>CM069934.1:27173360-36318360 GCA_036172225.1 Cryptocoryne crispatula var. balansae | reverse complement strand
CCTACACCCCCTAAAAAACCCCAAACCCCAAAACCCCTTACGCTGAACCCAACCCAGAACCCGAAAAAATTCCAAAACCCCAAACCCTAAATAAGACGGAAACCCTCAACCCTCAAAAAACCCCGAAACCCTAAAGTAAACCCTAAACCCCCAACCCCCCCGAACCACGAACCCCAAAACCTTTAAACCAAAACTGAGACCGAAATCCCCCGAACACCCTCAACCGAAACCCCTAAACGGAACACCCCCGAAAACCTAAAATCTTCCCAAACCAAACCCACCTTGAACCAAGTCCCCCATAGATGGACTCCCCCCCACCCTACCTTTGTTTGCAAGTTTTTATTTTCTTTGATTTTCAACTAAAGTTTTCAGTCTCTGAATCGTTTTCCATAGACGATGTATTTGAAATTTTAAATACAAACTTAAATCTCCAAATTGTGAAAAAAAATTTAAAACCTTCGAATTGTGGAAGCGTGTTAATCTTATTTTAAATTGTGAACAAAATTTTGATACCTTCATTTGGGTTCTTCTTGGTTGTACAATTTACTGCAACGTAACTTGATTTTTTACCTGCTTCAACCTTAAATTGTGAACTTCATGCTTCCTACTAAAAAGTTAGTAACTCAAAAAACTTAATTTTTTATTCACTATGTTATTATTATATTTAGATCTTTAGGCCGGGTCTTCTTTATGGTTGTACAATTTATTGTGACGTAACTTAATTTTTTACCTGCTTCAACCTTAAATTGTGAATTTCATGCTTCCTACTAGAAGGTTAATAACTTAAAACAACTAAATTTTTTATTCACTATGTTATTATTATATTTAGATCTTTAGGCCTCAACCACCTTATGTTACATAATATTGTCAAAAATTGCATTTTCTAATTTCTAATGTTATCTCTTTTTTGCATCTTTTGCTTATCTTTAAACTCTTTTTCATTTTTTATTGGATTTCTACCGTTATTTTGCTACATCTGCAGAAGAAAAAAACCTAAATTTTTGTTTGTTATCGTTTGAAAATTTGAGTACGGAATTTGATAACAATAAAAACATCCGAATATTTTGGTTGTACAAGTATAATTATATTATAAAATGACATACGAGCATCGCTTTGAATTCATGAAGTACAACCATTCTAATTGATGACATTGGAAAGCCATCGCGCCCCATAACAGTGAGGTGCGCGCACTACGGTAAAAGAGCTTACGAACAGCACTAACCCAAACCCCATAATCCCTGGTAACCCCCCTCAATCTCATATCCCAAATCCTAAATTTGTAAGTTGCGAAACCAACACCAAACACCCCCCCCCCACACCAAACACCCTAAAACCCTAAAAACTTAAACCCTAAGATTTAGGGTTTAGGTTTTCAAGGTTTAGGGATATTTTATTTATTTTAAAAATTACAAAACGAGGGGGGCATCAACCTTACCTCGAAATAAACAGTAACCCAAAGAGAGAAGAAAATAATATCTTGTGATAAGATCCTTCTGGTTACAAGGATCAAAAGACAAACAACCAACAACAAAAGCGAACGTATAACCTGCGGTGACGACAATAAAATTATCCAACATATTGTTGACAACCGGAGCTCCTTCATCGGAAAAGCTTAGTGGAGATGCACAAGAGGGCTTTAACAGCCGCAAGGCAATGTCAAGACCGTCCTGCGGGATGAGTTTTGGACGACACGAGCTTCCAATTATATTGGGCCGTGGTAGGCCCACTGTCAAGTACATCTGAACGAGCAACTGCTGAAGGGGCGACAGCAACGGTAAGTACGAGAGGGGGAAAAAAAGTAAAGATGATGTCTTAGTTTAAGCACATGTCAAGAAAATGGCGATTTATTAAACTTCAAAATAAATGATACGTAAAGGGAGGTGACAGCGACATGTAGAATAAAAGGAAGGCAAGAAAAAAACATTGAGAACATAAACTTATATTTTTACTAGCTTGTCAAGAAAGGTTAAATCCGTTACATGATTCATTTAGTTACGAACCAAGCTGAAAACACAGAACATCATCAAATCCAAAAAAAAATCGTGCTAAAAACATAACACTGAAGAGAACAAAAATAGGTGGCTGACGAATTTAACCTGGCTTGGCACCGGACCTCGTGGGACGCCCATGGTGAGCGCAAGACGCGGACGCCATCCTCCGACACAAGCGAAGAACATGTCTGGCCCCGAAGAGGCTAGGCCAACAGGCTAACCACGTACCCAGGTCACACAGTGGTAGAGAGAGACTATCGTGATGTGGTCGCATGCGCTGGAGCATTTGTGAAAGACGCTTCGCAAACGGCGGAAGCGGGGCTGTGCTATGATATTGCTGGACGTACGTAAAGGCAAAGCTGAAGACGACTTGTAGATTTTTCTCCTACGATACTGCTTGGAATCGTGGTGGATCAGGTAAGGCGACTGCCGCCTCTCACGGCGACATTCCTTAGACCACCCGTCTTCCTCGTCTATCCCACACTCTTCTCCCCATTGTGGTGGAGAAGCAGAGAAGGTAAAGAAGAAGACACAAAAGGGAAGGAGGTGCGTTTCAAACGACAAGAGACAGCTCCTCACACCACAGTGGAAAGAAGCTGGGAGGACGAGAACGTCCAGGAAAGGAACAGCAGCCGATGGTAGACGTCCTCGACAAAGGAGACCAGGCGGCCCTTGGCAGTGCCAAGGTCGAAACAGCCGCCGTGGAGTATGGCGGAGCGGAGGGAAAGAAAAACAACAAACACCCATGGCGACCAAGAGCCGGAGGCAACGAATGAGGTCGAAGTGACGATGAGAGGGGCACTAGTAAAGGCTGCCAACGCTGCTCGCATTGGAAAGAAGTGGCGGCAGTACGAACAAATTTCAATGCTCTCTGATTAACATAGAGAACGAGGCAGATTTACTCGAATGGAGTATCTTTTGCATCCCCGATAAAAATCATAACGGCTACGACATGTATATAATAAATTATATTTACTGTTTCGACAAATGTCTACAGTAATCGACATAGGGCTGGGCGGCGTACAGGCCTGATAGCTGACCTAGAGGGCAGTCGCTCTAAGTACATCACGCGGGGCCGGCAGATCGGAGGAGCGAGGCAAGATCCTTGCAGGGCAACGACGTGTAGCCAGTCACCGTACATGTAACTTGGAAGGGCGCCAAAATCGGATGGCGGTGGGGTGGAGAGACGGCGGAGAGTCCACGAGGACATAGCGGTCAGAGCAAGACAGACGGCGAGAAGGCCGACGGGGGCGCCGGTACTGCACTGGCCACAATCAAGAGAGATCTCCCGCCAGAGATTGGTGTCGAGGGCGAGCGAGCAGCCAGGGCCGGGGCGGACAGAAAATAAATTAAAAATTATATATAAGAGAAATTTCAAAACAGTAACCTCAAACTAACCCGAAACACACTGACTCAACCCCAAATAAACCCCAAGCAATGGATCAACGTTTGTATCTATTTCATATTTGGAAAACGTTTGACGGGTGCTGAAGAGCCGCCCGGCAACGTTCACGCGTTTTTGAGAGGCCACGTTAGGCAGCCGCCATTAGCGAAGGGCAGCATCTCGGGACAGATTGCGAAGGCCATCTTGAGAAGCACCCCAGCCGGGCAGTGTCAGGACCTGCCGCCTAACAGGAGAGACGGACGGGGGACGACTGTTGACTACGGACTGCAAGCAACGTACCGAAGGTCGGCCACGAACACGCCGCAGACTGCACGGCGGCAACAGAGAGCTGCAAGCAACGCACCCCGGGTCCAAGAAAGACAGGGTTGGGAGTGTTGGCGGACAACGAAGGAGACAGGAGATCGCGGCGCCAGGAATTACGGATGACCACGAAGGGAGTTCGGAAATTAGGCGAGCAGAGGAGGCAAAGAGGGGAGGGGAACGGCACGCCAGTAGAGAACAACGTAGGCACTCCGCCGAGTAGACAGAACCCTGAGGCACGCCCGGGAAAGAAGACCACGCCACAGAGCCTGGACGAACACCGGGAGAGCCAGCGAGGGCGACAGGTGTACGGGTGCGTGAGGACCGACGCCCGGAGCGTGCGGGGAGGGACGACGAAGGCACGCGAATGCATCGGCAGGTTACGCGAATGCAATGGCACAGCATCCGACGACGGAGGGACGACGGAGGCACTCCGGCGGGTAAATGGCAGCGAAAAAGAGGAAACCGGACGGGCCTCCATAGCCGTGATGTGGAGCGACGAAATCGGAGGTACAACGCAGCATGGGTCGACCGCCGGGCCGGTCGACAAAGCTGGCACCGGAGGCGAGGAGTTGCCCGGGGGCGAGTGCGAGATGGCCAGGAGCGGTGGTCCACTGGTCCTCGTACTGTCCCATTTGTATGACAAAATTGTCATCTATTTAGTTGTGCGTTGATTATAATGTCAGGAGAAAAAAAACAGTCTGTATCATTATTTCATTCAAGAATGACGAAGATTATATTTTGGATATTTCAATTTTTTTCTACTTGTCCTCAGTGTTATAAGTCGAACGAAGTACACCGATAAAGTACAACGAAGGAACGTTGTAATGTGTTTAATATGACAACAAGCAGAATATTTTATGGAATGATCCTTCTAATTGTCAAAAATTGACAAGTGACCCACAAACCCTCGCTAAATTTAAACAAATAAATTGACATTATTAAATTCTGTCACTTTCTCTCAAAATTCAAATTTTATTTTCACCTTTTATATAATTAAGCAGAAAAAATCCCCTATCACCACTTTAGTGACGTTTGTTTTGACTTAATATATAAACTCTTCAGTTCTAGTAAAAAAAGTATTTCATTTGTTTCAGATGCTTATTTATTAACTAATTTAATTTATTTCTTAAACATATAATATGTGTTGCTTCTATACTCAATAAAAAAGAGTAAATCTTAACATCTTAAACCATATAATTTAATTTTAGGTGGTTAATTAATATATGAGAGGTGTAAACATGTAATTAAAAACAGCATAAATCCACCTACCTCTGAGGGATTAAGACCAATCAAACACAGCCAGTCATACCTTCCTTGACTCTACAAAACAGAAGGTTTAGCTTCAACTTTGAGTTGTTCATTAGATGGACAACAATATTAACTTTAATGCAATATAATATTTGCAAGAACATTCCAAAAATAGGTCAGGAATTCGTGGACCTTTCTAAAGTTCCGTTATTTTGAAGAGATTTTAACTGAAAAATCAATACATTTTGCTACTTTCGTTGTAGGATCAACCCAGAAATGACAGTCCTATAACACTAGTTTGCATCTACCATTAGGATATTATATACCTCTAGCATTTTCATGTTCTTTCCACGGAAGACAAAACCAACCAGCAAATACTCTATTGCTCAACAACGAGCCCTTTACATTAATAAAACAAAGATACCGCAATAAATATGCTCAATTCAGCAACTCAATGCAAGGGGAAAAGGGAATATTTGGAGGAAGAACATTTATTCCTGATATAAGTTAAACTCCGCACCACTTTTCCTTCAAAATGCGAGCTGTTCACCTTATTGACTATGAATTCTGCTCACTGTGCTCCAGAATTTGATGTAATCACAATATATATATATGTATATATCTTAACCTAGCTCTGCTCAAAATTCACACCATAAAGCTGGCAGAGTAAGCTAGTTGCTAGCTGACATTCATGACCGCAATTCAACTGCTCAGTGATACTTGAACAGGTCAGCAGTCGAATTTATGGACCGGAAAGAAAAGGCAACTGAGCAAAGGTTGGAAGCGAGAGATGTAGGTTTTGAGAAACTAAATATGTAACAATACCAGCAGCATATCCTGCAAAAGCAAACCCACTTACCTGCAATGTATAGTCCTTTGTCAGCATAGACTAGGAAAGAATTACATGCAAAATGCAAGGGCACATAGTAAACCCACCTTGCGCAAGTACCAAAAGAAATCGACTTTCTCCATTCCCATGAATGCCACTCCAGCTGCTGAGCCGATAATAAGCATTGATCCACCAGTTCCAGCACAAAAAGCAACTAGTTGCCAAAATTCTGAATCTTGTGGGAAAGAGACAAGATCATACATCCCCATTGTAGCAGCAACTAGTGGAACATTGTCTATGACTGCAGATGCTACACCAATAGCACTAGCAATCAGCTCGGCATTTCGTATGTGAGAATCAAGGTAGTTTGCCAATTCTCTCAGAATTCCAGCAGCCTCAAGGCTGTGAACAAAAAAATTGTCATTTTCAGCACTTTTTCATCATCTTTAGTACATGAAATCCATGCATTACAGGAAACGTCTTGGAAAATGCAGAAGAGGTAAAAGAATAGCAGTACATGTCTCAGTTATATGGATGTTCTCATGTAAAATGAAGCCAACAACTGCATATATTTCTTTCAGCAAAAATCATCTAAATTGACTTCTAATTTTGACAAGCAGATTGATAGACACCTTTAAAGGTAATAATAACCAATCAGTAATATAAAATTATATCCCAACATATGCCCTCAACAATGTACTGATGACAGTCCCTTGGATAGTGCATATTTGAGGTATAATTCCTGACCAAGTAGCTAATAGTTCTGCAATTGTTGATGCAGGGACACCAGGAGATAAATATTCAGTAGGTTTACAAGTTTTGATTTCATGACATGAAGTCAATGCTACCACTTCCTCACACTCTTCGCCACAACAGGCTATAATAAGCCCAAACAGAATCATATCCATTACTTCAGTTATAATTTTTCTGCAGCAAATCAGCTTTGGAGATTTATGGGTTTCTGGCCAGCCAGGTGGGAAACCGGCCCAGGTGGACAATCGGCATGTCGTACGGATTCCGAGAGGACCCGGGACATCATTTCCACTTACCAGCACTAGGAGACAGCAATCTGGATTTTCTGATTTCCTTTGCCAAAAGCAGATTTTTGCCCCCCTTTGCCTTGACCGAACTAGCCCTTCTTTGAATGCCGATTGAGCACCTGTTTTGACATTGGTTCAGCAACTGTTTTGGGACCAAACTAGCACCTGTTTTGGGACGTTTCAAGAGCTGTGACAGTTTGAAGGGCTCCTATGGGGGCTGCTTGGGTGTTGAAATTGGGGACCGAACAAGGCAGTCTACGGGCAGTTTTATGACCTGTTTAGGTACTCAAACAGTGGCCGAACAGGGGGGCTGTTTAAGGGCCGTGTACAGGGGCTAAAAGGTGGTTTTTAGGGCCTATTTATGTGCCAACAAGGGGCTGTTTACAGGCTGTCTAAGGGCTGTGCGCAGGGGACAACAAATGGGCATGATTAGGAAAGGCCAAATCGGGGTCTGCACAATGGGACACATGGGGCCATTTAGGTGCTCAAAGGGCTGATTGCAGGTTATTTGGGAGGCCTGATTGGGACATCAGTAGGAGGTGTTTTGTGACTTCTGCTTCTTCGAATGAAGCAGGGAAGACACCGCTACTCCCTCGTGTGGCACCGAAGAAGCTTCGTCAACCGACCACGGATGGTGTGGGTCTCAAGGGTCATCGGAGACTTTGACGACGGCAATGGATGTGGCTACAGGCCTTCACAACAGTGGCAGTAGGTGAGAAGGCACTTGCAAAGACGGGTGGTCCCAATGCCATTGTTAGGAGATGTTGATGGCCTCAGTGGTAGAAGGAGATGACTCCAGAGACCATGGTGAGACAAGGACAGGGGAAGCTTCAATGGTCTCGACAAGTAAAGTAGGATGGTTTACTATCAATGAAGGAGGCCACGAAGGAAGGGGACAACTTTGGTGACTATAACCAGTGCGAGAGACAATGGTTATGGCAAAACTAGGGGAAACAGAGGATGTTCACTTCCTGCACCGGATGGAGGCGGCAGCTTTGACTGTGGATGCAGGGGAAAAGACATGCAACACCAGTAACCACTGGAGAATGCTTTGATGGTCTCGGCAGGTAGAGGAGGATGGCCGTGGTAGAGGGACTTGACAAGTCTGGTCGTGGGCTCCGGGAAAGAAGATGATGGTGGCTCTCTCACGCATGACCCTCCCTCTCAATTATTTTTCCCTTCTCACAATTGTATCTCTTCCGGGACCTCTCTCCTTGTCATCCAGAACCCCTTGGCAAGTCCACAGGGACTGCTTATATAAACCAGGAGATCCATCATTGTTGGGAAGGGTCTGCAATGATGTCAGCCTCCCTGGATGGCAATTCCAGCGTTCTACAAAAGTCCTGCGGGGTCATCGAATCATTCTCGCAAATCCTCCACAACCAGATTAAGAAGATCCTAACTCCAACTTGACGTGGATGTGGATCTCTCGCACACCGGAAGAGTCCAAGAGGTGTCAACCTCCCAAAATGGCAACTGTCAATGCTTGACCGGAGTCACAGGAGGCTGCAATGCTGATAGATATATTTGCAATGCTCTGTAGCTATCTTCCATGGCCGACGATGCCGTTTTAGGCAGTTGCATGGTTTCCGGTCATTGGGGAAATCTAAGTGCAGGTCGACCTTGATCAGGGCAATCCTTGCCGTAGATAACATCCCCCACCTCTGATGACTCCTAGATCTTAGGAGATCACGTTGGCATACCTGGTAACAGCAAGATAAGTGCAATTGTGGTCCTTAAAATTAGGAAGATGAGGAACTGATTGTTATTTGCTGGCAAGGCAGGGATTTCGGCCTAGTTGTTAGCCTACTCAATTGGACTAGTATCATAGTATGTGGGCCTGAATTTGACAATAAGTGGGCTTAATTTGGAGTAGGAAAATTGGCCAATTAAATGTGAGGAAGAAGATGCAAATTTTGCATTATATTTAACTATCCTGGTCGGTAAGAAAATTAAGTGGGCTTCAATTAAGAACTAAATAATATGGGCCAATTAAGAATTGAATTAGGAATAATCTAATCCATTTTTTCTAAAAAATTCGGTGCCAATATATCCAGACTAGGGTATTGGAGTGGACTAAGCCAACTGCAAATAACTCTGACCTCTCTTTGCTCTTTTTGATGTGTACAACGGTCACCATCATCTTAGTATTATCATTTTTCTTTAATGAGGAGCTTATTTTGTTGCTCTCTTGATTCCCACCTTACATCTACACCCCTTTTTTCCTGAAGGGGACCCCGAAATATATGAGGATGTCTAGTACCCGCAATTCATTAAAGACAGAAATATATGAGAACGTCTAGTACCAACCACTTTAAAAATCAGCATCTTAAATTTTGTTACTTTTAAATATATGACTCTTCACAATTTTCTTTACAACAGCTGCAAAATCAAAACTAAGCCTTGATAATGATCCATTTTAAGAAAAACAAGATAGTCATGATTTCTTTGTATTTCACAAGACATTCAAAGAATTAGATCACATGTGCATAGCCGCATACCTGCTGACTGACAAGAGAATGCCAAGAAAAAAAAGAATTCCTTGTGTGTCTATCCGGGATAAAGCTTGTGGAACTTTCAACTTTTGTCTTCCTGAATCCCCATAATGTATTGCATCAGTCAATATCCAAAGAACTCCAAGACCAAGAAGCATGCCCATATACGGCGGGAGTCCTGTTGCAGCTTTAAATACAGGGACAAATACTAGAGCTCCAACACCAACCCCAAAAACAAGCTGCCCCCTGGGAGCCATCTGTTCTGATGCCAGCACGTCAGCAGTTTTCTGGCTCAAAACATTTACTTCACTACAAAAAAAGCAAGAAAATATGTTTCATCACCATTACAGGTATAAGTATATAAATCTTTAAAATCTCTTACAAAAGTAACACAGACAGTAGATACCTTGTAAAAGACATAAGAGCAAGAGGGACAGCTAAAGAAATGGCCGACGGAACAAACAAACCCTGCAGTATAACATTAATCAGAGAAAGCTTGTGAGAAAATGTTATTTTATCTAAACTAAAATAAAATTATGCAACTGTCATAAAATTAAATCCCTAGATAACATATATGTGTCTTCAAGATCAACATAGATTTATTCATCACAATGCAATGTGAAGATTTGCATTAATAATATTTCGAAGAAAGAAGATAAGAATAAACAAAAGAGCGGTTGAATGATTGAATTCCATCACTGCATGCATTCATTCCACCCCTACCTGGTGCACAGGTGAGTTGGACGTAGTCCAATCTTGGTCAATTGAATAGCTACTACGGGATTGATTTATGTTTATCCAGTCTAAAACACTGAAAGATACTACCAGCAAAAAACCATTCATAGGGTGTTTCTGCACATTTGCTTGTTCAAGTGTCGTCTAGCTGATCTTTCTCCAAATTGTGTCAATTCATGAATCCAATAAATCCAGGTTACCGACAAACCTGGATCAAGAACAGATGGTCCAAAAAAACCATTTATTTAAAAGGTAAATTAAGTCTAGTTCTTGTTCTAGCTGAAGAAGTGCACCTTAAATATCCAAATAATAGCTGAAATGAGCAACAAGAAAAGATATACAAGACTGTGATCCATATTCAAAACATCATAACACCATTGAATATATCAAAGACCAGATGTTAACCCTGGATTTTTATATACTCAAATCTGGAAAGAAAACAAATCAAATGTCGTAGGCATGCTGGCTTGGATGAAATTACCCTTGATGGACTCAGCCATACCAAGGTCCATCAAATGTGGCACGGGTTGATCTATAGAAGGCCTAAATAGACCCTAAATCTAACTCTTTGTACAGTCTGTTTAAAAGGGACAAACTGTGGTGCTCGATGATCCAAGTTTCAAGCTTATTATCGCAGCTCCAGTTGTACCCCATTTTCAGACCAATAAAGCCCCGCTTCCAGCTCATCTGAGAGCAATTTTATGGGCGTCAGCCCACTTGGAGACTGGTTTGGGGCCAATTCATTAAGGCCTAATCCAATTAAGCCCGGTAAGGGGCTGTCAGCCATGGACAAAAGGGGCACGCAAGGGGCTGTCCTAAGGGCAGGCTGATGGAGAGAAAAGAGGAGAGGTGCTGCAGCCTTGGAAAAGAGAGAAGAAAGAGAGGGAAAGGAGAGGAGAAGATGTAGCTTTGAAGGGCAGCATGGCTAGGGGGCTACCATACCTCCTCCTCCTTCCTCTTCTTCTTCTTTCTCATTCTACTTGACGCGGCGGCTGCAAGAAGATGGGGCAATGGCAGCTGTTTCTCTCTCTTGCCTTGGGATCGAAAACTTGTACCGGATTTCTAACCCTAGGCTAGGGCCAATGGGCCTTTCTTTTATTAAAGAATGGGAGAAGGAGAAATAGGGAGGCACACTAGCCTCCTTGTGCTGGCCGCAGCCAGAATTTCCTCCTTCCTTCTTTCTTTTTTTTTTTTGTTTCATTAATGAGAGAGATAAATGCTCCCCGATTATCTCCGCAATTGTACGAAGTCATCCCGGGAAGACTTCGTCTTGAAGTAAGATGGCTGACGCAAGGATCGCCGGATCGGGATCGGATCCTGGATCGGTGGGGTCCGATCCGATCCGGATCGGATCGGATCGGACCGATCCAGGCCGATTCTCTTGGAGCCAGACTGATCCAGAATCGGTCTGGATCGGGTTTTTTTTTTTTGCTCTATGAAAAAATCTGGAAAAATCACCAAAAAATCAATAAAAATACATAGGACTCAGAAAAAATGTGGAAAAAATATAGGGAACACTCTATCATATAACAAATTATCAATCAATCATATAGAACACATATCATATCCAATCACACAATAGAACACATCATACATCAAATAAGATACATATTTTTATCAAACAAACAATCATATCCAATCACACAATAGTACAACACATATTCTTCTTACCACTCATATTACATTGCGTGAAATAAACAAACAAATACATTATACATATGCCATCACCACCAACTATGGTAATGTCCGGAGTAGGATGGACTGGATCTCTCATCCGCATCATTCTCGATTTTCTCTCGCAAATCTCCATCGATTAGGGTCGACATAATTGGCCCGTATCCATAAGAAAATAAAGATCGGGCCATGTCGGTAAAACTCATAAACTACCCGATCGACGGAGGTGGAGCTAGAAAAGATGGTGCATAGCCAGGCTCACTGTCTGAGGCAGGCTCTGGATAGGAAGATGGAACCTCGTCAAAAACAAGCCATCCTCGTCCGCCGTCTCGCCGCCCTCGCCACTCGAATACGAGTGTCTTTTATCACTCAAATCATCCGGACCTCGCTCCACTCGCGTGCGCACTACTAGTAGAGCCACCCTCACCTCCGCCACCCCCACCTCCACCCACCTCCACCCCCCGTACGTTGTTGTTGTGCGCGTGGGACAAATTCTTCTTCATCCTCATCCGATGAAGGTGGCCGAGTGGTCTCGTTGTCAAGGAGATGATGTCGCCGTTTCGATACTTATCTTCTTCCTCTTCATTGTAGGATCTCCCCGACTTGCTTGTCGCGAAGGTAAGCATACTTTCTTTAAAGCCCTAAATAATCCACCATTCTTCTCGGGTGGTGGTGGTGGTAGATGGACCCGCAATCGAATCCGAAATGGAGCCGTAGCGTCGGGGAGCCGGGATGTCTCTCTCGGAGAAGTCAGTCCGGGTGGATCAGGAAGTGGAGCTGTGCACGGAACTTGACTTTCTTCAGCTTCTGGCATGTCTTCATCCTCACCAAGGACGCTGTCAAGCTCTCCTTCGGCCCATGATCTGTCGTTCGGGTCGAACTCTGGCTCTCCCTCAGCATCCTTGTCTTCCACCCATGCTGCAAGTGGATGTTCTTCTTGGAATAGATATTCCAAGTCCACATCCGCCTGGGACAAGCCCTGAGGGGGACTGTTCAACACCCCCGAAGGGGTGTGATTAGCACCCCTTCGGGGATGCAATTCCACCCCCATTGGGGGGTGAAATAATCCCCCCCCCAATGGGGGGATTTCATACCAGCCCCCACCTGTGTGGGGGGTGATCGTTCAACACCCCCGGGGGGTGATTAGCACCCCTTCGGGGTGCACACCCACCCCCACGGGGGGTGAAATAATCCCCCCCCAATGGGGGGATTTCATACCAGCCCCCCCACCTGGGGTCATTGTGTCAGCCACCCCTTCGGGGTGTACCCCTCCCCCATTGGGGGGTGAAATAATCCCTCATTAAAGGGGTAGATGTAAGGTGGGTGGATCGGCCGCGGGGAAGGCTGGATCGCCCCTTGGGAAGGCTGGATCGGCCCTTGGTTGAGCTGGATCGCCGGCAAGAGGAGCCCTAGAACTCCAAGGAGGCTTGGGGGGAAGGAGAGGAAGGAGAACCTTGGCGCTGGGGGAAGAATAGGTCCGGATCGACCCCAAATAGGGGGTGATCGGGCCTTAAAACATGTCCGGATCGATCCCGGAATCGGTTCGATTCCGGGTCTTCCGGTTTTCCGACGAATCGGTCCAGATCGACCGATTTCGGGATCGATCCGGGTGGATCGGTCCGGGATCGACCAATCCGACCGATTCCGGCCGATCCAGCCGGGACTCCCGGCTGGATCGCTAATTCCGATTGGAATCGGATCGGTAGGTACCGATCCGATCCAAGAATCGGTCGATCCCGATCCGGATCGACCGATTCTGCAATCCATGGGCTGACGGCAAGAATTAGGTCAGATTCTTCACCTAATTTTCATCGACATGATCTCCAATACAGCAGTATAAAATAATTCCCGTCCAAAATTATTTTATTTGATGAAATCCCACCGGATAATGCTTAGTGCTCCGATCACCATAGATCGCATGTTCCATCAAGATCTAAGGCTAAGGACTTTTGAATTACATCAAAATAGTGACTTTTATGATGTTTCCGAACAATGCGATCTCAGCTCTCGATTATCACAAAAATTGCAAAAAATACAATTAAATCCAATTTCATCCAAACCATAGTCTTCTTTCAAGAATGTGCTTGAGATCATCATCATGGACCCAAATGTTTAAACATTGGGCTTGTGGACCTATTTCTTGGTCGTTTTGACCATTTTGCCCCTGAGGTGACAAGGCATAGAGAAGCACAAATTTTGATCTTTTACTCAACTTTTAAAATATGAGTTGGATATCTACTATGTTTTCAAGGAGTCACCCAGGCGACAAGGCACCCCCAGAGGGGGCAAGGCGATGGGCACCTAGGCACCCATTGCCTTAAATTAGTATTTTATATATTTTAATAATAAATAATATTAATTAAGTGTCAATATCACATAATTAAGTTATTTTAGAGTAAAAATAACTAGTTCTAATAGTTAATTTGACTACAAATTAACATTTTGATGAAATAATAGCTAGGCTTAAATGATTTCTTAAGTGTTTACTAATAGTTAATAAAATTTAAATAGTAAAATTAACTAATTTGTCAACATATAACTATGCACTTCCCACATTATTAATTGATTTGCATGGTGTCAAAGTTATTTTGCATCATTTTTACATATACATTTGTTATTTTATCTATTTTACTATATAAAAATACGCCGCTTAACGCCTCGCCTTATCGCCAAGGTGCCAAGGCAGTACTGCGTCACCTTGATCGCCTTGGTCACCTTGAAAACCTTGGATATTTGATCCAACTATGGTGTTGTTCAACCTTAAGTTCGCGAACCTTGTGCTAGTGCCACTTTCTTATTAAGCCATCCCCAAGTTGCTTGGCCCGATAGGGGTAAAAAGGTCATTTTGACTCCCAGAACCGATTTCTGATTTTCGAGACACTGTTGCAAAGATCTGCACTGGCATTGGCCCATGGGCTCACTTGTTTGGTCTTTTAGGGTCAGTAAGCTCCAATAAAGATGTTCGAAAGTCAACTTTCAATGCTTTTGCCCATAACTTACTGGATCTAGGTCAAATTTCCAAGCTGACTCAGGTATTGCTCAAAATTCACCTGGGCGGACTTTGTGTTGATGCAACTTGTTATTGGGCCAACTCTCAGTCGATCGGACCCAAAGGTTAACGGGCCCATCCGGCCCCTTGGACCCAAATGTGGGGGCAAAATGGGACCCGCCTCTTCCAATTATTTATGTCTTGCTTTTGCCCAATACTTGCCTAAATTGGGTGTCATGACATTTTTAGGTGCCAACAATAATGTCATAATTCAATAATAAAACATCAATTAAGAACAAAACAAAAAAAACAAAATCAGTCAAAACTTAACAAAGTCCAAGGAGCCAAATTATTTAACTGTGATTCAAGTCAAAAATAAATCAAGCCATAAGGCAGCAAATAAATTCATCACTAAAAAAACTCAAATAAAAATCCATTCATCAACATACAAAAAATGGGAAAATAAGCAAACCAATAAGTCATTTGAACTTCAACAAAAAATGAACATAAAAGGCCATTGGGAAATGTATGTTGATTCCACTATGTTCTATGGCATTCATTTTATTTATTATGTAAATGACTAGCTTCATGTCAATACGTTGATATGGTAGTTAATCAAGGATAATCAAGTAGTTGCTCTATGTAATTACCACTAACGCAAATTTGTGAGAAGTAGTCTAAAAATATTTTTATAAACCCACATGATAACTTCAAAACTTCAAATGTGATTGACATTTAAATCAAGGGTAGATGCAAATTCGTGAAATTTCGGAACTCTATCTACATGTTCCTCCAACATACCACACTCCATGGTAAACATATTCATATATTTCCACATCACATATCATTTAGATGATTATTGGTGTGTGGACAAAAAAGGTTTCCACACCTGCATTGTCTGCAAAGTAGAGATTTGACCATGTATCCATAACATGGTTGTTGTGACATCACCAATTGGTGTCCATGCACCCCCAGAATTTGCTGCTATCACAACAACAGCTCCAAGAAACCTGCATCAGACATGATAAAAGTAAACTAGTCATGGTCCATCTATTCCATCCATTCCATGTATACATAGACAGCTGTTGTTCTCTGCTGCTCTACTGGTAGCATAGCACAAGCACAGTGCCATGTGCCTTCTGCACTCCATGCATGGTCATCAGTTCAAACTGTCAAGTCATGCTATTAAATAATAAAAAAGAAAATGATGCCCAAGAAGTTCACGTTGCTATTGACTAGATAATGTTCAATACAACAACAAAATTGTAAAGAGAAAAACTTTAATGATTAAAAACTATCTTGTTAAAATTTTACTAAGCATACTGGATACTGATGGTGCACGAAAGTCTAATGCTTCTGTCTTTTAACGAGTGGGATCAGACATTCCACTAGCCAGATAGGGATGTAACTGTCTCACTTTCATCGAATCCTCACATTATTGCACTTATAAAAAAATCGTCCAACATTTTATAATATTGGTACAAAACCAAGCCACCAGCTATGTTGATGGCTCGTGCAACTATTCATGAAAATGCAGCCTTCTATCACATACTTCTCTGTTAGAAGACTAGACACGGCAGATGCATTTCGTGTGTGTTTTCTTGGAAGGTGATGTAAAATTTGGGAACAGATAATCGATACTGTAGAAACAAGAGTAGCCCAATAGAAATTGAAATAAAAGTAACAGCAGCAAGAAGAAAAGAAAACACAAAGGCAACACAGCCATCTACGGAAGTGCCACTCTCAAATACAGAGAATAGAGCCCTTAAATAAATGCTTGATGTTTCTAGAGTCATCATTGAACTTGTGCTCCTTCCTAATGGACCCAATCTACATATGCAAGGGAAAGCCAATTGATTGATGGAAGCTCTTGACTGCCTACGCTGCACATGGATCTGATAATCGGATGGCCAAGTAAAAGAAAGAAAAGAATAGAGTTCCACATTGGAAGGACATGAGTTGACGAATGAATTTGACCTTGAGCAGAAGGGCCAACAAAAGTTTCACTGCCGCATGTTGCCATTAGCACAAGAAAAGGAGGAAATTCACCCACTCCATCCACCAATTAAGGATCACAGGATCAGATCAGCACTTGGGGTCAACTTAGAATCAGTTTGGGGGCAGCCAACATCAGACCAGTCCATACTGATGTAGGATCATTGATGATAATGAAGAATTCAGAAAAAGGACTGGAGATGATCCATTGAAGCCTTAAAGGGGGAGATCGCAGTTGGGACTAACAAGATGGCAAAGAAATTATCCTTTCGGATCCCATGAGTGTTGGGGCTAATCCACAGGGAGACAAAAGAAGAGAGTGATCTGGATGTGGAAAAGGAGAGGCCTGCGGAAGGAACGAACTGACTGGGAGAAGTTTCCGGGGAGGAGGAGGTGATTCCGGTGATGCAAGTGTTGAGCTTGCCGCAACGGAGGACAGGATGGGTTTTGTGCCCCAAAGAGGAGGCTCACACAATGGAACCAAGGAGAGAATGAGGAAGAGTGAAGATGCCATCTATACCTGCATGTAGGCTAAATTAACTGACTACAGAGGATCGATTGCTATATTCTGTGTCAGAAGATCTGATTAGACTGGGACCAGTCGATGGCCCATGGGTTCAAATCCTGGCTCGGTCGGAGCTAGGTGAATTGAAACTTGCTGGCTCTCAAAGCTGGTGCAAATCCTGGTCTGCAATAAGTCTGGTTGACCCGAGGGCAAAACCAGTAGCTTGGTAACTGTTGTCATGGCATCGAAGACTCTGGTTTGAGTGCGCCTAGTCATGTAGGGGCTGGGATGCCAGAAGGCACTGGACACACTGTGGTAGCTTAATCAACCATCAGATTGGGCCAAGACCAGGATGATATTAGGAGCAATCTGTATCCCTCACAGAAATCATGGTCATGCAGGTGTGCTGCGTCATGTAAACTGTGAGAGGAACACCACAAAACAGGAGGGAACCATGGCTCCATCAATTGGGCACTGTGGCATCGCCAATGGTTTCGCGAGACTGAAACAGAGAATGGACCTTGTGGCACCAACTTATTGTTATGGAGAGACTGTTAGAAGAGAAGAGGATGGGTGGATGATAGTGGTGAAAGCGTTGAAAGAACGCGATAGAGATTTGCTGATTTGATTCCACCAGGTTGTCCCTTGGAGCAGTAAAATTGGTGCGGCAGCTGAGTGCTGCACCAGGGAAGGCAGGGTGTCATCATCAGTGTAAAAGAACGAAATAAGCGACTGCTGCCAAAATCACCAAAAAACTCCAAAGACAGACTGAGACAAGGAGGTGGTCCAAACGACAAGGAATACTGGACAAGCAGTGTAAGGATGCTATGGAATGCAGGTCAGATGTGGAGCTGATGGAGACAACAAGGAGCTCCAACGACAAACGTGAAGATGCCATGACCATGCAAAAATCCAATCAGCAGATCCAGCCAGACAGGATCACTAGAAATCCTGGAGGATGTCAGAGTTGTGCAGGGAACATGGGCAGAAGAGAAGAATTCCGGTGCTCTGGACAGTCTAAGGATGTTATCAATGTCATGAGTTCACACATGTTATCAATGTGGAAGAGGATCACCTTCCATTGTCTATTTGAGAGAATAAATGAAAGAAAACCGGGAGTCCAGGAAAAGAATAGGGAAGAAGAGTGAACCAGGGCCCCTGAGGAGAAGACCAGGAAGTGGATCCAGACAGTGGAGAAAAAGAACCGCATCTCTAGGGGTTAAGAAGAAGACCCAAAAGCCAGCAAGGTTTTCTGATGGAGAGGAAGACCAGTGTGGTTCCAGAGGTCAAGAGAGAGAACCGAAGAGAGGTGAAATTTACCGAAGAGGAATAGGATGAACCACCAGCAGTGCCAGCGACACCGGAGTCACATGTGTCCAATGCAGGAAAAAGAAAAGAGTCGAGGGAGATTTCAATTCATTTCATCCATTTCCAATTTGGCTACGTTAGGTGGTTCTTATAGAAGACCCCCTCCTAAACTTCTTACTATGCATTGAACCTAAGTGTACTTCAAGAAAATACAAAATTTTCAGAAAAGCTAATCTCAAATTCTACCAATTCTTAAAATGCAACCGGGGCCCCTCACATAAATCATGGTCATGTAGGTATGCTGCTTCGTGTGAAGACTGAGAGGAACATGGCAAAACAAAAGGGAACTGTAGTTCTATCGATTGGGCACTATAGCTTCATCAATGGTTTCACGAGACTGAAACAGGAACTGTAGCATCATTGTGTGACCACTCATCGGGACTTGTGCCAACATAGTTTTATGCGTCAAGTCCTGGATCATTCAGTCAACTTTGGTGTATAAAGCATAAATAATGGTGAAGTTCAAGATGAGGCAATGAGAAATCAGTTTGGTCCTTTTTTTAGTTTTAATTGTTGTTTTATCCTTAAAAAGACATATTTGTAAATTTTTCTTTATGAGATTTATTGATGTACTCCTAATGAATGAATAAACAATGAATCTTTGGAGCCCGGTGGGAGATTTGTCTATGGGAGGCTTGGCCTTCGTAGTTTCCCTTCACTCCCTTGTTGGCCAAGAAGGTTAATTCCTTCTTCACCTTCTGGCCGAGGAAGCCCTTCTCCATCTCTTCCTTGACCCTTCAGCCTCCAAGCCATTCCTCTTTCCTTCCCTCCCCCAACTCGACATCATTAAATTCTGCTTCGTCTCATATATAGCACACAGCAAGCAATCACATTATTCGCCAAGCATCTCATCATCGCACCAGCATACATTTTGATCATATACAGTTTCTGGTGATCCTGGGAACCATGAGAATTGTATGGAATCCTCAATGGGAGATTTCTTTGTTGATGACACCTGCATTGTCCAGTGATCCTCGTGCAACTATAGTAAACACCATATGTACCCCGATCTCTTAGACCACCCAATCACCTCCGTGACGTTCCTTGTTCATCGTCTGACCAGAGATTGTGTTGATCTTCTCCTCTCCAGAATCCTGGCCTTGGATCTATTCATCTAATGGAACTCTCCTGTGATGCCGCGTCACTGTTTAGTTCTAACCTTCCATCCTCACCTTCTTCTCTGGATTTCCCTCCACCAGCTAGCTCACAAGATTGCTTCTCTGTCGATCGCGTCCCATCCCCTGTTCCATCTGAAGATCTGTGCTTCCACACATCATTTCCAATCACCTTCAGCCCTGTTTCCACCTCATCTTTCCTGCCAGATCCCTCTATCTTCCCGATCAGCCGACCACCACTTCCCCTTGTCCTTCTTTCTCCAGTTCCGGCCCCTGCTACCCCTGCTTGAAACCATGATTCGTCGGGTTGGCGACCCGGCCTAGGTCAATTTTTTATACTATTATTACATACTTAAAATTTTTCTTCCCCCTTCCCCTTACCACCATAAAAAAAAAATCTTCGGGGGGCGTTGCCCCCCTGATACCCCCCCCCAAGGGGCACTGCCCCCTTGACCCCCACAACCTGACCACGCAGATCGATCTGCGACTACTATGCACCGTATTTAATAATAGTATAACAATACTTCACTATCACTTATACCATCACATATTTATAAGATTTATAATCATAAATATGTGTTATATACTTAAATTTTATAAAGACCTATTTTAACTCTCTTCTCTTTCATACACACCAAGTTTGTCAAGAATAATTATTTTTTTAGCGTTCCATTTATTGATAGTACAACAATATTTTACTATCATTTATATTATTACGTATGGTTAAAATTTATAATTATAAATATATGATACATCTTAAAATTTATAAAATAGTTCCTTAAGTATCCTTACCTTCTCACTTAAGATTAACTCTTTCCCAACATATACTAATACAACATAATCACAAAAAAAATCATATTTACTTGTATACATAGATAAACACTCAAATTCAATTATAATATAAAAAAATAATTATATTTATGTATACATAAATATATAATATAAAAAATATTGTTTCTATTTTTCCTTATTTTTATATAATTTTTTATATTTTAATAATAAAATAAATAAAATCCAACCCCATCTGACTAGGTCGGTTTTGGGGCTGACTGACCCCGGGCCAACCCCCGACCCCACCTTCCTTACTTGAAATCATGCCAAAGAGCTCCATAAAGGAGCTATAATTTCAACAAAGCTACAGGAACAAGAGGCTTGTGCTATTTCATCGCCTAGTGCCAGCTCACCTTGACTTAAGCCTCCCTGTGTCTTTGCGATTGAGCCTCCATCCTTCAACAATGGCCACGTCCCCCCCCCATCTGGCTCAGCTGGCAGAGCTGCTTGGTCCACCTAGGTTCTAGACTAGGTCCAACCAGGTTCTAACCCGATTCAGCCATTTCAGCTGGCAAATGCCTAGTCTAGCCAGATTCAGGCCTAGTTTAGTTCATTTACAACTGGTTCAGTAAGGTTTAAAACCTGTCTAAGCCAGTTCAATTGATTTTAACCAGTTTTTATCAGGTTTGCGTTAGTTCAGTCCAGTTTTAACCATTATCCGTATTATATTTCAGTCTTTATCGCTTTTGTCCCACATAAAGCATGCTTTGATGGCATCTTTATTCTTGACAGTGTTGAACCGGTTATTTTTGACAAAAAAATAAACCGACAAGCAACAAAATGCGCGCACATGTATTCCTTTATAAACATGTTTGTACAACTTACCGGAATTTAAATCCGAGGACACAAATCCCTCGAAATTCATCCGGATCGTGGTCAAAAAAAAGGAAAAATGAATGACCACTGAATACAATAGAAATATAATAAAATAAAAGACAATATTGTCACCCTTACCGATGTCGTCGCACCGGTGTTGGAGTTGTCGGTTAAGACAGAACAAATGCACGGAGCACCGCACGACGGCAGAAGGCGTTGTCGTTGATCCGTTTCTCCGACCGGTGTCGTCGCAAGCTGTTAGGACAAATTCCGCAACCGTACGGACTGCCGTCGACGTCGGAGGGACTTCGACGCCGCTGCCAGAAGCCTGTCGCCGATGGGTTTGCTGTACGCAGGTCTGTCGACGAATAGAGAAGAAGAAGCTGCTGGGGGAAGGCCGCCTGAAGCCACCGTCGCGAAATCCAACCGCTAGAAGCCCCTACGCGCTCACGTTGAAAACACGCAGCAAGGAGGAGAAAGAGAGGACGACGCCGTAGTCGCCGTCTCCCGCTGCCACTGTCGCCGACACCTCCACTGTTGCAAGACGAACCCAGCGCGAGCGTCTGCCGTGAAATCTACGGCCGTCAGGATCTCCTGCGCGCGCGTACAGGCCGTCGGGGAGAGAACCGAAGTGAGAGGAGAGAGAGAGAACTGCGGGCGGCAGTTCCGCGGCTGGCAAAAAAAAAAAGGAAAAAAATGGGGGAGCCGAGCAGGCGCAACCGGCCGCGTGGGCCGGTGCGCCGCAAGGGCGCGCGCGGCAGCGCGCAACAGCCGCCGCTGCTGAGCGGGCCCTGGTCAACCCGGGGGCTGTTCCCGGTTCACCGGGGGGGACTTTCAAATAAAAAAAAAACAACACACGACTGCCGAGTGGGCAGCCGTGGCCCACGCGCGCGCCCACGTGCGGGCGGCCGCGGGGTGAGACCCGGTCAAAGACCGGGCCAGCACCGCAGGGTGAGCTTACCCCCGGTTTGACCTTGGTCAAACAGCACCGAAAAAATCAAAAAAAATGGGAAAAAATGGTGTAACTCCACCCCACTCCGGTCACCCCCCACTCCCATAAAAATGGGCTTAGTGGGGTGACTTTTTGGGACCAAAATACCCCCGAAAATCCTCTATAAATAGGCTTGAAGTGCTGTACGTACAAGGGTTGGCATTTGGTGAGAAAAGAGAGAGTTGGGAAGAGAGAGAAGCTCCACATTCTCACTCCTTAGAAGGTAAGAAATACCTTGGTTTTGTACTACCTTTCCATAAAAAGGGGCTGGTTTTGCGCTACCTTTCCATAAAAAGGGGCCCAAAATAGTAAACTATTTTGGATAAAAAATAGCAAACCCAACTCCGGTCTAACCGAAATGCTGCCGAAATTAAGTGGTTTTGCGCTACCTTTCCATTAAAAGGGGCCCAAAATAGTTCGCTATTTTGGATAAAAATAGAAAACCCAAGTCGGTCAAACCGAAATGCCGGCCAAACCGAACGGGAATTCAAATAGAAAACCCGAGTCGGTCAAACCGAAATACTGGTCAAACCGAACGGGAATTCAAATAGAAAACCCAAGTCGGTCAAACCGAAATGCCGGTCAAACCGAACGGGAATTCAAATGGAAAACCCAAGTCGGTCAAACCAAAATGCCGGTCGAACCGAACGAGAATTCTAAATGAAAACCCAAATCGGTCAAACCGAAATGCCGGTCAAACCGAACGGGAATTCTAAATGAAAACCCAAATCGGTCAAACCGAAATAGCGGTCAAACCGAACGGGAATTCTAAATGAAAACCCAGATCGGTAAAGCCGTAATGCCGGTCAAACCGAACACAAGTCATGACATGTATTGAGGAGAAAGGCTGGAATGCCCTCTCATTTGTTGTACTTCCATGTACTCAGATCGACATGAAATGAAATTCAAGTTCGATTGATGTGTTATGATACTCCAAAAGTGACATCAAATCCCTATGGACTCCAAAAGATGGAATAGACTAAATAAATTATTTGAATAATTTCCAAACTTAATCAAATAATTAAATTTGATTAAATCAAATCAAATCTGATTAAATCAAATCAAATAATTACTTATTTATTAACAAAAATGCCATCATAGTCAAATCAAATTCATGTCATAAAATCATACATAAAAAATGACTACAAATAGTTACAAAACATGTTAAGTTTAAATCCGACTTAACCATGGAAAATTAAATCAACCCAAATAGATAATGCTACTTAATTAAATAAGTATGCATAACTAAATTCAAATCAAATAAATGTTCAAAACATTAATAAAATGTTAACATAATCCAACCAAAATTATATCATTAAATAATGCATAAAAAATGTCAACCAATGACTACAAAAACAAGTTATGTTGGATTAAAATCAACCATGAAAAATTAGAGTGATCAATATTATTAAGAACAAACCTTAATAATAATAGTAAATTCACTCAAATCAAGCAAAAATGCTAACAAACACAAAAAATAGAAATTAATTCCTAAAAACAAATAAAAAAAGGAGAGATCAACTCAAAATTGTCTAAGTCAATAAATGACCAAAGACATAAACAAAACAAATCAAATCAAAATCTTAAATCAAGAAGAAAATCAATGAACCTAAACTTAAAAGTTTGAATTAAGTTCAACCAAATTCCATCTCATAAGGCCATGGGGATATGTCTACCAGCTTTGTGTTTATGTAGATGAACGACTTCCGATCAATATGTTGTTGTGACGGTCAATCAAGGGTATTCGAGTGTTCACTCGATGTAATTAACACCAGAATGTCGCAAGTCCGGTGGAGAGAGGTCAAAATTTATTTTCAAAGAACTCAGATAACCTCACAAATTAAATCGCGGTTCAGATCATCTAAGTGGTGGGTGATACCCATATCGACACTTAGCAAATCTATGGAACCATCGGTGTTCCTATAAAATAATACCACATCAAATTAGCTAATACTCCTATGAATACCACATATTTTCATAGTAGTCAATGCTAGCCTAAAGCTCCAGGAATTTTCTAAAAAAAGGGGAATTCTGACGACGAGAGAAAAAAAAATTCGAGGTTCCAACAGACAGGAAGAAGAGTAAAAATTAGAAAGAGAACCAAACTCCATGGGCTGAAAGAATATATTTCAATCACTTTGGATTTCATTCTGACTGTTATGATATTTATCTTAGTCAATTATCATAAACTGTAAAAAGATTTCTCAACTCAAGCCTTAGTCCCAAATTACTTGGGGTCAACCACATCGATTCTCCTTCTCCACTCATACTGATTTTTCAGTTATTTCATGAGAAATATTTAAATCATATAAATCATATTGAATTACCTTCTTCCAAGATATCCTATGTCTACCACATCTTTTTTTTCTATTATTTTAATATTTTTCACTTTTCTTACCGAAACCTCCTTATGTCTATGTTTAATATGTCTAAATCATCTCAATTTCTCTTCTTTCAATTTATCTACAATTGTCGCTACGTCTACATTTTCTCTAATATAATCATTTCTTATTTTATCTAATTTAGTATGACCACCCATCCAACTTAATATTCTCATTTTAGCAACACTTATTTTAAAAAGTATGTTTTTTATCTTATTGTCCAACATTTGCTAACATACAACATTGTAGGTCGTATCCTTGTACGATAAAAATTTAAGTTTTGTGGAATATTACGATCACATAGAACCCCTGTAGTCAATCTTTACTTCATCACATATTTTAATTCTTTGATTAACATCTTCATCACATTCTCCATCTTTTTGAATAATTGATCTAAAATATTTAAATTTGGTTCTTTGAGATAATATTACTCTATCTAAACTAACATCGTCACTTACTTTTATTTGGTTTCCATTAAATTTGCAATGTATATATCATGTTTTAGTTCTACTTATCTTAAAAGTTTCTAAAATACTTTTCCATAAATCTAATTTACTATTCACTCCTCCGTATGTCTCACATATCAATACAATATCATCTGTAAATATTGTATATCAAGATATATCATCTTATATAATATTCGTTAATTCATTCATAACTAATACAAAAAGATAAGGACTTGTTACACACTTTTGATATAAATCAATTGAAATAGAAAAATCTCTTGTTTATCCTCTAATTGTGCATATGCTAGTGGTCGTTTCATCATACATGTATTTCATCATTTGTATATACCTAACCGGCATCATCATTCATTCCAACACTCGTAACAAAATCTTTCTTGTAACTCTATCATAGTCTTTTCTAAGTCAATAAACACTATATATAAATCTTTCTTCATATCTCAATATTCCTCTATCAAATTTCTAATAAGAAAAATAACATAAATTGTAAATCAACCAAACATAAATTCAAATTGTACGCTGAAATATTTGTACGACTCCATAAATCGCCACTCAATAACTCTTTCCTATAATTTCATAGTCTAACTCCTAAGTGTGATCTCCTCCCGTAAGGAGATTCCTATTTAAACAAATTTCATATAGTAAGATTTCATGTATAGACTCCTTACATGACAAATGCAACAAAATGTGTACATTCGTATTCATAAATTTGTTTTTACCCATAAAATATAAGTAATTCATTGTGTACAAAGCAAGAAGGCTTCTTCAATAAACCATGCCACTACAAAGCCATAACTGACCAATATTTCTTCTTAAAAGAGCATCCACCGTTCCTTTTGGACGCTCAACTAGATTTATTAAGATGGACTTTGTATGGAACAAGCTAGACAAAATCTGTAAGCAGGAATTAAGCATCCATGAAGTTTACATGAATGCATAATTTAAATCACAATGTTTGTGTTCTTGCGGATAGTTTATGAACTTAACAAGGCTTTTCAAAGGTAATCATGAAAGAAATTTGATCACGACCACACCATACTTATCACCATTCACAACTTGCAGCCAACCTTCATAGGACCTTCATCTTATTCTAAACAAATCAAGATTCACTTAATTTACATTGAAGGAGCTATCTGGAGTTAACTATGGTGAAAACTAAGGTATACATACTTCCTGTATTCTGAAGGTGGGACTAATTTCCGTAACAAGGAGACCATGACAATTGTAGATGTTAAATTATCCAGCACAGAGCTGAGAAAAAATGTCACCAAACCAACCTGCAATTTGTTAAAATAGTTGTCAAAATGTGGGGAAATTATGTCTAAAAATTTGAGCAACTTTAGACTTTTATTCAAACATCAATTGCATACACACCACCCAAAGAAGCAGCCTAGGATTCCGAGTTGTGATATTGTCCGTGACTAGTTTGAATCCCTGATGAGCATCAATAATCTCTACAATGGTCATTGCACCAAGTAAAAAGAATACTATTTCACTGACTTCAGCAGAGGCACGGGTTAACTCCGTGACAGCTATTTCTGTAGATGGAGCCTGTACAAAATCATGCAGTTTTCAGTTCATTGGACAGGGAAAAGACACTTAAAAATTTGTATAACGTCCAAGGCACAAGTTAGGAGCACTGTATCTCTTCCAGTAGAAAAAAACGAGAAAATATTCCAAATCGACCAATCAAAGATTTGCAAACGTCAGCTCCCAACCAAGTTTATGATCCAGAAAATATTCCAAATTCAGTCACCTATGTGCATCTTCTTTGGGTGCTTCAAAGAAAATATTAAGCATATATTTCTGAAATGTGTCATTATCAATTCTCTTTAATGCAATCTGTTCAATAGTTGAATGATTTCATGAAATGACCAGGATAGTCTCTTTGATCAATAATTGGTCAAAAGAATGAGCATGGGGGCAAGAGCGGAGATTGTGGAATTTGATTCTCTCAGCTATGACAGAATAGGATAATCTCTGAAGATCAATCGAAAATCTTTCTAGAATTCTTCAGCGGATGAGACCATTTGATAAAGATTGGAGCTTCACATGCTTCAGATCATACACGGTTTGAAATTCCTATGGAGACTAACTCCTCATGTGAAAGCATCTTTACCTTTAATTATGTTTGAGACTATAACCATCTTGGTAATAGGATCCCCTCTTGTTCATATATTTATCTTTCACTTTTCTTATTTGTTGTAACCATTTTTCTGCATTATTAATATATTGCGGCTACCGTCACCTTAAAAAAAAATTGAGCTTCATGTCACTTGACCTACATGTCATAGGGCTGGTGTAACACTACGGTTTAAGAATATGTTATAAGATTAAATCAATAAGATCACTAATAATGTTGGTTAATCAGTTTTCGGGTGTTGAATAAAAAATATCCAAAGTTGAGTGCTCTTTGTTGAGAATAGTCTCAACACGGGTGACCTCTTAAGAATACTTTCAATTAACATAGTTGTTGAGTCAATAAACTAATTAGTCATTATACATGATATCAAAGCTATGACCTTGAGGGTACCAATTGACCAATTTAAGTGTGATGCTGATGTGTGTGATCTTGACAATGGCATCAAATGTTTAACAAAAGCATATTATAACACCCCAACCTAAAAATACATTAAGACATCAAATCAACTAAAAAAATTACGAAGTTAACTATGTTTTGTTGAGAGTAATCAATGGATAATGATTTTTTAAGAAAGCAACCACTTAGCATGATCATTAGGCCAATAGCTGATTTGGTTGTTATAACTAGGGATCTCACTTACTTCAATTATTTGCTCTTAAACCACAAATGACGACCCCTTATTCCCATGCACACCCTCTAGGGCTACAAATAGGTTGGAATCAATAATGGAATGACTTGTAATCATGCTCAATTTCTGTTTCAATTATTTCAAAATCACTAGGTTATGCTTTTGCTCTGATTTTTATTGTTACTAAAATTGGAACTAAAATTTGTTAATTTTGAAAATACATATTATATACTTAAACTCGAAACATTAATCCTAAATGAATGGAGTCGGCTATATGAATTCATCTATTTCACTCTATATGATTCTCAAGTAACTCCTCTCTTATACCTAGCTCCTCTAAGCCATACTGAATTCACTCAGTCACGTTAACTTGGGCCTACCTCTCCGCTTCTTCTGCGCCAACAATATCAAGATATTGACTTGTCTAACATGAGCCTCAAGAGGACGTCATCTAATATGACCAAACCAACAAAATCTTCCCACTTTTATTAAAGTGTAAATGCACACTAGGTCCGTTTTAAAGAAACCACTTTACCACTAGGTCCGTTTTCAAAAACACCTTACCATTAGGTCCGTTTTTTCAAAATATCCTCACCCCCACTCCAATTTGGATTTGAAATGTCGTAAATGCCCCCCGCCGCCCCCCTCCCCCCGCCCCCCGGCGAGGCGCCGCCGCCCGCTGCGGAAGCCCCCCCCCCCGGGCGCTCCCCGCCCCCCCCGCGGCGCTACCACCGCCGCGGAAGCCCCCCCCGGCGCGGCTCCCCTCTCTCGGCAACCCCCCGCCCGCGGAAGCCCCCCCCCGCCCCCGGCGAGGCGCCGCCGCCCGCGGAAGCCCCCCCCCCCCCGGCGCTCCCCCCGCCCCCTACGGAAGCCCCCCTCCCGCGGCTCCCCGCAGCCGCGCGCGGTGCTCTGCCCGCGGAACACCCCCCCGCCCCCCCGGCGAGGCTCCCACCCGCGGCGCTCCCCCCGCCGGGGGTAAAAGTGGGATTTAAAAATGATGGGATGAAGAAATGGACTGGGTGATAATAAAATTCAGTGTCAACGGACTAAACAGTAACGAAATGTGGTCAACGGAGTTTTTACTAAAGTCAATTTCTTAAATGGACCTAAGAGTAATTCTCCCTTTATTAAATCATCAATGCTTGCAACTTTCACTTTGTCCATAATGTATTCATTGTTGATTCTGTCTACTCATTTGTGGTCACACATCCACTGTAACATCTGCATTTTAACTACACTCAATTTGGCAATATATTTCTTCTTAATTGTCCAACACTCACTACCGCAGAACATGATAGGTTTTATAACCATGCAATTGAATTTTTCTTTCAATTTTTAAAAAATTTTACAATCATATTGAATCCCCATCATCAACCCCCATTTCAACCATCTCACTTTAATCATATGATTGACATCTTCATCACATTTTCCGTCCATATGTAAATTTGAACCCCAAGTATTTAAATTAAGTATGCGGTGCAAGAACATTTCCATCCAAAGTAACTTCAACCTCTTCAACTCTTGGAGTTTTACTAAATATCAAGTACATATACTCCATCTTCATTCTGTTAATTTAGAACTCCTTAAATTCTAACTCCACTCTCCATCATTCAAGTTTTCTGTTATTGTCGTCTCAAGTCTCTTCAATCAAAACAATATCTTCCGTAAACATCATACACCAAAGTAAACTCTCTTATATATTATTAGTTATTTCGTCCATAACTAGGGCAAAAAGATACAGGCTGAGAGTGAACCCTTGGTGTAACCCAACAATTATTGGGAAGGCTTCTGACTCCCCTCTTAGGGAGGAAACCTGGACAGTCACACCTTCTTACATGTCTTTAATAATATTAATGTACCCACCGGGTATCATTTTATTTCTTAACACCCACCAAAGAACTTCTCTTAGGACCCGGTTATAGGTTTTTTCTGAATCAAGAAAAACTATATGCAGATTTCTCTTCAGGTCTCTGTATTTCTTCATTAAAAATCTAGCTAGGAAGATAGGCTCTATAGTCGATATAACCGGCATGAATTCAAATTCGTTTTTAGACATCTTAGTACACCTTTGAAGTCTCCTCTCTATAACCTTTTCCCACAACTTCATAGTCTAACACCTAACCTTGATACCTTAGTAGTTCCCACAATCCTATGCATTCCCTTTCTTCTTAAATAACAAGATGATGATTCTCCATTCATTTGGCATCCTTCCAGAGATAGATATTTTATTAAAAAGAAGTGTTAGCCAATCCACTCCTCTCTCACATAAACACTTTCAGACTTTAAACAAGATGTTATCAACACCACACGCCTTTAAAGTCCCCATTCTTCCCAACATTAGGCACACTTTTAGAGAGGTAATTTTGTAGGTAGACTATGACCTTTGCCCCCGATCCCCTTTACGATTCCTAGTACCTTCCGAGACAAGCTCATTGAAGAGCATTGCAAGCTAATGTTTACACTACTTTTTGATGTCCTCGTCTCAAGTTAACACCCTCCCCTCCCTGTCTTAAATACACTAAATGTGTCCTATATCCCGAGATTTTCTCTCCCTCAACCTGGCCAGTCGATAAATATCATTCTCAACTTCCTTTGTGCCCAATTTGTCACATAACTTACTACAAGTTGACTCCCTAGTTCACGTACCTACCATTTTTGTCTCGCTCTTAGCTCTCTTATGTTGTTTAAAGACCTCGTCCATGCTACAATTGGACAATTTCTTAAACTATACTCTCTTACTCTTCACTGCTCTCACTTCATCATTCCACCACCACGATTCCTTCATAAGTAGACCCCTGCCCAACAAGCTCGTCTTAATCTTCAATGTCAAATTAGCCCACATTGACTCGACCTCTTTGTATATATAAATGCATATTATATATTAATTTTTATTTATAAATGAATAGTAAATCACATATAGTTTAAAAAATTTGATATAATACCTTTAAATTTTTATTTTTACCTTTTAATAACTTTATATATCATGCTTTATAATTTACTTATTCTTATTTTAACTATTTTTAAGTGATTACACTAAAATTTAATTGAAATCAGAAAATTGAAAAAGGAATCAACTAATTTCTGATTATGATTCTAATAATCTATCAAAATATCTAATTCCAATAGATTTAGGTTACACTTATATGTTCTGAAGCTATTAATTTTTATCGGAACCAAACTAGGATTTTGAAATATCAAAATTCGTTTACACCCCAAGCACTCTCTCAACATGCCATGTTTTCAAGCTAATGGCACTCATGCCATCTCACGGCTTTGCCTCATTCAACATTCAATGTTAGTCTCTCCAATCTCCCTTTCCTTTTAAGAGAAGATATAAGAAGTAGAGTCAAGGAATTTCATGTCGAGATGATTGGTTAGGGCCAATACTGATCTTGAATCCTTGATAAGATCAGATTGATCAATTTGCCATAACGCAAGGATCAGCCAAGGTGCAGCTGACCCTGGCTTGACTAAAACCTACTCTGATACCATTTTTGTAGAGTTGGTGATGTGGGAGCCATGACCCAAATGGGGTCGTTGCATCTTGGCAGTAGGGCCAAACGTACAAGGTTGGCCCTCAATGGCTCACGTAGTGGAAGGTGTATTGTGGGCTCGACTATGTGAGGAGCTCTTGTTGGTGCTACCCAAGGATCACAGAGGAATCGAGACCTGAATCGGTAGATTTAAAAACAATTTCAAAATTTTTCGATTTTGGCTGATTATTAGCAGATTTGGCCCGATTATTTATAAAAAACTAAAAAATCAGGATTCCAATTCCAATTGACTCTCGGCTACTTAAGTCCAAATCCAGTGGGATTCTATCTTGGATCTCCCATTTAGGCAAATAACGGATCGCAAGGAACCGATTCCAATCCGGATCGACCAATCTACAATCTATGGAGCTACTAGACAAAAGTTGTTCAGGTGATTGTCGTCCTCTTCCTCGTGGAGACAAGTAGGAGAGGCTCATAGGCGGCTATGCAGAGGGCAAGGAGGTGGAGAGGGACGTCACTGTGGGTGGGGAGTGGACAAGGGTACTCTCGACGAAGGGGAAGGGCTACTACATGGGTCAATCAGACAAGAGGGGTGTCAAAGTGGAGTGGTGGAGGACCAATGTTAAAGAAGAGTGGTGGGCTGCCTGCAGTGTCCTGGCAGCCACAAGTTGTGTGGTAGATCTGAAATCCAGTGGGGTGACCAGATGGCGGGGAGTTGGCCTCAGATAAAGGGTGTTTGGACGAGGGATCCCTAAAGGGGTGAAGAAGAACCGAGATTGAGATGATGGTGACTAGACCCTGCCAGATCGAGATGGGATCCCCGTACAATGTTTCCAGAAATGGCAATAATGAATCGTCGGGGTGGACGGGAGTAACTTGGGACACCGGGGATGAAAGAGTTAGGTTGGAGGTGACTCGAGGGTGTGGGAAACAGACGGGTGACAAGCCAAAAATTGGGAAGATACCGGACATCCTCCAGGGTGAGGAAGCTCGGGCTAACAAGAGGTGAAGACCTTATCTACAAGAAGATTGGAGTGGGGCATTGATGCCATTGGAGACCTCCGGAGGCACCATCAGCTTTGGGAAGAAAAACAATGAGAGAGAGAGTAGAAAATGGATCTTCTATTTCATTCATTCATTACACGCATCATAGCTACAGTGAAGGATTTTTATGAAAGCACATTTTCACAATTAAGAGCCCGCTTTTAGACTGATTACAAAATAGTCCCTATGCATACAAGGAAAAGATGCAAAATTGGCTCCTAAATGCTACTGATGAAGAAAATTAAATTGTGTCATCTTCTCCAAACTCGAACTGTGACGATTCCAAAATCTTGATAAATCGGATCAGATCCCGTCCTCGTCAGTTGGGAAAGCCATTCTCGCTATATCAATTGTTTGCTTTGGTCGACGCACGTGCTCTAGTCGTTTATACATATGTGCAGACCTATCTGCTTATCACATGTCCTAGTCCATGGCGCATTCATGCAGACGCTTCATAGCTTTGCCCGACCTAATGCCCAAGATGAAGAACTCCACAGCCCCACCCCCTTCCTCTAAGAGATGTTGGAGGCAGCAGGAAGCACTAGAAAGTTTCATTTTCCAATGTGAATCAAACCTTGAAAAAGAGGGCATGACATACAGCTTCAAAAACTAGCAAAGTGGGACTGTTGAGGCATTCAAGCTTCTTGTGAAAAAAGTACATCTTGTAGCCTGTAGGCTTCAACATCTTCTGCAATTGTTTTGGCTGCGCAATTGTACAACTTGATGTCCAGCCTCTTATTAAGAAGACTATCACCTTCCATGAAATCAATAGCTTTTGTTTATCTCATTGCTATAATGATGGAAAATTAAGAAAGTAAATACTTGTTGTTTAGAATGTTTCAGTATATTTTGTTTTTCCTTGTCCTAAACACAGGAACCTAACACATATAGACAAGCCCATGAAGATATTACTCCTTCCTTCAGCAGAAAAAAGGCAACGTGTCATCAGGAGAAGCAACAGCTGGAATAATCATTTAAACGACACTGCGTTGGCAGGACATTGAGTATATAATATATTAAGGTATTCTTTTCGAACATGACATAAACAAGTCACAATCCATTGAACCAGAGATGCAAAGTAGAAAGAGCAAACAAATAAATAACAGGAGGTAAAACAAGCATAGAAGCAGAAAAAGATGCCATCCGACTGACTACCAAGATGGTAGTAATCGGAAAGTAATTACACACAAAAACACTTCTAGGTAAAAAAGGTATCTCTAAGAAAGGAAGAATCCAACGGACACCCCGCATAAGCGAATGGCCAATCCTTGATGGAAGTTGCCACTTGGTGAAAAATAACCACAGGATTATCAAACTACTCCTCAAAAGTCTTCCTGTTCTGAGATCTCCAAATGGACCATAACCTTGATGGCAGCAAAAGATTCCACAAACTGGAATAGGGACCAAAGCTTCACAACTAAGGACTTAAAATAAAATAGGAACAGCCATGCACCTTGTTACATGGTCCTTGCTGCCATTTTCACTCTTCGTAGTGCAAAAGCATACATGGGCCCTTTAAAAGAACCAATTAATTTGTTTGTCAATTTGCACTCTATATGATACTTCCTTTTTGCTTCATAAATCATAACTTACTTGAAGCTGTAAAGGTTACCATTATATTTTCCTCTATATGCATTTTTTTTATAATCATATTGCGCAAAATAGAACTACTATTTCTTCTTAAGCATGTGATTGATCATTGATTAAGAATGCAAAAGAAGGATTGAATACATTGATATCATATGGTGGCACCTTGTTCAGATAACAGAGAAAAAACTGATACATTGCATAGTTTACATTTTCCATTATTTCTTTGTGGGACGTAGTGGACAAAATGGTGTGACACTTTATGGATTTTCAATGGATGAGTGTTACACGACATGCATATCTACGTGAATGTCCTACAAGCATGCAAACAAGCTAAACATAATTATAAGTTTAAAACAGGTAACAAAAAGATACAATGAAATGTTGTTTTAAGCTTGCTTGACATAAATAGTTGAAGAATTACCAGAGAAATGTAGATAACAAGTAAATCAGATCGATGTCATTATTTTACGTGATAGATTTCTTGAGGATGTAATGAAGAATAGATTAAGATCATCAATGAATTCAACGATAATACAGAAACAGGAATTCCAGAAACTTTACCCCAATGCTTCTAATAACCCATAAGCAAACAGCCATCAGCAATCCAACTCCACTTTTGTTGAATGCTATAGATTCTTCAAATATTATGCCTGCATATCCAAGTCCAAATACCAATGCCATTGCAATATCCTGAATGTAGTATCATATTTCTTATGAAACAGTTGTTTGCTAGTAAACAGGAAAAAAAGGTCTATGCATAGATATGCCAGAGGATGGTAAAAAAAAAACCTTATCAATATAACACATCGGGAATGAGAAATTTTCAATGTTGGGGATTCGCAAACACTCTAAAACAACACCTAGGCAGAAAATCAAACCGACATTTTCCTATCCAGTTAAGGTCTCAAGTAAAACGTTTAATTAAATATGGCATACATTATTTTATGCATATATTAACTAATTTTAAGGTAATAACACTCAGAATATTTAAACCATTGTAGGTTTCATCATCTATCAATATAATGCAACATTGTACTGAACCTCTCAAATTGAATAAAATTAACTAGCTAATATTTCTTTACATCAGTTTAAAGTTAAACGTCCCAGTGTTGTAGCATAGTGGTGGACATCACCACCCCCACAGTGGGAGATCGTAGGCTCGAGTGCCCATTCTCACAAGCAGAGAAATTTAGTGAAACCCTCTCACCAAGAGAGGTCCTGGGTTTCAAACCCAGACAATTCAGGCCTTCAGGCATGTGACCAAAAAAAGTTTAAGGTTAAACAGATAACTGTGTGGGTAAGTTCGTACTCATACTTCATCCATATAAACAATGCATAAATGAAAGTATGAAAGTAAAAACAGAAAGATGGGAAATGACCTGATGCTCACCTAAATAATACATAAAGGAAAATGAAACCAAAAACATAAAGAGAGAAAGTTACCTGATTAGCGGCTACCCATGAGTGGTTAATTGCAACAGACCCTGCTGCAGCTGAACCAACAATGGCAAGAGCTTTCAGTAAGTCCGTTTTTGGTTGAAAACTGTCTTTGAAGTCCTCAGAACTCATGTCATCTACGGAGCATAATGGGTCGCAAATTCCAAAACTATCTGATGAGTCCTGATCCAACGATTTCACTACCATATAAGCACTGAACTGCAAAGATCTAGTGCTCATCCGCAGATTAGAAGAAGAAAGCAAGATAAACTATAACCGTGACAACATGACATGTGTTCTCAGAAATTTATGCAAAGATATACATAAAATATATTTTGGATATGATCCATCTTCTCATAATTAATTAACAAAGTTTAAACATGATAGTTTCCTCCATGTAACTTACTGAGAGTAGATCGGTACAGAATATTCATGTCAGAATATTCACGTCCAGTGAGGAATTTATGTCACAGGTAAGAACATAGTTATCATGCCAAAACAAATATTTCATGACATCTTGTCAAAATACGTGAACAATTACCTTCGGACCCTGAATTTGTAAATTACACTTCAATAAATTATGGAGAACAAATAACACTGCATAACCGCAGCTTCCACTGAATCTTCTTGGCGACAAAAAGGCAAGTTGAAAAAGGCTTGCATTAGTAAGCACAAACTAGGTGACATTTCTTTTGATCCGGACATAAGATTAAGAGAAAACTGGGAGAAGATTCTAAGATATGTTTCAGTCTGCCATCCCTACGAATCTTGATTGATTCAGGTACCGGGAACACTTGACGGTGCATTATTTAATTATTCATGTAAAATGAGCGCAATGAATATCTCCTTTCCAAAGCTTTATTTGGAAAAAGACCAGTTCAGTATTACTTCATGAGGTACAGGTGCATCACATGCCACACATTTCAACAACTATCCTTTTTTAAATGTTAGTTCAGAAAACAAAAAAAGCATTTCAACAAGTATCCAAACACAACAACCGGAAGAGAGTCGAGAACGTACTGAGACAGCTAGAAAGATAAAGAGTGAAGACTCTAGAGACGGGCCAGCCCCTTACTTCGGATTCACTATCGTCCTCGGGCATCTTGGAACTAGGTGAAGAAGGCGAGGCGGGAGATCGAGTTCTGGCTCTTTCTTCTGCCCGTGCGAGCGCGACTCGCCATCCCTGGCGGAGGCCAGAACCCCAGATGACGGGTCCCGTGCGAGGCAAAGATAAATGGGGAGGAAGGGGCGCGACGAACGCCGACCTCCGCCAGACAGAACCGTGCCACACGGAGGACAACGCATAGCAGGCACGGGCTCCGTCCCCATCGACGTCGCCTTTGAGATAGGAAAGGTACAGAGGCCGGCTCCCGACGAAGCAGAAGGAAGCCGCCATGCTCGTCCTCGTCCGCCGCCTGCGAGGACGAGCAGGGAAGAAGATGGGAGAGGAGAAGGAAGTGGCGGGCGCCCGAAAAAGGGAGGAACGGCCCGCTGTGGTCTCTCCGGCGGAGGAACGCGGAGATGGTGAGGCCCTTTATGCCACGTCACCTGCTCGATCCGGTAAAAGCTGGTGGCCCATGGCTCAGCCAGTGTGGATAGTTCTTCGGGGTACGCACGGGATCGTTTACCCATCGTGATGTAGCGAAGATCTATCCGGCGATTCTCGGAGGGTGGCAACAAAGAACACGCTCTTCTTTTGCCCCGTTGCACGTGTAGATGGACTCAAAATTCAAAAAACGATGGTGACGACGTGCCGTGGCACGTGACGAGGGAATCGCGCAGGCTGTACTGACGCTGACAGTGGAGTCCGCGACGTAACTCGTGGGTGTACTTAACGGTCAACACTTGCACCACGAAAACTAGATTAAATAAGTCTAATAATATTGTTATGTCTCATAATCTTTAGAAAATGTATATATGTGGCAAGATATGTGTTTTGATCTAGTAAACACCTTATTAATTTTGCACCAGTAAAATGATGCTGCCATTGATCCAAGGTTGGGCTGGTTAAGTTTCTAACTTGGGTTACTTAACTCAAGCTCAACCAACATTAAAATCACAGATAGTATTAGTTTTTAGCCGTGGGGGGGGGGGGGGGGGGGGGCATTATTAATTTTAGAATTCATGTTGTTTTCTACACGTAATTATACTAAAATCAAAATAAGATAGAAGTTATATTAAATATGAGGCATGCAAATGTGGCTCAACCTTCACAATATTAACATGGCTTATACCTTCTTAACTTATTTTTTAAACAATAAATGCTAAATTTTATATCCTTGAACCCGTTAAAATATATATGAGATTTAATACTCAGATAGGCCCTGCGGGAATGTTTGACGTGGGTTTAATTTGGGTACAAGGGTTATCCCCAAATTCAAGTCATATGCAATGGCACCAGAGTACGTAGTCATCGCCCATGTGAATGAGCTTGGCCGGCCGCCTATCACATCCAAGTCACGTGTAGATTAATCTATTTTTTATTTTTAACATTTGAGTCGTCGCTTGATGGGTTTTATTAATATCTCGGTGAAATTATATTCACGATTGGATTGCAGTTTTACCAATAAGCTGTGCGGCAAAGTGACAAAGAACTGGCTAAATAGATATACACTAATGTACAACCTCCACTGATTCGACCTGACATTAGTGATGTCTGTTTCGTTGAGGTTTAGGAAGTTTTTTTTTTGACTATTGCTCAAGCTGTGTAATAACGTAGGTTTTTCTTTTATTTTATTTGTTAGTAATTGGTGTTATTTAGTGGGTTTAAAAATTTTGTTATAATATTAATACTCTTTTCTCCCACGGTCCTACCTCTTCACAACTCCCTTTCCTTTGCGATTTGTGCCTCTCCTAACATACCTGTCATCTTCTAGTTCTCCGTGCGAGCACTATTTTGTTCTTCCTCCTATGCCTTCTCCCCCTCCCCCGTATGTTTTGTTTCATTCCACTTCTCGAGCGTCGCCTGTCACCAACCGCGACCGTTGCGTCAACCGCCCGCCCTGCCCCCTGTGCATCAGCTACCCCCCACCACCTTGCCTTTTTCTTATCTGCCGATCGCGGCACCTGCGCAGATGCCTTCCAGTGCAAACACCTGCCGCTACGTGAGCCTCGGCCGATTGCCGCCTCTCCCTGTTGACGCCGCCCTGTTGACCCCCACGCCTTCGCGCGCGATCACCGCCCACCATTGACCCCCCCCCCCCCCGTCGGCCTGCGCCGCCCGTGGGGTCTCTCCTACGCGCGTCCACGCGCCAGGGGTGCGCTAGCGCCAACTACCCCCCACCAGTCAAGTAGGTAACACTTTTTCTCCGTAGTTAGCATGTCCTTCGGGGGAGTGTGAATTTGATTATGTTTTGAGTGTTCAACAATAGAATACGAGAAGAAGTTTTAAAGAAGCATACCTAGCCAATGTAAAATAACTTGCGGAAGATTTGTTTATAAGAAGATGAATAAAAAAAATAGAAACGAACGGGTGAGGAATTAGTCGCGCACATGTGGGAATGTACGCATCCATCCATTTCACATGTTCCGAAATCCCACTCGATGCGTCTCTCAGGCGTCGTTTGGTATCGGGATAAGTTTGATGGGGATAGGGATAAACCAATCATTGTGGTTAACCCTATCCTCATCATTTGGTTTAACTTAGGATAAGTTTAGGGATAACCTTATCCTATGTTTGGTAAGTTAACAATAAATTCGAAGATAACCATATATTTTTATATTTTTACTTTATTTATATTATCTTATTTTATTACTCATAACATATTCATAGACATCTTAACCCACTTACATATTTATATAATAAATTTAAAATTTTATTTAAATATATAAATAAAAATAAACTTAAAACGCGGACGGAACTCAACCCGCCCCCCCTCCGGACAGAACCCGGCGGACGGTGCTCCTCGTGGAGCCGCTCCCCGCCCCCCTTCCCGACTAGGGGTGAATAGAAAACGGTTTAAATCGAGAAACCAAACCGAACTCATTCGGTTCGATTTGGGACCCCTTTCGATTTAGTTCGATTTGAAAAACCTCTAAACCAATTTAAATCAAATCAAGTCGTTTAAATCGACTTAATCAAAAAAAATATAAAAAAATATTATAATATTATTAAAAAACAATTTAGCACCCCCTCCCCGACCTGACGGAGCCCCCCGCACCCCGCGCGCCCTCCCCCGAGCTCCCCCCTCCCCCCGCGCGGACGTCCCCCGCGGAACCCCGCCCGCGCCCCCGACCGGAGCTCCCCCCCCCGCACGGAACCCCGCGGCACCCCCCCCCCCGCGCGGACGCCCCCGCGCCCCCCGGAGCCCCCCCCCCCCCCCCCCCGCGCGGACGCCACCCCGCGCGGACCCCCGCGGCACCCCCCGACCCGAGCTCCCCCCCGCCCCCGGAGCCCCCCCGCGCGGACGTCCGCCCGCAACACCCCCCCCCCCCCCCCGCGGCACCCCGCCCCCGGAGCTCCCCCCGCGCGACCCCCGCGGCACCCCCCCCCCGAGCTCCCGCGCGTATCCTCAAAGTATTATTTTGGGAGTAAGTTATCCCAAGTATTATATAGGATGACTTATCCCTGCATTTGTCCATGATTTTGGGGATAACCTGGATTAACTTAATCCAGGCTAACCCCATTTTTAAGTGTGTGCCAAACAGGGGATTGGGGATAAACCAGGTCTATCCTAGTTTATCCCCATACCAAACAGGCCCTCAGAGTCTCAGTTAGGTGGGGGTTGATTATTCATTTTTTAATTTAAAAATCTTACAACAATCTCCTTGTATATTTTTTTAAACTCACAAATATAGATTAAATCAATGAAAAATAAATACTATTGAACGTTTTATACTATGTAATCGGTGAATGCACTTTTCATTTTAAACCTCCACTTAATGAATTTTGAGATCATTTACAAAATGTCTGGTGGATGTTTCATCGATCTTTTTTTTTTTTGAACACAAGGAACATCATAACTACTATATAACAGTTAAGTCATTTCATCGATCTCATGACCCACATCTCATATGTGGGGCCGAGGACTCCACGTATGTCACGAAGCTCTTGTTGCGGATTGTCTGGACAATTCCCCGCCCCTGAATTGTACCACTTGTTTCTATCTTAAGTCAAAGTTATTCCATATACTTTTCCTTATTATCTCAGTAGTTATAATTGAGCTATTTTCACCAATGTTGTTTAGATATTTTACCAAACTGTGTGAAATTTCCGACTAATGACCTAGATTAAAGTCGAATTAAGCAAAAATAAGCTGAACCTAGATGGTCGTCAATCATCACGTGGCAGTGTGGCACCTATCTTTTCGGCCGACACGTTGGTTGATTTTCAGGGAGACTTACAGAAATTAGTTGCAATATCATGGAATAATAGCATTTTTGTACCGGAGAGGCGGGACATGAGTAGCTGTTTTAATTATTGAGACGTCCCCTTAGGTTATAAAAATGAGATTTTTTACCTAGCTTCTACTACGTCTGCTTAGACCATATATTGCACTTCGAAGATGGACATCAAAGTAGTAGTAATCTTTACTCTTCAGACCAAACTAATGTGGCGTCTGAAATAAAATTAAGTATTTAAATTAATTAATATATTTTTATGTTAATTAATTTAATATTTAGGCAAATCCCAAAGCCTGTGCGTGTGCTGGACGCTGGACAACCGCCAGACGATGCTAAACTCTGCACCGCCGTGCCGTGCCGTGGTGCCCCGGTGCTCTCCGAGTGGTGAACAGAAAAGGAAATGCCGGTAGTCCTTGGACGGAGCATGGGGAGTGCGGTGCACATCCGCTTCTCTCTGCTCCCACCAACCCTTCACCATGCGAGCGCTCTACGACCTCACTCCGCAATATTGTCATCGGTCAATGGAGGATTCTCTTCCCGGAGCAGGACCCTTTGCTTGTTCTCGAAGAATCCTGGGCGCGAGGATAATAGGTTTGCTAGAGGACAGCTCCGTCAATACCGTCCGCCCTGGTTCAGGCAAGCTTCTCTTGTTCGGTGGATTTTAGTTATTGTTTTTGGTGGTAAGGGTGGGGTTACTGGTAGTGGCTTGTTCCTCCTCTTGTTTCTGATTCCAATGGCGTTTTCAGCGTTGCGCCTATGATGGACTGGACGGACATCCATTATAGGACGCTCGCCAGGCTCATTTCGAAGCACGCTTGGTTGTACACCGAGATGCTCGTTGCAGAGACAATTGTTCACCAGAAAGATAACCTGGTGCGTTCCTCGTTTCCATATATTTATATCCGTACACGTGCCTGCGACAGTCTTTGGCGGATACTCTGTTAGAAACAAGTGATTATAGTGGTCACTGGTTTTTCTAATTTGTTACCGGACATGGTAACTCGGCTGTTATAATCCTGTAAAGTTTAGACACATATCGACGTACAGAAAGCATATTGGTTCTCTATTGGCAAGGTTCTTGAAGCCTGTGAAGATACAAACTGATGCAGGACACGGCGCAGCAATAGAGGAAGAAGAAGAGGGGGGTTTGGCCTCACGCCAGAAGGGAAGAGAAGGGGGATTCCGGCCTGACATTTGGAAAGGGAAGAAGATTGGCATCACGTCAGGAGAGAGAGAGAGAGAGAGAGAGAGAGAGAGAGAGAGGAGGTTTGGCCTCATGCTAGAGGAAGAGGAAACGCCATCCCGGTGGTTTTATGATTACTGCCAAAACAACCTTTCTTCAAACTAGGGTTACAGCATATTTTATAGGAGGTAACAATTACACTAAAACCCAAATAAATAAATTATTACCCCCGACTCTAAAAATTAACATTAAACTAAATCAACTTAAGACTGACATTTCTATAAAATATAAAATTGTCCATGATTTCATAATTTCTAATTTGACACAATCTGAAATTTCCTAATTTAAAAAATTCTGAAAATTGGTACGCTATCACATACTTCACCAATTTGATGTCAAAGACTCCTGAGTTGTGTAATACACGGTAATTATGTATCAAGGTTCTATTGTAAACCCTAAACACTATCCCAATTAGACGTCAAAGACTCCTTAGTTGTCAAGTTATGCGTCTTTTCCATACGGTTTATGAACTACCTCAAGCTGTCTCTATGGGCATATATGACAGCTAATTATAGGATTGTATCATGACCACTTCCATGTAATCTGAATTATGTCTGTTGTATCCACATTAAAAGCTTTTTTCTGATTGCTGAGTCCTTCGGATTCTAGGGAGGTAAATAAATGCACGCATGAGTCCCAAGGTTTCCTGAAATCTTAATACCTTGGGCCTTGGTTCATGGCAAGGTTTGTGCAATAATGTTTGATCCTGGATTGTCCAGTCTGGTCCTCATCATGCATTTTATTATCAGCTGATCCACATGATGTCAGGTTGATCATTGATTGGTGTGAAAAATTATTTAAGCACGAAAATGAAGAAAACAGAAAATGCTACAACTCTATGACCTTTTCATTTGACACATAGTGATACCGAAAAGGTTGAGAAATCCAAAACTGGAGCTTTCAGGTTCACTGTAGTTCTTCAAGGAAGGCAGGATTGCCCAGGGCCTATCCTGATCCAGTTCAGATTGGATTGGCTGGATTAATTGATCCAGCTGAAGCCAAGAATTGGCCCATCTTGGGCCGATTCAGCCCTGGACTTGTCCGAATTGGCCCGAGTTGCGCTAGAAACAGCGAATTCCCACTGGGATCAACCAGTCCAGACTCTCTACTAGCATATATCCTGGCCGGTCTCAGCCTCGAAGAGCCAATTCCAACTAGGTTGTCCAATCCTGGACATTCTCCCCAGATCCAGAATCCAGGTGGAATCTGAACTGGATTGGCCCAACAGGGCAGATAACTCCAATATGGATTAGCCAATCCCAACCTGACTTCAGCTGGGATTGTTATTAGCCTGAGCTTGAATGGATTGGTGTGGATCAACTGATCCAACTCAGAATTGGTTGGGATTGGCTGAGCAGAGTGGTGTACCCGCCATCTGCCCGCCCTGCTTTTCCCACCCGAAATGGATGAAGAGCCTGTGGGTTCTATTTAGTTGCAGATGGTGGGTCTAATAAGGCAGGGAATCTGCAGCTTTGAGTTGCAGATTTCCCATTTTTCTAGTCCCACGTGTCCAATATATCTCAGTCGGGGAAGACAAAGGACTGCATGTGGCACAGTGAAGGAGGGAGGAAAGAAGCCAATCTGCGCCTGTGGCGGGTGTCTGATCCACAGGGGCAGGAAATTGTCCAGATAATCCGCAACCAGAGCTTCCAGTGATCAGTGGAGCTGGCAATTCTGCTCCTGTCTGGATTGGGATCAGCCCAGGTCTGTCTTTTCCCTGCCTTCCTTTAATCCAAAGATGGCAAATGCATGCACTTGTGAGCAGTGTTATCTGTAGAAGTGCTGTTGTGATTCATCACTGATGGCTGATATGCTACTGGAAGGTGGCTGGGTGTGATCTATGCACCCACTAGATCCACCCTAGTCCCTATGGGTTTTAAACCTTTTTTATTGGCCAGAGCCAGCTAATTGAGTACTGCCTGAACAGGACAGGTCCATGGATGGTTTATTTGTTTTAACCACAAGCTGAATCAGATTGCGATTCTCCATTGCTGTCCACATCTACAACCAGTCTTGTTCATATTTGAGAAACTGGGAATTAAGATGACCTCCTTTGAGGCTCATATTTGGGAATCATCCAAATTATGATTCAAATTTGGATGATTCCCAGTTTCTCAAATACAACAGGTCTATGGATGATTTGATTCAAATTTCGTAACTCTCTTGGTGGGCTGTAAGATGACCTCCTTCGAGACTCATATTTGGCTCATTTTGTGTCATTCAAGTAGCCCAATAACGGGCCCATGAGGGAATTATGAAATTTACTGATTTATAGCCCATAGAAGCCTCAAAATTGATCTGACTCGACTCTCGAGCTCTGGAAATTATCTCAGATTTGGCTTCAAAAATGGGCTGTAGTGGTCCCTCAAAATAATGTTTTGGAGCACATTCCCCTTTGATTTTTTGACTTAGCATAAATTTCAGCAAATCTGTAATTTGTTATTTCTTGCTTTTGGGGTCCAAAATTTTGTTCAAATTTGAATTGAACTCCGGAGTTGTCTTCAATTTGATATTCGGACTTTAATGGAAGCTGGAAGCTCAACTTGACTTTGGGTCCAAAATCCAAATCTAAGTGGAACCTGGAGTCCGAATTGGGGTAGGATTTGAATTGCTTTATTTTTTGTGTCAACAATGTGCTTTGAGGTCAAAGCATATGCATGCCAGAAATGGAGATGAACGTAGTGTCACCACTGTCAACTGAGTAGCTCAAAATTTTAGCTATTCTATCAGAAACATGTATCGATTATTATTCATGTTTGGGAGATTATTCAGCCAGTATTTGGCATATCCTTTTTTGGTATTTTATATTTGATAAATATTGAAATAAAGGAATCTTCTAAGCACAATGCACTTCTTATCTGGTTGGATATCGGTTGTTGATTTTGAGCTTATTTTTGTAGGATCGGTTTTTGGCATTTCCTATGGAGCAACATCCAATTGTATTACAGATTGGTGGAAGCAACTTGGAAAACTTAGCACAGGCAGCTGAACTGGCTAACCCATATTGCTACGATGAAATCAACTTAAAGTCTGTTTCTAGCCTTTTGCTCGTCATCTAAGTGCTGTATAACTTGATTGTCTATTTTTGTTTGTTTTGTAGCTGTGGATGTCCGAGCAGTAAAGTAGCAGGCCATGGATGTTTTGGTGCTCGCCTTATGCTTGATCCTAAGGTTTGATGATCATCACTTCATCATCTGACTGTTAATGAGATTAATAGGTGATCAGGCTCTAGATTTGCACATGCATTGTCTGTTTGTAAAGCCTAATGCTGACTGGTTTTGGTGCTTACAAGGAAGTTCGTTGGGGAGGCAATGGCTGCAATTGCTGCAAATTGTGATGTTCCTGTCAGCGTTAAATGTAGGATTGGTGTCGATGATCATGACTCATATAGTGAACTTTGTGAGAATCTCCAACCTGTTATAGTCTGTTCCTGACGTTCCGATTAATGCAGTAGTTTAATAGGGTCTAGGTTCAATATCTGCATTGTAAGCTGCAGCACGGCACGCAGCTTTGGCCGTTCGGCCATCGTGGATAAAAGAAAGAGTGGATTATATAATGGATATAGGATCAGTTTCTTTGTCCTTCAAACACTGTAGATGAGTTTCACCTTTGCTATATGAACTGATGAATATTCATTCTTGTACTGGGCTCCTGATTTATGCTCAAAGCCTCAAAATTGTCAAGGCATAAAGCTAGACCTGAGAGATACAAGTAGGCTATGTGAAATGTGATGGCTCGTTCCCTTATATTCTGGTTCAACTATTTATAAAATAAAAAAGATTCAAAAGATCTCAAATATTTATAAACATGTCTAAGAGGATGTAAACAAAATTATTCCTAAAATGGACCAGACCGGGTCTCCATCATATATCCTACGGGTCATTTCAGTATCAAGCCACCAAATTTTACTCAACGGACCAAGTGTGACTTCGTTGTGTTTACGTGTCTTTTAGGTCCTTTCGGCATCAAGCCACACCAAATTTATACCTTACAGATTGAGTGTGATTCTTACATACTCCCAAGCTCGCGTGTTCCAACTTCCATTAGCATCAAGCAACCTCAATTTTATACCCTACAAGTTAAGTGTGGTTCTTTCATATTTACAAGCTTACGAGTTCCAACGGTATTAAGCTGTCTACAGGCTTTGATGGCACAAAATCATCAAATCCTACGGCGTAGGAGAAGTCTCAATTCCTTATTGACTTCAAAATTCCACGGCCCAGAAGAAACTTTAATTCCTTACTGAAAAAAATTATCACTTGAAAGGAAACCTCAATTCCTTTCAAAAAAAATAGAGAAGAAAAAGAAAGAAAGATAAACAAAAGAGAAGAGAAGAAAAGGAAGAGATAAAAGGGGGGGACTAAAAAAAGAAGAAAAAAAGGGAGAAAAATGGGAAGAAATAAAAGGAGAGAGAGAAGAAAGCATGAAGTCAAAGTCACAATTTGCACGGGTAATTCTCCTATGATGCTTGTCTTTAGGAAACTGCCCGTGGGGGTCAAGTAATAATTAGTTCTTATATTGAGCCCATTTAGTGAAGCCTATTTCTATTCTAAATTTATTAAAAATTAACTTCAATTGATACTCATTTTAGCAGCCCATTCTTCATATGCTTAGTGGGTTGTATTGTAGTCCCAAAACAGGCTCAATGCTATGTTAATTTTAGCCCATACGTTGCCTCCTTGAGCTGCCACCTCAGCAGGGGAGAAGAAACAAATGGCCACGTTAGTGTCAGGCATATCAACTTGCATTTATGAAAAGGCTGCTGGGACAATTTGCCCCATATTCTTTACCTACCCTTATCAAATTTTCCTTCATTGAGGAGTCTGCACACACCTCATCAGCATTTATGAAAAGCTGTAGGGGGGCAATCTGCCCCAGATCTTCTGCCACCTCCTGATTTTCTGGTCTGACAACCCCATATCTTCTGCCTACGTCCAGAAGATCTGTTGGAACTAGATAATCTGCCTCAGATCTTTCTGCTGCTTCCTTATCTTTTGTGAGTTTTTTTAAAGCTTTGAACTTTTTAGCACAGATGCTGGTTGCTCCTTTGTAAAAAAAGGAGGTTCAACCACTTGAAAAGGGTTATGAAATCGTCTTGCTCCACCACCTGCTGCCTGCTGTGCGAAGAGGAGGAGAAGAAGGGGAGCTCTTGCTCCTGCTGCTGCCTGCTGCGACCAGAAGAGGAGAAGGAGAAGAAGAAGCTCTTCCTTCTCTATTCCTCTTGCTGTCTGCACCCATCACACCACCTGTTACTGTGCTAGGAAGAAGGGAAGGAGAGAAATGTCTGCTTCTCCCATTTTTGCTGCTGTCGTCAAGGTAAGAATGGAGACAAAACCTCTCCTCTTCACCTTGATCTTCTTTGTGCCATCTGTCTCTCTTTATATCAGCCCTTTGCCTGGCCCTGCAATAAGAAGAATAAGAGCATCCTGCTGGTGCTCCTACTGCAACCGCTGCTGTTTCCACCAGGAAACGAGGAGGAGAAGAGAGCTCCCCCCCCTTTTCTATGCTTCTATTGCACTGTCCCTTCTTTCTCCATTACCCTGCTCCTCTTGCTGGTGCCTTGTCCCTTTGCACCCAGAAGACGTAGAGGCTTGTTGACACCCAATTTTGAACAAAAAAAAAGTAGAGAAAAGAAATTAAATGTGTTGACAAGGCCGATTCAAAAAAAAAGAAAAGAAGACAAGAGAAATGGCACGCTCGGTCTCCATGAGGATCTGGGTTGTGTACAGCATGTACAGACCCCATAACCAGACCCTGATCGGCCCAATTCAGTCCGCCGGGGATGCCCATCGACATAGCCTAGAATGGGACTCCAATTGGCCCAATTCGGCCTGCTGAAAGGCCCATTTGCAAGCCATCTCCAAGGCCCACGGGCCTGCTCAAGAAAGGAGGACGGACAGTTTTCTAAATAGGCTGAGAAGTAGCCCGCGGGTCTGCTCAAACCTGGGGCTCGACAGAAAAAAATATATAAAAGCAGAAAATCCGACGGAACGAGGAAGGAAATCCGGAGTAGGATATCAACAACCCACCAAGTCTTGGTCGATATCCAAATCAATGGCAGGTCCGAGTCCTACTCAGGAACGGTTGAGGCGGCGGTCGACGGAGGCTATCCCCGCTTGAAAAGATCCCGATTGCCTTCCGAGATTACAGGGCCAAGGCTATGGCAGGTTCCGAGTCCCTCTCGGACCCGGAACTACCCTCCCGACGCGTATAAAGAGCCGCGATGCCGCCGCGCAGGGGAGGGCAAGAGAGAAGGGAGAGACAAAGGCGGACGGGGCGGAAGAGCAGAGCGAGAGAGAGAGAAATCCAGGGGATTACCGGTCTTTCCACGGCTTGGTTGGAGCTATACGGCTCCGTTTTCCTCTTCTTCTACCGTCTCCTTCTTCTTCTGCTACTGCCGGACGCCGCGACCCCCTCTGCAAGTTGCCGCGCTGCCGTCGGACGCCGTAGAAACCAGAAGCCCTTCCCGTGGTCACCGGTGAGGCCTCTTCCTTCTTCCCCTAGGGCCGCCGGCTCCTTCCCCTCCCTCTGCCAGCGCCGGCGTCGTCGAACAAGGCCAGGGTTGCCGCTGGTGGATGCTGAGCCGCCGTCGGGTGCCGTTGAGAGGCCAAGCGGGACTGTAGCAAGGGAAATATGTCCCCCCAAACCATAGTCCACGCTGGAAAACTGGCGGGGCCCACTGGAAAAGAAAAGCGCAAAAAAAAAGGGGGAGAGGCGACCGGGCGAGGCCGGCCGCCCCTGCGGAGTGAACCGCCGGTCCGGAACAGTGTCCGGCCCGGCCCAACAGTGCCCGAAGCTCCTCTGCAGCCGGAGCAGTGCGCACAGCGCAGAGGGTCCCATTTTCAAAAAAAAAAGAGGAAATGTTTAAAACAAACAAAACAGTGAAAATTAAAAAAAAATACTTAATTCAACAAACCGGACTAGTTGGGGGGTCGACTAACCATCCGCCCCTACGTCTCGGCTTAACTTAAAAGAATTCAAAATATGGACTAGTTGGGGGGTCGACTAACCATCCGCCCCTACGTCCTTAAGGTAGACATACAAAGGTCTATAAAAGACCCCAATGTCTTACCAAGTTCACCAAGCTATGCAATGCTCAAGCATAGTCAATATGCTATCTTGCCGGTCATATGCTAGTGAAATCATCATCAAAAAATAGTGGGGGATGCCCATAAGTCTATCAAGACCGGGTACATGCCGCCCATGTATCGATAAGTCCATCAAGGACTCAAGGGACTGGTTTTCCAGTCAGGTTTCAAATTGCCTCATGAAGAGTGGAGGGAAATACCCATAAGTCTATATCAGACCGGGTGCATTCCTTCCAAAGGATTGACAGACGCCATCAAGAGTGGAGCAAGGATATTCTCAAAACAAGTTGTATTTTCTGGACTATGAACGTCCAAAACAGACATTCAGGAGATTGTATTTTTGAATATATCATTGAGAGGAGTCAATGATCTCATTGATCCGATGGGATGCAAAGCACTTAAAAAAAAGAGAGAAAAGAGAAACAGAACATAAATCTGTAATTGAACTTGGAATCAAATTCTGTCTAAATTCTGTCCAATCAAGTTTGGTTTCACAAACAGAAATCTAACCCCTATAAATCACATTCCGTAGAGAAGCTGAGGGGAGGTCCAGGGATTTGAAGCATGCAGAAAATTGGGAGAGAAAACAAATCCGGATTACTGCAAAATCTGAATTTGTGCAGAGCCTGAAAATCTGAAAATTTGTTTTGGTGCAGAAACCCGTTAAAAAAGGGAGATCAGCAATCTGGATTGGAGTTTCAAAAATCTGAATTTCGGGAGTTTCAAAGTCTGAACACCATATTTCTGACGTACAGCAAAACTGAAACCTGGAATCTGGAGTTTGGCATTTGAAGAAATCAAAATCTGAACTTTGCAAGGAACTGAGGGCTGTAAAAAAAATGCAGAATCTGCAGGGGAGCCGAACACTAAATCTGAAAATTGAAGCTTCAACAAAAATCTGAACTCCACATTTTTCTGAAATCTGAAACATACAACAAAAAACTGAAATCTATGAGATCTGGGGTTTTAAAATCTGAAGCATGTGTAAAATCTGAAGTCTGGACCTGAAAATTTTGGAACATATAGAATCTGAATTCTGAACTTGAATTGAGATCTGAAATTTGGAGTAAAACCTGAAAAATCAGAAACCAGAACCGAAGACTTTAAGATCATCAGGTTTTAATCAATTCCTTCCATTTATCGAAAGGCATCTTAATTCACAGACAAACAAACCCCAAATCAAATCATATAAACCTGAAATTGCACAAAAGAAAATCCAGAAATTGTCAATTTATGAAATACAAATTCTGCTGAAATCTGATTGAAACCAATGAATTGAATGAATTAAATTCAATCTAATTAAAAATTGAACTCAACTCAAACTCAATTTCAATTCAATCCAAACCAATCAGATTCAACTAAATCAAATCTGAAACGTGTAGTCTGAGGCATACAAAATCTAAGAATCTAAAAATCTGCAACCTGTATAAACAAGAACATCCTTAAAACAAATCATTTCACATAAATCTGAAAACAGCAAATCTGAAAATCTGTAAAATCCGAAACCTGAAATCTGTGATCTGTACAAGGTCAGCCCATTTCAAAATCTGGATTTCGGAGAGTCTGTAAGAAATCTGAAGAGACCGAACTCTAAAATCTCTGAAATCAGAATCAAAACTGAAAATTGTGAAATCCCAACCTGTTTAAACTAAAACAGACCCCATTCAACTTCAAAATGAACATCAAATAACCCAAGTTCAATTAAATCTCAAGTTCCAACAACTCATATTCTAACCAGGACCTAAAAACAATCCAATTGCATAAGTAAAACTTTTAACCAAACTCTAACCAAACAAGTTAAGATTAAAACAAATAAACTGAATTAATAAACAATCTGAACCCAGCCCTCTGTTAAATTCATTTCCGAACTTAACAGAAACCTGATTTAACCCATCCGATAAAGCCAATTCAATCCAATCAACCCAATTCAAATTGAATCCCCCAAATCAAACAAAATTCAACTGAATTAATGAAATCCAAATGAAGCAAACAAGCCAAAATTCAAATTAAACCAAACTTAAATCAATAAGCAACTGTTTTTAAGCTCAAACCAAATCCAAATTAAATCAAACTTAAAACCAATAAGCAACTCAAAAAAATGAACAAATCAAATTCAACTCAAAACTAAATTCAATTCAAATCAACCAATTAAATTCAACTCAAACTAAATTCAACTCAATCAAAATCAAACCAACAAATTTAATTCAACTCAAATCAATTTAATCAAATTCAAACTAAAATTAAGTGCTTGCATTCCATCAATTTTATGGGATTGTTTGCTCCTATGTCCATGTGTGTGAATGTTTATTGGATGTATGTTTTCTATTTTCATGGATTGCTATGACGCTTAATCAAGGGTATTCGAGTTATCTCGATGTAATTAACGTCGGATTTTCGCACCATCCGACGGGGAGAGGTGAAAACAAATTTCAAAGAACCTAACAACCTCAACATATAATTTTGACCCTAGCTAGTATTTTTATGGAATACCATCTATTTTCCTAAGAAATCAATGCTAAGGTCTAATCAAATCAAATCCAAAATTCAAAAGGAAAATGAATTTCCAAAACAAAAGAAGAAATCTTTAAATTCGAGGTTACATCAAGGCACCATCCTTTCCTACTTGCTACTGTGCCAGAAGATAAGGGAAGGGATATGGGGGCTCCCAGCCCCTCTTCTTAGCTTCTTCCTGCTGTTGTGCATGGGCGATAAGAAGAAGACCAGCAGAGATCAAACCTCTTTTGCTGCTGCTACACACCAAGTAGAGGGGGAGAAGCCACCGAAAAAGAAGGATGACCCTCTTAGCTGCTCTCTCAACCAAGAAGAAGAAAGAAGAGGGCTCACCCCCCCCCCCCCCCCAATCCAAACAGCAACAAAGCTGTTGTCCAGAAAGAGGAACCGCCTCTATCAGTTGTTGCCTGCGCCACCTGTGGATAGGAAGGGCATAGAAGTAAACAGAAGCAGCCCTCTGCTACTCCATCTCCCGCCAGTACTGCTGTTTGCAGCAGAAACTGCTATAGCCTTTGCTGGCTGCAGTTGTTTGTGTGTAGGCTGCTGTTGCTGTACAAGGGAGCAAAGGAGGAAAGGAACAACAATTGGGCTGTTGTCACTGATGTCTACATCTGTTACTGCACCCCCCCCCCCAAAAAAAAAAACAAAAAAAAAACAAAAAAACAAACTTTTTGCATGTTGCTGTACCCAGGCCAGTGAAAAATATAAGAGAAGGAGAGGGAGTGGAGAATATGCCTCATTGTTGCTGCCTGCACCGGAACAGAAGACGGAGAGAACTGGGGTTCTCATGTTCTTAGCCCCTCCTATGGCTACTGCTGTCAAAACAAAATGAAGAAGCCTGCTCCATAAGATAGGAAGAAGAATAGAAGGGGACTGCAGCCCCTTCCCCGCTGTCGCACAATCTGAAGTTGAGAAGTGCATCCATGCATCAGACTAAAAAATTATAAAACCATAAACACCTTGCTGCTGCTCTGTCCGCCAGACAAATAGAAGAGGAGACAGGGAGAATAAGCAACCTGCTTGACTGCTCTCTTGCGCCAAATGAAAAGAGAAAAAAACTCAACTTGCAAGTTGCTGTGCCAGGTGAGGAATAGAAGGCAACAGAGAGAAGGAGAAGATAGGTGGAAGCTTTCCTATAGGTGCTGCAATAGAGAATAAAATAAGAAGAAATGAAGACAAAGAGAAGATGAAGATAAGGAGAAAAAAACATTAGCATTATCCATGGGATGGCTATGCCGAGGGGGGAGATTCTGGGGCGGGATGAAGGCAGAGATGAAGTAGATGAAAATAAAGATATGAAGAATGGAAGGTGAAAATGGGCAGAATAAGCTGAAGAGAATAAGATCAAGAGGAGAATAAAAGAAACTCATGATAGCACCAGCAGGTGCTATGACAGATCAGAGAAGAGGAAGAAGCTGAAGAAGACAGAGATGAAGCGGTACCCCTTCTTCCATACTACACCGACACAAGTTCATTCTCAGCACACTAAGATACCAGTCACACCAACTCTACATGCAGTTCCCTAGTGGGACAAAAATGTACAGAAACTGGAGAGGAAAAAAAATGCACAAAGCAGCAAGCCAGCAGCAGGCCTGATGAAGGTCCAATTGGCCCATTTGAGGTCTCGAACTGAAGAAGCACAGCATGTCCTGCTAAGGCCCAATATCCAGCCTTTGAACAACCCAAGGACAAAAAAAATTGAAAATTTATAAACTTGAAGAGAAGCAACTCTGACCATTAAGGGTCATGCATGATGCCCATGCCAACAAGTCCTTAACTAAACCAATCAATCGCAACAATCATCTTACCGGGTCGAGGAGGAGCCAAGCATGTATTCTCATGCCGCCAAGCTCCAAGTCACCCGCCAGGCCCAAACCATCTCTAAGGCCTACTGGGGCTTACGCTCTTGCAAGTGTACCAAACCCATGATATGAATGGACCTTTCATGTTTGAATGCAACGACGATGGCATGTCTCCCATTCCATGGATGAATGACTTCAATTCTATAATTGTTATAGACGATAATCAAGGGTATATGAGTGTCTACTCGATGTAATTAACATCGGAGCTTTGCAAGTCCGATGGAAAGAGGTAAAAAATCAAAATTTTTCAATGAACCCTAACAACCTCAACATATATTTTTATACACATCATTGGATTAGCTAATACTCAAATATTGCATATTTTTCTAGTTGTTTAAACCTAAATCAATCCTAACAATTTTTCTAAATAGGAAACTTATTTTTGAAAATTGAGGTGACACCACACACCTAGAGGATTGGATTGGGAATAAAATTTGGATCAATAACCTTGTTGGTATTCTATCTCTCAAGCCATCCACAAAAACAACCTGATTTTAAAGGGAAGCCAATAACTCCAAACTGGTTTCCACCAACATTATTCAACACCACCAATATTTAGCTTTTCACTGGCTGATATGACAGAATAAATCTCGCTGCTACCCGGGAGCTATAGAAGCTTATCCTCTTGGTACGGTGAGCACCTCTGATCTTTTAGTAAACCTAACAGATCAATGAAATCAATGAATTTCTCTTCTTTTAAATGTCTTCTGAACGGTAAAGACCATTCACCTCTCTCCCATTACCCAAAGCAAGTAAAGTAGCAAATCTAAAGAAATCCCAGTTTTGCCAAATGCCCTTCTACATAGTTGAGAGTCTTCTATGAGGACGAAAATTGGATCCAACTGTCCCCTATTCTATATTTAGAGTTGACAATTTTAGCCCAACATGAATACCTGCTGATATTTAACTTCCATATCCACTTAGCGATAAGTGCGTTAGTGATTGTTTTTAAGGGCAGGAGACCTACTCCCCCTTTCCTTATTTGTTTGCTTACATGATTTCATTGAACTATATGTAGTCCTCTTTCATTCTCTATGCCTTGCCAGAAGAACCTTGCTCTATTGTTCTCTAATTTCTTGCAAACATTTTAGGAATCTTGAGGATAGAGAACATGTATAAGGGCATGCTTTGCTGAACACATTTTGAAAGATTCCACTTACCTCCCTGTGATAACATCTTGCTTTTCCACCCTTGCAACTTGCTTTCTACTTTTTGAATAAGATTCAACCTCTTCTCTTTTTCCTAATAGGAGAATGCTGGTTTCTGTTCTTTTCTATTTTTGGGTGGGGGTAAATTTACTGAATATGTATTTTTGTGGGTATTAAGTTTTTTACACAGTTTCATCCATTTGTCTTAAATTTAGTGGATATAAATTTGCTAAACTAAAGGTTTCTGAAAACTCCAAATTGTAGCAATTATTTGTTTCTTCTGGAGTTTTTCAAATTACACTGTTTTTTGGTTTTTATTGTGGCGCTAACTGTTTTTTTTCACTGTTTAACAGGTAACTTTGTTTACATGATCGCTTCTAATTCTCCAACTAAGCATTTCATAGTTCATGCTCGGAAAGCATTGCTTAATGGGTTGAGTCCTGCTGAGAATCGAAGGGTACCTCCACTTAAGTATGTTTTCCATCTTTATTACTGGATTCAGTCAACATAAGCAGATTTTTCTCTGCCATGGCGTGGAACACATGCTGTAGTTAATTCTTTACAAACGGCACCAGCCCTTGAGACAAGTTACAGGGAGCACTTGCAAGAGTGTCTTAGATGTATTAATTTATGAAGTCACTAGGGGCGTTTTATGGGCTGTGCTCAGTGCTCAGTGGACGTGATGTGCACATATCCTTTCTTTGAGCTTTTTATTACTATCTAGTGCATAGAAAATGTGTTTTTCCTTGGTCAATGTATAATTCTGTGAAGGCAATTGCTCCATGAATTCAAGTAACTTCTTTTTGCATTCTTCATAATTTGGCTGATTACAACAAGGTTATTTTCTTTGCAGGTATGGATATTATTTTGCTCTCATACGCGACTTCCCTGAGTTACAATTCACTATAAATGGTGGGATTACTTGCATCAGCCAGGTATTTGACTCTATCCAGTATTATGGATTTTACTGTCAGATAATGTAACGACAAAAACTGATAATCACACCCAAGTATGCTGAGAAATCTGCTAGTGATGTCTGATCCACAATCTACATTAACACCTAATAGCTCCAATGTATGCGGATTAACTAAGTACAAGTCACTGCTTCCGTCAACTTAAGTAAACCTTAAAATTGATAATTTTTTTTAGCAGTGTAAGAAAGGATGCTTCCATCAGCACACTCTAAATGTGTGATGGACACTTCCTCATTACCTACTTTGATATTTCTATCGGGTCTTTCTTCTTGGCTTTCTGCCCCATCATGGAACTCGATGAATATTGTATGGGTAAAATGTCATCACCTTTTCTAATCATCCATTTTAACATTATTAGGTTAAATTCTGGGTTATATAACCAATAGTCAAGTGCTTTTTTGCTCCTTCGCCATATCAATTGATCATGATCAGAATTGGCTATGGCTGATATCCCAGTTCAGCTCTGATGGGCTGATCTGGATTCAATTCCAGCTGGAATCATCTAGGATTGACCTGGAACCAAAATCACCAAGGATATTTTTGTGCCAGGATCAGCCTGATCCACTTGGATCTTTCTCTGCCAGGCTGAGATAGGCGAGGGAAGAGCCTAGACTGGTTAGAATTGGCTGATTCTGGCCTGACTCTCACTCCAGCCAAGTCAGTCTCAGTTAGAGCTGAATCAACCCAATTTGGCAAATTCCTGGCTTCTACCGTATTTTCAGGATCTGGATTTAGTATTGATCTGGCAAATCCAGGGTCTGCTAAGTGCTTGTGCGGGCCATCCTCTGGACCAAGTCAAGGAGATTTCTTAGGCTGGCGAAGATTATGAAGTCAGTCAAGTCTGTAAGCATTGAATAAGGTCAAACTGTTTTCTGCATTATTTGGCGGTGATATGACCTAATGCATATTCTTAATTTGATTGTTTTGAGGTGTCTGCTTGTGTTCTTACTGTTACAATCTTTTTGCGAGTTTCAAGCTGAAGTGATGTACATGTCTTATGAGATATGGAAGTAATGGATTACAAAATATCATAGGTTAATGAAGCAAAGAGACAAGGAGCACATGGTGTGATGGTTGGACGTGCTGCATACAACAGGTATCAGTGAATTGCTTGCATATGCACAGTTTTTTGCATTTTCATTATGTGATGTCTAACTATTTATTATTATATATTTTTTTTATAAAAATATTTGAAAATGAGAAAAGTTCAGAAAAGTCATGAAATCTTGAGTCCTTGACCCTTCTGTTGAATCCCTTTAAAAATTTATTTTGTTTATACAAAGTGTATGCAGTTAGCAAAGGTTGAAAGAAAGGAATACTTTGTATGATATTCTATCTTTCTTAGCTGTTGAAAAATAAAATACCACTTTTATGGTTTCATCCTCTCCCCTTCAACCCTTAGCTGTACTGCCACGCACCCCCCTGGCTGACTGTCACTGTTCATTGCTGCCCACTGCCTCTGGTCAATGCTCATTGCTTCAGCTGCTGAGTGCTACATCCCACCAACCATTGCCATCGCTATCACTCAAGTTTACAGGTCATAGAGATAAAAAGGGGTGAAAAGTTCTTTGCTACTTTAAAATTAACTCACTTTGTGCAGTTAATTGTGAACTCGTACAAATTAAGAGCGTGGGCTTTTTAGAAATAATGTACATTGTTGAGGGCTTTGACAAGATCTTGTTGTTTTGTTTTTAAAATTTTTCTATTTTCAATGATTCCTTCTTATCTTTTTGGATTTCTTGGTTACGTGTCTATATTTCTCACTGGATGCATTTTCATTGTGTGATATACATTTCTTTCTTGTTATCGCGGCCATTTATTCATCAGTTATTTTCCTAAATTTGTAACTGGTGGCCACAATCATTTCTTGCCATTAACTGCATATTCGTTTAGGCTATCAAGAAAATGTGGATACGACTTATTATGTATCTTGACCTAGTTTGTTTTAGTCCAGACCATGGATGCTCACATTTTATAAAGAACTTGACTGAATAATCTGATAAAAAAAATATATGCATCTGCCATAGATTTTCTGCATTATATATGCTGCAGGATTCCAACTCTCACTTCTTTCATTGACCTCTATCCATCTGCATGTTGTCATCTTGTTAGTGGGTAACTGGTATCTGGACTGACTAAGGGCTTCTATATGACTTGCATTAATTCAGATCAAAGACATTGTTCCATCAGCATTGATTTTGGTTAGATATTGTTGACACCAAAATTTTCATACAAAATCAAGGGTCACTTGTACAAGTCAAACGCACCTACCTTTTAGACCCTCTACAGGCCACCATATCCTCTTTGCACAATCTCTTTAAATACCCTCTAATCTGCCCGTGTTCAGACATTAAAACAGTTGCAAAAGAGAACCGGATTACCTCCTAAACAGATCATAAAATCTACCCAAGCTGGTTCCAAACAGTTCCTGAAGCCTTCCAAGAACCTGTCCTTGACAGGTCCTCAAATGCCCTGTGCGCACCCCTTGGACAGACCCAAATCTGTCCTCGAAGCAGATCCCTTCGGTCACCCCTTAAACAGACTCAAATTTGTCCGGTTCAACCCATGTCACAGCCTCGATACAGATCCCCAAACCAGACCTGTAAACCCTCAGACCAGCCCCTAAACAGGTCCCAAAGCAACACTAAAACAGACCCTCATGTACTAGTATAAAAGTGTGATGATTGTTGCAAGGACAATGACAGAAATCAGTAAATTCTTTTTACCTGGTGGTCTCTAAGATGATGTGAGATCAAAGGGGAGTAGGCTCCTCCTATCCGAGCTCTTTTTATGACCAGGAAAGCACCAATTGCAGTAAGACTGACCAAGGGATAAAAAAGGGCGAGAAAGGCAGGTTGCGGTCTAGAGAAACAGGAACAAGAGAAGAGGAAGAGGAAGTAAAAAAAGGAAGAACAAAAGAAAACTTACCTTCGACAGTAGCAATGGTAGAAGATACCACCAGCACCTTCTGCAGACCCACCCTATGGTAACAGCAACAGGGGCAGGAATTGACAAAGAGCTCTTTGACACTGGCACCTTCTGCAGACCCACCCGATGGCAGTAGCAGCAGGGGTGACAGCTGCTAAAGACTCCTCCCAAGATAGCCTCTTTCAAGGGCCCTTCCAATGACAGCAGCCGACCCTGCTTCTTCCAACTGCAACAGTAGATGTAGACTTATCCGACAGCAACTGGGAAGACTGATAAGGGCAGCTGCTGCAGAAGATTCTCCTGGCGGTGGTGGAAGCAACACCAACACCCGATGGCAAGGGAAAGGGGAAGAGAAGAGAGAAGACAGATCCGATAGGTCTCCCAGTGACCGGATCCTCTTGGAACTCCCATTGCTTGATATCCTATGCTGACCAGAAGTCAAAGGGAGGGAAGAGAAGTCCGTGCTGCCTTGGAATGAGTGCACTCATTCTATTCTTGAAACCAGCCTAGGTTTAGTGAAGGCAAGTTTGGGCGATGGATCCAATGGCCAAGACTGACTTATAACTTAAGTTTCTTAATGGTATTAGATCCAGGATTATAAGGAATGGTTGAGATTTAATTAAATGATCAAGGATGAGGTGGATTTAATCCAAGGGTCAAGATTAATCCATGACTTAAGTATTGGATCCTACCTTATTGGATCTTAATGGTATTGGATTCCCCTTGATTATGATTTGTTCAAATTAATTAAAGGAATTGCAATATGATGGGAATAAGATTAAATCACATATTTAGTGCAATTTTCATACGAAATCAAGGGCTGAGATTTCATCATATGATCTAATCACATCTACTACTATTCTTGTGCAAATATCATCTCATGATGATGGAGCATGATAATACATGAAATCAAAAGTGTTCAAGGCTCAATTAAAGCTTATTTGAGTATTTATTTGATATTCTTCAGGAAATAGGCCTATGATTTGATCTCCACCCTTGGATTGTGTATCAAGGAGAAGAATAGGTCAAAGAGAAGTAGCCACACAGCCTTCTGGTCAGCTGCATAACTGCGGCCCAGTATCCCATTGACTTGTTTTCCCAATAGTGTAAACAAGAGTTGGAGGAAGTGGAGAGGTGCACTGGACCATCTTCTCCTCCCACTAACCCCACTACGCACATGAACATCTGCCAGCCTCCCTTCCTCATAAGAAAAACATCCTGCACACCTTGTGGAGGATCGGAGGAGAGGAGACAGAAAATAAAACTGTAGTGGCTGCTCCGAGGGAAATAAGGAGCACGGTTCGGTTTGAACCATTTTTTTTTTCAAACCGAACCAAACTGATTCAACGTCTCAAACCGAACCAAACCAAACCAATTTCAATTAAGTTTGATTCGGTTTAAACCGAAAATGTATAAACATATTTTAATTAATTATTTTTTACATATATTTAATGGTTTTTGATTTGAAATAATAAAAATAAATATTATTTTATTATAAAATTTATAAAAAAATTATTTTAATAATATTATAATAGTTTTTATATAATTTTTTAATTAAATCAGTTTAAACGGTTTGGTTTAGTTTAAATCGATTTGGAGGACTTCCAAATTGAACCAACTCAAGGCCAGTTCGGTTTGGTTTTTCGGTTTGAATCGTTTAATACTCACCCCTAGAGGGAAAACAGAGGCGCAAGGAGGAGGAGGAGAGGTTGTCGCATCATCCTGTTGCTGCTTGGAGAAGAAGAGTGGAATCTTTCAGCCCTTGATCACAACCACACAGAGGAGGGGAAGGGGGGAAGAGAGGAGAAAAGGAAAAGGTAAGAGAAGAGGGTTCCTTTCTGGTTACTCCCCATCCCCTTCAAAGTTCCTTCCCTGGTCTGTTTTTTTATTTTTCAAGAGCCTTTCTTTCAACCCTTTTTCAGAACCTCTTCCATCTTCCTCATATCAGCCCCTTGATATCTCTGTCTGGACCCCCATCTCCATGCAAAATATGTCAAAGATAGATTGATAAACCTAGATCTTTCAACGGGTTGTATTTGGATTGGATCCACAAGGATCTGGATCCAAACCTAATAAGTTTAACCCAACCCCAAGTCCGAAATAAATTTTGTTGGATTTTTGGATCAGGTCTTTGACTCCGAACCAAAGTGGCTTTCAGGTTTCGGGTCTCCTGTTAGGATCTTTACAGTGCCACCGGTGGATTCAAGGAGAAGTAGCTTCTGGGCATGGGCGGGTTCGGCAGAGTTTATAGAGGGGTCTTTCTTGGCTCCCGGATTGAAGTCGCGGTGAAAAGGGTCTCGCACAAATCCAGGCAGGGCATGAAGGAGTTCATAGCAAGTCCCAAGGCCTTCGATTGTCTTCCTCACCGGCTGCGCAGCTGGTATATATGGAGACGATGGCTGCCCTTCTTGGTGCCACTGCCGCTGCTCTGCTGCCGTCGGATCCTAGGTCAAGAGGAGCAGCTGCCAAAGCTTCTAAAAGGCAGGAGTATTTGATGAGCATAGTTCACCTGGTAGCCTCCTTTGGCCGAACTTAACTTCAAGAGGAAGCGTCCTATCAGAAACTCCTAAGAAGTAGGGAGAAGTGGGAGAAAAGCCAGCACACCTTCTCCACAATCCGGTGCGATGACCAGGTCTTCTTCCGCCGACAGCCAATAAGGAGGAGCCACATGTGCAAGAACTTAATGGGATTTCAAATGAGGGTTGTGAGAGGTGTAGGAATATAGGGGATGATTGGGTCTTACTCCTCCCCCAATGCTCCCTTCATGCGCAAGTGAAGACAGCCCTGATTGTGCCTGCCTCCTCTCCAAGTTTCATATATAAACAGTCGATGGAGGACTGTCTTGAGTTCTAATCACCAGAGAGAAGGGAGACCGGTTGCTAAAACTGCTATTGTTGGTATAAGCATTGGGAGTTGCTGTTGCTACTTTCATCTGCACGAGAACCCGAAGAGGAGGAGAAGAAGAGAGTGTGAGCCATGCACATATACACATGCCCCTTCAACCATCTCACTTGTTCTCTACATGTATAACCCTTCATGTCCATGGCTGAAATCCCATAAACACTTCCTCTGCCGCTTGCTGTCTGTATCATCATAAATACCCATGTTCTGCCCTCCCTCGATGATCGTATGCTGGTCATACCAGTGCCTGTTCGACCTCCATTATAGAGCCATTTGATAGTCCCTTTGCATCCATGTTTGGCCCAAACTCTGTAGTCTTATGATAGTTCACATGCACCCTTAACCGGCCCATCTCTATGGCCTCATGTTAACTTCATGCATAGCCTATAAATGTTCATGCTCGGCCCCAATTTTTCTCGTAGCTATATCCCCATGCACATTGTTTTTCTTCCAACTTAAGTTGCATGCTCATGCTTAAGCTATGACAACCCATTCTTGGTCTTCCATCATTTCCATGTTCGATCCCTTCTCTTGGCCTCAACCTATGTCAGGCCTATATATGATGGCCTATAGGGCTATACCTATGCATGCAACCTTTTGTTTGACCCCTATACCATGGTCATATGACAACCCATGCACATTATGGCTGCAAACAATATCTGATATCCCGATAATCTGACCTGATTTTAATTAGCTTACTACCGAATGGAGGTTCGATAAAATTTCAGAAAACTTATCAAAATTGGAATCGCATTTCCAATAAGCCATCAGAATAGGAATCACCTAATACCGATTCCAATATATACTGATACTAATATGTTTGAAGAAAATGAATATGGACCATTGATCTCAAAGATCAACAGTCTTGAGACTTGCAAAAAAAAATTTTCTTTACTTTTCCTTCTTTTCATTTTTGTTTCTGTGGACACCAAAAAATTTTCAAATGGAGATTAAATCAAATTGAATACACGTTGGTTACCACTTTGTGAGGGAAATGGCCCAAAGTTGACATTCATCGGCCAAACCCAATAAGGGTTATTTTAAATCCAATTTAATGCACCCTTTACACATCCTTAATGATTGATCCTAGTCCTGAGACAGGCCCAATACAATAAGCCCGGCCTAAGCCAATCTACGTCAACAACAATATCCTCGAGAGAGTTACGAATTGTCGCACCAACGAGGTCTCCTATGCATGGAAGGATTGGTCTTGGCAAGGTGCGGGACTACGGACCGGGAGGAGCAAAAAACGGCAGGTGTGCTGGCGTAATCGATCCTCGTGGGATCCCGCACAAGGTGGGAGTCTTTTGACGTCGAAATCAAAAAGAGGGAAAGATTTCTCCAACAAACGGATTCCGTATTTTCGGAATCCTCCGAGTCCGTCACGGAGCCGAGACCTCGTTCGGCAAGTCTCCTATCGGAGGAAGGGGGCCGTCGAAGCCTATAAAAGCCCTGCCAAGGCACACGGCTAGAGGAAGGGGGGAGGCTGATAGAGAGAGGGAGAAAGCCATCACGAGAGGGGGGGGGGGTTTACCGGAGTTGTATTGCCTAGCGCCGTCGCTCGAAGCCCCTCAAGTTCACCCATCTGGAGCTGTCCCTCTCAACACCTTCTCCCGGCACCTCCAAGCCCATCGGAAGAATCCCGTCCGGAACCCGCCGTCGCCTCAAGCTTCTCTGTAATCCGCGGACGCCAGAAGCCCTCGCGGAAGCAACCTCTACCGGACCTCTTCTGGTGATCGTCGCCGTCGCCGGAATCCCCCTCCGGAAGCTCCTGTCACCGAAGCCCTTTGCCGTTGTTGGCGTCTTCTTCCACCGCGAGCGAGCAGCGGGTGAAGGAGGGCGCCGTCACAGCCGCAGACACAGCCGAGGCCGAGCGAAGACGACGGTCGCGGGGGGGGATTATTTTTTTCTCCCCCCCAACTTTGGTCCACCGTGGCTGAATGTGGCGGGGCCCACTGTGGAAAAATAGAGTTAAAAAAAAGAGAGCAGAGGCCGCGGCCAGAAGCCACGCGCGGGGGCGGCCGCGGGAGGCTGTTGACCACCCGGTCAACTTGGATGTGGGGCCCACCTATTGGAAAGAGTTTAAAAAAAAAAAAGACCCGCTGGACCAGCCAGCGGGCGCAAGGAAGAAGAAAAAATGGGCCCGGGCCCATTAACTCGAGGCACGAGAACGGACAGAGATAAAAAAAGAGAGAGATCTCTCTTTAAAATGCACAATCAAGTGGAAATCTAAATAAAAAATGCATCTAACTAATTAAACAAACCGAAGCGAGCATCCGGCCGGCTAAAAACCCGCCACGGTCTCTAAGCATAATTTAAAAGAATCGAAAACAAATGGGAAAACAATAGGCCGGCTTCAAAGCACGCCTCTCGACCCATAATTCAAAAATCAAATAAAACAAACAATTCACAGAAATTAAATAAAAAATTCATTAATTAATTTCACAAACCGAGGCGAGCATCTGGCCGGCTAAAAACCCGCCACATGGTCTTGGCTAAACTTAAAAGAATTTGTGGGTCGGTTCTAAACCTTCCCCTTAACTTTTTAAGGTGGACATACAAAGGTCTAAAAAAAGACCCCAATGTCTTACCATGCCCCAAGAGGGAGTTATTTACCCATTATGCCATGGAAAGGCTGTGCATGATCAACATGCCGATATGCCGAACTATGAGCTAATGAGGTTCATCAATCATGAGATGAGTCCCCACAAGCTTATCAAAAGCCGGGTGTGCTCAATCTCAAATCAGTAAGTCGATTGCCCATAAGCTTATCAAAAGCCGGGTATTTTCAATCTCAAAGCAGTGGGGGATGCCCATAAGTCTGTCAAGACCGGGTACATGCCGCCCATGGATCGACAGGTTCATCAAGAACTCAGGGAACCAGATTCTTGGACAAATTGTAATCATGTCTCATATTTTTGAGAGAACAAATGAAATTCATGTTAAGTGCACATGTCGATGCTACAAGGAGATAACAATCACTTGAGATTTTCTGGAGGGCAAGACAATAAAAAAATTGACATAAAACAAAGTCCGAAGCAAAGCAAAAAAATCTGAAATCAGAATTTGTGCAGAAACCCATTTAAATCCTACAATCTGGAAATCGATTAAAATGTAAAATCTGCAAGAGAAATCTGAAAAATCCGAAATCAGTAGCCTGAAATCTGGAATCTGAAAATTCTGAAAAATGCAAAAATCTACAAATGAAAACATCCGGGATCTATCATCTAAAAAGAGAGAAGAGGAATCCAAAGAATGCTAAAATCTGAAACATTTCAAATCTGAAATCTGAACTTTGTGGCTGAGGTTCGAGATTTGAAATAAATCTGGAAACTCCAAATAAAAAAATGAGAAGTGCAGAATCTGAACTCCACATCTCCAGAATCTGAAACATACAAAAAATCTGAAGCATTTAAAAATTTGAAATCTGGACTTAAAGCATATAAGTCTGAAATCCGAAACCTACACATTTAAAATCAAAAACCCAGGGGCTGGAATTTTGAAACTGAATACTGAAACATAAAATCTGAAATTAAGAATCCTGGAGTTTGAAGATCTGAAAATCTGTTTTGAAACAGAAACCAGAAATCAAAACACCCAAGACTAAATCCATGTCATTTCCAACCGTTTGAACATAAAACTCCACCCAGATCTGAAATTGAAAATCTAAAAATCTGCAGTTTCTAATTCAAAAAATCTGAGCTCCAAGGATTTAAATCTGAATGTCTATCCAAAGATAAGAAGAATCCGGAATCCAAGCAAACTTGTAAATCTGGAAAACTGTAAACCCCAGAATCTGTAAAGTCCAGAATCTGAAATCTAAATCTTCAAATAATGTCCAAAATCAAACAATTCCAAGCAAATCACAAATTCATAAATGAACCAAATTTGTAAATAAGCTGAACTTCTGAACCAACTCTGGCCACCCGTCGAGCTCAAACATGATCAATTCAACACAGTAAAATCTGTATAGAATTCAAGTCTTAATTGCATAAAGCAGAATCTAAATAAAACATAATTGATCAAATAAACTCAATCCAATTTTCAAATCAAACTCGGATCAAATCCCCCAAATCCAATCAAGCTGAATCAACTCCCAAATAAATCCAACTCATACTTAATAAAAATTCAAATTTAGCAAACAAGCCAAAATTCAAATAAATTCCAAACAAACTCATCCCAAAACAAATTTAAATCAATTAATCAATTCAAACTCAACCCAAATCAAATAAACAATTTCCAAACTGTATCAAACTCAAATCAAGTCTAAATCAACAAACAAATTCAAATTCATTCCAAACAGACTTAAACCAATTAATCAACTCAAATTAAATCAAATTCAAACCAAATTAAAACACACACACCAAATCCAAATTTCAACCAATAAAACAAACTCAAATTCAAACTAAAATCAATCCAATTCAATCTAATTCAACCAAACACATCTCTCAAATTAAATTCAAACAAAATCAATTTCAAATAAATTCAACTCCAATCAAACTAAATTTAAATAAATCAACCCCAAACCAAAAGCAATTCAACCAATCAAATTCAACTCAAAACTAAATTCAATTCAAACAAATTCAAATCAACCAATTTAATTCAACCAATGAAATTCAACTCAAATTAAATTCAACTCAATTAAAATTCAAACTAACAAATTTAATTCAACCAATTCAATTCAACTTAAATTCAAATCAAATCCAAATTAAACTCAAATTAAATTCAAAATAAAGTGCTTGCCTTCCATTAAGTTCATGGGATTGTTTTCTCCTATGTGTGAATGCTTATTTTTGTGGATGGATGTCTTCTACTGCAATGGATTGCTATGACGATAATCAAGGGTATTCGAGAAATCTCGATGTAATTAACGTCGGATTTTCGCACCATCCGACGGGGAGAGGTCAAGACAAATTTTCAAAGAACCTAACAACCTCAACACATAATTTTGACCCTAGTTAGTACTTTTATGGAATACCATCTATTTTCCTAATAAGTCAATGCTAAGGTCTAATTCAAATTCAAAATGGAAAATGAATTTCCAAAACAAAAAGAACAAATCTTTTTGAAAAATCGAGGTTACATCAGTTTCCCTCTCCCTTCCCTAAGTGTTTTAATTTCCTCCTCCCCAAGCTTTCTCTCTGATATTTTCTCTTCTCTCGAGGTTTTTACTTCTCCCTCTTTTCTCTCCCTTCTCTTGAGGAATAGGCTTATCCTTCATACCGGCAAACCTCACCTCTCTTCTTCTGAGGAGATCCCAACGCATGATCCTCTATGAACAACAATTTTTTTAGGAGATTTCATCAGATAGGATCATCACCTCCCGTCTGGTGTTTCTCCTTCTTCCGGCTCCTTCTCCAGCTCTACCTCTACTTTGAGGTGCTTCCAACTATTGTCGTCTTTCTATCTCCATGCTGCAAAGCGGGCTTGCTCTACCAAGTAAGCGGCTGGCGGCCACTGCCACTTGCAGAGGTGGATGGTGTGCCGACAATGAAGGACGAGGTTGTTCTCCCTTACAGCTCCATCTACATGGAGCAGAAGTCACTTAAGGAGTGCTTCCTCAACCTACGCTCCAACGTTTATATCATTTGAATCCATATCATGAGATGTGACTTTATTTTTACGTTGGTTGTCACCTACTGCAACCCTCCTCCTTTCTCATCTGGGCTTGGGACCGGCCATGGAGGAGTTCAAATTGAACTTAAATAGATAATAAAAATTCAAATTGAACCCAAATTAACCAAATCATTCATAAACCAATCCATTTTTATTTAATTCAATTCAAATTCAAATCAAACTAAATTCAAAACAAATTAAGTATTTGCATTCCATCAAATTCATGGGGTTGTTTCTCCAACGAATGTGGATGTTTATTTTTGTGGATGCATATTTTCTATTTTTATGGATTGTGATGATGGATAATCAAGGATATTCGCGTATTCTCGATGTAATTAACGTCGGATCTTCACACCGTTCGATGGAGAGGTCAAAAAGCAATTTTCAAAGAACCTAACTACCTCAACCTATATTTTTATATATATCACAGACCTAGCTAATACTTTTATGGGATATCACATATTTTCCTAAGAAGTCAATGCTAAGGTCAAATAAAAAAAATCAAACAGGAAAATGAATTTTCAAATTCTCAAAATTGATGTTACATCAAGGTTCAAAGACATTTTAATGAACCCTAAATCTCGACATGTTTACATTTTTATGTATATCATGTATTTTGGTTAATACTTCTATGAGATAGCATGTGCTTTCATAGTAGTATATGTCAGTCAAAGAAGATGAAAGTTTTTATATCAAATGACTGGAAATCAAACTTCAAACTATGCCATACCAAACATATTTTATGTCCATGATCCATATTTTTGAGGTTTCACAAAATGTAACGGTTAGTTTTATCTTGTATCTTGCTTTTGTTTTGTTTTTTAATACTCTTCTGAACTCATCTAGTTTTACCATTTTTCTTCGATCTCTCTACTTCATAGCTGTATATGTATAATGTTTGTGATACCAACCACTTAAAAAAATTCACCTGACGTTTCTGTAACTAAACACAATGATCATGTTTCAATATGAGTTAAAGTCCAAGTTTGAGCTCCTCTTCAAATTCTTTAGATTTGAATATTTTTTCTTCTAAATGAAGAATGGTCGTAGAGGACTGTTGTAGCCAGTTATCTACTTTGAATAGGTTATCTGCAATGAGAGAAATTTTTTTCTTTTATATGATTCACAGTTTTCATGCAGAAAGAAACAGAAAAGTTAGATTGTACATCTTTTGTCTTTAATAAATTAATTATATAATTTCAGGCTTACTACGTTTTAGCATACGCATCAAGTTTCATTGATGTTGGATGAAGATGGTGCCATTTGAATGCCCACATTTTTCAAGTCGATATTATGCTTGGATTTTTTCTTTTAAAATGTCTAAAACGTCTTCATTTTTTACTCAAGGCACCTTTGTTTGACATTAAGCAATATGATCTTTATCCTCACAGCCCCTGGAGCACTCTTGGACATGTTGATACTGCAGTCTATGGTGCTCCTCATGCTGGTATTTCACGCCGGCAGGTCACAGGCTTTAGTACAAGGCAATTTTTTGACATGATGATGACAACAACCAGAAAATAAAAATATTAACAATGTTTTCTTTTGTTTGTTTTTAGGTTCTAGAAAAGTTTCAAGTACATGGTGACACTATTTTGGGAAAGTATGGGCCTAACAAGCCTAATGTTAGACAAATGGTTAAGGTTTGTATATTAAACATTTGTGGTTTGCTATTTTTGATTGCATGACCAAGTAATAACTTTTATCAAAGGTTCGTAACTCAAAAAGTTTTTCTTCATAGTAGAATCTAGGGTTGTCCATGATTTGGTTTGTTTCAGATTGGAGTATTTTTTTCCAGCCCAAATTGAGCCAAACATGGGTGTCAACTTGAACCAAACTGAACTCAGATCAATTCAATTTAAATCATAATTAAATGAATAAAATATAAAATATTTACATACATTTAAAATAATAAAATATAATTCAACAATATTAAAAAATCATATTTTGACAATCAAAATATATATATAATACTATTTATTGAACCGAATGGAACCAAAGTGCTTGGTTTGGTTATGTTCATCAGGTTGAACCGATTATTAAATGCCTATTGTGGATCACAATGAGAATATAATGTTTTTTAGGCAATCAGTAGTCTTACTGTCTGGCTTTAATCTTGACCATGTTGTCTAAAGTTGAAAGTACCATAGGGATGATATATGTGTGTGTGGATATAATGTTTGTATTCCATGCTATGTTGTCGGTGTGGGGCACCTGAGGTGAGAGACCCTCTTCTCACCTTACGCATTTGAGGTAAAGTATATTTCTTATATTTATGTTTTATTATTTTATGTGTATGTCTATAAGTACTAAATACTAAATATCAGAAATATAAAAATGCAGTCAACTTTTGTACCAAAGAAACCAAAAAGTTATGGCAATTAAATAGCATCAATTTAAACCAAGTAGAGACAAACAACATCTGAGCCACTGATAACATAAAAAATTTAAATACAAAAACACAGCAAACCTTCGTTCCAAAAAAGCTGAAAAATTTGTGGCACCTGAATATAAACAAAGTATTATATCTTTTAGTTGAAAGCAACACATAGAGACAATTAACTTAATTCAACTCAACTTAAATCTTAGTCCCAAATTACTTGAGATTGGCCATATAGATTTTCTTTTTCCACGCATGTCGAATTTGAGTTACTTATATTTAAATCATCTAAATCATATTGAATTATCCTCTTCTAAGTTAAATTAGGTCTATCACATCTTTTTTTATTTTTTTATTTTTGTTATTTTTACTTTTTTTACTGAAGCCTTCTTATGTTTACATTTAATATGTCTAAACCATCTTAATCTTTCTTCTTACAATTTATTTACAATTGTCGCTATTTCTATATTTTCTTTTATATATTCATTTCTGATTCTATCTAATTTAGTATGTACCACTCATTCATCCTAACATTCTCATTTCAACAACACTTATCTTTAAATATATGTTTTTTTTATTGTCCAACATTCACTATCATACAATATTGTAGGTCTTGTACGGTAGAATTTTCCTTTCAACCTTAGTAGAATATTTTGATCACATAAAACCCCTATAACCAATCTCCACTTCATCCAACATGACTTAAATTTATGATTAGCATCTTCATCACATTCTTTATATTTTTGAATAATTGATCCAAAATACTTGAATTGGGTTCTTTAAGATAATATTATCTTATCTAAACTAACACCATCATTTACTTATTTTTTTATTTTTATTAAATTTACAATACATATATTCTGTTTTAGTTATATTTATCTTGAAACCAAAATATTTTTCACAATTAGAACTTTCTATTCGCTTTTTTTGTGTCTCATTTATCAATACGATATCTACAGTTCTAACTTTGTATTCACTCTTTTTTGTGTCTCATCTATCAATATGAGTTTGCCTACAAATATCATATACGAAGGTATTTCATCTCGTAAGTCAATTGAAATAGAAAAATCTTTTGTTTCTACTCTAATTATGTTTACGTTAGTGGTTGCTTCATTATATATCTTTTATCATTTATATATATATATATCTAATAAGCACATTTTATTTCAACACTCACCATAAAATCTCGCTTGAAACTTTATCATAGACATTGTAGATCGACTAGGCATAAATTCAATATATGATTTCTCCATAAATTCGTAAGTCAACAAATACCGTATGCAAATCTTTCTTTATATTTAAATTTTTTTCTATCAAAATCCTAATAAGAAAAATAGCTTCAATTGTAAATCGACTAGGCATAAATCCAAATTGGTTAATTGAAATATTTGTATAATTTCGTAATCGCCACTCAATAACTATTTTTTTTAAGTTCATAATATGACTCATGAGTTTGATCTCTCCATAATTTGTATAATCTTGTATATCTCATTTTTTTTAACAATAGATTTATGGTGATTTTTCTTCATTCATTTGGCATTCTCATCGATATTAAAATTTTGTTAAAAAGTCAAGTTAACTATTCCACCTCCAAATCTTTTAAACATTTATACACTTCACTATGAATGTTATGTGAATCATATATTTTACTTGTTTTCATCATTTTCAATATTTCTTTAACTTTTAAAAATTGAATTCTTCTAATATAATTCAAATAAAACATTGTCACATTCTCAGTTTTGTCTATATTTTTAGTAAAGTTGTCATTAAAAAGAGTATCAAAATAATTTTTTATCTTACTTTGTTATCATCTTCCTTTTTTATCCTCGATACATCTGACTTGGTTAAGATTTCGAGACATTTTCTCTCTCACCCTTTTAATTCTATAAATATTTTTTTATCTTTTTTAGTTTCTGTTTAACAGCATCATCTTTTGCTCGTCACATATAATACTTAAATTAAAATATAATAAGCACAAGCACACTAAAATATTTGATGTATGTACGCCATGATGCAATGTCTTATCTCATCAGGTATCAATTATTATTTTACTATTTTTTAAGCCTCTAGGATTCTTCTCCTTGATCCTCAATTTTGAACAATCCATAGCATCGTAAAGAGTCCTGATGTGGTTCTTACCATCTGAATTAACCAACCTTAAGATAACTACCAATGACTTAATAATAGATAAGTTGTAGGAAATCTTATCCCAAAATCTCTTGTCCATGATCAAATTCTCAATCTTTACTAGAATTTCCAATTGATCCTCTTGGTTGTGCAAGTTGTCAACTATGTAATTATAATAACATTAAGCATTTATGAACATGACCAGTGTATGTCTACGCCGATGCAAACTCTCCAAGACAATAAAATTTGTAGCAAATCTAGTAGGCACAAGTCTGATCAGATCGTGCCCTTCAGCATGCTTCCTTATGACATGTAGTAACCAGGGGTGTGAATAGATAAAAGATGTGATCACTTAGACCTGCCTGACTAGTGTAGATATTGAAGGCTTCTTGTCTATGTTCTTCAACATGAGATCAATGGAATATGTTGCACATAATTCCCAGAAGAGATGATGTTTCTTCTATATCAATTTCTTTCATGTTGCCGTATAGGATAGTTCATTGTCAATCACAAACTGAACAATATTTCTTTCCTAATTTCTTTTACAATAGCATCCATCAAGGAAAAGATGTAATCGGCATTCTTGATTTGACCCGAAGCATCAACTGATTTTAAGAAAGTAGTATCCTCTGAACAATAAATCAGAAAGTTGATCATACTTCTCATGGTGATGTCTATCCACCCATCACATATAACTATGCAACATCTCTCCTTTCATACTAACTTGAAGCTACATATCCATGTCTTCAACTCTTCCACCTCCTGCTCTAGGCCTCCAACATAAAAAATCTGCTACTTAGGACTTGCAATCTCAATCCGTCTTTAACGATGGCATCAACCATAGTTTGAAAGTATAGAATAGTGGATGCATATGTTGGGGTGCCTGTATTTAGGTAGATAAAATATTATTACCTTCACCCCCAATTAATTATAATAAAAAGAAATGGAGAACAAATTTAACTATATAAGATTTATACCTACACGCAAAAATCATTTCACTATATGCCCCATTGCTCGTTTTGCAATTATTCTCGTTGCCTTCACTTCTTTCATTGCTTACTCAAGTCCTTTACGAGGCACTTTGTTTTCTAAACAAATACTTACCTTCTCCTACCATTGCTGGGATGGGCGTGTTGACTCAAATTGACGACTCTTCTGCTCTTATACTCACACCCCCATTGGGTGTAGGTCGTGCCAAATGTGATCGACGAAAGGCAAGGAAGGAATAGTTGGGGGTTGGCCCCGGGTCGGTCGGCCCCAAAACCGACCCGGGTCGGTTGGGGTCGCGACCCGGGTCGGGTCGAGGTCGGGAAAAAATAATAAAAAATTTATTTTAAAATAATAACCGGGTCGGGGGGTCGGGGCCGGGTCGGGGTCGGTCGGCCCAAAAAGCGACCGGGTCGCCGACCCGGCGAACCATGATGAAAGGCAAGGTTAACTCCAGACCCTCTTGCTTCCTTTCTCTCTTCATCCTCCCTTTCTGCATGCTTGTTTGCATGTCTAGCTTTCATTAGTTCAGAGCTCGTGGATGAGCTATCACTTTCAAGTTGAGTCTCAGCCCTTGTCTTCCATTTCCCTTTAGAAGTTGACACCTCTTCGCTCCTCTTCTCTAGAAGTTCATCATACAAATTCTTTCTTTACTCGATCCTAATCTTTCTCTGTAAAGCTCTTCCTATTAGGTAGCCTTTAATATTTTTATTAATCTCACTGGACACCTTGTCATATTTTTAACATTGCCATCAAATCTGACAATGTGCTGCTTCAGTTGATACATTTCTCTATTCATCTCCTTCTCACATCATTTGCATTTCACCATTTTCTTAGCCATATCCACCCTATGTCCATGCTCCAACTCAATGTCACGCGCTATGGGCGCTATGCCTTCAACGTGGGCAGCCATTTCTTATTATTACAGGCAAAGAAATATTAATGAAAGTATCAAGCAACTAAGTTAATTAAGACAATAATTAAATTAGGACACAATATAGATTGTTTTGTTTAGGGGGGCTAAGAAGAGAATAGTCCGTGTTTGGATTGTTTAGGGAGTCATTGAAGACCGAATAGCCCCTTAAGGGGTGTTCAAGCTGTTTAGGGAGTCGACGGAAACCAAACAACCTCTTAAGGGGTTGTTTTGCCCTAACGGATAGTGAAAGAGGGGTGGGAAGGGGTAGGGGACCCTAAGGGTGTTTCGGGAGAAGAAAACTCACTAATGACTTGAAACGATGGATCATCAAGGAAGAGTTGCCACCAACGAATGTCCGGACCACTGGAATCGTCGGAGGAATCATCAAAATTGCATAAGAGACATCGAAATCATCTGAATTGATGTTGGAGTTGCCTAGATCGCCATCAAAACTGCCTGTTTACTGCTTGAATCTCCTAGTCACTATCAGAATTGCCAAAATCGGGAGCTCTAGCACTTCAGAAGCACAAATTGGCCCTTCGAGCCTGATATCACCCTTAAATTGGATCGATATCAAGTCTTAATCAGGCTCGATATCGATTCGTCGTAGGGATTTAAGTTGTTCTGATGGAATCAGTCAGTTCAACTGATTCTAGGTTAGAATCGGTCGAATCAGATTGTTTCGGGCCGATTTGACCAATTCCAATGAAATTATCTCTGGAATCAGTCCTTTAGTCTAGAATCAAATTAAGACCAATGATTCCAGATGGAATTGACCGATTTTGATATGATTCTGACGATATTGCAATCTATGACCTTGCCCCTCTCTACCTCTCACATCCTCAGTGGGTGTAGGTCAAGTGAATTGTGATTGACAATATACTGGCTCTTCGGCGCCAAGCCACCTACTCCTCTTCTCCTCTTCCTTTTGTGATTGTTTGCTATCGTGAAATATTTTTCTTTAAGACTTCATTTGACTCGAGTGATACGTGAATCTCTTGTGCTCGTCTTTTTCCCTTGTCTTTTTTGCTAGGCATGTTACCTTTTCTTCCACATGAGTTTCCTATGCGACTCCTTTCTTTGTTGAATATCCCCCTTTGTGAAACTTTTCTATTAAGGTACATCCTCATGGCTTCACTGTTTTCCCACCTTGTCACATTTTTTTTTACATTTTCACCCACACTTTTTATTTGTTGTTTCAAACGGAATATTTCTTCATTTATCTATTTTCCACACCATCTACATTGTGTTATTTTTTTGTCAAAATTCACCATATACCCATGTTCCTACCCAATATCACAAGTATGTGCATCGGTGCCTTCTTGCACAGCCATTGCTCATTGAGTCTTAAATTTATAATAAACAAGAAATCAACATATTAACAATATTTTCAACTTCACTGATTAAATGGAAAACCCGGAATGGGGGGCAACAATTCCTTAACAGGGCTGTTCGGAGGGCTGGGGGGTGTTCGGCATTGACAGTCACCCTGGGAGGGCCAGGAGGGGTTGTTCCAGTCAGAATCTACTGAAACTCAATAAAGCACCTGCTTTGGATAAATTTTCTAGATCCACCTCATGTGGATCTGGATAGGTCTTACCAATCCTGAGATTCTTTATACATGTGGCATTCCGACCTCATTCACATCACCAGCCCATTTGCAACCACACAACTACCATTGGATTTGCAATGTGGAGATTGGAGAACCTACCGCTTTTGCCTTCTTCATTTATTCTTCCTCTCCGCTCCTCTTCTGATTGCTACTGTCCCCCCTCCATTTCCCTTCCTGCTCTGCCCTATTTTGCTATCATGCTCCACACTCTTGCTGCCTTGCTCTGCCCCTCCTGCCCTCTTACCTCTTAAGCAGGCGTTTTGTCAGTGAAGTGGTCATAGGCCTCTTGGTCGTTTTGATTGTTTTATCACATTGACAACCATGCTTATAGGGGTCTCGAGTTTCATGAGAATTGAGGTCCTTGCACGGGCATCTTATCCCTAGACGTGCTTGGTTTATATGGAGTACACATGGTTCCTTGAGTGCAACCGCTGGGAGGAATGCCATTGTTGTAACCGAAAATTTTCAGAAAAAAAGAGAAAAAAAGAGAAAACAAAAGAGATGGCAGGCTCGGCTTCTCTAAAATTCGGGTTGTGTACAACATGTACAGGTACTCTACACAAGCCCAAACAGGCCCAATTCGGTCCATCTCCAGGCCCATAATAGGACCTTGATCGGCCCAATTCAGTCCACCTGAAGTGCCCACCGATAGAGCTTGAAATGGCATTTCAATTAACTCAAGTTGGCCCTACCTGGAGGGGCCCTTTTGCAAGCCATCTCCAAGGCCCACGGGCCTGCTCAAAGGAGGGAGGCTGGGCAGTCTTCTAAGTGGGCCAAAGAAGCGGCACGGGGGCCTGCTCAGACCTGGGCTCGATAGAAAGAAGGAGGAGGGGGGATTTTGTTGAACAAGGGAGGAAAATCGAAGCAAGGAGTAAATCCGGATCAGGATATTGACTTACGGAGTCCCGATCGACATCCACGTCGCAGCCTCCGAGTCCTACTCGAGATGACTAAGGGCAGCGATCGACGGAGGATATCCCGGGGGATCCCGATTCCTCCCAAAATACGGGGACCAAGGATAGGTAGGTCCCGAGTCCCTCACGGACCCGGACTACTCTCCTAAGAGGAGACGGAGACCGGCCGGAGCCTATAAGGCCAGCCGGTGCCGCCGCGCAGACAGAGAGCGACGGAGGCCAGAGAGAGGGAGAGAACGGGAGACGGACGCGGACGGGGTGGAAGGGCAGAGCAAGAGAGAGAGAGGGGAAGGGATTACCGGTCCTTCTCCCACCTTCTTTTTCTTCTTCCGCCGGCTTCTGCTACCGTCGGACGCCGCAAGCTCCTCTGCAAGCCGCCGCGACGCCGTAGAAGCTGGGAGATACTCCTATCGACGCCAGTGAGAGCCTCCCCCTCTTCCCTTATCGCCGTCGGGGCCTCCCCCCTCTTCCTCCGGTGCCGTCGCCATCGAGCAATGCCGGAGCAGTCGCCGGAAGGAGCCGCCCTGCCGTCGGGTGCCGAAAGGGAGGTCGGGCGACCACTGTAGCAGGGGAAATATGTCCCCCGAATCATAGGCTTACGTGGAAAAGCCGCCGGGCCCACCGGTAAAAGAAAACGCAAAAAAAAAAGAGGAGAGGGCGACCCGCGAAGCCGCCCCTCCCCCTTCGTCGAAGACGGCCGGCTCGGGGACAGCACCGGCCGGTTCTCAAACGTGCCGCCCCTACGTTAGGGGCTTCCTTTTCAAACAAACAAAAAAAATGTTTTAAAACAAACAATCCAATGAAAATAAATAAAAATCCACATTTAATTCAACAAACCGGACTAGTTGGGGGGTCGACTAACCATCCGCCCCTACGTCTCGGCTTAAGTTAAAAGAATCCAAAATTTGGACTAGTTGGGGGGTCGACTAACCATCCGCCCCTACGTTCTTAAGGTAGACATACAAAGGCCTATAAAAGACCCCAATGTCTTACCAAGTTCACCAAGCTATGTAAGGCTAGAGCATAATCAATATGCTATCATGTCGGTCATATGCTAATGAAATCATCAAACCAGTGGGGGATGCCCATAAGTCTATCAAGACCGGGTATATGCCGCCCATGAAAATGACAAGTTCATCAACCCATGAAGGAGCCATGAAGGTAGATATGAGCTAGTCTCCCACAAGTCTATCAAAGATCGGGATATGCTCAATCTCAAGACGAGGAGATGAGTCCCCACAAGTCTATCAAAGACCGGGATGCTCAATCTCAAGACAAGGAGATGAGTCCCCACAAGCTTATCAAAAGCTGGGGCATACTCAATCTCAAATCAGTGAGAGGAATACCCACAAGTCTATCAAAGACCGGGTGCTTTCCATCTCAAATTGATCAAACAAGTTCCGAGTTCATCAAGAACTCAAAAGGACCAAGTTTATGTTCAAGTTGTAAATCATGTCTCATATTTTTTGAGAGAACAAGTGAAATTCATGTTCGGTACATAGATTGATGCTATAAGGAGAAAACAGTCCCTTCTGGAATGAACGAATGCAAACACATTAAAACCAAATTTTAATCTGAAATTTCAATAAAACAAAACATTTAAAATCTGAAAATCCATCAATCTGTAAAAATCACAAACCGAAAACAGACTTGAAGCTGAAATCTAAAACAGAATCTGAAATCTGAATTACCTCTGAATTCAAAGATTAGAAATCTGAAATTTGAACTCGACTCATGCAGAACCCATTTAAAATCTGGAAATTAATTAAGGGTGAAGAACTTTAAAATCTGTAAGCCTGAAACATACAAAATCTGAAATTTGAAAAGCTCCCGAATCTGAAACCAACTTATTCTGCAGAATCTGCAGGAGACCAAAATCTGAACTTCAACAAATCTTAAGCAACTCCATTCAATGTTATAAATCAAAATTGAACAAATTTAATTTAAGCAAACCAAACTGACACCCACAAGCAAATTAAAATTAATAAATCAAATCAACTTAAAAAGAACACACAATCAACACATAAAAGATCAAATCAAAATCGATTCTGACAACAAACGTTCAAATCAAATCTTCCTCAACTCAATCAAACTTAAATCAATCCATACAATCTGAAAATCCAAGTTAATGAATAAACAACAAATTGTAATCAACTCATCAAATTCAAAGATGAAACAATTAGTTAAATATCAAAGCATATTTAATTTCCCCAAATCAAATCAAAAAACTTAACCCAAATTAAATAAACAATTTCCAATCTGTACCTTAAATCAACTTGAATTCAAATAAATCAATCTCAAACAAATTCAAATTAATCAACTCAAATTAAATCAAATCCAAATCAAATTAAAACTCCCACCAAGTCCAAATTTTCAACCAACTTAAACAAACACAAATTCAAACTAAATCAACTTAAATTCGAACTAAATCCAAAACACACTAAGTGCTTGCATTCCACTGATTGCATGGGGTTGTTTTCTCCTATGTGTGAATGTTTATTTTGTGGATGCATGTCTTCTACTCAATGAGTTGCTATGACGATAATCAAGGGTATTCGAGAAATCTCGATGTAATTAACGTCGGATTTTCGCACCATCCGACGGGGAGAGGTCAAAATAAATTTTCAAAGAACCTAACAACCTCAACATACAATTTTGACCCTAGTTAGTACTTTTACGGAATACCATCTATTTTCCTTAGAAGTCAATGTTAAGGTCTAACCAAATCTAATTCAAAAGGAAAATGAATTTCCAAAACAAGAAGAATTAATCTTTTCGAAATTTGAGGTTACATCAGCCATCAACCAGGGTGTTATTTGCCACACTCACTTACTGGCCGCTGGGGTTTCACATTTCCATTTTGTTATCTTAACTGGCTTTTCTTGCATAGTTTTGATGAACTAACGTCCCCACCATCCAAGTCTGAGATGTTGAAATTGGAATAGGTTTGGGCGACATGCTGGCTATCTTCCTGCAGTGTGCTGGCTCAATTTATATATTTCACCCCTGTAGTCATTTTGACAAAAGATGAATCCAACAAGGTCTCAATTTAGATCTACGAAATGCCATATTTTTGTCTAGCATCCTACTTTGGAGGACCTTTTTAGACCGAAGGATATTTTGCACTTCCATTTCAAGTGGCTGATAATTTGACTTGTGACATCTTAAATCATTTACATTGTATAGCAAAACAAACAACTCTGTCTAAAATAATTTTGCACCACTTCTTTCCAAAAAAGAATAGAAAAAAAGGTGGGAACATTAACCAGGGTTTGCTAGAACTTTCAATTCGGATGAGGATGGTGCCACTGCCTGCCGATAGTTCAGAATCAGCCTGATCCATACTGATCCAGCAGTGTAGAGCCTGATCTCGGCAGAAGCACCATGATTGGGCCCCTGGGATCGGGCTAGCAAGTGCTGATCTTTATTCCAATCCAAATCAAATGGTCATGGGAAGGGTAAGGAGAAGGAAGACGTATCTTCAACAATTTTATAATCCTTTGGACAGGAGGGTGGCAACTATCCTGTAAGCAGCGTGGTAGGCCTTCCTTGTGAGATGGATAACATGAGAGGAAGAGGGAGAGATTGTAAAAAAGAAAGAAAGAAAAATAGAGAATGATGGAGATCCAAAGCGACAGTAGTGAAGTGATTGAAGGTGGTGGACTTGATGACAACCAGGGCACAGGAGTTTGGCACGGGACAATGAAGTTGTTAGGACCAGGACAGGCTGAGACTGGGTGAGGTTGGATTCTTATGCTTGATTTCTTACCTCGTTCGATTTTAAGTCCGGTTTCTTAACTAGTCTGGATTGACTCAGGCTACTAAGTCAGGCTAGGTGGGCCATGTGACAGAGCAGAGGTGGTTGTCTTGGACAGTCGTGACCAAGATGAGGTGCCAAGTGGTCACCTAGCCTTGTCTCATCGCCTAGGCAATTGAGATGATCATATTTGATAACATAGATTCTATGTGAACTGAATTAGGTTGCTTATCTGCAGCAGATGAATAATCACTGATGCATTTTACACTTTGAGTTGGGGGATGTTAGACTCGTAATGGCTGCATGTAGATGGATTCTGGTTCTTTTAAAAGTAAACCACTATTGGGAAACATGGCAAATTTGTTACTCTTATAGTTGTTTTTATGTATGCAACATATTAAAAACTTGAATATGTGCAAATAGACCATCATGTGTGTAGACAATGGATCTCACTTAGTGCTGATAAGGGACCACATAATGGTCTGTCTGCATATATTAGTCATTCTCTATGATACACGTAAATACATGAGCATAAGATGCAAATTTGGTATTTCATTTCTTACAATGGTTTATTTGCAAAAAGCCTTTCTTTTTTGTTTGCAATTATTCTTGAGTTAGCATCATGTGATGTTATAGATGCCAATGTAGAGAATTAAACAATGGATCTCACTAAGTACAGATTACGGGCCACATAATGGTCTGCCTGCATATATTAGTAATTCTGAATCATGCATGTGTACATACAAATGCGTAAGTTTCAAATTTGGTATTTCGTATCTTATAATGGTTTGTTTGCAAAAAGCCTTTCTTTTTTGGTTGCAATCAATCTTGAGTTAGCATGATGTGATGTTATAGATGCCAATGTAGAGAATTAAATGGCATAATGGAATATAGTTCCCTTTTTATGTTGTTTTGGTCATGGTTCGCCGGGTCGCGACCCGGACCCGACCCGGTCGGTTTTGGGGCCGACCGACCCGGTCGCAACCCCAAGATCCCGATCCCATTTTTAATTTTTTATTATTATTTTTCGCAACCCGGGCCGACCCTGTCCCGACCCGAGTCGCGACCCCGGCCGACCCGGGTCGGTTTGGAGCCAAACCGACCCGGTCCTGACTCTCGACCCCACCTTCCTTGGTTTTGGTTATTGGCATATTTTATTTTTTTTGTACCCTAATCACTTAAATTAACATTAATCTATGAGATCATTATCCTCATGTACGAGATTTTATTTTCTTCCATTGTGCAGCCTTTGCTAAACCTATTTCACTCAGAACCGAGTAATGGTCTTTGGAAGCGCAAAGCTGATGCTGCATTGCGACATTGCACAGTATGTTGCGTAAAATGTCACGCATATTTCTATATGATGAGATACTTTTACTGGAACATAGTTTTAAACTGGAAGAACTCTGAAAGCTTTTTGTAAAATTGAAATCTTCAACAATTTTGCTAGAATCATGATTATCAGAGTCAATGCGAAGAATGTTCCCATTTTTGTTTACAATCAACTCACCAAAGAACACAGTAGGGCTCAAATCACCTGGGAGGAGGGTGGGCTAGAGGCGTACGTTCTCTCAGTAGAAATACTATGTCCTGGATGTACATTCTGGTTCTGTACGAGAAAACTCTCATAAAAAAGTCATATGGGGTGTTTGGTTGCACAATAGCTTTTTATACACTTCTATGATAAAATTTTATATAAAAATATAAAATCTAAGATATGTTAAAGACATAAAAATTAGATATGACAACAAAAAGAGGGGACCATGTACAAAAAGAGGGGACCATGTATGCTAATATCTTTGTTAACAAGTTTTGTTAAAAAACTATATTTTTATAAGAAAAACTTAATTTATCATGCAACCAAACACTCCATTGATGCAACAATGTTATAGATTATTCCTTTGCGACTGGAGCTAAATCGTTGAATACTGTAAACAAGGAATGGGTATCACTCAGACAATTTAAGACTTAATAGTGGGACCTTGTCGAGAGGTTGCCTTTCATGAGTTGGGGGGGGGGGGGTATGACTGAGGAAAGACAAATATTCAAAAGATACTTGAATGTGCCTCTACCATCTCACGTTATTCATGCCTTATGGAACAGTCATAAAAGATCCCTAACATCGAAGACACCTTTCGTTTCATTATTTCTTTTTATTAGAAGATCATGTTCTATTTGCTTTTTCGACTCATTCCTTTCTTGACCAACAATCTTGCTCATTGTTATTTTTCTTATGTTGATCTTGATCCATGCAGAGTATTAAATCATTTCTCGATGAGACTTTGGATGCACTTGCTGATTCTGTGCTGGACTCGACCCCTATTGCAACCGAATTATCTACTTCTGACGGCACCTTCTCTGATGTAGAAGGTTTTTTGCCACCTCCGTTTGATGCAAGACAAGAACGTTCGGCGTGCGTATAGTATTTTTACCGTTCGAGCAGCTTCTTGGGAGACTGGAGCAGAGTTGTTTTTCACAATCACTCCCGTTAGTCGTAAGTTTGTATGTAGCTCACTGTTGGCGGCAATGCTCAAATTCTTCTTTGGCTGCAATATGAGCCATATAGATGTAAAAGCTAGTCAGCCAGATGGCTAAATGGGTGGTTACCCTTCTCATATCTGGTTGGTGAATGGTACTTCGTAATTCGCAGGAATATTTTCTGAAATAACTGCCATTACTATCTATGCTGATTAAAATATCATAATTTACAATACTCTTTTATATCAGTGCTCTATTCTTTACTCTCTTGCTTCTAGGACGGCAGTCAGTCCAAGGAAACCAGGTGCTTTATTCTTACTCGGTTCCGGTCCAAGAAACTTGGTACTCCATTTCAGTCAGCACTCTTTGTTTTAAAAAAATTACAGCAGTCGGTACAAGAAAATTGTCGGGTCTTTTTTTTTTGAGAAAATTTCTGGGAAGTCTAGACAAAATTACCGTGGAGTTGTACACTGTAGTAAGTCTAAGGTGACATTTGTTTTCGTTTAAACGCTTAATTTTATCTCTAATTCCTTATCGTGTGAACCACGAACATCTTAATTACTTATCTTTGAAAATAAAAAATACAGTGGATCTGTAAAAATTAAATCACTTTTTAAGAGGTTTATTCAAACGTTACTACAGATGTTTTACTAAGTGACCAAAACATTTGAACGTAATCTCTAACTGAGGTTAGACATCAAATAAGTCAAAATAAAGGGGGCCTAATTTGGAATTGATTAGGCAGTTTTATTTTTCAGAAAACTAACCTGTGAATGGACGTATTGTTCCAGTCGTTGGTAGTTATGACAGTTGGCAAACCTTTTTGTGACTGGCTTACCTTGGTTGTTCCCTCAGATTTATTTGGGGTTTCATTTAAGGTTGTCAGATCATCTATATATTGGTTTTATGTCTTGAGATGTTTTTGTAAGAGGTTAATTTATATTTCTATTGTTTTCTTTAGTTAACTTGCCGGAGAATCATGTTCGTTGATATTTTGGGAGATCGTTCATCTCGATATTGTTAACGATCAGGAGTATTCGAATTAAACTCAAAAAACGTACTCCTATATAGTAAATATTATTATTTAGACATAGTATAGCCCATGGGAGGACAAATTTGATAGCGTTGATCTGATCTGTGACGGAGCCGATTGATCAGGCCACCCTGAGAGGAGATCACCTCATACGTCTATTAGAGGAAAGTTTCTCAATCACCAACAATAGAGGTACATAGCTAGTCGTTTATAGTAACTTTTCTTTTCTACGTTACTAAAGGATACATACGGTTACTAAGTGGTGTCTAGGGTTATTAAACTTAATATTTTTATTACTGATCTTTCTAAAATATAAGTAAAATGTGTATATAGTTAATAAAGAGATTAGTAACATTTTAAAATGATTAGTAACTCAAAATAGTGAGTTTAGTAATTGTATACATCATTTAGTAATCATATGTATCAAAACGAGGAAAAAAAAGGTTCCTAAGTGACTAGGGGTACAAGACTCTGGTTGAAGACTAGGAGGTTTTCCTCCTATGAGTATTTGAGGAGATATACTCTCGACCCTCACAGGCAGTTCAGCACTGGATCAATCCATTTTTGGTTTTGTAATTGTTATATTTATTTAAATATTTTTTACTTTTAATATATATTATTTTTAATGTTACAACTTGTTTGTTAACCATATCAAGTATCTCTTTCAAAGCCATAATAATATAGGTCATCACAATAGATTTGACCAATAATATCAATTATGATAAGTCATGATCCAATGTCGTCATTAATACTCTATCATCTAAATGTATCACTATCAAAAGTGATATCATATTACTTTTTAATACGGATATTAAGTCACATCAAGTTAAATTAATTAATAAAAACGGACTGAAAGTTACAATCAGGTTAATTTTTTGTGTTTACTTAAAAATCGATTGGTCAAGAGACTAGAAAGTAAACGAAGTTCCGCGCGTACCGCTAGGTTGAAGGGCTCTCGTCTCTCCTGCAAATAGAGCGCAACAGCGAGCTGCTGAGAGGAATCCGGTAGTCGTTGACGACAGCTATGGCAACGCCGGCGAAGGGAGCTGTGTTTCTGCTGCTGCTGTCCGTAGCAGCAGCAGCAACGCGGCCGGCGTCTGCCCTGCAGGCGCTGCCCGACTGCCCGGCTAAGTGCGGCGTCGTCGACGTGCCGTATCCCTTCGGCATCAAAAAGGGATGCTCCCGCGACGACGGCTTTCTCCTCACGTGCAACGACACCCACTACGATCCCCCTCTCCTGTTCATCGGCAACATCAACATCCAGAAGATACTGCTGAACGAGGGCCTTGCATGGGTTACCCTCTACATCGGCCGCGACTGCTACGACGAGCAGGGCACCAAACTGAATTGGGGCTACATGTCGACGGACATCACTGGGCTTCCCTTCAGCCTCTCTGCCAAGCACAACAAGTTCACCGCCATCGGCTGCGACACGCTCGCCTACTACGCCTCCAAAGACGGCTACACCAGCGGCTGTGCTTCCATCTGCCGGGACCCCGGTAGCGTCCCCAACGGGACGTGCTCCGGCATCGGCTGCTGCCAGGCGGCCATACCCAGAGGGCTCCAGTACTTCAAGGCGGACATACAAACCTACCACAACCACACGAAGGTGTGGACGTTTAATCCCTGCAGCTACGCCTTCGTCGTCGACGTTGACCGGTTCTCCTTCTTCCGCTCCAACCTGTCGGCAGACTACACCTACGACCAGGTGAAGCTCCCGGCCGTCTTCGACTGGTCCATCCCGAGTCGCAGGTATTGCGAGGAGGAGAGTAAGAACATCAGTTCGTACGCCTGCCGGAGTGGCAACAGCACTTGCCGGCCCTCCAACGACGGCCTTGGATACCTCTGCGCATGCCGGCAAGGCTTCCAAGGCAACCCATATCTCCCAAGAGGATGCGAAGGTAATTAAGAAGATGCCCGATTGGCTGATTTGGGTTTCCAATAGGGTAGATCGGACGGGGGTGAGTTTTTACGTTTTAATTTTTGTCAGTCAAACTATTTTTATTTTTTATTTTAATGTATTTAATTATTAAATATATTGTGTTTTATCTACTCATTACATCGAATAAAATAATAATAATAAATATTTATTTATTTATTTGTGAAGTATACATACAAGTAGCGTCATCATCTAAACTTTCGTTGATATGATATATCTAATGTATATATTGTTGAAGGGTTTAATCCCATATTGGCCACCGGAGGATAGTCCAATGCCTTTATTTTCGCTCGGTCATGCCCCGTGTATTCCTATCGTGGCTCTGACGGTGGTGGCTGGCCGAGAGGGGGAGTGTTAAAGGCATAGTCCCACATCGGCTGCTAGGAGAAATATTCCTGGTTTATAAGGCCTGGTCCTGGTTTCCTCAAGGCCGCGGTTTTGGGGTTTTTCACATGGTATCAGAGCAGGTGGGCTTAGGCTATGTCCTCCGGTGGATTTACTCCTATTTTCGCTCGGTCCTGCCCCGTGTATTCCTATCGTGGCTCTGACGGTGGTGGCTGGCCGAGAGAGGGAGTGTTGAAGGGTTTAATCCCATATTGGCTACCGGAGGAGTATTCCCTGCCTTTATCATAGCCTGGACCTGGGTCTCCTAAGCGCACGTGCGTTTTTGGAATTTCACATGGTATCATAGCTGGTCAGGCTGCAGGCTCTGTCCTCCGGTGGATTTGCTCCTATTTTCCCTCGACCCTGCCCTGTGTATTCCTATCGTGGCTCTGACGGTGGTGGCTGGCCGAGAGGGAGAGTGTTGAAGGGTTTAATCCCATATTGGCCACCGGAGGATAGTCCAATGCCTTTATCATAGACTGGACCTGGGTCTCCTAAGCGCACGTGCGTTTTTGGAATTTCACATATATTATTGCCGATCAAGTACAGAGAGTGGAGATGGCCGACTCTCTTAATTTAGATATAAAATATACGAAGATCACTGATATGATAAATGTATTATGTCAAACACAATGTGTTGATGTCATGCTTGTATTTAAATTGGTGAGAATATTTTTAACTCTCGACTCGGAGAATTTCTTATCGGCACGACACGTACGTGTAATACTGATATCATGCATTTAAATATATACAAATTGTACCAAGGACAGTTGACTTGACCAAGTCGCTGAATCAACCTCGAAAGGCTAGTAACTAGCTAGGGTGGTAAGTTGAACCCTATGAAATTTAATTATATATCGTGATTCACTTTTAGAAGTCAAGTTAAAGACAAACTAATTAATTTAAATGTAGAAAGGTGCGTGGTTTGGGGATCGGTGGCGATGATTAAGCGTTAATGTGCTTGCTTTCGGGAAGAATTAACGCTGTAGCTGACGTCGACGCGATTAATATATATATATATATTTATATATATGTCGTGCGTCCTGAACGCGAGGAGCTGGATGTACGAGCCTACAAGAAAATCCAGTTATTTTGCTATTATTATTAATGACGTAAATAGAGAATTAATGTCAATAGGTAATTAATTAATTAAGTGCGTGTAGAGGCGCCGTATACAAATTAAATTAACCTGCAGATCGATACGACAGACCATCCAAGTTCGAAGAGTTTTCTGCATCTCTACACTTTAATTTCTTTTAGGATAAATCATATGACATGTATGTTTGCTTAATGGTTTCAAATATAGACATCAACGAGTGCAACTATCCAGATGCATATCCTTGCAAGGGGGAATGCACAAATACGCTTGGAGGCTATACTTGCGTATGCCCACTGGGGACTCGGGGAAATGCTACTCAACTTTGCGTCCCAAATCCTAAGAATGCCACACTCCCCTTATCCCTGAAATTGGGCTTAGGTAAGCGATTTGGAAATTATATATATTGTCGTTTGATTGTTTACGTTGTTATTTTGTTTATTTTTTGCTTCACCATTCTAGCTATTGGGTTAGTTTCTTTGTCCTATTATGATTTTAAGGCACGTAGTATATTGACTACATTTAGAGCATATATATCACGTCCAATGATCCAACCTCAGTAGAACAAATATTGTTTGAAATGATAGATATATAAATATTGTTGGCGTGTGTTAATTATCAGTTGGGTCTAATTAAACCATGACATTTTATTAGGATATTGTTCATTGTTTACATATTTCAATATTTATTTAATACATGAGGCTTAAACAGTCACAAGTCGCGTATTGCTAATTTGCTACGTACTACGTACACATTGGTGGCAAAAAGTGCTAGCATTTTTCCCTTGAAATTAAAGATCCCCAAGAACCACTCATGTGTCTAGCTATGAACCATAAATTTCTAACACATTGGATTTTCTCAATAATATCTAGTTAATATATGCGATCGACCCATCGACGTTTCTCGACCTGACAATTAATGCATCTTATCTGCTAAATATCGTGTAAAATTGTTACAATGTTTTACATGTATGCCGTGTTAGGGTCTCTTGTGCATATATACAATCCTTATTCCTTCCAAGGTACTGAGATGATAAGCGGTTCGCTCCAAATACAGTCGATTATTATTATACTTTATATATGTCATTCTATTAATGCCTAATTATTTCATCCAACTTTTCAAAAGAAAGAAACTAGCCGCATAGATAATTAAGGCTCCTAGTGTAGAATATTGCGTGCATAACAATATCGTTGCCTTCTGTTATGTGTCTTTTTTATACCATGCATAGTGTAGTTTTAGGGCTTCAAGTGGGATGTCATTCACGTTCTGTAAGTAAATTGCTTAAATCAACTGACAGGGCCAATGTACCATTGCCATCATTGTCTCTTGACACCATATAATGCCACCTATCACCCCTAACTATCATCTCCACCCTTGAGTCATGATTCCATCAATGGGGACTATTTGATTAACTCGATTCAACAAATATGGCGATCTTTAATTAGGACTCTTTAGCTAATTGTAAGTAGAAAAAACTGAAGTACATTTTCAATGCAAGAGTTATTAAGAAGGCTTAAAATTTTATGGACTTTTTCAAAATTTTGATGTTTTGAGATATTGTAGTGAAGCCTTAACTACATTGGTCCATTCTCGGACCAGTACAGGAAATAGAAGCTTTTACTCTCTTGCTATTTTAATATGCCATAACCAAACTTATCATTGAACATATAAAGATCATAAGTTGTTTTAAGCATGTCATTCAGCATTATGCTCAAACAAATGACAATCTATAACCTATTTTCAGCTTTTCAACAATGTTTTAAATAATAAAAAGAAACTGATTTCATTTTCACTTGTATCTCTAGTCACTTAAATTTTAGTTAGTAATGATGGAGTCATCATGTACCGATTTTTTATTCTTTCTTATGTGCAATCCAATTGCTTCTCCACTCACAATTTGGAATGCTTGGTTTACTTGACACATTGTGTATGCAGGTTTTGGTGGTAGTATACTTTTTCTGTTTTTCACCGCTTCTTGGATATATTGGGGATTACAGAGGCAAAAGTTCATCAAACTTAAACAGAGATTCTTTGAGCAGAATGGAGGTATCTTGTTGCAACAACAAATATCATCTCATCAGTGCAGTATGTTTAGAGTATTTTCTATTGAAGAAATGGAAAGGGCCACAAAGAACTTTGACAAGCAGTGCATTCTTGGACATGGAGGTCGTGGCACCGTATATAAAGGGGTATTGGATGATCTAAGAGTTGTTGCCATAAAAAGGTCAAAGCTAATTGATGAAAACCAAAATAAAGAGTTTGCCAAAGAGATTTTCATTCTTTCACAAATTAACCATGTAAATGTGGTTAAGCTACTTGGGTGCTGCCTAGAAGTTGAAGTACCAATTCTAGTGTATGAGTTTGTCTCCAATGGCACACTTTTCCAGTATATCCAGAGTCTATCCTATTCTATACCTGTTGGCATACGCATAAGGATTGCTGCAGAGGCTGCAGAAGCACTCTCATATTTGCATTCATTTGCATCTCCTCCAATCATTCATGGTGATGTTAAGTCCTCAAATATCCTTCTAGATGGCAACTGGATTGCCAAAGTTTCTGATTTTGGTGCTTCCACATTAGTTCCGAAGGACAAAACACAGTTTACTACTGTGGCACAAGTACAAGGAACGTTTGGCTACTTGGACCCAGAATTCCTACAAACTTTTCAGTTGACAGAAAAAAGTGATGTTTATAGTTTTGGAGTTGTTATTGCAGAGCTGTTAACAAGGAAGCGTGCACTTTACTCTGAGGGATCACAAGAAGAGAAAAGTTTAGCATTAACCTTTGTGTCTGCTGTGAAGGAAAACAACCTCTCCCACATTTTGGACACTGAACTATTAGGTGAGGGACTAATCCCTCAGCTTCAAGAAGTTGCTGAACTTACGAGACAATGTTTGTGCTTAAATGGGGACGACAGGCCAACAATGAAGGAAGTGGCCATGATTTTACAAGGGTTGAGCAGATTTGAGAATCACCCATGGGTCCATCACAATCTCGAAGAGACAGAAAGCTTGCTTGATGGGAACTCAACTTACTATACGAGTGATTCAGCTGTGCTACAAGGCATAGAAAGTCGTTCAGTTTTAAGCGTTGAAATGGGACGGTGATAATTCTCTATCTTGCGTTGTTGGACGGAGTGCATTAGTATAGAATAATTTTCTCTTGTGCGTGATTTGAAGCTATGGAAAACATACTTCATTGTGGAAGAAGTAGTTGTGGAATATTGCTACATTATAAGTTACTTGCTGTGCAGCTTTAGGGGATTTGAGATGTGTACTAAAATTAGAAACTAAAGGAGACACTATTCATCTATTGAGCTTTCTTGTGCTAGAAAAAAAAAAGCAAACAGTTAATTGGGAACAATCTCAAGATATGTGCTTCACCAGCATATCATTTCTAAAATTTTAAAACAAACACTTGAAAGTTTTTAGTTTATGAAAATCCGTTTCTGAATTGTGTCATAAAATTGTACATAATTATAAGTTTGTGCTATTTGTATATGTGATAATTATTGAATATGACACGTGTCCATTGCCTTCGACGGAGTGGAAACTGTCCCCGCTGTGGGCGGCTCCTCTCGGGTTCGATCCAGGTGACGCCGGTTGTGGCGTTTGCTGACACGTATCCTGAAAGATGTCACGTTCCCTGTACTCCTAATATTGTTGTATGTTGCACTCCATGCCAGTCAACCTGACAGCTAAATTTATCTTGTTTTTTTCATTGTCTCTCCCATTTCTCTCCGTAAAGTATGTCAGAGACATATGAAGTATATGATATTTTGCAGTATAAGTGAAAAAGCTAAAAGGTGACTTTGAAGTTCTGAAAATCGTAACAGCCTACCTTGAGTCTGAAATTCTCGTGGATATGATTCCATTACTTTACGTCCTGTTTGATAACACCATTAAGTACCTCCGTCAATTTTAAAATTGATATTGATATTGATATAATTTAGAGATGTTTGGTTAATTGTATCAATTTTAAAATTTGTAGTGCAATACAAGTGTCCCTTGTATTACTTTTGATATTGATACTTCAACATTTAAAAAATATTAATATCAATATTGATATAGTACCAAAAATGAAACTCTAACCAAACAGGACATTAAGGATGATGAGGATGTACAGAAAAAATATTCTCAAAATTAATTATTTGATTACCTGTCTTAAAGAATCTCTAAACACCTCTTATGTCTTAATAAAATTCTTAAATTAAATGGCATGTTTTACTTTTTATTTTTTATATGCAATCTCCTCATAGAAAATAGAATATATCTGATATAACTTTAAGTAAATACTAAATTTATTACCATAAACATATTAATCAAATTAAATACACTTTTATCACAAGTTAAGTGACTAGATATGAAATTAAGAGCAACTCTATCGTTATCTTACAAGATTATTATTCTTGACTTTTGACAATGCGAAACACACTAGTAAAACATTGAATGCAATACAAGATATGTGGATAGATTTCTCCATTATGTGTAGGGCTGTATGGCATTTTCGTGTCAGTATCGTTTAGTTAGTCGAATAATCCATATTCGGTCCAAGATAGATACAAATACGGATCGAATATTATAAGTCAGATAATCTTCGAATTCGGAGTGGATACAGATAATATCCACTTCGAAATGTTAATTAAATTTTAACTGATTGATATATTTAATAATATATAAATATATAAAAATAAAATTATAAAATATAAATTTTATTATACATTTATTAACGTTAACTTAGCATACTAATATATTATATAAAATATTTTATCATATTTTTAAATATAAAATTATATATTATATATATCATCGAAGATTAATTCGAAGTGGATCTTAAATGGAGCGGAATAGGTATTTCTGTATTCGTTCTGATTAACATTCGGATAATATACATATCTGAATATCCACTCTGAGAATTATTTTAAATTGGATATTATTATTTAAACGGATATGAATTCGGAGCAAATTTCAATTTTATTCGTATCTACCCTAATTATATGTCACTTGCCTTGACATTCTAATTAATCATTTGAAGATATTGAGAAATGTGAAAGAAGATTTTGCATAGCCTTCTAAAATGGTTTGAGTTCTGATTAAGACTAATCAATATTAATCTATTGGGATTCTTACAAGGGCAGCACGAGATTGTAGGAAATTATTAGTTTTTTTTACTCTCTCTCTCTCTCTCTCTCTCTCTCTCTCACACACACACACACACACACACACTCACTCGATTCATCTATCATGTTAAAAGAACATCCTTAAAAAAATAAAACTTAAACATTTAATAAGTCGAGATTGTATAGATTTCTACTTGACTCGATAAATGATGATCAGAACCTAAATTAAATACTTTATTAAATATTTATTTTAAAAATAAATTATAAATATTAATAATTATATATTATGATTTATGTATATAACATAAGTTGAAAAAAATTGATTTGAATTTAAATTTAGACTGTGTTTCATATAAATGAGCTAAAGTTAATGTTTCACAAATGAGTTAATATCAATTTTGAGTTTTATAAATATATTGATATCAAGTCCGAGTTTAAATGTGGTCTAAACTTGAGTCAAGTTGCTATTTGAAGTTGAGCTTAAGCTTGACTCATTAACTAAATAGTTAAATTTGAACAAAGGTTGAACATGTTTCTCGAAGCTCAAGTAAAATAAATAAGTCAAACTTTAATTTATATTGTTAACAATCTAGTTTGAATTTAGTTCTATCTAAATCAAAATAAATTGTTAAATTGATTAATGAGACTTCTTGTATATTATATTAAATTTAAAAATATATTATTATAAATTTATGTGAAATAATATTAAAATAATTTTATCTTATACATAAAATATTAAAATTTAGTAAATTATATTTAATTAATTTAATTTTAAATAAATAATATGTATCACTCATTCTCTCTCTCTCTCATTTCATTATTGGGTATTCAGAGTTTGATCTGCGATTACAAATTTCACCACCTTTGCGATGATAAGAAATTCTCTACCACCACCGTCTCCACTACACACCCAATCTCCATGTGAATATGATTGACACTTTTGCGCGCAAAGGCGTTCACGACTTTGTTCAATATCTCAGTACTCCACGATCTATCTATTTAATTTACGCGTCAGAAGAACAGAGAGGCCGAAGACTTCGTTGTTCGCTGATGTAGGTGAGCTAGCTGCTATTACAAGAACGAAACAATGGCAACAGTTTATTACTGGTTTGACAAGAATTGTACTAAAATTAGACAAACATTTGGTATGTAAGAAGCTTGAGAGCATGCTCTCCCCTGGTCTTCCTTCAATACATCGCCACTAGTGGAGGGTAGGCTACTGAGTATGGCCCAACTACTGAAGGGTAGGCAGTTGGATAAAACGCTCGGGACGGAGGAGTCGTGGGATGATACACGTATGGGTGGGAGCAGCAAGAGGAGGAGGAGGATATGTATAAGCAGTAGGGAACGCAAGCGCGTTGTCCAACTGGATAAGGCATCGACATTGTGTACCCTGGATGATCATGATGATGCGCATAGCAGCGCTGCCGAAGAACAACTAGGACGGTGTCAGTGCAAGCGGGTGCTAGCTCAGCAGGGCTATTTAGCCACCGGTGACGACACGGGGGTGAAAACTGAAGCCTTTGGTGGTAGGACTCCGGCTCACCTTGGCTGGACGAAGGAGGGAGGAGCCACAATCACCAATCAGCAATGCCACCCCCCCCCCCCCCAACACACACACACACAATCAATGTACCCATGTGGGTGCCTGTTTTTTACGGAGGGAAGGGCCACAGTGCCACTCAATTGGCAACTATGGCTCCTCCCTCCTTCACCTAACTAAGGTGAGCCGGACTCCATGTGGTTGTGTTGTTGTGGGGGTATAGTGTGGAGAAGTTGCCGCATAGCAATTCTTTGCTTGTCTCTGCAGTCCCATCAGCATCGAGTTTAATTTGCCATAATTTTACGGGATATTTGGTTGCACGACAATTTTTATACGAAAAAGAGTGTGGATCACCTCAATTCTCGATAAGAGAGAGTCGTCATTGTCTCCAACCAACCACTGTCACGTCAAAAGGAAGCACATGAAGTGCTCTGGTTTTTTATTCATTACTTAATAATGCAATATGTTACTTAATAGTGTAGTATCTTATTAAATGCCTATTTTTTGGTTACTAAACACTACAATAATTTACTAACCTCATTAATAACATGTTTAATTAAATAGGGCATTTGGTAACATGTTGCACTATTAAGTACCATATTACAGATGTTAGTAACCAAAAATATGGCATTTGGTAACATATTGTAACATTAAGTAGCATATTGCACCATTAAGTAATAAAAAAATTATCAAAGCCCTCACGTGAGGGCATTTAATGGGGGGTAAGGGAGCATGGCATTGGTTGGTTGAAGATGGTGGTGACTCCCTCATTCCTGAAACTGAGGTGATATGCACTCCAAGAAAAATACAAGAGTGAAAGCCATCTATTGTTGAAACCCTGAATAGACCCAATTTGATAAGCTTACTTTTACATTTACCAATATCAATAGAGGCAACCCCAAACACTACAACCCCTTGGCAATGGCTTGAATCCTCCTAACCGTGTCCTAGACATCCACTTTAAACTAAACCACAACACCCACTCCCTTGCCCTGGCTATCACTAACAATCATACAAATAGAACATGCCTTAGAGACATTGATTTAATGTAGACCTGCAAAATGGTTAAGTTCAATTTGGGTAAAGAAATTTAGTACTATAATACTGATAAAAAATGTTTCACTAATGTGAGCAAGGACATCCCTGATAAAATGATTGCATCTATTTCTGAGAATCCAATTTGGGTAGATGCAACTGGCCCCAAGAAGCTACCCATGACAAGATGAAGTTTTATTGTCTAGAATTGTCAGGGTGGGAATATAGTTTAATACACTGATAGACTAGTGTAACAAAATGCAACTCTATTTCCAGTTGGAAATTCTTCATTCGTAGATGCATTGATAATTACCATTTTGTATCTACTAAAGGGAGATCAAGAGGGCTTTGGTTGTGGTGGTCAAGTGAAACTAATTTAGAAATTATTTCATCTTGTCGAAGCTAAAATGGTAGTGTTATTGTTGACCCTAATCGGGATTCCAAATGGCCAATTATCATGACTCATGCTCAAAATAAAGATGCTAACAATATTAGAATGTGACAAGACATGTCAAACACTATTAATGCAACATCCCTATTTGCTTGGTTGGTGAATGGAATTGCATCAGGCATGAGTTTTAAAAATAGGGAAGCAGGTGCCTAGTCAGGTCACACTTCAACCATTTAAACCATTTTGTCCATTAAAATGGTCTTATGAACATTAGACAACAGAGGTTGTGTTCACTTGGAGTAATCAATGAAGCTTCAATTTCAACATCAAAGAAAACTTAGATTGGGGTCTTGCTTCTGCTGATTGGTTCGGCCTCCTTCCCCTTGTCCAACTGCATACCCTTCCCACTTACGCTAGCGATCACCATCTGCTCTATATAAACATCAACCCCCGGTGTAAAGCCTTCAAGTCCAACTTTCAATTCAAACCCACTTGGCTATCCCACTCCCACCCATCTTTCTACCAATTGCCTAGAAGCACAACAACTCTCTTCAAGCAAATTACACTTCTAAGTTGATTGGGATTCGTCGACACTTGGCCTACTGGAGAAGGCACATGTTTGGTAGCATTAAAAATCAAATCAGTAATATATTGTTCAAGAGCTCAATTTAGGAAAGAAGCTCTGGTGGTTGAAAGACATGGAAGAGGTGTATTGGAGACAAAGATCCAAGGTTCATTGGCACAATTATAGAGATAAATGCACCATATTTTTCATGCTAAAGTCAACTCTAGAAGAAGGTGGGACAGAATCTATGGTGTGACAAAAACTGATGACACTTGGTCTACAAGTTTTGATAACATTAAACACACCTTTTGCCCATATTTCCAAAGCCTTCTGTTCTCTCGAATGTTGGCCCCCAACCTGCCCCCACCAATTTCCCTACCCACCCACTCATTTCCCTTTTGTTGGAACCGCCTACACCTGACGAGATCAAATGCTCCTTGTTCTCCATACAGCTAGAAGAAAATGTCAGACCTGATGGCATTCCACCTATCTTTTTGCAAAAATTATGGCCCGAGTTCCAGGAGGAAATCAACATGCTTATGACCCATATGTTTTCCACCCAAAATATTCTCTGTGGTTTAAACCATACCATCTTAACTTTATTCCCCAAAATACAACATCCACTGCCCCCCTGATCACTATAGGCCTATAAGTCTTTGCAATGTCCTTCTTAAGATTTTCATCAAAATCATTGCTCATAGATTTAAACCTCTCCTTTTCTACCTCATTTCTAAACCTCAAACAACTTTTGTTCCTAGAAGAGCGGGCTTAGACAACATAGTCATAGTTCAGGTCTTCAGGAGGTCTTAAATCACTTTAGAACTAAGAGAGGGAAGGTGGGGTACTTTAGAACTTATTAATTTTTGTTATAAATAATGAGATACTTAACAACCATTACAGAATTATGTTTTTTCAAAAATTTATTTCTTCGAAAAAAAAGGTGAGACTCTTCTTTATCCTGTGCCCCCTTCCCAAACTTAGACAATATTGTCATTGGCTAAAGTATATTTTTATTTTAATACAACTTTTTCATCGGGAAAGTGTGAAAATTTATTATGCAACCAAACATGCTATAAATGTAAATACTCCATACTATATGATCTTTGATTTCGAGCATCTTTGAATTAAATCAATTAGCAGGCCATAAGATGCACGCAAGCTTGTCGTCTGTATACTTCTGTATTAATTGCTGCAACAAACCAATCCACAAAACATTTGATATTGTATAAAAAAATAACCACATAAATACATGGCAACAAAACAGCCCTCGGACATGCCTCGTACAAAATTGATAAAAAACGAAACAAACAGAAGACAATAAATGAAATTAACAAAACAAAGTCAAAAATCAACAAAAGAGCAAAAATGGAGAACTCATGCGATAAGTAATTGAATAATCACACTAACACAGACAAAGTTTATTCAGCCTTGAATAACAATGAATATTGAATTATACATATTCCTTGTATATGAAATAAGGAGTAACATGTCTCTTCTGAAAAAATAAAGAGCAATACATAATTTATTAAGTTCATATATTTTTTATAAAACATACGACGACTGAAACAGAAATATTAATTCAATGTAGGTAAGGATATTCAAATCAGATTACTATATAGTAATAACATCATTTCTTCTGTATGATTTTATAATTAAAAACGTAAACGCGGCGGCAGGACATGACTCGTTATGGGATAACGACAACTCATCTGGGTCTGTAGTAGGCGTAGACGCCGTAGAAGGTCTGCAGGAAGGTGAGGACGAGAAGCACGACGGCGGCGACGAGAGAGATGGTGGCCCATGGATTGCTGAAGTAGTTGTGCTTGAGGCTGGCGCGCCAGGTGTTCCACCGCTGGCTGTAGTACCGGTTGATCTGCCCCGACAGCGCCGACAGGTAGCTATCGTTGATGTCGTAGACCACCTCCTGGCACAGCCGGTTGAACAGCTCCGCCACCTCCTCGTCGTTCCCCAGCCAGTGCTCCACGATGCCGCGGTAGTGCAGGTAGCGGACGTCCTCGCCGGAGTTGATCAGGTTGTCCATGAAGATAACGTAGGAGGTGATATCGTTGGTGGCGTCCATGTGGCACTGCTCGAAGGCGATGAGGTTCAGGAACAGCGATTTGGTGCCATCGTGGATCAGCAGCCGTGGGATCTGGAGCACCCCATGGCTGAACCTCACGTCCCAGAAGCGGTCCGTCTTCCGCCGCCGGAGCTTGATTCCCGCCTCCCGCAGCTCCGTCACGCAGTGCACCAGCTGCTGCCGCCGCTTGTCCGCCACCCGCCGAGCGTGCGACGACCGCCGCTTGATCCACGGCCGGGGTGTCGGCCGCGGTCCCACCCGCAACAAGCTCCGCCTGAACGCGTCCAGGCAGTGGAGACTTCCTTCAGACAAAGGGTCGAACACCTCGTGGGCAGGGCCGAGGGAGGACCCCTCTTGCATCAGCTTGCTGCGATCGCCTTTCCTGAGGGGCTCATCCGTGGGCGTCAGAGGGTCGAAGAAGCGCAGGACGAGTCGCGCTACCATGTCGTGCTGATCCGGCTGCCCGATCTGGATGCCGTGCAGGCGGCCGAGCACGAAGAGGGGGATCTGATTCTCCACCATCATCATATCCCGCTGGACGCTGTGCATCGCGCTGCGCATAGCGAAGACGGGATCATGGCGACTGTAGCCCAGCGCCTGGAATCCCTCCCCGGCGGCGCCGCGGAAGAGCTCCAGCATGAAGCAACCGTCGAGCACCATGGTCTCCACGAATTCGTCGCTGCTGAGGGGCACTGGCCCCTCGTAGCGGGCGCGGGCGCGGCCCTCGAGCGCCCGCACCGCGTCCAAATAGACCTGGACATCGTGCCCTGTGCGGCGGAGGACCATGTTGAGCGACCTCCACTTGTGGCGCTCCATCTCGCGGAGGCGCTTCTTGCCGCGGTGGAAGGGGCCGATCGACACCACCTGCGGCACGTACGCTTTCTCGTCGCCATCCCTCAGCGATTTGGGCACGCGGTATATGCTGATCTTGGTCCAAGGACAGGACTCCTCGTCCTGCCGCGCCTGATCCAGCCGTTCCCGGATGCCGATCACCCATTCAGGCTGCGGCGGCGGCGGCGGCGGGGGGTCGGCCTTCTCATCCCGCCAGGATCGCAACGGCAGCAGACGGAGTTCTCTCTCCGCCGCATCTGACGTCGGTGTGACAGGTTGGGAACGAGGAATCCCTGCATCCACGGTCTCCTTGAGTTTGAGGGTAATGAGATACCAGCTCAGGAGCTCCTTGTTGAACACAGCAACCATCTCCTGCGAATGCGATACAATCCTCCGCCGCCGCCGCCGCCGCCGCCGCCGCCGCCGGCACCTCCACCGCAACAGCGTCCCCTCTTGCGTGCACGCTTTAGCTGGAAACTATGGAGGGGAAAGAGAAGAGGGCTGATAATTGGTAATGGTCGCAGTGGGGCTGGTATGGCGGCCATGGATGACGGGAGGGGCCATGAACACGCGTGATAATCGACAGAGGCCAGCTCCCTAGAATAGTACCGGCGGTGGGGACTGGGGGGACAGCAACCCCGCGGAGTCCATCCTCTCCCCCGACTCCGATCGCGTTCCCCGGCCTCAACTTTTCACGATTGATACGTTCTATATAAAGCTAATCATACTGCGTAGATTACTTTCTCCCCCACCTTTTTGGTGTGATTTATTTTTCAATCCACTTTGATATTTCAAGGTATCTTTTGAACTTTTAATCTCAAATCAAATTTTATATTTTCGATGACTGGGGTGAGAAAAAATAAAAGGTTGCACCATGGCAAGATAATATTTTTTCTCACCCCCAGTCATCGAAAATATGATTTGGATCGCTATTCGCATTATATCCGCTATTATATGTCTTACTCTATATATGATGTAATTTTACAAATATAAGACAACCAAGCTAAACATCTAAATTTAGTTTAAGAAACATACATGGATATTCTTCATCGCAAGACTCCAAAAATGATGGACGCTAAAGTGCTGTTTGGTACGGAGATAACTTGGAGATAAACCTAAGTTATTCCCTAAATTTTGGGGATAACCCAAGTTTATCCCCAAAATTTTATGGTACCAAACAGGCTCTGAGGGGCTGTTCGAAAGAGGTCGAGTAAGTACCTCTTGTATCCGGAAACACTTTTCAAAAATAAGTAAAATGAAATGAAACTCTCGAGCATTGTCTAGTATAGCTCTTGAATCCAAAAACACCTCTTAAAACTAAGTGAAATAAAATAACTTTTTTCTCTTAAGATGTCGAATCCCTCATGTTTTTAGTTGAATGAAACAAAAAATGCTAAGGAGCTGCTAGGTCAACTATAAGGATGAAAGTTGAAATTTACCATTATATATTAATTTTGAAGCAATGTGCTTCACAACTAGTTACAAATCTAAGATGTAGAGGTGTTCACTATTCAATTCATCCCTAAAAATCAAACTAACCAGGTAACTTGGTTTGATTTGATTTGATTTTAAGTAAAAACCATAAATCCATCAAATCAAACTAGACCCATAACTCCAATAACTCAAATTAGATCAAATATATTTTTAAAATAAACATATTGCCAATATTTTTAGAGGGTTCCAAAGATAAAAAATTTCACATATATATGAATATATACACTATATCTTCATAAAATATAATTTAGAATAAATCAAATAAAACTATACATAGTCAATATGTATATTATATTCATTAAATATAATTTGAGTCCTACAACACTGAACCGAAACGAAATTATTTAGGTTTGCTTTGGAAGAAATGTTTGGTTTGCCAAACCAAAGAACACCCCCGTAGGATGTAGTGAGGTGCAATCGAAATCTGAGAAAAGTCAAGATCTAATGAGTAATATATACGAAGATAGGGTCTATCTTGACCGACAATCAAAGCATGTTAGATAGAGAGCTTGAGAAAATTCTAGAATGAGTCTTCTTTGAGACTCAAACTAATGACTTAACAAGAAAGGAAAAGTATAAGAATCATCAAATTGCATATTTATCTTGTAGAAATGATCTATAGAACAGATCTTTAACGAATAGCCACTTGACTCCCAGGAAACAATCACTAATGGCCCATTTCGCACCTGATTAATTTAAAAATAAACTTAGTTTATTCTGAAATTTTTGTAGATAAATGAATCAGATTTATCCCAAAATTAAACTTATGCCAAACTATCTCTAATGGGGTGTTTGGTTGCACGATAAGTTGAGTTTTGTTGCAATTTCTATTTTTGTAACAAAATTTGTTAACAGAAGTGTTATGCAACGATTATAATTTTATATTTTTAAAAATATTTTGTTCTTGGGGGAAAAAAAGTGAAACCTCTCTTTTTATCTTGTGTTCCCCCACCTCTTTCTGTCACACATGGCTCCCACTTTTTATTATTATTTTTTTGTTATCCCATCTCACCAAACATGACAATTTTACGCAATTAACTAACTTATACTTTGTTTTAATATAATTTTATCATGAAAATTTATAAAAACTTAATATGCAACCAAACAACCTTCAATAACAGATAAAGTCAATTGTCGGTTCTCCTGTTGCAGTTAACATATATAAAATATTCTCTCTCGGGTTTATCGTGTATGCATAGCTAATTCTTAGGGTGTGTTTGATTGGAATCACAAAATTAAGAAAGTATGAATTAATCTTTATCACTTTTCACTTTTCAAAAATCTAGATTATGTAATAAATGATAATCCATATAATTCATCAGTTGATAGTTTTTAAAAGTTGAGAGAGAAGATTACTCTCTCTCTCCTCTTTACAAATCTAAATTCAATAATTACAATCCAAAGTCAAAAAATCCAATATGTTTGGATGGGATTAGGTTATGTTAGAAATTTTAAGGATTAAAATCTCTTTTACAATCCCAACCAAACACACACTTCTAGTTCTCATCTCAATATATATTGGGCTTAGCTTGGACCGTTGCCACGCCAACAATGTATTCCCGACGATATTGTTTTATGATCAAGTTAGATAGTGTACTTAAATTCACAATCACACTATGCATGCTGCCAATTGGATCAATAGTGCCGAGGCTCCATTCTTTCAGTACTTAAATTTAATTAGTGGCGATTGCAGTCTAAGGTTGTGTTTGTTTTAACTTAACACAATAAATACTTAAATATTTTGATTAAATTAGGTACTTAATTGCATCATAAACTAAGAGGTTAGATATACAATTAAAAGTTCAGAATTTTCAACTTAAGCCAAACACATTCACAAAAATCAAACGAATCTAACACCCATCGGCGTAAATATAACATATATGACATATTGTCATGAACCTAAGCTAATTTATATCTAGGATTGCTTGTCTCATGTGTCTAAATATGGTAATTAAATCAGTTAATTAACCTAACAACCATGACAATCAGTATTCTTTCCAGAAAATTAGTCACTCATCCCACGTTTGATGCCCTTGTTAAAAGTATGGCACATAAATCACACATGATCAAACATCCATATAACTCTACTGACAAGGCTACCACCAATGTTACTTAGTAATATTCAGAAGTCACACTTCCTAAGAATTACTCCCAACAAAAAATATTTAACTTTCTAGTCCCTTGTATTCCAATTTCATCTCGTAACATATTCACAACTTGAGGTCATATATTATATCCTTTTCAAGACTTGACACTATCGTCAAGACCACACATACACCTAGACAAATCATAACATTCCTTCCAATTCGATCATATTGATATAATCATAACATTCCTTCCAATTGGATCATATCGATAGAAAATATGTCTTATAAATTAATCATATTTGATATGATTCAATATTTTTTATTATATTTTATTCAATTAATTAGTAATTCTTCATTACTTATAGTAATTATATGCATAATTCATAATGAAGTCTTTAATCATGTAATATAATGATTGAATCATTATAAGATCAAGTATCTAAATATATGTGATATAAACATTCATAGATATAATATCCATGAGATATGACATTAAAGATACAAGTAAACTATTGTATGTGATATCTTTGATAAGATAATGGTGAGTGATCTTATTGATCATTAGAATGGTGATATTAAGAAATACATATATATACTCATTAGTAAAATGAATTCACTCAACAAATCTGAATCAAAGACTCTGAATGATCTTTTACCTAACTATAAACAGAGTTTTCTATCATCACAGTTGCATAGTTGTATCTTTGATATGCGTCACTAACATTGTCTCACCAAGCGTATCATGTGCTTTGACTATAATCTTATGGATCATGAATGTGATGGTCTTGTACAGTCAATGAATCATATACAAGAAAATTTTGATGAAACTAATGAGCAGATAATAAAGGATCGTTCACTCTCAATAAATGAGGAATAATATATTATGTGATAATACTTTAAATCTTTAACTAGAGTATACATGATAATTAAAAAAATAGTTTTTCAATTGATCCAATTTCGAGTACATAACCTCAAAAAGTTGATAAAGTAAGAGCTTGACACTTTCTGCTGCACCCCTATCCGACCGGAGCATTAAATGGATGAGAGTTAATATTTGTAGGGTAATTGATTATGGAAAAACTCAATGAAGATAAGGTCATCCCTAAAGTTGTTTGGGATCATAAAGCATGAATTGTACATTACATGATTAGAAACCTGTTAAATCTGTTATCGGATACTAGATTTAATTTAAAAGAAGTTCTTTTAATTAAACCTCAACCAAATAGATTAATGAGTTTGGTGGGTCACATATAATAAAACTGATTCATTAGTGCAAGGGTGTGGATATAACTTATAGAAATTGTGATTTTTTTATCAAATTTTATGATTTCTATAAATAATAGCGAATTGAGCCAAACCCTATCAAGTTAAAAGTGTCAATTTCATTGTCAGCCTTCTCCGGCACTCTCTCCCACCTCGAAGGTCGCTAGTACATGGTGTAGCTCCGTCAAATAAGTCAAAAAGTCCAACAAAAAACCATTTACGAAGAAAGTTTGTGTAGATATTGTTGTGCACCTGGACAGTTTAGAGTGCATGGATTGGTATATACTCGTTCATCTCTGGTTTTGAGGGAGTAATCGAATCTCTTGAAAGTATATTCTAATATGTTCGAATATGATCTTTTGTAATATTGCTCAATTCTAATCGAGACAACGACATTAAAATTCAAGAAATCGTCGCTTTTATTCAATCTAGATCAATTCCTTACATGTACTAGTGTATATATAATAACTAAATTAACTGATTAACCAAACAACCGCACTAATTAGTAGTCTTCTCAGGAGACTACCCATCTTAAGATTACTCTCAATAAAACACACTTAACTTTGAAAATTTTTAATTAACTTCTGAAAAATAATTAACCAAAATTACTAAAAGTCTACTAATTTAATCTCTTAATATATGCACAAAATAGGTTACAATGATAGGTGATATATGACCTTTTGAGCCATGATTCAAATATCATATTTAATTATTGAATCAACTAACTAGCTCAACAACCATGTTGATCACTACTTTTCTCGGAAAGATTGCCTATTTTGAAGCTACTTTCATCCAAGCTCCTTTAACTACAAAGATTGTCAACTCGGCCTTTAGAAAATGTCTAGTGGAAGTTGTTAATATTTCACTACTTTAGTTTTTGGTATTTGTATATTGAGATGTCACAATCTATTCTTTTTATATAAAAATCTATTACAAGCGAATCTCGTATATCAATCAAACATCCATATGAGTCATAAATAACTTTCCTGTTGACTCATAACTATGATATCATATATGATGATCAAATCAACTAACTAGCTCAACAACCATCTCAGTTTTTAGTTTTCCCAAAAATAATTAAGATAGAAATTATTTCCAACAAAACATGTTTAACTTCAAAATAACTCTTAATATATTTTTATACCATAGTGTTGTACCTTATCTCCAACATGTTTAACTTCAAAAGCAGCATAATATTCAGGTATGTGGCATTGGCAGGATCATTTTACAACTATGGCCCACTTATAATTCTTAAACATGGAAGCTTTTCATACCTTCTGTTCGAAGGAGACCGGGAAATAGGGGCTTTGTCAAGGCTGATAAAGACCACAAGACATCTCATTCCTCTAATGTATGACTGGAGGTTGGATGTGACATGCTGCTTCCCACACTAACCTTATAATTGAGATGGCTCTCCTGTCACCCAGAGAATTGTGGTCCATGGTAAGAGAGGCATGAGCAAATTAAGAGAGTTATATGCCACCAATAAAAACAAATAAAACTGATTTTTGTCTGGTTTTCCAAGTTAAGTGAAACTCGAATGAATCGAACGATGAATACGCAGAGTAAAATTTATCTGTATCATAGTTTTCTTAGGATTGAAAACCCATATTTCTTATAAACTGACGGCTACTTTCAAATGAAGAACTCTTAAAATGAATAATTCTCTGTAAAGATACAGGAACTTCACCATCACCATACCGAATAAAACTTGATTATTTCAGCTGCAGCTTGATCTGATTTTATGGATTCGTGAAGCCTGGGGAAAGAATCGAGGCACATCACCTGATCTGAATCACTAGTTTGTACCGAGTAATGGGATACCACTTCTGTTGATTCTTTTGTATGTCATTCGTATAACACGATCACAGAGAAAAGATTGACTGCAACCGCAAGTTGAATTTTTTTTTTTTATTAAACTAGTTCAATTTGGATCGACCGGAGAGCGGAACCATACGCAACCAACAAGTGGCAGCCGTGGTCCCCCGCCGGCGTCCGTCAAAGTCAAAGCGTAACGGGGCGAGGTTATCGGGCCCCGAACCGACAGCCTACCCGATGTTTGACTTGTGCTCCCACGTCCGACCGCAGCCCAGCGGATCTCACCGCGAAGCTGTAGGCCTTTATCTTTTTCTCTCTATCCTTCTTTTTTTTTAAAAAAAAAAGACATATTTGCCGTTATCCACGTGCCTACGTGAGCCATTATTATCTCGGTCGGGGGTGTTTCTGCAAATATGACGGTCAACAAGGTCAACGACGGTTTGTGGAAGCGGGGACAGCACATTTTCTTCCACGATCCCGACTCGCTGAGTTGGCTCAGATCAGACGGTGTTGAATCGGGTCTCGGCGTAAAGCGCGTTCATGCGGACCGCACTGACAATACGGAACAGACGACGGTACCAAGATTCCCCGGCAGAAATATAAATAATACGTAGTGTAAGTGAAAATTTCTGGAAAGCGTCGCATCCGCGGAGGAAGCATACATGTAATTATTTACTGAAATTAGTATTTACCGATCTGATTTTTTGCTGCAAGTTTGCAACCAGGTAATGGACTTTATGAAGTTTAAACACTCCTCCTGTTTGAGTATATATTAAATTATTAAATTTGTACGCTATTGATAAATTTAATTAATTAGTTCTTATAAGTTGAGTTGAAGAAATTCGATATATTTTGTCATTAGAAGATGAGTGATCACTGGAAAACATTATTAATTAAATAGATCTTGAATTAGTCAATTAATTTAATCATTGTATAGAGTATGATCCTCACGGCTCACTGTCACTTGTCTGGATATCAATATAACCTAATATGTATGACCTTCACGAAAACATCAAATGTGGGAGAAGATAGATTATAATACCTTGACTTGAGAGTATGTCAATAGATTAAATCGGTACATTATAAATAATTTTGTTTAGTTATTTTTAATATTTATGTTAAAACAATTCCAATTTCTAATATATATTATTAGAATAGTATTAAAATATAATTGTTGGACATATCACGCCATTTCACTGTCAGAGGAGTCCGACTCTTATACGATTTAAGGAAGAGGACCGAAACTATCAAAATTTTGCGGAAATGCCACGTGGATTAAATCTCTGACCGGAAACAGTTTGACGGCAGAGCGAGCAGACAGTGACGCGTCAGACGACGTCCTCCTCGTTTGACCCCTAGTCTCTCTATCTCTCTCTCTCTCTCTCTCGTTCTGAACTTCTTTATTACCGCCATCGTTGTGGTCTTCTCTTCTTTCTTCTCGATTCCTTCTCTCCTTTATCGGCCACTTCCCCCCACCCTTCCTTTCTTTCTCTCTACTCTTTTTTAAGGTCGATTTCTCTGCCATTGACTCAGCTGCGTCGGCAGATCGGGAGGGCGAGAAAGCCCGGGACTTGATGGCGGTGGAGTTGATGGTAGGCTACGAAGGAGACAGAGGAGGTGGCAGCCGGGAGGCCACGGTAGAGGAGGCCGCCCTCGCCGGGCTTCGGAGCATGGAGAAGCTCATCGGCCTGCTTTCACGGCACTCTGGGGAGGAGCAGCAGGCGGAGGAGGAGAAGGAGCGACGGCAGGATGGGCGGGAGATGGAGGCGGACTGCCAGGCAGCTGTCGACACCGCTGTGACCAAGTTCCGGAAGGTAATCTCTCTCCTCGGCCGCACGCGCACGGGCCACGCCCGATTCCGCAGGGCGCCTCCACCTCCTCACCCCGCCGACGATCCTCAGCTGCTGCAGGGGCCCCGTTCAGAGGAGGCCCCTGCGGTAGTCGAGAGGAAGAAGAAAGAGGGAACGGCGGCGGCGGCGGCGGCGGCGGCGCCAGCGAAGGTCTACTCTCCCAAGCCGATCCAGCAGCGCCTACCCCCGCTCCCGCACCACCCTCACCACCAGAGGATCTTCCCCGCTTCGTCCACGGGAAATTCCCTGGCGTCGTCGATGATGTCAGGCGACACAGCCACCACCGGAGCAGGGTCGTCGTCTCCCGTTTCCTGCTTCCAGACTAGGGTCCCGGCGACATCGACGGGGGCCGCGTGCCGGCCGCCCCTGTCGTCCACACCGCTTCCTTTGAAGAGGAAGTGCGTGCCAAGGTCGGAGGACGGCGGCGCATTCTGCGGCGGCAGCGGAGAACCTCCGGACAAATGCCACTGCATCAAGAAAAGGTGAGTTTCCAAGAGGATCGGGTGAATCCCCGATCTGCCCCCATCTTACTTCTCCGATCAGTATGATCATCTAATTGACAATGGTAATGGATGCGCCTGTTCTTGCGGTATCAGGAAGTTGCGGCTGAAGAGGACGGTAAGGGTGCCGGCGATCGGTGCTAAGCCGGCGGACATTCCTCCCGACGACTACTCCTGGCGCAAGTACGGCCAGAAGCCCATCAAGGGCTCTCCTTACCCTAGGTAATTATCCACACTCTCTCCATCGATCAAAGGGTTCACTCCTCCGGCGAGATTTCAATCGGTCAAAGCATGTCTGCGCGCTGCGATTGCAGGGGATACTACAAGTGCAGCAGCGTGAGGGGATGTCCGGCGAGGAAGCACGTAGAGCGGGCGCTGGACGACCCTGCCATGCTCACAGTCACCTACGAGGGCGAACACATCCACCCCTCCGCCGCCGCCGCACGGGCAGCGCCAGCAGCACCCGACGGGGCAGCACGCCCACCACCAGTGCCCTCTCCCTAGCAGCACAATTTGGGACCACCGCCCTCCCCCACGGTTGCTTCCCGGCAACCGCCCCTAAATTAAAAGGCCCCCCTGGCCCCTGTTGCTTCCTCCGGATTCTCCTCCGCCTCTCCGTGCGGCGGGCGCTTCTGGTGTGGTTTACCTCCCCTTGGTTGCGTTCACTCCACGGCGACGGCGCTCTTGGCTTCTTCTTCTTCTTCTTCTTCTTCTTCTTCTCTCCCCCTTGCTTTGCTTGCTTGTCTCGGTGCGGCATCGGTGCTGAACGCGGGTAGACCGGCCGGCGGGGCGTCGGCGGATAGACGACGGTAAGGGCATGGGCCATGGCGACGGCGGTGGTGTGCGTGCAGCAGCCGGTGTCCGTGGGGCCAAGTGTGGGCCACGGCGGCGCTGTCGCTGTATTCTACCGGTCTCCTGGTGCCGTCTGTTTTCGTCGGGAAGGTGGGACGTGGGAGCTTGCTTCTGCACTTCGCCTACTCTAACCCCGCCGGAGGGCTGCCCTGCCGGTGGGCGAGTGGGACCGGCTCCGAAGATTAGCCTAGCGGCATTGGTCTTGCTGCCAGACTTTCATCGGCTCAGTCAAAGATACGGTCTCTGCACAAGGTGATGTTCGGATTGGGTCAGCTGACTACGTGGCTCCGTGCGGAGAAAACTGATTTATTTAGCATCGGCTGATATTGATCTCGTCAATTCAGAAAAATAGAAACAAAAAAGGAGGGAGAAATTCACATTAGGTCCAGTTCTATTGAGGGCCTAAGGAAGATCTGATGTCGGAATAGGAGGTGTGTTTTTTCTCGGTCACTTATGGGGTGTTTGGTTGCATGATAATTTTTTGTACACTTTCATGATAAAAAATTGTATTAAAATAAAAAGTAAACCAACTCATGACATAAAATTATCATGTTTGGAGGGATGTGATTACAAAAAAGAGTAACCACCGCACATGACCAAATAAAGTGGGGGACCACAAGAAAAAAGAAAGAGGTGAGACCCTCTTTTTTTGTTTAAGAAGAAAATCACTTTCAAAACATAAAATTGTCATGGTTGTCAAACACCTCTTTTAACAAGTTTTCTTACAATTTTTAAAAATTAAAATAAAAATCTCAATTATCATGCAACCAAACACCCCCATTAGTTTGAAACTTGACTCGGTGGAAATTTGACTCAAACTCATTTGTTACCATAAATGAATAAATTTGAACTGACTTGTAAACAAATTATGTTTCAGTAGATTTTTATTTGACTTGTTAAAATTCACTAGCAACATGTGTAAAGTAGTATTCAATTAATAACTATAGGCTCCAGTCAAGTTTGAATTCGAGTTTATGCTAATTTATTATTACTTGATCAAGTAAATGAATAGCTTGACCAGTCGAATTATCACGAGCTCTTAAACAGGTTGAGTTCAAACATATGTATATATTAGTCGTCCAATATTGAGCTGAGTCGAGTTAAAATATAAATAAATAAGTCGCATCCTATTGCTCTATTTTTTAATTTTTTATATAAAACAGGATACACATGATTACTTGCACTCAAAGTTATTTCTCTTATTATATTCAAAAGTAACCATTTACATTTGCTAGTGCTACGGAAACAGATAATTGTAATACTCTCTTTCTTGGATAAGAGATTTGTTGTATAATCTAGATTTTTTTTCATGGATCTCCATACTCATGGTAATGGTCACGTGGATTACGAGACTTAATATCAAAACAAATATTAAATATTTACATATATATATTAGCTTTTTATCGAAATCTTGTAAGAGAATATGAAATTATTCAGATTCTGATAAACTATGAAACTAATTGATTTTGATGTTGACAATTTATAAGATACATAAAAATACATGTCCTCGGCCTCGACTCGATCTGTCTTGGGTTTGCACAGGCAAAATGTTGACGGAAAAAAAGTAGGATTTTGAATTATATTCTTTGTGCTTACCTAGACACAAATTTATCATTGTGGAAAAGATACGGGTGGGAGCAGCACTGGTCGATGGATCCAATATTTATCATTGTTGGGCAGGAATCTGCAGGCTTCTTTTTCGGATCGGGTCGGCACCTATGTTGCAAGCTGAGTCATCATCACTTGACCAAAAAAAAATATAAATCATGCCAAGATTTTTTTATGTGCCATTTCACATGGTTCAGGCATGAACATCTATGTAATCAAAAACAAATTGTATTTAAGACAATAATATTTGATGTCGAGGGTGGATAAGTACTCAAGTTTAACTTGTTTGTAATTGTATTTAGTTATTATTAAGATTAATAAAATATTTAATCTGAAAAGGAGATTGTTTGTTCGTAATTTATGTTTTACTTAGTATTTTATAAACTATGGATCCATCAATTGGGCTTGGTCTAATATCCTGTTGAGTTAGAAGTTTGGTATTTTAGATATTTTAATTGATAGGATGTTAAGTTGCGTGATAAATTAAGTTTTTATTACAACAACATGCTTTATAATAAAATTTGTGATAACCATTTGAAATATATATTTACAGAGAATCCTTTCTTGGATAAAAATGGCTACTTGTGGTCCCTAACCTTTTATGCACATTATCACCATTTTTTGTTATCATATCTAACCAAACATAATAAAATTGTCTTTAAAATTTTTATTATTTTAATTTTAAATTATAATGAAATTATATACTATCACTGTGCAATTAAATGCCTTATAAATGTCTAACTTTTGAATCAGAAGCTGGACATTTCACGGTGTTTGGCAAAACACTTGAAATATATATATATATATATATATATATATATATATATATATATATATATATATATACACACACACACGAATGCAACATTAAAATCTTAATGGGGTGTTTGGTTGCATGATAATGTAGGTTTTTGTTTTAATTTTTAAAAATTGTAAGAAAACTTGTTAAAAGAGGTGTTTGGTAATCATGACAATTTTATGTTTTAAAAGTGATTTTCTTCTTAAACAAAAAAAGAGGGTCTCACCTCTTTCTTTTTTCTTGTGGTCCCCCACTTTGTTTGGTCATGTGTGGTAGTTACCCTTTTTTGTAATCACATCCCTCCAAACATGATAATTTTATGTCATGAGTTGGTTCACTTTTTATTTTAATATAATTTTTTATCATGAAAGTGTACAAAAAATTATCATGCAACCAAACACCCCATAAAAAATCACAAGTTTATGGGGTGTTTGGTTGCATTTTAATTTTTAAAAAGGTTTCATGATAAAAAATTAAAATATAATGTCAAACAAGATAATTTTTAAAAGTGAAAACGTGACAATGAATGTGTTTGGCAAAAACATTTTAATTTTTAAAAATGATAATGAGGTGTTTGGTAGCATTTTAAATTCAATTTTCATCAACTTCATAAACATCAAAAAACAAGCATTTCATGCCATACAAATCTATAAATTCAGAAGATCAAAAAAATGACAAAATATTCATGTCATACAAGAATTCAATCAACTAAAAATATATAATTACAATCTACGACGTCTAACATAATCTTCCCACATTTCTTTTGCTATATTATCTCGAAGAAGCATTCCAATACGCCTTTGCTCATTTGTGCTTGAATTGCTTCTAACATTATCTTCATTCCTGATTCTTTCTTGTCTTCTTTGTTCTATATCTCCATCAATTGCAATCCCTTACTCATTCTCAATATCAATCCACAATGTGTCTTTTCCACCTGTAAAATCTCTGATAAAATTATGTAGCATGCAAGCAGCAACAACTAATTTTGGTTGTACATCTAATGGATATTGCAAGGGACTTTGAAAAATTCTGAAGCGCTCTTTTAGAACACCAAACATTCGCTCAATAACATTTCTAAGTGATGAATGACGTAAATTGAATAATTCTTTATAATCTTGTGGAGCAATATGATCTCCCCGAATCTACACCCCCCACCGGAAATAGTGTGAACTTTCGCCGGACAAACAAATTATTACCTCTGCCGGAAGATCGAAAACCCTTGACCTTGAAGAAGAGGGCAGAGAGGATGCCGTCGCCGTCGCCGCCGCCGCCGCCGCGAGAAGAGCTCTTGAAGGAGTGAAGAGGGCGCCGGGAGGAGAAGGCCGCCGTTGGGAAGCGCTAGGAGGAGGAGCGCGCGCCGCTGGGAAGCGCCGGGAGCCGCTGGGAAGCGCCGGGAGGAGGAGGAGCGCGCCGCTGGGAAGGAAGCGCCGGGAGGAGGAGAGAGTGCCGCTGGGAAGCGCCGGGAGGTCGCCGAGGGTTCACGAGACGCTGTTTCACTTTCAAAAAAAAAAGTGGTCTCGACCACTTTTTTTTTTACGTTGCCCTTTCGATGAAAAGCGGTTTTAAAATAAAAAACGAAAACACGAGCCAAACGAAATTTCCAGAGCACTTTCATTACAATTTTCAAAAATTAAAAATAAAATGACCATTATCACGTAACCAAACACCCCATTAGGCGAATTGTATCTTCTCTTAGGTGGGTTGCTAAAGTTTTTGTGACTTACAAGATCAGAAATAGGTGGGTTGTTAAGTTTTTGTGACTTACAAGATAAGAAATTGGAAGTGAAATTAAAATTTTAGATTTTCAAACTTAATGTCACTTAGGACTCATTTGGTACGGGGATAAAATTGATAGAAATAAGGATAAGTCACTCGTTGTGACTATTTTTATTCCCATTATATTTGATTTGAGTTAGCATATGTTTAGAAGATATCATTGTCCTATGTTTGGTATGATATATGATTATTAATTTTAAAATTAATATTGATATATATAAATTATTTGACTATGAATATAAAATTTGAAATTTACATCATAAATAATATATAAATGATAATGCAAAATATTCTATGTATTAAACAAGATGACCATCTCTCGAAAAAAAAGTTTAGAGAAAAAATATCCCATGTACTAGATGGGATGACTTATCCCTTACTTTATCCTCAATTTTTGGAATAATTCAGAATAGGTTAATTTATGTTAAATCTCATTTTATTTACAAAACAAACGGAGAATTGAGAATAAACTATATTTATCCCTTGTTATCCCCATACCAAACACAACCTTTAGGGCCTGTTTGGTATGGGGATAACCTAGGATAGACCTGGGTTATCCCCAATCCCCTGTTTGGTACACATTTAAAAATGGATTTAACCTGGATTAAGTTAATCCAGGTTATCCCCAAAATTAAGGATAAGTGCAGGGATAACTCATCCCTCTTGTTACTTAGACTAACTTATCCCCAAATAAAATTTGGGGATACGACGCCCGAGCTCCCCACGGTGGCGATCTGATTCGCGACTCCCTCTCTTACTTCCTCTTCGGTGCCGTCGTCGTCGCCGAGCTGGCTTCGTCCGGAGGGGCGGGCGGCGGGCATTGGGAGCTTTGTTCGGGGGAGGGGGGGCGCTGGACCTTCGTCCGGAGAGGTGAGGGCGGGCGCTAGGAGCTCCGTCCAGCGGGGGCCGACCAGGGAAATGCGGCGAGGAGGAGATGGGGCGGTGAAGGCGTGCAGCGCCGGTCAGTGCAGAACGGCGCAGCGGGGAGGGGGGAGCGGGGGACGCCGCTCCGCGGGTGGGAGTTGGTGGGACGGCAGGTGGGGGGTGGGGGGCTCCGGCCGACGTTCGCGGCCGCGGGGGAGGAGCCGGCGGGGGGGCCGAACGCCGGAGACCCGCGGACAGCCGGACACCGGGGGCTCCGCATCCGCCGGGGGAGGGGCGAGGGGGACTCCGCGGGGGAGGGGCGCGGGGGGCTCCGCATCCGCCGGGGGACTCCGCGGGGGAGGGGCGCGGGGGGCTCCGCATCCGCCGGGGGGACTCTGCGGGGGGAGGGGCGAGGGGGACTCCGCATCCACCGGGGGGAGGGGCGGGGGGACTCCGCGGGGGAGCGGGGCACTGTCTCCACGGGGGAGGGGGAGAGGCGAGGGAGACATATTCTATTTTGTGAGTAATAAAATAAGATAATATAAAAAATATAAATTTTTTCATGTAGAATAAAAGTTGGTTAATATTTTTATGAATATGTTATGGGTAATAAAATAAGATAATATAAACAAAGTAAAAATATAAAAATAGAGGGTTATCCTCGAATTTATTGTTAACATACCAAACATAGGATAGGTTTATCCCTAAACTTATCCTAAGTTAAATCAAACATGATGAGGATAGGATTAACCACATGGATTGGTTTATCCCTATCCCCATTAAATTTATCCCGATACCAAACGACGCCTTAGTAAATAAGCTTTATTGTTAGTTTTGTTAGCCCAACTTTAAGTGGTTTGAAACATGTATCGTAGTCTAGAATGTAATGGTGACAATTACTAAAATGTCATTACAAATTTTCAATGTTTAAAATTAATCTCTTGACATTTTAAATGTTTAAAAATAGAAACAATAATATTAAATTTTAAGTTGTAAGAAAATTTACGAGGTGAAGGGTGGTAGAAAAGTGTAACATTTTAGACATGGTGTGTAGGTAGCCTTTTGATGCAAAAATATGAATCAAAATATCTTAATTAAGGATAAGAAGATCATATTACAAAACACATGAGATGCCTTCTCAATGGAAGATCATAAGAACGTGTGGGTATCCAAAATGTATGCGCGAACTGAAATGGTGACTTTGTTATTGCCACATATTGATGGTGGGTAAAGAAAGAGATCCATGACCCGTTTGGCAAAGAATTTATGAGTGTTTGGTTGCACAATAATTCTCGTGCACTTATATGATTTCAAGTTAAGATAGATTAATTTAAGATAGCCGGAGATATAAAATTATCGTATTTGGATAACTATGAAAGGTGTGGATAACTATAAATTTTTTGTGATAATTGTCAGATTTTTTTTTTTACATATTTCGTTACAAAAACGTATATTTGGACCAAAACCTCACTTTGCCTTGTAACCAAACAGCCCATTAGTTATACATAACAAATTATAAAAATAGTTATAAGATGTTGAATGATTTGACAAATATACGTAGAATACTAGAATAAGAGAAATGCTATTCCACTTATCATTTGTTCCCTCCTCAAGAATGTTTTTTTTTGGGAAAACAAGACTGCAAAGATTATATTTTTCTTCTTGTATCGGGTACTAAAAATATGAAAATATGAATATAAAAAATAGAAAGTTTGACAAACCATGTAAGAATTACAATACAAGTATACTATAAAATTAGTGCTAAAAGTATATTTATATTGTGACAAATGACTGGTAAAATTTTAAGAATAAGTATAAGTATAAATTAGACTAAAATTGTAGGTAGATATATCTATATTTATAAAAATTACAAAACCAAAATTAAAACAGGTTTGATGCATGATAATTAATTAATGTATAATTTTATTTTTCTGGCCTAATCCAACCCGAGTTGCCCAACGGTCAGCAGTTGAGGTCAAACCGATTCGAACCACGTCCAACTAGAACAATTTGGATTCAAACTTTGAAAAAAAAAATCAAAGAAATCAAAAATATAAAATTATTTACTTTTATTTAAATATTACATGTTGACAATAAACTTTTTTTTATTTTGACTTTATGTCATATGTTATAGCTTTTATCTTCTCGTCATTATAGACTATAATCAAAACCCCATTTATATATAAAACTTCGTAAACTAAACTATGTGAGGTTTTCAATCACTAAATATAGGTTAGGATAAAAAAGAAATTGAGGGAAGAAAATGTAGAAACAATGCAATTTCTTCTTTGCATGGACGATAAAAGAGATTTTAGAGTTAGATAATTAACAAAGAGGAGGTGGCCAATGGGAAGACTCCTTGGGGGCATTTGGAGTGCCCCCAATGGTTAGCCCATGGCTGGTCATGGGGTGTCGAGATTGGGTCTAGTCGTGAGCCCCCACATAACCCAGGTGAAGATGATCCCATCGGATCGGGTGTTAGGAGTTGTGAGCCAAGTGCTCGGCCCGAAAACTAACCAGGTCATGGATGTCGACTCGTTCACTACATTCTAGATATATTAAAATAACTCATATGAATTGTCTGGTTGTATGATAAATTTAATTTTTATTATAATATTACATTTTCGTAACGAAATTCGTTAAAAAAGATGTTCAATAATTATTACGAATTTATGTTGTTAAATAAATTTTTATCTTGAGCACAAAAAGAGGGTCTCACCTGAATTTTTATCTTGTGACCCCCCCCCCATCTTGTTTGGTCAAATACTGTACACGTTCTTTTTAGTTATCACCTACTTCCAAACATGACAATTTATGTCATTACCCACCTCACATTTTATTTTAATACACGTTTTCATCATAAAAATATATAAAATTTTATAACGCAACCACACACGGACGCGCTGGCGTGAAAAAAAAAATTGCACAAATAACTATAAATTTTTTTGAAATCACTTGTCTTTTATGAAAATTTAATAAATTTATAAACGTTTAAAATATCAAACCAGTAGTTTTTTGTTCTAACGCAACGGGATTATTTGCGTACACGATTCAGTGTGTCACGGAGGATCAGATCCGACGGAGTAAGCGGAGGGAGAGAGAGCGAGAGGGGTGAGAAATCGGCGACAGATCGAAGACCCCCGATGGAGTCCCTGGTAGGAGGCAACGGGTCGCCGGGCGGCGGCGGCGGCGGCGGGGGCATCCCGTACCTGTCGTCCTGGAGCGCCGCAGTGGGGCAGCGTTACCAGCACTTGCTGGACAAGGCGACTCCGCACGTGCTGCGGCGGTGGACGGCGCTGTGCGTGGTGGCGCTGGTGTACGCGCTGCGGGTTGCGGTGTTCGTACAGGGTTTCTACGTGGTGACCTACGGCCTCGGCATCTACATCCTCAACCTCTTCATTGCCTTCCTCTCGCCACAGGTCGACCCCGAGATCCAGGAGATCATCGACGGCGCGGGCGAGGGCGGGTCCCTCCCAACTAAGTCCACCGATGAGTTCCGTCCTTTTGTCCGCCGCCTGCCAGAGTTTAAATTCTGGTGTGTATCATATTTCTCTCTCTTTTTTCTGATTGCGTGGATGTGTGGGAAATTGGATAGAGATGATTCCTATTTCAGCTGTTTTCTGCAACTTTTCGGGCATAAGGAATATAATTGTCAATTCTAATCCTTGTGTTTGATACTTCCGTTTCTTTTATTTGATGACTTCGAATCCCGCACTGGTCGCTGGAGTTCTCTGCCCATTTTGGGGAAGCCTGGTGCTGCTTTGATGTTATAGACTATACGACCCTTTGCAGAATGAGTAGGCATAAGGTAGCCTACGCCAATTGATTGTTTCGGTAAATATTTGATTCGTCGTGCAATTTTTTTAATTTTTTTAGGAATAGGGTGAGCGTAACTTCTGACGCCACCTCTGCATTTGTTCCTTCCTGCCGGTGTTAAGCATACTGGTCTACTGGCACACGGGATTGCAAGTATTGTCAGGGGTTACAGAACTCCTTCTTAGTTGTGGCTTGCCTAATGCTAATCGTAGTAGGAGCTCATCTAGCTGCATATAAATTGTATGGAGTTTTTTCACCAGCAAGCACCTTGCACTGCAAGTGTCTTACTATCGGATTAGTGCCATTAGTACAAAAATTTTACTTCACTTATGCCAGAAGAGCATGTAATCATTCATTGCCCTTTTAATCATGGATGCATGATAGCTGACTTAAGTAGTGCAATTCCCTTGAGTCATCCAATTCAAGGTCTGCTAGCACCTTCCTTTGAACTAGGCTTTATCAATTCACCTTCTTTCATGACTTAGAATTGGTGATAGTTGTTTCTTGCATAGGAGAGATACATGTTTGACAGGCAAAAAGAATCAATGTGCAAGGAATTCGATTTTATTACCGTGGATTCAAATTTTGAGATCTTTTGGAATGGCCATGAAAGTCTTGGCTTGTCTTTGCTTCATCAACAGGTAGAAAGATTTAAGGGAACTGTTTTTCGGTCAAGTTTCAGGAAACTTCACATTCATAATTTTTCTCTGATTGCAAACAACGTGAGTTGGTTTCTGTAGCCCATTCCTAGGGCACGAGCTTATGACAAGTTGGAGAAATTACAAAAAAATTGAAGATAATTATTTTGACCTTGATTTAAAAATAATCTAAGAGAAGGAGAGAAGGTAACAATTTATTTGAAGATTCTAAATTTTTAATCATGAATTATGAACTCAATGAAGGTCTGAACACATTCATCAGATTGTATTGTGAACATTAGTATGGTATTCTCATGTCAGTTCTTGAAGAGAACATATGAATATGGTGGCCATAGTTGTCAAGGCAGGCGCCTATGTGCTTTTGCCCAAGTGCTTTACCAAGGTGCCTTTTGGGAAGCCCATAAGGTGCCTAAGGCATCCGCTGGCGCTGAGGCACCCAAGGCTTCAAAGGTGCCCACCTGGGCATCTAAGGTGGCCGAGCTAGGTGGCCCATGTCTTTATATATGATTAAAAAAAATTTATTTCAAGGGCTTTCCCCCCCCCTAATACCTATGTTGCTTGAGGTGTGAGGTGCTCAAGGCGAGGGGAGGGTTGCCTTGCCTCAAACGCTAAAGGCAAGCACCTCAAGCACTCAAGGTGACATATATTTTAATATATTTGATAATATATACTTATATATTACATTAAAACTTTTGAAGAAGAACATAAAAACAAAAAGAAAACTCACTTATAGGCCTTGCGGGGCATCATGATGTTAGGGCCTTGGGGTGGAAAGACTGAGTATTGGGAGTTTCAGGGCGGGGTAAGTGGATTTTAAGTTCTTGGATCCAGCCCATATTGGGTTTGGATATGGGCAATGCAAGAAATACCGAGACGAGGGGTTTTCACCTCGCCTTGCCTCAGCGTTTGAGGTGAGCGCCTCAGATAACTTAGCTTGATATCGCCCACAAAGGATGCCTTTTTAATGACATTGTGAACTTATTAATATATTTCACTACTATTGTGGAATGATGTTATACTAGAGGAAGTAGTTGTCTTGAGGAGCATATTCATCTTGGCAATTAAATTGTGTTGCATAGTTACTGAAACTCAGTTTTGTATAGTTAGTGTTTATGGTATGTTGGGTGCTGATGACAAGCCTGTGTTCTTTCAGGATCTGAGAGACATGATTGTAGCCAATAATGATATTACGTGGTGCATTTGTGGGGACTTCAATGTTATTCGAAAGCCTAGTGATAGACATAATCAACAAGCTTGGATGGAGGAAATGGATCTTTTCAACAGTTGAGTCAATGATTTATCTCTTATGGAGATATCTGACAAGCATTTACAGTACTCATGGTCAAATTTTGTGGCTAAGTCCAAATTAGATAGATTTTTTGTTTCTCCTCTGTGGGTGGATTGTTTTGAAGTCCTGAGTAGTTTCCATCTCCCGAGAACAGTGTCTGATCACTTCCCTATTGGTATTATTCATGACCACGTAGCATCTAGTGGCAGGAGGAAATTTCATTTTGAGTTGACTTGGTGTAGAGATCTGACCTTTGTGAGTCAGATTCAGGAGTGGTGGGATGGAGAGCCCCCTTTTTGTCTTCCTCAACTACAGTTGTGTTTGCCTCTAAATCAAAGCATGCTGAAAGAGGTTGCAAACTTGGGCTGATTATGTTTCCAAACATTTTGTTGCCATGGAAAACACTCTTTTGGGCCGAATAGAAGAATTTGGGTAACTCAATGACCAAGGGGCATTATATAATGAGCTGAAAGAGACATGGTTGGAGGTGAATGTTGAATGTTTAAGAGAAGAAATCAAGTGGAAGCAAAGATCGAAAGAGCTGTGGCTTAAGGAGGGTGACAAAAATTTTTCATACTCAAGCCTCTATTAAGAAAAGAAGGAATACACTTCTTAACTTGTGGGTACACAGTGAATAGAAGTGTGGGTTCAAACAGATTTGTTTCTACGATAAGCTTTTCAAGGAGGATGTTAACTAAAGACCTTTGTTGAATGTTCTTGTACGTAACAAGTTAGAGGAAGTCTAGGCAGACATACTTATCACATTGATCTCCGAGGAAGAGGTGTCTCAAGCTACCAAGGATATGAACTTATAAAGCAACCGGGCTGGATGGGTTTTTTATAGGTTTTTACCAGAAATGTTGGCAGGTCGTGGCTGGTCAAGAAATTTGAATATCGTATCTAAAGTGTTGGCCACTAGATTAAGCAATCACATTGAGAAATTGATCGATTCAGTCCAATCAGCTTTCATCCCCAGGAGATTCATATTAGATAATTTCATGGCAGTTTATGGATGTGTGCGTGACCAAAAATCAAGGAGGAGGGAATCTTTGTTACTTAAATTAGACCTTGAAAAAGTCTATGACAGAGTTAACTAGAATTGCCTATTTAGAGTCATGCAATTAATGGGGTTCATGAACAAATGGATCAACTGAAGTGTTGTATTAGCTCTGCAAAATTCTTGGTGGAGTTGAATGGCCACTCTTTTGGCTTTTTCAGTAGTTCGAGGGGGCTTAGGCAGGGATATTTTTTATCTCTACTTATTTTTGTTCTGGTGGGACAAATTCTGTGCTTATTATGGAGTAAGGCTGAGCTGGCTGGTCTTGTTGAGGGAATTGAAGTGGGTTCCAACAGGGAACTCGTCTCTCACGTGCAGTTTGCTGATGATACCTTACTTTTCTCTTGTGTGGACTTGAATGAATGTTTAAACCTCAAAATTTTACTTTTGTTTTATGGAAGCAGTTATGGGTCTCAAAATTAACAGGTAGAAGTGCGAATTGATTAGGATGAATGTCAACAACATTCAGAGGGATTGTCTATGTCAGATTTTTGAGATGCCATGGAGCTCTTTCCCAAATATCTGGGGTTGCTTTTGTCTAACAAGGCTTCTAAATCTAACGATTGGCAACCTCTTACGGACAAAGTAGAAAGAAGATTGCAAGGATGGAAAGGCAACATGCTTTCGACCGGTGGCAGGTGGTACATTTCGGAAAGTGTTAGTATCTCTTTATATTACTTTTCTATTATCCATATTCCCAAAGGGGTGTGTAACAAACTAGAAATTTTAAGAGCTTTTTTTTGGCGAGGGAGAGGTGGTAAAGGTCTTCACTTAGTTTGTTGGAATCATGCTTGTAGGAGGAGGGAGGAGCCAGTTTGTTTTTGCTAGAGTGTATCAATAGAGCACTTCTTACCAAGCGGTTGTGGAAACTCAATCATGGGCATGATTCTCTTAGTGTAAGATTGTTAGTTGCATGTATGGGGAGATGGTTAATGATAGTTGGGCTCAGGGTTTTAGATCTTGCAGAGGATTGTCTGGGATCTCGAAAGGTATTCTACAAATTTGGGATCCTTTTGTGCCTCTTCCACTGTTGTTGTGGTTGACGGAAGGAGAACATGCTTTTGGAAGGACATATGGTTGAGAAATTGGACTCAGGGAGATTGTTTTTCCCTTTTGTTCAATATTGCATTGGAGAAGAATGCCAAGGTTTCCTTCATGTGGGAAGATGAAGGGGTGGATAATAAGTGGTCTTTGTCTTTTACAAGAAATCTTAAAGATGAGAAAGTCAGAGTATGCAGTACTTTCTCTTGTTTTTCTTATTAAGAAGATAGACTCTTATGGACCCTTAGTGGGGGAAATTCCTTCTCGGTGAAATCTACTAGCATGAGAATTTTGTGGGGAGGTGTAGAAGTGTCTTGGTGGAATCTTGTCTTGTCTTATTTCCTCTTAAGATTAGATTGTTTCTATAGATTATATGTAAAGGAAGGCTGCCCACCAAAGCTTACCTTGTCAATATCTTTAAGAAAGGTTCAGGGTTTGATAAAAAAATCGACTCGACTTGTTTATTATGTTAAACGAATAAGCTTGAACAAAAAAATAAAATTTGATACGTTAAACAAGTCGAGGTTGAATATACTCATGCTCTATTCAATAAGCTCATGAGTAGCTCAATTAAATGCTTGATTGAATATTTATTTTAAAAATTAAATTATAAGTATTAATAGCTATATATTGTCATTTAAATATGTGAAATATGTGAAAATAAAATTTGATTTGAATCTAAACTTAGATTAACTTTTATAAATAAGTTAAAAATAGAATCTCACAGATAAGCTTAGATTGATTTTGAGTTTTATAAATGAGTTTATATAGAGTTTGAATTTGAACTTTGAATGAACTTTGACTTGAGCTACTATTCAAACTCGAGCTCGAGCTTGACTCAATTAAGTAACAAGTCAAGATTGAACAATGGTTAAGCATACTTGTAAAAACTCAAGCTTGAACTCAAACTCATTTAAAATAAACTAGCCAAGTATGAACACTATACTACTTGGCTCGACTCGACTCATTTGCACCCTGGGTTGTTTGTAGTTCATTGATTTAATCTCTTAATATATTCATACATCGAGGTATTACAATCTACCCCATTAAAAACTTGACATCATTATCAAGATCACACACACATTGCATATCACACACCTAGGCAAGTCACAACAGACTTATTGACTGGGTTATGCTCTGATACCATATGTAACGATTAAATCTGTTAATTGTTCCAACAACCATGCTTTAGCAGCCTTCCTATGAGGTCACCCATCTTCGGACTACTCCCAAGAAAGTATGTTTAACTTTAAAGTTCTTTCAACTCAACTTCCGAAAAATGGTTAACCGGAGTTATTTGTAGTCCACTAATTTAATTTCTTAACATATTTACAAATCGAGGTGTTACAATGGAACTGTCTTCCACCATTGGCCTTATGCAGCAGTGGGACAATATTTGCCCATGGAACAATCATCATTCTTTGTGGAATTTTTACTTATTTGTTGTGTTCTGGTCCATCTGGACTCTGGAGGGAGCGGAACCGTTGAATTTTTGAGGAATTCTATCAGGACCCATCTTTCATTCTATTACATGCTGGCACTTTTGTTAAAGACCAGTTCTTTGCAAATTCTGGTGGTTGTGTGAGTTTTTGTCTTGTTAATCTCATGCGTACTTTTCGTGATTTCAGTATAAATGAAATGTGACTTTGTCAACTTCAAAAAAATGCAAATAATTAAATGTTCAGGTCTTTTGTTTGATAATTACATTTTGTAAGGGATGTGGATAAGTTTGTAAGTTGATACTTTAGAATGTGCAATGTGTATAAAAGGAGTCACTTCCTGCCTTGGTGATTTTTCCTTTCTTTCTTCTCTCTTCCATACATAGTAACCGGTTAAGTGCTGTGCTGTCACTATTGCTTGCCACCAGAAAATGAAATTGCTTCAAAAAATGAAACCTCAGGGAAGAAACACGCTTGATGTGAGTTGCCTTTGCTACCTAACTGCATCATGCTGGGGCGTTTGGAAGAGCATATTGTGTAACACTTGTAAGATCCTGGGCATAAATGTTCGACTGTCTGTTTGGTTGCTGGATCTTCTACATAAAGCTAGAGTTGATGTATTCTTATACCTGAAGAGTGAAAGCCAAGTAACGGTCATGTTATGAGTCTTCTTTTCCTCAATTATGTAGCCAGTTGTCTTGGGTAGGGCTGTGAACAGATCCGGATAAAATCCAGATCCACTCTGGATTTGTATCTGTTTATTTGTACAATATATGATTACAATGTGACCCCCGGAGTTGATACCCGGGTATGGACGTTAACCAATTGTTAATCAAAGCAGACACAAGAATGCCCGCTCCACTCCATTTAAGATCCACTCCAAACAATTTTTATGATATGTAAAATTATGCTTAAATATTATCTGGGATAGGCAGGTAAGTTGCTCCCTCTTGGGGTTGGTTTATCTTGGTCAGTCTGTCAATAACTCTACCTTATGGGGTGTTTGGTTGCATGATAAATTGAGTTTTTGTTGCAATTTTATGTTTTTGTAACAAAACATGTTAAAGAGGTGTTTGGTCACCATTACAAATTTATGTTTTTAAAGATATTTATTTCTTGAACAAAAAAGAGGTCTCACCTCTTTTTATATCTTGTGGTCCCCTACTTGTTTGGTCATAATATGGTATGGTGCCCACTCTTTTTTGTTATCACATCTCTCCAAACATAACAATTTTGTCATTGACTAATTTACACTTTATTTTTGTATAACTTAACATAAAGTGTATAAAAATTATTATGCAACCAAACACCCTATTAGTGTGAAGCATAGTTGATCTAGAGGATACTAGAATCAGGAGTGAGTAACACTGTCTGATGGCTCGCCGACTTCCTAGGTCAGTAGGACCTGATGACTTCTTGTGCTTGTGTCTTGAAAGGGATTTCTATTTGCTGACTTGGTCCTCAAACCTTTGGTTGTTTCATACGTTTCAACCTTTCTTCTCTTAGTCCCTGTGCTGTATATTTGTTTAGAGAACTTTAATTTGGTATATGCTTCCAGCATAGTGACATTTCTATCAGAGATAGCTTCTTGGTTATTACTCCCGCCTTCTGTCCCCAACTTTCTTCTGTCATTGGATGCGGAGTCTAGACATTTTTTTTAAGATTATTTGCAGCAACCATCTAAGGAGGTTTATAAGCACCCTGGATTTCCTTAGGGCTCCTATGGTGCAAGAATAATTAGGAGATAAATCAGGTTTATTTTCAACAAATTAGGGATAAACCAGATTCATCCCCAAATTAAACTTGTGCCTAACAGGCCCTTAATGACTATACGAATGCACTTTCGGTTGGTTAGTGGTTACTTTATCCAGAAGTTATATGGGGATTGCATTATGAGATCTTATCATGGGAATAAACAGGACGTACTACCTTGACCGAAAATATTTCTTGGCCCTAGCTTCTAATTGTAATAGGTTGGACACATGAGGATTTTTTTTTCTTTTCTGCATTTTCAGGTACTCCTTAATTAAGGCCTTCTGCATTGCCTTTACGATGACATTCTTTAGTGCGTTTGATGTGCCTGTATTTTGGCCTATCCTGCTTTTCTACTGGCTGGTGCTGTTCACCGTCACAATGAAGCGTCAGATACTTCACATGATAAAGTACAGATACGTTCCTTTTTCTTTTGGCAAACAGGTACGCTCAATATTCATTTATTTACGGATCATTTTTTATATTGAACTACGTACTTCGATACATGTCGATACTTGTACTAACGATTATTTTCCTTCAGCGTTACACGGGGAAGAGGGTGCCTTCATCGGACGATATCAGCCTTCCAAAGGACTGAGGGTGTGTCAGATTTGCATGCGTGGTGACTATGGAGAGATATGGCATGTTCGCGCATGAATACCAAGATTAGTTTTAAACTGGCCAGATCATAGGGTGCTGTGCGGTGGAGGAAGTGCGTCAACTCCTGACTTCTACTAACCACCCATCAAATTAGATGTCGCAGTTCACTTTGTGAACAACGGCGTACCAACATTGGGATCTTGTTTCCTTAATTTATGTTGATGACAATTATGAGCCTAAGTGGAGTTGACCTTTGCCCAAGGTGGATTTTCATCGAGTTGGCATTATAATGCAACATATTGGTGTGAACAATTGCCGCTTTATACGTAGAAGATGCCGAACCGTTGAGCTGCGTGTGGGCCGCAGTGTGGTAACGAGATGCTTCGTGGCATGTGCTTAGCGGAGAGGGAAGTCGTGCCGGGCTGTTATTCAAGAAAATTCAGTATTGGTGGTAGGGTTGTTCAAAAAAATTGGTGAACTGGTAAATTGAACCAACCAAATCAAAATTGTTGGTTCGGTTTGATTCATAATTTTGACTGTTTGTTTAAAAAAAAAGGGGAACGGAATCGATAAAAGTTTGTCTGTTTTGTTCGATTTGGTCCCTTTTTAAATTAGATGCAACTGGTAAACCGGGTTGATCTTGTTCTTCCATCTGTTTAGTTCACATCGGTTCATCTTTTTGTCTTGACTCCCCCTTGGCCTACATAAAAAGAGAGATGTTAGTCTAGTAGTTATGTTTAGTCCAAGTAAGTAATTACTTAAGATCTATTCTTTAGTGATTTTAACTCCATTGAAAATGAGTTAACCATCATTTTGACATAATAGTTATGTTAAAATTAAAATATTATTTTTAAGTCAAATATTTAAATATTTTTTTGTTATATATAACATTTCAAGTTAATTGTGGTTAATTATTTGGTTCAGCTTCACCTGCCAAACCACTAGCTAATTCAACCCCAAGTGAATCAATTGGTTCGGTTGAACTAAACCGTGAACACCTGCCAAACCATCATTTTGAACTAATTGGGGTTTTTCTGATGACTCAACATTGTCATTAATCACTACAAAATTCTTCCAGAAAAATTGCAACAGAAAATTTTTGAATTGCTAGCTCTGTTTTAGATTTTGCCCTTTCTGGTCAACAGAACTTTAGTCATTGGACCGAACAACAACCAATGACAAATCCAAAACACAAGATAGCTGAAAAAGGAGGAAAACATATAAGGAAGAGAACTTTTCGCAAATCATCAGCCATGCATTAGGACAAGCAATAGAAATAGCCAGTTGCAATGATGGGACGTGTTTGCAAGCTCATGTGGTTCATCCTCAGTTCTGTAAGAATGCAAACTACTTATGATTTAACGATGTTTACTTTCTCCATTCTTATGTTCGAGTTCACATACAAAATCTCAGAACAACAGGTCGCCTGTGAAAATAAAATAAGTTCAAACAAAGACATTTCACCTGCAATTTATTCACCGCAAAAAAAAGAAACCACTATCCCTCATGTCACCACCTGCCATGCAGCCTTCAAACATCCTATTTTACAAGAATGCAGGTGAAAATGGCGAGGAGACTGACATGCATGATAAAATTTCCCCTCAAATGCCTTCCAACAAAATGGAAGAAAATAAGAGAATATATATTAATCAGATTGATCTTGAGTTGATCCTGATGACGGTGCAGTTTGTGATGGAGAAATGGCTTGAGGTGGTTGATCCTCTACCAGATTGGCATCCGCATCTTGTTTTTTGCTTCCTGACTCGGGCTTTGGAAATGCATTTGGCACTTCCGCAATGTCAGGCACAGGTAGAATGGATGACGTCCAGTTACCTGGTGAGCTCCTCTGATATGGAAAAAGAGCTGACGAGTCCCATAAAGAAATAGGAGGATAAGTATAACCATAATATCCAGGCCATGGATATGGGTGGTCGAATTTGCAAGTTGAACCATATTTGCAATTTCCACGTGTGCTGTAGTATGTGCAGATCGCTTGACCCTTGATAATTCAGACACAGAAAAGAACAATGAGTAAGATGTATTACTCATTAAAACAAGAAAACAAAAACAGTAGAAAGTACAAAAAAGAATTTTACCGGTCTTAAGGGAAGCATATGGGGTCCCATGGAGATGGTATTCAATTGAGCAGCCTTCTCTTTTGGGTGATGGTACTTGCAAGATGTTCCATATTTGCAGCTCCCAGTTTTTAGGAAGTACTGGCAATCAGGTTGATCGGGTCTTTCTGGGAAAGTCACTTGTGTACTTGAGCTAGATTGGTTTTGAGGCTTGGCGTTGGACATTTGACTCACACCAAGAGTTTCATTTGACAAGGCAGGGTTTATGGCTCCCTGATTCATGAAAAAATAGTCAGCACAATGAAGCCTAAACATGCCAGAGTCTAATAGATTTCATCAACTTCCAGACAGAAAAAGAAAACACAATTTCTCCCGCAGGCTTGCCTCTGAATCAAAATCATGCTATGGAGAAACACAGATTAATTTGAAGTACATATCCTTCTCTAGGCATCTGACTTCTAAAAATACAGGATCATTTTGCATATACCCCTTAGAATTTATTTATTTGCCTCTACACCCCGACAAAACCTATTAGATACTATATCCCCGACATCTCTGAAATGACATGCAAGTATTGTTTTGCACATGTGGTTATACAATTGGGCTGCAAATGAGTTGGATTTCAAATCGAAACTATAGCATTCTGATTCTGTTATCGGATTTCAAAAAGTCCAATAATTTACAACAATCAATAATATACATCAATTTTTATCAAAAAAATCAGCAAATAAATCCTATTTTACTATTGATTTGTTATACAATATGTTTAAAATTTTATTTTTACTTTTTTAGCATTTGTATATCACAAGTTTATAATTATATATTTTTATTTTATACATATTATTTGTTATTGAAATCGATAAATGGATACACATTGCCAATTCCAATTTCTATAAGATACCAAAATATCTGATTTTGATAGCTTATACGATATAAAAAAATGCTCCCAATCTGTTAATTTTTACTGGAATCGAATTGAAATATTAGAATCTCGGTTTCCATTTGTGCCCCTCTTATACACCGATGAAAAGTCAGAGACATTAATAGTTGTTGTCCACATGCAATATAATAGATGTTCTACAGAGGCAGGTGCAAAAATGGGTATCTTTAAGGGTATGTATGCAAAAAAATAAAAATTATGTTCCCACAGTTGTTTGATTTTAGTTGTCCCTATTATAAAAATTATCAGTAATTATGAATTTCATTTCCCTGAGGAAAATGTATTACATGATTATGAAACACAAACTAGTAACTAAAGAAAGATGAGATCCTCAAGTTCAAGGGAACCAAGAAGAAAGAAAAACAAGAAGTAACTTCAAAAGGTATTGTGAAGAACCAATAAGAAGTTTATTATGATAAAAACTCTTCATATATTTGTTCAATTAGTTAAATTAGAACAAGATCTTAAATTGAGCTAATACTTCTGATCAACATACATATAAAAGACAAGCTCCACAAAAAATGCATAATGTAGTTGCATGTAGAAACAGACAGTTCTGGTACATATTTCGATAAATGTCAGCCACAGTTTGCAGGATCAGACAATCCAGTTGGGGATTGGCTGGTCCTGAATCATGATTGACACTCCTTGATCTGACCCAAGGGAGAAGGCTGATCCTTGTCACTCTGTCAGATTTCAGCCAGGATCAGTCTGAATTGGTCTCTAACCGATTTGGTTGAACCAGATGGGGTGAGCTGAGATCAGCCCAGAACAGGCAATCTTGAGCAAAGATTGGCCAATCCTAGCTTGGAATTTGCCAGATTGACCAATTCCAGCCAGACTCAAGCCTACTTGAACCAGTCTCACCGAATCAGGCTGAGTCGATCTTGGGCTGAGAACGAGCTGCTGATCCAATCCCAATCTAGCTTGTTCTCAGCCATGGCCAATCCAGGGTTTGATCCAATCCCTATCCGTATTAGAAATGGTCCTGGCCAATACAGGATCCGATCTTGAGTTGGACATCCTGAACGTCAGCCAAAGCAGAATGCTGGCTTTTTTTAGAAGGTATAAGCAAAAAGACCCCATGATTCATTGGAACAGAAATAAAAAGAAGTCAAGAAGAAAGACAAAAACAAAGCAGGAAAAGAAGAAACCGAGCACAAATCACAGAGGCCAAACTCAAAAAATCACTGAAAGACTCGTAAAATCGGAGGCGAAAAAAGTTTCCAATTTAGAGTGGTTAAGAACATAGAATCCCTGGTTCAAGATGCAGCATATCTTGAATGAACAAAAACCTCTGAAAATGCTGGGCAGAACAGTAGAAGTCATTCAAAATTCTTTTCATTCCCAGACAAAAAACTCACAAGTAGCTGATAAACAGAGGCCCATACTTACGACTGGCAAAATCAAAAATTCCCAGCACTTGATCAAATACAGTGGAAGGACAGCTGCACTGCTCAATTTTTCTGACAAACCATCATCTCTCAGCTTGTGCACAAAGAGGAAATATATGGCCAGGGACGACGGCATGTTCTTGAAGAGGATGAATTTGCCCCAACAATCAAGAGCTTACCTTTTCAACCTCAAATAGAGTCTGGAAATCTCTTGAATTTAAGTTCCAGCCCAAAATTCTAAGATAATACCAGGTAAGCAAGAAGAAAAGGTTTGCACTAAAAGCATTGGGATAGTAGTGGATGGATATTGAGAATTTATTAAGCTAAAAAGCTCACATCTAGCATAGTTAGTTCAGACAAATGGTGAATTTTGAAATTTTAAGGGTAATCGTAATATTAACAATCTTATCCCCTTGGTGGCAGAAAAAAGGCAGAATACTGCCTGTGAGTTGTGAACTAAAGAGGAGAACCCCTCTATTTCTATTCTAAATAATTCTCTTCAGTCATTAAGTAAGACATTCCTCTCTAGCTTTTCTTCTACAGAAAACTTAGAACAAGATTCTAGCCTGCTATAACAAATAGAAAAAAAAGACTTAAGAACTCCTGACTAAGCCCCCTAGAGAATAGAGATGCAAAGAAGTCAAAAGTTTAACCGTCAATAAGAACAGAATATGCAACGTTTGATCCAAATGCAAGTCCTTGAGCAAGTAACCCAATTAATTCTAGTATTCATAGTTGACTTTGTAGTTTGTATATTAGAAAGCCTTATATGAAGCTGACCAGTAAGGCATTCATGCACAATCATAAAATTATCAATGATATACCACCTTAATAAATGCAAACTCAGTTTCATCTACCAAGTTGTCCAGTCTGGTCAAGATGATTGATCGACACTTAAGTGATAATTTTCTAATACCCATTGAGAAAGGCTTTTCCTTATCTACTTTGATGCCCCAAAGAGATAAACCAAACTCTCTAGTAGCAGCCCATCGATCATTTTAGTAATGCCACAAACGTTTGATATAACTCAAAAAGGATCCACCTGGACATAGAGATTTACAGGGATCTGTATAGCACACGGCATCTTCAACTTTCTCTTCAGAAAAAAAAGAGAAATAAACTTGATCATCATCTTCTTGACTAGATAGCCTGATAAACTCGGAATTATTCGGCTTATCTTCAACCCTCTTCCTTGAACGGGTTTCCCAAATGATTGATGATCACCATAGCACTATATTTCATCTTCAAATTGGTCATCAATTTTAATAGATCCAGCAGAAGTCTTTGAACAAATTGTACTATCTTTCCTTTAGACAATGCTCTGTGTATATGACTCTAAGTCTCTAACAAATTTCTTCTCTTAAGGACAACTCCAATCAAGGATCGCGGGATCGGAATCGGAATCGGGATCGGTGGGTACCGATCCGATCCGGATCGGATCGGATCGGACCGATTCCGACCGATTCAATGGAAGAAAATCGATCCAGAATCGGTAAGAAAAAAAAGCAAAAAAAAAAAAACGATCTGATTCCGATTCCGATCCGATTCCGGACCGATTCCGGCCGATTCGGACCGATTCTGGCCGATCCGACTAGAATAGCAAAAAAAGAAAAAAAACGATCCGATTCCGATTCCGATTCCGGACCGATTCCGGCCGATTCCGACCGATTCCGCGGAATTCATGCCGGAATCGGTCCTTCCGCATGGATCCACCGATCCGATTCCGGAATCGGTCGGAATCGGTCCGATTCCACCGATTCCGTAAACAATGACTCCAATACAATGGGATTTGAGCTTTGCATGAACAAGATACTTGAAGGAGCAACTTCATATCACATATTTTGTCCAATAAAACAATACCAAGGAAAATTTATCGCTTCTTAGAAAATTCATCTCTAAAATTATAAAAATGCACAAACTTCATCCGATTTCTCACACATTTCACCTTATTAATCAGATAGAAGGTCTCATTAGAAGGGACCTCAGACCATCACCACTTCGGGACCAATATGATTAGATTCATGTCACTAAACCATGCCATCTCAAATCTGAAAATTCTATCCCTTGTCTGAAAATTAAAACCGGTAGGCAGTAGCAAGTCAGAGTAATATGATCCAATAAAAGCTTAGGCAAGCTTTAAGCAGAGAGAGAGAGAGAATTTAAACTGTCTATCTTAGGTTCAGACAGATCCTAACCAAGTGAACTTCCTATCGGAGAGAGTAACTTCAAACACCCAAGCTTAAGCTGGTTCAAAAACCAGGACAACAGATTAAACCTTACACAGTTACACCCAGTCCTCTAACCATAAAAAAGTCACCCATGCAACCATGCCTTACCAGGCAGAGATTCATTCCTTTGTGGTGCCAAAGAGTGTTGCAGAAATTGTCTCTTCAGGGACTTGTTTGAGACCCATGAACAGAAACAATCAAGAATCCCAACAAACCATTTTTATCTGCTTTAGAACAAGTAAGATACTAAAGTTTTTCACCAGAAATTGCACAGATTCATATTCCAAGTGATCCCAGATAATCAAAATGGCATTTATGAAGCCCTGAGTAAGTTTGGCTTGGCCGTGCAAACCCACATCTTTAAATGAAGTGTTTCAGGACGGACACAAGTTGATGCGGGACAAACCGGCTAGACCGGGCTAAACCGACCGAAAATGAAATAAACCGGCGCTAACCGCCGCTAAAGCACCTAAACGAACCCAAAATAGGCCTAAACCGGCCCGAACCGGTAGAATCAGGCCCAAACCGGGCCCACAATGGTCTGAACCGGACTAAACCAGCTCAAAACACCCTGAACCGGCCTGAACCGGCCGGTTCAGGCCCTGAACCGGGCTGAACCGGGGTGAACCGGGTCTGAATCCGGTCGAACCGGCTGGTTGGCCGGTCTGGGCTGCGGACCGGCCGAGCGAGCCGCACGGACCGACCGCGGACGTCGTCCGCGCTCGCGGGCCTCGTCTCTGCCGTCGAAGCCCGTCGCCGTGGGAGCATCGCGGCCGTCCCGCGAAGTCGCGGGCCGCGACAAAATGCCTCGCCCGCGCTCGCGATGCCTCGCCCACGTTCGCGTCGCCCTCGTCGTCGTCGTCCGGCGGTCGCAGGCAGTGCGCGGAGAAGGGGCGGGCGATGGCGGAAGGACCCGAAGACCTTGGCGTTGTCCGGCCGACGCGGGAGGGTGTTGCGGAGTTGGGGAATCCCGGCGGGCAGGCGGAGTTGACGGGAAGAGGAGGCCGCAAGGGAGGAGGCCGCAGGGGAGAAGGAGGCCGGGGATCGCCGGATCCTCCTCCCACTTCACCGCCTTCTCCTTCTGTTTCTTCTTCTTCTTCTTCTTCTTCCTTCGTCTGCCTCTGCGAAGGGGGGTAGGTTCCGCCAGCGCCGTTGTCGAGGAAGGATGCTACCGGAGGAGGAGGATGGAAGTCGGGGCTAGGGCTACTGTCGAACCGAGAAGGGTAAGAGAGGAGAATGGCGCGGAGGCCGGAGGAAGAGGAGGAGGAAGAAGACGGCGCACCTCGCCGGATTCGGAGGATGGAAGGGAGACCGGCCTCACTGCCGGAGGTGGGAGAGAAGCGGCCCTCTCTGGCCGGAGTGGGGAGAATGGGGTCGTAGCCCCTGTGCGGGAGGAACCAGGGCCCGAAGGGCTTCCAAAAATTGCTCTACTTCTTTATTGAACTATGTACATCGACCCTCCTTATAAAGGGGTGGGAAAAATTAAAGAAAAGACCTCTAAATGATCTATTTACAGACTTGTCCTCATATGGACACAAAAATATAAAAAAACTCGAAATTATCAAACTATGTCCCCATCACAAGTCTAGTTTCTTGAATATAAGAAGATATTACTACCTTGATTTTAATAATATTTTTTGGTTCACACTCAGCTTTTACATAACCCTTGCTAACCTCTGATTTTCCAACTAAGAACTTCCTTCCAATACCCTCCCCTTTGCCGCTGCTTGATATGAAATCTTCCGGCATCATACTTGGTTCAAGAAATTTGATTATTTTTCTTGCTCATCTTAATCCTTCCTTTTAACCTCTCATGTCATGACAGGACTCCAATTCAACTTCTTCCTGACAAACTCTTTCTTACCAATGAAAAAAAAGGCCCACTCAAGAACCCATTTGCAATTTGATCTCATTGGAGTTGAAGTTAAAGGAACCCACTGTTCAATTAACCTTCAATCTATGCAATCCAGTCTACTCCATATTCTAACACCCCATTAAAATTTTGATCCATAATTCTCCCAATCAGATGCTTCAGCGCCTCTATGTTTTGTTAACTAAATGTACTTATCCACATTTACACATGAATAGCATAAAAGTCAATGATACTTAATATCAGTTTTAAAATTCTCTCAGAAATCATCTCAAACGTCTAATAGACTGAACTCGTATAGTACCAGAACCCATTTCCTGTCATAGTACTTAGCACAACAACAGCAGCAAAGTCAAAGCGTCTACTGATTATTTGAGTTAAGCTGCACGAATCTTGTCCACCATTTTGATTGATATCTTCAGTTCATCTTAAATGCTAAAATTGCCTTTGAAATGCGGTTTCAAACACTCATTAGCTACTGATATGAGCATCACCGTGACAATCAGAAGACCACACAAAGAGACTCTAGTATATCACATATAAACCTTGGTATCCAGAAGATATAGATAACAACAAAAGGAGAGCTAAAAGAAGAGGACGACTCATTTTCCATCAGCTAAAAGAGTCTGCTTTCTCACCCTGCACTCTCTGTTCCACGTTTTCTATGAACCCCTCCCAATCAACATTGTATTGACCTATTTCTGAGGAGGCGGCCAATACAGAAAAATATGGAAAGTCCTTCACTCAGTTCCCAAGAAGGTTGAGAGCAAGCTCTTGAGGTTGTGGGGGATGTTGAAACCCACAAAGTAACATTTGTTAAAGTTAATATTTAGCTATAACTCCTTTTAGTAGCTTCTCCAGATAAGGCCTTGTCCAGCTTGGTGGAAGGGAAGAGGAGGGTGTGATCTGCATATTGCAAGTGTCCCCTCAAGCATGTCTCTCCCCACATTAAAAACTTCAATAAATTTATAAGACTTTTTCTCTATGGCTTTTTTCCATATTACATTAGTCACCTGGGCCACCAGTACAAAGAGCAAAGGATACAAAGCATCTCCTTGTCCCTGGAGCCATTGAATTCGCTTGTTGAAGATGCATTGAAAAGCATAAAAAAAATAAGCTGAAATAGCACGATATTTGTGTCCACCTGATCAATTCATAGCTGAACCACACAGCTGTGTCACCCTTCTTAAACGGCCTCAAATTAGCTCCACCATATGCCTTCTAAAAATCTTATACACCACACTGGCCATCCCGTGATCATTCTGGCGCTGTTATTGCAGTGCTAAGTGCTTACAACTCTGTCCTTGCTTGTGATGCAAAAAGATGGAATTGATACAGGAAAACATCCTCATTCTAATGCATATCTTCATGACAGGATTCAGTAACAAGAATACAGAGGGACAAACCATTAGCATGAAAAAGCTAAAGAAAACCTATGCATCAACGCAGATCAAACATACATGTTAAACAAGAGAGACATCATCCCAGATAAGTAAGAAAATCTACAATCCAAACAATAACTGCAAAAAAGCAGGTTAGCAGTTTAGCTCGGTGACTAGTTATTGAAGAATGACTTTGATCTGCAAAAAAAAAATTCACTAGTGCAAAAGAGATATGAAACCCTGAAGTAGGAACAGAGGTTACTGCCCCTGAAGTGGGAACAGAGGTTACTGACCGTGTAACTACTCCAGCTTTGTTGAGCAGAAACCATGCCCTGAGAGGACTGAATAACGACCGGCAGAAAAGCTGGAAGGCCTTGCATATATGAAGTGGACATATAGGGACTCCTAGGTGAGGTCCATGATGAAACTCCACCTACAAATGGGAAACTTGATGGAGACGCCATAGCCAATGCTGATGATTCATAGACAGAGTTTCTTGTTTCAGGCATCACATGTCCAAAGGTTGGCTCAGGATGATGGAATTTGCAAGCAAGTTTGAATTTACAGGATCCAGTTCTCAGGTAATAAGGACAGGACTTTTCCTCCTGAAAAAGATAAAACAGAGAAACTCACAGAAAAAAAATCATACGCAAATAATCTTAAAAAATAGTAGACAGCTGATGTTCCAGCGTTAACAGAATTTCAGGCACAGAAAAGTGAATGCAACAGCCACGGACATCCAAGAAAGATGAAATGAAGCTGAAGTATAAGCATACTGGACGCATAGGAAAGCCCAACACGTTCAGTTGCACATTTGTTGCTATGAGTCTGTCACGCGGATGGTGATATTTACATGTAGCCCCAAATTTGCAGGTTCCCGTCTTTAAAAAATGCTGCAAAAGATATATAGAAATAGATGAGACTTAATTTGAATGTTTCTATAATACGTATTAAAAGAGTAGAGGGTTGGCTTGAGAGGCAGAAAACATCCACCACGCACTTTGGTTCACATGTCTACATTTTTTTCAACGTATATGGTAGCTGTAGGCTAAAAGGTGTCAAAACCATGCGTTACACAGTTCTTTATTACATAAAAACGTGCTCTTGAAAGATGTGGTGCTATACAAATAACTAATGCAAGTCACATCGAAAGCTCCACAAGTTTCAAAGAGCAGATTTTTTTGATGATGGCTGTGACCAAAATTGCTTATTAAATAAAGGAAACAATACAACAGGGAGTTATAAAAAAAGTAAAAAGACAGGCCCATCAAAAGCAGCTACTGAGGTGGTAGTTACTAATGAGCGTTACAAGAAAAAAAACAGTACAAAACAGCTTATTCTTGAATGTCATCCAATCCAAGTGTTTTCCAGTGCAAGCATACATCTAATATATGACTAGAAATGCCATCAAGAAAAGAATAGATCTAGGATGTTCAAAGCGTTTGTTGGCACCAAAAAATTCATAAGTACCTAAATATGTCAAGTTTTGGGCAAAAGTATATGGGAAAAAAATGAACAAATAGAGGTGACCCACATTATACCACATTTGGGACCAACGAGCCGAACGGATCTGATAAGTCTTATTGGGCTTAATCAACCCGATGACTGGCCGATAATGATCAGATACCACTATTTGGTTTGCCCAACTTAAACTTGAGTAATGCCGTAGTTGGATCTGAAATCTGACTTGTATTTGACAAGTTACGAGCAAAACAATGAAAATGGACTTCCAACTAGCCTTTGGTAGGCTTAATAGATCCAAAGAACAAAATAAGTGGGTCCACAATACTGTACTGGTCAAGGCCTCTGCAATAATGCCTTGAATGTCAAAATTCAGCTCTGAGTGGCAGAATGACCGTTTTGCCCCTATTGGGCCCGAGCGACCGAATGCCAGCCCAGCGATGATCAGGCACCACCATCTGGTCCGCCTAGCTCAATATTGAACAATGCCATAATCAGATCGGAAATCCAATGCATATTTGGAAAGTTATGCAGAAAACACCGAAAGTCAATTTTCGGATGGCCTTATCAAGGGCATATCAGGTCTGAAAGACAAAACAAGTGGGTCCATGTGACTGTATTTGTCGAGGGCTTCGTAATGATACCTTGATTGTCAGAATCCGATTTCAGACGGACCTCAAACGGTAAAATGGCCTCTTTCGCCCTTGATAGGTTTGGACACTTCGGGACATATCCGATAACACGGACACATCATTGGGTCTGCCTAGCTCCATCTTGAGCAACGTTGAAGTCAGATTGAAAATCTGACTAATATTTGGCAAGTTAAGGGCCAAAACACCTGAGACGGGTCCAAATGACCAAAATGCCCCTCCTCGGCCACATTCGGTTCGAAAGACCTGTACTCGGCCCATTAACAAACTTGTGAGCTCATATGATACAAGAAAGTTAGTACGTGCGAAAAATTGATTTAGATCAGAAATCCGACCCATATTCGGAAAGTTATGGAAGAAAATTCAAAATTTGTGCTTCTCGCCAACCCACCAGACCGGGGGCAAAATGGTCCAAGTGATAAAAAATGGCCCAGAAGAGTCAGAATTGAAGTCGGCTATATGGATTAGCAAATTTTCAAGCAAGGAAGTCCCCGTGATAACTTATTTTCGCAGTCCATTTAGACTTTATACAATGGGCTGTCTTTTAATTCACAAATGGGCCCATTTTATATAATTTTCGTGACCTATTTTATGATATATTAATGGGCCATCTCTTAAATCACATATGGGCCTATTAACATGTCAAAAGATGGCCCATGCTGGTGTCAACCTTGGCCTATTTTCTGGAATCTTCAAAAATCTGCCACTTCATTAATTCTGGCCACGTTACTTTCTCCCACAGACACCCACTTGCCCACTTCCCACGTCTCCACTCTCCCATGACCAGTCTTTGACCAAGTCCACGTCCTTCCATGATGTCCACGATGCTGTTGTGCCCCCCTCCTATATAAGAAGACATGCTATGCCCAGGAGGAGGTTGGAGACGATCACGGTGTTCTCCCGTTGATGCCCACTGTTGCTACATTCTTACTCCCTGCTACTGCCGAGACGGACAGGAGAAGAAGACGATGACGTAGATACAGCCATGCTGAGATGCTGCTCCGGATGCACCTGATGCGATGATGCTCCTACCATCGCTGATTCCTCCTGCTATTATTCAAGATGTTTGTCGATGCCTTAGTGAAATGATGCTATCAAAGTCTCCTTGCTGCTATCTGCGCACCATGCCAAAAAGGAGAAGGCCACCAGCAAATGCCCTGTTGTCTGCACTTTCCTTTCTGCCCTATCTCTGGCTGACATCCGATCATGAAGGAGATGCTGGTGAAGATTCCTCCTATTATTGCTGCTGTTGGAGAACTTCAGCAGACGATAGAAGAATCCTGGAGGAAGAAACTGTTGCTGCTATCTCCAACACCCTCAAAGGACTACGTTGGAGAGCTGCAACCAAGGCTCCCTCTTCATATGCTGCCAGTGCAGGTGCTCTTCCAGCACCCAAGGAAGATGGAGGAGATCATAGCCTTCTCCTTATACCCATACCCACGGTCAAACCATACACCCCAACCATAATGAGCATCTAAGACATACTTAGATCCATAAGGGGTAAGGAGGTACCGGCTCCATTGATACCCATCAGGATTAAGGATACCCGGTCCCCTTACATATCCTACCCATGTCCCATATACCCCATAACCATATATGTTCATAGCCCTTAAAAACAGGGCCTGTTTGAGACAGAACAGTCCCCTCTCAACCCTTTTTCATGGCCCAAACCCGATGGCAATGGATATGAGTTGAAGGCATTATGATAGCAGGTTTGCACGCATAAGGAAGCGCCAGACAGCAGCGTATGAACTCCCCAAGATTGGTAATATTCAGTCTATGATGGCAATCAACCGGTCAATGAAGACAATGAAGATGATAAGCCATTCAGACCCAAGATGGCATGAAGTAAGGTTATACCCGACATCTTTGGGACCCATATAATGGACCAAAGATCCCCCGGGTAGCCTTAATGACGCAAAGAAGATTTCATGAAGAGGAGGATCTGAAGCCTATGCAAATATGACCGCATATGAATCAGATCGATGCATGTCTTGTCCATCTGAATGCCACATTATATTCGTATACATGGCCTTGCTCGACCTCATCTTGAAGTCATATAATAGCCCCTCGTATGCTTACCATTCAGCCCTCATCATAAAGACTATACAGAGCATACTTGACCCTCCCTCCATAACCATGTAATGCTTCCATGGACAGCATGCCTATGCCCATATATACAATGACCGAAGGCACATAAAAATAGCCCTATACTGACCCATATACTGATATACAGGTATGTCGTCCTCTCATTGACCTATATACAGGTCATCATTTCAACCTCTATACATGCTTACGAGATCCCATAATAGGTCGGACTTTTGACCTCCCTTGATCCCATAATAGGTCGGACAAAGATGACGAATCTACATATCTATAAATCCTGTTGAAAATCTTACTCTAGCCAAATCCACTATGCTTTACTCTAGCTTTAATCCCAAATTATTTAGGACTGGCCATATTGATTCTCTTTCTCCACTAGCATCGAATTTGAGTTACTTCTTCACTAATATTTAAACCATCTGGCATCCAGATCACAATGAATTACCTTCAAGTTGGTTTAGGCTAATGCATCCTTTTCTTTTGTAACCTCACATTTTTTATTTTTCTAACTAGAGATTCCTTATCTCTAGGTTCAATATGTCCCATGGTTTTCATCCCAGATCAGTAGCAGCAGCCAGCAGGTGCTAAGCTAATCCTGATACAGACTTCCACCTGGATCAGCTGATTGCAGACCTGGTTCCAAATGTTACTATACTTAACAAATAAAGTTTGCGTCTGTATGCTAAGGGGACAGAAACCTTTACTTAAACTGTTTCAAGAGAGTGGATTGGCTTCAAAATCTGGGATCACCAATTTGAGCTAGAACTCAAAAGAAAAAAAACAGATGTTGTGATACTATATAATAGCAGTAAAAACACTAAAGAAGTGCATAACTTGATAAACAACTTCTCTATCATAGTCAGTCAGGAAATACAAATGGCCCTTGTCAAATTCACTTTCTATTGGTAGTGCACAAAGTAGTTTTGTGTTCATTGCTTAATGATAAATAAGAAGTCCCAACTATCTCATTTTCGGCTGATAGAAACTGAAGCACTTTTCATGGGTTAAGGATAAAGAGAAAGAAGTTCCATGACACTTAGTCCCCAGTTAATCTGCAAATATCGATGCCTTGTGAGAAAAGGAAAAAGGCAAAATTGAAATTGAACCAAAAGCAGATATTTAACTTTACAATATGGGGAATAAAATTTAGCTTCTTTTGAAGATAACATTAAAATGATGCCATGATTCAATGAAATACAGCAAAAGAAGTACAAAGGTAGCAGATCCCTATCAAGCAGATAGAAAATAACAATTCACACGAATTCTACATATTCTAAATCTGAATAAAGAATAAAAAAGCAGGAACCTGCAGATAAGGGGCAAAGAAAGGATTACTCCTGGAAGAAGGGCCTCCAAGTAGTAGTACCACCTGATTGTACCTCATAAAAAGTTCAGCTTAAAATCTTGAAAACGATTCAAGACAGGTAATCCTTCTTATTTTCCTTATTTGCTTAAGACTTCAAGTGATTAGCTTGGTAACTAGTAATTGGAGGAATCACCAGTTGTCACAGCTTCGTGACCCCTATATACCTTATTTGCTGATGTTTAAACACTAACTTTTCCTCCTATTCATCATGACAACAATCCAAACAAAATATAAACCTGTAGATTTTATCAATTCTAATATGTGACAGCAAGTTACCCTCTGTAAAACGAGCTTTGGAAAACCAATTGCACAACAAGCCTGGCTCAGTAATCAGTAGTGTGTACAATCACAATCCTATAGACTTTATTATAAATGTGACAAGTTTAATGATCAAGTGATCAAGGTATAAATTTTCGACAGTCTACACTACGATCATCTCCATTTTGCTGTAGTCTATAAGCCTTTGGCCACTAGGCCTTTAAGATCCATCCTTTGCAACCTCAGATTTATTGAGCAGTTATATTAGTACTTGCAATGTAGCATGTGCGACAAGTTAGGTAGGAAAACTAGGCATTCAAAAATGATAATGCACAAGACTCACTCATTACGTCTCTAGATTTGATTCATCCTTATTCTATAATATTTGTTGAAATTATTGTGCCATCCAACTCAAAGTTTTAAGTTACAAATGGATAGGGCACTAAATGTATCCTCAACATGTTTTTTTTCTTTTACCCAATAAAATCTCTCATTTACAAGCTTATCGTCGTCACATGGACCACAAACACAACTGCATACAAAAGACCTAGACCAAATGTACTTCGACAGTATCTTGAAATTATTGGATCATCCAACTTAAAACTTGAACAGATTATTGGAGAGGGCACTACATTGCATTCTAAGTAGCTATTTTTCATCTTAGTGTAGAATCATATCCTTCAAAGGACATCAACAACATATCGTCATAGCATAATGACTAAAATTAACTGCTAGAATATCATGCATTTAGCCTCTCACGACACGGTAATGCATAGTTGTCAAGATGACCAAGGCGATCAAGGCAACAAAGTACCGCCTTGGTGCCTTGGCGATAAGGCGAGACGTTAGGCAACGCCTTTTTTTATATAGTAAAATAAATAAAATAACAAATATATATGTAAAAAATGATGCAAAATAACTTTGACATCATGCAAATCAATTAATAATGTGGGAAGTGCATAGTTACATAGATTAAATAACTTGACAAATTAGTAAATTTTACTATTTAAATTGTATTAACTATTAGTAAACACTTAAGAAATCATTTAAGCCTAGCTATTATTTCATCAAAATGTTAATTTATAGTCAAATTAACTATTAGAACTAGTTGTTTTTACTCCAAAACAACTTAATTATGTGATATTGACACTTAATTAATATTATTTATTATTAAAATATATAAAATAGTTATTTAAGGCAATGGGCGCCTAGGTGCCCATCGCCTTGCCCCCTCTGGGGGTGCCTTGTCGCCTAGGCGACGCCTTGAAAACAATGTGGTAATGCATGGGAGGCAGATATGTGACTAGACCAGGCTTAAGCCTGAAAAGGGAACATTGAAGGCAATCTTTGATTGCTCAAAAATATCACACTATACAGCATGTAAACTAACTGCAGTATTTTGAATGCAGAGCCCCATGATATATATGGTGAAAAGAAGTATGTTCCAAGTTTACATTCCAACCTAGTTATGCAAACAATCAACAGTTACAATATTGGTGGTGATACATAAACTGTCATACCAGTCATTTCCACAAATTGTTATAGAAAGATATCATTTTCTCTTTCGCTTGGTTAAATTTTATTTATATTGCACTTTATGATGCCACGAGCAAGATAATTCCAGATGCTAAGTTTCCTAATGATCTGGAAGCAGAAATGAAGCACACACCTGGCAATCAGGCTGACCTTGTCTCTCGGGAAGCTCGCATCTGTACTCAATACCCTGCAAAACCATGGTAATTTCAGAAAATATAGGCCGAAACAGGCTCAAACTAAACAACAAGGATAGAATGCAAATGCCAATAGACTGCTGATACATAACAGCAGAGTGTTATGAACCCCTGCAACAGGGCGCACGCATATTTCAACTCCGGTAGAAAAGTATGCTGAAAAGAAAACTATGTGGTGGATCGAGACATTATGAAGCGATTCATAATATCTCAGTATCGCATACAGTCATAAACCGGTATCTATAAACTACCTGAACAACATGAGCAGGATGATGGAAGCGACAGTTGTTTCCATAACCACACGAGCCTGTCCTCATGTAGTAACTGCAATCGGGTTCACCGGGGCGCTCGGGATAGGGGTTCCTTTTGGCATCGGCACCTTCATGATGGTCCTGGATATTCAAGAGCCACATGGCCTCTGCAGAATACATAAAAATCAGGGCTTTAGCTAAGCTCACCCCGCAGTCAAGGGAATCGCGGATGTGTAATCTGCAAGTAAGGAGCCAACAAAGAAAGCGCACAGCGTTTAATGGAGGATTGTTGCGGGCAGAACAAAAGCGCATTTGGCATATGAATTTCTATTCAGGAGTTGCCAGAAAGAAAGCAATTCCAGGTTGAATGGATTAGAAGGGTTGGAGATACGGCGTCAGAACAAGTTGAATGGTAAGATCGCAGGACTTGAAAGAGGAAACACGAGAGAAAGAGCGGAGACGACCTTCCAGGTTCTCAGGTGGCGCTCTGGAATAAAACTTGACGGCATTGCGCGGATTCTGCGGCTGCCTGTTATCCGGCATCTTTCCACCGAGATGAAAAGATCACGGCGATCCCCTTCCCAGTTTCCCAAATTGATTGCGAAGCACACTCCGAGCGCGTGAGTGTACTCCAAATCCCCTCACTGTCCACACAAATCTCCCTCCCTTCTTACTCCCGTCCGCGAGCTGAAATTCGCAGGGGAACAACACGAATGCAGCTGCGGTATCCGCAAGCACGCCGGCACCAATTACGATCAAACCGCAATCAAAATTAAGATCTCAGACCGTTCGAGGTGAAAAAGAAAAGATAAAATTATCTCCCTGCAAATCCCGACCGACCGATTCCTTCTTAACTGCTTTCGGTTCGATTCGATTCTGCACCCGGAGATCGGGCTCCACGCCACAGTTCAATAGGTGAGGAGCGGAAGCACGTCGCCGATCCCCACCGGCGTCGTCGACTTCTCTTTCCTCCTCGCCTTCCCACCAGTCCCCCTCCCCTCACCCGCCCTTCTTTTTCTTCGTTCGGAGTGGGAACACGAGATAATTTAGGACCCCCGCTTTTATACCACGGCATTTTATCGGTTAATTTATGGAATATTTATATTGCTATCGACTTTTTTATTATTCACGGTAAACTTTTATAAATATTTTACAAGATCTGGAGATGCCACCGGATTTTCATTAACTTTTTCTTTCCTGACTGAACTTGTCGGGATGTGGAGCGTCAAACGATAGTGCGGGGGGCGGGGACGATCTTTCTACTCCATCGACTTTCTCGCGGATGTACGTGAAATCAAGAAATGACGATGATGATATAACAAAATCGTACGGCTGCTGTTTTTTCTTTTTCCTTTTTTTTGGGGGGTGGGGATCCAACGGCTGCTGTCACTCATACAAGAATAGCGATGACCGAGGAGATGCAAACACCGCCACGGCACCCAACCCGGGCCTTCGGCGTCGCACTTAGGGGGTGCTCACTGTTGGGTTCAACCCCATGAACCCAATTCCGGGTCAGTTCCGGTTGGATGGACTATTCACTTAATTCTGTTTCAATAACCGGTAAAATCGAATCAAACGATCAATTCAAATTAACCTAAAATACATTCAAATAAATATTAATAATTAGAAATATATATTATTTTAAAAATATATTTTAATTCGGGATATGCGCGAGCATTTTCAAAGATCTAGAGAAACTTGTAGTCGACATTTCAATCGTGTATTGAACGCTATGCAGAAATATGCAAGAATGAATATTGTTCCTCCACGATTCAATGAAATACCAGAGTACATTGCGAAGAATGAGAAATATATGCCCTACTTTAAAGATTATATTGGAGCAATAGATGGAACTCATATAGACGCAATTGTACCAACTGCACAACAAATATCACATATAAGTGGAAGGAAGTCGAAATATACACAGAATGTTTTAGCTATTTGCGACTTTGATATGTTATTTACATTTGTTTCAGCGGGGCATGAAGGAACATGTCATGATGCCCAAATTCTATTAGATTGTATATGTGATGCGAATTCAGGATTCCCAAAGCCACCACCAGGTAAATAACTTTATGTTATGAAGACTTATAATTTTTATGGCATTCCAAATCTAACTTGTTTTGTGTATTCTATGTAGGAAAATTTTACTTGGTTGATGCAGGATTTACTAATACAGTTGGATATCTAGCACCATTTCGTGGACATCGTTATCATTTGCAAGATCGTCGTGGTCGTAGTGCTCGGAATAAAGAAGAAGCTTTCAATTATGTTCATTCATCATTACGAAATATCATTGAAAGATGTTTTGGTGTACTCAAAAAGCGTTGGCGAATTCTCAATGGGATGCCGTCTTATTCATTGAAAAAACAAGCAAAAATTGTTGGCGCTGCAATGGCGGTACACAATTTTATACGAATAGTTGATTTAGGAGACGAATTGTTTAGAGAATTTCAAGAACTTGAAGTTGAGACAAATTCAACGTTACAAGCACCACCGGGACGTATTCCTCGTGAACAAGATCGACAAATAATGAGCACATTCAGAGATGCATTGGCAACTCAAATATTTGAAAAATAGACTAGTTGTTGAAAAAGCATATTTCATGTAAGATATAAATGTATTATTTGAGAGTTCTTTGTAGTCATTCATCGCTTGTTTATAATGTCACAACTGTTTGGATAATTTTATGTTTAAATAAATATTTACTCAATCAGAAGTACTTCTGTTATATAATAAGAAATTGATACCAAACTGCTTTTACTTCTGTCGAACAAAAGCACTTCTGATTGAAACACCTTCTCATAGAAGGTGCTCCTAAAAAAACACTTCGATGGAGTTCCCAAACGCAGCCAAAGGCTCTTCCGCTGCTACCGCGGGCGGCGGCCGAGGAGAGGGGACGAGCGGCACCACCGATGGACGTGCTGTTTGGTTCCGTCGACGTCAGAGACCTCCTTCCCGCCGCAGTCCAACCGTCAGAGTCTGGTAGCGATGACACTGCGTCCACCCCGCTCTCCGCGCCCGACCTCCGCTTGCTCGTAGACCGCCTCCAGGTGCGCTCGCTCCACATCAAGGATCGTGTCCGCGAGTACGTTCTCTCCCACCGAGACGACTTTTCTGCTATATTCTCTCGCTGCGCGGACGTCGCCTCCTGCACCGATGCCCTCTCCGACGATCTATCCCAGGCGCTCCGCGTTATCTCCGACCATGAAGAAGACGGCACCCTGGACATCCAGATCAGAAACCTGGCGAACGAGATCGCGTGCAAGAGACGGGAGCTCGAGGAGCGTAGGGGAGCGCTGGCTCTGTTGGAGACCATTACTAGGCTGCAAGATAGTCTGGAGTCGGCAAGGCAAGATGCAAATGAAGGGAGATTCCTGCGGGCGGCAGAGTCTTTAAGGAATCTGAAGGTGGCTCTATTGATTCACGACGGTTCGTTGGAGGGGGAGCGAGTTCTTGTGGGGGCCGAACCGGTGATTTACTCATTACTGAGGAAGAAATGGGGCGTTTGCTTTGATGAGGTGGGGGTTCGCTTGTTTTTTAAGGTGACGTGTTCTTCTTGATAGCGTTTGAACTGCGTTGTCTTAAAATGTTTCTTTCTTCTATAGCTGCAAGGGGCGCTTGCGAGACTTGTAGAAAATGGCATCCGCTTCGAGCCGGAGAATAGCAGAGTAATCGTGAGCTCATGGATAGACGTGACTGATGCGAGAATTGCGGATTTGAAGTTTAGAAGTTTACTCGAGGCAATGGAAGTGGGTAGCTTTTTGATGCTTACGTAGTGGCCTTTAGATGCAAGCATCGCGTTATTTAAATCACACACGAATCGATGTTTTTGCTGATATTTAGTTCTTAGGTCACGATCTTTGTTTGTTGTGGATGTCGTAGCACATCAGTTGTGTATCTGCTCATGTTGTCATGGCCACATTTTAAAGTTTTTTTTTCTCTATAATTTGTATCTTACGCCAGGGATGCAAATATACGTAAGGATTATGCATAAATAGTGAGAGAAGATCAGCTTTTGTGCTCCTTAAATTTGAAATCGGTGGGGGTTCCCAATCCCAGGCATCAGCATCCTCTTCTTTCTCTTTTCCTCCTAGAGGATGCTAAAAGTCTGCTGGCATCCATCGAGATGAAGATATTCCTTAATTTTGTATCAAGGACGTTGATCCTTCATCATATAGAAGGGACATTATGAAGGAGGTAGTCAAGGATTATTGCTTTTTGGTGAGGCAACATATGGATATTTGATTGTAAATTTGTAAGAATTTCATTCCTTTCTCTTAGTCAGGTTAGAAGCTACCATCACTACACAAGAGAATATTACTTTATAGTGTATCTTGTTCGATACACTGCCTATTTACAGTAGTCTGAGCTGTTTTCTGCATCTTTATCTACTGGATATTGCACTTGGCAGGGTACTTCTTCAGTATTGAGCTATGTTTTTGACTCTTAACCGCCTGTCTGTCTCTTCATAATGCGGTGGAGGAGCTGGATGGGTAAGGAACATTAATATTTTACTTGGAATGAGAGGATTTGCAAAGTTTCCATGCTAGGAGCATGTGTGAACCTCATTTTTCCTTTTTCTCGAGAAAAAAGTTGTTTTATATAATTACCCTGGACTTACCTAGCAAAATAGGTGATACCTTAAAAATATTAGGTAGCCTGGCGATAATTTAAAAATATTAGAACTGAGGTTCGGGTACTTTGAAATTTTGATATTTTGATTTGACCCTTCTCCGCCGGATAGTGCGAATATCCGGCGTTAACTTACAGCGAGCAATTGCTCGAATGCCATTGATTAACTATCGTAACAACCTGTTTTTGAAGAATGTGCACATCCACAAAAAAAAACAATTAACTTAAAAGGACAACAGCCTTTTGGACCCGATGAAATGCAAACTGGTTTGTTTGGGATTTATTTCATTTATTTGTTGATTGATTTTTGATTGACTCGGAGTCGGTTTTATGAGTTTGAGTTTTAAGTGGAGTTGTTTAGTTTGTTCTTTATTTGGTTTTGATTTGTTTTAAGTTGGGTTCGACTGGTTCAAGTTGTTTTGATTGATTGATGATTTTTAATGTGTTTGAAATGTTTTAAACATTGTGGAATTTGGTTTGATTGATTTGATTTTGAGGTTTCAGATTTAGTTATCAATCTGAATTTGTTGTTTTTATGTTGGTTTTGATATGTTATGAGCGTTTAAGAAGTTGTTTATTTAATTTTCTTTGAAATTAAGCATTGTTGTTCATTTTGGCAAGATTCGGTGCCTTTTAAGTGAATTTCCAGGTTGTAAAAAATCTAATTTTTACATGTGTTTTCAGATTCGTTGAAGTCTGATTTTTTGGTTTAAGATTGATTTTTTTAATATTTTCTTTGTTGTGATTCGGTTTCTTTTATTGAAGTGAGATGTTTTGGGTTAAGTTTCAGATTTGTTTTAATTCTGATTTTTTTTTTGTTTTTTATTAAATTTTTAGATTTATTTATGTTGCCTTTTTTGTTGTTATGTTTGTTGTTTTTTTCTTTTTAGCAGTTTACATCACATCCGGCTCTTTGTAGGCTACCATTTGGTGCCGGACTTCATACATTCCTAGTTGACATCAAAGTTATTTCATTTCATAGATAATGAGTACAATGAAGTGAAAAAAAAGATAGGCATTCCTTTCCCAACATGGGTTCTTCACCAATTTAGGAAATTTTCGGCATTAGACGGCATGCCAGTCATTTCCAATTTAGTGAAGTTTTACCTATCCAAAATGACTAGCCTTAACTTAGTCATATTGGGGGAAGGATCGCCGGCTACGGGGAGCATGCCCGCACCACCGTCCGGATCAACATTCTGGGGCGGACTCAGGGGGAGTCGTCCAAGGTGGAGTACCCGTGGAAGGGTGAAGCTCCTTAATTTAATTTGGCTTTCGCATTCTAATTTTTTTATTTGTTATTTTTTTTTCCGGAAGCAAGACCATTTTGGCGGTTCAAGTATCATCGGCATTCTTAGCCAACCTTCAATCTTCATAGGCTCAACGGGCCTGTTTTGATCTATTTTTGGGCTAGAGGGGCCTGCTGGAAATCCGCTGCCTTGCTGGAGCATTCTTGGTAGGACCGGCTTGGAAGGCCACCTGGCTATGCCCTTGGCCCGTCGGACGGTTTTCAAAGGGTGCCGGGCCGTCACCTTTAAACCGGCCTATTCAAACCGCCGTCCTCCACTTTGCTTTGCTTCTGCAGAACCTGTTTTGAGGCGCCTCTCTCTTTTGCTATGGCGGCATGAAATATAGGCCCAAGAGGGGGCTGAAAGTGGCCTGTTTTAGGGGCAGTTTAGAACATGTTTTGGTTTGCTCAAGGGGCAATGAAACATGAGGATTTAAGGAGTGCCAAAAGGGGGGCTGAAATGGATTTTTTGGTTAGGGCCACAAGGAGGCTGAAATATGGTTTTAAGGTGGAGCCACAAGGGGGCTGTTCGGATAGGAGATTGAGAGCCCGTCCAGAGTAGACTTGGCCCGTCGGACGGTTTCCAAGAATCTCCGGATCATCACTCTCTCCTAAGGCTCTAAGAGGTGCCGCAAAGAGGCTGAAATATGGTTTTATGGTAGAGCCACAAGGGGGCTATTCAGGTAGGAGATTGAGAGCCTGCCTGGAGTAGACTTGGCCCATCGGACGGTTTCCAATAATCTCCAGATCATCACCCTCACCTAGGGCTCTAAGCGATGCCGCACTATTTGAGTAAGAAATCCAGTCCTTGCACTATCATCTCTCTTGCTGAAGTGAGTTTTAGGACTGCTGAAGAGAGATGGACTTAGAAGAAGAAGTAGAAAAAGAAAGAAAAGGCGAGGACTCACACAAAAGTGGCGTGGTAGCAGAGCCAAGGAAACATTAACCATGGGCGAGTAGACGAGCTCTTGTGGCTACTGAAGAGGAGGAAGAAGAAGAGGAAGATAGGTGGCTCGACAACAGAGCCAAGGAAACATCAGAGAAATAGTCGCTATTTTAGCGTCCTAAAATGGGCAAGCCATGCTACAACATTCTTTTACTTTTTTCTAGTCAACTGACTCTGCATGACTTAACTATACACCCATCAGGTTGAAAAAAGGTAAAAGATGATTGTAGCATCGCTTGCCCATTTTTAGGTACTAAAGTCGCAACCATTTTTCCGTTGTTCTCTTGGCTCTGTTGTAATGCCGCTAGCCTTCCTCTTCCCCTTAAGTAGCCACAAGAGCTCATCTGCTCGCCCCCATCCATTGTTTCCTTGGCTTAGCTGCTGCACCACGTGCCTTCCTCTGCTCCTTAATTAGATCAAAATCTCGTCTGCTCACCCCCATCCATGGTTTCCTTGGCTTAACTACCGCACTGTCTTTGTGTGTCACCTTCTCCTATTCTTTTCTTTTTATTTTTCTCCGTCCATCTTCCTCTTCAGTAGTCACAAGAGCTTACTTCATCAAGAGAGACGGTAGTCAATGCATTGAATTTCCTACTCAAATGGTGCATGAGGACATGCTTAATTCTTTATCAACCGTCAAAAAGCATATTGGGCAAGTCAATACTCAAAATGCATTGCAAGTTTGGGTGAACGATGAAGAGGGATCATATGAGAGTTCAATATAGAAGATTGAGAATGAGCTTATGGAGAACTTGATGCCGTACCTCTAACTTACTCTTCCCAAAATGAACCAAATGTACTCTTCCCAAAATGACTTGTGTAGAATATCTTTATTATGTAGAAAAACAACAAAATGTAAAATTTGAATAGAAATAAATACTTTTTAGTCATATTTATTATTTTTTCAGAATTGTTACTATTTTTTGTAATTTTTTTACATTTGTCTGAATTATTTACATTTTTTAATATTAAAAAACAGGGATCCAGCCACAGTTGGGTTTGGGCCGGGCCAACCCAGACCCGATCCACAACCTCGCTTTCGTTGGATCATACCAGTATAGTGCCACGGGTTCACAACGTCATGCCAGCCACTACCTTTTGTGAAAGTTCATCCAGTCGCGTTGGAACCATCGACCGTTTTCTTTCCCCTATGCTTTAAAGGCTTCCCAAAGGCCCTAGTTTTTTATGTGTGCACGTGGGGGAGGGGGGAAGGGATGCAGGCAATATGGATATATTCTTGCTTACCTTAATGCAGCATTTTCTAAAAATTTATCCCAACAAAGTACAGGAATATCCATATGTTGTAATTACATAAATATGTCTTTATGTTTTTTTTTAATTTGACAATTTCTCATTGGTAACTGGAATCATTGCTAACTCCGTATCTTGAATGGCTTGTGCCTAATTTGTTTCATTTCTTGGACAACAAATCCTAGATAGCTAGAAAATAACTTTTGCTTTTAAACTGATATAAACTGTTTTATGGCCTGCCATTTATTTGTAATCTTTAAGCTAAGTCTTTTTTTATTTCTTCTTTTTTGTATTGTCTATAGATAAGTGATTGTCTAGATTATGGGTTGGCAACAGTAGCAGACGCAGTGATCAAGCATGTCATGAATCCTGTAATATGTAACGGATACATGGTTATTTCCACAGAAGATATAACTTGGGATTCTGAGAAAAAGGCTGAAGCTGTTTTAACACTACTTCCACCACCTGAATTTGAGGTGAGCTTATACTCACACAGCATTCTGAGCTTTAGATCAGCTTGAACTGCTCTGGTTAACTATTGAGTATATATTTCTTCACTTATAGTAGAATTTGTTTTGGAAGTCTGTGTTAATTTAAATTTCGGAAGTTTAGCAGGGGTCAACGAGTATCCAATGCTTTGGGACATTTATCAAGATCAATCACCATCTGTGTAAGGCAAAATCGGCGAGGCCACCAACGTGGAAGGGGCCCAAACATTTTTTGAAAAAATTAAGTGACAGGACAATCTATTTTAGAGGAGGGAAGACGATACTGGTCCCTCCACCACAAGTGAAACATCCCCCAAAACTTACACTCCATATGGGTTTCAAGTAACACATTGTGAGAAAGAACACCCTTGATGTGGGCAGCCGAGGGACAGTGGGAGTAAATAGTAAATCAATTATATTTTCCGTGTTAAATAAAAGTGTTGTAAAACTGCTCTCTGTTCAGTAATTGCTTAGAAAATGTCTTTTTTATTTTTTTTATTTTTAGGTGTTTATTCTTGTTCTGCTCTTTTTGATGTTTTGATAACTGTTCATGTTGTTGTGTTTAATCATCTAGAACTTATTTGCAGGGAACACTTGATGGCCGATCTATTTTTTCAAGGCTTCTGCAGGTGATAAGGTTTACAGAAAAATACATCTTTTACCAAAATGCCAAATGGATGCTCTCCTTTGGCAGATTGACGTGGCAAAGGATTTCTGAACTGGTTATCACATATTTCTTGTCGAAGGTGTTTCTCCATTTTATATACTTTTCATTGAAAGCTTGATGTAACTTCTTTAGTGGATATGACAAATAACACAGAGAAATTCATGGATAAACCTGGAAAAATGCTGCTGAAAATGTGATATAGAGGGGGATTGGTTGCTTCTCGTTAGCTCTGATTGATCCGTTAGTAATGTGCCATGAAAAAAGAGGAAAAAAATGAAAAACAGCACGATGTGAAGATGCATGTCTCAACAAATGCAATGCATGTGTTTAAGTGTTTCATAATAGGATGTTTTGTAGAAATCAGAAGTATCTATTTCTCTAAACACATAAGCACATAGCTTGGCTGCTTTTATGTTCAACACTTGGTGACCAAGGTCACAAATCCATTATATAACTGAAAGAAAGCTACAAGGGAAAAAAAGAAAGACAATGGAAGGAAACCAAACTGGACCAACAAACACCTAAGACTACCAAGGAGGTAGTAATGTAGCACAATAAAGATACAACAAAGACGGACCTAAACCAAATTGATCTTCAAAGATTCTGTTGTTCCTGGCTCTCAAGACGGACCACAATATCGCATGTAGAGAAATTTTCCATTAGAAAGGTTCCACAGTCCATGACAAATTTGTGTTCCACTGGTGCAACTAGGCTAAAAGATAGTTTGGCTCAAACTAAACGACATTTTAAGTTTTAACCGTGACTTTCCAAACATATACAATAACCCCATAACGAAGAAAGAGATATTGATATCTTTGTGCTCACAACCATAGAAAACATGATTTTTAGCTGCCACTAGAAAAAGGTTCTGCAAAAGACCTGGTGGGTAGTCTTACTCTATAGATCTTTGACCGAGCATTCTAATTTTTAAAGGAAACACCATATCCTAAACTAGCTTCTACCTCCACACCTTCCACCTCCCCCCCCCCCCCAAATGCAAAGCCTATCACACTCAGATCTCACTGAGAATGAGAAATCCTTTTCCAAATTCTACAAAAACTAATCATTTCTATCAACACATCTGAACCTTTCAAGAAGAGCCAATAAGTTAGCAAATTCAGACACCTTTATATTTTTTTAAGTTCTTTCTGAAAGAAAAGGTTCAAATATCTTACGGAGCATTCCAGTCCCACTGAGAACTAACACATACATTCTCATTCACTACTATCCTGAAGAGGTTGGGAAACTTCCGCTGAAGAGGCATGCCATCAACCCAACGGTCCTTCCAGAATAGTCATTCTGTCATTCTCTACACAATTGACAAGGAAGAGGAGAAAAAATGCCAGTTCTTAATAATATTTTTTTTATAAGTGGGAGAAACGACCAGAAGAGACACTAATGTCTCTAAGGGAAATAATGTTTCCACGCAAACTGTATTCAGAACGAACCACATTACACCAAAGGGAATCATTACCAACCTAAGCTTCTAAATCCATTTATTAAAGAGAGCATTATTTAAGGATTCTAGGGACAAAAGACCAACACACCCTTACGAATGCTTTTGCAGACATGATTCTACTTGACATGTTCCACACTTGGATAGATGATAATAAAAATAGACCACTATATCACAAGTACGGGAAGCACCTCATCTCTTAACATTTCAGGTTGGAAGTACAGGTCTACTGTTATTTATATTTTTTTGAAGTTTTGTTTTCGGATATAGCTGACTTATCTTTTAGAAGAAAAAAAAAGGAATTGATAGACTTACCCTTGAGGTGTTTCTTTCCCTTGGGTTTTAATATTTCACTTTTTATTTTATTTACCTTTTTTTCTTGTACAAAGGATTGAGTAACAATGCGCATAGATGATGGAAAATGTCCATTAACTGGTATTGAGAGCACTAATTTGTTATCCTTTACATTTTCTCGTTGGGCTTTTAATATTTTTATTTTTTATTTTTTAAAATTTTATTTACATTAAAGAATTAAACAAATGTAAACAGATCGATCTCATTTTTAATGAAGTGAAAATACAATATAGTTTTTTATTAATCAGTTATTATATAATAAATAAATTTTAAAGTATTTTACATTACCCACAGGCATTTAATGGGCCTTAAAAATTCTTCTTTTCAGGCAATAGTGGGACAAGATGCTTAACTTGTTCTCGTCTTTTAGAAGTCCTCTTTCTTTAATATTTTTCTTCGTGCCCAAGGAGTGATCCATCGCTAGATTAAATCCAACAGGTGCGGGGATCACTAACAACTGGTCATTATGTTAATTTATAACAGGCTAGCTATTCTCTATAATTATGGCTTTTGTTCTCGGGTTTTATAGACTGCTAAGATACAACATATGTACATTTTGTATTATGCTGAGAACGGAATTTTGCATATCAAATTTCATAGCTTTCTAACGAAGTGTACTCTTGCTAGTTATTAAAGGGAGCTTTTTAGTCAACAGTTTGAGATCTGCTTGAGACTTGAGGCTTCCACTTGCCTCCAGACAGTAAAGAGTATGTATTTCCTCTTAAAAAGCACGGTAGCTTCAAAAGTATTTCATTTCATAAGCTTGGACAAAAGTTGTTTAAACCCTTTCTGTTCTTAATTTTATCTTTCCTCCAGGTTGGAGTTGGCTCTGGGATAGGCAGCCTGCCCCCAGTCCTTATTGGATTGGGTTGACATCATCGGTTATAGCTAGGGGTGCAGACGGAATCTTACATTCTGATATTCCGATCCGGCTCCGATAAAAATTAATGGATTTGGAACATATTTTTGTCCTATAAGCTATTTGAATCGGAATCAGATAATCCGATAGCTTATTAAAATAAAAAAATAGTTGATTTTGTATCTGCTTATCTAATTTTGATAAAAATATTATATATGTAATAATTAATATTGTAATAAATAAATATATATAAATGATTAAAAGTATGATATATTGATATTAAAAGGTAAAAATAAAATTTAAAACATATTATATAAAAATAGTAAAATGAGATTTATTTGCTATTTTTAATAAAATTTGATAAATATTATAGATTTTTGTAAATTATTGAATTATTCCGATCCCGAGAGCGAAATTGGAATGCCATGGTTCCTATTTAATTAAAATCAAAATCAGAATTGCTTAACCCTTTTTGTAATCGGAAATAGGTAATACCGCTACAGAATCTGACCTGTTTGCAACCCTAGCCCTAGCTATAGGCAATTGCTATCCTATTCATCCAATCCGTTGTACCATGTAACAAATGCAGTTTTGTCCTCCGAGTTGTACATCTTTCTGGTTGTAGATCCTTCTAAAACGTCAGTTACACCTTGAATTAATTTTTAACCAGATTCTTTTACACTTTTTGAGGGGTTGCTATATTTTTAAGATATTGCAAGTCAAATGTCATCTTTAGAAATATACATTTTATAAGTTAACTTTTCAGGGAAATAAAATAACTAATTACGTCTTTGATTATCTGTTCCATCTAGTACATTTTATTTCCTCATATTCTATTCTCATTTTAAAGGGAAAAACTAATCTGCATTTTGCTTTTCTGACAGCAACATGACTCAATACTGGACATTTTTTGGAATAAGTTTTAACTGTGAATAGTCCTAAAAGTTCTTAAAGACAAACTACACAAAGTGAGTATAAAATTAAATGGTATGAGAAGTATGTGATTAATTTTCACCAAGTTGTTTGATTAGAAAAGGACCCGATGATTATTAAACAAAACAACAAAACAAGCAAATTTTCATGGTAGAAGGCATTTCAGTTTGCCTTGACTGCCTAGCTTGCCTAGGCGTGAAGGGAAAGGCAGGTTAACCACCTCATTGTCTAATCAACCTCTTTGTTACTGCTGCTGATTTGACTACTGTGCTTATATTTGCGGAGTTCTTTGATAGGCATATTGTACATTAAATGGTTTTCTGTGTTATGTGGGGCTTTTCATAATTCTGGTTCATATTTATCTTATGTACTTTCACCACACCTAGTAAACTATTTTCTTGCAAAATTCTATATTTCAGGTTGTTCCAGATGATGCATCCAAGATTGTAGAATTTCAGGACATTATGAGCTATACAGCTGAATTTGAATCATCTCTCAAGGATGTCCATTTTATATCTGCAAATGGTCATGAGGATGAAAAATTAACCCATTTTGCAAACAATATTGAGGTCCACTTTGCATCTCGGAAGAAAAATGAAATTTTGGTCAAGGCCAGAAATTTGATCTTGCAGTCTGACTTCTCTTCTGCTGTGGGTATTAGTTAATTCACATAACTCCACTTTATGATTTCAAGTGGCAAATGATGACCAATATGTAGTCTAGTGATTCAAAATGTACTGCGCAGGTCACTGGTGTTGTCAAGGAAGAGTATTTTGTTGAGCTGCTCTTTCAGCCTGAGACATGCTTTGTGTCTAGTGCTGCATTTCATCTCATGGACCTGGTTCATCTAATACTCAAGGTATACCTATGGTCCACGCCTGTAAGAGAGCACGTTAGCGCATGATCCATGTGCATAGATGAGGAGATTGCAATGTTGATTCACAATGCGTTGAATTGTTTGATGGCATGTGAGGAAGTTAATTATTTTCTCTCTGTTACTTGTCTTGGGCTACTTGAATGTTTACATTTTTGGCTTGTGATTGGTCATTAAAATTTGGAAGTTTGATGAAGAGGAGTAAGAAGAAAAAATCTAACATGCCAACAAGCACAGATGTCCAGCAGACGTGTGGGATCTATTGGGACTTCCTATGAATTAAATTTTTGTTTGAACAGTGAAATGTACCACAACTCATTATGGCTCTGATTTAACTAATTATTTCGAGGCCATCAAGAATGTTTGGGCAAAACTGCCTCTTGCATTCACCTCTCATCTCGGTTGGTTAACAAGGGAGATCTCATTTATCCCTTGCTCTTCTCTTTGCCATGTATGGCAGTTATGCTACTATCTTGGTACGTTAGTGCTGCATGCAACCCATATTTTTTCTGCATTAATGAATTATGTTCTATTTTGGCACCAATTTCCAAAAACCTGCCTCTTGTTTTCACCATAGTTTGCCGGATTGGCTGTCTGACCCAGTATTGCGGCCACAGGAGTGATGCACTCTGACTTCCGTAGGATCGGCATGAGTCAAACCTGTTCTGGCCTGGCCAGGTGTCGAAACCTCACAGACTTAATTTGAAATGTTTAAAATATCTAAGCATGTCTTTTTTTTGTTGGGGGGGTATATGTTCATGGTAGTGAGGTTTTGGGTGTAGTTTTTTTGAATTATGGTAAGCCCTTTCTTTATCAATCATCGGGTAGATTTGATGGTAATTACACTAGGTGATAGCTTGGCAGCTCTTGATTAACTACCACAATTCAGTTGTGAAACGACATCCATATGAACAAAAGTTTGTATTTGATTTCTCTTCTTTGGAGAAATAGGAAGTGATGTATGGATAACATTTATTTTTTGTATACATATATCCTTTTTGGTATAATGGTTTTCTTGAATCTTTATATCTTTGGGGTCATTGACGGCCCTTGTTTGGATCTAGTTGAGTTCGGGTGGAAACTCAGATTGGGCTTGACCGCCTAATTGGCCTTCATATTGCATCTTGGTATCTTTAACCAGCATTATCCCCTATTGGGGCTTAGCCAACTTAATGGATCTTCATTTAACTTCTCGGGCTCCCTACCTATTTGGAGACGTTATCTCCAATTGGAGCTTAGCCATTGTAATGGGTCTTCATTGATCTTCTTGGGCTTTGTATCCATGTAAAGGCATTATCTCCATTTGGGGCTTAGCCATCTTAATGGGCCTTCATCTGTCTTAACGGGTTTCACGTCCTTTAAGCGTTATTATCTCCAATTGGCGCTTAGCCATCTTAATGGACCTTAAATAGTCTTGATGGGCTTCCTACCCTTTAAGAGATATTGTCCCCAATTGGGGCTTAGCCATATCAATGGGCCTATAATGATCTTGATTCTTTGTTTTATTTTGTATTTTTTCTATGTTTTAATCTTATTGGGCGCCATCCTCTTGCTAATGGGCCTTAAGTTGCCTTGTGTTGTATTTGCGAGCATGTGAATTACTTAGGTCATATTCTTTATCAACTCTTCTTTTTTTTAATAAAAAAATTGTCTTTAGGGCATATACTCAGATTTGAACTGGTAGCTTTATGACTAAGAGGTTTATATTCCTAAGATTAGTGGTGTTTCAGATCCTAGATTCTTTTTAAGTTTTTTCAGATCCCAGACTTGAATTTTTGGATCTTGAACCATCTTATACTCATTGTTATCACCGAGGGAATATCATTTTGACAGAGTTCCTGATGTGCAGACTTTCAATCTTTGGAGTTTGGATTTCCATTGGTTTCCATGAGTTCACATCTTTTTGGTTCGATATGTTCTTGACCTTAGATATAAAGGGGGTGCAGCTTCTGATCTTTCAATTGGCAGACTTACCAATATTCTCATGAGATTGAAATCTCCATAGGTCCTGGGATATCCATAACCCTTGAGGATGACAGGCTGTTTTGAAATGTGATTTGGACTTTGGACAGCTTTAGGAGATAACCACGGGATGCTCTCATATCTGGACTAAAGCATTCCAGATTTAGAAAACCCATGAGCCCAGTCCATTAGTATTTTACTGGTTTCAGATTTGAGCTTATTTCAGATTGATTTGATCAAGATTTTAGATTCTGATTTTTTTTTTTGGGAATTCACAGATTTCATTTATTTCAGATCTGACTTGTTATATTGCTATCTTCATATTTGCATTCTATCTTGGTTTATGAGGGTTATTAGTTGACTCTCCAGTCCCCATAAACACATGCAATTGACTGTGAAAATGTCATTCATATGATATCAGAGTACAAAAACATGGGGAAAGGCATAAGAAGCCGTCACTTACCTCATATCATCATGTGGGGGTATATATGCGTGTGAAAGGCACGAGAGCCATAGGTTCCCGTAATTGATCATGTGAGGTGTTCTCCTTAGCCATATATAGACATGTGATACTTTCTCATATCCCTACCAAATCTTAAAGTTGGTTTAGCATGGTGACAGGCATTACCTCTCTTACATTGGTGGGAATTTTTGCCCACATACCCGTCCATGATCAGCACACCCCGAGGACATGCTTGTGTGTCCATACATTATTATGAGGGGGCCATAGTTGTCAAGATGACAAGGTGCCTAAGGCATTGAAGGGTGCCAAATCAGCTTAGACGACTAGGTGGCCACTTAGGCGTCTCCTAGGCGGTCAAGGCGGTAGCATCATGTGTTTATATATATGTATATACACATATATACATATGCATATATCTACACTAAATGTGGGAAGAAAAAAAATAGATTTATAAAAGTAACAATTATACAACAATTTTAAAAACTTATAAGAACTAATAAAATTGACATATAGCAAGAATAAAATTTATATGAAAATTGAAAACACATTACAAGGCAGAGGGTGCTGCGCAAATAGGTTAGCATGTGGACCACCATTTGACATAAAAATGGGCGCATCTTAACATTGTAATACAGCTTATTAGGTGGGGTATAGGTGGGCTGCGAAAATAACATAAGATATAGGCTTATTTTCCATTGGATTAAGACCAAAGTGGGCCTATTTTAGCATCAAAATACAGCCCATTAATGACTTGACATGTGGGCTGTGCAATTAACATAAATATGTGCCATTTCTTTATGAATTGACATTGAAGTGGGCATAGTTATTAGAGGCGCTCGCCGCAACCGCCTAGGCGGTTGAGGCTAGTGAGGCGCTGGTAAAACGCCTCGCCTCGCCCCAAAACGCCTCGCCCTGCCCAAGTCAAAAAAATTGGTCAAACATGATCCATTTCTTAATTTAATTATGATATTTGTCTTATTTTGTTATTAATTTCTACTCTCATTAAGTTGTTATATTATGTTATGCTTGATTTGTACTCTACTCTTGTTTTTTTTTTGGACATTGGCACAGTGGTCTGCGCGCGCGAGAAAGCCGCCCTCGACGGGGCAGGCGCGGTTCGAGACCGCGAGCTGCCGCCCCGGAGGGCGGTGGCGTCCCACTGCGCTAGGAGCGCGGGACGTACTCTACTCTTGTTAGTTGTTATGATGTTGTGTCTGTTATTGACATTCTTTTATTGTTATAACATTATTTATTGATGACTACAATATATAGTTATTAAAATGATACATTTATTTCAATATTACAAGTATTTTTCTAGATTTATTTCAACTATTTGTATTAGATATATGTAATATTGAAATTAAAATAATTAAATAATATAAAATACCTCGAGCGCCTGAGGCAAGGCGCTAGGTCCCTCGCCTCGGGCGCCTCACACCTCGGATAACATAGGAAGTGGATTCCAATTAATTGGCCAAATCTGAGAATTGAACAATATAAACCAATTGAGAACTGGATTAGATTTAATCCCAATCTAATAACATTTTGAGAACTTTCAGTGCCACAAGTGGTTTTAATGCAACTGGACATCAACAATGCATTTATTCTGGTGGTTGATGAGCAGTATGTACACTGCTGATCGATCATCACTTTACACTGGTAATACCTATTTGTAATTACTTATTTATTGGCCAAGATTAATTTTAGGAGCATGCTTATGGTTTCAGATTCAAGCTGCATCCTTTTCTCTGAGGTCTAGTCAACATTGATTTATCTACGGTCTGACACTAATGCTACCTGATAGTTCTAATTGTCTCTTGAAAACCAGTGCAGGATGCTTGCTTATCATCTTCCGGGGTGGCGCTGGAGTTCTACCATGCGGCAAGAGATGCTTTATTTCTCTACAAGGCTATTGTGCCAGTCAAGGTCTGTGCATAAAATAAACAGATGTCCTCAAAAAATTCAACTTATAAATGTAAAAGAAATGAAGTTTCTATTCGTGATTGTACCAGAACCTTTGTTAGTGTTTCATTTCCTTTTCAATGGAAGTTTCATTTTCTCAGAATGTATTCTGACTTTTGGCCTAATGCTTCTTCTAGTGATCAATTCAACCTCTGATCAAAAGATATACCTTGGTTCTATTTCATGTCTTCAACAAGTTTAGCAACAGGCATAACAAGTGGATATAACCTCAAAATTCTTAAAACATCTTTTTTTTTGGAAAAAGATGTTAGGTTTGATTTAGATTTGACAACCAAGAAAATAGGTAATTCCATAGGAGTACTAGCTAATTCAATGATATGTATAAAAAATATATTGAGATTGTTGGATTCTTTGAAATTTTATTTTTGACCTCTCCCCATTCCCCATCGGACCTGCAAAGCACCGATGTTAATTACATCGACCAAGCATTCAAACACCCTTGATTAACCATTATAGCAATCTGTGAATAGAAGACATACACCCACAAAATAAATGTACAGGAGCGACAACCCCATGAACTTGACAGAATGCAAACACTTTTTTTGTTTTTGCATTTAGTGTGATTCTTTGTTTGCATTGATTCTGGGTTCATTTGGGAATTTGATTTCTTTTGAGTTGGAATTTGTTTTGAACTCACGTTGATTAAGGCTTATTTAGGGATTTGGTTTGATTTTGGATTAGTTGTTTATTGGATCATGACTTGATGGTCTCTTTGGAGTCTGATTGATTTTTTTATTGGAGTTAATCTCTTTAATTGTGACTTCACTGTTTAGGTGTTTGAATTGGGTGCTTCAGGAATTTGAGTTTTTTTTTGTATTATATTTTGATCCGGGATTTTAGGATTCGAATTTCAGATTTGATAGTTTATAATTGGGATTTCAGACCATCTGGCTCTTTCAGATTCTTAGCACTTCTGCCATATTGTTTCTAGTTTCTTTTTTACTTCTTTTTTTTGTACTTCCAGTTATTGTCAGAACTTGCTGAACGTCCGGACATAGGGTTTTTTTTTGTTCCCTTTCATTTTCAGTTTTTCTGTTTTTTCTGTTTTTATTTTTCATATTATTGCAGATCTGCTGTTTATGTTTTTGCTCATTTGTTGTTTTCCTCTGTTTTTTTTGTATAACCCGTTTTAGATTATGAAAATAGGTGGATTTTGTTCTTTTAGGATTTTTCTGGTATGTTTTAGATTTTTTAACATCTTTGGAGTATTTTTATCTTTTATTTGTTGGCTTTATAGTTTATTAGGTCCATTTAGGTTAGTTGCTATTAAATGGGTTTTTGGGCCTCAAAAAATTGTTACTTAGTGTTTTAATTATCTGAAAATTTGTATTCGGGTTAGAGAACTTCTGTTTAACTAAATTTTGACCAGATTTGATATTTATAGATTTTATTTAATTTTACCCTTTTATTTTGTTTACATTCATTTAAGTTCATATGGCTATCAATACTCCAATCCACATTATGAGTAAGGTTGAACATGACATTGCATTGTTCAAATCAAATAGAAGTACAAATAAGTGAGGGAAGGTATGAAAGCCATGATTTCCAGAATTTGAATAAACTAGGATCAAATTCACTTGACCTTTGATAGACATTATGTAATTCATCCCAATTGGTTTAGGATAGGGTGTGTCCAGTTTTTGATAGGCATATAGGGACCCTTCCTGATTAATCAGCATCGAGTGTACCCCAGCCTTAAATAGGCAATGTGGGGTCTTGCCATGATTGATGAACGTCGTTAGTTTGTGGTTCAATGTATTTGCATGTTAAACATGCATAGCCTCCCCTATAGCATAATGCGTATATTTCTCCATTAGTGGGGAACATGGTGTGACATTGGGGTTTTCATGACCTTCGGATGACAACTTTAAGGATGTAGGGTCATGCCTAGCCCCCCCCCCCCAACTAGTCTCGGTTTGTTGGATTAAATTCATGATTTTTTATTTAATTTTATGTTGATTGTTTATTTTAGAATTTTTTTATAATGGTTGTTCTGCTCATTCATAAATTGCTCCGGTCCATTGGGCCTATTAATGGGCCAAGGTCCCAATGAACCCCTTTGGTGAGTTCTCCGGGTGGTCGGCCTCTTCCCTTCTTAGGAGAGTAGGCATGCGACCGCGGCCATAGGCTCCCAGGACTAACAATGGTGGGTGCAGCGCCCCTCGATGATTCTGGACAGCTTGGAGAAAGCCTTTGATAGTGGGGGAAGGAGGAGCAAACAACCTTGAAAATGCTAGCCGCGAGATCAGATGGTGAAGATGGCGACAATCCTCGTGGCAATGGCAAAGGAGGGCTCTGGCGGCCGCGATGGGCGGCTTCGTTAGCAGCTAGGGACTTCGTAAGGACCCTTGCAGCGTGCTTTAGGCCTCGATGATGGTAGAGGAGGACGTGGATGGCCCTGTGAGGATGCTTCGGCCCTGGAGATGGCAGGAGCTAACTTTAACGGCTGCAAGGGGGTGTGCCAGGATCCTTGTCGATAATGATGGATGAAGCCTGAAGGAGACAACCATGGCGACTATGGCAGACGAAGGTGGTCGGCATCATGGCCTTGACATGGGTGGCAGGAGGTGGTGTCAAGAATGGAGTTAGGAGAAGGGGTCGACAGCAATAGAAGAGTGTGTGGGTGGTTTCAGCAGGAACAATGGTGGACAGGGGATGTCCTCGCAGGCAACAACGAATGAAGGAGAGGGACTTAATGGTGGCGGAAGATGATGCAGGCGGTTGCAACAGCCTCTTCTACTCCTCGATCCTCCTCCATCCTCTCTCTCCCTCTCCACCCTCTCCATGTTTTTTAACCCCATGGACGATGCCACAGGACCTCTTAAATAAGCCATGGGGTGTCTTCACCGTTAAGGGAAATCCCTCCCTGCCAATCAGATCCTTCCTACATCCTCTCTTCTCCTTTTGAGGGCAGTGGGATCCTTATCCTCCCTGGATTTATTGTTCTTGCTATGTTAAGGAGATCCTGCCCGGCCAATGTTTGAAAGGAGGCTGGAATGCCGTGGGGCAGTTTCCGCCATCGGGGAAGTCCGATTGGGGCTCCTCCTTTAAAGACGGCAACTGTGTTGCTCTGTGGATTGTGCGTTCTCTTTATTGCATTTTAGGAAGTTCACAGCATGGGTTTTCTGCAATCAAGAAGAATCCTGGTGGACACGGGCACCGTAGGCGGCAATTGCGGCACTCAATGGAATCCATGGAGTCCCCCAGTGACATGCGATCCTTTCTTACTAAATTGTCGGGCCGTCTTGGATTGTCTCTGTTGACCGTAATCTTCCAAGCAGGCAGGAGAGGCTCCGGATATATGTTGAGGCAGCAGGCTGTGAAGATTCCAGAACGTGGGCCCTTTTTGATACCACTATGGGCTTGTCTTTAAAAGGAACCTAGCTCATTGAGTACTTGAATCATGGGCTGCACAAGAGCATTAACTTGGGCTATTCTAATTGAATGAAAACTGAAGTGGGCTTGCATTATGAGGCCCAGGTGAAGGTAGTAACATGGTGGGATGTAAATCATCAGTGAAAATAGGCCTATTATATGCGGTTGCGGTGGGCAGTTCATGCATATTATTATTTTTTGAGAATTTCTGTTGTCAACACAGCCTTATTCTTCTTATAGTGAAAACCTTTAGTTAGCTTTTGATGAAATCTCTAAATGACAATGAAACCTTTGAATTTATTATTCTACTATTTTCAACTTTATGTATTCTTCTATCTGTAGAGTACATCTATTGTAAAGAAATGGCTGTAACAGAGTTGTCATTTGTATTAACACTTACATGGTGCTAACGATTCCATACCTATTTGTGGCACTTCAACGTATCATTTTGTGTTCCTACCTATTATCATGATTCATGATATTCAAGAGAGATGCATGGTCTAACTGTACTACCATTCTCTTTTGGAGCTACATTCTTGCTATGTATGTACTTCAGCTTTATAGTTCAAAGTGGATGTTACTGCAATTAGTTAAGTTAGGAAGGCATTTACAAGTATGCGGAGGCCAAAAGAGAAAGTCTAACAAGGATTTCTAGGTAGAATTGACCTGGATAAGTCCTTTAAAAGTTGAAAAAAAAATAAAATTATAGAAAAATGTTTCTAACCAATCCACAAAGGATAGACGGCCTGAATAGCCACCATTGGGCACCTCCCAGTGGTGGGGGCCACCACCTCCGGTGCCCTGGTCTTTACTGTCGTAAATGAGTGGGGAAACCGAGTCAACCGCAGCAGGGAAGATGAGGGCTGCAGTGGTGGTGGCAGCCTCTCCCTCCTCCGGGAGGTGCCAATCCCACCAGGATACTTTTCCTTCCAACACCACATAATATGCAAGCAGTGGACATATTGCCTCACATTCGTTGCAACCTGTCAGTAGCTGGAACTTGGAAGCCTCTTCTAGGCAATTTTCTGCACATAGATCTGAATTGTAATGAGTCAAATATTATTCCACGCTGCTATATACTATGGAACCCACGTATCCTTTTCATTCAACATCTTGGCAGCAGATTTCTGGCCAATCCAAGATTTGATTATTGAGTTTTAACTTTGTCATTTAGAGAGCAATGTGTGGGTCGATGAATGATGAAAGAATATGTATTTTAGTTTATGTAATTCACAATTTATTTTTTTCCATGCATTTTTTTTCATAATAATTATTGTTGTTGGTTTTTAATATATTTGTTTAACATTTTTTGAAGGTATTGTTGACGTTGCTTAATGCCCCATTTGATTAGAGTATAAAAAATGATACTATAGCAATTTTGATATTGATATTTGTAGATAATGGAGTATCAATATCAAAATCGATACAAGTGGACACTTATATTGTATAACATGTCTTGTTTGAACTAAGAGTTTCAATATTGATATTGATAGCCAAACACCTATTGATGGTTCCTATTACTATCACTTTCAAAATTGATAGTGATAGAGGTGCTCAATAGAGTTATGAAACATGGCCTAAGGTAAATCAAATTGGGATATTTTGGTAGTAGCATGAAAAGCGTACATTCTTCATATGGTCAAATTTGTGAAGATTAAAATTTGAAGTTTTTTTAATTCCCAACTATGAATAACTTGATCATTGTTTTTGTTTTCTTTCTACTTGAAGCTAGAGAAGCAGCTGAGTACCATCAGTCAAGAGGCCATAATCATGCATAATGATTGTCTCTATTTATCTCAAGAAGTAGGTGGACTCGCATTTGAGGTAAGTTTTGCTAGTGATTTTGCTTTCCTCCTGGCCTTCCAGTTTTCTTTGTCCGTTTGAGGTGACTTATCAGATTCTTTTTAGAAAACTGATAAAGTGTGCAAATAATTTATCTAGATAGTAACTTTTTTCTGGCAATCATTTTGACATGGATGTGATGCACATAAAACCTAGGCTCAACGACATGGCAAACTCTATCCAGATAATGTTCATTTTTGTTGAGTAATTTATTTGGAAGTTAATTCACGTAAGAGAATAGCTCATAGAGGTTAGCTAGAAAAGTAATGGGAGCTTTGCAAGTCATTTGCTTCTGCTAAATCACAAAAAAATGCTGTGGTGCTTATCCCCCTATGCACTTTTAGACAAGCAAGACAAGATGCATCCAGATTCAGAAAAAGTACCTCAAATTCGTCTTGAGTGGATGAAAAGAGAAATCTGAGTCCGCATAATGCATTTCTCCTCTTCAATTTGGATCATAACTTTTATCAGTCTGCCTCATGGAAGCTAAATGTCTTGCAAGTCTAAGCTCTGAAGTGGGTTTGAGTAGCTTTGTGGAAAACCATGAGGTCATACGTCATCTTTGAGTTTGAAATGTTGAAGGAACATCATAATTAACAAAAAAAACTCATCTTTGAGTTTGAAATGTTGCATCTCCATTATCGTTGTTATTTATGCTCCGTGCACTGATGTTGAACCAACAATTTAGGAGTTGACCCATAGAAAGGAGCCAATCTTAGCATCTGATACCAAAATTGATGTGAGACAAAGCAAACAAATGACTTAAATGGAGTGATCTAGAATGGATTGAACCAGGTCTGAACCAAGTTAAAGCCAGCTAGACTGGCATTGAACCAGCCAGAACTGGAATGAACCGGCTGTGAACCAGGTCTAGAACATGTTAAACCTGGCTGAACCCGGTTTGGCTCGTTAAATTGGGGTTAACGTCATGCAAACAGGTGGTTTGATGCATTGGGACTGCTCATACTAGGTGAGGTGGCTCGTTGGCCAGGTGTAACATATGGGGAGAGGGGACCGGGAAGGGAAAAATTGCAAAAAATGATGAGGCAGGTTGCAATGTGGAAGGAGGCTAGCACGAGATAGCAGCATTCATAAACAGGCGAAGGGTGAGAGGCACACATGACATCGGAACCCAGTGACGTAGCACCTTGACAATGTGAATGGTGGGAGTGAATGTTCGCGTGAAAGGGGAAGCACACCAGGTTGGCGCTGAATACATGAACATGGGCGGGGAGCAGAAAGGTGCTCATACGGCCAACGGCATTAATTAATGTGGTTGGTCATGTGATGACAATGGCATGGCAGAGTTGAGGGTGGGGGCATGCGCATGAGGATAAGTGTCAAGACTGAGACAACTTGATGTGATGCACAAGAGGAAACCAAAGAGTTCTTTTCCTTTGTCGAGCAGCAGAGGTGGCAAGACAGACACTGCTCCTTCATCAAGTGTGGCATGCGGGGGGCTTCCTGAAGGCACATGAAGGGGGAGGTTGATGTGGCTTGCATGAGAGTGAGAACAAGGATCCAGACGTGAGGTGAAGGGGCAAGAGCCCCAGATGATGTAGAGGTTGTCAGGAGGGGGAGATAGGAACATTAGAGAAGTTGAAAGTATGGCAGGATCTGGAGGTGATCGGCATCGGATGGAACTGGGAATGGAGCACTGTTGACGAAGCTCACCGGAAGATGGTGCATGATCCTCGGGGTCAAAGCAGCTACTTAGTTTGGGTATCGCCAGAACTGCAGGGAGGTCAGTGTTGAACAATATCATCAACATAGCAGATGTAATCTTGAGCCCTTGCAGCTGGAGGATGATTCTGGGAAGATGACCGTGCCAACTGGAGGATGTCCGGGGCATTGCACTGGCAGCTGAGCAAGAGGACTGTTGGATCCAGCTCATTGCCGGGGACTGTGCATTAGACCAGTGTAAGGGCTGCTCACTTGCTCAAGTCTAGGGATCGTTAGAATTGTGGGAGTTGTTGTGCTACTCTGATGCAGCTTGGTTCACAAAGGCAGTTGATGTGCCAAAATTCAGCCTCCTCCAATTGCATGCGACCTTGAAGTTGGAGGCTGATCGGAGACATTCCATGATCCGACAACTCACAAAAGCAGTAGAATGTAACCAGAATAGAGCGCGAGATTGAAGAATAATAGAGGGAATCATAAGATGCAGAGGAAGGAGTGGGGAGGGGGAGGGGAATGGCGCAGATAGCCAGGGTGAGGTGGGAAGAACACCCTAGAAGAAGATGATAAATGAAGTCCCTCAGCCAAACAGGTGGAGAGAGAAGACACCAGGGGCAATGCCCCCTTATGGTACCTTCCAAATTTTTTTTCTATATATCATTCATCTGGAGAGTACAAGATAAACTCATTTATAGAGCTGATTTAAACATTTTGACCCTCTAAGTTTGAACTATTTACGTTCAGGTCCACGCGACCCAAAAAAAGATTAAGAAAATGAAAATATTCTAAAATGTCCACATTATATTTCTCATCAAATATTTTCTTTCCCTTTGTAAAGTCCAGGCATAAACTCACCCATCATTCCAAATTCTTCCATACAAAAAACAGAATTTCTGCAAATGGGCATTGAGGACCATGAAGAGGCAAGGCATTTAATTGTTGCATTCCTACAATGAGCACCTAACGTTTGACATGTGTAGTGCATCTTATCTAATTTCTTATAACTTATGTTACTGTTCAAACATTGCTTAACATAATTTCTCTACGTTAGCTCCTAATTGATAATTATTTGATAATGCATTTGATTATTATTATTATTATTATTATTATTATTATTATTATTATTATTATTATTATTATTATTATTATTATTTCTTCAAATGACTAATCTGTGTTTTTCAGTATCGTTCAAACTTTCCAAACGGTGTCAAAGAACGTGCAGTATTTGTTGATATGGAGCTGAGTTTCCGGCAGATGGCTGAAGACGTACTAGGAAAACAAGTTCAGTTGGTCAGTATTAGTTTGAAGGAGGTAATGCAACTTAGTTTGATACCAATTTTCTTCTAAGCCACTTGGGCAAGGTATTATTAAGAGCGTGATGATCTTTCTTCTCTGGAAATTTTCTCATTATGGTTTATACTAGAGTTGCAAACAAGAGTTCTGTAAGCTTCCTCATTGGTGGCATTTCTTGTCACAAGCTACCATATTTGTTATGCTGTCTTAATTTTCTTGGGATTCTTGCCACCTTCTAAAGGTACAAGAATGATGATGGTCCGGTTGTCATGCCTGTTGTCATTTTTGTTAAAGCTTTATCTGTGATGGATAGTTCTTGCATATATACAAGTCCATGTCTTTGTAACCTGGAGAGCTTAGCCAAGGCCCAAGGCTATAACTTGTGAACATAAACTTTATGCATGTATTTTGTTTGTTCTCATCTTGTGTCTTAGCAGTATTTTTTGTATTCTGTAGTAAGTTGGAGTGACTGATATCATGTATTCACTTTTGTTACATTATCAAGTTGCTTGCTTTTAGCTACTGCTTTTTCCTTGTTCTCTGATAGTTTCTCGCTTCTGTCAGGCTATAGATGGGGCCAATGGATTTCAGAACACTCATCAAGTACAATGTTATGAGTTAGCTAAATTTAGTGTAGATCAGGTAAATATTTATGACTTATATTTTTAAATTTCTTTATTTAGTAATTGCTATTGTGCCCCCTTGAAGAAAATTGGCTATACTATCTTTTTTTGGAACTCATGGATCTGATGCCGGTCTTGTGCATACTTTGCATAGGTTCTATTGTAACTCATCATTCTTTCTTGTTTATTGATATGATCATGGTTTGCAGAATTGATAATGTGGATCTGCGTCATCCTTGGCCAATCTGGGTTTACCAGCCTAACTGATTCCACGAGAATTGACCTGCTTCTGACAGAACAGAATAGGTTGGGAGTGGTCTCTCTGGCTCAACTGGCTTTTCTAAAGTGAGATCAGTCCGGATTGGATGATACTGAAAGGAGAACAATCAGCCAATAGCAGAGTCAGACAATCTGGACTGAGATCACCTTATCTGATTCTGCAAGCCATAGACTGATCCTTGGCCGACTTCAGCAGTCCTCAAACTAGTCACCTATGCTGGTTTGCTAACCTGAGATCAGTTTGGATCAGCCGATCCTCCCAGATGGCTGATAATGTGCACACTCCTTGACTAATGTGCACACTCCTTGTCTAACGTGCAACCTCTAGTTTCTGGAGCATCTGGTGGGATATTAAAAGTTTTTTTTTACAAGGGAGGACCATCATGCAGTCCTGGAAGACTGCACAATGGGAGAGTCCTGTATGATTATCCTGTGGGTCTCGCTTAGGGTGGAAGCTGTGGGTTTCCCTATTTTTGCGACAATGAACCCCCAATGCAGTTATCTTCAGTGGTGGGAGGTTTTGGAGGCTTTTATTTTTTCATTTTTTTTGATAAACGGATGAAGTGGAGAACCATCAAGGCATCAACTGCAATGCAGTTATGGAGTGCCCAGTGGACTGTTTTGACCCGGCAGTTTCAATCTCTATCTTGTTTTGCTTTTTTTGTGTGTGTTTATCTGAAGGGGGTGCTACGGTGCAATTAAGAGAGTCCACGAGACTTTCCATAATTCCATGCATGGGTGGCAGTTTTGGAGAGTTCTTCAGATTCTCCTTAGGCTGCAGCAAGAATTTGTGGGAGTCCAATGGACTTCCCACACAAGGCAACTAGCTGTTGGATGTGTAGTCCACATCCTTCCCTTTTTTTTCTATCAAGCTAAGAAGATGCTCGCAAGAGCTAGAATTTACAATCTTCTTATGGTTTCTTCATCAGCTGTGATAACTGGTAAAGGATCTTGTGAGAGCTTGTGGCAGCTGGAGGTAGGATAGTTTACCCTCTGCTTCCTTCCTCCCTCCTCTTCATCGGTGCATCAAGGAGGCATGCAGCAACAAGAAATTGCAATGATCTGCCACTCTCTTCATAGCCCAATGGAAGCAAGGGATTCCTCTTCATCAACCCACTGAACCAAGGTGTTTTAGGGGTCAAGAAAATCCCCGAAAGCCATTGGAAAGGTAAGTGAGAGGAGCAATGAGGCATTGGAGTCTCCATTGAAAGGTTCCTCCATCGCCTCTCCCCTTCCTCAACGAGGCCTTGACTTTGGAGTTCTCTCATGGAGGGTTTGCACCTTTGCCATTTAGCCCATCATCCTTGTCTCCCTTTTTATTCTAATTTTTTGTTGGTACAGTACGTTTTGCCAGTCTGGTATTTTGAAGAACGAGATTACTTTTTGTCAACTGTGATAATGTAAGAATTTTTCTGGGCATTCTTTCTGAAACCTTTGGCTTCCATATGGATGAGAATTGTTTAGCTCCTTGATTTTTTTTTGGAGCAATTAGACAATCAAATAGAACAGGGTGTTTCTGATATCCACTTACCTGCTCTCCTATGGCCTATTTTGATGGTATGCAGTAGCAGAATTTTCAATAACAGTTAAGACAGATGGTGGTTGTCTTGTAGTTTGAACTCTGATCAATAGGTGGATCACCGCTAAGCCTGTTCTTCCCTTTTGGTACCTGGGTCTCTTGTTTTGAAGAGCTATCTCCTTGACTGTCTTGTGCCTCCTTTTCTTGACTCTCAACTGTGATATAAGTTTTTTAATGAACTGTGCCCTTGTTGGGTTTGCTTCCAGAAAAAAAATAAATGAACGGCCCGAATTGGATTTTGCACATTGTAGTTATTTTTCTGCAAATTTGACTCTTGCATGTAGGCGTAACATTTTTACATATGAAATTCATTTACAGGCTCGGTCCAATTTCTCATGTATTATTATGCATAGTACACATTTCTTTCAGTTTCCTTAGCTGTTATTCTCATGGCCACTGTAGTATTATGTGAACTTCTATCGACCCATCCTTTCTGGTGGTTTTCTCATTATTTCAGGTGGTTTTCATTTTGGAGAAAGTACACATTATTTGGGAGCCTGTCTTGCCAAAGTCAATCTATAGGAGAACAATGTACACCCTTTTGGACTTCGTTTTTGCAACAATTACAAAGGACATGCTACTTCTAGATGATATTGCAGCAGAAGAAACCTTGCAGGTCAGTTGATTTCTTTTATCCTTGAAAAACTCAATCATCATTGAAATTCCATTAAATGCCTTTTTATTCATTTTTGCAGCTTCAGCAGCTAATTCACATAATTTTCGAGAGCCTGTCCTCTCTACTCAAGTCCCTAGTTGAAATCCATGAAGATACTCTCTCAAAGGAAAACTTCTGGATGCATTTTGATGAGAAGATACCATCTATTGGAAAATTCCAGAAACTAGCAGGTAATTTGTAACGATTTTTTGAGATGTCGTGATTATCCACAGGTCACTAACTGAAATTCCCTTTAGATCTGCTAGATATGCCCCTGAAGTCCATAACAGACGCGTGGGAAACTGGTGTACTAGTTCGCTGTGGTTTTATGAAATCTGAGGTATGTCATGTTTTGAAGATGGCACCGTACGTAAATTCTTGTTTGGTGAATATTTTTTATTTAGATGTTAATCATTAAATAACTTTCAGGCCTTATTAGATTTTAAGTCATTTCTTTCACATGATTCATCGTTTTCCAAATATTTCTCAATCCTTTCAAACATGAGAATTTGCAGGTTCGAGATTTTGTCAAAGCAATCTTTGCAGATTCACCTTTGAGAAAGGAGTGCTTGTGGAGGATGGAGCGGACAAATTTTTGAGGGTTCACTAAAGTGCAGACTTTGTAGATATTTCTCACTAGTCTTTTTCGCGGACGTTTTTGTTTCCTTTTCCACAGTTCGCAGATCAGCCAATCTGAGGCACGCCCCCTGTTTTAATCTGCAGTGGGGGGAGAGACTGGACTTTCCGCCTAAACGATCGGTTTTAAGTTTTTGTGCATAGGAAAGTCTAGTACAACTAGTTGCATGAAATTCTTTCTTTATTCACTTCAATCACAACGCTCCGCAGGATTATTCTCTGGGGAGGAAAACTTTTACTTCTCTTTGGAGTCTACAGTGTACACAGAACACGAGTCGCGACTACTCAGCCCCCTGAGATAAAAAAGGGCGCAGGCTTTGTAGTTTGTACATCCAGGTAAAGCTCACCTCTGATGAAAATACTACCCTGTGTATAGGACCTGCCCGACCAAGGAGACGAGACGAAACCACGTCTTAGATTTCTGTTACCGATGGCGAACATCTACGTCTTAGATTTCCCTTGCCAATTGATCATTCAGCCTCTAGCATCACCGTATCTTAGGGGTGGCAATGGATTGAGTCAACCGGTGGGGATGCTGGTCAGACGGCTCGTAGGTTAAGGCCATGCTTGGCACTTATATCCTTGCACTGTATTAAACACCATAAATGTTTGACTATGTATCAATTTTGATATTGAAATTTTATTGTTTACAAATATCAATATCAAAATTTATATAATATTATGTTTGATACCCTAATCAAACAACAGGACATGCCAAATCATCAACGGGGCTAAGTGAGTTGAAATTGGTCAAATAGATTTTTATTTTTATGATATAAGTTGATTGTAATATATTTTAATTTAATTTATTATTATTTTTTAATGATGCATTTATAAAATAAAAAATTTGAGTCAGGTAAGGTAGAAGTCAGCGATTTTGTGAGTTGAGTCCGATCTGCAATGTAATGGGCCCAGTTAAGGGTAAAGTTTTTTTGGACACGATGGCACAGAGGGTAGGAGATGCACAGCCTCGTGCGTGATTTAGTGATCGAGTTCGAGTCCTAACTCGATCGTCACCCGCAACGGTCTCTCCCAGACGGTTGGGCGCGACTGTTCCGCTCGAACCGGCGTTCCCAACCTACGGTCGATCGGCCAGTTATGGGTAGAGTCGCTCGCTGCATATGCTCAATGGCGTCCGTACACGATCTTTGCGCTCCCTTGTGCCTAAGCTTCGGGTCGGCTTGATACACAGTTTAATTTGGGATAATCTTGACTCAACTTTGAAAATTTGTGGATAAACGAATATTATTTTTAAATCAGGGTCGTACAAAACCGGAGGTGCTTTGGCGTCCTCTCCCGGTCACATTTCTCAACTCGACACTCGTACGTAGTTACGACTGCATCACCATCACGCCCACGACGTTACCTGGCGTCGAAAAGTTCTCAAGAGTGCTGTGGCGGCCGGGGCTCTCTCTCTCTCTCGTAAATTAAGGCTTGAGCTCATTTGCGTCTTCCAATTGTTTACTAATGATCAAGTGAAGTGTAAACACCAAGCGTTAAAGAAAATGATAAAGACTTAAAAAAGTTTCAATATAGCAGCTTTACATGTGGTGAAGCGATCAACGTAACATTGAGAGACGATATTTCATGTCTTCAGTACAACAACGTCCAAAGATGATCCTGCGGTTTCATAATGTTTGTGAATTATTGCCTCTCAGAATAAAAGCCATTAACAGCCAATTAGGAAGGGCATATGGAGATGTCTGATCTGATATACTAACTGGAGATTGCAGAAGCTCATAGCCAGCAGACATGAAACGCGAGGTTGAGCCTCGGCTCCACCTGGAAAGAGCCTTAATAACATTCCTCCGCACAAAGAGAAGTGCTTCTTAAAGCTTTCAAACATCTCCTTATTTCTCCACAAATACAACATCTCAAATTTTTCTCTCATATTCCAACAAAAGGTATAATCTTATCATACAAAATTACAAGACAAGAAGGATTTTTTTCACAGGAAAAGAATTTGATGTCATGGCCGGGATAATCTTCGTGAGGCGAGAAGCAATATGAATGTTTAGGAGATCCCAATTGTTTTCTGAAGTAGCCAGAGAACAAGAGTCAGTTCAATGCCAAATATCATGTTCAGCCATGATCTGTCTAGCACGAAACCGAAAAGCGTGATGCCCGCCCTGTTGTGTTCCAGGTAAGTTACTGCAGATAGGGAGGGATGAATAGATTTTAGCACCTTAAGAGAAAGAAGATAAATTGTCTTACAGCGAAGACCAGAGGCTGTACTTCACACTCATGACTGCGGAATTTTAAGACAGGTTCTACCTCGTAAACACAGAAATAATTCAGCTAGCAAGTGCATACTATGAATCTTTATATTTATTTTTAGCTCGTTATTAAGCAAGCTACCTGAACCCATATCCACGATAAGAATGACCCTAAAAAGGACATTTATCCACTGTCATATTCTAGCAGCAATTGGCATCAGCGGACTGGAACTGGTTGCATTGCCCGTCTTGCAGGAGTAAAATAATCATTGACAACAATCCAACGTTCTTCATCCCGTGACCGAGGAGTGAGGAATATGCAGCCATCAAGACTCCAAGCAGGAAAACCGAAAGTATACTGATAACGAGCATAGAACTATGTCAAAATCCCCAATTTTGCTAACTAATTATTGCCAATCTTGGGTTGCCTAATTTTCTTTTCCAACTTTTTGAAAGGTGACAAGTTGACAATTCATGTATTATGAAAACAGGCACAATAATCAAACAGATAACAGAAAAGGGTTAGAAAAACCTAAAAAAAGATCCACCAACCAATCACTAGAGGCACGATAGGAGCCTAACAGAATCACAAGACTGAATATCCATACTACTAACACAGAGGGAGGGAAAATTTATGCAAGCTAATCAACTTCATGCCCAGAACTGTTCTGATCCATGAAAAATTAAAGCACAATCATTTCCAGACCATAATTCTAAATCCATTACCCATCCTGAAGTCTGTTTAGCCTCTATAACACAAATGACCCGTTTAAACGGTTGCAGAATTTTCTCATGCTTCAATACACTGAATTCCCCAAACAATGATAAAAAAGCAGTTTTCACCACATATATTCGGTCTTCACCTAGCATAGAGTAGACAATTGCAGAAAGTCTAAGATATTACGTGTTTGACGAAACTGCTTTTTAAAAGAGCATACTGCCAGGTGTGGAGACCATAGCCCACATTTAACAGTTTGTACCACCTCTAAACTTTTTCTGAGGAATGACAACATTTAACAACTTAAAATCTTTTGAAATGAGTATCAAAGCGCACTTCCATCATAGATAATAGGGGTATCATCTGCATATTCAAGAGTACCAAGATTGAGTGCCTCACTAGAAGTTGCAACTCTATCGATCAAACCTCAGTTTGTCCATGTACCATTTGTTTGCCCATAGTTATATGAACGAGAAATTCTCAACTCCATACATTTCTAAGAAAGAACTAAATGGAAACCGTTAGAGAAACTAGGAACCTTACAGCAGAATACAAGCCACTGCAATTAATCCATGTACCATCTTCTTCTTCTTCTTCTTCTCAAATAAAGATTTAGAACCTGCCATTAAGTTACCAAATATGGCCCTTCCATCAATAGGAGATCACTAGAGAGTAACCACCTATCGTAACCAGAAAACATCAACTATGCAAGTAGGAATTGGTGCACAGAGTTAAGGGTCGGAGGAGAGAGCTTGGAGACAAATAAAGTGAAAAGTTTGGAAATGGTAATAAGTATTGCAGCTCAACTGATGATAACATTTAGTTCTAGCAGCCAGTGAGAGCTTAGGAGCATGGATTGCAGGAACATTGATCCAGATCGGGACAGGTAACCCCCAACCTGGCAAGGATCAGCACATTTGGGTATATCCTGGACAGTCCTAGCAGGATTACGCATTTCCCTTGGGGATTCTGATGCCTTAGAATGTAGGGAAGGTACTCAGCAGGTAAAAAAAATCGATTTTAATTGTCTTTATCTCATAGATCCTCTATGACTAAGAATTTGAAGAGCAATTAACCCAAGCAGAAATAACAAGTTACACAAAAAGATGGATGTTGAAATCCTCAATCCACTCCAGAAGAGAGTGGGTGGGTGGAGAAACAAATATGCCATTTTAACTGTTAAAACCAGCTTCTCGCTGACAATAACTGAATTTTCAATCCAGTCCATAGTTGATGTAATGTTATCTTGTGGGCTTATAATAAGATAGGAGATATTCATAGAAAAGAATTTCATAAGCATATGGCACACTCCCATTGAGGTGAGAAGCAACTTATGGACCTTTAAGAGATCCCAGTTGTTTTTCCAAGTAGCCAGAGGATAACAGGTAGTTCAACACCAAATATCATGCGCAGCGTTGTCCTGTCAAGCATGAATCCATAAAGAGTGATTCCTGTCATGTTGTTGTCGAGATAACTTACTGCAGATTAAAAGAATAAAGGTAAATCTTTAGACCATCAACAAGCAAGGAACTATCCCACTTTTGTCTATGAAAGTTTAGCACAACTGTCTAATTGTCACAAGGTAACCAATACATCTATGATGATCCATAATATGAGTGAACCATCTTCAACTTTTATCTTGCTATTAAATTGATGCATCATTCCAAAAGATACTGCCCATTTTTATAGCCAAAAAATGCACCATGTCCTCTAAAAGCATTGAAGGATAAAATATATCATGGCATCAAAAGCGTCTAGGGTGTCAAGCTTACAGCCCTACCAAGTATCTAGCTATATGGTAAATTACTGAGTATTTGGCTCCCTCCAACTTTAATAGTTCATAGTAGAGAAAGATTGATCTCTTGTTGTGGTCAATTCCCAGAGACATGGAGCTCTCAGCTTGGGCTCAAAGAATTCATATGAAAATTGGTAAACTATGCTTTTTATTGTTTCAAAATATCAATCTAGATTCTAGACAGATAAACCTAAAAGAACTGGTAGATAACGATAAAGTGGCACCATTGCCATAACAAATTGGTGTATATGGTCTCCTTGTACAACTTGGTATCATAAATCATGATTTAGACAATTTTCTACCTTTTGCATTCTCAAGGAGTAGTGTTTTTTAAGTAGAATTCCATCAGTTTCCTGAAATCTTTTGCTTATGCAATTTGCAATTTCCCAACAAGCATGTCATTAAGATGCAGGATACACAACTGTACCATATACTACTTTTGATTATCTTCTCATCCAACAGACTATCCTCAGTATTATGAATTGGCCCACCAATCAACATGCTGCAAGTATCCCATTAGTGAAAATTCATTGTAGCGGATCAAGAGGACTATAAGCACTAGCACAAAAGAACAGAATGTTTGTCTTACCAAGTGCTTGTCTCTTTTGAAAGGAGAGGGTGTTGGCAAGGGGCTGCATAAGTGTAATATCATCCAACTCATCATCATCGTGAGCTTCTTCATAGTCTGACTCAGTGCCATTGTCTAATGGATGAGCATGGCACACAGGAAATCGATGTGTCTCAAATTCGTTGTCAAATGAGTCAATAGTGGCACAAACATGCCACTTAGCAGCATGGCTTGTGAGAGCTTGGGCTTTATGTGTAATCTTTGTTGCACTCCTTAAACATATAAGGATCCCTGTTACTAAACCAATAGAGCATAGCTGCAAGAAAAACATTGTTAGCTAAATGACAGATAAAAAGATAAGAAACTCTTTATAATAAAGGAAAGAATCTGACAGTGCATACATGAGAGCAGATCCTGAACTAAATCTGTTGGCTATGAAATTATAAATCCTAAAAAAGATCAACTTCCGAAGACATAATACAGTAATAGTCAAAGACTAAAGTCCATCTTGATAGCTATATTGCCAAGGTTGCATGTGTATGCCAATATTTGGTACCTAGCATTGTCACCTCATCCCCTTGACCGGAAAGTCGCAATTGTCATGTCATGCCTGATTATGTTATTCCTACTTTTTAGTGGTAATAAAGAATCATAAATGCATTGCTAGAAAGCAAGGCATTGCCAGATTTCCAAGTTCATAACCCCTAACATGATCTTGCCGATATGCTGGCATAAGCATAAGTGCTGCAAATCATGCATGATCCAACCATCAAGCTGACCCTAAATGTAAAAACGAAAGGCAATAATTTCATTATCTTTATGTGACATGACAAGGTAGCCGTGCATCGTATGCAAAATGCTTCTGTATAAGCACCTTCGTTGTATACTTGTATCTACATTTCTTACATGTGTTGCATGTATATCTGTATTGTTCCGCTTGTCTAACATTCAGGGTTTTTGCTAAAACAGTGAGCTCTATCCACATTGTTGTGTAGTCTCCATCCCAGATCTATGTTAATGCGTTTAAACCAACATCCTCCTGGATACTGGGTTGCTACAAGCATGATTTAGAGGTAAACATTCACCTTTTGTACAATGAGCCGAGAAAGCTTAATCTTTACTAGGTACTGATTGATATGCTATGAAGTCCTTCCCAGATACAAAACTAAATTACATCGCATCATAACCCTCTACAAGTCACTTGTTTCCTATATTCTTTGGAGATCCGGCATCCTAAAAGACTGCATCAGAAAAGAGTTGATCAATTAATACCTTGAAAGAAGCCAGACAAACATCCGCATTCCTCAAGCAGTAAGAATGCAGCTAAAGAAGTTGTTACGTGACCAGGTGAAGCCTTGAAATTTCTTATAATGTCGTTTTTTTATCTACTACGCAAAAGGTAGAGAAAAAAGGATTCACCAAATCTGCAGTACTCAGTTTTTCCCTTCTTCATAGTTGGGCATCTGATAACACTAGAAAGAAGCAACGGAAAGCGCTAATGGGGAATGCCTGCAAATAGAACATTCTAGCTGTGGTAAAGGCTTCCCGCATTACAAGACTGCTGCCCAAGAAATGAACTACCCGCCATTAAAAAGAAATTCTTCTCAGAGTCTCACTATTGGACCTAGTCTTCTCTCCATCGCCATTCAATGAACTAAAATGTAATTCTCTAGCTTTTGTTGTCCTAAATGGATCACACCATTCTTGATGCTTTACCCACAATGCTAAAAAAAGGTCGATGTCAAGTGAAGTTTTTTTTTGGACGAAGAAAATAAGGAAGGGCAATTGAGGAAGTTATGGACGTCGGTCATCATCAATTCGGCAGGGTTGAAATCATCATCTATGCTCTAGATGAATGGATAAGAAGAAAGAGACACTGAAAGATGCAGCGTAGGAAAAACACTGCCACGATAAACAATAGCTAGCAGCTCTGCTGGCGGCCTTTCACTTAGACGTACTGCTGTGGTTGGATCATAAACTGACGCTGCATATTCGTCCGTGAAGAACCCTCGCAAATCAGTGAGTCAACTGGTGGGGGTGTATCAGCTGATGTCTTTATATATCTCAGTGCGTGTTGTGGGCGTAGCCTACTATGCACAGGATCACCGTAGACTCCGACTGCGCTGTCAGATTACCATTGTTTCGGGCCTACCAAGCATATTCACATCGCGCACCTATCAGCGGAATAAACTCCGATCTACCAAAACCAAATTCATAAACATTTATCATGAAAGAGAATGCAGGATAAATATATATAGAGAGAGAAATGTATGGGGTCACTCGTGAGAGAAGAGAGCATGCTTTCATCAAATATGCTCCAAACCTACCGCAAGCTCGCCAGTGTTGAACAGATTGACCTCAGCACTTGACCGCGTTGTAAGCAGGAGGGTAGCAAGTTGAGAAATAGTAACAAGCAGAAGGCATGTAACGATAAAAGCACGGAAGCGATGACTGATGACGCGTAGCTGACGCCGGATGCGAAGATGTTCTGCAAGGATGGTGGCAACATCTGATTCCTCCTGGAAGACGAGAGTGAAGTCTTGGAGGCGGAGAATCTGAAGATAGCAGATAAGTCGGAAGAGGACGCAGACGACGAAGTAGATGGCAGTCCTGTACAACCACGACCACAGCTCTAGCAAGCACGCCAGAGCATCGCTCACGTATGGATTACCCAAGAAGGGAATTCGTCCCGCACCTGCTGAATACCACCAGATCTTGTACGCAGTCTCCGCCACAAAGCACGGCAGCACAAAGAATGATATCAGCTTGAATGATTTCTGCAGATGTAAAACCGAAAACAACAATCAACAGATGACAGTTACTGAAGACTAGAACATCAACTGAACGCCCTGTCCTACGTGCTTATTATAGCCGGGTGGTTAGACTAACACGGAATTTGAGATTAATCAAGAGCATGTTTATCAGAAAAATGCTCAAGAGCACCAGTAGTCGAATAGAAAAGATGCAAATGATAACGACCACAAGAGAGTCAAGATACAAGACAGGGCAAGATGCGGGACCTGGTTAACACATGGCACCTGCAAATCCCACACATCCATCTATATAGTCATTATTAAATATCAATACAGGCCTTCAATAATTCAAGTTTAGACGTGTCTGGATCTGCCAAACAACAAGATGGACCGCGACAACACAAATTAAATTGTATTAGCCTGTGGCGATGAAAAAAAAATGCTTAGAACAGGGAAAGAATAGGAGTTTTCTAATGATTTCCAGTTACATACTAGTCATGCCGAAATCTCAGGGAACCTGAACAAGCATCTTGGATGTAGAATCAGACGATGATTGGGCGGCTAGGTAGTCAAGATCGCACGGGAGAAGGAAGGATTCAACTTTCATGCTAATAAGGAAAAGTCGGAGCATTCGTGAATAGAGAAAACCAAGGCCAAGGACCCGTGCAGTTGCTTACGTTGAGCTCTGCAGTGTAGCCAAGTCGGACGGTCTCGCTCTCGCCGCAGAGTTTGTCGATGAAAAGGAAGCGGCGGAGGCCGTACCTGCGGACGAAGGCGGAGAGGCAGATGAATGAGACGGCGGACACGGAGCTGAGAGAGAGTTGGACGACGGCGTCGTAGCCGGCGTGGCGCAGGCGGCCCTCGCGATCGAGGTCGACGACGAGGACAAATTGGGAGATCAGGGGAACAGCGAGGGCGAGGCCGAGGAACATGCACCAGGACAAAACCGTCCGCCAAAGGCCGGTCTGATCGAGGCACATCCACTGCAGCAATGATCGGAAGCTATAGAATTCGTCGTCGACACGAGAAGGACTCGCCAGGCGAGCTTTGGCCCTCCCGGAGCCGTGCCCCCCGAAATTCGTGAGCAGCGGCGCCTCCGCCTCTCCGCCGCCGCCGCCGCACATGGACATGGCGTCTCCCCCTCCTCCGTGTCCTTCCTCGGGTCTTCTTCTGCCACCCCCCGTCTTCCCCCCTTCCCCGCTCTCGCGCTAAAAATGGTGCGTGCGTGAGGACGAGAAGGCAAGAAGCGGGAGGTAACACAGTTCTGGCAAACTGGCGCCAAAATACACAAGAGAACGGAAGAGCGAGAACAGTGCTAAGGCTGAGAGGTCGTCCTTCCTTCCCCCGTCTTATTATATATATATATATGTATATATGTATATGTATAAACAGAGCAGCCTCCGGGGATAATTGCTTTTTGGTCCCCGTAAATTCGAAGCCCTTTCATCCGGTGCCGCGGTCAACGTAAGAGAGTGTTTGATTCCGATCTGGGTGTATCGAGAATTTTTTGTCGAAATTTTCAAAAATTACAAGATTTAGTGTATTTTAATTTTCTAAGATCTCCTCCTCTACTTTCAAAACAACGAACAGGCCCAAGAACGGCGGCAGCGTTTGAAACTGTGGGCTTGTGATCCACGTGGAAGCACCAGAGAGGGGAGAAGGTTCCACCGAGACGACGCCGCGTGGCGCGGCGACAGCTGGCAGTTAAGAACTGGGTACAGGTAGGAAAAATAAAAATGAAAGACGTTCGACTTGTATGCCTGTTCGATTACACGCATATCGTGCCTTTCCTAGTGCTAATACTATTTAATGCTTATTGCCTAAAGAACGCGACATTATATATTGATCCGAATCAGATCGGGGCCTACGTCACGCGACGTGATTGTTTAATGGTTTCTTTTTTTTTTTGTTATATTTTACTCCACACCCTTCTTGTTGTTCGATCTCATCGAACATTATAATTTACGTCATTAATCATCTTGGGTCTTATTTTAAGATGTAATAATGTTATCAGATAAGTACGTATATAATTTATGTTGCACCCGGAGACGAGCTTGTGAGATTCTAAATCGGATTATATAAAACAACTCCATGAATAACATGTAAATTACGACAAAGCTGTAAGAAAATCATTTTTTAAAAAGTATTGTTAGATGCAGTTTTATAAAAAGATCGATCGTTACAAAGATTGCGCCTTTTCTAACTATTAGTTGCCTGCCTAGGACTGCATATACGAATCATAATGAAATAAAGCTGGTGAATAACATATTTTGTAACACCCCTATTTTAGAATATTTTAAGCATAATAAAAATCTAAATGAATAAACTACCGATAACCCCGATAGACTATTTTAGATTTTAAGTTAGAAAAAAAGAAGACTGTAAAGTTAGGCATGACCCCCATTAAAGAGTAATCCGTGGCGGATGATGTCGTGTTAGTCATTTCTAACCTGTCTGGATGTCATTTTGTGTTGTCTTTGAAATTTATACCTTTCGAGAATAACAAAAGGTGGACGCTGCCACGTCCCCATTTTCTTACGTTCTCTGCCGGCCCCCTTCTCTTTCTTAAAAACAAAACTGGAGCATTGTTTATTTTTTGTTTTGCTAGAGTTTTGTCATCGTATATTCTCAAACATGATAAATTTTGTACAACAAACAGTCTGTTGCCTATTTATAGAATGCCAAGTTGAAAATAATTTTAAAATTAAATATATTTTACTCACAAATAATGTCAGACCGATAATCAATAGGTATGTTAGTCGTAACATAATGATTCATTTTTCCAGTGGACTGATGATAGAGGTGTCAATGCCCAGCCCGAGGTCGGCCCGCTTACAATCCGATCCAAAATATATTGGCTCCGCCCGACTCGACCCACAAACATTATTAACTTGTCCTGATCTGACCCGGCTCGATCCATTTTTTTATTTTATAAATAAATATTTATTAAATATAATAGATTTAATTATTAAAAATAATATTATAAAATTGATAATAATTTGATTAAATATTTTTTATAAGTGAAAGTTAACTTTTTGACATAAAAATTGAAAAACATTTGACCCATTTTAATTCGTGTTGGACTGATTAAATTTCGTGATCTAAAATCTTTGATCCGTCGAATGATAGACGTACATTCCACGCAGCCCACGAATCGGCGGGCGAATCTGACCCATTACCATTACCACCCTTAAATCAGGACCCATTAGTTAAGGGGCGATGGTGACGGGGTGACAAAGACAGCCGATGGGCGGCAGCCAGCTGCAGAAAGATGAGCGTTGGCCAGCCAAGAAAGATCAGCTACTCAACTGGAAGCAGTCAAGCTGAAGATTAGAAAAATCGTCTATCGTGGGGTTTGGCTGCATGTATAAATTTATAGTCGAATTTTTTAAATTTGGACATTGATAATTATTACAAGATATATTTTAAAAAAAAATAATCTTCGGAGACAAGACGGTGGCTTACTTCTTTTTTCTTTCTTTTTTTGCTCTTCTTGTGGTCTCCACCTTGTATGATTATACATGATTTTGACTCTATTCATCGTATGTCACCGAATTACACGAAACTCTTTTTCTTATCTTCTCGATAATATATCATTTCCAAATATTTTATAGTAAAAAAATTCATGATATTAAAATATCAATTTTCTACGATTACCAGAATTGACGTGGTGCGGTTCAGCTGTGCCGTGACAGGTACATCATGTAGAATCAGAATTAACCACTGATTAGATCAGCGATTTATTTTATTTTAGTTTATATTGTTTTGTAGAATATCTTAATTAATTAAGCTCCCAACTCAATTTCTATATTAAAATAAGTCTCTTCCAATTACGTGATGTATTTTCAACTCATCAAGGTTCAGACATATATACACAGAACTGAGTACTAATCAGCTATGAGATCACTGATCGATCATCTTGAAGTTATATATATTCTCGGCTATTAATATTAATCAGCTATAACATCTCTTTAGTTTATTTTAAAAGTATAAACCCCATACTTCTACCACTTAATCATTGGAACAAATAATTGATCTTGTCAGGATACATATTATCAATCAGCATGCGTGTACTCTTCAATTAGAACTCGGACTTAGCCTGGGAATCAAATAACCTTTGTCTCTCCTCAATTAACAGCGTACTGTTTGACTATTAGAAAATTTTCTATATATTTTCATGACAAAATTATATTAAAATAAAGTCTAACCTACCTAATGGCATAAAATAATTATAATGTTAGAGTAGATGTGAAAATAATTATGGAGGCCATTCAAATATTTTGTCAGCTAATTCAAAGTTTTCAGAAAAAAATCAACTTTCCGCACATTTTTGGGTACATGGCTACATGATGCCTTGATAGAGAGGACGCTAGGTGCCCTCCTCGTCGGGGCATCAAGGCCCTATGATATATATGTGGCACCTAACGCCCTAGTAATGGGGGTGTTTGGTGCCCCTACAAAGGGGGCACCAGACACCCATTACATTGTTTTTGGCCCAAAATTTTGTGCCGATGTGTAAATGGTCATTGGTGTGAACAATAACCCTGACACTCCTTCCATCGGAGCATTTTGTGTTCAGATGCCATATTAGAGTGCACGAACGATGTCATGTAAAGTCAACTCATCGTGTCCCCGTCCACATTTTTTTGACGATCGTAGTTTCTTTCACTTTCATGTTTCTTCTTATTTTCACTCCCTTGTTCCACGAGATTTGAATTGATTCTTTGGTATCCAAGTAATATAAAGAGTCAAATGTGTAGGGCTTAAGGTGAGTACGAGATAAAAAAAAAAGGAGTGAAAGAGAAAAGAGAGCACTTTCGCTCGAGCATGAGAATTGAGAACCGAACTTTCACAACACCTCTCAAAATTCGTGTTGACACCTGGCTGTGCAGCAATGGATCCTGCGAGGATGCCTTGTCTTGGGTTCGATCTGGGCATGATGTCCATTGGGATCTCTGCTGCAACCGCTGTGGTAGTGGACAGAAAAGTAGACGTGGTGATAAAAAAAAAGAGTGAAAATTATGTACGACTGCAAAAAGTGGGGGACGATGGGACAAAACAAGGGTCACACGCACCTCTTTCTTTCACTAAGAATGATATCTTTCTTCGAAACATAATAAATTTGTAACGATGGTCAAAAATCTCTTTTGACATGTTTTGTTACCAACAACGTATGTTTTGTGACCAAAAAAAAAAAACTCACTTTGTAATGCAACCGAACACCCCATGATAATTTCAAGGTTGTTTGACAAGAGGGCATAATTACACGTTTCACATAGTTAGAACATCAACATTATTACAATTTGACATTTTAAAAATATAATATCGATAACAAAATTAATTTAAATAGACATTTTTACTGATCATGCGCCTTCCTTATTGTGCTAAATAAAAAACATGATATTAATAGTCGAAGACTAGGTATGCGCCCTCATACGCGAGTCGCGTACGCTGCACGTCAGAGTGCATGCGCTAAGCCTAGGGGTGTGTCTATTTGACGAAATAAAATTCTTGTCTTTTTTGTTTAATTGTATCGTCTCTTCATTATTAATTAGCCTCTAAATAAACATGTCCCATCCCTTGAGACTATTCTAAAGAATGTGTTGACCTCCTGCTAAATCTTCACAGAGATTAAGGAGTTCTTATGATGACATTCTCTGCAATTTTCCAAGACATACCGGTCCCAGCTGGGTGGCGTATCAATGGACATGCCTGCCGGTCACGGGGGGTGCATCATCCAATTCCGTCATCTGTAAGCTCGCGATCTCTTTAGATCATGTTGTGAAGATTTGTAAGTTCTACTCTCTGTCACAGAGGTGCATGCCCATAAGAAGAAGAGATATATATATAGAGAAGCAAGAAGGAGGGCATGATCATGTTGCTTATGGGATGTTTGGTTACATAATAATTTTTCGTAGGTTTTCATGATAAAAAATTATATTAAAAAGTGTGAACCAACTAATGATATAAAATCATCGTGTTTGGAGAGATATGATAACAAAAAAGTGCAATCACCACATGTGATCGGGTAAAGTGGGGGACCAAAAAAAGAGGTGACACCCTCTTTTTATCTAAGAAGAATATCACCTTCAAAACAATAAAAGTGTCATATTTGTCAGATACATCTTTTAAAAAAATCAATGCAATTTTTAAAAAATAAAATAAAGATCTCCGTCATCATCGTGCAACCAAATTACACCTCCCATTAAACATGAAAAAGAGAGCAAGGACGCATGCCTTCTTCATTCTCTCTTTCTTCTATTCTTTCTTCCCTTTCTAGCACAGCACCCAATATATACGTCCACACACCACCACTAGCACTGCATGCGCCTCCCATCCCAGCATCGCAAGAGTTGCTTCTGGCTCAATTTATTGCCTTTTGCGCTATGTGGATCCCGTCCCTTTGGAAAAAGGCGGAGAGCTTATGGGGTGTTTGGTTGTATAATAATTTTTTTGTAGATCTTCACGATCAAAAATTGTATTAAAAGAAAATGTGAACCAACCAATGACATATAAATTATCATGTCCGGAGGGATGTGATGACAACAAAGTGTAACCATCACATGTGACCAAACAAAGTGGGGGACCACAAGAGATAACAAAAATAGGTGAAACCTCATTTTTTTTTGCCCAAGAAGAAAATCACTTTCAAAACATAAAATTGTCATGTTTGTCAAACACCTCTCTTGACAAAATGTAGTACAATTTTTGAGAATTAAAATAAAAATATCCATTATTATGCAACCAAACACCTCGTTAATGATCTCACCGAAGTTTATTGTTTACTCTTCTCTCTCGTGAGGAACAAGAGAAATGGGCTTGTCTAGATACTCTATTAAACTTATGTATCAATATTATTGTAGGTTTGTTAATTTGTTTGAATGGGAAAGTTTGTAAAACAATGTACTTGTCCTATTTTTACAGTAATTTTTATTTAAATTAATATAAGATAATGATTATTGGTTTCATAATACGTGAGAAGAAAAGTGAAAACAAAATCAAGAATATTATAGTTGCTAAGTTATCTTAATCATGTGGTTGTCTTCTTTATTTTTATGTCTTTTACAAAGTCAAACAAACAAAAAAATTAAAAAATCAGAATTTATTTTTATAATCAAGTGATTTTAAAACAATAGAATTATGATAAAACAAACCAGTCTAAACGGGAAAATAATATTGCTAATGTCAGCGTTCACGTATGCCACGACAACATACAAATTAAATATAGTATCACCATTGATATTAGAACCAAACGGAAGGTACAGTACTAGGCTGGTGGCAACTCGATCGAGATTATGTCAGCCTAATGATGTTTGGGTCGGATTTTGATCCGTGGAACAACAAGCCTAGGTTGTTTTATTTACTTACCATTTGTTAAATAAATAAATAAATATATATATATATATATTCAGGGCTATGTTTGACTGTTCAAACTTCAAAGCAAATCTTTCCAACTATGATTCTGTGTTTTTATTATGTGTCTTAGGTAGAGTTTGATTATACTTAATATGAAAATCTTAATTCTTCATTTTATCTCTAATCTCTTGACTTGTGGTAAAAAAGTACTTAACTTGATTAAGATATAAATAATAAGTTTGTTTGATAAAACACTGAGTCGACATCTAATTAGACAAAATAGGTTAAAGTTTACATTAAAATAAGCCTTAGTTTAAATATGTATAATATTTTACAAAATGTTTTTTAAAATAGTCAAAATCAACATCTTAATATAAATACAATCTACATCTTTAAACATAATCGTAGTAAATTCTTCAAATAATTCAAATATTTATTTTATATACTAATATTCATAATATAATTATTTCTAGAGTCGATAAAATATACCTATCTTTTCAATAAAATAAGTACAAAATAAAATCAAAGAGAAGCGTTGTTGGTACTTAGGCAACAGATTCTTGGTGCTGCAGTCACTGTCTGTACCATCTAAACTGAAAAAAGTTGGTTTTCCCATCTTAACAGTTCGAAAGGTATTTTAGACATAAGACGTTAATTCAGAAGTATCTTCATATATTTTATCAAATAACCAAAAACATCAAATATTTGACCGAATCGGATTTTAGATGCATGTTCAGTCAAAAACAAACGCAACCTTATTTGACCTCTTTTTTTTGTTCATGCGGTCAAGTGGCCAGGACTCCCGCTGGCGCCACGGGTGACGAGGGTTCGAGACCTCTCGAACCCCACATGTGACGCCCCTCGGGACGCCCCGCTAACTGCCGCCGGGAGGCTCGAAGCCCGGACCTCTAAACACACACCTCTTATCTTTTTAACAAATCTCTTAAAAATAGGTTATATATTTTATCTGTTTATCTGTCAGGCATAATGTTTTTCTAGAGGATACTAATAACATATATAATCTAGCTTTAATCAAAAGTCAAGTTTATTATATATACCAACATCGTTATCAAATTTTGTACTTCTTTTATCATAATTGAGGTTAGCCATGAAACATTAAAAGCTCGTTTGGCATTATAAAATTTTGGGATAAACTTGATTCATCTGAGGTCATGTTTAGTACGGGAATAAGGAGAAATAAATCAGATTTATCTTTAATTTTTTGTTTGTTACACAAATTAATTATAATTTAACTTATTTTAATTTAATCTAATTTAACCCTAAAACAGAGGATAAAGTCTAAGATTAAACTATTCCCGAATAAGAGGGGATAGGATGGACCTCGTCTTACGCTCTCGCTGGTTAGGTCTCGTCTCGCGCTCTCGACCCTCTCGCGGCGGACAACCTCACGGCGGCGGACGACCTCGCGGCGCTCGACTGTCTCGCAGCGGACGATCGAGCGCCTCGCGGAAGCGGACGATCGAGCGCTCGGCGGACGACCCGGCGGACGACCTCGCAGCAGCGGACGATCGAGCGCCTCGCGGCAGCGGACGATCGAGCGCTCAGCGGACGACCTCGCGGCAGCGGACGATCGAGCGCCTCGCGGCGGCGGACGACCTCGCGGCGCTTACTGGCGAGGTGAATCTCTCATCCCCCTCGCGCGTCATCCGCCCCTGCTGAGCTCGTCGCCCGCTCGCTCTCTCCTCCTTGTCCATCGTCGCCTCGTCGTCGCCTCGTCATCGCCGTTGCCTCCGCACCTCTTCCTCCTCCTCTTCTTCTTCTTCCCTGCCCCGCGGCCGTCGCCACTGCGCCGTCGCCACCGTGCCCCTGCCACTCTCCCCTCTCTCTGTTTCTTCCCCTCTTGGAGCGAGGTCGCCGCCGCGACCCTCTCTTTCACCCTCCCTCTTCTTCTTCTCCTTCTTCTTCGTTTTCCCCTCCGGCGTGGTCGCCATCGCAGTCGTCACAAAAACGACGGGACAAAATTGAATATGCCCATCTTTTGAGATTTCACCGGATGAGTAAAACCCTTGAAATTCTACTCCTGCCTCCTCCAATTTATCGTCAAGCCATCGAATCCCCTCTCTCTATACACCTTTCGCATTCACCTGATCCACCAAAACGACAGATGCTTCTTCTTCTCTTCCTTCTAACCCACTCTTCCCCACGCTTTGACTCTGGTGCATGGTCTACACATTGTCATATATTTAATTTGTTAAACTCACTTGTAAATTTAACTAATTATAGTACTCAACTTCCTGATTAACTAATTATAGTACCCTGATCCAAGTAAACTCACTTGTAAATTTTTCTTGTAGCACTGATAATATGCTTGGTATGGAAAACTGCATTGGTTTGAAGAATCCACCTTACTAGGTGGGTTATATCTAGGTTTTAAAATTCAGTTTTTAGGCATGGCAAAGAACCTGTGTGCTGGTTTTGCCATGAAGGCTATGTATACTATGCAAAATGCATATATCATTAGTTTTCATAATCTTGGTTCCATTGCCTGCGTGTGCTCATGGTAACAGATTTCTCCCCTGTTGCTCCGGGCCATGATTTCGTTTTGCGAGCTTCTCTGCAATTTGGTTCCTTTTATTTAAAGATCACTTTGATAATTCAAGTTTGATTCTTAAGTCTTAACGTGATGTACGTTTACGTAATTGAGGGGTCATTTGCACGCTTTGGTATCCGCTTGAATGAGGCTACTTTCAGGGATTTCTTTCTTTTTAGAGCTTTCTTGTTGTAATATATAGATGGTCACTTACCACTTGGGTAGTTGAGTATCTTCCAATATTTCTTGTTTTCTTTTTACTCTATGTTTTTTATTTCCTCACATTAATGAAATCTGGCAGTCATGCCTCTTCAAGAGAGAGAGAGATGGAACACATATAAAGGTCTCTTCATCAACAACGTATAAGGTTCCTCTGATGAAAAAAGTATTAAAAAAAACAAGTCTTCCTGGTTATGCATTCCACGTATGGATTTCACTTTCACTTGCTGCATTATGCAAGAATAGAAATTGAAATATACCTGTGGTCTCCATGCAGCAGAGGATTGTATTCTTTCACCAACATGACCAGGACCTGAAAGATAGTGTGTGCGAGTAGGACCAGACATCTCATCACGAGGAAGGACCCCAAGAGAATCAAATTTGTGAAATTGTGGTAATACATTGGGAAACGGCCAAGATGGTGATCGACCTCTCCTTCCCATAAAAGATGGATATGGTGAAATTTGATCAACAAAAGCAGGATGCCCATGATGACCTATAGAAGAATATTTCTCACTAAAGATGTGATATTTTAACCTTGTTGTTATCTGCAAAAGAGCCTCCTGAACAGCCTCAAACTTTCCAGTAACCTGACATAAAACACGTAAAACTTAAATACAGCAACTATCGAAAGGCATAAAAAAGCAATAAGAACAGAAAGCACTTGAACATAAAGTTAAAGAGGCACAGACCTGAACAATTACTTCATTTTCAGCATACTTGACAAAATGAAGCAATAGGTTGCTTTAGGCTGAACAGGCACACTTGCTTTACACATGTTTCTATAATTATATATATATGTGTTCCGGATATTAATTGCTTAATTTTGTTAGCAATTAATAACAGTATTGCTTCATTGACACCATGTACATAATTGGGTTTAGTTTGTAGATCATATTGAGTTTGAACTATCAGCTTTATCAAAATAATACCAAAATATGTTCTGGTAGCAAATAAGACATTTGTACATTATAGATTGATCTGTTTCTGTTCCAATTTCATGTCATAAGAATGATATCAATTTTATCATTATTCAACATTATAGACATTTGTACATTGTAGATCTGTCCTGCTGACGTGGTTTAGGTAGACACCTTTTTAGACATTTGTACATTATAGACATTTGTACATTATAGATTACAATCCAAGTAGCCCATCCGGTAAAAGTATCATTTAGTCGGGGTCGATTTTGGCCCAAAAAGGACCTAGATCGGATTCCAAGGGCCTAGATCGGATCGGAATTAAAGCTAGGCCCATTTTATGTATTTTTTTATTTTTTGAAGGACCAATCTGGATCGATTTTTCTTCTCAAGGATCAGCCGATCCGATCCGATCCAATCTGATCTGGATCTGCTGATCCGGATCCCGATTCTAATTCTGGGATCTTTGCCTTTTCCATTCTAGTGAGAAGAATACAAAGTGTCATCCACAAATTGGAGGTATGATATATTCTCTAGTAGTACCCACTCCAACATGCTCAATGACAGCCCCTCCTTATCCCACATTGGACTCAAAATTTGTTCTACTAAGGCAGAGAAGAGGTGAGATAGGATACCTTGCTCGAGTCCTTGGGAACTTTAAAACTTCAAAATTTAGAACTTATGTATGCCATTCTTTTTAATAGGTATAACTAAGAAGACAACGATCAATTTTCTAGTATATTGTCAAGCCGAAATCGTCTTTTTGAAGTCCGGAGACGTATCTGGACAGGTGAAAACTACAAATTATCTTTTTAAATTAGTTGATGGTATTGTCTAATAGATAGAAGAGGATCAAGTTATCTAATTAGTAACAAGCAGCACAACTGCATATAGAACAATTGGAGTAGTGCTGATAGTTAAGAGATCATATTTGTATTAGGTATCATGTTTCGCCCATTCCTTAGTTTTGATGTTAGATAATATATGTAAGGATTCCCAAATTGATTAGGTAATAAAGATGAGCCGATTGATATCATCTTTCATATACAATTTTAATTTCTTCTTGAACCTAATGAGGGATCATACAAAGGGCCAAGAGCTCCTACGGCTCATGACAACTTGGTTCGCTTCTCATTATATTTTCTTGGAGAGTTTAATACATACGGGGTATCCCCTTAACTAAATGATACTTTTACCGGATGGGCTACTTGGATTGTTAGGGCCTCTCTTTTAGATAAGAAGAAATGGAGGAAAGTTGAGGATACCTTGGAGAGTGGAGATTTTTGACGAATGGTAAAGAAAACGCTTTATATAGTATAATCATTAGTCAAAGTTTTTAGAATAGTAGATGATGATATGAAGGTAGACATGGGTTACCTTTATGATGCACTTGGGCGCGTGAAGGATAAAATTGTAAATATAATGTCAGACTTCAAAGAGTGATGGGATGTTATCGACCGTTTGTGGAAATGAACGCTGTATCATCTGATATATGTTGTTGATATTTTTTTTTGTTGTTAAGTCATATTATGCATTATGTTTATATGAGTATAAGGGTTTTATGCAATCGTAAGATTTCATTGAAGTTGAAACGAAACATTTATCGTGCAACTTTAAGACTTGTAATGTTGTAAGGTAGTGAATATTGAAAATAAAAGAAAAAAGTGCTTTTAAAATTGGTATTGTTAAAATGAGGTTGTTGAGATAGATGAGTGGTTATATTAAATTAGATACAATAAATAATGAACACATTAGAAAAAAAAATGTAGGAGCAATGGCATTTGTAAACAACTTGAAAGAGAGGAATTTGACATGGTTTGGGCATATTAAACGTAGACCTAAGGATGCCCCTTTGGAAAAGTAGAAAATATTAAAATAATAGAAAAAAAAGATGTGGTAGACCTAAGTTAACGTAGAGGAAGGTAATTCAATATGATTTAGATGATTTAAATATATCAGTAGAAATAACTCAAAGTTGACAGGAGTGGAGAAAGTGAGTCCACAAGGCCAACCTCAAGTAATTTAGGACTAAGTCTTGACTTGAGTTGAGTAAAATAGCATGGAACTTAATACTATCAGCCAAAAAAATTGAACGGTTCAACTAATTTTGGCAGACCTTATGTATTATTTTTAGATGTTTTATTCAAACCATGGGCCGTTTATTTATGCAATGTGATATGATTGTCTCGTTGTTGAGAACGTATTTCAGTAGTGTTAGGCAACATATTTTTTAGTTTTTAAACTGGATCAACTGAACCATGAAAGGATGACCTTGCTTCTGGCATTTATGCTTGCTGGCTATTCTTTTAGCCATTGGGAAAGAATGCTATTTTCTTTTTTGCTTTGCTTTTCAATGAATTGTGTCCTACTTCTTGAGAAGCTTCTAAGAAAAGATGACATTGAAAAGTGGAGGTACGCTGTTTTGTAGACCTATTGGTGGACTGATGCAATAGTTTGTTGGTCCTCATGATTGTGCAAGAATGATCATATCTTGTAACTTTGGTCCTTCATATCAGTGTTGGTTATGTCTGATGACATGGTAATGCTGGGAGACTTGCTTCCAATGCCTTTCTTTCTTGATATAAAAAGTGAAAAATATATTTTAACTTATTTATTTTTGTTCTGCATGCAGTACTTCCATGATATGAAAGGACAGTGATTATTAATGTATTCAACACACTGTGAACTGTCACTTGGTAGTGGAGTTGCTGGAATTTGCTTTTCCTGCTGCAGTGTTGGCTTGTCAATTGGTGATCTGCCATCTGTTCCTGGTGTGTTTTCGTTGTGAATCAGATAATGTTTTATTTCTAGTTGGATGAAAGTTTGAATTAAAAAGATAAACTTTTTTGTGTGATTAATATTGTTGACATGGATTAAACTGTATCTATACTTAGTTATTCATCCTGCTTTTGATACAGTTATAGGTCCCCAAAAAATAATAACTGGCATATTCTGTTTGTATCCACTAGCCAGACTTGACAACTGTGCTTTACCAGAATTTATATAATGCAATACTTTCATGCACAAAGTTGATGGACTTTTCTATAAAGTGCTTCATATAATTTGAATTTTGGCATATAACACTGTAATACAAGGATTGTGGAATTGGAATCGGAGACGGGATCGGATCGGCCAAATCGATATATTCTATAGGAGAAAAACTGTTCTTGAATCAGCCTTGATTGGTTCTTTAAAATCCAGAAAAAACAAAAATTTAAGAAAACAAGGCAAATGGCAGCCCGCAAGCATCACTAGAGGCTTATGCAAAAATAATGCATTCTATTGAAGCTAGATTTTGAAAAAGCGCATGACAGGGTTAAGTGGTCTTGCTTTCTCAGAATTATGCAGTTGATGGGTTTTGATAATAACTGGATTACATGTATCAGAAGTTGTGTGGGTACTGTTAAATTTTCAGTAGATATTAATAGGCAAAGTTTTGGCTTCTTTGATGCTTCGAGAGACTTAAGGCAAGGTGATCCGATTTCTCTATAACTATTTAGTGGGCCATGTTTTAAGCATTATGTGGAAGAAAGCAAATCAATATAACTTGATTGTGGGTATTGTGGTCAGGGCAAATGAGGAAAGGGTTACTTATTTTTAGTTTACTGATGATATTCTATTTTTTACTTTAGGGAAGCTTGAGAAGTGTGTAAATGTAAGAATCATTATTTTTTTACTTCAAGCATTCACTGGGCTGAAGTTTAATATAGATAAATATCATCAATCTTTGTGAGGAGCAGTATCTTAGTGTGCAAAGAATTTTCAAGATGCCATGGTTTTCTTTTGCTGTTAAGTACCTTGGCCTACCACTTTCAGACAAGGGAGCCAAAAGCAAGGATTGACATTGTGTAATTCAGAAGTTTGAAGCCAAACTAGAGGGATGGAAAAGTAGAATGTTATCCACAGGAGGGAGATAGTTGCTTTCCAAGACTGTTCTTCAAAGTTTACCTCTTTATTATTTCTCTATTCTCAAGGTGCCGAACGGCATTTGTCATAAGTTGGAGAGCACTCGTTTTTTGGAAAGATAATAATGTGAAGAAAGGGCTGCATCTAATTAAATGGAACCATGTTTGTAGGTTTATCAATGAAGAAAGAGTTGGTCTATTTTCTCTTGAAACTATGAATGATGTTTTACTATCTAAATAGTCATGGATATTGAACCAAAACACAGGCACATGGAAATTGAACCAAAACATAGGTACGGTTTGAGCCAGAATGGTCTGTTCAAAATACAATATTAGGGAGAATGGATAAGAGGTTTCAGAAACAGTGCCTTATGTTATCAAAGACAACCGCCTCAATTGCCTAGGTGATAGGGCAAGGCAAAATCGCTTCGCTCCGGGCCTAGGTGACTGAGGCCGCTACCAGAGGGTTGGGTGGGCACTCGAGGTGTGACTTAAGGTTGTATTGAGTCTTGATAGACCCGATACAACCGGATCTGATGACTTATGCACTACTGGGTCCCGATGAACTTGGTAGGTCCTTCCTGACCTGATCACCTGTGGAGGGCTCACCTCTGTTGTAGAAGGCGACAGGGCGAGGCTCACCCGCCCCACGCCCCTGACTACATAGATAGTGCCAGAGTCTCAAGTATTTGGAAATGTATTATTCACAATCGAGATTTTTTTCTACTCATCCTCATTCGTTGATTTAGGTGACGAGAGGAGAACTCTCTGGGAGGATCAGTGGATTAGTCATGTCTCCTTTGCCAAAAAGTTCTTCACACTATTCATCCCATGTCACAATCCTAGCGCAAAGATCATAGACTATTGTGTCTTTTAAATGGAATGTGTCATTTAGAAGAAACTTGAAGGATGATGAGATTGGAACGCATGCAAAATTGCTTACACTTACTTGATGATTGCATGTGCATCGATGACAGAGAGGATAAATTGATTTGGTTATTGGGAAACAAGCATCACTTTACTGTGAGCTCTGGTCTACGCAGATTGATGAGAGGTGGGGTTGAAGTCCCATGGCTTATCATTATATGGAGTCAACCAATACCCATTAAAATCAAACTTTTCTTATAGAAGATTGGAAAAGGAAGATTCCCCATTAGAAGGCATTTGCACAACATTTTTTTCTACTATCCCTATTAGATGTGTTTTCTGTTGTACGAAGGAAGACAATATTGATCATCTTCTCATTAAATGTGGAGTTATTAATTTCTTTTGGCATATCATATTCAGGAGTTGGAATATTGTTTGGGTGGAGTCTGCAGACACTATGTTGCTTCTATATGATTGGATGAGTCTCAACTCTCAAGCAGTGGTCTACTCTTTGGAAATTCGTTCTACCAGCTATGCTATGGTCTATTTGGCGCACAAGAAACTCTTGGATATTTGAAGATCGGGTTGAGGATGCAAATGCAATCCTTTTTCTCTTGCCTACCTTTGTGAAAGATTGGTCAGTCGCTCACTATAGGAGTGTAGAGGGGGTGGCGGTGCTGAAGGATTTTTAGCATTTGTTCTCTCGGTTTATATCCTTTTTGGTGTAATTTGGCTCTTTTCTACCATCTTGGTAGATGAGTAAATTCTATCAACCATGCTGTAATGTATTTGTTGTCTTTTCATTTAAAGATTTCATGGTCCTTGTATGCAGTTCTTTTTGTTTTCTTTTAACTTCAAATGATAAACAAGAATATAAGGTAGACCAGCTTCTGCTTTGTTCATACCTATTCTGACTTCAGGTCAGCTTTCTATGCCTACTCAACTGAACTCAACTCAAGTCTCGATTCCAAATCAATTAGGGTCAACTTAATGGATTCTCTTTCTCCATTTGCGTCGATTTTGAGTTTATCATTCAGACATATTTAAGTCATTTAACTCATAATGAAATATTTTCTCTAGGTTAACTTGGGTCTACCACTTTTTTTTCGTTTCAATTGCAAACAACTTTCTATGCTTAACCTGTCTAAAAATGATGAGTCTCAATTTTTTTAGAAAACAATGTGTGCAGATTGCAGAATATGTGCATCTATATACTCTATGAACCAACTGGTTCAGGTGTCAGATCCAGGGGGCACTGCATTGCTAAGTTCCTTTATGGTTCAGGTGTCAGGTCTAGGACGTTGTATTTTGGGGGAAGGGGATGCTGCAAGGCAATGTCTATGGAACAGGCATAGGGCATGTTAAAGTCTTCTTAAATATATTGACCAATGTATTCGTTAAACTGGCTCAACTACCCAAGGATCGCTAGATTAAGGATAGGGAGGAGATTGATCCATTCCTGGTCGATCCGCATCTGATCCGGGTCTGATCTTGACCCAGTTCAGATACGAACTTTAGAAAATGGATTTTATTCTGAAAATTTAATAAAATTTTAATAAATATGAAAATTTGTAGAAATTTGTGTATTATCATTTACAACAAAAGTGTATTCACTTCTTACAATTTTTGTATATTTTACAATATGACATATTCAGTCTAACTTATCATGGTCGAGAACATGGTTTTGTATAAGAGTACATGTTGGTTATGCTCGTATGTTCATTGCACAGTGATCTTAGGCTACGAGTCAACATGACCAAGGTAAAATTCTTTATTATTTTGTTTCCAATATATAGTTAAAACTTAAAACTTATAAACGAGTTTGCTTGGGTATTGAGGTCTTGCCCCACAATTCTTGGGATGATGAATATTTGATTCCAATCATGATATTATTATTGATGATGATCTCCATGTTGGTTATTTATTGGTTTCCTCCATGCATTGACTTCGGATACCATGATTGGTATCTTGTGTTGAATGTGTAGCGCTTCTCATCAACGAATTGCATTGACAAATGCCAAAGATAGTGCTCTGCCGAGGCCAAGGGATATCGTGATTTTCATCTTTTGTCATTAGGATCATTACTTCTACTTTTTGAAGTTGAATCTTCCAACATTTGACACTTGATGTTAAAGCTCAGGTTTGGCATTTCTTTGTGGTATTTGTGGATGCTATGCTCTACTTTTTGTTGCCCAACATTATCCAATTTCCCTTCGGCCCATCATACTCTTCAGATGCTTGTTGATTGTCTATCTTTGCTTGTAGTATATTTTGTTGAGTAATGATTTCATCAAATTGATGGGTTTTATGCCAATGGTTGAAGATGTATGCAAACGACCAATGGCCTATCCTCTAACATTGTTCCTTGTGTTATCTCTTGCGACCATTTGAGGTTTCTTAATTTCGGGCACATGTTGTAATTGTAGAATACCCATTGCTCTAGCATCTTGGAGGTCGTCTCTTTGTTCGATGTGGATCAAGCTGAATGAAGACCTGAAAAAATTAATGTTCTATCATTATAATATGTGATTGAGAATAAAGAACATCAAGGATACTCGGGGACTTACTAAAGTGAGGATGATGGGTGTGGGAGGATAGAGAAGCACTGGCGAAACCACCTTCGACGGTGTCCTCCATTGGCGGGCTGAAGGCTATGGGAGAGCAGGGTGCCCCCAGTGTGATCCTTGCTAGTGGCAGTGGGGGAACCTTTGTAGCCTCTACGGGAAGAGTTGGGTCTCAAGGATAGTCAGTGGTGCCGGAAGCTCTTGCAGGGGCAATGAGGTACGCAACCTCTTATTCAGGGACACTGTTCTTCTTGGAGGGAAGAGAGGCCTCGACAGGAAATGGACCTGTGGGAGGTGCTACGGTTTAGGGCATAAGCAATCGGAATGCAGAAACAGCTTGCGGTGTAGATGTTGTAACGGGGTTGCCCATCGAGAGAGACATTGCTATGCTCAGCGGACTTTCTCATCTACCCAGCCCCCATCTCAATATCAATCGATTCCAATGTCAATGATTGTGTCAACTGTAAATTCTGTTTTCGTAGTATGATTCTGTTACTGCATTTGCCCATATACTACTGAAGAAGAAACATCTAGAAGTGACTCTTCTTTTCTTCACCTTGCATAGTTTTTAGTTCTTGAACATGGATGCCAATCTGCCATGCTCGATTGTGTTTCTCTTTCATGCGAAATATGGGTCTAATGGCCATCCTATGGGGTCATTGTATTTTGTGATATCCTTTTTAAATAGGAGTATCACTTTCTTGTAATATGCTTTGGTTTTGGGATTGGTTTTTAGTTTTGCTTATGCAGTTCTTTTAATCACATGTTTGGAAGAGCCCAAGAATTGTCGTTTTGTATCTTGGTTTCATCTCGAGGTGATTGGAGTGAAGAGATCCCAAAGAAATCCCGAAAAAATTAAGGGAGAATAGATTTCAATATGTTAGTGTAAAATGATATAATAATCTCTTCAAAAGAGGGCATGAGACTTGAGGACCAAGATTAGACAAGTTGTTTGGAGTAGTCGAGATTGATCTGGGAAGGATGGTCATTTTTAATTGAAGATGCATCAATAAATTCTAACGTGGATCAAGACTTTTTCTCGAGAGCAATATCAAGAGAAGAGATCTTTTTGAAAATTGAGAGATTGTGTGAGGATTTGAATCACTTTTATGTATATAGTCATATAGAAATCTTAATTTATGAAATATTGTATAAATGAGTCAAGAATATCTAGATGATACTTTGGATTGATGAAACAATATAGTTGTTAACATATGAAAACTTCGTAAGGACATCAAATTGAATTAACAATAGAAAAAATAAAGAGAGATAATTTGAATGTTGAAAAACTTTGAAGCTCCATATAGAGCATTGTAGTTGGAGTTATCAACATGCGATGAAAAATAAAGGATAATTAATATTTATATTTGTATATATTTTTTCGGATTGGTGATCTCATTTCTTAGAGATATGGAGAGAGAGATTGATGTAGGACAAAATGGTAAACAATAGAATAAAATGCTGAAACTAAGTGAACTAGGCCAAACTAGAATGAATGAAGTCCAAACCATATTGACATGAGCTGAACCAGTCAAAATCAGTATGAACCGGTATGGACCGGCATTAAACACAGTCGGAACAGGTGGAGAACTGGTTGGGCCGGATGACTTGGTCAGATGGGCCAGGCAGGCTCGCTCGGTCTTGGGCATGCATGGGGCTATTGCGTGGAGGAGTTGGCTGGTGTCTTGGTGCTAGAAGCCAAAGTGGAGAAGTTCTTTGGGCACTGTAGCTGCAGTGAGGCCCCGTGAAAAACTTCTAAGTGCTGTACTGTAGCACCTTTGCAGAAAGTCCGGTATGACGAAGAAAACTGAAACAGAGAAGGAGAGTGCGATCAATGGTGGAATCGGAGATGTTATCCATCTTTAACACCGATCTGGTGTTGCAAGGTCTTCAATGCGGGGACGAAGACTCTTAACAGGAGCCAATTTCTTCGGATTGCCGATTTGACTGATAAGACAAGTCCAGGGATCGGCGGTTCCTCTCTGACCATTGCTGAACTGCTGTGCCGCTTGCTAGATCGATGGGACCCGGTGATGCTTAGTTAACGAAACACCGGCTGCCGAACAGGTTGATCGCTGTGCATTGAAGATGGAGTTGCACATATGTTCGATTGTTGGAGAACTCTGAATGAACACTATGTGGACAAATCGGAGAAGAGGAAACTGATGACTAAACTGCTGAAGATGATCACAAATCTGTCGAACTGTTCAATACACAAACCTATAGCTGGTGAAAGGGGAGGAGGAGAAGAACAATGTGGAGGTTGGAGGGTGAGAAAAGGTGGAGAATGGCACATTGGCTAGAATATAAGAATTGGGAAGGCCTCTTCGGCTGATGGGGAGGTGGAGAAGAAGCTACCGGGGTCGCGCCCCTACTGGACGACAATGTGCCAAGTGCTCCCAAAAATTTTCATTCAACTAAAATGTTCATTCGGGACTACATGGCTCTTTATAGGTCTTTGTTCATTTACAAAAAAGACTTTAATCAACAGATTAAGATACTAAACATGAGCTAATTTAAACCTATTTGATTGTAAACTAAATTGAATCGATTAAACTGGTCTAATGTGAAGAAAATAAGCTTGAATTGGCATGTGCTGGATTGAGTGAGAAGTTGGCTGAGCTGGATGGCTCAATTGACTGGTGAATCCTGCTACCCAGAGAGATGCCAATAGCATGAGAGGTTCGAGGAACTAGAAGAAAAAAAACCAAAAGAAGCTCTCGGGGTTATTGTATCCTTGATGGAGGCCTTTGAAAACCTTCTAAGCATTTACTGTTCATCTTTGTGCGGTGACAGGAACAGGGGGAGACGGAGGCCGAAATCAGAAGAGAAGAAGGTCGAGGGAGAAGAGGATGGCAGTGAGGGAAGTGTTTCCATGGGAGCTAACGACATGTCAGAGAGGAAGAATAGGATGGATATGGCGATTGATGATGACATGCAGGAGCGGTCATGTAGATCCAGTGATTGTCGGATTCACCTTTTTGTGTGCCGAAGATCAACGGAGGTGCCATTGCTGCACAGGAAGCTATCGATGTCACAGTGATGTTTCTCAGAAATGATGCTGAGTAGCCAGAGGTGCCGGAATGTTTGCAATAGGCTGGTTACATGGGTGCTGGATGTTGTTGGCAGTTTTCCGGGGATCGTTGGTCTGTGCAGGACTCCGAACGTGCCCAGATCTGAATGTTGAGCAGCCTGGATTTGCTGGAATCAATTGAACCAGGAAATATTGAACTCTGAAGCCGATTGATCTGATAGGGGAAGAAGATGATGACATAGAAGATGAAGCTGACCTTGCGAACCTGTGAAGGGCGAAGATAGAAGAAGGCTCGGAGGCCAAGGGTGAGGAGGGGGAGAAGAATGACTTGCCGGTCAACAGGATGGAGATCAGGGAAGGCCCCCTCCTTGGCTGATTGGGGAGGTGAAGCAGACTTACCAGGGTCGCACCTATCTGTAGACACAACCAAAATGGCTCCAAAAATTCCATATCTTATTCAACTCAACTGTTCATTCAGGAGTGCAAGGTGGACTATTATATAGTCATTTATTACAAAAAATCTCTGTATGAAGACTATCTACAAACATATCCTTCAAGGGCTAAAATTTAAAGGGAACTAAAACTCACTAAAACCTATTCCCATCAGATATTCCTGGACATCTCGATATATTGCATTCTATGGAAGAGCCTAGTTCTTTACATGCTTTTCTTCTTTTGGGCTTGTCTTGTGGATAGAATTTGTTTACTTAGTTCTTTGTTTATTGCTCTCAATGAAAAGTAGTCCTTTTTGTCACCTTTGAAAGAGTATTGTCCGTTATGTTCTTTCCCTTTCGCTTCTCAATTTCTCCGTTGCTTTGTAACATTATTGCTCTCATACTTGTCAAGACGACAAGGCGCCCAAGGCATCGAAGGGTACCTATTCCGCTTAGACGACAAGGTGGCCTCTTGGACGTCACCTAGGCGGTCAAGACGGTATTCAAGGAAGGCTGAGTCCGGAGATTGTTATACATAAAAATAAGCATAAATATAATTATATTTTTATGTTATAATTGAATATAAGTGTTTTATCTATGCATATAAGTAAATATGATGTGTGTGTGAAAGAGAAGAGAGTTAAATAGATTTTTATAAAATTTAAGTATATAACGCATTTATGATTATAAAATTTCTATATGTGCGATAGTATAAGTGATGGTGAAGTATTGTTATAATATTATTAAATGGGGGGAGCACAAAATAGTCGCGGATCGACTCAGAGTGCCTTGTCGATAAAATTTAAGTTAATCTTGGTAAATTAAGTGAAAAAGAGCTTAATTAAGTTTTTAATTTATGTTTATAATAATAAATCTTAAATATGTATCATAGTATAAGTGATAGTGTAATATATTAATATATTCAAACCAAGGAAGGTGGGGTCGGGAGTCGGGACCGGGTCGTTTGGGCCCAAAACCGACCCGGGTCGGGCCGGGGTCGGCCGGGGTCGCCAAAAATAATAATAAAAAATTAATTTTGGGGTCGGGGTCTTGGGGTCGGGACTGGGTCGGTCGGCCCCAAAAGCGAGCGGGTCGGGCTCGGGTCGCGACCCGGCGAACCATGATTCAAACTATCATTAAATAAGTGTCCCTTGTGAGAGGAAAAAACCTCGCAAAATCATTTTTTAAATCATGTAAAAATACCCAGTGCGTCTTGTCTGGGCACCTAGGCTGGCGCCTTGGACGTCTTGGGCGCCTAGGCGGGCGCCTTTTTGGCCCCAAACAAGGCACTCTGACAAGGCGTTGTTGGAAAAGTGTCTTGCTGCCTAGGCGGGCACCTTGACAACTATGATTGCTCTACACCAGTGACAATCCATGCTTTCTCTAGTTGTTTAACTCCCACTTTTTTTTTGAAGGTGGGTTCTGATTCATATTGTGCAATTTTATATAGCGCAAACCCTATTGACACAATTTTTTTAATGTGATCTTGTAAAGCATTTTAGTTTGCTGTGAACACCAAAAATTTCAAATTAAGATTAAATCAAATCTCCACTGAGCTATATGGTTCAACTTTCAAATATACCATTTAGTTTGTTCACTTTGGCTGCCATTTAATGGATGAAATAACCCAAGATCAATGCCAATTTGCCTGGCCCATCAAGGGTTGATCTAAATCCCAACTTAATGCACCCATTACACAGTTCGATAAGTTGATTATAGTCCTGAAGCAGGCCCATTACAATGGCCTTTCCTATAGGTTATTTGGTCTCCACGGGGCAGCTTTGCCGGGGGTATCTTGGAGAAATCTCTGCCCTGCCACCTTAATAACCAAATCCAAAGCCATCTCTTCCTGTTTTGAAAGGTCGCGAGATACCAAACAACAAGGACTTGGCGACAAGGTTAAAAGAAAATCTCAGTAGAAAAATGGAAAGGACAGATCGACAAGGGAAAGAAGGATGACATAATTTGGCTCTCAGAAAAATGGCAACAATCCACTGTAAGATTGAGGGGCGGATTCCAAGTCCGATTGGGACTCTCTGGGATGATTGTGAGATCACGGCAAGGTTCAACCAAGGGAAGCTTCGAGTCCGACTCTTTCCATAAGTAAGAGCTCCCGTAACGGTAGGCATTGGTGTCGTAATCAACCCTTGATCGGATCCCATATAAGGCAAGGGTCTTCCGAGGTCAGGAATCCTACGAAGAGGGAAAGACTTCCTGGCGTGCATCGATTCCGAGTAGTTTGGGCCTCTCCGGTTCCGTTTTGGAGTCGAATGCTTATTTTCGGGAGAGTCCCAATGGCGGAAGGGCCGTTGAGACCTATATAAGCTCGGCCGAGAGCTCCGCCCAGAAGGAGAGAAGAAGGAGGGACCAGAGATTGGAAGCCCGAAAGAGAGAACAGAGAAAGAAGAGAGAGACGGAAGCAGGAGAGCCGGAGAGATTACCAGGGACAACAAGTCCTATTCGCGCCATCCAAGTTTCCTTCTCCTCCTCACGGGATCGTAGAAGGCGGCTGCTCCTCCCAAAGTCACCTTCGAGCCCGTCTGCAGGCGGCACCGGTGAGTGGAGGGTCTTCTTCTTCCGGTGAGCCGCGAGGGGTTCCGCCGCAACTTCGTGTCCAACAGCCGCCGGTGTCCTTTCCGGCTACCGTGGACGCCGTCGAGACCCACGGCCGCTTCCAGCAGTGTCGCGAAGGGCCTCCGCCCCTTTGGCCGAGCTTCCCTGCGGTCGTCGGCAGCCACCTCCGCCGTGATCGAGCGCTGGGAGGGGAGCTGTCCGCCGTTGTCGTTGGAGTGAAGAGAAGAGGTCGGGGGATTATTTCCCCCCCGACATATATCCACATCGGATATATGAATAGTGCAAGGGTGGGGCCCGCCTGATGTCGCGGCGGTGGACCGCGCAAAAATCCGGCCGTGAGGAGGCAGTCGCGCGCGGGTGGCCGCGTGAGGGCCATTGACCCGCGGGTCAATAAGGTGGTGGGGCCCACCAGAAAAAATGTGAGAAAAAAAGGAAGAGAGGCAGCGGCGAGGCCCATTAAGGAAGCCGCGGCGATGGGCCTTCGGGGCCCAAGTGCTCCTGCGGAGGAAGCAGTGAAATTAAAAAAAAGATTTCTTTTTAAAACAAACTCTTTAATTTAAATTAAATAAAAATACACTAATTAATTCAACAAACCGAGGCAAGCATAAGGCCGGTTCTAAACACACCTCATGGCTTCGGCATAACCTAAAAGAATTCAAAACAATTGGAAAACCAGGAGGCCGGTTCTAAACCCACCTCCTGACCCATGATTAATTCCAATAATAATAAAAAAACAAACAATCAATTTAAATTAAATAAAAATTTATTTAATTCAAACAAACCGAGGCAAGCATAAGGCCGGTTCTAAACCCACCTCGTGGCTTCGGCTCAACTTAAAAGAATTCAAAACAAGGGGAAACCAGGATGCCGGTTCTAAACCCACCTCCTGACCCTCTTCTTAAGGTAGACATCCAAAGGTCTATAAAAACAGACCCCAATGTCTTACCGGTGCAGCAAGCAGTTCATCAACTCATGGAGTCATGAAGATCAACATGAGTTAGTTTCCCATAAGTCTATCAAAGACCGGGATATGCTCAGTTTCAAGACGGTGAGATGAGTCCTCATATGCTTATCAAAAGCCGGGTGTATTCAATCTCAAAACAGTGGGGGATGCCCATAAGTCTATCAAGACCGGGTTCATACCGCCTATGAATTGACAGATCCATCAAGGATTCAAAGGACCGAATTTCTGGTCAAGTTGTAAATCATGTCTCATATTGAGAAAGCAAAATGGAAAAATTCATATTCGGTGCACAGACTTGTGTTACAAGGAGAGGACCATTGCATGAAGTTTTGGAAGGCAAGACAACAACAAAAAAAAAAATCTGAAAACAAAAAGTCTGAAACATATATAAATCTGAAATGTAAATCTGCAAATGTACACAAAGTCCAGAAGCTGTCAAATCTGAAAAGTCCATAAAATTGTCATCCATAAAATCTGCGAAGTACAGAATCTGGGCTCCAGAGACTGAAATCTAACAATATGCACAAATCTGAAAATCTGGAACAAAAATCTGAAATCTGTAAAAATCTGCATATCTGGAAATGGTGCATAATTTGGACTCCGAAATCTGAAAATTTTGAAATAGGGGAGCTGAGACCCGAAATCTGAAAATCTAAACACTCAAATCTGAAATTGGAATCTGAAACAAACCTGAAAAATCAGAAGTCAGAACATAAAATCCAGAATTTGAAATTGAAATCTTCCAACAAAATCTGTAGGTCAAAATTGCGAAGTTCATAAATCTGCAACCAAGCTTGAAAAAGACGAAGTGTGAATCTGAAAAAAACTCTAAAAAATTTGGGATCTGCAGAGTCTTTAAATCTGAATTTCAGTAGATTCAAAACAAAATCTGAACTACATATTCAAAACAAGGAACCTGAGAACGTAGAGAAAATCTGGAGCAGGGGTTAAAAAAAATCTGAGAATTGAAGGTTAAAGATTTGAGTATTCCAAAGGTGAACAAAATTGCAACTAACTCACTATAATCCGTCAAAGCCAAATCAATTTCAACCAAAACAAACTTAAATCAAACCAACAAACCGATTCATATTTCCTGGACCGAAATCAAATGGACAACCAATTTAATATCTGAAACATAACTTGAAATTAAAATCCGAACTCCAAAATTTGGAATTCAATCAACCTGAATCAACTCCCAAATGAATCCAACTCAAACTTAATAAAATCCAAATTCAAACAGGAAAATGAATTTCCAAAACCAAAATCTTTTAAATTCAGAGATTTTTGAGGTTACATCATTTGCTTTCAGCTCTCTTGGTTTCTCGGGATTGGGTTTATCGCTATAATCATTTAGTTAATGATATGAAGCCAAGGTGACATATGCCATACTCGTTACATCCAGAACAGTCTTGCCCTACTGTTCTCCAGCTTGAAGTGGAGATAGTCTAATGGACATTGAAGAAGTTGTTTTACTTTAACATGTTAGCGCTAATTGAAAATTCTTGTCTTCATGTTTATTTTCAGACAAAATCTGCAATGCATCGTGTTGGCAGTGCGGGAAATACATCTAATTCAACTCGTCCTCGCAAGGAAAAGCGGTTGACTTATGTGCTAAATGATGCTGAAGATACGAAGGTAAAGTTTTCATTTGTCTTGTTTATGGTGCCCTCATGTTATTGTATCTTACTATGAGACTTTTAGATGCCTTCTGTATCTAAATTACTAATGGTTTCTGATCTAAACCATATATGACAATTTTAGATGCTTTCTGTATCTAAATCACCAATTGTTCTTGATGCATAGCATATGTTTGACTCTGACTCTGAATGTGATGTCTCTCTGCAGCATTGTGCTGGTGTTAACTGCCTAGCTGTATATAAGTCGGCATCCCCTGATCACCATGATTATTTGTTTACTGGTAGTCGAGATGGGACAATAAAAAGATGGGCTCTTGGAAATAATGTTGCCACTTATTCAACAACTTTCGAGTCGCATGTTGACTGGGTATATTGTCATATCCCTTGTTTTATTTGGATGTTAAGTAGTGTTCTTTTGTGAACTATGCTGATTAGTAAACGTAATATGAAATTTGTTTTTAGTTGTTTTTACTTTTAATAATTCAGTGACCATACTCCTCTAGGTATTTATTTTCAGTTGTTTTTTTATAAAGTGAATTAGCCATTTGTCAACTATGTTCAAATTGAAATTCCTCGAGTTATTCATTATTATCGAATCTTTGTTTGTAGTAGTGGTGTTTGAATCATTCTTCTTTCTTCAGTATCATTGAAAGTGTGACTCTTAGTCACCTTCAACCAAAAAAAACTAGTGGTGTTTGAACCATCCTGGCACAATTGGCAGCTTAGATATAGACGCGGGGACTACCTTGTGCAGTGTGTTATGTTACTTACCATGTGAATGTTTAACATTTCATTTTGAGGTAGCAAAAGTCCATCATTTATTACTTTGTAACAAAGCACATACATCTAATAAAGTGAAATTTGCAAACATGTGCAACTCTCAATCAATAATCAATGTAATTCTTTTTGGATGGTAGCTCAGCTTGAGGACCACAGTTTGATCACTAGCTCACTTCAACATTCCACTAACTTAAATTGCACATGGTTGCAGCTAACATGAGGTTGTGTTAGTGGCATGGTTCGCGGAATCGGCTGATTCTAGGATTGGATTGGCATAAGCTGACCTGATTTGGGGGGGGAGACGATCCACCACAGGATTCCTGCCAGAATAGCTTGAATCGGCTGATTCTGGCAATTCCTTGCCAGAGTTGACTGCCAAGGCGACTATTTTTTGCCAGAGTCGATTGCCAAGGTGGCTGTGGCGGCACTGTGCCAGATCCACGGCATATGGTAGTCCTATGGACCCGATATGGTGGTAACTCACTAGATCTCTCTCCCACCTGATAGGGCAGGGAATACGCCATGGCAGCGTTGCAGGCTTCATTTCTGGCCGATTCTGGCCCTAAAGGTTTGGATCAGACCAGAATCCAATTTTAGCGCCACTTGTGTTTTTATTTATTTATTTATTTTTGGTTTTGCTGAATCGATCTGGACTGATCATGAATCGGTTTTTCTCCTATGGAATTGGCCAATTTTGCCTATCTAGTGGCCAATTCCAATTCTGCTTTCCTTGGTATGTTTCCATGATTCAAAGAAAATATAAAGATGACATTACCTAAATGGTTTACGAGCAAGGATAATATTATCAGCCCTGAGACCATTCATGAATATCCACATTTAATTAAAACAGTTCAATGCAATGTTACTGATCCCCAAGAAGGAAGTACCCATGATGGATTTTTTGGTCGATCAGCTTACCAAAAGGAGTTTACAAAAATTTTACTTAAGTCTTCAGTCTTGGTTAACAGATGTTAGCAGCTTTCGTGTGCCACCCAAAATCTTGGCCACTTCGTTTCTCGGGGTCACTGTGAGTGTGAGATTCTTGTGAGATCTTGCTGGAATTTTTTGTGACGTACTGAGACATACTTGCATGCCTGCTTTTGATGTCTTTAATGTATGCTTTTGATGTCTCTTGAACTTCGAAGGATTTGTTTGAATATGGTATTCACCTCATATCACATTACTTTTGACATTAGGTACTCAGACACTAATATTGATGTATCTACCAGAAATATCCAAAGTAATAATATATGAAGTTCAATACTTTAACCAAACAGACCCCAAGTTACATGTTTGGGCTTGAGATAATCTGTTTGATTGGCCTTCTCAATTTGTGTTCTATTTTGCTTTCTCCATTTTATGCTAAGTGCTAATTTGGAGGACCCTGATTTTGGCAGGTTAATGATGTGGTGCTTGCTGGTGATACTCTAATATCCTGCTCTTCTGATACCACACTTAAGGTTCATAAATTATTGAATAGATGATTAATGCCTTCGGTTGTCATCTTTTTCTAACTTGTTTGTTCTGTTAAAACTAGTTATGGAATTGCTTATCTGGCTTGGTGTGCACAAGGACTCTACGCCAACATTCTGACTATGTCATATGTCTTGCAGCAGCAGAAAAAAATGTAATATCTTTAGAAAGTCTTTCTTGCTGTTTGACATGTGTGATTAATAAGTTTGAACTTCAGAGCATATGTTCTATTTGAATAGTGGTTCATGTACACCTTCAGTTGAAGAGAAACTGATTAGTTGACAATAAAACTTTTGCTTGTCATGCATGTTGCATTTCTGATTCTTTTGTAGTCTTGCATTGTAGAGCAATATTGTTGCTTCAGGTGGGCTTGGTGGAGAAGTTTTTATATGGGATATTGATGCTGCACTTGCTCCAGTGAACAAATCTGTTGATGCAGTAGAAGATGAAAGTTCAAGTGGGATTTCTGGTTCAGGAAGTTCTGGCCTCCCTGTAACAAGCTTACGTTCCATTAATTCTGTTAGCAACATGTCTACGCATGCAACACAATCACATGGATACAGTCCTGTCACTGCTAAAGGTCATAAAGAGTCAGTATATGCTCTGACAATGAATGATAGTGGAACATTACTTGTGTCTGGTGGAACTGAAAAGGTACATTCTAGACTTCTACCATAGACTTGAAAAATCAAATCTTACCACTGTTAATTGTTATCAACAATTAATTTGGTACTGTTATTATTGTTGTGTTTCTTTATGATCAGATGCCTTCACTTTCACTCTTATCCCTTTTCCATCTTTCCTTGTAGGTTGTACGAGTGTGGGATCCAAGAACGGGCTTGAAGAATATGAAATTACGAGGACACACAGATAATATAAGGGCATTACTTTTGGACTCTACAGGCAGGTGGGTAGATTCTTTTCTATAATGTATGCCAAAAAATTTTATAAACATTTCTTCATTTGTTGAATTTTTTTTCCCATTTTCTTGGTGTTACAATCATATGTATATGTAGCTAAAGGTGGGTGAGGCGACCGCATAGGTAACGAGATGAGATGATTTTTCACTGGACTTGGGTCAAAATGCTTGTGATTGCCATCATCCCCTTGGCATTGAGGCAGCTGTCTCCATGGTTTGCAGTATTAGCTGATTCTGGATTGGGATTGGCATAGGCCAGCCCATTCCAGGATAGAAACTCCGATCTGCCACTGGTTTTCCGTTCGAATTGGTCAGAATTGACTAAATCTGCCATGGACCAGACTGATTCGGAGTTGCCGGAAGTGGCCTTCCACTTTCTGACCTCTGGCTTTCTGGAAATGCCACAGGGTGCCACAGCTTTTATCAGGTAGGGAAGAAGCTTTTATTAGGTCCATGAGATCCGATATCCTATATCCAATGACTTCAAGTCATCAGATATTAGGATATCGGGTCCAAGTCACCGGATCAGGTGGACCTGCTACGAACTGCCTTTCGTGGCAACGCTGGGTCGGATCAAACCGGGATTCCCTTATGAATGTAAGTATATTATTTTTTACATTTTTTTAGTTTTTTTGGAAGAACTAATCTAAGTCGATTTCTGACCCCCCACCGAATTAGTTGATTCTGCCAATTCGATTCAGATTGGATTGAAATAGGCACTAACTGATCTAGTCTCTAATTCCCATCCTATCTTGGCTGTCTCTAGGGGTACCCATGGTTCAATTTGGTCCAGTTTTTTCTTCCTTTTTCAAAACCTAACCAAATTAAACTAAACTACATCAATTCGATTGGTTTTGTTTGAGACCAAAGATTGATTGAATATTTAATGTAATTAATTAATTTTGTGTATATACTTATTTTTGAGTTATAAATTAGTGGTAAATGTTAAACTTTATCAAAATTATTTTTTTAATAATTTACTAAAATTTTATTATAGTTTGGTTTATTTTGTTTGAACAACTCTAGCTGCCCATCTTACTTCTGTTGCTCTATTTCAGGTGGGGAAGACTAATGGTCTTCGGGTCCTATGGATGGTATAGGACTATAGGGGGCGTATCCGCAACTTAGTAGGCATTTCCGCTGGCTGCTAAACTTCCCCAGTCTGGTCAGTTAGCCTATGAGCAGGGGTAACAGATCTTGGGGCTTGTGGCAAGGTCTAGTCTCAATGCCTATGGTGCTTGAGGAGCACAAAATGCATGGCACCGGCGGTATTCACCTAGGCAATATAGCCTGAGTCAAGGTGGAGAGGGACCATGGAATATAGTCTCTCGAGAATCACTCTCTCCACACATCTAAGAAATGAGATCACCGAAACAGGAAGATCTATATAGTACCTCTAGTCTCTTAAAGTTCTGTGCCTATTACTACCTTTGATCCCTTAACTTGTTTTGCCTAATGCCTATTACTACTCCCAACTTTTTAGTTATAAATTTAACATTGAACAATGCATAAACTTAATTGAATTAATTTATAATATGATAATAACAACAAAAATTTAGAACTGCAAAAGACTACATAACATCAACTAAGGACAAACAAAATCCAAAGTCTTGTAGCCAAGATAATTACATCAACCAATCTCTAAGCTCTATCTCTTCAAACATATACACAATAATTTTTAGTTTAATGGATTTAGGTCGATAGCTGGTCCGCATCCTATAGGTGGTCTAAGTCCTAGGTCAGGTGAGCATGTGTGGTGGATAAGGTGGGTGAGGTGCTTGAGGTGGATGCTTAAGCGACCGAGGCAGTCACCCGAGACGAAATTGGTCACAGTGAGGCAGGAAACCACTGCCTTGCCTCACCTCATCGCCTAGGCAACCTAGGGGGTTGCTTTTGATAAAGTATATCACGACTCTCGCCGGTCAGGTGGGAGGGAGTGCTGAAGAGGCTGTTTTGCTTTGCAGGGATACAAGGGAGCTTGGGTCTTTGAACTTGTGGAGAGGAGATTGCCAATATGGGGGGCAGGTCCGAAGAGTTAAAGTTTTGTTTTTTAGATGATTAATAATGGCCGTTGGATCCGACAGTCCTTGTCAGAGCAGTTCTTAAATGTAATGGATTCTTTCATTCTGAGTCCTCTCCGTTTAATAATCAGACATTATCTGTCTCCAACTTTAAGATCTGCTGGATCTGCTTTATTGAATAATATCTGATTAAATGGATATAAAAACAAATCTGACCTAGATAAAATGCAGATCCATGATCCATTTACATCCCTACAATGGACTGCCAAGACTCAGCATGTAGCTGGACATGTATAGGCAGTAGGGTAGGGACAGCCATTGGTACATGAATAGTGGACAGTGAATATCTGGTCTCAAATAATTTGGGGATGTAGGCTTCATTGAGGATTAGGATTCTGGTTCAGTTGATGCAGTGGTAGTTGAGTGACTTGAGTCTATAATGATTTTATTTCATCCTATTTGGTATTTTGAATAATTTGGCATTGTTAGGTTCATGTGATGTATGAAACAATCTTTTCAGGAGTATTATGCGCTGCATGTTTATAGGCCTGTATTTTCATTTTCATAGTAACTTGTGACATTTATGGTGTGTATCATATGCACGTGCAGCAGTTGCCAAGTTTTTGACGGGTACTGATTGCTAAATCTGACACCATTACTGCAGGTTCTGTCTATCGGGATCATCGGATTCAATGATACGGTATTTCTATTTTGCAACCACATTTGTTGAAGATGAATTACTAATGACATGTTTACGTGATGCCCTTTGTTTAAGTCAATAACCAAACATGGAATAATTTAATACCTTCAATTAACTGGCTTGTGGTTGTGGATGATTTATATCTGGATTCCATAGGATGAAGGGTCCAAATTCTTTTTTATGGTTTTGTGTTTGTTGGTGCTCTTTTTTTTGCAGCCTATGGGATATTGGTCAACAGCGATGTATACATTCATATGCTGTGCATACTGATTCTATCTGGGCACTTGCCAGCACTCCAACATTTAGTCATGTGTATAGTGGTGGAAGGGACATGTCTGTATGTACTACCATACTCTGTAGTTAAACAAAAAGTCTGTTGTTGCTTTTTTATCAAGTATTGATTTAGTTTCCTGACTAGAAAATCTTGCTCAGCTGTACCTGACAGATTTGGCAACAAGAGAAAGTGTTTTGCTTTGCACGGAGGAGCATCCTGTTCTGCAATTAGCCCTGCAACATGACAGCATATGGGTTGCAACTACAGATTCTTCTGTTCACAGGTGGCCAGCTGAAGGACTTAACCCCCAGAAGGTCTTTCAAAGGGGAAATTCATTTTTAGCTGGAAATTTGTCATTTACAAGGGCAAGGGCTTGCTTGGAGGGATCTACTCCTGTCAGTAGCTTATCCTCCATTTGCAATTTATATATTTTCTTCTTCCCTTGATTCTCCTGATCTTTACCCACTTAAATAAATTGGATTAGTTGGTGTTTTTTTTGTAGAGCTAGCTCAAAAGCTCCAAAGTTTCAGACACCTAGCTAGTGTCTATTGTTGTTGGCTGTCATTTTCCTGGATAAATGTTTAAAATATGCATTTAGTCAAACATATATGGAATATGGAGAAATGCACACAGGTTGATGCAATTTACCTTTTCTACGAGTGGATATTTATATGTTGATAAACAATTGACATTCATGTTTCTATGTAAACAGAGAGAATGAACGTATGCACACTATTATTGTTAATTATTTTCTGCTCATTATTGAGCTTGGCAAAAGAATACTAGACCATTTCGGAAGAATATATAGGACTAGGAGTACTGAAAGTGTTTCTTCATTTAGCCAGTGTAAATATTGGATCATGTACTTAGTTTTTTTGGATAAATTGTTATCAACTCTCCATTGGTATTTTTACCTTTCTTTGCCGTTGCACTATTTTCTTGTTCATCCTTTATCAGGGCAGGGCCAGGGCTGTTCCTGATCCAGATCGAATCGGAGTGGCCGATCCAATGGTAATCAAGAATATGCCTGAATCAATCTCAGTCAGGTTGAAATCCGCCAATGTGGCCGATTCAAATTGGACTAATTCTGGCCAATCTCAGCCTGGCAGTCTGGCATGATTGGGTTCAACCAGATTGGTTGGTCCCGGATATTGGAAGATCCTGGCCTATTTTTGCTGATACAGGCCAATGCCAGCTGGCTTTGATTAAGGATTGTCCCATCAAGGCCTCCAATTTTGATCTGGATCATCCAATTCCAATCTGGATCACAGATTGGCATTCTAGTGAACCATGCCCCTTATTTTATTTTTGTGAGCAAAGGTTTTAAAAATTAGCTTGAAATCAGCACAGCTATTTAATTAATTTTTTTTTGTTTTTATGACAATCTCAAGTCACCTGGCTGGTTTCTTGATCAGGGTTGCCACAATGTTATTGAAGATCGAATGATACCAGATTGCAGGTGTCATTCTCAATTCTGATCGGCTGATCAACTGTAGGGTGCCTATTCTGATCTGGATCAGCCAATCCTGCACATTGCTTTGCCCTATAGCTTATCTTTATCAGCCTTCACCCTGGAGTGATCCAATCCGCACCAGTCTTGCTGATCCAGATTAACTATTACCTGATGGATCATTGTCTGAATCAGGTGCAAAGACAAGGGCTAGATAGTCTTACCCTGGTTCAATACTCGTCTGCATTGGTCCTGGATCAGGTGCCAAGGCAAACCTAGATGGTTCATAGTTATCGTAACTTGTTTGGGCAGCATTCTTGGGAGCTTGTGTCTTTCTTGGGAGCTTGTTTGGGCAGCATTCTTGGGAGCTGGTGGCCTTGCCGATGGTTTTGAAGAGAAGATTATTGCTTCTAAGAACTAGTAATTGGCCTTCTCATGTGGGTTCATAGTTGGGGTATGAGATTTTTGTGGATTGTTGGGAATGCAGGGCTAGTAGTTCCTTCACATGTTTAAATGCCAAGAGTTTGGTGTATCTTTGATGCTTGAAGTAATGAATTGGTATTTTTTGGGATTGATGCTTATATTTGTATTATATTTAGAATTGCATCCATGTTATTCACGTTTAGTGCATGTTCACCTTGAGCTTGGCCCTTGGTAGGTTGTTCAGCCCTCTAACAAACGGTGGGTTTGACATTTGGGCACCCATCAGTACCCTGTGAAGTTATGTACACATGGCTACTGCCATTGTGGGTGTCAAGTAAGTGGCTTATTGAGGTCAGCTTGGCCTTAAGAATCTGAAGGAATGCATCGTTGGCTTACTTTGATGGTGTAAGACTATGTTGAATTTCACCTTCTTCATGTCTATGATAACGTAAGTGAACCCTGAATCTGAGTTTTGACCAAATCATAACTATAATTTACAAGTTGAGAACTTAAGCATGCTGGAATGGAGTTTTGCTGATTTCTTAACTTGTGTAACTTTTGTAGTATTATCTTAAGTGTGCTACTTCTATTTTGTATATTTATGATTCACTGTGTATCAGGATCCTGTTCACAAGGAGCCTTCATTTACCATATCTGGGATACCAGGGATTGTACAACACGAGATTTTAAACAATAGACGACAGGTCTTAACTAAGGTGGATGTGTTGTGGCTTCTTCATACATTTAGATCACTTTTTTGTAGGTCGTTTGCTGTTGCTTATCTTATCATGCTTATTTAAAAACAGTACCAAGGCATTTATCTTTTTGACAGGATGCTGCTGGGTGTGTTAAATTATGGGAAATCACTAAGGGCGTTGTCATTGAGGACTATGGCAAGGTTTTTTCATTTGGATTTGCACTAAAATATGGCTAATGTTTATTTTGGTTGTGAATGAAGACCTGAAAGGAATAACATAAGTTGTGTCCTGGTTTGTTAATGGTGTTGTAGGTTTCCTTTGACGAGAAGAAGGAAGAACTCTTTGAAATGGTATTTCTTGGTGTTATATTTTTGTTTACTCAATTGAAAAGAAATATATCTTTTTCACTGAAATGTTTGTTGTTTTCCGGCTTTTAGGTGAGCATTCCTGCATGGTTTACAGTGGATACACGTCTGGGAAGTTTATCTATCCACTTGGATACACCACAGTGCTTTTCAGCAGAGATGTATGCCGTTGATCTTAATATTACAGGTGCATCAGAAGAACTTAAGGTAGACTACGAATCCATTTACTTCAATTAATTTTTATTGTACTTTTCTTTTATCAACTTATGTATAACAAATTCTGACCTTTCAACACCTTTAAAATCTTTAGCAAAAATCTTGTTTATGTTTTAAAAGTGTCAATGTTTCAGCAATGATACTGATGCTGCATAGATTTTGGATAGATACCATTGGCATCCATCGATACTTATTCGTATTTTGCTTTGAGAGCAATGTCACAATTCATATTCCTTAAGAAAATAAAGTCATATAGTTGAAAAAGAAAACATAATGGAGGGTAAAATATCAAAACTTGGATTGTAGTAGGATAGAATATATCAAGGTAACAGAAAGTAAGGCGGGGTCTGAATCAGACTATGGATTGGTCACGTTCAATCCCAATTTGGATCAGTTTTGATTGGCCAGACAGGGAAATCAGGTGAAAGCCAATAATTGACCTAAATTAGATGGATTTGATGCCTTGGACTGACTTGGCCCACGTTGGGGCTGAATCTACCAAGTTCAATGGATTCCGATTGGGACCAGTGGATCCATGCGTTAGATTGGGTTGGTAGAGCAAGGTCCAACAGTATTGGCCAATCCTGACACCAAATCACCTGATCCTGGCTGATTCCTGGTCGAACCTCAGTGAAGGATCAGCCCATGCCATTTCTGGCCCATTCTGGCGGAATTTCGGTGAAGGATCGGCCCATAAAGGCTGAATCTGATCCCAATTTGGATCAGCTGATCCAATGAACCATGACAGAACGAAAGAGCTACCAGAAGCAGCTAAAACTTGTCACTTCTATCCAATCAAGGACTGCTGGATCAGATAGATATCCTTTTTGGTTAGAAAAAACAATGCTCCTCCACAAGCCAAGCCTTTTTTTGGTGACAGCTGAACATATCAAGTTTCATTTTAAACTGGAGAGATTAGAAAAGTACTCAGGTGACATTTGTTAACACTCGTATTTGAAATCTGAAATCTTAGATTCATCTATTATATCTAAATATGTTGCATAGAAGTCTGAAAACTTAATTAGTAAGACTATTTGATAAAACTGAATTAATATCTGAATATGAAATCTCATACATTAAAATTATTTGATAATCACAAATTAACATTTGAATCTAATAGTAAACACACAAAATAAATAAATATAGAAAAAAATAAAATATTTATACTTATTATTGAGAATATTAATAGTAAACACAAAATAAATAAATGTAGTTAGCTACCTATCATGTGAAATGAAATTGATAAAATTATTTTTATCATGATTTTAATAAACATAATTTTAATTTATGTAAAAAATCTAACCTTAAAATATAATGTATAGTAGTAAGAAAAATAATAAAAAATAAGAGAGCTCATTTTTTTTTGCTTAGTCTCTACTTGAACATCACGATACGTTGAACATTGGGGAGCACGGTAGAGCATTAAACATGTTAGGGAAAATCAACTTCATCTTCTGCAGCTACGTACCCTGAGAGGGTGAGAGAGTGAGAAAAACCACTGCCAGCGGGCAGCTTCCCATCCACCTCTGTTCAGCATTAAGTGAGTATCACCCAAGGATTCCGGAATCGGAATCGGGATCGGAATCGGTTTGATTCCCAGAATCGGCCGGAATCGGCCGATTCCTGGGAAGGGAATCGATTCCGGATCGGTCCAGAATCGTTTTTTTTTTGATTTTTTTTTCGTCAAAAAAATTCAAAAAATTCAGAAAAATTCTAAAAAAATAGGAAATGAGTTAGAAACATTTTAAAAAATAACCATTGCATGATATCCACAAGAACACATCATACAAATACTAATGAACACCAATTGAAGACTTGAAGACTTGATGTTAAGTACATACTCTCACTCCTTTTATTCAAATAACAAAGAGTTGATACATCATCAAAAAAAAAAAATTACATCATATCAATCTACTTCTACTACCAATATCTAGGATAAAGATATGGGTTTTCCTCCTCTCCCCGTCGCGCTTCACGCTCCTCCCTCGTGCTCAATCTTCGTATATCCGTCCGGGACCCACTCCATATGAAAATAATGCCGATGCCATGCGATCAAGGTCAAATGGATCGGACCGCGGGACGACCGGGACGGCAGTAGGATGGTGGAGCCATGGTGGTGTAATCCACCGCCGGGTCAACCCGGCCAACATCGGATATCGTGGCTCCATAATATAAGACCGCGGTGTCTCGCTCATCCGCCGTGTAATACGGCTGAAGCCGTGAATCGGGGAGACTCACCGCCGCCGATGGCCGCGTCGCCGGTGGTATGCACTCCTCGTCATCATCACTCGAGGAGCGAGGAGCCTCGCGTCATTATCCGGGGTCGATAGACGCCCGACCTCTAACTTCCTTCTCTTTACCTCTTCGACCATCTCTAAACTACTGAAGGTCCGGAACCCAAAGTTTTTTTTTAACTTTTGCAAATCCTCCCATTTTCCGTGCGTCACCTTTGTTTTCGTTCTCCCCGACCGCGAACGGGCCGTGCTTGTCGCCGGACCGGAGCAGAGCCGAGCCGGGGCCAAAGTCGGCCCATAGCTGTTGGGGCGGAAGAAGGCCCCGTTCGAGCTCGAGAAGTAGATGGAGGTGGAGCCGAGCATCCTCTCGCTTCAACACCATCCAACTCTCCTTCTCGCCCACGCACCCGTCATCTCGGATCAAACTCACCGCATGATCCCCGGGCTTCCCTTCCTCTATCCAGGAGGCAAGTGCATGCTCCTCCCGGAAAACCGGTCCATGTCCACCTCCTCGGGTGGTGGTGTGGCTGAGGAATGCCTCTCGTCGTACGGGCCACCTCGCGAACCGTGCAAATCGCTCCTCGCCGATCTTCTCGCCGATCCTCGATGTTCTTTACGCGTTGTAGCCCTCACGTTATAACGACAAGACCGCCTTCTCCAGCTCGGTCCTCGAGGTCAACCTCGTTCCTCCTTTTGGTATCGCAGGTTGAATGTACTCCGCCTCCTCTCGCGTGAGGAACCGGTGCCTCGCCCGCATCCTGATACCAATGGCCGCAAGTGGATTCCATCCACTCCTGGTGTTCACCTGAACCCACCACTCAGCTGCAAGAAAAACACAAAACGAGAAAAGGAAAACAATTAGCCCATCATCACCATAACTTATATGAAAAGAAAAGAAATTCCTCATCAAACTATTACTATACCAGGTGACACTTTGTCAACTGAATATTTCAGGTCAGCATCTGAGTATACGCCGACCCTCAACTTGTACTTCTACATCTGAAAATTTAAAAAAATAATAATTTAGTTGTCTGGTAATGCTAGTCCAAGGTATTTAATGAACTCTAACTTACTTCTATCTCGGCCTTCTATCCCCGTCCCGCCGAGATCGGCACGTGCCCGCCGGATAACCGCAAGTGTACCCCGCATCACCTCGTTGTCGTTCACCACCCGTCCTCCATATTGGATGCGGGGGTTCAAAAAGTATCCCGCAAGATTTTATTAGTTAACACCGTGCCATTTAAGACAATTATACAAAGAAAAAAATAATTTAATAACCAAGTTACCCGCAAGATGGACATCGTGGGTGCAGGTCTTGTCCCATCGGTCATCAATGATCTTCCACCACTTTTTGTAACCTTCCGGGATTTTTTCTTTAATTTTCAGCTTTGCCCGGTCCATAAGCATCATACAATGTGCCCATCCGGTCCCCGCTATCCGAGTCTACCAACCTCAAGACAACTACCGGTTGGCTCAATGATTGCCAAGTAGTAGGCAATCCTCTCCCAAACCTCTTGTCGCTGATCCGTCTCGTACCTAACAAGAATCTCCAATCGCTCTTTCTCGTCTGCGGGTTGTCCACCATATAGTTGTAATACTCCTGATCGTGCGAACCTAACCAATGCATGCCCGTGCCGGTGTAAACTCTCCAGCAGCAATGAAGTTCGTAGCAAATCGTGTCGGACCGGGCCTAACAAGATCGTGCCCTCCCCGTGTGTGATCTCGATATGTAGCAAAGTGATGCGAATAAATAAAGGATGTGATCGTCCGCGCCGCTCGACAAGTGTAGATAGACCCTCCTCCTTGCCTATATCATATAATATGAGATCTATGAAATGCGCCGCACAGGGCACCCGTAAGATGTGCTTCCTCTTCTCCATCAACTTCCTCCCAAACTCGCCTTATATGATGGTTCGTTGCCGTGACAACCCGAACCACATTCTCCTCCCCCATCTCCTCCACCACTCCATCCATCGCAGAAAAATGAAGTCGGCATTTTTTATCTTCTCCTGCAAGCATCTACCGACTTCAAGAATGTAGTCCCCTCAGAACAGTACACCAAGAAGTTTATCATACTCCTCTTGGTGATATCTGTCCACCCATCGCACATGATTGTGCAACCCCTCTTCTTCCACACCAACTTGAACCCATCCATCCACTCCCTCAACTCCTCGGACCTCCTCATCCAGCCGCCGCCGTATAGCGTGTCTCCGCTGCCCGGGCTTGCAAACCCGGTCCAGCCTCACCCACGGCATCCACCATCGTCCGGGAAGTAGGGGTGGCCGGTGGCTGCATGTGCTGGGATGCCTACATCAAGTTAAAAAAAATTGGTATCAGACTAAAATTAAGTTTAAGTAAATAAAACACACATAATGTCAATTTTAATTTAAAAAGTGATACCTGCATGTAAAAACCACTTCACAATGTGTCGAACGGCTCTCTTCACTGCCTCGTTGCCTTCACCCCTTTCATTGCCTCGCTAATCCCCATCCGACCGCACTCGTTTCCTAAATAAACACCGTCACTCGGTGTAAATCGAGTGCCGGTAGAAGTAGAACGGCGGTATGGCTCCCGTCTCCTCGGGGTCGCTCTCGGTCCCCGGTAGGACGAGCCGATGCCGATCGGCCCAAAGCTTCGGGTCAACTCGACCCGCACCCTCCCCGCTCCCTCCTCCTCGTCCTCCTCCTCAACAAAGGCACGCTTGCTATCGTGCCTAGCACGTCTAAGCTCGAGTCCGAGGACTCGTCCCTCGCTTCCGTGACTCCGGCTCGCGGGTGCCTTCCCCTTGCCTTTCCCTTTCGAGGTAGGCAAATCGCGGTCCCTCCTCCTCTCGAGTAGCTCGTCGCGCAACTCCTCCCTCTCGCTCGATCCCAATGCCCCGTCGAGAGGCTCTACCCGTCATGTATCCTCTCATCTCCTCACTCTTCTCCCCGGGCACCTTGTCACATTTTTTTACATTCCCATCCGTTCCGGCAATATGTTGTTTCGCCGAACACCCCCCGTTCATCTCCTTCCCACACCACTTGCACTGTACCCTCTTCCTGACTAGGTCTACCATATGCCCGTGCTCCCAACCCACGTCGGAAGCACGTGCTGGTGCTGCGTCACCTTGATCGGCCATTGCTTAAATCTGCAAAAATTGTAAACAATGCACTAAAAATGATTAGATAACATAAAAATTGTTTTAGACGCTGTTCGGGAAGCATACAACCCAAGAAACACACCATTCGGTATGTTTAAAGGGTTACGTATTTGCCGGAAATGGTCGTAAATTAACGTACGGGGTATCCGAAATTTTTCCCGTACAAAGAACATCCAATCGATGTTCAAACAACTTGAGCGGAGTTATTCGATCACAAATCACCGAGTTTAACTCTACTCGTGAGTCGTCGGAAACGTGTAAAAATAGCCGTACGGGATATCCGGAATTTTTCCCGTGCAAAATGGACATATCCGGATAGTTCAAAACTTAAACGGACTTGTTCTGGACGTAAATCGTAAAGTTTAACGACACTCAAACTCGTCGAAACGCGTAAGAATGGGCGTACGAAGTTTTCGCGAAGAAATCTTACCAAAAACCTTACAAAGATCGAAGAAGAGGTTGATTCGATGCCGATCCGAGCTTCGAATCGGCGGAATCCTTTGAAGAATGTGCTCGGGAATCGCCAATCGCTCGAATCGCCCCCGAATCGCCGGAATCGGTGGAATCGGGCCGGAATCGACCCTGGATCGACGGAATCGGCCGGAATCGACGGTGGATCGACGGAATCGAGACCGGAATCGCCGGAATCGCCTGCGCCCTCTCCTTCCGCCGCGGGATCGACCGAGGGCAGCTCTGCGGGTCGATTCCGGCCCTAAAAGGGCCGGAATCGGTTCGATTCCCGGTCCAGAGTCGAACCGGGAATCGAACCGGGCCGGGTTAAACCGGCCTTCCAAAGAATCGGTCGGATCGACCGATTCCACATGGAATCGGTCGGAATCGGATCGATTCCGACCGATTCCAGGCGATTCAGACCGATTCCGCGGAATTCTTCCCGGAATCGGTCCTTCCGCCAGGAATCGGATCGGAATCAACCGATCCGATTCCGGAATCGGTCGGAATCGGTCCGATTCCACCGATTCCGTAATCCATGGTATCACCCCACTTAGCGATTCAAACCCTAACCGTCCCATTTACTTTTATTTAGATCTTAAATAGTCCAAGTTATCAAATGATCTGAAAACTTGTAAAGCTGACGGATTCAGACTTAAGAGGCTATTAAGCCCAATTAAATGGAGCTTTAGAATTGTTGTAGTGAAAGGGAGTTAAAAACATAATTGAGTTTCTACCATAGAAATACAGACTGAGCACTAGGAACTTCAGCTTATAAGCTGAATGGTAAACACTTACTCCCCTTGCATTACATTTTTCCACCATGTTGAAAACCCAAGATTAAGATGTAGTAATATCAGTCAATTCATATGCAAACAGCCATTCCTTAAGGAACCTCATTGCATTTTGAAGGTTTCACACCTTTTTTACTGATTGCTCTTTTTCCCCTCATTCTACACATTCAAAATGCCGATGTTGCTATATTTCTGTATAGAAGCGACATTTCTTATTCTCCAACAGTCCAAACAGATAAGCACGTTACTCAAATATCTGGATGATCTTTCCACTTATTGAAAGATTTCCAGTGTTGCATAAGAGAGCAAAGATCACTATCGGAATACTAGGTAAGGATTATTGGATAATTTGAGGATCTTCAGATAACTTTGTAATACTATTATACTACATTGCAAGGAAAGATGATTCAAAATTTCTTTCTGTTGCACGGAAAGTGCACTTCATTTTGTCCAATTTCAACCAAGAAAACAATTGGAATGTCTGAAATTTGATATTAATATTTAGCCCATATCTATCAAACCAGCTCTGCTTTTAAGCAACCCTCACCCTCTGAGACCAGATGAGAATGCAAATAGACTTAACAGAGAATCACATTTCTTTCTCATTTCTAAGATCTCACATCCTCCTTGTCAACTACAAATGTGGTCAAGGTGATGAGACTTTCAATGGGGCCATTTCTTTTTAAGATGATAAGGAGGTTTATTAGGTGTTGCCTAGGCTGTAGAATTGGATGTTGGCCATCCATTGCTCTTTCTCTACTCACGCTGATTTTTAGTTATTTATAGATATTTAACTCATACAAATCATATTTAATTACCCTTTTCTATGTTAACTTTATGTTGCAATTCTTGACTCCACCACTGTCACTCCTTTTAGGTGAACCACATTTTTTAGACTCTCCAAGTATCTTCTTAGCCATCTTTTTATCTTTGTAGGCATATTTATCCATATAGCATGGATTTTATGTCTAAATTATAATCATATATTTTAAGAAATTCATTCTTAAATGTCTTTTCAGTTTTTCTAATTTTTACTATTTTGTTTTAGGAGAAATATTTTTGTTTGCCATTTGACTTAACATTTAAACCGCTAACCTATATTGGCTCGGAATAACTTCACAATCTTTGCAAAGAGAATGAAATCAAGGATAATTGTTTTTCTTCATTTAAATTCTCTTATCTGAAACTTCTGTGGACCCTCTCTTATATATGACATTTATTTCTGACATGTCTATTGGGATCTTTTTTAATAAATATATTTTCTTTATTTGGTATGCTCTGCATAAGCTAATCTATATTCTTCCAAAATTTTTATTTAATCTCATTTTTAATCTAATTTGTGAAGCATGAAATTAAATATATTAATTATCTTTCTTTCTATAATCATTTTTACTAGAATAATTTTTTCATACTCTTGCGCCATTGCATCATGCAATTTATAAAGAAGTTCATTTTTATTTCTTTCTTTTCTAGTATACCATAGCTTATAACATGTATTTCTTACTTTTTTACATTTCTCTTCTATCCATTTGGTTCTTGAATGCAAGCAATATTGAATGTTCTTCTCTTCATGCTACCAACAAGTTTCACATGTTTTCTTATATGGGACTAGATATTCTGAGTACCTATTTTCATTGTTGTTTCAATCTTTTCTCCTTTAAATTTTGTTTGATGATAATATCTATTTGTTTTTAAGTTTGTTTTAAATTTTATGTTGTAAGAAGTGAACGCCCTAATGTTTATGCTATTTGAATCTATATCATGACATATGAGAATATTTTTACGCTAGTTGTCACCACCATAATTGGGATCGGCAAAGCACACCACCACCACGATTGGGATCAGTATCTGATAGTCCTATAATTGTTGCCATTTTGGCTGCTATATGTCAGAAATGGGTGTGAACCTTAAAACTTTGAATGTTCTAAGAAAAAGGTGAGAAACAGTGGGTGTTGAAAAGTTTCTAGCCACAAGTACTGTTGATATTGTTTCTTCCTTTCTATGGCAGGTAAAGGCACTTGTTTCTTGCTTCATGGAGTGCACGGATGCTTGGAGATCCACAGATGCCAAAAATTAAAAATAATTTTTTAGATATAAGAAATGTTGTCTTTAGGATGGTCATTATGCAAATGAGAACCAGGCCTTAAGAAATGTCTGGCTGACAATTGTGGCCATAACCAATGAGAATTAACATGGAACCTCCAGTGCCATTTATCAGTGAGTCCCTGTTTAGCCCCTCAATAATTACCAGCCCATTAACTCACCTTGCTATTTCTACAACACCTGTACATGTTTCACAAAAAGCATTGATGCTTGGTTCAGCCCATGTGCTCTTAAGTGTAGCAATAATAGCATGACATAAGTTTAAGCTTTTATTTTCTCCATTTTAAAAACTCTTGGTTCTAAAGAAATATAAAATTAAAATAATGGAGTATACATGCAAAAAATTATACATCAAAAAGGTCCTTGACATCAGAAAAAGTAGATAAGAACTCTAGGATCCCTGGTCAACCAAAAAAGAGTAATGCAAATGGACTTCAAACAAAAGTAACATGTCCACAGCCCAACCATCTCGAAGAAAACAATATATAATGTTCTCTGGAAGCATTGTTTGAAAAAACTCTGCCTTGAGTGCTGAAGCTTACGCCTCAAGTTGAGGCTGTTCACCACCTTGGTGAGGTTTACACCTTGTTGGCAAAACATGAGGTTTACGTCTTTCTCCATGCGAGACTTGCACCTCACCGCCTCAACGTCTCACCTGTAGAGAGTCATAAGCCTCAAGGTCGAAGGCATTTTAATAAAAAAAATGAGAAAAGAGTTACTGAACCATCTACATATGCAAATAGAGAAAATATTTCATTTTTTGTCACACAAATTTTCTTACTTTTTTTCTGTTAAAGGACATGCATTTACTTTATTTTTATGAGTTTTTTTCTAGAATCTATAGAATTTATTTGGTTGCAATGTCTGTAAAAATAAAAATGACAAGTATTAACTGAATTGCCTAGGCTTAAATGTTATTGAAGCTAAGCTTTGCACGTTTCATACTCTAAAATGTTAATCAATTTTTGTTTATTTGTACAGCATAGAAGTTTAAACAATTAATAAATGATTTCATCTTGTTTTATGTTAGTCTTTTAGATAGTTCAAGGACTGCATGATTATTTATATAACTATTCATAGATTGTTTTTTATTAAATTGGTGCATAATGTCTCAATAAGTTTTGAGACATATAGTTAAAGGACTGCATGAGTAATTTTTGTTAAATTGTGGTTTACGCCTCAATACGTTTTGAGGCTTATGCTTCCTGAGGCTTTGGCAATACGCTTTACAAACATTATCCGGAAGTCAGAGCTTCATGTCTGGAGATTATTCTGTTCCTCTCCACCAGTGCCAAAAATATTGCATGAAGCACAATTGTCCACAACTACCATTTTTTCTGTATGAAGGCTCCAATTCTAGTTAATTGTAGATATTAAATGTTTAATCCTTCCCCATTTTCTTTCTGTCATTAAAATGCCTTGGTCATAGTGGCATCCATGGCTGTAAATAAAAACTGATTCATTCAATTCGTTTTTATGGGATGACTTCCATTGAACTTCTGAAAGCTGTGCTAACCGTCATCATGATGGCCTCAAAGGTGCAACTTCACAACTATTGCATCATCTTTAATACTTACATTTTCTATCCTCATGATTTGCTAAACGATTTTCTTTTTGTTTTTTTGCCACTGTTTTGTCTTTTAGTGCATATGAAATGTGAAGTATACCTGATCTTCTGTCTTCTTTGATCATCATGTTTATCATATGCATCTTGTTGTTCTTTAAAATTTGAAATATAGAACTCTATAGTCTATACCACTACCCACTAACGCAAGCTCCACCCAGTTAAAAAAAGAAGTCATGGGGTGCAATGCAAGCTAACAGCTGAGCGCTTCCTGGATCCTGCCACATGGAGCTTGATAGGCTAATATTTACCTGTATTTTTTGGGAAATTTAGATTCGTAAGATTTAACTACCAATTGATGTCTTGAGCAACGGTCCATCACAATCACGTATCACATACACTGAGGATATTTAAGTCTGATATGCAGGATGAAAGAAATTAAGAAAAAACATTCAATTTTTATGCTTGTAATTTAATATTGCCTATTTTTAGCAATTTTTGTGGATTATTATTTGTTTTGTGGTTTATTATTCTTGATGCCATTTAACTTTTTAGCGATGCTTAGCCACATTTCTTGTTGCCCATAAAATTTATTTGTGTCATTGTTTGCTTTTTGTGTGAATGGTTTATTTCTTGGTTATCATTGTCTTTTATTGTGGTTATCACTGTTTTACGTCCATAAAAGTGTAGTTATGTTAAAGTGTGTAGGATCATAAAAGAGAATGCAAAGTTGTATGCTTTTTACATTCTTTTCCTTGACCTAATATTGTCAGTTTGCTATTCATAGTCTAGGTATTACGTTGACTATTGTGAACCTTTGCTTGTGCTGTCATTTATTTATTACATGTTTACTTTTGTTGATTCAATTATTTTGATTATCCTTTGTTTCATCTATATTTTGTTTTACAGATTAATCTAGCTCAAGAGACCATACGTGGCTTGTTGTCACATTGGTTGAACAAAAGAAGGCAAAGATCTGGATCACAAACATCAGCTAATGGTGACCTGTCAATGGGAAGAGACGTACCTTTGAGGAATCAATCCATCGGAAAAGAGGATGATGGTTCGGAAAATCAAAATATTGCTCTTCCTTCATTCGAGTTTTCAACAGTTTCTCCTCCTTCAATCATTACAGAGGGGTCTCAAGGTGGCCCTTGGAGAAAGAAACTAACTGAGTTAGATGGGACTGAAGATGAGAAGGAATTCCCCTGGTGGTGTCTTGATTGTGTATTGAATGGTCGGATACCTCCACGGGAACATACAAAGTAAATAATTTCTTGTTTTTTTCTTGACATTGCAATTGGTTAGTATCTTTTCATTTGTTTTCTGAATTCATGAATGATCACATGTTTTTAGTAATCCTGTAGGTATGTGGAAAATGTTCAAGTATTTACTTTCAAGGATGCTGTTGAATTTCGTTTTTCTGCCCGTAGTTTGAATTTCTTGCCTGAAACTATTGAATTGAGTTTTATGGTGAAGATGTATGTCGTTTAATCTGTACATATATAACGTTCATGTGAGTGAATACAATTAGGAATTGCACAAAGAATGACCATTATTGGTGAAATTCAGTCTGATTTTGATCATAGCATCTTCTTTGCTATTCTTGTTTGCTTATTTTATTGGAAGGTGCCAATTATGTGCCAATAGACTATTTTGTTCTTTAGAATCTGATCAATAAAAGCCTGGTCATAGTACATTTCAGTTCATTGAAGACCATATGTGGTTTTCTACTCTTGGCTAGGGATGTCAACGGTTCGGTTCATTTTTGGTTTGGAGTTTTCTTGAACTGGTTCAGTTTGGTTCATTCCAGTTCAAACCATCAGTTTATGGTGGATTTTTTGAGTTCAACTATTTTCAAAAAAAGTTAAAATAATCAAAATATTTTTATTAACAGAATTATTATTAAATACTTTGACCTTGGCCCAAAAGGTCATATGCACAGTCGCTTGAAGCATTGCACAGCTTTGGCCCTTGTGGTCTTGGGCTGGCTTTAAAACAATCTTCAACTAAATAGTTTTTTAAAACTCCCAATGTGGGATTTACCAGTTTGGTGCAGGATTGGAGGTGCCAGAAGGGCTTCTCTTCGATGCGGGCACAGGAATACAGGATGCCTCATGTCAGTCTCTGTCCTCAGGTGCTGCCTCCCCCTTTCCGGGAGGGGCTGTTTGCTGACTACTGCTGCCTCCCCATTTGGTGACTGCTGCCTCCCCCTCCGGCCACTGATTGTGGGAACTTGGATGCTGTGACTTCTCTGTCGATGCCCTTGACCTCGGGGAAGAGAGGCAATGGCAAGGAGGCGGCTGAGGGCTGCTCCACCAATGTTTGTCAGTTCGGAATTCGGGCCCAAATTGGTGGGTCCCGATCTGATCCGGACCAATTCTCCAAAGAATCCCGTTCCAAAATTGGTCCAGATCAGGATTTTTTATTTTTTATTTAAAAAATCAGAATAATTATGATAAATTTTAAAAATATGAAGGTTTCTAAAAATGTTAAAAATATAAGTGTGACATCTAACACACTTTCATATGACTGACTTTATGAGATATTTTAAGACAAGTGGATATAAAATAATATCAATATTCATTATAATAAAAAATAAAATGGTACAACTCATATTCAATAAAAAAATATGCATTTCTATCATCACCATCTACAAAATTGCCATTCATGGCTTACATTCTCGTGGTTCTCTTGAATGGAAGGTTGGGCTCCTAGGGGTCGTCCGATTTTTGTGATCCGCAAATACTTTGCACCCTATTTATTAATAGTATAACAATATTTTATTATTACTTATAGTATTACATATGGTTAAAATTTGTGATTATAAATATATGACACATAATTAAAATTTATATAATTAATTTTTAACTATTTTTACTCTCTCACTTGAGATTAACTCTTTCTCAATATATACTAATGCAACATAATCACAAAAAACATATTTACTTATATTCACAGATAAACACTCATATTTAATTATAACATAAAACTATAATTATATTTACATATATTTTTATGTATACCTAAATATATAGTATAAAAAATATTTTTTTATTTTTTTATTTTTATATAATTTTTTATACTTTTTATATTTTATATTTTAAAAAATAAATAAATCGGTCCAATTAGGTCGGTTTTGGGGCTGACTGACCTTGGGCCGACCCTCGACTTGAGTTTCCTTGGTTGTTTGACTTCTATCACTCTGCTGGCCAAACTGTAACTGACGGAGCTCATTATCTCAGGTTACCTAAGGTGTGGGGCGAGTGTCTTGATCCACATCTGAATGTATAGAGGTAGATCCTCTTATCATCTTCTTCTCTTGTCTTCTAAACTTGATGAAGGCACCTCAACATGAGTATGTGATTTTAGTTTTTTACTCTTTTCAAACATGACATTTGTGTCTTGACATATGAGCAACTCTTCATGTAGGTTGGTTATGTGCTCAATTCGTATCTCTTTCTATGATACTCCACAATTAAATATGCTTGTATCTCCTCTTTCAACTCCACTAGTATCTTGTCACATTTTTTCACATTCTCACTTGTCTCGTGGATGTGTTGTTTGAGACAATGAACACCTTGTCACCTTTCATTTCTTTTTCGCACCACTTACACTATACTTTTTTTTGCCAACATCTAACATGTGGCCGTGTTGCTATCTAATGTCACGACGTGTAGGGGCACCAACATTGCACTCCTTGTCCGACATTTTTCTTATGCAAACAAAAAAAAAGAGTTCATATTAAATAACTATATCCGATAGTGGGGAGACAACCAGATGATTCAAAAGGGGACCCAAAACTGAACAAGCCACCCATTTGGGTGACTATGCACAGTTCTCTGGTGACTTGCAGTGCCCCCCTCCCCTTTAACTTTTAAGGTTAATCGGCCAGGGGGAGGGGGATCTGGGTGGGAGGGAGAAGGATAGAGGGGAGAGGGATATCTAGATGGGGGAAAGGGGGAAAACTCACTTTGGAAGGCAGAGGGGAAGCCCTAGCAAGGAAAGGGGCACCGAAGAGGGGGGTAATCGGGATGCGGGTATTGGCCGTTTTACCCTCTTAATGAGAGGGGTGACTAGATCAAAGAAGGGTCCAGAATTGGACCCGATCTATGAAGTTTGGTTCCTGGAGGAATCGGCTTGGAATTGATCCTCGATCAGTTGTCCAGCATATGGATCAGATCGATAGGGGCTGATCTGATCCAAGACTGCGAAGTATGGGCTCGGCTGCTTGCAGCGGCGATGTGGAGGAGAGACGGTGGCGGCTGGCCAGAAGGAGAGCAGCGATGATCCTTCCTGTTGAAGTTTCTCTTCCGGTTCTGGCTCTGTCCGTCTCCTGCTCTCGTTCTCCGATGAGGCGTTGACGAAGACACATTCCGGTTCTGGCTCTGTCTCCTGCTCCTCTCTGATGACAGCAAGACAAAGATGAATATGAGGGGCTGATGCTCGCAGTGGCAACGAGGAGGAGATGAGGCGGGGGCAAGGAGCAGGACCGGGTTAACTGGTACTGGTTTGGTTCGGTTCAATAAACTGAATACAGAAACTCCTGTAGGTTCAGCTCGATTTACTGTTTCCCTGTTGTTTTTCTTTCAGCTGTTCCTTTGGCATTCAATCATGTCTAGCTAGGCAAGACATTGTGTCAAACTCTCAGACCTTAGCTGGCACATCCAAGTTCAGAGCTTCTCAAATCTCAACATAGCCAAGTTTCTTCTTTTTCGTTGTGAACAAATATTGCGTATGTTTTGCATGATTATGTTGATATTATTTTTTAAGGTGATCAAACAACCCAAATTCCGTTAAATGCAAAAAGCAATATAAAAACACTGAATACCCCGACTGCCTCTTGTATGTTGGTTGAAAGCAAAACCAGGTGGTAATATTGAGCTGGTAAAAATCCTTAGTAATCTGTTGATTGGTGCAAAGTTCCTTGGTCAAAATTATTGTACATTGTAATTGCAGAGATCCCATGTTTGCGGGTAACCCTTAACGGTTAACACAGTTCCACATGGAGTAAATTGCTTTGACTTGTAGAGTTGAGGCGTCTCTAAATCCAAGGGGAAGAAGGGAATCTGGAACTTGGTTATGATACTGATAGTGGTGCGTAAGTTCAGATTTTTACTCTATTCAGGGGATCTAGAGACATGTTACTGATATACATACTTGGTTGATCTAATTACTCTTGTAATACAGAATTTATGGAAATTATTTTATAAAGTAATGCATGCTTGCCTTGAAACATTATCTCTTTTTTACATTGGCCAGCTTGTACTTGTAGCATGTGGAATTAGGAGAAGATTTTCATTTCTTCTTGCTTCAGTTTTCTGAAGTATTCCCACATTTCATTAAGGGAAGTTCTGTCACGGTCCCAGATTTCCAATCTTACCAAGCAATGTTCTGATGTACTTGCGCATTGTGCAATTATCATTATTCTGAGGGCTGTTCCAGTTTTCCTCGTAGACTGTCTTTATAATCTTTCTCTGTCCCCTCTAGAATAAGCAGGCAAAAATTCTGCCTTTCATCCCTTTGACTATCTTGATATTACCAAACAGCATATTTAAGTTCTTGAGGTCAAATGATTTAACATCTATTTAATTTCTTGTTAAATGCGACAATGCCATATATGAATTGGCTGAGGGATATAACATGTTACATTTTAAAAGTATTTTTATTGCACAGATATGTTGAGATCTTTGTATAGTTGTTAACTAGTTTTCGATTGTGGTGCATTTTGTTTCTATGCACATTGAGAACCTTTATTGGTAGAGGCATCCAAAAAATGGTCCTCAAAACTCTAGAATCTTTTTCACTTCAATTGATCATCTGCAGAATGTTTTGCACTTCTTGACTTCTGATTTTTAGTGTTCAGCAGTGTTCATGATATGAAGCAGAGAGCTGTACTTTTGACTTTTGTGTTGCAAGTTTTACTATATGTTCATAATGTTCTCTGTCCTTTCCATAGCGCTGGTTAAATCTATACATGTTTCAACTGCAGGTGTAGCTTTTATTTACATCCATGTGAAGGTTCAAATATTCAGCTTCTCACACAGGGGAAACTAAGTGCACCGCGTATACTTCGCATACATAAAGTATGAAACCTCTTACCCTTCTGGGAATGTAGTATTCATATGCTCATTCGTGTTTTAAAAGATGGCAATTTATCTTGTTTTTGTTTTTGTTGCTTGCATGTCAAATTGTCAATATAAATAGTCAGTGTAACTAGTCATGAAGTTTGTTAGTCGTACAATTGAAGCAGATATTTATTTACTGGTAGCAGTCCATTAACATATGTTTTATTCACTCCATTGTAACAATCCCTTTCACAAACATTTTATTCATGGCATGCTGCAATTTTCATTTATAGATAGCAATTCATGTGCTTTTATGCTCATTTTGTTTAATATTTATCTGTTTTTTTATCAAACCAATATTTTTTGGTTCTCTCATTTTGAAGGTAATTAACTATGTTATTGAGAAAATGGTTCTCGATAAGCCACATGAAGGAGGTAATACAGATGGAGTGCTTGGTTCTGGATTTCCTTTGACACACGCACAGTTTTCAGCAAGTGGAGAAGGTGCATCTCGAGTGGGATCAAAGTCATGGCAGAAGCTAAAGCCATCTATAGAGATTTTATGTAATAATCAGGCAAGATACATCTAAACTAGATATTTAAGGGCTAACCTGATGCTGCTTGTGGATGGTTAGACTAGATGTTGGCATATTGTCCATGTGTGGTGGTTTGAGATATGGAGCTTCATTCATCTCAAGTTTTCTGGTTGTAGTTTGTTACATCCGTGCGTCGCGTTGAAATGCATTTTTGTTTCATACCTATTGCCAGTCCTGCCAGATAATTTTTGTGAGCAGTGTATAAGATCTTTTGTTAGACAGGATGCATATTTTTTGTTGGCAGATGAGTACACCATACTAGTTCCATACATGCATACCTCTATTTCGTCAGACAAGATGCGGTTGTTTCGTCTTGATAGCATTGTTTTTCATCTGATCACCTTATATAGATGCAAAATGTGGCTGCATTTCTGGACGATGACATGCCAACAATTGACTAGATGGAGTGTCACATAGTTCGGATGATCCAAGTCTTAGATTATGCTTCACGTAGGGGCACAAACGGTCATGTATATCAAAGTATCTATTTTACCTATGTAATGCTTGGTATATAATCATATTATTGGTCGTTACTGAGTAAACATGCAGAAGCACATTTGATAGGATCTATGGTCAGTTCAGCATCTAATTTTCTCCTTTACATGGAGATTATCCTAAATTGTGGAATAATAGAATTTAAAAAGTCTCTTGTGGACTTGGGCATGCAAGTACCAAATGCAAGGGTTTGTTATTTTGGTGTTAGATAGTTGAAACTAAAAGTTTTTTTTCTTAAGTCTTCTTATTTTTTACTTTGTGCTTCTAGGTTTTGAGATCCCTTGATTGTTTAGGGTTCTTTTCTATCAGATTGATAGGGTTTTGTTTTTGCTTTGCATCCGTGTGGTTCATTTTTCTGTGTTATAAAATGTGGTCCTAGGTCACCTTTAAAATTTACATTTTTGCGTTTGATTTGTGTTGCCAAAGGAGATCAATCCCCAGTGAATCCAACTGTTTTAGAACATGATTTAGCACCTGATATGGTGGCTACCTCAAAGAATGACCATTAGATTCCTTGGGTTAGATATTGCTCTATTTGTTTTGGGAACACATGACAAGCTGGACTGGTAAGGGGTACGTCTTAAAAATGTTTTTGCTGTTATACGTCAGATTAATGGCATTTGTAGCATTTGTTCCATATTTTTTATGATCATGTACTTGTTTAATTACGTATTCCATGTGTTACATTTTGTTTGCATGGTTGCATGTTCATTCTGATGTTGAATTTTTTCGAATCTTTGCTGTAGATCAACTTGTTGGTTGCTGTTCTTCATGTTATTCTTTTTCGACGCCTAGATACAGTCCTTCCTTTCTTCTTTTCTACTGATTATTAGGGTCTTTTCAGGTTCTGTCACCTGACATGAGTCTAGCCACTGTTAGAGCTTATGTGTGGAAGAAGCCTGATGATTTGATTCTGAACTATAGACTTATGCAGAGTCGATAGTGTCCGTCGGTAAATGGGTGAGTCGATCTTCACTCTGACTGTAGGCCATCTAGTTCCTACTTTTGTCAATCCTTTTTAATTGATTATCTTGCAACTGTATAAAAGAAGAACGAATGAAACATCATTTACTTTGAAAATTTGAAGCTTTTCTTTTTTTCCTTGAAGCTGGAGGCTTAGTGAGCATGATCTTGGGTGTGAGTTTGCTCATGGAGATATAAATCGGCAGTTCTTCTGCAGCCCCCTTGGCAATTTTGAAAGGTCACCTTCATCATCTTGAGGGAGGAATGCCGAGCAACAGGTGCGTGTTTAGCATGTTGCCGCTTCTGCATGCTTCCTCGGAGTAGAGATTGAACAGGAGGTCTGAGATGGACACCAGTCCAAGCCAATTCATTCACTGAGATACTTAAAATTGGTTTTCTCCAAGGAGTCGTCCATACTCCATAGAAACTACAGAAATCATCTACCGGACAACTGGAGTTAGACCCGGCACACACGATTGCCAGAAGCATAATGGGCGAAACCCGGATCACTCTCCGGGCCTCCTCGAATAAGGCAACACATCGATATTAGGCATTTGTGAGAAGTAGTACTCTGAAAAGGTTTTATTGCATCGGTTTCCATGGAACTTGTCATAATACTAGGTGTCTTGAAAATCTCAGGTATAATGTACGACCGCCCTATTTGTCACTCAAGGAACGTGCTAGCTAAGCTCCTATACCGGCTGCATCACGGCTTATTCTTTTTTTCTTTGAGGCAGGCGTTTGTATGTTACTGTATGCTTGCTTCCTAGCGCAAGTTTACTGCCTGTTTATGTACATAGGTCAATTTTGCGTTCTTCTTGTCCTGTATCCTATGCTTTTCTTTCTTCGAGCCTTTTGTGGGGTGATCTTGTGGAATTGGATTTTGACGTTCGGAGTTGTAGATTTTTGTTAGGCAACCGGCTGTAGAGTTGAAAGTGGGATATTTACTTGTTGCGTCTCACATGGGCTTAGTCGTTTGCCTGTTGCGTATGTAATCGGTTAGAATGTGAAATCAACATGACGTGTACGAATATATAAAATCCAGAAATAAGTTAACCTTATGCCGTTGACGTTTCGGCGAGCTTGTTATCATGAGTAATTGCGACAACTGCGTGATAACGGCAGAGGGGCCGTGATGACGAGGATATGATGTAGAGTCTTCTTTTGGACGATAGGTAAGCTCGGACTGAAGTATGAGAATCATTGAACCTTTCAGCAAAATTGTTCAACCACGGGGAGGTACTACGCTTCATCGCCTGATTCTCAACTGTCTCACAAAACACGGTTGTGTTCGTCTTCCTCTGTTTTCAGTGATTGGTAAATTATGGTAAATGACGCGAACGATTAATTTATTCTACTTGTGCTTCACTTTGGATCCAGTTGCTTAATGGTTTATCTCATTTAACCGCTAGATCTTAATTACATCTGGTTGTCCAAACTAGCTACCGATTCAAAAAAATAAAAATAAAAAAAATGTCGGCGACCATAGGCTGCTTGGCTAAACCTGGATGAACCCCCAAAATCACATTATTGCGCGGATGTGCCGTTCCGTAGTTCGCAAGTATCCGGTCACGGGCAACTACGATAAATGTATTCGCTGTGGCATTACAAACTATCGTCAGGACGGTCCGGCTCCTCCGATAATGCAACGCAATTAATTAGATCTATCATTTTATGCCTTATTCACAGCTAAAGGGATTGAATAGTTTATTTTTATTTTACTTCGATTTTTCACAAGAGCACGATCATGATTACGTAGGTTCATGCGTCGTTGAGAGCCTATTTAACATTATATCTCGTTTTTAATTAAAGGGTATGTTTTTTTTTTTTTTTACAAATGCCGCCTGCGTGTTGTACTTGAATTTTGCTCGATTGTATTATTATTTTCTTCGTCCATCACTTGATGAAGCTTCATTACGCCACATTGGTTGTTAATTGGAGGCAAAGTAAAATTATTAAAATTTGATCATAATGTTAGCTAGATGTTATTTTATCGATTCTGTTCTGTCCCAATGTCGAGAGCTGTTATGTTCTCTTATGGCCATTCATCATCCAGGATCAATGAGCGTTTTCATACGTTATTAGATAGCTAAGTTCTCATTCGTCCATGGGACACAGTCAAGGGGCTCTCTAAATGAAATAAATAGTTTCCAAGAGCACATTAATTATGGTTGCTTGTACATGCTATTTTCGAAATGTGGTTATACATGTTTTGAATTTTCAAAAATCCCAAAAAAGCATTCTCTACTCTCTCCCTCCCTATCCCATTCTCTCCTTCCCTCCTATCCGGCCCCTTCTCTCTCTTTCCCTCCCGAATAAACAACCAATTAAAGAGCACCTTCTGTGTGTGTGTGAGAGAGAGAGAGTAGAATGAAAAATGGACGGCACAATACACTGTACAGGGAGAACTGATTTCTGAAGAAATGAAGAAGCGTGGACAGACATGAGAGAGGTTCCATTGAGGATAGGAAGGAGGGAAGAAGGTCACAACGGAGCTTCCCCACCCACATGAAGACGCCACTGACCCAAAACACAAAACACACACGCACACACGCACTCTCTCTCTCTACGTACCAAATTAGCTAGCTGTATAATTCTCACTAATTATAACGTTTTGCATCCCGCATGGAAGGAAAAAAAACCCACATTTTTCTAGGAGAAAGCCATCTCTGTTGCATGCATTTTGCCATGTACCAAAGGCTTTTGGGATAAGCTTTTAATCTGAACTCATATAGAAGTCGGATCTAACTAGACTTTAAGGTGCTGTTTGGCACCATAAAATTTTGGGAATAAACATGGGTTATCCCCTAAATTTTAGGTATAACTCAGATTTATCCACAAGTTATCCCCGTACCAAACAGCATCGTCTTATCTCTCTAGTATTTTGTTTGCCAATTGAATTAACATCGATCTCATGTGTTATGCGCATACATGAAAGGATCAGACATCGATCTCTTCTCCTTTTTAGAACTTCACTACACCATTAATTAGAAAGTATATATTTATATATTAATCCCTTCCGGATCGAGGCATCTCTTCTCCTTGATATATATATTTTATCTTCTAATTGGTACGGGCATCTTTTCTCTGTCCTGTATGATGCATTTCCGGACGGCGCGCAGTTCATCCACACATATAATTCAGTCTGCGCATTGATTTGGATCCAATCTTGGCCAACAATCTCCCTAGCTAGCGAGGCTCCCTTTTTCTGAATGAAAAGCAAGAAGAACGGGGGAAACATGCCGGGCCGGTTAAATCACTGAATTCCTTTCTCTTCCAAATGAATTCTTAAAATGATAGAACTCATGAATTATTAATGGCGAGATAAGAAATCCCACAGTAACGTCCTTTTATTGCTCTTCCTGTGTTGACTTGAGAGAGAGATGCATATATATATATATATATATAATTAACCTGATCACGCAGGAACCTTCCTTCAGTATCATTCATGATTAATCAGTTGGAGCAATGTCGGGTACAAGTAATATATATATCATGCGTACTGAAGTTCATGCTTGTGAAGAAGTTATTAGTCGATGCTGCTGGAAGAAGGGTAATTAAGGACGACCACAAAGTTAATTAGGGCAGGCAACACCACCAGTTATTTTTTGAATTTATCGGGTCGACATAAGATTCATAATTTCCAAAGACAATGAAAGAAATAAACATTATAATTATATTTTCACAATTTTTTTTCATATCCATAATATGAAATAACTATTCTAATTAACACGTGAGTACGTCTCCTAGCTAAGTGGCTAGCTAGCTAGGAGACCGTTCGTTTTGTAATTGAGGTGTGATTAGGGCAGGGACACAGCTACCAATTATTTTTTTGTATTTATTAATTAGACCATCTAATTCAAAACCTTAATTAAGGTAATTATGTTGTCATGATCTTTTTTCATGTCTATAATACAGAACTACATATTCCTTGCAGTGTGAACACCAAAAGGCCTGACACACAAACCGACCCCACAGTAGTTTAAATTTATTGGGACATGTAATTCAAAGCTCTAACACAAAAGAGTGGATCGCCTTAGTTGAAAAGATCAGGCGCGCGGTTGTTCCCTCAATCTCCAACGAGAGATGATAGCCATGATTCTTATTCACTTGAGTGGTAGTTCAAGTTAACTAAAGTGAACTAGTGTTGAACTAGTGGTCTCGGTAATACGTTACATGGGGTTTATTAGCGGTTTAGCCCGTTTAATAATGGTTCAGTGCAATGTAATAATTAATGGTTACACTGTGATTAATTAGTAACAACAGATTATACTTTGGTTAGTTAGTAAAGATAATAACGATTCAACTCGTTATTAATTAATGAGACAACCACAGTCTAATTAACTCATCAGTTATGAAATTAGGTTGAATTGTTACTAAAGAGTTTGAATCGTTACTAAACCCCGTATAATTACGTGTTACTAATTAATTAACCACCGGTTCACTGTAGTTGCTTCGCTTTAATTATCACTCACTCAAGGGTCGTGACTTTCGATTGAGAGAGCACCGGCTCCCACCACAATGAGTAAGTGTACTTGGTAATTATAGGTAATACCGGAATTATATTTTTCACGTTCTTTTTATATCTCCAATTATACTGTTGGGACGTAATTCTAACGTTATTTATTGAAGGTCGCGACATGTCTCCGAAGGAAGAGCTAGCTGGTACGTAGCATCGGTGCATGGTTGCAACTGCGAGGTGAAAGAGGGATCCTGCAGGAGGCGGAGAGAGGAACATATCGATCGTCGGGGGGGGGGGGGAATCGCCGACGGTGACGGCGCGGAGAGTGATCGGCCACGAAGAGAGAGGAAGAGAGAGGTACGTATATATATTAGGATATGGAAGGGTTCGACGACAACTTCATGGTGGAGAGGCTGCGCGAGATGGTCGTCGCCCTGGGAGCACTGCTGCAGAGGCTGGAGCTGATGCTCCCGCCGCAGGCGGCTGCATCGTCCCCCCCGGGGGCGCCGCCGCCTCAGGGCAGCGAGTGGGCCTTCCGCCTCCTCTGCGTCCTGCTCGTGGTCGTCACCCTGGCAGCCCTGATATACTACGCGTTCTTCCGCGGCGGCGAGCGCTGGGGGCGGCCGACCAAGATGCTGATGAAGCCGCCGCGCGGGGCCGGGCCGCCGACGTTGTACGAGCACGAGGGCATCGTGGCGGCCATCGCGATGCTGGCCCTCATCCTGCTCTCCCTGGGTGGCCTCTACTACTACTACTGCTACCAGGCGGGCTGCTTCGGGGACGGCGAGAGAGCGCGCGCCGTGACGGGGACGGCGGCGGATCCGGGTCCGGCCAGCAGGAAGCTGAAACTGATCTGAATAAATATATCTCCGTTAAATTAAATTAATTAATTAGCTAGGAAATATATATATATATATATGTAGTTGCTGATGCATGGTTATTAATTGTTTAAATAATGCATGGATAGTCTCGTCTGGTGGAGATCAACAGGAGCTAATTTAATTTGGTCTGATCTGTTGTTCTCGATCACTTGCAGCTGGTTAATTTTATTCAGGCTTATATATCCATATACAGTTAGTATATTCAGCGCGCTGCTGGTAGGGTACTTCTTTGATTATTCCCAGCTGTTTTTCAAGAAAATTTGTGTCATTTCAATCTTGTCTTGAGAAGAATTAAGGGAAACAAGGATAAATTCTGGTATGTTTTATCATATTCTGTTCTTGACGTCTCAATTAAATATATATGTACAACAAGAGATCTTCTTCATCCAATTCCAGCAAGTCGATAGGCGCCTTAATTAGCTTGAAGGAAGGCTTCTCCATATATACATGAAGTTAATTAGAAAGAGCGTACATTAAGTAGATATCCATGTCTAACATCAGCACTCATATACCACATTACATGTATATATACACACACGAGAGAGAGGGAGGGAGGGAGAGAGAGAGAGAGAGCGCTTCTGTGATTGGATAATAACGGTAAGATTAGTTAACAAATTCTCAAGGCATTACATTAGGATAAGATGACTGAAAATAAAATAAAATTATGACAAAAAAATTTTAATTTTTTTAAGACGAGCGTTTCATTTTTAATCCAATCGTGCCATCATTTGATCAAAGATATTTTCGGATATTGAACCCTATATCATAAAAACTAAAAGCTTTACGCTAAAAATATATATGCTATTTGTAAAACAAACAAATCCATTCACATAAATTGAATTCTTCTAAATGTTGCTAGTTATAAGATTCTGTCGACAAAAAATATCCTCCTCTAGTAATTCTCTCGATCTTCTTTCCCATGCATTCCCTCTTTAATTATCTTTATAAAATAGAGAGAGGATATTGTACAAAAAGATTATAAATGGTCACCTTATTAATCAGTGACATTTTGGGAGGTTCTTTTAGATGGAGACACTTATTTTCAGTAAGAAGAGAGTTTTTCAAGGATCTATTGAGATTTGCAATTGTTTGGGGGACATTCAAACACATGAATTAATGATTATGAAGATCGATGTGTAAAAGTCCCTTTATCAATCAGATAGTCATTTTTTTTGCAGGTATATTGGGTTTTGCATTTGTCTTTTTGGTAGCATGTTTAATTTACCTCAGCCTATTATAAACCTTAACTAAATTCTATATAACTAATTAACAGATGCGTGTATATATATATATCTATTCTTTGTATTTGTATGTAACTTATTATAACTAATTAATACATAACTCTATAAAAGTTAACAAAGATCGATTAATATACATAAATATGTGGAACATATAAAGTCTCAAAATATAATTCAACATCTTTACAAGGATTGGAGAACAAATCACCCAGGGATAATTAACTTAATTCTTACACGAGAGGTAGAATGATACTTTATACGGTACTCTTTTTTTTTTGAACGATGCCACACGCTACTTCTCAAACAATGAAATGAATTATCACGTCAATACGTTATAATATATAAAATACAAATAATGAAATCTGCGAACCACTTATCTCTCTTTCCTTCCCAGACCTTACATGCCTGTTGATGGAATAAAAATTATTGAGACGTCTAACACCCTTTAGGCATGCACTTTTGCACAACTATGTTGAACTTTTGATTGAAGCTAGGTTGACCAAACGAAGAAAAAAAAAAGAAACGAAGAAAGATCTATTCTTGAAGTCCATTTAGCCCTCCATTGCCCTCGAGATCTCTTATATATTATGGTGTTGGCTTTCTACTTCAACCCGGATATATATCTTTTTTTATGTACGAGTAAACACACCAAACATTGTACCTTTTCACAAAAAAATAAAGTTCGTGTTTAAATGGTGATTTGACCCGAGAGCCGTCATTATCACGTGGGTCTTACTCTTTTTCCAAAATGTGGATGATGCCCCTTCCATCGGGGATTCAAACTTTATAGTAATATATAAAATGTTATGAGACGTATAAATTAATTAAGATACTTGAGCAGTAACGTACAACCGGCACAGGGATCAAATGCCATGCCGGTGCCATGCAGCAAGGGGATTAATTGTTGGTTTTTTTTTTCTTGTATGAGTTCTCTTCTTAGGGTTTGAAGAAGCTGCACAGATGAAGCATTATTAATTATGGATAAGATTGAGAGGTAATGATAAGATGTGCATCTCATTCAAGGGGAGATGATCACAGTACCTGTGTTCTACGTTTGAATAATATTCATGCATAAATATATAAATATAATTAATTTTTTATGCTTAGATACATATTGTGGCTGGGGCGACATGTCATGTGTGATCACCATGCTTGTAAATCTCTCTGAAATTAATCAGCTTATAAATCTCATGTACCTTATCTACAACTTATTTTTAAGAGCATCAGGATATACTAAGTGTGTGTTTACAAGGTTAATTAAGAAAATCAAATAGTAAGCGTCTGAATCCACAAGTGTATTCTTACCAAATCAGAGGTCAGAATTGCGTAAAAGACTAATCATATATCTCCCCACATTGAAATATGGAGTTTTCATAAAAATACGGACCAATTTATGGATATCAAAACTGACACAAAGTTAGACCGAAACTAATATATATATATATATATAGAGAGAGAGAGAGAGAGAGTACAGTTGATTGATGCAAACCAATTAATAGTTTCATATATATATATATGATGAATACCGATCAAATTAACATTAATGTGAACAATGCGGAAGATCGATCGAGCAACCTATGGCTATGCATTAATCGATGACAAATAATTAAAAGGCTAGGAAGCTTCGCATCAATCAAGAAGACAACGATATACATATATATATATATGTAGCACTTAATTAGCGAGAGCCTTAATTAATTAATTCTGCAAGATTCCCGTGTACCAGCTCGTTTAAAAATCCATGTTAATTTACACTAGCTAGCTAGTACCTTTTTCTAATTTGATAACAAAAATATCCATGTTAATTTACACATGTATTAATTAATATTTGAGCAGCCTCCAAGTACCATGTATATGATCTATCTAATATATATATATTTATAGTGACCGCGGAGCTAGCTAGAGTGGGAGGAAGAAGAAGGGATCGAGAAGAAGGGCGGCGCGAGAGAGGTCGATGGGGGGGCGCCTCATGTCTATTATTCTGAACATGGTCGACCAGATCGGCGGCGGCGGCGTGCGGCCGTCGGAGAAGCTCGACCTCTCGCCCGCCGCCCTGCAAGCTGGGGCCTGGCTGCCCGCGGCGGCGCGCTCGGTGGGCGACATGTGGTTCTTCTGCGTGCTGGTGGTCCTCATCGTCGTCCTCGTCTTGGCGGGGGTCATGTTCCTCTACTTCCGCTGCGGCTGCTCCGGCGGCGGCGGCGCGAAGAAGACGGCGGCGGCGGCGATGGAGTTCGCGTCGGGGAATCCATGAACGTGGGAAAAAAGAAGCTGTAGTCGATCGATCCTACTTCAATTGATATTTATATAGAGCTAATTAAGGTCGACGACCTTAACTAATTATTTCTTCTTCTTTTTCTTTATGATTAATCTCCTCCTTGATATATATATATATATGCATTCGACCAGCTGGAAGGCGCTGAGACGGTGTGCAGAAGATCGAGCACGTACGTATATCGTTTAGGTCTTCTGGTCAAAAAATTGAGCTCCAGCTAGATAACTGATTAAATAAACAAGTTTATGATTAACGGTACTATATAAATGTTTACTTTGTTTCGTATTATTTTATTACATGGAAAATAGACGAAAAAGATAACTAGTTAAATAAACAGGTTTATAATTAATAAGGACAAGAGATGTCGTTAACTAATCCTAAAATTTAGGGCCTTGACGCTAGCTAGCTAGCTCTTCGGTAGAGATATTAATTAATGATGATAATGCATGTGTGTCATCTGAGATGCCTAGCTAGGTATATATCAAAGCTAGCTTTCTAGAACAAGTGTGTGTGTGTATATATATATATATTCCCAAATTACTTAATTACATAGACACTTGTAGAAAATATGAAGGGAAGAAAATGAAAAAAAAAAGTGTCCGTGTGTATGTAAAATCAGACATTTATCCTAGTTTAACCAAATACGTACGGTCATGAATCCATGAAGAATGATAAACCTAGGGCTTTCACAATATATACGTACATTGGATCAGGTGGCAAGCTAGCTATATAATTAGACTCCCATGATAAGTATTTTAGTGAGTGAATATAAATTAAAATGAATAGTGAGAAATTTTAAAATTTATAAATAGGTATGAGAAAAAATTTTAATTGTTTTATGTTAGTTGTTTGATACCAAGATAATTAACAACGGTAGAATAATTACATCGAGGTTAAACTTAATTGGTTTGGTTAAAATGTATAATGGGCGCGCAAGTGAGAATGGATAAATTATGTTGTAATATATATATTTATATGTGTTAACTAATTAATTAAGTTATTCCTTCACATGACGTTATAACGATGGTGGGGTACATAAAATGAAGTTTATAAACTAAACTGAGTTTGCTATAATAGAATATAATTCTTGTCCGTCTGGGGAACATATGACACAATTATATTTAATTTATTAAAACTGATTCATCGTATTTCAAGGCAAGGATTATGTATTTTATAAGTAATAATATAGCTTAATATTACTTAACTAATATTATTAGTAAATATTTTTAACAGCAAGAAGGTGACGTGTATCTTCAAGTGAGGAAAACATGCAGCGCTTTGCGTACGCCATTAATTAGGCCTACAGTCATTTTAATTAGAATAAGATATTCTCGTAAAAAACATGAATTAATATATATCTTATTATAGAATATATAACAACATTCTATCTTGTTAAGATACACATTGATTGTGAGATTTTTATGAGAATTTAAATTATTATTTTGTGGTTCTAATGATGGTTTGATTATATATGCCGATTAATAGTTGTCTAAAATGTCATGTCCAAATGACGTACGCGTACTCGCTGGGTCAAAAGCTTGAAGTTTTGAAAATAACTATCTTGTGCAATTAGTATATATACATATATATATATGTGTGTGTGTTCATCAGTCAATCGATTTAAGTCAGACCAAAACTCTTTTACATAATAAATGTATTTTAGTCGCAAATAATACTAAAAGCGACGGCTTATCATGAGCCGTCGCCATTAAAATTGGCGACGAGCTTATTTGCGACAGTATTGCGACGGCGGAAGAGCCGTCGCTATTGCCTTATGGCGACGGCTTTTGTATTTTTAGCGACGGCGGTAAGCCGTCGCTAATGACTTTAATTCCTGTAGTGTACTTCAGATTTAATGATCTATCGACCCAAGTTCAATGACTAATTAGGCGGCTATATATACTAGGGTGCCGGTCGGCATGTAATTAAGTTTTTCTTTTCCTCTCAGATTACACAATTAACACACAGAAAAAAAAGAGTAAACAAATCTTAATTATCTTCTGATATTAGTAGTATCACTTCTCACTTAATCAAACCAAGTATATATATATATCAATAACATCTACAATACTTCATATAAGTGAATACTTTATTACCTACTGCCACGAGCTTAATTGCCCCTGAATTTTTATGTCCCTGTTATATTTAGGGTCCGTTTGGATCCTTGTAAAAACAAAATCACGTAAAACAATTTTTTTGGAGTAACTTTTCTAAAGAAATTGAAAACATAATCCATCGTTTGGTTGTTGGTAAATCTTTTTCCCAAAAATGTAATTATTTATTTGGTTGACATGTAAAACATTTTCTTGAAAACACTTTTCAGTGATTTGGTTATTTGTAAATTATTTTGAATATTTTTGCATTTTAAAATATAATATATAAGACTTTTAAAATAATATATATTTTAATTGAATTATTTCTCGTAACAAATGACTATTACATTCATCATTATAAAATATTATATAATGTAATATTTTTTAAAATAAAAATTGTTATAACTTTTTTATTTAAGTTTTTAAAATATATCAATAATTAAAATTGAAAAAGACATCTTATCAAAAATTTAAAATATTTTCCCAAAAATTTTTCTATTTAGAATTATATATTTTTTTACTTAATTTTCTTATCTAAAACCCTCGCAAGTGACCTTTCCAGAAAACGGCGTCCGCTAAATTTTTTGGGAGGCCGAAATTCCTAGATGCGATGGTCAATGGAGGAGGTTTTACGTTGACCATTCATTTTACGGCTAAACAAATAACACGGTGGAAAAGAAAAATGGGAAAACCGGCGCTTGTAACAGTTTTTACGTGCAAACAAAGAGACCCTTAATAACGTAAGAGATCTGAAGAGAACAAATCGAATAAAGCCGAATTGAGCATTACTGGAATTGGAAAAAAATATTGTATACAAAAAAATCAAATCAATGGGAACACCACAGTATATCTATGGCTAAAAGGGCGGCTGTTGGACCAAAATGGAATTAATATAGGGCAGGGTTAAGATGTCAGACAAGCCTGAGCAACAAAGTTTGATAAAATAACCGAAATTTAAAAAAAAAACTAAACTAAAGTGTTTTTTTTCTTCCCTATGTATATATCATGAAAATGACGTAATAATTCACCCTCCTCCGGAAGCACACCGACGTGAAACACCAGGAGGACAGGGGCACATACATCTTTTTGTCTTCCATTAATGTCTGGCCGACCGCCCAAAACCTCCGTTTCTATATATTGGGCTGTTCACCGATGCTGCGTAATTAAAATCTTCTCTGTTTTCGAATCATGTTTGACACGTTAATCAGTCATCTCTCATTATTACTTAATAATATATATTTTATCTTTATTTATGACTCTTTCTAGACGTATCATATCTAACGAAAAGTCCACCACTCGTTTGAGTGGTGACGATGATAACGCAAAAGGAGATAAAAATGACTCCCTCCTGTCAAAATAATCTCTATCTCTGCATGAAAAAAAGAGAGATTTTTGTAGTGTCTCTTTCACATCTTTCGTGAAATTTTAGTTAACACGCCAAACGTACTCCTAGTCGATCTACATACCTCGGAATCAGGAAAGATTCCAAGTTTGCATTTTTGTAAACAGACAAACGATAATTCGGTAAGAACACTGGCAACGTACCCCCCTGGCAATAGCAATACAATACATGGTCGGTACACGTTTAGTAGGCTCCGCTGCCTCCAGACAGCCTCTCTTTGCCCCGTCATCTTCGCCTCCCTCCTTGGAGCTGCGTCGGCGGATGGGAGAACGATCTCTCACTCTCCATCTCTCCCCCGTCGAACGGTTCCTGCATACGGTGGCAAATTTTTTATGTTGATCGCAGAAAAAGGCAATTTTTTTCCCACCGGTAGCATCTCCATGTTCGCATCTCCCGGGTTCTGCTAGAGCTGTTTATTTCTCGCCCTTAAGCTGCCAGCTTGAAGGGGACCCGCGGAGACAAACCCATCAGCGGTTGCTCAGTGGTCTGCTCAAAGCTATAAACTCTTTTTCCCCTTTTCCCTTCTTGTGTTCCTATTGTAAATATTGCTCTGCGGAACGTGAGAGATGCGGGGGATACAGATACCTTGACTGACAGGTTGGATTTAACGGGTTCTTCCTCTGATTTGGGTCTGAGTGTTGGATCTGTCAATCATGCGGCGGAGGGCGCCCGAGTTCCGGCGCCCGGCGCGTAGACGCCTAACGAGATTCGTATGTTGTCTTCTCGTCATCTTTCTGGTCGTGGGCCTGATACTGTTCCTTGCGCATCATCGCCGAGAGGGAGATTTGGAGCAGCCTATACCGGTAAGTCAAGAGAACAATCCAAGTAGCTCTTTGCATTCGTTTATTATCTTCAATAAATCTGATTTAGGGGTTGTTTTTCTCCTGTTATCCTTGGATTTGGTGGATGAAGGATGTTGTTCATAGCTGTTGGCCGTTCATAGATACTGCAATAAACTTGATAACGAGTCATTAGTTTATCATTGTTTTGATCTGTGGAAAGATTGTGAAATTCGAGAGGACTTCAATTTCCTGGGCAACTTCATGGCAGAAGATATCTGCCAATATGAAGATTTTTATCTCAGGATAACAATTAATTACATTTATGATAAATGGATTGCCGATGCCACAAGAAGAATTACACAGCTAGTTTATGTTTTTGCCTAGCTCCCTTTTCTGGAAGCACCTTACCCTTCGATACCAAAATGCACTTTATCCCTACAACTAATGGCCCTTTGAAATGCGGTACTTAATTCAACCTTTAGTTGATGGATCTCCAAACTTAAGCTTATTTCAGCACGTAACAGAGACTACAAAGTGCGGATCGAGTCAAAGAATTCAGGATTAGTCTCCACATCCTGTTGGCCCAAAATGGATCCATTACCAATCTGGAACAACCCATTTAGCCAGGAAAAGAAACTGATCCAAAATACCCTTCAAAGGGGACTGGTCAAATGACCTGCAGTCGGCATGCACTTTAAATAACTGATCCGGGACAATACATGATGACCTTGGTTGAATTTTTAAACATCGCAGTAGATCACTGCTGGGTTTTAAGTTAGCCATGCCAGATGATGTTTAAATAAAAAGGATGGAAATATTTATCTCAAAACGTCATTTTTCAAATACTTACATCATGCTTACTTCATATCCAATTGCCAGTTGTTCATTTGGAAACCATGAATTGTGGCTTCATGTATGAATATCTTGGGTTGACTAATGTTGCTACTTCTTAAGAATGCCTTGGATAATTTGCTCTTGTTACTGCTTGTCTCACCTTGTTCAGTTTATCCTTAGTCTGAGCCAAAATCATGTTTGGCTGATTTACTGGTTTCTAATTCCCCTTATTTTCTGTTTGCATTTGCTGGTTTCTTATTCATTCATCTGCAAGTCCTTACTCACGTGACTTTCATCCATGCTTAACCTTGAAATTCATGGTGTGATGATCCTCATTCATATAAGTTCTTCCTTGAAATGGCTGTCACTGTAAAAAGATCCAGACAGACAATAATTAAAATTTTGAGAATACCTGATAATGAATGAACGAATACTATTCCCTCCTGTTGTTCTGAGCCCTTCTTAAATTGTCATCTAGTCATTGTTTTTTATGCAACAAAGCAATACCAGGCATTCTTGATGAATCTAAGCTATCATAGGGAGTTATGGCAGTTGCCTAGATGATGGGTGAGCCAGGTGACTGCTGATCACCTCAAGCTCTGTGTTCCTTTCACACCTTAAAAATAAGATATTTGACTTGTTCATAAAAACCCATTGAAATTAGCAATTGTTTAGGAAGGTGGAGCCTATTAATGTCAAGCTTGGCATTCGTAAAGAGGCTTAGCCCAGAGTTATTGCCAGGGAGCTTAAATTTTTTTCCTGAATAATGACTACTCTGATATGAAGAAGAGAAGGGGTGGGAAGGATATTATTATTTATACAACATGAAGATATCTAGTTGGAATATTACGGGCATTAATGGAAGGGAGAAATTAAGGGAGTTGAGGAGTTTAGTGATATCCTAGAAGCTGGATATCCTGGCACTTCAAGAAACTAAATGTGATTTTGCATTTGTTCAGGAGGTGCAGGGTATCAAGATGGTCTGTCTGAAGGGCTTGCCATCTTCACCTTCTTTTGGCAAGAGCAGTGGAATTGCCATGTCGTGAAATGAAGATATTTTGGAAGCTGAGGCTTTGCAGCTTGTATATTCATGTGGTTAAATTCGGGCTCAAGGATAGTAAGAAGTATATGGTTCCCTGGGGAACGACGACAAGATCTTTAGTGATATGAGGCAATTAGTCCTAGTCCATAGTGATTTTGTATAGCGCATTTGTGGAGATTTTAATGCAGTTAGAAAGCCAGGTGAGAGGTAGTATCAGAGGGACTGGTCAACGTAAATAGATTTTTTCAACAATTGTGTGATTTCTTGTGGCTTCATTGAGATCTTTGATAAGCATTTCCAGTTTACATGGTTTAATTCTTTGGTGAAGTTTAAGCTTGATTTTGTATAGTGTGTTTGTGGATATTTTAATGCAGTTAGAAAGCCGGGTGAGAGGTAGTATCAGAGATTCAGAGGGACTGGTTAACATAAATAGATTTTTTCAATAATTGTCTGATTTCTTGTGGTTTCATTGAGATCTTTGATAAGCATTTTCCAGTTTACATGGTCTAATTCTTTGGTGAAGTTTAAGCTTGATAGATGTTTTGCGCCCACTTTTTGGGTGATTGTGTTTATGGTCCCGGAGGCCTTCCATCTCATGAGAATGGTTTTTTATCATTTTCCTATTAGTATTAGACATGATGGCATGGCTAGGACAAGTGAGAGAAAAATCGATTTTGAATTTGCTTGGTGCAAGAATCCCATTTTTCCTTGGCTTCATCCAAGGTTCGTGGAATGATGTTTCCTTATATGCTTCTGCTACTTTAGTGTTTGACTACAAAATGAAACATGTTAAAACGCATTTACAAAGTTGGGCAGGTTCCACCTTTAACCAAGCCACTACAAGGAGAAAAGTTTTATTGGTAAAACTTGAAGAGTATGATCAACAAAATTTAAAGGGCTTTAATTATATTTTCAGAGGAAATTTTTATTTTATTTTAATATACGTTAAACCGATGAACCGAACTGAACCATTCATAGTCGGTTCGGGTTCAGCCGAACTGGTTCAGTTCTGTTCAATTTTTGGTTTGGTTTTGGTTTCAGTTTCGAAAAAACGGCTCAACACCAAACTGTGAACAACTGTACATTTTAGTGTATTCATAATCAGAAATCAAGAAAGAGTGTATACTGCGTAAGCTAGATTTTGAGAAAGGATATGACATAATATATTGGAATTGCCTTGCTAGAGTTTTACAATTGATGGGTTTTCATCACAAATGGATTGTTTGGATTGAACACTGCATTAGCATGACAAAGTTCTCAGTGGACATTAATGATAGTTCTTTTGATCTTTTTGGGAGCTCCAGAGGCCATAGGTAGGGTGATCCTATTTCACCTATCTTCTTTGTTTTGATGGAGCAGCTTCAAAGTTCTATGTAGGAAAGGGCTAAGCATGAAGGAATAATGAACAGCTAATTCAGGGAGTTGAGGTTAGTGCCAGTCGGGAGCATATCACTCTTCTTCAATTCGCTGATGATACATTGTTATTCTTCTCTTTAAAGCTGGAAAAATGTATCAACTTGAAAATCGTGTTGAATATGATTGAAGTTGAGGTTTGATGATGAACTGAGAAACGTGAGTTGCTTGGGATCAATGTTAATGAATATCACACCAGATTTTCAAAATGCAATGGGGTTTTTTGCCAATTAAGTACTTAGGCTTGCTCATGAGTCATGTCTGATAAAAAACTAGGTGATTGGCAGCCTCTGATTGAGATGGTGAAAAAGAGATTATAAGGTTGTGTGAAACCTCGATTTTCATTTTTATTTTAAACGTGTTTAAAAGTATCATTTTTTATATTGAATATCGTACCCGAATTTTCTAGTAAAATAGGTGATAGACCATAAGAAATACTAGATAGTCCGGGTGATATTAAAAGAGTATAGAACCGAGGTTATCGGGTTCTGTGAAAATATTTTGATTTTTGACCTCTCCCCGTCGGATGGTGCGAATATCCGACGTTAATTACATCGAGCAACGACTCGAAAACCCTTGATTAACCGCCATAGCAACCTGTTTGGTAGAAGATGCACATCCATATAAAATAAATACACAATGGGCGATAGCCCCATGGGCTCGATGAGATGCAACCATGTTGATTTAAGATGTGGTTGATGTTGATTTTAACTTGGTTTGGATTTATTTCCAGATTTGATATCAGTTGTATTTGAGTTTGTTTTTATGTTTGGACTTATGTTTGGTTTATGTTCAATTTGAATATTTTATCTCACTTTTGGGATCTGATGAGTAAGTCACAATTAAATTGATTTAAATATTTCAGATTTTTGATGTTATCATTCTCATGATGTATGTTGATTTTGGTATGTTTTGATTTTAATCTTGATTTGATTTGTTTTTAGTGTTGATTGGCTCATTTGAGTTATGTTTTGATTTTGTTCTTTGAGTTTCATTTAGTTTTGTAATCTGATGATGATTTTTTTTTAATGTTTAAGAACTGTTTTTGATGAATTTTTAAATGTTTTGAATATTGTTTATTTAATTCTCTTTGAAGTTATTTAATTATCACTTGTTTAGAAATTTAATTTCATAGATTAAGTGATTTTTTAAATGACTTTACAGATTGGTTAGATCTGATCTTTTATTTTTCAGATTTAATGAAATCATTTTTTTATATTTATTTTGTTTTGTTTATTTAATTTTGGGTTCGCATCCCATCCGGTCCATTGGGTTAACATCCGGTGCCCAGTTCAAACATATACATCGACACTTGAATCATTCATTTCATTCCATTCCATGTCGGAATACATCAAGTCGGCATACGGGACTAAGTCTCGAAAATGGCGGTTTCCTTCCCTCAAGGTATATTTCCATAGGATCAAAGATAAGAAATCGGCATTATGACGGCATGCCGACCCATCCTTGATCGAATGGAATTTACCACCAATATGGCTAAGTTTTTTGACTCGCCACATCGAGGGAAGGATCCGTCGACAACGGGAGCCGGCCCGTGCCTACGTCCAGGATGCGACATGCCGGGTCGGGCCCGGGTTAGCCGTCCAAGGTGGAGCGTCCAGTGGTGGACTAACTCCTTATTAAATTTGGCATTTTGCATTTCAGATTTTGTTTAAGTTTATTTTTTATGTCCAAGGCCCATTGGCCGCCGTCATGTCATTCATGACCCCGCCGGTCACTTCATGTTCTTGTGAGCCCGGCTGATCCGGCTTGCATTTCCTTGAGCATGTTTGGCATATTTGCACCTTGAACTTCACCCTGTCCTCCTTGTCTTTCAAATAGGGAATTGAGGGCCCGCCCGAGTAGTCTCGGTCCGTCCGGCGGATTCCGAGAATCTCAAAGCGTCGACCCCAAAAGGAAGGGATTCAGGTCTGTTTTTTTTTTATGGTCTGAAAGAAAAAGGCAGGTTCTGTTTGAGGTCATTGGGCTGACCGAGGAGACTGTATATGGAGGATCTTCAGAGCTATTTTAAAGACCAGTTTTTGGGTCTGACTGAGGGTTCATATGTGGGCTGTTTGGGATTGGATTTAAGGGTCAATTAAGGGTCTGGCAGGCTTAGGCAAATGGGCCAACTGGGGGGACCGAACGAGGAGCGATTCAAGCTCATTTTTGATGTCTCAGCAGGACTTGTGTAAGGGGGATTGTGAACCCTATAGGACCTGTTTTAAAGGGTCAGATAGGTGCTGGCTTTTGATGGACCGAGGCTTGAAAAGGGGACCAACATGGGTCACATCGGGATTGATGAAGGGATGAACCTGTGGGCCAGAAATGTGGGTCGAACAGGCCTAAAAGAAAAGAGATCTAAGGGAAAGTGGAAGGAGAAAAGAGGGGGAATAGGAAGGAGGAAAGGTGCAACCGATGAGGCCTTTTCTTACCTTTTTTTTTCTTCTTCTCTTCTTCCTTTTCTTGGTGCGACAGCAGGGGACAGACTTCCCCCTTCTCTTCCTTGCTTTTCTTCTTCTCTTTGACTCCTTCTTGGGCTGCCAACGCTGGTACGCAGGAACCTGGAAGGCTGAGACAGCTTCCCTTCTTCTCCTCTTTCTCTATTCTCTCTCCTCAGAAGCTGGTAGCGGCTGGAACAGGAGCCTGTACGTACGTCCCCCTTTTTGACCTTGATGGGATGCTTTTATAAGGGAAGGAGGGTCCTGCAGCTACGTGGGAGGTAGTTGGGGTCAAGAGTTATCTCCACCAAGAGATAAAATTAGGTGGAGAAGAAATAGGAGTGATTTACTATTTTCCAAGCATTTTCAGCGCGAATTTCCCATTTTTTTAGGTGGTGGACCCCATCCTAACAGAATCCAGCGTAAAGAGATGAACGTGGGAAGCTTCTGGATATTTTCTGAGATTTTTCTGGATTATCTCCGAATTTCTGAAGTTTATCCAACAACTTTCTGGATTATTCAATAGAAAAATACCCAAAAAGGCAGAGAAAAATAGTTTTCGTGCTCAAAAAATGTGGAAATGTCAGAAATTATTCCAAGGTCTTCAAAAAAATAATATCGGGCATGAAAAATTATTTTTGACCCAATATTGGATTTTCTGGAGAGAGAAAAGTGACTTTCTGTATTTTTTGAAGAAAATTCCAAAAAATGTGGAATTTACAGAAAATTGATTTTGGATATTTTCTGTGAATTTTCAATGATTTTTGGGTGGTGAACTGTATTTTACTTGAAATTTCGAATATTTATCCCTATTTTCAGAATAAAAAATAGGATAAATATTATTTCTTTGAAAAGTGAGCCCAATGGACCAATACGTTCAAATTGGGCCAGAATTGCAAGGGAATGGAGATTTATCAAGGAAAGATCAATGAATAATTGGACTCCAAATGATTTTCTTGATTTTCAATTGAGATGGAAGGAAAAAAAATAATAATAGTAAAAAGATTATTTTTTTTTTGTGGAGAAATTTCGGTGTTCACAAATGCCCCCCACGGGTGGTTTCTCGGAGATGAAAGTTGATGGGGAACCGCCCGTGTAAGTTGGTGCTGACCTTTTAACTTTTCAAATATGCGCCCTTGGCAAACTGGATTACACTGTCTTCGAGGATCGAGAAGGGCTTGGGCCCTCACAATTTGACCAACCATAGATAAGGTGCATCTATTATCTGTTAAGGACCCATTAAGATGGATCCATTAACATAAACGTGGATCAATCCTATCCTTTGATCAAATCCTTTTTAATCTAACCCATTGATCTTATCTCCTTTTAATGGATAAGAACAAACGGCTCTGAGTTCTAATCAAATTCGGACCAGATTTCCTTTTAAATAAACCTGCCTTTCCTCTCTATTCTTCCTGCCGTGACCTGCCCTGCTCTCTCTCCTTCTTCTGTCGTAGGCAGCTGCTGTCACCAGACTTTATAGGGCCGCCAGCTCATCCTCTTGCGGCCCTAGGGGTCAACTTTTGGTCAAATCTGTAGGAGCCACCGCTGTAGGACTCATCAAGCCCTGTCGCTACCAGTTATAGGATCTGCAGAAGCCATTGCCACGTAAGCACCAAGCTGCTACTGTTGCTACCGTGAGGGTCTACAGTCGCAGGACCTGCAGCCATCATTGTTATCCAGGTCAGCACATTATCTGCTTCTTTCTTTCTTTCTTTTTTTTCATCGGGAACAACTTTCAAAGCAACAAGTGCTGCTGTCATCAAGGCCTGCAGCTGTGGTACCGTTTTGGAAAGATCCTGTTGCGACCTCTGGACCCACTTGGTTCTGCCGTGACCAAGTCTACCTGCAGCTGTTGCTAGACCATTTGGGAGGGCCACCGACTGGTGCTACTGCCACCTGCAACTGTTGCTGCAACTACCGTGAACCTGTACCTCTTCATTTTCTTTTTCCTGTTGCCACCAGGTGGGGTGCTGCGATTGCTTGGAGGACCTGCAGAGGCTGCCAACATCTCTATCGGGTCCTGCTACTGTTGTGAGGGCCGCAACTTGATCCTGTTGCCCAGCAGGTTTTTTTTTATTAATGTTGACCTGCAGAATCCCTTCCTTTTGACTACTGTCTATTTTCTTTAGATATGGCTGGTCGGGATGCTAGCGGCTCTTCCTCACAGCGAGGTCTCATGCCGGAACCCAATAAACTTGCCAGGTCCAAATTTGGGCAGCACCAGCTAGATATTGCTGCCAAAGAACCAATCGGTGCTTTGCTAGCACCTGGACATGTGGTGATTGATAGAATCTGTCGAACTGATGATCGATTTCAGTATGACCGATCAGGTGGCTATCCAGTTGACTACCCTTCAGAAGAAGCATTACTAGAGTTCATCCGACTTCCCCATCCCGTGCCAGGTATAGCTACAGCAAACATCTCCCGTGAAGAACGACACTTTTTGGAGTGTTCCATCCTGCAGGGTCGCGACCTACTGAGAGGCACTGTTCAATATTCCTTTCCTTCTTTTCCACTCGGGATGAAACATCACCCACAGCTACCGACACCTCGTTCCATGGGTTTGCTTAGAGGTTTGCTTGATTCGTACAACACAGTACGGGATTTCCGACCAGGCATATGGAAATGGAACCAACAGTGTGGGTCAGTGTCTGGCTCAGATAGGCAGGGCCTGTTCTTACTGCCTATCTGTCCTCGCTTCAGTGGTGAGGGCTTTGATGGTCGTTGCTTGTTTGATGATTTTCTAGCCTTGACTACAGACAGTTGGTATGGGCGCTTATCCGTTCGGAGTTCACATTATGCTCGAGTAGGTGCATGTGAATGGCTAGAATATGTTTTGGCTAACTTCTCCATTCGTCTTGAGCAAGTTGGCTTGAAAACAGCAGAGGCTGCACTTTATGGGTACCCACGCCGCGAGGGATATATCCGTGCTTTGGCCGAGCGTTTCAACCGCGTATGGAACACCTTCGTTACTGCACAGGGTGAGACTTGTTTGGACTTATGGGGGTTTCATATGATCTCTGGGTTGCCAAGTCATGGAGCCCCATACGAGGAAGTCGTGTTAGAAGATCTTCATCGCCGTCGACCGATGCGATGGGTAACTTCGCTTGTCGTATCGCCGCAGGTTTCTTGTGAAGGTATGGCGCGACCTAGCTTTGGCTAGGGGGGCAGAGACTTCAGATGATTCGTACAAGGTCAGTGCTGACTCTTGGCTACGCTTCTTCTACGGTGGTCCTTACTGTTACAGACATTCCTTTGCTAGGCCCAACAAAGGGCGCTCGTGGCTTCCTCTCTCGCCGAGGCCACGCACTAACGGTCGTTTTGTTGGACTCGAGGGTCCCACCGAGACGAGAGGATCCTTGGGAGTTGGGCGAGATTGCGCACCCAGCGACTTACTTGGCGTTCTGGTTGGCTACCTTCGCCATTCCTTTTGGTGATGATGATAGCATTCGTGCTAGCGTTCTCTATCCAGCCTGCAGGTTGGCATGTGGTAAGCGCCTTGCGATTGCTCCAGCTGCGCTTGCCGCTATTTACCACTCCTTTGGCGCTCTAGTCACCCATCCTTCACCTAGAGACTGCACTGTGGTAATGGCTACTCACTATGTTTGTGCTTGGGCATCCTCTTTATTTGACGGGTTACCTTCTCCTACTGAGGGTACCGATCCATGCCAGGCTCTAATACTTAGATTCATAAACAAAGCCAGTCTTCGCATGCAACAAGACCTTAACAAGGGGAGACATATTCTGTGTTCATTACCAAAGAAAGATGCTTTGCCTCTTGCTTTCGACCACTGCTCTCGGGGCTTCCGCCCACATACTGCTGCGGAAAAGGGAGGAAATTTACAATGGATTGATCCTTTGTGTGGCAAATATCAGCCATGGGCCAGCCAGGAGTGGCTTTTAAGTTCTCGACCAAGTGTGCTTGTGTTTCGACAAGGACGTCAAGTCATACTAGAGCCATACTTTCCATACCGCTTCGGGAGGAACTTTGGTTGCGACCAAGGCGTTCCTCCTAATGCCGACTTTGATATTACAAGCAGAATGTACACAGCAGCTGATCACCACTTAGTCACAGCAGAGTGGTGGAACTTCTTCTTCAGGGAACATCAAGGCAAGGCCCTAGACATCCCACCTCTAGGAGTTGTGGGTGACTTTGACATTGTCTACGGCAACTGGTGGGTCCATCGTAGCTATGACTATAGGAGACCACTTGCGGCAATTACAGAGGCTGAGCTGAATCGATTGATGTTGAAGGATCGTCCACCCCCAGATGTTGATCCGACTTTCTTAGGTGCGCACTACAAAGATCAAAAAGATCGTATCTTGGCACGACAACGAAGATGGGTTAAAAAAGATCTTCCCCCTGTTCCACCGCTCGGGCCATACAACGGCTCAATGGATCTTCTGTCTGAGCCCCTTCGCTCTTCTTATCGGGCTAGGCAACCAGCTCCCCCACAGGCCATTGACTGGTATGGACAATTAGTGAAAGACTGCACTGGTCGCCTCTCTGTGCCATCCGATGAGTTATTGCACCTCCACGACCGCTCTAGCTTCTGGAAGCGGTACCTTTCAGAGTTGGTGTCTTGCGGGGACCTTTAAAATATGCTCTAGCCATAGAGCAAGCCTATCGCCTAGGCGACATCCGGTCTACTATCACGCAGGCCGCTCGGAAGGTGGGTCGGGATGCTGGCCTCTTGATCCCTCCTTTGCTAGAGATAACTCCTCCAGGTATGTAGGTTATCTTGCTTTGCCATTTGACATGTCGACCGTTGTCCTTGTCTGATGCTTTTTATCTTTACAGAGGTCGGCCTCCCAACTGTATCCACAACTGATTTCGGGAGGGATGAGGTACTCCCTGACACCTCTCGTCCTCAAAAGAGGCTCAGGACGGCGAAGAAACTTCCTTCTCCTACACCCGGTTTGTAACACATAATAAATATCCATGCTTCTTTTCATAGTTCTTTTTTTTTTTTTTACATCGTGTGACACTTTTTTTCTTGCACACAGCTTCCCACGACCCTGTGCCCCTAGTGGCTGAAGTTGGGGCAGATCTATGCATGGCCTCAGAAGAAGCCCATTCTCCTGTGGTCCTTGAGTCAGATAGCCCGGTGAGAGAAATGGGACCAGTTTCTGATGCAACTCTTACTTCGATCCCTTCCTTCTTTGCTCGTTCACCCTCCCCTATGAAGTTGGGTGAGAGTGTGGAACCAGACTTTAACGACACTCCCTCGGGTAAAGTGTTGATGTCAATGTTTTGTTTGTAGTTCTTGTGTCCTTACACCTGATCCATCTCTTTTATCCCTATGTTTTAGGTCGGGAAGATTTACCTTTAACGGGAGAGATTATTGACTCAGTGAATCGGTCTGGTCAAAAGATAATCTTAGCCCTTCCGGCCGCCTCCTCTAGTCCCCCTACTGATGTGGGGAAGGTTGTGATTGAAAATTGCCAGAAGACTATAGAGTCGTTAGCAAATTCGGAGACAGGAGCCCAGCTTCCCCAAGACAACGAAGTCGGTTGCCTTTCCTTGGTAACCTTTTCACTCTCTTTTTGTCCTTCCATTTCCTTTAGCTTCTTCCTTCCTTTTTTTTTTTGTGCCTTAACTTTCATTCTACCTCTCTCAGGTTCCTTTGATGGAGAAGGCCGAGGACAACACTCCCATAGTGGTATCACCAATAGGTATATTCTCTTGTTCCTTCATGTGTCTTTGTTTTCTTTTAACTCTAGTTTGCTGTCCACTTTATGGATGCAGCCTCCCTGAGAAGCGATGTCCAACTTCCTGAGTTGGGTCTCACATGGCCTGAGCAGCTAGCTGGTGGTTTAAAGACCTCCCGTCTTATAGGGGAAGGCATGATCGGGATCTTGGGCACCTTGCTGGATCCGCTTCCTTTGGTTGAGGACTTGCGTGAGGAGCTAAAGGGGATGACTTCTCATTACCATTCAATGGGCTGTCCTATGGCATCTTGGATCACCGCTGTCGAGGCACTATGGAACAACTTTTGTGTTCTTTGGCTGGAACAGCTCTCGTATGTCGAGTGGGATACAGTGCATCTACCACAGGTTAAGGCGGAGTTAGCACATCTCGAGATTGCTATGAAAAATCGTGAACGAGTTGAGTCACTCTTTCAGCAGCTTCAGGGTGACATGTCTGATGCTCAGGCACTCATGGCTCGCCTACAAGCTGAGCTAGCGTCAGTGACCCTACGTCGTGATTGCTTGGCCGAGCGTACGGTGCTTTCCGGAGAGGGAATGCTTTTCTCAACAGCAAATAGAACTTGAAGTTCGTGCCCGACTAACGCCTTTAGATAGGAAACGACCTCGCTAGTCGTCCTCGCCCTTTTCCTTAGTTGTCAATGTCCCGTCGTCTTTTCTTTTCCTTAAATGGGACTCCCAAGGCCTGTCTTGGAAAGTTTCCCTCCCTATATGTAATAATTTCAGTGATTAATAAATTCAATTTGCTTTCTTGTCCTCCCTGTGACCACGTACGTCATTGTTGTACCCCTTCTTCTCTTTCTTTTTTTCTTCTTTCTTTTTCTCTTTTTTTTTTCTTTCTTTTTCTCTCTTTTTTTTTTCCCAGGGAATCGAGGCTTCCTCAAGCCATATGAAGAAATGGTAGTGACCTATCCTCGCAGTGTTAAGGTGCGAGGGTAGGTGCAAAAATTCGAAGGATCCGTGATGGTCTTAGAGACAAACCCAGAGGAGTTGTAGTGACCACAGGGATAAGTTTTAAGTTCAAAGGAGCCAGTAGTGGCCCTAAGAATGGATCCAAAGAAATTGTAGTGGCTCTAATGATGAGTTTGTTTGAGTCCAAAGGAGCAGTAGTGGCCTTAGGGACGGATTTTGAGTCCAAAGGAGCTGTGATGGCCCTAAGGATGGTTTTTTGTTGAATCCAAAGGAGCCGTAATGGCCCTAAGGATGAGTTTGTTCGAGTCCAAAAGAGCCAGTAGTGGCCCCAGGGACGGATCCGAAGGAGCCGCGATGGCCCTAAGGATGGGTTTTTGTTGAATCCAAAGGAGCTGTAATGGCCCTAAGGATGAATTTTTGAATCCAAAGGAGCTGTAGTGGCCTTAGGGACGGATTTTGAGTCCAAAAGAGCTGTAGTGGCCCTAGGGACGGATCCGAAGGAGCTGTGATGGCCCTAAGGATGGGTTTTTGTTGAATCCAAAGGAGCTGTAATGGCCCTAAGGATGAGTTTTTTGAATCCAAAGGAGCTGTAGTGGCCCTAAGGATGAATTTTTTGAATCCAAAGGAGCTGTAGTGGCCCTAAGGATGAATTTTTTTGAATCCAAAGAAGCTGTAGTGGCCCTAAGGATGTGTTTTTTTTTTTGAATCAAAAGGAGCTGTAGTGGCCCTAAGGATGTGTTTTTTTTTTTTTTTGAATCCAAAGAAGCTGTAGTGGCCCTAAGGATGACTTTTGAAATTACCGTTCAGTTTGGAAGTGCTGAAACAATGGAATTTCTTTTGTGGACCACCAAGATCAACATGAACAAGAAAGTGTTGTGTTTTTTTTTTTTTTTTTTTTTTTTTGGACCATCAAGATCGGAGTGATCAGAATGGTGGGGTTGATTTTTTGTGGACCATCAAGATCGGAGTGATCAACATGGTGAGTTTTTTTGTAGACCATCAAGATCGGAGTGATCAACATGGTGGGGTGGATTTTTTGTGGACCATCAAGATCGGAGTGATCAACATGGTGAGTTTTTTGTAGACCATCAAGATCAACATGAACAAGACAGTGTTGTTGTTGTTTTTTTTTTTTTTTGGACCATCAAGATCAGAGTGATCAGAATGGTGGGGTTGATTTTTTTGTGGACCATCAAGATCGGAGTGATCAACATGGTGAGTTTTTGTAGACCATCAAGATCGGAGTGATCATAATGGTGGGGTGGATTTTTTGTGGACCATCAAGATCGGAGTGATCAAAATGGTGATGATTTTTTTTTGTGGACCATCAAGATCGGAGTGATCAGAATGGTGATTTTTTATGGACCACCAAGATCGGAGTGATCAGAATGGTGGGGTTGATTTCCTTATGTTCATGGAGTATGGATGAACTGGGGTGATAAAGATTTGCCACTTTGACTATGATAGTCATGGTTTATTTGGGACCACCGAGGTTGACAGGACCAAGGAGGTAAGGTTATGCCGAAGGGCAAGGTTTTGCCTTTGTCTCCCCCAAGATGGTATGTAGGATTTTTCCCTCAAATTTTACGGGCGGAAGGTGGTCTTCCTTGTCACCTCAGGTAGGGTCCCCTAGCATATGTCCACTACAAGGTAGACAACTTATAAAGGGGCCATTTCGTTATTGGCAACTCAGACCTCCTCCCTAATAAAATTAGGGGGAAAAGCCCATCCATCCTGGTAGGTTGGAGGCTTGCCCTAGTTGATGTTGTTGTTGTTTTTTTTTTTTTTTTTTTCATATATATATCAACCTGACTGCCCTTTAGAGAGTTTTCACCCAGGTTGACCCCATTTATATTTTGCCTGTGCGCCCTTTACAGTTTTCACACAGCAGGGTTACCCATTTTTGCTTAAGGCGCCCTTGCGGGTTTTCACCTCAACCGGGTTATATTGACCTTTTTACCCTTAGCTGATCGTCGTGTTTGACCAACTAAGTCCATCGGGCATCTCCATTTTTAGCCCACTCTCTCTCTCTCTTTTTTTTTAGGCCCTTTTTTTTTTCAAGATGATTGTCTTGAAATTCGTGATCCGGAGCATAATACTTTTTGATGTGCTTGCCATTGAGTGGAGGAAATGAGACTTCCCCTCTGCTATCCACTACTGTGTAAGCTCCCCCTTCAAAGACCCGATCTACAATGTAGGGGCCAAGCCAATTCGGGAGAAACTTGTTTTTCGGACGTCCCGCCACGGTATCCTTTTGTTCGACCACGACGAGGTCTCCCTTTTCGAAAAGCCCCGTCATTCACCGGTTGTCGTAAGCACGTGACATCCTAGCCTCGGTAAACCTCGAGATGTTTGTAAACTTTCAATCTCTCGCCTTCCAAATTTTCGAGTTCCACGAACCGCCCGCGCACTTCATCGGGTTCGTCGGAGGGAAGACCACGGTGAATCGCAATCCGATAAGAAGCTAACTCTATCTCCACCGGTATAACAGCCTTCACTTCCATAAACAAGGGAGAATGGGGAGCATCCCGTTGGTGTCTTGTACACCGCGCGGTACGCCCATAGTGCTTCGCATCTTTTCATCCCACCGCGTATCTCGCTTCCGACCACTTTGACTAGGAGCTTACATAGGGTCTTATCGAACGCCCGCCGGACCATTTGCCTGTGGGTTGTAGACAGTGGAGGCTCTCCAATCAATGTGGAACTTGGCCGCCAACTTGTATATTATTTGATTCTTAAAAGGGGTCCCGTTGTCCGACATGATCCGACTTGGGACACCATACCTGTAGATAATGTTTTGTCGAACAAAGCGGGATACCACTTCACCCGTGACCTCCCTGGCCGCTATGGCCTCGGCCCATCCGGAGAAATAACTGTCGCGGCCAAGATGAATTTACAACCCCGAGAAGAAGGTTTGAAGGGACCAACTATGTCCATCCCCCATTCGGCAAAGGGCCATGTCGGAGTAGTTGGATGTAGCGCGTATGCGGGCGTTCGGGAATAGCCCCAAAAGCTTGACACTCGTGACATGCTTTGGCAAAATTATCACGGTCAAGGAACATCGTTGGCCAATAATAACCTTTCAATTTGATGGCAATCTTCATTTTGGGCCTGTGTTGACGAGCCCCACATAGCCCGCCGCGGACCTCCTTCACGAGGTGGATGGCTTCCTTCTTGGATACACATCTAGCAAGGACAGCCCTTTCCTTTTACGCGTGAGGCGATACATGCCTCCCTACCGATTAATCGGTAAGAAATCGCCCGTCGCACCAACCGTATGCGTTTGGCGCGATCCGCAGGAGGATACCATTCTCGACATCGATAATGGGCTGCCGCCAATCGACTTCCTCGGGACCTTCCTCCTTGTCTTCTACAGTGTTCGCCTCCAAAGTAGTAAGACCACCATCTCGCTCGCTCCTACTCGGGAGGAGTCGCCTACGTTTAACTATGATTTCAAGTTTCCCTGCGGGCGGTAGCTTGATCACAGAAGCAAGTTTGGCCAATGCGTCGGCCTGTGAATTTTGTCCCCTTCTGACGTGCTCAATATCAAACAGATAGAACTTTTCTGACAGTTGAGTTGCCGTTGCATGATATGACACCAACTCATTTTTGCGGACCTCGAATACCCCGAGCATTTGCTGTATAACAAGCATTGAGTCTCCAAATACCTTGATACATCGAATGCCCATGTCGAGGGCAATTTCCAACCCAATGACGAGTGCTTCATATTCGCCTTCGTTGTTCGTATAAACCCTCGGAGGGCACAGGACTCGTGGAGCACACCCCCTCGTGGCCGATCGCCACTACGCCCGCCCTCGCCCTAGGCCTCGGCTTTTCCACTCGGCCCCTTTTCCACACTAGCTGCCCCATCGAAGAAAAGCCGCCAATGTTCGACATTAACCCGTCGTACTTCTGGTTTTTGTTCCCTCAGTGTTTCCTCATCATGTAACTGGAGGTAGAGGGGGGAGTCCTCTGGGACTGGATGAGCGGCGAGGAAGTCTGCCATCCCCTGACCTTTTATTGCCTTCTGGGGGACATATTTGATGTCAAACTCCATAAGCATAAGGGCCCACTTCCCCAGACGTCCGGTAGGGACGGGTTGCTTTAACATATACTTCAACGGGTCAAATTTAGAAATCAAACTGACTTCATGTGCCAAGAGATAATGTCTCAATTTCTTCGCCGCGAAGACTAGGGCTAGGCATACCTTCTCCATGGGGGAGTATTTGTGCTCAGGACCAATCAACCTTCTGCTAAGGTAATACAACGGTTGTTCCTTCCCTTCGTCATTTAGCTGGGCTAGCATTGCCCCCAAAGAGGCATCGAGTGCCGTGATATATAAAATCAGGGGACGGTCCTTGACCGGTGCCCCCAACACTGGGGGGTTGAGGAGATAATGTTTCAATCCATCCAGGGCGGCCTGACAACCGTCATCCCAATAGAATGGCGTACACTTCTTAGCTAGTCTGGAGAAAGGCTGGCATCTACCTGAAAGGTTGGCGATAAAACGCCGGATGTAAGCAATTTTCCCCTGGAGGGACCTCAGCTCTCGTATGTTCCGTGGCGGGGGCAATTCTCTAATTGCTTTGATTTTCTCGGGGTCTATTTCAATACCCCGATAACGGACTATGAACCCTAGGAATTTGCCACTGGAGACGCCGAATGCACACTTCATTGGGTTCATTTTCAGCTTGTAGAGGCGAAGACGCTCAAAAACTGTTCTTAGGTGGCCCAAATGATCTTCACGCCTCTTAGTCTAGACTACCAGATCATCCACATAACACTCTACCGTATTGTGCAACATTTCGTCAAATATCTTGGTCATGGCCCGCCGGTAGGTTGCCCTGCATTCTTTAAACCAAATGGCATCCGTTTGTAGTTAAAGACGCCTTTTGGGGTACGGAAAGCCATGAAATTCTTATCCTTGTCGGACATTAGAATCTGGTTGTACCCGGACGATCCATCCATAAAAGACAAAGCTTCGTGCCCCATGGTCACGTCCATCATATTTTCTGGGATAGGCAGGGGAAAGTCATCTTTCGGGCATGCTTTGTTCAAGTCTCTATAGTCGATGCATACCCGAATCTGCCCGTTCTTTTTCTTCACGGGTACAATATTTGCGAGCCAAACAGGATAAGTGCAGGGCTCAATAAAATCTACATCTCTCAGCTTGTCAATCTCTGCATTGACTTTTAACTCCAAGTCTGCCCTCATCCGTCTTTGTGCTTGCTTGATTGGTTTGGCCGTCGGGAGGATGGCTAAGTTGTGGACAGCCACCTCAGGGGCAAGCCCCGGCATTTCATTGTAGGACCAGGCGAAGCAGTCCCTGAATTCATACAGTAGTGCCTTGTATTGATCTCTCTCGATTTCAGTGAGGAGAGTGCTGACAAATGTTGGCTTGGGATTGTCTGTGGTACCCAGGTTAACTTCTAGAAGGTCATCAACCGTGGCCTGGCCTCCGTCTTCAATCTCCTCGGGGGCTGGCCGAAGGTCCATGAATTCGATGTTGTCCTCCTCTGCATTTTCTGTATTATAGTTCTTTACTTGTTCTGAATCAACATTAGCCGACTGTGTGGGCGGCTCATCTTCTGCTTCGGGGTTACCACTAAAGCTTTTCTTTTGATTTTCATTGTCCTCGGATGACTCTCTATTCTGTATGCTGACCATCTCTACGGCGTAATGAACTGGCGCCTCATAATCAGAGTCATATGCCACGCCTGGGTGTCTACCATGTGTATTTCGTCCCTCTGTTGGATACCATATCCTATGGTACATCCGAGCTTTCTTCCAAGGCTGCTTCTGAGGGATCTCCAACTTCCGGTACATGCGTACTATACCGTGGGCTATCCCAGGTGACCGCGCAATTGTTACTAAGTGGGAGTCAGAATGTCCCGGTCGCCCGAAACTATCCTCGCGGGCTCGTTTCTGTGACACTTTTGCCTTGTAGAAGGTATGGTCGGAGGCGTGTGGATAGGAGACCCTAAAGGTTGTTAACTTCTCCACCGTTCGGAATTCTCGATCTTCTGCCAGCCACAATAAATCTCGAGGCATACAAATGTCGTCCTCGATCTCCTCGGTGATCGAATTGGTGTTGAAATGGACCGGTCGCCATTCTTTACGATACATCCGGGTGGAAGGCCTTGTGACCTCAAAGTCAACCTGAGCATCTTAGCCTTGACTTCGTCGATCGTGATTTCCTCCCTAGGTGGGTCTCCGGCTACCACCTTCTCTTTTCCCTTGTTGGTTACCGGCTTCGCTACAGTGGCCTGAAAATATGGCATAGCGTCAGCAAGGTGACACTCTGCGACCTCGAAGGGAGCTTGGTCGGCATCCACTCTGAACTGCCTCCCATCCTTGTTGTACTTCGAGGCACCTGGTGGAATGTAGACGGGACTACACGCTTGCGTACGAATCCACGGGCGGCCTAACGGTGCCTTGTATGTTGTGTCGGCGTCGATGACATAGAAGGTGGTTTTCGACTCGAGACCTTCTATGGCTAGCTCCACCTCGACTTTGCCCAATGCTTCCTCGAACTCGGTTAAAGCCGTATATGGTGACTCGGGGGCCTTCGAAGGTAAGGGGTAAGGAAAAGGGCCTTAAATGTCCTTACGGCATGAGATTGCAAGCGGAACTGTGGTCAACCATGAGTCGGTTCATCTCATATCCATTTATCAAGCCTTTCACGTATAATGCTCTATCGTGAAAAGTGGAGGGGAACACCATATCTTCCTCTCGTGAAAGAGACGAAGCGGCATAGGCTTCATACCGGCCTAGCTCGGTGACGCGAGCTTCATATGCCGTCGGTTGTTGCAGATCGCTATTAGAGTTTCGCGCAGCTCTTTACTCAATGACAAAACTTCCCATATGCTCAGATGTATAGGGAGTCTTTTCAGTCGCCGAAGTACTCTATCATCGATCCTTCCTTTGACTTCTGCTGCAGGAGGGAGAAGGTTTAGCAACGGGTCTTCAAGCCTATCCTCCCGTGAATCTGACGCAAAAAAGAGCTGCGAAGGGCTTGGGCCCTCATCCTCTTTAGTATGTTGTTGCGCCTGAGAAGACTCGGGTTGCTCGGCATAGTGCGTGGTCGTGTCGTTAGGGGTACTGACTGACGCGGTGGGCGTTGTCGAATCAGTGTCAGGCACCCTTCCTCCCTCGTTAGACAAGAGTAGGCCAACATCGATCGTCTGCCTTGGAGGTTGCCGAACACCGGGGGTGGCACCGGACTGTGTTCCTCACCCTCAAGGTAAATAATCTTTCCGAATACGGGGCACGACCTCCCCGCTCTCCTCGGGATCTTCTCGTCGTTCCTCCGTTGGTAGGTAATCGGGGGTTAGGTTGGTGCTCTCGACTAGCCGAGCTCGATTTCGACAGGAGGCCGGTGGAGCGTAGTCGACCATGTTGCAAGAGAGCCTTCGAAACCGCGTCATTAGCTCTCGTACATCCGGCTCCCTTTCGCCATCCTCCCGAGAAGTTGGCCACCCGTATCATCGTCGCTTCTTCACCATTCGCTACCCTTCGCTCGAAGTCGAGTAGCCAACCGGTGAAGTTTTCGACGTCGGGTCCACTCATCCCAAGGAATGTAATCATCAAGGGTAGCCGGCCCCGACGGCCGCCGTGGAACATAGTCCTCAAGTCGATCAATCAATCTCTCGTAATTTCGTAATGGTGTCGACTTCGAGCCGGGTTTCCATTTCCCGTTGATGTTCCTCACGCTTTGCTTTCCTTTTCTCGCCTTTTCTCCGGTTCTTAAGTAGCCTTCTCAAGTGGGCAGTGTTGGAGGGTCCACGTGGCGGGGCCACCCGTTTGTCATGCTTTCGGACAGGTGTGGACTCAGCTACCTGCTTCTCAACTCTCAGACGGTCTGCTTCTGCCCTAGCTTGGGCTTTCTCCTCCCGAGTGGGAACTGTCTGCCATGGATGCTTAGGATCTTCTTTCATGGCCTCGATTTCTTGCAGAGCCAAGCCTCCTCTCGCGCATCACTCATCTCGGGCTCTCGGGGACTACTGACCGCCGGGGGTTCTCATCGGGGCACGTAGGACCTCGCGAACTCTCCCCACCTTCAAACCTCCTTCGCGCTCGTTCTCCGGAGTGGTACGGATGACATAAGAAGAACCAGCCGGTCCCACGTTGACGCGGGGGCGCGGTGGTCGAATCAAGTAGCGGCTCAGGCACAGACTTCGCCCCCGACCAAATCTTCCAAATGTCCTTTCGACGGCTCGACAATTCTCACCGCGCGATTCTCTCGTGGTGATAACCACAACCACCTCTCGGGAATGAAAGGGTGCGATGATCCCCGCCAAAGCACGGTTCTATCAAATTTCTTCGCGGCCAATTCATACAATCGCCGCGTCATCCCTCGGGGGAAGGAGTATCGTGTGTATGTAGAATATCGAGGGCGTTTCCTTGGTCGTCTATCTCTCGGTCTTCCATCGAGCATTGCCATAGAGCACTCATCGACTCTTCGTGTTCGTGGTCATCCTCGCTTAAATCCTCCCACGAGTCGTTTGGGCCGATCCACCGTTCGTCTCGCCGAGGGTGCGAACCGCGTTCGATGCCCCCTGGCGATCGGGCTGAGGCGGGCATATTTCATCCCCGGTCACCTCCCCGGTCATCAACTCGGTTATGTTGGCCATAGTGGCCATGACGTCTGCCTCAAGGTGCGCACACCTTACCCTGAGCCTTTCAAGGACTAAACAGACTCGGGAGGCCATCCGATATACCTCGGAATGAGCTATCCGTGACGAATCTACCCATGGTCGCGAAGGACGAGACGGTCCTGCTGTCGGATGTGGCGGCCGGTATTGCACCATGTTGACGGCAAAGTTTGTTGTGGGCCCTACCCCGTAACGAGGCCGCGGAGGATCGACCAACCGCTTCCCTGCCGAGGACCTTGTCGTGGATTAGAGCTTCGACAACGTCCTTAAACTGGTAACAATCCTCAATGGTGTGCCCCAATACTCTGTGGTAGGGACAAAAGTTGGCCTCCCCGCTCTTGCTAGCATCCTCAGGGCGTTTACTCTGGGGTAGGCTAATCAAGTCATTCTTAATGCAGAGGTCGAATAGCTTCTTTGAGTATTCTCTGGTAAAGGAGGAAGGCTTCGCCATGCGCCCCTCCCACCCGGCCCTCCCCCTCAGATTATTGAATATTTTCTGCGGGGGCGTAGCAGCAATTTTCTTGCCCCCATTGTTGTTGTTTCTCGAGGTGGAAGAGACATCCACCGTATTGACATCCCTAGTCACCGGCTGCTTGTCTTTCGTGAGCTTCGGCCGGGCTACTGACATCACTGGATTGTTGATATAGAAATGCTCTATATCAGCCACCGTCACATTCAGATCGTCGAAAGTCTGGATCCGTGTTCCCAACACTTTCTCTTGGATTTCGGCGCGTAGGCCTCTCTTGCATAGCGCCACTGCCTCTTCATTCAATGGCGGATTAGCGCACTTCATACAAATATTCCTTCACCTATGGATGTAATCAATGTACCGACTCGTTCCGTCCTCGGAACATTGTAGTCAACTCAACAAGAGTGTGGGGTCGCTCCGAAAAGCTAAACCGCTCCAAGAACTTTCGCATGTCACCCAATCGCCCACCGAGCTCGGCTTCATCTTTGAATACCATTCAAAGGCCGTGCTCGCGAGAGTGGTGGCGAAGTACTTAAGCAAGTACGATTCGCGATGCGCAAGTTCTCCCATACGAGTGTAGTAAAGGGCCAAGTGCTCCTTCGGGGATCCTCGCCCATCGAATTTGGAACACTTAGGGACTTTGGTGACATCCCGCGGTAGCTTCACGACCGATGATGAGGAGGGTACGGCACCTGGAAGAGACCTATCAAACTGAGCCCTTCATCATGCCGCGCCAACCTTGCCGCTAACAATTCTTCAACCGCAGCCCGCCGGGAGGGTTCCACGTACTTCGAGGTGGTGGTGGTGGTGGCCGATAGTGTGGCAACACACGCACTTCTTCGTCGGACACCATCCTTTGCACGGCAGCGTACGGGCGCTTGGTTGCAGTGGGGCCACAGGCGGCGGTTCCAACCGAGCAACACGAGGCTCGTCTGGCACTTCGGCAGCGCCCGAGCTTTGAGCCTGCTGCTGTTGGAGCAATCCGCACTCACAGAGGGCTCGTAGTCGTCGATTCTCACGCCATAGGTCTTCTAGCGTTAGCAAGAGTAAGAGGAGCGATCTCTTGCATGTTATTTTCCTGTGCGATTTCCTCTACATCATTGCGCAGCACAGATCCGGCGGTGACAGCAGGCGGGCGGTCGCCTTGGCTACGAGTCCAAGGCCTGGGTCGGGCTTCGGATGCCTCGGGGATGTCCCCAGGATGACTGGTCCCCGAAGTATAACAGGCGAAGATTTGCATCTTGCCGCTAGGCCCCTGCATCACTTGTTGTCTGGGAGCATTGTCAGGGACAGTCAAATGATTTAAAATTGACCCCTTTCGGTGAGGCAACTCACGTGAAACCGTAGCTTCAATACCATTGTCAAAATGGCAGAATTGACGTCGATAAGGCGGGGCAAAACGGGCCTTAGGCTGATTTGGAGCAGCCTTAGGCAAAGATTTAAGGACGACCTCCGGCTCAGGTCGAGGTTGGGGTCTGGACCCAGAAGAGCCTACAGCCAAGGGATGCAGACGTACGGACTTCGGAGGAAGAGGTTCCGATTGCGGAACGGTTGTCTTCGGCAACCACACTTGTTTCACGACCGGCGCAGAGGGTTTGGCTCCTTGTCCCCGGGCCGGCGCGAGAGTCCGTTGTCCGGGCTCTTGGCGTGGCTTCGCTTGGATGGGGAGCTTGCCCCCGGTTGGCAAGTGACATAATAGAGATGGTTGACCAACGCGCCGACCGACCATGAGAATTTCTGGTGTGGCAGGTACCTGCGCTTGTCGAGGCTTTTGTGACGGAACCATTGATTGGTCCGACTGAGATGGGTGGACTAAGGGCTGTCCCCTTGCCCGAGCTACCTCTTTCCGAGCTTCCATTCGGCCAGGGCCTCCAATCTTCACATTAGGGGGCTGCCCCCTCTCCTTTGTTGCTATGACCACTTGTCGGCCGGACTTCTTCGAGCGGGCGGAAGATTTCTTCCCCGAATAGGAGCGGTGGCCACGGGTTTAGACTTAACCCGGTCATATTTATCCACCGCCCCAAAATGGCAAACCCGTTGGCTAAGGGAAAGGCGCAAGTTGAGGCCTACGACGCCTCCCTCCACTCGTCTTGACAGGGGCGTGGACTAGCGTGGCACACCGGGTCTTCCGGTCCCAATGCACCCTCACGGGGCCCGCCGCGACACACCGATTCGAGCCGGCTCGGGGTTTAGGCTTCTCGACTTTAACTCGCCGGGATGTTGATCCAGAGCAGGCTGAAGTTTGGTCGATGACGAGGGCCACTCGCGGAGGCGTCGATTGCTTCGCCTCTTCGATGGCCGGGACCGCCACCGATGCGATCCACCGTCGAGGAGTTGATTTAATCCCCTCGGTATGTGCCGAACGAGACCATGATGGGCTCGGTGCCGACGGCTTGGCTCCGGAGTGATTCGCAGAAGATAACTCCAGAGTTGGTTGTCATTTCGCCTGTAATAAACAACATAAGCTTTGTTAGATGTAGAGAGTTTATTAGAAGGCAGTGAATGTGCATTTTCTTAGTTTGCCATGGCGGAGAGATGAAGGGAAAGAGAGCTCCCACCGGGCGTGCCAATTTGTGAAACCTCGATTTTCATTTTTATTTTAAACGTGTTTAAAAGTATCATTTTTTATATTGAATATCGTACCCGAATTTTCTAGTAAAATAGGTGATAGACCATAAGAAATACTAGATAGTCCGGGTGATATTAAAAGAGTATAGAACCGAGGTTATCGGGTTCTGTGAAAATATTTTGATTTTTGACCTCTCCCCGTCGGATGGTGCGAATATCCGACGTTAATTACATCGAGCAACGACTCGAAAACCCTTGATTAACCGCCATAGCAGCTTGTTTGGTAGAAGATGCACATCCATATAAAATAAATACGCAATGGGCGATAGCCCCATGGGCTCGATGAGATGCAACCATGTTGATTTAAGATGTGGTTGATGTTGATTTTAACTTGGTTTGGATTTATTTCCAGATTTGATATCAACGGTATTTGAGTTTGTTTTTATGTTTGGACTTATGTTTGGTTTATGTTCAATTTGAATATTTTATCTCACTTTTGGGATCTGATGAGTAAGTCACAATTAAATTGATTTAAATATTTCAGATTTTTGATGTTATCATTCTCATGATGTATGTTGATTTTGGTATGTTTTGATTTTAATCTTGATTTGATTTGTTTTTAGTGTTGATTGGCTCATTTGAGTTATGTTTTGATTTTGTTCTTTGAGTTTCATTTAGTTTTGTAATCTGATGATGATTTTTTTAATGTTTAAGAACTATTTTTGATGAATTTTTAAATGTTTTGAATATTGTTTATTTAATTCTCTTTGAAGTTATTTAATTATCACTTGTTTAGAAATTTAATTTCATAGATTAAGTGATTTTTTAAATGACTTTACAGATTGGTTAGATCTGATCTTTTATTTTTCAGATTTAATGAAATCATTTTTTTATATTTATTTTGTTTTGTTTATTTAATTTTGGGTTCGCATCCCATCCGGTCCATTGGGTTAACATCCGGTGCCCAGTTCAAACATATACATCGACACTTGAATCATTCATTTCATTCCATTCCATGTCGGAATACATCAAGTCGGTACATGGGACTAAGTCTGAAAATGGCGGTTTCCTTCCCTCAAGGTATATTTCCATAGGATCAAAGATAAGAAATCGGCATTATGACGGCATGCCGACCCATCCTTGATCGAATGGAATTTACCACCAATATGGCTAAGTTTTTTGACTCGCCACATCGAGGGAAGGATCCGTCGACAACGGGAGCCGGCCCGTGCCTACGTCCAGGATGCGACATGCCGGGTCGGGCCCGGGTTAGCCGTCCAAGGTGGAGCGTCCAGTGGTGGACTAACTCCTTATTAAATTTGGCATTTTGCATTTCAGATTTTGTTTAAGTTTATTTTTTATGTCCAAGGCCCATTGGGCTGCTGTCATGTCATTCATGACCCTGCTGGTCAGCTTCATGTTCTTGTGAGCCCGGCTGATCCGGCTTGCATTTCCTTGAGCCTGTTGGGCATATTTGCACCTTGAACTTCACCCTGTCCTCCTTGTCTTTCAAATAGGGAATTGAGGGCCCGCCCGAGTAGTCTCGGTCCGTCCGGCGGATTCCGAGAATCTCAAAGCGTCGACCCCAAAAGGAAGGGATTCAGGTCTGTTTTTTTTTTATGGTCTGAAAGAAAAAGGCAGGTTCGTTTCGAGGTCATTGGGCTGACCGAGGAGACCGTATATGGAGGATCTTCGAGCTATTTTAAAGACCAGTTTTGGGTCCGACCGAGGGTTCATATGTGGGCTGTTTGGGATTGGATTTAAGGGTCAATTAAGGGTCCGAGTGCTTAGGCAAATGGGCCAACTGGGGGGACCGAACGAGGAGCGATTCAAGCTCATTTTTGATGTCTCAGCAGGACTTGTGTAAGGGGGATTGTGAACCCTATAGGACCTGTTTTAAAGGGTCAGATAGGTGCTGGCTTTTGATGGACCGAGGCTTGAAAAGGGGACCAACATGGGTCACATCGGGATTGATGAAGGGATGAACCTGTGGGCCAGAAATGTGGGTCGAACAGGCCTAAAAGAAAAGAGATCTAAGGGAAAGTGGAAGGAGAAAAGAGGGGGAATAGGAAGGAGGAAAGGTGCAACCGATGAGGCCTTTTCTTACCCTTTTTTTTTTTTCTTCTCTTCTTCCTTTTCTTGGTGCGACAGCAGGGGACAGACTTCCCCCTTCTCTTCCTTGCTTTTCTTCTTCTCTTTGACTCCTTCTTGGGCTGCCAACGCTGGTACGCAGGAACCTGGAAGGCTGAGACAGCTTCCCTTCTTCTCCTCTTTCTCTATTCTCTCTCCTCAGAAGCTGGTAGCGGCTGGAACAGGAGCCTGTACGTACGTCCCCCTTTTTTGACCTTGATGGGATGCTTTTATAAGGGAAGGAGGGTCCTGCAGCTACGTGGGAGGTAGTTGGGGTCAAGAGTTATCTCCACCAAGAGATAAAATTAGGTGGAGAAGAAATAGGAGTGATTTACTATTTTCCAAGCATTTTCAGCGCGAATTTCCCATTTTTTTAGGTGGTGGACCCCATCCTAACAGAATCCAGCGTAAAGAGATGAACGTGGGAAGCTTCTGGATATTTTCTGAGATTTTTCTGGATTATCTCCGAATTTCTGAAGTTTATCCAACAACTTTCTGGATTATTCAATAGAAAAATACCCAAAAAGGCAGAGAAAAATAGTTTTCGTGCTCAAAAAATGTGGAAATGTCAGAAATTATTCCAAGGTCTTCAAAAAAATAATATCGGGCATGAAAAATTATTTTTGACCCAATATTGGATTTTCTGGAGAGAGAAAAGTGACTTTCTGTATTTTTTGAAGAAAATTCCAAAAAATGTGGAATTTACAGAAAATTGATTTTGGATATTTTCTGTGAATTTTCAATGATTTTTGGGTGGTGAACTGTATTTTACTTGAAATTTCGAATATTTATCCCTATTTTCAGAATAAAAAATAGGATAAATATTATTTCTTTGAAAAGTGAGCCCAATGGACCAATACGTTCAAATTGGGCCAGAATTGCAAGGGAATGGAGATTTATCAAGGAAAGATCAATGAATAATTGGACTCCAAATGATTTTCTTGATTTTCAATTGAGATGGAAGAAAAAAAAATAATAATAGTAAAAAGATTATTTTTTTTTTGTGGAGAAATTTCGGTGTTCACAGGTTGGAAAGCTAAAATGTTATCAACTGGTGGTAGGTGGATTTTGTCTAAGAGTGTTTTTGAAAGCATCCTTCTTTATTATTTCTCGATTCTCAAGATTTCCATGGGCATTTGTAATAAACATGAAAGTTTATGATCATTTTTTTTCTGACAAGGCAATAGTAGTGGTAGAAGCATTCATCTGGCAAAATAGGACTGTTTGCAGAAGCAAGAAAGAGGGTGGCATCAGTTTGCTGTAGGGGTGGGCATTAATCGGGTCAACCCGATGACCCGACCCGAATCAACCCGAAATTGTCGGTTTGGTTCGGGTTGAAGACTGTATTCGGGTCCATCGGGTTGCAAAATGTTCAACCCGATGAAAACCGAACCAGACCACAACCCGAACAACCCAGCTTCCCCCCAGCCCACCAGCCAGCGGCCCATTAATCTGTTTGATGAGTTGTTGTGGAGGAGGAGTATATAAACATGGCAACCACTTTAAAACATCCGATGTGGGACAAATGCCTTCAACTGCACTGTACACTGTTCATCTTTTTAGTCCCACATCGGATGTACTCAAACACCTACCCTCTAGGATTCTCTTTAAAACCCTCCATGTGGGCAAACAAAGCTACGCTCCACCCCCACCCCACATGAGCATATTATATGAGTAATAGCTCATTTTAAATTTTTGTTGAGAAATAAAGATTAAATTTTTTATTTAATTAAGTAATTTTGTTATCTTAATTTCTTTAAGTAATAAATTATGGTTTAATTCGGTTCAAACCGAACCAAACCGATTTGTAGTGGTTTGGTTCAGTTCGGTTTGAGGTGGGTGTTCGGTTTGGTTCGGTTTGAAATTTTTTTGTTATAAACCGGACCAAACCGAACCGTGCCCACCCCTAGTTTGCTGTCTTAGACTGTATTAACATTGCCCTTCTGTCCAAGTGGATATCGATGCTTAATCAAGGTAAGGACTCTTTAAGGTGTATGGTTGTTTGTTCTAAATATAGGGTGGTGGCCAACGATGAATGGGTGATTGATTTCAGAACATTTAGAAGGCTTTCTGGGATTTTGAAGTGTATCCTATCCTCCAGAATTGGAACAACTTCATTGCTTCTTTGGCAATCTCAATTGGGAACAATATAATCTGTTGGGCGCAAGGATCGCGGGATCGGAATCGGAATCGGGATCGGTGGGTACCGATCCGATCCGGATCGGATCGGATCGGACCGATTCCGACTGATTCAATGGAAGAAAATCGATCCAGAATCGGTAAGAAAAAAAAAGCAAAAAAAAAAAAAACCGATCCGATTCCGATTCCGATCCGATTCCGGACCGATTCCGGCCGATTCGGACCGATTCCGGCCGATTCGGACCGATTCCGGCCGATTTGGACCGATTCCGGCCGATTCGGACCGATTCTGGCCGATCCGACTGGAATAGCAAAAAAAGAAAAAAAACAATCCGATTCCGATTCCGATTCCGATTCCGGACCGATTCCGACCGATTCCGACCGATTCCGCGGAATTCATGCCGGAATCGGTCCTTCCGATGCACCGATTCGATTCCGGAATCGGTCGGAATCGGTCCGATTCCACCGATTCCGTAAACAATGGTTGGGCTTAGGGTTTAGTTGGGCGAGTCATATATACAGCTTGTTGTGCAGTTTACTTTGTTTGTTGTTCAGAATAGCGGCAAATAGGGAAGCAAGGGTGTGTGTTCTTTATGGAATTGAGAGGCTTTGAATGACAATTGACAAGTGATCATTCTCTTTCAGAAGGAATTTGGAGGGTAAATTTTAAGAACTCTTAAGCCTTATTGATCTTTTGAGAGGCTTTTTGTGTACTGATGCTCAGGAAGATAGGGTATCTTAGCTTCCAAATGGGGATAATTCCTTTTAGTCAAATCTGTCCGCGGGAGACTTTATCAGGGAGGTGATGAAATCCCTTGATGGAAAGTGGTGCGATCTCCTTACATCCCCCTCAAAATTAGAGTGTTCCGGTGAAAATTTTGCAGGGAATGGCTTCCTACCAAAGCATCTCTTGTAGATCTTCAATGTGATTCTGAAAAGTGCGTGTTCTGTGGGTCACAAGCAGAAAATAGTAACCACCTATTCTTTTGTTTTCGCATTATTAACTACCTTTGATGCATTCTGTTTAAGAGCGATCTTCATTCTACTACTCAATTCAGCAACGGATTAGTATAAATCCATGGAGTAGCTATCCAGTCTTGTGAAATCTTTCATTGCCCGCTATTTTTGGTCCATTTGGAGATCTCGGAATATGAGGATTTTTAGGAGCAGTTTGATAATATTTAGCTATTTTACACAGTTGTTGCTTTTGTCAAGAATTGGTCTTTTACTTAGCCAGGGCATTTGCCACTGAATATTTCTTTTTTCAGAGAGACCTTTTTTTTTGCCTGGCAGTGTGTCATGGAATGTAGTTGTTTCCTGATTATTACCATTTTAGTACTCAGTCAGATGGCATCTTTTATTTCTGTTCTTGCCTTTCCTCTAGTTTTGCCTACTTGTCTTATCTTAGCATCTTGTACTTCGCATCTTTATTTCAATGAATTGTAGCATGTTTATGTCACTTTCAAAAAATAACAATTATTTGGCTTCTTAAACAAATATTTGTTATTATCATTATTCCATTTATCATGTTAATCACTATTATTATGTGATTTACACTTATAAACAATGTTGCTAGAGGTTTGAGGCACCTAAGGTGAGGAAGGGGCCATCTTGCTTCAGGCATCCCAGGCAATTGCCTCATGTAGCTGAAATGAACTTAGAGAGAGTCAGTGAGAGGATGTTGTCCGAGGCTTGAGGCACCTGAAGCGAGGAGGACATCGCCACATCTCAGGCATTTGAGGCAAAGTGTATTTTTAACATATATTTCTATTTACTATATTATATGTACATCTATAAATCGCTTATAAGATTACAATTTAAAATTACAACACACAATGCCCAAAATATAAAAATGCAGCCAACTTTTGTGAGAGGGGATAGAGGTATCCCTTGCTATGTTTTTGACCATCTTTTCTATTTCCTCAATTGTCAAGAGGGAGGAAATCAACTGGTTTGGAATTGGTCCGGATTGGTTTTTTCAAAAGATCCTAAAAATGGAATCAAAATACAAAATATGAACTCTTTTGAGGCTGATTTTGTCCCCAAAATGGACAGTATAAGGCCCCTGCAGCAGCTGTACGCCACCGCAGAGAGCTCGATTCTGCCCAATCCAGCCCAATTTAACCGATTTCAGTTGATTCTGGCGGGAGATTGGGTTGGATTGGTCCTCTGGGCCAAAATCAAACTGGAGGGGTCCGATCTGTTCTGAGAATCAGCTGATCTCAATCTAGATTGGCCGATTCTGCAAGCAATGGGTTGCACAATATGGCCTCTCTATGTGCTGCCACTCACTGGAAGCCATCTGCAACATTCCAAGCCATCTGTGCCACCCTGATCCCACGAGATCTCAACAAGATCTTGTCTTGCAAGGTTGGGAACCAAGACCGCAGTCCTTGGACAAGATTGACCAATTATCACCAACTGGGGCTAATTGGATTTAAGTCAAGGCTGATTCAGGCTGGGCCAGGGGCTCAGGACAATTCTGGTAGACTCCTAACTGGACTGAATGAAGCTGATGAAATCCTCAATTGTTGTTGTATGAGTATTGTCCTGACTTACTTAGATTAGGATTATTTTACCCTTGCATAGATTTAGAGTTATCTGCTTGGTTTTGGTATAGTCATGTAATGCAGTCTCTCTGGAAGACCTCTTAGGGATCTTTATATCTACTGACCCCCAAGAAAATCTTCAATATACACCTTTACATCTTTGGTCCCTTCTCTTTTTTCACTCATTCTTTCTTCTCTGACTAAAATTCTATATAGATATTCTGTCACATCCTTTTTCATTTTTTATTCTTGTATCTTTTTAAAACTAATCCCACTTGTTGAACAACTGTACATTTGCATCCACTCCAAGCTATATTCTTTTGCTGGTGTCTCATTTTCTCTCGATATTGTGTAGACCAACAATTTCTATCCTTATACATGTAGATATAGTTGAGGTACCTACCAATCTCCAAAGACTTGTAAAGATCTCTCCAAGATCTGCTCTTCATTTTGCCAGACGAAACTGTCTTACCGGTTGGCTCTTTTGTTATATCTGTCATATTTCTACTAGGCAAGAGCCTCTTACGTATATTATAACCCCATGCATAGTTCGATATATATTGGATTACTGAAGATTGTTTTCACTATAAAAGATTCCCATGTTTTTTTAACACGAAAAAGAATGTAAAACTCTGTTCCTAATTGAATCCCTTTCTAGATACTGATTTTCTTCCAGAGATGGTAGAAAATTTCCTTTTACTAGTGTGCATCCATAAAATGAAAATATGCTCAGATGGCAAACAAGAGGAGTGAAATAGTGAGGATACGTTTTGATAAAGGAATTAGACATGGTTACTATAAGCACACTTATGTTGGCCCTTGCTTAGACATTGTTTAGTTGCCACTTTGCTAGCTACTCTGTGTACTTGTTCACTTTGAAACTAAGAAGGCACCCACTTTCTTAACACAGTGACAGCGAACAAATGTGCCTGCCTTGATGCCTTTCTCTGGTTCACTCAGCTACCTTACAGGTTGCCCACTTTATCTAATTGATCTGCATAGACACTACATACTGAAAGGCAGTGACTCCCATAATCTATCGTAGCATCTCTGTGATTCCATGCATATCATTCTACCATTCACTATAATCCTAGTTCCTATTTGCTTTATTGTAAAGTTGAATTCCATGTTACTTTTTTTATTTGTAAAACATTTTAGAGTTATGATAAAATTTTTGTTCAAAAACTACATTTTGTTACCTTCGTTTAGATGAACCTCCCACTTACTTGATGTCTAAACGGGGGTTTTGGACTCTCAAAATGAATATCTGAAGCAATTGCAATATGAGATGCTATTTGGAACTGGTTAATTTCTACTATTAGTAAGATTTGGTTACTAAATGAGTTTGTATGATTAATAGGGTTTGCTTACCGATGTGTGGGTATCTTTTGATTGAGAGGATGGTTTAGCTTCTGTTTCATCTTATGTTGTTTCAGAGCATTTAATTCCATCATTTTTGTGTTTTAATGAACATAGGGGAATCCATGATTTTTAATCCCAATGACACTAGCATCTAGTATTTGTTGTGGATGCTTCAGGTTTAGATGTCTGAATATTAGTAAAATTTGTAATTGTACAAACAGATGATCTTAAGGTTATGCATGGATTACCTGATTTCATCATTTCTGACCTTGAAGGTTCTATAACTGGATTTATTAATTGGCATTCACATTTCTTCTGGAACAATATTATCATGCTCTGTTGAATGGTGTCATGCAAAATATGTAGAATATTGACCGACTCCAACAGGATCGTCTATTATGGCTGTATTAAGTTCTGTCTGCAGTTAAATATATGGAAACATGTAGAAAAATGCATGAACTTCCATTTTTGTTTTTTGCAGGAAGTCAATGCCATAAAGAGAGAGGTTCGCCATGAAGATTTCAATCTGACAGGGGAACTCTTGAGTGCTACTTCATTTGCCAGACAGCTTGTTGACCAAATGACTCTAGCCAAAGCCTATCTTGTCATGGCCAAGGAGCGTGGTAACCTTAAACTTGCTTGGGAGCTCAGTTCACAGATAAGGCACTGTCAGCGACTGCTTTCACAAGCTGCTATTGGAGGACGATCCATCAGTCTTGAAGAAGCTCAACCTGTTGTAAGCAAGCTAGCAGAGCTGATATACAAGGCCCAGGATGCTCATTATGATATTGCAACCATTATAACGACACTTAAAAGCCATATCCAAGCCTTGGAAGGCCGTGTAACAGCAGCAAACGTACAGCTTGCTGAATTTAGTCAATTAGCTGCTGAAGCGGTGCCTAAATATATGCACTGTTTAAATATCAAACTGACAGTGAATTGGTTTAGTAACTCCAGACTCCAAAATCTTGCAGAAGAGCAAAAAAACTCACCTCGCCTCTTGGACAACAACCTCTACCACTTTTGTATATTTTCAGATAATGTTCTGGCTACATCTGTTGTCGTCAATTCTACTGTTTGCAACGCTGATCACCCTCAACAACTTGTTTTTCATGTGGTCACAAATGGTGTAAACTATCAAGCTATGCGAGCCTGGTTCTTTATGAATGACTTTAAGGGTTGTGCTGTAGAAGTTAGGAATGTAGATGATTTCTCTTGGTTGAATGCTTCCTATTCTCCAGTTGTGAAGCAGCTTCTCGGATCAAGGACATACCCTGAAAATGATTCTCAGTATCAGCATAAAGAAGCCAGGTCCAGTACACTGTTGAAGCATTTGCGTTTCTACATCCCACAAATACTCCCGTCACTGGAGAAGGTGGTCTTTCTTGATGACGACGTTGTTGTTCAAAAAGATTTGACTCCATTATTTTCCTTGGATTTGCATGGCAATGTCAATGGAGCTGTTGAGACTTGTCTTGAGGCATTTCACAGGTATTACAAGTACCTCAACTTTTCAAACCCGTTACTCAGCTCAAAATTTGATCCACATGCTTGTGGGTGGTCGTTTGGGATGAACATTTTCGATCTGATTGCATGGAAGAAGGCTGACCTGACTGCCAGGTACCATCACTGGCAAGAACTCAATTCTGATCAGATACTCTGGAAGACGGGCACCCTTCCTCCTGGACTTCTGACATTTTATGGGCTGATGGAGCCGCTGGATCGAAGATGGCATGTACTAGGACTGGGTTATGACCCAGATATCGACAATCGATTGATAGAGAGTGCCGCTGTCATTCACTTCAGTGGAAACATGAAACCATGGCTGAAGTTGGCAATTACAAGGTACAAACCTCTTTGGGACTGGTATGTCGACTATACCAACCCCAGTTTACTGGATTGCGCCACTCAAACACGGTAGTGCCTGCATTTATTTTTGTCAAAGTTTTACACATTCTTGCACAGTTTTTTCTGCTCCGGGAACTGTTTAGACGGCAAAGCGATATACGTTAATGTTCTTCCGCGCAACAAGGTTTTGAATAGATTTAGTTATTCAGCCAATCACCCAGTGCGCAAATGTAATACAGAGCTTGTACCTTTTGTCGTTTTTTTTTTCATTGCTGAGTTGCAATACCTGCAACCTGACCTGCAGGACATACTGGTTTCTGTACCCTGGCATTTCCGAATTTAAATGAAACATTTGTCTTGCCATTTCCTCACTTGCAATTTTCTTATCGTCGACAGCAATTGCCCTGCCATGTTTCCTTTGTTAGTTTATCAAGCAGGCAAGAGGATGGGGGAAAAAATGAAATCTTTGTCTTGCCATTTTCCTTCCACCAGTCTGGAGGACAACACTTGCTGTTATCTTTCCTCCTATATTTCCTTTGGAAATTGCCAAAGCAGATAGACGATGGGGAAAAAAATTAGATTAACGGCAAGATCAGATTGTATTTATTTGAATGGCTTTCGGTTCGACTTCTGTGATCATCCTGTGCTTGGCAAGCTCTACAGCGTTCTGCACATGTTCGACATCTCCAGGGTGTTGGTCGCATGGTAAGTTAAATTTTTGTTACAAAAGTACGTTTCTGCAACAAACATTTATTAAAAAATATGTTTTCCGATTATAACAAAAACATGTCTTGACGAAGAAGTCCTCCTTAAAACTGCCCCTCTTGATCTCGATTTGTTTAGTTGTGTATGATTTTTACTCTCTTTGTTATTATATGTTACCTTAATATATGAAATTATTTAAATTTACATTTTATCATATAATTTTACCATAAAAAAGACGGGAAAAAAATTTATGGGACAACCGAAACAAGCCAACTTCCCCGTGATCTGCCCTGTTTCCCTTCACGGATCACGGACGCCGGCGCCATGACTGGCCTGCAACCACCACCCTCCCGCGGAATGTAATAAAATTCTCATGTCCTCGGGTCATATCCGCCGTCGCCGGAGTTGCCATGGCAGCTGTTCAAAGCAGAGCACCGCCGCCCTCTCTGTTTCTTTCATCACCCCTACCCGTGTGCCGCCGGGGAGAGAGAGAGAGGACGACCGTCTTTTCTTGCTTCGTTACGTCCGCTAGCTCGCAGTTCATCGCCGCCCTCCTCATGATCAGCGTAACGCGGCGTCGGTAGTCATGGAGAAAAAGGAACCCCGGAACATCTTCTCATCTCCTTACAAGCCCGTGCTATAAAATCTTGAAAGCTCCCGGCACGGTCTGCTCAGCATCCTCCGCCGCTTTCCGGTGAAGGGGCAGGCAACCGCGATGGGCGGCGCCGGTGCCAGCGTTCCCCGCCTTCTGATGCTCCTCGCGCTCTGCCTCCTCTGCAATGCTTCCGGTTCCGGCGTCCGGAAGCGCCCGGCCCCGAGCGCGACGGTGGTGGGAGCCGTCTACTGCGACACATGCTTCCGCCGGGCGCTCCCGACGACGAGCCACTTCGTCTCGGGCGCGGTTGTCGCCGTGGAGTGCGGCGGCGCGAGAAGATCAGCCAGCTTCCGGACGGAGGCGAGGACGGACGAGCGCGGCGTGTTCAGGGTCCGCCTGCCGCCGTCGATCGGCAAACACCTCAAGAGCATACGGGCGTGCTCGGTCAAGCTGGTCACCAGCGGCGAACCCCTCTGCGCGGTCGCCGCGTCGGCCACCTCCTCCTTCCTCCGACTGAGGTCGACGCGGCAGGGTCGACATGTCTTCTCCGCCGGCTTCTTCACCTTCAAGCCCCTGCAGCAGCCGGAATTGTGCTACCAGAAGCCGAGTCCCGACGAGACCTCCCGGCTGGGTTCCGTCGAGACCGCCGGCCCTTTACCCACGCCGGCGCTCTTGCCGCAGTTCCCGCCGCCACCTCTGCTGCCGAGCCTACCCGTCTCGCCGTCTCTCGGGAGCCTCGCACCGCCGACCGAAACGGAGGCGAGGTCTAGCTTCTCCGCACCGCCGTCGGGCCAGAAGCCGTCGTTATTACCGCGGTCTCCGCCGATTCCGTCCGCCGGCGGCGGCTCCCCGGGCCTACCGACCAACCCGCCATCAGTTCTGCCAGTGGACCCGTTCCAGCCACCGCCGAGGGCGGTCCAGCCTGGGGCGTCATTCCCACCGCCTCCGCCATCCTCTAACACCCCCCTCACTAGCCCAACGGCGGCGACGTCGCCGGCGCAACTGCCGGCCTTCCCATTCCCGTCGTTTCTGTTCCCGCCGAGCCCTATTCTCCCGGGCCATCCTCCCGCCGTCCCTTCAGCTCCATGATGCATCTCTCCTCTCTCCATGGTTGGAACTGGAAGCTTGCAGTCTGTAATATATGCACGCCGTAATAAATTAATAATATGTATAACTTAAATAAGCTATGTACGTGATGTACTTACTTACGAGTGGAGTAAAGATCGATGACGGGAGACGAGATGTACGAGTTATGAACTTCGTTTAGGCACTTTGACTAAGTTTTTTTTTTTTTTTTGGTTTAGACCTTAGGATTTTGCTTTAGCAACAAGGAGAAAGCCAAAGTGGAAATATGCGTGGAAGGAGAGAGAGAGGCTTCATGACGCGTTTAGTTACACAATAATTTTAATATGTTTTTGTGATAAAAATAGATGTTAAAGAAACTTTAATATAGTTAAACATAAAAAATTATCATATTTGGCAAGATTTAAAAAAAAAAAATGCTGAGATCATGTCTAACAAAATAAGGGTGGTGGATAGAAAAAAGATTGTGGGTAGCCCCAACCAAACGCATCTTCTTGAGTGCAAACGAAACTGATTCTGTTGAGTTGCACAGTGCTCAAGTTTAACTTATTTATTTCATACGAGTTCGAGTTCAAAAACTTATGCAAATGTTTCACTTTTGTTCAAAGTTTAACCTAGTCCTGCTCTCGAACTGGAATTTAAATAATTAATAGTTCGGCTCTAGTTCAATCCACACTTAAGATATAAGCTTACCATTTTTATTTAGGTATAAATACAATGCTCGTGTATATTGTTTTTATGTAATTTATTTGTTATATTAATAAATATTTTGTATTTAAATTAGAGAGTATACTCTCTCATCGGCCATCACCAAGCCAGCTGTGGAGGGTGGGGTATACCGGAACGGATGAGAGGCTTGCTTTCTGTCCGCAATTGATGTGTACGTATAGAGACTGAAGTTTACAGTATCAAATCCCTCTTTTTTTACAGACTAATCTACAGCATGTGGGTGACACCTTTACAACCAGCAGTTTCAGAGGCTTCACTCTTGCATCTCCGTGGATGGGGATTGGGAACACAGGACTTGGGAATCATAGTACAGCCGAATGTCCTTTGTTCCCCTCGGGCATTGTAACATCAGGAGTGACAGACATGGCCCAGACCAAACAGGGCATCTGGCTAAAAGGCATTGTGTGCATCATGTACATGGCTGGTTATCAAGCAATGCAATGGTGATCTAGGAATAGAATCTAAGAAGCCCAAAGTTATACAAAGATCTTGATTTGATCAAGCCACCAAAGAGGAACCGTGCTGGGGGCTCTTGCAGTGTTTTGAGCTGCTCTGCACTGTCATCGACTTGTAGGAACGTGGAGCCTATCGCTTCCCGGACAGCGTCGATTGTCTTGGGATCGAGTGGGTTTCCACCGGCCTCACGGACGTAGAAGGTGTTCACTGCTTTGCCACCTAGGGTCTTCACTTCTGCCCTTGTGACAGACAGGCCATTTTCGCGGAAGACGCGAGTAACATCTGACAGTAAGCCGACCCTGTCACTTGCACACAGCTCTAGCTTCAAATCCTGCAAGCATGGGAAGGGGGAGGGAATGTCCTTGAGACATCTAGAACATATGCAAGGAGCCAATGTCTAGGTTGCAGAAGATTGTATGCATTTGAAAGGGTCACTTGTCCCCATCGAATATCAACATTCGTCTAAAGGCTGTCAAGCGGCAATTAAGGCATGTCTTCATGACAAAGAAAAGGTGCCGATAAACTATGTAAGAGCAAGGCTAATTATGCGTTTCTTTTTTCCTTTTCTTTTGTGTTGAACTACGCAGAGGGCCCCTTGTTAATGCTAAGGCCCTGATCTAGAGGGAATAAATTCCCCTGAAATTGCTGAAAAGACAGAAGTACTAACAAATAAAAAGTAAAATCTTTGCTTGAAAATCTATTTGCACCCTTCATTGACATACATTTTCTCTTAACAGATGTGGCATAACCAAAGTGAATAAAACTTTGTAAACCATAAAAGATAAATTATTTTATCAACAGAGTAAAATAACTTAAAGAAGATAAGCAAACAGGGCAAAGCATTCATTACATCGGACACTCTCCTCTCTATAGCTGCCTCAAGGCATTGGATTACCCGCTGCCTTTCTGCTTCTGAATTTACTGGCAATCCATCAACGTGCCTGATGTAGAATTCCTTCAATATCAAATTGAGAAAACGTAGGCTAAAATCAGAACACTGTGAATAATCACAACAGTCGAAAAAGTCCATGCAAAGACAATACATCTAAAGATCATAACTGTACCTGATAGGCCTCAGAGCCTTTGGCATCAATATTAGCATGAAAAACAACATATTGCATATCTGTCAAAGTGCAAACTGTATCGAACAGAAGCTTTGGCCTATCTTTACACCGAATTGTAACCACTGAGTAATCCTTGTCATACAAATTGACAACAGAGACATTAGGCCTGAGCTTCTCATCAGTCGTTTCTAGACCTGATCTCTCATAATCTCGGTCATCAAACATCATTTGATGAAGCCTCCGCTCAGCGTGAGTCACTATCAAAGATACAGCAGTCCTTGCACCACGGGTTTTGTTATTTCCTTTGAGGACATTACAGAGTAGCTCTTTAATCCTAGAAACTCTCTCAGGGTCAGTAACAGCCAGGCCAGTTGCTTCATCTGACACGTGCATCACAGCTGCAGCCCTTTTGTTGTGGGTCCAAAGCTCGGCACTCATCACATTGCACTTGAGATTGTTAAGCACGGCACACACCTCAGATAGCAGACCAGGCCTGTCCATCCCAGTTAACTCAATTGAGGTGAAATCAGTTGAAGCTGCGACACCCACCAATCTTCTCTTTGATGACATGAAAGAGACTGTTCCCAGTGACTGCAAAATAATACTAGTCATTCGTAATCCCCTTAAAATGCAAAAGTAACCCATCAAAAGAAGCGCTATCATGGCTAACCTTGCGGATATAATCAGCAAGATCGCTTACAGCAGGTCCATCTTGCAGCTTCTTGCCTTCTCGATCAGTAACATTGAAAACTGAGCCCAGTGAGCACAAATTAACGAAGGATAAAATGCACACATGAGAAACGAGATGGCAGTAATCCAGGAAATAATAAAGGGTAGATCAAGGAAAGAGGGGAGATGCTTACCATCCATGAACCATCCTCCATCAGAGGAGATGTAGGCCTTGGTGATGATGAGATTCAGATCTGTCAGAATCTGAACCACCTCAAGAAGGATTCCGTGCCTATTTGCACTGCCAACCTGTGAAGACCAGTTGAGTATCATCAAATTTTGTTGTAATAAGAATAATAACAAAACCAACGAACACGGAGGATAAATTGAGCATCAAGCAGGGAAGACAAGAACACGGGGGATCACCTGAATGACCGTCACACTCTCACACGACTCATTGTCGATGACGACCCTGGAAATAAGGAACCAGAGCAGAAGCATCAAGGTGAGAGGATGATCAATAGAGAAAAGAAACGAAGTCGTTTATCTGAACAGTTGGACCAATATATACAATACCTTGGCGGGTTCATCCTGAGAATCAACTTCTCATATTCGTCGTCCGTGTCCCATGAAGAGCTCGGATCCGAATCTGAAGGAAAGAATACACATACCAGTAAGCAAACGAGGTCACAAGAAAGAGACTTGAAAACCATAAGATTTAGCAACCGGGAGAGCACGAGGGAGACATTCAAATTTAAACTACAAAGGAAGACCAAATACCGTAGAACAGGCAGAGACCACGTGGAGAAATAAGAGCACCAGTGAAAGAAGTGTCCCAATCGAGGAGCGCAAGCAGCAACCGTGTGAAAATAAAAAGGGGAAGAACCGAAGAACCCTAACACCGGTTCAAGCAGATCAGATCAGACGCCACAAATCGAGAGATGGAAACATCAAAGCAAAAAGATAAGGAATTCACGGGATATTGGCAAAGAAGAGAATCACCGACAAGAGACAAACACTGGACGGGGGAGGAATGTCGACAATCGGAAAAGCCCACAAGGCACAAGCAGAAACGAGGAATACCGGAAGTAAAGAACGGTATTTGGAACAAAGACCCACCCAGAAGGTCGACACGAACAAGCAGCCGAAACAATTTGAGAGCCAATCATAGAGTGCGACCAGGAACCGACGCCCAGACGCGGGAATGGTGACGTACCCATGAAACCGGCTCCAGTGAGAGAACGAACACCGCAAGCACGGCTCTGCCAGGCCACTCCCCTTCAGCTCTGTGTACTCTGCTCCTACTTCTTCTGCATAGCCACAACCTTGCTTATCCTCCTCCAGGTAAAGGGGAAGGCTTGATGGAAGGAGCGTAGAAGTAGAGAAACAGGAGAAGAGGAGGAAGCGAAGGTCGGATTCAACGGACGGAGGAAGCTCGCTCCCGCGACTCCCTCCACCTTCTCTGTCTCTCTGTCCCTCTGTGTGTGTGTGTTCTCCAGAGAGATGCAGCAAGACTGCCGTCGAGCTGGGATTGGTGTGGGAGTTGGCGGGCGGCCCCTCTTTTGTACTCGGCCCGTAGTGCGGCGTATTGCACCGCGGCGTTGCCACGCCGAACGCCCTGATGAGCTGGACGGACACGTCAGAGATTCAAAGGTCATTTGTACGTTGCCGCATATTCCAAGGGCTGTTATTCGTAGAGTTTAAAACATGAGACAAGTTCGCCCGAGCCAGAAATACGAGGAGCATCATAGTCTCGGTTTACAATTAAAAATGGTCATAACTCTTAAGTTATTTAAGTTCAATAGGTTCATTGTCATTGAATCTTTACTTATTCATTACTGAATATTATTAAAATTTTATTAAATTATTATTGAACGTTACTAAAATCTTATTGAATAGTTATTAAAATTTTATTTAATCGTTGTTGAAGTCGACGCAACTCGTTATCGAATGTTACGAAAATCGGTGTAATTCGTTACGGAACCATCATTGAACGCCGTCGAAATCTTACTGAATCGTTAATGAAACATCATTGAATTGTTAATGGAATCAGTATAACTTGTCATCGAACTGTTATTGAAGTCTTACTGAGCTGTTATTAAAGTCGGTGTAACTCGTTACTAAATCGTTAATACGGCTCGGTAACGATTCAATAAAGATAAATCGATTATTATTAAACCGTCACTCAAGTAACATAAAAATTGTAACATATTCGGATCGTAGATCGATCCGGAAAACCGTGGTGACCTCCTCTTCACAGAGATGGGCACCGACTTATTTTCACGGAATTTATCATAAAATCATTGGTACATGCCCTGTATTGAGTTATAATCATGAAAACTAAATTACAATTCCCATCGAGGGGCTTTTGAAAAAAATGAGAATCTCATAATGTTTTTCACCGTGTTTCCATATTCCTTTCTATTGTCGACTAATAATTAAGGCTGAAAATAAACAAACACTTCATTCGCTGACTAGGTAATGATGCCACCTTTGTAATAGGTTTGGTTGCAGGATAATTTCAATACAGCTCTATTATGATAGATTTTTAAGTTAAAATAAAATATAAGGTAGGTGGTGGCATAAAATTATCATGTTTGGCGAGGCATGATAAGACATAATTATCTACAAAAGTATATTTTTGAAGTGAATGTGGAACACTAACAGATTTTGTTGATTTTTTTTTATTTATTTTGTCGTGCAACCAAACACCTTACCTATTTTTAAAATTATTACTTGCGGAGTACTTTGGTCCCTTGGGACTCCATAAATCTGTTTTATCCCATAAGATTATATGTTGTTTGTCTCCAAATTTATCCTGTACCAACTAGACATTGGTAAAGCATAATAGATTAATCATCTGACCAGAGTTTATTGACAATGGAATATCTTAATTTGCTACTTGTGTTCACATGCTCGGCTTGTTTAATTATCATTCAAAATTTTAAATTAGTTTACTTAATATGTAAACAAGTGGAGTCAAGCCCATATGAGTTGCTTCATTTGTTTTGGCTTAATTTTAAAATTCGAAATTGTCTAACCTTGGCTAAAAAAAGATTAATTTGTTTATATATGAACTGGTTTAGTTTTTATTTGAAAATATATATTATACATGTTACCTCTATTAATATATATATACATCTTTTTTTTTTGGTCACGCAGTGGCCCAGTGGTCGTGAGGCCCGCTGCACCGCGAGCAGCAAAGGTTCGAGCCCTGCCCGAATCTCACGGTTCACCCCCTTACGGCTTTGACGTCGCCAGGAAGCGAACACCCCACCCTACGCCCCCAGGGATGGTGCCGACCGAGCTAAGCTGGGTCGACTATATATATATATATATATCAACCTCTAATTATTTGCACGGTCACTGTGGCGCAAAAGGGTACGCTATGTGACAGCTCATTAATTAATTCAGGAACCCTCGCCGCAAAAATTTGGGGACTTGAATCAAATACAAGAAACATCTCGTTTTTTTTAAAAAAAAAAAAATCTGGTAGACTGAGATCCGGTCAGTACGAGTTGATTTTAATTTTTACATCCACACAACTTCGATTTTGAGTGGCATAATTAATCATCTTCGTGGATGTAGCTAAAACCAATAATGTATGAAATGACATCATGATCTAAATTATATCTATCACACCTCCCCTCACCTTTAAAAAAAAAGAAAGGAAAAAAGGAACCCAAATCCAAGAAGGCTCCTGTTAGCTAGGTTCGTTCCTTAATTTGTCCCCCTATACGTACCACGTGAGTGTTAATATCTTGGATTAATTGTGTGGCACGTGATTAACTATACTTAATGGTCCAATTAATCAAAAGGTGTGGGTCTCACCAACGTGGGCCCCACCTCAAGGTAGCATCTTAGCGTGAGGAGTGCGGATCGATCGCCTTGGTCGGCAGGCAACTCCCGAGGAACAAGAGATCGCCAGAGTCACCTCAGTTATTTGCACTCTATAGCAGTAGATCAGTTAGATTGATGTCTTCTTACCGCGGCCTACACTAATGAGATAGATTAATGGTGTTCTCTACCGTTAAAGTGTCAACCTAGTATGCTATAATAGCCGGCCTAAGTCAGGCTAAATGTATGCCATATTTTGATAAAATATAATTTAAACCAAATCAAATATTCATATGTAGTACTATAAACTAATAAAAGATGATTGGAACTTAACCAAATCAAATTAGTTCCATTTGTTTTGGGACAAATATATGATTGGCTTCATTTCATTTGGGAAAAAGAGAGAGAGAGAATCCGAAGATCAGAAACAAACCCAACTACCACACCTTGTATGTGATATCTGTATTGGATTCAAGGTAAACAGATAAGGTACGTAGAAGGGAACCAATATCCTAGCTACATGAATAAAATAGATAGAATGGCTCTTAATTTGTAAGGCTGTGATAGACGGGTCGGATTCTAATTTTGAGATATTACTCTGATTCAGGTAATGTCAGAGCTACCGTGCGTTTGATTTTGTTTCGATTTCTGGAGATGTTGTATTAGTTTTTATACAAAAATAAGTCGATAATTCAAGTACAACTTCTAAAATTTAATATTATATTCTTAAAATTTTATATGTAAAATTTTATAATTTATTTCTTTATATTTCGATTAATTAATCTTACCTACATATTAATTTTTTATCGGAATCGGATAAATGAAGATGGAACCCACCTATTCCCATTCCGATAATCTGATAGAATATAACCGATTCTGATTTAATATAATATACGAAAGAGTTTTAAATCCATTAATTTTTATATAAATCAAGTAGAAAATAACATGGCTGCAACAAAAAGTTGACACAAATGGGGTCTTCACGTCGCCCGCCTGTGGCGGAGTGAACACAGGGTGGTGCTTCTTAGGTTTGATCCCCGCTTCAGCCCGTGTTGTGTACAGGGGTGCAAAGGAGCCGAGTCGCGTCGAGTAGTACGGTGTACAAACTCGACTCGTTTATTTGACGTGAGTTCGAGTTTGAACTCGAGTTTTAACGAGCATGTTGAATTCTTGTTCGAACTTGGTTCGTTTATTAATCGAGCCGAGTCAAGCTCGAGCTCGAGTAGTAACCGGACTAAAATTCAATTCACATTCAAGTTTAGACTATATACAAACTCGTTTATAAAACCCAAAATCAATAAGAATCATTCACGAAACTCTAAATTTAGCTCATTTATGAAATTCGACCTAAGTTTAAACTCAAATTTTAAAATATTTAATATATTTAAATGACAACAAATAACTATTAATACTTGTAATTTAATTTTTAAAAATAAATATCTAATAAAATATTTAATTGAGTTATTCGTTATCGAGTCGAGTAAGAGGCTGTTCAAACTCGACCCGTTAACTTTATTTTGTGTTCAAGTTTGTTTATGTGATAAACAAGTCGAGTTTCGAATTATTAGTGGAACGTCCTGGTTCTTTTCCATCTCTAGTTGTGTATAGGGTTACGCAAGGTTGGTGGTGACCACTGTACCAATACCCCCACGAAAAGAAAAGAAAAGAAAAGAAAAGAAAAGAAAAGAAAAGAAAAGAAAGTGGGGTCTTCACAGCAGAAGATTCAACCAAGACGGCTGCTCTCAGTTTTGGCATCCTTCCGAGCACAGTCCAGTTTGACCACCCATGACTTGTCTAAATCAAACACCCACCAGACAAGACCTGCAAGGCCCTATGCATACACGTACATAAATATATATATATATATAGAGATACATTATTCAGCTCTACCAAGCCAAAGTCCACTTTACCCACACACACACACCACAAAGGGAACAAGATGGATGGCTACAGTGCTTGCACCAATTCTTAAGCACACTGAAGTGGGGGGTGTCTTCACAGGGAGATTCAACCAGGGTGGCTGGCTGTCCTCAGCAGTCAGCACTGCCACCTTCCTGTTCTGGTTAACCCATGACTTGTCTAATCAAACAAGATAGCACCACCCTGCACAAATGCATGGGGGGAAGATGTGCAAAACTGATAAACTGAAATAAATCACATCAGCCCAATTGATATAACACAACCGAACCAAATAAAAAATCTGGGTGTGCCCATTTTTTTTAAACAGTACCAAACTATTAAAATCTTATCCACTTGATTCTATTTGACTCCTGACTCTGAACTAAACCAACGTGACAAACTGGTTAACTCGATTGATCCGATTATTTTTACGATACATTAATTTTGAGTGTACATAAAATGGTATCGACTAAAGATATTTGTTACAAATAAGATAACAAAACTTAAGATTAATCTTGATTCTATTTTATTTGTATGAATAAACAGTATATATATATATCTGTTGAGCCAACAAACAAACGGAATGATCGGCTTAATTCACTGCCAGTATGGCCATTTAGGTGTGTTACAAGCCAAGAGACTTGCTGTTGTGTTGTTCTATTGATATTAATATATATGCATGTGCTTGTCTGACCACGGCAGGGCCTGACAATTAACTCTTACCTTCTAACTACAAGAATTGGGAGTACATTAAAGAGAGAAATACCCAGCCAGCCAGCCAGCCTCCTGTTGGTTATAAGGGTTTACTATATATATATGAGGGGTGTTGGCCTGCCTGCATGTTTTGGCGTAATATATATTAGTGTCTATTCTTTGAAATCGGTTCAAGATTAGACGACATTGATGAGATACTTGGTAAAACATCTAAATACAACACTAACCTTTTATGTAAGCCACTTAATTTTGTGTGGTTCATTATAACCCTTTATTTTTAATTAAGAGGTGACAAGCTAAGATTTTAGATATGTTCCACCCCAGGAATATTAGACGTGAAATTAAACAGCACTCCATTAAGTCAAATCAAACACCGTACACCGTCTTAATGCATGTTTAGCACAAGATCCATGGATACAGATATATTCTTAAAATTCCCCCCCCCCCAATTCTGAACGGAGCAGCCTGTACAAAATAGCAAAAATATATATCATCCTTCTAAACCGTTTACCTTTCGATTCGGTTGAGGAGGGATGTGCACGTATCCTTACTTTTTATAATATTTAAAAGTCGATTACAATGACGAAGTAATTATTAACTAAAGATATTTAATTAAGACATAACAGATATTTATGTATCGTGATTTTAATAATTTACATACATTATTTATATAAAAAATTAATCTTACATCTGTAGGATTGATTTTTTTCATCGAAATCGGATCGATAAAAGGACACAAAGTTTTCGGTGACTCGGACAACCACCCACAAATGTATTTTATATTTTTTTTAAAAAAAAACTCCGTACCATCCGGAACGCACTCGACGTGTTCGCCGAAATGTCCCCGTCGAGACGCACAAGGCTGGCGGCCGCCTCCCGGCTCATGCGCGTGTCTCCCGGCGCATGCCGCCTCCGCCTCCGTCTCCCTCCCGAGCCGACATTTTTTTTGGGGGGGGGGAGAGCGAGAGCCCCCGTTCCAACCGTTGTAGATTCATACTCGGTGATCGATGCCCCCGCCACCGGCATCCTGGCATGTCTCGATTTATAATGGCGGGACCCTTCTTGCCTCCGCGCCTCGTTGTGTGTCCGGCAAGTCCTCGACGGCCGGCCGCCGCCGTGGTCCACCCGCCACCGACGACTGGCACGATGTCGACCGCTCCGGCGGCGGGCGGGCATGCCGGTCCGGTAACACACCCATGTGGTGGCCGGGTGGAAGAAGAACGAGCGGAAGGCTCGGTATTGACCGGTGGGGGGGGGGGGGAGGGGGAGCAGGCCGCGGAGGCAGACTGGGGCGGCGACGACGCGACGCCCGCCGCCGGGCTCTGCCGGGTGGCGCGTGAGTCCATTGCTGGAGGAGGCGGCGTGCACGTTGCCGGGACGGAGTGATATCTGCCGCGCCGCCGGCAGCCGCCATTGATGCCCACGCGAGACAGACGTGGAGCTGTTAAAAGCAGCAGGCGAAGTGAAGAAGGGGGGGGGGGGGGGGGGACCCGCTCCACTCCACGCCCCCAAGTCGACCGACGGCGGAAGTCTGGTGATGACTTCGACGAGACGTTACGAATTGTTGTCGTCAAAAGAAATCCCATATTTCATGGGCGGGTGTTATTATTTTGGTTCGGCCGTATAGATCAATTATTTATTTAATAATACTTTTATATATTTTTCTTATAAAAAGAACTCAACTACGGATTCTAAGATAAAACAAATGGACTTGTACAGTTGATAAAATATGATTTTTAAAAATAAATACAACGATATATACACATATCAAAATAATACGATCTGAATCAGATTAAACTAAATTAAATCGAATTAATTTAATTTGTTTTGAGAGATAATTCAATTCGATTTGATTCGAGAAAGAAAAAAAAACAGTCGGAAATTATCAAAGCAAATCAAGAACACCCCTCCCACGGTTTCACGAGACATTTAGAAAAGATCTATCCAACTCGTTGGAATCGCTTGATCGTCTCGGAGATTGTTTGTTGCCCTTCGGGACAAGAGGAGAGATCACCGGAGACCAGACCACGAACAACAGTAGTTACAGTACCCAGAAAATCGGAAGGAAGCTTGCTTCTTCCTCGATTCGTGCTTCGCCGATCTCCGGGTGTCTCGAGATTAGTTCACATTTTCCGCCGGAATCGCAGCCCAAAATGGGGGCTCTATCTTTGCCTGCCCAGGTTCGCAGGGGAGGAATTTCCGCCGCCGCCGCCGCCCATATCGACCTGGTGATGCCGGTAAGAAGACGCTTGGGCGGGCGCCGCCCCGTACATTATGGGCATGCCTCCGGCGGCGGCGTAGCCCCCGGAGGCGAACGTGCCGGCGCCGTTGCCGCCGGGGGGGCCATCCTTCTGCTGCTGGGACTGAGGGGCGGCGGCGGCGGCGCCCTTCTCGCCCTCGAGCTCGCGAAAGCGCTGCAGGTAGAGCTTGAGCGGGTCGGCGTAGTCCTCGAAGCCGAGTGTGGTCATGGCCCAGAGCAGGTCGTCGCCGTTGACCGTCTTGCGCTTCTCGCGCAGGCACTTGTCGGAGGCCTCCCCGGTGACGAAGCTGATGAACTCCGAGACGCACTCCTGTACCGTCTCCTTGGCGTCCTTGGAGATCTTCGCGTTCGCCGGCAGCGCCTTCTTCATTATCCTGCTCACGTTGGCGATCGGCAGGAACCTGTCCTGCTCCCGGTGCGACGACGACGACAACTCCCCGCCCGCCCCGTTGTTCTGCCCCCCCTCCGACTCGTTGTCCGAGTCCGCCATGCCAATATATATATATATATATATTGGATCGCCGGAAGGGAGGAGCCGCCGCCGCCGCCGCCGCCCCCAGGAAGATCCCAACTTTAGTTAGCCTCCTGGAAGAAGAACACCACACCCAGAATTCAGGTGCGCCGAATCGACCGGATCTCTCTGTCAAAGTCGACGGAGATTTTGTTGGCTTCGTCAGCTAGCCTTACCATGAGATCCTCGGAGGGAGAGCAGGAGTCTTCTCGTGTGGAGTAGAACAGCACGGGCACAGTGGATGCCCTGCCGTCGGCGTACGTACGTACTGGAATGCTTTCGGACCGTTCCGATCTCGATAAGTTTGGAGCTCGTACATGTCTGCGTGGCCGTCCATCGGGATACGATGGACGCTGCAGCTCGCCGTCGGATGACCGGACCCCACGTAGCCGTGCGGATGAGCCGAGGCCACCTATCCTCGGAAAGAAATAATCTAGATTTTATACAGATATATATATACATACATTTATAAAAAAAGGTCTAAAAAGAAGTGAGTAAAACATTGGAGGAAGATTGTGAGAAGGAGCTACTCGAATGGTGCATGAAAATAATACTGAAGGCATAGGATGGAGCTCATAAAACGGAGCATCTTCAGCTGTGCTTGGAAATAACATTTAAAGGAATTATTTACGTGAGGGCTTAAAGTACAATGAAATGAACATGGATGTCTAATTTATAACAGAAAACAGGTTGTCCTCTTAATCTTTAAGGTGAAGGTGATGTTGGGTACGGGGACAACTTGTCTGATTTATCTTCGGAATTTTGAGGATAAATTAAGTTTATTTCTAATATTTTAGGGTGCCAAACGGGCCCTGAGGGTCCTATTGATACTCGCTCATTTAACGGATAAACAGGGTTTGTCCCCGAAGTTGACCAAGTGGGCCTTCGACGATCCTATACCGGAAAGAATAATGGGTGTTTTACCGTGTCACTAGAAAAGCATAGTTGAGTCAACCAAAACCTACTTACGGCCTACTTTGGCCAGAAGTAAGCTTACTCAGATATACATGATGAAATACTAGACTTTCCCATCATAGAACAGAGTAGGTGATATCCTCTCATAATCTCATATGCACTTGATTTTTGATTTGCATAGGCGCACCAGGATCTGGATTAAACAAAGAAATCAAAAATAATATTCTGTTGCAATCTCATATACCTATGTCACACAATTCTTTATTTAAGAAACATAAAAGTTGAAGTATGCTTTCACCGAAAAACAGATATGCAACTGATACACACAACCACCAGAGATTTTGACCATCCATAAGGCAAGTGAACATGTGCTGCCGCAGGATGCCAGGGTGTGTCATCCTGGGCCGGCACCCTATGTGCATGTGGACCTGATCGCGACATACTGCCTGTAAACGCAGCAGATGCGCATCTCCCAACAATGGATGGTCGTTTTCCACTGATACATTTTCACATGAATCACATCTCATCTCATTAAAGTCCAACAATCCAAAGATCCAATACAACAAAAAGAGCAATCTCGCTGGGGGAGGGAACAAAATTGTTCATTTTATCGTGCTATCCCTCTCACTGTCCCGTTATGGCAAAAAAAAAAAGGATTTGGGTCTGATTAGCAAAATAGTCTGATTTGGTTAAGACTATTCTTGTTCTGCTTGGGGGGGGATCATAACTCATCCTTGACGGCAGCTTCTTCCCCCATGAGCTCTTGCAAAGAAAACTCATCCTCTTCTATTATCTCTCCATCTTTACCATCCCATGGTTCTGTCTTAACAATCGTGGGGACAGTTTCCAGAGGCAGATTCCCCTTGCCTCCACGCCCAGCTTCCTTCACAAACTCACTGGAAAAAAAAATGTGGTGAGAGCTTACTCTAGAAACAGCAGAGACAGGATTTGCATGTAATGTGTATTACATGGTCAGCTTTGACGTTAAGACAAACTTACGTGATTTGATCGAGCTCAAAAGCACTTTTGAGTGGAGCATATGCCCCTTTCTTCACATTCAATGCCACCAAAGCTGGGTAGCCATATCCACCAACACCGACCTGCTTTTCGAGATCAGGTTGTTTACCCGATGCTGTCCACACGTAGCTGCAAGACAGACCAAGGCGTGAATTGAAGCTGAACTAAAATGAAGAGTGAAGTTCAAAGAAAATGTCTTCAGTTTTATTTATGCTCTTGAAGTTTTGATTCCTTAGGATCAAAGCTAAAATAGTATCATTCCAGTATATATGTACTTATAGATACTAATACAATACAACCAGCAAAAGTGAAATCGCAACTTTGTATGTTTATTTGAAGACCAAATGTTGAATGAAATTCAAAATGGTGTACGATGAGAGGTTTCAAAGTGAATGAAATTGATCTCCATCACCCAAAACTTATCCTAGCATATGACCTAAACTAAGTTTTTTTTTTACTACTTTGTCATCTGACTTGAATTTTAGCTTTTCAAATATCATTTTTCATGTAAATACAGAATTTAGTAATCATAAATATTTGGGTATTAAAAAAAGGGTAACCGGATATAGAATTCAACACAAGAACTTGCCTGTAAGGACTCTTCTTGAACTTTTCTGCAACTGATAACAGAATATTGAGGTACTTGTTTCTTCCATCTGCCCTTGAATCCAAAATGTCCGGGAGGAAAGCCACAAAACATATTGCAGCAGAAGCACATTTTGTTTCCATGACATTCTAAAAACAAAACAACTCCAGAGTGTCATGAAAAGTTAAAACAAGATAACATGTCGCGGGCTATGGAAGCAAAAAATGCAAATAGAGAAAAAGTTCACCGCGTCTGTAAGCTCGGTCACTTCAGGAGGAGCTACATTGGTTTCCAGTTGCTCTAAGGCAAATGATTCGATCGCAGAGGCAGTTCTAGCACCCTCATATGGATAAGGACCTTCCTTGTCAATGCCAAAAACCAAAATTGTAGGGAATCCTTGAACGTTAAACCTGCTCATCAGTGACTGCAAAAAGTGCATTTTAAAAATTGCAGGGTATGACAAACATTTTTCCCAAAAGAGGTTTAAAACATATTTGTACAACCAAAACATTCATGTGATGGTGCCAGGCAAAGCTAGAAAATAGTTAACTAAGTAAAAAAAGATATAACAAAATGGAAGGAGCGTCACAAAGTAGTGAACTGTAAAAGTGATGAATGTATCTTGTAGTACGATGTAGAAACATTTCCTTTACAAGAGAATCATTTTTCCTACATGCCTAGATGGGGAGAGGTTCATAAGATTTGATCATGGATCCATGGGAGAGATAATCCAATGCGTGAAGGTTCGTTTCTCCTCTTGAACAAAAAAATTTTAGTTCCTTCTGAAAGGAAATGATCTAAAGCTGCCGGAAAATATCCTTGACAGGAGTTAGGATGATAGTTATATTATGATTTGGGACCTTGATAGTGCCTTTATCAAATCTGAAGTGTTTCTTATAAGAAAATTGCACTCTGTATAACCAATTCTAGCTGGATTCAAACTGAGTAGACTAAATAATGACTATTTTGTGCACGGCCAGGCATAAATTTGACTGCTGATTGCCAAATACAAGCAAGATTCTCTGTGGCTATCCATTATCTGATCATAATTTTGAAGGAGTTGGTATAGAATTCTCTTCACGGACAGCACTTAAAAACAACCTAGAAAAAAATTTAATTTGAAGACCAACAAAAATTTCAAAGAGCTGTGCATCATTAATATTAAATGCATAATTCTTTTATCCCCATTTCTCAAGAACAATTCTTTGACATCACAGACAAAATAGTATGGCACCTCTCGGCAAGAACATTTTCAAGGGGATATTACAAGACAGTAACACCTACAGGTTTACGAATCTTTGGCATCTTGTTAGAGAATTTTATTGATTATCACTTTCCAAAACAAGGAAAAGAAGGTATATTGTTCTAATTCTTGACCCACATATAATTTCATGGAATCCACTTTAGAGCGACATAAAAAGCACATCATCTAGCATCAGGATTACCTTTTCAGCATCACAGTCAACATGACCCAGTTTCACCTTTCCCTTCAGCCTATTTGAAGCTTTCTTCCATTCTGGTGCCAGCTTTTTGCAATGACCGCACCTGAAAATACATAGTAAAATGGAACAAGGAAATCAACTGACAAAAAAAATAATAGCAAAAATACCTTCTATTATTAAACCAAACAATAATGACCTGAATATAGCAACATTGTTGACATCATATTTGTCTAGTACACTTGGACCTTTCATTTTGCAATCCTAAAATCCCATGATGCAGATCCTTCACTTTTGAATATGTTAAATGATAGCCAAGTGACATTACAGCTTGTAAGGAATAGCTGATGAAAGTAACACTACAACCCTCAAAATAAAACCTCGTACCCACCCACAAGTAAACGAGGCAAGGTGAAGTGGCCCCTTATGCCTCGGTCAAGGTCAAACTGCCTAACCATCTTGGTTCCCATCCCAGCATGCTGCCATTGAGACATGTGCCACAAGCACCTTCTCTCGCCTTCACTGTCCCAACTTGGATAGAGAAAACAACAATCCACGAGACCCAGTATAGGGCTAAACTCAAATGGGCCCCTTGGGGTACTGCACTGTTTGGTCTGTCTCCTAGGCACAACACCTCTTCTCAGCACAGCTTCGTCAACCAGAAACAGTCTGGCAGCTTTGACCACCACTTCCTCTGGCTATGTTATCAAATGTGCTTGAGGCGACAACCACAGTGATGAGGCAGCCCCGCTGCCTCAATTCAGCCAAAGGTCACCTAGGCCGTCACTCCCACCACCACCAGGAATGGAGGGAAGGGGCATCACAGGTGCCTTCACCCTATTTGAGATGTAGAAGATAGGTCCCAGTGCCACGGACATGATAAAGGGTGTCCATTTTATGTTTCAGACTCCCCCCTTCCTTGGGTCTGCAGGACCTGGTTGAATCATCCTCCCTGACTGATTTGCAGCCTGTCCCCTTGACAGACTGCAGCAAGAGTGGGGCTTCAACATGGTTTCTTCCTCCAGCAGCTCACCTCTATCACCTATATGCCTCCAGCAACCCTCCCCCAACCCACCTTTGCATAAAGGTGCTGGGCAAGGTGAACACCCTCTCCTCTCACCTCCAATCACATGGATGATGGCTCCATATTCCCGCATGCAACTGCAGGATAGTCAGAGGATAGTCAAGGGACAATTCCTCCTGTCATGATGTCTCTGCCTAAAATGTGACTAGCAGTGTCATGGTTTTTCAGGTTTAGTAGTATCAGCAATATACCTATGACTTGTTACTTGGTGGAATTTGGGTATAAAGGAAGAAAATATGGATGTGAAGCTGCCAAAAGATTTTAAACGACTAATGGAGGATGCTCTATAACTATTGATTGTTGAGAGGATGCTCGGCTTATGAAAACATTTGATGTTGTGCTTCTAAAAGCTTTTTCGCATAAGTCCAATTCACTGAAGTAATATAGCCAACAAACTTCTTAAAAAATGCACGTCCTCTATCCAAGATTTATCTTTGTTTCCGGCAAGAAAATAAATTTAAAAATATTTAATTTCCTAAGTGGCAAGTGCAACAAGAAGATGATAAAAGTAAGGTTTTTTAGCACCAGGGTTATTAAATTCAATAATATATATATTGATAAAGTATACATGGGTGGTCCAAATGACATTCCTATTGAAGTGTGGAATGTTTGAAAGATTTAGGAGTTGAATGGTTAACTAGACTTTTAAACAAAATTATAATATCGAAAAGAATGCCAAATTAATTGAGAAAAAGTATCATTATACCTATTTGACCTATTCTGAGAGAGAGAAAAAGATATTCAAGATTGTGCAAATTATAGAGAAATCAAACTCATGAGTCATAATATGAAATTATGAGAAAGAGTTATCGAGTGGTGGTTACAGAATTATATAGATATTTCATCTAACTAATTTGAATTAATGCCTGGTCGATTTCCAATTGAAGCAACTTTTCTACTTAAAAGTTTGATTGAGAAATATCAACATAAAAAGAAAGATTTACATATGATGTTTTTTGACTTGGAAAAGACTTATGATAGAATTCCAAAAGAAGTTTTGTGGTGAGCGATGGAACAAAAGATGATGCATGCTAAGTATATACAAATGATAAAAGATATGTCTAACGAAGCAACCGCTATCGTATGCATAATTAGATTAGAAACAAGAGACTTTCCTATTTCAATTGACTTACATCAATGATCTGCAATAAGTCTTTATCTTTTTATATTAGTTATAGATGAATTAACGAAAGTTACACAAGATGATATACTTTGGTGTATGATATTTACAAATGATATTGTATTGATAGATGAGACACAAGAAGAAATCAATATGAAGTTAGATCTATAAAAAAATACTCTAGAGACTAATGGGGTGTTTGATTGCATGATAATTTTTTGTACACTTTCATGATAAAAAATATATTAAAATAAAAAGTGAACCAACTCATGACATAAAATTATCATGTTTTGAGGGATGTGATAACAAAAAAGAGTTACTATCATTCATGACCAAACAAAGTGGGGGACCACAAGAAAAAAGAAAGAGGTGAGAGTGAGACCCTCTTTTTAAGAGAAAATCACTTTCAAAACATAAAATTGTCAAAGTTGTCAAACACCTCTTTTAACAAGTTTTCTTACAATTTTTAAAAATTAAAATAAAAACCTCCATTATCATGCAACCAAACACCCCATAAGGGTTTCAAGATAAATAGAACTAAACAAAATATATGCATTACAAGTTTAATAAAAAATCAAAGAGAAGTAGATGATGGTGTTACTTTTGATAGTGTAATATTATTTCACAAAACTCAATTCAAGTATCTTGGATCAATTATTTAAAAAGATGGAGAGTGTGACCAAGATGCTAATTACAGGATTAAAGCAAGTTGGATGAAGTGGAAATTGGCTATAGGGGTTCTATATGATTGTAAGATTCCACTAAAGATGAAAACAAAAATTTTATCATGCAAGTATAAGATGTACAATGTTGTATGATAGTGAATATAGAACAATAAAAGAAAAATATACTTCTAAAAAAATGTTGTTGAAATGAGAATGTTAAGATAGATAAGTGGTCATACTAAATTAGATAGAGTAAAAAAACGAATATATTAGAGAAAATGTAAAAGTAGCAATAATTGTACATGAATTGAAAGAAGGAAGATTGAGAGGGTTTGGACATATTAAACATACATCTAAGGAGACTTCAGTAAAAAAATAGAAAATAATAAATAATAAAAACAAAAAAAGAATGTGGTAGACCAAGGTTAACTTTGAGGATGACAATTTACTATGATTTAAACATCTCCGGAGAAGTAACTCAAAATCGACATGAGTGGAGAAAGAGAATACATATGATTGACCCAAGTAATTTGGGACTAAGACTCAAGTTGAGTTGAGTATTGATAAAGTATAGAGGTTATAAATGCAACTCTAAAAAGTGAAATTGGCATAGGATTGAATGAATCGTTAGAAATATAGACCAGAAGAGCTACTGAGTTCAAGTCATCACCACCCAGAAATAACCAACCTGGTGGCTTAGAGCACTGTGCCACGGTAAAGAAAAAGCTTGAAATCACATCAATCATCTAGGGTTTCTCAGTTTCTGACACTAATTTAAAGCAAATATGTACATATGGATAATTGTATTCACAGCAACAGGAGGATATTCCAACTTGAATTGGACATCTGGAGACATCGATCATTACATCAAGCATCATGCCCAGTAAATCAGTGGCATCCCTAGCTATTGCTGGTAGTAAAAATATTAAACCATAAAACTGCGAACATTTCTAAGGCCGATAAAAATGCCCAGATTTTTATCAAATGTTTTGTGTAACACTTTTCAATGCTATGTAACAAAAGTAAAATAGAAAGCTAATGGATAGCGGTCAAGTAAGAATATAATGTTAGAACACGTACCAAGGTGCAAAAAACTCAACAATCCACAGATCCATACTTTTCGTGACAAGTTCATCAAAGTTCTGAGAATTTAATTGTATCGATGAACTTGTTTCTGATTTTTCACTAGAATCACCTGGACCTTTTCCATCTAACCGCTCCTTTAGAAGTGATTTAATCTGCATGCAACAAAAGTTTTGAATTTATTTTTCTGGCTAATGGGAACAGGAAGTAGAAATCTCACCATAGAAATTCTGATCATAAATATGTTTGTAACAGGAGATATATAAACTAGGAATATGCAATTTGAGAGGCAAATAATGTCTTTATATCAAAGAAAATATAACAAAGAAAATGTGTTGAAAAGATATATCTTTCATATATTGAATGTTAAAGAAAAATATAATATCTCTATAGAAAGCTAGCTATTTACTATACAGCCTAGATCCACTAATCCTAGATCATATGTCCTGGGTATCCCCTTTTCCATTGTTTATTTTATTATCGTACCTTGGTTAGTCACTAACTAGATCTTGTCTTGGTGTAAAAGTAACAATGCAAATACAAAATGTCAAACTAAGGTCAGGAAGGAACTCCAATCACCTCCGGATTTTCACCCGAATTGGCCGGAATTGCCCCAATCAATCTGGATTGGGATTGATCTGACCGAAATTAGCCGGTTTGCGCCGCAAGGCACCACTGCATCTTCCCCACCCGTTGGGTCTGAGTTAGATCCAATCACCAAAGTTATTTTTTTATTTTTGAAGAATCGATCCGGAGTTCCGGACTGATTCAGGATTAGTTTTTATCTTTTGAAATTGGCAGATTTTGTCAATCTGATCTGGATCGAATCGGAATCAGCACTACCCATGCGATCTCCAACTTCGATCCTGCCATCCTTGGGTCAAACTCACCTCCAGCATTTGACCACAATGCACAAGGATACACGGGACACAGTCAACAGCTCACCCCTATATCTACCAGCCCTAAACTTCCCATTTAAAAGAGATGAAACTAAAAGCATTCTGAAACTACTTGGATATAAAACTGACATTCCACCAAAGACAAGCATTCCATAGAGCAGGGCAGCATCAGTAGATCACTTTTTCAAGCCCCCATCAAGCACACGTCTAGAAAGGGACAATAGGTCAGCCAACTCTTTACTTAATCCCACAACCAAATTTGAACCACGGTTACTGTAATAAGAATTGTAAAGAAAGAAATCACCTGTCAACAAAGTGAGTAATATATCAAACAAACCTGCTTTAAAGCAAATTCAGCAATCGGTTTCACATCTCTTGGCCCTTGATAATCTACTGGAGGCTTCCCAGGTGAAAATACTTTGATTGTTGGGAAACCTTTGATTCCATATTCCTGAAAGCATCAAAAGGAACGTTAAGCATGTAAACATACCAGACATATCAATATGATCACCGATGGCTTGGACGGACAAGAATGTGTGGAGAACACGCCAAATTGGCAAATATGGTTCAAGAAAGGACATGACTCTGGGATATGGCATTGTACTTAATCAAGAAATGTGTAAAAAAGTGTTTTGTGCATGTTAGATCCAGCTTGGGGCACATTCTTCATCCTGACTAAGCTCTATGGTCCTGTGATGGCGTTTGATACTCAAATGAAACAAACGAAATAGGAATATTTTAGGAGATAACCAATTTCAGGTAATTAAACACGGTCCACGACACCGGAAGATCTTCACCACACGAGAACCACATCCTTCGTTTCATTGGACATCTGGTTCCAAGCGTCTATGGTCGTCAAATATTCACTGATGTGGAGTGAAAAGGTACTATAATCCATGGAAGGATCCATAATCTTACGTAATCAAACAACATCTGACCAGATATGACAAACAGCATCAGAGATGACGAAGCAGCAGCCATGACGCCGTGGTAAAAGCAATCCGAAAGACAAGGAGAACACACCAATCCCAAAGGTACGACTGCGTAAGTGACTCAGAGATGAACCTGGGCGAGCGCCTTGTGCGCGTCGGCGTCCAAAGCAGCGACTCTGGCAACCCCCTTGAGCACGGTGGCCGCCCTCTCCCACGTGGGAGTCAGCGCCTGACAGTGCCCACACCAGGGAGCGAAGAACTCAACCAGGACCACCCCGTTAGCCTCAAGAACCTGCACAAGACCCGGGCTATGACGAATCCAACGAAGAAAGAGGATGTCTCTAAATTGCGGGAAGCGCGAGTAGGGATCCGATCTGGAGGGTCGAGCTCACCTTGGATTTGAAGTTGGAGGGTGTCAATTGTACGACGGGGGAAGAAGGGGAGTAAAGGGCAGCCGCAGCGCCCGCAAGGGCGAGGGCGGCGAGAAGCGCGAGAAGGACGGCAGGCGACCGCGGCGGCATTCTGCTGCTCTTCCTGCGCGGCGGAGCGCAAGGAGTCCGAGGTGCCCAGAAGAAGAAGAAGCTCAAGGCTCCCACTGCCCTCAGGCCCCTTCCTTGTATTCACGTCGTCTGGAGAAGCGCCCGTGGGAGGACGCGTGTATGGACCAATAAAAATTCACCACGTAGCCAAGTGACGTAATTGGATCCAACGATTTCGGATTGTAGCGGATAGAGGCACCGGATCTGGGATGGAGAAGCTCGGAATCTGAAGCAAATGATTCCTGGAAATTCATCAAAGACAATCTGTTTGGATAGACTATATTAGAATCCATTTCGCTTTGACAAATCAAAAACCCTTGCTAGAACCCTAATCGCCCCCACCCTCTTAAAAGCTCCCCGCTCTTCTTCGATCGTCAACCAGGACAGCTTGGGTGTTGTTGAGCCGCCGCCCGGGAGGATGAGACCCCCGAGAGGTAGAGGTGGATTTGGCGGCGGGAGAGGAAGGGGTGGGAGAGGAGGTGGCGGCGGCCGGGGTGGTGATGGCGGACGCGGTGGGGGGAGGGGCCGCGGCGGCGGCGGATGGGGTGGGGGACGGGGTGGCGGGAGGGGCCGTGGAGGCCGCGGTGGAATGAAGGGTGGTAGTAAGGTCGTGGTGGAGCCGCACAGGCACGAGGGGGTCTTTGTAGCCAAGGGCAAGGAGGACGCTCTCTGCACTAAGAACATGGCTGTTGGTGAGTCAGTTTACGGAGAGAAGCGTGTAGCTGTTCAGGTGAATCGTTGCTTTGTTTGTTCCAGTTTTCGTTTTCGGGGGAAAATTTGTTCTTTTCTTGTGTATGGTCTTGCAGTTTGGTGGCTGTGTCTCTTTGGTTTCAAACTTTCTAACTTTTTGTCTATTTGAAATATTTCAGAATGAGGATGGATCAAAAACCGAGTACCGAGTTTGGAATCCATTTCGGTCAAAACTTGCAGCTGCCATTTTGGGTGGCGTGGACAACATTTGGATAGTACGTTTTACGTCTCTTGTGCGCTCGTTAATCACTGTCTTTAGCAGGGCACGTAGGACTAGGCATTTATCCACATAAAAATGAATGGAAGGGAACTTCAAAGAACCTCCTCTGTCGTGTTGCATCGTGTTCATCGTATTTAAGATTGATGCCAAATTATTTTTTGCAGTCCCCCGGATCTCGAGTGCTTTACCTTGGGGCAGCATCGGGAACTACTGTATCCCATGTGTCCGACATTGTTGGACCAGTAAGTTTGCCTAACTAGCTCCAGTGCATCAAAATCTTCCAACTACTTAAACTATCACGTTGACCTTTGCTCCCTGTGCAGACGGGGGTTGTCTATGCCGTGGAGTTCTCCCATAGAAGTGGTCGGGACTTGGTGAACATGGCAAAGAAAAGAACAAATGTGATTCCTATTATTGAAGATGCAAGGCATCCGGCTAGGTATAGGATGCTGGTAAGCATGGTGGATGTTATCTTCTCTGATGTTGCACAGCCTGATCAGGTATTGATGATTCCTCTTGAGAATTGGATTTTAGTCTGTTTTTTGTTGTAGATCGTTGTTTTCTTATCATCATTTTTTCCAAGTTGGTATTTTCATGCACAAAATCTGTTTTAGGGCTAAGGAAGACTATTCATATTTCATTTTGCTTTTGTTTGCTTGAAATACTAAGGATGCAGAATTCTGTTGTCCCTTTTGGTGATAGATTCAACTCTGTCATGTAGTCTATCTGTGATAACTCTGTCAAGATACATGGGTGGGTAGCTTTCTCTAGTTATTATATTAGTATGAGTATTTATGCTGGTTTATGTTTTTACTACACTTAAAATTTTTTGTTCTGACAATTAATTACCTATTTTCTTCTTTTTTCTACTGTTTTCACTTATGGTTTCTGCAAGCGCGTGATGATTTCTTAGATTCCTCTTCAGGACACCATTGGATGATGCAAGTCGAAGATTGATGTGTCACTCTTGAACATTCTGGAATTCATATGATCATGCTTATTTCATTAGCATTGATAATGTAAACATTATCTTTCTATTACGTGGACATTCTTCTATGTTGCATTGCATGTGATGATTTCTTGGATTCCCCTTCAGGACACATGGATGATGCAAAATCCAAGATTCTGATGCAGTTTGGCATTAGTATACTTGTTCATTTTCCAATGCTCCTTGTTGGTTTTGACAGTCCTTGTTTGTTTATATTTCTTCATTTGCTTGCTATGTATCATTCGGTTATTTATATTTTTTTTACCAAGCATGTGATGATTTCTTGGATTCCCCTTCAGGACATTGTCATGGGTGATGCAAAATCCAAGTTTCTGATGCATTATGAAATTTGGGTGATACAATTTTTCCCACCTGCAAATTGACATTTGTCCATGTCCACTTGAATTGGCTGGTATTCTCTATGTATTAATTCGTTCATTTTTGCCTTGTTGACATTCCCTTGGGGCTAGAACTATCTTGGAAGCTACAAGTTCTACTGTTTAATGAAATTATTTGTTTGTGAAATTATATGGTGATCACTTGCTACTCTTTCGAGGATAATAAATTCATATTGGAGAAGATTAGCTTGTTCTTGGTTTATTTCTAAAGTTTGATCTATCGTATTCTTTACATGTTTAATGGTTTTTGGTGCCTTATTTTTTTTTCAATTATTGGATGGTTGTGCTTAAAATGTGGTTTGGACCTCGTACATGTATTGAATGTGTGACTTTTGTGTTCTTTGTTCCTACTCAGTCAATTGAGATGGCAAATGATGCATATTTTTCTGAACTTATCCTACACTCTGAAATGTCATGTGGACAATTAGCTTATTGGCTGATGCCGTCATTTCCGATCAATTCTCTTTCCCGTATGCCTGTGCTTTCTTCCGTGCCCCATGTTTTTTTTTCTTGGGGGTGGGTGGCAGGTCCGTGTGTTCTCGGACCTTTATACACAAAATATTGTTTGTCATTATTTCGTTCTTACCACCCACTTTACAGAGATGGCAAATGTTGCACTTCTTCAAATATTTTAGTATATTAAATATTATATGGAAAATCAAGTTCTCCTGTATGATCGTGCAAGCTCTTGACTGACGCGCTTGTTTGGAAATTTAAGAACCGAAATTAAAGAATCAACAAATTTTCCTTATTCTTGCATTTGCTGCATTGTGAACTGTTCGATTGGTTCTCAAGCGTGTAGCACCGCCTCTTACTGTGTAGCTGTTCATGCAAGAGACTAGGCTGCCGGGCTTTTCTTTATCCTTTCTTTTTCGGAAATGCCATCATATAAATAACATTGCAGATTTGTGATTTTTCCCGCACTTATCAGTTGGTTGTGTGAATTTATTTATTCATTCTCGTTCTCTTCGTTTGGCTGGTTTTCACCAATTCACAGGCCCGTATATTGGCACTGAACGCCTCTTACTTCTTGAAAAACGGTGGTCATTTTGTGATCTCCATCAAGGTACACGCATGGACAAATTTGTTTGGCCTACTTTCCGAGGCCGACTCCACAGCATGTCTATAGTTTTCGTGGTATTCAAAACGTTACAATACAACGATGGCTTTCTCTCAGGCCAACTGCATAGACTCCACCGTGCCCGCAGAGGCCGTCTTCGCCCAGGAGGTGAAGAAGCTGCAAGCCGACCAGTTCAAGCCCTCCGAGCAGGTCACTCTCGAGCCGTTCGAACGAGATCATGCCTGCGTGGTTGGGGGGTATCGCATGCCGAAGAAGCAGAAAGCTGCTGCGGCTTGAGTGTCGCGTTGTTCACTACTTCCTGACCGTTCTTCTGTTCACTTTCTCGACTTGTTGTTCTCCGTCGTCTGTCGCGTTGCTTTGCTTTGCTTTCTCATGAGTAAGAGACCCCGCGATAGTTATCCTTGTATGATTCGAGGGATTCCATGCTGGTTAGTAGAATTCGCCCTATAATTTTACCGATTGTGTTTCTATCTGAATTGAGGGCGTTATTTTGTTTCGTGATATGACAGAAAAGATGTTTCGAGCATGTAGAAAGATAACGTCGGTTCGATAAATCGACCGACGCGATCACAAGAGTAGTCCGTTCGGTTGCAGCGCAAGCCCGTCGTGCTAACAACACAACACTCACGGAGGCGCCGACAATCTTTTTTATATCTGGCGTCGTTGCCCCTCCTCAATGCTTCCGAATAGTCAAAAGATGAGATGAAGAACGTACAGTACGGAGAGTGCACAACAGAGACAGAATGCTTGTTTCAATGCAAAATTGCAACTGCAGCTGTATTCAACGGGGTCAACAACATGATTTTCGTAGAATTGTCATGGGCGGCAAGGAAGGCCGGGGTGTGGGTCGCAACGGGATCGGCCCGGCCCAAAGCCAGCTGCGGTTCAATAAGGCTGATATGTGAGGTGAATTGAAAAAAAGGGTCAAAAGTATTACAAAAGAATTTAAAACAGGGAACACGACAAAACAAAATTTTTATTCATTTAAATGTAATATTTTGTTGTTATTCGACGTGATTTACATATTTTTCCACGAGATAGATATTTGAAAATAGTACATGACATTAAAAATAAGCACGGTCAAACTCCTCAGAGGGAGAGATATCTAACGTTGTCTTTGGGAGTTCAGACAGACGGTTTTAGTGCTACTCTACCGTTGTATTATTATTTCCTCGTTTTAGTCGAAGCTCCTCTACGTCGACCGTGAAGGGTAAGAAGGCACGCCGTATCACTCACGCCTCGAATCATCGTCTTCTCGCAGTACATCTTCTATCTTCGTTTACGGGTCAATAATATATATATCTGGAGACCGGATCCCCTCAGGAGGCCTCCTGAGGGGGTCCGGTCAGGTCACACCCAGTTTTTTGACGTGACAGGTGATACGATGGGCATTAAATGTGATATGATGCCTGTCCCATCAAAAAACTGGGTGTGGCCTGACCGGACTCCCTCAGGAGGCCTCCTGAGGGGATCCGGTCTCATATATCTAAGGTGGTGGCGGACCCTCGCGACGGCGGTTTCCTCTAGGCGGCCCTCGCTCGCGGCAGCTCGGCGGCCCTTGGTGGCGGTGAAACCCTCGCGCTCGCAGTTCCTCTCGGCGGCCCTCGCTCGCGGCAGCTCAACGGCCCTCGCGGCGGAAAGCTCGCGAACCCTCGCGACCTCGGCGGCGGAATCTTCGCTCGCGGCCTTGGCAGCGGCGGAACCTCACGGCGGCGGTTCCTCTAGGCGGCCCTCGCTCGCGGTAGCTCGGTAACCCTTGTTTTGCGGCCCTCAGCGGGGCAGAACCTAGTTTGGCGGCAACACTCTCGTTCGCGGCTCCTCGGTGGGCAGCGGGCGGCTTCCCCGGACCTTCCCCTGGCGGCATCTGCAACATTGTGGCAGCGGTCTCTTCCGGCGAACTCTCAAGGGTGACACTTGCACCCATCATTTTCTTGTTGTCGATTTACCGTTGTTGCATCGTCCTCGCTACTCGTTTTTGAATCCTTGGGCAGTTTCTTTTTGTCATTTTGTAGTTGTTGTTGTTTTGGGAGGTAGAAATGATTCCTCACGCGCTCCCTCTTCAATGCTCTACCTAAACATGGATTTAGGTGTTTTGAATCTTTTTGTCGCGTTGGAGATGCGGAGTTCGGCTTACGTATGTTGGTTTGTGTTTTTAGGTACTATATCTTTGTTTGTTGTCGTGTGGTCTAGTTCTTTGTTGGTATCTTTTCTAGTTGTCTACATAGTCACTTGGTTTATCTCGAGACCGATGACTTGGGCGATATCCACATCTTTTTTGTGTGATCTTCCGATCTCAGGAAAATTATCAAACTCCTTTAATGGAGTCCCTGCATCTTCGGTTCGACCATATAAACACTTAAATGTGTTGGTCGATGTGTGACTATGTTTGAGTCACTTAGAAAAGATCAGTTCTCTTGGTACTTTCGTTATGTGTAATTTAATCTTGTGTTCTTTCTTTGGTTTAAATCTTCAAGTCTATCTTGTTGTATGTACTCTTTTATACTGTGAATGAATTAGGATGGTGGTGGTGTTGTTCAAAATATATATATATATATATATCCGAGGTGGCCACGCTCGTCGGAGTCAGAGGCATCGTGCGTGTTACGACACTGCCCCCACGCGCTGGTGCGCCGGCGTGGCATCCCGTCGGCCAAAGAAAGACCAACGCGCTCCGGCACCGCCGCGTCGTCATCACCGTCGTCGGGTGCTTCCGGCCGGGCATTTCGCGCGCCGTGTGGCATCGACGAGCTTGCGGCCGTCCCCAAGAGGAATATGCCCCCCTCCTCATATTATACCGATCCATGACGATACCACGGAGCAGGGGAGCTACGCCGACATTCCGGCGGCCGAATGCCAACCCCGTCGGAGAAGGAAGAGGAGGAAGAAGATTGGGAATCGCATTGTCAAGTGATAGGGGCGGATACCCCCATGTGCACGCATCTCACGGCGATGGTGCTCGACTCGCGGCAGCGGCAGGGGACCTGGGTGGTCTCCGGCGGGACGCACGGGGATGCCCCGACCACACAGGGCCCGGAGGGCGACGCCTGCCCGCCGGTCCCCCCCCCCATCCCCTCTCTCCCTGCCCGGAGCGCCGAGTGGGGCCTCGCCCGCTGCCCGCCGGAGGCACCGCGCCTCCCTCCGCCGGCGTCGTGGGCGGCGGCAGGGTGCCCGTGCCGGCGCGCCCCCACCGCCGCCGCCGCCCGCGCACGGGCCCGACCGACCCACCAGCTGTTGCGGGATCCAAGCCCACAAACGAAACGGGTGCCTCTTCTCTTCTCGTTATTCGGCGATCGGGCAGTCTGGTCTGAGCGGGCGGCTCGCCGGTGGTGGTAAACACGTAACGGCAAGAACAAAATTTTGAAGCCGGAAATCAGATGATCCGATTATTCGTTTAACGAGACCATCATATCTTTTGATTCATTCGACCCACTGGTTTAATACAGCCATCATTTGGCATGATCCTTGGTGGCTTGCTAGATCGATGGCCAACCCAACCCAACCCAACCCAACACCGCGCGCCGTCTCCGCCACAATCAAAGCAACCTCTCCGTGCCTTCGCTTTTATTATTATCGTTATCGAGATGGGCAGGCGCAGGAGCAGGCGCAGATGGTGGCAGAGATTCCCGTGCTGCTCCGGCACACAGCCCCTCCCCCTCCCTCGCACAGCGAACCTGTTCATCACCGTCATCGTGCCACACCGCCGGCGGTGGTGAGGTGTCATCATGATGATTCTACCCGCGGCTACCTCCCCAGGAGGTTTTGATGGCGATGCCCCCTTCCTCCTTTGTCAGTTTCACGGGCGAATGATATCCTACCTGCTCTGAGAGGATGAGGCCGACCGGGGATCGACCCAGACCCAGAGACGATTTTTGTGAAAGATCAATGCTGGAGGAATTCGACCGTCAAAGAAACGGAGACTCTGTTGTGTGGAGCGGGGGACGACTTTCTTCCCAGTTTCCAAGTCTGCATCTTGCGGTGTTTGCAGAAAATGGGGATCACGCGGATATCGGATGAACTGTACGCGGAGGAAGGATGGATCGCAGAAAACTGACTTCTCTGTTCGGAAAGCCGGTCTTTTCCAGGCAAACCGAGCAAACACGATCGACTCGAAGAGAATTATTGCTCGGGACGGTCGGAGGAAAAACCCCAAGCGAATCGGAACCGAGAAGGAGAGCCGCACAGCAAATCAGAAAATCCGGCACGTCGATGGCTGGGTTCAGAAAATCTGCAAGAGTGTTTTGGAGAACCAGTCATCTTTGCCTGCCAAATCTAGCGGCATCGAACGAACGACTATTCAGAAAGTTGTGATTTTGCGGCAGAACAAGCCCTGTCCAATCCACTCCCAAGATCAACAAACAGTTTGGGAACACGATAGCAAAAGACAACATTTTCTTTCTCTCGTGGGATCAGATATTCGTAATTTTTGTACAAATAAGCAGGGGGGAAAGAGTGTAAACTGACCGGAGGGCAAGCCCCAAATCCCTAGGCGAAGGCGGAGCGCGCTCCTATTCTCGTGTCGATCTCCCCGGTTCCGTAGTAGTAGTCATCGGCAGGCGGCGACGACGGCGGCGGCGACGGAAGAGGAGTCGAACTCTTCTTTCCATCACCCCCCCCCCCAAACTGTCCTCGCCGGCGAAGTAACAACAGACAACCCACTCCACGATTTTCTTCTATGTGCCCAAAGGAAGAACAGTAAACCAAAAGAAAGAGACTAGTGATTCTGCCATCGGACGTGCGCCATTATTGGACATGATTCAAAGACGGAGTGCCGTGCACTGGTGATCGTCGTCCGGCGGGGGCAGGAGGTTGAGGTCGAAGAGAAGCGCCGGAACATCTGGCGACTGCAGGATCGGCGGCGAGGCGGCAGCGAAGTCGTCGTCGTCGTCCACCACAGTGGACGAGGATCCACAATCGCTGTGGCAGTCCTCCTCCTCGTCGAGTACACGCGGCGGCGGAGGCGGCCGAGGGCGGTGGCTTGCCGATCTCCAAAACACGGAGTGCTCCGGCGGAGCGCGCGGCCCGCTGAACGACTCCACGGTGCTGCTGTGGCTGCTGCTGGTCGGCCGAGGCTGCTGATTCCGCGGCGCCGCCGCGTACTGCCTCTGCAAAGGGAGGCCCTGCGAGAAGCCGAGGGCGCCGATGGGGGCTGCAGCCGCCGCCGCCGCCATAGGGGGGACCGCGGCGCCCCCAACGGAAGGGGGGAAGTTAGTCTTCGCCTTGATCCCGCGGAAGGCGCGGGCGGCGGCATCGTAGGCGCGGGCCGCGTCCTCGGCGGAGTCGTAGGTGCCCAGCCAGACGCGCGCTTTCTTCCAAGGATCCCTGATCTCCGCCGCGAACCTCCCCCACGGCCGCTTCCTCACGCCGCGGAACCGCGCCTCCACGGCCGATCCGGGTGCCCCCATCGCCGCCGCGGCCGCTGCTCTCCCCTTCCGCATCGCGCAGGGCTACAGACCGAAGGGCACCGGGGGCGTGGAGGGGAGATATTGGCGTTTCGGCACCGAGATTGCGATGGAGAAGCAGGTGGCTGGTGGGTGGGCGGGGTGGGTGGTGGTGCTGTGGCGGCGAGGGGCCGGAAAGGGGAGGGGCGAAGACCGAAGACGGAGGGGGAGGGGGGGTTGGCTACCAGAGCAAATAAGTGCGTCTCGTCTCGATCTGCCCGTCCGACCCCCACCGCCACCGCCCGCCTCTCCAGAGCCCTCTCCCCCAGTCCCCCCCTCGCTCTCTCTCTCTCTCTTCTGCTCCGCCGCCGCACCGCACCCACGTTGATGCTTCCGAATCCTCTATTTCTCTCTCTCTCCTCGCCGTGGTCGGCGGTCGCTGGGGCCCAACGCACCCCGCCTTACCTCTTTTTCCAGAATTCTTTTTTTCGAGAAAAGGTTTTTTTTTTATATTTTAAAATGCAATACCCCGTCCTCTTTTTTTTTTCTCGTTTTCCGTGGGGACGGCGTGCGTGGCGACGCAGACGATTCCCCGCCGTTCACGAGAGGGAAGAGGCCGCCATCATCGCCGCCCTCCCCGATGCGCATGGCCGTCGATCCTGTAGGCCCCCGATGGACGGTGCGAGATGAGGCCCACTGATCGGACGGTGCGGCGTGTTGACGGGTGGCGGGTGGATCGTACCGGCGGCTTTTGATCCTGCGTGGGTGGGGGCGGGGGAAGAGTTTGAACGAGACGGAACGGGAGGAGGAGGAGCCGCCTCGGCCGGGTCGGATTGTCAGAATCGGCAGGGCGTTTGGGTCCGATTTGGATACTCTTCCAACGCGGCATCGGAGTTGGAAGAGTTTGAGTCTGAGGTTTTGTTTATTTGTGAGCTTTGGGATCGGCCTAACTTTTAAATAAATGAAGTAGATTGAAAAACTGACAAAAACCACTCGGGTGAGGATTTACTCCTCCGATGGCAGCCATCAGAAGTCATCTTCTTCCTCGCTATATCCATCGCCGAGCAAAGAGAAGGGGGTTTCAGTAAATAGATGATTCGATAGATCATTAAATTATATACTTGATGATATATTTTTTACGAGAAAAACTGAAGATACACTTCAAGCGAACGTATGAGCCCGCCTTTAATTAAAAGAAAAACGGCATCTTTGCTTCGCATTTCGACGGAATCAACAGCCAGAGCCGTAAACACGCCAACTGGTGGCGGTACTCACCACCCACCCACCTCATCGCGCGGAGCTGAATAACCCGCCCTTGCACGGCATGAACGCGCGGCGGAGAGTCGGATGAAGAACATGATTCCGTCGGGGAATGGACGCCGGCGTGTGTGTGGATGCAGGTCGTCGTAGACGACGACGGCGGTGGGGGCGGCGGCGGTGGAGCAAGCTAGACTTGGGGTCGAAGGGTCTCGCGCCGCCAAGCGGAGGCGAACGCGCGCGGACAGACACGGCCGGCCGCCGCCGCCGAGAGCCGTGGGCGGTGCAACCTTCCGTATGCATGCGCTTCACGTCGGGCCGCCGGACCTTGACCCGTCGAATAGATAGATTAGATAGACCGGCGATTCTTCCCCGGGAAAATATCCGAAAAATATTTATACCGCGGTCCGCAATTACCCAAATACCCTAAAATGTACGCTATTTTGCGGTGTGTGTGTGTGGAAGACCGTGTACTGCGGTCTCGGCCCAATAACGGACAAGGGCCCACTGCTTGACCGACCTCGGCCCAGAAACGGCGCAGAGTCAAGTCTACTGTTCTATCTAGTCGTCCAGGCGGAGTTTATGATGTGATTGATTTGAGGATTCTTTTTTTCTAAACAGCACAGAATTGATTATTTTGTTTGGTTCCGTTCAAACCATGAGCCCATGATACATGTACATGCGTGCACATGGAGTGATTTAATTTTGATTAAATCATATTTGATACGAACATTCGATTCGATTTGGTTTGTCGAGTTGTTTGTACCCCATTCGGTTTGGTTCGGAGGATCTTGAAATCAAATCGGATGTTATCTTTAAACTATGCCGAATCAAACCAAACTGTATGTTGGTTTGGTCTGTTTCTGGGATTGAATCACAACGCATCAAATCGAATCAGCCAATTCGATCTCAAGTCATTGGTTTGAAGCATCAGATTTCTAGAACCTTTCAACCAAATCAAGTAAATCACGATATAATAATAATAATATCTAGATCAATTATCGATATATACCTTTCGATAACATATATGTATATATATAACTGATTGTTTTGTATGAACGCACGACAACTATATATATATATATCTCCTTGTGATATTACTTCGAACGAACGAGCGCTTGCTTTCGATGAAAGACAGAAGGTAAAAATGAGAGTTAGCGCCACCCCCCATGCATCTAATTGATCAGTATTTTCTAATTTTCGGATACTCAAAGAACCAAAAAATGAATAAGTCAAGATCCCATATATAGACCAAGAGACTCAACAAGTAGCTAGCTTGGAACTCAATATCTCAACCAAGTTTATTACGTCAAACGAACAAATCTCAACAAAAGCATAAAACTCGAGTAGTCAACGGGTCAAGTTCAAACTAACATATCTTTATTCGACTCTTAACAGTAAGCCCGGCCTAATCTAACAGAGGTCATTTGTAAATCGAAGTTCAAAATCATCCCTTGTTCGCAATGACTTTTGTATAAATTTGCAGGAATCAACAAGACACAAGGACCTAATGAAGAGTTATTCCTATTCTAAAACCTAAAACGAAAACCCTTTCTCATAAATGTCTCAAGGTAATTACATCTGCATGCCTGCTGTATATATAGCCTTATCTACCATTTGATCAAGCTAACCTTCATCAAACCCATCACATGATCGGAATACATACCACCAGGCACATTCCATGCGCCATCAAGACCGCATCTTTCGATTCATGTGGTGGTTGGTGAACTTCTCTCTAAAATTTACGACGTTGCAAGTTGCAGCAGCATGCATACCTTACTTTATATGCCGGGCATGTGCATAATTTTGCAGCATATACACTTGCGGTGCGATAAAATTACCACGCACTTCTGAGTCCAGATATACACACAACAAGAATCAGCCGGTAATATTCGAGAATTCAGCATCACAGAAAAGCCAGGGTTCGGATATCACGGATCCGGACCCCTGCTGGCTGCTGGTGAGCATTTCGAAGCGTGCACGACTCAGAAAGGTTTCTATACTTCCTGAATATATCAGTTCACATACGACCAAGGATCTAAAAAGCAAAACCTCCTATATAATGACCAATGACAATTATAGTATTTCAGTTTATTCTTCTCGCTGGGGACCAAAATAACTTGAACAAGGGATACAATATTATCTTACACGACGCCTCAAATCGCTACTGCTACTCGTAAGGGTTGCGGAACTTCCTCAAGAGCTCTGGAATGTCATATCCAAGCATATCATCCACCGCTTGTATCATCTTCGGCTTAAGCTTTTCAAATTTATCAATGCTGTAACCACTCAAGACGTCTTTGAAGTGCTCGACGTTGGGGAAGTCTCCTATTGGTAGATGGAACTCCCGTTGAACCTGTGACAAGTGACAGATTAGACACATTTACCTCAGTTGAAAATTTGGGTTTGTGTTGTGTGGCACCATGTCTGCAGCTATGCAGTAAATGGTACAAAACAGAAAGGATAACACCTGATGAAAAGAAGTCATGCTGAGAAATTCACATAATACTAGAAACTGAGAACTCAACAAAACATAAATAATATATTAGATAGTAAACATATAAAAAGAATGAGCAGCACTTTTATTGTACTGAAATGACTGCAAATAATAGTTGCCAAGTCCACGAGATGTTGTCCAAGATGTTAAAGGGGTTTCTGCCTGTTAAACTGATAAGGTGGCTGCTTAAGGTTAAGATAACAGAAAAAGGTTTATAGGTGGTGACTACGGAGGAAGAAGCTCATGCAGCATTGGAAGGCAATGGAGGATGGTTTGGTGGTGGCCGGCGGAGGTGACTGTGGAGGTAGAAGAATAAGCATCACCAGAGACAGAGAAAAAGGAGAAAGAAGCTTAGTCAGGCTGAAACTGGAGATGATTCGGTAGTGGTGGTCAATAGTGGACTAGATCTTCCAGCAGATAAAAGTACCCTCTATTTTTTGTGAAATCCTACTTTCATGCATTGCCTTCTTCTACACTTTATGTCATCTAAACTGATTAAAGTATCCCCATTTATTTTTTTCCTTTTTCATTTTTTTTCATCATCTCAGCCATCAAACCGCTATCTCTATGTCAAAGTAGCTCGGAATATAAGTCTCTTTGTTGCTCAATCATTATTCCCTCTCAGATGTTCTAGTCAAATAGGCCATCCTCTCTCCGCATAGTTCTACAGGGACTTTAGCACATTTCTTTATATTCTTATTTATGCCACCTATATATTGTTTGAGGCAAAAACTCCTCACTAACTCAATTCATCTATGTCCCACACCATTTACATTGGACTATCTTTTTTTTCACGTTCACCATAAATCCATGATCACAGTCAACATCATGGGATCCAGTGGCATCATGTTCTTCAAAATTGGTTGGGGCCGAGGAGGGGGAACCGGGCTCTCCCGGGGAACTAAAGAGCTACCTACGGAAGACTCAAGGCCATTCCAAAAATTCTAAGACATTCTTACATTCACAGAAGAAGTGTGGACTCTTATATAGAGAGCCATTTTATACGAAGGAATTACAAACAAGTCCTCTAAAGACTAAAACGTAAAGACAACGACTCAAAGATGTCCTGGACCTTTTCGTCCGTCGGATCCAATCCAGTCCTCATCCCTATGGTAATTAAGTTCCTACATTCTTATAGCTTGTTAGTGTTTTTATAATAACTTTTTTAAAATTTTCGTAATTTTTTATGTTGTTTATTGTTGTATTTTAAATTTTTTGCAAAGGTGGTTAGGTTGCTACACTCTTTTCAGTTTGTTTTAATGGTATTGCTCTCATTTGTTTTAAAGTTTTGTAATCTTTTTATGTTGCGTTGTTGCTTGCTACATTTTAAAAGTAGTGTATGGATAAGACCATAAAATAGTATATATATAATAAAAAAGTATGCTTCTCCTCAAGCACTTAGGCAAGGCGAGGGCCTATGAAGGGAGGAGGAGAGAGAGCCTATGAAGGAAGGGGGAGTCAAAGAGAGAGTAAGAGCCAACAAAGGAGGGGGGAGAACTTGAAAAGAAAGGGAAGACAGTTGGCCAGAGGGATGGGAAAAAACTGGTAGAAGGAAAGGGGGGAAAGAAAAGTAATCAATGAAGGGAGGCTGGTGATGAAGGGCGGAAGCATGGAGTTCATTGAGAAGAGAGCTTACAGAGAAAGCAAAGAAAGATAGCCAAAGGAAGAGGGAAAAGCTGACCAGGGGAATGGAGAGAGAGAGAGAGAGAGATGAGCGGAGGTTGGCGGTGCAAATGCTTCATGCTGCCGCAAGGTGGGGGTAGGGCCCATTTGGATCATCAGATCAACTAAAGACCGGTAACCCTGCAACTCAAGCTGTGGATAGAGGGCTACCAGGCCCATAGTTGGCACACCCAGCCTTGACAACTATGAAGGGCCAAGAAGGATTGGTTTTTGTCAGGATTCTACTATCTCCATTTATATTTATATAAGATCAGCGGGGCAGGCAACATATCATGCAAGAGATGGTAACATGCGGTTTCCCATTAAAGTCTATTTTAAAAAATAGAAATAACTACAGGCATCTTGATCTATAAAAAATAACATGAATAACAAAGATGATGTCGAGAAGGCATTGACAGATCCTCTCAAATGTACTCATTAGCCCGACAACAGAAGTAAAGAAGCGAAGATGGCTCATATGAAACTACTGGTAAACTAGAAAAAAAAGGGTTTACAACGAAATATAATTCCTCCACCATGCCTTGGACATTCTAGGGACAGCGAAAGAAACAGTAGCTGATACTTTCTCCGTTACTCAAATGGTTCTGGCACATGCTACTAGACCCTTTAAGGGCATTGATTGCTAATATGAGAATGAACAATGAAGAAACGTATAAATGCAGGCTCATTAGCATGGTCGGTACTTGCAAAATATAGGGCCAAGTGACCAACTATATAGCACGCATGAAGCTGTAAGATACGAGTTCGTCACCTTAGCAAACTCATCTTGGAGATTATCAATAAGTCTTTGTTGAGTCTTAGCCTTTCCCATCATTGCAGGCATCTCCTTTTTAAGATGGCTAATTATGTAAGCATGAATCTTGGCCGCCCTTGCACGCTTAACAAATTCATTAATCTGAACCAGAACAAATTAGTCCCAACATGGAAACATCATCAAGAAAAAATCTTGAGAACCTCGAAGAATTAAGCTCACCCTCCTATCACATGCTTTCTTGGGGATATCCTTCAAGTCTGCAAGTAGGTCATCTTGTTCTCTCTCAAAGAGCTCTTTCCCGATCGGGCCAATGGCTTGCTCATTTATTGGTTTGTCATTGAATGAACTGTCAAGCGTCACCAAACATTTCCAACAACAACAGATTCACCGTCACCAAAAAATACATACTTAGATGTGTGCATGTGCATGTGGAGCTATGGATAATTCAGATATTGCCAACAAAATGCAAAATAACACCCATATCACTGTAGCTTCGGAAGAGTTAAAGAAGAGTAAAATTGCAAAGCAAAATTTTACAGAAGTGAATCTCATCAAAGGATAAAAATAGCTCTCATGTGATCGAAAATGGAAAAGAATACTTTTGGTGACTTAACCTGTGCCATCTCGGTGTTTTGGGTCGGTTCTTCCCTTTTGGTAGTCCTTTTGAAATCTAGAATGCTCCTTCTAATTGACAATTTTCTCTTTTTATAATAGCGTCACTAACCACTTTCAGGAAACAAAAAATGAAAAAAAAACATATTGCTTCATTCGTTAAAATTTACTAGATGTGCTAGTGCTTCTTATTGAGGCGAATTAATATAGATTAATGCCTTGAACTGAAATGAAAAACAAGAGAATATTTCCAAAGATCACCGTAACAACACGTGCAGCAGATTTCCCAAACTTGCAAGTGAAGATGAAACTGGAAATGGGGCTAGAGGGCTGACAGCTGAGTAGTTTAACTTTAGTCATTTGGAGTTGGAAATATGGATTCTCTTCCATGTTATCAGAGGCACTCACCTTGGTCACTTAGGCAACAAGGCAAGGCAAGGGGGCACCGAACTGTTTCATCTAGCCTAATGTTGATGGGGACATTTCTAGAGTCTTAAAATAATTGTTAGATTAATTTTTACGTTGAGTCCAAGTCTGTAAATATTCCTTTTAACATGGTCTTCTTGTAATACGTCAAGGCTTTTCTCCCTATATAAGGAGATGCCTGTACGCACAAAATTAATAGAGTGAATAGGGAAGAATTTTTGGAGAAGCCTTCGGGCGCTGGTTCCCCTCGTACGAGGGCTGCGGCCCTCCGTCTCTTCACCACCCCTGCCAAGAGGGCCGCCTTCTCCTTCACCTCCGGCAGGTGGCCGGCGTGCTCCCTCATTCTTCCTCCAGTCGGCTGCGTGCCTTCTCATTTCCACCTTCCAGATCCGGCAAGGTCGCCATCTCATTCCTCCTCCTCACCCTCCGGCCTAAGCGCCGTTCTTCTCTTCGTCCCCTTCTCGGTTCAACAGCAGCCCACAGCCACGACCTCCGTCTTCCTCCTCCAGCGGCCTCCTCCCTCGACGATGGCGATGGCGATGGCGATGGCGATGGCGATGGCGGTGGACTTTCCTCCCTTCGCGGATGCAGACGAAGGAAGAAGCAGAAGATGAAGAAGAAGTAGAAGGAGAAGAAGCGGAAGAAGAAGACGCTGAAGAAGGAAGAGGATTCGGCGATCCCCGGATCCTCTTTCCCTGCGGCTGCCTCCCGCCGTCGTCCCCGATTGCCCCGCAGGAGCTGGCGGCGCCGGCCAGTCAGCCTTGCCGAGGACGGCGATGCCGTCTACTCTCCCGCCGGCCTCATCGGCCGCCGCGAGCCATGTGCTCTGCCTTCGCTTGGCCGAACAACGCCACGGTCACCTGCCACCCTGCTCCCCTACATCATTAGCGTCAGACGGCCGTCCGTCCGGACGACGACGACGACGCGAGCGTGGGCGAGGCGCGCTGAACGGCGCTTTTGTCGCGGCCCGCGACCTCGCGGGACCGCAGCGATGCCGCCACGGCGTCAGACAACGACGGTCCTCGCGCGGCCACGCGACCACCCCGCGAGCCCCCACGGAAGGCGCCACGACCCCTCCCCCCTTTCGCGCTCGCCCGCGGTCACGCGGCCGCAGCGATTCGCCAGGCCGGTCCGCTGCCCAGACCGGCGGTTCAAGCCGGTTCAAGCCGGGTTTAGACCGGTTTGACCCGGTTCAGCACCTGAACCGGCCGGTTCAGGCCAGTTCAGGGCATTTTGAGCCGGTTTAGGCTGGTTCAAGGTGGTTCGACTCGGTTCGGTGCCGGTTCGGGCCCGTTTTAACTGGTTTGAGCCCGGTCACTTCATTTTGGGTTCGATTTAGGTTGCTTCAGTCATTTTTCGTTCCGTTTTGCCCGGTCTAGCCGGTTTGTCCCGCATTAGATGTCTCTAGAGATGACCGCCTCAACCAAGGCAGTCACTTTAGCCAACTCATCTCAACTTTATTGGATACAGACCCATTATTGACGGGAGTGACTAACCTTAAATCTCCCTCCCCTATGCCCACGGTCCCCACGCCACTTTCTTCTCCCCTCTTTGGTGAACCTCCTCCTCCCCTCCTGCCCTAGCACCGTTGCACTGTCCACCACCACCGAACGTTGTTGCCGCCACCTTCTTCAATTTCAGCCCTGATTGTGAGCTTCCTCTTCTTCCCCTAGCTCTACTGCCACTTGTTCTTTCTCCTCTGCCAACCACCACCAAACAAGGATCGTAAGATCAGAATCAAGACCAGGATCAGTGGGTTCCGAATATCCTGATCCAATCAGAATTGAGATTGGATCCACAATCTTGGCTGATCCTCTAGGAGGACTCCAATCCCCGTCCAAATCGGAATTTTTTCATTCAAAAAATCAGTAAAAAACATAAAAATTAGGAAACTCTTTAAAATTTTGTTGAAAAATAACATCTCAGTACCATGGAAGGCCAGGTCGCCCGGGTGTCACCCTGGGTTGCCCGACCTGGCCGGTTTCCAGGCCGACCAGCCCGGCCCTAACCAGACCGGGCTGACTCTGCAACAGCCCAATGTGGGGTCGCACAGCCCAGCTGGGGGTCCGGCGACCCGGCGACCCGGCGGCAAGGTCGCCCGACCCGGTCCGACTTGGTCGCTATATTTTTTAACTTAGATTTTTAATTTTTTTCTTTGGCCCCCTTGATACCCCCCATAAGGGGCGCTGGCCCCTTGACCTCCCGCGACCTGACCATGCAAGTCGATCCATGAATACTCTGTGCACCATTTATTAATAGTATAACAATATTTTATTATCACTTATACTATTACATACAGTTAAAATTTGTGATTATAAATATATGACACATAATTAAAATTTATAAAATTATTTCTTAACCATTTTTACTCTCTCACTTGAGATTAACTCTTTTCCAACATATACTAATACAACATAATCACAAAAAAAACATATTTACTTATATCCACAGATAAACACTCATACTTAATTATAACATAAAAATATAATTATATTTACATATATTTTTATATATACCTAAATATATGGTATAAAATATATTTTTATTTTTTCTTATTTTTATGTAATTTTTATACTTTTTACATTTTTAAAAAAAATAAATATAACCCCGTCGGACCCAAGTCGCGACCCGGTCCAACTAGGTCAATTTTAGGGCTGACCGACCTCAGACCAACCCCCGACCCGGCCTTCCTTGCATCTAACCACACTTTCATGTTGTTGTGGAAGATTGTAAGACGAGTGGATATAAGATAGCACTAATGATCATTCATTCCACTAAAAAAACATGATGCATATGATATGCAATATAAAATATACCTTCCTATCACCAATATCCATAGAATGGGCCTTGAAAGTCCTCATTCTCTGACTTCTCCGAGATACTCCATTGAGAATTGTCAATTATGATTGGCCATCTGTCTAAAGTCAGACATTGTCATGCGTTGAAGCTGTGGGTGGATACTTCATGGCTCATGCATCTTCACAGTATCATACGCATTCCCAGTATCATCTTCACTGTTTTGGCCTGACAACATTTATACTTCATATCAAAGATTATGATGGTCAGGCTAGTCAGGCTGTCCCTTCACTTTATTCATAAAATACTGATTTTCTCATCCTTAGTCTGATCTAGAAACTCAAGTATAATTCATACTCATTCTAAATGTCATTGTCCAAGACATTAACCTATGAGAATTTTGTACCCCTAAAATTCTCAAGGATAAACATTAAAGGTTGGACTTCATATCCCAGTTGAAGGCATGTAGAAATTTAGAACTTCCATGTCCAGAACGAGCTTATCTCAATCTTACCAGTGTATACTACAAAAAAATGTCAGGAAAAGTACCAGTTTACAATAAATCAAGATAGGGAGGTTGAATGATTTGAAAATATTAAATGTACGCCTAGAGAAGTTTCAAATAATAAAGTGGAACATATTAAGATAACAGAGGGAAGAGTGTATGTGGGAGACCAAAACTAACTTAGAGAAGATAATCCAACATAATCAAAAAGATTTAAATCTCTTTGTAATGGTGACTTATAGGGTGTTTGGCTACGTTTTTTCTCATCTTTTTGATCTTAATTTTAAAAATAAAAGAGACAAGGTGTTTGGTTGCAACTTTTAACTACTGTCTCATTTTTAAAAGTAGGATACTCTATGTACATAATCTCTTCTAAAATAAAAACAAGGCAAGACTTGTTTTATTTTTGAGATAGACGCGGAGGGAGGCAGAACGTGGGAGACGAGACGTGCGGGGGAGGGGGGTTCGTTGGCGGGGAGGGCTGCCGGCGGCCGGGGCGCTGCCGCGGGGGAGAGGGGGGGGCTTTGCTGGCGGGGGCGCCGCCGCGGGGAGGGGGGAGGGCTGCCGGGGGTGCTTTGCGGCGGGGGGAGCACCACCGCGCGGGGGAGGGGGGTGGAGGGCTGCCCGGGGCGCTTCGCGGCGGGGGCGGCGGGGCGGGGGGATGCCGGCACGGCTGTCTGCGAAGGGGGAGCACCGCTGCGCGGGGCGGGGGGGGGGGGGGGGGGGGGCTCATTCGCCGGGGGAGGGCCGCTGGTGCCGCCGACGGGGGAAGCGCTGCCACGGGGAGGGGGGACTCCGCGGCGGTCTCCGCAGCCGCGGTGGGGGGGGAGGGCCGCCGGTGCCGCCAACGGGGGAAGCGCTGCCACGGGGAGGGGGGGGACTCCGCGGCGATCTCCGCAGCCGCGGTGGGGGGGATGCCGGCGCGGCCGTCCGCGAAGGGGGAGCACCGCTGCGCGGGGGGGGGGGGGGGGGGGTTCCACCGGCGAGGGGCGCTTCGCCGGGGGAGGGGGGAGGGCCGCCGGTGCCGCCGACGGGGAAGCGCTGCCACGGGGAGGGGGGGGACTCCGCGGCGGTCTCCGCAGCCGCGGTGGGGGGGGGGGGGGGGGGGGAGGGCCGCCGGTGCCGCCAACGGGGGAAGCGCCGCCACGGGGAGGGGGGGGGACTCCGCGGCGATCTCCGCAGCCGCGGTGGGGGGGATGCCGGCGCGACCGTCCGCGAAGGGGGGAGCACCGCTGCGCGGGGGGGGGGGGGGGCGCCGGTGCCGCCGACGGGGGAAGCGCTGCCACGGGGAGGGGGGGGAATCCGCGGCGGTCTCCGCAGCCGCGGTGGGGGGGATGCCGGCGCGGCTGTCTGCGAGGGGGGGGGCGCCGCCGCGGGGTCGACGACGACGCGGCTTTTCGCTGGCCGCCGCGGGTGGAGGGAGGCAGACGACATTGCGGGGGAGCCTTCGCGGAGCTGCAGGTTCTCTCGCTGGTCATAACCAAACACTACTGTCTAAGTTTTAAAAATTATGGTAATTTTGCCAAACACCCAATAATTAGACTATTTTGATTTTAAAAATAAAATTGAGAAGTCAAATAATTTTGATTTCAAAAATGAGGTTATCTTAAAATTAAAAGCGCTACCAAACACCCAATTAGAACTAATCATAACAGAGATAGATGATCCACATAGTTGGCCACCAAATAGTTTGGGAAGAAGGTCCTATGTTTGAACTGAATTCAAGAAAAGAAGGTATACTCCAACAAATACTCAATAATCATGTGCTTTTTATAAAACAAATATATCAAAGCGGTTCTTCAAAACACTAAGGTCTCTAGAACTTCTTGAAACCAAGCATTTTTAAGAGCTTATGTACAAAAAAAGTCTTAAGCTAAAACAAACAAATTCCATACCCAATGTAAACACGTGAGACCTCAGGAGTATTCAACACTTTCCCAAGAGACCACATTAAAGCTCCATACACTCTCATAAGCTGTAGTTCCATGAAAACATAAACCAAATTATAAAGCTATCACAGGTATAAAAACAAAAATAAGAACTGACAATGTTGAAGCACAAGGGCATATGATAGGCAAAGGACTTCACCTGTTGTGTGTCAACTTGATCCGCTTTATTCAGGACAACACGTATCTTGTCATCATGACCACGAAGAGAACCAATGACACGCTTAAACTCATCGCTTACATCAAGTTTATGAGGGTCAAACAAAAGCAAAATAAGATCACACTTTGCCGCAAACCAAGATGTAACACCAGTAAAGTCATAGCTGCGCTGTGTTCGCTGCTTTTCTCCAGAAAGAACTCCAGGTGTATCAACAAATGTGATGTGCTCCAAAAGCTTCGAATAAATAGTTCATTATCAGGTTCCAGATTGCAATATATGAGCATATCACATAAGATATCTTACTGGATGTGGCATCTGGGAACATTCAAATTTTGATAAAAAAGCTGTTCCAAATGTTGTTAAACCACTAAAAGGCATGTCTGCTTGCACAGCAATAGTATTCCCTGGGACGCTTCTTTCATCAGGTCCTGACTGATTTAGAAAGAGAATTAACATGCATGTCAACAGTTGGTGGAGTATAGCATAGGTTGCTGAATTGATCATTATAGAAGATAAATAATGAAAAGTTCGCTGAACTTAAAGTTCAAAGAAATAATTCAGAAAAATATCAAATATTGATTCCTCTATGTTTTATTTTCTGTTTTTATTTTATTTTTTCAGATAAATCTGCATTTGATTGATTTATTTTGTCTGTTATATGTGTATAAGTTTATTGTTTTCCTTCTGATAATATTGTATTGTTCATTACAAAAGATTCACACATTTGATGCTACTTCCAATATAACTTAATAATAAGATCAGCTTAATTACCACTCTCTAGTCACATTGCTAGAACAGTCCATTTTTCCGACAACTTCCTATTACACACAAGCTATGGTAAATAGAAACTCCTCTTAAAGTCTTAGCAGAATGTTGAATTTTGTTTCTTGTTTCCTCACAACATTTCTTGTTTACCTTAGCCATCAAGGATCATAAAAATCAGAGTCAAAGCAAGTGTTAATAGACTGTTTCTCAATTTTAAATCTTGTCTTCTTCATCCATAGTTGGAAAGGAACATGACGCCAAGAAAGCCTAAAGAAGTTCACTTTCCATGTGCAAATATGTTCCACCTATTTAGTGAATACATGGTGTCTACTGCACCTATCACTCATCGTGTGTCTTCTTTGAAGTCAGTAAATTTCATCTCTGTATTTGTGAAAAGAATTATATGGTAATCAGCATGTAACTCAAAATGTTATAAAAAGAAAAGCATTTCTCCCTTTCACTTCATGTTTCAGTTCCCATTTGTATTTCCTATATTGGTATGTAAGAACAAGTTATAAGGTCATCCAAAGAAATTTGAGGATTTCACAAAAAAACCAGTCGACTAATAGTGTCCCATAACAGAACATAAATAAATCAAATGAACATTATCTGCAGCAAAGATGATTAAAACATAGAGAAGTTAAGGATATTTCCCTAAATTAGCACCTGGTTGGTCAACTTGAAATCAACATCACACTATGAAAGGAGTCAACATAAATCAACATCTTTCAATTTTAAACAAATAAACTGTTGCATGACTACACCATAAGCAATACCAATCAATTCATGGTTCGTAGAATCAGCCGATTCCAGGATCAAATCGACATATGCCAACCCGACTTTGGGAGCGGAATCTGATCCACTCCCGATTTCCTGCCAAAATCGATCATAATAGACTGAATTGCCTGATTCTGCTGACTCCTCGCCAGAATCGGTCACTGAGGCGGCGGCAGCAGCAGCACAGTGTCTTACCTACCCGAAACCTATAGAACCAAGGTCCAGTGACTTGCTGATATCGGGTCCAAGGCATGGAATGCGATCTCCCAAGAATCTCTCGAGATCTCCCGAGAATCTCTTTCTCTCCACGTGTCCGAGACACGAGATCGCCGAAACGAGAATATCCATATAATACTTTTGGTACCTTGATCTCCTCCGTTTATTACTACTGCTAACTTGTTATATGGCCTTGTTAAGTTTGCTTCATGTATTTTCAATTTTATTATGGAATCCATACAAATATTCATCTAGATACTATTTTTTGATAAAATTTTATAATTTAATATTTTTATGACTATATATGTACAATTGACTCAAGATGTCATCAATTTCATATCCATATTGTTCAAGGTGAAGTTTTAATCTAACATAAGATCCCTTGTATGTCTCATGTTTATAATAGTTCACCCTCTCTGTATTATGTTTTTAATTCTCTCATAATTTATTTTGATGTTTAATATAAGTTCCATTGTCCTTTGATTACATGGCATTTTACACAAACATGTACATTAATTGTTATTTTCGAGATTCAATCTCTCGAGATTTTTTCGAGATCTCTTTTGTTTAATCTCCATGAGATAAAATTTAGATGCAAAATGACAATCCTTGAGTAAGGCATACCCTATGTAAATGAAATCCGAGATCCAATCTTTCAAGATTTTTTTGAGAATTTCATGAGAACTCTTCTCTTTCACCCTTCCGAGATGAAGCCGAGATCCGAGACGGCAATCTTTGGTCCAAGGACTAGGGCCAGGGCAGCCTTCCTTCTTCTTCCTCCTCTTTCTCTCGTCTCCAAGAGCTGGCAAAAGCTGCTAGTGTTTGTGATGACTGAAACTTGTGCAACAGACTTATTGGGTGTTTTTATAGAGGGCAAGGGGGAGAGCCAGGATCGCACAGGTCTATGTGGGACTCCTACACCGGTTGAAGATTGGATCAGTTGGAGAGATAATAGAATTATTTTCCTATTTTATGTAAATTTTAAATAAATTTTTATCTATTTTTAAGGGGTGGACCCCAACTCAAACTGCTCCAGACTCCAGAGTAAAGAGATAAATTTGAAAATATTCTATAAAATTTTATAAAATTATTTCCTATTTTATGTAAATTTTAAAGAAATGTTTACCTATTTTTAAGGGGTGGACCCCAACTCAAGCTGCTCCAGAGTAAAAAAATAAATTTAAAAATATTTTATAAACTTTTATAAAAATTTAAAATTTTCCATGATTTTATGGAATTTATTCTCTATTTTCCTGGATTTTTCAATGAGAAAATGCCAAAAGTAATCAAAAATTGAATTTTCGGGGCTCAAAAATATGAAATTTTTACAGGAGTGTCAAAGACCTTAAAGAATAATATCGGGAATGATAGAATATTATTTGGACCCAATACTTAAATTTTTCATTTGTTTGGTAAGAAATTTGATTTTATGAAATAAAATTCCGAAAATATGGAATTTCCATAAAACATGCTTTGAGGGATTGTTTGTGAATTTTCGCAGTATTATGTGAGTTTAATTGATTTTTCTTAAATTTTAGGTGTTCACCCTAGTTTTAATAAAATAAAATAAGGTAAATAAAATTTCTCAAGAAGTGGGCCCGTAAGGATGTGGTGGGCTGGCAGGCCCATTTGAAACGAATTGGGCAGAATTCCAATGAGAATGAAAATTTGGATGAAAATGGGACCAATAAGGAAAGTGGGCCATTGGTGTGAATTCAAGCTGGATTGGGTTTTCCCTCCTTAAGCCAGTACGATAAGGATGGCGCAAGAATGATTGTGCCTTTCCTTGTATATATTTTTGAATTGATTCTAATTCTTTTCAAATAGACTTGGGAATCCAAATTGGATTAAAACTCCCAATACAAAAAGAGTGCAAGGAGGTTTCTGGAAACTTGGAATGGAGTGGAATTTGGACTTTCAATTCCACTTGAATTCAAACCTCTCGTCATTTAACTTTCAATTCCTTCTTGCTTATCAACTAGTCATTATCTAGTCTACCTTTTTTAACAGGGGAGTCGTCGTATGTATGCATTATTTACTTGTTCTGTGCAGTTTGCTTGTTAGTTTCTATCTGAGATAATAAATAAATCTCATTTTATTTTTAACTTCTACAATTGCGCACCGTACGTAATTGTACGGGTTTCGTGCCCTTACTCGTCGACCTTGGGCGGGTTGGCGAGTATGAGCACCTCTCTTCTTTTTTCGTTTGCCAAATTCACGTCTCTTCGCTCCTTCCTCCCCGACTCTCGCACGACACATCCTTATTGCCAAAAGTGACGCACCCAATCGAGCTAAGTATTTTTCATTCATATTTTGCTGTAAGATTCGTGTTATTCCAAATATTGTTGTAATCTTGAATAGCTCTTTTCTTTTCTTTTTTGGAACATTCATACTGATACAAAACCCACTGGGTTTTGTCATGAAGAGTTGCAGGCTTGCAGCAACTGCTTTCTAGAAGGAAAAAAAGTCAAACTTTGCAAAAAGGATATGAAAGGGATATAAAAATTAAACAAAGATATACAAATAAATGCCAAAATCAAGAAAAAGCAAGTGAAGGCTGTGAAGCCACCATCATAAAAATGTTTTGGCATATCAAACGTACCATGACAACAACAAATCTATCTGTTGTAGGCTCTGGTCCAATGTGAGCACCTGAAAGGGAAAGAAGGTACAGTGATGGCCAGTTGATCTCTAGTTGTTAATTATGTCTTTAAGAAAAAACATTAAGTAATTTATAAGATATAACCAACCTGGATAACTTGATCTCAGTAAATGCTTTATAAATGTTGTTTTTCCTGTGGAATACTGACCTAAGAGCATAACCATAGGCTTTGCATCAAAATCACTATTTGTCTGCAATACAAAACAAATCCGCACACTATCACCAAACTTTTAAAGGATCTAGATGCAATGTAATGAATTGCTAAAATAGAGTTCACAAGCCTGAACAAACTTACCAATAAAGGAGAAACAAAATCATTAAACCTATATGTTGTTTCTAAGGGCTTTAGTTTTTCAACATATAATCTCTTCAGGCCATCAATAATTGATGTAACTGAATTCATAGGTATCTGCACAAAAAATAAAGATTAAAAGAATTGTCGGCATCTATTTATGTAGCAACAAAATAAAATTTTATATAATACATAATTGGACATAGATTCTATATAACAAAATAGTGCAACGTCCCTCACCAGCAACATGAAGCTGTTGACTCAGGCAGTGTTACTCTTAAAATTTTGCCAAAACTCAAGCAAATATCTTGCAAATTATCCAACTACTCCAGTACCTACAGTATTAAAGATCCATCCCAACATGCTGAGGAGAAGTGAAGCAACCTCTAAACCACGATCAACTTTTTTCAATTGGTTGACTTAAGCCCTTCACTGTTATTTTACCTTGGGAAAATTTAATTCAAACTTTTTGTCCTTTCAATATTACAGTTTTGTATAATCATGGACAGGGAGCAGAAACCAAGTAAATATTGGACTAAGGCAGTTTCAGACTAGTCACTCTGGATCAGCCTGACCAACTGGACCGACTGAAAATGGCTAAACCGATTGAACCAAATTGAACCGGCTGGACCAGGTTGAACCAGCCAGGCCTGTTTGAACCAGAACATCGCTCACTTGGACCAGTTAACCTGCAGTGACGTTCTTCAGGCCTGTGGGTCAGCTGCTTGGGACAGAAGCAAAGTGGGGATGCCAGAGCAGGCTCCTGCACGACTATAGTGGTGTGGTTGGGGAGGCAATATGATGGGATTCTGACCAAATGATATATGTGGAAGACGGGTTTGGGAAGACTCGGTGCCACCAGTTGGATCTGATCGACACTGACAGCAAATTACATTATTTTAGTAATATAAGAGTCTTATCTATTTAAGAGTTTGATTTAGGAGTGTCAAAGTGAAATTTTAAAAATATTTTAAAGTTAAAAAAATAAGATATACATTTAGAATATATTGATTTGGGGTTAAATTTGTACTTTGATCGGGTTTTTGGGTCTCTCTCTCTCTCTCTCTCTCTCTCTCTCTCTCTCTCTCTCTCTATCCTCCTCCTTCCCATCCATCTTTTTTCCTCTTATTCTAGGATCTTCTTCTTCCCCCTCTTCCAGTCTCTTCCCCTCCCCTCGGTTCCTCTTTGCAATCCTCCTCTTCTTCTACCCCTACAGTCCTACCTCTTTGAAACTCCCCACCCGTTGCCGAAGACCATCCCACTTCCCACCACCCCACTGTCACCCCCAGGTTCCTCAGGACCCACCTAACGCACCACAGCACCATCCGAGCCCCCTTCCCACACTCTTGCTTCATGTCCGGACCTCCTGCGAACCCCACCGGCCTCCCCTCCCCTGTTCGTACACCCACAGCACTCTTTATAAAATGTGACTTTTCTAAATTTTCATTTTTAAGATTTTGCTTTGACAACCTTAAAACTGAACATAAAATAAAGATACATAGATAAAAATCATAAACTAATAAAATAATATAAAACTGGTATCAATGTCGATCAAATCCTCCCAACAGTGATACGTCCATCTGAGTTAGTCACCCATACTTGTCATCCAATCCAGAAAATATCACACAACTGTTGAATCACTTCAATTAACACATCCCTAGAGAACAAATAGGTTGTAGGTACATACAGGAAATCCAATGAGGCTTCCATATCCTATATAAATTAATCCAGCCCCCCAAATTGCTTGTTTGGTTTGTTGATCCAAAAGTGGACTACAAACTGATGATCTCTATTAAATAGGCCCTAGGCATGTAACCCAGCTCACATTTCTGAATAACGTAGCCATGCAACCAAATCCACGCAAAATAACAACATCACACAGTCTCAACATCCCCGTTATATTAAATCTTGCTAAATAGGATTTCTTATATCACCAAATTGTTAAAAAAATAACTCGTGTTATGTTCTCAGTCAGACAGAAGAAAAATGATAGTAACTTACACTTGGAAGCAGCTTTCAATGTGAGCAATGACCTAGTACTGGAATACGCAGTGAGTAAATTATATGGCTGTCCTGCTCTATAACTAGATAATAGCCATCATACAGGATCTTTACCATATGAGTAAAAATGGTGGTATGTTTCAACTTCCTGCTGTACTGATGCTTACAAATTTAGATTTTCTCCAACTGTTCAATGTAAAAACAATAGGCAATATTCTTTTAAGTGCACTTTATTGCAACAAGAATACTAAAATAATTCTAGTCAATAATGATTGGATTGCCTAAGCATGGAAAAGCCATCCAGACCTAAAGCATAATCATACTAAAAACAACCATATCCTGGATACCTAACAGATTATAAATGTCTCTTTTTGTGGTGGGGTGGGTGTGGGGGTGTGGGGGTGGAGGGCAAGGGCATACCTTTTTTGAAGATTTTGAAGAAAACCACATAGATATTTGTGATGGTGGAAGCTGTGGCATTGCTGCAACAATAAAGGCAACCAGTTAAAAGTTAGATAGCTGAAATATAATGCCTATTTGCAGACATGAACACTTACTGTCTGACTCCATATCTTTTTTCTTCGGTGATGACTTATTTTTCTGGAAGCAAATGCCACGAACAAAAAGAGAACAGATTGCTAAATGTACAATAATATATATAATACACCAAAGGTAACTTACAGGCAACAGTACGTCCAATCCATCCATTACAGGTGGTTTCAGGTTCTCTAAGTCGACTGTAGTATTTATCAGAATGGGTTACCAAATATAGAATTGAATATGTGAGACTCAAAACAAAGAAACTGATCAGGTATTATTTACTTGTTTACCTTCAGATGAAAGAATTTCCTGAGTGATGCCATGCCCAGCTTGTGCTAGAGCGACAAGCTGCAAATTGAAAAATATGATTATTGCCAACCAAGTATCAATAAATGACAATTGACTCAAGAAAATTGTAAGTAGATGCTCTCACTTGCATTGCCGTGATAAATTCTCTAAAGCCAAGATAGCCTTGCCGTTTAGAGTCGGCAATTGCCCAGACCTTCAGAAATAATTCAAACCACACTGATAAATCCAATATAAGAACAAAGAAAAATTCAAAATAACTGCAAAGAAAAAATATTAAAAAAGAAGCATAGCAATTTCTACATGTGTATTTAATTTCTTAATTTCTTCCATATAGTTCATGGGATATGCCAATTCCGGAATAGATCATCATAAGCCGACCCAATGGAGGATTCGGGGGAGGCGGGATCAGATCCAATTGGCGAATTGGGTTGGGAAAGTACGAATGACCCACCCCCTCCTACCAATGGTCGGATTGAGTTACATCAGTGAAACAAGAGGTGTCAAGACGTTAACATCGGGCATAAGAAGGATATAAAAGGAAATGCTCCAAAGTAGGTCCAAGGGTGTCTTCGTATCTTGCATATGGCCATAAATGGAGTAGATACAGAGTGGACATTGCACTTCCATACCCAATTAAGTTAAAGGATAACATGTATCTGGTTTGAATCAAATATAGATATAGACAGGATATTACAGTTTGGATATTCCCCAAATTTGGAGTGGATATGGATATTATCCAGTTCAAAAAACTAACCAAATTTTCATGAATTAATTAGTTTAATATCTATATATCTGCAGAGATAAATCTTAAAATACAAAATTCATTATACAATATAATTTACCTCAATTCCAAATATGCCACTATATCCAAAAAAGTCTTTTAAAGCACTTTAAATTGCTTCATCCCAAAACTCCAATGTTATGTTTGCAATATGCATTAAAGTTGATCATGTCACTATAACATGCCTATGTTTCCTTCCAGCGGATCCACTTTGTTCATGGTTACAAGGGCAAGACATTCTATGTTGAATTCCATGTTCCATTAAAATTTTTAAAAAGAACCTTGTATTCTCCTCCATCGTCAGCGTGTAAGACTGATTTTCCTTTTGAAGTATTCAAACATAAGTGTTGAATTTCCGGAAAGTCCCAAACACATTGGATTTGTTTGTAATTGAAAAAATCCAAGCATATTGGCTGTAAAAGTAAAAAATACACAGTATCTGAATCCATTTTTATAATAGTGGAGCAGACCCACAAGGAATCTCCAGAAAGATGGGTGGAGGAGAATCTTGTGCTGCCCCCATACAAGGAATTCTTTATAAGGAGATGGAGGATCTCATGACTCTAACTAATCCTCCTGTTACAGATGTAAAATACAGAGTTAGAGTTAATGAACAATTGTAATATTCAATTTCAATAAGGACAAAGATAAGAGGCGAAAGAAGGAAAGGTAAGTCCCCAAGAGAGAGAAGGCACGGTGAACCAGGCTATGGTGGAGGTGGTAGCAGCAAAAAGGGAAGGAGAAGAGGGTTGGGGATAATTCAGGATAGATGGTGGCCAAGTTCAGCCGATCCTGCTGCAGCCAAAAAGGAATGGTAGAAGTTAATAGGGTTAAACCGTAGGTACTGTCCTAGAAATGAATTTGATATTTCAAGAGTTTTTAAAAAAAAAAATTGAGTACATGCACATATTTGGAATTGAGGTAAATTGTAAAGACCAATATGTAAAAAACCGTTAAAATGATATGATAGCTATGCATATCATTTATAAATTATGCAATTTTAATATGACTAGGAGCAGGCATTTCCATTCCATGTCCGCTCCGTATTAGCAGATAACATTTGTATCCAAAACCCGCTCTGACAGACATCTAAGGAATGAATGTTATTTGGATAAACAAATATGGTTTTGGAGCAAATCTGGATTTTACCTGATTTACAGTCCTAATCCTGAAGTAAAATTGCATTCGCACTATTTTATGCCGCCTCCTTTCCAAAAAAGCAAAAAGAAATCTTTTCCTAAATCTTTTTATATCTACATAAACAGCGTATCTCGTTCACAGGCAATCTATAGAAGTGGCAGAGGAACCCTTCCAGGAGCCAAGGAAGCAACAAAGATTGAGATCCCTAAGCAAGTGCCATACAAATAATATCATCTTTTTGGAATGCTATAAATGATTCATTGATCTATTCAAGGAAATGTGTCTCGGCAGATTACTCCAGGTATGAGGTAACTGGAGTGAATCTACTTGACACTTGTCAGCCGGACATATAGCTCTGGGTAAAGAATTTACGGAGAAAAATGCTTAGTTCGGCAACTTGTTCAAAGAAGAAAAACGTATCACCAACTCCTGTAAAGCTGGCCCTCCTATGCCAGGTTGCTTGCAACTCATCGCCTAGTTATTTGAGCCGAGGCGTGTTTTGTAGATTCGTTTAGGGAACTGACGGATCATAATTTCTGCCCTTGTTCGTGACCCAATTTCCGGACCAAGAAACACACACAGAGAGAGAGAGAGAACAGCTGAAGTTTTTGGTACCATAAACGCATACCTTACCATCACCAAAAATAAAGATAAGAGTTGGTGCAATGAGAGAAGACACAGAACAAGTTTATTAAAACCGCAGACAAATGGGTATAGAACGGTGGGGTGGTGGTGCTAGAAAGGAAACAAATTCATATAAAGACCAAAACAACCACCATCACAACTAATTTCAGAAATAGAAAGATGTCGTAGTTGTAGCGCAATGCATCGAACCGACTAAAGACAGCGCAGAAGCCTCAAAACAATAACCCTGGAGACATAAGAAATCATCGTGGAAGCCTGCAGAAAACGGAAAGTAATCGCCCGCACGATTCGGCAACACCGTGGCAACGGCGGAACCCCCGAGGATACCGAACGAAAAATTAGGAAACAAAAAAAAAGAAGCGAGCGAACCTGCTTTAGGTCAGCCCGAGGTAGCTTCGACATGGAGAAGAACTTGATGGCGTCCGGCCCCGTGATGCGCCCGTCTCCGTCTGCACCATGACCGGGCAACGAAATAATCGTCATTACAGCAACAGCCACATTCTATGTTTCATCGTCGAGATATTAGGCAGGGGGGGAGCACCCGCGTCGGCGTAGGAGAACCAATCGTAGTAGATCTTCTGGCTCTCCCGGGAGCACGAACTGATCGGCGCCTCCAGGATCTCCATCGGGGATACCTCTCCACCACGCCTGGGCACGGCGCAGAGAGAGGCGGCGGCGGAGGGTTTCTCTCTCTTCCCCGAATCGAGGTTCAGATTTTCGGAATCCGCTGCAAACTTGACGAGCTTTTCACATCCTTCGTTTCGTTTCGAGCGCCGCGGGTGGAACAGCACGTCACGTGGCACAGAATTCTCTTCCGTCATCCTATATAAATATATTTATAATTGCAATTTTCGTGTATATAAAATAAAAAGAATGTAACATTCTCGTGACATTGTAAATATTCCACGTAAGCAAATATTCGGCCCATTTTTACGCACCACCGCAAGCGGTAGTAGCCTTTGCCAGTAAATTACACGTCGGAATAGCGAAATTGTCATGTAATCGTATGCATATACCATTATACAAACAACAAGTACGTAGAAACAAATCATTGTGTGCACGCATGGAGCGATCTCGATTATCGCATGAAAATGCTTTAAAAAAAAAATTTGACGAGTGGAAAAAAATGCTTAAATTAAAACACCATAAAAGGAAGTCTCTCTGCCAGACGAGGTGGAATGCTGACGTGGGCGGCACTCGTGACCGTTGACACCGTTCAAGAAGTTGGGCCTCTGTGGAAAAGGACAGAGGCCGACCTGGGCCCACAAGACTCCCTCCCTCAATTTTATTCCCCGCAAAATTCGATAAACACACAAAATGTGTGCATGACATAAAGATTCATGAGTTAATTCTCTCTCTCTCTCTCTCGAGATACTGTTAAAAACTTCCAACCTTTTTGGTGCCCATAAACGTACGTCCCACGTAAGATTAAATACATCATAAAATCATGTTCCGATTCATGATTAGTCCATTATAATGCAATATTAGGTGTTGATGCAGACAAGATTTCCCATTTTTGGGTTCATTTGTGCCAATACCGGTGCCTTTAAAAAAATGGGGTCCTAACCTTCCTCGAATTGACCGTTTTTGGTCGGCAGCAGAGAAAAAGGTAGTTATAATGAATCATAAATTGCAATATATTTTTTTGCTCCGTTTGGGCTTCGGTCTGTTTTTTTTTTCAAAATTTGACCAATGGTAATGATCCACGTATAGTATGTGGATGATAATGGGGTGTTTGGTTGCATGATATTTTTTTGTACACTTTAATGATAAAAAATTATATTAAAATAAAAAGTGAACCAACTCATGATATAAAATTATCATGTTTTGGAGAGATGTGATTACAAAAAAAGAGTAACCACCGCACATGATCAAATAAAGTGGGGGACCATAAGAAAAAAGAAAGAGGTGAGACCCTTTTTTTTGTTTAAGAAGAAAATCACTTTTAAAACATAAAATTGCCATGGTTACCAAACGTTTCTTTTGACAAGTTTTCTTACAATTTTTAAAAATTAAAACAAAAATCTCCATTATAATGCAACCAAACACCCCGTAAAGTTTTAATATCGACATGAGTGGCTAAAAACATACGGACCGTTTATATATCACTGCCAATTTTTAAATTTGATGGACGTGTGCTCGATACGCATGAGTTCAAAGATCACGTAGAAGCAAACGAGTGAAAGCCGGAATAACATGTTACTCCACTGATCCAGTGAGTTTACAGACACCCGTTAAAAAAGTGTTCCTAAATATAAAATGTAACTATAAATGTACTTCTCGCGCCCCAAATATGAAAGTTCTCTCCGACGTTCTCCGAGCAGATCAAAGAAGTCAATGTGGGTCCCAGTTAGACCTGTAAACGGATCCTTCTCGGGTCGGATTTTTTAAGATCCGAATCCAAACCCAATAAGATAGATTCGAATCCGATATTAAAATCCTATAAGTTATTAATCTCGGATCTGAACCCATACCCGGATCCGAAATTATTTTCGGATTCGGATGCACCCGTTGATAACCCGTTGACGACGGTCGAAAGCGTACTCTGCAAGCCCCCCGCGCGCTCTCTCTCTCTCTCTCTGTTACTTCGCTAGGAAGCAACAGCGTCACCGCCGAGCGGGGAGGGAGTCACGGCCTACGGGGCTCACGGAGGGGGCTCTCGCAGAGGGGGAAGGGGGCCTCGCCGGTGGGATGCACGCGGGGGATCTCGCCGCCTAGGGGGGAAGGGACACTCGCCGGCCAGCTCCGCTTCTTCAGCACCGACTCTGGCATGGCTGGCTTCGGCTCCGCCATATCCCCTTCTATGTCCCCAAGTTCGTCGACTTCCTCTCTCTCGTCGGCGGCGGCACCGCTTCTCCCTCCAACCTTGCGAGGACAGTGTGGCGGGCAGAGGTGGAAGGGAGAGCTTGCTTGAAGGTGCCGCCGGGGGGTTTCGAAGAGAGGGCTTCAGATCCTATGGCTGCAGGGGGATCGCGGAGGGAGAAGGGGGGCTCGCTGCCCGGGGGCTCGCAGCGAAGGGGGCTTGCGGAGGGAGAAGGGGGCTCTCGACGGGGTTCGCACGGGCGAAAGGGGCTCACCGTCGGGCGGGGTGGGGGTGGAGGTTGCGGGGGCTCGCAGAGGGTGCTTGCCGGCGGAGGGGCTAGCCGATAGCGGGGGGAGCTCGTGGAGGGGGAAGGGGGGCACTTCGGCGGGTGCGCGCGGTCTAAGGGGGCTCGCCGCCTAGCGGGGGTGGGGGGAGGTTGCTGTTCGAGTTACTGTCGAAGGCTCTGGGCGGGGTGGAACGGGTGCTGCCGGGCTCGAATCAACGGCCCCTGGAGGCATTGGAGGTAAACGGGTCCTCAATCCCCCGTCGGGTTCTCAAATCTTACCGCGATATGTAAATTTCGGATTTCTTTCAAATCGGGTATAATAGAACCCGAAACCGTGACCTGTTGGGGGCATCAATCGAATGCCCAGACCCTTTTTCCAAAATCGGGTTCAGGCTAAACGACGGATTTACCGTATCCACTTACAGGTCTAGTCCCAGTTTATCGGATCACGGGAAGGCCCAGTCAACCGACTATTATAAAATCTTATTTTACTGTTTAATGAAAAGCACAAGAGTAAGAACCCATTTATAACACGAAATGTGTCTTGGAGTAGTCTTGTAAACATCTGAGAAACACAACACCATCGACTTCTTGATCCGGTAGCGCGAACGAACGGGACATCACCGCCCCTCCGGGGCGACATGTAATACCCCGGATATTTAATTAAAAATAATAATAGTTATTATATTTATTATTAATTTTATTTATATTAATCAACATTTCTCCTTTATCCTTCCCATTTTTCTCTCCCTCCGGATAATCTTCCTAAAACCGCCGCCCCCTCTCCCAATCGAACTCTATCTCCTCCCCCTCTTCCCACTCCTGGTCGGACTCTCCCTTCCCCCCCTCCCTTCTATTTAATCCCCGCGGTAGAGCCCACCTTCTCCTCCCTTCTCCTTCTGCCGCGAGCACAGGGACCCCCGCCTTCCTCTTTCTTCTTCTTCCTTCCCGCGCGGTCCGCCCTCCCTCTGCGCCATCGCCGCACCCGGACGCCGCCGGCCACCGCGCGCCACCCCACCCGCACGGCCGCGCGACGAGCCGCCTCCCTCCATGCCGCGTCGGCGGCCACGTGCGTGCCCGCCCACCACCGCCGCCGCCGCCGGGCCACCTTCTGCCGCCGCGAAGCCGCCTTCGTCCACCACTGTCGGCCCCGCCGGCGGCGACCGCCGATGCCACCACCCGCGGGTGTTGTTCCGCGAGGCTCGCCCCCACCGCCGCCACGGTGCGCTAACACCCCCCTCGTTGGCCGGCCGTAGCGTGGCCACCCGGCGACGCCACCTGCACCCTCCACCGTCGCCGCCGCGCGCCGCCCGCGCGTCTACGCCCTCCGCCGTCGCCGGCCACACCCCGGCCACGGCCGACGCCGCCGCTGCACCCTCCGCCGCCGTGGCCCCGTCGGCCTCTCCCGCGCGACCACCACCGCCGCACCGCCCGCCGGCCCCACCTCGCGCTCTCTCCGCCGTCGCCGTCCGCCATGGGCAACCGCGGTGCCGCCGCCGCCATCGCCGAGCCCCCCCCCGGGTGCGCCTTCCTCCGCGCGCGCGCGGCGCCCGCCGCCGGCCGACGCGGCCCCCGCCGGCGCCCGCCGGCGCTGCCCCCCCCTCCGCGTGTGGTCCGCGCGTGCGCCTTGTGCGCCCCCCGGTGCGCCAACGCCCCCCCCCTCCACCGCGGTGAAGCCCCTCTCTCTCCTCTCTCCTATCGCTCCCCTCCCTCCCTCTCTCTCATATCGTTTTCTCTCTCCCTCTATCGCACATATCTCTCTCTTCTATTCTCTCTATTATCTTTCATTCAATATTCTTCTCTATTTCTCCTATGTTATTCTATTGTCTCTTTTTCAGTATATTGTCAAGACACCGTTCGGTTCGGTTTTTCATCGCCGTCGTGACCGCGGCAACACACTCGTCACCCGGATCAATTCCGTTGGAATTCCGTGCGCCGTTCGTCGTCGCCGTTAAGGTAGGCGTCACGGCTATTCTTAGCACTCTAATATTTTGATTAAATCGTAATAATCATGTTTAGATCACCAGGATTAGAATATTGTAGTTAATGGGCTGTTTTTGATTTATTAGCATATTTAGATTGAGTTAGATTAGTCTGATTGAACCATGCATGTTTAGATTAATTTAGTGTTCATGTATATTAGTTGTCGCTGATAGATTCTGATAGGTTTAAACCTAGTTAGTCTAGCATGGTTGCATTGCGATAATCTTTAATATATATCCTGATTTGATAAAAAGTCGATGTAAGGTTTAGGCATAATGTTGGTAGAGTTTAGTTTATTTTTCTTTTATGTGATAGATAGTTCTGATTAAGCATGTGATTAATGTGTTTAGGTTGTAAATTGCATTATCCCATTTATATGCATTAGTTTGTGATAGATTGTGGTATGGTATGCGGAAATATGTGGTGCATAGAACCAATGGGTGTTCATCTATGTATTTCATGTTTGATTGCCAATTAAATGTTCATGTTTCTTCGTCCGAGTTAATTAAATGCTTGCATGGTGTGGAATGTGGTTAGTGCGGTGGTGCACATTGTGATGGAAATATACTTCACCGGACTATGGTTCGGTCTGTGGGCGACGGAGATGAATTAGAACAATCTGGAGCATCCTTCGATCCCAGATACCGCGGTTTATCCTAAGTACTCCCCTGCCTATGGGGTACTATGGGATTTAGTTACTATATGTTACTTCATACTATATGGTAAATCTGGTGCTAGTTTTGTGATGTGACTACATTTATCAGATGAAGCATGATATTTACTCAGACAGGTGTCTAGTTGTGTGTTTGGCATAGATGTTAGTGTTCTAGATGTGTTCTTGGTTTTATGTCAGGTTATGTGCATACCTAGAGTAGTCTAATGTGTAGGTTATGTCGGTTTTTATGCATTTGGAGTCATGTCATCATATGGGGTAATAGAATGACTTTGTAATCAATTAATTAAAGATATACAATTAGTTTAAACCCTATGTATTAAATCTGATTTTTAGGCTTAATATGTATAGTATACCACTAGAATCATTATTATAATGGGGTAGTTCGGGTGTAAGTCCTCAATTGTTGTGACTCACCCCTTCCATTGTTAATATTTTCAGGAGTGCAGGTTTAGCGCAGCAGAAGCGTAGTGGTATTTTGGAATTCGATGAGCTAGTGGAGTATCATTCAATGTTGGTATTTAACTTGTTTAGATAGGTGTTTGTTTATGGTGTTAATATGTTGTAAAGTATGGAATTATTTAATTGAATTGTGAATTTTGGTATTATTTGGCTCCAGACCGATATCCTTTCCCGTTACGTCGCCGGATTATCTTCCGCTGTGCATATTAAAAATCCGGGTCGTGACACGACAGCTCGCGGTCTTGAGCCGTGCCCTTCCCAACGAGGACGACTTTTTCGCATGTGCAGACCACTGCGTCACTGTCCAGAAAAAAAAAAGAAGAAAAAAAAAGAGAACACACAACACTATTACAAGATTACCAAGGCACGATGGTAAAGTCAAATTAGTAGTAAGATCAATGTCGAGGACAATATAAACGTTTTGAATGATGAAATATTCCATGCATGTTCGAAGATGACAGTACTGTTTGATCAGGAGTGACAACAGTACACAAGGCTTCGATCAAAATGTTACGGTCAAAATATCCGAAGTTCATACAGCCGCCTCTTCTCTTTCTCACGTTTGGTGCAATAGCCTCCAAGCCAGGCAGGCAGTTCTCGGAGGCAGCATTTGGAGGACAAAAGAGGGAGGCCAGGGCACGGGCTGCTGCTTGCGCTCGCGGAAGAGGAGAAGAGGGAGGCGAGGGTGCAGGGCTGCTGTACACGGGAAATAAATAGAGGGGGGAGGGAGAGTCTGACCCGGACTGAGGGGGGGGGAGAGAGGTAGAGTTCTATCCAAAGAGGAGAAACAGAGTTCGATCGGGAGAGAGAAAGTCGAATTCGATCGGGCGAGGAAAATCAGAGTTTGATCCAGAGAGTAGAGTTCTAAAGGGAGTAGATCTAATTAAATAAGTTTATTAATATATATAATCTATTTTTAAATACTTAACTTATAATAATCAAAATATTACACATATGAACATATATAGATCCGACAGTACTGGATCTCGGACAAGAGGGGGCCCTCCGATTCTCAAGGATCCTGTGTGAACTTTCACCCCACTGTTGCGAGGGATCTGAATGTTAATGGACATGGGAATATTAGGATCTTGAAACATTGCCTCGAGTACTCTCATTAATTTGCAACAACCTACAAGCGGATACTCTTGCTCGGGCTTGTACTCAATATGGCAATCTCACTTCCGGAGCAGGCTGCAAGCTCTTGGAGAGATGGTTTAGCTCCTCTGGATCCCTCGGATGACTCCACTCCACTTGGAGAGGCTTTCAATTAGGGGTGGCAATGGGTCGGGCCGGCCCACGGGTTCGCGGGCCGGGTCGGCTACGGGTCATTTGACGGGCCAAACATTTTGGCCCGTGGGCTTTAGTCGGGCCGACATACGGACCGAAGCGGGCCGACGCGGGCTAAAACGGGCCAAATAACTTTCAATTTTTTATGTCAAAAATAGCATTTTTAATTATTAAAAATATATTTTAATTAAATTATTATTAATTTTATAATGTTATCTTAAATAATTAAATTTATAATATTTAATTAATATTTATTTATAAAATATATAGTTGAGCCGGGCCGGGCCGGGTCGGGCCAAATCAATAATTTTTGCGGGCCGGGTCGGGCCGGGCCAAGAATATAGTGCGGGCCGGGTTGGGCCGGGCCAATATATTTTGGACCGGGCCCTAAGCGGGCCGACCTCGGGCCGGGCCGTGCCCGGCCCATTGACACCCCTAAATGCACCACCCATCCATTTTGCCCGCAGGAAGTCCGTATCTTTCTTGTGGAATCAGGTACTCTCTCTTCCTAAATCTTCCCACATCATATAGACGAGGAGGCAATTTCAAAAAGATGCAACTACGTTGGAAACCTTTGCCGAAATTCTCACACATTTTTATGATGATAGAAAAAGTCACATTAAGATAACAGAATTTGTGCTCGGGGAGATGTGATGACGAAAAATTAATAACAGAAACCATATTGTATGTACGATCACAAGGAGGAGGGGGGGGGGGCAGAAGATTATGGGGGTGTTTGGCTGCATGATAACGAAGGTTGTTGTTTTAATTTTTAAAAATTGTAGGAAAAATTGTTAAAAGAGGTGTTTGGCAACCACGACAAATTTTATGTTTTGAAAGTGATTTTCTTCTCAAACAAAAAAAGAGGGTCTCACCTCTTTCTTTTTTCTTGTGGTCCCCCGCTTTCTTTGGTCATGTGTGGTAGTTACTCTTTTTTGTAATCACACCCCTCCAAACATGATAATTTTATGTCATGAGTTAGTTCACTTTTATTTTAATACAATTTTTTATCATGAAAGTGTACAAAAAAATATCATACAACCAAACACCCTATAAAGAAAAAAGAGGTCTCAACTCTTTATTTATTCGGGAAACAAAGAATTCTCTTGAAAAAAAACATGACATTGTAATGATTGTCAAACAAAAACATGTTCCTTGATAAGTTTTGTCGCAAACAACTAAACATATTTATAACAACAGTTCATTTTATCGTGCAGCAAAATATTTATCTTTTGCGACATAAAATAATCATACACACGATATTAATAGTTAAATAGGTTGTGATGTTTATATCATTACTTCCAAATTAATAGTTGTATAATAAATATCTCATACGTACAGAGGAATTTTTCGTCCAAGAGATGAAGGTCGGGTCGTAAGACGAGAGGACCGGATGACGAACCGGGCGGGTTAGCCGGTAGGTTTTGCCGGCCGGAGTCTGACGAGAAACCAGCAGCATCGCAGGTCGGGTTAGAACGGCGGCGGGCGTCGCCGGCGCTGCTGCCCGCCGCTCCGCAGCGCTCCAACCTGTTTCCGCTGTACCGCCGTGTTTTTACCCAGGCGGAGGGAAGCCACTGCCGTTCTTCGCAGGAAACGCAAGTCGTCCATGGCGACTGCCAAGCCGAAGAAACCCGGGCGGAGGCCCGAGGACATGGAGGGCCTCCAGTCGGAGGTTGCCTCCTTCGCCTCCTCTCTCGGCTTCGTCTCCTCCGCGGCTCCCGCCACCGGCTTTGATGACTCCGACTTCCGGAAGACCGGTCCGATGAAACCCTCCAAGCCGTCTCCCCCTTCGCGTGATCATGATCAGCAGGTTCCCACCAGCGGAAAGGGACCCAAGCAGCCGAAGGGGCGCCTTTCCAAGCCCAACCCTCTCGAGCACATCGATCCGTTTGGCCGCGGCGCCATTGTAGGCAAGGCAGCAGACGGCAAGACCGGCGCTCACCACCACCTCAAGCTCCCTCTAATGCGGGCTACCTCGCCGTTGGGTCCATGGTACGAAGAACTGGCGGAGTTGGAGGACAAAGTCTTGCCGTCGGGGGCGCAGAGACACACGTCGGTGTTGGGCTTGCAGGAGCTGAAGCGCCTTGTTGAGAGGAAGAAGGAGGTGGCGGAGAGATTGATGGCGCTGTACGTGGAGGATTACGAGGCGAAAACGAAGACCCACGGTGACTGGCGCCTTGTGCGTATGGCCGCGAGATCAGGGACTACCAGCGACAAAGTCACAGCTCTGGCAACACTTGTGGATGATAATCCTGTTGCGAACTTGAAGTCGCTTGACATCCTTCTCGGTGAGTGATTTTCTGTTTTTCTTGGTTTTTAGTCTTCGATTGGTGGTTTGTGTCATGAACTTCTTCTCATGCCGCAGTTTGAGAAATGGAAAAGAATGCGATTTTTTTTAATAAAGGAGGAAATTTGAGCTAAGTTTCACCTTGATTTAAGTGGATTTCTATCCGACCAATTTTTAGTTTGTTCGTGAGACTGAAGTATATGCTTAATGGTTTTACTTTCATATGGACCTCTTTCTTGCCTCATCTTTGTTCGTCTTATCGTTATTCTGCAATTTTCAAATATCTCCTTTCTGAATTTCTCCCGGTAATGGGGATTGATGATAATGATACCGTATGGTTCACCTCTTGTTTGGTGCAGGACTTGTGGATGCGAAGGTTGGAAAACGGTATGCGTTTAAGGGATTTGACCACTTGTCGGAGTTGTTTAAAACTAGGTCAGTGGAAGCTTTCTTGAGATAACTTTGCTCTATCTTTTGAAATGTACGAACCATTGCTATATTTTCTGAGTCTCCGATGATGATTTCTGTTTTTATTACTCTTTGCTGCTGATCGACGACTTTAAATTGATGGTTGCAATGGGTCTTATTCTTTCATTCTTTTTTATGTTTGATAGGCTACTGCCAGATCGTAAATTAAAGAGCCTTTTGCAACGCCCAGTAGACATTTTACCTGAATCAATTGATGGGTTTTCTCTCTTACTCTTCTGGTACTATGAAGAATGTCTGAAGGAGAGGTATGTTTCATCTTATTCGATGTTGATGCACTTTTGTGCCAACTATTATATGTTCATTGTCTTGTTGAACTTTTAGGTACCTTGAAATTTGAATGGTTAGTTTTTTGGGGGGTTGTTAAGTCCACTATTTATCTTCTTTTTTATTTACTCAACTCGATTCAATTTAAGTTTTAATTCCTAATTAGTTAGGTTGGATGTATCTATTATCTTTCCGCACTCACGTTGATTTTGAGTTATTTCTTCGGAAATATTTAAATCATCCAAATCATCTTGACTTACCCTTCTCTGTGATGTTCCCCTTTCTCCTTAAACAGTTCAATTGTCCGATCGTCTACCTTATTTGGCTCTCCCCTGTTCAGCTTTTTGTTTCAGCACCAACACCAACACCAACACATCCATCACTTCAAGCTCCCTCCTCAGCATCATTGCATCCAACCACTGCCTCAAAAGCCTTACATTAACTTCTAGACTGTCCGGCAATCCCTAGACAAATCGCTAAACCTCCATGATGACTGAATGATCCTATTGCAACATCCTGCCCGATGACATCAGGCAACCAATCCCCAGAGTCCGTCACCACATGTTCCTTCTACGAGTTTCTTGGGACCTCCTGCTGTGGCTTTCTTTGTCAACAACATCACAGTCGGTCCACATCGAACCATTCCGGACCCACCCCACCACCGTGACGACGAGCTTGCAATTGCGATGGTTCCATGTTGGCAATCCAACATTGCCTCCCTCTCTGACTGGTGCTATCAACTCCTCCCACTCCGTGATTACATCTCCCCTTCTTCCTGTTGGTCCGACACAGTCGATGACACCTCCAATCTTCCCATACCATGAACACACACATCAGCTTCATCTGCCCTATTCTTCCCTTCTCAAAACCCTTCTTCCTTGTCGCAATAGCTATCCCGCAACACATTGTGTTGTCGCATCTCATCCTTCCATAGATTGCAGAATCGGTCGATCTGGATCGAGATCGGCTGATTCTTGGATTGGATCAACTTATGTTGTTCCAATTTTTACCTGGAGGGGTGATCCGAGATAAAATCCCAGTTGATTCAACTGGATTGGATTGGAATCAGAAGTTTTTTTTTAGATTTTTTTATAAAGAGAATCGGACCAAATTGGCTGGAATTGGATCGAAATTGGAATTTTTTTATTTTTAAATTTCTGATTCCGAATCGGGATTCTTTTTAGAGGATCGGCCAATCTGATCTGGGTACCGGCGATCTTTGCATCCATCCCCTACATCTGCTAAGAATCCGTCATCTTCGCCCTGCAATTGTCCTTCACGTGTTTGTCCACCTTAGCCACACCCTTGTTCTTTTGCGAGGGCTGCGTATATGAAGGAAGAAGTCCATTCTGATGGAGCAACAGTGCCCACCTTCGGTTGCTTCTTGCGTTTGTTGTTTTCCCACCTTTCAGTCTTTCACGCGAGCCTGGCGCCAAGATGATGCCACCCACCAGATCAATGTAGTCAAGCCTTCCTCAAACCCAATGGTTCAAGCCCACCAGATTGCCACATGCAGTGTGACCCAGTTCCAAGCAAGGTACCCATCCACGTGTCCTGAAGTGGATGACACCTCACAAATCCCCCCCAGTGGCTGATGTCAAAATCACAAAATTGACTGGCCCGGTTGGCCCAACCTGTTCAACCGGCTTACGCCGGTCCAAACCCGGTTCATCCCAGTTTAGAGCCAGTTTAATCTTGTTCAGGACCGATTCATTCAGTTTGAAGCCGGTTTAGACCAGTTTAGGCTGGCTTTTACCTGTTTAGACCCATTTCTGTCTAGTTTAGTTCATTTTTCGGCTTTATTTCAGGTTTATACCCGTTTTGTCCCACATAAAACAATTAAATTGGACAAATAATAATTAGATAAAATGACAAATTCTAGTAACTTTTAAGCAAATGAAGGAAAATTTACATATATACTATGAAAGTTAAAAAATGAATAAAAATTCTTGTACCTTATAATGTGCGTGGCCATCAACATTTGGCCACTGCTATACTGCATCCAACATGGTATGTATGCAATAATAACAGCAATAGAATAAAAATATATAGGTAAATGTTTTAGAAAGAGAAAAAATGTGGATCAAAAGGATAACACATCATTGCATAGAGTGACTACCAGGCCATCCAACCCAAATTATATCCTATGCTCCGTTAAAGAATTGTCTGGCCACATATCAGGTAAACTCAACAATGACTCAAGAGAATAATCTAGTATTTATATATATGTTGGCGCACAATTTTTTACAAAAAAAAAAGAAAAAAAAAGAGAAAAAAGAAAAGGGCCTGCGCGGGAGAATCCCAGGTTGAATGGAGTATCCGGATGGTATTCGACTCCTTGTCGGATCCCATTCCGAACCTAACTCTCTCGTACGAGAGAGCCCAAATAAAGAAGGAGAACCTCTCAAAATGGGCTCATCGACGGGTGGGAGAAATCGATCCCGAATGTGTCGGGATCTTGTTCCGAATCCCTCTCGGAGCTGGGTTCCCTCGTTCGGTAAGTCTCCCAATGATGGAAGGGGACGGGAGAGCCTATATAAACAAGGCTATTATCGACGGAAGAGAGGAGGGGGGAATCACCCAAGAGAGAAGATCGAGGGACCGAGAGAAGGAGAAGAGGAAGAAGGCTTACCGGAGTCGTCTCCCCCACGCCGTCGCCCCTTCAAGCTTGTTTGGCCAGAAGCCTCCAGCCGCCGGAAGCCCTCGCTGGAAGCTGCCGTTGCCGAACCCCTCGCCGGAAGCTCCCGTTGCCGTAAGAACCCCTCTCCGGAAGAGCCTTTCCCCTTCTTCCACCTCCGTCGAGGGGACAAAGGACGTGTGGGAGAGCTTTTCCCCTTCTGCCGCTGCGGTCGGGGTAGATCAGAAGCCGTTGCTTCCGCCGGGAGAGGGCCGTCGCTGCCGCAGGACGCCGGAGCCTCACGCTGCCGTTGAGAGCCAGAGGAGCGGCTGGGAAGCACTGTAGCGGGGGGGGGACCCCCCCCCCCCACTTTGGTCCACGGTGGAAATGGGCAGGGCCCACAGAAAAAAAAAGTGAAAAAAAAAGATAGAGCGGCCGCGGCCGCGGCCAGGGGGCGCGCGCGCGTGAGCCGCGGGGAGGAGCTTTGACCTTCGGGTCAATGCTGGACGTGGGGCCCACCGAAAAAAAAGGGGTTTAAAAAAAAAAGAGGCCCGCTGGACCAACCAACGGGTGCGCAAGGAGAGGAGGTGGGCCGGGCCCTTTAATTTGAAGCCTGCGGACAGAGAAAGAGATTTTTTTTTTTTAAATACACCATTAAGTGAAAATATAAATAAAAATCCATTAACTAATTTCACAAACCGAGGCGAGCATCTGGCCGGCTAAAAACCCGCCACATGGTCTCGGCATAACTTAAAAGAATCAAAAGAAATGGGAAAGCAATAGGCCGGCTTCAAGCACGCCTCTTGACCCATAAATCAAAAAAATAAAATAAAACAAACAATAAACAAAAATTAAATAACAATTCACTTAATTAATCAACAAACCGAGACGAGCATCCGGCCGGCTAAAAACCCGCCTCATGGTCTTGGCTGAATTTAAAAAAATTCAAAACAAATAGGGAAAGCAACGGGCCGACTTTAAGCATGCCCCTTGACCCTTTAAGGTGGACATACAAAGGTCATTGAAAAGACCCCAATGTCTTACCATGCCCCAAGAGGGAGTTACTTACCCATTATGCCATGGGAAGGCTGTGCATGATCAACATGCCGATATGCCAAACTATGAGCTAATGAGGTTCATCAATCATGAGATGAGTCCCCACAAACTTATCAAAAGCCGGGTGTGCTCAATCTCAAATCAGTGAGTTGATTGCCCATAAGCTTGTCAAAAGCCGGGTGTATTCAATCTCAAAACAATGGGAGATGCCCACAAGTCTATCAAGACCGGGTACATACTGCCCATGAATGACAAGTTCCATGTTCATCAAGGACTCAAAAGGACCAAGTTTCTGGTCATAGTTGTAAATCATGTCTCATATTGAGAGAAATAATGAACTCATGTTTGGTGCACGGACTTATGTTACAAGGAGAAGACCGTTGCATGAAGTTTTGGAAGGCAAGACAACAAAAAAAAGAAAAATCTGAAAAGAAAAATCTGAAAAGTATATAAATCTGAAATTTAAATCTGCAAGTGTGCACAAAATCCAGAAATTGTAAAATCTGTAAAGTCCAGAACTGTCTGCTCCATAAAAAAACTGCTGCCGAGAAAAGAAAAATCTGTAAATCTCTGAATATGAAATTGAAACATACAGGATTTGAAAATCTGGAATGTGTAAATCTAATATCCGGAAGTTTAAAATTTGACACATGAAATCTTCAAAAATCTGAATTTCACATTCAAAACAAAAAAATCTGAGAACGTGCAGGAAATCTGGAGCAGGGATTGATAAAAATCTGAGAATTGAAAGTTAAAGATCTGAACATTCCAAATCTAAATAAAACTGCAATCAAAGTCAAATCAATTTCAACCAAACAAAATTAAATCAAACCAACAAATTGATTCATTGTCTAAGACAAACTTTAAACTATGTTCCTGGACCGAAATCAAATGGACAACAAAAATTGAAAAATCTGAAATATAAGTTGAAATTGAAATCTACGGTTGGTAATTCCAAAATCTGAACTCCAAGGATTTGAAATCTGAATGTCATCCAAGCAAACTTGTAAATCTGGAAAACTGTAAACCCCAGAATCTGTAAAACCCAGAATCTGAAATCTGAATTTTTCATACAACCAAATCCCCAAATCAAAACACCCTCAAACAAATCACAAACTTAATTAAATTCATAAACAAGAAATCTGGAGAATCTGAATCTGCAATCTTCGAGACATGCAGAATCTGGACTCCGAGGTCTAAAATCTGAAAATCAATTTAATGTGCGGAATCTGCAACAAAACCTGAAATCTGCAGGAGGGCCGAACTAAAAAAAAGAAATCTGCAACAAAGATTTGGGAATTTCAAATCTGAAAATTTTGAATTTGAAGGAGAGTTGAACTAAGAAAGATCTGCTGAGGTCCGGATGCCCAAAATATGGAAATTCATATGCTGGACAATTTAAAATCTGGAAAGCCTGAAATCTGGAATCTGAAAATTCTAAAAAATGCAAAAATCTGCAAATGAAAACATCCGGGATCTATCATCTAAAAAAGAGAGAAGAGGAATCCAAAGAATGCCAATCTGGAAGTGAGAATGTATAAAATCTGAAACATTTCAAATCTGAAATCTGAACTTAAAATATACAGGTCTGAAGTCCGAAATCTACAGTAGATCCAGAAAATTTGAACTTCACGTTTAAACAAGAAACCGAAACCTGTAAAATCTGCAAGTGAAATTTGAAAATCTGAAATTAGTAGTCTGAAATCTGTAAAACTTGAAAATCTGGAAGCCGACACTTCAAAAAATCTGTAATTCATAAATCTGGAATCTGCAAAATTGAGAACATCCTCAAACAACTTAAATCAAACCCCAAACCAACAACAACCTGTCCAAGTCAATTTTAATTTAACAAATTCAAAATCTTAAGCAACTCCATCCAATTTTCTAAATCAAAATTGAACAAATAAATTTCAAACCAAACTTCTGAGGCAAAACTCAAAACCTGCAAATTCAAAACCAACTCAAATCATTTTCACACAAATCCAGAAACTGTCAAATTTAAAACTCCCAGAAGTCTAATTAAAACTCATAAAACAAATGGACCATTCAAAAATCCAACAATAAACAAACTGCCTCAAACTCAAATCAAGTCTAAATCAACAAATAAACTCAAATTGAATCAAGCTTAAATTAATAAACAACTCAAACAAATTGATGCAATTAAGATGAACAGATTTAACTTCAACCCAAACCAAAAGTAATTAAATTCAACCAATCAAATTCAAGACAAACTTAATAATAAAACAAACTCAAATTCAAACTAAAATCAAACCAATTCAATCTAATTCAACCAAATACATCTCTCAAATTAAATTCAAATAAATCAATTCCAAATAAATTCAACTCCAATCAAACTAAATTTAAATAATTCAATCCCAACAAAAATCCAAAAATCAGCTTTAACTAATCAAACTTAAATCAAATTCAACTCAAACTAAATTCAAAACAATTCAAATTAATCAAACCAATTCAACTCAAATCAATTTTAACCAATTCAAATCAAATGCAATCCAAACTAAACTCAAAACAAATTAAGTACTTGTCTTCCATCAAATTCATGGGGTGTTTTCTCCTGTGTATGCGAATGTTTATTTTGTATGGATGCATCGTCTTCTACTTCAATGGATTGCTATGACGATAATCAAGGGTATTCGAGAAATCTCGATGTAATTAATGTCGGATCTTCGCACCATCCGACGGGGAGAGGTCAAAACAAATTTTCAAAGAACCTAACAACCTCAACATATAATTTTGACCCTAGCTAGTATTTTTATGGAATACCATCTATTTTCCTAAGAAATCAATGCTAAGGTCTAATCAAATCTAATTCAAATTCAAAAGGAAAATGAATTTCCAAAACAAAAGAATAAAATCTTTAAATTTGAGGTTACATCAATATATCATGCATTGATCACTTTTGTTCCTTGCATTGTCATTGCCTTTCATACTATCAGCGTAGGTATATTTGTAACCTGCCATGTCATGTGCATAATTGCATGTCGGACACAATATTGTTGAACCTACTGATATACAAGGTGATTAAGTGGCCTGCACTGTTACAAAATGATACACAAATTTGCACAAGACACAACAACAGGGCATTGAACATCAAAACCTACTATATAATTATTGTTACATGATAAAATTAGAGGGGAAATATAATATGACAAATATTGACATTCAAATTCAATACAACAATTTTGAAAAAATGCATCTTATCTCCCACCCTGCCATAATTGGTCCTTTTACACCATTTGGAGGTCTGTTGTGACAGGACATTCAATAATTCATTCTCATCTATGAAGAGCATCATTGTTGCCTTCAATTAAGTACATCATTACTGCGCCTGTCTTTTATCCAAGTTGAGGCTAGGGGATTGGTTGGGGAGGGGGTGTTAAAGCTGGCTGTTTTCTTACCCTTTTGTAAGTGATGGGGTGGTTTTCTGTCTTGTAACTGTGGCAGCTTTTGGGTGGGGTTGTTGTTATGTTTTTTTTTTCAAAAGAAAAAAGGTAATGGCCGAGTGATATCCTGCTTTCTTACCATTTTCTTTCGAGGCACTTTTGGTTTTCTGGTCTAGCACCTGGGACACTAGTGGCTCCCAGACAATGGAATACTCAAGAATTGTTACTACCTGAAAGTGCTGTTGCCGTGTGTGCTTCTCATGTTGATTGCTTCTACATCTTTGCCTTTTGGTGCTTATCTCTGTTATTTCCCTCTCTAGACTTTCGTCCTCATTCTGATCAGGGAGAGAATGTGATGCAGTTCAAAAGAAGAAAAGGCCAAGTTGAGTAATGATAAAAAACCGGACTGAACCCATTGAACCTGTGTGAACTGGGCTTGAGCCAGTCTGAACCGGGTTAGACCAGCATAAACTGGGATGAACTGGCCTAAACAGGGTTACATTGGGCCAAACTTAGTTTGAACGGGCCTAAAACGGGGTCAGATTGACCTGAACTGGGCAAAACCAGCTTGAAATGGATTTAAACTGGATGAACCACACTTGCAGAGGCACTGGACCAGGTCAGTCCATCTGGTACCGAAAAGCCCCTGCGATCTGATGCTCTTGCGTGGACTTGGTAGGATGGCCAGCAGTTGCACTGGACAACAAGGGATGCAGCGGCGCTGCACAGAGGCCACAGGGAGGGGGCAAGCAGGTACAAGATGGTGTTGCACAAACTGGAGCAGCGAGATCCAGAAGGGGTGGGGTTGGGAGGGAGGGTGCTGCTGTTGTGCTATTGTTACCATCGAAGAGAGATGGTAGATTAGGTGTGATGCTGAGGCTGGTGGTATTGTTGGCACGGAGGAAAGACCAGAGGAGACCAGGGGTGCCAAGGGTGCCTCGGGCAAGTGGTGCTGGAGTGGGCGGGGGGGGGGTGGACCAGTGGGCCAGATGGGGAAGTCCGGAGTGGTGCTGAGAGTTGGACTGCAGCCTTGGCACCAGGGAGGAGCAGGCTTCAGGGCTGACAGAGGTGATGCGGTGCCTGTGCAGTGTGCATATGGCTTCAGGGTTGAAGAGGTAGAGCTTTCAAGGAAGAAGATGGTGAGCGGAAGAGGCACTGGTGGCGGCTGGATGGTGGCACAGCAGACCAACCAGAGTCAGGGTTGGGAGCTGAAGGTAGCTGATCTGGTGGGTGTCCTGGCTTACAGGGTGTCTGACCAGCTGCATGCAGTAGCAGGTTGGGGGGGGGGAGGTTCTTGGGTGAGTGAGAAGAGTGACAGGAGTGTCTTGACTTGGCAGAGGCACAGGAGGCTGGATCACAGCTGCTTCATTGACTATCAACTTTGGGGATTACCGGAAGGGTCCACAGATGGCTGCCGCCAGAGGTGATGCACTGCAGTTAAAAGTTTCTTGGAGGAGGCCGGAGTTACTCCAGGAATTGACAGAGGGCCGGCAGCGAGTGCACTGCCGGAGATGCAGGAACTACGCCTGTTAAGGAATCAGTGCAGAGGGCTGAAGGAGCACTCACAGATGCAACAACCTGGTTTGGGATTTCTGCTGCTCTGGGGACAGCCAGAAGATCTCAGGGCCATCACGTTACTCAGGTGCTAGCTTGGTTCCCAAGGGGTGTGTGGGTTTAGCTGTGCAGGCCGATGGTGTCAAATGAGAAAGGAGAGAGAGAAAGAATGCCGGTGGATTATCAAGCAGAGGGGAGAGGAAAGAATGGCGCATACTGTGAAGTGGTAGGAGGGAAGAAGGTGATGAATGTCTTCCTGGCTTAATAATAGGGAAGAAGAAAGTCATAATCTGGGCAGTGCCCTCAAGCCTCAAGGTGTCCAATTTCTCAAAAAATCAATTATTTTTTACTTTCATGGGTTACAAGATGAACTCTATAAATAGAGCCAATGTGACATTTTTTACCCTTTAACAAGAACAATTTATATACATGCCCTTCACAATAAAAAAATATATTTAAACTAAAAAATTTAAATATTACATTTAAAATGTTGATCAATCATTTACCATCAGAATGTGTTTCCTTTCTTTGATGAATACTGGCCCTGGCTCCCACCTAAATAAAAGAAACTTCATAAAACCATGTTTCACGTGTGCTTAGATTGTGTAGCATGCATACTGAGTTGCCATGTTAGCACTTTTCAGATTATTTTTGGGTAGCCTACCTCTAAAGTACGCACTTATTAATGGGGAAATATGATCTTATCTTAGTAGGTTATTAACTTTTTAGCTTAGTAATATGTTAAATTTTCGTCAGTTCTCACAGATGGTTGGAAGAGCTCAAAACATGTGGTTCATGTTTCTCTTTTGGTTATGTTCAAACTGTCCAAAGCTGACTCATTTGTACATGCATTGAGTATAGTTATTGTTCCCACTAATTTCTGTTCTTTCTCACTTGTGCTGCCCATGCCATGATAAACTTATTTTCCTGAGCCACCCTTTTCATGCATGCATGTTTGGTAGAGTTGGGAGAGGATATGTGGTCATAAGTGTGAGGTGGTTGAGACAGGGGACCCCTCACCTGGCCCCAAATGCCTCTCCCCATTGCCTCTGACGATGGAGGAAATCAACCCTCGACTGCTGACCCCCTCACCACCTTGGACCTTGCCTAGGCAGTCGCCTCAACCGCCTTTGATAACAGAGGGAGAGGGTCATTTATTTACTGATTTATATATTGATTCCAACTTTCTAGGTATGAACGTTTTGTGGTTGCACTTGAGGCAGCATCAAAGGACATGCTACCTAGTCTGAAAGACATAGCAATGAAGGTTAGTGCTTCAATTTTCTATTCCTGTTAATGAGATGGAAATATGAGGATGTATTTTTTCTTTGGGTAGTGGACAAATTACGTTCATGGGATTGCTCTTGTAGCTTCTTTCTAAAAACTACAACTATGACTTTTGCTGACTATGGCTATTCCTTTCATAGTTAATATATGGCCTGCTAAGGAGCAAAATGGAACAGGAAAGGAAGCTTCTTTATGCTCTTGTTAACAAGGTGAGCATCTTTCACTCCAATATTTAACTTGTACATTTAAAATTCTATCATGGTTTGCAGGATTGGCTGATCCAACCAACCCGATCTTATGTGGGGGTCTATCCCAGTGGATGCTTCCACAGGATCGGGCTCAATGCTACTAGTGTTGCCTATCTTGATCCTGGGTTGGATCACCCATGCCCATCCGACCGACCTTATCTCAAGTGGGGTCTATCCCAGCGGATGCTTCCACAGGATCGGGCTCAATGCTACTGGATTGGTCTATCTTGATCCTGGGTTGGATCACCCATGCCCGTCTGCAGAGGGGCAACAGCAACTTCTCTGTATCTTTTCCTCCCTAATGGGCAGAGTTGGTATGGTAACTTACCATATCATTGTTTAACAGTTTTAGAGTAGAGACCCTTTAAATGGTGATATCCCGTAATTTAAGTTACTGGATCCAGAACGTATGATAATAATACACTCATCTTCCCTGCCTGTTTTGGGTGGGGATGCAGGGGGCAGTGCTGCCGCCGATCATGAGTGATCTGACCCGGATCATTTGCCTATCCACCCTAAAAAACTTAGGGACTCTCTTTCTCTCTCTCAATCTCAATATTTTGGAAGAATGATCCATGGGGATCCTTGATCAGTTTTGCTTCCAGCGGATCAGCCAAGCTGGCCGATCCTATCCCAAACAGGGTCAGGATCAGCCTGGTTGATCCAGGAGCCGATCCCGATCCATAAATCCTTGACTTCAATATGTTGTCATTATCACTCAGTAGGATGCAGGGATCAAAAGGGAGTATTTTTTATGGATTTTATGCTTAAATTTAGAAGTTGACTTTACTTTGGATTATAGTTGGGTGATCCATTACGAAAGACGGCGTCAACTGCTGGGTATTACCTTACATGTCTTTTATCTGAACATCCAAATATGAAGGTGAGTATATTTATCTAGTTCACACTTGTTCCGTTGTTCTTCTGTATGTTTGTCCAGTTTAATATTTATCTGTTAGTTCCCTACCGTGTTGATGCTAATATGTCTGCACAGCTGTCTCCCAAGTCCCTCTTCTTTGAATAAAAGCAAGGATACTTTTTTTTGAAGCTAACGATTGGATTACAATTCATTGAATCCTGAGAGGTATAGTAGAGATATAAAGGACAAAGAAATAGTTAGAAGAGGATTCTATCCGGGAGATAGAACAAAAATCTCTAAGTAACCATGAAATGTCAGTAGCGAAAAGAAAAGAGAAATGTAATTATATAAACAATGAAAGGAAGACAAGTGCAAGTAAAGGCCCTCACTATTAGATTTTTTCTTAACATTTGACAAATGTAGCATATGATTGATGCAATGGTACAAATTTCAGTTCAGCTATGTCTTGTAGATGAACTACCTATTTGAAGATATGCTCCATTTGTTGGAATGAGTTGTAACAACTCTAACATCAAGGGATACCGGTTGATCGACTTCTTCTATCAATGTGTTTTTTTTTTCTTCTCACTAACTTCTGTCATTTTTATTCACTTGATAGTTTTCTGATTTGATGCATCCTTCACCTCTTCCTTTGAGTTTTACTATTTGGAAATTGATTGCAAATTACAATATCTGATGTGTAACCAGGGATTTACCTTTTCTATTGTGGTCATTATTTAGATAGCATATTCAACCCCAACGATCTAAAAAAGAAGAAAGTTGCCCTCGCCTCTCTCCTCCACTCATGGTAAGTCTTGTCATGGGAACCTAATAATATTGTTTCCCAACACCAAATATAGCTTTAGCTCCACTGAGTTTGCCGCTATTCAATCTTGTACACCTGCATCTTTGTCATTAGGTTCCCTCTTCCTATGTCATCACTGCCTCTGCTTGACATCCGTTACTGTGCCATTCCGTTGAGCATGCTGCTGTTGGTGCATTGATTCTTCCCTTGCCTTCATTGTGTCCTGGTTTTATATTCTCATTTGGAGTACAGTTTGCAGAATTGGCTGATCTAGATATGGAATTTGGATCAGCTATGGCTGGTCTTCTCCAGCCTAATATTAGCTGAGATCAACAGGTCTTGAGTCTAGACCAGCAATCCCATTATGGAATCGTCTGAGATCAACTAATTCTGTCCAACCAACTCGTGCTGCATCATGGCCGAGTTAAATGAATCACTGCTGTTTGAATCCACTTGGTTTCGGGTTCCCTTGGCTTGGTCTACTGGCAGATTGAATCCTGTATTCCTGACATGGATCAGGGAAAGATTTGGCAGTCTTAGATAGCATTTCTGTGACTGGACTGCTCTTTCTGGTGCAGGGGTTTGATACCAGTGGCAGCAGCAGATGCATACATCAGTGTGCCCTACATTTCTGCCTCTGGAGTCAACATCACTGCATGTTGTATCTGTGCATCCTGAGAACAGGAGATGAGAGGTCAAGGTTATTACCATTGACCCCCTTATGAACCTTGTTCAAGGTTGTTACCTGTTGGTCAGCAATAGAATCCATGATTTAGAGATTTGACGTATCATGTAGAGGTTCAAGCAGTGAGCTGTCAGAGCTGTAGTTTTATATTGAATCTGGTTTGGCTATCTGCGCATGCCTAGTCAAAGTTACTTTGGGCACATTATTCTTTTTAGTATAACATAGTTTCTCTTTTCACACTGCAAGGCTCTTAAAGCTTATTGAGCATTGGTCAGTAATAGTGTTAAGTACTTCCTTCGGTAAGAGGTAGCCCTAAGATATTAAATGAAAAGCTCTTTCCAAGAATATCTTCTTTTATCTACATTGAGGATAAATAGTGCTGCCAAATAACTGTGTGAAATTTCTAGTAATCCAAAATGATTTCATTTCTTGAGCTTGAATCGAGTTGATAATTTCAATCAGAAAACATGGTATGGAAGCCTCAAGTAGTTTATTATTGGATTTTCCTACAGTCTTGCAGGTTCTTCATGATCTTTTCTTGGCACTTACCTTGGTAGAGGGTAATAGGATTATTGCTTCTGCATGTCACCACACTTGGTATTCTCAAGTCATTCTACACCTTCATTTCATTTTGTTTTTCTACCTAGTTTTTGATGAATTCACTGGATCTTTCAATTCTTCTTCAACGTGAATTTTACCTTAGTGCCTCATTGTAATCTATATGGGCAAATAAGTCTGGATAAGTGGATATGTCGATCCAGATGTTTTTTAGCTGCTCTCGGCATTTCTGCCCGATTGGTATTTTATTTATTACTTGAATGTTTAAGTTGAAGCTTAAGAAAATAGGATGCCAGAGTAATCTTCCAGATGGTGATTTAATGATCTTGTTTCCTGGGACAAAAAAAGGTGCATCTTGCTTGTCTAGATTTCACTGCTCAATCTAGGGTCAGTTAATAACAGTCAGATTGTTAGTCCTGGTTACTAGACCACTAAAAAGCATTCTCTCTCTTGCTTGGTCGTAAAGCCATTCTATTTTTCAGTTCTTTTACATGATTTTATATATTACTTCTGGTATTTACTTTATTGGTTCTCTGTTTAACATCTAACTGCTGTGTTTTTTTCTTCTCAGCTTGTTGTGATTGAGGAGGTTGATTCTTTTATATTCCGCCCACATATGGGACTTAGAGCAAAATACCATGCTGTATGTCTCAATTGTATTAACTTTTCTTGATGTTGATATGTTGGTGATGTTTTGTTTTTTTCTTATTTGGTAGGAATCAGCACTTATATATTTCAACCTTTTTACTTTGTGTACTCTACCTCCTAGTACAAAATAATATTTTTTTTTCTCTTGGAATCCATCAAGCTTTAGAGTGATCCTTGCCATATTGAAATTGTAGTGCTTTCTCGGTTTCTCCTAGTGAACTCTGCTATGCATATGTGACTTAATAGATGTTGGTTTGGTCTTTATGTCTTTTTTTGTCACACCTTCATATGTTAAAGGAATTTTCTGTTTGTTTACTTTCTTGAATTTTTTTATGAGATTTATGCCAGTGTTCTATTCCTGATGGAATTTTTTTGTCCAGGTTAATTTTTTGAGCCAAACTCTTTTGTCAAGACGAGGTGATGGACCTAAAGTAGCAAAAAAGCTGGTGGATATATATTTTGCATTGTTCAAGGTAAAGTAGAAAGTAGCTTTGCCTTATCGGTTTACATATTACAATAGACTGTATATTGTAATAGGTAAAGGTAATACATCTATTGTAGTATCTTATTTTTCCAGCTACTTCTGGTATTCATAATTCTGGCGACTCATGGTCAACTCTCCTTAGAGTTAATTGGCTGCATGAAGTGTTATACTACTATTTATTGACTTCTCCTAAACTCAACTCCATTCAAGCCTTAATTCCAAATTATTTGGTGTTGACTATATGTGTTCTCTTTATCCTCGTGTTGATTTTGTGTTAGTTTTTTTTTGAAAGGTTTAGATCATCTAAAACATTACCCTTCTCAAGTTATCCTAGGTCTACCTCATCTCTTTCTTACTTTATTAGTTCTATGTGTAGTTCGCAGAATTGGCCGATCCAGATCAGAATCGGCTGATTCTCAAATTAGATCGGCACCCACCAATTCGATTTTGGCTTGGAGTCCTGATCCAAGTGGACTTCCTCTGGAATCGACTGAAATCGGTTGAATCAGTCTGGATCAGGACAGATTTAAGGTTAATCACCAGAATCGGTGGCCACGGCTCCTGCCGGATAGATCGGACCTGGTAAGACCATGATTTGGTGACTTAAGTCATCAGATCTTCTATATGACATATCTGTAAGGTTATATTTACGGATGTCATATTGGCTCCCATGGACCCGATTTGTCAGGATTTGATGGCTCATGGTCTTATGGCCTGATAGGGCAAGAAAGAGGCCGCGAACGCTGCAGTGGTGTTTGTGCAACCTTGGTGCTGGTTTCCGGTGCCGATTCAACCCCAAAAGAGTTGGAATCAGACAAGAGTCGCACTATGAGTATATATGGAGTTTTTTTTTGTTTTTCTTGCTTTTTCTTATTTTTGAAGAACTGATCCAGATTGATTTTTTTCCTATAGAATAGGCCGATTTTCCAATCTGATCCGAATTAGAATTGGAATCGGCACCCACTTATCTGTGTCCCAATTCCGTTCTGCAATCTTTGGTTCTACATCTGTTAAACCGAAATTTTTGATCCCCTTTAGAAGAAGAAGAAAAGGGGAAAGAAAAAAAAATGGAACGGGGGAGAAGCCAAAGAGCAAAAACCCCCTTATCACTGCCGGCAGAAGGGGCTAAGGCCTCCAATGTGGTCGTCGTCACCCTCCTGCACATCTGTCAAGCCCACCGGGAGCGGGAGAAGCCGACGTCACCTCCGCGGTCACTGGAGGGAGCTGCTATTGAGATTCGCCATGGCCGAAGAAGCCGCCGGGAGCAACCGCAGGGAAGAAAGCCCTCACGAGCTCCTGTGTCCATCGGGGAGAGAGAAGACAGAAAAGGGGGGGCTCCCATCGGCATCGCCATCCTCTTCCACCAACACTGCCGTCGCCGCCGTTGCCGGAGCTCGCCATCGCCGGAGCTCGCTTGCGCCGCCGCCGGAGTCCGCTTAGACCGCCGTAAGAGCCCTCGCGGGCGCTTCCCGGTCGCCGAGAGAGAGAGGGGGTCGGGGAGAGAGAATACGGCGGGTGCGGGTGACGCCAGCAGAAAAAACAAAAAGGAAAAGCAAAAAAAAAAGCGCCCGCGCGGGCGCAACCGACCGCGTGGGCCGGTGCGCCGCGCGGGCGCGCGGCGTCGCGCAGCAGCGGCCGCTGCTGCACGGGCCCTGGTCAACCTGGGGCTGTTCCCGGTTGACCGGGGAGACTTATTCAAAAAAAAAGAAAGGGGAAGAGGAGAAGTGGGCCACGCGCGCGCCCACGCGCGGGCGGCCGTGGCTCTGGCCAACTGGGGGGTGAACTTACCCCCTAGTTTGACTTAGTCAAACAGTGCCAGAAAAAATCAGAAAAATGGGGTAACTTCACCCCACTCCGGTCACCCCCCACTATTGCGAAAATGGACTTAGTGGGGGCCTGCCAAATGACCAGAATGCCCCTCCAAAAACCTCTATAAATACCCCCCAAGTGCCATACGTACAAGGGTTGGAGAGTGGTGAGAAAAGAGAGAGTTGGGAAGAGAGAGAAGCTCCACATTCTCACTCCTTAGAAGGTAAGAAATACCTTGGTTTTGTGCTACCTTTCCATAAAAAGGGGCTGGTTTTGTGCTACCTTTCCATAAAAAGGGGCTGGTTTTGCGCTACCTTTCCATAAAAAGGGGCCCAAAATAGTTCGCTATTTTGGATAAAAACAGAAAACCCAAGTCGGTCAAACCGAAATGCCGGTCAAACCGAACGGGAATTCAAATAGAAAACCCAAGTCGGTCAAACCGAAATGCCGGTCAAACCGAACGGGGATTCTAAATGAAAACCCAAGTCGGTAAAGCCGAAATGCCGGTCAAACCGAACGGGAATTCTAAATGAAAACCCAGATCGGTAAAGCCGTAATGCCGGTCAAACCGAACATAAGCCATGACATGTATTGAGAAGAAAGGCTTGAATGCCCTCTCATTTGTTGTACTCCTATGTACTCAGATCGACATGAAATGAAATTCAAGTTCGATTGATGTGTTATGTTACTCCAAAAATGACATCAAATCCCCATGGACTCCAAGAAATGGAATAAATTAAATAAATCATTTAAACAATTTTCAAACTTAATCAAATAATTAAACTTGATTAAATCAAATCAAATAATTGCTTATTTATTAACAAAAATGTCATCATAATCAAATCAAATTCATGCCATAAAATCATGCATAAAAAAATGACTACAAATGGTTACAAAACATATTAGGTTTAAATCCGACTTAACCATAAAAAATTAAATCAACCCAAATAGATAATGCTACTTAATTAAATAAGTATGCATAACAAAATTCAAATCAAATAAATGATCAAAACGTTAATAAAATGTTAACATAATCCAACCAAAATTATGTCATTAAATAATGCATAAAAAATGTCAACCAATGACTACAAAAACAAGTTATGTTGGATTAAAATCAACCATGGAAAATTAGAGTGATCAATATTATTAAGAATAAACCTTAATAATAATAGTAAATTCACTTAAATCAAGCAAAAAATGCTAACAAACACACTAAAAAAATGGAAATTAATTCCCACAAACAAATAAAAAAAGAGATCAACTCAAAATTGTCTAAGTCAACAAATGACCAAAGACATAAACAAAAAACAAATCAAATCAAATCTTAAATCAAGAAGAAAATCAATGAACCCAAACTTAAAAGTTTGAATTAAGTTCAACCAAATTCCATCTCATAAGGCCATGGGGATATGTCTTCCAGCTTTGTTTATGTGGGTGAATGACTTCCGATCAATATGTTGCTGTGACGGTCAATCAAGGGTATTCGAGTGTTTGCTCGATATAATTAACACCGGAATATCGCAAGTCCGGTGGAGAGAGGTCAAAATTTATTTTCAAAGAACTCAGATAACTTCACAAATTAAATTGTGGTTCAGATCATCTAAGTGGTGGGTGATACCCATATCGACACTTAGCAAATCTGTGGAACCATCGGTGTTCCTGTAAAATAATGCCACATCAAATTAGCTAATACTCCTATGAATACCACATATTTTCATAGTAGTCAATGCTAGCCTAAAGCAAAAAAGAATTTTCTACAAAAAAGAGGAAATTCGAGGTTCCAACAACTTCTAATATGCCTGAACCGTGTACTATCTTGATATTGATTCCTCCCCTATGCATGCCAAAATTCAAACTGCCCCACATTGGACTAAGGAAGACTTTGCTGAAAGCTATAAACTATAACATGTTCCAGGCTCCAGGAGCCTACTGCAAGTTAGCGACATATAGGGTGCAAATGAAATCCGATATTTTGATATTCCGACCCAGTTCTGTTATAAGTTAACGGATTCAGAACATATTTTTTCATCCTATAAAGTATAAACTATTGGAATTAGAATGGGAAACAGTTAATTTCATATCTGTTTATCCGATTTCGATAAGAAATCATTATATAAATATAAAAATTAATATTTTAATAAATACAACTATATAAGTATGATATATAAATGTTATAAAATTAAAAATAAAATTTAATATATATTATATCAGAATATATAATAAAATGATATTTATTTGATTTTTAATAAAATTGATATATTATAGATATAATAAATTATCATATTGGAATGTCATAGTTCCAATTTATTCGGAATCAAAATCTGAATCGCTTAACCCTTATCGAAATTAGAAACAGGTAATACTGCTTCCAGATCCAACCGTTTGTAACCCTAGTGATATATCAATTAACGTGTGGATAAACAGTGTAGTGCATGGCAATAAAATAGCACAAGAAAATAATAAATTTTTTCACCAATTCTAAGGTCTGAATTCCACAATGTTTATTATCTAGCATATACTTTTGAGCTACTTGTCTAAAGCATTAATATTAATTTTTACCGAGAAATGTGACTATGCCTCCATGTGAAGCATCGTTGTCAAGGATGGAAGCATTCATAGGCACTATTCTTGCTTATATATGATTCCTTAGTTCTATATTTAATATGTTCAAACCATTTAGATCTTTTTTTTTTCAATTTGGCTACAATTGTTTTTTAGAATTCTATCATAAATCTTTCCAACTCAATAAACATCATACGTAAAATTTTCTTCATAAAATTATTTTTGCCCCTCGGACTTCTAATAAGAAAAATAACTTTTATCATGGAGTCACCATGCATAAATCCAAATTGGTCATTATTACCACTATATAATTCTCTTCTACAATTTCATGGTATAACTTATGTGCTTGATCTCTCTACGATTACAACAATTGTTTTTGCTTTTTTTTCTTAAGAATATGTATCATGATGTTATTTTTCTTTTTATTTGGAATTTTTTTGAGATCAACATTGTGTTGAAAATTCATGTTAACCATTCCACTTTTAAATCTTACAAACATTTTTATACTTCAATAAAGATGTTTTTGAGGTCACATGCCTTTTTCGTTTTCATCCTCTTCATTGTTTCTTTAACTTTATGAAAATTTAATTTTCTTAGTATAATTTATTATAAGTTTTGTTTTATTCTCTATTTTGTATGTCTAGGAAAGTTGTCACTAAAAGGAGTATCAAAACAACTTTTCCACATTTCTTTAATGTCATCTTTTACCAAAAATCTTAAACATATAAATTGTATAAATCATAATGAAATATTTTAATATGATTTCGCCATATTTAATCATGGGGAGGGGCCTAGGTCACATAGCTTGGCATCTTGGGTGCCAAGGCAGGTGCTAAGGTGTGCGTCTTTTGAGTTGCACACTCAAAAAGGCACACTTGTGCCTTGGCCCTACAAAGGCATTTTGGCCCCTATGTGGCACCTAAATGGCTCCTAGGCAGGTGCCTTGACAAGTATGATTTTCTCCTAAGAGGCACCTAGTCGGTACCTTGACAACCTATGTTGTTTTATGTGTGAGGCACCCAAGGCTAGGGACCCCTTGCCTCGTCTTAGGTGCTTGAGGCGACATATATTATTTTAATATATTAATTCTAAAAGGGAGAAGAGAGCTCTAGAGATCCTTTTACTCGCTCTACAAGGTAGAAGAGGCTGCACTATCTCAGCATGAGAGGAAGAGGAATGGCCAAAAGGTGGAGGCTCTAGCATCGATGGCTTGGTTGTGACTAAGGGGAGAAGGGAGGAAAGCAAAGCAACCTATGAGGGGGAGCTCCTTCGTTCGAATAATCAGTGCTGCCGGTGTCATCCTTACCATCAGACCTGCCGCCTGCCCTTTGTGGCTCTATTGTTGTCATTTGCACTGACTCCTCGCGCAATGGCTTGTTGAGTGGAGAAGAAAACAATACAAGGGGCAAGATCAGGCCTCAAAGGAGAAGGGGGGTGACCTCTTCCTTCGGCGCCGGTGACTGCGGTGGGCTAGGCCTTCGGTGGAGGCATTGGGGGGGATTGAAATTGGGAAGCCAAGGGTGTTAGGAGAGAGGGGTCACGGGGGGAATTCTTAAGTTCTGGATCCAGGCGAGGCGGTCTAGGTGACTGCCTTGTCTCATCTAGGCGGTCATGGCGATTAAGGCGATTGCCTGGGGGCAATCGCTTCGCCGACTGAGCGAGGAGCTGAGGCCTCGCCTCACCTCGCCTCAGCACCTAGGTGCTTGAGGTGCTTGCCTCCGATAACATAGTTGACAATTGATCTAAAGTGGTTTAAACTAAAGCTGACTAGGCCCACATGGGATAGGGAATTCATTTGTGAGATGTGTAGTTATTAGCTGTTTGGCATAAAGAAATGTTTATATTACATAAATATGGTAGTTTACCACCTTCACAAAACCAGAGCTATAAGCTATTAATCTTTTAGCATGTACTTTGTATTCCCATATGTACAGGATGGAATATTTATTTGCTAAGCACACTTTCTTTATTGTTTAGAATAGATAGTTGCTTAAAATTTTCTTGATTTTTGATAGATTTGTAGATATTGTGATTATCCTTTCAGAATCATTGAGTTTTGGATTGTGTTTGCTTTTCAGGTGCTAATTTCATCAGGACAGGACGATACAAAGAGTGATGTACATGGCAAAAAGCTCAAAAATGGTTTCAAGCACCGAAGGAAAGGAATTCATGACGAGAAAGCAACATTCAGAGAGGAATCACAAGAGTCATGTGTCGAAATGGATTCTCGTATTTTATGTGCTCTTCTGACTGTAAGCTATTTGTTTTTTTTCATTTTTTATTTGATGTTTGACAACTTTTAGTAGTTCAGTCAATTGTGTGTTAAAAGATTGGCTTTAACATTTGAGCCTGTTATCCCTATGCAGGGGGTTAACAGAGCTTTTCCTTTTGTTTCAAGTGATGACGCGGAGAATATAATAGAGGTTCAAACACCTATACTTTTTAGATTGGTGGGTTTTTACTGTCTTGATTTTTATCTGGATCATCATATTTTTATCTACCAAAGTCATTTGACATTTGTCTTCATATTTTTGTCTTACAGGTCCATTCAACAAATTTTAATGTAGCTTTACAAGCATTAACATTGTTATACCAAATTTCGTCCAAGAATCAGATTCTTAGTGACCGTTTTTACCGTGCTTTGTATGCAAAGCTTCTTTTACCAGCCGCCTTGAATTCTTCAAAGGTGACTTTTTGTTGGTTTGCATCTTGGATTTATACTTTCTCGTTTTGCAGTCACTTTAGGTCCCCTAGCTTGATTATCGATATATTTTTGTGTTAATTCTATCTGAGGAAGTTGATTAGAGGCAGCTTTTATCAAGTAATGGTAATTGGTAAACTTCCAAAAAGAATTGAGCCCTTTCTTATCTTTCATCTTAAGTTAGGATAATTGTAATACTATTATTTATTATTTATTTTAAGTTATTTATTGCAGAATTAAGTAGGTGGTGGCTGGTGTGATGGTTCAGTACAAAAGTTATAAACCTCAAACACTAGTCAAAATAATGAAGTTTTGAAATAATGAACCCTAAGGATGACAGTTTTTGGGCCTTAGTGCAATGATCTAAAGTAGGTGAATTTAAGTGCTGTTGTTGTTTTGAATGCAATGGTGAGCTTATGTGGTCTTATTTGGTGTAATCATAGGCTTTGCAATGATCACCGGAACTGAATCGGTACCTGAACTGGATCAGATCGGTCGATTATTCGGGAGGAAAACGGATCCAGAATCGGTCCGGATTGGTTCTTAAAAAAATCCTAAATATGAAAAAAATTACAGAATATAAGCCTAGATCAGATTCCGATCCAATCTAGACCCTTTGGGGCCATTTTCGGCCCCATTTTGGGGCCATATTGGCCTCCACGGTGGTCTTCCCCGCCATATTGGGTAGGAAAGAATCCCTTATTGGCTCCATTGGGACCCAGAAGTCACTGGATCCAGTTATATCGGGTCCAGATGGAAGCGATATGCCAAAATATCGGGTCCGGATAGTAACAATATTATAGTTTTTGAAATTCCATTCTACCCTTACTTTTTATTTTCATTTTGCTTCTTCCTCTGCCACTTCTTCAAGGTTTGCATTGTACCTGCCTGGGCAGTGGGCACCCTTCTGCCTGGTGTGAACACATTTTCCCATGCACCCTCATCTGTGATGCTGACATCCCGGCTGCCTGGCACATGCTGCACTCTGTACTAGCATCCTTTCATCTGCACATCCCTGGGCTGTTGTCTCCATACTGGCACAAACAAATACATTGTATTACTGCCCACAGAGAGGAGATATGGGGGAAAGGGTGGGAATAATGAAGGCATTGGAGCAGAGAGAAGGTGGGAACGAGAACAAAGAGTGTGGTTTGAGAGAGACAGGAAAGACATGATCTCTTGACCTTAGCTACGTTTTTTTAAAGCTAGACGGAAGAATCACAGGCCATTAAAAACAAGAAAAAAAAAGGTACATTAGAGGAGGAGAACAGGTGGTGGGAAGAGAGGGTGAGGAGAGGGTTGAAAATTATCCCACAAGAAGTAAGATGAAAAACAAAAAAACATTAATCGTTGAAAGGGTTACAAGATCATACAAAGCAACTTCACTGCAGCCAAAAACCAACACTTCACAAAGAGAGCAGCCTAGTGAACACTCTGGACACTCCTCAGCTGACTGTTGTTGAAATGTTCCTTGTTCTGCTATGTCCACATTGCTCACAGGACTGTAAGAAAACAAAGCCTCCACACATTGGTATCTTCTATCTTGACTCTTGTCCTGTGACAAAAAAGTTTGTCCATTGACCTGCCCATATTTGCAAGTATGTCATTGGTTGCCAAGGAACCTCAAGTCAGTGTGCCAAAGTAGAACAAAAGCACATTCGAAATGTCACGTGATGCAAACATGTCAACATTTTCTTTTTTCGAATGTATGCCAACATTTTCTTAAAACAGCTGCACAGTACAAGCCCATGGTCCAGCCATCTGAGCCTGTCCCAATAGGTAATCTTACCCCAAGCTATGTTACGAAGAAAGATTTCAATCTTGATGGGAAGATCTTTTTGTCAAACGTGCTTAGCCTAGCAAAATTTTCTTTTACCTGCCCATGGGACGCTGCTAACCCATTTTCACTAAGAAAACTTTGGTGGCATTCCATCTCCAAATGATAGTGTTCTGGTGTGTGTAATGAAGCTGAAGTTAGCAGATACTAGTTGATTTGAATAAAGTCTTGCAATTCATCCTCATTGAAATGTCCTTTGAAGTCCAGATTCTGATGTTGTACAGCACCTTCCAATCCCAAGGCTGATATCGGCATCTCCTTTATGTCCAACTTGTAGGGAAAAAAGAAACGATCTGTGAGGGGAAGCTTGACTCCTTCATTTACCATGCCAAACATTAGTAATATAGACATCTCTAATGTAGACATAGGTGGAACATGCATACACTAGGTTTATACCCAAGTTTAGCTTGTATTAAATGGGTCCTGAGTCTCCTGACTTCCTGAGCTTCCAAAATGGTCTTGGAGAAAGTCTAATTCAGAGATATTTTGAAATGCACGAATTTAGACTGCAAAGTATTTGGCTTAAAGTCAATACTCAGTTTCTGTTAATAATTTGTGCAACATCCTTCTGACTTCTGATCCCAACCTGGTGTTATTTTATGATTTTATCTGATTTTGTTTTCATTTTGTAACGTAGTGTTGCTAACTCTTGTCATTCAAAAGGTTCCTTCTGCTTTAACTTTTTGAATGTAAGTTGGGCTTCAGCTTTTGACTTGGCACTGGGAAAAGTTTAACGTGATGTGTCTATTTGAAAATTGTTTATGTTTCCATTTTGCTCTGCTTAGAACCTAAAGTAGATTGTTAGCTTTAATACCTTGTTCTCCATGTTTCATGAAGTTATTACTACCTTTTCTATTTGCAGCATGAAATGTTTCTTGGATTACTATTCAAATCCATGAAGGCTGATTTGAACGTCAAACGTCTTTCTGCTTTCTCAAAGCGCCTTTTACAGGTTAGCTCCTTGCCTCTGTATATCCATGTTAATGGCTCTGTAGTGGAGTTATGTAAATGATATGAATGGCTGATTAAGTAACTCTGATGCTTTAGGAATTACTGAAGCATAATCAAATACGTAACTTTTCTAATCTTTGCCCAAAATGGCTGTGAAAACAGGATTCATTTGTAGAATGCTACATCTAAGATTTCTTTCCACATTCAAGTGCTTTAGCCATTTTCAAGAGAGTAAGAAATTTTATTTTGACAGGTTTCACTTCAGCAGCCACCTCAGTATGCTTGTGGCTGTCTTTGTCTAATTTCTGAAGTACTCAAAGCGAGACCTCACCTATGGTAGGATTTATTTCTGATTGGTTCAATTTTGTGAGAAACAAGATTTGGTCTTGCATCATCTACAGAAATGTATCTTGGATATTTCAACCACTCACTTTTACCGCAGGACAACAATGTTGCAAATTGAGTCTGTGGATGAAGATCTTGAGCATTTTGAAGATATAAAGGAAGACATGGAAATAGGTGATGTTGCACCTTGTGAGTCAACCAAATCTTTTGATGCACCAGATAACCTGAAAGTCAATGTTGATTCAGACAGCAAAAATCTATTAAATAGTTTACAAAATACGGAGGACTCATTAACGTTCTGCAATAAAGTGAAAAGTTCATCTGGAAATGCCATGTCTGATATAACAAATGGAGCAGCTTGTAGCACGAGAGGCCAACCATCTAGTTTGACATCTTCAGTATCTATGAAATATGACCCACGACATAGAGAACCTGCATACTGGTATACTTTTTATACTCTTATGATCTATTTGGTTCAAGTTTTATTTGGGGATAGTTTTGGGTTATCCGCTAAAGAATTGTGGATAAATCAGGATTATATTCAAATTAAGCTAGTGGCAAAGAGGCCATAAATTCCTTTTGATGATGGGTTCTTCTCTCTTTGTTCTGTTTGATGTTTATTCATTCTTTTATTAATTGCAAAATAAGCCAATTCGATACGATTTGGGGGAGGGGGAGCCCAATTTTGGTAGGAACTTTTGCTGGGAGCAGGATCTGAGCAGCTGAATCAGCTGACTCTGGTCCAACCCGACCTTGATTGAATTGGAATTGTCTGCTGGCCCACCTTGGTCATTTTTCTTGTTTTCTTGGTTTTTGGAAGAACCAATTTGGGCTGATCCTAGATTGAATTTTCTTCTGTCAGATTGGCCAAGCCGGACAATTCAATGCAGACCCTGATCCCAACTTGGAATTCCTTGAGTTCTTTTCTTCTGTTCTATATTCATGACATTTGTGAATTTCACATTTCAATCCGTCTTTCTACTGTGGAGAGGAAACAGCATAAACTTACACAAACATAGTCAAGAAGCTAATTCATGGGCATTTTATGGCCGTATGGTGTAATAAAATAGCAACAAGTGCTTTTGCTTAATGATCATGACCTGATAGCTCTACTTGGGCCACTCTACAATCTGGTGAAGTAGAATTTACACAGATGGTAGAAACATAGACCACACAAACTTAGCCCGAGGATGTTCCATGTGAAATGTGCTTTAAGCACTGCTTAATCTTCTTGCTCTTTAGTTGCAGCTTTTCTTGATGTCCAAAATGAGTCAAATATGGCATTCAAGTTGGGCCAAGTCCGTCTGTCATCCTATGTTTGAATGCCAAATTTGCCTTGCTAGGACTGGCTATTTTCCTGCAATGTAAGAAAAATCACAAACTTGGGTCATCTATATTCAAATTATGAGTTGCAATTCTGCTACTTCTCCATGTTTCTTAATGTGCTTAATGTTTCTAGCTTCATAGCCTGTTCTGTTCTGTTACATTATTCTTCAACTTCATTAACCATGTGTTGCCAATGCTTCTATGACAGCAATGCAGAAACTGCCAGTTGGTGGGAACTGACACTACTGGCCTCACATGTCCACCCATCTGTAGCAGCCATGGCTCAGACTCTCTTGTCTGGCGTTAATATTGTTTATAATGGTGACCCTTTAAATGATCTATCTCTTGCTGCTTTTCTTGACAAGTTTATGGAGAAGAAACCGAAGATGAAGAGCAGAGCAGAGGCTATATGGCATGGCGGTTCACAAATTGCACCTGCAAGAAAGGTCTCTCTTTCGACATGCAATTGCACCTTATTCGATAGTCTTTTTTCCCACAAGTATCTCGACGTTCTATATGTTGTTGCGACATTATTTTCCGGGAGATTATCATTATTTTGTTAGCGACTTTCGATTATTTTGGTGTTTCACAACATCACGGAACATGTTTGATATTTCTGCATGATAAAAGGCTTTTCATAACCTAAGGCGTAAAGTGGCCTTCCAGTTATTTGGGATTGCTCTGATATCTGTCCATGATATGTGGATGCTCTTTTGGCTATCCACCATTATAATGCTGTTACTGTAACTGAGCTATTTGAGGATTTATTAACTTAACATCGATGAAATTATTTGGTACCGCCTGCCCGCCGGGGGGCAGGCCTCCCGGGTTCGAGCCTCCGCTCGAACTGCGCTGAAGCCGCCTGCCCCTGGGGGGGGGGCAGGCCACCGGTGATGTCCGAGCTGGGGTTCGAACATCCGCCGCGTCCTGTGCTGGACGCACACTTGGCCACTGTGCCAGTCGACCAAAAAAAAAAAAAAACTTAACATCGATGAAATTATTTGATATCAATTCGTTTTAGTGCTTGCATTTGAGGAACAACATTGTCATATAAATTTGTTTAGTTTCTCTGCAATGTTACATCTTGGTATTAACACGGTTAACATGCTGTACGAATTAATCTTCATTTTATAACTTTTTTTTTTTATGTTCACCTTCTATTCTAATGGAAGACCAGCTTGTTTATTTTTTTTTGTCTTGCAGCTCGACATGGAGAACCGTTTGATCGGAGAGGAAATACTTGAGCTGGCCGAGGACGAGGTAGCTCCGGAAGATGTCATTTTCCACAAATTCTATTCAAACAAGACCAGCATAACGAAAAGGAAGAAGAAGAAGAAGATGCAGAAATCTTTGGCCGAAGATGAGGCTGCGGATGAACTGTTGCCCGGGGCAAGTGACGACAGTGAAGAAGACGAGGAGGAGGTCGACGACATGTTTGGCTTGGGACAGCTTGCTTCCGAGGACAGAGATGGTGACTACGATTACGACGACCTGGACAAGGTTGCCGTCGAGGACGACGAGGAGCTGCTTGGCCAGGGCAGCAACGATGAGGCAGATTCCGGTGATGGCGGTCGCTCCGAAGAAGAAGAAGATGAAGAAGAGGAGGAGCTGGACGCCGGTAGGGTCAGTGACGACGGCTGGGACAGCGGAGGAGATGGTGCCTCGGGCATGGAGCCGAAAATTTCCAGCAGGAGGAAGAAGAGGAAATCTCGGGAGTCTCCGTTTGTGCGTCTCGAAGATTATGAACGTGACAAGGGAAGATTCAAGAAAATGAGAAAGAAACCCATGTCGCGCAAGAAATCATCCGGTTGAACTGTCTTTTTTTTTTTGATGGGTGCATCAAATTTCTCTTCCCATCTATGCATCGAAACCAGTTCTATCGAGTGATGTATGTTACACCACAATGCTGCTGCCGATGGCCGTAGCATGCCCCGGCATATGACTTTCTTGTTTGGTTGCTTTCAAGCAAGAACAACCATTATCCTGAGTATGAACTCATGATAATCTTGGCGGAAATGAATAATAAAATAACAACGTTAGGCCCCAGAAACCTTCTTTTCCTCGGCCATCATCTCAAATAGAGATGTCAAGAATATGGGTCGAAATGGAATAATGTTACTATATATATATATATCTCTCTCTGTGTTATAAATAAAAAATATATATATATATCTATCTGAAGATTGTTAACTGTCGAAAATAATAGGTATACCATCCGATTGATTCCATCGTAAATTAAGAAACCATTAACACAGCCATTTAGTGAATAGTTAATAATTATATAAAAGATAATACATGTAACTATGTAGTTAAATTTATTGGCAGGTTAGATTAATAAGAATTTAGGTATAAATCCGAATAGAATTTGATAATATAGATTTCTATCATCAATATAATAAATATCAGTTTTTGTTTAGATATTCAATCAAACATCTTCCGTCGATATTAAACATAATATTAAATAATATAAATTTTATAAAAAAATGTATAAGTATATATATTTGATGTTAATATCTCGACTATTTTAATGCAACATAATTAGACTAATTTTAGTCCAATGTAGGTAATACTAATTTAAAACAACATGCTTCTTACATATATCTGAATAATATTACACTATTTTCAAGATTTCAGTAATATATAATACAATAAAATTGCCCGACTTTTAGAGTTTAGATTCATAATTCAATTCGAATTAACTAAAATCAGTATGCTATAGATAGGATCTATCTTCGGAGTCTTATTCCATCCTCATTGACGAAGAGATCACTAACGTCGACCCTGATCTAGCTATCTTCAGTATACTATACAAAAACAGGGCATAATGTATAAATACAAGAGAGAAGAATATGAACATATAACTACCCTATCATCACCCTTTTGTCTATAACTTCCAAAACTAATTATTTACATCACCAAAGATTTTACTTCTAGTATTTTGTTTTTTACATACAAAAAAGTGTTAAATCAGTCTCCCAAATAGATCAGAATACTGGAGCGCGCGGTCGGATGAAGGTGAGGGTGACGAGAAAGAAAGCCACCGAAGAGGGCAGGAGAGTCATGCGAGGAAGAAGACATTTGAGCAAGGAGATCAGGTTGAGTGCCGACATATATAGTTATCAGGGGATGGGAGGTCGAAGAAGCTGATATATGTCCGAGACAGAAGAGATCACTTTGTCAAGGAAGGGGTTAGTAAGTTTTCTGAGTTACTCTCTCTCTCTCTCTCTCACGTATATTACTAACTTCTTCGTGTAAAGAGTTAGTCATATATATATATACATATAAATAAAGGATCGATAATGAAATAAATAAATAAACTTACATTGTCACCCTTCAGTCTCTGGGCTGTCATGTAGCAGACAACCTCCCAAACCAAGAACTCCCTTCTCCTTGGAGACTAGATATATAGAGCCCTTCCCTTCTTCTCCACCTATATATATACACGAGGCGATTCGATCTCTAAATAGAACGGTCCGACCGGCTCCGCCGGATCCTCTGCCCTCTGCACGCAGCTTTGTAGGACACCATAGCAATAGATGGACTTATACATAATGCAATCAAAAAATAATCTTGTAAATGCGCTTTTTAGACTATGAACATAATTGTTGTTTAAGTAGTGATAAAAAGTAATATCAATTTGTTGTTGATTCACATTATGATATTGTAAATTAAGAATAAATTTAATCGAAGTAGAATATATTACACACACACACACTAATTGGCCACACACACACATACTAATTGGCCCGACTCGGTTAGATCGATTCAGACAAGATATTCGATGATCGACAGATATTCTAGCCGATCCTCCCGAGAGCTAGCTCAAGGAAAAAGATAGATTGAGCTGCGAATTAATTGAGTAATAACCGTGACAGCTACGTACTGATGATCTGCTGCACGCGCGCACACATATATAGATGGTGAGAAGAACATCTTAATTAATATTGCCGAGCTTTAATTTTCTTCCTGTGTCAGCAATTGTATTCTATCTAGCTATACCACACAGTGAGCCGGCAATGAGAGCAATATGCATGCATGCTCGTCAAATTTCAAATCTAATTAAGTAGCTTAAAATGAAGTGTGAACTAGGGAATGACATCTATAAAATTGTCACGTACGTCTAGCTATAGGGACCGTGTGATGACAAAAAAAGGGTGGGAATTACCATCGAAATATGACCAAAATTGGTGGGGGGGGGATCTCAGAAGATATATAGATATATATATATATATAAGATGGTCTCTCACCTTTTTTTTGGTCCAAGAAAGAAATATATATTTAAAAGCGTAATTTGTAGTGGTTGCCAAACAACTCTCTCTTAACAAGTTTAATAAAAAAAATAAAAACTTATAACAAAAACTCAATTTATCACACAACCAAACACCTCATGAGCTCCGGAGAGATCAGCTTTCTTGGCCATCTGAGGAACAGCAATTAATTCTCTCTTGCGGCATCTTCCCAGAAGATAGTTTCATGGATAGCTAGCTAGCATGCTCTAATCACCCTTCAACCCAAGGTGCATCGGCATTAATTATTATACATTGGAACAAAACTGTGGCCTGTGGGACATTAATTTTAGTAAAAAATAAAAATAAAAACGACTATACCCAACCAATCCGTTTTGGGAGATTTTGGATGGGCTGGAATTCTTATATATTGGAACAAAGTTTCAAGGACACTTTTAAGATTTTTGGATCTTAAATATGAGCATGCAAAAGTACCACATGTGAAGTAATAATTCAGATAACAGGGATTGTTTATCAAAATTTAGAAATAAACAGCCTTTTCATTTGAAAAGGTGATTAACAATTAGAGGAAGCTAGCAGCAATACTCTGTTACTATCATAGCATAGAAGAGGTACAAAATGTTATCTTCGTCTAAAAACATCAATCAGAAAAAATCAGAGTCCCATATATATATGAAGTAATTGCCTATTGGTGTATGCTTTTGATAATTAAATACAACACATTCCCATAATTAATAGTTCTTTTGTGCAGCTTTTTAATCGTATTGTTTGAATTCCTCTGAAAATCAAACCATCACTTGTTGATTTATGAAGTGCAAAAACAATAAAATTATCAATGACTCTCATGTGATTCATGAGAGTCGGCTAGCTTATAAATTCGGATTCCACTTCCCAATAAAGAAATATACATAAAGTAAATCATCACAAACTCTCATATACATATATACAATCGGTTATATATGTATGTAACATATTTCCTGTGTAAAACAATATACAACGTTTTTCCAAGAAAACGTTGCTCAAATACACTATAACATTAACGGCGAAAACAGCTATATATATATACACGCTGCAAGAACAGGCAGCTAGCGGCGCCAGCATCTGAAGCTGCTAGCTAATTAATTGCACGCAGTTAAAACGAGTCTGTTCAGGGAAATAGAAAAAGAAATCAAACCTCGTCGGCAGTCGACTGATGCAGTCTCTCCGGTTCGTGTTCCTCTCAGAGATCGATGATCATTTGACGGGGCGACATATATTCGAAACGACTGATTAATCCTGCGAAACGATACCGACGGAATCTGGAATATGAACAAACCATATTGCAAAACTTAAGTAAAAGTATGTATATATATCTTGCCGTACTAATTAATGTGAAAAAGAGGAAGAAAGCGTGTGAAGCTGCCTGTTGCTAACGAACCGTATATATCCCTGTCTCCTCTTAAATCTGTGCAGGAAGAACGCTCGATCGAACTGAATGAAATTAAATACCGTCAGAGAAAGGACCCAGCTAGCTAGCAGAGAAATGAAGTGATATTGGCGCGGCTCAATCTGAGACTGATCTACGATCTTCTTGTAAACCCATCGTCGGATTGAACCTCACCAACATCTCTTTGCCTTCCTCCCCTTCTGGATCCGTGTCTTGAGAAGATCGATCATATATATATAGAGAGAGAGAGAGATGCAATCAAAAGACAGCAGGAAATGGCGGGATTCAATTCCCTCCCGTATATATGATCGAGTGAAAAACTACATCAAGTTCCAAATATATATATATATATATATTTATTTATATATAAAGCTTGATCGATCCCCCGTTAATGCCGCAGCAGAAGGTCGATCGATATAATGGAATTAAGGATCCCCATCTACGTACTGCTTCCACCGAGCTGTTGGGGCCCGGCTATTCTCGCGCCGCGGATAATTAAGACGTGAATGATGTCGTAGCTGAGAGGGCGCGGAGCACCCAATATAGCAGCTGGCAAATGGGGGGCGAGAGAATGGGTATAGGCGCTCGCCGGCATGGGCATGCGTGTGGCCGCAAGCTGTGCGTTGGGTGGTAGGAAGATGGCGCAGTCTGTATGTGCGTGAATGAGAATTTACTGTGTGACAAGATGGAGAAGAAGCTAGGGTTCGATGTGGGAAGGTGGATGAGGAAGTACAGGTATGTATAGAGAGAGGGAGGCAACGGGGAAGAAGCTAGGAGACCTCGGGATTAATGGAAGGAAGAGAGGGGGGAAAGTGAGGAGAATGATGGGGAAGGTGCATCCTGCTTTAGCGGGTCTGCCATGCTCCTCTCTCTCTATCTCTCTCTCTCTCTCTCTCTCTCTCTCTCTCTCTCTCTCTCCACGCATGCAAACATCATCTCGTCCAACTTCAGAACTTGCATATCCTTCGGGGAACCCTTATCATTGTCGATCTACTGTTGTTACCCGAACGATTCTATATCTCCCTTGGGTTCTGATCACCTTAGACAGTCGTCAGAGGAAGAAACTCACTCAGCCTTCAATCCGGGCAAGCCACACGTCGGTTCAGTGTGTCGAGCGAAGCTTAGGGTGCGTTTGTTTACCTTGAAAACTTGCCGCATGCAGTCACTTTTACCGAAAACATTCTCCTTCGTGTATTTGGTTCCATGTAAAACATATGTCAACGTAAAATGAATTACATAGGTTGAGAAGAAATGCTGATTTTGGCATCCGCGGGTACTCAACGGATGCCATTTTCCGGGATGGTGGGCAACATTGATTTCAAAATTTTAATTTGTTAAATAAAATATTTTTAGCTTAAATAAATATTATTAATCTTAATAACTGTAAATTACTTTAAAATATTTTTATTTAAAATTTATACTAGTAGATAAAAACTTATTTGTTAAATAAAATTTATTTTATTTATACTTATATACTGATATAAGCATTTGAACTTATATTCATCATATAAATTAAATGATAGATTATATTTTAATATATTATAAAAATGCTGTCACATGTAATCCCTTTTAATGTGATTTATTGTTATATGTTATCAAATAAAATAAGTATTTTAATAAATAATTGTTGAATATTGAACTATTTTAGATTGTTTATAATTTAAGTTGATAAATATGACGAGCATGTTTTGTTGATTAAAATCATATTTTTGTAAACTATGTTGTCAAAAATATTATAATACAATATTTTGAAACTTAATTTACATATAATTAAATAAGAGAAATAATTACTTAAGAAAATATTTTCCGAGCAACCAAATGAACCAAATGATGTTATCAAGATTTCAAAATCTTCGAAAATCATATGCAACGTAAAAGGTTTTCAAGTGAATTTAATTTTTCGTGGATCCAAATGGACCCTTAGGGGAGCTCCTTTGACCAATGGTGGCAGAGACGTTGAAACGCAAACAATGTCGATGTTACATCATTTTAATCGAGACTGTCCGGTGTATCCGTCAGAAAATTTCACGATGATCGACATGATTAAAAATTTCAAAAGGCCCGCAAGCACTCGAAAGGAGAAGATATCTACGGAGAAGAGGGCATCTGTTCCAGGCAAAAGAAGACGAGCATGACAAAGAAAGCGCGCGATTGCCAAGGTGAAGGGGAACTCCCGCTAATTAACGAGAAGAGTGTGATTGCCAAGAGCCAACATATATCGATTCTTTGGGGACGATTGTGAAGAGAAAAATTCTCCGGAGAAGTGGGGTCTTTGCAAGAGCAAGAGAATACACCTCCGGCCAAAGGTAAAGACGGCCAAGGTTAAGAGAAGACAAGTTAAGCGGAAGGAGCTGTTGCTATATGAGACCAAAAGAAAACAAGCTGACGAGGAGAAGGCGGCCAGAGAAGTAGACCAAGCTTTAATGACATGGAAACGTCGACGTCAAGTATAAAAAATAATCTTCAACATATATTGTTGGTGACTAATTAAATTGTTCTAAAAAAAATTCAAAAGGCTCGTGAGCACTCAAAAGGAGAAGATATCTCCAGAGGAGGCATCTGTACGTTCAGGCAACAGAAAGACAAGCATGGTGAAGAAAGTGATTGCCAAGGTGAAGAGAACTCCTGCTGACGAGTAGAAGATGACTACCAAAAGTAACGCACTTTTTTTTTTTTAAACTAACACGGTAAAACTTTGTTTTGTAAAAGTAACACACTTTGGTCAAAGTCGAGTTTTCAAAGTTGTTTTTACAACTCGACTTTTAACAAAACATTGTTTAAAGTCGAGTTTAGGAAGTTCGACTTTAAAGTCGAGTTTTTTAAACTCGACTTTTCTTAGTTTTTACCCCGCGTTTCACCCCCCCCCCCGATTTACCCTGCGCATTCACCGCGGCGGACGCTCATTCACCCCGGCTCCCTCTCTCTCGACGGCGGCTCTCCTCGGCGGCGGCGGCGGCGGATCTGCTGGGCAGTGGATCACCTGGACGGCGGCAGCGGCGCATCTGCTGGGCGGCGGCGGCGGCGATTCTCCTGGGCGTCGGATCTCGTGGATGCCGGCGGCGGATCTGGGGGGCGGATCTCCTGGGTGGCGGACGGCGGCTTTGGATCTTGGTAGAGTGAGGTAGTGTGAGGTATGTGCGGTCTACATTTTGCTTGTTTTCATCCGCCAATAGAAGTTGTATATGTTGTCGACGTTTTCATCCGTCCTAGGGCAGGTTTTTGTTCGGCGAGAGGGGGGTTTAGGTATGTGTTGATATCAAACTAAATTGGAATGGAATGTAAGGGGTAGGGGAAGGGAAAAATGGAGAAACTGTAAGGGGTAGGGGAATGGAGAAATGGAGAATTGGGGAAGGGAAAAAAGAGAAAATCGATCACAAATATGGCATGGATTTGGAATTTTTTATTTTTTCTATTATTATGGAAATTAATCGAAATAATGTAAAGTTATTATCTGAAATTATAAATAAAAAAATTTTAAGATTTAAGACTTTAACAGCGTTCTTGATAACTGAGGATCCGTATGAACTCTCCGATGGGGGTGGATTGATACTCAATTACATAGTATCATATTCTCCGCCGCAAGTGAGATTGGGGGGGTGTGAATAGGTTTGAAACGAAGAGCAAACTTAGGATGGGGGGTCAAGACTTAAGGGTGTAAATTCTAACAACTTGCTAATTTCAGGTTAGTATCAAACAATTAAAAATATGGCATCGAGGGTTATCAACGTCCGCATCATGTTTGATGGAATGATTTCCATCAGTAATGAGTTTGTCTCTTACTATGGTGGAGATGAACGGAATATGAAGCTATTGCAAGGATGTAATCACGAAGACTTGTTGAGCTTTATATTTGATGCAATTGGTTGTAACCCGGGGTCAATGAACATAAGATTACTTTATAATTATTTTGATGGTGTGAATGAGGTATTAGATGACAGTACCACTCAAACACTGTTGACGAGATGTCGTGAAGTACCTGATATTACACTTTACATCGTAAAAGACTGTCAAGAAACGTCAAATCAGGCTGGATGTAGTACTTGGAATCAGGAGACATATAATCAACCAACAATGGGTCAGTTATTGTCCCAAGTTGAAAGTAACATTAGTCCATGGAATATGGCAGTCAACGCATATCACAATAGTGAAAGTACTTTGAACGAGCAGTACGATGTCGAAGATGAGCAAGATGAACAATATGATAGTGATGAGACCGAAAGTGACAACGAAGAAATACCAAATGAGATGGTGAATAGTATTATAGATATAGATGGACCCTCGGTCATTGCACCTCCAACTACCAAATCGGGGGGGGGGGGTGAAACGCGGGGTAAAAACTAAGAAAAGTCGAGTTTAAAAAACTCGACTTTAAAGTCGAACTTCCTAAACTCGACTTTAAACAATGTTTTGTTAAAAGTCGAGTTGTAAAAACTCGACTTTAAGCTAATCCGGTTTCGCCATCATTAGTCGAAGAGGTTTACTGTTTAGGGTCTGAAAACTCGACTTTGACCAAAGTGTGTTACTTTTACAAAACAAAGTTTTACCGTGTTAGTTTTAAAAATAAATAAAAAAGTGCGTTACTTCAAAAAAAAACTCCCAAAAGCAGACGTCTCTGGAGCAATTGTGAAGAGAAGACTAATTCTCCAGAGTAGAGGGTGCTTGCAAGAGCAAGAGAAGACATCTTTAGCGGAAGGTATAGATGGCCAAGGTTAAGAGTAAGGTGATGTCATGAGGTGAAGAGAAGACAAGCCGACGAGGATCGAGAAGGTGATTGCAAGAGAAGAAAACTTTTGAGGTGGAGACACCGAACGTCAAAGTATAGATAATCTTCAACATATATCGTCGTTGGTAATTAAATTATTCTTAAAAAGAGTAGAGTTTCTATTTCTAACTTTACGTGTAATGTTAATCTTTTAGATATATCTCTACTTATTATTAATCCGTAGAAATACTAACAATTGAAAGATAGTTGATATGTTTATTACTATCATTTGTCAGCTGGTTGTAAGTTATCTAGGAATAGTGAACAGATTGAAAGTCCACAATGCTGTAGAGTAGCAGGCTGTGTCCTCGAATGTCCACCACTCTGTTAGGTGGTGAGATTATATGCTAGAAAACCCTCTCACCAAGAGAGGTCCTGGGTTGCGAATCCAAGGGTTTCAAGTCTTCGGACCTTGTCCGCATCGCTATGGTCTCTGATACAAAAAACACACACACACATCAAAAATCATCCCAAAAATGATATCGATACGAGGATTGACTTATGATTAGATGTTTAACAAATTCAGTACTTTTATTTACGTGTTATTATATCATGTTAAATACTCATTTAAAAAATTCATTAAGAAATTTTAACTAGATCTTGAGTTAGAGAGTGTCTTGACCAAGGGAATTAGATTTATAAATATATATAGCTAGAAGTATATAAAAAAGAGTAGCATAACTTTGCCTATATATATATGCACGCCGTGGATGAAGGTTCCTAGGCTTCATCGATCGGCCTCACACGAATCACAAGTCATAAATATACAAATGGCGTACCACATATATTATTGTGTGTGTCACTGTGTATATATAAACAATCAAGCACACATAAACACATGTATAGCAATTCATGGGACCATGCATGGGAAATATAGCAAACTAAGAGGAGGAATAAGAGACAAAAGAAGGTGGAAGGTAAGCTAGCTAGGGGGCCGGCTTATCGAACCTCTTCTTCCTCGGGAGCAGGAGCGCAGAATCTCAGCCAAGCGAAAGGGGCTTTGCCTTGAAAAAGAAGGTTCTTCCCAAGAAGACAATATTTAACGCAACATACGGTTCAGACTCCCTCTTTATGTATGTATATATATATATATATATATATATATCTCCCTCTCTCTTTCCATATATACATATATAGAGATCCACATTTATCTGTCATCCCACCATCTTCCTCCACCTGTGTGTGTCTAAAATAGACAGATAGAAGAGGGTTCTCAAAGAGAGGAAGAGAGAGATAGGGAGAGAGGGGGTGTGTATGTGGAGTTAGCCAAATCACAAGGCGGAGACAGCGGCGACAAAGCTGCCTTAGAACGACAGCACAAGTGGAGACAACCGAAGCTTTGTGTTGCTCCCAAATCCTTCCTTTTCCTCTCGCGTCTTCCGACTTTTAAGCTCGCCAACTTGAGTGGGCTCGAACAGATGGCAAGTGGAGGAGGAGATCTCCTCAAAGTCCTTTTCCAAGTTGGTGAAAGGGGAGTCTCTCTCTCTCTCTCTCTCCAACACACACCTCTCTCTTCTCTTCTCTTCTCCTTGGTTTCATGAGTAGGTAGGGGCGTGCAGCGCCTTCCCCAACCAGATTCCCACGCCTTGAACCGATCCCATCATCTCCCTTTCCTCTTTCTTTCACGCACATTTCTACAAACACAAGCAACACACTACCGCACACCCCCCCTCTCTCTCTCTATATATATATGGATATTAATTTTCATATGTGCAAAGCTGATTAGGGTTGTAAACATAATCCTAAGTTCCCAAATTTCAATTCAATTTCCATAAAAATCATAGATTCAGAACTCACTAAGAGTTATTTCAATGACTTGTCGAAATCAAATATTTAGTAATATTGTTACTAAATCAGAGCTCTGCCTGCAGCCCTAAAGCTGATGGAGCCATAGTAAGAGGTCAACAACCCCACTTGTTGGTTAAGGTGGTGGACAGATGTAGACGGTTGCTCTCTCATCAACATCCTTTCCTTCAAACCCACCTTCAGATTTTCTTGTTTTCCTCTTTTTATGTGCTGGCTACCTCGGCGGGATCTGGTGGAGTTCCAAGAGCTCCTAGCTATTAGACTCCCACACAAGACTATTTATTTATTTTGGGTCAGAAAGACTCTGTATCCTTAACGCCAACTAGTACTCCATCAAGGTTGCTTTCCAAACGTTCATATGTGTCGATATGCAGATGTGTATAGACGTGAAAAATATGTGGCTTCACTCGGCAGTTCAGTTAGGAGAAGAGAAGAAATGCAAACAGTCTATATATATGTGTGTGTGTGTGTATATATCTGGGTTCTAACGGACTCTGGGCAGTACATGCATTCGTACTAGCTAGAGGTGTCGATGAGCCAATCCGGTTCAACCCCAAGATGACCCGATCCAAGACTCGACCAAAATATACTAGGCCCAGCACAAGTCATATAATTATATTATTGGTATGGCCAGAAAAAAAATGTTAACTTAGACGGTATTTGATTTGTCTTAATAAAAATATCTTCGATATTATTTCTTTTAATTTCACTACTTAATCTATATTGTGAAGCATACGTAATAACTATGTCAATTTTCTCTCTTTCCGCAATCATTCTTACCATAATAACTTTATCTTTTACTCTTTTATCCAAACTATTACATCATTTAATATTTTATTGACAATGATACCTACCATTATTTTATTTCTCTCTTTTCCCTGTATCATAGCTTGTAATGTGTATTTTCTACTCCTTTATATTTCTCTCCTATCCACTTAGTTTATTTGATACACATAATATTATTAATCCATCAACCCATCATCATACATCAACATATATAATTTCCACATTATGACATTTTTCATAATTAGATATATTTGTTGGTCAAGGAGGAGGTTGGTGGAGAGTGGAGACAGGCAAATCTGATGCGTGTACACACCAAGACCGAAGGGTGTATATATATACATATGTATAAATATAATATATATCCTCCTTTTACTGCTTCTTGGAAGATGCTGGAATTTCGATTCCACACGGTGCCTTTCCAGGTCCCGATCGAAGAAGAACAGCAGCTGTTTCCCATCGACCGTCGCGTGTATCTTGAAGGGATCCAGCGTGTCGGCAGGCGGCTGACGTCGCATCTAGCCGGGATCTAGCAATCTTCATCAAAAGATTGTTAGATATTCCCGGTAACACGACAACATCTAATTAATATTATTTTTCATCAAAAGAAATTTTTTTTTTTACATTCATCTTTAGACTTCTAACAGACCAATCGGAAATATTTGGGTGAAAAGTCAGGATGTTATCTCTTAGAACAGCCCCACCTCGAACAAATGCATTCTCCAACTGACAAGAAACATCAAGGCACCAAGAAATCAGCAGAGAGTGGTTGCTTATCACGGCATTACAAAATGAATCTCTAGTGTTTTGACCGTCTTGGCATCATTATGCGGGAGTACTACCCTAGTCCGGGGGTAAGAAGAAACTGGAAACCGGAGAAACGCCATTGTTTATAGAAACAGGGTGGGGGCAGGCAGTCAACCATGAAAATGGGGAAGAAGGTGATCCAAATCAGGCACCGTATCGCTTACTCCTTTTGAGGCACTTCCTCCTCAGCCTCGGAAAAGTAATCTTGCCTGAGAAAGTAAAATTAAGAATGATATAGAACTGCAAGTTCCAGCCCAGCAACAATGGTCTGTGGAGGGTACGAAATAAAGCATTGATTGATGTACCTAATTTTGCGAGACAGCTGATAGATTCCGGTTCCAGCCATCGCAACGTTTACACTGAAAAGATTCCAGTTTTTCTGCAATCACGGCAACAAAAAAAAAAATCAGACCAGAAAAAGAGCCACGACAATAATCCGGTGGAGAAGCCTTAACAAGCTGACGACGTGAAAAAAAAACGCATTTTACATTCTTGACAAAGAAACTATCAAGAATTATGCCCGACCACGCTCCTGTTGGAAGATGAGTTGCAGACTCGACTCCTATACATACTTCCCCAGGCTCCCATATCATGTTCTCTCATTCAGAACATGGCTCGAATTTAGGTCAACATATCCTGCGCATGCTGCTCTAACCTCTCTCATCTTCTTTAACCTCTCTCTTTTCTGACGCTAGGGTTGCAACATGCCCTTTGCAAACAACCTGGATGGGCAGCACGCAGGAGGAATGGGAGAGCCATGACAAGGATGAGGCAGCGTCCTTCCAATTGAGGAGATGGAGGACAAACAGTCCAACGAGGCTGTGCAAGACGTGTTATCAGGACCACAGGATGGGACATTGTATGGTGAAACAACTGCCAGACCACCACCATGGCACCACGAGGCACCACCACCAGGTAGGCAGAGAAAGATGGGCAAGGCATCACCGTGTTCAGCTGTAATCAACAGTGGCATTTTTTTTTGAAAAGACAAAAAATAAAGATATCCTCTTGTAACCATACAAAAATATTAAATTGACATTGTCATTCCAAATTGTTATCCTTGTATCATGCCCGGTTGTATCATGGTCAAATCTAACAACATGATACATAAGTATACATTATATAATAATCAGAATCTCAGCTATTTTATGGACAAAAATTAATGATATCCGTATGTCATTTTACCCTTACCATATATAATAACAAGCATTGCCAAGAGAATAATGGGGCACATTATCCGCTTCTGGAGTCACCTATTATTATGATGTTCTACCATACAACCTTAAGCCCACAAAGACCCTGGTTTACTCCCAGACTGACGGAAGAGAAACACAGAATCCAGAAAGTAAAATCCTTAAGTTTGCACCCATCAACATTTCCAGAACATTGTCTCATGATCTCGTCCCTTATCCTCTATAGTTAGCAGATGAGGATCCAAACCTTCTTCACGGCTTCCCCATGTTCTTCCAGAATGTTCAGACGCTGTCAAGGGCCTCAAGGCTGACCTTATCGCCATCTTTTAGAAGTTACAGGAAGGCAAATCACATTTTTGCAGTGGCCGAAAAACAGGATGCTGGTTTTCATCCTTGAGAGTAGACACAGAACATGAAAGACTTCAGCCTATTAGCCTCCTAAACACAACTTCTATAAGATTATCACAAAGGTTTTGTCTTCACCAAGGTGTGGAATATCAATGATAACTTAGTGATCATAACCAAGGTGCTCTGACACGTTATGTTTATTTTTTGGAATGATGACATCTCATAGGAAAGAAGGCTTATTCAAGCTGGATATCAGAAGATATGTCAATCAATCGGTGATGCTGATTGGGCACTAGAACAAGAGATTCCTATTACACATATCTAGTTCCTTCTGATAACTCTTTCTTTGTACAGATTGCAATCTAGAAAAGAGTAGAGGATATGAAGTGAATGGCTGTGCAGCCTGTTTGTGCATGAGCAGGGGAGTGGGGTTGCAAGTAACCGAGGATGAAAGAAAAGGCATGGACAAGAAGATGTAAGAAGGCCTCCTTGGCAAGAAGAAAGAGAAGGGAAAACTTGAGAGAAAATGCCCCTTCTCAGCCGAAGTGCAGGGTGGGAGAGAGAGCAAGAGTAGGAGTGCTATGGCACATCAGGGTGGGAGAGAGGATGAGGGTAGGAGTGCTATGGCACATCTCCTTGAGGGATCTCATTTATTGCTGCTTTAGATACATTGATGGGGTTCTTAAACAAATCCCATTTCTACATTTTAATCTATACAAAATCCCTATTACAAAAATTATTCTTACATCTTAAAATATATGACTTCATAAAGCCCAAAAAGCAATTTATATTTATGTTAACAACCATGAAAACTAAATAACTGTTGTAAATAAGAAATATTAAATAAACAAACTCTAAACCGTACAACTTATTTAATGCATGATTGAGTTGTTTCTGCTCAACTAAAACGCATAACCTAGTACTAGTTTGTACACCCCATCTAATCTCAACTGCACCAGTTTTAGTATCAGAACCCACAAAGGCGAGGTGTACGACATGATGCCCTTTTAGCTGGCCACAGGTGACTTGATCAAGTTTTAAGCAATTCACAGAGTTTATTTATAAGTACTGCTCTTGCTTACCTAGGTAAATTTGTTCTCTTGAACATGAACATAAATTTTAAAGTTTTTGGATATGAGAACAATCACATTTTATAAAGGGGTAAAAGTAACTTTTATTAAGAGGGATTTTTTTTGTTCTAACAACTCCGTCTAATTTTGGTATTTTGCAAGGCTCATCTAAGTCCAGTTTAGGATTCAAACGTATGCATCCGAATAGTGACACCCATCTGCACTTTCTCATTTATTGTTTATATCTTAAAAATATCTAAGTGGTATAATATTTTTGCCTACATGGTTATTAAAATATTTCATTCATTTCGTTTTTTACAAGTATTTTTTGTACTAATTTCATTTATTTGTATTAAATATATATTATTAAAATAATATATATTGTCTCAAGCGCTTGATGCGAGGGGTCCCTAGCCTTGGGTGCCTCATACCTGGTATAACATAGTTTTGCAAAGTTTGCGAATTCAATTCCCAGCTTCCCATCGACAGTCCGCACCATGTCTCCACCTCAGGTGAACCCTGGAAACGTGCTATCTAATCTATCCACCAGAACTGGCTGACCAGCCTGCAGGTCCACCGCAGATCACAGTCACTGCCCACCCGCTGACTTCAACAGATCAACTGCCAACTGCCAGAAAGGGTACCAGTAATGGCCCTCTCAGAGCCCAGGCACCACTTCTGTGCTCCCTATCCTGCATGGCTGGGCCATCACAAGGCTGCCGACAGCTCAATCATTGACCCACCTGGGTGATCTGCCCTTTTGGAGCCGAACAGGTCCAGTGCAATCAGATTAGGCCTCAACTTGGCCCAACCAGTTCAACTTATTCAGCCATTCCAGCCAAGTTTTGCTGGTCCATCCAGTCAAGTTTGGCCATAATCAACCATGACCACCAGGGTTGTCAGTTGTGAGCTGGACCAAACCGGTTCAAATCTGTCTGAACCGGTTCAGAGATGGAAATCATCAACCATGTGAGACATACTCAACAAGATGGTCCACCCAGCTCAAGGTCTAGCACGTGAAAGACAGATCCGAGAGATTCAAGACATGCTTGTAAACATCAGTGAGGAAATTCAGTGGATTCAAAACAACATTTGATACATGTGGTCAGTGAACTGTGGGAAGGCAGGACCAGCGGTCAAGTGGGGTCAGCAATGCAGCACTTTATCAGAGACTCACCCAGACCTATCATGCATCAAATACATTGATAAAGCCCACTCCTTCATTACGAACTCCAGGGGTTGGGAGGAATTGTGTTTCCTGCTTCATGAAGTATGGAAAATGATGATTATTGATGATGCATTCCCTTGGAAGGGGTGCTCATGCAAACCAGTAAAAACAGTAAACTGAACCGAACAGATCCAAACTATTTGGTTTGGTTCAGTTCAAAAGGTTGGCTGTTTGGTATTTTGAAACTGAACCGGACCATTATATAATCAACGATTTGGTTTGGTTCACCCCCTCCCCCACTGACATGTACCAAACCAGTAAACCGGTTGGCCTAGTTGCTTAGTTCATTCTCTATGTTATGTTGATTTCAAAAGTATATTATTATAAAACTATAAAGAGTGATACTAGAGAGAGTTCTCTCCTATAAATAAAATACTAAACTTATGGTTGGCCCTAAATGGTTATTTTATTTTAATTTATCTTGCATTCTTTTATTTATTTTATAAATTAGGTGCCGAATCAACGAACCGAACTGTTTGGTTTGGTTCATCAACTATTTGGGCTTTTACCAAACTGGTTTCGCTTGGTTTGGTTCAATTGTCAGTTCAAGGATCTTAAAATCAAACCAAATCAAACTGATTTTCCTACCAAATGTATGTTATACTATTAATAATCGTATTCATAGCCTTTATATAAATTCAAAAATATCACAAAAATATTTAATCTAAAACAATTACATATATGTTGAAGAAATTAAACAACATATTCCTTATATTTTCACTTGTAGAGATTATGATGGCTGAGATTGCGGGAAAACAGTCTCAATGCAGAACTGAATTGAACTATGATAACCCCTACAATATGCCAGAATTGGAAGGGATAAAATCAACTGTAGTGGTGTTCTGCCATGTGATAAAGTAGGTTGCAGTCAGCATTCATTCATATCGACACTCAGAATAAACAAATCAGAGCTTTGACAGCCATAGCAAACTCCCCTTTGTGTTTTTCTTTTTGCCCACATCAGCAGCAGTGAAAAATGTAATCATTATAAGCAGGTCATGCCACCATTGTGAAACAATATATTGACTTACACGATGCAGAATCTATTCACACATGCATATCAGGCACTCAAAATAATAACATCATAAAAACACTGTGACAGTCTATCTTCAAAAAAATCAATGATGTTAACATAACTAACAAGGTTCAAAAGGATATCAGACACAGCAGAGACTGATCTCCGAACTCCATTCCTAAAAACAAAACTTTAAACAAAATTTACATAAAAGTCTGTGGCTTCTCTCTTACCGGTGTAATTACCGTACTATAACGTGACCAGATAACCCCAGTGCATGTAACAGCTGTGAACCAGAATACAGAAATTAATAATAGATAAATAAACAGAAATTAGAGTGGTAAAATGTAACTAACTTGAGAGTTCCTACAATTCAGAATTTGAGCTTACCAACTTGCTGCGGGTAAGATAGTTTCTCTGGAGGCTTCGAAAAATCAGCAATGTTTGCTATGCTGATTCCCCATTTAAATGTAGGTGCCCAAAAGTGGACTGCACTAACAATTTAACAGTGAGTAAATTAGAGAGATAAAGATAACTTATCAAGTTATCATCATATATGGATCAATGTTCAAGGTGATTGAAGCTATTTCCGTGAAAATTATTCTTAAGAAGGAACTTGGCAGATGCAGTAACTACACAGTTTAGGGACCTATTACCTAAGGAGGTAAACAGAGACTGCTGAAAAGTAAGTGGAACCTGGGAGGAAACACTCATTCTATGATCTTAAGTTAGGAGTCATGGCAATCACAATTTAGATATCATATCTAGGTATTTGGAAGCCAAAGATCTCCTTAGTGGTGAAAAGTACATATGTAGGTCAGCATCCAGAAAGCTCTAATTGCTAACTGGCTGACTTGCTTTCTGGAGAACATTTCTTATTTCACATAGCTCATGTGAAATAAGATAATTATTGGACCATAGATTTAAAGCATCACATTCATTAAGGAGATTTTTTTTTCTATCTGGACGAAGATGAACCACAGTTTTGTCATTACAAATATGATGGGGAATGATTTGAAAGCCTGGAATATGTATTATACGTTAAAAGGACGGGAAAGTTTTCAATAGTTGATCCTCACTCTTCAGTCATCTAGGCAAAGACAACACATGATATTCCAACACTATTCCATCTCTCTCCATAACCAATTGTTTTACTTATTCAGCTTAGAGCCTCAATCAGACATAAATTTTACTTTATAGGGTGAGTAAACTGTATCCAGCTTAACATGATGCATTTTAAATATAAATAAGAAATAAAATAAATAAAAATTTGATATGACTAACTCTTTGGAGCTTTAAGTTCATACAGATGCCCAAAAAAATCAGTTTCATCAACATTTTTTGAATGAATTTTCCTGTAACTTTGGCAAGGGCCGCAAGGGCCATGTCAACCTGTTTGACTCCCGACATCAGAACATCTTGGGCACCAAGTGGTGCCTCTGCACCAGGGCACACCTTACGCCCTGTTTGGTAACACTATTAGGTACCTCTATCACTATCAATTTTAAAATTGATATTGATAGGAATCATTAAGTGTTTGGGTAATTGTATCAATTTTTAAATTTGTAGTACAAACAAAACATATTATGTAATACAAGTGCCCACTTGTATTACTTTTGATATTGATACTCCAACATTTGAAAATATTAATATCAATATTGATATAGTACCAAAAATGAAACTCTAACCAAACAGGGCATTAGGTAGATGGACCAAGCTGGTTGCTAGTGTAGATACCCCCAAGGCATCTCCGCATGTATCATAGTTGTCAAGGCGACAAGGCGTTGAAGGGTACCGATTCCGCTTAGGCGACAAGGCGGTCGCTTAGGCGTCGCCTAGGCGGTCAAGGCGGTAATCAAGGAAGGCTAAGTCGAAAGGTTGTTATATATAAAAATAAAAATAAATATAATTATATTTTTTATGTTATAATTGAATATGAGTGTTTTATCAATGCACTTAAGTAAATATGATGTGTGTGAAAGAGAAGAAAGTTAAATATATTTTTATAAAATTTAAGTATATAACTCATTTATGATTATAAAATTTATATAAGCGTAATAGTATAAGTGATGGTAAAATATTATTATAATATTATTAAATGGGGGGAGCGCAGAGTAGTCGCGGATCAATTATAAGTGATAGTGCAATATATTAATATATTCAAACTATCATTAAATAAGTGTCCCTTGTGAGGGGTATCAAGGGGGGAAAATATCTCAAAATTATTTTTTTAATGATGTAAAAATACCTAAGGCGCCTTGCCTGGGCGCCTAGACTGGCGCCTTGCACGCCTTTTTGGCCCCAGACAAGGCGCCCTTGGAAAAGTGTCTCGCCGCCTAGGCGGGCGCCTTGACAACTATGGCATGTATTCCTTTTGTCATCATAAGTAGATGGAATCGTCTTCATACCTGATTTTATTATTCTTTTAAGGGGAAGCTTTTGCATCATGCTCCATTTATAATTCGCACTTGAACAATTTTTTAATCAATGTGTTAGCAATCACTTTCATTAAAGACACTCATCATAAACCAGTTGATTGTCTTTTGCCAACTCACAAAGCACAAACCAGACATGACCGAATCTGCTCTAAGTTACATAAGAAAGAGTTCACAAGTCAGGAAGTCAGTTTCATGATAAAGAGGTTGCTATCTAAAGCAACACATTCGCATTGGAATATCGAATTGTACTACGTCAAAATTACCACATAAGACATCAAAGTCAAAGACAAACTGAGGAACACTCTGACATTTGCTTTGTCTGTGTCCAATCTGACAGAAATCCCGTCCTGGATCTTGAAACTTGAAAGAGAAAAGTATCAAGCTTAAAGATCTAGCACAGTTCATCTTTCTGAAGAAAGATCGGAGATGGAGACAGAAGAGTGGAGAAAACGTGCACATATAGATGCGTCCATTATACAGGAGAATCCCAGACATTGTTGGGACCGTTCCAATAAAACGTCGATTGTTCATCGGCACAAGGGTTCCTCAATTGTTTAGAAGAGCATCAGCAACTTCAACATGAATATGGAGACAAACATTCAAATGAAAGGGTTTTCTTGAATTATTTACACGCTCGGCCGGACAGGGTGATCAAACATCAATGTTGTAGCCCGTTTGCATACGGGCGGGTTCCCATCGTTCTCAACCATCGCGTGATTCGTTTACCATCTAAGCTAGAATCCGGATGCAAGATACGCCACCAACCCGCGGAGTTGCATTTGAAAACGAAGCTACTTACTTAGAATAGAAAAAAAAAGACAGTGATTGCCACGGTGAATTCAGGTCACAGAGATCACAGCCAGGGCGAAGAACACACGGTTTGCAGCAAAAATCGCATGCCCCGTCGAAGAGGGTACCCAAGGGCAGAGAAGTCAACGAAAACTCAACTGGTTTTGGGGCCAGCGGGATGGTTCCAGAGAGCTTGGATCTTCGTCGCAGCCATGGCTGGAACCCGATCAACTGCTCTCTCCCTCCCTCCCTCCGGCGACTCCGCTGGCCGACTACAGCCCCGGCAGAGGCGATCCACCTTTCAGTCTCCTGCTCGGTCGCCCATATCGGAAGGGGAAACGGAGGAGAAGAGTCGGGAGCCTACGGCAATCAGCATCTTTCGACCGTCAGATCCTCATCAGACGCGGCAGACACGCGTTCTTGTCGATCGGGGGACGTTCTCCCTTTGTTTCGATATTGGGGGAAACAAGGTCCAATAGATGAATAAATAATTTACGCTGCTGACGCCAATATGACGACGATTATACCTCCATTTGGCTTCTTTTTTTAAAAAAAACTCCAGCCCTTATTTATTTTGTCCCTAGTTTGGGATGCCTTAAAGTTCGCATGTATATCGAGCAGAAAAAACACTTGCTAATGTTTAATGAGATGTTTGGTTACATTTGTAATTTTTGTATATTTTTTATAAAATAAAATGTGAGGTTGATAAAATATTTAAAATTTATGAAATAATATTGCGTAATTAAGATGGGGACCATGTATGATCAAAAGGTACAAACAATTCATCGGAGAAGAAACTCTATAAACTATATTTTTATCATGGCATGCAAACAAATTTTTTTTTTTGATAAGTCTTCTTATCTTATTATATTTTTGTAGAGACAGATAGATTATTTTATCATGCAACCATGCCTTCCAGTAAATAAAAATACATAAAAATGCATGATTCAAAGTGAGTAATCAAACTAGTAGTTTGATATGAAGTAGGTGGTCAAAATGTTACACAACTCGGGGGGTATTGAAAGTAAAAGAAAGATTTGAGGAACTAAGTTTGTCAATCAAGAAACTTGGAAGTGATAAACAACTTCATATATATGCTACCATGCTTGATCATTTGGATGAGAAGAATAGGCCAGCAAGTAGATCGATATCCCCCCCAATGAGTTAAGACTGACATTGAAAGAACTTATAGGGCTTTGATTACATGATAAGTTAAGTTTTATTTACATAGATATATCTGTGGAGAAACTATATGTCTGACAGCATTATAAAAATACAATGATATAAGACAAATTTTTCTTGAATAAATAAAATGATAAGACCACAATTTCTTTCTTGCCGCTTTCATTTTTTCATCATAAATGATTCTCACTTTAAACAGTGTTTATTTTTCCAATCAATCATGATAATTATAAGTTTTCAGCTATCCTAAACTTTATCTTAACATATTAATTTCATTATAAAAAATTCGAAAAATTATGCTATGAGCAAATACCTCATTTGACTTGTACTTTTAAGTCAGTTTCTTTAAAGTATGCAGCAATAGTAATTTTTTCTGCTCTACTGCATTCACGTATTACCAATGTCCATTGATTTCTTGAACTTTTCAGAATTTACGTAAAATATATACTTATTTTTATGGTTGATTAATTGGAAGGGGGCGAAGGCAATAATTTTGTAGATCATTAGGCGATCATAACCGGTCACTCATGATCATATACAAAACAAGTTCCATGGCTACGTACAGACTGATTAAGAATATCATCTTTATATATGTTTCGGGACATGTAAAATACAGAACCAGTCAATCTCGATGTATAAGCTACGATCTGCATAGTTTAGTACGTATTCTCTTTCAATATTACTAACTTCATGCAAGTTGACATATATCATAAAAATATATAGTTTTGAAATCTGATGTTCATCCCTCGCAGCAGATCTCCTGGCCTAGCTTTGCAGACGATAGCAGCGTGGTGGCTTCTCAATGCTATCGAGGATGTTCATGGTTTGATTTGATTTAGTTTTTAGATATTTGTTTTTTTTTCAAATTAAATCAAGACAAACAATTAATGTCTCAAATTAAATTGAATTGAATCAAATTATGTTTTATCGAGATATAATAGATATATTAATACATAATTTTGTTTTATCGATTTTAAATCATATTCTGCATATGTTTACATAATTCATTAATTTTATCTTACAAATTTTTGAAATAAATTTATTTCTGGAAGAAAAAATATATAAATATTATATTGAATATACTTAAATTAAATTATTTGATGTAATTCGGATTATTCAGTTTACTCATATAATTTGATTTGAAGAGTCTTAAAAATAATTTTTTTAACAAAGCTTTGATACGGAAACATGAATCTGCAATTAAAAAACACAAACTTGCCGTCCGACCAAACACCCCCCTCGTCGAGTCTCGTCGTCGTCGCAATGTTAGGGAGTGTCCGTGTTAACCAACCCAAAACCGCGATACTGAGTTAGAGAGGCCCAAGTTTATAAGCATAGGTACCTCCCCTACCTAGCCAATATGGCACTATTTTTACTCGCCTCCTCACGTGCAAGCTCTTCTGACTTTGACACGTGTACACTGTTTACGGGTGACGGTTGAAGGAGAGGAGTCCACAATCCTTGGCTCTGATACCATGTTAACCAACCCAGCAGAGAGATTGGATCAGACACCTCTGATCAACTGCTTGAAGAATGGATCTGAAGATTGCTCTGTAATTAACTGCGGAAGAATGCTCCGAAGAAAGCCCCAAGTGCAGCAGAGGAGAAGGAGAGAAATGAGCGGGAAAAGCCACAGAAGAGATTAACTGCATCTCGACGTGTGATTAGTTAGTTCCTTTCCGGCGGCGTCCGAATCGACCTCCTCCGATCCGCGGAGAGCGGTGCATGCCCCGGTGAGCTGCATCTTCCGGCAGGCTTACGTGGGCTCGACCGCCTGGCCCGACTGATCATGCATGCCCCCGTCCGTCGGGAGTCTCGAGCTGATGGGCGCACGGCGGCACAAGCGTCAACTGTCCGATCTTGATCACTCGGAGGCAACTGGGTACACTGATTCTGATCGATAACGTCGACGGGGTATGCCCACTTCCTCCGCCGGGCTCCGGCGAAAAAGCGAGAGTGAGGGGACTGGTCGACGCAGAGGTGGTTCTCATGGCGCCGCGCTGTTAGCCACGAGCTATCGGCACTCGGCGAACAGCGGCCATGCGTTTTCTGCAGGCGGCCTGGTGTCCACACGTCCGCGGGCGCCAGGCGACGGCGACGGCGGAGGGGTTATTTAGGGATTTGGGAGGCCGAGGAGGCGATCGGCGCCGGGGATCGCCGGGGAAAGTTGTGGGAGGGAGGCGAGGAGCGGGGGCAAAGCAGAGGAGAGGGAGGTCCGTCACATAATAGCCGGCCCTTTGAGCTACCGTTCACGGGGCGGGCGCACTTGGCTGTGCTTAAAGCGGGGGGAGAGTCTTGCTCGTCCACCGTCCGCTGTTACCGCTCTCCGATTTCTCCGCCGCCGTCCCTACGGAGAGCTTCCAGCTGCCGGAAACATAGATGGGAGGAAGAAGGGGAGAGTAGGACGGAAGGGGGCTAGCTCCTGGAGGCGGCAATACAGAAGAAAAGAGTGACAGATAATCGCCGGCGTTTAAGGATGAAGAACAAGATCCGGTTCGTCGCCCTTTCCCTGGAAGACCTGCTGTTCCTGCTCTCCCTCCTGGCTCCCTCCTTCCTCCATTCAGCGTCGACGTCGTCGTCCGTCGGCGAGCCCGTCTGATCGCCGCCGGTAGAGTAGGTCTTTGTCCTTTTACTTCTTTTTCCTCCTAGTTTCCCTTGTTCCTCCGCGCGCCCAGCGCCGTCACCGGAGCATGCCGAGCACGGCGGTGCAGCTTCGTCTTCCTCTGCTCTCCCCCTGGTGAAAGAACATCGTCGAGGGGGAAAGTTCGGCCTTTCCGTGCTCGGCGGCGCATCGCGGCCGCCGCCGGCCCTCTCCCATGCGCATGATCGGCAACGTCTGGTCTACTGCTCGGCTTCGATCATTTCTTCTTCTCTGCGAACCGATTTTCCTCTGTTCTCGACGTGAGCTCGCCGGAGTCGCCTCTGTTCTTCGAACCCATCTCTCTGCTCTCCAGAGACGCAAAGTTCACACCTTTTGTCGGAGCTCTCCTCAGAGTTGATCCCGCTCATCTTGGTCCTAAGGGCATTAGGGTTTCTGGGTCCCGAAGAGGGAATCCTTGAGAAGCGGATTCGGGGATGTCGTTTCTCCTCCGGGCGTTGCGGCTGGGGAGGAAGAACAGGGCGGACACCGCGCCGGTGTTGCCTCCTTCACCTCCTCTGCCGTCGTCTCTCTCGTATTCTTCCATGTTAGCCAAGAGGAGCTCGTTGCTGCCGTGGGAGATGGAGAACCTCGAGAAGAAGAGGTGGGACAGACTGGAATCGTGGTCCATGTTGCTGGATACCGGGATCGCCGCCGAGGGGGGTGCAGCGGCGGGGGAGGAGTGGATGGCCGACCTGTCGCAGCTGTTCCTCGGGAACAAGTTCGCCTCTGGATCGCACAGCAGGATCTACAGGGGCATCTACAAACAGCACGCCGTGGCGGTGAAGATGGTGAGGATCCCCGACCAGGACGAGGAGACCCGGGCGCTCCTCCAAAAGCAGTTCGTGTCCGAGGTCTCCCTGCTCTCCGGCCTCTACCATCCCAACATTGTGCAGGTAAACTAAAAGATTGAACTTTCAGACAGATGACTAGGAAAGCTAGTGGCTTGCTTGAACTGGACGGTGGAATCTTTTAATCATCCGACACTTGTCCCTTTCCCTCGGTCCACACCTTCATCTGTCTAAGCACCGACCAGACAACTGATCCCTCGGGTGTCTAGATATTTTGGGTGGACCTTGCTTCCAGAAAATTGACTATCGGTATCTCCTATACAAGTTACCAAAAGAGGGTTCCTCCGACGTCATAGTAGGCTATTCACCTTTGTTTGTTGGCCTAATACTCTAAAAGGACGTAGAACGTTGGCAGGATTTCCTTGTGTAACTGCAAAATAATTGAAAACTTCCCAAAATATTTTCTTTTATGTTCCGGGGAACTGTTAAGTTTCTTTGGTACATTATTTATTCTCGAGTACACATTAAATTTTCAGTTCTGTGATCATTATCTCAATTTTCGCTTAGAATTTATGGTAAACCAAGTTTACTTCATTTTGACTTCAGGGCAAATATTTTGTTGTGCTTAGTTTAGGTGAAAACAGAAGATAATACAGTAGAATATGGGTTAGAGAATGAATAAGATGTGAGCATCAACCAAACAACACAGCCCTGGTGCTTGTGAATTGAACAGTAGACTTGACCACTTTCACCTTTCACATTTTCCATTCCTGATAGATTTTGAACGGTTGACTTGAAAAGTCCATTCCCATCCCATTAAGGCACGCCTGTTACCACCATCAGACATCCTTCATTAGTGTTCATCACGATTTTAAGATTTACTGGAGCCTGAGCCTGGGACTACTCATTCTGTTGACTTAGTTTGTTGTTGATATGATCACATTCGAAGCTTTGTTAAATGGGTTGACTACAATGGTATCAACATGTGCTACACATATAACTGCTGCCCCCATCCTTAAGAGTCCTTGAACACCTGTTCTGGTAGCTATACATGTAATCAGTAACAATCTAAAGCCTCCATTTACTATAAATTTGGTGCTCAAAAGATTCAATTTGCCACCAATTCTGTAAGTTTTATACGCTTTGTAGCCACATTTTCATTATGAGCTTTCCAGCTTTCACTTTGTATCCCCTCTTCTACATACACTTCAAGACTAATATTCCAAATCAGAGACATTTTTCAAATATCTGCATGACATGTTAAGCACATCTTGGTTACATCTCACTTTGGATTAATGCTGTTGCTACAAGTTAATGGGAATCATCAGTTCATCACTTGACTAGTCTTTCTTCCCAATCTTCGACTGATACTCAAAATTTTCAGTTCTCCCAGAAGGTGGTCAAGGTTAGCTTGATAGTTCTGAAAGTGTGCTTCATTAAGTAGTGTTTAATTTGTATAGAATATACATGCAGTGCCAAGGATTATGTTAACCACACAATCAATGAGACATCTACATATTCCTTTTTTTCCCTCCTCTATTTGGTGGTCCATGGCTGCAGAAGATTGTTGTCATTCAGTTTACAGTCTGGGTGGTCTATTCTTCCTTGCCTCATTTGATGGATATGTGGTTGCAGGTTGACATCATGGCTACGGGAGTTGAACCAAACTGCTACAGCTTTGTTCTTCTTCACATGTATCTGTGTGTCATTCCATCTGATGTGGACCATTTAGTGTTCAAAGCCTATTTCTTCCCTTATCCATTAGGCTTCACCATACGTACTTCTTTGAGGTTCCTTGCCTTACTCTTCTCCCTTGCAAATCAAGATTTTATGTAATCATGCTTATAGGGTGCATGTTTTTCTTTCTGCTAGATAGTATTCTTGTGACAAGTGTACCGAAGCCTTATGAGTGGTGTGGAATGCTGTTGTCAAGCAGCTGTACTATATTCTTGTTCTTTTTGTTGTTCTTTGGTTCAACCCTTGTGAGTGGAATTTCTCCAGGTCTGGCTGTCTGCTTCATGCTTTGCATGAGAAATAGAAGTACAATCTTCCAGAGATTCTGATCACAAAAAAATATATTTTTTTGTGGTCATGTTTCTCCAGGTATGGCAATCCTCACACCTTGCTTTCCACTTATTCTGCTCTTCCTTTATCTTCTGAATTTAGTTTCTGTTTATCAGGACCTCTTTATAATGACCCACTCTGATTAATTGATGCATCCTGATCTAACCTGTCATATTCCTTTTGCCCATCTACTTAAATGCTCTTCAAATCTCGTTTGTATCTTCTAACCTGAAGTTGACAATTATGTCTGCTCGTTATGATGTCTTTCTTCTTAACCTCCTCCATAGCATCATCTTGGTCTAGTTACGCAATCGTCTTTGGTGTACACATTTTCTTATTTATCTGCAATGATAAATAGCTTTAACTATGTTCTTGAGCTGCTTATACCATCAGCTACAAGTATTAACAGAATGTTAAGAATTTAATGTACCTCCTATCTTACCATTTTATCAACAAATGTTGTGAACCATTTCTTTCAGATTCTGGTTGCTTCTATTTTGCACCTCTTCCTGGAGCTTCTAGTGATCTCCTGTTGTACAATTTGCCAACACTGTCATCTAGTTATGTTTCTCATACTTATTGGAAGAGCATGAAACAGGCATGGATTTTCCTAGGACCTTTAAGCTAACAATTGGATTGCTTTGTATGTCATCGAGAATCTTTCTTAAACACTTAATTCAACACTTTTTCTCCACTCATTGTATTCTCTAATACTCATTCTTCCTTGTATCTCTACTGATGAATAAATATTTAACCTCTTTAAACAACCTGAGACTGTATCGTGCTTCAAACTGTTGCTTAGTGAAGTCTCTTTATATAGCCTTATGTGAAATTGTGAACTAGAGGGTCACAGACTGTTGGCTGTGTATATAAGTTGTGTTGAGTATGATGGATTACTACTAGTGGATGCTATACTGTCATGCAATATATGGCATAGCTATTTTTCTTATTATGTTCATATAAGTTTTAATCTTAAAACCTTTCTTTGACCTCCTTTACGTGACAACTACAGTTCTAGATTGCCTTTGTACTAGATGGATGGGTACCATTTATTTTCTCTTAAACCTCTTCATGACATATTAAGGGGTACATTTATTAGTTGTCATAATTTACATTACTGTCTGATGTCAAAGTACTGAATATGGTGTTCCCCTCATCTTCCCTTTTTCATTATATAAAAAAGAATGATATCAAAATATAGAAACAGAGAAGGATGTGGTAGACCCAATGCTAACTCAAATAGGTGTGAGTAAAGAGAAAGAGAAGTTGTATGGCTGACCCCATATAATTTGGGAGTAAAACTGGAGCTGAGTTGTATGCCTTCATGAAACAACTTGAATTTTTTTTCTTGCTTCTACTCATTTAAGATTACAGTATATTGTGAGAACGTGTTGCATATATTATTAACCAATTTTTTTACTCCTATCAATGTCTCCATCATGACATTTTCTTTGGATCAACATATTGAGTAAATAAACATATTTAATTATCATAACTTATTTTTGCAGTTCATTGCTGCCAGCAAAAAGCCTCCGGTGTATTGCATCATAACTGAGTACATGTCTCAAGGAACTCTTAGGATGTATCTTCATAAGAAAGAACCATATTCTCTATCAACTGAAACAATTTTAAAATTGGCACTTGACATATCTCGAGGAATGCAGTATCTTCATTCCCAGGGCATTGTCCATGGGGATCTTAAGTCAAATAACTTGCTCCTGAATGATGAGATGCGTGTTAAGGTTGCCGATTTTGGTACTTCCTGCATGGAGACAAAAACCCACACTTCTAAAGGTAACATGGGAACTTACCGTTGGATGGCTCCAGAAATGATCAAGAAAAAACCATATACTAGAAAAGTTGATGTATACAGTTTTGGGATTGTGCTCTGGGAATTGACAACTGCTCTGGTTCCATTTCAAGGAATGACACCTGTGCAGGCTGCCTATGCTGCCTGTGAAAAGGTAATTACCATATGTTTAATTTCTTGCGGCTAACTTTTACATTGGGAGTTTCTAAATGAATTGCCTGCAAATTGAAATAGACATACAATATTCTTTATGACGATTTCACTTTCGGTAATTGTAACTTTTCTTTTCATTAAACATTACTTGTAATGGTTGTAAATGAATAAACAAGCACAATAAAACAGTAAATGACGAGTGTTTTTTCATCCGTTTCTATGTTGTGTCAGGTTTCTGTTTAATATTCCTACATGGATACATTTTTCTCAGACAAAGAAACTGGACCTTTTTCCTAAATTAAGTTATCTAATTCCGTAATGTTGATCTTCCAAATATCTACTTAGTTCACTGAAACAAGTTTACATGCACTTTTTCCTGACAACCATTTATAAATGTTGTTTAGCGCACAGATTTACAATTGCACGGAACTAAGATTAGTACGTAATCTTTGGTACAATTCAAAATTGGCATGCTGTTTATCATGATAGCTTAGAATGTCATGTTCATATTGTTGTGTTTATCAGTAGGCACATTGCATAATCTCGATTTTATATTGGCCTATGCCTTGAATGCAGTCTACTAATGATCATCACTTACATTTATATATTTAACGATACCTGGCAATATAATCACCTCCAGTTTTCTAAGCTCAGAATCCATATTTTACATCACCTACTTGAAATCAGCTTTTGGAGCAACCACAGTGTAACTAAATGAAAGCTGAAAATGTTGAATTCGACTTGATCCCCATCCATTTCTGTTCAAGAGACAACAAAATTTGATCAATGAATTAATGCTAAAGACTTGATACAGCTATTTCACTTGATACAGCTATTTCATTTTCAGTTTAACAATGTCAACCTTGTGCTTACGCAAACTTGAACCATTTCTTCACATTTTTCTTGTAGAATTTGCGCCCACCACTTTCGGAGACTTGCTCCCCACTGCTCAACAATCTCATAAAGCACTGCTGGTCAGAAAACCCAGTTAAACGCCCAGACTTCAACTATATTGTCGCAGTGTTGGAGAAGTATGATGAGTGCCTGAAAGATGGACTGCCCTTATTCTCCTACGAGAAGCTGAGGAACCGGATTTCACTTGAAAGTTTCCAGGGCTGCATCCCTACTTGCTCATTCATACCCGTCCGAGCATGATTTGCGGACTCAAAAAGACATTTAGCTGTATTGGATCCACTGGTGTATGCAACCATGCAAGATGTACCCTGCATCGATTATGTGAAAATGATAAGATTGCCATATCTTTCTCTTATATGAGGCAATAGCTTGGAGATCCAGAATAGCATGCTTGTATTATCATGTAACAATAAATGGTACCTTCTCGTTGGTGGAATAAAGCAGTATGTCCAATGGGGGTCAGAGACTAGGGAGTGCTGTGCTCTGCAAAAACTTTGTTATTTGAATGTGTAAGGGAGAAATAGAGGATGTGCTGCCCGCAATGAAAATTATAATGTACCATCTCTTTCTTTTCGTAAATGCCAAATTTATTTGATATTTTCTCTCGTCTCCCGTATGAGGTGCGATTATACAGGAGCTTCCATAGTTTCTTCTTCGGAACGATGATACTTTCTCTTCGCTATTTCTTTTTTCACGACTGATTTCAGGTGTCGGTATCATGCTTCAACACAGATACCGCAAGAAATGTGCAGGTGGTTCTACCATATTAACGAACGTTTGCGTGCTGATGGTAGCTGGGTAGTGTGACGATTTCATTTACGAATTTTCGATGTCGATCTCTATAATTATTTGTATTTTTTACTATATTCTTTAAAAATTTTAAAACCAAATAAGTTCCTAAAATTTTATATTGTTTTAGAAATGAGTTCTTGACAAAATGTTTTTTAAAAATTTTTATGACAAAAATATCCTTCTTTGATGCTCCCTTTTGTTTCTTCTCGTAACCTAGCCCATCTGATCTCAAGAAAAGAGAGTATTTATTTATGTCGAGAAATTAGAGAAAAAAATAATTGATAATCATTTAAGGCGCTCTAGACGGAGGAACTTGCCTTTCAAACATAAGAGATTTTACCTTCTTTTTAAGATCTTTATTTTTGGATGTATTTAATAAAAAAAATTATGGGAACTTTGGAACGTGTACGCCAATTTCAGCTGCCAACGAGTGAAACCGCAATCTGACGACGCTGTCGTGAAAATCTGATCATTCAAAATGATATTACTCGAAATATTTCAAACCACTAGTCTATCTTATCCTCGATTAATGTATTCTTGAGTTTTCCCTCCATAACCTCCCTTTCAAAAAAAAAGTTTGTTTTAAAATCTTAACCATCAGATATATATATATATAGATCTAATATATGGTTAACGAAGATTATCAAATCCCATTGAGAAGCATCTACCTTTTTCTATTCGTCAACTCAATAAATTATTTATTTTTGATGTCACCGACCTGCCAAATTATCTTATAACCATTCAGCCAACTTAACAAACAGATCTAATGATCTAATCGAGGGCCAGACACGCAGCTGGCACCCAGCTGACCACCACGCTCAATAATTCCCCCAGGTTCTTCTCTTCCGACCACCACACTACTCTGTACTGTTCTGTTACAGTGTGACACTCGGAATGCAGACTCTCTCTATCTGGGAGGTTACGCTAAGACTGTGGAGGGGAATGAGCTCGTTCTTGCTTGCCATGGTGAACAAGCAAGAGTTATTTATGCCTTATTTAATTACAGACACCCCTTCGATCTTATTAAATTAATGTTATCATTTCCATAGCGAGAAGCAGAGAGAGAGAGAGAGAGAGAGAGAGAGAGAGAGATCTGATCCGAAGCAGATGTCATTCTTTTAAGCACCACCCATCACGGCGGCTCCATTTAACATTCTGAGGTCCTTCCCACCGCACATGGTGGGCTTCCCTCGTCGCCAAGCGCGGTTCCTGGTCCGCGACACTCGGGTTATCGACAAGCTCTTGCTTTCCCACCCTATCCACAGCGAATAATTTTCTTCCGATGTCCTGCGGTGCTGTTTGATCTAAATATTTATCCTTTTTCCTGCTGCGACCGCTGAATTCCCCCCACCCCCCCGTAGCCAGGTCACCTGGATCTTTCCTGTTGGAGTCTCTGCCTCGCTGGGTTTCGGGGCAGGAGCTCTGGCGGCCGGAGCACCCTCTCACTCTTTTCCGGGGATCTTCTCCTACGCTGCCAAAGTTTGTCTTTGGTTCCTTCTCCTTGTTGTCTCTCGGATGCGTCTCCCGGGTCGGGTTCACTGACGTCTCCGAGCTCCGACGACGGCCGGAGCTACTGTCCGGGGTACAGAGTGGTCCGGAAACATTCGCTGGTCCTGTAAAGTACCGACCTTTCTTCCCGCTCTGCGCTGCCGAGAGGACACTCCGAACTCACTTGACTTGTCGGCGGTCGTATCGCTGCTGGCGTCGGTGGGAGTTCCGAATTCGGGAATTTCCTCCGCAAAGATGCGGTTTTGCGGCTTGCTGCTGGCGCTCGTGCTGTGCTTGCCGGCGTCGCGATGGGCTCTGGCGGCTCCCCCGACGTGCGCCGGCATTGTGCCCATGAAGGGGCGGGCGGAGGCGATATCTATCACGGACTTCGGGGCGGTCGGGGACGGCGAGACTCTGAACACCTGGGCCTTCCAGAAAGCCATCTACCGGATCCAGCACCAGCGGAAGCGCGGGGGCACGTTGCTCTACGTGCCTCCCGGCGTGTGGCTTACGGGAAGCTTCAATCTTACCAGCCACATGACACTCTACCTCGCCAGGGGTGCCGTCATCAGAGCCACCAAGGTTATTATTTCCTATTCTTCTGCCATGGGTTCCCTTCTTACCTACTCCATTTTGTATGATATCGGTGGATCCCCATTTGCCCAAGTTATTTTTGCTTCATATGCTTTCCTTTTAGTCCGAGATTTATGCAGAGAGGTACTCATTCTTTGCATCCCGGCGAAGAATTTCCATGTTGATGCGAATGTTGGCAGGTTACCTGGATGGCTGGATCTGTCCTTGCTGGTTTGACTGACCTAAACATTTCCTCCATCTGTCACCTTTGGGGACCAAACCAGGACCTTTTATGTTGTGTATCTTTCTTTTCTTCTTCCTTTTCCTTTGCCCTGCGAAGGGTTGTAAAAGCCTTCAGATGAATACATTCGATGTGCAGATCAATGATGATTTTGAAGCGGGGCGAACCCAGGGCTGATGATTCATATAAACTTTGGGGTGGACATGAAGGTCTCGACTGAAAGGATTTATGGGTTGGGATCAGGCTCCTGGATCAGACGGCTTGGCTGATCCACCCGAAGAAAAACCAGTTTCAGGGTCGGCCTGGATCCGTCCTTCAAAAAATCAGAAAGAAATAAGAATTGTGGAATCAGATATCGGATTGAATCTTTCTTATCCAGGGCCAATTCTCCAGGAAGAATCCCGACGAGGAATCAATCTAGATTGAGATTTTTTTTCTTTAAAAAAATTCATAAAATCATTATTAATCTTAAAATTTAGGAAAACACTTAAAAATGTTAGAAACATAAATGTAACATCTAACACACTTTTATGTCAATACACGAGAGTTTAAGTCAAGTGGATATAAGATAATTGATGGGGACCCGATCCGGTCCATTTTGGGGTCTATTTGTATTTACGTCCATTTGGACTTGTTTGTAAATATTTGAAGTTTGTTTTAGTCTTTTCCTTTAATTTGGGTCCTTACGAGGACATGTATGTAATTAGACATTTATGATGTCTTATTTGTAATGGGCTCCTCTATTTAAGAGGGCTCACTTGTTGGAATGAAGAGAGAGAAGTTAGTGTTGAATTTTTGGAACCCTAGGGGGCTGCCCCTTGTGCTGGGGCGCTGCCCCTTCCCTTTCACCCCCTCCACGATGGAGGTCGTCCAGCTCCACCTCCGGTGCAGACCGGTCTCTTCGCGACCCTCCGGCGTGGGTGCCTTCTCCTTCTCCTCCGTCCAGCGGCCTCCGAGCCATTCCTTCCCCTCCCCCCTTCACCGGTTCGAGTTGAAGCCCTATCGACACCGTTCACCCCCGTTTACGTCCGTTTCGACACCTCCGACCGCGTCGATCCCCACCCCCTCCGTCCACCCCCACCTCCGGCGATCCCCGGAGTACCTACCCCACCATTCCTTGCTGGAAGCCCCCTGTCGGACCCTTAGCAGAAGACGGAGAAGGAGGAGGAGGAGGAAGAGCCGCGTCTGCGGCTCTGTCCGTGCGCGCGGCCCCGCTAGGGCTCCGGTGCGGCTCCCTCCACTACGGCGTCCTAAGGAGGCGAGAGGAGGAAGAAGACGACGCCGTCGGCCCAGTTGGAGACCCCCCCCCCTTCCGGCGACGGCTCCGGCGACGGCGGCCTCCGCCGGCTCCGCATCCTCCGCCTGCGGCCTCCCGGAACCCTCGCGCGGTGGCCGCGGCCGCATCCGCAAGGCGAAGACGGCGCCGACGGCGCCTTTGGAGGCTCCCTACCCCTCCGACCACGGCGATGGCGGCGTCCGGCGCCGTACCCGGCGTCACCTCCTCCCGCAGCCGTGCCACCGCGGCCGCGGCCGCATCCGCGAGGCGAGGGTCTCGCGTGCTCGCGAGGGAGACGACGGCGCCCCCGAGGGTACGCGGCGGCCGGCGAGCCGGCCGCGTCCCCGCCCCCGCGGCCAACCGCGCGGGGCCACGTCCCCCCCCCCCCCCCCGCTTGTCGCGGGCGAACCGGGCACCGGTTCGCCCCGCTCGCCCGGCCGGCTCGCCTCTCGCTCGAACCGGCCCGGTTCGTCCCTGCACCCGGTTCGGGCCCGGTTCGAGCCGGTTCGGGGCCGGTTCGGCCCGGTTTGACCCTCCAGAGACCGGTTCGGGCCTAAACCGGCCGGTTCACCATATTTTGGGCCGGTTCAGGCCGGTTCAAGCCACTCTGGGGCCGGTTCAGGCCCGTTTTGAGCAGTTCGGGCATGATTCGACACATTTTGGGCCCGTTTTGACCGGTTTAAGTCCGGTTTTGCTTGTTTACTGCATTTTTAGGTCTTTTGAGCACCTCCACGGTCCGCTGCAGCGCCCACGTCGCCGGTCCGTCCCGCCTCGTCCCGCATCAATAATACTGTTACTCATTCCAATAAAAAAAGAAAATAGTGCAATTCATATTGAATATAGAAGATACCTTTTTAACACCGATATCTACAGAATTGACCTTTATAGTTGTCGTTCTTTTGATTCTCATGTATGCTCCACTGGGAATTGTCAGTCATATTGACTTGTATCTATATGAAAATAATAATTTGGTTATTTAACTAAAGTCATACACAAGGTTAGAAGTTAGAGGATTGGGTGAATAATATGGCTTCAAGTCTTCAGGGGGTTTTGGATAATTTCTTGCCCCGTACTCATAAAATAACTTGATTTGATTCCAACATTGACTTCTGTTATTTGAATAATGTCTCTAACCTAAATCATCAATTCCTGCTCCATTGGTATGTGCACTGGTATCTGATCCTTCATCTCCACCTCCACCTACACTTTCAGATGTACTTAGGTACTATATGTGGGACTTACAGATCTATATCTGACAAGTAGCTTTCTCCTCTTCCCCATTTATTCTTCTTGTGTGTACTATGATTGATACTGCGCTGATAGATCTTCTTCGACTATTTATAGCCTGCAAATCTTTCTTTTTTTTTGCAAACTCTTCTGAGTAGTAGGACATACACTTGAAGCTACATTGGGAGTTGGAGCTAGATTTGGCATTGGAGTTGGAGCTGTACAAGAAATCATAGTATCTTATCCCTCTTCTTGCATCTTCATCATTAACCGGTACATTGTCAAGCTCACATTCGACCCATACTCGATCATTTGAGTCAAACTTTAGAGGTGGTGTGACAACTTTGTCATCCATCCATGCTGCAAGTGGATATTATTTTCGGAAAAGATATTCCATGTCAATGTCATTTTATGATAAGTCTTGATTACCTGTTTCAGCTCTTTGAACATGTAGACCACCTAGAAATTGGGCAAACAATTTTTTAAATATTTTTTCATTTCTTGATGCTCTTTATTATTAATTGCATATTATAATAGTAGAAGATAAGTTTTTCTGATCTTTCACTCTTCACCATGTCTCTCCTTTATGCGTGTATAATGAAGAAAGTGCTCCAATTCCTCTCACATTGCGATGAACTGGTGCTTAGACTAAATACCTGAATTACAATAGCGGTGGCGATGAGTGGATTCCATCCACTACTGGTGTTCACTTCTATCCACTACTCAATTGGAAAAAAAACTAGTATAGTAAGCGTGTATCTTTCTTATCAGAATGTTCAAATGTTATCACACGTACCAAGAGAAACTTCTATCTATCATTGAGGACAACTCATCGACCTCTAGATCCAATCCATCCTCATAGATGTACTTGAACGTTAGGATTTTTAATTTCGATTTAACCTCACCAATAACATCAATCATGATCTAAAAATATGGGCCAATGGCTATACGGGTTGAGACACCTACATCAAGGAAAAATAAGACAATGTTGTTAATATTTGTTTTAAAAACATTTAAGACATTTAAAAGAAGTTATTTTTTGATATACTTACATATGAAAATCATTTACAAATGTATTTGACTGTCTTCTTTGTAGCTCATGTTGTAGTCTTATCTCATTTCAAAGTTTGCTTTATCTCCTTTGACCTTTGTCATTTTGCCTATGCATAGCGGTATCCATCGGTTGAACTAGCTGTGACCGATGGAACCATAGTTTACAGAATCGGTCTAATAGGATCAGAATCACTGATTTCAGAATCAAATCAGCTGGTCTCGATCATATTACCACTAAGAGAACGGGTCTAGAATCGATTCTCGGTGGAATCGGTTTGGATAGATAAAATCGGTCGAGAATTGGCTGTATCGGGTCAAAATCGAATCAGAATCAGAGTTTGAATTAGAATCTTGATTCTCTTGGAAATTTTTAAAAGAATCGGGCTAAATCGGCTGGAATCAGAATCATTTTTTTATTTTTTAAAATTTCTCGATTTTGGATTTGATTTCCTGCTAGAGGATTGGTTAGGATTGATATCTACCGATATGGGTACCAATTCTGATTTGACGATTATTGGACGAAACTCACTATCTCGGCTTAATTAATGTGTTAAAGAGTGTCTTTCACATATGCGTGTTTGGCAGTAGATCTTGTTGCCTCCTTTCTTCTATTCTTATTTTCATGAGTCTAAGACTTACTTTCATACATTGCTATCCTCATTTATGCCTCCTCTTCATCCTTTGAACTTGATGCATTAACCTCAACTTGACTCTTTCCTTCACCTTTTTTACTACTCTCGGTCATAAGATTTGTCTTTTCATCCAAGAAATTCATCGTGCAAGTTCGCTCTCTACTGAATATGCATCTCCCTTTGCGATGCTCCCCTAGTTAAATATCTTCTCATTTCTTCTCTGAGCTCTACTAGTATCTCATCACATTTCTTGACATTCTCATTACTCCCACTCGTGTTGTTTTAGATGGCAAATACCTCCATTCATTTCTTTTCCACACCACATACATTTCACTCACTTCTTGTCAACATCTATCATATGTCCATGTTGCCGTTTGCCATTCAACATCATAATGTGCGTAGGGCACTCCACTCCTTGTCTGATATTCTTCATATACATAAAAGAAATAAAAAACAGTTTTCATGTTAAATAAATGTTGGATTTTCGGACATGGGGGACATTTGAACAACTGGACATCCAGACTCAGATCCAATCTGAAGGGGCCGAGTTAGGGGGAAGAACCAGATCACCCCTCGAGGTTCCCCCTATGGAAGGGTAGCAAGGGCGGGGGGAGGGAGGAATCATCCCCCCCCCCCCCCCGATCAGCCTTGGGGGAGGGAGAGGATCAGACGGGGGGGTGCTCCTTGCTGAAGGGGGAGGAGGGAATACCCTATCAGGGGAGATGGGTGCTCCACACTGGAGGGGGAGGGAACCCTAGATCTGGAAGGGACGGGTGGGGGAATGCAAGATTGGGGGGAGGGGGGCTGAGTCGACCGATTTCCCTGGGATCGGAATCGGGTCCTTAATCGGGCCATATTCCAATCTTTCCGAGTTCCCAACGAATTGGTTTGGATCGGCCGATTCCCGATCCAATCTTGTAGGATTGGCCGATTCAAGACCGATTCAGTGAATCCAGGTCAATTCCTACGAGAGTCGATCCCAGGTCAGTTATTTGGGTCATATCAGTAGGTGCTGTTCAGATCCAAAAATTGGTCATCTCTGCTAGCTACGTCCCCCTCCAGACTCGGCTGATCTCACAAACCATGCTCTACTGTCAGGGCTGCAATTTATATGCAAAATCATTAAATGGCTGTAGGTTTGACTTTCCCAATGAATGTGATGGGGACATTTTTGAGTATTTTGGGTTTTTCTTTTTATTTTTTATGTCCATACGTGGACAAGTCTGTAAATAGGGAATTTAGGGGTCTTTTATTAAAATTTCCCACTCCTTTATAAGGAGGAGTCATGTACAGAGTTCAACAAGTGAATACAAGTGATTTTTGGAGCCTTCGGGTGGTGTTCTCCCGTGCAAGGGGGCTGCGGCCCCATTCTCCCCCACCTCCGGCATGAGGCCGGCTCCTCTTCACCTCCGGGAAGGTTCCCCGGCCTCCCCTCCACCTTCCAGAACCGGCGAGGTGCGCCGATCCTCTCCCCTCCTCATCCTCCGGCCTCCGCGCCGTTCCCCTCCCTTTCCCCTTCTCGGTTTCCATCAACGGCAACAACGCGTCGACTTAAAGCCTTCCTCGCATCCGCCGTCGGAGACATCACCGGAGCCTTCCTGCGGTCGCTCCTCCGGATCCGACCGCGCAAGGCCATCCCCTCCGGACCCTAAACGAAGGAAGAAGAAGAAGAAAGCGAAAGCTGCGGGAGGGGCCAGCTCCGGCGATCCCCGGAGCCGTGTCCCCCCCTTCCCGTGCGGACCTCCCACGACGATGGCGAGGGCGTTGTCTGTGCGCGCGAAGACAACGTGCGCTCGCCGTCCCACCCGCAAGCCGCGCACGCCGCGAAGACGCCGCCCGCACGCGCCATTCTCCCGCCCGCGCGCATTGGATGAAGGCGGCAACGCGCTGCGGCGACCCCTGCTCGCGGCCTCCTCTCACGGCGACGCCGGCCGGACAACGCCAAGGCTGCGGGAACCTTCGCCTGCCCCTCCCCCTCGCTCCGCGCCCCTGCGGCTCCCTCCACCGGACGACGACCACGATGGCGTCGCGTGCGGCACCGTCCGAAGGGCGAGGACGACAAGCGCGGGCGGGTGCGCTGCGGGCCCTTTTGTCGCGGTGCGCCCCTGCGAGGGAGGGCCACGATGTCGCCACGGCGACGGAACGGCGACGGCGCTCGCGTGGCCACGCGACCTTCTCCCAGCTGCGACCGGGAGACGCCACGACACCCCCCCCTCTCGCGCCCGCGACCGCGGGTGACGCGCGCGCCAGGCCGCGCGGTTCGGACCGACCGGTCCGCGGCCCAGACCGGCGGTTCAGCCGGTTCGACCGGTTTCTGATCCGGTTCGGGCCGGTTCACCCCGGTTCAGTGCCTAAACCGGCCGGTTCAGCCCGGTTCAGGGTGTTCTGAGCCGGTTTAACCCGGTTCAGACCATCTCGAGCCCGGTTTGGGGCTGGTTCGGCCTGTTTCGACCGGTTCGGGACGATTTTAGGCCTATTTTGGGTTCGTTTAGGTCTGTTTAGGGCGATTAGCGCCGGTTTACTTCGTTTCCGTTCGGTTTAGCCCGGACTAGCCGGTTTGTCCCGCATCAGAATGCTTCTTCAAGAAAATGCTAAGTAGAACTTAGCCTTCAAGCATAGTGCGTATACAGTTTAGTCTTGCTAAAACTATATGGAACGACATATACAGTTGCGGATCTGTATTCTGATAAGGCTGATGTGTTCTTCTTGTTGTAACAGTGCACATTCCTCTTTTGCTCGTGTTTACTGGGTCCTTTATTATTCATCGTTTCCTTTTCTAAGAGAGTTTTAATTGCTTATATTTGTATTTGCTTTACAAAAAAAATCCGCTTACAATTCTATGATGCAGGACGTATGGAATTGGCCTTTGATTAATCCCTTGCCATCATATGGAAGAGGGAGAGAGCTACCTGGGGGAAGATACATCAGCCTTATTCATGGGGATAGAATGCATGATGTGATTATAACAGGTGAACCTGTCTTAACGTGTAAAACATTAGTTAAGCCTTCACGTATTTAATCTTGGTCAATCTCTGCACGGTAACATTTGTGCCTTTTTATTGTTCTTTACGACAAGTGTGGAGTAAAAGTATGGTCCTCATGCAGGCGTAGAACTTTTAATTTCAGCAAACTGTTTTTGGAAATCTGATACTTTTAATAAGTATTTATTAACACACATATATAAGCTGATTCCTCTATGAGCAGTGTATTAGCAGTTAATGCAATATTTGAGTCTAAAGCTTCTGATATGTAAGTCTGAAGAAGTTCTAGTTATAGTTCATCTTGTGTCTAGATAGCTGAATTTATCGGAAGATATCTGAGATGAGACAATCCTTTGAAACTTGAAAGATGATATATGCAGCTGCACATACGAAAAATTCTGAGCAGCATCTAGATAAGTAGGATAGACCACTGTGAGAACTGTATGTTTGCAGTAAATTTGGGTTATTGTGAGGCTTTCCTGTTAGATAGTCACCACAAGATAAATGAATTTTGAAGGAATACCATGTGTCCGGGTAAGATTATATTTGATGATTTGAGCTCTTACTGCCTATGGCTATGAGTAAGACAGTGACTAAGCTACCCTTTGACAGTGACTAAGCTACCCTTTGCTTGTGCTTTCCATTTAATAAAAAATGGTTATGTATGTAATCCTAAATGCTTTTCATATTCTTCTGTGCATGTCCATGCAAATTATGTTTTACATTTCGGTTGTTCTCTTAATGAGACATTAAGGGTTTTTCCATACCGTCAGGTGCAACCAAGAAGAATCGTTACATGTCATAAGGTTGAACATGTAAGAGAAAATAACACATGGTCTAACAAGGAACATACAGAAGAATGCATAGTCACTATCCTGGTTGTTCTGTTAACATATTGTGAATGAGTGATGTATAATTGGCAATAAATATTTTCTTATGCCCTTTGAACTGACAATTGTCTATTTGTCTTTAACAGGTGAAAATGGGACCATTGATGGCCAGGGTGATGTTTGGTGGAATATGTGGAGACAAAGGACCCTTCTTTTCACTAGGCCAAATCTCATAGAGATCGTGAATTCTAAAGATATTATCATCTCAAACATTGTTCTTCAAAACTCACCTTTTTGGAATGTCCACCCTGTTTACTGCAGGTGAACTTTGCAATGGTTTGACATCGATTTTGAGCGTCTGGATTGCTTACACTTTTGTACTGAGTCATTCTAGATTAATATATGCTTGAAAATTATATGAATATGACTTGTAACATTTAGTTTGAATGCGAGCATATACATATTTATATAATATATGCCTGTATACCTATGCCTAAACTGGATAAATATTTTTATTATGATTACAGTCTTGCAAATATATTTCTAGTACTTGTACAGCCATTCAGATGTTATTTGATTTTAAATGCCATATACTTGTATATGATTTGTTCTAGAAGAAAGACATCCAATGTAGTGTTTTTTTTAAAAATGCTAATTCTTTTATGGCATGTTATTCAAGTTCTCGTGTTTCCCCAATGTTCTGAGCACACATCGTTTCTGTCACACGAGTACATTTTCTCAGGGAATGGCTTTCCCTTTTTCATCATTGCTAGAAAAATCTTATTTTATCTCATTGCTTATTGCTGAAGCATTCCGCAAGTTATTGATGATGCGTATTATGCATCTTAAGTGGAAGCATTGTGATGATTGATTTAAGGAAGCCCTTCCTTCAGATGAAATAGCCAGCTTTTAGGGAGTATACTTTCTATCCTTTCTCACGTATGTGCTGTTTCCGTGGTTTTAGTGAATTGTAGCCTTCTTCTGGGGTCTCCTGGGGTCATTATTTAATGGATATTGTTAATCCTTGATGTTGTAAATAGTAGAAATTAAGAGGAATTCATGGACATAGCCATCTCTGGAATTCATTCTTATGAAAGCCCTCACTTCCGCAGGACAGCCAATTTCTGGAATTCATGGATTCTACGTTCTGCAAAGGATGTAACCAGTTATTGTCACTTGATATTATGGGGTATGACATTTTGCATGACCAATTGCACTTATTTTCTCTTGCAGTAATGTGGTGATCAATTATCTGACAGTATTGGCACCCCGAGATTCTCCAAATACAGATGGGATTGATCCAGGTAATTATTTTCACGAGCGGCACTCGATGTAAGAAATGCCAAAATTCAAAATTCAAGGTCTACAGATTCTCTGTTTTTTTTTCTTTGTGGATTTTATCCTTCTCTATTATGAAAAAACAAAATTGTGGATAATCTCTTTCCATGTTCTTGTCCGTCTAGACATGAATTTTTCCTATAACTAAAATGAAACAATAGCTGAAGTTAAAAGCTCCCCTGAAGGATGGCTGAAATGAGGAAAGCCACCCTGTCATGCCCTTTTAACTGATACCTTATGCTTGACTTTGTTATTGCAGATTCAAGTTTCAATGTCTGCATAGAAGACTCGTACATATCTACAGGGGATGATTTGGTTGCTGTGAAGAGCGGATGGGATGAGTATGGCATTGCATATGGGCGCCCGAGCTACGGCATCACTGTCAGGCGGATCACTGGCTCGTCGCCCTTTGCCGGAATAGCAATCGGCAGTGAAGCTTCGGGGGGTGTGGAAAACATCTTGGTAGAGAACATCATCCTATCCAATATGGGATTTGGCATCCACATAAAGACGAACACCGGGAGGGGAGGATACATCAAGAATGTGACCATCTCCGATGTGAACATGAACACTGTTCGCAAGGGGCTGAGGATCGCCGGCAATGTTGGAGACCATCCCGATGAGAAGTACGATCCAAATGCAGTGCCGATTGTTGATGGAGTTACAATCAAGAATGTGTGGGGGGTGGAGGTCCTGCAGCCAGGCTCCATTGAGGGCATCAGGAGCTCCCCTTTCACTCGCATATGCCTCTCCAATGTGAAGCTCTGGGGTGTGCAGAGGATGCCATGGAAGTGTACGGATGTGACTGGTGCAGCCATGGAAGTGCAGCCCTGGCCCTGCTCGGAGCTGACCAGCACCAACGATTTGGGTTTCTGTTCAGTTGCATACTGATGATATTTATATATGTTGTGTGATGTTTGTTTTGGTGGTGTGTAAAAGACACGCTGTTTATTGCTGAGACCGTTCCTGTTGAACAATGTAACAAGCTTACGCTGTCATGTTCATTCATTTCTTCCGCCATTGTTGATTAGATGTTATGGGTGGGAGACTGCGCGGACAGCATTACTACTGCAGAAACACAAGTAAACGATGGGCACGTTAAGATGCAGTTGGATGCTTCGAGAAGACGAGCACAGTTGGATTTATATACTGGTACTCATTGGCTAGTTCTGAACTTAAGTTATACAGATGTGTGCATGTAGATTATTTAGCCATTATAGACAAACTATAAGCCGAGATAATTGCATTTAACTCAATCATCATCATACAAGTGTTTGAACTTGCTTGTCCATAACCAACAGTATGATTTCTACTTAGTATATGAGTTGGAATAAGTCTAATAAGCTTGCATCTTATGGATTTGGGCCATTTGGCAAGTATGGTGGTTAAGTATCTTACAAAGCTTAAAGAGAAGTCTATTGTGTATAAGCATTCTTACCTTTTTTGAAAACATCTAACGGGTGACTATATTTATATCAAAAACTCTTCCTCGGTGACAAGACGGACAATAGAAATAAAATGAGATAAAATAATCAAGTATTAAAAGTAGATTAATGTCTCTCTATATCCACTCTCTCAAGAAGGTTTTTTCTGCAAGGTCTAACCTTCAGAACTGACATGAGCGGATGGATGGAGAATGTGCCGTTCAGCTCTCTCTAAAATATCGTTTGATGGCATCGAGAGAAACCGAAAAGAAGAGATTGCAGTAGCTTGACGTGAGAGTGGGCAACATGATGTTGGGAGAAAAAACTGTTGTGCGAAACTTACAGATTTTCCATAACTTTTGTGCCCTAAAGGGAATCAATCTCACGCCGAAGACAAGAAGAGTTGAATAAGCGGCCAGCCAAATAGATTTACCGAATGGAACATCGAATTGGATCAGACTTAATCGGTTCCTCAGCTGAAAATTTAGCCAGGCTGAACTGATGTAGATCTATCGCCGGTCCCCTAAGATGAACCCATCCATCAAGAACACAGGATGAAGAAGACAATCACAAATTTTGCCGGGCTGAAGCACCATATCCAATCATCCCACGAATAAGATCCCGTAACACAGTCAATCGGGGAAGATTCTTTTACAAAAACATTGATATTTTCGGAGCAGGGCGACCAAGGAACTTGAGAGCAGAACATAGAGAACTAGCAGCACCTTGAATCCAGCCGATCCAAGAAAATATCAAACATCAACGACACACAAGCTCAACAGATCACGGTAATGTCAAGAACGCAGGCTACGGAGCGTATGATCATCTTAACTAGCGCATATTGCTATGTACAAGAAAGCAGGGAAGGATACACGTAGAAGCAGCCAAGAAAACCACACATAAGGCTGCGCGTTTTTACCGATCTAGATGTGCGCGTCGACTGATCTTATTCTTATAGCATCGGCATAAACCATAACCACATAGTTTGATGCAGTACGGGGGCAGATCAATGATGGTTCAGCATGTCTAAGAAGCGCTTTACCAAGCCGCCGTTATCCTCTTCATGATTCTCCGGGCGAAACCTCCGAAAGGGGCGGATCTCGCGGGGAAGCCCCGTCTCTCTGTGCTTGGCTAGCTCCTCCACGGAGATCTCACTCATCATCGGCATCATGTGCTCGTGCTCGCCGTGGGTAGAGAATCTTCCTCCCATGTGGCCCCGGCGGACATGCTCGGCGGGCACGATCATGTCGTCGCCGTAGGGAACGACCGCTCCCCGGTGCATCCCCTCGTGGTGGTGGCCGTGATGCATGTGGTGGTGGCAGTGGGGGCCAAGGCGGCGCCAGAAGGTGTGGAAGCGGGGGGACGGGAGATCGTGGCCGATAGGGATGAGGCTGGCATCGAGCGGAATCTCCTTCTCCTCCTGGAAGCCGATCTCCGAGGAAGAGGTAGAGGCATCAGCAGAGTCGACGTTGTTGCTGGACGGGAGGCGGATCGCCGCGGCGTCGCTAGACGAATCGACGAGGAGGCGGTGAGAAGAGGAGAGGAAGATGAGGGACAGAAGGAGGGAGCCGGCGAGGGCAAGCTTCGCCATGGTTGACCTCGACAGGGGCGGAAGAGGAAGACTTCACGCGCAAGAAGAAGAAGGACGGGGAGATGCTCGACGTTTTGAGGAAGGCACGGGTGGGCAGGAGGAGGAAGTTGAAGGTGAGGTGGCAGGCTCTTATTGGGCCGAGCGGGGAGACAAAGCGTACGTGCTGACGCAAAGCGGAGAGAACGACGATGAACGGCGTCTGCTGACCGACACCGCGTGCGCCCACGTAATTGATTTTCTAACTTTTTTTACCTCCCACAGTTTGCAGATAAACCCCTGTTAAAAGTGAAAGATAACTGAGAACCCATTCAAGTGAAAAATAATGCTTTCGGCATGAATAAGATAAAATATGCTTTTAAAAATAGCGTTGTATAAGAGATATCCTCATTGTAACTAGCTATATATAAAGTTTATTCCTCCTAGAGTTTTGCACGGAATGAGGTTTGCTTTCTTATATTTCAGCAAAGTAGTTTGAAAATAGTTTCCTACAGTTTTCAAGCAAACCTGGGTCAAGCGCTTCACCGAAAGCTCTAGAAAGTCGTCCTGAGCCAATAATTCTGTGGAGATTAAAAAGATCGTACACGGAAGAAGAGGTTTTGGTGGTGGTGTTGACCCCAAACAATTTAATTACTTCTCTTCCCGTAGAGATTAGGAATGGGAATGGCATCATTCGTATTCTATAAATAAAAGGTGTGTATATATATATTTGATGTCCGTTAATTATTGATAGCAGTACGTCTCGATGAACTATTCGTTAAGAAATAATTAATAATCTTTTCACAAGGTGACTTGTAGGGGTGTCAATGGGCCGGGCCCGGCCCGGCCCGAGGTCGGCCCGTTTAAGGCCCGGTCCAAAATATATTGGCCCGGCCCAACCCGGCCCGCACTACATTGTTGGCCCGGCCCAACCTGGCCCGTAAAAATTATTGACTTGGCCCGACCCGGCCCGGCCTGGCCCAACTATATATTTTATAAATAAATATTTATTAAATATGATAAATTTAATTATTTAAGATAACATCATAAAATTAATAATAGTTTAACTAAAATATATTTTTAATAAGTAAAAATGATATTTTTGACATAAAAAATTGAAAGTTATTTGGCCCGTTTTAGCCCGCGTCGACCCGCTTCGGCCCGTATGTCGGCCCGACTAAAGCCCGCGGGCCAAAATATTTGACCCGTCAAATGACCCGCAGCCGGCCCGGCCCGCGAACCCGTGGGCCGGCCCGGCCCATTGCCACCCCTAGTGACTTGCCACTCCCAATCGAATACGTTTTAACTTCGGAGTTTTGTCCACTGAACTTTTTAAAAGTAATCGATCAAAATTAATGATAGTTTATCAATTTAGTTTCCTAATATACTCATAAGGTGAGATGTTATGTCCTGTAAAAGATATTTTGTTTTACATCTTTCTAATTTTTAGTCTTGAAACTAAACTATTCAATTAGTCTGTATACATCTCCACGTCCTGTTTGGCTGGAGTGTCAAAAATGATATTATTATTATCTCAAAAAGTTTTCGTTGATATTTCTAAACGATAATTAATAAAGATCCGAAACAAGTGAACCCGGCCTTACGAAACATAATTAATATCAAACTCAAAATTAATATTGATCGATATATTTAGTACCAAAACATCCTGTGAACCAGAGTAACCATATACGTGTGTTCTTGAAATTAATGGAGTCTTAGACTGGGAGGAAGAAGAGAGATAATAATGCACGAACAATATTTTTACATATTCGATTGACTTGGGCGATCTGCGAAGTTAGCAGATCTTCTATTGAAAATTTAGTAATAAATATCCCTGTACGAAGAAGCAGCAGATACTTCGCCGGGCTTTATTTTGTCGAAAATATTGAATATCTTTTATTTGATTTATCAATTGATGGACAGAGCAAAAAGACGACTAACCAGCGCTTGACACGTTGCAGCCGTCCAGCCACAGGATCGAAGACCTTTGAATTCTCGCATAATCCACGCTTTTTACACGCGGCACGTTCTCATTGGGAGAGGCCCGATCGTGTCGCCAGGTCATCAGCTCCACCTCCTCCTCACCGGTCCTCCCTCGGTACCACTCTCCCCGCTCGCTCCTGCAGGAAGACTACAAGCTTCCAGCAGCCGCACGCTCATCACTGCTTTGCAGGGCTTCACCGCCTGCACGGTTCGCGGCCGCCGGCGCGGAGATCGCGTCAGAGCTATGCAATGGAGGTCCTCATCGCGGCAAAGGTAGCACCGGTGTCCCTCCGCAGGGCCTCCGCCTCCCCTCCGGCGAAGAGGTCGGATGACAGGAGGCTCCTCGCCCTCAATTTCCCCAAGTTTCCGACTTCCTGTGCCGGAGAAAGTGGCGCTCGCAGGAGCTTGGCTCTGATTTCCTCCGTGCTCGGCTGGGGCGGGCTGGCGAGGGCGCTCACCTACGAAGAGGCCCTTCAGCAGCAGCCCGTCGGGTCGTTCTCCTCGTTCGGTGGCTCTGCAGATGTTGATGTGGTTAAATTACTCAATTTGGTCACCGGTTTCGTGGCGGAGAACCCCCTGGTTATCGGCGTGGGGGCTGCTGTGCTCTCAGTTTCTCTGGTACTGTCGCTGGTCCTGAAGAAGCCCAAGTCGTATGGAATCGAGACTGCGAAGGGGGCGTATGCGAAGCTGGCGGAGGATGGAGCTGCGCAGTTGCTGGACATCAGGGAGGGGAAGGATTTCAAGGAGGTAGGGAGCCCGGATCTCCGGAGCTTGAAGAAGAAGGCGGTGTCCATTACTTACAAGGGTGATGACAAGCCTGGGTTTTTGAAGAAGCTGGCCCTGAGGTTCAAGGACCCGGAGAATACTACATTGCTCATTCTTGACAAGTAGGGCTTCATTCTCAGCTGTTTAGATTCTGGTGAAGTTCTTTGCATCGTATAAGACTACTTCTGGTATTGACATATGATTCCGCCATCCATGTTGTGCATCATAGGTGGAATTGTGACCATATTCAGATAGATATATAATAGATATATATGGATAAGTTATTTCTTAAGATCCACTGTTAGAAATCTTTTCACGGGCAGTATATAATTGTGAATTAGAATTCTGAAACTCACTGGAAAATTCCCATATTTGCTTTCAAAGAAAGTTGCCCAAGTAACTGACCTCAGCTTAAACATATTGTTTATAACGAATATCTGTCTCCTGTTTGTTTGGTCTTAACCAGTGACCAAGTGTCTTGGCGACTATTAGATGTCATCTACCAGCTTTTAGTGTTGCATTTATGTTAATATCCAAGAGTTCCCATGGGATTGCCTAATTCTTTGTCTTCGTTCATTTTGTACTTAATATTGTCTGAATTGTAATGTGATTATCATATCTTAGTTCTTTGGGTGATAATGTATAGCTACTATTGCCTTCTGCAAATGTCATATGGAGTTCTTAGTTTTACTCTGAGTCTTGCAACCGAACAGGACTGGAATAAGACCTTTATTTCACTTATTCCTGGTATAAGAAATTTGAGAGAGGAATTAGTTGTGCCTCCTATAGCTCCCACTCTCAGGAATGAGTAATTCCTGTCAAGGACTCAAGGTGGGATGAGTTACGCTATTCTCCTTTATATTATACATTAAAATCAATTTTTTGTACAAAATATATCTTATATACTCTTTTATATTTTATATATCAATATTATTTGTTATATACAATAAGTTTATATATTTATATAAATATTTTAAATGTATATATGAAACTATATATTATTATGCATTATATAAAATATACTAAAATAAAATTAATTCATATGTAATGTTATATTTTATATTAAATTAATTTATTTGTATAATAATATTTTAATTTTAACATTTTATATTTTATACTTTGTATATATTTTAATTTAATTATATATAATTTTTGTCACAGCATATTTATAAGTTTTAGTATTTTAATTTTATAATATATTAATTTAATTTAATTAATTTATTATTTATTATAGTTTTTGAAATTTTATATCTATTATGCTTATATTTTTATGTTTAAGTGGTTATTGCACGGGGAAGATGTACTTTCCAACACTTTATTCTAGAAAGTAGAAACAACTCATTCTTAAGAACCAAACTGCCTACGGGTAAGTGTAATAACAATTCTTTTATTCCACTTGTTTCATAACGATTGCCAAACCATATAACCCCTTCTTTCATCATAACTAATTTCAGAATTTGTACTTCATTATAACTAATTCTGTTGCAAAGTAGGCCCTCAGCGTCATTCACCTCTTGCTGTCAACACATTTTCCTGCATTTTTGGCCTTCTCAGTTAAATCATGCCAAATCTCAGACATTGTCCTTGATATTAGAAGTAGGTGGGAATGGAATAGACATTTAGCTATATGAAACCACCATCTTTGTTCTATAAGGTACGTATGCTTATCCTTATCTTCCATAGAAAGAAGCACTACTCATTTTGCATCCCAAGCACAAAGAGGTTGTAACATACATCCCATGTCATCACAAATACTAGTCTTGCTCTGCTTTGGTGCTTATGCAGTGCAGACTTCTTGTGTTGTGTATTACCCCAGTTGAGTTTATCATATAGCACTGACAGTGATATCAGAGCAACATTTGACTACTGGCACAAGCCATAAATTCTGCACTTATATTTGCAAGTGGCAATTTCAGGATATTTCTTATGCCTTTCTTTGGGATCAATCATTAATACAAAACAACTTCCTGGTAAGCTGCTAAAGATTCCATCATGCAGATCCAACTTTTGTGTTGTTAATTTTATTAAAATCATCAATAAAATTTGCAATGATATAACCTCGTATCTCAAGGGTTGCTCACTGCATCATCTCCAGCAATTAAACGTGCTTGTTTTCTAGAATCAGAAAATGGTTTGATGCTAACTGGTAGTTTTTATTTTGTGAAAAGCCAGGTTTGCTGGCAACTCTGAACTTGTCGCGGAGTTGGTTACAGCCAATGGATTCAAAGCTGCTTTTGCTATAAAAGATGGTGCTGAGGGCACTCGAGGATGGATGGTCCGTGCTTTATATTTCTGTAACATCCTTTACATTCCATGTGTTAGACTTCAGCTTCCATTTTATTTTTGTCACTGCATATCTTAGCTGAGGAATTTTGTTTGTTGCAGAATAGTGGACTTCCTTGGTTGGCACCGAAAAGGACTATTGATTTTGCTGATCTAAGGGATGCAATTATTGGCAATTTTGGTGTATGTAACCATTCCATCTGCCGTGCTGATACTATAGTTCCAAGTAACCTTAGAAGCCTTCTTCCTTGTTAGTTCTCCTTCCAAGGGATAAAAAATAAGTTCATTAAATTTCATTAGATCATATGAATTTGGTTGCCGGCCAATAAGGTCATATTGTCATAACCCTGTCAGTTGTATTGCAATTTTCTACCGGTGCTTTATTGGCACTTGAGTTTCCTTATATGTCTTCTACTATGTTGTCGGAGGCGTGTGGTGCCTGAGGCAACAAATGGATAATCTGGAAGTGGAGATGAACAGAGGAAGAGAGGCCAAAATAGGATGAGAGAGAGAGAGAGAGAGCAGAATAGGGTTCCTTGCCTGCCGTGGAGGCTCAGGTATGCTGTGGAGAGAGGCCAGAGAAGCCATTGGAGGGCAGTGTGCCATGGTCCTCTTCCTGGGCAGGGGAGATAGGACTTTAGCAGGTCCCGTGATTGCTACGCCACCTGCTAGTGCTAGCCCCTAGCAGACTGGTTAAATTGGATCTGCAACTTAAGTTAGGGGATCTGCCTTAGCAGTTCAATACCAGTTAGGGCGGTGGACCCAAGGAACCACAATGGGTCCCCATCTTCCCACTTGATAAGGTCTTGTGGCGAGGTAGACCCTTCAGTCCTCCACATGGTCACCGACAGCCCCCAAAATCCCTATCATACCTTCGGTAACCCCATGTTCCTCCTATGAGATGTATGAGGCTCTAGAGTTGTCTGAAATACCCATCTCAGTGGTTGCATTGGTGGCAGCAATCACGTAGGCTATCTGAGCCGAATCAAGGCAGGGAGGGGCCACCTCATATCACCTAGTCACCTAGGTGGTTGCCTCACCTGCCTTTGATTACATAGGCTTATCGACCGCTGAGTTGGTCCAATTACAATCTGTAAGAAAAGGTACTGCAATAACTGTGTTTCATTCAATCTTCCTATACATTACTTTGAAAGTAGTAAGATTGAACTTGAAGACAGCCAGGCTTGTTCCTGATCTTCCTTTCTGAATTGCTTTCTTTAGCTGTTTGACCAGAATTTTCTCAAGAGTATTAGCCATATCTAAAAGGTTCTTCCATGGCACTTTCTATTAGGAGTTCCAAAAGGTTATTTCAAAGTATGCTTTTCTTTGGAGGAATCCTACACAACCAAAATTTTATATAGAAAATGATAGTCATGTAAACATAGCGAGTACGATCTTGAAATTAAAGATTTACCAAAATGGTGCTAAAGCTCTATTGGTGCTCACAACTTCAAATATCTACTCTTAATCTTATGCGCTATCAAATGAGATGGTGCACTATATCTTTCTGTATATTTTTTGTCCTTACTACATATAAGGTCTGCAAACTATGTCAATCTCTGATACAGTTGCTACTAGTTATAATATATTTCCATCTACCCATGCACGTATCTTTTATTTAGCACCTTGGAATTTGCAATTAATGATGAAATCACATTGCATGCAGGAAGGTACTGATGGTTTGCCCGTTACCCTTGGATTAGCGACTGCAACTGGTTTGGGATTGTTGGCATTTTCAGAGGTTGGTCAATGTGGACCTAATCAAAATGCTTTTAGAGGCATTTAATGTGTGTCATACTAATCATACATATCTGACCTGACAGATTGAGACAATTCTCCAGTTGCTGGGATCGGCTGCACTGATCCAATTCTTCACAAAGAAATTCCTATTTGCAGAAGTTAGTCCTATATAATACCTGTTTCTATCTGTATCCCACTTGTGTAGTGCAATAGTCATAGAAAACCTTGGCTAAACTTTATTTGTATTTTGTCATCCTTTTTCAGGATAGAAAAGTTACTCTTCAACAAGTTGATGAGTTCTTGAATACGAAAGTAGCTCCGAAGGAGCTTGTTGGCGAGATAAAGGTTTGCCACTGACATCCTAAATCATAAAAACATCAATATATATGGCATATGAAATGATAATCCATCCACACAGAATAAATCTTTTTCTGGGAACGTCAATGACTACTACACGCATGGTGCCCTTTCAATTTTCAAGTGTGGTAATAAAACTTAGATTAGGTAGTTCAGAGAATCGTTTCTATATCTTTAAGTACCATCTTATAGAAAACTATGTGCAGAGTTTGATATATCTGACAGAAAGTGAGGTTGATAAAGTTTCTTTTTTGTAGCTTAGGTACACTAGTGGCCATGTTTTGTTTTGTGTGGTCATACTAGATTAAATAAAATACATAATGATTATATTAGAGAAAATGTGAGAGTAGTGACAATTGTAGACCAATTGAAGGGAAGGGGGATGAGATGGTTTGGATATATTAAATATAGACTTAAGAATGGTCCAGTTTGAAAAGGTGGAAAATATCAAAATAGTAGAAACCAAGAACAACATCTCTAAAAAAATAACTCAAAATTGACATGAGTAGATAAAGATTTTCTATATGGCCAACCTCAAATAGTTTGAGAATAAGGGTTGAGATGAGTGTGACTCACACGTCCTTTGACAAAGTCAAATTCACTGTAGAAGGTGTAGGAAGACTAAAGACTGACATTATCAAGGACCACGGGCCACCCTTTGTAAACCTACCACTTGTGCTATAATTATTTTATAGCTTACTGGTTTCTGCTTTATCTTAGACTACATAAACTGTTGATGCAAAAATGTTGGAAATGTTTTTAATTCCTTGTTATCTTACCTTATGTCAAAAATTTAAAACCTTGTTTATATTTCCCTCTATTTTTTTTCTGAGGCCTATTGTTCATACAAAAGGTTCATTCCGAGTAGTATCAGAATATGAGTATTGTGCTAAATAAGGTATGAAAGTAAATTTCTATTGTTACTGTTCACATAAACTTCTGCTAAGAATGAAGAGAGTTGCTCTGTTCTACATTTATTAAAGAAGTCTACATCCAATGATTAATGTTCATTTGGAATTTTCAGATGATTGGTAAGGCTCTTCTTCCGTCATCCAACAATGTGATGGCAAGCCTACCAGCTCCATCAGGCTCAGGTTTAAGCACCACACCTGTTACTCCAGATGGGAACATTGAGGCTGTTCCAGCTGCAGAGCCTCCCGAAGAAGTTTATTCGGCTACCAAAGCAGATGTTAAATCAGAATCTATTTCTGGAGTCACAAGACCACTTTCTCCCTACCCATATGTAATTTCTTCTGCTTCTCAAATTCCCAATTTCACTTGCAACTCATTTTCTTTCCTGGAGATAATTCTTGTAGTTGCATCTAGACAAAAGGTATGGGCGTGGTAGGCATAGAGGATCCATTTTAAGTTCAGAACACAAGAAGACAAAAGAAGAGAAAAGTGGAGATAGTAAACCAAGGATTTTGTGGTTGCGATCAGATCCTGGATTATCCCCTGATCTAGATTGGCCTATTTGCTGGAAGCCAGGATTGGCTGAAAATCAATCAATCCTGGCCCAGCTCAGTCCAACTTAGTTTCTAGACTTGGTCTGACTCAGCTGTAACTCAATCAAACTTAGCTCAAGTCAAGGTAGAATCAACCAATCCAGTTGATCCTTAGCTTGTATCGGGCCATTTCAGGCTTAAGATTAGCCAATCCCTGCCAGCATGAGCTGGTCAACTTGATTGGCCTGGATCTAATCCAAATTGGCCAATCTCAGTCTGGAATCAACTGATCCTGGTTGTTATGGCCAGATCTGGGTCAACATGGGTGAATCTCACATCGGGTTAGGCATACCCCCTTTGATGAGAATGGCTGGCCCTGGCCCCTGATCCCAATCTAAGGTTTGAATTGGTCATTCCTCCATACAACTGGTAGATGTATTAGTTGTTTTGGAGGGTAATACAGTATGACTTCGACGATTTACATTCTTCTTAGGAAGTAGCCAAAATTCTAAATGATGGGTATATAATCTATGTAACCAAATTCTGAATAATTTGGGTGTTAAACGTTTTCTTGAGTCTAGTTTATTTTGCATATGGAAAAAGAAAGACACTGGAAGTCTCTTGTCTGACCAAAATGCAGTCAGAGACCTAGAATATGGAGTGATGAGATTTGGGTGCATTTGCATAGAGTAGCAAGTCATTGCATAATATCATAGTCTGCTATCAAATGCACCTGGATCCTGACTCCTGAGGACGGAAAAAGAACAACCAGTTTGCTTGCATTTCGTTTATCTACAGATCATTTACTGTCTGCTCTTTATGCTTATGCTTAATTTCATATTCTTCTTTTATTATCTGTATGCAGTACCCAGACTTCAAGCCTCCGTCTTCGCCGTCTCCATCACCACCATAGTTTGTCCTCACTTCACCTTGTTTCAGTCGTCCAATTGACAAAACTCAGGTGGATCTCAGGATTGCAACACGCAGTACCAAAACAGACAAGGAAAAGTCCAAGGAATAGTATTTTTGAAGCTGGTTGATGTCAAGTAGACAAAAAAAGTTCAAATAAAAATGTTCCCCATTGTAGCTTAAATCCAAGAAATTCTTGTAAGTTTCCCTCTGCCACACAAATGTCGGAGAATTATCTTTTCCACGGTTATGTTTGACTGTAAAAAGGATTCTGAAAGTCTTGTAAGTGGCTGCCTCATGCTCCATCCAAGTGTATCGTGCTTCACTACCTATCATTCTCATCGGCGCTCTCAACCTGTCAAGGAATATTTTAACCAGGTGAAGAAATATGAAGAGGAAGAACAACATTGTCAACGGTTTATACCTCTGATTCACACTTCATGCCCTGACAGACCCCATTGTTTTTCCCTCTGTTAAAGTCAGCATTACCCTTTCTGATTCAAGCGAAAAGCAAAAATTTTCATCAGGCTCATCTTCGGCATCACCTGAAGAAGAAGAAATAGACATAACATACCCAAGGGATATAAGGCATCTGAAAGGTCAAGCTCCAACCTCTCTCTTGCCGTCAAAAACTGGACATCGTCACCCTCGTGGCATGGATCTTCCTGCAAAAGGAGAACAAATGGCAGTAGATGGAGAAGGGCATGAATGCAATGCTCTATCTTTGTATCTGGAAAAGTTTAGGCAATAAATCTTGTCAGTTTATTAATCAAGACATGTGGCATTTTGTTTACGAAATTATTCCATGTGCCCCAAAGGAGAATGCGAACTATTAGTGTAATTTGCTTTAGAGTAACCTAGTAGGCATGTATACGCTCTGATAGTGATACTATTAAGTATGCTAGGATCGCCCAACATGGTTGGGGTTGCAAGGTTGCAGAGAGTTAGATTTCTTGCCGTGTGAAACCAAATCCCTGGCCCACGAGCTACCTACAGAAAAATCACCAGAAAATAACCAGTGCACTGCTGCCAACCAGAAACCGAGATCCAGTCCAAAAGAAAACCAGAAGCCCTGATCCCTTCACCTCATCCAGTCAAATACTTTGAACCCCTTCACAAAGCAACCACCAAACACATAGACCTCTTGAGATAACTCGTCTGATGGGCTATTTACTGAAAAGGGAAGAGAGATCACAAAAGAGGGATGAAACCAGTACCAAAGCCAAAGAAACTGCAAATCATCAAAAAGGAAGATGGAGAGGCACAGGCGGCTGGCCTTGAACAACTGTTAGGGAAACAATGAAGATTTTAGCTTAGGACTGCCGGGGAATTAATGAACCCTGGGCAGTTTCAGTTTTGGACAAAATAATCCATTCAGTCAATCCCCATGTAGGCTTTTTGTTAGAAATTCAGTGTATAGAACCAAAGACAAATATTTTGAACAGAGAAAAAGTGGTGCATCCACAAGGAAATTGTGGAGGATTATGGATCTGGTGGCAGAGAGATAAATGTCAACATCATTAATTGAAACAAAGACCCACCAGATTGCAGCTGGGAGCCTGAGATTACAGATGTAAATGGTACATCTATATGGAATTTGATCCTATTTTATGCTCCGTAAATCCCAGGAAAGAGGAAACAAATGTGGAATGAATTAAAGGGGTATATACAAAATAGAAGGGATCATGTGTGCATCATTGGTGGTATGAATGCCACTCTTAGAACTGAAGAAAATATGGGAGGATCTAAATTTAACACAAGGGACAAAATATTTTAGAGAGTTTGTTGACAATGCACATGTATATGATCTTAAGCCTGAGGATCCGGCTTTCACATGGACAAATGGTAGAGGCTTGCAATTCAGAATTAAAGAGAGGCTGGATAGAATATTATGCCACAGATCGGTTAATGAAATACCCTAGAGCTGTTGTTTACCACTTACCTCATGGGCCCAGGGATCATAATTCACTATATTTTAACATAGATCTTTCAAGTTCAAATTGGCATGGCACCATCATCCAAACTTTCAGAAACACCTAGAAAAGATTTGGAACCAACCCTGAAAGGCAGGGGAAGAGTTAGAGAGCAAGTTGAAAGAATATCCAAGAACCTTTAAAATTGGAGTTGGAAGGTGTTTGACAGTTTAAAAGGGAAAATTAAATATTTTGAAAGAGAACTTCATGTTATCCAATTTCACCTAGTATCTGGAGAAAATCTCAAAAAAGAAATTCAACGGGAAGAGAAGCTACAAAGACTATATGATATAGAAGGAACCTACTGGAGGTAGAGATTTAAATGTCATCGGATGGCCTTAGGTGAGGTGCACAGATTTTCTTTATAGCAAGGTTATCAGCTTGAGATGGAACAAAATTGCAGGTATTCAGGAGTAAGGAGAAAATTGGGTAACAAGGCGGGAAGATGTAAAAATAATTTTCATTGATTATTTTAACATTTTTTTCACCCCATGGATGGTGTGACCAACCTGCCCCAATCCTACAGAATATCTATCAAAATATTAACAGTGAAGACAATGAAAAACTGACTTCAATCTTAGAAGAAAAGGAAATCAGAGAAATTGTGTTTAACGTGGGGGAGGACAAGGTACTGGCCACCGGGTCCATATGGATACCCACTTGGATTTTACTATAAAAATTAGCATCTAATCAAGGTAGGTGTCACTGAAATGGTGCAAAGTTTCTTCCTCAACTCTTAGCTTCCAACCTCTATCAACCACACCAATATTGTTCTAATCCCCAAAATTCCAATCCGCTGGCTCCAGAAGATTTTCATCCTATCAGCTTGTGCAATACATCAATGAATATAATTAACAAAATCTAGCAAGCTGGATCAAGAGATTTATGTCAAGCTAACTTCAAAGTTTCACAGTGCTTTTGTTCCAGTAAGATACATGACTGATAGTATAATAGTTGTTAGAGAGATTCTACATTCTCTATCTCAAAGGAAAGAGAGAATTGAGCATGGTTCGCCGGGTCATGACCCGGGTTGCAACCCCGCCCCAACCCGGTCGGTTTTGGGGCCGACCGACCCGGTCTCGACCCCAAGACTCCAACCCCATAATTAATATTTTATTATTATTTTTGGCGACCCCGGCCGACCCCGTCTCAACCCGGGTCGTGACCCCAGCCGACCCGGGTCGATTTGGGGCCAAACTGACACGGTCCCGACTCCCGACCCCACCTTCCTTGGAAATGAGGATTTCATCTTGAAGTTAGACATTTACAAGGCCCTTGACATGGTGGATTAAAATTTCTTACAAGTTATGCTCGACTATCATGACTTTAGCAATAAACAATTGACCAGATAATGAAATGCGTGAAGACAACATCAGTCTCTCATTATTAATGGGGAAGTGGCTAGTCATATCATACCATATATAGAAGGTTGAGTCAGGGGTGCCCAATGCCCCCCGCCCTATGTATCATTCGTGCAAAGGCCTCGTCAAAAATACTAACTGACCTGAAATACATAGTATCCATGGCATTCGAATCAATAAGAGTGCTCCGGTAGTCACACATGTGATGTGTACGGATGTCTTGCTGATTTTTGGGAAAGCCACCATAAAGAAGCAAAAGAAATTCAACGAGGACTCTAGACATATGAAGATATGAAGATATTTTAGGGCAAAGTCATAACAAATCTGAAAGTGGTATCATATTCAACAGAAGGGCAAGTGAAAAAAACTCAATCAGATATCTAGATGGTTCTCCAAATAAAGAAAATGAAAGATGAAGAAACTTATCTCGAAGTCCCTTTGGAGTTTGGAGATCAGTAGGAATGGAAAACAACGAAGCTTTATCCAAGAAAGATGCTCAAATGGATTGGCAGGCACGATGGAAAACTAAATTGCTTTCGTTAACTGGTAGAACTGAACTCATTTGCTCTACACTAGCCACCATCCCTATGCATATTATATTACATCCACAGCTGCTCTACCTAAGTCTTGCCTAAAAAACTTGAACGAACAAACTGCTCTTTCTGGTGGGGCCATGATATAAATCAAAGAAAGATGCACCTAATTAGTTGGTAGAGAATCAAGGTGAGGAAACAACAAGGAGGTCTGGGGATCAGAGATATGGTTAGTCTGATTCATGCCCAAATTTTTAGGACAACATGGAGGTTCCTTATGGAGGAATAATGTTTATGGACAGAGGTATTAAAGTAAAAATATTTACTCAAGAGTCATTCATGGGAGAGCAATATACCAAAATCTGTCTCCCCACTTTGGAGAGCTATGCTGGGAACTAGAGAAACTCCAAAGAAACTGCAGATGGAAATTTGGCAATGGGGAGAATATAAAAATCCGAGGATACAAATGGACATTCGAGATACAACTCTATATACTCTCGATAAAAATTTTATTTTTTTAAAAAAATTTACTCTATTCGAACACAAGTCATTCTATTAAAATTTAACATTGAACTTAAACCGACTTAACTTCGTTATGTATATATGAAAATATAAATAAATTCACATACGACGGGATTGTGCCACGTGACAATATTCTCCGGGGTCCACCGTCTACGGACGGATGATAACCTTCGCGAAATGAAGCGGGGTGCGGCAACCACGCATCCATGGCGGAGCAACAGCAGCACGGCAGCGGCAGGTCGTCGCTGGAAGCAGCTTCTCAGGGGAGCCCGGTGCCGCCGTCTTCCGCGACACCCTCAGACGCCCAAGGTTCCTGGAAGAAGGCCCGTTACCCTAACCTGCCCGAGTCGGTTAACCCTGACGCAGCAACCCTGCGAGATCAGTGGCGCTATGCCATCCGGCAGTACAGCAGGTGGTATTCGCAGGCCTGGGGCGCTGCGATCCTTGCTGGCGTCTCTTTCTTCGCCCTTGGTTGGTTGATCAAGGGCTACAACCCCCTTCCTTCCCGGGCTCACGAAGAGGATGAGGGCTCACGAGATTCGTCGTCTCCGGCCACTACCGGGCAATGAACAAGGTACGTCATATTGTTTAAAGTTTTGGATTAAATCCTCGGAAGTCCATGTGTTATCCGCTACGTTTTTGTTTGTTTGATTTCTTCGTCCTTTCAAGTGATATGATACGGAACAAGTTCATCGTCGACGTCCAGTGGTTGGACAAACATAAAAAATTAAAACCTTACGATATTCTGTTTTGTTCGATATTCTTCCAGAAATTGGTATTTATTCTGCTAAACCATTCGAAATTAGATACGTTACGTGACTAAGGAAGTACGCGCAGTAAAATGTGTCTGAACGATATTTACTTTAGAGATGCAAAACTGTTCCTTAACAACTTTAGCATGCATATTCTAGCTGCTCGGTGGTGTTTTTTGTTCTGTGCTTTTTTTTTTCGGAGAATTGGTGCAGGATCGAGGAGGCTGATGAGAAAAACCCCTCCCTTGACTGCACCATGATAAGTGGACCTCACATGTAGTTACTTTAGAGATGCAAAACTGTTCCTTAACAACTTTAGCATGCATATTCTAGCTGCTCGGTGGTGTTTTTTGTTCTGTGCTTTTTTTTTCGGAGAATTGGTGCAGGATCGAGGAGGCTGATGAGAAAAACCCCTCCCTTGACTGCACCATGATAAGTGGACCTCACATGTAGTTATGATTTGTGGATTAATGGCTTGATCTCCACTTACTAGTTTCTACACAGATATGTTGATATATACCATGAATAACTTCATGTATAAGCTTTCCAAAATCTGTTGTTGCTTCCACTTTCCTAATCAAGCCCATGGATCAATGATAAGGGCCATAAGGCCAACTAATCCCATGTTTTTATCTTGTTTGGTCTGATTTATGCCTTCTTTAAGTAGATAAAAATCCTTGTAAACGTTTCTTCTTTTGTGTTATCTCAAATCAACTACTCTCCACAAAGTTGTGGTCCCAAATTACTTGAGATAAACTTTATTTGACAAACTTTTAGACATTTCTTAAAACTTGAAATTTATCGATATACACAATCCATCCAAATGATCTCAATTCTCAATCTTTCCTTGTCAATTAATAGTACTCCAAAATTTTCTCTAGTAGACTAATAAGCGTCATGTCTATGTCTCCACTTACCATATTTTAACATTCTCATCATGATAAAACTTGTTGTGGAAACTTATTGTTCTTTAACTGGCTGACAATTACTACCTTACAACATTGGAAATCTTATTCCTATACAACACATTTTTCCTTTCAGTTTCGATAGGATTTGTGGTCACAACCCCTCAAACATTCTTCAAGCATCTTCTTATTACTTGTTTTCTCAACTTAACTGTTGGTATCTTAAGAAAGATTCAAGGTGAGCATTTTTGTAAAAGGAAACGTAAAAGGTGAAAACTGAAAACAAGGAAGGTGGGGTCAGGATTGGGTCCTTGATCACCTGAGAGTAAGCCAAAATCAGCCCCCTGATTCGGTCCAACTCCATCATGACTCAGACAGTATTGGAATCAGCCAAATCCAGTCAATTCTAAGTTGGGACCTGCTAGCTTGGTCTCAAGACTGACTGCTCCTATCAAATGTCAATCCAGCCAAGCTGGTTCTACTGGATTAACTATGGTTAGCAGAATTGATCGATTCTGCATAGTCTAAATCTAATTCAAGATTGGATTACTGCTTCAATCAGCCATAAAATAGCAACAGCCTACGATGGCCAATTCAAAGCCTATTCCGGCGGCCGATTCCACTGGAATCGGCTGCAGCCACTCCCTGCATCTTTCTTGCCCTAATGGATGGGCAAGATAATTGTATTGGGTCCATATGCTTCCCCAAACTTGACAAGTTTGTCTTTGGCTATTTATATTTTATTTTAACATAAATTTTTGACATGAAATTGTATACAATTTTAGTGTGCAACCAAACACCCTTCGAGGCAATTGCAGATCTTGCAAGATTGCAGTGACCTTTCTTGCTTTTGTGTCAAATAAATTGGACAGCACAAACTTTCAGTTTAGAGGTGGACTGGGAACTAATTACAATAAAGAACTAGCACCAGTTTAAATCCCTTACAAGTTATAAAAGCTTTCTTTCCTCATTACCACCTTCCTTCCCCTGAAACATCAAAAACCATTTTGACGGATTCGTGCCGATGGCTTGCGGTGTTCAGTGGTCACTTCAGCATCTTCATTCCCGTGTTAAATAAGAAGTTCGGCAAAAGAAAGTGGAGAGAATAGTTAGAAAAAGCTCGTACTTCTGGAATTCAATGATCTTCCCACAGACTCCTATCGGGTTCAAGTTTATGTCATCAAGGGATAACCAGCTGGGGACATGAGAGCTATTCGCTTTGGCAACGCTAGAAGATGTGTTCTTTTCTGATGCTCAGAAAGGCGGGCAGACTTTAGCCAGTCAACACTTACGGTGGAGTTTCCTTTCTTATGATAAAGTTTTTGATCAAATGCCTGAAATTGGTCGTTCTTCTGCAAGTATGTATATGATATGGCACCCACTCCTTTCGCTAGTTGGCTGCACTTTCTTAGAACATTAGGCGTCTTATTTACCTGAAGATGTTAGGAGATGACACGCTCCTCCGCACGATGTCGATGTCCGGTGAGGTTCGCCTGCACGAAATCAAACAAACATGCGGGAAGAAGGGATCGGCACGGTGGGAGATGGAGGGTTGCTGGGACTGGTAGATCCATTCACCGCTTGGCATTGACACCATTGCCGTTTTGTGTATATCTCGACAGAAGGTACTTGCTGTAACTCCTCAAAAAAATAAAAAGACAAAGGATATTGTAAAGCTTTCCGAGAGGTTTTGCTGCTGATTGCATTTTTTGCCGCAATCTTTTTGTGTTATTATTGTGAAACGATGTTTATCTTCCGGGATTGTTGATATCGTGTGCATTTCTTTGTACTCATTTTTAGACTCTACAAATATGGATATTCTGTTCCGTTCGTAGTACGAAAAATCTTTTCCGGCTGTTGATTTCTTTTTGTTCACCATCAGTGCTTATCTTTACTTATCATTAGCCACCGCTGGGCGCTGTAGAACCGTAGTGTTTAATAAATAATATGTCATTTCTTTTAAAAGCTCAAAACAAAATTAAGTTATTGAAGGGTTTTGATCTTTAATACCTCAAAGAACATCCGCACTTCGTATTGGATATTGTAATGCAAGAGATCTTTATTCAACCCATCGAGAAGATGAATTTTTGTTGAATGTTTATTTATTTTTAATTACGAATACGTTAGAGAAATGTAATACTCAAGTATTCTATATCTCACCAAAAAACTCGTATACTTCTTGAACGGCTTTTTTTTTCGGTATCTTGAGAGAGAGAGGGAGAATTTTAAAATTGATGCCTACTTAAAATATTTGATTATTAATGATAATTCAAATAAGACATGAATTACAATATAAATGTCTGCATGTGTCACATTTGTTATCGATATTCTATCTTGTAAAAATATCAATATAAACATTGTTGTAAATCATTTTAATACTCTAACAAAACAGGGTACCGTGCCTTGGTGTTTCCACGATTGTTATCATTTACTCATTTCTTATTTTTATTCAGATGTTATTTGACAAAAAAATGGATATTTTCTGAAGTATAAAATTATTTCTCTTCTCTTCCTTTCACTATATAAATAAAATGTCCCTCATGCAAACTTAACTGTAAAATTACCCCACACAATCAAAATATATGAAATAAAAAACACCTATGCTTAAGCATAAGCAAGCATTGTTTTCCTTCATGTACAATTACTTGAGTATAATCAATCGCCTAAATACTTTTTTATTTTTTCCACAACATAAAAGAGACCAAAAAGTTAATATTCATGATGACACTACGTAGCCCTTTATTGTTTTAACTTTTTACTATGTTTTGAATTTTTGACATAAAAAGCTACTTTTTTAAAAAAAATGGATCCGAACCCTGCTAGAAACACTACGACTTTTTTTGAATGCTATAACATCATCATCATCTGGAGATCACACAACAGCCTGCTAGCAACACGACGGAGATCATTACAACACAGAGATGTGGCTCTGGGCACGGCAGCAGCCGCTTCGCGGTGGCGGAGTGGAGGAACAGGCAGGCCCCTGGGCATACGCTTCCGCCTTCCCATGGAGATGCGCCCAGAAAGCTTCCGCTCCGAACCACGCCGACGCCCGTCTTCATCTCATCCCCTCAGAGCCATCTCGGCGACGATGTCGTTCCAGGAGTCTATGGGGCCGGGCAGGCACCAGTGGAGGCAGTCGTTCTGCACCTTGGCGTGCTTGTCGCCGGCGAACGGCTGGTACTGCCGGTACGGGCCAGGATGCCCGTCGGGTCGCAGCAGGGCGATGAAGCTTGTGTCCAGGAGCCTGAGTCGCATGCCCCGCCGCCCGCCGCCCGCCGCCGCCGCTATCTTGAACTCCTCCAGCTCGATGTTCCTCATCACCTCGTCCACGTCCCTCAGCGATGCCTCTCCCTCCTTGAACGGCTCCGTCCGGTTGCAATGGCCCCCGCTCCACCACTCGCCGTCCTCGAAGTGGTCCGGCGTCGACGTCCTGAAGAGCAAGGTCCCCCGGTGGCCGGAGGAAGCGAGGCGACGGAACACCAGGCCGAGCGCCTTCCGGTACGCGTACTCGAACCCGACCTCCGTGAGGTTCTTCCCCGGACAGTAATGGCAGCCGATGACCGTGCTGTTCTCCCAGTATACGGCGGTCTTGAGAAACCACTTCCCACCCGCGGTTACGATGTAGTCGTAGTTGTTGAATTCGGCGACCCATTTGTCGTCGAGGGTGTCGAGATGGAGCTGGATGTCTTTGTCCGAGACGCCGTCCATGTCTTCAAAGATTTCGGCTTTGATCAGGAAGGGGGACCAGATGATGGAGAGTGTGAAGTTGTAGGAAGCGAAGTGCCATCTTTTACTCCTGTATTCCTCGTCATGATAGAGCTCCACAGCCGCCTCTACCTACAAATTAAACAGAAAGGAGCAAACTGTCAGAAGCAAGAACATAGCATGACTGATATCTCAGAAAAATTTCGGAGTGTTCTGCTCCATATTTCTTCTCGATTCTCGTAAATGCATACTATAATTATTTTTCGCGTAATACAACTGGAAAGCGATTCATATGGTAGCTTTTATGCATCATCAACCATCAGTTGTATACACACTAGACAATTTGAAATCTTTCACCTGAAGCAGATTTACATTCCTAGGAAACACTTAATTCTTTCTACAGGGGATCTTCAAGACCACATGAAAAGGAATTGCAGAGAAAATCTTGCTATAATAAGTAAACAGGCATAGCGCCAATGTACAAGATATGAGGTTGGAACCAAACTGAAATATACAAAAGAATGGAATTTATGATAAGAACTGAAACACACTGATTCTCAGAAGGCAGTCCATCGTTATGTAGGTTGATTGATTCCATGTCTTGCTCAGCTTATTTGTACGAGGAAAGAGACCGTCCAATCTGGGTGCCAATCAGATTTGGAATTCTTTGTAACAAAGGAAGCATATGAAGTAACAAAAAGTTATGATGCAATTATTCCACAATTTTATCCTCCACATAATTCCAACCAAATGCACCTTTAATACACACACACACACTTGAATACAGATTTGAATACTCAATACATAAGTCAGGAGATACATAGGCACTAAAGGGAAGTGGCATTCTTAACATTTGGGTGATGCCTAGAACTGTAATGTTATCTTTAAAACCTTCTTGAAAACCTAAATTAGGTACGATTTTGACACAATCAATAATAGGATGTCAAATCTATGATAATTATAGACTTTTTTTCACAATACTAAAGAAAATGAATAAGGATTAGCTGACAAACTTGAAGAATAAAAACCCACCGAAAGTAATGACACCTTTACAAGTATAAGTTTGAGTAATACAAATGAATACTGAACTGATTGGTCCAATTTGGGTTTTGAACTTTCACATGCACTCCCTTGTATTCACTAAACACCCAGCATTTGGCAGTGGATTTGGCCAACTCTCATCGTCAACCCATATACGCTTGCCTAGATAACCATTGTGCTCCAAAACCAGTAACTTCGGCACCTACTTGCACCATTTTCAGCTGTGGCTCCTTGGTCATAATCACAAGCATTAGTACTTCTCCATTACAACAGGGAAAATAAAGGATTTTGATTGAGTGTGTGAGAGTAGATATGATTACCTTTGGATTCTAAATTCAATCACAAACCCAAGGAAGTAAAATTAAAAGGATAATGAAGAATCTAATAGAGGTGGGTAAAAGTATTGAGGAGGTGGGTAAAAGTATTGAGGATATGAAGAAGTGTAAAAAGAAACTTCCATGGCTCGAAAAAGTTAACACCGAAAAGATAGTGATTGAGTAAATAGATAGATAGATAGGGAGTGCTAGGACTACTTACTATCTACGGCAAAAACCAATGGAACTGAATTCCATATCTTCCAGTTTGAAGGATTTATTGGTTTGATTTGATTTGAAAAGGCAATAAAACAGAACCAAACTGATGAACATACTGAAACGAATTTTATTAAATATTTACATACTGTAATGATATAAGTTATATTTATGTACCCTACTCAATAATAAATATTTATGTGTTGCTAATCAGAGATTAAATTAGTACATGCAGATATAGATATTTCTGTCACATTTTAATAAAAATCATTTGAACCAAATCGATTGGTAGATTTGGTTCATTTTATGGGCTAGTGCAGCTTGGTTTAGTTTGATGGTTTGGAGAAAGTTACAAATCAAGTGGAACTGCAGGAGAATGACCTAACATTCTATAAGAACTACTCTTGCACTATCATCATGAAAATGAGACAAGAACCAAGACTATCACCATAAGAAAAGCAAAGGACAAGAATCAAGTTAACAGGTGAAACTACTTTTGCTACCATCCTGAGCAGTTTTTTCAATGAATAATCAATAATGATAAAAGCATACAAAAAGCGACATGAAGTGTACCTTTGAAAGAAGACAAAGGAGTGATTGAACATGATTACGCGAAATTGAATCACCAATAAATGCCCAGGATTTGCCACGCATGGCATCAAGAAATCTCTCTCCATCAAACACAGGCAAGTCACAGCCCCGGGGTTTCCATCTCCAATAAAGATAGCCTGAATCAGGTCGTCCATTCTTCATACAGTTCTGGTGACCTTCAATCACAAGGCAACTGTCATTGGTGTAAGCAGGCCCAGATGGATTTGGTATCCATTCTCCGTTGAACAAATCACATTCTTCTGCAAACCATAACCAACAAGTAAATTTAACACCTTGACACTAGATGATGCACCTGCACATAAGCTTACATAAATTATAGCTGAAAGATGCCTAAAGATTGTCGGGAGATGGAGCACCTGTATTCAAAAAGCCAAGTGGCTTGAGCTAGCTAGAAGAACAAATAATTCATGATCCTGAGTTCACTGCATGATTAAGTTCATCAGCATTTGACATGTTACAGCAAAGAAGTTTAAACTTTGATCCAAGGATCAAACAGTCTATTACACATGGAAATGTTGGGTGCATTTCATGCTGAGAGCATAACACATTTTTTTTCCTTAAAGTAAAGAAATGTTAGTTGATTTCTTGGATAGCCGACTGGGGTGTTTGTAGGCCTCACTTGGTAGCGAGTTAGCTTGGGGTTTATTCTCTGCTAGCATACATTAATTCAGAAAGTGATCTGATGAGTCTATGTTGATGATCAGAGTTGGCTAATGGTAACCTAGGAGCAAATATGGGGTAACTCAAATATTTCACATACCATCTTCATCCAGCAATAACTAAACTCAACCCATGAAGACTAGCATGTCAAACTGGTTCTTCAGTTAACCTTGAGGGTTAATAGCTCTGACGCCTATCACTTTCAGCCTAAAGCACTATCGAAGAAGGTTTAATGATAGGAAAACAGAAATATGAGGACAGAGAATTGTGAGAAAAGGAGAATGGTCGGCCTACCTTTTGAGGGAACTCCATCTTCTCCATCTACTTCAATTTCAGGGACTGATGTCTGCATGCCATCACTTTTTACTGGATGGAAATTGTCTGAAATAGCCACAAGAGAATCACCTAACATGGAATTAAAGCACACATCCCAACTTCGCTGTGCGCAAGCATCACATAAATAAGGTCTTCTAAGTGTCCTTCGACAGGAACCCAACAAATTTTCAGTTATTGGATGGTTCATTAGTATCTGAATACAAAATTCTATCAGCATTTCCTTATTATCATCATTTTAAATAAGCATCACAGTTTCTCGGACCTTCTATTTGGGTCATGTCCACCTATAGCTTTATATATCTTTCACCTCAATCCCTACAACTGTAGTAGTACAAAATTCATGGTGAAAATATATTTTAGACATTTTCCCTTTGATTCACGAAGAAGACCCACGAAAAGAATGGCTTTCCTGTGCTCCATGTCAAAATGCGAACTTTCATCTCCCTTTTTGGGGTGTTGCTGCCAGTGCGAGCAGCCAAGATGAAGGGAAATTTCTGGTGTTAGGAGCACAAAGTAGAGAAAATTAGAAAACACACCTTTCTGAGGTTCGCCGCTCTTCCCGTCGACGGGGTGCTCCTCCTTGTGGACGGCGTTGCCGGGCTCCAAGAAAGGGAAGAATCCTCCAGAATGGTTGAAAAGAAGACGAAAGGAGAGCCCTATCAGAAGGAAGCAGACGAATAACTTGGCGCAGGTGTAGTTCTGCTTATGCAAAGGCCACGGGCTCCAATCCACCCTAATTTCCTTCACCATGCTGCCCCCTTTCCTCTCTGCGCTCCGGAGATCGCCTAGAGCGGGATGAGGATTGAGGGCACAGTGGGAGAAGAACCCAGCAGCGGCTTTCCTGGATGACTCCTCTTAAAGCTCCAGGCACATGGAAACAGACAAAAGATTACAGCTTTCAAACGGAGGAGAGGAAAGAACAGATGTCTGGAAGACGTAGACCCCTCCGGCCTCTCGCCACAATAAGAAATGGATCAAACACTCTTGCAACTCGATCCTACGAGGTTGAAAACATAAACTTTAGGTGACGACTGAACCCTTCCCAGTTCGATTCCCCTTCCCATCATGCTCCAAGTCGCCAATTTACCCAATTCACCTGACTCACAGTAGTGAGGTTGGGAAGGTAGATCTGAACGGAAAGAAAACTAATGGAGGGGGCCCGAGAGCGAAAGCCGACACCCACGAACTCAGCTTGGCAAGGCGTCTCGCCCGGGAGAGGTCCACGTTCCCTAAACCGTCGCCGGATGCCGGTGGTTGCCGTCCAAGATCGGCGCTTTTCCATCGCAGAATCCCACTGCACAGAGGCGCTTCCAGCTAAGAGTGAGATTATTCTAATCTGATTATCGCGGTCACCAGCACGTGGACCGGCGGACGGAGGAGGTTCTTCGCGGTGACGGAAGCGGCGAAGCCTGTCGGTCGGATCTGGATCTGGTACTTCGCTCTTTCAAGCGGATACCGGTACCAGTTCTGTATCCGGATATAAATCCTCATCCGTTGATCTCCGGATCCCCTCGACAGCTGGTAGCGGCTCGTTGCATTGCATGCAGACATTAATTTCCTCTCATGCCGTGCTTTCCGACAAAGACCTCTTGATTTAAATACGATACACACTTAATTATTTTTTCTTGCTGTAAATACTGTTTTTTTATTTTCGTCAAAAAAAAGGATTTGAGTTGCCACGTTTCCGAGTCTATTGGTGTACCGGATCCTGGATTCCGGGTTAGCGGAGGATCCGATTAGGTGACAGAGGAGGGGTGCAACCGACTATAAACGGGAGGGGCGTGGTGTGTTCTAACTTCTAAGCTTGACGGCAAAGGAACCTGCGGAAGAATTAAAATAGATGCTGCTGTGCTGTGCTCTGCTCAATATATATATATATATATATATATATATGATGGGAGTGAAAAATGCTGATGAAAAAAAAGAGAGTGAGTAATCAGCATAGATATATATGCATTCTACACAGATTGGTCTTCAAGCCAAGAAGCAGTTTCTGCCTGGGACTTGCATAACAGAGTTGCATGTGTATATTTTCCGACACAGATCTCGGTGCCACCGAAGTGATTGACGAAGAGAGGTCTGGATCCGATCGAGGCATGACAGCCATGATTCCATACGGGTCTTCATCTGCCAAATATACAAAATACAACACTTGGGGGCCTATTTAATCTAGCAAACCACCAACGGTCCATTTTTCAAGCAGGTTTGCTCACAGGTATGATGTGCCTTGAGAGAACGGCATTCAAAGCGTGTGGCATCTCAGAATTAGAGGTGCAAACTACGAACAGAGACACTAGAATTTAAAAACTTAGATCGATAGAAGTTCGACACAGCTTGTTTATCAAACAAACATGCCAAAGGAACACACGTGAACAAGAAAAGAAAACTCAGTTCATCCATCTGTTCTAACCACACCAGCATCTGCTTCTTTACAAACACCAACGTAGACATCGCCCCTTGACACGACCGTAGTCTGCCCACTCTCAACTCAATAAGAGAGAGAGACGGGGAGAGAATACTCTAGCATCAACAGGAACATGTGGGCTCCAATCAGGAAAAGCACCCTAAGATCACCCCTTGCATATCCCCAGACACTGCAATTGTTAGAAGTCTTCAACATGCAGTCATGCAGGAAGAACTGTTGGCACCCAGAGCCCGAATCCGCGCTTCAGTTTCTCGATGCTGTTAAGCAAAAAAACAAAAAGAAGAAAAAAACATTGGATAAACGCCCTCTAAAATGACAAAAAACATGACACTCGAATGGCAACTGATTAAGATGCCGAGCTTGTTCTTTCAAGCCAAAATAACCAATAAGCAGTGGCCCTCGTATCCATCATCCTGAGTCTCGAGGCAAAAGAGAAAAGGCCTTCACATAAAAATGTTCCACACTACAATTGCCATAGCTAATAAGGTGTTTGGGTATTTTTTTCTTGAATAGTTATGATTTTGAAAAATATTTTATGGTGTATAGACATGCGAAACTGGACAAAGCCACGTTCCCACGTCACCTGTAAGCCTTCCGTATCTACCTTAGAAATCAAAACAACTCCAGTGTTGTTTTGACTTTGAGAGAGAAAAGCATGAAAAAATAACATCTCTTTTGAGATTTGGAAACACCTGGCCAAACGGATATCAATGCATCATTCTCTCTCAAGTCTCAAAGTAACCAGTTAATCCTTAGCATAGAAAAGAACCTAAAAACTATTTCCATAACACCTTATAACCAGTTAATCTTATGAGGTCATGTTGAACTGTAACTAGGGGTGTCCTCAAATGGGGCGCACTAGCCCACAGTAGGGGTGGCAAGGGGCAGGAACATAAACTTCAGTCCACGGGCTTTAATCGGGTCACCATTGAAACGGGTCAAACAGACCTAAAGTTACCTCTGTTATCAAAGCCGCTGTGAGGAATTGAATGCACCAAAAAAAGTTTTACAATGAAAATATTCATAAAAAATACAAAGTAGAAAACAATTAAATACTGGTTAAAGTAAATTAAAAAGTTGCTTTACATTGTTAAAGGCCGTTTTGAATGCTACAAGAGATATATATAATGCTATGAAAGTGGAGAGGGTAAAGTCAAAAATCACCTTTACGCTTTGAAAGCATGCTTCGTGAGTGATAGTGAACTTAACAGAAGCTACGACATTCTTTTAACTAGAGGACATACTTCTAAATATGCTTCACAGAGGCTACATTAATTTTATTGTTAGCACGTCATTTGTTTGACCTCATGATTGATTGTTCATTCCGGATAAAGAAAGATGGAAACTAAAACTGAATTTTGACGTTCGATAATATAGAAAAATTAAGAGAGCGCAAGTTAAGTAAAACAGGCATGCAAGTATATCTCAAATTCTGTCCCCATGCCCTGCCTGCACTGTTCATTAAAATGTTATTTAGCAGACGTTGGAGAAACAAATAAGCATGAGCAGAAGTGAAACACAACACATCGACTACTGCTAAAATAGTTAAGTTCATCAAAGATTGAAAAGAAGAGGGACATACGTTGGGGCAAGCTTGCCAAGACTACCTAGCTCTTTTCCAGAAATTTCATCCAGGACTCTACCAGCAATATCAATAAGATAAGATCTGTCACTGTCAGGTGGAAGGCCTCTTCTCACCAACAGCTCCAGATCTTCTTGATGTAGCTCTCTGCCATTCACTGTAACACCAGTATTTCCAGCTGAACAATTTTTTGGCATATGGTAATTGAATTCCTCAATAAAGGGCTGCAAAGAATAAGTGATGTACATATATATCAGGACATAGCAGTACGTAAGGCAACGCTATCCAAATTTTTTAGGCCTTACCAGAATTATGCCAATGCATGGATAACCCATGATACCCCAGAAGCCAGCTGCATAATCATACCTGGAAACAAGTAGAAGAAAGAGCAGCCAAGATTTTGAGTAGCCGTAAATTCAGTTACTTGTACAAAGAAAAGACACTGTAGAAATAATAAGTAATAACCACGTTTGTGAGTGCAACATATTTTCCCCAGAATAGGAACATATTTTTAGTTTTAGCTCCAGTTTACCCTATGATCATGGTATCTAAATTTCGATACAATTGAGACTAGACATCTCCAGCATGGATTCTGTTTACTCCCAAGCTAGGTTCATACAAGGAGCTTCAAGTTTGATAATATCCCACGTCTGAGGTGCATCAGCATATCAAGTTAAGCATGGTTTACAGAATCAGACAAATCATACCAGAATTGACCAATTCCGGAATTGGATTGGCTGGTCTCAATCTGATTACTGCCTGCAGGACCAATCCAGAATTGATTCACGGTGGAATTGGGCTAGATCAGTCAAGAATCGGCCCGATTCACATGAATTGCTCAGGAATCGGTCAATTCCGTCCAGGGAATTTTAGTCCCGGGCCTGGATAAATTTCGGGTCCAATTCGAACTTGATATCAATCCGATATTGGGCCAATAAGGGGAGAATTGGCCAGATTACCTAACACCTCACAACCAAGAGGGCTCCAGCTACAACGGCGATCTTTGATGATTTCACAATGATCCAACAATTTGTCATCGATCCTTGGTTGATCCTCCAATGATTCCAGCGTTTGGTAGGCAATCCTCCAACGAAGCAACCCCTAAGGACGTGCTCTTTCTTCCCGGCACTTGGGACACTTTTCATCCCATCTTGGATTAGTTCCTTTAGTGGTGAGGTTAACTTATTAAATTTTTATTAATGTGTTAATGTTATAAACCAACTATAAGAAGAAATAATCGAGAAAAGAGACAGTGATGCTACCCATGCTACTCGTGATATCGGATGGGAACATGATTTTTTGGTGAATTTTGATAAAAAGATGGTACAATATAAATGGTGTGGCAAACAAAGGAATTGGGAAGTGTTTTGCTTAATGTAACACATTGGTGGTGTGGGCGGAAATGTCAAAAAATGTGATAGTGCCGAAGGAGAGCAATGAGTCTATGAAGGCGGTACTTACATGGAAAGCCTCACATAAGAAAATTTATGTGGAACAGGGAAAGGAGTTACATGAATAGTTGCTAGGAAGAATGGATGGCAAGCCTAACCAAAAAGACAAGAAGAAAGAACGAGCTCACGATGTTAAGAACATGAGTGTTCACGGTTTGGTTTGGATTGGGAGGTTTCTTCCCAACCACACCAAACCGAAAGAGCTGTCTAACTTGAACCAAACCATTCTAGTTAGATTTGGCTCGATTCAAACTGATAATTTTAAAATTATTTTTTAAAATATAATTTATATATAAATTATCAATTTATAAGTTAAAATATCTACAATATATATTTTTAGATAATGAAATTATAGATAGTACTATTTTTTAATAGAAAAACTTTTTTAATATATTTCAAGTTATTTCAGACTGGCAGTTTGGTTCGGTTTCGTTGGTTCGTGAAAACGAACCAAACCAATAGCTCGTTCAACTTGAATCAAATCGAATCGAATGACTTGGTTCGGTTTAGTTTGGTTTAGCTCATTAGGTTGAACCGAAGAGTGAACACCCTTAGTTGAGACATTGATAGAGTCTAAGTATGATGAAGATGAAGGCATGAGAAGAACAACTCATGCGAACAAACAATCCTAAAGAGAAGATGAGAAAAGAAGGGTGGGAGTAGGAAGCTCTGAAGCCTTGGAGTTGAGATATTGTTGGCCCTACTCAATCCGACTCACATCCATTGAGGATGTGAGTGTAGGAAAGGGAGGTTCTCATCAATTAACTTTGACACAACCCGGACATAGTGAGGATGCTCACATGTTCAAAAGACATAATAATTCACAAAGAATAATAAGATAAACATTTAAACGAGTCAAGACAGAGTTTAAAATACATAACAGGTTTATAAATATGAGTGAATTTAGCCAAATCCTAACAAGTTAAAAGTTTTAAATTTCGTACACAACCTTCTCTTTAATGTTCTCCCACCATGGATGTTGTTGGCAGCCGATAGAGCTCCTTTGAAAATCTGCAATGCAGGAGAGCCCATTTGCAAAGGAAGTTTGTGTAGATATTGCTAGAAGTCGTGCACTTCGATGACTTAAAGATCAAAGAAATGCTCGATCTTCATCAGACATGAGGGATTGATTGAATCCCGCAAGGATATTTTTGATTTCGTTCCAATACGGTTCTCGGATACATCATTCGATTTTAATTGAGACTACAACCACAAAATCCAAAAAATCAAATGCTTCCGCTGCCGTAGAATGATCGCTTACATCAAGCCCCTCTACAAGTGACTCACCAAAATGGAACTCCAAAAATTCCACCTTGATTTCTCAAGAGTACACGCTCTTGTATAGAGCTAGATTTGTAACACACCTCTAAAGCAATAATATTTACAAGCATATCATGTAAACACATAACAACACTACAACTCAGAGAAAATATTTAGGACTAGTCCCTTAAGGACAGAACAGTAAAAGTTCAGAGAGAAAGCAAAACAGGAAGTCAAATATAAAAGCAACAAAGGGATAAAAATGTGATATTCACGGAGGCAGGTAGACTAGAGAAAGAGATGGAATATAAAAAGTTTTATTGGATCCTTGTAAAAAAACACTTCCCAGAAAGTTCATCTCTTCTATGCTTAAAAAAATTAATAAATGTGAAGTAAAAGATTCAGGATATGCTTCCATCGTCCCGGAGCAAAGATGTAACATAAGCTGCAAGGAATTCCAGCTCACTTTTTGGAAGCAACCCCAGGTTCAATCCTGGGGCTCAGCGCTTATGGTCACTTCCCACAACCGTGGCAAGGGATAACCAAAAAGAAACTTCTCAGAATCAACTATGGAGAACAGAGACATCTCAGTGAAATCTCGGGACATCAAACTTCAAAAATCATAGTTCAAGTGCATGAATAAGTGTAAAAATATATGAGATTCTATAGTTATGTTCATTCATAGATGTAAAATGCCATCAGAACGATGATCTCTTTAAATGTGCTTCTACTAGTCACTAGAATCTGTCACAATATCATGCACTTTTGATATTGAACTAGGGGTGTAAATGGAATCTGATATTCTGAATTATGATTCTATTCAGATAAAAATTAATAAGTCCGTAAGAAGTTATTATATTCCTATAAGCTATCATAATCCGAATCAAAGAATCAATTGATTCTATTTTCGTTTATTGAATTTCGATAAAAATAAATATATGTAAGTAAAATTAATTAAAATACAATTTTATTAATTATATGTAAATTATTAATTTATTTTAAAATAAGAACTAATACATAGTATGTATCTTAGAAATTATTGAATTTGGTTCCAGTACCGATAATGGAATCAAAATTGGAATCTAGTGATTCCAAAATTATCGAAATTGAAATCGGAACACCTTAACCCTTTTCGGAATAGGATACAAGTGATTCCACTACCGAATTCGACCAGAGTTTGCAGCCCTATATTGGACTAAACTAACAAGTTCTCACAAGGTTAGGGTTGATGGGACAGATAGCCAACAGAACCAGGGATTTTAAAGTCAAATTAAATGGTTGACCATTCGATTAGGCTATCGGTCTAAGCACTTGAGCACCGTCTAAGACAATACGAAGCCGAAAAGACATGGATTTAGGTGTTTAAGCTGTACAGTCTAAAAAGAGAACCAACAGTCTTGGATCTCACCAGCATGACAAGAACAAGAATCTTGTGAAATCTTGTGAGACTGCAGAACTAAGATCAAAGCTGTATGTACACTTTCTCATCCTCCATTACTTGCCTTGTTTCTTGTGCTTCTTGTTTCTCCTTGAATTTAAACTTATTAAGATGTTTAAGATTCAAGTTTCATTTCTCTGTTTCATTTTCAATTCCCTTCTTTCTGTCTTTCCCACGTTTGTGATCATGATTTAAATGTCCAGAGAGAAAAATAGTTAATCATAATAAGATTGAAAATTTTAAAAAGGAGAATGAACATTATGTCTCCTTGATGACCTTTAAGAATGGTGTATTCAACATTAATTAACAGCTTTGAATATAACAAGATACGTTTTTATTAAAAGACTTTAGAATGAAGGCGACGGGTTAGAAAGATATTCGTTGTCCTCAGATTTCAGAAGAAAGTTGCACAACAAAAATGCTTGTTACTCTCAATCCTTAGGAAGAATTTAGAGGTGGTCCATGTGCACTAGTTACTCTTTTCAGGTAGAAGCCGAGTACTTCTTGAATCATAATTCATTGAATAAATAGGCAGGGATAGCTTGTTACATAATTGTCTTTATATTCAAAATTTCAGATGGGCATAAAAATCACTCGTTAAACTGCCATGAGTCAGATCTCACTGTCTGCATGTTAGCTTTAACATGATTTCCACCTTATGAAATATTTAGATGGTTATTACTGGTTAAGCTATCAACATCTGCACTATTGTTTCAAAAGAACAGTTTTTAAGCAGTATATGCAGTTAGTGCACAACAAATCTGCATAGAACAGGATCCAATTGCAGCAAAGGTAAATAGAAACTATGGACATTGATAACCGAATGGTAAGCACCAAATCAACAAAAATAGACCCGAATAAAAACATTTAAGTACACCCACTGCCCAAGTAAGTTTTACCATATCATCTGAATTACGTGATTGACCTGATGGTAAATGTACAACTATCAAATAAGGGCTATATAAACATATAACCCTGGTTTAGCAAAAAAATAAAAAAAGTTTAAGGCACTAAATAAGTGAACCATAAAAGGCCTAGCAGGAATTTAAACTTGAAAGAAATACAGTTTTATCTACATATTGAGCTTCAAATGCCACCAATCTTTTCTAAGAAAATTCTTTAGAAGCAAATACTTTATGTTCCAAGTGATAAAAAAACAGCTATGGAAAATATATTTCCCACCTGTCCCAGTAAAGAAAACCTCTATTGAGATGACAGAACATAAATTGAACAAAAGCATGAATGCTTTTGAGCAATGGCTTCCAGCTGACAGACAAACAAAAAGAACAAAATGGATAGACATAAGTCAAAGAAACGCATGAAACAAAAGAGGAAATCAATTACCAGTATTCACCAGGATAGATGGGGCCCGCTAATTTCTCAGCCTTCTTGACTAACCGATCAGGAATATGATGACCATTTATCAAAACTTTTGGTTTGTTACTTTCCAGTGACTGATTAAATCGATGTAAATCTCTAAAGCTCCTTTTTATAAGGCCTGTGAAGAATGAGTCATTGCCCTTATTCATTCTACAATGATCTTCAACCTTACTAACGACTACAGAATCTTGTGTGAGGGCAGGCTTTGGATACTTGTCAGCTGCAAAGTCTGTTTCTGTAGTTATTGAACAATCTTTGATAGAGTTTTGCTTAAAGTTGGTACTTGCCACAATCATCTTATCTTGGTCAAAATGTTTACTTCTGCTTCCCTCTACGGGTCTGCTTGCAGCTTGATCAGATGATAAGCAATGGAAGTTTTCCCGAAGAAGTAAACCTGAACCACGTGCACTGGCTTGAGCATGTGGTTGCAGATCAATGGAGTTAGGTCCCTCTATTTGACAAACCATACTCCTTGTACTGTCATGATCATCGGATGAACTGGGAGACAAGGATAAGCCTAGCACGTTTTCAGACTCAGTAAAGTTCAATCCATATTTCTTTTCTATGATTTCATGACTTGCAGAAGCGAGAGAAGAGGAATCAAGCTTCTCATCTGTAGACTGTTCGTTGCAAGTGGAGCCACCATATTCTCCAGTGCAGAAGTTAATGTGAGTATGGTTGCTGGGGACTGGGCACTGCAAACTCTGTGCTACTGCGATAGAATCCGAAGAATTATCTGCAGGCTCCAAGGATCTATTCAGGACCGATGGGGAAGAAGAGATGTCAAACCTTTTTCCTTCAATTTTAAATGAAATCACATGTGAACAAGAGCCACATCGTAACTTGTAGTGATCCTTTACTGCAGAAGAAAACTTATGAGGCACCAGTAGCAACTCATTGCAGTTATTGCATAACATAAAAGGAGCACCACCACATATAGGTTTGCAGCTGTGCCCGTTCTGTTTGGCAAGCACAGATTTCTGCCAGATCCGTGATTTAAGAGGATACAAAGAATGATTGGTGCCTCGATGGTTATAGTTTGATGAGCCAAGCACAACTGGATTGCTGATGGGGTACAAACCATGACCATTTACAAGATATGGATCTCCCTGACCAGAGATAGTGGAAACAGATGGAGCATCATGTATGGATGCTCGCCAGTGCATGTTGCAGCAATGAGTACAGGAACAACCAGGTTGATGGCGGAATACATTTTGACAATAAGAAACAGTTGGATCAGGTTCAAAGTGCCCATACATGTAACAGTCAGTTGCTCTTTGAGGGTACTGATGTGAGAGATGAATGGGTGCTCCTTTGAGCTGTTGTGACTCCAATGGATCACCATATCCAAGAACCTCATTCTGTACATGTGCTGGAGCATAAAAATTTTGCATATCCCTATAATGGCCATTGGACAAAGAAAATTGTTGAGCAGTAGGCATGTTCATTGATGAGCTCTCAAGACAAGAACCTTGGGTCTCACAACCATGGGGATTAGAATTGGCAGTTCCATTCATAGTGACTCTCTCATTTGATCTGCCTTTGATATCACATGAGCGACTCAGCTGATCACGTAGCTCATCAAGCTTTCTTAGAAGGTCCGCCCTGTCCTGCTCAAGGCCTTCAACTCGGTCAGACCTATCTATCTTCTGATGTTTGAGAGGAGCATCATTCCGATAATCAACCAAGGGATATGAGCAGCTGCTAGATGGCCCTTCATGAAAATATGGAGAAAGCCTACCATCTTCTAGAAGTGTTCTTGGTCTTCTAAGAACCTCTAGTTCACCCCTCTCCTCGTCCTTGAAAACTGGGTTGGTCTGAACTTTTCGGGACATGTAGGCCCTTTCCCCTTGCAGTTTGTTTTGAGTGTTTTCCTCCACCCTGGACTTCACTATTCCATCCATGCTTGGTTTCACCATTTCACCTACACTTCCATTCAAAATGATGGCTGGGGCCTTGGGGGAGGCCATGTGTCTGCCTTCAAGCTGAGAACCACCTATTAAGCCATCTGACCTGCTTTGATCGGGCAGTTTGGAAGCTCCTTTTAAATTAATGCTCCGAGTGTTCCCTTCGTCCATCCACTGATTTCCCCTGTATTCAGTTTTACCACTCTCATGAACATTCTCTGGACTTGAGCTAGAAATCACCCTATCTCTGCCTGAGCAGCACTCAGGATTTTCAACAACAAAGAACTTCTCTTCATCAGACTTGTCTGAGGAAGCATCAATCAGAGAGATCGCCTGTTTTGCTGTACAGCATGTTAAAATGCAATCAAAATTAAGTAACCAGTGGGGAAATGCTAATTTCGACGATAATATCTCTAAATGAATTTCTAGGACGAAGCACACAAAAAAGAGAAAAAAAAAAGAGAAGAGAATGGTTTCCGTCATGATAGTTCTGTATCAGGGAACGAAGAGTTGGAAAATGAACACATGTAAAAAAGAAAAAGATGGATTTCGGCGCTTACCTTGAAGCGTAGTACCACAGCCCCCACAACGGTAGACCGTGAAGCCTGCAAGCTCCTGGAGAAGCTTCTGGCACTTTGGACAGCGCACTACTCGCACCTTCGCCGGCAACAATCCCGCCGCACCACCTGCAGCAGCCCCTGCCTCTGCCATTTCTTCCACAAGGTTCCAGTTTTCACTCCCTTCCTACCGTACCCGAGGGCAAGGAGAAAAGTAGCGTAGAATGCAAATGAGGGGCACCCAACTACTCAGAGATCTTGGATCGAAACGAATTCACGGAAGACCCATCCACTCCAAGCAAACTACACAATCCAATATTTCATGGAGAACATTTGATGCCATCAGCCGGCAAATACCAAAAGCTAAATCCTGATTCCCGACAGGCATCAAACCCGTGGAACTAGCCCAAACACCCGACAGACAACGCGAAGAACAAGGAGGGTGAGAATTTATCAAAAATTTGTGGATTCCCCCCCCCCCCCCCCCCCCGTTCAACCCACTCCGGGGCAATAGAGATCTTTCAGAGAGCAGCAGGGGAGAAAACAGGGTGGACGGACGGGAACCGAAGCTTCGACCTCCCCGCCGGGCAGAGAGCGGGCGGGAAAGTGAAGGATGGGGAAGAAAAAACAAGATTTCTCTGATTGTGCCTGGCCAGAAAGCAAAAGGGAGAGGAAAAAGCAAAAGACTGCGTTTTGAAGGACGTCGGGAGTTCAATCATGAGGGAGAATACAGACTCCTCGGTCTCCCTCCCGACCTCCGAGCCCCTCCTGCCCTACTTCCTCTCCACACGGTGGCCGAGTCCTTCCACAAAATCAAAATCTCTACTTTTCAGCTTCCATCTTCCTCTCGTTCCTCGAAAGGCTGCTCTTTCAAGCTCGTGAAATGTCGCTGTGCCCGCTCGCCAGGTCCCCGTGCCCGGGGGCAAGCAGAGAGAGAGAGAGAGAGAGAGAGATGGAAGCTGCCAGACGCTAGTTTAAAGGAGTCGATGACAAGGAGAGATGAACGCCTCAAGCCCTCCACCTCCCCACAAAGGGCTACCCGAGCTTCCGCGGTCACCCAGACAGATGCATGGTACTGCTCCCGTAATAACTGACGCCCAGCTTGGCCTACCCTCCGGGTCGCCGGCGCCGTCGCTGCTGCGCGGCAGGGGCTGCTCCGCCCTGTCGCTCAGGAGTGGATGCCAAGTTGATCTGTGCGCGCGGGAGGGTGGAATCATCGCAAGGCCTGCCAGACCGCTTCCCTTGTACCTCGCAAGATCGGGACATCACATCGAAGACTGCAACACCCTCGCCCGCCTGTCGCCAGGGCAGGCATCCGTCGGACTCCGTCGTACCGGCGTACCAGAGTGCCGAAGTGACAGGTATTTCCCGGCGGCCCTCTGCCAAGTCGCCATCGCTGGCATCCGGGGGGAGGAGCGCAGTTTCCCGGCCGTATCGTCGTCTCCTCTGATCGCCTCTTCACCATCCCGCGGATCTCTAGAAAGGACAAGCGCTCGCTTTTAATGATTCCGGAAACAACGTGGCGCCCGGAGGCGCCACCAAACTCCCGCCCCCTGACGTGAGCGGCGATACGCTGCAGTAGCAGCATCCGCCCAAAGGCGCGGCATGCAGCGCAGCAGCCGCAGCGGCTGGGCGGGGACCAGCGGCTGCCCTCGGCGCCTCTTTATGGCAATCCCTCGAACAGTTGCCGTGCGGTCCCGACGACGTAGCTATGGCGCCGCCGCGCCGGGCCCTGCCGCTACAGAGAATCGATTCAATGCCCACATCTACCAAGAAAGGGAGCTCAACGACCTGCCTTCTCCTCCATCGCTGTTGCTAGACGCGACCAATCTTGCCTGTGATGCACTGGTTTGGAAGGACCAGTGTTCTGTGGAATAACTCGATTTGAACAGATTACCTTGACCATGTGTTCTATCTCATTTCTCAAAGATAGAGTGTCAACAAATTAATATAGATGTATTTGTTTGTAGTACAAATTCTAAAATTGGTATTAATAAACCCAACATCTTATGACAATGTATATTAATATCAATTTAAAAAATAATAGTGATAGACATATTTAATGTTGTCATCAAACATGTTATTAGATAATATTGTTCTATGAATGAACATTAACTTTGTTTGCAAGTTTGAATAAGTAGCATGTATGGTATGGACCCATTCCTTGAAGTCAAAAGTCACATCTTAACCTAGTTTGTAATATTAATGTTTGTGCTGGGGATGTTTACTATTCAGTTCGAATCAAAAGGTTGGGGTATTCATGAGTTCGATTTGGTTTCTAAGACCTTTGAAATCTAACTAAATTGATGAATTGAATAGCTCTAATTAAATTAAATATTTATTTTAAAGTACAAATATAAATAATATTTATATATAGCTTTTCACGCAAGCAATGAATGTTTTAAGAATTTTAAGATAAAATTAATCATATACATAAACATGGACACTATATTTGATAAAATATGGTTTGAACCAGATCAAACCAAACCAAACTAAATTAGTTTGATTTGAGAGGTTTTTTTATTTGATTTTATTTAAAAAAAATCTTAAAAACAAATTAAACTAAACCAAATAATGAACACCCTATTTGTGCTTCACCCATTTAATAAAAAAAAAGAGTCACAATCAAATAGTGTTCTACTTTTTAGTTTATTAATTGTAGAATATACATTGAGGGCATGTTTGGACCTGTGGTGCCATATTATTTAGGGAATTGAGAGAGAGAGAGAGAGAGAGAGAGAGAGAGAGAGAGGATCTTTTATTAAGTAACTTATTGTCCAAAGAAAGAGATGATGTAAGGGAATTGATGTAGGAGTAGGACTAAATATATGATCCATTGGGACATTTTATCAAGTAACTTATTGTCCAAAGAAAAAGATGATGCAAGGTAATTGATGTAGAACGAAATATTATGATCCATGGGATCAAGTAACTTATTGTCCAAAGAAAGAAGAAAATACAAGGGAATTGACGTTGGACGAAAATATACGATCCATTAGGTCAGAATGTAAAGATGTTTTAGACATATTGACTATTTGTCTATTTCAACTACATAGATGGTTGCAAGAAAAAAAAAAGTCAACTACACAGAAGAAAGATAATGAAGATAGGCAAAAGAAATAACTGACAAGATATGATAAATATATGGTATCTAGTAGAAAAGAAAAGAGAAAAAAAGTTTTGATATCAATCAGAATAAGAATTAATGCACTAGAATAAGGTTCAAACAAATATCTAATCCAATAATCAGCTCATGCTTCTTGAGAACAGATTACAAACCTAAATCGATCACTTGGACTTAATATAATTCTTATTCAAATTTGATTTACCTATTTATAGTCTTGCTTAAATTCAACTCCTATTTGAATTTGATTCCAAATAAATTTAAGACTTCTAGTTAATAAGCAACTCAAACGTACGACGTAAACAACATCTTTAATACTCTTAGCAAGCGGGCAAGTTTGAGTTCTCACCACTTAAATAAATTCTCCACACCAAGCTATTGTTTCATAGCAACCTTTTGACCAGCATCATATATAAATATTTTAAAAATTATAAATAAGATCAAAAATTAATTCGTCTTTATAAGTGTATATATCTCTCTTTTATGATTTGGATGAGCTAAATACAAGTGTTGAGAATGAATTCACTGACCCAAGTAATTTGGCATCAAAGCTAGAATTGAGTTGAGTTGAGTTGTTAATTAACACCTCTCTTCCTACATATTTTTAAGAAATAAAAGTGACACACTCACTGGTACGTAGGGTGCAAATGAGCCGATACAATTGGCAAGTAGCTCGAGAGTTGGCTCCATAAAAACTCAATTCGGCATGTTTATTAGGTTAGATAAACATGTTTTAACAAAATAAACTTTTGGGCTCTGTTAATTGGGCCTCATACTTCTGGGCTGTTTTGGCAGGAGGCTCTGTTTGTGTTGAGGGTGGGAAGGTTTTGAAGAAGAGTGGATGATTTTAGTCATTTTGTATAATTTATACAAAGTTAATTATAGTTAAAGCGACTGTGCAGGAAATCCTTTTAGGTGAGTGAATACAATATTGTATAAGTTTGAAGGGCAAACCAAGTTGGTAGGAACTTTTGAGTGTGTATGCAATTAGCCCTACTTTTAGGGCAAAAAAACTCTAAAGTGAGTGTTTAATGGAGGAAGACCCCAACTGATCGATGCAATATATCATGCCTATTAATCTTAGGAGTTTTTCATCGCATAAGTGGAGTGAGACCAAATATTATTAAAATTCGTGTATGCTGCTGCATGCATGAGTAGAATTTACAACACAATAAATCTAATAATTAAGATGACGTACGGGTTCTTGACAAAAGCCAATTCGATCAAGTTAAAAAAAAAGAAAACTTAGGGCTCACCCAGTGCCAAGTACCCCAACCCCTGATTGTAAAAGGTCCTCGACAATATATATTCAAACACCTCACACAGTCTGAAGCCATAGATAGTAGGGGACTGCATGCTCTGTATATATGAGAGGAGATCGCCTCAGGGGGGGCTCCTGAGGGAGCTCCCCTCAGGTCACACACAAAAAATATTAATGTCATGATGTGATTGGTGCATTAAATGGTGATGTGATGGGTCATTAATGCATTTTATGTGTGGCCTGATGGGGACTCCCTCAGGACCCCCTGAGGCGATCTCCTCTCCTGTATATATATACACACACACACTTTCACTTTGGTCTTCTTCTTAGATTGATGTGATCGTGTGCATGGGCTAGCCTTGCCCTTGGATTAAGGGTGTCAAAGGGGGTGCCGTGAACTGCTGCATCTCGCTCCTCTCCTCGGGATGTACTCTTTAATGATCTTGTTAATTACCGGGCAGACGGGGCTATGTTACAGGCCTCTTCAATCATCCGCGCCACATTCCCTTGTAGTTAAGGAATTATAATGGCTCTCTCTCTCTCTCTCTCATAGTCGCATATATATCTTGAAAGAACACCGAACATTAATATTAGAGTTAGATAGAGACGCATGCATGCTAGCATGGATGCGCTCGAAGTTATCCTTCGCCATTGAATTCTGAACCACATTAATCGTACGTCTTCTACGGTGGAGAACGTCTCGTCGATCGTCGTCCGAGAAGAGGCTGCAGGAAGCTGTGTCATACGTACACACAGCCACACAAGCGAGCGCCCGCGCTACACTGCCGTCCTCGCTCGGCAGATCTCGGGTTCATCCAGTTCCCGGTGAAGGCCGCAAAGCCGCTCTCTCAGCTTCCTCGATCGATCGCTTCCAATCAATCAAGGAGCTAGCCGGCTTTCGAGCAGGCCATTAACTAGACGACGTCGACGGATCATATATACATATATATATAGGATGCATGGCATGGCGGAAGAAAAACCCCATGAACTGTGCCGGTGCCATGCGGCAATTCGATCGCTTCGCCCCTGGTAGGAAGGCATAGGTCGCCGTCTCGGGTTGCCCTGCGCCGCCGGTCAGAATCAGGTGGCCGATCGATCGTCGTCTACGCAACGATCGATGTGTTATTCTCCGCCGGTAGCTAGGTCTCTCTTCTCTCTTCCCGAGGCGGCCGGTAAATGAGAGATATCCGGCGGTGAGGGCGCGGATGTCTGGCTCTCTCCATCGTCGGCGCCTGCGACGGCACGACGATGCAATATTAATGATGGCGCGCGGAGTTACGTTGCCGGGGGCAGTGCGGGCACCGGAGCGTCCGCCCTGTGTAGCCCGCCGTCGCTCTTTCTTTCTAATAAACAAGAAGATGGATATATATATATCGTGAGAATTATATTAATTGGGAGGAAATGATGAGATCTTAAAAATAGATAGATAAATACTTACTCTAATTTTATCTTAAAAATCTTAAAGCTATCGTGAGATCGATCAAGGTCCAAATTATTTAAACATATCTCATCGTATCTTAAACGTCTGATGTGGACCTATTCCACTATCCGAACTAGATGTTCCAGTACCCTTATAGACACGCGAGAATGGCTCTCATGCCAGTCACGCGAAGATTAACCCTTAATAAATATTATTAATTAAGGAGCTTGTTTGGTACAAATATTTACTTGTGGATAAACTGGTTCATCCCCAAAATAATATTGTTTGTAGAGAAATGATTTTAGTTATCATATACCACTTATTATGGGTTCTTTTATATAACACACTTCAATTTTTATTATCAGAATAACATACTAAAAGTTTCTTTTCCTTTTCCTTTTCCTAATTTTTACAAATTAACCTAGCATACTAAGAAGTGAATTAGTTCTAGTCCGCAAATCTGACTTTATAATCAAAAGTCATATTCTGAGTACTCGGACTTTAGGCATAAAGTGATGCAGGAGTTTGCAAATTCAACATAACAAATGAACTTGTAATTTAAAAATCAAATTTCATAACAACTTACATTATAGTCCACTGGTTGGATGCTTTGTCTAAGGTAGAGGAGAGCCGGGTTTGTATATCACAACCCCCAAATGTTAAAGTTTCGTGCTTCAACTTCACTTTAAGCTTCGAATATATACTTAAATTCGGCTTTGATTTGTACGTAGAAAGTAGGATTTGATGACTCCAATTTTCTAAAAAGTCCGTTAGTTTTTTTTTAAAAAAAAGTGTATTATTCTTATGATAAAAGATACTTGAGTGTGTTATTTAAAAAAAAAACCCACTTATTCTGTGTCTGAGCTCGAGACAGGTAGACATCCGGAGGTGGTTTCCTCTCTTTGTCGAATGGTTCCTTCCTTCCTCACTGCCTTGATAGATAAAAATGAGTATCCGACGCGAGAGTAATATTCTGACGCAACATTTTGTGGTCCTCTTCGTTGCCTCGCGCTACTTCCAGATAACTCCACGCATCTTCTTCCATCCCTATAAATTTATGTTCTTCCTTTCTCGTACATATAACAAGCATACGCATATATTCCGAGAGAGAGAGAGAGACACACACACACGCACGCGCACACACACACACAGAAGAAGAAGAAGAAGAAGAAGAAGAAGAAGAAGAAGAAGAAGAAGAAGAAGAAGAAGAAGAAGAAGAATGGGGTCTCTGCCGCAGGCACAGACGGTGATCAAGGCGGCGGCGCTGGCGGCGGAGAAGGGGCAGCAGGCGGCGCAGAGCCCTTACGGCAATCCAAAGATCTGCTGCTTCCAGATGCCGCTGCACTATCCCAGGTACACCAAGGCCGACTACCAGGAGATGCCCGAGTGGAAGCTCAACTGCCTCCTCACCGAGTACGGCCTGCCGTCTTCCGGCGACCTCGACTGCAAGCGGAAGTTCGCCATGGGAGCCTTCCTCTGGCCTGCTCAACGTTGACAATTAAGTTCCAACGGTACCCCATTACAATATATATATATATATATATATATATATATACACGATAAAAATGAGATCTTTTGCAATCCTTGTTCAACGATGAGCTTAAACGCTCATGTTGTGTTGTGCCCATTACATAGACAAAACTGAAGTCTTATGCACAGAGATGTTGGCTCTCCTGTGTGCTAGATAGCTAGGTCTTACCCCAATATGTGTGGGAAGAAAGAGAGTCTTGGGCCATGGCTAGATATGAGAGAGGAGAGGAGATGTCTCCTGATCAATATTGATGCAAGTAAAACTCATCTTTTATATTGGTGATCTTGTGTGTGTGTGTGTGTGTGTGTGTGTGTGTGTGTGTGTGTGTGTGTGTGTGTGTGTGTGTGTGTGTGTGTGTGTGTGTGTGTGTGTGTGTGTGTGTGTGTGTGTGTGTGTGTGTGTGTGTGTGTGTGTGTGTGTGTGTGTGTGTGTGTGTGTGTGTGTGTGTGTGTGTGTGTGTGTGTGTGTGTGTGTGTGTGTGTGTGTGTGTGTGTGTGTGTGTGTGATCTCATGTATATCTTTAGCCCCACTTAAACTCTCCTCCTGTTTGTCTTGTTTCTGGGACCCATACTCAACTCAATTTAGGGTCTATTTGGATACATGGAAAGCCAAAAACTGATAAAGCTTTTTAAACGAGAATGCATTTTCTAGGAATTTGAGAACGCCGACTGCTTATTTGGTTCATATGAAATTACTTTCATGAACATAAAGCCTCTTATAATTAATTGATTATCCGTGATCTCTCTTTAAGAGTTTCAAGACTAACGAATGTGTTTGTTTTTGGCTTTTGACACATCGTATTGGGTTAGAGCTTTGTAGATTTAGATAATCTGCTTTTATGTGTTCATTAACTGTTAAATTAATAAGTATCTTAAAAATAAGTTGCATGGTTTAATTTTTTTATTTTTTGGATGTAACCTTTTATATATGGTGAATAGAAGTAGCAGAAACAGTAAATGTTTAATTGCTAAATTAATTAACATACAAATATCTTGATCAAACTAGTTATATAATTTTACAATAGATTACTAAGTGGTTAGAGGAGAAGTTAAAACTCTAGCCATTCCGTAAAGGTTTTTTTATATTCGAAAGTCGCGCGATAACAACGATTTTAATGTCGTACGTACGAGAGAGATCAAAGAAAAAATTAAAATTTTGACTGTTGCGTTAAGTAGTTGAATCATCAAGTATCCTTATCCATCAGCAAGTTAGTATCAATAAATTAAGTTTCGTATATATTTTTGTTACTAATCACGTATATATTGTTACTAAATTTTATAGTTTTTGTCACTAACTAATGTAATATGTTAATTAATCATTAATAACATGGTAACTTTGTTTTCTGGTCATGATAACATGGTAACATATTGCCGTGGTTAATGACTAGAAAATAAAAAAGTCGACGGCGGCCTGGCTGTTGTGCCTCTTCTCACCGGCCAGCTTCGCTCGTGACCGTTGCGGCCGGCAGAAGCTCGGTTTAGCATTCGCTGGCGGCGTAGCTCCGCCGGTTCCCGGCGGCGGGCCGGGCATCGTTTCCATCCTGCTGTCTCCACCCTGCGAATGGCGATGATATCCATGGCCGCACGCCTTCGCGCCCCACCAGCTCATATATATATATATATATATATATATATATATATATATATGCTCGACGGCCGCCGGCGGCCAGTAAAACAACCACCACCCATGGGGCGACGGCGCGACGGCGTCCCCTACCTCGATTTAGCGGGCATGATATATACATCGATCCTGGCCTGTCCTGCATTTTAATGGACAGCTCCGACGGCATCTCTCTCTGTACCGCAGATGATATCCATGTTGATCGATCACAGATTCTCTGGTAAACGCGTTTTTAAAGAAGAAGAAGAAGAAGAAGAAGAAGAAAATAAAAAGGAGGACCGGAGAAAGAACAGCATCCAGGTCCAGGGGGGTCTGACTGGTAGCCACGTATGGATGGATATATGGATGCTGCAAGAAAAGCAATAACTATTAAAATGGGTGTTGCATTTTTTTTATGAATCCATGGACAGCTCTCTCGCTGTAGAAATACATGCGATCACGTTAGATGGTTTGAGCAAGACGGAACCGGACTAATCCTCTTTAGTCCTTTTTTTTTTTTTTGAAATGCAACCCACATTTAATTTGAGGTTGAACGAAATTGCTGAAATACGAAGATATATACCCATCTTCGGCCTCGTCAAGGGATGACCATTATTAGAATATGATCTATTAACGGATGACTCTTTACGCCCGGAAACTGTGTAAAATTAGTATTACGTCGACGGTGAGAATTGAGCTAAAAAGATGCTAATTTTTACCGCACGGTTCGAATGCAATTCATCCCAACATTTTGCTTGTGTAGACCCTCTTATTCCGCATACAGACCGAACAAATACAATTCAACTCTTATTTATTAGTTGTGAATTCCGAATGTTGATGAAGTTTCTAAAAAATAATAAGCGACGAAGAAGGACGACGACAACAAGAAAGGTCGGATTTTTCCGGTAAAATCGGCCGCAGCAAAAGGGAAAGCGGCCATTTTTCCCTGCACCGGATCATCATCCCCAATCACCGCCACCGGCCAAAACCAGGCTGTCGAAGCAAACGCGAGGAGAGAGCGCGCCGCTGGCTCTCCTCGCCGTCACATGGGGGGGACCCCAAAGGAGCGGCCTTGCGCTGTCGTCGACCGCGACCAACTCGCAGGGATTCGCGTTCTACACCTGCTTATAAGGGGGTCCCCCTCCTCCTCCTCCTCCTCCCCCCCTCTTCTTCTCAGCCGTGTCCTTCGCCGACGCCGGCCACTCCCGTCCGTCGCTTCCGCGTATTTCATTGCTCTCTCTCTTTCTTTCTCTCCCTCTCTGTGAGGAGAGAGGAGGAGGAGGAGGAAGAAGAAGAAGAAGAGGGGGGGAGCTGTTCTCGTGGGGGTAGTGCATTTCCGCGTCTAAGCCGGGCGAGAGATGGCGGGGCAGAGGCTTTCCTTCGGTCTGATGGCGATCGCCGTGCTCGTCTTCGGCATCGCCCTCCCGGCCGCCCGAGCGCAGAGCCAAGCTCCGGCGCCTGCCCCCACAAGCGACGGTTAGCCGGCATTCTCCATTCCTCGGTCGATTCCGGGCAAAACGCCTCCTTTTTTTCCCCTCCGTCTCCTGGTTCATCACTCAAATTCGTAGTCGAAGAAACGATTTTTTTTCGTTTTGCAAGCGGATTCTCTTCTCTGCACTGTTCTTAATTTAAGGTTTTTCTTCCGGATCTTAGATAAGAAATGCAGCGGTAGAAAGAACTGATGCCATTCCGTTGCTTTATTCTCGCTTTATCATCGATCAGCCGCACGCCAAGATCCCATCTTTGTCTCCCCAACTTCCGTGCCTTGAAAAAGGAGAGGGATAAAAATGCCATCTTGCTGTCTCTGTTCCAGGGACTTCCATCGACCAGGGGATCGCCTACGTGCTGATGCTGCTGGCGCTGGTGCTGACGTACCTCATCCACCCACTGGACGCCTCCCCCTACAAGCTTTTCTGAGACAGCTCCTCTTCGGTCTTCTTCTTCCTTCAGACTTCAGAGAGCGAGAGAGAGAGAGAGAGAGATGGTCTTGTGATGCAAATGCTATACAAAGCGTGGGTTGAGAGGAAAGAATGAAGGAGAAAAAGGGGGAGAAATCTGTAATGAATTTGACATTGTGATTGCATCCTGTATGATAGGCAGTTGTGCTTCATTTTGTGGCGATTCTTTTCAGGGGCTTCGTGTTTCTAGCGATCTGCTTCTTCCCTCCTCTGTTTGGGGAACAAGATGGAGTTGTTCTTCTTGAACTCTAGATCTATGCTGTATATATCTTTCATTCCTTCGGAAAGGGAGCGACCGGTACCGGATTTTTTGGCAAAGTGAATCTAAGATTCTAAAGTTTTTGTATGATTTTAACAAAAAATTATAGATTCCAAACCTACCCGTCCAAATTGAAATTGAATACGGGGAAACCTTTTAGAATATCATATTTTATTTAAAAATTATACGACTAACACAATAAATTTTTTTCATAAATAACACCATTTTGGTGAAAGGTGGTGTCTCAAACACCGTGTCTAGCACTAGGAAAAATTAAAGCCAGACTCAATAAATAATGGGGTGTTTGGTTGCATGATATTTTTTTGTACATTGTCACGATAAAAAATTGTATTAAAATAAAAAGTGAACCAACTCATGACATAAAATTATCATGTTTAGAGTAATGTGATAACAAAAAAAAAGAGTAACTACCATGCATGATCAAACAAAGTGGGAGATCACAAGAAAAAAGAAAAAGGTGTGACTCTTTTTTTAGGAAGAAAATCAATTTTAAAACATAAAATTGTCATGAAACATCTCTTTTAACAAGTTTTCTTATAATTTTTAAAAAATAAAATAAAAATTTTTATTATTATGTAACCAAACACCCCATAAGACTTTAACCCTTAATGTCATTGTATTAAAATCTCAGCCTAATCTCAATTAAGGCCGACAAGGTAACAAAATGGGATTGAGAGACTCCGACTTTTACACTAGGTATGAACAAAATTAGTGTAATAGACGCCAACTTTTAAAGTCAGCACAAATTCACTCTAACTTAGATAGAGGAGGTTAAAATATAACATAAATCAGATTAAATAAGATCGACTTTAAAATCAGATTAATTAGAAAAATTCTTGGGAAAGTTGGACATTTGTAGTGATTTTGAAAATCAAACCGTCGATCCAAGCTGACTAATCATTCAATGCGAACATAGGTGTCCGCTGTCCTTTCAAAAATAAAGTCGAAATACATAACTCCATCATGTAAAGTGGCCGTTAAAGTCGTAGCTTTTGAGTTTGACTTTAACTTTTCAAGTTAAAGTCAAGGGTTTGAGACACCCGCTGTCACCAAAGTCTCCTATTCCAACCCAAAAGAATTATTGTGTTAATTATATAATTTTATAAATAAAATGTGTTATTTAAAAAACCCCACCAAAATCAGGTCTGTCAATTCTGTACCTATTTTCTCATTTTGATAAAACTTTAATATGCTTCTAAAAAATAGTACTATAGTAAAATGACAAAAGATAAATTATATACGTTATTTCATGTAAAAAGATAAAAAAATAAAAATGTAAGGTGACTAGATCAAAATTTACCAGTTACATTAGCTTGATTAAATTAACTTGAATAAGTATTAATATTTAGCATACATTCAACAATTCAAATCAGGTTCAGATTTCAATGCTATAAAAATATAATTATTTAACTAAATCAAAATTAGAATACTCTAACCTATCCAAATCAAATCAGATGAAAGCAAGTTCCCATGTACCGGACCCGTTTCGCTGTCCTAATCTGAAGCCTGACCGTATACCTCCACCCACAATAATGAAAATACCCTACAGCAGAATTTTGATCGTTGGAATGAATCGACGACGGGGATAAAAGCTAATATTGTCACCCTTTCGTGAGAAATCTTATCATTGAGTCAAATCAAACGCCACCTAGGATATCCAACCAAACCCGTCAAATCAGGCTGATATAATCTTTACAAATATTTTGGCAACGAAACTCGACAATCTCAGTCAAGAAAACATCTTGCGAGGGGGGGGGGTGGCCTTCTTTCACAAGTATGTCGTGTTTCTGCTTGCAGCTTGAATCGCATCTCGTTCTGATCAGACTGCCCATCAAAACATGCGTAAACTGACTTCCGCATGGGCAGCATTCTTTACTGCATATAGCAATCCAACACCATGCGCGCTAATTGTCAGCAAAATGTGAGCCTTGTACAATTTTTTGGTCCAAAATGATTGCCTCTACAAGTTACTGTCCTAACGACGAAACGCAGAGTAAGAAGAGAAAACCCAACACCCATACAACTTTTGAATCATACAAGAACACCGCATAATCAGACACGAATCTTATTTTGACGAAGAACAAAATGTTAGGAGGGCAAAATTGGGTAAACAAAAAAAAGAAAATGATCTCCTGCAGCTGTCCTCCACGTGCAGCAGCTCTCTTTCTAGATATATCAGCTAGTTAGAACAGGCCAACAACACCCAACAAGACATGTATTAGAACCCACCACCAGAGAGGGTGAGATAGCCTGTCAGTTTCTGCCTTCAGGAAATGTTAACAGTATGCGCCAGACAATTGTGTGATTGTCCAGTATTTCGCTCTTTCTTTGTGCAGGATGAGACAGTAACTATTCTCCTGGCTGATCACAATAATAACGAAGCGCAGGAGATGTGTGGGGTGTCGATAGTGGGTCCCCAAAAGTTGCAGCTAGATAATAGTCCTGATTATCAACTTGAGTGTCTTTGCAGTAGAACATGCTTCACAACTTCATAGAAAGAGACTACCATGCCAACCGATGGTCCAGCACGTGCTACTCGCGGACCAGCACCCGCAAAAAGTCCTTTCATGCCTCCATCCCTGTTGCAAGTTCCAGGAAAATTTTCACATCAGATAGCAGTCATCATTAACCTATTAAGTATGTGATCTGCTGATAAAAATCATCATAAACATGATTTGCGGAACTGGCCAATTCGGGGATCAGAATAACATATGGTAACCCGATTTGAGGGATGGGGGAGACAGATCCATGATGAATTTCTTGCCAAAATCAACCAAATCAGCCTAAATTGGGACCGATTCGGCTTGAAACTTCCGCCACCTGTGCCGCCATGAACTTCATTTCAGCCCATTTTGGGGTCAATTCTAGCCCCAAGAGAGTTGGATCATACCGGAATCCGATTTAGGTGTCAATTTTGTGATTTCTTTTTCAATTTTTATGGTGTTTTGAAGAACCACTTCAGATCGATTATCCTTCTATAGAATTGGCTGATTATGCCGATCTAATCCAATCAGGATCAGAATCGGCACAACCAATCCAGTGGCCGATTCTGATCATGTGATTCTCGATCATAAGCATGCAATCATCACCTCTTCTTCGAGTGCACTGCTATACTATCATTGTTGGTGCTCCACGTGACATATTATATGCTTCAGTGTGGCAAGAAATGTACCTCCAGATCTCAATTAATGTTTGCCTTGTTGTCGTCTTTAAGGCTCTGCTTGGATCTTTCTGTATCAGAAAACGAGTTCGCAATGTTAAATGTACATACAAATTAAAGTCGTCCACTAAATGGGACAGGGACTGTTACAGTTAGGTTCATTGTCAAGATATTATCATTACAGTTTAAGACTATTTTGGTATAATGTTTGCTAGCAGTCCTCAGTACCTCAATTTGTCTACGTGTTTTTGCAACATCAAGTGGGCATGTAGCTGCAGCTGCAATGCTTCCTGCAACAAACCCAGCTGAAAAATTGGCTCCAAGCACACTCACTGCATCTGCCTCTTCGCCTACTAAGCCAAGTATCTTTCTCCTAAACTGTGCCAATTAATCATTTATGTATAAAAAGATTACAAACAGCAAAGCTAACCACAAACATCTAAAAGATAAGTAAATTTGTTATCAAGGTAATGTAACAATATTATCATAATATTATAAGAAAGAAAAATTTGACATTGTTTTGTCTACATATTTAAATATGATAGATAAAATCACAATGCCCTCAATGAGCAAAACATAGCACTCTGTGAAAATTTAGAGAGCAAAATTGACTTGAGAAAAGATTACAAATGGTAAATAGCAAAAAAATATATTCAAAAAATAAAGATACAATAACATTAACATAATTATTCAACAGACGTCAAAAGAACTTACAGGCTCAAGTGTGGACCAACAGATAGCAGAGAATGGGACATCTCGAGCGAGCTGTGCACCAACACCAGTCCACAAGATGCGATAATGGCTGACTGTTGAGTAACACCAAGCATTCAGACAATGAAAAAGATAAATATTTATTACTTGAACATGACAGTTGTTACTGACAGATGAGAAATGAGTTTCTGAGATCTACATCTTGGAAACGATACAGTGGAAGCTCTATTGATCCAAAAATACTGGAATTACTTTTAGTCTTCTAACAAATTAATCCAAAATTTGCAATTCGCACAGCTTCAACATCTGCCATGTCCCAAAAGAATACTGATAATTGGACATCTCGGAATAGTGGGAGGGTAGAAAGGATAGACAAGAACCAGAAGAGCTAATGTCCAAAGCTGTGGTATGACATAATATACATCAAAATTTGTCTTTTACTTTCCAAACTAACATATTCTATAAGAAGATGGGCAAGTTGTCAATAAGCACAAACATGATGGTGCATTGTAATATGTCCATGGTAATAGTAATACACAAAAAATGTTTTTTTTCTTTATTTCCTTGCTCATATAGAAGCCGCCAACAGGTAGAAACTACACAATGGATCTTAGCATAAGTAGGTAAATTATACGGCAATAACTACATAATCAAATAAATATAATTATTGTCACTATAAACCATGGTGGGCTTAGTGGGATAGGAATGGCCTCCATCGGCTGACCAGGTCAAATTCAGCCTGATCCAATCTGCTACAATCTGTCATGGCAGGTTGGCCGATGCAGTCATTACTAGGCTACTATCCTCCCAGATCAGCCTATATATGCAGAGGCTCTTTTTAAAGTTTTTATATGTTAATCTTCTTGTTTTAATTTCAACACTATTTTAAAGAGTTGACACTAGAAAAGCCCACACAATATCTTGTATTTGTAAAAATATCCTCCCTCTTTCACAATTTTCTTCCAAAAAAATCAGAAAATGTTTAAATTATCCATGCTGATCTTAAAAACTATAAAATCAAAAATAGTTGATAGATCCTAAAAAGTATCAAAATCATATAAAATGAAGAATATCTCGTCTTCTCTCTATATATAATATATAGAAATTACACAAAATAATACCATTTAACCTTTTGTTTAAAAATGATAACAAACAATATTTATATACTTTTTACCATTTTTGGTAATCTTTTGTTTTTTCATCACCCATGTTGGATCTATATAGGTCAGTCGAGAGCAGATCAATCCACTCCTGATATATGATACTTCCTTGCCATAAACAGGTGGCTTAGGCTGCCAGTCATAGACCTCAGAAAGACCATCAACTATTTAGACAAAAACAAGACAGAACAAAGAAACTAAATGTGGACATATTTTCTCACTGCTTATAAAAGATAGTCTTGTTCATGCTTCAGAGTAACTAGTAATGTCTTAACGTGCAAAAGGGAAGGACCATACAGTTATGAAGGTTGCTGCTGTTTCTTAGAGGTGATAGAACCCCAACTAAAGTCTTTCCTATTCCGGGAGGCTTTGCTTCAGTTCCAACCACTTTAAATGCCTGTTAGTAAATCGTGAAACAGAAAAAAAATGTTATTACGCATTGTTCTTGACAAAAACTGCAATGCAAAAGACAAACCATGATATAGTATGAACTCAAAGAAAATCAATCATACAAAGCACTATAGTTGACATCGAAAATATGCAGGAACACAAACAAGTCAACCAGCCAGTTTTGTCATCAGAATAAGCCCTTGTTTGTTTTAAGCAACTTACTCTAGTGCTCTAAACTTAACTTCCTTGAGATAATACTGTTTGAACATTGGATGCATTCTGAACAAATTATGCTTCACAAAAAAACATAATTAATGCAACTATCAAAGAGCCCCGTCCATCACCATTAATTCTATCACATTAAAGTTCGTCTATTTAACTAAATACATAATGCTTATATGAAGTTATGTCTTCTATCATGAGATTCATGACTGAAAAAACACTCACGTTGACAGCAAACAATTTTAACTGTTCAATTTGATGAACTAAGTATAAGTATGAACCTAATGTGTTGTTAACCAGTAAGTTACATAATATGCATATATGCAAAAATCTAGTCAGTAGGGTTAAATGGTTGGAAGAAAAAAAAAACTTGAATGAAGTTAGAAAGATTTCATAGTTCACAATGAATGTTCAAGAAAATACATAACAGTAGTTTCTACTATGTAATTGCAGAAAGAAATGCTGAAGAATTAGAGTATTCCCCTAAATAAAACAAGAATATAATGCAGAGCATGCATTCACATGAAGCACAGTGTACACTAGAAGATGGGCTGACTATGATCACAGAAGAAAGTCAACCAAAATTTTCAAATATGCAAATTTGGCAACAACTAACAAAATAGTTGGGTGACATCCACGCATAACAAGAACATGGTACAAAATATACATGCAGACTAAACCAATATGAGCTATAGATAACAATGTATGAAGAACATGCAACAGAGTTCCATCTGATGAAGCATGACTACTAGGATGGGGGTCAGACAGACAAAATTACCTGCATTCGTGTTCTTGCAAGTTCAATAGGAGAGCAAGCAATGCAAGCTAAAGAGCGAGCAACAGAGCCCGCAAGCAGAGGGTCATATGGTGTCAAAAAGGGAGCATTGTAAGCTGTGAAATCCTCGAGCCAGTTACGGAATATATCATAGCAGGGTAAGTATATACCCACCTAACAAGAAATAAAAGAGACCTTAGAGAAGAAAGAACTCACATGAAATACATAAACACAAGAAAGTGTAAAGTAACCAAAGCAAAGCACAAGATTATGTGATTGATACTCAATAACTAATGGGTCAAGCAACATATCAAATTGATGTTCGTGAGTGAACCCAATTATTACAACCTAATGGTATGCCTATCAGACTGCCTAATGGGATTGAAATGTATTATATAATAAAGGTTACACTAGAAAATAAAAAAGCTCCACATAACGAGCAATAATGGGTTCAAGACTAACCCACGACTTAAACCTAAAAACAAGGCTAAATGAGCCAATGAATTAGGTTCTAGGTGGCCCCGAAAGTGACTGAGCGTAGCCTGTCTGATGGGTCATATTGGGCTAGCTTAACAAGCTAGTCCATAGTATTATATATGGACTGGAAACTAGCTGACCACATGTCCAGGAATCCCGCTGAGCTTGGTTGTTGAGCCAAACATGGGCTGGATAAATAGACCACAGCATAGAGGGCATACCAAGCCTGTAATTGACTGAAGTATAGATATCTAGCCCATGCTTCATTGAAGCTCGACTCCACCAGAAGTGGCTATGAGGTATGTTTAGGTTTCTAGAGGACCAGCAAACAATCCAGTCAAGTAGGGTATATCCAGCCCATAGTCTGAAATTTGATCACGAATGGACCGGCAAAAATGGTTTGGTACAGAGTCAAAACACAGTTTGAATATGCAGGCATAAAAATCCACTATACATCAGCCGTATGAATAGGTAAGAATGAGCCATGCACATAAGATATTCAATATTCAGAGATCAAGGAGTTTTATTAAACATTCTTGGTAAAAAAGGGTAAAACATCAGATTGAATCAAATTGATCAAGGAATCATAGAAATAGTGAGAATTTTGATCTTTCTCAACTAGAAGATCCAGGATTTGAATAACATTTTTTCATTGATTCCGCCTGAAGCTTTCATTTAAATTAAAATTTTGTTATTTTTAAGCATCCATGGCTGAATGCACCCAACTCAATAATTGACAAATTCATAGGTTCAATTCTTGTTAGATGAATGCAATAGAAATGTTTGACTTAATAAGTCCAGTGTCAAATTGCAATTGATTCTGTATCAATAGAATCTCATCCACAGCTAAAGAATTCATATATTCATATCATAACATATGAATATTAAGAACTAGAATGCTTTACCAATACTGAAATTCATTGTGAAGAAAATGGATTTATGGGTGGAATCAAATATGAACTAAAATTTCTTTCTGTTTATGCATGTTATTAATTAGGTTTTCCATATTGAAATGTTCCCCTCATTAGTAGAATACAGATATCAGGCAATTTGACGTCCAACCAATGCTTCAACGATATCATTTAAATTGTGTTGATTCTTCTTAGTGGTTACAAAGAGAATCTTAACTGAACATGTGGTGCATACCTGTGGATGGAATTTAACATTTGGTAGTAGAATACTACATATGACTATCTCTAATTGTACTCTAACTGTAGAAGTTACAAATAATGAAATAAGCAATTAGCAATGCATAATTAAGGCAGCTGATAACCAAACAAAACGGCTTAAACTTCTTTTGACAGCAAGATTTTGAGCATTCTGTATTATGGCATTGTTGACACCAAAATTTTAACAAATATTAGCTAAATGGCGCCAAGTTATGACAAAAGAGGGATTAAATCCCCAACAGGCTGACAGTAGGGTCGACCATATCGAAAAAGGTATATTGAAGATATGTTGGTTACGTTGGATGGCCAAGAGGAGAAAAATCCACCGGAGAAGGATACGAAGGGTGAAAAGGGAAAGTGTTCGGCAAGATAGGAAGCCTATTGTGATCGGAGTCAAAACTAATGCAGATATCTCCGGAGGGAATCCAAGTATGTCCCGACTCCTACACAAATCCGGATGCCCTTCCGTAACTGTTCCGGAACCAAACGAGGGCCAGAATGGAAGAAAAATAGAAAGGGATAATCTTTACGGGATACGCCGACTCCTATGCAGATGGTGATTGTAATTCCGTAACCTTCCCGGAATCGGGATGGTGGGGAGCGGAGGTCGGGCCTATAAGAAGGAGGTGGTCGAGCCGCAGGCAATGGGCGGAGGGAGAGAAAATAGAGGAGAAACGAGCGGGGAAGAAAGGGAGGACACCATCGGGCCTGGCTATCTTCTCCGGTCGCAAAGCAGACATCGTCTCCTTCAGGCAGCAACGAAGGGCTCCGGTTCCTCCTCCAAGCAACGCCGTCGAAGATCGTTCCTCCTTCAGAGGTTGCCGTCGAGGCCTCACCTCTCTTCCAATGACATCGCTGGAGCCTTAAGCTTCCCCAAGGCCGTTGAGGTCCTCAAAGAGTCGTGGAGCTGCCGCCAGACCACTGCCAAAGGAAGGGCCTCCCAACGCCTGGTCCTCTTCACTTGCCGCAAGCCGGGCTGGCAGAAACCAGCAAGAGGGAGCGCCGCCACCGTCCGGAGTAGCCGATCGAGGGGAGAGCTTCGCCGGAAGCTGCAGGTGCCGTCGAAGCCCTTTTCGGAGGCCGTCGGGTGGTCGAGGCCCGCCGAGGACAGCGCAGCGGGGCGGGGAAATTATTTTTCCCCACTTTAGTCCACGTCAGCGTATAGGCGTTGCGCGTGAGCGGTCAACCGCGTGAGGAGGCCGCACGTGCCCGAGGGCCGCGCACGCGTGAAGAGAAGCCGACCGCGCAGGTGCCGCGGAGAAGAATTGACCCGCGGGTCAAACCATTCTGGTGGGGCCCACATAGAAAAGGTGATAAAAAAAGAAAGAAGAAGAAGAAGAAGAGAAGAGGTCGTACTGGGCTGCATGTGCCTGCGAGGCCCATTTGCCCCGGTGAACAGTGCTCCGACAGGAGCTAAAATTTTTTTTAAAAAAAACAATCAAGTTGAAAGTTAAATAAAAATGCACCTAATTAATTAAACAAACCGAAGCAAGCATCCGGCCGGCTAAAAACCCGCCTCATGATCTAGACATAACTTAAAAGAATGAAAATAAATGGGAAAGCAATAGGCCGGCTTTAAGCACGCCTATTGACCCATAATTCAAAAAATAAAATAAAACAAACAATAAACAAAAATTAAATAAAAATCCATTAATTAATTCAACAAACCAAGACGAGCATCCGGCCGGCTAAAAACCCGCCTCATGATCTTGGCTTAATTTAAAAGAATTCAAAACAAATAGGGAAAGCAATGAGCCGGCTTTAAGCACGCCCCTTGACCCTTTAAGGTAGACATACAAAGGTCTATTGAAAAGACTCCAATGTCTTACCATGCCCCAAGAGGGAGTTACTTACCCATTATGCCATGAGAAGGCTGTGCATGATCAACATGCCAATATGCCAAATTATGAGCTAATGAGGTTCATGAGGTATGAGATGAGTCCCTACAAGCTTATCAAAAGCCAGATGTGCTCAATCTCAAATCAGTAAGTCGATTGCCCATAAACTTGTCAAAAGCCAGGTGTATTCAATCTCAAAACAGTGGGGGATGCCCATAAGTCTATCAAAGACCGGGTACATGCCACCTACGAAATGACAAGTTCATCAAGGACTCAAAGGACCGAATTTCTGGTCAAATTGTAATCATGTCTCATATTGAGAGAACAAATGAAGAGTTCATGTTCGGTGCACATGTTGATGCTACCAGGAGAGAACAATCACTTGAGATTTTCTGGAGGGCAAGACAACAAAAATTGACATAAAACAAAGTCTAAAAAAATCTGAAGTAAAATCTGAACTTGTAATCCATAAAAATTTGAAGCTTGAAAAACCTGCAATGGGTAAGACTGAAATCAGAAATTAAAAAATCTGCAAATGTGCACAAATCTGAAGTCTAAAAATCTGAAATTCAGGCAGAGCCGTGGATCTGAAATAAATAGAAATTCTGAAATCTGAAACATACAGAAACTGAAATTTACAAGCTGAAATCTAAAATTTAAAAGAATCTGAAACATGTAGAATCAGAAATCAAAATCTGCAGGAGAAGAAAAGGGAATCTGAACTTCACATTTAAAACCGAAGCCTGAAAAATCTGCAAATCCAGAAAATTGTAAAATCTGAAATCAGAACCTAAAAAGTCCAGAAGCTGTCATCTGGAAATCTCTGAATATGAAATTGAAACATGCAGGTTTTAAAATCTGAATGTCACATCCGAAGATAAAAATCTGGAATCCAAGCCAACTTGTAAATCTGAGAAATCTGTAAGGCCCAGAATCTGAAATCTAACTCTTCACATAATGTCCAAATCAAACAATTCCAAGCAAATCACAAATTCGTAAATGAACCAAATCTGTAAACAAGCTGAACTTCCGAACCAACTCAAATCTGGCTGCCCGTCAAGCTCAAACATGATCAATTCAAAACAGTAAAATCTGTATATGAATTCAAGTCTTAATTGCATAAAGCAGAATCTAAGTAAAACATAATTGATCAAATAAACTCAATTCAATTTTCAAATCAAACTCGGATCAAATCCCCCAAAAACCTGAATCAACTCCCAAATAAATCCAACTCAAACTTAATAAAAATCCAAATTAAGCAAACAAGCCAAAATTCAAATAAATCAATTTTGAACAAATTCATTCCAAACAAACGTAAATCAATTAATCAACTCAAATTAAATCAAATTCAAATCGAATTAAAACTCACACACCAAATCCAAATTTCAACCAATTTAAACAAACTCAAATTCAAACTAAATTAAATCAACTCAAACACAAATCAAACTTTCCAAATCAAATCCAAGTCAAACTTAATCAATCAAATTCAAATTAAATTCAATTCAAATCAATTCAAACCTAAATTCAACTCAAACTAAATTCAAAACAATCAAACCAATTCAACTCAAATCAATTTTAATCAATTCAATTCAAATCAAATTCAAAACCAAATTAAGTGCTTGCCTTCCATCAAATTCATGGGATTATTTTCTCCTGTGTGAATGCCTATTTTTGTGGATGTATGTTTTCTGTTCCAATGGATTGCTATGACGATAATCAAGGGTATTCGAGTAATCTCGATATAATTAACGTCGGATCTTCGCACCATCCGACGGGGAGAGGTCAAAATCAATTTTCAAAGAACCTAACAACCTCAACATACAATTTTGACCTTAGTTAGTACTTTTATGGAATACCATCTATTTTCCTAAGAAGTCTAAGGTAAGGTATAATCCAAATTCAAATGGAAAATGAATTTCCAAAACCTAAATCTTTTAGATTTTTGAGGTTACATCAGGCATTCTGTATTATGTTTAATGCATTCTCACAAGACATGCCAAACAAGTTCAATAAATGTTAGGAAATAACTAAGATAAAGATCAACATTTAAACTTGTAACCTACGTGCAACATTATTCATACAATTGATCAAATTAGGAATGGTAGAGAAGCTCACCATTGGCACAGCTAATGCTAGTGCTGCATTAGTACCCCTCCATAATCTAGAGAATCCTTCCTGCAAATGCCACATCAACGAATTCACAGATCAACAGGTGTTTATGAATTTAAATCACCCTAACACATGGAAAAGTAAGAAGAGAGAATACATATATGCATGCACCAAAAGTTAAGGAAAGATAGGAAAACGTACTTGTCTAATGACTTTGTAGAAAACATCTAATGTTCCCCTGTACTGAAAACAATCAGGAGGACAAGCTATTTCAGTACCAAAGATTCCACCACGTGCACATGATGGAGAACATCTGATGTCTGAGAAAATCTGAGAAAGCCATAAAATTGCAAACATAAAACAAAAGCTATAACAATTAGACATACATAGAGATGTAAAAGCATTCGAAAGCTATAACTATATTTGTGAATAAAAATTAATGTAAACTGTCTTAGTTATTAGGGCCAAAGAGAATGTAGAAAATAACTGTTGCATAGACAATTAGGAAAGACATGTTGGCCATGAGCAACTAGCAAGCATCATGATTGATCTCATTTTCGCGTTTGGAGTTTCCTATCACATTGCCAAGAAGCAATGCCACAAAAATCTTGGATATAAGAGTTCAGGTCTAAAGGGGTTCAAACAAGCCAAGCCGAGCCGAGCCAAGTCAAGTAGCATGCTGCTCAAGCTTAGCCTATTTATTTGTGTTTGACCTTGAGCTAGGCTTGATACTGGACAAGTAGTTTGGACCTATGTCCAGGCTCGGTTCATCAAGAGCTCGATATGTTCGAGCTTGGCTCGTCGAGCTACTCATTTACTTGACGGAACTCAAACTCAAAGAACAGATCAGTCCAAGCTCAAGTTCAAGCTTGATTTGAACTCATTTGTAAAGATCCATCTAAGCCCGTTTATGAAGCTCAAAACTGAGCTAGATCTAAGCTCGTTTATGAAACTTGAATTGAAACTCATTTATGAACTTAGAACTCGAGCTTAAACTGGGATTAAGTTGTGAAGATCCATCTAAGCACATTTCAATATTTTGAATTTATTTTTAAAAATAATTAGTCAAGTAGTTAATTAAGTGCTTTAAACAAGCTGCTCACAGGTTTTATCAAGTCAAGCATATGTCTGCTCAAGCTCAGCTCATTCATGAGTCGAGCTTTATTCTTTTATTCAAGCTTGCTCATTTAACATAATAAACGAGCCAAGTCATGCTTTTATTGAATCGAGCCAGGAGCTACTTACTGAGTGTATCAGCTCATTTGCACCCCTAGGTATGGCCAAGGTGCATGTTGATCCAATAAATCCAGTTTTAGATGAACCAGCCATGTTTTTGTAGTTAGTGTAAAAATAACTTCAGATGGCAGTTGAGCCACTCAGCCACCGTGAAGCTAAACTTTGCCCATATCCTCGGATCACAGAGAAAAATAGAAAATTTTCACTTCTTCCAGACTTGACAAAATCCAATACAATCTTCAACAAAGAAGAAAAAGGTTAGAAGTTCTTTTGATGGCCTGACTACTAGCTCAATCTATTGTTCATCCAAGGCAGGCAAATGTACAATTAAAATAAGCCAAAACATGAATTGAGTGAAGTTGCTTGCTGCTGCTGCCTGACCTATGCTCATTATTTTTAAGAGGTTGATTGAACTTGAGTATTATTCAGTACTATAAATGCAGTTCAAAGCTTCACTCATATAAATATTCATGCACTCTAGTGCCTTAAAAATTTTCCTAGCAAGCTCAGATGATGTTCTCAAACATATCATGAAACCCATAAGCTTAAAAATCACAAATTAGTTAAAACCAAAATAGAGTAACTTCAAAAATATCAAGTATTGCTGCATCACCAAGCTTAGTCATTCTAGCAAAATTCAAAATTACTATAAATTATATTTATAAATTCATAAAAATAAACAAGTTTATTCATGACATTTAAAAACTGTGACAAGAAGACCTCTGTTCAAACCTTGTTCATTTAAGTGACAATCCAAAAAATGTTTGAGTTTGACTGATTTAACATAATTAGCCAAACATAGTACAAAGCTGAAATGGAACTACTTACTAAGGATGCGTTTGGGAACTCGCTAAAAGTGCTTTTTTTTCTACTTCTCCTCCCATAAGAAGTCCTTATTTTAGATATGGTTTTTGGATATCCGTTAATATTCACTTCTTCTTCTCACGGAAGGCAGAAGGAAGAAAGAGTTTTTTTCTCCTTCCGACTCCAGAAATTCTCCTCCCGACATCTACCTCCCATTGGCCAACAACTCCCGCGACCCTACGGAGCCCCCTGCACCTCGCGATGCCACCCCTACGAAGCCCCCCCGCCGATGACCACCTTCCGCGACCCTGTGCGCAACGTCCTCCACCCTGCCCCTGGCGGCGAGTGCCCACCCTCTGGCGGCGAGTCCCCTCGACGAGCATCCCTCCCCCCAGCGGCATCCCTCCCACCGGCAGCGAGTCCCCTCGGCGAGCATCCCTCCCCCCGGCGGCGAGTCCCACCGGTGAGCATCCCTCCCCCTCGGCGAGCATCCCTCCCCTCGGCACGAGCACCCCTCCCCCCTGGCAGCTAGCCCCTCTGCGAGCCCCCCCCCCTCTGTCGGGAAGGACTTCTTTTTTACAAACAAAAACATATCCAAACAATTTTCACTCCGATTAAAAAGAAGTCCTTTCTATAGAAATGCCTTCTAGAAGAAAGTGTTTCTCCGCGAAGGACTCTGACTAATTTGCCAAACGCACCCTAAGTGTATTGTTCTGTTTTAAGCACTATTCTAAGAAATTAGATTATTTCATTAGCATATGCCTGTACTCACCATTTATTTCTTTATGCTAACTTTGGAATGTACTTTATGCATCATGCTTACATTCTCTTAGTCATTATCACTACTGCTTGATGAGAGTATATGTGTCAGACAAAACTCAACAATTAGACCAAGGATACCCATTTTGGATCTCGACCTAGACTCAGGATGGTTGGAGAGGTAAGATCTCACTCAGATCTCACAATATGCTTGCAAGATACGGCTGGGGAAGATGTCCTGGAGGGGCAGAGACAGTGGCAGGAGGGTGGGGATGTGAAGCAGCCTTGTGTCCAGTAAGTGATGGGAATCAAATCGAGGGACAAGAACCGATTCATGTTAAAAATTGAATCGGGATGCAAGAACCGATTATTAGAATTCAATTTCATGTAAATTTTGATTTTTAGATTGATTTTAGGTCCATTTGAATAATTTTCTAAGTTTTAGAATTTTTTCCTAAGATGTCTAGTCTTTTTCCATTATTTTAGGCATTTTAGAGTCATTTATTTCAAATTTCTAGCTTTAAAATGAATTTCTTTACATTTTAATTGGAGATAGGCTGTTCGGCCCTATAAATAGGACCGGGCCCCTTTGTAAAGAGGAGATGATGCAATGATACATTGAATAGAGAGAATGCTCCCGTTGGATGTTGTTTTTCCCGTTTTGCCCTTGTGTGTGCGTCTGACTTAACCCGCGAGGGTTTCTCCTCTCTCTCTTCGGTATTCACTCGCGAGCGGCTGGCCCGCGACTTCCTCTCGGCGAATGGTCTGCGTCTTCCTCCCGGCGGCGACGGCTGGTCTACGCGGGGTCTTCCTCTCTCTCTTACTCGACAGCGGCTGGCTGTGCGGTTTTCGGGGGCTCCTCCAGCGGCGATGCCCTAGCGTGGTCTTCGTCCCTTCCGTGCTCCTTCCTCCGGTGGACATCCCAGCAAGAGCCTTTGGAGAGTTCGACTGCTCTCCCTCGGATCTATCGGTTTGTCTTCAGTTCCATATCCAGAGGATCGTCCTTTCCACCTCTATGGTTCTCCCGTCTCCTTCTCCTTCTGTAGAGGACAGCTCGTTCTCTTCTTCTTCTTCCTCTTGAGGATAGCTCGTCCTCACTGCTTCATCGACTTCTTGGAGATCTGTCTTCTGGATCTGGATCTTACGAAATACCTGTTGTTCGCCTGAACCCCTTCTTCTGGAACTGTTGTCAACGAGTTTTCAGGATTATCCCTTCACTCGTTCACGTTTATACCTTCTGGTCCTACCGTGAATATTTTCTTCAACGACGATGATCCTGGTAGTCGAGATCGTTTTCAGTCTGGCTGGAAGCTGAGTCCTCGTTGTTATCGTTGTCGTCGGTTGAGCTTATGCTAAGTCCGCTTGCGGATATTGCTGAAGATTATTATTCTGAGGTTATTGACCGATGACGAAGGGATTGTGGTTGATCCAATGTCTTAACCCCTTATCGTACCAAGGAAAATATGTTGCCATTTTATGTGAGTCCGTCCTCCCACTCACTGTTGTCCCAAACATATGGTTCTGTTCTGTGATAGAACAGCTAAGTTCGAGCAGATATCATCTTGTTCTTTGAGTCTGGCTGGAGGATATTGGTTGATTTCCGGTTCTGGAATTAGTCTCGCAAATACTGTTTCCGGTATTTCATTTTCCTTGGCTTATTGTTGTCAAAAGCTGAACAAAGGACCATCGGCATTTTCCATTCCGGGATTGATTTCGTATTCGGAGTGATTCAACGTTTCCGAATGAGTTGAGTTCTGGTTTCTATCAAGTGTTGGAGATCGAGGACGTTTCTGTTCGATTATTGGAACTGCTGTGGAACTTAGATCCTGATGAGAACAGATCCTCACTTCTAGTTCTCGAATACTTCTCTCCGAGCTGCTTAACTTCAGTCTTAACTTGCTGATTCGTTCCGGTTCGGGGTACTGGTCCCCTTCCAGTCCAAGGATTGAGTTCTTCCGGATCTGAGCATTGTTTGCTGCTGCATTACATTTTGTCAGTTTATGGAAGTGAGACTGGTCCTGGTTCCAGTCTGAATCCAGCATTTCTTTATCTCTGCTGATACTTGTGGGACATACGGATAGACACTGTTGCTGTTGCTTCTTCGTCATACGATGACTATTGAGACTGGTCCACTTCCAGTCATGTTCTAGTTGATTATTGCTTCCTTGAAGTTTTATGATCTGAGCAGTTGACTCCTTTTAAGTCATATACAGTGATTTGTTTTCACCTCAGTTCAGTTGTCGACAACATTTAGCCATAGAAATTGGCGGATAGAATACAGGATCCGCCTACAGTTATTTTAAATGGGAAAATGATGATGACCACTAGTCAACCAGCTCCTAGGTAGCTTCTTACCAAGTTGCCGGACTGGATTGATTCCCTCCTTGGGATAGTAGAACATTGGTCACCTGATTCTGAGGCTGTGATGAAAATTATCTGAGCCTTAAAGTTTTTGGTTGCTGTCCCTATTGCTGGAAATTGATATCATTGCTGGAAAATCAAGCAAGGTGCAGTGCATTTGGCTGTGATGATTTAAATCTGAGCCAACTTCATTGATACATCCATCTGTTCCTGTTGATATTATTCTGATGATAAATTGCATATACTATTGGAAATCTGTTCATATTCGGTCTGTTATCTGCTGGTTCATATCAGACTGCTGGTTCCTGGTTATATTTTACTGATTTCAGTCTGCTGTTACTTTTCTGTTTGGCATTATATCTGTTGGGTGATATCTTTCCGGTTTATCTGAAATCATGGTCCCGTCCCGCATCAGTAAGCCACCTGGATTCCCAGACCTGGATGACAGCCCAAATCAAGTGGATATGCAACTTCCATCTATTCAGAACCGTCACTCTCGGGCCTCCCTGGGTCTGCCAACCCAAGAAAGTCAGTGACAACCGATGTTGCTTCCCTCTGTGGCAGCTCCAGCAACAGTCTGGCAGTCTCTCTCAGAACCGCCAGATCTCAACAACCCACCGACCACCGTGACCAATATTCTCACGAGATCTCACTGAGATTGCAATCCAAGAATTGGACAAACCAATAGAATGACTAGAAAGTAAGTCTACTAGCAAAAATTGCTAAATTAGAGCAGGATTGTGGATCGGCCTGGCCCATCCAACATGGCTAAAGATTGGATCAGATAGACAAGTCATCATAGGGAAAGCCTACAATGAGCTAGACTTAGCCAAGGATCAGCCTGAATTGGCCAATCCTGCCAATTTTAGTCAAGGATTGACAGACCTTGATGTATATCTGGCTGACCCAGCCAACCCGAGCCAATGCTGGGCTCAACCCTGTTCAGATAATCAGACGAAGCCTATCAAGATAGATCAATACTGGTATGGAATCAGCCGATCAAAGACAATTCTGGCTGATGCCAGCTGAAACCAAAAGGGAATCGGCTAAAGATTACAACTTGATGTTGGATTTTGGAAAACAAAATGTGAAGCCCATAACTACAATCATGCATATCTTACAGCATGACCGGTAAACAAGCGATTAAGTATTAATATGACAAGCCAATATTAGCGTTCCTTTTTCAAACATGCAAGTGTTTCAAGAGATCAATGATCACCTCTCATTTTTCAGATGTGTAAATAATCATAAATAAAAAAACCCAGTTAATGCCAAACAATTGTAGTCTCATGATTTACACTATCACCGTGTGAGTGAACCAACAATTTCTGGAGATATTATTATATCCCACAGATTTTCCCATTTTCCTAAAAAAGCTAATACCAATCGAGCCCTTAGTCAGAATAGTAGCTTGGAGTGCAAATTGGACCAACTAAACAGGATTCCTGAACCAAAGGCTATGTCCAGCTTTATAAGAAGAAAATCGACATGTGTCGTTCCTGGTAGTTGCGACATATTGGTCATCCAAAAAAAGATTACTAAATTATAGGCATGGAAAAAAATATTTAAACTACATTACCCTAAGCCAAAAAAATCTCATAGAAGAATGACTGATTTGCACATGCTTTAGATTTTATGTGTTTTAACTTTCAGTTCTTTCCAAAAGAATTGCAATTCTTCTCTTCAGATCAAGTGTTTCTTGCCATAAACAAGCAATTTAGAGAAGGGAATAGCAATTCTGACAGAAAGCATGCACTCTGAAAAGAAAGATACAACTCTATCTTAAGAAATCAAGAGCTTAAAAAAGATTATCTGTAATAACTGCATGTTGTGTATATTCCTAAAAAAAAACTTTGAGCTTATCAGACAATATTTCTCAAACAAAGAAGGCGTTTAAAAAGTTGTTATTGCAAATGAAGTGTGCCAAATGGCATGTCCCTCGATAATCATTACACAAAACAAATAAGAAAGACAACTATTTTTATTCTGTTTCTATCTTTCCTTCTTAATATTTGAAAGGCAAATCACTTATGTGTCAAAAGCCTTTAGTTTTCCTTGATAACAAAACATAAGATATACACAATCATCCAAAGCGAGCAGAGCATAAAATTTTCCAGTCACACAGCTCATCCGCCCTACGTAATCTGAAGACAAAAATGCAGTTACCGCATTTGTCCCAAGCGACACAATATGCCTGTGAACATACGGCTCGTAAGGATGGTAGGGAACCCCAGCTGCTTGTGCTTGCAATCTTGTCTGGCAAAAAACAATCAGTTGCATCAGTATCTAATACAAAATGCAAAGATATAATCATAGCCAACGGGCTGTTATCTGTAATCGAGATCCGCTTCTGATGATAAAAAATATATATATGAATGTCCTCCTATCAAGGATAACTGGAACCATGGTAGGAAACGGTACCAATGAGAAGTGATAGCTAGGAAAAGGAGATCTCGTCAGCATAACACCAGTGCTAAAAGAACGGGATATACGCTTCATGCCAAAAAAGAGTAAACACTATGGGGGCGTCCCCGGGACCCACCCACTGTTCGTTTGACGCCATGAATGCGATCACGAGACGCACAAACCAGTTTTCAGCCATACAGAGAAGTATTGGGGGCATGAAAGGTACCTTGGCGATGTCCAGGGGATTCACGAGGATCGCAGAGATAACAGCAGCCCCCGCAGCGGCCACCGCCCTCTCCCCAAAGTTCATCTTAGCATCAGAGGACGATGAGGCCTGTAGCGTGGTGGATAGAGCCGCCGCTCCACTATCACCGCGAAAGGCTCTCGCCTCGGCGCTCATTGCCCCGGAAGAACCCCTTCCACCCACCACCGCCGTTCCCCTCCCGGCCCCTTTCCCCGCACGGACAACCAACCAAACAAGTGAAGAAATCGGCCGCACAATTTCAGAAGAGGGGCGGAGAAGGACCGCGGAGGGAGATGTTCCGTCCTAAATAGCAGAAGATACCTGCCGTCTTCGTCAGCCTCCGATCCCGACTTCCTATTTCTCGCGCGCGCGATCACGGAGCTGCGTAGCCGAAGGAAAAAGAAGCGGGAGGCCGCGGCCGACCGTGGCCCGTAGAACTTTCGGAGGGAATAGAAGATGCAGGTGGGCCACGACTTTGTGTGGCAGCCACATCTTCGGGATAGGGCTGACGTCATATCCGGGGGGGGGCATCCCATCCCACCACAGGTCTTGAATTCTTCTGCCAATGCCAAATGAAAATCCTCCACGTGGCATGCTTTCGCAACAAGCACATCGACGGAAACTATAAACGAGGAATCCCTTGCCCGACGCATACGTCAGATCGGTCAGGTCTAGATACTGCCGGGGCCACCGTTGGATTTTCTTGGGAAGACCTGTTTGACAACCGTGTTAAAGACCTGTCATCATTAATTTTAAATTTGATATCACAATATCTGACTAATCATGTTAATTTTAAAACTAACCCTGCAAACAATTTATGGATATTGATATTTTATTCTCTGATACATATATCAGAATTAAGATTACATCACTTTTGATTATATCTCTAATAAGGTAATTTGTTGCATGACATATTAGATTTCTCAAAAAACATATATTTTTATAAGAAGTTTGTCAAGATAAAATAATTGTAATCATGATACAAACATCATTTTACACAACTATTCTCCTCGAATGAAGAAGATGAGATTTTTTTTTCTCTTCTTTCCCGTGGCTTTCTATCTTTTTGTTATTCAGAGTTCCAAACTTACGAGATATTATGTTTTAACCGAACTTGATAGATTCAAATTTTCGGCCACCTTATAGATTTTATTTCAATTCAATCAGGAAAAGTTTGCAAAAGTTATATTCTAACCGAACACCTCGTTAAAGTTGGGAAAAATATCAAACTACTACCTGTTCGATAGCGTTAAGAGCTTTAGCACGACAGGTAGGAAGAAGAAGAACAGTAACAATCATATTTTATATTCTTTGGCTGATTTGAATTAATTTAATATAAAAGAAAGGTCATGGCAGATAAATTTTTTTAAAGATCACAAGAAGGACAAGTCGTTGTCTAAGGACCATATATATGGTATGTCTATTTGTATAAATGTACACGTAAAAAAAATGAAAGAAAGGAAACAAAATCGATTTTAAATATACCAATTTTAAGCACCAGGCACCAAATGAAGTGAATTGCCTTCTGTTCACACGTCACTAAAGCATGCAAATAAAAATCAGCTTCAGGAATCGTACGACTGTAAAGCATATGACTAGAGCATTAGCCAAGAACTTACCAAGAATTAAAATCTTACATTAACGAGTTGATAGATAGTCCATTACGAACGCAATTCACGCTCGAATGGAATCGTTTTCTCAACCTCCACTCTTCCAACCGCTCGTCCGGTCCACAGTCAGAGGCGTGTTCATGCAACAACCAAGAGCAATTCAAAGAACGAAGAGAGAAAGACTCCCACATACATCCATGGGAAGTCTGTAGGAGAAAATGTTGCAAGTTCAAAGAAGAAACAAAGAAAGGCCTCACGAACGCTGGGTCAACCCGAGCTGTCGTGACTCTTCTCGTCGGCACCAACACCGCTCTGCTCCGCCAGGGAGAATTTCTTCACTTTCTGGACAGGAAGAGCCGACAGAAAAGAAATAAATAAATGAAGTCAGAGATATGCACATGTCGAGTTATCTACGCATTACAAGTATTTGGCCATGTATGGGGTACGAATTCTACGACGGGACGGAACATTGACCACTTAATGACATGCAAGAAGATACTAGGAAAGATGGCTGAAGACGATTAGCAGAACGAGAAAACCTGCCATTAGATCATCTGAAGGTCCTGTTCGGTACCAAGTTTAATGGGGGGGGGGGGTAATACCGATTTATCCCTAGTATTTCGAAGATAAACCAAGATTATCCACAACTTAAATATATACCGGAAGAGTGAGATAAAGATGTGGAGAGGAGCGGAAGAGGAAAAGAACCAGAAATTATCTCTTTCAATATTTAGCTTCAGTTAACTCATCTCCCTATTGGTTGCAGTCTGTATACTAGTAACTAGATAGGTATAGATACTGTGAACTCAGATGGAATAAGCACTCAGGTTAATGACTTTTCATGTTTAGTCCAAAGGATTTACTGGGAGAGAAGAAATCTTCAGCACTGCTCACTGAAGATGCGTTAGAAACAAAACCTTTTCTTTTGATATGATCAATCAGTCAAGCAGGCTGCTATTTTGGGTGGATCCCTGCAATTGCATGATACTTCAATATTCTTAAGATCTATGGGCACCGAAAACTAAATCGGACAGCTGGAAGACTGAGGTTGAATCATTCTCATTTGAGCAATCTCTTTCAATATAAAGCTTCAGTTAACTCATTTCCCTATAGGTTGCAATGAATATATACCGTGAACTTGGGTGGAATATTCTCAGTTTAGTTCAAATGTTTTTTTAGGAGAGAAGAAACTGTTGGCACTTCGGCACTTCCCACTAAAGATGCATTACAAACAAAACTTCTTTTTTTTATGATCGATTAGCCAAGCAGGCTGCTATTTTGGATGGACTGCTGCAATTTCATCTGGGGCTTCAATACTCTAAATCAATTCACATTTTGTGTTGTCTTCTATCATCATTCATCAATGGATTCATTTTTATCCCTCCGTAGGAAAATGACATTGTGAACTGATATCTTGAGGTTTGGTTTTTCTTATGCCGACCTCATACTAGGGAATAATTAATGGTAATATATAGTTTATGGCAATACATGTCTTATAACTTGCGAAGTTTTCATAACAAAGTCTTGTAACACTTTAAAAGGCCAAGCACTTCTAGGTTTGTTGTAAAGTAGGAGGCTAGCCATTTCCACAAAAATATGCCATCAAAAGGTCCATAAATCTGTAGTGCCACTGTGCCAAAGCTACTAGGCTTGCTTCAAGACTTTAAAAAGATGATTATCCAAAAAGACAAAAAAGGGAAAAAGAAGCCAATCATTCTTCCGCATTTTTTTTTGCATCAATCAGTCCTGCAAGATGAAAGATAGGATCACGCTGCATGCAGCTGTTCCAACTAGTCTGGCCTGCTAGGTACAATCCTGATTGGTGATCTCCAATCTTAGTGGGGATGGCTATGACTAGCCAGACAGCCTGAGTTGATTTGATAGGGCCTAAAATCAGCTAGAAGTGCCGTGGATCAGATGAAATGGCAGAATTAGGCAATTTCAAAGTTTTAATGTTTTCAGTTCCTATTAATGTAGTCTGATCCTAGATTAGGAGCAAATCAAGTGACCAACCCTGACCAAGCTGGATTTGTCCAGACAGGATCTCCTTATGCATGATCCAGTGCTCTTTACTCCTCTTGCTACAATTTTCCTTTTCATTTGGACCTCAATTGCTTTAATAAGTAGTATGATGCTTTCTCTACAATTGAGCATCTCCTTGCTGCTTACCAACTAAATAGTTCCCTTGCCTTATCTATGTTTCCTTTCCTTTTTCTTTAGGCCTCATTGCTAATTGTTTTAATGTTTAAACAAATAGATGATGATTTCTTCAATATTGAAGTTCTTGTTATTTTCTATATCATTTTAATACTCATTCTTTCTGTACTACTTTATCCACCTTTCTTTTCATGAATATGATAGCCTCAATCACTTTACAAAGAATAGGATAAAGATAGGAAGCTAAAACAGCAGCAATAGAAGTTAGTGAGCTGTCATTGACCTGAATCCTTTTTTGAAGTGTGGATGGGCCAAGAATTTCTATTGAATCAAATTAAAGTATACATGAACAAGTGTAAGAAAAAGAAAAGAAACAATAGACCCATCCCACAACTACCGAGATGAGAGTTAAGAAAAAGGAAAGAGATTACAAGTAGAAAGAGGACAAAATAAGGAAGAATTCTTTGAAAATTTGCTCTTCAAGTGGTTGCCATTGTGAGCCAACATCCATTCTTACCAAGACATCTGGTGAATGATAAGTCTAGGGTGCTCAAAAGAGACATTAAAGATTTGCCTATTCCTAGCCAAATAACCCATAATATTGCTGGCAAAATAAGACTCCATAAATTGGTATCTGGATGCCTGGGATGCAAAGTAGGCCAAGCAACTAAGAGTGAATGTTGCACAGAGGCAGGTTCTGACCACTGAATCTTCTAACCCTTAAACAACACTTTCCAGAGGGAACTAATCATCCCACAACTGATGAAGAGGTGAGCAATGGTTTCTCCTCTTTTGCCACAGAAAACACACGATGTTGAAGTATCAGGGAAAAGCAACTTTATGTGGCACTCAGAAGAAAGACGTTGTCTGTAAATCTTCCCTAAGAAAAGTTTGATTTTAATAGGTAATATAAACTTCCACATTGCTTAATCCCACGTAACAAGCAAACCCCCGCAAGATAGTCCGCTAATGGAAGATTTGATTGTGAATACCAATTTCTTGCAAGGCTGCCAAACTAGAACATCTTCATTATTCAAATCGCACACAAGATTATCAAAGGATCAATAGGAGTCTATAGAGCTCGCCAATCTCCTCTTCCTTAAGGTTTCTTCTAAAGAAAGGCACCATTTTGCTATGGCATCCCAATTGTCACCAACTCTAGCATTAGAATGAAGACACATACTAAAAAAAAAGAAATAAGGTAGCCAGAGAAGCAAAACATGTTCACTTATCTTCCCGGAATGAGGTCCTCATGTCATTCCCCATTATGATAGAACACAAAGCATTAAAAAACTCCCAATTACACAAGATACCTCTCCAAATGTTGGACACTTTGCTCCTACCTCTGAAGTCTTTGATCCATTCACCATTCGACTATACCTCATACTTGGATAACACAATCCTAACCCACAAAGCATGTCTACTCAAATTCAATTTCCATAACCACTTAGATAGGAGAGCTCTTTTGATAGTCTCCAACGGCACCAAACCTACACCCCCTTCCTTGGGAGGTGTGCACACTTGATCCCACTTAATGAGATGAATCCCCCTTTTGTTGGTGTTCCCTTGTCAGAAGAATATCGCCCTGAGACTCTCCAACCTGTTGAAAACACCTTTAGGCACTCTCAAAATAGAGAAAGCAAGAGAGGAATACTCTGTAACACTGTCTTCGATAAAAGCCATCTGCCCCCAGGTGATAACATTCTGTCCTTCCACCAATGTAGTTTGCCTTCCATCTTATGAACAACTCACTGCCTTTCATTGACCTAAATCTCTGATATGATAAAAGTTTTATTTTGCCATCTTACCTTTTTTCCTTTCTCATTCTCATTTATCAATGTGATTAAATATCCCATACCCAAGTAAGCAAGAAAGAAAAGCAACCAGCAATTCTTCATTTTCTTTTGCTTAAGATACTTACGTGAAACTGACAAAATTAAATCGAAATAAACAGATCTTCTATTGGAACAGGATGAGAAAGCCGCTGACATCCGTGTTTTACATCCAAAAAGACTGTAGCTGCAAACAAATGTTCTTCAATCCATAAGCCCCTATGGGATACAAAGATAACATGTCTTCAGAACCTTCTATTTCTCTTTCTTCTAAGTTCTAAACAATTTGATAATTTGGCAGTTTTTTTGTTAAAAGCAAGAGAAACATGCATGCTTTGCTTCTAGTTGCACAAACAAGCTAACCCTGTAATGTTTCCAACATTCATTTCCATGTTGATTCGGCACCAACAACACATCTCTAGCTCAAGAAACTCAGTGCCTGTTCATATCATCCCTTGATTCCCAATCAGCAAAAGGAATGCCTTCTCATTTACCAAATGAAGAACTGAGTTTATTTAACAGGTCACAAAACGAAAAAAACTAACCATCAACATTATTTCTGAAAATATCACAAGCACCTGATACATGCGTATAATATAACCAAACAAGCCAAAGGATCTAATGTAGGCTAAATTTGTTCTTATCATAAAAAACGAATGGAAGGGTGTAACAGCCACATCTACTTACTGGCCCAACTGTTCAAGTTGATAGGCTTCCAAGGAATATTGATTATATATGTTTCCCATAGATCAGAAGGACAAAATATATTCATGCTCGAATGATAATGGCAGTGACTTCTTCAATCCAGTTTACCAGGAAGCAATCCCCAGCAATCTGTCATAAATGTTTCCTGGAACCTTGTTTCGGCTTTCCTCATTTGTCCGAAATGCCAAAAGAAACTAAATCACCAGATAGTTCATTCGGGTCTTTGATGTCAACTCATCTTCCGGCTTAATGCTGCGTGAAGCATTTGAATGCCGTCCAGTTACGTAATCCAACCAAGGATTGAACCTAAATCTAAACGCTTGCTTCCTCTCATCTCGTGCAAAAGATTGAAATAGTGACAAAACATGTAAGGTGGCAGGAAATGACCCAAAGAACCAAGCATGAGACAGATCTTTCGACAACAGGAACCAAGAGCTACATGAGTTATTCACCGTCAGCCAAGTGTTCCGGACAAAGACAGGAATAATGAGTTATTCGCCGTCAGCCACTCCACATATCCATTACCACATTACTTGTTAGAGCAGAACGTGGAACGTCACATAAGCACAAAATACAGGGACCTAATCTAGCCGACTGATGCAAAAACATTAAAAACAAACAACAAAAGGAGGAAGAGTTAGACATGGACCTTAGCGAGGACGCACTTCCGCAGCTCATCCAGAAGACGGAGGCATTTTTCCCGACCAAACTCTTCGGCGGCAACGCAATTGAGCAGATCGATCGACTCCTTTGCGCACACCGGGTGAGGAGTGATCTTCTCCTTCTCCATCTGACAACCTAGGGAAGGAGATTGGAACTCGAGAGAAGCCCCAGCTTTCACAGGTCGTAGAGACTGGTGGAGCAGGAAGGAAGGAGCTTCCGTGTTCACACACCTGCTTCAGCTCACTCTCTGTGGGCACAGAGCAACGGCCGGCGAACCAGAAGGTGGGCGCCGCTCCGCCCCGGAGGGCCGACCTCTATTTTCTTTAGATTATCCGTCGCTCGTCTCGAAACTGTGATCAAAGCACCTTTGTATGCAATTTATAAATAAAAAAAATGTATCATTATCATCCTATCACCTAGTTTATAAAAAATAAAAAATAAAAAATAACCGGATACTTGATCAGGTCGAAACATTTTTTGTGGGTATTTCCATCTAGTTGCTGTTTGGTTTGAAGTATAAAGTTGCTGTTAAATGAGTTTTGAAATTCTTTTTTCCTTCTCGAGTCTAGGGTGCTGCAGTTAAATCTTATTCTAAAAACTGTATATATGACAACTTTGTTTTTCATGAATTTTAGTTTTTTATTTTTAAACTATTACTGAAAACATTTTGTCACTCTAGGCCAAGGAGTCTAGGGTAGGGGTGTGCATAATTAGATATGGTATAGTTTTTTATCGATTTATTTATTTTTAAATAGAATTGAACCGAATCAGGGTTTCAAACAGATCAGTTCAACTCCGTTTGAGACAAAAAAAGTAATTGAGTATTTAAAATAATTAAAAATAATATAAATACTCTATTTTAGAACTAGTTAAAGGTGATCACCTATCTGATCTTAATGCTAGTAGTTCAGGGCATGCTTGTTACAGTATTAAAAATTGATATTGTATCACTTTAATTTAATACTGACATTAGATATATGATCACAAAACGTGACATCATGTAATATTGGATTTAATATCGACATATTTTTAATAAAGTATTCAAAAATGCCTCTGGCCTGATGAGAAAAGTAAAAGAAGCCCTAAAGTTGATCTAAGGCACCAAGAGCTCACATGCCAAACATAAAAATTTCTCCAGTCATCCATCTAAGTTGGCTTTCTGCCCAAGTACAATATTCACAATAGGGATGTCAATGAGGGACTGACTGGCAGGTTTGCATGCCTTTCAGGGTTGAAGTATATAATAACAAGCCAAATAGGTTTAAAATTTTGTTACATAATATCATTGAAAATGCTACTTCTACTCATTGAAATATATTATGATTTGAATATATTGTTGAATTTTGATAATAATAGTGATATTATTTTTAATGCATGAAATAGAAAATTAGATGCGTAGAGCAGTCTAATTGGACCGGGCCACATCAAAATTATCTACTAGCCAACCCAATAAAACAATGCAAGACAAGTCTGGTCAGCCCAAAATTTAATGGACCTGCTTTGATTAGGCCAACTTTGGGCAAACCTAGCTAGGCCCAATGAAACCCTGCCACTCAGACATGCATAATTGATGAGCAATTAACCACATTGGTTGCTGACAAAACCTGAACGTCAAACCACACAGGTTCGAACCCGTGCCCTCTCCAACAAGGGGGTTTAAATCTAGCATGATCAAGTAAGCATGTCGGCTTGTCGATCGAGCGTCGCTCGAGTGGCACGACCTCTGCTCGCGGGGAGCAGGAGCAGGGGTGTTAGAATAGGCCGAGAGCCCGGCCACCCCCCAGGGGGGCTTACCTGTGGGGATCGAGTGTCGCTCGATCCCTCACCTCGCGCGGTGCTGTGCGGTACTAGCCACTACGCCATCGTATTAAAAAAAGAGAGTATGTGGGCTCGAGCCCGAGACCTTCCCCACCGGGAGGTGTTGTCCCATGGTCATGCTACAGTGCTATGGACGAAAGCTGATTCATTAATATGTAAGGGGATGCTCGATCAATATAAATTTGAAGATCAACATGATTTATCTTCAACTTTAGAAAATAAATCATGTTTTTCATTAAATAATCTTACATCAAATTGATCATAAATGGTCTCTAAATATTGCCGCAAAAAATTTAAAGTATAACAAGATTCACCAATTTCTCTCAAGAAAGACATAGCCTATTTGAAACTTTCTACGTTATTATTTTTACACTCACCTACTATGCGTCAATCCTGAAAATACCCATTAAAGAAGTTGGACCATTTTCAAAAGAAGTGCCTGCCAATGTCTAGCTTGCATTAAAGTGTGGATCAGTGGCTGAAGGAAACAACTTCCTCAGTCCCCAGTTAGAAATTGTCACAACTTCTAAATCACTTAAATAACTCGATTCAATATCATGATATTGAATCGCTACTGAAATAACTAAGTCATTAGTAAAGTAACGATTTAATAATGATTCATTAACATTTAAGTAGCAGTTTAGTAACATGCTACTAAACTATCGAACCATTATTGAACAATTTCTAAATCGCTATTAAATCATTACTAAATTGTTATTTTTAGAAACGGTTCAACTATTTTTCGGTAAGTAGATATTAAACCATCACTTAACTGATTTAGAGGTTGTAAGAGTTCTCTTCTTCGGCCACCTAAGACGATCCGAACTCTTTGCATTAATATTCAGGTGAGATCAGTGTTGCTAACATCGGTGCCTCTAACTCCGAGGGTTAATTTTCAACTTTGATAAAATTAAGCTCATATTATTTTTAGTTCAAGAATTGCCCACTACATATATATATATATATGATAGGTCTATAATGTATTAAACATTGTTACGATGAGAAAATAAATTTAATACACTGTAGGTCCTATCATATATATATATATATATATATACACGTCTATGGTGGAAGAAACTTTTGTGTAAAAATTAAAAATTTGCATTGTCACTGCATGCAATGCATACTTAAGTGGCTTTTGATTGGTCTAACCATATATTTTAACCTTCAAAAGTTTGGGCATTTGCAAATATTTGATTGTGTCTTGGTTAACATCTAGACATATATATTTCTTATGTGTCAATATAGAACGCTTAAAATTAAGTTATATACTTTATGGGGTGTTTGGTTGCATGATAATGAAGGTTTTTGTTTTAATTTTTAAAAATTGTAAGAAAACTTGTTAAAAGATGTTGTTTGGTAACCATGACAATTTTATATTTTAAAAGTGATTTTCTTCTTAAACAAAAAAAGAGGATCTCACCTCTTTCTTTTTTCTTGTGGTCCCCCCACTTTGTTTGGTCATGTGTGGTAGTTACTTTTTTTTGTAATCACATCCCTCCAAACATGATAATTTTATGTTATGAGTTGGTTCACTTTTTATTTTAATACAATTTTTTATCATGAAAGTGTACAAAAAATTATCATGCAACCAAACACCCCATTAGGATTTTATTTTCCAGAGGACGACACATAACAGCACAAACAACGTACAGAGCATAAAAGTAACATATACATAATATAATTAACCTCGAGTAATTAATTATACTAACTTGATTAACATGCAAATTAACCTCTCTCAATCAAATCAAGTTTTTTTTCTCACCGCAAACCAAAAACTTTGACGTGAAATTAAGGGTCCGATCAAACCAAAACAAGCATCAACATAATAAATACACCATGAGAGAATTTTAATTTCTTTTTGATATTCAGGAATTTTCTTGCACCGCCGGGAAGAACAATGTTCGTACGTCTCCCGTTGTTGCCGTCTGAAGAGGAGGACGGGATTAGCCATGTCCGATTATAGCATAGCAGAAGGCACACACACGTAGGGAGACTCTCTCGGACGACGTACGTCCACCACCACCACCTTCCCCGGCCCCTTAACTTAAGGGGGGATCGCCATGAAGGGCAGGCGGAGGGAGGGAGGTACGGACCCGGCCGGAAGACCAGGAACATGGCCAACGTCGTGCTCCTCCTCCTCCTGATCACGGTGATCGCCGCCGCGGGAGCCACCGCCACGGCGGTCTCCCTGGACCACGTCGTCGGAGGCAGCTTCGGCTGGCACCTGCCCCCGAACGAAACCTTCTACCAGCAGTGGACCAAGGGCAGAACCTTCGCCGTCGGCGACAGGCTGGGTATACCTCCTCCTCCGCCTTCTTCTTCCTCCGTCGGAATCCATGTCGACTAATTGAATCTCTGTCGTCGATTGAAATTTGCAGTGTTCACGTACACGCCGGCGCTGGAGAACGTGGTGGAGGTGTCGGAGAAGGACTTCGGCGACTGCACGCAGACGAAGGTGGTGGGCATGTACTACTCCGGGCAGACGGTCCTGGAGATCACGAAGCCCGGCCCCCGTTTCTACTTCTGCGGCGTCGGCACCCACTGCGAGCGCGGCCAGAAGCTCAGCATCCACGCCTCCGCCGCACAGCAGCAGGAGAAGCTAGCTAGCTAGCTAGATGATGAAGCGAGAGAGAGCAGAGAATCGATGAGCGTGAAAAAAAAAAGAGAGCCGCACACCCAATTATCAGCTGCGCCGTGATTTCCCTAGCTACTTAATTATGTATGTATTTCAAAGAATATTAATTGTTACCTTGTACATTATAATCTGGGTCGAACAGACCTAGCTACCCGAATGAATAAATGAGATGCGAATGTAGTAGTGTATACAAATGTTGTTGCCTGTGATCGTCCGAAGGAGCTGTTTGGAGATATATCCCCGTTATCCTTGCATGCATGCTGCTGTGTTAATCAGGTACAGTAGAACCTTGCTAATGAGATGTTTGGTTACACGATAATTTGTTGTATATTTTCACGATAAAAAATTGTATTAAAAAAAAGTGAACAAACTCGTGACATAAAATTATTATGTTTGGAAGGATGAGATAACAAAAAAGAGTAACTATCATTCATGACCAAATAAAGTGGGGGGACCACAAGAAAAAAAGAAAGAAAGAGGTGAGAACTTTTTTTTGTTTAAGAAGAAAATTACTTTCAAAACATAAAAGCGTAAAGATTGCCAAACACCTCTTTTAACAAATTTTTTAACAATTTTTAAAAATTAAAATTAAAATCTCACCAAACACCTCATAAAAGAAAAGATTAATGGCGCACATTGCTAGCTGCTGCAGCCTGATCCGGTATATCGATATCAAAATTTATTGTCGTTTTAACTTGATGCTCTAGTCAATCAGAAATTACATATGTTGTCTCCATCAGTCTGATATATCAAAGGGCCTAGCTTGTATATAGAGATCAGTAATAAACTTTATGACTTATTTTAAAGAGATCTATTAATTAAGGTATATATTAATAGATAAGTCTAGAGGTTAATTAAGACGACATTAAACCAAACACAGTAAATATATCCAATTAAGTTTGATCATTTAATCGATCGGTCTATCCATACCCTGAGCTGGTGTATTCGGTCAAAAGTTATGGCTGTAATTAGACTGGCTATTCGATAATATATCTTGACTAACCTCTAAGTCCATCATTCATTTCTTAATAATTTTCTTAAAAATAAACTCTACAGTTTATCTCTTTTTTTCTTGTTCACGGTGGATAAGATTATCATATACAATATATCCTTTGAGTAATTAATTGTTAAATTAATTAACACGAAAGCATCTTAAATCAAATCAAACACCTTCGATCCCCCCTCCCCAGTCAGAGGTTAGACATGAAATGACAACTTTATGCCGGAACTGTTAGAACTGAGGGGATAAGCGTATATTGAATATTATAAACTTCTTATTGTGTTTATATGTTCTAGACTCTTCTACCTCCTCTACACCATGATTTTGATATTTGTATGATGATATCAGAATGAAAACTTATCTTACTTTAATATTTGATTATCTTATCTCTTATTTCCACCGTCCACTTTGACAACAAGGGAAAAATATTAGAACTATGGGAAAAGTTTCATATTGAATATTATATACTTATTATTGTGTTTATATATCTTAGACTCTTCTACTTCAACATCGTAGTTTCGAGGTTTGTAAGAGGAATAAATTAACTAACACCAATTGAGATATTAGTCGATATATATACATACGGACATGATTAAATATTTTACCCACGCATGCATCTATCCTCTGAATAACGTGGAACCGAACCGGCCCGGAGCCGTTGTATAAAACAATTGTCATACGGAACAAAAACAAACACTTGCTAAGTCGTACCATATATCAACATAAATGAAACGAAGAGACCGATCGACGTACCATTAATTAAGCAGTTATCTGCGTGCACCGTACTGTGCGAGAGAAATAAAGAGAAACTATGCTAATAATTCACAAGGCCACCCTCCTCCTCCTCCTGGCTTTCCGACGCCCTGCAGGGTCCCTCCCCCATCGCCATTAATTAAGAAGGCTAGCTATATATATATTGTCCGAAAGCCGCGACAGGATTCACATCTTCCGGGACAAGACTGGCGGCATCTAAAGTCTAACTTAGCCAAATAGTACGTCTGTATATATAATCTTCTTAGATATATAAATTTATAACTCATCCCTCTCTCACACACCCCTATCTATCTGGTGTAAAAAGGCCTGGCACGCACGGGATATATCCTGGGCGCTAAACCCGCTAAACTGGTGATGGATATCATTTGATTAATATATCTAATAATAATATAAATATGTATAAATAAATTTTAATGTGCAAATTTTATCGCCAATCTATTGATGACAACTAGGGATATTGGTGTATGTTAAAGAACATTTTGAGCACATTTCAAATAAAATAAGATTTAAATGTATTATGTATACATTGTAAAAGAAATTATCCTAACGGGGTGTTTGGTTGCATGATAATTGAGGTTTTTTTTTTAATTTTTAAAAATTGTAAGAAAACTTGTTAAAAGAGGTGTTTGACAACCATGACAATTTTATGTTTTGAAAGTGATTTTCTTCTTAAACAAAAAAAGAGGGTCTCACCTCTTTCTTTTTTCTTGCGGTCCCCCACTTTATTTGGTCATTTGCGGTGGTTACTCTTTTTTGTAATCACATCCCTCCAAACATGATAATTTTATGTCATGAGTTGGTTTACTTTTTATTTTAATACAATTTTTTATCATGAAAGTGTACAAAAAATTATCATGCAACCAAACACCCCCTAAGTTGATATTAAATGGAGCCGAGCGAATATATATTCTTGTCCGCTCCGGCTAACAATCGGGTGATATCAATGTCTCGTCATCTATCTCGGATGATATATATCCGCATAAATTGATATATATATATATATATATGAATCTGGAGCAAATTGAACCAAGAGATTGGTCCCCTGTCTTGGTGTGTGGTCTTGAAATTTGTCCCATGATGCTGAATGGGCATGAAATTTTACCCCATGTGAAAGTGTCTTTGCACTGTAAAGTTCCTATAATTAATGATCCCCCATGAATTTTTTCAGTTGGAATATTCAAGAAAATAAAAGGGAAAGCAAGTCCTTAAAACGTACCGAAATAAAAACTGGAGTTCCCATGTTTAGGATTTCAGGATAGAAGGAAATAAAACATTCTTGGACAGGTAAAACAGGCGGAAACCTAATCGGCGCAGCGAGCCACAGGAACTCGGACCCGACCCGACCCAGCAAGAGAAGAGATCCAAGAACCAGACCGAGGCCCTGATCTCGGACTAGACCCGGTATTCTGGATATCCCACGCGGATCGGCAACCAGAAATTACAAACTCGAACCAAGGGAAACGTATTAATTTGAATCATTCCAAGTTAATTTGATTTAATCCGGTCAAAACCATACTTTATCCAAGTATATATATATAATCTCACACAAGCGACCACCTTGATTTTATCAAACCATAGAATTACATCGACATAAGAAATTTTAATTAATTTAATTAACACTTTTTAAAGCATATGTTTATATAGATTACAACTCTTATCTTAAGAATTCTTAAAATATGTAATCTTAAAAAAAGACACGCGGATATTATCAATATACCTAAGTTCAAATAAGTATTTAACTGAACTCGAATTGTTCATTTTACCGATTTGATTCGATTTTAAATTTTTTGGAAGTCAAACCATATCGATGGATGACCCAAAAATTAAATCGAATTAAAGCACTGATTTTATTTGGTTTTTGGACCTAATCGTGAAAGAATCCATCGCCGAGATGAGCGCATTCGGAGGACGAGGGACCGGAAGAAGAGCTGAGATGAAACCGGGAAAGAACGGGGGAAATCGGAAAATAAGCTTAATAATTATCGCGCAGCGTGAAGATCTGCTTGCCGCTATATACTTCCACGCTGCTACAAAATTTGCCGACCATGGCGGCCGCAACCGGCGGATGGGGGAGTGAAAGGGGGCGTTCTTGCTGTTCTCAGGCGACGGGCAAGGCCTCGGAGCTGAAAAGGTCGCAGAAATCGCTGATGTCCTGGAAGAAATTCTCCAACTGCCATGGGGAGGACGACGATCTTGAGCTTGAGAGGATGTCGACGCCGGCCATGTCGTCGCCCGCCAGCAGCACGGCGGCGTCGCTGAGCCCGTCGAAGGGGAGGCCGTCGTCGGCTGCCGGCTGGTTGAAGATCGCCGGAGCCGCGCCGCCGAAGCACATCGGCGGCGTCTTGTCGTCCAAAGGCATGTAGTCCTGGAAGAATGGCGCGTCTTCAATGGCCAGAAGACCGTTCAGGTCCTCCGTGAAGTCCGCGTCCCGAAAAACTCGGACCTTGAGGTCGCCGGCTTCGCCTTTCCCCGCCGGGAGCGTGTTTTCCGGCCGCTTCGGTACGTCGGTGGGATGATCGCGGTGGCGCCTCGGCAGCCGCCGCTCGTCGGAGACATCCTCCTTTAGCCCACACCGTAGCACGGATGTCGGCGACGAAAGATTGTGCGACTCCGCGCCGGAGTCGTACTCGCCGGAGGTGGCAGACGAGGCCGCCGGCGCCGGAGAAGGAGCAGATACGGCGAAGTTCGTCATCGCATCGGGCCCCCGCAGCTGGATGGCGGCGCTGTCGTAGACCTTGGCCGCCTCCTCGGCGGTGGCGTAGGTGCCGAGCCAGATGCGCATACCCCGGGAAGGGTCGCGTATCTCCGCCGCCCACTTCCCCCACGGCCGCTGCCGGACCCCTCGGAACTTCCGGCTCGATACAGGGGAGAACCTGGGCACCGCCGCGCTCTCGGATCTTTTCCGAGCGGACTTCTGGGATGTGGAAGAAGACCAGGAGGCCGGCTCGCCGCCGCCGGCGCGGTGGCTCCGGGCGGAGCAGGTCTCGATGGTGATCTCATCGACGTAGCGCTTGCCCCGTGGGCGGTATGATCGGAACGCCTCCTCCTCGTCGCTGGAGGAGTCGGTGGCGTCCGGGTCGGCGACCGACACCCGCACAACCCTGGGCATGGCCGCCGCGTCCTGGCAGCCCGCCTTACCGAACTTGGCGATCATCTTCCTCCTCCGACACTCTGGGAAGCCCGGCGACGCCACCAACCTCCTCTCCAACATGATGCGAGACTTGATTCGAGCTTGTGTCGGGCTTTCCTTCAGATTGCTGCTTGTCTCATGACGGGAGCCTACGGAAACAAGCACGGCGATGATGAGTGCGGCGGCGGTGGCGGCATCAAAGCGAGGGGCTTTGAAAAGGGGAAAGGGCACATAGAAAGGAACGCAAATCGAAAGGTGAATAAAGGGCGAATAAAAGTGAAAAAAACTGGCAAAGGGGGAGAGCAGAGTAGTAGTAACATGGAAGGGGGGGCGCCGAAGATCGTAAAACCGGAATAAAATAAAATAAATAGGTCGAAAGAGGGAATAAGAATCCACGGGGACGACACAAGGAAGGTCGTGGACTCGCAACACCACGCAAGAACACGGATACCGTTAACCGCATGCAGAATAAAAGGTCCCCTCGGCAGAAGAACCATGGCCGCCGGAGAAGAACAGACATGGGAGGATGACAGAGAGAAAGCGAGGATTTTTAACGAGATAAACGGGAGGGGGAAGAACAGGGCAGCGGTGCTGCAACATACCTGCAAGGGAAAGAGAGCAGGGAGAAGCAGCAAGGTTAGCCCTCCATCCAGATTGCTTCCGTGGCACTACGGCGGCGGAGTATGCGACGGCCGGCGGCGGGTTCCCCAACAATCTTCCTCGTGCCTCACTCTTTGCCGTGCTGCTCCTTCTTCGAGTTTTGCTCCCGCCGGAGACAAGGCGCAGCAGCTCCGCCGGAGAGAGAAGACTGCCCAGGAGAGAGGGATGCGGAGGTAGAGGTCAGGGATATGTATGGCTCAGCGCTGAGGAGGCCGGGCGGCGGCGGCGGCGGAGGAACGGCGGCGAGAACCAGAGAGCCAGAGGAGAGGAAGACTGAAACGCCGCTGGGCGGTGGTACTGCGGTTTTATAGGAAACCCCCCGAGAACAGCCGAAATCGTGAATAATATTATTTTCCCCAACGCCGGTCCCGCCCATTTCGCTTTAAATTTCCATCCATGCCCCTGTTCTGTTTTTACTCCCCCCGATTTCTGCAGGCGCCGGGGGCCGAACAAGAATCGGGTGACTTCTTCGGGGAGCCCGCGGTAAAATCGCTCTCCGCCGCATCCGGGCAGGCAACGTGGCGGGCATTCCACCTGTCCGGCACCACCGGGCGGAGCCCGATTGGCTGGGCGACCGGCTCCCCCGCCTCGCGGCACGTGAACGCCCCGGAGCTGGCGGGTGGCGTCACGTGAGCGGGGACTTGGCCGCCCCCGATTAACTAACCCGGTCAAATCATTGGGCCGGGCGGCGGTTTGAACCGCCGCCCCCCCCTACCGATCCGGGACTGGGAGCGCCTTTGGAAACCTTTTTTACCTTGTCTTCCTCCCCCGCCGCCGCCGCCACCGCCGCGCCCGTCCGCCAGCTTCCGGTCGCGGCGCCGTGGTGGCGCCGCGAATGACCATGGCGTTCCTTCCTCCGCCACGCACCGGACAGCTAATCTTACCAAACTGGCGGACGCGACTCCAGCCGTGCTCCGACGGCGCGCCTCTCACTCTCCGTCGTCGGGGAAGAAGATCGCGGGGCGGGCATTAAAGCGGCTGTTTTGTCAAGTCATGAAGGGGATTTCAAAACGGGGGCCCTTTCGATCCAACAGGAGTGCGAGTTGCTGATATATACCTTTCCCGGCGCGCGAGAAGCTCGCCGCTTTTTCACCGGGCAGAACGTCGACGGCGCCGTCGTCCGCGGTGAGAGCCGGCGGCGGATTTCGGAGGGCAGCTGTGCAGCGGCGCTGCCGCGTGGTCAAACCGGGAATCCGGATCGAGATGGGTTTTAATGATCGAATAAAAGAAAACGAGAGCACGTACGTGAGAGCGCATGCATGCATGCTTGTGCATGTCTGGCTTTCTCTGTTAATAAACTACGTGATCCATCCAAATTACGTACAGACTGGGTTATGGTAAACATTTTGGGCATTCTCTGTTTTTCCGGTAGTGAAAACAATTTAACTAAACTCTTCTGTACTGTGTTATTCCAAGGGGCAAGAAATGTGAACATAATCAAGAAGTTGAAACAAGAGGGAGGAGATTACCAAGTCAGACGAAGGAGGGACACTTCGTTTAAATGTCTTTAAAGATGGATATTTATGTAGCTAAAATTTCAGAGATCTGAAAAACAGAGCTTAGTCGACCAAATGATAAGGTATATTTCGCATGATCTCAAATATGCTTGGACAACTTTTTCACACGTTCCAACATATATCGTACGTGCATTATCACCCACGAATTAATTTTTTTAAAAGTCCAAAAGTGCAATCAGTACGTACAAGCGAATATTATTGTTTTGTTAGGCCATTCGTACGTGCTATTATCAGTTTGGTTGTATACTTTGTAATTTGTATTATAAGCATGGGTTCGGCCACGACACATGCAACTAACTAGCTAGTAAGTGAATATTTTGCAAGATTCTAACACAGGAGCTAATTAATTACCCAGGAAGGAAAGATATATATAAGATCAGTTTATGACTTGAGGAACCAATTGCCATATTGACTGAACTTTTTTTTTTTACTAAAAGAAGGCAACACGTGTTTCTTTAAACATCTACTTTCTATCAATTTTCTGAATTAAATGTCATGCAAATCATGTGCTGATTGTTACAAATGTCTATGGTTTGAATAAAATTTCCATCTCATATCATTCTTAAATTGTTCTCGCGGACTGTGTTATGATTTATATTTGTCACATTCGTTTGCTTTACTAGTGATGAATAGTCTTTAATTTCCTAGTACCAACGGATTCCCAGTACTCCTAGTGCTCTAGCTTGAAGGGACACTACTCTTAGTGCACCTCCTTATGTCATGTTAATTAATTTGGTAAGAGTATACATATTGGTAAATATATCTCGGGGTGGATTGTGCATCAATATCGAAATTGATGCAAGTGGACGTTTATATTACATAAATTGCTTCATTTATTCCCGCATGGACGAAAAGTACTAGGTTTTAACAAATTATTTAGCAGACTGTCATATCTCTTCTCATATTCCTTTCTACACATACATAATATATATATATATATATATATAGTTGAAAAGATAGCATCATGTCGTCTAAGCTTAAACTTGGTATAAAACAACCATCATAATTATACATGAACGAGGACTTAGGTCATGATTATGTGCAGCAGCTTGAATCAAATATAAGAATCACTTTATTTCATAATTAACATTAATGACTTCAATATCTTGTCATGGCTAGGATTATTTAATTTTTCACACATAAAGTTGGATGTCTTGGCCAATAACCTAAAATATCATGGAGTATCAAAAATGATATTATACTAACTTTATATCGATACTTTTAAATATTAGAGTATTAATATCAAAATTAATACAAGTAGTCACTGATAATACTATTTAACCTGTTTTGTTTATACCATAAGTTTCAGAATTAATATTATCGGTTAAATATCTTTCTCTCGGAGAGATTTATATATCACAATATCGATTTCAAAATTGATCCTCAACAGAAAAGGTGTATAATATATTGTTAGCAAACAGTGCTACAACGTTGACAATATTATTACACCCGGCCGTAATTAATTAATCACCAGCGTCAAACCACGTCATATATAACACCGTTTCATTAATTTGGCGCGCGGCCTTGATCAGTAATTACCACTTCTACCGATACACACGATGTACGTACGTATATATGGCCATGTACTTTTTCATTTTCATGTGTTCTACCAAACTAAAATTAGTCCGTTGTTAACTTTGACTCAGTATCGTATATTTCGAATTCATTCTTCTTATGATTTTCATAAATGTACGATCCATACATGTTCTTATGGGGTGTTTGGTTTGAAGATTTTTTTTAAAATTTTTAAAAACGGTAAGAAAACTTGTTAAAGGGGATGTTTGACAACCATGAAAATTTTATGTTTTGAAAGTGATTTTCTTCTTAAACAAAAAAGAGGGTCTCACCTCTTTCTTTTTTCTTGTGGTCCCCCACTTTGTTTGGTCATGTATGATAGTTACTTTTTTTTGTTATCACATCCCTCCAAACATGATAATTTTATGTCATGAGTTTGGTTCACTTTTTATTTTAATATAGTTTTTTATCATGAAAATGTACGAAAAATTATCATTCAACCAAACACCCCATTAGCTTATTTAGAATAAGTTAATAGTAGATCTTTATATACCGTTTGGTTTGGAATCCCATGGCAGATCAGATAGTTAAAAAGCCATACTGCTGGGGCACGCAGCTGAGCTTAAAAACAATTAAAGCTGTCTCTGCGGTTCAACTATGAGAGATGTGTGTGTGTGTGTATAAATATATACAGAGAGAGAGAGAGAGCCATCAGATTCGACAAGCAAAGGCAACCAGCAGCTCTGTGTGTGTGTGTATATATATAATTATATATATTAGGAATACATCATCCATTGTGTGTTTTTGACTTACATGGACCGGTAGTGCTTCTATTAATTCTAAAGCATGAAAGTCAAATGAAGCATCAAGCACTAGGTGTTCGTATTAATGGCCATGTTGGACAGAAAATAATTAAATCTTTCCCACCGTCCACTGCCTGCAGAGAGATCAGGGTATGGTATGTATATATGTATGTATATTGTATATAACAATTTATATATATATATATGTAGCTAGGTAGGTAGGTATGTATGTATGATAGTGACTCTTGTCTTGAAGAGATGATATGCATATTACCAGCCCTTCCAAAGGAGAGCAAGATAGATAACCGCAAGCTAAACGCCTTTAATACATCATCAATTTATCACAAGTGCATGAGGAATAATTATATATCCACCAACTAAAGACCATATATATATATAAGATCAGTTCAAATGAGAAAAATTTTCCACCAACCTAAACAATCTTAACATCTGACCGAGTAAGGCGAAGTTATAGTGTTGTGTATTAAATAGAACTCAAGGGTGTGTTTGGGTGGGATTACTGAGAAGATTTAGTCATTAAAAATCAACCACATTACATTATCTCATCTAAACGTATGATCTCATTTTGTTTCGAGCTTTTAGATAGGAATGATTAAGTTTAGATTGTTAAAGAAGAGAGAGAGATATACTTAGCTTCTTCTTTCAACTCGATCTCAAACGTACGTTATGAAGAGATGAATTATAATAATAACTAATTATTGCAAAATCCAAATTTTTGAGAAGTGGAGAGATATAAAGATTATTTTACAATTTCTTCTCCCTATGATCCCAACCAAACCAAACTCACCTTGGGTTCATCCATGTATATAGAAACTGGCTAAGCTTGCAATCAGACCCATTAATAATACATATGACTGGAATACTTAAATTATCCAAATTAAAACAGTAGTACATCAAAAAGGAGCTGACTAGGCAATAAGCCAAATCGAAAACAAAAAAAACATGGAGAGAGAGAGAGCAGTTGCTCTTCTTTTTAATTAATTACATAGAATAATGGTCAAAATCTTGTGCTTCTTCGTCGGTCAATTAATCCCAGTAACTTAGACGATTGATGTTGCTATATATATTACTTACATGGAATTAATGTCAAAATCTTGTGCTTTTCTTCCATGTGTTAATCAATCCCAATAACTTAATCAGAGAAAGTAACGAGTTAATAACGAGATAGCCCGATCGACCGGTAACAAAAGTACCCGTTTCGGATCTGGAAACCGTCAAGCATTTCTTGACTCGACTGCTTGGGGATCCGAACCGACCAAAACCAAGGAGAGCCGGGCACCCACCGTACGTGGGTAATATATATATATATATATATATATATATATATATATGTATGAGAGAGTGTAGTCCTACTGATCGGGCTTGCACTCATCGCCAACGCCAAATGGGTTTTTTTTTTTTTTTAATCATCGGCATCAGGCAAAACCACCCTACCCTCGGAGTAAGCGATGTACGTAGTGATGTCTCTCTCTCTTTCAGCTTTATTTTTATCCCACGTTATAAACAGCGCGCATCAAAGAAAAAGAAATATTTAGAAAAACGATAATATATCATGGTTGCCATCGGTGTTTACAAACGATCGATCAACGTCGACGACCACACCAACAATAATAACGACTTGGTAAGTAACCCCGGGACATGTAAGTATATATATGTTGATCGATTCTTTATATATATGATCTTTGCCGCGCTCATCTATCCGATTATCTCTCCTACCCAGTGAGCTAGCTAGATATAGTCGATTAACTACCAACATGTTTTTACATATCATTCTAGCCATCTCACTTGCTACTTATCTATGCATAGGAGTGACAATGGACGGAGCCGACCCACAAGTTTGGAGACGAGATTTTGACTCGTGCATCTTAACCCCGGACAAGAACAACGTGACGTAAGTCAAACAAGTTTCAACTGTTTTATCATAACTTAGTTAAAAATATCGTGTTTATATATTAAAAATATACTCTAACTGAATTATTATCAACTGTTATGTACATACATATATACATTTGCTACATATATGCACGTACGTGCAAATGTACACATATACCATATATACCTCCGTATGCAACATATATATAGACATTCAAATACATAAATACGTATGTGAATCAAAATACATGATTAGATTGGTAATTAATTAGTAGGCTCTTTTTCAACTTTTGAGGGATCCTAAGAGTACTGATAATATTGATCGTACGATGCGTACCCCCTTGCAGCTAGCTGATGGCATGCATCCACCGTACGTCGATCTTCTGGGGGAAGCGACATGGAAATAAATAAAATAATCCGAAAGGGGGGGGGGGGGGTGAGCATCTTTTTGTGCCCTTTCTCGTGTCTTCTTGTCAACATCTGATCTCTTTCGAGGATTTATTTATTTTACATGGCCCAAACAAGAACACCTATTATATATATATATATATATTAAACATGCCCATATCAATAAAACATATCGAGCAGAGGGGGAGTGGGTCTAGGTCTATCTATCGGGAAGCGTACGGACAGGCCACCTCCCTCCACGACCACCTTCCGTTAATTGCTTCTCTTTTTGATCTTATCTTCTAATTAAATGGGTACTAATTAAATGGCATTGATCCTCGCGTGACCAGGCCCATTACATAAAACAAATTGCGGGCCGCTCGAATATCCCAACGTCCCCTTGTGGGCCCGGCGTTGTTGCCATCACCACTTACCATTAATGCACGATGATATATATTACATTCTTTACAACGTCCTTACATATATGCATGGTTGTCGGCATGCAGCTCGAATCTAGCTAGTTGATTATATAGCTCCATCATCTCATCGAATCAACGATCGCCCGTGTTTGAATTGCTTCCAACGGGAGAGGATTAATTTTGTTGTTCTCTTTCCCAACTCGAAATTTGACAAGTAATTAAATAATAATTAGTCAGATGTACAGCTTGTTATTATTGCGTGCATCGATTCAACATATGTTCTGTCATATCAAGGTATTATATATAATGTATTTTTAAAGACTTGGCATCCTGTTGCCATGATATTATATCAGTACATGTGTTTTATTATTCGGTATAAGAGTACGTACGCCTTCTTAGATGATATATAGTAGACGTTTTTACCTTTTCAAAAAAAAAATTCTCTTTGTGTTGGCACTAAAGAATTAATTAAGATATAAAACTAAATGATAGTTTTAAGTTGCTCCCTCGTAAAATTATTTGACATGAGATAGAAAAAGGCGAAGAATTAAAAAATATTGTTAGTCTTTCATCCTCCACACAGATTAGGCGCCGTTGAACATTAATTAAGTTGTCTTAGAATCAAAGTCATCTGATGATCACTATACGTACCTTAATCAGCTGATGTGAGTTAGATTTAAAATATACTTATTTTCATATCCGTTCAATTAATAATTAGTATATTATCTACTACTACAATAATTGGGAGCTATCAAACTATCTATAACTCTTGGATATATATTTATAGAGTGCGAGTTCTTTCAGGCATGGAATGCCGGATCGGGATCCGGGTCGCGACCCGGACCCGATCCGGTCGGATTTTGGGCCGACCGGCCCGATCGGGATCCGGTTGGTCCGACCCGAGCGGGGGATCCCCTCGGGTCGCGACCCGATCGTCGGGTCGCGCGACCCAGCGACTGGGTCGCGCGACCCCAGGATCCCGCAGGGGATCCTTGCCCCCCACGGGAAGCAATGAATTGCTTCCCGTGGGGGGCGCGCGGGGCTTGATGCCCCCTTGCGCCCCTCGGGGGCCTATATAAGGCCCCCAAGGGAGGCTCTCATACCCACCCCTCCCCCCTCATTCTATGCCCTCACAAGCCTTACGTTTTAAGGCTAATTCCCACCCCCAAAGGTTCTTATTTTATTTAGTGAAGGTTAACTTGTTTAATTGTTCTTCTCCTTGTTGTTTACTTTGGTTCACCATGGCTTCTCCAAGTGGTGACACCGAGTTACTAGGTCAACCCGGAATGATCCGGCTTGGCTACATTGCACTTTACCGTCGACGGCCGGGGAAAGTGCAATGTAAATACTGTGATAAAGTTATGCACGGTGGTATTTTTAGATTAAAACATCACCTTGCCGGAATGAAGGGCAATGTGCTCCCGTGCTCTCGTGCTCCACCTCGAGGTAAGAGCACAATTCCGACGGCATCTACTAGAATTGGAAGCGACGAAGGGAGCTTCAAAGCGGGATAAGGATACAGTTCGGGAAGAAATTGCCGAACCGGGAAGACATTCCGTACACATATATGGAACCGGACAAGAGCGTTCGAACATTCGTCGTGATATAGGCCTCGAAGATGGTATGTATTATGTATTATTTATCTCTTTCCCTAATAAGTTTATTACCTTTTTTACTTCTATGTTTGAAAATTAGAGGATCTTTATCGAGCTATGGAGGCAAGTCGGAAGTCATTCGCCGACGAAGACCATTTTCTCCGCACCGGCCGATCAATTGGTCAAGGATCCGGGAGTGGAAGGGGATCTAACCCATCTGTGGAGGAGGGGATTCATGATCTCACTCGAGATGATGACCCAAGAGTGGGTCCCGTTGATCCTGTTGTCACCCGACCACGGCAACGCCAAACATCAATAACGACGGCATTGAAGAATTTGAAAATTTGCAAAGAAAAGATCGGACGAGCGACATCAAGGTGGTTCTTCCATCATAGTATACCGCAAATGCTGCCAAGGGACCGTACTATGAAAACATGATCGACACCATCGGTGATGTTGGAAAAGGAGTGCCTGGACCTAACCCAAAGGAGATATACAACGTATATCTTCCCATGTAGGTGGACGATACAAGAAAGTACGTCAAATCCTTTGAAAGGATTTGGGATGAAAGAGGTTGTTCGTTGATGACAGATGGTTGGACCGGTATGCTAACTTTACAAACGATATTACTTAATTTGTTTTATGTTATACCTAATTTGTTAATATTATTCTTAACAGGTATAACTAAAAAGATGATGATAAATTTTCTAGTTTATTGTCAAGCCGGCACTGTGTTTTGGAAGTCGGTTGATGCATCAGGGTAGGTCAAGAACTCCGAATATCTTTTTGAGTTGATAGATAGAGTTATCCAGGAGATAGGGGAGGACAAGGGTTGTCCAAGTAGTTACGTACAACACGGCCGCATACAAAGCGGCCGTCAAATGTTGATGGTCAAGAGACCGAAAATGTATTGGACACCATGTTCCGCACATTCTCTAGATTTAATGTTAGAGGACATTTGCAAAGATAGTCAAATAGACCGGGTTGTGAAGTTAGCCCAATTTATCTCATCATTCATCTACAACCACAACTTCATCCTTAACCTAATGAGGGAACATACGAAGGGAAGAGAGCTTCTCAGACCTGGTGCCACCCGCTTTGCCTCCCATTATATCTCCTTAGAGAGTCTATTGACTCATAGGAGGGCTCTTTGTCACATGGTCATCTCACCGGGGTGGGTTCTTGGTTAGCTAGATGTAACCCGTCAGATAAGCGGAAAGGGAGGAAAGTTGAAGAAACAATTGAGAGTGGAGATTTCTGGAAAGTTGTGAAGAAGACGTTGAGCATTGTAAATCCTATAGTGAAGGTGCTAAGGATAGTCGACGGTGATAGAAAAGCGGACATGGGCTATCTATACGATGCAATAGATAGGGCAAAGGATGAGATTGCAAAAACCGTGTATGACTTTGATAAGTGGTGGGACATTATTGACCGTCGGTGGGAGCGAACATTACATCAGCCAATACATGCTGCAGGTATATTTCATTTCTCTTTTACTTCATTCTTTTGTATTTGAAAATATGATTTGATTGATTAGTAACATTTGTATCTTCTTAGGTTACTTCTTCAACCCTCGTTATCATTGGTCCAACAATTCGAACAAATGAATTACTTGATGATGTCAAAAAGGTTATCACAAGGATGCTTGATGATGATGATCGGTCAATAATTGCATGCAACAAGATGTATCACTATAGGATGCGGTCTAATCATTTTGGGACAAAGAAGTGGAGCGAGTTATGCTCCTAAGTCCAGTAGTTATCCATTAATTCTTTATATTAACATTGATTATTAATCCCTCGACGTAGTTCACCATTTGTAGGCCGATTGGTGGATGGACCATGGCAAAGCACCCGGTTATGAAGATTTGGCGGATGTGGCTATCGAGTGCTTAGCCAAACGACTTCGGCATCCGTGAGAGAAATTGGTCGACGTTCCACAGCCCGATCCACACAAAGCAGAAGACAAAGTTGACGTCCAAAAGACTCTTGAAGACCTTGTGTATTGCCACTACAACATGAGGCTCAAGTTGAAAAATCTAGATAGAATGAAGCAAAATCAACGGGAAGAACAACGGTGGAGGACATCGTTCGGGTGGTCAACTGAGAACCAATGATCCAAGAGGAAGACATCGACGTGGATCAAATCTTTGATGAGAGAAATCCATTAGGAGCGTGGGTGAATGATCAAGAAGGGATGGGCGAGCCTGAGTTCAATCCTGAAGATCGACAATGGGGTGAAGGCGTGCTTGACGACGTCCCTCTCGCCCGAAATTTCGATTCGCCGCCGTGGCAAAGAGAAGGAAGACCGTGAAGGATCCAAAGCAGAGGTGCACGGAGTAAGGGAAAGGGTAAGCAAATTTTAAGCGATCCTCTTGACATAGCGGATGCGAGACACTCGACGAGGATCGAGAAGACACTCGGAGCCCGACATCCGACCGCGTATCAAACTTCGGAGGATTCTTCTTCGAAGAGCGGCCGGCGGTGATGGAGTGGGACACCAAAGGGGCGAGCCACTTCGGCTTCAAGTAGGCAGAGATCCGCGGATGTGGGGAGAGCTCCTACTACGGCAGAACGCTTCACTGGAGAAGACCAATATACCCACGCGACCCAAGACATGGACCATGGGGCGAGGTCGCAGGGTGGAGGAACTCAACATACCCAACATGGTGGACATCAGTACCATGGATATGAACAACCGACCTACGGGTATGATTCATCTCAAGGCTCTTGGTTTCCTACAAATGACCAAGAGTGGAGTGGGATGAGTTATAGATCACCCATGGACACCCCGATTCAATCCCCATATGAACATTACTTTGGTGGTTTTTTAGGACCCAAGAGGCGACATTAGGGTCATTGTAGAAGGGACTCGAATATAATATTCATCAAATACGTGTGGCATACTGTATATAATACAATGTCGTGGGAAGAGTATAAGGCTTATGTAGAAAATGAAGATCAAGTCAAGTTTATGTAAACGGTTGGGTAAATTTTATGTTAATGAATGAAAATATTTTTATTGTTATACTTCTATTTTTTCAGATTTTTTTTGAATTTTTTCGACATTTTTTCGATTTTTTTTCGAATTATCAAAAAAAAAATTAAATAATTTGGATCGGACCGGGTCGGCCCAGAGCCAGGCCGACCCGGTCGTGATCCAGGATCCTGCCTTCCTTGCTTTCAAGCATCTATTCGAGAGAATATTGATCCTTTGTCGAGATATAAAAAACGTGAAACTCGTCCATGTCATATAGATCCCACGGATGAAATTAAAGAGTTAATGATGATAGACTCACGTTTCACGTGTCTGGATGAATGATTTTCTTCGGGTGAACTCGTGCTCGTATTTAATATATACATCACTCATCCACGCTTCGTTGTACAGAACTCACTCATATCATGTTACGTAACTCTTGGCTGGTGTTAGTTTTTGAGTGCGACTCCTCTCAGGTGACCACATGAGAGGAGTCTCTCAACCACATCTTTGTCACCTTACTTCTTTTGTGAGAGGGGGTTGATCTTAATTATTTTTTTTTACATATTACGGAGGTCGATCACATGAGCGGATGCCGGATCACGGAGTGCACCGCGCGGGATTAATCGATCCCAGATGTGATGGGGGAAGGGAGCTGTCTAGCTGACATGCATGCAGGCTTGCGTTCGCATATTCGGGGTGGCACTCCAGGATGAAGCGCGCGCGTTCATGGCGGGATCCAGCAGGGCCCTCCGTACGTCGGAGTACGGGTCTAGCTTAATTAATTTAGGAGCTCATCGACCAATGTGATATACAGAGTCCGGATCCCCTTGGGCTAACGTTTGGGGGGGGGGGGGAGACTCTCTTAATCCCACATCTAATAATGGAATAGACTAATTAAACGTAGAGCCCACACTCCACCAAATACACGAAATCCACCCATGAGATGTGAGATCGAGGAAGTCCCTTCAAACACCTACCTGAGACTAGATATACATATCATTCACCCAACGTACGTCGTTGTTAATTTCACGGTGGATATACGTACATATCATTTCATCCGTGCCGCCAACATTGATAATTTAGCGACTGGCGTCCAGCCAGTTAAGAAGCAGCTGGCCGGCTTATTATTCTCTGTCGTCTGTCTCGGTGGGAAGACCAACTGATGACGAGAAGATTCGGAACTGCGCGCCATCGTGGTAATGAAAAGAAATTAAACCCATAGGGGGGAAGTGATTATCTGTTCGATCACACGTAGGGGGGGGGAGACTCTCTTAATCCCACATCTAATAATGGAATAGACTAATTAAACGTAGAGCCCACACTCCACCAAATACACGAAATCCACCCATGAGATGTGAGATCGAGGAAGTCCCCTCAAACACTTACCTGAGACTAGATATACATATCATTCACCCAACGTACGTCGTTGTTAATTTCACGGTGGATATACGTACATATCATTTCATCCGTGCCGCCAACATTGATAATTTAGCGACTGGCGTCCAGCCAGTTAAGAAGCAGCTGGCCGGCTTATTATTCTCTGTCGTCTGTCTCGGTGGGAAGACCAACTGATGACGAGAAGATTCGGAACTGCGCGCCATCGTGGTAATGAAAAGAAATTAAACCCATAGGGGGGAAGTGATTATCTGTTCGATCACACGTATACATATATGTTTTTCCTGAGTAAGAATTTTTCACCCTTGAAAATAATCTGCCTGCCTGTCTGTCTGTCTGTCTATCTTTCTATCCTATGAAGTTAACAATGTGTTTACCGCTCTACTTAATTTCTATGCTTCCAAGGTATGAGCTCCAGCGTACATGAAGCAGGTAATCCCAGTTCGGAAGGTGTTCGAGATAATTTTTTCCCTGTTGCCCTCACGTTAATTCACTGAGATATACCAATAATATCTTCTCTCTCTCTCCCTCTACATATATATATAATATTTTAATCCATCGGTGGCAAAGACAACGTTAACAAGTACATGTAGCGAATCCGCAAGTTTTTAGGGTTCCAGGGTCCCTCCTGTACTTTGCGGCCTCCTTGAGGTTCGCATGCCCACGGTGCTCGGCAGTCCATGGGGGGGCCATAAACAACGCGTTCTGGCAGTGAGCCTGATCTGCTGCCTGCACCGCTGCTGTTATTATAAAGATAGACACACTAGCTACTGAGCAAATAGCACAGAGATTCGCACGCAAGTTCAAGCACTCTTCTCTCTCTCTCTCTCTATCTATATATATATATGTAAGTTGCTAATTATCAAGTAGGATTCTATACACAGAGATATATATATATATATCTATTTATACGGTCCCCGAGGGGGCGTCCGGGGTGCCCCGCGCACACATTCACTTCGATAGCCAAATCTCTCGAATCGAGCCAGCGGGCAATAACGACATTAATGTATATATAATATATATGTACATATATAAATAGAGTGATCCCAAGCTTGTGAGCATTAATAAGTACGATCGTGCAAGGAACTGAATCGATATGATCACAGTCATGTTTATATATATATATACATATATAGAATTACAGCTGATGTTGGTAAGTGGCTGCATTAATGACTGCTTATATTTAAGGCCAATTAATGACGATAATGGCTGGGATTAGAATACCGATTATCTGAGACCGGCCGGAGTGCTGGGCGTGGTTTACATGATCAGGATGAAGATCTGGGTGGAATAAGGGGCCGGTATTGTGCTTGATGACCATGTCACGACGTGGGTGTGCGTGGAATCAGACATTATTATTTATTTAAACGTCGAGAGCCGGTGCCCCTGGCTAGGCATTGAGACCCGCGCGACAACATGCATATGCTGATAGCCGAGTCCTTCTGACTGGTCTGAAGCTTCATTTGCCGTCGATCGGAGGAATCACAACATCTCTCAACAGACTGCTGCTTCTGCTTGCCACTGAAACATATGTCATGGTCATCAGGGGAGTGGACTGCAGTCGGAAGCGCGTCCTCTGTATGACAAATTTTGCCTATGTCACCATGGCATCCTCAGAACCCCACTCAAGGAGAGGTGGGGGGAAGTGGGAAGGGCTAGCCCAACCACTAGTTGGCGACCCGGTAAACAGATCTCGAGGCACGGTCTGGTGAGACCCCGGACCCACTAGTAGATCGGGAACCCAGGGTCGGGACCGGGCCCAACAACCCAAAAACTGACCAGGACAGGCCTGGGTCACAACCCAGCATTCCATGAGATGAAACACAAGTGGATTGGATCGAAAGGGGAGAATAGACCTCCTGGTGCCATGTTGCCTCAATGTTTCGCCCTTCCAACAAAAGTTAGAATCGGTCGAGAGAAATAGTTCGGTGTTAAACCAAGAGAGGGCCATACCGTTCAAGGCGGATTGGAGGAAAAGGGTGCATAAGGTGAAGAATCAAGCCCTGTAACATGGCCCGTGAAATGTTGGCCATTCAGATTCGGTATGAAGAAGTTGCTCAACATATGATTGGTAGTTCTGTCTGCTTTGACGTGTTTGAGATCGGTGATACCACCCTGCAGTAGCAGCTGGAGCATTAGCGGTAGGAACTGTGAAGATCCAGGAATCTGGCGGATGGAGTGATGAACAGAGGATGGAGAATCAGGAATCAAGAGTAGTATAGCTTGAAGGCTCTAGTCCGTGAAACGACGAGAGGAGGTCAGGGAAACCTGCAGCGCCAGAGGATTTTGCAATATTAGCATTACCAGAGCAAAAATTAAAACAACACAATAACCTCCAATAGAAAGGGAGGTAACAATATCCCTAGAGCGGTGTGGTGTGCAACCCATGGCCCACAGGAGGTACTTGGAGTTGATCATGACAACATCTTTTATGATGATGTTTGGATGAGTCGTGCTGGTCCAGATTGATCAGAGATAAGTAGTCAGATCACCTGACAGCAATCACCGGATCGAAGCGCAGCCTCTTCCTTCTACGTGGACTTCACCATAGCGAATCATGTATAGCAGAAGGGAAGCCAGAGAAAAAAAAGTTTCAGCACAAGTTGACGGGGTTACAGCCTTCAGCCACCACTGGTTGGAGAGCAGCCTCTTCCTTCTACGGAAGAGACCCGGAATCCAGTCAGTATTCACACTTGGAAAGGGTGCGTTTGGCAAGTCGGACAAACCATTCCACAGATAAACATGTTTTTTTAAACTACATGTTTGAAACAGATGGGAAAACAGGGAATCCAAGCCCAATTAAATGGCAAGCCAAGCATAAATATGGAATGCTGAAGGGTGAGCAATCGGCATCTTCTGTTCAGATTTTAGGCTGACATTAGCAAACTGACGAAAAATAAAACACGTGCACACACCAACCAATTCAATGTTAAGCAGAACAAAAGCAGCCGACCCAAAAACATGGAAGGAGATACCAATGCAACAACGATAGGTAGAGATTAGCCCATCGCATACTTCTGGGTCCAGCTCCTCGCAGTGGCCTCGTACTTGGTCCTATCTGTCTTGTACATGTGGGCAATCTCAGGGACTAGAGGGTCATCTGGGTTTGGGTCCGTCAGGAGGGAACATATCGACAGAAGCACCTGCAAAGTGGATCCCATCCTTTGATAGTTGAATAAGCTTGAATTCCAGAGTTTATAAAAGAATAAACTAGACACAGTTGAAGATCCTCCCCAGACTCTAACAACAAAGCTACCTACTGTTGGAACCTCGAATTTTCCCCTCTTTTCTTTCTGGTAGAAAATTCTTTTTGCTTTAGGCTAGCATTGACTACTATGAAAATATGTGGTATTCATAGGAGTATTAGCTAATTTGATGTGGTATTATTTTATAGGAACACCGATGGTTCCACAGATTTGCTAAGTGTCGATATGGGTATCACCCACCACTTAGATGATCTGAACCACAATTTAATTTGTGAGGTTATCTGAGTTCTTTGAAAATAAGTTTTGACCTCTCTCCACCGGACTTGCGATATTCCGGTGTTAATTACATCGAGCAAACACTCGAATACCCTTGATTGACCGTCACAGCAACATATTGATCAGAAGTCATTCATCCACATAAAGAAAGCTGGAAGACATATCCCCATGGCCTTATGAGATGGAATTTGGTTGAACTTAATTCAAACTTTAAGTTTGGGTCCATTGATTTTCTTTTTGATTTAAGATTTGATTTGATTTGTTTTGTTTATGTCTTTGGTCATTTGTTGACTTAGACAATTTTGTTTAATTTTTATCCACCTCTCAAAGTCCATGGGGATTAGATGTCATCTTTGGATGACACATCGGGTCAATCGAACTTGAATTTATTTCATGTCGATTTGAGTACATAGAAGTACAATAAATGAGGGGGCATTCGAGCCTTTGTTCCTCAACACATGTCAAAGTTTGTTCGATTTGACGGCACTTCGGCTTTACCGATTGGGTTTCGGCTTTGCCGGTATCTCGGTTTTACCGAAACGAATTTTCTTTGTATGTCCAAGAATGACTTGATTGCATTTGATATGCAGCATTACTGGAGCTTCTTCGGTTTTGCCGACATTTCGGCTTTACCGATCTGGGTTTCGGTTTTTTTGGCATTTCGGCCTTACCGAACCAGATTGTCTTCATATATCCAAGAATGGCTTGATTGCATTTGATATGCGGCATTTCTTGGAGCTTATCGGGTTTGCCGACATTTCGGCTTTACCGTCCGGGTTTCGGCCTTTTCGGCATTTCGGCCACTTAGAGATCCGCATTGTCTTCATGGGTCCAAGAATAGCTTGATTGCATTTGATATGCGGCATTTGTGGACCATGTTCGGGTTTGCCGACATTTCGGCTTTCCCGATGTGGGTTTCGGCTTTTCAGATATTTCTGTCTTACTGAACCAGATTGTCTTCATATCTCCAAGAATAGCTTGATTGCATTTGATATGCGGCATTTCTTGGTGCTTGTTCGGGTTTGCCGACATTTCGCCTTTACCGATCTGGAGTTCGGCCTTTTCGGCATTTCCGCCTTACCAGCAGTTGTCTTCATATATCAAGAATAGCTTGATTGCATTTGATATGCGGCATTTCTGGAGCTTGTTCGGGTTTGCCGACATTTCGGCTTTACCGATCTGGGTTTCGGCCTTTTCGGCATTTCGGCCTTACCGAACCAGATTGTCTTCATATATCCAAGAATGGCTTGATTGCATTTGATATGCGGCATTTCTTGGAGCTTGTTCGGGTTTGCCGACATTTCGGCTTTACCGATCTGGGATTTCACCTTGATTTCCCGTTCGGTTTGACCGGCATTTCGGCTTGACCGATTTGGGTTTTCTTTTTGAATTCCCGTTCGATTAGACCGGCATTTCGGCTTGACCGATTTGGGTTTTCTTTTTGAATTCCCGTTCGGTTTGACCGGCATTTCGGTTTGACCGATTTGGGTTTTCTATTTGAATTCCCGTTCGGTTTGACTGCGATTCGGTTTGACGATTTGGGTTTTCTTTTTGAATTCCTGTTCGGTTTGACCGGCATTTCGGTTTGACCGATTTGGGTTTTCTATTTGAATTTCCGTTCGGTCTGACCGGCATTTTGATTTGAGCCACTTGGGTTTTGTATTTGAATTCCTGTTCGGTTTGACTGGCATTTCGGTTTTACCTTTTTGGGTTTTCTATTTGAATTCCCGTTCGGTTTGACCGGTAGTTCGGTTTGACCGATTTGGGTTTTCTATTTGAATTCCCGTTCGGTTTGACCGGCATTTCGGCTTGACCGATTTGGGTTTTCTTTTTGAATTCCCGTTCGGTTTGACCGGCATTTCGGTTTAACCGATTTGGGTTTTTCTGTTTGAATTCCAAAATAGCGAACTATTTTGGGCCCCTTTTAATGGAAAGGTAGCGCAAAACCACATAATTTCGGCAACATTTCGGCTAGACCGGAGTTGGGTTGGCTATTTTCTATCCAAAATAGTTTACTATTTTGGGCCCCTTTTTATGGAAAGGTAGCGCAAAACCAGCCCCTTTTTATGGAAAGGTAGCGCAAAACCAGCCCCTTTTTTAAGGAAAGGTAGCGCAAAACCGAGGTGAGAATGTAGAGCTTCTCTCTCTTCCCAACTCTCTCTTTTTTTTCCACTCTCCAACCCCATGTACGTATGGCACTTGGGGGGTATTTATAGAGGTTTTTGGAGGGGCAAAAGGGTCATTTGGAAGACCCCACTAAACCCATTTTCGAGTTAGTGGGGGGGTGACCGGAGTGGGGTGGAGTTAACCCCCTTTTTTCCCCCTTTTTTGAGCTTTTTCGGTGCTGTTTGACTAAGTCAAATGGGGGGGGGGTAAGTTCACCCCCCAGGTGGTAGGCTGCGGCCGCCCGCGCGTGGGCGCACACGCGGCCCACGATCGCCCACTCGGGCGATCCATTTTTTTTTTTTTTTTTCACTGCGGTTTTGACCGCGGTTTGACCGCGAACCGCTGCCCTCTCTCTCCCCGACCCTCTCTCTCCCCGACAGGAGACGCAGGAGCCCGCGAGGGCTCGCGGCGACTGCCCTCGGCCGGCCTTCACGCGGCGACGGCGGCGGCGATGGTGGGGGCGGCGGCGGTGGCGGCGGCGTCGCTTGGTGAAGGCGGCGGCGATGAGGGGTTCTCCCCTCTCTTTCTCCCTCCTTTCTCGCACTCCGACAATGGCTTGCGGGAGCTACGGTTGGAGAAGGCGGCGGCGACAAGCTCCGGCGATGGCGGCGGCAGCCGCGGGTGGTGGAGGCGGCGGCGACTGATCCTTCCCCTCTTCTTTTGCTCCCTCACCACGGGAGCTCCACCGCGGGGCCTTCTCACCACGAGCTCAGCGGTGGCGGGGGCTTGGTCCGGTGATGGCGGGAGGAGTTTCTCCCTTCCTTGACCACATTGGGGGCCTTAGCCCCTTCTACCGGCAGTGATAAGGGGGTTTTTGCTTCTCCTTCGGCTCTCCCTCCTGTTCCGTTTCTTCTTCTTCCCCCTTTTTTCTTCTCTCTCTTTTTGGAGAGATTTTTCTTGGTCCGACACCTACATATCACCTCAAACATTGAACTGGCTATGCAAGAAAACTACAAAGAGCATTCTAGTCCTACATGTCGAAAAATTAGAGAAGCTGATAGCAAGTTTGTAAGTGCCAAGGGGTCAATGGCCAAAAACAACAATCAGTGTTGTCAGTGCAGATGCCTAAGTATTTATTTTACCAACGCCTTGGCGGCATGTCTGCCTTGGCACTTGAGGATCTGGGCCTTGTCTCCTAAGCGATAAAGTACCTTTCAGACATCTTGGGTGCCTTGTCACCCTAACAACTATGACAACAATATTAGCTGAATCTAACTGCTGAAATGCATGTGACGATGTAAGACACGACTGGAGATTCCAAGCCTAATCATGGAATGAGATCCTATTTTCCCAATGCTAACACTGCTTGATTTACAGACCATACTGAGGGTCAAAGGAAACGACAATAACCTTAGAAATCGTTAGTGCAGGGCTCCACTGCTCTTTCAAGATATCTAGACAAATGCTCCCGTTGCTGTTAATATTGGGGTGGAATACCTTAGTCCTGAATGCAACCTGAAAATAAATACAAGTCAAATCAAAATAAACTTGAATTTCATTCACAATCAAGTAATGTATAATTTCTGATCTGCATGATCTCGGTTGAGTTATGAGAGAAAATCAACAGAATATGTAATTTATAATGAAATAACAAACTCTGCCTCCAAAAAAAACTCAGTTACCTTCGCCACCAATCTTTATTTTTTGAAGGCATCTCACGAAATGCGAGCAATTCATTGAGAGGAAAGATAAGCAGTTACAGAGGGTAGAAGAAAGGATCTGAAATGGATAAACTTAAAAGGCACAAAAAAACTGCCCATACAACAACGAAAAAGAGTAACCACCCCTTACATGAAAACCAACAAGAAACTGAACAGATCAAATAAAAAAGGTAGTAAAGGTACTAAAATGAGGGGCGAAGACATCAAAAATCTGCTCCAATACAACCTTAGCGATACATTTGTTATGCACCAATAAAAAAAGCAATTTTGTGTTTCCAAGACGTCCATTTTACCGCGACCAAAATCAATTTGACAATATAATTTTCTTCTTTGCCTCTGCTAATCTTGTCACTGATCATAGATCACAGCCTCAACACAAAAGTATCCTGAATTTCCCTTGTTTCTCAACCCCATGGTCATAACAAATGGCAATTTGGTCTCCCATCCCAATAAACATAGTGAATCATACAACCTCTGTTGCACATTTAAGTTAAAACCCCTATATACCATTGTAAGAATCTATTACAGAAGAATATATAATTTACTATATTCATATAAACTCCCTATCTGCAGCTGGTATATAATGCAAGAAATTTACAGATCATTATCAATAACCAACATACACAGACCAAAACAAGATTTATCCACCTCCCTTGGTTCATCAACTACCTCAGTGATACTTGATTTCACTGCCAATTAGTGACACCTGCAATGCTTTCATCCTATGGATTATATAGTTGCAGTAAGTGTCTTCTTTGTTTCTCAATTCATTTCTCATTTCTTAGACAAAGTAAAAAAGGTTTCAAGGATCGTGCCGCATTTCTCAATTTTACTGCTTTCATCAATCATTATACATGTTGGTAAATGGTAATTGAGTGGCTGAATTCCAAAAGCTTCTTCAACCAAACATATGGCACAAAATTATCCATAATGCAGAAGATCATATTGCGCATCTCATACCCACTTGTAGCACACTGCATCTCATGACTAATGTAGCACAATCCCATCAAAATCCCATCTTACCCCCCTGCACTTACCTGACAACCCATTATCTTACTGCAGATGAGATCAGCCAGAATTGGCCAATCCAGAGCCTGGATAGCCAATTTCAGTTGGAATCTGCTGATTCCAGCCTGGCTTAGGCTGAATCTGTCCGAAACAGAGCAGAAAAGGCCAGATCCAGGCCAATGCTTGACTTCTTGCGGATCATCTAGCGGCCAATCAGATCCAATCTGGATCAGCATCAGCCCTCGCTGAGGATCCAATCCTGACCCTCTCTACCTTGCTAAAACCTTCTCTAAGCACAAGGCTCTAGCTATCTTTTGATCTTTAAAAAGGTATTAAGAAAACCTGGTAGAATAGTCAAGGAGGAGATAGACAGTAGTTTACTGGATACTAGAAATTTGTTTTCGCAGTAAAAATCACTAAGTCCCTTCATAAAGAAAGTAAACAAGCAAGCAGCAGTTCATAGCAAGCACTAGCACACAGAAATATCTTCAGCAGTATGAAAGAGTATCATAAAGAAAAAATAAGTAGAACAAGAAATGATAAAATAAGAAAACAACTGAGACCAGCAGGCTGCAGCTTACAGCAAGTAGAAGCACCAAAGAAAATACCTTTGGAGGTTTGAAAGGGTAATCTGGAGGAAAATGAATAGTAACTAGAAACACACCACCAGCATACGGGCTATCAGAGGGACCCATAATTGTTGCTTGCCAATGGAACACATCTTCTGCCACAGGACCTGCAAGAGGTCAAACACAGAATGAGTTTGAGATGATAAGTTCTTAAAAAAGAAGTTAATGTACAATAAATGAGAACTGATTGAACATCTGACATATTAGACAGTGGTATAGGACATGTTTGACATCAACCATGGAGGAAAAAATGGATTGCAGGATCACCCAATCCAGGTCAGAATCAGGATTGGCATCTGATCCCCCCAACCCTGAATCGTGACCAAGTTCCAACCTATTAGAATCATGATTGAGACACCCTCATGGAAGGGGGATTCTGCTATAGTTGATGGAACATAAAAGGCGAACATAGTATGCCATCAACAGATTTCACACCTTTCAAAGAAAAATCCTAAAGCTATTTATGGGAGTCACAGCTGTACACCACACAACATGGCGTCAACATCGCTGTTGACACTAAAAAGATAAATAAAATGATGAGAACAATTTTATTTGAGAAAATAGTGAGAAGAATATCATGGACCAACATTACATCATCTGATACTTTTAGCAGAAAAGCCTGTCTCTCAATATAGCAAATGCTTGGAAGTTGGATCTAATAGCATCTTCTTAGCATAACTAACAACAGAACCCCAAAAGAAAATGTCACTGATGCATTCAGTTTTACGCTTAAAAGTTCCCTATACTCATTAAACTGCACAATTGCATTTGCAAATTGTAATCATGTCAGCACCATGCAAAAACTTAAAACCATAAAAACAACACTTAAACACCTGCTGTAATGTCTTGCCTTAAAAGATACAATCACAAAAGAGTCAAGCTATAGATGATCATGAACAAATTATTTTAAATGGAAGAAAACAGAGACCTTCTCTCAAATAACAAAGCAAATTACCTGAAGATAATATAACAATATAATTTAACAATCTTGGGGAGTGAGCTAAAAAATTATGAACATGTTCCTTGGATGACCAGAAAATACCATAAGAAGGAGATTGCATGAACCTATTATCCAAAACTTGCATTGTCAAGGCAATAGTACAATAAGAAAACAGAATGATAAAAAAAAGAAGCATAATAATGCAATACTATCTCATCAGTGAAAAAAAGTATTTTTTGTTAGTGCATAATGGTGGTGCAAACGGAATCTGAAATTCTAGTTCATTATCGATAAGAATTAACAAATTTGGAACCTCTCTTTTATCAATAAGTTGTCAGAATCAGAATCAGATATTCCGATAGCTTGTTAGAATCAAAATCGGAACCAATATCCCATATCAGTTTTCCTAAAATTTTAATATATATGTCCACTCCAAAATTAATAATATAATAAAATATAAAAATTATGGCATATAAAATAATAAAAAATTAAAGATAAAATTTTAAAGTTATTATATCAAAATTTAGTAATTATATAAGATTTATAATTTTATTTTTAAATAAAATTAGCATATAGTATATATTTTTGAAATCATTAAATTTGGTTCCAATTATACTAACTGAATCAGAATTTAGTCAGAATGAGAATAAGGGAATTCTGTTATTGAATCTGAACGGCTTGTAGCACTCAAGGATCGCGGGATCGGAATCGGTCCCTGGATCGGTGGGGACCGATCCGATCCGGATCGGATCGGATCGATCCAGGCCGATTCGTCGGAAGGAAAATCGATCCGGATCGACCCTTAAAAAAACCCTAAAACACCAAAAAATTAACTAAATAAGGAGGTAGATCGGATTCCGATCCGATCTACCCCATTTTGGGGCGATTTCGGGCCCAAAAGTGGCCCGAAATCACCGCCACGGCGGCAGCTTGCCGCCGTGACATCTTCCCGACCTATCGGGCGGGGAAGATGACCTTACCGGGTCCATCGGACCCGGTAAGGATAGGATCCGGTGACTTAAGTCACCGGATCCTCAACCGGTAGGGTTTATACCCTACCGGTTGGCGTATCGGGTCCATGGGACCCGATACACTTGAATCGCCGGATCCGGTGACTTAAGTCACCGGATCCTTGCCTTACCGGGTCCGATGGACCCGGTAAGGTCATCTTCCCCGCCCGATAGGGCGGGGAAGAGGGCTGCCGCGGCGGGATGGCCGCCGCGGCAGCCTGTGGGTCGATTCCGGCGAGGGAATCGCCGGAATCGATCCAGAATCGACCGAATCGGTCGATTCCGGCACCGATTCCACCTACAAACACCGATCCGGATTGATCTTCGGTCTGGATCGGTAGTTCCACCGGGAATCGGATCGGAGGGGTCCGATCCGATCCAAGAATCGGCCGATCCCGATCCGGATCGGCCGATTCTGCAATCCATGGTAGCACTAGCACAGAATACCCATAATACAGCATTGCAAGCTATTTGTCCTCAATGAAACAGATCCTCTAGATTATCATGCTTCCTAAAGCTTAATTCCAATATTCAGCATATCAAAGCCATCTCACACCATCATTACATTTTCTCTCTCCCTACCAGTATTGCAGGAAACAAATTATTCCAGGCCTTTATCTCTGCTTACAGAAGTTTCACTTCACTTTCTCAAAGGCACACTGTAAGAGTGCCTCATACTCCATTTAGAATTCAAAGTGTACATGAATGAATGCTCGACTTTCACAGAAAACACAAGACCCTGCATACTACGACTGAATAAGTTAAAAATAGCCAGCCTTTTGAGAGCTCTTGGTTATGGAATAGAAAAAGTTGCAGGGAGTGAAAGTGAGAGAAACGGAGATTTTTTATGCGTCTACTCCTTCAAGTATCAGTTAATTCCCTTCTATCAGCTTTAGGGTAACAGATTACATGATTGAAGTTTCCATATCATTTTAAAGAAGAAAAACATTACAATAAAGGATCCTCATCCAAAGAAAGTTTCCGTCGTCATCCTGTAAATACACTGTAAAAGGATTTAAATAGCTGAGTCTTTCCAAAATTCCAACTTCTTTTCTCAGATTTTGCCACATCAGTATGCATATTGAAATTTTAACTTCCGATTATGTGATCCTCAATGCAAACAAAAGAAACAAATTCAGTCATGCAGCACCAAGTACATTACATAGCATGCTTTTTGAAATTGTACTGTACCCTAGCTTGCATGGGTTTGGAAACAAAAGAAGTTTTAGTGATAACTCTTTCCAATGAACATTAGTTGATTTTTGTAACCAAAATTCAAAATCAACCAAATCTTGGGATTCATTTCTCCATAGTGCCCAAACTTTTGCCAACGTGTTCCAAACTTCTAGTGTAAGCATACTTTTTCTAGAAGCACTGTGATCCTTACCTCACAGGCTCACACTTCGAAATGAGAATATAGATATAAAAATTTCCCAGAAAGATGACTCCCACGATAATCAGTATGAAATCACAGACATCAGAACATGGATAAGAATATTTTTCTTTGAATCATGAGCTAAGAGATTCAATCACTGACTCATATGGCCTGCATAATATAGGCAGTTCATGCAGGAGTAACCTCTTTTAGAGTTAATTAAAAACAAAAAACAGAATACAATTTGTTATGAAATAAAAGGCACCCACTAATTTCATTTAGTTGTATCTCATGATTATGATTGTTGAGATTTTTTCCTTAACATTTTGTGCAAATGCTTTTTCCGAATGAACTACCCTTACATCCACTTTCACAACTAAGGGCTAGCTGAGTTTTCTCACTAATGACTTCCCTAAATCTGAGCCATGATCCAAGATAATACCTTCTTAAACGGCAGCATGGCCTCATGGTCACTAGACAGATGCAGGGTAGGTACATACAGGAAAATGAGGAAAACCTTAGAGAGGCATAATGGACACAGTATGAATCGACAAGTAAAATTGTGCTAGACTTAAATAATTATATTGTAAAAATAATCGGGCATGCACACAAGTCAGTGATGACAAAATCGATAAGCACTAAAAGTGATCATCTCACGGTGTACCAACGAGGACTCCTAGTTTTAGGGGAAAGTATGTAAAAATCGTCCTCACTTTTAACGGTAGGAAAGTTTAGTACCGATGTTTTACACATGGCATGAATCAAACGCCCATCTTCATGGTTTTACTCTTTATTCGAAAGCAAGCTGAGGATCAACAATGGGACACAATTTCTCTCCCACCGTGCTAAGAATGCTCTAGCGCAGTCACCGAACACGTCACAACCTCGTATTCAGGAGTCATAAAACATTTATTGATGTGAACAATACCACCATCCTCAAACCATTCTGATCACAGTGATCACAAGCACGAGTTATCTGTCCTCGAGAAAAAATCAGCTCAAAGCCGTCTCCCAACAATTGCAACGTACTCGTTTCAACAAGGCCAACAAAGAAAAGATAGACGACGTGCAGATGGAACGGATCCTTGGTGAGGGGAGAGCCACAAACGAGCGAACAAGGGGTGTCCAGTCAGAAAGTACCAGCGCTGCAAGATGTCGGAGGGTCCTTCTGGAGGTCTTTGAGCTCCTTCAAGATGCGCTTCGAAGCCATGGCTGGAACCTGGTCCTTCCGAACCCTAGATCAAGCGATCACAAGATAATTCACAGGAGAAAAAACACAGAAAGGGATCAGAGCCCTGAGGCGAAGACGAGGAGGAGATGGGAGCCGGGAGCGCACTGGAGGCTGGGGCGAGGATGCCTGCCTTCAGCTGCTAGGATGAGTGGGGGTCCGCCAATCGGGCAAGCGTGGATGCGACGCGGTTTCTTCGGGGAGGAAAGGGAGGGAGAAATGGGTGATCGGGTGGGAAGGCATTTTATAGTGTCGAGAAGGTACCGGTATGTTCACCGGCGATGGCACAGCGCCGAAGCCGGCGCTGCTCTACTATTTGTAAGATGGAGGCTTTTGTGCTTATCTCCCTGTCATATTTTCAATTTGTAATATTTTAAAATTATTATTAATTTTTTTACATTTATAAATCTGTGGTAAAAAAGCTATTGGATTACGCACTCTGGCAATTTTCATATCTTGTAGTGTTATCTGGTTACCAAGCTTGCATGTATACTCTTCAAAATAATTGTGATGGAGACCCAAATAAGACATTAGGGATATAGAGGGATACAATGTGATCATTGGGGATATTAAAAAAATACTATGCAATAATTTTGCTACCGGTATATATATAAATATATGTATTATCTTTATGTGTATATGCAGAAAAGTTTTTTTAAAGTAATATCATATATGTTAATTACAATCTCCAGTAAAAAGATTATGTTCGATAATTAAACTGCTAAACTATACAGCTTATTTTTTTAAGAGATTTATACTTCTGATTTCCTTCTAACTTCTTTCCGCCTCTTCCCCTCCCCCTCATACAAGTGCTCCGAATTATACTTATTTTTGCTTTCCCAAGAGTAAATATGTAACTTCAAAGAACATAGGGTTGTAATTTTTTACTCTTTGGGTACAAATGCAGCTGTTGGAAAATTTTAAGATAAAAGTATGTGCTTCTTAGAGTGCGTTGTGTGCTTGTGGTTAGTATTCAAGTTAAATGATATCTTAACTTGAAAGTAAAAAAGGGCTTGCTTATTTTTGAAAGAGAGGGCGAACTGCTGAATTGTGGGAGAGACAATAAAAGATAAATTCTCTATTTTTTTAGCAGTCTTCATTTGGTTCTATACTTCTGTACGATGACGATTATCATTACACTAGAATTTTACTACGAAACATTTGGATTGAAAGCTGCATTCTAACACAATCAGAGGTATCAACAAGTAAAATGAGGACGAAAGTCTCTCTAACAAGTGGTTGAAATAATCAACTTAATGGGCCACCATTAACCGGGCCCAATAGTCCATAAGTCTGGCCCATCAAATGTTAGACAACAACTTTGGTGGAAGAGAGACCCAGGAACAGGATAGCCGTGCAGACTGGAGAGGGAGCACCGAGCCACAGATTCCATTAACCAGCTCTTTAATGGTGGCTTCTTCTGGGATCAGGCCTCTCCAGTTGGAGGCCGCCCTCCGCAGACAACGATGACGATCCCCCGCGAGCAGCCGTGATCGCGGTGGTGCTGCCGCCGGAGTGATCTGGTGAGGACCGCTTTCCCGTGCCGGTGCGCCTGACTTCCCCGATCATGTCCACAATCTCCGGCATCCGGGGCCGCTTCTCCGGCACCCTGACGACGCAACTCATGGCGATCTGCAGCATCCCCACCATCTCCTCCTCGATGTTTGGGAACCCCATCAGCTCCGCGTCGAACACTTCCGCAGTCCACTCCTCCCGGACGACCGACTGCACCCACCTCACCAGGTGCACGACCTCGCCGTCGGTGCCGCACTGGATGGGTGGCCTCCCCGTCAAAAGCTCCAGCAAGAGCACGCCGAAGCTGTATACGTCGGACATCTGCGTCACTCTCCGAGGATCGACGACCTCGGGGGCGCGGTAGCCCGACGTCCGGGTTATCGGAGGCACGACAGGGTTCATCAAGAGGTTCAGGCCGACATCACATACGCAACCATGGAGCTGCCGGTTGAGGAAGATGTTGGAGGATCTGATGTTTCCATGGACGAGCTTTCCACCGTTTTCTGCATGGATATGCGCGAGACCTCTCGCGGCTCCGAGAGCGATTCGGAATCTTGTTTCCCAGTCCAGAGGAGATCTTGCTTCATGTTTCCCTGCAATTGAAGACAATACGAGAAAACCTGTCACTGCTTACGGGTGATTGGTGGCATTCTCATAAATGCAACGGCATGAGAGGTAAACAGAGCAAGATATGAAACAATACAGTGATAAATTATAATGGCTTGCATAGAGTTAGAGGTTATTAGATTTCTATATAGATTCCTTCTCATCACACCCTGTTGCAACTAAAATCTAGATGCAAAAATTTCTAGATACCCTGACGAATGGAAAGTCTGCAAAATCCGCTATGTTGTTGATTACCTCATGGGGGCATAGGGCATGTGTATGGAGACACCAAAAAGATTGTGAAGAATGTAAGATATTTGAAATGTGTAGAGACCGGGGTCACATTTCTATTTTTTATGATGGGTTAAAATGGAAAAAGAAAACCGAAAGGAGTAACTGGGATAGTCACATAAGGGGATCAAATCAGAGGAACCATCATCTTCTTTTGACACCTCACCTTCAAACAGAGGAGAATATGAGAAAACTTCAAAGATTCTCTTCTCCAAAAACCTACCTTTCGAGTTGGAAGATCAAAGAACTCTGTAATTCCTGCCATCCATGGATCCAAAAGAAATTTATTTCACTCTTTCATCCTTAATGGGCAACGCATGATCCCCAATTCTCTCAATGATGAGAGCACATGGGCTATGCCTATAAAGAAGGTGGGACCGTGGGATGGTTTCCCAGCTCCAATTGATGCTACCGCTCCATATCTGTATGTCAGTGTCATCAATGCCCTTTCAATTAAATAGCCCATTGAATAGTATTGGCTATATTTAAGACGATGGAATAGAATCCATGTAACTGTACACACAGTAAATGATCTTATAATGATGTTAAGATACTTTTATATATTCCTTGATCATGAATTGGAACCTGCATTATAAGCTGGTCCTTTAGGGGAGGAAACCTAAGCCCATCATTTGTTGTTTGATTGCAACAAATGAAAGTTCACTCTTCTCGAAGGATGTAGCAGTTCATTAGCTAAAATCAGACAATTTCATTATGGGTTTGTTTGTTTGATTGTAAAATTCTACAAAACAGTGCACGTCGTCCATTTCACAGTATTTTTAATAGTTGAAGTTGACGCTAAAACGTCGTGTTTTTGAACAATGATTCTTGTTTTAAATCACATGAGGGAGGTGGAAACCAAAACAAGAACATATCATAGTTGTAAAACCATCTTAATCATGTGGTCCCCACCTTTGGTTTTCATGTCTTTTGCAAAGCTAACAAAAAGCTCATGTTTTAAAATCCGAAAAGAATCTTGGTTTTAAATAAGTGATTTGAAACAAGAAAAATTATAAGGGCTTAAAGTACACCGTACATGCACAAGTAACAACGTTTTCCAAATAAGACTTCCAGTAATCTGCAGCTACAGCCAGTATGGGAAACTAAGTTGAGAATGGGAGTAAGGCAAATTCTTTCCATTAATTCTCAAACACCTGCATGAAAGGAAGTCAAAGTAGGAAACACATGCGTACCATATTCGTGCATCTTATGCTTTCTCAAACACCTGCATGAAAGGAAGTCAAAGTAGGAAACACATGCAAGACCCAAACATCCTCTGATCTCTTCTATAAGACAGTATATTCTTTCATATCCTACTATATCATGTGGTTGGAGAGAAACATCCACAATGATCCAGATCCATGGCTTGTCTCACAGTTCAGTTGATTGATGTTTATTTTAGCTTATTCTGAAAATCTCAAACTCTTAATTTCGCATCTAACATCTTATTTATGGGAGAAGTATTTAATTTGGTAAAGACATTTCAAATGACATGATGAAAATCTAAAAAATATGAAATAAAAAATAACCTGTGTCATAAAAAGCAAATAATAATCTTTCAATACATCTGTTTGGTATTCACATTAGTGAACCTTTCACTTCACTCTGAGAGCCTAAATCTGAAAACTAAAAAGCTACTTTCTCCATCTTATAATTAAGAAAATTTTTCAGACAAAAGAGATGAAATAATGGTATACACATACATTAGGACATCCAAAGTTCCAAACAAACAATCTGAATTTAAGAATATCTGACCAAATTAGACATTAGAGCTTAATTAAGCTCTATCAAACAACACCTTACTCTTGGGCCTAAGGTACAGCCCGGGGAACTCGTCTTAACAATTGCTGCTGCATGAGCAAACAGGAAATACGTATCACAGACTACACTCTTTAAGACAACTACAGGAGGAAAGTTCAATGTGCATTGATGACAATTTTGTATTGGAAAACCACATATTTTTCTATCACCATGTAGGTTCTCACACAATCGACGCGTAGATGCAAATGCTTCAGTATGATCACATTTCTGCCATTTGCAAACATCAACTAAGGAAAACCATTCCTAGGACAGAAATCATCTTAAGTTGATACATTGATTGCAACATCTAGCAATACTGCAGAATTCCATTTTCAGAGCTATGAACTCGCCATATCCGGATCCAACCGTCTAATCAAAACCAAGCAGTTTTATGAGAATAAAACTCACAAAAACATGTTTCAATGCCACTTACAGAAATGCTCATTGCTAATGTTATTCAATGACCAGGGTATTAGGTAATTCTTGGAATATGTATAATGGTGGCTCTCACATACAATTAGATAAACGTTCTGACAAAGTTGTTTCAAAGGCAAATTAAAACATCCTCATGGCTCATGATATTCAGTGATCAAGGTATTGGGTGCGTAACCACCTGTTGAACTCTCTTACTAGTGGCTAACGCATAACATCAGATAAAGAAGATCAGAAAAAAAAAGTGATCTGATAAATATTACAACACGTTAACAGAGAATCATAAAATGTGAGATTTCATTTGCTCTGGCCATGAGAATCAAGACAAGAAATCGAAAATGAAAACCATGTTATTTGACAGTACCAAAGCAGTGTTCTACATTGAGAATATTCTGAGGAAAAGAAGAAGAAAGTAGATTCATCATTCTGTAAACAGAGACTTCAACTTTGAGAACATAGATTTCATGATATCTAGATAAAGCATACGAATCACCTACTAAAGTAGCCTGAATGGTGGACAAATTCAAGCTTTTGGAAGCCCACAGCTCGTAAATACTGGTAAAAATGAATGAAAATTTCCAGTAAGTAGTCAATGGAAGATATCATACTGTGAATCAGGTCGGAGACGCTGCCCAATCTGAAGAAATCATGTATGACGAGCTTTTCGTCCTTGGAGTAGTAGTATGCCCTAAGCTCCGCCACATTCTCATGCTTGATCTTCCCTACCATCTCCATCTGCTGCTCGAACTCCCTCTTCCCCACCCCCACCTCTTTCAGCCTCTTCACCACCACCGTCGTCGAATCCTCCAGGATTGCCTTGTATGATGTCCCGAACGTCCCCTTCCCCAGTACTTCTGCCGACGCCCTGAGCAGATCCTCCAAATCAAAGGCGAAGTTGCACCCTTCAAAGAACGTAAGCCTGTTGGCACCCTCTTCGATCCCTGCTGCCACCTTCTCCGGCGACCTGTCCACCCTCGGGACCTTTCCCGACTCCAAGCTTCGGTCCTTCTTCCTCGCAAAAAAGAGGATCAACGACACCGCCAACATCACGAAGGCCAGTGCGCAGCCACCCACGACGAGACCCAGGATCGCCGATTCGCTGAGATTGAACCTCGAGCTGCTGGCGCTCGGAGGGGGCGTGGTCGTCGAAGGCGGCAACGAAGACGGGGACGGCGACGGCGACGGTGGACCCACGAGGTCATTGCCGGAGAAGGATGAGCTCGGGAAGCGACGCAAGGATGTCGGGATCTCTCCTTCCAGACGATTGTTCGACAGATTAAGCAATTTGAGATTAGGGATCTGCAAATCGGTGATCTTCCCGGAGAACGAGTTGTTGGAGAGGTTTAGGGCAATGAGGTGGGTCAGGCGGGATAAGGAAGAGGGAATGCTGCCATTAAAGCGATTGGAGGAGAGGTCCAGCACCACGAGTTTGCTCCAGGGGGAGAGGTCCGACGGGAGCGGGCCGGAGAGGGAGTTGAACTGGAGGTGGAGGTCACGGAGGTACGAGAGGCTGAGGAGCTCGGCAGGGAAAGGGCCGGTGAGGGCGTTGGAGCGAAGGCTGAGGGTCTGGAGCGCAGTGAGACGGCCCAATGTGTTGAGAGGGAAGGGGCCGTCGAGGCCGACGGCGGGGAGGCGGAGCTCGAGCACGCGGAACCCGTCGGGGCTGCAGGTGACGCCGGTCCAGTTGCCGCAGACAGGGATGAAGGGGTTCCAGTTCAGGGGGCGGCTGTGAGGGAGACCGCGGATGAAGTCGAGAAGGGCGAGCTTGTCCGCCACTGGCTCCGCGGCTGTCGGAGACATCGCAGCTAATCCCAGCAGGAGCGAGACAAAGAAGGCTAGCAAGGGCGCCATGCCGCCGTGTTTCCCAGCGGAGGAAGAAAGGAAAGATTCAAAAATCTCGGTTTGAACGGTCGCCGCCGCCACTCCTCCCGCCGGCGCGCATTCTTGTTCCGGCCGCAACTCCTCAAAAGGAGAGAAAGATCAAAAAGGAAAAGCTGCCGCTCAAAACCTCGAATCTGGTTGGTGGTTTAGGTCAAAAGGAGAACGCAGGTGCTCTGGAGCTGTCGTGAACGGAGACAGACGGCCAGAAGAGATGAGAGTCAGAGCAGCTCGTCGCCGAGGCCAGCTGCGACGGCGACGTCTTCTAGCGGGCTGCCCAAGCGGTCATTGCTTGCGAAAGCTGCGCGCATGCGGCCGACGAAGTCACCTCCCCGCCCACAGCTCCATAAGCGGCGGCGGCGGTCGCTGCCGAGTGCAGACTGCATCAGAATCTTGAAAAACGGCGGAGCGACGTAGGACGCGAGCGCAAGCGCGGCGGCTGCTGAGAGGCTGGCGGCGTGGGCGGCCAACTTGCAGGACCCTGCTGCGTATATTCTAGCGCCGCCGTCGACGCCGTCACTGGACCATCTCTCCATAGGTTGACGTCTGGCGGGGGCGCAAAGAGCTCGATGGAATCATGGACGGTCCATGACGAGGAAATCGGAGTTTCTGCACGTCATCTACGGAGAAGCGGAGGGCATGCGCCGGCGCACGCTGAATCGGCTTCTTCGGGACGTGATCAGGATCCAGGAGCCGTGCGGACTTCCATACTTAAACACCGGCGGGACGCAGCCACTTCCGGTCGGCCCCATGCGCCGTCGACGGGCATGTCGCCGCTAGCCAGTTGCTGACACGCATCGGCCCGCGGTCACCCATCTCCCTCTGTAGACGGCGCCACGTGTCCACATTTTCCTCACGTCCTGTTTCAGGCGGCGTCGAACGTTCTGTGCAGTATCCACGCAACGACGGCGGCGCAGCTGACTCGTAGCAGCCGCCGCCTCCGGTCTTCGTCGCTTCGTCCCGTGATCTAAAATCAGAAAGCCAAACGTCCACGGAAGTGCAGTTACAGATCGTGGACTGCTTGACTCGAGCCGGGAGCTACCGCCGGAGCCGTCAGATCTACGTAGCTGCTCGGAGATCAACGACCACGAAGGATCGGACGACCGCAGTTGGTGATACCGACAGGCCAACCGACGTCGCCGTTCGAGGTTCTTTGAGACGATGGAAGCGAAGGACATGACGTGGCTGATGACGTGTACGACCGCGCACGACGGCTGTGAGGTCCCCTCCTCCCGGGTTTGTATGACTAGGCTTTATTTCTCTTTATTTGCCAGACTAAATAACTGCTACGCCCGGTCAACCTCTGAACATACATATATCTCCCATGAGACCGGATCCCGAAGGTCTCCCGAGGGGTTCGATCAGGCTACTCATATTTTTTTGATGTGACAGACATCATATCACATTTAATATCCATCGTATCATCTATCACGTCAAAAAAATTTAAGTGACCTGATCGGACTCCCTCACGAGACCTCCTAAGGGGATCCGGTCTCATCTCCTATATGTTAATAAATATATGAACAAAAATAACTCAGTTATAAGTTCATGGGAGTGTTTGGTCACGTGATAAATTTGATTTTTGTTACGATTTTATACTTTTATAAAAAATTGTTAAAATAGAACTATTATAATTTTATATTTTCAAGGAGTTCTTCTGGAACAAAAAAATTAGTATCAAGGGTTTTTTTATCACTTGGTTCTCTCCCCTCCCACTTTGTGTTAGTCATGTATGATATTCATTTCTTTTTGTTTTCATATCTTCTCAAACATGATAAAATAAAAATATATAAAAATTTATTTTAAAACGATTTTATATTTTTAAAGAATTTATATTGTTTTAATACACTTTTTATTATAAATATATATATATACGCATTTATTGTGAAAACCAAACACCCTATGAACCATTTAGTTTTCGGACATCCAAGGCTAAATAGAATGCATGCCGGCTATTCATCCCTCCCCCTTGTTTCAACTTCACGAGTGAGCGAACTCCGTCAAATCTGAGCCTAAATAATTTAAATATATATATATATTAAAATTTAAAGAGATCGAGACACAAAATTAACTAAATTCGTTTCTAATCTATATAACTAATTCCAATAGTTTTATAAGATATAATCAAAAATATTTAATTTATTATGTTTTATTAAATTTAAATCGAACTTTTACATATTTTTTGATTTTGTCTGCGCCGGTAATTAGTAATTACCGTCTCACTCCGTTACTGTACTGAAATATCTGGCTCGGTGGCTTTCCCGCTCGTTGAGCGCACCATTGCCGATATCGCCAAATTCTCGCGGTTACCCGATAAAAAAGAAAATAAGAAAGGTACGATAAATGAGGGTGGTGGTGAAGGATATAGAGAGAGGGCGGAGAGACAAGCCACGGGCGGAGAAGGAGGAACCCCGACGGCGAGATCTCGCGATATCCGCTTCTTGCGGGAGGGGTAAAGGAAAACCGCGCGCCGGCGAGCCAGGTTCCTCTTCCCCTCTCCTATAAATCATACTGTTCTTCGCCAGCTGAATCCCGTCCGAGCTGCTGGTTGCCGGCCATGTCGATGGATCAACCGTGTACGCATTCCGCCGTCTGGGGTGATTGGCTGAAGGATGTTGATCAAGATTTCGCTTCCGGCGTTCTCGACCGGTTGCCGTGGGTGGTCTGTGCTAGAACGGTGGCGCCGTCTCAGATGAGACTGCTGGCATATGCATCATCAGGATTTGTCGAGCTGGTTGCTCGGTGGCTGGGGTTTGTGCTGCTCTTGAAAATGGGAAGGGTGTTTTCAGTCGCCTAGTGAGGAGGGCAAAGGATGGAATGGTCGATACTGTTGGCTGGGATCAGCGCCATCTGCTTATTGATAAGCCCTAGAGGTTCTCTTGAATGTCTGGAGTCGGGGATGGCAACTCGCTTGTTCTGTTTGGATTGTCCATCCGCGGAAAGCGTTTACATTTCCTGCTTGGTTGATGGATTGTTGCATTTAGCGTGCGAGACAGAAGTGGAATTTAGATTTTTCACGTAGCCGATTGTTCAATTTGAATGAAGAACACCTCACGTCAGTGGTTTACTGCCGTTAGTGCACGACGATGTTAACCTGCAGATCAGCAATAACCAGGAAGCAAGAACTACTTGAATCCATATGAACATCCTGTTCTGATCACGCGAGCTTTTGTACCATAAACACCCCCCCCCCCTTCTTGTCTTTCGTTGTAATTAACGGGCAGATTGAGTAACTACGAAGGATAGGATTATGTACGTGTATTTTTGGACCAATGACATGTCAAGTGCCCGTTGTACCTGATGATTTGAGAAAGGAGACACTCTTGGGTGGGGAGAAAAGTATGAATAAGATATTTTCCTTCTGTCGAGATATAAAATCTGGCTAAGTCGGGAATAATTATTTTTACCATCCTCAGCTAATAAAGTTCATCAAATGTATTCTCGGGTGTAAAGTGCCTGATTAGTAGAGGAATAACCCTCATGCAGGTGAATAATACAAAGGTTCAACGTCATTGTTACTTGCTCGCTTAACACAATATTTATCAAAGCAACATAAGAGTGTAAACCCATGGCAAGTTGGTTATCAAGATGAGATGAGATTAGCTTTAATCCTTTGTCACGCAGGATCAAGTGGGTCACAGAGAGAATACCTTTTGTCCTGAAATGCCTAAGAGGCTGAAAGTTCTTCCACTTTTTGCTAACTGCTCTATGCAGGTTTTTGATGTATCAAATTGGTGCTTGACGTCATGCTTAAACAGGCTAACTTAACCATATTTTTGCAGAATCAACCAATCTTTATTAGACTTGGTATCAGCAGGTGCCAATCAGATTATAAAAGATATGGAATGGACTGGTCACCTGAGCCAGCCAAAGTACAGGCCGGAGTTGGCCAAAATTGTTCAATTACAAATCCTGGTTTGGCTGGTGTATCTGCTGGTTTGAGATGGGCCATGACTAGCTGATCGTAGCCTGTAATCGGCAGGGATCTGCTGTCTTTGCCTACTTGAACAAACTTGGATCTAGCCACATCAGAGGCACGGCCAAGTCAAACCAAGTTGACATCATTTTGGCCAACTCGGGCTTTCTGTAGATTGGGTGGATTGGCTGATCTGATCCCAATCTCGAGCAGGAATGGCCCTGGCTGATCCAGGGTCTGAACTCTGTTTTCTTTGGGTTAAACCACTTGTTGGAGTTGTAGGGACTCCAAATCATCCAAGTCTTGCTCTCATCCTATTTTTAAGGGAACTGTGTCAAGCTGCTTTATAGATTTTCCACAACTTCTCCAATTTTTCATCCTACTGCTATTGTTTCTACTACTACATTAGTAGGGTTCTATTTGACCGCATACCATCATGGATCTTCCACTTGTTTAATATGTCAATCTTGATCACGTTTAGTTATTGAAGCCTGAATGGTTTCTTTACAGCAATCACGATGTTCCACATATAGGTACCATGACATCTTTCAATCTTATTCCATCTGATATTTATGCAAGTCAGCTCAGTTCTCAGTGTCTAGAAAGCACCAAAGTAGTCAAGTGAACCATCATACCTGAATATTTATTTGCTTATGCTGTAGATGACATTTACTATCAAATCTAAATAAATGCATAAATGTGCTCAATACTCGTTCCATTTGCCTGACCTGCTGGTTTTTTTCATGGGCCTAATTTATTATCTAATTCCCATTATTCTTCATTTGGAGTGAAAGATACTTACCTTGGATGATTACTGCAAGTTTGCATTTCTAGGACTGTTTCTGCCCAACTGTCAGCCACCATATTTGGGCAAGAAGATACTGTTCTGTCTTATTCTATACAGTCTGGGTATTTCATTCATTCCAGTATTCTAAGGTTAACACTCAAATTCGCCCATTTTTGTGGCACTTATTGGAGGCAGGAAACCGTTGTCAAGGGTTTGTAAGTATGATTTATTCCAGGTCTTCAATTATACACTTACCTGGGATAGGCCAACTCATTTGTCACTCAGCATAATTTGTTCTTTGGTTTTACTATTAGTAGGGAATGCTCAATCAAATGGAGACCTTCAATAAAAATATATGAAAAGTGAACAAGCTGCTAGTATTCACCTTAATGGAGTGTATGGCTGACAGTAGATATTCAATAAAAATATATGAAAAGTGAACAAGCTGCTAGTATTCATCTTAATGGAGTGCATGATAAGTTCGACAGTAGATATTCAAAGTCAATCTTTATCAAGCATCTGCCTTTCCTTACTTTTCAGTGAGTTTGTTTTGCAAGGCTGCCTTTTTGTTGTTTGGTTTTCATACTTGAGGGTTCTTACGTTGCCACAATTTTTTTAACCTCGTTGTTATTGATGTATCTGTGTGTGACTATCTCAAAGCATCCACAAAACCGTGTTATTCATACTTCATTTTTTTATACTTCAGAATATCTGACTATATAGCATAACTTGATTTTCTAGGGCTGGCATTTCTTATAATTTCCCTCATATGACATCGTGCCATGTTTTTTTGTAGGGTATCTTGCCTGAACACACTGCTATATCTGTCAGTAAGTACTTATCCTCTCGATATCATTTCATTAAGTTCATATTAACAGGCAGCTGAAAGTTTGTGCGAACACCTGGTAATCAGAATACTTGAAATGAGCTCGTTTAATTTATATATCTCATCCTTCTAAGACCAAGTATTCTAATTGGTGAAGATTGTGTTCAATGTGTACTCAAGTATATCAGCTTGCTGGATTATTTTCTTTAATTATAGAAGTATGGCAACATTGAAGTTCAGATTCTTGCAGACTTAGTGGTTTAACCCCTGCTCTTTTATTCCAGTGGTTCGAGAAAAGGATGCCTGTTGGGAGTATTGTGAAAAACTGGAAGGAAACAAGGTGAGATGCAACTTCTGCCAAAAGGTTTTGAATGGTGGAATCAGTAGATTGAAGCACCACTTGTCGCGTGTACAAAGCAAAGGTGTTAATCCATGCAACAAAGTGCGAGATGATGTTACAGAGAGGGTGAAAGCTATCATAGCATCAAAAGAAGAGGGCAAGGGAGCTGCCAGTACAAAGAAACAACGTCTTGCAGAGGTAGCTAGATCTCCTGTAGATGATATTCCCAACTTAAAGGTTCTCCCCTCCATGGCAGCTGGGCCTTCTTTAGCTAGTCTTTTTCCCAATAAGACAACAGACAGGACACCTCAACCTGCTTTAGATGCACAGAGATGTATTGCTGAGTTCTTTTTTGAAAACAAGTTGGACTTCAGTATTGCTCAATCTACTTCATATCAGCTAATGATGGAGGCACTGGGTGGTGCAGGGTTCAGAGGACCTTCTGCAGAGGCCCTAAGGACCACATGGTTGGGAAAGGTCAAGTCTGAAGTCAGTTTAAAAATAAAAGAGATCGAAAAGGAGTGGGTAACCACTGGCTGTACAATTATTGCAGATACATGGACGGATAATAAGTCAAGAGCTTTGATAAATTTCTTTGTGTCCTCTCCCTCTGGAACCTTCTTCCACAAATGTGTAGATGCATCCTCTTATTTCAAAAGTACCAAGCATGTCTCTGATCTGTTTGACTCTGTCATTCAAGATATAGGTTCGGAAAATGTGCTTCAAGTAATTGTGGATAATGCCTTGAACTATGTAAGTGTCGGGAATTACATTATGCAGAAATACAGCTCCATTTTCTGGTCTCCTTGTGCTTTCCACTGTTTAAGCTCAATTTTGGAGGACTTCTGCAAGGTAGACTGGGTACATAGATGTATCTTGCAAGCGCAATCTATTACTAGATTCATCTATAACAATGTTTGGGTACTTAATTTGTTGAAAGATTATACAAGTGGTATGGACATTGTCCAAACAAGTACTACCAAATCAGTGTCAAATTTTCTCTCTTTGCAATCACTGTTAAAGCAGAAAACTAGGTTAAAGCATATGTTCATTTCTAAAGAATATTCATCATCCTTATATCCCAGTAGACCCCAAAGTATTTCTTGTCTTGGCATTCTCGAGGACAATCAATTTTGGAGGGCAGTAGAAGAAATAGTTGCGATTTCAGAACCGTTATTTAAAGTGTTGAGGGATGTTTCAGGAGGGAAACCAGCGGTTGGGTCTATTTATGAATCAATGGTGAAAGCAAAAGAATACATTAGGACTTACTATATCATGGATGAAAGTAAGTGCAAAACATTCCTGGACATAGTTGATAAAAGATGGCAGCATCAGCTTCATTCACCTCTCCATGCAGCAGCAGCCTATCTGAATCCAAGCATACAGTACAATCCAGAAGTAAAGTTTCTTGCAAATGTAAAAGAAGAATTCCTCGTTGTCCTAGAGAAGCTATTGACAATTCCAGATCTAAGGCAGGATATTACCGCACAAATTTTTATATTCAGAAAGTCACAAGGAATGTTTGGTTCCAACTTGGCTAGGGAAGCTCGAACTACTGCATCTCCAGGTCGGTGATCACATATGTTCATGTGTCCACTCTAAATCTATCTTGCTAGGTTCTTTATGAGTTTCTATGTAATATTTGCAGGGATGTGGTGGGAACAGTATGGTGATTCAGCCCCTGGTTTGCAACATGTAGCAGTTAGAGTACTTAGTCAAGTTTGCAGCGCAGCCATCCTCGAGAGAAATAGAAATGTGTCACAGCACATTCACTTTGAAAAACAAAACAAGCTTGACAAAGAAACTTTGAATGATCTTCTTTACGTACATTACAACCTCAAGCTTCAGGCAAGAGAAAAGCCTGTGGATTTAGATCCCTTGGTTATCGAAGACATTGACATGAGTTCAGATTGGGTGGAGGAGACAGAACAGACCAACCCAACCCAGTGGTTGGATAGATTTAGTACTGCATTAGATGGTGGCGATTTAAATACTAGACAGTTTAACAGCTCGATTTTTGGCCCAAATGACCACCTCTTCAATCTGTGAACATGGATTGTTTTTCTTGCATTAATGTGGTGCTTCATTTTCAGGGCCAAACTTTACCAGGCTGTAGCAGAGAAAACTTGTCACATGAAAACTAGGCCAACTTAAAATGCTGCTGCTGCTGCTTCCCATCTTTAACAAGGAGCAAATTCCCCATTCCCTCCTCCTGCCCCACAGTGATCACCTTTGAAGCTTAAGTGATTTGCAGAGGGTATCGAGTTTTTTTTTTTTTGAAGATGATGCCTCTACCGTTGAGGCGTCTAGCACAGACATGCATAGCGCAGCTTCAAACCCATGGCCTCCCTCCGGAGGTCTTCATCCGGATAGACCGGGTGCCCACGGCTCCAACGCCATTGCAATGCAGAGGATATCAAGTCACTCCACCTATTCCAAGATATTATCCTTGGAAAGCGGTTGCTTTGGAGGCCTGGGTGATCACTGCTGCTCAATCTTTCATGGAGACATCGCATTACCTATTTATGGTAGACAAGCAGCAGGGACCTGGCCTCGGCTACGAGCTACCAGCCAGTGCACAGATTTGCAAGGTAGCTGCAACCAAACAATCACCAGTTGCACAGATTTGCACGCAAAGTCAATGGCAAAAGCAAGTGCCAGAGGGTTGAAACGTGGCCTCTACAGACTGCAGACCTGACCTGTAGCCGATGGCACCACAAGGAAGCTGCGACCATGCTGCTCTAGACGGTGGAACAGGCCGGAATTATTACTGGAATTTTTGTGCAAGTAATCATTTGGATTCTCTGTTTTTTGTCAGCCCAGCCAACTTGGAAGCATGTTCTCGAGTTGGGACGACATATCAATATGGGGTTTCTAGGTCTGATGCACCGTTTACCTATATTGTTTGGCCCATAGGAAACTTACTATCGGCCGATGGGTTCCCTTGGGTTAAAGATCAGCATGTCCTGTAAAAATGTCTGCCATGCTTGCCGGAGGTAGATTGATCCAAGAACTACAGTGCACGATGGCTTGGCACTTTCGGGATCGAGGGATTGATTTGATGTAAAAGCATCAACTTTTTTGCCCATCTTGTTGGAGAACAGCGAATTTCCGGGATTTAATGCGGTTGGCTTTACGGGCTTAGTAGGAGTGATGATCTTATTTTTAGCTATGATCATTAGTTCTATTTGAGTAAGCCTAATTCTTGCTAGAACTGGAATAGCCAGCGAATTATCCCCTCGTATGGTCGAATGAGTTGCAGCCATGACAATAGAGCAACATATGCAGCTAATGTTCGTTGATACCTGTCCACAAACCCGGCTCATGTACACAGGAACAAAATATATTATTACGTTTTAGGGTCTTACATCACATTTGGATTGACGTTTCACACGTAAACACGGCCCAGACGGCTTCTTTGTTTCCCTGCAGTTTTTTCTTCGACTTCTTTGCAATGCGAAGTCCCACAGCGGCCAAACCAACATCAGCTATGCTCGTGCGAAAGGCGAAGGAAACAAATGCATCACAGCACAGGCGGACGAAGGGGGGGGGGGGGCTCAACAGTCAACAGCATATCGATCGCCTTTGGCGCAACTGAAAAGGACCCACAAATTATGAGAGCAACATCATCATGTCGGAACAAAGGAAATCGGTGCAGACGCCCAAGGAAAACATATCGTTGAGGCTCCCGAGACAATCTCTTTACACGTACACAGTACACACCACCTTCGACCGGGTACCGACAAGGATTTGATCTCAGATACCGGTGAGGATCGTATTTATACGACGTAAAATAAGGCGTAAGATAAGATTACAGTACGGACGGGCGAGATTCTCCCATCTCCCATTCTCACTCCCTGGGACTTTCAGGAGGCAGCTTCCGACCAAGTTAAACTAGTATGTTACTTGAGTCCTGCTTACAACACGGGGCAAATGTTAGCGGAAATTCTTCGTCAAAGATAACCGGAGCTAGGTTACGATTACGAGGGAAGCGAAGTTGGGTCAGCTTGCAATGGCAGTGTCCGCTCTAGGGCTGGATTCGAGAAGCTGATGAAGTTTTCCAGGGCTATCCCGAGTTTCGTTCTCCGGCTGCTCGCTCCTCGTTGACGGGGTTGAATCCCTCAGCTTTGACAAGAAGTTCTCAGTACCCGCAGCCGCGGAAGTGTGGGTTCCCAGGTTGCCCGACGGGCAATCAAGGCTCAGATCTGATTGCATGAGATTCATTTTTTCCTGAAAGAACGTACAGGGGTTCAGCATGGTGTGCTATGACGCATTCAAGAAACTAAAATCCGAAGTTCTCAAAATGCACCAGAGATCAGTATCTCTAAAGAGCAGAGTACAACCAGAAGCAATTAAATGATTAATTCGAGTAAAAAAAGGTGGTGATTCTCTGAAATTCAGCTTGATAAGATTCCCTAAATTAACGAGAGCACGCCAAGCAAGAGGAGGGGGTACCGTGAGGGCAGCGTTTTCTTGTCTTAGCTTCGCGGAGTTTTCAGAAAGACCCCTTATTTCGGACTTCAGAGAAACATTCTCAGCCCTGAGGACTTCAACCTTTTGAGCTAGCTCTTCAGTTTCCGCCTGGAAGTAGGGAACCGTGTACAAAGAAAGAACAAAAGTAAGAACAACGTTGATGGTACTTGAACAAGCATCAGTAAAACCGGATATCAAACTACCTGTTTCCTTAGTCGAGACCTCCTAGCTGATTCTCTATTAGATTGTTTCCTCCTTTCTCGCTTCAGTTCTCGTTCATCCTGAAGAAACAAATGGCAAAAGTTTTAGTTTGATTATTGCAGCCAGGATCCGTACAGTCAAAAGCTCAGCCTGTATAGTGGGGAACGCTTAACTAATATTATACCCCAAAATCAAAATGTATGTCATCACATCAACACCGATATTGGTTTGGTTAAATATCACATTTGAATAGGTTCTTAACTACTTTCTCATTTTCTTCCAAATTCTCCATTGGTATTCCTTGTCTTCCAAGATCTTGTTTATCATGCCACTGTATTGAGTAGAAGTGTTTTTCCTCTATCATTTAATCAAAAGCAGATGTGTTTTGACTTTAGTGTGATAGTGCTATTTAAAATATATCCTCGACATCTAATGTATATTGAAAGCAAGCAAAAGTTCTACATTATGGAATCAAGACGATACAGCTGCCAGCTGGTATTTCAAAATTACATGCCTGTATCCACAGCTCAGGATGCACCCCATCACGATTGCGTGTAACAGCATTATTTCTTAATGGAGCTGGCGTGGAGATTTTTGCCTTCTTAACATTGGAAACTCTTTCCTCCGTCCCCGGTGCAGAGCTAGCTACCGCCTTTCCTGAAGCATTTTTGTCAAGTAGATAATAAGTCAATGGCGTGACTGTCATTTCTTTGTCAAACACTAAGCGAAGCATCATAAACCGGGAATAACCATCTAAATTTCCAAATTATGTACTGATTACAGCAAAAATATCAAAAGATTAAATAAGAAAGACAATCTTTTGCCGTTCACAAACTAAAATATTTTGGCAGTCGTAAAAGTTAAACAATCCCCCTGGAACTGTGATACAGATCACAAGTCAAAACTCACCTGTAGCGCTGTCCGCAAAACCCTTTTTCCTCTCTGTTTGATTCTGCAAACAAGTAAAAAGTTCCTACTGGTGTTCAACATACAAGGAAGCAAAATTAAATAGGAAAATTGTATCCATTATCTGCAAAAGATCAGTACGTCACTGACATGGCTAACGTCACTTCCATCACTTGAACCTTCTGTCCCCTCTTCTGTTCCCCCTTCCGTGCTGTAATAGAAGTTTGACAAATAAACCACACATACTTCAAAAACTGATGAACGTTGAAAACACTACATCTAAACAAACCTCAGAGATGTTGCATGTGAAGCATTGCCTCCTCCATTCTTGTCTTTGCCGTTACACACCGACATGACAAGACCACCATGCACTTTCAGCTTCTTAGTTGGTAAATGATCTTCGCTGCTGGGTGACTTGATAGTTGTTTCTTGTGTTACTGTCTGCATGTTACAATCAGAGAACTAAACATGTGTCATGTATACTAATCAGTGTGACAACAAAGTATCTAATGACAGTTTGTGTATTCCGTCAGACAGACTTCTCAATCAAAGCCATAACCCCAAAAGAACAGGGCAAATACCAACGCCAAGAAAAATCTAAATCTAATTGTTACATACCACAGCTTCTGCTTCACATACTGTAGATGTTACAACTGCTTGCACACCCTGGGGAAATCAATTACAGCACAATCAGATACAACCTAACACAGATCTCAAAGGTAGCAAAGAAAGCAAGAATCAAGGTGAATAGTCCAATAGAAAGCTTACAGGAGCAGAATGATGGGGGTAAACTCCACCATGTGGATAGATAGCAGGATATGGGGTTCCAAAGGGCGGCATTAGCTGCTGAGAAAAAATACCATAGAATAAAACAAAATCAGTAATAATACACAAGGGAACACATCTGCCGAAATGAATTTCCACGTCTACTAAGGAAAATGCTATGTGAAATAGAGCTAGCAATTTTTCTTTACGCAAAAGATGCCATCCAGGTGTAACAGAAGTTACTGAAGTTGTCTTTGAGAGCATTCCTTAAAAACATTTGTAAGCCGTAAGCAAGAAGAAACCATCTTTCTGAGATACCTGGGGACTCCACATGTATGGATGGGGCGCATGACCAGAGGTTACTGCAGGGTTAAAAAATGGAGGTGGAACAGGACCATAGTATGCCTGAAAAGGCCCAAGCCAAAATTAGAAATGCTCAAGAGCACGCTGAAAGCACCTGGCGCGTGTTCGAAATAAAGTTGAAGTTATGCTAACCTGCACAGTTGTCCAATCAGGAAATGAGTGGACAGCAGTCTGTTCCTGTCAAACCAAAAAAAAAATTTTCAACTCTGATGTTGTGACAGTTTAAAGTGCGTCATCATTAAACAACATATAAACAGATATCTAGCTTTTTTACTTAAGAGAACCTGCACAGAAGAGGGTGCCTTTTCAGTCTTGGAGGGCGTTGCAGCTTCACCGTTCCCCATAGCTAGAGATCGGCCAGGAGAAGTTCAAAGCAACAGATTTGGTTTTTACGAACAATACAGCGCAGCAAATGTCATTATTCTGTAAGTTGCATACGAATCATTCAGTTCCTCACATGATGAAAAGAAGGGCAGCATAGAAATATGCAGGAGATGCTTCCAACTACTAGATCTGGAAGAAGAAGAAAAAAAACTATCAGGAAACCTAGAACGCCATTTTAACCAGGCATTATTTTTTGTTTATGGCTGGTGCTAGCCTGATGGGAGTATGCAATGCATTCCCTTTTTTTGTAAATTAATGTGCCATGTGTTAACTTGATCACAAACTTATTTTAGCCACGAATTTCTGAAACTCCCTGCTTCTTTTAATGAAGTAATATAACTGGAAATATCCGGATACACCAGAAACATTCGGAGTTACATAGTATGCTGTGTGGTCATAAGTTGAACAAATGCAAAAATGAGGAGAAGACTCTAAGCAATGGCTATAAGAAACAGCTACAGGTGCACTCTGCTCACAACTTATTGATGAGAACCGGATCAAACAGGATGAACCAATTATTTGGAGACAGTGCCGTTCGAGTCCCGAGGGACAGCACATTTCTTTCCTTTTATCTAGTAGTGTTAATTTTTAATTTCTGCATTTTATTTTAATATTTGGAGCCCTTTTATAATCATTTTGAGTCTTTCTTTATGTTCTAGTCATTTAGAAAACTTGCTTGTAATTAGTCTTTGGAGGTCCGTTTTGTAAAATGGCTCTCTCTACAAGAGTCCATGCTCTCATCGTTGGAAGACAAGGAAGAATGAAATCAATTTTTGGAACCTCCACTTGTATCCCTCGTAGTTTCTTCCTCATCTCCTCTGGTGGGAGGTCCTATTCCTCCTCCTCCGGCACCAGCCGGCTTCTGATCACACCCAACGTAGGCCGGTTCCCCTTCTTCTTCCTCCCTCTTTCTCTTCCACCTCCGTGCATTCCCCTTCCCCAGTTATAGTCTCCATGCCCTAACCAAGCACCTCACAACACCCTCCCCTTCCGGAACCGGGTTCTCCCATGCCCTCCCCCTCCATCGTCGTCGCCATCTTTGCCACACCGTGACTCCTCTTCCACCAATGCCTACTCCTTCGCTCCCGGCTCCCTCGTCTGCAGTCGCCCTCCTCATCGTATCCCACCCCTCGCCTCTCCGTCACTGTAAGCTCCAGAGCACTCCCTAGCGTCCTATGCCTCCAGAGAGGCTGGCCTTCCTTTCCCCTTCCTCGATCACTCCTCAGGTACCATGGAAGATGGAACACCGCCACCCCTGTTCTCGTGAGGGGATCCGTGAGGAGCCAATGGGTCTGTGGGGATGTTTATGGGGGCGGAGAGGAGTTGCCTAGGGTAGGGTGCTTTGTTTAGGGTGCGAGCGGTGTGGACAGGATCGAAATGGGGGTATGTCGCAGGGGCTTCCAGCGGGGAAGGGGGTCCGTGGGGAATGAGAGGGCTGCTGTTGGGGTCGAGGGGAGGTGAGGGGCTGAGGTGGGAGGTCCGGATGGACCTAGGGCAGCGTTGACGGAGGTGTCTACATAGGTCAGAAACAGGACGGGATATGGGAAGAAGCACCGGACCTAGCTTCGGAGGTGAGGAGAAACACCGAGAGGGGATGAGAAGACCGGGAGCAGCCGGAGGTGAGGAGACGACGCCGACGTCAGAGGGGGAAAGGGGAAAGATGGGAGGAGCTTCTTCCTTGCTTCAAACATTCATCTATCTTTCCATTCAATGACTTGAGATCTTTAAATAGAGCTAGACATTATAACATGGACCTCTAAAAAAACCTAATTACATATGTGTCCTCTAAAAGACTAAAATAAAAAAAGACTCTAAAGACTCTAAAGACTCAAAATAAAAATGCATAAAAATAAAATCTAACCTTACAAAATAAAACGAAATAACTACGTCGTCTCCTCAAGACTCGGAAGACGTCGTCTTCGAACAAACGATCGATCTGGACCATACCAGTTCCCATCAGTTTAAATATGAGCTCTTAGTCACTCTGTTTCACTTAAGCTAGAGAAGCTATCAACTACAGAACAACGTATAACCTAACAGGACAGAAGATGGTACCATTTTGTTAAGTACGGGGACTTCAACGGTTAGTTGTTATCTCCAAGATCAGTATGTGCCACCATATCTGATGAGCCAAAGTAGTTCCCACCTCTCCCTATTTCCCAACCCAACATCGACAGAGTTGGCAGTTCTTGAACAAAGGCCAGGTCTTGCACCACATTACCAAACTGAGGAGTTGGGAACTCCTACCGCCACAAAATTATGGGAAATCTGACACCAGCTACAGGATAAGCCTATCGAAAGACAAGCCAGTTTTCACCATGATCAAAAAAAGAAATATCTTTGCCACTGAAGCTTCGAGAGAAAGTAATGATAGCTAAACAAGGAACTTGAAAGAAGTACAGTTATGTCATTGTTGCGCTCCGCACACATTGAAATAAAGGTCTTGACAAACAGATTAGCATTTATCGACTATGTTAGCGAATCCTTAACAGTACTTGAGGAAGTGGTTGAGAGACAAGCAAGAAACTGCAACAGTTGGCGCACGTTTGCGAAGACAAGATCATCTTCATCATCCAAAATTGTCTAGCTATAATTCGCTAAGGACAAACGGGCAGGGATTCAGATTTAAAAAGAACTATGGTACCAGACAAGGCCAAAAACGTCCCTCCCCACATTGCCAAAAACAAACCCTGCCATGGACTATTGGACTGCGATCCCGGCTCGGAAAACCGGCATCGCACGCACACCGAAAGAGGTAGAAACCCTTGTACGGAGAAAAAAACGACGACCAAGGCAAAAGAAAAGAGGATATCATTATCCGCCAAAGCAAGCCAGCGGGAGCAGAGTAGGAGAGTTTTCTCCGTCTCCGAGGATCCCCCGTACACCCAGAAAGGCTTACAGGATCCACCGAAGCTTCTGCAGACTGCATCTTGTGAACAACCTCCCTAACCCCGCCCTCGTACTTAGAAATCTATGATACCTTCTTCTATTACCTTTGTGCATGCTTGGCTTCGTACCGGCTTATGTCTGTGTCTGGTTTCCTAGTTCCGAAAGATGGTGTTTTTGCACCCTTGAACTCCGGCACTACCACTAATTCACTCTAAATTTCCGTCTCCAGAAAAGGCGAACTCCGTAATTCAGACACCAAGGGAAAGTAAGCAGAAGAATCACAAATTGCACGAACAATGACGACGAAGAACCGAGAAGAGAAGGATGGCAGCAAAAGAGGAAAAAGTAGAACACGCACAGCTCCTGCAAGTCCAAACGCTAGAGATCTGGTGCGATTGATCAGTGCTCAAATCACTATGTCCCGGAAATCCAACACATCCCTTCACTAGACAGCAGGTTCCTCGTACCTGAATTCCCCCGATCGCGCAGCTGGGGGCGCCCAGGAGTGCGCAAATACAGCTGGAATCTTCTCCCTCCACCTCCCGCCGCAGCCCTTCGACCGCACGGGCCAGAGCTCACAGTCAGCGAGGCAGGTGCCGAGGAGGGAAGGAATCGCGGAAACCCTAACGCCAGACCCCAAGCTTCAGCCCGCGCTTCTCCACCGCCTCCCCCCCGAAAGTGGTAAGGGAATACCGCGGAGCGAGCTTCTTGCTGGGAGAAGTGACGAGGAGGAGGCGGAGGAAGAGAAGTGGGGAGGGAAGGGAAGGGGGAGGGAGAGAAGCAGCAGCGTCGGGCGCCAAGCCGAAGCCACGTCACCAGAAACGTGTCCTCCGGTCCGGGGGGGCGCCCTCCGAAAGCGTGCTGCGGTGATGGGTCGGGAAGGTGGGGTCCAGCTGATGGTGGTGTTCGAGTTGGCCTCGTCGGTACGCACGCAGGCCAGTAGTTTAATCCTCGTCACCTCCGTCGTACACGTGTCCGTCGAAAGGCGTTGTTTACGCGTCCCCCCCCCCCCCGGGCCAGCTTGTAACACCCATCATGTGGCCAACGTGGTGCAGACCTCCCCGGGTTGAATCCGATTGGACTGCGCCCTCGCGTCCACTGGACCACTGGTCCACGACGCGGCGACCTCGTAAAGAAAGACCCAACCGTTGGCGTAGACCCCCCTTCCTTTCCTTTTCCTGCCGACCGTTGAACGACCACGAGATCTCCGGTCCTCAGGCGCATCGGAACCGTCCATCAGATGGGCTCTGTCACGAGGGACCACGATTGGGCCGGGCCGCGTTCGGTGAGAAGCGAAACTTGCGTGGTCAGACCGGCGGGACGGCCACCGGGTCTCCTCGGGCGAGTTACAAACTCCCGCCAGAAAGTCACGCGGTTAGTCGTACTCTGAAAAGACTAGAGAAAGCTCGCCGCTCCACGCCGAGTCGGGCCCGCCACGTGACTCGGACGTTGTCCAGGCCAGCGAGTTCCGCCGAGTCGGCCGGCCGGGCACCGAGTGACCGGATCGGACCGATCGCGCGGATCTGCCGTGGGTGCGAGCCGGATTCGCCGGACTCGCGCACCGGCAGGCTTGCGGCGCACGTCGCGGGCACCAATGCCGCCGGCGGGTGTCACCGCCTCCGCCGCCGGGAGGGTATCCTCGTCGTACACCCGGCGGCCTCCCTCGGCTTCGAAAAGGCTGCCGGAGCCCGCGGTCGACCACCGCATGCGCGCGGCGGGGGGTCGGTCGGGGGAGCAGCGCGGTGGCCGGCCGGCCGCCGGCTGTGGAGACCACCACGCAGCCGTCCGTTCTGACATCCCGACGCGGCCACGCCAGTCCTCGCGGGAGGGGGAGGAGGAGGAGGACCACCCCGAAAAGAAGAGCGGTGGCGGGGCCGGGGCGAAAGGAGGCGGCGGATCCCCGCTCCGGCCGGCGTCAGATCGGAATCCGCCGTTGGATTTCTTCGCCACCGCCATTATCATTATTCTTCCTCATCCTCGGTCCGTGCGGTGAAAACTGAAAAGTTCGCCGCTGACGACCACCAGGGTAATCGGGGAAGCCGGGGGTGCATCTGGTGGTTGCAGAAAGCTGGGAAAGATAGGGTTCCGACGTGTGAATCGGGCACTTGCTTGATCGACTCGTTGCAACAATTTCTTGGTTGCGGGGAGAGGAAAAGCTAGCCGGTATGTTTGTTTGATTTTAAATTTTGTGGAATATGATGTGATTATTCTAGTTTGCGCTATTTTTCTTCATAATTTTAAAACCAGAGGATTATGATGAAACAAACAGATCCTAAAACATTGTTTCTTTCTTCTTCTTTGTTTCGCACCCAAGAGAGACAACAAGAACAAGACCATCATCCCTTGTTCTCGTTGCCCTGTTTATCGGATCGGATACCAAGGTGAAGATGGGTATTCATGTGATCATCTTTGGACCAAGAACTAAACGGGTCAAACGATGGGGGAGGCAAAGATCAGAGCATAAGATCTGACACTATAAAGGGCTGTAAAATTTAATCGGCTAAAACAATACAGTCGTCGCCATATATCTTCCGAAATAGAAAAAAACAACGTTTCATTTCTTTTTTGTCCAAAAATTTTAAAATATAAATTCATAATGAGTGTCGAAATCTTTTTTTTTAACAAATTTTACACCAAACATAGAATTCTAACGTACAAACAAACACCTCCTAAACAAGTTTTAATCGAGGATGGAATGATTGGGGATCCGAAGGGTCTTGATCGATCGATATTGGCTCGGACTGGATAAGCTCGGATCAGCTGGGATCACTTCCAATTTCTTTTAAAAAATAATGTTAACATTGCTATTAAAGTTTATTAAAATGATTGAAATATATTTCTATGAGTTTTTATGATAAATATCGAACATGAAATGTTAAAAACGTAAGATATAAATAAATGAAATCATTGTCTCAGCTTGGACACTCCACGGCAGGTAGGGGTGAAAATCAATTAATACACTCTATAAATAATTTAAAACTTGACTCTATAAAAAATTGGACTTGACTCGTTTATTAGATTAAATGTGTTAACCAACCCAAAACCGCGGTGCTGAGTTAAAGATGCCCATGCTTATAAGCATAGGAAACCTCCCCTCATTGTCCAATATGGGATTATTCTAACTCGCCCCCTCACGTGCAAGCTCTTCTAGCTTTGACACGTGTACACTGTTTACGGGTGACGGTCCGAGGGGGGTCCACGGCCCTTGGCTCTGATACCATGTGAAATTCCAAAAACGCACATGCGTTGAGGAGACCCAGGTCAAGGCTATGATAAAGGCATGGAATACTCCTCCGGTGGCCAATATAGGATAAAACCCTTCTACAAAATGAACAAGTTTGAACACAAAAAAAAAATTCGATTCATTAAATGAGTCGAGTTTGAATAGACTCTTACTTGATTTGATAAACTCGTGAGTAGTTCGATTAAAAATTTTAATAAATATTTATTTTTAAAAATTATTTTATAAGCATTAATAACTATAGATTGTCACTTAAAATTTTTAAGTTAGATCAAGTTTCATAGATGAACTAAACCTAGAGTTTCACAAATAATTTTTCGTTGATTTTAGATTTTAAAAATGAATTTGTATATAACTTTAACCTAAATATGGATTAAACTTTTGTCTAACTATTACTCGAGATCGGCTCAATTAACAAACTAATCAAGTTTAAACAAGGATTCAACATATTTGTTAAAACTCAAACTCGAAATCAAACTCATATAAAATGGACTAGCCAAGTTTGAATGAACACTACACTATTCAATTCAGTTCGGCTCGGCTCGGCTCGGCTCACACCCCCGACGATAAGAAAGGATCGGTTAGCTAAGAAATCGACTGGACCCGACCTCGGGGGCCATGGTTTTTAATTACTCATTGATCGTTCACCATTTTTGACTTTGGCACGGAAAAAATATGCTTATGGCCGGTTTCAATTTTGACGTTCATAAGCTGATGCGACCCGATGTAAAAAGGTGGCCTAATATCACAACTTGACAGGATGCTAACTAGATGGGCAAGAACATGACTTGCGGATAAACTTGGTCGCAAGCGTGATCCCAAGGCGCGTGAGTGCCTGATCTGGCCGTGAAGGAGAGACCCTGATAGCGATGAAGTGCTTGGCATTTCATTGTCGGCACCGAAGGGGGGGTTGTTAGATTCTTTGAATAGTTATATCATCTCCGAAGCAGCAGCCCAAGTAATTAATGAGGGGGGGGGGGTGTTTGGTTACATGAAAATTCGAATTTTCTCTACAACTTTGTGTTTTCGTAACGATTATAAATTTATACTTTTAAAAACATTTTCTCTTTGGACAAAAAAAAATAAACCCATGGTTTCACCCTTTTCTTTCTATCTGGTGTTTCCCGCCCCCATATTTGGTCATATATGATGGAATACTTTGAATAGTTATTATCTCCGAAGCAGCAGCCCAAGTAATTAATGAGGGGGAGGGGGGGTGTTTGGTTACATGAAAAATTGAATTTTCTCTACGACTTTATGTTTTTGTAACCATTATAAATTTATACTTTTAAAAACATCTTCTCTTTGAACAAAAAAAATAAACCCCATGGTTTCACCCTTTTCTTTCTATCTTGTGTTCCCCACCACCCTATTTGGTCGTACATGGAATACTTACTGGTTTTTGTTCTCACATCCCCCCATTTTTATGTCATGGACTTATCTCACACTTTATTTTTAGCATAATTTTTTATCCTATAACAATTTATTGTGCATCTAAACATCTTGTAAATTTTCTAACCGAGCGATGTCGACACAAATATTTTTCTTTGACAAATATTAATTTTAAAATCTATAATTCTAGCTTTACATTTCAAGAGCTAAAAACCTACCAATCCATCCTGCTTAGACTATTAGGGGTCGTTTGGTATCGGGATACGTTTGATGGGGATAGGGATAAATCAATCTTTGTGGTTAACCCTATCCCTATTACGTTTGGTTTAACTTAGGATAGGTTTAGGGATAATCTTATCCTATGTTTGGTATGTTAACAATAAATTCGAAGATAACTTTAAATTTTTATATTTTTATCTTTATTTTTTATATTATCTTATTTTATCATTCATAACAAATTCATAAATATCTTAACTTATTTACACATTTATATAATATATTTAAAAAATTATTTAAATATATATATAAATAAATAAGTTTAAATTCGGACGGAGCTCAGCTCGCCCTCCCTCCGGACAAAACCCGGCGGACGGAGACAGACGGTGATTCCTGCGGAGCCGCTCCCCGCCCCTTCTTTCCGACTAGGGGTGGGCACAAAACAGTTCAAACCGAGAAACCAAATCGAACTAACTCATTCGGTTCGGTTTGGGACCCTTTCGGTTTGATTCGATTTAAAAAATAACTAAACCGATTTAAACTGAACCAAACCAAATTGTTTAAATTGACTTAATCAAGAAAATATAATCCCCCTACCGGCGTGCGAACACCGCTGCCCCTCCTCCCCGGCGGACAGAGGCCCCGCCCCTCCTCCCCTGCGGACGCCGCTCCCCCCGCGGCACCCCCCTTCCTCCCCGGCGGACGCCACTTCCCCGCCCCCCCCCCCCCCCCCGCGGCAACCCCTTCACCCCCCTCCCCGGAGCTCCCCCGCGGCGCCCCCTTCACCCCCCCCCGGAGCTCCCCCTCCCCCCGCGGCAACCCCCTTCACCCCCCTCCCCGAGCTCCCCCGCGGCGCCCCGGAGCTCCCTCCCGCGGATGTCCCCCCGCGGCACCCCCCCCCGAGCTCCCCCTCCCCCCCGCGGCAACCCCCTTCACCCCCCCTCCCGGAGCTCCCCCGCGGCGCCCCCCGGAGCTCCCTCCCGCGGATGTCCCCCCGCGGCACCCCCCCTTCCCGCACGTATCCTCAAAATATCATTTTGGGAGTAAGATATCCCAAATATTAGGTGGGATGATTTATCCCTGTACTTATCCTTAATTTTGGGGATAACCTGGATTAACTTAATCCAGGTTAAATTCATTTTTGTGTGTGTACCAAACAAAGGATTAGGGATAAACCAAGTTTATCCTATGTTATCCCCATACCAAACAAGGCCTTAAGGTGTTGTTTGGTACGGGGATAACTTAGAGATAACCTGGGATAAACTTAGTTTATCCCCAAAATTTTGAGGATAACCCAAGTTTATCCCCAAAATTTATGGTGCCAAACGAGCCCTAAAGTCTTCGTTATGCTGAAATTTATTTGGATTGGAATAGACAAACTCCAATATTCCTGTTTCTTCATCTTTCACCCGAAGAATGTTTAATTGGCGCACGATTGATCAGAGGTTAGAATCGGTTCATCCCTAAAATCTGATGAATAAAACAAAATTATTTATCAAGTGAATCAGATTTACTTATAATTAAATCTGTACGTTGCTCGAGTTCATTTGGGACCTGCAAACCGAGTTGTATTTCGGGGTTACAAATGAGTCGAATTTGACAGTCGAACCTGACTTCGATTCTGACCAGTGTCAGGGTGTTTTTATCTCTCGGTTTCAATAATTTTGGAATGATTTCAATCCGACTATTAAAGTCTTCGTTATGCTAAAATGTCCACCCTTGATCATCCAGGCGGTCTGACTTTTCTCCTAATTTAAAATAAAAAGATAAAAGGGAAATTGCACCGTCAGGCGCTCCTCGTCGTGTCACGTGGCGTGAAAAACGTGTCGGCAGTTAATTCGTTTGCCAGGTAAGCACCGACGTCATGACAAAGAATCGTGAACGCACGGCGGGCCCAGGAGTGACCTCATGCATCCGTCACCGGGAAATCAACCGTCGGATGGCCGAGTTCTTTCGTATCCAACGGCCCTGAGTGGGCGACGGATTTAACGGGGACGCCGGCAGCTGCCGACACGGTGACGTGGCGTGGAAGGCGCGTCGGCGGGCGTGGCGCCGCAGTCGGGCAGCGGGTGCCGGTGCCGCTGCGGACGTGGACCTGACGGCCTGCCAGGTTGGAAAGGGCCCACACGAATCCGACTCGCATCTGGACCGACCACGTTTCGGATCTTCTTTGTCCCAAGTCCAAGCCGTTCTGCGGTGACGTTCTCCGAGGATATTTTTATCTATATGCATATTTTCGGAGACAACCTTGTCATCGTTCCTGTTTTCGGTTTGAACCCACTAGAGTTAGAATATTATAGCTATGCTCGTGAACTATTACGCAAGCCTCGAAACAAGTAAACATAAGAGATTTCGGGCAATAAAATAAAATTATAACTCTCGGGTAGGACTGTCAATGGATCTTAAAGATCCGACAACCCGAACAATTTCTACATTCAGAATCGGGTTCGGATTACGATAAAATCAACCTAAAATGGCAAGATTTAAAATCAGGTTTTAACCTGACTCTGTCAAACCCGATTTGTTTTTATCGGGTTCTTTCGAGAAAACCTATTAGGCTCTTTGAATGCCATCGCACCGCTGATCTGCAACTCTCTCTCTCTCTCTCGGTGTTCAACCTCTGTGCTAACGCCGCCTTATCTCGCTTGCCGTTCCACATCCACCCCTTGCAAACCACTTCAACAGAGAAGGGTGGCCACAGCAGGGGCGGTGACGCATGAGCAGCCAGCAGGCCCAACACGCAGGTCATCGCCATCAAGTGGGTTGAGGCGAAGCCGTCATCGCTGCCGGGGGAATGCTATCGCTCGCCATTGAGGGGGAGCAACCGAACCGGGACTTGCAGGGTAGCATATGGCATCCGTACGCACGCTGGGGGGGTACCCGGCGACCATGACCGCACTGTGCGGCTGGCACCGGCGTTAGGTGGTCAGTACGGCGTACGAGCGCCGATGGATGGAGGCGGTGGGCGTCCTCCAGAGATAAACAAGTAGATATGTGTAGGAAGGTGGGAGAACAATCGGGGAGCACATCCTGTATACAATAACCCGGGAAAGGAGCACATAGGAGAGGAAAGGCGGAGGGAGTGGGCCCGGTCCGGAAACCCCCTTGCAAGCCACTCCGACGGAGGAGGGTGGCCCCGGTGGGGGCGGTGGCGCCCGAGCAGCTAGCATGCAAGGTTGTCGTCGTCGACCGGGGAAGGGGAGGGGGAGGGGGCATGCTTTGTCGTCGCCGCGGGGGGGGGATGTTGTCACTCGCCAGGGGGTGGCTCGGGAGGGTAGGGAGGGGTGCGATCGCTCGCTGTCCACGGAGGGAGATGCTGTCGATGTAACAGTCGAGGGATCGGGGAGAGCTCGGAGTTCGGAGCTGTCCTGAACCCGTGAGTGTAATCAGAGCCAGATTTAGATTCGAATCCGATTGATAGATTATTTCGGTTTCAGAATCAGGTTCGGTTTGTATCCATCTGATTTGGATTTGGATATTAACAAATCCGATCCGAAGCAAACCTGTTTACACCTCTACTCTCGGGCAACAACTTAAAAATGAATGAATACATTGCGTGGACAAATATAATCTCAATTTTATCAGAAGTCATCCTCTTTGATATATTTGAACGTAATGACTCACACGTTGAGATGTTTTGAAAGTTAAATAACAGACTCTCGTATAAGAATTTGATAATTATCATGTTAGATGATCATACCAAAAGATGATTTCATTCATTGAGAAGGTGACGATTATCAACAAGATTTCTAAAAATGACGAGACAAGATTAGATTACAAGACAAAAAAAACACAACAAATAAAATGAAATAAAACCACTGTAGTGCACAAAAAGGGAGAAATACCTAAACACACGTTCAGATGAAGTACCGGACACAAGGGCGAAACTATATTAGAAAGAGAATAAGATTACGACATATCTTTCTTTCTTTCTTGAGCTGAAACCACCTCGAAATCAATAAATGTCGCTAAAATTCTTTGATGAGAGTGCAAAGGTTCCGCGGTGCTCCTTGCAAGATCTTTCCATTGCTCGGTGAGAGTTGTGTTGAAGTCCCATGAAGTTAGAGACTAAGAACCTAACATGGTCTATTTTTGAAAGTCTCGTACTCAATCGTGATTAATCTATCCATCTACTGAGTTAACAGGAGACAGATTTTGTAACATATCGGTTTGAGAACGTGATAAAGACATTAAATCAGTAGACTATCAATAATTATAAATAATTATTTTTCAAACATTGAGTTAAGATAATTTTGAAATCAAATATGCTTTGTCAAACACAATTCAGAGATGAATAATTTAGTGCAAAGACTCCGATTAACGGAGAATCAATCCAGTGATTTATCATTACAACATTGGTTAGATGTAGTCAAGTTTTTAAGAAGAAAGTCGATCCGAGAATACGGTCAAAGACAATATTTAACTCCATCAATATAGAGACACTTGCATTTTTTTGTAATAAATTTTGGTAAAAGAGATGTTCGACAAATATAACAATTTTATATTTTTAAAAAATTTATTTTTAAACAAAAAAGATATCATTTGTTATCTCGTGGTTCTCACCTTATTTAGTCGTACATGATATTCACTCTTTTTTGTTATCATATTTTTTCAAACATGAAGAATTTATGTCATCCATTAGTTCACATTATATTTTAATATAATTTTTATCACAAAAAAATATACAAGTTTATGCTGCGAGTGCCGGACTCTGTGTTAATTTTGAATCTCTAATACAATTAATTAAAAGCTACAGGATATAGTTGTACTTCGGTCCCAAAATTTATAAGAAGCTACTAATTATACGAGTTTTTAGGTTCAGTTAACTAATCTAGTATAATTTTATTAAGAATTGTGCAGATTACAAAAAAAAATTCATTATATTTACCGGAATTTAAAACTCAATATTTTAATTTTGTCAGCCTAGCCTATTGGAAGATGTTAAATGGGCCCTCACGAAAATTTAACAATGAGCCGAACTGGGCTGAAAGGCCGTCCGGAAGCTGCGTCCCGGCCCAGCCCACGAAGTTGCGAGAGGAGACTGGACGAGCGAGGACGGGAAGATTCCGAACGCGCTCGGCGTCGTCGGTCGTCTCGTCGCTCTCGATTTCTCCCATTGCGCTGCTACCTTCCTTCGTCGTCCGGTTGCCTCCGCCCAGAGCCGGCCCTCGGTTGCTTCCCGCGGAAGATAACATCCTTCTCCCATATCTTCTGGCATATCAATAGCGACAGGACGTCTTTCTCCTCGTCGGAACCCTAGTCCCGCGGTCTTCTCGGGCAATGGACTACGACCACAGGAACAGGACGAGCGCCGTGCATAGGGCTCAGGCGACCGCGTCCCTGTACCCAAGGATCGGGCAGCAACCTCCTCCGCCTGCTGCACGAGGACAGTATCACCATCCTGCACCAGGTCCTCCTGGTAATGTTTTCTGATATCCCTTGCCGACTTGGTATATAATCCTCGTGGTCGGGTTTCATGAGCCCCTTTTTATGCTTAATAGTATCGACTCATGATAAAATTGGGATAAAGCATGATCACAGATGCCCCCCAATAATGCTTTGTTGTCGATTCGGAAGAGCAAGAAGGGAGGTCAAAATTTTGTGACCTAAACTGGAATTTGGTCTCTCGAAATTCCGTGACTTTTATTTCATTGTTTATGTCATTTTTTGCGAAGACACTTTTGATTAGGCCATGGTGTGGCGGGAAGTTGGAAGCAATCTTTGTTCATTTTCGATGTGAGTGACAAAAGTTTAATTTTCCGATTTTAATCTTTTAATTGTTTTAGTTTGTACCAGATATCGGCTCTTAACTTTTGAGTTTGATCAAATGCTACGGAGGCATTCAATTGGTGAATTGTATGGAGTGATACAAAGAAGCTAATGTACCACTTCATAACGATAAATTTGTATGACTGCTTCCATGGCATTTGATTAAACTCAAGAGTTAAGACTTAAGAGCCACTATCTGGTACATACTAAAACAATTAAAAGCTTGAAGTTGGAAAATTAAAGTTGGCCCTGGTGCATGCTTAAACAAATTATATTGTTTTTTTGGTGGTGATGGTGGGCATTAGTGTGTATCATGGAGATTATTTTGTTTAAATGATGGCATATATCAGTGAAATATGCTGCTTCTTTTGTGAATTGTGAAATGGGAATGGAAGATGGTGACCATCTGTTTATCAAAGTGCCCTTACTAGTTTTGTGGACATATCATGGCAAGGTTACTCTTTTGACCTTGTAGACTACGGACATGCCAGGGTTTCTTCAGGTGTAATGCAGATATGGTGATATATCTGCTGACTAGCATTACATGCATGCTGTGCAAGCATGAGTTTCTGGGAAAATTAGACACAAGTAAGGAGATCAAATTACACTTTTATTTAATCTAATATTTTATGGCACATGGCGCTGACCACATCCTTGGAAAGTTACTACGGTGGTAATGTAGCTTACGTTCCATCTGCTTCATGCTAAGTGACTTAATACTTGACTTTTCATGTAATTCTGACGATCCAATTTTTCTGATGAATCTGAAAAAGCATACATAATATTATGTTTTTAATTTTCATGTATCTTTGAACAAGTGACTTTTATTGTCGGGGAGAAATGATGAGATTGAAGCCTTTCTTTAGTCATGGCTGGGGAGCAGGAGTGGCACAGTTGCACAGGAAGGATCTGAGGTACGTGGTGGTGGGTTTTCATTCAAGGATTTCTAGGTCGGGATTGACCTTTTGATTGGCCAGGGCCGAAGCTGATCCTGATTCAGATCTCATAGGCGGATCAACTGATCTATCGGAAGCCCAGGATCGGCCAATCTGCTGGTGCCAAGGCGGGGATTGGGTTAGTCTGTGGTGGGTTCTAGCAGATTGGCTGATCCTGTTACTCACAGCTTCTCCTGCAAGGACCTGATGGCGAAAGGGGTGGGGCAGCTGGTGCCAAGGCATCAGACAGAGAAGACGAAGGGACCTCCGGTGTTGTGGCAGATCCTGCCAATCCGTTAAGTTTTATAAGTTGCATATCCCACATATATTAGGGCATTTTTCTGGTCCATAGGACCCATATACCCACTGCCCTGATGCGGGACAATCAAGGACCGAGAGAAAAAAGGACATGCAATTACTTTGGCTCACTAGAATTTCCAACAAATCCATTTAATCGTCAATTTTGGAGTTCAAAATCAGTTTTAAAATGTTATTATTAGAAATTGGACCAGTAGCTTTTCCTAAAAGATTAACCAAAGAAATCTTAAAACAAACTCGTCCTCTACCAACGAGGTAATCAAATCCTCAATTAACGAAATTGATTTTAAGTAGTTTTCAAGAATTTAGGTCAACTCTAATATACTCGCACATCACGCCGACATCTTTGGAATACACGGGCTAGAAACCTACGCATACTGAGCATGGCGTTTGACGCATAAATGAGAACAGAAGTAAACATCCAAGGATAAGGAAAGAGATGTACCTCCACGTCGAAACGTGGGTGTCGGCTCGGCTGGCTAAGAACACCCAACCTTATACACTTAGATGGATTAAAGGGATTTACAAATTCTCAAATAATACTAGATCCACGTCTCGCAGATTCGGCATAGGATCAACAAATCAAATGGGGGGTGTTCAAAGCCGATCGACGAGCCGTCATCAACAAAAATCCGGTTCCTATGAATCATCCTCGTTGCAATCCGCATATACAAGATAAGCCGACCGCAGTTGGTTGAAATGGTCAGATCGAACCCCCGATGTCCAGTAGGGTGCTGAACTTGTCGTCGACTGGCAGCTCCTTGGAGTCACTCAGCAAGATCGTCAACAAGTTAAACAAAATGACAGAAAACGCTACCAGCAATCAGGGGACTAAGTCCGCACTGAAGGGCAACCACCGGAGGGAGGACCAGCAGAAGGAGTGGACACTAGAATTCCGAAATCGAAGCCGCCGCCAAGAATCGGGACCGGCCATCGAAGGGCAACCACCGGAGAAGGACCACAGGTGTAAGAATATACTAGAAACTGGCATTATCATATATCCGAACTAATCGTTGAAGATTCGTTTGAACAGCACCAAACATCATTTCCCGGCTTCAGGGAGGGACTCACGAACATAAACCGAAGGGAGGGACATTCAGATCACTGATCATTAAGATCTCATCCGGCACTGACGTCATAGCTCAATGAGCTCATCAATATGTGCGGCCAAACAAACGAGTTCGAATCACCAATAATAGACGGTAAATGACCACAGGACTAGTTCGGGATTAGTCTCCAGCCCAGTGTCAAGGCGGACGTTCCTCTGAACTAGAGATTCGGTGATGAACCACGGATCTGACTGAAAATCGGACCAGTTCTAATAGCCATTCCGACAGAGCTTACGCCAAGGCCGGTCAGCTATAGATCTGGAGGACTGGCGAATAGAACAGGAACTGGAAGTAAACCGAACAACCTCAATGGTCCTTGAGTAAAGGAAACTTATCTGAATGGATAACCAGTGGGATTGAAGAGAACTAGATCCGAGATGGATCTCCCAAGAGCGAAGAATGGATCAGCAGCCGAAGAACCAGATGGAACTGTTCCGCGTAGTAACAGACGTTAAAGATCTGGACGTTTCTGTTGGACTAGGATGCTGCCTCAGATCTGCGAAACCGGAATGTCCAGCCACCGTAGGGATCGATCCAGGAAGATTCCGCAGGAGTGTGACAGTTGCAACATACCGGAGAAGAAGAAACGTATTCAGCACCGAGGAGTCAAGAGCTGAAGGCGTCGCGTTGAGTAAAGGTGAGGAGCAGATCTTCCGGCAGTCGACGGTGAGAAGACGAACGCGAACCTCCGATAGACGAACAGAATCGTCCGCAAGCACTAAACTAGAAGCTCAAGGACTGAAATGGTTCTAAAGAAACACTCGATGCTATGGTAAGAAGAGTGGAGGCCGACGCAGTTAACCATGGCGATGTATGAGCTCCGTAGGGTTCACTCGCTAAGGTGGAACGACCAGATAAAGAGAATGGAGAGAGAGAACTACAGTCGCGGCTAAAAGGCTACAGAGCGAAGGGCAAAACGGGAGAAAATTCAACGGGAGAATACTTTTTCATTTCTTCCTCATCATCCCCTCCGTAACCATGTACAAGGCATTTATATAAAGCAGGTAAAAAGAAAAGAAATTCAACACTGAGCGTATTGGACCCCGAACATCACTAAAGCCCAATACGCAGATAGCGTAATGGACCCCGAACTGCTCACTTGACAAGTCCATAATGCGCAGGTGGCTTCTAACTCAAAGCGGCCACAGTGTTTAGCCCTGTCCAGATGCCCAATTTGTTACGTGAAATAGCCCAGCGGATATTTCAAAAATCTCCTAGCCATAAATTGTCCTTCCGACGGCTATAGACTTTTCCATACCGATTTTGAAATCGGGTGTCCCCACCAACTCCTTTTGTGTTCCCTGTCCGCCACGTTGGCACTTGCTGCCCCCTAGACGCTTGAGGGAGAAGTGGGATGGACACATGATTGGCCAAATCAATCCAACCTGATACTGATGCCAAATCGACCGATCCAGCCAGATCCAGTCTGATCCAGGGGAAAGATTGGACCTCGATTTGCCTCCCATGTCAGTCTTAATCAATTATTCTGCTAACCAGATTTTATCAGGCCAGGAATAGGTAGTTCTGAATGCTCTGGGAACTGGCATCTTCTGAGAGCCTGCCCCAGGAGGTTCGCCCCATGTCTGGACCCTGATCACCATCATGTTGTGGCCTTGGCAATTGCTGTAGCTTTTGAGGGAAAGTGGGAAGGTCTTTAAGGAGCAGAGACAGGGGCCGTGGGATCTTAACTTGCCAAGATTACCGGCAGTGTCTATGAGCTTGGTGCACCTGGTTATGTCTCGTCAATGTCAGGTGTGCTCCAGACAGTTTGTCAAGGACAGATATCCTCTAATCATGCTTGATGACACCCATTAATTCAAAGGGGATGTCAGGTTTCTTGGAATTTAAGTGTTGTTCTCTCATCTTTTTGCAAAAATAGGTGAGTGAAAAGATGAAGGCCTGAAGGATAGCTGTTTGACAGGTATGATGGCATTTGGACGAACACTCACAGGCTACTGCAGTGTTGTTGAAGGGTGGCAGAGTTCATGGGATTGGTTGATTCCAGACAGGGATCAGCGTAGTCCGACCCAATCTCAGACGGAACTTCTACCATATCGGACTCTAAGGTCCCAGATTGGGTGACCATGCTGATTCTGGTCCGATCCAACCTCCACTGGCGTCGGATTGGCGCTGGGGAATGGACCCAATATGAGCTGGATATGGTCTGATCAGACCGGAATCAGCCAATCTTCATTCCTGTGTAAGTTTATTTTTTATTTTTTGGAATGACTGATCTGGGCCCTTTATCAACCAATCCAATCCTGATCCTGGCTTATAAATCCTTGGGCCATTTGGTACATGCTAGAGTTGTTTTTGCTTCACCTTTGTAATGTGGCAGCCCTTGCAGTATTATGTAATTATTTCAAATGCTCGACAGTTGACGGTATAGGCTATGGACTGCAGCCAACCAAATTCCACCTTGCTTGGCTGATCCTTGCCCAATTCCTATCCAAGATCGATCAATCCAGTTGACCTGGCTCTGCTGATTAATTAGATAGCTGATCTTGTGCCTGGATTTTCTGATCCCACTTGAAATCATGTTGTGGCCAATTCCAGCCTAACTCAAGCTGAGTCAGGGCCAATTCATGCTGAGTTTTGTCTTCCACCGGATCAGCCAATCTGATTCCAGCCTAGATCGGGATCAGCCCTGATGGTCTGATTCCGACCTGCCTTCCTTGACCATTTGGGTCATGCTGAAAGGTGAGAGGAAGAATTTGATGTGATTTTAGTTCTAGCTTTTTTAGATTAAGGGGGTGCTTGGTGCAATGGTTACACTGCCAGTGGAGTTTCATGTTTTAGAAGTTGGCTTCAGCAACTCAGCTTCAAGGTGTAGTTGAATATGGATTGAATCTCCAAGACCAATTAGTGTCATTCAGGACATGGAGCATAAACAGGCTGAATGAGGTTTCAACAGTTTCATCTTAGACAATTAAAATTAGTTTATCCATTAACTTCCCAAAACCACTGAAATCCATCACTCATCAAACAACTGTATCTTATACCTCTGGCTGGTAGAATTTCAACCTGAGATGGTTTCTTCCTGTAGACTCTTAGAGCAGATAGCAAATTTTGTCATCTCACAGATGTTGACAGCTTCAGCTGGGTTATTTTCGGGATGTTGTTGCACAGCAGTTGTGGATCTGGAGACATTGATGGGGAAAAGATGCATGTTTAGAAGTGAGGGTACTGATGTTGCAGGGGCCCATGCTGCTGGGGGCTCAAGTTGGCAGCTGCTCAGTGAGGAAGGTCTCATCAGAGGTCCTGCGGAGATACTGGCAGCTGCAAGAACCACTGGCTGGGCAGAGGCGGTGAGGTTGTCTAGATGCACTCAGATGCACGATGCCTGCTGCTGTGTTGATGGGGACTTATGTGTGACAAAGTTGGTTCTGGTTCTGAGTGTCTATGGAGGAGGCTCAGTGGTGAAGGGACTGCTGGTGCTGCCTATGTACAGAAGGGGGCTGCTTTGTGGGGTAAGGAGTGTGACAGTCTGTTACCACCTTTCGTTTGTGAGTGTGCCATGTTCTTAGACACTTTCAAGCACTTTTTAGCTATCTCTCTGATTTTTGAATCCATATTTTTTCATGTCACATTGACTTCTATATTCCACTTTCAATCACTCATCTTGAGAAATTCATTGTCAAATATCTCCTACTGTAATTTTCACCATTTCCTTCTAGTTGAGTTCTTTTAAATGTGTTTGTTCGCTTCTCTGTCTTAAGATCTAAACTACTAGCCTATCTGGCTTATTAAATTCTCATTGGAAATAACTTTAGATTTTTTTATAAAGTGCACTTTTATTGTAAGAATAAGTCAATTAGGCCTTATTTGATTAGCTTAACTATTATTAACGGGATTCTATTATTGCTAAAGTCATCAATATGATGCATAAATATACTTCGACCATTTTCTTTTGAAATGATTCTTGATTATTCTTGAATATTGTTGCACTTTTACATTCTGTGTGATTAGTCTCAATTAGATACTGTGGTTCCAAGATGAAGTAATTCTCTTTATTTGGCTGCAGGGGCATTTGGCATTAGGGTGATGTTGAGGCCAGAATATCGATTAACTCCTCCAGTAAGTTTTATGTAGCTCATTATTTCAGTGACTTTCTTTTTTGAAGTTTTATCTTGATGCATGAAACATTTCAAATTTTTCTTTTTGTATTCTGAGCCTTTAAATTAATGACTTATGTTGTCATATGGTGTGCTATGTTGTTAGAGGTATGAGATACCAGTGGCAAAGAAGGTTGTCTCACCTCAGGCACCCTACAGCAGCCGCCTTTGGTTGTAGAGGTAAACCCAAAGGGGGTCATATACCTCGGGCACTAGAGTATCACTGGTGACTGACCTGATCTTTGGTGCCTTTACCCTTACCAGACTAGATTGCTGATGCTGCTGCCCTTATTGGACAGGGGAGACGGGACCATTAGTGGGTCATGAGATCTGACTTGCCACCTGGTATCAAACCGATATTGTAGAATCATTACCTACATGATGCTTGAGTATATACTTTTGCCCTAGGATATTGCTTCATTTAAACTTAAAGTACAGATAACCACTTTTTGTTTTAATGTTTTCTTGCAACAGGTAGATTAGGTTGGGTGAATAATTATTACTTTTATTACTGCTAGTCAGAATGTAATGTTATTTTAGGCTAGTTGACTAGACTTGGTTGGTTTAGTAGTAATTAGTATACAAGCTATTGTTCCAATGAAGTATAATGTAGCCAGAATGTAACATGTTATTTTTTTCTCTACTTCTTATACTTGTTCATTGGGAACAGTATACCAATGTTTTGTACTTATCTAAAATCTGTACGCTTAAAATCTTTTTATTGATGAATTCTGAATATGTTATATTTTATTTTATTTTATTTTTCTTGTAATGCTCAACCTATCAGCCTCCTCTTGCCCCACAAGCGATGGAGGTTCCTCGAAGCACATTCAGTTTTGATTTTGATTTTGAAAAAAAAATCCTTGCTGAGGCTGAGAAAGAGAGTCAGAACTGGAGCAGACTTGTAATGGAAAATCAACCTAATCAACCATTGAAGGTTGCAGCTTCAACATCTTCTGCGGTATTGTGTTTTCATATTGCACTTCTCATTTTTTATACTTTATATTTTTTGTTTGTACAAGTTTACATATAGATTATCCGATTGCTTCACAGGTTTGTTCATGTTTGAGATTTATTAGCACTAGTAGAAAAATTATCATATAACTCAAACTGGAGCCTAAGAATAGGCCAGCAAAAGCCCTCTCTGCAGAAAGTTGATGGAAGTGACAGAATAATTGTATGCACAAGAAGGAATTAAGAGGGCTCATTAGATTACAACGGCTTCAATGTGAGCTTCCATGAGCGGCCTGATAATAACTAGAATGTGGTTGCCAACATTAGAAACAGAAAGAAGCAAATTGAGAAATGAGGTTCAACCCTTAAAATGTTAGTTTAATGTATGGAGGAACATAAAATAAGCAAGAAAATAATGCAGTTGTAGGTTCTTTTTGGTGCACTATAACTGGAGCAGTTGAGATTGGACATACTTGAGTCTCAGGATTTATCAAATCTGACCGGTTCAAAGTAGATATTATTGTTAGATGTCATTGTCTTTAGGTGTCATTGTCACTTTTCTTTTAATTAATGTTCTTCTATCTTTTCTTTAATAGTTTAGAAGCTGGTAGTATTGGGTTTTAATATCTCTAAGTTGTGAAAAGTTATGTCCAAGAGGACAACTTGAAGGTTATTTTGTAAATTGGTTCTTTCTATAAAAAGCTTTGTCCCCACGATTTTGAGAAGGAAAAATGAATAAGGAAATAAATTGCATTAGCCTCACTTCATTACCTCTGCTGCCATTTCTCGTCAGCTGCACATCCTTCCTGCTCCCTTCCCTTTCCCTTCACATCAGGCAAGGAGCTGTTCAGCTCTCAGGGAATCTTTCACCCCTTGATTGCCCTACCTCATGTTTCCTACTGATCCCCCCACCCTATTTATTTTTCTTGGTTCTTTTTCTCTCTTTTCCTTTGAGCACATGAACTTCCAGACCCTTTCTCTGGTCCCTATGCTCTCAGTTACTATCTTCCTTCACCTTCCCCGTTCTTGCTCTTTCTGTGCTCGAGCAACTGCAGAGTGCCACATCCCACTGGACTGCTACACCAGTTTTGCTTGAATGCCCATCCCCATACCGACATCCAAGGCCCCAATATCCCGCGTGCACGCACCCAAAGTCCTTGCTGACATTACTAAGCCTGGTGCCCTGCAACAAAACCAGTTGATCGCCTCTCATGAGCAGCCACATCCAACGCACTCACGCAACTGCCATCTGTCCCATCCTCCAGCTGCTTTCAAGCTTCCTTTGCAGACTTGCAATTGCCTGCCAACTGGTCACTGCTATATTAACCCTTTGCCTCTGATTGCCACAACATCTACCCATCTGCACTCCCAGAGACCCACGGTGTCTCCTTCTCTTCCTTGTGACCACCACCTCCTGTCGGTAGGAAGGACATGGGTCTTCACAATTAACAGTGATTGCCTTCTCTTTATGTGGGTCCCAACGGCCTGCCAAATTTGGACCTAACTGGTTTAGATTTTGGAATATGCCATTTCCAGCCAGTCAATGACCTGTTCCAGGCATCCCAAGATGGTTTAGGTGATTAAAATAAGTTGAAAATGGTTTTGTTTGGTACTTGGGTTCAAAACAGGCCCAATTTGCTCCTGACTGACCCTTGCATGGTTCCTGCAGGGTCCTGCCTATGCATTCAGTTCCACCTCCTACATGGCTGCCTCACCATTGTTCTCCCCGCATCAGTAACATGGTCTAGGATTCTGGCATCTGAAAACTCTAATATTTTTTTTGCTCTATTAGGCCAAGGTTACAGTGCAGATCATAACTTGGGATCAATCATATGCAATCTTAATTTAGATCAGGATTGGGATTGGCTTGGAATAAAGATGTTTTAGGTCAACAAATTATGCACTAGAGTTTGTAGTCTGTTTTCTGTTTTTCCTACTTAAACAGGTATGGTTCCTCCCTTTTAGGACAAGATTGGCAATAACTGATCATAATTTAAATCATCTGATTCCTTGTATCAAGACTGGGGCCACATATCAATTATCAAGGGATGAAACCATACTACAAGATCCTCCCCCAGAGCACAACTTGCTCAGTAAATTAGTGAATCCTACGGCTGTAAACGGAGTGGATACAGATTGGATATGGGCTTTCTGAATCAGCTCCGGATGACAATTCGGAAATTGGATATCCGCTCTGGTCACACTTCGGATACGGAGCGGATATTAAATCTCGAATATCTCTCGGATCCAGAGTGGATACATATAATATCTGCTTCGCTGATCTGCCGATCAATGCCCTTGTCTTCTGTCTTGTCTGCTGATCTGGAAGTGGAAAATGGGGAACGGAGATTGAGACTAAGAGTGTGAGACAGAGATGGCGATTGAGACAGTGAGACTGAGATGGGGAAGTGGAAAATGGGGAATCGCTGGAGACTGAGACTGCTGAGGATCTTGGTGACGGTGACTGGCTGGAGTGGAGGTGATGGTGACAGCGACTGGCCACAATGGCGATGGCAACAAGGGAGTGATCAGCCATGCTGAGGGTAAGTAGAATGTGGCAGATCATTGCTGGAGAGCATAGTGCAGGCCAGGCAGAAGTGGTTGTGTGTGGCGGCTGCAAGCTGGCAGGATAGATCTCTGGCAACGGTGACTGGCTGAAGGTTGTTCCTGGCGTAGCACCGACCTCCGGCCCCATAGATCTCCGGTGACGGTGACTGGCTTGAGGCGGAGATCTCTGTGTGTGTTGTGCAAGCCTGCAATGGCAAGGACCCGAGGAGGAGAGATCTCTTGGCACTCGCCACTCGCACGTTGCCGAGGAGGAGAGCCTACAACTGGGATTGTGAAGGTGGAGAGTCTGGGCATGAGCTTCAAGCATTGCTGAGGGGGAGACTCTGGGGCAGCAGGGCTGGGCTTGGAGTGTCATGAGGAGGAGAAGCAGAGCACGTTCGCTGTTGGATCGAGACGAGAAGCGAGGGATCCGCGAAAGGCGGGCAGGGGGACAGCGCTGGGTATAGATGAGCAGGTTTTTTTTTTGGACTGTTGGGTGTGGGATACAACGGTTCATTTCAGAGCGGATCACTCATTTCTGAATCCACTTTGTTTAATATTCAGATATTATCAGTATCCGAAACAGATATCTGAAGGATCATGTTAATCCGATTCAAATCCGAATCGGATCCAGATAATATCCAGATCCGTTTATAGCCCTAGTGCATCCTAACATTTGCAATACAGTAATGAATGACATTTGTTATGGTTATTCCTTTTTTTCAAAGAAAAGGTTCTACAAAGGAATGATTATCCACAAAATTTCTTCCTTTTCTCCACAAATACAGCACACGAAGAACTTTTTGGCGATGCCTCTGCCTGTTGGCAGTGTGCATTCCAGGGTATGGTGTCAACATCATGATTTTGACTTCAGCTCCCCAGGACCTCTTAGGTCAAAGTTTCGTAGGTAGTCTTATTCAAGGATTGTCGTCTCGGATCTCGGCTTCATCTCGGAAGTGTGAAAGAGAAGAGATCTCGTGAGATTCTCGGAAAAATCTCGGGAGATCGGATCTCGGATTTCATTTATGCACAGTATACTTTACCCAATGATTGCCATCTCATATCTATATTTTATCTCACGGAGATTGAAGATAAAAGATCTTGAAAAAATCTCAAGAGATTAGATCTTGGAAATATCAATCAATGTGCATGTTTAGATGTAGAATGTCATATGATCTCTTTAAAAAGGACAAGAGAACTCATATTAAATATTAAAATAAGCTGTGAGAGAATTAAAAACATAATTCAGAGATGGTGAACTATTGTTAGTATGAGACATACAAAGGATCTTATGTCGGACCAAAGTTTTATCTTGAACAATATAGATAGGAGATTGATAACATTTTGGGTCAATTGTACATATATAGTTATTAAAATATTTAGCTATGAAATTTTATCAAACAATAATGTTTAGATGAATATTTGAAAGGATTCTATAATAAAATTGACAATATAAGAAGGAAACTTAACAAAATCATCTAACAAGTTGGGGATAATAATAGGCGGAGAAGATCAAGGTATCACATGTACTACATAGATATTCTCATTTCGGCAATCTCGTTTCTCGGACGCACGGAAGAAAAGAGATTCTCGGGAGATCTCGAGAGATTCTCGGGAGATCGCATTCCATGGTCTTATTAGCTTTCTTATCAGCCAACTTATTGCTTATCATTTCAAGCTGTCAACAACTGATGATAGTCGATGATGATTATGGCTGTTGTCCTTGTTATCCGCCGTCTAACATGTCTGTCATCTGGACTGTCAACAACTTATGATGCATCAATGATGATTATGGTCATTATTCTTCCGCTATAAGAAACCAAGAATCAGATAAGGGATCTTTTATATCTGTAGTTGTTATGAAGTGGGATGTCACAGATGTTGGTTTTCCAGATTTCAACTCATTTTTGCCACAATATATGTAGTATAATCACTCTCTCAAGCAGTAACGATTACTCAAGGTTTTCTTTTAGAATGAGTAGGAAAGAAAGATAACAGGAGTTTATATCTCATGTTATCATTCTAGAAGTCAGGTAGTTTGCAGTTATTCAAGATTGTCATTTTTTATAATAGATAGTTCTGAGACTTCTAGTTCTCATATTTATGGTATTCAGCAATTTCTAAATATTGTTTTGTTTACACAAGGGTCCTGCTGGAGATCCAGTTGTGGATAAGTATGTAATGCTAGGACATGGGCGTGAAGCTGTGTCACTTGCAGTTCTTAATTATGGAGACAATCCTATCAAGGTAAGCAATCCCGACTATAGAAATCTATTACCCGATAACAAAATTGGGTATTACGAGTAATGTTCCAGTTATTATTAGATAATTACACCCATTCTTAGCAGGTTATACGCGTGATCCTTTTTTCTTATCATACACTGGTGTTAATTTTTATATTGGCGTAGAATTTCTCTTATTGGCGGGAAAAGTTTACTGCTTAGCCATCTTTTTCCAGAACAGTGGCTTATGCCCTATTTGGTTAGAGTATAACAAATGATACCATATTAATTTTGATATTGATATTTCCAGGGGATGGAGTATCGATATCAAAATTCACACAGGTGTTCACTTGTATTACATAGCATATTTCATCAAGTCTCAAAATTGATACTATTAGCCACACGTCCCTTGATGATTTATATCATTATCAATTTCAAATTTAATAGCGATAGAGCTGTTTAATATTGCAACCGAACTTCTACGTTGATGTGCTTTTTATACTGCAGAACCTACCGTATGACTTTTTGTTTTACTTCTAGGTTCGGGAATTTGTGAAGGGTTATAATCTTCTCCGTGAGATGGGGTTCGCTTCAAAAAATGTGGCCGAAGCATTGGCCATGTATGACAATGATACAGACAAGGCATTGGCACATTTCCTAAACAGCTCCTCGTGATAATCTGGCTTTAGTGTTGTGTGGATTTTCCCAAGAAACCCATCTGAGGGTTTCGCTGCATTGTACAGTTATCTCGTAGTGCTTCCCAGCGCTGTTTGTTTCCTTTCCTGAACCGGGTCGGCTCTATGTTTTTGTCTTTTTGATACGTCCATTGTAAATTTTGATTTGGGTTATTGAACGAGGTCACCGTATCTGCTATGTTTCTTCGATGGTTGTGTATCATTGATTACCGACGCTTTATATGATGATGAACCAGCTGATAATTGATTGTTAATTATATCTTATCGAATGGTACAAGAGCAATCAATGATACACTCGTTCCCCGTAGTCACCAAACAACATGCCACGAGACTGGTTACGACGACAAATGGTGACAATGACACTGTAAAGGTTGGACCTCTAAATTCGGTTGATACTCAAGAGTTGATCAGCATGATACTGACCGAAACAAAAAAAAAGCGCTGGGTCTTCTTGGGGGATTGGCAAGGAGCCGGGAACCCTAACATGATCAACAATGCGATAACGGGATGGGAGAGGAGGGAGAAAGGCAGGCGTCTCTGTCCGAATTTCTCAAGAGTTGGGAGTCCAATGGTTCCTGAATTTTGAATATACTGGTAATAGAATTGTCAATCAGGAAGGATTCGCTGAATAACAGTGCGTTAGTAACACCATAGAGCCGACATGATGCTCCCTGCACGCCCGAGAGAGAGGGAGAGATGGATCCTCACTCAATAATTAGATGTTTTACAATGTCACATTTTCATTATGCGATAAATCTTGCCTGGAAGGTTGATTTAAAGAAGACTGATCTTTTAGCTTAGAGTTCCATATGTTAAGGATTCGCAAAACTAATGTTAAAATGATATAATTAACAATTTCAAAAATTAGCCACATAAATCTAACGTGTCACGCATGTTTTTACCATAAAAATTAATGGGGTGTTTGGTTGCATGATAATTTTTTGTACACTTTCATGATAAAAAATTGTATTAAAATAAAAAGTGAACCAACTCATGACATAAAATTATCATGTTTGGAGGGATGTGATTACAAAAAAGAGTAACTACCACACAACACCAACACAAAGTGGAGGACCACAAGAAAAAAGAAAGAGGTGAGACCCTCTTTTTTGTTTAAGAAGAAAATCACTTTCAAAACATAAAATTATCATGGTTGCCAAACACCTCTTTTAACAAGTTTTCTTATAATTTTTAAAAATTAAAATAAAAACCTCAATTATCATGAAACCAAACACCCCATAAGGTTGAGTTGGATAATTTTTAAATAACTTGAGACTTCAATATCCATTTTTTATGATTATATTTTACAAGTTCACAGAACTTGGCCGGAGCACAAGTTTACTCTCTCTTTGCCTTACTTAAGTTTGAATAAAAGTGGGTTGTGGCAAGTGACAATTAATGCAAAACATCATCATATGTCATGATACGAATTCAATATAAATGTTGAGATATTATATTTTTTTGATGTGCTGTCCTCAGGTCTATGTAGTAAAAAATATAAGATATTTTTCACATATGATGTACAGACATAAATACCTTAATGCGGTACTAAATATATAAGTAAAGATTCTCACGTCAAAGATTTACGTGGATAAAGAAGTTAATCCATAATACATGATAATACATAAATTTATAACAAATATAAACATAAAATTTAAAAAATAAAAATATTGAAAAATGAATGACAATAGGTACTTGAAAATTTATCTTTCTTAGATTTGTAAAATTTGTTGATAGTATAGTGAGAAGAAAGATTAATATCTGGTATTTAATAAATCTAATAGATAGGAGAGAAATATAAAAATATAAGAAATATCAGTTATAAACTATGATATATAAAAAGAATGAAAATAAAAAGAGGAACAATCATCATTTTTTTTATAAAACATTGAAAGTTAAAGAGGTATTGGTTCAAAGAATAGGAGATAGGATTGTTATATAGAAACAATGATTAATATAGATAATATATATACTCTACAAAATAGATTACAAAGTGAGATTTTAAGAGGATATGGGTGATCTTGTGTAGTATAACAATAAAGATAATATATTTATTAGAGAAAATTTCAATGAAACATGTCGAAAATAAATATCATGAATACAAAAAATCCATATAAACTTTGAATATAAAAATTTAAGTAAAGAAGGAAAAATGTCTTTGAATTTACTGTATATAGCCTATAAACCTACACCAAAAAATATTTATCTTATTAAAAAATAATAATATTTATTAATAGACAAAATAAAAGTCAAAATGACTTTATTCTTACAAGAAAAATCTAGTCTTACTATTTGTAAAAGATTTTAAATTATTTTTAATGAATTTTTAACAAGTCAAAAAATGTTAGTGATTTTAAATGTTAAAATAAAAATATAAATAAAATATTCAAAATAAGATTTTTTATTAAAATGAAATAGTGAAAATTAAAATTATTAAACTACAAACATGTATAGATGATGTTTATTGAGTTAGAAAATAGTTATGATAGAGTGTCAAGAAATGTTTAATTTCTTATTTTCAAAAGAAGACAGGACAATTCTTTGGGGGTGAAGAGTTCAATTCATGATCCACCTATATGTCAAGTCATTTGAACATATTTGACAAAAAAGGGATGCACGTTGGACGGTTGGACATGTTAATAATTTTTAATTTTTAATCTTATTAGAGACCTATTTTTTAAACTTCTAAATTTAAAACTTATGTATGTTCCTCTTCTTAATAGGTATAAATAGGAAGATGATGTTAACTTCTTAGTATATTGTTAAGTTGGGACCATCTTGTAGAAGGTTATGGGTGCATCCGGATAAGTAAAGAATGCAAACTACTTGTTTAAATTAATTGACAGTGTTGTCAAAGAGATATGAGATGATTGAGTTGTTCAAATAGTAACAGACAACGCAACTGTATAAAGTAGTTTGACAAATGCTAATGGTCAAGGCCTCAAGAGACAATATTTATATTAGTTACCATACTCGGCTCATTTGTTAGATTTGATGTTGGAATATATTTGTAAGGATCTTTAAATTGATTGAGGAGTTAAGATGACACAATTTTTATCATCATTTATAAACAACCATAATTTCATCATCAACCAAATGAGAGAACATACGAAGGGCTAAGTGCTCCTATGACTCATGGAAACCTAGTTCGCTTCATATCACATTTCTTTAAAAGTTTAATGTAATAGAGGTGTTCCCTTACCTAAATGAAACTTTCACCTAGATGAGCTAGTTAGATTGTTAGAGCTAATCTTTCACATAAGAGGAAATATAAGAAGATAGAGGAGAACTTATAAATTGGAGACTTCTGGCGGGTTGTAAAGAAGACTTTTCATACAATGCAACCCTTAATCAAAGTACTTAAAATAGTAGATAGGGATAGAAAGACAAACACGGAGTATCTCTACGATGCACAAAGCGAGCAAAGAAATTGTAAAGACAGTGTCAGACTTTAACAAGTAGTGGGATATTATTGATCGTCGGTGGGATTGAATGTTGTATCATCCAATGCATGCAACATATACTTTCTTTGTCATTAAGTCAAATCATATATCACGTTTTTGTTGTTATGATCTCTACTGACATAGATATATTGCCACTTGCATAGTCACTTTTTCAATGATATTTGAGACAATTAACGACCTTATAGATTGTGTAAAAGAGGTCATCCGTAGAATACTTGGGGATGATAATCGATCAATTATAACATATAACAAGATGCATTTTGCAATTCAAATGATGAAATTATGTTAATTATCTTATAAAATATAGTTATATCATGTAGTTGATTTGTGGATGGACCATGACAAGGCATCAAGATATGAGAATTTGACAGATGTTGCAATAAGAGTCTTAAGTTAAACCATATCGACTCTAGGATGTGAAAGAAATTAGTCAACAATCAACCTAATTTATACAAAGCTGAATAATATGTTGATGTTAAGAAAACTAAAGTAGTTGGTATATTGATATTACAATATGAGGTTGAAATTGAAGAATTTGGAGATGGCGAGGAAGAACCAGAATGATGAAAATAGGTAGAGGGAAGAAGGATTTGGACAGTGAAATTCATTGGAGGAGATCTTTCACAAGCAATTCATTGTAAGCTTGGGTGAACGATTAAAGAGTACTAGGTGAACTTGAGTTCAACTCAAAAGATAAAAAATGGGCACAAGGAGAACTCGACAACGTACCTATATCTGAGAAATTTTAGATTTCTTCTTCAATGGCAAAGTGATAAAAGATCGAAGAATCATCTTGCTAATGTAAGAAATCAAATGAAAAGTGAATTGTCATTGATCCCTTGGACATTGAAGATCAAGAAACAATCGATGGAGGACGAGAATACATGTTGGAGTTGAACACCCCACTTCAATACCAGATGTTAGAAGATTCAACTTCAAAGAGCAACAGTTATAGAGTGTTGGAAGTGGAAGGAACCACTGTTAGTTCAAGGAAGTCAACAAATCTAAGGATATACCTTACAATGAGGTAGTTCACTGGAGAGGAATAGTACACATGTGATATAAGACAAATATCGTGGTGTGTAGTTGTAAGGTGGTGAAGGTCAACACACACAATAGATGGTGATCAGTACTACGAGTATTCTTATATACTTGATTCATCTCAAGATTCATGGTTTCTTTTACATCACCATGAGAGTCGTGGAATGTCTCAACTTACATATAGATCTTCATTGAACACTTCCATATATTCCACGTATAGTAGTTATGGTGAATTCTTCACATATTATTTTAAAAGTGACGAATACAATCAGCATGTATATATTTTTAATGTTATATAATTTTTCTAAATATCATATGAAGAATATATAAACTATGGAGAAGAATAATATATTGCAAGATTTGATTGGGAACAAATATAATTTATTTATAGTTATATTCCCTAGTTTCCATATTTGTTGGCATTTTATTTTTATTTTTTAAGTTTTTTTTATCATTTTTAATATTGAAAATTAAATTTTCTACTGCCTTTATTTGTTTTTAGCAGACCGACGATGGCCCGATCCCGACTCCAACAGAGAATTCCTCGATAGGAAGGTTGGATTGCTTTTATATTGTGGCTTTTAAGAGACTGTCCGCCTCCCTGACCATTTTATTCTCAGTCCCCTCACCAAGTGCAATTAAAAGTGTGTGTGTGTTGTGTGTGTGTATATATATATATAAGGTAAAAGATTCCTCAGAAAACGTAGAGGTGATCAATCGATCGATCGAGAGAGATCGAGATCGAGATCGAGATCGAGAGAGAGAGAGAGAGAGAGCTCTTTTTTTTTGAACAACAACAACACTTCCTAATTCATATATAACATAAAAGAGTACAAGGATGATAATACAACAGTACACTTAGATTCAAAGGACACATGGACAAACAATAAAAGATTAGAGTTCCAAAAGAACTAAACTTTTCGAAGTGACTCAAACATAGCCACAAATCGACCGACACAAAAGAGTGCTTATAAGGTCGAATAGCAAGTAAAGGGACTCCATCAGAGGAGTTTGACAACTGTCACGAGATCGGAAGATCATACCAGAAAAGTGTGGATATCACCCGGACTATCGATCTTGAAATAAGAAAAATGACTACGAAGATAACCATAAAAGAGAACATAAATAAACTTGACTCTGCGACATCAAACAAAAATAAAGAACTTAATAAAATAACGCAACATAAGTAAACCGGACAATCGACGGGCCACGCCTATTTATAAAAAATAAAATCTCTCCACGTGATATATAATAAAAAAAGATTTTTTTTGGACGGTGGCTCAGTGGCCACGGAGGATCCACGTCACAAAGCAGCGTACATTCACAATCTATTACGTAATAACTCTTTTTTTATTATATAAAAAATAAAAAAGACACTGTCATGTCAGTACGTACGTAGCGGACATTCACAATCCATCTCGTAAAAACTCTTTTTTTATTATATAAAAAATAAAAAAGACACTGTCAGTACGTACGTGTCGGACATTCACAACCTATCTCGTAAGAATTTTTTTTTTATTATATAAAAAATAAAAAAATAAATAAAGACACTGTCAGTACGTACGTAGCGGTCATTCACAATCTATTACGTAAGAACTCTTTTTTTTCTTATATAAAAAAATAAAAATAAAAAAAGACACTGTCAGTACGTACGTAGCGGACATTCACAATCTATTACGTAAGAACTCTTTTTTTTTATTAGGTACAACGATTTCGTAAGAACTCGATAGTCCAAAACTTCATCGAACCAAAATTCAACGATCTTAATCCGAATTATGCCGACAGGACAACTGACGGGACACCTAACAAGTTGGCGCCGTACATTTATGGGGTGTTTGGTTGCATGATAATTTGTTGTACATTTTCAGGATAAAAAATTATATTAAAATAAAAAGTAAACAACTCATGACATAAAATTATCATGCCGGGAGAGATGTGATTACAAAAAAGAGTAACCACCGCACATGATCAAATAAAGTGGGGGACCACAAGAAAAAAGAAAGAGGTGAGACCCATTTTTTTTGTTTAAGAAGAAAACCACTTTCAAAACATAAAATTGTCATGGTTGTCAAACACCTTTTTTAACAAGTTTTCTTATAATTTTTAAAAATAAAAATAAAAACTTCATTTATCATGCAACCAAACATCCCATTACGCATGGCATAATTTTAATAAAACAAAAGTATAGGTAAACAATGAAACACCTGCACAATGATTTTTATTTTTAATAAAATAAAAAAATCGAACGGTCCATTGTTCTCGAGTCGATCCCGGAGGTTGAATTCAACCTTCATTGCCATCATCTCTTAACTTGCAGTTTACACCACACGGAGATCGAGGGTGGATTTGGCGACGGTGACGACCGAGGAGGAGAGGTGCAAACAAGTAGTTTAGCTGATTTATTTTACACGAGTTCGAGTTTGAACTCGAGTTTTAACGAATACGTTGAATCGTTGTTCAGATTTTGTTCGTTCATTGATCGAGTTGAGTTGAGCTTGAACTCGAGTAATAGTTAAACTAAAATTTAATCTACGTTCAAATATAAACCACGCACAAACTCATTTATAAAATATAAAATTAATAAAAAATTATTTATGAAACTTTAGATTTAACTCATTTATGAAACTCGATTTGAATTTAAACTTAAAATTTAAATTATTTAATATATTTAAGTGATAATATATAAATATTAATACTCATAATTAAATGTTTAAAAATAAATATTTAATAAAATATGTAATCGAGTTATTCATCGATTTATCGAAGTAGAAGTCTAATTAAATTTGGTTCGTTTGATGAGTCAAATTTTTATCGAGTTGAGATCTAAGTTATCTGTCGAGTGTATTAATTCAGCTGCACCTTTAATTGCAGGTGTCTCGATCTCAGTCGGGCGGAGAGAGAGAGAGAGTAAGTATTGATTATACGTTTATACATGTATATAGATGATAGAAATTGATGAGAGGACGACAGCACTCTACCCAGTCCATCCCGAACCAGACGGGCCTCGGCGAAATAACTGAGGCGGATGGGATGCTGTTGCTGGAGAAGCAAGGAGGGCGACACCGACGGCGGACCACAACACCACGAATTTTTAAATAAAACAAATTTAAATAAAATTTATGTCACCGAGAATTTTTAAATAAAATTTTAATTAGGTTTATCGTGTTTATCGTGTAGAACAAAAATTTTTATTCATCCAATAACAGCCTTCGAAAAATTCCCTTTTTGGTCTGACTCGTCGCTTTAACCTAACCAAAAGAAGCGCCTTTGCTTGCACCCCTGGCCCTGGGAGGCTGGGACTAGTAGTGCAAGATAGGACGTAACTACCCAGCCAGCCTGGCGCGTTCGCCCTGCACGCGTGGGCGATGCCGCCGTCCCGACGACCCTGGCCACCCGCCAGCATTCAAGAAGCGCGGGGCGCCCCGCCCCGCTCCTTCGGCAAAGCGCGACTTCTCGGCGTTGCCATCCGGCGGGCACGATGGCCACATCCGCCTCGTAGTCCGGTCTCCTTCGCGGTCTCCCCACTCGCAATCTCGCCGGCTAGCTCTTGCCGACACAGGCTCGGCGGCTCTCGCGGCCGGGGGCAGCCGGTTCGTCGTCGTCGTCGGCGGCGGCGGCGGTTGGTGACTGACCTGGCCGACTTCTTCCTCGGTTCGCTTGCTATTTCTCTCTGTTTTCTTGCCGCTGCTCGTTGTACTTTGCGATACTTTGTGGTGCTTAGTGCATGTCTATTTCGCCGTTCTTGGGCGGTGCAACGTTGCAGATAGCAGGTATCCCGTGCGATCAACGAGTACCGTGCACATTTTGTTATGTTTGTCGCTTGGATGTCTGTTGTTCCGCAAAACAACGTGGTGATACAATTTCACGGTGGGTTGCTGGTCGAATGACGGTTCTCGCAGAGTTGCCGAATGTTTCTGAAGCATCACCGCTACTCCGATGCGCTTGTAGACAGTAGAGTTGAAAACGCGAACGCTGTCGTCTTTTCTTCAGTTCCGGTCAATCTCATAGTTTATTGCCTCTGTTCAGATCTGTGTCCGCTTCCCTAGTGTTCGAGCGTTCCCCTGCTTTGCCCTTTTTCCATCGTTGACCGGGAGGCTAGAGCCGTTGATGGAGGCCCTCGAAGGTATTAGAACCGGCGCAACGGCGTCATCCGCTCTCCGGTTGATCCCATATATGCTCCCTTCTTCTTTTTGGTCAACATCAAGTGAGAGAGAAAAGGCTGATGTTGCGGGTGCTTGGTCTGAGTTCTGCGGGCAGGCGGGTTGTTATGGAGCTCCTTGTGGTCCCGGTTGGAGATTATTCCCATCTTCCTGCATTAACCACGCAGTTGTGATGTCCTCTGATGTGATTCTACTCGCCTTGTTGCTTATTAATTTCACCCGTAAGAGTTCGCCAACGGGCACTCGAGAACGGCGATCCATTGTTGGATTTAAGACTTTGCAGATGTGCTCCACTGGTTTCAATGGCTGTATCGGGGTGATTTATTTGGCTCTTGGGTTCAAGATGTTGGAAGAGCAGCTCGTACTGGAAGGGGACGCTTCACCTGCTAATGGTTGGGTTGTAGTGTTGGTTCATGGTTTCACGTGGTTGCTCATGACCCTGTCATCAATCCTGCGTGCCAGACAGCTCACCGAGACCTTCCTATGGTTGTGGTCAGTATCTGTCTCTGTATTGGTGGGATTCCTGTGCATTTCTTCTTCTCTGCAAGTGTTGGCCACCAAACAAGCTTCTCTTAGAAATGTTCTCGACGTTTTCTCTCTGCCAGGTACCATCCTACTACTGATCTACCTCTACCAGGGGCCGACAGATTCGGAAGACCCTGGAACCCGTGAAAGCACCCTTTACTTGCCTTTGAATACAGAGACAGTTGAGAGTAAATTTGATTCTGAAAGAAATGTTGCATGCTTCTCTGATGCCGGATTCCTGAGTAAGATGTCATTTTGGTGGTTGAATCCCTTGATGAGAAAGGGCTATGAGAAGCCACTGGAAGAGAAGGATATGCCTGAATTGCGTAAAGTTGATCAAGCAGAAACCCGCTATAATTTGTTTATGGAGCACTTAAACATGCAAACACAGGTTAAACAAAAAACCTCTACTGTTTTATGGGCAATATTCTATTGTCACTCAAGAGATATCGTTGTCAGCGGGATTTTCGCATTGCTTAAGGTCCTTACACTCTCTGCTGGTCCGATGCTTCTTAATGCCTTTATCAAGGTGGCTGAGGGAGAAGCAGTCCAATATGAAGCTTACGTACTAGCTTTCGTGATGTTCCTGTCAAAATGTTTGGAGTCTTTGTCACAGAGGCAGTGGTATTTTCGCAGTAGGCTGTTAGGACTGCAAATAAGGTCATTGCTTTCTGCAGCAATTTATAGGAAACAACTAAAATTGTCAAATTCTGCAAAGCTTGTGCATTCTTCTGGTGAGATTATGAGCTACCTGACTGTAGATGCTTACAGGATAGGTGAATTTCCTTTTTGGTTGCATCAGACATGGACAGCAAGCCTCCAGCTGTGCATTGCATTAACCATTGTTTACAATGCTGTGGGATTTGCAACTATTTCAGCTTTGGTTGTGATAGTACTCACAGTGCTCGGCAACACTCCCCTTGCTAAACTGCAACACAAGTTTCAATCAGAACTGATGGGGGCTCAGGATGAGAGATTGAAAGCAATGTCAGAGTCCCTTGTGAACATGAAAGTCTTGAAACTTTATGCATGGGAGACTCATTTTAAGATGGTCATAGAGGGCCTGAGGAAAGTGGAAGAGAAGTGGCTGTTCGCATTTCAACTGCGGAGGGCATATAATACTTTTCTATTCTGGTCTTCTCCTGTATTGGTGTCTGCTGCTACATTTGGAACATGCTATTTTCTTCGCGTTCCCCTTAGGGCTAGCAATGTCTTCACCTTTGTAGCAACTCTAAGAATTGTTCAAGACCCAGTTAGATCAATTCCTGATGTTATTGGAGTTGTGATTCAGGCAAAGGTGGCTTTTTCCCGTGTAATTAGGTTCCTTGATGCTCCAGAACTACAGAATGCACATGTCAGGAAACATTTTTCTGGGCATTCTCAATACCTGGTTATGATCAAGTCTGCAAGTTTCACCTGGGATGAAAATCTGCCTAAACCTACTTTAAGTGGCATAAATCTAAATGTTAAACATGGTGAAAAGGTCGCAATCTGTGGTGAGGTTGGATCTGGAAAATCTTCTCTTCTTGCAGCAATTCTTGGAGAGATCCAGAATACAGAAGGCATGGTAATCCTTTTATGATCCTTTGTCCACCTTGAATTTGAATTATGTCTTTTTCTTTTCTACCTGTACTCATTTACCCCGCTAGTGAAGCACCATTGACTGTGACATGACCAATGGAAAAGTTGCCATTTGTACAATCTCCCATGGTGATTTGGTTTCTAACAGGTTACATATTTATGATGGCATCAAGAACTTGGTTTAAATACATTTAAATCCACAGGTTCAGGTCAGCGGAAAGATTGCCTATGTTTCACAGATGGCATGGATCCAGACAGGCACGGTACGAGATAATATCTTATTTGGCTCGGCCATGGACAAGAAAAGGTACCAAGAGACATTAGAGAAGTGTTCACTCGTGAAGGACCTTGATATGCTGCCTTTTGGTGATCTTACTGAAATTGGAGAAAGAGGGGTTAACATCAGTGGTGGCCAGAAACAGCGGATTCAGCTTGCCCGTTCCCTTTATCAAGATGCAGATGTTTATCTCTTGGATGATCCCTTCAGTGCAGTTGATGCACACACGGCTACCAGCTTATTCAATGTAATAGCCATCATTACCACATGAAATTAATCCTAATCTAGTAGTATTAGTGTGTTCTAAACATATATCTGCCGCGCAGGAATACATGATGCGTGGTTTGTCAGAGAAGACTGTTCTACTAGTAACTCACCAAGTGGATTTCCTTCCAGTATTTGATTCTGTTCTGGTCAGTCTGATGCTTCGTTACATTTTCTTTTCATCATGAAAGAATTTGCATTGGACAGTCTTTATCCATATAGGTAGTTCCTTATGATTTATGATCCTCAAGTTAAAGTGGATATGCCCATATGTTTGTTCGTCTCGATCTTCTTTGTATTCACATAGTAACGTCATTTCTATACCTTTGACAAACCAAATGATAATTTTAGTTGTTGCAGGATGACTATTATAGGTAGTGCTGAATTGGAATGAGTATCTGTTTCAAAGGTGATTAGGCATTTGCCATGTTTAATTTTCTTTGTTTTTAGTTCTTCTATGAGCATTCTTCATGATGCTTATTGTCCTTTTATCCTAGTTTGCCTTCCAAAGTTGACTTCAAATGATTCTATGGCTTGACAACTTATGTAAACTCAATTCAACTCAACTTTTTTTGTCCATGAATTCAGCTCAACTTAATTATGCATTTAATCTCAAATTAATTGGGGTCGGCCATATGAATTCTTTTTATCTATTCATGTCAATTTTGACTTAAATCTTCAGAGATATTTATCTCATTCAAATCATATTGAATTTTCCTCCTCTAAGTTAACTGGTCTACCACGTTCTTTTTTCGCTTCATGTATTTTGATATTTTATACTTTTCTAACTGGTTTTCCTTAAGTCTACGTTCACTATATATATATCCAAACCATCTTAATCTCTTTTCTTTCAATTTGTCTACAATTGTCGTCACTCCCACATTTTCCTAATATATTCATTATGTATTCTATTTAATTTGTCTACATCAAATCTATTTTTGGATTGACGGAGAGAGGTCAAACCATAATGTAAAGAACTCACACTATAACCTCGCCACATAATTTTTAATTAATATCATAAAAATCATGCTGGAGATACCGTCGCCATAGTCACCAAAATTTTTTTGCGCCACCCAAGAACTAAACAGATATATATTTGTATATATGCTTATTGAAAAAAGTGAGGTTTCAACCGGGCTATTTTTAAATATTGTTAAATGAGATTCTCTTTTGATAAAATATGTATTTGTTAGTATAATATCATAAGTCATAGCAAAATCAACAATATTTTATTTTCTTCATTTAAAATTTCATATGTGAAACTTCCATGGATTTTGTCATTTCCATGACATTCATATTCAACATGTCCAACGGGATCTCTAATAAAAATATTATCTTCACTCAGCATACTCATAAGTTCATCCACATCCTCTCAAAAGTCCTCTTTAATCTCACTTCCCAATCCACTTTGTGAAGACTGAAGTATATGAATCAGATAAATTAAATACTCTCTGTCTATAATCATTTTTACAAGAATAATCTTGTCTCCTACTCTTTTCGCTGCCATTTTTGCATCATTCAATATTTTATCAACAATGATATTTTTCTTAATTTTTTCTCTTTTCCTATGCACTATAGTTTATAACTTGTATTTATTTCTTCTTTATATTTTTTTTTCTATTCACTCAGTTTCTTGAATGAAGCTATATCAATGTTTCTTCTAGCTACACTATCAACAAATTTCATAAAATTTTTCTGCGGGAGACCCTATATCCTAAGTACATATTAGCATAATTATTTCAATTTTTTATTTATTAGTTTTCTTTTTGTACTAATGCCTATTGGTCTTTAGTTCATACACTTTATGTCTTTCTCCGTTTTTATGGACTAGCTTTTTCACCCACACTTGTCTTTATGTCTTGCAGCTTATGTCAGATGGTGAAATTTTGCGTGTTGCACCTTATTATGAGCTTTTGAATTCTAGCAGAGAATTCCAAGATCTCGTCAATGCACACAAGGATATTGTAGCTTCTCAAAGCATTGAAATACTTGGTTCAACTGAAAGGAAAGAGACCCATTCGCGTGAGATCAACCTTGTGTTTCCTGATAAGCAAAAAAGAATAATCGAAGGATTGGTTGAAGATCAGTTGATTAAGAAAGAGGAGAAAGAAACAGGGGATACAGGGTTAAAGCCATATGTACTGTACTTGAGGCAGAACAAGGGCTTCATATATTTTGTCCTAGCAGTTAGTATGCATGCCTTCTTTATAGCCGGACAAATCTCACAGAACTCATGGATGGCAGCAAATGTTCAGAATCCCAGAGTCAGCCAGTTGCAGTTGATAACAGTTTATATATTGATAGGATTTCTTACAACAGTTTTCCTGCTTTTTAGGTCATTATTCATGGTGACGTTAGGGTTACAGTCATCAAAATCTTTATTTTCTAAGCTTCTCAATTCACTTTTTCGTGCTCCTATGTCTTTTTTTGACTCCACACCTTTGGGAAGGATATTAAGCCGAGTAAGTATCAGACAATTCTTAGTTGCAAGCCAGCAACTTCTATCCCTCTAGAAGAGAATTATTTGTTGCTATATTAATGTTCCTTTTCCATCTTTGAATCCAGGTATCTTCTGATTTGAGTATAGTTGATCTCGATGTGCCCTTTAGTTTGATGTTTAGTCTAAGTGCTAGCTTGAATGCATACAGCAACCTTGGTGTCCTGGCTGTTATTACCTGGCCTGTTTTATTTGTCACTGTACCGATGCTCTATTTGGCAATTCGTTTGCAGGTACAGTGAGCAGCATTTTCATGGTCAACGTTCTGCCTTCTGTTATAATATGCTTGTGTTCTCATTTCTTACATCTTCTCCATATTTCACTTGTGTACTTCTGTTAATAACATTTTTTCCTTAGAGGTACTACTTGGCTTCTGCAAAAGAATTGATGCGGCTAAATGGGACCACAAAATCTTTGGTAGCAAATCATCTAGCTGAATCTTTATCTGGAGCAGTAACAATCAGAGCTTTTGATGCAGAGGATCGGTTCTTTGTTAAATCCATGGAACTTATTGATAAAAATGCTAGTCCATTTTTTCATAACTTTGCAGCAAATGAATGGTTGATCCAACGTATAGAGATCATGAGTGCTACTATCATATCCACTTCAGCCCTTGTCATGTCTGTTCTTCCGAAAGGAACTTTCAGCTCTGGTGAGTTTATATCTCTATCTTCGCGTTCAGAAAAGCTTGAATTGGGTCCACCTCCAGCAATTTCAATAGAACATTTACTAATGCTGATTATTTACTGTTCAGTCCAAGAATCTGAACGTGATTAGTGTGAAAACCTCAGTTTTTTAAAATTATAAAAAAATTATTTTTTTATCCTTTTTCTTTTTGGCTTTTTGTTATAGGAAATCGTGTTTTTTTTGGAGGGAGGAGTTCTTTCTATTTGTTTTTTTATTATTTATGTTTGAAAATATGTGGCTATGATGTGAGCTCTTAAAAATTAGAGTCATACCTCTCCCAACCTATTCTTGAATGAATCTAGTTAATCCTGTCGAACTAGTGATTCAACAACTCTTATGGTCCATTTGAGAACTCTTAGAAGGACTTCTTTTCTACTTCTCCTTCTTTTTGAAGTACTTCTTATTTTCATGATACTGTTTGGTTACGTTCTTCTCTCTACTTCTCCTTCTGACCGAAGGCAGAAGTTCGAAGGAAAAATTTTCTCTTTCGGATAACGAAAAAGTGCTCCCGTGTCTGTATCCTCTTCCCCGCTGGCTGCTGCAACCCTCTCCTCACAGAGCCTCCCCGAGCGCGACCTCCCCCCGCGAGCGCCCTCTCTCCTCGCGAAGCCTCCCCAAGCATGACCTCCCCCTGTGAAGGCTCCCCAAGCGTGACCTCCCCCCCCGGCGAGCCCCATCTGCACCCCCTGCTACCCTCTCCTTGCGAAGCCTCCCCGAGCGTGACCTCCCCTTGCGAGCGTGACCTCCCCTTGCGAGCACGACCTCCCCCCCGCGAGCGCCCCTTCCCCTTGTGTGCACCCCACCAGCGAGCCCCATCTGCACCCCCTTGCTACCCTCTCCGCAAGCCCTCCCCCGGTTGGCGAGTGCCCCTTCCCCTGCGCACACCTTGCCGGCGACCACGAGCACCACCCTGCACTGTGACCCTCTCCTCGCGAAGCTTCCCCGAGCGTGACCTCCCCCTAGCGAGCCCCATCCACGTGCCCTCCCCCAATCGGCGACCATCCCTTCATCGGGTGCGCGCACGAGCACAAGTCCCCCCTCCCCATTGTGACCTTGCTCCTCGCAAAGTCTCCCCTACAACGACGACAACCCCATTGAGGACGCACGGAAGCGTTGCTCTGCCACCAAGAGAACTCCACCACGATCCCTTGCCTGCAAGATCACCACAAGCACGACGACCAGAACATTAGAAGGCCTTATTCTTTTAATTATAACTGAACAACTTCTGCTTCGATCGGCAAGAAGACCTTCTGACTGAAGTATCTTCTAAAAGAAGCTCCTTCAACCAAGAGGACTTCAACAATTTGCCGAACGCAGCCTTAATTAACTTTTATAACAACACATAATATAAAAGGACAATTGGAATTTGCATATGACATGCATCATAATGTAAGAAGAATATTTTTTTGTCTTCCCTATGATCTTTTATTTAAATAAATTTATGAGATTTTATGCATTATTATTTTTTATGAAATTTTTGTTTAATTATTTTTTATTTATTTAATATTAAAATTTTTATTGATTTGACTTCATTTTGTGTTGTGATGATTTTTTTGATAATTAGTTATTTTTCTATTTTTATTTGGTCTAGCATTTTGCTTGTTTTTTTTAGAATTTTTTATCATTTAAAAAATTATTACTTTATTTTTTGATGTACATGTTTTCATATTTTCATATTATTATTTTTTATAATTATTTTGGAAAAATTATTAATTATGTTATTTATTTCTGTAGTTTGTTATCTTTTGATTGATTTATTTAGTTAATCTAGATGTATATTCTACTTTTTTTCACAACAGATGATTTCATTTTTTGGTTAAGTTTTGATTTGTTAGCATTGGCACCAAATTTTACGTAAATAAAAAATGGAAATAGAGATGTTCTTGCACCAAATCCAACAAAAGACAGGCCCATTTGGCATATGAAATAATTTAGATGAGATTGAGCATTCAAAGCTAGCTCAATTCCTATCCAAGCATAGCCCATCTTGCGCCACTTATTTCAATTGGATCAATATGAAATTTGATCAAATTTATAATGGGCTCAATTATATCTCAAGGCAGACCCATTTAAATTTCCGTTTCTTTTTGGAAAAATAAATTTTGTTTTTTGTTTAGTTAGGAATACTATGAAAACATATGATATCCCATAGGAGTATTAGCTATTTTGGCGTGGTATCTGTAGTTTAAATATATATTTTTTATTGCTTTAGATATTTAAATCTTTACCGAGAAATGTGTTTTGCAGGATTCATGGGGATGGCACTTTCCTATGGTCTATCACTGAATAATTCACTGGTTTTCTCAATTCAAAATCAGTGCGCACTTGCAAATTACATTGTCTCTGTGGAACGGCTGGACCAGTACATGCATATCTCTAGTGAGGCTCCAGAAGTTACAGAAGGCAACCAACCTGATGGTAACTGGCCTGCAACCGGTAAAGTTGAACTCCAAGATCTCAAGGTAAAGTGGTTCATAAATCATTGTTCACTGAGTTATTTCTCAAGGATTATGGCTGCTTTCGGTTTCTTGCTGACGTAGCATTGTCAGACAGATCAGATATAGGCCTGATACCCCTCTTGTTCTTCGGGGTATCAGTTGCATATTTGAAGGTGGCCACAAAATTGGAATAGTTGGGCGGACAGGAAGTGGGAAGTCAACTCTAATAAGTGCATTGTTTCGTCTGGTAGAAGCAACTGGAGGAAAAATTATTGTTGACGACCTGGATATTTCTACTATAGGACTTCATGATTTGCGGTCTTGCTTTTCAATTATTCCACAGGATCCAACGCTATTTCATGGAACTGTGAGATATAACTTGGACCCTCTAGGGCAACATGCAGACGAAGAAATATGGGAGGTATATGGCCATCATCTTTGCTGCTCTTCAATTATTTGCCTTATTCAAAATATTTTACCTGATCCATTTGCTGGACTAAAAGAAGCCTGAATATAGTTTTTATGTAGATAGGTCAAAGAAAGAGAAATCAAGAAAGTTGGTTTTTTATTACCCAGACCTCTGATATAAATCAAGGACCCAGGTGATCATCACGTGAGTGGTGATAGTGAGTAGTTGTGTCTTCTTTTTATCATATTTAGTAAAATGTTTATACTACCGAAAATTTATTGGGCATGGCTTATCATATAGGGCTTGGTGTTAACGCCTGCTGCTGGGGAGACCGTCCCTTGGCTGTGGATGTTAGAGATATGGAGATATACCCGATGGAATTGGGTAGGACGTTTATCTCGAGTTAAACCACTGGAGAGAAATCCGATGATGTGAAGGTGGACAATATGGGGGTGGAGGTAGGAGATGTTGTCTCTATACTTGAGTGCTCCCATCCAACATAATTTAGAATTGAGTTCTCCTACTGGAGCCCCAAAAGGAAGCATCATGACCCTCTCTCTCTCTCTTCTTTCTCTCTCTACAGTGCTCTCTTCTTCATTGGTTTCAGAACTAGTCTCATACCGCTGAGTGGATGGATGAGAATGTTATTAAAATGCTTTCTAAGTGCTTCCAAAATAAGTGTTACTGAAATGAGAATGTTAAATAGATAAGTGGTCATACTAGATTAGATATAAGAAGAAATAAATATATTATAAAAAATATTAGAGTAGCGACAATTGTACACAAATTGAAAGAAGGGAGATTGGGATAGTTTGAACATATTAAACATAAACATAAGAAAGCTTCAGTTTAAAAAGTAGAAAATATAAAAATAGAACAGAAAAAAGACTTGGTAGACTTAAGTTAATTTGGAGGAGGATAATTTAATATGATTTAGATGATTTAAATATCTCTGAAGAAGTAAGTTAAAATTGACATGAGTGGAGAAATATAATCTATATGGCCAACACCAAACAATTTGGGAGTAAGGCTTGATTTGAGAAGTCTCCATTGGTTGATGAGTCAATTGAGATCTATTATGATAATATTGACATCAATTTGACTAACAATGGAGCAAGCAACTCAAAGGTAAAACATATAGAAATGTATTATCATTATACACAGTATGTTGTATAAAAGGGAGAAATAAAAGTTATTTATATCTCTACTAGTGATATGATTGTCGGTACTTTGACAAAGGGTATCTCCTGAAATATTTTACTAAACATGTTAGCTTAATGGGACTCAAAAATAAGCTAGTCAATAGTATTTTTTATAGATAATAAAAATGATGATATCTATGTATCTCGTGGATTATGGGAGTATGTAAGAACATGTATGTATTTTCATCGATAGTGGGGATACATAAAGAAATATGTTGACATCGCGGAATCGACATAATCAGATATTCTCATGGATAGTGAATATATGATCAGAAATCACTTAGTTTGTTGATAAAGTGGGAGATATTAGCAATATAGCCAACATATCTGATAGAATCAGGTGGGATGGTGTGCCAAAGCACAGCCACCCGAGAGTAATCCGGGGACACGGAGGCAGACAGTTTTAGGGGCATAGGTAGGAGACACAACCGCCTCTATTATGGTACTCCCATCTGATGGAATATAGAACTGAATTCTCCCACCGAATTTCCACAATACCACAGCTAGAAAGCACCTCTCTCTGCACACACACTACCTTCGGGGAGTCACATGCTATCAGATCTCAAACCCGTGATTTTTTGTAGGCTATTATATTAACTTTAATGGCTAAAACCAAGGAGGGAGGGGTCGCGGGTCGCGACCGGGTCGCGGGACCCCCAGGCCGACCCGGTCGCGACCCGGGTCGCGACCCCATTTTTTAATTAATTTTTTTGAAAAATTCAAAAAAATAAGAAAAATGCAAAAAAAAATCTGAAAATTTACAGAAAAATTGGAAAAAATAAATGACATGATTTTAATAAATAATACATCAATTTTATTCCAACGTGATGTGTTCTACACTTTGTAGGTAGTTGATGTACTCTCCCCATGTCATTTGGGTTGAGTACAAAGCTTGATACATGTACACATGACGATCATATTCGTCAGTCCCTCGGAAACTATCCTAAGACTTGATCCAAACGAGTCACCATAACTATAGGTCGATTGGATCGAAGTATCCGATGACTCCACATAATTCATTCCACAATACTCTTGATCGTATGTAGGGAACCAAGAGCCTTGGGATGAATCATACACATAGTCGGAGGCATCGTGGTATTCTGCTCCAACTCCATGGCTACGATGACCTTCTCTACCTTGTGGCCTTCTACCATGATCGGTATCTTGGGTCGCATGAGTATATTGCTCCTCGCCGGTAAAACGTAACGACGTTGTAGGAGATATGGGAGGATCCGAGGTCCCTCGTACTTGTAAAGTGTTCGCGCCCCCGTATCCAAGACCATCATCGTCGCTACTCTTTGACGACAAATCCTCGGACGTCTGTTACTGCACTCTGATGTTCGGCTCCGGCGTATCTTCTCGATCGTCTTCGACCGTATCAGCATCTGCAATATCAAAAGGATCAGTCATAACTTGTTTACCTTTTCGCCTACTTTGCGTACCTTGACTAGTTCCTTCTCCGGTCCTCTGGCGCTCTGCTAGAGAGGGAGGGATTTGGAATTCTTCGGCCAAAGGGACATCGTCGAGCACTCCTTCAGCCCATTGTCGGTCTTCTGGGTTGAACTCCGGTTCTCCCAACCCTTCTCGGTCGTTGACCCAAGCTTCTAAGGAGTTCTTCTCGTAGAATATTTGATCCAAATCGATGTCCTCCTCTTCAATTTGCGGCTCCTCAACCGAACGTCCCGACGTCTGCGATCGTGTCGATCATGTTCTCGTAGTATGGTCCCTTCACGGCATTTGCCGGAATGCTGTGGTGAAAGAACCACCTTGACGTTGCCCGGCCAATCCTCTCCTTACATAATTTGAGGTTCTTCATCGCCGTCGTGATTGTTGTTTGACGTTGTCGTGGTCTGGTGATTACGGGATCCACGGGACCTATTGCCGGGTCGTCGTCTTGTGTGAGATCATGAATGATGCGGGACGAAATCGATTTAAACTATTCAAAACAACTAAATCGATCAAACCGATGCTAAACTAATTAAAACTATCTAAAATGCATAGACCCCTAATTATTAAGCCCAAAACAGTTCCCTCCTGCGTCTGGCCGTCCAGCCATGGCCCACGGTAGTCACGGCAGCCTCCTGTTGGCAGGAGAGTCCATGACCCACTTTGAAGCGGCTTATGTGCGCATGTCTGGAAACCACATACGCACGCATCTTTGAACCAGCACACTTCCGCCTAGTTATGGCCCATCTGGAGGCCTCGGTGGCGGACGCGCACGAGGGACCAGCAGGCCCCGCTGGGACAGGCCTCCGGACGCGCGCGAGCAGAGGGAGGCACCTCGGAAACTTCTCGGATCCCACACGCGCGAGACATCTTGGCCGGCAGCTCTCGATCGTTGGCTTCCTTGCAACCTCGGCGTTCGGATGGGGATGCAGCCATTTCTATCCATTTCATGCTGGTGGCCGGAGAAGGGAACGGAGGACGGAACGGGGACGGGAGGAAGAAGGGTCCTCCGATCACCGCCGTCGCCATCGACTTTTTTTCTCTCGTCTCCTTCTTATTCTCTCGTCGTCCGAAGGAGGGAGCACCGACGAGTCCCGACAGGGGGTGGTCTTGTGCGGACGGCTCCGGAGGAGAGGTTGCGGAAGGAGAGAACTGAGCGGGAAGGGAGCCGAGGCCGGGGATCGCCGGTTCTGCTTCTTCCGTAGCCCGATGGGGCTCAATCGTCTTCAGCCGTCGGAGGGTCAGGATCCGCGAAGGAGGACGGCGACGAGTGTGGCGTCGATGGATCCGGGGATCGCCGAAATCCGTCTTCGTCAGCGCGAACTAGATCCGAGGATGACGATCCAGAAGTCGTCGTCGATTGGGTGGTGCTGTCCAGATTTGAAGATGACCGGACGAAGCTTGCGCTACGTTGTGTTACGCTACCAATAAGCTAGGCTACTGTTTACGCCTCGCTGGGGAGCTCCGAGGAGGAAGGGGAAATGACGCTAGTCGCCGGAGGAAGAAGATGATCTGGCTGCAGCCCTACGCTAAACTACGCTACACTACGAGACTACGCGGGAACACCCGGGAAAGGCTCCAAAAATTCTCACTGTGTTTCTTTTCCATCGATAGAGCCCCTCCTCTTATAAAGAGGAGTCCGATTACAAGACTGGACAGACTTCAAAATATTTACAGACATGTCCATTTCAGGACTTAAAAGAAAACATTTAAAAGACTCCTTAAAAACGTAAAAAAAATGACATTGACAGAAAAATAAACCTAAAAATGACAAAACAAATATTTACATATTTTTTTGTCCCCATCAATGAACCTCATCTTGCGGTTGGTTGTTGGATCCTCTTCCACTTCCTCGACCACTCTCACTTCCAGACCCTTGACTCATCATTCGGCCGGTGCGTCTATGGAACTCTTCGTCGGCGAATGATCTTCAACTTGCTTCCATTCCCCGTAAGAGGTCATCTATTTAAGAAATATTTAAGTATTTAACTACTTAATTATCTTTTAAAATAGAAGAATGAACTACGTTTATGAGTAACACCTCTCATACATTCGTACTATTCGTCTCCAAAAATATCCGGCCTCTCTTGTCCGGTCCCGTAAATGTGTACGGAACGTCTCCCCGGTTGTTGCAATTCTTCTCGGACGGTCTCCTTATGCCGTTTGCTAGTTCCCTTCGTTTGCTCAATCGCTTGTAGGTGCCTACGAAATTGAGCTCTGACCTCCGGTGGAGTCCGTGTGCAAGGAAGAACGTTTCCCTTCATGCCTGCAAGATGAAATTTTAAACGATAAATACCACCGAATATTACTTTGTCGCAATATTTACATTGCACTTTTCTCTCCGCCATGGAGATCAAATTGCAATGTAACCAAGACGGATCACTTCGGGCCTCGCCGGTAGTTTGAGTTGTTTGGCTTGGAGAAGACATTTTTTTAAGTAAATAATTACTTAAGTAAGTAATTATTTATTTAAAAAGCTAATGACGTTAATTAGTGACTACTAATGTAAGTATACTTTTAATTATGTAAAATGAATGACTAACTAATTATATGATTTAGTAATTAACTATACCTTCCAACTAATGATGTGTTAAGTAACTACTAAACTAAATATCTAACTAATCTTCTAGCTAACTAACTATGTAAGTAAGTAAATAAGTATTAAAAAGAAGAAACTACTTAACTAACTAATCAATGGAACAAATATTAAATAAATATACTAAATGAACTAATGAAATGCTTAATGAAATAATTAAGTAAATGAAGAACAAAATGAGAACAATGAGAGCAATGAGAGCAAAATGAGAGCTTGAGAGTGAGAGTGGGGGGGTGGGAGTAAGGGGAGCCCCTTGGGGGCTTTAAATAGCCCCCAAGGGGCTGAATGGGGGGGCTGCGCCCCCCCATGACCATTGGCAACGGTCATATGACCGGGTCGCGCGACCCGGTCGCTGGCGACCCGGCCGGGAGAGTCGGCCCGGCCGGGTCGCGACCGGGCCGGTCGGGACCAAACCCGACCGGGTCGGGGCCAGGTCGCGACCCGGTGAACACTGGCTAAAACTATTTATGTTAGATTTCTAATCATTTTAAGTAATGTATAAATATCTAAAGAGTGTTATTGATAAATTTTAATTAACTTTATAAATTGAACGTACTGCTGAGCAATCAGACTAAACTCCAATGGTCTGCATGTGATCCTCTGCTAGCCCATATCCTCTCAGTAATGTATTCTCTTTTGATGCATTTTCTTTTGCTCTGATAGGTTCTTGAGAAATGCCAACTTCGTGAAGCAGTTCAGGAGAAAGAAAATGGCCTTGATTCACTTGGTAATTTTGCAAGCTCGAAGCCTTGAATGTCTTTGCCCATTTTCTTTTGATCACCCCCTTAAGAATTGGTTAATTGCAGTTGCCGAAGATGGATCGAACTGGAGTATGGGACAACGACAGTTGTTTTGCTTGGGGAGGGCATTGCTAAGGAGAAGTAGGATACTAGTCCTCGATGAGGCCACAGCATCCATTGACAATGCAACAGATGCAATTCTTCAGAAGACCATAAGAACTGAATTCACGGATTGCACGGTCATCACAGTGGCACATAGGATCCCCACTGTGCTGGACTGCACGAAGGTACTCGCCATTAGCGACGGTAAGCATCCTGATCTTTAACCAAATGAGCTTATCAAACTGCGTCACTTATGTACCATTTTCCCACATTGAAGAGATCAGTTTGCTGAAGGTGTGACGGTATGCTGTCAACAAATGCATCGTATCACATCCAAGTATTGCCCGTAGGGTATGTTTTACTGTATGCTCCGTATCATTCATGTGAAGGTAAAATGGGTCACTTCTAACATGCCCTGACAAATCGAACATAGTTTCTACCTTTTTCTTCTACTTTCCATGCATCTCCGTGCCTCAAAACATAGTTGCAAGATACTGCCGTAAACCATGCTGTTTAAATATTCTTTGTACGGCTTCATGAAATAATAACATAGGAAAATTTTACATTTTTATCAGAAGTACACTGCTTGATGGTGAATTTACTTTGCCCCCTCCCATAAAATATGATTATCAGTAGTTTTAATGAACGGCTGTCCTGAAGCATGAAATTCTCATTAAGCTGCTGTGTCTGTTCTTTTAGGGGAGTTGGTGGAATATGATGAGCCAATGAAGCTGGTGATGAGGGAAGGCTCCCTGTTCGGAGAGCTGGTCAAGGAGTACTGGTCTCGCACCAAGGATGTGAGCATTGTCTCCGACAATTCACACTAAGATCACAACCTTACCCGTTTATGTATAATTAGCCCTGAATTTTAAGTGGGCGCCATCTGAGTTGAATGGATCATCACTTTAGAGGGCACTTCTGTGTAGGGCTTTTTGCTGTAGGTTGATAAGATTCAACACCACTTGACGGATTTTGGGGCTCTTGTTGTGCACCTTAATGGGACGGTGCTTTCCTGAACTACGGAGGATGAAGGCCCGTAGGATGTTCCAAACGTGGCCTTGCTTGAATCCCGTAACGAAAGTCCCCAAAAACGTCGCTGATATGCTAAAAGAAGATCGTGTTTTTGCAATGGCAACCAAGGAGGACAACCCAGCAGAAGCTTTTGTTACAAGTTGTTTATGCCGTTGTACTGCTACTTTTTTTTGGACTGAGTTGTACTGGTACTAGTAATGATATCTCATCCACTAGATTCAAGCATATTCGACATAAACAAGGCCTTTATATAGACATATACATGGGTGCAAAAGGGTCTGATGACCCGACCCAGTAACTTCGACATGATTTCGGGCCTACCATTAGTCTGATCAGTGTCTATTGGAGTCAATTGGCGTTCGACATGATTTCAGGTTACAGGCAAACCTGATATATCTGTTGGTACTATTGGAGTCAATTGGCGTTCGATAACCAAATACCATTTTAATCAATGAACTCGGTTGTGACTTGTGACTCGACTCACAAGAATTTGGATTCGGATTCAGATTTAGGCCCTTGTTAATGGGTCCAGGATAGTACCTGTGTATATTTTACCCGAATCTGACCCATTGACCGGTCTACTTTGATATATGCCATCTGTAACTGCGATATGTGCCGTAAGCTAGTATTTGACCTGGAGAATTAGATCGATGCAGGGTTCCAATTGCGGCGGAGTGGGGACAACCTGTTAGAGAATGTTCCGCGACGATGATCAAAACTTACCTGGGAGGAGGCTTCTTAAAAAGCTAACCACTTTTCTAACAAAATTAGAGTCTTATCCACCCACACCATACCGACAAGATAACTTGTTTCATGAATTTAAATTTACGGTGTGATTTCTGATAAATAATTGGGATTCGTACCAAGAGTTCCTTCTTCCTTCTTCTTAGTCTTTTACACATTTTTTTGAAGAAACAAGAACATATTGTGACCCGATGACTAACTGGATGAAAAAGTATGCCACAAAGATTACAGCTTAATACCTTACGAAGAGGTCAGTACTGATGTCCAGAGAGAGCTCTGCACGCCAGTCGGCCTTCTCAAGCAGCCGGACGGACGGCTGTGTCCTCCCAGCTCTGGTAGAAACCCAGGCTTTTGAGCCACGCCTCTATGCAGGGCAGGCTGTGGGAGCACATTGGCTTCTTCTTGTCCGGCAGCTTCTCGAGCCACTGCTCATCCGATGTGTAGAGCTCGGCCGACTGGGATTCGGGAAACCGGGAGAATCTGCGGCTGCGGCTTAGATATGGATATCGTTGCGGCTCAAATATTAGAAACGGTTGCGGTTGCCGGAGCGCGGGGGGGTGAAGGCGACGACTCGGAAGCCGGCCGGCGGTGCCTGCTCCCCTCCCGTCCCGTGGTCGACGAGACTCGGTGGGTGGTAGTAAGGATGAAGTCCGTTCCACCGGCGTTTCGATGCATTTTCTGAAGGGGGGAGACGAAATGGTGAGAGCGATTTGGGACTCCGGCGATGGGCTCTCTTCAATGTGTTCATCCCATAGGATTAACCACCTATATATAGGGCTTATGACCCCCATTCCCTCCGTCCCAAATCAATACCGCCCATATATTCTATTTCCTCCTTAGCACCAAGGAGAATATTGTATCATTAATATTGATTACAAAGAGGGGAATACTTCCTCATTGGATATTCCATTTATTGGCCTTGGCTTCCTTTTTATTGGCCATTTCTATAAACGTTAGATAACGTTCCTACATCTCCCACTTGGCCAATAAATAAACATATTCCCTCTTTATGTGAAGCAAAAATATTTTATACTTCACCTATCTATAAAGATACATATATTTTTCTTATGTATTCTCACTATCCGTGAAATACATAGATATTCTAAATGTACTCCCACTATCCATGAGATACAATGATATTCATATCTCACTATCCATGAGATTTATAATTTTCCTATGCATTTCCACTTTGTCCATGAGATGTACATATATATTTCCATGTACTCCCACTATTTATGGGATACATATATATTTCTATACATTCTCATTATTCGTGGGATGCATAATTAATTTCTTTGACTCATATGTATTCTTGAGTCCCATCAAGCCTACATGCTTAATGAAATTTTCGCCGACATTCCTTTTGTCGAAAGGATCGGCAATCATATCCTTTGGTGGGGATATAAGTTACCTTTACTTCCCCTTTACCGTACAATATCCAGAATATAATGATATTGTATTTACATATGTTTTCCTTTTTGAGCTATTTGCTCCACTATTAATCAAGTGATGGCGGCTTGATTATCATGATAGATCTCGATTGGCCCGTCAACCAAATTGAGACCTAAATCTATCAATCGTCTAATCCGGACGGCGTGAGTAGTAGCCACCTTTACGAGAGCGATATACTCGAACTTCTGTGTGTATCGTGCGCACACCGCTTGTTTCTTGCTTTGAGAAACATTGCTGCCAAAAGATGAACAAGTGTCCCGAAGTGGACTTTCCATCATCTTTATCCCCTCAAAATCTGCATCGGAGTAACCGAAGCACATCAAGTGTTTCCGCTTGGTAAACTAACTTGTGGTGCCGTACCCTTTAGGTACTTCATTATCCTTTATGACTTCCCAATGTCTTGGACCGGGATTAGCTTGGTACCTACTAACCATTTCATGGGATATGCTATGTCGGTCTTGTACTCATCATTGCATACATTAGGCTTCCAATTGCCTCGGCGTACGGCACCTTGAGCGGACCTTGTCCCTCTTCGGGACATTGCTCTTTTCCCAACCGTTTTCCATACCTTGCGGTGTAGGTGCCGGATTGCAATTATGCATTCCAAATTTCTTGAGTACGGAGACCTTAAGTATTTTTCTTGGTTTATACTTAACAATCTAGACTTCACTGTCCCTTTGTATCGGACACCAAGGACATAGGACGCCTCTCCCATATATCCTTCATCTCGAATTTCTCCTTGAGCTCGGTTTTTATCTTATTCAACATTCCGATGTCATTCTCGGCGAGCAATATATCATCCACGTATAAGGATAATATAATCACCATGCTCCCACTCTTCATGACATACACACGAAATATCAGCGATTTGGAATAAAGCCGAGGTTGAATAACAACATCATGAAATTTGAGATACCATTGTCTAGATAGTGATTTCGAACCATAAATTGACTTTTTCAATTTACACCTTTCCCTCTTGGCTTTCCTCACGAAATCCTTCGGTGTAGCATATAAATATCCTCCCTTAACTCTCCGTTAAGGAATGCGGTCTTGACATCCATACGGTGTAATTCCGGAGTCAAGATGCGCTACTGATAGCCAAAATAATTCTTATTGATGCAAATTTTGCAGGCTGAGTGAGTAAGTTTCTTGATAATCTATACCTGCTTTACGATTATAACCTTTGGCAACTAGTCGGGCCTTAAAATTTTCTATAGACCCATCACTCGAAGCTTTTTCTTAAAAACCCATTTACATGATAGCCTTCCTTTTCTTGGGTAAATCGCACAGTTCCCACACTCAATTAATTTTCATGGAGTTCATTTCATCTTTCATTGCATCTAACCATAATTCGATTCGCGCGATTTCATGGCATCGATATAGTTTCTTGGATCGTGTGATTTTCCTCAAATCTATGTCTCTTGTCGGACATGAAGGCTCACGTGAGTATAAATAGAAATCATCCATCCACACGAGGTGGAGTTCTATTTCTTTTGTTGCCGATTGCGGAGGTACATCGAAGTTGTGTTTCTATCATAGGATCATTTTGTTCCTCAACTATTTCTTGTTGAGTTGTTTACGCTATCCTTGGTTCTTCCTCAATTATTGGATCATTTCTTGAGTTATCATTGTAATAGTCATCATCTATCACAATTAGAGGTTCCTTCTCGTTTTTCATGAGATTCCTCTTCCTCTAGAACTTTCTAGGAATGTAGCATCCCTATATTCAATGATCCCTTTTTCTTTATGAAAGAACCTATAGCCATTCGATTTTTCACGAGTATCCTATGAATTTACACTTCAAGGTTTTTGGTTCCAACTTATCTCTAAGTTGTTCTGGAATGAGAACATGAAGTTGTAGAGACCCCATTTCCCGAGATGACTCGAGATTTGGTTTCCTCCCATTCCACAATTCATAAGGTGTACATTCGATAGATTTGGTGGGTATTCTATTCAATATGTAACTATGCAAGCAATGCTTCTCCCGAAAATTTCTTGGGAAGACTAGAATGGGATAGCATACATCTAACCGCATTCATCGAGTTCTATTTTCCTTTACCACCATACATTTGTGGCGTATACGGCATTGTTACATGCCGTTTTATTCCATGCTCTTGGCAATATAATTCAAACTCTTTCGAGTTATATTCACCACCTCTATCTGTTCTTAACACCTTAATATCTCTACCCAGTGCCTTTCTACTTGCTACAATATCTTTTAAAAACATTTGAATGCCTCGATTTAGCGAGAAATAAGATATATATAGGCATACCTTGAGTAGTCATCTATGAAACTTATGAAATATTCTTTGTTATTGTATGTCTTTATGCTTAATGGGCCCTGAATGTCAGAGTGGACCAATTCTAACAATTCTTGTGATCTATGTCCTACGAGAATGGTTTCTTAGTCATCTTCAAGAGGCCAAGCAATGTTCGCAAGGTGATAACTCAACCTTAGTTAAACCCGGTAGCAAATTCATCTTTATTAATTTTTCCATTTTAGATTTCTAGGATGACCCAATCTAAAATGCCATAGATCACATTCGAGATAAGACACACAAAGAATAATCGAGAAGTTTGATTTCATTTATTTCGGTTTCAACTACGGGGATACAAAATAAATCATGCTCGGGTACAAATTTTCCCATAGCAAGCACCTTCTTGTCTTTCACATAGATACCTTCGATTATAGAATCGACTTCGAGGCCTTTCTTCATCAATCTTTGGAACGAAATGAGGTTCGCCGGATTTTGGTCCTTAGAACACACCCTTGAGGACCATGATGTTATCCCCAAGATCCAGCTTATAAGTTCCAACACCCTCCACATCGAGATAGGTGTTGTTCCCCATATATATCCTCTGCTCACCAACATTAAGCTTCTGGAAGGAGACAAGTCCTTTCTTTGTCTTTGCAATGTGCCTTGTTGCTCCTGAATCTATCCACCACTCATTTGAATCAACCAAAGCGGCGTTGCATTCAGTTACTCCAATAAATTCACCTTTCTGGCTCCTTTATTGCCTGGGTGCCTATTTACACCTTTATTCTCTTGCTTGTTGGGACAATTAGCCTTAAAGTGACCAAATTTCCCACATGTATAGCAAGCACCTTTAGGAACCTTCTTACCTTTGTTTTGGAATTTATTCTTGAACTGCGGCTTCTGTGGCTTATGGAATCGATCTTGAGCAATAGGCCTTCGGTTCATTGCATTAGCCTCTTCTAAATTTGCCTCTAGTCCTTTTCTTCTAGCAATAATATCTTGTTCTATAGCTAATCTTGAAGGCAAGTCGTGACGGATAAAATGACCCACTCATTCTTAAGGTTGTGGCTGCCATGTCAAGGGAAGGTGGCAAACTATTCAATATAGTAGCCACTTGCAACTTTTCTGGAATTTCAGTTCCTGCAGTTGCCAAGTCCTTAGCCATGACAATCATTTTATTTACATGCTCAACTGCGCTATCACTTTCCTGCATCTTACATGTGTTGTATCGATGCGAAAGGAGTTGAGTATTTACCTCAGTTTTGGTGTCATACTTCTCCCTTGATAGCTTTCGAGTTCATTTGTTGTATCATATACTTCAAAAACATTTAATTAAATTATCTTCTATGAACATGAGCATGAATGTCTTAGCCTTCTTATCATCTATAATCTATTGATCCCTTCTTTTCTTTTCAACCTGGGAGGAATTTTCATCAAGTTTTGGGATATCAGCATGTAAGACATATTCTATATTATCATGAATAAGATCATATCTAATTTTTCGGTGTCACATGTCATAGTTTGTTCTCTTCAGTTTGTCCAACTTTGCCAATTCCGAAGCTATAAGTTTACTTGCCATAAGGACTAGAAAAATTCTGAAATGTAAATAACAAGTTTTCATGATTTTCCATGCTAACAAGATGGTAATAAAAATTAATTTGTTTATCATGCTGATCAATTTTAACATGCTCGATATATGAGATGAACAAGAATGAATATTTAACTTACTTAACAATCTTTAAACTAAATTAATATATCAAAATTCCTATCCTCATCAAAAAGATATCTATCTTCAATAAACAAAATAACAAGAGCTAATAATGGTGCAAAGTTGAATAAAGCGAGATGGCACACGTATATATCTATCAATGTTTTATTCAAATTTACTAACATATAATGATGAAAAAAAATAGATATGACGTGTACGATAAATTTATCTATTCATGCAGCAAGTAATTATAATCACTATTTAAAATATCAAATAATTCAAGATGCAAATTGAATAATTAATACCTAGTTTAAACAAAAGATATATTGAATAATTTATACGTTAATCAATTTGCATGTATAAAATGATCAAGCAAGATAAATATCGGTCATGATATAATATTAGTGACTAGCAAAATAGGTAACGACCGTATAAGCAGCAAATGCAATATTAAATATTATGCTGCGTACGTAATAAGAAGGAAGATGTACTTACCTCCTTTTGGGAAAAACGTAAATGCAATTAAGAGAAATGGCTTGGCGAAGAAGCTTCTGGATCTCACGAAGTACCCGTGAGATTGGGAGAGCAGCGTCGCCTCTCAAGGCTCTTCCTCTCTAGCTTGCGGACGCCCGCTTTGCGGCGGAGAGGGCCTCGACGGGGTTGTCGCCGGCGGAGATGAGAGGGCTTCGGCTTAGGCGGACCGTCGGCCGGCGAGGGGCAAGCGTCTCGGTCGGAGAAGCGGCCGTCTCCGTGGAAGGAGAGAAACGCGGCGGGAAGGGGCCCCGCGACGGCGGCGGCGAGAAACACGAAATGTCTTCGTCGTCCCGAAAAGGGAAGCGAGCGCGGTCGGCGGTTGGGAACAAGGTGCCGTCGAGCTCGCGGAGGGGCGAACGAAGCCTTCGTGTCGGCGGCGGCGGGATGGGCCGGCCGAGGAAGCAGGCTGCCGGGCCGTTTGCCGTCGGATTCCTCACTCGGGAAATCAGGGGGGGGGGGCTCGGAGCCTGGATGTGAGCCGCGGGCGAGGATGCGGCGGCTGTCGGACGGAGAGGCGGCGGCGGGACTCGAGGACGGAGAGGTGGTGGCGGGACTCGTCGAAGCAACCGCCTAGGAGATCGAAGTCCTGCTCCTGCTCGACGACGGCGACGCGGACGTCGGCGACCACCACGCCGTTCGGACGGTTGCGGACGGTAGCAGACGAACCGAGCTGCGCAGGGACGGAGAAGAACCCCGCGAGAGGCGAGCACCCGGAACGGCCTGTACGATACCCTTTGAAGGGGGGAGACGAAATGGTGAGAGCGATTTGGGACTCCGGCGATGGGCTCTCTTCAATGTGTTCATCCCATAGGATTAACCACCTATATATAGGGCTTATGACCCCCATTCCCTCCGTCCCAAATCAATACCGCCCATATATTCTATTTCCTCCTTAGCACCAAGGAGAATATTGTATCATTAATATTGATTACAAAGAGGGGAATACTTCCTCATTGGATATTCCATTTATTGGCCTTGGCTTCCTTTTTATTGGCCATTTCTATAAACGTTAGATAACGTTCCTACATTTTCAACTTCTTACATCGTACAAAACAGACCAGTAATATTGTAAATGGAGTTCGGATCATCTCGGTGTACCCGGTGAAGAAGAGAGAGTATCCGCGGTCCTCGATCAAACTCGGCCACTATTCCAAGTTACTCGAGTGACAACAGTTCAAATAATAAATTTGATAATTATTGTCAAAAATAATTGAACCGTTACCATCCACACGTCTCCTTAACTTACAGACATCGGTAACGAGTTATATTAAGTTCGGTGATAAATTTGTAAAACGTCGGTAACGATTTAGTAATGATTCAGTGACTTATTAACTCGTTACCGACGGAGTTGAATCGCGATCGATATTTTACTGGCTTACTACTCATCACTTGAGTGGCCGAGATCGTGATCTTTTTTTATTGAGAACTAAGGATAATACCTCTACTCGGAAATTGCGCGGTGATCCGAACTCTTGTAAATGACACAATAAATATAAAAGGAACTGTTTCTCATATTTTATATCGTTGGATCTCTATCCTCTCTCGCTTATAAGGATAGAAAAAAGAAGAAGAAAGGGACGTACATTAAAATTTTGTGAAAAACAAGAAAAGTGGATGTGAAATTGTTGGAATCCAATCATGACATTGACAAGTTATTATTGCATATTTGATTCATATTCTGATGACTCGTACGACAGATAAATGGATTTTGAATCCGTTAATTTAATGAAACTTTAGAATATGGATGTCAATGGTTACCGATTATCCGATTATTCGACTCGTTCGTTAGTTAACGAACAGCAAGTGGATAGTTTAAATTTTTTGAATAAGCTATCCACGTTCGTTTACCGATTAACCGTTATCTTAGCGGATGCGGTCATGAATACACCATAAACCGAACCCGAAAATCGTTATCCGTATTCGCTAACTAATACATAATACGATATAACTCACAATTTATGACATCTAAGTATATATGACCCATCTAGAAAATCTTATTGTTCTTAACTCACTGGTTCACCCTCCTCCTTGAGATCTTAACATTGGATAAGCCTTGTCTTGACGTCTAACAGTGATGTTTTCATCCTCTTCTGCTTCTTGATGGTGCAATCCACGTACACACTTTTGCTGCAAATCGACTATCTCATATTTTATGTTGGACATGTATTATTTTGGAGATGTAATTAAGATTTTTTTTCTATCTCATATTTTGTGTTGCACATCTAATTATTTACTACAGACTCAAAAATTAATTTTACTATGGACTTGTAAATTATTTTTCTATATCTCATGTTTTGTGGTAGATATATAATTAAGAATTTTCTTTTTGTTCATTGCTATAAATAGATACTTTTAATCGTAATATATATATTTTTTATGTGTGTCTTTATCGGTAAAATTATCTTTACTTCTTTATTTTGCTAGGTTGTATTATACGTATGTTATCTCTTTATATATTCGATAACCGTTCGTTATCCGACCGTAAACCGTTTTTAAGTGGATAGAACAATGCGGTTCGCGGATACACCCGATACCGATAGTTAACGAATAACAAGTGGATACACCTTTTTCTTATAGGATACGGATAAGGATAATACTATTATTCGACCCGTATCCGACCCGTTGACATCTCTACTTTAGAATCTCAAATTTGAATTCGCCGATAAGAAGTATATAATTAATACATGGTTTGCGTGTATTTATACGAGCATAGGTATTTGGACGTGTATGCAGATACTTTCAACAAGTATACACGACGGTAATACAATTATTCAAGATACAAACTTTTATGGGTATATGTAGAAATATATTCTCACGGAGTATATATACTACACGACTAGGGGTGCAAACGAGCCGAGTCGAGCCGAGTAGTATGGTGTTCAAGCTCGGCTCGTTTATTTTACACGAGTTCGAGTTGGAGCTCGAGTTTTAGCGAGTATGTGGAACCCTTGTTCAAGCTTGGTTCATTTATTAATCGAGCCGAGTCGAGCTCGAACTCGAGTAGTAGTTAGATTAAAATTCAATTCATATTCAAACTTAAGCTATACACAAACTCCTTTATAAAGTCAAAATCAATGAAAAGTCATTTGTGAAACTTTAGATTTAACTCATTTATAAAATTCAATCTAAGTTTAAACTTAAATTTTGAATTATTTAATATATTTAAGGGACAATATATAAATATTAATACTTAAAATTTAATTTTTAAAAATAAATATATAATATAATATTTAATCGAGCTGTTCGCGAGTTTATCGAGCCGAGCAGGAGTCTGTTCAAGCTCGACTCGTTTAACGAGTTGAGCTTTATTTTTTTGTTCAAACTTATTTATTTAACATAATAAACGAGTCGAGTCAGGATTTTATCGAGCCGAGCTTAGAGTTACTCGTCGGAGTGTATTGGTTCGTTTGCACCCATGTACACGACGGTGATACAAGATTACAAAATGAGGCTCCAGATCCCGCCTCTTTTTGCCGCCGTCATCCAAAAAAATCGAGCGGCCCCTCTCGTCTCCTCTCCCGGCAACGGCAGGCACATCTGAGCTTCCTCCTTGTCCATCTGAAAGCTGAAGCCGCCATCCTCCCGCCTCAGAGCCTTCCGGCCTCCGGCGTCGAATGGACCCCTCTCAGACGCGGCGGGTGGTGCTGCTGGTCGACCTTCGCCCCCTACTCGCCCTCGAGGACTCCACCGCCTTCGCCGACACCGTCCTCGCCTGTGCCCGCCGTCTCCTCTCCTTTCCACCCCTAGCAGCCTCCCTCTTCGCTTGCAAACCCTTCTTCTCCTCGCTCTCTCCTCTTCTTTCCACCTCCGCTGTCCACCGGCTCCTCGGCAAGCCCGCTGCCTTCCCCTCCTTCGACCGCCCCTCCCAGGCCCTCGATTTGCTCTCCCGCACTCTTCTCGCCCTCTCCACCACCTCCGCTGCAGAAGGCGGCATTTTTCTCGATCACCTCGGGCCGTCCCGGGCGTCTCTGGTGGCCGAATCGCTGTTCCAGCTAGCGTACGACTGCATATGGGAAGCTCAAGTTGAGACCTCTGCCGGTAAGGATGAGATCTCTTCTGTTCGACCAAATCTGGTGGTAGTGCTCTCGCCTCTACCCCATTCCACCAGATGCTTGTCTCAATTCTTAGACCTTGAAGCGGAAGATGATGAGTTTTTGTCGAGTTCACAAGGCTTCCGTGCCAAATTCATCAGCATCTTGAATTCAGTAAAGGATCTCTTCGTCGCAAAGGACGTTCATTGTGCCTGGCTTGACGTTGGAGATGTTTCTTATTTGCGGGGTGATATACTTCTCAAAGGAATTGTTGAAAAAGGAATCGAAGATTTAGGTTGGGGTCTCTGCTCAGCAGATGCCATTATACTGGGTTCTATACTTGTTCCTTTTGGATTGATATATCCTTACATTGGTTGCCGATTAGACGATGATAATGTTCACAGGCTCGGGAGGGGCCGGGCAGAGGTGAGTTTAGCCATATCAGATGTGAGTGGGATGCCCCTGGAATGTAAATGCTGCGATCTGGAGGTCGTTGCTTTGAGTATCAAAAGAGAAAGTATGGATATCTGGGAGATATTTTCACGAGATGTTGCGAAAGTTCAGGTCAAGAAAGTATGGAGGATCAGTGGACAAGCAGGATTCGAGTCCAATACAGATGCTTCTTTTATACTTCGGGTTTTTCCATCCGAGCTCAGGCAAGTTCAAGACCATGGGGATTTTAAAGGTTCCCAACATGGTAAAACAGAAGGATTCTTTGCTGACAGGGTTCTCGAGTTGTTCAGGGACAATGTGGCGGTTGCTGCTGGAAAGCCTGTCTGGCAGCTCATATTGGCTTTCCTTGTCAGAAGAAGCTCCAGTGCTCTTGTGTCTATTCCTCTTGAAAGTGGGAACTCTCTTCTTGGCGTCCTGAGACCATTCACAGTTCATTCTGCTATCCTGTACATAGTGGGTGATTCGATGAGAAGAAGTTTGAATCCTGAACTCGATGCAGGGTTAAACCTCACAGACATGCCTTTTCTGTCTGAATCTGCTGTTTCCGGTGACATCATCCACGGTAGAAAGAAGAATAAGAAACACCTAAGCATGATTCAGAACCTTGCTTTTGATTCTTTTCGTAAATATGCATTCAGCCAAACAGAAAATGCTAATTCAGAAGTAGACTTGGAAGATTTGTATTTTGCTAACAGATGTCATAGTTCAAAGAAGTTGAGGTTTTTGCATTGCTGGATAAGACAAACAAAGAAATCAAAAACTTGCACAAGAGTCGATGACCTAGGGAGACAGTTAGGAACCAAAGAAGATACAGAAGAAAAATCGACTACTTCACAGCAAGAGTCCTTTCCTGCGGAAGTGGCTCAACTCAGTGGGATGGTGTTTGTGGAAACTCCAGCTATTACATTTCTGGAGGACTCAACAACTTTTGCTGAAAGTGTTTCCCAGAAGATTTCACATGTTGTGAGTTCTGAAGAAGTGGATCTGGGGTTTTCTGCTGAACGTCTTGTTAACTCAACCATTAAATTCTTCTCTGCTAAGTTTGGAATGAACAAAGAAGAAGAAGATCTACTCTCTGAGGAAGGGAGCAAATGTCATGCACTACTTGCAGCAGAAGTAACAACGCTACTTTTACAGAAACCTAAAGATCTATTGGCGAAGTACAAAAGTTACAATGCATCATCTCTAGCAACTAACCCGGTTGCTCACTGTGAAGTGAATAAAGTTCGAGAGTATCCTTAAAAAGTGTAATTTTATTTTTTTCAGTCTACATTTTTTTCTCTTGAATTTCTTAATTTCCATTAGACATGAACTGCAAATTTTGTTTCGCATGGAAATATTGCAGTCAGAAATCAGCTCAAGTATAGAAGAGAACCTTAGATCAAAGATGGTAAAAGATATCTGCCTACTCCTGGGAAACATCGAATTCAATTTACAAGGAGAAATGTTTGCTGGTGAGAGCCTAATTGACTTTACCGGGAGGATCATAAAAACTAGGTAAATTTATTTCTGAAGAGCTGCTGTTTGAGTGATTCATATTGAATATTATCATATTTATATATTTCTATGAAAGAAAACTTCTTACCCTTGATTCCCTTAAAAACTAGGTAAATTTATTTCTCGAGACATATGATGTGTATGTTTATGCATTTATGTCTGTACATACATATGAAAGAAGTATAGAAAGAAGGCCAAGGTGATCAGTGCTTATTCTAACTGTGAATTGTGTATGCTCTTTCCAGCCATTATAACAACCTTCCCCAAGTTATTCACATTGTAGTCCATTCATCGGATATGCTGTAATTATTTTCCTGGGAGCAACATTGGACCATTCCCACTTTCAGAAAAGAAAACATGGGATTAGTTTTCTTTTCACTCTTATTCTGGTAGGCAATCGATCTTTTTAATCTTGTCCACCTTTCTTTACATCTCTATGAGAGTGTTACATGCATATTGGATCCTTTTTCTATTATTGTTTATTTCCTGATTATTGCCAAGTACATAGATGAAAGAAAAGCACATTATAATGGGGAGGGGGGGGTCTATTGCAGCCAGGATAGCTAACAACATAAAAGTGTAGAATGGAAGAGTATAGCAGTTATAGTAGTCATCAAGAATCACCTAAGTGCTCCTTAGGTGATGCCTAGATGCAAGGGCACTTTCTGTATGACAAGATGCATGTGCACCTTTATGGGATACCAAAAGGCATCCAACGCAGCAGCTTAGGTGTCCAAGGCACCTGTCTTCGTGCCCTGGGTGCCCACTGCTGCTGCTGGTTGCACTATTGTCATATATTGTTACTCACTTTTGACTGTAGCTGTTACTTTATTCACCACTAACTATCTACCATTGCCGGCCCTTCATCAGGCATACAGTTCCTTATTTTCTTGTCTCTACCTCTGTTTCTTGAATTTTTCTTTGCCCCTTACTCTTTTGTTGTTCCCCTTTTGATAAACCTCCCTCCACGCTCTCTTTATGCCTCCACACCCATTCTCTTGACTCTCAACCCTACCCCCCTCTTGAGCCAAGCCCTCCATCTCCCTCACTTAAGCAGACTTCTTGTCGCTCATGTGATCAACGATCCTTTGACAACTTTGGTCACCTTGTCATCTTGACAACTATGACAGTTATACCAATTCTAAGGCGATGATTTGCCTATTGCTGAAGGATCTTTAGAGGTAAAATGCCACAAATACACGTGTTATGCAGGCTTTAATTCAAGTTGATCTGTAACAGCCCCAAATTGTGTGGTATACAGCTGTAACTACATAAAAGTAGAATTGTAAAGTTTGGGGTCAAATTGGTTTATTCATAGCCTCTACTTTTACTTTGGTCATCCTGTCTAAGCCATTTAGTTATCCTTGCTACTGGCCAGGATCCAAGGTGTAGACTTGGACCTTGAATATTGTGGACCAATGATAGAATATAGACAAGTTAGTACCTCTGCCATCTATCACAATGCATTATTTCTTAATATAGAATTTAATTGCATAATATAAATGAATCATGTGAAATTAACAACTTATATCGGATATTAATAAAGTTAGAAAGCAATTTGTTGTAGGTTTCTGCTAGAAACTGGTCAAAGTTCCAGAAGTTGATATGACTATTATTATCTTACAGAGACAGTCAAATGGCCTCGTAGTAATTAGCAATCCCTGCTTGCTTTAGTTCTCTGTACGCCCATTTACTTAATAGGTGTGACAGTTTGATTTTAAAAAATTGGTGAACGCAAACTAAACCACCAATCCGACAACCTGAACCGGACCAAAATATCCTTAAAACATGTTATAATATTTAAGTAATACTTTATGATTTGACATCTAAATATACTTTTTAGATATTTTAAATATTATTAACTGAAGCAAATTGAATTAGATTGGTTCTATTAGGTGGCTTGGCTGAAGCATTAGGGTTGGTCTGGGCAGGGAAAAAAACCCTCCCAACCCAAACCAAACCTATGTAGTTTTAGGTGTTAGATGCTTGAGGCGAGGAACCTCAAGCAATCACCCTAGGTGATAGAGGGAATGAAGGGGGAGAAAGGTTTTGTCCGGACTTTAACCAGGAGAAAAAGACACTAAAGGCGAAAATGACACCGGATGCCCACTCCCACTGCAGCCATGTAACCCATCGAACAGGGAAGACCCCTCTAACCGGGTCTCATAGACCTAGTAACAAGGTGTTCTGAAACTTAAAAATGAACTGGTTGAACCTCATGAAGCACTGAACCTCCCCGTCACACCAGGTGGGTTTGGCCCTTCGAGTTTTTTGCTTTAAGGTCTAGGAATCGGCATTATTGAGTCTGCTTGACCTATCTTCTTCACCTGAAATTGGGCGGAGAAAGCTCCTGCGGACCTGCAGTGCACAGGAGCTGTTCTCAATGGGTCCCATTGCCTAGGCGACCTTGTCTGAATTGAGGTGGAGAGAAGCTCCCTCGTCTTGCCTCATTGCCTAGGTGACATTGGCCAAATCAAGGTGGAGAGGGGCTGCCTAGTCTCGCCTCATCATCTAGGCAGTCACCTCAAACACGCCCTGTGCATTTGATAATGTAGACCCAAACAGACTCGAGTTTACTCGTCTTTGAAAGATAATATTGAAAAAAAAAATATAGGGTGTTTGATTGCACAATAAATTTTTATATATTTTCATGACAAAAAATTGTTTTAAAATAAAGTGTAAGCCAACCAATGACATAGGATTATCGTGTTTGGGGGGATGTGATAACAAAAAAGAGTGAGAGTCATGTATGACAAAAAGAGGTGGGGGACCAATACCACTAGATAATAAACTGTGCCAAACACCTATTTTAACAAGTTTTGTTACAAAATATAAATTTGTAATAAAAACTCAATTTATCATGCAACCAAACACCCCATTAGTGTTAACTTTTGAACTCTTAAAGATATACTTTTATGATTTTGAAATTTTTGGGCGCATACTTGCTAATAGGTGTTACTCAGGCTTGTACGTTATTGCAAATATGCTATTAATGAGGTATACGAGTAAAAGGCTCAATCTATATTGTACTCTTTATCTCATCGGCTGTGCATCTTATAGAATGTAGTAGGAGACATCGGCTACACGGATCAAATGTTGACTGACTTCAGAATGATCCTAAGAGAAGAATGAAGTTTGCAAGATCCGTTAGTTTCTAAATCATCAAGTAGTTTCTGGATCAGCTAGATCAGAAAGTGACATGGATTACGTTGCCTCGTTTATGATGGTGAGAGATGAACATCCGATGAAGATTTGCACATTTGCCTCTAATGTTCACCAGATGTCACCGAAATAGTAAAGTTCTGGCTATAATGTTTGCTCGATTTTAAACTCAAGGGACCTTTCTGAGGTACCCATAAAGCTTGGAGAATGAACAAATAACGAGAATTAAAAAAAAAAATGGATATATGTTTTTTGTGTTTGAAATGCGCAAGGTTGTCGAACTATACGATGACATTACGTTAATAGTCCTGTATCTTTGGTATTCTCCACCCTTCAAAATCTTTTGATTTCGTGAAATTACAATTTTGATCTGCATGGAAAAATATATTATCCCATCTCAATTTCAGATTTGCTTGATTTTGAAACGCTATTATTGATGAACACTTTTTAAATGCAAACCCATGATCTACATGTAAGTCCAAAAAATGTGCAGTTAAATTGGTAACTTGCGAAGATAAATTGTCTAGGATAAGACCTCCTGGCTGGCTTCTTTCAGGTATGCACATTCTCTGGAGGATGTAGTTCACAGGATTTACTCCGAGATGGAATTCTTCTCGTTTGACGAGGTTGACGAAGATTCTGCTTCACTACCTAACAGTAACGGTGAACCATGTAGAGATGAAGATGCCGCTCCAAAAGATATAGCTGAAGCAGCGGGAAATCCCTCACTTTGGGATACGCATGCAATGGGCGACCCTTCACAGTCATGTGATGTTAACAGCCATAGTGCCCATAGGAGCACAGGAAGTGCAGAACACAACGTCCTTATAAAAGCTCAAGAAAGAAGAGAAAGGGCCCGCAGGTTCTCTCATTTCACAAGCTGGAGACGGAATCTGCAAAGAGTTTGGGCGCCCAAGCATGGAAAGGTGGACAAACCAGCACATGAATCATTTCACCGATCTTCCTGGAAGAGACGGCGGCGTTTGTCTCTCAAGGACACGGTGTGTGAAACACCGATGGTGCATCTACAGAATCCTGCTACACAACATGACGATCGCGGGGAAGCGACAAAAGCACGTCTTGGGAATTCTTTACTTTCGAAGGCTTTATTCCAGGAGTAAGTTGGAGACTCGACCAAGATAATTGGCTTACCGGCAAATCCATTCTTGCTTATTTGTAAATTGATCTTGAGTCCTTGGCCACCTAGATTTAACGTTAGTGAGCATTTGCATAGATACTGGAGGTTGGTGCCAAACAGCTTCAAGTGACATTCATACAAAAAAGATGTATGCAGTTTGCATCACAGATTCTACCAAGAAGTTTGATCGGAGTACCAGAAAGTTTCAAAGGTTTTTCAGAGCATTGGTGGGTTTTCTATGTTTCAAGTGTACGAGACATACCACTGAAGGCTTTTAAATGTAACGCATTCTTTAGTTGTTCTTATTGGGACAGCTTTAGGTTGTAAAAGGTTGCTCTCTCCTCTCCATTCCTTCCGAGTTCCGACACAGATGATCAGAACTGCTCGAGATCTTCGGGAAAAGCTAAACATCACTGCGAGCATCTCTTGTATTTTCATCCTCTAAAATTTGGTTGCATCAGGCAAGAATCAGTCTGGAGCTTTTTCACTTGTTAATTTGTCCCGTTCGAAGTATATCATCTACGGGCTTTTAATGCCTAGGACATTTTTTTTTTCATTTGTACCACCTGAGAGACGGTATGAAACTGATGATTTTTGTATTCTCCAACAGGAAGCTCAGTATAGCTTAAAGATATCATGATAATTAGAATTATTAGCTTCATCCTTTTGTATTTTGACTTTCTGTGTCATGTTTATGACAATGGGACTCCTGGTAGATGGGAGAGAGAGGGATACATGTACCTCTCTCTCTCTCTCTAATCCCAAAAGAAATATCAAAATGGTTTTCGAAATGAGCAAGTAAAAATATGAAACCTCTCCTATTTTTCTCTTCACAACGTTGCCTTTTTCAAAAAATAGAAGGTAATAACTATTATTTTATAATCCACACTTTTATATGGTTGTCAAAGGAGTTGCCATCAGATGAATACTGGTTAATGGTGATACAAATTCACAAAAAATTGAAGTGATGACGATGAACTTGACCGGTAAAGATTTATTGTTTCATTTTAAATACAGGATAAGTGCGTACCGTATATTTTAAAAGTTGTTGGATTTAAATTAAGAAAAAGCATAAAATTTAATAATTCTAAATTAGTTAAAATAGGCAAGAGCAATGCATTGTTCTACATTATTTCTCTCCACGTCCCCCGGTTCACTTTAGTCACGAGACGGAGATAAGTCCCCTTCTGCCCTATTGTTCTATTAGTATCAAAAAAATTTATCAGACATATATCAAGGTGATGTGAGGTAGGTACCCATAAACGTGAATCAAACAACTCAACTATGACCATGTGTAGTCATGTCTCAAGCACACATCATGTTCAACCACGAGCATGCGTAATCATGCCTTGAGCATGTAAATTACATGCATGATGTAATCCGGTCACACCACGACATGGGTAACCAGATACAAGAGAAAGTACGTTCTCTTATTTGGATGACTAAGGTGAATTAAAGTTGATAAAAGTTTGATTTACCTCTGTCACAATCACGTGATGGAAAGAACTCTTCTTCAATTTCTCACACGAGAGGATGAGATTTAGGATAGTAAAAGAGAGAGAGAGAGAGAAAAAATGAAAGGATATTTAATAATTTGTTCTCATCGTTAGTGTGATGATGTTTTTTTAATAACACATTCTAGTTTTTTATTATAAGAATAACATACAAATTTTTTTTCAAAATTAACACACTTTCGTAGAATTCAAAGTCCTCAACTCCAACTTTGATTTGGACTCCAAAAGATGGATTTGAGGACTCTCTATTCACTTCTTTTTTTTGCAATTTTTTTATTCTTAAGATAAAAAATTAAAGTTTGTTATTCAAAAAGTGAAAGGGTAAATGAGTTCTGTAGAGGTGAATGAGACTCTCGAAGGAGTGTGAATCGTTTCAATCAATCAACTAAAGACATCTTCCGTCGTGTTGTATCAACCACCGCAACGCCCCCTCTCTCGTTACATGCAATTATGTATCATATTTTTTATTTGTTATTAAACATGCACTATATTATTAAATAGTGTAACATGTTACTAAATATTTTATATTTTAGTTATTTTTTATCAAAACAAACTAACCTTGTTCGTATAGTTAAAATAATGTAGTGCACGTTACAACACACGAGAGAGTAAAACTAAAACACTCAAACAGAGACTTGGACCAGAACAAACAAACTACGAAGACACAACTCGAAGTCAAACACACACGAAATTAATCACATAATTTGGATGACTTGCACGAAGAAATAAAGATTTGAGTACTTTTAATAGAGTTTGACATGAACGTGGATATCGCATGGATTGGAAGTCTCACAAATAGTAAGATCGTGGCTATTGATGTGACTTGGAAAGATGCCAAAACAGGATATTATAACATTAAAACAAAAGATGACAGTAAATAAACTTGAGAAAGAAATGATTTAACTAAGTAGAACACTAGAGTAGAAGAGATCACAAAAATGTTTATATAGAAATTTAGGCAGATCAGAAGAGAGATTTCAAGAAAATAAGGAGAACACCCTGCCACCTCTTCTTCGGTTGAGCAAGAGTTGGTGTCGCCTGCCTACTACAACTTTCTGGAAAAAAAACCCCCGCGCCTTTTTAGAAGAGCCCCCAGCTGCTTCAGGGGAAGGAGACCCCCGTGACCTAGGCATCTGCCGCCCGTCACTCGCGAGCCCCCCCCTCGGATCTTCGCAAAACTCAACTTGATGCTTAATGAATGATACTCTTGCTAATAACTCCTAATGTCACAGTGAAAGAGATCCGTCGACACTCTAATTTCTTGGGAAGAAGCTTTAGAAATGCTTCGTTACGTCTCTCCGCTGCATAGCGAGCACGTAAGCTCCCTGGTAGAAGAAGAGAATGGTTATCGAACTATTGTTGAAGCATTACCTCTATTTTTTGTAATAGGAAGGAAATCCTAACTTTCCTCTTCTCATTTTCCCGAGGATGTGACAAGAGAAATAGACTGATGCCTGATGGTTTGACACGAAATCTTGTTTTCTTTTCCCAATAATCTCCGCTGACTGGGGGGGGGTGAAGAAAAGGAAAGAATAGAACCAGTGGGAAACAAATCGGGAGTTCCGCCCGAAGAGGAGGGCTCGACCGTCATTTTTTTGAGATTACTAACTAAGCAAGTCGGTAACATTTTGTAATATTAGTAATAAAAAATAAGATATTTATTAACATATTACAGTATCTAATGCCTACACACACCCGCACAGAATCTCGAAGATAAGTGGACGTGTTCCGCGATCGACCCTGCTGGGGTGGAGTGCAGACCCTGCTGCTGGCATCGTCGTCCTGTCTCCCCCCCCGCGCGGTGCCTTCGACCCTTGCTTTCTGTTGTAGGTTAACAAGATTAGACTGAGTAGTTATTTTTTTATTAAATCTGATTTTGTTATATATATATATCTTTATCCTTGAATCAAGTTAAGAGGCCTTAATTGTGCATAGTCTTATCATGGCATATGGTGTGTACGTGCATATCATCTTGGCATTTGTCTAAACATGTTAATTAGAGTTTTAACATCATGAGCATAGGGTTTGAGGTTGAGCATGGCATGATATGAGATGTTTGTGAGTAATTCATGGCAATGCATGAGATGTTGTGAATGCATGTGGGCATTAAAAACGTAATTTGAGACTGGGCTAGACTGGACTAGTAGTCGTGTCCGTGGGCAGCGGAGCTTAGAACCGTCTGGTGCATCCTTCGATCCCAGATCCCGCGGGTTATCCTAAGTGCCACCCCTGCCTAGGTGCACTATGGGATTTAGTTTAGCTATATAATTACTGTTATATATGGTAGATCTGGTCCTACCTCGTTGAGATCGCAAGACGACACATTTCTTGCGAAACAAATGAAAATATGAATGTTTCATATAGAGGATAGGTGCATTGTGGTGTAGTGTTGTGGTAGTAACCATGTTGTGTTCATCAACACTGTTTTCAAGGCGTCGCCTAGGCGACAAGGCGCCCCCAGAGGGGGCAAGGCGATGGGCGCCTAGGTGCCCATTGACTTAAATAACTATTTTACTTATTTTAATAATAAATAATGCTAATTAAGTGTCAATATCATATAATTAAGTTGTTTTAGAGTAAAAACAACTAGTTTTAATAGTTAATTTGACTATAAATTAACATTTTGATGAATAATAGCTAGGGTTAAATGATTTTTTAAGTGTTTACTAATATATGATGTAATTTAAATAGTAATTTTAACTAATTTGTCAAGTTATTTAGTCTATGTAACTATGCAATTTCCACATTATTGATTGATTTGCATGGCGTCAAAGTTATTTTGCATCATTTTTTACATATATCTTTATTATTTTATCTATTTTACTATATAAAATAAGGCGTCGTCTAACGCCTCGCCAAGGCGCCAAGGCGGTACTATGTCGCCTTGATCGCCTTGACTGCCTTAACAACTATACTTCATCGTAAGCTCATTTAAGCATATTTGTCTTGTATGGTATGCATGGTAAGTCTTTTAATTGGTGTTTTGTAGGGTATGCATGGTAGGTCTCCTTGTTGGTGTTGCATTGCATTATCTACTCATAACACTACGTATTGGTGAGAGGACCCCTTTTTTTGTCTTAAATTTGGTAGGTTATGGTTGTATGTCCTAAAACTTGTGGAATGCCAAGTTAATTATATATTGTTTAGTTTTATGTTGTATATAACATGTGTAGGTTGGGTATTGTATACATATCATGATAGGGTCTTGTTGGCTATCTAATTTGGTGGATGATGGAATGTCTACTGAGTCGTTATGATTCACTCCAATCTGTTATTATATTTTCAGGAAATCAAGTTTAGCGCAGCAGAAGCTTGGTGGTATGGACTCCAAGGAATAATTTGAGTGGTTATTATGCAATTTAGACCGGTGTATGATTACTTAGATTGAGATATTATTAAGTGATTTGAGATGAGTGGATAATATTAAATTATGAATTGAGACCTCTTATTTTCTTCGAGTTTTTTTTCCAAACCGATGTGTTTATGGAGATTATTTTCCCGATTACATCGTCGGACGTTGTACAGGTCGAAATCCGAGTCGTGACATTCACTGCGGGAGGAACATGCTGGAGAGCTTCGAGATCGGGCCGTGCAGAGATGCTCGCACGACGGGTTTCCTCGTCGGCCGGAGGTTCTCTCACTTAATCAGGAGCAGAATCGCCGGCGACCTCATCCTTCGGCGGCAGCTCCTCCCGTTCGCACAGACCCCTGAAGCTCAACCGCTCATCCACTCGCTGTCCTCTGCCAACAGGTGCTTACCATGGCGGAGAACACCCTCTCTCTCTCTCTCTCTCTCTCTCTCTCTCTCTCTGAAAACGGATGCGGCTGAAACAGGGAAAGGTTCCCGGCATACTGGGAGGAGATGCTGGGGACTGCTGAAGGAAGCGGCATCTCAGTTCTTGAGGTAAGCCCTCTTCGCCGTTCACGGCTTCCTGCGCAGAGCCTCCGGGCTAATCGGTCTCTTTGCGCTGCAGATACTGCTGTTGAACTTCAGGAAGGAAATCCACCCTTTTGTCCCGGAGCCGCCGGTGGAGCTGTACGACGGCGGCGACTGTTCAGATATAATGCTCGTAAACTGTTCGACGGCCGTCGCAGCACACAACGAGGACGCGAACGCCGCTCTTGTCGGACACACGTAATGCCTCCACAATCTCGACGACGCCGCCACCCTTGGTGGCCTTGAAGCTCACCCGGTGGCCGCTTGCTCGCCCTGCAGGTACTTGATTAGGGCAACGCTGCCGGGAGGGCAGTCCTTCACCGCCTACACGTACGCCGGCGAGCTCCCTAGCTGCGCCTTTGGCTTCAACAGCCACGGCCTGGTAAGCTCCAGCCCACTTCCTCTTCTCGGCTTCAACCTGCCTGATTATCTTCCTTCTCAGGCATTTACGCTCAATTCCGTTCCACCCAAGAAGGACGAACTCCTTGCCGGAGGCATCGGGAGGAACTTCATATCCCGGGACTTGCTGGAAGCCACCGGCCTTGGAGATGCTTTGCGGGTCTGCTCTTCTGCTCCCCTAAATTCTTTTCCCGCTCTGCTCGGAGGAATTAAGACATGTAGATAAGAGTGAGGGAGAGATTGCGTCTTCTGAATCTTTTCAGAGGCTCCGACAGTGCAATGCGTCCGTTGGCCACAGCTACAACCTGGTCGACGCGAGCAGCCGCCGGATGGTGAACGTAGAAACTGCCTCCGGCAACCGTTTCTCCGTTCATGAAGTTGGGCAGACGCCGTTCTTCCATGCAAACATGTACTGCCACCTCGACGTGGAGCAGGTGATGAAGTAGAGATAGAACTGTGAATAGGTTCAGTGAGAGATTTGCCTATAGAAATTTTGGACCAAGGAGTTTTCATTTTTTTTTTCCTTTGTCTGAAAATGGTGATAATTAGATCTCGCTAAAAAACTAAGCCAAAAAAATGGAAATCCAGGCACAAGATGAGAACTCCAAGAGCAGGCAAAGAAGGGCAGCGTTGCTTCCGGTGGAATCGGAAGACGACATGCTACGGCTTCTTGGGGACTCTGCCGATGATAAGTATCCGATCTTCATGACAGGTATTGGCTTCAGCGCCTTCTTACTCTTCCTGGTCTCCACCAAATTCTCCATGATTAGCTTTATATAAGCTTGAAGCCAACATTTCAGGTCCGTTGCTTTATACATTGTGCACGGTACTGATAGACTTGGACAAGAAAACACTGAGCATAATTCAGGGAAACCCGAAGGAGGGGCAAGTCTCACATGTGTTCCAGCTTCTTCCCTGATCATGATGAGGTAGCCTTTGAGAGTTCTACTTGGTGGATCAAAATTGATCCAATATAGTCAAAAAGCCTAGACATCATTTAAGTTTTTTTCACAATTGCATATTTCGGGGTAATCCAGCCAGGCTTCAACTAATTACTGTGTTTTTATATTGAGTATTGAAGGACAAGACATGGATGCATTGGTCACTTTTCAAGTTTGTATAAGGTCAATCCGGATTCAGGAATTAAAATCATCGCCAGTCAAAACCTAGCATAGGCCAGATAGATTGAATGAATTCAGGCATTAAAATCCTGGTCAAGATTGATGGCATGTGCACTAGGAGATATGCGACCTGATGTCAAATTCCTCAAGGATCCTAATAAATCTGTGTTTAAGGAACTTATACACGTGAATACAACAGCATGATAACATTGATGATGAAGATGATCCAGGAGGATATGCGAACCTCAGAAAGAGGATGCACTGCTCTTCTGCGAGATACTTGAAGAATATGAAAAGCAAAAGAGATATGATCACCTGCAGTAAACGAACCTTTTGAAGGATTCATTGGGATTTGTACATTTGAAAATCAAAATTCTACATAAATACAATAAGGGAGAAAACAGAGCTCCAAGTTGTCACCTCAGATATAAGCATGAAGTTCTTGGTGCAGAGAATTTCAGCTGCTTGCATTCATCCTACGCCTGAATCTAGGGATCTTGGGATGTTCTTAGATGAGCATGTTGCCCCTCAAATCTTGCTTCCAGGAGCTTTGCCTTCAATGAGCTCTGTTTGTGGAACCTGAGAGGTCACGGATGTTTGAGGAACAGGGAGCATAAGATGATGTCCCTGTTTCTTTCTCGAACTAGACAGAGAATACCCTTTACCTGGAGCATCTTCATCTTTTCAGCGTACTGGGTGCACTACCAGCACCAGCACCATTCAATTGAATAAACTCCAGAGAACGGCGACACAAGCACCTGTCTTTTGCAACATCTGGGGCTAACACATCACCATCGAAGCTATACAATCGCCACATTTGTAGAAATACCTTGATGTCACATTCTAATCTGTACATCATTATGCTTTTCTCGGATAGATCATCATGATCATCTGCAAGCCTTATCTGCTGCCGTTCATCCAGCCATGCTTCAGAGAATCCTAATATCAGATTGCCCATTTTATTAATAGGCCCTTTGTCACTCTTTGGTTTCAGTTTTCTTGTCTCTTTCTCATACTCCATAACACCCCTGGCAAATTCATCACAGAGGTCCAATAACAAGTTCCGTGAAGTCTTCTCCTCTTCAAGGTCCTGCAACATCTTTGAGAATGCTGGTTTCATTTCAGACAACTCTTTGGCTAATGTTCGATGCAGGCCTTCTGAAGACCTTCTTAATCTCCTCTCGGCTTCAAGTTTTGCCTTTTGAGATTTCATGGCAGCTTTAATCCTCTCTTGCTCTTTGATCTTCCTAGCTAGTTCATTTTCTGCAAGTTGCTTTGTTAGATCATTAATTTCATGGTGATTTAACCTTTTCTCATGCAACACTTCTTGAATGTGAGCATGAGCATGTTCAAGCTCCAATCTCAATCGTTGTACCGATGATACAGTAGATTTTTGTTGCTTTTCTAGTGCCCAGATCCGGTTTAGTACTTCCAAGTTCCAACAACTTTGTAGATGTTTTACGCCCATTCCCTAACTTTTCCTTGTATTCCAAAGAGCTTACATGAGTTACTGCCAGGTTTAAAGCTGTCATCTATGAGGAAAGAGTACATAATTGAGCAAAACAGTAAAGAGTAATCCAATTACAAGAAAATTCAGATGCCAAAAGAAATGCAGGCTCCTTGACGTACATCATTTTTGAACATCTAATTCTTAAGTAGCTTGCTGCAAACTTGATTCGGATGGAAAGTGAAAGCAACATATCCAAACACAGCTGGTTATAATCATTCCGTTAAGATTTGTTAGGAAGCCAACATTAGGTAAGCCACAATATTTTGACAGGAAGTTCAAGTTGATAAGGTCATATATGATTGACCTTTGCTTCTTTTGATCTACATTCCTTAATCAAGGTGGGAATTGAACAGTTGATGTCCCTATGTTATCTAATTCTTAGGGTTTTACATTATCATCTTAAACAATAGAGTTTATGCAACCATATACATGAGCTACCAGCAGTAAAAAAAGGTGGGCAAATTGTCATTCAAGTCCTAAAAAGATGAGGGCGCCCTTAAAAGTGAACAAAAAAGTTGGCATGCAATGGCGCATAAATGACAATGAAGATGGATTATCCAATATAAAACAATCTCAACTATCTTAGATAAGCTTGGGGCCAGCAAGAATCTAATTGCTTAATCTCCCCCAGGAATGTATCCACTTGCTATGCGCAATTATCTCAAGGGAGCAAAATCCTGATTTTTAGACCACCTGGAGTTTGATTGAATGCTATGAATTCTTGGTCAAAACAGAATGCTATGAATTCAGTAAACAAGCCTGGACATCTGCAGGTGTGAGATTTAGTTCCAACCCTAGGGACTACGACTTCACGTGTAATGTCTTGTGCCAAAGGAAAATGATCATTGCTGTCAGCTTGACGTGTACCGCAAACTCTCTCAATCAAACTCGCATGACAAGATGGAAGCATGATTTTTTTTTTGGATGCAGGGAAGCTTCCGTTCGATATCATCTATGATGATGGCAAAACTGTTAGAAATCCCCTTGTTTGAGGTTCAAATAGCCATTTATCTTCATAAATGAACGCTCTGTAAGGATGTTATATGGCCACCCATAATGATAAAAAGAGCACCCAACCATCTAACAACTACATTGGAACTCCCCAAGGAATTCACTGTTCTGCACATAATCTACAAATCAAAAATCCACTTTGTCATAAAAATAAGATGGACAATATCGATTTGGTTATGGACGCAGTGCTTCGCACTAATAGTATGTTGTTCAAGTTTGACTCGTTTAGTTCTAGTTCGAGCTTTAACAAATATGCTGAATTTTTGTTCAAACTTATTCATTAATTAATTGAACCAAGTTCAAGCCCGAGTAATAACTTTACTCAAGTTCAATCCACATTCAAGCTAAAACTTGATACAGACCTGTTTATAAAACTCAAAAGCAATATAAAGTTATCGATGAAAATTTCAATTTAACTCATTTATGAAACTTGATTTAAGTATAAACTCAATTTTTGGCTTATTTTATATATTTAAGTAATATTATATAATTATTAATACTCATAATTAACTTTTTTAACAAATATTCAATCAAATATATAATCGAGTTACTCGCGAATTTATTGAGTTGAGTAAGTGTATGTTCAAACTCGACTCATTGAATGAGTTGAATTTTATTTTTTATTCAAAGTTGTTCATTTAACCTAATAAAGGAGTTGAGTTGAGTTTTTACTAAACCTAATTTTGAACTACTTGTCCAAGTGTATTGGTTTGCTTGCGCCCCCAAGGAAAAGTCAAGAAAGTCCAATGTCCGAGAAGTAAGGTGTTTTGTCGAGATACATATAACAGTTATAAAAGCAACCCCCCCCCTCCCGGCCCAATAAAAAATAAAAAAATCTAGACAAAAGGAAACAGTAGCACAAATGATGGTGTTGAAATCAAATGTGACGTGAGTACGAAGGAGTTAACTCAGCAATTACGATAGCTCTAATCTGCATTTGAAATCAAAAGAGTTTGACCTCAAAAAGAAGAGAGACAACTGAATCATCTGCATTTGCAAAAGGGTTCCGAGTTTCAATGTCTCTTTTTGCCTCTTTTTGGTATGCCAGAGTTATGGATTCCAGTTTATTTATGTGTCTTTTTTATATTTTTCTCTATTATCCCCTGATATCTTGCGGTTGAGTTCTATTCTGTTATTTTCTCGTATCATTAGTCACATTCTTTATTTTGAGATCATTAATATGGGTGATGTTCACACACTCTCTTGATGTGATTATCTAGTTTTGTGACAGTTGTCAAACTCTTACGGGAGAGTTTCTCTACTGTTCGATTATTTAAACATTTTTACATGTTAGTCAATTTATGACTATATTTAAATTTGTTAGAGATGATGATTGTCAATAGAACTCTAGTTATTTATAACTTCGTCCTGTATCTTTGTTTCTTATGTTGGAGTCTATAGTTATGCTTGAGTTTGTTGGAGATGGTGACCATTCATGTTTGAGTCTGTCTATGGTTATTGTGTCGTTGTCCGAAGAATCCGAAGAAGAAGAAGAAGAGGAGGAGAGTCTCAATGTCTCCTAGACTGTAACTTCGGCCGAAAGGAGATCAAACGGGGAAAGAACATTGCAATTACTGATACATATATAACAGCTGACGGATATCAATTCCCTCAGGAAGATATATCACAGGAGATCGTCACGCATGACACCCTCTTTCGATTGTTCTACACAGATTCTTGCATGATTAAACAACAGGCAAATATCGATCTGCTACCTCGCAAGCATATTTGATAGTTGATAAAATTTCAACAACAGTCATCAGCATAGGCAAGCCGCGGACCTCGGCACTCCGATTACCTGCGTTGGGTGAGGAGGCGGTGGAGAGAGATCCGGCGCGTCTCCGTCGAGCAGCTTCTCCTCCCTACAACAGCGGCTTACCCGCCGCAACGCATAACCGGGAGGCTCCTCGATCTCCCGGTGGGCAGCGCCGAAACCCTGGCGGAGACCCCGCCCGCGGACACGGCGGCGCCGCCCTTGGCCGCGCTCGGAAACGCCAATGAGACGCGGCGGCGGCGGCGTCGCTGCTTCGTGATCGCTCCGTCGACGTGCTCAGATGTGTATATTGTATAATATTTCGGTATAAAAGTACGTTAACTAAAAACTAAATTTAGTAAATCATTTTAACACTTTTTGATCGGGTGTTCTTCGAAACATGAGTCAAAAGGAGCTTCAAAATTAAACGTGGACGGTTAAAAATAATCCTAGGATCTTATCTTGATAAAGAAAAAAAAAAACAAGGAAATATTCCTAAGCTGAGTAGCATTCGCTGCCAATTTACGCTAATCACCGAACTCGTTGGTTGATTTAAGTGTAACATGTTTTGAAAGTACGAAATCTTAAATTTACGTCTGACCTCGTAATAAAGTACTCGATTTTATTAATTAGTAAATTTAATCTTCTTTTACTTCAGCATCTATTATACATTACTTCTATCCTCATAAAGAGATTACAAAACTGAAAACTTCAATTGTACAGCTTTTTTATAAAATTTATAAAATATAAAAGGCAAAGTTAATTAAAATATAAAATGAAACAGTCTAAATTCACAAACCGTACAAGACCAAGCGAAAGCCACTTTATTCGTTACACCTTCTCTAACTACATATATATATAGACTATTTCATCCCCAATCTTAACTGCAGCTTCTTAGAATGCAACGATGAGTATTTCGAAAATCGGGTAAGCAAGAGACTGACTCGACCTGTTTATACAAGTGAAAAAAAAAATTTGATTCACTCATAAGTTAAACATGAGTGGAGATGGACCCAACTTAATTACATTTTCAAATAGATAACTATTACTTCGTTACTTCACTGTTAAGGTAATCACTAACAAACTAAAACACTCTGAACATTTTTGAGCTTCGCTCTAATATTTTGGTGAGATGAGTGAAGAGTGTTGCGGAAAACCCGGTGATCGATCACCCACGGAGCAAGACGCACACACCACGAAGACAACGAGATCTCGAAGAAGTCGAACTCCACTAAACCGCAGACATACAACCTCTCCCCCGGTGGCTCCCTCGACACCCGATATCCCGAATGAGCTACCGGCCTGGGCTATTTATAGGGAGAACAACCCAGGAAACCCATCCCGACTAGAACTCTCCTAGTCCCTATCCAGAGTCTTGATCGACTTGAATAACCCCGATACTTATCCGCTTAACAACCACCGGATCCTTATCTTCACTTGGTGATTAACCCACGTACGTACGTACGTAACTAACTTAGTTACGTTACTTAAGATACGAAATTCTGCCGGCCACTGCTTAGTTATCATTATCTTTGAGCTGAAGGTACAAAAAAATATGTTTTGAATCACTAAAAGTTTAATTAGCATTTCTTGATGTTTAATTAGACATTAAACTTTCCGTACGCGTTCATCTTTTCTATTTTCATGAAATACTTGTCCGACGCTAGATCTCGGAGGGGAACCACATCAACGCGTCATACCGGGAGATCAATAAAATACGACATAAAACCGAATTCATTTAACTTTACAAGCCAAACTTGAGAACTCGATAAACTTGCCAATAACTCGATCAGCTATTCCATTTGATTACATATCCATTTAAAAAATTAAATTATAAATATTTATAATTATAGAATGTGATTTATAATTAAAAGAACGGGAATAATACCAGATTGATCAAGCCAAGGTAACATAACAAAAGTTGCGACCAAACCGTGACCAAAAGATGCCGACACATACGGCAAAATACACATACCGCAAAAATAGCAGCTGCAGATCAGCCAGAGACAAATGCAAACGGATGTACCACAAGAAAGGATTGAAGAAGGAAGATGTAGATTAGACAACCATGATTAAGTTGCCCGCCTTTCTCATTGATAGCAGGATCTCGAAATAATGCAAATTTTAGGAAAGGAAGATATGAGACCTTCTAACAAAACTACTAGCACAATGTAAACCATTTTTGGGACAACATACCTAAAGATAATACAATGGTCGGTATATTAGGGGTCCCTCGGCTAAATATTGAATACGTCCCTAAATTTTGGATTTGTCTCAAAGAACTGACCACATTAACGCTTAATGGGGGTGTGCATCCTCTTGACTATCCTGTCCACAGCATCTCGTGTCATCACAAGTGTATCATGCTGCAGAATGCTGTAGACGTTGAGACCCTGAATAAAGAGAGAATAATAAAAGATCGCTCCAAACTAAAGCTTATATAGTCCCATATGAAGTGTAAGCAAAACCCACAAATGCAACTGCAAATTTCAACGGTGGCCGACTTAAGATCATGCTGACTTACTATTGAAGGAAGCACATTCGCATAGTGAAGATTTTGTGTGGCCAGCTTTAGATTTTCATTTATAGGACCACCATCTACCAGCAACACCTTTTTTGTGTTTTCCAACTGCGACACAGCAGTGACAACAGACTTTGTTTTGTGGGTTGGGATTTCCAAGTCCTCAAAAACTAAAAGCTGCAAGAAAGAAATGGTTCGAGTTTGAGGCGGCATATACCGATGGAAAAAACAATTATAGAAGATAAATATGCATATGATATATGTAAAACTCTTAGGTGCTGTTTGGTACAGGGATAACTTGGGGATAACCCTGGTTTATCCCCAAAATTTAGGGGATAAACCAGGTTTATCCCCAAAATTTTATGGTGCCAAACAGGCCCTTAGGTGCTGTTTGGTACGGGGATAACTTGGAGATAAACCTAGTTTATCCCCAAAATTTAGAGGATAAATCAGGATTATCCCCAAAATATTTTGATACCAAACATGCCCTTATGCTTAAACTTTTTAAAGTCTACTTTATATTTTCCTAGCTCTCTCTTTATATATATTATATGTATACATATTTATAATCTTTTTACAGTCTAGGTGGCCACCTTGTCGCCTAAGCAAAAAGTTCGCCTTTGAATGCCTTGGTCATGCTGCCTTGACAATTATGGATACCAATATCATATCTAAATGAAATTAAGAGTAGCAATCCATTGACAGTATCATTTTATAATAAACATACATTTTGCTACACTACAATTATAAAATAAAAAATATTATGAAGAGGTGCATGTTTTATCAAGACTGTCACTCAACTTGGAAGGATCTCATTCAGAAATCAAGATAAGAAAAGATAGTTTTTTTTTTCATTTACAAAACCTCTTTGATGTAATCATAAGAGTCTAGGATGTCTCATTTAATGCCACATGTTGCTGCATATGTAAGTTCCCTGTACAATCAGTTTCATTTACAATATAGATCATATACAACATACCCTGACCCTGTATACAAGAAATCTTTGACGGACCAGGATTCTGGAGTCTTATCACCAATTTACATGTGAGATGAGCTGCTGCTGAGGTACTTTGGAACAAAGGTGAAAAAAGGTACAAAGACATGATCTGTATTAAAGAAAAAATGTGGCAAAAAGGGTACGTCTAGAAACTTCTTGGGAGTAAAATATAAAACAAAATATGCCCTACTGCTCTCTGCCCATATTCAAAGTCTTAACATATGCATCTCGGTGCATCCGTCAATATAAATTCTGGACAAGAGTGTGACAACTGACAAATGTTTAAGAGTATCGACTGAGCTAACGATGCTTTGCCAGTTTATCTAATAGAACTCAACAACGGTTCTGTTGCTCTAGATGATAAAAATGGTAATGAAGTGGTACCGACATTGCCAAGTGAGAAACTGCAATGGTCGTGAAGCAAGAGATAAGAGGTACTGGTATCTGATTCAGAAAAAACAATGCAGAGAGAGCTAGCAAGAGTCATGAACATGATCAGAAGGGAGCTAGGCTTATTCCTGGTAATTGAAAAATAGATTTAGTAAAGACATCGGGTTTCAAAGTTTATGCACTATGACTTTGTCGATACAATTAGTCTCAATATGCCAGTTGCAGATACTAAGAAATAATGGTGAGCAAATCCATAGAAACTTGCCTTTCCTTCAGCCGTACGAGCCGATAAAGCAATTTTCAGACCCAGACGTCGCACCTTCTTTTGCAGTTTGATAGCATGGCTACGTGGCTTAGGACCATGCATGGTAGCACCATGCCTAAACTGTAATGGTCATGCCACATTAAAACACATTTTATTAAATCTGTAAGAAAATCAGATACCAGATATGTATGTATGGCAGCGCAGCTAGCAAGAGAAACATACACAGAGCAGAAACACCAAAAATCAATCCTAAGTGAAATTTGCAGTTACCATGCAAAAAGTGGATCTGATAAAAAGCTGGCTGGTTTAGAAGCTAATGTATCATAAAAATTTATTTTTACTAGAAAATTAATATGATCAATCACCTGAGGTCCACGTAAGCTCCCATGCCTTGCTCTTCCGGTGCCCTTTTGCCTCCATGGTTTTTTCCCTGTACCACTCACTTCACTTATGGTTTTTGTTGAATGCGTTCCCTGGTTAAAAAAAAGAAGGAAAAGCACATAGTAAGATAAAAGACATTTTCAAGTACTTGAATAAAACCTTTCAGCAATATTTAGAGCCATTCTTCATCAATTCAAAAATGTTTACTTATTGCTTGCTGTTAAAGGTGGCAGCTGTCCATGTTGGGTATGGTCAGATCATTAAACTTTGCACACACTTGTTGCCCCCTAAACAACCTGATCCAGTTCTAATCCAACTTTTACACATTCTAACCTAAACAGAAGCAAGTCAGCTAATTCTTATTATATTAAACAATACAAAGTTAAATTCGTAACTAGCAAGAACAGCAAAAGTTCAGCTAACTACATGCAAGCAAGGCATTATGTAAGAAGGTTTTAGCAATCAAGTAGAAATCAGCATAAAATCTAGTTAGTTAGCTAGTTATTTCGTGATGTGATTTTCAGATAGAGACCATCAAGGGATCAAATCCTAGTTAGTCATGACATTTTACACAGAAGAATGCAATGTCCTGTCCCTCAGCTGCTTCCTTCATAGTGGAACATTTCAGAAACGGTCATGTAACCTGAATATACAAGATTTTACTTAAGAAATCCTTCATCCCTCCCTATAGAAATTGAAAGTAATACCTTTGTCATCAAAAGTACAACAAATGAAATAAAATGATTAAATGCAGAACTAAATATGCATCTCTGAATTAATCCAGAACAAACATACACAGTGTAGAACATTACTTGTTGTCTTTTTGCGAGCTGCCACCTTACAACACGGTGAACAATGTCCTTCCTAATAGGCACATCAAAAACATCTCCCGCCAAAACCATGAAACCCTTGTCTTCATTTTGAAAATTGGTTATTTTTGTCAGCAGATCTGCATATTGCCCTGCAACACAAGGCCACAGCAATCTAGTGACAACCAATCAACATGCAAGCTGTCATAATGATGTAGCATTCTTGTAGTATGTCCATACTATAAGCATGAAACACTAATGGAAGCTTTCATTTAACAGCACGGATTAATAATAAGGAACCAATACTACAGGTGCTTTTTTGAAGCAACATTTGATCCACTATATTGCATTGTAAAACATGATAACTGATCTAATATTTGGGCCTTAAATAGGCTTAATGTCATCATTCATAGGTATTCTAGAAGGTTCCTGATGGAGCCAATTATTGTGAAGAACAGATCATGCCGGTGAACACTTGAACCCAACAACTGAATGCAAAATGACAGAAAATCTCATAAGCCATCTTCCATGAGTATTCCTATATTGTTAAAAAATGTGAACTCATACCAAGGAAAGGATTTCCATGTCTGTTCCAGGAGCCAAACCTGATAGAACTGGGATTGAATTGGCAGGCTCAGCTGATCTGACGGAAGAAGAACCAATCCAGGCTTTCTTCCCAAATGAAAAAAAATTTTCTGATCTGCCGAGGGTGAAGAAGTGGCTGGGATCATTACTGGGAGGTGCCAGGAGGAAGTGAAGGGGCAGGTGCAATGCAGCCACTGCAGCTCATCCCTGCCCATTGTGGCTACAATTGGATCCGCTGGCTTGGCCCTCTCCGTTCCCTGTTTTCTGCTTGCCCCAAGTCCATTCCATCCACCATAGTCACAGGGTGTTAGCATTGTCCCGGTCATGAAATGCCACGGCTTGCTGACAGCTGCTGTCTGAATGATACCGACCCTACTCCAGCAGAGAGCAGTCGCCAGTGCTCTTGTCCAGATGGCGTAGCACAGGTGGGCAGAGCACCCATACCTCCTTTGGCAACCTGCAGGGATTGTATGCTTGCCTCTTGTGCAGTTGGCTCACGAAACCACAGCCAACCCGGCCCAACCCAATCCTGGTCAGTTTGAACCAGCCCTGTTAGTCCAGCCTGGTTTGGACCAGTTTAATCCAGTTTAGGACAGTTCACAGTTGACAGCTCAGACCAATTCAACACTGGTTCAGACTGGTTTAACTTGGTTCACACCTGTTCACACCTTGCTTAGGTTGGTTTATCTTAGTTCAGACCGATTTAGTCAGCTTCAGTTGGCCCTGTACGTCAGGTCCTACCCAAGAGAGCGGACACATTGTGGTCTATTTTTTATTTTGTCCCACATCACTTTTTCACCATTCTCACCCCTTGTGAACCATGCTTCATTTATTCAGTTTCCACAGCCTTTGGGCTATGGTGGGGCCTGCACAAGCCTTCATCAACTCTACTCAAAATCCACACTGATTCGGTCACTTGGTGGGGTAATTGAATATTCTAGTATTTTAAAATCCACTTGAGAGCAAGAACATGATGTGATAATCAAGTCTGCAGGTTGAAGTCTGTCACTTGAGACATGGCTGGTCAATTTGGATATGGCTCACCTTCATTACCCACCTTGTCTCCCCACAACATCCCACTATGTACACCTTTCTGGTTGGGCCACAGTTGTCAAGGCGCCATGTAGGTGCCAAGGTGCCAAGGTGTCTTTACGAGAGCCCCAAAGATGTTTAAGGCATCTGCCAAACCCTTATACAGTTATACATGACTAAAATCGTGGCCACCCAATTAACGATGGTAAAATCATATTAAAATCTTGCACCATCACTGATAATGTTAAATATATTTAAGATTTTTAATTAAAAATATGTACTTAAAATAACAAAATTCTCACTCAACCTACTTCACTCCCTTTCACTTAGTTCATCAAGATTGTCACTTTTCCAAAAATCTATACACCCACCCATTCATAATTGCATACATAAAACACATTTACAAGCATGCACACATGATACACACATTCAATTATAATATAAAAATATATAGAATTATATGCAAATTTTTCTCTTATACCTAAACCTTTTAAAGTTTACTCTATATCTTCCCTGGCTCTCCTCTCTCTCTCTCTCTCGCTATGTATATATTATGTGTATATATATGTAGTGTTAACATCTAATTTTTTACAGCTTACGTGATGCCTAAGTGGCTGCCTATCACCTAAGCAGATATGGCACACTTCGCATTGGGTGCCTTGTCACCTTGACAATTATAGGTGGGGTCAACAAGTCACAACGTCCTACCTAGTTAAGCCACCCATTGGGGTGAATAAAATTTAATTATTTTAAACCCCCTCTCTTATTTTTGTACCTGCTGGGGCCCACCAACCAGCAGTAATGGAGAACCTGATGAATTCCTGTTAGTATTAGTACACATCCACTGGTTGTGCTCCTTGACGGAGGTTTCAATGTTTATTTTTTATGTTTCCTTTGATGGTGTCCAATGGTTAAAAGATTTTGCTAGAATTTATTCTCCTGCACGGTAAAAGGGGACCTCACTTGGAAACCCAAGGACTTCCAAGGACCCCTCCCATGCATCAAGCTTCTGGAGAGTTTGCTGGAGTCCCCATAGGGGTATCCCATGGAGGAAGGCCCTTGAACCTTCCTCTATGTTGCACAACCTAAAGTCCCTCTCCCACTTTCTTCTCCATCCTGTGCTGGGCAGAACTGAAGGGGAGGTCTTCTGAAGGTCTTTCATGGGGGCAGAGCAGAATGCTGAGAATCCACCTTCAAGCCAATGGCTGACAGAAAGGGCCCAGTAAAATGGCCATTTGATGGGGATTTGGTTGTAGAGGTCCTCCTCTTGAAATTTCTTTGCAACAGAATCAAATGGGATCTTCAAGAGGTGCTATTGCATTCCATGCCAGATTCTTTTATCAAAAGTGACCCATCAAAACCCTTTGATCAATTTTTTTTTGGCCTTGGAGTTGTCTCATTGAAGATTCCTTCATCACCATTTAATCCAATTTTCTTCTTTATTTTCAGTTGGATGTGAAGAACAGGTGCAGCAATGCGGTAACAAATTTATAAGCAAAATATAATATATGTAGCAAACATAAAATAGAATTAGCCAGCAAAACTCAACTACCTAAAGGGCGTTCAGCTGTCGGCACTTGCTTGGACAAAAGTTCTGAAGGAAAGAGACCTTGTTGTTTCTGTGAGTCGTGAAGCAAAGTAGAGAAGTATCTCAAGGATGAAGTGATCAAAGACAAATTTGGTTGCATGAACTCCTGCAAAAGAAATATCATCTCAGGCCAACAACATTAACAGAAACAACGTCATATCTAGGGCTGTAAACGGATGCGGATAAAATTCGGATTCGCTCCGAATTCGTATCCGTTTAGGCGGATAATATCCGATTTTAGATATCCGTCGGAGTGGATATCCGGATACGGATATTATCCGAATGTTAATCGGAGCGGACACGGAAATGCCCGCTCCGCTCCGTTTAAGATCCGCTCCGAATCCACCTTTGATAATATATACATAATATATATAATTATATATTTAAAATCATTATATTTACAAATATGATTAAGTATTCTTTATTATATATTAATATACTAAGTTAATATTGATAAATATATGATAAATTTAATATTTTATAATTTTATTTCTATGTATTTGTATATTATTAAATATATTAATTAAATAATATTTAATTAACATTCCGAAGCGGATATTATCCGTATCCGCTCCGAATCCGATGATTATCCGACTTATAATATCCGATCCGTATTCGTATCCGATTCGGACCGGATACGGATTATCCGAATAGCTAAACGGAGCGGATACGGAAACGTCATATCCGCTCCGTATCCGCTCCGTTTACAGCCCTAGTCATATCCAACAATCTACAGGGAACATGAATAAGCTACTAATGTTAGGCCAATAGACACTCAATTAGATAGCACACCAATTAATTACAATCATGCATATTCAGGCAGGCAATTGGCAACAAAGTCATCCATCTACCAATGGCAAGCAAACCTCAAGAATACAGTCCTGCATAAAGGTGACCCAATAACAACAAAGATAAATAGATTCGATTCTGACATTCAATAAAAATGCAGACATGTTCACCTTTGTTGAGAAAACATATGGGAACATGCCCTCATGATTGCTCTTACTTAGAGAATGAAAGTTGCTTCCAACACATTGCTTGAGTGGAGGATGACCAACCATGATGCGAAGAAGGCCAGCAATGCCACACCTATGTAATCGGAAGAGAAGCACCATGGTTTCTCTGTGCAACTCTCTTTCTCTCTCTACCTGTGAAAAGGCAGCAGTAACAACAACAACAAACAACTTTTGATCATTAATTATTAGCAAAAGGCATCTTCTTTCGCAAGCAAGAATAATGGTGCTAATCTAAGACCTATTTATCAAGGATCAGACTTATTCTTGATCTGATCAAGAAGATTCCTACTTAACTTGAGAGGCACAATGCTAGACAATATTCTAGCATTAAATATTTGCAGTTTCAAAGTTGCATGGAAGAAAATAGTAACAGCACTAGTAAACACCGTAAATACCTTCAAAAAAGTGCCTAGAAAGTAAGATTATCCTTGAGACATGAGTAAAGCTGGAAAAGCTAGTTGATTCACTTCGATGACATGCCACTTAAGAGTAAAGACTCTAAATCCATATCATGAGATGCCACGATGTCACATAAGACACTGTGTGATCCAAAACCAGGGTTAACCTGAGTTGATATCCTGTCTTGTGAATCAAATAATGTCATATCAAAATATTTTGTTGATCAAATCCATGTTAATCCTGATTAGAAAGGGATAAGTTGCAAAAATAAAGTGGTGCTTGGAGATGTATCTTTAATTGAAGAAGGCAAAGTCAAAAACTTTCATTTTTACCATCAAAGAGTCGGTTTTTTCGTAAACTGAGAATCTACACCACCACATATTTCCACTCTAGACTATTGCATAGCGGACATATTCAAGATCAACTTCCTCCATTCCTCTTTCCGTAAACCCAAGCATAGAAAGAAATATGGTCCAGCAGAAAAAGGGATGCCACGTAGAATGTCCAACCAAAGATTTATATTTAGCAAAAATGTTGAAAAATAATATGCAATGTATAATATTTGCGCAATCAACCACTCAAGTACCAAAAGGTACATATATATAGCATGTCAAATCTAAAGATATAGCTGCTAATTCAAGATAACATAGCTTATATGTAAAAAACGATGTCGTCATTTCTACTGAAGTCATGTAGATAAACGTTATAATCCAGTTTGGCCAACAAAAATTGGATCCGTGTGACATTATCAACTCTGCCCTCCCTGACTTCCTTTTTCACTGCGGGTTCAATTTCTATCAGTAAGCAAAAATTGGTACTTTTTTTAAAAAAAATGAACAACATTTATGTGCGTAAAGTTTATGATTCTCGTCATTTATTTTTAACACATAACAATAAGAATCTTGCGTAATGCTTCTTACAGCTAACTAGACATGGAACCAACCTCAAGACTGTCCTTAGTACAAATTGACTCTCCCCAATTGCTACTGCAGGCGGCCTGTGATGGCAGGGGGTACAGACTGCCGAAAGAATTCGCTGGTGGCTGTAGCGAGCAGGCGGCAGAAGAGGTGGGGATGGAACGCCGTCGGCGAAACAGGGAGATGTTTTACCCGTTTGAGATGTCCCAGACGACGTCGGTACCCGCTGGTGATGGCGCAGCAGCAATGTATCGTCTGGATCGATGCCCGCTGCCACGGGATGAGGAGATCGACGAGATACTCTGCCGAAACTGTGATCCCCAGATGTAGAGCTTCTGCAGCGCCCGTCCTAGCTAGTGACCGATGTCCCGCAGTGGGATAGCTGTAGACAGCGGGAGAACGTTGTTGGAAGTTGCCGGAGCTGCGACTCCTGTGGCTAAGGCAGACAGTAGGCAGGCGGCTGCGAGCGAAGAGAGAGGGGGCAGGGAAGAGCGCCGGAGGCTTCCCGAGCGCGACGGGGAGCCGCCGCCGTTTGGCTTTCGAGGTTACGGCGGCCGGAATTCCCTTTTTGGCCCTCCGTATGGTACATAAATGAAACTGATCCATTTAATCATTTTGCGAGAATTAACGACTTTTCAGACATATATTTATAGGCTCTTCATTCATTTGATAAATAAAATGAATTCTTAAAAAAATGACTCTGTAATTAATTAGAAACCAGCAATTTTTCAGTAAATTGTAAAAGATATTTTCTGCCCTCTACTTCAAAAATAACTTTCTAAACGCTTCTCATCATCCGGGCTGACCATAATTTAACACCCATACTAATTTGAACTAAGAACCTGAAAATGTACTTGATCAGTTATGAGCACCTCACGTGACATGTCAAAGTTAGTGATAGAGTGCTGGGTAACAATTTTCTACAATGGCAAAAGTTTTTACGACCATAGAAATTTGTTTGGAATATGTTTGATAACAATTTAAGTTTATTTTTTATGACCTTGTCAGTTAAACTATATTTATAAAAAGAAGGATAGATTGATTAGATGAAAGAAAATAACATTAACAGTACGATAGAATTCTCCTTCAATTTAACTATGGAGCATCATAGACCATAAAATCTCTTCGCCCTATTTAATTACTCTAGAGTCCTTTACCAGTGTCTTTTGGAATCCTAACATTCTCCACATGTGTATGAGATGATCACCTTGCAAATCCCGATGAATTCAACCAACAAAATCTTCTCCATTTCCCATCTTTTCCCCGAAAACAAGACAAGTTTCTTCATATTTTTATTAAAGAAGATATTACAGTTAAAGAAGTATCTGTTTTAAAGATGACGGAGTCCATTCAGAAGAAGCAAAAACTTAATGGCTCATTCAGAAGAAAAAAACTTAAATAAAAGTATAACCAAACACCCTGTACCCGAGAGGAAACAATCTTAAACATGATTTGTCGTATGATACTTTTCTGGTGAGTAATTAACGTGCATATATAGATGGCATGAAGAACCTTCATGCAATATAAAACATTAGAAATATCAAAATCGGTATGGTACTTACATTCGAAGGTTAAGTCACTATTATTAACTTAAAAATTAGGTTATTTAAAACTTATCTTGACGATCAGGTAATCTGGACATGCAACCAAACACCTCGTAAATATCAATTCTCTAAAATGTATTACTTCTCCGTTAGCCGAATGAATAGACTCGTATTCCTTTCGGTCAAAAAGCTCAAAAAAGGGTACATTACTTTTGCTCTGCCAGGAAGCTTACGACTTGGGAGTTTTTTTTTATACTCAAACACCGTGTGGGAGATCTTACTCGGTGGTTCATAATAACATGTTGAGCATATCGCTAGTAACGCACAGTTCCCACGCCTACAGATTGGCGACGAAGAAGCTGCTTTGCGTAAAGCTAAAAACAAATTCATGGAGAGACTTCCAGCCTGGGCTCGAAGCAGAAGCCGGTGAAGAGCTGAAGGGGGAACCTCTTCGTTACAGGGCACTTCAGTGACCACCTCCACAGCTTCTGGCTCATGTCGAAGACGAGCAGCGCCGGCGCGCCGTAGCTCTGGATGTATACGAGGTCGTCGGTGCCGCCGCTAGCGAAGACGTCGTCGAGCTCGCCGAATCCCTGGAAGAACCTGTGCGGCATCCGGGAGACCTCCCGCCAGTCTCTCTTGTCGAGCTCCCAGATGCCTATCCCCTTGATGACGTCCGGCCGGTGCTGCTTGCCGATGCCCCCTACCATCACCAGTCTCTCCTTCAGGTTCATCAAACGCCCGCAGGTGAGAGAGCAGGGGATGGGAACCGATGATCTCAACAGAGGACTATGAGATGATCCGGGGAGCAGATCATACGCGACCAGGCTATGGCGGATTTCTCGGTTGCCCAACACGCGCGTGCAGTATATCAAGCAGTAGAGAACTCCGTTGCAGATGACACTCTCGTCCCCGCCTCTCCATCCATCCAGAACTTCCCCGGTGGAAGCGATCCATGACCTGGCCGCCGAGTCGTAGACGTGGATCGACAACTCCCACCGGAAGAAATCACCGGGCACCTGCTTGGACTTCACCACCGCGACGGTGTACCTGCGAGAAGCCCTGTCCACATGGATCGACAGAGCACAGTAGTCGGAGAACTTGCCGCCGGGAGGGTCGTTCAGCCTCTTCCACTCCCTCGTGATGGGGTTGCAGACGAAGAGGCGGCTCCTGCTGTCGTCGTCCATGAAGCAAACCAGCCCGCACGAGGAGGAGACGAACCAGTTGCTCTTCTCGATGCAGGGGAGTTCCAGCCCGCCGTACCACTTGCGGAGGACGGGATCATAAGCGTAGCCGGCGGCGGCTTCGTTGCACGTAAACATGAAGTACCAGGGCTTCTGCGACTGTGAAATTGAGAGGTTCCACTGAAACCTCATCGAGTTCACAATCTCATACCACCTCTTGCATACGCAACCGGCTCTGAAGATGCTCGTGATGGGCAAATAAGCCAGGATTCTCTCCAAGAGATCATCGGGAAGAAGTAGATCCAACGAAACAGATCTCACTTCATCTACTTCCGAGTACGGCTCAGATTCCTGAAATTCATCAGCAACGTGACCGTCGCGAGGGGGGCAGAACCAGGAAGCTTCGCCATCCATAAGACCTTATGAAAGCGAAATAGGAATCTAGTAGAGGAAAAGACGGAAAGGAAATCTCAGCCTTTGTACACAAAGGTTTTCTGAAGTAGACTAAAAGATGAAGGAACTAACGAAGCACCCAATTTCTTCGATCTAAACAAAACTCCCGAGTTCTACGTATTTAAGTTCAATTTGGAAGAAAAAAAAAGGCATAAGAAAGATCCCACTACGTAAACAGAGATGAAGGGGGACCTTGATCCATGATACATCAGCAGAACAGGAAAGGGATCGATCTTCCCTCCAAGAAACCAGATGAAAGCTTAGGAAAGGAAGAAACATCCCTATCTGTTCCCACCGGACAAAACAGGTCCGCAACGCTCAGATCTGGAACGGAAAATGTTGTGAATGCAGCAACAACGGCTGATAAAAAAAATGGAACCATCTTCGAATGCAACAATTAAAAGGTGTTGGAATGAAAAGACGAGCAGGCTGCCCTGATCGATGTTAGCCGTATACCCAAGACAACGTGGCGATGGCAATTCGGAACAAGGAAGACGCATTTAAAGAGATTTTAATAGCACGATCGACTCCAAATAAACAATCGGCAGGCTCCCCGCATTCAGTTTGACGACAAATATAAAGGCACACCTGCATCACATTTCAAAATATATGTACAAGATCAGATCAACCAAGCAGCAGGGAATAGAGGATGAACACAGCAAGTAACAACGGAGCGTACCTTGGAGGGCACACTGGGAGGGAGAAGGATAATTTGGAGATGGTATGGTATAGCTTCCAATGCCTTCTATAAACCAATGGGCTTTTCAGCAGGCTTCATGCAGGCCGGGCACATGAAGATCGGGAAAGGCAGGTGGAGAAGGCGGAGCGCCGGAATTGATGAGACCAAAAGCTGATTGATACCAAAAGCCGCCCACGACACGCCGGAGAATTGGGGTTACGGGCACGGCCGGGTTTTCTGGGCGTGGGCAAAGAAAGACGGGAGTTATTTTATCTTGAGTGGTGGGCGTCCCGCTTCCCGAGAACTGATGCTGTGGCGCGGGAAGGGGTTTGGGAGTGGAGTTGGAGGGCAAGAGGCGGAGCCGGAGCAGAAGCAGCAGCCGCCGCCGCCGCCCGTGGCCTTACCCGTCCTTGTGCCTGCTCCGGTGTCTGGGCCGCCCTCCCGGCGATGGCACGGAGCGTCGTGCTCCGGGAAGGCGAGAAGACCGGGGGCGGGAACAGATGGAAGGCCGCGCGGTGGCCGTCCTCGGAAGCGACCTCTGTCCTCATATATACTTAGGCCTCCCCAAGGGACCGGATCCTCTGTGCACCGTGCACCTCAACGTACACCGCATCTTAAATTTATGTGATCAAATTAATTATTTTTAAGATTATAAATATAAATATATATTATGTATTGATAAAAAAGAAATAATATTAATATTTTTTCAATTTATACTATTTTATAAATTAATTATATTTTAATTTAAATAAATATGTATAAAATATATTTAATGTTGATTTTCATAAAATATAACATCACATATTATATATATTCACGGTCTTAAAAATAATTAAAATAACTAATTTGAACACATAATTAGATGAATTTAAGAAGTAGTGTGTATTAAGGTGCACGGAGGATCCGGTCCCCTCCCAACCCCCTCAATTACTCACTCCGGAAATATAACCTCATCTGTTGCCGTATCTTGGTGTTCACAACTCGTCATTATGACGTCATAATTCGTTCCAAAACGAATGGAATTCTGACACGCAAGGAGACCCGCCCCTCCATCAGCCGGAGGAGATCCTCTCTCTTCCGTAAGACGACCGAAGAAGAGGGGTTTGGATCATCCACGAGCAGGCGGATGCACCTCGGGTCGCCGGTGGTCTCGGCTACGGCGAGCCCCCTCCCCCCTTCCCAGGAAGCGTCGGGGGGAGGAGGCGGGAGCAGCGCAGAGAGATCGGATAGGAGGAGGAGACGAACCGCCGCCGCCGCCGCGCCGCTAGTGGGAAGCACAACCGCGTCAGACGGCCCTCTTTCCAGCCTGGGCAGGTTGCGGCGCCGTGTCATTCTTCACTTGGGAAGAAGCAAAGCAAGCACCATCTCGGTCGCTTCTAGAGGACTTGCGCCCGCCGAGTCCCCTCCGGCCTTCTCGCATCCCCCACTTTACGGTGGGGACTTCAATCTGAGCGGCGCACCATTCTCGGCGACGTTCGGGGAGGCGCAATGCTGCGCAAAGGGATCGATCTAGCGGAAACACACCAGCATCGGCAGCACCTCCATGAATGATCTCGTCGGGGCGTGGTGGGGGAGACAAGGTGGGCTATGTCGGGCATAGCTATCCGGCGGGGCGGCGGCGGCGGCGGAGGCAGCAGCCATCACCGTGATCGGATGGGGACCCGGCCGGACATAAACAAAAGGCGGGCGTACCTGCGACGCCTACCGACGACGGGCGACGGCGGGCCGGAGAGCCAATCTTCCTCGCCTGAGTGAGAGGTGGACCGCCCCACAAAGTGTTCGACAAAAGTCCGACGTCTCAGCCGCAGAAATATAAATAAATTATGTTAATTGATGTGTAGTAAAATAAAAAAATCTTCTCATCCAGAAAAGTCATGAACCATGTATTTTCAAATAAAAAACATAAATAAATTATATGGAGGAAGTTGATTGATGAAACCATGCGTGGTGACTTACTGACAGTCTCGTATTGCGGTGAGAGAATCGGACTGAGTTGCTGATTAACTTGGGGGCAGTAGACATACATCGCTGGCACAGGTATCTGAGCGGCCACCCGATCAGGTGTGCAAAAGGGTTTGAGCCGAATAGTACAATATTCAACTTCAACTTATTTATCTTATACTAGTTCGTGTTCAAATTTTAAGAGTTACGTTAATATCTTGTTCAAATTTAATTTATTTATTAATCGAGTCGAGTTAAGTTCAAACTCGAGTAATAATTAAATTAAAGTTTAATTTAATTTACATTCAACTAATATCTTCTCATCTTTCTCGTATAAAGCTACAATAGTTCCATTCAATTCAAAATAATTTGATATCAATGTCTTGTTTCCATTCAGTCTCAAAGTCACGCTTCGCAAAACAATAATACCTTTAAAATGAGGTGTATCTCAAAATTGTTGTTATCCCATCAATGTAATTTTGCTTAGTCTCTATATCATTCATATATATATGATCTCAAATACAATCATCTCGTACCGTCTATATTAAGTCACCAAAATAACCAAATCTCTAACTTCCAAAATATATCTAACGAGTTTACTACTTCCGACAATGTTAGCATCACCTAAACCATAATAATTCGAACTCTAATCAATTATATCAACCACAATATCTTTTTGTATAAGGTTGTTTCTATCAAATTATAATAAAAAAATTTATCTCTAACCTCCGTCTGATAGATAGTATCAGTTTGTAATCACATATATTAGCAAATGACTCTCACTCTCAATGAGTTCTTAAGTCTCTTATTTCCTCCTCTCCAACTTAACAATTATACTTCAATGTCTACAACTCTTACACCATACATTCTCATTTCTTCCTTAAAATAAAATTATATTTCATATTCTAATTGCTTCCAACCAACTAGCAAGATACGTCTCATTATCATTCTCTCTCTATCTAATCTAAAATATCACCTCTAATAAACTAAGGTCCAAACTCCACATAAGATCAACTTATGATTGGACATAACACATATCTAAAATCATCCAAAATCAAGATTTGGTTAGATTGATCAGACAAGATATGAAGAGATAAATAAGTTCAAAATCGAATAATAAAGATTAGAGATTGTGATCGGGAAAATCATAACTATAATAATAATTAATAGATAGCACCTTACTAATACTTACTATAATACTACTCAAACCATCTCTAATTCTCAAACTTATACTAAATCATCTAAAATTATCTTAATCTTATTCTAAAATTTCATATTGATAATCTCATTTCCATATAGACAAAATGAATCATTCTATTTATCTCACGTAGATTATCAAATTAAATCATTCTAAAGATTCATCAATCTAACTATCTATCTATCTACTATTCACATGATATCGTATGTTTCGAATCATGCTTATTAAATTCATCATCAATCTACATTACTGAAAATATTAAATCCGAAAATTCATCTTCAATGCATAAACTAGATAACAATCAATCCTCAAATATCAAACATTTGATGATATATACCTAAATCAAGGATCTTATCTTAACATTGGTAAAAATAACTCTTCCTCAAGCGTAACTACAAGATCAATTTAATCTAAAAGGTGGTCAACGTATTTTGCACAAATGATGACACACAATAATGCCGTTGAATATCTGTCATGTGTACTTTTGAATCCTTTTACTAGTGTAATTCATATTTTTAATGCCATCCATATTTCACTAATATTTTTCATATTTTACTAAACATCTTCATGTGTGATTTTTTTTGGACACATGACGCAACGACCCAGACTCGCGCTGCGCAACAGTGCAACAGACGACGAGGGATCGAGCACTGCCGCTCGATCTCCACTGGATCCACCGTCGTCGCACACTAAGCAGCGCAAACCCGGGCTGTTACACCATGTGTCCAAAAAAAAACATCCTCCTGTGTGATAAAACTACCCGTATATTATGTTACTAAAATATCCATATTTTACTCACCATCTTCATATTTTTATTAAAATATTCGAAATTTTAACTCATATGTATCGTTAATTTTGCTAAGGTCGTGTTTGCTTTGACTTAATTGACGTGTAATCATGGAATATATTCAGATAATTTAATAAGACGCTTAACTTGTGACTTGGCCAACGGTTGGACGGTTCACACCATCTTGTAAAATATTTAAATTAAGGTGACAAAATCCTCTTTAAAACCACTTAATATTTAATGGTTCACTATAATTTGTTTAACCCAGATTTTGTGTTCCACTTCCACCAGACAAGAGATTAGAGATGAAATTAAGACATTGTCTTAAGCTATAACTCAAATGCCCACCTTACTAACCATGCCCATACCGGGTCTCAATTACCACGTTTGTAATATTATCAAGTGGCTTTTTTTTCTTCCTGGAGAAATGGAACCGAGGAAAAGAATTTGACTATAATGTGAACTCACAGAAGCAATCGGGCAAAGCAGATCCCCTCCCCATGACAAAATCATCTCTATGAGCTTCCCACATAGCTTTTGCCAGCTTATTCCCACTCAAGCCTCCGGACGTGCCCTTGGCAAAAGCTTTCCTGCTCAGGAACAAAGTTTTGTACAAACCTCTCAATGCTCTCATTGCTGCCACCATCTTGTCCATGTTCCCAAAATACGTGGCTACATATGCATCACTGTTTATAGAAATATGGTAGTCCAATGCGGCTTTAGTATTTCCATGCATCTGGGTGAAGTCCTCTCTGCTGAGCAAGGAAGACTTGGTGTAAATGTTACCGTAAACAGAAATCAGCCCCTCCATCTCCAGAAGGCCATCACCAGCGGCTAAGTAGATGGTGGTGTTAGCTGGTATGCCAAGAGATTGGAGAATGAACGCTGTCTCATTTGGTGTAAGCGGGCATTTTCCCCGTTCTCTCCATACGCGAGCAGCATCCCCCTTCCATGGTTTTCTGTCCCCACGCGCAAGTTCAATGGCAGCCAAAGATTCAGAAGAAAGGCTTGCATATTCACATTGGCTATAGGCTACCATGTCGGGTTCAAACCTAAGGTGGAGTGACAGAAAGGGCTTAGGTATGCGACTGAGAAGCTCGGAAGCTTTACGTTCCAAGTGCGTATTAAGTCGCAGAGCATTGTAACAGCCCTGACAAAGGGCAGCCTTGGCGTAAGAAGGATACCTGCAACATCAAAATTTTAATATTAGCTATCATCAGGAAGTGAACTAAAAGAGGGGGGAAAAAGAAAAGAACGTGTAAAGAAAAAATAGAACAAATAAGTAGGAGGAACCCTACAAGTGCGCAAGCGAGTTTCTTTGGTTAGACTAAAAATAATGATACAATAACACCATTTTTGACACTTGTTTCTTGTTTTGTTTCTAGTGCTGCTTCCCTCTTTCATTTCCCATGTTGGTAACTATGACAGTCAAGGAAGGAAAATTCAGGGGTCGGCCTCGGGTCAGGGTTGGGTCGGGGTCGGGAAAAAATAATAAAAAATTTATTTTAAAATAATAACGGGTCGGGGGGTCGGAGCCGGGTCGGGGTTGGTCGGCCCAAAAAGCGACCGGGTCGGGCGACCCGGCCGACCAGGTCGCCGACCCGGCATTCCATGATGACAGTCACTATCCTTGCATAAAAACAGAAGAGAAGCTGGATCTCTGCTATACCCTTTCCATCACATGTACCTTGCAGAAAATGTGAAAGGGAACGTGAGACATATTTTACCATGTAAAGGTATTCAATTAGAACCTTCCTCTGATCATCCATAACTTGGCACTGTACCACTTCGAACTTGTACACACATTGTCCCAGAACAAATTTTAGACCTCATTTCAGTAAAACTATTCAATTAAACAAAGTCATACATGTTATCTGTGTATAAAATAACTAACTAGAAGAGACATCTACATGTTCAGTGTCTAAACAATTTTCAAATTATCTATGAAAAATAGCTGCTTCTTTGTCCATGAAAACTAAGCATAGGGTGAGCATCACAAAATTAGGTTCATGGGTGAAAAAAATCATTTGCTCAATTCAGTAATGGAGTACCATTACGGATTATTGAGAGAAATTTAGTTAATTGCCTTGTGTCCTTTGGTTAGACTATCAAAAATCATATTATATCCATTTAGCATTGATATTTCTAAAGGTTAAAGGTATCAATATCAAACTTGATATAAGTTGACACTTGCATTACATAAGTTGCTTTGTTTGTATTGCTAGTTTCAAAATTGATCCTATTAACCAAGGGAGGAAGGATCCCACGTCAGCCTAGCCCAACCTGATCTCGATCATCCAAGGTTGAACTGTTGAAGACGTCAGTCCGGATTTGCCAAAAAAATTATCATTTTATTATTATTCAAATCTTACCGTTTTACTTTGTTATATACACATCTCAAGACAATTGATTTGAATACATTATATTATAATAAAATATTGAATGCCGGCTGGGTCTGGTTGGCTGACCTGCCCCAACCCAGTAGAAAAAGGTCCCACCCGCTCCGATCGGGACCCTAGAAGTATGACCCAACTGCTTCACTCACCGGTCGCGACCTTGGGTGACCCAAGTTGCCAATGGCTAGCCGCATGAGGGCACTCTTTGTTCTCCTAAGGCCTCTTTGGGGCCTACCCAAGGGGTCTTCCCACTCCCCCACACCCCTATCTAATTTCTCTCTTTCACTATGAAATCTCCTTGTAACATTCTAAGTGCTCTTTCTCTCTCTAAAATTGTCTAAAACTCTTGATTTCTAATGGCATTCTAAGACTCTCTAAGCTCTTTAAGCATTATTCTTTACTTAATTGTGTCATTAACACATCTGTGTTAACTTAATTTGTGTTAATTATTGTAATAATTTTTTTAAATAATCTTTCTCCAAACCATGAAACCCAAGCCTTCAGCACAAGGCCAAAGTGATCTAGTTTAGTTTTATTGCAACTTCATCAACATGGCCAAAAGAAAAGTGCCATATAAGTATTGTAAAAAGATGCACAGTGGAGTTTTATCGAGAATCGAGATAAAAGTCAATGTTACCCCCATACACAAAGACTCCACCCCATTGAGTGATGACATAATTTGCAAAAAAATTTCATGTAATTTTGTCGTAACCATACCTTCATCTTATGCTTTCTTGAAGGTTCACCGATATATTATATAAATACTAAAAATAAATTGGAAGCGAGCATCCAAAATTGCTCTTTCCCACCATTCAGTACTCTCCTCTATTTGTTGCTATGGCTTACTCTTTAGCTATGTAGACCTCAACTAGAGCTCTTCTCCAACTTGGTATCGGAACAGGAAAGTGACCTTACTATAATATTTGATTATTTTAACTCATATTCTTACTACCCATCATTCAGAGTCGTCTGCTCTTCCACTATTACCAATTTCTGTCATGTTAATAGGGGAGTAGGCCACAATGGTTGCTACCTTGCACAACTACTTACAAGCATATAGCTATCTGCTGCTACAGTCCTGTATGAGCCTCAACATTACAGTAATCCCTATGTCATATGTTCAGGATATGGAAGCAACGTCCTGAACATATCTCTAACCACATTCTCTCAAATAGTGAAATTGATAAAATAGCAAGAACCTAGTCCTGAACTTTAAACATAGGCGAATGCATCAAGCCATATGGAAACATAATCAGTGCAGATAATAGAGTACCAAAAGACTAAGTACTAAATACCTATCCTTCCTTTGGCTCATTGCCGGTGTTATGGAAATATAACCATGTTCCAGCAGGAACGGAAATACATGCTCCACATAATCAAACTGACCCTTTCTCTTGCTGCAGTCCACTCTGAAAGGTTCTCTTGTAGAAATATCCTCCGGCAATTCCCTGACGATGCGCACATATCCTTTCATTTTCTCCATAAAGTAATCAACATCAAATACATCTGCAAAGCCACTGTTTCAAAACCCACATTTGAGTTTAAAAAGACACAAGCTAATCAAAGTGGCATCTTGCTTGAAAGTTGAAACCAAGCATTCCCTGATCACACCTTGACTCATTCCAATAGGCAGCCACCTCAAACTTGGGCAGAACCAGGGTTGCGTTCAGCAGGCGAGCAATCCCGATACCATCACAGAACTACAAGTCTTAAACAGGGTATCAGAAACATGGCAGATATAGAAGTGGAAGAAAACAGAAGATAAAGAAAATCCATAAATGACCCCCCCCCCCCCCCCCCGAAGACTCACGTCGCGACGCATCTGATTAAGCCCGCCGTAGCAGTCCACCCTGACATAACCGCGGCTTTCGGGGAGCAAAGCTGCGGCAGCATTTCAACAGATCCGAAATAGGGGCAACGAAGCCAGTTATACACATATTTAAACCTATGAGAGAAAAAGGGTCATGCCTACGATAGACCCTAAAACACAGATCCGAAATTATTTTAGAGTACTGACCGGTTAGATCGGCGCCGACCTGCCACCACCGACAAGGTCTCCACTCGACGGCCCTGCGCGCCTCCCAGATGCTTGCAGCCTTCCTCGCCGAAGTGTACCTCCTTGTGCAATAGATCCACATACCAGAAGGTTTCAGATTAAAATTAAGGCAAATACCCACCCACACAGGCACACACTAGGGAAAGATAGGAGATACTTGGGAGAAGTGCTGGCAGAGTTTGCCGTGAAGGGGTCGACGGGGGAGAAGAAGCCGGGCAGCAGCAGCAGCGGAAAGACGACGAGGGAAGAACAAACGAGGAGTCTCACCGCGGGGTGACACATTTTGCCGGAGAGCAACCGAGCGCGCGCAAGATAGGTAAGGAGAAGATAGCGGCCGGCGGCACTACGACGGATGGGGGGAACTGGTTGAGGAGGGGCAGGGTGAGTTCGGGACAAGAGGGATCGGGCGGCGCTACGACGGATGCGGGGCTGGGAGCTGGCCGAAAGGAGAGAGGGATGGAGAGCTAAGCAGGGAGGGGGGAGGAATAGCCCGGAAGGGGAGGAGACGATAAGGGGGCCGGGGGCTAAGCTGGCCGGAAAGGGGGATATCGGGAGTTGGAGAAGGGGGAAACTAGCCCGAATGGGGGCGATAAGGGGAGCCAGGGGGTGGCACACCGGAGGGGGAGGGCGAGAGGGGGAGACCAATTTGGGCAGGACCGCCGTGACTGGTGAGGGATCCGGCGAAGGCGCCGATGGGGGAAGTCGCCACCGGCGAGGGATCCGGCAAAGACCGCCGTGACCGGCGAGGAGGGATCCGGCGAGGACGCCGACGGAGGAACCCTCACAAATACTTGCACAGTTTTAAAAGGCTCTTATTATATTTGAGTTTTGTATATTTCTGTAATAAAAATGTATTGAAATAAATTTTAATAAACTCAAAATCTTAAAATTATCATGTCTGATTAAAATAATACCTAATAAGATAAGAATCGTGTTTCATAAAACAAGTCTGAAGATCACAAGAAAAATAAAACAAAGCAACATCAGTTTTTATCCAAGAAGTCAATTCCTATAAAATTGTGTCTTTTTCACATTTTTTAGAATTTTTGTAAAAATAAATCAATCGTATAAAGATATGTTTTATCATACGCCTTTACACTGGTTTGACTGTATATTAATCAATTTTTATTCCTTTTTACTTACTTTTAGTCATTTCTAGTGCTTTACTCCGATTTCTACCACTCTGCCCTACATCATCTCAATTGCCTTAATCTTATTATATGCTCTTTCCTCGATAGGTACTACCAAAAGACTACGATAAAGCCCCTAGTTTATCATCAACTTGGAACAATGTTTTGGAAGTCTACGGATGCAGATGATAGAGTAAAATGCCAATTAGTTATTTCATTTGATGGATGGCATAGTATATAGATGAGTTAGGACATATAAACCATGTTGTCCAAGTTTTGACATATAAAGCCTGATGAGAGGTAGAACCCAATGGATTGAAACAATAAGATGTGAGTATTTGAAATGACTGAGTGAATGAATGCAGCCTCATTGAGCTAGTGGATGACAACATTCAATCTACTTGGCCAAATAAGTTCCATGTCTAAGTCAAAGACTTGATAGATTCTATGGTATTGGAAGCGCTCATGGCTCGCCTCAAGTGCCTGCTCCTCTCAGCCTCAAGCACCTGAGCATGAGATGATGCAAGGAGGCTAACAACTGCCATACGTCGGCCATGATGGCCTGGGCATCAGTGCCAAAGGAGCTTCCTTCACCCGATGTTTGGTGGAGAAGACGGGCGGGTTAGTCGGACACCAATATAAGTACCCGGTCCAGTCACCATCATCCAATAACTTAAACTTAAAAGTAGGGGCGAGCACAAAACGGTTCAAATCGAGAAATCAAATTTAACCAGTTCATTCAGATTGGTTTGGTTCAGTTTGGACTCCCTTTCGATTTGATTCGATTTGAAAAATCTCCAAACTGATTTAAACCAAACTAAACCGTTTAAACCGATTTAATCAAAAAAAATATAAAAAAACTATTATAGTATTAATAAAAATAATATTTTTATAAATTTTATAATAAAATAATATTTATTTTCGGTTTAAACCGAACCAAACCGAATTGATTCGGTTTAGTTCGATTTTAAAAAAAAATTGTCCAAATCGGACTAAATCGAACCGTACCCACCCATACTTAAAAGAAATGAAGCGTTGAACTGAACAACCCGCCGGGCGGTTCAGCACCACACACACACACTACATTCGGTAGGTAGTTCGAAACTCGACTCAATAAAAATTCGACTCAACTCGTCTATTGTGTTAAATGAACAAGTTTAAAAAAAATAAACTTCGACTCATGAAACGAGCCGAGCTTGAGCAGACTCCTACTCAGTTCGATAAACTCGAGAGTAGCTCGATTAAATATTATATTAAATATTTAATTTTAAAAATTGAATTACGATTATTAAAAGTTATATATTGTCACTTAACCAATTAAATAATTCAAAATTTGAATTCAAACTTAGAACAAGTTTGATAAATGAGCTAAATCTAGAGTTTCACAAATGACTTTTCGTTAATTTTAGATTTTATAAACGAGTTTGTATATAACTTAAGCTTGGATATGGATTGAACTTTAGTCCAACTACTACTCGAGCTCGAGCATGACTTGGCTCGATTAGTAAACGAAAAAAGTTTGAACTAGAGTTCAACAAACTCGTTAGAACTTGAGCTCAAGCTCGACTCGGCTCGATTAACAAACGAATCAAACTTGAACAAGAGTTTGAACACTACAATACTCGACTCAAATCGGCTCATTTGCACCCCTGTGGTGCGACCCCATGCCCTATGACTCTGGCCAGCATTCAGAGTCGACTGCTCCTCCACTATTGCCAATTTCTGCCATGTTAATGGAGGAGTAGGCCACAATGGTTTGCTACCTTGCACAACTACTTACAAGCATATATATAGGCTATCTGTTGTTACAGTCCTGTACGAGCCTCTACATTACAATAATAATCCCTATGTCATATGTTCAGGCTATGGAAGCAACGTCCTGAACATATCTCAGAACTACAAGTCTTAAATAGGGTATCAGAAACATGGTAGACGATCCCGCGGGGGGGTGGCGGGGGATCGATCCCGGCGGCGGACTGCCGCGGGACCACCTGCCGAGGGGGGGAGGTGATCTAGTGGGGATCGAGCCTGCGCCCGGCAGCGCTCGATCCCCCGCCGGCACTGAGCTGCGCCATCGTCCTGGCCACTGGGTCAGCGTGTCCAAAAAAAAAGAAAAGAAACATGGTAGATATAGAAGTGGCAGAAATCAGAAGAGATAAAGAAAATCCATAAATGATCCCCCCGCCCGAAGACTCACGTTGCGCGGCATCTGATTACTGCGGCTTTCGAGAAGTAGAGAGCTGCAGCATTTCAACAGTTTGAGAACCAATTGTGATAAATTAATTATCGGAGCAATGAAGACAGTTCAACATATATTTAAACTTACGAGAGGAAAAGGGTCATGGTACGATACACCATAGAACACAGATCCCTAATATATTATTTTAGATTACCGACCGGTCTGATCGCGCGGCGTGTTGTCTATGTTCAATCCGGACATGACATGATTTTCTTGATCAACTCAAGATTCTAATCCAACTAGGACCCTATTTGCGTGATTTCCTAATTAATCGCATGGTTTCTCTTCGTAATTCATGATTGTCTTCTCTCCTATTTGATTAAGAATATTAAAAAAGATATTGTGTTAATTTGATATCGATATTTCCAGAGGATAGACTATATATCAATAACAAAATTCATAAAACTGGACACTTGTATTTTACAATTAATGCTTTGTTTATGTATAAATCTCAAAACTGATTAGTATCCAAAAATCTTTGTGATCATCGATACTGATATAAATTCAAAAAAAATTAAAAAGTGATATATGTGGTATATGCTCCAGCATAATATATATATATATATGATTTCATACGTGTAATAAAATTATTTACCTTAGCATAAACCATGTTATACATATGCATACATATGTATACACCTAAACTTATTAGTAATTATCAATTTTTTATGATTCGAGTTGCCTAACACACCTTTGACATACACAGTAGAAACGACCAAAATAAAAACCTACACCGTAGGATTATATTACAAATTTGTAAAGAAGAAAACGAGCACCACTTATCAAAGATTCAGGTTGTCTTTTTTTTTTTTTGAAAAACGACTTCCATTCAACTAAAATTCAGACAAAAACAAACGATTGACCCAAACACAAATACAACAAAAAAAACAAAAGATAGATACTAACACCAACAAGACCAGACGTAAAACTAACATTAGAACAACTCCGAGACTTTGACACTAACTTTACGGAGCATTGCCATGATAAGTGCTGGACCTGCGCAACATTGTGCTTTGACGGTCCAAGTAAACGGACTCTCTTCCAAGAGTTTGATATAAGCAAGGAGGCTGGATGATCACGCGCAGAAGACGTGGATGATGCCCAACCTAACAGTCCCCGCCGATAACACCATGACAATAAACTTGAATAGAAAGAAACCTCGAAAGTTGAACTGTGGATAGACAAAACTAACTCACCTCCGAACATAAAATGGATCACAAATAGAGAACAAAGGAGATGGATTAGTCAAAGCAGACACCTAAAAACACTGAAATAGGAGAAGAGAAAACAAAGGTTCCGAGGTAAAAACCTTGACGAATTCCAAAACTCCCAAAAAGAAGAGTTTCGAGGACACAAAGAGGAATATTTACCGTGTCCACCAGTAAATCAGGTTGATAGGAAGAGAAGATAAACGCAAACCAAAAGGAAGCGCCTTTCCCTCGTCCTATCACGCCCTTTTCCCCAGCGAACACCACAAAAGCCGCCGGAACAAGGCCGACGAAGAACCAGGGTAGCCCCTAACAGCACTGGAGTGGGGGGGAGGGGGTGAAGAGATCGGAGCTTCCCCCAACCCCCCCTCTCCCCCGGCGGTGGAGACGGGCGAGCGACGAAACCCTCCCGGCGGCGGAGCGGCGAAACCCTCTACAAGATTCAGGTTGTCATACACATATACACAAACATCACTTATATGCCAACATAAAAATCTTCGAAGTATGTATGCATATATATGTACGCATGATTTACAAGTAATAGGTAACCTGTTATCAACCTTTTAAGATTCAAATTACTTTACATACCATTGACGATCCAAATAAACAGTAAGATTATAATATGAAAATTAAGAAAAAAAAAGGCACGAGTGCCCCTGGCATCGATCCGTGCTTCGTGAAAGTGACTGAATTTTAAATTTATTAAATATAAATTTATGCATCAGTTAATAATTATTAACGCATATCTTCTTTGGAAAGATAAATGCGGCCATGCGCGTACTTTTTTGTATATAATATTCAAAAACTAATGTCATGTTTGGTAACATTAGTAGACATCTCTATCGTTATTAATTTTAAAATTGATATTGATGATAATCACTTTGAAGTGTTTGGTTAATAATATCAATTTTGAAATTTATAGTGCAAACAACACATGTTATGTAATTCAAGTATCAACTTGTATCAATTTTAATATTGATACTTCATCTTCTAGAAATATCAATATCAATATTAATATAGTATCATTTTTTATACTCTAACCAAACAAGTCATGAAATGAGATAACGAAGAGGAACATCCTCTCTCCTAACTTCATATTAATGTCCGCAAAAGGTAGAGCTGGTTCACGTTATGCCGACTTGCAAATTTTAGTAGATACTTATAATCTCCCTTAAGTATGTGGAATAGCCCTAGAACCAGCTAAGAATCTCATCGCATTATTGTATTGGTCATATCATACTTGTACGGGAGCAAATTAAAGCAAAGAAAAGATCAAATATATATCAACGGCGTGCCGGCCCTCCGGCTTTTGTTCACCCTGTTTATAGAGATGCTTTGCTTCTGCAAGGGAATGTTAAGATTTAAGAAGTAGAGGAAGATAAACGCTAATGGGGTGTTTGGTTGCATGATAATTGAGATTTTTATTTTAATTTTTAAAAATTGTAAGAAAACTTGTTAAAAGAGGTGTTTGACAACCATGACAATTTTATGTTTTGAAAGTGATTTTCTTCTTAAACAAAAAAAGAGGGTCTCACCTCTTTCTTTTTTTCTTGTGGTCCCCCGCTTTATTTGGTCATGTGCGGTGATTACTCTTTTTTGTAATCACATCCCTCCAAACATGATAATTTTATGTCATGAGTTGGTTTACTTTTTATTTTAATATAATTTTTTATCATGAAAGTGTACCGAAAATTATCATGCAACCAAACACCCAAGGACATCATTCTTTTGAATCTTTTCAATTATTATTTTTTCAATCGGTTTCCATGGACGAAGGCGCCCGACCATAGTGTTCTGGCGGTGAAATAAAGCCATGAATCACGATGCCGAAAAAGAGGATCCTTGGTGGTCACGCAGCAAGAAGAAGGGAAAGGAAGAAAGATCGATCGATGCACCAACAACTGCAAAGAATGAACCAAGTGCCTAACATCCGGTCTCCCCCCCCCCTCCACCCTCCACCCAGGCGGCCATGGGATACCAATCCCATGCTAGACCGAGGGCCGATCTCGAGGAGGAAGACATCAAGAAATGGGAAACGTCCAACTTAACAATTTCACAGTAAAGGTAAGACTGGAGAAACATGGAGCTTTCGGGTCATACCCGTCGAAACCGCATAGCTTGGAAGCTCCATTGTCCCCTTCCCGGATCAGAAGATGACACTATCAAGATCACTGATCGCTCGATGCCTTTGGCGGGGCGAAATTCTGATCCGATGGGTCCAGACTGTTCTTCCGCTTGGATCGGTAAGTATCTTCCTTGGGCGCCTTGGGCTCCGGTCCCTGGCGGCTTCCCGTCTCTGCGTTCCGCACCTTCAGCACTCGCGACAGGTCTTGCTGCGGAAGCAGTCTCTGTCGCCAGATCTTGTGGCCCGGGTGGTTCTCACCCATCAGGAACCGATAGCCGATGGCCTCCGAGCCGCTCTTGGCGAGGGCCCGCGCGGCCAACGACGACACGTGGTGCTGCGGCAGAATCGCCGAACCGATGTTGAGGATGCCCCTGAAGCGGCCGGAGGGGCGGCGGATCCCGACGGCGGTGAAGCAGGGCTCGCCGAGAGGCCTGGAGAGCAGCCTCTGGTTGCCCACCAGAAAATCGACGGTTCCGATCAGGGAGTCGACAAGAAGGCCGACGGCATAAATCTCGATGTGGACCGCGGAAGCCGAGTCGGCGGCGAGGAACGCCGCGGGCACACGGAAGAGGAACTTCTCGTTCCAGGTAGGGTTCTCGCCGCCGATGCGGTCGACGAGGGTGTGGAGCTTGGTGGAGGGATCAACCCAGGCGACGGCGTAGGCCTTGAGGCGGCGAATGTTGGCGGCGACAGACCCGGCGGATGACGGCTTGAGGCCTTGGGCGGAGATAATCGTGATCTCCAGGAGGTGGAACACCACCACTTCCTGGGGCCGTTCCGCCATCCCCCGCGCTCCTCTCCGCCCCGAGAAGAAGCTGATTCGACCAAGAAGGCAATCCGGAGGGAGAGAGATACCACCGAGGCCGTTCAGTGCTTCTTCTAGAAGTTACCTGCAGGGAACGAAGTTTGTTTAAACAGTTGACACGTGGCGGCAGGACCACTTTGCGCCGGCTGCCGTGGTGCCGTCGGCGGCGAGTCAGTTACGAGTCAAGGTGCCGAGTTGACGACGGGTTGCGTGAAATTGGGAAGAGATAAATTACTTGAGACGATATATTTATCATATTAGTATTAATTTTAAATTTATATTATTATAGATATATATAAAAATATTATGAAGTGTCTTTAAATAAATATCAAATGTAAAATTGACTTTTTAATTAATATATTTATTTTGATTTAACATTATATTATATTGTTTATGTTTCACATTAAATAAGTGAACTGAATTGAATCGAACCGAACTCTGTTCACTACCGACTTGAGATCTTACCGCTTCAATTTAGTTCAGTTAATCTTGTGGTATGATTTCAAATTTCTAAATCATTGATCTCAGAGTTCGGCGAGGAAGGCCCAAACGTGCCCGCAGGCCCAGCACAGAGTTCTTGCTCTTAATGGACCTCAACCTTTGTCTTCTTATTTTCTACATTTCCCACGCTGTTTCTATATGTTACATATAAATATGATGAAGTCAGCTGTGCAAGGTTTGATTCGATTTGAGATTGTTTTTTTTTTCTTAAACCAAACTGAATCAAACCCAATTCAGTTCGGTTTAGTAAGATTTGAGACCAAAATTTTAAAATATTTATTTATTTTTATATACTATTCTTAGGTCATAAAATAATTTTATAAATATTAAAGTATTATAAATTAAATAAATATTATTTAATAATAATTTTACTAAACTGCTTTAAACGGGTCGGCCAGATTTGATTCAATTTAAAAGGCTTCCAAACTAGTTAAACCGAACCGACAGATCAAAACAAGTCAAGTCAGTTCACGTTCACCCATGTCGGTCAAAATCAGCCGACTGATTCGATGTGGTTTGTGATCTCGACTTCTCGGCGGTTCCTTGAATAAGAAACCAAATTGGTATTTTGTCGAAACATCCAACTAAGTTTCGAATATAATTAGTTTTGAATGAGTATATGCATTAAAGCGTAATCTCCGTACATGCAAGGCATACAACTAAAAGACAAGCATATATATTATGGACCAGACAGAAAACTTACTTAATGGGGGTGTTTGGTTGCATGATAATTTTTTGTACATCTTCGTGATAAAAAATTATATTAAAATAAAAAGTGAACCAACTCATGACATAAAATTATCATGTTTAGAGAGATGCGATAACAAAAAAGAGTAACTATCATTCATAATCAAACAAAGTGGAGGGTCACAGGAAAAAAGAAAGAGATGAAATCCTCTTTTTTTGTTTAAGAAGAAAATTATTTTCAAAATACAAAATTGTCAAAATTGTCAAACATCATTTTTAAGAAATTTTTTTACAATTTTTAAAATTTAAAATAAAAAATTTTATTATCGTACAACCGAACACCCGATAACCCTTTAACGCGCCTGACACGAAACTTAATTAATCCTTGTATCCACGTATCCCCCCCCCCCCGCTCCTTTTACAAGACGACAATTTCTTGCGGTGGTCGCAAAGCTCATCTTGTATGTGTTGGAAAAAAGAGAAAAAGAAAAAAAGTCAGCCGTCACAACCAGAGAAATATTTTTCTCTTCCCTTCTCAAGAATTTAATTTCAGTTATCATAATACAAAAACATGGTAAAATGGTAACGACCACTCGATTTAGAGAGCGAATCTTTTCGATTGGACGTTTGAGAAGAATCTATCCATCTCTCTCGCAAAGAACAATCGTTCGATGGATATTTATGGGGTGTTTGGTTGCATGATAATTTTTTGTACACTTTCATGATAAAAAATTGTATTAAAATAAAAAGTGAACTAACTCATGACATAAAATTATCATGTTTGGAGGGATGTGATTACAAAAAAGAGTAACCACCGCACATGACCAAATAAAGTGGGGGACCACAAGAAAAAAGAAAGAGGTGAGACCCTCTTTTTTTGTTTAAGAAGAAAATCACTTTCAAAACATAAAATTGTCATGATTGTCAAACACCTCTTTTAACAAGTTATCTTACAATTTTTAAAAATTAAAATAAAAACCTCAATTATCATGCAACCAAACACCCCATTAAGGATGATCTAACGATAATTTGTATTTCAAATAATTATTAAATTATTTTCGATTAAAAAAAATCTCGATTTACTCTCCTCGATGTATCATGCAACCGAAGGGAGATCGGTGCGTTAAACCTGTGTTGTGTTCGAAGCACACAGCTCCCGAACTCGCAGAAAGCAGTTAGTTATAGGGTGTTTGGTTGCATTTTAATTTTTAAAAAGGTTTCATGATAAAAAATTAAAATATAGTACCAAACAAGATAATTTTTAAAAGTGAAAATGTGACAATGAATGTGTTTGGCAAAAACATTTTAATTTTTAAAAATGATAACAAGGTGTTTGGTAGCATTTTAAATTCAATTTTCATCGACTTCGTAAACATCAAAAAACAAGCATTTCATGCCATACAAATTTAAAAATTCACAAGATGAAGGAAATGACAAAATATTCGTGTCATATAAGAATTCAATCATCTAAAAATATATAATTACAATCTACGACGTCTAACATAATATTCCTACATTTCTTTTGCTATATTATCTCGAAGAAGCTTTCCAATACGTCTTTGCTCATTTGTGCTTGAATTGCTTCTAACATTATCTTCATTTCTGATTCTTTCTTGTCTTCTTTGTTCTATATCTCCATCAATTGCAATCTTTGCATGCACATCCAAACTGTACATCTATATTCAGTAATATGGATATAGATGAAATTTTACATCTATATCCAAACTATACACACGGAAACCTGAAGTTACTACACACGGTTTAAAATCAAAATTCAAGTGAAGAACCCTCGGCCAATTGCTGTAAAGTTAATCCACCATCAGGAGAGCTTGCCTATGAAGGGATCTCATTTTGTTATCTACTTGCCCACCTGGGTCATAAAGACCTTGACAAGCCAGCTGAAGGAAAAGATACTTGAAGCAGTAATAGACCACAGCATAAAGGGCATACCAAGCCTGTAATTGACTAAAGTATAGATATCTAGCCCATGCTTCATTAAAGCTCAACAATTTTCTTCGAGCTCAACAGCTCGTGCGGTAAGTAATCATAACATGAGCAAGTGTAAATATCAAAGAAAACAGAAACAGAACAATTCTCCAGGTGCATTTGTGTGCATAAATTTGTACCTGTAGTTTTGTTGGTACTTAGATGAATTTGATTATTTTTCTTTTTCACATTTGACACATGACACTACGATGAAGATAGGTAATTTCAACTTGCAAACAGTAACTGCATGGCCTTTAAATATTAATATACAATGGACCCTCCTCTACCTCATATATACACATTGATATATATCTACATATATATACACGTTTGCCTATGCAATGGACCCTCCTCTGCCTCATATATACACATTGATATAGATCTATATATAGATAGAGAGAGAAAGAGACGTAGATGGTACATCCTTTCCGGCACACAATCAGGAAGTGATATCTTGCTCCTTAGTAGACGCCCAGATGGTACTTAGATGAATTTCAAAAGCAATATAAAATTGAGATTGCTACTTCCTTATCTGACTCTTATCAGGATTAGAAATGGAAAATGCTGCTGTGCCGTTCTCTTGATCAGAATTAGAAAAGGAGACTTTATGGGATTATCAATGTTCCCTTGAGCTCCACCTGTTGACTAAAAGTTTCTATAAAAGCCTGTGATGAGGCAATTAAAGGCCCTGGCACTCAATCCATTGAAATAAAGATTTCAGTTTGTTCTTTGCAATCCGTTTGCACTCGATCCATTGCAAATCATTGTGTTGTTTATTTACCCAGAGCTCATCAACTTGGGATAACCATAATTCAGAATAACAACTACAAGGATTTAACCTGTAGTATCAGCGACTTCATAAGAAATCACCTAAACATAGATTTCTTAAGATTAATGCTTAAGGGGAAATGGTAATGAGCCTAAAATAAGGCCATTACCATCGACAATATTTCATTGAGCTTGCAATTAAAGACGGTAATAGGTTTGCCAGTAACCTGATAAATCTAAAGATTTCAACGGCAGCGGCATCTACGCAGGGAAGAGCTCAAGAGGAGACTGCGGGGGAGGTGCCCGGCCTTCTATTTGTAAACATATTATTACCTCCGCCGGAAGATCGTAAAGCCTTGAAGAAGAGGGTAGAGAGGATGTCGTCGCCGCCGCCGCCGCGAGAAGAGCCGGGAATGTGCTGCTGCAGCCACTACTTCCGCCGCCGCTGCCGCCGCCGCGAGAAGAACTCTTGAAGAAGGAACGAAGAGGGTGTTGGGAGGAGGAGGCTGCTGCCGCAAGCAGAGCTATCGAAGAAGGATCGAAGAGGGCGCCGGGAGGAGGAAGCCGCCGCTCGGAAGCGCCGCAGCGGAGAGGGAGGGCTTCGCGACTCGCGAGGGTTTGTCTTCATAGCGAAGAGGGCTTCGCTTTCAAAAAAAAATGGTCATGACCTCTCTTTTTTACGATGTCTATTCGGTGAAAACGTTTTTTAAAATAAAAAACGATACAGCGAGCCAAACAAAACTTCAGACTCACTTTCATTACAATTTTTAAAAATTTAAAAAAAAAATCATTATTACGTAATCATACACTCCATTAATTTTTTCTTTTTTACTCGGAATGTTCGCTTCGGGCGGGGGCACGCGCGCGGGTAGGCAGCAGAGGCACGCCCCCAGGAAGAGACGAGAGCAAGGGCGCGCGCGCACCTGGATGGATCTTGGTGACGCGGCACGTGGCTGACTTGGCGCCCGCTGCTCCCACGGTGGTGCGCCGCACCGCACTCCCCCGCCCGACATAAATCCAGCCTGCAGCGGTCCTTTCAGCGTAGATCTTGTCCCGTCCTCGTGCGCTCCGCTGTCGGCAGCCGCCCTCGTGGGACGACGACCGCAATAATTAACGATAAGAGGCGGGGGACTCCGCCACGGCGGCGAATCCTGCGAGGAGCACCGGGGACCGTCCACGTCGCACTCTTCTCGTCCGTAGATCACCGTGCGCTCCCTTGCCCTTGCCACTCGTGGCCGTGGCGCAAAATTAAAAGGTGAGATCGGGAGTTGGGATCGGATGGATTTAATTTTAAATTAACTTGAATTGGCCGGAATTGTGATCCAAGTCGAGACGGAGTCGGCTCAAGTCACGAAAAATAATAATAATGAATTAAAAATGGAGTCGAGATCTTGAGATCACAACTGAGTCCGTCGATCTCAAAATTGATCGGATCGGATCCGAGTCATGACCCGACGAACCATAGAACTAACCATTTCATTCGGCGTGAAAGGACCGTCTTAGCGATTCCTGACGATCGATGCGGATTCCCATAAACTTAAAATAAAATAAGCTATTGTCCGGTGCAACAACTTTTCCGACAAAATAGATGAACATGATTCATTGGCCAGTTATCTTCAAAACAGTGAATCTCGTTTTTTAGAGACAGATCCAGAGGACGGAGAATCGAAATCTCTGACAGACAAACGGTGCTAGCTAGTAACCTTTTTTTTTCCGGTGCCCTCTGTAAAATATATTTAACTTTAACAATTCTCTCGACTCAATTTCTTAAAAATTAGTTAATGAGAATTGTTGATTGTTCATTAACCCAATCCCTTAACATATTCATAAATAAGAGTGTGTTCACTGCTTGGTCTAACGCGAAAGATCAAATCAATATACTAGTTGATTTCATTTCATTTCATTCGAATGAATTACTGTTTAGTTTGATTTGATTTATAAGAACTTTTAAATCAAACTAAATCTTGTAGGTTGAGTGATTTGAATCAGATTAAATTTTTATTTTGATTTAGATGGATTGACACGATTTAAATATCTTTTTGATACTAGAATAAAATTCGATCGGTTAATACTTGAGCTCGGCTCGATAAACCCATTCGGATGTTAAATATTCATCAATACACCAAATCAATTAAATACTTACGAAGAAATAAACTATCCATAGTGAATGGTCGTATAATATCATAAAAAATTGAAATAAAATTTGATTTGAATTTAACCTTAGACCGGGCTTCATCGACGAGATGAAGTTCAAATTTTACTAATGAGACTAGATGATCCATTTAAGTTTTATGAACAAGTTTGTGTGTGTGTGTCTTAACGGCTACATGACTTAACGCTAGGGGTGGGTCATTCCCCTCCCTACAGGCTACATGACTTAACGCGTCTTAACGGCTACATGACTTAACGCTAGGGGTGGGTCATTCCTGATGATACCAGGATAGATGTCAAGGCATTTTAACTTTGATTCAATTTTAATTCTATCATGAGAATCGAAATCAAATCCGATAATTTATAACATATAAATCATATAATATTTTTATTTAAAAATAAGTTAGTAATTCAGATATGATTATCAATTTTTATATAAACTCTTAATTTTTATATTTTTATCACTTTATATCATATTTTTTAATTTAATTTAATTTTAATATTTATCGTTTATCTAGATCGGATAAACGAAGGTGGAATCAACCACTTCTCATTCCGATCCTAATAAATTATGTTAGCATTTAATTTCAATCCCGGTGTCACGATAAATATTAAGTTTTCAACTCAACTTTTAATGGGAATCGATTCTTCCTTCTTGAGATGAGCGCTGTCCTTTAAGTATTTAATTATTTTTAAGATAAATTTGTAAAATTTGCTAATTGTACAATGTTGATTAAACATATCGTACTGTAATTTATTTTGAGTTGAAACCCAAATCTAACTTGAGTTCAGAGTTCGAATTTTGGTCAAATCTGAGATCCACGGACATTCTCGGGTCGAACTCAAGTTTAAACTTCATAAATGAGTTTAGATAAGATCCAAATTCAAAATTTCCGTCCGTCTAAGCCAAACATGGAATTTGAGCTTGAGCACGGCATCCGATCAAATAAACATAACGTTAAGTTTTAAATGTGTGATATTATAACATCCTAATTCATGAGCACGACAAATGATTAAATCAATGAATTACCATCGACTTCGTTTAACTATTTTTTAGATGATGAGTTAACAATTATTTGAAATTAAACATTTCTTGTCGAGTAAGTTTTGAGAATAGGTGATCTCTCTCTCTCTCGATCTCAAAAAATGTAACGATGGATGGATTAACAGATTAATTTGATCGTTACATGTCCAATATTCTAGATGATGAGACCCGATCCAAGTTGACCTCAACTAAAACTCCATTGTTTTGATTAACGTGTAACCTCTGAATCGGCCAAAAAGTAGACATGAAAACTCTTAATAAGATATCTTGATAAAATAATAAATTTTGAGTGAACTATCTAGATCTAAATTAATGGTTCCTCGTGGACTTCTCATTTCGAGACGTGACATAACTAATATTTTTATGTTTATACGAGAGAGATTAAAACCAAAATTAAGAGAATTTAGACATTTTCAAATCAAACGCCACCACCTATAAATTGTATCCGACCAAACCTGTGTCGTTAAAGTAAGACCTCGGATCGACCTCGATCAGCCGTGTGTCGGACAGGTTAAAATACAGCCTGACGGCGGGTTAAAAGAACTCCAAGATCTGCAGGAGGGGCCGATCCCTCCCGGTTGACGCCTTCGCCCGACGTAACCGCGGCCGCCGGCAGTATAATACGCCGCCGCCGCCGCTGCCGGCAGTATTATAATATAATAGGCCGCCACGCAGCGAGACTCCGCCGCCGCCCACCCGCTGGCATACCACGAGCGCCCCTCCCCAGCGCAGGCCGTCAATCTAAACACGGATTCCTCCGCCGCCGCCTCCGCCGCCTCCCGCGGGTTCCGCGTCCGTGCGCTGCCAACCGCCGCCGACTGTAGATAAACAAAAAGGAACGGCGCCGATAGCCGGCTGGTCGCCGTTGCGGCGTCGGGGCAGGCGGTGACGGGAAGCCGCCGCAGATGCGGCGGCGGGTCCCCGCTAAAATTAATGGAATGTGTGCGCGGTGATGCTCTCATGACGGCGGCGGCTGACGCCGCTCGCGTGGGCCGCAGAGGCATGCATGACCCCGAAGATGACGATCGCGGGACGCAGGACTCTTGTCAGACGTTCGATTGCATGATAAATTTTTTTATATGTTTTTACGATTAAATTTTATATTAAAATAAAAAATGAACTAATTTTTGATATAATATTATCATGTTTGGAGGGATGTGATAACAAAAAAGAGCAACTATCATGACCAAATAAAGTGGGGGATCACAAGAAAAAAAGAAAGAGGTGAGACTCTCTTTATTGTTCAAGAAGAAAATCACTTCCAAGACATAAAATTGTCAAGATTGTCAAACACCTCTTTTAACAAGTTTTCTTATAATTTTTAAAAATTAAAATAAAAACTTTCGTTATCATGCAACCAAACACCCCATTATCTTTTTGTTTGTCCGTTTGAATTAATGCACATACATCTATGAGTTTGGATCAACTTTGATGAAGAGAATACTCTCAATTTTTAATAAAAGTTGATCACGATCCTAGGTTGCTTAAGTAACGGTTCAAATAACAAGTTTGTTGGGTCGTTATTGAAAAGAACTGAACTATTACCTACGTCGTACTAAATCACTACCCATCAGTAACGAGTTGTGTATTAAGGTCGATAATGAGTTTGTAAGGTGTCGATAGCGGTTCAACAACGGTTCACTGATTTATTAATCTGCTACCGACGGGTTGAACCGTTACCGACGTCTTACTAACTCACTACCCATGATTTAAGAGGTTGGTATCGTAACTTTTTGGGAAAATTACCACCAGGTCCATTTAAGAAAATGAGTTTACCAAAAACTCCGTTGACCACTTTTTCATCCCATTTAATCCGTTGACAATACATAATATTACCACTAGGTCCGTTTTGCCCAAGGACTGTCCCCGTATCCCCAATTTGCCCTTCCCGCGGCGATGGTGGCGCCGATGGCGTCGGCGACGAGGAGGAGCCTCGCCGGGGGGTTCCGCGGGCGGGGGGAGCGCCGCGGGGGGAGCCACTTCGCGCCGTGGCCACCGGACTCCTCCTTCCTCGGCCACCACCGCGACCCCGGCGCCCCGGGCCGCCGCCGCTCCAGAGAGGCTCGGCCGCCGCCACCGGGCCGGCGGCGAGGGAGGGGAGGCGGCCGCGGCGTGCGTCTTCGCCTCGCGCCGTGGAGGACGGGGACGAGATCGGGGAGCCGCGCCGGCACGTCTTCCACCGGCGTGCCCGGGACCGCGGGTCGAGCACGGAGGGCCACCCGCCCGCCGTGCGCCGGGCTCCGCGGGCGGCGGGAGCGCGCGGGGGGGGGGGGTTCCGCGGGAGGCGGGAGCGCGCGGGGGGAGCCTCGCCGGGGGCTCCGCGGGCGGCGGGAGCGCGCGGGGGGGGGGGAGGGGTTTCCGCGGGCGGCGGGCCGCCGGGGGCTCCGCGGGCGGCGGGAGCGCGCGGGGGGGGGGGGGGAGGGGTTTCCGCGGGCGGCGGGCCGCCGGGGGCTCCGCGGGCGGCGGGAGCGCGCGGGGGGAGCCTCGCCGGGGGCTCCGCGGGCGGCGGGAGCGCGCGGGGGGGGGGGGTTCCGCGGGCGGCGGGCCGGCCGGGGGCTTCGCGGGCGGCGGGAGCGCGCGGGGGAGCCTCGGCGGGGGGGGTTCCGCGGGCGGCGGGAGCGCGCGGGGGGAGCCTCGCCGGGAGGGGGGGGTTCCGCGGGCGGCGGGAGCGCGCGGGGGAGCCTCGCCGGGGGGTTCCGCGGGCGGGGGAGCACGGCCGGGTGGAGAACGTCGCTGCGGGGGAGAGGGGCCGGCGGGGGGCACTACCGCGAGGGCAAAATCGACATTTCATATCTAAATTGGAGTGGGTGTGACAATCTTTTGAAAAAACGGACCTAATGAAAATGTGTTTTTGAAAACGGATCTAGTGGTAAAGTGGTTATCTTAAAACGGACCTAGTGTGCATTTGCGCTAACTTTTTTTATTGGAGACTGAGAGTACTCTCTTTATCCGAGAACTGAGATGATCCAAACTCCGTACGTATACACACGCATATTTATATATATTATATATATAAAGATCATTGTAAAATTAGAAATCACTCCCAAATTTTATCACACAACTACACATCTTTATTAACATCACATTTTTTTTTCATCGGACACCTCTTTACTCTTGGGATCGACCCCTATAACCCTGGAGTGACGCACAGAGCTCCCGATGCGGGAGTCCTCTCAATCTCAACGAGCCTTGATTTTATATATATATATATATATATATATATATATTGATAAATAACTAGTTACACCTGAAGCGTTTACCGCGTAAAAAAAATATAAGCGTGTTAATATTAGAATGGGCTGATTTTAACGTTTGGTCTAAAATATATATATAGCTAGACTGTGCCCCTAAGAATATTAACTTGGCTAGCTTGACCAAACTTAAGTTTATTTTTTCATAAATTAAAATTTATTATTATTGAATTTAACAAGTCTTTATTAAAGACAACGTTGTAAAAGTAAAACATGTTTTTGATAAATAAGATGGTATTTTGATTAACTTATATCACGAAGGTTGAGATTCCTTTGGCTCATTTATTCAACATGTTTTGGCTCGGTCGGTGATCCGATTAAACATGTGCGCATCGAAATTTTGAGTACATATATATATACTAACCGAGGACTGACCCTGCAAACTTGTGGGTCAACCTGACCTATTTCCATCAAGCTTAGCTTAAAAAAAACAATCTTATATAAGATTATCATGATAATTTTTATGTAATTCATGATAAAAATATTCATCGAAATAAAAATCTAAGATGGCTATAAAAATATAAGATTATCGTATTTGATGAGACACGATGGTAACCAGTGAAAATCACGTATCATTGAAACAATATAACCACGGGGGAAAAAAGATCTCATGTTATTTTGGTCGGGGGAAATTCTCCATAAATTATATTTTTATAAATATCGTCAAACAATCATTAATTTTCTATAAAAATGAACTATTAAAAAATAATCTATAAATTATATTTTTTACAAGTTTTGTCATATAGATATATTTTTTCGTTAAAAGCTCAACTAAACACTAATTACTTATGGGGTGTTTTGGTTGCATGACAATGAGTATTTTTATTTTAATTTTTAAAAATTATAGTAAAAGTTTATTTTAAAAGTGTCTGGCATGTGTTATAATTTTTTATCTTAAAAGTTTTTTCACACTCCTCCACGTGATGGAGAAAAAAAAGAGGTATTGAACATTTTTTTCTTTCAAAAGGGCACAACCACAACACAGGGTTCACAAGCTTAACCCATGTGCTATGTAAGTGACTTTTCAATTATGCACCAAACATCTTACCATCATTTCTAAAAGTGATAATATTTTTGTCAAACATTATTGGGGTGTTTGGTTGCATGATAATGAAGGTTTTTGTTTTAATTTTTAAAAATTGTAAGAAAACTTGTTAAAAGAGGTGTTTGGTAACCATGACAATTTTATATTTTAAAAGTGATTTTCTTCTTAAACAAAAAAAGTGGGTCTCACCTCTTTCTTTTTTCTTGTGGTCCCCCACTTTATTTGGTCATGTGCGGTGGTTACTCTTTTTTGCAATCACATCCCTCCAAACATGATAATTTTATGTCATGAGTTGCTTCACTTTTTATTTTAATATAATTTTTTATCATGAAAGTGTACAAAAAATTATCATGCAACCAAACACTCCATATATCTTTATAATTTTTAATTTTAAAATTTGTCAAGTTTCAATGTGTGATATCATTTTTTATCATGAAATCATATAAAAAAATAAAATGTAACCAAACAACCCCATCGGGAACGATGTTTCTTTTTAAATGGAAACCTCTCCGAAGCCTAACTAAAAACTGGGAGATTAAAAATTTTGTACGAACTCCGGAACTTTCTGGAAGACTAACCGATGTAGGGGTGCTTCTCAAATATGATTTTAGTTAGGTTTCCTTTGCTAAAAACACTTGCAGTCATCTTTTTGCTCTCTTCCTTCCACCCCCTCCATTGTTGCGCCACTTGCTGTTCTGTTTTTTATATATATATTTCCTTCCCCGCCGGCCTGGACTTGCTGCCGCCGCTTGTTGCTCTCTCTCCCCCCTTCTCTCTATCTCGTCTCTCCCGCATCTCGTCTTCCTCTGAAACCCTCGCTGCTCTCGCCTAGCTCGTGCCGCCTACTTGGGATTTCACTGGTGCTTTTGCCGCCGAGGTGGGCGGTTACAAGTTGAGAATTGCGTACGCTGAGAAGAATATCAGGTTCCTCGTTCCCGGAGGTACTGGTTCCTGATGGTACTGCACGGGCTCCGAGCCTGTTGCTTTCCGAGAAGCATTTGTTTCGATTTCTCCTACGCCTTAAGGCTATTGTTGACTTTTCTGCCTCCTGGCTTATCGGTATTATCTCTGTTCGACCGTCTCGGTTTTCCGCATCTTGTTGCGGTAAGTTTTGCGGGTTTCCTGCTGCTTCATCTCGTCGTTTCAGGAAATCTCTGGGGAGTGAAATTTCTTGTATCTTCTGCAGTGTAGATGTGTCTCGGCGTCCGTGAAGTTTCTGATCTTTGTTGCGTGGGTACAGTTTGTTTGAAAAATATCTGTAGGCTATCAGACTTGTTGCCCGCCTTGATCTTGTTTTTCGCAGTTTATTCGAGAAATTTTTGAGTTTAGATTCAACTGCATAGAGATTTAGCTACTTATTTCTCTCTCTCTCTCTCTCTCTCTATATATATATATATATATATATAAATATTGCGTCCTGTCCATTTTCTGTTGCTTAGCATTCTTGGCGTCCCTGCTTATTTTAGAAAAAAAATTAGAAGATTTCAACGTATACGGTTTGGGGAATTTCATGCCTGTAAATGGCCCTGTTTTGTTTTAGAATATATTAAAAATTTTCAAGTATACTGTTTGGTGACTTTCATTCCTGTAAGTCTGTGTCCAATGATGTCAGATTACATACGGTCTTGCTATGACCATGTACTTCTGTTCTTTTGTCAGTTTCTTTGGTGATGCGGTACATTATCATGTATCCCCTGTTTATACTTCCTATGCAGCAAAGCAGCTATTCATTGTAGCATTTGATTTCTTTGATCACTTTTCATTTTTGCAGGACATATTTTCAACCCTCATTCTTCTCCCTCAACCTCGATTGAATTAAGGCGCATGGGGCTAGCGTATGGGGCTTAAGAGGTTTGATTGGGGCCATTGCTTGGTTGTATATTTTATATTATACTTTAACTGCCTCTTCAAAATTAAACTTGTCAGCTTGTGTAGGATGCATGCTTTAGATAGTTTTTTGGTGAATTTAAATGTTGTCCATTCATTTGTTCATGGTTTGCACCATTTTATCTGATTTATGAGACATAGCGAACTGGCTTTTTATTTTAATCCTGGGATCTGTTTGGACTAGACTTTCTAGGATCAGCGATCCAGATTGAGATTGACACTAACCGTCCTGATCCTAAGGGAAGGCCAACCTGGCTGATCTTCAGCTGGAATCAGTCTTGATTAGCCAAAAGGAACCTGGATCAACCATTTTCCATGTGGAGCCAGTCGATCTGGGTTGAATCCAAGTCATCCTGGTTGAGCCTGGCTTGGTCTGCCTAAGATCAGCCTGGATCTGGCCGATCCCCAGCCTGGATCAACCAATCCCAGCTTAGTATTTGTTGGATCGGTAGATTCCAGTCTCACTCGATTTGAGTCAAATTGAGTCGCAGCTAAATCAGGCCCAGTGATGCCTAGCCAGGCTAGACTTGGCTGACTCCTGGTTAATCCTGAAGCTCTCAAGGACCAGCTGATCTTGACCAAAGTCGGCCTTGGCCAATCCAAAGCCGATACCAACCCTACATTCTTTGAACTAGACTAAGGTATTTCTAGTTGGGATCAACCCCCAGACCGGCCGGTGCTGATCGTGATCTGTCAGCAGGCTCGGCCAATATGCTGGAAGAAAACTAGTCCTGGATCGGTTCTTCCAAACATGAAAAAAGGTTAAAAAAATAAAATTTTGGCAATGCAATGACTTATGCCAATCTTGAGGTTGATCCCCACGGGATTGGCTAGGAAGCGAGTGGAGGGGTGGACTGCCACCTCCCTGCATGTTCTCTACCCTTAGGATCCTGGTCTCTGGATTTGATATGAATAGGATCAGATCCCTTTGTATCGGGTATCCACACTGTATGCAACAGGATCTGCTAACTTAAGTGATCAAATCTTGGTTGTGTTGGGACCAGTAAGACCATATTCCCCACCTAAGATGCAAGGGCAGCGTCACCACCCCCCGTCCATTCCTATGGACAATGGGATTGGTTATAAATTGGCCAATCCAGGTCTATCCGACCAATCTTAACACAATCTCAGTGGAAATGCATTTCATGGATTAGCCTCTTCTGAAGAATCAAACAGATCCTGTAAATGATGGACTAGACACTTTTCTAGCATTGATGTTGCTTGAAGATATGGATAGCTTCAGAAAGATTCTCCTCCCTCCCCCTTCTCTCTCTATGGCATGCAGCCATGTGTATCTGTGATGCCATTTTGGTTCAGCTCACTTTATGGTACCAACAATATGCAGCTGTGAGCTGTATGATATGTTGTGTTAATTCATTTATACATGATGCATCATGTACCTACATGTTGTTTTGTTTTATAGATTTCTATCTAGAATTCTACCAGTTGCGTGTAAATACCTCTTGATGTCTCTCAAGCTTTTGGTGCTTGTAACTTTAAACAAGGAGCATATATATATGTGCAAAATTTATCATCGTTGCCATCTTCCTAAAGTAGTTTCAATAAAAACTTGTCAGCTTCGAAAGTAAACCAACACTTGGAACAAGGTGTTATCAATTATTTTGTGAATCCATTGCACACATTTTAAAAGGTAGAACTTTTAAAGGAATAATTGAGGTTGAAGCTGTCATTTGAGTCTTATGAATATATTTACTAGTTTATCTAAGAATTAATTTGTTTATTTTTATTTATAACCTTAAGTTATGCTTATTTTTACCTATGTTATCAGATGTGATGCGTGTAAGACGCCTGAGGCAAGGCAACCCCTTCTCTCCCCTTGAACCCTAGATGGCTGCTTTAGGCAGTAGAGGCAAATTCAAATAGATATAAGAAAATTTTAGTTGTAGGAGGTCCTAAAGTATTGTTTTGGAGCCACTGGAGACTGCCAGAGGTCTGACTGGTCGGTCGTGGTTGCTTCTCATCACACTATTGACGGGCAGGACAAATGGAACCCATTTCATGCCTCAGGATCTGATTCCCTAACTTGGTATCAAACTGGTAGTGGGAATCTGGCTGCCATTGGCAGCTGCGGAAGGAAACTTTAGGACCTCCTTTGAGGTGCCTAGATGCTGGAAATGTTTGCCTTGGTGGTGCTGGTGGTGGAAGTGATCGCTCAGATGATTTGGATAAACTGGGGACGCTTCGCCTTGTCTCATCACCTAGGTGGTTGCCTCAACTACCTGTGATAACATGGATTTTTACCCTTGTAAAGAACAGCATCCGCACGATTTTTTCTCCTATTTGTGGCTTCAGTTCTTCTCTCACCTAGGATAAAATCCTAGACATTTATTATCTATCTGAAACAACTCTATTGTCACAGTGATATCTTGCAACCTATGTTAATAAAGGCCGTTGAGATGAGGCAAGGCAAAGTGGTCTCTCCTCCATGGCTCTTTTACATAACGACCTACATATTACATTGGAATTCAACATGTTTGAATTCTATTTCATTTTTTAACAAAAGTAATTCTAAATCACTTCCATTATATGTCAGGACTCTATTTTATCGAAGTAAATATTTTATTAGAATCATGAATAGAATCATGACAGTCATCATAAATATTTATGTTCTTATATGTCATTGTAATTTCATTGTTTGACATATGCTAGCTAGATTGCACCTAAAAGCATCTAGGCAATCCCTTGAGGAAGATGAATCCTGGTGTCACTTTTATTGCCTAATGTCTTCAATTTTTTCACACACATTTCTATGGCTATGTTTCAGAAAACAAGCATTTCTCACTGTTCCCTTATGCAACTTTCCCTGTTGTTTCCCAATTTCTTGTATTCATCTACTGTTAGAAGTGTTAAGTTTCATTTCTTGATGCCTAGCTGGTAGGAAACTAGTGTACCTTGTAGAATTTAAAGTTGAATGAAAAGGCTTAGAAGAGAAATACATACACAGGCAAAAACTTCTGGTGAATAGTGAGAGATTGAGAGGGGAAGATTCCAATTCTTGTTCTGCAGACAAACACTTGACTGTAGCTCTTCTGAAGAGGGACTGATCACACTTGTTGTGGGGGGGGGGTTGATTTGAATCATTTGATAGCAGGCTCCTGCCAGGGAGCTAGCAAATGGCAACATTGATGATGACGTGGTCAGGATGTCCTTGGGAGCTGGAGAAGCCAAGACAGTTGCGGCTGGTGGGCGTGGACTACTGTAAAGCTCTGCTGGAGATGGAGTTAGCAGGTGAGGGTGAGGTGAGGCTTATGCTTTGTTTATTGCCTGGGGAGAAAGACAGTGCTATGCCACTGTGAATGACCTTGATTAGCTCGAGGTGACTGGGTCACTGCCCTGGTTGGATGGACAAAGACAGCACATAGGTATGGGTGTAGCTGCTAGAGCACCCTGTGCCTGGTGGGCCAGATTAGCAGCCATGAGGCCCACCATATGTTGCAAATCCCCTCAAGTGGGTCTACACTATCTGAATGGGGCAGACCTGTGAATTCTTCCTCTTCACCACTGTTACTGGAAGTGAGGAACAGATCTGAATGAGATTATCATTTCAGGCACTGGGGAGACTTTTAGGAGCCTAGGTGATAAGTCTCCCTTGTAAGAGATGGCTAGGGGTGTTGTTAGGGCACAGTCAGAAGTGAATCTGCTATCTGATATGTAGGCTAACAAGTGAATACATTATGACCGTCAATTTTCCCCAGTTGTATTATTCTTACATAACTGAATGTTCTTGGATGGCATTTCTATCTCCCAAACGTAGTTAACCACATATTCATACACTTGTAGATGGCTTAGTATTGTGAACAGTATGATTTTGATGGCTTGTCTTTTTTTTTTTTTGAACAAAAACAAACTACTATATATTCAAATCAAACTAGAACAGTACAACAAGTTACAAAGACTCATGTAAACAGAAAGACCAACTAGGAGGACAAAGACAGATAACATACGGATCGATATTAAGTTATCCCACAAAGTGAGATAAGGCCACAAATCGATCTTAAAGAAAGATCGAACAGTATGGATAAAAGCTCCACTAAGGGAGTTAACCATTTGGCTCGAGACTGGATAATCACACCAAAGAGGTGTGGATGTTGCCCAGACTAACAGTCTCGAAGAAAAGATCGTGGCAAATGACCAAACAGAGGAGCACAAAGAAGCCAACGACATGACCATAACAAGAAACAGTGGACACCTAAAGAAAGACAGACGTAGATAAACCGAACTCCATGTTCGCAGTGCACAGCAAAGAACCAAAATACCTAAAACCAAATTTAGGTGGAACACTGCGACATGAGAGACACTATACGACCTAGACATTTAAACTTTTTTGAAACACTGCGATTTTGATGGCTTGTCACTTCTTACCCTTTCTTGTTTCTATTGACTAAGTCTCAATTTTAAACTTTTTTCGTTGAGTACATCACATGGGTTGATTCTACTAGAGAGGCGTCATTCTGTGAATTGATTTACTGCTAGAAGTTCATGCAGACTGTATCTTGTGAAGGAATGTCACGTACGTCATATTTGACAGTTGTTATCTCAGAGCTCCATAAAGAAAATTTCTTAGTATTTCAGACTGTATTTTTTAGGCGTCTGTGAAGAGTGAAGACTATAGACGGGATCTGCGATTGATGACCATTTTGTTATCCTTATTATCATATACTTTTTTTTGGTTTTTGTTATGACCGTGTGCATCATTTAGTTTTTATTCTTCGCCATGTCTCCCTTTTTCTGATTTAATTTTTTTTACAGGAATACAAGCTGGTTTTTCCTTTCGTAGGTTGTCAAATTCTCAAACCTTGTTGATTAGCTAAACTTTTATAACCAACCCAACTGAAAATGGATCGCCACGACACCTCAGGGTTTGTAAGTGGAGGTGCATGCATCCAAAGATCCTTCTTTATTACTGCCTGATGTTGTTGAAGTAGATCGGGTAGATTCTGATTGGCATGGCTGTGAATATACTATAGCCTTATTTGTTTTCAATAAACCCGGAAGTCAGGCTGGCTGATTTTACTCAAGGATTATTTTCAGATAAGAGCTGATTCTTTTACTTCTAGTGGCTTGGTTAGTTCCATGGATGACGGCTTTGGACTCATTGGTTTCGCTGCTAACTTCTCCAGTGTCTTCGGAAACTTGATAAGTTTTCGCAATGGGTCGGTTCACCGCGCTGACACCACCTTAAGACTGAGTTCTCAGGGTTCATATGATGTGGAGTCTAAGGGGATCAAGAGAAAATGGGGTGCCGCCAATGGAGAAGATAATATAAAAGATGCCTCATCGCTTATTCTTGGTTTAGGATCTTCGCCAAGTTCCTCAGGCAACAGCAAAATGAGTTTAGCTACAGGATGTTCAATGTCTTCTGCCAAAGAGGCTCTTGAAGAAGAGTCTTCAGGTGGTTTGGGCTTGAATTTTCACCTTCATCTGGGAAACAAGAGTATGCCCGGCACCGAGAGATGTTCAAGGGCAACTCCAGCGGCAATGGAGAAGATGGGGCCGTTCTCCGACCTTCAATTAAGTCTCTCGATGGCGCCATCTCAGTCTGTCATCACCAGCGCTTCTCCCGACTCAGCCCAGTGTCATAACTGTTTAGACGCATCTATGAACATTGGAGCGGCGGCGCTTGTTGATGATGGTTCGACGTCGTCTCGCTGGAAGCCAGAAGGATCTCTCTTTACACCTTTCAAGTCTGCAGATACCAACGAGTCGAGCTCTACATGGCAAATGCCCAAGCCCAAGCCCTTATCAACAAGTACGATAATGCCAAAAAGCCCAGTCGCCTGTTCTTCCGGGGTCACCCAGCAACGCGCGAGTAACGCAAAAATCTGCAAGTTCCGAGGATGTGAGAAAGGAGCCAGAGGGGCCTCGGGCCTCTGCATAGCACATGGCGGCGGGAGGAGGTGCCAGAGAGAGGGTTGCAACAAGGGTGCGGAAGGTAGGACAGTATACTGCAAAGCTCATGGAGGTGGCAGGCGCTGTCAGTACCTTGGATGCACGAAAAGTGCGGAAGGCCGCACGGAGCACTGCATCGCGCATGGGGGTGGTCGGCGGTGCAGCCACGAGGGCTGCACCAAGGCCGCGAGGGGAAAATCCGGCTTGTGTATCAAGCACGGGGGTGGCAAGCGATGTCAGAGGGAGAATTGCGCCAAGAGTGCGGAAGGTCATTCCGGATTCTGCATTTCACATGGGGGCGGTAGACGCTGCCAATTTCCTGCCTGCTCGAAGGGCGCGCAAGGGAGCACCATGTATTGCAAGGCCCATGGCGGCGGCAGGAGGTGCACGGCGCCGGGCTGCACCAAAGGAGCCGAAGGGAGTACACCCTTCTGTAAGGGCCACGGCGGGGGAAAGCGCTGCTCGTTCCAGGGTGGCGGCGTCTGTTCCAAGAGCGTCCACGGTGGGACTCATTTCTGCGTTGCCCACGGGGGTGGCAAGAGGTGTGCTGCTCCCGGATGCACCAGGAGCGCAAGGGGACGAACCGATTTCTGCGTCCGTCACGGTGGAGGTAAACGCTGCAAGTTCGAAGGGTGCGGGAAGAGCGCACAGGGGCGCACTGATTTCTGCAAGGCCCATGGCGGCGGAGGCAGGCGGTGCTCGTGGGCGCCGGAAGTTCCCGCCAACGGTGCTCCCCGCGGCAGATCTGCCCGGGGAAAACCCGGCCTCTTATTATCAGAGTCTCGTGTTCACGGTGGGGGGAAGCTGGGAACCGCTGCTGCGCCTTCACAGGATCTGCAACGTGACGGCCGTGAAGGGACCGAGGATGTCATCGTCATGGCTTCTGCCGGCGCAAGCAAGAAGGACAAAAACATTGGTAGCCGCCGGAATCCCTTTTCGCACCCGCAGCACGGTCGTCCGACGGCCCTTCCCGAGGGGAGGGTGCACGGCGGAAGTGTAATGGCGATGTTGCTGGCCGGTAGTAGCACGCGCATTGATTCCTCGGGCGAAGATGCCGAACATCATATGCTGCCTCTGAAATGGACGTAAACGAAGGCGGTGATTTATCGGGTACTCCGGTGTGCCAACCCAAGATCTCCCGATTGATAACTCGGCCGGGTTCTCCCCCTTTCTCCCGTCGCTTCGTGTGCCCGCTAGTCTTTGTTTTCCTGGTTTGCTTTCGTTGAAACTGTGCCCATTTCTTTGGGAGCTCCGTTGTTTGCTTGATTATGGGATTGTAAACCCCCCACCCCCCATCCCGGAGGAGATGAATAACGGTCAAAGTGGTGGCCAGCAACGCCGCCGACCGAACTGTAGGACACCATGGGCTTGCCAGTTGTTGTAAACACAATCTAATCGCTACTTGTGCATTGATGCGTGTTGCCGTGTTGGGTTTCCTAGCGACGGACGGATTTATGGTATCGTTCTGGTGTGGCAAGTAATTCTGGAGATAGGATCAATCAGCATGGGGGTTAACTCTTGTTCTCTATTTTTTCGGTTGTATGTTGCCTGATTCCTGCAGCTGCAGGGAACCCAGTTCGAAATTAGGCATGGAAATCAAATATAACGGGCACGAGATGTAACGTTGGAGATTGATGTTGACTTGGGACCCATTTGTTTACGACGAACGGGGTCTAATGGGGTGTTTGGTTGCATGATAATTTTTTGTACACTTTCATGATAAAACATTGTATTAAAATAAAAAGTGAACAAACTCATGACATAAAATTATCATGTTTGGAGGGATGTGATTACAAAAAAGAGTAACTACAACACATGATCAAACAAAGTGGGGGACCACAAGAAAAAAGAAAGAGGTGAGACTTTTTTTTTTGTTTAAGAAGAAAATCACTTTTAAAACATAAATTTGTCATAGTTATCAAACACTTCTTTTAACAAATTTTCTTATAATTTTTAAAAATTAAAACAAAAACCTTCATTATCATGCAACCAAACACCCCTATAATATTCTGTTTGGTTAGAGTTTTATTTTTAACACTATATCAGTATCGATATTAATATTTTCAAATGTTAGAATATCAATATCAAAACTAATACAAGTTAACACTTGGATTACATAATATATTTTATTTGTACTATAAATTTTAAAATTGATACAATTAATCAAACACTTTCTTATCAATATCAATTTCAAAATTGATATCAAACAGGACGTAAGATAACGTATCTGTCGAGCTAGATCGAACGGGGTCCTCCGCGAACGGTATTTTGAAATGTGACTTTCCGGTCAAACTTGACCTAACGGAGGCTAATCATGATCGCCTCGACCTATGCGCAACCGCTCGGCAGAAGCATTCCACGGAGCACCATCCGAGAAATCACGGCCTGCGGGGAGGAGGGAAGTCCGTCCGTTCTCGCCATGCTGAAATAAGTCCATAGCCTCAGACTCCACGCATCCCACGGTCTACCGAGGGTCGGCAGAATTTTCATAGCGGCGACTACAAGATTACATGAATTGCTCTAATTTCGTTGAGCTGTGTTTTAGGAAAAACGCGAATTAAAAGTCAGTGCGTACAAAGAAGTCCAGCACCAGCTATTGGTAATAACGTTAGACATCCCTGTAATTATCAATTATGCAATCGATAGTCACAAGAATCAATCGTGAGATGTTTAGATACTAGTATCGATTAAAACATGCCAAGTAATGCAAATTTAAACTGTATCAGTTTTGATAGTGGTATTACATGGCGTCATTTTTGACGCTCCAACCAAACATGGCATTTACGCGGTACCCTACCTATGGCGTGGCAGAGACGCACGACTGAATCGTTGATCAAAACAATTTAATAGCAAATCACAAAAGAAAAGCAAACAAAGTTCTGATCCGCACCCGGACGCCAGAACGCATTTTGGAAGAACAAAGTCGTTTTGCCATAGAGAAGATCTGATCAGGCGCCAAAAAAGTCCTCGGGAAGATGGAATTTTAGACCAACGGTCTGTACAAGGGAAAGAAGAAAAGAGGGTTAGTATCCATTCGATGGACGGAGCTTTAGTTGTCAGCAAAATTGCCAAATATACTCCAACGTAAAAATGTGGAAGAATTGCCACAAACATTGAGCAAAATTGTAAAGAAAGTTCAGCGGATTCAGCTGGAAGAGAAACAGGCAATGCAAGCAAAAATAGACTGAACGAGCCAACAAGAGGTCGCGGGCATCACATCATAAAACACCCGACCTGCCTCAAGTTGCTAACATCTATGAATATAACATAGTACCATTCCATTTATGCGCTCGGCAGACCGTAGATTTTAACAATCATGAGCAAAACTAAACATACGAGAACGGTCAACTCGGCCCAAAAAAGGCTAAACTATAGGTTTCATGGGGAGTCTAGGTACTGTTCAAGAGCATAGGTGGCCTCAAATGTGAACATTGGTGAAAAGGTTACTGTTCAGAGAAGTGAAAACAGAGTAGAGTGAATTGTCAACCTCTCAAAAATACTGCAGTTGCCAATATTTTGGGTCGGCTGTATGAAAGCATGGCATGATCACGTTTGAATGGCAGATATATCAGGATGGCGCTATCTAAAAAATTTCAAATGTTCAAAAGTTGGAAATTTCTATTTATACCTCTGCAAATCTTTTATCAGCATCACTATGATCACTGATTCTGCCAGCAGCATCACCAACAAAAAATGACCTGGAAATAAAGAAAGAATAATAACTTTTTTCTGGGCGGCAGAAACATGGGCATACTGATTAACATTTCTCGAACAAATTATCAACTGCCCAATACAATATAAATCAGCGGGTCTTGTTAACTCCACACTCCACATTTTTGAGATAAAAAACTAAACAGGCCAGATGAAGCACTTGTTTCCTTCCGGAGGACAGAAATTATACAGACATATTGGAGCTGATTAAAATAAGTCCTTTTCTTCTATTTGAAGTGAGGATGCACAAAATGTGTAAATAGCTGCACGTACTACATGGTTCCAACCAATTACTTTTCAGGGTCTTGTGTTCGAAATGTAAACAGCTGGATTTTGATATTAAAGGACAGCAATGCCATCATTCTTTAAAACAGCCAAGATCATTATATGGATCTTCCTTCAAGCATTTAAGTAAACCATACGACATCTACTATATATACAAACTCATTTCTATGATTTACAGAGAACATATCAGATTATGGAAATGTTTGGTACCAGTATTAAACATCTCTATCTCTATTAATTTTAAAATTGATATAGATATAAATCATCAAGAAATGTTTGGCTATTAATATCAATTATGGAATTTGTATTATAAATAAAGCATGATATATGATTAAGGATTGCCATATCAGATCTTGACTTTGTCATGGAAAGTTAAAAGAGAAGAGATCTTGCGAGATTCTTGAGAAAATCTCAGGAGATCAGAATTCAGATTAGATTTACCTAGGGTATATTTTAAATAAAAATATAAATCATAAAAACAAAACAATGTAAAGAAGTCCACAAATAGGATTCTCTTGAGATTCCGGTCCAATTCAACCCATTTTGAGTTGAATCAGGGCCTGCAGCAACTCCAGCCAGCCACGGCCTGCACCTATCTGGCTGCAGCACAGCTCTGGCTGGCCACAGCCAGCATTGGCAACCGGACCGCTCGGAACAGCCAAATTTTCTGGTTCTTGCGGCACTTGAGAGATCAAAAATCTTGCGAGATCCTTGAGAGATGGCATTCCATGTATATGATACAAGTGTCCATAAGCATCAAGTTTGATAATGATACTCTATCATCTTAAAATATCAAAATCAAAATTGATATGGTATCATTTTTTATATGCTAACCAAACTAGGCATAAAGAAGATGGTCTCTGGTATGCTAGGGCCCAAGCTGTCTTCAGCAAGCAGCAAACAATAAGATCCACGTCAAAACAATAGTCTCATATGTTTTATTTAAATATATGCAAAGCAAAAGGAAGGAAAACCTATCCATGTCAATTGTGATGCCAGAATTGAAGTGCTTCTCCAGTAACCTCCACATTCCAGGGTTAGGTTTACGAAAAGGATCATCCATTTGATTGTTTCCTTTGCCCAGTCCACAGGCTATGAAAACCTGTATCAAGATAAAGACCAACTGAAATCTCTGGGTGTTTCCGATAGTCCCAAAACGTCTTACTTTCACAATCTAGGAAGCCATGGTGTTTCCAAGCAACAAATATAAAAGTACAGAGCATATAGATATTTTAACATAAAATATATAATAGATGAGGTCAGTTGAGGGAGTTTAGACTTAGCCTACACAAAATGACCATTATTCATGTTCAACAAGCACCTGCATGGGAACATTAACACACTTCAAAAAGTTTTCAAGCCTCCCAATTTTAGAATCAATGGCTAGCTGTCTTTTATTCTTCCACCGCTCGATGTTAGACTCGTTGGTAAATATTACCTGAACTTAGAAAAGGGAAGAACAAAAGAAGAAATATCACATAGAATAACTATATTGCCATGTATGAAAATGAAAATGGGAAACAAAATGATAAAGGCAAGAAGCAATCTTCAAAAAAATAACTGATGTACAAATTGCATGCTTGAAAATATTTTTATATAAAGCACTTTCATATGCTTTTTTATAAATGTTGTATTTCACATGGAGGTACTTCGTTATCGGACCTTTCTTTCTAATTTTTATCTAAATTTTATACCACTTCTCCTCAAGTGTCCTGAACATTCCTCAAATGCATAGCCTTTATTGTATAACTTCATTTCCTACTTCAGAAAACACTTATCTTCAATTATGGATAACATGGCACCTGTATTTTTCAAGAAACAGCTCTCTTGAGTTGGTGCAAAAAACAATTAAAAAAATGAAAACATGAAAACTTGAAAGACGAATGGGCCCTTAAGATAGCCCATAAGAGACAGTGGATCAAAAAAATATCTAATGTGCAACATGGTCCTCATATAAATGTTTGGGAAAAAGGAACATGCAAACCAGCTTATAGCCATCATCATAAAGATTTCGCAACTTCTGTGGAATTGAAGGGTATAGAAGTGACCATGCATCTGGACCAACTCTGTACCAGAAAAAGAAATCTCAGGCAACTTAAGGGATCTGAATCAGATCTCAATATTCATTATAACTGTAACAATACTTTTTAACTGATGTATTCACAAGACACCCATCAAAGTCGAAAGCAGCAATCTTATCTGAATCACGATGGCCATCATCCTGCCAGCATAACTTAAGTAGTTAGCAAAATAACATCAAGGAAGAAAAAATGATTACAATGGGCAATAATAGGATTAAAAAAAACAATCTTCCATCATGTCTGGTAAGAAGTCAGGTATAGGATAGAGTAGAATATAAAAAAACAAAACTAATAAGAAAGACAGTTTCAATATCAAGGTAACTTGCACACACAAATGGTTGGCCACCAAGGGTGTACATTGACTTTTCCTTTCTTTTCTTTGTTGTTTCCAAATGTTAAATGTGTTGCTTGTAGGTCAATTACAAGTCATATATTGATCAGACCCTGTTAAACAAATAAAAATTCAAAACAGATAAAAAAACTTAATTGAGATGTATGGTTGTCTAGTGCAACTTGATCCTCATTGAACATAAGAAAAAGAATAACAACTTGGCATATCATTGTCACCATTCAATCACAGCAAGCAATTTCCTTAGTTTAAAGTTCATTGTCATCAGGGGGCTTATATCAACCAAAACACTTCCATAAAGAGAAAAGAACTAGCAATCCACATCACAAGATAATGGATTCTTCATTGCTATAATGGCAATTAGAGTGAAGGGATATTACGGCCTCACGGTAAATGACTGTCTGAAAAGCCTTCCACTTGGGAGGAAGAGAAGCATTCTGAAATAGAAAACACAAGTCAACAAACTGGGAAATTGCAAGTGCACGTGAAAAGTCAAAGTCAAAGAATGTACGAATAACATAAACAGTTTAATATAAGAAGACAGTTTTCACGTGACAAGATAGTGTCATAAATTTGTTTAACCTTGTATTTAGACCTTATATCAGAAATATGGAAGGCCAACTCCTCTGCTTCTCCTTTTTTACCTACAGACTTCAAGGAGGGAAAAAAATTAGTGTGTGTATGTAATTCGAGAAAACATAAATAACAGAACAAAAAATCCTCAGCAAATAATAGAGGTGCTCATGACTGGATAAGACAAAGAAAAATCAACAAATAACTACGATGTTATCCATTTTTGCGATGCAGTTGTACACCTATAGCCACTTGAGTCTTCTTGCCCATTAGGGCACAAACATTGTTTACGGAATCGGTGGAATCGAACCGATTCCGACCGATTCCGGAATCAGATCGGATTCCATGCGGAAGGACCGATTCCGGCATGAATTCCGTGGAATCGGTCGGAATCGGTAGGAATCGGTCGGAATCGGCCGGAATCGGTCCGGAATCGGTCCGGAATCGAAATCGGAATCGGAATCGGATCGTTTTTTTTCTTTTTTTGCTATTCCAGTCGGATCGGCCAGAATCGGTCCGAATCGGTCCGAATCGGCCAGAATTGGCCGGAATCGGATCGGAATCGGAATCGGAATCGGATCGTTTTTTTTTTTTTTGCTTTTTTTTTCTTACCGATTCTGGATCGATTTTCTTCCATTGAATCGGTCGGAATCGGTCCGATCCGATCCGGATCAAATCGGTACCCACCAATCCCGATTCCGATTCCGATCCCGCGATCCTTGGGCACAGAAGAGGGTCCTATCTGGTCCTATGAATTCCTATGCTACTGGGTCCCAAAGGTCCAGTCAGTTCTTACCAATTAGGCTCTCCTAGAACCAATACAACCTGTCTTCCCCACCTGACACTGGGGTGGTGCCCTATGTCGCCGCCACCCCGGTGGTGACCTCAAACTAGGGGTGAGCATGGTTCAGTTTGGTCCGGTTTGGGCCATTTTTTTCCCAAACCGAACCAAACCGATTCAACCCCTCAAACCGAACCAAACCAAACCATTTCAATTCGGTTTGGTTCGGTTTAAACCAAAAATATATAAAAATAATTTAATTAATTATTTTTTACATATATATAAAAGATTTTAAGTTAAAAATAATCAAAATAAATATTATTTTATTATAAAATTATAAAAACCTTATTTTTAATAATATTATAACAGTTTTTAAATAATTTTTTAATTAAATCGGTTTAAACGGTTTGGTTTGGTTTAAACCGGTTTGGAGAACTTCCAAACCGAACCAAACCGAACCAAACAGGCCGGTTCGGTTTGGTTTTTCGGTTTGAACCGTTTAATGCTCACCCCTACCTCAAACAGGTCGTTATCAGACCAGAATCCATTAAAGAATGTGTTTGTGCTATCTGTTTTACATTTTTTTTTGTTTCTTTTAAGAATTGATCCCAGCTGATTTTGGATTGATTTCCTCCCCTTGAATAGGCCAATTCAATCGATTCAATCCTGATCAAATCGGAACCAACATTAGTACATGTTGTCACCAATTCCGATCCTGCATTCCTTGAGCATAATTAACATGGGTCTGTTGGAGAACTAATGGAGAGAAGTCAAACCACAATTTCATAAAACCACAACATAACCTCATTTTTTTCAAAAAAAACAAGCAAAAAATAAAAAATAAAAGCACCTTCCTAAAATAGAAAACATAGAATTTTCTATAATAGAAGAAAACAATAAAACACAGACAAAGAAAAATAAGTAAAAGTAAATGTTTTCTATAAAATATAGAGACATGCGTTCAATCAATCAACTCATCCTCGGCAACCTTAAGATGGATTGTGGACTACCAACAGCAATCAAGACAGGTGAACAACATCACATGAGAAAAGAGCCGGCTTCCAGGTGAAACCTAAAGATACAACCTTATTCAGCAACATTTACCTTCAAGTGAAATACGTACGTATAGACAACTTTGTAAAGCACTGCTTACTCTTGGCTTCTTCGGAATGATGCCAGCATCTTCTTCAGTCTTGGCTCCTTCTACCACAATTTTCTGGAGACAAAAAACAATGAATGCCGCAATAATTAGCAACAATATAAATTGCCAAGCACATAAAGTTCTTTGTGCATATAAGTTACTCACAAATCTCTTACTTTTCTCTTTTTCTTTTTGTCTTTCTCTTCACCGCCATCCTGAAAAATAAATAGAAAAGAAGAACATCACCTTAAAGCCTACGGAGTCTTATGTTTGTGATCTAGAAAATATGTTTAAGAAAACTCTCAAGATACATATTTAGCGCACCCCAGAAAGGAAGAAGTATATGATAGAACATCTACTACCAATAAAAAAATGGACAAGAACTATTCGCATTTTGATGTCAGTATACAAATAAAATTGATCCAAGCTAATAATAAACCCTAAGCAGAGCACTAGGTAATAGCATCGGCAATCACGTTGATGGTCGTCTTCGTCGGGGGCGCCAGCATGAGGCAAATGATGGCAACAAGAAGCAAATTCAACAGCAATGCTCAATTTAAGAAGTAGAATAACCTCATCGACGGATTGCGTTGTTGCTGATACCGAAATTTCCAGATTCCTAAGTGCTTCCCGATCGGAACTCTGAACCCTCGTCAAGGATATACAACCAAGAAGAGAAACAAGGCAACCACAATCAGCCGCCTCCTCCAAATTGGGGAACCGAATCTAGAAGAAACACACATCAACAACAATGACGACCTTTAGCAGAGAATATCCCTTGATTTCCCGGACACTAGCGAACGGCCGAGCGCTGGCGGAGAAGCAATCAAAGTGGTGCCACTCGATCGTATGGAACCCGCGAGGATCCTCACTGGATAAACCTAGCATCAGCGATCCCGAAGAGATGCTCTTCCCGCACGCCTCGCAGGACGAGAGGCCGGGCTTGGCGTACTCGGCGACCACCTCGGCGGACACCATGAGAGGCGTCGAACGGCGGCTGAAGACACGAGATGGAGAGGGGATCGAACGCAGAGCGGGGAAACGTGAAGGGCGTTGAGCACGGAGGAGGAGCAGCAGGCTCGGGCTCGCGAGGGGAAGACGGAGATTGCAGTGGACGAACATAGACCGGCGGGAGACTCTCGGTAGCACCGTAGAACTACCTGGCACCTTCTGCTCCGTCTTCCCATCGACTGTTAATTTCCTATGTTAATGCATAATTGATACATATACTTTGTTTCTGTGTATAAATGTCGACAGAGCAAAGCCCTTTTCAAAACTAAAAAGAAGAAGACAGAGTGACGTCATAGAAAATATAGATCTTAAAAATTGTGAATATATGTCTATAAGGTAATTAATTAATTAATTAACATCCCCTTTGGGGTCAGTACGTACTGCTTCAGTCTGCCGGTTTCAAACCCACATCCATTTCTTTCTTAATCTGAATCCATGGTGCAACCAAATTAACGCCCCCCATTAACACTTTATGTTTGCCATCGTATCTCACAGAACATCACAATTTTATGTGTTTATATCTACCTTAGTTTCATTTGCAACCAAATACTTCAGTAATTCATTTATATATATATACATGTATATAAAGTGCAGATGACCAAAAATTCCAAAATGCAAGTAAAGGTATCCTCAACTTTGTCTCAAGAGATCCGCTTTTTTCTTTTCTTTTCTTTTTTCCTTTTTAATCATCAGAGAGGCTGGACAGGGCATAGGCGACAGCACGGTCGGCCCTTTTGAACGTAGCTTTAGACATGCACAAGTCACACTGTCTCTATATCCTGACCTCTATTTACATTATATATATATATATATATATACTGAGAGGAATGATCAGGTACCTCATTTATTGGGGAACCATCCCTCGCCGGAGCCCCTTCTTCGGTAGAACCTTCGCCGGATCCCCCTCCGGCGGAACTCTCGACGGAGCCCCCTTCTTTGGCGGAACCTTCGCCGGATCCCCCTCCTCTGGACCGATTTCGAGCGGGCGGAGAGTGCTAGGCGTTGTTAGATCTCGTCGGGCGGCCGGGCGGCCTCTTCTTCGGCAGAACCTTCATCGGATCCCCCTCCGGCGCTTCATCCAACGCTTGGCGGCCTTCCTCCGGCGACTTCTTGTACAGCGGTGTTCTCGTCCGCTCCAAGGCGGCTCTAGGGTGATTTTCCTTTGTAGGGTCATATATTTCTACTATTTTGAGGTTCATTTTGGTTTGTGGGGGAGGATTATCCTTCCTCCCAAACAAAAATATCTAGGCTTAGTAGTGTTGTTCCGAATGTAGTGCATTACCTAAATATTTATTTAGGCATTTTGTCTCTTCTTCATGCACTACAGTTATGGAGTTCAGGTTTAGTTTGCCTTAGTTTGTTTATCTTTTGTTTCTTTTTGTTTATAGTCGGTGTGTTGCTGTTGGGGTCTATCTTACTGTCCCTCTATGACTTTTTCATAGTCATGTTTTCTCTTCTGAGACCGTTAATCTGGGCAAAATCCACACCTCTCTGGTGTGAGTTTCCGGTCTCGAGGCAGCTATCAAACTCCTTGAAAGGAGTCCTTAACTTTGCTGGCCGATCTTTGGTCATTATGTGGCTATGTGTTGAGTTGTTGGACAAGATGGTCTTCAACAGAACTCTGTTTATCGTCTTGTTAATCAGGTCTTTGCTTTCTTGTAATGGTGTCTCGGTTTGTCTGTTGTACTCCTTTGCTATAGTATAAATGTGTTTGCGTTGTTGTTGTTCAAAAAAAAAAATACCTCATTTATTGTTTTCTTTCTCAAAGGCTATCAGACAATGGCTTCTCGAGACTCTGCACTGTAATATATTAGTACTAGAATGTACATGATTTTCCTTCTCCCCACAACCGTGTGAGTAGGGATTTTGAGAATACGTAGTTTCTCTCTCCTTTCGTACCTATACTAGCTAGAAGGGTGTTAACCACTGTTTGAAACTATCTCGTATAAATATGGAAAGTGAAAAAGAGTTTGTTCCAAAGATAAGACAGATGCCACTGTTTTTATTTTAGAAGAGATTATGTAGATAGAGTATCCTACTTTTAAATATAATAGAGGAGTTAAAAAAGTTGCAACTAAACACCATATCTGTTTTATTTTTTAAATTTAGATCAAAAAGAGAAAAAAAACGTAACCAAACACCCTGATATAACTTGGATGAATATAGAGAACACTCGTATAACTTTTGATTTTTTATTTATTTTGTCACTAGTCTACATTATCAGTCATTGGTCACTTTGTTAATTTTCCATAAAGTCCTATTTTTATTTTTTACATTGTTTATTTACCTTTTACTTTTCCGCCTTAATTAAGACTCAATGTACAAGGAGGAAATACCTCCATATAAATATGGTGTAACACTCATTTTACACGAATATACATGTGAGAAAACTTTCTTTCGCCTGCTTCTCCACTACGGAGAATTCTAACTTCCGTGTCTCCGCTCTCTGCTTCTCGTGCTGCATATCTGGAAGAAGAAGGAGGTTCTACGCAGCATTTCTTCCTCGCATCCAGATCAACTTTACAGCTTCCGCGACACTTGAGCTAGGTGGATCTACAGATTCACTCTGATTTTCTTCTTCTTTTCAATTTCTACGGATTAAGTATGTTCTAAATTTATCAAGATAATAAAATATAATTTTAACAATTACATTTATATGATAGGCATATATGCTTTTTAGTATCTACATTTCTCGTGTATTTACTGTTATCTTCAAAATGATAACTATGCATATTTTTATCTATATTTATTAAATTTATGTCCTTAATATTAACAGTTTCATATGACAGACGTGTTTGATGTAAAAAAATCGAGAAACATAAAGAACACTATATAGGCTTTTGAAAAGAGAGAACAAAATTCAAACATGAAATGTTCGAATGTTACTATGTAATTATAAAATAATAATTAATAATTTTAAATTTAAATTCGAATGTTATTTTATGATTATCGAATTATATCTAATCTAATTGTTTTTAAATGTAATTCTATTTTTATTATAATATAATGTTCAATAATTAATTTTATATTCAAAGGTTATTTTGCGATTATAAAATAATGTACAATAATTAATTTTAGACTTGGATTATACTTTATGATTATCAAATATTATTTAATATATTTAACTTTAGATTCAAAAATTCGTTTGTGATCATTAAATAATTTTAATTTATTCAGATTCCGACATTAGTCGTGAAGAATCTCTCCGACAATCTTAATATATGGTTAAGATTTTAGACACTTATATAATGTATTCAAACAAAAGAAATAAATCTCAGATCTCGTATCAATGTTATAAAGTGTCATCTAATTAGTCGAAGTTGAAAGTTTCTAATCATGTGTCCTAGCTCGAGTCAAAGTATAGAGTTTTTAATTTTAACAATATTTGAGTCGACCTGGTTAAGATAGGACATCAATCCTATTTATCGGGGTGCAGCATGTTGCTCAGGGGCGCAACATGAAAATTGAAATTCGATGATTAGAAAGAAAATTCGTTCTTGCAGAGTGTGGCGTGTTTTTCTCTGTTCATCTGGCGGAGGTCGAATAATCCCTTTTTATCTCTCTCTCTCTCTCTGGTGTGGAGGCCAAAATCCCTTTATTCTTCCATGGCGGATGCCAAGACCTCCGTTCTTCTTCTCCGTAGAATTATATTTATTCCATCACCTCTCTAACCATACGACGCAATATAGCTAGCCCCGTTAGCACACTCGATGGTGGGATTATCTATGCAACAACAGCGACATCTCCCGATGGTACGTACTGAATTAATTATATGAGATGTGCATGCATATTGCACACATACGGTTAAGAGAAAGATCATAGACTTGGGAATATTTATCATAAAGGTGAGGGTGAGGGAATCCAGATCAGAGCATCAAAATCATTTAAAAACCGAGTGATTCAAAAGGCATCAAAATGTTACCCCGTGCCCGAAAGAAGAGATCATGTATTAATAATAAAAAATAACCCCAACCGTTATTCCCGTGCCCCCACAAAATTAAAACACTGCCAAATTAAAATTGAGTTCGGATCATCTGAGTCTCCTGGTGGAAATTAAGAGTACTTTAAGTCCCCAATCAAAATCAACTACGGCTCTAGGTTATTGAACTGACCGTTCAAATAACAAGTTCGGTGAATCGCTACCAAAAAAGATTGAACCGTTATTGGCATCTTATTAACTCACCATCTGTCAATAACAAATTGTATTAAGTTTGGTAGTGAATTTGTAAGATGTCGATAGTGATTTAGTAGCGATTCACTGACTCATTAATTTGTTATCGACGGAGTTGAATCGTTGCTAACATGTTACTAACACACTATTTATCACTTAAACGAATAAAATCGTGACTTCTTTATTGAAAATTGAAAATACTCTCTCCATCCGAAAATTGAGATGATCCGAACTCAAAAAAATCCATACATCAGAGCGTCAGACGGATCCTCGAGCGAGATGCTGTGGGCCAACGCTGCTTAACATGTTACTAACACACTACTCATCACTTAAACGAATAAAATCATGACTTTTTTATTAAAAATTGAAAATACTCTCTCCACCCGAAAATCAAGATGATCCGAACTCAAAAAAATCCATACATCAGAACGTCAAACGGATCCTCGAGCGAGATGCTGTGGGCCGACGCTGCACACCACGACATCTCTCTCTCTCTCTCTCTGCGATCCTCCGATCGCCATCCCTGTTTGGTACGTACGTAGCTCGAATATTAACTGTCACGCAGAGTGGTCATCGGTCTTCGAGCTCCTCTTGATCAACAAAGCCTTCTCCCTGTTCTTGATTGATAAGCCACAGCTCCGGAAGTAATCATGCAATTAGCTCGGCAAGTCGGCATAGTTTATATGGCCGTCGGTGGTCAAGGCCAAGGTCAACGCGGCCGTCGTCTTGGCTCTCCTTCGCTCCGTTGCCCCGCGTCGTCTTTTTTCAGCTGCTCTCTGCGCCGTCTCCTTCCTTCCTCGATTAAATTAAGCTACCTGATTAACGGCCCGTCCGATCTCTCTCAACCACCGCCAATAATGAGACGATCGGCGACGGAGAAACGCCCCTCGGCCGGGAAAGATCGTCTCCACCGCGATCAGCTTCCCCCGCCCTCCTCCCTTCCGTTTGGATATATGGGTTGGGGGTACGTACGTTTCGCCCGGATCGACGAATGTGAAATTCCAAAAAAATGCACTTGCACTTAGGAGACCCAAATCTAATCTACGATGAAGATATTAGACTATTCTTCGATGATCAATATACGATAAAACCCTTCAACAACAAATACAGAAGCATATGACGTCGTGATTCAGTTCCCTCCCCCGGCTTGGCCCGATCGATCTTCTCCGTTCGGTGACTAGCTCTCTACAAGCTCCATCGTCGCGGCCGGAGACCCGTCCGGTCCTTCTCTTGGAGCTTCATCGCCGCCCCGCCGAGCGCCGACGTCAGGCCTGCCGCCGGGGAAGATCCTGTGCCGGGTTCTTATCGGCCGGCGTACGTCTTCTCCGGGCAGGTCTGACTGAACTTCGCAGGGCACGGACGTTTCCGGCTGCAACGCAGGCCTGCGGTCTCTCCACGCCGCCACCGGACGGCGGCGGCGCTTCTCCGAAGCTCGGGACACCCGTCGCTTGAACGTACGGGATTATCGCGTACGAGATAAGGGAGCATCTATAATTCTATATATCTATATCATCCAAAGTGCGACAGGAGCGGGGACGTCTGAAATGATTTTTTTTAGCTAACACATTTTTAAACTACTGTGAAACTAACACAATTTTTTTATTCAACTTTCCTGACGGCTGAAAATTTAAGCTCTGGTCAATGTTCGGGAGTTACCCGATCTGACTTGTATTAAAATAAATGCGAGTGAATTTGTTTCCGTTTATAAGTTGGTGTCGATAACAACATCCACAAGTAACTAATCAAGTTATCAGTACCGGCGCGGTAGCGCAGTTGGACATCCCAGAGTCGCGGACTGAGAGGTTTGCTCTTACCGCGCGGGTACGTATAGATCATCTTAGATGATTGTCTAAGAGAGTTCTTTTAATCTCCTGATCAGAAGATATGACGACTCTATGTTTCTTAAGAGGTCGTTCAATATCAAATAATTTAATTGTTACCGAACTGTTACTACCATTACTATGAATAACGGTCCAGTAATTTGATATTGAATCATCGCTAAATCATTGTTAGTTGTTATTAAACAGACGACTTAACCATTTTAGTAATAATTCAGTAAACTTGATATTAAAATGTCGCTTATGGGGTGTTTGGTTGCATGATAATTTTTTGTATAATTTCAGGATAAAAAATTGTATTAAAATAAAAAGTGAACCAACTCATGACATAAAATTATCATGTTTGGAAGGATGTGATTGCAAAAAAGAGTAATCTACCACACATGACCAAACAAAGTGGGGGACCACAAGAAAAAAGAAAGAGATGAGACCCTTTTTTGTTTAAGAAGAAAATCACTTTTAAAACATAAAATTGTCATAGTTACCAAACACCTCTTTTAACAAATTTTCTTACAATTTTTAAAAATTAAAACAAAAACTTTTATTATCATGCAACCAAACACCCCCATTAATTAGTAACTCAGGAGTGGTAACTACTTTTAGGTGAAGATTGAGGGAACTCTCTATTTTGGTTATCTGAATTGATTTGCACTCCTTCTTCAAAGGATGACTGAGGATTCACACACTTAATTGTGAGCAATCTTCGGAGAAAAAAAACAGACTCGTTAATAAATATAATTTTATTCAAATTTATCCATTGAAATTTTTATGCATCCTGATACGGATCTAGAACCCCGCAGGCCGGCCCTCGTCCGGTTCAACTGCAACCGACGGGGGTCCGGTCCCCAGTCCCCACGGCGTCCCCTCCAGCGAAGGGAATCGTTTAAGCCCGGTCCGGGTGTCAAAAAGCGGCAAAAGGAGTCGGGAGCGGCCGGGCACGTGCCGTGAACCCATGGGCTTTTCGGTCATCTGACATTTCCTTCGTCTCTGAGTATTTCTTCGCCTCCCTCGGTCATGGTTTCACAACTCAACCCGTCTCCTCCTTTTTCCTCCTCCTCTTCTTCCAGCTAGCTCTCCCTGCGCAGCGGCGGAAGCGCCTTTTCGGGCGCCAGGTTCAACGCCGGCGACGGCGGTAGCAGCAACAGCTAGCGGAAAGTAGATCGGAGACAATTCTCTCTCCTTCTCTTCTTCTTCTTCTTCCCCAACTATGGACCCTGCCCTCCTCTCCAACGACAGCTTCTCCTATAGCTGGCTCGTCAACGTCAAGCACTCGGCCCTGGACGCCCTGGACGACGCAGCCGAGGGAGATCCCTTCATAGAGATCGACCCCTGGCTAGCATCTTCCCTCCGCTGGGCAAGCGCCGACGACGCTGGCTCCGGCCACGAGTTCGATTTCGGATTTCCCGGCTCACTGTCCCCGTCCGCGGTAGTCCTCGCTTCCGCAGACCAGATCTTCTCCGACGGGCTCATCCTGCCTCTCTACCTCGTCTCCCCGCCGAGGGATCAGGGGGCGCAGCGGTCCCGGGACTCGTTCGAGTCCGGACTCGGCCGGTCCCTCTCCCTGGACTCCGCCCGGATCATCCTCTCCCTCAGCAACCGCTTCAAGTCGTCCTCCTCCTCGCCCCTGCGGTTCCTCGCCGCCCAGGGCAGGCCGACGCCACCGGACCGCCCGTGCAAGGCGACGGCGCCGCTCTCCCGGAGGCCCGCGCGACGCTGCCGGCTGCCGCCTCTGCTCAGGAGCTGCTGCCGGGCCTCCAGGAAGATACTGCAGAAGTATCTGTGCTTCCTGATTCCCCTGTACAAGAAGATGGAGTCCAAGCTCGTCTGGAGGGCGGAGGGCTCCTCCGTGGTCGTCCCCTCGCTTCTCCCCGCCGGGAGCTCTGCGGCTTCTTCGAGTGCTTCCCCGAGAATCAGCGGCGAGGCGCCGCCGGCGGCGGGAGTCGACTACTGCCGGTTCACCGGGGTGCTCGACACCGGCATGGAGAAGGCGATACACGAGGCTGTTCTCTACTGCAAGAGATCCGTAGGCCATGGCAGGACCCTGAATTTTGGTGCTCCCGATGAACAGAGCAGCGGCTCTAGCTCTCTGCTGTGTGGTTAACTAAGTAGTTAAATAAAACTACCCCATGATGGCTCCAGATTCCAGGTACTTACATGTATCATGGTTGATTGGAACTGTGATATACATGATCAGATGCCCGATCCCCCCCCCCATATTTGCCTGCAGTACATTTTAATTACCTGTTCCCTTCTCCTCTGTAGACTCCGTTCAGCTCTTTGGAGATGTACACTACGAGTAAACGCATCAGATCAACTGCATATATATCCGCATAATATATGTATATAGTTGATGCAATATTGGATTAATGACGCGCGCTGATGATGATGGTGATGCTAGAAAGAGACGTACAAAGATGCTTTGGTGTGTGTTTATAATCCAAGTTTCTTTTTTTTTTTAAAACTGAGGCCTCGTCCTCCGAAGACGAATATTGATCTAATATATCTCTTCCTCGCACGGTTCTTCTCGAAAGAATTCCCGGGAGGAGCCGGGCTCTTGGCGGCGTTAGCTGGGAAGCGTGCCAACGAACAGCGAAAGAGCCGTCGAATAGAAACAGAAAAGACAAGCAGTTTCTTTCGGCCGCTTCTAGCTAGAAATTAATTAATGTGGTCTCGCGTAGATACGGCAGATTAGATTAACTAACCACGGCTGGTGCAGAGAAATTAAATGATAACGAAGAATATCATTGCATGCAGATCGATCGATGTCAACAGTGCGTAACCGACTGATTAATAATTTATTTGACCTGTTCGCGCGTTAAGTTAGTTGATTAATTACTATTTACGGGATTCTCCAACAGCTCCCGATGATTTAACAATAACAATATCGGCAACGAAAAACAGCCTGTGAATTTAATAAATACAAAGATATAGGTATATATCAAATCAAATCTGTCATCCGAAATACAACGTTGTTGACTTGTTAACAAAAAATATATCATCCAACTTCATATGCCCTAGAGTAATCTAACAACCAACACTTAATCTGCGTCAAAGATGAAAATTTAATTATTTAGTTATTTTCATTTTTATCCTATGTCAAAAAAAAATTTATGATGCGGGTGTAACTTAAACCTATCTTATAACTAATGTCATGCGTGTACGTTTTGTAGATATTTTATAGTATGTATTGATTCGTATATTTTGATTCTTGTTGTTTACATTATTAATCTTTAGCTAGCTTTTGTTTTAATGTGATGGATCATGCCATTTTTAACCACTACGGTTCTTAATTGGCAGCACTAGGGGTGTTCATGATTTGGTTTGGTTTGGTTTTTGAGTGTTTTTTCTCAAACCAAACCAAACCAAATTATCTTCCAAACCAAACCAAATCGAACCAAATTAGTTCGGTTTGGTTTGGTTTGGTTCGGTTCAAACCATATTTTACTAAGGTGTAGTAGATATATCAATATATAATTTTATTTTGTTTGTTTTAAATCATATTCTATTAAAATCTTGTGTATATGTTTATACATTACATTAATTTTACCTTAAAAACTCTTGAAACAAATTTAGTTTTATAAGAAAAGATGCATAAATACTATCTTATATATAACTTAAACTAAAGTATTTAATCCAATTCGGGTTATTCGATTTACCGGTTTGGTTTGGTTCGAAAGATCATAGAAACCAAACCAAACCGATTGATAGTTCAAACCGAACCAAACCGAACCAAAGTACTGGTTTGGTTTGGTTTTTCTGGTTGAACCGAACAGTGAACAGCTCTAGGCAGCACACAGAGCCGATCGCGAATGCATGCAGATGATTTACGAGCAACAAAACAAATATAAGATAGAACGATCCGATTCGATTAGTTATTATTCTAAGATGGATCGAGTTGAAAAGAAACTTAACACTCCATCCGAAGAAATTCAAAAATAAATAATCTCTAGAAAACAGTTATTCAACACAAGTGTTATACATAGGAGTTTGAATCACATCAATTTCTCGGTGTAGAGAATATTTGCAATCCCCAATAGGATGACCTCACGTGATGTAAATGTCGAATGAGACTGTCCGATATTATTTCAATAACAAGTCAGTAGAGAATTGGTAATAGATCTTCGAAATTACGGTAGTAAACTTTTGGAATCTCGATAACAGATTTATAAAGATTTGATAACAAATCACCGGAGAATTGATAGAAAATCATTAGAACATCGATAGCGGATCTTTGGAGTCTCGACAGCATCAGAGGCTCGATAACAGGTCATCAAAATCTGGATGATGGGTTCACAGAGTTTCGGTGCCAAGTTACAAGAAACACAGTAGTAAGTCATCGTCTACCTTATTACGTCATCATTAAAACATATCCATGCTTTGTCCTCCGTTATGTCATTTGATGTTATCCGGTTAGAGAGTGCGGTAGTTCTCTTTACCGGTGAACTTAGGCGAACTGAACTTTATGTAAAGAGGGAACCGATCTTGAGAGGAGTTTCTCAATCATCTTACAAAAAGAGATGATTTAATAATCATCTAAAATAAGATTAACTATTAAATAATCATTAAATGATTATTAAATTACCTCTACCTGTGAGGGGGGAGTTGGGCGACTAAGAGGATCTTACAACCGAGCGTGCTGCGCATAGGCTTGTGCACGGTCCGCCGGGCGCCTTACGTGCCCTAACCGAGAGATGAGAGCTCTCGGTTGTGTTCTTTTCCTCGGATGGGTGCGATCGGCAAGCCAAGCCGGCGGCCGACGTCTCTCCAGCTTGTAAAGCGCCGGCAAGACGGACGGACGCGGAGAAGGAGGAGGAGCAGGCCGACATGCGGACCATATATCTCTCTGCCTGCGAGCGCTTTTATCCAATCTTTCTTCGGCAACTTTGTTCGCGCGGACGGCACGGCAAACATGGCGACATCTTGCATGCATGCCTGCAGCTCCACCCCTCTCTCTCGCTCTCTTTATCTCTTCCTCGCTGTCGATTTACTTTACTTTGGTAGCCTTTTCTAACGTAAAGAGCCGAGAGATCTCACACGACTGAGATTTTGCGATTCATGAGTAAGTTCCGGCCGTAGGTATCTCAAGAAACGACCGAGACACTGTTTGGTGAATTGACAGCTAACGGGTGGGAAGCTGAACTTTGGATAGATTAAGATAGCTAAGTAAATCTAGCTGGGTGTTTGGTTTCACCACAAGTTGAATTTTCGCTACGCAAGTATTTTTGTCACAAGATATGTTAAAAAGGGTTCTGTTTTGGGCGCCACTGCTGCTGCAAAAATATGTGCTTGTGGGCGATTTTCTTAGGCAAGAAAGATGCGAGATTTTAGTTTAATATCTGATTTTACCGTGAAATTACGTGTATATATACAACTTTAATTTTGTGCAACCAAACACACAATAAATATGTTAGTTTGCTGCCTCGTTGATTTTAAAGAGATGCACATCTCGAAGTGCCATCGTGTAACAGTGGCGCAACAATGTACGGATCAAGAGAGAATTCTCTCGATCTCCTGACATGAAAGAGAAAACAAGAATATTAAATTAATGTTAAATAAATGTATATGATAAGATATTAAATCATTCTTGCTCTCTCTGAGAGAACTTAGAATCTCCCGAGGCGATCTGCTCTCATGGATCAAACACACAGCCAGAATTTCAAAGGGATCAAACACAGTGCTTAAATGAAAGAATATAACTCTGTGGTGGGGGCTTGGCTTCTTTGATCACACGAGTATTTGTCATTAATTTAAGTTAAATAAAAGCTTCAATTATGATATGCTTTTATTAATTAACAACCAAAGAAGTTTTCTCCAAATTTCGTTTAAGGCGATTCTCTCCCATCTTCTCAACATTACGGCGCATTTGTTTGACGGTAAAACTAGGACTGGAGTGAGCTTATTGTACCAGAAAAATTAATAAAATTTTCGTTTGATTTCTTGAGCAATCAATTAGTTAACTTAAAATTATTGTTATCGGTTGACTTGCTACTAAAAACCATGGATTTTGGCATCCACAAACATTAAAGTGTGGATGCCATTTTTCAGGCTGCATGCATCTACGTACGTGGTCATTGTTTCAACTGGTGAAAAATAAATGATCTACTCAATGAATATTATCGAAAACAGATTAAGCATAGAAATTTAAATGGCAACCTTATGAATTCGAAACATATTCAAATATCGCACTAGAAAATGTGATTAAATTTATTTTACTAATTTATAAATATACACTTTTACAAATTTATAAATTGTGATTTCGAAGTGATATTTTATTGAATAAAAGTTCGAACTATATATCCCCTTAGATTAGATCAATGATAAGAAATAGCTCAAAACTCACACTATCTTGCATCCTCATGATATGATTAATCAAAGAAAAAATACTTTATGTAGAATTTTCTTAGAAACCATATATTAGTAAAGCAAAATCATAACAGGTGTACAATTTCTGCTTTCGCGAAAATTGTACACATATACGTACGTATATAACCAAATAAATGTACATAGATAATTTTGATCCCCCCCCGGCCCCCCGCGACATGTCCTTGCGTTGAAAAGAATTTGAGTATGGTCTTTAATTACGTGAGATCCATACGCACAAGTTCTTGGTGTAGGAAAGGAATCTGCCAAGTAGCGGAAGATTTAGCACACGATATCTATGGGAAATGGAAACCCCCCCACCGCCTTGTCGGTCCGACAGGCCGGGATGATAGCAACCACCGTTTGTTTTACGCAGCCGCGAGCAGGCAGGCCATGGAACCAGCCCCAGATTGTACCACACACACCGGAAAGGGACACTGTTCATCACCGGGACGCAGGTCAGAACAAGCTTGCCAGCGCGATATATATCCATCGATCGAACACGGGTTCCCTTCTGATCTCTTAGCCGGTTGGAAAGAAGCGCATACTCCACACTTGATGCACATATACCAGGACGAGATAATCCCCGTTACTGCTCTGGCCACACAGGATGAGGCCGGCGCTGGTCCACGAGCTGACAAAAGGCCATGCCTCGCTGGACCCAAGAGAAGAGACGACGTTATCGAACACCAAGAGAGCTAGCGGCGGACACGGCAGTTCAAACGGAAAGGGGGGAAAGCCGAGCTAGCTGGTCATGGGGGGCGGGGATTGGCAGTCGACGAATGTTGTTGTTGTCTGTCCAGAGGTGGCGATGATCGGCTTGCTCTGCCTCCGTGTGTTGTCGCCTTCCACGAGAGGACGGTAAGTCAGGGTCGGCGTCGCGGCGGGCTCCAGGTGACCTACCGAGGGCCGGCACACTGCGACGGCTGTGTTCTCTCCTTCCCCCCACCCCCACCCCCCTTTCGGTTTTCTCTTTTAATTTTATGAATCGAACAACTAACTCACTCACTCCCGCGAATAAACTGAGAACGGGATTAATTCGAACGTAATCAGTACAGTTCTTGTGCGATCACCTAGCTATATCCACACCTGATCTAGCTAGCTAGCTAGGTACATTTCGACACATATATGTATGTTGAATTAAGCTTCGTTTGTATATATGTAATCTGCATGGGGGCGGAGGGAGTCAAAAGCGAAAGGACGAGAACGTGCCGAAAGACGACGCGATGCCTGTCGTCGGAAGGCGACCAAAACGTCGCTGCTGGGTCGCGGCCGGCGGCCGGCAGATCGGCGGAAGAGGTCATGTGGGCCGGGAGAGGGGGGGAGATAGAGAGATGTATACGGGGGGGACTACAGGATGCAAATTGACCACATGGCGAGCGGTGAAGGCAGGGGACCGAGACCACGTACCTACGATACGAACGTGTGCATGCTCTCTTTCTTTGTTTGTGGGTGGCTTCTCTTCATGCTCTTTTCTGGCCCCTCTTAATCCACCTCTCTCTCTTTCTTTGTGGGTGCCTTCTTCACCTTCTCTTCTGGTCCCCCTCCTAATCCACCTCCTTGCCCCCTCCTCTCTCTCTCGGGCACCACAGATAGATAGATCGAGATAGAGAGATAGAGAGAGAGAGAGAGTTGGGGCCAAGATTCCTGTGGGAGAGATGGAGCTGAGTGATTCTTGTGTTTGATGAGATATGATGTCAAAAAAAGTAGGGAAAAAATAGAGTGGGGGTAGACTAAAAATGGGGAAAAAATAGTTCCACATCTTTCATATACTAGTCAAATCACGTGCGTAGCACGTGTGTGAGTGGTTGGTACATTTTAAATCAATTAGATATAAAAGTTAAAATCTATACTATTTATTAGAAGTGCGAGTACCTTTTTCTTCGACAAGCAATTCCTATTTAAAGAAATCTTCACCGAACTTACATCTTCAAACGAGCAGAAGAGTGCAGAACCATGCCAAAGACTCACCAACATCAACCGGCTGTAGATTTACTCATCTTCCTTGTTGATCTACATCTTTGTTTCAATCTCTACTAACTATTCTGTAATGTCGAAATTTCTATATAGGTCATTTGTTCTTTGAGAAGCTCACTTAAGTAAAATACTTGCACTCTACATACTTTATGGGGTGAGCAAATGTTGAAAAATTTTAGACCAGAATATAGTACATATATCTACTACATTGAGGCTCAACATATCATTGGTGTTGAATCATGTCAATCAATCTTGTGCGTGCATAAACTTCCTCATTCTTCATACTCCATCCGAAAACTAAGGACCAATTCATCTAAACATCCCAAAGGGAGCTAATTGTAGCATCTTGGTCAGAGACAATTCCAAAGAGAGAAGGGAACACAATTGCCAACGACCCATATCCTATCCAATAATCTATTCAGAACTTTGTTCTTTCACCATTACCTAGGACAACAAATGTAGAAGAGTATAAAATATCCTAGTTCTAAAAAACCTTCCTTATACAACCATCCCAAAAAACTTATTACAATCATTGACAACATTTATCCAAAAGTTGAAACTCTCCAACCAAACTATACTTAAAGTAAATTATTATGGCCCACATTGACTCTATTAAGTAAAACAAATTATCTTTAACCACACATGGACGGCCGTCTCTTTAAGCAAAACAAAATATGTTTAACAAATAGTTTTTTGATACTCTTCTTTTTTATTGTTACTTAAGAATCTATATACAATGCTTCCATTTCCATCATGGTGTTATTAGGGTGATGACTAATCAATAATATTTATAGTCAATTAACATAGACCCTTGAGTGGCAGTCCCAACATCTGGTTTCATAAAGCCAAAAAATTGATACATGCATGTTCAGGCCATTTAAAAGACATGGAGAAAATAAAAATGTGCTTTCTTTCTGGAAATGAGAAAAGGGCTACAAAATATTAATTATACCGAATAACTCATAACAGGTACTCATTTAAAGTCAACAAATCATAACACTGCTACGGCCGTGACCTTATATAATTAAAGTTGCAGATAGATGAAACTTCAGAAAGACATAAAATTAAAGTAAAAGTTACATGGCTTTCACAAACAAGCAGGTGACTGACCGAGGATCTGTTCCAGACAAGGATATGTACACCCAACCAACAGGTTTCATTAACTCAACAGTCTTTATTTCCTGCAAAAAGATTGATCACATAAGATTTAATCTAATGCATCATTTTAGCTGATTGACATATAGACACTAAGCAAAAGTAGTAATTTCAAAAAAAACAAGCTTTCAATTTTTGAAGGTTGACTTGACACATAAAAGTTAATTTTAGAACAAACCCTAATAGCAACTTACAGGAATACAAGAGTTCACAATGTATATGCATGCACACACTAAATACAAGAATTTCATAAAAAAGTTAAGCTTTCACTTTTTCTAAGTTGACAAAGAAAAGTTCATTTAAGAACAAACCCTAATGTTAACTTACACAAATACAGGAGTGAACAGTGTATGTGTCGGCACACACTAACGATACAATAATTTCATAAAAAAACTTTAATTTTTGAAGGTTAACATAGAAAGCTTCATTTAAAAACAAACCCACACACTAAACACAATAATTTCATAAAAGATAAGAATTCAATTTGGTAACTCTCACAAATACAGGAGTGCACAATGTATGTGCCTGCAAACACTAAACACACAGAGGCACACTTAAAGAATAGATCGAACGCACTATTAAGCAACGGAGCAAGGATTGGAAGCAGAAACATGAACATATCCAATAAGAAAAATTACCAGAATATGCACAGAAGACGAACGATCGAGAGGTTGGCTGCAACCTTCTTCCTTTGGAAAAAGAAGTGTAGATCCTTACATAATGAAGATGCGGATGTTCCAGGATGGCAAAGAAAATGGAGTGGGGTGAGGCGGCGAAGGGGGGAGGGCCGAGAGCTTCTCTAAGGATATTGCGAGCCACTGACAGAGGAAATGGAGCGGGGTTGGGGAGGTAGCGGAGGGAATCTCAATGGAGGGGGAAGAAACTAAATGTTGATGATCGATCCAACGGTGTAAATGAAGACCGGAGGCTATATGTATTTAGACAGGAAGGATGGGCAGATACTTGTTGATGAAAAGGGCACTCACACTTCTAATAGATAGTAATAGAATAGGTGAAAAAGAAATACAATTAACTTATGTAGTTGTACTATCCTAATGAGAACTAACACACATTCTTGTTTACATCTAGCCTGCATAGATTGGGGAATGGCAAATCAAGAGGCATACCATTGGCCCAACAATCCTTCCAGAACATAGTCCTTTAGCCTTATCCAACACAATCGATCAAGAAGAGAAAAAAGTGTCAAATTTGTCTTATACTCTTATCTTAGCAAGAGCTTATTGTTGAAATAAATCACTCGTTCTATATTGTGCTTATGACTCTATTTATAAAGATTTGAGAAGGTGATGAGGTGTTTTCTCAATGCCTCTGAGGCATAAGCCTCGAGACTTGTTAATGTGTTAGGCTTGATTAAAACAAACATGAATAATAGTGTTTGAGTTTTAGTGGATAGCATTAGGTAATAAAGGTTATGTTAAAGTAAAAATAGAAAAAATCAATGCAAGGGTCCATAACACTTCATTTTTACGGGGTATAAAAAACAAATTTTCAGAAGGGTATGTGTTCAATTAAGAGTAACTACATGGCATTTATGAAAAAAAGATAAGGAAAAATATACTGCCTATACAAAACAAAATAACAAGAGTATCATAAACAAATAGAAACACCCAAGGATACCTGAATCTAGAAGAGACGGCGAAAGAGAAAGTCTTCCTTTACAGTTTAGAAGACGATTCCTAACATGAGAACATTGCAAAAAATTCACCCTTCGGCTCCTAAAAAAAAGCTCTTACATCTAAATAATATGGATATGAAAGAATGTTACGATACTCCTTCAACCATCAGCCATCATTATATTGACTACCTTGAGTAGATGATTAAGCAGCCTTGCATCGTATATCTCATTTTAAATTATGAACATATTTTATAGTATAGATTTAAGAGAAAAATTGAATGTGATTTTATCATATAATTCTCTAAAACATATTCAAAATATCAAAATCGACATTAATAATCAGCGGCACCAAAATTTTTAAAAAATCCTACACAATGACTTTATGACATGTAATTTTATCTTCCATAACTGGTTGAATGTTCTTGTTACCCCATCTTAACAATAGGGAACCAAAATTGCATTGTTACTTTTGTTCTAAGCAAAAGTAAGTGAAAAAGATTATCCACATGAATTTTAGAATACCACAATTCGATAATAGATTTTTAAAGGTAACCTAAAGAAGGTCATAATTTATTTGAAACGTAAGAAAAAACAGAATTACAACATAACACATAATGAAAGAATCTCCACCGTACATAGAAGGACCCTATGACTTTATTAATGGTTTCCATTAATACAAGAAGTTTTTAGAGAGAGATAGGGAGAGAGAGAATTGGGGGTGGGGAAGGTGTGGGGAGGATAGGAGTGCCCTTGAGGGGCTTGGTGGTGTCTTAAGTGCCCTTGAGGCTAGTCATTGGGCTAGCCTCGAGTTAGCTAGGAGGTGACTTGATTTGCCTATTTGGGTCAGCCTGAATTTGTCCAAGTAGGTCGATCCGGCCGCAACCCGATAATCCATAATCCTTTTAATATCTTATTTTTATCTTTCTTATGACTATATATTATGTTTTTTATAATTTAGTTGTTTATATTTTATCATAATATTATTTTTAGCAATATATATTCAAATTTTATGACAATTAGTAAAATAAAATGTTATTAGAATATTTGATTCCAATTCCCATTGTAATAGGTTATAGGAAACATTAATAAGTACATGTAAAATGTTGATTTACAGTCAAATATTTGTATTTGTTGAAAAAGGACGGAACAACAAGGTAAAATATGTTTAAACTTCAAATTTTGGGACCAAAAATATCAAGGTCTTAAGCCAATAAGCATAGTTGCAAGATCTCAAAGTGAAGAAAAGATCCACACAAAATTCAGCAGCTTGGAAGGTGAAATCAATTAGACATTATGTCCTACAATAAGATCTTAGTTGATCCCACTTGGTAGCTTTGGCATTTTATCAATCTAAACATGAAACTTTTCTTCAGGTTACCAAACTTGCTCAAGTAACCGGACTATACTATGAGCAGCATCTCACTGTCATGTCTATTCTCTTGTTGCAGAACGAAAATGAAAACCGATTCGAGAATCTCAACCTAACATAAGAGCAGGATGAAAGAGGGTGTTTGAGCTCCTGTTAATTTGCTTGGATGAAACACCTAGCATGAAAATAAAATAAGTCAGAAATAAATTGAAAATTATGGCATAATCCTGTCTAAGCCCTAGTACCAAGTGCACTTCAAGCTAAAGCATTCTACATTTCGCTCTGACAATCTCGAGAGTTGATATACAGAAAGCCTCTTCAGCAAAAACCAAGACTTGCACCGAGCGACTTTCTTGACCATCAAAAGATGGGTTTTTGTTATCTAAATGGGTGGAGTTGATGGATTCTCAGGAACCTGGTTTTTATTTACAACATCTGCCCGGGACCGTGGTCCCTTTACCTAAAAATTTGGTATCTTCGCAGGAGGAGATCGAAGAGGCCCCAATCTTCTTGGAACAGCGAGAGATGTTTACAGGATGGATTAAAAAAAAACTGAAACGCAAATACAGTGGTAAGAACAGGGGAAAGAAATGGACGGGAGCTCTACTTGGCAGATGTCGCAGATGTCACAGCATATGACCGTCGCCGGCGCCTTCTCACACGCGTCACACTGGATCTTCATCTCTCTCTCTCTCTCCGCTAGAACTCTCTCGCACCTGTCTCCTTCTCCTGCGGACCGACGAAGGCCAACCCAGTGTCTCTGCAACAAAGCTCAAATCTTGAACATTAAAAGGGCAAATCCCGGGCTATCCGGTGCAAGGGCAACAGAACCAAGTAACGGACCGGCCGGAGAAGGAACAAAGGAAGCGGCGGTAAAAAGGACGGAGAAGGGGGGGAGGAATCTGGAGGAGGACGGCAAATGGCTCACACCGGAGCCAACAGATTACCGCAACCGGGGAAGACAAATGTATAGGGGGAGGCGAAAAGCCACGGGGGAGCTCTGCAGGACGAACTCCAGAAACTCCAGGACAAATCCTCCACCATGGAGGTAGACAACGGCCGGGAGATGGCCTTCGACGAGGAGGGATGCTGGGAGATAGAGGCGGCAGGAAAAGGAAACGTGCTTCTCCGTCTGGTGAGGGGGCGGCTAGGGTGAATCGCAGCCGATGCGGCAGACGGGTTAGAGTTAGATGATTGATCCAACGACCGTAAACGTAAATTGGGACATAAGATGTATCTAGACACCACGGTTGGTCAGGTGCTTGTCGACGAAAAAGATACTTGCACTTCTAATAGATAGTATATATATCTGTGTGTATAATATAAGATATATATGTTTTCATCTTGGTTGTCGATCCGGCCGGCCCCTTTTGCCTCTATTTTGTTGTTGTTGTTGTTGTTACAAAGTTACATTTTTTACAATGAAAACTTATTTTACCACGCAACAAAAAACACCTAATTAACATAGCTATCTCTAGTTCAGTCTTGTAAAATAGAGCCAAACTACCAACTACGACAATGAGATTATTATCGACTTGAGTGGAAGTGTTGATATTTTAAATATGTTTGACTTTTATACCAGTGGTCTCTATATATATGTATATACAAGCATATAAATATTTTGTGGTATTCACTTAAATCTTGGTCTAAACCAAATCAAATTGATCCATACTATACTAGAGTACTTATCCTAATTGATTTGAGTTTTACGGTTATATATATAGCTCCAGTTTGTAGGCCGTGCATGGTTAATTAGTTGCAGGTAAACGTAAGATTCCGAAGAATATAAAAGTTAATTGCATCCATAATTTGATTGATTTCCCAACATTTTGAGTGGTAAGTAATTACCGATCCTTCCTATGTATTACAGGGCGAGACGTGCACTATCCCAGAATATTTAAGCCAACGAAATTGAACGGAATACAAATATATACATAGTAGAAAAATAGAGCAGAGGATATGCATCTCACAACGAAGAGGAAGGTAAAGATATGAGGTGGATAACCTAGCTATAAGAGGACCCGGATAGCTTCAGGGTGTGAATTCACATTTTAAAAGGGTCAATAATAGCTAGGTTACTTGGTTTCGTAATTAAATGGGTTCTTACAATTAAAATATATTTACGTAACAAGACTTTTTAACATTAAAAACATACATTTCTACGGAGAGCTTTGTTCTTGGATAAAAAGGAGCTTTGTTCTTGGTATCTCCGCTCTCCAAGGCATCATTCTTTGACCTGGACCTATATCTTTACTACTTATTATGGGAATGTTAAAATTGCACAATATATATATATATATATAGATGGTCTAACTGTCCATATATATAATATGCTATAATATTTAGCGAATGCTGTGTGTATACCTTCAAGTTTATCTACTCCAATATTAAGTTCATATTGATAAATACATAGCAGACATATGCATGAATGATGAAAAAAAAGAGAGCCCATCACTGGAATCTTGAAAATATGAACTTAATTAGTGCAAGGTTATTTCTATACATGGGTACGTGATGCAGCAACTCCGCTACTTCTTGTCGAATAACTTGTGTACTGGGGAGAATCAAAAGGAACGAGCAATTGCTTATTCCTGTTCTGCTTCTGCCTACGTACCGAGGTTAATAACATTAATTCTTGTTTGTTTATCGGGAGAGATGGGATCACCTGGTGGGGATTCTGGAGGGTGCCCCCCTCGAGTGACTCGCAAAATTATATTTAATGTATAATGTGACAGTCTATTAAATGCATGACTCGATGAATCTTAAATGTATTTTTGTGAGTGACTTCAGAAACTCTCTTGAGGCGATTCCATCTCTTATCGGGGACGTCTTCTCTTCTCGGCCAATCAGGATTAGGCCAAATCGGATACTACTGGGATGGGCCCGCGGATCTTAGAACTAGGGGTGTCAGGTGGACGGGCTTGGGCCAGCCCGGCCCAAACCCATCTTATTCCATATGTTGAATGCCCAAGCCCAACCCACTTTAAATATAATCGATGTAAATGGGTTTAAGCCCAATGGGCCACAAAAGCCCATTTACAGCCCAATGGGCCAAACAACATAAAAGGTAAACGTGTTTGCATATCCTATAAATAATTTGTGGTTCACGATGGGGAATCTATAACACTATTTGGTTGCATAAAAAATGAAAAGCATTGAAAATGTTTTACACTTTCCTGAAAAAATACTTACAAATCGATTGGAAATAATTTTATTTCATATAGTAATTTTAAAAAAATTTAAAAACTTGTTGCATCATGTAACTACTTGTGCAAATATTTTTTGAAAATATTATCAAAAATTTAAATGTACTTTTACTAAATTATTTTAGTTATATATCACTTTACAAAATACATAAAGTTTCTTTTTTTATTTATATAATAAAATTACATGAGTTTTGAATTAGTTTTTTAGTTAGAACTAGGGGTGCAATCGAGCCGAGCCGAGCCAAGCAGGGCACTGTTCGAGCTCAGTTCGTTCGATTATTTAGCTGTTCAAACTCGGCTCGATACTCGATGAGCATTCAAAGTCTTGTTCGAACTCGGCTCGATTTAAGCTCGACGAGTTCGAGCTCGGCTCGTCGAGCCGCTCGTTTATGTAAACAAGCCAACCTAGCTCGAATTCGATTCGAACTCGTTTTTGAGCTCGAGATTCAACTCGTTTACTTAAAATTAGATTTCAAATATTAAAAACATATTTTAAACTACTATTTAAACATAATTTTAATTTGGTTGATGTATTATATTTTAAATTTTATTTTATATTTAAATTATATATATATATCATATTTTAATATTTTTATTAATTTTAATATTAAATTTAATAAATAGGAAATTCAATCATAAAATTTGAAAAGGTCCGTGGAGAATCTGAAAACAATAAGGAAATCTATCAATTCGTGAATTGCCATAATCTGAGAAGTAAAAAAGAACATTACACTCTCACAAATTTTGAAAAAATTAGAATTCTTAAAATTGCTTAAGTATGAAATTTTCTAAGGTCCAAAAATTTGCAAATTATGTATTTTTTTAAAATATAAAATCTAAAACACAAAACTCAGAAAACCAAAAAATCTATGAATTTGTAAAACCTGAAATTCTCAAAATCTGAAAGTTTTATAAGATCACAAAATCTTAATTTGGTATGTAAAATCTCAAAATATCTAAAAACCTTCGAGTGATTTCATATTAGGTGTTTGACTAGTTTTCATCAATTTCGTAGCATTTGATTTATTTTTTCAAAATAAATATTTGAAAATTTAATTTTATCTCTGTTGATTTACGAAACAAAAAAACTTAAATATTCGCTCTTGAAAATAAAATAAAAATTATATTAAATCATTTAACTTTCAGTAAATTTTTAAGAGATTTCCATAGTATTCAAGTATTTTTTGAATGATCAGATTATTTAATTTTTAACTGAATAAAATATATGTTTTATCAAATACTTTAAAAATATCTAAGCATTGTGCATCGTTACCGACTCGACCGGCACTTTTGAGTTGCATGGAGGAGAGTTTACGCGGGCTCAACGGGCCAGATAATGTCAAGCCCGCCAACCAGATAAACATCAAAATTTACCCATTTATTTGGCCCATGACCAGCTTTAGAGGGCCTGGCCCAAGCCCGTGGCGGGTTTTCCTGGCGGGCTTACGGGCTTGCCTGCCCACTTGACAGGCTTACTTAGAACATGAACGTGGGCACGTTCTCTAAGGTGCTGTTTGGTATAGGGATAACTTGAAGATAACTTGGGATAAACATGGATTATCCCCAAAATTTTGGGGATAACCTAGGTTTATCCCCAAAATTTTATGGTGCCAAACAAGCCCTAATTGAATAACATACATTCCGAAAAGGGATAATTAATTAATACAATATCGGTGGTTACCAACTATATATCAGCAAGAATATCACATCAAAATGTAATGGGGGTGCGTACGTGTTAATTTGGTTACGAGACACACTGAGTTTTTGTAGCAAACATGTGCTTTTAATTTTGTAGGGAAAGCTCGTTAAAAGAGGTGTTCGCTGATCATCACAAATTTACATTTTTAAAGAATGTAATGGGGTGTTTGGTTGCACCTTTGTTGCGAGAATATATTCTAACAAGACTGGTTATTTAATTATCGTTACGAATTTATATTTTGAAAGAGATTTCTTTATCAAGAGGAAAGAGGGGGAGACGTTCCTTTTTCTACAAAACCAACTTTTCAATATAAATTTTATCATGAAAATATATTCTAACAAAACTGGTAATTTTTGTTACGAAGATATATTCTAACAACTTTTTATTTTGATGTAAATTTTATTACGAAATTGAAAATGTATAAAAAGAATATTGGTGTGCCAAACACTTTGCGGGCATATATATATATATATATATATATATAAATGTAAGAGGCCGGGAGATGGAGGTCGAGTGAACTAATGCTCTGTTGGGTAGCATTATTAAATATTTTTATCATTATTAATTTTAAAATTAATATTGATGATAATCATAAAAAAATGTTTAACTAATCGTATCAATTTTAAAATTTACAATACAAATAAAAGATATTATGTACTTGATTTATATTAATTTTAATATTGATATTTTATCTTTTAAAAATCCTAATATTAATATTAATATAATATTTTTTTTGATACTCTAATAAAACAAGTCGTAAGGCGGTGTACACACGTCGGACCCTTGACCCTCCCCGTTCGGGTTTCTTTGACTTGTTGACACGGGCGCAGTGCTCCGCTTCGGCTCGTTGTCCACGTGTTATTAGCTCCGCAAAAGGCGGCACGTGCCAGCTGCACCTGCCTTCAATGTCTTACCGTCAGGTTTGACTCTGGAATGTTGTTGTGGCTGTAGTTGGATTCATTAATTTCGGTTCCATTTGAATTCGAGTCCAAAATTTGACTGCAGGTCGGATTTTTCTCCGATTTTAACTTGTTATCTAATTTAGTCCATCTCTAACTCAAACTCGAACGATAGGACGACCCAAGTGTAAGTTACGTAAAGGCTTAAATTTGATACAAATTTATTGATAAAACTTAAAACTAATCAAGATTACGACGACAAACAGGCGAAATTGATTTGTTTCTTAATTAATTTCATTCAATTTGGAAGTTGATTTGATTTTGACTAAATTTATAATATTTTTGTTTCATTTTATTATTAAAAGTTCAAGCAATTCAATAATTTCTAAGATTCATGCTAAAGAGATGTACATTTTAATCAAGAATGATCAGATAAAACTCATGCTATTATTAAGCTTTTGATCCAATACTTTCGAAATTTTACTTTACTTTTTTATTATGTGTATGACATAAATTGTATATCTATAATATTAATATATATATTGATTGTTATGAAAAAAAAGTTGGGACAATTCTGATGTCACTCATCCGTAGCGTTCATAAGAGGGATTTAAGATTGCAGGGATATGATTTTTTCTTTTTGTGTGTGTATATACCATATGAACGAGGTGCCGGCACGTATTTAATCTCTTACCAAACGGGTCCGAAAATTTCGATTCTTGAGAACGAGTTGTGTTCCAAGTAATTAGTTAGCGGAAAATATATAGTAGTTGGAAATACTAGTTGTATAATCTCGTCATATCTAGTAAATAGTATAAATATAAATTATACACGCAGAAAGTACTAGCGATTAGCGAAACTAATTTCACCTTCGGGGATGTAATTAATTAAATTAATTGATTAATCATGCAGTGGTTCCGGCGAGTCTCCCGAACTGGCCACAGCGAGTATAAGTAGGATAAGAAGAAATCGATTTATCGCAGGAGACTAATCCGTTACGAACTTGGCGCGTGTGGAAGCTTGCTTGACTTTTGGTGAGACAGGAACTCTACTCTACTTCCCCCCTTGAATGCGTTCCAGTCACCGTCCCGACTCGCCTAGTAGAGTGGGTGACCGGAACCCACTCGCGGGGCCGTGCAGAAGCATACAAAAGCCTGCCCTCCCCCCAGGAGACTAAAAACCCCCCGAAAGTCGTGTCGATCCTGCCGGCATGGGCGGACTCCGGCAGCCCTCCGCCGCGCTGGCTCTGGCGCTCTTGGTGCTCTTCGCCGTGGCTCGTGCCGTCGAGCCGCTGCCCCTCTCGGCGAGGGGGCGATGGGTGGTGGACGCCGCGTCGGGCCGGCGCGTGAAGCTCCGCTGCGTGAACTGGGCGGCGCACATGCCCGCCGTCGTGCCGGAGGGGCTGGACAAGCAGCCCGTGGACGGCATCGCGGCGCGGGTGGCCGCCCTCGGCTTCAACTGCGTGCGCCTCACCTGGGCGACCGACCTCTTCGCGCGCGCGCGCTACGAGAACGTCACGGTCGCCGGGTCGCTCGCCGCGCTGGGGCTGGGGGCGGCGGCGGCGGGGGTGGCGGCGAAGAACCCGTCGGTCGCGGGGATGACGGTGAGGGCCGCCTACGACGCGGTGGTGCGGGCGATCGGGGATGCCGGGCTGATGGTTGTTCTGGACAATCACGTCAGCAAGCCCCAGTGGTGCTGCGCCGGCGACGACGGCAACGGCTTCTTCGGCGACCTCTACTTCGACCCGGCCGAGTGGCTGCGGGGCCTCGACGCGGTGGCTACTCGCTTCGCGGGGATGCCCCAGGTGAGTGCGACGAGAGCGCCACCGCAATTGCATTGGCGCCGCCGCCCAACATATATATATATATGTATAAATCCGAACAAGCGAACTCTCACCGGCGGCGGCGGACGGCCGGCCGGCTTGATCTCATCAGGTGGTGGCGATGAGCATGCGCAACGAGCTCCGGGGCCCCAACCAGAGCGAGGTGGCCTGGTACCGCTACATGACGCTCGGAGCGAGGACGATCCACCGCGCCAACCCCGACGTGCTGATCATCGCCTCCGGCCTGAGCTACGACTCCGATCTCAGCTTCCTGGCGGCCCGGCCGCTCCCTTCCCGATTCGGCGGCAAGCTGGTTCTGGAGGCCCACCTGTACGCGTTCACCGAAGGCAGGCAGCGCGAGTGGGAGACCCTGCCGCCGGACCTCGTCTGCGCCGTCGTGATCAAGAGGTTCCACGACCGGGCGGGTTTCGTCGCCGGCGGCCGGCGCCGGAGCTGGCCGCTGTTCGTGAGCGAGTTCGGGGTGGACGAGCGGGGGAGGAACCTGGCCGACGAACGGTTCCTGACCTGCTTCCTGGCGTACGCGGCGGAGCGGGACCTGGACTGGGCACTGTGGGCGCTGCAGGGGAGCTACTACTGGCGGAGCGGGCGGCCGGGGTCGGTGGAGACGTACGGGGTGCTGGACGCCGACTGGGATCGGCCCCAAAACCCGGCGTTCCAGCAGCGGTTCGGGCTGATCCAGGACGTGTTACAAGGCAGGTCTCTCGATCGATCGTTTCTCGGACGTAGATTTCATTAATTCCATCACTTGCGCGTACGTCGTTTAGAATTCATGCATACTTGATCGATGCAGATCCAGGGTCCCAAGTTCCGGCGTACCAGATAATCTACCACCCGTTAAGCGGGCTGTGTCTCTTCGCCGGGGGCGACGGCGACGGCGGCGTCCTCCTGGGAGACTGCCGGAAGCGGAGCATGTGGAGCTACGGCGGCGGCGGCGGCGAGCAAGTCCGGTTGGTGGGATCATCTCTTTGCCTGAGGGTCGCCGGAGAGGGTCTGCCGGTGAAGCTGTCCGCGGAGTGCAGCGGCCGGGAGAGCGCCTGGTCGGGGGTGTCGAGCTCCCAGTTTCGCATCGCCGGAATGGACGCCGGGGGACGGCAGCTCTGTCTGCAGCAGGGCTCCGGCGCCAACTCTTCGGTGGTGGAAACGCGGGAGTGCCTCTGTCTGCGAGGTGCCGCCTGCTCGGGGAATCCCCAGATTCAATGGTTCAGATTTGTCACGTCCAACACCGGGTGACGATCGATCTGGTCCGGCGCCGGAGGATCATCGGGGCCGCCGTGTTCTTCAGCGCAAACGGAAGAAACCAGAGAGAACCACTTCCAGGGGAGTTGAATAAGAAGCCAAAAGCAGTCTAGGTTCGTTTCGATTTAATTGCTATTTGTTTTTTTTTAATCGGTCATCGAAGGCTAAATATTTAGACGATTTGGTGAAACATCTGTTTCGGTTTGATTGATATTTGATTTCCTATTTCGTAATATGTAAAATATTTAGATGATTGCGTGAAACATCTCATCTCGGATCAGAGTAAAATTATTTGGTAAAATATCTGAATTGACATTTGAATACGTCAGAAATCTCTTAAAAATATTTAATTTCTAGTTGTCCATTAAAACTTTTAATATTTTTACAGACAAAAAGATTAGATATATGAAGCCAACATGAAAGACATTTCATTGGACGACTAACCTCTTGTTTATTACTTGAATTTTAACGTAGCCTCGAGCTTGTACCACGGAGCCCAATTTGTTAGTTGTTTCTGAGATTAAACTCTTGACTTGAATGAATGTTAAAAAGTAATTCACATTTATTTACAAAGTTACGCACTCAAAGTTAATCTAAATTTATTTATAAAATTTAAATGTAAATTCATTTGAAAATTTTGATCTAGTTTTAATTCAACTTAAAATTTATTTCAATTATTATAATTATAAATATTTATATATAACACTTGTGCATTAAAGTTGGCACCAGTTAAAACTTTTTTTAACATGTTTTGTTTGTGTCATAAATTAAAAATTGAGGTTAATACTCAGCATAATTGACATCAATATTAATTTTAAAATTATAACGACAGGAATATCTAATATGGTTAGCAAACAACCTGACAAATTAGTGTTTGTTGATTGCCCGGTGGAGGGTGCTGTGAGGTAAAGACAGGTTTAACGAGTCCCAACCAATCAAGATGGTTAGATAGTGGCCTTCAACGATCACCGTCTTTATAAGTGTATTTAAGTCAATAATGGTTCATCACGATCATCACTAATAAGTGCGTAAAACAGATTAGTGAAATATTGTGGATGAGGGTTAGTAAAAAGAAAATACCAACTATGTATATGTTAGTGCAACATAAAAAGCTAGTGGTTACTAAAATATAAGACAAAAAATAAGTTAGTAAGACACACAACTAGACTTATTGGAAATCATAAATGAGCTATTTTTGAGATATATAGATACACCTTATAAAAAGATCATGGTGCCTAGCTCGTTATTAATTAGTTGTGAAGAGGGTCAATCCTTCCACTAATCAAACTAATTAGATAATCTGGACTATCGTATAATTAACAGTATTTTAATATATATATATATATGTTGAGGACACCCTAAAGCACTTATATATGGCATTATTACGAATGCACAAGTTCAAATTATGGAAACATAAACATATAAAAAAACCCAATTAAGATGTAGCAGCGCCTGAGAACATGATCTAATCAATTGCTATACCAAGTAGCTCGGTAGTAGTCTCTCTTAATAATTATCATAAAAATTGTTTCAGGTGGCCCCAACTATGAGAAATCCCTTTTGAATAAAAAAATAAGATAAATAGATTGAATCAAAATATAATATAATTTGTATCATATTATCAATACATATAACATATATTTTATAATAAAATAATATTCATGTTTATTATTTATAACTTAAAATGAGTATGTAGGTAAATAACTTGTTGTTTGAATAAGAATTTCAAATTCAGGCAGATAAAATTTCAGTACGGTGCATTTTTATATATATATATATATATAAATATATATGCTCGTCGTCGTCCCTTCAATTCCCTGCTGACCGGTGACCAGCGGCGATCATGGATCGGTCTCTGGACTTCACCGGAACGGCCGGGGAGGCTTCTCCAACACCGCCGAGAAGAAGACCTCGTCGTCGTCCCGGTCGAGCTTCGGCACGACCACCCACCTGTGCTTCTTGTACCTCAGCGCCCCGAACGCCCCCAGGTAGCCGTCCAGATCCTTCCTCCGGCAGAAGAAGGCGTCGATCCACAGCAGCCCGCCGGGGCGCAGGACTCGGTCCCAGTCGTACAGCACGAAGTCCAGCAGCAGCAGGTCGATCCAGCCGTCCAGGAACCTGGTGGTGTGGACGATGTCGAGGGTGTTGTCGAAGAAGGGGAGCCTCTGGTTCACGGTGGCGTAGAGGGGAAGGAGGCCCCTCAGGGCGATCACCTCGCTGAAGGGAGCCCCGTAGTTGATCGTCGCCGTCGCGATCGTCACGTCGAACTGCCGCATCCTGGCGGCGAAGGACCCGGTGCCGGCGCTGAAATCCAGCCCCACCCGGATCTCCCCCGCCGGCTTGATGCCCAGCACTTCGGCTATCGGGAAATCCGGGGTCGGCGGCTGCTGCTCCGTGGAGGCCGCCCGCCGGCCGCCGTCGTCGGCCGGCATCCACCGCGGCGCTTCGTGGTGGGTGAGGTTGAAGCAGTCGGCGCACTTGAAGAAGCCCTTGCCGGTGGCGTTCCTCGCCAGGCAGGTGAAGTTCTTGCACCTGTATCGGTTTTTTTTTTTTAATTTAAATTGGAGTTGAATTTACAAAATCAATTTCTGCTTTCATAAGTAACATTTTAAGATGTGTCAGTTTTTGAAAGGAAGAAGAAAACGAAGAAAAGAAAACCCCACCGGTAGCCACTCCAGCGCACGTTGCGGTCGTCGGGGAGGCTCCAGAGAGACTCGTTGATGGGGAGGGGACTGGTGTAGAGCTGCGGCGCCCTGGAGAAGCAGCGCCGCCGCGGCAGCGGGTCGCAGCCGTGCACCATGAGCCGCTGGGCGAGCTTCCAGTCGTCCTTGCAGTAGTCGCCGACGTCGTAGTCCATGTACTCCTCCAGCTCCTTCTTCATGGCGAAGCAGCCGTGGCCGATGCTGGTGAAGGTGCCGTTGGCGCCCATGAAGTTCTGCTTCTTCAGCCTGTTCGGCTTCACCCGGATGTACTTGCGGATCTCCTCCACCAGGAAGAACTCCGCCACCCCTTCCCCACCCCGCGGCACCGAGGATTCCGCCGTCTCCGGCGGCGCCCGCGCATCGGCCTCGTCGGCGCGCGGGAGCGACGCCCGGATCGACCCGACCAGGCCCAGCATGTTCACCAAGAAAGCCGTGTACCTCGTCCTCTCCTTCTTCAGTCTGGCGTCGTCGCCGTCGACACCGACATTATTCTTCTTATGCAGCTTGGGGGAGGAGGTGTGCTCCCTCAAGTTGGCTACCTCGTCGATGATCTTCGTCATGACGGTGTCCACGATCTTCAGGATCTCCGACCCCCCCGCTATTGCGTAGGCGAATTCCTCCTCCTCGGCGGCCGAGTGACCGGAGGCGGAGACCAGGGAGGTCGTGAAGATCGAATAGCCTCGAGCGTAGGATTTGGAGAGCACGGCGAGGCTGAGCAAAAGGAGCGCGAGGACGGAGAGGAGGAAGGTGAAGAAGATCGTGTACGTCTTCTTCCTGTGGCCAAACCTCGAGATCGTGACGTTGCGCCTGCGCGCCTGCGCCGGCTTGCTCGCCGCGATTTCTTTCAGGTCGATGGCCATGGCGGAAGAAGCTACGATGTAATTCGGGATGGAGACGGAGAGAGGTGCTCAAGATCGTCTGCGGGCCGCCTGGCTAGCTACTAATCGATCGGCGACCGTGGCACGAAAAGATGAAAATTTGACTGCCGATCGAGCTGTCTGTGCAGCTCTTGCATTAGGTTGGGGGCTTGGAGTAGCGAAGAAACGAAGTAGTTTGTTGTAGAGATTGCTGAGTTGGGTTATCAAGGCGTTGACCATGTCGAACGGCGTACTCTCGGGGGGCTTGGATTCATCTGGAAGAATTGATTTCCAATCCCCAGAGAAAGTCAAACTTTATTTTTAATCACTACATGTGTTTAATTAAGTAATATCCAATTCTACCGTATGAATTTTCTTTAACTCCATTTTATGTATATCTTTGGTATACTCTATCTTATGTTTGTGTTATAAGTTTCAATGTTGACATTGTTAGTCAAACATATGATAATTTTATATTCAAACTTAATAGTAATAGAAGTGTGTAATACTATTACCGGCCTGAATGTGATGCATCAAATATAATGTCCATTTATCGATTTGTGTTTTTGTTAAAAGGTACTGCGCTGAAGAATTTCATCTAACTTAGTCTTAAAATGAAGAATAAATTTACTTGTTTGGCAACAAAGGGAACACTTATTTTTAATTAGTAATTGAATAAGCTACATTAAGATCATCTCATTTGATTGATAGAAAAGGCTTTAGTTATATCAGTTTTATGCCCGAAGGCTAATGCTAATGGGGTGTTTGGTTGCAAGATAATTTTTTGTACACTTTCATGATAAAAAATTGTATTAAAATAAAAAGTAAACCAACTCATGACATAAAATTATCATGTTTGGAGGGATGTGATTACAAAAAAGAGTAACCACCGCACATGACCAAATAAAGTGGGGGACCACAAGAAAAAAGAAAGAAGTGAGACCCTCTTTTTTTGTTTAAGAAGAAAATCACTTTCAAAACATAAAATTGTCATGGTTATCAAACACCTCTTTTAACAAGTTTTCTTACAATTTTTAAAAATTAAAATAAAAACCTCAATTATCGTGCAACCAAACACCCCATAACACTCTGCATATTTTTAATAGACATCAGAGAGATCAATACAGAGTTCGATGCTGTATGTAAAATACAAAAATTATATTGATAAAAGCCTAGGGTTGTATCCTTACAAGGCTAGATATACTCCAGTTGTTGTATAGCTAATGTAATTATGTTATTTGAAATAGGGTTTTACACTTTGAAATACTACCCTTTAGCCTTTAGGTAGTTGGAAGTTAGAAATCCAGACACAAAATTAATTGGCAATGAGAAAAAAAATGGAGGAAAATATATTAAGACCCTAGCAAACCTTGCACACCAGTACTCTTGAAATCTCATCTGCATAACATGATCTGGAAATGGTAACCATAGAAAATTATATAATTCATTTAGATTAGATTTTATTTACACTACCTACTTAGGTCGGCAACTTTGTCAAAAATCTCTAATACTTCAGAATTGTAGTCAAATGCAACATATTTGTATTTACTTCCATGCGTAGAAAGAAGATTTTGAAAATTGGAGAGATACACAAAAAATTTGTGTCAGACACTTTTTTTAGAGATCTCAAGAGAAATGTCTTAAACACAATCCCTGCCAAACGCATTCTCAGAAAAACATATATATATACACTTTTTTTTTTTTGGACATTGCCACAGTGGTCTGCGCGGGAGGAAGCTGCCCTCGATGGGGCGGGCGCGATTCAAGACCGCGAGCTGCCGCCCACGGAGGGTGGTGGCGTCCCACTGCGCTGCGAGCTCGGAAAATATATATATATACACATACTCCGATGATGAGTATGCACGTTACACAGATACCACAAGGCACGTGCGTGCATGTGCATATACGATATCGCAGATCCAAATGCCCACATCCCTTGATCAGTAGTGTACAATATGGGTGTGTTTGGCTGTGAAAAATATTTTTATATTTAAAACTTCTAAGGTAGGAGTGCAAACGAATCAATACACTCAGACTTAATTAAATTTAAACAAAAAATAAAGTTTAACTCGTTAATGGGGTGTTTGGTTGCATGATAATTTTTTTAACACTTTCATGATAAAAAATTGTATTAAAATAAAAAGTGAACCAACTCATGACATAAAATTATCATGTTTGGAGGAATGTGATTACAAAAAAGAGTAACTACCACACATGACCAAACAAAGTGGGGGACCACAAGAAAAAAGAAAGAGGTGAGACTCTCTTTTTTTGTTTAAGAAGAAAATCACTTTTAAAACATAAAATTGTCATGGTTACCAAACACCTCTTTTAAAAAATTTTCTCACAATTTTTAAAAATTAAAACAAAAGCCTTCATTATCATGCAACCAAACACCCCATAAATGAGTTGAATTTGAATAGACACTTACTTGATTTAATAAAATCGTGAGTAATTCGACTAAATATTATATTAAATAATTTTTTTAAAATTAAAATTATAAATTATATATTGTCACTTAAATATATTAAATAATTTAAAATTTAATTTTTAATTAGATCGAGTTTCATAAATAAGTTAAATATAGAGTTTCACTAGTGACTTTTCATTGATTTTAAGTTTTATAAACGAGTTTGTGTATAACTTAAGTTTGAATATATATCGAACTTTAGTCTAGCTGTTACTCAAGTTCAAACTCGACTTAGCACAATTAAGAAATAAACTAAACTTGAAGAATGGTTTAACATACTCGTTAAAACTCGAATTCAAACTCGATGTAAAAGAACGAACCGAACTTGAACACTATATTACTCGACTCGGCTCCGCTTGTTTGCACCCCTACTCTAAGGTTACATTGCCTGGTATCTCATTTATTGACCTTTGATATTTAATGATTTAGTTTAGATTTGGAAAGAAAATAGAGCTATTATTATCTTTGATTTCAAGCTTTAAAAATTACCAAGAGATAAATTATGGAGATTATCAGTTATTACAAAATCTAAATTTTCAACAGATGAAGAGAGATAAAGATTATTTCATGATTTCTTCACTCATCTCAACCAAACGCACACAATTGGCTAATCATCTTTTGCATTATAAGATTATACCTAGGGGTGGCAATGGGCCGGGCCGGCCCACGGGTTCACGGGCCGGGCCGGCTACGGGTCATTTGACGGGCCAAAGAATTTGGCCCACGGGCTTTAGTCGGGCCGAAGCGGGCCGACGCGGGCTAAAACGGGCCAAATAACTTTTAATTTTTATGTCAAAAACATTATTTTTACTTATTAAAAATATATTTTAATTAAATTATTATTAATTTTATAATGTTATCTTAAATAATTAAATTTATTATATTTAATAAATATTTATTTATAAAATATATAGTTGGGCCGGGCCGGGCCAACAATGTAGTGCGGGCCGGATTGGGCCGGGCCAATATATTTTGGATCGGGCCCTAAGCGGGCCGACCTCGGGCTGGTGATCACTACGCCCCCTTCAAGCATAATCAACCTCAGTTCTCTCTCCCTCTCTCTCTCTCTCTCTTGCATTGTCAATAGCACAATGGCATTGTTAGGGCAAAGTACGAGGTATTGTACTTTGAGTGTCGGCACTTAACTGAGATCCCTCTGAACTTTTAAAAATAAGAAAGATGTCCAAAAAGAGGCGCGGCAGGCAAACGTAAGCTTTTAGAAAAAAATTTAGTGTTTGATAGGGAATCTTCTACTAATGGTCTGTATTTCCATGGGTTTAAAAGTAAATATCCAATTTCATTTATACATCATACAGAGCACTAGCACAGTATTGTTGATTCACCTAGCTAAAATAACCATCTTCTAGAATTATTTTGACTGTGAAATTTATATCTTAAAAATATAATTATTATATATAGACATTTTTGTCAATATGTTGGAGTGAGACGTGTTTCATGGGAAAATGTTGCATTGGGAAACTACATCTCTAGCAATCAAGCGTCTAACTAAATTGATCTAGTTACTATTTAAACCCCAACTTTGTGTATCTTTCATGGTAAAGCACTCAGCGAGCACTGTCGGACGACACAATGAGAAAAAATAATCCCTCTTTATCACATCTGTTTGAGAATAAAAGAGGTGACACCAAATTGATAATTGAATGATCTTCAAGATATTACAATATATAGATTATAAGAACATACAATCTAGCTAGACGGCTTAATATATAGATTTAAAATACTAGTAATCTCTTCCACCAAACTCTTTTAGAATTCAAATCCTCTACACAGTTCTAGTCTATTAATTATATGTATCCTGTGCTTGGAGGTGCATCTAACACAGACCGAGAAGCAAGCAGCACTGTGGTTGACTTGATTAGAGATAATATTTCTCTTCTTTGTTTTTCCTGGACGCTGGCCCAGTGGCCGCGAACCCCACAGTGCAGTGGGTGGCGAGGGATCGAGCCCCATTGTTCGCCCCCGCCCCCTCGGGGGGTGCCCGGATGTAGCCGTCGGGAGGCGATCCCCCGCCCTGCTCTCCCGGGAGCAAGGTTGACGCCCGCCGAGCTACGCTCGACCAACTACTCTTCTTAAAATCATTGGATGGTACATCGACAATAGATCACTGAAGCAAAGGAATGTAGACCAAAAGAGCTAGAGGTATTTTTAATAGAGAATTATCATCCACTCCATTTAACAAAATAAATTTATCAAAAATTTTATTGACCAAATTTTCATTCCATTTAATCTGTTGACTCCCATTTCTCTTATCACCCACTCCGACGACCATGACAAATTTCTGTTTTGTCCTTAAAAATAACTAGATAACGTGATGTTAATAGTGCTTTAATCATGAAACATTTTCATTCATAATATAACAGTATTTTATTGTTAAAACATTTATATAATTTTCATGAAATACTAAATAAATTATTCTTAATATTTTATAGTCAAAAATCATATTAAGTATGATTTATTAAATAAATTTTTAGTTATACTAGTTTTTATTCTAAAAAAATATCACGTGGTTAAAATAAAATATACTTAACTTGATGTAATAAATAAATTAATATTTTATATAAAATTTAAATTTTGATATAAATAAGATGTGGTAATTTATTGTCTTAACCATAATAATAATTTTTATTTATAAATTAAATTAATTAATACGATGTAATAAATAACATAATATTTAATAATTTATATCATATTTAAATTTTGATATGAATAAAATTTGGTAAATTTTTATTCCAAACATATCAATGTTGTGTGGTCATAAATTGGATGAAAATTATAAAGGAGTTCTAAAACTTGAAAATAAAATTGAAGATTCTAATTAACCATAAAATTTGAAATTTCTTGAAATCTAATATGAAGAGAAAATACTAGTACTTTGTTTAACATGAAAGGATAAAAAAATATTTTTATTGAAAAGTGAAGCGGGTGTAATGATATTTTGAAAAAACAAAGCTAATGAAATGGTGTTTTTGAAAACGGACTTGTGGTAAAGTGCTTCCTTTAAAAGGGACCTAGTGTGCATTTTGCCTATTTTTAATTTCAAGAACGTCCGTTGGAGAATATGTAATAGGGTGTAAATGGAATCCGATAATCTAAAATTTTGATTCGATTTTGATAAAAATTAACGGGTTTAGAAACTATTTTTGTATCTTATAAGTTATCGGAATCGGATATTCCGATTGCTTATCGGAATCGGAATCGGGTGATTCCGTTTCAGTTTATCCGATTTCAATGATAAATAAATAAATAAAAGTAAAAATATTTGAAACAAAATCTAATAAATCATAAATTATAATATATGAATTGATAAATAATAAAAATAAAATTTAAAAAATATAATATTAAAATTTGTTGATTATATGTGAAGTATTAATTTATTTTAAGAAAATATAATATGTAATATTAAAATAGGAAACTATTGGTTCCGATTTCGATTTCGATAACGAAATCGAATTGGATCGAAATCGAAACATAATGATTCCAAAATTATCGAAATCAAAATTTCTTAACTCTTATCAAAATCAGATTCGAATTTTGTAATTCTGTTACCAAATCCGACAAGTTTACACCCACAGTATTAGGGGGTGTTCATGATTTAATTTGGTTTAGTTTCTAAGTAATTTTTCTCGAACCAAATCAAACCAAACTATCTCCCAAATCAAACCAAACCGAACCAAATTAATTCGGTTTAGTTTGATTTGATCTGGTTCAAACCATATTTTATTAAGGTATAGTAAATATGTCGATATATAATTTTATTTTATTTATTTTAAATCACGTTCTATTAAAATTTAGTATATTTTTTTATACATTTCATTAATTTGTCTTAAGAATTCTCGAAACAAGTTTATTTTTATAAAAAAGACACGTAAATGTTGTATTATATATAATTTTTAGAATAAAATCTTTAATCTAATTTGAATTATTCAATTTAATGGTTTGATTTAATTCAAAGGGTCATAAAAATCAAATCAAATCGATCGATAATTCAAATTAAATTAAATCGAACCAAACTTCGAGTTTGATTTGATTTTTGGGGTCGAACGAACGGCCCTGCGCAGTATGTACGAAGAAGAAGGAGAGACGGTGCATGGGCGCGCTCTGCAGGGCGAGGGTCCCCCGCCGGAACTCCGGAGAGAGCGTACGTATGTATATTGATGTTGATGGGGGGCGAGGCGGAGAGGCTCCGCGTGATCGACGGAGGCGCAGTCCTGCTGCCGCTGCTGCTGACTGCGGCCGGGCATCGTACGTACGTATACATGTATGAATGGCAGCGCCCGCCGCCGCTTGTGGACGAACGGCAGGGCCCGGAGCTGCCTTTGGGCGGCAGGCGCGGCAGCCTCTCTTGCCCGGGCTGCACGTACGTACCACGTGCACTCTCTCACGATCGAGGCGGAAGAAGGGAAGGCAGCGGAGAGATTGAACGTCAGTCGCCTCGGCGCAGGCCGCTAGTAAGCTGCCGCTGTCCCAGGCCAGGCGTCGCCGAGAGCAGCACGCTTTTACGACGAAGCCTGCTTGTGGCCCTTTACCTTGGGGACGAGGACGCCCTAGCAAGGGCGAAAGGCAGGTACGTCGATGCGCGTGAAGGAGTTGTGCAATAGTTGGGACTGAGGCGATTCATCTCGGGTACTTAATTATCTCGCAAAGTCTATTAAATACATGATTTAATATATCGTTTAATACATAACGTGATAAGAGATATTTAATGAGTTTTGTAAGAGAGACTAAGGAGTCTCTTTCTCTCTCGAGATCGAGAGAGAGCCCTTCTGCTGTGAACCGTCCTCTATTTGTTTATAATCGTGCAATATTTGGCAAACTCTCCCAATCCTCTCCTTGTGAGAGGGAATGATTTGACGATGATTTAATATTGATTTGGCGACTAGTCTCCCCTCGTATGGTGGACTCACAACCCTCTCGGAGACTGAGCATGTCCTCTAAGTTGGTCGACCGAAGGATTTCACACTCTTTGAGAATGAGTATGAATTGCCTAAGTCCGTCAAGAGAGTTAATAATGGGTTACATTAGTAACGGTTCAACATCTTTACTAACCGGTCGTACTACATTTAGTAATGGTTCAGTCCGATCTAATAACAAGTTAAAACACGATTAATAACGATTCAACCCGTTACTAAAAAGTTGAACAATTATTAATCACATTATAACTTGTCATTAGATCGGACTGAACTGTTACCAAAAGAATTAAACCATTACTAAACATAGTGCTTATCTAATCTCTAGTTCACTAACAGTACACTTTGGCTCACTTGAAGAACCGTCACCCAAATAGTTGAGGGTTGTGATTGTCTCCTATTGTAGAAAGCAAAAACTAATCTTCTTCTTCCGACTAACTGAGATGATTCAAACTCTGAAAATACACCGATATGACAAAAGGCTGAATTATGCCAAATAGTTTCTCCTTTTTCTCCCCTCCTCTCCTCTGATGGAACAAAATGAACAATCTCCACCCCGTTGGTCGCAGTCTCATTTGTAAATAACCTAAAATTGTTTTTAAAAATTTAAGAAAAAATCAAAATTATTATCGCCAACTTTTACCTTGTACCGAAAGATGGCCTTGAGTTAACCTGCTGGCTAGCTAGTTAGAATATTAAAATTAACATGGGAATCAAATCCGATTTTACTGTTAGATACATCAACATCAATTTTCATGGTACCTAATGTCAATAACAATGTGATGTTTGCCATCAAAACGTTATCCAAACGGGCCCAGTAAGTGAAATTATTAGTTCTAACTAGGCATCATACATAGCTTTCCCCCAAGGATCAGCAAATTAGCAGTCGCATTGATTACTGCTTGCTAGTAAGTGAAATCTTACTAAACTTGTTATTTGTTCTTCCAATTTAAATATTTAACCATAAAACTTTGCATGTGAAATATCCCTCCTTCTGCATCTTAAACAAGTTAAAATTTAAGAATTTGGTTTACGAACTTAGGCCCTGTTTGGTAACACTATTTGACCCCTCTATCACTATCAATTTTAAAATTGATATTCTAAGTAATCACTAAGAAGTGTTTGATTAGTAATATCAATTTTGAAATTGAGAGTGAAAACAAAACACATTATGTAATACAAGTATCAATTTCGATATTGGTACTCCAACCTCTAAAATGATCAATATCAATATTGATATAGTATCAAATTTAAAACTCTAATCAAACAGGCCATTAGCAAGTTGTTTTAATCAGTGCTCACTTTGATTAATGTTATTAATGTTTTCCTCTGTTCAAAAAAAAGACTATAAAATCAATTTATTCTGAATATTGTCGTACGAACCCCGGTCTACTTTATTAATTTCATTCAGGAATGTATATATACTAAAATATCCTTTATAGTCGCCCGTCACCCCACACCCCATATTTGTATTTCGCCCCCGATTATAAATAAATGCTCGGAAAATTTTACCGGGCTCCTCCCCCTCACCGTCAAAAAGGATAAGGGGCCCACCTCGCAGAGAAGGGGACTCCGCCAAAAAGTGGGGTCGTTTCAACCGACTACGCCTGCCAACGCACCTGCGCTCGGCGCCTGCACCGTTTTCGGTGGACCCCACTGGTCAAAAAGACGAGAATGCCCTTCGTGTGTGTGCGTGTGTACCGAACTCCTCTCCATCCACCGCACCACCACCACCACCACCTTCTCTCCGAGACGGGGAACGCCGGCGAGGCGGAGTAGAAGGTACCGGCATAAAAAGGACCTGCCCGGCACGGCGTCCGCCCTCCTGCTCCACCTTCTCCTCCGGTCGTCTTCTTCCCCCGCCCCCCGTTCTGATCTGGCTCCATGGACGCCTTCGGCTTGTTCAAGTACTGGCGCAGCGGAGGAACACCAGCTGTCTCCGCCGCCGGCGCCGGCGCCGGCGCGCCACCCGCGGTCGCCGACGCCGCGGGTGATGCCTCCGCAGACGACACCGACAACGACTCCCGCGACAACGACGACGAGGGCCCCTTCTTCGACCTCGAGTTCACCGTTCCGGAGGAGGAATGCGGGTGCGGCGTCCACGACGACGAGGTCGACGTCGCCGGGAGCAGCGTCAATGAAGGGGACGAGGAGGAGGAGGGGACGACGACGGACGACGAGGGGTCGAGGAAGGAGGAGCAGGACCTCAACTTCACGGTGTCGTCCGAGGGCAGCTGCGGGGATCTGCCAGCCGATCCCAGCCTCCCGGTTTCGCCATCCGACGACCTCTTCTTCAGAGGTGGGCTGGTGCCGCTGGAGTCCTCGACGTCGCTCGTCTTCCACCACGCGGCGGCGGCGGCGGCGGCGTCCCACCCCAAGCCGCATATACTCCCCGTCTCCCTTCTGAAGACGAAGCTTCAAGTTCTCATGCTCGGCCTGCGGCGGCCTAAGCAGGCCTCTGCGGCGGCTCCGTCGGGGGAGCCCCTCGGTGGCTCTGCCGATCCTGCCGTGTTGCCGTCTCCAAAGCACCAGCGCCGTCGGAACAAGCTGTTGACCGTGAGGTTCAAGGTTGAGGAGGTGCCCATCGTCTCCCTGTTCACCAGGGACAACAGCTCCAGGAGCACCGGCAGCAGCAGCCACGAGAGAACGGCAAAGCAACTCGCCGGCGAGTGCGGCGGCGCATCCCCGGCGCCGGCAGGGGAGAAGGCTAGACCTCCCAAAGAGCTTGTACAGAAGTATCTCAACAGGATCAAGCCACCGTACGTGAGGGTCCCCAAGCGCTCTGCCGATAAGCTGGGACTCTCCGGCCACCTGAGCGCGGAAGGGCTCGCCTCCCAGGACCGGCCGGCTGCTCAGGTACCGGCGACGACCTCCGCACCCGTGCACATCGGAGAGGAGCAGACAACCGCCGCCCCAGACGGGCGCAAGGCCGTGCAGAAATCAGCTGCTCCCGGGGGTGGTAATCTCCCCGCAGGGCTCCGTGTAGCCTGCAAGCATCTGGGCAAGAGCAGATCCGCCTCCGCGGTGGTCGCGGCGGTCCCCTCCTCCCCTCCCGCGCTCGCCCGGCGGCGCGACGACTCGCTGTTGCAGCAGCAGGACGGCATCCAAAGCGCCATCGCCCACTGCAAGATGTCGTTCAACGCCTCCGAAGGTCAGTGCGTCCTCCTCCGCCGGGCGATGATGCCATTAATTTTCCTCCTCTCACGTACCACCGTCCTACCCGGTAATCTCACCAAATGTGCTATCATCCTTTTCTACAGACGGCGCGTCCAGCTCCCCGCCGCCGTCTTCCAGGCGCAATTCCTTCCATGGCAGAGCCACCGATCCATCCGGCGAGGACCGGGTCTAGGGCAGCAGACCACTCTCTCTCTCCCCCTCCCTCCCCGGTCAAGGGAACACCTGCCCGCGGGCTGCCCTCCTTGTCGTCTTCCTTTGGATTTTTACGTTCTGAAGAGGCAAAAGCAAGGCAAAAGTAATCCCTTTTTTTGGGTCCTCCGGTGCCTGCAGACGGCCTGTACCATTCCGCTCCGCCTTCCCTCTGAAACGGGGCTGCGAGCTTGTAATCAGTCTTTCCGGTTCATCCACCGTCTCTGCTACCCTTGCTATATATACTTGTTCTCCTTCTCTCTCTCAGCGAAGCGCGCGGCGGCGAAGTTCGTCGTATACATCGATATTATTACGGCGTTAAATGGTCGACAGAGAACTGAAAAAGAACCCAGAACGCTGCTGCCGCCGCCGCCGCCGCCGCTGCAATGAGCTTTGAATGTGTTAATGGCACAATCAAAGCGCCGCTCCCTTCGCCGGCGTTTGCCATCTCCGTGCATGACTTCGTATGGGTCTGTTCATGAGAGACTCAAACTGGCATGTATAAACAGTTTTTATTTAATTATGAGAATGGATTTTTTCACTGAACCTTTCAAGAAATTTTTCTCAGAAGACTTCTTAAGATAATTCTCTGCCTTCTTTCACATAAATGGAGATGTAAAAATAATTTAATATTTTTTTATATTTTTATTTAATGATGATTTAATATTTTTACACTTTTATTTATACGAGGAGACCGAAGAATTTTCGAGAGGAACTGCTCTCTTTAATTATATATATATGTACTGAAATTCTGACATGGCATAGGGCTGTTCTTAATTGGCAAAATCGATTTGAATGATTCAATCTTGTATTATTTGATTTTGATTTTATGATTTGTCAGGTAACAAAACGAATGAAATCTTAAATCAAAATGGACGAACACACCTATTTATTATTATATTATATACCCTCTCTAGTTTGGTCTTTTAATTTGTTGTGTGCATTTTTGCTGTCAAAAGATTTAAATTATGAAGCTTGGTTCTTATCAGATTATCGATCAAGTATTATTCATATAGTTTTATAGTAACAATATTTGTATTAGTTATTTATTTATTTCTAGTAAAAGTATATATCACAGTTGATTACTTTAAATATTAGTTAAATTTTGGTTTCAAATTGAACCCAACTAAATTTAACCAGTTTGGTCTCTCTCATTTGAGAGTTCGACTCTGTTACGTTTCTTTTGTTTTCGGAAAACAATCTAAATGTCCTGTTTGGTAACACAAGTGTTTGATTGCGCGATAACGTAGATTTTAATTTTAATTTTTAAAAATTGTAAGAAAAATTGTTAAAAGAAGTGTTTGGCAAACTTGACAATTTTATGTTGTGAAAGTGATTTTCTTCTTAAACAAAAAAGAGGGTCTCATCTCTTTCCTTTTTCTTGTGATCTATCACTTTGTTTGGTCATGAATGAATGATAGTTACTCTTTTTTGTTATCACATCCCTCCAAACATGACAATTTTATGTCACGAGTCGGTTCACTTTTTATTTTAATATAAATTTTTACCATGAAAGTGTACACAAAATTATCATGCAACCAAACACCCCATTAGGTACCTCTATCATTATCAATTTTAAAATTGATGATATTGATAGGAGTCATTAAGAGGTATTTAGTTAACTGTATCAATTTTAAAATTTGTAGTGCAAATAAAATATATTATGCAATGCAAGTGTTAACTCGTATTAATTTTGATATTGACACTCTAACATCCGAAAATATTAATATGAATATTGATATAGTACAAAAAAATGAAACTCTAAACAAACACGGCATAAACTTGTGCCAAATCATTTGGCATGCATTTGAAGCATGGAAACCAAGGTGAGGGGCGCTTTTATTTAAAGGTGTTAGAAAACATGATTTTAATATCACACCCAGTGCCATTCACGTGGTAATAACTGCCAAGCAGTTGAAATGGACCAGATCTTAATCCGATCAATTAATTTGACTTCCAACCACTTCTTTTACGACAAAAACAAAGACTTGGCGTAATTTATTCATATAAAATGATATATTCGTAATCTGGGTCTCTGTCTCGTTTTCAGTCAAGACTATGGTAAGTATGTGTATCGTCTTGATTCTATCTTCAAACTTGGGGTGCAAATGAGCCGGATTTCGATCTCGAAATACAAAACTCCTGCTTGATCCATGCTCCTTCGTGAAGCTCAAGTTTTAGCTTGGTCATAAAAAACTTGATCTACTCAGATTAAATTCTAATGAACTTAATATATTTGATCGAACTTGTAAAATTCTGAGCATTTATTATTTAGTTTAAAAATACATTTTAAAAAATAATATATCGGGCTGTTCACAAGCTCTTTGCTGAGTTGCCCGCCGGTAACAAACTCGGCCGGTAACAAATACAAATTCCTTTATTTCGAGTCCAATTTTTAGTAAGCCTAATCCTGAGATAGTTGTCGAGTGTATTGGTTCTTCTACAACTCTATTTCAAATGGAGAGGTAAAGTCTGAAGGAAAAAAGAAACTTAAGTTAAAACTTATTTTAAGATGATACCAATTTCATACGGAGAGAGAGGTACTAAATAAGAGAATGTTCAAACAACCTAGAGTCTCTAACCCCGGCTGAAAAATTAAGCCAATCAAACATAACCAGCATTCAGGTCCATTTTCTTGAGTCTAATGTAGCCTACGTTGAATATAGGATCAATATTCGTTGAGATTTAGTTTGAGTTGAAGAATCAAGCCCAAAATTGAACTAATCGGATCATGTCTCTGAACGCTACCAAATCAAGCCATTCGATGAAAGGTATCATCTTAATTATGATATTATCACGCCATGCTTGTACATCAATTACTGCATTAAACATGTATATATTTACATAGTCTCTGGGAAAATCGAAATACACATGTATGTATATATGGATATATGGGTATCCCTCTCGTGTGAACCAGAACTCTGGATTTTACTCTCTCTGTTCTCCTCTGTCCCGTAAGAAATTATCTCCCTGTCTGGCTAGCTCACGGTTGCCCTGCAGACCTTGTTGGTGATCTCCTGCCGGGAGAGCAGGGCGTATTCCAGAGTCATGGTGCAGTTGGTCCGCACGTCGATATGGCGCCTGTAGATCCCCCACACGCTCACCCGCCCCCTCACCTCCGTGTAGCTGCTCAGGTTGACGCTGATGCCACCGCCCAGCAGCACCTCCGTCGCCGTCGCGTTGGGGTACGCCGCCGCCAGCGACGACGCCACCCGCTCCGCGTACACGTCCACCGTCACGTTCATCCGCACCGTCCGCCGCGCCCCCACGCTGCCGCTGGGGGCGTACGCCACCCCCACCGTGCCCCCCCGGTAGTAGAACTCCGTCGTGCTGTTCTGGAACCGGAAGGACGCGGCGTTGGGGTTCTCTATCGAGATGTCCGCCGTCACCGTCGCGTTCAGCGACACCGGGCGGCCCTCCTGCTCGAAGACGCCCGCGCGGAGGTCGTCGACGGCCAGGGCGTTCAGGGTCAGGACGGGGTCCTTCACCTTGAAGACCGTCAGCGCGAGGATGAGGACGACGAGGCCCAAGGCGACCACGGCGACGCCGCAGCAGGCGCAGCACCGGACGGCGAGTCTCCGGCGCCGCCTGCTGCCTCTCTTGACCCCCGCCGATTCGACGTCGACCCCCTCCTCCTTACCGGGGCCGGCGGCGATCTCCGGGGAGGTCCTCCCGAGGGAGGACCCCGGAGCCAGCGGCTGCACCTGCTCCGCCCTCGCCATATAATATCGATGGATGGTTGCCCGACCCTAATCAGAAGCCGCCACAAGGAAGGGGAGGTAGAGCAGGGGTTCGAATCCAGGAGGGGTACTCCCGATCAGATCCGCTCGGCCGTTTATGTATGCAATGGTGATCGAGGGGCATAGATATTATATAAGGGGGGAAGAGAGAGGCCGGTGGCGGACGTCAAAGCCGTGTCGATGGGGACACTACACTACAATACATCAACAAGCAAGCGCGGCACTGATCTGTCGTCTCAGTCCACTGTTCTTCCGGGGTGTAAACTCCAATAAATCTATGATTAAATAACGATTTTTTTTAACTAACCCACTTCATTCTTAAAATTGCACAATTAACGGACAGATTTTTTTATTTTTTATTTACCGGAACGACACACTTGTGGTGAAAATTACCAGACCAAATGTTGAAAAATGGAACTTAAAAATTCCGTCTTAAAGCCGGAGTTGTACGTACGTACACACTTCGGCTTTCTTTCAAAACTGCGGACACTATGTATAGAGTGCTAGATACCACCAGCAGCATCTTTGAAGTAAAAATTTCTGTGTGTTAGTTAGTTGTGTAATTTACAAGACAAATACCCTTGTTAAGGAACTCGTCCGATATATTAAAATTTGACTCGAGTTATTTATTATATCAAAAGTGTATATAATTAATAAACGTGTATCTCGAATATAAACACCCGGCCCTCTAATAACACGAACGCGTCCAAGTTTGACTCTACTAGCTTGTTGCACCCCTAGTTCTCTCCGTCGGGCGTCTTTTGTTGACCCGGAAGCAGGGCTGGCTGCATTCCTCGGACTTGTCCGCGGAAGCGGTCGTCTTCTTCCTTCCGTCGCGTTCCGGGCGGCGGCGAAGACGTCACGGCTGGGGGACCTCCGCTTCCCCCCCTCCGTATGACACGGCGGAGACGCTGAGGCGCCGGCCGGCGACGTATTCCACGGGACACGCCCCTCCGTGGCGTGGCCTTCCTCTTCCGCGAAGCAGCGGAAGAAGGTATCTAGAAAACCGGTGGGACGTCGAGAGCGCGTCGACCGTCTGCTTTTCAGGCTTCTCTTACGTACTGCGGTGTTTCGATTTCAACGGCCGAAGTATAATCAGGTTAACTTAATTCCGGTGATGTCTTTTTTTTTGGCTTTAATCTGAAGTTTTGAACCACCCTTAATTTTCACGGTCGAATCTCTTAATTTGGGAGTAAAAGACATTTGATTTGGTTGAGATATAATGAACCGTGCATCTAAATTTGTGATCCTATCAAGCTGAACTTACGTGCACCAACAAGTCTCGGCTTCACTCTCTTCTCAAAGACTTACAAGCTGTGGAAGTTAAGTATATATATATATATATATATATGCTTTATTAGGTAACAACATACTGAGGAGACTGTACACATAATATAAAAAATAAATTAAGTTAATCGAATCGACTAACACTCATGGGGTGTTTGGTTGCATTTTATTTTTTATATGGTTTCATGATAAAAAATGATATCACACATTGAAACTTGACAAATTTTAAAATTAAAAACTATAAAAATATAATGTTTGGCAAAAACATTATTATTTTTAGAAATGATGGTAAGGTATTTGGTGCATAAATGAAAAGTCACTTATGTAGAACATGGGTTAGGCTTGTGAATCATGTGCATTGGTTGAGCTCTTTTGAAAAAAAAAAAAGTTCACTACCTCTTTTTTTCTCCTTCACGTGGAGGAGGGTGAAAAAAATTTTAAGATAAAAAATTGTAACACATGCCAAACACTTTTAAAACAAACTTTTATTACAATTTTTAAAAATTAAAATTAAAATGCTCATTATCATGCAACCAAACACCCCATTAATGGTGTTTCTTGGTCGCACGATGAATTGGTGTTTGACCGGCCGCTATTATACATTTATATTTTTAAAGATATTTTCTTTTGGGACATAAAAAGAAAAAAAAGAGGTGAAGCCTTCTCTTTTATTCATCCGGTGGTCTGCCACCTATTTTGTTGGTACGTGACTCCCACTCTTCTTTGTTATCTACTCACGATTTTATATCATTCATTAGTTTATAGTTTATTTGAATAAACTTTTATCATGAAAATGTATAAATATTTATTGTGTAACCAAACACCTTTCAGTTTACCGGGTTGATTGATGATACACGCATGTGTATATATATGTATATTCTCTTTTTAAATGATGACAGTGTTTTTTTTTTTTGGGTAAAACTGTTTGAATGATTAGAAAGTCATCCCCATGCTAGGCTGCATTCGTGGTAGAATGTTGAGGAGTTAATAATTAATAACAGGAATAGCATATCATGCAGCAGCCAACTTGGTCTCTAGCTGTCCGCCGCAAGAACATTTAAGCCTCTTTATTTGGGGTCTGTTTAGTTGAGGGTATTGAATTTAATATAATACTTTTTAATGCTTTTGATAGCAATAGCCTGATAAATATCTTACCATGATTTATATCGTTATCAATTTTAAAATTAAGAATGATAGAGGTGTTTAAGTAATCAACAAAGCATTCAACCACTTCACTTATGGAACGAATAATTAATAGGTAGTCCGTTGATCCTAGACAAATTAGCAGTTTCGATATAAGATAATAAACTAAAACCTAACCTGCTATAAGTTACATGTATCCAGCTATTCATCATGTTACAAGTCTAGTGAGTGATCCAAAAATTTAAGGGAAAATTAATTAGAAGTCCAATTAAGAAAGTCAACTTAACACATAATCCGTTGACCAAATTTGTACGACGTGAGATCCGTTTTCACCAAATTCTTTAATGATAGATCCATTTTTCCACCTTTGTTGATTGACTTTCGTTGATTCCCAAAAATGCCCTCATTCGAACGGGGCACAACAGGCGCAACCCGACGATCACCTGACAGCATCTCGCGAGGCGGACGCGATGCAGGGGAGTGATCTAGGGTAATGGTCATCGCCACCGCCGTCGGCTTCGCCATCGGGGGCCTCGGCAGCACCTGCCGGTCACCATCGCCACCGCTGTCGGCTTCTCCATCGCAGCTCCTACTGGTCGCCATTGCAGCGCCGTCGGCTTCATCATCGGGGGCCTCCACAGCACCTATCGGTCGCCATTGCCACCGCTGTCGACTGCTCCATCGCAACTCCTACCGGTCGCCATTGCAGCACCGTCGACTTCGTCATCGGGGGCCTCCGCACCACCTGTTGGTTGCCCATCGCCACCGCCGTCGGCTTCTCCATTGCCTTGGGACGGTGCAGGTAGAAAAGGGTTTCGCCCTTGTCCACTTTTTTCTGATTTCATGCGTTCCACAATGAATGACGATCTGTTTACCGACTTGTAAGGGTAAACTGATCTTTTAACATCACCAATCAGCACCTCCATTCGGGAATCTGTGTAAAATGGAGTTAAGATAGTCAAAATTTGGTAAAATGGACCTAACATTAAGTGAACATTTTGACTAGACTAGATGTTAAACGATGCCTGTTGAAACGGATCTATCACTCATTTGCGCAAAATTTAATGATCCATTTGGTAACAAAATTAGACATCTCCATTACTATTAATTTTAAAATTAATGTTGATATAAATCATCAAAACACATGTTCGGCTCTTACTATAAATTTTGAATTTTGATGTACAAGTATGAGATGATATGTAGTACAAGTCTCTCTACCTATATCAACTTGATGTTTATACTCTATTCACTAAAAATGCCATCATGAAAATTGGTACAATAACATTTTTTTATATTGGCATAAAGTACAACTATATATATTTATATATCGTTTTAGTGTCGTCACCTCCCATCTCATATATAGCTCTTCACACGAGTGATGAGTGATCTTTGTAGCTCGGATTTGCTCCTTGTCTTTATTGTTTTTGGATAAACTCGGTCCATTGCAACCGGATTGGGTTGTCCACATCTGTATGGGCCGACCCGTTTCCATGACACCAGTCCGGCCCATCTCGGCAAACATTCTCTCTCTCTCGATACATGCTGAGACGGGTTGTATTTGTCGCTTAGACAGTTTAACATTCATAAATTAGATATGGTTGAAATATGCGTTAGAAATAATTAATTAACTATGTTAGAATTGACTGTTTCATATGGGTTGATCTTCATCTTACTGACAAGTTAATGTAATTTAGGACACATTTAAAATTTTCAAAAATTAATGTGGTTAATGTTAGAATTGACTGGTGTTCAAATTTAAATTTTAAATTTTTAAAAAAAATCTACACGTAAGCAAGAGAATTTTATTTATTTATTTTTCGTAAAAGTGAGACAGGACAAAATCATCCAACATTAAAGGTTTCATAAATTTTAAACAAACGTGTAAATTATCATGGGTGCGAGTGCATATATGTATTCAGAATATATATCGAACAATTATAGAGATAAATATACAGAGAAAAAAAGGGGCATGGAGATGTGTATTATCTATCACATAGGTACGTACATTTACTCATCCAGTACCTGTGTGTATTCATAATATATATGGGATGACCTAATTTTTGCAAAAAAAAAACAAAAACAAGCACCAGTACTTCTTTCTAGCGCGTGTTGAGCCCGCAGGCCAGGTTCTTGACGTCCTGCCGGGGGATGGACAGCTCCACCGTCATGCTGCAGTTGAGGACGACGTGGAGTTCCCTTCTGAAGACCCCGACCATGCTCACCACCCCGCCGATCTCCGTGTGGCTGGTCAGGTTCACGGACCCCCCCTGCATCTCACCGGCCAGCTTCCCCAGGTCCGCCGCCCGGTAGGTCATCGCCGCCGCCGCCGTCACGTTCATGCGCACCTCGCCGCGGGGCGGCACCACGCCGCCGGGCGCCCGCGCCGCGCCGACCGACCGCCCCCGGTAGTAGAACTCCGTGGTGCTGTTCCGGATCTTGTAAGACGCCGGGTTCGGGTTCCTCACCGAGACGTCCGCCGTCAACGTCGCGCTGACGGAGGAGGAGGGGGCGCCGGCGGCGGCGTGCAAGCCCCGGACGTGGATGGATTTCATGGTGAGCACCGGATCCCGGACCTTGAGGGCGGTGAGGGCCAGAACGATGGCGACGAAGCCGAGGACGACCACCAGGGCGCCGCAGCAGCCGCAGCAGAAGAGCACCCCGCGGCGCCTGCGCAGGTACTGGGCGGAGCGCCGCCGCCGGCCGGCGCCCTCCTCGTCGGGGGGGCTGGTCGGGTAGACGGCGGCCGAGAGAGCACGGAGCTTCGCCTCCTCCTCTTCTTTCTCCGCCATGGCAGAGCTGGAGAGGCCAACGGGCCTCACCGACCGTTATAAGAGGAGAAGGAATGGCCAGTGGACTCGTCGGGCAAGTATGACAGAGATGGTCAAGGTCAACACTGGCTACGCTTTGGACGTACGTAGGAGATAAGGATGCATTTTAAAATTTGGAAATCATTAAAATTAACGTATATAAAAGAATTTTAATCAAGCTATCCCATGCAAAATAGTATATTTTGGCAGTTTATCGAAATCTAAATTAAAATCACTTGATTTGATTTTTTTTGTTTGGTTTATCTAGAAGAAGAAGGTTACCCCGACTTGACTCGCCAAGTCGCCATTGGCCGCTCCTCGTCCACTCTAACCCCATTTCTACGGTGGAAAGCAAAGAAGCCAGGGAAGTGGGATGACTACGATGGTCAAAGTCAATATCTATATCTCTTTTGTCTCGGTGCTTGACTTCGTTCGTATAAGCGTTTGACTTGGCAGAGTCGTCGAGCTTTCCACCGCCGTGCCCGCCGGGTAACACCAGCTTGTTTGTTTAGGGTATGAAGAACGGTATTACATTCATACTAACATTTCTAGAAAAATAAAATATCGAGATCAAGATTGATACACTAGATATGTGGCGTTTATATTAGAAGTTTCAAAATTAATGCTAAATAACCAAACACTTTTTGATAATTTATGTCAATTTTCAAGATAAATTGAGATACAGAGAGTTGTTTAGTACTGTCACTATAAATAGGCGATTTCGAACACAACAAGTGGCATGACGTACGCATGAGGTCAGGGCACTTGCACGAATGGCGTTTAAACAACTATTTGTATTCTCCATGTTTAATATCCGTTGTAATTCTAATCCAGAATCGCAATAAAAGTTTCATCTTTTTTATCATGATTTCAGTATACATCCAAATTGAAACTTAGTCCCGATAACTTCTGAAACTATGGATATATATATATTTATATATTTATATATGTATGTCAGTTTTATCTATGTGCCTGTAATTATGGGGTGCCAAAATTGGTGGAGTTGTTCCCATTATTAGGAAAAGGAGACTGTGATGGCCAGGTTTAAAAAATATTTTTTCTATAAATTAATCATATTTGATATGATTCAATATTTCTTTAAAAAATTTAATTTATTTGAATTGTCATAGTTTTGTTACTTAGTCTTGTTAAGTACGAATATTTTAATAAAATCATTGATCATATATAATGATGATTGAAATATGACGAGATCATTATAATGAGATCAATTATTTAAAATATGTAATGTAAATATTTGTATTTTCAAAATTTTTTAGACTAAATATTAATTTTCATATAAATTAGTACATATATAATAAAAATAATCGATCTCATTAGTTGTTAGTGTGAATATATTTAGATGCATATATATGTACTTATTAACAGAATGAGTTTACTAAACTTATTGAACCGAAAATCTTGAATGGTATCTTACTTAACTATTTATTGAGATTTTAGATCATCACAGTTGTATAGTTGAACTTTTGACTAGAGTTATCAAATATGTCTTCTCAGGCATATCTTGTGTTTTAGTTATTGATTTATGAACCATCTAGTTTGATTGTTTAATATAGTTAATAGATAGAGTACAAGAGAAATTCATAGAAAATAATTGTGTGGACAGCGAAAAATCATTCATTCTTAATAAATGAGAGAAATATGTTCTATGGAATAATATTGTGCATACGAAACCGTGGTAAAGAAGATGGTTGGAAAATAAACTTTTTAATTGATCAGTTGTAGAGTATATGATCCTAAAGTGTCAGTGTATTATATGATGGATAGTCGGTGCAATATCATTATCTAACCGAGACAGTAGATGAAAGAGATTGTTTACCCTTACGATGATGAAAAAGTTTAATTGAGATGTGACTATCTCCAAAATCATTTGATATCATGAGATACGACTTATCTCTTTCATGATTGAAATACCATTAAATATGTTTTCAAATAATAAATTTAATTTAAAGAAAGTTATTCTCTTAATTCGGCATCGACTAAATGAACTTTTGAACTTAGTAACTTGCACACATCAGAATTTATTTGTTAGTAATTTTTAAAAATTGGAAGTTTTTGTGAAAAAAATCTATGTTTTATAAATACCAACGAAGTGAACAAAACCCAATCAAGTCAAAGATTTCAACTTTGTGGCTAACCATCTCAGGTACATTCTCTCACCTTAGAGCTGGGGGTGACTGGTGGAGCTCTAATGGGACGACTCGGAAGGTTCGACACGCAGGAGATTCATCTACGTACCAAGGAGATTCATGTAGATACCACGGTAGATTGTGCCCTTTGACAGTTTGAGGAGCATGAATACAATACAAAATCGAAAAAATAAAGAACAAAGTGAGCAACATTCAAATAAGTCCCTATGGTCCTAGTACAACTAGTCTTACCATCTTACGAATCTCAAAATCAAAATTACATATAGAATAACTAGGTTGATTCTTAATTGAGACATTGGTACACTGGCCACAAACTCTATCAAAATATTGTAAAAGAACATAATAAAGAGAGAGAAAATCACTTCAGCTCCTTGACAAAGGGAACTCATAGTTCCCAATCAAGAGTTGCCACAGCCCTCTCCCCACGACTCCTGAGATCAGGTGCGCTATACGACGGAATGGTGCATATAGTTATATCAATGACCGGTGCTACCATGTAATTAATCAAGTGAGAAGGGACACATGGCAGCCTCTGATTCGCTCCTTAATGTGTACGTATGGTCTCAGATCCGCACACGCTCCGTGCAGGACTGATGCAGGATGGTCTGGTTACCCACCCCCACCACCACCGTGCAGTTCATGGTCACGTCGACGTGGTGCCGGAACAGCCCGAACACCATGACATGCCCCGCCACCGCCGTGCCGCTCTTCATCTCGACCGCGCCGGCAGCCACCTCCCCGATCAGATGGCTGAGCAGCCCGTCCGAGCGCACCTCCAGGGTCACGTTCCTCCGGTACGTTCGACGGCCGCCCGCCCGCCCGGGCGGACCGTAGGCCTCGCCGATCAGCTCGCCGTGGCAGTAGAGCGACGTCAGGGTCCGGTCGAAGTAGAAGGTGATGGGGTTGCGGTTCTTCACGGAGACGTCCGCCACGACGGCCAGCAGGCTGGAGTTGGGCGGCGGCGAGGCGCCCACCACCACCTCCTTGATCGCCACGCCGTTGATCGTCATCTCCGGCTCGCGGACGTTGTAGACGGCGTACCCCACCACCACGATGATGACGGTGCCCACCACGACCGGCACGCCTATCCAGCACCAGCAGGCCCTCCGCCACCTTTCGCAGAAGCCTGGTCCGTCGATCGGCCACTTCTTCGGATCCTCCTCGTCGCTGCTGCTGCTGCTCGTCCAGAAGGAAGAAGCGGCGGCGGCGGCGGAGGCCAGCGGAGTCACCTGCTCCTTCTCCGGAGACATGGCCTCCGCCACCGTGCCCATGGGAGCACAGGAGACCGTGAGAGAGAACGAAGAGAAAGAACCCCAGCCGTGATCTCTCGATCGGCCCGGAGACTCCACAAAGAAGGAGCTAGCTCGGAGGAATGAGTCTTGTGGGGGAAGCGCGCGCGGCTATATATATACATATATATATATATAAATGTCAACGTAGACTTTGGCCAGGCGATTTACTTATAGTTTTATTATTATTATTTTAAAATTGATGTTAATATAAATTATCACAAGTGCTGTTTGGCCGTTGATAATATTTTTAAAGTTTTATAACAACGCAATCATTAATTACAATATAAATGTCGGTTATTTTGATCTTAATAAACTCTACCTTTTTGAAATATCAATATGTATATAACGAAATATCACATTTTTTATTTTTGTTCTCGGTAAAGATTAATTTATTCGGCTATATCCGGCCAAGGAAATTGACAATTTGTTGAAAGCCCAACTTGGGTACGTACGTAGGGATACTCTGGCGTCATGTAATTTATAATATGGCAGCTAGTAATGATCTTAATTTACAGGATCAGGGAGACATCTAGTGAATTTAATCAATTACAAGCATACAAATCAACGAATAAATTTATGATCTTTCGGAAGAAGAGAAAGAAGAGTAGGATTGTATTGAAAGATGCATGTATGGATGATGATGTCAGACCCTTATCACCATGGACATTATTATTTGTAACCCCGGTTACGTACGTCAAACTCCTATATACATATTCAGCAGGGAGATGTGAGGTCATGTATATCGTTTACATTTATATTGAGCTGAGCACGCCACCCGTGCGCAAAGATAAGATAGTATAATACATAATGAAATGACATGCTCTCATCGCCTTGCAATCAAATCCTAGTTAGTCTTAACTCGGGTTAGTAAGTAGTATACAGGTAATTTTTTTTGTTGATTTAATTAGAGTATTGCTAAAGATACCCAAAACATTTCTGATACTAATTTATATTTCTAGAGTATCAATGGCAAAATCGATGTATATATAGGTGCCAGTAGACATGTGTATTTCAAATATAATGCCTTGTTTGTGCTATAAATTTTAAAATTGATATTAATAGATCCATATTAATATAAATTTTAAAATCAATAGTGATGAAATGTTGAATACTATTGTCAAATAGGTTGTCAAAAGTAGATGCTACGGAGAATACTCTACCTGTTGGGTTTAGCTGCGTGGTGTGTGTGTGTGTATATATATATATGATAAGAGCAAGAGTACTGTGTGTATATACTACATATCATCATACACGGCGAGATATTAGAGTATTCGTATGGCATCAAGCATTTCTCTCGTTTGCATGCCTCGTCGAGCTAGTCATTAATAAAACTCAGAATTAACAAAGTCAACTTGTAGACCCAATTTTCTTGTGCCTAATCTGTTTTTTGAATGTTTCCCTAACATCCAATCTATTTCGATCACCCAAGTCTTGGGTGGAGAGAGCACTTTCAGTCTCTAATAGACTAATACAACTCGCTACCGATGAGTAGTGAGTTAGTAAGGCATCGGTAACGATTCAGCCCTTTCTGTAGTAGTTCACCACTTAAATAGCTTGGGATCGTGACCGATTTTTCTGCCAGCTGTTCCAAGACAGGTTTGGTCCCCCCCTTTGGTCATCTAAAAATCAATGTAGATGACGCTTTGTCTGACCATGCAGGGGTTGCGGCACTAATGGTAAGGGACGAAGGTGGTGCTGTCATGTTTTGGCAGACCAATCTATTTCCTTCCCAAAATGCACAGCTTTTGGAAGCTACGCTTGCCTTTGGGGATCCGCATCTTCTTCAAAAATTATGATTGAGAGTGATGCCAAGGTCGTAATGGATGCAATCAATGGATCAAGTCTGATGTCATGGCGTGTACAACATATTATTATCCTATGTAATCAAATACTTCTTCTTAAGTCTCCCAATATCTCTATAGGTTTTGTATCTAGGTCATGTAATTATGTAACTCATACTCTTGCTAGATGGTCTTTATCTACTACATCTGAAGCTACGTATCCTCAACCTTTGCCCTTGGCTGTTTCTGTCGCACTCTGTAAGGACTTTCAAGGTTAATAGATGGTTTCTTTCATCTGTTCGGAAAAAAAAAACTCTGCCAGGTAGTCCGTGCAGAGTTGCACTATGACAGAGTTGCACTCTGTCATATAACAACGTTGCACTATGACAGTCAAGATTTTATATTTCAGATTCATCTTTTTTGGTGAAAGTTGAATTTGGTGAGTCCGTGCTATTGGGCTATTTTTAATTTTTATCTCATTATTTCGCCGTCAATAAAAATATAAGAAAATTATTTCAAAAACAAATAAACAAATGCCTCGAGTAAGAGTTAGGGATAGCCGACCCCTCTCGTCCTCTAGTCTAGGAAGGGTTTTTCCCCTCCGGCGGATTTCGACGAGATTGCAAGGTATGGAGTGTTATAGTGCGGGATGGGGAAGACAGTTTTGCTGAAGTTGTATCTATTCACTTCTCCGGCCCGTTTCTTTCTTGCCGTTATGGTAAAATCTCTTCTTTTCGAATCAGGAACGAGAGTTTCTAAAGTCAGTGAGATTTCACCTCGGAACTCTTTGCATATTCCCTATCGAGATTTCTTAATATTTTTCTTATTATCTTATGCCCTGTTTGGTAACACTATTAGGTACCTCTATCACTATCAATTTTAAAATTGATATTGATAGGAATCATTAAGAGGTGTTTGGTTAATTGTATCAATTTTAAAATTTGTAGTACAAGCAAAGCATATTATGTAATACAAGTGTCCACTTGTATTACTTTTGATATTGATACTCCAACATTTGAAAATCTTAATATCAATATTGATATGCATGGTACCAAAAATGAAATTCTAACCAAACAGGGCATTAACCTTTCTAAGTGTCTAGATTAGTTAATCCACCTCTTCAGCTACTATTTGGGGTTCTACTGTGTGTGCTTCAAGGTGTGATAGTTTCGGTTCTCATAGGTGTTGTATTATCTAATTTCTTTCCTATTTCTATTCTATTTTCATGATACCCATAGACGTCCGTTATTTTGTCATGAAATTTTCGGGGAGGCTGTTAACCTGGGCAACACTCACACTTTTATAACATTGATCATCTAACTTTCTGGTAAATGTCATATTCTATGAAGAAAATCTTTGTTCATGGATTGTGGAAACACACTATTATATGAAGCCGTGCAGGTCTATTTTATTCCATGGCAAGTCGACCGCGTTGAGGATAAAATTTCAGATCAGCTCTACAGTTGAGTCTTTCTTTGTGTTCACTGTCATTAGTCTCTATTTTGTGCTAGTTATGTGTAGAAAACTCCTATGTGTATTGGTTCAATTTACCTGTATCCGTGTCAGTCTGTATGCATGTAATCTATGCTTTCATCGTAATATAGTAAGCATCTTTTGTTTTAAAAAACAACAAAGATTGGCCCTCTAGATCATGGCGACTAATTTACTCTTTTCCATCGACGGGAACTCGAATCAACTGAGCCAACAGGGCTTGACTAACGTGTCTTCAACCAACCAGCTCTCTCCAACACCCACACCAAGCATATATATATATATATTATAAAGTAAATTATTACAAAAAAGAAACAAACTCCTCTTGTAAGAGTGGGGGTGACTGACTTTGAGTTTCACCCATCCGATCTGAACCCAAATCAACCAACCCAACGGGGGAGTCGACCTTGATTAGCCCTCTAGATCATCGCGATTAACTCTTTTCCTCCACGGGAACTCTGAATCAACTGATCCAACGGAGCTTACACCCTGTTTGATAACATTATTATGTACCTCTATCACTATCAATTTTAAAATTGATATTGATAGAAATCACTAAGAGGTGTTTGACTAATTGTATCAATTTTAAAATTTGTAGTGCAAACAAAACATATTATGTAATACAAGTGTCAACTTGTATTATTTTTGATATTGATACTCCAACATTTGAAAATATTAATATCAATATTGATATAGTACCAAAAATGAAACTATAACCAAACAGGGCATTAAGTAGCGTGTCTTCAATCCGGGTCGACCCACCGCGGGTGGTTTGAATCTAATCCAACTCACCAGCTCTCTCTGACAACCACACCAAACATATATATATATTTGCTTAACCATATCATATATTTAAAATCTTCAAAAATAGAGAGAACAAGTCACTCCATTGGATATGAGTCCACTCACTGTGAGTTCGATTGGTCTCATGAGTCCTTTCACGAAAGAGATGATGTGATGATATAAAATTGAGTTTGGATCACCTCAGGTCTCCGGTGAAGGGAGTACTTTCAATCCCAATGAAAATCGACCACAACTCAGGTCATTTAAGTGGCACTTCAAATAACAAATTTAGTGAATCGCTACCGAAAAAGATTGAACCATTACCGACGTCTTACAAACACACTACCGACCATAATACAACTCGCTACTGATGGTTAGGGAGTTTGTAAAGCATCGATAATGGTTCAGTAACAGTTCACTGACTCATCAGTTAAGTGATTGGTACCGCGACATTTTTTTTTCATTAGAGATTAAGAGTACTCCCTCAACCGTAGAAAGTGAGATTATCCGAACTCCATAAAATTATGTCATCACATCACGAGAGGACTCATGAGACAAATCGGACACCCCCCTTACTGACGCCTTCGACCAGAGGCGGAGAAATCTTTTAAAGTAACACAGTTCCAAACATTATTTTCGGAAATGACACGGTAAAATTTAAATTTCCGGACCTAACACGATTTGACGGAAGTCACTAGGACCGATAGCGACTTCAGGTGGGAAAGGGCGAAGTCGCTAGGTTGCTCAACGAGTTTGGTGAAGTCGCCGGGAAACCTAGCGACTTTCACTTTTTTTTTAATTTACTTAGAGTGAGACCAGCGACTTTCACTCTTATATTAATTTATTAATATATTAATACATGTTAATATATATTATGAAGTTAATATTTAAATTCATTTTTAAATAAATTATCATATGTTAATATATACTTAGTAACATATAATAATATAATATATAATATATCGACCCTAGCGACTTCCGTCAAATCACGTTAAATCCGGAAATAAAAATTTTACTGTGTATTAGTACAACTAGTCTTTACCACCATCTTACTTACTCATCTCAAAATCAAAACCATAAATATATATATATATATAATAGCTAGGTCGATTCTTAATGGAGACGTACCTACGCCGGCCACAACTCTATCAAACTACGTACTGTAATAATATTAATTAGAGCATATATAATCTATCTATATATATAGATATAAATAAATAGTGGTCTCAGATCTCGACACGCCCCGTGCAGAGCTGGTGCAGGATGGTCTGGTTGCCTACCCCAACCACCGCGGTGCAGTTCATGGTCACGTCGACGTGGTGCCGGAACAGCCCGAACACCATGACATGCCCCGCCACCGCCGTGCCGCTCTTCATCTCGACCGCGCCGGCAGCCACCTCCCCGATCAGATGGCTGAGCAGCCCGTCCGAGCGCACCTCCAGGGTCACGTTCCTCCGGTACGTTCGACGGCCGCCCGCCCGCCCCGGCGGACCGGAGGCCTCGCCGACCAGCTCGCCGTGGCAGTAGAGCGACGTCAGGGTCCGGTCGAAGTAGAAGGTGACGGGGTTGCGGTTCCTCACGGAGACGTCCGCCACGACGGCCAGCTGGGTGGAATTGGGCGGCGGCGGCGGCGAGGCGCCCACCACCTCTTTGATCGCCACGCCGTTGATCGTCATCTCCGGCTCGCGGACGCTGTAGACGGCGTAGCCCACCACCAGGACGATGACGGTGCCCGCCACCACCGGCACGCCTACCCAGCACCAGCAGGCCCTCCACCACCTCTCGCAGAAGAAGCTTGCCCCGTCGATCGTCGGCCACTTCTTCGGATCCTCCTCGTCGCTGCCGCTGCCGCTGCTCGTCTGGAAGGGAGAAGCGGCGGCGGCGAGCGGATTCACCTGCTCCTTCTCCGGAGACACGGCCACCGCCACCGTGCCCATGGGAGCACAGGAGACCGTGAGAGAGAGCGAAGAGAAAGAACCCGAGCCGGAGAGCGGATCACCTCAGTCCCCGGGTGGAGAGAGCTCCCGCAGTCCTAAATGGCGTGAGGACACCTGGTGTCGCGGAAAACGAAGTGTCAGTGCGTTTTAAAGAGGGCATAAAGTAGATATGATGTCGCTCGGTAGTGGGTAAATAGAGAGTCGGTAGTGGGTCTTTGAAGCCTCGGTAGCTCGGTAGTGGGTCTTTGGAGCCTCAGTAACTCGGTAGCGAGTTAATAAGCGGTCGGTAGTGGGTCTTTGAAGGCTCGGTAGCCCACTACCAACCCTCTACTAACCCACTACCGAGTCCAGTTTAACTTGCTACCGAGTCTGTAAGGACCCACTACCGAGCTACCGAGGCTTCAAAGACCCACTACCGACCCTATACTAACCCACTACCGAGTCCAGTTTAACTTGTTACCGAGTCTGTAAGGACCCACTATCGAGCTACTGAGGCTTCAAAGACTCACTACCGACCCTATACTAACCCACTACCGAGCCCGGTTTAACTTGCTACCGAGTCCGCGGGACCCACTACCGAGCTACCGAGGCTTCAAAGACCCACTACCGACCCTATACTAACCCACTACCGAGCCCAGTTTAACTTGTTACCGAGTCTGTAAGGACCCACTACCGAGCTACCGAGGCTTCAAAGACTCACTACCGACCCTATACTAACCCACTACCGAGCCTAGTTTAACTTGCTACCGAGTCTTTAAGGACTTGCTACCGAAGCCTGTTACAGTTGCTACCGAGCTTTGAGGATCCACTACCGACCGCCTATCAACTCGCTACCGAGCTATCGAGACTTCAAAGACCCACTACCGACCGTCTATTAACTCGCTACCGAGTTACTCAGGCTCCAAATACTCACTACTGAGCTACCGAGGGTTGAAAGACCCACTACCGACCCTCTGTTTATCCACTACCGAGCGACGTCATATCTACTTTATGCCCTCTTTAAAACGCACTGACACTTCGTTTTTCGTGACACCAAGTGTCCTCACGCCATTGAGGACTGCGGGAATTCCCTCCACCCGGGGACTGAGGTGATCCGCTCTCACCCGAGCCGTGATCTCTCGATCGGCCCGGAGACTCCACAAAAAAGGAGCTCGGAGGAATAATGAGTCTTGTGGGGGAAGCGCGCGGCTATATATATATATATATATATATAGCTATATAGTTATATAGTCATATAGAGAGAAAATATAGCGTTGTGAACATAGCTTTTGGCCTGGCGGCTTACCTACAGTTTTATTATTGTTAATTTTGAAATTGGTATTAATATAAATTATCACAAGTACCGTTTGACCGTTAATAATATTTTTAAAAATTTATCATAGATAAACGCATTGATTGTAACATAAATGTCTGTTATTTTGTTCTTAATAAACTCTATCTTTTAAAAATATATCAATACACATAACAAAATATCGATTTTTTTTCTTCATAAACATTGATTTATTCAGCAATATCAGGCCTAGAAAATTGACAATTTGTGGAAAGCCCAACTTTTGGGTACGTTCCTGGCGTTGTGTTTATATGGTAGCTGTGCTAGTGGTCTTAATTTACAAGAGAGATCAGGAAAATTTCATTACATGCATACGTATCAAGGAATAAATTTATAATCTTTCCGAAGAAGAAAAAGAAAAGTAGGTTTGTATAGAAAGATTGCATGTATGGATGACGTTGTCAGATCCTTATCACCTTGGGACATTATTATTTTAACTCCGGTTACATCAACCTCCTATACATATATATTCAACGGAGAGATGTGAGGTCATGTACATCATTTACATTTATAATGAGCTGAGCACGCCACTCGTGCGCAACGATAAGATAGTATAATACATGATAATTGAGTTGCTCTCATCGGCTTGCAGTTAAATCCTAGTTAGTCTTAACTCGAGTTATTTTATAAGTAGCATACAGGTAATTTATGCTCCCTTTGTTTAAGTATTAGAGTGTTGAAAAAGATACTCCATAACATTTCTGACATTAATAGATGTTTTTGGAGTATAGAGTATCAATGGCATATATTTGGGTACCAGTAGACATGTGTATTAACCGTTGTATTTCTGTATTGTTGGCCGTTGTCATCACTTGCTAATGGGGCGAGTTAAGTTCATCTGGCTCCTACAAATAATTAAATGTCCGGTGCGGGTTGTTTAGGGTATTAAATACATGATCTTTGTCAGTATTAAGTTCAATATTTGGATCAGGTATAAAGTTCACCCGTGATGTATCAAACTGTGAATATCAAAACTGAAGCTATATTATTGTTAGAGTGCAGCTCCTCTCAGATCCTCACCTGAGGAGAGTCTCTCAGCCCCCTCACAAGAGGGTTGAGGTGACCAAGATAAGACAGTGATTTGACAGACATCAAATCACTGTCACCTCAGTCCCTTGTGAGAGGGGCTGAGGGACTCCCCTCAGGTGGGCACTCGAGGGGAGTCGCACTCTTATTTTTAATATCCTAACACTCAGTCTCGCAGATGCCATGATGGCGCGATTATGCTTTAAGTGTGTGTATAGTCAGGGGAAAAATAGATTATGGCTGTTTGGCTGCATGAGTTTTTGTTATAGTAATATGTTTTGTTAACAAAACTTCCTGAAAAGGGTGTTCGCAATAATTACAAAACTATTTTTATAGAGCAATTCTCTTGAACAAAAAAGGGTGACATTTTCTTCCTTGTGGTTGCTCACTTTTCTTTTAATCATGCATGATCTTTATTCATATTATTTGTTGTCATATCCCCGATCAAACATCATAAATTTGTGCTTTTCGATATCTTAGAATTTTAGTTGAATATATATCATTTTATGATGTGTATGCAAATTAGTTTTGAACCAATCACTCTATTATAAAAATTATAAGTGGCATTGAGTAATTAGGTGGAAGGGATAGTGGGTTGATAGTCAGGTGCCTCCCACCCCACTAGCTAGGCAGTTGCTTTTGTTGGCGACACTTAGTTATAGTCTCACATCATTATTTTGAACTATTGAATTTGACAGCTGAATCCAATTCTGATTTTTCCACTAGCATTAAGGTATCTCGGTTACAATAATTTTTGAATGACTATGCTATGATTTCGATCTTATTATCAGAATCGGAGTCTAATTCGATCATTTTCAAAATATATCATATATAATAATTTGTATTTAAAATGAGTTAATAATTTACGTATGATTACTAAAGTTGATATAATCTGTTCAAATTTTTATTTATATAATTTTATCACTTTGTATATCATATTTTATTAATTAATTTTAATTATATATACTTTTTATCAAAATCAGATAAATGGAAATGAAATCAACCAATTCCAATTTCTATAATTTATAAGATACAAAATTAAGTTTAAAGATTTGCTATTTTTATTAGAATCAAATCTAGATTTCAAAATATTAGATTCATTTACAACATTACCTCAAGTAAACTATATATAAATGCCACGTGTGCATGCGATATTGAAAGTATGGTCAAAGCTTTATGCCCCGTTTGATTAGAGGTTCAATTTTGGTACTATATCAATATTGATATTAATATTTTCAAATGTTGGAGTACCAATATCAAAAGTAATACAAGTGGGCACCTGTACTATATAATATGTTTTGTTTGTATTACAAATTTTAAATTTGATATAATTAACCAAATACTTCTTAATAGTACCTATCGATATCAATTTTAAAATTGATAGTGACCGACAGAGGTACCTGATAGTGTTACCAAGCAGGGCGTTAGAGCCGCCTATTTTGTTAACTCTATTAAGAAATGATATTAATATCGGCTTTGATATCGATCGTGATAGAAATAACATAATTGTGTTTGTGCAACAATATTAATTTCAAACTTAACGACATAGAGATTCACCATTTTCAATACAGCACAATGGCATGTATTGAAAACGATACATGTCATTCCCTCGCGCGTCCCAGCAGCCGTCGAAACCTATAACTCATTTTTCCGGGGGACTCAAGTTATGATTTAATTTAATTGCCCATTCAAAATTGGTGGTCTCTATCCATCACACATCTATTTAATTTCTCTCTTGGATGGATGGATGGAATTAATGGAAGAGGCTGTGCTAGCAGGCCACCCTCACCGGCAGGATGCATCAAAGGAGATGTGCCCCTGGCTGGGGCACCTCATTTAAATACCTATTCATGAAAATCGTTATATTAAAATTAGAAGACAATTTTTTGTAAAGAATGAAAAAAAAGGAAAAGATGACGTGAATGGTGTGCCGCTCAAGTTTTACCGGTGGCGCAGCTGTTCTAGGAAAGCAGCCTCAACCTTTTCCTCGAACTAATTTCGCCATTGTTTGGCCGTGGGCCGAAGATTTTAGCCCATAAATCCAAACAGTGCTGCCACTTGAGGTGGACCTTGTGTCAAGGTTGCAAACGGGTTGGATTTGACAACGGTATTAATTACATGTTTTTAATTTTAGTTCTGAGCACATGAAAACGTACGTAATTGGTTTTGTTTATTGAAATATATCATAAATAAAAGTATTATTAATGTTATTGTGTCGCCGACGCCATCAAATTTCTTGAATTTGATGGTAATAATATGCTATCAACTATCAAAAGTTGGTTGGGGATTATATGTCCAGGTCAATGTAACATCTTCTACCGGGTTAGGCTAAAATTCTATAAATCGGACCTTCATTCATTCATCGTCGGACTGTCTTTGGGCTAGGCTAGATTTCATCTTTAGATCATCGATATTGATATATTTACTTTCAGAAATAAAAAATAATATTCAAGATGCTCACTATTGTTCATCACACCAACCGTAGGTGCTAGCTCTTGGTGGATGGAGCGTAAGTATCTGCTACAAAGGTAAGCATTTCTAAGTTAGAACAAAATTAAGTAGTTGTTATCTTTTGTATAAAAATGCATAACTCTCATTTAGTGATGCCGTCCACCCCCCCGCTCTGCTCCTCCACTGTCGGCCACAGCCAGCCAGGCATAAAATTCAATGTGCTACTACCTGATACGTCTGGTACATGCATGAAACGTAGTTACCACGCTTCTTTACATTCTTTGTTCGGTACCAACTTCAAAAAAGTAGGAACCCTTTGAGAGATCAGATTATATTCAAACATGTCCTTGAGGAAAGCCATACATATTCACTTCTTCAAAATAAAGAAAAACCCATACAACCAAGATTTTAGGAGAATTAAAAAATAGAGCAACAGGTCCACTGCGTTGACGCGTTCAACCATCCAAGACCGATCAGCGGAGACCCTACTACGGATTCAGGGCTCCCATCAACCGTACCAGATCTTCGAAAGAAGAGCCACCTTCGCCCTTCGCCGCGGCGGCGGCCTCCTTGGCCGCCGCCGCTCTCGCCCGCAGCGCCTTCCCCGCCTCCGACTCCATCAGCCAGCGGAGACGGACCTCCACCTCCGCGGCGGTCACCATCTCCCCGTCGTAGCCCTCCATCACGCCGGCCAGGCCCTGGCCGTCCACCATGAGCACCTTGTTCATGCGCTGCTCCGCGTACAGCGGCCAACCCACCATGGGGACCCCGGCGCAGATGCCCTCCAGCGTCGAGTTCCAGCCCAGGTGAGTCACGAACCCTCCCACCGACGCGTGAGCCAGCACCCGCGCCTGCGGCGCCCACGACTTCACCACCATGCCCCTCTCCCCCGTGCGCTCCCGGAACCCCGCCGGCAGCAGCGACTCCAAGTCCGGCTCGGCAGGCTCCTCGACGCGCTTCGACGGGTCGCCACTCGCCGTCGGCGGGATTCGCACCACCCACAGGAACCGCTGCCCGCTCCTCTCCAACCCGGTCGCCACCTCTCCGAGTTGCTCGGCGGAGAATCGCCCCATGCTCCCGAAGCAGAGGAAGACCACGCTCCCTCTCGGCTGCGAGTCCAGCCACGCGAGGCACTGATCCGCGCCGCCGCCCTCCTCGCTGGGCGTGATTAGAGGCCCGATGCAGTAGAGAGGCGGAGTCCTGCCGCCGTCCGGCGGCGTGCAGAGACCGGCCCGGATGACCGCCACCGCCTCCGGCTCGATCGCCTCGAAGGTGTTGACGATGATTCCACGGGCTTCTGTCAGCCGCTTGGCGGCACCGACGAAGGACGAATAGGAGGCGTCGCGCCGGTGGAGCAAGGGCGTGGGCATGTGATTGGCCGGGATCGGGGGGACGCCGGGAAACCTGATGGGCGTGCAGCCAAGATCTTCGAAGCTCTCGCTGATCTGTTCGTCGACCATCGGGAGGTGGAGGAACGCCGCCAGCACGCCCGCGCCGGAGGTGAAGAAGAAGAAAGCGGGGAGTCCTAACTCGGCGGCGACTCCGATGCTGGAGGCGCAGAAGAAGTCGAGGACGAGTGCCCGCGGCGAGGTGGACTTGAGGTACCGGAGGAGGTTGGGGTCGCTCAGCCTGATCTGCTCAAAAATCAAGAGCTCGTGGTGGAGCGTCTCGAGACGGGGGAGCGTCACCGGCGGGAGGCGGTGGAAGGAGATGCCGGGACTCGCCGCCGAGGCGCGGTCGATGAAGGCGGCGGTAGATCCGGGGTTGTAGGGTGTGTCCGGGACGACCACCGCGACGGGGAGTCCCCGGCCGACGAACACCTTGCCGAGCTCCACCATGGACACGAGGTGGCCCATCCCGGGGGATGGGTAGAGCACGACGGCGCCGTCCGCCGGCGCACCCATGGCTCCCCACTGCGCCGTGCAGGCTGGCCCTCGTCAAGCGGCGGCCGAGTGAAGCGAGGGTAAAATAGAGCAGAGGCGGGGACGACGGCGTGTCCGGGGAGAAGATTGATGACGTCATCGATGATGTCATGGTCAATGATTGTTCCCAACGATTTGGATTTAATATTTTTATAAAAGAATTACAGATTTACTTCGATCTTTATAGTTTTGATCTCAATAATCGTCATGGCCGATAATTGCTATTTGCTCCGTCGTTTCTAATTTTTATTATTAAGGGTTTCGCATATGTTCTTAGCACTTAACATCGCTAGCTAATTACAACCTGCCTGTTGCCGATTGGAAGCAGTTGCAAACACAGCTAGCTCTGGCATTATTAGGTTTTAAAATGATATCAGCTGAGGTCAAGTTGTTTGGCTGTATGGTTTTCAACCGTATGATATTCTAAATATTTTCTTTTTGTTATCTTATCTGCTGAAACTTGATTATTTTAGGTCTTTAACTGCTTTATATTTTAACTTAATATATAATTATATCATATAAAAATTATTGTGTAATTACTGAGCTTGTTATACTTATACTCGAGTCTTGTGCTTTACCATTAATCTAAACTTCTGATTCGATTTGGATTAAAAATATATCATATTCAAAACCCATCAATGAATCCGATGAATTATTAGAATCAAGGACAAATTGTTAAGATCAGATTCGTTGAATACGTTTCCATTTTCTAATCTTCGTAAAATTTTACTATATACCCCTAAAATAACAAAAAAATAGATAATACAACATCTAAATTCATAAAAATATAAAGACTTTTAAAAGAATTGTATCGAATTCAGTAATCACATGTGATTTATCAATTTAATTTTAAATAAAAAAATATTTGATACATATTTTTTTAAATTATTTAATTAAAAAAAACGAAATAAAATCAGAACATCATGATTTCAAGTTAGTCCAAATAGAAATCGAAAAAATCTAACCCATCTTGGAATCCAAATTTAATATGATTGACGTTTACTACACAGAACCATTCACAGCTCTGATGGATAGTGACCTGCATCCCACTACCGGTGAGCCAAACCAGGTGTGTCCAAACAGTCAGCTATTGGACTATTCATATTAGTTCTAAACTTTCTACTACAAACAAGATATTAATTGATATGCAAATGTTTACTTCGATTTAATTAATATGTTTTCGATTATAGGATGTTTGGTTGGTTGGTAAATGAGTTTTCACCCAAAAAAAGTGCTGTTTTTATGGCATAACTTGTTAAAAAAAATTGTCAATCTTAATAAAACTATATTTAATAGGGAATTTCTTTTCCTACCACCAAAAGTGATGAGACCTCTTTTATTTTTATTTTATTGTGGATAATTCATATTTTCAACCAACTTAGATTTTATTTTAATTTATCAAAATAAGATAAAAGAAATCTGCCAAACATCCTTTTAGTTTTTTTTAAATTTTTATCTACAAATAGAAGATTTTTTTCAAATTTTTTCAGCTTGAATATCTTTTTTCCTTTTCGGTAATTTACTGGCGGAGCACAACCCCAATCTCAGTAAAAGATGTCATACCATGACATCTTTACAGGGCGTTTGGTTGCACTCTTTTTTATTTAAGTAACCTTATTTTTAAATTGTAGTATTAATTTTAAAATAACATTAACACATATTTCGTGTGTTTCGCAAAAATGTCACAACTTTTAAAATTCATAAAGACTTGTTTGATAGTAATTTTTGAATTAAAATTTATTTCAAAATATATGTACATAAACAAAATGTTGTATATCAACACAATAATTGTATAAAATGTCAAAGTCTTCCTATTTATCTATTTGTCATCTATCCATCTATTTAACTGTGTATTTATTTATTTATTTATTTGTCTATCTATTTCTATATAAAATTGGTTTGCCTTTTTTTTGAAGAGATTAACAATAAGAATAGTGTCTCCTTTAGAAATTGAAAAAACTTACCAAACATATATTCATACATCTATCTTTTTTTGTTTATTATTTTAAGTTAGACAATAGTTAAAAAAATCTGGATCCAAACACCCTATTAAGGCTGTAATCTTTATAAGACGTTGGGAACAAAATTAATTTGTCGATCCATCAGATTTATCTCCAAAATAATTTACAATTTGTGGGGTACATCCTAATTCCTATAGATGTCGATAACCAAAAGACAATTCTCAAAATAAAAATTACAAAATATTATAAGATGACAAATAGTAATATATACACTACTTCATTTTTCGTAAAAGACTACTAGTTGTTCAAACATTCTGAAAAAAAAATGAAGTGACAGTTGATTTCAGGATCGAAAATATAAATTATGCGTACCTTCACTGTAAGTCTTACCCTTATTGTGTTCTTATTTACCTTAAGAAAAGTACTTTAATTTTTATATAAGGCCAACATATTTTAAAATTAGAAGTAGACGAAGGAAATAAGGCATTAAGAATTACTTTATGGAAAGAATATCGTTTACCTAAATTAAGTTGAATAATGAAAGCTATTATATTAGGTCTTTTTATCTTAAATTTCACTTCCAAATTAACTGCTAAAATGAAACTTATGATGTGTTTGGTTGCATAATAATTTTTTGTACACTTTCATGATAAAAAATTATATTAAAAAAATTTGAATAAACCAATTACATAAAATTATTATGTTTCGAGGGATGTGATAACAAAAAAGTGTAACCATCACATGTGACAAATAAAGTGAGGGACCACAACAAAAAAAAGGTGAAACCCTCCTTTTTGTCTAAGAAGAAAATCACTTTTAAAACATAAAATTGTCATGTTTCTCAAACACCTCTTTTAAAAAAATTTAATATAATTTTTAAAAATTAAAATAAAAACTTTTATTATCACGCAACCAAACACTCCATTGACATTCTTAAGCGGATTAAAATTTATCATGAACAATGGAATCATGGTGCATATTATGGTTCCGGCCGAGACATATGAACACAAGATCAGAGATATAGAAATTAAACAGGAGACGAGATAATCAACTGTCTTGGTATTTATGTGCCTTTATATCTTCTTATGAATCCTAAAGTTGTTGTTTAATTAGAGCCTATTTGGTGACATGGTTAAACACATTTTTGGAATTGATATTAATGTAGATCATGACAAAGTGTTTGACTAATTACATCTATTTTTGAAATTTAAGGAACAAACAAAATTGTAATGCAGGTATCCATATTCACTCAATATATTTATGAACCTTAAGCTCATTGTCCAGAGATATATCTATATATTTATCTTTATATATATATATATCTCTATTTTTCTTCTAGAAGGCCTCGCTGTTGCCCTCCGTATCACCGGAAAGATCCGTTCGGCAGGTGGCCTGTCCTTTCGCTGGAAGAACATGCGTGTCAGATACGTATTCAACATAATCGGACGGTCGAGCACGTCCCACGTAGGACGGCATCCTCCAACGAGACACGCGCGAGCTCCTGCGCATTTCGGGAAAGAAAAACCCCGAGAGTTCCTAAGGGCTTATCTTAAAATGTGTCGGCACCCATGTCCGGTTCGGAGGGCTCTCCTTTCAAACGGGGCTCTTCTTCGGTAATTTTGCGGCCCTGACCAAGCTTATCTGTACATTATTTGGGTACCACGTGGCGCGGCGTCGGTGCGGAGAGATGACGTCAGAAATGCTCCTTGTGGAAATCGAACCGGGTGGGGCCCTTCTGGTTGAACTCGTGGCAGAGCTTGCTCAGCTCCTGAGCCAGCACCGGCGCGCCACAGTAGAACACACCTGCACGCCCAAAAATTTAGAATATATAATTTTTTTTAAGGTTGAGCTGAAACAAACGTCACTTAAATATAAAATTCTAAATTTTTGATTCCACAGCATAGAAGTTATTAAACTAAAAAGATGCGATCAACTTGAAGAAAGATAATTTAATATATTTTGAACCCTTTAAATATCTCTAAAGTAATGCAAAACTGATACTAGCGGAGAAAAAGAATTAATATGGCCAACCCTAAACACATAGGGACAAAAGCTAAGTTGAGTTGACGTCTAACACCTTACATTGTGGTGAAGAAAAAGTAATTATTTGGTTAAAATATTTACATATTAATAAATTTTGTTTTTATTTTAAGTTACACTTTATATGCTACATTTATGTTCTATACAAAGATTATATCTGAAAATAAGAAATTAAAACATTGCATAAGATTTTTGTTAAGATATAAGAGATATATTTATACATTAATTATGAACACAATCAAACAACGCATAAATCTACTCAAATCCCACATATATACATGCTTAGAACAATCAAAGATAGCCTGAAAGAGACTTGTGGCGGGTTTACCTATTCTCGCGTTTGGGTGCTTGGAACACGCCCGAGTGAAGACCTTCTTCCAGTTAGGTCTGGCGAAATGCGTCCGGACCTGTAGAACCCAAGAGGGGGACGTAATTAAGAAAGGGACGTTCATCGGCATCGCAGAGACTGGTGTGCCATCATCCTCCCGTCTCGTCTCATCTCATATATATATATATATGTATGTACCTATGTATATATACACTTAATCGTACCCTGGTTCCAGAGACGATGTCGACGCCATTCTTGGCGTGATTGAGAGCTTGGACCATGGTGATGAGGGCAGACCGAGCGTCGCCTTCCTCGTACACGCTTGTCAGATAGTTATGCATCTCAATGACCCCCTGTTCAATTGTCGAGACCAAACAGATTTAGTAGATTGAGGCGCGGATGCTAATTAAATTTCACTATAGTTTGGTGTGGCAGTAAAATTAGGAAAATAGTTCAGAGTCGTGAGAGCAGCTGTGATCACCCTCTGGTCGAGCTCCGCGACCTCGTTCATGACCCCTTTGAACCAATCGAAGGAGCCCTGCTCTCGGGTCACCCAGTAGAAGTATGCGTTCGTCGTCTTCAGCGTCTTCTTTCGCTTCTGACCGGCGCTACTGCTGCTGGACGCCCAATCAGGTGATTCGAAGCTCTGATCCGCCGCAGCTTGCTGGCCGATCTCCGGGTTCGAGTCCTGATCAGACACCCAGAAGACCAGAGCAGCTTAATTAGCCGCTGACATTCACGTTGAGTTCATAGAAATCGATTAATTAAGCTATTTACATTTATGGTAAATAATAAATATTACGTACCGCCTGCTCTTCTGTTTTCACAATGTTGTTCAGCAAGTCCTTCAGTATGCTGATGAAGGGCGTCGCCCCGATGCCGAGGCCGACGAGCAGAAGAACGTCGTATTTTCTGTAGTCCTGGGCCGGCGCTCCGTATGGCCCGTCTATCAGGAGCTTGGGCAAGCTGCAGTCGTTTCGTGGAGCAGATAAGCAATCAGGAAAAGCTTATGGGGTGTTTGGTTGCATGACAATGGAGGTTTTTATCTTAATTTTTAAAAATTGTAAGAAAACTTGTTAAAAGAGGTGTTTGGCAACCTTGACAATTTTATGTTTTAAAAGTGATTTTCTTCTTAAACAAAAAAAGAGGGTCTCACCTCTTTCTTTTTTCTTGTGGTCCTCCACTTTGTTTGGTCATGAATGATAGTAACTCTTTTTTGTTATCACATCCCTCCAAACATGATAATTTCATGTCATGAGTTGGTTCACTTTTTATTTTAATATAATTTTTTATCATGAAAGTGTACAAAAAATTATAATGCAACCAAACATCCCATTAGTGATCAGATCAATTAATTAGGGAAGATATAAGGAGAGGATTAATTAGCATATATATATATATATGTGTGTGTGTGTGTGCGTACTTCTTCTTGGTGGTCTCGTCGGCCCGGAGAAGCCCGCTCTTTCCGGCGACTGGCGGCTCGCACGCCTCCGAGAAGACACGCTTCAGCTCTTGCGTCCAGTCTCCCAGCTGCCTAACATGTATGCTAAGATAGTCATCCCCCGGAGCCGACGTGATTGAGAACGGATGCCTGTGTATATGTATGTTCAGATATAATTAATTAAAGAGGCGTAAGAACTCATCTCTTTCAGGATATCGAAGAAGAAGGCTAGCTATGTACACTACTTAATATGCTGTTACCGACCATTCAAATGGCGAGACGGCGGGGCACTGCACGAACATGTACTGTCCGCTTTTGTACCGAAACCCCGGAGGCTTCGACATCTGAAGCGTTAATACGTTGCCCGGATAGATAGCCACCTGAACGTGAATATATATATGTGCCCGGACCAGACGGATCAGCACTACGAAATTTGAATAATTCTCTGGGCACAAGGAGTACGTATCAAATATGGCAGACTTACGTACCTTGAGGAGCCGGACCGAGTAGTACCCAGATCGGAAGGCCCTCAGTGTCCTCTCCCCGGCGTATAGGAGGACAGGAACAGAGAGGTACATCCAGGTCTGCAGTGTGGCAGCCGAGACACGGAATTAGCTGCTAGCGGATCTCTACTGGGAAGGGAGAGAAAATAAGAAGGGTTTTTCTTTTAATATATATATAACACCTTTTAAGATTTTATTTTTCAATGCAACATAATTTTTCTGAAAGTTGAATTTTGAGAAATCCGATTTCCTGATACTTAGGCTAAAAGTCAGAGTGGAGAGAACACAAGCCGACTTTTAGTTCAGAAGTAAAGCTGGATTTGTGAAATCTAACTTATACATATATATTGAAGTTATATTTTTACAAACCGACTTCATAAATATTAAACTAGTTAATAGTGATATATGTTGTTGACAAAGAGGAGAATGTGAGTTCAAATTTCAGAAGTCACAAATTGACCTGCAGTTGTATTGGAAGTCATGTAGTCATGGAGAGTGTAGTTAACTTTAGAAGGACTCCTAAGGGGAGCTCCTCTTACAAAATAGATGATGAAATGTCATCAAATCATCGTTAATATCATCAAATTAAGACATCTTATCATCTCTTTTGAGAGAGAGCTAAGAAACTCTTCTTAAGAGTCTTACAGAGGTGAACTACTCTCATTCATGAATTTGACTTTTTAAGATAAGAGCGTCACGTTGTTCTGGTAAACAAAAAACTTTACTACGTTGGTTTTTAAATTTTTTTTTTAAAGCAAGCTAGTTAATTTAAAAGAAGACATGAGCTAGGAAAGGAAAAAGGGTGCGCACCGTTTTCTGATACCAGTGGTGCACCAGGAAGAGGAAGATGCCATGGATGACGAGCAGCACGTAGACGATGACGAAGAGGTGGTGGGAGTACCAAAAGGCGTTGAAGCCGGTGATGCGGTCAAAGGGTTTGGGGAGCTTCACCACGCTGCGCCGGAACCAGCGGGTGGCGAGAGTGAAGGCTATCACCATCAACACCACCATGGCGATCCCGGTGATGCCTTCCACCCCCCGCGCCAGCTGCAGGTACGTCGGCCTCTTCTCCCCGAAGTCGTCGTTCATCGGCTTGTAGGCTTCCTTGGAGGCGGATGTCAGCCGCGGGAAGTCGCAGGTGAGGTGGTTGCCGGCGTGCAGGATGATGCCGACGACGATCGCCGCTGCCACCGTCTGCACGCAGAGAGAGAACCCAAAAGGTGCATGCAGCAAACAAATTAATTAGATTAGATGCTAGCTCGATCATCAACCGTGTCTCGCAATTTCCAGCTCTCAAGGGTTATCGGCGACGATCTTTTGAACCTTGTGGAAGTTGATGTTGTCGTCGAAGGGGACGACCAGGCCGAGCTTGGTGTTGCGCAGCCAGGTGATGGTGTTGCGGCAGACGGGGAGGAGAATGAGGGCCATGTTGAACTTGAGCGTCTCGGCGGCGCCCTTGGCGGTGGTGAGGCAGTAGCCCATCACCTTGAAGGCGTACTTGCGGCGGTACTGGAAGAACTTCCACAAGAACAGCGCCACCATTATGGCGATCCACAGCGCCAGCACCCACAGCCGCTTCCAGTTCTCCTCCAGGTAGTAGCCGACCTTGGTGCTCAGCTTCCTGATGGGTCCCTTCTTCCTCAGGCTCTGCAGGTTCTGGCTCAGCGCCTGGCTCGTGTAGCTCAGCGCCTGGCTGTAGTTGAGGTAGGTGTCCTTCTGAAGAAGGAGCGTCTCCAGCTGCCACAACTGCATGCATGAACAAAACCAACAATACACTATCACTGCTTGCCACATGACCAAATCAACGTGTATACATTATCTTCAACTGGGTTAGAAACGTTTTAATTACACTACGTCGATTGGCAGAGGTGAGAGCCTTCCTGGCAGACCAAATGGAGATTGGGGTTTGGTGAGAAAACCGTAAGTGGTCATTAGGGTTTTCTACTAGGAAGGAGCTGCCTCTAGCTAACCAATGCCATAAAGAAACTCCTTCCAGATTGAGCTGCATGGGTCAAATGATCAGACATGTTTTGTATACTTCTCTCATAAGACGCGCTACAAAAAAATTGAAATAGGTCGATGGGTCTCAACTTTCATGACTTAGTTTAATTTAGAATATTTTTTCTGCTTATTAAAGATATATTTTGACCAGGCTATTGTCATAATTAATTAAGTTTACTAAATTTGATGACAATATATTTATAAAATAAACAAGTCGAGCCAACATTAATGTAACAAGGGGTAGACGCTTATCAGGTAGGCCGGGCCGTTCACACTTCTAGGAATAATCTACTGCCGGTGAAACAGCGGAAGAGGAAAAGATCACCTGAGTCGCAATCGCAACAATGTAATGCGGACTGAGACTGTTGCGGAAAACCCGACGATCGATCACCCACGGAGCAAGACGCACACACTACGAAGACAACGAGATCTCGGAGAAATCGAACTCCACTAAAACGCAGTCGTACAACCTCTCCCCCGGTGACTCCCTCGACACCCGACATCCCGAATGAGCCACAGGCCTGGGCTATTTATAGGGAGAATAACCCAGGAAACTCATCCTGACTAGAACTCTCATAGTCCCTATCCACAGTCCTGATCGACTTGGATAACCCCGATGCCTATCCGGTTAACAACCACCGGATCCTTATCTTCACTTGGGGATTAACTCACGTACGTACGTACGTAACTGACTTAGTTACGTAACATTCTCCACCTTGGGTTAACTCCACAAGCGTCCGTCCGTCCGCCAGCTCCACCAGCATGGCCCGCACCAAGGCCAGGTGTCCGCACAGCCTGATTCCGTTGCACGCCCCGACATGGCCCCTCCTCTCTCGGTTGACGCGACAGATAACGACTACCGTCGTTGGAAGCGAACGTCACACGCTTCCTCCGCGCTCCACCTTCAGCAGATATCATCCTCCGCTGAACCGTACTACTCGCCTGGGATATCGCAGCTGCACCTGTGTCAACCCTCCCTATGAACCTGTACAAACCTTTCGTCAGCAGCCCCTTTAGCACGATCCGTGCTCTTCTGCATACCCTGAGAGCTCCACCTTCAAGAATGCATCGGTATCCTCTTGAACACACGACTCCCAGTGAGATCAGGTTCTTCTTCAGATCTGGCACATGTCGGACCTCTACGAGCTTTTGCACCTTTCCATCAAACATGCGTATCCTCACGGATTCGATACCAGCAACCGAGCAGCATGCTCATTTGCCAATCGGACCGAGTCGCCTTCGCATGTCTGATACCTGTGAAACATCGTCCTGTCCGAGCATATATGAAACGAGCAGCCAGAATCTAAGATCCCAACCTGAATCTCGCTCTCCTGCAGATGTCATACAGAGGACGTCATCCACGTCCTCCTCGCTGTCCTCTGCTGTTGACGCCTCTGCCTTCTCCAACTTTGCCTCCTGCAGCCGTTCGCTCTTCTTACGCTGTGGGCATTCCTGCTTGAAGTGACCTTCCTCGTCGCAGTAGTAGCACCTACGACCCCGAGTCTTGGATCATCCTTTGTCATCTCGTCTCCCCTGCCGGTTGTTCGATCTTCCACGACCTCCACCTGCAATCAAAGCCTGACTCCCACTTGACATCCCTACTTCGTTACTCTTTCGACGAGACTCATTCGAAAGCAACGAAGCTATGACATCATCTAGCCTGAGAGTGTCGGTCTTATATAGCATGGTCGTCACGATGTGATCGTACGACATCGGCAATGACGACAATAGGAGAAGTGCTCGATCCTCTTCCTTGATTTCTTCACCCAGAGATAGCACCTCCGTCAGAATCCTGTTGAAGTCGTCGAGATGAGCTTCGATCCCTGTTCCCTCGATCATCTTCATGCCATATAGCCGCTTCTTCGCTAGCAATCTGTTCGTTAGCGACTTGGATATGTACCTGCTCTCGAGCTTTTCCCAAATATCTGCCGGATCTTCTATGCCAATCACCTCTCGAAGTGTGTTGTCCGCCAAGAATAACTGAATCGTGCTATTCGCCAGCGCCCGCTTTTCAGCCCACTCCTCCTCTGTCAGCTTCTCCGGTTTGTCTGTCACTTTGCCAAGAGCCTTGACCAGTCCTTCACGCGTAAGAATATTCTTCACGCGTTGCTGCCATAGAGTGAAGTCTCCATAACCATTGAAGGGTTCTACGTAGAAGCTTATAACCCTTCCTACGGACCTCTGACTTGTGCCAGCCATCGATCGATACTGATCAAGTACACCCTTGATCGATATCGACGCACACTTGCACCTGCACAAATCAGACCGTCGGTTCGGAAATCGCCTGATCCAGATCGTCCAATGAACCCGTAGCGCCTGAAAACCTAGGCTTGGACTCCTGGATCACCTGATTCTGACACCGAACGCCCCCGATCAAGCCGAAACAACCTCGACCACCCGATCGGTAAATCTGCTCCTTCCGATCTCGGATCCTGTTAACGGGTACGGACTAGACCCGACAACCCTATCTGAAACCCGGACCTAGCAACCTGATCTTATCGGATTCAACCGGACTTGAAATCTAAGTCCTAATAATCGAATCTGACAAGAACTAATATGATCCAATAACCATTTAATTATTGGATCTTGCTACAGTGTTTTTTTTCCTCTCTCTCTCTCTCTCCTCCCCACGTCAGCTGCAGGGTATTCTCCCCCCTCACGTGATAACACTTAGTGGAGGTAATTGAGAATAAAGAAAAATAAAACCAATTTAACAACGAAGCCCCCTTTCTTGCTGCCGCAAGCCTCTTTCGCACGGCAATAATGCCGTCGCTTTTGGAAGATGCCTCCTTGTGCCGGTGAAGTCTCCCAACGTGTCACGGCCGTCGATGCTGCCTGATCTCACCCAGGAGGACTCCGCCAGACCGTGAGGTCCGTCAGCTTTCCTCCTTCGGCGGAGTGTCCAAAAGTGTGCTGCCGCCGATGCTGAAAATCCACTACACGGACGAACACAATCAACAATCTTCACCCGAGCACCACCCCGGGGGCTCCACCTGCAGCAAGAAAACCGCCACAGAAACGGTCGGTGCAGGGATACCGCCACCACCAAACGTCGTCTTCACCGTGCCGTCTCAGACTCCGAACGATCAAGCCATAGCTCTAATATCAGATATTGCGGAAAACCCGGCGATCGATCACCCATGGAGCAAGACGCACACACCACGAAGATAACGAGATCTCGGAGAAGTCGAACTCCACTAAAACGCAGATGTACAACCTCTCCCCCGGTGGCTCCCTCGACACCCGACATCCCGAATGAGCCACCGGCCTGCGCTATTTATAGGGAGAACAACCCAGAAAACCCATCCCGACTAGAACTCTCCTAGTCCCTATCCACAGTCCTGATCGACTTGGATAACCCCAATGTCTATCCAGTTAACAACCACCGGATCCTTATCTTCACTTGGGGATTAACCCACGTACGTACGTGGGCCGGCCCATTCACACTGTTGGGATAGACCTGTGGGCTTCAGTTCTCTCCGGTGAGAGAGCGGAAGAGGAAAAGGTCATCTGGGTATCAAGCACAACAAGCCGCTGCACGGCCGCCGGTAAAGATGCGTTGGCTTGTGTTCTTTTGGCATGGGGTTAATCGATGCTACTTGCTCCCATATTGCAGCCGTGAGTCATAATTCCACCTACTTCAGGGGTGCCCCAGCTCGAACCAACTCCATCCACATATGGGGTTCATGTCATCTCTCGACTGACCCTCTCGGCCTCCCTTTTGAAGGGCATCGGGGCAAACATTCACGTTGCTTTCTGCCGTGTGGACATACGTGAAGGATGGTAGATGTGACCGGTTGACAATTTTGTGCTGTTGACTTGTATAGAGATGGGTAGGGTCGGCATGGCCGGCCGGAGTTCCAAGTCATGGAAGAAACGCGTAGCTCTCTCAAGGGATGACGCCCTAGGTGCGGCACGTACGCTGAGAAGCGCGTGCAACGGTGTGCATGCATGGGTTTGGTCGTCAACTCCCTCGTTACGACGTGATTAATCAAATGCGCACCTCGATGTAGCCCAGGCCCTCCGGGTCGAGCTCCTCCATGATCAGAGCTGCATACTCCTCCGCTTGCTCTTTCAGCCTCGACAGCTTGTTCGCCGATGCGCTCAGCATGATGATCTGCCAAGACAAACGCAACATGTATAATACCCCAGATAATTAACTTAATCGCTTGGAGATTACAAAATACAAGGGAATTAAAGAAAGAAGGGATTCCGACGACGGCCGACGGGCAGCTGCAGCACCACCACCACCACCGGTGTCAGGTCAACGAAGGAGGCTTTTGACTGCGGGGGCAGGAATTTCCAGTAACGCCCCTCACCTACTTCTCTCTCCAGGAGGGTACCAGCTCTCTCGCGTCTCGGCATGGTCTATCAGTGTCGAAAACCAGGTCGGAACAGACGATCGCGAAGACTTTCTTTAATGAATTATCTTCTCCGGTCCAAGTCTTCCAGAAGGACAAAGGGAACTGATGATATAATCTAGGAAGAATAGCGTGTGTACGAGCAGGTCGGGGTGGTTGGAGAGCAGGCAGAGCCCGACGATTTCTTTCTTGGCTACTGTAATTGGGATTATTTCTCTACGCCGAGAAAGAATTTACCATGTACTTCTATACAGATCTGGGCCTGCAGAGATCTCACAGTTCTAATGAGCAGACTTGTTTAGGAGGATGGTGGTGGAGAAAGGTCAGAGACCGAGGCGCGTTATGTAATACTAATTATATCGACACCTCTTTCAAAGAGGGACACCCTCTATAATATTGAAACCAGCAAAGAGAAGAGAGAGAGAGTTGTGCGGAAGAAAGTTAGGACGGACACCTCTTTCAGAGACAACTCGACGCGGAAGCTAATTAAAGACATGCTTTATTTAGTTAGATTGCAGAGAGTATAATTCAAAAGATAACAGCACTGATCTTATACGTACGTACCTCTTTAACCTCCTCTTCGGTGATCCGACCATCCAAGTTCTTGTCTACCCTGGGTGGTAGAGACGAAGCCAACAGATGGGTGAATTTGTAAGTGGGATGATCAGTACGAAAAAATATGTATGTGAAGTTAATTAATTTAGTGGGGATATATTGATATGCGCGTACTTTATCATCTCAGATGGAGAGTTAATCTAGCTACTTTGTAAATCTTTATTTCGAGTATCTGGGATCAGAAATTATTCGAGGAGGAGTCATATATACTTACATGTCGAAGAAGATTTGGAGCCGAGAATCGAAGCTCTGATCGTTGATCTGCGACCAGAACTCGTGGAGCTCGTCCTTGCTGATCCTGTCGACGGTCCTCAGCCTGCGCCGCCGGCTCAGCGCATCGAACAGCTCCAATGCAAATTCTTTCGAATCCCTCATTCCTGTAATGAAATTCTTTTGATTTCAACAAACAGAAAGCGATTTTTGCTTTCGAATTAATTAGTCTCTCGTGAACTCGCGGCAGGAAATTTTCTCCTTTCTTCCATCACTTATTCTCTTCTCTGATAAATCTTACCAATGCACTGGGCGAAATCGGAACGAGAGAGGTAGCCTTCCTTGGCCAGGCGTTCGAAGTTGGCCTGGACCTCATTCCACGCGTCGACGCTGCTGGTCTTGCCGCCGCCGCCGCTGATGAAGCGCAGCCCGCGCAGCGCCTTGTGCGCTCCAGACCGTGTTCTGTCCAGCTGGGCGCGCTGCTTCCTGAGGGCTCGCGCAGCGAGCGCAGAGTCGAAGGGCGCCGCCGCCGTGGCGCCGGCGCTGGTGGATGCGCCGCCAGCCGCCTTGGACGCGTGTGATCCGTGGCTCCACGAGAACCTCCGGAGCTCCGCCCGCAGGTCGTGCGACAGCTGCTTCGCCCTGGCGAAAGCCTCCGCCTTCAGCTCCTGCGAGAACTGCCGCAGGCGGTGGGAGGAGCTGCGCCCCATGGACGGGGACCTGGTGGACGACGCCGACGCCGACCGCGACGTGGGGTCCCTGCCGACGTCCGGAGTCACGGGGGAGTCCTTGTCGGAAGAGCAGGCAGCCGCCCCGCCGAGGGCGAGCTGGACGGCGGGCTCAACGCTGCGAAGGATGACGGTGTCGTCGCCCTGGAAGTCGAGCGTTACCTCCACGAACTCCTCCTCCGACGAGCCCGCCACGGAGAGGGCGGGCGACGACACGGCGCTGCTGATGGGCCTGACGGGCACGGAGTCGGAACCCCATCGCCTCTCGTGCCTGGAAAAGCCCCTCATTGCCGGCCGAGCACACACGAAGCTCGGATCACGGGCGCCAAAGATCGGCGTGATGAGCTTCGCCCGCTCGGTTCTCTTCTCTAGCTACTCCACCTGCTGCCAGCTTGACGATGCCTCTGACTGCCGCGACCCCCCCTCTGGCCGGCGGCGTACGTACCTTGAGTGATCGATCGCGGGTGGACGAGCTGAGAAAGGCTGCAGATCTCGAGAAGGGGACGATCGAGACCAGAGGACGAGGCAGTGCGTGGGAGCTGGTGTCTCGGGAGATCGCGTTTCTAACTTCGAGGTCAGTGCAAATATGTGTTCGATCGAAGAACGCGTCTCCGAGATCGTGTGAAAAGACGTCTCCGCGTCGCGAGCAGAAGCGGCCGCAGCCGCCGCCGCTGCAGAAGGAATTTGGACACCGGAGAAATGGAACGTGGCGGCGGCGGCCCGAATGGTAAAAGGCGGACGCGGAAGAGGGGGACGACCTAGCTGGAAAGAAAGGAAAGGAAAGAGTCCGGATCACCTGAGAGGCCATCGGCGAGTCTCTTCGCCAGACCCACAATAAAACGCGTGGCCACATCCGCCGCTTAATCTACTTTTAAACTCACGCGACCCACATTTATTGGTCAGCCTGGCGAGCGAGCCGCGAGCCCTCCTCAGGTGATCCGGACTCGAAAGGAAAGGGAAAGGGGCCCGGCCGGCCGGCAGCTCGGAGCTCTCCCAGCCGGTTGCTGGCACGCCGAAAGGTGAAGGCTAGGTGAAGGCTGGGCGGAAAGGCAGACGGAGAGAGATGCTATATGGAGGACGACAGGACGGCGGAGACCGCCGTCGTCCGAGAGGAAAGATGCGGCAACGGAGGGATTAACAAGAGAACACCAGAAGAAATAGTTCTGTGCTTCCCGGCTGTGTATGTACGCTCTCCTGGTCCGCGGGTCTCTCGACTGACTCCGAGGGAGACCGACTGAGTAATTGGGCCGGGGGTGGACCGGCAAAAATATTTTAAACCTAGGACAATAGGACATAAATTATAAGAACATATACACCGATAAACATAGCACAGTCTATAGAACATTGAACAGGTTTTTACTTTGTCTGAAATAATTTATTTTATTGATGAAATTTTAGAGAGAGAAGACAGACGTCAGATTTTCTTTCATGGGGAAAAGTAGCTTTTATCAACGTATAGATGAAGCAAAAGGAACAGATCATTAAACTAAGAATAAAAGTAAATAAACAAGGGGAAATGGGAAATTACCCAAGGACCCGTGCCTGTTTAGTTTGAATGAGGTGCGGGGAGGTTTAATATATATGTCATTCGGTGTAGACATTGGACAATTCGGGCCTTTGGAATTAGCACTTGAAGCTCTCTCTGAATATAACTCTTAAATCTTAAAATCTTTCTTAGTTTTCTTTTTCTTTCATTGTAATATTTTCAATTTTTTATAAGTTAAATATTTAAAATAGATTATATATTAATATTTTAATTAGTTTTACTCTCCCTTTAGAACTCTACTTCCTTTAGAACCCTCTCCCAATCGAACTCTATTTCTCCTCTTTGGATCAAACTCTAATTTTAGTCCCCCGGTCCCGGTCGGACTCTCCCTCCCCCCTCTATTTATTCCCCCTGTGCAGCAGCCCCCACCTTCCACCCTCCCTCTTCTTCTCTTCCACGCACGCACAGCAGCCTCTGCGCCCCTCCTCCGTGCTTCCTTCCTCTTCTTCCCCTCTGCGCGCGTGCAGCGCCCGCACTGCCGGCCAGCAACCTACACGGCCACGCTACGTGCCACCTCCCTCCACCCCGCCTGTCGCCGTCGGCCACGCGGCCACCCACCACCGGCCAGCCGCCAGCCTCCGCCGGCGCCACCTCACCTGCACCGCCACCGGCGCTCTCTCTCCGCCGGCCGCCGCACATCGCCGCCTGCGCCCAGCCGTCACCGTCCGCGGCGTCACCGCCACCTTCCCCGCGCTACACCGCCACCACTTGGTCGCCGGCGCCACCCCACCTGCAGCGTCGCCCTACCTCCCGCCGGTCGCGAAGCCGCCGCCGCACCCTCCCTCGCGCCGCCGCCCTGCACTCCCTCCGCCGCCGCGCGCCACGCCCACGCCGGCCACCTTACGCCGCGGCAACCGCCGTCGCCCGGCCGCCGTTCCCCGCCGTCGCCACCGCGGCCGCCCGCCCGGCGCCAGCCCCGCCGCCCGCACCTGCGCCCTCCGCGCGCTGCGCCGCCCGTGCGCCAACCCGCCCCCCCTCCGCGGTATCCCTCTCTCTCTCTCATATCACACTCTCTCTCCTATCCTTCTCTCTCTTATTCTGTTGCCTACACATTTCTCCAGCATTATCTTATCTTCCATTTTGTTATATATTTTCTTTATCATGTTCTTCTTGCAATGACAGTGAGTGAAGATGAACTCTTCGTTGGGTTGCTTTTTACTCATTCATCTAGCAAATCTTATTTGGACTTTGGTTAATTTTGATCTTAAATATATTAATTAAGATTCTAAAATATGATTAGTTAATTTTGGTTAGAAAAATATATTTAGTTAGTTGGATGGGTTTAGTTGTGTGCTTGATTTCAATTAGAAGTTAATTTAGTTATTTTTACTTAGATGGTTATTTAATATAAATAATACCATGTTTAGATAGTTGAGTGTATTTAATTATGTAATTGTAGCATATCATGATCTTATATATATATATATCTATCTTGATTCATGTTAATATTAATTGTTAAGAGTTAATTAGTAAGAAACATATATTTGATTAAATATATGTAGATTGCAATTGATTAATATTACTAATCGCATGCCATATTAAATCATAGTAGATTGCATAGTGCATTGTCTTAGATTGATTTGCCATGACTCAACATGCATGTAGGTATAGTTGTAGTCTTTCTAATTATGTCATTGTATAAGGTTGCATATAGGTATATTTTATGTCAGTTTGCTCTTAGCATGTGTAATTGGATTAATTGGTGTATGTCTGAGTAATATATGTTTTCAGCTTGTGAGATGTAGTTGATGCAATGTGCTGCATTTTGTAATGTGATTTGCACTTCACCAGACTATGGTTAGTGGCCCGTGGGCAGCGGATGAAATAGAACAGTCCGGAGCATTCTTCGATCCCAGATACCGCGGTTCATCCTAAGTACACCCCTGCCTAGGTGTACTATGGGATTTAGCTTACTATATGTTACATTCTACTATATGGTAAATCTGGTGCTAGTCCTGGAACATAACTGCAATGTCCAAGTGAAGCAATATGTGTTTTACTCAGACAAATAATTTAGTTTTACTTTCATTATTGTATGTAGGTTAGTGAGTTATTGCATTTTGATTCATCTTTTATGATAAGTCCTTGTGGTAGGTGCATATAGAGTTAGGTTAGTGTTGTTATGTCATGATTAGAATAGTATGCATTTGGTGAATCATGTTAATCTATACAATGGGTAGAAAAGCATCTTATTTAGTTAATTAAATCTTGATAATTAGCTTTACTTATAGTTGTTATAATCTGGTTTTGTTTGGGGTTTATATCTTTATTATCAGTAGGACTTGTTTAATATATTGGGCTAGTTGGGTGTAAGTCCTGCTGGGTCTGTGCGACTCACCCCTTCCATTCTTTAATATTTTTCAGGATTACAGGTTTAGCGCAGCAGAAGCGCAGTGGTGTTTTGGGATCAAAGGAGTTGGTTGATTTTTTTTGTATTTAAATTGTAATTTCTTAGAGACAGTTTGGATAGAAATATTGGAGTTATTTCTTGGAATTCGATATTAATCTTGCTTTGCTCCAAACCGATATATTTCAAGGGTTACGGCGCCGTATTATCTTCCGCTGTGCATGTTAAAATCCGGGTCGTGACATTCCTCTTCGGACCAAGAGAGTACCGAAGATAAAATTCCGATCCGAGCCACTTTTGCATCCATTTGATCGAGCTGATATATATATTTTGAAACAAAAATTTGACTTTTGATCTACCAGATCTTAAATTTGGAGAGAGGGAATATCATTCATCAATACTTGAATAGAACGGATGTGGAACTTGGGAGATCCACTCCATTTAAGATTGGGACTCCGCTTTCAACTGGTTGTTGTTAAACACTCTAACTAAAAAGAGCGCCGCGGAATCCACACTTAATTTTTTAAAAAAAAAAAACAAGCCTTAACTTCTCTCCAAGCCCCCCAACGATTTTCTCTTTCTCTTAAACTAACGGCGGATGCTACGTACACTCCCGGATGCTCTTCAACCCTCCTCATCGGATTATTTCATAGCTAACAAAGGTGGTGATGACGAAGATGATGACGTTGGAGAGCACTAAGCGAATCTATTCATTCTTCACAACGATCTTATTCCACGGTAAACATCTCTCAGTTATATACATATGTTCTTCGCGGCTGATCAGGGTGAAGATAAACCTTTCATGATCTTAGTCATTTCAAAATCGGCATTGACGACAAAGGTGTTCAATATAGTTATCAAACGTGGTTTAATTAAGAAAGGGCCAAGAAATTAAGCAAGACATTGCCATCCCCCGCAGGCATTGAAATAAGCATCCTTGGTCCGTTTCGAGTAGCTGCACGTATCATATAAGATGCATGATGACATGCATGATGACTCAAGTTAAATAACCTGGTCAGATTCTAGGCCGATCGACTAACCCGCTTGCTATATCCCGGGTGCCTGATCCCATGAGATATTTCGGGTTGGGTCACGTGGGGTACTCTTGCAACCAGGCGATCAGGCTTAGGCACCCAACCACTAAGGCCCCCAAGAGGTCTTTCCACTTCCCTACTACGTCTCTCATTTGCTATTTCTCTCACTCTCTCGATTTAAAATCTCTCTTATGTATCGATTTTTATCTAAGAAGGAATTTATGCTGTCTCATTTGAATAGATATATAGTTGCTATTTTCTTCTCTCAATTCTATCTTTTATATAACTTATAATAAGAGCCCCATTGATAATAAATAAAGACTATGAAATTTTACGTATACAAGTGGAGTTCTGATTATTGTTGGTAACGAAAAGAAAATTAAAATCATCACAGAGGACACTCAAGGTAATTAAGGAGATGTAATTAATCGTTCTCAGAATGTAAATTTCGAATGAAAATAAATGTTTTTTATATTTTTATTTTGTCGGTTTATTCGAAATTTGAATATAAACTATTCTAGTTGGACTCGATATAAATCGGTTGGGCCTAGTCGACCCTGATCCGATCTACCTTGGTTCGTAGAAGAGGACAATAGAGTCTAATTCTCTATAGATATGATGTCACTGCCTTCTCCAACTCCTCCATTTCTACCTCAAACAAGTCAACGTCCATCTCCTCCAGCTCCTTTGGTATAAGATTAAACTAACGATAAATCTTACTTATCCTTTGAAATTTAGAAATAATTTAAGTTTATTTCCAAACTAAATAAGCGCTAAATGGCATCCTCAAGTATATATATGTGGTGCCCTCTCACATAGAGACTAGCCTACAACCCAAGCTCCTCAAGTTAAAAATATGTTATGATGTTAGTCATATTACTTTATCATATACCTTTAACTAAAAAAATGATATTGTAAAAATATAATACTTTAAATAAAATTTATTCTGTTTATTAATTTGAATTGAACCGAACCATAAAGTAGATCAGCTCAGTTCAGATTTTCTAAAAAAAAAAATTTGTTTATTAAACTTTTTAATCCTAGCCAAACTGACCAAATTCATTCCTATAGTTATTGATTTATGAGCGCAATAAATAATTAAACTGCGTTTATATTTTTTATTTAAAAAAACAAGATATGAGAGAAATAAAAACAAGTGGGTCAACTTTACAACGCAGCTCATTTATTTAACGAGCCTAAACTAAACGAAATATAATTCGTAATCATGTTAAGCTTGAGAAAAGGGATGTACGCGGCTCATATATTTATATATCGTTGCAAGTATGCACCATGTTAATTTACTAAACCACTTGCCAAAACAATATCATAACTGACACGATAACAAAACAAATAAACTAATTAAGACACTCAACAAGTGATAATTTAAGCCTAATCTGATCAGGGATATATATATATATATACACACACTTGAATATGTACGTACGTCTTTTCTTAACTGAACTGAAGTCTCTACTAATATTTTAAATTCAGTGTTCAGTCACGAGCCGAGGAAATACCTTCGCTCCATGTTTGATTAACCACACAAAAGTAAGAAAATCAAGCACTTAACATTTAAATTAATTTTTAAACAAGAGATTGAACACGTACGTACTACGTATTTTGAATCAACCTGTTAGAATGATATTTGACAAGATTTAATGACATTTATATTTATAAAAATCGATTAATTAAAAATATATTTATATAGTTAATTAAGACACTGATATATAACATTCATTGGATACGATCAAGCTGATCAAGTCTGTTTTTCTTCTCTCGAGAATGTCCAGAAACTCGATCCTTGATGACTATTTCGGTTTGTTCATTAAACCTGAGCAATTACTATATTTGATTATGAATTATGTGAAATAATTATTTAGTATAGTATATTAATCGCTCATTGATTTGCACCCGCAGCCGCATCATCTCCTACCTACCTCGCTGGCTACCGACTCCCAAGGCAACCGTACTCTCAGTCTTCGTTGATGTCATCGCGCACATTAGATAATTAATGGGCGGTGTACGTGTTTGGTTGGGATTCTAAAAGGGCTTTTGATCATTAAAAATTTTAACAGTACAGAATTCATTTAAACTTATCTTTTTCGAACTTTTAATTAGATTAGTCGGCGGAGCATGACTCGGTTGGCAACACCCTGCTGCTGCAAGGGGGAGCAGGATCGGGTTCGCCTCCCGGCAGCTTCAAGCCGGGCATCACAAGGGAGAGGTGACTTGTGGGGATCGAGAGGGCTCGATGCCTCGTCACCCGTGTACGCAACGAGTCTCGGGCCGCTGGGCAATCCGTGTCCAAGAAAAAGAATGTAATTCCTTAAGAAAAAAAGAAAAATAGGTTACCTCTTATCTTTTACCTCAACTAGTACCAAGTTCACATTATTTAGAAATTTTAGAGATTTGAATATTATTCTATAATTTGTTTTTCACAAAAAAATGTTTGTTTTATTACATAGTTCTCTTGTTTCAAAATCACTATTTTAAAATGGCATTATTTTTTGGATTTTTAATTGAGAGTTTTTTACCCGGTTAAATTTGTAAAGGACGTGACCACGTGACTAATTAAGATGGGTGGTTTACAACTATGGTATGTTCTTGTTTATGCCCTTGCTTGGTTACAGTATAAAAAATGATAGCAGCTAGTTACATCAATTTTGATGTTGATATAATTTTTTAGATGTTCAAGTGTCAATATCAAAATTGATACAAGTGAGACTTGTATTTGTTTTCAAAGAAGAAGAAGAAGAAGAAGAAGAAGAAGAAGAAGAAGAAGAAGAGGAGAGAGGCTTATATATTACATAGCATATCTGGTTAGTTCCATAAACAGAGGGTCAATTAGGTTTTCACCTTCTCTCTATGTAACTTAAAATAAGAATCAAAACATTGATTCAAAATACAATATTTACGGATTAACTCAAACAATTGAAATGACTCCAGAACGGAAAAAGAAACTGCACTACTTTGCAAGCTAATTTTGCGATATAAAAGAAACAAGTACATAATCATCAAAAATAGTCTCTCAACCAAGGGGGTATTCGCGACGGCCCTAAGCCGTTGCAAAACCAGAAAATGCACCCCCGTGAGTGTCGCCGGGGCTGTAAATTGGGTATTAGCGACGGCGCTAAGCCGTCGCTAATGTCTATTACGGGTTTAAATTTATTTGCGACGGCTTAGTGCCGTCGCGAAAAACTTTATGAGGGACGGTTTCAGCCGTCGCTAATAACTTAATTGCGACGGCTTTGGTGGTCGCAAATAATACTAAAAGCGACGGCTTATCATGAGCCGTCGCCATTAAAATTGGCGACGGGCTTATTTGCGACAGTATTGCGACGGCGGAAGAGCCGTCGCTATTGCCTTATGGCGACGGCTTTTGTATTTTTAGCGACGGCGGTAAGCCGTCGCTAATGACTTTAATTCCTGTAGTGATATATGCTCGATCGCGGATGTTGACGAAATTAAAGTTAATAAAGCGCCTAATAATTAACCACATGAAAGAGAGAAACAAGACCCGCAAGACATACCTAACAATATTAATGTCAACATATACGTAATTAGGACTTGTGTGTGTATATACATATCCTTCTGATCAGCGGCACCCCCCCCCCCTCTTCTGCCTACCTTATTAAGTAGGACGCGCGAAATCCTTCTCCACTACATCTTTTAAAATAGAGGTTAGATCCCCTCGATCGGATGCTCTCAAAAAGAGAATATTCTCATTTTTCAATCAAAAATGATCACAACTCTAAGTAACTTAAGCGATGATTCATGATGAATTGATATGAATTTTTATTGAACCAGATTTCGTAACAGATTATATTATCGTTCGTAACATGGTACACTATAGTTTGTAATGATTCAATCCAATTCATAACAGATTACACTGTGATTCGTAATAATTCAATCCGATTCGTAACAAGTTATACGTACTATGATTCGTAACAAAATACACTGTGATCCGTGAACCATTATAAATCACAGTGTATCACGTTATGAACCATAGTATAATCGGTTACAAATCGGATGAATTATAACGAGTTGTATTGTGATTCGTAATATATGAACCGTTACGAACTACAATATAATCCGTTACGAACTGTACTGAACTATTACGAACATCAGTGTAATCTATTATGAAATTTAGTTCAATAATAGTTTATGTCAATTTATTTTAAATCTATCACCTAAGGTCATGTTTGGTACGGGAATAACTTGAAAATAAATCAGGTTTATTCTCGAAATTTCGAAGATAAACTTGGTTTATCTTTAAAAAAGGGTGCCAAACTGACCCCAAGGACCTGTTTGGTACCATAAAATTTTGGGGATAAACTTATGTTATTTCATAAATTTTGGGGATAAATCAAATTTACCCCAAATTATCCCGATACCAAACAGCAGCACCTGAGTGATTAGAGTTGTAATCATTTTTTATTATTAGAAACTGAGACAATTCTCTCTTTTGAGCGCACGAGACAATCTAAATTCTTTAAAATAATATTATCATATATGCGTGCCGCCTTGACACGGAGGGACACCGGCACGACCCACCTACCACGGCTGCTGCTGCTTCTCTCTCTCTCCACCGCCGGCGGCGGCGGCGGCGGCGGCTTCTATTCCCGTATGTACAGGCCGCCGCTCGCCGCCTGCCGTCATGCTTGCCGGTTCATCAGTTTCGTTATATTCAGACGAAGACGTCTCTCGACGACGTTTGTTCTTACAAGCTTATAAGAAGGATTGCGGTGCGACGCGCCGGACGACGATGGTTCTTGCAAACTTAAATTAAATTATAATGATCATCCAAGTGTGACGTAACTATGATTTTATTTCACGTAATATAGAGTTATAACAATATAATATTTAAATAAATTGAGTTAAACTAAAACTAATGTAAATCTGAACTTTAGGGTTTGTAATTATGTCATAATATTGACCACAAATAAGGTACTCAACACACACATATACTGAGTCACCAAAGTTTCTATTTTGTTAAATTATCGAGTCATCTAATTAAAAAAATTTTGATGATAAGTGAAATAGGCATGCATCATACTTATAATTTGATAATTTTTATAAAATTAATATGTGATTGTCCTAATATAGACTTTTAATCAAGTCGGGCTGTCCACAAGGGGGGAGGGGGGGGAGAAGACCAATTTTTTAACTAGCATATATATTTTATTTTTCGAATTGCAGAACTAGCGCCATACACAAATGTAAAAATAACACGATTTGGCGAACTGCCCGAACCCGAGGAGTTAAACTTTAATTTTAAAGCTAGTGTGGTATTATTGCAATTTAAAAAACAAAATAAGTTAATAGTAAACAAAACCGGAAGAAGGGTAAAAACCAGTGATCGGCAGAAGAAAGAGAAACCCATGCAGTGGTGGCGGCGTCCCGGTGACGGCCGGCGCTCCCCCGGAGAGGAAGAGCCCCCGGAGAAGAAACCCATGCTAGGCTGGAGATCAGAAGAGCTCTTCGACGCCCGCCGCCGATCGATCGAGCGGCTCCTCTCGCACGGCGAACAACTCCCGAAGTTGACGTAAAGCGCGCGGCGACTCCTGAGGTCTCCGCCGGGCGGCCAACCCTCTCCCGAGGGGTGTTTTTAAGAAGAGAAACACCCCTAGCCTCTTCCGGGCAAGTAAGGGTGATCCTGATCTACAGCTAGCTTCGCCGACCATGTATGGATGCCGTCGCCGTCGCCTTTGGCGACATTGTTTGTTTACGGTTTTGTTCGATGGCAACGGAAGACCACTCCAATCGGAAGCGAACGAGCGAGCGAGCGTGCTGCATACACTACTAGAAAAGTTAGTATTTGTTGCAAATAATTATGCAACAAAAATTAATAATTTTACAGTAAATTATTTTTTACAGTAACAAATATTTTTGCTGCATGTCGCTGTATAAAGTTCTCTCACAATATATTTTTAGCTGCAACAAATATATTTTGCTATAAAAAGTAGTATTTGCAGCAAACACAATTTCGCAGTAAAATATCATTATTATGACAAAATTAAAGTTGCAGTAAAAATATATTCACCGCATAATTGATGTTGCAGTAAAATCATTTTTACTGCTAATTAAAAATTGCACCAAAATCTTATTTACTACGGATTTGATGTTGCAGTAAAATAATTAATATGACAAAATTAAAGTTGCAGCAAAAATATATTCACCGCATAATTAATGTTGCAGTAAAATCATTTTTACTGCTAATTAAAAATTGTACTAAAATCTTATTTTCTACGAATTTGATGTTGCAGTAAATACTAATTTTTTAGATCTACGAGCATTAAGCTTAAAAAGTTAAAAACATGTAAGATACGAAAGATAATCATAGCTTGAACTTGAAAAATGAAATTGGCAAACATTCTTTGGGATATAACACATGGATAAAAATTTTGAATCATATAAAGAATTTTCAAAGTAGGACCAAGTCATTCCATCTACACCCTTTTAACAAGTTTTGTTACAAATACATATTTTGTAACAAAAATTCAATTTATCTTGCAATCAAACACTACAAAAGAAACAACATGACATGAGACCACGAGCAGAATTCCCACGCTCCACCAGTCGGCGACCTTGTCATGACCCTTCCCGAGGATAATTTCGGGGGCCATGTACTCTATCGTCCCGCACATTGAGTTGGATTTGGTATATACCCGAGCATGATCAGGCAGCAGCTCCGCCAGAGCGATGAACTTGGACGCCATCAGGTTGGAGTCGATCGCAACCTCTGCGAGATAGCTATCCATGAGCTTCGACACCTTCGTCAGCGAGCTCTGTTTCGGCGATCCTGCTGATTGTAGGCGACCAGAATCCTGCTGATTGTATCCTGCTTCAGGCCTTTGGATCTCAGCGCGGAGACAACCCTCTGGAAGAAATCCAAACTCAGGGTGGTCAGGTTCTCAAACGCCACAAAAAGCATTGGTCTATGTACCTCAAAAGTAAAAAAAATTGCATTACCTGTAAATCCTTGATACACACTTCAGCAACCGCTATACAAAAATAAAATTCTTCAATAAATCAAGCTACATTATGGCCATGAACGGCTTTGAGCAAGCAGGCTAACCAACAAGCCTTCAGTTATATTAAAATCTTTTGAAAAATATATCTAATGAGAATTGCTTCCAGAAGATTGTTATCTTGTTACCTACGAAGTAGTGTCCATTTATCACAAAGTCATCACCGCCAAAAATCATAGCCACAAGTAGAAGGGAGAACGAACCACAGAACATATTTACAGCAAAGACAATGCTTGAACAATTCACAGGATGAAGCTTTTGGCCTGCAAAAGGGTTTTCAAAACATGAGAAATACTAAGCATGGAATTGATACATGATCCAAGATTTAGCTGCAGGATGAAGCTACTCTGGCAGTATATTTACGTATGTATGATACATTTTTGCAAAGGCAATGGTGGCCATTGTTTAGGTGGCCTTTGACCCTCCCCCTGTGTTAGTTGAATTAATTAGGGGGCCTCACCAGCCCATAGACAAGATCCACTGCTCCACTGCTGTAGAGCAGGGACCTGTTTGAGGGTGTCTTATATCGCAACTAGTTTAGTTGTAAAGAGAGATTTAAGATGTTATTCTTGTGTTTTACGTGTTGCTAATACAAGAAATTGGGTTACACAAAACAAACAAAGGAAATAGGGATTGAAGATCGGGGTTCGATTCGCCCCATACGATCGAACACCATCGATCGATTGATCTTAGAAACGAGATCCCATGAAGGAAGTCTACACTAGATCTAGCGTCGGACGAGGGAGTCACTTCTGAACGAGAGGCAAAGTTTACGAAAGATACCTACGATGCCGACGAGATGATCCTAGCGTGTGGATGATGTTCCTCTGGAAGCTTCACTAATCACGATCTCCCTTGCCTTTGAATGTCACGATCTCCCTTGCGATGTTCCTCCGGAGGCTTCACGGCGGAATCTATAAAGGAGCGGATGAAGATCATCATATCCAGGTGGGATCGTACAAAGGGGGAATCGGAGAGATAGAACTAGATAGGGAGGAACATGAGGTTGTGTGGGTAGCGGATTTTACCTGGAGAGCCAGATAGAGAGCGGAGCGATCGCCAAGCTGCCTCACGTTCTCGTCGTCCTCGTCGGCGTCCCTTGCAACATGCCCTATTTCAGACTTCGAGAGAGCACATCGCGACGTCCTGCGCTGTGCTCAGCGTCGAGCTGTGTTCGCCGTATTAAACAGCGTACGCACAACATATATTAACGGCACATGTTCACTGTATTGATGAGTTAAATAATAAATTAAACATACGTATAATAAAGATACATGTTTTAGCAATTAAAGTGATAAAAGAGGATTAAAAATATTTAAAAAAAATTACTGAAACTAATTAAATATTTAACTTCAATATCTTTACCATTTTCTTCAAAAAAATATTTTTACTATTGACAAATATAAATTTTTATATTGTTTAACTATACACATACATTTTGAATTACATTGAAATATTAAAAATAATAAATTGTACAGTTATATTATATTATATTATTTATGACAAAATTTATGTTTACGGTAAATAAATATATTTTTTTTGGCAACTAACTAAAATTACTATTTTAAGTTAATTTTTTATCGTAACATTTTGAGTTGCGGTAAATAAATATATTTTTTGTGGCAACTAACTAAAGTTGCTATTTTAAGTTAATTTTTTATAACAACATTTTGAGTTGCGGTAAATAAATATAGTTTTTGTGGCAAAAGTTACTATTTTAAGTTAATTTTTTATAACAATATTTTTGGTTGCTGCAAAAAAATTGCTGTAAAAACATCAATTTCTTGTAGTGATATGTGCCCTGCCCTTCCCTCTCGTCGCACCAAAAGATATGTATACGTAACCACACCGCACTTCGAATCTGCCGTCCGCGCGAGGTAGCAGCACTGACGGCGAACTCCGATTCGATCGCGCGGGCTGGAAGGTCGACCGGAGGAGACGACCGGCGCAAGAAGAAAAAAGAGGGGAAGACGAGTAGGTGAGAATGCCGGGATGATTTCATCCAACAGATGATTGACGACAGCCGCCGCCGACAAACCAGAAGAAGAACACCGCCAGCAGAGTTGACGGAGTAGAGCCGTACGACGAAAGGATACATATATATTATATATAGATATGGGCTCTTCCGTCCAGATCATCTCTCCACCGAGTCCAGCTTTCGCATCGCCGTGACGTTGTGTATATACGTCTTTTGAAATTGCAGCCCATGTGCTGGGTCCCCGTTCACAGGAACTCGCACACTTCGAGTCTATGTTCCTGGGCTCGATAAAAACACGAGCGACCTCATAAATTGGAGTCCGGCTTCCCTCCAGTGAGACGGGTGCTACCTTTATAATATGAGTGCAGATCGCCTGAGGAGGGCTCCTGAGGGAGTCTCCTCAGGCCACACACATCTTCACAATAAATGTGAGTCACATCGACTATTTAATCCATCTTCAGAATTTGATGTGACTCACATTTATTGTGAAGATGTGTGTGGCCTGAGGGGGCTCCTCAGGAGCCCTCCTCAGGTGATCTGCACTCTTATAATATTCTTCGCTCAGATATAAAAAGGTGGGATCCACGTCTGTGCGTGAGTCTCACAAGTTAAATCAGAGATCAATATAGATGGAAGAATGTTTTCTCATCCACCCATCGAAGAGAACTCGCACTCCAAAAATTGAATTCGGTCGAACTCAACCTAACCAATTAAATACAAGAGGATACGTGTCCGACCTTCGGAACCGAACTGAATTGGTAAGTACAAACGGATTTGATTCGATTCGATTTTCCTTCTCTCCGAATCGGGTTGAACCGGTAAACTTCCTGATCCACTCCTTGTCGTCCTCTCCTTGCCCACATACCAATTCTTCCTTTATAGCATGAGCAAGCACCAACGGCTCGTCACTACCCTCCTCTAAAGTCCGGACCTAGCTCCTCCTCCTTTGCCAGTCCCCAACATCCTCGTCCTCCTCCTCTCCAGTCGCTGCTGCGAGCAACCGAGCCAGAGCCCACCCTCCTCCTCTTGCTTCTTTGTCATTAATGCCTCTACCTCTCCTTTACTCATTGGCACCCTCCTCCTCTTCGCTAGTCGTCGTAGCGAATAGCCGAGTGGAGTCAGAGCCAACCTTCTCCTTCCCCTTTCTCACTGACACTCTCCTCCTTGCCAATCGTCACCGCAAGCAACCGGTAGGAGCCGCCCTCCTCCTTTACTTTCCTTGCCGTCATTGCCGCCGCTCCTCTACTCATCGACACCCTCCTCCTTGCCGGTTACCGCCACAAGTAGTCGAGCAGGAGCCACCGTCCTCCCTCACCTTCATTGTTGTCACTGTTGTCTCTCCTCTGCTCAGTGACACCCTCCTCCTCCTCGGTCACCATCGCCCTCTTCCTTCTTGACTCTGTTGCCGCCACAAGCCAATGAGTTGGAGCTGCGCTCATCAACCTCCTTTCTCGCCACTACCCGAGTGCCACCCCTTTGCTTGCTATTGCCCTCCTCCTCTTCCTCGTTGCTGGTGCTGCTATGATTTGGGTTCGACTGCCTAATACTTAGGGTGGACCATCTAATACATTGGTTTGTTTCCATTAATCGGAGAAATTGAACCAAGCGGTTAACTTGAATAAACTTGAAATCATTAAAAAATATATTTAAATTTAGATAAAACAGTGTTTCATTTATATATTTTATCATAAAAATTCGATTTCTTGAATATTTTAACTTATACATTAATATTTTAAGTATATAAATAGTATTTTAAACAATAAAATTTAAATATCAGTTTGAACCTAACTCGGTTCAATTTGAGTTGAGAGGGCTATTCAGTTCAGTTTGAGTTAGAAAAATAAAAACACCGCAAACTCCAACCAAACCAACCCAATAACCACGTCCACCTTAGAGAGCTCGGCCACCAATCTTTGTCTGTTGCAGCAGGGCTCTTCTCTCCGAAGAAGCCAAATAAATGGTATAGTGTGGTTATAGGGTGTTTGGTAACGTTCTTAATTTTAAGGCAACCTCATTTTTGAAATCAAGATTATTTGACTTCTCAATTTTAGTTTTAAAATCAAAACAGTCTAATTATTTGGTGTTTGGCAAAATAATTATAATTTTTAAAAATTAAACAGTAATGTTTGGTTATGACTAGCACTCTGCGAAATTCTCTCGAGCTCCATTCGCAGAGAGGACTCGTCTGCCTCCCTCCCCTCACGGCGGCGGCACTCCTCCGGCGGCGGCGGTGGTCAGCAAATCCGCTCCCCGCGGCGGCGGCGCCCCCCGGAGCCCCCTCTCCCCCGCCGCGCGGTGCTCCCCGGCGGCGGAGAGGCACCCCCCGCGCGTTGTTCGCTCCCCGCGGCGGCGGCGCCCCGAGCCCCCTCCCCCCCCCGCCTCGCGGTGCTCCTGGCGGCGAGGCGCCCCCGCGCGTTGTCCGCTCCCCGCGGCGGCGGCGCCCCGAGCCCCCCCCCCCCCCCCGCGCGGTGCTCCCCTGGCGGTAGAGGCGCCCCCCGCGCGTTGTCCGCCTCCCCCCGCCACGGCGGCGCCCCCGCCGCGGTGCTCCCTGGAGGCACTCGCAAGGAGACAATCGCAAGGAGTCGGCGAGGGGGGAAGACAACGATGGCCGGGAGACGGCAAGCAGGTCGAGCGCGGGGGAGACAAGAGCGGGGAGACGGTGAGGAGGTCGAGCACGGAGGAGACGGCGAGTGCAGGGTGTCGAGTGCTTCTCTCTTGAAAATAAAACAACCATTACCTTGTTTTGTTTCTGAGGGAGAGATTAAGAGTAGGACTCTTCGTTTCTAAAAAAAAGAGAACGTTCCAAAAAAGTAACCAAACAGGTTCCTTTCTTCATTTTTAAAATTTAGAGAAAAAATAGGTAAAAAACCCTATCCAAACACCCTATTAGTGTTTTCATTACGAGGAGTTTGGTTGCATGACAAATTGAGATTTGGTTATAAAATTATGTTTCCTTAAGGAGGCTTGTTAAAAATGGTGTTCGACAAATTTACATAAAGAAATACATATTTATATAAAATTTCTTATTAGACAAAACAAGATGTGAGATTTTCTTTCATTGTGTTTTTTTTTTGGGTGACTCACACCTTTTTATGGTTATACGTGAACCGCATGCATTTTGTCAACATATCTTATGGGGTGTTTGGTTGCATGATAATGGAAATTTTAATTTTAATTTTTAATAATTATAAGAAAATTTGTTAAAAGAGATGTTTGGCAATCATGACAAATTTATATTTTGAAAGTGATTTTCTTCTTAAACAAAAAAAGAGAGTCTCACCTCTTTCTTTTTTTCTTGTGCCCCCCCCCCACTTTGTTTGATCATGGATGGTTGTTACTTGTTTTTGTTATCACATCCCTCCAAACATGGTAATTTTATGTCATGAGTTGGTTCACTTTTTATTTTAATATGATTTTTTATCATGAAAGTGTACAAAAAAATATCATGCAACCAAACACCCCATTGCCAAATATTTAGGCGCCTTATTTTAACACAAAATTTTATCATAAAAATGTATGAATAAAGCATCATGCAACCAAACAACACCTGTCATAGACAGCAAGAGAAATGTAAAACTAGGGACAAATTACGATGAAGGATGTTAAGTTCTTCCTTGGAACATGCATGGAAAATGGTAGTTATGACCGATACAAAATTAAGGCAATAAAAATGGTAGTTCCGAGGGGGGAAAACATAACTGCATTGGCGACCGAACTTTGTCGGGACTCGGGAGGGAGTCTCGGGACTGAAAGACAACAGCCAAATTGGGCCGACTCTACGCGGCCCATCAAGAGGGTTCAACTGGACTCTCCTACCTTGGTTCTTGTTTATACCTCAAACTATGACCCACAAATCAGACGATTCCGATCCTAGTAAACTTTTGAGCTGATTGTGATGTTTGATTGCACAATATTTTTTACATATCTTTACGACAAAAATTTGTATTGAAATAAAATATATGAGATTCAACTTATACGCGATATTCATTTTCAATATGTCCATTTAGATCTCATCCCACAGACATATTCTCTTTATTTGGTAAAACACTGCTCAAGCTCATCTATATCGTGCCAAATTTTGTCATAATTTGGTAAACAATAATGATATATACTTCATTTTTATTCCTCTATTTTGTTGTGTACTATACTTTACAACTTATATTCCTTAGTTCCGTTTACTTTTCTCTTTTCTGTTTGGTTTCTTGGATATAAGTAATATTAATCTTTCTTTTTGATACCATCGACAGGTTTTATAAATATTTCTATAAAAGACTCAATAATTTAAATACTTATTCTCATCCTTTTCAATGTTTTATTTCTTAGATTTTCTTACCATAATAATATCTATTTATTTTAAAATGTGTTCTTCTTTGTCCACATAGAAAGTTGAGCAGCTCATATTATTTTATAAAATGTCCAGATTCTATATTTTTAGATATTTTAAAATTTATAATTATTTGACTAAACATATAATCGAGGTTATTGATGTCACATTTATTTTATAAAAATTAGCTTAATTTTAAGTATTTATTGTATGTTTATTTTTTTAATGTAAAATGCCTGATAAATTTTTTTATAAAATAAGATATTAGAGGTGAGATTTGACTTTTATACCTTCAAACTGAGCTGGTGTCTATTTATGGCTTAATTTCACTATATAAACTCTCAACTTCATGCCTAATATCATGTAAAATTAAGCACGTAATTTGATTAAGATGTTCATATAGTAATTAGTTCAGTGTTAATTTTAAGATATATTATGTGTGTCACTCCTATTCTCTATAACACATCACATCCAAAAAATAATAAAAAGTATTTTTAAAAGGTTATTTAAGATATACGAGATATATTTAGAAGTTAATGGAGACCTAAAATTAAACAAACCGAATCAAGAAACTTCTGACAAAATCAGAAGTATGTTAAGTGCAAACAAACACAAGTTAAGTCAAACCAAATATCACCTTAGCTTAATTTAAAATTTTGATCTCTTAATTTCAAGTATAACCTATTATTTTGTTGTAAAAAGCACCTAATCTCATCAGTATTTTTTACATGATCAATAAAATTCATTCTTTTACTTTAAATTATACAATAATGGTAATCCTTTGAGTTTTGTCCAGAAAAATGAAAGGTTGAAACACACAACTTAATTTCGGCAATTTTATTGGTATTTACAAAAGATGTTTGATAAAGAGGTTGATTAAGGTACATGAAAGTTTGAGTTGAATACCCACACCTCAGACCGAATCACAGATCAGAGGCATGTTTAGAGCACTCGAGCATATCCAAATTTATAGTCAAGAAAATATGTTGATTCAAGTAATTGTTCTCGGTACTGGTACGGGTACTGGTTCTGGTGCACGTGACAAGGATCCGTTACCCGAAGTGGGCCGACCCGTCACGTGCATGCACGTGACAATACAAGTGCAGTCTGCAGTTCGGATAGCAGAGGAGACGTGAGCGTTGACTGCGACTGGCTACCGAGATTTCCTGCCACAAGATAAAAAATATTAGAGCGGAGTTTCGGAAGGTTCTTAGAATTTTCTTCTCGGTTCTTTTCTAAAAATTCGACGAATCATTAAATATATCATTTGATAATATATTTATTATCTTTTTTTTGAGAAGAAATAAGAGAGAAACCTCGTAAGTCCTTCTAAATTCTTCTAGACTCTTCGCTCTCTGTACAAATATAAGCTGAAAAATAAAATCTATTTTTTTATGTTTTACGACAGCTTTAAAAAAATCAATGGATATTATAAAAAAGAATTGTTCTTATAAATAAACGTCTAAGTCTGTCGTCCATTCCTTGTTCCAAAATCAACTTTGCTGTTAAAAAAATAATTTCTGTACTTTTGTAATCAATGATCGCCTGGAAGCGCCGGTCACCATCGCATCGACATCACCATTAAGAGAAATTAACAGTTAACAGACATTATTAATATGATCAATAATATAATGATTTTATTATATTGCGCTTTATCTGGTCTGGTTAGGGTTGGGACCGAACCGAGTCAACCGGTTCATCCCGTGCGACGGTTTAAGCCGTTTGATGCACTCCGAACGAACCGTCGACATCCCTTTCTGCGGCGGGCGCGAGCAGGGATAGGGTTGAGTAGAAGATAGCGCATTCGCATAGCATCCGCCTCTGCCGCCTGTTCTACGCGCTTCGTCCCCCAACTCCGTTGACAACCGGCCCCCGCCGCCGGCCAAGGGCAAGCGAGCAGATGAGTGGAGCGGAGGGGACGGCAGATGCCCGGCGGGAGGAGGTCGTGGAGGCCGCGGATTGTCCTGTCAAGTCGAGCTGAAAAGAGGTCTGGAGGGGGAGGAAAGGCGGGTGGATAGGGCGGGAATCTTTTTCTGTCAAGCTTCGTGGGACTCCCACACGGCGTTGCCGTTGTTATCTGCCTCGATATTCCCCTGCCTTCCTTGTTTTACCATCTATCCGACCGTATTGATTCCTTTACCGCCTAGCTCTGCTTTAATATCGTTGATTGTTCCTCCTCCTGCCTCTCTAGTCATAAGGCGCCCCGTTTTTTTAGTGTCCTTGGTGGTGGCGGTGGTGGCGGCGGTGGCGGCGGCGGTGGTGGGGTGTTGACGACTTAACGTGAATAGCCGGCTTCAGCGCGCAAGTTCTCCGGGAAGGTGAAGAGAAAGGGCAGGGCTTGGGCTGATGGACGGGAATTTGATGGATGATATCATCAGACGGCTGCTTGAAGCAAGAAACGGGCGGACGCCGAAGCAGGTCCAGCTGCTCGATGCCGAAATCCGGCAACTGTGTCTTGCGGCCAAAGAAATCTTTCTTAGCCAGCCTAACCTCCTGGAGCTTGAGGCGCCCGTGAAGATTTGTGGTAATGAAAATATTTCGATGGTTATAACCAAAAAATGCATTTTGCTGTGTTAGCTAACTGCTGTTCCTTTATCCTGTATTTCTGGGGCGTCGTTTTTTTGCTTGTCTCCGGAAGTCCTTTTATCCCTCAATTTGTTTAGTACTAAAGACACCAAATGTTTGGCTACTCTGTATAGAGGATCTTTGATGCAGCACAATTTGTAGAAGGAATTTTCGTTGTGTAAACTAATCACGTGCATTCTTTACATGACATCAGACGGAGTTGATTCATATATGACCTGATTAATTATGTGCTTATATTGAATGTGTTTCCTTAGTTCTTTTGCCCATCAAGATAATGTACAAATGGGAAGTGAGAAAGTACTTTTATGATTTCTTTGGGTTGCTTGGAGATACTTTACTTCTGACACTTCAAACCTTCATGGAATCATTAGCCAGTGTTATTTGTGGATATCTTTTAGAAAACGTGTTCACCAATCTAGTATTCTACTACTTTTTTTTTAAGTTTTCCCACCATTCTAATATCTGAAATGGGTTCATATGTGTTTTAGGGACATGTATTATGGTGAAATTTCATGTGCCTGTATGGCTATAAGAGTTTTTTTTTCTATTTTAGGTGGATTGCATGAGCAATCCGATATAACTTCTTATCTTTTTATGTTATTTAGATTGGTATGTGATGTTTATGGATAATATTACATTGGTAGATGGGACATGGAGTTGATAGGAGGTTGAAATTTTCGAGGAATAGTTTGGGCTCTAGGGCCTTGTTTAGGGCTGTTCTTGTGTCGGTTTGGTTCGGGTTGGAGGGATTTTTTTTCCCAACCCAAACCAAAATGAACAATCCATTCAAACTGAACCGAACTGAATTATTCTAATTTGGTTCGGTTCGGTACAAACTGGTAATTAAATAACTATTATTTAAAATAAAACGTATATATAAAAATATCAATGTATAAGTTAAAATATCTAACATATATATTTTTATGATAAGGTATACATATAAAACATGATTTATTAATATAAATATATTTTGGTTTAATTCAGGTTGGTGACTTGGTTTGGTTTAACTGGTTCATGAAGCTGAACCAAACCAGTGTTGGTTCAATCTGAAAAATTCGAACACCCCTAGTCTTGCTTGGTAAGGGGATGATCTTTATCCCTTCATTAACACAGGTGTGAAGATTTAGGCTAATAAGAATTAAAAAAAATACATCTATTGTAATTTAGTGAATGTCAAAAGGGTAAGGTCAGAGGAGTTAGCTTGAATGGTATTGTTTATGCCTTTTGTGGTTAGTGTATTAAAAAGGTACTATATCGATTTTACTATTGATATTTCTTGAGGGTAGAGTATCAATAACAAAATTGATACAGTTGGACACTTCTACCACAATTCGTGCCTATTTATATTACAAATTTCAAATTTGATATTATTTGCCAAATGTGTTGTGCATTGTGATGATTTGTATCAAAATCAATTTCAAAATTAATAGTAATATGTGATCTTTCTTTAATATTGTTACCAAACAGGCTGTTAAGCAGTCATTTTGAATATCTTGTTTCAATCATCTAAAATGAAGGATGAGAGAAAGATGTTTCTAGTGAGATTAAAGCAGGTTAAAAGAGGTGCAGATCCACCATGAAAATTTTTACATGATTGTAAATATGTTATCAAAGGTGACTGATGTGGGCCACGAGGCAGGATGAGACAGCTGTATCAGGTCTGGGGATTCATTTGCTAGGACTGGGAGGACCTTCCCCTGATTGATACGGTAGCCACAGACATCTATAAAGTGTAGCAGCCTCTGACAACTTTCCCAGTGCCGGCAACCAATAGTGAGCCCTTTGATGACTCACCTCTCTCTTTCTCAGCCCCTCTTCGAGAAAAAACAGAAATGGATGGATTGGTTAATTAATAAAAATTGCATTTTGTATGTAGGCACTTGCCTAAGATGTGTAAGCCAATGATTTTCTGGTCAGGATTGTTTGATCTTACAGACCATGATGTGGTTAGGCAACCCCTCTCATGTCAGTCACCCCTTACCTTTAAAAATGCATGTTGTAAAAGTTTAGTAAAGTTAAATGGAAGTCCTATTGTATGTCAATAAGACCTGAAAATTAGGGCATTATCAGTTAGTGAAAGTTAGGGCATTATCAGTTAAATCAAACTAATACAAGAGATATTGAGATAGTTTTGCCATGAAAATTAGATGCTATTTATTTGGGGGCAAGAAGGGTGAGATATTTCTCATTGCCCCAATCACATGAGACAGGCTTTTAACAAAAACATGTGTAAGTTAACATATAAATAGTATAATTATATAAATAAATGAGATAAACTAGGGTAATGCACCTGATAATTCCTACTCTTTGGCTTCTGCACATCCTTCTTTCTCTCCACTGTATTCTCCATTCCTTTCAGTCTCAGCCCTTCCCTGCACACGGGACATTGGCCACGGCCTTTGCAGTCACACACGCAGCCGGCTGCCGCATGGCCCACTGCCGCACTGCCACTGCCTGCTTTCTCACTGGCTGACCTGTGATGCCACTGGCGTCTGGTGACCCCTCCCAAGCTGCCATACCTGCCCTACCTTCTTTCTTCTTCCCTTTGCTTCTTCCTTCAGGCTTTTCCATCCCGATGAGTGCTGGTTCGCCACTGTTGGCACCTCAAATATTCATAAAAGTTATACAAGCAAGGTTAAGGGTCAGCCACGTACCTGAAAATTGAGGGCAATGAGTCCTTAGCCAATAGGACTGACTCTAGAAGAACTAAACACAAGGGAGCTTTCCGAGTCTGAAACTTAATCGGCAGGACATCTGTAGAAGGCGGTTTGTTTCAGCTGCTGGGTCTTAATGCGCAGGGGAGCTGGGAAAAAGAAAGAAGAAAAAAAGAGGGGAGGGAGCTGGGTAGTCACGACCGAGATGGCTCAATGAAGCTAGCTATCCGCAGATTTAACCAAATGTTGGCCCATTTGTGCTCTTCTCTTGTGACAGGCCGTTCAAGAGAAATCCACGTCAAAAAAAGGGAGAAATAAAAATAAATAAATGAAGAGAAGCTGTCGGAGCAGGAGGGGAAACCGACTCCCCATCGGACTCTACCCCGGAGCCAATGCTAGCGATGGCAAGGAGCTGCCGTAATGAGGCAGTTGAGGATAAGAAGGGAAGGGGATCGATCCCGTCTGCTTCGGGATAGCCCCGAGTCCTTCTCGGAGCCGCAACCCCTATCTCGGGAGGTTTCCCGGCGGAGGAAGGACAACACCGAGCCTATAAGAGAACCCAGCCTCCTCCTCGGCTGGACCTGCGTGAATAGACCCCCCAAGGAGAGCCATCGAGAGACCGAGAGAAGGAGAGGAGAAAGAGGACTTACCAGAGTCACACACCCCCCCGCCGTCGCTTGAAGCCACTTCAAACTTGTTTATCCAGAAGCCGCAGCCGTTGGAAGCCCCTCTGCGGAGGCTTGCCGTCGCCGGAAATTCCTCCGAGAGCTGCCGCTGCCGTTACCGGACTCCCCTCCGGAAGCTTCCTCTGTCGGAGCCCCCTTTGCCGAAGCCTCCGCCGTAAGAACTTCTCTCCGGAAGCTCCTCTTCTTCCACCTCCGTCGAAGGGCTAAGGGACGTGCCGCCGAGCCTTTCCCCTTCCTCCGCTGCCGCCGAGGGAGACGGGAACCACTCGTCGATCGCCGGGTGCCGTCCGCTGCCGTCGCCTGGTCGGGAGGAAGAGGAGGCCGGCCGATTTATTTTCTTCCCCACTTTAGTCCACGCTGGCAGATGTTGGGAGAAGGAGAGGTCCAGAGCGGCTGCGGGTCCGATTTTGACCCGCAGGTCAAAATTGGAGTGGGGCCCACCAGGGGAAAAGGGAAGTAAAAAAAGAAGAAAAGGGGCCGCGGCCAGGAGCCGCGCGCTCGCGCAGGGGCTGCAGGGGAGTTGACCCGGGGGTCAAGACGCAGGGGGTTCCCACTCAAAAGAAGCTATTAAAAAAAAGAGAGAAAGAAGAGGGCCCAAACAAGGTCCCGCGGGATACAGAAAGGCCCACCAGGCTTTGTGAAGCAGGAGGTCCGAGGAAGGCCCATGAAGATTATTTTCTTAAAAAAATATCCTTGATGGAAATTAAATAAAAATGCACCTAATTAATTAAACAAACCGAGGCGAGCATCCGGCCGGCTAAAAATCCTCCTCATGGTCTCGGCATAACTTAAAAGAATGAAAATAAATGGGAAAACAATAGGCCGGCTTTAAGCATGTCTATTAACCCATATTTCAAAATAAAATAAAATAAAATAAATAATAAACAGAAATTAAATAAAAATCAATTAATTAATTCAACAAACCGAGACGAGCATCCGGCCGGCTTAAGAATCTTTTTAAGGATTATTATGTTCTTAACTGAAGTGTTGATGTACCCAGTAAATGTAAATAGATGGAGGCTGATAAGGTCAAAATAAAATTCTTATACTTTGTATTGGACTCTTGAAAACATCAAAGAACCTTCACTCAACTCCAAAAAAATGTGAAACCTCAGAAATCTTGAAGAGCTTAGGTGGCGTTTGATTACACTTAATGGAGCCTGAAGTCTGAATCGGTCAGATGTTCCTTTGATCGGATTGTTTGATAAAATTAAAATATTCAGATCTTAATTTCAGTTGTTGTAACGGTTAACATCTTAATGCTTAAGTGAGGATTCCTTCACTTGACACTGAACTGGTAGCTCCCTTTTTTATGCTCCTTTTTATGGTTGCTGTGTCCCATTGTCACGAAGCTTCATCTTGGGTATAGCCATTAAGCCATGTACCTTTTGTTTTTACATTTAATTCTAATATACAAAAAAATATTTTTTCTGTAGGTTGTATAATTTATAGATAACTTGTGAGCATTTTATCTTTGTTGTGCATCTTGTTTTCTTTTAAAATTTTTTGTGAAAAAAAGTATTATATATTTTCACATAGGTGCTAATATGCTTTTAATTTTATTAATTATGTTGAATTTTATATTTTTTTACATTTAGGTATTGTTTTGTGATTATGAAATAGTCTTCAATATTTAGTTTTAAAATTTTAGATGTTAATATGTGGTTATTAAATAATTTTGATATATTCAGTTTTCAGATTCAAACATTAATTATTAATTTATCAAACAATTTTAATCATTGAGTTTTCAGATGTTTTATGTTTAATGTATACAGATGTAAGTGATGAATCTCAGATTTGAGAATTCAGATTTCATTATTATCAAATGCCACCTTAGAAATATATGGCTTAGAGTCTTAGACGTGGATAACAGGGTCCAGAAGTGGGGCAAGACATTTTTTTTCTTGTTGCTATGGGGGAAGGGACATTGGAGGCGATGTACTTATGCGCAAGGGAGGTCTGGGTTTTCAAAATGCACCATTAGGACCTAATTATATCATTAGAACACCAGGATGCTACTCATTGTTTACGGAATCGGTGGAATCGGACCGATTCCGGAATCGGATCGGAGGAATCGGTCCGGAATCGGAATCGGAATCGGAATCGGATCGTTTTTTTTCTTTTTTTGCTATTCCAGTCGGATCGGCCAGAATCGGTCCGGATCGGTCCGGAATCGGATCGGAATTGGAATCGGATCGGTTTTTTTTTTTTGTTTTTTTTTCTTACCGATTCTGGATCGATTTTCTTCCATTGAATCGGTCGGAATCGGTCCGATCCGATCCGATCCGGATCGGATCGGTACCCACCGATCCCGATTCCGATTCCGATCCCGCGATCCTTGATGCTACTTGTCCATTGTTTCTTCCCTTGGTATTCTTTCACATTTTATTCCAGTGAAGATGAAGATAAATATCCTGTGACATGCTATAGTAATAATGACATTTTGAGTGTTGTTGATGGTTTTTCTTTTGTTTCCTTTTCCCTTTATTATTCTTTTTTTTAGCAAAAGGTTAGGGTTTTTGCTATTTGGTTCGACCTAAAAGGCCAAGCAGATCCAGTAGTTTTGCTGATGGAGTAGTCATTGATTTGTTTTTATTTTGGAGATCTTTTAAATAAAACCAAACCAGTGAACTGAATAACCCAAGTTAAGGTGGATGTTTATGTTATCTTATGTATGTTAATGGCATTCACATGTTTTTTATACAAAAGTAAATATGTTAGTAGCATAAACTTTAATAAGATATGGCCTGATTATAATCAAACCAAACAAAACTGAATCAGTTCAATTTGTTTGGCTAGATTTGGAAGGTAAGTTTGTTTGGTTTTGGGGAAAAACATCCTCAAAAATTAAACCAAATCAAAGCATGTGCACCCCTAGCAAGAGGGAGGCAATGCCATAAGTTACCATGGATTGCAGGTGTACTCAACTTCTTTATTCTTGTAGCTTCCCTCCTATGTTCTCCAGACCTTTTTCCTGCATTCTCTTTTTCTATTTTCCTGTGTTAGCACTGCACAAGTCATGCCATGGATGGCACACATGCATATTCTTTCTTTGTGCTTCTGGAGATCTGAGACAACAACCAGACGTCGGAACTTTAAGATTCTGGATCTAGTTTGCTGCTGCTGTTTTTTCTTGCTTTCTGCTTTGACCAGTCATTTGTTCTCAAAACTGGTTTTTATTGCTTATAAATGTTTCTGAAGTAAAATAAGCATATGGTAAGTTTCTTAATTTATATGGATATTGCATGATTTTTGTTTACTGGATGTTATTCATTCAGTCTGAACCATCAATTTTGGCAGGAGACATCCATGGGCAATATTCTGACCTTCTTCGGTTATTTGAATATGGAGGATATCCACCGGAGGCAAATTATCTGTTCCTTGGTGATTATGTTGACCGTGGGAAGCAAAGCATAGAAACTATATGTCTTCTTCTTGCTTACAAGATAAAGTATCCAGAGAACTTTTTTCTTCTAAGGGGTAATCATGAATGTGCCTCTATTAACCGTATATATGGTTTCTATGATGAATGCAAGAGGAGATATAATGTAAAATTGTGGAAAACATTCACTGACTGCTTCAACTGTCTTCCCGTTGCTGCACTTATTGATGAGAAGATTCTTTGCATGCATGGTGGACTTTCTCCTGATTTGAAGAAATTGGATCAGATACGTAGTATTGCTCGCCCAGTGGATGTGCCAGACCAAGGTCTTTTGTGTGATTTGCTGTGGTCTGACCCTGATAAGGATATTGATGGCTGGGGGGAAAATGATAGGGGTGTTTCTTATACTTTTGGTGCAGACAAGGTTAATGAGTTTCTTGAAAAGCATGATCTAGATCTCATATGCCGTGCCCACCAAGTAAGTCCGGTTCTTATTTTTTGTTGGAAATAAAGCTGGGCTCAGTAGAATTATGCGCTAAACTTAGCTTACCTCATTGAAGTTGGTTTCTTTTTTTCCCTTGTGGTTGGTAGATTCAGTTGATTGATATAATAATACCTGATTACTTCTAGTCATAAGTTCAGAAAGTATACAATGTATGGATTCAAAATTGTGCCTATTGAAGTGTACTAAGGTACTTCACACATTTGATCGTCTGATGATCAATTGAAGTTAAACGAGTATTTTCTCATTGTTCCATTATATACACTCTCTTCAACTCAATTTTATGGATAGAATAGGTGTGAAGTCAGCTTCAACACCTTAGGCCAGGATGACTTACAATACATTTAGCTGCCCTTTGTCAGGATTTGTCTGTACACTGGTTGATAGTTGATTATATGCAGAGGCGTTAGTATTGATGTGTAATTTGGTTACTTCTTCCCAAACGTGATGTTCACAAATGGACTGTACAAACTACCAACCATTTTAGACTAAGGTCTTGTGTAGTAGGTCATTTAGCTTTTGGTTGTGAACTAAGGTCATAATTCTTCCATGTCAGGTTGTCGAAGATGGTTACGAGTTCTTTGCAAACCGTCATCTGGTTACTATATTTTCTGCACCAAACTACTGTGGGGAGTTTGATAATGCTGGTGCTATGATGAGTGTGGATGATACGTTGACATGTTCTTTCCAGATCCTTAAACCAGCGGATAAGAAAGTGAAGATTGGTTTTAGTGCCAGTATGTTAAGACCAGCAACACCTCCACGGAAGGTATCATATCTCTCAGGCAACCATTGACATTTTCTGATCTGGAGGACTTGCTGGTATTCTATTTTCGCTTTTATTTTTACTGTAAATATACTCTCTTTTTTCGCTCAACCCTCCAGTTCATCTGGCAATTTTGTTCAGCTCATAAAAGACTTGGCGAGGAGTGCTGAGAGTAATGATTACTGTATCTTGCAGCTAAATTAATCATTTCACTATAAACTTTCTTTAAGATTTGCTCGTAATGGCTACAGCTATCACGCACAGGTAGATTGCCTGCATTAACCTGTCAGTGTAAGGGTGGAGTCGATGGATGTGTCCAAACATGTTAACTCCCTAGAGACTTTAGAGTGCCCATCGGGGCAGTTAGTTTGTTCCATGCAACATCAACTAATGAACATCGCTAGGCATAAACCTCTACTTGGATCTTGAGTGTAATTGGTGTATGGGTACGTACTTCATGGCACGAAAACATGTCACAGCATATGAATGTGAAAGGGAAAGAGTACGGGTTCAAATTATGGCTGAAATTGATATCTCAGCTCATTATTCTGACACATGACATGGCAATTTTCAATGTAATTTATACATTGTTTCTCCATAAAAATGCACCTGGAATCTTCTTTCTTCTGCTTTCTGGGTATCCAATGACAATACTGAACCAGATTTCATGTTTTCCGGCTTCAGGGTGGGAAGGACTAATGAGTTGTCAGCAGCGAGTGGATGCTGTTTCTTTCATCTTGGAGTCTTGGAGGTGCCCTTCTTGCTTAATCTACGGAGCCTGGTGCCCCATTTGCTTCCCGCCACATTTTGAACTTAAATGCGGAGAGAGGGAGAGACAAAAAGTTTTTAAGTGCGACTTCACCGACGTTGGCAGATGGTTACCAAGTTTTAAGTATACTTGAAGGACGAGATAAAGTGCTTTCATATTGTAGTTAACTGCTTGGTCCAGGCCACTTTGCTCTCTGCTTATGATTTGCAAGTGAATGAACACCTCGCTGTACTGCAACAACCAAGATCAAGCCAAAGAAAAAGCTAAGAGGAGCAGGTAGATGAATTCTTGGTCTTGCTATAGTTTAATTGTTTCCAACTTTCCGTTTATCTCCAACATCATATTTTAATGTGAATCCGAAGGTGGATTTTGTCCTGGTTCACGTTTTTTTGTACATCTTAGGCCCTTCCAACTTAAATGTCATGGTTTTGAGATTTATAAGATGGTATCAGAGCTGGGCGGTAATCACATTATAATCATTTGATCTTCCTAGGTTTTTGATTATCTTTAAGTCCGGGCAGTGCGGGAGTGTTGAAAAGTGAAATTTGTTTCATATTGATAGGTGTAACGAGGTTCACTTGTTTTGTATAGCTTTATATTTTGAGTCATGATTTCGAGATTTGTAAGAGTATGCCGCTTGTCTCTCTCACCACACCATTCTAGGGGTTCATCAGACTGTGATAGATTCTTTAAAGTCGTTAATGTCTTTTGGGTTTGACGGTATTTAATCAGAGAGAAAAATTACTGCCCTTTTGTTATATTTTTTTGTATTAGTCATCAGTAAATAACTTGAGCATGAGACGGTGCTTGTCTAGAGGCCTCTGGTATCTAGTATTGACTATACAAGGACCCGTCGGTTTGTTTGAGCCGAACTGATGTCTGGTTCTTGAGTAGCTCCGAGGTTAGACACTACACTGATTTGAGGTCGGATGCTTTTGACAGTTTGGTAAAGAAATAATTTTTAAAAATTTATTTAATTTTAAGTGATCTTTGCATAGCTTTTTATTTTGAGAAATGAATGGTTAAGATGTTATATATATATTACAATATACGAGACTAGAAATGATATTAAGACTTCAAATGCTTAATCATGCTAAATCAAAGTGATCTTAAAGATAATTAGAGTTCACATATATATATATATATATATATTTCTTATGCACATCATCTAATACCTTCGTTGAATAAATGTTTCGCTCGTGTATCTTCCTGTAACCTTTGAGCCAATTATCACCACCAGCTTTGCGAGACGAAGCTACCCCCATTCTTGTCTACTTGATAAAAGAAAGATAGCATATTCACGTGGCGTTTGATTTAATTATTTAAAATCTTAGTTTCATTTCTAATCCCCTACTCCGTGTTATTTACATCTTAGTTTCATTCCTAACCCCCTTGCGTTGTGTAAAGAAAATTAACAAAACTAAAAAAGTTACAACCAATTGCTTAAAATTAAATACTGTTTATCACATTCAGACGTTCGTTTAGACGTCGTCGTGCGATTCGTTCGGAAGAAAATAGAAATCTTTCGAGCGTGGTCATTTGCCTTGCCGCCGTCTGAGGGGATCAAAACGAAGGAAGCAAAACGTCGAACACCTCTCAGGCAGCGGCCCACGAGAGATCTTTGCTCATCGATTGATGCACCAAGCTATACATGCGGCCCAGAGGGAAAAAAAGCAACTTCGTTATTGATAACAGGTGGTACGCGTCTGCTCCTTTGTAGGTATGATACGACAATCAATCAAAGGAGATTACACACGGCGACGGCGGCGTAGGGGGATTGCAGGGAGAGGGCGAAGAAACGAGCAGAGCAAAATATAGGGCAAGAGACGGGAGGAGAGCTCAGCTGGATCAGTTGAAGAGATCGGCGAAGGTCGGCAGCTTCACCTCGCCCTTTCTGGACAGAGGGATGGTGAAGTTGCCGAAGATGGGGAGGTCGATGGTGAGCCCGACCTCCAGCTCGTAGTCGATGTCCCAGTCTCGGCCCACGTCCCTCATGATGCTCATCAGGAAGTCGTAGGGCACCTTCAGCGGCAGATCCAGCTTCGTCTCCTCGCCGCCCTTGAGCGACCCCGGGTCCGGCATGGTCCCCGACACCACCACCCTGCAGCAATTCCGCAGCATCAATACGCGACGGCGACGGGGACGAGCAAGATCAAGGGCATGCTGATTCTCCGATGAGGTAGTGGTACAAATTAGGCAGGCGAGAGTGTTGGTCTGATAAACGATACGCACCTGCCGGCGCTCTTGAAGGTGTAGGAGACTTCGCAGATGGGGAGGCTGTGGCTGTAGGGGTTGGAGACGGAGACCTTGCCGAGGATCAAGGCCCCGTCGCGGCCGACCTTCTGCAGATCCACGTCCGTGAGCTCCGCCTCCGGCTTCTTGATGTTCGCCACCTTCTCCGCCAGGAAGCCCTTGGCCTTATCCAGCAAGCCGGCCATCTCGATCGATCGATCACGACACAACACAACACAACACAACACAACACAACCTAACCTGGTGATGTGATGTGATCGCTAGCGCTCTTGCCTCTCCGTTCGGAACGAGATCATCCAGGGAAAGGAAAGAGCTGTGCTGGTAAGAGAGGAGAGGAGAGGAGAGGCAGCTATATACCCGAGGAAGACTTCTTTTATTTATTAATCGGGGAAGACGCGGGATGCGCGCGTGGAGTCGGCGTTGTGATCGATCGGCCGATGCTCCTTCCTCTTTTTCTCCTCCTCTCGCGTCGATCCGACGCGGGGTCGCCGCCTGGCAAGCCTCCGGAGTCTGAGCACTGGCAGACGTGGACGTTCCCTGCACGATCGGAAAAGCCGGATCTCATTCACGGAAGTGGACTTTCGTTTGGCTAGCGATAAAATACTGGGGAAATTGAGTTCGGTCCTCTTAGAAGCTCGTTGAAGTGAGTATCCTCCATCTTCTAACCCCAAAAAAAATGAGATTCACGTGTGAACTTTCGAAGAAACCCGAACTTCGAAGAAATTCACCTTTTCGATTTTGAAGTAGGGCAGCGAAGGGTCCGGAATAATACCCAACTTACACTTGTTTGTTATCAAAATCTCGTAATCAAAAAACAAAATCAGCTAATTCCGATTTTGATCCTGATTTAGTACCCAATTTTGCAGTGTCTTACAATTAAGCAAGGAAGAAATTGATATGACGGTCAGCAGTTTTGTATCTTTTAAAAACATGCGTGCAGTACGTAGTCGCATTGCATTCCAATGATTGTTTGAAGCAAAAATGTTGAGGAAAAACGCCGAAATCTGGATTGTAGGGGAAAACCTGAAGTTCTATATGCGATTAGATCTTCAACGATAAGACTCGCGTCCTACTTTCTCTTTTTTCGAGAACAAATTTCAACCGTGCATATAAGAACTTCAAAGAAGAGTCGACATACCATACGAGGTGTTTTGGTGGCATGACAAATCATGTTTGTATTTAAAAAAAAAAAAGAATGTTTGAAACAAAATACGTTAAGATAAGTATTTGACATTGATTACAAAAATACGTTCTGCACAGGACTCGTTATTTGCTAAACAAAGAGACGGAACCTTTTTTTTTCATATGATCCCCACACCGTTTATAATTATACATGATTTTTTTTTTTTACTTTTCTTCGTCGTCATATCTCACCAACCATAAGAATCGTGTCTTTAGCCATTTCAAATTTTATCTTGATATAAAATGTTATCATAAAAATTATTGTGCAACCAAACACCCTATCAGTTGGTCATCATAGAAACATGACTTAATTGTTCTCAACAGGTTCGTATGTATTAGCGACCTCAGAAACAAGATGATCTTTAACACCAATTCAAAGTCGAAGCACACTAAGCCCCGTTATATTATAAATGTCCTCTTTCAAAAAATCACTTGTTTAGAAACAAACTTCATTTTGGATCACAAAACAAGAACTTTTGTCTGGTTAAAATTGTACAAGACATGAAAACAAAGTACGAGATAACATGGTTAAGATGATTTTATAATTACAATTTTCTTGCCCTGGTTCCCAACCATTCCTCATGTAATTTGAAACGAGAACATCTTTTTTTTTTTCAAAATACAATGTCTTTCATTAACCCAAACAATTAAAAATACTGCAAAAATGAAACAAATGCACTATTTGACAGAACTTTTCCATAAAAAAACAAGCCCTTAACACTTGCTTCTCAAGGAGCCCAGACCAGTTTTGCAATGAAATGGACGAATGCACAAAGAGTGGAGTATCCTGAGGGTTATACAAGACTACAACTGATGCAGCAGTTCAGCGTGCAAGACAAAATCAGGACACCAGCATATCACAGTAGTAACAGAACATTACCGTGGGGGTTCTTTCAAAGTTCTCATTTCTTCTTCAGCGTCAGTACTCCCATTTCTTCAGCTCCGTCCCTTCCGGAGGTGTTCCCTCCACCTTCTTTGTACCCACATCTTTCCAATTCGTTGACAGCACCGTCCCGTTTGACTCTACCTATTGCATTTATTTAGCATCGGAAGGAACAGAACATGATCAAGAGAGAATAAAATGTGGGATGCACGTCTAAACGGACAAAACGTATGAAACAGTAAAGAAATGGAAAAAGTAAAAGCAGGCACTTTCAGTCAAGAGCTCATACAAATGACTTCTGCATCGCTCTCTTCGTATCCTCATCTGCATCTCTGTATATGTCTCTGAAAAATTTATTCAGGGCAGCATCACCATTTAGTTTTTCTTCTTTCTCCTGAAAAAGAAAATGAACAAACAACTGAGAATTTGCAGTTATTTGGGACATGGAAAGGTCCGTCTATGATTTGCTCTGGAACCTCTCTTTTCACTTGGGCTTCTAGTTTGTCCCAATCAGTCTTTGACTTCGAAGATGGATATGATGGCCTCTGTGTTGTTGAAGCTGAGATCAATTAGACAACATAAAGCATGTCAGTTTTCAAGAAGTTTAAGATCAAAAACCAAAATCCCCAAACAAAATCACTGTATTAGAAATAATATCTCAGGTAACGCCAATAAGGTTTCAATCATAAAAGCATCTCAGCCATGTACCCTTCAAATTGTCTCACATCGTTCACAGGGAATCATCACATCGTTCACTTGAATCACTTCTATAACTAAGTTAACACCCTGTCTGGGCCTAAAAAGGGGGTTTTCTACGTCTCTACCTCTAAGTACCCACAATTGCACATAGGTCTCTGTGAAAACCTACTAGATGATACACCCATATCATCTAGAATGTTGCACATACATATCCCTGCATCACTTTCCTAAGATGACCTTAACCTAGTTGATAAAGATAAAAAGATAGTTGACAAGAATGGGAAGTCCAAAATGCCTTCACCTAGTATTGTTTATTAAAAGTTTACTCCACCCCACTTCTCCTCCTTCCACAGTTCACAGCCCACATGCCAATCCTGGAGTCCTCCCACCTTGCAACTTTTTCCAAACCAAATGTACCTCTTGAAGGTTCACATCATTTTTATTAAGGTATAATACATGTCTATATATGATTTTGAATGGTTTAGCTAATATTACATTTTATTAAAATATAGTGAGTAGGTATGTATATGCATGATTAGTTTTGCCTTAAGAAGTCTTGAGATATTTAATTTTACATAAAAATTATACACAAATATTCATAATTTGTCTAAGTTAAAATAAATATTCAATCAAATGTGTTATTTGGTTTGGTTTGACGAACCTTTGAAACCAAACCAAAGCAATTGGTAGTTCAACCCAACCCAAACCAAACCAAACCATGGTTTGGTTTTTGTGTTGACCAGGATAGTGAACACCCTTATGCCATCCCACAGTTCCTCTCCACCTATAGATCCTGACGCATTGTCAATTAGAACCCTCCAGTTGCATAGTCCCTGCCAGCGTTTTGTTGCTCCCACCTGACCACATCCTGTAGGGACCTCCTATCCTAGCAAAGCCATGCATCCTCCCCCAGCTCCTGTCAGTGTCAGCATCTCATTCCCCCAGCCCACATCACCCTAGCAGTTTCTCTGGCTACAGCAAGAGAAACTAAATGTGCTTTCCCTCTCCAGTTATTGACTGACATTGCCAGCTCCATTATCACCCAGCATGCCAGCTATTGACGTCGTCTCCTACTGTACCAATCTGATTGACCTCCACGTACTGCTTTTCTTCTTGGTCATCGGCACCATGAACCTGTCAAGATCTCCTGTTGCCAGTCTGCAGGACACCACCAGCAGAAGATTGACTAGCTGGCACTTGGTTTCCTTGTAGTTCACACAGTCAACCACAATTGATATTGCAGAAGACATGTCAGCTCTAAATGCACTCTGCACTAAGGTGGTCAGCTCTCGCCATGGGTGCCGAAGCAGCAGTGACTTGAGTCCTGGGGCCCATTAATGCTGTGACTGTACTTTTTTCGATGACTCTATAGGATGTTGAAGGTACAGATATAATAGATGTTTTACAAGGGTAATTATACAATCTCAGGTTCTTGGTGGGTACACATAAGAAAAAAAACAAAGGACCCGTTTGGTATGAGTTTAATTCGGAGATAAATCTAGTTTTTCCTCAATTCTTATGGAGATAAACCAGACTTATCCCATCAAACAGGCCAAAAGAAAACTAGATGAAGGATATACTTCTGATCATTGAAACCTAAAATTTAGCAAATGTATTTTTAAACATTAGTCCCTACAATTATTCATATTTCCAAATATATCTTTATAAAAGTTGACAGTCTTATTAAGTCATTAAATTCTTTTGTTTCCAAAAAATAAATCTCTACCATTGAAAACTATTAAATAATGTTAGTTAAATATTTTTTATGAATAAAATAGCCTTCTCTATTATTATCTCTTCCTAGTCACCCCTATATCCTTTTATCCCTTGCGAAAATAAAAAATATTTTATCAAGAATATTCTAAAAAGCACATGAATAGTGACATTTTAAGGGTGTACTTAGATGGATGTACTTAATTTTAAAAAATCCAAGATTTTGATAGTTTATTGGTTTTTTTTATTTTTATAGGGATATATTGAGAAATATAAACAATAACAAGGACCAGTATGCAAAAATCCATTAGCACAAGATGTTGGTAAACGTATCCAACATATTTACCTTGTGCAATTTCACCATAATTTCTGCCAAAAAAATCAGCAGATATAAAAGATAATACATTTCCTAGGAACTTGCTTTGTAGATCAGCCAATCTGAACAAGGGGGAACTCCGATATGACCCTAGACTTCCTCCTGAATTGGGCCTAATTGGCTTAGATCAAGCATGCTTCAGCTTGAATCGACAGATTCTAGCTCACCCGCTAGGATGTTAGGGTTGAATCAAACTAGAATCAGCACATCTTCCATCTTTTAAAATTTTTGGAAGAGCCAAATCGGGTCAAACCCAGAATGGTTTTTCTTCCCTTGATCGGCGATTGAAATCGGCCCTGATCCCAATTCAGCCTCCGCGGTTCCTGATCCAGATCCTGATGACTTTTAAGTAAAGGAAGACAATATCGCCCCATTCCATGTGATTGCCCAAATTAGATTATTTACCTACCAAAATGGTTTTCTATGTATTAATCTTGCATTTGATGATGAAATATCAAACCTTGAATGACCAGTCGTCAGTCACTAGATGGGAAGGGTAACCAAGGAGGGGATGGGAGAGAAGAAAGATGAGCGGGGCAGAGGTTTCAGATGGGGTAATTTGTCGTTTACCTTAGGTATAAAGATAAAGTTGAAATCATCAAATAAAACGATGATAATGGCATTAACCAAGGAAGGTAGGGTCGGGGGTCGCGACCGGGTCGCGGGACCCCCAGGCCGACCCGGTCGCGACCCTATTTTTTAAATATTTTTTTTTTGAAAAATTCAAAAAAATAAGAAAAATGCGAAAAAAAATCTTAAAAAATACAGAAAAATTGGATAAATTAAATGACATGATTTAAATGAATAATGCATCAATTTTATTCCAACATGATGTGTTGTACACTTTGTAGGTAGTTGATGTACTCTCCCCATGTCATTTGGGTTGAGTACAAAGCTTGATACATGTACACATGACGATCATATTCGTCTGTCCCTCGGGAAACTATCCTAAGACTTGATCCAAAGGAGTCACCATAACTATAGGTCGATTGGATCGAAGTATCCGATGACTCCACATAATTCATTCCACAGTACTCTTGATCGTATGTAGGGAACCAAGAGCCTTGGGATGAATCATTCACGTAGTCGGAGGCATCGTGGTATTCTGCTCCAACTCCATGGCTACGATGACCTCCTCTACCTTGTGGCGGCCTTCTACCATGATCGGTATCTTGGGTCGCATGAGTATATTGCTCCTCGCCGGTAAAACGAAGCGACGTGGTAGGAGATATGGGAGGATCTGAGGTCCCTTGTACTTGTAAAGTGTCCGTGCCCCCGTATCGAGCACCATCATCGCTGCTACTCTTTGACGACGAATCCTCGGACGTCTGGTACTGCACTCGGATGTTCGGCTCCGGCGTATCTTCTCGATCGTCTTCGACCGTATCAGCATCTGCAATATCAAAAGGATCACCATAACTTCTTTACCTTTTCGCCTACTTTGCGTACCTTGGCTAGTTCCTTCTCCGGTCCTCGGCGCTTTGCAGTGAGGGAGGGATCCGGGAATTCTTCGGCTAGGGACATCGTCGAGCACTCCTTCGGCCCATTGTCGGTCTTGGGGTTGAACTCCGATTCTCCCAACCCTTCTCGGTCGTTTACCCAAGCTTCTAAGGAGTTCTTCTCGTAGAATATTTGATCCAAATCGATATCCTCCTCTTGATTGGCGGCTCGTCCACCGAACGTCCCGCTGCCTGTGCTATCCATCTCTTTTGTTCCATCTGGTTCTGCTTCATTCTATCCAAATTCCTCAACTTTAACCTCATGTTGTAATGACAATACACGAGGTCTAATTAAATAAGTAATTAACTATACCTTCCAACTAATGATGTGTTAAGTAACTACTAAACTAAATATCTAACTAATCTTCTAGCTAACTAAGTATGCAAGTAAGCAAATAAGTATTAAAATGAATAAACTACTTAACCCACTAATCAATGGAACTAATATTAAATAAATATACTAAATGAACTAATCCAATGCTTGATGAAATAATTAAGTAAATGAGACAAAAAATTTGAGCAATGAGAGCAATGAGAGCACAAATGAGAGGTTGAGAGTGAGAGTGCGGGGTGGGAGTAAGGAGAGCCCGCAGGGGGCTTTAAATAGCCCCCGAGGGGCTGAATGGGGGGCTGCGCCCCCCAAGACCGTTGGCAACGGTCGTATGACCGTTGCCAACGGTCCGGCAACGGTCGCGCGGCGCGTTGCCGGACCGAGTCGCGCGACCCGGCCGGGTCGCGCGACCCGGTCGGCCGGGTCGCGCGACTCGCGCGACCCGGCCACGACTCCGCGACCCGGCCGGGGGAGTCGCCCCGACCGGGTCGCGACCGAGCCGGTCGGGCCTAAACCCGACCGGGTCGGGGCCGGGTCGCGACCCGGCATACCATGGCATTAACCACAACATGTTCATATTTTTTGGAGGGAAGGATGGGGTATAAAAAATGGTACAATATCTAACCTAAGGAAGAATAGGTGACAGTAGGGGTAATCTTAAAGCTACTTAGTAAATAACCATGTCCTTTGAGATGGAGTTAACCCATATAATTTTAACTTAGAGCTAGTATTACCAATAACATAGCTTGTTATTCCCATACAAATTATTAGGTGACTATTACAAGAGACTAGATATATTTTTGTGCATCCTGGAATATACGACAGGCTTCTCTCAGATTAGAATACTGCTCATAGTGCAATAGAACAACTAAATTTTCACTCCTACATAAACAGCTAAGTGGTTGGAAGTCAAGAGGCTGTCACTGTCCAAAATTTACAAAGATTGGCTAATCTGGATCGCAAAAGCCCCCCCTCCTGCCTTATCCTTTGTTGACTCAGGATGAATCTGGCCAATTCTTAGATGATCCAGGTCAAAATCAGCACCGATCACCATGAACCAGCTGAGGAGAGGAAAGAACCAAATGTTACAACCAAGTAGGATCTCACCATAGTTCAGACTGGCCTATCCAAGACAAGTTACTCGATAATTAAGGCCATGGTTGGATAGAGTGTTGGATGCCTATATCAAAATTGTCTTTTGATAATGATGATATGAATCTTGATGACCATGAAGTGTGTTTAGAATGGATATCAAAACTGATATAATATTAATTTTAATGTAGTAACCAAAAAGGCAATACACAAGAAAACCACAGTTACCAGGATGGTAGATATCTAACACTAAAAGTTAGCTGTGAACAAAACACCATATGCATGAACAGAAAAAACATCTAACACGAGATTATTGAAGCATCCCTCACCGCCAAGCGAGGTGCAAACTGTTGCTGCATTCAAAATTCAAGAAGTTGCAGTTTCATCAAAAAAGTTGCTTGAAAAATACCTAATGTTGATGACACAATAATCTTTTGCGGAACTGCTCTGTCTTTAGTAAACTCCAACGATGTCCATGCAATAGCATCAGCTTTTGACAGACGAATTTCTATTTTTGAAGATAAAACTGTATATCTGCATTTACTGGGAATAATCTGTTTTTGCACATCAACCCAATCACCAATTCAGGTAAAAAAGCTAATAACTGACATAAAGCACTCAGGACAATGCAAATTACTGACTACTGAGATAAACAGAAAGAGGGGTGTGTAACAAACAAGAAACTAGGACCCATCATGACAAAAAATCTAAATTGAAGTGATTTTAGATATGCGTGTATAAACTAAATTAACTAATGTCAAATATGTATATACATTACAAATTGCACTTAAAACTTTTTTTCACATAAGCAAGACAAGGGCTTGTTTGGTTAAATGTTAAAACTAATATAATCTTAATTTTGAAATTTACATTAGACACAATAGCATCCTATTTAAAAGTATTAAATATCAAAAATAATATTGATGTAGGTCGTCAATAGTATACCTGAACAGGTCCTAAAGAAATTAGAATTCGCTGTTTGCTGGCCAGCCAATTCAATGAAGAATAACATTAGACTCACTGTTTTTGTTTCTCAACTTTATTATCGCAGATAAAAATTAGATGCCCATAAGGTATGTATGTACTTCAACATGTCATGGAAGCATTATCTTCCCATGAAAATGCAGCATTCAATGAATAAAAATAACTCCACCAAAGAACGCATAAAACTTCCCTTATTCATTCATCAGGTTACGTAATCCATAAGCTATAGCTTCTATCACACTGTGTCAACAGCATTGTTATAACCAATACATGTACTGAACAGTTGCCATTCAGTTAAAAAGAAATAAATTTTTTTTAATTCAAAACAGTACCTTTGCAAATAAACGGGGTTGAAAATGGTATGAATCACCACCAGGCAGGTTGATTAAAACACTCAACTGGAACAGAATAATGCTGTCAGTTACTTTTATGCAAACTAAGTCAGACAATTGACATAAAATGCATAATCAATGATATGTTATTTACATACTATCTGTTCACCAAACTCAACATGCACATTTTCAGGTGCTACACCTTTGGCAAATATTGTCAAAACTACTTCTGTTGGAGTATTGTAATGATCATGTCTGCAACATCCCACATTAATCAAATGCTAAGTCAGCTTGGAGAGAATTCTCACCTAAGATAGATTGAGATACTCAGAATTAAAACATCACCAATCAAAAATAATAATAAAAAAATAACTGGAATTAGCATTTTTCACTTGAAAGCATTAAAATTTTAGATTGGCTGAACAAAGTAATTAGCCATATTTGATAGTATCTTCCCTGAGAAATAGCACAGCACCCATACATGCAGTACCAAACAAGTGAAGAAGTCCACCACCAATTCACCATTTAAAAGCATAGTTTGCTTCATCATCCTGACAACTGATATGGACTTTGCATAACGCATCTAGATCGATAAACTGCATCCATGAAAATTCGAAGTAGAAATATTACCTATACTTTGGTTTAGCTGGTGCTACAGTGGTCGACATGCCAATCATTGCACTTGCAGCATTAGTTTCTTGTGGAGAATATACACTACGTTCTTTGCTGTTTAGTTTTTGGGGTACAGCACCAGCCTCTTCTGTAAAAAAAATACAAATAAATGAATACTTAAACAAGTCAGGTCAAATGATTGCTTTACCACTACAAAGCTTGAATTTGTCAGCAATATGCACAATTAAATAAGAGTGTGTAAACATATAGGTAAAAAAAGTTTCCTAGTTAAATAAATTACACATGTACAGTTAAAAAACTGAACAAAATTTGATGATTGAGCCTAAACAATTCCATTTAGATTGATCAAAATATGATTATGTGAGATACATGTGCTAACTAAAATCATCAAAATTTTCATAGATTGAAAATTAAAATAAGTTAATTTTTTTTACAATTTTAAATCAAAAAATTGACAGTACTACTATTTTTCTTACTTTACTTCGTCATACTTATTAGTAAATCAAGACAAAAAGGCCATATACATGATTGCAGAAAAGAGAAAAAAAAGTGCAGCTACTAAGGAAATACGAGTCAGATCAGAACCCTAAAAGAACAGCATCCTCAAAGAAAAAGCCCCTTCCAGTTATAAGGCCTGGAAGGAATTACAGATCACAAACACAACCAATGGCGTAAAAGGCCAGTCTTTAGTAAGGACAGCTACAAGGATGACGGTCCTGGCTCAATGATGATTTCCTGAACACTATCATCCCTCTCCTACCATATGGACCTAAAGAAAGCTAACGATCTCACAAAACAATGTCATCTAAGGCCCCACTAATTGAAGAAAGGAAAATCTAAATCTCAACCAGGCCAAACAACTGCTACCTTGCAGAAAAAAAGTAAACCAAATAATTCTGGTGACACCACCATGAATAAATATGTTGACTATCTTCCAAGTTCAGCCAACAAAACATACTAAATTATCATCCTCAAGAATCCACTTAGATCTATCCCTAATCTCAAGTCATTTGCAACCAACCTTCTAAAGAAAAATACTAATCTTAATCACTAGCTTGTCCTAGTTCACTTCTCTACCACCTAGCCACAGCTTCATGCAGGCAGTGTTGACTGCAAACAGGCCTGTCTTCCCCCATCTCCAACAAAATCTCTTCCTTATAATCCAAAAGTCTGATGTGATGCATCATTATCATAAAAGGGTAAAAGTCCAAAAACTCCTTCAAATTCCTCATATCCTTCACCCTTTGCCTTGCACAAGTGCTGACGGTCAGCAGCAATTTTGGATAAACCAAGACAAAATGTTAAAAACTGTTATTCTTTCAGAGTGTTTAAATCATCCTTGCATGATTGCCTTCAGGAAAAATCCTCAAGACATACTTCTACTTCCTACAAACTTACATATTACATAATTAACATAAAATTCAAGTTTAGAAGTCCCACCTTCAAATAAATATGTAAGTGTGTTTACATTCTACTTTCTATTTCATTGTCAGGCATGCTTCAGTGGAAAAAGTTTCAAAAACATGGGTAGATAGAGATAACTGAAAACTTCTATACACCTGAGATTCTCTCATCACAGTCTTTCATCCATTTGGTGAATCTTGAATCTCCAGGCACTAAAACCATGCCAGCCTCAAGAGCTGTTTTTGCTGTCTGATATTCTTCCAGGTTTATGCAGGCAATGCTGTAAACAGAAATTAGTAAGTTTATTTTTCTAATTTTCCCTCTGCTTCAGATTAGTTGTGCAAAAGACAATGGAACATGGATCAACAGGTGCAAAGATATGAAACATAATTTGATACAGAAAAAATCAAATAAATTACACTGCATAATAATAACTTTATCATGGCCGGTCCATCGTCTGGATGAGAAAGGAGAGTTGCAATAGGTGACATCCAGCATAAAAATTTATCGCCACATCTCATGATATGAATTCAAATAACATGAACATTAGGGTAATTTCTATTTAAGATGTGTTACACTGCATTAGAGTCTGGGTGTAATGAAAAATACAATAAGGGTGAGGACGTTCTTCGCATGCAACATGCCATATAAGTGGCATAACGTGATGGATAAACAAAAGTTTCCACGTCAAGGAAGGGTGTGGTTAAAGAAGCTACTCCATAGTACAAAGCAAGACATAAATTTTTGAACAAATAAAAAGAAAAGATTGAAAGAATGATGAGAATACAAACTTGGAATATTTGGTCCCTAACAAGAAAACTTATGAAATTTGTTGATAGTACGAAGAGAATCAAGCACACTAATGCACAGGGAAAAATTCAAAAAATTCTGCTTTTAGGCTTCTCAAAAGAGTACTATATGTGCATAAATCATCTAGGGGAATCAATTAGAATAAACTGCATGAATTTCCATTTACTTCACAATAAATTTTTATCCTTTGGCTTTAGTTGTAGATGTTAAAAATGAATACACATGATGACATATCATGGTGCATGATGTTTGCAAATGATATTATACTAATAATGAAACACAAGGAGTTAATAGAAAGCAAGAACATTGGAGAAACACTTTAAAGTTTTAATGGTTTTAAAATAAGTAAAACTAAAACAAAGCATATGCATTGTAAATTTAATAAAAATCAAAGGGCAGAAGATATGAGAGTTAGTTTGGAGAGAGTAATATTATCTCAAGGTACTCAATTTAAATATCTTGGTTTAATTATTCAAAAATATGGTGATGTGATAAATACATCAACCATAGAATTAAATCAAGATGGATGAAGTGGATAAAGACATTAACCAAGCACAATATATCTGGATGATAAGTTGAACGACAATCTCCTAATGGTACCTAAGTAGATCTGCATTTCCAAAAGTTTGCTGTACAACTATATGCTTCTTTTTATATTAATCCAGCTAATCCGTCATACCTTAGGGGACAAGAGTTGATCACAAGAAATCATCCTAAGGGCGAGATTTTTATATAAAGTCAGAAAGGAAGAAGGACAAATTTCTGAATTTGTGATTTAACAGGAACTAGTGTGCTGTATCGATTTGATTATACTGCAGAAACAGGCTATATTTGATCTACTAGAAATTACTGCTTTCAAAATACTAGATATTGCTGCACAAACAAATGAAGCCATGATTTTTGAAGCTGATAGCAATGGGTACAGTAAGTTATTCTTAACCTCCTCAGTAAAATAATATATATATAAAGAGAAATATTCGAACTTCTCCAATGTTCTAGTAGAGATTCCAATATGCCTTTATATATACTTTTCCTACCCTATAGTCCTTTAAAACTGCAGACTTTCCCGTAAGTTCCTAACCAGAAAAAAAATCTAAACTCAACTCAAATAGGTAAAGAAGATACTTTTATTGCTTAGAAAAGATTTAATGTTTTTGACATAGAGAATTTCTAATTATTTCACAATAATAAATATGTTACAAAAAATTTCTTCAGAATGCAATAGACTTACTTTCACATAAACTTTAGGGCAAGGTGATGGATCATACAAGTGGACGGGAACAAACCAAAAAAAAACGTCTGAAATTTGGATAGAGTTACAGGATTTATTACTATGCATAACAAAGCATCATCTGTACTCAAATCAACTCTAACTTTCATCCCAAATTATTTGGGGTTGGCCATATAGATTTTATTTCTCTGTCAGCGACAGAGCATCATCGATACAGTCAAGAATTCTAACTGAAAACCGCAAGATAGATGGAAAAGCAACTTTCTGTACGACATTTATTGAGCAACTCGATGGCAGAAATATAGATCTAACGCTCCATGACAACAGAAGGGTATTGGTGGAAAGGCAAAGTCACATAGGTTGCGCACCATTTGCGCAGGTAGGCCTCTGACAATGAAGGATCGAGCTCGATCGCTCTATTCGTATCAGCAACAGCCTCTGCCAAATAGCACAGTCGAAAAATTCATAAGCAAAAAAAGCCGAGTCCTCGGTGATAGAACATCGCAAAAGGATGGCAAAGTTCCAAATGAATTCCCTAGCCAAAATAACAACTGCAAATGCTATGTTCAATGCCGGCGGAACATGAGAGTATAAAAGTTGAAGGCGCTCGGTGTTACACCATACTCAGAACTATAAAGCTAGCGCAGCCGGTAGTTCCCACCCGCGGCAATGCCGACATAGGTGAACCGCGAGCAGCAGCACAGGAAAAAAAGAAAATTCGTTAAATCGGAGGCTCGTCGCTTGTATCCTAGCAGAAATCTTAGAGCCAAGAATCCCCCATCCAAGGCCTCCTCGGCAAACATGACAAGTAGAAGAGGAAGCGCAAAAAGGATCCCACAACGAGCAGAACAGAGAAAACGCGAAGCTCCCCCACGAAACACGACTTAATCCAATGTGAAGCTGCGCCTGAATTGGTACCGGTGAAGTTATTGAGCCTGATGTTTGCCTCCGCCCGGTCGGCAAAGAGATCGGCGTTGTTGGGCTCCACGTCGAGGGCCTGTGTGTAAAGCTCCACGGCGAGGCCGAAGTTGTTATCGCCGAAGGCCTCCTTAGCCCTGAGTTTCAGATCTGCAGCCATCCCTCCCCCTCGTTCGATTGTTCGATCCTTCCCCAGTTCGCCTTCCTTCCTACTGATCGCCGCTGGGATGCGGAATAGAACAAGACAAGGTGGTGGGAGAGTTCGTAGTTGACGATTGACTTCCCCTTAAATACTCGCACAAAACTGAGTTGCGTGGACGAATTCTTCTAGAGAGTTCTAACTTGGGAAATAAAAAAAAATGACTCTTAAAATATAAAAAAGATTAAGTACATTCAATTTTTTTGCTGACCGGTTTCCAAAACTAATGGGGTGTTTGGTTGCATGATAATTTTTTGTACACTTTCATGATAAAAAATTGTATTAAAATAAAAAGTGAACCAACTCATGACATAAAATTATCATGTTTGGAGGGATGTGATTACAAAAAAGAATAACTACCACACGTGACCAAACAAAGTGGGGGACCACAAGAAAAAAGAAAGAGGTGAGACTCTCTTTTTTTGTTTAAGAAGAAAATCACTTTCAAAACATAAATTTGTCATGGTTTCCAAACACCTGTTTTAACAAGTTTTCTTACAATTTTTAAAAATTAAAACAAAAACTTTAATTATCATGCAACCAAACACCCCATAAATTTAACACTTCAGAGATCTTCTGACTTTATGTTATTCTTTACAACATTTTGACCTATAAAATTTTGAGTCTATTATTTGACCAGGCTCATATCTTCGTATCGACCCAATCTGCATGAAATTTAAATTTGACCACGTCCACTCTGATTTGGCCCCAGTATTTTTATTTTATAAATGTCTTATTATCGAATTCGACAAATTCGATCATAAGAAGATGGCATGGGAATGATAGCCTAAATTTACAAGAGAGTGAAATAATATTCGTGGATTTAAAAGAGAACAGAAGAAAGTGTTTGAATAGAAATGTTTCTTTTTGGAATATTTCAAACAAATATTATCATAGATAGAAATACTTCTCTACTCAATAAGTGAAAGCTATTTGATACTATTTCTTTGATAAAAAATAAAAAAGTACTTGAATGCAGGCTATAATAGCTATTAATCTATTATATAAACTATATATATTTAAATCATACTATTTTACGTCATTTATAAATCGTCAAAAATTCAATTAATGTATTTTAATACTAATCGAACGACAAAGACTCGATGTAGAAAATATCTGCATTAATTGATTAACCGACAAAATAAACATATATACATTTAAGGGTACACGCATCTTTGATGTCTCATTAATGTTTAAGCAAGGATAGTGATAATCATAGTGGTATATGTGATAAAGATGAGAACAATATATAATGATAACGATAAAACTCCAATTGAACCAGTACTTGTTGTGTATTATCGTCAGGTGGTGTCAAAAAGGGTGCCCAAGAACGGCTGCCGCCGAGTACATCCTTTGCTGTTGATTCCGACGTCTTATGATCTTGTTATTTACCTAATTTTCGTGCATATCTCTTCGAATTGTCTCGTTCTAAATCAAATTCTAATCCAGTGGCCTCTTTTGGCGCATTCTGTTGGGAGATTCTAATCATCAAGATATATATCTCACAACTCATAATCCCTTGGGTTGATCCTTATCCCTATTTATAACGATGGAGCTGAGATTTTTAAGGAAGAAAACGATAATCTCATCCGTCGTCTTCTCTTTCCTTTTCCCTCCAAGAGAAAATGGGGCCACACACATTACATTAACTCAATCGATTTTTGGGTTGACCGATCGAGTTTTGACCCCACGACTCCGACTCGGTGGATATTTTCAAATTATTATTTTATTATCGTGACACCGTACGACTCTGACCCGACCCGGGTTCCGACCCCGGCTGAGCCGACTCAGGTCGATTTGGACCCATCCTACCCGGTCTCAACCCCCGACCTCACAAATCTCAGTAACAAGAACTCATTCTGTCGGGCGGAGAGCCGCCCGATTACAAAGTCTAGAAGAGTAACAATGTTACTGTAAGATGCTGAGCTCTCCAGAGATTTTGACCCGTTCATCCCATGGCAGAGTTTAAGAGTTGTTAAAAAGTCTGACTTTCCAAAAAAACCATACAACCTGTCTCATTCCTGACTGTCATGCATGCTAATGGAGCCAAGCCTCCCATTGCTGCTCCGTGGCCATTGATTTTGTTGCAGTGCAGAGGTGAGAGCTGTTATCGAAACTATCAATCATTATAAAATTCATATCTGAAAAAGTGAAGATAGATAGATAGATAAAGATTATAATTCGATACTTTCTCCACGTAATCTCAGCATCTCACCCTTGGTCTGTCCATATCAGTTTGTAGCTGTCTAACCTTCTCCATGGGGGGTCAATTCGAAGAAGCTGCTCCTTTTGCTTCATAATATGTTCAAAATTACGTTGTACCTCGCCTCGTCCAGAAAACCTTGTAGCTAGAAACAGTGCAACTGTAGTATAAATTTATATAAGATTATATATATTTCATGGGTGGTTACACAGAAAATGAATTTTTGTTACTAATATACATCTATATATCGGTAAACACTTTATTTTTTTTCAAATAAAAGGTGAGTTATTTCCTCTTGCTGCAAACACAGTTTCTTTTTATTTATGATTTCTAATCTTCTTGGTTACCATATGTCAACAAACATGATAATGTTATGCCTGTACTTATCTTAATTATTTTTATTTTGACATAAAATCTCATGGTAAAAATATATATGTAAATTATTCAGCAATAAAACCACTTTTATTGACACGAGAACAATTTCTTCCGGCACGGTTGACTCTGCCGATCTGTCAACGCAACCGAATATTGACCTCAGAGCCCCGTCGTCGGCTACGTGGACAGCTGTCAGATGCCGCCACGTTCACAATGCAGCGGGGTCCACGGAACGGACGGGTAACAACGGCATACAGGTAGTGGCAGTAAAAGACAGATGCCCGTCCATCCTAGGGCCATAAACTGGACACGTCATCCCTCCCGCTTGCGTCATCACCTAGCTCTCGCTTCGTGGTACGCACGTGAACAGGACAGGGAGAGATAGAGCGCTTATATGCAGAACCGTCCATGGACGCAAATCGAGAAATTGTGGGGGGCGGGGGGGAAGGCGAACTCACCTTTCCTTTCTAGGGGAATTGAATGACATTGCAGAAGATAATAGCAAGAACAGCAAGAGCCTGTCTTTTTATTTCCTCCTGACCCTGTTTTTGATGCCAAACAGAACACAACAATGAGCTAGCATCCGGAATCTCTGTGTGCTCGCGTGTACATGCCGAGATGCCCCCCTCTTCCTCCTCTCGTATCTCATGTACGAAAGGATTGATCGCCGGAGCACTCCTCAACTTGTATACATGGGCAGATGGAGATGCTTTCTGCCTCCGGCGCCATTCCAACCCAATATCCTTTGATCCTTTCTTGTTCGTTTGTCTACGTCTGTGCCGGAAGAAAGAGGGATCATTGGATCGAACCAGGCCAGCTTGCCATTCCCCCGCCCTGCAAATTAGCTGCCGCCGGCAGCAGTTGCCGCGCCGCTGGCCATCCACGGCGAGGGGAAGGCGCTGAAGTGGTCGGGCAAGTCGTCGCCTTCCCGGTCGCGCAGCTCCCCCAAGCCCGTGAACAGCACGTCGTCCTCCCCCAGAACCTCCATGTCGCCCACCATCAGCAGGTCCTCCTCGTCCCCTCGCTCCTCCTCCACCTCCTCCTCCCCGTCCTCCTGCCGCTGGAGGAGCATCTCGTCCTCCATGGAGGACGTGAGCGGCGTCGTGGGCGAGAGACCCGCGGCCGTGGGGGAAGACAGGGGGCTGGAAGACGTGATGTTGCCGCCGGCGGCCGGGTCGGGCTCGCCGCCGACGCCGGGGTTGGCCTGCTGGGTGCTGGTGGCGGAAGGGGGGAACTTCTGGCGGGTGCTGCCGGCCAGGGAGTTGCGATGCGTGGGCATGGGGTGATTGTGCTCCGCCGTGTAGGTGATGATGAACATGCCCGGGTCCGTCCGGCTGCGCTCGACCTGCTTCCTGGCGAGGCACCCCTTGGAGCTGCTGCACCTGTAGTAACCCCTGTTGCCACACCAGCACCAGCAACAAGACGATCGATGTTATATTTATATCAGCAGTAATTAAGATCAAGATCATTCCTTGGTCTCGATCGTCCGCAAACCAACCAATTGCATCGATTTCATCCCGCTAAGTACCCACAATTAATCAAGAAGTAGATTTATGAAATGATTATCGGCTAAAAATGAATCGCTCGGACCTGGGATAAGGGGAGCCCTTGATGGGTTTCTGGCCGTATTTTCGCCAAGCCCACATGTCCGAAGAGAGGCCGTCGGCCGGCACCTGGCACACCACCCGCTTCTGCTGGTTCTTCCTGTGGAAGACGCCGGAGAAAGCCAGATTAACAGCTCGTATTTTTTTACCATGATGAAGAGATTGATAAGAACAAAATGAAGTCAAAGCAAAGGTAGCTTCTCGGAAGGGAAGGAAGAAAAGAAACGACTTTTACCTTCTTTTGGACCTGGATGTCTGGGGAAGCGGTCGATGTTGGGGTTGCTGGAGTTGCGGCTGCGGCACGGGCAACGCCGGCGCTCCGAGGGCGCAGGCGGGGAGCAGCGGTGTGGCCGGAAATGAGGGGGGAGTTCTCTGGGGGGACAGGAGCTGCCGCTGCCGCTGTTGCTCTTGTCGTTGGGGGGATTCGAAGAAGAAGGGCTTGCAGAGCTCCTCGAGGTCGTGGAGATCAGCCGTCGCCGTCTCGATGGCGAAGAGCTCAGGGAAGGAGACGGCCCGGTCGTCCTCTTCCCCTTTACTTTCCTGTGGATTTACAGAGGGGAACGGAAAGAGGTGGCCCGCCGAGGCCGCCGCCGCCGTCGTTGCAGGCAGCTTGGCCGGCCCGCAGCACCCTCGCACCACCGCCTGCAGGTCCCAACCGTCGTCGTCCATGGCCAACTCGGCGATGGGCGAAAGCAAGCCAAACCTTCCGCGGAGAGTCTGTCGTCTCTGCTCCTGCTCCCTTCCTCGAGAGTCGCGCAGCGGGAACCGTCGGTGTGCTCCGCCCTGCGTCCCTCCGCGGCTACGTCCAGCTCTGGTGGAGAAGGCGGGCGGCGGAGGAGCGTAGATGGAGACGCGCGGAAGAAGAACGCGGCGGCCTGGAAGGAAGAAGGCAGGGTGCTCGGGGCGACGAGAAGCAGGCAGGGGGGAAGCGGAAGACGGGGGAGGAGGTGCAAAAGGACGGCGCTGACTTTTTACATGTCCGTTTTGCCCTTCTTAGATCTGCGTGAAGGGGGCCGGGGCAGATTTTTATCTACCGGGCGGGAATTTATAGTATACAAGGGACGATTTTAGACATTGATCCCCGCTTTTGTTTGAGAGCATAAAATTACCCTTTTGGAATACATGTTTTGCAGATTAAAAAATGAATCAAAATACACAAAATATAGGATATTTATAATAATTCGGTCACCGTGCATTAAATAACACACCAACAGATCTATACCAATTGTAACCCCGTGATATATTATTGATCACACACTTATGGCATGTTTGATCAAAGTATCAAAAATGATACTATATTAATATTGATATTGATATTTATAAAAGATGGAAGATTAATATCAAAATTGATACAACTTAACACTTAGTATTATGTAACATTTGCACTATAAATTTTAAAATTGATATTATTAATCAAATACCTATTATTATTAATATCAATTTTAAAATTAATAGTGATAGAGATGTCTTATAGTGTTACCAAAACAGGGCATTACGTAGTCGGCGATCAATCTACGCATCAATATACGATTATAAATTATAAACACGGGTGTAAATAATTCACATACACACCCAAAAAAAAGATAAAAACTTCTCTAAACGTTGATCTTCTCAAATAAATAATTTCAACAAAAACATATCAATCAAATTTAATAAAATCGAGATGCATATATACAAATCTAGACTAGTAGTTCTCTTTTGTTATCGTCTTGTACGATAGATCCTTATAAGGTCATAGACTTCTTGTTGTATATGTCTTGATTTCTTGAGCTTGAACAAAATAACTCTTGGAATTATAAGCACGAAATTCATCTAAGATTTCTTGCTGGAACCTTGATTTTTGTTGCTCCATCTGTCAACAAACATTCATTCGAATATTTTCTCCACCTTCAAGACATTTGTCTCATTATATATCTCTCTAGGAGGATCTTGAAGATCGTCATAGAAAACTTTAATCTGGCGTGGTTAATTTACACCGTCATCTGTTGGCTAGTTTGATAATATCAGTCAAATTGCTAAGTATCTCGGAACTAAAATTATTGTTTTGTAAAGTTTCGTCAAATGCTAAATTTGAATGATAAAATTACAAAACATTTGTTTAGCTTTCCTCAAAAATCACAATAGATATCTCAACATAAATATCTTCGATCCATTATATGTTGTATAACTTTGTCTATTATAATTTTAATTTACTTATGTAGTTTTATAGAATACATATATGTCTTAAGTACTTTTAACCTCAATATAACTATATCTACGTATAAAAAGTAATTAAATATAATATTTATTTTTTATTTATAACTGAGTCAAACTCATTTGAGTTAGTTGATCAGGTCGATTTGATTTGAGAAGCCAATTCATTTTACTTTTTATGACAACATAAATACATGTGTAGCCTGTTCATGAAACTTCATTGCAGTTCTACAGTTAAATTTATCTCTGTATTTTTTGTTGTGGGTCTCTATACAAGGGTCTCTCATCTATGTGTTTATATTATCTGTACCGGTGCCACTTGATCTCTCAGTCTCTATAACATTTTCTTTCATCGTAATATAGTCAGAAGTATTGTTGTTCAAAAAAAAATCAACATATTAATTGTAGACGTACATGTTATCTACTTGTATCAACATATGTATATGTTATAGTGATAATGTAGCTAGAGATCAGGTAAGCACACGTCATGTACATACATGCACATAGTTTTATGCAGTCATGTCATCTCAATCTTGACACCATCTGTGTGAGACATTACCCTACTGAAATATATATATCATATGTAGAATATCCTTTAATTTGTTAGATGTGAGTTTCTTTACCATATTGTTGATTCATAAAGTAATGTCAGAGGGATCCGTTTTTCATTTACAGATGAAATGCCAAAGTCTAATATTATTGGTCTCATGAGATCTTAGTGACCTAGCCACTTACTTTACGTTAACATCATATTATTAATTTAATTTAATCTTCATTTTACGTCTTAAGGTCCTGTTTGGTAACACTATTTGATATCTCTATCATTATCAATTTTAAAATTGATATTTCTAGTAATCACTGAGAAGTGTTTGATTAGTAATATCAATTTTGAAATTGATAGTGAAAACAAAGCACATTATGTAATACAAGTGTCAACTTATATCAATTTTGATATTGATACCGCAACCTCTAAAATTATCAATAGCAATATTGATATAGTATCAATTTTAGAACTCTAATCAAACGGGCCATAAACCAGCGTATCAGATCGAACCAGATTGAAAAGTTCCAATTTTGAGATCTTACAAAACTGGTCCATTTAATTTAACTGTCACTTCTATCTTGGAGTCGGACTCAACACAATCAGTTTGAGCCCGGAGAGAAGGATAAATCATATCATCTTTGATATTTTTCCAAGTTCAACAAGAATAAGGGGTTGTCTCTAATTATCCAAGCGAAGTACCCATGCTATATAAAGGCCCCCCCAAAAAAGAAAGAGAAATCCAAACCCTACGCTACAAAGAGGTTAGCGCCGTCGCAAGGTGGTTAGAAAAGGGCTAAAAAGCGGCCGTCTACCGGCCTGCGAAAGAGAGGGGCATTTCGGGCATTGTACGACGCAGGTGGGTGGTCCCCACGGACCCCCCCCCCCCCGGACGACCACTACAGTAGGTGCTTCGTATCACATGATCCCCATCTCCCCTTTCTTTTGACTTCGCGAAAAGTCAAAGGGATAGAAAGAGAAGAGACGTATGATGTATCCGGCGCGTTCCAGAAAAGTCGCCGTGCTCGTCCACCCACCGTCTATCCTCTTCCACACGTACCGCATCTACGGAGAGAGGGGGGGGGGGTGATGGTACCGTCGGATCACTTACGGCGATGGCGGCAAAGCTGGACGATGGCAACCGGCCGGAGCGACATGGCCGGCAGCTTCACGCGGCCACCTCTCCCTCCTCCGCCTCCACCGCGGGCGCCGCCGTCTCCCTCCCCGCCGGCAGCTATCGCGCGTGGGCATCCCCGAGGTTGGGGCCCGGCTGGACCGCGCGCGCACCGCGCTAGCTAGCCGTAGTTTGGGGACGGCGGCGGCCGGCGGCGACTCGCTCCCTGCCCCACTGTGCCCTCCGTGACGTTGAGATGTGAGAGAGGAGAGCCCGGTGCATATTTTTAACTCGTTGCCCTATGTCGTGCTCCATGACCCCCCACCGGGCCCGGAGGGGAGGGGGGAAGCGCTTATTCTAGGTCGGAATTATCACTGAGATCCTGCGGAAGCCTACGAGAAAAGTCCGACCTTGACAGCTCGGCGCCCCCCAGCGAGATCCGCCGTCGGTGGGAGGGACGGAGATCTCCGTTTTTGGGCGATGGCGGCCCGCGCCCGCGTCGTATTGTGCCGGTGGTGGGAGCCGCCGTCGCCGGGGGAGGAGGGTGGTCGCTCGATCGGGAGGAGGAGGAGGAGGAGGAGGGGCCAGCTTGTGTGGACGGCGCCGGAGGAGTCGCCTCCCCGCCGTCGCCGGCGGATGACCCCTTCAACGACGGCATCCGGCTGCACTCGACGCCATTCAGATATTCATCTCATTAAACGAGAAAACAATCAGAAGATTGTGACGTCATGCAGATTATTCCGCGTTTTAAAACAAAATTAAAATCGCGCTTGCGTCTAAAAGGATTGTCGTCGCCATCAACGAGATTTATCATTTCTATCTGGCATGCATTGACAATAATGTTATTTGTTTGGGTCCGCCAGTTCGTGCCGATCGACTAGAGTCTTTGGATAGGCGCATAGACTTCTTTGTTGTGCTTGGGCAGAGTTAGATAATCCCATACCGGATAGTGAGGGAAGGTACCCTATGTTTATAAGTCTGGGCCTCTCTAACTCAGTACCGCGATTTTGGGTTAGTTAACATGGTATCGGCATGCGATCCTCCGTCAACCGTCATCGTAAGCAGACACGTGTCGCCAGAAGACGCGTGAGGGGGCGAGTTAGATAATCCCATACCGGATAGTGAGGGAAGGTACCCTATACTTATAAGCCTGGGCCTCTCTAACTCAGTACCGCGATTTTAGGTTGGTTAACAGACAGAGAAAAAGGATGATGTCATCAACACCATTCTTGCTCTCATATATAGAGTCGTATCTAGATCGATGGTGTTGGGAAATTCGTCAGAACTGAAGCAAAAAAGAGAGAGAGAGAGTATTTATATATATGTGTGTGTATAATATCTCTCTCCCTTTTTTAAAGGAAGATATGAAGAGAAAATCGAGGTCCACCCCCGCTCGCGAGTGCTCCGGCGCCCGGCCAAGCAGGGCAAGTTGCCGGGTAAGGGGAGTGCGCGCGTGATGGGGGGCAGGGCAGCTCTCCCTATCGGATCCTACGCTCCGAAAGTGGCGTAGACCGAGAGAGGTCCCGTACCACATCCGTCCACTATCGGGCACTGCATATATCTGTTGCCAAAGACCGAGATTTGTATAATTCAGTTTATCAAATGGCATATATATATCTCCCAAAGGCTCGCTTGGTACCGGATTATTTAGAAGATTATTCTGACATATCCCTTAAATTTTCTCTCTTTGGTGCAAGATCAGTTTGGGGATGAATCCAAACACCAAACACCTTCAACATGAGGTGTGATTCGTACAATTCTTACGAGGTGTTTGGTGGTACGCTAATTTTTTTGTACATTTTCATGATAAAAAAATTGTTTTAAAATAAAGAACGAACTAACTCATGACATAAAATTAGCATGGTTAGAGGGATGCCATGATAAAAAAGAGTAATTATAGTATATGATCAAATAAAGTGGGAGACCACAAGAAAAAAAGAAAGAGGTGAGATCCTCTCTTTTTTTGTTTAAGAAGAAAAGTACTCTCAAAACATAAAATTGTCATGTTTGCCTGACACTACTTTTAACATATTTTATTATTATTTTTAAATATTAAAATAAAAATCTTCGTTTTTTTTCAACCAAATATCCCATTAACATTTTCATTCTACTTTTTATGGAAAACATGGAGGATCTTTTAATGCGGTGACAAAATGACAATTTTACCCGTCGCGGTCCACTTCATAGCTGTATATATGACGGCGGCCCGCCGTTTCCTATATATGTTTTCGATCGGCGCCCACTTCTTCTATTTCTCTCTTTTTTAAAATACAATAAAATAAGATATTTTCTGCAGTTAAATAATTAACACATACCGTATAGGTAAGAGAGAGAGAGAGAGAAAACACGACTGATAAAAAAAATGAAAGATGGTGACTGAGGGAGGAGGTACTAATTAATCAATATTTAACTACTATTTCCAGCATGCAAGCGACTCGGAGGGAACCGTCGGTGAAAATAGTGTTAGATATCCTTGTCACCGTTAATTTTAAAATCGACATGGACACGAATAATCATAAGATATTTATCCATCGAGGTTAGTTTAAAATTTTTGATAAAAATATGGATACCAAACTTGAGAACAAACAAATTTCAATACTCTAAGCACGGGTGGGGGGACATAAAATAAATATAATATTCCCCGTGACAGTGTTTGCATACTGTTTTCCGATAAATAAAAATAATAATCCAAATACATGCGTATGATGTCATATGCCTCGGCTGACACGGCCACAGGCCACGTTCCCCGGATCGAGACAGCTAGGTATATATATATATATTTTTATTTATTTATATGCATTTACGCAGCCGTAGTGCTCGCTGCCTTATCGGTTGAAAATCCGAAACCATTACTCAAAATGGATACCCGATGGGTCTCTTTCGCCCGCCCGCCCGTGGAGGCTGATATCATGCGTATCCGGACGTGGATGTCAGCACCCGCGCATTTTGTTATCATCGGTCAAATATTCCGCAAGAATTCCCCCCCTTAAAATATCCCAACTTGCTGGATAAAATACCTGGCCGATACCCTCGCCGCTGATCAGGTCGCCAAAGTCAACCGCGCTGAGCTGGCCCACCACACGCGCATTCGATCCTATTATTAAATCTAGACGCTGATATAAACAATTTCTGGCTCCACACATCGACCAGCGTGCGCAGCCAGGTTTTCAAAGCTGTTATTTGATTAGCTTTGCATCGTTAGAAATATACGTAATAATTAAATATAATCTATGCTTGTTCTTTGATGATTATTAATTGGCGGTACGAAGGAAACCTAGGTGCTGGAAGCACAACTAGGGTTGTTCACTGTTTCAACCTTGCAGGATTAATAAATCAAATCTGTCGGTTTAAACCGAGAGTAGCAGTATGGTCGATTAAGTATTTTATTTTAGCTTATACGTACCGATAATGTATACATACCTTCTATTCTTAAAATTAAAACATTGCAATAATTTTATGTATGCACTATGTCTTGATAAGATATAATTTGAAACAGACGAAATAAAATTACGGATGTACACATATGTGCTTTATCTGATAAAAGTGTGATTCGAATAGAATTGAATACACTTCTCTCGGAAGGCTGCCACGCGCGCCGCCGGGCGCCCGCTTCCCTCGGCGGCGGCGGCCGCCCCCGCACATTAACACGCCCACGCGCGCCTTCTCCTTCCTGCTCCTCGGCCGCGGACGGCGGCATTCATTACCCCGTTGCAGAGATGCGAGGGCGAGGGCTCCGATGAGCTCGCTCGCCCCTCTGCCGGGTGGGGGTCGCCGGCGTCGGACCTCGTGGATGTTAATCAATGAAAGCTCGGGTCAGACAGACACGTTCCGGCCGCCGGCGCATAGGCCCGCCCGCTGCCGCGAACCTCTCTCCTCCGGCGACCCGTAACGACGCCGCCGCCCCTCGTCGTAGGAGAGTAGAAGAGTCTACCTATACAGCCGATGCTAAAACGTAGTTTCGTCCGGGGAAAGAGTGGCAGAGCGCCGCCGGCCGCCCCTCGCCGCTAGCCTGCCGTGGGGGGTTCGACCATGTGCGTGCTCGGTCGGTCGGGGAACTATATACTCCCGCCACCGCGTGCGGCGGAGGAAGGGCAGCGCCGCCCTCGCAGCACCCTCCGCGCCTACGCGGAGCTCGCATCGATCGCACGGAAATGAATCGAAATCGTCCGCAGAAAGTGCCGGAGCCACTTCAGGGTGGGGGCGCGGAAAAGGGAATTAATTAGATGGAGGGCCGGTGCGCACACCACGTCTCTCTCTCTCCTTGCCTTGCCGACAACGGAGATGACCGCTGCTTCTACCCGAACCACCACCGGTGCCGGTGGTGGTGGTGGAGCACAAGCGGCGCGGCGCTGCGCTGCGCAACGACGTGTTCTCAACACCGTCTTCAATGTCGAGCCAACCGAACGCCAGCCATGGTTCGAGTAACCAATCGAGTTCCCATTAAAATAAACCAACGCATATGTCTGTAACGCGTTCGAACGGCGTGTTATCACCCTGATCGGTCGTGGCAGAGATGGATGGAGACCCCCCCCCCCCGGGCACGCATACGCAGGATGTCATATATCACCGTCCGATCCGACGACGGTGAAAAAGACTGGACGTCGAACGGTTCCGAGGCACATTCCCGGACATCAAAGCGGCATCTTTTCTTTCTTTCTCTCTCTCTCTCTCTGTTGTTGCTGCCCCCAATGATCTTGCTGATTACGGTGGTAAGATTAGATGATCGTCGTCGTGTAGATACGTTGGATGGTGTTCTTGCGGCCGCGTGGGGGAGGGAGGCTTGAAGCGTCCCACACCGGTGATGACCACTGCGGTGACGTCACACGTCGGCGGGGGGCTGTCCGATTATGTCCCGGGGGAGGGCGGCAGAGCGGGAGGGGGGACGGTGGGTCCCGCTGCAAGCACGTGCCTGGCGGTGATGCCACGTGGCATGATCGGTTCGAGCCCCAAGAACAATCCATGGCTGTCTGCATCCGGTCCATCCACGGCGAGGATAGGGACGCGGATGGGACCCGCCTGCGTAGAGCGACTCATTTATCATATTAAATGAATAAATTAAAAAAAAATTCGACTCGTTAAACGAGTCAGAATTAAACAAATTTTTAATCAACTCGATGAAATCACAAATACATTAATTAAATATTATTTTATTTATTTATTTTAAAAAATTAATTAAAATATTAATAATTACATATTTTTATTTAAATATATTAAATAATTTATATTTCGAGTTTAGATTTAGATCGAGATTCATAAATGAACTAATTCAAGAGTTTCACGGATAATTTTTCTTTGATTTTGAGTTTTATAAACGACTTTGTATATAACTGAATGTGAACTGAATTTTAGTTCACCTACTACTTGAGTTCGAACTTGACTCTGCTCGGTTAATAAACGAATTAAATTTGAACAAAAATCCAACGTACTCGTTGAAACTCGAGTTCGAACTCAAATTCATGTAAAATAAACAAACCCAACTTGACCACCATATTACTCGGCTGGTTTGCACCCCTATGCTTGAGGTTCTGGTTTCGGTAAGGTGTGTTTGGGAAAGTATGCAGATCAGCGCATATATATATGTTCGTAGTTTATTACAAGTATTATAACAAAATAAATCGGTGAGTCATGGAGACGATGATATATAGAGTGATAAAAAAAAGTAAGTATAACATTTTAGAGCAATATATGAAATTTTAGCATTAAACATGATTTATTAGCTTATTTTAAAAATGATTTCAGTGGCTATAAAATTCGGTTCTGACCCCAATAACAAGATAAAAATAAAAGATAAACCAGGATAGGATGATTTTTTATTTAATTGAAATCAGAATCAGAATGTCAAAATCGACCTGCCCACCAAATATATCAGAAGATTCTCCATGATCTAGCTAGGGTATTCTGACAAATTCACCCGTTAAACCGAACCACTTCCGATCTAGTTCGATACGATCTACTTAAAAATACAAATGACGATTAAACATATGCAATTCATATATGCGACTGGTTCTGCTTTAATATATAACTATCAATACCATATCTTTACATATGAAAGAACGCACGGACGATGTTAATATACATCGGATTAGTTTTGTATCAAGTCATCGACTAACCCAACCAGGAAAAAAAAGGAAATAATTTGGTTTTATATTTAGCTTGGATCAAATAGTAAACACCTTCTGCTACATTTTGATCAGTTAGCTGATAAATTAATACTTTACCAGCACTATGATCAGCAACTTGTGGCAAAAAGATGAAAACAAATAATAATAATCCCAGTGGGCGAAGTAACACCGCTTGGAGGTGGACGAGTTTTAATTTTCTTGGACAAGAAATGAAACAACAACAACCGAGAAATAAGCATCTGTTAAGCCTGTATCAGCAACTGCGGTAGAACAGAAGATTTATGCCCTGTTTGGTAACTGTATTAAATACTTGTATTAGTATTAATTTTAAAACTGATATTGATAGAAGATGATACAGAGTGTTTGGATAGTTATCTCAGTTTTAAAATTATTAGTTTACCATTCTTTCAAATTCAATACAGACCAACACCTGTTTTAAAATTAATACTGACTGTGTGTTCGCTGCGCCCTAACTCCTTCTTCTCCCCCGATAGCAGCCGCCCTCCCCCGCTACGCCCTAACTCCTTCTTCCCTCCCCGATCGACCTCGGCAGACGGCGCGACTCCTCGGCCGCCCTCCCCGATCGACCTCGGCAGCAGACGGTGGGAGGCTGGAGCTCACCGCGACTCCTCGGCCGCCCTCCCCGATCGACCTCGGCAGCAGACGGCGGGAGCTCACCGCGACTCCTCGGCCGCCCTCCCCGATCGACCTCGGCAGACGGCGGGAGCCAGGTGCGAGATCTTCACCCTCCCTCTCTTCACCCTCCCGCCGCGCAGCCGTCTCCGCCTTCTCCCTCGCTTCTGCTGGGGAAGGAAATCCCGCCGATCCAGCTGCCGTACCCGGCGGGGACGCCGGGGACAGGGCAAGCGACATGGTTCCGTCCGGCCCGTACTTCCTCGGGCGTCCACGCTTCCGCTTGATTGGAGCTTCGACCATTCCCATGTTCAGCCCATAGGGAGCCACAACTGCCGGTGGAGCACTCTCACCGCCGGCCGCAGGAGCTCCTCCGGCACCGGGACCCTGGTAGGTAGGGGAGGTGCTCACCACCGGCTTATAGATGGCAGTTCCGTCAGGGGTAAAGGCAAGTCGCATGCTCTGCATCGGTGACGGTGCTTGCCCCGAGCTCTTCGGCAGACCTATACTGAACTGCTCCCTGCCCGCCATGATCCCCTGCTCCGGTTTCCCCTCCATGAACGCGGAAGAGAAACTCCACCTACCTAATTCGGCACTAATCAGTAGCTCTGCAGCTAAACGACCCGGCAGAAAACAAACGAAAGATAATTTAATATTAGTATCCAAACACTCACTGATGTAAAGTATCAATATCAGTTTTGAAACTGATATTAATACAGGTGCTTGATACTATAAACAAACAGGCTGTAAGCGTTTCAGCTGTATCGTCTGACTAGCTCATGGGAGATGGTGCTGCATGTAGTGAGGCAATTTCTTTATTTATTTTATGAGCAACTCTCATCTCGAACTCATCCTCGTAATGCTGGAATAATCTCCCACATTTGCGACAAATAGAGGATCCTTGTCCTCGTTCACCTTGGAAGCACCTTTATTTGACTGCTCCAACTCCCGTGTGAGTTCTTCCATGGCCTTTTTCAGGCTAGCTTTGCTGATCTGCCCTCCGTCACTTGTTGAGATACCAACCATCGTAATCTTTGGAAGAAGGGGATGCGATACGTTCTCGACAAATTGCTCGTTCGCCTGTGATTGTCTGGTGAAAAGCGAAGTACAAGAAAACAAAAGAAGAGACGTAAGGGCTTGTTCGGATACACCAATACATCAATATTAAATCTAAGACTGGATATTAGTGTTACTTTTAGTGTTGATGTATCTGAAGTCAATAAAAAAGTCGTACGGTATCAATTTTAGCATTGTAACCGATAAGCCCTAAATAAATGGTCAATGCAAGTTTAAATTGCATCTTTCATCCATGTATATCTGACGATTAGAATCAAGGAAAGAAAAAAAGAAGAAGAGGAGAGGTAAGCGAGTAAATTTGCACCTTCTATCCAAGTCAACCTGATGATCAGGAAAATTCCCTTGGGGTTGTGTCCACCATGGATTCCTGAACCATTTGCTGATTGGAGAGGGGGAACCATTATTTAATTTTCGGTTGTTCTGGATACTAGCACACTCAGATGGCGTATATTCTGGAGGACAAAGTTGGGTGCCAGTGTGATTGCCACCATATTCTGAGTCACCAGCAACAGTTAAAGATTCTCTTTTCAGAAATGATGAAGCGCTCCTGAAACCATCACAAGCCAGATGAGTGGTGACAGATTTTCAACCCAAGAGCTGAAAAACAGTAACAATCACTTGTCATAGATGAAACGCTCTCCCAAAGACACTCACCGTCACTAGGGGTGAAACAAGCCGAGTTGAGTCAAGTGGTAAACTACTCAAACTCGGCTCATTTATCTTTACTCGAGTTCGAGCTCAAGTTTGAGTCCCCACGAGCTGACCAGTATTCGAGCTTGGCTCATTATCTAATTGAGCCGAGTTCAGGCTCAAACACAGATGAGAGCTCAACTCAAGCTCAATCCAAACTCGAGTTCAAGCTGATATGACATATTTATAATAAGCTTGAACTCGTTTATCAAACTCGAATTTGAGCTCATTCACGAACCTCCATCTGTTTAAACTCAAATTAAAATTCATTTTAGCTTATAATAATAGATTTAATTGGCACTGCATAGCTATAAATACTCATAATTTAATTTATAAATAAATATTTAATTGAGTAGTTAATTGATGATTAATTGAGCTACTCGCAAACTTTATCAGGTCGGGCGGGGTACATTCAAGCTGGGCTCGTTAACTAATCGAGGTTCTTTTTTGTTCAAGCTCGTTCGTTTGACATATTAAACTAGCCTACCCAAGTCAAGCTTTTACCGAGCTGGGGTTTCGAGCTTCCTGTCGAGTGTATTGATTTGTTTACACCACTAACCACCACTTGTCATAATGAATGGAAGTTAACAGATTATAAATGATGTCACCATGCACATAAAAAACAGCAACAACACATACCTTGCTTCAAATGAATCAACAAGATAAGGAAACTTTGGTTGAATCCCTGTAGCTTTCCGTAACCACTTGTTTCCTAAGAGAACCTTGTCAACTACATCAAGAAACTGGATTCCAGCAGCCTTTGATACCACATTCAAAGTTATCCCAGGATGGCCCATTTCATCCAACAATTCTTGAACCTGTTAAACATCAGATTGGTACATCATTAATATCCCGGGAGGGGGGGAATCGGATCAGCAAGTGCAGATCCAATCCGAGAATTAGTTGAAACTGATCCTGATCGACCTATTCTGTGAACTATGTTCTGGCAGGATACCTCTGGGGGATCAAAAAGGCTTTCTCCATTCTCTTCAAAAGCTTCAGTTGCCATATTATCATCAAGCACATCCCTTCTACGTTGCCTATGCCGGTTTTGAATTAAAGCATGGAAATGCTGATCCATCGAGGCTTCAAGAATGTTGTCCAGTAAATTTTTATCAAAAAAATAGGGAGTGTACCTAATAAGACAAGTAGAATGACATTCACATCTGCCATTTTTTTACTGAGGTACAAAAATCATATAGATAAAGATGATGGTTATAGATCATGGTTTGCAGTATCAGCCAATACAATCCCAGGGGGAAGCCCGATTGGACCAGAAGATCCCGTGGGAGAGACCTGAATCAGCTGATCCTGCTGGAAGTGGCCACTTTTAGTGCCGGAATTGGCCAATCTTTCATCATGCGTAAGTTTTTCTTGTGTTTTTTTTCTGTTTTTGGAAGAGCCAATCCGGGTTGATTCATGATTTGCGTTTCATCCCTCAGATCGGCTGATCTGGTTGATCCCACTCCGACTCAAGAATCCTTGTTATAGATGAATAAGCAGTAAAAGTGATTTATCTGACAAGGAAAACATGGCTCATTTCGTTTTAAGGCATTTTTCAGAACCGAACCAAAGTGGTTCCTCAAACTGATCCGAACCAAACTGATCAAGTTTGGTTGGGTTCAATTTTAAACCAAAACTCCTAAATATATCATATTTAATTGTTTTATACATATACATAACTATTTAAGTTAAAGTGCTTAAAATACTTAAATGATAATATATAAAACTAAAAAAATCAAAATATTTTGAAATTTAATAAAATATCGCTTCACTTGTTTTAGTTCAGTTTCATGCACCTCTGACTCTCAAAACCAAGTTAGTGGGGCCAGTCTGATCCAACTCGGTCCACTAGGTTGAACCATAATGAAAACCCCCACTAACAAGAGAGAGAATTGAACCATCTCTCATAATCCTACCGAGTAAGACCTGGTTAGGCCCCTATATCACTAGTAAACAGAAGTCCTGTAAAAATTAAGTGATAGGACCTGCTAATGAGAGAATCCTACTCCAAACACAGTTTCCTTTCTAACTTTTCAATCCATATCTGCCATTTGGCAAAATCAGCAAGTTACCAGCTTCAGCTAAAAAAAACTTGTGAGATCACTTATCAGTTCTAAAAATACATGAGCTGTAATAAAAGGTTAAGCTTCCAACATCTGAACTGAGTGATATATATGAATTAACTAAACCTCCAACTTGGATTACAGGTTGTATGTACTGTCACGTAGAGATCGCTGCAGTGGAACAGAATAAACTGATTTGTGATTAATGATCCAAGGACTGAGTAGCCCCTAACAGGCACACCATAAAAGAAAACTCCAAAACTATCGCCTAAGTAATAGCTCTACATACCACTTGATTCCATTATTTGTAGCTATTGCAATGTTTAGATTTTGAGCTGTAAATACAGGAACACCATCAAGCTTTCTTTTTCCACTTCTATGCGAGACATCCTTGAGAAGTTTATTTGCTGCTTTGACCTGTCCATGAAACATATTAGAGTCCAGGTCCTCCAGGATGATATGCAATGTCCAGACAACCTACAGCTTCATAGTACCTGCTTTTTATCAGGGACAAACTGGAACATATGTGGTTTTTTCTGCAGAATGTGGTAATAAAGTATCATATCACCATCTGGTGAAAGAAAATCAAATTTTTTTTGAAGTACAAGTAGCAGACAATGATGAAAAGACTATTTGTTAAGGATTGTGTAAAAGTCAATGCTTGTCTAAAGAAGCTTTCAGTTCACAAAAGGCCTTCTTCAATCAGTCAAAAAAGAAAAGATCAGGTTAGAGAGTTGACAAGATGAAGAAAAAAGAATTATGTTCTCACTGAAGTAATCCTAAGTACCACAAGTTATGAAAACAAACTTATGATTTCTGATGTTCTCATGAACTGGTCAAAGGGGAATTTTTGTGTGTGCAAAATGTCTAAAAATGTAAAGCATATGCTACTCGTTCATTAACTTTTGTAAATGACAATGATAAAATATTATGAAAAAGGCTTCCATACATCATGCAACTAAAATGGACCCTTCTCCAATATATGACACTCAGATGTGTTAGAGAAAACATACTATAAATTTATAATTGGCAGCAGAAAGTTTATTTCATATAATGAAAACATTGGCCTTACCTCCATTCAGTTGTGGAACACACTTTTCTCATTTAAGAATATTTTAAGCTTGAACACTTCTTTTTAGCACAAATGTTATTTTTGAAGTACAAACTTAGGCATTAAATGCTTATGTGTACAACGATAGAAATGATGATATGTAATTTCCTGGTGAATAGGCACTTTGGTGCGATGCTTGCATACTTAAGTTGCATAACTTTTAAAAAATATTGTATATTTTACATCCTTATCATCTCACAAACATCACTACTACATATCAGATATAGAAACTAGTGTTCTACATCAATAATTTCAGAGGCGGTCAAGGGTGCCAATTCTACTTAGGCAAGGCAACCGCTTAGGTGTTGCCTAGGTGGTAGCATTAGATGTTTATTTATATACACACTTAAATGTTAATACTATATATATTTTATGTATACATATAAACATGCATACAAAAATACAATTATATTTGTATGTTATAATTGAATGTGTTTGTGTGCATACATGAAAATATGATTTTATTTATGTAATTAGAAAATAGCTAATTTTGATAAGCTAAGTGAAAGGAAGAGAAAAGAGGGTTCAGAGAGAACTTTAATTTTTTAAGTATATAACATATATTTATAATTACAAATCTTAAACATTTGTGATAGTGTAAGTGGTAGTGAAATATGTTAAATATGTTTACACTACCATTCAATCATAAATCGACCTACACAGTCAAGTCGTGAAAGTCAAAAGGGAGCAGCACCCCTTGTGTGTGTGTGTGGGGGGGGGAGGGGGTATTAAGGGGCAAAGCCCCATGAAACAAATTTCTTTTTAGTCATGAAAAAGACATAGGGACCTTGGGTGCCTTTTGGGCTCCCCCAAATAGTGCCCTTGTTGCCTTGAGCGCCTTTTGGGCTCCACCAAGCCCTTGCAAATGGCAAGGCAGCCCAAGAAAACCACCTTGGTGGCTAGGCGGCACTTAGGTACCCACCTTCACAACTATGACTATAATGCCAGAATATACCTCATGACTTAAATACCCTCTCGATTATCGAAGCGTCCCAATACCCGAGGTCAAGCAAACATTATCATCCTCTTGACCTCAAGCATAGTATGTAAAAGTATTGTCAAAGAGAAGAAAACTGTTTGCTGACTGCAAGCTCAGGGTTATCCATTGGATTGTCTTCATAAATTTGGAAAATACCACATGCCTATGTTGCTGTTGCAGCAGTATATGATGCCAATAAGTTCCTCTTTGCATATTATTGCTTTTACAAAGAAACAAGATTGCAGGATGAGATCATGGCCTGGATTGGCCAGGCTGATACAATCTGGATAGGGATAAGATGTGGTCGATCTGCCAATCTAGAGGAAACCAAGAATTGGCTGAAGTTGGCAAGAATCAGTGTGACTTGGCTAAAAATATGGCCGAGACTCGACTGGAATCAGCTGATCTGGCCTTAGTCCAGTCCAGAATCCGCCAAGAGCCTAACAATCCATTAAAAAAATAATTAATCACATTAACTAACGTACAAAAAGCCCAATAAAACCCCCTTGGAGAATACAGATATATACAAAAGTATTTGTAGCTCACATCAACTAATAACCACAAATACAGAATAGGAAATAGTGGATGCATCATCAAAATTAACTGACCACTGTAGAATAGTATCAACAAAACAAAAGGGGATAAAAGGACATTTTCAACTAAAAGCAGCATTGTGTGAAAGTGGAAGAATAAAGTTCCACATCCAACAAATACATACCTTGAAATGCTCATATGCTATGTCAAGGCGGCAAGCACCAACCATGCCCGTTGGAACATTCAGTTTTTTTACATAAGACACTACAATAATCAGAAAGGGTATAATATTAGTTTGCATTGGCCATCAAACACTCGTAACCCATGCCCATGGTTGACAAAATTTAAGCTTTGATTTTTTATTTTCCTTTATTTTTGAAGAAGAATATCACATGGTAAGTGCATTGGAAATACCTGCATCCCCCAAGTCCATGAAAAAGCGGAAAACAGGGTCATTACTGTCCTTGTCTGAGAATACTGCAAGCAATTTTCTAATACTCTCTGGCATTCTGTGATGGAATAACATAAAGCAGTTAACCATCCATGCTGGAGTTCTCGGAAAAGAGGCAAAACAGAAACAACATATCCCAATTGCAAAATAGGATAACGGAAATGTTCAATTTCGAAAGAATTCCCATGGCCTAGACTATAGCATCAACCTTTTTAACTAAAAACAACTGGTAAAGGATGACATAAAGCAAAATAACAACAATAAAAAAGATAACATCTACAGTTTAGCCCCAGTCAACACATCAATTTTATAAAGAAACACCATCAAAAAGGTTTCTCCTCCTGAAAACACATTAATCACGATGTCTAGGCAGAATAATACCCCAGCCGAGTACACCTAACAGATATCTGTACTTATCTGACCATATTTATCATCATGGTCTCACATCTAACGTCCATGTCAGACAGTACTATAACCTACCTTTCAAGGTAAACTGTACTTTACAATGTATTCAGGGACACATTGCATAAAAGAAATTTAGAATACTAATTTCAAAAGTCATTTTCCATACAGTTACCTTGAGTTTAAGACGTAAACAGATCCTTTTTCTTTCTTTCATACGTATGGATGCATATTATACGCATATAGTATGTGCATTAACAAAAAGTGCACTTACCCACAGCTGATAGCTTTCTTATACAAATACCCTACACATACATGCTCCAATAGAAACCTTAATCATTAATTTTCTGCATATTAGCAACTTGATTTTTCATGATGTGAGCATTTTCAAGCTAAAGAGTTCCGTTTCTTGGAAGTAAAAAAAAATCAACTTGCCAACAATGACATGAACATAGTGATGGCGCTAACATACCCACCACTGAAATTCACAAAATTTTTCCAATGGCATCAACCAAGAAAGGAAAAGATAATATGAAAAACATAGTAGTGAGTGAAACGGTGCTTTTGGGCTTAAAATAGCCTCTCCTCCAAAAGAATCAGTCTCAATAAAACAAAAGATGATGACAGGCAGCCTAAGCAACACCAGCATTCGAATGCTGGAAGGACGAGTCATGAATTTGAACTCAGAATGTCGATAAGTTATGAACATCTGGTAAAATCTGGAGTTTCAATGCCTAATGTGGCATTTATCAAACAAAGCAAATTTGATCTATAAAAAGGGAATCAAATGATGGCCTCACTGCTCAAATTTGATCATCCATACTCCTGCCTCTGCATAGCTCTAATCCAATCAAATATTTATATTTTCCCCTCATTGCTCACTACCTTCCATTTCCTCCTTTAAACTATATGATTCTCCTATCCCATAATTGCAATGCTAGTAGGTAAAACTAAGGTAACTGCCCACAACTTGGCTTGTCTGAAGTGAATGGCCCACAGCACATTTTTGATAGCAGATCAGCCAAGGAGACAAACAAATGGACAGCACAGCTATACAATTTATATTCTACTTTTGCTTTGATAGGATTTTTTTTCTGATCCACTTTTATCTCAGGATCCTCTATGTCTAGCAAAGTGATCAGACAAAAAAAAGACCCCAAAAAAGCAACACTTCCATTATTTTTATTATATCTTTCCTCTAATCTCTTTTATTTTTTTACTAAATGTTTCTTTTAACATTACACTTTTATAAGTTACAAAATGTTAAATGGCTTAATGACATAGGTTGATTAGGCTTAAATATTAAGCACATTAATGTATCTGTATGGTTAAAGTTAATGTATTAGTTGTCATAGTCATCATGGTATCATTATCAGCAGGCACTAAGAGTTTCTATCGCTTAACACCAGTTACAGCACCCATAAGAATCTTGGACACTCAATTATTCCAATAATGGGCCTCCATTTATAAAAGCTTGTGAATTGGTCCCTTAGGTCAACCATGGCCGTCCTTTAAAGAGAACACCAAAATCATACTAGATCCCAAAACAGTTTGACCCCCACTCAACACAAAATTCCACAATAGGAGAGTTACAGTCCAATTTTAATACGTGAATCTATAAGATAAAAAAAAACTGAAAAAAACATCAAATTGCATGCCTTAGGTAATAATTCACATGAAGTTTGTCCTCTGTCCTTCACTCAAATACCAGAACAAGTGAGAATAGTATTGCTATGTCATGGGATCCTCTATTCTTATTTCTTTCTCATATTATCTTAACCTTTAGTATAATTTGACTGTCAGTACATCTGTATTTCCTTGGCTCCTTCGTACTTCACAGAATATACTCTTTCTAAGCCCATTAACAGTAAGACAGTTAGACAGGTAATACAAGAATTTTTTATTTGACATCAGAACATCAGGCAATACAAGTGCACAGGATAACTCATAACACAAATATGAATAGGCTGTCTCCTTGCTACCAATACTAGTAGGAAGCCTAGCCTAGTGGAAATGCCCATAAAAAGGACAAGTTACTATCAATTCCCTATTCTCTCTCTAGCTCATGGCAATTGCTTTCCCTCCATTCCAAGATGTCCGAAAAGCAATGGACTGAAGCAGTTAAGAGGTTAGGGCTGTTAGAATAGTCCCATATTGGAGACATAAAAAAGAAATTGTGAAGATATAATTGTGGTGCCTACTTCACTCAATTTCTTAAGGTTTTGAGTTGGATGGTCTAACAACTTTAACCTGGTATTAGAGTCCACAGTTCAACCCGGCCCTTGTGTATGACTGCCCCTATTTGTGGTCCATGTGGCAAAGCCCAATTAAAAGCAATTGGTGAGGGGGCATGTTAGAATGGTCCCGTATTGGGGACATAAAAAAGAAATTGTGAAAATATAGTTGTGGTGCCTACACTCATTGCCTTAAGGTTTTGAGTTGGACAGGCCAATAACTTTAACAAGGGCAGGAAGTCCAATTGGTAATTTTTAAGAATAAAATAGTTGCGAAAATAATGATTGGCATAACATCCCACAAGATCCTTATAGATAATTTAATTCCTACAAAAGCTTCCCCAACGGAAGATACCAAGATTTCCCTCTTCATAAATGATTTTTATTGCATACTTCCAAGAGATATCACCATATTATTAACATTGTATGATATCAATTTAATCATAAAAGTATTATTGTAGTTAGATGGTTAATAACATAAAATTGAATATCTAAATATTTGCAATTTGCAAACATTTTAATACTTCTCGCATAGTTAAAAAAGTAAGAAAGGAATTGCTAGTAAAAAAAATGGATAAGGTGACGAAGGTTTCTATAATGAAATTGCTTCTACATGGAGAACATTAATGGCCTGTTTGGCACCCAAATTTTTTGGGCATAAACCAGGTTTATCCCCACAATTTAGGGGATAAACCTGGTTTATCCCCAAGTTATCCTCATACCAAACATGCCCTAAAGGTTCGTATTCAATCTAACAGATGTTCCTGACAACAACAATACTAAGTAATTACTCGGAGAGAAAAACAAATGGATAGCACGTGCAGCATAGAGCAACCGCATACATATGGAGAAAGGAGAAAGAGAGCACCTTTTAGAGAGAAAGGGGATGTCGAAGCGGGTACTGACGGCCATGAGACCAGTGCCCGACGGATCACACATACTGAATACTTGTCCCACGAAGGCGGGCCCCCTGCCATTAGAGCCCAAGCCGATTCCATCCACCCGAACGCTGGTGGGCAAGTTCCTGACGCCCGAAGACGGACCAGAGAGGTCTAGACGATGGTTGTCTCTCGCAAAAGAATGATAGAAGGGGAGAAGAATGGGGGTGCCGGTGCACGCACCCGCAGAGCACTGTGACGACGAGGCACCGCAAAAGTAAGGGGAAGAACCCAAAACAGGCTGCGCCTCTCTCCCCCCGCCCTGGTTGCGCCTGCAATTGAGAGGATAGGGCACGCCAGAAAACAGATTAGCCGCAATTGAGTGCAGAAGCTGGCTTGGAGCGTCCCAGAACGGTCGGCCGCTGCAGCTGCTTCTGTCAGCACCACGATCATAACGCGGCGGCTCCAGCTCTAAGCCGCAGGACGCGGAGAGTGGCAAGGGCGCCATTTGCAACCGAGATAAGTCGCCGCCGGCTCCGATGGCCCTGCAGCGGGTTGTGTAAAGCTTGTGGATGACGCGCACGAGGTCTTTGACGCTCTGCGAGAGGGCTTAATGAGGCCTTCTCCTCCAGTCGCTGGCTTCCATCGCCGCAAGCTCGGAGCAGAACGGAGAGGACGCGAAGAATGAAATATCCATCCTCCTCCTCACCTTGGACGCATCTCGCTCAGAAGAAACAAAAGCCGCTGCACACCTTTGTGACATTTCGAGATAAAAGAAAATGGGCCTTTTAAAAAAGAAAAATATCATTGAAAAATTAGCTATCATCCATGAAATCAATCATGATTACCAAAATATAAAATATATAAAATAAACTCCGGCGTGTAAGTAATTACAATAAATAATTATCTATATTCATGTTAAAATCTTGTATGTAAATGCATGCATGTATCAGGGTGTCAAATATGCTATTTTCTTTGCTAGGCTATTTGCAAAATCCAAGTGGAGATGATTATTTCAAGAATTTATAAATGCAAGTCATTTTAATACATTTTAATAGGCCACACTGTGGAATATAATTCTAGCAAATTTTATTTAGCATTTTTAATTTCTTGATCACATGCGAGTTTTTTAGCGTAGAATACAAACACAAGGTTCTTTGTGCTTTTTCATTTCTCATCAGGTGAAACTTCTTAAGATTTCAATGTTCATCGAGTGTTTGATTGTGATGTAATTTTATATATTTTAAGCTGACATATTAAAATACAAAATCTATGACAGCTAAATCATAACATTTTTCACGCTTGGCGAGAAAATAATTCCTATTTTTGAAGATCATATATAACAATAATGATGAGTGACTCAGGACACAAAAAATACTATACTTTCCTTTGGTTATCTGCTAAGCGAGAGTCAAGTTGGTCGATATCACCCTTCAATTTACACCTTGATCAGATAATTAGATACAAAAAAACTCCTTAAAATATGATACATTTCAATCCACTTAATTAATTTGTAATTTTATCTTTGTTTCTTATTAATTGTCCGACCAAAATGTGACTTATGCTGAAACATAAACACAGCTCGGCCCTCAACCAATATGTAATTACCGAAGGGTGAAAATAAAAGAAAAACTCTATATTTTCACAGCTAGCAAACTGGGATTTTTCTGCTTCATTATCGCGTACATGCTAGCGTGCAAACACGGGAAGATTAGACATGTACACTCTCTTCTTCTTCTTCAAAAGAAAAAAGAAAAAAGAAGTGATATGCATACTAGTTAGATATTGCACATATGATATAACCCTTGAACTACCAAACAATATATGCAGTTCTGTACGCAGTACGCACACTGCTTCGAAGTAATTATACAGAAAAATTAACTGAGTGGCTGCCGTCCAAGCCCCAGTTACATCAAGGAAAGGGAGCCTTGAAAAAAAGAAAGAAAGAACAAACAGAAATATTGATAGATATCACCTTATTAAGCTAATGATCATGAAGTGTCAAACTAAACTATATATCTAACTTTCTCATCTTATGCCAAAATAGCATTTAGTTTAAACAAGATACGTCTTCATTGATCATCCGAACTGTTCAGTCAAAACCGTTGTAGGTATTTTCCTAATTCCACCCTCAGAATCTAGAGACTACTTTCATGCGGTTCCATAAGATTACTAGTGAACTTGCAAGTGATAGAATCCCGGTTCCCCTGAATCACCATCTCGGAAAGAAAACGCAAGAAAGGAAACTTGAAAATCAAGAGGTGGTTCCCCGAGCTTACCAGGGGGAGTAATACAAAACATGTATTTATAGGTATATATGATGCTTCCATAGATTGCATAAGATTGCAAGATTTCTTTCTTTGTTTTTACCAACTGTGAAATGCCAAGCCTACATAATGAGGCAAAAAATCAATTTTCTCTTTCTTATCTTATCCTCAAAATTCAATCATCCGGATACCCCAGAAACCTGTTCATGAGCCTGGCGACTGGCTTGGCATCTCCAGGTGGGTAGGGTAGGAGAGCCTCGAGGTCCATACTCTGGAGTGTCTGGATCAGAGACTGTGGTTGACAGCATAAGAGGTGCCTCCTCTCTGCAAGTTCGTCTGCAAGCTCGCACTGGTGATTGTCCATCAGATCCTCGTTGACCACCACTATAAGGGGTTTAGCCGAACCCAATGTCTCGAATATGCTTCCCGACCCTGAAACAGTTCAGTGACATTTTATCATGCACGTTTTACCTCCCCGAGGAGAAAAGAAAGTAAATAAGAACGCGTGAAGCTAAATCTATCATCTATGCATTGCATGGTTTCAATTTCCAACCATGAAGGATCGGATTTAGTGACAACAATCAGCAGCGTCTACAGCCTTCGTCAATCTGTGTTTGTAGCTTTCATAAGGCACGGAAGTCATTCTTGCAGTGTTTGAAGTCATTCTTGCAGTGTTTAGTGGTATGATTATTCACAATATTGAAAGGCACCAAAATATAATCTTATAGGAAACTCATATTTGTTATACATGGCTTTAGTTTATTTCTGGACTTGTTGTTTTCAGAATATGGAAAGTCATTCTTGTCCGGTGTATACCGGAGAAGAAGATAATCATCTTTTAAAACATAGACTAAAAATAATTTGTAATTAAGATAGATAATCTATATAGTCAAACCCAATAATTTGGGACAGGCCTCTTTAAGTTGAATTTAGAATAAAAAATATTCTTAATGGAATTCCATATTGCATAACGCAAGCAAACTAAAGAAAACAGAAATGAGGTTTCAGCCTTTCAGGACTTGGTGACCTAGCTGAAGTATGAATAGGAACATGGGTGTGCCATAGGGGTGTAAACGGTTCGGTTTTTTTCCCAAACCGAAACCAAACCGATAAGGGGAACTGAACCGAACCGAACTAGTTCACCGAACCCTGAACCGATTGTGGTTCGGTTCAGTTCGGTTCGGTTTAGTTCATTGGTTTAATGTATATTTAAATAAATAAATAAAATATATATTATAATAATTATTTAAAATTAATATGAAGACTAATACTTTATTTATAATATATAATTATATCTTTATACTAATTAACTTAAATTTATAATAATATATATAAAAAATGATATAATAGATATTTAAATGTAATATAATATGTAAATAAAGTGGGTCAAACTGGGTCAACCGGTTTATCGGTTCGGTTTGGTTTGGGGAGGTGTCGAACCGAACCAAACCAATAAGAAATTATCGGTTCGGTTCAGTTCAAAAAATCGAATGGATAACCCATCAAACCGAACCGAACTGATTGGCTCGGTTCGGTTCAATTTACCGGTTTCCCAGTTTTGTATGAACACCCCTAGTGTGCCAAGCGGAAGGGTTAAGAGCACGTTATCCCATGCAAGAGTGTAATCGTGTTGGGTTTAGCTAAACATTTTACAAAGGGTAATTCATATCAAGACAGAGAGCAAAAATCATTTTGTATTGGGTCTAAATCCAAAAACAGATTTTGCCCATTTTGAAACCAGAAAGATACACTTCAACAGAAAAAAAATATATCACTATCAGCATTGCCGCTTATCATGTTATTGGTGTTCTAGATAAATCACGTATCCTGGTTCCTCAGTAAATCAATAATTTAAAATGAAAATGAAGTAGCAAGATGAAATAACACTAAATAAAATAAAATAACATTGGCAAAAACCTTGTTAGAGCTCACTAGGTCATCACTTGGAATGACAGCTTGATCAAGGACATGTAAATTGCAAAATGACTTAGCTACAGACTTAAAGACTTGCACAATAAGATTGAGGCAAAAAGAAGAAAAATTTTCCAGCATAAAAAAGTGGATAAATATAATTTCTTGGCAGAACTTTTGCCAACCCATCCCTTAAGAGAAAAATGACATCTTAATGTAGACCCCAAAATTTACAAAGTAGATGAACAACCGACCATATTGGCTTAGCGTTCTACTTCCTCAAGTTTTATACCTAACATGACTTCTTGATAGCTGTATTCTTTCAAATAACATAACAAAAAGAAATGGTTTAGTGACCTTAGGTAAACAGATTGTAACTTTTCCATATGTATATACATGTTTCCAGTGCTGTTTTACTGGCATGCTCTACTCTTACCCAGAGGCTTTTACATATTGGATCTAGAAACACTGATCTGGTAGAAAACTGATACAGGTCTGTCTTCCTTGGAGGAGTGTACCATGATATCCAAATAGGAAAAGATATCCATTATGCTAATCCTGGAAAATATCCTGAAAGAAGAAAAATCTCCTAAACATTGATGGCATAGTGCTAAGTATTATCCATTCACTACGGTAAGCAAATGGAAACTGCATATTTTGTAGAGATTAACCATGTCATGTTGCAAAAAGGCAATAAAGAAAGCCTGCTAGCAGTTTAAGTTGTGTTTGATAAAGGGAGACAAAAAATTCATTCCTTCACCTTCTCTTATGTCTGATTCTGATCTAAGTGCATCTTCAGTTAATACCAAGGATAATCACTAATTCTTGATTGTTATCTTGACAGGTATTAATAATAGAGCATCTTTCACATGAAAAAACACCGGACAGCAAATATTGCGTCAAAACAAAAACAAAATACTGAAATGTGAGAAAATAGAAAAACATCGGGTACCTGCATGGCTGATGACAAGTGATGCTGACTTCAGGTGGTCGGCGATGCTTGGTGAAAAAGTGAAGTAATCCACAGATAGAGACACACCTCCCAAAACCTGCATAGACGGGGTAGTTAACGCAAAGTTGTCCCTGTTCTTGAATATTTATTTGAAAGCAACAACTTCTAGAAAATGAATTAAAAGATCGCTAGATTCGCTACATTCAACTGACATTACTGACTACTGACCTTGGAGGGCACATGCGACCCACGCCCCATCTGAATCAGCAAATCAGTGTAGCCTCTCCTCCAAAGCTCTGCTTTCACTTCCTCCTGGTCCACTGCTCTCACCAAGGCATCAAAGCAGGTCGTTCCAACTGTTACAAATACCGTCTTCTTTGGTCCCCCATCATAACTGCCTTCACTCATCTTATATTTCAGTCTGCAACCCAATATGTAGAAATACAGGACCTTTCAGTCATTTGGATTATCTGGTTAACATGAATTATCTAATCTTTTGAATCTTGAACAAAATGAAATCTATAATCAACCTATAGAAACATATTCCTCTTTGTCCTATTAATACTCATAAATCTGTTCTAGTCTACCCCCCACTAACCCTAGTGATGGTAACTTTCGACAAGGTGGCAACTGAGATGCTTGATTCTTTTTCTTCTTCCCTGGAAACCAAAACAAGCCAAACTCACAAATGCATCCATTAGCAAATAGAAGCACTGAACTAAAGACTCAATTCTAGAGCACAGAAGTAAAAACATTTTATCAATAAATATTCCATTATCAATTGGAACACTGAATTTGATAGAAAGTGCTCAATAGGTTGCTTCAACAGCAGCATAAATCAATTCCCATTTCCCAAAGAGTGACACATTTCTAATCTCATGTTACATGCAAAATCATTTTATTGTCCTTGACCTCTTGACCATAGATTGCAGAATCAGGCGATCGCTGGATCAGATCGGCCATTGCCAATCAGATTCTCGGCCGAAGGACTGATTCGGAAAAAAGTCCTAGCGGAATCAGCCAGATTGGTCAGTATCGGATCAGATTGGGATCGAAATCAGATTGGTCTTTTTTCTTTGAGAACCCAGCCACATCAGCAAAGATCAGTCGGGATCGAAATCAAAAAAAAATTTCTTTTTAATTTAGTGATTCCGGATCAGGATTCTTCCTGAAGGATGAGCCCAGGTCAGATCATTTCAGGACCCACCGATCCAGGTCCTGATTCCAATCTTGCAACCATTGCTCCTAACACACGGTCACCTTATTCCTTATCTATATCTCTCATGAAACCAACGATTTGTAGCCTGTTGTTGTACACACACAGCTGGCTGATGTATCAGGAGAAGCAGCCAGCAGCTCCGATATGGTTACCGGCGTATGAACGCCACTAGGTTCGGAAAAGAATAAAGAGAGAAACCAAACGGGGCTTCGACCCAATTAAATAATTAATGCGCCTAGATTCTCTAGCTACTTGGGCGATCATAAATAACAAATTAACCCAAGAACAAATTCGAAAAAGGGGGTAGAAGTGGAGAACAGATGATAAGAACTCACATGCGTACGTGCTCGATCATATGGTGTGGTGGGATATTGATTGTCTCGATCTCTCTTCAGGTCGATCCGGCCCGCAAGCTAGATAGGAACGGAGGACTCTGTTAACAACAGGCAATGTAGAGGTCACCACTCACCAGTCGCCGGTCGCTGGTCGCCGCCGCGGGAGCTGAGAAACCAGGCTGCTATGTGAGGCAGAGAAGAAACATTCGGGTCCGGCCGCCCCGATAGGGTTTTCGCATGCACCCCCGAAAATGTTCGCTTTGGGTCTCCACGAAATCAGGGACACATACGCCGAACCGTCCAACAAGTTTCGATAGGCCATTTTAGATTATGAATCCAGGTTGGACTGTAAGCAGGTCGGATCGAATCGTCAAAATCTGATTTCAATTTTAATTAGGGTCAAGGGATTTCGATTTTAATTTTGATGATTTCGAAATTATTATGTTTTGATTTTGATTTCGTTATTAAAGTCGGAACCGAATTCAATCATTTCTAAAATATATATTAAATATTAATTTTTATTCAAAATTAAGTTAATAACTTATATACAATTATAAAGTTTTGATATAATATTTTTAAAATATTTATTTTTATCATTTTATTAATTTATATATCGTATTTTATAAATTATTTAACTTTATTTTAATTAATTTTATTTACATATACTTATTTTTATCAAAATCGGATAAAAGAAAATGAAAAGAACTGATCCAATTCGGATTCTGATTCTGATAATTTATAAGATACAAAAATAAATTCTAAACCCATTAATTTTTATCGAATCAGAATTCTAGAATATCGAATTCCGTTTACACCCCTAACTTCACACTATATTGGATACTCCATATCTATTTACAGGTTTACTACTGGGTCGTACATATAATAATTAAATTTACTATTTTTAAATTACTAATCCTTCTAAAATATAATTACGATGTGTGTATGGTTACTAAAAAGATTAATAACATTTTAGAGGTGTTAGTAACCAAAAAATTGGTGGGTTTAGTAACTATATGACCCACTTATTAATTATATGCACACTTTATATAGTAACAAGAAAAATAAAAGTTACTAAACGGCTGAGAGTACGTGGCTTTTTAGTGACCGAGGGATTTCTCTCTTACTGGTATCTGAGATAATCTGCTCACTTTTTCATTTGAAGAAAAACCTCTTTTTCGTCTCTTCCCCTTCTCACTCTCTTTTGGGATACCGTTACCACCTACTTAGCTCAGCACAATACATTTTTATAATTGTTGATGACCAGAATAATTGAATAAGACCGTTAATCTATCGACAAACGTACTTAGTTCAGCATCGTACATTTATAAACAAGTTGATATTTCACATTAAATGTATCAGATTTAATTAAATCCGACACCTCGGTGCAAACTTCCGCGTCCTAGGTTGTACGACTGCTAACCACTAGATAAATACTTATTTTTAGGGTCCGCTTGGATCCTTGTAAAAACAAAATCACGTAAGACATTTTTTTGGAGTAGTTTTTCCAAAAAAAATGATAATATAATCCATCGTTTGATTGTCCGTAAATCTTTTTCCAAAAAAATGTAATTCTTTATTTAGTTATCCGTAAAACAATTTCTTGAAAACACTTTTTAGTCATTATTTGTAAATCATTTTCAATATTTTTGTATTTTAAAATATGATATATAAGACCTGTAAAATAATATGTATTTTAATTAAATTCTTTCTCATAACAAATGACTATTACATTCATCATTATAAAATAGTATATAATGTAATATTTTTTAAAAATCAAAATTTTTATAAATTTTTATTTAAAATTTTAAAATATATCAATAATCAAAATTGAAAGTAGACGTCTTATCAAAATTTAAAATATTGTTCCAAAAAAATTTCCTATTTAGAATTATGTAATTTTTTGGCCTAATTTCTTTATTAAAAACCCTGGCATCCTCGCATCGAATGACCAGATTTTTTTTGAGGCCGAAATCCCCTGATACGATGGTCAATGGAGGAGGTTTTACGTTGACAATTTATTTTACAAGTAAACAAATAACACGGTGAAAAAGAAAAACGAGAAAACTGGCGCATGCAACGGTTTTTACGTGCAAACAAACAGATCATATCCGAGTGCTTCCCCATAAATTGTACGACTGGTAGCCACTGATCTCTGAGTACTTTTTTGGAATCAAATTGAGAAAAAATTTGGTTTATTCCTCAAATTTAGAGATAAACTAAGGTGGTGTTTGACTAGGCTTAATCTGAAAATCTTAAGTCATACTTTTACATCTAACCTCTTAATGTGTGGTAAAAAAATTCTTAATTTGATTAAGACATAAGTGATTTACGTCGTTTGATAACAGCTGCAGCTTCGGCGTCAGAGCGCCAGCTCGATGGTGCTCTTCGTACTCTGACCTACCATGTCCGGCGCCACCGACGGACCGACCTCAACGCCGCCGCCGACCTCCTCTCGTCCTCCCACAGTCTCACCGCCCTGTCGTTAAGCGCCGTCACGTCCTGGTGCGCGTACCATCCCAGGTCCCCTCCCCACCCCTCGCCCCAGCAGATGAAGCCACGGGCGGCGCCGCCGCCGGCCTCGCCGGCGACGCCCCACGATTCCGTCTGCTGCTGCTCTCCTGCCCGCTCGTCCTCTTCTCCCTCGGCGGCGTCGTCCATGCCTCCGCGCTCGTCGGCCTCACAGCATCTGCGCGCCTCATAGACCGTTTCCTTCTGCACGAAGCTTACGGAAGGAGCGCCGACGCCGCAGCCCGCCGCTTGTAGTGGTGGCGACCGGACTTCCGGTTCCCGGCGGAAACCGGCACCTGATTCTGGTTGCGGCTGCCGGGGAGGAGGCTGGAGGTTCCGGCCGCACGGGTCCTTCGGGCGGCTGCGGTGATCCTCGGGCTTGAAGGAGACGGCGGCCGAGCGGATGCGCCAGAGGCCGAAGGCGGCGGCAAGAACGGCAAGGTAGGCCCAGAGAGGCCCGGCGCCGGCCGGTTGCCGGAGCATCAGCGCCTCCAGAGGCATCTCCAGCGCCGCCGGATGCTTCAGGCGCGGAGGTCGCTCAAGTCACCGTGAGCGCTGTCGACCCATCGAGTTTCACCGTAATTGGTGTCGTCTGAATCAAAAAAAGCTAAAGATAATAACTGAATCGTTCAGACAGTTTTCAGAGTTTAGACATCAAATTAGAGATTATATAAGTGATTTTACCAAATAACCTAAAATGTTTGATGTCTTACCGAATCAGACTTTAGATGTTCATTAAGTCTAATCAAACACGCCCTAAGTTTATCTTTAAGTTATCCCGATACCAAACTGTCCCTGAGCAACAAGCCCGCCCGATTATTCTAATAAAAAAACAAACTAGGCCCAGGCCCAACAGAAAGCATCGTGGGCTTACACCCATGCTTGCAATATCACAGCGTGCACCAGGCATGAACCAGGTAGAATGTCAATTTATATCTCTTGCGAAATTGCTATGTAATTTTTATTCTTTCAAAAGTTATTTTTGTTTGATTTTAGGACTTATCATGCATGTTTTGTAATATGGCCACATAATGAAATTATTTATTCTGACACACGCAACACCATTTCGACATATACAAGCAAACACGTCTATTTTCCGAGGAATCCTTTGTACTTAATTTTAATTTTTGGATCGAAATCATGAAGGACTTAGTCCCATATTAGATATTGGAGGGAGTATTTTCATATTTATAAGCATGGTCCTATTTATCTCAATGTTTAAGTTGAGATTTTCCACATGGTATCAGAGTAGGTGGGCTCGAGTTCTGTCTCTCCGGTGGATCCGTCTTCTTTTTTTGCTCAGCCTTGCCCCGTGTACTCCCCGTGTATTCTTATCGTGGCTCTGACGGTGGTGGTTGGCCGAGAGGGAGAGTGTTGAAGGACTTAGTCTCATATAGGGTACCGGAGTGAGTATTCTCATATTTATAGGCATGGTTCTAATTATCTCAATGCTTAAATTTTGGGATTTATTTTCTACATGATATCAGAGCAAGCGGGCTTGGGCTCTATCCATCCAGTGGGCCCGTCTCTTATTTTTGCTCGGCCATGGACAGTGTATTCTTATCATGGTTTTGACCGTGACCGAGAGAGAGAGAGAGAGAGTGTTGAAGAACTTAGTCCTATATTGAGTACCAAAGAAAATATTCTCATGTTAATAACTCTGATCCTAATTATCTCAATGTCTAAGTTTTAAGATTTTTCACATATCTAAATCAGATTCAAAATCACTTAATAAGTTCGGCTACCAAATCTGATCGGCTTGGGGCCCTATCGGAGAGGATCAACAAACGCCCATCTCTCCCACGGAGAACTTTGGTTGGCACCTGTACATGTCAGAAAGACTGATATTATATATATTGCATTATATATGCTTCTTGTATACACATATATACATACATATATATATAAAGAGAGACAGAGATATTGAAGAGAGATCGATGAGTACATGTGCCTGCAATGGCGAAACAGTGCGCAGCGCATACATAGGATGGGTCCTTTTCAAAGCTTGAATGATATTGAAGAGAGCAAAGCTTTGAATATTGCTCCCATCCCAGTGTGTGCTACGTATTCATTCACTTCCGCTGCCCGTTCATCCCCTTCATGTATACACACTCGATCCCGGCCTCGATCGTATATTATTATATATTTACACCTATCTAGCTTCGGGACCGCCACTAGCTAGGCGAGCGTCTTGCCCATGCCTCTCCCTCATCACCATCATTTCGTTCTCTCTGATTTTCTGCACTCTCTCTCTCTCTCTCTCGGTTCTAAACGTAGATTCCGGATCTATGCCTTGCAGTTGCAGGCCGAGATACGTCTCTATCTTCCGAAGGTTGGGGAGCAGCTGGAATCAGCAATCATATAAATATATATATATATATATATATATATATCTGTGTGTGTATTTGTATAGTGTGCCAGCATGTCGTATTCCAATAAGATTCTGCAAGAAATTACTACTCAACTAGTTGTACGTACTACTCTCCGGCCACATTTCTCTTTCTTGTTCTAGCTCCATTTCTTTACAAACTGTCGCTTTGATGACTTATTTTTTTCTCTTCTCTCACAATATAGTTCTAAAACATTCGCAAGGAGAAGCCCTTTTCTCTGTCACCCAGATGTGTATAGACATGATCATCCAGGTTTGTCCTTAAGATGTAAACAAGCAGCTCGACTCGATAAGAGTTAGAACTTTGACTCGTTAAAGGTCGGATCGGATGAGTTTAATTAAGTTGGCTTCATGGAGCTGGGTTTAAGCTCGGGCAAAAACGCCACTCAAACTACGTCTAAATTCAAGTTTGAGCTCAATATATATATGGTCATTTATGAAGTTGGAATTTGAGGTCATTTATAAAGGTTCAAAGCTTGATATTAAACTTGAGTTTATACTAAAATCGAATGTGATTTTTTCTTGTTTAATATCTGGATTTCCATGATATTGGTGTATGCAAACTATTGAGCACTTATGATTTACTTTTTAAGATAAATATTTCAAGTATCCAATCAAATTGCTCACTATACGAAATCGAGTTGTGCACTACTGAGTCTACTCACGCTCAGTTCCTCGAGAAGTCAAGTTTTTTCTCTTGATCAAACTTAGTCTCTCTTGTGACTTAATTGATGTCTAACCTCTAAATTAATCAATATTGAGATTTTTGATAAAATATATAGTAACTTCATAATAATTCACTTAATTTTAAGTGATTTACTGCTGCTTTGTTTATTTTCAAAGATGAATAAATAAAATTTTGTGGGGCACGAGAGATGTTACGGATAAAATTAAAATTTTAGACATTTTATTAAATCAAGTCAAATACCACGTTAATCATTCAGGGTTATAAATTAATAAGTCGAGTCAAAATTTTTAAAAAACCTAGTCTCAAGTAATTTTTCGTAGACTACTTTGCACATCTATGTAAAAATGTTTAAACAAGCACGAAGAAAATATCATTCCATTAATTAATTAGTGACAAGCAGATCAAGCACATAAAACAAGAACAATGAGAACGACTCCACTCAAACTTCACATATCATATGAAAATTACCATCGGAAGAGTGTGGATCACCTCAGATAATCATATGAGAGAATCTTCTCGATCTCTAATAAGAGATAATCACGACCACTTAAGTGATGGTTCAAATGAACCAAGTTGAACTATTATTGAACTATTGCTGAATCAAAGCTTAGTAAAAAGTTTTACACTGGGTTTAGTAATAGTTCGATTTAGTCTAATAACGAGTTATATTGTGGTTAGTAACCGTTCAGCCCTTTTGGGGGTTTGAAACATTATTATTGACGGTGTATCATGTTACTTGACCGGAATGAACCGTTACTAAATATAGTGTAACTCGTTACTAAAGATGTTGAATTGTTACTAAACATAGTGTAAACAGTTACTAACTTTAGTTCAATAACAATTCATGCTAGTTCACTCTTGAATTATTGTCACTTTAACTGAGAGTCATGGTTATCTTTTATTGGAGACTAAGAAAACTCTCTATGATAATCATTTGAGGTGATTCACTTCCCCACTGGCAACGAAGAACAATGGGGGATAACACTTTCCAAACATTAATTAAAGGATCGATGGAGCTTACACCAAAATAGAGCCCTCTCCTTGAAGACGACCAGCAGTTTCTATACATATAATACTCGCACGATCAAAATCGGCAAGAAATCGCGAACGCCGTCCTCCGGCAGGTGAAGTGTGGTCATCTCCATAAATGAACGGCGGTACGTGCATGTAGCCGATCGATTCATGTACAGATCATAATCCGAAGCCCATCCTGTTGCAGCAGTGGTACGAAACGCTCCTCCTCCCCCTCCTTATCGATCATCCTTTCCTGTCTCTTTGGTTAGAGAATCAATATCAGTAGCGATAACTCTTCAACCCATTTCTTTCGATAGAAAAAAAGGCAATCTTTCCGTTTACATTCATGAGCTCTCGATCTCCCAAATTGTATTTACGGAATCGCGCGAGAGCTGGTGCAGCGAGACCGGAGACGCGGTTCTTGGGAGTGCAACGCGATTAATTTGGTGTACGGGCGCCTCAGTATTCGACGGAGAAGATCTCGGCGAGGGAGGACCGGCAGGGTGCCGGAGACGGCGAAAGATTACGCCCAGGTAGCATGACGATGGCGACGTCGACTAAGGCGACGCCGAGCAGGCCCATCTCCTCCCTGAACACCCTGGGGTAGAACCAGGCCGGCAGCCCAGGATGCAGCAGATGCTGAGAGGAGGTGGAGAAGAAGACGAGGATCTCTGCCGCATAGAGGAGATGTCGTCGAGAGGAGCTCGATCAGGAGAGGTCGCAATTTCGATACACACTCGTGTGACCTGTTTTGATTAATTTTTGACCGACCTTTCTATACGTAATCTTAGTACCCAATACATTTACTTGGAGTCCGGATCCTCTCAGGAGCCCTCCTGAGGGGATCCGGACTCATTTACTTGTGTCATGCATCGGTACATATACTTTAGTACTAAAAACAAACATCTCGGGGCATTAGCTAGCGTCCATCTGACCGATCATCCGCGCAACGCACGACTAGCTTTCGCTGAGAAGCTGGTTATTGCAGGTAATTGCTTCACGCGATGATCTTGGAGCCTTGAATTACGGCGTTGCTCAATGTCGTTGGCGATCCGCTTGGCATCTGCAGAGGCCCCCAGTATGCCGCGCCGGGTAAACCCCACGGCGTAGAGACCATTCTCCCCCTTCCATCCATGGGGAAAACCCTTCCTCGGCAGGCCCGTCTTCTCGGAGAAGAGCTCTGTCTCCTGAAATTAATGTTATATATACAGTTGCTCATCTCATCTTCTATTAGAGTTGATAGTGCTGTACAACTCCACCACGTAGATTTTTATATATTAGAGATAGAGATTAGTAACGTACGTATAGGCAGACATCAATGTACAACTTATATAGAGAGCATAAGATGTTCCAAAGTCAAATTAAATATCATACAACACACAATTCTAAAAAACGGGCAGCTCATCTCTGGAGAGTTATTGGGGGAGTTTCTCAACCCTCTCACAAAGTTCATTAAATATATGATTTAATGAATCATCAAACACATAACTTGATGGGAGTATTTAATGAGTTTTATGAGAGGAGTGAGAAGTGAACCGCCCTCTTTTAAAAAGTACTGTGTTCTCTCGTGCATACTCCAATAAATGTAGGTGCCCTCAATCGATGGTTGGAAAGAATATAGGCCGGGGTACTATAGTACCTTTTGATTCTCGGACACAACCGGGGAATGCTCACATACATATCATGTTTGTTATATATATATATGTTATATATGTATTGTACCAGCTAGTGGGTATTATATTTTATGTAAGAATTTATGAGTGTAATCTGATCTCCAACGTTTGAAAATCCAAATTCACCCTAACAAGTCGCAAACTCTATGACTTTGATATGCTTCTAAATCTTACTTACTTTGATCATTGCATGTGTCCGTACGTTTTGAGTAACAATATATATACAATTTAAGGCCAAGTGAATACATGTATATATATAAAGTCTCACCTAATTAGTCTGTCATTAATTGGGTGGATCTCCTCCATCTCTCTGTCACACAGAATAAGATGAAGTTGGCATAATTAATTCACGTCTCTATTAATTATACCAATTTAATTTCTTCACTTAGTTAATCCATTTTTTCCTTCTCATTTGATTATAAAAGTCTAGAGGTACGTGGAGGAGATCATTGAGCATCCAGCCAGAAAGCTCGCTATACGTATATAATACCTTTAGCCAGGAAGGCACGTTACTCCTGTAGCCGGTCGCCAGGACGACAGCGTCGAAGTTCTCCGTTCTTCCATCGACGAACTGTGCTCCATGCCCCGTCAACCGCTTTATCGCCGGCCGCACCTGTGATCGCCGCGCAGTTTAAAAAACGTCCAAAGCTTCGCAGGTAGCTAGAATAACAGTTCTTGAATATTGATATTGATGGTAACGACGATAATGTGGCACGGAGACGGAGAGAGACCGACCTTGACGTCGCCGGACTTGATCTTGGCCAGCGTGCCGACGTCGAGAACAGGGGTCTTGCCGGAGATGGCCTTGAGCTGGAGCGGACCCAGGTTGGGGCGCTCGAGGCCAACCCTGGCGGTGTCGCCGAGCAGCAGCCTGGAGAGAAGCAGCAGCAGCGCGTCGACCACCCCCACCGGCAGCCATTTCATGAGCCACAGGGACAGCCCGAAAGTGGAACACCCCAGCATTTCCCTTGGCAGGACGTGCACCTGCGGCGCCATGAGATCAGCTTAATTAACTCCTATCAAGGTAGTTTAATTTGGGTTCGGATGCCGAAAGGAAGAATAAAAGTCGAACCAAACATATGTCAGATTTCTTGCCCAATAAATTTTGAGAAGTACAAAGGTATATATATAGAGAGAGAGAGAGAGCCAGACACACACACAACACAAAGAATCTCTAAAGTCGCATGCAGTTAATTAATTAAGATTCCAGGAGAGAGATTCTAGCTTGTTGAATATTCCCGAACTTAACCAAATACAACTTCTTGTGCACATATTGGATTCCGCACTCTAAAAATTTTGAAGAGATTTTAAAAAGTAGATAGAGACGGACAAGTAGTAGAATCTGTGTCACAGAGAAATCCCTCGAATTACACTGACATGAACTTTTTAAAGATTTTAGGAGAAATCTCTCGCACGGATTAATCCCGACCAAAAGAACACCAAGAATCTCTCGAAGTTCACATCCTTGAGATTACAGCACAAAATCTCCAAACCAAACTAACCTAAAAAAGGGGGTGGCCGGGTGGGGAGAGAGAGAGAGAGAGAGAGGGGACACGAATAGATCAATGTGTATATAGGCCAAGGCACAGATGGGTGGATAGAGCTAGCGCTAGACTTTATGAACTGTGTGTCGCGCTCTAAACCCTAAAAAGATAATGCCCACGTTGACGGTGGCACTTACACTTGTGCTGCTTTCTTTCTCTCATATTATATATGATCTGATCTCTGCGCTGCGCAGAGAACATCTGCGCGATCGACTGACAGAATAGCTTAATTCGCATCATCTCGATCGATCGATGGATCGATGGATCGAGAGAGAGAGAGAGGGGGGTGCGACGGCGACCCGCATGCGGGGAGGGAGTTCCAAGAAAGTGACAGAGGGATGGAGAAAGAAACCACCCCGACCGAGAGCTCACGCCCGGCGGCCGGCGGTGGTGGTGGATATGGAACTAGCTTTCCCGGGGTGGCCGACTGGGGCCGGTCGTGACGGTCAGAACCGGCACGGTGCTGCGTCTCGAAGCCCCCGAACAGACCATACACACGCGTGTTGATAGGCCTGCGAAGGGATCTTTCTCTGCGCGCACGCATGCTGAGCTTTATATATATATACACATAATATATACCGGAGGCAAGAATACCGCGCGCGGTTTCTTTCAGTCAAGCGGACAGACGTCCTGCAGCCTCCCACACAGGAGAGTCCCTCTCAAGCCTCAACCATCCGCGCCCCGGGCAAGAACGGCATCCCAATACAATATATTTAACACGAGAGGGATGAGGAGCGCGGACTTTGGCCATGACCTGTTTGGTCAGAATATTAAAAGTATGAGTATTGATATTGATACTCCTAAAAGTTAGAGGGTCAATATCACGATTGATCATATACACTTGTATCGCATAACATATTTTATTTATATTAAAATTTTTAAAGTTGATACTATCAGCCAAAAGAACTCTAGACATGTATTATCAATATCAATTTTAAATTGGACACAAGTGTTTGATAGCATTACTGTTACCAAACAGAAGCTTAAGTTAGTGTTACATACTCTCTGTATGCATTTTCTAAAGCTAATTAAATTATTGACCACACCGGAGTGCAGCAAACATCAAGTTTGTCAAGAAACATTAGAGTATTATGGGGTGTTTGGTTGCATGATAATTTTTTGTACACTTTCATGATAAAAAATTGTATTAAAATAAAAAGTGAACCAACTCATGACATAAAATTATCATGTTTGGAGGGATGTGATTACAAAAAAGAGTAACTACCACACATGATCAAACAAAGTGAGGGACCACAAGAAAAAAAGAAAGAGGTGAGACCCTCTTTTTTTGTTTAAGAAGAAAATCACTTTTAAAACATAAAATTATCATGGTTACCAAACACCTCTTTTAACAAGTTTTCTTACCATTTTTAAAAATTAAAACAAAAACCTTCATTATCATGCAACCAAACAGCCCATTAGTATATTATGATAAAAATAGAATTTATTGAGTTTTAATATTAAATAATATTTATTATAATTTTTTAAACTAAAAAAATTAACATATAAGTAAATAATTGATTGGTTTAAGTATCTAATCAATTTTCAATCTCAAATAGATTCCACCTGATCTGATTGGACCGATTTGACTTAGTTTAGTTGGAGGTCTTGGTTTGGTTCGATGCAGTCTGATTTGGAGAGAGAGAGAGAAAAAAAAAGCTTTAGATCAGACCAAACCTAACCAATGCACACTCCTAGCTGATTGCATGGAATTAATGGAAGAAAGATATATATATATATATAAATGTGTGTGAGGATCTAGATAGCATTTATATATGTACAATGGGTTCTTGGTATCTTGTTAGGTTTTCTTCTTTCGGGATGGCGGCCTAGAGAATCAATGTCCGGAATGTTAATTAAATGGTAGAAAAAGTTTGTCGGTCAACTGGGTGATAATTTTTCAAACACAACATATATACGAAAACCATGAGAGTCTGCATCGATCGATCACCTTTTTCATTTCCTTTGTTATACTATAACACCCAAAAACATATATAATTGGATGGTATATATAATTGCTTGATGAAAAACAGCCAGGAAGAGGCTCTCTCATGACCCTCTTAGATCGATCGACAAAAAAGTAAATTTCAGGGACGATAAGCTCATTAAGCATTATATATAGAGCAAACGTTTGAGACTGCAGTTCAGACAAGCAAGTAAAATATATAAATGTTTATATATTACTTTGGTTCTTTCGATCGAGTATGTTTAATTCAAGTTCATAGCTGCATATATATACATGCTAGCTAGTTTTAGCTACATGTATATATACGACTATATATACAAGTTCTAGCTAGCTAGTTTCAGCGGTTCGACTCTTTGCAGGACAAAAGGAGGACGGCAAGTCTTTGTATAACGTACCGGGTCTCTTACAACGAGAGTAGGGAGGGCGTCGTAGTTGCAGAGATCCAAGCATATCTCCATGCCGGAGTTGCCGCAACCGACGACGAGCACCTTCTTCCCTTGAAAGGCGTCCCCTCTCCGGTAAGCGCTCGTGTGCACCACGGGCCCTTCGAAGTCCTCCACCCCTTCGATCTCCGGTATGGCGGCCTCGGCATTCTCGCCGGTCGCCACGACCAGCAGCGGGCAGAGGTACTCGACGACGGCGGCGGCGGCGGGGGGACGCTCCTTCCCTTCCTCCTCCAGGCACCGCCGCGTCGTCGTCGTCTTCACTCTCCACAGGCCGAGCTTCCGGTCGAACCCGGCCTCGTCGACCGTGTGGTTGAACAGCGGCTCGATGCCGAACCGCCTCGCGTAGGCCTCGAGGTAGGCGAGGAACTGCTGCTTCGTGGGGTACGTCGGGAAGACGGCCGGGAAGGGCAGGTGGGGAAGCTCGCAGAACTGCTTGGGCAGGTGGAGGCGGAGGCGGTCGTACGTCTTGTGCCGCCACAGCGACGCTATGCCATCGGATCTCTCCAGGACGACGCTGGGCACGCCTTTCTCCCCGAGGCAGGCGGCGACGGCCAGCCCCGACGGTCCGGCGCCGACGATAATGGGTCCGTCGACGACACGAACGAGCGCCTCCCCGTCCCCGGCCGGAGCGGCGGCTGCAGCCTTCGCCGCCGTGGGTCTGTCCCCGACGGCGTCGCAGTAGTTCTGATAGAAGGGATCGTGAACCCTCTTGCCTTCGGCCTCCCGCCAGCAGTCCATGGGGATCGATGAAGGAGGTGGGACGAGGACGACGAGCTAGCCGAGCTTTACCACAGCTATGACATGAAGCAAAGACCACAGTATATCTATATACTGTCCTGCTTCTTTATTTCCACTTCGGGGTGTGTCACCGGGGAGCTCAGCGCTGTCGTCAACCCACCGGAGCCACTAATTCTCCTAAGGTAGTTAGAATATTTCCACCGGAGGTTCAAATGTTTATTTGGAAAGTTATATCCAACATCCTTCCAACAAATATGGATATTTCTCATAAGATTTCAAAATTATCTACATTATGTTATATTTGTCCGGAGGATCTAAAGTATATTCTCTTTATATGCCCTAGAAGCCGAGCTCTGTGATTTGTTTCATATTTGGGTTTCAACGAGCAATGATTTTGGTGGGACGTCTATGCTATTATTCAAAATTTCCTTGATTGGTTTCTTTATAAATCCTACAATTTATTATATCCTGCTGTGCTTGGCATCTCTATCATGTGGAGAATATGGAAACACAGATGTGAAACTACCATTAAAGGCATTTATAGAGATCCGTTGTGGATTTTGAAAAGGGCAGAGGCTGATGGGGTGTTTGGTTGTATGATAATGAAGGTTTTAATTTTAATTTTTAAAAATTGTAAGAAAACTTGTTAAAAGAGGTGTTTGATAACCATGACAATTTTATGTTTTAAAAATGATTTTCTTCTTAAAGAAAAAAAGAGGGTATCATCTCTTTCTTTTTTCTTGTGGTCCCCCAGTTTGTTTGATCATGTATGGTAGTTACTCTTTTTTGTAATCACATCCCTACGAACATGATAATTTTATGTCATGAGTTGGTTCACTTTTTATTTTAATACAATTTTTTATCATGAAAGTGTACAAAAAATTATCATGCAACCAAACATCCCATGATGCTTTGTTTTTTTCTTCCCAGAGAGAGCTTGTTGGATCAAAATAGGGTGGCAAAGTGGATGCCACCTATGCAATCCAAGGTAAAAATAAACGTTGATGCAACTACAGATGACTCTATAGGGGCGATAGGGATTATTATAAGAGACCATGATGGAAGAGTAATAGCTTGGAAAAATCAAGTTTTTAGCTACGTGGACTCACGGATTTTGGAAGCTGAAGCAATCTTTGAGACTTGTTCTTGGGTTTTTTTATCGATGTCGCTCATCCATTCACAGTGATGCCTTGTCTGTGGTTAATGCTATTGTAGGCAGAGGATCGAAGATTTGACAAGCTTCATCTTTTATCGAACGTTGTCGTCGCAAACCGGAGGGCTCACCATCGCGGCTCGTCTTTTGCCCTAGGACTGCGAATGTGGTGACGGATGCGTTGGCGAAGTGGGCTTTGCGAACGGGTGTAGGGCACCCGTGGTCCTCTTTTTTGTGTGTTTTGCCTGTTGATATATTAGACAAAATTTTGACTGATGTGTCGTAGTCGTGGTTGCGGTGGGTTTTCTTTTTGTATATTTTTTTGTGGGTGTTTTAAATGAAGTTTTCTCTCTTCAGTTTGATGTTTAAAAAAAGTGATGGCGTCCGTACTGATATGTTGGTAATTTAACGGCATGGCAAGCTACTAAATTAAATGGTACATATATCGATAAAGCCATGTCGTATAGTATAAATCCTGGTTGAGTACATTTGTATTTTACACCCAGTTGTATTTTCTTCTTTAGATTCAATACATCATTCATTATGTAAATTGGGCATTTATACATGTCGATGTAATTGTTCTCACATATATATCAATACAGAGAAGATAGGGGACGGCATTGTTCCCACACTCTCATTCCCATTTCTAGTCTCAGATCTGTCTTCTGAACCTTCTTGATGTTCATCTCCATCTTCATTTTTTCAGCAACTCCAACTGATATGTATAAACATTTATGAATACCTTCTAGTTTTAAAATTTTTTTGTTACAAACTTAACTTGATCACTACCGCGTTACTGAGCTCATAAGGTAATATTTGAATATAAATTCTTAATTTCATCTCTAATTTCGTATCCGATGGATTCAAGATATCAGTTATATGTGTTTACCTTGGAAAAGAAGCTAAATTGGATCATTTGAAATTAAATAACGTTTAATAGAATTTTGACGTAGTTAAATGTCAATTCACACATTTTACCAAACACTCCAAATTATCATACATCTTATTTATCTTCTAACCAAATCAAAAATCAAATATATATATTTTTTATCGAATGGTCTGAATATGATCTAACCTTTAACATCAAATAACAAGCAGGACCTTATAAATTAAGTGAGGGGATGGATCGGGATTGTGGCTTCCTCCATTGGGGGTGACGTACTGCAGAAGCTCCTCCTCAGACTGGGGTGATCCGTTGTCTGGACTACTAATTAAGGAAGGAGGAAGGGGGTACCCAGATCCTTTCCTTCCCTTTCTTCCAGTACTCCAGCTACTTCTATTTCTATTTTCTCATTTTCTTCCCCTTGATATATATATCCTGTTTTCAAAAAAGAAGAAGAAGATATGTGTCCAAAATCCAAATGTGAATATAGAGATCGTGAGAAGAACATGGTGGGCACATATATATGTGGGGCATGTGAAGCCTTTAAATAAATGCTACATTCGTCACGCAGCATAGAATTGGCGTAGCTTTGAGTTAGGATACAAAAGAGAGATTCTCCTTCAATATTCCTTTTCCTATCAAAATAAGGCAAAGTGGGCACTCTCAAGATGAATAATTATATCATACATTTTTTTTTAGAATACTACCACTGTGGATGCAGCGGAGAGCCCAACGGGCAGCACTTGGAGATCAAACCTTGGGCGGGGCGGCATCCTCGCACCATGCAGATGTCCACTGCGGAACACAATTAATTGATTAGCATCGATACCCAAATTAAGAAACCTACTCTCGCGGCGGTAGACGTGCAAATGAGTCGAGTCGAGCCGAGTAGTACGATGTTCAAGCTCGACTTGTTTATTTTATGCGAGTTCGAGTTCGAGCACGAGTTTTAACGAGTACGTTGAACCCTTGTTCAAGTTTGGTTCGTTTATCAATCGAGCCGAGTCAAGTTTGAACTCGAGTAGTAGTTGGACTAAAATTCAATTCACATTCAAACTTAAGTTATATACAGACTCGTTTACAAGACTCAAAATCAATCAAATATCATTTGTGAGACTCTAGATTTAGTTTATTTATGAAACTCGATCTAAGTTTAAATTCATATTTCGAATTATTTAATATAGTGTGGATATATAGTAATTAATGTGGTAATAGTAGAAACCCTATAATTTCTTAAGCACCGTATACAAGGTCATAATCATCATATCATAACTTAGTATATATAGCTGGCCGAGCATAGCTCGGTTGGCACCTTCTCCTGCCGGGTTTGCGGGAGGGCGGGCATCGAGGGCACCGGCTGGCTTTCGTATCTGGTGGGGATCGAGCCGCCTCGTCGCCCGTGTGCGTGGCGGGCTGCCAGCCAACACGGCCATGACCCAAAAAAAAACTTATGGGGTGTTTGGTTGCATGACAATGGAGGTTTTTATTTTAGTTGTTAAAAATTGTAAGAAAACTTGTTAAGAGAGGTGTTTGGCAACCTCGACAATTTTATGTTTTGAAAGTGATTTTCTTCTTAAACAAAAAAAGAGGGTCTCACCTCTTTCTTTTTTCTTGTGGTCCCCCATATTTTTTGGTCATGAATGATAGTAACTCTTTTTTGTTATCACATCCCTCCAAGCATGATAATTTTATGTCATGAGTTGGTTCACTTTTTATTTTAATATAATTTTTTATCATGAAAATGTACAGAAAATTATCATGCAACCAAACACCTCATTAGTATATATATAGAAATGGGAGTAGGGATTTTTCGTCTCCCTCCTGGCTTGTTTTGCGACCACGTACGTATACATTTGACATCGAGGTGCCATTATAGTCATTTATTATTATAATCAACCTTTCATTATTTAGATATGGATACAGATCATGTGGGCACATTATGCCTTCACATTCAAAGTGGGTACCGCCAAGAAAAGAAAATGAGGAGTTATATACACCATAGTTATACCTATTTTGGTGATCACAAAATTATACTTTTATATCATTTGTACTTCGAAATTTAAAAAAAAACACATATTTCATATTTTGTATTCGTATTCATTTCGTCCTTTTCACCTGCTGTCAAGCAATTCTTAATCACATTTTTGCGTTCATAACAACACCTTTTGATATTCTTATAGCTAACAGCAACTCTCGTTTAGTTTCATTTACATGCTACGACGTCGTACAAACGTAAACAGAGCAACAACAAAAATTCAGCTTCAAGCTATATTCGGTCAAAACATCAGTTCATGGTTCTTTCTAGGGACGACCAAAGGAGAGAGCGCCTACCATCTCTAATAAAAAGAGATCGCACAACGAGGAGATCAAGAAATGTCTTATAATATTAAATATATGTACTCCTTGACGAGGTGTTTGGTTGCATGATAATGAAGTTTTTTATTTTAATTTTTAAAAATTATAAGAAAATTTGTTAAAAGAAGTATTTCACAATCTTGACAATTTTATATTTTGAAAGTGATTTCTTCTTAAACAAAAAAAGAAGATTTCACATCTTTCTTTTTTCTTGTGATCTTCCACTTTGTTTAGTCATGAATGGTAGTTTTTCTTCTTTTCTTTTTTTTTGTTATCACATCCCTCCAAACATGACAATTTTATGCTATGAGTTGGTTCATTTTTTATTTTAATATAATTTTTCTTCGTGAAAACGTACAAAAAATTATCATACGACCAAACATCGGCCCATAAGTATTTTTCTATCTTCTTCCATTTTTTTTTCCTTTGATATGCATTATTACAATCGACAAGAGAGGAGACATAACTCCCGGCCAAACTATACATTGGCTTCACATGAGAAGAAAAGGGAATGCAAGCACAAGGAGGAGAAGAAACGCGCTTAAAGGGATCGATATGACGTCCAAACTGATGTCGATCATATTCATATGATCTTTGCTCGTCTATCGTTGATGATCTTCCGCAAGGTTAATTGAGCCGGCTCGCTTATTATTTTATTATAAGTCTGGTATAACGTTCGATGTATTCATAGAATTAAAGGACTTGAAATTAACTTTTGTTATATTCAATAGATACCAGAAAATTCACATGCTTGCGAAGGCGTGCACCTGATCTCTAATGTACGCTTGTAAAATGACGGGATTAATAAATTTTGATTCTTCCGATCACTATCTTTTTATCATATGCAGCTTTCTTCTGATTAGGGTAAGTGTCCACTGATCATCGGAATAAGATGCCGCACCTGCACCCGTCTTACTCATTATAGCCAGAACCATCGAAAGGCAGCACTGCCGTTTATATTTTTCCGCCAAAATTCGACCCCTTTATGCATTCCTTAGTAATTTAATCAACGGTTTGATGCTATACTAATTAGCTTTGCCACAACGCAGTGAACTTCTCCCATCGGTTTCGTAATGCCGTATGGATCTTACGATGAGTTCGGATCACCTCAGCTACCGAGTGGAGGGAGTTCGCACGGTCTCTAATGGTGTGAGGACGTACATCTGGTGTCGCGAAAAACAAACTGTCAGCATACTTTAAAGACGACGTGATGTCCTTTCGACTTTTCAAGATCCCGCTACCGAGTCTAGTTTAACTTAGGAGGATACAAAAGAGATATTCTCCTTCCTTCCTTCCTTTTCCTATCAAAATAAGGCAAACTAGCTGGTAGGGCTGGACTCCCAAGACGAATAATTACATCACACACAATTAATTAATTGACTAGCATAGATGCCCAAATTAATTAAGAATATTAATGCCACTCCGACGGCCGAGGTTGCGCCATCACAAGATGCAACTTGCCCAAATTTAAGATCACAGCATCGTGTCATCTCCTCCAGTTTGTGGAAATTAGTTCCCCCCACCCCGGCAACCACGTACGTACCACTTTCTTATTTGTAAATTTTTGTCAGGCATAATACAACCACCATGGACATATATATATTTATTTATTTATATATTATGTAGCTAGTTAGGTCAACCATATGACTTTCCCAACGAGGAGAGAGGCTCACCACCTCTATCATGTCACGGCGAAGGGATTGTTTTGATTTAATCTTAAAAGTTTAACCACACTAATAATATAGTGTATAATCACCCGGGGCTGTTTGATGTCGGGATAACTTGGGGATAAATTTGATTTATCCTCAAATTTTAGGAGATAAATCAAATGATATGTTTGGTACTGGAATAATCATAGATAAATCTGATTTATTCTCAATTCACCGTTTGTTATGCAATTAAAATGATAGTTGATTTGGATTGACTCGATCTGACTTATCTCAATAAATGAGGATAAAGTGAGGAACAGATCATCCCATCCGATACATGAGATATTTTATCCTTAAATTTTTTAGGGATTATCATCCCATCTAGAACATGAAAAGTTTCATACCGTCGTTTATATACTATTTATGATATAAAATTTATATCTTATATTAATAGTCAAATAATGTATATATATATCAATATTAATTTCAAAATTAATAATCATATATCATACCGAACATAGGGCACGGTTATCCTCTAAACATACCATAACTCAAGACAAATACAATGGAAATAAAGGTAGTGAGTGACTTACACGTGTCTCATCAATTTTAATCTCCGTACCAAAAAGGGGCTTTTAAAGATAAAAAGTATCCAGTTTTATTAAGATATATGTATATTGATACTTCCATTCTCTATATAAAGAGATATTGTCTTAAAATTAAGATAAAAGTCTGAGACAACACAATTTATTTATAAGATTAAGATTAATTTACAAAACTCTAAACGTAACTCATATATATATATATATTCAAGTGGCCTATATAGTTATTAAAATTTAAAATTTAAATACTCACTCGATCGAGTGTTTTTAGCCCAATTCTGACCGGCTCTCTTGCCCGTTTTCAACTGTATTTTTTATTTAAAACTATTTTATTCAACGTAACAAATAATTTGAGTGAATTCTTTTTTTACAGAACCGAGTTGCAGAGTGCCGCCTCCTTCGCGGTTTGCATCCCCCACCTTTTTTGGACCCGCCGCAAGTGTCTAATCACTCATCATCATCCGACAGCCAGAGTGGGATCGATCGATTCCCCCATTCCTGATAAGAAATGCCGGCCACCGACACACGGATGCCAACATCGTGAAGCTTGGGGGTTGGGAGACGCAGGGTAGCAAGTACGCGCGGAGTCGGCCGTTGAATATTTACTTAAAAGATTCGGAACACCTCGAGTTTTGGATTCTCAATAATTTGGTAGTAAGTTGATAAAGAGTCGATACTGAATTTTTAAATATTCGATAACAGTTTAATAACGTCTCGATAACGAGTCTTGCATGGTCACAGATTCTTACAAACGGTTCTTACCAATCTTAAAATTATGATGTTGGGATAAAAAGGTCCGAGCACTATCTCAACTCTCGAATAGTCAACATGAGGTTATTCACACAGTTCCAATAATATTCTCCTTCACTGTCAAAACGAGGATAAGTGTCTGCTCTGATACCATCTTACAAATTCTAAAATCATGGTGTTGAGATAGAAAGGTCCAAGATATATAAGTACCATCTCAAGTCTCAAATAATCAATATATATATGAGACTATCCTCACAGTTCTAACATTCTCCCTTACTGTCAAAGTGGGAATAAATGCTTGCTCTGATACTATCTTACAAATCTTAAAATCATGGTGTTGAGATAAAAAGGTCTAGGATATATAAACACTATCTCAAATAGTTAATATGAGACTATTCTCACAATTCTAACATTCTCTCTCACTGTCAAAGTGGGGATAAGTGAAGTGTCCGCTCTGATGTCATCTTACAAATCTTAAAATCATGGTGTTAAGATAGAAAAGTCTAGGATATATAAGTACTATCTCAAGTCTCTGAATGGTCAATATGAGACTATTCCCACAGTTCTAACATTCTCTCTCACTGTTAAAGTGGGGATAAATACTCGCTCTGATATTATCTTACAAATCTTAAAATCATGGTGTTAAGATACAAGAGTACACGATATATAAGTAACATATCGAGTCTCCAACAGTCAATATATGTGGGACTATCTCCACAATTCTAAAACAAGTTTTCAAAGACTCGGTGATAAATTAAACTAAATTCGGTAGAGAGATATCCTTGAGAAGTCGAAAGAACGTCACGCCGTCTTTAGAATATATTGATATTTCATGACATCAGATGTCTTCGTATTATCGAAGACTAGTGTGAAAACTCCTTCCATCCGAGAACTGACATGATTTAGATGGGAGGAGCTAGCTTTTCGTTGCACACTCCGCCGCCGATGAAAGCAGGCCAAGACAAGACGACAGATCGAGAAGCCACAACCGCGTATGATTATATATATATATATATATGTATGCGCTGATCTCTCCCACTCCCAGTCCCACCACTGATATGTGTATATACTGCGCGTACCCAATTTAAGCTATTCCTGCTCCGGGCCCTCTGTTCTGTTCTCTGCTTTTGATCTAGGGAATCAAGCAAACCACAAACAAGGCAGTGCCAAGAACAATATTCGCCGCAAAGCTGATTAGACGTTCGTGGGCGGCGCGCGTTGACCGTTTTCAGCGTCGTCCAGCTGATCGTGAAAAAATATATATCTACGGCGTCCCACTTACGTACGTACGTAGTACTGTATTAGGTGAAATCGACTTATTTATTTTATATGGATTTAAACTTGACTTCAAATTTTAACAATTACTTTAGACCTTCGTTCAAATTTTGTTCATTTATTAATCGAGTTAACTCCAGCAGAATTTAATCTCGAGTGGTGGTAGTAGTAGTTAAACTAAGATTTAAGACAGTATATACAAACATATTTATAAAATTTAAAATCAATCAAAATTTACATTTATAAAATTATACTTAAAATTTTGAATGATTTAATAAATGTAAATAACAATATATGACTATTAATATTCATAACTTAATTTTTTAAAGTAAATATTTAATAAAATAGTTGATCAAGTTACTTATCGAGTAGAAGTCTGGTCGAAATCGACTCATTCAATGAGTCGAACTTTATTTTTTTGTTCGACTCTATTTATTTAACATAATAAATAATCCGAATTAAATTTTTATCGAATCGAGTTTCGAACAATTTGTGGAGGGTGTTGATTCATTTGCACCCTTGCTACAATAGCGATATCACACAAGGTGTATCTCCTAGAGACCTATTTTTAACGTAAACAGAGTGAACGATGGAAGACGGCGGTCCGATACCTAGCTAGCTGGGTTACATTATTAAAAATAAAGTTATATTAATTTTGATATTGACGTATTTAGACGCAATAAATTGTGGGAGAACCTGAATGCTTGTAAGAGGAGATATCTCTGTTGGACAATCCCAGAGGAGTGTGCTAATATCTAATTACTAGTGATAAATAATCATCTCCCTTAATTACCTTGCGAAAGGGCTATATATATATGCATGTTTTAGTACGTAATCCTCTTAATATGATTCAGGGAAACATGCTAGCATCTGTATAATATGAGATTGAGTTTTCATAACAAAGGTATACTTTTGTAACACAATGTTTCTTCGCAATCACCATAAGACATATTTTATAGAGAATTTCTTCTGGTACAAAAGAGAAGTTAGACCTCTTTTTTATTTTTCGTAATACCTACATTTCTATAGTCACGCATGCATCGTCCCTACTCTCTTTGTTGTCTTATGTCACAATTACGATAATTCCATATTTTTAGTTATCTTAGATTTTATCTTAATATAAATTTTTTCATGAAAATGTATAAGAATGGCCGTACAACCGAACACCCCTGATTAAGATGTCATTGATATATGATCTGGTCTCTATTGGTCGTATCTCTGAGAGATGCCATACATTAGCTTAATTCTATGGAGTTTTGAGTCCATCTGTATATAAATATTTATATACATATATATATGGTTTAGAAGCTGAAACGACACTTGACCAACCCCGAGAAAATGAATCTCTTTAATTAGTTGTCAATATCAATAGTATTGAAACTCTGGGTACCGCAAACAGAACACTTAACATGTGATACAAATGTTCATTTATATCAATGTTAACGTTGATATTTTATCCTCCACAAATATCAACATCAAAGCTAATACAATATCATTTTTATGCTCTAGCCAAAGAGAAGAGAAGAGACCAATGGATATCTTGTTTGAGTATATCAACCACCCATGAAAGAACAGCTAGCCCATGGCGCTCATGCAGTAACATATATTGGATTGAGCACTAATAATTAAGCACTATATTTGTAGACGTGTTGATGGAGGAGGTACGTTTCAAGGCAGTGTTGGGCCCTTAATAAACATGACCCTCCTATCTAGTAGGAAAATCTGGATCAGTGTTGGCATGTATATAATATATTGGATTATGAGGTGTTTGGCAGCTGAATGGATATTTGGATTGTCAACAAGATTAATTGACACGAAAATATTCACTATGCTCCATTTAATTAATCAAGAACCACATTTTGAAAAAGTTGTTTTATGATATTTAAAAATATACAATTGTATACTTAAAATTATTTTTTAACAGTATGTTTAAATATTTGCTGATACACACACCAAGATACTTAATCGAGATTGAAATTTTATTTTTACATATTATTTACCACATTAATAAAAAATTATTCAAAATTTTAAAGTTGATGTTATCCATATCCGTTTCAAATCAAGAAAATATCTTAATTATAATATGTGATGCCTATCTCAATCCTAATGTGGCTGATCATCCTCTGGGATCAGCTACTGATCATAGTCTAAAAAGGAATTATCGATAAAACATATTTTTGTTAGAAAAGCTCAGTTTGTCATGCAAATTAAGATGTGTTTGGTCGGAATTATATAAGAAAGAAATTTATCTCTTCGTAGTTTTTAAATGTTGGGAAAGAAGCATAAAATGGGGTGTTTGGTTGCATGATAATAGAGATTTTTATTTTGATTTTTAAAAATTGTAAAAAAAACTTGTTAAAAGAGGTGTTTGGCAATCATGACAATTTTATGTTTTGAAAGTAATTTTTTTCTTAAACAAAAAAGAGAGTACCACCTCTTTCTTTTTTCTTGTGGCCCCCACTTTGTTTGGTCACGTATAGTAGTTACTCTTTTTTATTATCACATCCCTCCAAACATGATAATTTTATGTCATGAGTTGGTCCACTTTTTATTTTAATGTAATTTTTTATCATGAAAATGTACAAAAAATTATCATGTAACCGAACACCCCATAAGAGATGAATCTACTCCCTCTTCCTAAAAATTCAAACCCAATCATTAATATAATATAAAAGTATAAAATACGTAAGGTGTGCTTGAAAGATAATATATATATGATGATATATGTAGAGAGAGAGAGAGAGAAATGCTAATGATTAAAATCTCTTCCGATATAATCCCAACCAAATCAACCTTAGTGTGCTTGGTCCAAGCACCAAAAAGTCCTAGTGGAGCTGACTCTAAATGGACTGCCTCAGTACATGGTCCAACGTACAGATTTAACACTTGGGGGTTGTTTGGTATGAGATTAATTTGGATATAAACTTGATTTATCCTCAATCATGTTTATGCCCAAGATAATCTGGTACTAAACAGCAAGTCAGAAGATAAACCAAGTTTATTCCCTAAACAAACGGGTACCAAGCAGGCCCTCGATTATCTGGTGCAGATCTTTTGTTTTAGACATGTAGAGAGGCAGATCTGATTGAACCAAGGAGGGTTGGGTCGGGGGTCGTGACCGGGTCGCGGGACCCCCAGGCCGACCCGGTCGCGACCGGGTCGCAACCCGGGTCGCGACCCTAATTTTTAATTATTTTTTTTTGAAAAATTCAAAAAAATAAGAAAAGTGCGAAAAAAAATCTGAAAAAATACAGAAAATTTGGATAAATTAAATTACATGATTTAAATAAATAATGCATCAATTTTATTCCAACATGATGTGTTGTACACTTTGTAGGTAGTTGATGTACTCTCCCCATGTCATTTGGGTTGAGTACAAAGCTTGATACATGTACACATGACGATCATATTCGTCCGTCCCTCTAGAAACTATCCTAAGACTTGATCCAAACGAGTCACCATAACTATAGGTCGATTGGATCGAAGTATCCGATGACTCCACATAATTCATTCCACGGTACTCTTGATCGTATGTAGGGAACCAAGAGGGATGAATCATACACATAGTCGGAGGCATCGTGGTATTCGCTCCAACTCCATGGCTACGATGACCTCCTCTACCTTGTGGCGGCCTTCTACCATGATCGGTATCTTGGGTCGCATGAGTATATTGCTCCTCGCCGGTAAAACGTAGCGACGTGGTAGGAGATATGGGAGGATCTGAGGTCCCTTGTACTTGTAAAGTGTCCGTGCCCCCGTATCGAGCACCATCATCGCTGCTACTCTTTGACGACGAATCCTCGGATGTGTTAAGTAACTACTAAACTAAATATCTAACTAATCTTCTAGCTAACTAACTATGCAAGTAAGCAAATAAGTATTAAAAAGAATAAACTACTTAACCCACTAATCAATGAAACTAATATTAAATAAATATACTAAATGAACTAATGAAATGCTTGATGAAATAATTAAGTAAATGAGAAAAAAAAATTGAGCAATGAGAGCACAAATGATAGGTTGAGAGTGAGAGTGGGGGGTGGGAGTAAGGAGAGCCCCTTGGGGGCTTTAAATAGCCCCCAAGGGGCTGAATGGGGGGGCTGCGCCCCCCCAAGACCGTTGGCAACGGTCTCGCGACCCGGCCGGGTCGCGCGACCCGGCCACGACTCCGCGACCCGGCCGGGGGAGTCGCCCCGACCGGATCGCGACCGGGCCGGTCGGGCCTAAACCCGACTGGGTCGGGGCCGGGTCGCGACCCGGGTCACGACCCGGCATTCCATGGATCGAACATCGTCAGACGGTAGATCATCACAGCAAGCGAGCACAAGTAGACAAGTGATGAGGTGATTAGCTGCGCAACGTAAAATCTAAGATTCCCGAGGGCATAGAATGATCATGTTTAGTGAGGTATGATATTGAAAAGAGTAGGAATAACATATAACTAAAAAGGATGGGAGACCTGAAGAAAAAAAGGTCTCACGGGCCCCTTTCTTGTCCCGGAAATAATCATCTATAAAAACATTTGTTTGTGGTGACTTTCAAACGTCCCAAGCTTTGTGGAAATCAAAGGTTAGATGCGTCCAGTGCTATCAAACTAAACCTTGGATTTTCAAGAAAAGGAGAGATATATATATATATATGGACTCATCTCTTTTCTTCTCTTCTTTAGTCAATTCCAAAAATTGTCATCTAATAGATTATAAGATTCCCAACTTTCACAAAATTTGTACCTTTTTTAAAAGTAGATATTTCAGATCTTATTTGCCACATTAGCAACCTAATGTAAACACCAAGATCCTTGAATTCTAGCTTCTTCGTACGTCAGCAGTACTTAAGAGGAAGCGTAAGCAACAAAGCAACTTAAGTCATACCAGATATATATATATATATATATATATATATATAAACTTGACAAAGGGGAGGGGTACACAAGAATACGGGTACACCTAATCCACCGCCCGTACCCTTAATTAAAGCAACATATTTCATTCAAGAATATAACGTGCGTACCCTTCTTTCTTCTACGAGAGTCCCGACCAATTAAGTTGACCCAACAACGAAGTTGCTTCCTCTGAAACTTCTGATATGAACTACCCTCGTTGCTGCCTCTGAAACTTCTGATATGACTACCCTCTTCTCTTCTCTCTCTCTCTCTCTCTCTCTCTCTCTTATTCATGTATATATATCCACACAGGCAGAAAGTATAATGTTCTTTAGTTTTATTAGAAAAGTTATTAAGAGTTTTTAGCTTCATACATAATGATTTATCAGACATATTATCGGATCTCACTTTTCAAAAAATAAAAAGATTCAGAAGAGTTTACTTGTGAGATGAAATCTTAGAATCTACACCGGAGAATATATGTTGCATATATATATAAGTGAGGTGTAGGGGACAACTGATCTAATTAATTAGAAGACAAGTTGTTATAATATCGGTTAATCTAAATTCAATACGTTAATGATAAATCAGCTCGAGAACTTGAACATGAAATGGTGAAGTTAATTACATATGTTCAAGGGTCCAAGCTAAAAAAGAATTAATACTCGCCTTCATAATTGGATATTTTTCCTAGAGATCGTCGTCAGTGCATCGAGAGAAATTTCAGATCTAAGGTACATGAGTTGAAAGAAATATTCTTCACTCTAGAAGTAAATTCAATATTGATCAGGTTGGAGAATATAAGTACTCTCATCAACCAGCTGTGAGTAGCTTATTGGATCAAAAATTCATATTTTCCTAACCTCATTTCCTATTTTACCAAGATATATATATATTTTTATTTTTATATACATGCTAGAGCATTCTTTTGTCTTACAACAAGGATCAGCGAAAGGAGGTCATCACAATCTAGCAAAGAGAGTCCGGCATATCTCGGAGAAGACGTCGAGGATGACGGAATGATGGCGGGGAGAGTTGAGCACCAGGTAGCAGCAGAGGAGCTGCTCCAGCTCCCTCACCCCCACCACCTCCTTCTCCACGATCATCTCCACCATGGAGCTCCTGAAGTCCGAGTACGGGTCGCTCGACTGCTTCTCCACCGCCCTCCCAAGCACGCCACCTTCCTCACCCCCATCTTCCTCCTCCCTGATGGCCGCCTCGGCCTCGGCGTGTGAGGAAGAAGAACGGCGAGACATGGACATGGCTCGTCCGCCGCCGCCGCCGACGACTCCAACGTCTTGCGCCTTCTGCGGCCGGCAGCATTGTGAAGGCTTCTTCTTCTTGCCGGTCCGTCGCCGCGATGTACGGTAGTAGAATTCGGAGTCGGAGGACATGCTCCGGTTAGGGCAGAGCGCCTCCGTCCCCTCCCTTGGGAGCAGCTCCCCGCCCTCACCGTCGCTGGTGAAGAAGCAGTCGCCGGCGTCGGCGTTGTCACTGTCGCCCAAAGAGGAGCTGGTGAAGCGGTAGCCGTTGGAGAGAAGCTTCTTCTTCTTCTTCTTCTTCTTACCTTTCCTTCTCTCCTCCTCCTCCTCCTTGGCGGCGAGATTCTCCTCCTCTCCTTCCACCTCTCCCTTCTTCGTCTGATTGATGCAACGAGAAGACGGCGACTCGGACGAGACGACGGCGGGGCGGCGCTTCCAGCCTTGATCTCCGTCTCCGCCCGCCTTGCGGAGGGCGCCGCCAACCTTTCTGGCCCTCTTCTTCGTGGATTCCCGCCTCAAGCAGCCGCGGCAGTCGACGGGCAGGCGAAGCAAACCCGCCGCGATTTCTACTCGGTGGTGCCGGCGGAGGAGACGTTGTCTCCGGGACGGCGGCGGCGGGGGCGAGAGGGAGCGGTCGAGCCCGAGGAGCGTCTCCTCGTCTCCGCCGCCACCGTTGCACCGCCGCGAAACGGAGACGGGCTCGTGGACAGCCGCCGTCACCTTCCGCGGGTTGATGCTGCAGGTGGATCGAAGAGACGCCATGAACGCCTGGGAAATCCGCTCCTTCAGCCGCCATCTCTCCATTATCGAGCTTCTGATCTCTCAGTTGTGCGGGGGAGGAGGAGGAGATCATATGCGAAGGGACAGCCCGAGACGGGAGCTTAATACTGTATATTATAACGCTCATGTTTGCCCTCTAAGCTATTTGTTGTTTAAATGGCAAAAAATAAAAAATAAGGTTTCTTGTTTCAGAAAAAAAGAGTAAAATATACACACATATATATGTATGCATATATATTATATAGCTGCCGTTAATTTCCAGTGCAGGATGGGGAATGAATGCCGTGGCTCGGAAGAGTCTCGTCGATGGTACTCGAGAAGCAGTTCGGAGGACCAGTTAATTTAATACCTCAACTCTACATATATATAATATATGTAAATATTCTTGTGCAATTGACGTTTAAAAACCGTTAAATAGTGTCTTTAGACGGATTCATCAAACACTAGGAACTTAGGAAGCATTAGTTCTACGCAAAAAAAAAATAAATTTACTTGAAACAATTATACTTGAAAAAAGTATAAAAATTACTTCTAATAAAGATGCAGTACCCATTTCGATATAAGCTTAAATATTAAGCCCTTCGATTTGTTTGGCTTTCGAGAGCCTCCGGAACATAATGAACTGAACTAGTGATCATGTGAACTAAACCAGTCTATTCATTTTCATTGGCCTAATTTGAAGCATTTTATGCCGAGATTATTTAGGGGATAGGCCTGCTTTATCCTCTAAATTTTGGGGATAAACCATGTTTATCCTCAAGTTAATCCTGAACCAAACAGCCCCTTAATCAACAAACACTCGATCGTGTCTCAGACCAAGTGCGGGCGATAATTAAAAGGCCATTATATTCTTCCACGTCACAACCTACAACCTGTAAAGTGTTTGGTTTAAGATTTAAGGTTTAAGGTATTCGATTCCATAACAGTTTTTTTAAATGCACACATGTTACAATTTATATTAAAATAAAATCTGAATTAGTCAAAGGCATAAATTTTATTATCTTTGAAGAGATGTGATAACAAAAAGTGGTAATTATATATAACTAAACAAAGGTGAGGGACCACAAGAAAAAAAAAGGTCTCACCTTTTTTGCCTGAGAAAAAAATTATTTAAATTATAAAGGCATCAAACATTCTTTTTAACAAGTTTTATCACAAAAACATATTTTTAAACAAAAATAGTTATCATGAATTAGATATCCCACCAGATAATTAACACCATGATAATTATGAGTTTTTTAAAAGAAAAGATGGTGCCTTCTTCTTTTTCTTTTTCTTTTTTTTTGAAGAAGAAGACAAAGAAAAAGATGAGCTTCCCTGATCAGGTTTAATCTTATATGCTCATCTAGATCCACTTTCCACGTTGACCGTGACCCTGACAAGTATATTCAAAAACCCCTTCTGCCCCGCTCAAGACCAGTCGGCGGCTTAACCCACCATGCAATATCTCGGTGCAATAAGAAGATGAACGAATAAAGAAGAAGAAGAAGAGAGATGTAGATAGATAGAGATGGCGGGGGTTGAACGGGATCGGATCCTCTGTCCACTACGGTGTGCACCTCAATGCACACCACTTCAATAATCTATCTTATATTATACTCAAAATAATTATTTTTAATATTTTTAAAATTGTAAATATAAATAAATATCATCTAATATTATATTCTATATAAATTAATATCAAAAATATTTTTTACATATTTATTTGAATTAAATACATAATTAACTTATAACAAAGTATAAATGTTAAAAATATTTGATAATATTATATTTTTATTGATATATAATCTTTGTTTACATTCATAATTTTAAAAATATTAAAAATAATTATTTTGAGTGTAATATAAGATAGATTATTGAAGTGGTGTGCACTGAGGTGCACACCGTAGTGTACAGAGGATCCGGTCCCGGGTTGAACGGTGAGCACTGTGCCCCCGGCGGTCAAGGTCAAAGGCTCAAAACAATCACAGACAGTCGACTATAGCTATATATATGTATATAATAGTCAGCATGAAGCACCACCTGATCGCTTACACATTGTTTATTCATCTCTCTATGTGTATATATATACATATATATATATATAAAATCTGTGTATATATATAGAGAGAGAGAGAGGGGATTAAACCATGGAAGGGAATTAAGAAGCGGCGGGTGCCGCCACCATCACCTTGACGTACGCTGGTTGAATGGAGTAAGAGCCAAGCTTCTTCTGACATCTGTGGCAAGAACTGGATCATGCATGACATGCGGCCGGCTGCCTAGCAACGCGTCTCTCTCTCTCACGAATAGTCTCACGATGGATTGACCTCCCAAAAAGATCACTAATTAACATAGATCGATGACCCAGTCAAGTGGTTTAATTTTTGCATGTAATTTGTATTGTATGATCGGCGAGGACTTACTTGGGCATGTAATGTGTGATGTGTTTGTACGCTTGACGAGAATGTCAAGTTTTTAAGAGAAATAAAATGCAACATCTTACATTGAAAATATGATAAGAGATTAGATCATTGAACTATATAAACAACTCTGATTAATTATTTTTCAGGAGTTAAGTTAAAAATAACTTAAAACTTAATTTGTTGAGACTTGAGAGTAGGTTGATGATAGATGACCTACAAATAATATTAATTAGCATGGCTGTAGAATCAACTAAGGAACATATTTCATGGAAGTAGCATCTACCAACTTCTTAACCTGCAGATACATTAGCAAATACACTAGGAAATAAAACTGTCATTCAAGAGATAAAACTAAGGTTAACTACTTCCTAAACAATCTCATAGGCATACGAGATATTCGCATGGCTAACCAACCTTCCTAGCTTCTTGATGCAAAAACATTTACACAAGTAACCTTTTGAATTTATAGAATTTCTCATATCCCAAATATTTTGTCTTAAGATTTGTCAATTGATCCTTGATTATGTGATATATCAATTTGAATGTTTCATTTAAAACAGCTTCACGGATAAAATGATGGCGTATCTATATGTTATGTATATCTATGAAAATCAGAATGTTTGTCATTGAGGTTGAAGACTAGTTATTGCAAAACATTTAATTGCTAAATGTAAACTTGTTGCAAATCTTTAAGAATATGTTTAATCCACGTAACCTGACAAATTGTCGATGTAGTTATTACATACACCGCTGAGAATAATGACAATGTTGTTGTAACTTTTTCTTATGCCCAAGAGATGGCTCCAGATCCCAAGATAAATGCATAACATGCAATGTTTTTTTACTTTCTTAAATCATCTAAAGAGTCTGCCTACTCACTATATGTATGACCTAATAACTTGAAACCGACCCTTGGAGTATATCATAACCCTTATGAAATAGTCCTACGTTTTGAAGGATCATGCATGAATCTAAACAATAGGCTAATGGGAAACATCAAATATGGTAAAGTATATGTTAAATAAATCAAAGAACCAACAACTTTTCTAAAATAACATGTATCAACATTTTAGATTCCATCCATCCATCTTAGTTTCTCATTCACATTCATGAGAGTGCTGCAAGATTTATAATTTTCCATGTAAAACTTTTTTGTTTATAATTTTCCTAAGTATACCTCTCTTAGGGTAAGAAAATCCTATTTTCTATTTGTTTAACTTCTAAAAGCAAAAGTAATACAGCAATCTCAAATCTGTCATTTCAAATTCAACCATCATTTTTCTCTTAAATTCAACAACCAACTCAAGTGAAGAACTTCACATATTTCGGAAAAGATCATCAATCTTGCTGACATATTGAGTACAAAACTGTTGGCAATGGCACTTTCACCAGCTCGTAGTAACATTCTTGAATGGGATGCAACATTCATTCTATACTAAGCTTTCACCTTTAAAAATTTAACAAAATTTAGCCCTATCATGTACAAAAAGTTAACGCTCAAGGGAAACAAAAATATCCTTAGTGACCGTACCGCACACAGAGAGAAAAGCCCCATATCAACATTTTTCACTGGCATATATGCACATACAAGAATCATGTGCCTAGACGTCCGATAAAACAAGGATCTAAAAAAAATCCTGCGCATGGCGCAGTTCCTATAAGCATGCAGGGCAGACAGATCCAGTGGTTGACTGTACCTGTATCCTCGAGTGTACCTGTATCCGCCGCAGCAACCACTGCGGCAGTCATCAACAAAGAAAAGAAAAAAAAAGTGTGCCTGTATCAGTAGTAGTTCTTTCGTGGACCTCGTGTCCCGAGTCAATCCTTCACAGAAGAGTGCTCGGAGCGATTATATACATGAATAATACGGCGAAGAGCTGAGCCCCAACTCGATCAAGAAGCTAATGAAATCAGTTTTCTCTGTGGCAGAGCCATTCGGATATGAACACAAGATAAATACCAGATTTCACTAAGGATGCGACGCAACGGGCAGAAAAGAACATCCACTGCCAAAAATACGCCACGAGCCGCCAAATTAACTGCCTCGACCACACTGACACACACAGGATCTCCCCTCAGCCAGCTTTCAATAGCCGTGGCACATGTTGACAAACCTCCAGTTTGCCCCTGCACTGATCGTCGGCCAGGAGACAACTCCTGCAGTTTCAATTCCAAATACTCTTGTATTTCGGCCAAAGGGCTATAGAAGATCGGCCATAATTGGTTCCATAAATGCTAAATTATCTTTTCTCAGCTACCGTGATCCGTCCTTTGTCTTCATGCAACCTTCTTACAATATCGTCCAACTCGGGAAATGCCGCCAGGAGCACAATTTCAAGAAGTTCAAACATTAGCTGCTTCACGCAAACTGATGACTGTGTAAAAAGAAGTAGAAATCAGCACTTGCAAAGCCCAATGGCTATGAAAAATGGCAAATTACCATCAAAACGTAAAAATATGAGTGAGAAGGCGCAATGATACCAAATTCACCAGAGACAAAACTATACTGTTACATGACCACTTGATATGTCAAAGTACCTGAAGAAAGAAATAAACATCTTCAGCACATTGTTCGTACTCTTTTCTACCAATTAGGCCTACAAGAGCAGCTGGTGCTTTGTCTGCAGGAAGTAGAGGATGATGTCACATATGTAGTCTTGAACACGAAAATAGCTATTCAATTTATTTGGTCTACTCTGGACTTCAACCTTCAAATATCACATGCTAAAAGGTTGAAGAAAAACGATATGCAAATTGGAAGCATGATAAAAAGTTATGATCCGGCAGTGAAGTATTATCCGCATCTTATCATAGTGTAAAAAAAATCGAAGTATGACCATTGACATATCAAATGCATCAGCTAATTCTGACTATTTAGCTATGTATTTAACTCATTTGTCAAGCACGTTTACCATGGCACAAAGACTGTTGTTTTCTACTCAACTTTTCATAGAAGATCCCTTTTGCAAATAAACAAAAAAAAGAGAAAAAAGAATTCAAAGCTGCTATGTCATCTGATTTTCTCCATGACGTTCATGGTTTGCAGGGTCGACCATTCTGGATCAGGATTGGCCACTACAGCAGGAGAGATATCCTTGGGCTTCCCTGTTTGACCTGGAAACTATTCCGGATCTGATTTTCAGTAGTCTACCACAAAACACTCAAAAATGTAAACTTAGAACGGATCCTTAGTGTAGCCTGATTGACACCGAGAAGACTCTTAACTACTCTCCTATGAAGAAAACCTGAGCAGTTGCACCATCATACATGTCCCCGATGATGTTAATGACTCCACTAGGCACTATTTCCTTCTTAGCACCTACCAAAGAACCTTTATAGGGATTCGGTCATAGATTTTTTCTAAATCGAGAAAAACTATGAGGAGTTCTCTCTTCAAGTCTCCATATTTCTCCACTAAAGATCTAGTTAGGAAAATAGCCTTTGTAGTCTATCTATTCAGCATGAATCCAAATTGATTTCCTGACATCTTAATATACTCCCGAAGTCTCTTCTCCATGACATTTTCCAACAATTTCATAGTATGACACATGAACTTGATGTCTCTATAGTTCTCACAATCTTGTACATCCTCTTTCCCCTTAAATAGTGAGATGATGATGCTCTTTCTCCATTCATTTGGCATCTTTTCGGAGATAGTTATTTTATTAAAGAGAAGAGTAAGCCATTCCACCTCTCTCTCATTTGGCCTCACCTTGTTGAACCATTAAAAACTAGTTCAACTGTTCAAAAGCTGTTCACTGTTAATAAATAGGTTCACTTACCCACTCTAGGTATTGGTTCGCATGGTTCACCCTGGTATAGTTGATCAACCCCGACAATTCACCTGTTAAGAAACCCTCCCCATCTACGCCCTCCTGGCAACTGAGCACTTCCCTCCACAATCAAAGCCCTTGACCCAAGTTGCTCTTGAAGCTCCAATTGACTGTTGCTTTGCTGTTGTTCCTCCTTAGTTACCCACTATCAAGTATCAAGGAACCTCACCACTAAGAGCATGCCACACAAATTTCCCACTCTGTATCCACTCTTTCTCACTGTCCATCCCCAAGCTCAACCCCCATCAGATTCGCCTGCCACTTCAGGTACCAGAGACGAGATGAATCCTCACCCTCAAGCACCTCTCTCCTCCAACTACAACAAGCATCGAGGGATCGGAATTGGCCATTGGATTGGTTAGTGACAATTCTGATCCAATCTGAACCAAATCAGCAAAATCGGCTGATTCTTTGGAAGAAAAACCAATCCGGATTAGGTCTGGATCAGTTCTTCAAAAAACCATACAAATCGAAAAATCACAAAATTGGTGTCTAAATTAAATTATGGTTCGATCTAACCATTTTGGGTCCGGATCGGCACCAAAATGTCCGGCACCAAAATGGGCCTGAAATGAAATCCGTTGCAGCGCAGCCGTATTCCCCACCTAACAATTGTACAGGGTCCCTAGACCTAGTAAAACTTGGATCCAGATTGGCACCAGATATGGCATATCTAAAAGTGGGGAAGACGCTCATAAAGGCCGTTTCCAGTGAGGAGTTGCCGTAATCTGTTTGGAATCGGTCAATTGGAGCCAATCAGCCACAATACAGGCTGATTCAGTCTATTGCGGCAGATTCCGGCCGAAAAAAATCAGAGGTAGATCGGCCTCTCCTCCCCCCCAAATTGGGTTGGCACATGCGACCCAATCCTGGAATCAGACAATCCCTTGATATATGAACTACACTGTTTAGGATATATTCTCTTCATTCCTTCAAGATGATGCTGATACCGAGTAGACATCCCCTTGAGGTCATATATTATGTTCATTTGTACATCATAGGCACTGGACAAGTGGCTGCTTAGCACCTAAGCACTTGCCAGGTTACGTGTATCATCTTGTTGCTTAAAAATGACATCGTACATGTATGGAAAAGTAAAAAAGATCAGGTAGAAAAACTTTGGACTCGATATAATTATAAATTTATAAATATACTAAATTTTATGATAAATATATAATATAAAAACTATAAACTATAATTTATAAACTATAATTATATTTATAATATAAATAAATTATAATTTAAAAAGTATATATTTCAATGATGGGATCTTTCCCCTTTATGAAGTATATTTCAACAAGACAACAACATCAAAGAAAAACACCAATCTTACCAATTATTAGCTCACGAACAAACTGGGAGCGACGAGCAGCTTCTAGCTGTTCTTCATTGGTCAACAAATTCCCCGATTTGTGATCTTTCTGAGCACTTAGCTCCTTTGGAGAAGGAAGTGGAGTAGGGCGTCTCCGACTTGGGTGTTTGGTGATAAAAATGCCATCTGGCCAGAGTATCTGAGAAAGTTAAACAGACAAAACCAACACGAGAGATTTTATTGACTACACAATCTTGGAAACAAAATGACTTCAAATGATATCTACACTGTTGACAGCTCACATTAAGAGGTCATCAGATAAAAATAGATACTACATACATGCGAATTCTTCTCATTTTCAGGCAACACAAAGGCCCTTTAGTCATGAGAAAGAAAAGTTTTGGTGAACTAAAAATAAAAGATGAAAAAAAATCTGAAACCTCTACTGAGGACAAGGCAATCTTTTCAAAAAACAAAAAGAATAGCAAAAGAAGAAAATTAAGTATCGAGAAACCCTTAAGCCTATCTAAAAGATCAAGTAAAAACAACGCTGCAACAAGATAACACAAGTACCACTACCACCACAACAAAAAAGATAGAAAACTAAACTACAACCCTCAAACAAAAGGAAGGCCCGATCTATACATCTAGTCATCATAGAAGGTGTGAACCTTTCAAGAAACATAGCCTAATGCATGTTTTGCTATGATGTGCAGATTGGGCCACTATAGTTGGTCGTCCGATCTGACTGATACAAATGGTACTCAAGCTTTAAGTGACGCAAAAGTAGAGTGCTTATAGTGTATAAAAGACACCCTTTAAACTTGTAGGGGCCACTTCTATATCCTCTCTACCTGGGTGTTAAATAGTAAGCCATGCAATACAATTCTTTTAAGGATGTCAAATTTTTAAGTGTGACTGAAGGTAACACTTTGTACAAATTATAATTACCAGGAGAAGAGATAAGAACTGGAAATGAAGCTGATGTTACCTCAAAAATCTCTCAACCTTAAAGATTTTGGTTTTGGAAATTCGCTTTCCTGTTTGAATTTGAATTAGACTTGATTTGACCTTAGTATTGACTTTGTAAGAAAATAGATGGTATTCCATAAAAGTACTAACTAAGGTCAATGATATGTATAAAATTATAATTTGAGATTGTTAGGTCCTTTGAAAATTGATTTTGACCTCTACCCGTCGGATGGTGCAAAGATCCAACATTAATTACATCGAGATTACTCGAAAACCCTTGATTATCGTCATAGCAACCCATGGAACAGAAAACATGCATCCACAAAATAAACATTCATACAAACACATAGGAGAAAACAACCCTATGAACTTGATGGAAGGCAAGCATTTAATTTGGTTTTGGATTTAGTTTGAATTAGATTGATTTAAATTGAATTGAATTGATTTTGGCTTGATTAATTTGAATTTGTTTGAGTTGGTTAAAATTAAGTTGAATTTGTTTGATTTGGAGAAATCAGTTTGAATTGGATTGATTGATTTGAGTTAAAAGTTGTTTATGGATTGATTTAATTTCAGTTTGTTTTAGATTTGTTTTAAGGTTGATTTAAGAAATTGATTTGGATTGAGTGAAATTGATTTAAATTTGTTCAAATCAGATTTGGCTTGAAATGAAGTTTGTTTGGGTTAGTTTTGTTTGATTGAAATTAACTTGAGTTTAATTTAAGAGTTGGATTTGAATTGAATTTTTGATAGGTGTTTCCAAATTTTCTTTAAATTTTTCAGATTTTTGCAGATTTGCCTGGCTTATGATTCAGAGTTAATTTTATTTTAAGTTATGATTGGAATTTAATTCAAATATGCTGTTTGGATCAGGATTTGGTAAGGATAAATTTAATCAACTTCAGGTTTATGACCTTTGTTCGAGTTCCTGGTTAACGTTTTAACTGAAGTTAAGATTTTGACATTATTAAGAATTGGGTTTGGGAAGTTAGGCTTGTTTACAGATTTGGTTCGCTTATGAATTTGTGAATTGCTTGAGAATGTTTTGATTTGGGCATTATGTGAAGACTTAGATTTCAGATTCTGGGCTTAAGAGTTACATACCTCTTTTAAATTTTCTGATTTGAATTTTGTCCAAGAAAAGTTGAACTTCGGATGTTCTGCTCCTCCTCCCAGCATTGGTCTCCACATTCAGAATTTGATTGATTTGACAGGTTAGAGATTAAAATGGGTTCTCTTCTGGTTTGTTTAATTTGGATTTGAGATGTCCAAATTTATTTGCAGAATTGGCTCCGTTCTGGATTTGATTTAAGAGACTGATTAATGTGCTTGCTCCAAATCGGAATTTGGTTTTAGATGTGAGTTCTTGCTAAAATTTTAGCTTCTGACAGATTTTTTTGACTGAAATTCTAATTTTTTACTACATTAAGTTTGTTTTGAATAAATCCTTGAAGTTTGTTCATTTGACTTTTAATTTGAGCTTGATCAGATTTAAATGTTTCTGAATTGAGTTATGCTTGATTCGGTTTTTATTTGAGGGATTGTGTTGCAGCTTGAATGAGTTTGATTCTTGAATTTGCCCAGTAAGAGGTTTGATGTGGGAAATTTGATTTGTTCGTGAGTTTGAGTTGATTGCCTGCTGGCTTCAGGTCTAGATTATGTTTTAAGATTTCAGTTTCAAGTTTAGATTTTCAGATTTGTAATTCTGCAGATTTTACAGGTTTCGGTTTCTTGTTTTGAATGTGAAGTTCAGATTTTTGGATCTCCGGCAGATTCTAGGTCCCAGATTTTTTATAGGTTCAGATTTCAGGTCTCGGATTCTACATGTTTCTGATTTTTTTAAATTACAGATTTCAGACGTTCAGTTGCAGGTTTTGATTTCGGATATTCCAATTTCCAGATTTTTAAATGGCGGTTCTGCACATTATAGATTCATATTTCAGTTTTTTTTAATTTCAGATTTTGTATGTTTCAGATTTTTGTATGTTTTAGATTTTTCAGACTTTATTTTATGTCAGCTTTTTTTGTTGTCTTGCCTTCCAAAAAATTTCATGTAACTGTCCTCTCCTTGTAGCATAAACATGTGCACCGAACATGAATTTTCATTTGCTTTCTCAATATGAGACATGATTTACAATTATGACCGGAAACTCGGTCCTTGAATCCTTGATGGATTTGTCGATTCATGGGCGGCATGTACCCGGTCTTGATAGACTTATGGGCATCCCCCACTGTTTTGATGATTTCACTAACATATGACCGGCATAACGGCATATTGATTATCCTTGAGCCTTGCATAGCTTAATGAACATGATATGACATTGGGGTCTTTTATAGACCTTTGTATGTCTATCTTAAGGACGTAGGGGCGGATGATTAGTCGACCCCCCAACTAGTCCGAATTTTGATTTCTTTTAAGTTAAGTCGAGACGTAGGGGCAGATGGTTAGTTGACCTCCCAACTAGTCTCGATTTGTTAAATTAAATGTAGATTTTTATTTATTTTCACTTGATTGTTTATTTTAATTAATTTTTTGTTGAAGGACCCTATTTGGGCATTGTTCAGCCGCGGAAGCCCTGTTTGGGCCGGCGGCCCATCGCCGTGGGGCTGGCCGGCTTCGCCTGGTCGCGGCCCTGCCTCTTTTTTTGTGTTTTCTTCACCGGGTGGGCCCCGCCTTTTTCCACCGTGGACTATAGTTTGGGGGATATTATTACCCCCATCTACAGTGTCTTCTCGACGTCTTCCGGCACCCGGCGACAGCGCGAGCTCTCTCTCCGGCGGCCTCCAGCCTCGTTCGACAGCAACAACACCAGCGAGGGTAGAAGAAGGAGCCGTCGGCCCTATGGGAGGAGGAGGAGGAAGCTCTCACCGGTGGTGACGGGGAGGGTGACCAATCCAAACAGCCTCCACGGCAGAATTTACGGCGTCCGGCGAAGGAAGGAGAATCTGGCGGCTGAGCTAACAAGGCTCCCGGGACTCGGTAATCCCTCCAAAGCCTTCCCTAAATCTTATAGGCGAAGAGACCCTCTGTCATTGGCAAGCCAGTCCAACTCCGATTAGGAGTCGAATCTCTCTATTTGTTGCGGGATAGGATTCAATTGTTGTTTCCAACTCATCCCGCCATTGGGGGAGATCTTGTTGCTATCAGGACCTTCCGGATATGCTTCAACGGAAGGGTTCCACGTGCTGGGGAAGTCCGGCTCTCTGTTGGACTTGCGAGTTGTTTACGGAACTAGTAAAAGCCCATTTCTCCTTTTTGATTCCATCGCCAACTTCACACGGTAGACTCTCAATCCCACAGGAAGTTGGTTACAACAAGTTTGGGGCATACTAGCTCTCCTTATTTTGCATCCTCCGTGGGCTCAAACCTGCTCCGTAAAGGATTCCCTACAGTCCCATAAGATCGAGAATAATCTTACCCCTTTTGCCTAGCCTTGTCTTTGTGAAATCGGCCTATTTTGACATCGACATGAGGCTGTCTTGAAATAGGACTTAAGCCCATTTAATCACTTGAATCATGTACTGCATAGGGTACCCACTTGGGCCATTCTGATTGAATTAAAATTGATGCGGGCTTCAATTATTGTGAAAATTTTGGTGTCAACAGAAGCAAATGTTGTTTAAGGTACAAGACACCTGAGGCAGGAAAGAATTGCCTTGGCCCAGGACTCAAGACCCTTTTTATGAAGGTGGTGATGGCCAAATTTCATGAATTGGAATAAAACAGTAAAATATTAGTGAAATAAATACACAAAAAGAAAAAGACATTTCTTCTAAGATGGTAGGGAATAGCATCATCAAAGTAATAAGCATTGCCAGGCATCCATCCTCTCTTTGAAGCGGTTATTGTTCATGTAGTAGTAATAGTGCCCAAATAACTAACTTCTAACAAAAAAGACAGCATGTTGAAAAATATTTCTGATGTTTCTGGACTTTTCCATAAATATCCTTGGTTCCTTTCCTTCCATATAACCCACATGATCGCTGGTAGCCATAACTGTCACACCTTCCCGCCACAGTTGCATGGATTCGAACTATCCCATTCCTCACATAATTGCAACAACACTTAAGGACCTCCGCCCGCTCACTTTAACTTTAGCGAAGAATATAAACCAAATTGTGTTGATAATCCCGCACTTCCAAAACAGATGGTCTATGTCTTCTTGGAAGGTAGCACACAAAACATATGTATTATGTTGAAGCAGCCCTATAGGACTCAGGTGCCTACGACAATCACCTCTAACAATTGAGGTGATCCTCTGCACCAAAAGGGGGGAGCGTGAGGAGGTGGGGAATGGTGGGTGATAAAGGAGATCAAGTTAGTAGTAGAAAGTAAAAGTGGCTAGGGTGATCGCCAAATGTAGAGAAAGAGAGGATGGGACAATGCTAACTGAGTACATGCAACTCATTATGGGGACATGGCGACTCAGGAGCCAGAGGGTCCATTTTATGTCTTGATACCCATTTGGTTGGTCTATGAGACTTACTAAGCATGTTTTGCATATCCTCTTCCCCACCTGAAATAGGGTGAAGAAGGCACATGTAAGCACCCATCGCGGCCAGGGTGACTACTAGATGGTATGGCTTGTTGACCCTGATTGAGACAGTCTTACCTTGCCTCGTCACTTAGCAGCAAGGATCGAAAGATCGGAATTGGAATTGGGATCGGTGGGTACCAATTGGATCGGACCGATTCTGACCGATCCAATGGAAGAAAATGGATCCAGAATTGGTAAGCAAAAAAGCAAAAAAAAAAATGATCCGATTCCGATTCCGATTTCGGACCGATTCTGGCCGATCCTGGTCGATCCAACTGGAATAGAAAAAAAATTTGATTCAATTCCGATCCTGACCGATTCGGCCGATCCGATTCCGACCGATCCTGACCGATTCAATCGGAACTTTTTTCCGGATCGGTCCTTTGGCCAAGGATCGGTCCTTCGGCCGAATCGGTCGGGATCGGAATCAGAATCGAATCATTTTTTTTCTATTCCAGTCGGATCGACCAGGATCCGCCAGAATCGTTTCGATTCCGATTGCCGATCCAATCCAGGAATCGGCCGATTCCGCGATCTATGCTTAGCAATCATCACCTCAAGAGCATCTGATATCATAAATCGAGAGAAAAAAAATAAAAAAGGCTTATATATTATTTCTTATGAGCTTAATCCTTTGAAAAACAAAAAAACACAAGAAACATAGCAAAAAATCAAATGAAAACACAGCAAAAGGAAGGGCGAGGGAAGTTTCCACACGCCTATGATATCAATAAATTAAGTAAACTGAATCAGTCGACTTCCAAAAACTCCCGCTGATATTTTGAAACTTGATCAAAAGTAGTGTTGAAGGAAGGTCAAGAAGTCATGACAAATGGAAGCCTACCAACTAGTAAATTGTTCAGTAAGTTAACTAAATCAACAGTTACAGCCTTGTATATGGTAGGTATAGTCTAATCAATTTCTATTAAGTGCAGGCCTAGTGTAGTCTACAATCATATCCTCAAAAACTTCAAAGAGGTTACAGTAAAACATTGTGCAGACAATTTTATGGAACAGAATGAGTGAAAACAAAGACTAGATACAACATCACAGTCCGTTAACAAGCCTAGTAAGGCTGGATGACTGCAGGGTGAAAACAATACATTACATCTAGATAAGTCAATCAAATACCTCAGCCTGCCAAATCTATATTATCCTAGAAGCAGACACTTAAAGACATGATAGTAGTAACTAGTAAAGATTTTAGTGAGGAAGCTGCATATTGAGTAATTGAAAAAATGATCAGAGTGAACCTGCTCAACCCGCTTTATTGCACCTGCAACTACTGATCCACTTCTCAAAAGTTGAATTTTTTCAATCAGCCAATCATCAAAAGCATCACCCATTCCTAACTGCAACACCTGTTTGCATATCCAAAATACTTGGCGCCTGTAACAAACGTGTTAGAGAATCTTGGAACAACAAAAAATCTTGCTTCAATAAATCCATATAAAATACAAAAATAAATTTGATATAAAAATGTAAACTGAAAATCCATAGCTTATACCTGATCCAACCTCCACCGTGAAGCTGGAAAATTGTATCCACCAGATCCAATATGGGAGCACTAAGATTCGGAGGTACCCACTACACTCATGGCAAGGTAACATGAACATGCAAACAAAGTAAGAGAAAAAAAATTAGCAATGAAGGATTGTAATGTTTATACTTTCTTTAAATTACATTGGCACAAAAAGCCTGAGGTAGAAATTCTTGCTACCTCTATGGGAATGGTAGGATCAGTAACAGCTTCAGGAAGAGAATGAGAAGGCTCCTGCTTCACATTAGCTCCTTTTACCAGAACATTCTTTGGGAGACTGCCCTCCGAATCACTTCCAGTGTCAACCTGTAACTGGCTATCAGCAAGCGTGGAATTATTTGATGATTGTATCCTAACATTTCTTTCCTTAACCTTCGACATATCTGATTGAGAATTACTGATCTGCAAAGGAGAATCCTCATTTATAGACTTCAAATTTTCTTTCCTTGGGTACAAAGAATCATTTACAATTCCTTCAGGTCCCCGAAGTTTCACACCCTTCTCAGATGACTTGTAATCCAGATCAACTGCAGAGATCAGAAATGTAACGTGAAGAAGTAAATATAGGAGGCAAAGGCAACAAACTAAATGAACAAGGAGGATGACAACCTGAAAGCGTCTGAATGATTGAGAAAGAATCAGAGAAAACATAGGTCTGCAGTTCACCAAAAATTTAGCTTTTCCTTCATCTGGTAAGCACTATAAGAAATAGACATAATGAAGATAAACAAACCTGTGAGTCAACACTAAGAAAATCCCACACTTCTATTGATTCTGACACCGTTGGAAGCTGAAGGAGCATCTGTAAAGAAGGGGATAAAGGATGTCAAATCACAGAAAATAAAATGTTAACACAAACGGATATCTCCAATAGGAGTTAACCAAAAGATAATAAGCCCACTACCTGATATACCAAAAAAGTATCAACAAAGTGGTAGACTTTTTTTGAAGGTACAAAGCCATTTAAAAGAAGGAAAAAACACAAAAACCTATCTCCCCAACACAGGCACTTAAAAAAGATAACAACAAAATACTAAAAGAAAAACTTTTTCCACTATTGAATGTCTTCAAGTAGTTGCTCCTAGGAACAATCATGTTTCACACTTTCAACCATCCAATCCTTAAGAAGATGTAGCATCCATGTTAACTTATCAAGTTATTAGTTATTGGGTTCGAACCATGGAATGCCATCTCGCCGAGATCTTGCGAGAATCTCGATCTCGCCAAGGGACCGAGATACGAGATTGCCGAGATCTCGCCCCATGTAGACTGGTCCATAAAAAAAATTCCTTCGGGGGGCTTTGCCCCCCTGATACCCCCCACAAAAGGCGTTGCCCCCTTGACCCCCCGCTTATGATAGTGTAAACACATTTAATATATTTCACTATAACTTATACTATCACTTAAAATTGTGTTATAAGTTTAATACCATAATAGTATTTAAATAAGATTACATACAAGTTTAAATATTTTCGAAGCACAAAGATCATCCTTTTAGTATTGAAAGTACTTTGTAATTGTTCATTCACAAAGTTAATGTACAAAATGTGTTATATATTTTCATGTAAATTCATTGATGTACTCCTATTTTTATAAGATATTATGTTATGTTTTATACATATATATATATTTTTTGATCCGAGAATCTGAGATCCGATCTCCTGAGATTTTTTCGAGATCTCTTCTCTTCCCCCCCCCCGAGACAAAGCCGAGATCCGAGATGACAATCCTTGGTTAGAACAACCCTTGAACCATGGTGGGGACACCAGTTCCGGCCGCCAAGTCTATCAGACTCGGCTTGATTCCCTACAATACAGGGTGATCAATACCATTTGGCTCTAATCCGATTTTGTCACATACTTTCAAATGATATGCATTCTCTTATGGTCATGTGATTGACTTAGTCACAAAAAGATGACCAACTTTTGCTAGTTTACAAGTGCCAAAATGGGTGATCAATACCATTTGGCTCTGCTCTTATCCTATTTTGTCACGTACTGTCACATGAGATGAACTCTCTTAGGGTCAAGTGATTGACTTGTCTAGTCAAAAAACAGTTGACCAACTTTAGCTAGTAATGTGACAAAATAACCTTACATTTGGAGATGGTTCACCTACTCTCTTTTGTTTAGAAGATTGCTTTTACATGAGTTCAGTAAATTATTTTTTATGTTTTTGTTTTGGAGAAAGTTTTCTCCTTTGAGCTAGTAATTTGGAGGAAGATAAATTTGTAAAATCTTGTGATCAAATAAACCCTCATGAATTCTTAAGTGCAATGAAGTCATGAGAAAAAAAATGTCAAACCTATAGTGCTATACATCACCTTTGTGAAAAAAGAGCCTATGAGAGATATTTCAACATCTGATTCTATTTGTTGCTCTTCCTACATCCCTATGTATTTAACATAACCAATATCCCTTCTTTAATCACCATATATCCCCCTTCCATCCTACTAGTCCTAGTCTCTTTCCCTTTACCCATGGAATGTGAACTCCTAAAAATCTCTCGAGATCTCCTAAGAATCTCTTTTTCTTCACGCATCCGAGCCACGTATTGTCACATAAGAAGCACTCTCTTAGGATCAAGTGATTGACTTGTCTAGTCAAAAAAAAAGTTTACCAACTTTAGCTAGTAATGTGACAGAATAACCTTACATTTGGAGATGGTTCACCTACTCTCTTTTGTTTAAAAGATTGCTTTTACATGAGTTCAGTAAATTATTTTTTATGTTTTTGTTTTAGAGAAAGTTTTCTCCTTTGAGCTAGTAATTTGGAGGAAGATAATTTTGTAAAATCTTGTGATCAAATAAACCCTCATGAATTCTTAAGTGCAATGAAGTCATGAGAAAAAAATTTGTCAAACCTAGAGTGCTATACACCACCTTTGTGAGGAAAGAGCCTAAGAGAGATATTTCAACATTTGATTCTATTTGTTTTAACATAACCAATATCCCTTCTTTAATCACCACATATCCCCCCTTCATCCTACTAGTCCTAGTCTCTTTCCTTTACCCATGGAATGTGAACTCCTAAGAATCTCTCGAGATCTCCCAAGAATCTTTTTTTCTCCATGTATCCGAGAAACGAGATCGCTGAAACAAGAATATCTATATAGTACTTCTGATATCTTGATTTTCTCTACCTATTACTATCCATACGTTGTTAGATAGCCTCGTTAAGTTTATTACATATATTATCAAATTTATCATGGAGTCCAAATAAATATTCATCTAGATATTATTATTATTTAATAAAATTTTATAATTTAAAATGTTTATGACTATATATATATAACAATTGACCCAAGATGTCATCAATTGCCTATACATATTGTTCAAGAAGAAATTTCAGTCTAACATAAGATGCCTTGTATGTCTCATGTTAACAATAGTTCACCATCTTTGCATTTCGTTTTTAATCATCCCATAACCTATTTTAATGTTTAATATGAATTCCCTTGTCCTTTTGAAGAGATTGCATAACATTTTATACTTAAACATGCACATTGATTAGTATTTTCGAGATCTAATCTCTCGAGATTTTTCCAAGATTTTTTCATATCAATCTCTATGAGATAAAATCGAGATGCGAGATGACAATCATTTGGTAATGTATACCTTATATAAAAGAAATCCGAGATTTGATCTCCGGAAAATTTTCAAGAATCTCACGAGATATCTTCTCTTTCACCATTCTGAGATGAAGTTGAGATCCTAGACTGCAATCCTTGCTTTCACTAGAATCACCACTCCCTGCAGAGCCACCCTCACTGGCGCAGCATGCTGTCCCCTTTCCTCCTTGCAGGTTCACTAGATCAATCTGCACCATACGTGGTTTGGACAACCAGCCGATCTGGATCAAAGTCAGCCAATTCCAAGTCAAAGTCGGTAGGGCCAACCAGATTTGGGGGAGACTCCAATCCACCTCCAAATTTCTGCCTAAATTGGGTCTGTTGAACCCGATAGGACAAATAAGTCATCAGATCCTTCGATCTAGGGGCTCCTGATCCAATATCAACTTGTCCCAATGGCAGCAGTCTTGAGGCACCACCACTACCTCAGGCTGGATTCAAGCACTGATTCAACCCCAAATGGGTCAGATCAGACCAGAATCCCATGGGGAATCCATCTTCTAGGTGGACCCATGTTTCTTCAATGGAATCGGTCATCTCTGATTCTGATCATGCAATTCTTGGCGCTACAGGCACCCCCGCAAGTACCACATACACCTTCCCTCCCCTCAAAGGAAACCCAACTCTCTACGCATCGAGCCTCTCTTCTACCTGGCAGACCTCCTCTGTGGACAAGTGCCTGACGCCATCAGCCCCCTCTCATTTACTACTGCCACAGCATTTCATCATCGGCAGCACCCCCACCGGTACTCCCCTCTTCTCCTCTTTGTCCCACCAACACCACATCAGCAGGAGCCTTGCTGTGAGCACCAGACACCAAGTTTCCATCACCACCCTTGTCCAGGAACATTATCACCTCCCTCCTACCTGGTTCATCACCACATAACATCCTCTCTCGTCTTCCACGTTGCTCTATCCCAGTCTCGTCTCCACTACTGTTGTGCAGTACCCAAGGGGCCTAGGCACTCATACTCGAGAGTCAAGACTAACCACTCATCTGCTCTGCTGAACCTACTCCTATGCCCAATGTCTAACAATCTTCTCAAGGGTTGTTCAATTGGCGTCTTAGCAAGATCATGGTTAATTTCCCAACAAGCAAGCACCTGTCAACCTGGCCCTTAGCTCAAGGATATTCTGCTTGTAGCCTATTACCCCCCTATGAAAGGTAGGCACATTTAAAATTTTGAAATATATTGTTTAAGCCTATGGTCCTTGAGAAGGTGATAGCCAGGCTCTTCTCTCGTGCCGTGAGCATGGAGGTGACTCTCACTCCTTTGATCCTTTCTCTTGGTCATTTTTGCTCATCTTGTATGTGATGTACGAGCATGCTGACATGTCCTTGAGTTTTAATCATCACATGAGAACAAACCCAAATTATTTTAAATCAAGATCTTGAAAGTTGGCATCCTAGTGGTTTCTTAACCACATTGGTACCATTGCCCACCTTGTCAGGTTCAAAATCGGACCCTCGAACCAAGTCACATGTGAGAATTGGTGCTTGTCAAGCCATGTTGTCCACGCTGGGTCAATGATCCCACTTTTCCTTTCATTCCACATCACCAATAAAAGTGTTAAAAGACACATCCATAGTTGTCAAGACAGACACCTAGGCGCCACTTAGGCGGAGGCGCCAAGGCACCTGCTCGGGCGCTAGGGCTGTAAGCGGATCTGGATAAAATCTAGATCCGGTTCGAATTCGTATTCGGATAAGCGAATATTGTCCGTTAAAGTTGCTCCGTCGGATAGTATTTTCGAATTCGGATATTATCCGAATTTTAAACGGAGCAGATTCGGAATCACTAGATCTGCTCCGGTTAAGATCCGGTTCGAACTGAGCCATTGGTTGTAAGATCTAACAGTCCTCTTTAAACCATAACTTAAACACCTATCCGTCTCACCCCGAAATCCCTAGTCCCCCCCCCCGATTCCCCATCCCGCATATTGGCAGGTGGCAAGCGGAGACGGCGTCCCGAGCAGGTGAGCACGAGCAGAGCATCCCTCCCAGTCCCGGCGACGGCTCCCTCTGTCCCGCATCGCCCTCCCTCCCGAGCCTCCCCCTCCCGGCGGCTCCTTGCGTCCCACTCCCGCATCCCCCTCCCTCCCGAGCCTCCCACACAGTGGCCACTCCCTGCGTCCCGCATTCCCCTCCCCCGGAGCTCCCCCTCCCTACGTCCCGCATCGGCATCGGCATCGGCGCATCCCCCTCGCCCCTCGGCCCTCCCTCCCGAGCCTCCCCCTCCCCGCATCCCCCTCCCAATGGAGGCCCGGAGCATCCCCCTCCCCCGGCGCACCCCCTCCCCCCGGAGGCCGGAGCATCCCCCTCCCGCGCATCCCCCTCCCCCGGCGCATCCCCCTCCCATGCAGCGGCGGCTCTACATCCCCCTCCCCTGGAGCTTCCCCCTCCCTGCTAAGAAGCTTCGGCGTCCCCAGACAGTGCGCTTGAAAATAATAAAAATTTCAAGAAGGTAAAATAAATAATAAAAATTTCAAGAAGGTAAAATAATAAAAAATAAAAAACTGAAACATGCACATCAAGAAACAAATAGTAAGCTTTGAAATAAATAGAATAAATTAACAACCTTTCAAATCTTTTGTACTTGATTTTACGTAGTCCCAAGAAGCAGCTGCCGTCACCACTCACCAAGGGCAGCTCTCAGTCTGCACTGGTAGAATGTTTATGTTTCCGAGAAAACTATGTCCAGTCATGCTATAAGCCTACGACATAAGACTACTAGCTCCTAAAAGCAAGTACTCAACACACTAAAGGCATTGTTTCTGGTTCATTGGATCCACCTATGAGTTCAGAGTTCAGAGTTCAGAGGATCTCAGATTGCCTGTAGTTTCTAGTTTGCTTGGAGTTTTCCCATCTACTACCATCATGGTAGTTAGCTGGGTAGTCCTCTGTTTTTTGGGGTGTTCTCTAGTCCTCCTCTGTCAACTATCATCATGGTAGTTAGCTGGGTAGTCCTCAGTTTTTTTGGGTGTTTTCTAGTCCTCTGTTTTTTTTTGGGTGTTCTCTTATTCTGCTTTTGTACTCGTTTGATTTTAGGATTAACGAATTTGTGACTTTGTCACCTTCAAAAAAAAAAGATGACTAGTCTCTCAGTCTGTCAACCAACTCTCGTGTTGTGCGCTTGTGCCATGTCTAAGTATCAAATCAACTATGTCATGTTATACCTATTCCTGAACAAGAAAAGCCAGATCGGAATTGGGGTCTAGATCAGCTAGTGCTAATTCTGATCTGATCCAGATAGGATTGGTAGTCCAGAATTGGCCCAAATCAGCTCTTCAAAAAGTAAAAAAATGAAGAAATAGTGAAATATGGGTCAAGTCCGGTCCAATTCAGGGTTGAATTGGGGCCAAAGACTGCCCTCCAGGGTGGCACACAGCCACCCCTGCCGTGAGCTGTCTTCCCCCAGAACTGCAATATACAGTCCAATCAGACCCAATATTGCAGATCCAGTCACACATCATAATGAGTCAACTGAACCTGATACGACAGCAGATTCCGGCAGTGTTAGCTGGAATTGGCTGAGCCGCCGGAATTGGCTTCAGATCTGCCAGAATCGGTAGTTCCAGATATGATTTGGGTCGATTCCAACCAATTCAAGAGGGAATCCAATGTTGGATCAGACACCCCCCCCAAATCAGATTGGCATATGCCGAGGCTGATTCTGATCCAGATCAGCCATTCTTCCTACCATGCTACTGAAGCAAATCACAAAATTATGTCATGTCCATTACCAAACAAACTATCATTTTATCATTTTGCTATACACAGAAAAAAACCTCCGTAACACATTAAGGAATCTAGCTAGCAGATCCCAATCTGTATTGACTGATAGAGGCTAGGCCCAGCCCAAAATATGCTTAATCATACAGGATCAGGCTGGGGCTATCTAAAGACAAATCAGCCAATTTTACAACCCTTGCAAAGAACTAAATCCATAGAATGATCAAACTGCAGCTTGTTACAGAAATCATTGTTATTCAGCTCAGTTGCAAACTTCAACGATCAAACAAGTGATAAAAATCACACAAAATGCAAAATAGAAATAATTGGAAAAATGAATATACTACCTTTAGGTACTTGTCAAGCAATGTGCACCTTTCTTTAACAACAGTCACTTCTAAACCTGATGATAAAAAATGCTTAGGCGGCAGACTCAGATTATACTCTGGGAACTCTTTAAGACGCCGATGTAGATCCTCAAAATGACGAAATCTATTTTATTAAAAAACACTAAGTATTAATAAAATATTAAAACAAAAGTTTTTTATTCAGACAAAAGATTGGGAAGACCTCCTTTTGATGGACCAGCTCTTGTTAGTTGCATCAGTCACTGAAACGGAGTACACCGCAAAAGTTCCCGAACTACTTTTCACAGTATTAGCACCTAAAACCTGAAGCAGCAGATGGCATATGCAAGACATTAAGTGTTACAAAACTCAGAAGACAAAGCTAGACTAAATTTCTTAGTCTAGTATTAACCCACCTCACATCTCAACTTCAGGAAGGAATCTTCCATAAGAAAGCTATCAGAAGGCTTCAAAATCGAACTGTGATCTCCGGATGGTGAAAAAGTTGATGATGAGGCAGCTGATCCACTATGAACTCTTCCAAAGCTTTCTGTTTCAGAATCATCACTCAAGTTTACTTTTCTTGTGTTTTCTTTTGATAATTTTAACATATCATCATTATCTTTCAATGAAAGAGTTGTTCTTTCAGCCTCTTGCCACAGGGGAACCTTTTGGTTGGTTGACCTGGATCTTTTCCTCCCTGACTGAGATCTTGCTATCCTGGTAAGGTGAGTTCGACTCTTGCTGCTTCTCTTTGTCGAATTTACCTCAAAAATCTCAAGAGGGTGTCTTATGTGTGAAATAGCAGAATTTCTTTTGTTTTTGCTATCCCAGACCTTGATACCCGGTGTATCAAGACCCATCACATTATTACTGTCATCGTCATCAGTTTCATAAGAACTCTCACTATCTGCACCACTCTCATCCAGTCCAAGATGATGTGCTATTTTCTCCTGACATGAAGAGCATGATGAGTGAAGAAAATGATTTCCATCTGTCTGAGCACATGATGCACCTAGTGAGCATTTATATTTGCTGTGAGATAAACTATCATTTGTATTTGTATTGTTTCTTTCTGGGTAGCTAGATATCCCCTTAGAGTGTCTCCGAGTAGCTTGTAGTGCTGGTTCCTGTCCCAATTGCTTGATTTTACAATCCCCATTTTCTTTCTTTTTGTAGTTTCGCCCTTTTGTCCACATATTCTCAAAATGCTCAGGGGCAAGAGCTCGAGTCTTTCTTGTAGAAATTACATCTAGCATGTTCCCCCATTCGCCACTGGAAGCAACCATATTTACTGAATGAAAGCAAAGAACGCAGTAAAAGAGAGCACAAGGATCAACAAAGAAGTACCATAAAAGGACAACGATGCATCAGAACTTGATCGGCTCACCTGAAATTGGAGTTCCATTAGGATTCCTTGGACCTTTTGAGTGACGCATGTCACTGGAATTTACTTTTAATTTTTCATTCAGTAAAATTGTTGAATTGTCATGCTTAAATTGTACAAGCTCAACACCAGCACTGGAATCATCCAAGAATCCAGAAAACTGCTCCATTGATGTTTTTGAAGGCCCAGCATGTTTGCTTGTTGCACTAACACCATGTGTCTTCTTACTCACAGAAATAACCAAAGATTCAATCTTTTCGTTTATAAACCTGTAACAAAATAAATATATAATATTTTTTGAAAAGGCAATAAAAAGATAACATTATAAATAAACATGATGCTAATGAAGGCAAAGTACAATGAAAGAAGACCTTGGGTTAATCAAGTTCAGCACTGGACGAAGTACTGAACAAGCAAGAAGCTCCCTGGCAGTAAGTCGGAAGAAAGAACACTGCAGATCCCCAGATTTAAAGGTTAAAGAGATAAGTCCAGTCACCAACTGCTGCAAGGCCTGGAAAAATCATGAACATGCAGACATCAGTTTAACTATGCCTAAAGAAAAGATTAAGAATATGCTAGGTATCACTTAAAGCAAACTTTACTGATTTTTATATAAGCAATATGGCTAATCAAGTCACATGTAAAAGTTCATATAAATTATTCCACGTTTTATAACACATCCAACAGCTTAGACAATTAGCATAAAAAAAGCATTTTTCCTAAAACCTCTAAGTTGAGCAAATAGGTTCAAAAAGTTGAGTCAATTGTCTGAGAAGCCAGGCAGAGCACTTCACATAAAGTTAAAGGCCAGGAAAGAGAAGACTTCGGAAAAGATATGTCAAACCTTGTGCTCAGCTTCAGCAGATACCAAAGCAGGGTGCAATTTTCTCTCTGCAGACATAACTAACTTAAATTGTTCATCTCGATGATCAATAGATAATTTTTCTAATTGTTCCTTCCCAATTTTCGCTTGACTGAGGCGATAAAGTTCCAGGTGATTGCAAAACAGACCAATAATGTCTCTGAAATGTAAAATACAAGTTAGTACAGGAAATAGCTAAATTAGGAGAAAATGAAAAGAAAACAAAAGTCATTAAAAAACTTCTGGAATGCACCTGGTCAGCAGATTTATAAGGTTTATATCTCTTGCACGATAGGAGATTTCTCCAAGGACACCATTCATTATTTGCACCAGTTCTTCAGGTCCATCCTTGTCAGGTGTTATACGGGAGTACCAAAGATCTGTTACCCACTCAGACACTAGGTGCCTAGTAAACTGATCAATTGCTGCTTCAACAACAGGTGAATTCACCTTTCTTCTCCAACTCAGTTTGTCAACTGGGATGTCAAAGAGCTCTATAGATTTCTGAGAAGACCTTTTTAGCAATGGTGGCACGTTGCTTGATATAGCTTTTCTCCGAACATCAAGATCAAAAGATATGTAACGAAGGAAGATGATCAAGGAAGCAGCAGCAGGCAAGTTTATCCAAACTGAGGAACTTGTTACTGAAAAATGAAATAGTAAAGACAACATTCCAGTGTTTATAATACTTAAAACAAAAGAATGGGTGTGAATAAATACAAAGCAAACACAGTCATGAACAAGGACTTCTGTATCAGGATCGAACCAGGTCCATTCCCAACGGCTAATCACCAGAAGCCCAGGATCAGACAAGATTGGGCCAATCCTGGCCCAACGTGATTGAGACTAAGTCCGCCTCCACCCAAAACTGACAGGAATAGAGCGTTCCAGCCAATTTCAAGCTATGATCAGCTGATCAGGGTCAATCCCAGCTCAGGGATCTGGTTTAATTAAATAATCCTGGATTGGCTGATCCTGGTCTGGAATAGGCCAATCCAGCTGAAAATTAGACCGAGCTCGGCAGATCCTGGAAATCACAATCCTGAATTGCTTCTTGAGTGCTTCCAGATCACCTTTTTACTTTTTTTAAGGTGGCAAAAGCCACAATTCAATTGATGAAAAAAAGAGTAACAATAATAATGAGAAAGATAAAAGACAAAAAAAGAGTAGAAAGACAACATTAACGATAGGGTTCTACCAAGGAGGTAGATCCCAAGACAATTAAAGCAGAAATCACTTATAGGCAAAACAAAATCTACTGAAAACTCCTCTCTCTGGATAAGACTGAGTGGAGGCAAAGTATCAATCCCGCACATGCAAAAAACATTTGAGCCAATGTAGTCATGTGGAAGAACCTTACACACCTTCTGGACCCCAAAAAGTGCCAGGGCACCTAAGGCCTGAAAATGTGCCTAGGTGGGCATCTTGACAAGTATGATATCAAATGAGATGACCACAAAACAAGGCTTTTTATTATAAAAAAATATTGACCAAATGTCTAAACAACACACGAAGGAATGTGGCAAAATATAATACAAATTGCTAGGAGATCAGACTAGATAGTTTCTGCATAAAATCCAAAATAACATTCTTCACCGATGCCCATGCAAAATCGCCAAACTTTATCCTTCAGACAGTATCCAAGCATTAGCATGTTACTCTTGCACAAGTGATACCCAAAATTCAAGATTCAGCATTTGTACTATCACCGAAAACATACATCAAGGATAAACGTTTATAAGTATGCCAAATTGCCAATCAAATGCCCACTATCATTTGTCAAGATTAAAATATTCAATGGAACGAAACAACTTACAATGTGAATAAGCACCTCAATATGGGTTTACGCAATTATAATTTAGAATATAAAATATCTAACAATGATCAAAAAGAATGCATCATCTAAAATAAGTAAACTTGATTATATAACCAAAGTAACCAGAGTAATTCTCTTCTGCAACTAATGCTAGGTTGGCAAACAACGTTTTTAGACTACTCAACTCAACTTGAGCCATATTCCCAAACTACTTGGGGTCGACCATATGAATTATATTTCTCCACTCGTGTCAATTTTAAGTTATTTCTTCAAAGATATTTAAATTATCTAAATCATATTGAATTACCAACCTCCAAATTAACCTGGGTCTACCAAACCCTTTTTTTTGTTTTCGTTATTTCAATATTTTCCACTTTTCTAACTAAAACCTCCTTAAATCTACATTTAATATGCCCAAGCCATCTTAATCTTACTTCTTTCAATGTGTCTGCAATTGTCATTACTCCTACATTTTCTATGATGTATTCATTTATTATTTAATCTAATCTACTACGACCACTCATCCATCTTAACCTTCTCATTACAACAATATTTATTTTAGAAGTATATTTTTCTTTTATTGTCCAACATTCACTACTATACAACAACGCAAATCTTATATTGTACAATAAAATTTTCCTTTCAATTTTAGTGGAATCTTACGATCACATAAAATCTCTGTAGGCAATCTCCACTTCATCCAACATGATTTAATCTTATGATTAGCATCTTCATCACATTCTCCATCTTTTTAAATAATTGATCCCAGGTACTTGAACTTGATTCTTTGAGATGATATTATCACATCCAAGCTAACACCATCACCTACTTCTCATTGGTTTTCATTAAATTTACAATCCATATATTTTGTTTTAGTTATACTTATCTTGAAACTCTTTAATCTCTAAAATATTTTTTCATAGTTTTAACTTCCTGTTCACTCATTCTTGTGTCTCATCTATCAATATAATATTATTTGCAAATATCATAAACCAAAGTATATCATTTTGTATAATCTTCATTAATTCATCTATAACTAATACAAAAATATAAAGACTTATTGCAGATTTTTAATGTAAGCAAATTGAAATAAGAAAATCTCTTGTTTCTCCTCCAATTCTACATACGTTGGTGGTTGCTTCATCATACATGTCTTTTATTATCATTTGTATATACCTAACATGCACAATCTTTAATTCCAACACCCATCACAAAATCTCTTTTGAAACTTTATAATAGGCATTTTTCAAGTTAATAAATATCATATGTAAATCTTTCTTCATATCTTAATATTTCTCTATCAAACATCTAATAAGAAAAATAGCTCCGATTATAAATCACCACTTGATAACTTGTTCCAATAATTTCGTAGTATAACTCGTGAGTTTGATCCCTCTAGGATTTGCAAAAATCTTGTGTATCTCCTTATTTCTTAAAGTATGTATAATGATGCTCTTTCTCCGTTCATTTGCATTCTTTTCAATATTAGAATTTTTTAAAAACATCGAGTTAACCATTCCAACCCTACATCTTCTAGACATTTCCACGTTTCAATAGGAATGTTGTTAAACTACAATAGATAAAATATAAATGTCTATCTCAAGTGAGGTAAGAGAGATGCTAAAAAATACAAATGATATAACCCTCTACATTTTAGTTATTGCTGCCCCCTCTACTGTGATGATTATTTCTGCCAAGTTAGAACTTGTTATGAGAATGTTTTTCAAATGGACTGTGGGCTAAAGCAGTCATCAAGCATTCAACCTTGTGTAACAAAGAGGCACTATATGATATGAAAAAAATATGGTGTCATGTGACTGATCATCAAAGTAGATATCCAACATAGAAGATGATGCAGAGGTTAATAATGTTTATTTTATAAATTAAATAAGTTAAATATTGGGTGAAATCAAGAGGTAGGCATGGAGGAACCGTGAATTGTTATTCTACCATAGACAAAAAGAAAGAATATACCAGCAAAAGCTATATGCCAAACTTAGCTACAATGGAGACAGGGAAAGCCTCTCATTGCGAATGTAACAGGGATAGTCTACACATTCAATGAATGTTGATTGTATAACTCATTCAGCAGGGCTTGGTAGTCAAATACATGCCCCGAAGTCAACTTTACCACATGTATCCGACTGCACTATGGTTCTATGGACTAGCAAGAATAACAGTTGCACGTCAACTAGTACATAACCGAAGGCATAAGATGAAAGCTATCAGAACACGAGGTGGTGAAGAAAAATATAAATGTAAAAATTTGGAGGTAATTGGCGAGAGATGCGAAAAGCTGAGATGATCTGAAGAACTATATGTTATTGACTTAAATTCCATCGAGAAGAGAAGCATCACTTGTAAACGACACATTCTCATGCAACAATCATAGAAGCACAGAAGACCGCCTCCTGAACAAAATCGCACATTGATGATAAATACATAAGATCAAGAAAAATCAGGCACAGCAATTTGCACTTCCAGAAAACCTTGTCTCAAAATATGGCCAAGCGTGCAGAAGAAAAAAAGGAGAAATGGAGCTTACGAGACATGAGATAGGATAGCCCAAATACGCAGACCATGAGCAACACGATACGCTTCTTGGCCTCCTCCACGAGGTCCCGCACCGTATGCTTCCCCGCACTCATCCTTCGGCCCTCCCCTCCCGATCGCCTGTCTACCAGTGCATCGAAAGACAACTAGCACGGACAATCAAATACTGCGTCCATCAGGCCCCCCAAATCGATTGTTAATCGTCAGGTACAACCTCCTGCACACCACGATAGTTTTAGGGACGAACCTCTCGATGGGCGAAAATGGAGAAGAGCCGACGCGGATTTCCGTGTGAGAACCTGAAAGCAGACCTACGGCGGGTCGCCGACGGCGGCTTCGCGAAGAACTGCCCGCGTACTGTAGTACGACTGCCGAGTCCGTTTCTGCGGTGGTTCCCTGTCTTGGACTCTCATTCCTCCTTCCTGCGAGAGCCGTGAGAGGTGCTGAGGAAGGGGCGGCCGGGCGGGAGCGAAATGTCCAAGCTGCCCTACATTTTCCTAAAACATTTTTTCTTTGCTTTTTTTTTAAAATAGAAAGTGAAGGTTCGAGAGTTGCGTAAAACGCAGCAACTTCCGACATTTCGAGCGAACGGTCAACCCAGTTTCTTCTTGCTCGGCGAGATGGATCGTGGCAAAATATTATTGGCCCGCGAACTTTTCTTTAACTGTGGTCACGAATTTAAGTCTAATATTTTGGTGGGTTCATTGAATGATAGCATATTTGATTAAAGTATCAAAAATAACACTGTATTAATATTAAAATTAAAACTGATACAATTTAATGTTTTATGTTGTATTGTTATTTATTCAATATTTTTAAAATTGTTACTATTAATTGATATTTTAAAATAATTGTCATCGATATCGATCTTAAAATTAATAATGATACAAATATTTGATATTGTTATTGAACGGAACTTTAGCCGTAAATTTTTGCTACCTCGTTAGGTTTCATTATGTTAAGGAAAACGACTATAGAGAAAGTCTCTTGTTGGATAAAAAATAAATGAGTCATCTTTTTATTTTTCGTGATCTCTGGCTCGCCATCTATATCCATCACTGCTACGTGTCGGTTAGATGGTATTTGTATACATTTTGGTCAACAGAAATCCAAGACATAGATTTTTAGAAAACATAATTTATCACATTTTGCAATAATAGCAATAAGATCGGGTACTGTGTATAACTGGGAGACGAATAATATCACCGAAGAATTATTTTTAAAAAAAAATCACCTGTTTCTGTCCAATAAATATTCTGTTTTATCGAAATGCGTTTTTGTCGTGTCTGCTATCTCACCCCACCGCCACGTGGACCAACGAGTGCGTGTTGCCCTTTATCATTTACGATCGAGACCGAATTTTTCGGGAAGACCTCTTGAAGAGATCCGATCAGATAACACATATTTCATCGTTGTGACAAATATCACGTCATATTTAGTACTACACCACATCATTCATCACATTACAAAAATATGTGTGATTTGATCGGATCTTTTTATGGGACCTCCCGAAAAGATCAAATCTCTTTAGAATCACACATCGCATAAACTAATCTCTGTCCCGTGTGATTTAAAATATGACCAAATGCACCTGTCGAAGAAGGCTACACACCGTACCAGATAGATAAGCATACAAAGGGTCGAATGTAGCACCATGCTTGCTCGATAAAATTCATCCTATAATATCTGATCGAGTCAGTGACAATGACAATTTTAAATTGTCTGAAAAGAGATCTATTGCCCAACCTCTTATATCGGAAAACAATGTACAAGTTATTTATAACTTCCAACTTATTATTACATCCGATGTTTTTTTTTGAATATAGAATTAAAATATATAAAATACGTTGACTACAGTTTTGACTGACCAATGTGTAAATATATATATATCGATAAAGTATTTTTATCACCAGGGAATAAATGGGGGTAATATAATGTATTTCAGTTTTTAAGATTCAGTCGAAACAATAAACACGAACAATCAATTACAAACATATGGCACATAAAAATGTAGTTTTAACTTTCAAGTTGGCCACACAAAACTCCATCAGTCACGCATCACTCCATTGCGTGATCTCCTAGGACATGTTTAATACTATAAAATTTTGAAGATAAATTTGAGTTATCTTCTAAATCTTGAAAATAATTCAAATTTATCTTCAAATCATATCCGTATTAAATAACACCTTAAAAATTAAAAGTCAACACATGATTTATTTGATAAATCGTTGGGACAGGATAAACTCTGGGTATTCCGAAGCTACAACCAGTGACTAAAATAAAAAAGCGCAAATGCACACTAGGTCCGTTTTAAGGGAACCACTTTACCACTAGGTCCGTTTTCAAAAACACCTTTCCATTAGGTCAGTTTTTTCAAAATATCGTCGCACCCACTCCAATTTAGATTTGAAATGTCATTTTTGCCCTTGCGGTAGTGCCCCCCGCCGGCCCCCCTCCCCCGCAGCGACGCTCTCCACCCGGCGGTGCCCCCCCCGCCCGCGGACCCCCCCCCCCCGGCGAGGCTTCCCTCCCCGCAGCGCTCCCCCCGGGTCGGCGAGGCTTCCCCCCGCGGCGCTCCCCCGCCCGCGGAACCCCCCCCCCCCGCCCGCAAGGCTCCTCCTCGTCGCCGACGCCACCATCGCTGCGGGAAGGGCAAAATGGGGATACGGGGACAGTCGCTGGGCAAAACGGACCAAATGGTAATATTATGTGTTGTCAACGGATTAAATGGGATGAAAAAGTGATCAACGGAGTTTTTGGTAAACCGATTTTCTTAAATGGACCTGGTGGTAATTTTCCCAATAAAAAATTATCTTCAACCTGATGGCGGCCGAATACGTGCCTCCATCATCGAGCCAGCCCCCGTCCGCTCTAAACGGTCGATGTTCTCGTAGAAAGAAATTACGGAAGCGGCGGTAACAAAAATGGGGGCGAGACCCGGCTTACCGCTCGCTGCTAGAGCGTCCCAAGTCCCACTGCGCCGTGGCTGCGGTCTGGACTCTGGAACGGAACAAACGGCACGAGAAACTCACCGACGAGGAGGAGGTCATCTTCCGATCCCAGCTCTTGAGAATCCTCCTCACCGCAGAGCGATCGTCTTCTCCGATCTCCTGACCCGAGCACCTGCCGGGATCAGCCATGGCGCCTTCGCACCTCTCCCAGCGCACCCCTTCTCCCTCGCCTTCGCAGCCTTCGGGGTATCCGGCGCCGTTGTTTCCCTGAACAGCAATTCGTCTTCTCCCTTTTCTCACTCGCTCGGAATCTCCGGTTTATCTCTGTTTTCAAGCAGGAAGAGTGAGGTCGCCGATCTGAAGATGCAGCTACGGCAGCTGGCGGGGAGCCGCGCGCTCGGGACGGACGATACGAAGCGGGAGCTCTTCAAGAAGGTCATATCCTACATGACGATCGGAATCGATGTCTCAGCCCTCTTCAGCGAGATGGTGATGTGCTCCGCCACCTCTGACATCGTGCTCAAAAAGATGTGCTACCTTTATGTCGGCAACTACGCCAAGGGCAACCCGGATCTCGCTCTCCTCACCATCAATTTTCTCCAAAGAGATTGCCGCGACGAGGATCCCATGATCCGTGGCCTCGCGCTGCGGAGCCTCTGCTCCCTCCGGGTGGCCAACCTCGTGGAGTACCTCGTGGGTCCGCTGGGCTCGGGGCTTAAGGATGGTAACGCCTACGTGAGGACGGTCGCGGTGATGGGAGTGCTAAAGCTGTACCATATCTCCGCCGCGGCGTGTATAGATGCCGAATTCCCGTCCACGCTCAAACGCCTCATGCTCAACGATCCGGACCCGCAGGTAACGGAAAATGTGGCGGCTGAGAGGATATGGTGGAACAAGCAACAACTGATGATGTAAAAATCCGTCCGTTTTCTTGCCCATAACATATTACACGCATGCTGTTTGCAGGTAGTTGCGAGTTGCCTGTCCTCCCTGCAGGAGATATGGAACGTGGAGGCAAACACCTCCGAGGAGGCAGCAAGTGAGAGGGAGGCCTTGCTAAGCAAACCAGTTGTTTATTATCTTTTAAACAGGTGACTTGGTTATTGTGTTCTTGAGGATTTCATTTCACAATGCAATTAATAGATGTAGTTGAAGTGTTGCACATATTATGATCACATCGGGTTACTTGGGCACGTATTTACATGAGAAAGCTCGTAGATCCTTACCAGTCAACAGTTCATCTTTTTTCGCCCGTCTGCAACTCAACAGTACCAAGAAATTTATATGGGGTGTTACTAGGAAACAAGAACACACAGGTCAAGTGTTCCCTGTTTCCCACAGCACTTGGTTTCTGCACTCCTTAAAATAGTCAATGTGGAAAGGCTTAAATTTACCCCCTCCAAGGGAGTTATTTCTTGCACCTATAACAAAAGTTCCAGAAGAAGGAAACAAACATGATGTGGAGTCTGGTATTTAAGATATCTTTCAGTGAAACTTCTTCGTTTCCATCGTCATTAGTAGCATTGTTCTCTTCCAGTTCTGCCATCCCATTAAACATTCTATTAGCTCCTTTTTATTTGGCCGCACATTATATCAACACCATCCAACCCAAGGGTAGATTTCTATTTGTTCCATATGGTCCCAAAGAGATGCTAACAAGTCAATTTCTAAAAGTATATTCATGTAAATGGTTGGTGGTGATGCTGCTAAGTTTTGGCTGTTTGTCACATAGAAGTAGGAGGGAGGTTGTCGAGCTCTGAAGGTGAAGAAATAGTTAGTTGGGACTCTTGAGGTTGCTCACCTGCTCAGTGGTGACCATCTCCAACACTCAAGTTGGTTAATGTCCATAGTCGTCAAGGTGACAAAACGGTCACTAAGGTGTCGCCTAGGCGGTAAAGGCGATAACATTAGATGTTTATATATATATATGTATATATGTGTGTCTATACATATATATGTAATCAGATGTTATTACTATATATATTTATGTATACATACAAACATATATACATAAATATAATTATATTTGTATGTTATAATTGAATATGTGTGTTTATGTGTCCATACATGTATATATGATTTTATTTTTGTGATTATGTATGTATTGGTATGTATTTTATGGCAAAGAGCTAATATCAAGTGAGGGAAAAGATGGTTAAGAGAGAATTTTGTAAGTTTTAAGTATACAACATATACTTGTAATCAAGGAGGGATGGGTCGCGGGACCCCCAGGCCGACCCGGTCGCGACCGGGTCGTGACCCCTTTTTTTAATATTTTTTTTGAAAAATTCAAAAAAATAAGAAAAATGCGAAAAAAACTGAAAAAATACATAAAAATTGGTTAAATTAAATGACATGATTTAAATAAATAATGCATCAATTTTATTCCAACGTGATGTGTTCTACACTTTGTAGGTAGTTGATGTACTCTCCCCATGTCATTTGGGTTGAGTACAAAGCTTGATATATGTACACATGACGATCATATTCGTCTGTCCCTCGGGAAACTATCCTAAGACTTGATCCAAACGAGTCACCATAACTATAGGTTGATTGGATCGAAGTATCCGATGACTCCACATAATTCATTCCACAACACTTAAGTAAGTAATTAATTATTTAACTAGCTAATGACGTTAATTAGTGACTACTAATGTAAGTATACTTTTATTTATATAAAATGAATGATTAACTAAATATATGATTAAGTAAGTAATTAACTATACCTTCAAACTAATTATGTGTTAAGTAACTACTAAACTAATTATCTAACTAATCTTCTAGCTAACTAACTATGCAAGTAAGCAAATAAGTATTAAAAAGAATAAACTACTTAACCCACTAATCAATGGAACTAATATTAAATAAATATACTAAATGAACTAATGAAATGCTTGATGAAATAATTAAGTAAATGAGGCACAAAATGAGAGCACAAATAAGAAGTTGAGAGTGAGAGTGCGGGGGTGGGGGCAAGGAGAGGCCCTTGGGGGCTTTAAATAGCCCCCCCCATGACCGTTGGCAACGGTCAGGTGACCGTTGCCAGACCGGGTCGCGCGACCCGCGCGACCCGGCCACGACTCCGCGACCCGGCCGGGGGAGTCGCCCCGACCGGGTCGCGACCGGGCCGGTCGGGCCTAAACCCGACCGGGTCGGGGCCGGGTCGCAACCCGGGTCGCGACCCGGCATTCCATGCTTGTAATCATAAATATTTATTGTATATAATAGCAAGTGACCATGAAATATGTTTACACTATCATTAAATGAGCACCGATGAATCGTAGATCAACTTGTGCTGTCAAGTTGTGGGGGTCAAGGGGGCAACATCCCTTGTGGGAACGTGGGGGGTATCGGGGGGCAAAGGCCCCCAAGATTTTTTTTTAATCATAAATGAGACTTGGGGTGTCTTGGGTACCTTTTGGGCCTTTGGCCCCTATAAGGCACCCTGGCAAGGCACCTCTTGCAAAGTGCAGGGGCCTTGACAACTATGCATATGTCCAAGAACAAAGAGAACCATACTTTGTTCTAGCTAAGATCAAAGTCCATTGCGGCACAATTATTTTGTAGCGTGCTCCGACAATTGCACCACATTTGCTGCAATTGTTCTAGTAGAATCATGGTTTTAGATCAGAAATGGTTGGAGGTTGCGCTAGATCTTACACCTGTTAGCAGATCGGTCCAATTATTAGGCTGGCAAAATTCTGCTTTAAGAATGCCAGGGCCAACCAGTAGAAAGCTTGGCAGAATGTACCCATCATAGACCCAGGGAGGTTTGGATTGGTAGCCAAGGCTAAACTCATTCATTCAGATTCATCTATTCCTATATTTATTCCATTTAGAGTCGAATCCATCTAACCATTTATTTACGACTAAGTTCAGCTTGACAACGAGTGAAAAATTTGGCGCTCGATGATGATCCATGCCATGGCTCATTGACCATTGGATGGTTGATGGAATTGCATATTATCATCAATTCAACAATATCAATGCTTCACTTGTCCTGCCTTCTATTTGCATCATGCGGCACAATCTTGACCATCCAAGTTGAATCATTGATAGAATGTCTCTTAGCCTTCTCCACCCTCATATCTCAATAAGTAGACTGTAGCTCAGAGAGATTTTTTACTTTTGTTTCTTTAGTTTTCAGTGCATCCGATGGCTCCAAGACTTCATTTCTTTTTTCATTCTCCATCATCAAACCAGTTTTTCTTTTCTTATGGTGTGTGATTGTAGTCCTACAACTGCTTCCTTTTTGTTGTCATGGATTTTTCATACGGAGGCTTCTGCTGGGGTTTGGCTTCACTACTCCTCTCAAGGACTGTAAATGGATTTGGATAAAATCTTGTTGTTTTCCATTTCTGCATTCATTTAATTGGACAGTATCCAATAAGAAAGTCAGATCTGGTGGATCTAGAGTTGGATACAGATATCATCTAGTTCTTAAGGGTGAAGGCATGGAAATGCGAGATATACTTCGATCACTGTTGTTGAATCTGAGATCTAATGGTTGTCAAACACTCTGTAGAAAAGGAAAAATCTTAACCTTTCCCACACGATTCTCTCAAGAGTCCATTGCAGCTGCACTGCACGCCCTTTCTTGTTTTTCACATCTCCTTCGTCATAATTGTCAAGGAAGCCACTTTGCAGGAGCTCATTCCATGATGGAGGGAGCTGCTCAATTGTCGATGGGAGCCAAGGGAGCCACCTACGAGGAAGCTGCATTACTGCAGGAGTCTACTTACCAATGAAGAGAGCCCCCTTACAGTTGTAGACTTGCTCTCTCAAATCTGACATGCTGGAGGTACCCTCGGGTTCTTGTTGCGTTGGTTCCTTCACTATCTCTCAATGCTGACATGCTGGTGGAAAGAAGCCCCTCCCCGCTGGTTCTTGTAGCCATAAAGGTAGAACTGTCAATGACGAGTCATCACCTCCCAGAATCTTCAGATGTGTGGAGCGCGATTCGTTTGACCCCCCTCTTTGTCCATTGTACCCCTCTGGCGGCGCTGCAAATGCATTTTTCCTTTTCTGCAATACTGGTGCGGCGGTGCCTCTTGTCTCTATGCGAAGCGGATAATATTCACGTTCGCTTTGGATCTGGCCATTATTTAAGAAGTGCTATCTGATTCGTATTCAACTAGTAACTGGATTGAATATGTAAAGGAGTGAATATGAAAAAGGCATATCCACTCCAAATTTGCTCCCTTTACAGCCCTGCCCCTCTCCTTCCGTGAAACCTACAAATAGTTTCTGGCTTTATTGGTTCTCTACTTCTGGGCTTGATATCGTCATGTTCATCCTGGCATATGTACCTTAACAACCTTCCGCATGCATGTTTCACAATCATAACTCATAAGACAATGAGACGATGCCTATTTCTCCTATAATCAAGCCTGAATCTGGCTGGGTAGACATTCTCTTGTCTTCCCCAGTTCCCCTAATGATGCCTTTTGAGCTCATTCTTTTATAAAGCATCTTACAGTTTTATGCATATACTACATACCTTGAATTTGTCAAGGCAGCTGCTTTTAGTCTCATCCTTTTATCATTGAGCTTCTTCATTGCTACAACATCGCTGCAACCCAGCTCATCTATAATGTATGGAGGACTCTGGCTTTCTCAGTTGTTACTACTAGGTTCAGGTTTTAACCGAGCCTTTTGCTCCTAGATTGTTACTCCCTCGGTAGTAATCTAGTTTCAGATTTTTTTTTTCTTCCATCATGTAACTTTACATTTACACTGAATCAATGAATTGGGCTTTTGCCACCTTAAAAAAAACCTTAGCCTTTTTATTTTACTTTATGCCTGCTGTACAAACTACAAAGGCTGTTGGTGACCCATACTTCATTGCTACTTGACAAAGAAGAGCATTCCTTGCTTTGTTGGGGAAGAGATCTGGTGACTAGTACTTCATTGCTATTCCAACAAATAAGGGCTGCCTGACAAAGAAAGCTGGAATAGAATGTTGGTAGTGTTGTTAGCCATGCTGGCAGTTGGCCTATCCCATCTTTAGGAATGCGAGGCTAACCTCAATTCTGAAGCCAACAATATCTTTTTCAAAGTGGAGGGAAATGCTTTCTGTGCTACTCTCCTCCTGTAAGAAGGTTGGCCTGTCGGTTTTTGAGGAGGGCACTCTGAAGAAAATCTTGACCATACTGAAAAGTCAGTCTAGAAGTTCTTTTCTAATTTATTCCTTGAATTTTCTTCTTTAGTTTCAATCACGGTGTTCATCATGCTGGAGAGCCAGTGAGATGGTTGCTTCTCTCTCTCTCTCAGGCATGCATGCACCAGCACACACAAGGTGGAACACATACATGTAATAACAGGAAAAAAAAGATCTGCATAGAGCCACTGCCATAGAGGAGTTCCAGCTCTAAATGAATTAAGCTGGTTGATGACTATTTCTTGATGTAAGTGACTAAGTTCTACTTCTTTAGCTAGTGCTGATTGACAGGATTGCAGTTACTTTAGGGTTAGTATGGAAAACACATTTAGAAATAGCTGTGTCTTGGGTATTTGTGCTTCAATCCTTGTAAACTTGTATAGATTCATACAGTCCCTGTAGACCTAAATGGCTAAACCAAAATTTCAGAAGTTTATAGTGATGGAAACGGTTATCCAAAATATATGGAGTTGTTTTAATTCTTTCTATCAAAGATGGTAGTCTATTATCACCATGTTAACTTAACATCTTTTCTATGAAACACTTAGTTACATGATGGCTATTTTGACTTGTATCCACTTGTTTCTCAGGATTAAGGAATTCAGTGAATGGGCACAGTGTATTATACTCGATCTGGTATCTAATTATATTCCATCTGAAAGTGACGAAATATTTGACCTTATGAACCTTCTTGAGGATAGACTTCAGCATGCAAATGGGGCTGTGGTATTGGCTACAATAAAAGTGTTTCTGCATTTGACACTCTCGATGACAGATGTTCATCAGCAGGTACCTTTCTTGTTACATATACATGGACAAGTAAAACTTGTAGGTTGTGCAGGGTTACAACAGTAAAAAGTTTCATTCTTTCTCGCCATCTGTTAAGCAATGGGGAAGCTGATATTTAACCTTGTTATTTCTTTCTGGTTTAGGTGTATGAACGCATCAAAGCTCCTCTACTCACCTTAGTGAGCTCTGGAAGTCCAGAGCAGTCTTATGCTGTGTTGAGCCACCTTCATCTTTTGGTTATGCGTGCCCCTATGCTTTTTTCATCAGATTATAAGCATTTTTACTGCCAGTATAGCGAACCATCCTATGTCAAGAAACTAAAGCTTGAGATGTTGACTGCCATAGCGAATGAGAGCAATACTTATGAGATTGGTGAGTTGCCCTCCTACCTCCTATACCTGTTTAATTGCCAAGATTTGCTGTGATGATTTATGAATCTTTCTTCCTTCGCTGAACCAGTTTAGAGTAAAGGATGCAATGTTTTGGGCAACTTTTCAACTCTAATTCTTCTTTTTCTTAGTATATTGCTTGGTATCACTTGTGACTCTTTTCTTTTTTTCCAGTGACTGAATTATGTGAGTATGCTGCAAATGTTGATGTGTCTATCGCAAGGGAATCAATTCGTGCTGTTGGGAAAATAGCATTGCAGCAGTATGATGTGAATGCCATCGTTGACCGGCTTCTGCAGTTTCTTGAAATGGAAAAGGATTATGTGACCGCAGAAACTCTGGTTTGTTATCTCTGTGGTGTCTGACAACCACCAAACATGGATTTTGAAGTCTCAAGTATATCAGCAAGGTTCTTGCAGCAGTCTAACTTTATGTATACTTGTCCTTGCCTTTCCTTCAAACTTTGTTGTGTGTAGGTACTGGTGAAAGATCTTCTTAGGAAATATCCTCAATGGAGCCATGATTGTATTGCAGTCATTGGGAATATTAGTAGCAAAAATGTACAAGAACCTAAAGCTAAATCTGCTCTGATATGGATGCTAGGTGAATATTCACAGGATATGCCTGATGCTCCTTATGTCTTGGAGAATCTTGTCGACAACTGGGATGATGAACATTCTTCAGAGGTAACCATGTACAACTTTCATTTAATACTTTAATCTGAAACACGCCTTGAAAAGTTATCTTTTCTTTCATACTGACATGTTGTAATCTTACAGAGCAAGTTGACCACAATTGATGATACTTTTTTCCTGGATATCTTGTTGCATGATATTATCTGAAATTCTTCATAGAGCTATAAGCTATTGCAAACTATTCCATAAATGTTAGATGGCTTCTCCGTGAAAAAAAATCTGGCTTCAAATGCCATGCTCTATGAGTGCACCATTATCTTTTTAAGAACTGATTGGTAAAAAGGCTATACACGTGTGGAGAGCAAGGGTGATGTTAACAAAAGCTCTCCACTGTAAAAACGAGAAATAATCCTCTAAGAAGGTGCACCATTGGCCAAAAAAAGTAAACAACCAAAAGGTATTGACCATGTAAATACACATTAGCAATCACATAACTGCTTTACGGATTCTTGACACTATAAACAAACAACCGATTCTGGAGACAAGAATTTAAGTGGATCTTTTGATTTCTTGTTGTTCATTACGTGAAGAGTTATATGGATGATCCACGAGAAGGAAAGGAAATGAAGTGCTGACATCAGCTTGATGTCATCACCCTCTATCGGAGAACAGTGCACTGGGTGCTTAACTTAGGGGGCCTTCGGGTCAGATGCAAGACCGGTAAGAAATGCAAGAAGGAAGATAAATAAGGGGCTTTGTTGTTCGCTTGGTGGTGAGGAAGCTTTAAAAGGATTTTTCCTTCAAAAAGAAGAGAATAGGTAAATGGTCTTGTTGTTCCCTTGGCGATGAGGAACTTCAAAGGGTTCTTGTATTCAAGAAGAACAGAAGCCAAGCATGCAAATGTTTCTGATGTTGGCACCAAGGGCGAACTGCTTTCTCTACTGTGACCTAGAAGTACAGAGAAAGCAAGCAACGTCAATGACAGGCCATAAATTAAAAGGAGCTTCAATTATCTTCTTCAAAAAGAAGAAGTGCGCGGCATCAAGACCAGTCGAGAATGATCGTTAATTAAGCAGCAAACTCCAGACCTTGTCTGAGAAGTCACTTTGGTAGTTAAACTTGTGGCATGAAGGCACTGATTGAATCTTCTGCAAATGAGGCAGAAAAGTCATCTGACTAATCAAAATCAAAACAAAGGAACAAGCTACTCATCTAGGCTATAAAATTGACTTCAGCTGGCACATGCCGAGAGCACAAGTCAACCTGGTTGGCGAGGTCTGATCAAAACATAGAACTGCCAACTCAAAGCCAACGAGCCATCCCAACTGATGGAACTGAAAATCGACTATTTGTGGGCCCAAATAAGAATAAAGCTATGGAATAAAGCCAAGAAGCTAGCTCATTCTCTATCAAATGGGCCTTCGGCTATCAGACAAAGCTATCACTACCGCTGATTAGGATTTTGTGATATGAAAGGTGGAGAGCAAGCTTTAGAGTTGGAACTTGGAAGGCCAATATTTCTTCAGTAGGGTCAGGTAGGTGCTAGTCAATTCTGTCCTGTCCAGTATTCCAATGTTCTTTTTCTCAATCTTCAAAGTCCCTGAAGGTATATGCAACAAACTTGAAGTCTTCCCGAGTGTTCTTCTGGAAAGGGTGCTTAATCTCTGTCTAATGGGACCATCTTCTGATAGAGCTCTTTTATCTAAATGACCATGGAGATTAGAGAGGGAACAGGATTACTTATGGAGCAAAGTTGTAGGAAGTATTGCTACCGACATGGAGGATGGTTGGATGGGTTAATGCCCAAGTCTGGGTTTTCAAAGGCTTTGAAGGATACTTTTGAACAAGTTGGTAGTGGTCTCTCTACCCAATTCCAGGTAGATAGATGGTTATGTGCCATCGAGGGCAGATTACTGAGTCCCTATTCCATCTCCAGGACAGGACTACTAATGCACTATAGCCGATTGCTGCCAAATTTTCTTTGCAATTGGGTCCTTGAAGAGATCTGTCTTGTATAACCATATTTTTCTGTAGTATTTTGCTTTTTAGGGTGGGGTCTGTTAGCTTTGGTGGCTCCCTCTATCGGATAAAGGCACCAAAAGCAAAGATTGTCAGTGTGTAGTACCAAAAATGGAAGCCGAATTGCAAGGTTGGTGCTCTCTAAACTGGTGTTGCAATACATCCTCTTCTACTTCTTCTCTATTCTTAGAGTCCCCAAAGACATTTGTTTCAAGTTTGAGAGAATCAGAGCTAGATTTTTTTGGCACGGGGATTCTGAAAAGAAGGCGTTACACCTTGTTAAGTGGAATCATGTTTGCATACGAGTTAAAGAAGTGGTGTAGGGTTGGTTACTATGGATACTATTAACGTTGCTTTACTCACTAAGAGGTTGTGGAAGTTGAACAAAAATGGTCACATGCTGTGGGCCAAGGTGGTGATCTCCAAGTATGGTATTGGTTTGAATGGTACTTGGATTCGGGACTTAAGAGATGGAGGTAGATTTTCTCATATTTGGAAAGGTATTCTGAACAATTGAGACTTTTTTAACTCCTCTTGTAGTATTAAGGTTGGCAATGGTATCCGGACTTCATTTTGGGAGGATAAATGGTCAAGTCACGCCTCACCATCCTCCTTGTTTCCCACTCTTTTTAGTTTAAGCGGTCAACCTCTTGCTACAGTCAACACTCAACAGCAACTGGGATAGTAGAGATAAGTGGTGTTTACCATTTAGAAGGGCTTTAAAGGAGGAGGAAATTTGTGATCTCTCTAAATTACTGTTTATTCTTGACAATTTTGAATGCACTAAAAATAAGGAGGATGAACTGGTTCGGAATGTAGATGCCTTGCATAAATAATATTTTCACTGTTAAATCATCTACAAGTAAACTTTTCCTGTGGAGGTGTTATGTGGTATTTTGAGGTGTGGAGTTTCCTATCGACCAAGATCAAGCTGTTCTTGTGGAAGATGTGTAGACAATGTCTGCCCACCTGATGTTTTTCAAAGTCCATTTTCTCTGCCATGTCAAGTGAATGTGTCTTCTGTGGTTTCAAGAATGGAAATATTGACTATATTTTTATTAGATGTGGGATGATCAACCACCTTTGGAGAGTTTCATTTAAAGTGTGGAAAATTTTCCTTAGAGTGAGGAGTTTAATGTTCCTTGTCTACTACATAAATGATCACTATTGAACCCATGGCCTTCAGAACATGTTTTGTGGGACTTAATTTTACCTGCAATGCTATGGGCTATATGGCGCACAAGGAATATGCAGATTTTTGAGAATCACTTCAAGCATCTGAGGCACATTAGTCGACAGATGGCCTTTCTTGTTAGAGATTGGCACTTTGCATATAAACGCTTCTGGAGGAGGTTACTTTGAAGGAGAGATTTCAAATGTTCTCTTCTTTCTTCCTGTAGTGCCTCAAACTTAACTATCATCTTGGTAGTTGCATTTTTGGGCCTTTTATTGCTTTCTTATGTTTTTTTCTTCTTTGCGTTTTATGTTGTATTGGTTACCTTTTTATCAATAAAGATTTGTGTGGCTTTGGCCACTTCAAAAAAAACTGTTTGGTGTGATGAAGTCAAGACTTTCTTTGTAGAGATTAAAATATCAAGACATAGACCAAGATGGGAGACACCCCCAAGGCAGAGGCCAAGGCAACTAAGTAAAAAATCTCTCAGCCAAGTTCAAGGCTTCAAACCATGAGCCACAATCAAGAGTTTGCCCCTTAAGTCATGTAATGGAGTAATTGGACCAAAGAGTTGTGGGTTAAAGTGGAGGCAACAAGCCAATGACCATGGTTGTGTTGAAGGAACGGGCAAGCCGAGGGTGTGAATTTATTTATTTATCCTGAGGACACAATTCTTTATTACACTATTGATACATCTAAAATGCTGAATTTAAAGGTCCAATTATTGCTATTACTGTTATTAGCCGGCTAGAAGAAACAACCAGGTTCAAAGTTAACTTCAACAATGTGAGCTGTTGGAATTAATTGAAGTGTTGACTCCAGGAATTTTATTCCAATAAAATGGATTGGTGATCCTTCTCTATTAAATATCTTGAACTACCTCTTTCTCCTACTAGTATTAAGCAGTTGGATTGGCTGCCTTTGATTTAGAATTATGAAAATAAGTTGAAAGGCTGAAAGGGAATATACTATTCGCTTGAGGTAGATGGATGCTTCCAAGGCTGTTCTCTCTAGCCTATCCTTGTACTTTCTTCCTTTCTTTGAGCTTGCTGAAACCATTTATAAGCTCCTGGAGTCAAGTTGGATGTGGTTATGATGTAACCTCGAAATCTCCAGAAGAATTTATTTCTCTTTTTTTTTTTGGAAATTCATTTTTTCTTTTGAATTTGAATTAGACCTTAGCATTGACTTCTTTAGGAAAATAGATGGTATTCCATAAAAGTACTAACTAAGGTCGGTGATTTTTTTAAAATTATAGTTTGAGGTTGTTGGGTTCTTTGAAAATTTGTTTTGACCTCTCCTCAGTCGGATGGTGCGAAGATCCGACGTTAATTACATCGAGATAACTCGAATACCCTTGATTAAGCGTCATAGCAATCCATTGGAACGAGAAAATATGCGTCCACAAAAATAAACATTCACACACATATGGACACAGGAAAACAGCCCCATGAGCTTGATAGAATGCAAGCACTTAATGTGTTTTGAATTTGACTTGGGTTGAATTGAATTGATTAAATTTGTTGGTTTGATTTGAATTTAGTTTGAGTTGAATTTAATTGGTTGAGTTGCTTTTAGTTTTAAGTTTAGTTCAATTTAAATTTGTTGATTAAGTTTGACTTGGATTTGATTTGGAAAGTTTGATTTATATTTGTGCTGACTTAATTTAATTTAAATTTGAGTCTGTTTAAATTGGTTGAAATCTGGATTTAGTGTGAGTTTTAATTTGATTTGAATTTAATTTGAATTGATTAATTGACTTAAGTTTGTTTTGGTTGAAATTGATTTGATTTTGATGAGTTAACTGCAATTTTGGGATGTTCAGACTCTGAATCTTTCAATTCTCAGATTTTGTAAAGTTCAGGTTTTGAATCTTTTGATTTTCTGTATACATTCTCATTTCCAGATTCCTCTTCTCCCGGATGTTTTTCACTTGCAGATTTTTATATTTCAGAATTTTACAGATTCTGCACTTTCAAAGATTCCCAGATTGCAGATTCCTCTTAATTCAGATTTCAGATTTTTAATCTCTGGATTTTAGAGATGATTTTCAGACTTCAGAAAATTCAGTTCTGATCCTTCGGTTCTGATTTTGAGCCAGGCAGGTCCTTAGCAATTAACAGAATTTCAGATTTCTTAAATGTTTTGATTTCATATTTAACTTTAATTTTTAATGTGCTTGCATTCACTCAATCCAGCAAGGACTGTTTTCTCCTTGCATTGCTCATTGAATTCTTCATTGTTTGAAGTTCACAAGTCTTCCAGCTTTCTCCCTTTTACAACAAATGTCACATCCCCTCAATTCGGGATCAAGTATATGTCGATCTTGAGTGTAGTCTCCAGCCTTTGATAGGCATCCGGAAATTCTGCTTTGTCTTTTCAGAAGTTTGAGCATAGTCCTGCCTTTGATAGGCACATACAGTCTTCTCCCAACCGGTTCAAGGTTGAGCATACCCGGCTTTTAATAAGCTTGTGGGCACTCAACCCATGGTTGGTCTTCCTCATTAGCCTATGGTTTGGGCATATTGACATGTTGATCATGCACAGCCCCTCCATGACATAATGGGCAAAATAACTCCCTCGTGAGGGATGGTAAGGCATTGGGGTCTTTTGACTAGACCTTTGTATGCCCACCTTAAGAAGAGGGTCAGGAGGTGGGTTTAGAACCGGCCTCCTGGTTTCCCTTTGTTTTGAATTCTTTTAAGTTGAGCCGAGGCCATGAGGTGGGTTTAGAACCGGCCTTATGCTTGCCTCGGTTTGTTCAATTAATTAGATGCATTTTTATTTAGTTTCCATTAAGGATGTCTTTTAAGAAAAATTAACTATTATTAAGCCTCCTTCGGATCCTTGCATCAAGGCCTGGTGGGCTGAAAGGGGGTTGGTTTTGGGGTCCTGTTTGGGGCTTTGGTTGGACCGGAATGGGCCTGGCGAGGGCCTGGTTTTGGGGTCCTGGTTTGGGGCTTTGGTTGGGCCGGAATGGGCCTGGCGAGGGCCTGGTTTGGAGCTGGTTTTGGGGTCCCGGTTTGGGGCTTTGGTTGGGCCGGAATGGGCCTGGCGAGGGTCTGGTTTTGGGGTTGGTTTGGGGTCCTGTTTGGGGCTTTGGTTGGACCGGAATGGGCCTGGCGAGGGCCTGGTTTTGGGGTCCTGGTTTGGGGCTTTGGTTGGGCCGGAATGGGCCTGGCGAGGGTCTGGTTTTGGGGTTGGTTTGGGGTCCTGTTTGGGGCTTTGGTTGGACCGGAATGGGCCTGGCGAGGGCCTGGTTTTGGGGTCCTGGTTTTGGGGTCCTGTTTGGGGCCTTGGAGATGGGCCGATCACAGACCTATGTGGGGTCTTTTAAGGGCCTGGTTTGGGTGGCTGCAGGTGACCGCGCATGGGCCTGAAAAGGGGGTCTTTTGGGCCTTGATCGGGGCTGAAACCAGGCTGAAAGAGGGACCTGTTTGTGGGTCTGCTCGAGGCATATTTGGGGGCTGGAAACGGGCCTGGAATGGGCAGAAAAGAAGCCCCTTGAGGGGGCTACATGGGCGCACCAAGCAGCCTTGTTTTTTTTTTTTCTTCTTTTCTTCTTCTCCTTCCTTCTCCTGGCGGCAGCAGGTTGCAGGTGGGCAGGAGGAGAGCAGCAGCAGCAGCAGGAAGGGGGGGTACAGCAGGGTGGCAGCCTGTTGGAGCGCCAAGCTCCCTCCTCCTCTCTTCTTCCCTTTCCTGGTCGCAGGCAGCAGGTGGCAGCAGGAGACCAGCAGCCTGTCGGCCTCCCAAGACCTCTCCAAATGCTGGTGCGCACCCCTCTTTTTATAGAGGTTGGAGGGGAGGTGAAGGGCCAGCAGAGGGGCTGAATGGGCCTGGGTTGGTGCGCAGGTGGCAGGTGGGCCAGCTTTGCAGCAGGTGGCAGGTGGTGCGCAGCTTTTTCTCCCCCCCCATGAAGGGCTGGATTGGCTGCATGGGGGGCTGGCAGCTGGGGTGACAAGTGGCAGGTGGTGCCCAGCTTTTTCTCCCCCCCATGAAGGGCTGGATTGGCTGCATGGGGGGGCTGGATTGGCTGCATGGGGGGGCTGGCAGCTGGGGTGACAAGTGGCGCACAGGGGGGGTGCGGATGTGGCAGGTGGGCCAGTGTGGCCAGCTCACACTAAGGCTGCAGGAGGGCCTTGGAGATGGGCTGCGCAGGGGCCTGGTTACAAGGGCCAATTGGGACTGCTGGAGGCTGCGGCCCATGCTCTCTGGTGGGCTGTGCAGGGCCTGGAGGTGGGCTGCCAATTGGGCCCCAAATACCGGCGGGTGTGGGGGCTGTGCACACTTAAGCCCATTTTTTTCTTTGGCCCAATCTTCTTTTTTTTTTTGAGAAAAACCGGACGCCAACAAATGCCCCCCACGGGTGATTCTCGGAGACGGGGAGTCGCCGGTGAATTGCCTGCGTAAAATTTTAGTTGTAACCTCTTCTTTTCTTCAATCGGCTGCTTGTACCGATTGAAAATTGTGGAATTGCTTGTGTATGATTTTTCTTTACGTCACTTGCTTCACTGCTTTATGGCATTTGAAATTTTTTAATTGTTCAACTGTATTCCCTTTGTCATTTGTTTCTTTGTTTGATTGTAAAATTCTTCGAGTGCTTGGGTGAATACGGTTGAACCATTTCCTTTATTGGTTGGACACCTTTGGACCGAGAAGGGCTTGGGCCCTCTTTGCTCCCTCTGTTGAAAGCCTTTCATACGTCGGGCTCTTTGCCTTTGCTCGCTATTTCGGTGCTTCCAGGTCGAGATATCTCTCGGTCGATCGAACTTCTTTCTTTTTCTTTCCTTGTTTTGTTTTGTTTTTGTTTTGTCTCTTTTCTTCGATCCGACCGCCCTTTTCGGGTTTTCACCGGACGACCCCTTTTGCTTTTTGCTACATGCCTCCAAAGAGGTTTTCGTAGCAGGTTACTTTGATTTTGCCTAGAGCGCATTTTCAGTTTTCACTCTAGCCGGGCTTTCTTGACATTTTTACTCTCGACCGATCAATGAGATGAGATCGGCCGAGTCCATCGGGCATCTCCATTTTTAGCCCACTCTCTCTTCTCTCTTTTTTTTTCTTCTTTTTTTTTTTTTTTGCAGGGAATTAAGGCTTCCCTCAAGCCATGAAGTTATTTTGGGCGGTGAGGAATTAAGGCTTCCCCTGGGCCATAATAGCTTTGGTGGCTTTGTGTCGGTGGATTTGTAGACTTGTGAGCGAAGAAGTCACACTCGGCCTATTGGGTATGAATTTTGTGGCTTGATGCCAAAAGGGATGATGGCTTGATGCCGAAGGAATACGTTGGCTTGATGCCAAGAGAATATGGTTTGTGATTGCTTAATGCCGAATGGGTGGTGGTGGCTGGATGCCGAAAAGTGAGATGGTGGCTTGGTGCGAGTTTGGTCGTGTGGCTTAATGCCGAAAATAGTGTGTTGTGGCTTGATGCCCCGAAATGATTTGCGGCTTGATGCCCGAAAAAGGGTGTTGTGGCGTGGAATGACTCCATGCCGAATGTGATGGCTTGATGCCGAAAGATACGGCTTAATGTCAAAACGCGATATCATGTGGCTTGATGCCAAAAGGACATGTGACGACTTGATGCCGAATGAAGTGGCTTGGTGCCAAAAGATGTATGATGGCTTGGTGCCCGAAAAGAGGTATGATGGCTTGGTGCGAGTGTGGTGGCTTGATGCCGAGAAAGTGACAAGATAGCTTAATGCCACCGAATTTAAAGACTTACGAATGCGAAGGAGTCGCATTCGGTCCCAGATGGGGATGGCTTGGCCGCTTGTAGAGTTGTGGGACATGCGAAGTATGAAATGATCATACTTGGCCCGTGAAATATGAATTTAGGGTAAAACCCAAACTTAAAGGCTCGAAGGCTCGAAATGTTGCCGGTGGGATGTGGGGCGTGAGCATGGTTCCATGTCCAGGCTTGGTGGCATAGGATCCGAACAACATTTAGACAAAAGGCCGTAGTGGTATGGGATTTATGAAAACCATATAGGGCCGGTCGTATTGGTATAGAATTTGACAATCATGTAGACCTTCTTTGATGCCGTGATGACATAAGAACTGGGGACCATGTAGACCGGAAGGGCCGTGATGGTATGGAGATTTGAAAACCATATAGACACGAGAGGCCATGATGGTATGAATGTTTGAACACCATATAGACTGGAGGGCTATGATGGTATGAATTTATGAAAATCATGTAGACACAGTGTGGTCATAATGGTATGAAACTATTTGAAGCCGTGGACATACAAGTCGTGATGGCATGAAATTTGAACTTTGAATTTCAGTTTCCTCTTTTTTTTTTCTCTTTTTTTTTTAAACTAACTTCGACGCTTTCCGAAAGGTTTTCACCCAAGCTAGTCCCCTTTTCTTTACTTTGTGTACGCCCTTTTGCGGGGTTTTCGTACGACGGGGTGATCCATTTTTTGCTCGAGGTGCCCTCGTCGGGTCATCACCTCGCCTGGATTTTTTTTTTCCTTTCTTTTTTTGTTTGACGTATTTGCCAGGTCAAGTGTGGTGTAACTAACCAAGTCTGTCAAGGTATTTCATTTTTCTTTCTTTCTTTTTTTTTCTTCTCTCTTTTTTTTTTTTCACAAGCGAGAATTCAAGCTTTTGTCAAGCCATATGAACTTCGGTCATGCTCCGGTAGAGAGTGACACAAGGTGGACACCTCAAGCTCCCGACCTTCTTGTGCGTCTTCTTTGGTTGTTGAAATTTGAGGCGTGACAAACACAACCAACATGTTGCCTTGTGTCCTCGATGCATTATGTCTTTCTTGAGGTGGTTTAAGCGAGGGCAAAGTTGCTCCTCTGCCGACCTCCTTAGAGGCTTCCTTTTCTTGATCAACGAACGATTGCTTGAGATTATGTCCGGCTCAATTTAGAGATTTCTTTTCTTCTGAGAGCTGTATAGTATCAATTTGAGAATTCATTTCTCTCATTGCTTGAGTTGAGTGTATCTCCTCCATTCATCCCTTCTTCTTCTTCTTCTTTTCCTTATTTTTTCTTTTTTTTTTTTTGAAATTCCTTTGGAGTCTGCCACGGAAACCGCGTGTACGGCGGGTCATAGGAATATTGGGGGCCTTGGATGGCTTGTATGTGGGCATAGGCATGTCAAAGCCATTATAGTGAGTTGGGATTTAGGCATGTCGAAGGCCGTGGAGGGGTTTTGTTTCGTTTGTTTTTTTTTGTATATGGGCATGTCGAAGGCCATGGAGATTGTTTCTTTTGTGATATGTGAGAGCACTGTAGGCAGTTGTTTTGGGCACATTTGAGGGTAGGTTGATGACCTACTTTGGGATTAAATTGAAGAGTTGTGGAGGGCTGTCTATGGACTCTTCATTCCCAGTAAAGGGATAGAAGAGGATCCAACCCTTGGCTCTCTCTTTTTGGGAGATTGGTTTGAGTATTCTTTGTGACTTGGAAGTTAAAATTTCCAAGACCATTTGAAAGTGGGCCAATCTTGCCAATCTTGAACAGATGAAACCCATTCTCTCTCTCCTTTTTTTTTTTTTTTTTTTTCTTTTTTTTTTTTTTTTTGCCCCCAAGGTCTTGTTTTGAGGCAAACTTAGCCACATTGTCACAACGGGGCTTAAGGACTGGCACGGCCTTGTACGACCTCCTCGGACCATTTTGTCGAATCGGTTGACATCAGTAGGCATATTAAGCTGGATACTTGCCCTTTTTTTTTCTTTTTTTCTTTTCTTTTTTTTTTTTTTTTTTTTTTTTGCCGAGCAAGACTTAGCACGGCATGACGGCTCGATTTGTGACGGGTGTAAAAACTTCTTCCTCGTCCGAGCTTTATGCCTTGCGGCGGATTGATGGTTGACCACAGGCGTGTCGACATGCAGGGATAGATTCCTTGTTTGCCAAAAAGGCGTAATTAGGTCGAGCCGTTGACCGTGAAGACTCGGTTTGAAATGTCAAGTTGAGAGCTGGTCTCTCACTTGGATGTAGCATCGGGGTTGTTGGTCGGCACGATGCAATATGTAGGATGGAGGGTTGCTCCTTCTTCCAGTGACCGACTTCATGTAGTCTTCCGCCGAGACAATGATTTCTCCCTTGTCTCCCTTTGTCGTTAGCGCGATTGGCGATTTTACGGGGCTTTCTTGATAGAGGCCGGTCCTCTTGCCCCTGTCACCTTTTTTAAGTGGAGAGTTCTCCCTCGCACCCGCTTGGTATGACATGGCTTGGGGGCATGCCCCCGTAGGATGAGTAGCTCCTAGAATCGAAACTACACGACTTTTTGATGCATAATGGGTCGAGAATTGCTTTCTCTCCCGGCATAATCTTATCGAGGTGATGCCATATGGACATCATTCGGTGAGGGCATTAGATTTGTTCGGCCCAAGTCTTTATCATGACATCTGCATCCATTCCCCGGATAGAGGATTGATTCCTCACTGCACGACAAGAATTAACGAATTTGGACCATTGGTTGGTCATACTAGTCGAGAGAAATGGCGAAAGGCCGGTCTCTGTAACATCCTAGTCGGCCGATCGACCGGTTCCTTCGGCAAGAATGTAGGGTTGATCCCTTGCTTCACTGAAAGCCATGTTTTCGACCATTGGTTGGCCAGATTTACTGAAGTATGGAGGATTGTTTCTTGCTCCTTACCAGTACGATGGGCGTTCGGTTGATCCTCAGCCCGAGTTGTACTGGGGTGGCTTGGAGGCTTGCCCAGACTAGGCCCAGATGGGTGACGTTGTGGGTTGACCGGCAAACCAACCAATATACGATGCATACCGAGTGACGGATTGATTCCGAACCCGAGCATGAAAAGGCACCACATCCGGGTCATTTCTTTGTGGCCATAGGATTTGTTCCGGGACCATGGAATATCTCGGAGTTATCTTGGTAACCGGGCGACTTTTGCGATCGGCAAGCATAGGATTGATTCCTAGCTCGTTGACTTTGTCTTAGTTGACGGAACCGTTGATCGGTTGTCTTGCTTGAAATGATGAGTCGAGGGTTAATCCCTCACCGAAAGATGTCACTCGGGCGGAAGCGGTGATCGGCTGCCCCGTTTGAAGCCACGAGCCAAGGGTTGGTCCCTTACTCGAGAGAGACGGCATGGTTGGCCGTTGATCGACCATATTTCTTGATTTTCAGACAAGAGGACTGATCCTTCTATCCATTAGCAGCTGGGACCATTGTTGGTCAGAAATGAATTGACGGGTGAAAGATTTCTTCTTTCCCCGTGCAGCTGCAGCAATGTTGGCAAAAGGCTGGACAACATCCTTATTCTTTTCATCCAATCGGGCCAGAGTGGCAGAAACGATTGGTTAGATGTTGGTTGGTGAGCTCCAACTTCATCTGCCTCAGCATAATAGAGAGGAGCCATATCCGGCAAGTTTTGATTTGGTCATCGTGATTTATTCCAAGACGAAAGGATATTTTGGAGTTACACCAATATCAGGGCAGCATTTTCGATCGTGAGCTTAGGATGGATTCCTGACCAATCAGCATATTGGGGAATAGGACCGTTGATCGGTCATCCCCGTTGAGCTAGCAGTTGAAGGTAGTATGTGGGGACGGCACCGTTGATCGGTTAGCCCCGTTTGAATTATGGGCCGAGGGCTGATCCCTCGCGAGCCATAGCTTGGTGGGCCGTTGATCGGCGGGAAAGTGGCGATCTTTGGAAAAAAGGCATGTTCCCTCTCTCCAGTAGTAGTTGGGACCGCTGGGTGGTCAGGCTTACCTTGACAGGTGAAAGATTTCTTCTTTCGCCGAGTGGGCCTTGCAGCAGTGTTGGTGGAAGGTTGGGGAGTAGCCTTGTCCCTTTTTCTCTAACCGCAAGACCGGCTGTGACGGTTAGTAATCGAAATTTTAGACCTTGTCCTGGCTTTCTCCTTGAGGTGGAGGATTGCTTCCTCCCTCATTATTTTGATAACATATGGGATCTATCCTTGGCCTATGCTGTTGTGGTGCAGTTGGGCAATTGCCCCCAGCCAAATATAAAATTCTGATTTTTTTTTTTTTTTTTTTTTTTGAGTTTGGTGAGCCTTCCATCAAGTCAAATTGCCGGCGTGGGCACTTGATTTCTAATTTGCCTAAAATTTTCCGGACTCGGCGAGAATTAGTTGACCCTGGCATATGAGCAGACAAATGATTGATTCCTTGTCTGAGGGAAGGCATTAACCAAGCCGTTAGTGGGCCTGACTTGTTGGTGTGTCGAAATTTGAAGATTGACCCCCGCACGACTAATAACATTATGGACCGTTGATCGGTCTGCCATCCTTGGACTGAGGAGCAGAGGGCTGCCCCCCTCACCTTGGTGGTAGTGGTTGAGTTGACTTGTTAAATTAACGTGACATGTATAAATGAGCCTCTTGCCCCCAGTGGGTATGATGACATGAAGATCCTAACCGACGGTCCGGGGAATGGCTCTTGCATACCGGGTGGTGGATTGATTTCGCACCCGAGTAGAGTGTGATGATGCCTTGCGTATGCAAGTTTTAATGTGAGCATCGGATTTATTCCTAGCCAGGGATATCTTGGAGTTGTGCCAGCCAGCGAACGGTTTGGGCCATGGCATAAGTATGGGATTAGTTCCCGAACTTGAAGAGGAGTATGAGGAGCTGAATTCTTTGGCCGAATCAAGCTTGGTTGAGATTGTGGGTCGAGGGCTGGTCCCTCGCCCCAAGCGGCAACATGGTGGGCCATTGCTTGGCCCAAGTTGTCAATTTTCAGATTAGAGGGTTGATCCTCACATAACTTTGATGTTGCCGTCGGTGAGCCCTTGGCATTTCGAAGTAGAAGATCGACTCCCCTTACTTGGTTAGCCACCTTAAAGACTTCATGTCATAGAGCGAGGATTGATTCCCCGTGGAAATGGCATTCACGTAGCATAAGCCGTTGACGGGGCTCCCCGTTGTATGTTGTGGACGAAGGCCACTAATGGCGCGCATTGTGGACTCGGGGTTGTTCCTTAAGAAAGCGATTTTGGCGTGGGTCATTAACCAAGCATTATGGTAATCCCCTGGGTTTGAGGGTTAATTCCTCTTTGAACAACTTCTGGCGTATGCCGTTGGTTATTTGGGCAGCCATGCTTTGATGATTTTGTTTCCTTGGGTGTAGAATTTGTTCCTCGCAAAGTGGCATTTGAGGTTGAAATGAAGCCACATTATTTTTCCCGAGTCAAGGGTTACTCCCTCACCTGGTTGAAATACCCCATGACTTGAGCCCTCGAATTTAACCAAATTGACCATGATGAATTGAGAGACGGCACCTCGATGAAATGTGGGCCACCAACCAGTCTCAACACCTTTCTCTCGGGTGATGGATTTGTTCCTTACCCAAGTAGTATCTGTTTGGAGCCAAACTGATATTCGGTTGGCCAAAATGTGTTTCTAGTTCGGAAATACAGGATTGATTCCTTGTCCTTGAATATGCTGAGCCTCTGGTAGGTCAGCCATGGTAGGTTCGTATGCATTGAGTATTGATTCCTTCTTGATTTGTCATTTGGCATGGTCATTGCTTGACCGAGATATGACTTTTGGGTGAATGATTTGTTCCTTGCCCCCATTTGATTGACGGAGTTCATCCGGAATTAGTGGATTTATTCCTGCCGAATGACGACATCACCAGGCTTGAGATTGAGAGATTTCTTTGCCAGTTGGCCAGCAATGAATCACTCGAATTGAGAATATGTCTTTGGCATGGCCATTGCTTGACCAGATATGACTTTCAGGTGAAGGATTTGTTCCTTGCCCCTATTTGGTTGATAGAGTTCTTTTGGACTTAGGGATTTGTTCCCTGCTAAATGACATTGTTGCCGGCTTGACTCCGGAAGCTTTCTTTACCGGTTGGCTAGCAGCCCATTTTCTTTATTCGTGGTCAACCTTTTCATGTTGTAGTTGCCTAGGTGCTTTGCCTTGTTGGAGGTGGGGAGTTAGACTTTGCTTTGGCGTTGTCCTCCTCTTATCCACGGCTCGGGTATGAAAAACCGACTTTGGTATTTAGTTGCGTAAGGGTCTTGAGACGGCATTTCGATGCCTCTTTGACTTCTTTGAGGGTTGGCGGTAACGAATCCATAACCGCATATGCCCGGAGTTGTTTGTTGGGGGGCACGTGGTAAGCTCTTTGAACATAGGGTCGAGTTGTTTGACCCTTGAAATATTCTCGGTGCTAGATGAACTCCGAGAGTGGCTTGAGATGTTTGCAACATCGGGATGAAGTCTTCACGGTGGGATCATTGGACCCCCGGGTCTCATCCTTTGACATTTTTCGCCTCCTCCTCGCACAAAAAAGGAAAGAAGCATGTGTTAGATATATATGAAATTTGGGATGTATGTCTTCTTGAATTGCTATGACGGAGAGATGAAGGGAAGGAGAGCTCCCACCGGGCGTGCCAATTGATGTAACCTCGAAATCTCCAGAAGAATTTATTTCTCTTTTTTTTTTTGGAAATTCATTTTTTCTTTTGAATTTGAATTAGACCTTAGCATTGACTTCTTTAGGAAAATAGATGGTATTCCATAAAAGTACTAACTAAGGTCGGTGATTTTTTTAAAATTATAGTTTGAGGTTGTTGGGTTCTTTGAAAATTTGTTTTGACCTCTCCCCGTCGGATGGTGCGAAGATCCGACGTTAATTACATCGAGATAACTCGAATACCCTTGATTAAGCGTCATAGCAATCCATTGGAACAGAAAATATGCGTCCACAAAAATAAACATTCACACACATATGGACACAGGAAAACAGCCCCATGAGCTTGATAGAATGCAAGCACTTAATGTGTTTTGAATTTGACTTGGGTTGAATTGAATTGATTAAATTTGTTGGTTTGATTTGAATTTAGTTTGAGTTGAATTTAATTGGTTGAGTTGCTTTTAGTTTTAAGTTTAGTTCAATTTAAATTTGTTGATTAAGTTTGACTTGGATTTGATTTGGAAAGTTTGATTTATATTTGTGCTGACTTAATTTAATTTAAATTTGAGTCTGTTTAAATTGGTTGAAATCTGGATTTAGTGTGAGTTTTAATTTGATTTGAATTTAATTTGAATTGATTAATTGACTTAAGTTTGTTTTGGTTGAAATTGATTTGATTTTGATGAGTTAACTGCAATTTTGGGATGTTCAGACTCTGAATCTTTCAATTCTCAGATTTTGTAAAGTTCAGGTTTTGAATCTTTTGATTTTCTGTATACATTCTCATTTCCAGATTCCTCTTCTCCCGGATGTTTTTCACTTGCAGATTTTTATATTTCAGAATTTTACAGATTCTGCACTTTCAAAGATTCCCAGATTGCAGATTCCTCTTAATTCAGATTTCAGATTTTTAATCTCTGGATTTTAGAGATGATTTTCAGACTTCAGAAAATTCAGTTCTGATCCTTCGGTTCTGATTTTGAGCCAGGCAGGTCCTTAGCAATTAACAGAATTTCAGATTTCTTAAATGTTTTGATTTCATATTTAACTTTAATTTTTAATGTGCTTGCATTCACTCAATCCAGCAAGGACTGTTTTCTCCTTGCATTGCTCATTGAATTCTTCATTGTTTGAAGTTCACAAGTCTTCCAGCTTTCTCCCTTTTACAACAAATGTCACATCCCCTCAATTCGGGATCAAGTATATGTCGATCTTGAGTGTAGTCTCCAGCCTTTGATAGGCATCCGGAAATTCTGCTTTGTCTTTTCAGAAGTTTGAGCATAGTCCTGCCTTTGATAGGCACATACGATCTTCTCCCAACCGGTTCAAGGTTGAGCATACCCGACTTTTAATAAGCTTGTGGGCACTCAACCCATGGTTGGTCTTCCTCATTAGCCTATGGTTTGGGCATATTGACATGTTGATCATGCACAGCCCCTCCATGACATAATGGGCAAAATAACTCCCTCGTGAGGGATGGTAAGGCATTGGGGTCTTTTGACTAGACCTTTGTATGCCCACCTTAAGAAGAGGGTCGGGAGGGGGGTTTAGAACCGGCCTCCTGGTTTCCCTTTGTTTTGAATTCTTTTAAGTTGAGCCGAGGCCATGAGGTGGGTTTAGAACCGGCCTTATGCTTGCCTCGGTTTGTTCAATTAATTAGATGCATTTTTATTTAGTTTCCATTAAGGATGTCTTTTAAGAAAAATTAACTATTATTAAGCCTCCTTCGGATCCTTGCATCAAGGCCTGGTGGGCTGAAAGGGGTTGGTTTTGGGGTCCTGTTTGGGGCTTTGGTTGGACCGGAATGGGCCTGGCGAGGGCCTGGTTTTGGGGTCCTGGTTTGGGGCTTTGGTTGGGCCGGAATGGGCCTGGCGAGGGCCTGGTTTGGAGCTGGTTTTGGGGTCCCGGTTTGGGGCTTTGGTTGGGCCGGAATGGGCCTGGCGAGGGTCTGGTTTTGGGGTTGGTTTGGGGTCCTGTTTGGGGCTTTGGTTGGGCCGGAAGGGGGCTGGGGAGGAGCTGGTTTTGGGGTCCCGGTTTGGGGCTTTGGTTGGGCCGGAATGGGCCTGGCGAGGGTCTGGTTTTGGGGTTGGTTTGGGGTCCTGGTTTGGGGCTTTGGTTGGACCGGAATGGGCCTGGCGAGGGCCTGGTTTTGGGGTCCTGGTTTTGGGGTCCTGTTTTAAGGGCCTGGTTTGGGTGGCTGCAGGTGACCGCGCATGGGCCTGAAAAGGGGGTCTTTTGGGCCTTGATCGGGGCTGAAACCAGGCTGAAAGAGGGACCTGTTTGTGGGTCTGCTCGAGGCATATTTGGGGGCTGGAAACGGGCCTGGAATGGGCAGAAAAGAAGCCCCTTGAGGGGGCTACATGGGCGCACCAAGCAGCCTTGTTTTTTTTTTTTTTTTTCTTTTCTTCTTCTCCTTCCTTCTCCTGGCGGCAGCAGGTTGCAGGTGGGCAGGAGGAGAGCAGCAGCAGCAGCAGGAAGGGGGGGTACAGCAGGGTGGCAGCCTGTTGGAGCGCCAAGCTCCCTCCTCCTCTCTTCTTCCCTTTCCTGGTCGCAGGCAGCAGGTGGCAGCAGGAGACCAGCAGCCTGTCGGCCTCCCAAGACCTCTCCAAATGCTGGTGCGCACCCCTCTTTTTATAGAGGTTGGAGGGGAGGTGAAGGGCCAGCAGAGGGGCTGAATGGGCCTGGGTTGGTGCGCAGGTGGCAGCAGGAGACAGCTTTGCAGCAGGTGGCAGGTGCCCAGCTTTTTTCTCCCCCCCATGCAGGGCTGGATTGGCTGCATGGGGCGGCTGGGGGCTGGGGTGACAAGTGGCAGGTGGTGCCCAGCTTTTTCTCCCCCCCATGAAGGGCTGGATTGGCTGCATGGGGGGCTGGCAGCTGGGGTGACAAGTGGCAGGTGGTGCCCAGCTTTTTCTCCCCCCCATGAAGGGCTGGATTGGCTGCATGGGGGGGCTGGCAGCTGGGGTGACAAGTGGCGCACAGGGGGGGTGCTGATGTGGCAGGTGGGCCAGTGTGGCCTGCTCACACTAGGGCTGCAGGTGGGCCTTGGAGATGGGCTGCGCATGGGCCTGTTTACATAGGCCAACTGGGCCAGCTGGAGGCTGCGGCCCATGCTCTCTGGTGGGCTGTGCAGGGCCTGGAGGTGGGCTGCCAATTGGGCCCAAATACTGGCTGAATTGTGGGCTGTGCACCTTACACTTAAGCCCATTTTTTTCTTTGGCCCAATCTTCTTTTTTTTTTTTGAGAAAAACCAGACGCCAACAGGTTATTTCAGAGTGGTAAACAAAATGGTCACAACCTTTGACCTTCATATCGTTGTATGAAACTGGGTGAGGGAAGTATGGAGCTGGTTCTTTTGGATATCTTTAACTCATCGTTACTTGCCAAGTGGCTATGGAGATTGGAGAATGGTGAGACAGGTCTTTGGGCTCAGTTTATCCAACATAAGTACTTTGCAAACATGGGATATCTTTGGATTATGGATCATCACATGCATAGATCGCGGAATCGGCCGATCCGGATCGGAATCGGCCGATTCCTGGATCGGATCGGCCATTGCCGATCCGATTCTTGGCTGAAGGACCGATCCGGAAAAAAGTTCCGGCAGAATCGGTCGGGATCGGCCGGATCGGTCGGGATCGGATCGGAATCGGATCGGAATCGGAATCGGATCGGCCGAATCGGTCGGGATTGGAATCGGAATCGGAATCGAATCGTTTTTTTTCATTTTTTGCTATTCCAGTCGGATCGGCCAGGATCGGCCAGAATCGGCCAGAATCGGTCCGGATCGGTCTGGGATCGGATCGGATCGGAATCGGATCGTTTTTTTTTTTTTTTTTGCTTACCGATTCTGGATCGATTGTCTTCCATTGGATCGGTCGGAATCGGTCCGATCCGATCCGATCCGGATCGGATCGGTACCCACCGATCCCGATTCCGATTCCGATCCCGCGATCCTTGATCACATGGCAAGTTATCTAAGGTTCAGAAGAGCATGATATTCTTTTTTGATCCATTTAAATGCTCATCTGTCATCTGCATAGGAGATGGTAGAAGGACTAGATTTGGGAAGATAAATGGTGGCTAAAGCTCCATTTTATAATTTATTTCTTATGCTTTACATTATTACTAGCTCTAAAAGTACAGCAGTCTTCAATGTGTATGACGCAAGGGTTATCAGGCTCTCAGCTGATGTGTAATCTAATTTCCAGAAGAAAATTAAAGACAAGAAGAAACCGGAGATAACCAGATTAATAGGTTTCTGATCACAAGACTGTATCTCATGACTCTTTGCGATAAATTAATTGTAGATGGGACGTGAAGAAGCTCTTTTTTGTAAGCTCCTTGTGCAAAATTTCATACACCAAGTGAGTGACAAATGGTTTGAATTTGCTCAGGCTAGACTTTATTCTTTGACAGTCAATATCTTTTTTAAGGAAGCTTTTCAGAGGCATGTTGCCTACGTCTAATCAGTTGAAGTGGCTAAGATTCATGGGTCCTTGAAGTACAATTTCTAAGGCCTCTTTGAAGAGAACTTTGACAATCAATTTTTTCATTGCAGCATTGTGTCCATTCTACGTAAAACCATGTTTAGTTGCAGCCATGTTTGACAAAACCATGGTAGCAATAAAGATGTTGTTATTCAGTTTGGATATTCTGAAGCCATGGATGATGATACCAACCTTTGGAAGTTTCTACATGCTACACTTTGGGTCATCTGGATGGAAAAAATAGCAGAATCTTAGATCTTTCTTCTTACCTTTGCCGGCTGTTATGTAGAAATCCTTCAATACTTTACCTTGATTCAATAGAAATTCGTGGCCCTTCCATGTTTCAAAAAATGTAAAAATCCTTGAAGCTGATGATTGGTTGTCAGCCACTTGACAGCCAGTTCTCTGCCCTTTGACCCTAATTTTTCTCTAGGTTGTATAACTGGGGAGACTTCTTTCTCTGAATTGATTTCATCTGCTAATGCTTGTTTGATGTTCTTAAATTCTTTTTTTGGGTACTTTTTAGTATATAGTATTCTGCACATTTCTGAAATCTATGCTGAAAGCCTAGGCCTTATCTATATTTGTTTCATTTTTGCCAAGGTTCGGTTGCACCTTCTCACAGCAGTGATGAAATGTTTTTTCAAGAGGCCACCTGAAACACAGAATGCCCTTGGCACTGCTTTAGCAGCTGGTTTGTCGGATTCTCACCAGGTAAGGTTCGAATCTGTGTTTTAGATTTACATACAATTAGTTGCTGATAAGTGGTAAATCATTTACTAAAAAATCTTCCATAAAACTGGGAATCTTTTAATATGCAGTTAATTTATATGATACTTCCACTTTTATGCTGCTGCTTGCTTTGTCTCTCTAACGTTCTCATATTTTATTGAAATATCTGATTCATTACAGGATGTTCACGATAGAGCCTTATTCTACTACAGGCTTTTGCAGTATGATACATCTATTGCAGATCGAGTTGTGAATCCTCCAAAACAAGCTGTTTCAGTATTTGCTGATACCCAGAGCAGCGAAATAAAAGATCGTATATTTGATGAATTCAACAGTCTATCAGTCATATACCAAAAGGTTCTTTGCTTATTTTTTTCTCCACATTGTTCTATGGAATTTTTTAAAGCAATCTTCAAAAAGGGTTTAATTCAATGGATGAAAATAGGGAAAAAAAGTTTACAAGGATAAAAGAGACTAGGCTAAGTGGGGGTTGACATGATAGCATCATTATTGATCTTGAAAGACTATCCCGATCCTTATCGTCTGATGGTTTGAGATTGATGGACATTGGTTTGCATTTTATGATTTTATTGTCTTTTTTATTTACTTTTACTAGCATCTATGCAAAAGGACATATCGATTATATTTAACAAACTTTAAGGAAGAAATGTTTTTTTTTAATTTTTGTGTTTTTTTGTTAAAAGAGATGGAAGTTAAATCTAAAGAAAAATTTCATCCCAAACATGAAATCTGAAATCTGAAACCCAAAATCTTAAATCAAATCTGAAATTAAGTAAAAAAGAAAGATCTGAAACTAAAATTAAAACCCCCAAATGTCAAACCCAAATCAATGCGATCAAGCTTTAACAGATCTCAAACACATAAAATCTGTAAGTAAAACTTGGAATCCCATAACTTGAAGTTTCTGAATATGAAAATTAACTCAACATGGAAATCCCATAAAACACAACAAATCTGAAATCTGAAGGACAATAATTTAAAATAAGATTGAAAACAGAAACAACTTAAGTCGGCAAGGCATTAAGCCAGAATATGAAGAAGCCAAACGTAGAATAAATCCCAAAGTTAAAAGACATTAAGTCTTAACCAAACAACAAATCCAAATAAAATACATCTCAAACAAAATCACAACCAAACTCCAACCAAATTCAAAGCAAAAGACATCAAGTCTTATTAAAAAAACCATCTCATTTCAAACCAAATCCTCAAATGAACTTTAACCAACTCAAATTAAAATCAAAATGATCTCAAAGACAAGAGACATCGGGTCTTAACCCCCCAGAAAAATGAAGGGACTCCTAAATAAACTATAATCAAATTAAACCAAATCCAAAACATTAAGTTTTGCATTCCTTCAAGTCCATGGAGTTGTTCATGAATGTTTATTTGTGCTGATGTATGCCTTCTATGAATAGAGTGCTATGATGGTTAATCAATGATGTTCGAGTCTTTACTCGATGTAATTAACATAGGAACTTTGCAAGTCCAATGAGGAGATGTCAAAATAAAAAACTTTCAAAGAATCCAACAACCTCAATAATTACTTTTATATATCACAAATTAGCTAATACTCCTATGGAATATCATCTATTTTTTTAGTGGTCAAAGCTAAATCTAGAAACCAAATTCTTTTTCTAGAAAGGTAAAAGAAATGTTAATTTTGAGGTTACACCGTCGTTATATGAGATTCATTAACTCATTTTTAAAGAAAAAGTTAAGATATATTATATATTTGAAAATTATTATATTTGATTTGATTATGATAACATAATCGAAATTGGAATGTCATGATTCCAATTTAATTAGAATCAAAATCAAAATCGGAATGTTTTAACCCTTATTTTTTTCTGGAAATAACCAATTCCATTATGGTGCTACTGAATTCAATGCGTTTGCAGCCCTACTAACCCACACAGGCATGCGACAAACGGAAGCAGACATGATGGTTCGCTGAGTCTGCACTTATTCGTTGTGCACAGTGGCCCACCCATACCACAAGGGTCATGCACTCACCCTGTTCCCCAGCCCTGCACTGCACCTCAGCCTGGTTTTTCTTCATCTCCTTCCCCATGCACTGTTCATACTGAAGAAACCTGTGTGAGCCCCTCAGCCTTGCCACATAGCCACACCCCTCTTTACAGCCCCAAGCTTTCCCACACCTTGTGTTCTTCTCCGTTACCCGCAATGCCCACATCCATTCCCCTCTCAACTACTTCATGTGTTTCAATGACTGCGTATCTCTCTGCATGTAGTTGATCTGGACTCGCATCAGTGCATACTAGCGCAAGCCTGCACACCTGCAGTACTGCTTGTCATCCTTTGGCTCTCCTTCACCTACCCTGTCAGACACGACCAAAGCTGTTGCAGGGGATCTACCTTCAAAGTCTTGCTAGCTCCATGGCTGGAATCTTCAACACCAGAATGAACCAGCCCTCTTTGACTCCACCAACTAGTTAGCAGCACAGTCACTCTGAGTGCATTAGTTGGACAGTCAGCACCAGGCCACCCACTCCTTGCTCAACTCAGCTAGTGGCTCATCACTACTGTCCTGTGACCTGTTGGACGAGTGCTTTTTTCTGTCAGATTTCCATGTCTTTCTCTTCGGCTGCACTTCCATTGAGAGCCACTGCTGCCTGGAACTTGTTCAACTTAAAAGGGACTACCAGCCATTCAGTTTCTAGAATCTGGTTGCCCTGTCTTGCAGTAACTATGTTCAAGCGTGTGGACATCCAGGTTTATCTCTGCTGTAGGTTAAATCAAATTAACGAATTTAATACTATGCAATGGCTAGAACTGAGGAAAGCCCAAGGAAGAACGAATACAAGTAAATATAATAAACTTAGCTTTTCTTTGTTTTCGATCAAAACTGGATCAGTTTGAATGGATTCATTTGGGGTCAGTCCTGACAAGATTGGTTGTTCTGGGCTCTTTCTTGTTGAGATATTTCTTGTGATTTTTAATGATGACTAAAACCAATGTTTTGCGGTTATGTTGTTTTAATATGTGAGAAAAAAGTTGTTTAAAAGATCTGTTCTAAAGGTGCAAAGTTTAGACAAAAACAAGATGCTTTATAGAAAACTATATTGACCAGATTACTGTACATTTGTGAACCGACTCTGTACATAAATCTACCAAAATTGTCAGAACTTATGTATTTGAGTGCACATGCAACAGATAAGCGATCTAGATCTGATGATCGACTGTTTCAAGTTCAGCAGTTGACTGAAATTTCAGAACAACATTTTTCGCCCTGAGATGTCTACCGGTCAAACAATCTTTTGACATTTTTCAAGATCTGTGAGATTCTCCTTGGGATATTGCAACATATGGTCTTGAGAGTATTGCAAGATATGGTCTTGAGATATTCAACTTGTTCAAAATAGCCGTTGGTAGGGGGAAATGAAAGTATAAAAATCAAGGTTTAGGAAATAACTCTAGAGAGAAATTTGTGCTTAAAGGTTCGAAGGTGATTCTCTCCAAACTCAAGCTTCTTAGTGCAAGTAGAAGGTAAAGAACAGTCAGTGTCTCATAGATATTTATCATACAAGACTCTCATAGAAGGAAAAGAAAAGTCAGTGTCTCATCAGCTCAACGCCACAAGGAGGACTGCAAACCAATATTTGTTTACTCTTCTCAATCATTTTTAGTTTGATTGATGTATCTTTGTTGAGCTTGTTTATTTGAGAAGATGGGTGTAGATCTATCTAGTGTGGTTGAGAAATCCTCTCATTGGACCAGTGTGTAAGGTAGTGGATGTAGGTTCTATTCATGTGTTATTTAATCAAGACTAAACCTTTATAAATATCATGTTCTTTGTGCGATTTAGGCTATCTTTTTTACCTTATTCACATGGTTATAAGATATTGAGTGCGTAGAGTTAGTTTCAATTCAATTCAAGTGATTTGTGCTTTGGAACCTCAAATTTTGGATAAAATTTCGGAAATTCATTTTCCCTTTTGATTTGACTTTTGACTTAGCCTTAACTATTAAGAAAATATGTGGTATTTCATAACAGTATTAGCTAGGTCAGTGGTATGCATAAAAATATATGTTGAGGTTATTAGGTTCTTTGAAAATTTGTTTTGACCTCTCCCCATCGGATGGTGCGAAGATCCGATGTTAATTACATCGAGAATACTCGAAAACCCTTGATTAGCCGCCATAGCAATTTCGTAAATAGAAGACATACATCCGTACAATAAACATATGGGAGCAACAGCCCCATACACTTGTTGGAATGCAAAACTTAGTGTTTTGAACTTTGATTTGATTTGATTTGTTTGAATTAGGTTTGTTGTTAAGATTTGATTTTGTTTAGGTTGGGGATTTTTAATAGGGTTTGAAATTTAATGGATGTTCATTTTTTATTTAATTTTTTGATTTGGTTAGGTTTTGCATTTGAATTTTTAGATTAGGGGATTTTTAAGATCTTAATTGATTAGGACTTAGTGTCTTTTAGTTGAGTGATTTGGTTTGGATTGATTTAAGTTTGTTTGAGATTGAATTTCATATTTGAGAATTATTACTTTTTGATTTAAGATTTCAGATTTAAGAACTTTTGAATTTAATATTCAGAATTCATTCTTTTTATTTAGGTCCAAAAAGTATAGAAGTTGGAATTGAATCGATTTAGACCTCTTTATTGCCTAAGAAGATGAACTTAGTGAACTTGGTGCTCTGAGATAAGGAGTTGGTGAATTTGTTGAGTTGAGATGTGAACTCATCGTATTTGAATTTTGAAGTTGTTAGTTTTTTTGGTTGGACATTTTGGATTTTGTTGTTTTGTTTTTGTTTGGTTTCAGTTTTATTTATTATTTTTATTACCGATTGGATTGCCCCTTTTTGTTATTATTTATTATTTTGGTGTTTACTGTTTGACATATTCTTTATTTTAAAATGATTGAACTTTTCATTGTTTGTAGCGTCTTTTATTTATTTTTAACGTCTTTTGACTTATTTTTGGAACTTTTATGTCTTATTAAGTTATTGTGAGACTTATTGGTCTTGTTTGATTGATTTATTGGTTGATTTTTTGTTAAAGATGACAATTCAGGTTTTAGATTGGGAAATTAAGGTGCCTTGTTTAGGTTCTCAACCATCTTTTCAGATTTTTTTTTATTCTGAGAATTGTGATATGAAATTCTCAGATTTAATTTCTGATGATAAACTTAGGTGATTTAATTTGATTGTCACAAGATTCTTTTTTTTATTTGAGTTTCGGGTTTAAAGATTTCAAGATTGAGATTTCTTGTCAATCTTCATATATGATTTTGCATATTTTTGAATGATGATTTCCTATGTCATTTGCATTCCCTTAAATCTATGGGGGGCTCCCAAAGTTCTCAATGACAAAAATGATATGCAATATTCGAAATTTTCATTCATTGACAAATTCGAATGCAAATTACATGTGGGAGACATAAAATGTCATATTTCCCATTGATGAATTTTCCTTAGTCCTTGATGGACATAGGATGATCTTTCCTCGGTATATTTCTCTCATTTTTAATTTAAGGGAAAATTTTGACATGACCTCCCCTTAAATTGATGAGATATACCTCCTTTAGTAGGTGGAGTTTGATACTCCCTACTTTGGAGGAAGGATCGGTAGAAGATGGGAGCTTGCCCATTTCCCCGTCCAGGATCAAACACGCCGGGGACATGCCCGAGTGCCCGTCCTTTGAGGTAACCTATGTGAAATAGGCTAGCTCGTAGATAATTTAATTTTTTTTGTTTCAGATTTGATTAAGATTTTTTTTGCGGGGGCCTTGATGACCGATTGAGCTTCAATAGGGCCCTGGCGGCCAGATTCGTCTTCATGGGGCCTCGAAGGCCTGAATGATCTTCAATGGGGCCCTGGCGGCCTTGCTGGTTTTGACCAGAAACTGGCCCTGGCAGCCAGCTTCCTGTTCAAGCCCAAGTGGCCGGTCACCAACAACAACGTGAGGGGGGCTGTTCCCCTTGGTTCCTCCTCCTTGGGCAGGACCGACAACAGCATCAGGTGGGGGACAACATCCTGTGGAGGATCAAACTCCTTTCCTCTTCCTTGCGCAGCATCTCCAGCAAGTGAGACAGCAGGTGGATCAACTGGACTTGGCATCTTCTGCCGGAACAACAGCGTGGAGCTTGACATCTCCTCCTAGGCGCACAAGAGACAACAGGGGCTTCCGTGGGCCGGTGTGGTAAATGCAGCATGGGCTGCTCCCTTCCTCTTCAGCATCAGGGAGAGAAGGCTTCTATCGGCAGCATGGAGGCAAACTGGTAGCAGCCCTCGGCTCCTCCTTGGCAGACGTGACAGGAGAAGGTAGCAACAGTAACGTAGAGAACAGCCTTGAAGGAGTTGACGCCACAGCCTTCTTCATCTCCTCCTTGGATCCATCCGACAGTGTTCGGTGTTTTTTCCACCGTTCTCCCCCCTGGGAAGAAGAAGAAGAACCGCCAGCCCTCTCGTTATGTGCCACAAGTCCGTGGGAGAGAGAGAGGGACGTGGGAGAGTGGGAAGGGATGTGCGACAACATCATTTTTAACCCGGTCCTGTGCGGTTGCAGGAGGAGAGTGCGGCTGCAATATTAAATTTAATCTCCATCTCAAGGATTTAAATCCAACGGTGGATATTTAATCTTTTAGATCCAATCACGATAACAGATCATTTGATCATCCAATTCTAACCATTGATCATAGGTATAATCCATTATTTAAATTGAGAATACATCACGTTCATCGGATCTGTGCACCCTTCTCACATCGTATTGATGACTCCATCCAATAATCGGTATTAATTCCGGATGGAATTAATTTAATTAACTTTGAAATTGACCGGAATAATCTAGAAGATGTTTCGATAACCATAGAACTTGTGCTCAATCGTATCAACGGTTGATAATTCTCAATTTATCCAGGGATCACTGACTCGGTGAATTTTCCCGATCGGTGCAATCTCACCCCTCGAAAAATTTGAAAATTGTATTTAAAATACAATTAAATATCTATGCACCAGAGCTTTGGTTTCCATGTATTGATCTAGCTATTCGGAATTATTTGCCCTCTGTCTAGAAGTGCATGCCGACTTAGTAATTTTTCAAATTTCGTCCATAACTTTCCGGATATGGATTGGATTGATGATCCAACTTCGATGTTGTTCATCTGGAAGTCAGGCAGACTTTCTGGTGGTGCCAGTTGTTAGTGGGCCTGTCTGGATTTGTCCGAACCCAATAGGGGCAAAACAGTCATTTTTTCGCTCAGAGTCGGATTTTGACATTCAAGGCACCGTTACGAAGTTCCCTGTCGAGGCAATACTGTTGACACACATGTTTGGTCATTTGGGCCCACCAAGCCCAGTAAAGACCACCCGGAAGTCCACTTCTACTGTTTTGCCCATATCTTGCCGAATACAAGTCAGATTTCTGATTTGACTTTAATGTTGCTCAATATGGAGCTTGGCGGACTTAATGACGTACCAAGATATTATCGGGCCTATCCCGAATTGTCCAAACCTACCAAGGGCGAAAGAGGTCATTTTACCGTTCAGATACCATCCGAAATCGGATTCTGACATTCAGAGTACTGTTGCGAAGCCCTCAACTAGTACAGCCCCATGGACCCACTTGTTTTGTTTTTCGGACTTGATATGCCCTTATTAAGGCCATTCGAAAATTAACTTTCAGTGTTTTCCTCATAACTTTCCAAATATGGGTTGGATTGCCGATCTGACTCTGTCATTGTTTATCTGAAAGTCAAGTAGACCTTTTGGTGGTGCCACTTTTCTTTGGACCTTCCCCAGATTGCCCGAATCCCACAAGGGCAAAACGGTCATTTTACTGTCCGAAGCCAGATTTTGACATGTGAGGCGCCGTTGGAAATGTCTTGACTGGGACAGTGCTGTGAGCCCACTTGTTTTGTTATTTGGGCCCATTAAGCCTACCAAAGGCCATTCGGGAGTGTTTTCACCGTTTGACCCATAACTTGTTGAATTCAAGTCGGATTTTCGATCCGACTTCGTTGTTGCTCAAGTTTGAGTTAGACGGATAAGATGGTGATGTCTGACCGTTATCAAGTCATCATCCAGCTGGTTGGGCCCAATAAGGCTTACTGGGCCCATTCGGCCCGTTGGCCCTAAATGTGATGAAAAGTGGATCACACTTGCCTGTTCAATTTTCTTTCATGTATTTTGCCCAAAACTTGCTAGTTCTGGATGTCATGACATTTTTTGGGTGCCAACAACATGGTTATAAGATATTGAGTGCGTCGAGTTAGTTTCAATTCAATTCAAGTGATTTGTGCTTTTAAACTCACCGAAAGTTGTAATTTGGGGGCAAACTCATTTCACCCACCTCCTTGGTTTGCCATACCGGTTTTGTATTTTCTACTGTAATTGGGTTGGGAAGGAGCAGGGATGTGGCCACTGTAGCGGCTGCCTCTCCTTCGCCCCTGGGATTGTTTGATACAGCCAGAATTGACCTAAAATTTACCGGGGATCAAATAGGACCATTTTTTCATCTTGATTTTAGTTTATTCAATTTTTTGAAATACCGATTTGGGCTGATCCTGGATTGTCTTTTCTTTTCTCGAATCAGATGATTCAATCCTGATCTCCATCCCAACTTAGAAAATTCTTTGATGCAACCAATGTTGCTAATCATTTAAATAAAAATGAACTAAATAATCTAAAAAAACTATGTCAAGGAAGACAATTGAATTGATTGCTTAGGTGGATTGTTGGCAACCTCTTTGGCTCCCTCAGCCTCCAGATAAATGTCTCTCCTTCAGTTTGTCTTCATCTCAGTGGGCCTGAGGTGATTTCAGGAGTCTACCTTTCAAAACATACAGAAAAACAACTAATCAAAAGATGCAAAACCTAAATCAAATTGGAAATAGTTAAGTACAATGCATGATTTTAATTAAAATGAACATTCTATTTGTTGAGATCAAGAATAAAAGTCAATAAAAATAAGAAATATATCAAAATCATAAAGCAGCAAAAAATGAAAAATGCTATTATGTATTAGAAAAACTAAGAGATGAAAACACCAAGCCTTCAATAAATTAGACATAAATTGGTAAAAAGAAATGAATTGACTAAATCTGGTAAGGCTTCTAAACTGGGTGATGGGTAACCTAACCTTTGGTCAAGAAGGTGGAAAGGAGATTACAGGGATGGAAATTAAAAAAATAATTTCAGTTGGCGGAGGTTGGGCATTGTCCAAAAGTGTTCTTGAAAGCATTTTCCTTTATTAATTTTTTATTTTTATGATTTCTAGGGGTGTCTGCAACAAACTGAAAAGTGTAAGAGTAATTTTTTTTTCTGGAAAGGGAAAGGTGGTGGGAAGGGAATTCATCTAATGAAATGGGGCCATGTCTGCCAAAGGAGGGGGTGTTGTTGGTTTGCTTCCACTTGATTGCATCAATAAAATCCTTCTAAATGGCCATGGAAGCTCGATCAACGAAATGATTTCTTATGGTGCAAGATTGTTTGTTCTAAATATGAGTTGGTTCTCAATGATGATTGGGTGAACGACTTCTCATCTTATAGATGGCTTTCAGGGATTTGTATGAATATCCTTTATAATTGGGACCTCTTCACTGCTTGTACGACTATCTCAGTTGAGAATAGGGGGAGGACCTTGTTATTGAAGGATCTTTGGGCTGATCATTTGCACCTTACGAATTCCCTCTGTTGTTCGGACTTCCGGCAAACAGGGAATCAAATGTGTGTTCTCTTTGGGACAATGTTGGCGTACATTTTTTTCAAAAAAAAAGGGGAGAACAGATGGGCTGGCTTAGAAGCTGGGCCAACAGCCCATAAGATCAGCCACAATTGGGCCCAATTGGGCACCCCAGTAGGAGCCTTATTTGCCTAACCCATAATTGACACATTTCAGCCAAATTCAGGCCTTGTGCGCAGCCCATAGGAGGGCTTGGGCCGCAGCCTCCTGCTGGCCCAGAAACCAGGCCCAGGTTGGGCCAGGCCCACTTCAGCTCCAATGTGAACAGGCCCAGCCGCACCACCTGCCACCTCGGCATCTTTGTGCGCACCATCCTGCCACCTCAGCCTCCCATCAGTCAGTTGAAGGAGGGGGAAGATGAAGGGACAGCCAGTCAATCAATTGAGTTAAATGGAGTAACCTCCATGGGGGAGGCCAAAGGTCACCAACGTACACACCTGCTGGCCTTTCATCTGCCCCCCCACTCCCTATAAGAGAAGGAGGGGCGCGCCAGCCAGAGGGGGGCTGCTGAAGATGCCGCCAGGCTGCCGGACTGCACCCTGCCCCTTGCTGCCTTGCGCCCTGCCCCCTGTTGCTGCTGCTGCACCTGCTGCCTGCGGCCAAGGAGAGAAGAAGGCAAGGTAAGAAGGAGATATACGTATACAGCTATGTAGCCCTTTAAGGGCACTCTCTTCAGCCTGTTCTGGCACCCCTCTTCTGCCTTTTGTTCATCTGCAGAAAATCCCCCATCTCGACCCATCTGAAGCACCCTTAAAGTAAGCTGCACCAGCCCCTTTCTAAGTCCAGAAATCTGGCCCCTATGCAGACCATTTTCGGTTACCTGCAGCCCCCCTTGGCTCAGCCGAACACTCTCTCCCCATAGGTGTCTAAAACAAGCCCCATTTCAGGCCCATATCTGGCCCATACTCACTCCATGGTCAGGCCCATGCGCAGCCACCTGCAGCCACCCGAACCAGGCCCCTAAGGCGTCGTTTGGTATCGGGATAAAATTGATGAGGATAGGGATAAACTAGTCCTTATGGTTAATCCTATTCTCATCATGTTTGGTTGAACTTAGGATAAGTTTAGGGATAACCCCATCCTATGTTTGGTATATTAACAATAAATTCGAGGATAATCCTATATTTTTATATTTTTACCTTGTTTATATTATCTTATTTTATTATCCATAACATATTTATAAAAATCCTAACCAACTTATATATTTATATAATAAATATAAATATAAATATAAATATAAATTTGAAGATATAAATAAAATGATTTTAAAAATAAGACAATCAATATCAAATTTGAATTTCGTTTTTAAAATCTAATTAAATTAGAAACATTGCAACTAAATACTCTTCAAATCAATCTACATCTGGTAATTCAAATTTAATCCCAATCATATACAACCTCTAATTTTGATTATTCTATTATTTATAACATATTCATAAACATCTTAACCCGCTTACACATTTATATAATAAATTTAAAGTATAATTTAAATATATAAATAAAAATAAACTTAAACGCGGACGGAGTTCAGCCCGCCCCCCTTCGGACAGAACCCGGCAGACGAAGATGGATGATGCTCCCCGCGGAGCCGCTCCCCGCCCCCCTTCCCGGCTAGGGGTGGGTACAAAACGGTTCAAACCGAGAAACCAAACCAAACCAACCTATTCGGTTCGGTTCGGTTTGGGACCCCGTTCGGTTTAGTTCGGTTTGGAAAATCTCCCGAACTAAATCGAACTAAATCAAACCGATTTAAATCAAACCAAATCGTTTAAATGGACTTAATAAAAAATATAAAAAATTTATTATAATACCCCCCCTCCCGGCGCACAGAGTGCCCCACTCCCTCCCGCAGACACCCCCCGGGGGACCGTGCTCCCAGCCCCTTCTCCTCGGCGGACGCCCCCCTTCCCCCCGCCCCGCCCCCCTTTCCTTCCCGGCGGTCCGCCCCCCATCCCGCGGACACCCCCCTCCCGCAGACCCCACCCCGCCCCCGGAGTCCGGGCACCGCGGTGTTCGCCCCCCTCCCCGCGGAGGTGTCCCCCTCCCGCCGGCGTTCGCCCCCGCCCCCCGCCCCCGGAGCTCCCAGCCCTCGCGCGCCCCCCTCCCCCTCCCCCCGGAGCTCCCAGCCCCTCGGGCACCGCGGCTTCCCCCCCCCCCCCCCCCCGGAGCTTCCAGCCCCCTGGGCACCGCGGCGTTCGCCCCCCTTCCCCGCGGAGGTGCCCCCCCTGGAGCTCCCACAGGTCGTATCCTCTAAATCTTATTTTGGGAGTAAAATATCCTAAGTATTAGATGGGATGACTTATCCCTGCACTTATCTCTAATTTTGGGGATAACCTGGATTAACTTAATCCAGGTTAAACTCATTTTTAAGTGTGTACCAAACAGAGGATTGGGGATAAACCAGGTCTATCCTGGGTTATCCCTATACCAAACAGGGCCTAAAAGACAGGGGTCGTGCAGGCCTATTTCGGTCAAACCAGAAATCCCAGAATAAGCCTAAATCCGGCCCCAACATAGCCTGCTAAAAGCCCCTATGCGGCCTATTTAGCAGACCCTCCTGCAGGTCCACTTTCGGCCCAGCCAAGTGCCATTGCGCAGACCCATCTCGGTCCACCTGCAGTAACCCAAATGCACCCTTGCTCAGGCCTCTGCGGCCCCATCCAGGACACCCCTACACAGGTCCCAATCGGTCTCCAAATCAGACCTCTATACAGGCCCTGTCCGGTCCCTAAATCAGACCCCAACCAGGTCCTGTCCGGTCTCCAAATCAGACCCCTACACAGGTCATTTTCAGCCTCTTCTGCCCACACTCCAGGCCGCTGCAGCAGGGGAGGAAACTCCCAAAACAGGCTCTGCAGAGGTCCAATGAAGCGGTGGACAGCGGTTTGAAGGTGGGCCGACTTGAAGGTGACGGCCCGGCACCCCTTGGAAACCGTCCGACGGGCCAAGGGTACAGCCGGGTGGCCTTCCAAGTCGGTCCAACCAGGCAGTTCCAGCAGTGCAGCGGCTTCCCAACAGGCCCTTCCGGCCCAAAACAGTCCAAGACAGCCCCGGTGGGCCTATGAAGATTGAAGGCCGGCTCGGAACGCCGATGAAATCGAACCGGTCTCCATGGCCTTGTTCCAAAAAATGAACAAATAAAAATTCAGAATGCGAAAGCAGTATTAAATTAAGGAGATCCACCCTTCGCGGGAGACTCCAACCCAAGGATCGCGGGATCGGAATCGAAATCGGGATCGGTGGGTACCGATCCGATCCGGATCGGATCGGATCAGACCGATTCCGACCGATCCAATGGAAGACAATCGATCCAGAATCGGTAAGCAAAAAAAAAAAAAAAAAAAAACGATCCGATTCCGATCCGATCCGATCCCAGACCGATCCGGACCGATCCTGGCCGATTCGGACTGATTCTGGCCGATCCTGGCCGATCCAACTGGAATAGCAAAAAATGAAAAAAAACGATTCGATTCCGATCCCGACCGATTCGGCCGATCCGATTCCGATCCGATTCCGATCCGATCCCGACCGATCCGGCCGATCCCGACCGATTCTGCCGGAACTTTTTTCCGGATCGGTCCTTCAGCCAAGAATCGGATCGGCAATGGCCGATCCGATCCGGATCGGCCGATTCCGCGATCTATGCTCCAACCTTGGACGACTCCCCCCGGGTCAGCCCCGGAATGTCGATCCGGACGGTGGCGCGGGCATGCTCCCGTAGCCGGCGATCCTTCCCCCAATATGGCTAAGCTAAAGCTGGCTATTTTGGATGGGTAAATTTTCACTAAGTTGGAAAAATAGCCGGCATGTCGTCGTAATGCCAAAATTTTTCCAAAGTAGTGAAAAGAAACCTATATTGGGGGAAGGATCAATCACATTGTACACCGATGTTCTTCACCCCATCTTTCAATGAAATGAAGTTCGATGCCGATTTGGAATGCATGAAACCGGGCACCCAATGGCAGCCCGATGGGTCGGAGGCGATGCAAACCGCCAAACAAAAAAATAAAACCATTTCAAAGTCAATCTGGAAATTCAAACAAAAAATTAAAAAACAGAAAATCAAATCTGAAAGTCAAAATAAAAAAATCAGAATTAAAAGAAATCTGAAATTCAACTTATTCCGGTTCAACCAACAACCGATCTTCAACAAGATTGAACCAGTTTTGAAACACATCAAATCAAAATCAGATTTTGATTAAATCAAAACAGATAAAATTCAGGTTTAAATCAAAACTGTCAGCTACAAAAAATCAGATTCTGAATCGTACTGAACATCAAAAATCAGGTTTCAATAAAAATCTGTCAACCACAAAAAACCAGATTCCACTTAAATCTGCAACCAAAAAAAATCCAGATTTGTACAATCTACTAAAACAGATTCTAACCAGCTTCAAAAATCTTATTTTTGGCAATCTGAAAATTCACTTAAAACCCACTAAACTTCTCCCAAAAGAAATCAAATAAACAACTCCAAACACCCAAAATGGATCAAAAAACCAACTCAAAACCGAAAAATCCAGAAATCTGAAAAAATCTAGAATCTGAAAATTCGACAAACCAATCAAACAATAAATACCAAAATTGCTTAAAACACTTTAAGCACATCAAAATCAAAATCAAAACAGGTTCAAAGCAACCCAAACTGGTCAAACCGAAACCAAAATGAACAATAAACAAATCGATCAAACAAATTGATTCAAACTTCAAAACTCAAAACCGACTTCCAAGTCGATCCAAAAATCAACCAACAAACAAATGAACTCAACCCGAACAAGTCGGTTTGCATCTCATCGGACCCAAAAGGCCGCTGCCCTTTTGAGTTCTTTACTTTTCTGTGGATGTGCATGTCTCCAAAAATAGGTTGCCGCGACGGTTAATCAAAGGCGTTCGAGCCGTTGCTCGATGTAAGTTAACGCCGGATACTCGCACCATCCGGCGGAGAAGGGTCAAAAAATGAAAATTTCAAAGAACCCGAACCTCGGTTCTAATATTTTTTAAACTATCACCGGACTACCTAATATTTTAGGTATCATCTATTTTTCTAAAAAGTCTGGGGATGTCTTTCTTTCTAAAAGAACAGACGCAGAAAAAAGAGGTTCACATAGACAACAATGCATAAGTGGTCCTCGCTTGCTTTTAGAAGAAATTTGGAGGAAGTGTTAGACAAGCTTCTGCACCTCATGGACTTTTTGAGAGGATTTTCTTGTAGTTATGCATGGGTGTCTTGGCTTCAAATTTAGAAGACTTTGCTGGGGTGGGGTTGAGGTTCCCTGGTGGAAAGCGGTGTGGTTGCCTTAGTAACCCTTCAGAATTAGTGTTCCTGTGGATGGTTTGCTGAGGAAGACTTCCTACTAAGTACCGAAGTGTACATTTTGCATATTTTTAAATGCGATTCTGAGAATCATCTGTGGGGTTTCAAGCAGAAGATATTGGCTATCTCTTCTTCTGTTGTGGCACCATTATCTATCTTTGGCATATTTTGTTTATTAGCTGGAACTGGAATATACCCTATTTCTACTTCTCACTTGTTTCAACATTGGAGCAGTGGGAACATTTGAAGCTGTCATTATGTTTGTGGACTCTTGCATTGCTAACGATGTTATGGTCCACTTGGATATCTTATAATAGGAGGATTTTCGAATAGTATTTCCAAAGTCCCACAGCTATTCTCCATGAGGCTACCAATTTTTTCAAGAACTGATCTTTCGCACTTTCGGGATGGCCACCGGATTATCCTCTTTCAATATCAGATTCTGGGCCTGGAAGTGTTTGTGTTTGTAGCTATCTTCTTACTACTATCATCTTAGTAGTCAGTCGGTTGCTACTTTTTTTGTATCTTCTTTTGTGTTTTGTTGCGCAACACTTATCTCGTGCTTTTTACTTGTATTTTTTGGCTCAATTAATTGTGACATGTTCTTGTCACCTTCAAAAAGCATGAAATAAAAAATAAATCAGAATGAAATAACAAGAACAAAACAGAATAACATATCTCAAAAGAAGTTGAACAAAAAAAGAATCCAACATGAAATAAAAAATGTGAATAAATTAAAGTGAATATAAGTTTGAAAAAAACTTCAAAATGCCAGGAGAAATAAAACTAAAAAAAAAAGTTCTTTCATGTTTTCTCTGAAAGGCGTCAAGAGTTGCAATCATGGGTTGCAGAATCGGTTGAATCAAATCAGAATTGGCCGATTCTGGAATCGGATTTGTCTTTCTGATATCCGCTTGAAGGACCAATTCTGACCTGAATTTCTCCGGAATTGGTCTTGAATCGGTCAAATCAGAATCCTGATTTTTTTGATTTTTTTAAAAAAGATTCAGGCTGAATTGACCGGAATCAGTCTGAATCCTCCCGAATCAGAATCGGAATCAGACATTTTTTTTTAAAAAAATCCTGATTCTGGATCAGTTTTCCTTTTTGAGAATCAGTTCGAATCGGACCGTATCCGAATCAGATCGATCCTCACCGGTTCGGTAACCAATTCCGTTTCAGAAATCCTTGGTTGCAATGGTAAAAAGTGTCACTCTCCAATCATTTTTTTGAGCAATGGCAAAGATGTTGCTGTTTTCCTACCTACAGTTATGTTCTTCAGCCACTGTGTTTTCCTTCCGTTTCTCACAACCTAAACCAGTCTGCATGAGGACATTTCGGAATTGTCCCACATTAATCACGAGAAAGTAGAGTATATGCTTAACATTAACAGAGAAGCAACCGAGGGGCATCATTGAGTTGGACATGATAATGCATACTTGGAAAATGTGAAGTTCATAAGCCCATTTTCTCCTTTTTATTCAAGGCAATGGTGCTTGCTAGTTTCTGTCTGTTTTGATTATTCTGGTGCCTATTGATTACTTATTTTTCTTTTGGTTTCTCAGTGCAAAATTTGACAATTGTTTTCTTTTATGGTAATATTCTTTGCGGTGAATCTTTCCTTTTGGTCGTGATTTTGAGGAGTTTTTTTATGCTATATCTTTTCTTAATGAAATGACAAAACTTTGCAGCCGGCATATATGTTCGTTGATAAGGAGCATCAGGACTTGGTTGATCTCTCAGAAGAACTTGGAAATCTGTCTATGGGTTCAGAACCAGCAGAGAATACATTATCTTCTCAAAGATATGAAGCGAATGATAATGATCTGTTGCTAAGCACGTCTGAGAAAGAGGAAAGTAAAATGCAAGCTAGTGATACTTCTGCCTACAGTGCTCCTGAGTATGACAATTCATCTCTATCTCTTGTCAGCACAGAGGTGCAACCAGAAGCATCTCATTCATTCCCAGGTTTATCATCATACAATTCACAAGGCAGTACAGCCATTGATGATCTACTTGGACTGGGACTCTCTGTTGCTTCTGCACCTCCTCCACTAAAACTTAATCCAAAGGCAGTACTGGATCCAGGCACTTTTCAGAGGAAATGGGGCCAGCTTGGGATTTCATTGTCACAGGTTCTACTGTTAATTGTAGTTTAAAATTTGTATTTATACTTACTTTTTAGAAAGTAATTTGTAGAAGTACCTTGGTTTCTGTTTAGAGACTAGTTAGAGTTGTGATTGACAACATCACATGCTCAAACTGTTAAACATGCATTTACCAATTTTCTGATTGCTTGATTTTGTCTGTCTTTGGGCAAGTTATCCTCCTGGTATGCCCGGGGAGGGGGATGAAGATACTAAAGCTAGACTCACTGAAAGTGTGGGATGAGGTACAAGGAAAATCCCCATCAGGAAGCAACAACTCATGGTGAACATTGACTAAGAGACGGTCAACAACAGAATAGATTCCAATAGATCTCCTTAGATACATAATACTCATTTATATGGAGAACAATGTATCCCAATTGTATTACCAATGAATCCTCAAGATTCTTTATCTCATTTGTTTTGACTGTTCCTTCAAGTTTAGTTGGCCTATTTAATGTGCTAATGGTACCTGAGAATTTCGGTTAGATGATCTGTTTATTTATATCTTCGTATCCTCACCAAGGCTCAGAGAATAACAGCTAGGATGATGAACCCTCGTCTCTTATCCAACTGGTAGTATCCTTGGCTTCAGTTATTTCAGTGCAATCTTGTTTACCTCTGAGTTTTCCACCATGTGGTGTTTACATTTGTTGTTAGGTCTCATTTAACCTTATTTATCACACTCTTGATGATAGATCAACAGTAGAACTAGTAGTTTATTGGTTGAGTCCTTGAGATACCAGCGTAGGCTTGGAGATGCCATCAAACTGAGCCAAACTGAAACTCTGATCTGGTTTGGTTTGAAAACTCATAATTATACTGCAAATGACAAATAATAAAGTTCTCTTCTCTATGATCAAACGAGCTGATTGATCATGCAAACAAAGAGAAATTCGTAGTACTAATTGAATTCTTTGGTTGCACTAGTATTTGACAGCCATGGAAACCTGTGTTTTTTTCTCGTTTCCCTGTCTTATTTGATCTTGAAATGGAAATTTGTCTGTTTGGATTGCTATGTTCTTTTTATCGAACCAAAATATGCTTTTTTTTTCTTTTGCAGGAATTTTCTATTAGTCCTCGTGGAGTGGTAGCTTTAACAACACCACAATCGCTCCTGCGGCATATGCAAGGCCATCTCATCCAATGCATAGCCTCGGGTGGGCAGCCACCGAATTTCAAGTTCTTTTTCTTTGCTCAAAAAGCTGAGGACTCCTCGTCCTTCTTTCTCGTGGAGTGCCTTATCAACTCCTCGTCTGCAAAAGTTCAAGTAAAAATCAAGGCAGATGATGGCAGTGCCTCCGGTGCCTTTTTGACATTGTTCCAATCAGCATTGTCAAAATATGGTGTATGATGGGCGTCCCTTCAGATAGATCTGCCCCCGTCTACTCTGGGTTGCTTGTATCTTTTTCCCCTGGATGCCTTATTTTATTCGCGGAGGTCTTTTCCACTGTTGCAAATAATTATCTATTGTCGATTTTTTGTTGTGATCAATGAGTTAATGGATAACCAGAGCCTTTCATTGTAATGCAATGAAGATGTATGATCATCGGATGTCTTCCGGTCATGACCCTCGGGTTAACCAGGCCATGACAACTGATCGGATATATAGCTCTCTACTTGGGCACGGCCGATGCTCATGGAATTCTCTTTTGATGGTCGACGGGGAGAAGCACTCCCACAAAATTGTTCTCGGGAAGAAGCTCGCCTGTTTTGCGTCGGCAAACCTTACGGTCGCAAAGCAGTCTAGTTTCCCTTCATTCTTGGAACAATCTAGTTTCCTGGACGCGGGTATCTCGGTCTCTAAATCAGAAGGGCCGTCGCCTGTAAAAGTCAGTTATGGTTGGGTGGGAGTTGAAGCTCACAAGTGTTATCTGAGGTCGACTCCTTTTCTCTTTGGTTGACTGTTGATATAACCCATAAGAGTGGGCAGAGAATAGAAATGGGATCCGATTATATATTTCAATTAGATTCCGAAAAAAATAATAGATTCAAAAGATATTTTTTATATCTTAATGAATTATAAAAATTAAAATTGAATGTTTTGATGATGACGTTAACATGTTTGATAAAAATCGATGTACATGAAATTATTATTATAATTACCAAAATACATAAATAGGCTGTTTGTGAGTTTTATCCAGTCAGATATAGATATAATCAAATTCAATTAGTTAACAAGTCAAGTTTTTTCTTCACATTTATTCATGTAACGTAATGGATAAACCTAGTCGACCATTTATCAAGCTAGATTTGATCTATTTATTAAGGGTATCAGCTGTTCTGCGCCTCTGCCATCAAGTTACAAATAAGATATTACTAATCATTGACCGAAGTAGTTCAAAAACATATAAATAGGTAAATTGAATATGAAATCCTAATCTGATTGGGGGCACGATGGCACCCATTCGTGGCGAGGGATGGATGATTGGGAGAGATCACTCCAGGATGCCCGGCTGGATATATGACAATTTGTTGAGGGTAAATATGCAAAATGCTGCGTTGTTTGCTCCGCTATACATGGCGCTGGCGCTGCGTCCTGTTTCGAACGTCCACTAGGGGAAGGAAAGTAGATTTTTCTCCGGTTTAAATTTGATCGGAGAAGCGATCTGATTCCCACTATTGTCTCGATCTTCCGGATCCATGGCTCCAAGGAGGAGGATGCTACTTAAGGTCATAATCCTCGGGGACAGCGGGTTGGTTTGACCAGACACTTTTTCTAGTTTGGATCCCCGCAGAATCTTCTTCTTCCCCGCGTTTTACTGTCTGATTTCTGGGTTTGATACATCCGCTTCGTAACTTTTCTTCTGACTCTTTGCAGGGTGGGGAAGACGTCTCTGATGAATCAGTATTGTCCAATCCTTGATCTGTTTTTCTCAGAACTTCGGGCACGGCTTTTCGTTGAACTGATTTCTTTATGATTTGTAATTTTTAGGTATGTGAATAGAAAGTTCAGCAATCAATACAAGGCAACTATCGGCGCGGATTTTTTGACAAAAGAGGTACAGTTCGAGGACAGGCTATTCACGCTCCAGGTTAGTTTCTGTTCGAGCATCCGTATGCCATGTTTGCTTGGTTTTGAAACCCTCCATATCTTAATTTGTGGATATAATGTCTCGCAAGGAAATTTTCTCTGCGTCTCGTTGCATTACGATCTTTGCTTTGAGCTGTCTAATTTGACAAGGGCGCGCGAGACTGGGTTAGCAAGAAATTTAGGAGTCATCTATATCACTTCGTGTAATCTATCAGCCAAGGACGTTTTTAAGCGAACTGCTGTGGGGAGCCAACAAATTCCGTTCCTTCCTTCTGGAATCATGATGTTCATCCTAGTGTTTTTGACAAACTATCAGCCTGTTTGGTAATAATATTAAACACCAATTTAATTTCGAAATTAAATTAAATTTAACTCCTGACGTTTCTATTACTATTAAGTATTAATTTCGAAATTTTTATGATATAAATCATCACAAGGTGTTTTACTGTCAATACCAATTTTGAAACTTGTAGAACAAACAAAATATATTATATAATACAAGTGTCACACTGATATCAGTTTTGATAACGATACTTTATCTTCTAGAAATATCAATATCAAAATTGACATAATATCATTTTTGATACTGTAACTAAAAAAGGCAAAAGTTTTGGTACTTTAAACCAAGAAAGGCATATCTATCATTTCCTTGAAATGCCTAGTAGGATTTATGAAAAATTAAATAACCAAAAACTTGTGTGTCAGAAGTAACTTTTCCATTATGCAGTTGACAAATGTGTTAGGGAAAACTTTGTCCATCTATCTTCTTGTCTCTTCTCTTAGTGTCGTTTCAGTCATTACGACATTTGATCTGTGTATATAAAACCATATTTCTATCCTGGTAGAATGTCAGTCATTAATCATTATATAAATGTACTCTGAAGAAATATTTGTCTTTTCAAAAACTTGTATATCTTATATGCTTTCTTATTCTTTTTTTTTGAATAACCAAAAATGGCAACTTCAATTCTGCAGAAAGAAAGAAAATAAAATAAAATAATGTAGACTGCCTAAGACTGCAAATGGATTCTAATACTTGATATGTTTCTTGTAACAACTAATGTGATTATTCTTATGTCTAGTAATGGATTGTAGCCAAAATTTCTACAATTGATCATTTTGACGAGTTCTTTTTTATGATTTTTAATAATTAGTAGAAACTTAACACAAGGTTTACATTTCAATTGTTAAAATTTACAAAGAAGGTCTGAAACAAGTTTTCCAATTGGATGATTCAAGCTAGATTTAAAGTAAAGTAGCCAGCTAAATGAGGCCCATTCAGCCTTTTAAGATGCTAATCTTAACTTTTTAACATTTCAAGTACTGGCTCTGTTTTTATAACATGATCATATCAGACTAAGGATGAAACTGGAACTTGGGGAATACAAGGTAGTCAAAATTATGCAGATGCTTTGATCCTTGCAAGAATTGAAATGGGGAGGAGTGATTCCACTTGGTCTGTTTGCTGTCCTGATAGTTCCTTACTGAAGGCAAAATATAAAAGCACACCAACATTAGAAGAGAAAAGCATTGTTTTTTTACCTGTAAAAAAAATCCATTTATCTACTCGATTATGTTATTGGTTTCTTATTGCATGATACAATTATTTCAGGCATTATTGATTCAGCGAACTTGGAAATACTGCATCTTCTTGCATAGATACCAAGGATTTTGTTCCATATCATTTAATAGAAGATTGATCTGGATCACAATGTTAACTTGCCATATGTTGTCATGTTCTAGTTGCATGAAAACATCATGAGCTTTGGAAATTTTGTGTTTGAATTTGGATGGATATCCAAATAAGCAAATGAAGGGCAGGCCAGGGATCTTCCAAGTTCCAAGACCTCTGGATATGCAGTTCTGGTTCCGGTGTCTTGACTTCACATGTTATGCATGATTACCTTGCTTTCTTGATAAAAATGTTTAGTTTGACGTGTGGGGGTATCCAACTTTATTTGGTACAGAGGGAGGAGGAATTACAGAATTGTTTATGCTTAGGCAAAAGTAAACATTCATCATAAGGTTAAAGATACACGGAGTCGCTTTTTTGGATAATTGAAAGTTGAAACTATATGTTGCCTAGGCATAAACAACTTGTACATGCTTGAGTTGCATAGTTGTCAAAGAGACAAAGGGACCAAAGGGTCTTTGACTGCTTAAGTTACAAGGTGCCTGCTTAAGTATCAGTTGAGCGGTAGGGTTATATTTCTCACTATCATAAATCTTATATAATAAATTGTTTGTATTAAGCAAGAAAAAAAATGACAAAGCATCTTTTTAAGTGTCACCTAAGCATTAGAATTAAATGTTTATAGTATATATACACACATTATATATATATATAGAGAGAGAGAGGTAGTTAGGAAAAATATAGAGTAGACTCTAAATGTTTTGGTATATGAGAGAGGTTTATTGGTTAGTATATATATTTGCATGTATATATAATTAAATATATTTTATTTATGTAATTATGTTATGCTTATACTTGTGTGTATACATTTTTAGCAAAGAGATAAAAGAGATAATCTTGATAAACTAAGTGAGTGGAAGAGAAGAAGATAGTTAAGAGAGAATTTTATAATTTTTGAATATATATTTATAATTAATAATTTTAAACATATATATAGGATAGTATAACTCAACTCAATTTAGGTCTTCATCCCAAATTATTTAGAGTCAGTTGTATGGATTTTTTTCTCCACTAATGTCAATTTAGATATTTAATTATTCAAATCTTATTGAATTACCTTTCTCCAAGTTAATTTAAGTTTACAAAGTCTTTTATAGATACTATTTTAATATTTTTTATTTTTCTAACTAGAGGCTCCTTAGGTTTAAGTTTAATATACTCAAATCATCTTAATTTTTCTTATTTTAATTTGTCTACAATTGTCGTTACTTCCACATTTTTATTTTATATATTAAATTCTTATTCTATCTAAACTTGCATGATCACTTATCCCTCTTGACATTCTCATTTTAGTAACACTTATTATAGGAGCATGTTTTTTATTGTCCAATATTCATTACCATACAATATTATAGATCTTATTGTTGTACAATAAAATTTTTCTTTCAACTTTATTGTAAGGTGATAATAACATATTTTAATACAATTTCACTATCATTAAATGAACGCTGATGATTGTTAGATTGACCTTGATAGACTTGGTCACGCTTATGGGGTGTTTGGTTGCATGATAATTGAGGTTTTTATTTTAATTTTTAAAAATTATAAGAAAACTTGTTAAAAGAGGTGTTTGACAACCATGATAATTTTATGTTTTGAAAGTGATTTTCTTCTTAAACAAAAAAAGAGGGTCTCACCTCTTTCTTTTTTCTTGTGGTCCCCCACTTTGTTTGGTCATGTGTGGTAGTTACTTTTTTTTGTAATCACATCCCTCCAAACATGATAATTTTTTGTCATGAGTTGGTTCACTTTTTATTTTAATACAATTTTTTATCATGAAAGTGTACAAAAACTTATCATGGAACCAAACACCCCATTAGGTGCCTAAGGTAACCAAGGCACTTCCTTAGGCCCTTGCATATGATTAATCGATGGTGACGTAAGAGAAGAGCTGGTGGTTGAGGAGGAGATAGTGCGGAGAGGGGATTCATGGCTGGAGGGCTAGGTGGCAGTTTGTCTTAGGCAATATTCTGCAGGGAAGATAAGGAGGCCCGTGAGTCCAATTGCACAGGCCCAACAAGGGCTGATCTGCTACTTAAAGTGTACCGCACCTAGGTGCTGAACTGCTATCTGACCTAGGTGGTTTAGTGCTCATGGACGGTCCACTTTTAGGTTGCTGATCTCCCTTATGGGGTTTGTCGGATTGAAAATCAGATTTCCTACACTTCGTCTTCTCCAATTGCATGGAACTGAGAAGATTGAGATGGTGCCAGAGGTGGCTGCCTCAATGCTGGAGGCGACATGGGTGCCCCCCAAGCAATTTGACCTGAGTCGAGATGGTCAAGGGCCACCTCGCCTTGATGGCCACCTATGACACAATAGGTGCTTCTGCTGCCCTCGTGGCCTATGTGACCTGACTTCATAGGTAGATCCTTGAATGGTAGGCTCCTACAATGAAATTATATTAAAATATTTCATTATCACTTAATTCTATTTATTTAGGCTTAAGATTTTTAATCATACATATATACTTAAAAAACTATTGAAGTTCTCTCTTAACCCTCTTTTTCTTTTTCTCACTTAGTTGTCTACGAAATTTGTTTCTTTTCCAAAAAGCTCTGTTACTCCTTTGCTCCTCTCTCTCCTTCTCTACCCCTCTTCTCACATCCAATTTTGGTGCTTAGGCAGGCTGTAAGCTGAAATGACTCTTCTGAATGCCTTATCATCTGATGGCTATGGATTAGAATAATAATTTTTTTACCAAGGCTACTAAATTATGGTATCACATCTAACCAATCATTTGTACTTACCATTCAGTCCTTGAAAAAATAGTGGTCAGTATTCCTGCTTAAGAAAGTAGTCTGAGGTTAAAAGTTTCATTGTGAATATGGCTGTGTACCGCCTGTTCTGAATGCACTAAGTAATCATGGTTAAAAGTGTAATTGTGAACATGGCTGTGTACTGCCTTGTTCTGAACTGGATTTGTCCTCAGATCATATCAGAGCTTGCAGCTTGGTCACTCTCTTGACCATTTTATGAATGTACATTGGCACTTTCTTGCCGTGATATTAGCCAGGGCATGTGGGATCAGCTGATGGTAAGCCAAGATTGACCTATTCCTTTTTCTTGTGGGGTGTGGGGTGTATGGGTATGAGTGTGGTTCACACTTACGACTTGCATTGTATTAGTAGTTGTTGCTTAACTATTTGAATCACAGCTCTGTTACTTTCGCCTCAGATGTTTCTAGCTGAGGGTCTGGGTTCTTCGTACTGCTGACCACTGCAAAGATATGTTCTTTCCAGTTTGTACAGGGGTTAGAAGGCACTGATGAATACAATTAGTAGAAGGCGTCATTTTAATACTATTCCTTTGTATTGCTGCACTTTATTGGTTTGTTTCTCATTTTCCTCCTTTTGTCCCGTGATACAGATTTGGGATACAGCAGGACAAGAAAGGTTTCAGAGTCTTGGTGTGGCTTTCTACCGAGGTGCAGATTGTTGTGTGCTGGTCTATGATGTTAATGTTGTGAAATCTTTTGATGATTTGAATAATTGGCGGGAAGAGTTCCTTAACCAGGTTGCTGAATTATCCCCCATTTAGTTATCTTGTTTATGCTCTAGAATGATTTTATATAACTCTTATCCCCTTATCTATTCAGGCCAGCCCTTCAGACCCTGAAAATTTTCCGTTTGTGGTGCTGGGAAACAAGATAGATGTGGACGGTGGAAACAGCCGTATGGTAAGCTCTTATATGTAGTGGTTCTGGCCATTTCAAGGAAATGGGATAATAACTCTCGTCCTACTTGTCTCCTCGCGATCTATAGTTTGTTAGTTTTAAAAGAATACATGGGGTTTACTCGTAATATAATTCAGATTTCTGAGAAGAAGGCTAAAGCATGGTGTGCATCAAAGGGCAACATCCCCTACTTTGAAACCTCTGCTAAAGATGGAACTAAAGTCGAAGCTGCTTTCCAGTGCATAGCCAGGAACGCTTTGAAGAACGAACCAGAAGAGGATACGTGAGTATACAATAAAGATTCAGTTCAAACGCTTTGAAACTGCTTTGCAATATACAGCATCGTCATTTTTTTTCCCAACCCCTTTCAGCATAATCAGCAGAGCAGGTTTTAGTTCGAGAGCTAGCGGCATACAATAGGCTGATACGTTGTTTGTGTGTTGCTGTTAAGGTACTTTCCGGACACCATAGATGTGGCAACTGGAGGAAGGCAGCACGGATCCTCGACAGGCTGCGAATGCTAGATGCATAACCCAGATTACCTGCAGTTCATCCACCAATCTGTACACAAGAAAATAAAAGCAAAGGTGTTTCCGACCATATTCTTGCACCCATTTGTTCTCTGTTTGATCTTTGCCCTTTGGATTCAGCTCTCTCCTCTGGTTTACTCATTTTCTCAATAGCAAGAGTTGTTATTGTATCAAATTTGTTAATAGCATGTAGCAAAGAATATGAAGAGTGAAGACCTCTTGCAGTTGTTCAAGTGCCCGACGAGTTTCTTCTCATTACCCGAGTTTTTGTTCGGCTGTCATCAGTGTTTGATGGTCTACCCTTGTCTGACATATCTGATTTAGAAACTCAGATACTGGGTCAGCCTCCACCTCTAGCATGAGTTAGAACAGCAGCCGACCGATGGATTTCGTGATCAGACGATCCTGGAAGCACATTTTTTTTCCTTTTTGCTTCACATTTTACATTTCAAGTTAAAACTTGTGCTAACACAATTTTCTCTGTGTAATATCAAAAAGTATTCCCTTGATAACTACTAAATTTGGGCGTCCCTTCTCTCTGGTTGAGATAGTTTAATGCATTAATTAACTTTAAAATCATAAACATCGATTTTAGTTTAAGGTGGTTTGAAGGTGAAAATCGAAACTTACAAAACTAGGTTGCCAGATACGTGCTCCGGTTCACGATGCCTTTGTAGAACATATTCCGAAATTGATAAAAGGTCAAAACTCGATTAATTATGGTTATGACCGTTAAGTACACCAATCACCATCTTTGTGATTTATTCTGTGTCACTTTGCACAATCCCCTTAGTTTCCATGACATCCTTTTGGTTTTCTTACTAAAGAAAAACTCGATGACTTACATTAAACGATTTAGAGCAAGTTTCTTTTACAACAGACCTGTAATTCACAAAACATTGTTCTATACATATTTTGCAGTTGAAAATCTTTTCAATCTTTGGTAATATACTTTACAATGTCTTGTATGAAAAATATCTGGGTCATCTTAATATTAGTTGGGAATGTTTACATATAGGTTTTCGTAATTATATATATATATATTCTAAACACATCCTCATAAAATTTAAAAATATTGAAAAATCTTTAAAATTTTATATTTTTGAAAAATGTATATATTTAAAAATACTCTAAAACGTCAGTCATTTGAGAATTTGTTTAGAAATTACCTGACAAAATGCCTACACTTTTCTAGAGAGATAAATGTGTAGAAAAGAAAAGTGAGATAATATCAACGGGGCACTATTGTCATAAAATTTTTTAAATTGTTTAGCTAAGACCAATATAAGTTTCCAGATGGTAGGAATATCTCATTAGAAGTAAGATATTTTATAAATTGATTATTTATTAATTTTTATGAATATATATACATATAAATAATCATAAAAATCGGCATTTAAGAAATCTTATAAATTAATACATTCGAGTATCGCTTGTTGCCTGGCGTCGATGCATTCTGATTTCTGACAAAAAGAAACTCAATGAATTCGTTGTTTAGAGTATTAGATTTAACATAATATTAAAATTGAAATTTGTTATTAGAATTAGAAACATCGGCTGTTTTCAAATATTTAAACAGAGCCTAATGGGGGTGTTTGGTTGCATGATAATGGAGGTTTTTATTTTAATTTTTAAAAATTATAAGAAAACTTGTTAAAAGAGGTGTTCGACAACCATGATAATTTTATGTTTTGAAAGTGATTTTCTTCTTAAACAAAAAAAAGAGTCTCACCTCTTTTTTTTTTCTTGTGGTCCCCACTTTGTTTGGTCATGTGTGGTAATTACTCTTTTTTGTAATCATATCCTTCCAAACATGATAATTTTATGGCATGAGTTGGTTCACTTTTTTTTAATATATTTTTTATCGTGAAAGTGTACAAAAAATTATCGTGCAACCAAACAGCTCGTAAGATATTTGAATTATTCGATTGTTCTTCTCCGACGGCGCCTCTATGCGTTTCGATTTGGTACCGGGAAGACTCCTTTATCTTCTTGGTCGCCCTGAATTGGCAAGGCGGCAACGTCGGAGTGCCTTCTGGAGATTGGGCCCGAGAAAGCGGCGCCATTGTTTTCGCTCGCGCCATCCCGGAGATGCTCCCGTGTCTTCGACCGTCCTACCAGTTACCCGTCCGCCGTTTTTTGTGCAGGAGCGCGAGCGTTCCGAACATAGAGAAGTACATAGAAGCTTTCGCCAGGAGGATGGCCATGGCGGGCGTCAAGCCTCATCATCGCATAGGTTTGTTACTTTTATTTAGCATGATTTTATGTCTCCTCGCCGCACCATAACGAATTTGCGAGACATAACTGTTCGTCTTCACAGCGCTTGGAGTGTCCGGCGGACCCGACAGTATGGCGCTATGCGTTTTGGCCGCGGAATGGAAGACCTCTAACGGTTCAGTAAGTAAAACCGAGAGTTCGGCTCTCGTTGATGGGCTTCTGGGTATCATTGTGGATCATAGACTACGGCCGGAGAGTACGGATGAAGCAAATTTAGTCCGCGGAAGGCTGTTGAAGATGGGTAACTATCACTATTTACGGGATTATGTTCCCTTCTTTCATTCTTGTGTTTAGTAATGTGGAGTTGTGGACTCTTGATGGTTTTGTAGGTATTGAGTGTAATATAGCCTCTTGTGATTGGTCGGATGGCCAGCCAAAGAAAGGACATCTTCAAGAAGCGGCTCGTGACATGAGGTGGGCACTGTTGACTTAATTTACAAAGAACATATTTCATTGCATAGTCCTGGCGTCATTCACCTATTTACGATGTGTTGCACTTCACTACCATTAATAGCATATGTCTGTTCCAAGAATGTTCTAATCAAATGTGAGCATTCCAGTTTCATTCGCATCTGTTTCAAACATCAACATCTGTGTATATGAACCACACTGTGCTTAAAAGTTGCTTGCCAATCCGGGGTTGAGGCTGAGGAGTAAGGAGAGTTTGGCTCAAGTTCTTGGTAAGTTTCAAGACGTAACCCAAGCTTGCATATGGAAGGCAAACTAGGCAGGGTCTTGGGTAAATTTCTGGCATCAATCTCTTCACCCGCAAGATAACTAAGAGTATTTAAAGCACGTACAGGTTACGATGGAACATTGAAGATGAACGTGATGATTTATCTTGATACGAAGGCTGTTATACTGCTTGCACCGATGACATATTACCTTATGATATTGATCTGTCTAAAAACTGCTGGGATTATGGTGGACCATTGATTCACAAGCCATTAGTGGGTCTCTTGGGGAGTTGTAGAGAACTGGATTTCAGCATGGTAGGGTGGGCATTTAGTTGGGGTCGACTGTCTGAGCCAACTGGATGGAGTGAATTTTTGTGCAACTTTAATATCCAAATGAATAAATATTGTAGTTTTCAGACCCTAGATTGTTATTAACAAGGCATTTGTGGTCTATCTCACAGGGTCATGGATTTTTTTTATCATGTTATATTGTTCGCAGAGAGTTGTAAATGCACGGTTGTGTTGCCAGTTCTCTTCATTACTATTTGATCAAAATTAGCGGTACTAATTTTAAGCATTAGTATTTGGTGACACAAACTTTCAAGAATGTGTGAGGTTGAGAGTTAGTTCCATGTTATTTTTTTAGGAAGTGGTGGTGAATCCTATTATATAATACTACAATATAGTACTATCGAGAACATATATGTATTGTGTCATTATGTGGTAATTGATGTTAATAAATGATATGATTTATTTGTTCAACCTGTCTTTCTTTGGGGGTGGAGGGGGTAGGATCTTGTGCAATTTCAGTAAAGGTTGTGTTTATTACTATTCCTCCAGTTTCTCTTGTATTAACTGTACTAAATTTCAGGTATCAAATTTTTCAGGACGTGTGTAATGAATACAAGATAAATGTCTTGCTTGTTGCACATCATTCAGATGACCAGGTTTACATCAAAACTTAACACTAGAGACTAGATAGCCTGTGGTTACCCCACTTTCTATTTCTCACAAATAGTTTTAAGTTGACGATGAAAATAATTGTGCCTATGTATTCTAGCTATGAATTCACAAAGTTCTCCCTTATGCTCAATTTCGTTGGGTGCCTGCCCATTGTCTTTTCTTATGCATGTAAATAAGTTGTTCTTTAAATGATAAAACTATTTTCCCAACTAGGATCAAAAGGAAATGTAAGATCCTAACTTGAAAACATCTGAAGAGGAGAACACAAGTCACCGAAAGGTTGCAAAAGCAATGCATAAAAGAAAGTTTGCAGCTAAGAATTCTATTTGTAGGAAAAATTAGTGGGTAGATAGTTGTGATTAATGTGTTGGATTACTGTTAGAGAAATATTCTACATTGGTTTTATCATAAATCCGTGATGATACAATGTGGAACCCTGTCCACTATACCTTGATATTTTGGGTTTGAGAGCTTATTAGCTAGCTTTAGTATGGCATCACAGGAGTCAGCCCATGGTTAAACCCAAGCATTGTGTGTGCAATGCATGCTTTTAGTCCACATTGTGTCACATATATCATTCACATGTGAGAATATGCATATCACTCACATACGAGAATTTGATGAACATTTTACAGTCATCACCTCAAGATTTTGAGTTTGATGGCCCCAATGACTTCAACAATGAATATGTGTTGACGTGGGGTATGCAGAAGCACAATAAGGAAATTTGGTCTCTATTTCAGTAAGAAAAAGGAATTAAGGGGCTTTAAATTTTAGAGCAATCCCAAGGTGCCTGAAGTTAGGTGGTTTGAAGCCAATGCTGATTCCCATCAAGGTCTGAATAGTTGTGGGACGTCAGATTTCAGTCCAATCTTACGGTCTGTTCTTGATATCTACTGTTGTTATAGACAGTTGTTAACTATGTTGTCATACACATGAGGCACTTGAGTCAAGGAAGGCTTTGCCTGGCCTTAGGTACCATGCCCCAGGCATTGCCTTAGGCAGTGAAGGTGATTAGAGGATGAGAGAAAAAAATGGGGTATGCGCCTCCTAGGAAGGGTTGTTGGAGGCAGACGGGGGCTAGAGGAGAGTTGCCAGGGGAAAATGGAGGCAGAAACCATGCTGGTGGTCTGCTCTCATCAGGGCTCAGTGAGAAAACCCGCCGCAATGTTCAGGTGGGAAAGATGACTTGATTGTGTCCAATGGACCCATTAAGAAGGGGTTCTGAAACTTAAAATGGACCCCACCAGGACCATTAACTGCTTGAGCCGACCGAGTGGTTCAGCGCTTCTCGGGGGGATCCATTTTAAGTTTCAGATCCATTGTAATCGGGTTTGTGAGACCCATCTTCTCCATCCAATGTTGGACGGAGAAGGTGAGAGGAGGCACCCTCCTCAATCCTGGTGGCAGTTGGAGGCTTGGTGGTTAGTTGAGGTGGCGTGGGGCTTCCTCGCCATCTTGCCACCTGGGCGGTTGCCTTAAGTGCCTTTGAATGTAGGTTGTTTGTTTTATATGGAAGCAAAATTCACAAATGTTAGATACTAGTGCCTTTTTTTCCACGCAAATTCTGCCATTAGATCTCTAAAACATGCCTCTACAGTTATAAACTGGAAATATTTTGTGAGAAAAGATGTTGCTTTTTTACTTTAGGCTTCATGATGCTGTGAGAATAGAGAACTTGGTGAATTATAAAACGTGATTTTCTATTCTTTTTCCTTGTAGATGTCATTGAAAGAAGTCTCTATTAAGAAGTACGTTCAACCTTCCTTTCCAAATAAAAAATATTACACAATATGTTGGTCTTTACATTTATGTGACCTCATTGCATGTTGATAATTGTCTAGCCTGTACTTTTTAAGTCAACAATGCCGTGAATATGTAAAAGAATAAGCATGTGAACATTTCAAACATTAGGTGGAATTCTGAATTCCATCAGGGATGTCTACTATCCAAAGTACAAAAAAGAACAAGTAATGAATTCTTATTTGCACTATTAAATTGCTTTTGATTCTCTATAACTAGCCAAATTCTGTTCACAAGACTCCAACACATTGCTTTTAGTTTACCTGATGTGGTCCTCTCATTCTATATCACGTCAATGGTGGCATGCAGTCTAATACACCATATCCTCTAGTCTTTTTCCACCATAGTTGTCAAGACAAAGAGGCATCTGAAGGGTCGTTGATTGCCTAGGTGATGAGGCACCCTGTTTATGTAATGCCTAGGTGGTAAGTAGTAGGAAAGATGGCTGGGCTGGGCTGCTGGAGGAAGGAGTGATGACTGACAACTAGAGGGAGGGAAGATGTCTGACCGCAGGGGACCTGGCTAGTCTTGGACAGGCCTGTCTTCTAACCTGCTGGCTGAAGGGGAGATTCAAAGGGGGAGAGAGCCGGGCTGCCAGAGGGAGGGGAGATGGCTAGAATAGGGGGAAATGGCCAAAGAGGGACAAAAATTCTGGAGTTGGTTGAACATTAAACCTCACAGAAGGTGCAGACAGCGGCAACATGGTGGCAAGCAGCAGGGGTGGCAGATGGCAGTCAACGGTGGTAAGCAAACCTTGAGCTGCTAGGGCATGGAGAGAAATTGCAAGGAAGAGAAATTGCGCTAGAGAGGAAATTTACACCCATTTCACATGGCTAAAACTGGCCAAACCGTCGTTATGGACCATTCACTTCGTCTGCAGATTCTGCCTGGACCAGCCAGAGTCAGGTGCCTTGGCATCCTTGTGAGCACCTTGATCATCGGTAGATAGAGTCGATTTCCTATCCCTGGTCAACCCTTGATCTTGCTTTTCTATTGAATGTTGTCAAGAATGATAGTCCTGCAGGATGTGCTTGAAAAATAAATTATCCCGAGACATCATTCGAGTTAGCATCAAAGTATGCGCATGAGTTCACACAGTAAAGGACAAGGTAATGTCTTTTCTACTTCAAGATAAGCTTCAAATTAAGCGGAGCAGGTGACTTGTCAGTGCAATTCCCTGTAGGGTAGGTCCAAACTTTGGTTTTGACAACAGAAGGATGCTTAAATTGTCAAAGTGTCATTGTCTGAGGAACTCCCCTCTACTTTTGATCTTGATAGTGTAACTCAAGGTGCTTGCGGGGAAAGAAAAAAATCATGCTTAAAGTTCGTCAAATGCACATGGGCTAGGAGCACCTAGTGCCTTATGGATGCCCAGTTAGCACCAGGCCAAGGCTGGCTGGGAAAGCAGTGAAGACCCACTGGCCGCTGGAGACTTCAGAAAAAGTCGCTTGCTCCTCTCAAGTTATAATTCAAGCATAAAATGTGTATTCATATGGATTTTAGCTGCTGTAAACCTTGTTTGCAAATACCAGTCCTGCTGCTCCTGCATCAATCTTGAAGTTATTTTTATTCTTACAGTATGACAAATTTTTGGATCAAAGTCTCATAGTTCAATTTGTTGGTTTCTATTTGTAACTTTAATTTTTTGTAGGCTGAGTTGTTTATCCTAAGGCTATCTCGTAATAGTGGTATAATTGGACTTGCTGGAATGGCATTTGCTTCACAGTTGTTTCCTACACATGTATATTATTGTGGAGAAAGTTCAAGCAATGATGGGCTACTTCTTGTGCGACCAATGTTGAACTTTTCAAAGAATGATATGTACAAAGTTGGTATATTTCTCTGGCTTATAATGCAAATTTGGCTTATATTAACAAATTGAGAGTTTTAGTTATCAATGCCATTAGTTAAATGCTTCTTAGGTGCTTTAGTATGATCATATGCTGTGATGTTTGTTCACTGATGCATCCCTTGGCAATAAAAAATGTGTTCTTTCTAGTCACTTGGCTGCAGAAATTGATGAGAGACATTAGGGGCATATTAGGTTTGCCACTCTGACGTAGCTACTCTGTGAGATAGCAGAAGCAAATCATATGCAATGGAATTTTGGTCGTTAGGCAGATGATTATTGGGTTGGATAGATATAAAGGCTTATATCTTCTTAAATATTCTTTGTTGTGTATTCCACTAATGAATGAAGATTTTGATTAACCCTGGTCTAATGAGTTGATGGCCTCCTGCCTGTTTCCAGTAGGTTGAGACAATTGCTGCCTTCCATCTTTTTCTCTCACCTACGCTTTTGCTTAACCCTTTTAATACCATAGGCCACCCTGATCATTGTCATTAATGGTGTCTAGTAGCATCTGCATCAAATCAAGGGCTGTTCTCAAATCTTCAGTTTGTTTTTTGTGTTAGTAGCCATAACCTTGCTACAACTGTTATTTGTGTCATCTTTTCAGTACATTTAACTAATTACTTTTCAAGAAATGGGATTCATAATTTATGAAATTATGACATTAGTTATTTCTATTTTTTGCCTTTTGGTTTAAATATCATTTAGCTAGTGGTCAAATCATTGTTCAAATGGTTAAACAAGCAATTATTGTAGATATAATGTGTTGCTTTATTTAAAATACACATGACAGCTTTCTCAGTGTTGGTAGTGACTGGTATTAGCCTGTATCTACATCATATGCTATTGATGAATGACTGATTTTGCTACTTCTACAGGTATGTGAAGGAGGCTTACAAGAATGGGTTGAAGATCCCTCAAACAAAAGTCAGTTGTTTGCTCGAAACAGAATACGCATCTCTTTGAAGAATCTATCAAGTTAGTCCAATACTCAAAAAGAACCATTGCGTTATTTCGCTCTATGTAGAGCGTCTAATGTGTCTTTTGATGGGTAATTCTATCCACATAAGAAGGGTTATGAACTAAATGTTACAGGCCTCTGTCGAGTAGAATTTAGGTTGTTAGCTGAGATGATTGGCTTTAGTATGAATGAATAAAGGGATGGCATTTCTGCATTTAAGCTGATCCAATAAAACTGTGCCAATGCATTCCTACATTAGCCCTAAGCCTATTTTGAACATTGTTAGAATTTTCTCCCACTTTTTTGGCCTTCAATTCTTGTGTTTTTTGTCTTTTTTTGACAATGCAATGTTTTGTTTTAAGGATAACCATTTGCATTTGTTTTATGAGAGGAATAATATATTAAGGTCAATTTTTCTGTCAGTTTTTACTCTTCTGTAGGTGACTTACTGGCACAAAAGTCTGTTTGATTTTCTTCATTTTGTCCAGAAATATTTTTCTTCTTGAATACATTGTTTTTTGTTCCATTTTCTCTCCTTGGCTAGTGAATTGAAACACTTTTCTTCTCTCCTTCTGACATATAATACGTGTGATGGTTACTTCAGACCTCAAGTGATGGCCTTTAGTTTTCTTTACATAATTTAAATATGGAGCTTGTTAATAATTCTGTTAATTATGGTTTTAGTTGTCCATATATCATTTGCTTGTGCTGTGTTTGATCTGTCTACTAGTCAGTTTAGTCTGTGATTAGTTGATTACTGGATGTGAAAATAGCTGTTTTCCTGAAATGCTTAAGATGGTCATCCCTAAATGCTTAAGATGGTTTATATCAATCGTCAACCATGTTTCTTTTCAGAAACATTCTGGTCAGAGTTACAAACACTTATTTCTGCTTGCCGTTCAACACGTGTATATGTTGAGCACATCTGCAGTTGTTTGATCCAAAAATGTGTTACCATCATGGATGTAAGTACTTTTTGCACATAACATTCAGGATTTTAGTGATTACATGTTCTTTTTTTTCAAAAACATTATTATTATATTTATAGTGACTGATGATGCAGTATGGACTACCTTTGTAGCATTGCTTAGTATGTTAGTCGTGTTCTGAGTATCTAGTAGTTTCTAGATCCTCTGTAAACTTCGGTAGAATTTCCCAAGTCCTTATGTCCACCTTGCTCACTGAAACATGAAGCATAGTCATATTTTCTTTTCAATATGATCCAGTCTTTCATGACTATTAGAGCATAGTCTCCCTGTTCTGTTCCTTGCAACTTTTTGTGGTTTGTAAGTGGAGCAGGCTGGTCTGCCAATCCTTAAGTAGTCATACCAGGCTTTTTGTAACGTTGACTGCACTTGAGTTCAAGAGTAGTGGTAAATTATCCCTGTTGCAAATGAAAGAAAATAAAATAAAAAATAGAAACTAATTTATTTTTGCTCTTTTGCAGCATGGCTACGTTATCATTGATTTAAACAAGCTAAACCCATCAAATGTTGAAGATTTGTGCCTTTTGAAGTTCCTTGCAACTATCATGCAGGTAAACTTTACTTTGTGGAACAGTTCTCTCTGAAATTGCAACGAGGCTTGCCATTTATTTCTTGAATATTCATGTCAAACTAACAGCATGTCTGATGTCAGATTGCTCTACTTTCGTTGACTTCTGAGTTCTGACCATCTTATATGAACAACAGTTTGTCTCACAAAGACACAGGCCTATTCGTGGTGGGGTTTCAAATTTGCTTTTGGATTACATCCGGAATATACCTTGCAAGGTCCATCTCGTCTCTGCCGATACTTTCATTCATTTATTTATTTGTGAACCTTTACCTTTAATTACTTTCTGCTGAGCAAATGGTGTTATGTTGATTACTATATATGCCTTTAAACAGTAAACGTTGGGTATAGGTTTTGAAATCACTCTTGCCCCATACTCATCTATATATAAAAAATATGAAAATATCATTTTTGCATTGCTCAATATTTATGTAGAGAATGGTTATGAGAACACATTTGTATTGTATGCTAGGATGATTGATGGATCATTGATCATTTCTTCTGCAGACATCCCTCACTGCTGCTGGTTGTTATCTCTGTTCGGTTCCAAAATCTAGAGGAACTAGGATTCTGGTTACTGTTTCTCTTGACTCCCCTCAACCACTGTGGACAAAAATATTTTACAAAAAAACTTATGGGGGACCTCGTTCAATGAATGCGATAGATGAGATAATTATGGGAGCAAAGCTCTACTCAGACAGGGCATTTGATACTTCAAATTTTCTATTCCGAAATGCAGTATCCTCTGAGGCTGTTCTGAAAAGGGCAAAAGAATGCAAGATTATTAGTGAGTCGACTTACAATATCATTCTCTCACTGAAGACTGAAGAAGAAAAGAATTTTAGTGTAAAGAGAGAATCCAAATTTGATGCTGAGATCATACAGAAGATGAAATCGAACTTCATTTCTAGTATACAACTTAATCCTGGGTGCTCATGCCACTTCATGGGTAGATTCTTGGTCACATGGAAGTCTTCTGAAAAGATCAAGGAAGATAAGAGGGATACTGATGATTTCAAGGCAACAAGGCACAATGTTTGCTTATCTTGCTTGTCTGAACATAAAGTAGCTTACATACGTTGTATGGTTGATGCTGACTGGCTATATCTTGCTAACGTTTCCAAGGGTCAGGCATTGGAATATCAAAATTCTACACATTCTGTAGGAAAAATAGTGAAGACTTCTGAAACAACTGGTGCTTCCGAATACATGGCATCATCAGCCCAAAGAGCTCTTCATGTGTTGAAGTCAATCCCAGCTCCTTCAAGGAGGAGCCTCCCTGTTCTGGTTGATGGACAGGATTTACCCATCTGCATCCCTGTATGTTAAGCACCATGCGTGTTTCTTTTTTTTTTCTGATTCCTTTTTTAAATTATTATTTTCTGACTACTGCTTTACCATTTCTCAGAGTATCAACTTCCAGCGGTGCCCCAGTTTATCGGTAACAGTTACGTTCAAGCCAAGAATACCCCTTGGTGGTGGCTACAGCTCTTTCCTATAAGTTTTGTATATCCGTTCACAGCAACTTACAAGATCCTGAATGATGCCAGTTTCTCGGCTCCATATTGGTGGGTTTCTAAGCGAAGGTTAATTGAAATTGGGAAATTGACGCGCAGCTCCCTGGCGTCCGGATGTTCTCACTACAAAGAGCATTACTGGTATTCTAAATTTGTCTTCCGATACCCAAATTTCAGACCCCCAGGTCGGAGTGAAAATCCGGATAGAACGATCGTAGGGTCGCTCCAAAGTTGGACATAGGTTTTTATCTTCTTCTGGGAAGACATTTCTTTTAGCACCATCTTCGTAGGTTTTTATCCTCTTCTTGGAAGACATTTCTTTTAGCACCATCTTCGTGGGCGTCCGAGTTTGCTTTGGAGCTCTATGCCAGTTGAAGGCAGATGGTATTTCTTCTGATTGACCTGAAAATCTCAAAGGATGTCGCTATTTCCTTATTTTGTACAGAAAGTGAAATCAATTTTCCACTTGTTATGTGATCCTTTTCTGTTTTTACTGCGCACCAACTGATTATTCACTCTTCCTGCCACGAAGGCTGCTTATTGAGCTGTTCAGGCCACCACAGCATCTTTTTCTGTTTTTACTGCGCATCAACTGATTATTCACTCTTCCTGCCACGAAGGCTGCTTATTGAGGTGTTCAGGCCACCACAGCATGCGGCAGGTTTTAAGCTCAATTTTACCCCCCCCCCCCCCTCCCTTCTCATCGCAACTCCTCTGTCTGCTTATCTAGCTAACAGATCCTTAGCCAGATCAAGAAAAGGTGAACCTCGAAAGGCTCCATGACTGCTTACCGTTATCAGTTTCAAACGTTTTAAATTTCTTTGAAAATCAGAAACTTGATCTTGAACTTACCGCTCATTAGGCACGATGAAGAATGCGGAAAAATTGCAGAGATAAGTCCTTATAAACTATCCACTGTACAGGGTGCGACGGTGAGCCCGCGCAGAACTCGACTCAATTATTTATGGCCTGTTCGGTATCAATATCAAAATCTTCTATGATTATTAATTTTGAAATTGATACAAAAGATTAAAGAATCGAATTATTAATATCAAGTTTCAAACTCATAATACAAATAAGATGATAATTTTGCTTGGATCAAGCTTGTTATTAATACTCGGCCCTCTTGAAATGTTGATATCAAAATTATTATAGTACTCTTATTAATACCTTAATCAAACGAGACGTTAAAGAATCTATATGGATTGCGTATTAACCATAAATATCACGTTACTTTTGATATCAGTAATTATGAAATCTAATGATGAAGCATCAATCATCTACTAGAAATGTCGGAAGCAATACGTTAGTTGGGTTTATTACTGTAACCAAACAGACCCTTTGATTTATTGCATTTCAAAGATTTTGTTTTGGAAGAAACAGCAAGAAAAGTTGATTGGAACGCCAACTATGCTGTCGCCCCTCGAGGAGTTTATATAGTAAGGTTCTATGGCGCACACGGTCGGATGAAAGTCGAACGTAAGAGCAACCAACCAGTAATGGGCAAAACCAAATGCACTGAATCGTGTTTGGAACTGTATTTCCAGAAATCGTTCAAATTTTTCTGACACAATTACACCTGTGGTGACCACACAAGTGCAAGCGAAGGCTGCCGATGGAAAGAGAATTTGAATCAGCTCTGCCCCTTGTGATTTTCCAGACCTAGAAGAGACGTGAACCATTGCTTCCACGAAGCATCTCCTTGCTGCTCAAGCCATGACAGAAAAGAGCTATCCAACAAACAAAACACATTTACATAAAGAAGTTGATACCTCACTGGGACAAATCTGAAGTTAGCAACCTGGATTAACGGCCACACCCCACCCCCTAAAACAAAGCCAGGAAGGAAATCCCTCTTTACATCTTCTTTCACCTGATAAATGCTCTTTCCCGAAGCCAAGCCAATGTATGAGAAATACACTAAAAGGTCCAACGGCCCAAAAATAAGCCCATCGGCGGCTACTTTTGTTGTAACAAATTTCAGTGATTTTGGTTTCAACTGCAGGCGAATTCTGATAAAGCGATCCAAGTATTCGTACCTTAACAGAGGAAAAACAGTCAATTTAACCATGCTGAACAACTTGGGGACAAACAGAAACAATAAGATGGTACATACCATGACAAGATATAGACAACTTTCAGGACGGATTAAGTTTACAACTTTCCCAAATGGGAAGAACAAGTCTAATTCACACAGGATTTCGGTGGCTGATCCATCCCATCACCCGGGGGGGGGTACCTGGGCGAACTACAGGATGCTTGATTGACCGGGATCTCGCCAGATCAGTCTGAATTGGCCTATTCCAGACTCAGCCTGGCTGAGATCAGCCAGGATCGGCTGATCCTTGCTTAGAATCAGCATGATTTGCCAATTACAGGCTGACTCAATCCGAGTTGGGACAAGCCTCTGCCTGCCTAGTTGGACACCAAGTTGGCCAAGTATCACATGATCCTGGGCTTCTGGTGGATCGGCCGATCTGGCCAATCCTGCTCCATGATTCCTTGATTCAGTGATAACAAGAGAATATACACTTCAATTTTGGCATGTAAGTACAATAGTTCTGCTATATTTGGGTCTCTTTCCTCCCACTTTAACTAAAAGAGCTAATAAAATATACATATAAAAACCCAGGATCGGGATTGACCAGGATCTGGCAAGATCGACTTCAATCAGCTAATTCCAGATTCAGACTGGACAATCTGGTTGAACTGGCTTGGCCGGGCTGAGATCGGCCAGGATCGGCTTATCCTCTCTTGGAATCAGCAGGATTGACTGATTCCAGGCTGACTCAATCTGAGTTGGAACGAGCCTCTGCCTAGTCAGGTGCCAAGTTGGACCAAGCCGGTCAAGTATCACACGATCCTGGATTCTGGTGGATAGGCCTATCTGGCCAATCCCACTCTAAAACTCCTTGATTCAGTGATGACAATAGAATATATATATATATATATATACACAATCAAGAGTTTCTAAAATATGCCTGAAATTTTGGCATCGAGTACAATAGTTATGCTATTTTTGGGTCTCCTTCCTCCTGTTTGAACAAAAAGAACTAATAAAATATACATGTGAAAACAATTATTTTTGACTTGCAAGAGAACAGATTTTCTTTAGTAAAACAAAGTCATTAACTACGTAGGTACACTTAGTGATTCGCATGATCCCACAAAAAATAAGATAATGATTCATTGAAGAGAACATCAACTATGTCAAGCAAGAGAATGGATTGTGATGTAATCAACACGAGAAAAAAAGGAGAATATTTTCAATTGTTAATCTCAACTCAACCACAAAAGAAGTTATTGACAGTTAGAAATGAACATGCTGTCAACTACAAATAAGACTAACCAATGATGTCCCACTGGTCCCACAAAGGCAAAACCAAAGATGCTGGATACCGCCACTCTTCTGCAATTGATCTTAAGGTCACCATCAACTCTCTGGTACAAGAAAAAAAATCAAAATGTATCAAACACATGCAGCTCTAAGATGAGAAGCATCTGAAAGACACTACTAGATAATAAGACAATATACACAACATGGAGGCGTTGATAGCCAGCAGAAAAATCGATTACATTATGAATCCAAGCTAGAAAAATGGTCACTGATGGGAGCAGAAACCAGTACAAAGCAGCGTATTAAAACATGGGAATATCTTCAGCAAGATGTGATTGTTGATTCAGCAATCTTTTGCAATTTAACAAAATACTGAAGCACGATTTTGGCAACTTTAACTAGGTTTCATTTGAGAAAGTTTCCAGTCTTAAATAACATGAGCTTAGGGATACAGCTAGGTGCTCAGCTCATCAAAGAGATCACGCACTAGGGCTTCCTGAATGAATAAAGAAATGGGCAGTGATAGAATGCTCACAATCAACTTTGACTATGATATGCTAGATGTTCCTTTCATTATGATCCCTGGGGTGAGCGAGAACAGAATGACTATGCATACCCAGCATATTGCTAGCATATAAAAAACACCTATCAGCTCCCTTGTACAGGAAATTGCTGGATTTGCTATTAGATAGTCATCCAGAATTCATTCAGAAGAAAAAGGAGCAATTCTACCAGACATGAGTGATAATATCAAAAAAGGCACTTAAAAAAAAGAATTGCCTAAGAGTCTAAGATTAAGATTTAAGAGTGTCAATTAGATGAGAAATCTGTTTCAAAAGACAGATAAGATGGAAAAAGAAAATGAGAAAGAGATCATAACAAAAGTCCAAGGAACAATGCTGTTCCAACTTTCTGTTAAATTTAACTTCATTTCTCTGCTTTCATACAGCCCAGCAGACAGCTTGAGGTAAACCTGAAAGAACCTTCCTTTCATCACTAGGCAGCCCCGTGGCCTAGAAACCCCCAAAGACCAGTCTTTCACCCCGAGGGCTCAACATCCTGATGCCCTATGGGCCCTAGAAATGAGTTTACTGTTTACTTTTTTATGTTCTTCACAAGTTTCAATGTTATATATAATTATATAGATTATTAATATATTAAAAAATATACCTTGCCTCAAGAACCTGAGGTGCCCGCCTCCGGCATTTGAGGTGAGGCGACCCTCCCCATGCCTCGGGGCCTTGCGCCTTGGATAACATACATGTCATTGGAAGAAGTTGAAGTAATCCCACATTTCTCTAATATTGTTGAACCTAAAGATTTGCTTTAATAAAGCCTCAACGAGATACTAGAACATTCTGCTCAATGCTCATGTCATGTTTCAATAAGAGATGCTCAATATCTTCATCAGCAGGCAGCAGCCAAACGTGATGATCAAACAATATCATTCCAAGAATCCATTTACTTCTATAAACTTTAATGCCAGTTTCTTTTAGTTAATACCACATGAAAAGTACAAACTCCCAAACTGGTAAGGACCTGGCAGAAAAATTACTGCTATTTTCCTCCCAGACAATGTTTTCTCTCTTCTCACCCACTGTCACCTGTAATGCCTGAAGGTCTAGGAAATCCTTGAGCCTCTCAAGTTCAGGCAACATATCACCTTCATTGCATCAGCACTCACTTTCACACGTTTATCCACAAAACACTTAACATGCATGAAATCTGTCCAACGAAAGAATCAACCAGCCGATTTTCTCTACCTAATAAGCAGTCTCTCTTCCTAATAAGCAGCCTGGAAAATGCTTTTGCATATAGATAAAGGTCTACCCTCCCCTAAACCCAAATAAAATTTCTGGTTTTTGGAATAATACTCCAACTTTTTAAGTCCCTAAATCTTTTCTTTTCAGGTCAGTACCCATTACCATTTTTGAATGGGAGACAGGTTCATGATTTGAATGGTTTTAACTCCCAGAACATCTCTTTTCAATGAAAAGTGGAACTCTACGGCATAATTACATGGATTGTAAAATCAGCCAACCCCAAATTTTGGGAGGCAAGGTGAGCCCGATCCCCGAAGGAACTTCTGCCAAATTACTCAGTTTATTATAAGTTCAAATAACCTATTTATAAAGAGCTGTAGTCCTCAAGTTTTGATATGTCCCACAAACAAATACAAGAAGGATATCAACATGTAAGTTAAAAAGTAAATGAACCTCGCAGAATTTGAGGAAAGAAGCAGGTAAGCTACTACAAGGCACAAAAAGTCAAAAACAACACAAGCTGTCGGGCAGAAAAGAAAATGGATATGGTTACAAACTTAGAAATTAGGACTGCATTATGTTATGAAGAGGAGATGTGTGCACGAGCAGAGAAGAAAGAAAAGAACTGTTAAGTCAAACATCAGAGAAGGTTGGGTAATTGGACGGCTGAGAGACAGGAGAAACTAGTTACTAAGAGATACAGTGGCTTACAGAAGTGCAATAAAGCTACAAGTCAAAATATGAGAAAAAGAATGGGAAGGTCAGTCCGAAGATACACTGAGCATAAGCTTCTAAGGAAGACCCCCTCGGTGCCCTCGCCGAGCTCCATTCTTTAAAGCATTTTCCAGGAATCCACGAAGTAGACTTACACCCAACCCAGTTCTAAGAAGGATGATATAACTTCAGCAGGCCTTATGTCACAACCGATTCTTCAGTACCCGGAGTATTAGTTACCCGGAAACATCTAGCTAGAATCCATGTCCCTCACGCACACTACTAGCAGAAAGTAGAAAGAGGGTAGCCAAAGTCGCCAACAGTTCGCGGATACCTAACGATAATGGCGATACGGCAACCATTGTCGTTCATGGATCCCCCCCCCCAATTCCTCCCACAAACATCACATGAGACATCATTCAAATTAATATGCCCTTTTAACCCTAGCAACGAGAGTTCGCACACTGATGTCCCACGAATACTCACAAATACAAGCATCGTAGCTAATGCTAAAGATACAACTAAGATGGAATACAGATCAGGAGATTCGCACTCCGCCGACGTGGAACGGCCGAAAAGGCGACCTCACGGGGATGGAGCGGCAGCGGAGAAACAAATTAAACTGCCTGGAGCAAAACAAAGCGCGAAAGCAAGGGAGGTTAGCCAAAACGAGAGGGAGACAGAGAGTCGCCTGCACAAAACCAAACTGGGAACAAGAAAGATTATCCGGATGGCGGTACGGCCGTTACATCATCATCGGCGAGCTTCGGCCGCGCATATGAGCGGGTGACGGCCTGGGCGGCGACATCGCCGATGCCCCAGAGCACGCCGGAGCTGACAATCTGGGTCTTGACGGGATGCATCGTCAGGCATCGCTGGTACCACTTCCACAGCCTCGACATTGCTCCTCCCCGGCGGAAGCCCTTGGCCGGGCGAAGGGCGGAAGGCCGGTGGAGCCGCTGGTTCTTCCGTCCGACGGAAAGGAAGAAAGGGAGAAGATCGACGCATCCGACCGAGGAGATTACAACGCACTTCCCGTTGCGTACAGAAGGGGGTCCTCGGCTCCCACCGCCGTTCCACCATGAACGTGACGTCAGCACCTCCGTCGGCGGCGGCTCGTACATGGGCTGCATGGATCGGGCTTGGGCCGGCCCAAACTTGTAGACCGGCCCAAATAATACGGTTTAAGGTTTGGACCTACAAACTTTAACCATTGATCAAGTAAAATGATCTCGAGTTTTAAAATATTATCTAAATAAGAAATTATCATTTTAGTTACTTAAAAGTATTTTTATTTAAATGATTATTAAATTTATAATATTTTTAATAGTTAAATTTATTAAAACATAATAATGATATATTTATGAGATAAAAGATAGGCCGAGTTAGAGTAAGTTAATATTTTTGTGAGGTTGAGTCAAGCTGAACCAATAATGTGATGTCAGTCAGATTGGTCGGGTCCAGATATTTGGTTTTGACTCTTTGATCTAGCTTTAGAACCGAACAAAACTTTAAGAAATTTTTTACAAATTTTGAAGAATCGAAGACATATTTGAAATTAAGATAAATTATAAAGAGATGGACATGTAAAAAAAACATCATATTTATATTATAGATATTGAACAATAACTCTTTGCACTTTGGATACTTGCATTTTAATTTCTCTAAATCTTTTGAAAAAAGATTTGGTGTTTCTATCAAAACGGGTGCCATTGAAGACCTCGGGGGTAAAGCCATACGTTGAAGTCAACTATATCACGTTAACAGCAATATTAGTAAAAAAAAGTGGTAAGATTCTTAATGGGGTGTTTGGTAAAATGTTTTTTTATTTTAAAAAAATCTTGTAAATTTTATTTTTAAAAATGTTTGTCCGGTGTTATAATTTTTTATTTTAAAAGGATTCCAATCATCCTCCACATGATGAAAAAAGAGAGAGAAATAAAACTCCTTTTTTGTTGAAGTGCGCTCTCTCTCTCTCTCTCTCGGCAATCTCCACTACGATCTTGACAACACCTCTCATCCTTACAATCTTCATGATTTAGAAAAGGGAAAATTACCACCAGGTCCATTTAAGAAAATCGGTTTATCAAAAATTCCGTTGATCACATTTCGTTACTGTTTAATCCGTTGACACTGAATTTCATTATCATCCAGTCCATTTCTTCATCTCGTAATTTTAAAATCCCACTTTTACCCCCCCCCCCAGCCGCGAAGGCCAGCCGCGAAGCCCTCCGCCGCGATCCACCGGAATCTCCTCCTGAAGGAGATCTTCATCTTCCCCTCCACCGCGTATAGCTTGTAGCCCGCCACCCTCTTCTTCCTCTGCAGCTCCGGATCCAAGAAGCCCCAGCCGCCCTTGGCGGACGCCGGCGGCCCGGGGGCGCCCCCGCTCCTCCTCTTCCCCTTCTCCGAGGTCAGCTCCCGAGAGTAGTCCTGCGGCACCTGGTAGGCGGCGGCGTGGGAGGTGCTGTAGGATCTGAAGCTGTGGCCGCCGTAGGCAGGGCCAGGGGCGCCCGCCTTGCCGCCGTACAAGCCCTCCGCCGCGAAGCCCTCCGCCGCCGCGAAGGCCAGCCGCCGCGAAGCCCTCCGCCTTGATCCACCGGAAGCTCCTCCTGAAGGAGATCTTCATCTTCCCCTCCACCGCGTACAGCTTGTAGCCCGCCACCCTCTTCTTCCTCTGCAGCTCCGGATCCAAGAAGCCCCAGCCGCCCTTGGCGGACGCCGGCGGCCCGGGGGCGCCCCCGCTCCTCCTCTTCCCCTTCTCCGAGGTCAGCTCCCGAGAGTAGTCCTGCGGCACCTGGTAGGCGGCGGCGTGGGAGGTGCTGCCGTACAAGCCCTCCGCCGCGAAGCTCTCCGCCGCCGCGAAGGCCAGCCGCCGCGTAGCCCTCCGCCGCCGCGAAGACCAGTGTGCAAGAGGGCAAAAATGACATTTCAAATCCAAATTGGAGTGGGTGTGATGCTATTTTGAAAAAACGGACCTAATGGAAAGGTGTTTTTGAAAACGGACCCAGTGGTAAAGTGGCTTCCGTAAAACGGACCTAGTGTGCATTTACACTTTAGAAAAAGGACACTCTTGTCAAAAAATCATAAAAGCAGTAGAATAACCACATTTTCTAGGTGCATTTATATGAACGTAGTTATTTCCTTAAAACACAAGATTTCAAGGATTCTTTTGAGATCCTATTTCTTGTGGAGAAACATAGATAACTATAAATTCTCTCAACACTATGAACAGTGACATCTTATCTCTCTCTCTCTCTGTCCTTTCACTGGATTTCACTTTTTTACGGTAGAACAAGTCATAAAATTAATATGTCAAGAATAAGTGTATTCAAACGTAACCACCCCAACACTCCTTCTTACAAACCTTTAAATCATGTTTAATGGTTCAAGATATATTAAACTTATATCAAAATTTTGAACATCCGGTCTTTCAGCTTGAAAATTGCAGCAGCAGTCAGCAGAACACTGGTAATTTTCTTTTTTTAAGCACAGTCCAAACTGCTCATTATATCGAGCTTCTGCATGCCATCTTCTGTTCGGTGCTTTTACTTCCACCGATGAGCAGCCTGTAGGACCCGTTCGAGAAAAACAGGGGAGAGAGGGAGGCCGAGGGACGCCTGTGGATAAGATTTTTCGATGGGGGGCATCAGAAGAAGAGGGCGAGATATGCAGGGGCGTGGCGCACCTCATGCCCTCCATCGGTCCATCACCTGCCCTTCCATACTCCACAAGCCTAGAGCGGTGTGCTCTCTCTCTCTCTCTCTCTCTTCATGCACGCTTGCTTCTCAAACCGAACTGCTGTGTTAATATCCGGAGGTTTTGAGGAGAAGAGTGTGCGGAGGGTGGAAACGCTGAAACGGGGGTATTGTTATCAGGAAGTTCTTCTCTTGGCAGGCATCATCCTGGAGAAAGAAACGTTTTTGCTCGACGGAGGAAGCATGAAGAAGTTGTAGTTCAGGTACATGGTAAAAGCTGTTGCTGTACTTGGATTTCTATGTCCTCCGTTTATGTCCTTCTTGGAGTTGTATCTCATTTCTTCATACATGTGGATGACCTTCTTATTGGTTTATCTTCTTTTATCTTAAACAAACTGATTGTGCATTTGCTGGTCAAGTTTTTTTTTCCCTGAATTGGCATGTAGGATTAAAGGGAAACTTTGGCAATAGGTCGTTCACTTTCATCAGAAAGCTTCGATCGTTTGCTCGGTGGGTGTACCTTTTGGTTTATTTCAGAATAACGGTCGTCGACTTGTTTAATTGTCGATGCCTAGATGCACTGGTTGCAACAACTGTAGATCCCCTGCTGCAGATTTTCTTGGTCAAGCCGCGTTCGAAAAACTGTGCCTTTTCTTCAATCTTCCTTTTATACTTTGTTTCTTTATTCTTTGACATTTAGTGCGAGGGGCCTCCGTTTCCCTGTATTCGCAACTTCATGGCAGCTTGATGGCCTACTGATGCGGGACGAGGCGGGACGGACCGGCGGCGCGGCGCTGCATGGAGCCTTCAAGAGGCGCAAAAGACCTAAGAAATGCATGAAACAAGCAAAACCGGACTTAAACCGGTCAAAACGGGCCCAAAATGCATCGAACCATGCCCGAATCACTCAAAACGGGCCTGAACCGGCCCCAAAATAGGGTGAACCGGCCTGAACCGGCCCAAAACATAGTGAACCGGCCGGTTTAGGCCTTGAACCCGGCCCACGAGAGCCTTGAACCGGCCTTTGAACCGTGTTAAACCGGGCCCAGCCCCGGGTGTGGGAGGCTGGCCCGGTGCTGTTGCACCGACCGGGCGGGTGGGCGGGCCAGCAGGGCGAGCTGGTGCGCCGACCGGCGGGGCGGTGGCGAACCGGCGCCGGTCCACCCGGCCGGCGCCTTACCGCGGGGGGGGACGTGGTCGCTTGTGGTTGGCGGCGGGGCGAGCGACGCGGCCGTCTCACCGGCCGCCGCGTGCCCCCCGTCGGGTGACGCCGTGGACGCGCGCGGGCGCGTCGCCTTCCGCCCGTCTTCGGCCGCGCGAGGGCGAGGGCTCCGCGCGGTGTCTTCGCGTCGACGGCCGCGGCGGCCGCGGGCGGGAGGAGGGGAGCCGTCGGCTCGTCGCCGTTGGACCTTGCCGCCGCCGCCGGCGGTGGTCGAAGGAGCCACCGTTGCGGGAGGAGGAGACCGGAGGCTGCCGGAGCCCCCAGCGGGGCCGCGCGCACGTACGGGGAACCGCGGACGCGGGGCTTCTTCTCCTCCTTCTTCTTCTTCTCCGTCGATAGGGCTCCGAGGGAGGGGTTTACAACACGGGATGGGGGTGGAGGTACTCGGGGATCGCCGGAGGTGGGGGTGGACGGAGGGGTGGAGATCGACGCGGTCGGAGGTGTCGAAACGGACGTAAACGGGGGTGAATGGTGTCGATAGGGACGGAAACGAACCGGTGAAGGGGGAAGGGGAAGGAATGGCTCGGAGGCCGGCGGGACGGAGGAGAAGGGGAAGGCACCCACGCGGAGGGTCGCGAAGAGACCGGTGCACCGGAGGTGGAGTCGGACGACCTCCATCGTGGAGGGTGAAGGGAAAGGGGCAGCGCCCCTGCGCAGGGGCAGCCTACAGGGTTCCAAAAATTGGACTAAAACTTCTCTCTCTCCATTCCAACAAGTGAGCCCTCTTAAATAGAGGAGCCCATTACAAATAAGACATCATAAATGTCTAATTACATACATGTCCTCGTAAGGACTCAAATTAAAGGAAAAGACTACAAATAAAATTGAAATATTTACAAACATGTCCAAATGGACGTAAATGCAAATAAACCCCAAAATGGACCGGACCGGGTCCCCATCATTCTCCTCTACCAGGAGAAAACTCGTCCTCGAGTTTTGATTTGTCTTCAAGTGTAGCCGCCGTCACGTTTCACCAAGCGCCGCACTTCATCGGAAGCATCCCAGGAGTCGGCTCATGAGAATGGGCCGATCCCAGGCTCTGATACCATTTGATGCGGGACGAGGCGGGACGGACCGGCGGCGCGGCGCTGCATGGAGCCTTCAAGAGGCGCAAAAGACCTAAGAAATGCATGAAACAAGCAAAACCGGACTTAAACCGGTCAAAACGGGCCCAAAATGCATCGAACCATGCCCGAATCACTCAAAACGGGCCTGAACCGGCCCCAAAATAGGGTGAACCGGCCTGAACCGGCCCAAAACATAGTGAACCGGCCGGTTTAGGCCTTGAACCGGCCCCGAGCCCGCCGAACCGGCCCCGAACCGGGTTGCCGGGCCCCGAGAACCGGGTTTGGGAGGGTGGCCCGGTCCTGTTGAACCGACCGGGCGGGTGGGCGGACCAGCAAGGCGAGCCGGTGCGCCGGCCGGCCGGGCGGAGGCGAACCGGCGCCGGTTCACCCGGCCGGCGACTTAACGCGGGGGGGGGACGTGGTCGCTTGTGGTTGGCGGCGGGGCGAGCGACGCGGGCGTCTCACCGGCCGCCGCGTACCCCCCGTCGGGTGGCCGCCCGTGGACGCGCGCGGGGCGCGTCGCCTTCCGCCGTCTTCGGCCGCGCGAGGGCGAGGGCTCCGCGCGGTGTCTTCGCGTCGACGGCCGCGGCGGCCGCAGGCGGGAGGAGGGGAGCCGTCGCTGTCGCCGTTGGACCTTGCCGCCGCCGCCGGCAGTGGTCGAAGGAGCCACCGTTGCGGGAGGAGGAGACCGGAGGCTGCCGGAGCCCTAGCGGGGCCGCGCGCACGTACAGAACCGCGGACGCGGGGCTTCTTCTCCTCCTTCTTCTTCTTCTCCGTCTGATAGGGCTCCGAGGGAGGGTTTACAACACCGGGATGGGGGTGGAGGTACTCCGGGGATCGCCGGAGGTGGGGGTGGACGGAGGGGTGGAGATCGACGCGGTCGGAGGTGTCGAAACGGACGTAAACGGGGGTGAATGGTGTCGATAGGGCTGCAAAACGAACCGGTGAAGGGGGAAGGGGAAGGAATGGCTCGGAGGCCGCTGGACGGAGGAGAAGGGGAAGGCACCCACGCCGGAGGGTCGCGAAGAGACCGGTCTGCACCGGAGGTGGAGTCGGACGACCTCCATCGTGGAGGGGGTGAAGGGAAAGGGGCAGCGCCCCTGCACAAGGGGCAGCCCCTCTAGGGTTCCAAAAATTGGACTAAAACTTCTCTCTCTCCATTCCAACAAGTGAGCCCTCTTAAATAGAGGAGCCCATTACAAATAAGACATCATAAATGTCTAATTACATACATGTCCTCGTAAGGACTCAAATTAAAGGAAAAGACTACAAATAAAATTGAAATATTTACAAACATGTCCAAATGGACGTAAATGCAAATAAACCCCAAAATGGACCGGACCGGGTCCCCATCACCTACGGTTTAACCAATGCTGCATATGGATTGAATATTTGAATCTATTTTTTAAGTCTATCATCTATTTTTACAATGCAGAATAAGGGGCTATTATGTCTTTGATATAAGAATTGGAACTTTTCTGTTGTAGATTTAGGCATTATTGTCAGATTTGTAGTTAGTGTTCACAAAAATTGCACCGATTCCCTTTCTTCGTGATTGCATGTTTGACACACATGCATGTGTTTATTGCCTTGACGCCAGTAGATGCTACTAGGAGAATAAGCCAAAAGTATGTAAACAACTTTTTTCCCAATAGAAGGTGTCCTGTGTTTTCCTTTTCTTTCTATGGTTTGGAACTTCTGGATGTGTTTCAATTCTTGTTTGCTAGAAATGCCTTGTCTATTTTTTTTTTACCATCAAGTGCCAAGAAATGGGTGTCCGTTTTATTACCATGTACCATACGGTTTTTGATCCGTCATTCCAACGTTCACTTGTTATGGGTTACACTTTTGGTTATTCTATGTTGCTAATCTGAGCATTGCTTTAATAAGGGGCTGCATCAATGGCACGGTTGTTTCAACCTAAATTGTCTTGACTTCAGGTAATGACATCGAGGCTTCTTTGGTACACGTGACAAGAGATGGTGAGAAGTGGCAAAAGCCTCATCAGGTCAAATGATGCATTGGAATTGCAAGAACAAACTAGTTTCAAGAAGAAAGGGGTAAACAAGGAATCAGCCGCTCAGGTATCGATCAAGATCTTGCAAGGTTCTCCAGATACATGGTTGTTAATAAGTGACTACGTCTCATTCGGAGCATTTGAAATCTAAATTTCTTATTCACAAAACTGTTGTTATTATAGACCTATGGCATTGTTACCATGTTCTCCGATCCTGAAACTGTTGTTATTTCTCCATTGCAAGCATACATCTCATCATTGGTATGAACTCCACAGGTACAAGAACTTGCCATGTAAGATTAACTCAAAATTTGTTCATTAACATCTAGATTCATTCTCATGGAACACTTTATGGTGATCCATAATTCATATAGCAAAAGAACATAAGGTACCTATTACCTAGTCCCTTCTCTTCTGTGCTGTATGTACCTTGCCTAAATATATAAATTAGTATATTAAAATAAATCTCAGCTTTTTTGGATTTATACATAACAGTCACTCTGATGAAACCTCATTCCAAACTTAAACCTGTGTTCATCTTAGAACTGTGAAGTTTTCTTCTGATTTTTAAATAATCTCTTCCTTTTAAATTGTATGACACATGATAACAAAGAATTAAAATATCTTTAGCGAACTTGACTAAACATGAGAAGTTCCTTGATGGGTCATAGTAGGAGGGGCCTCAGTGCTTCACCTATTACTCTGGCAGTCCAGCTTTAGCTCTGCGTTTCCCTGGAATAAAAATTACTTTATTGCTTTACTACTAAGCATACTCTTGGGTGCATTAACTGCATGCAGCTTGTTTTAGTTGGTGTTACATGTAGCTCCTGAAACTAGATAGCTGATAGCAGTACCGTCTCTCTTTGTGTCTGTTGATGAAGTTCATTGATTCATTTTTCCAACTTTGTAGCGAATTGTGCAGGATCAAAATATAAGACTTCCAATTGGAGAATCATCCGACTCTTCTGCTAAAGATGGTTGCATTATTTGTTTGAATGGAGAAAATTGCAGTACAGTGTGCAGTAAAACAAAACTGATGAATGTTGTAATTGAACGCGGGAAACCCCATGAGGTTAAGTTGATATTTGACAGCTTGGTGGAAGAGGGCCACAGACCTTCTCTGATATCATATACAACACTTTTAGCTGCCTTGACAAGCCAAAAGAGCTTTGATTCTATTCCAAAAATCATGTCACAGGTTGAAAGATACGGGTTGAAGCCTGATTCTATATTTTTTAATGCTATTATCAATGCATTTTCTGAGTCTGGGAATGTTGATCAAGCTATGGAAACCTTTTGGAAGATGAAGTACAGTGGTTGTAGGCCAACAACCAGCACTTTCAATACCTTAATTAAAGGGTATGGGATTGCAGGTAAGCCCGAGGAATCACTGAAGCTCTTAGATATGATGTCTATTGAAGCAAATGTAAGACCTAACCAGAGGACGTACAATATGCTTATCAGAGCCTATTGTAATCAGCAGAAACTCACAGAAGCATGGAATATAGTATACAGAATGGTTGCTTCTGGTGTAAGACCAGATGTGGTCACATACAACACTATAGCAAGAGCTTATTCCCAAAAGGGTGAAACCAACAGTGCTGAAGATCTCATATTGGAGATGTGGTCTATGAACTTACAGCCAAATGAACGTACCTGTGGCATTATAATCAGTGGTTACTGTAGTGAAGGTAATATGAGAGGTGCATTGAAGTTTGTGCATCGCATGAGGGATTTTGGAATGAAACCAAATTTGGTTATCTTTAACTCTTTGATTAAGGGATTCTTAGCTACTGAAGATGCTGATGGAGTTGATGAGGTGAGTGAAGGATGCAGATGCAGCTACTTGCCTACTTATGTTTGACTATAACAAACATATCAAAGTAAAAATCAAAGCTAAATAATTATCAGTCCAATTCTAGCAATGCTTGGAGCACATTATTATCCACTAAATTTGTGTTTTTATTTTTTTATTTACGTTAAGTATGAAACAAGGAAGCCCCTTCTCATCTTAATGCCTTGAGATGTTGGTGATTGCCTTGGGGCTTTCCTTGTTGTTGAAGCCTTTGAATTTGTATCTAAAATATATATATTTCTCTTATATTTATTAAATCAATTTCTACTTGTTCAGTAGTTTCTACTTTGTTGTGAATATGTCAATGTGGCATGCAAATGTGAATATGAGGTGATTGCCTTGGCAATCCCAAGGTGACGTGAGCTGTCTATTGCCTCATGTCTCTCGCCTCTGACTAAATATGTCAACATTTTGTCATGCATTCACAGCTTTTATTTGTTTTGCTAATTCCCATTGCCAACTTACTGACAACTATATATATGTATGCATGTATAAAGAAATAGTGAAAAGAAGAGGTCAAACTTCAATTGTGAATTTGTCCACTTAACTTTTGTCTGCGAGGAAGTCTTACTGTTTAAGGATTTTATAGGCTCCTCTCTCTTAGAAAAGTGCTCAATTGTTTAATTAGCAGGGAACATGGATACGACTTGCTTCCGGGCAGTGGACTAAGGTTATGCCAATATCCATCAATTCCTTTTTTGGTGCCTCATTTTTAAAACATTATTTAGGTAATTATCTTATTTTTTTAGTCAGGTCCTCCTGCTTTGCCGTTGAACTTGGATCGCTTTCTTCACATGCAGCCTAATCAAAGAGACCTTTATATGTTAGGTGACAAAAAATGGTGGACGATTATAGCAACTGACTGTAGCTGATTCCTATAGCAAACTAAAAATTCTCAGATACAAGGTTTTAAGGGGGATTCCTGATATCTTGAAGAAACTGTCTGTTATGATTGCTGTTCAATTATGCAGGATGGCATCTTCTTGCTATTTTTATGTTGAAAGTACTGAGAACTGGAGCTCTAATCTCTTTGTCAGTTATCGAACAATGCCTTTTAATAATTAATTGCATCTATGATTCCATTCATTAAGCCAAAATAATCAAGACATCTCATTGTTGATATGCTATGTTCACTAGGTTTTGACATTGATGGAAAAAGTTGGTGTCAAACCAGACGTAGTGACATTTAGCACCCTCATGGATGCATGGAGTGCAGCTGGACTGATGGATAAATGCAGGGAGATCTTTGATGACATGGTAGAGGCGGGTATAGAACCTGATGCACAGTCGTATAGTATCCTTGCCAAGGGTTATGTTCGTGCAGGGGAACCTGATAAAGCTGAAGCTCTTCTGTTAACCATGAAGGAACATGGTATGCACCCTAATGTAGTAATGTTTACCACTATTATTAGTGGATGGTGCAGTGCAGTCAACATGGAAAATGCCATGAAGGTTTTCAGTAAGATGGGTGAATCTGGAGTTAGACCCAACATAAGGACCTTTGAGACCTTGCTATGGGGTTACGGAGAGGCAAAACAACCATGGAAAGCAGAAGAGCTTCTTCAAACAATGAAAAGGGCCGGGGTGTCACCTAGGAAGAGCAGCATTCAACTCGTGGTAGAAGCATGGAGATCCTTAGGGTTACTTAATGAGGCTGACAGGATCTTGAACACTGTGGGTAACCCAGAAGCAATTCACCAACCAGGTGCCCCTGTCAGTAACACAAACGCAGGGCCGCCCAAGAAGTTGAATTTGAATGCATCACAGTCCAATGCAGTGCAACTATCAGGTGTATGTGATCAGTTTGCATGGACTGATGAGACCAAGAAGAGCCGTGTTGTAATAGGAGAAAGCATGCCAGGTCGTTTGACTGCTACAAAATCGATGTTTCGTGGTCACACATGCCGATACAGTGTCAATTCCTCAATCGTTTGCCGAAACTTATCCCATCTTCAACTGGGAAGCTCCATGCAGATTGTAAATTCATGCAGGCCATTGTTTCTCAACTGAGAACAGCCAGAGCTGCTTTGCAGCTAGTACATATTCTTTACCATGTATTTTCACCTCCTGATTCATGCAACTTTTGACAGTGGCTTTCTTTATACTGGAAGAATCTTAAGAGTTTCATATATTTATTGTATGCACCAGCTTTTCAATTGGTCGCTAAAACTAGCTTCAGCTCTAGCACATTCTGGTATCTTACCAGTTCCAGCAGAATATTGTTGCAGAATTGATGAGGACGGCCTTCCTGTGTTGCCTCTCAACTTCTTCTCCACGAGAGACCGCACTCGCCATTCAAGACATAGAAGCTCCTCTTCGTGTAAAAAATGTTATTATTATAAATTGTTGTCCAGATTTGAAATGTGGCCCTGTTCCAAATTTGGGAAACCCATTCTATACATTCAGATTCTTGCTCTTGTATACTGCGCCATAAACGTTTAATAAATTCTTGGTATTAGGGTCTGGAAGACTGGAACGATTGATCAGATTCCTGTCGTGGTGGCTAGTTTTCTCGGAGTTAAACTTTTTTAAACCCGATGATATAAAAATGGTAGCCGAATCAGAAAAGTCGGGAATCCATCAGGAGCAGGGGTTCGTGCCCACCGAGCTGAGCTCTGTCGGCTACTTGAATCTTGAGTCGTACCTATATATGGAGTGGTTTGTTGCAAGATAAAAATATTTTCTCTAAAAATAAGTTTGCGTAATAAAAGTCGTCAAAAATGTATTTGCAATCATGATTGCAATATTCTTTACAAAGATTTTTTTTCTTGGATAAAAAAAAGAAAGTGGAGCTATCTTTGTTGTCTATATTGTGGTTCCGATCTTTTCCTTTTTTTATTTGTTATACAACCCCCCATGAGTTATTATCTTTTCTTGCAAACATGACAAACAATTATGTAACTACAGGTGTCTTATATTTTGTTTTAATATGTTATTACATACTAAAACATTCTGTTGTCATATCTCACTAATTAACATGATAATTTGTATTTTATTCATCTAAAATTTTATTTTAGTATCTAAGTTTTTTTTTTCAAAAAAGTGTACAAAAATTATTTTGCATCCAAACACCTTGTAAATACCAAAGCGATGCACCCCATGAATTTGAAAAACACCCGTTACACAAAATTGAGTATGAAAACTAGAATACTCTCTTATAGAGGTGGAAAGCAGCAAACTGTTATCCTATATATATATATATATGCTCTCCATCCATTTTTGGGAGCTTCTCCACTAATAAATTAATCTAGAACGAATAACGCAAGTTAAATATCAAGTTTAATTATAACACACATCTAAATTATCGGTTTGTGAGTCTAAGGCTGAACTACACAAGTCATGAATTGAATTAATAGAGCTTGTTACACACAGACGACGATGAGTCTTGAGAGATGATCCTTGGGGGTCAGTAAAATGTAAGCAAGGGTTAGACAAATAAAGTAAACAAAACGTGAAAAGAGGTTGATAAAATATTAAAAAAATAGTAAATTTAAAAATGCTAGTAACATATATATTATTGAACTTTTTAATAATCATAGATGTGCCTTTCGACGAAGCTAAATGTACGTATCTGTGATCCAGACTCCAAGTGAGAGTGTTCATTCTGTTCTCATCGCGTTGACTACTACTCTATCATGTCAAAACCATACTTTTGATTGACTGAAAGCATGTGCGTTTTGACCTCCGGTATCTGATGCCGCGGGCGAGGAGTCTGATTAATTAATGGACGACTAAGCGGATATATGATTAGGGTTTAGGGCAGTCGACTGTTCGTCTTCCGCGATCTCGCGGCGGCAGGAGAAGAAAGGGGGAAGTCCTGACTCCCGAGGGTAGCGCAGCAGAGGTTCAGAACGAGAAGAGGCTCGCACGTCGTCAACGTCCAGGACCTCGTGTATGGAGGAAAGACGGCAACTTGGCGATGCTCCGCCGCGCGCGACGATCTCGGCCGGTCCGTCTGAACGCGTCCTTCCGCCGCCGGCCTCATCTACACGTTCTTCTCCTTCGCGTGTATGACAGAGCTCGCAGATGAGACCGCACGCGTCTGAGACCGACCCGGCCCGCTGGCCGGAAGGACGCGGGGGCGGTAGGCCGGTGGGGTTGTTCGCCGACGACGAGGGGTTTGGCCGTGTGGGGACGGCGGCCCGCCGGAGAGGAGACGGAGAGATGGACACCCATGCACGGCGGCGCCACCTCCGTCTCGTCGCGGTTTCCGGCGTTCTGATTGCTATATGCGCGGATGGATGGCGGCGGAGGTACTGTGGTTGGCGGAACGGTGCTTCTACGCGGCGGCTAGCTAGGTTGCGGCTGGACGAGATTTTTGTTGAACGAATTTCTCTAAAATCACCTGCACTTGCGTTCCAAACATGTGAAAACGCGACTCTTCTCGGAGATGGACACTCGAGAGAAGTCATTAATTCAACCCTCTCGTAATAAGATTGAGAAGGCTGCAGTAATTTGATTTCAATCAAAATCATAATTATTAGTATACCTTCTAAGTTATTAGAATCAAAAGAAGATATCTTGACGACATAATAAAATTAAGATGATTTGTTTTTATTTTATATTATGTTGAAATTGTAATTTATGCCGCTGAAATATATATATAATTAGAATCAAAATCAAAATGACATGGTTAGGCTGTCAAATCTGACCAGTTTCCCGTTTGCATCTCTCTCTCTCTCTCTCTCTCTCTCTGATGCATAGCGAGGCAGTATGTGTATATATACACGACGTCTAGATCAATTAAACTGCAGCACAACAGTCGGAAGGTTTTCGTGAATGAAATGAAAACTTTCAAGAATCAGCCGAGATATAATATATATATATACACACACACACAATACAACCAGCTCTTTCAGTGTCGGACGTGACGTGCTTTTCACTCGAAGGAAGCTCCGTCCATTCTAATAATTCCTCGTTTAGGAGAGAACATGTTTACGAAGGCATGCACATAATTATTGGAGGGTTCCGCACCTTCGTCTTCTCCCTGATTGGACAGCACGCCAAGCTGCGCCCCCACCACCACCTGCTGCTTGGCCCTTAGATTTGGGCATATTAATGAGAGAGAGAGAGAGAGGAGTCCCACACCCTCCCAAGCGTGTCATGCATGGTAATTTGATACTTGAGGAGAAGGAGATCTTTACTCATTAGCATAAATAATATTTAATTAAACTTTCACCTTTCACTCGTTAAATTAGATTATCTATTCAAAATTCATCCGATCCACTGGAACTAACGAATTCGGAGTATTTGAAATTATACGATTGAATTTTTAGACTTTTCAAAATAAGTAGACTTACGGGTCGAGGTTGTTCCGGTTCGATAAATCTTTTAGAGTTGAAATCGGGATATCCATAAGTCTAACTCAAAAGTTTCAATTTTATTGAATAGAATGGATCATTAAAATTCAAGCCCCACAAATCACAATTTGCAAAAATGTTTAAGCATTTAATGCTCTATTACTAAATAGAAATAAAATTTTAAAAAATTATAATTGTGTTGGAGTCCAATTTTAACGTACGGACAGATGTGGATAGAAATCGGTCTTTAAAAAGTCGAGTGAAAGTCGGACTTGGCAAGTCCAACTTCACGTCAACCATGCTAGCTATTTTGCTAATTTTTAACTTTACCTTGCTATTCTAACAATTAAAAAATAACTTTGCTATTTAAAAAAAAACAAAACTCACAGTTGGCTGGCCAAAGCATCGTCATCTCCTACGTGGGTGACGGACCGATCTGCCCAACTCGGGTCTTTTCTCGTCCGACTCTAGTGTAGCAAGTAAGGCTGTAAGGGTGTGCCTTAAAATAATTTTTATATACTTTTTATAATAAGATAGCATTTATTGTTTTATTTATAACTTACTGATTAAAAACATATTTGTAAACAATTAATTATTTCAACTATTTTGGTAATTTTAATCCCTAAACAAAAAAAAGAAGAAGCAAACAAACCAACCCCAAGTGTGCGCGCGCAGAAAGCTGAGGGGCAGTCAAGCCTGAATCTGGGTCAAAGCTTCCAACTGTAGCAAAATATATCAACTTGGCAAGGTCTTCACACAATCTGAATATTAAATCATATTTATCATACTAAATGACCCTACTTTATCCTTCTTGGTCGGGATTCCAGTATTTGACAGCCCACCCTCTCCTTGTTTAATGCTAGCTTGTACAAAATAAGACCCCCTGATGCATTAAATTGTCTTGTAGCTCTTTACTAGCCTTGTCAACATACATATATATATATATATTTATTTATTTATGTGTATCTGTTCACATGGCTAGCTTGAAACCGACCGCCACACCAAGAGATCAAAGCTTGTAATTATAATGAACGTCATCTCCGGTCATGGCCGACTGAGTGCAATATTATACACAACACTATGGTCTCGTCCATGTGAACCCTTTGATCAAGTCGACAAGGTCTTCTTTTTTTTTTGGTGGGGCCGATTGTTGCCATCCGTCACAGCCGTAATTTAAATAGGCGATCAACCTGCTGTAAGATGAAGCTCATGTAAGATGACAACGATGCCACCGTTAAATAATCACAATAATTGTAGTTAATTTGCACCATCACTACTTGACATAGCTAGGAGGAATCGAGTATTCTGTCCATCTAGGGCGGCTTGAGTTTTTTTTTTCTTTTTTCAATCCATCTGACACATGTATATATATGTTGTATCCAGCTACTTGTATTGATTTATTAACCACAGTACACTTATTGTGTCATAATTTTTTTTATATTTTGTGTTTGATTTGGAGGGGAGTTGAGTACATGCATGTTTCTGCCTGTTATGTTTTGATACACAAGAGCCTGTCTGGTACTTAGTATTGAACTAAAGATTATGATTTTGATATTGAAACTCTTAATGCAAATAAAATATGATGTATAATATAAATGTTTACTTTTGGTATCAATATTTCATCTTCTAAAAATATAAAAATTAAAATCAATATAATATCAGGCCCATGGCACATGAGAAATGAGAAAGGAGTACTAGGTGGGTGGGTGTGAAGGTTGAGCAGAAAAGATTTCGTGCTATAAAGCAAGATCTTCGATCGAGGTGACTTGTAAGGTGTCATAATATTATTTAAGAAGACGTGTGACATGTTTGCCAAGGGACAGCAGAGTATATATATATATATATTAAATTAAATTAAAATATCCTTGTTTTGATCCAAGGGGCTTAAGAAGAATTAATCCTAGGCTATTCTTGAATGTTGATTCTGCATAAGTACACTCAAGCAAATATTATATGGCGTAATAATTTCTTCCCGTCTAACCTTAAAACATTGAAATTTATTTTTGTTTCTTTTCTCTAGGTTCTGGACCTTCTGGACGGTGTTTATTGTTTGATCTGAGAAACTTTTCTTGTTCAAATCCAATCGGACTAAATTAATTACTTCTCAAATCAGATTGAACCAAAACACAAATCAAACATTATATACAGTTTAATTCGGTTCTGACCACATGGTATTAAATGCAATGCAAATTTAGACATTTATTAAATCTACATTAATAGCTATTAAATGTTCCTACTGGATCATATCTACCAACTGCACCACTCCTGGCATCACCAGTTATACCATTTGCCAACAGCCCACGTCCGCACCATTATTGCCACCACTGTCACACTTCTGCTTGCTGGTCACAGAGATAAAAATGCTTTTATTAATTTCCATTATAATACTCATATTGTTACACAACATTTTTTTATACATGTTCACGATAAATGTTGACATAAAATTTAGGATAGCTAATGTCCTGTTTGATTAGAGTATCAAAAATGATACTATGTCGGTATTGATATTGATATTTCTAGAAGATGGAGTATCGATATCAAAATCGATACAAGTTGACACTTGTATTACATAGCATATGTTGTTTGCACTACAAATTTTAAAATCGATATTATTAGTCAAACACCTCGAGACTATTACTAACAATATCAATTTTAAAATTAATAGTGACAGGAGTGTCTAATAGTGTTACCAAACATGACATAAAGTGACAGATAAATTTATCATATTTGGTAAGATATAATAATAGAAAAGTATGTCTTGTAACTAAACAAAGGGTGGATCGATCACACAAGAATAAAAAAAAAAACTATCACATTTTTTGTCCAAGAAGAGTTGTTTATATGATATATATTTAGTGGTTATCAAGCACCTTCCTTTGACAACTTTTGATAAAACAACATATTTTTATAACAATAAAACTTAATTTGTTGTGCCAGGGAAAGTAATTAGTTAGCTTCCGGACGTATTTATCCGTCGTGCAAATCCAAAGCTGCACAGCAGGACGTTGCGGTCAGAGACCGTGAATGGGTGGGGATCTTTGGATCCTTCTCTTCCAGATCAGCTGCTCTGCTCAGAATCCGAGAGCCCGCGAATCACAGAAGGGTCGGTCCTCCAACGCGGACGTAGCAGCTTGCGGGTAGAACTTCCGACCAGGCGGCCGTCTCGCCCGATCGCCTTGTGCCGATCACGGGCTGTTCTTGGCTGGAAAGATTTCAACTTTTTACCGCCCGTAGAGGCAGATCTTATAAGCTTCGAGGTTCGGAAAACTCCGCGCTTTTATTTCAAGAACGCCGTAGAAATGCCGACTTCCGGCGAACGCCGTAGAAATGCCGACTTCCGGGGAGAGCTCCGCTCCGGTCGGGGGGCGTTGGTGATTGATTGGGTCTGCCGTACGCGGCTGCTGCCCCGTCGTCCCCACCCGCGTACGTCGGCGGTGAAACTTCGCCGGTACCCCCGGCGGGAAGGCCCCGGGGCGGGCGCCATAATCATCATAAAGGCTGCCGGAGGTCACCGTCGCTCGCTTTCTTTTAGACCGTGTCCCACGTCCTCTCCTCCCGCAACCGCACCCCTCGCCCATCACCCTCGCCAAAAGTCTCCCTTGCATTATTCTACTCCTCCGCTGATCCGGCGCCGCCCCCTGTTCCACGCTTCCGCCGGCTAAAATATTTCGAATCTGGTTGGAGGGAGGGCAAAGATCCGATCTTTCCTCTGCTGGAACCCCGCGGCTCGTCTTCCTCGGTTCCTGCTGCTCTTCCGGGCGGGAGACGAGACAAGGACGCCGCGGGCGTGCCCTCTTGGACGGAGACCGGAGGTTTGCCTTCTGTTCTTTGGAGTCCGGCGGCGGTTCCGGTAGGCTTATCGCGATAAAAGACGGGATCTTTGATCCGGTCAGCTGGAAGGCCTAGAATCATGGGTTTGACTGGCGGAAAATGGGCTGGAGGGCTGCGGGCGGCGGCTCCGGTCGCGCTGAGCTTCGTCGCGGCCGCCGCTCTGGCGTCGGCGGATCGGGGGACGACGCGCGGGGGTCTCATGGCCGGGAGCGTGCGGGAAGCAGAGCCGGAGCATCTTCTTCTCAGAGTCGCGCACTTCCTCTGGCAACCAGATGACTCCTCGTACCAGCACGTTTGGCCGGTAATCCTCCTGCTCTGAGCTTTCTCCTTCTCCGGCGCCGGTTGTTCTCTGACCTTCGTCTCGACGGGATCGGGGGCTGCGAAGGATATGGCGTTCGGGTGGCAGATCATGGTGGGATCGATCATCGGCTTCATGGGCGCGGCGTTCGGGAGCGTCGGGGGCGTCGGAGGCGGCGGAATTTACGTCCCCATGCTCTCTCTGATCGTCGGGTTCGACCCCAAATCCTCCACAGCCATCTCAAAATGTAATCAAACCTTCCAATCCGGCTTCTGCTCTTCCAACACCTGCTTGATTAAGATTTTCTTCCGGATTTCAGATCGTGAGATGAGTTCTCCGTTCTGAGCTGAGGTTCTATGTGCAGGCATGATCATGGGCGCGGCAGGATCCACTGTGTACTACAATCTCAAGCTGAGGCATCCTACCCTCGACATGCCCATCATCGACTACGACCTCGCCCTGCTCATCCAGCCCATGCTCATGCTCGGCATCAGCATCGGAGTAGCATTCAACGTCATATTCGCAGACTGGATGGTCACCGTCCTCCTGATCGTCCTGTTCTTCGGTACTCAACATGTCATTTCCGCCGCCCTGCTGCCGAAACGCTTGGCATTCACGGGCCTCTCTGCTTGGTTCTTGCAGTGACATCCACCAAGGCGTTCCTCAAAGGCGTCGAGACTTGGAAGAAGGAGACGATAGCCAAAAAGGTTGGCATTTGAAACACCTATATTTTTTTCTTTGGTCGACCAGATTGGGCGTACTTGTCTTGGCTTGGACTAATCGTGGACCCTCGGCTTCAGGAAGCCGCCAGGCGCGCTGACATGAACGGTAAGCGGCGAGCTCTTCTCGAGAAATTCTAGAGCCGAGAAGAACCGTACCCAGCGATCTTCTCTCGTTTCCATCTCAGGTGGAGGCAGCGACCAGGTGGAGTACAAGCCTATTCCGAGCGGCCCGCCGAACGGCACCACCCAGGAGATCAAATCAGTAGGAGAACCAGAGGTTATCAACACAATCCGACGCTCGATCCCCATTTCCATCTGTTCGCTCTGCTATAGTTTTTCTTTTTTAACCCATCAAGGCTCTTCTGCCCAGGTCTCGATAATAGAGAACGTCTGCTGGAAAGAGCTTGGACTCCTCGTCTTCGTCTGGTGCTCATTCCTCGGACTGCAGGTTGCCAAGGTAATCCAGATTTCCGGCCAAGGGTTCGTTTGGTTTGGATTGCGTCATGGATTTCTACCAAAATCCCAAAAGTATGAGCTTTGATAGATTCCTTCTTCACTTTTATTGAGGAAGTAGTCAAGCAAATCTGGCTCATTAAATTCATGGAATAATCTGAACCAAACTCTACCCAAGTTCCATTTCGTCTCGGGAACCTTCTGAATTTCTGACAACTCCTCCTTTTGGTGTTGACTGCAGAATTATACATCAACCTGTTCGACATGGTACTGGGTCTTGAACTTGCTGCAGGTAGTAGATGAAGATGAAGATGAAGGGGGGGGGGGATGGAATGGAGCCTTCTGATTGTAGCTACTCGGCTACTGACATTTGATCCTCTGCCTCGTCGTCTCGCAGGTTCCTGTGTCCGTGGGGGTGACCGTGCACCAGGGCTACAGCTTGTACACGGGGAGGAGGGTGATTGCGTCGAAGGGAGATGAAGGAACGAACTTGACGATCCGCCAGCTTATCTTTTACTGCTCGTCGGGCGTTCTCGCCGGGCTGGTCGGCGGTCTGCTTGGCCTCGGCGGAGGCTTCATTCTGGGTCCTCTGTTCTTGGAGCTCGGCATTCCTCCTCAGGTATGTCTCCTTCCACTTCCACTAGCATGTACCATCATCCCTTCAGGGGCCAATTCCCTTTTTGAATAGGAAGAATAATTATAGCATACAAGTTGGATAAGCAAATGTTGGATAATTGAATGATACTGTGTTTTCTTCCCGAATTTTAAAAAAAATATCAAGATTGATATTCACACATTAAATTAGATAGGGCGTGTGATAGAGAGATGCATTGAGAAAAAGTATAACTAAAAAGTGGGGACCATATATAACTAAAAAAAGAGGAACCATAAGGAGAAATGTTCTCACCTCTGTATAGAGCATGTCGAGCCGCTTGTCTTACCTAAAAGATTAAATCGGAATAGAATAGTGCTTATTACTTAAAACTAGTTTTGAGCAGAAAGTCATCATTGGGTTGAGTTGAGCTGAGTTGAATTTTTTTTATCTTCGAGGAAGAAAAGAAAAGAAAGCTTCAAAAATACTTTTTGGAGGCTTTTCTTGAGTAGGATCTATGTTTTCTCCAGGTATCAAGTGCCACAGCCACATTCGCCATGACGTTTTCTTCGTCCATGTCCGTTGTGGAATACTACCTCCTCAGGCGTTTCCCTGTTCCATACGGTGAAGCCTCCGTCAGCTTGTGACGTTTCTGTAGTTCTTCTTCCTGATTCGTGTGGCCCTCGAACATACGACATTCTGTGCTTGGGCAGTCATGGCAGATTCTTCGGAGGAAAGGTGGGGCTTTTACAGTCGTTTGAAGAGAAACGCTGATGCACTTTTCTTCTTCTGTCTCCTCTCCAGCTCTCTACTTCACTGCGGTGGCAACAGTAGCTGCCTTCGTGGGTCAGCATGTTGTCAGGAAGCTGATCATAATCTTGGGAAGAGCATCGCTTATAATCTTTATCCTTGCTTTCACAATCTTTGTGAGTGCGATCTCTTTGGGTAAGTTCAAAATCCTCGACATCATTTCCGTCTCAAAATTGTCCCCTCTCTCTCTCTCTCTCTAAATATCCCTGTAATTTAACAGGTGGAGTAGGTATTTCCAACATGGTGCACAAGATCCAGGCCCATGAGTACATGGGCTTTGAGAACCTTTGCAAGTATGAAGTTTAGTAGCAGTTCCAACTCTTGAGATGGGAAGAGCCCCCCCCCCCCCCCCCAGAAAAGGGAGAAAATTATTTTTAACATTTAAATTTCTCATTCTTCCTTGCTTATTTTTGTTATTTTGGGCATAAGGTCTCACAGACCTCCGTTGTAACCATATCCCAAGATGACTAGGATCAGAGAAAGAGCAATAATAAGATGTCTCGAGAGAATTTCGGTTTCATACTTTGCTCCCTTCGTTTATTAATTTTGTTATGATTCTTTAACCAAACAAAGTAATCCTCATATAGTTTCATTCGGCAATGAAGTGAGAGGTTCTAGCAGGTTTCTGAGTCCTGTATGCAGACATGAGACATCAGAAAATGAAGGAAATAAGAAAAGAACCAATTTCCAGGCAGTAATGAGGCTTCATGAATTGCAGACTGTTGGCTTCGCTTGGGTGCTTGATCTAGCCATTCATGACTGTTGGCTTCACGAATTTGTTGTCATGATAGCAAGTCCTTAATTGCTGCGAGACGATTGGTCTACGTGAAAAAGTAAAAGATGTTTACCCAGATGGAGAACGGTTCAGAATTCAGATATCGAATTTGTGAGGAATTATGATACAACTGTGTATCTCACGCGTCCGCTTATAGTTGCAAGAAAATTCTTCCATTCTCTTTGTTTCTTCAATCTAATATTGATACAGACCGGCTGATCCAGACCCATTTCAAACATTTAAAGTACACGTATGATTCAGAATCAACCATTCCAAACTCATTTCAAGACTCCCCAAGTATCAACTTGATTAGATATAGATGACAGAAACGAAGATTATTCGTCGTTTGCTTGTTCACAACCGCGCATGCTGCTCTGGAGATCGCCTTGACCCGGTGAAAGAATGGCAAACAGTACAAAGGATTTATTTTGCCTAGAGTAACAAATATGATCTGCCACACAAGTATGAACACCAGTTTGATCCCCTGTTTTGCCTCTTTGGAGGAGAAGGTGAGAACCTCGGCCATTGTGGAGGTGGGAAAATCAAGTGTAGGTGCATGTGCTGTGGAGGAACCTGATCGGTTTTGTGTTGCTGGAGTCGATGGTGACCGGGCAGGAGAGGCGCCGCCGGTGGGTCACTCTCACCAGCTTCCCCACCACATATGCTCGAGATGTGATGTCTAAGTCCAGAGTGAATGGAACTGCACCGCCGGTGTTGGATATGGCCAGGCCAGCACCCGCACCATAAAGAGGAACCTTCTCTCCTTGTAAGATAACAGACACAGCTCTGTGGCTCTTTCTGGGTTGATAGTATTTCTTCACCTGCAACCACATCATAAACCACTTGATCGTATGGATAATTTGAGTTTCTTTGTTGCTACGCATGCTGAAACGGGGTAGCTTTGCAGGAAATGATAGAGCTGCGGTTTAATAAACAAGCGATAGCAGTACCCATTTATACCATGGTGAATGGTAAGTAGGATAGATATCTAGTTTTACACCCAACAGCAATATCTTCCTAGGGTTTTGTCGGGGGCTGATAGATGAAGAATTTGAAACATATGGTATGGCACGGAGATTATGGGTGGAAGGTTTACCTCCCCAGTGGCAACTACAATCTCCGAGTAGATGAGATTGACTGCAGACGAACTCACATGAATGCCAAATGTTGGAGCAGGATTGTATACATCTATCTTCAGAGAGCAATTTAATGTGATCATCTTGGTAGGAACTCCAGTAGCATCAGAACCCTCCCCGGCATAGAAATCATCTACGGCGAGGCTCTGCATAAACAACAAGCAATCTTGGAGTAGTACTTTGTAATGCCAAAGATAACAAATGAACCAAAAAACTGAAACATTAACGACAAATCTAACATGCTATGGTTGTTATCACCAGCCCATTCAACCGTGGAGCACACAGTTCCAAGCATTGATGCAGTCTCTTGATTGCCAAATTCCACACATTAATACATATAAAATATGATGCCCCCTTGATGTGAAGGCATTCATCCCTGTTCTTAATGTCAAACATCTAAATACTAATTTGATAGTACTATATAAGCTGAAACCTCAACAAAGTTTTGATGTCAAACCTGCATTCCTCTCAGGTTCAGAGATGTTCAATTCGAAGTCCCAAGTAGAAGGCCACTTAACAAAGTAAAGGACTGTTTAGAACAAGAAATTTGCAAGAGAGATAGGAAGGAAGCTCAATTACTACATCTGATCTGACATTTCAGTGTACAACATGGGTACTATCGGTACTTTTAGCAAATCCCAGATTAACAAATCTGCTTCAAATGCCGTTATCTCGGAAAATCTATTTCAAATGCGATCATTGTTGGCCTTTGTTTCTACCTTAATAGCACCAGAAGCGTGGAAAAAAAACGTTATTTCCCTTTTATTTCATCGCTTAAAGATGGCCAGAACTGATGGATGTTAGCCACAGTGGAATTTTTTGGACCATTCTTTGTTCTTCCCAGAAGAAGATATAGATCCAGAACAGAGTAAAAGGAAGAATAGGCAGCAGCAGAACTACGAAACCAAGACGAAGCACTAATAAGCAGTATTCGACGATGACAAGAAGGAAAATACCTTCACAACCACGTCTGGTTTGTAAGGACGGCTCGCACCCCAGATGATAAGGCAGAACACAGTGAACAGCAGCACAAAGCAGATGAAGGCAAGCATCAGCTGGCAGCGGCGGGACAGACCCCTGTCATCATCGAGGTCATCATATGAGCCCTCTTCCTGGATCACATTGCACTCGGGCCACCCCTTATCGTTCCTCTTCCTGTTCCCTTTCCTCCCGGAAGAGGACCTGAAGGCCCCGGAGAAGCGGCTGGCCGAGGAAGCCCGGGAGTGCCGCCCATAGGAGGGGTGGGAAGGGGACTCCATGGGGCTGTTGTAGACAGGGGTAGCCTGCATGGAGGAGGACTTGTCCCCGTCGTGGGAGTCCCTGGAGGGACTCTGCACATAGTAGACGGGCCGCTTCGGGGAGCGAGGAGGGGAGGACGCCGCCAAACTGGTAACATCGGAGTCGGACTTGGTGTGCACCATCATTGCGCCTTTCTCTGACGTAAGATCACCGCGCAGGATCAAATTACTCTGTTGGATCAAAATTTTAGGCAAAACTCGCGAGAATTTCGGAGGGCTCTGCCACTCGGTGGTTTCCGAATTGCAGAATTGGAGCTGGCTTTCGCCAAAGAGGGCGTTGCGGCCATATGGGAAACGACATTTTGAGAATAACTGATGATCGAGTTACTACAGAGATAAACAAACTCTTAGGATCCACGAGATAGAAGAAAAAGAACCGAAGACTTTACCAATTCCCCGGAATTATGAGATTCGAAAGGTGAACAAGGAAAAAAAGCTGAGATCTTTATCAATCCACCGAGATCCTTAGACCGTCAAAAGCCTTGTCGGAAGCATTCGGCGTCCGAGCAGCAACTGAACGAGCAGAGTCTCCACCGAATTTTAGATGGCCAATCAAAGGTAGCGAGGAAAGCATAGGCATCCGACGACGGGAGCCTTCCCATTCACGGTCGCAGAGAACTCCACGGCGTCCGATTTCGGGATCCTACAAGCTCGGCAGGGAACACAACCCTCGTGGCGGAGTGAGCGACGTACCTTCGAGGAGTGAGAGCTTCAGAGCCCCCGACCGCCGAGACACCCGCTACCGCGAAATCCTGCTTCCGCGGGAGGAAATCCCTGCCGGCGTGCCCGGTGTCGGATCCAATTCCCGGCGAAAGAAGGGGGAGCCGGAAGAATCGAACAACCCCCGACTGCGCTGCCCGCAGTGGAGGAAGCGCACAGAAAGCCCAGAGCAAGCGCGGCGGCGAAACGCGCGAGAGGACGGGACACGAGGCGTCGGGGGCGGCAGCCGGCGAGAACGAGTATATGAAGAGGCGCGGGGTCTGCTCCGGCGGCAGGCTCGGGACCGAGCCTGAGGCCACGGGATGGTGGGCCCCGCCAGGTCCGGCTCGGGAGTGTCGGCAGGGGTGGTTGGTCTGCTCGGGCGTGCGTGTCTGACTGCAAAGCGGATCGTGTGGTCGGTACGAGCGGTCCGAAACAATCAAAGGGGGACGTCATCAGAGGATGATTTGGTCCGATTTAAATAGGTGCGGATCATAAAAATAGTATTCTCTCTTGTGCTTCAAAAAAAGAAAAAGAAAAAAGGTGTGGATCATAAAAGTATTTCATTTCGAGTCTTTTCTATATATTTTTTTCAACGGATGAGTGCATTTACTCTGTTAGAAAGAAATTCAATTTAATCAATTTCGCCACCTCTTCGAGGAGCATCGTGATGGTGGAGAGCCGAGGAATTCGTGAGATTTTTTTTTCTTCTCTTCTTCCTGTTGATTTATGTATGTGTCCAGCGATATCGCCGGCCACCGTCTAGAGATGCCTATGCATGAAGTTACGCTTGTGCTGCCTATCTCGGTGTACAATACGATACAATAAGTAGCTTTTATTGGAATTTAAAAGTTCCTTGACAAATCAAATTTTAATATAAATGGACTATACCTGTCGAGTATCCGCTCGGTACATCTTGTTCCTTTAAACCGGCCGGACTTGTTTTATCCCTAATAACTTGGGAGCATTACTTGGTTCGAAGGTATTACAGGTTGAGTCTGGTTCGGTACGACTCAAAATTGACCCGGTCGAATCGAGTCATGACAATTTCAAATGTTTTAGAAAGAGAAATTACATTATTAAAATATTTGAGAGAGAGAGAAGGGGGAGTGTGAGTGAGTGAGCGAGGAAGGAAAATGTGAGGAAAAGAGATGAGTCTCGAAGACCATGGTCCCTGGGGGGGGGGGGGGGCATTTTAAACATCCCTACGTAGCCGGATCACCCTAGAGGGGTTGGATGACCCAACCCCGGTCCAATGTCGGGTCTCGGACACAAGGTAGGGATTGAGCAAGTCGGTCGAAAAATCAACTAGGTCAAGTTTACTTGTCGAGTGTTGACTTAAACTATAGATGATGAATAAATCAATCAATCAAACTCTGGGTAGCAAAGTGCTCGCTTCAATTGGACTTGTTTTCATCCCTAACAACTAATGTATATTAAATTGCTCAAATCGTCTAGTTGAACCGAACCATTGATTTAAATCAATGGTTCGATTCAACTAAACTAGGGAGTTTTAAAGCCAAATCAAAGGAAGCCAAATCGAATTACTCAACATATGCAAAAATTACTAAATCATTAATAAAAACAATATTTATAGAATTTTATAATAAAAACAATTATCTAAAACAAAAATAAGCACATATAAAATATTTATTTTGATTATATAATTAGTTTTCGATATTAAATGGAATCTAATATTTATTTTAATAAAAATAAATATCCGATGGATCCTGTTAACCGGATTCAAATTCAAATAGGATCCGGATAAGTTTACAGCCCTACGGGTGGTCAGTGGACCATACATGGCCCTGGTTGTTGTTATTAATAAAATAAGCGTCTTTCAGAGGGCAGCTGCTGAGTGCTGACTTCCTAAATGACAGGGCCCCTGTGCATGTAATTTAGGGCATATGGCTGGACCTGGCAGGTGGAATGTCAACTCTGCCTTGGATTCCTTAGAACTGAAACAGATGGAGTTTTTTTTTTTTATGTCGCAGTGGATAATAATAGTAATAAATAATGATTCTAGATGTACATTGGTTATTTCAAAAGAATATGATGCTTATGCGTCCGGAATATATCAAACTTAACATCATGATTTTAAGGTTTATGAGTTGACATTAGATCAAGTGCACTGATCTTTTTTATGGGGTCAGTATTAGTGCACAGATCTAACTTCATCATTTGATCTTCTTGTCTATCATACTTATTAATTTTGTCTGCTCACCCTGACAGTGAGGTAAGTGTTGGGAGTGACAGTCAATAAGGTGCTTATAATGTTGCTGGTGTCTCTCTCTCTCTCAACGCTGTAATTTTGATGTTTATGAGATTTTACACTAAATATACTATCCTCTTTTGAGTGTTGGATACATACCCTTAATTTAATTAAATGCTCTCGTAAAGAATTATCATAGAGCATTACTTTTGATGTTTCTAGCAGATATGTCAGTGTTATTGGGTGTTTGGTTGCATGATAATTTTTTATACACTTTCATGATAAAAATTTATATTAAAATATAAAGTGAACCAACTCATGACATAAAATTATCATGTTTGGAGGGATGTGATAACAAAAAAAAAGTAACTACCATTCATGATCAAACAAAGTGGGGGGGACCACAAGAAAAAAAAGAGACGTGAGACTCTCTCTTTTTTGTTCAAGAAGAAAATCACTTTCAAAACATAAAATTGTCGAGGTTGCCGAACACCTCTTTTAACAAAATTTCTTACAATTTTTAAAAATTAAAATAAAAACTCACATGATTATCATGCAACCAAACATCCCATTAGATTTATTGTCCCAGATATCAAAAACAAAATGATTTGTATGGCTGATATGTTATCCAAAAAACAGACTTCTTATTAGGCTATTATATGGCCAATGCGGGTATATCTCTAATTGACCACAGGTTTGATGTGGAGACAAGTCTGTTTTTTCTTCTGCTAATCTTTATGGATAAATTAAAAATTATCCCCTAATTAATAATTTTATATCTTAAACGACCCATCGTTCTCTAAGATAAGCTAATTAGCCCCACATGGAGAGAACGGTCAGCCTTGCCTAGCTGGTATATATTCAGCTGGCTCCCATAAAAATAAAATAAAATAAATACACACACACACACAGAGAGGGAGCGCTGATGAGCAGGACGAAAACGACCTGCAATCTCGTCGCTACTCAGCTGGAACCAAGTAATTAGTCAGGAGAACACGAATTTCGTGGTTCTTTTTCTTTTATTTTCTTTTCAGTTTCACTGATAATACATTTGGTCACTTGTCACATATAGCTAGGCTAGCGTTGTTAGAGTGCGTGATAAGAAAACTACTCATCTCAATGAATCCAGCTGGTGCAACTTTTTTGCTCATGAGATCTCTTATTGCTACGTCTCAATACTGTTGCCATTTTGGTCGTCAAAGATGGTATGCGTGACACTCCGATTTGAGAATATATTAAATAATTAAATTAGCAGATCATCAACAATTATAGTTAACTGTGTTTTTCGGTTGATTAGGTTAAAAAAACTTCGAACTTGTTTCTTTTTGGAGTAAGCTAAGAATGAGTGTTGACCTCCCGGTAAGCTTACTCAGTAGTACAGTTATTTGACTGGTTGGTTAATTTAATTGTTACATATGTTATATATATGAACAGTTTCTTGAATATGTGATGCATGTCATCTTTGAAGGGTACGTCAAATCTTAAGAGGGTAGATTGTTGAAAGGTTGCCTCCATCGGTTATAATAATAGTTCACGTGGTGTACAGAAAGTAAGAAATATATATACATATATCAGTTCTCATGAGTTCATAACCACATTTACGTATATATTTAAATATCTTGATACAAACTAAAGAAATCAGAAAATCCTTAAAGACATGTGCAGTTAAAAAATCAGTCCATTCCGTATAAACTCCTTTCAAAATATCAATGCGCAAGAGACAAATGAGAGAAATAATTACACGTTCTTAAGCAAAAACTATTACAAGACCACATTTTCAGAGGAAAATAAAAAATAGAAAACAGTTTTTTTGAAACTTTTAGCAAATGAAATCCGTTTCCGACCAACAGAATATTTTAGGTGTCTTTCACGAATTTTAGATCCTTTCGGTTACATAGTACTAAACATCCTGATGAAATACCACTTTTACGAAAATTCAGTAGTTTTTAAAGTTGAAGAAAATCTAAGATCATAGGATAATGAGCATTTAGAACTAGGATTCAACACTAAACCCTTAGAAGAGGTGGTCGGTTTCAGCGTTGACCAGTACATTGACATCAGTGACAAGAAGCATATGAGTTAACTAGCCAAGCATCTTGATAAGAAACGGTGAATTTTCTGCCTAGTGTCATCACATGAATAAAAAACATTTTCATATCTGTCCTTTTGTCGTTGTAGATTGGAAGCCTTTACCTACAACAGGCTTTGAGTGGCAATATTAACGACGCTATATTCATCAGACAACATATAAATGACATTTTGATTGCACAAATATTACAAAATGACATTATACTCATATGAACTTAACCATTTCTAAGAACATAAAATAAACAAATGAGTTGTGTAGTGCAGAAGGAAAACCTACCCCATATAGCAACTGAGCACTTCAAGAACACATTTTGGGCGGTTATCTAGTTCACTTTACAGGAATATTACCCGAAAAGGCAAGAATTTTGCATGCCCCCAGCACTTGCCTAGTTCAATCGATTAATATGAATGCCTGCAGCTCCTTAATGACGACATTCATGAGCGTTCCTACCAATCCCTTTAAAAAGAGACTAGGAACCAAAAACAAGGCAGTACCAAGTCGTTAGGCTCTTACATATCTTGTTCTGTCCACTTGTATCGAATGCGAGTCCAAAGTTGACAGGATCTGGGGCATCGACATGCCTCCTGATACAACAATCTCTGAACAGAATAATAAAATGTTGTAAGATGTATTACCCAGATCTTTCCTTGTCAAAGAGGTCAATGTAGACAGGCAGATTACCAATCCCTTCGCGGACGGATAGATTTGGTCTGATAACATCCTTGGAGTTGATCAAAAATATGTCACCAATGTAGAGATGATTTGTGGGGACATAAACACAAAAGAGCTCCTCTTCGCTAGAATAATTCTGCTTACAATTTAGGGAAAAAAAGACACCGCTTGACTGAGGAACAATCTAATCTAACAAGTCAATGTCGTAGCTAATTTGCAAATTATGCTCATCGTGAGGCCAAATCTGACAACACCAAGGACATTTTTACAGGAAAAAATGCAATGGTAGCAAAGACCCTGCATGGCCTGGGCTAAATCCGTGCAGCAAACTGAAATGTAAACCCAGTCAAGAGAAGAAAATTGGTAAGCGGATTAGAACTCAATCATATAGGAACCTGTACGTTATTGACTGCAGCAGATTTTTGTAGGCTATGATGATCATCCATTAAGTTGTACTGTAATAATTTTCCTAATTAAATTGCAATTATATATGAGACTGTCAACAAATGTGGTCCCTAATCCCAGAACATAGAAGGGAGAAAACATTCTTAGTTGCTACATATCAGGCTAATGCACTGCTACACCATTACATGAAAACAAACCACTTAGTTCAGTAAAGCTGAATTTCAGTACGTACATCTCGGGAATACAAATTAAACACAATGAATATTAGCTTACCTGCAGAACGACTGCTGAAGTAATAAACCCCAAAGCATATTCACCTATTCTGGGATGCCTTATGATGGCCACTTCCTTGAAAGCTTGTGTCTTCTGATCTGTAGTTGGAGAAGATGAATACTGATTGGAAAAATATGGCTAAATTTGAAAGAATAATAGTAAAATACCAGGTGATATTGCAGCACTAATCTGCTTGGATGCATTATAAATGTGGCGCACAAAGGGCATCCGTTTGATGAACCACTCGCCGAGACTAAGAAGCGATGTTCCCAGCCACGATGACATGAAAACCCCGACTAAGAAGATGAATGTTATAGATGTTATGAAACCCAGTCCTGACATTGCAAAGAACTCCTTAGGATAGAAATTAAACAAGTCAAACTAACTAACAGCAGGCATGAATACATCAATTTTAATCCATGCTAAGCATGTATATTCTCTGATGCAGCCATCGAGATGGGTAGATGAATACTATCAGTGAGAAAATGAAAATCCTGAGTTTCACATGGACACAGGAGGAAGAGGAAGAATGCCCGGAACTGGCCTCCTGCCAGGGTGGAACGGAAACCAGTCTCTTGTCAAGAGTGAAAAAGAATGCTGGCCTCGCACCGGTGGTGAAGAAGAGAACGTCTATCAGATGAGGGGATGGAGATGCCTATGGAGCCAAGCCCCCTACAGGAACCCAAGGACCGATGGCCACCTTTCCAAAAATTATTATTTTGTGTTACATTCCATTCATGTATGGGCCTGCTTATAAGAGGAGTCAAATTAAAAGGGGATATGTAAAGACCTATTTACAAGCATGTCCTCTAAGAACTGAAATGTAATGGCATTCAATACAAGAAACTTAAAAGAATTTACAAGCAGGCCCCTCAGGACAAAGACAAAAAGACCCTAAAAATTCTAAACCAGATCTCAGACTTTGATACTAAAATTGATGTGGGACAGAGAGGTGAAACCGAGCTAAAATGCTGCAAAAAAGGAGTTAGATCGCTAAAACAAACTAAAATAGGCCAAATGAAGCGGAACCAAGTTTAAACTGGTTTAAAAGTCACTGAACCAGCCCAACCCACGTTGAACCAGTCTCAGACCAGCCTGAACCAGTCTAAACCGGGTTGAACAGACCCATTCTGATGCTGAACTGGCCTTAACAGGCTGGGTTACCGGCTGAACTAGTGTGAACTAGTATGATGCTGGACCAGTCAGCTCAGTTGTGACTTGAACCCCAATCCCACCCCTAGGGTTGTGGCAGCATCTGGGCCAGACCTGAGGACCTGCAACAGTGGGCTTGTCCAGGTGGCGTGTCATCTTCTCACGGGCATCCAGAAGGGGAGGGTTTGTGGTGGCTTCTGGCAGCACCCGAGGGCACGAAGGCACGAGGGCTGGCAAGGCCCCCAGCAGGTCCCGACAAAGCGTTGAGCATGGGGCTTTTTTCGTCTTCGGCATTCTCCTTTGTCACCCTCGAACGGCAGAGGACAGGAGAGCATAGCATGTCAGTGTATGCAACAATGGGCAGTCAGGCGATGGTTGAGGCATCCTTGGGCAACTGAGGTGAAGCTAGAAAGGGGTGAGGATGGAGAAGATGGTGGCGGGGTGGTGTTCCGATGGTGAAGGGGTCTTGACGGGTCCGGATGAGCCTGATTGAGAAGACAGATGCAACGAAAGAAGAAGAAGACGGTGATTGAAGATGGGCTGCTTCAATCAGACTCCAATGGAGCCTGTAGTAGGGGCTCCGACAAATTAGGGGGGGTCTCTGTCACCATGGAACTACTCCACAGTTCACAGGGTCTGTCATCGGACAGAGTATGCTGCGCAGAGGGATGGCCAGAAGGGCAGATCTCACCAGGCAATGAGGCAAGGTTGCTCGGGAGAGAATCTGGAGTTGTGTAGACCGGGTCACCTTCCCACAGATGCCATTATAGCCGTGCCACATTCTGGTTGTGACTTCTAAACCTGTACGGGGTTCACCAGACAAAAGCTGGAAGTCGATAAAGATGATGCGATGTTGACGGCTCTCCACAGCTCTGCCGAGGATCACCAATGGATGTAGGGATGCTGCAGAAGCACCTGTGAGCTGGTTTGCACAAATCTAGTATGAGATGAGGACTTCCGGTGTGCTACGATATCTCTGGAGGTGTTGTCCATGGTTGATGGTGGCAGTGTAGTGGGATCTACATAACCAGGAAGAGAAAAGGGAAGAGGGGAAGAGAACAACACGGAGGCCAACTTGAGGGAAGGGAAAGAACACCTGGAATTGGCCTCCTACTGGGGATGAAATGGAAACTGGCCTCCTGTTGGGGCTGAAGAGGACTGCCGATCTCCTGCTGGTGGTGAAGAAGAACACCAGACTCCTGCCGATGGTGAAGAAGAAAGCCTCCATCAGAGAAGGGGTGGAGATGCCTACGGGGCCAAGCCCCACGGGAACCCAAGGGCCAATGGCCACCTTTCCAAAAATTCTTCTTCTGTGTTGCATTCCATTCATATATGGGTCTCCTTACAAAAAGGAGCCAAATTACAAAATGAGGATGATACCTATTTACAAACATGTCATCTAAGGACTAAGATGTAAAGAAAGAACTAAAAGAAACTTTAAAGTATTTACAATCAGGTCCCTCATCTAAGGGCCAAATTCATATATGGGCCTCCTTACCAATTGTAGCCAACTTACAAAATGAGGACGATACCTATTTACAAACATGTCATCTAAGGGCTAAAATGTAAAGAAAGAACTAAAAGAAACTTTTAAGTATTTACAATCCAGGTCCCTCATGACAGATATGCAAAAAGGCGCTAAAAACATGTACTCCGAGCTTTCCTCTATCCTTCACCTTCACAAGTTCCACAACCCGGCAGCTCTCCTGCTTCATCATTGTCTTCATCCTCTTCATTCTGGTTTGACATCCTGGCAACATCGTTTTTACTTCCGGCAGGCAAACAGAAGATTGGATCCACTTAATAAAGCCTCATAGGCTTATTTCAATTTTATCAACATGTTGCATGTTCTGCATTTTTAAGGTGGAAAATGTGGAACACATCTTCCTAAAGTGTGGTATCATCAATTTCTTTTGGCAGATTGTTTTCAAATGCTGAAAAATAGCTTGGGTGAACCGGTGGACACTATTTCTTTCTGGCTACAGTGGCAATGGCTGAACCCATGGCATTCAGATCCCTTCGGCGTGGGATTTTGTTCTACCGGCCATGTTTTGGTCCATCTGGCATACTAGGAACAAGTGAATCTTTGAGGACTAGTTTGACAACCCAAATCTGATCCCGTTTTATACAGTGCTAGATTTTTTGTTTCCAGGTAATTTTTCTTATAATTTCTCTCTACTACTAGCTTGGTAGCAGAGAGTATTTCTCTTGTTTCCCTTCTTGATCTTCTTCTTGTACAATTTGTTTCCCTTATTTGCATTAATAGAAATTGGTCCTCGGACCTTTCAAAAGGACTGAGCCATCCAGTGATCCTTGGATGGATTTGTCAGAATTGTCAATCAAGTTCGACATCTCTTGTGGTTTCAACACCTCTGATGATTGCACGACATTATCATTGACAATCTACGAAACATCTCCTGCAACCAGGTGTGCACATCTGGTGATCCAGTCCAACCTGGTGATTCCCAGACTGATCGCAGATTATAGAACTTACACAGAAATTGAACGATGCCAGTGCAACATCCTTGCTCCGATCTACAGCAGAGTCCTCTTCCACTACAGTGATACCTAGAGTTCATGTTTGCCTGGCCTTCCTCTGGATCATAGCAGTTATAACATTTCAGTGGCCTTCTTTGTCTACGACCTTGGGTGGAGCTCTTCTGCCATTTCCGGATCATCTCCAGCAACTCCTCCTCCTTTGGCCCTTCATGCGAGAACATCATCTCTTTTGATGATCTCTCAAAACACCAGAGTTCCACCACTGTTCAAAGCACTTGTCACACCATCTTCTTTTCCCGTTCTTCCAGCTCAATGGAACTGGGAAGCCACATGAATTCTAGCACCTTCTCCTCTCTGCGGGACTCTTCTGACCATCGCCACTGGCCATCCGCCACCGCATAGCCGCAAAGCCTCTTGTCGAATCCCCAGTTCTTGCCTATTTCCGAATGCAGATGAAGGTGCTACATTATGGCATGAAGAAGGTTTAGTTGCAGGGTTGATGGGGCTGAGTGCTAAGAAATTTTTCCTATCTTTTTGTCACTTATTGTCATGACTCTCGTGCTCCCCACACAACCCATATCACCCTCATGTGACCGGACCTGCCTTCTCACGCGCCCGATTGTGCCATCGAACCAGAGTTTGCCCAAACCACCTTACAACATGCCTACAGACCCAGCCGGGTGGTCAAATGATGTACGCCCCATCCGAGCCAGTTTCCTCACGCACCACAGGAACACCTGAGCACTGGTCAGACCCATGCGAAGGACTATAACTGCCTCAATTCAGTGGGTTCACAACCATTTAGACTTGTTCTCAGCCAGTTCAGATCGATTTGCTTCAATTTAGACCAGTTTAATCGGTTCAAAGCCCATTTTCAGTTACTTCTACTTTGTTCTAGTCATTACCACATTATATTTTCGGTTTTAGCGCTCTTATCCCTCATCAATTTGTTCATACCAGAATGGATGCAAAGATGTGAAAGCTTGATACTGAAACTCCAAACAGTAAATGGCACATGAAGCTAGAAAAAAAAATCACCCATAGGAACTGCATTTGTCTTCGAACAACAACCATAATAAGTGGTTAAGACAAAATATAAGTCTAGAGTTAAAACAATTTCACATAATTAAATGAAAACAATCAAATTTTTACCCAGTTTGTACCAACAGGAAAGTCCATAAGTCCATACAAAAGTTTTAATCCTTATAACTTGGACCAATTTTTTTTTATTAAATTATCATGTCAACTGAATCAAACATCCATCTATATTAATCAGATCGTAGTACATTGCACCGAAATGATAACTCACCAAAAATTTTTATCCCGAGGTGTGCATAAATTGGAGAGAAAAATCCATCAACAAAACAAATAAACCACCATGTGATATAGAATGTGATTGCTATTGGAAAGAGAATGACACTGCAATATTTGAGAAAATAAACGTGAGCTGACCACAAGGTATATCACAGATATGCAAAAAAAGAAAAGCAAGAAATGCGAAGATGCAGCTGACAACCTAGAATTAATAAGATTGCAAGATGTAGTTGATGCTAATGTTTGGGTTGCCCATGAGCCAACCCACTTAGGCATGCTCATGATCTGTCTAACAATGTTAAAATGTATTTGAGCTACAGTGCAACCAACGTGGTTAGTGTACCTGCTCACATAGATTCCTAATATTTGCCAAAATAACAGCAGACTATAGGTTTAAAATATTGAGCTATGCTAGAAACTAAAAGCTAATAATAAAAATAAACAGTCTTATCTTTTGATCAGATAGTTGTTGACACTGATATTTTTTGAAGCAAAAAACACCAAAAAAAAGAAAGAAAAGAAAGCTATATTCACCCCGCTCCTCATTTCATTCATTAAAGCCCTCTTTTTCTACCCGTAATCCAAACCCCCCTATGTCCTGTGTGCATACCCCCTTCAAATCCCATCAAATCTATGCCTAAATCAAGCCAAGACACCACCCCCTTCGTGCCGTCCCGTATCCCATTAAAAAAAAACACAAAACAGCCCCCCAAAACAACCCCAAGCAGGTCCTAAAAAGACATAAAACCAGGCCCTGTGATTCTTCCAAAACAAGTCCAAAATACCCTAAAACAGGCCCTAAAATCCCTCCAAAAACAGGTCCAAAAAAATAAGCCCTAGCAACAGACCCTGGAAACACCCCTGTACAGTCCTGGAACAACCCCTCAAAACAACCCTGAATTTCTCCTGTGCAGGTCTGGAAAAAAACTCCTCAAACCTGTCTTAAAATAGGTTCGAAAAAACCCCTAAACTACCCCAAAACAACCCCTAAAACATCCCAAAGTACTCCCTAAACCTGCCCTGAGACAGTCCTTAAGCAGGGCATATAACTGGTTTGGTTTGAAGGGCCTTTGAGACCAAACCATGCCAGTTGCTAGAGTTCAATCCAAACCAAATTACCGCTTTGGTTTGCTTTTTCAGGTTGAACCGAATAGTGAACACCCTTAGTGCAGTCTTATAAACTTGCAAAACGATAACAATAAGGGATTAATGCAGGTGGATACATGGTGGTGAGAGAAAATGATTTGGACATTTGAAATTTGGATGCATAAATCCTCAGAAGAAACACAACATGCTGATCAGCCTTCAAAAGAAAATTAGTGGCATGGGGGACTCACAATCCAGTCATAAACTTGTTTGACGCCCAACTGCGTATCACCATGGAGAATGCCTGTAAATAACTGCGTTATGAGTGATAATGACCATAAAATGAACTGGTTCAAATAACATGATAACATTAGCCCTAGAATGTGGAAAGCACATGGAAAATAAAATCCAAACAACTTCTGAAAAAAATAACAGTATATAATAGCGAAGGCAGCTCACCATCATCTTCAAACTAAGTCCGACTCAAGTAACCTGAAAATGCAATCTCCTAAAGTAACTCAACTGCAAAGGCAATACCCTCATCACCACTATTTTTCTTCATGAAGATGAATGTAGGTGATACACTTTCTACCGAACAAATAAGAAACCACAGGCACAAAATTTTACCAAGATGATAAAAGAGAGGAAAAAAGAGAAGAACAACAGAGGAATCATGAGAATAACAGTACTTACAAGGGAAAGATGATAAATTATACGTGTAGATAAAACATGCATTTTTTGGAAGTTAACGGTATTATTTCCCCTCATTGTTTTCCCTTGCGGCATGCAAGGAAGATTAAACCTTATTCTCCATTAAACACGATAGCAATAGCAAGGAGGTTGAACACCCAGAACCCTTCGCGTTCATCAACTGAACCCAAAAAAAAAAAAAACACTAGGTTCGAAGTAAACGCCTTCTCAACACGATGTGAACTTCTTTAAATCCCAACGGAGCACCACGCGAATTTTTCGATTCGGCAAAATTCACGGCCCAAAACCTGTGGAACATCTTCACACACCACAGTGCTGCGGCAGACAACGGAGGAGGAGAAGAGACGAATTAGGAATGGGAGACTGACCTCGCGACCCGAGTTGTGGTGGTGCGAGGCGGAGTTTGAGGAGGAGGAAGCCTTAGAATCGGAGTCGTCGGCGGGGTCGCCGCCACCGGGGATCAACAGCTCGCGATCTCGCTCCACCCTACTTCCCATTGGAGCCACCGACTTCTCGTCGCCCATAAAGTCGCCGCTCGGTGCCGCCCCCCGTCTTCGACTCCCCGCCTCCCTCCCCTAGTTCCCTCGAGCGGTGGCTTCCACTAGTAAGATTAGATTGTTGGGAGTCTACACATGGAAAAGGAGCGACAGCAGCGGAAGACGCCGGAGAAGAAACCGGCACGGAAGTTTCTTTAATTTCTGTCCCTTTCTGATCCCTATTTCTCGTTTTGTCCCCGCGAAATCGACCGCATGAGGGCTTTTCTGAAAACTACGTTCTTCCGCTGAACGCCGCGCCGGTTGCTCCGGTGACCATGGCAGGAAGCTGAGCTGTATGACCACGTGGCACTCACCGGTTGGCAAGGCTGGCGGAACCGCGAACGACGCCGAGTTGCCATGTGGCAGGTGAGTTCCAACGGGAATCCTATATTGCAAAATTATAGTTTAATTCTGCGTGTGTTTGGTTGAGATTTTAAAAATTATTTTAATCACCATCCAAAAGTCAACCAAAAGTATCTGATTTTCTTTTGATTTTTATAGTAAATGATTGAGTTTAGATTTTTTTTTCAGAAAGTGAGAAGTAGAAAGATCAATTGTCTTTTTTTACAACAATTAAAAGTTGGATGAATTGTGAAGATCATCATTTACCAAAAAATTTAGAATTAAAAACAAATGGAGAGAGACAAATTTGGTTTGGACATATATTTGTTTTAAAAAGTAAAAGTAAAATATATTATATTTTATTAGACACTATCAAATTTGGTTTGGATTCTCACAAAAAGGTTGAAATCAAAACAAAATAGCCACGTCATGTTTCTTCCTGACTTGATCAAAATCTAAATATTTTACCTTCTGTCCGAATCAAAAAAAGATAGAAATAGATGATTCCAATTCTTCACGGTAGATGCAGCTTCTGTTACTCGGTGGTTTAAGGGCATTCAATTTTAAGGATGTAAGAACATAATAACGTGAAGTACAGGGTCTGACGAATAAGAACTGAATGCTGTGCAGGCGACCTTCTCTTCTTATAAATTCTCTCTCACCTACTGAAAAAAAATTGCCAATAAATTAGAGTGAGAGGTAAATATGTAATAATGAAAATTTACAAGATAAAGAGCAAGACCACTTATCTCTTTGTCGGCACGTACGATGCAGAAGAAATCAGATGATTCAAATCGGTGAGAGTTCGTCCACTTCCGTCCTGCTGCTGCGATCCCGTCGGAGACGAAGGAAAACGCTACGCGCGGACGCCATCAATGATGTTGAAGCAGAAGTCTTCCGTCCTACGCCGAGTTCAGAACTAGGTCATGAAAGGCCTTCTTTCTGGAGCTCGAGAAGGACGGAAACAAGGACTTCGCCGGTGCCGTCTTCCGGAGGGCGTATAGCCCTAGATTCTATTTCTCTGTTGGGCATTTAAGTTCTCCGTTTTTGTCAAAACGTTTTCAGTCAGGGGATTTGCTCTGTAGATGCTTTCCCTCTCGATATTTGTGTGTCGCTTGTCAGGATCGTTTTGTGTATCTTCGTGTGCCTGCGCGTATTAGTTTGCCTGCATACGGGGTTCAAATAGGGTGCCCTGTTGTATAAAATATTCGACTTCCGTCAAAAGGAATCACAATATTCTATAATTCACTTGCAGGTCGCGTTGTCAGGATGACATTCTTCTCTTATTTTTCCTTCCTATGTGTCACCCTCTGTCATACATTGAGCCAAGCACTGTTTTATCCAAACCAACAATTTTTTGATGGTTTCTTCGTCCACTTTTTTCTGTACAGTGTTACTGATATTCCAGAGATTTGTCAACCGTTGTCAGTGATAGTCAGATGTTTAACGTGGAAACGTACTTTTTTTGCCTATTCATGTGCAGGACGTTGAAAGTATCAGAAGGTCAATGACGTGAGGTGAAAGATTCCTGGAGTTGTTAACATACACCTGAAATCTTTTCATGGAAGTTCACTTCTCTCCGGTAGTGACAGTAAGTCATATATGTCATATGGAGCTGTCTGTTTGAGTTGTTAATTTGTGTTGAAGTGAATTATGTCCTTGTGTGGCAATTCATGTGGAAATCTTGCCTTGTTCATGGGAAGGATTTTCATTTTAGCTTATTTATTTTTGGTAGTTGTGGGTTGATCATACCATGGAGCTATTATTTGACCCGTAAGTATTGGTGAAATAAATTAGTTGCTTGATATGCAGCATTGCATGTTTTGGGAGTTTTTTATTGATGGCCATCATTTAATTTCCTGTTATATATACCGCTTCTTGCAAAAACATTACTGCCTACCATGCTTGAGCTAACGAAGGGCGATCAGGTACTGTTCAACTGCAAAATCAAGCATGCATGTCCATTATACAATTGTACAGCTGATTTTACCCAAAAAACTGATCTAGAATTCCAGTTCTGAAAAATAAACAGAACCTATTAAACATGAAGCATAGAGAAATGTTCTTAAGTTGGTGTTTTCTACACATGGATTTTCTCTAGTTTTGATATGTTTGTTGCGAATATCTCCATCATTACGTACCTCATCAGTAGCACATTCTGGAAAAGTTATTAATGTGTCATAGCCCGTGTTCCAAACAAATTAAGGGTAACTAAGTGTTTAGATGGACTGTGAAAGTCGGGGTGGGGCAGCATGAAGGGGCGATGATCCTTCAAACCTTCTGTAAAATCCTTTCAAGATCTTATAAGATAATAATGGAAAAGTGTGTATATATTATTACATTTATCACGGACAATGTCTCTTGAGCAAAGGAGCATGTATGAATATTTCATCCTGTACTATGGTCTATCTAAGTATTTTTCTTACAAACATCTTTCTTCAGTTTGATTTTTAATCTCTTCCGTAGAAACTTTATCTTTGAAGAATATTTTTCATTTTTATAATTAAAATTATTAACTGTTAAATTACTATATACCCTATATGTTGCCTCAAGTTAGGAAACCTTTTTAGCATTTTTGCCCAGGGAAGCATACCAATTCTGACAAAAGGGAAGGCTGCCAGATATTTCAGGAGCGATGATACCGGATGTGCTGCAATGTGGAGAAGAGTGTCAGGTGATATTTGGCGCTTTCCAAACTGGAGGACGATATTGATGTGCAGATTGGCAGTCCACTGGAAATCCGGAAGATGTAAGGCAGGGGCATTTCTCTTTCGATTCTCATATTTCTCTTTTCTCTTCTTTCAGGCCTCTGTCAATTTCGTTTTCCTAGCCCTCTAATACTTATCTATTCTCACCTCTGAGTGGTGATCTGCTGCTGCTGCAACTGTCTGATAATAACTACTTCCTGGGGCCTTTATTTTTCTCACGATGTAGTTGGGTGAGTGAGGTCTGGTGTTCAGGACAAACCCGCAGGGAAGAGGTGCCATTAACTAAACTAATCTTTTGAATACCTCCATGATTTCACCCGTTCTTTCCCCAAAATCTAAGTAGCTAACTAGGGATTGAGGTTCTTGACAGCTTTCTCCTACTTCAAGTTCCACACTGCTTCTTTACTCTGGATTAGCCAGTAATCAGATTGTGAGAAGGGTCTAGTACCATCAAACATTTATAGAACCCCCAGCTGCCACTGAGGTCCCTTAATTCACCAGGAATTTGACAGTAGGTTCTCGAAAATACATAACAACAAGAAGCATACGATGATTATATAGGACTGAGATGATAATGATAACAATGATGATTATAATTCGCATAGAATGTAGATGGTGTTAATAATTTTGATGATAAAGTTGATATCTATGATGATAGTGTCGACGTTTCTCAATGAAACGAGGATGGTCTCGTGTAGGGCAGCCCAAACCAAGACAGTCTTCCGGCAACCTCATGGTTGGCTGCCGTAAGGACTGTAGTACTGGCCACAAGCAGCAACTAAATAGTTCTCATCTGAGTGCATCTGCGGCTAAGAAAATTACCTCCAGAGATAGTGTACCTAGACAAGTAAGCCAGCTATACCTTGTTGGTTGACGACTAAGGGTGAGGCACGATATGACGTATACAGTGAATAGACATTCAGCAGTTGTGATGTCACGGGAGGGGGGAACATGGTGTTCGGTGTTGCTAGAGTTGTCCGCTAGAGTTGTCCAAGTAAGACTGCTGCTTCAGACCAAGATGATGTGATTCACCATGGTTATATGATGAATTCTATAATACTCCATTTGGTTAGATTATCAAAAATAATATTATGTCAATTTTGATATCGATATCGGTAGATGTTGGAGTATCAATATCAAAATTGCTATAAGTGAACAATTGTAGTTCACATCATGTTTTATTTGCATCGAGAATTTCAACATTGATATTGACAGCTGCCAAACAGTACCATATTACTATCCTTATCGATTTCGAAATGGATAGTGATAGATATATGTTTAATGCATTTATAACGTTCTGCATTGACTGATGATGGTAATAACGATAGATGATTTATTTTTGATATAGATGATTCTATGATGCCACACGATCGTTACCACCCGTTTGCTAGGAGATGCTGCTTCGGATGACGATGATCAAAATAGAGTGTAGACGAATATGAGTTGAAGATATGGTCATGTTCACGATGCATTCCACTATGTTCTTCTCTTCATGACGCGATTGGAGAAAATGAGGAAAATATTAAAGAAACGATTCTTTCCTCTCCTCCCCCTCCTTGCCCTCCTTTCTCTTCTGTATCTATTTTCTTCTCACGGATAAACATCTTGTAGTCTGCAAATTGAACCCAACGGGAATGAATCAATTTGCTTCTGTTCAACCATTTTTCATTGAATATGATTTTTCTATCATGTGCTGCATAAAGACACAAGATATCTGTTTGTATAAAAAGGTTTACATGTACGTTCATATTTTTAACATAATACAAGTATTTGATAAAATCTGCTATATTCGGTCTGAGATCTGGCTTATTTTCGATGTCCATGAACATTGTCATAAAAAATCTCTCAAAACTCATGAAAATGGGTTTTTTTTAAAGGATTTTGACAGAAATCTTATATCCACTATCCGAATCAAGCGGGTCCCAACCAAGATGCAGAGAAATGGTTGGACTTATGTGTGGTCCTCTGCTGCCTTGCCTAAGATGTGTTTACCAAGAGTCCATTTGTTTGCATGTAAAATCGGATTTATGCGCAAATTTTACCGTTTTTTTTTCCACCGCATTATTTATTTACCTGTAAAATATGGGATCAACGGAGAACTTTCTTCTTGACCGTCTTATCGCAGGATTTCGGCCTCCCGAAAATTTGAGCGGACGCCGTTTTCCGCGGAGTGCCGTTTCGAGCCGGGGACGAGGGTTTTCGCCTGGAGGGCTCGAGGCGGCCAAGAGGCGACGAGGAGGGCTCGACGAGGAGCTATCGGCCGGCGACGAGGAGGAGAGCTCGACGAGGAGCTTCCGGCTGCGGAGGGGGGGACGCCGCGCGGGGGGAGGTGCGGGGGCATCTGCCGGGGGGGACTCCGGCTGCGGAGGGGGGACGCCGCGCGGGGGGGGGCGACTCCGGCTGCGGGGGGACTCGGGATGCCGCCCGGCTGCGCGGGGGAGGCGCGGAGGCGTCTGCGGGGGCGGGGGGGGGACTCCGGCTGCGGAGGGGGGGGGCTCGCGGAGGGGGGAGGCGCGGAGGGGCGGTGCCGGGGGAGGGGGGGGGCTTCGCGGACGGCGGCAGGGGGGTCGCGGAGGGGGGAGGCGCGGAGGGGCGGTGCCGGGGGAGGGGGGTGCCTGGGGAGGGGGGGGGCTTTGCGGACGGCGGCAGGGGGGGTCGCGGAGGGGGAGGCGCGGAGGGGCGGTGCCGGGGGAGGGGGGTGCCTGGGGAGGGGGGGGGGGCTTTGCGGACGGCGGCAGGGGGGTCGCGGAGGGGGAAGGCGCGGAGGGGCGGTGCCGGGGGAGGGGGGGCTTCGCGGACGACGGCAGGGGGGTCGCGGAGGGGAGTGAGTGCCGCGGAGGGGGGGGGGGGGCTCGCGGAGGGGAGGGAGTGCCGGAGGGGGGAGTGCCGCGGGGGGGGGGGGTCGAGGAGGGGACGGCACGGGAGCGCGGGATGGAGACTCGCGGGCACGGCACGAGAGCGCTTTTCTTCTGCGGGAAGGAGAAATTTTCTCCTCCGAACTTCTACCTCCGAGAAGGAGGAAAAGTGAAAAAAAAATGTAACCAAACAGCACCATAAAAATAAGAAGGACTTCTGATCAGAGAAGAAGTAAAAAAAAAGTACTTCCACGTAGTTCCCAAACGCAAACGCAGACTTCCGACCTTCTCCGTCGCCGGCGATGGGGTAGGGCTACAACTTGAAATCAATCCGAAGGGACGATTTCTGGCTTTGGGGCTCCGTTCGTACTGTTATCATTGGACCGATAAAATGTCATATTTTATAAAATTTATAATAATAATTATAATTATTAATTGTCATAAAAATTATTTTTTAGATTTTTTATTATTTTAAAAAATTTATATCAAATTTTAAAATATGAAATCATTGAAATAGATTTACAAACAATCAAACGACCGAAAATGTTTTCGAAAAAATAATTTATAGATAACCAAACGCCCGAAAATATTTTCATGGAAAATAATTTACAAGAAACCAAATAGTAGATGTTGATTTTGATTTCCTTGGAAAAAGTACTCCACGTAAATCAATTTCATTGATTTTAGTTTTACGGGGATCCAAATGGACCCAAGTTTCAGTGAAAGGGCCTATTTGGTTGAATGAAAAAAAAAAAAGAAAAGGAAAAGGAAAACAGTGAAAATGTTTTACAAGAGATCATCTTTTCATAGAAAAGGATACATGAATCTCTTGTTTGGCGAATCTGAAGATGATTTTCTCGAACATGTTTTCAACTCTTTCGTTGGTTGTCAACTATCATTAAAGTATTTAATATCAAGTTTCTTAAAAGATATGGTGAACTATGTGGCTACAAACAAACGTTGTTAACAACGCACCGAGCAAATATGGAAGGAAAGGAAAAGAACACCTGTAATACTTAATCGGAGTTTGTCGATAATCCACCAACTTAATCCCCTAATTAACATCTTCATAAATAATATCTTCACACTCTCAAGAAAACTGTCCGCATCTTTACCTGTTCACGAACGAACCTACCCATATGACAAGGAAATTCGCTCTCCGGTGGCTTCTTGAGGGGACTCAAGAAAAGTATCAGATGCTGCCGTGCAAGGCATGGATATCTTTCTGATCGTCCAGGTATCATCAAAGAAGGATGCTGAGCCCGGAAGGTCTTTGCCGAGAGCTTGGTCTTTTCTCTTTATCTTTTCTAGTTCGATAGGAAGTCGCGAGCTTTTGATCATGCCCGGGATATGGACGAACCAAATATGATCCGGATTGATTTGATTTAGACTAACATATATTATCCCGAGTCTCCTAGAGAGAATAAAAAATGTCCTTGGTGACTTTAACTGTGTTCGATTAAGACGTGAACTTTGACGAATAAATTAAAATAAAAAAGGTTAGGCAGAGAAGGCACGTAGATGCCGGCGGATCATTTGGTGGGGTTGTGACTTTTGAACTTCGGTAAAAAAAAAAAAAATCTTTTAACAAGCAACACTAGCTAGCGCATATAATTAATTTTACATCTATAATTGTGAAATATTTATTTATGTACGATAATATGCAGATATTATTATTGCATAAACACGATGTAAATATTTGTATTGGTTCAACTAATTGGTTAATTTCCTTTTGTAACTTCACCTCGGCGAGGAAGCATCGCTCCTTAGTGAGAGCTAATCCCTTCAGAAAATCTCTTGCAAAATTTTTCTCAATCCCTTTAAATAAATAAATAAATAAATCAATATTTTTTATAATTATATAATAATTTAAATTTTTTATTTTTTATTTACGTGTGGAAATTAAAATTTTCCTTCGAAAAACATCTCGAGTAAATCCGCTCTCCTCGCCGGCGCTCCCAGCTGGCAGTATGAAACCACGCGGTTTGTTCGACCGGCGGCGGCCTCCGACGTCAGGACCACCCCGGCCGTCGGCTGCCCCCCACAGGGAACCGGAGAGGAACCAGTCAAAATCGTGGGACGATCCGCCGCCGCCGTGGGCGCGCTTGATGCGGGGGCGACGGCGATGCTCGCGGAGGATGCCATTCCGGCGGCGGCGGTGTTGGATGCCCGCCGTCCCCGCTCCCCGGTCGCGGATACGCCGTCCCGGTCTCGCGGTCACCCCGCGGACATGGTGCAGGCCGAGGGTCCGGCCACGACGCCGGGGGTGAGAGAGAAGAAGCGACGCTCTGATGCCCCATTGTTTTGGCAGCATTTGAGTCTCATTTATAGTGGGTAAGGGAGTAGGAGGAGTCCGTGCCATATCCAGAAGCGTAAAGCTCTGCTTCCCTCTGAGAGAGAGAAAGAGGAGAACTGAGGAAGCGCCAACGCAGAGGGTCTTCTCTCTCTTGTCATCCGTCCTCGGTCCGGAAAGATCGGAAGAAGCGGTCTTCTTTATCCCGGAAAGAGAGAGAGAGAGCGAGCAGAGACCCCGCGGAGGAGCGGGGGAGAGAGGGGCGCGCCAACGCAGAGGGTCTTCTTCTCTCTCATTTCAGAGCTTTGGATAGATCGGAAGAATCGGTCGGAAAGAGAGAGCGGGCAGAGACCCTGCAGAGGAGAGGGGAGGGGAAGCAGAGTCGAGAAAAATGTTGGAGGGGAAGGCGGTCGTGGAGGACACGGACATGCCGGAGAAGATGCAGCTTCGGGCCATGGCGGCGGCGTCCACCGCGCTCGACCTCTTCGACGTCTCCGACTGCAAGGGCATTGCGACCCACATCAAAAAGGTTTCTCTTTTCTCTTTTATCTCCGACTGTGCACGGTCGGCGAAGGAGATCAGACGGGTTTGCCGGCCAACCGACCGACATTTCTCCCTCAATCCCTCCATCTTGGCAGGAATTCGACGGCGCGTACGGGGCCGGCTGGCAGTGCGTGGTGGGTTCCAACTTCGGGTGCTTCTTCACCCACACGAGGGGCACCTTCATCTACTTCCGCCTGGGGAGACTGAACTTCCTCATCTTCAAGGGCGCCGCCGCCTGAGGCGGGGCTGCGAAAGATCGGTGCCGTCGCCGCCGTCGCCACAGGATCGCCGGCCCGGTCCCCGACGCTGGCACAGGCCGAGCAAGCCTCGGATACTGCTCGGCGCCGTCGTCTTGTCTTGTATACATAAACCTACGAGACTGTGATGTAAAGATCTCCCCTTTTCCTCCTCCTCCGTTCCGTCCGCTCTGTTATATAGTCTTCTGATATTTCAGTGCCTTCTTCCCCGGAGTCCAGGAACTAGGGCTTCTTCTTTTTCCGCGTTGGCAGTTCTGTTTCGCTCGGCAACCTGCTCCGCTCCATCTCTAGCCGCCGATCCGGCGAGGTCTGGTCATTACCGCCGGCGAAATCATTTTATGTATCTTGGAGTTTGGAGTATGCCCGCTTTTTCAACGGAGATGGTCGTGGACGGAGTTCAAGGGAAGGTAGAAGGTGGCGGCGGATAATGGTCGGTGGTGGTTGGTTGCATACGGAGGCCGGAGTTCATGTAAAAACTAGAGATTTGATAAATATACAGTCTTTTGATCGGCCAAAACATTGGTCAAAGATTTAATATATATATCTTATCTTTTCTTTCTTTAGTACGGCTTTGAAGGAGGAGGCAAGGCGTGTAAAATAAAAAGGCTGTTTGGAGTTTGGAGTATGCCCACAGTTTCACCGGTTCTTTCTTGACGCGCTGCCCTCTATGAAAATTTTTAATAGGGCGTTTAATTGAAGCAATCATTAATATATGTTTACGATAAAATTTTATAATAAAATGAAATATAAATAATTGAAAGCATGGAGTTATCAAAAAAGCGAAGGACAGTGTATAACTCTAAAAGCTGAGTAACAACAATGGGGTCACTCTTATTTTTGGCTAAGAAACTTCCTATAAAACATATTTTTGTAATGATTGATAAAAACTATTTTTGACGACTTTTATCACAAAAACAAACACGTTTTTAAATTTAAGTATACTAAATACCTCATAAAAATTCCAAGGATATAAATATAATATATTTTAATAAAATATGACATGAACCAAAGCAAATAAAATAGATATATTTTTTAATAAAATGTGATTTGAACTGAGCAAAATTCGATCATCACATCCGGAGCATTATCTCTTGCATCTCCTGTGTGTAGTTTGATGACCTGAACCAAAGCACATTTGGCGACGTCAAGAACCGGATCGCGGCCTCCGTCGTCACCTGGCGGAGGAAGATGCACCACAAGGACGGCAAGTCTTCCTGGGGCTCCGCCGTCAGCTTGGAGAAGAGGGAGCTCTTCGAAGAACGGGCAGAAACCATCCTGCTCATGCTCAAGCAGAGGCTCCCGGGCATCCCCCAATCCTCCCTCGACATCAGCAAGATCCAGTACAACAGAGTAAATTAGTCAATTAACCACATCGAGTACTCTATATATATATATATGATCACGAATTGATTAGTCAACCTCTCCTGATCTCGATTTCGTGATCAAGGACGTTGGACAAGCCGTCCTGGAGAGCTATTCTAGGGTTTTGGAAAGCCTGGCGTTCACGGTGATGTCCCAGATCGAGGACGTTCTCTGCGAGGATGATTCTTCCAATCCGTCCCGCCGGGAGGCTGATAAGCGGCGGCCGACGATGTCGACGGAGCCGGTGATGACGATGTTCCCGAGCGCCGAAGAGGAGGTGAAGAAGCTGGATTCCACGGCGTACCCCGCCTCCTCCATGACGCTGTCGGATTTCATGGGTTGGCACTTGGGCCGTGCATCGACGGAGACGAAGAGGACGGATCCCGACGGGTCTGAGGAAGCGAAGAGCTTCGAGGAGGGGAAGCCCGTGGCGAAACCGGCGAACGTTGTAACCAACAGGAAGGTCTCTCACATTGAGAAGATTGAGAACCTCGGCGGCCTGCGGAGCCCCACGGCGAGACACTGACAGAGTGACAGGGAATGGCCGGCCGGCCGGCGGCGAGGATACATAGAGAGAGCGACGGCGGGAGCTAGCCTGACTGTAAATAGATATCGGGGAGCCTCAGAGAAGCCGCAGGAACCTTGTAGCCGGGAGGAGCTCGGTGGTTCCTTCACCGCCGCCGTCGGGCGGCCGCTCGAGGGTGGTGACGGGACACAGCGACACAGCGCCGCCGCCGGCGGCCGGGTTTCAGGCTACTGGTTTTATTCCGCCGGTAGTTGGATTAACGCACTATCGTTCTTCATTTGTATTGTGTTGTAGTTAGTTACCATGATACAGCAATAAGAGTTAGCAGTTGTCGGAGAGTAGTCATGAAAATGAATGACTAATTTAGATAAAAATTATTTGAAACTTGCTAACGTGATAACAACAAACTCTATATGTTTGGGTACCGTATATATGTATTTAAGCCCCATGTGTTTTGGTATTTCAATGACTTGAAAAACTTTCACCCAACGTCTCAGAGTGAGTAACAACATGTATACGGTATGGAGTCACTGTGACCCCTGAACCCTCATCCTGGATGCCCCCCCCTCCTTATCAGGGGCTCGATCCTCCGTTACCCGCGTATGGGGCGAGCTTCCAGGCCAATGCGGTAATGACCAAAAAAAAAGTTATTGTAATAAAATAAGATAGATTTTATTAAAACTTACCGTGCAAGCAAGCAATTATCAAAAGTATCTTACAAGGGTAATACGATTATCTACGACTCCCACATACAACATGAACCAGACCAAATGTGGAGCATCATCATTGCTTCTAAGAACATGAAATGTGGCAAAAAGAAATAAAGAATTCATGGACATAAAAAAGTAACAGGGATAAATCAAGTTTATCGCCCAAACAGGCCCTAAAGAAACTCATCGGGTACACCAGCATAACCAAGTAATAACTGATCAAAACCTTAATATGAAATTGACTTAAAATGAAAAGACTTGGATTTTTCCTTGAATAACGCATGATGACTTTTTGCTGTTTCCCATGTCATATTGCTGCCCCTTCCTTCTCAAACTCGTATAAAAATAATTATACAAAAATAGCATCTGCCTTTTGCAAGGGTCAGCATCTGAAGTTCCGGCAATAAAACCCGTGTGCGACAACTCGAACAATGCTCGTAACTTTAGACGTCAAAAATGAGCTCTTCAATGATCAATTATTCGCGGAATTCAAATGCGTGGAGAAATCAAAGAGATGCATAGAAGAGAGATTGATAGATCTTAAAATCTCTAGTTAGAAAAGTAAATATATTAAAATAACAAACACAAAAAGGATATGATAGACTTAAATTAAGGATGATTAAATATGATTTAAATAATTTAAATATCTCAAGAGAAATAACTCAAAATTAACGAAAGATAAACCAAAATCTTCGGCATGCCAAAATTTGATTCATGTGACTAAACCATACCAATCAAGCAGATAAAATAGAACTCCTGAGAAAAGACGCTACATTTGCTTAAAATATACATAATGAGATTTAGAACCGGTAATTCACAATTAGATGACGCCTCAATCCAGTTTTACTCTCTCTAGTTCTCCGATAATCTCTTCAAACTGCAAAATAGAAAGCAATTGTATGAAATCAGATCCCTAAAGAAAACCAACGGTAAACAAAGGAACAAAAGTTAGGGAATATTAACAGAAGACAACAGAAAATAGTATATACACCTTCAAGGTCTGGCGAATGAAGTAATCACCATAATGCTTGGTTGATTTCGATTCAACAACATGAATGGTGTCCTGCGTTGTACAACATAGAAAAATCAATCATATCTAGCCTTATCCATGAAAGAGAAGTATCAAGTATCTATTTGATATTTTGGGAGGCTACTAGTGACTGGTCAGCCAAATAACAACAATAGATTACCCCTTTTCAAATTGATAAAAAAAATACTTTGAAAGACAATGAGAAAGAAATCAAAGGCAGTCAATATAAAGCAGAATAAAAACAAGGGCCAAATGAGTTACGAATGGAAAGCCCCAAAATATGACCAGCAACTTCAACCTTCCACTCGTTTGCTTTCATCAAAAGTCAAAAATCCAAGCATGTTCGAAATGTCAAAATGTTATAATAAATAAGACATCTGTTGTTTCTTTCTGTACAAATAGCCTGCTCACTTGCACCAAAAACTAATTCCAAATGCCAAATAGCCAGAAAAGTTTGAATCTAAAACCAATTTCAAAATGTGTGTTTCTTATATGAATCAAGTTAATAATTTCCAACTTGACAAGCGTATGGAACAATAAGATGTCTTTGCCGCAGATTTCAAATACTTCCAGGAAAGATCTTTAGATCTTACAAACAACCACAAGAATTCCAAGAATTACACATCAGATAATCAGCTGATTCTTCAACAAATGCAACGTTCCTCATCTTCAAATAAGGTGTCTTCTGAGAGGTGGGAACCATAGTTGTCAAGGCGACAAGGCGCCCAAGGCGTTGAAGGGTACCAATTCCGCTTAGGCGACAAGGCGGCCGCTTAGGCGTCGCCTAGGCGGTCAAGGCGGTATTCAAGGAAGGCTGAGTCGGGAGGTTGTTATATATAAAAAAACATAAATATAATTATATTTGTTATGTTATAATTGAATATGAGTGTAAGTATATAACTCATTTATGATTATAAAATTTATATATGTGCAATAGTATAAGTGATGGTAAAATATTGTTATAATATTATTAAATGGGGGGGCGCAGAGTAGTCGCGGATCGACCTGAGTATGTAATAGTATAAGTGAGACAAAGAGAGAGAGAGAGGAAAGAGTTGAAAAAGAACTTAATTAAGTATATAATATATGTTTATAATCATAAATCTTAAATATGTATGATAGTATAAGTGATAATACAATATATTAATATATTGAAACTATCATTAAATAAGTGCCCCTTGTGAGGGGTATCAAGGGAGAAAAATTCCTCAAAAACTTTTTTTAATGATGTAAAAATACCCAAGGCGCCTTGCTTGGGCGCCTTGGGCGCCTAGGCTAGCGCCTTGGCGGGCGCCTTGGGCGCCTTTTTGGCCCCAGACAAGGCGCCCTGGCAAGGCGCCCTTGGAAAGGCGCCTTGCCGCCTAGGCGGGCGCCTTGACAACTATGGAGTCGGCCACTAGATCGGCTAGTGCCAAATCCAATCCAATCAGGATCAGATCGGAAGAATTGACCAGCTCTACAAGAGAGAAACCGATCGGAAGAAGTTTTCCTGTGAGATTCCAGCTGATGACAACTTAAAATTGGAGATAGAACCCCCCCCCCCCCGCTAAAATCAGGTTGCCATATGCAGATTCAATCCTGGAATCAGCAGATTCCGCAAACCATGGATGGACCTCAGTCCCTAGTCCCTACTGTATCATCAATTTACCATACAACCTGGAGATATCTACACATGCATCCACTCCCTCTAAAAATATGGCTTGGACAAATGACAAGATACAGCAGTGCGCCAGGATACAGTCACCAGCATGGAAGGTGTAATCAGCTGATTCCGGATTATGATAGGAATAGGTCAATCCAATTTAAGGGGGAAGGTGCCAATTTGACCCCAAAAGGGTGGGATCAGACAGGAATCCATTTCTCTTTTTTTTTTTTGAAGAAGCTATCCAGGCTGACTATGTGAGAGATAAGGCAGTACGGTCCTAGATTTCCAGAAACAACATTAGCCATACATACGGAAAATGCAAAATACAGTATACACAAAATATCTGAATGAGGATCACTGAATAAAAAATAATTAAACAATTCGATATGCAAACAGCACAGTAGTGATACATTTCTTACCAATTGTCCAAATTGTCTATTAAAAATCATTAAATACACAAAAATATGGTTAATACAACGAAAAAGACACTCAAAAGAAGTTTCAATCAAGGAAAGCTAGATCAAGGATCAGTAGCATATCAGTCTGCTCGTGACTGACCTGACCAATCAGGCTCCAATACAGACCTGGTTCGGATAAGAATTTTAAAAATGCCATTTCTATGTGAAAATTTCAAACTATTGTCAATAAAAAATTAAAAATTTGTATGTCATCAATAAAAAGAAAAACTTCAAATCCTTCAATCTGGACTTTTTAATGATGACCAGGTGATCAAAATTCCTTATACAAAAAATGCAGTAAAGAAAGAAAAGATAAGGCCCATCAAAAAAAAGCTACCGAGATGGTAGTTACCGATGGGTGTTACAAGAAGCAAGCATTAAAAGTTAAAAGCTTATTCTTGAACGAAATTCCTTCCATGTGCTTTCCAAAGTGAGCATATTGCCAATCTTTGACCAGAAGAACAAAAATCCTTCTTTTTCTCATCCGCCAACTAGACCATAGCAAAGCAGGTAGTATAAGTTCTCAGAGTTTAGTTTCCCCCTTCCACGGATTTAGCCTCGACCAAGAAAATAAGAGAGAGGTGGCAGTGTCTGGTTCCAGCCAATGAATCAACCAACTTTTGAACACAACTACCCACAAAGAGCTAATGATCCCACACTGAATAATGAGGTGATCGGCAGTCTCTTCTTTCAATCCATGGAAGACACGTTTCGAAGGCCAATTGGACAAATGACAAGGTACGGCAATGCACCAGGGTACAGTCACATTATAGAAGGTGGAATCAGCTGATTCTGGATTAGGATAGGCATAGGTCGATCCCATTTAGGGGGGGAGGTGCCAATTTGACCCCAAGGGTTGAATTAGACCGGAATCCATCTGAACAGTACATAAAAACTCAGCCCATTTAAACGAAGTACATGTTAGTTATACTCTGGGGTTCCATGAAAAGTGGGCCTAGAGTCAAATTCAAAATGGTCTGGGTAATTCACTGGTCATTTTTTTCTCAAAGGCTGCTACCATGGAATAGTAGGGGATGATGAGTTCAATGACTTGTATTCTAAATTAGATTTTAGTAGGTTCCAAAACAATTAGAAAGAGAGTTCGGGGTTGAGTTGAATGATCGTGCCATCGTTGTCAAGATAACAAAGATGTTCAGGGCAAACTTTCTGCTTAGACGACAAGATGGCCACTTAGATGTTGCGTAAGCAATAAAAAATTATAGATTAATACTACATATATATGCATAAATAAATATAATATATAGAGAGAGTGAAAAAATTGGTAAAAATATAATGTATACTTTAAATGATTTAGGTATAAGAGTTTTATGTATAATCATATACATATTTGTGTATTATAATTGAATGTGACCTATATGTGCATGCATGTAGATGTGTTTCATGTACGTAATTATGAATGAGGGTGTGTATATTTAAGAAAATATAATATTTATAAATTAAGTGATAGGGAGAGAAAAGTGGGTTGAGAGAGAACTTTATAAATATTTAAGTATATATTTATAACCGAAAGTATTAAATATATTCAGTAACATAAGTGATAGTAAAAGATTTCTATATGATTTCACTATCATTAAATGGGCAGCCAAGATTCGCAGAGGTAGGTGACTGGTGACTTGGGCTTAGGAGGCCTAGGCAAGTGCCTTGTGTGATTTTTGGGCTGCCAGAAAAGTGCCCCCGCACCTTGCCCCTGAAAAGGCACCTTGGTGGACACATGGACGGCGTTGTCTTTTGCTGTTGATGACCTCCAGATTGTTGGTTGGTTTGTCGTGTCTCATCAGCAAGGCTGTATTGACTTTGGATACCATGGTTAGTATCTTGCATAGAATGTGTACTGTTCTTCGCCCATGTATTACATCAGAGAAGAACAAGGTTGGTGCACTTGCGATCCTTAGAAAACGAGAAGGTGAAAGAGAGACAGGTAGGGAGAAAGAAAGAGAGGTAAGTGGAGAAAAATAAGGCCCCTTGGGGCCTTACATAGAGCCCCCAAGGGGGCTGGGGCACTGGATGTGCCATCAACAGCTATACTGGACTATCTGTTTTTTTAATAAATAAATAGCATCATATGGGTTCAACATTCATTTGGTAGTAAGATAAGGCACCCTTTTAACAGGAAAAGTTTGTATTTATAAAATATTGAACTGAACTGCTGAAAAAATTTTCTAACAAAGTGTCAAAGACACAAGTTGCTATTATGTAACAAAAGTTTGCACATCACAGACACAATGAATTTTGAATGAGCAAAAAAAAAAACAAGAATGCATGCTCAATGATGTAGAAATCCATTTAAGCATTGGAGACAACTTTTTATCAAACATGCAAGTTGCTGCTGCATAGGACAACCTCGTAAATACTACAAAATATAAGCAGACATCCAATTCTGAATGAAGAATGTCAGCAAAAAAGAGAAGAAACATGCCTCAATGATGCAAAAATCCATCTCAGAATTGGAGAGAATTTTCCCTCGAGTATCCACCGTGTGTGTTTTATGCTTGAAGGTCATCAAGATAGTTCTGTAGAAGTTGAAAAAAAATCGTATTTCAATAAAATATAAGACATGCAGTTATTTTTAATGTGTTGCTTCTTTACCTCAAATATAATTCACTAAAGAAAATGACAAAAACAGATTAAGCACAAACCTGAGAGTTGACTCATCGACCTCCATATATGCAGCAAGCTTTCCGATTGAAATAGTTGAATATAATTTCAAGAAGTTTCGTAGACCAGAAAGCAATTGTTGTTGCTTTACTTCATAAAGAAACAACTTCAATTGCAACCTATACGCATCCTGCATAAACCATCAACATGTCTGGTTCATCACCTTGTCAAGAAAATGAAGAACTTTCATCTGCTATGTTCTGGAGCAAAACATTGATATCATATTCATATATATCTATAAGCAAAAATTATTCTGGGACATAGAAGACAATGATAATTCTCACACACATTGATGCAAACGAAAACAATAGTGTCACTTATTCCAGTCATGCCTATGCATTTCTGCCAGAAAAGAAATAGCTGGTTCCAAATTCCTGCAAGAATCAGCCTGACCTGGCCATAATCAAGCTTGACTTGGTCAGATCAGCCGCAAATAGTTGATTTCAGACAGGTGATCAGTCAACCCGGAGTCCCGGACTGATGAGGACCGAGTTGGATCCGGACAAGAAGGTCAAGGACATACATGTTCAAGTTTTCAGAAGACGTCACATTTATTTTTTTATTTAATAGCATTAAAAAAATTACATTTATTTTATATTTGGAGTCCTTTTGAGTATTTTTACATTTTAGTCCTTAGAGGACATGTTTGTAAATGTTTGCTTTAGAGGTCCTTTTGTAATATGCCCCCCCCTAAGTAGGCCCCATCAATCAATGAAAGAGGAGGCATACGATGGAAAGAGGCTGATTCCAGTTATCCCCCTCTCCTATGTGGTCTCTCTCCCTCCCATTTCTTTATTCTCCAACATCGGTGAGGGGTCCGAAGGACCTCCAACACAGGGTGCCCCATCTCCTTCCTCTCAGGTAGGTCAAACTCACCCTCGGGTGCTCCTGTCTCTTCTCCTCCACCACTAGAAGTCAATCAGGACCATTGTTTACGGAATCGGTGGAATCGGACCGATTCCGACCGATTCCGGAATCGGATCGGTGGATTCCATGCGGAAGGACCAATTCCGGCATGAATTCCGCGGAATCGGTTGGAATCGGTAGGAATCGGTCGGAATCGGTCCGGAATCGGCCGGAATCGGTCCGGAATCGGAATCGGAATCGGAATCGGATCGTTTTTTTTCATTTTTTGCTATTCCAGTCGGATCGGCCAGAATCGGTCCGAATCGGCCGGAATCGGCCGGAATCGGCCGGAATCGGTCCAGAATCGGCCGGAATCGGTCCAGAATCGGATCGGAATCGGAATCGGATCGTTTTTTTTTTTTTTTTGCTTTTTCTCTTACCGATTCTGGATCGATTTTCTTCCATTGAATCGGTCGGAATCGGTCCGATCCGATCCGATCCGGATCGAATCGGTACCCACCAATTCCGATTCCGATTCCGATCCCGCGATCCTTGATCAGGACTGTTATGTTCCTCTTCTTGTCAACTCCAGGCCTCCCTGGTTGCAATTATTCTTTGGTCTCACCTCCGGAAAATAGTTCGACACCCCCTTCTTCTCTGGCCATTACCCCTCCCTTTCTCTAGTTACAATTATTCCCCTTCTGCTTCCTCCGGATGCACACCACGCTGCCGTCGAACTTCATCCCCCTCCTTGCCATAGCCCTGTCAGCCCTCCACCTTCGGCACCCAACTGCCAGCCCTATTCACAGAAACTACGGTGACATCTCTCACCCACACCACCTTCAACTCCCGCAGGATCCCTATGCCATCAGCAGACCCCTCCAAGCTTTCCGTTGCTCCCCAGACCTCCTCCCCTCCTTCCCAACCTCCCATTCCCACAAAGACACTCCACCAATAGCCCTCATGTTACTGTTCATCATCTTCTTCATGGCATGAAAACAGGAGACAGGGGATGCAGAGAAATGGAAATGGAGAAGGCGTTTGATGGCAGACACTTCACCAAGTGTTAGCACAAGCTTCCTTCCTTTCTTTTTTATTTATTTTATTAAAAATACCCCACCTGTGGGGATTTGATTGGTGGGAACCCCACTAGTGGGAATGAACTGCTACCGTACTGTGAGTCCAACTTCGAGAAAGAATCCAGCATCTTATCATGAGGTTGGGGAACTCATCATCTCTCAAGGTCAACTATGTGCACCAATTGGCCCCAAGTGTCTGGTCCTCTACGCTACGCCTATGTGTAGTCCTCTTGACTTGTCACGAGTTCAGGTCTATAACGCCCACAAAATCATTGCACAAATTTATCTCACAGCACCCTATTGTGCCCCTCTGATCCCTAGATTTTCAAATGAAAAGTAGAATCTTATAGATGAAGGACCAGTCCCTTACAATAAAAGGCCGAGAAAACTCTTTTTTCCATGTGAGACTAGATTTGGGCAATGCTCTTCCACCCAAATCCTGGCTCACCCTTGAAACAAGTCAATATTGTAATGTATCAAGATCTGCTCTGGCATCATTTGTCATGGCCCACTGGTTGGAGAACTCGTCCTCCCTCGAGATTAATTGTCCGCTCTGGTCAGTCCCACGTGTCTGGGCTTCTTGCACTCACATGGAGCCCTCTTGGCAAACTATGTGACCATCACACAACTTTGTTCCACAACACCAAGGTAGAACCTTCTAACCTCCTCCTACTCTTAAAAAAAGAATTTTAAAAGTAGAGGATCAGCCCGTTAGATAAAAGCCCAAGAAAACTCACATTCTTTTCCTGTGTGAGACTAAAGTTGAGTAAGGAGGCTTCACAACCCGCTGGTGGTCGTAGCTCCATATCTCCTTTTTTGCTGTTTTTAGCAAATGTCTTTTGTTTGTGCGAATCCTATGGGCCCACTTGGGTTAACTACATAGATAGGATAAGGTTGAAGCATGGTTCCAGGTCATAATAGGCCCCTAGATCGAGCAAGACCAATCCTGACTCAAATATGGGTCAAATCGGCCAGCTTAGCCTATCATAAAGTAATGCAACAAATTCCAATGTAAAAACTTGTGCTGGAAACATACCTGGTTGTAATTAGCAAGAGGCTCATCAAACATTGGAGCAGATGGTGTGATAAATTTTGGGCAAGCGTAAGAGAACAGCTCATCATAAAGTACATATGCCTCATCATCATATCTCTGCATTCTCACCATCTTGTCATTGTACTTCTCTCTAAGCTGATTGTTGACATTTTCATCAAGAAGTTTCACTTGAGGACACAGGGATAAACAAATTGCCAGTAGTGCATACATCTGCTCATTTTTCTTTAGAATCTGGTCATATTGTGGAGACTTCTGATGATATTGTTTTGTCTTCAAAATGTATAAAAGGACTTTATTGAACTCCTTTATTGCTTCCACATATCTGACACAAGATGTACAAAACTTTGGATCAACTAATACACAAGATATGAATAAATAGTTCAACGAACTAACTTCATGAGCGATGCATAAAAGGACAGCAAAAAAGAGCAGCACCCTCATCTTCTAAGCTTCTAAAAAAAATCTTCTTATTATACTTTTAACTAGTTCAGGTCAATCTCCGCTCCCTCCTTGAAACTATGTGTGAGTATGACAGACCATCAAGTCACTTCATCTTTCTAATATCATCATTAATTGTACAAGGTTCATCATAAGTTTGCCAGCACTCATGACATCATTGGACATTACAGAGAAACAATGTTGTGCTCATGGTCCAGGGGTCATCTTGTCCCAGCAGTTGAAGACAAACCAAGGGAGAAACACTATGAGAGTAGCCATCAACAATCGGGTCAGTTGGTAGCACCAAGAGGTTAAGATGAGATAGGTGTCCAAGAGCTCACAAGAGAAAATGAGCAAGTGGCCAACGGTGCCCTGCTGCCAATCACACCAATAGGAAAGGAGGTATTGGAAGGATAGAACCCTTTGCAGGTATGACGGTCTAGTTCTCCAGAAAAGTATACAAATAAATCTACCACAAAGGGTCCCCTCAATAGCCTCCTCAAGAAAGTACCAGTGGCCTATCTGGTCCCCTCCCCTTCACATGCTCTCCAGCAACCTATTCAACAAATTGTAGAAGGCACCTGAGGTGCCCCTGGTACGTGCTTCAGTAGAAGAAGTGGAGCGATCTCCTAGATGATTTGGACGGAGAGAGGGAAAGAGGGGCCACCCAAACCTCCTTCAATAACAAAAAAGTGTTCAATGAGGATTTACTTGTACACTGATACTGATAGCAATATTAAGGGTAAATTCTAGTATAATTAGACATATTTCCATTAGAAACCATAAAGGAAAATCATTGAGGTCATCTAGCATGGAGTTAAACTATGTATAATGTGTGGACTAGTCAAAAATTGATGATAAATATAAAAATTAAGACATTACTTAAGCACATAGAAGCTATATAAGCTTCTGGATGTGCACAAGTCATAAAAAACGTGGTGTAAAAAAAAATTGAAATACAATCAGGCCATGTAAATGGAAGATGATTTTTCTCACTGAAAAATGTGCCCAAGTCAAATACCTTCTTGGGTGAGATGAATATCCATCACATATTCACATGGGATGTAAATATGCATATATGCATCGACAACTGTATGTAAGCGGTTGCATGAAAGCTGAGTCCCTTTGGTACAGAGAAGAGAGGACTTGTGTAATGAGCTGAATACAAGAAGGGCACAGCTACACAATAAGCAACCAAAGGATGATCTTATATGCAGCATTCATAGTTGTCAAGGCAACAAGGTGCCCAAGGAATTCTTAGGGGCCATTTCAGCTCAGGTGATAAGGCAGTCACTTGGGTGTCGCCTAAGGGGTAGAATTGAATGTTTATACACAGCACACGCAAGCAAGCACACACGCACGCACATACATCTATTATAGGTAGAGGAGGGACTAGGGAGAGAACTAGTGAGGGTATAGAATAGACTTAAAAGCTATAAGCTTTAGGTGTGAACAAATAAATTTTATATATTTGTATATGCATGTGAATATGTGCATGCATACAATGTAAGTACATATGCATTATTAAAAACCTTAAATATATATAAATAGTACAGGTATAATAAAAAGTTTTAGATTGACAAGCTGTGATTGATCTTAGCGGGTATTTGGGCAGCCAAACACCCCCCCCCCCAAAAAAAAGAAAACCTTTTTCATTAATCATGTGAAGGGGCCAAGGCAGCTCAGCTTGCCTAGGCAGACACCATTGCGTTGTGCTCTGCAGAGGGTTCCTTGGCACCTAGGCCCTAGGCAGACTTTGACAACTTTGATAAGCTCATAGGAATTCTACAACAGAAGGTCATCAACACTTAAGAAGGATCACACCTGTTGTATATGGAAAAAGAATTAATGTTTCACAGTGAGGATCTGCCATAACATGCTATGGACAAGAACGTAAATATAAGATTAATATAGAATAAGCTCTTGCTGTTAAAGATAAAGCTACTTTAGTGGAAGGTATCAAGAGGACAACTTACTAACTGGGGACCAACTCAGTGGCAGACCTAGAATTTTAATCCAGTGGGGTCACTTAAAATTTCAGTAGAGTCACCTACCTTAAAAAACTTCTCATATAAAAAAATTAATAAAAAATATTAAACACCTAAATAGATTTTTCAAAATCCACTAAGGTCACTTGACCACTGACCTCCATGTATATTGTAGATCCCCTGGACCAACTGTCATGGATTAGTAGAATAGAAGCAAAAAATGTTGTTTCTGTTGTCATTTTCATTGATCAGCTTTTCACCTCCCCTTACAGTTATGAATGTGCCATCCTGTCAGACACCCTTTTCAAAAGTTTGGATATTCAATCATTCGTGGTGGCCATGAAGTCAGAGCTCTTCTCCTGAGGTGAGATGACCTAAGACCAGCAGGTGAAAGCAAGCTTTATGACTGTCAGCTTTACTACGGCTTGTTTGGATGGAAAGAACTAACAGAAGGTTCAACCATAAGTCAGCTTTGCTGCATAAATTTATCCTCACAAGCTACGGTTTGGTCAGGGATCGGATGGAAGCTTGTCAGGGAAGTAGTGACGCCCAATGTTTGTTTCTCTCCCTAGCATAGGCTTTACTTCTGGAGGAATCTTTCTGCTAATTATCAGTGTAATCTCAATTTGATGGCTTTATTGCCTTAGCAGAATCAGCCATCATGTCCTGAATTGTTTTGCTTGTTAGGAGTTCGAACTCCAAGCCAGCTAACAGGCATGCAAAGCAAATTCTCTAAATCAGCCACTTAATAATCCATTTAATGAAGCCAATATGACAGACATGCTGAGGGGCTAAAAACTGCCAAGACAATCAAAGCAACTGCAATTTCAGAAATTTTTTCCCTGTCAAACAAGAAAATAAATTGCAATCAGGTTTCTCTATAAGAGAGGGCAACCTCAATTTACCTCTGGAAGGATCCGACCACCTTTATGAAAGTGGGCCATATAAATACATCTAGAACAAAAGAGGGAAACCATGTAGTAAACACAAGATACATCTTTATTTGGTCTCAGCTAGAATGAAAAAAAGCATACCTTCTTAGCATTAGGTTTGCGAATCCATAATGGTAAATAGTAGTTATATGGCTTCCAATAACAGTGGTGTGGACTCCTTGTTGGCTGATGTCTATCGGGGCCAAACACTTCAGGCCAGTATGGTAATCTCCTAGAAGACAATGCACTCTCAACAATCCTATCATGCTGTAATAGCCGAGCATTTTAAGGACGTTGCTACCACCATCATAGTCATAACCATCTGTAGCTGTAAACTGCTCCAGTCCCTCCTTCTCCCGTTCAAGTATCTGAATGATCATAGATTTCTCCACGAGAGCTTGCAAATAATTGAGTACACCATACACATTCCATGCCTGCATACCAGAATGGATTCATACATAGATAAAAGGAGGTGCTCAAACAGAACATTGTTGCCAAAACTATCTTCTAAGATAAGATGAACTGAGTTCAATTGAAATAATTTATTCAATGACAGAATCAAGTGATGACTCAGTTTTTTACCGGACCATAGATAAAAACCAACTACAACAGAATGTGGTGCAGCTAGGCATCATATCCAAAAAGACAGCATGCCTAAGTGACATGTCAAGCAATATACCTGTATTTCGTACTGGATATCATGTATAAGCGCTATTGAAGTTCACAATCACATGTTCATTTGAACCAAATGGCATGGGCAACATGAACACCTTTGTCAACAGAGCATGATGCGGGAAAATATATGATGCGTGTAAAAACATGTAAAAGAAGATGAGGAGGCAATTGCTCACCTGTAAATAGGCTTCCCAGACAATTGACAGAACTGCCTAGAAGCTGTAGTGTCTTCAACTGACTTGATGATTCCCAACTCATCAACGGAACGCAACTTGTAACTTTTTTCTATCCATATTGTATGCACTTTGCATGTTAAGAAATGTCTGTATTCCTTTTAAAGCTTTCATGTTCAACTGGACTAAGCTATAATGCACATGTTGTAGTTCTAACTTGATTTCTAATACCAAAAAACATAATATGACCTATAAATTAGTTATTTTACTAAATTAATTAAAATAATACAAATAATTATATCATATGTTAGCGGTGCAACTTAAAAGTTTGTATCCAACTTACCAACAGGCCAATCTACCTAGGCAGTAACAGTGTCCGCCATCCTGGGCAGCCTAGAAGGTTTTAAGACAATACGCTTAGTTATAATCATTAATCATGAGTGTGTTTAATTTTGCCCGATCCATACATTAAAAAAAGCAGCTTCATGTCATCATTATCTGACACTGCGATTGCCCCCAGGGTTAGTCGCCAATAAAGCGCGACAGGAGGCCAAGAAGCAAACTGCAGTACTCAAACACCTATGTGATGTTGATAACCCTGAGATCGGAGTATTGACACATAAACCTTCTCTCGATCAGTGGACAGAAAACTAAATAAATAACACACACAATGCCGGTAATCGGTGCACTTCGTAGTAGATCTGGGGCACGCATTAAACACCGAAAAACATTCAATATCCACCGGAAACGGAAGCACGAGAATACGCCACCAAATTTCTTAAAAGTCCGTGACAAATTATTTAAACCGCTATAAAAAAAAACTGAAAGCTTTACCTGGTCATATTGCCTAAGAAGCTGGAGTTCCTCCTCGGTTTTGCTCTTCAGCTTGGCCCGGTACTGGCAATATGACTGAAATTGGTAGACGAACTCGTCGACCATGTCCCAGAGCCACTGGTTGGGCAGCTGCATATTCACGACGCCGTGAAGGATGACGCTGAACAGGCTGCAGTAGTTGTCCCAGGACTCGACGCGCTGGCGCGCTGTGGGTGTCAGCCGCGCATAAAGATGACGGAACCACATCTCTCGGTACAGCAGGCAGAAGACATGGTCGTTGTCGACGTAGGTCGCCACGGCCTCCACCGACGGCCAGGGGCTATCCCGGAACATGCGGTCGCTGAGCCGCTGGAAGCTTCCATCGTACATCTGGTGGATCTCATAGACGTTTCGCTCCCGGATGTAGCGGTAGAGGTGGACGACGAAGGTCTTCACGGCGTCTGGCACGAAGTTGGGATCATAGACTGCGTCCGACGGCGCCTGCTGGGAGCGCGCGCCCTCGTAGATCGAGTCGTCGAAGTTGTACGATGCCATTGCGTCCGTGCGGCGGAGAAGGGGTGGAGCTCTGTGGCGGCGCGAGGAGGAACAGCCGTGGGAAGCCTTCGAAATAGGGCTTTGCTGCCCACGGTGGGAGGGGGGCAGACGAGTTGATTAGGCTCCGATTCCGAAAGAGAACTCCGGTGGTGTTGACTGATCATCCGGACTCGGTCGGGCTTAACGGTGATAACGGGTATTCCGGTTTTACCCGGATAAATATGGATCCACGGATAAATTGATGTACACTACAACACTACCCATCGCACTATACGTATATTTTTTCTTCGAAGATAACGCAAAAGTGCATTAATACGTTAACCGGGGATGTATTTGCAGTACTATCGATGTTAATGGGGGTGTTTGGTTGCATGATAATTTGTATACACTTTCATGATAAAAAATTATATTAAAATAAAAAATGAACCATCTCATGACATAAAATTATCATGTTTGGAGGGGTGTGATTACAAAAAAGAGTAACTACCACACATGACCAAACAAAGTGGGGGACCACAAGAAAAAAGAAAGAGGTGAGACTCTCTTTTTTTGTTTAAGAAGAAAATCACTTTCAAAACATAAAATTGTCATGGTTTCCAAACACCTCTTTTAACAAGTTTTCTTACAACTTTTAAAAATTAAAACAAAAACTTTAATTACCATGCAACCAAACACCCCATAAGCCTGTGACGGTAAAGAAGAGATAGATATATCCGGCCTCTATATTTTTGGAAGTCAGAGCCCACCTAACTAGCATATATATAAGTTAGGTGATTAGAAGAACGGCCGGAAGATGTACATGAGAAAGAAGCAAAGGATAACAAGAAAAAATATCTCAAAATAACAATTTGAGATCTTCGGAACATATCACTTTGACCCGCAATGACTTCAACAACAACAGTGACATCATTTTCGATCAATGCAGACTTATCGATCGATACTGCTCGTAAACATGTTTCTTCAATTACCTTATGGGGTGTTTGGTTGCATGATAATTTTTTGTACATTTTCATGATAAAAAATTGTATTAAAATAAAAAGTGAACCAACTCATGACATAAAATTATCATGTTTGGAGGGATGTGATTACAAAAAAGAGTAACTATCACACATGACCAAACAAAGTGGGGGACCACAAGAAAAAAGAAAGAGGTGAGACCCTCTTTTTTTGTTTAAAAAGAAAATCACTTTTAAAATATAAAATTGTCATGGTTACCAAACACCTCTTTTAACAAGTTTTCTTACAATTTTTAAAAATTAAAATAAAAACCTTCATTATCATGCAACCAAACACCCCATTAGCCTCCAAGACCTGAGGATATATACACAGAGTTGGATAACTTAGTTTTTTAAGAGATTGTTTGGTATCAGGATAACTTGAGAATAAACTTAGAAGATACATCGTATTTATCCCCAAGTTATCTCCGTACCAAATCAGCGCTAAAGGACTAATTCATCTCTTCCTTTCCTAACAACGATATTGATAGCACATGCAGGATTTGAAGTGACACGATCAACGTTAAATTTTAGATGATTAAACATTGGAGGTGATCAAGAAGAATATTCCGTAATAGCTGCAGGAGTGTTCTTAATCATCGCACTCTAATTCAAAATAATTCCCACACCTTTAAAAATAGCTAGTCAGGATTAGAAGTAAAATCTTAATTTAACATGTCAGCAATAATATTCTTAATTACGCAGAGTAAGACATTACAACGCCTTCGAAGAAACGATCTCATCAACACTCTATTAATAGTTATACATAGACACACATCACATAGCTATAATTATATGTATACTTGTCCAGTAGAACTTGGATCTCTTATTTTCTAGTTGAATTTTAACTATGACAATGAAATTGGTTCACTCACCCAACAATCTCACGGGGTGTTTGGGTACATGATAATTTTTCGTATGTTTTCGCGATAAAAATCATATTAAAATGAAAAACGAACCAACTCGTGGCATAAAATTATCATGTGTTGGAGAGGATATGATAACAAAGAAGAGTAACTACTATTCATGACCAAACAAAATAGGAGATCACTAGAAAAAAGAAAAAGGTGAGAACCTCTTTTTTTTGTTTAAGAAGAAAATCACTTCCAAAACATAAAATTGTCGTAGTTGTCAAACACCTCTTTTAACAAATTTTCTTATATTTTTTAAAAAATAAAATAAAATATTTCATTATCACGCAACCAAACACCCCGGCCCATTATTATTCGACCGTTTTGCTGGAAGATCACGTATCATATAACAACTCCTAGCACACTTTTAATCTAGCTAGGAGTCCTTGTCCTTTAACTCAACTTTTATAAAATAACCAGTTGGAGTTGTCAGTAACGTACATACTGACCTAATTTGTTAACATATTCTTATAATTAAAGGGCCTTTGTACGTACGCCACCAAAATGTCATGATAAGAACATATATAATCAGAATATTCCTAGTCCATTAGTTTAATCAATGTTTTATGATGGTGCATATAAGAATATAAATATTCAATTTCAAGAGTATATGTATCAGAAAAACTTGCCGCTATTTGTTCTTAGAGCACACGTTGGGCGACTTGAAAAAGAAGAATCAACTAATTTGGTCGGTTTAAAAAGATTAAAATATTTTATTTTAAGCGAGAGCAATATACAAAAAAAAAGGTGATTAATTAGTATACTTAAAAATTCATGTAGAAGATACTTAGATCATTTCAATATAAATGTTATTGATGAAAACCTTTTGAAGTTAGGCCTGGGGCAAGTTTTAATCACTCAGAATACGATATTTTCATTTATTAACTAAAACAGTTATCGATTCACATAAGTATAGAATGTAATCGAAGCATGCAAATTGGATCCTAACAAATATTGTTGGTGTCTTCCGGGAAAAGGGATTCCTATTTCCTAGTCGTGGAAATCAAAGATCAGAAAAATTATATATTGAATCAAAGAAAATTGCTTCAGGTGGCCACACGTTTACCCGCAATCAAATAAGCGTTCTGTTATTAACATATCCAAAAAAAATTGTGTTGCAAAAGACATTTTTTACAAGAAAATCAAACAGAGACCCTATATGTGTTCTTTTTTTCCCGCCCTCGAATGTCGATCAAAATATGTATATACCCTTCTTGGTAAGATTTCATATATATATATATCATGCTGTATGTAAACAATAGCCTCGAAGGGAATCCAGCTAACTCGATTCCCATCGACCCTCCTGACCTCCCCGTCCAACTCAAAACAAATTTCTAAGCCAATTTTTTTTAAAAAAGTAACAAGAGAAAAAAGCAAAATCTATTTAACAAAAAGAGTTGGGGTCACCTCAGTCTCTGGGTGGAAGAGTAACCTCAGTCCTCGATCAAATATGATTACGACCCCAATCATTCAAATGACAATTCCAATAACAAGTTTTGTGAATCACTATATATCAACGTCTTAATTATTAACTCGCTACACGTTGATAACAAGTTATATTAAATTCGATGATAAGTTAGTAATTAAGACGACAGTAACGGTTAAATAATAGTTCAATAATAACTCATTGACCGCTACCGATAGAATTGAACTGTTATCAATGTCTTACTAATTTGTCATCATCACTTAAGGGGCTGTTTGACATCTGGATAATCTGGGGATAAACTTGATTTATCTTCAAATTTTAGGAGATAAACTAAGTTTATCCCCAAAATTTTAAGATGCCAAACGGGTCCCAAATGATTGAGGTTGTGATCGTTTTTAACCGAAAAATGATACTATTCTCTCCATCGGGGGGACCGAACTGAACTGAACTCCATCAGAAACGTAACTCTCTCAGCCTTCTTCGCACTGCATGCCCTTCTTAATGCCCTGTAGCGTCGACGAGACGAGGGCGCTCGCGGCTTCCACCGACTCCATCGTCGGCGCCTCGGCGGCCGGCGAAGCGCAGCCGGCGACCACCTGCACGGCCAAGGTGAGGAGACAACCGCCGCCCTGCACCGTCCTTTCCTCCGCCGGTCCCGCCGTGATGACCGGCGAGCCGGTGGCGAGCCCGTCGGGGAGGATGGAGAGGCCCGACGGCAGGATCGCCAAGCTGCCGGAGTCGCATCCGCTCGTCACCGACTGCATGCCGGGGATGTCCACCGGGGCGAAGACCACCGTGGATTCGAAGGAGTTCGTGCAGCTATCCTGGAGGTACCACGTCTCGCTGCCACCCGAAGACCGGAACGCCTGCACACGCGCTCGGATTTATATATACATACCCACGAACAATAGTTAAAAGAGATGGGATTCCTCCCCCCCTCAAGATAAGGAGACAACCATATATATACACGTGAGAACATTTAATATTTTTATCTCCTCATTTATTTGTACGGGAAAGATGGATAGAATTCCCTCCGGAGATCTCTCGAAAGAATTTGATCTCTAGTTAAAATTAGAGTCTCGATCTGTTCATAGAAGAGCCTATCACTTCAGTTCCACACACATGGAATGTTCCACACACATGGAATGAAGACTCCGGCCGTCACCAACCGGACGTTGTCACTGGTCTCCTTTTCCAAGAATGTCATTCTCTCTCCTTGTGTCGTTGAGAAGCGCATTACGTTATTTTTATGAGAGCGGATTTCCTTACGTGCCAACCTGAGGGGATTCCCTCAGCTCCCTCACAAGAAGGGTGACGTGACCAGAACAAGACAGTGATTTGACAGACGTCCGATCACTGTCACCTCAACCCCTTGTGAGAGGGGCTGAGGGGATCCGCCCTCGTTATTTATTAGACTGCATATCACTTCAGCCCTTCGCAAGAAGAAGTTTCTCGGTCATCGACCACAGAAAATCACATACCCTTCGACCACTTAGAAAAGCACTTCAGCTCTTACAATTACTAAATGATGCATATTTTTGTATTACTAGTCATTCTAAAATACTAGCTACTAAATGTGTGTATAACGGCTAAAGAGCTTAATAGTAATTTAAAAATAGTAGATTTAATAATTATGTGCACCTAGAAGTGATTTAGTAACCAAATAAAAGAATTTACAAGTGGCTGAGAAATATGTGACTCTCTCTCTCTCTGGTTGATAACCGAAAAACTTCCCCCCTACAAGTATGTGAGGTGATCTACACTCTACTTATTAAGAGTTTAATAACATAGTACAGAAAAAGTTAGCTAGAAATGAAAAAAAATGAGGCTACTGAGTTATATATATTATTAAATAACTATATACATTATTTGCACTATTTAGTAACATAATATAGCTCTCGGCAGTATAGTAACAATGTCTTTACTACATTATTATGTGGCGGAAGAGTGTCGATTGATGATGAGGAGAGTTTTATTCTCCGAAGAACTGAGGTGATTCCCTATAGAATCCGGATCGCCTCAGGACGCCTCCTGAGGCGAGTCCCGCAGTCGCCTATCCGCGAGAGCCACGTAAGCGTCGGGACCGCTGCGCCAAACGTCCGACGCAGGAGAGGTTGACGCCGTTCGCTTAACGGCCCGTTTCACCCAACGAAACGGCGCCGTTTCGCCTGCCGGTGCGGACGCCGCCACCGTCTCTGCCTTACCATGCCATCATGACGTTGTCAAGTCCTCCTTAATGGTGACACGACGAAAATTGGGCGGGAAATGAATCGCCCTATGTCATATTCGTCTTCGTCCGCATGTTCATCGGAGCATTCCTCCTCCATTTTCCTGGCATTTCCAGGCGCGGTGAGGAAGAATCGAAGCAATGGATCGTGATTTTGGGACAAAGAAGGCGAGCGTGTTGAAGCAAGTTGTGTTGGCCCTCGTCGCAGACAAATTTAGTCATGTTAGTATGTTTAGTTAGGTTAAAAGATATTGAATGTAGGGTGTTTAATGTTCTGAAAGCCCCCGGTGGACTGTGGTGCTGGCTGCGTGAGAGGTTACAATAGGTAGTTAGCACTAATTGTACACTAGTAAGATGACGTTTCGTAGAGTCAATAGGTTGGAAAAAACATAATGAGTGATGTGTACAGTGGTTAATAAGATATAAACGTTTAGTATTTAGTATTTGGTAACGTGTGAAATGAAGGTCAACATCATATATAAAGGGTTAGTAAGTTATGTAAAGGGTTATTAACCTATGAAACATATGTGTGCAAAGCATGTAAAGGGTTAGGAAGATATGTAAAGAATTTTTAACTTTTGAAAAATGGGTTCGTGGCGCCATGTAAAGGGTTAGTAACATAGGGAGAGGGTTAGTAAGTTCGAAAATTGGTTTTTGTGGGGCTCCGTATAGGGTTAGTAACATAAGGAGAGGGTTAGTAACTTCTGAAAATTGATTTCGGGGGGCCATGTAAAGGGTTAGTAACATAGGGAGAGGGTTAGTAACTTCTGAAAAAGGGTTTCAGGGGGCCATGTAAAGGGTTAGTAACATATGGAGAGGGTTAGTAACTTCTGAAAAATGGTTTCGGGGGGCCGTGTAAAGGGTTAGTAACATAGGGAGAGGGGTAGTAACATAGGGAGAGTGTTAGTAACTTTTTAAAAATGGTTTTGGGGGCCATGTAAAGGGTTAAGTAACATAGGGAGAGGGTTAAGTAACTTCGAAAAGGGTTTCGGGGGGGCCATGTAAAGGGTTAGTAACATATGGAGAGGGTTAGTAACATAGGGAGAGGGTTAGTAACTTCGAAAACCGGTTTCTGTGGGCCATGTAAAGGGTTAGTAACATAGGGAGAGGGTTAGTAACTTCGAAAATTGGTTTTATGGCCCGTATAGGGTTAGTAACATAGGAGAGAGGGTTAGTAACTTCGAAAAAGGGTTTCAGTGGCCATGTAAAGGGTTAGTAACATACGGAGAGGGTTAGTAACTTCGAAAAGGGTTTCGGGGCCATGAAAGGGTTAGTAACATAGGGAGAGGGTTAGTAACATAGGGAGATGGTTAGTAACTTCGAAAATTGGTTTTAGTGGGGCTCCGTATAGGGTTAGTAACATAGGGAGAGGGTTAGTAACTTCGAAAAGGGTTTTTCAGGGGCCATGTAAAGGGTTAAGAACATATGGAGAGGGTTAGTAACTCTAAAAATGGTTTCTGGGCCATGTAAAGGGTTAGTAACATAGGGAGAGGGTTAGTAACATAGGGAGAGGGTTAGTAACTTTTAAAAAATGGTTTCGGGGGCCATGTAAAGGGTTAAGAACATAGGGGAGAGGGTTAGTAACTTCAAAAAATGGTTTCCTGGGGCCATGTAAAAGGGTTAGTAACATATGGAGAGGGTTAGTAACTTCGAAAAATGGTTTCTGGGCCATGTAAAGGGTTAGTAACATAGGAGAGGGTTAGTAACCTCCGAAAAATCGTTTCGGCCGCCATGTAAAGGGTTGGTCAGTAACCCCGTCACAAATATGCGAAGGGTTCAAAGAAGAATGCATTTACGAAAGATTGTATCTATTTTTACAGGAAGAAAGCCAAGAAGCAAGAGCCTTGTAACATAAGGCAAGTACGAGGGACTCGTCATGATTCCGAATTTAAAACTCGTTGATGAGGCATATGCAAAGATTCCTTACGTACGCCAAAGGTCTAGGATTTGGGTGTTAGAAGATATCACTTAGCTAAGGACAAGGAAGGTCTCTGTTCTAAACATGCGGTTAGTATGTTCCAAAGAAGGTTGGAGGAAGAAAGATGCCCGGTACTCTAACACGCTCATTCAACGAGCCGAGACCCGATCGGGTTGTCTCGGGCAGGATAACCTTTGGCCGAACGTCAATGGGATGTATAGAATCACAGATGGGATGTAGAACACAATCATGATCTTGAAAGCCCAACCAAGGCACACATGTTAAGATCACATCGTAAGTTCAAAGAAGTTCATGCATCAGTTGTAGATATTGGAGAAAGTAGTGGCTTGAAACCAACGCAACTATATCACATGATGTCCAACCAAGTAGGTGGAAGAAGCAACTTAGGTTTCACAGGTCGATATGAAGAACTACCTACGGACTAAACGACACAGCAAAGAAATGCTTCAATTTGACACAGGGGGACTACTTCACTATTTCCATCGTAGGCTACCGGAAGACCCTTCCTTTATCTACTCCATACAAGTGGATCAAGATGACCTCATTACCAACATCTTTTGGGCTGACTGGAGAATGCGCAAGGACTACGAAAGATTCTAAGTGATGTCTTGTGTTTTCGACACAACATACAAGACCAACAGACATGGGAGACCTTTTGCTCCTTTCGTTGGAGTAAACCACCACAAACAAAACAATAATCTTCAAGTGCGACCTCTTTATTGTATGATGAGACCATACACACATTTCGATGGCTATTCAACACTTTCATAAATGTCATGCATGGTAAGGAGTCAAGACCATATTGACCGATCAAGACAAGGCTATGAGTAATGCCATCGTACAAGAACCGCCGTAACATACCATAGAATATGTGTTTGGCATATGTATCAAAATGCATGCAAGCATCTAAATCAGTGTTTTCAAAGGCTACACATACTTTTAAGACAGTATTTTCAAAGATGCATTTACGATTACGAAGACGAGGATTCTTTTGTAGATGTACATGGGAAATGTTGACAAAGTATAAACTCGAAGACAACCACCTGAAAGTGTTGTATGAGGACCGCAGAAAAAGTGGGCTTTGGTATACGGACGAAGCACATTTATCATGCGGACATGGTCAGCACCTGTAGGTGTGAAAGTTTGAACAAGGTACTCAAAGATTATTCGGACATAAGGCAAACAATGAATCTCGTTTTTTGAAAACTTTCAAAAATTGCTTGATGATCTGAGATACCAAAGAAGATCTCGGATCATAAAATGAGGCATACCTTTAGGAGATGTGCAAGCTTGACTCCATAATGCTCCAAGAAGCAAAGGAGCGGTACACACCGGCGTATGTATGAAACATTCGAGCATGAGTACTGAAGGCCATTGACCGCGTATCAGCCGTGCGAGGCCAATGCATTTATAATATCGACGACGCAAAGCACTACCATCGGGTAGAATTCAATAGATTCGAAGAAATTGATGTGACTTGTTCATGTAAGAAATTTGAATTCAAGGGCGTCTTATGTAGGCACGTCATACGTGTATTCTTACACGCTCGATTAGATCGGTTCCTTCTAAGTTTTTTTTGACAAGGTGGACAAGGGATGCATGTAAGATGTCATTGAAAATGCCATTGTCCATGGTACCGATACAACGGACGAAAAAGCACTTTCAACTATGAGGTTTATGCATCTAGTGGCAACGTTGTTGAGCTATGTGCAACGGGCAAAGAAAGTCGAAAGAAACATATGAACACCGCTCAACTTACGACAGACACACGACGAGTACAATTCGCATTGTCTCCTCGAGCGAATGTACCATTACAGATGCAAACAGAGATAAAGACAATGAACCATCGCAGTCGTTGAATCCCAATCACAGTACATGTTGACCATGAATCACACGTTTTCGTTTACTATCGCATTGGATCGTTTACAAGTCCTTACATAATTATTTGTTTCGTAACAAAGTTAACCCCGATCAACAACTCGCACAACAATTTCGCCTTTGAAGGGCGGAATAGAGAAAGGACGACGAAGGAGGATAAAGTCCAAATTTCTGAGACAAGGAGGAAAAAAAGAAATCGACAGACGGGAGTTCTTTGCAAGGGCAACCACTTGATACACGTGGATGTGGAAGAAGAACCATGCCCTTCGGAAGACATTATGTACACACCTTCTTCGTCTACTCGAGGTTTCACCATTGTCATCACAAACGGCCACGCAACAAAGTGTGAGCCATATGGACATGTTAATGTATATACGTGGACAAACCTCGATATGTAGAACAATGTCTTCTACTCCATTGTGTAATGAATTAACTATCTTGTGCCTAATCAGTCATTTCTATAAACAGTTGTCGTTATTTTGAGAGCTAAGCAAGTTTGTGAGTTCTCACTACTGAATGAGTGAAGTGGAGTGTACATGTCTTGAAGCATGGACCCCTGTCCGAAATTAATTCTGTGTTCAAAAGAAGGACTTAATGTAACCATCTGCAGGGGGTTCTGCATAGGGTTAGTAACATACGGAGAGGGTTAGTAACATACGGAGAGGGTTACTAACCCTCTCCCTATGTTACTAACCCTTTACATACCCTCCTGAACCCATTTTTCAGAAGTTACTAACCCTCTCCCTATGTTACTAACCCTCTACACAGCCCCCTGAAACCATTTTTCAGAACTTACTAACCCTCTCCCTATGTTACTAACCCTCTACACATCCCCCTGAAACCACTTTTCAGAAGTTACTAACCCTCTCCGTATGTTACTAACCCTTTACATACCCCCCTGAACTCATTTTTCAGAAGTTACTAACCCTCTCCGTATGTTACTAACCCTTTACATACCCCCCTGAACCCATTTTTCAGAAGTTACTAACCCTCTCCGTATGTTACTAACCCTTTACATACCCCCCTGAACCCATTTCTCAGAACTTACTAACCCTCTCCGTATGTTACTAACCCTTTACATACCCCCCTGAACCCATTTCTCAGAAGTTACTAACCCTCTCCCTATGTTACTAACCCTTTACATACCCCCGAACCCATTTTTCGAAGCTTACTAACCCTCTCCCTATGTTACTAACCCTCTACACAACCCCTCGAAAACCATTTTTCGAAGTTACTAACCCTCTCCCTATGTTACTAACCCTCTACACAGCCCCTTGAAACCATTTTTCAGAACTTACTAACCCTGTCCGTATGTTACTAACCCTTTACATACCCCCCTGAACCCATTTCTCAGAACTTACTAACCCTCTCCCTATGTTACTAACCCTCTCCATATGTTACTAACCCTCTACATGTACCACCTAAAACTATTCTTCGTAACTTACTAACCCTCTCCCTATGTTACTAACCCCGTCCGTATGTTACTAACCCTTTACATACCCCCCGAACCCATTTCTCGTAACTTACTAACCCTCTCCCTATGTTACTAACCCTCTCCATATGTTACTAACCCTCTACACAACCCACCTAAAACCATTCTTCAGAACTTACTAACCCTCTCCCTATGTTACTAACCCTCTCCGTATGTTACTAACCCTTTACATACCCCGGAACCCATTTCTGTAACTTACTAACCCTCTCCCTATGTTACTAACCCTCTCCGTATGTTACTAACCCTTTACATACCCCCGTAACCCATTTCTCGTAACTTACTAACCCTCTCCGTATGTTACTAACCCTCACACAAACCCCCCCCCAAAACCATTTCTAACTTACTAACCCTCTCCCAATGTTACTAACTCTCTACACAAACCCTAGTCGACGCCATTAATATTCTAAATATGCAAATTAATATGTAAGCACGACGATACCGTTAGATAGAACAATAGAAGTCGAAGACGACGATCAAACCCTCCCAACTAGGGCACCGCCGACGGAGGAACCGCGAGCGAGGGACCGGCGAACGTCGGCGGGAATGGAAGAAGACGATGAGGAAGAAACGAATACGACCACCGTGCGGGGAAGCAAGCCTCTTCAAACCCTGATACCTCGCGCGCCCAAAAATTTTCATCTTGTCACCGCGAGGTTTAAACCCTCAAACGTCGCGAACGGCGTCAGACGTGCCGTTTCGTTCGCCGTTCCGCGAACGTCGTTTCCCAAACCGGCGACGGACGTTTGGCGCAGCGGTCCCGACGCTTACGTGGCTCTCGCGGATAGGCGACTGCGGGACTCGCCTCAGGAGGCGTCCTGAGGCGATCCGGACTCTTCCCTATATATAGCCCGGGGAGGAGGGAGTTCCCGGGACACCTTCCCACCTCCAACGTTTTAATTTTTTTATTTGCTATTCAATCTTTTTTTTTCCTTTAGGGGACATGTTATAAACATGTGAATATTTTTTTTCGTAGACTGCAAAGTCCTCGACCGCAAAAAAAAAAAAAAAATCCCTCCTCCCGCCGCCCTCTAAGGTGCTGTTTAGTATCAAGATAACACAAGGATAAATCTATTTTATCTTTGAGATAAATCAAATTTATCTACAAATTATTTTCTTACCAAACAGCACCTAAAAGATCATGATTGATTAATTTTTCGTTAAATATATGTTATAACAATAGCTAGCAAGGAACTTACGTGCAGTGTGACGGAGTTGCCGCGGTCTTGTCCCTTGGAAATGCTCGCTATCCTCTGCGGCGAGGTGCCTCCGGCAAGAATCACATCCCACTGGATCAATTTTCATAACAGAAAAAAAATATCAAAATATTGTGATCATCCGGGAACTCAAGCTGTTACAGATGAGTCTGAAATATTATTAGTAAAGAATAGTCTCAATATCTAATCAGAAATGATCATGATCAGATCATTTGAGCGACGATTTAATAACAAATTCAATGAGTCATTACATAAAATTTGAATAGTTATCGACGTCTTACTAATTCACTATTCGTGATAGCAGCAGTTGAATTAATAAGACGTCGATAATAGTTTAGTAACGATTTACTAACTTGTTGACTCGTTATCTAAAAAAATTAAATTATTTCTGACAACTTACTAACTTGTTATCCATTATTTTATGATCTAGAGTCTGGATCCTTAATTTCTGGTTGAGAACTGGAGCTATTCTCTCTTTATCCCGGAACCGAGTTAATCTAGACTCCTTTGAATAAGAGCACAGCTCTCCTCTCAAGTGGATACTCGAGAGATTCGTTCAATCTCTCTCACAAAAAAATAAAATTGATAGAACACCAATGTAAAAATAATTTGATATTGTCAAATTACCATTTTATGGGTCTCTCTCGATGAGAATGATTTGGAAGATCCCCTCGAATACCCACGTGATAGAATCCGGGCTCTATAAATAAGATCGATGGTTGCATCTAGTCGATTCGATTCTCACCTCCCACCTGCGGGATTCGTCCCTCAGGTAGCCGAACAGCGCGCCGGCGGCGACGGGCAACCAGACGGACGACACCGCGCACAGGATGGTTCCGACGGGCTCCCCCGGGCCATTCCGGTTCTTCCTCGACGAGACGCGCACGTCGTCGCCGCCCCTGGTCGCCGTCTTCGTCCACGCGCGACTGTTCGATGCGCCGACGGCGCGGCAGAAGCCGCCGGTCATCCGCTGCGCAAGCTTCAGGATGCTCTTTCTTCCGGCCAGAGTAGAGACGCCTGAGAACAGAAGTCGACGGCGCGGATGAGGTACTTACCGGCGATTGCTGGCTCTCCGCCGCCGGCGCCGGAGTAGGGAGAGTACGTACGTACCGGTAGAATTTTTGGTGGGAACGTTCGTCGCCATGAAGAACACCATCCTCTCGCACTGCTGCTGCAGCGTCGCCATCCAGTGCCGTGCGCCGAATGCCGCGCCGGAGGTGACGATCGGGCGGAACATGGAGTGGACAGCGCTCCTCTGGTATTCTACGTGCTCCACCCAGGTCACCTACACAACAGCCATACGGTGTAATCGAATCAAATATACATCGACACATTTATGATATACACATGTACGTATTTGACCGTCTCTTTTTGTGTATTCCAGTAAGTTTTTTTTTTGTTTTAGTGTAATTTTCCTGTTTCTCAAACCACTTGTTTGGCATTATATTTGGTTCTTGTTTAGTTTTTACATTAAAAGCCCTTGTTTGGTTAACTTAAGTTGTGAAAGAGATGAAAAATAAAGTAGGAGGAGATCACATGCATGGTTAACATCATTTTAACTACAACCATAACCTTGTTCGAGTTCGGATCACCTCAGTCCCAGGTGGAGGGAGCTCTCGCAATCTCCAACGGGACAACGGCACGTGGTGTGAGGAAGACAAATCAACAGTACATTTAAAAGACGACGTGATGTCTTTTCGACTTCTCGAAACCCTGCTATCGAATTAATCTGTGATAACTTACTATCGAGTCTTTGAAGATTTACTATTAAGACCCGTTACCGAGACTCTATTAAACTGTTACTGAGCCTTTGAGAACCCACTATCAATCTTCTATTAACTCGTTACCGAGCTACCAAGACTCCGAAGAGCCGCTATTGACCCTCCACTAACTCACCACCAAAAGACGTTACACCCACTTCAAGTTCTCATTAAAGCGCACTCCGCTTCATCTTCCCCACACCACTTGTTGTAACCCTGTTGAAGACTGCGGATCTCTCTCCACCTGAGGACTGAAATGATACAAGCTCTAACATGTTCTTGTTTTAATTTGGTTTTGGTCCCTTTCCCGTGAAATTTATTAAATTAAGAACTGTTGTTTTCAGAATATATACATTGGTTTACATCAACTCAAACAATTGAAAATACTTCAAAATAGAACACATACACTAGTTTGCAAAAATTTACAATCAAACAAACAAGTCATACATGAAATTATATATGTGCATGTCCTGATGCTAACTTAAAAGTTGAGATACATTAGACCGTTATCAACTGCTTATTTGTCATCTTACCAATGTGCGGTGTGGCCTAACATATGTTCTTAGATCTTAGGCCCTTTTTGGTACGTAATTGGATTAAACATCTCTATCACATTGTCAATTTTGAAAGTGATAAAGTCATAGAAATCATCAATGAAAATTTTGACTATCAATATCAAATCTAGGCTTTTAGTACAAGAAAAACATGATGTGTAATATAATTGTCTATTTGTATCAATTTTGACATTGACATCTAAGTTCTGAACCAAACACTATATATATATGCTCTCAAACTAGGGATTGTTAGCAGTAGGATAGTGACACTACTTGTGTATCTATATTCTCCTCTAAATAATTAAAGATGTCAATGAGAGTCGGGCTCCACCCAAAGTTAAACTAAGTAATTAAGGCTCGCTATCTTGTTCAAAATAGATCGAGCTTACTTGATGACTCGGCTTGACCCAATTTGTAAAAATTGTCAACATGGTCAAGCACAACCCAATTTTTTATTTGATGAAAAATAATTAAAAATAATATTAAAATTATAATAAAATAAATTAAATAGTAATTTAATGAATATAAATGATATTCTAAAATGAGTTAGCCCATTTTGGCCGAATAACATTGACAGGCCAAAATCTTGGGTTTATATATGCCCATAAGTCCATGGGTCAGGTTCATTGCCACCCGAGTCATTGCCACCCCTACCTCTGAGCAAAAGTTACAACTATTTTGATCTTTCAATGATATGCCAACACAATGAAAATACAGGGTTCTTAATTAATCAAGACGGTGTAGTTTTGTTACCTTACAGTGACCATTGTCTTTATCCTCTATAAGGCAACCGGATGGAAGCTTTCTGCATTTCACCAGTGAGGCGTCGATGCTGTCTTCGACTGCATCTATCGACACATCGACGATCACCCAGACGTCGGGGCTCTTTTGCTTGCAGTGTCGAATGAAGTATACTTCTCTCGTTGGCACCATGGGCGTTAGCATTTGAAGTTCTCCAAACATCTGCAACACCCAGAACACATATTACTTAGTGCAGTTGCGTATTTGCCTGCGATCCTAATGGTTGTCGAAAGACATATAAATGATTTATATGTATATTGAAAGACATATATACATGATATATATATATATATATATATATCCAGACTCATGTGTGTGTATATATATATATGCATTGACACAAGTTTAGAAGTAGCTAGATAGATTACCAGTTGAACGGCGCCGTCCATGCTGCCAGCTTTTCCTCCACTTGTAATAGTGTCAACAGTGGCAGCCCTGGAGATTATGCCTGGGAACATATCCTTCCACTGGTTCTGTGAAAGGTGGAGCAGAAAGAAAAAATGAGACAAATGTATGTGGTAGTGATCAACTGCCAATCTGCAAAGTACGTAAAAATAAATGTATTTGGCCCTCTTTGAAAATTATATTGAATACTTCTCACTATTATTAGTTATATGAAATTAATATTAATATAAAAGTTCATCAACAGATGTTTGGCAAGTGCAAATATAGCATAGATATGTACCCAAGTGTACATCCACCCCGTATCAATTTTGAAATTGATACTCTATTCTGTATAAATATTAATATACATCTAAATTGACATAGACTTGATTTTTATATTCTAACCAAAGGGGGCATTAGAGAACACATATATATATACCTGTAGATTATCAACAATAGATGCTTGGGACTGGAGTACCTAATATATTATAATACAATATTGATTTTGATACATGAAATTAATCAGCATTACTGAATATTTAGTTTGATACTGATTAAGTTATAGGAGCATCTAATATTATAACCGAAACGGCCTTCATCACTACCAAATGCATATGTACTCCCCGAGATGCATGACAAGCCTAAACATATAGGAGCGCAATAGAACGACAGTTCAATCATACCACATCCATAAAAGACTGCAGCAGCGTAGAGATGTCCAGGATAACGACGCCCGTCTCCCTTGAAGCCTCAATGGATCTTCTGACTGCTCTGTTGGCTGAAGCCCTGGGAGAGAACTCTCTGACATACTCATCGTAGTTCAGTATCTCGCGGCCGCTCTCCAAGCTTCTGAACCACAGCGGCTCGCGGGCAGTCGCCATCTTCATCAGCTCATCCGTCGCTAGGTCAACAATCTCCAGAACTTTCGATCCATCAACGCCAAAGAATCCGCTGTAATAATCCGCTGGGTTCCGGTTATCTTGATCTCTGCGGAGAGAGTGGGAAGAGCTCGAAGCAGCTGCTCCTACGGCGGGCTTCCCCAGCCCGATCCCTTTTTCTATCTGTCGTTAATCCGGCAAAGACCGGAGAGATCAATATGTAATTAATTAACAAGCTTAAATTGGGAAAAAATTACCTCATATCAATCTTGTAGGTACCAGCATGTTAAGGTTATTGAACTATCCAACTTAAAATATCGTTTGGTCCAAAATTAATTTGGGGATAAACCTGTTAGATGTTACAAACATTGAATAAGCTAAAGAGATTTTTTATTAATAAGATGTTTCTCTTTGTAAGGTGTTACGTGAGAGGGTGCATTATAAGGAAATGGATGGTTTCTCTTGAAGATGTTGTGTAAGAAGGAAGTTATACTGGGAGAGTTCTTTTTTGTAAGAGGTGAGATGTTACGTGGGTGGATTTCCAAAGGTCTTAAAAAAAGAGTTTCTAAGGAAGAGTTATCTAGTCATTAGCCCATTGGGGTTATCATGTGGAGAGGCCTATATAAGGAGGACCATTCCCACCCCATTGTACACACTTCACACACACTAGAGTCTTCTCAAACATCTTCTTAACAGAGAGTATTTGTTTTGAATATTTCTCTATTTCTTTTGTATGATTCGATTGAAGAGTAGTCTCTTTTATTCTCCCTATATTTATTCTTAATTTTTGATCTAACATATCCTAGAGCCAAATATTCGATTATCCTTTTCAGTCCCAACAAAATCTAGTTTATCCCTGATTATCCTTTAAATAATTTTGTATCAAACATGTCCAAAAATAATGAGTGGAGTAGAAGTTTTTCTCATAGTTTCACACTCTTTTCCAATACTAAATAGAGAATCATTCTAACATGCCTTATAACGATGTAAGTCGATTTCTTTTAATTAGGTTTGTTCAGTGAATCAAGATGGGCGCACACAAATAGAATCTCACACTCAAAGTCTTAAGACAATAATCAGAGTATGCACATTCTTATATTTTCACCAACTCTTCACTAATATTCAATATAAGATTATTCTAACAATGCCTATATATGTTATACATTGGAAGATGATGAACATCGCAGGCAGTTCAATGGTGTTACCTCAGCTTTGAGTCTTGCATTCTCAATGCGCAGTTGCTGCACCTCCACCGTCGTCGGTGCGTCTTCATAGGAGGTCTGAGACCCACAGTTGGGGCAACAAGCTTTGTTGATCGTCTCCCTCATAGAGCGGTTTTCTTCCCGGAGTTTGTCCATTTCAGTCTTCATCAGGGAATTCTCGTGCCTCTCTTGGATGGTCTGCCGTTGTAAATTGTTAGAATAATTTCATGTATCAGGGAATTAGAAAAGAGTTTGTGAAAATTTTAGAAAGATGCATTAAAACCTACTAAATCTTGTCAGTCTAAGATGTTGCTTTTTCCCCAATGGTGACTGAGATCTTCGAACTTAAAAGTTCTCAAGGAAAACTTCTTGCATTAATCCAACATCAAGGGTTGGCATTGATCCAACATCAAGAGGGTATAAACAACATTTCTCATATGTTAGAAGTCTAAAGCCTATCTATCTCTTCTTTTTTTTATTTTCTACGGAGTAATATATACAGCTTCTACCTTGATCTGAGTCCGACGATTTTGAAACCAGAACTTGACTTGACGTGGTTCAAGCCCCAGCTTCCTGCCCAGTTGCCGTCTTTGATTATCATCCGGATGTGGTGACTCTTTGAATAACCTGAGTGGCCAAGCATATAGAGGGATTAACTATTAGTTAAAGCTCATCGATCAGAAGAAAGTGTTCTTTTTTTTTTCGCTTCAGTGAGACAATGTCGAAATCACGATATAATCTCCGGAAAACAATACCATGTGAAGACATGTAACAGATAATTAAGATCAAGATGTACACAGAATACGCAGCCAAACATGTCAATCTTCAACCTGCTTGCTTGGCGTCCTTAAGGAGCCTTCGTGGAGATCCAAGCTGTCCACCGTCACCCTGCTCGAACCCTTCTCCTTCTCGAGAACTACGGAATGACCCATCACATCGGGGGATAGTCGACCAGGAAGAAGGACGACGTCTACCCCCATCTAGATCTGTCTGCCCTGTGTGTTCTCTCTTCGGCGAAAGCAACACAAAAGCACTTTTCCGCAGATGCATAGAAACACCTAGAAGGCATGAGCACTTTGACCATTACCGAGGCAGGAGATCACTCCTCATCGTCGACGAGAAGGCACTACAGACCAGCGCGCCACTCACTCGAGGCTGCTGTGCGTCGCCGGATCTAGTCTTCGTGCAGTGCGCGCGGCGGCCGGCCGGCCGGCCTGCCGGCGCCGGCGGACAAGATTTGCCTTGGAGCCGAAGGCACCGGGCGGCATGTTTATGGCATGGCCGGAAAGGGCGGCGGCGGACACGTCGTGTGGAAGACGATGATCTTCATGTCTTAAGCGCCAAGGAAGACGGGTATCGGTATCGATCCTTGACCGAGGTTTACATGTTATGTATGTATAACAGGCCCGTAAGAGGACCATCCCTTTCGTAGGCCAGATCGAGTGGCCCACAACCGGACGTACGCACGCACCTCGCCGTCAACGACCTCGGTCAAGGAGAGCGGCCATGGCCAGACTCCAGAGGAGGGGTCAAGCTCCCGAGTAGCCGGAAATGGTGAACGTGTGACTGGGGGGAGTGTCTAACCGTGTTGCTCTTCTTCCTCCGTACAGATTAGGGTTCGTACGGGTTTCAGATGGATGGTCCCGTTAATCTTGTCGTGAAGAAGAAGAGGTTGATGCGGTTGAGAGGATTTGAATCTGGCGGGCAGTCGTGTTGCTCGTGGGGATTCAAGAGGAAGAAGAGATCTAGAGAGAGAGGGACAGATTTCTTACGCTTCCATCTCTCTGATCTGCTCCGGCGTGTGCCTGTGGTACTTCTTCCTCTTCTTGTTCTTCGTGACCTCGTCGTCGTCGCCCCCCGGGGTCTCCGCCTCCTCCGCGTCGGCGCCGTCCTGCCCGGATCGCGCCCTGGTGCCGGTGTTCTCGCTGCTAAAATCGGCGACCGCCGTCCCGCCTCCGCAGCCGCCCCCGCCGGTGCCCTCGTCCCCTTCTTCCACCTCCTCCTCTGCCCGCGCCGCGTTCCGGAAGACTCCCGCCTGAGGGTATACAGAGAAGAGGGTGTATAGCTAGATATATATACATCGTGTGCATTCCAGTGTTTTTATTGAGATGCACGCCGGAGCGGGAAGCAGTTACGAGCGAAAGCGAGAGCGCCGGAGGGGCGTAGTCGTCCTTGTGGCCGGACATCTCCGCTCCGCCGTCCTCTCCCTCGGCTGTTCTCTCCGCCTCTGGGGAAGAAGAAACCTTCAGAGATCGAGTGGAGATGGAATATCGACGAATGAGATGGACTACGGGCTCGCGCACTGGTGATGGTACCGTCAAGACAAGAACGCCGTATCGTAGTTAGTATTTATGGGGAAGGAGAAGATTCAGGAAAGGAGGATGAACTGTGAAATAAAGAAGATAAGAACAAGCAAAGGAACTTCTTCATTGAGGATAGATGTGAGAGAGAGAGATGTGGCTGTTAGGTTTTGAACGTTAGATATGCAAGAATGACGTGTAACACGAGAGCACACCTAAGCGTAACCCTAAAAGACACCCCGGATCCAGGAAGGAGGGGACATGCTCCTCGTCCTTTGGAGGCGGAGGGGATCGGACCAGACCATCTGGTAGTCAGAATTTTCTCACTCCTGTCGGTGGTGAAGATTAATAAATTAATTATAACCTTGATGGGTTTTCCGAAAATCTGATCACATCACAATCTCTACTAATTTGGGTAGTGATAAAATATGAGTGAATCGATGGAAAATGAACTCCGTTGACTCTTTAAAATAATGATTTTGGCATCAACCAACATATGGGCACAAATGTTATTGTTGTTTTCCCCGAGAGATCTGAATGCTTGGTATATAATTTAACAGGGTCAATGAAAAACTTCACATTTTGAGGTGCGCCTTTTCAATTCTAGATATTTATGTTTTTGAACTTTTCAAATAAAATGTTTGAGCGAAATAATAATTATATGCATGAAGGCTTTAATTTTAAGAAAGTATATTGTCATATAATTGTCCTAAATGATTGACTCGATATATATCTAGTAATTAACTATGGGAAAATAGTTTATTCAAAATTTAAATTATTTTAAAATACTTAATATATCAATTTCTTAGACGTTAATCTCAGAGATCAATTCTCACAAGTAGGCAAAATGAATGAAAACATTTTCAAGAAAAATGATTTTAAAATAATAAATTATATATTCAAGTAAAATGAATTGTATACAAGATAGATTATATTTTACACTTCATTTCAAAAGGTAGATGTATTCAATTTTTAAATTAATTTAAACTTATTATTATATTAATAGTTTTTAGAAGATAATTTACAAATAGTCAAGTGAATGGAAATATTTTCAAGGGAAATGATTTAAGAATAGGAAAATAACTAAATTGTGTTTTCAAGTAAAATGAATTAATTACAGATAACCAAACAGCGAATTTTAAATTCTCTTGAAAAAATACTCCATCAGAATATGTTAAATAATTTTATTTTTACATAAATCTAAATAGATCCGAGTAGTATTGTTGCGAAATAATATTTTGTCTGACTCATAAGTATTCTCTCAAATTTTCATCTAGATGGGCAAACACCTCTCTCTCTCCCTCCTCTTATTTGTGTATATCTAAATATATATTAATTGTAACATGTGGGTGATGGTGGGATCAGGTTATGCTGACAGTTGGTGTTCTCCCTAGAGCTGAAAATCACAGCCCAACTTCTAGAGAGGATGACCCTGCAAGCAGCAAATCCAGCACCTTCTTTTGGTAGCCCAATCTTGGATGATTATGATAGGGTAAAGAGATATTAATTGATGGCTATGGCTTCCCTTGCCGGGATTTTCCCAGATTGAGATGAACGACAAGTTACCGACGGTCGTCTTGTGTTGTGATCCGCATAGCTGCAGGTACCTGGTTCTCCGGTATATCAGTCGTCATCTCTCTCTTGCCTTGCAGGCAAAATCGTAGGAAACTCTACCCATATTAACCATAGATGTATGACACATTTTTAATTAAATGGGTTAACTTCCGGGAGAAGGCAGTGCTGGCGTAGAGATATATACTAATAATTAGACAAGATCCCCATGTGAACTTAATCATGCATGATAAACCTCTGACTGTCGATACACCGGTAGCGCACATTGGAAGACTCCGTAACTGGGAAGATCACAATCTGGGATAAGAAGATACATCCTCTTCTTGCTGTGTATATATACTTGAAGCAATATATCAATAGGGGTGCCCGTGCATTTTAGATCTTTTTTGTTTTTTAAGCCTAACATAGTCACAATTTGGTTTAATTAGTTGCCTGAATCTTAATAATTACATGTTTGAAATAATTAGTTATTGGTAGATGCATTAATTTTTAGTTGTAATAATGGATGTAATATTGTTTCATTGTGAACATATAAACATTATTATTAATAATTGATGGAGGACCGGCGCCGCAAAGAAGTGGAAACACGTACGCCGGAAGGTCAGGAGAGAGATGCCTGGCGCGAGTCTTCTTCTCGAATCTCAACAGCTGTCCCACATCAAGATTACACACCTAGGAGATGGAAATTACATAGAGACGTACCCAACGAAGATAGGAATCTATCTCTGTCTTTAAAAATATGAATTTATCTCCGTCTTTAAATACTTTATCTCTGTCTTTGTAGAATACGAAATGGACGACATAACAACTTCAACTAAATTAAATAGGACCGTGACTTATGTAATCTTAACAAAACATATGACATTAAATATGACACGAAGATCCATGATATAATCTAAATGCATTATCGACATTAAAAATATAAGATTATCTTGGCAATTTTATAAGATAATACTGTTGGCGTTGACAGATCCAAGATATTTAAATGCATTATCGACCTTGATGATAATCAATATCAGATTATCTTGGCAATTTCAACGGTCTATATAAAAAAACCAATTCCTATTTTTTATTGCGAAAGAAAACATAATCAGATAAGCGTTCGATCCTAAAATCGGGAGAGACGGACCCAAATATGTTTTTTCTCCTATCATTTATTTTATTTTTGAATTTAAAAGATAAAAGCTAGAATGAAATCTAACCAAACAGCCTCCGGAAGAATCAACCCGAATCTAACACCCAATCGGGAAACCTTCCACGTGGCGAGCTCACGGCCTGTCGTTGGACAGAGACGGCGGGAAAACTCTGACGCCTTGGCTGAGCCGCGGTATCCAGCCCGCCCCACGGGCGCCCCGATACCTCACCTCCCTTCCCGACACGTAGCAGATTGGCCACGTACTCACTAGTCCACGTCCGCATGGATGTTTCTCAAGGAATAATCTAGCCAAACATTCTCTCCGTCACGCGGGTCGTCTGACGTGGGAGCAAGCGATTGGTCCAATCATTCTCTCTGTCGGCGAGCGAGCGCAACGTACGCCCGGGCGGCTGACGCAGGCCAGGATTTATTTGTTTACGTTGCTTAACGGGACGGAGCAAGCAAACAGGAAACGGCAAGAGCGTAGGGATGGGCACAAAACGGTTCAAATCGAGCCAGTTTATTCTGCTCGGTTCAGACTCGCTTTCGGTTTGATTTGATTTGAAATTTTTTTAAATTGATTTAAATCAAATTAAATCGTTTAAATTAATTTAATCAAAAAGTATAAAAAGTATTATAGTATTAATAAAAATAATACTTTTATAAATTTTATGATAAAATAATATTTATTTCCATTATTTTTTACTTAAATTAGTATATATACGTAAAAAATAATTAATTTAAATATTCTTATTTATTTTCGTTTGGTTCGATTCGGTTTGAGAGGGTGATTCGGTTCGGTTCGATTCGAAAAAAGAATGGTTCAAACCGGACCAAACCGAACTGTGCCCGCCCCTACAAGAGCGGATGTCTCAGTCCAGGGTGGAGAGAATAACCCCAGTTCTCGATTAAGATTAGCCATATATCCCTGTCATTTGAATGGCGGTTCAAATACTGATTCGGTGAACCACTACCGAAAAAGGTTGAACCGTTATCGACGTCTTAGTAATTCACTACCCATCGGTAACGAGTTACTAAGACGTCGGTAACGGTTCAGCAACGATTCAATAACATTTTAACTTGTTATTCGAAAGTCTTGAACCGTTGCTGAACTGCTACCGACATCCTACTAATCCGCTACCGACGTCTTAGTAACTCGTTATCGATGGGAAGTGAGTGCGTCGATAGAGGCTCAACCCTTTTCGATAACGGTTCATCGAATCGATATTTTGAACCGTCAATTAAGTGACGGGAGTACGTGGCCACTTTTTATTAGAGATTGCGGCTATTCTCTCCTCCGAGGGAACTGAGGTGATCCGTTCTCGGAAACTGCGACCGGAGTGAAGAGTGAGAAAAGAGGAAGATTCGAGTTGCTCCGATCCACCGGGAAAGAAGACGAGGGTTTGATGATCTATTCCCGGGAGGAGTTCGTCGGTGGGAATTAGCTAGGTGCGCTCTCACATTGGGGAACGTCGAAATTCGGGCGTGTAGGGTGGATCTTGTGGGAGGCGAAACATGACGACGTACGAGTTTCCTCCTTGATCGGGCTACAAGTGATGCATGCTCTCATAACACGGAGATTTGCGACATGATCTTGAATCGCGATCTCGGGTGTGTTTGCTTGATTTTGCGCCCTTAATCATCGTGCGTGGGGGATGTGTGAATTCTTTTCTTGTCCTCTTTTTTACTTCCTGTATGCGGATCGAGATTAGTGTTCATAGGCGCTTAGGATAACTTTCGCCCTTCGAATTCCTTTCGTGTGTGATCGATACTCTTGTTTTCTCCCATCGTCCGATCATGATTTGCGATGTCGTTCTCCTTCTATTTTTGGGGGGTTATCTTCTAGCTAGTTTTCATTGGCTTTACGACGACGATTAATTAGTTTGTTCTAAAAAGATGGAAACAGTACAGGTATGCTTAAGGGAAAACTTTCTATGCTTCTTTTCAGCATATTAGCCGTTTGATTCTCGTATGGACCTTCCGTTTGGCGGCCTTGCCAAGCTCCGTAGTCAATTACGTCAGTTGACACCTTGTGGTTCGCGGTATCAAGTGAGTATGAACGATTTTTTTCTCTTATTTTTAAAATAAAAAATCACTTTCAAAATATAAAATCATCAAAGGTGTCAAACATTTTTCTAAACAAATTTTTTTATAATTTTTATAAAATTAAAATAAAAATCTCCATTATCATGCAACCAAACACCTCATAAAGTCTGTTTGGAATCAAAATTTTTTAAGAATAAATCAAATTTATTTTCTAAATTTCAAGAATCATAAATCTGATTTATTCTCGAGTTATCCCCGTACCAAACATGTTTTCACCGCATGTAGTTCGGCTTCGAAAAGCGTCTTGCATCTTGAAAACTGTCGAATAACAAACTCCTGAGAGTCGCATATGGTTTATTTTGTATGCAGGGATTCATTGGAAATCTGAACTTTAGTAATTTTGCGGGAGTTATGTATAAATGGATGTAAGTTACACAATAATATATGTGCACTCTACGTGGGTGATGGGTGACTCTACGTGGAAATCTGAACTTTATGGGGTGTTTGGTTGCACGATAATTTTTTGTACACTTTCATGATAAAAAATTATATTAAAATAAAAAGTGAACTAACTCATGACATAAAATTATCATGTTTGGAGGGATGTGATTACAAAAAAGAGTAACCACCGCACGTGACCAAACAAAGTGGGGGACCACGAGAAAAAAGAAAGAGGTGAGACCCTCTTTTTTTTGTTTAAGAAGGAAATCACTTTTAAAACATAAAATTATCATGATTACCAAACACCTCTTTTAACAAGTTTTCTTACAATTTTTAAAAATTAAAACAAAAACCTCCGTTACCATGCAACCAAACACCCCATTAATTTTTTTTCCGGCTCTGACATTTTCGGCGATTCTCTTTAAACTAGGACATAACTTATTTGAGGCATTCTGTTGATCTAATCATCTAACTATCTAATTCTACTGCGTAGCTGCACAGAAAATTAAAGCCAAAATGAATGGATCGAAGGAAGCCATTATTTAGTTTTCAAGGTCTTTTTTATGAAGTCCTTGAAACGAATTGTTTCACTATCAATTTTAAGATTGATATGGTTATAAGCTATGAAGTATCAATTTTTTGGAAGGTGTAGTTGTTATGTAATATAAGTAATCACATGAATAGAAATTAATACTTTAATTTTAAAAATGTTGATATAAAGATTGATATAATATTATTTTTGTTTACTCTAACCAAATGCCCTCTTAGTCTCTTATTGTCTCTTCGGATATGTTGGGGCCAATGTCGTAGGGTTTTAAATGTATCTCGGTTAAATTCGTATATGTTTGGTATTCATATCCATTTATCTAGATAATATTTTTGATTACGAGATTGATCAACTATTAGGTACGGATATTATCTGGTTGTAGTCAAAGTAGATGCGAAAGTGTACACTCTGCTCCATTTTTTTAATAAATGTTTTATGATAGGTGAATAGTATATATAATTATATATTTAAATATTCTCCTGTATACACCATTATACTTGTTTAACATTAATAGATTTATTGTAAACTTTATACCTTAAAGGTTATTTTCTATTTTTATATGTTATTAAATATATTAATCGAATAAAATTTAATTAAAGTTTCAAGTTATATCTGCTTTGAAGTTGAAAAACATCTAAATTATAACATCTGATATGCATCATCCGATTAGATCGAATATGGCTTAGCTAACCGGAGAAGACATGACATATTTGTATTCGCATGGTTTGCACTTCACAGCTATGCAAAGAACAGTTCTATTTTCACCCTTCATTAGTTTCCCCCATTCGTCTTCTTGCATGTTCATAAATTTTATCGTACACAATCATCACAAGATTTCGAGTTCGGGTCATTTCAATTCTTCGGTGGAGAGAGAACTCAAATAAGATGACGTCGCGCGATGTAATGAAAGATAAGATAGAAGTACATTGACGACAAGAAATGATGGACGAGACCATTTCAGTATCAAATCAGTAAGATCAATAATAAATTTTTAAAATTTCGATAAGATAGGTGCATTGACGACATGAAATGATAGATGAGGCCGTTTCAGTATCAAATCAATGAGATCAATAATAAATTTTCGAAATCCCAATAATAAATAAGTAAAGAGTCAATAGCGGATCATCTCGATAATATAAGTCTACAGTAACTTATTTTATTGTTCCTTGCATTACGTGATGTCACTAAACTGGAGGGTGCAAACATTTTCTCCACCATCCGAACTTCAAATTTTTTATATAATTTATCTGTCAGAAATGTATTGAGAGAGAGAGAGAGACGGTCGCAAGGACCACTATATCCATACAAGCAACTATCGACCCAATAAAAGCTAGCAAAGGCAAGCCGAGCTCATTCTGTCGTGCCGGCGTGAACGCGGCGACGTGCAGAATACCAAGGTGAGCGGCGCCGCTGCCCCCTGGTCCGGCGGCCGCCCAAGGCAAACCCTTCGAAAATCCATTTGCTTGAAGCAAATATATATATATTCAACTCCCACATTGATCATGATCAGAGCAGCAAGCTGCCACTTGGTGGAAATCCACCACCTTCTCCGCCCAGCTGCCACACCAATCTCAGATTGCATATATAAGCCGAGAGGCCGTGCGCTGAGACGCTCTGATCTCGGCGGGAGAGATGGGCAAGCCTAAGCTGGACGGTGGAGACGGCGGTGCCGCGGCGGCTCACCCGGCGAAGCCGCCGCCCCACCTGAACCCACCGCAAAGGCGGCGCCTTTCCCGGCGGAATTAGGACCGGCGACGGCTTACCCGCCGGTGCAGCCGCCGCCCGTAGCCTACCCACCACCGCCCGCTCCATACCCTCCGTCGGAGAAGACCTACCCATCGCCGGCGGCGCATTATCCACCCGCGGGAGGCCAGGAGGTCCTCGGCTTCCAGACTCCGGTGACGGCGGCGATAGGGGAGCCGTGGTCCACCGGCCTCTACGATTTCGACAAGGATGAGAACAGCGGTAAGACAACAGTTTCAGATTACCGTCTGCGAGCAGAGACGAGATGAGGGAGCATAGTGATATGTCTCTGTTCGCGTATTTTACAAGTAATTTGTCTCGAGTTCTTAGACTTCAACGTTTGATCACAGCTGCGGTGGCGGTGCTTTTGCCCTGCGTGACCTTCGGGCAGATTGCGGAGATCTTGGATGCCGGCCAGACGAGTAAGCCAGCCCTCCCCAATCTCAAATACACACGATTGTATGAGATCATCTTCGTCTTCCTCCCTCCCGCCCGCCTGCCTGCGTAGGTCTGCCCCCTCTGTATATATGACGATATGCATACGGGCGCTGAGCGTGTCTGCGTGTGCTGCAGCGTGCGCCGTGGGGAGCATGGTGTACCTGATGCTTGCGCCGGTCGCCTGCACATGCTTCATCATGGGAACGACCTACCGGGCGAAGCTGCGGCGGAGAGGTACAACCTGGTGGAGGCGCCGGCGGAGGACTGGGTCCTGCACCTCTGCTGCCCCTGCTGCGCCCTCGCCCAGGAGTTCAGGGAGCTCAAGCTCAGGGGCATCGACCCTTCCAAAGGTAATCCAATCCGAGAGGGGTTGGAGGACTCCACAGCGAGTCTCTCGTTTCTCTCACAAAGTTTATTAAATATAGAGAAAATTCACTCTCGATCCATTCTTAGAAATTGTTTTTAACACATGGTCCGCTGTCAGAAATATTTTAGTTCCAGTATTTTGAATTTTTAAAATTTCCACCCCAATTTTCAACCATAACGTCCACGGAATGTTGAATGATGGATACAATGACTCTTTTACCCATGTAATATTTTTTTCTTCAAACAAGATGTTCCAGGTTCAAATATAAGAGAAAAATATTGATAATAAATTAAAAGATATGTACAAGTTCAATTTTTTTTTCAAATGATATGTACAGATTGAAATGATTTTGTTTTTTCTCACTCACTTAATTTATATATTTACTTATTTTAAAATACTTTTTATTTACTCGTATTTAACGTACTCAATTGATAAAAAGAAAATAAAACCAAACATTGTAAAATGTATTGTTATTCAATATCCTGCCTCTAAATATTTATTTAAATTATACATAATAATTTTTCTATACATAATAAATAAGTTTAAAGATTTTTTAATCTAACCCCAAAGTCAAGTATTTAATTGAGGAAGTAGAAACCGCCAGAGTATACTGTCGTAAGGGCAAAATTGAGATTTTCAAATTTTTTAACGTTGAAAGTGACCGAATAGATCGGATGTTAGAGATTTTTCGGTCTTTGGACTGTTCATGATGAACATTTAGTCAACGGACTAATGATTGAAGTCATTTTGTGAAATGGAGCGGAAGTTAATTTTCCCTTAAATATATAATTTAATAATTATTTAAATATATAATTTCATGAAAATATTAATTATTTTTATGAGAAAGACCGAGAAAACTTCTTCGGAACCCTCATAAGATGAACTGCCCTTCCCATACAGAGAGAGCGGATCCTTAAAACGTATTTAATAGACTTTGTGAGAAAGATTGAGGAGATTTTTTCAAAACCCTCTTAAGATGAACCGTCCTCTATATAAACAGATAGCGGATTTTCTCAAAAGTTATATTTAATTTTTTCACATAAATATGAAAATTAAGAATATTAAATTATTATTAAATATAATTATGAAAAAATATTAAATCACTTTTACTCTCACAATTATACGAGAGAATTAAGACTATCCGTTCGCAAGATCTTCCGAGAGAATCCACTCTCGTATGTATATATCCCTACGACAGCCCCTTGTCTCGTGATCTGATCGATGCCGCCGTCCGCAGGTTATCTGGGTAACGTCGCGCAGCAGACGGCCGCCATGGCGCCTCCGCAACCTCAGTTCATGGCCCCGTAGGAGCCTGCCCTGCAACTGCACGCACCATTCGATCACCGCGGTCATCTGATCTTCCGTCGTCGATCGATCTGAACAAGGGGTGAAAAGGGGGCGCTCGACTGCCTCGCCGCCCCTCTGGTCTTTTCTGTTCATCTCTGTTGTGCTGAGTGCTGGTTGATTTCCTGAGCTCGCGAGAGCGTGCTTGATAAGGACCCCTGCTGCTGTGCTTACAAATTGTTCATATATCATTCGTTCCTGTTCTTGCTAAGAGGTATTTGTATTTGGGTGCATTTTGACTAATTGATTTTAAAATAAAATAGATATTCGTTCCCACTGCATAAGTTAATACGAAACCTCTATAAGCCTGCTTGTTTTTACTGTGATTCTCTTGTTTCAAACCCACTTATCTAAGAACAAGATTCATTTGTATTTTATGGGGTGTTTGGTTGCATGATAATGAAGATTTTTGTTTTAATTTTTAAAAATTGTAAGAAAACTTGTTAAAAGAGGTGTTTGGTAACCATGACAACATTATGTTTTAAAAGTGATTTTCTTCTTAAACAAAAAAAGAGAATCTCACCTCTTTCTTTTTTCTTGTGGTCCCCCACTTTGTTTGATCATGTGTGGTAGTTACTCTTTTTTTGTAATCACATCCCTCCAAACATGATAATTTTATGTCATGAGTTGGTTCACTTTTTATTTTAATATAATTTTTTATCATGAAAATGTACAAAAAATTATCATGCAACCAAACACCCCATTAAACAAGTGCTGTTGTTTAACCGATTTTTTAATATATATGTGAAAAATAAAATAGAAAACCACAAGATGATTTTATAACTTATATAACATGCGTTTATTTTGGTTTTCATCCCTTCTTCATGTAATTATTATTTCAAAATACAATGTTAACCACCAAGCAATCGACAATACTGCAAAATAGAGCAATTACATTATTTTACAGAAATTTGACATCAAACAGACAAAGCCCTAATCTAGCAGGAAAAGTTTGTCATGAGATGAAGAATTTATGTACTGGGTATTTGATGTTTCTGGGCGTTCAAGGTTCAATAATGCTTAAAAGATGATTCCATTTCCGGGTGTTGACCAGAAAAAAAAAAGAGAGACTAAACATGGTTATTTTTGGTGCAATCATGATTGCACCACTGTTTAAAATATGTAAAATAATTAAAATAACCAAATATAAAAATATTGTCATCATTAATATAAAACTCATTTAAAATATGTGTTTAAATAGTCAATTAAAATTTTGAGTGTCATTATAACCAGCACCTAAAACTATGCGGAGATGTATGCATGGACATGGGGGTCATTTCACAAGAACACATTACTCCAGGATATATACTCTTACTCCAATCTCTGACAGTGTACACTGTGTTGGCTTTTCAAGCGACCTTTTTTCTCCACCTTGCTTGTAACGTCTATGCCTTCTCCAATTAGAACAATGCAAAATGCCAACAAAGCTAGCACTCAAAGAAGGTTCTATCAAGTATCAATGCACTGCACTGACCCACAAAAGCAAGCAATTTCTCTGTATATGATGGTTAGGGATTGATGGCCACAGTTCTAAGCATGAGTGCTGATGAACATTCCTATCATGACATAAGAAATGCAATTCGGTAATCATCCAAACCAACATGCTTTTAGACATTGGATGGCATAAAAAGGCACTGCACTTAGCTTGTCTAAATCATCCAATATAACTTTAGCTCCAAATTTAGATATTCCTACAAGAACAGCTTGGTTCCAACTTCCAACAAGATTAGGATGATTAACCCAGAAGTTCTTTGAATACATAGTAGTATATCACTTTACTTCTTACAACACCATACAAATGACAACCTCATCCACTGAAGCAACAGAAAAAGTCTAGTTGCCCATTGCTCATTAAGGAAAGAGTAATTCCCAACTTAATCTCCAGTTTCTATTACCCATCACCCTCTTCTGAGGTGAAGCAACAGGGAACAAGTTCTGCAGTCTAAGCGACGCATGCACTTCCACAGACAAAATTCCTGTAAGCAGGCAAAAAAACTTTGATCAGATCATGGAAAGGGATAAAAAAATCATTTCCCTTCATCTGGAGTGAATAATCCATGAAAATTTTGGTTGAAGGTCATCAAGGAAACACAAAATGCTCTAACTTGTAATTATTCCTACTTCCCATCCTGCCAATCTGGAGATAAACATATTCGGCAGGATGCATATATATAACCAGGAAAGTGAACAAGGAGAAAAATTAATCCTGGAGTGAAAGAAACCTAATGCAAAACAAGACCAACAAAATGTGATATACTCAGTTTCGACAATGCAGACTATTTTCTGATACCCAATGTTTACTTTAGTTTGGGTGGCATGCGATTATTCTGCACTGTTGATGTTCTACGAGACCGTAAAACACAACATACACCCAAAGCAGTCATATATGTGTGTGCGCATGAAAATATGTATATGACAAATCATTCAGACATTGCCTTTATTGGTAAAGATCAACAAACTCATGTGCCGCAGCTAGACTATTTTGGAGGAGTCATTTACAATATCCTTTTTACAGAGACGCAGATGACTCTTGTTGCAATTTTTATCAAGAAGTTATATCATTAGCAAAAAGATATGCATTTTTCACCCTTAACAAAAGAAAAAAAAATACATTTTAAACCATCCAAGCACCTACAAGCTGTAATAATAACACAGTTATATTTGCTTACATGACTGAACATCCAGAGGTTCTACGCCTTCTCTTCGTTGCTATTTCCTTTCTTCTTGGAGGTTGTAGCACAACTTTTATTGCAGTATCAAAAACAGCTTTTACATTCTGCAAAAAAGAATTCCTAACATCAGAAATGATAGGTATGTTTATATGTCCTATATAAATGAAGATTGAAGATTTTACAAAAGAGCAGATAGACAAAGATAGCAGCAATAGGAGAGAGCAGTTACAGACGATGCACCTGCTGGGTTTTGGAGCTGCACTCAATATATGCAGCAGCACCAATCAGCTTCCTTAGCTCCTCACCCTGGAAAAACCAAGGGGGATATTAAATCATGGCCATTCATGAAATTGGAAATGCTCGACAGTGAAGGACTTGACAAGTCAGAAATTCTAGTTACTTGAGCAGATGATATTACTGAAGCTCCTGGGTGGTCAGCCAGATATCCCCTATCTTCTCGAAGGTCTAATATCAAATAAAATCATGAAATAATAAATAATTCCTTATAACAATATAAATAAACATGGACCACAACAGAGTTAGGCAGCATTCATACCTAACTTTGTTCCAACTAGAACAACTGGAACAGTGGGTGCAAACCGACGAAGTTCAGGCATCCACTGGTTTACAATGGGATGAGTAAGCACTTAAAATCGAAGCTTGGGACAACGACAAAGACAAGAGAAAATGTACAAATAATTAAAAACAGAAGTTCGCATTTTTCCAACATCACGTTGTCCGTGAGATGATCTTAGAAAAATGAGACAAAAGAATTAGTCATCGACCACACTGGACACAGATAAAACAGGCTGGCACTAGAACGGTGTTACTACATCAAAGCTATTTGGGAAAAAGCAACTTTAGGCATTGACCAAAATAATAAAGATGATCAACAAAACAGTGATTAAAACAAGTCAACATCTCTACGGACGATGATGTTCTTCACAACTCAACAATATATTAGACAAGAATGTGACGCCTCTGTAATCTATCTCACGTTGAACAATACCAGACATTAAAGTGGGTTTCTCTTTCTCTTGGACACGGATGCATCAAACACTAAGGCCCTGTTTGTTTTAGCTTATTTGATGTCTAATCTCTGAATCGGTCAGCTGTTACACATTCAGACAATTTGATAAAACATCTAACCTCTGTTTGGTGAGAGGTTCGGTCAGAGGTTAGATGGTTTAGACTGTTTGGTAAAATGTCTGAATATATACTAGAAACCTCTTAAAAACACTTAATTTTAAGTGATTCACTGTGGCTTTTTTATTTTCGGAAATAGGCAACTAAGATTTTAGTGTTCCACCAGATAAGAGATTATAAATGAAATTATTTCATATTTTTAGATTAAGCCTAAACAAACATCACCAAAGCAAAGATAAAACGCAGATACAGTTTTACCTTCTTCAGAACATTTTCATAGCTGGCTCTACTGATCAAGGAGAAGGCCAAAACAAAAACATCTGCTCCTCTGTAGCTTAGTGGCCTCAGTCTGCTGTAGTCCTCCTGGCCTGCAAGAGGAACCATCATCTTCGCATGCTTACGAAAAAAAATGAACGAACCCATCAGGTGGATGGGGATTAGGAAAGCAACTTCTCGACTGAGATTAACTGCGCCAAGGTAAATGATCTTGAATGAAATACGAGAAAATACCTGCCGTGTCCCAGAGTCCCAAATTCACAACTCTACCATCAACAGAAACATTGGCGCTGAAATTGTCGAAAACTGTGGGAATATAATCCTGCGCGTGAATTACAACTCCGTTGGAATAACAACGAAAAGTTCTTGCTTCGAAAGTTTAAACATGTTTTTTTTCTCAGCAAACGAAAGAAACTTGAGGCCAGACAAATCCTTAAAGTTCATGGCATTTCATAAAAATCCCGAGAACAGCAAATGCAGGAACCCAAAAACCAAAGCATGAATCCAAGAAAGAGGACGAATGAGATAGGGAAGATGGATGCGCTGAATATCTTCATGATGGTTATCTTATCTTCGTCTGTGACACAAAAGACGCGAAGGACTTCAAGCGAAGAAAGCAGAAGGGGTAGAAGAAAAAAAAGAAAAGACGAAGCTCTAGGTGAAAGGAAGCAAAGGGTCCGGGCAAAATGGATGCTTGAGACATACAGTGGGGAACTTGTTGCTGGTATAGCAGATGAGCATGCAGGTTTTGCCGACAGCTCCATCTCCAACAGTTACACATTTAATGAACTTCGTGGCACTCATCCCTCCTAGCCAGAACCCCAAATACTGAGAGGGCTCTACAACTTCTTCTTCTTCCTCTCTCTCTTTCTCTGGCACTAGATGGAGATTGGAAAGGGAAAGGATCTCAGTGATGCTGGGAGTAGAAGAAAAGAGCGGTTTTTATGCTCAACCGAAGGTGCAAAAGATTGAAGAAAACAGAGAAAAGGAAAGGAAAGATGGTGGATGATTCAAAGCAGGGTCCCTCCGCCTGTCTCCCGGTAACAGTTGTGGTTGGGAGTGGGATCCCGCCCGGTGGGGTTCAAAAACTAGTAAAGCTACTCTCTTTGGACTTGTTCCTCTTGAACCGTTGGTAATATAGAAAAAGCATATAGAGAGAGAGAGAGAGAGCATACCTGCACCACCATTTTCTACCGTCTTTCTTTTCGTCAATTTCAATTAACCAAGGAAAAAAAAGAAAGGGAGGAGATGGTTCATATGCCTATTTATCTACTTTGCTTCATTTGCTAACTTTTACTCAAACGATCTTATCTGCTAGCTCACATTCAAATGGGCGTCACTTGTTTAATAGATATTAAAATGAAAATCTTGGTATTTTTTGATCTAGATCTTAAATCGTGGAGAGTTACACGGGAATGAGAGGAGGAACAAATTAATAGGTGGTGAAGAAGCCATCTTCAGTCGGGGTACATGGATGTAAATACAAAATATTACATAATTATAACAACTGAAGATATAAACTCTTGATATCATCACAAACATATATATATATATATTTTCAGCCAACAGAAAACTGAGCAACAGGCTTGAACTCACCGGAGGGTAACAATGTTGGCAAGCAAACAGGCATCGCCTAATACCATTGTTCTCTTGCGAAAACAATTAAATTATAATAAGGTGTTTGATTACGTAATAATTTGAAATTTTGTTATAAAATTATATTATCATAATAAAACCGGTTAACATAGTTGTTCGGTAACTGTTACGAATTTATATTTTTAGTTTCGCCTTTTCTTTGTTATCAAATCTCCTCGAAACATGACAATGTTATGTCATTTTATTCTAATATATTTTATCGTAAATATATATAATTATTATGCAACAAAACAACCCCCCGAGGAGTGAGGGGTACTATAACGGTACATAGTTTCAAATTATCTGCACAAAGCTTTTCTCGCTCTTCCTCCAAAATCTCCTCTGAGCTTTGAACTGGTTTTTCGCCTTGCCCAAGAAGCCGGTTGCAGGTATCGGAGCTGTAGCGAGAAAAGAGACCTTGACAGGAGCGAAGGACCCACTCTCCGACCGTTGAACAGAGAGAGAGAGGGAGGGGGTCCCTGTCCCTTCCGGCGCCTTGGGAGGTGGGTGACGAACCGGCCGGCGTCCGTGGTTCTCGATGTCCGGGGAAAGCCGCCGTCGACGGCCTCGGCGGGCTGGTCTGATCTGTCCGGCGTGCCGAGCCCCTTGTGAACGCGGAGAGACATGTGAGTCCTGCTCTGCGTCTGTTGTCCGCACATCAACCGACCGACAGTTCCCCGATAATCCTCCTCTGCGGCCAACCTCTCGCCTCGCCGCCACGAGAGGAGGAGGGGCGAGGAGGGGCGAGGAGGGTGGAGGTACCGCTGCCGCTGCTTTCTTTGTCTTATGTACGTATATAAGGCCGGCATGCTTCGTCTTCGCCCACGGCCTTCTCTGGTGGGAAGCTGGGGGGGGGGGGGGGGGGGTGATACTGATACCGTGATAGGAGCGCGAATCCCCCTCTCGTGTAGCCGACTGGAGCAGAGGAGGAGAGACTCTCTCTTTGCCTCTCACATAAGAGAAGCCACTCCAGCCGCTGGAGGGGATCCGAACTAGGGTGACAAGGATGATGGCCTTGGGCGGTGCAAATGAGTATTTTATTTTTTTCTAGGTCCCTCATTTTTAGGTATATGTCCAAATTTGATTAGTCAGAGTCCAACTTTACCTCGAGCTCAAATAAAATAAGTTCGATTCATATCCAAGTTCAAATTTTATTCAAACTCGTTTATAAAATTTAAATCATTCAAAATTGGTACGTGAAGCTTCAACTTTAGCCCATAAAACTTGATCTAAGTTTAAATTCTAACTCGGATTTTATTTCGATTTATAGCATGTATTTAAGTGATAATGTGCTATTATTCATACTGATAATTCGATTTTTATAAATAAATGTCCATAGAGTGTTTAATCAAGTTGCTCGTGAGTTTACCCAACCTGAACAGGAGTCTATTCAAATTTGACTCATTTAATTTAATTTAATAAAATTTAATTTTTTATTTAATTTTATTCATTTGACATAATAACAAATTCAAGTCAACTTTTTATCCTGTCTGAGTTTCAAATTTCTTATCGAGTATATTAGTTAGTTTGCGAGATGCCATAACAGCCTAAATAATCATTATTCAGGAGATAAACTTGATGTATCTTCTAATTTCAGAAGATAAAAATAAAATTATCTTCAAATTAATCTTGCATCAAATTGCTCCCAACAGTTTTGGTATAAAATGATTCATTACGTTGATAACAATGGAAACATAGATAGTATAAATCATGGTTCGTCGGGTCGCAACCCCGCCCCGACCCGGTCGATTTTGGGGCCGACCGACTCGGTCCCAACCTCAAGACCCCGACCCCATAATTAATATTTTATTATTATTTTTGACCACCCCGGCCGACCCAATCCCGACCCGAGTCGCGACCCAGACCGACCCGAGTCGATTTGGGGCCAAACCGACCCGATCCCGACTCCCGACCCCACATTCTTTGGTATAAATTATATCTCGCCTGCTACTTGTCATCTACATATTTTAGTCAAAAGTTACATATTTGACGTGCCTCAAAATCTATAAGAGGTAATTATCTTTTATATCGTCACACTTTTTTTACACCCAAGCTAACACTACATTATATATCTTTGATTTTTCACCATCATCTGTGTACTGGGGGCATCAAATCTCAGAGATCTTCCGGACCTTGATTAATTATATAATGGGTCACTAGCTTGCTCTCGAATATCCATCGATCTCTAACTAAATTTCACAGTCCCTACTCTCTCTGCTCTATGATCGATAACGAATATTGCAATGAAATTTATACACTTGACTATAGTTTTTCGTGATGCAAATATTGTTCGGAGCATAGTCACAGTACTGTTCTACTCTTCATAGAAATAAACTAGCATGAGTATCTCAGTTCTCTACTTCTTGTACGGACTATATGTTTAATGTGAGCATTAACTATTTGTTATCTGATCATTAAATTTTTACAATAAATAATATAAAACAGTTCACGTATATGCCCAATACCCACTAACTTACAAACATAAAAGAAATAAAAATTTATTGAAAATATATAGTAACGAATATTAACAGCAAGAAGGTACCATGCCATAGATCCGTTGACGACATGATTTTCCGTGACCTGGGTGGCATTTTATCTTGACTCAATGAAATGTGGTTAATCTCACGAGTGAGATATGTAGAATCTTAGTTATCTAGCTAATTTGGAAACAAAATAAAGAATAGTACACTGAATCACTTGAATATAAATAAATTATTTATATAATTATGCATTTTATTAAATATCTCAATGTTTTAGCTTTCTCTGACAGATTTAAAGAGATCAGACATCAATTAAGGTGGCATTTGATTAAGATTACGGAGAAGATCAGATTCCCGTCAAAAGTAGCCCACAGCTCAAAATCTTAATCAAATAAAACATATTCACGTTGGTTTTTATGATCGAGGATTTTGAGAATCGGAGAGAGACGATACAAAAAAAATCCTATGTTAGGAAATTTTCTTCCTTTGAATTCGAATACCTTGGGTCCTATCTCTCGCTCTTTTTTTTTCTCACTCACGCCGAGGCGGAAAGAGAAACACCGTAAAATGAGGAGAGCGAATATGATGAATGGCATACTTTTCAAAGTTTGTTTCACGACTCGAGACAACATCATAAAAAGTAGATAAACACAACATTTTCTCAGTCAACTCACGTAAAATTTTAATACAAAAATATTAAATTAATATTAAAAGAATATACGAGAAGATAGTAAATCATCTTTGCATCGTCGTGTCGTGGGATTGAGAGAATCCGTTCTAAGAGATCTCCAGAGGGAGATCCGTCCTCTAAAACGAGCATGCAGTCCAGTGCACACATAGAAGGCACGCCGGAGAAGAAGGGCGCAGGCTACCGTTGCGGCGGAGCGTTTGACTTGAGATGCATGCGTGCCGCCGCCCGTGATTTCTCGGGCACGTTCTGAGCAGTCCCCCTCTAATCTCCATACCCTAAGCCAAAGACCATATCTTTCTTTATCAGAGCGCTCAAGAGACGGGTACGCGAGCCGCTGCCGCCGCCGCCGCTTCTCCCGGGGGCCACAGCACGGGATTGGGGGAGTTGCCCGCTGCGGCGGCCTGCGCGGAGGCGGACAGAGACGACTCGAGCAGCGGCGCTGCACAATGCCAAGATCTTGAAGATTCCAGCTGCCGCATACGTCCAGAGCAGTAAATGGCGGCCGGGGGGAGGACGGGAGGAAGGAGAGCTGCATCGTGATCCTCCCCCAGTGCGGGCGAGCAGGGGCGTGCGCGGCGGCGATGGCGAGAGGGGGTGGGGGAGAAAAGAATCCCAAAGGCACGGCCTTTTTCATCGCGTCGCCGGCGGTGCCGCCGTCGGCCGGCACGGCCCCGGCTGCGCCGCCGCTTGGGTTCCGGAAGTATAATTAGGAAACAAAAAACCTTGATTACATTTACGGATTTTATGGCCAAATAAAATTTAAAAGCATAAATAGTCAGCAAAAAGTTGCTATTACGGTTGTAAATAATTTGTATCAGAAGTATTACCGGATTACACGGTAGGAATTAATCACTGCGATATTTTTTTATTTAAAGTAGGCACATTTTATAATTTATTTTAAGTGATGGATGATAAATGAGTTTATAATTTCTTCGCAATTATTTTTAGTACATACCAAGCAACATGCGTATGAATCAGAAGATCTGTCTCTGTTATATATGGTGCATTTGGAGGGGAAAAAAAAGAACTTGTTTGGTTGAACTTCTTGAACAGATTATAATCCTTCTAACGTGGTGTAATTTTTCACTTGTATGGTCTGATTTTCTACCGGTCCAAAATGGTATGGATGTCTATACACAAAAGCCCGTTCCTTTTCTCCCGTAACCTCGGAGGAAGACGACTATGGCAGCTTCGGGCAAGGGAGAAGAAGACACCACGGCCGCTGCGGCCAGGAAGGTGCTGGAGAACTGGGTATCTCGGGTCCCCGCCGACGCCGATGAGATTGAAAAGGGAGGCAAGTTCGACGCAATCTTCGTCCGGCGCCTCGAGGTGCTGTACATCCGCGCCGGCTACGCTCTCTGCAGCTTCACGGTCCCCCGCCATCTGACGGTAATATCATCATCTGCGTGCTCTCCCAGCGCCATCTACCATTCAGCGGCTGATCTTTCGATAATCCCTTTTCCCCGGCTTAGGGCGTTGACGGTAACTGGCAGCCTGGTGCCATCGCCTCGCTGATCGACATCGTGGGCGCTGCGGTCATCTTCTCCTCCATCGGGAAGTTGGACATTTCCGTCGACTTCGCCATCTCCTATTTCTCTCCGGCCAAGGCGGAGGTATGTTTACATCGGTGCGCGTGGTGATTGGTGGCCGCTGTGTCTGTAACACTCCGTTATCTTCGTGATTCTGCAAGTGCAGGAGGCGGTGGAGATCGAGGCCGAGGTGGTGGGTCACCAGGGACTTGTATCGTGCGTGGAGGTCGCCATCAGGAAGCAGGGAGTTCTGGTGGCCTTGGGGAAGCAGTGGATGTCGTCTAACAGACCCAGTCAGAGCAAGCTGTGAATTTGATATCATCAAATTGCAAATTAGTTATTTTAATTTAGTTTTCTGCAATTTTCTTTCTCTAAAGAATATGAAATCATGCCGAGAACACTATATATTTAGGTGATTGAATAAGTATTGTTGTCAGACACCGATCGATTATAACAAAGCATGTACGACAGCTAGAGCACCTGGAACCCTGCAGCCTTACCACGAGGCATTTGCATCTGCACATTGCAGTGTTTAGGAGATTTGCACTAGAACCGTAATTTTGGAACCCCTACTACATCATCTGGCCGGATCACAGGGAGCTTTGTGAGATAGTTCGCGGAGTGGTTTGTGGCTTGTTCAGACAAGCCTCCCAGTCCTGGTATTGCTGGATTCCATGGTCTTGGATCTCTCAACCAGTTTGAGACTGAGATTGCGGCCCACGGGAGAAAAGAAGTCACCAGTTAAGAGAATAAATCATATAAATATTTGCATATGCTGTCACAATTGCAGTAAAATTTCAGAATCCTTAAAGGGTGTGTTCGGTACAAAATTAATTTGGCTCAATTTTTTCGGGATAAATCAGGTTATCCCCAAATTGAACTCATGCCAATGGGTCTGAACTCTGAAGTAAATGGAGAAATGTGAAGCTTCTTTACTAAGTTTATGTATTATTGTATCGTTGTTGTGATCCTATAGTAAGAATTTCACATGGTGAATATGGAAACCTGGCTTGAATTCTAGCAGCCACAATGAGCTTATCCTTTTTAATTGTAGGCATTGTTTTAAACAGTGGCATTGCTCCAATTTGCTTAGATGGTCATGAATATGAAATTTAGGTTTGGCCTTTGAAGCATCTGGGTGGCCAGAAACAGTAGACTTCTAACCAGAATTACTAACCAGTTGCTGCCATTGTCAGATGATATTTGCTCCCCCCTCTGGGATTGGTTGCCGACTTGTTGCAAAAAATCGTAAGACTTGGATATACCTAAAATGCTCTTTATGTGATTGGATGACTCCCATCTTTCAAATATTGTGGGATTGGAATTGGAGATTGGATCCGATTGATTTCGGCCAATTCGGACAAGAATACTGGGGTGGATCGGGGAGTTGCCCCCTAAATCGGGTTGGCTGATGCTGATATGGATCAGCCAATTCTGCAAAGCATGCTATTTTTTATTTGTTTCATTGATACTGTCAGTTCTGAGTCTTTTATTTTATTTTTACTTCATCTATCTTCTTCTTCATCTCTTTATATTCTGTTTTCCTTATTTCTATCTTAGTGAATTGTGGCACTCTTTTTAGGTCACTGTTGGCACCCAAAAAAAATTGTCATGACATCCAGAACCGGCAAGTTTTGGGCAAAATACATGAAAGAAAATCGAACAGGCAAGTGTGATCTACTTTTCATCACATTTAGGGCCAATGGGCCGAACAGGCCCAATAAGCCTTATTGGGCCCGACCAACTGGATGATGACTTGATAACGGTCAGACACCACTATCTTGTCCGTCTAGCTCAAACTTGAGCAACAACGAAGTCGGATCGAAAATCTGACTTGAATTCAACAAGTTATGGGTCAAACGATGAAAACACTCCCGAATGGCCTTTGGTAGGCTTAATGGGCCCAAATAAAAAAACAAGTGGGCTCACAAGACTTGCATGGTCAAGACATTTCCAACGGCGCCTCACATGTCAAAATCAAGCCGGACGGTAAAATGACCATTTTGCCCTTGTGGGATTCGGGCAACTGGGAAGGTCCAAAGAAAAGTGGCACCACCAAAAGGTCTACTTGCGACTTTCGGATAAACAATGACGAGCCGGATCGGCAATCCGACCCATATTTGGAAAGTTATGAGGAAAACACCGAAAGTTAATTTTCGAATGGCCTTAATAAGGGCATATCAAGTCCGAAAAACAAAACAGTGGGTCCACGGGGCTGTACATTGAGGAGGTTCGCAACGGTACCCCGAATGTCGGAATCCGATTTCGGATGGTACCGAACGGTAAAATGACTCTTTCGCCTTGGTAGGTTTGGACAATTCGGGATAGCCGGAGATAATATCGGTGCGTCATTAAGTCATTAAGCTCGTGTGTGAGCGACATTAAAGTCGGATCGAACGACTTGTATTCGGCAAGATATGGGCAAAACAACGAAAGTGGACTTTTAGGCGGTCCTTACCGGGGGCTTGGTGAGCCCAAATGACCAAACCAAGTGTGTCAACGAGTATTGCGACGACGAGCTTCGCAATGGTGCCTTGAATGTCGAAATCCGACTCGGACGGAAAAATGACCGTTTTGCCCCTATTGGACCTGAACAAATCCAGACAGGCCCATTAACATATGGCGTCACCAGAAAGTCCGCCTGACTTCCAGATGAACAACATCAAAGTCGGATCATCAATCCAATCTATATGTGGAAAGTTATGGATAAAGTTTGAAAAATTGCAAAGTCAGCACGCACTCCGAGACAGGGCGGAGCTGTCCAGATAATTTCAGATAGTAAGATCTATGCATGGAAACCAAAATTCTGGTGTATAGATATTTGATTGTATTCAAAATACAATTTTCAAAATTTTTGAGGGCCGAGATTGCACCGATTGGAAAAAGCTGTCAATCGGAAATTTGATCTTTAAATAAATCAAGAATTTTCAACTGTTGATATGATGGTGATGATCCAAGGGCTGTAGTTGGTTCTTCACTTAAAAGTTCTGGATCTTAAGTTATCGGGTCATAACGGTATCAAGTATTTGATTGAACTTGGCATAGTATGGCGAAAATAAAATGAAAGGATCGGGCCAGCTTGTAAGCAATAATCTGGCCCGATTTGACTTGGTCAAGGGGTATTTCTCCAGAAAATTCCGAGAGATTGCAAAAAGCAAAAAGACGTGGGGCCACAAAAAAATAACTACCCACTTCTCCCATTTCTCTCCATATTCCCCACGACAGGGAACGGCGGTTGACAATCCCTTCACCTTGAGAAAGGGCCGCCGGGCAGAAGAGGGAGAGAGTTCTTTTTTTCAGGGGGTTGGAGATTTTCTCTACGCAGAGCAAAGAGAGGAGAGGCGACAGCATCATTTTGAAAAAGAAAGAGAGAGGCTGCTGCTGCTGCTGCGGACCTGCTACTTGAAGACCAAGAGGAGAAAAGGAGAGGACAGACGGCTGCTTCCAAGGGGCAGACGGCTGCTTCCAGAGGGCGGGGGCTGCTTCCAGAGGGCAGACGGCTGCAACCAGTGGGCAGACGGCTGCAACCAACGGAGGAGAAAAGGAGGGGGCCGAAAGAAGCAGCCGAAGGCTACTGCCCTCGTGCTGTTGTAGCATCTGACCCCTCTCTTCTGTTGCCACGCGCATAGGAGCACCCAAGGGAGAAGAAGAAATAAGATGGAGGGGATCTCCCAACAGCCTGCTCCATAGACCGCCAGGGCCAGCTTCTGGCCAAAACCATAGGTCGCCAAGGCCTTATTTCATCAAGACCTTCAGGGCCGCCAGGCCCAGATTCTGCTCAAAATCAGCAAGGCCACCAGGGCCAATTTCTGTCAAAAGATTTCAAGGCCGCCATGGCCCCCAATGGAGTTCAAACAGGCCTTCAAGGCCCAATGAGAACAAACATGGCCGCCAGGGCCTCAAGAAGTTCAAAGTGGTCACCTTGGCCCAATGAGGAGTGAGCCGGCCATCAAGGCCTTAAAAAAAACAAACTTAATCAAAAATTTGAGAAAAGAAGTTTAATTAAGAGCTAGTCTATTTCATATAGGCTACCTCAAAGGACGGGCACTCGGGCATGTCTCCCGGCGTGTTTGATCCAGGACGGGGAAATGGGCAAGTTCCCATCTTCTACCGATCCTTCCTCCAAAGTAGGGAGTATCAAACTCCACCTACTAAGGGAGGTATATCTCATCAATTTAAGGAGAGGTCATGCCAAAATTTCCCCTTAAATTAAAAATGAGAGACATATGCCAAGGAATGATCATCCTATGTCCATCAAGGACTAAGGAAAATTCATCAATGGGAAATATGACATTTTATGTCTCCCACATGTAATTTGCATTCAAATTTGCCAATAAATGGAAATTCTGAATTTTGTATATCATCATTGTCATTGGGACTTATAGAATGGCCCATGAAATTAAAGGAATGCAAATGTCTAAAGATGACACTGTAAAAAAAAAATGTTATAACATTTAGATTTCAGTGATTCTGGAAGACTTGAAACCTGTAAAAAGACTTTAAAAAAAAAATCTGAAACCATAAGTCGGAAATCTGAATTTCCATACAACCAAATCCCCAAATCAAAACACTCTCAAAACAAATCACAAACTTGATTGAATTCATAAGCAAGAGAATCTGAATTCTGGATCCGTACACCAAATCTGAATTCTCAAACCTTTTAAGGCCAGACTCAGATTTGTGACCCAAATCTGCAACAAACCAAAAGAAAGAAGGAAATTAGAGTCTGGGCGCCAGAGGCCAGAACCCATCTCAAAAATCTGAAATTTGGGAGATCTGAAATGCCGAAATATAAAGTCTGCAATTAAAACATCCGAAAATCTGAAAGGTTGAAGTTCTGAAAATTTGTTTTGGTGCAGAAATTCACTTAAGAAAACCTGCAATTTGGAAAAGATGCAGAATCTGCATGAAGTCTGAAATTTGCATAAACCTACAGAGCGTCAAATTCACCCAAAACAAATTCAACTTAAATCAATTTTAACTAAATCAAACTGAAATTTAAATTCAATTCCAATAAAATTCATTCCAAACAAACTTAATTAAATCAAATCAAATCAAATTAAAACTCACACATCAGATCTAAATTTCAACCAATTTAAACAAACTCAAGTTCAAACTAGAATCACGCTTTCCAAATCAAAATCCAAGTCAAACTTAATCAATCAAATTCGAATGAAAATCGATTCAAATCAAATTCAAAACCAAATTAAGTTCTTGCATTCCACTAATTTCATGGGGCTGTCTTCTCCTATGTGTATGTTTATTTTTTTGTGGATGTATGTCTTCTATTCACAAAATTGCTATGGCGGCTAATCAAGGGTATTCGAGTATTCTCGATGTAATTAACATCGGATCTTCGCACCATCCGATGGGGAGAGGTCAAAACAAATTTTCAAAGAACCTAACAACCTCAAATTATAATTTTAAATATCATTGACCCTAGTTAATACTTTTATGGAATACCATCTATTTTCCTACAAAGTCAATACTAAGGTCAAACCAAATCAAATTCAAATTCAAAAGGAAAATGAATTTCCAAAATCACAAAAAGAAACCAATTCTTTCACTCTTTTTTTTTTGAAAAATTGAGGTTCCAACAGTCACCTTCCAAACAAAAAAATGGCAATGGCCTGTCTACAAAGACAACATTAAAGCAGTATATAGCAGATTGTTGGCACCCCCAGAATCCTGGTGGTTGTTTACCTTTGCCTCCTAGGTTATGCAGATCCTTGTTACTGTCATAGAATCTAGACAAACCAAGGGATGGAAAAAAAGGAGATATCATGGTACTCCTGGGAAACAAAGGGTGCTAGGGCATAGTGAAATAAACAACAAACATGAATTTCTGGTGAGCGGACAGGATTGGGCATCTACCTATTATATTTGGTTATAGTTGTCATTCTGTCACATATTACCAGATGAGACAAACGGGATTGAAGTTACATTATCATATAACACGTCTAAAATTTCTAACACGGTATATGTCTCCAGAGCATGTATGTGGCACGGTTTCTGGAGTGAACTAGGCACTATTGGAAGGGCTTACAGTTACCAACAATCTTATTATGTGCTCATTGATTTTTAAATAATTTCAGAAGCAGTTAAGGGGAATCCTAGCGAAATGGATTTTTTGGTTATCTGGATTATAGTGACCAACATGGAAATGGAAGTAGTAAGTTATGAGGGTAAGAAGCGAGAATGAGACTGGAATCTTGAAATCTTTTAATAGCTGATACAAGGTGAAGTGAGAAATGGGAGAAATAAAATGACAAAAGATATGAAGGAAAAAGTGAATGGGGTCAAAGAGCTTCCTGCAGCAATGGTGTTTATGGAAAGAAACAGCAGGAGCTTCAGCTTCATGTGATGTCCAACTGGTATTTGAAAAGAATGAAATTGGTCTGTATTCGTTCTTCCTTCTTTTTCTTACATGTGGATTGCAACGACTTATGTGCCACAAACTACACCAAACCCTAGAAGGTATCTGACCATGATAACTTCTTGAAGCAGATGTTACCCTATATGCTCTAGCCTTTCAGCCTTTGGATTGCAAGTTTATGGCAGAAGGGTGAACCAAAGACTCCAACATCACTGGAAGATCACTTGATAAATTGTCCTTAAAAAAGTAATTTTTACCACAGAGTTGGCATACATTCCTTGGCATGGTAGGGTTTTAGAGTTCCCTACTTTTTTAGGAAATGTCAACCATGACCATTAAATGGTTCATTAAGATATGTGATGCTTCCGTTAGCATGCCTCTGAAATTATTTTGAGAATCGTGCGTTAGGCAGGGAATCGTATAACCAGCTACAAATAATTTGAGATTAATGCTTCTTCATGTTAAATTTGTTTCATCAATTCTATCTTACAAATGGCTTTCTGTTCAAGTCAAGACAAGTGGGAAAACTGTCAGGCTTTATTTTCCCACTGGCTAACCCACCCTACTCCAATTGCAATCATTTCAGAATTTTAAGGAAAATCTGATAGTAGGATCTTAAATGTCCATAATGAAGAACATCTGTATTTGCTACCAATCTTTCTAAAACATGTTTATAACTTTATATCATGTTGAAACTATCTTAACCGGATAATTGGAATGCTTGCCTAACTTCCTAGAAGTTTATATCCAAAGGAGCGATCACTGACCTAAATTGATAACGCAAGAGTGGATAAAACTGAGGAATAAAAAGTTTTGAAAATTACCTCTTCATACGTACAAGATAACACTCAATCCCCAAGAAAGAAAAGTTGCCTTTTACCTTAAAACATATATGGGCAAAATTTAGGAAGATCTCCTCCATTTCGCTAAAAGGAATGTTCCTACCCACCAGAATACCTTCAGATATCCTCAGGCAGTCCTCATGCCTGTATAGAGCAGTAAAAAAACTCTCTCCTTTTGACCTAAAGAGAAAGCAACGGGAAAGACAGAAAAAATAAGCCATTAACTTTATGCAAACGAAGCTTCATATGTAAGCATTGTTGATAAGCTTCGCCTTTTGAGAATTGATTTTTACGAGAAAGAGGTGGCTGCAGTTTATTTGTGAGAGTGCCCTGTTGAGGCCGTGGCCCGTGGGAACCTGGGCTTGAATCTCAACAGCCACAGTGAAAAAGCTTTTTCTTCTTCTTCTTCTTCTTCTTCTTCTTTTTGAAAGTAGCAAACCCACAGTTTATTGATAATGGTGAAAACAAGCTTTTCTTCCTGAGGGAGGAAGCAATGGGAGATCAAGGACGAAGTGCATGAACGATCTCTACCAAAACGACGGGTGACTTACAGCTGATCATCCGGACATTGCAAGGCTGGTGTACATCACGCATCTCTTTGTATGTAGATTAAATTTTAGTGAGCTACTCGGCTCGATTAATAAGCGAACCAAGTTCGAACAAGGGTTCAGCATACTCGTTAGAACTCTAGCTCAAACTTGAACTCTGGTAAAATAAACCAGTCGAGCTTGAATGTCATATTACATGGCTAGGCTTGACTCGTTTGCACTCCTATACATGTTGACGTGTGTACATCGAAAATGAAAAGGAAAAAAATGCAGGTGTGGTTGAATGGTAAAAATCTGTTCTTCCCAAGGTGGGAACATGGAGAAATATAATATTTCTAACCAGAAATACGTCGAAGAGCTGATGTTGTAGCAGTGAGAAAATCTGAGTTTCTTGTGCGAGCTGGTCAAAAGCTTTTGAAAGATGAGGTCTTTTACTGTTACCACGATGTGTGATGCGTCAGCTACGACCGTTCTTTCTCGTCTAGCAAATGTAAGACAGAAGGGATTTCCCGTTCTTTTTCTTCTCTCTCCCCCCTTTCCTCGTATTATCTTTACCGAAGGGTCTCCTTCACCTGCTATTATTGCATACTAATACATGGAATTACAGATCTCAACGGCAGGCTAGATTTGTCGCACCATTCTCCATCCGCAGAGGAGATGATTACAAGGGCATTTCTCGTGAGTTAATCATCACTAAAATTTGCTAAGAAAGTTTCAACAATTAAATCTCAGTTGGTCGGTCCAACAATCGCGCTAATCAATAATCTTTCTACGATGTCACTCCTCCTCGATCGACTCCTAATAACGTATACTTAATTTCGAATTTCTTTTGACTCAAACTTTCAAAAATAGTTAACTTTATTGATTTAATCTCTTAATTATATATTCACAAACTAGAATGTTATAATCTACCATCTTTAAAGATTTATGCTCTCGTCAAGATCACACACATCATATACCTAGGCATATCACAATTGAGCTTCTGGCTGGATCATGTTTTGATGATTCACCCAGATCGATGTTTGGTCTAACAAATATGCTAATTAACAGTTTTCTCGAGATGTCATCGGAGTATATGTCTAATTATAGAGTTCTTTCAATTCAACATCTAAAATTAGATAATTAGAGTTGATGATATTTTATTGATTTAATTTTTTAGCGTATTTACAAATAGGGGTGTGTCCAACACCACCGTAACTACGGATGAAGTTTATCAGGCCCTGGATGTGGTCTTCCCTTTCTGATTGTTTTGTATGACAAGAAAATCCCTCTCTAATCCTATCTTCTTTTTCAAAAAAGAAGAAGAAGAAGACATTTAGTCAAAACAATTCCAAAACGACTTGACTAATGATATTGTTTGAGTATTTTTAGATTTAATATTCTTAATTTTTCGTTGGCATATTTAGAAATACAAATAGTCAGGAGACCTAAATACGTGGAAATCTCTAATTATTATTGTTATTTTGTGCCAAACTTATAAGCAATGTTTATAATATCCCAAGGGCATATTACCGAATAGCAAGTATTCTCGGGTATAGATGCAAGAATATATAAAAAAAAGTTTTCCATTATTTAATTTAAGTTATTTTCGATTAGTTGGCGAAACAAATACTTCCACAGGGGCATAGATAAAATAAAATAAGCTCAGAGCAGCTTGATGAACTCGACGACCGCCGTGATGGAGTTCGCCGCCGCCAGAGTGATGAACGTCGCCGCCTCGTTGGACTCGGCGGAGCCGCCGCCGGCCAGGTCGGAGAGAGCCCTGATGACGATGAACGGCACCCGCTGCTGGCGGCAGACGAGCGCCACCGCGGCGCTCTCCATGTCCAGGGGGCTCAGCCGGAACTTGTCGTGCAGGAAGGCTCTGTACGCCGCGTTGTCGAGGTAGATGCTGGCGCTCATCCCCCGCGACACCGCGAACACCGCCGGCTCCCGCGGCAGGCAGGTGCTGGAGTTCACGCACCTCTGGAGCTTCAGTCCCTGCGCCGATGTATCCACACATGAGCGCCTCGATCGAATCGAGCTAGCTAGGGTTCTTGATGGAGCGGCGCCGTCTGTGGTCTCCTGCCGCGACAACAGATCCATGGCGCCGCCGTCTTTCTCCTTGCCATCTCTGCCGTAGAGATCTAGAAGACCCACCCTGGAAGTCAAATTTAGCGTCTGAAGACGACGTGTGCGGCGCCAACGTGTTCTTGGTCCGGTTCCCCATGGCCATGGGCGGAAATAATGTAAAGATCAACTTGCACGTCTGCAAGTGTTCGTCGAAATGACGCCGACGGTTTTATTGAATAGGCGAGTGGGTTGACAATGACATGAATATTGCTCGATGTGCTGTGGGCGTGAGAGAAACTGTTCAAGCAGGAGGGACCGAAGCTCTGGAGTTGATATGTCTGTCAAATTATTGTCTTATCTTAGTCATTTCAGCTCTCTTGTGAGCACCTCGGGGAATCGAATTCTTTGGTGAAACCAGAGTTTGGTGGAACCAGAAACAGGGTTCTATAATTGGTTCTACCGGTGGCGGACCTACGTTGAGCATAGTGGGGTCAAGTGACTCCACTAAAATTTGAAAAATATATTACAAGTTTAATTGATTTTATCAAAAATAAAATAAATTATGAAGTATTTATAAAGAATGACCTCACTAAAAATTTAAGATGACTCCACTAACCTAAGATCCTAGATCCGCCACTGGGTTCTACATCCTTGCATTTATGTATATTACAAGTTTCCCTCGAGATGGTGGTAAATTAATTACTACCGAAGTAATATGTATATATATATTTCATAAATGCATTGCACGCTGTGTGTATATATATATTGCCATCCTTGAGCTCATTAATTACTTGTCTATTTTCGTCGACCAAAGCAACAACCAGATCATAAACTTGTTGCTTCGTGTAACAACTGACTAAATCAACTAATTAGTCTAATAATCGTGTGGATTAACAATATTTCTAAGAGATTATCTATCTTCGACTAATTACTTCTAACAAAGTAAATTTAATTTTATAATTTTTTAAACTCAATCTCTACCAAATAATTAAATTAATCGGTGTTAATAGTAATCCACCAATTTAATCTCATGGCGTACATATTCAAGAAATCAAGATGTCACGTTTTATGAAAAAGAGGTTAACAGTAAATTTATATTTCTTGTTCGTAAAACCAGATCGTATATAGAGCTCAGAAATCGTGCATATAATTTATATATGATACGTGTGGATGGAGCTGAACTTGCCTGCAGCTTCTTGGAGACGTTGTAGAAATGGGGGTCGACGGGGATCCAGAAGGCGTGCTGCCTCTCTTCCGGGGCGCCGTCCACCGGGAAGACCTCCTCCGGCTGGTACCAGACGTTGTTCAGGAGGTTGCCATGGCGCCTGTCCACCCCGTCGCCGTCCGTGGTGTAGTCGGAGAACTTGAGGAACCCAATCTCCCTCGTGTAGTCTCCGTTCGCCTCCAGGGGGAGCTCGTCGTTCGCACCATTGCCGTTCCTCTGAAAAGATGACGACCCAGCTCCTTGTGGATATCCTAATATATCAAAAGATTAATTAGAGAGGTGTTCGAATATATATATATATGTGGATACCTGCCAGCTCCAGAGAGCAGAATGCGCCCAGTGTTCTGGAACGGCGACGTCGCCGATGATGAGAGTGGGGTTGGCGTTGCCGGCGATGCCGTAGTGAACGACTCCCTCGACCCTGAACAGCGCCAGCAGCAGCTGTGTGGTCACGCCGGCGTTTATCTGCAAAGGCAACAGATCAACTATGCGTTGAACGGAAAAGAAACTGGGGTGTTGGTCGTGCTTTGGTAATTTGAACTTTTTTTTTTTTTTTTTGCAAACCAAATGGAATCAACGAACTACCTCCTCCCGATTAGTTCTTTTTGGTTCGATTTGGTCCTGTTCAAATCATATTTATACATGTTCATGCATGTCATTGATTCTGTCATAAAAACTTTTGAAAAAAATTTGTTTTTATCTCGAAAACACATGAATATCATCAATACACATTTAAATTAAAATAACTTGATTCAGATTATTCCGATTCAAATTGATTTGAAGGCTCTTGCCAACTAAGCCAAACCGTTAGATGATCCAAATTAATCCAACTGAAGTACTCCTTTGTGATTTGATTTTTTTTATGTTCAAAACGAACAGTTCCATGCACGCCGCAATTTTTTTATTAGTAAGAGTTATTATTAGCCGCTCCTTGCGTATATTACTAATCCGTTAATTATACCACACTTTTTCATCAACCAAAAAAAAAAACGTTAGCTAATAGCTAACTAGAGAGAGAGAAGATGTTGCTACATAGCTAGAGATCGAGAGAGAGTATACCATGCCGAGCCCAGTCATGACGAGCACAACCTTCTTCCCCTCAATCTTGCCGAAGCGGAACCTCCGCCCTTCAAGAAAACCACAGATATATATATAATATAGGAGGAGCCATTTATTTAATTAATTCAAACACACAGAAGTGCGTGCTGCAAGCAGATGCCGAGCTTCAGGAAGGAGAAGAGAGAGAGACTCACCGGCGTAGTCGATGAGCGGCAAGATCTTGTCCGGAAGGTAGCTGGGAGAGCGGAGGAGGGGGTTCATCTCGAAGGAGTTGGGGATCACCACCCCGATGTAAGGGCCCTTCTCGTTGGCCCGCCTTATCTTGCCCTGCAGAGCCGCCGGCACCTCGCCGGCGGTTTCTTCGGCCAGGAACGCCAGGACCATCGCGATGCAGAGAGTCCTGAACCCCGCCATATATGGCTCTTCCTCTCCCCCAGCTCTCTTCTGCACCAGGACGGTGGCTGTGCCCTGCCTGTGGGGATGCCGCAGCCGCAGCCGCAGCCGCAGCCGGCCGAGAGAGAGAGAGGAGGGGAAGGAGGTGAAGGTACCCGGCCGGCGCCTCTCCCCTCGAGGAAGCTTAATCGCATGGAGCCGACCAGACTGGACTTTTGAGGGCTTCAGACAGTTTGACTTTCACGGGACGTTTGGTAGCACAAAAATTGTATTAAAATAAAATATAAATGAATAGATTACAAAAAAAATTATCATATTTAGAGAGGCGTGATAAAAAAATAATTGACCAAACAACGTGGGGGGGGGGGAGAAGGCCACAAGATTAAAAAAAGAAAGTGAAACCATCTTTTTTGTTCATAAAAAAATTATTTTAAAAACATAAAATTATAATAAAAACTCAAATTATTGTACACCTAAACACCCTCTTATTATTTAAATTTGATCTCTCCAAGTGTGATGGCATAAATTTTAATTTTTTTTAAAGATATATATATATAGCATACCAAATCATATATACTGAGAACTCGGTAAAGTCAAGTGATAGAAGTATTAATTAATTATTGGTGTCAGAAGACACTGATCGGATGATAACAATACTAATATGTATATGTATATATGTTCGGTTTACGATAAGAATTTATATTTTGCTTTGTTTCTTATTTTATTTCTCATAATAATAACATCGGCGTCTCGCCTGCTTTTTGGATTAAATTGGAAAGATACGTTACACATGCTCCAATGCGCTGAAAGTGACAATTTAGTTAGTGGTCTCTTTCATTACTCTCTCTCTGTATTTCATTAACTTCCGTTTATATTCTTTTTTGAAAAATTAACTGCATCTTACTGTTATGACAAAGAGAGAATTACATTCATAATGTCAAATCGACACAAATACAAAAAGCTAAACCGCAAACACAGAGAGTCATATTCAACGAATCCATAAAATAGATTATGACACCAACAGAAGCATATATTGATACTAAAAGAGGAACGACTCCGGGGCTTCGTCTTCAACTTCATCGAAAGTTGTCGTGAAGAATACTGGACCTACGCACAAATGTGCTTTGACGGTCCAAGATTAAGGACTCTCTTCCAGAAGTCTGACGTATGTGAAGAGCCCGAATGATCACGGTTAGAAAGCATGGATGTTGCCCAAACTAACAGCCTCATAAATAAGATCATGACAATACAATCAAGTCGAAAAAGACCCCGGAAGTAGAACGATAAGAAAAAAAAAACACAGTAATTTACTCAACAAAATAAAGACGAGAGAAACTTTCCATCAACCACAAATAAAGACCTCAAATAGAGGACAAAGAGGTGAGATTAACAAACTGAAAAACAAGGATCACAAGGTTACGAGAGAAAAAACTAGACAAAAATGCAAAAGATAGAAAGTAGGTAAAAGGGATCCGAGACAAAGAGCTCGTAGAGTTCCAAAACTCTCAAAAGAGGGATTTTGCGGAGAAAAAGAAGAAGATTTTACCTTGTCCGTCGGAAACGAGACTAGTCGAAAAAGTAGATTAGGTATGACGGCAGCCTGCTATTCATGGGCGCCATCCTATTCCTAGATTACGAACTTCTGTCATATATGATTAGTTTTTAATCGTTGCATCATTTATGTTTACACGTACGTCGGGCCTGATTTTTTTTTTTTTTGAAGAGGTTATCACTAACAATGTCAAAATCGACGGTAAAACAGAGTTGTAAGAAGAGTTTGTTGGGTTGATGAATGAACAAAGTCCCACAAAAATAATACTTTAACAGGCTCAGCAATGAACATTTTGCTGATATAGACATTAATCAGATTAAAATAAATAAAAGTTTGATCGGGTCTGGATGATACCTGACTGAATCAAGCAAAAAGTAATTGAGAACCATGGAAGTTGTCTCATTCATAGGAAACAAGAATAGATACACGTACATCTTCATTTCATAAACCAGTGGGAGAAGCAAGGAAATATTTCTACAGATCAACGAAGTGATGGAACCAAATGTAAAGGGGGTCGTTTAAAAGGATTTAATGATGACAGTAGCTAATTCTTCATTGACAAATGTACATTTTCTCTTCTTAAATTATCTATATTCTGTCCAATCAATTGGTGTACTCCTTTCTTGTGACAGCATCGTATCTTCTGCAACACACCATCTCCTCAGCTTTGCTTTCCCCTGCCGGGATTCCCACCTCCTGCTGGTGATTGGCGTTGCATGGCACGGACAGGTTCGTTGCATCTTGTACAACGGAACGGAGCAGCTGTTGCGCATCTCGTCCTAAGACAGTAATAACAAAACCTGGGAAAAGACATTAAGTTTCTTGTAAGATGTGCGAAACTTGGATCTGTCAAGTGGACTGTCACGACATTAGCAATCTTTATATATCTGTTCTACGAGGACAAAGCATATTACATTAATACCTGTTGGCACAGAGAAGCCCTGGCAAAGGTTACATCAAAAGCCTACCAGCAAGCAAAAGTTCGTACCCACCCATCATGTCCAGATGGTGGCATAAATCATATAAAGCAGGAAGCACTATTTGAAGTGTACTGGGATGCATACATAAGAATAGAGAAAAAAACAAAAAATAGAGAAGCACAGTTGTAATTCCCATTTTAACTGTGTAGATGATCTTGCCCTCAACCAATAATCCAGAAATGCTACATACAAAAATGCAAAATGGGACACCACTTAAACAGTTTAACAATAGAAAAATTAGAATTAACTACTGAAGGTTCAGATTACGCCAAGTCAATCCAGTCCAATCATAATGCACAGGTAGAATTTCAAACTATCACCTAATAATAATTCAGTCATGGACCAGTACCAGCACAAATGCACAAAAGTTGCTTAAGCTTGAAACAGGCACTGGATGAGATAAGTGGATCTGCGCCCAGTTCCAGAACTCCAGTTAACCAGTTTGTAGATCAGACCTGGCTGTGGACGGCCAGATCCAGAACTGTGTTAAGCAATAAAGAGTTCATTTGAGCTGCTTTACCACTTACGCAGACCAAGAGATCACTTTATTGGGCCCGCATAAAGCAGTTGGTCACTTTGCCTGCCATGGGGCACTTTGTCTCTTGGGCGCTTAAGTGGACACTTTGACAACCTTTGTGGGCATGGAGTTCAATTCCACCTTCACTGAAATCCTGTGGAGCAATGCTACCGTATGCAGGTAATACATCTACATGCAAGCATACAAGGACAATAGAGAAAACCAGAGAGCACTTAAGTTATCCGAGACGCGATATGCTCAAGGCAAGGGGAGGGTTGCCTTGCCTCAAGCATTTGGCATTCAAGGTGAGATCTATTTTTAACATATTTAATAATAAATAATTATATATAATATTAAAACTTTTGAAGAACATAAAAAACAGAAAAACACACTTCTAAGGCCTACAAGGCATCATGATGTCGAGGCCTTGGAGTGGAAAAATAGGCATTGGGGGTTTTGTGACAGAGAAAGAGGATTTTCAATTACTGTATCCGGCCCTTACTGGGTCTGGATCTGGATGTGACGATAACTGCAGAGGAAAGGCTTTTTTGTCTCGCCTCTCTTCGCCTCAGCACCTAGGTGCCTGAGACGAGTGCCTCTGATAACATAAAGTGTGACTTAGGACACCTGTGAGAGAAGTTTATAACGAGAAGATAGCTAACAATGTCTATATTTAATTATTTATCAACGCAAGTGTAAAAATAGCAAGGAAAATACGAATGCTTCATACCTATGCTTACATGGAAGAGCCAAAAATGGAATTGTGGGATCTGACTGGCAAATAGGGCATAACCTATCATCATCAGATGAACTGGAAGATTTATCTTTGGCGAATGGAAGAAGCAGCTTCTTAACCGAGGAAGAGTTGAGAAGAGGAAGAAGTAAAAGTAACATTTCCTGAAATGTATTTTAAAAAATATTAAGCTTATATAGGTCTGCACTGGACACAAGATGAAATTGAATTTATTCACAAACTAACATGTATTGCTAAAATAACACAAAGCATCTGTTAATCCAGTGCAAAACGTAGTTGTATAGAAGTGCTGAAAATTTCAATTCTTAAGGTGACTGACAACAAGGCATGTTACAATATTCAGAAGCAGCTATTTGGTGACCCATTGCAGTGCAGTGAAAAGCATAAAGAAAGCACATAAAAAACCACCTTGAAGTAAGAGGATCAAATATATGTAAGAAATGCCAAAAAGAAAAAGAAAGCCTGACGGAGAAATAAAATGGCAGTTCCAACAGAAAATAAGTTAACAGCCAAATCAGGCCCCTCATCACGGGAGTACATCCCTATCAAAGAGCAAGAAGAAAAATCATGTGAAACTGTTGTCCTAAACAATTTGTAGACAAGAGAGTTTTAACTGACAAGCATAAACAAAAAACTTGCTAATATAAAAAGTTAAATGCAGCCTGAAGACAAGAAGACTATATATATATACACAAGGTATGCAACTTGAATATATGTGTGTGTGTGTGTGTGTGAGAGAGAGAGAGAGAGAGATGGCTTCCCTTGTTACATCAAATCATCAGATGGCAGTTATAGCTAAAAATGGAGCAAAAGTGGAGAACTACGTGCCACGCCAGCCTGGTTACAAGGTCAGTACTTGGCATAGTCGTCAAAGGTAACAAAGCACCCAAGACATTCAAGGTGAAATTTTAGCTTAGGCGATAATACTGGCCACTTAGAAGGTAAAAATTATATATTAATACTAAACTCAACTCAACTCAAAGCCTTAATCCCAAATTATTTGGGGTTGGCCATACAGATTATCTTTCTCCACTCACATTGGTTTTGAGTTACTTCCCTAGAGATATTTAAATCATCCAATTACCCTCATCTAAGTTAACTCTACCATGTCTTTTTTGTTTCTATTATTTTAACATTTTCTACTTCTCTAACAGGAGCCTCCTTAGGTCTATGTTTATTATGCCCAAACTATCTCAATATCTCTTTTTTCAATTTATCTTCAATTGTCATTACTCTAACATTTTTTTAACATATTCATTTCTTATTGTATCCAATCTAGTGTGACCACTCATCTATCTTTACATTATCATTTCAATAACATTTATTTGAAAGACATAATTTTCTAGTATTGTCCAATATTCACTACCTACAACATTGCAAATCTTATAATTGTATGATAAAATTTTTCTTTCAACTTTAGTAGAATCTTATGATCATATATAACATATAGCTAATCTCCATTTCATTCAACCAGTTTTAATCTTATAGATAACAACTTTACCACATTATTTATCTTTTTAAATAATTGATTCAAAATACTTGAATTGAGTACTTTGAGCAAGGAAAGTGGAATTGGAATTGTGGAACTGCAAAGAAGGAACAAACGGAGTTGAGTAGAGAAGGAAGCATTAGCGGGTCCCTTGTACACATTATGATGGAGGTTTGAAACTTAAGCTGGGCCCCTCAGCAGATGAACTGTCTACTCAGACCACTTGGTTATGTGATGGGGACATCTTTTGGGTTTTCTTTTACTTGTGTCCCTACGGGGACAAGTTTGTAAATAGAAGTAATAGAGGGTGTTTTTTTTAATTAGGTCTCTTCTCCCTCTTTAAAAGAGGACCCATGTACATACGAAGGAAAAAATCGATAGTGAATTTTTGGAAGAGGCCTTGGCCTGGTTCTCCCGTGTAGGGGCTCTGCCCCGGTTTCCCTTCTCTCCACCCCCCCAATGGCGATATCCCCTTGCTTCCTCCATCCTCCGGCAGGTGGCCGTTCCCCTCCTCTCCTCCTCGTCCTCTGGCCTCCGTGCCATTCTTCCCATCTCCCTTCTCGGTTCCCCTTCGACATGGAGCAGATTGCGGTTGCAGTCCGTCTACGTCCCCACCGGTAGATCTGCAATCGACGATCCCTGAAGCAGCCTCAGGAGGTCCACTTCCGGATCCGACTGCGCTAGGCCTCCCCGATCAGATCCCAGACGCGGGAAGAAGAAGAAGCAGAAGGGAGAAGAAGACGGTGAAGGAGGGGGAGGATCCGGCGATCCCCGGATCCCCCTCCCTCCGCGGCTCTTTTTCCCGACGGCGGACTCCGCAGCCTTTCCCCTCCGCCATCCGGTTCTCCGTCGACTGCGATGAAGCCAGCCGGGCAACGCCGCAACCATTCCCCCGTCAGCCCCGCGGCACCGGCCCCTGCCTCCTCTGCGCTGGCGCTGGCTGCAGCTTCGTCCAGGAGACGACGACGACGACGGCGTCGCTGCAGCACCTGCTCCACCCAAGCTGCGCGCGGGACTCGTCCGGACGACGACGCCGCGAAGACGACGAGGCCGCCTCGCCTCTTTGTCGCGGCCCGCTACCGCGCGGGTGCTCCGCGATGGCGCCAAGTGGACGACCGGGGACGGCCATCGCGCGGCCACGCAACCCCCCGGGCAGCGTCCAGAAAGGTGCCACGAACCCCCCACCGGGGTTCGCTCGCGGCCGCGAGCGCGGGTGACGAGCGCGGTCGGCCGCGCGGTTCGGACCGGCCGGTCCGAGGCCCAGACCGGCTCCCAGACCGGTTCGACCGGGTCCAGACCCGGTTCAGCCCGGTTCAGGGCCTGAACCGGCCGGTTCAGACCGGTTCAGGGCATTTTGAGCCGGTTCAGGGTGTTGTGGGCCCGGTTCGGTCCTGTCTTGAGCGGTTCGGGCTAAGTTGGGCCTATTTTGGGTTCGTTAGGTCCGTTTAATTCTGTTTAGGGCGACTAGCGCCGGTTTAAGTCGTTTTCGGTCGGTTTGGCCGGATTAGCCGGTTTGTCCCGCATCAGTTTGGTATCAGAGCCCGGAATCGACTCGTTCCCACGAGTCGAGTCTTGGGTACGTCCGAACCGGTTTAAAAACTCGAGGTCGAGTTTTCTCCCGGTCGGAGAGAATGATGGGGACATCTTTTGGGTTTTCTTTTACTTGTGTCCCTACGGGGACAAGTTTGTAAATAGAAGTAATAGAGGGTGTTTTTTTTAATTAGGTCTCTTCTCCCTCTTTAAAAGAGGACCCATGTACATACGAAGGAAAAAATCGATAGTGAATTTTTGGAAGAGGCCTTGGCCTGGTTCTCCCGTGTAGGGGCTCTGCCCCGGTTTCCCTTCTCTCCACCCCCCCCCCCCCCTGGCGGTATCCCCTTGCTTCCTCCATCCTCCGGCGGTGGCCGTTCCCCTCTCTCCTCCTCGTCCTCTGGCCTCCGTGCCATTCTTCCCATCTCCCTTCTCGGTTCCCCTTCGACATGGAGCAGATTGCGGTTGCAGTCCGTCTACGTCCCCACCGGTAGATCTGCAATCGACGATCCCTGAAGCAGCCTCCGGAGGTCCACTTCCGGATCCGACTGCGCTAGGCCTCCCCGATCAGATCCCGCACGCGGGAAGAAGAAGAAGCAGAAGGGAGAAGAAGACGGTGAAGGAGGGGAGGATCCGGCGATCCCCGGGATCCCCCTCCCTCCGCGGCTCTTTTTCCCGACGGCGGACTCCGCAGCCTTTCCCCTCCGCCATCCGGTTCTCCGTCGACTGCGATGAAGCCAGCCGGGCAACGCCGCGACCATTCCCCCCGTCAGCACCGCGGCTCCGCCCCCCTGCCTCCTCTGCGCTGGCGCTGGCTGCAGCTTCGTCCAGGAGACGACGACGACGACGGCGTCGCTGCAGCACCTGCTCCACCCAAGCTGCGCGCGGGACTCGTCCGGACGACGACGCCGCGAAGACGACGAGGCCGCCTCGCCTCTTTGTCGCGGCCCGCTACCGTGCGGGTGCTCCGCGATGGCGCCAAGTGGACGACCGGGGACGGCCATCGCGCGGCCACGCAACCCCCGGGCAGCGTCTAGAAAGGTGCCACGAACCCCCCACCGGGGTTCGCTCGCGGCCGCGAGCGCGGGTGACGAGCGCGGTTGGCCGCGCGGTTCGGACCGGCCGGTCCGAGGCCCAGACCGGCTCCCCGGACATCGGTTCGACCGGGTCCAGACCCGGTTCAGCCCGGTTCAGGGCCTGAACCGGCCGGTTCAGACCGGTTCAGGGCATTTTGAGCCGGTTCAGGGTGTTGTGGGCCCGGTTCGGTCCTGTCTTGAGCGGTTCGGGCTAAGTTGGGCCTATTTTGGGTTCGTTAGGTCCGTTTAATTCTGTTTAGGGCGACTAGCGCCGGTTTAAGTCGTTTTCGGTCGGTTTGACCGGATTAGCCGGTTTGTCCCGCATCAGTTTTTTTAAAATATTTTCTTCAAGTCCTGAAATGGACATGTTTGTAATTATTTTATCTTAGTGTCCAGTCCTGTAAATAGCCTCCTCTTTATAAGAGAAGGAGCTCCCTCGATGGAGAGATCAAGTGATTGGAATTTTTGGAAAAAGGCCTGCGGCCTGGTTCTCCCGTGTAGGGGGGCTGCGGCCCCGTTCTTCCTCTCCACCCCCCCCTATGGCGATATCCCCTTGCTTCCTCCATCCTCGGCGGGTGGCCGTTCCCCTCCTCTCCTCCTCATCCTCCTCGGCCTCCGTGCCATTCATCCTCTCTTCCCCTTCTCGGTTTCCACCGCGACGGCGCGAGCAGTTCCGGCAGCACCCCTTCAATCGACGTCGTTGTTTCGATCCGTTCGTGAGGGCGGCGCGTGGAGCACCACGTCGTGACGTCTTCTTCAAGCCCGACGGCATCGGGGTGGAAGGAATCCGGCGATCCCCGGTCCTTCCATCTCCGGCGCTTCTCCTCTCGGCCGACGGCGGCGGCGGATGCATCCCCCCTGCCTCGTCGCGCGAGGACGGCGAAAGGAGAAGAAGAAGGAAGACGAGGCGAAAGGCTGCGGGAGGGGGAGAGGATCCGACGATCCCCGAACTCCCCCCTCCGCGGCTCTTCTCCCCGGCGGCTCCCTCCGGCATCACTCCACCGGCTCCACCCGCCGTGGCCGCAGCCGGCGCCGGGACGCAGCTGCCATTCCCTCCCTCCACCGTCCGCCTCGGAGCCGGCCGCCGCGATGAAGAACCCTGTCCCTCCTGCACCCGAGCGCCACCGGACGACGGCGATGGTGTCGCGCACGGCCCCCTCCGGACAGCACGATGGCGACGAAGGCGTACGGCTTCCGGCCCCTGCTCCGCCGTCCGCGCGCTGCGCGCGGTCTCCTCCGGACGGCGAGGACGTCGTGTGCGCGAGAGCGCGTCGCCACTCACGCCCTTTCCCCTTTTGTCGCGGTGCGCCTCCGCGAGGGAGGGCCGCGATGCCTCCACGTCACCAAACGGCGACGGCCGGGGCGCGGCCACGCGACCATCCCCGGCTCAGCGCATGAACGCCACGACCCCCCCCTCCCCTCGCGTTCCCCGCGCGAGCGAGCGAGCGTGGCTCGCGGCCGACCGGTCCGCGCCCAGGCCGGCCGGCTGGCCGGTTCAACCGGGTCCAGACCCGGCCCAAGCCGGTTCAGGCCGGTTCAACGCCTGAACCGCCCGGTTCAGGCCGGTTCGGGCCATCTTGAGCCGGTTTAGACCGGTTCAGCTTGGTTCGACCCGGTCCGGACCCGGTTCGGGGCTGTTTTGGACCGATTCGGACCGGTTTGCTCCATTTTGGGTTACTTTAGTTCTGTTTAGGGCGGTTAGCGCCGGTTTACTTCGTTTCCGTTCGGTTTTGTCCGGTCTAGCCGGTTTGTCCCGCATCATTATGCCGCCGAGGAATTCAACTTAAGTTTCAGACCTTACTCATACCAAGTCGCAGGTCCTGGTGATTGCTATATGCATGATTTTTAACTGCATAATTAAAGCCTAGTATCCATAAACCCAATCATTAAATGCAAATTTGATAGTTTCTATAATACCAAATTACAAGGTGAGTGTGGAAAAATTACCGAAAACTCATTCCAAACTAACTGCCGGTTCATGTACTCAAAACTAACGGCTCGGTTCATGTGGGGGCTACCATACACAAGCCTTGCTTTAAGAAGCCTCTCAATAATAGTGCGGAACCTGCATTGGCGTAACAAGCTCAAATCATTACATCATTAACATCTATAGCAGTCACAGTGAACTGTGAAGAGAATAAAGATTGGCCAAATGGAGGTGCGTATACAACCACTAGATCAAGAACACTAGTGAACAACAAACATACAGAAGCAGGAATACTAGAGAGATTATGCCAATAAAAAATTAGTGAAAAATGCTTTTCTAAGACAGACAATAAAATCAGTTAACTAATAGCTACATGTATAATGCTATTATGATGTGTCATCCACGTAACTCACACAACTATAAATGATTTATTTGATAAAGGCCCTTTCAGATTGGCAGTTGGCATAGAATATTATTAAAGACAAATATCAGATAAAAAAATCTATTTGATAATCACATTAAAGCCTTTAATCTGACTGGTACAGGCTATTCCTAAAGACCAACCTATTTTAATCAAGAGCAATGGCGGAATCTTGTATGACTCAGCTCAGCACCTTGATGCAGCTTTTACAAATAAAAGAACTTCGCTAATCAAAATAATAATAAAAAATGATTATATGCACCTTCCAGTGTAAAGAAATATCAACAAGTTAGTAAATGCAGCCGCTCTATAAAATCCCTCCAAGCGTTGTATGAATACCCAAAGTCGACGAGCCACTGGTCTCTGAGGTAGCAGAAAAGAGTGTTATTGATTGAAGGCAACATCATAATATATGTTACATGTCTCTTACCTGCTCAGAATCACCCCATCTGCGAAAAGCAGAAAAAGACTGTAAGCGGGCCCAGAGATACTGGCCACCAACAGTTGCAAGACAGTACCTAATCTTTTGGGAAATGGAAAGACCAGGTCCTTCAAGCCCAGTCCTAACTGAAAAAGAAAGATGAAGAGTTTCTAATTATTTACACAATAGAAAACAAAAAATTCCATAAAGTTTTATCATAAGTTATTGAAGAAAAGAGATTAAGAATCAAGTTCTTAGAAAGAAAAAAAATAAAGGCTTGAAGAAAACAAAAAGGACTAGCAGCATCAAAAAAATTGAAGACCCATAAAATAAATGCAACTTGTCGATCAAGATGCCTTACATGTCCTATATTAGTAGTGCTTTCACAAATGAAGAAGGGCCATATTTATCTCAAGAGATGAAGTGCATTGCAGATATGAGAAAACAATAGAAACAATTATACTTGAATTGAAGATCGCAGTAGTCACTCAACTATGCTTCTGTTTATTTAAAAATTTATACATAAGTATGAAAAAACATTATGTCTCTTCATCAATCTTTTCCCAAACACTATTTAACTCTTCATCAATCAGCCCCCCCAAAAAAAACTATTAACCAGCAGATATCTTAAATATAAAATATATCTCAAGTATAAAAATTAATAACACAATTTATTGAATGAAACGGATATTACATATATGACAGCAGATCCCTGTAAAATAGAAGTTTATGAATAAGCACCAAGGTAGAAAGGAACTCATATGGCCCTTCACTAGCAGTAGTTCAGTAAATTGGGCTCAACATGTTTGGAAAAGAAACTTCCCATCCCATGTCTAAAAAATTGCCAGGAAAAATTACAATACAGCACCTTCACAATGTTACAGTAACCTGGTTACTGTAACCGCATGAGCTCGGGACACTAGTTCCTGCCTTTCTTTGTGCTGATGGTGTTCATATGGATCCGGAAGCAACAGAAAGGGAAAGGTTGCAGGGGCCAAGGGAGGCTTCATGGGCATTGGGGGAGCCCCACGGGATGGCTGCCGTGGTTGGCTGGCCTTGCCAGCGGCAGAAGCCGTGGAGGTGACACTCAACGGCACAGGGAGGAGGTGTAGACGGCTGAGGAGGCAAGATACTTCCTCCATAGGAGGCTCCAGACGGAGATGGGAGCCGCACGGGGTACTGAAAGGATGGGGGTGCCTACCGTGTGTGGGTTGACAGCCAAGGTGTCGTGGGGTGGAGGGGCTCCGGATGAAGGAGCCAGAAGGGGGTGGCATCGGGTGCACAGGCTGGTGGAGGCCACCGCGGTGCTGGAGGGATGAGGCAGGAAGGGGAGGTGGGGCGGCTACAGGCGGCATAGATTGTAGAATAGGCCAAATTGGACCACTTCGATCCGATTTCGGCTGGAAGAACTGATCCAACAAGATCTCCTGCTGGAATCAACCAAAATTGGTAAAATTAGGCCGGAATTGGCCCCTCCACCGCCACTGCTGCAGCCAATACGACCCCCTTTTTGGGGCCAAAATTGGCTGCAAAGGAAATCTGATCTAGGTCCTTATTTTGTGATTTTTTTATTTATTGAGTTTTTTAGGAATCTTTAAAGGTTTTTTAAAACCGATCCGAACCAATTCCAGATCAGTTTTCCTCCCAAAAATTGGCCTGAATTGGTCGATTCTTTATGAGTACCAATTTCGATTTGGCAATCCATGCCAGGTGGAGGTCCAGTGGCGGGTGTGCAACATTAGGAAAGAATGAAGGCACAAGGAGAATAAGGACACGGGAGGGGTAGATGTCAGATCAAGAGAGAGAGAGACTAATTGTACTTGCAGTAGAAAGATACTTGTTTAATTTTACTTGTCAAGTAGTCACATAAAGACTAGTTCTAGTATATTCATTCTTTGAGTGAAAGTCAATTTTTTGTTTATGTATGCCTCATTGCTAAGATTCTTTTGTTGCATATGGTTGGCCAACAACTCACCCCAATTAGTCTTATCGCAGCAAACACTTTGTCACTTAAGTGGTAAAAAGATCCTTGGTCACTTTGTTGCCTTGACAGTCATGTTCAGAAGGAACCTAGTAACCATGTTAAACCATCCATTCTCCTTGAGATCCACCCCTCAGGGCCCTCACATACGTCCTGCTACACTGCAATCATCCAACCAGAAGTCCATATGGTACAACCACCCAAGCCACTTCAGCCTCCTTTTTCCTTCCCTTTTTAGAAGGTGACCAAGGTCACAATTCATTCATTCAAAAAAGGATCAGTTATAGTAAGTAAAGAAATTACAACTAAGACAGCAAAAGCATAGAATGCCCTGACTACCAAGGTGGTAGTCAAAAGACCACACGGGGTGCTAGAACAACGCAACTCTAAAGACAAACTTGTTTCCACAAACTAAAGCACTCCTTGAAAATGGAACGATCAGGATGACAACCGTTGGCAACAAAGAACCAATCCTTGACTAGTTGTGACATGAGAAGCGGGATGCAAGTAAAATTAACAAAGATGTCTTCAAAGATTCTCCTGTTCCCAGTTCTCCAAGTAGCCCAAAGCATTGCCAGAAGTGATAATTTCCATAATAACGAGGCCTTCCTTTTTCCTTCCTAACAGCCTGCAGAGCTCCCAATCTTCCTATCTTCTTGAACAACCTGAAAATGACCTGGTGCCTCTCTTCAAGCCTTCCAGGAGTCCTCACCAAAATCTTGAAACACTCTTTATACGGATGCCCACCCTTTACATGAGAAGCACCCCCACTGATTCAAGAACCATATTTAGCTATGCCCTTCTTCCAATCACCAAAAACTCCTTTACCTGTGCTGTGCTCCACTCCATGGGGTGCTCACCAATTACGATTGACTGCTTAAGTTCTAGAGAGTCACATTTTCAAGCCAATAATTATTTGTTAACTTCATTTTTTAGGATAATAAACCCAAAATCATTTATAGCCGGTCCCAATTGTTTTGAATAAGTAATTGCTGGCTTGAGATGCTCTTTAGAAAAAAAAATCCCTGCATGACCATGAAGAACAGAACAATAATATAAAAAATAATATTAACAATAACAACACAATAACAAGAAAACCAATGTCACAAATTTAGTAAATGTGTAAATTAACAGCATAAAAGTAGCACAGCTAACCTGCATGGCTCATGGTGGCCACATCACGCTCATCCCTGTACCTCAAATTCATAAGAGCGTTTCCTGGAGTTGGCTTATCGACCCAAATAGAGAACCTCCATATCAGGAACTCGAGGAAAGCATCAAGTTCTGGTTCGTACTGAAATAAGAATCCTGGCTAGTTCTCAAGAAATAGAGAAAAGTTATGAAACAGTTAATTAACGAACGCACTTATCAGACGGAATGACTGTGATGAACCAAGGAGAGTTGGTACCTTCATCAAAGAAAAGACTTTCACCAATTGTTCTTTCAGCATTCCGGTCATCTCTACATCCAACCTTGCCGCGTCAAATTGATTAACCCTGGATATCGTAACTGGTACAGCCACCTATTGGAAAAATTAAAAATTTGAACTTCAAGAAAGTTCAAGTAATGTTTTGCGTGAGCCTGTATGAAATTCCGGTGCCCCGCCCCCAACCAAGACAAGCACAAAAATAATTAAGAGCGCTCCCAAGCTCCACTAGGAATGGAAAAAAGATACATGAGAACAAAGACGCGTTAAAGTAAGATGAACACGGTCCTGCGTCTACCAAGCAGAAATCGAGTGAGTACCTAAAGGGAAGCAAAAACTGAGTTAAACCGCGGACAAGCAGACCTGATCGTCTAGAGTATCTATATTCGCACAGTCCAAGAGAGATGACGGGGGTACCACCTGAGCTGAGTCTTTGATGGATCGCCACCGACAAGCGAGTTCGCGATACGATTGACGCCAGGCGTCTTGAGGGGGAGCATCCATGCCTGCAGCAGAAAACGGCGCTGCAGTGCCCCGAGGTAGACGCAGCGTGGAAGACAAGCGAAGCAACTAGGGTTTTTACGAGCATCTGGTATCTGCTTTCGTTCTCTCAGTCGGAAATTGTGAACCGTGTGAAAGACTGGAGATCGGAAATCGATCAGGGGCCGGGAATCGGGCAAGTGGAGAGAGTGGAGAACGCTGGGAAACCAGATATTTTAGATACAGACGGAGGGTAATAACGTCAATTGCGCTTTTACCGCACGGCAAGAAAGATACGTTCTTTACCCATCGAGCGGAGGCGGAAGCAGAAGCATAGGATCCCATTCCCACGGGGTGAGAACCGGTATCTTCGATGGGCATAGCAGAGAGCATAGCAGCCGCAACCCGACCGGAGGCTTCTCCCTGGCGCCGGCGGCGACTTTTCAGAGAGCATAGCAGCCGACGCGAAGTGTTGACGTAGCGGCGTCATCCTCCACCTCCCTTCTCCGGGATTGGCAAAGCGGAGGCGAACGCGTAATCAAGGTATCGAAAGGCGAAGGCCGCTCATGCGTGATTCGACTTGTTCATGACATCTCAATACCCCTTTTGTCCACGCTTGGCGGGGCTTTGCTTACCATGGTGATGGCTGCTCGGATTTTTGTTGTTGTTGTTGTCGTCGTCGTCGCTTTTTTCTGCTACTCGAGCCTTTCCGTCAGGCTGTACGAAAATCAATTCGAGGTGGGAGACTGGTAAACAGCTCCAATGCATCCGCTTTTGTCAATTTCGTGATCATAAATAGATCTTCGTGTAGCACAACGCACAGTCTGAGTCTTTACATATTTGGCTGCTATTTAGTATCCATATTTTCTCTCTGCACTGTGTCTGCAGTTTTACTTGCTATTTCTTCCAGTCCAGATGCTTTGCTGCTGGATGATTCCAGGAACTTCGATTCAATTGTTAGTTTGGGTTCATTAGCTCGCTAACTGAATTTTTTTTTTTTAAGGAACTGTTATCACGAGATCACTGATCAAGGTGCCACACGACCATCAAAAGCATGGGGTTGTCCGCCTTAACTATAAATGGATCGTGGATGGAAAATCATGAAACACTCGTTAGAAGGGACAACAGGTTCAAGGAAACCTCACATTGTAACCCCTTTGGATTCTATTGCCAGAAGCAAGTACTTTAGTCTAAGGGGAGTTTGGATGGGTTGTTACAAAAATTCCAATAATGTTTCCAGATTCTGGAAGGGTATCATTTTTACCAGGATGATTATGGGTATTGGGTAGCCCGTATTTGCTGAATGCAGGGAATGAAAGGTCTACCAAATTCTGGAAAGGTTCTTGGTTGGATAATTGGAGGCAAACGTGGACCGAGAACAAGTCAGCAGCTCAGAAAACCTAGCAAGAAATATTTAGATTAGTATTTATTTCTTAATATCATAATTTATTATGATTTCTAACTATTTTGTGCTTTCAACTTTTTTATAAAAGTGTGTTAAACCCTTTAAATATGTTGTTTATCTCTAATTAGGGGTGATGGTGATTAAAACGAAGAAGATGCTTGGCCCAACTGCTATTTCCCCTCTATGATGTGAGGTCAATTGTCTAATATCTTCTTCTCTAAAGGCATGAAGTCACCATTCTTTCCTATTATCTTCTTGTGATTGATTAGAGTTACAATGCTTGCTTATTACTCAATTTCAGCAAAATTCACATCAGATGCCATAACACTCAAGATACAATCTTGATTTTGGAGGTTCGATTACTCAATCCTCAAGGCATTTCAAGTAAGATTGTTAGTAACATAAGCGATTGTGATTGTAACGTATTTGATTCTATTGTTGTAAGTGATGATGATACTTGCATGTCATCTTCAGAAATCAAATATGTATAGTTGATTATCTTTTATTGTTCAATTTGGCAGGAAAACAAATTTAGTATTAAACCCAATGTCCACACTTATCAAACATAACATCGACTTTTATATTTAACAGGTAGTTGATTCTCAGATCTGACAAGGTAGCAACCATGGAATGCCGGATCGGGATCCGGGTCCCGACCTGGGCCCGACCCGGTCAGTTTTTGGGCCAAACGACCCGATCCCGACCCCAAGATCCGGACCCCATAGGTGTTTTTAAATTATTATTTTATTATTTTTTATTCCGATCCCGGCTGACCCAAGTCCTGACCCTGGCCGACCCGGATCCATTTGGGCCCAACCGACCCACTCCCGACCTGCGACCCCGCCTTCCTTGGTAGCAACCATACTTCAAAGAGGTAAGAGATTTGGTGATTAAATATTCCAAGAACATATTCCCTATTATGAACTCCTGATTCTACATATTATTCATGTTAGTTTATGTTGCGTGTTAATAAGATATTTTTAAAATATCTATTTAGATCTGCATCATTAATTGGTCCTACATCATATTTGCTATCAGAACCAACTTTCGATCTTAGAACCTGTGGGTTATGGGCCAATTAAGGATGCAAACTTGAGTGAGTGCTCTGAAACCATCCAATTAAAATTCAACATAAACCAATACCAATGATCTATACATTTAAGAGTTCACTAGGGAATACTCTCTTGGAATTTTTAATCACCAAATCTCTTATCCCTCTAGTGGATAGTTTCTTCCTTGTTAGATCTAAGGATCAACTACATATTGAATTTGAGGATGAATGATACTTTTTGATAAGAATGAACATATTTTTTATGCCAAATTTGCTCTCTTGTCATATTGAACAATAAGGGAAAATCAATCGTATATATACTTACGCGCACACACCTGATTCATGAAGATAGAATGCAAATATCATCATCTTTTGTAACAATGGAATCAAATACATTACAATCAGAGTTATTTGTGTCGTTAACTCCTTGACTTAAAATATCTTGAGGATTAAGTGATTGAACCTCCAAAATCTTCAATATATCATGGGTGTTATGACGTTTGATATAAACTTTTCTGAAGCTGAGTAGCAAGCAACCCTTGCAACGTATAATTAATCACAAGAAGATAACATGAAATAGTTGTGACTTCACACCAAAGAAACAAAAAAGAGGTTAAACAATCACCAGAGAAGAAGAGAAATAGCGATTGCACTGAAAATTTTCATCATTTTAATCACCACATTACCACCCTTTTACAGAAAGTCAAACACACTAAGTAGTTAGAATTTATAATAAATTCTGATACCAAGAAATAAATTCTAAGCTATTTTTTGGGCGTTTTGGGCAGCTAGTTTTTTCTCGGTCCATGTCGCCACCAATAATAAGCTGCGTTATTTCAGGTTCTCGTGCTGCTGGCTCACTCAGGTTCTTCGGAACATTTGGTTTCTGATATGTGGAATGGGTACATACAAAATTCTTTATGGGTGTTAGGTTTCCGCAGGACTTGCTAACTTGTCGAGAGATTCAATTTTCTCATCTTTTGCAGATGCTCCACAATTTCTAGGATATGGAATTGGAACATGGAGGGGTCTTTTTGGTCAAGTCAACCTGTATTGCACTCAGTAAAGGAAGCTAAATGTTGCTTGGTTATATAATGTTTCCAATGAAAATCCAGCTTTTTTGGAAAATTACCTGGGAGAACTACCTACAGCTGATAATGTCTTGGTTGAAAGAGTCATAAATGTTTCAGGTTTTCTGGTACTTTTTGTTGAAACAGATCATCTTTTCTTGACGTGGTTGATGGAATAGTCCTATCTGAATCCGATGGCCATGTGTCCATGACTGATCATAATTCAAGCTGGAATTAGCCAAAATTAGCCAGGATAATACCAGCCAATCCCTCTTAGGAATCGGGCAGAATTGGCAGATTTTAGCTTGACAGCCAAGTCATGTCCGATTCTTAGATTCCAGTGCATTGGCGGATCCAAGGTTCGATCTTGACCCTACCTTTCTTGTTTCTTGAGATATCTTATTGTTGGAGCTCTATGGTCAGTGTTATCTAGACTGGCCCACTTTGAAACAAAGATGGGAGATGACACTGAAAAGTTGCTATGATGGGGACCCGGTCTGGTCCATTTTGGGGTTTATTTGTGTTTACGTCCTTTTGGACTTCATTGTAAATATTTGAAGTTTGTTTTTAGTCTTTTCCTTTAATTTGGGTCCTTACGAGGACATATATGTAAATAGTCATTTATGGTGTCTTATTTATAATAGGCTCATCTATTTAAGAGGGTACCTTGTTGGAATGAAGAGAGAGATTTTTAGTTCAATTTTTGGAACCCTAGAGGGGCTGCCCCTTGTGCAGGGGCACTGCCCCGTTCTCCTTCACCCCCTCCACGATGGAGGTCGTCCAGTTCCACCTCCGGTGACGACCGGTCTCCTTCGCGACCCTCCAGCGTGGGTGCCTTCATCCCCCTCCTCCGTCCAATGGCCTCCGAGTCATTCATTCCTCTTTCCCCCTTCACCGGTTCGATTTGGAACCTTACTGACATCGTTCACCCCCGTCTCCGTCCGTTTCGACATCTCCGACGACGTCGACCACCTCTGCCCTAGCCCCCTCCGCCTCCGGCGATTCCCGGAATACCTCCATCCACTTCCTTGCTCCCATTTGGACCCTTGTCCGATGGAGAAGAAGGGACAGAAGAAGGTCCCGCGTCCGCAGCCCCGTCCATGCGCACAGCCCCCGCTAGGGCTCCGGTGCGGCCTCCCTCCACTCCGACGTCTGCGGAAGCAACCCCAGTCGGCCCTTCCCTCTCCATTCGAAGGGGATGACGGGGTTTGCAAGGTCACCGTCGACCTCCGGCTGCCTCCCCGTTCCGCGCGCATTCGGCGCCTTCTGCGACTCCAACACCAGACGAAGATGAAGGGCGCGAGAGGAGGAAGAAGACGTCGTCGGCGTCGTTGGAGCCCCCCCTCCGGCAACGGTTCCGGCGACGGCAGCCTCCGCCGGCTCCCTCAGTCGGGACCGTGCGCTGAAGCCCTCACGAGCACGAGAGGAAGACGCCCCCCCCGACATCCGAACGCGAGCGCGGGCGCCTCCCGACGGGGGTACGCAGCGGCCGGCTCGCCGGCCGCGTCTCCCGCCCCCGCGGCCAACCGCGCTTGGCCACGACCCCCCCACTTAAGTGGCGTGGCCGCGTGACCGGCCCAAGCCGGTTCAATCGCCATCGGCTCGCCTCCGCCCGGACGGCCTAGCACCGGTTCACCCCGCTCGCCCGGCCGGCCCACCCGTTCGCTCGAACCGGAAGCAGTTCACCTCCCAGGCTGGTCTGACCGCCGGTTCAGTCCGGTTTAGGCCGGTTCAGGCCGGTTCAAGCTAGGGATGTCAACGGGTCGGATACGGGTCGAATAATAGTATTATTCGTATTCGTATCCTATAAAAAAAGAAGTATCCACTTACTGTTCGTTCACTATCAGTAATGGGTGTATCCGCGAACCGCATTGTAATATCCTCTTAAAAACGGTTTACGGTCGGTTAACAGTCAATTAACGAATATATAAGCATTACTAGAAGGTACCTAATATACACACAAAAAATGTTAGCTTCCTCCTAACATGTATACTTAAATATCGTAGTAAGATAATACAGAGATATCATGTATACTAGCATCATGAAGTAAATATTTGACAAATAATATACCTTTGCAAGAAAAGTAGGGAATGAACTTGACCTAGCATCCAAGATAACTAAGTAACATGGATGATTGCATACAATGGCCCACGTCTGTCAAGTTCATGAGAATGTTCCAAGACGAGAGCGAGAGAGGGGTGACAATGCTACGGGTGAACCAGAGGAGAGAGAGAGTTGGGAGCTTCGCAGGCACCATGCGGACGCGGACGTCGTTAGGCGCAACAATGCAGCCGAGGTCACACCGGTCACCCAAAACCAACAGGTCAATGACGTAGCCGTCGGCCGCCACGTCAAGGTGAAGGTGCAACGATGCAACAGGTAGGGCGTCGGGCAATGAAGAAGGAACAGGCAGAAGTTGAAAGGTCGGACTCGGAGATTCTCACAAATTAATTTTAGGGTTTTTGAGATTGACATATTTCTTGAACGTTAGATGTTGATATATTTTCAACCGTTGGATCAAACTTTACTTAATGGGTTCGGAAACGGTTTATCGGGTTCGGTTTATATTGTATCCGTGACCGTATCCGTTAAAAAGACGGATAATCGATAAACGACTAAGGATACCCTATTCGGAAATTTCCGATGATCCTTTAACCGTCCATTAAGTTAACGAACGGGTCGGATAATCGGATAATCCGCTACCATTGACATCCTTAGTTCAAGCTATTTTGGGGCCCGTTTTGACCGGTTTAAGCCCGGTTTTGCTTATTTATTGTATTTTTTTTAGATATTTTGAGCCTCTTGAAGGCCTGTCGCAGCTCCACGTCGCCGGTCCATCCCGTCTCGTCCCGCATCACGCTACCTTTTCCAAGAAGTGAGTTGGGGTCTTTGTTACATATATTGCATTTATTTTTCCTATTCTTGTTGTAATACGTGCCTTTCTGTTATCGGTAAAATTCTGTTATAAATCTTGCATTTTCTTATTTTTTTATGTTTAACCTCGGCATCAGTGAATTTTGTGCCCTTTGTGGATCATCTCAAAATCAGCAAATTTTGGAAGATCAGCTTTTTTTCCATTTTGTTTTATGGAGTTGCAACATATAACATTTTATGCTGTGTGGACCACCTTGTTATCTTTCCATATAACGTAATTGCATGTGGAGAAGCAAATCTTTTACTTCTCTGTGAATCAATGTTTATGCTATAATTGACTAGCTAATTGTGATGTTTCTCCTGTTGCATATAGGCATCAACAACATATAGGAAAGGTGAAGAATGCTCATTTTCAATAAAGCTGAGATCAATTTTTCAGATTGTAATCCGCTCAAGTATGTGGTATTTGATGCTTGTGCTCTCGGATGTGATGTATTAATATCCGTGCAAACAAGTTGACATGCTCCTCAAGTAGTTTGAGACTATGCGAGATAAAACTAGTCTCGGTTTATTTATCATGTTGAATAAGCAAATTTGGATAATAAATAAAGTTTGAGTCTTTAGCCAGCCAAGTGTGAGTAGACATATGTTTGACTCGTAAAATTTATGAGCAACACATTTGAATGTGTGCTGACTATTTGATTAAATATTTAAGATATATATTATGAGCACGTAAAAAATATATAATATCGATAAAACATATCAAGTGAACAGAAATTAAACTAATGCTCTAGGTTGAGTTTATGGATAAATTTAAGTTTGGATTCTATATTTGAGTTCAGGGCAAACTGGAGTTTAAGTTGAGATATTAGTCAACTTCAAGTTCGATTAAATAGAAGAGTAGACTAATCTCAAAACGAGAAAACATGTCAAAGTTGTTTGTCAAATCTCGAGTCGAGCTCGGATGCAAGTCAAGAATTGTTGGTCTGAATATCGAGTTAATTAAACTCGAGCACTCGAAAATGTACGAGTATATTGCACCGCTCAACTTGATTCACTTGCATCCTTGAACGTTGACAAGGATATCGACTTGATAATTATATATATATATGTGTGTGTATATATTATAATCAAGGAAGGAAGATAGAGTTGGGGGCCGCCTGGGATTGGTCGGCCTCAAATCCGACCCAGTCGGATAGGATAACGATATAGGTTGGAGGTGGTCGAATTTTATTTATTTTTTAAAACATATAAAATTTACATTAAAATAAAATAGAATAAACATTTTTAAATTATATTTATGTATATATAAAATTTTATAAAATATATTATTTTATTTTATTTTATAATTGAATATAAGTATTTATCCGTGAATACAAGTGAGTATGATGTTTTGTGATTTTGTTAGATTAATATAAGTTAGAAACGAGTTAATCTCGAGCGAAAGAGGAAAGATAGTTAAGAAATAATTTTATGATTACAAATTTTAACCATAAGTAATAATAAGAGCGATAGTGAAATGTTGTTATATTATTGATAAATGGGATGCTTAAGAATTACGGATCAACTCGTGCGATTAACTTGCGAGAGTCAAGGGGGCAACATTCTTTGTGGGAGTATTAGGGATAGACAAAGTCTCTCTCGAAAAAAATTCAAGATATAAAACATAGCGACTCGATCAGACTGGGTCAGGCGACCTGACCAACCGGGTTGTTGGGTTGCACACCAACTCATGCACCCCACACCGGGCTGCAAGGTTGCCCTAGCCGGGTTGAAGTTAGGTCGGTCGGCGCTAAGTCGCCCGACCCGGGGTGAAGAAGACCCGACGAACCACGACCGTAACATGTTGATTAAGGAAGGTAGGATACCGCCAGTCATTCAAGTTAACCATTTTTTAAAGAAGGTTTTGACTCCCAATCCGATCCAAGGGGGGAGGGGGGTCTACTTCAACATTCCAAATGTCTAAAAACGATAGGTCCGTCACTTCAAAATTCTGTAGTCAATCAAAATTAAAACAAAATTCTCGTTTCAAAATTATTGAGATCGAAACACTCTGACCATTTTCGCCCGCGCGAGCGACGAGCTACCGGCCAACGTGGCCATGTGACCAAACAAAAAAGAAAACTTGAACATTATTTATTGAGATTAGAATCTAATATTGAAGATGTTCCTACGGAATCCCACTCATTTACAATATCCCCGACGGCCACAAAGCAACCGAGCCGGTTGCTGATCGGATTCGGGTGCCCAGCCAGTTAGCGGCCGCCGCCGCCGCTTCTGTCGCCACGGGAAGGCAGGCGGGTCAGAATAATGACCGACGGTGCAGGCGTGGCCGGTAAGCCGCACGCCTCCTGCCGCGGTGCTACCAACATGAGATGATGGTGCGGTAAAAAGGGGAACAAGTTACCGCGTCGCTCTCAAGCGGAGCTCCGAAGACCGCGAAAAGCCCGCAACTCCTCCGACGTGTATATATATATATATATACACACACACGCGCGTAGCTATATATATATATGTGGCACAAGTAGATAAGGAGATGGATAACAAGGTAAATATATATACATACGGGGAGGGAGAGAGAGGGGGTAAACTAAATGCGATGCCCTTTCCTGTATTTGAATATTACCGCGTTATCCAACGAGCTGTTCTTCAATAGTCTGCTCTGCATGGGAGCGGCGCATTATTGACGTTCGGACAAGCTGGCGGCGTGGCAGCTGCCACGCAAGCCAGCTTAGTCACGGTTACTACACACGCGATCACGGGAAAAGGAGGCCTTGTTTATTTAATTAAACATTAGCATTCCGCCCTTATCTGAGACGCTTCCCGCCGCCTGTCCGCGGGGACAAACATGTTTTATTAAAAAAAAACAAAAATATGTGTCACGTAAATATCTTCCGAAATAATGTTGCCAGAATATTTAATGCCTAGTTGGTGTAAAGCAGGCGGGAGATTTTGCAGAAAACTCCCTCCGTCCATCCGTCTTTCTCGTTCTCTATCCTACGCGTTTTTCTCAGACATAAATACACAGGACGAAACACGTGCGCGGATACACGCCCGCACGGGCTCGCCACACACCCCCACAGGCGGGTAGACAAAACCCCTCCAAACCCATCTTCTCGATCGAACGCCCTCTCTCTCTCTCTCTTCTTCCATTCTTGTTCGGCGCCTGTTGCTACCCGTTCACTGGGCTGGTGCTGCTTACAGGTTTCATGACAGCGCCCTTGGAGCATGATTACATAGGGCTGTCGGAGGTCCCTTCCATGGAGGCGGCGGAGAGGCTCCCCTCCGGAGCTTCCGCAGGGAGGGCGGTGGAGGAACGGCTGGTCAACCTCAAGGAGACGGAGCTTCGGCTTGGACTGCCGGGGTCAGAGTCCCCCGACAGGAAGGGTAAGGACCAGACCGCGCTGCTCTCGCTGGGGCTTCCCATGGGCTTCGTCCCGGGAGCGAAGAGGGGCTTTTCCGACGCATTAATAGACGATCGTGGGAAGTGGGTCTTCCCCGGAGGGGGCGGATCCGAAGTGGATTTGAGAAAAGGAAGCATCTTGTTTCCCGCTAGGGGGGAGGGAAACCGAGGGCAGCTCCCCGGAGGAGTGGGCGTGGCAGACAAAGATGTGGCAAAGGCTACGGCGTCGGGGAAGAAGGGGCATATTTCATCGAGCAGCGCGGGTCGCGGTGGCGAACATGCTGCAAAGTAAGTGATCTTCTTTGTTTATGCCGGTGGCTTTTCTCCTCCTCCTGAACTTGATTTAATACGGTCATAGTAGGAAAAAAGAAAGTTGTAATGTACTCAAGTAAGTTCGGAATAATCAAACGGTTGCTTTCTTTTCTAATTTCTACAAATGGTAGTTGTTTATCGTTGAAGCTGTGTGTGATTTTGATCAGATCAAGGGGCGCAGTTTATTTCCCTCACTCCTTTGGAGATTTTCCCTACGAGCATGTATCTTCATTCTTCTCCGTTTTTATCTCCTATGTTAGTTTGTTTTCATGGTGGCTGGTTGTGGGGTGGGAATTCCTGGTACATCTTTTTCTTCGTTTGGTCAAACATCTCTTGAGTTCATTTGCTTGAGAAAATTTGTTCGCTCGGTAGATAACTGGAGGAAATAAAGCTTCACTCAGTACCACGTTTGACTTGAGTGATACAAATCTTGAAGCTATTTCACCGTAATGGCCTCGAAGTGGGAACTTCTGTCAAGTGAGGAGAATCATTCCGAGGAAGAAGGCTACAAGAATGGAAGAGAAAAGCGTGTAACACTCCAGTTTTACAATATGTTGAGAGATTAAACTAGTAGACTACCAACAGTTTTGGTTAACCATGTTTCAGATATTGAGTTGAAAAGAATATTTATGAAGTTAAACTTTCTTTGTTGGGAGTACTCTCAAGATGGATTACCTTCGGGGAAGACTATCAATTAGCATAGTTGTTGGGTCGATCAACTAATTCAGGCATTATATAGTATCAAACGTATGACCCAGTCGAAAGTTAGTTATGATGTCTGGATATGTGATGTTTGTGGTTTTGATGCTGACGTCAATTCTTTAAGGGGATAAATTGTAACACCCTAGTTTTAGAATATATTAAAACATTAAATCAGTTGACTACCAACTATTTCATTTAAATATTTTCCGGAAGTTGAGTTGAATTTTTTTTTGAAGTTAAGTGCACTCTGTTTGGAGTACTTCCAAAATAGGTGACATCTTGGAAAGACTGTCAACTAGTATGGTTGTTGGGTCAGTTAGTTGATTTAGTCATTATAAAATTGCTGAAATTTCTTATTTTAGAGACTTAAATGTGATTCTTGGTCATCATAAAAGTTATGTTATTCATTCGATAGTACATGGAAGTAGTCCTATCTTTGATGCACTTTCTACATACCTATGTTGGATTATGAAATGCTTTCCTTTGTTCTGTGTATTTTTCTACATCTTGATCCAAGTTGACCTTGCTGTTACTTGTTTTCATATTTCTTATATGTTGCTGCAGAATCTAGATGATTGAACTTACAAGAAAGACTTATTTTCCGCTGTTTGTGATTTTTTTATTGAGGCATGTCCCCCCCCAAAAAAAAGAGGTTTTTCCAGTTTGCATCTCAGACTTGTTTCTTTCCCTTTCTTATCTCATGTCATGATTTAAAATCTTAGGTGTATGTTATCTCTTTCATTATTAAATATGGACCAAGAATGCATTTTATGTGACAGAGCACAGGTGGTGGGTTGGCCACCCATTCGAAGTTATCGCAAGAACACCATGGCTGCAAACACTCCAAAAACCAGTGATGAGCCTGATGGGAAGTTGGGCACCAGCTGTCTCTATATCAAGGTCAGCATGGATGGTGCTCCATACCTGAGAAAGGTTGATTTGAAAATTTATTGCAACTATGAGGAACTTTCTACTGCTCTTGAGAAGATGTTTAGCTGCTTTACTGTTGGTGAGCTTTGTTCTTATCCCTTAATGCATCTGGATTGCTTCTTCATTGCCTTCTGTGATTGTCTTGGACAGAAGTTATCAGGATTCACCTCTATTTCATGTAGCTCGCCTATTTTCTTATCAGTATTTTGTTGCATGGGTTTGGATGCCACTTGATTAGACTAATTTAGGTAAACAGCATCTCCGATTTCTTCTTACGGTTTCTTACTAAGCACATGATCCGTGATCTTCTCCTTTATCATTTGTCATCTTTCCTAGACATCATCCTTACATGGATATTTTCTAGATTCTTTACTGGTGTTGTTTACTGTGGGATGATCTGCCCTTATGTTGCCTCTCACGTAAAATCCAACTGCTACCAACTTAAAAAAATCCAAAACCTAAATGCTTGTTTAGTTATAGTATTGAAATTCATACTGTGTCAATTTTGATGCTATTGTTAGGCACGTCAGCATCAAATTTGACATTACCAAGTATCAAAATTAAATTGATGTTGGTGGTTTATACTATATTCAAACAGTCTTCTGGAATTTATCAGGTCATACACACAACATTAAGTGTCCCTAGGATATAAATTGCTAGAGGAAGATCATGCGCAATATACCATCCTATTTTCTTTCTCTCAGTGTATGTTGGGTGATTTATTGTCTTAGAAATTTGTCTTTTTACTAATTGTAAACATGTAATCTGTTAAAAAACAGAGAATATTGTGCTTGATGACAAAGCAAAATAATTACTCGATATGCAATTAATGATGTCCTACATTTAGAGAATTAGTGAAATCTTTTTAGGATAAATCTTTTTTCTGGAAATATGTTATCGTCTAAAATTTCTTTTTTAGATCAATGTGGGACACGCCTACCTGGAAAAGATGGGTTGGGTGAATGCCGGTTGATTGATCTTCTCCATGGATCTGAATATGTGCTTACTTATGAAGACAAGGATGGGGACTTGATGCTCGTTGGTGATGTTCCGTGGGAGTAAGTGGCATGATTTTTCCAGTATTAGGTCTAGTTTTGATCAAAGTAAAGTTCCTTAAGAGGTAGAGCCAATTATATCAGTGAGCATCTTCTTTAACTTACTAATAACATACACAGTATATTGCTTTGCAGACTCAGATGGGGAAAAACATATGAACTTTTTAGTAACGAAATAGCAAGAAAATTTTTATCAAGAAAAATTTGTAGCATATAGGACAACACTTCAACTGCATGGTGCCTTATTTAGCAAATCCAGGTTCATGTTTAGGATGAGAGGAACTTTTTGTCGAATCCAATAAGATTACTGCATTCTTGCAACATGATACTTCTGTATTTTTGGCACTGTTGCCAACTGCTCAGCAAGTGCTTCAGGTGTGCACGAGTTGGTTTGTCCTCCTAGTTACTGACAGTTCATGTTTTGTAGCATGTTTACAAATACTTGTAGAAGGCTGAGGATCATGAAGGGTTCAGAAGCCATCGGATTAGGTACATTCAATTGGCGTTTGGATTTGTCTCCTGACCTTAATACACTTTTGTCATCATATAGCTACCCTTTTAAAGTGCTTGCCATTTATCTTCTTCTATTTTTTTTCCTCTGGACACACTTCACTGAAGGCTCCATTTTTCGAGTGAAGTTACATTTCATCTACTAATAATGCATGGGTAAAATCTGCCAAAATTTCCCCCGTCATAACTTTATCTCTCATTTGGATGTCAACCATCCATTCTATAAACTTGTTGGTCTACTATTGTTATCATCCTGCAATTGCCGAGGTGTTTGACATTTTTTTGCCCCAAACTCCTTTTATTTCTTCCTTCATCAATTCCTGATCGCAATTTCTGGACAACAGTTCAACTAATCAAGAACCATATCCGACTCTGAAATGTCAGGCATGCGCAGTTGCTTTTAAGTTTACAAGTGAAGAAACAAGCTCCTTTGGGAACCTTAGCCCTGTATTGGTACCTCATTATTGACAGTTACTTCGATTCCATGACTGCAGCTCCCAGGACTCCGGAAAAGAACAAAATCCAGAATTAGGCTATGGCGACAGCTTCCTGGATGCGTAAGCAAATCTATAGGTCGTAAGCGACCACAGATATTGGAATTTGTGAGGACTTAATCGACAGTTATCGAGCTATCTTTTAGTTTGTTAAATGATGTTAACTGAAAACGCCTAGTTAGCTTCTCCTTTGGTTGCCTGGTGACAGAGATTGTTAATTATGTTGTCTACGAGTCTGTATCATCATTTGGGTTTATGTAAATGTGGCTTCCGGTGCCTGCGATACTTCCAAGGTATTGATGGTAAGTGTTGCCTGTTTTCATGGTCTTTTTTCACGGTAGGCGGGGTTGGGAGCGCGTCGGTTGGGCCCAAATCTACCCAGGTCGGCCAGAGTCAAGACCAAGGTCCACCAGAGTCTAATAAAAAACTAAAGTCAAAACATGCACCGGGTCGGGGGACCTGGGGTCGGGACTAGGCCGGATGGCCCAAAAACCATCTGGGTCGTGACTTGGTCCCGAGCGGACATTCCATGGTGTTTTCTTCTTGTTTAATCTGAGATAATATCAAAGAAGTGACTTACACCGTTTGTGTTGTTTGAATGCACTGAACTAGGGGTGGCAATGGGCCGGGCCGGCCCACGGGTTCGCGGGCCGGGTCGGCTGCGGGTCATTTGACGGGCTAAACATTTTGGCCCGCGGGTTTTAGTCGGATCGACATACGGACCGAAACGGGCCGACGCGGGCTAAAACGGGTCAAATAACTTTCAATTTTTTATGTCAAAAATATCATTTTTACTTATTAAAAATATATTTTAATTAAATTATTATTAATTTTATAATGTTATCTTAAATAATTAAATTTATCATATTTAATTAATATTTATTTATAAAATATATAGTTGGGCCGGGCCGGGTCGGGTCAAATTAATAATTTTTGCAGGCCGGGTTGGGCCGGGCCAAGAATATAGTGCGGGCCAGGTTGGGTCGGACCAATATATTTTAGACCGTGCCCTAAACGGGCTGACCTCGGGCCGGGCCCATTGACACCCCTACACTGAACATGCATCTACCCTCCGATCAGGCCAGAAATTAATTAGAGTGCTCTGATTGTTTGCAAGATAATCTAAAATTGGAAGAATCGGCACATCTGATGGAATGATGCCCAGTCTCACGTCGATGATCCAAGGGGTCCTTGCCCTAGTTTGAACGTTGCGATGTATATGAATCTCCACCTTCTTTTAACTTCTTGCTCTAAGTTGGGAAGGGGGAAGCCTCATCTCGAGCATCGTATGATAAAATAATAATTGTTTTATTTATTTATTCATAACAAAAAGTAAGTGTACATAAGGAACCAATTGTTTTAATTATTCAAAATTAAAAGTTAAAACAATTACTCGAGGAGGTCTGGCGCCCTACCACAAGGGATACTCAACCTTTATTCGAAATTGAGTCCGATCCACACCACGGGGGTCTGGCTGGCGCCCTACCAAACGTACGACCGGTACTCAGAGGAGCTGACTACAGTCACGGCGCTTTCTCCATTAAGATCGGCGAAGGACAGATTTGCAGGGAGGGGGGCGATCTGTCAATCAGACCAAGTGTCGTGCATTTTCCGCCCGACATTTTATTTTTTTTAATTTATCTTTGAGAGTTCCTTTGATGGAGATTTTACTTAATAAGACCATCTTATAGCTGCATGAGTACTCTTTTATGGCCCGTTTGGTTACAATATCAAAAATGATACTATATTAGTATTGATATTGATATTTCTAGAAGATGAAGTATCAATATCAAAATTGATACAAGTTGACATTTGTATTACACAACATGTGTTGTTTACAATACAAATTTTAAAATTGATACTATTATCCAAACACTTTAAAGTGATTATCAACGATATCAATTTTAAAATTAACAGTGATAGAGGTGTAGAATATTGTTATCAAACATTAAATGTTTCAAACGTGTGCTGTGACTTCTGTTGTTAAAGTTGTTTTAATTCTTAGGGTATAAAATATTCTTACATATTCAAGTTTAAATTGAGTACGCGAGTTTCATAAACAAGATTTTCAACAATGAGTTTTGTAAACAAATATAGATGGAGTTCGAGTTAAAATTTATTTCACATACATAAGTGGTAATTTATGATTATTAATAGTTATATTTATTTTCTAATAAATATATAATCGGGTAAGTTTATTGAGTCTGAACCGAAATTTAGTTAATAAACTAAGTTTATATGTTGAAGTTCGAGTGGTTGTTAAATTAAGTTATTTTTGTTTCAAATTTATTTATTTAATAGCCCGTTTGGTTAGAGTTTCAAATTTGATACTATATCAATATTGATATTGATAATTTTAGAGGTTGGAGTATCAATATCAAAATTGATACATGTTGACACTTGTATTATATAACGTACTTTGTTTCCACTATCAACTTCAAAATTGATACTATTTGCCAAACACCTTTTAATGATTGCTATGAATATCAATTTTAAAATTGATAATGATATAGGTGTTTAATAGTGTTACCAAACAGGGCCTAATGCCCTGTTTGGTTAGAGTTTCGTTTTTGGTACTATATCAATATTGATATTAATATTTTCAAATGTTGGAGTATCAATATCAAAAGTAATACAAGTGGACACTTGTATTACATAATATGCTTTGTTTGCACTATAAATTTTAAAATTGATACAATTATCCAAACACCTCTTAATAATTCCTATCAATATCAATTTTAAAATTGATAGTGATAGAAGCACCTAATAGTGTTACCAAACAGGGCGTAAGGTAAGAGATTGAGTCTGAGCCGAACCTTTTCTACGTACACAGCCGAGTTTGAAGATGCCTGTGTAGTCTATCTCGGTCCGACCCGTCCAAGCTTTCTCCGGTCGACGTGCCAACTCAGGACCGCCGACCTCCGGATCCTCCGGCGGTCGTCGCGTCGCCCATCCGTGCGCAACAAGCCGCCGTCGCAGTCGAGCGGAGGCCCAACGCATGGGCCTGCGGGCCTCTAACGCCGACGGTGGCCGCACCCGCCCCGCTTCCGGCCGGCGGTGGACCACCACCACCGCCCGGTCGGTAGCCCGGCTGCGGCCCTCCGGCGTCGTCGCCAGCCGGATCAGCCTCCGGACCGCGGCCGTGCAATCGCCATCATAGCAGCGCCCCGCGCCTCCGCCCGTCGGGCCTGTCGCTTCCCCGACGCCTTCCTCTGCACCGTCTTGTTGGCGCACCGCCCTTCTCCTCGCCTCCTCTTCTCGACACATTTTCCTCCCCTGCTCCTCCTGCTGCTGCTCCTCCTCCTCCCCCTTCTGGTCTCTGCTGCTGCCGGCAGCGGCAGTGGCAGCTCCTTACTGATTCGACCCTTTCGTGGGATAAGCGCCGGCCGCCGTGGCAGCATGGGCAGCAGAGGCGGCCACCCCAAGCAGCAGCTGAAGCCCCCCGCGCGCGCCCTCTTCTCCTGCGGCATGTTCCGCAACTGTACTCAGATCGTCCTCAGCCCGACTACCGCCGACCCTCCCCCGCCGCCTCCCCGGCCATCCTCCCCTCCGCCACCTGCTCCGCCCGCCCAGACGGAACACGACCGCCCGCACCCACCCAAGCCCGCCACCGCCGCCTCCGTCGACCGCGCCCAGCCTTCGTCGTCCTCCTCCTCCTCCTCCTCCACCTCGCAGAGCTTCACGCAGTGGCGCTTCCCGCTTACCCATCCGCTGCCGGAGTCCGACCACCGGCCGTCTCTGGAACGAGACTTCGTCCCGCCCTCCGTCGACGACCTAGCCGGGGCATTCCGCGTGGCGGAGCTCCAACTTGCCTCCGGCCACCTGGTCCCCGCCCTCAGGCTCCTAGAGCGCTCCCTCGTCCGGGAGCCCGGCGCGGCTGCCGTTTCCTGCCCGCCCTCGATCATGTCCGGCGTGGTGGCCGCGGTGCTGGATCCGGCCGCGGCCCGCCCGGCGGCGAAGGTCCTCCTGGCGTTGCTGCTGGCGGAGGGGAACCGGCGGCTGGCTGTAGAGGCGGGGGCGGCGTCGGCGGTGGTGGAAGCGGTGACGGCGGCCTTCGCGTCTGGCGCCGCGGGCGCCACGACGGCTGACCGGGCGCTTGCGGCTCTGGAGCTCGTCTGCACGGTGCCGGAGGGGGCGGCGGAGGTGCGGAGGAGGGCAGAGGCGGGCGCGGCAGGAACACTGGTGGGGGCAGTTGAGAGGCTGGGCGGGAGAGGTAGGGAGTGCGCGATCGGGGTGCTGGCGGCGATCTACGGCGGAGAATGGGCCGCCGCGGCACCGCCGGAGGTGGGGCGGGCGGTGGTGGTGGCGCTGCAGGGGGATTGCAGCGCTCGGGCGAGAAGAAAGGGGGCACAGTTGCTCAAGGCCCTCAATGAGAACGGACGGCTGGATCTGCCCGAGGATTGCTGCTGACTGCCGAGGGCCGTCGATCCCGTGCCCCTATCTTCTCCTTCTACGCATGTGGGGTACGTGTAATTTTCCTGCGGCAGCGACACCTCGGGTGATGCGTCAGAGTATGCGCGTACCTGGTCAGTCAGGTTACCGTACGGGTAGAGCGTCGGGTCGTGGCCTCTGTTCGTAGATCTGCAGCTTTTCCCTTTGTGGTGATCCCACCGGCAGCGAAGGAGACCCAGATCTCATCAAGCGATGCGGTTGATATTATGTACGTACGCTCAGCCGCGCTTCTTTTGATGGGCCGTGCGCCGCGTGATCTGAACCGTCCATCGGCCGGGCCTCTATGCGAGGGGATCTTAAATCTTGGACTTGCGATGTCGGCGTACGCTGTCCCTGCGAGCTTTGTCTACGGGTGGCGGAGCCCCCCCTCCCCCCACTCTGTAGGGCCAGTTTGGTACAATCTTAAATCTGTGATAAACCGAGACCTTTATTCTCAGATTAATCTCGTACCAAACGGCTATTCAAGAAGCTATCTCATCACAATCCTGTCATTTACATGGTTGTTTTTGTATATTAGTGTAATGTTGTTCCTCCGTTCTTAACCCAAGGGCCCGTCTGGTAACTACTTGGAACATCTGTCGGTTTCGAAATTTACTGATATAGAAATTATCAGTAAAGGGGTGTTTGGTTGCATGACAATAATGGGGTGTTTTGTTGTATGATACTTTTTTGTACATTTTCGTGATAAAAAATTGTATTAAAATAAAAAGTGAACCAACTCATGACATAAAATTATCATGTTTGGAGGGATGTGATTACAAAAAAGAGTAACTACCACACAACACCAAACAAAGTGGAGGACCACGAGAAAAAAGAAAGAGGTGAGACCCTTTTTTTTTGTTTAAGAAGAAATCACTTTTAAAACATAAAATTGACATGGTTACCAAACACCTCTTTTAACAAGTTTTCTTACAATTTTTAAAAATAAAAATAAAAATTTTTATTATCATGCAACCAAACACCTCATAAGAGTTTTTGTTTTAATTTTTAAAAATTGTAAGAAAACTTGTTAAAAGAGTTGTTTGGTAACCATGACAATTTTATGTTTTAAAAGTGATTTTCTTCTTAAACAAAAAAAGAGGGTCTTATCTCTTTCTTTTTTCTTGTGGTCCCCACTTTGTTTGGTCATGTGTGGTAGTTACTCTTTTTTGTAATCACATCCTTCCAAACATGATAATTTTATGTCATGAGTTGGTTCACTTTTTATTTTGATACAATTTTTTATCATGAAAGTGTACAAAAAATTATCATGCAACCAAACACCCCATAAATATTTGACTATTAGTATTGATATTAAAATTAAAGTCATTAGTTCAAACAAAGCACAAGATATGGTCTATCTCTGCTGAGGGTGGGGACAATAATGACTGATAAATATCGCAATGTCTTTCTATTCTCGATCAACCTCACACGTCGTTTCTAAATTCTACCCATTGAAAATAAATTTTAATTAAAATTTTCGTCAGTTATGCAACGCTAACTTTAATGAATACCATTGTTGGATTCTTTCATAATATGCGTATGAAATGAAAAATGTAAGTTGGGTCCAGTTAGACCAACATTATGGTGTGACTGCTACTAGAAGGGCTGAAATTGTGTATAAATGGAGTATGATACATTCCTATTAAAAAATCAGTTTTATTCATTAAAATACAAGGCGACTTAAGTTGTTGTCGAACTTATAAAATTCTTTTAATTGTTACGTTTGTTGAATTGTTAAAAATATATTTATAAAATAGAAGAAAATGAAGCAGGCAGGTCAGGTCAGGCCAAATTAAAATGATCTTAGGTCCAAGCCAATAACACAATGATGTCCAAGATGGGCCGGTGTAAGAGTTCATGGACTGGGCTTTGACAACTATGGCCCAACCTATTGACAGCCCTACTACAACACTTGGAGAACAATTATTCTTGAGTGAGGGTTTTGGGTGTAAAAATAAAACTTATGGGGTGTTTGGTTGCATGATAATGGAGATTTTTATTTTAATTTTTAAAAATTGTAAGAAAACTTGTTAAAAGAGGTGTTTGGCAACCATGACAAATTTTATGTTTTGAAAGTGATTTTCTTCTTAAACAAAAAAGAGAGTCTCACATCTTTTTTTTTTCTTGTGGTCCCCCACTTGTCATCTCTTCTTCCCAAACATGACAAATTTATGTCATTGACCGGCTTATATTTTATTTTAGTTCAACTGTTTATCTTGAAAACATATAAAATATAGTGTGCAACCAAACACCCTATTAGCACCATCCTATTGAAAAATATCCATCTTTTTCCCGCATTTGACGTATGAATATCATAATGTAAAGGTAATTAAGTTGAGCCGAAATCCTTTTTGTGGGATACTGTCAGAAATACTACACTTTCTAAGAACAAACAGTCCGGGGGCTTGGCCAAATACTCGTCTCACATACTCAATAAAAATGAATTCCATTAGGGTTGCCTCGTGAGGTTGACGGAGAGTATTTTCTCTACCACAGATATAAATATCTATGAGATTCATTGTACAAGTTTCACGGGTCAAATCAATATTAAAATTACGATGAATCTCATTTTTTATGTCTCAACGAAGAAAGTATCTTCCGTTGAACTCACTAGAAGATTTCAACTCTTATATATGTTCCTAAATCCACACCAAAAAGTTGGCTTCCACCAGGCACGTGCTTCGATTTTTTATGCTCGTTATTAACATGCTTAAAACGATATGATTATGTAATCAAACATTTCATGATCCCGATATTCTTAGATCACGACAAATATATTCTTACCACGAATTTGAAGATATACGTTGTGACATGTATATTTCCGATGTTCCTTGTGAGTTAGAATAATCCCATATTGAACAAAGAGGGGAGGTTTCTTGTGGGCTTCTCTAACTCAACACCGCGGTTTTGGGTTAGTTAGCATGGTATCAGAGCCAAGGGCTGTGGACCCCCTCAGACCGTCACCCGTAAACAGTGTACACGTGTCAAAGTCAGAAGAGTCCCTCGTACCATCATCCGTAAACAGTGTACACGTGTCAAAGTCAGAAAAGCTTGCACGTGAGGAGGCGAGTTAGAATAGTCCCATATTGGACAAAGAGGGGAGGTTTTCTATACTTATGAGATTGGGCCTCTCTAACTCAACACCGCGATTTTGAGTTGGTTAACAGACATACATACGAATATTAATATCAATCTCTCTAAATATAATATAAGTACCTTACACGTAATCTTTATCTGAAACACTCATTTGGTATGTGTTTATGCGGTTAAATATATCTGATTACGACGTAGCAGGTGGCCCACATAAAGAATATTATTTCTATTCGGTGGCCTCGCCTTGTCTTCAAGCTTCCGCCGGCCGGCCAAACGTACACGCTCCGCCGCGCCGCTGCATATCTCCCTTCCCGGCCCCGGCGGCGAAAGTGCGCGCGTCCGGTGGCCCTTCTCCGATGGCCTCACCGGCGACGGCCCTTCTCCACGGTCTGCTCCTCCTGGTCCTCGTGCTGTCTCCAGCCGGAACGGAGGGCAAGCCGCCGAGGCCCCCGGTGGCCTGCAACGCCACGGCGTCCTACTGCGTCCTGTCCAACGCCTACGGCGTCTGGGGGGACCGGAAGGAGTGCTCCGTCTCCGCCGTCGTCTACCCTACAACCGAAGAAGAGATCGTAACCGCGGTCGCCCGCGCCAGCCGCGGCAACCTCAGGGTGAAGGTCGTCAGCGGCTTCGCCCACACCATCCCCAAGCTCGCCTGCCCGGCGGCGGCGGCGAAGTCCCTCCTCATCAGCACCGCCGGGTACGACTCCCACATCGAGGTGGACGTGGAGCGGCGGCTGGTCACGGCGGACGCCGGCGTGGGGCTTCGGGCGCTGGTGGACGCGGTGGAGGCCGCCGGGCTGAGCCTGGTCGCCGCCCCGTACTGGGAGGGTGTCAGCGTCGGCGGGCTGCTGAGCACGGGGGCGCACGGGAGCTCGTGGTGGGGCAGGGGAGGCGCCGTCCACGACCACGTCGTGAGACTCCGGCTCGTGGTGCCGGCGGGGAGGTCGGAGGGCTTCGCCAAGGTCGTCCAGGTCGGCGGCGGGGACGAGCTGCTCGGCGCCGCCAGGGTCTCCTTGGGACTGCTCGGTGTCATCTCCCAGGTGGGATCTTCTTCTCCGTCTCATCCCTTCATTCTGTATATTTATGTACTAATTCGGTTCGACGGTAAGAATTTACTTGCTTATCATTTAAACATTATCATACACTCTCCTTATCTACATAATATTTGAGGCGTTTTGCCTTTTTTTCGTCATACAACATAAAAATTGTACCCTCTTGGTTTTTGCATACAAAATTGGGTAAGTCAGATGTCCCTTTTACAGGTATTATTATTATTATTATAGGTGAATCGTTTTCATATGAAATCTTTGTAAACTACCTCTAACCAAAAAGATTTTTACGAGTTAAGTTCTTCAGAGGTGTTGAAAATGACATAATTTAATACTGGCAAGTGTATAATAAGAATGTGCCCTTCGTTTAAAGTCAGTAACGGCGTTTCTCAAATAAATTCTCTTTTAAAGGACTGGAGAACAAAAACGCCATTCTTTCCTCCCCTGCATCTCGCCGCCGTCCTGGTCTGCTAACCCTGCGGCTCCGCCGCCGTGCTGTGCTTCTTTCTCAGGTGACTCTCTCCGTAGAGCCCGCCTTCAAGAGAAGAATCGAGTATTCCTTCCAGGACGACGGCCGCATCGAGGATGAGTTCATGGACTTCGCCCGGGCGCACGAGTTCGCGGACATCACCTGGTTCCCCTCCCAAGGCACGGCCGTCTACAGGCGCGACGACCGAGTTCCCCTCAACAGCACCGGCGACGGCGAGAACGACTTTATCGGCTTCCGCCCCACCTCCATCCTGGTTTCCGCCGCCGTGCGAGCCGCAGGTATATATACAATTGCAAGTCTTGCTCGTCTCTTAGGAAAGAGGGGGAAGACGGGGCTTGATCTGAGCATACTCCGTGATTAATCAGAGGAGGCGAACGAGAGGGCGAGGAGCACCAAAGGAAAGTGCGCAATGGCGGCCGCCGAGCTGCTGTATAAAAAGATCGCCGGGAACGGGCTGAAGAACGACGGCGCCATCTTTACCGGCTATCCCGTAATTGGGCGCCAGAGCAAGATGCAGACTTCCGGTTCGTGCTTGCGCTCGCCGGCCTCCGACCACCTGAGTATGTGCGCCTGGGATCCCCGAATCAGGGGGCTCTTCTTCTACGAGACGACGGCGATCTTCCCGGCCCCCACATTCCGGGACTTCCTTCTAGACGTGAAGAGGCTGCGCGACCTCAAGCCGGAGAATTTCTGCGGCGTCGACGTCTACAACGGGTTCCTCATACGCTTCATCAGGGCGTCGGAGGCGTACCTCGGCCAGCCGGAGGATTCCGTGGTGATTGATTTCAACTACTTTAGGGCAGACGACCCCCGGGCGCCGAGGCTCGACCAGGACGTCTGGGAGGAGGTGGAGCAGATGGCGTTCTTCAAGTACCGGGCCCGGCCGCACTGGGGCAAGAACAGGAGGGTGGCCTTCCTGGGTGTCCCCGAGAAGTATCCAAGGTTCGGCAGGTTTCGGGCGGCGGCGGCGATGGTGGATCCGCGGGGATTGTTCTCCGGCGAATGGTCGGACGAGGTGGTGCTGGGGAAGGAGGCGACCAAGGAGGACGGATGCGCCATGGAGGGGCTCTGCGTCTGCTCCGAGGACCGGCACTGCAACCCCCTCCGGGGATACCTGTGCAAGCCCGGCCTCGTCTACCCGGAAGCCAGGGTCTGCAGGCACTCGTCGTCAAAGGTGTTCTCCTGGATCAGAAAAAAATCGGTGATCGAACGGACTCGAATTAAAAGTCTTCGATTCGTTGAAAGGACTGCTTAATAATTGTTGCAAAAGTATGTTTTACATTTGATTACTTCTTGGACCCCCCAAAAAAAAACAGTGTGGGATATTTTTATTTTTTTTACAGTTGTATATTATTCTACTCTCTTTATCATACCATCTCAGCAAAGATGATAATTTCAACATGCCTTAAACAGTCTTGGATCTTGTTTTATCATCAATGTGTACGGATGATTAGGGGGTGCAAACAAACCAATACAAGTTATTTGGACCCTACTTATTTATCATGTTAAATGAAGAGTTTAAACGAAAAAAAAAGTCAATTCATTAAATAAATCGATCGTGCTCCACTCTATGAGCTCGAAGTAGTTACATTAAATACTCAATTAAATATTAAATTTAAAAATTAAATTGTGAATATTAATAAATATATATTGTCACTTAAACATACAAAATAAGTTACGATAAAACTTGATTTAAATTTAAATTTAGATCAAATTTTGTAAACAAGTTAATAAAATTTGTGGCTTTAGTGGAGTTTAGACAAGTCGAATTTTTAAAATTCGACCTTAAAATTTTTAAAATTTAATTTTGACCAAAGTACGTTAAATTTGCAAATAAAAATTTTAGTATGTTACTTTTAAATTTTTTTTAAAAAAAGTGTGTTAGTTAAACCAACTGGCTAGAGGCATGTCCCCCTCTTCTAAACTGTTTGGTAAGGGGTTAATAACAAAAAGGAAACAAAGTTTGTTAATATACTTAAGTGATTAATAATATATATGCACACAGTAAGTAACCAAAAAAAAAGTAAGACACCTCGAGTGACCACTGATTTAATTAAGAGTTTGAATCACCTCAATCTTTAGGCGGAGAGAATAATCTTAATTTTCAAGCAGAATCAGTGACAACCCCAGGATTACTTATGTGGCGGTTCATCAACGAATTATTATGAAAATGACTGAACTAAGTAAGATGTTGGTAACGAGTTAGTAAATCATTGGTAATGATTCGTTCTTTTTCAGTAGCGAGTTAATAAGGTGTCGATAGCGACTCAACCATTTTTAATACTGAGTTAACGAGTTAATAAATTATTATCGATGTCTTATTAACACGCTGCCGAAAAAATTGAACCGTTATTGATGTCTTATTAATTTACTATTAACATTTTACTAATTTGTTGCTGACATTTTATTAACTCTCGCTATCTACAATAGCGATTCAACAATTTTCAATGATAGTTCACTAAAACATCACTCAACTGTCACTTAAATGATTTTGAAAATTGTGACTGTTTTTTGTCGGAGATCGAGATGATACGTTCTTAAGTGATCCGCTCTGTTGCCGAATCCTCCGAGACTCTACTACAACCCTGCTTCCAAACAGTAGTGGTTGAAAGTCGAAACAATATTCCATCGGTGATCATCGACGCCCTTTGGATCGATGCAGGTGGCTCGTCGACGGCGTGCCGGTCAGGGTTTTCCGCAACTACAAGAGCAAGGGGATTCCCTACCCCAACCGGCAGCCGATGAGGGCTCTCTCTAGCATCTGGAATGGGTACTCCTGGGCGACCCAAGGCGGCCGGGTGAAGACGGACTGGAGCGGCGCCCCCCTTCGTCGCCAACTACCGCCAGTTCCGGCCAAGGGCCTGTATTTGGAGGGGAAGGCGCAGCATCTCCCGGTGCGCCGCTAAGACCGCCGCCAACTGGTGGACGTCGCCGGCGTACCGCCGGCTGAGCAACAAGAAGGCGCGGCAGATGAGATGGGTCAGGAAAAACTACATGGTTTACGACTACTGCAAGGACACCGCCCGGTTCCGCAAGCAGATGCCCGCGGAGTGCTCCCTGAAGCATTTCTAGGATTTAAGGCCAGGCGGATCGCGGATTCACAGTTTTCTACCAAGAATATTATCGGCTGAATCAATTATATGCATACATACGTGTGTGTGTCTATATTTATATGATCAACTATATATATTCTGCGAAGTCCGGTGATTCGTCTCATTTCACTTATATACACATCCCCAATTTCACATGGTGTGCCCTATACTACCTGTGAGAGGTGATTTTTTTATGATATTCAGTTCTATCTGTAACGAGGAGTATTATTCTTATTGTTGTTTCATGTTTGATTCCATTTGCAAATAAAAGTGTTTAAAGGATTTATCCCATATTAGTCATCGGAGGAGTATTTCATGTCTTTATCATAGCCTGAACCTGCGTCTCCTTAACGCCCATGCGTTTTTGAAATTTCACATGGTGTCAAAGTTGGTCAGGCTGTAGACTTTGTCTTCCGGTGAATTTGCTCATGTTTTCGCCCGGCCCTACCCGTGTATTCATATCATGGCTCTGACGATAGTGGCTAGTCGAGAGGAGAAGTTTTGAAGAATTTTATCCCATATTGACTATTGGAGGAGTATTCCATGTCTTTATCGTAGCCTGGACTTGAGTCTCTTAGCGCACGTGTATTTTTAGAATTTCACAAAAAGAATACACGAGTGATGAGAACGACGACAAGGTGTGTGAAAAAAAATGACGGGCATGATCGAAAATTGTGGAGCCATTTGTCAGTACGTACATATATGTGACTATGTCCCTGAGTTTCGGCATATATATAAGTCGAGCGAAATAAATTATGGCAATGAGATCGGTTTCATGTAAAAATATATCATAAATCAGCTATCTAGTGTAAACTATTTGAAAAAAAATAATTAACAAAGATACGGAGATAGGTTGGTGTAGTTCACATGATGCTTAAATGTTCCAAAGTTAACTAAGACCATGTTTAGTGACCATACTGAACACCTCTTTGAAATCGATAGTGATAGAAGCGTGTTTAGCTACAAATATCAATATTGAAACTGTGAACACGAACAAAACATTCTATATATGTAATATAAGTGACTACTTGTATCAAGTTTGATAATAATGATATTCTATTCGTTTCAAATATCAACACATTGAAATTGATATAATATCAACTTTGATTCTCTAACCAAATAGGGTATTAATATATGATATATGATATATATTTCGTCTGACTCAAAAACAAAAGAAGGAAAAACTAGTTCTAGATTACGGTAGGATCGCATTGTCAAAGAAATAGCTGCAGGCCAGCTCGAACTTCAACTTCAAGTGATATGTTGGACTCGGTACACTACATAGATTGACAGATACATCTTCCCCGGAGACCACCAGCTGCCCATATATATATATATATGGAGCGAAACCGTGTAGACATGAGACTCAGGCACGACCTGAGAGATCGGACAGAGAGCTGCACATATATAGGCACTTCCGACTTATTCTCTACTCGGTTCTCCTCGATATATATATATATTCGTAAGACATGCAAGCACATTGTCGCACCGGCTCCATACGCGGTTCTTCCTGGAATGTCTTATGTATATATAGAGTCGAACTCGGGGGCTGATCGATATCCCCTCAAGCTGATCTATCAGTCCGTCACCCACCCTGTTTTAATTCTCATACGGAGGCAGAGAAGGAGGGGTCGGTCTCCTAGCTTCTCTCCTCCTCCCTCCCTTTCCGTAGATCACAGCTAGCCTGTGTGTGTGCTTAGGGTTGATATGGCCGGGACCCTTCGCTATCTCTTCGTGGTTCTCGTAGCCACCGTCGCCTTGCAGAGCGGCTCCGCCACGGCGAATTTCTACAAGAACACCGGGTGTGTCTGGGGAGGAGACAACTGCGCTACCGCCAACAACGGGAACAGCCTCACCCTCACCCTCAACAAGTACTCAGGTATCGAATACATCATCCAACTCAAAATTTAATACGTACGTACGTACCCTGTTGGATTAGAGAGTATCAAGAATGATACGGTGTCAAATTTTACGTACATTGATAGCCGTAGAGAACAAAAACATCAATGTCAAAAGGGACACAAGTTAAACACACGCACACATATATTGCCTATCATGTTTTGTTTACACACGTACGAGTAATCTCTTAATATTGATATTAATGATAGTCGATCAGATGGTTATATATTGATAATCCATATCATTATCAATTTCGAAATTTTGATTGTCGCGCTTAATACTGCTACGACCAAACATGATTTAGGACGAAGGACCTAGCTATATATATTATTCTAGCATATATATCTGTCGTCATAATCTCTTGTCATATCTTCAACATATATAGGACGTCTCTATTCTAACATATCTTGTCACATCGCCGTGGGGCTGTTGTTCTCCCGCCGTCCGATCTTAATTAAACTCGCGCGCTCTGGATCGTGCTCTTGTTCCTCCTCAGGTGCGGCGATCCGGACGAAGAAGAGTTACCTGTTCGGCAGCATGGAAACGCAGATCAAGCTGGTGCCGGGAAACTCCGCCGGCACCGTCACTGCCTACTACGTACGTATATGTATCGTATGTTTTCGACAACACCGAACCGGCCGGCCGGGCGCCGACCGATCAATGGAGTACTTCTCGATCGTAAGCCAGCTAGCTAAAAGAAAGCCCCCCCGGTCTTCTCTCTGCTTGCAGATGTCATCGACGGGAGACAAGCACGACGAGATAGATTTCGAGTTCCTCGGGAACGTGTCCGGACAGCCCTACACCATCCACACGAATGTCTTCGCCCAGGGAGTCGGCAGCAGGGAGCAGCAGTTCCGCCCATGGTTCGACCCGACGACCGGCTTCCACAACTACACCATTCACTGGAACCCCACCCATATTGTGTACGTAATAATGTTTCTTCTTCTTCTTCTTCTTCTTCTTCTTCTTCTTCTTCTTCTTCTTCTTCTTCTTCTAATAAAACTGACATGTTGAATATTTTATTCTAAAGACAACATAGTTTCCGGAAATCGGATGTGGAAGTTTATTTGGGCTTTTTCAGTAGCGAAGAACGAAGTCGGCCTGGTTTGAAAAGAACCTGATTTCTAAGATGAAGTCGATGAACAATTAACCCAAGAGAAAACCTAATTAAATCTCGGGCACAGGTTCAGTATTTTGAAAGAAAAAAGACCCAAAATTAGATAATATCAGATTACACGCACTCCTGAAATTCGAACTCGAGACATTTTGATGCCAAAAAAATTAAGTTGTGAATAAAGTTAATCAGAATATTTTATTTTGTACTCTGATCGATTTTACCTCGAGATCAGATGTATATTTTAGTTTTCAACTTCATCAATTGTGGACAGAATTAAATTTTGCATTTTAAAATCTGGCTCGTTGACGTCGATCATTACTATTGCTGAAGTAGTGTGTTAATTTTTAAAAATAAGATATTCAGCACTAATTAAGTTAGTTTCGGGAAATAACTATATATTTAAAGTATGTGTGTCGATCACACACGGCCACCAACTTCACGGCGATATAATATATGTCGAACGCAGGTGGCTGATCGACGGCGTGGTGATCAGAGTCTTCCGCAACTACGAGAGCCAGGGGATCCCCTACCCTAACCGGCAGCCGATGAGGGCTTACTCTAGCATCTGGAATGCGGACTCCTGGGCGACCCAGGGCGGCCGGGTGAAGACGGACTGGAGCTGCGCCCCCTTCGTCGCCAACTACCGCCAGTTACGGCCAAGGGCCTGTGTATGGAGGGGGAGCGGCAGCGTCTCCCAGTGCGCCGCCAACACTGCCGCCAACTGGTGGACGTCGCCGGCGTACGGCAGGCTGAGCTACGCGCAGGCGGGGCAGATGAACTGGGTCAGGAGCAACTACCTGGTCTACGACTACTGCCAGGACACCGCCCGGTTCGGCGAGCAGATGCCGCCGGAGTGCTCCCTGCAGCAGATCTGAGGAAGGGAGGAGAAGTACCCGGCCGGGGGGAGAAAACTGCAGGCTGCATGCATGCCAAGCCGTGCGCCGGATGGTAGCTGGTGTTTCTCTGTTCATTTCCGACGTGGGGGATATTCTTTCGGTTGGTCATCATTTATCTAGCTTATTTTGACGAAATATATATAAGGTTTGATGAATATATATATATATGTATTGTGGTATGTCATATGAACAAGAAAGTATGTTTATTTAAATTAATGTGCTTCTGGTTTTTCATTTTACAACAAGGGAATAACCTATCGAGAATGGCTTTAATTTGTCGATCGGTAGGGCACATGTGTGGTCTGCGGGAGCGAGGAAGTGAAATCTTCTTTTGATATTTCTCTAATGGCAAGATGGCAATTAACTTTTACCGGGTGGATTACAATATATACCCTTGTATATTTAATTTAAATGATGCGAAAATTATTATTCATGAGTGAAGTCAGCCTAATTTATTCCATCCATACTAACACTGAAAATCTAAATAATATTGTCTAGAAACAAGTGGTTTGAAGTACTTTTATTTTTTATAAATTCAAAAAATACATGGTTGTGCTCACCGTATATCTTGCAAAGACAAGAGTACTCGATCGTTCAATTCTCTCGAGTAAGGTGACTTCTGCTGTCCGGAAGAACACCGCACCATGTTTCACGCTCATGTATTTTTATCTAAAATGTACAATATATTAATCCAGTTTCAATATGTGTGGTTCTCCCCCTTACGAGCGAGTGGAACACCACTGTCCTCTTAGGCGGCAGCTCCCAAGTTCGGCACATCCCAAAAAAAAATTGTAATATGTTACTAATGGGATGTTTGGTTGCATGGTAATGAAAGTTTTATTTTAATTTTTAAAAATTATAAGAAAACTTGTTAAAAGAGGTGTTTGGTACCTTTGACAATTTCATGTTTTGAAAGTGATTTTCTTCTTAAACAAAAAAAAGAGGGTCTCACCTCTTTCTTTTTTCTTGTGGTCCCTCACTTTGTTTGGTCCCGAATGATAGTTACCCATTTTTATTATCACATCCCTCCAAACATGATAATTTTATGTCATGAGTTGGTTCACTTTTTATTTTAATATAATTTTTAATCACGAAAATGTACAAAAAATTATTATGCAACCAAACACCCCATAATCTTTTATTTTTGATTTTGCGTGCCCCCTTTTGACGTGGTGCGATGTTGTTCGAGACCGTGGGAGTTGCCGCACCTAGGATTCAAAGTTTCCATCTTATATATGTCACTCTTCCTATATAGTGAAGGCAAGACCATTATGTACTTTTTTATTTCAGTTGATGATATAATCCTTATTAGAAATAGCTTTCAAGTGGTCACATATTTGATTCGAAGTTTAACAAATATTTTTTATTTAAAAGAATTTGGATTTTTAAACTTTTTTCTAGAAATTCAAGTAAATTAGTTGTCTGATAGATTACATTTGAGCTGGCAGTAGTATGTTCGGATATTCTTCATGGAGCTAAACTACATGATTCCAAATCTTTTACAACAACATTGATAGGGGCAAGGACAGTTGTCTCTCAACATGATGGTGAACCATGCATTAAATGTTCCAACACTACTTTATATAAATCTTGTTGGATCTTTACAATATGTTATAATAACTGGACTAAATATTGCCTATGCTGTCAACGAAGTTGGCCAATTTTTTCATCTCCAGATGGCACGCATATGGTACTTGCGAAGATAATTCTTTGGTATTTGAAAGCCCCTTGAATATCAAAGTTGCGTATTTTAATCAACCATTTGTATAGATTTGACTACTGGGCTGGATGCCCATATGAAAAAGGTCTAAGGTTGGTTTTGGTATATTAATAGTCTGCAAACAAAACAAAAAAAAACAACACGTTATTGCAAGGTCGAGTGCATAAGTTGAGACGAGAGCTATGAGCACGATATTTACTAAATTAATATGAATTATCTAATTAATTTGAGAGTTATATATATATATCATTCAAGTGTAAACCAATTATTGGTGTGATAACATTTCTGTAATATATATGACAGCTAATCCAAATTTTAAAGCTTGTATCAAACATGCTGAGGTGGACTTTGTGGGCTTTCATTTTATCAGACAACTAGTTCATACCAAAGAGATAATTGCTCATCATATATCAACAAGAGTTATATACAAGGAAGGATAACTCGGGGGTCGGCCCCGGGTCGGCCGGCCACCAACCTGGCCCTGTCGGGCCGGGTCGCCGACCCGGTCGCGACCCGGCCCGACTGGGTCGGTTTTTTTATTTTTTTATTGGAAAAAAGTAAAAAAAACATGAAAAAATCAGAAAAAATACCCCAAAGTTAGAAAAAAATCAGACAAAATACCCAAAAAATTTTTAAAAAATAAGAGATATGATTCAACATGATTCATTCAACATTCATTCAAACATTACATTAAATTGTTCTTCTACGTAATGTATGTACTCTGCCCATGACATTGAGGAAGAGTACGACGCATTAAACATATAGACAAACTGATTATACTCTTCAGTGCCTCGTACAATTGTCCTACGATAATTCGAAAATGAACCACCATAACTATCATATGAATACGTACTAGATGGAATATTAATTCGAAAATGACCATCATACTATCATATGAATAACGCTTTAAGAGTGTGAACGACACTAGGTGGAGCGGAAACTATCCGAGCGAGGGGTGAGAACTGAGTGGAGAGACGAGTCATTGACCGGTGATGACTGAAAGAGTGATCAGTGAGAAGGGGGGAGACCGAAAAAGTGATCAGTAGGAGAGGAAGACCGAAGGAGTGATCAACCAGATCCGGGGAGGAGGTGAGGAGTGGAGTTAGAGTGAGTTGAACCCTCCCCCTTGGGGGCTATTTATAGTCCCCAAGGGGGGGGGGGCAATTTGGTAAATGGGTGAGGGTGAGTGGGGGGGACTTCCCCCCCCCCCACTAACTCTCTTAAATGGGGGGGAAAAGCCCCCCCCCCCACCCCCCCACTAAGCTCTTAGTGGGGGGGCGGCAAAAAAGCCCCGCGCGACCCGGTCGGCCGGGTCACCGACGGGGTCGCCGGGTCGTGCGACCCGAAGCCGGGTCGCGCGACCCCCTGCCGGGTCGCGCGACCCCCTGCCGGGCCGGCTTGGAGTCGGCCCGGCAGGGTCGATTCCGGGCCGATCGGCCCGGAATCCGGCCGGGTCGGGCGACCCGGGCGACCGGGTCGCCGACCCGGCATTCCATGGTTATATATGTACTTTCTTGTTTTAATAGTACAATGGAGAAGTGTTATTTGTCTTAAAAAAAAAGAAATTTGGGGTGCACGTTCCACTATTTTCTTGTTCTTGCGCACAGCGAGAATAGAAATTTACCTATACACTAATTCTGAAATTATTGTCTGCTATGATCCACACCATGGTGCACGTATGCAATATGAAAGATTTCTTCCTCCCCGTACCAAGAAAAATGACATTTTAATCCGCCCTATCTTTCAAAACGAAGATGTTGAGGTTGGAATGTCGGTCTGTTCTGATAAAATATTAGACAATGACATAACCCAAAATCCTCACTAGCCTAATTGAAACCCAGTCTTTATCCATTACAAGCCCAGTTTTTAACGTACCCACAAGAATTACAATCGACAATCTTCGTGCGCTTTTGTGGGTCCTCCGTTCATCTCATAACGACGGTCTTCTTTTTTTTTTCTAATATATTATTATCTACCATCTTTACGAGGTTGCATCAGAGTTTCATATCAAAATTACAAGGTATTAATCTCTCACTGTTCACTATTGGATTCAACTCGAAAAATCAAATCAAATCAGTATTTTGGTTGATTTAATTTAATTTGAACTACCAATCAATTTGATTTAGTTTCTAAAATTCTTAGAATCAAATTAAACCGATAAACTGAATAATCCGAATTAGAATAAATACTTTAGTTTAAGTTACATATAAGATAATATTTATGAATCTTTTCTTATAAAAATAAATTTGTTTCAAAAATTTTTAGGACAAAATTAATGTAATGTATAAATATATACACAAGATTTTAATAGAATATAATTTAAAATAAATAAAATAAAATTATATATTGATATATCTACTGTATCTTGATAAAATATAGTTTGAGTCTAACTAAATCAAATCAAATTTAATTAATTTGATTTGATTTAATTTAATTTAGAAAGTAATTTAATTTAACTTAATTTGAGAAAAAATATTTAAAAATTAAACTAAACTAAAAACACCCCTAGCGCTTCGTCATCTTAAGCGGTTTCTCTTCCGAACACGGACTTCCACGAGTCAGGCCGAATGACCTTGCTCTTAAATCGAGATGCCAAGGTAAGTTACAAATTCTTATCGTGTTCTTACGCTTGTTTCCCGGTGAAACGGTCGAGGGTGGTCGAGGGCTAGAAGGCCCGTGAGGATTGTCCCCGCCGTGTAAGCACTCATGATCTTTTTCAGATCTCCTTTCTCAGGGTAAAAATCAGTCTTTTCGGTGTTTTCATTCCTTCCGCCACATGAAGAACTCGGTTTCTCCCTTCCCGTTATGCTTGTACAGCGGAGGGTTGGGAATTTCCCCAAGCTTCCTGCTGTTCTAGACTCCTAGTCAGCGTCTGCGTAGACCGAGCAACCGGGCCAAGTGAGCTTATTTTCTTTGCTCGATTAATGGCTCCCATTATCGTCATCTGGTTCTTTGCTGTGCAGGGTTCATCTTGCTTGGAGAGTTACGAGCTTCGCATATGTTCTTTCGGCGCCTCCGGTTTGTTTTCAGCTTTGTGTTTTATCGTTATCTGATAATTCGTCATAAACGTAGGTGCATATTATCAGGGCATGTAGGTGGCTAAAAAGCAAGCAACTGTAACTTTACTTGGTAGCTCCAGCGGTGCTATCTCTGTTCTCCCGACAAAGCACCTAAGTTATCTACTTCAGATGCGTGCTAATACGGGATGCCTAAATGTCGACCCATGTGTTGATCTGAATTATCCATTCTATTTTTTCACGTTCATATTTCAGGATGTGAAATATGATTGGGATAAGCTACCTCATAGTGTACATTGATGTAATTCTCTCCACGCCACTGTATTGCTAGAACATATGTGAACATAAAAATTTGAGACGATAAAACATCTATGCTACTCTGATTTTATGCCATTTTGTAATAATCTTAGAATATACCCCCTCTTTATGTCCACAATGGAAACAATATCATTTTATATCATGCTTGTCATGGTGGCCATCAAGGATTAGACCATCTGATGACTTGCCTGTCCAGAAACCTGGGAGTCAATGTTCTATCACTATGATTGAACTCAAATGCAGTATGTAAGTTGATCTCTTTTTGCACATCGCTGACGAGATAATTCTTTGCATGCTTTTGCATCATGCACTAGGTTTATCTGCAGACCTGTTATTTAAGTCAGTTTAGGAAGATGAATGGTGGAAAAGATGGTCCAAGTGTGGAAGATCCACATAAGAAGCAAAAAATAATGGTTTCTATGTGGCCAATCTCTACTGTATGCAATACAAAAGAAGGTTCGAATCTCTTCCCTAATTTCATTTATAATCATGGTACTATCCATTTTGACAGTGGTTGCAGAATGTGTTTAAAATTTACTTTCATGATTCTGCTTTTGCCATTTAACTCACTTAATTTCTCTTTCATCATTTTATTTTACAGCACACTTTAAATTTATGCTTTTCTAGCAAGTACGTTTTAGTCAGCCTCTGTGTTGCAGAATATTGAGCATTTTTTCACCTCTAAGTTGTTACATTGCTTGGTGGAGTAAAAACAACACACTATTCATGTGAACCTAATTTATAGTGGAAATTTTCCCTATGAATGTTCACTACTGCAGTGACCATCAACATTTCGGATCAACTAGATCTAAATGACTGTTCTCTTTCCAAAAATTATCTGGATATAGATCATTTCTATGCCCATATTTCATTCACATGACCCTAGGGATGAAATGAATATGTCACAGGTATAACAGAAGATGTTGGGAATCAATATACAACAGTGGGTTCTGACAAAACGTCTAACACTAAATTTGAAGTTCATGCAATGCATGGCCAACCATCTTTTGCATCTGATGTGAAGGATCTTAGCACTGCTCCAAAAACAATTGGCAATTCAGCTTGCCCATCAGGTTTATCCGTATCATCTGCAGAAGACAGTGGCCAGACAGAAGTTTATGATATGAAATCGACATATTCTTTAACAAAAGGAGATAATATGTTTCCGTATTCATGTGTTCCATGTGACTCCATGACTGTTGAGAATCTCAGCGATGAGCAACCTAAACAAGATGATTCAGAAGGCCTATGTTTGGAGATGATTGGTGTCACACACGAGGAGCAAGCACATTCAGTTTCCATCGAGGTTTGTATGGATGGTGTCTTTTTACTTTCACCATATTATGTAAATCTTTGTCTCTTGGCTAATTGTATGCAATGGATGCCTTTTTTTTCTGCTTCTGCCTGATTCCAGCTTTGAAATTCCATGACAATTTCACTGGCTTGATACATCAAGAACAAATAAAATTGGTATCTCCTTTTATTCTTTTAGAAGCCTTCAACTGACACCTATTAATGTTTACTTAACTGTCAAAAGAAGAGAGGAGTGGAAACTTGATGTGCACAAACCCACCATTTATTTTGTTGGGTTTATAGCTGTGTGAACCTCTTTTTTCTGCGTCTGTTCTTTTGAAAGAAAGACATCCCCGGACTTTTCTAAGAAAATAGGTGATATCCTAAAATATTAGGTAGTCCGGCGATAGTTTAAAAATATTAGAACCGAGGTTCGGGTTCTTTGAAAATTTCATTTTTTGACCCTTCTCCGCCGGATGGTGCGAGTATCCGGCGTTAACTTACATCGAGCAACGGCTCGAACGCCTTTGATTAACCGTCGTGGCAACCTGTGTTTGGAGACGTGCACATCCACAAGATAAAGTGAACTCAAAAAGGGCAGCGGCCTTTTGGGTCCGATGAGATGCAAACCGATTTGTTTGGGTTTGTTTTATTTGTTTGTTGGTTGACTTTTGGATTGATTTGAAAGTCGGTTTTGAGTTTTGGAACTTGAATCAATTTGTTTGATTGATTTGGTTTTGTTGTTTTGGTTTAGTTTTGATTTATTTGATTTTGGGCTTGATTGGTTCAAGTTTTTTGTTTTGATTTCAGTTTTAATGTGCTTAAAGTTTTAAGCATGTTTGGATTTTTGATTTGGTTGATTTTGATTTTCAGATTTCTGATCTTTCTGGTTTTGAGTTGTTTTTGATCCATTTTGGATGTTTGAAATGTTCTTATTTGGTTTCTTTGGGGTTAAGCACTTGATTGTTCATTTAAGTGAAGTTCGATGGATTTTAAGTGAATTTTCAGATTGCTAAAATCAGATTTTTGAAGTTGGTTAGAATCTATTTTAGTAGATTGCTTAAATCTGATTTTTGGTTTGCAGATTTAATTTAAATCTGATTTTTTGGTGGTTGACAGATTTGACTTAATTCTGAATTTTATTTGTTTTGATTTGATCAAAATCTGATTTTTGTTGTTGAAAGTTGGTTTGAAACCGGTTCCTTCTTCTTGAAGATCGGTTGTTTGTTGAACCGGAATGAGTTGAATTTCAGATTTTGTTTATTTCTGATTTTTTTGACTTTCAGATTTGATTTTCTGTTTTGATTTTCGGTTTGAATTTTCAGATTGATTTGAAATGGTTTTTAGCTTTGAATGCCCGGTTTCATGCATCAATATGAACATCAAAGCTTCATTTCATTGAAAGATGGGGTGAAGTACATCGATGTACAATGTGATTGGTCCTTCCCCCAATATAGGTTTATCTCCACTACTTTGGAAAAATTTTGGCATTACGACGGCATGCCGGCTATTTTTCCAACTTAGTGAAAATTTACCCATCTAAAATAGCCAGCCTTAGCTTAGCCATATTGGGGGAAGGAACCGCTGGCTATGGGAGCAGGCCCGCGCCACCGTCCGGATCGACATCCCGGGGCGTACCCGGGGGGAGTCGTCCAAGGTTGGAGTCCCCGCGAAGGGTGGATCTCCTTAATTTAATATTGCTTTCACATTCTGAATTTTTATTTGTTCATTTTTTTGAAACAAGGCCATGGAGGCCGGTTCAATTTCATCGGCGTTCCGAGCCGGCCTTCAATCTTCATAGGCCCGCCGGGCCCGTCTTGGACTGTTTTGGGCCGGAAGGGCCTGTTTGAAGAGCTGCTGCACTGCTGGAGCTGCTGGGTAGGACCGACTTGGAAGGCCACCCGGCTATGCCCTTGGCCCGTCGGACGGTTTCCAAGGGGTGCCGGGCCGTCATCTTCAAGTCGGCCCACCTTCAAACTGCTGTCCACTGCTTCACTTCACCTCTGCAGAACCTGTTTTGGGAGTTTTCTCCCCTGCTGCAGCGGCATGGATTGTGGGCGGAGGAGGCTGAGAATGACCTGTTTTGGGACTGCTCAAAGGGGCAACTTCAGACCTGTTTTGGCTTGCTCAAGGGGCAATGGAACAGGGGCATTTGAAGGTGCTCCAAAAGGAACCAAAATAGATAGCAAGGATAGCCACAAAGGGGCTGTTTTGAGTAGGAGAAATGAGGATCCGCCCGGAGTAGACTTGGCCCGTCGGACGGTTTCCAAGAATCCCCGGGTCATCCACCCTCACCTAGGGCTCTAATAGGTGCCACAAAGGGGCTGTTTGTGACCGGTTTTGGGGGTCCGGATGTGGGCTGGACAGGGGCCTGAACAAGGGTGTATTTGGGTGGCTGCAGGAGGACCGAGACGGGTCTGCGCAAGGGCACTTGGCTGGACCGAAAGTGGACCTGCAGGGGGTCTGCTAAATGGGCTGAACAGATCCTGAATTGGACTGGGCAAGGGCCAGATTTTGGGCCTGATATGTGGGCTCGGACTGGGCCTGTAGAAGGGCCAGCAGGTGGGCCGGACAGGGGCTATCCATGGGCCTGGATTGGGGGTACCTGCAGGTGGTTTAAACCGGGTCAGATAGGAACCGGATATGGGCTTAACCTGGGCCTGCAGGTGGGTGGTTATGGGCCTGATGGTAGGTCTGGAAATGGGCCGAAATGGGGTTTTTGGGCTTGATCGGAGCTGGGGCCAGGTCACAAGGGGACTGGGTTTTTTGGCTCCGGTCAAGGGGATTGCAGTCCAATCTAGGGGGGTTCGAATGGACTGGAAGAGGGCATTTTTTGAAGACGGATAGGGGTAGGGAAGACCAGGTAAACTGCCAGAAAGAAGGCCCCCTAAGGGGCTACGTGGAAGCCAACTATCCCTTCTTACCTTGTCCTCTTCCTCTCTTCTTCTTCTCCTTTCTCCTGGCAGCAGGTGGCAGCAGCAGCAGCAGCAGGGCGCAAGGCAGCAAGGGGCAGGGTGCAGTCCAGCAGCCTGGCGGCGTCTCCAGCAGCCTCTCCGTGGCTGGTGCGCCCCTCCTCCTTTTATAGAGAGTGGGGGGGCAGATGAACAGCCAGCAAGTGTATGTACGCTGGTGTCTCTTGGCCTCCCCCATGGGAGTTACTCCATTTAATCCTATTGATTGAGTGGCTGTCCCTTCATCTCCCCCCTCCTTCAACTGACTGTTGGGGGGCTGAGCTGGCAGGTGGGTGCGCACAAGGCTGCTGAGGTGGCAGATGGGTGCGGCTGGGCCTTGTTCACACTGCTGCTGAAGTGGGCCTGGCCCAATTGGGCCTGGTTTCTGGGCCAGCAGGCTGAGAGGAGGCCCAAGCCCTCCTATGGGCTGCGCACAAGGCCTGAACTTGGCCCAATTGTGCCAATTATGGGCCAGGTGAATCCGGCCCCTGCTGGGGTGCCCAATTGGGCCTGATTTAACTCAATTATGGGCTATCCACCCTACGCTTAAGTCCATTTCTTCTTTGGCCCAATTGTCTGTTTTTTTTTTTGAAAAATTTTGACGCCAACAATAGCCAGTTGCACATGTTCCAGCAATGTAGTGGCATGACCTGTTTGAGTAAATTGTTACAATTTCCATTACAGATGCTCCTACCAACCTTTTCATGGATATCCTAAACCATTTCAAACTATGACTCCTGTTTTTGTATCTTTTCTCTAAACAATATCTGTAGCAAACATCTGAATCCCGACATGTTTATATCTTTCCACATGTTCCATTGATCAACATTTGTTTCTATGAAAGTAATTGACTACAATTGTTTCAACTGTTTTCATTGAATCATTCATGATATTGATGCTTGAAAGGTTAGGTATTATCATATTGAACTTCATAGGCTGCTTCTACCAAAACCTAGCACACCCTTCAAGTCAGTTGTTATCTCTGGACAATTAAGCATTTACCTGTTTATGGTATACACAGAATGCCGGTCTCTAGTTTGCCAGTCACCTAAAACTTTGACTGTTTGCTGCCTTCATTTTCTGCTAAACTGTTGACACCTAAAATTTTCAAGAGAAATCAGCAGGGAAAGGAAAAATGGAACGTTCATATGACAAATTCAACCAATTGAACCCAATTACCTTTTTACTTTCAACTCCCCTTTGCGCTGTCATGATATCCTGATTAGATTAGATTTAAAACTAATCCAATTTCTAATTGATCCTCAAGGCTCAATTCCAAGGTCCAGTCCAATAATTGAAGCCCATCTAAATTTATATCCACCAAAAATGATCCAATTTAATATCACTTGTGCAGCTCATCTCTCATACTCCTATTGGGCCTTCTTTCAACTCCTAAATGGGTTGATTTTATCGTGAAGACTGTCCCATGCCTTAGCTGGTTCGTTGCCACTTTCCATGGCCAAATATTTATGTATACAATCCTGCCACATCAGCAAGAAGATCCGGCCGCTTCCGTTTCATTTTTTAACCCTACAGCCTGCTTTTGCTAATACAGAAGATCCAGCCATATCTTCTATAAATCAGGGGACTTACGGAGTAAGGGAAGCATCAACAAGGCATCGGATTGATCCCGCCAGTCAGGATTGTTGTCCGATGGCAGGTAGAGGGTGTAGGATCTCCAAGACTGCTGCAATTGCCGCTCAAGGAAGCCTACATCGACCGGAACTTCCCCGATAGCAGAGAGCTTGCCTCTGGGCACAACAGTCCTGAAGATCAGCAAATAGGATCGCGAAGAGGGGCCATATAGTTTAGAAGGTTTTTTGGCCCACCCAAAGTTGCCGTTTGGAGAGTTCATGGTGTTCGGGACTTCCCTCCTTAGCAGGGGACCTGTTTCTGACTGCCTCTCGGCCCCAACAACATCCAACAATGGCAGGGTTGTGGGGAGGAGCGTAGCCTACCGGGAACAGGCCACAAGGATTGGGAGATCATATCCCGCCATATCCGGATGCCACATAGGATCTACATGAAGCTGAATCTTCTAGTCAGAGAAGGAAACGTTGATTGACGTTTCTTCCCGATAACAGTGGCCCACACGGCTCTAAGATTACCCCCTAGCTGCATCGCACAGGCATTCTGATGAGCATCGACCCAAGGATGGGGTGTCGGATGAGCAACAAGGAAGAATATACCTATTAGGCTATGGGGAGGCTTACGTATGTGTTGGAACCTCAATTTTTTGGATAAAATTTCGGAAATTCATTTTCCGTTTTTTGATTTGACTTTTGACTTAGCCTTAACTATTAAGAAAATATGTGGTATTTCATAACAGTATTAGCTAGGTCAGTGATATGCATAAAAATATATGTTGAGGTTATTAGGTTCTTTGAAAATTTGTTTTGACCTCTCCCCATCGGATGGTGCGAAGATCCGTTGTTAATTACATCGAGAATACTCGAATACCCTTGATTAGCCGCCATAGAAATTTCATAAATAGAAGGCATACATCCGTACAATAAACATATGGGAGCAACAACCCCATACACTTGTTGGAATGCAAAACTTAGTGTTTTGAACTTTGATTTGATTTGATTTGATTTAATTTGAATTTAATTAATTGGTTTAAGTTTGTTTGGAATGAATTTTGTTGGAATTGAATTTAAATTTCAGTTTGGTTTGGTTAAAATTGATTTGAGTTGAATTTGTTTTGGGTAAATTTGACGCTCGGTGGGTTTATGCAAATTTCAGACTTCAGTTGCAAAGTCCAGAATTCCGGCCTCTTATAAATTTTGCACTTTTTAATCTCCAGACTTCTACATTTCAAATTCTGCCCAGCCCTCTGTTCCTTGTTTTGGACGCAAAGCTCAAATTCTGACCTCTTCAATCATCAGACCAAATTTTATAAACTTCAGATCTTGGATTTTTTTAGGCTCTGCACAAATTCAGATTCATTAAGCCTCAGACTTTCAGATTTCTGCACTTCAGATTTTGATTTCAAATCCCTGGATCTAATACAGATTTCTAATTTACCAGCTTGGACCTGACTTGAGTTTCAGATTTTAAACTGGTCCATTTGATTTTAGTTCAGAAAATATGAATTGGTTTGTTGGTTTGGCTTAGACAGATTATAGTGAGTTAGTTGCCATTTTTATTCGACTTTGTAATGCTAAGATTTTAAGCCTTCAATTCTCAGATCCATGGAACCTTAAAGTCTCTTTTTTTTTTTAGTCTCCCCATCCATGGGTGTGTACCCTGATTTGCACAGAAACCCAGTTTGATGATTTTTTTTATATATATATATGTTCTACTTTGGTTTCGGCTTAGTAGAAAATCTCATTTTCTCATCTTCCGGAAAGACTGAAATCTGAATGTTGTAACATTTTTTTTTTACAATGTCATCTTTAGACATTTGCATTCCTTCAATTTCATGGGCTATTCTATAAGCTCCAATAACAATAATGATATGCAAAATTCGAAACTTCCATTTATTGGCAAATTCGAATGCACATTACATGTGGGGGACATAGAAATGTCGTGTTTCCCATTGATAAAAATTTTTTAGTCCTTGATGGACATAGGGTGATCCTTCCTTGGCATATGTCTCTCATTTTTTAATTTAAGGGGAAATTTTGACATGACCTCCCCTTAAATTGATGAGATATACCTCCCTTAGTAGGTGGAGTTTGATACTCCCTACTTTGGAGGAAGGATCGGTAGAAGATGGGAGCTTGCCCATTTCCCCGTCCAGGATCAAACACGCCGGGGACATGCCCGAGTGCCCGTCCTTTGAGGTAGCCTATATGAAATAGACTAGCTCTTAATTGAACTTCTTTTCTCATATTTTGATTAAGTTTTTTTTTTTGAAGGCCTGGATGGCCGGTTCTGTCCTCATTGGGCCGAGGTGAACACTTTGAAGCTTTGAAGGCCCTGGCGGCCAGACTGCTCTTATTGGGCCTTAGAGGCCTGTTTGGGCTTCATCTAGGCCCTGTCGGCCAGCTTTCTTGGCCCTGGTGGCCTCTCTAATTCTGTCCAGAGACTAGGCTTGATGACTTGCTGAAACCAGGCCCTGGCGGTCTGATTGCCCTTGTCCAGAACTAGGCTCGGGCTGTCTCAAAGAGGTCTGCAACATTTGCCCCTCATCTGATCCAGAAGATGGGACTGGATTGGGAGATTGAGGGGCTGTTTAGAGGTGAGTTTGGGGGACTGATTTAAGGAGGAAGATAGGCTTTGGCGGCTGCCTGCTCAAGGTCTATTTTAAGGGCTTCTAAACAGGACGTTTTGACATGACTTTCTTGGGATACCTAAAGGCCTGTTTTGACAGCCTAACCGGATGCTATTTCAGGGGATTTAGGACCGGATTAAGGGGCCTGATCAAGGCACTAAGTGGAATGATATGTGAAATATACCCCTGTCCGAACAGAATTTCAATGTAGGGGGAATTTAGGATCCGAGGGGACTGATATATGGGCAGCTTTATAGAATCTGGATGGGGTATTAAAGGGGGTCGAATGGCATAGTTGGAAGGCTTGTCTAGAGGGATTTTAAAGAAGGGCTTAAAGAGAGGGCTTGAAGAGGGAGAGAGGATGTGACCGAACCCTTAACCTTACCTTTTTCCTCTTCTTCTTCTTCACCTTCCTTAACCTTTCAGCAGCTGTACGCAGTAGCTTTGAGCCTGTCACCCTTCTTCTTCTTCTTCACACAAATGCTTCTTCTCTTCACGTAGGAAATGCTCCAGCCAACCCCCCTCTCTCTCTGGCAGGTTTCTCTTAAAGAGAGGAAAAAAGTGCAGCGTAACCTCCCCCCATCATGGAGGAGGTGAGAGTCATGCTTGTAGTGGGCGTAATGGGGGGAAATTCAGTTTGCTAACCTCCCCCACGTTCCTTTTTTTCTTTTTCTTTTAAGCCCTCCTGGAAATTCTGGGAAGTCAACATTTGACTTGGCCAAGAGATGGGCTGTACGTGGCTTTCTCCCATTCAAATACTTGATACCATTAAGACCCACTAAGACAGGATCCAATAACTTAAGTTATATCAAATCTGGGCCCTTGATCTAAATCTGATCATGAGATGGCATCCTGGCCCTTCTTTATCTCCCATAATCTAATTATTATTGAAGCGGCCGGCACGAGAGAACCTAATAACCTAAACAGGTTCGATCCTCTTCTCATTTGACCCATCTGTTTCAAAGTGTGTGCCGACTTTGTAATTTTTTAAATTTTGTCCACAACTTTCCACATATAGATTGGATTGATGATCCGACTTTGATGTTGTTCATCTGGAAGTCAGGCGGACTTTCGACGTGACGCCATATGTTAATGGGCCTATACGGATTTGTTCGGGCCCAATAGGGGCAAAACGGTCATTTTTCCGTCCGGAGTCGGATTTTGACATTCAAGGCGCCGTTGTGAAGCTCTCTGTCGAGGCAATGCGGTGACACCTTTGGTTTGGTCATTTGGGCCCACCAAGCCCAGTAGGACCTTTAAGAGTCCACTTTCATTGTTTTGCCCGTATCTTGCCGAATACAAGTCGATTTCGATCGACTTTAATGTTGCTGATATGGAGCTTGGCGGACTTAATGATGCACGAGATATTATCGGGTCTATCTGGTGTCAAACCTACCAAGGGCGAAAGAGGTCATTTCTTGTTCGGGTACCATCCGAAATCGGATTACGACATTCGAGTACCGTTGCGAAGCTCTCAGTACGGCCCATTGGACCCACTTGTTTTTGTTTTTCGGACTTGATATGCCCTTATTAAGGCCATTCGAAAATTGACTTTCGGTGTTTTCCTCGCTAACTTTCCAAATATGGGTCGGATTGCCGATCTGACTCTGTCATTGTTTATCTGAAAGTCAAGTAGACCTTTTGGTGGTGCCACTTTTCTTTGGACCTTCCCCAGATTGCCTGAATCCCACAAGGGCAAAACGGTCATTTTACTGTCCGAAGCCAGATTTTGACATGTGAGGTGCCGTTGGAAATGTCTTGACTGGTACAGTACTGTGAGCCCACTTGTTTTGTTATTTGAGCCCATTAAGCCTACCAAAGGCCATTCGGGAGTGTTTGCACCGTTTGACCTTTATAACTTGTTGAATTCAAGTCGGATTTTCGATCTGACTTCGTCGTTGCTCAAGTTTGAGCTAGACGGACAAGATGGTGATGTCTGACCGTTATCAAGTCATCATCTAGCTGGTCAGGCCCAATAAGGCTTATTGGGCCCATTTGGCCCGTTGGCCCTAAATGTGATGAAAAGTGGATCACACTTGCCTGTTCAATTTTCTTTCATGTATTTTGCCCAAAACTTGTTAGTTCTGGATGCCATGATATTTTTTGGGTGCCAACAGTATGCAACATGTCAAAACATCAAACTACAAACCAATGTGGTTCATACATCCATGGGATGAGTCCGCACATGCCTATCCAAGGCTGTGGTATTACTCGATTCTAAACTCAGGGGACGAGTCCCCACATGCCTATCATAGGCCGGGTATACTCGACCCTAAACCAATGGGAAGAATCCCCACATACCTATCGTAGTCCAAGTGTACTCTATCCTAAATCAATGGGGGTAGTCTCTAATGGCTGTTAAGGGCTAGTGGAGACTCATTCTCACATCAACCAATGAGAGGGATCCCCTCATGCCTATCAAAAGCCGGACACATTCTATCCTAAACCAATTGGGATAACTTTTACAATGCATATCAAAGGCCAAATGGATTTGATCCTAATTTATTCAAAATTTGAGAATGATGGCTCTCATGCCTTCCGTCTATGTACATGTATCTCAAGTTGAACAAGCAATGAAGATTCCATGTTCGGTGCACATTGAAAGGTGTGAGGAGCATAAATAGCCCTGCGGAGTTGGAGGAATGCAAACAGTTAAAAATAAGAAACTTGAAACAGAGTAACAAAATTAGAACATAAAAGGGGCACTAAAACAAATCATGCCGAAAGATGAATCCTACAATTATCTGATCCGATGGACATCAGTAGGTCTTGGGTAGAGGATACATCAAGAACAGGTGGAACTGAGTAAGGATTGGAACAAAGAAGCAGAAAACTAAGAATATGAAAAATGCCATCATCAAACAAAAAATCATTCATAAATCAGAACAAACATGAGAAATCTCAATCAAATCTGAAACCTCAAATCTTAAATTCCAAGTCAGATTTTCAGATCTGGCACATTACCCCGTAAATTAAATTAAAAAAACTCAGTCAATCCTCAAAACTGCCGAGTCCCGGCCAAAGCAAAAAAAAGAAGAAGAGAAGAATTTGAAACTTAAACAAGAATCGCAAACGAAAAAATCCCATAAGCTTAGACTGATGAATATGGAGAGGAACCGATATTAAAGTACGGCCAAACTTAACACAAAGGGGGAGAGAAGGGAATCAGTTAATCCACAGTCAGTCAAGTATGGTAAGAATTGAAAGTTTTAAAAGTTTGATAAATCAAAATCTTAAGAATTCTGAATCCCAATCTTTAAATCCTCCAAGTCTGAAAGTTAAATACTCAACTTTCAAACACTCAATCTGAAAAGGTGACAGTCAAGTCCATGAATCTAAAAAATGGGATTTCCGAACATGATCAGTGTTCATTAACAATAAAAGAATGTCAAGCACCCAAAATACATGGATCCCATAAGAAACAATGGAGGAGAGATGAGAGTCAAAATGCCCAGAATGTGAAAATGGAAATAAAGGAGTGAAGGCCATCCTATTCCCTAAGCCTAGGTGATCTAATGACCAATATATCTCTTTACATGATCGAACAATTAAAGGAAGCCAGCATAGTAGAAAGCTTCTTCATTCAAGAGAATACAAATAAAAAGGAAAATTCTGAACTTAAAAGAAAACCATGGTCAGAGTTAATTTTCTAGAATATACTCTTAATAGAAAAACATGACAATCTGAAAGACAACGTTAAAAACTAAAGCTGGGCCAAACTTCTTTAATTGTCACCAACAGATAATGTAAACTGGAGAATCCCTAATCATCAGATTTAAAATTCATGTGGTTCAAATTCTAACTGAATTCAGAAAGAGGGAAAAGACTCAGATTGGAAGATCTGAAGTTTGAATCCAAAAGGAAAAAACCCAAACTTTTAAAAAATATGAAATCTGAACTTTTAATCTGCGATCTGGAATTTTTTTTTTTTCGAAATTTTCAACTCAAAAATAACCCCTTCCTACTCCCTCTAAAAAAAGGGATCAAAATGCACACTAACCAAACTCAAAATCTAATAGAAAAATCAAAAAATCAAATCATGTTTTAATAAAATAAGTGGCCAATTCAAACCAAATCCCCACACAAACCTTAATCAACTTAAATTAAATCAAAGAAAGCTAAAAAATAAAAGACACTAAGTCTTAATCCAAAAAAAAAGTCAAACTCTCAAATAAAACTCAAATCAAATCAACTCAAACTAAAACTTAAAACATTAAATGTATGCATTTCAGTTTATGGGGCCATTGCTCTTGATGATTATTTTTTTGTGGATGAATCTGTTCTATTCATGAATTGCTATAGCGGTTAATCAAGGGTGTTCGAATGGTTGTTCAATGTAATTAACAATGGTACTTCATAAGTCCGATGGGGAGGGCTTAAAAAAATAAAATTTCAAAGAATCCAACAACCTCAATACATGTGTTATTCATACTATGAGCTTATACTTTTATGGAATACCACCTAATTTCTTAGTTGTCAAGGCTAACTCAAAACCAAAATAAATTTCTAAAAAAGGAAAGGGAATCTTTGAGATTTTTGAGGTTACATCATAAATGTTGTCATGGAGCACTGCATTAAGAATGATGTGAAAATTTTGCACTTTGTTATCACGCTTCAGTGCTTCTAACTGCAATAGAATTTCATCAAGAACGATATGTTATTTTCTATAAGAAACTGTTCTTATGATTCTACAGGTAGATCCTTCATTGCTTCGTTTTGTGAAGGGAAAAAGGTATTTATCTGTCACCAAGACTTCTGTTTCTTAGCTTTTTGAAATATTTTGTGATCTCTAGCAGACTTTATGTGATCATAATTTTCAATTTTATCATTTGGAAGCTCCAGAGCATTTATGTAATGCACACTGAATATTTTCTTGTAGGGGGGTCACTCAAAGGCAAATTGAAGAAGATATTGGAGTAAGAATCATATTTCCCTCATCAAGGGAAGCGACTTCTCTAGGTCATGTCCTCTTATTTGTTCTTTCATTGTTTTACGTGAATCACTTGTGATGCCATACATCCAGAAAGCCATGTGATATCAGTTGGAGAGTTTAAACTGAAGTTTTTGTGAGCTATCCGTTTTACTTCATTCTCCAATATCATGCATAGTTATTACCTTTTCTGGGTTTATCTCAGCTATGTGCTGAATATTTCAATTCAAAAGCATCACCTGTAAATACAAGCTAGGAACGTGGTAAGGATTGGATGGTCAGATGAGGTGCCTTGTTTGGCTAATTGCGAATCCAATTTTAATCTGATTTTGATATGCTGGGTTGATAGCATTAAAATATTGGTTAAATATTGGTTGTCCTAGACAAGATGAGAATATGTCATTACAATAACAAAATCCTAAAAAATATAAGATCGTGCTAAGATATTTAAATGAAAATCATATGAAATCATATGGCAGTGCCAGTCATCGATAATAGACTGCATAAAACAGCTAAATACTTATAACTTTTAATAAATCTGTCAAGGAAAGCAAAACGATTGAAATCAGCCAAAAAACACAAATTTGGAAAATCCTCTAAGCTTTCCATGGAACTAGTGCCTTCTGTAATACGTAAGGGGTCTTTTACATATGTTTCTTTATAATCATTTGATATTCTAAATATGTTCTTGTAATCTTGATAAATTTTCTATACTCAAATCTCACTTGGTTCGAAAAAAGTCCTTTCTTTAACTTTTAACTTCCCTTAACCCTATCTGACTTAGGGTGTGTTTGGTAACTATAGCCTATAGAAAGGCACTTGTTTGAAAATATCTTCTTCTAGAAGGTATTTCACAAAGAAGTACTTCTATCTACAACTTTTAACATCATCCCTTAACTCAACCCTATTTTAATCTGTACTGCGGGACATGGAGATAAACCAAAATATGAACGGGAAGAACGTTTTAATCTGTTTTTTACCTACATAGGAGGTGCTGGATGCCAGAGGCGAGTTGGATCACCAGCGGGGATGTCCGGAAGTTGCTCTTGAGTCGAATCTTGACGGAGGGAGATGGAGGAAGATGGAGGAAGAATATGACTCACCGACGGAGGGGATGAGACCGACGACTGGCGGCAGCACCGGTGGAGGATGGCGGAGCATCAGAGCAGCTAGGTTTGGCTGGGTTCCTTCTTCAACTGGAGAGTGTCAGGAGAGAGAAATTGGGGTGAGGGGGGAACTTAATGGGTGAACTGGTTTGGGGTGAACAGGTTCATCTTCAATCGCCTGGACTGGGTGGTCTTGGCGGACTGCCTTGCCTGCCTAGTTGTGCCTAGTTGCCCAGGCAGTCACCTTTTTACCTTTGAAAAAGGCAAGGCTCTTAAGCGAAGCCAGAAAAGTGCTTTTTGTGCATACCTTGACAACTATGGATATAGTGTAAAATATCATGATTAAATGTTACTGCATTTGCAAATTTTGAAATAGTATCCAAGCCAAGAAACTTGCTGTAAATTGTTTTCTACCTTCTTATTTTGTAGAATTAATTAATCCATCAAGTGTCCCAGGATATTTCATATCTTACATTGAAACTCATGTCATCCCATTAACTGTATTTCATTAGGTTCTGCAATTTATGCAGTCCAAGCCTTGGCTATGACTGAAATATATATTGTATGTTTGCAGTTATTCAAGGGTCTTCTATTGAAAGCATTGATAAAGCTGTAGGCAAAATCAACAGTGTGCTGGAGGAGGTTATTGCTTATTTCAACCTGTTTAAAGCAGTCGTCTGTACTCTATAGCTGTATAACCTGGGTCAGCTTATATTTTGTCATACCTTTTCCTATATTTGTCTTGCTCAATGTTGTGTATATTTCTCATTTCTATGCATTACATGCTTGTGTGTTAGCGTTCTTGCTTTTACACGAAGCTTGTTGAAGACTGAGCCATGTAGGTTCTAAGAAGTATGAACTACTTTGCTTGAAGTGGTCATGCAGAGTTCAACAGCTAAGTGGTTAGTTGTTACAGTAGTTGTTTTGGAATTTTGCTCGAAGTGGTCATGCAGAGTTCAACAGCTAAGTGGTTAGTTGTTACAGTAGTTGTTTTGGAACTTCTTTCTGTTACTTTTTTGGTAACTTTTTTGACGAGGAGGGAGAACTGTATCCAGGGGGGAGAACTGAAAAAATATAAATAATGATGTGGAAGGATAAATGGCGAGAAGTTTGATTGCTGAAATTTCTTTTATTTTCTTTGTTTTCTAGTACTCACTTTAGATCTTCTCAGTTATTCCAACACAGCTCCAAAGGGTAAGTCCGAGGGAAACTTCATCTCGGAATTGATTAGGTTCTAGGAGATCCTATCAACAACTTAAGCTACACTGACATTGGCACCCACGTGTGCGTGGTATCAACCCAGGAACCTGCCAATCAACCCTAGCTTATGTCCACTGTAGCACGAGGGACATTTTACATTATTCTTCTTATATATTTGGTTGTAACTGCTTTTAAATTTCTAATTGATTATTGATCCAGAATCTTGACAAATTTGAAGGCTTACCTTTGCGTCAGTGCACGAGGCACTGGCCTAAAAAGGGCAAGTCCTTGGATCTAGCTTAGCAAATTTGAACTTAGGCTCAACAAGCTGACAATAACTTTAACTTACAAAATAAACTGATGAGGCTGATTCTACCAACTCAGTCAAAGGAGAATAAGAAATAATATTCACATAAAACAAACAAGGTGCAGAAATGGGGCAGGGCAGGTTCCACTTCACAGAGGCGAAGAATACAAAACCCATGTTCTGACATCTGAAGTGAAAATTACAATCAGGTTCCTTTTTGTAAGACACAAGACCAAGCCTAGATGTCATCACCTAAGCCTCCTTACAAGTTACAGCTCCTGCTATCCTCTTCCAGAAAATAAGCTGATCCAATCCCGGTTCGGATCAGATTGGGACCGACTAATCCATGTCCCGATTCGGTTCCTGCAATTCTTGTGCTGAACCAACTCATCCGACATGGATCGATCAGGAAGGTCCACGAAGAATTCAAGTTGACAATGCCCTTTCTTTGCATCAAAAGTTACACCTATGCCAATTGGACACACTGTTCTTCCTGTATCCAATCTTTTCCCCTTTTTTGTTTCAGGCATATGGCCCTGTTGAACTTTTCCCACATGTCTAACTGCTTTGCTGTTGCTAATACTGAATCGATAACGGAATCAGAATCGGATCGAAATCAGAACATGGTGATTCCGAAATTATCGGAATCGGAATTGAAACACCTTAACTCTTATTGGAATCGGAATCGGATTCTGTGATTTCGCTACCGAATCCGACCCGTTTACACCCCTAGTAACAATCAGTGGAGGAAAACACAGCTGAGCAGTTGAGATTCTAAGTTAGTTGCATGACAAAAATGAGATTGTATTTAAAAGATGGAACAAAGTAAACGTTAGCGAGAAATTTGTTATGCCCATAATGAACAAAACCTGACCCATTGACAGGCAATTGTTCTCTATTTGGCAATGTGATGGTGGTGGCAGTAGAAGAGTTGGTGTAATTGAGAGGAGGCTTTGTAGAAATCATGTGGGCACTGGCACCAGAGTCTATGATCCATTCAATGGAAGAATTGGAAATACTTGCCATGTCCGAATGTATCTTGGTCTCACTAGTAAAGCTTGCTGTCAGGAGTTTAATAATGTGAGCATACTGTTCTGCAGTGAAGGCAGCTAGAGGTTTGTCAACTTCAGTGGTCTTTTGTGTCTCTGTCTCTGGTTGTCTCTTGTTCATCTGATAGTGAGGTGGATATCCATTAAGACGATAGCATGTCTCTTTTGTGACCTGCAATGTTGCAGTAGGAGTAATGTTCAAAATTGATTTTGAAACATTGTTCCTTAGTGTGTCCTATGGCATGGCAATGCCCACAGTGATCATTTGTTTCGTATTTTTTTCGAAGGGTCAACGCTTATCAGTAGACATCTTTGTCAGCATAGCAGAAGTATCTTGTTCTACAGAAATTTGCAGTAGCTAGTGGGATTCTTCTTGAAGAATCAGAGAATTAACTTTTGCAACGGAGGGCAAAGGATCCATCAGTAAGATTTAGCTACGAACACTGGAGAAATTTTCACTCAAGTCCATAAGAAACTGCATTAGTTCATCCCACTAACTTTTCAATGTGTTGAAGTACTTAGTGAGGGAATCTTTCTTTTGTTGATGCCTTGCAATAAGACGCTCCAAGTTGTAAATCCTTGGGCCATCAGATGGTGAGAATCTGATCTTTAGATCTTTCTATACAGTAGTAGCAGAAGTAGCATAGAGAGCAGAAAGAACGAGGTTTCTATGAATTGAGTTTAGTATCCAAGAGAGTATCATGTTGTTGACTTTCTCCCAAGTGCTGTGCATGGGATCTTATATTGCAAGTTCAAGAATAATGCCATTAACAAACCCAAGTTTGTTATTGACGGATAGAGCAACTATCATCGCTCATTGTCAGGTTAAATAGTTCTCTCCTGTAAGAAGAGCATTAACTAAGACGGTACCTAGGTTGTCGGAGGAGTGGAGATGGAAGTGATTCTCATGTTCATCATGGAATAGGGTCATCTCCATGTGAGATGGCACGATTCCATCTAGGTTCTGTGAAGATGTGTTGCGGTCCACCATGGCTTCAATAGCTTTTCTGCTTTGATACCATGTTAGAGTATGCACAGGAGAGGAGCGGAAGAGTGGAGCAGAGAAGAAAGACAGAAAGGGTAAGACTATGAGAAGAAAGGGCGTATTGTATTTCTCCTCACAGTGTTACATATATACGGTGAGTTTTGGGCATCTGTAGTGGATGCCATGCAGTAGTGGGCAAAAGAGAATGGTGACCCAGGTCACCACGGTACAGCCTACATTCTATATCTCAAACCTTCCACAGTTGGTAGTAGAATTAGTTATGTAATTACAATCTTAACATGGCCCCATGCTTGTTCCTATTTGTTTGGTTGTCTTCCCAGATTTATTACTTTTCTATAGGTATGTTAGAATGGAATTCTCTTCTCTGTTCTGAGGGTTATTCAAATGCTTCTCATGCCTATCTTGATGGTATATTTATTAGCATTGTCGTCTCCTGGGTTTCACGTTCTTTTTCTTATCATTGTAATTCGTGCATTTATACTGTACAGGCAATTCAAAGTCCAGTTCTTGATTATTCCCACTTTGTTTCTCTTCCATTGGCTATCCACCCAGAATTGGTCGAGAAATTAAACAATTTCCAGAATTCTATTCTGGGGAACTCAAGCTCTAACCTAGGTGGGAATTCAAGTATCGATCTATATATGGATGCTATGGTCAATGAAATTGACAAGGAATATACGGATGTTGGAGTTAGTCTGGAAGTGGATAATGATGAGAAATGTGCAAGAGTGGAAATTTCTTCTACTGCCAAGAAGAGCTCTATACGACCATCTCATCTCTTATCAGGTTTTCTGGTTTTGTACTAGGCTTTGGAATTTGTTAGGGAATTGTTTATTGTAAGATTCTTCTATTATTATTTGCAATTTCTGTTACAATTTTGAAATTCTCATGCGTATGATGACCATCTCAGAGTGAAAGCATTGAAGGATGTGTCGGCATTGTATTTGACAGCAAGAGACGACCTTCATGCATTGCATAACTACATGGTTTGAAGTAATGGCGTTTAAGAAATATTTGAGTGCAATCATATACGGGCACATATCTTTGATAAAATAAATCATTGATAATGTATGATTACATGCTTGCTGCTGATTTCGTGTACTTAGTAATTTAGATGTTATTTTATTACGAATTTTGTAATATATATTGGATTTCAAATAAAGGCATTTCTTTTTTTCCCATTAAATTTTGTGGCATTTACCCGTCATTAAATGCTATATCTCGAAAACACATTTCCTTAATGCATTTCCCAGAAACATAGTGCTTAGATGCAATGTTCCATCTTAGTTCAAGTTTACTTGTGCTTTATCAATCCCAAGTCCGGATACAGGATAGTTGTAGTAGGTGACAAGCAAGGTAAAAATATTGTTACATCTCATGATATAGATTCAAATGGTATAAATGTCAAGACATTCTTTTATTATGACGGACTGCATTTTAGCTTGGGTGTAACAAAAATAACAAGGGTGGAGACTGTTACTTGCATGTAACGTGCCACATAAGTGTTTGAATGTGGTGTTAAATAAGTAAATATTCTCACATCAAGGAGAGCAAGACAAACCTCTATAAGATGTCCTATGTGGTCTTCTTTATATCTGTAGATCAAAATATCATCAAAATATACTACTACAAAATGTCCATAAAAGGACCTAAGTACTTGGTACATAAGCCTCATGAAGGTACTTGGTGCATTAGATAGCCCAAATGGCATCGCAAGCCATTCATATATTCCATCTTTAGTTTTAAAGGCAGTCTTCCACTCATCTTCTGATTTGATCCTAACTTGATGGTACCCACTCTTAAGATCTATCTTTGAAAAGATCGAAGCACCTGCTAACATGTCATCGAGTCGAGGAATGGGAAACTGATACTTGACAATTATCCAGTTGATAGCCCTAGTATCTACACACATCCTCCAACTTCCATCTTTCTTGGGAGTAAGGAGGGCTGGGACAGCACAAGGGCTGAGACTTTCTCTAATGTACCCTCAATCCAAGAGTTCTTCCACTTGTCTCTTATGCTCCTCATGGGACTTTGGACCCATTCTATAATGTGGAAGATTGGGAAGGGTTAAACCAAGGAGTAAGTCAATGGCATGTTGGATGTTCCTCATAGGAGATAATTTTGGTGGAAGTTTTTCAAGAAAAACATTTTCAAAGTTTAGAAGAACTTTCACTATATCTGGATCTTTTTCCTCAACATCTTGAGTTTTGTTTTCAGGTTTTACCCCGATAGCCACTACAGTAAAAATTGATTTGTTCCTGCAGTCTAATTCAAACTCATGGTGTCCAAATATGTGTAAGAAACTGGGTAAGAAGGTTCACCCTTCTGATCTTGGTCAATAAGAAAACTGTTTCCTTTTTAACGTAAAGGATGGACTTTAGGAGGCTGGGTTTCCTTATGAAAAGGGTTGGCAGGATTCAAAATGATCCTCTTTTCATCATGAAAGAACTCACAATTGTTAGATCTTCCATGTAATTTAGCATCTCTATCAAAAAGCTAAGGTCTCCCTAGGATGATACTTCCTACTTCCATAGGTAGGACATCACACCAAATGCTTTCAGAATGAGGAGCAAACTAATAGGCACAAGACAATGGAAATGGACTGGAATAGAGGTAGAGTCTACCCAAGAAACTCTATATGGGTGTGGGTGGTCAACTGGAGTTAACCCAAGCTTCTGGACAGATGAAGTGGAATGGCATTCACACAACTCCCACTATCTATTATGAGTTTGCACACCTTACCTTTAGTCCTAAGGAAGGTGTGAAAGATAGAGGTGCGCTCCTAATCATCACTAAGAATGGGCTATGAAAAGGTGCATCCAACCACTCCTAGCCTATCTTCCTCAGCGTGTGGATTAACTCCATCTTTCTCTTGAATTTGATTTGGATCAAGCACATTGAGGTTATGTGGGACGATGAGGGAGAACCAACTGAATGAGTCACTTGCTGACTGAATCATGCCAAAGTTTAGCACTATGCGAGCTCACAAACATCATGTCAAACTGGCTATTTGTGTATCCATCAATTCTCAATCAACTGAGGCTGCTCTGGACAGGTCTATACCTGGTTTCTGGCTGATTTGGATCAAACATAATCTGCACGACTTGTTGAACTGGCTGAACCTAGCTGACCCAGTTTAGCTAAGCCATCTGGTTTGGTTCATTGGGAATAGGATCAGCTTACTTGAACTGGTCAACACAGTTGACCATCTTCAACCTCCTGATGGGACGACCTGTGTAGGGATGACGGAGTGTCCACAGCTTGCAGGCATACAGGGAAGATGACAAATGTGTGAGGAGGGGGTGCAGGGACAACCAGGAAGAGAGATCTCGGGTGGTAGACAGCAGAGGAGCAACCCTGTGGCAGAGTGGTGGCAGGGCCGAAGCAGCACAGGGCAGGCAGTGTTGTGTGGTGGTGCTGTGGCTGATCATGGGAGGGTGATGGCAGTTCCAGATGGACAGAGACAGCAGGTAGTCCCAATGTTACATTTAAAGAAGTCCTACTTTAAAGTTCAGACCTCTTAAGTATATAGACAAAAGGCTATCCTCTTCTTTACAAAATGTCACTTGTCAAGATACCTAAACTACAGATTTTACTTTGACACCCTTAAAACTAGCATATGTTCACAAAGAAAGAAAGAGATGCATGAAGAAAGAATCATAAAACTAACAAAATATTATAGGGCCCATTTTCATGTTGATCTAGCTCATCCCAAAGCGATATGCCTTCTCATGTCTGTTGTCCATACATGATGTCCCATCCCAAATGCATCATGAGTCCTATGGTGACATCATAATCTAGCTTCGCAACCAAACACTTATATGTTGTTAGTCTACTTTGGGCCAAAGTTCACATTGCTTTGTCCTGAAAAACAAGCTTTGTAATATCCACTTTTGTTATAGTAGTTGCATGTTCACCAACAACTAACTTTGTAAAAGTACTTGCTTTGCTGATGAGCCACCATAAAAACTTGATTTTACATCTCAAGTAGGAATATTTAATGTCTCTGTCATGTAATCGTTTTCCTTTATCTGCATGCACTTCATTAAGTTCTTCCTTTTTAGATTTGGGCATTGACAGGTCCATTTTTATAAAGCCCAAAACATTTCATTTGACTGTTCTTATGTTGAAGTTGTGGAATAAAACTCGTGTTGATGCAGCTTCCGAGGTTTTGCAGGTAGTGGTTTTTTTATTGTTGATTGTTGTTAGCATTAGGCTCTGGTGGTGCATGGGGACACTCTAAACATTTTGCCTTTCTCCATAACATGCAGAAAATTTATCCAAAGGTGTTGGAGGCGTTGGAAAACCGGTCAATCTCTATAAAACTTAAAGGACTTGTAAGATCCTACTAGACTTTAACTTTTAATTCTGAATATGCTACTTTTGACTTTTCATTTATGGATAAGTAATTTGGTTTACATTTTCAAGGACTTTTATTTTTTTGCTTTTTTTTTGCTTATATTTTCTATTGTACTAAGTAACATGTGTTAGGCTTAATAGATATAATGTTACATGCCACCCTCCGGTTTCCATACAGATCCTATTTGATGTGATTCATGCATTATTGTTTTTCTCTTTGTTGAACTTTTAGTTCAAATGTGGAAGGAAAATACATGATTTGGAAAAAAAAACAAGAATGAAATGAGTTGAAGAAATAACAGGAAGTGAGGATGGCAATCATGTTACTCCAAACTTCCATATCGTTCTCTCCCGTATCCTTTGAATGCTCTCATAATGCCCTGCATTTCTCTTCTTTATTGACAAGACAGTTCACTTTGTTAGGACATAAAACATGTTTGGTACTCAGTCCTATTCCTGGTGACTTCACATGGTACCATGCATTTATCTCCTGTCTGCAACAAAAGTTGCTTGACTGGTTTATTTCATTAGCAATCATTCCTAACCAGATTGCCCTTGTCCAAAACACTGCCTTCTTGGACCACAGATGCTTCAATTTGGTTCCTCTTGTCAAACATTTATGAAGATCCAAAAACTGTAGGCATCAAACATGTGCTTTCAACTACCTTCTGACCAAAAAAAACTACCTTCTGAACAGATTAATGCTATATTGGTCAAATCGAGAATCATCCTTGCCTGTGTGCTGATGTGATTAATGTCAGCTCTTCAGCAGCCAGACTTACAAGGGAGGTTCAAATAAACTCGGTGAACCTGGATAATGCCTAGTTTCTAACTAAAACAATAAAAACTTAATTGGGGTTTCCTCATTTTTAGCAAATGCTAGGCAAATGCAGAGGTTATACTTTTCTTTTCCTCTGTGGACCAAAGGGGCTCATATTTTGCAGCTTATCAATGCAATATTGCAATGTGAAGCCTTGTTTCCTCAAACACGGTGTTATCTTTTAGTATATTACTTGTGAATTCTTTTCTGGAGATGTTATGGGGACAACAGTTGACCATGCCTTAATGTATATGATATATGAATCAAGATTTCGTTAATGCTGAATTGATAGGAAGGAGATTTCTACAAGATCTATGGTTGAAGAGTTTGGTGCCATAACCATAATGCATGTCATGTTGACTTTTAGAGAATGTTTACTGCTAAGCTTTTGACTGCTATTTCTTTGTCTATTGCTAAAACTTGCAGAAGCTAACATATATACAAAGTTAATATTGTATGCATGGACAATGCTGTGGTTGCAGGAATGTATGAAAGGTTCCCCGGCAAAGGCTCGTGTACTTTATGCTCCTGTTGAAGAAATTGGAGGAGAAGGGCGCTTGATGCGAGCATGTCGTATCCAAAGTAGTTTTACATACTTGTAGGCTTTTTTAGTTGATAAGGCCTGCAGAAAAGTTTGATCTTGACTTGTGCTTTAACAGAGGTCATTATTGAAGCTTATGCCGAAGCAGGTCTTGTCATTGAGAAAGATGCTCGGCACATGTTGAAGGTATAATGGGACTATGAATATTTTACATAGTATGGATTGGTTGTATTTTATTTTATGTTGTCCGACACATGAGGTGCCCGAGGCGAGGTGGGCCTCGCCTCAGCGCTTGATAGATTTTATTCATCCAACATAATCGTTCTCTTCATTGAAAACCATTTATTAATTTATATATATAAATTTATGTTCCGGTACCATGCTAATGTTGAAGGTAACATGGGACTATGACTATTTTAGATAGTATGAATTGGTTATATTTTATTTTATGTTGTCTGAGACATGAGGTGCCCGAGGCGAGGTGGGGCTCCTCAGCACTTGATAGATTTTATACATCCAGCAGAATATAAGTTATCTTGGAAGATGCAAGGTCAAGGAGACTATTGTCCTCAAAATATAAGATTTGTGTAGATTTTTTTTATTTTAGTGAAGTTTGTATAGTTTTCATTTTTATTATTTTTTATAATTTTTGAATTGTTCGGATCCTCCAAACTGGTATGATTGGATCCTCTTTGGATCCCAGTTAACCTGGGTCAGGTTGGGCCAGGCTGAGAACTGGCTTACCCGGTCTATAACACTATTCTCCAGTGATTTGGAAGATATGCAGACCCTGGAAGCTTGCGATGTGTTCTTCTCATTTCAAATTTTGTTCTTTGTTTTTAGGTTAAGTAGCAATCACTTTGTGCCCCCTTTTCCCTTTCTGGAAGGTAGCAGGATGCAGCCTGACACAAATCCATTAAACTAAAATAACTGATTAGAGTTACAGGAAGGAAGATGGGACAGAAAGGAGGGAGGACTGGATACACAGATGGAGAGAGAAGCAGATGCAGACTCCCAAAATGGAGGGAGAAAAGAGGACAAATGACAACAACTGGCCCTTTACCGCCAAGTTTTGGTCTTTAGTTGAAGCATGCCCACTTCCTGAAGGTGCTGGAGGGTTTTGCCAGAAATGATGCTTGAACCGCCTGTCCTTTCTTTTCATTGACTTGAAACATATAAACGTTAGAGCTGGTCCTTGTGTCATAGCTTGTCACTTGTCTGGATTTGGTTATTTTTTCATTTACATCCTTTCAAGTTGCTTCTTTATTTTTTTTCATAATATTTTGATGTGTGCTTTTTTGACAAGTGATTACTATCTATTTAACTGCAGCTACATGCTACCCTGATGAATGCCAGACACCGGAAAAGGTAACATTAAAATGTTCAATGCATATATTCATTTTGTTGTTTGGTTTCTGATTGTCTGAACAATCCTCAGGAAATTAAGCAGCAGAAAGCATGATTCATTTGATGCACGAAGCATCTTTAAGAGGTATGGTTCGGAGGATTGGGGTGAGTATCTCATCCCGGAAGTGCATCTATCTGAGAGGTTTGCCTTCAGTGAAACTGGGTACTATCACTGCTGTGCATCAATTCCATTTCCTGGGAACATGGAAATCGACTGATTGACATTGTAATTATGATACCATGGGGGCACAGTAACCCGTTAGTCTTTCAACGAGTGCTGGAAAAATGCATATCAACTTTCTGGTACCTTACTTCAGACAATGCAAGTCTTTTTTTTCTTTCAGGCCTTATCATCCTTCGTTTGACTAGATCTTATGTTTATGCTTACATTTTTTTTTCCTTTTCTAACGAACTTGCTGCCCATTATATCCATGGTCATGCATGTGGACTAGACAAATATTTTTGGCTTCTTTCATGGTGAGTTCTCCCAGAGTTAAACTCGGGGTTAACTCATTCTTTAGTTCAAGATGCTCTTTGGTGAAGCAAAAACAATGTTGAGCCAGAAAAAGGGTAATGGGGTGTTGATTGCACAACAAATTTTTATGTACTTTTATGACAAAAATTGTATTAAAATAAAATGTAAGATAACCAATGACATAAATTAACTACCGTGTTTGGGGAGATGTGATAAAAAAAGAGTGGGAGTGATTTAAGATTAAGGGAGAGGGGGGGGAGTAAGACCACTAGATAACAAAAAGAGAGTCAAGAAAATCTGCTTAAAAACATAAACTTGTATTGGTTGTCAAACACCTCTTTTAATAAGTTTTGTCACAAATACATAAAATTTTACCAAAAACACAATTTATCATTGGATCTTGAACCTCTCTCTTCTTTTCTTACCCTACTTTCGACCCAGAGCAACTCTAGCCCGTACCACAACCCACTTCTAACTCAAATCACCCTCAAGGAGGGCATTGAGGACCCCCTCCTTTGGTCTATACCAGATTTATCCCCAAATTAAACTTGTGCCAAAAAGGGACCTAATCGCTTAAGATGCTGAAGCCATCAGCCTTGTCTGGATACTCCGGTACAGGTCCGAGTTTCATGACTCGACTCGGTGTTGGTAGCTGCTTATGCGGTGAGACCAGGCACAAGATCGAGCGCATTGATTGATTCTGGTCTCTCTCTCTCTTCTTCTTCTTCTTTTTTCTAGTCGCACATGCTGTGTCTCTCTCCGATGTCGACGTCGGTGATGCCGTGGGCGTCCTGTCACCGGAACCCAGCTGTATGCGCGCGGCCGGTGGGTCTCTTCCTCCGTGTGCTCTCAGAGACAGGAACTTGATTGATCTTCAAGATGGGCAAAAGCCACGTATTTCTTCCAGGCATGTCGTTCTCTTCTCTTCAGCTCCTTCGAACGCGTCCTGCCATAGGAGTCCAAGATAGCTGGGCAGCTGGGGAAATACTCTCTTGAATAGGAGAGGGCAAGCGAGTTGAACTGGGTGTTGCCGTTGCTTGAACTTGACTCGTTTTGGTGTTGGCTCCAATCTTGACGGGCAACCCAGTTCCCTGTCTGAGTCTGACTCGCTACAGGTTTTGTTGAGCTTGACCACACAAGTATTTATGTTTAAGAACCTTCGGTTTGAGGTCGAGCTTAGGTGAGAAATGGAGGGAGTTCGAGGTTGCTTGTGGTTTTTAAAAAATTTAAAAATTTTATCTTCTCAAATGAGAGTTTGTTTCTTATAAATTTTTTTTTATTTTGAATACGAATGTTGAATAAGAATCGATGAAATGCACATGAATGTAATTACTTGGGCATTTTACAAGCGTATGAAACGGGGGTGTGCTCAAGTTTTGACTCCCTTACGTGTAAAGCTTCTCTTTCTTTCTTTTTTTTGCTTCAGATCTGCTCATTTACTTGGTAACAATATTAAATATCTCTGTTACTGTTAGTTTTGAAATCGACATCGATAAAAAAGATATTTGTTCGCGAATATTAATTTTAAATTTTGCAGCACGAGTACTACATGAATTATAATGTAATGTATCAATTTTGTTATTGATATTCTATCTTATAAAATCTCAGAATTGAGTTTTCATTGAGTCCGGTAGGGGTTTTGCTTGCAGAATAAATTTTAAACAGTTTCCGATAAAAGTAAATATTAAAATAAAATTAGGGGTGGCTAAATATATAAAATTATTATATCATACAGCTATATCTTCACATTATTCTCTGGTTGTCATCATCCATCACCCTGGGACCTAGCATTCAATTGAAAATGGCGGACTGGGAGGACCGGGCCAGGATCTTCCTCCGGTCCAGGCCCGTGCCGACAGCTCCATGCCACGTACGCCTAGACACCGACCGGGCCTGCCCCAGTAAAGGCCCGGTCCAGGAGGGCAGTACGGCCCGCGAAGGCTAGATCTAAATAATAAATTTAGAGCTATCAAATACTCGATTACTATTCAATTGAACAATCGCTTACAATAATAAATTTTTGGTAGTAGTAGTAGTAGTAGCAGTTATCTATTGTCACTTAAAATATATAAATCTAGTCAAAAATGAATTTTAATTTGAGTTTAAACTTAGGTCGAGTTTAAAAAATGAGCCAATGTTTGATCTTACAAAAAAAACTTTTAAAGGAGTATGCATCCAGTTGGAACTCAAATGTGAACTAAGCTTGAGCAGACCGTCACTCGGGTTTGGTCTCGATTACATAAGGTACCAAAACTTAAACAATAGTTGAGTTTACTGGTAAGAACTCAAGATGAAACTCGAAACCGTGTAAAATAAATGAACCGAACTTGGTATCATCATATTACTAGGCTCGTTTGCACGGTGCATAGATGGTTGCCAAGGAACCTTTTTTTTTTTTTTGCCAGCCACACGTATCCAATGAGTCGTTCGCTTGAGTGAGGGGTAAAAGGATTAGCAACGTGTGCATCTTGTTAGGAATGAAATGCTCACACTTATATTATATTCGTCTGATCCCTTTCTCTTTCGTTTCACTGAGATAAAAGGCATCAGAAGATTCTAAAGGCTGTTTTGTATGCTACTCTCATGTTTGCTGTCATGTTCGTCCCCAGAAGGCCAGAAAGATGTCATCTTTACACGACAACTATGGCCGGTCCTTATACCGAACATTCCTCTCGTAGTTATCCTGCTAGTAGTGGGGATACAGAAGGGAGGCGGCAATTCGCGGCGGCAGCGGTTTCCTTTGGGTCGGACGTGGTAGTCCATACGGCGCGTACTCCACCCTGGGGTCATGGTGTGGACGGATGGAATTTGGATGGGTTCTGCGGATGCGCAGGCAAGCTCGAGGTGGACGGCCTCAAATGGGGGCGAAGGTAGAAGCTGCGGAAGCCAGAGAAGAAAAAGAAGGGAGAAGGAGGTAGATGATAATGTGGTCCCATGTTCGGCGGAAAAGGAGAGGGATGGCGGGAATGTGAGTTTGTGCAGCACACATGGGCGTGTCGGCTCTCGCCCACCAGCGAAGTGTTTTTTTATCCCCTCCAGGAGCGCCCAGCACCGCACGAATTAGCCGTCCCTTGAATTATTAGAAGGCGGATAAAGGGAGGGGCCGAGTTTGACTGTCCTCTTTGGGATCAAGCTAGCTACCGCGTTGTGGGGGCTTCCGGCCATTTGTTGGGTCGAAGTAATCCATCCGAGTGATGGCTCCACGAGAGGAGCTGCGTACGACGAAAGAAGAGTCTCCGTGGTAGCTTTATCCAGGAGAGAATTGTGTGAGGATAGCAGGATCAGCGAAGACAAGTACCTCTAGCTGCTGCAGGCGGAGGCATCTGGGTACTTCGAGAATCCTATGCTTTATGCGATGACCAAATTCAGCTCACGTGTACCTGGTTTCTTTCGTTCTGTTTTTTCCCTGGCCGGAAAGCTTTGGATTTGAAAAAGTTCCAACTTTTCTTGCTCTTATTGTGCTGCCTAGGCTCTGAGAGGTTGTAACAGGTTCCTTGAAGCGGCTGTTCACTTCTTTTCTGGTATTGAGATTCAAACCTGATTGAAGTTTGTTGATATCTAGGCGATAGCGAGTTTCTTTTTCACCTGTTCTTGCCCTTCTGTTATCCGTATCGCCCTACGTTGTTTAAAGAATTCTGTTGAGGAAGTTGGATGCGACGTACGTCAAGTGCTATTGTTATGAACTAAAATTTTGCGTTTATTGTAATGGAGGAATGATTTTATCCGGAAAGGGTTCTGTGTGGAGTGACCTTTAGGCACTGAACTATCTCATGGTGTACGATTTTGATTCTCTTTGCAAATTGGAGAGAAGACAGACACAGAGGAAAGATATTTAGCACGAGTGTCAAGGTTGATAATGAAGTCTGTGAAGTGGAGCTTATGATTATAGGGTATTATGTCAGTTTCTCTCTGCAATCTGTTTTCTACCTTATTCTCTTGCATTCTGAATGGATAATTGTCCAGACGAGCATGATGAAGTATAAATGAGGTGCCTTTAGTTCTCGATTTAATCAACATTCCAAACTTCCTTGATCATCAGAACTGGTGACATTGAGGTTTTGAGGCCCGTCCATGTGGTGCCTTTCTTTGAGCTTTGGACATAATGGGTTGCCATTATTCGAAGGACTGTATCAAGCGTATTTCTAGTACATTCAAAAGTACATCCAGAAGTATCAAAGAGAAGGAATCTGAAAATGCAAAGGCTGTCGGAGGTGCTGCTGTTTCTCCTATTTCTTCTGATGAGCTGCGACTAAACGAACAGGATCAGTTTTGTCAGCTGGATCCAAATAGGGATTCCAGCATTGGTGTTGATCGGCTGTCAAGGGTTTCATCACAGTTTCTGTCTCCTGATGGGTCACGCACTGCTAAGGTTCCAATGGGAAATTATGACCTTCGATACTCTTATCTGTCCCAGAGAGGGTATTATCCTGATGCTCTGGATAAGGCAAATCAAGATAGCTTTTGCATACATACACCTTTCGGGAAAAGCCCCGATGACCAGTTTTTTGGTGTATTTGATGGGCATGGGGAGTGTGGAGCTCACTGTTCTCAATTTGTAAAAAGGAAGTTATGTGAAAATCTTCTTAGAAATGGTCAATTTTGTACAGATCCTGTGGAGGCTTGTCATGCTGCCTTCTTGGCTACAAATTCTCAGCTGCATACGGATAGCTTGGATGACACCATGAGTGGAACAACAGCGATAACAGTGTTCATTCGGGGCAGAACAATTTATGTTGCAAATTGTGGTGATTCTAGGGCTGTGATTGCAGAAAGAAGAGGGAAAGATTTTGTGGCTGTGGACCTGTCAATTGATCAGACACCATATCGAAGTGATGAACTTGAAAGGGTCAAGCTTTGTGGAGCTAGGGTTCTTACTCTGGATCAGATCGAGGGACTAAAAAATCCAGATGTCAAGTGCTGGAATACTGAAGATAGTGATGATGGTGATCCTCCTAGAGTGTGGGTGCAGAAAGGGATGTTTCCAGGAACAGCATTCACTAGGAGCATCGGAGACTCGATTGCAGAATCTGTTGGTGTCATAGCAACTCCTGAGATCTCCGTTTTAGAGCTTACAGAGAATCATCCATTCTTTGTGCTCGCAAGTGATGGTGTTTTTGAATTCCTCTCTAGCCAAACTGTGGTTGACATGGTAATAAGAACTTGTGTTTTCCCCTTTGCTTTCTATCTATATATAGTGCCAAATTTTTTCAATCAATAATAATCTTGTGCATGTTACCGTGTTTCAGTGCTTATCTTTTTCCAATTTGATGGCCAACACTTAACCTTTTGCATGTAAATATGGTTCTATGTTATAAAAGGTGCTCGAGGCGACTGCCTATGTGATGACGTGGGGGCAAGGCAGCCCCTCTCCTCCTGGATTTGGCCAAGGTTGCCTAGGTGATGAGGTCCATCGCCACCAGGAATTTTGCATCCACAGGAGTGCCTGTCTCCACCTGTTTTTGGGTGGAGAAGACGGGTCTATTAGATCCAATAAAGTGGGATCCAGTTACTTAAAATAAATTGTCCCGTGAAGTGCTAAACCACTAGTTGGGCCGGGCAATTTAGTGCCTCACAAGGCGATTGATTTATGCAAAGAAGGTGGGATCGGGGTCGGTCGGCCCTAAATCCAACCGGGTCATGACCCAGGTCGGACGGGGTCAGATTTATTATTTTAAAAAATATAAAAATTACATGAAAAATAAAAAATAGAAAAATTTATATTTTTATAATATATTTATGTATACATAAATATATATACATAAATATAATTATATTTTTATCTTCTAATTGAATGAGTGTTTATCTGTGTATTCAAGTAAATATGATTTTCTTGTGATTATGTTGTATTAGTATATGTCGAGAAAGAGTTAATCTCAAAGTGAAAGGGTAAAGACGGTTTATAAACAATTTTATTAGTTTTAAGTTTGCATCATATATTTATAATTACAAATCTTAACCATATGGAATAGTATAAGTGATAATGAAATATAGGTGTACTATCAATAAGTGAGGCTCTCAAGAATCGCGGATCGACTTGCATGGTCAGGTTGCGGGGGTCAAGAGGGCAGCGCCCTTGGTGGGGAGTGTCACGAGGGCTTTGCCCCCTCAAAGAAAAAAAATGAAAGTTACAAGACCTAGCAACCCAATCGGTCAACCGGGTCACCGGGTCATGCGCCCCCAGTCCTGGGCTGGACCGGGTCGGTCTGACTGGGTTTCAGCTAGACTGGTCGGTTAGAAAACTGACCGGGTCAGCCGGCCCGGTCCGGCCCTGGACTGAACTGGCGAACCATGGCTTTATGTATTGAATCTCACTTTGCCAAACCCAGTATCCTCTTCTTCTCCACCTGGAGAGATCCTCGCCAAATCACAGCCGAAGTAGACCTTCCAGCATGATTTTGCCTCCGGCCAGGATGCCTCCGGCAACTCTTCTCTACCTTTCCTGAGATGCATATACCCTTGGAAATTCCTTCTCTTTCTTTCTTCCTTGCTTGGGCATAGACGTTGGCACTTGATCACCTTCATTGTCGGAGGCAATGGAGTGAGGCGAGGGGTCCCTTGCCTTAACCATCTCACACTTTGTCTACATAGATATGGTTAAAATGGTTGGAACCGAAGAACATTGACGAATTTTGCACAACCTTTTCTTCACTATGAGAAAAAACACATAAATGATTTGTGCTTATATTTGAACCATATATGTGCATTGATCTATGCAACTGTGAACATTCATGTCAAATGCTAAATGCCAGTTTGGTAGTGGGAACAAGTGGAATGGTGGGAATCGTGAGATTATTCCACTTATTCCCATCCCATCATAAGTGGTTTAGGGAGGGGAATGTGTTACGCCTCCTATACCACCTTATTTCTGTCATAACTTATTCCATCTCAAAAGTGGAATGAGTTTATGGTATTCTCTTCTATTTTGAATATTTAATTCTATATAACATAAGAAAAGAGTGTCCTGTCCACTAATGATGTTTAATCCGCATCTTTTCCTCTTGTCCATTATGAAGGCTGCAAAATATACTGAGCAGCCACACAAGGCCATCCTGAAAGTTGACAAGATGGATGAGGAGGGCAGTGTTGTGCTTTTCTCTATCTCCTCTCTCTTAGAGAAAAATCATTCCAAAGCACAATGATGCCTCCAGCTAACCCCAAAGCTAGTACATAAGCTCCCTTATCAGTGTGTAGTCCCATAGCATAATTTACATGGCATAAGCAGAAACACATTTGGTGGTGGATGTATTGAGTAATCGATCCTTTGTTGGTTCACATGGTATGCATCCTCAAGTAGGAGAGGATATGAGACTTGTATGGAACTATTTGATATTTAACTTCACATTTTCCCTTTTGTGCTTACCCATGACAAGGATTGTCAATCCAGGAAAGTGTAGTTTCCTTAGTAACATAGATCTAAATGATGTTTGAGAAACTAACTAAACAAGCTACATGAAGAGGAAATCATTTTGATGTTCTTTGAACTTTATAAGCTAAAAATTTATACTGGATTTTTTTATTTTTAAGTGAGTGTTAATATTAGGAAATGACTCTTTTGCATCCAACATGTACAGGATGCTAACTTATTTTTTAGGTTCGTAAATAAGCAAAATGGATGCTTCCTTTTGGTAAAATCAGGATGCAGGTAATATTAATACAAATGCAACCATCCTGGATCCATAACCATCTTTCTCCAAGTATTTTAACATTGAAAGGCACGCCTTTCTGAATGGTAAACTGATCTATCAGATGTTGCTGGACTGATCCAACCCCAACCTGTGATCTCCAATCTTGTGTGAGGGCCACTTGGGCTGTTCAGACTCTACCTTGGTCAAACTGAATTACCTCATATATATGCTACTGCTTAATGGCAGAATTATATGTTTCTTATTTTTAATATATTTTTTCATGTTTAGGCCGATACTAGAACTGGATCAGATAGTTCAATTCTGATGGGCTAGGATTACCCTGGAAATGGCTGATCTGCTTCCAGGTCAAAATATGTGCAGCTTGTACTTGTGTGCTGGAGAATTCAAAATTCCAAGTGATTTCATATCTTGGGCAGATATTGTAATCATAAACATTGTATTTAAAATTAAGTTATGATTACTTTTAATAAAAGAATCTTTTTAGTTGTGCACTTTAATTAGCTTAGCTTTTTCTCTATTTTGTGTTACTGTTTAACTTTACTAATTGGAATTGTACCATTACAGTTTATTGAGGCATATTTGCTAAATTTGGTTGCCTTTTTTATTCATTCTTGCCTGGAGAGCACAAACAGATCTTTCTCACATATTGTTTTTCATCTTCTTTTAGGTATATTTAATGAGATCATTCATCACTTTGTTTGCTTTCTTATACTCCAATACGCATCCTGCTTGTGTAGCCAGTCCTGTTGTTTTTTCGTCGTTTTCTGACATTTTACTGGAATTTCAGGTTGCTAAGTTTAAGGACCCCCGTGATGCATGTGCTGCAATTGTTGCTGAATCATATCGACTTTGGCTACAATACGAAACTCGTACAGATGATATTACAATTATTGTTGTGCATGTAAATGGGCTAACTGATGTAAGATGATGGCTCCAGTGGTTTTATTCACTAGCATTTAACTTTTTCTTTCCTTTGTTCTTAAGAGAATGACCTTGCATATTTTGCCAGACAGAGACAGGTCCTGCTCAAACTGTGGCAGGCTCCAGTTCGAAGTCTCTGCCACAAGCTGTTGAAGTAACAGGATCAGAGAATCCATCCACTCTCTGGTGGAGTCCAAAAAACCAGCGGGTGAGGCATGACTTGTCACGGGCACGGTTGAGGGCAATTGAAAGTTCCCTTGATAGTGGTCATGCTTGGGCCCCCCCTTCTCCATCGCATAGAAAGACATGGGAAGAAGAGGTACATATTTCTCTTATGCATCAGACTGTTTTATATATCCCTGATAAACTCTATGATGTTTTTGAAGTTCTTGTGGTTTTAGGCACACATAGAGCGGGTCTTACATGATCATTTCTTATTCAGACGACTCACAGACTCTCAGAGTCGTGTTTTGCTGGACTGTATGCAGCGAATTGTGGTAAAACCTAGTGATATTGTTGTCCAGCAGGTCAGTTTCTATTTTTGTGAAAGCTCTTGTGAGATTCTATTAGCACATATCAGCACTTTATGCTCCTGTGGCTAAAGCATGAACATGGATGTATTATCCCAGGGTGGGGAGGGTGACTGTTTCTATGTTGTTGGAAGTGGAGAATTTGAAGTCTTTGCTTCTCAGGTTTGCACTTTAACTGATTTATATATTATATTTTTACCTTCACAACATTTCTTAAGCCACTTTTTTTTCTTAGTTTCTTCTAGAACACCTCAATGGAAATTGTTATTGTCTAGGTGAACAATATTGTTTGGTTCAGAAATACTACCTTTTAATTATCTATTAGTCTTTTACTTTGGATTTTTCATCTTTGATTTTAGTCACTGCGGATATTTGAAATTTAACATTTTGGTCTATTTTTACTACCTTGAGGCTTGAGAAAAGTTTAAATTGGCTATAATGTGAAAGAACTTTTAGAAGAATTTATTCATTGATTTTATTTAATGTTTGTAATTACCTGATATCCTAGTAGCATAGCAAATCTTTGTTGTAGCCATCTGTGGACTTCCAAATTGTACTTTAAACAGGTTTTGACATTTTAGGAGGAAGAAAATGGTAAAGAAGTAATCAGAGTTCTTCACAAGTATACTGCTGAAAGGCTGTCATCCTTTGGGGAGTTGGCATTAATGTAAGTCATCTCAATTATTGTGTATGGCTTGAATGTGAAAGATGTATGACATGCAAACGATTACATACCTGCCCATGTAATCTGAAATTTTGTGGGCTTTGGAATCACTTGTACTTGTACCTTAGAAAAAGTTTCCTTTGGGATTCGTTATGCTAATAAAGGTTCTAGTATTACCGCTTTGTTTCAGATTGTGGCTTATTTTCACCTTTTTGTAAGGGAGTACCCAGTGTTTATTCCTCCTTTGTTACCTAATGCACCTTGGGTTCCTGTTATATGATTGCCTTAAAAAAGTTAATCGATAATGTCAATGGACACCAAGCAGTATATTGATAATCAAGTGTCCGGTTGTAGGTCTATTTTTTCCTGTGCTAGTTTCAGTGCAACTTTTCTTGTTGTATAAACTTTCTATGAAGAGACTATGAGAGCATTTAGCTAAACTGATTAATTACTAGTTCATAGTGCCCCTTGACACATCTTTGATGTTTTTAAGGTTCTATGGAAAATCCCAAAACCTAGACATTGAGGTAGCCAAGACCAGGCTTAATAAACATGGGAATCTGTTGGATATCCAATGTGGGACTAAGCCACTTAACACTCCCCCTCTCGGGCAGCCACCATCAGAGCCACGATAGGAATACATGGGGCAGTGTCGAGCGAATATGAGTGGGACCGGAGGTACAAAGTCCTAAAAGCCAACATGCTCTGATACCATGTGAAAAATCTCAAAACTTAGGCATTGAGATAACCAGGATCAGGCTTAATAAGCATGAGAATAATCCATCTGATATCCAATGTGGAACTATGCCACTTAACTGGTTCATATCCTTTGCTGAAGCAAGATTATTTACATTCAATGTCAACTACACTTTATCTCTTTTCCTTCTGTAAAAATAGGTACAATAAGCCCCTTCAGGCATCTGTTCGTGCAGTGACTAGTGGAACACTCTGGGCTTTGAAGAGGGAAGATTTCAGAGGAATTCTCATGTCCGAGTTTTCCAAGTTATCATATCTGAAGTTGCTTCGATCTGTAAATCTTTTTTCAAGGTTGTCAATATTGCAACTGAACAATATTTCCAGTGCTCTTGAAGAAATAACTTTTTCAGATGGGCAGACAATAGTTGACAAGGTATGGTATTTATCTGTCATTGTCATTTTTCTCATTAAGCCTCTTTCAGTCAATCTAGTCTTGTTAGAATTTTAGTTGAAGTCAAAGGACTTCAACGAAGCTTCTGATATCTCAACAGCATGGCACATTGTGCCATGACCAGGCATTACATTTTATTTTAGCTTGTAGGAAAAGACCTTCCTTGTATAGCATGGTATGCGTTCTTATCTTGTTATGCTGTAGTAGTGCCAAAGAGATATTATATGTTAGCCATAGATCAAACTTTTATTTCTTTTGATTTATTGTGGAGGAGGTGGTTAGCTTCATTGATGTTTGTGTTGTGGCACGTGGGAATCTCTTCTGAAAAGCTTGTATAATTTGTCACTATATGTCTCCATGTCTAAGCATATTCCATTTTTTTTCTTTTCAGAAGGAATGTACATCAGCATTGCATATAATTGTGAAGGGCAAGGTGAGTATGGCATATGATGATGAGATTTTGCAGAGATCGAAAGTTCGTAGTCTTCCATCTTTTATTACTGAAGAGGAACACCATTTCCAAAGCAATGGTGAAACTGAAGTATTGTTCTCAGAAGGAAACCACTTTGGGGAATGGGCACTTCTTGGCGTGAAAATTAGCTCATTAAGGGCGGTTGCCATTGGTGATGTGGTATGTGCTATCATTACCAAGGATAAGTTTGAGTCAGCAGTTGGACCTTTATCAGAGCTCAACTTAGATGATCTCATGTAAAATTCATAAAAAAACTTGTTTTACCCTATTATGTATTTCATGCAGTCATTCTTTTTGTGAACCAAATCCCCAAATATAGTGCTTGATGTTTAGTCCATTCATACACTATTAGTTTCTTCCTGAACTATTTTATTGTGTATCAGATCCAGGCATTCGCTAACATCATTGAAAGATCGTGTTGCAAATGATGTTGTTGTTTTGTCTAACGTTCACCTCTCTGAGTTGGTATGTGGTGGTCAATTATATGATTCTTTTATCAGACTATGTGCGCATTTTCCATCGTGCATATTCTACATGTATGGTGTCTGATAATGCCACCATGCAGGATTGGAGAATGACTTTATGTACAACTGACTTCAGTGAGCTAGGTCTCGTCCTTTTGAAGGGATCAGGTGGTTACATAAATGATGTTCTTAATGCTTCTACTCTTGATGATCAGCTTCTTAATATACAGTAACTTGCCTTTGATTGGGTGTATTTAGGCGGCATCCCTTTTAAACCTGGTGACTTATTCTATTTACTTGTGCTTGATTTGCTTCCTGAGAGAAATGGTCTCTTCATTTTTTTACAGACAATGTTCTAAGCTTGAAAAGATTTTCAAAGAAGAGGATCAAACAACTCGGGAAGGAAACTCACGTTCTCAAGGAAAGAGACATGGTGAAGAGTTTGAGCCATTCAGCTCATGTGCCACGTGTCCTCTGTACTTGTGCTGACCAATCATATATTGGGATATTGCTAAATGCTTGTTTATCATGTTCCCTCTCTTCACTATTGTACAAGCCACTAGATGAAGATTCAGCACGTTTCTGTGCAGCATCCATTGTTGTTGCTTTGGAGGAACTGCATAACGTCAGTTTTCTATTCTTCTTACAATGATATTAACTTTTTAGTTATCCAAGGGTATAATGTTCTTGCTTCAATGTCTTGTTTTGAGCGCAGAGTGCTATACTCTATAGAGGTGTTTCACCGGAGATTTTAATGTTTGATCAACATGGACATTTGCAGGTGGGTTGTTGCTTATAATGGTTTTCCTACATTATGGGAGAAGTTAATGAAATTTGGATATCTTTGTAACTGAGCCACTGTTTTGTTGTCAACAAATGAACAAATGCAGCTAGTGGACTTTAGGTTTGCTAAGAAGTTAACTTGTGAAAGAACATTTACCATATGTGGCATAGCTGATTCTTTATCTCCAGAGATAGTACAAGGGAACGGACATGGTCTTCCTGCTGACTGGTGAGATACTTAATTTTATCAGCATTACTTTATGTAAAAGAAATGATCAAACTTCAGGATTAGGTATTTAGAACATATTCCTGAGAGGTCAAAATTGCATGGTGAGTTAATCTGAAGTGTAAGCTCTTTTTGTGATTATTAGAAATGATGGAAAATTTTGCAGGTGGGCATTGGGCGTGTTGATTTATTTCATGCTTGAAGCCGAAATGCCATTTGGTTCATGGAGGGAAAGTGAGCTAGAGACCTTTTCCAAGATTGCTAAAGGACATATAACTATTCCGGAAACTTTCAGTGAGGAAGTGGTTGATCTTATAACTAAGGTCTCCTATTTGATGCTTCTGATTGTTTTAATGATAGTCATAATATGAAATCTCCTTGGATCATGTTTAAGATTTTTCATCATTGTTTTCCCTTGAAAAACTTGAGCTAACAAATCATTCCTGGTTCTTTTGTTTGGATGCTGTTAACACCAGTTGTTGGAGGTTGATGAAACTTCAAGACTTGGTATTCAGGGTGCTGACTCCATCAAGAAACATCGATGGTTTAATGGTCTTGATTGGAAAGCTTTTGCAGATTGTACTGCTCCTGTTCCCCAAGAAATCACTTCCAGAATAGATTACCACGTAAAAAATCGTGTGGAAGTTGTCCCAGCACCAACTTCTCCATCTCAAGATAGTGTGGAACTAAGCCCAGATTGGCTTGAAGATTGGTAAAATTTTGGAGATTTCTCTTGAAAGGTGGCTCATGCCATTTTCAAACGGACACCACTGTAGCTCTCAGAGCAATATTGTAAAGTGTTCCTCACGAACAAAGGTGGTCGGCTTTTTGTCCATTTCTTCCGACAGTCAAAAGTACCATATTTCACATTGCTGCTGCTGTCATAAAATGCCATGCAGCTAGTGGACGAGATATGATGGAAACTGGGATCCACCTACCAAGCAGGTGGTATTACACCCAGTACAGCCAGCTGATACTGTCAAATGACAACCATGCATTATTACGGGTTTTTGTCGATATGGAATTTTGGCCTGATGTTCATTTCTTTCAAGTGATGTTGAATTCTTTTTTGTAGCTCTTCCCCTTCATAATTGACCTTTTTGTATCATAAATTACTTTCTGTATTGGGTGCCATGTTCTTAATGGCTGTTTTCTTTTTTACCAGGATATGACTTCGTATACACCAAAATACTGATCCAAGCGCCTATCATCGTTCTTTGCTTGTATTTTTACATTGCTCAAATGTTTATTTGCACCGTACGCCCAGGCGACCTTGGGGATTCCCACGTTTTTCTCCAGAATCCCCAGAAACGACTAAAATTTCTTTTTTTTTCATCGATCAAGAAATGTTAGGAGATACTGACAAGTAACAACCCCCCCCCCGACGTAACTAAAAAAAATTGCATTAAAAAGCATTAAGCATACATGTGGCCTTTTTAGCTATATCACATGAAGAGAGACGGAAATGGTTTCAAGGTGCTGGTGGGTCGACCATAATTTCTGTGTGCATGGTTAATTTTGTAGTTCCCACTGCCAGGAAGATCATAATATTCAGAATGGCCAAGACCAAGGGGAATTGGTGGTACTTTAAGATCATTACAGTTTATATCCGAAGAAGCTCTAGCAAGTCTACCAAACGTTGAGAAAGCAAAGGGAAATTGGTGGTACTTCAAGATCATTACAGTTTATATCCCAATAAGCAATAGTAAGTCAACCAAACGTTGAGAAAGCAGCCTGGAGACGCAGAAGGTGAGCAACTGGGGTACAGCTGCCCGTATGCATAAAGAAAAGGGTACAGCTGCGTAGCTGCAGTACTGGGTCTAATTTACAAGGACGTCTTTTAGAGGGTCTGATAAAATAAAGCGGGAGCAGCTGCATATCGCTTCAATGTCAGCGGTGGTCGGCGGCGATGGCGGGGGCGGGCGTGGAACCGCACATCATGCGCCCTCCCTTTATACGTGCTGTTGCATCACCGCCGAAAGCAACTCCACTGACTGCGCCAGGAGACAAGCTCTAGGTCAAACTGAAGTGATAATCTTGTTTATATGTGCCTGCCGCGCCGCTAAGGTAAGAAAGAGCCTTGAATTGATAATCTTGACGTTCTCAGCCGTGGAGAAATGGAGCCTGAAATTGTTTTTTTCTCTCGTATTGTTGGTCTGCCAATATTAACATCTTCAAGGCTTCTATGTCGCCCAAATTTTCTCCCAGTGAAAAAGAGATGGAGAGAGAGAAAGAGGCTTTCTTTGGCAATTAACGAGATAGGGAGACAATGGGATTGCTTTGTCTCGTATCACCTCTTAACTTGATAAAAGGAGTTTTCGATTTCTAGTCTTAAAGTTAACCCTTCAATTATGCTTTTGTCTTAATGCTTGAAAAACTTAATTTAATAAAAAATCATTATTTTTATAATATTTATTTTTTAGTCACTATCTTAGCTCCTAAAACATTATTTCTCATTTTTACCCTCTAGGTTTATCACCATCCAGCTTTTCCTTGTGTGTATTTTAATTAGGGGTGACGACGGGTTGGGACAAGAGTGGCGGGCTGGTCACATTTCAACCTGTCTTAGCCCAATTGATAGGCCGGTTAAGACTCGCAAATATCATTTACAAAATAGAATTATTTGAAAATCATCAAATGAAAGGGCAAAATAGGACTTCAATTAGGCGTCTTCACTAGCTAGAGTTGACACCCAAACTTAATTATACGAGATTGAAATACGATTTCTTTTCTTTTATTGAAGCTAGAAACCACACATGACAGACAGGTGTGTTAATTATATAATCTGTTATCCCTTCTTAATTTCAATCGATGTTCTTTCAGATCTTTGCTTCCACATGCATTCCCAAGTTGTGTATTGACTTTCATCTACTTCCCAGCTGGTGAACTCCTCAGATAATAGTTATGTAAACTCATTTAATTTGTATGGAGAGAGGTTCAAGAGTAGCCGCCCTTCAGCTAATATCCAATTAATATACCCTTAAGTCGATGTAGGACTTCATTTCAATATACACGAACAAATTAATTCTGCCCATATATGGTCCCTTGCCAATATCCAACGCAAATACCATATAAACAAATATTGCTTGAAGCAGCAGTCGTAGTACTCTTCCCACTGAAAAACGGAAGATCAAGAATATCCTACCCAGTTTCTATCTTATATATGTAATGTCCGATTATGTGTCCGAATGTTATCGTCTCAAATGTGTCTTCTCATCGGTTGGCCTGATTTATCTCTCCCATATTTTAATCATCACATGAGCACGAATTTTCTCAGACGGATGATTGAAGAAATTCTTTTCACTTAGGCATGTGAAACATGATATCTATCGTATTAATTTTTTGATTTGACTCGTGAGATTCACCTCACGTTTCTTGTGTCTCGGATAAAAAATATTCGCTCGAACGAACGGCTGAGAAAACTCACACTCTAGTTATATTACTTGAAACTTCAAGTTCAAGCAGTCCCTTTCTGCTACGGAAACAAGCTACGCATGCAGCGCGATACATAAATGTCAACATGACGATCTTATAATAGAATCCACTAAATTATAAGAGGGTACGTATCACAGACTCCACGGGCATGCCCTTGAAGAACGTGAAGCAGCTGCCAAGACAGGTTGATGCTCCCCGGGTCGTCGTGACTCTGCGGCCACGGAATTTTCAGAGAGAAAGAGAGAGAGAAGAGCAGACGCATCATGTGGCCAGCGGAAGTCCGCCGGACGAGAGCGCCGGCGACGGAGAGGACGGCAGCCACGGGGGTGGCGGAGCTGGCGCCCGCACATAATTCAACTTCTTTAATCATCTTGTTGCTTCGGCGGCGCCGAAGGAACTCCGGTGGCTCGCGGAAAGAGACGAGAACAGGCAACTGTGCATACTGCAAGGTGAAAATGAGATGAGGTGATGGCTGGCAAGTCTGATGTCCCTTTCAACACCTTCACCAGAACTGTTTGCAGTCGGTAAGAATTGAGCGGCAGTTCAAGCCTCCCCCGGATGATACCCATGAATGCCGGAAGTGTTCTTTTTTTTTTCTTCCGTTGAAACCAGTAAATATATATATATATGTATCTAAATTGAATTAGTGTACTTCAGCTCTATTTAATTTTGATTTGAACCAGTTCAATATCTTGTTTGGTTAAAGCATCAAAATGTTTTTTTTTGAAGAAAGACGGGACCATATTCATTATACAAGACTAAAGAGCATACATAGTTTGTACAAAGATAAAGATAAACCAACAAAGACACTAGATCGAGTCATCAAGAAAGTGATCTTAGAAAAAGAAATTTTCAAGAAGAGACTGTACCATCACGAGTTGACCAGCACACACAGGTGCAAACGTGGTCGGGTGATACAAGTAAGAACTCCTTCAAGGGAGTTTGTAAACTGCAGCGAGACCGGAAGATCACTCCAAACGGGAGTGGATAAAGCCCAAACCAACGGTCTCGGGAGAGATTTAGCGTCTAAAACGCTAAAGGTTAAAGTATCAAAATGTTGATATCACATGTTTGAAGATGGAGTATCACTATCAAAATTTATAATAATTTATAATACTGGACACTTGTATTACATATATTTTGTTTGCATTAAAATTTTCATTATTAATATTGGTAGTATTCCATCCAATTGCTATTTGCATTTGAAAATTTTACCTATTTTAGAATTATTTCCTTCAACCTACTATATTTGTATTCAAATTATAAATAGAGGTGCAAACAAACTAATACACTCAACAAGTAGATCGAAACTCAACTTGATAAAAATTTGGCTCGATTTTTTTATTATGTTAAATAAATAAGTTTGCACGAAAAATAAAATTTAACTCATTAGACAAGTTGAGTTTGAATAGACTCATGCTTATCTCGATAAACTCGTGAGTAACTCAATTACACATTTTATTAAATATTTATTTTTAAAAATTACAATATTAATATTAATAGTTATATATTATCACTTAATTGTATTAAATAATTTAAATTTTAAGTTTAAACTTAAATCAAGTTTCATAAATGAGTTAAATCTACAATTTCATAAATGATTTCTCATTGATTTTAAGTTTTATAAACGAGTTTGTATATAGCTTAAATTTGAATGTGGATTGAACTTTAGTCCAGTTGTTACTCGAGCTCGAGCTCGGCTCGATTGATAAATGAATCAAACTTGAATAAGGATTCGACATACTTGTTACAACTTGAGCTCAAACTCGAACTCGTCTAAAAATAAACAAGTCGACTTGAACACTATGCTACTCAACTCAACTCTACTTGTTTGCACCCCTAATTACAAATATTGTCTTCAACAATGACTAATTAAAGAACAATAGTTCTTAATGTATTGTATTAGAGGTTCAAGACACAAGAGTAGCCGCCCTTTAGCTAACTGAGGAACGAAGACTCATGGTTATGAATTTAAATAGGCCCATTTAACCCATTAATCAAGCATCCAATGATTAATGAAGGACCACCGATCGAGGAACTTCACAATTCCATCATTAATCTTAAGAATCAAAACGTTAATCGTGTTTAAAATCCCACTTGAAACATGGCATTAGAAAAAGGGGATCAGACAAAGTTAACCCACGGTTCCTTTTCTTGAAACTCCAATCTTTACTCTCTGTATATTCGCCGTCACCATCTCCTCTCTTGTCTTCTCCCCGGCGTCACTGTGTACCCGACGCTTTCTATTTAAACTAATTAGTCTATTCTATTGCAGCTAAAGTTGCTGTCCTTAACAAACCTATTGATAATCTTCTATTCACTTCATCAATATTAATATGGAAAATTACCACCAGGTCCATTTAAGAAAATCGGTTTACCAAAAACTTCGTTGACCATATTTTGTTACTGTTTAGTCCGTTGACACTGAATTTCATTATCACCCAGTCCATTTCTTCATCCCGTAATTTTAAAATCCCACTTTTCCCCCCCCCCCCGCCGTGAACTCCTCCCGCGAACTCCTCCCGCGAACTCCAGCCGCAGCCGCCGCGAAGCCCTCCGCCGCCGCCGCCGCGAAGGCCAGCCGCCGCGAAGCCCTCCCTCCGCCGCGAAGCCCTCCGCCGCCCCCTCCGCCGCCGCCGCCGCGAAGCCCTCCGCCGCCCCCTCCGAAGGCCAGCTGCCGCGAAGCCCTCCCTCTGCCGTGAAGCCCTCCGCCGCCCCCTCCGCCGCCGCCGCCGCGAAGCCCTCCGCCGCGAAGCCCTCCCTGCGCCGCGAAGCCCTCCGCTGCCGCCGCGAAGCTCAGCTGCCGCGAAGCCCTCTGCCGCGAAACCCTCCGCCGCCGCCAAGACAAGTGTGCAAGGGGCAAAAATGACATTTTAAATCCAAATAGGAGTGGGTGTGATGCTATTTTGAAAAAACGGACTTAATAGAAAGGTGTTTTTGAAAACGGACTCAGTGATAAAGTGGTTTCCGTAAAACGGACCTAGTGTGCATTTACACATATTAATATATATCATGAACCCATGATGCATGAGTACTGGTCATCAGTACCAATGTTCTAAGGAGAAGCACCTAAATATACATACATATATACACACACACACGCACGCTAAGGAGGCATCTGAGTGATGTCTACATTGCTATAAGTCTGAGTGATGTATACATACATATATATATATGTATATATATATGTATATGTATATGTATATGTATACACACACCTGTGGCTTTCTCAGTTCTCACCACTAATACGATTGCGACGGGTATGCGCTTGCTTGAAGGTGACGGCCGACAGGTATTTGCAATATGTGTATATACGGCGGCATCCAAACTAACCAATCCCTCACCATGGCGTTATTCTCGTTTAAAACGGATAACTCGGAAACAAAGGGAAGCTTGTGAGCGTATGCGTATAGTTTTCTTAAGCAGGAAGTGAAAAGGAACAGAAGCACTGCAGGCTCTCACAACGATCTAAAGACCATCCTTGTCAAAGCTAGAGTTGTATGGTACTAATTTCGGTGTATTAAGGAACGGCAAGGTCTTGAGTTGTTTACATTGCCTTCTGATGATTTATTTGGTTTAAGTATCAAAATCAGCATTATCCCAATTTTGATATTAATATTTGTAGAGGTGGGAATATCAATATCTATCAAAATTGATATATTAGTGAACATTTATATTATCGTGTTTTGTTTGCACCAAGAGTTTCAACGATGATTATATATATTATTATCGATGATTTCTATCACTATGAATTTTATGTTCGATACAGTTAAAAAACGAGGTCGGCCGCGCGCTTAGTCCTCACTTGAAGAGAATTTTATGGAATGCCAACTAGAATGCACCATTTTTGCAACCCACATTTAACCCCAAAACACTACACATTTATCATCATTAACAAGTAAACATGGACTAATAAAATATAATAGAGGGTTAATAAAATGCGGTAAAACTTGAAAAATGTTAGTAATCCATGAATAGCGGTAGGTAGTAACATTTGTGGTTGGACTTCTTAATTAATAGTCATAAAAAAGTTGTCTTTAAGTTAAATGTGAGTGGTGCAGGGTTAATTTTTCTATCATGGAACGGTAGATATACGTATAGTTATCCCCCAAGCAAGCTTACTTTATCAAGGACGTACAGAGAGCTCGATCTCAGCGTTGGATTTATACTTAAAAATCTCTGCAAGAAGTAATTATATCTACGTGTGTATATATATATATATATACCTTGGTTGATCTTCTAAGAGAACAGATAAGAGGGCCAGTATCATGATGCCTCGTTCCGTGCATACGAAGCGTACGTATATGATCAGTATCTTGCAACAGTGCTTCTGGCTCCTGGCATCCGGCGATACCGCGTAGACGTCGACGTAGAATTATATATTACACCCTTCCGGTGGAGGGAGCCCGGAGTGTTTCTATATATACATGTACTGGGTTGAGGCAGCCGAGACACAGAGGCTGGGCGACGACGACCGGAGAGAAAACCCCCTGATTCAATTCGATCGGCGCGGAGGGGAGCCATCCATGGCCAAGATAGCGTGGGGAGACACCCGGGAGGCCCTGCAGTTCGGCTGCCTCCGGGCGGCACTCGCCGAGCTGGTCCTCACCTTCCTCTTCGTCTTCGCCGGCGTCGGCGCCGCCATGGCGGCCGGTAACAACAACCGTGTACCGCTTACATCTCTTCTACAATAATTAAATACTCGCCGCTCACCGGCTTATTGCTCGTCTCTCTCTCTCTCTCTCTATATATATATATATATGTTGGGTCGATTTCATGTGCGGCAGGGGAGATGGCCGGAGGAGCGGGGATCTCGGGCCTGGTGGCCGTCGCCGTCGCCCACGCCCTCGTGGTCGCCGTGATGATCTCGGCCGGGCTGCACATCTCCGGCGGGCACCTCAACCCCGCCGTCACCCTGGGCCTCCTCGTCGGCGGCAATGTCAGCGTCGTCCGCGCCGCCGTCTACGTGCTCGCTCAGCTGCTGGGCTCTTCCCTGGCGTGCCTCCTCCTCCGGTACCTCACGGGGGGCCTGGTAAGGAGACCCCTGGACATCCGAGTATTGTATTAATATATATCCTCGGCGGTGACGGTCAACGCCCTCGGCCGGCGTCGTCTATGAACTGACCGGAAACTGGACGGCGGCGGGCGATGCAGGTGGCGCCGGCGCACGTGCTGGCGGCGGGGATGGGCGCCGCGCAGGGGGTGGCCATGGAGGTCGTGCTCACCTTCTCCCTCCTGTTCGCGGTCTACGCCACCGTCGTGGATCCGAAGAAGGCCATAACGCCGGGGCTGGGGCCGTTGCTGGTGGGGCTGGTGGTCGGCGCCAACATCCTGGCCGGCGGGCCGTTCTCGGGGGCGTCCATGAACCCCGCGAGGTCCTTCGGGCCCGCGCTGGCGTCGGGGGTCTGGACGGACCACTGGGTCTACTGGGTCGGGCCGCTCGCCGGCGGCGCCCTGGCGGGGCTGGTCTACGACGGCCTGTTCATGGACGGCAGCCGCCATGCTGCTCTCCCGCGGGAAGACGTAGGCGTCTACTGAGTTGATGATTTATCCTCTCCCTTTTTGTCTCCTCTATTTTATTTTATTTTATCTACGTGCTAGAATAAGAGCTAGGGACCTGGGGGCTGTGGGCCCTCCTTGTTGTAATATCGGCCTGTTTGATATGAAAATTAAATATCTTGCGTATTATCTCAACATGCCAGTCCGATTTGGTTTCTGACATCCGACGTCAAAGTTAATATTGTATCGATTTTAATGTTCTGATAATAGGTTGCGTTTGTTCAAGCTTTACCAATCTCTGACAACGGAATCGATCGGTCTGATATTTTAAGGTTCAGATCGTTTGGTATATATTCTCTTAATCTTATATGTATTTTAATAAAATTCCAAAAAAAAAAAGCTTCATGATCTTACAAACCCCAAAATTATGGTGTTGAGGTAGAAGGGCCCAGGACATATAATCACTGTACCAAGTCTCGAATAGTCAATATAGGATTATCCCCACAATTCTAACACTTCCCGCCAAAGTAGGCTGTGGAAATAAGAGGCAAGATAATTAAGTATTAAAGATCAATAAGTGCTCGCTCTGATACCATCTTACAAACCCCAAAACTATGGTGTTGAGGTAGAAGCGCCCAGGACATATAAGCACTATATCAAGTCTCAAATAGTCAATATGGGACTATCCCCACAATTCTAACATATGATCCAACCTTATGATCTTGAAAACAAGAACAACGCTGTGCAGCACCGACCAGACCACACAATTTGGGCCCAATTTAGCGTGCAACGTTACTCTGTTTCAAAGAGTTGCAATTATGGATCTCAATGGCCGACCAGGCCATGCCCAAATCCAATTTAGCTATGATATCATTGGCCCAACTTGGAATTTTACCTTGATCTGGTATAACGTGGCCCAATCCAATTTGTTCTATCTTGATGAAATTTATGGGGTGTTTGGTTGCATGATAATGAAGGTTTTTGTTTTAATTTTTAAAAATTGTAAGAAAACTTGTTAAAAGAGGTGTTTGGTAACTATGATAATTTTATGTTTTAAAAGTGATTTTCTTCTTAAACAAAAAAGAGGGTCTCACCTCTTTCTTTTTTCTTGTGGTCCCCCACTTTGTTTGGTCTTGTGTGGTGGTTACTTTTTTTTGTAATCACATCCCTCCAAACATGATAATTTTATGTCATGAGTTGGTTCACTTTTTATTTTAATATAAATTTTTATCATGGAAGTGTACAAAAAATTATCATGCAACCAAACACCCCATTAAGGTTTTTTTTTTTACTTTCTTTGACCCGGTTCACCTTAAATATTGACTTGATTGTGTTTATTTGCGCTTGACACACCTTTGAGCTACTATTCAAACATAGGTAAGAGGTTGATTAAGATACTAAAGTGGCGTTTGATTGATATCTGAAGTCTCAATTTCACCTCTAATATCTTAAATTGTGGAACACTAAAGCTTAATTATCCACATTCAAAACTTTAAAGGGCCATTTGACACCATAAAATTTTAGGGATAAATCTGATTTATCTCCTAAATTTCGAGGATAAATCAGGTTTATTTTCGAGTTATCCCAATACCAAGCAGCTCCCAAGGCCATGTTGGTACAAGGATAACTTGGGGATAAACTTGGTTTATCCCCCAAAAAATTTTGGTGCCGAACAGGCCCTAAAGGTTATAGTAAACCATTTAAAATTAAGCAAATTTTAAGAGGTTATTATCGTATTCAGATGTTGATTTAGATGTTTTATCAACGCTCTAAATGTCTAAGGTCTGATCGGTTTAACAATCAGATATCATTTAAGCTGAAACAAACTAGGCCTAAGAACCACATACTGAAATCTCGAGCTAAATGTAGGCCTACATTCGGCCTAGCCCATAAGCCCACGAGCCAAATTTGCCTCATTGCCAATTCTTACATGAAATACTACATATACAAAATTAGATTTTAGGTAGATGCTTTTGCTTGGTTTTGTGCAACTTTCAACTGGTTTGACCTTTTAGAACCAGCAACAAAATCTTCTTTCATCATCTGTGAATGACAACGGACAAAAATGTGCCAAGTTCTTGAGTTCTTTCTCATAATTGTACATAATTCTTTAGAACCGAAATAAGGAGTCTACATAGTCTGCTTCAAAACATTTAGAACTAAGATTTTATCCAATTAGTTTGTGTTGAATTGACAAGGAACATGGCAAGTAAAGATGCAGACTAGTATGCACACTTAATAAGGAACTTGGCACTTACCAGACTCATTTACTTGAAGTCACGCCTTGTTTGGTTGGAGTACTAAAAATGATACCACAAGGGTTATGATACTGATATTTATAGATGATGAAGTATGGAAAACAAAATTGATGTAAGTGGACACTTATACTATACTCCATGTCATTTTTTGTATTAAAAATTTAGAAACTGATATTAATAGTTGAGCACCTTGCAATGAGCTATGTCATCTCATTTTTAAAATTAATGGTGATAAAACCACAACTTCTATGGTAACAATATTAAACACATCTATCACTACTAATATAGTGAAAGTGAACGGTTTAGAACTATATTTTTATAATTTTCTTAAAATAATGCATAAATTAAAAATATTAAATGGATAAAATTAATAAAAAAGATAAAAAATAGATCCGCCGATATGGGATAGGGTCAATATGGGACCCATTGCAGTCGAATGGGATCGGCAAATCATAAGGGTGAAAGAGGCTGAGTTGAGTTCAATAGTATATTGTTTAAACTCGACTCTCATTTATTTTTATTTGTGTTCAAACCCAAGTTTCTACAATTATACTCATCAATATTTAAGTGGGACTCATTACCTAATTAAGCTCAGTTAGAGCCGGAGCTCATTTATAAGGCCATAGTTTGAATTAAACTCATATCCAAAACCTAGAGCTCGTTTGCAAAACTGATCTTTAAACTCAAACTAAGTCTTAATTCAACACATTTAATAGATATAATTGATACTATAAACTATAAATACTTAGAATTCAATTTTTCAAATAAAAATTTAATAAACTAGTCATGAGTTTTATCGAGTCGAGTAATGCAAACTAGCCGGGTTCGTCTCCCGGTGGCTGCAAGCCGGGCGCCCCAAGGGGGGCGACTTGTGGGGATCGAGAGAGCTCGATCTCTCGTCACCTGCGTACACGGCGGGTCCCAGGCCGCTGGGCGATCCGTGCCCAAAAAAAAAAAAATCCCCCTCCCCCCGTTTTTTCCTTATATTTTTTATTCATCGTATTTGTGTCTAGAAGATTGCTAGATCCCGGCAAGATACGACGTCAGCCGCCTGCCGACACGCTGGATCCCTTCAAGATAGATACGGGACGGTGAACGGGGAAGCGCTGCTGTTCTTGTTCGATCAGGACCCGGAAAGGCACCGTGTGGAATCGAAATCCCAGCATCTTCCGAGAAGCTGAGAAAGGAGAGGATATATATTATATTTATATATACACCCTTCGGTCTTCGTGTGTGTACACACATCACATCAGATTTGCCTGTCTCCACCAACCTCCTCCTTGACCAACAAAGGAGAGGATATATAGAAACCCTGTCTTATTATGGCAACTATTTGTCTATGTATTACGACGATGGATACAAGATAATGACACTATCTAGGGATGTCGAACGATCAGATATATAGGAATTAAACAGTGACACCCAAACAAAGCATGTCTGCTTGTCTTTTGTTAATCATCAAAAACAGATATATTCATAGGCTGTTTTGGACCGTCGGCTAAGAAACGGGGGGAACACTAAGAAATCTAATACATTAAACTAAAAAGTAAAAATAACTTAAGTATCAAAAAAAAAGAGAATGCGTGTCGAGACATCCACAGAAACCATTCGTAAAATTACAAAATACTTATACGTTGTATTTTAGTCCTAAAATAAAAAATAAATAGAAACAGTATCGGGGTTTTTTTTCTTATCTTTGCTACAAATTAATTCAGTGTTAAGATGATGTTGAGTGTCAGGTTGCTTCATAATACTGATCATTGGGTGGTACACCTTAATTAATTAACAGGTATGATGATGGGATAGTGAAGTTAAATTGATCAGATGTATCTATTTTGTATTAAATTAATGAGTTATCAGTTGCGTCCTATACAGGTAATTTATCAAGAACCATCTAATTCTTCCAATGATTATGTTTTAACTTGCAGATATATTAAATAACTAGATACTTAAATCGGTTGCCATTAATGACACGTGCCCCTCTCACATCACAAACTTGCATTCTTCTCGATCTTTTTTTTTTTCTATTTTAACTGCCCTGGGTTGAAAATCTATAAAACCATGTAATCGAAGAGGTTGACAGGTCAACAAGGTATTCTGTCATTACCTGGTGCATCTGGTTTCTTCGACTTCAACCTCGGCGCTTCCAAGAAGTTTCTCCCATTCGGAGAGCTTTCCGACGGGCTCAGCCAAGAGAAGCTTCTTGCTCTCTCTCCCAGCCGGCGGAAATTTTTGGCTCGTGGACTCCAGATAAATAAATAAATAAAAGAAATCTCTTCATGTCCTTCGGCATGTCTTCCCTCGAGAACAGAATGGCCGATGTTCAGGGCATGGACAGGAAGCTCTTCCTGGCAGTGCTGAGCAGGGATGTTCCTGCCTTCCTGGAGCTCGTCCGAGGGGACGAGCAGCTGCTGGCACAGAGGAGCCCGGGCTCCCTGAGCACCGTGCTGCACCTCGCCGCGAGGTTTGGGCACGCCGCGCTGGTCGCGGAGATCCTGAAGCTGGACCCTCGCCTGGCGTCGGCGGAGGACGCGAAGATGGAGGCCCCGGTGCATGAGGCGTGCCGGCACGGGCACCTCACGGCGGTGGAGCTGCTCGCGGAGGCCGACCCGTGGGCGGCGTACCGGCCCAACAGCGACGGACAGAGTGCCCTCGCCGTCGCCTGCGGCTGCGGCCACCTGGCCGTGGTGAAGCACCTGCTCGGGCGCCCTTGGCAAATGGAGTACGAAGAGGGCGGAACTTCGACGTTCCTCCACGCCGCCGCCACCGGCGGACATACAGGTAGCTCGCCGCCGGCCGATCAAGCAAGTTCCAAAGGATTATATATGATGCTGAAAATCTGGCCGGCCGGGTCATGATCTTTCTTCCACGCTGGCCGTCTTAGATGTCGTCCGCGAATTGCTCAAAGTCCGGCCGGATTTCGGGTGGAAGAGGGACGCCCAGGGGAGATCGTCTCTGCACCTCGCGTCCGGCAAAGGGCACCTGGAGATCACGAGGGAGCTCCTGAGGATCGACCCCGACCTCGCCCTCCAACAGGACGACGAAGGGCGGACTCCCCTCCACGCCGCCGTCGCCCGCGGCCGCGTCGCCGTCGCCCACGAGATCGTCGCCGCCTGCGCCGACTCGCTCCGAGTGCTCACCGGGCGGGGAGAGAGCGTCCTCCACTTCGGCGTCAAGTCCAACCAGTACGACGCCGTCCGGCACCTCATCGAGGGGTTTGACGTTGCCGACATCATAAACTTGCCGGACCACGGCGGGAACACGGTGCTGCATTTGGCAACGGCGGCCAAGCTCCATGCAGTAAGAATCATCTCCTTCAATTCCCGTCTCCCCAGAGCGCATAATTTTTGAAAAGGAAAAACAAAAGTTGTTGTGCTAATTCTACGAAAGGAGTTTTAAATAATTAAAGGTATATTCTAGAGAAACCCCAGTAGATAATATCGATTTTTTGATTGAATTTTACCATATATGAACCACAATTATATTTGCAGGTCAATTCTTTGTGCTTCATATGTATCAGAAATAGTGTTGTGTGCGGAGCAAGCTATTGTGTGCGGGCTCTCTGGCCACTGAGCCACGTGAACAAAAAAAAAAGAGTATAGTAGACAGTATAGTTATATTTTGACAATTTTTTATTTAGGTTATTAATATAATATTATTATGAAATATGAGATTATTTGGCTCACAAAGTCTCCGAAACAATAATTAAAGAACGTGACTCTCTACATATATGAACATATGAGGAGATCGAGTTCATCAACCCTCTCACAAAAAAGTTGATAAAATACTGAAATCATCGAATCATTATTCTATCCGAAGGTGGACACAAGAAGAGAGTTATGCTCATGAGACCGGATCCTCTCAGGAGGTCTCCTGAGGGGATCCGGTCAGGCCACACCCATATGGGTGATGTGACGGGCGATGTGATTACGACAACGGGATTGACATGGCCACATCACCTATACGGCCAGAGATCGGATTCCTCAGGAGGCCTCCTGAGGGAATCCGGTCTCTATGCTCATAGATAAAGATTAAGATTGTTATTGTTTTTGGCGTGGGGACTGTTCTTTAACAAGCAAGGGTGTCGCCGCAGATGGTGAAGTACTTGGTCAGCAGGAGCTCAATATCAGTCAACGTGCTCAACCGCGATGGATTCACCGCCCTGGATATCCTGGCGAAGGAGTCTAACAGCTCCGGGTCGCTGCAACTGGCGGCCACCCTACAGGACGCCGGCGGCAAGGAGGGTGAGAAGCTCCCGCCATCGTCGGCGACGTCCGAGATAGGAGTTGCTGTCGCCAAGCGATCATCCCCTAGTAGGCACCCTGCGTCGCCACCCCACCACGTCCCTTCCCCAGGCCAGCACACCCCGGCCCCGGACGCCGCCGCGAGCTCCGGCCGCCGCCGCCGCCGCCGCCGACCCCAGGGGCACCGCGAGAAGCACCAGCGCGAGCTCCACATCGAGGGCCTCCGGAACGCCCGGAACACGATCGTGATCGTCGCGGTGCTCATCGCCACCGTCACGTTTGCCGCCGGGGTCAGCCCCCCGGGCGGCGTTTACCAGGACGGGGGCGTGGCCGGGAAGTCGATCGCGGGGAGGACGACGGCCTTCAAGCTGTTCATCGTGAGCAACAGCGCGGCGCTCTTCTCGTCGCTGGCCATCGTCCTCGTGCTCGTCAGCGTCATCCCCTTCCGGCGGAGGTCGATGATGAGGCTCCTGGTGCTGACCCACAAGGTCATGTGGGCTTCCGTGACCTTCGTGGCGATGGCGTACGTCGCGGCGACGTGGGTGGTCCTCCCGCGCTCCAGGGGGACCAGGTGGGTGGTGGCCCTGGTGCTGGCCGTGGCAGGGGGAACCCTGGGCTCCATCTTCGTCGGCTTGGTGGTGATGCTGGTGGGGCACCTGGTGAGGAAGTGGGAGTGGCGGAGGATGAGAGATCAGAAGGGCGGCACCCCCAGCAGCAGCATCAGCCGGGTAGAAGAGGAGCTGCGCGCCATCGGCCGGCGCAAGACCAGCTCGGTGTCCAGCAACTCTGATGTGGGGAGCTCGGAGATGTCGGGGTACCATACCTACTGAATACCTCACGCTAGCTGCATGGTCGACTGATCATCGATCGTCTTCCCCGTAGCTAGACAGGCGGCCGGGCCGGAGGGCTCGGAAATGTTGAAAGCCTTTAACTTTACACCTAATTTTTCTCGATTATGAAACATTTTATCTTAGTTAATTATTATTCAAAAATAACGAATTATTTAAAAAGCTTGTTATCAATATGCGGGCGTACGTAGAAACAAAACAGGATACGTAATTAATTGTATCAATTTCGGTATTAATAGTTGATTCTCAGCAAATATTAATATTAACAATAATATAATACTATTTTTAATACTACGTACGTACGGGGGAGAAAAGTTCGGCCGTCATCAACTGGGGGGCACCACAATATTGTAGTAACAACCGGTTGTTAATTACTATATATGTGATTAAGAGATACAATATATTATTAAATGGTATATATAGTTATTAAACAGTGCATTTAATTAATTATGTTATTAACTTATTATCAATGTTTATCAAGTAAAAAATAAGAGTTTAATAATTATATGCACTATTTATCGATATGATGCTTCTCTCGGTAACATGTTAACGATGTCGTCGTTACTATGTTATTAAGTGGCAGCTGAGATGATCTGTTTATCCACGTACGGCTTGGAGATCAGTTGGGGGCGTGGGTCAAGAATTAGTTGGGAAAGGTCTAAGAGAATTAAAAATGTTGATTTAATATGCTATAAAATCTTAAATTAGGAGAGTATATATATATACATGGCGGTCGAAGACACGAGGTATTTAATATGGTATTTCTCGGTAGGAAGGGTACGGAATATATATATAGCTGTATAAAATCTCAAGATACGTGATGAGGAGAATTTTAAAGCTAATTAAAAAGGATATATAAGTTATAACAACCGCTTTCGAAGGTAGAAAATAAAATCTTTTAAGGGTGTGTGGCCCGAAAATAATTCCACCGTAGATTTTAAGACCGAGAATATTTGAAGACCTCATTAAAAGTGTATATATATATATATAAAAGCAGCCGCCTTTGTTGACGGCGGCGATGAGGACGAAACTCTTCTCGTGCGTTGACTTTGGAGGTGCCGAAACGCGGGACGGTCCGTCTCGTTGCAGAAACGCAGGAAGATTTTCACAAACGCCCCCGCGTTGAACAATATATATTTGTCTGTGTATATATAGGTGCATGAACCTCACCTACTTTTGCAAGCAAAATGTGCCAAGGGTTGAGAATTGGACAACGTTCATTGTTGTTCTGATTTTAGTTTTCTGATAAGACTATATATAAAATAGGCTTTACAAGCCAAGTGGCAGACAATTTAGTGTTTAAAAGAGCTGCTTCAATCCCGTATATATATATATATATCCTAATGTACAATTTCATCTAAAGAGTGGAGATTTGCGGCGAGTGTTTATGTCACGGCCCGGAAAATTAACATATATAGCAGTAAGATAAAACGCATGAAGCAGGAGGCCCGATTCGACAAAACACACCACAACTTTATTTATTAAATAAACAATCAACATAAGATCAAAGCCCTAGTAATATGGCACCATCTAAGGTCTATTACAACTAATTTATTCAATCTCAAACTAATAATCTGATAAAATAGAAGTGATCTTCAGTCGTCTCTTATTTGATAGTTAGTTGATTTAATCGTTACATACATTATAAGAACATGATCAAGTCGGAATGCTCGGTGTGGCTTGTTCGGATATGTGATATAAATACGTGTGTGATCTTGAAGAGGACGTCGAGTCTTTTAGCAAAGCATATTGTAATATTTTGATTTGTAAATATGTTGAGAGATTGAATCAGTGGATCACTAACAACTTCAATTGACTATTTTTCAAAAGTTGAGTCGAAATAACTCTGACATTAAATGTGTTCTATTAAGAATATAGTATAAATATTGGCGATCTTCCGAAAAAGTTACTAATTAACGAGTCACTCGATTTAGTCATTTTAGGTACATTGAAGAGAAAGCATGATACTTATACTAATAGTATACGTGTACTGTTGTGTATAGTGAGCAAATAAAACTAATTTGGCTTAATTTAGTTTTGTTTAGTTCATACCTACTTCGTCAAATAAAGTGTACATGCTGAATGGCTCAATAACTTTAAAAATACATTACAAAACTAGAATCTAGAATTGAGTCATTTAACAAAGAAAAGGCTACGTGATAAATGGGCACCCCATCCATGTAATGCTGTGGGCTGAATTGGGCCCATTTTCTTCTCCCTTCTACTTCTGCGTTGGCCCACATCCAATAATCTACGTACCATGTACGTACCAGGATTTGCGTCATCCGATCTAAAGGACCCAGATGATTACGTAAGCGGTGACGCCTGCCTGCGCGGGCGACCCCACCAGCCCCCTTACCGCATCAGGCTACACGTCCACCGTCCTGCAGGCCAAAACGAGAATCTAATATTTCGCCGACCGAGCATCGCTCGGTTGGCATGACCTCGCGCAGAGGGGCGCGAGGTCGGGCCTTCGCTTCCCGGCGGCTGCAGGCCGGGCGCCCCCATGGGGGGGGGGGGGGGGGCGACCAGTGGGTTCGACAGGGGTCGAACCCTCGCCACCCGCGCGATCGGCGGGTCTCCGGCCATCTGGGCCACGTGACCAAAAAAAAAAAGAATCTAATATTTCAAACTTTGGATTAGTTTCAACTAAAAATTAAAGATTTCTAAACTAGTTTTCATCGTATAAGTTAATCGAGATTGGATACTCTGATCGATATCAAAATAAAAATTAATTGATTTCCTTTCTTTTTCAATAACACATAAGTACACATGTAAGTAAATTTCATTTTAGAATGTAACTAATACATAATCTATATTTCGAGAATCATCCTATTCTAATTTCGATAACAAAATTTAAAATCAAAACATAATCATTTCATTATTGGAACAGACACCCATTCAGAGCCTTATGCCCTGTTTGGTTAGAGTTTCATTTTTGATACTATATCAATTTTGATATTGATATTTCAAGATGATAAAATATCAATATCAAAATTGATAGTATCAATCATCTTCAAGAGTTGGTTAATACTGTATCAATATTAAAAATGATATTAGATGTTTGACAATACAAAATCAATATCACAGATTTTGGGCAAGAGTTTGGAGCTCGGGGGGGGGGGGGGGGGGCTGCGCGGAGGGGCTCCGGACGGGGAGGGGGGGTCCGCGCGGAGGGGGACGCGCGGGGCTTCGGATGGAGAGGGGGGTCCGCGCGGAGGGGGATGCGCGGGGGGCTCCGGACGGGGAGGGGGGTCCGCGCGGAGGGGGACGCGCGGGGGCTCGGACGGGGAGGGGGGCTGCGCGGAGGGGCTCCGGCGGGGGACGCGCGGGGCAGCTCCGGACGGGGAGGGGGGGTCCGCGCGGAGGGGGACGCGCGGGGGGCTCCCGGACGGGGAGGGGGGCTGCCCGGAGGGGCTCCGGCGGGGGGACGCGTGGGGCGGCTCCGGACGGGGAGGGGGTACGCGCGGAAGGGGGACGCGCGGGGGCTCCGGCGGGGAGGGGCGGGGGGACGCGCGAGGAGGCGCCGCGCGGACGGGGGAGGGACTCCGCGGGGGGCTCCGGCGGGGAGGGGCGGGGGGACGCGCGGGGGGGCGCTGCGCGGAGCAATCGTCGCCTTGTAGATAGGGAGAGAGAGGAGGGAGATAGGGGGAAGGGGAGGGGGAAGCCCCGTCCCACCATGGGGAGGAGTCGCCGTGAGCAAAGAGGAAATGCGAGATGACCACCCAGGGAGGACTCGGGACCGGATGACATCAATTTTAATACAGGTATGTACATGTATTGATTTTAAGTGATCTTTTCACTATTAATTTTAAAAATAAAAGTGTTATCCAAACACTTATTAACACACTGTATTAATATTAGTTTTAAAAGTAATAGTGATACAAGTGCATAATACGGTTACCAAACAGGCTGTTAAGTATAAGACTGTTCACAGTTTATTTTTCTCTGAGATTGAATTAGATTTACAGCCGTTTCGGATTTGATTCAGTTTGAATTATATTTTAATCCATAAAGTGTAAAATAATTTATATATTTAAAATAATATATATTGTCTTTGAACATTTAAAAACTATATTCTATCAAAAAATATACATATAATAATATTCATGAAAATAATTCATACTAATTGGCATTTTTGATAAAATAAAATCAAATAGATGGTTCGGTTCGGTTGAACCGACAACACCAACCCCCCCGGTGCAAGCATCCAATCGGATCCAGTAGGAGTACGTGGGGTCTCCCTTTCTTTCCCTGATCTTGACAGAATATATATTAATTAATCTATCAAACGTCAAGATAAATATAATAATAATAATAACCACTTGCAGTACGTGTTGAATATATGTGATGATGATATATATATGTAGAAGGGATGGCTTGTATATAACAACGGAAACATAATATATATATGATAACCACTTGCATGATCACGGATAGTTAATTAAATTAGCCCGCGAGAGTGTAGTTTCCTTGAGAGATATCGACGGCCGACCAAGGTTACGTTTACGTAGGCATGTTCATCGAAGACGTAAAGTTGTAAGTCATCCAATCCCATCGAACGGAGGAAGGAAATCGGTTATTCTTTTTTTCTTTTATTTTCTCTGAACCAAGGCATCTAATCATTGCATGATAAAATGGTTGGATATATATTGAGCACAGCCTGCCCGCGACACTCGAATCAAACCAATAAATTGATTGACTTGGTCGACCCATTTAGCTTTATATTATGTTTATTTTAACGTATATTATTATTATAATGTATAGAGTGACATATATATATATCGAGAGAGAGAGAGAGAGAATTCTCTCTCTTAATTACGAATAAAACAGTGAACTTAAATTTTACTCAAGTTAATTAGTTCTTTTTGTTTTGATTGACTCTTATGTTGTTTTTCTATTAGTTTAAATTTTACTTTTATAAATAAGTTTTATGTGTTACATCAACGAGTTGAACTTAGCGGTTCGGCTCGTCAGCAATTTGGGGTCCGTTTGGCAAATTAGTCGAAGTACTTTTGATAGGAGCACCTCTATTTAGAAGTCATTTCAAATAAAAGGTATTCTTATTTATAAAAGCGAAAGTTGTTTAGTTATATTTTTTCATCAAAATACAGAAGTGCTTCGGTAAGAAAAAATAGAGACATGTTGACGGGGTGGGGGCCGTCGTGGAGAGGGAGGTAGATGGGGGGGGGTGGGGGTGGTTGGAAAGAGGAGGACGGCGGTGGGGTGCAGAGGTGTTGTTGGCGAAGTGGAGGCCGTCGTAGGGAGACGGACGGCTTCGCGGAGGGAGGGGGACGACGGCAGGGGGGCTTCGCGGATGGCGGGGGGGAGGCGGACGATGGCGGGGTGTCTTTGTGGACGGCGGACGGCGGATGACGGCGGGGGCGGTCGTGGTGGGAGGAAGACGACGGCCGGGGGGGGGGGGGGGGGGGGTTCGCGGACACGGACTCCGGCTGCGGAGGGGGGGGGACGCCGTGCGGGGGCGGGGTGTCTTCGCGAACGGCGGACGGTGGCGGGGGCGGTCGTGGTGGGAGGGGGATGACGGGGGGCTTCGCAAACACGGACGGTGTCTTCGCGGACGGCGGGGTTGGTCGTGGTGGGAGGCGGACGAGGGCTTCGCGGACGGCGGACGGCGGCGGGGGGGGCTTCGTGGAGGGAGGCGGACGGCAGCGGGGGCAGTCACGGAGGGGATTTCGCAGACGGCAGCGGAGAGCGGAGTGCGGAGGTTGACGGCTGGCAAGAGAGGTGAATGGTTGTGCAGTGAGTATCGGGAGGAGATTTTCTGAAGTTAGAAGGAGAAAAAAACTCCTCCTTACTTCTACCTTCTATGAGAAGAAGAAGTGAATAATAATAGGTATCCAAACACTATACTTAAAATAAAAAGAACTTTTAACCGAAGAAGAAGTGAAAAAAAGCATTTCTAGACAGTTCCAAACGCACCATTGGACTTTTTACGTACTAGAGTACTAGAGTACTACTTTGCCCTAATTAATCATTGGTTTGATTCCGATTTTAGCAAAATTGGTGGGAACTGGACCCAACACCCTTAATTAGACTTTTACATAGACCTAGTGAGATCATATGACTTCACTGGATTATAAGAAATATAATATTTTGTATATTTTTGTAACAAAACTTACTTAGAGAGCAAGAGGATACCATGCTCTGATATCGTTGGGTTTGTTGAAACGGAGAAGAAACTGTTAACCGAACCTCTGTGTTTTTTTTCCAACTATGGAGAAACGGATGGAATGTGTGATATTTTAATAACCTACCGAATCAATCTCTTTATAACTTAAGAAAGTCAGAACGGAGAGAGATAGAGAGAGATAACAGGGTGTTTGGATTTTTGTAACAAAATTGGTTAAATTATGTATTTGAAAAAAAAAAGGTTGGATCCTGCTTTTTATTCATCAATCCTCCACCTCATTTGATCACATATGTTTCCACTTTTGTTTTTGCCGTCACATCTCCTCGAACACGATATTTTTATGTCATTAGATAACTTACACTTTATTTTAACACAATCTTTTGTCACTAAAATGTATAAAAAAATATTGTGTAACTAACTCTATCCATATATATATTTTGCAAACCCCAATTTAATTTTTACTAATGTCTCTTCCCATGCTCTATTAATTTTATCTCTATATTTACTAGCCTTTTTTCGTGTCTTACTAACTCCGTATATGTACTCACTTATGTTTAGTAAACATCAATATGCTGTTTTGAGTTAAATGCTAGTGGTACGTACGTAAATGTGTCCCTTTCTCATTAAAAATTGAGAGAGCTCCTCCCTCCAACTGGTATCTATATATATATATATATATATATATATATATATATATATATATATATATAAGGTGATCAGGTTTGCAAGAGGGTAGTCAACACATTTTGAAATTGGAGTTCAGCTTTCTATTTAACAGATCATCGGTTCATCTATATATATATATATATATATATATCAAAGGTAGCTAGCTAGGCACATAAACAAGAACCTAGCTTCTGACCTTCTTCTTCACAGGCCCGCACGCCAGCCATCTCTTCTTCGATCTGCACACGGCAGTCGGGTACCCGATAGACCATGCATGTCTACGTACGCGTCGATCGCCCCGCATCACATGTTCCTCCACCCACACCCATCTTCCTCTCCACGCACCGCTGACTTCTTCACATCACACACATATATAGACACATATATAATTAATATATTTGTATATATATTTATCTATACATATACATATACGTACACACGTCTGCAAACCGGCCGGGGATCCCGGCGTGTCTGACTGCTTCTTCTTCGCTTGAGCCGGTTGTCTGTATTCGTTCATTCCCGAGCATCCGGCAATCAAACCGGTGTGGGTTCGGGCAACCGGCCGATTTGCCGGAACTCCTCTGCCACCCCCCGGCCGGCTGAAGGATCAGCCAAAAGGAACTTGAAGAGCTGGATCGGCCAAGAATAATCCAGATATTCATGGCTGCACCTCTCAAAACGCGGTAGATCGATCGATAGGGGCACGTGTGCAAACCAACATATACATTAACATCTAAATCTAAACCTAGAAACTCAACTCAAACTTATTTATTATGTTAAACATGCGTGCGTACGTTTGAAAAGAGAGAGAAACTCGATTCATTAACAAGTCTGAGTTTAACATGTCTTTAATTATCCCACTTGATAAATTCCTTAGCAGCAAAACGGGACTACATATATATTTGTTTAAAATTAAATTATAAATATTAATGATATCGACTAAATATATGAAATAAATCAAAGAAGATTTAAATTTAAATTTAAACCTGGTTCTCGTTTTAGAATCGGGTTAGAATATGAGTTTTAGATCAAATTAACAAAATGTTACGTACACACAGGGGTACATCGAGTCTGAACCGGAACCACCGGAATATATATAGATTGAATTTGAATGGAATGATTCAGAGTTGTTCAAGGTTGAGACCCGCGCGACTTTAAAAAAAAAAGTCAAATTTGAATGACGGTTAAGTTTAAATCGTAAAATCTCCCGTTAAAACCGGAGCTAGCATAGAATAATAGTACGCTCGTTTGCACGGGTCCACAGCCGTAAATGTACCAGACATAAACCATACGTCGGTTTTCGTGACTGGCCGTGCATGGGGAATGTAAAAGCATCTTAATTTGATTGTACACCCACGTAACGACGACGACGCCGCCGCCGCCATAGACGACAAAGCCGGAAGCTCCCGGGGGTGCAAACGAAGCCTCAAATCAACAAGGGTAGAGATTTCGGTGCAGGGTCGATTGGCGATGGATCTCATTGGCTGAAAATTAGGCATGCAGATAATAAAAGACATGCATATCGTCATTGCCGACACAGCCGCCCGAAGATCAGGATCCGGTGGCAGTTAACACATCGTTGTGCATTGATTTGATCGGTTTAAAACTTGTCCCATCATGGCGCAGCCTCCGTAGTCCCAGAAGACGTCGTCGTCTCTTGGGGAGTCCTCTGTAAGAAAAAAGAAAAAGTGTAAATGCACACTAGGTCCATTTTAAAGAAATCACTTTACCACTAGGTCCGTTTTCAAAAACACATTACCATTAGGTCCGTTTTTTCAAAATATCATCACATCCACTCCAGTTAGGATTTGAAATGTCCTTTTTGCCCCTCGCGGAGGTGGCAGCTGGGCTGTACTTCGCAAGGACTTCGCGGCGGCAGCGGGCTTCGGGGGAGGGCTTCGCGGAGGCTTTGCGGAGGCTGCGGGGGAGGGCTTCGGGGGAGGGCTTCGCGGAGGAGGCTTTGCGGAGGCTGCGCGGCGTGGGCGGCCTTGCGGGCGACGCACTCCTCCAGCCGGACCCGGTCGGGGCCGTCCCTCGGGACGGTGGCGTCGAGGGAGTCGCAGAGGGCGCGGCAGTAGGCCGAGGCCTCCGAGAACCGCGCCGCGAACGGCGCCGTGTTGCAGTTCATCTCCTGCTCGACCAGGGTCACCACCCGCGGCGAGAGCGAGCACACCCGGCGAAGGGGGAGGGCTTCGGGGGAGGGCTTCGCGGAGGCTTTGCGGAGGTTGCGGGGGAGGGTTTCGGGGGAGGGCTTCGCGGAGACTTTGCGGAGGCTGCGGATGGAGTCTTCGCGGAGGCTGCGGATGGGCTTCGCGGCTCGCGGGAGGGCTTCGAGGAGTCTGCGGATGGAGGCTGCGGATGGGCTTCGCGGAGGCTGCGGATGGGCTTCGCGGGAGGGCTTCGCGGCTCGCGGGAGGGCTACGCTGCGGATGTGGATGCGGATGCGGCTGGGGCTGCTGGTGCACGTCCAGGAGGAAGAACGGAAACGAGACAGAGCTAGGGTACGCGCCGCGGCTGAAGGAAGACGAGAGGGACAGAGCGATCGAAATCGGGGGAGGAGGGTAAAAGTGGAATTTAAAAATGATAGGATGAAGAAATGGACTGGGTGATAATAAAATTTGGTGTCAACGGACTAAACAGTAACGAAATGTGGTCAACGGAGTTTTTGCTAAAGTCATTTTCTTAAATGGACCTAAGAGTAATTTTCCCAAAGAAAAAAGACCGGATCAACTCAGTTTCCTCCGCTCTCGACCTCCGATAAAAAATAATCACGATTCCGTATCACTCCAACGACGATTCAATAATAATAATAATAATGATCGATTCATCCGTTATTAAATTAACTGAATCTAACTTTTATATAATTTATTTCTGGATTATCATTAAAATTTTATTGAAATTTTGTTGAAATTAATATAATTCGTTATTAAATCGTTACTGAAAATATTACTCGACAACAACAAAATATGATGCCCTACGGCAAAAAAAAATCCTGGTCTTATATGATAGGGAAGAAACGTCCATGAACATCGTGAAAGTGAGAAGCAGAGGTGCAAAAGAAAAGAGTGGAGTTTTCTCACGGGGAGAATTTTTCCAATGTAGATAAAAGTATGGAAAATTTAATAGAAGACCCAACTTATAAATGTCACTTTAACGGAAAGACCAGTGTTAGGAATATTTTAACAAGAGACCTCATTTCACATATTGTTATAACTCCCGCCCCAAAATGGACGGTAACCATTACATGGAGTGAAAAAAAGTCTTTTATCCCCTACGAGATGTTGAAAGAAAGTCTTTTGTGCAAGGCAGATCTCCCCAGGATCCAGAAGGAGGAGGTGGAGGACGGGCAGGTGCTATAGATCAACGGTAAGCGCACTAGGGAGCAAGAGTAGATGACGGATGTGTGGCACCGCATGGTGCAAAGCAGTGGGAAAGTTTCAAGCCGTCCCCGGCTGCTGGAGGACACTGGTGGAAGAAGTGAAGACCAGAATGGAGAACGGTGTGCTCATGACGACGATGCCCAAGGTGACGGGGAAGAAGCTCAAGATCAAGTTTGCTGAGATCTCTAGCTAAAAAAACCCCAAGGTGTCGCTACGACGACGGGAGAATACAAGGGCGTGCCGCCGTAGGGTTCGATAGACAGAGAAATGGGAAAGCGGGATGGAGTTCTGTATCGTGGGGGTAGAAATGGAAAAAACAAAACAAAAATAACAGTTTGCTAACTGTCCGTCGCGGAACGGGTCTTTGGTTACAAATGTTATATTGACTGGGTTTTTTATAAACGGTATTTAGTCATTGGGTTTTTTAATAAAATCATTTTGATAATTGGGTCCCTAATTAATTTTTCCTAAAAATATTCTATCAAAAATAATTTATCTCCGTGAAACTCATCTTATTTGATAACGTTTGTATTTACGGTAGAAAAAAAAAAGTTCGTTCTGTCGAACCGTGAAAAAAACCCCAACTCTCGGTGGAATCCCATAACTCGACTCGGATCCACGGTAGTTACCGGATTACAGTTTCTTGATAACGAACTTGTCTGGATGTGCAGGTGAACAGGCTTGCACGTACTTGCCTGGCAGGCTGGCAGCGCCGAACGTACACGTCGGTTTCGAGGAGCTGTCACGGGCCGAGCGGCCTAAATGCTAGTTAAATCGACAGGACGAACATCGTCTTCTTCGGAACGGAATTAAACACGAGAGAGGGTACCTGTTGTGAATGCAAACACATCAGCCTTCTTCTCATTTCGTGGGCTTGAGCAGTTTACCGAATGTTGCTGGATATGGAGATGGTATTGACCTCCTCAGGTCGACCCTTAAATGTAAGATCGAAGGGGGGTAAGGAGAGGAAACGATATAATATATATAGATGTGCATACATCAGAAATAGGTAAGAACAAGGGCGGATTTAGATAAGGTTCGGTGAGGCCAAGTGACGACTCAACTAAATTTTAGGAAATCTCTTATGATCTGTTTGGCACCTAAATTTTTTGGGAATAAATCAAGTTCATCCTCAAGTTATTCTTCACACCAAACATGCCCTTAGTATTTGAGAAATTATACTTCTTCTTCTTTTACGAAAATGTGAACTCTGAACCAAATTGTCATGGAGTGTTTGGATCCACACTAATTTTATAAACTTGTGTTAAGGTAAAAATGTAAGATGATCAATGACGATATAAAATTGTCACGTTTGATGGGAAATTAAGATAGCAAAACAATGAGGAGACGATCGACTATGTACGCATAAACATGAAAAGTGAAAGAGCAAACTTGTTTCTTGTCCGAGAAGAAAATCATATAAAGATGTGTCTTTAATAATGATTTTCAAATATATCTTTATAACTCATCTTGTCGTGTAGTATTCAAAATGACCCATTATGAGATACCTCCGCTGGGTAAGAAATCATCTTACAACTAAAGTGTTGATTTCAACTCTAATCTCGTACCCCGCCCGGAACACAAGATCCAATTTATTTTCCAACCTTAAAAACAAAAAAAAGTATAATGAATAACTTAAAATTAAATGTATTTCAAGAGATGTCTACCAGAGGTTTCTGAATATCTAACTAACCGATCTAGAGACTTTACATTAATCAAGCTAGAACAAGTGGCGTCTAAGAAACATGTAGAAGCATGATATCTTATTGCACAGTATCTCAACGAATCAAGTAAAAAAAGGGGGTGTATATATTAATGTAGATATATATATATGTGTGTGTTGCTTGCTTCTGCCCCCACTGCCAACGTCTTCACATGCATGTTCAAGTGTGATCGTGTATAGATGTGGATCAAGAGCCAAGCAATTTAAAATAATCAATCTATATATCTATCTATGAGCTCATCCCCGGCTGCATGCGTACACCGGAAGGGCCCCAGAAGCCGATCAGACGTCGGGAGTACCTGCAGTTCTTGTCCGTTGTTGATCGGACTCCGATCGCTTCTGATCCCGTCCGGCGAACCACTGGACCGTCCGCCTGGCGATCGGCAGCCAGAGCCGCCTCACCTTCTCGTCCTCCGGGGTGCCCTTGCCGGCGGCCGGATCGTCCGGAGGCCCCCTGCTCCGGCCGCTCGCGTCGCCAAACCTCGAGACGTTGACGATCTCCGACATGCACCGGTTGTTGCCGGGAGCCGTCGCGGAATTTAATAAGATGGAGCGGGGGGAGCTGTTCGGGCCGGCGGCGTCCGCCCGGTCGGAGCCCGACGGGGAGGCCGTCGCCGGGGGCGGGGGCCGGGCGCCACTGGTCATGATATGCTGTCCGGCCCTGCTCTCGAGCGCCCTCTTCCGCTCCATCTCTTCCTTGATCTTGATGACGGTCTCGCCCATCGTCGGGAGCGCCCTTCTGTCTTGCCCCGGGCAGCGCTGCTCGCCGCTCGAATCGGCGGCGGAGAACCGCTTGCTGGAGAGCAGGTTGAGCATCTCCGTCTTGAGAGATATCAAGTCCGCGGAGTTGACGTCGCTCCAGCGGTTCTTGAAGACGACGTCCGAGAAGACGATCTTGTGTTTGTGCTTATGCAAGAACTGGGCGCCGCCGCCGCCGTCGTCGCCCCCGTCCAGCAGATTTACTTCGTCCTTCTTGCTCTCCTTGCTTCCCCTTTCTGCGGCCTTCCGAAAGCTGCCCGCCCAGGCGAACCGCGACGACGGCGGTCGGTCGGCGGCGGGCTCCCTCTCGACGTACAGCTCGAGGTCGGCATCCTCCCTGCCGGCGGACGGATCGCGGAAGAGGGACCTGGAGCTGGTGGAGTACTTGAAGAGGGTGAGATCCTCGAGCTCCACCTTGCACCGGCAGAGCGGGCAGCTGGAATGGCTCTCGAGCCACCGATCAACGCAGTCTAGGTGGAAGGCGTGCTTGCACTTGGGCAGCAGCCGGAGGACCTCGGCAACCTCGAACTTGGACAGGCAGACGGCGCACTCGAGGCCCTCCCTGGCGCCCCTGAGCGAGGAGAAGCGGAAGAAAGGGAGCGACTCGATGATCGCCTTGTCGATGCCGGAGAACCGCGAATTGGGCGCCAGGAGACCGTTGGGGCGGCGGTGCCGGCCGTCCTCCGCCCTGTCGTGGCCGAAGAGCTCGGCATCGGAGGCGGCGTGGCAGAACTTGGCGTACACGAGGAGGAGGAAGGTGAGGGAGAACATGATGGAGAAGATGCCGATCACAATGGCGATGCTCGGCCGCAGCGAGACCGTGGCGTCCTGCTGCGGAGGGGCGTCCCCCGAGGTGGGCTGTTGGGCGCCGGCGGCGAGGAAGGAGACGGGGAACAGGAGGGAGAAACAGAGGAAGTATGGGGCAGTCATCGGCCGAAACGATGATGATCCGCCGCGCGCTGGCGCCACCAGTTCTTGCCGGAGTCCTTCCCGAGCGGCGGAGCAGGCAGCCAAATACTGGTCTTTACAGGGGAAGAGAGGGGTTTTATATGCGGCGCCGGCGCGTGGACCCCCCCGGCATGCGGGGTGCTTCCCGGCCTTGTTCTACCGTCTTCATCTCTTCGTGGGGGGTGCCCTGCTCGGCGAGAGAGCGGATCACTCAGTTCCCGGGTGGAGGGAGCTCTCGCAGTCCTCAATGGCATGAGGACATCTGGTGTCGCGAAAAACGAAGCGTCGGTGCATTTTAAATAGGGTGTAAAGTAGATATGACGTCGCTCGGTAGTGGGTAAATAGAGGGTCGGTAGTGGGTCTTTGAAGCCTCGGTAGCTCGGTAGTGGGTAAATAGAGGGTCAGTAGTGGGTCTCAAGGCTCGGTAGTGGGTTAATAGAGACTCGGTAGTAAGTCTTTGAAGCCTCGGTAGCTCGTTAGTGGGTAAATAGAGGGTCGGTAGTGGGTCTTTGAAGCCTCGGTAACTCAGTAGTGGGTAAATAGAGACTCGGTAGTGGGTCTTTGGAGCCTCGGTAGCTCGGTAGTACCCTCTATTAATCCACTACCGAGCTTAGTTTAACTTGCTATCGAGTCTTTAAAAACTCGCTACCGAGACCTGTTACACTTGCTACCGAGGCTTCAAAGACCCACTACCGAGTCTCTATTAACCCACTACCGAGCCTTGAGAATCCACTACCGACCGCTTATCAACTCGCTACCGAGCTACCGAGGCTTCAAAGACCCACTACCGAGTCTCTATTAACCCACTACCGAGCCTTGAGAATCCACTACCGACCGCTTATCAACTCGCTACCGAGCTACCGAGGTTTCAAAGACCCACTACCGACCCTCTATTTACCCACTACCGAGCCTTGAAAATCCACTACCGACCGCTTATCAACTCGCTACCGAGCTACCAAGGCTTCAAAGACCCACTACCGAGTCTCTATTAACCCACTATCGAGCCTTGAGAATCCACTACCGACCGCTTATCAACTCGCTACCGAGCTACCGAGGCTTCAAAGACCCACTACCGACCCTCTATTTACCCACTACCGAGCGACGTCATATCTACTTTACGCCCTATTTAAAGCGCACTGACGCTTTGTTTTCCGCGACACCAGGTGTCCTCACGCCATTGAGGACTGCGGGAGCTCCCTCCACCCGGGAACTGAGGTGATCCGCTCTCCCTCGGCGAAGCATATGGTACTCTGAACACCGTTTTTTATTGAAGAAGGTGAAGGACACAGAGAAAAGAGGAGACCAAGGATTCCCGGGAAGAATATGGATGACGTCAGAACTGCCCCAAGCTCTTGTCATTCTTTCTTTTTTTTCTTATTTTCCGGTTATTAGAATAATCAGCTGACAGCGTACCTTCTTTCATTATTTTGGGGAGATGTACAGATGTGCAGCCAGACAACCTTGGTAGCAGGGAGCACATATAGAACACTTTATGATTTTTACTTTCTGCATCTCTCCTCTACTTTTTCATATCTAATTAAGGTGGCGTTTGTTTACGACGTGTTTGGTTGCATGATAATTTCTCGTACATTTTCATAATAAAAAATTATATTAAAATTATGATGTGAATGAACTCATGACATAAAATTATAATATTTGTAGTGACGTGATTACAAAAAAGAGTAACTACCACACATGACCAAACAAAGTGGGGGGACCACAAGAGAAAAGAAAGAGATGAGACCCTCTTTTTTTGTTTAAGAAGAAAATCACTTTTAAAACATAAAATTGTCATGGTAACCAAACACATCTTTTAACAAATTTTCTTACAATTTTTAAAAATTAAAACAAAAACCTTCGTTATCATGTAATCAAACACCCCATTAGCGTCGAATGTGAAAATCTAAAAGCGGCGTGTTTGGTTGCACGATAATTTTTGTACATTTTTACGATAAAAAATTGTATTGAAATAAAAAGTGAACTAACTCGTGACATAAAATTATGATGTTTAGAGGGATGTAATAACAAAATAGAGTAACTATCATACATGATCAAACAAAGTGGAGGACCACAAGAAAAAAAAGGTGAGACCTTCTTTTTTATTTAATAAAAAAATCACTTTCAAAACATAAAATTGTCATGGTTGCCAAACATCTATTTTAACAAGTTTTCTTATAATTTTTAAAAATTAAAATAAAAATCTCTATTATCATGCAACCAAACACCTCATATTAGTTTTAAGTCTAGTTTGTGACCAGGATAATGGGGTGTTTGATTTGACAATAATTTGAATTTGTGTTACAATTCTATATTTTTGAAATAACTTTTTTTTTAAAAAAAGATATTTGACAATTATGATATTTTTATACTTTTAAAGTAGTTTCTTTCTTAGACAAACAAGCGGATCTCATCTTTTTTGTTAATCTCGTGGTCTCCTCTTTCATTTTGTTTGGTCATATATGATAATATTCTTTTCTGTTATCGGATCTCTCCAAATTTTTGTGATTAGTTAGTTTATATTTTATTATGAAAATATGCAAAAAATTATTGTGGGACCAAACACTTTTTAATGGGGTGTTTGGTTACGTGATAATTTTTTGTACATGTTAAAAATAAAAAGTGAATCAACTTATGATATAAAAGTATCATGTTTGGAGAGATGTGATAACAAAAAAAATTAACTATTATATATGATCAAACAAAGTGGGAGACCACAAGAAAAAATAAAGAGGTTAGATTCTTTTTTTTGTTTAAGAAGAAAATTACTTTCAAAACATAAAATTGTCATGATTATCAAACACTTCTTTCAACAAATTTTTTTACAATTTTTAAAAATTAAAATAAAAACTTTCATTATCATGCAACCAAAACACCCCATCAGCATTTGATTTGATCGGGATACTATAATGGGGTGTTTGGTTGCATGATATTTTTTGTACACTTTCATGATAAAAAATTATATTAAAATAAAAAGTGAACTAACTCGTGACATAAAATTATCATGTTCGGAGGGATGTGATAACAAAAAAGAGTAATTATCATTCATGATCAAACAAAATGGGGGACCACAAGAAAAAAAAAGGTGAGACCCTCTTTTTCTGTTTAAAAATAAAATCACTTTCAAAATATAAAATTGTCAAAGTTGTCGAACACCTCTTTTAAGAAGTTTTCTTATAATTTTTAAAAATAAAAATAAAAATCTCCATTATCGTGCAACCAAACACCACATAAATCATTACAACTTTTTCGGATTCAAAAGATATACATTTGCACGATATTAAAAGATCTATGCAGACACCCACAAAGAGGTGACGTACGTCCGACCAAACAACACATCGAAGGCTTTGTTAAGCTTTTTATCAAACAGCCACCAAGTATATTATAAATGAGAATACCGCTGGTTTCTCTTTTTTCTAGAGATTCTTTGACACCTCAACAAGTGGGGTCGATTCTCGGACTAAAATGGTCTTTCCAAGATGTCCTAAATTCTTGTTTAAACAAGTTAAACTGAATTTAATATTTTAAATTTTCGGTTATATTCAGATAAAAATAATAAAGTCAGATTCTGTTGTTTTAAGTTATCGGAATGTGAATCTAATAAAATCAGTTAATTTTGTTTCTGTTTATTCATTTCAATAAAAAATGTATTTCAAGTAAAATTAAATTAATTAATTAAATTAGATGAATTATAAAAATATGATGCATAAGGTTATAAAAATAAAAATAAAAAAATTTAATGTTATTATATCAAATATTTATAATGATATATAAATCTTCACATTATTTTAAAATAAATATAAATATATATTATATATCTCGATAATTATCAAATTTGTTTTAGATTTCAATAATAAATTTTGAATCGAACCGAAATAAAAATATAATAATCCTAAAATTATCAATCGAAACATATTAATTTTTACTTGAATTAAAATAGGGATGTCAACAGGTCGGATGCGGGTTAAATAATAATAATATTTGTATTTGTATCCTATAAGAGAAAGGTGTATCCACTTGTTGTTTATTAATTATCGGTATCGAATTAATCTACGAACTGTATGGTTCTATCCGCTTAAAAATGATTTATGGTTGGATAATGTATAGTTAAAGAATATATAAAGAGATAATATTTACATGTTCCATTTTTTAAAAAAATAAAAAATAAAGACAATTTTATTGATGGAAACATACATAAAAATATATATTATAATTATAAACATCTACTTATATGAATGTATTAGAAAAAAAATCTTAGTTATATGTCCAACACAAAATATGAGAAAAAAATGATTTACAAGTCTGTGGCAAATATGATTTTTAAGTTTGTAGTAACTAGTTATATGTCCAATACAAAATTTGAGATAGTCGATCTATAACAAAATAAAATATTTTCTCGTAAGATTACAATGTCTATTCATATTTTGTGTTGCCATTGACCATCCGACAGATCACACAGTCGATGAATTTGTCCAGCATGACAAGTCTCTCGGGATGTCAAATTTGACGGTAGCTAGATTAGGGAGGGAAAAGAGTCATCGTCATCTATATGGACTGCACCTCAGGATATGGCATAGGAAGAAGATATTGCTTTCGGAGACAAGATTTGTCTAATGTCGAGATCTGAGAGAGGTGGGTGAATTGGAGAGTACAAGATAATAAGATTTTTTTCGATAAGATATGTATATATTTAGATGTGATAGAAGGTGAATCATTAAATTATGTATTAATTAATAAATACGAATAACGACTTTCAAATTTGATTTATGTGTTTATGATCATATCCACTAAAATAACTATTAATTGATAAACAAACATAATTGGATAATCGGACAAGCGACAACTATAAATCCAAATACGATATAGGTAATTTTGCTTCTCAATAGTGAATCCGATCCGTTTGCTCCTAAGCGGACGGTGATGTTACCCCCAGCCTACTCGCGGTCTTGGTTGGACGGTTACGGGGTCGATCCTGCCCGTTGGGACTTGGTCGTGGTATCCGGTATGTCCGTACCCGGCGCCGCCATCTCTATCTGCGTTTTGTTCGGGCAAAGGTCGCTCCCATGTCCGCTCGCCGCTCGGAAGCTCGCACTTGTAATCTAAAACCCTTCGACCCCCCTCCTGTTATAAAAGCAACCGCCTCGGATGATGCCCCAGATCGCCGGCTTCCGGTTTTTCTTCTCCCCCCTCTCTCCCGGGACTCCTCTTTCCGCCTCTTCTAGCCTCTTTAAGCTCTCCTTCGCGTCATCCGTCGTCTGCGGATTCAGGCCCGCGGCGGCAGCGCCGCGCCGCTCTCTGACCATTTTTTCGGCGTCGTCGTCATCATCTGGTCGGGGAGCGCGGAGGGGCGGCGGCGGGGTTCTTACTCAGAGGAGGAAGAGCAGTGGCGGAGGGGGTGGCAAGACCGTGAAGGAGAAGCGGGACGAAAGAGCGGCGCCGGGGATGGAGCAGGAAAGCATGGGATTTAACAGGAAGCGCGCGGAGGGGAGGGACCGGAGCGACAAGCCGAGAAACCTGCAACTCAAAACCCGGAAGCTGAACCCCGTCAGCACAATCTGCTATGTCCAGGTGAGGCTGGTTTTGTGCCTAGACTTTTAGATTGACCCCTCTCTTTTTTTTGGCTCTAACGGGTACACAGACGCTCTTTTTAGTGTATTGTGGGGTCAGTTACTTTTGAAAGTGGAGTTCGCCTCTTTCGAAATTTGTCTTGATGGATTGAGGAATTTCGGGCGATACCGATTCTGTACCGTCGTAATCGCCTTCAAAATCGTGTCTTCCATGCCTTCCAACTCCTCTTGTTGTTTGGTTTCTGCATCCATTCTGAGTTTGCATCTGACAGTATCCTTTTCCTTTCTCTATATTTTTCGTCTGACGTGGATAGATATTGGGGACTGGCATGGACACACAAGATACATCACCATCTGTTTTGCTCTTCTTCGATAAACAGAGGTTCATTTTCAACGCTGGTGAGGTCAGTCAAAGCAACATTTGTCTTTCAGTGCTGTAGTACATTCTGATTTATCTTGCAAGCTGCAAATGTAAATTCTAGAAGATTAAATTACATATTCATGTAGAAAAATAACGTATAACTTATCCTCTCAATACAGAATGGTCCTCGTCTAATTTTATTCTATAATCCGCTGCAAGGGTATAAGGATATATACTTATTTACTTTTCAACAAAAGTCAGTGAGATGTAAAATCATTTTGGTGTTCTGGACAAAATAAACAGAAAAATTTCTTTTATGAATTCAAAGAGTATCTTCATTTAAAGTACACATCATGGACATCGAGTATCATCTAAATAAGACTGTATAGGATCCACATGTGAACAGGAAATGCTTTATACGTTGTTTGGGTATATTTTTCTTTTCAATACATGCAACGTTTTCATTATTTTTACTATAATGAACTCCAATCTATAGCATGGCTTGTGGGATAGGCTGATCTGGTTTGGAATAGGCCGATCTAGTTATGGATAGGCATCCCAGCTGGTCCTGACCAAATCTGGTCAAACTTAGCCCATTCAGGCTAGTTGTTGGTCTATCCAAATTGGGATTGAGTGATCCAGTTACACAAGGACAATGTGAAAGGCTATGTATGGGTGAGGAATACCCTTGGGATGTACATTGGAGTCGCCACTAGTGGAACCACAATTGCGTTGGAAGGTTGTGACAAGAATGAACTGCATTGGTCTCACATCATAAAATGTATAAAATTATGGAGATATATATGATACGAGGAGTGCCTTTTAAGGATTAACCATGTGGGCAAGGCCCAAAGTTGAGAATGTGTACAGATGTTATGTTGTATATTTACATGATAATAATATCAAAGGCCCACACAGTATGCTATGGGTTGGTTTAAGATAAACTAGGTGAAAGTTGGTGAGGCTGTAGTGGCTTAATAGTGTGATAGAAGTAGGGGAAAATAAATTTCTATGGGAGGGCTATGCATGAAATATAATGCCAGCGAGCCACCATTGTGCCGGAAGACTGGGGCAAAATGAATTAGACCAGTTTCACAAATATGTTATTTGGCCATAAATGTAAGTTTTTTTACCCATTACACTTGTAGTCAAAGGTACTACACACAAAACACCTGGCAGGTGTTTGGTTGGGTTAATTTAGGGATCGATTCTCCCTTATAGAATTCTGCAATCTCTGGCTTATAGCAACCAGTTTTCATGTGTCTGCTTGAGAAAGATGATAAAATACTAACTACGAACTAGAAAATACATGCATTGAGCCATCGAGGTACTGTTTTCTTCTTAAGCACACCTCATTTTTTTCTTTAAAAAAATTGGAGTGCTATTCAGACATATACTTAGATCCCATAATACTGGTTTTATGGATCTTCATAGGCATCTTCAAACATTGTTAATCTGATTGACTGCAGGGGCTGCAGCGTTTCTGCACTGAGCACAAAATTAAGTTGTCTAAGGTATGAGATGTCTGATTGCATAAGACTAGTCTAGTTTCTATGGCAATAGCTTTTTAATAAGAAGGTATTTTTTCTGCTAATCTTGCCTTTTTTTCTTCAGATTGATCATATGTTTTTGACACGTGTTTGTTCTGAAACTGCGGGTGGTCTCCCAGGTGGGCATTTAGTTATGGTTTTTGCTACCGAACCATGCATCTTTTGAAAATTGAATGGTAGTGTTAAAAATGAATTATTTTTTTATTTACATAGTTGATTCAGATTGTGTAAGTTCTTCTTAATATGTATGAGACTCAGGTAGATGGTAGCTTATAGTTGGGTCATGATCAGATTTTTTTAAGTTCATTTGTGATGCATGATTTGGGTAACTTCTCATCAAAGTTTTGTATGAGTGCAGGTCTTCTATTAACCTTGGCTGGCATTGGAGAGGAAGGAATGTCTGTAAGTTTCAAAACTCTTTAATGTATCATTCATGTGTTCATATGGCTTTCCTTTTGTGTGGAGGGTCACAATTGATGGGGACAAAATTTCAGATTTTAGGATTTCTTTTAAAATTGAGTCCTTAATGAATAGATCTGTAAATAGAAGTTTAAGAGGGTCTTTTGTTTAATTTTTCTCTTTCTCTATATTAAGAGGAACATTGTAAATATTAAGCAGCTAGTTGAAAGTTTAATCAACAGTGGAATTTTTGGTGCCATTCGGGCATGTTCTCCCACACAGAGGGCTGCGGCCCCCGTTTCCTTCCTCGTCCCCCTGATCAGCCGAGGCCTTCCCCTTTCAATCCCCTATTCCCTGGTGAGGCCGCCAATGCTATCTCCCTCCAAATCCTCAGGCCTCCAAGCCCTTTGTCCAACCTTTCCCTTCACAGGTGTTCCTCGACACTATCACGACAGCATGCTGTTCAGAATCTGTTCATCGTCATTGTCTTCCTACGACAGCTCAGTGCCTGCGACGGAAGATCCGGCGATTCCTGGATCCAGCACACTGCAACAGGTTGTGGTTGGCTTCCCATAGATCTGCACGGTCTGCTCTCCTCAGATCTGGACAGTGTCTGGAGATTTGGAGCGTCCGGCGATAACCGTGATCCCCATCCTTCTTCCTCTGATCTGGCCATTGACAGATGTTGCTCCGCAACTTCACCTCCCTTGACTCCGGCGATTCTCGGACTTCCCTTTAAGTGGGCCTTTGTCATTGCCTTCTTCTCCAGTTCAGGATCCCTTAGGATGCCACTCGTCTTCACAAATCCTTGCTTCTCCAGATGATCTCAATGGTGATCCTCCGCAAGCGCACTGGCTTCTTGTGCAACATCCAGGTGGTTCTGCAACTGGTGTTGCGCGTGCAGGACCTCCATGACCTTCCTAGGGTCTGTTTGCGCATAGGAAGTCCACAACCTGCCAGCCCTTTCTGCGCACAGGTTCCAAAAGATTCTGCGGTTGCCTCCACACGACCCCCCTCATGTGGTCTTTCCATCCTCACACGCGCGAGATCTCACACCGGTGGAAGTCCCAGGACACCCGATCGGTGGAGGGATGTATTTCAGCTGTTGCGAATCTGCCTGGTCCACTCGCGCACCTGACACATGCGATTGGGCCTCCTCTGGGCCTCAGTTAGACAGAATAACCAGGATTTAGTTGTTTTAATTTTGGTTTTCGGCGTTTTAGTTGGTTTTAACTAGTTTAAAAATTGGTTTGAGCGTTTATTCGTTTAATTCCAGTTTTAGTCAATTTCTGTCCTGCATCACAAATATTTGATGTTAGATATTCAATGCCTCAAATTTTAATGCATGTGCCCATAATTGTCAGTACAGTTCCTGTCAAATCCTCTCATGGCTGGCTTATCCTATCTAGTGAAGAAAAGGGAATCTGATGCAGAATGAAGTGAATAGGCTCTGCTTCAAAAAGTAAATCCTGGTTGAGACATTATTGAACATCTATTATGAAAAATTAACTGGCCAAGGTTCACAACAAAATTGCTGTAGATCAAATTGCCTTCTACCATTTCTGGTGAGTATGTTTGGTAGGGATTGGATTGGCTGAGCCATCGGCCATTCCACATGAAGCTAGGCTAATTTTGGATTGGCCTAGGTTGGAAAGTAGAAACTTTTAAAAATTGGAAGAACAGGAAAACTCATGAGCATGATGACATCTTAGTGTACCCACATCTTCGCAGAAAATGTGCCAAAACGGACTTCCCACCAAGATATCTTCTCAACAAGTAACAACATATTACAGGTATATTCTGCACGGTGTGTTTTCTGTGAGACCTATGAAGAGAATGTGGATCATCTGTTTTTGAACTGTGGAAGACCCTATTCAGAAGTTGCTACATTCAATGGGCCGGGCATGCAGTTGTGAAATCTTTATTCGTACAATGGGGGTAGTTAAGGCCCTGGAAGGTGGCTGCAATTGTCTGGAAACCCCTATTCCCGGTGATGCTTTGGGCCATTTGGAGCATATGGAACAAGAGGATCTTTGAGGTGAAGTTCGAGGGCCTGCCAATGATTCTTCAGCGCATGACATTCTTCATCAAGGATTGGCTTTTTGTGCCTTATGGATCATGTGTGGTTTGGGCTTCCTTTGGTGCAAAGCTTAACCAGTGGAAACATTTCTTACTTTAGTTTGTTGGACCTATTAAATTAGATCACTAGGGATCTATTGTAAGTTTTGTTTATCTCCCTTAGGGGTGCAGGAGACTCAATAACCTGGTCTCATGGATCCCTCATGTTGTGCCTCATTACTTAGGATGGTCATTGACCATAGATGGTAACAAACTTTTGCAGTTGATGGTCTGAATTCCCTGATCCCATTCATCTGCTTTCCATTCCGGCCATCCTCTCCATCCACCTTCTCTCACATCCATCATTTATCTTTCTTTTGGCATCCCCCCTTCCTTTTGTAACCAGTCCCCTCTCTTCTCCATCTATGATGGTTGTCTCAACCACTTGGCTATGCACCTTAGGCACTTGAAGTTGAGGTGAAGGTGACCCCTACTTGTCTTCAAGCTCATCTTGCATTTGGCTACATAGATCAACACCTATACAGGGTTGTAGGAGCTTGTTCACGAACTGGAAACCTCATGGCAATCTTGTAGTTGAGGATGATGACTAGCGATGAATGACAATTTTTATTAGTATCTCATCATTGATTGCAGAATCAGCAAGATCAGATTGGGATCGGCCGATTCCGGGATCGTATTGGTTGGTAACAATCCAATTTTCACTTGGAGGTCCTATCCAACCCTATCTTTCACCAAAATCGATCAGATCAGGTTGGATTGGGGCAAGAATCAATCGAATCGGCTGATTCAGGCAATTCGTCGCTGGAATTGAGTCCTCCGCCATTGCTGCAGCACTGTTCCCCGCCCGATAGGGCTGGGAAGGAGGCCTTACTGGGTCCATTGGGGCTCAGTAAGGTCATAAGTCATTGGATCATGTGACTTCCAGTTATTTGGGGTCTAAATGGGCCTGACATAATAGCATCGGGTGACTAAACCCTTTACCGAATCCCGATGGACCCCATAAGGCCTCCTCTGCCTACTGAGTGGGGAAGAGCGCCACAACAGTGGCGGAGGGCTCGATTTTGGTGACGAATCACTTGAATCGGTTGATTCGATTGATTCCTACCTTGATCTAGCCTGATTTCGGTGGGACTGGATCGATCCTCCAAGTGAAAATTAGATCAAGACTGACCAATCTGATCCCAAAATCAGTCAATCCCCATCCAATCTGGTCGATTATGCAATCAATGATGGAGATACTGGTGAAAGCTGTCACTAATCATCAACCTTGACTACAAGACTCCATGAGGTTTCCAGTTCATGAACAAGCTCCTACAGCCCTGTATAGGTGTTGATCTTTGTAGCCAAAAGTAGGATGAGCTTGAAGGCATATAGGGGTCACTTTCACCTCAGGTGCCGAAGGTGCATGGCCAAGTGGTTGAAACTTGAAACAGTCACCACATATGAAGAAGGGGAGCTGGATACAGAAGGAAGAACGGATGCCAAAAGGAAGATGGATGCTGGATGTGAGAAAATGTTGATGGAGATGATGGCCAGAATGGAAGGCAGTTGAATGGGCTCAGGGAATTCAGACCATCAACTGCAAAAGTCTATGAACATAGATGGTTGATGACTATTCTAAGTAATGAGGCAAGGCATGAGGGGTCCATGAGACCAGGTTATTGAGTCTCTTTCACCCTTAAGGGAGATATACAAAACTTATAATAGGTTTCTAGCGGTCTATTTTGATAGGTCCAACAAACTAAAGTAAGAAATGCTTCCACTAGTTAAGCTTGACACCAAAGGAAGCCCAAGAGAAACCCATTGGAAAGGTATTGGATGAGGCATTGACCCGATATAACCGGATCCGGTGATTTAACCCCTTACTAGGTCCTGATGAACCTGGTAAGGGGTTCTTCTCAGTCGATGGGTGGAGAAGACTGCTGCAGCAGCAAAATGCTGCCACGGTAGCCAATACAACCCCCCAAATGGGTTCCAAATTGGCCCCAAGGTGCCTAGATCGGATCAGAATCTGGTCTAGGCCCATATTCTATGGTTTTTTTTCATTTTTAGGGTTTTTTAAAGAACTGATCCCGACTTATTCCAGATTGGTTTTCCTCCCAAAATGTCAGTTGGAATAGGCTGATCCGATCCGATCGTGCCCACCAATCCGGGTACACATTCCGATGCGGCAATCATTAATCTCCATGGTTTGTATGAGACCTTGGGCATTAAGGCAATCAGTGTTCCATTGGCAGAATGTTGCGAATAAGAAGCAGCATAAGGGGTGCCTTACGTTGGTTAGTGATGGAGAGGGCCAATAACCCAAAGAAGAAGTTGGTTATGCCGCTTGGATCCAACTGAAGGCAAAAAGGGAATGTGGGTTGGGGGGGGAGAGGGGGAAAATCGTGCGGCAATCCCATTATTGGGTTCTACCAAAGTGGGTGAGATGGTGAAGGGACTGGGAAGGTATGACAGTTGGAGAACCCAACAAAGAGGAAAATCATGGCAGAATTGAGGCTACGATCTTTCTGCATGGACCAAGGAAAGCAAAATTGGAATCGAAGACCGGATTGGCTAGTGCTGATTACAATCTGATATGGATTGGATTGGTGGAATCAGCCGATCCTATGGGAGAAATATCGATCTGAAATCAGCACTGTTTGGTTCTTCACAAACCAGAAAGAAAATAAACTAAAAATATCCTAGAAGATAGATTTCCCATAGGATTCCGCAGGGAACCTGATATCGCCAGTTCACTTGTACGGGTCCAGGGCTCCCTTCTTCCTATCGGGCAGGGAAGGCCACATCTTCCGAAGGTGGAAAATTTCGATGTGAGTGGCAGGAAGTGGCTGATTCAGGCTGAAGCTGCTGAACAGCCCCAATCCAGACAGCCAATCCACCAGATCCAGTCAAAGCCTGGAATAGACCAGAACTGGATGATATGTATTGACTTGTTCATGACTCAGCCGATTATCGATCTGACCCATTTGAGTTGGATGTTTGGCTCAGTTCTGTTGTGGAGATGGGTGACGAGGGCGAGCGTGACCAAGGATTTCAGGATCAGGGTTGTATGTCTGATTCACTCAATGCAGTAGAAGTTGAACCTCTGCTAACTTGGTCTTGACTGGGCTGATTCTCTGCCCAATTCAGCCCAAGTCTGCTGGTTCATTTGCTATCCTATCCTCTATGGTTTATTCAGCTTTATTCTAATTTGACCATTTCATTCTTGTTTGACATCACTAGATTTTTATCTAATATAAGATCTCTAAAGCTTCACAGATTGCAGAAGACTATTGCATATCTTTTTGTGAACCACACAAAAATCTGGTCTAGAATTTGTTTATGTGATCTAAGATCTCTAATGCTTCTTAGATTGCAAAAGACTCTATTGGATATCTTTTTTGTGAACCACAGAAAAATCTGGTCAAATTCTTCATTGTTTATGTTAACTGTAGCGGAATATGATCTGCCAAGGCTGATGGATGTCTAGAAAAACAGAGGCGAGGAATGGATAACAAATTAAGAAATGCTCTAGGGAGTTGAGCTAGATTGGGACGTAGAGATTGAGAGGTTTGGCCTTTTTTGCCTTGCTCTTCTTGATAGACCAAATTCTTCTGAAAACAACATGCATGCGAGTACTACGACAAGAGCAAAACTTTATTATAGGGTTGATGTGTTAATGATTTTACAAACTGTTCACATTATATAGTGAATCTTATGTCATGAAGACTGAGACAAGATGAAGTTTTCAAAGACAATTCTGTGGGATGCAAAGCCTCTTTGTCGGGCAACTGTAACTATCACCTTTTAGATCTTTTGTTTTACCCTTACGTTGCAGGTCGTTTGAACTTTTACTCGAATTGTGTCATGGGTTACTTCATCACCGTAGTGTTGGTATTCAGACATTTGTTTGAGGCATTTTCTCTATCCCTTTACCTTAGGTTTTCAGACATTATGTCATTTGCGGTGTAGCCCTTAGGTTTTCAGACCATGTTTAGACAAGAAGTCAACACTAAGCATAGAATTCTACCAAGAAGGTAAATCAAAATTTTATGCATCCCTAGTATAGATTTAAAAGAATTAAGCTCATATTTGATTTAACAAGTAGGAGGAAAAACAGTTTTTTTTTTATTTTTTGTCGTATCAACAGATAGAATGGCAAGACAAATTAGGGTATATTATTTTCTGTCTACAAATATCTAAAATTTGATGTCTAATACTCAGATAGTTCGAACTGTATAACACCAATGATTGTAAGGAGTTGGAGGACAAGCTGCCTTATTATTAATCTGAGTTTCTTTAGAGAGTTTTTTTGAAAGGCAAAATCATGGTTATGCAAGATACTATGGCTTTCTGTCACTTATAAAAGATCTTCAGTATCTTTTCAAATTCTTTGCCACCTAAGATTTAACGTAGTCTGCTGATGTAACCTCAAATTTAACAAAAAGATTAATTCTCTTTGTTTTGGAAATTCATTTTCCTCTTGAATTTGAATTAGACCTTAGCATTGACTTTGTAAGAAAATAGATGATATTTCATAAAAGTACTAACTAGGGTCAAAATTATGTGTTGAGGTTAGGTTCTTTGAAAATTTATTTTGACCTCTCCCCGTCGGATGGTGCGAAGATCCGACGTTAATTACATCGAGATTACTCGAATACCCTTGATTATCGTCATAGCAATCCATGAAAGTAGAAGACATGCATCCACAAAATAAACATTCACACATGGAGAAAACAACCCCATGAATTCGATGGAAAGGCAAGCACTTAATTTGGTTTTGAATTTGATTTGAATTGCATTTTTGATTTAAGTTGAATTGAATTGATTTGAATTTTGGTTTGAATTGATTTGAATTTGAGTTTGTTTAAATTGATTGAAATTTGGATTTGGTGTGTGAGTTTTAATTTGATTTGAATTTAATTTAATTTGAGTTGATTAATTAGTTTAAGTTTGTTTGGAGTGAATTTGATTGGAATTTAATTTGAGAGATTTATTTGGCTGACTTTGATTTATTTTGATTGAATTGAATTTGATTAAAATTGAGTTTGATTTGAGTTGGATTTATTGATTTAAATTTGGTTCAATTTGGATTTGTTCATTTATTTAAATTTGGTTCGAGACAATTTGTTTAAGTCAGATTTGGCTTGAAATGAAGTTTGGATCGGATCTGTTTTAGTTCAAACAGGTTGGGACTTCGCAATTTTCAGTTTCAATTCTGATTTCAGAGATTCTTACATTTTTATTTGTTATCTTTGTTTGTTGATCTTCTTAGAATGATATTCAGATTCAGATTTCTTACAGATTCCAGATCTTTACACATGTTTCAGATTCTAAATCTCCAGATTTCGGTTCCAAAGTTATATTTCAGATGGGTGGTTCATTGGATTTCTTTAAGTTCAGATTTTTTTTTACAGATTCTGTCGGAACATGAATTTCCTGAGTTAGTTTGCAGTTTCAGATTTATGTGATTTAGTTCAGATTTCAGATTCGATGTATTTTTATTTCAGATTTTCTGTTGCATGTCTGGATTTCGAATTCTGGAGTTCAGATTTTTGAATGTGGGGCTCAAGTTGGAATCTGGTTCCAGATGTAGATTCTGACAGAATTATGTATTGAATTTGATTTAAACGGTTTGATGTTGTTCCCATTTTACAGATTGCAGATTTGTATATTTCAGATTTTTACAGATTATATTTTCAGATTTTTTATTGCCTTGCCTTCCAAAATTCATGGTGCAGTCCTCTCCTTGTAACATAAGTCCGTGCACCGAACATGAATTTTCATTTGTCTTCCTCAACATGAGACATGATTTATAACTTGCATGACCCGAAATCAGGTCTTTACGAGTCCTTGATGAACATGGAATTTGCTTTGATCAATTTGAGATGGAAAAACACCCGGTCTTTGATAGACTTGTGGGCATTCCTCTCAGCTGGTTTGAGATTGAGCTTGTCCCGGCCTTTGATAGGCTTGTGGGAAATTAGCTCCTCTCTATCTTCATGTAGCTTCTTGAGTTGATGAACTTGTCATTTCGTAGGCGGCATGTACTCGGTCTTGATAGACTTATGGGCATCCCCATTGTTTTGAGATTGACTACACCCGGCTTTTGATAAGCTTGTGGGCGATCGACTCAGCGATTTGAGATTGAGCATGTCCCGGCCTTTGATAAGCTTGTGGGCACTCATCCCGTGGTTGGTCATCCTCATTAGCCTATGGTTTGGGCATGTTGACATGTTGATCGTACACGACCTTCCCGTGGCATAATGGGTAAGTAACTCCCTCTTGGGGCATGGTAAGACATTGGGGTCTTTTCATTAGACCTTTGTATGTCCACCTTAAAAGTTAAGGGGAAGGTTTAGACCGACCCACATAATTCTTTTAAGTTTAGCGAGACCATGTGGCGGGTTTTTAGGTGAGATGCTTGCCATTCGGTTTGTTGAATTAGTTAATGAATTTTTATTTAATTTATTTGTGAATTGTTTGTTTTATTTTGATTTTTGAATTATGGGTCGAAAGGCGTCTTTAAAAAGCCGGCTTATTGCTTTCCCATTTGTTTTGATTCTTTTAAGTTTTGCCGAGACCATGTGGCGGGTTTTTAGCCGGCCGGATGCTTGCCATCGGTTTGTTTAATTAGTTAATGAATTTTTATTTAAATTTTTATTTCGACCGTGTATTTTAAAAGAGAGACCTTTTTTTTTTACATGCTTGAAACTAATGGGCCTCGGCCCCGTCTCCTCTCTTTCCGCTGGCTGACTGCCGGTCGCGGTCTCCCCCTTTTTTTTAAACTCTTTTACCAAGTGGGCCCCACTTCATGTTGACCCGGCCGGTCAACGGCCCGCGCGCGCCGCGCCTCGCGCATGTGCGCGCGTGCGCCGCGCGCGGCCGCGGCTTCCCCTTCTTTTTTTTTTTTTGAGTGGGCCCCGCCCTTTTTTTTCCACGCGTGGACGATAGTGGGGGAGGGTATTATTTCATCCCCCCCGGGCCTTGTTCACTTGCTGCCCGCGGCTTCTCCTCCCGGCCGACGGACGACGGCGAGGACCTTCGACGGTTCCGGAGGGACTTTGGCGGCACCTGCGGCCTCCGGCGAGGCTCCTCCGCGGTTGGGCTGCTCGGACGGCGACAACAATCGTGGTCTTCCTCGAGATCTCCCGGCGATCGCGGCGGGGAGGACTTCCGGCGAGGTCGGCGGTGCGGAAGGGGATTCGGCGACGGCGAGCTATGGAAGGAGCTCCCGGCGGCGACGGCGAGGTTCTCTATCTCCCTCCCTTTTCTTCTCTATCTCTCTTGCTCTCTCTCGGGACTCGCCTCTTTCGGGGGTGTTGACGCAGCCTCGGGGCCCTCTTCCTTCGCCTTCTCTTGCCTCGTCGGTTGCTCCCTCCGACCGGACGACGATAGCCTTGTTTATATAGGCTCTCCCGTCCCTTCCATCCTGGGAGACTTACCGAACGAGGGAACCCGACTCCGAGAGGGATTCGGAACAAGATCCCGACACACACTGGGATCGATTTCTCCCACCCGTCGATGAGCCCATTTCGAGAGGTTCTCCTTCCTTATTTGGGCTCTCTCGTACGAGAGAGTTAGGTTCGGAATGGGATCCGACAAGGGGTCGAATGCCATCCGGATATTCCTTGCAACCTGGGATTCTCCCGCGCAGGCCCTTTCCATTTTTTTTTATTTTTTTTGGTAAAAATTGTGCGCCAACAAATGCCCCCCACGGGTGGTTTCCCAGAGACGAGAGTCGTCGGAATTGCCGTGCGCAAACATAATTATGCCATTTTCTTTTCTTCGATCGTTCGTTGAACCTTGGAATTTGACCGCAAATATATGCGAATGCTTTTCTTTCTCGTCAACTTCTTGCGTCGCTATATGACTATAAATTGAAATTATTTACGCATGCTTGTGTCTACTCCTTTTTGTCATTAAGCTTCTTGTTGGAAATTCTTGAATTGCTTGTTTGAATACGGTTGAACCATTTCCTTTGTTGGTTGGACACCTTTGTGAGAAGGGCTTGGGGCCCTTTTTGCTCTTTTTGTTGAAAGCCTTCTTTACATCAGGCTTGCCTGCCATTCCGGTGCTTCTAAGGGAGCTCAACTGCAAATCCTCCTTTGATAGGTTTGTACAGGACTCCCAGTCAGGTGACTCTTGTAGTCTGGTCAGAGCTTCTCCTCTTTTTTCTTTTCTTTGCTTTGTTTTGTTTTCTTTTTGTTGTTGTTGGTTTTTTTTTGTTGGTTTGTTTTGTTTTGTTTTTTTTTCTTGATCCGACCGCCCTTTTCGGGTTTTCACCCGAAGTCCGGTCCCTTGCTTTTGCTACATGCCTCAAAGAGAGGTTTTCGTGTAGCAGGGTTACTTTGATTTTGCCTAGAGTGCCTTTTCGGGTTTTCACTCTAGCCGGGTTTTCTTGACATTTTTACCCTCAGCCGATCGATGGGATGAGAACGGCCGGTGTCCATCGGGCATCTCCATTTTTAGCCCATTCTTTTTTTCTTTTTTTTCTTTTTTTTTCTTTTTCTTTGCGGGGAATTAAGGCTTCCCTCAAGCCACGAAGTTATTTTGGGGCGGTGAGGAATTAAGGCTTCCCCGGGCCGTAAAATTTTGGGCGGTGAGGAATTTAGGCTTCCCCTGGGCCATAGGTTTTGGTGGCTTCTTGTAGGTGGACTTGTAGACTTGTGAGTATGAAGAAGTCACACTCGGTCTATATGGTATGGTATTGGGGTGGCTTTGTGCTGTAGGAATTCGTGGGACATTTGAGTATGAAGTGATCATACTCGGCCCATAGAGTTAATGTTTGGGATGGCTTGATGCCAAAAGAGCCCGTGAGACATGCGAGTATGGAAAGATTATACTCAGTCTCTTGGGTATGAGAATGGTGGCTTGTAGGACATATGAGCATAACGAAGTCATACTCGGGCTATGGACTGTAAGTTTGAGATGGCTTGATGCCATGAGAAACCCATAAGACATGTGAGTATGGAGATGTCACACTCGTCTTGTTGGGCAAAGTATGATGGCTTCAAATGCCGAAAAGGATATGGTGGTTTGATACGAAAATGATTTGTTGGACGTATGAGCGTGAAGAAGTCACACTCGGCCCGTATGAGCATTAGGGTATCGATTTTGGGCGGCTTTGTGCCATTAGAACTCGCAGACTTGTGAGTATGAAGAAGTCATACTCGGCCTATGGAGTGTAAAATATTGGGTGGCTTGATGCCAAAAGGACCTGTAGGACATGTGAGCGTGAAGAAATCACACGCGGTCTGTCAGGTAAAATTTGGTAACTTGATGTCAAAGAGGACCCGTAGGACATATGAGCATGAAGAGATCATACTCGGCCTATTGGGTGGAATTTGATGACTTGATGTCAAAGAGGACCCGTAGGACATATGAGCATGAAGAGATCATACTCGGCCTATTGGGTGGAATTTGATGACTTGATGTCAAAGAGAACCCGTGGGCCATATGAGCATGAAGAAGTCATGTTCGGCCTATTGGCTATGAGTTCTGGTGACTTGATGTCAAAGAGGAACCCGTAGGACATGTGAGCGTGAAGAGATCACTCTCGGCCTGTTGGGTATGAGTTTTATGGCTTGATGCCAAGATACTGCGGCTTGATGCCAAGATGGACCCATAGGACATATGAACACGAAGGAATCGTATTCGGCCCATTGGGTATAGGTTTTGTGGCTTGATGCCAAAAATGGGATGATGGCTTGACGCCGAAGGAATATGTTGGCTTGATGCCAAGATGAAAATGGTTTGTGGTGGCTTAATGCCGAATGTGTTGTGGTGGCTTGATGCCAAAAAGTGAGATGATGGCTTGATGCCAGTTTGGTTATAGTGGCTTAATGCCAGAAAATAGGGTGTTGTGGCTTGATGCCAAAAGGAGTTGACAGCTTGATGCTGTGACGGGGTATTGTGACTTTATGCCAAAATGATTTGGTGGCTTGATGCCGAAAAAAGTGTTGTGGCTTAATGCGAAATGATTTGGTGGCTTGATGCCGAAAAGTGTGTTGTGGCATGGAGCGACTCCATACCGAATGTGATGGCTTGATGCTTGAAAGATCTGACTTAATGTCAAAGCAGTATCATGGCTTGATGCCAAAAGGACATGACGGCTTAATGCCGAATGGTGGCTTGGTGCCAAAAGAGGTATGATGGCTTGGTGCCAAAAAGAATGTTGTGGCTTAGTGCCATGAGGATGTGATGGCTTAATGCCGAATGTTATGGCTTGATGCCGAAAAGTGACATGATGGCTTAATGCCACTGAACTTAAAGACTTATGAATGCGAGGGAGTCGCATTCGGTCCAAAAGATGAAATACGGGATGGCTTGCTGCCGTTTGTAGAGTTGTGGGACATGCAAGTATGAAATGATCATACTTGGCCCGTGAAGTATGAATTTGGGGCAAAACCCAAACTTAAAGGCTCGAAGGCCCAAATGTTGCCGGTGGGATTTGGGACGTGAGAATGGTTCCGTGTCCACCTTGGTGGCATGGGATCCAAACAACATTTAGACAAACGACCGTAGTGGTATGGGATTCGTGAAAACCGTATAGACCGAGAGGGTCATGTACCGGTATAGAATTTGACGGTCACGTAGACCTTGCCGCGATGACGTAAGAATTTGGGGACCGTGAGACCGGAAGGGCACGTGATGGTATGGAGATTTGAAAACCATATGGACTCGAAGGGTCGTGATGGTATGAATTCTTGGAAACCACGTAGACTGGTGGCGGTCGTGATGGTATGAAATTGTTTGAAGCCGTATGGATATACGAAGTCATGATGGCATGAAATTTGATATGTTTAGAGAAGAGGTGAGTTTCCTCTTTTTTGAACTTTTGAATTTTCGAGTTTCTCGCTCTCTTTTTTTTTTTCAAACTAACTTGGCCGCCTTCGCAAGGTTTTCACTGAAGCTAGTCCCCTCTTTCCTTTTGCTGTATGCTTACTTTTGCGGGGTTTTTAAATACGACGGAGGTGATCCATTTTGCACGAGGTGCCCTCATCGGGTCATCACCTCGGCTAGATTTTTCTTTCTTTTTTTGTTTGACATATTTTACTTGGTCAATTAATGGTGTAGCTAACCAAGTCTGTAAAGGTATTTCATTTTTCTTTCTTTCTTTCTTTCTTTTCTTTCTCCCTTTTTTTTTCACAAGGGAATTCGAGGCTTCCCTCGAAGCCGTATGAGTTTTGGTCGTACTCGGATAGAGAGTGACACAAGGTGGACACCTCGAAGCTCGACCTCTTTGTGCGTCTTCTTTAGTTGTTGAAATTTGAGGCGCGACAAACACTAACCAAGATGTTGCCTTGTGTCCTCGCATATATTTGTCTTCTACGAGGTGATACTTAGTGATGGCCAATCGACCTTGTACTAACCTCTCCAGGACTCCCTTTTCTCGATCAACAAAATGGTTGCCCGAGATTGCATGTCGACTCGGTTTAGAGATTTCTTCCCTTTCGAGAGTTCTAGTGTCGATTTGAGAATTTATTTCTCTGCATTTGCTTGAGTTGAAGTACCTCCTCACGTTCGGCTCGTTTTCTCCTCTTCTTTCTTCTTCTTTTTTTTTTTGAACTTCCTTTGGAGTCCACACAGGGGAAGTGTAGGGCTGATCGTAGGAATATTGGGGGCCTTGGATGGCTTGTATGTGGGCATAGGCATGTCACGGCATTAAGTACGAGTTGGGATTTAGGCATGTCAGAGGCCATGGAGGTTGTTTTTGTACATGGGCATGTCGGAGGCCATGAAGACTGTTTCGTTTGTGGTATGTGAGGGCATATAGGAGATTGCTTTGGGGACATTTGAGGGTAGGTTGATGGCCTACTTTGGGAATGAATTGAAGGGTTGTGGAGGGCGGACCCATGGACTCTTCATTCCCTTTGCCTAATTTTGGGGCGGGTGTCGGATTTCTTCCTTGCCCGAAGTTTTAGGCTTTTGGTGGACTAATGGCCGGCCACTAGCATCGACGTGTTTGTCGAGCGTCGCCCAGGTCGAGCGGTGACCCGCGGGACTGATTTGAAATGTTGAATTGAGGGTTGGTCCCCCACTGAATTGTAGCCTCGGGGCCGGCTTGTCCACCGCTATGCTACCTTGAAGGGTGGAGGGTTGCTCCCTCACCCCCGATAACATGACCGACTTCGTAGTCTCTTGTGGAGACAATGGTTTCTTCTTTGTCTCCCTTTGTAGTTAGCGCGGATTGGCGATTTTACGGGGCTTCACTTTGGTAGAGGTTGGTCCTCTTGCCCCCTGTCACCTTTTTTAAGTGGAGAGTTCTCCCTCGCACCCACTTGGTATGACATGGCTTAGGGGCATGCCCCCGGCCGGATGAGTAGCTCCGAATCGAAGAAACTACTTGATTTTTTTGTTGCATAATGGGTTGAGACTTGCTTTCTCTCCCGAGCATAACCTTATCAGGTGATGACATATAGACATCCATCAGCGAGGGCATAAGATTTGTTCTGAGCCCAAGTGCTATCGCCCAGCGATTGCATCCATTCACCAGATAGAGGATTGATTCCCCACTTGCATTTAGAATTATAAGATCGGACCATTGGTTGGTCATATTGGTTGAGAGAATAGGCAAAAGGCTGATCTCTCTGTAGCATCATAGGCCTTTGATTGGCCGGCCTCTTTGAACTGAAGAATATAGGGTTGATCCCTTGCTTCACCGAAAGCCATGTTTTCGACCCTTGATTGGCCAGGCTTTGTTAAAATATGGAGGATTGCTTCCTCACTTGGTGGCGGAAGGGACCAATCACTTTGATTGAATGCATTCCTTTCGTACGCAAAGGATTTCTTCCTTGCTCTTTACCAGTATGATGGGCGTCTGGTTGATCCTCAGCCCAAGTTGTACTGGGGTGGCTTGGAGGCTTGCCCCCCAGCTAGACGGGTGACGTTGTGGGTTGACCAGCGAACTTCCCAACATTTGATGTATGCGAGTGATGGATTGATTAGAACCGGCGTGGAAAAGGCATCACATCCGGGCCATCTTTGATGTGGTCATTGGATTTGTTCCGGGACGAAAGAATACCTTGGGGTTGCCGTGCTAACGGGCAACATTTTTTTTTGCAATTGGCAAGCATAGGATTGATTCCTGACTCGTCGACTTGTCTTGGTGGACGGAACCGTTGATCGGTTGTCTTGCTTGAAATGATGAGTCGAGGTTGACCCCTCGCCGGAAGATGACATGCAGGGATGGAACCGTTGATAGGTTGCCCGGTTGAAGTCACAGGCCAAGGGCTGGTCCTTTACCTGAGAAATAGCATGGTTGGCCATTGATCGGCTGTATTTCTTGATTTTCAGACAAGAGGACTGATCCCTCTATCCATTAGCGGTGGGACCAACGATTGGTCGAGAAATGAATTGACGGGTGAATGATTTTTCTTTCCCGTGCGGTTGCGGCAATGCGGCATCCTTATTCTTTTCATCCAATCGTGCCAGAGTGACGAAATGATTGGGTAAATGTTGTATGGTGAGCTTGACTTTATCACGCCTTAGAAAGAAGCCACCTCCGGGCAAGTTTTGATGTGGTCATCGGATTTGTTCCAAGATCAAATGATGTTTTGGAGTTGCACCGATATCCGGGCAGCGTTTTTTAATTGGTGAGCCTAGGATTGATTCCTAGCCCATCAAGCAGTATTGGGGGATAGGACCGTTGATTGGTCATCCTTATTGAACTGACAAGTCGAAGGTTGACCCCTCGCTTGAAAATAGCATGCGGGGATGAAACCGTTGATCGGTTACCTGTTTGAATTATGGGGTGAGGGTTGATCCTCCCCCAAACCATAGCAATTGGGGCTGTTGATCGGCGAAATTGTTGTTTTTTTAAGACAACAGGTCTCCTCCCTCTCTCAAGTAATAATTGGGACCACTGATTGGTCAGTTTTACCTTGACAGGCGAAAGATTTCTTGTTTCCCCGTGTGGGCCTTGCAGCAGTCTTGGTGGAAGGCTGGGAAATAGCCTTGTCCCTTTTCTCCCGACCGGGCCGAGTGACATAACGGTTAGCGATTGAGAAATCTTGGAATGCATGCGGCTCTCCCTTTGAGGTAGAGGATTGCTTCCATACGATTGTTTGATAACGTATCGGGCGTCGTGGTTTATCCTTGGCCCACGTATTGTATGGTGTGGTCGGGCGGTGCCCTCGACGAATTTTTTCTTCGAGTTTGGTGAGCCTTCCATCAAGTTGGCTGCCCGACGTGGGCATCGATTTTTGCCTTGCCCAAAATTTTTGGACTCCGGCGAGAATTAGTTGACACGACATATGAGCGGTGACAAAGGATTGATTTCTTGTCCGAGGAAAGCATCGATTAACCAAGCCGTTGGTCGGCGTGACTTGTTGGAGTATCGGTGAAGCTTAACCCCTTAGTTGATCGGTAACTTCGCGGACCGTTGATCGGCTTTGCCATCCTTGGAACGAGGAGCGAGAGGGCTGCCCCCTCGTCTTGGCGGTAGTTGTTCGAGTTGACTTGTTGTCAATTAACATGACATGTATAAATGAGCATCTTGCCGCCGTGGATAGTTGACATGAAGATCCTATTCGGCGATCGGGAGAATGTAACTCTTGCATACCGGGTGGTGGATTGATTCCGCACCCGAGTAGGTGTGATGATGCCTTGCGTATGCAAGTTTTAATGTGAGCATCGGATTTATTCCTAGCCCGAGGGATATCTTGGAGTTGTGCCACTAATCGAGCAGTTTGGGCACAAGTATGGGATTAGTTCCGATTTGAAGAGGGTATGAGGAGCGAATTGTCGGCCAATCAAGCTTGGTTGAGATTGTGGGTTGAGGGCTGGTCCCTCGCCCACGACAACATGTTGGGCCATTGCTTGGCCCAAGTTGTCAATTTTCGGATTAGAGGTTGATCCCTCACATGACTTTGATGTTGTTTGTCAGTTGGGTAGCCATAATGCATACCACCTCGGGACTGTGCCTATGATCGCTAGCCTTTCGGCATTTCAAGTGGAGAAGATTGAGTCCCCTACTTGGTTAGCCTTCCGCTAAAGACTTCATGTCGTAGAGTGAGGATTGATTCCTCGTGGAAATGGCATGTGGCATACGCCAGATTATTTGGACGACCATGCTTTGAAGATTTATTCTTTACTGAAAGTGGCATTTGAGGGTCGAAATGAAGCCACATTATTTTCCCGAGTCAAGGGTTAATCCCTTACCCGGTTGAAATACCTCGTGATTTGAGCCCTCAATTTAACCTTGACCATGGTAACGGGGTGAATTGAGAGACGGCACCTCGATGAAATGTGGGCCACCAATCAATCTCAACATCTTTCTCTCGAGTGGCGGATTTGTTCCTTACCAGTAGCAGTTGTTTGGAGCTAAACCGATATTCGGTTGGCCCAGTGTATTTCTAGTTCGGAAATGCGGGATTGATTCCTTGTCCTTTGAATATCTTGAGCCTGGTAGGTCGACCAATGCATTGAGAATTGATTCCTTCTTGATTTGTTATTTGGCATGGTCATTGTTTGACCAGTTATGACTTTTGGGGTGAAGGATTTGTTCCTTGCCCCCATTTGATTGACGGAGTTCATCCGGATTTAGGGATTTATCTCTGCCGAATGATGACATCACCAGCTTGAGTGTGAGAGATTTCTTTGCCAATGGCGCAATGATGATCTCGCGAATTGAGAATATGTCTTTGGCATGGCCATTGCTTGACCAGACATGACTTTTGGGTGAAGGATTTGTTCCTTGCTCCCATTTGGTTGATAGAGTTCTTTTGGACCAAGGGATTTGTTCCACTATTTGAACGACATCTTGCCCGGCTTGAGTCCGAGGCTTTCTTTGCCGGTTGGCGTCGGCGGTCTTAATCTCGTTGAGAATATGTCTCTGGCATGGCCATTGCTTGACCATATATGACTTTTGGGTGAAGGATTTGTTCCTTGCCCCCATTTGGTTGATAGAGTTCTTTTTGGACCAAGGGATTTGTTCCCTGCTGAACGACATCTTGCCAGCTTGAATCCAGAAGCTTTCTTTGCCGGTTGGCCAGCAGCCTCTTCTTTTTTCCTCTTTTTTTGTTGTTGTTGTCAACCTTCTCTTGTTGTGGTTGCCCCGGTGCCATGCACTTGTTGGAGATGGAGGAATTAGACTTTGCCTTGGCATTGTCCTCCCATTACCTTGGTCGGGTATGAAAAACCGACTTTGGTATTTAGTTGCATGGGTCTTGAGACGGCATGTTTGGTGCCTCTTTGACTTCTTTGAGGGTTGGCGGTAACAGAATCCATAACCACATGCCCCCGGAGTTGCTTGTTGGGGAGCTTCCATGGTAAGCCCTTTGGGAAATAGGATCAAGTTGTTTGACCCTTGAAATATTCTCGGTGCTGGATGAACTCCGAGAGTGGCTTTTTGAGATGTTTGCAACATCGGGATGAAGTTTTCATGGCGGGATCGTTGGACCCCACCGGGTTTCATCCTTTGACATTTTTCGCCTCCTCGCAAAAAAGGAAAGAAGCATGTGTTAGATATATATGAAGTTTGGGATGTATGTCCTCTTGAATTGCTATGACGGAGAGATGAAGGGAAGGAGAGGTCCCACCGGGCGTGCCATTTGATGTAACCTCGAATTTAACAAAAAGATTAATTCTCTTTTGTTTTGGAAATTCATTTTCCTCTTGAATTTGACTTAGACCTTAGCATTGACTTTGTAAGAAAATAGATGATATTTCATAAAAGTACTAACTAGGGTCAAAATTATGTGTTGAGGTTAGGTTCTTTGAAAATTTATTTTGACCTCTCCCCGTCGGATGGTGCGAAGATCCGACGTTAATTACATCGAGATTACTCGAATACCCTTGATTATCGTCATAGCAATCCATGAAAGTAGAAGACATGCATCCACAAAATAAACATTCACACATGGAGAAAACAACCCCATGAATTCGATGGAAGGCAAGCACTTAATTTGGTTTTGAATTTGATTTGAATTGCATTTTTGATTTAAGTTGAATTGAATTGATTTGAATTTTGGTTTGAATTGATTTGAATTTGAGTTTGTTTAAATTGATTGAAATTTGGATTTGGTGTGTGAGTTTTAATTTGATTTGAATTTAATTTAATTTGAGTTGATTAATTAGTTTAAGTTTGTTTGGAGTGAATTTGATTGGAATTTAATTTGAGAGATTTATTTGGCTGACTTTGATTTATTTTGATTGAATTGAATTTGATTAAAATTGAGTTTGATTTGAGTTGGATTTATTGATTTAAATTTGGTTCAATTTGGATTTGTTCATTTATTTAAATTTGGTTCGAGACAATTTGTTTAAGTCAGATTTGGCTTGAAATGAAGTTTGGATCGGATCTGTTTTAGTTCAAACAGGTTGGGACTTCGCAATTTTCAGTTTCAATTCTGATTTCAGAGATTCTTACATTTTTATTTGTTATCTTTGTTTGTTGATCTTCTTAGAATGATATTCAGATTCAGATTTCTTACAGATTCCAGATCTTTACACATGTTTCAGATTCTAAATCTCCAGATTTCGGTTCCAAAGTTATATTTCAGATGGGTGGTTCATTGGATTTCTTTAAGTTCAGATTTTTTTTTACAGATTCTGTCGGAACATGAATTTCCTGAGTTAGTTTGCAGTTTCAGATTTATGTGATTTAGTTCAGATTTCAGATTCGATGTATTTTTATTTCAGATTTTCTGTTGCATGTCTGGATTTCGAATTCTGGAGTTCAGATTTTTGAATGTGGGGCTCAAGTTGGAATCTGGTTCCAGATGTAGATTCTGACAGAATTATGTATTGAATTTGATTTAAACGGTTTGATGTTGTTCCCATTTTACAGATTGCAGATTTGTATATTTCAGATTTTTACAGATTATATTTTCAGATTTTTTTATTGCCTTGCCTTCCAAAAATTCATGGTGCAGTCCTCTCCTTGTAACATAAGTCCGTGCACCGAACATGAATTTTCATTTGTCTTCCTCAACATGAGACATGATTTATAACTTGCGTGACCCGAAATCAGGAGTCTTTTACGAGTCCTTGATGAACATGGAATTTGCTTTGATCAATTTGAGATGGAAAAACACCCGGTCTTTGATAGACTTGTGGGCATTCCTCTCACTGGTTTGAGATTGAGCTTGTCCCGGCCTTTGATAGGCTTGTGGGAAATTAGCTCCTCTCTATCTTCATGGCTTCTTCATGAGTTGATGAACTTGTCATTTCATGGGCGGCATGTACTCGGTCTTGATAGACTTATGGGCATCCCCCACTGTTTTGAGATTGACTACACCCGGCTTTTGATAAGCTTGTGGGCGATCAACTCGGCGATTTGAGATTGAGCATGTCCCGGCCTTTGATAAGCTTGTGGGCACTCGTCATGGTTGGTCATCCTCATTAGCCTATGGTTTGGGCATGTTGACATGTTGATCGTACGCGACCTTCCCATGGCATAATGGGTAAGTAACTCCCTCTTGGAGCGTGGTAAGACATTGGGGTCTTTTCATTAGACCTTTGTATGTCCACCTTAAAAAGTTAAGGGGAAGGTTTAGAACCGACCCACTGAAATTCTTTTAAGTTTAGCCGAGACCATGTGGCGGGTTTTTAGCCGGCCGGATGCTTGCCATCGGTTTGTTGAATTAGTTAATGAATTTTTATTTAATTTCGTGAATTGTTTGTTTTATTTTGATTTTTGAATTATGGGTCGAGAAGCGTCTTTAAAAGCCGGCTTATTGCTTTCCCATTTGTTTTGATTCTTTTAAGTTTTGCGAGACCGTGTGGCGGGTTTTAGCCCGAAGGATGCTTGCCATCGGTTTGTTTAATTAGTTAATGAATTTTTATTTAAATTTTTATTTGATTTGTGTATTTTAAAAGAGAGACCTTTTTTTTTTTACATGCTTCAAACTAATGGGCACCGGCCCGTCTCCTCCTCTTCTGCGCTGTTGTTGGTCCGACGAGGTCTCCCCTTTTTTTTTTAAACTCTTTTACCAAGTGGGCCCCACTTCATGTTGACCCGGCCGGTCAACAGCTCCCACACGCGCCCGCGCCTCACGCATGTGCACGCGTGCGCCCGCGCGCAGCCGCGGCTTCCCCCTTCTTTTTTTTTTTTGAGTGGGCCCCGCCCTTTTTTTTTCCACCGTGGACGATAGTGGGGGGAGGGTATTATTTCATCCCCCCCCGGGCACTGTTCACTTGCTGCCCGCGGCTTCTCCTCCCGGCGACGGACGACGGCAGGACCTTCGACGGTTCCGGAGGGGACTTTGGCGGCACCTGCGGCCTCCGGCGGGGGTCCTCCCGCGGTTGGCTGCTCGGACGGCGACAACAATCGTGGTCTTCCTCGAGATCTCCCGGCCGGCTGCCGGGGAGGACTTCCGGCGAGGTCGGCGAGGCCGGAAGGGGATTCGACGGCGACGAGCGAGCTATGGAAGGAGCTCCGGCGGCGACGGCGAGGTTCTCTATCTCCCTCCCTTTTCTTCTCTATCTCTCTTGCTCTCTCTCGGGACTCGCCTCTTTCGGGGTGTTGACGCGACCTCGGGGCCCTCTTCCTTCGCCTTCTCTTGCTCGTCGATTGCTCCCTCCGACTCAGACGACGATAGCCTTGTTTATATAGGCTCTCCCGTCCCCTTCCATCGGGAGACTTACCGAACGAGGGAACCCAGCCCCGAGAGGGATTCGGAACAAGATCCCGACACACTCGGGATCGATTTCTCCCACCCGTCGATGAGCCCATTTCGAGAGGTTCTCCTTCCTTATTTGGGCTCTCTCGTACGAGAGAGTTAGGTTCGGAATGGGATCCGACAAGGGGTCGAATGCCATCCGGATATTCCTTGCAACCTGGGATTCTCCCGCGCAGGCCCTTTCCATTTTTTTTTATTTTTTTTGGTAAAAATTGTGCGCCAACATCTGCTTTATCACATAGGTCGCTGCAAAATCCTAGTGCTTCCTGTTCTGATGGGTGGTTGTCACTTGTCAGAGTTTCTTGCTTTAAATAAAGATGGGAGTCTTTTCTTTTTCTTTAGTTTGGGGTTTTGATTTGCCTTACGATTGTGACTGGTTATGTGCTAGTTACTACCATATGTAGTATCTTTTATATGTCCTTTGTGGTTTATTTTTTTTTATGCACTTATCTCTTTTGTACCCATGTGCTTTCCGTCACATTTAATAAAGGGGAAAATAACCTTAGCAGAACTGGATTCTACAGTCTATTCTCAGCCTTGTTTTTCAAATACTGTTTGTTCATACTGGTGTGATGCTCATGTAAACCATATTGGATTTCTATTTTTCAAGGTCAACATATGGGGTCCATCTGATCTCAAATACCTAGTTGATGCAATGCGTTCATTCATTCCAAATGCTGCAATGGTTCACACTCATAGTTTTGGTTCTGCACTCAATGATGGTGGAGCGGACTTGTTGAACTCTGAGATGAGTAGGTCGCTAGACCCCATTGTGCTCATCGATGATGAAGTTGTGCGGATAACAGCTATTCTCCTTCGTCCCTCTGCTGAATTATTTGCCAGTAAAATGAAGGATGCAAATAGTTTTTCAACTTGCTCAGGTACTAATCAAATTGACCAGCAGATAGAGATTGTTGTGCCAAATTTACAAGGTTCACAATGGAAAGTTAACCCTGCGCTGAAGCCTGGAGATATTGCTGTAGTCTACGCATGTGAACTGTCTGAAATCAAAGGGAAGTTTGACCCTGTTAAAGCACAGGCACTTGGGTTGAAACCTGGTCCAAAATATCGTGAACTGCAACTTGGTAACTCAGTCAAGTCAGACCTCCTTGACATCACGGTGAGAATATGTATCACTGTCTTTTTTTTATTTTTATCTACATACCTTCCAGCAATGATTAAAAAGGAAATATAGTAAATTTTATAGGAGACATGGACCTCCTTTTATAGAAGTTTGCATGTTAGGTAGACACTTTTTTGTTTCAACATTGTATTTCTTGATGGCCTGACTCATTGAAGGCATTAAATTTGGTATCAAGTATATACTTTTCATCGATAAAAAAGATCATTACTTTTCTTGTGAATGATGAGCTTCTGCTGTCTTCATGAACAGGTTCATCCAAATGATGTCCTTGGACCTTCTGTCCCTGGTCCCATTGTACTTCTGGTTGATTGCCCTACGGAGGCTTATTTACCAGAACTCTTGTCCGTGAAGTCCTTGGATCCATACTACATAAATTTTTCGCACCATATAGAAGATGAATCCAAGTCAGTGAACTGTATAGTTCACTTAGGCCCTGCCTTTGTTACCAAAACAACACAATACCAATCTTGGATGAAAAAATTTGGAAGTGCACAACATATCATGGCTGGCCATGAAATGTGAGTTTTTTATCTTCTGCAGCTCCTATGATTTCATGGGTTCTTCCCTTTTTTGACTTTTTTTGCACTGAGAAATCTTTTATTGGCTGATTTGTCTTTGTTTGTATGCTTCCCTTGTGATTATATATACTTTTTATGGATCATGGTACTATCCACTTTAAAAGGATCATTCTTCTTTATATTTTTAAATTGAGTTCGAGAAACATTCACCTACCTATATTATACGTTTGCTTTGCATCCTTAATATCAGTGACGCTGTTCACCTAGATTGTTGCCACTAGTGTGAAATATTTTTTGTTATTGCACATCTACCTCTTTAAATACCCAAATTGCACAAATACCATCACAGAACACCTTTTAGATTTTATACCTTCCATGCTTCTGAATGTTTACTTTGACGAAAGAAAACATTAGTGCATATTGCTAACTCCTTTTTGAAGCATTTATGTTACCCTCCTTTCCCCACCCCTCCCTCTTCCCTTCCCCTTTCTACTAGATCTCCCTTTATATCTCATCTTTCACTCTGCCACCCTTTTTCTCTCTTTTCTGTCTCTGATGAGACCTGTCTCTACCTAGTCCCTCCTTTTTTCTCATCCTTTCAACCTTTCTCTTCCCACTATTACCCAAATAGCAGAACAATCTCCATCCTTCAGATCCAGTCTTCCTGATGCACATGCAAGATGGTGGAGAATAGCCCCACAATGGCACTGGAGAAGTGGCAACCATTGAAATGGTTTGGCAGCGCTCCTGTGGAAGCAGCATGGGCATCTTACCCTTTGCTATAAGGTGTCCAACACAGCCTGATGGATCACCACTCCCTCCTTCAACACTTTCAAGGCATAGTCGCATACACAACTAGAGCACCCCCTCTCGCTATGTGGCCACTGTCCGGTGGCTCCCCTTCAGCATCCTACTGCTCTCCTGAGTCCTGAGCAAGCATCCTGCCACAAGCTCTCCACCCTACATGGGCATCCAACTCAAAAACTTCTTTTATCTCCGAGGATGGCAAGATCGGAATTGGTAATTGGATCTGCTATTTCGATTCCAATCTGATCTAGATTGGATTGATAGAATCTAAAAGAGAAAAATCGATCCGGAATCGACCCGAATCAATTCTTAAAAAGCATAAAAATTTTAAAAAATATAAAATAATATAGATGCATTCTTAAGGGGATTCTGGTTCAATCTGACCCTTTGTGTTTGGATCGGTGTTTAGGCAGTGATGGCGACGGCGACAGTGGTGTAGTGCACCATTGTGGTGTCTATCATCCCACCTTATTGTATTCGATGGACCCGAAATGACCAGATTTGCTGATTTTAAGTCATTGGATCTTAGGATTGGACCCTATATAGCCATGGATACATGATATTTGGTCCGATGACTTAAATCATTGAATTTGACTTCTTTCCCAGCTGCTGAATCACTCCGATCTGGATTATTCTAACCAACTCGGGTGGGAATCCAGAGACAGATGGAGTTTTTTCCCTAAATAAGATTGGTTTATGTTGATTACAATCTGGATCAGCCGATTTTGCAAACCATTTTCTCTTACTGCTTTTAACTCCACCGATCTGCATGAGCATCTCATCGCTTCCTGCAGATGCAGGGCTTCCCTTATCTTGCTCCACACCAGCTGAACACTCATCCCCAGCATCTCCCACATGTGAGGACCCCTATCATGGGCTCCCTATCTGTGCCCCTTCCTCAGTCCCTAGGGTTCCCTCTTCCTTCCCTTGTTCTGACATGCCACCTTTTACACAGAGGAGCCCAACCTCCAGCCTTTTGTCTCCTGCCAACATCCCAGGGCACCTGCCAGCATTCTCCCTAGGGAAGGGGCATTTTCAACATCTTGTTTAAATTAAGTTTAAATTTAATTAGCTATAGGATTAGTTAGGGGAGGGGCATTTTAAACAAGATAGATAGGGCATGGGCATTTTTAACATCTTGTTTAAATTAAGTTTAAATTTAATTAACTGTTGGATTTTAACAATTGGGGCATCAATGAATCATTCACAAATATGGAGGATGGATGGATAGACAGATAGATAAAAAGGGGAGGGGCATTTTCTGCATCTTGTTTCAATTCAGTTTAAATATAATTAGCTATAGGATTGTAACAGTAGGGGCATCAATGAATCTTTTACAAACATGGAGGGCATATGATCTGAATTGATATCATTTTCGGTAATTAGATGGGTATATATGCAAAAAAAACAAGTACTTTTTCATGTGATGGTATGTTGCTTCATCTCTGTGTTATGCTATCATGATAAATCTTATGAATGGCTATTGATTCTTCTTCATTTGATAGCATATACGTTGGTCTCTTCTGATCCTTTCTAATGATCCTAACACAGAAAAAATATTGAGATCCCAATTCTCCGATCTAGTGCAAGGATTACATCACGACTCAATTATCTATGTCCTCGTCTATTCCCAACGACAGGATTTTGGTCTGTGCCAGCATTCAGTAACTGTGTCTCAGAGTTGAGTGCTTCCAGTGAGGTTTGTTCCAATTTAATTAACTAAAACCATTTCAGTTAAACTGGAAATGCTTTATGATGTTAATAGATCCTAGAGAACCAAACAATTTTTAGTTTTTTTCAGGATTCATCTTCAGTGGTTTGTGAGAGCGTACCTGCAGCCAACCTTTTAAAGGTATAAAGTTCAACATTGACCATATTTGTGATTCACTTAGTTCTAGTTGGTTAGAAGAGCCATCTTGCGCATGATATTCCAGCGTAGTTGTTACAGCCTTACAGGGCAACACTAAAAGTTTCCAGGATGCAAACAACAATTCATTTCAGAAATGCCGGAGAAGAATAGGGGATGCTATGAAAAATAGACAATTTTGAAAAACTGTATAGCAAAATCTTCCTTTTTACCTGTAGCTGGTAAACATTCCCATGAATGGCATATATTTTTCTCCCAGTCCTGCGAGTTGCATGTGCAAAACAAAAACAATTCACATTGGAAATGCTGGAGAAATGTAAGATGAAAATGCTGTAAAAATTAGAGAGTCTGGAATAGATTTATAACAAGTATCTTCTATGTTTGCAATCACGTGTTTCCACTTTTTATCTATATTTTAAAAACTTTCTTTCTTCTTTGTGCTCTGTATATCAAAATTATTCTGAATTAAACTTTATAAAAATTATAACAATCTATTTTTTAGATTTTATTTAATAATCTGCTAATGGAATTCAATGTGGCATAACCTTCTGTATTGATATCTAGGTTGGTGTTACTCAAATGAAGTTTAAACCTAGAATGCTCATTTGGAAACTAAAACCGCGTAAAGTAGTACCATGGACTCTGCATGAAGTTAAACGCATCTTCTGGTATCTGACACAGTCGGAAGATAGAAATACTTCTTAATATTAGATGGTTAGAGAAATATTACACATCCTTTTAGACGGTAATACTCACCATTGCATCTTTTGATGTTAAATAAATCTTTGCAGTTAGTATTTGTCTTATTTTTAAGGTTCTATTCCTGTCAAGTTGCCGTTCACCATCTGAGATACGGTGGTACCTGGGTAACAGCCAATAAGGCCCACATTTTACATCTTTTTTTTGTTTAAACAAATATTTAGGGGTATGCTAGAGTTTTTATTTACTTTATAATGATCAGGAAAATTTCTTTGCGGAATGGCTATATATAGTATTGGATAATTGGATGTTGAATGGTTCTTTATTGACTAGTTAGTTCTATGTTTCTTATTTTTATATTACAGGTATTTCTTAAATTTTTCCTTTTCTAACTCCTAGTTTTTCATGCTTAGTAGTTGATTGGTAATGTTGATTACCTAATGCTGGTGTTCCCTTTGTACTAATTTTATCCTAATTTATTTCTTGTTTATGTTTTCTTGTGTGAAGTAGACAAAATATATTTCAGTAATTGCAAATATATCTCACCAACCTCTATATTTGTTTAATAAATTTTAGTATTTACAAAAAAAAAAATGAATGTCTTGTGTAGAGACTCTTGTTACCTAGCAACAGGGCAGTACCAACAGCCTTGATCATTTTAATCACTTTGAAACTGTGGTGCGACTGTATTGTATGAGTAGAAATGCATGCAAGTGTAACAAGTACCATTAAATGTGTATTTACAAAAACAAATGCATGTATATGTAGCTGTGCAAATATGTGGGGACATTATTTTCACTCTTTTCCAGCATGACTCTGCTAATATCCTTTATTACTTTTATACCCTATCTGCATTCTGCATTTCAGTTCTACCTGCGGCCTTATTCACAGTTGGGACTAGACAGATCTGTTATTCCAAACTTATTAACCACCAAAGAGATTATTAATGAGCTTCTGTCGGAGATTCCTGAAATTGCTGATGCTTCCAAAACTGTTAGACAACTCTGGCAAGATACAGGTGAAACTCTACAGGCTTTATCTCCTTTCCCTGGTAACATGGTTGAAGAACCATGGATGGATGATAATTTGTTGATGCTGAACAAGATCGAGGGAGATCAAAGAAAAGGCACCTCTGGACCAACTAAACTTAAATATGACTCTGATACGCCAGGCTGTTTAGAAGACATTTCAAGGGAAGATATGGAATTTGTTCTTCTAGGTACTGGTTCTTCACAGCCATCGAAATATCGAAATGTGAGCTCTGTCTATGTTAATCTTTTTTCTAGAGGCAGTCTACTCCTGGATTGTGGTGAGGGAACTCTTGCCCAGCTGAAAAGGAGGTTAGAATCGTAGTGTAATTGTCTACAATTTTGTGTTGACCATTTCAACATGATATTTGTTGTGTCACATGCAGGTTTGGGCTGAAGGGTGCTGATGATGCTATAAAAGGCCTAAGATTTATCTGGATATCGCACATTCACGCAGATCATCATACAGGCCTAGCAAGGATACTTGCATCGCGTTGTGAACTTTTGAAGGGTGTTTCTCATGAACCTCTTCTTGTTATTGGACCAAGACCGTTAAAGAGATTTCTAGACGCATATTCTCAACTGGAGGATCTTGACATGGAGTTCCTTGACTGTAGATACACAACAGTGGCATCATTTGATGCGTTTGAAGGTTCTGTTGGATCAGGTGAAGATTGTTCTGAATATGTGCACAGAAAAGCTAATGGATCTGGGATATTAGAGAATACATTGTTTGCAAAAGGAAGTAGAATGCAGAGCTGTTGGAAGAGATCAGGTAGTCCAGTTGATGCTACTGCTATGTTTCCCATGTTGAAGAAGTTGAAACTGGTCTTGCAAGAAGCAGGATTAGAGTCTCTGTTTAGCATTCCGGTTGTGCACTGTCCACAAGCATTTGGCGTTGTTCTTAAATCTTCTGAACGGATAAACACCGTAGGAAAAACTATACCAGGGTGGAAGTTTGTTTATTCGGGTGATACAAGGCCTTGCCAAAGCATGATAGACGCATCTCATGATGCTACAATATTGATTCATGAGGTATGTGTTTGATTTATTTTTCTGATTTATATTTTCATTTAAGCATGGTGGATGTTCTAGCATACATTAGTGTGCTATATTATTCTCTGGTTTCTGCAGTTTGTTCCACAGGTGCAATTTAGTTTCACTTAAAGTGATCTAGATATTGACATTTCTAAATTATTAAAATTGAAGCAGACATTCTCGGATTTGACATCTAGTTGCTGGTCTTATTATCATCTCTGTTACTCTACAAAATTGTAGACATGCAGATGGAGCAGGAACCTATTGACAGATGGTGTCATACATTGTAGACACCCAATTCAGGAACCATAGATACGATGTTGCTTTGTTCTTTTTCCTGACGTCATTGAATGGAATCTTTAGATTATTGCTAAAGATTATTGCTATTTGACATTCCTTTCATTTGTTGGATCATTAATATCGCTTGGACAATCAATATGCCTTTTTCTTGCTAATGATAACGATATATATATTCTATAGAATGCTTCATGATGTTTCATGGCTTTCCCTTCTTTAGGCAACTTTTGAGGATGGCTTGGAAGAAGAAGCACTGGCAAGGAATCACAGCACAACCATGGAAGCCGTCAGCGTAGGCACCTCAGCGGGTGCCTACCGTATCCTACTAACACACTTCAGCCAGAGGTATCCCAAGATCCCCGTCTTTGATGAGAAACACATGCAGAAGACATGCATCGCGTTTGACATGATGAGCGTCAACATCGCGGACTTGCCTGTGCTGCCGAAGGTTCTTCCCTACATCAAGCTCCTCTTTAAAAATGAATTTGTTGATGAGTCGGAAGATCTTCCAGATCCTGCAGCTGTAAATCAATAGTGGCCAACAAAACTGGTTTTGCTGTAAGTTTGTATTTTTCATTAATTATTCATTCTTTATGATGTGTGGTCGACACTCTTAATCTGAGCAAATGATTCGACTGCAGTCATCTTCAACAGCTGAGATGTGTAATTATCGGGGATAGGTGGATTGAAACCGCCTTCTCTTTAGTCTTTTCCTCTCCGTGGTGCTTTCTTTGTTGTAGAGATGCAGCCATGCTAATACACTTGGCAATTAATTTAAAACTCAGTTATATGAACAAGCAAGCTTAAAAGGAAGAAAAAAACGGAGCTTGATTCATAAACGAACCAAGATTTATGGGGTGTTTGGTTGCCCTAGTCACAAAAGTGTCTCCTCTTTTTTGTCCAAGAAGAATTTTTTAATAGAAGTATATTTCTATAATGATTGTCAAACATCTTTTTAGCATGTTTTGTTACAAAAACATTTTTTTGTAGCAAAAACTCAATTTGTTATTTAACCGAACACCCTATTAACTACTACACCATGAGATGGCTAATTGAGTATTCATTTAGCTGTGATGATGTTCATGCACTATGTTACTTAGAAAAACAACCAAATATCCAAATCCTCATTTAGTTGAAAGCTGTGAAGGTTGTGGGTAAAGCGTTTAAAATCCTCATTTAGTTGCTGATGCAGAAGCATGCAGGTTTATGGGGCTTTATTGTTTGATTGTAAAATTCTGCAAAACAGTGTATATGTTCCATTTTGCAGTGTTTTCAATTGCTTCCGTCTATATAAATATTGTATTTTAAAATAATAATTCGTGTTTTAAGATACTTGCGGACGGGGTGGATACCAAAACAATGGCATATTATAATTGTAAAAGCATCTTTAATCATGTGGTGGTCCCCTTCTTTGTTCTTCACGTCTTTTACAAAGTGAATTAAACAAAAGCTCTTGTTTTTAAATTAAAATGGAACCTTATTTTTTAAACAAGTGATTTTGAAAGAAGAGAATTATATTATACATAAAACAAACAAGCCCACGGACAAGGGTGGGGTTCTCACAGCTGTTGCTTGCCCTTCCCTTCGTCTTCAACTTGATTGTCCGGATTTCTTCGGATGCAAGTCAGGGTAGTCTGCTCTGCTCTATCTTGCGATGTATTATCCAGCAGAAAATTTAGACCCAAGAGCACGTCTGTTTAAAGATGATCTCTTTGATGAAATTGTTTCGATATATACGACGCTGGCTGTCAGAAACAACCCCCACGCATCATGTTCTTCTACCTTTCTGTCTGAGAGAGATGTAGATATCAGAGGAATAAAAACGGTCAAAGATGATTTTTTTTCTTCTTCTGGTTTTTACATATTATTCGGTTCATTAACGTGCAAACCACGACATGAACGATTATTGCTCTGTAATTAAAGCATCTCTCTTTAGACACCGGGGGGTTATCAACGTTGCGATGGCATTTAATGATAGACCCACATCAGTTCTTGACATTATTAACCTTGTGAAAAGAAATGCATGATGTTATGATATTATGCTCGATTCCTTCTTCTTTTTTCTTCTGGTAGTCGGGTGGTTGATGATAAAATTAAAGTCCAATCATTCTAAAGATGATACTTCTAGATCGTCTGGCAAGTAGCAACTATAACTATAAGATGGTCAAAACTATTTTTCAAGAAGGCATGGCTATGGGAACTTAATTTCTTTGTTAAATCCAATAAATACAATTAACTAATACGTCAGTTTGGCTATTCATGGTTCGATTCTTATTAATACATTAAATTATACACAACGTTATATCAGGAACAAATATACAATTTATATAGCTCCCCGCCGGAGACAAATATATTCTTTTATGAAATTTATTGACGGGGCATATGAGTTTGGGCCGGGCCCATTTAGACAGAAAGGAGCCCATTAATTTCTGTCCCCCGGCCCGGTCAATCCATGAATACGGTGTCGTGGCGGAGGACAACGTTTTTTATGACGCGCTCCGGCTCGGCGTTCCCTCTTCCGTCCACGTGCCCGCGAGTTCAATCAATCGAATACCAGTCTTCACATCGGACGTCTTCCGTCGCTCCTCGGCGGTAGCGGAGAACCGCCCGCGGAACAGGTGGACGCGGCCGGTGGCGAACCGCAGCGGGCTGTCAGTGGCAAAGCTACAAACCGCTCGCCGTCGACGTCGTCGCCCCTCAGCAGTACTGGTCTCCCTCCTCCGGCGTGCATGTCGTGCTGATTTTTTATCTCGCGCGTCTCCCTCCCGTCGGCAAACGCTAGGGTTTTCTCTTCTTTAATTTCTTCGTGGCTATCTTCGGGAGATCGGATTTTGTCCGTCTTATCTAGGCGCCTCGAATTCCGCTTCTCCGATCCTGTTGCTGTGAATCGGAGGTTTGTATTGCCGGGTCTAGATCGGGAGGAGAGGAGTCGCACAATTTTTGGTTGATTTGGCCTTGGAACCGTTGATTTTTCGGCTTGGAGGTTGGTTCGTGTGAGTCGGGATCAGATCGGCGCTCCTGCTGCAGGGGCGGGGCTCTAGGCGAGGTATCCGTGGTTTGTGTCGATTTGGTTTTGTTGGTCGGGATTGGCCATGGATACGAGCAGGAGAGCTGTGGAAGCGTACTGGAGATCCCGAATGATCGACGGGGTGACATCTGACGAGGATAAGGTCGCTCCTGTCTATAAGCTGGACGAGGTATGCGAGCTCCTCCGGACATCACATTCGGGCATCGTCAAGGAGGTTTCCGATTACATTCTCAAGAGGATTGATCACAAAAGCCCGGTGGTCAAACAGAAGGTAAGAATTTTAGCATGTAGATCGTCTAGATTTGCTGGTTTCTAATTTTCATATAGAATCTTTGAATGTCTAGAACTTTCTACCGCATATGCGAATGATGGCTATGCGGAATATCTCTTTCTTTCTTTCTCTCTCTCATCGTTCTGTGCGTAGATGTAGTCGAAGAGTCATTGAAGTTTCGTTCTTATTTCATTCTCGAGATCTCAAATTCGGCTTCTTTTATCCGAGTTGCAGGCATTACGCTTGATAAAATTTGCTGTTGGCAAATCTGGTGTGGAGTTTAGGAGGGAAATGCAAAGGCATTCGTCTGTGATAAGACAGTTGTTTCATTATAAGGGTTATCCTGACCCCTTAAAAGGGGATGCTCTAAACAAGGCTGTTCGTGATACTGCTCATGAAGCTGTGTCAGCTATATTTGCTTCGGATGATAGCAAGGCACAGACAGAAGGCACAAAGAGACGCATGGAAGGTTTTGGAAATACAAACTTTGAGATGCAGACGGAAGATAAGAAGTCCTTTCTTAGTGAGGTTGTGGGTCTTGGCAGTGCTTCTATCAAGCAAGGGTTGAGTACCATTGCAGCAGCACATTCATTTAAGAAAAATGATAATGGCACCTATAAGAGTCCCAACTTACACAGGTCTTTGACCACTGAGATAGACAGTCGAGAAAGGTATGAAAGTAATGATCATAGGGAACGTTGGACTTCTCCCATACAGTCAACAAGTGTTGGTTCATCATGGAATCAAGATTCTGATCCTTGCGCTGATGCTTCGTCTGCTAATGCTGCTACCACTGGTGAGAAGAGTCGTGAGGAGAGACTACTAGAAACAATTGTCACCTCTGGTGGTGTCAGATTGCAGCCTACTCGGGATGCTATTCATATTTTCCTCATGGAGGCCTCCAAACTAAATCCCACAGCCATGTGTCATGCACTTGAATTGAAGCTGCAATCTCATTTGTGGCAGGTTTTTCCTTACCTCTTTCTTTTCATTATTCATTAACTGTGTGTGTGTCACCAAGGTTGATGGGTAGAATTGTATGTTTTACCTTAGCATTACATATTTCTTGTTAGGTCATAAGAGGAACTCTTTATATGACTTGAAAATTTTGTTACATCATCTGTTCTAGATCAATGTTCTACCATCCATCCAATGTTGAGTCAGCTAACCAAAACCAATCCTTTTGACATTTAACTGCAGCCAGGTATAGTGTGGAAAGCCTGTTCCATGGGTCAGCCTGAGCCAGATCAGTAACAGCTAATTCTTCTGCATTTGGTTGATTGATCTGGGGACTGGACCCATGGTCTTCATCTTTTTTCATTTGTTGGTATCAGTTAATTCATAGATGGTCAATAAAAAAACTTATCATTCTATCCTTATTTAATTCAGTAATTAACTATGCCTTCCAGAATGTTGAACACTTTACTACTGTGCACGTCCTGTGTATTATTGTGAGTTGATAGAGTTGAAGTCGGTTTTTCCCTGTACTGTAACAATGCATGTATGCAATAGAGTTGTCAGACTCATGCTAACAAGTTTATTGTGCATGAACTTGTTAAGATCATTTAGCAGTCATCTTCCAGTTGAAGGAAGTCTATGTTATCCAAGGCATGAGGTGTCTCAGGCAAGGGAGCATTGGAGGTGGAACAGGCACAGAGGGGTGAAATGGAGGAATCGGGCAAAGGAGATCTTAACGTGTCCATCGGACTGATTAAGATGGGGTCCAAACTTAAGTTGAACCCTGCTGCCTGAAATGCCTGGTCTGACCACCCAGTTCAGCAGCTAAGACAGTCTGATTTTAAGTTTCAGAACCCTTTTATATTCAGCCCACGAGACCCACTAATTGGTTCTGCAGACCCTTGTCTTCTTTGCCTAATGCGGTGGAGAAGATGCCACAGGTGCCTGAGGCACCCTGTCCGGGAAAAACTAGCTTGTCTAGACAAATTGGCGTGAGTCAAGGCTACGAGAGGCCACCTTATCGCCTAGGTGATCACCTTGGTCACCTTTGATAACATAGTTTATGTTGAGAAGTCATCCTAACAGATCATGTTCAAAGTACCAGTGCTACAGTGCAAAAGTAATATGAACTACTAAGAATATTGGCCACCATTTGAAGTACCAAGTTATATCGCAACGTTAAATACCTTGTAATCTTGATGTGCATATGATTGTCTTTTTTGTTCCCTTTTTAATGATCTATCAGGGATATTATGAACCTCTCTATCTGACTCTCGAATGTAAAACTGGCAATTTGTTGGAATGTGCAAATATTGTTTCACCTGAATGGGCCTGGCATATACAGCTCAGCTTTATTTGTGTTTCTTTCTATTGGTTCTTGGTTTATATTATTCTGATATAAAGAGTATGCAGTTGTTCTTTGGATTATTGCCAAAGAGATACTAGCACATTTCATAAACACCTTTCTTATCTAGCAGACTTTCAATGTTTTGCTGCAGTTAGACATGTAGACCACTTTTCCTTCTGCTACAGCTATAAGTTTGGTACTGCCAATTGTATTGAAGGTTTTTTAGAATCCTCTTTCTTATATGTTGCTGCCTTCGAGACTTTTGTTTTTTTATTTGCTTGTAACAATTTTTTAATTGACTTAAAATAATGTGACATTTAGGACCACCCTTAAATCAAATTTAACATCAGGGAAGATGTGTCAGAAAACACAGAAGGAAGGGATGCTCATTATACAAGTTTCTTTTCAAATCTTACAAGTCTTTTATCCATGAACTTCATCTATAGTTAATTATATGGCTGCTTTTACAACTTTTGCACTGAAATAATATAGGCATCCATTTACCAAGGGCACCAAGGAGAAGAGAGGTTTCCTTTTTACCTCATCTTCTTGAGGCATGCCTCAAACACAGTCATTTGCCTGCAAATTTTTAAATAATTTATTAATGTAATGATTTTTTTACACAGGTGATTTTTGGAATATTACAGCAATAAGTTAACAACATAAGTCATTGTCTGATATGTGGTGTTGGATGAAGAGGAAAAGAATATGAACATGAACTACTAGCTGACTAAGGCATCTCACACGATCAAATTTCTAGCAGACATCCTAGCATAGCCAAACTGATGCACGGGTCTGAAATCCTGACTGAGCATGAGTTTCTTGTTGGCTGGACTATCTCAAACCCACAGTAAACTCCGACTGAGCATGAGTTTCTCTCTGGCTGGACCATTTTAAACCCATAGTATGCAAATAAATAAACATGTGCAGAAGTAATCTTCAAAGCTGGGCTGAACTTGTATCTCAATTGCTGTAGCCCAAACAAGTTAACTAACCCAATACCATGCTAGAAATTGATTCACTTTCACTTTCAGAAAGTTTCATGGCTATACGGGCAATCTTCAGTCACGGGGAAGGTGGGGCACTTAAGTGCATGACTGGCGCAGTGCTCTGGGCTGTGGAGTTGGTGGCATTGAGCCGAACAAAGTTGCACTCACAGAAAGAGGTGTAAGCTGGGTGGTGGCTCATAGGCAGATGAAGGGCAGGCCTGTGGATGGAGAAATTGTGCAGGGCATTTTGCTGCCATATGGAGAGGGAGAAGCACATGTAATAGATTCACCGGGCTTATGTGCCATTCTGATACAGGGAATAAGTGGCACAGGAAGGTTGGGTGAGGTCTGTCATGTGCTGTGGGCAGCGGGGAGGGCACTTGACTTCAGATTCAAGGGTGTTGCAGTCACCATGGGGTTTGGAGATCGCTGTAGGGCAGCACTGTCTGCCAGGAAGTGTGCTGGCTGCTGGGTTGTTGTATGGCATTGCCAGTGGCTTTGTGCTAACCAGGGACCTGTCTTCACGATGGGTAAAACAGGGTGTGTCTAGAGGAGAGGGGAGAAGTGTGGGAGAAAAGGAACAGTACAGGAATGGGATGCATAGGATGGCAGGTGCAGGAATGCAGATGCAGCAATATAAAATGGCACGATGGGGCAAATCGAGGTGGGATTCACTAGCGCAGAGACCTGGAGGGGGAGGGGATCCTGCAATATCTGGTCACTGCCTAGGAATCTTGGATGATGGACCGGTTTCTTTGCTTCCAGAATTGTTGGTTAGGTGACTTGTGCAGCTGATGGTGCATGCATGCACAGATGGTGGATGGCAGGTGTCGTGCTAACAGGGAAGCTTGGTGCTGAGCAGGACATCGGCTGCACAGTATCTCGAGGAAGGTGCCATGCAGCCATAGTTGTCAAGGCGACAAGGCGCCCAAGGCGTTGAAGGGTACCGATTCCGCTTAGGCGACAAGGCGGCCGCTTAGGCGTCGCCTAGGCGGTCAAGGCGGTATTCAAGGAATGCTGAGTCGGGAGGTTGTTATATATAAAAAAAACATAAATATAATTATATTTGTTATGTTTTAATTGAATATGAGTGTTTTATCAATGCACATAAGTAAATATGATGTGTGTGTGAAAGAGAAGAAAGTTAAATAAATATTTATAAAATTTAAGTATATAACTCATTTATGATTATAAAATTTATATATGTGCAATAGTATAAGTGATGGTAAAATATTGTTATAATATTATTAAATGGGGGGGGCGCAGAGTAGTCGCGGATCGACCTGGAAAAATAACTTAATTAAGTATATAATATATGTTTATAATCATAAATCTTAAATATGTATGATAGTATAAGTGATAATACAATATATTAATATATTCAAACTATCATTAAATAAGTGTCCCTTGTGAGGGGTATCAAGGGAGAAAAATCCCTCAAATTTTTTTTTTAATGATGTAAAAATACCCAAGGCGCCTTGCTTGGGCGCCTTGGCGGGCGCCTTGGGCGCCTTTTTGGCCCCAGACAAGGCGCCCTGGAAAGGCGCCTTGCCGCCTAGGCGGCGCCTAGGCGCCGCCTAGGCGGGCGCCTTGACAACTATGCATGCAGCAGAGAGTGGAGAGACAAATGACGGCCCAATAGGGAGATGGCTGAAAAATCGAGATGACTCTGGCTTGGTTGTGGTTAGCAGGATTCACTCACAGGGATGGAGATAGCTGGAGTGTGCAGGCCCTGCAGGGCACACTAGGCTGGTGAAGGGTAACCGAGAGGTTTCTGGCAGTGGGGAGAAATGAATGGGGAAGAAGGCATGAAGGGCAAAGAAGATGGAGAGGGACAGAAGGCCTCCTAGGCTAGAAGAAAAAGAGGGAGTGGGAGACAGTAGAAGGGAATAGACTGCCTTATAGGTTGTTTGGATACATGTTTTTGTTTTTTTATCTTGAAATAAAAAATATGAGCAAGAGATATACCAAAACTTGTTTGGTCGTGACTACCAGAAATTTGAGGGAGAAACTTTTTTACTTGTAAATATCTATAAAATCTAAAGCAAGGAGAATCTTGTTTTTAGTTCAAGATAACCACGGAGCTTCCTATAACTACCAACCCCATTATTAGTATGTCATCTTTGACTTGAAATGCATGTTTTTAACATACTATTTCTTATTCTTATAACTAGAAACTATTTGTTTATTCAATAAGGTAACAAAAACTGCTCTCTGTTTGCTATTGAAAATAATTTTATATTAATTATATTGATCATCATTGAAAAATCTTATTAAAAATTAAGTTCAGCAATTTTCTATCATTCCATAGAATAGCTAGTTGAAAACTTACAAGGCAGTTTATTGTATTGACTATTGACCTATATAATATTACATACATTGGAGTTTGATTTTATATGGTACTTTCATATAATTTTGACATTTTCTAGTGCAGTGACTATGTGAATATATAAATTAATTTATTACCCGAACATGGTCACATAAATTTTAAAAATTGTCACTTTTGCCAAACACATCAAATACCTTTTTCTGTTAATTTCAAAATTTTATACAGCATAGAGTATTACCCAACTTTTAAGAATAAAGTTATACAAATTAAAAATTCAAATCCAAACACCATATTAGTTGACATGCAGGGAAAGTGAGTGTAGGAGGCTGCTCTAGAAACCAAGGTTTCTCAAAATGTTTTCTTTCATTCATTGTTTGAGTATGCGATAGAGCCATAGAGGTTCTTAAAAGAGACCTCACTTTACATTTTAAACTCTCTAAAACATTTAAACAGAAAGTTATCATTTACTCTTTACAAAATGTGGCTTTCTAGACAGCTAAACTTTTAAAGGTTTACTTTGACACCCTTGAAACTAGAAAATATTCGTGAAGAATGTGAATATATAAAATTCTAAGCTATTAAATTGATGCAGGTGCCATCTCACCTGGGAGTGACACATCCTCTTGCATTGACAGTCTGTACGTGTTGTCTGATGCTGAATGTATCAGTATGTCATAAACTAAAATATAACACAAATAGCGTATCCATTTTTATCAATATGATTATGTTATTAGATTGGCATTATTGTTCTGAATGAACAATGCAGATTGCCTCAATCTCTTGAGGAACTTGAGGTGAACTGTCTCACACCTCTGTTTTCACATAGATGGGCATTTAAAAATGAACATTGTAGCTTTTTTCAATCAGCAGTATTGTATACGAATATGACTAGTTAAATGATCTCAACTATTCATGTCAAATGATCTATGTTTTATGAAAGTCAGTGGGAAAGCAAATTTTGTTTGTTGACTTAATCAATGACTAAATTTTGTGTTTGTTTGTCATAATTTCTTATTCAGCTATTTGACAGGATTCACATTACCAACATCATTGACTTTTCGCATTTTCATGAAACTTCTTCTCAGAAGTATCTTCTTTTGGATATGCTGTCACATGTCTCTCTGTGTAACGTTATCAGTTGTTTGGTGTCTTTTATGGGTTATTGGTGATTTCCGTGTCTGGATATGTTATTCTTGTTCATTTTAGAAGTGTAGACAAGAAGTAAAAAAGTGGATTCACCACATCGATTAGTTGTGTGATCTTAATCAACTAAAATATGTTCATTCATGACAGGTCCGAATGAAGGCTGTTTGTGTACTAGAATCAATTCTAAAGACAAAGGATGATGAGTATTTTTCTACAATCGGATCTTATTTCTTGGAGAACAAAGAGTTTATTATCAAATGCTCTGAGTCCCCACAGGCCTCCTTAAGGGATAAGGCAAACAAGGTTTGCGTTCCATCTCTTTTAATATGTTTAAATTTATATGTAATTTATTTTTTTGGTGTGATGTAAATTTTTTATTATTTACTATGTGATGTTGGATAATGATATTATACCATTATGAGAGATGGATAAGTGTTAGCAGAAAGTTAGAACTTTGGATAAGTATTAAGGACTTCATGCTAAGTAGAACTAATATAGTTCAATGAAGAGCCTGATGTTAGAAGAGGCAAAGCAGAGGAAGCTAGCTTGAATAGTAGTATTACCTCAAAAGTATTCAATTTAATTATCTTTCTTCAATTATACAAAAATATGGAGGAATATGGAGGCTTTGGTGAGGACTTTAACAGTAGGTTGAAAGTATGATGGATGAAATAAAAATAGGGCACAATAGTCCCTTGGGATTATAATATTAACGGTAAGATCTGCTTTGTACGTCGTTAAATGTTTGAGTAATGTTGGAAAACATGCTTCAAAAATATATCTTGCTGAAACGAGAATATGAAGGTAATATGCAGGCATACTTAATTGGGCATAAGATTTATTGGGTATATTTGAGAAAAGTAGGAATAGCTCAGTTGCGGACAAATTGAACGAAGAAATATTGAAATAGTTTAGGCATATTAAACATAGATTAGAATTTTTTTCTAGAAAATGGTCTGAAAGATTTAAATGTCTTTGAAGAAATAACTCAAAATCACTCTAGATGAAGAAAGAGAATCTGTATGGTTGATCCCAAATAATTTTGTGGATTCCTTGGTGTTCATATAAAAATAATACAACATCAAATTGGTTAATACTCTTATAAATACCACATTTTTATAGCAGTCGATGTTAGCCCAAGAAGAAGAATTTTTTCTTCTAAAAAAGAGGGAAATTCGGAGGTTTCAACACAAAGGTGTGTTCTTTTCACATTCCAGTTAGAGATGATATAACAATATTGATTAATTGCAGATGTGCTAGTTGTAGCCTTGTAGGAAGCTCTTAATGAATTACATTTCTGAAATTTTTCATGTTCTCTGAGCCTGTCATATTTGCTAGTTTCTCTTGGCTTATTGATTTAAATTGATTTTACTTAATATCTTTTAAAAACTCAACGGATGTTAGCTTACTATAAACTTTAGGTTCAATCTTTCAGTTTCCCAAAAAAAGAAGGTTCAATCGTTCAGAATTACTAAAATTTGATGTTTATATAGATATTTAACTTCATGTTGATTCGCGTCTACAATTTTAAATATCACGTTTCTCACCATTGATCACATTTTTTATGTCGGTGGGACCTGCTGAGTGAATTTTTAGCCAAAGTGTGCCATCTTAGGGAAGATTTAGCAGTCCGTCAGATATCAATCTCATGGTCTTTCTCCCATATGCATAAACAAAGAAAGTTGATCAGCTGGTGTATAATTTATTAAAACTGATCAGCATTTTCAGTCACTCAACTGTTCCAAGTACAAGAATGGCTACATGCACAATCAGAACCATCAGGAACATCTCACTTTGGTTAGAAAGAGAGAGTGAGAGATGAAACAGAGACAGAGAGGGCTTCCTTGGACACGGCCGTAGGGAGGAAAGATGAGGAGAAGACTATGGATGCATTAGAGGGGTGGCCGTGGCTATATGGTCGGTTGCCAGCAAAGGAAGGTATTCTTGAGGATTAAGGAGAGGGTGAGTGACATGGAGAGAAGGGGTGGAAGAGGGGGGGGGAGTGCCTTTGCGGTGCTGGGCAGTTTGGGAGACATAATCCATGTTAGGCGTGGAAAGCGTACAATTTTTTCTCTATTCACTGTCATGATGCGTACAAATTTTGCAACCTTCTCGGTCTCTCCAAGGGGCCGAGATACGAGATCGCCGAGATCTCACCCCATGTAGATTGGTTTATAAAGAGTTTTTCTCGGTCGATCTGCGATTACTCTACGTCCCGTTTATGATAGTGTAAAGTGTAAACACATTTAATATATTTCACTATCACTTGTACTATCACATGAAAATGTGTTACAAGTTTAATACCATATTAGTATTTAAATAAGATTGTATACAAGTTTAAATCTTTTAAAAACACAAAGATCATCTTTTTGGTATTGAAAGTGCTTTGTAATTGTTCATTCACACAGTTGATATACAAAATGTGTTATATATTTTCATGTAAATTCATTGATATACTCCTATTTTTATAAGATTTTATGTTATATTTCATACATATATACATTTTGATCCGAGATCCGATCTCCCAAGATTTTTCCAAGATCTCTCCGAGATCTCTTCTCTTTCACCCTCCTGAGACGAAGTTGAGATCCGAGATGGCAATCCTTGATATCAATCCTCTTACAAATCATAACATGACTCCATATTTCACTAGAAATTTACGATTTTAGGTTAACAACCCTGCCACTTAATGGTTCACTGTAGTTAACAAAGAATAAAGCATAAGAAAATCTATAATTTAAACAATAGCTTCAAGCATAAGAAAATTTATAATTTAAACACTAGCTTCTATCCCCATGCACTTGCATCACCCATCTGCTTGCAGCCATGTCAGAAATTGAATAAGAAAGATTAGAAACTATGTACATCTTTTTATGCTCCAAAATAGTTGTTTATACTTCATCGGTTCATCCATCTAGGCACTGCCATTATATTCTAGGATGAGCTTCGGTTTTGACCAGTTTTGAAAGGCTTTATTTTTCTATCATGAGTTCATCTATGCTTTGCATAGTTGACTGGAACTAAATGCGATCATGTGTTCTTTTCTTTCTTAATTGTCATGCTTAATCAGTGTCTATTCATGCAATGGTAATACGAGTAAATTATCATGTTTAAAATGCATAAGGTTGATACTTTTATGGGTGTTTGCAAAAGATGTGACTGAATTTTATTTTTTATGGTAATTAGGTTTTAAGCATTTTGGATGGCGAAAATACTTCCGGAGAAAAACAAGTTGACGACTTATCTAGTGCAAAACCTGTGATTACGACTCCACTGCCTGACTTAATAGACACTGGAGAGAATGATGAATATGAAAGTGAAGGTACACATCATCAGGCTCATCAAATGAATGCTAATCTGATGTCAGCTGGTTCCTTGGTTGATGATCTCTTTGGAGGTGAACCTATCACTAACGTGAACACTGGTGAAAACCGGAAAGAAGATCCTTTTGCAGATGTATCGTTCCATGTAACAGAAGATAGAGAAAAGCTGGATGACCTATTTTCTGGGTTGACAGTGGATGAAAAGAAGTCAAACATTGAGACTACTGGTCCAACACATAATTCTCAACAGTCTGAGTTCCTTGATCTTTTTGGTACCAACTCTCATCCCAATACCCTGGAGACAGCTAACACTGATGTGCATGACCTTATAGCTGGTTTGAGCACAAGGGAACCTAGCCAAGAAAATATAATGTCTGCAGCAGCTGATATAAGGACATTTTCGGGATTCACCAACCTTAATACAGCTAATGGAGCATATGTATCTCCAGCAAATGATGCCTCGAACGGTTTCATTGGTTCCCAGATCATTGGCATGAACCAGAATCCATTTTTCCCTCCAGGTTCAATGCCATATGGTGTTCCCTCGGGCATCATGTCGAATCAACCCCTTGCTACCCAGCCAATTAATTATAATTCGATGGCTAGTCTTCTCTCTCAGCAGCAGTTGCTATTTCAGAAATATGGACATATTGAAACTGGCGTCGTTCATGCTTCTGGCACCAATGCTTTGCCTTTGCCTGATGTTTTTCAGTTTACAAACACTCCTGCTCAGAGCCACAGTACAGTGATGACCAGCTCAAAGGAGGAAACACGAGCCTTTGACTTTATCTCGGTAAGTTCAAAACTTTATTGCCCTTAAAGATCCTTTCAAGCCAAAAATAAATGCTAATATGATACAGCTGTTGTTTTATCTTTGTGCAGTTAGTGTAAGACTGTTAAGTAGATACCCAGCTCCCCCCTCCCCTTTCTGAGTTCCAGATTCTCGAACTTCTCTAAATACATTCCATGACCTCATGACCATGGTTCGCATGAATACACGGGTCATCTTCTCTGGGTTGGACGTAATATAAAAATGTTTCCGTAGGGAACTTAAATGTGTTCATTTTCTGTTGTACCTCATTATATAGGAAACACGCTCCGACATCTGCAGGAGTGAGGCCATATCCTTTTATTATGCTCAATGTGCTTCAAGTAAGTCCTTTGTTATATTATTAGGTACATCTCTACTATGTGAATATTTCAGTCTTTTGACTCTCATTTTGGGAAACAAGGCAATTGACTGTTTGTGGAACTTGTGTTTACAGAATATTTCTAGATTACAGTAAAATAAGGGTCTTGAAGAGGTTTTACCTGTGAAAAAACAGTGGATTTTTATTTGCTGTCCATGTTAATGCTTACTACTAAACATTGACATGTTAAACACGTCCAGAATCTATTTTGGTTCAAGTTTTGATAATTAACAACTAGTTTAAAGCTGTTTTTTTCTGTTAAAACTTGTTTTCTGAGAAAGTTTAAGCTTTTTTATATATTGAATTTATGCCTAGTTCGAGCTTTCTGTAGCTATACATTTTCACGATATTAGTCTTGGTTGTGAAGTCCATTTTTAGTTGGTTAGTAGCACCTGTTCGGCCGAAGTACCCGGGATTTTCTAGGTTATCGTCATTATGGTGTTTATGTTGTTGGGCAGAACTTCATTCCCTTTGAGCGTAACCGCCAGAAACCGGATATAAATGTAAACCCATTAGGAATTATTGTATATGATAATATAATTTCTTCATCATCATGCAAAGTCTTTGAAGTGATGAAAACACGTGCCGTGTCCCAGCCCACAGTCTTGATTATTTCAGCTAATTGACGTGCGGTATACTTGTGTAGGATCATGTCTCAGCTGCACGAAATCCAAAGAGAGTTGTCTGAAAGTTGTGCTTCATCCCCGGGAGAGACGGTGGTCTCAAGTCAAAAAGCCGCTGATACAGGGCGCCATTGGTTAAAAATTGCATGTTCTTTTTGGAATAATGATTTACAATCGGGTTATAGTTTTCTGGAGTTCACAATCATAGAGGTTCAAGGATGTACAATGGGATGAAGACATTGAGGTGATGTGTAATGGAAATTGAATGTAACAGCTGGTTGCACAGTTTATCTTGTTATGTGTTTCGTCTCGTGTTCTTGGACGCAACCCCCACCCCGGGTTCCTACAGTCGCCCTCACTTAAGTATGAGGTCGACAAGCTCTAGTCTGACAGTCTCCACCTGCTTCATATCTCCCATATATTTGCATTTAACTTTCTGCATCTCTTGGAGATCATCCGGCCACATTGCTTGAACTTTTGGTTCTTGATCAAAATTGGTAACGGGAAGCCAGGAGGGCTTCCAGAAAAGTTAGCCCAGTGTTCAAGAAGTTCCAATGGATGAGCGTTGGCAAGTAGTAATGAGAAGCTTTAGGTGGTGTTTCTGCTGTCTTATTTACTTATGTTATTACCTAGAAGTTTGCTTTATATATATATATATATATATCCAATGATGCCTGTCCAGTTGAATGATGGAGGTGGTGCGGTATCACGTCCCATTATCGTATGAACGACATCGCGATTGCCACATGGAACGAGTAGGAGGGCCTCGAGAGAGTTGCAGAGAAGGTAACTTTTTAGGCTGTCAAGACTTGAATAGATTGTGGTTTAGACTTTAAACTAGATCTTGCACCGAGTAGAAGGTGGAAAGCCGCTACTTGTGAATGTCAGTCTTGATAGAACGCTCTACAGCCGTCTCCTGTAGGCGAGTTTTGAGGGTTGCACTCCTCGAAGCTATTCCGTATCTGTCAGCTCTCGAAAGCCCCGCGAAATAGTTTTCAGGGGATTAATGTGAAATTTAAAAAACGCGTCCGTTAGGGAGACTAGGTCTAACTTATGATAAAGACATTGGATTATCTTCCGGTGACCAATATGGGATAAAATCTTTCAACATTTTCCCTCTCAACCAGTCACCACCGTCAGAGCCACGGTAGGAATACACGAGGCAGGGTCGAGCAAAAATAAGAGTAAATTTACCGGAGGATAGAGTCTACAATCTGACCAACTCTGATACCATGTGAAATTTAAAAAACGCACGGGCACTAAGGAGACCCAGGTCCAAGTTATGATAAAGGTATGGAATATTCTGGTGGCCAATATGAGATAAAATCCTTCAACAATTAGCAACGTCAGCTGCATCAACGAAGACGATCATTATCGAGGGCATTGGAGGTCAAAGCAAGTTAGAAGGCACACCGTCACCCTAGTCTATTTCTTTTTCATGGAAATATATTTAACTTCTCAAATCAAACATAATATAGATGGAGATAATCACCAGAAATGACTTATTTCTATCTTTGGCACTCTCTCTCTCTCTCTCTCTCTCTCTCTCTCTCTCTCAACCACACCTCATGAAAAGAATACATGGGACATGATCAAAAGGGAGACCACCGGAGAACAGAGACTAAAGTATGACCAACTATGATACCAAGAGAAACTCAAAAAACGCACACGTGCTAAGAAGATTCAAATCTAAGCTATTATAAGGACGTGAAATATTTTCCAACTTTCAATATATATAGTATTAAACCCTTTAACAATTTTATTCTTCTTTTTATTGCGATAACAAACGTAGCCTTCTAACTTTGTCCAAACAAAAAGGCACATCTTTATATTATAAGAAAAAATAAATGATCCCCAATTCAACAAAACGCACGATGCATGTAAATTGATCATGTGTTCTGGGCCCTGCCCAAGGGCTGCAGTCGCTCCATCTATCACCCGGAGCCATATCATGAAGGAAATTGAAGCATGAGCATGAAAACTACACCCAGCTGAATGATGAAGTATAATTGTTCGGTGGTCCAATTGACATTGATAATACATTTTTATGTTTTCTTTAGAAGAAATGTTAGAGATGAAGTAATAGCTCAGTTGGTGGATTTCGTGTTCTTGACAAAACACATGATGCCAAACAAACTCTCAAATAAGAGGAAAGATTTCAAATTCTGGAGGTGGGCAATTCTCAGTGAATGGGGCTATGTATTTTGGCTGTGTTGTTTTCTTACTGTAAAGAATAAAATGCATTACATGTATTACAGCACGAATTAGATTAATTGTAGTGTATTTATTTTTTAAACTCATTATATAATTACATAAATTGTTTTAAAAAGATGAATATTCAATTTTGATACATTAAATTGTAATATATTTTGTTGCATATGATTTTATATTCAAATTTATGTATTTATGATAAGGTTATCATCGAACATAAGACTGAATTATCCTCAAAATCGATCCTAACTCAAATCAAACATAATGTTTATCAAACATAATGTAGATAGGGATAAACATAAGAAAAGACTAATCTTTATCCTCTTTATTTTTATCTTGATACCAAATTTAGTGTGATTAGTTTATTCTATATTCCATACAACAAGCAAGGAAGAACTGACATTGGCGTTTCTTCGTAAAGGCTCATCAATCAAAACATAAACATCTACTGTTCGGTATTGAATTTGCTTGACTGGACAGTGAAAACTAGTTAGCAAGCTTGTAAATGGACAAGAAAAGAAAAAGGGAAAAAAAATTTCTTCTGGGCACCGCAATCCCCCAGGTTCAGACCGGCCTCTGCTGTTGCGGACGGGCTTTCAGGTCGTCGTCGGCGTCGGAGAGGACGATGCTCTTCCAGAACCAGTGGTTGGCCCAGAGGTGAGACATCTCCTCGATGGGGACCTGCTTGGTCTCCGGCAGCAGGAAGAAGATGAAGAGCGACATGACGACGATGAGGGCGGCGAAGAGGATGAAGACCCCCCAGCGCAGGTGGCAGAGCGAGGCCAGGAAGCACTGCGCGATGGCGGCGGTGAAGAAGAGGTTGACGCAGACCACCATGCTCTGCCCCGCCGACCTCGTCTCCAGCGGGAAGATCTCGCTGGGCACCAGCCACCCCAGCGGCCCCCACGACCATCCGTAGGCGGCGACGAAGGTGCAGATGGCCACCACGAGCAGCACCGCCAGCCCCCGGGAGAGCTCGACGCCGTGGCCGAACTTGAGCGCCAGCGTCACGGCGACCACCACCTGCGCCGGAAAACATCGAGGTCGATCAGCTCAGGTTCAATTCATGGATTGATTATTACTCGTCGGAATTCGATTCCTCAAACAGAAAACAGAAGAGATATGATGAGCGGATGCTGACCATGGAGGTGATCATCTGGATGCCGGCTTCCATGAACAGAGCTCTCCTCCCGAACCTGTCGACGGTGGCCATGGAGACGAGCGCCCCGAAAACCAGCATGGAGCCGGTAATGATGGAGGAGTAGAGAGCAGCCCCGGAGCCGAAGCCCAGGCTCTGGAAGATGACGGGGGCATAGAAGAGGATGGAGTTCATGCCGGAGAGCTGCTGGAACGCCGGGATGCCCAGGGCGCCGATGATCAGCTGCGGCCTGTTCCTCCGCCGGAGGAGGTTCCGGAAGGGGTGCTTCACGGCGCGGGCCGCCTCGCTGGCCTCGAGGAGGTCCTCGAACTCCGCCTCCACCTGGGTGGTGCCCCTGACCCTCTCCAGGACCTCCCTCGCCTCCTCCAGCCGGCCCTGCTCCACCAGGCTGTTGGGGGTCTCCGGCAGGAAGATGCCGCCGACGAACATGAGGGTGGCGGGCACGCAGGCGAGGCCCAGCGACAGCCTCCACCCCCACGGGTGGATGCGCTCGGTGAAGTAGTTTATGATGTCGGCGACGAGGATGCCCAGGCAGGTGGTCAGCTGGAACAGCTGGTTCACCGCTCCTCTGATCTTGGGCGGCGCGATCTCCGACAGGTACAGAGGGACCGCCTGTGCAGCCCAGGCAGCCAGGGCCCGGAGAAAACCAGCGATGGTCAACGCGCAGATCATCCCATAAGAAAGAACATAAAATTTCCAAGATATTATTACGTCACTTTCTACGATCTGACGGACCAATCACAATTTTGCCTAATTTAATTTCTCGTAATCTGAAATTGACGGGAGGGAAAGACCAACCCCCGGGTAAAATGTAAACAAAGAATTGCTTGCTTATTGCGCGTTGGCCGCTTCTCTCACCTGGTTGCCGAAGCCGATCCCGACGCCGAGAAGAATACGGCCGACGATGAGCATGGAGATGTTCTTGGCGGCGGCGTTGACGACGCCGCCGCAGAAGAAGCTGACGGCGCCGGCCATGATGCTGGCGCGCCTCCCGTACCTCCTGGTGACCAGGGAGGCCCCGAAGGTGGAGACGAGGCCGGCGAAGTAGAGGGCGGAGGTGAAGAGGGTGAGCAGCTGGTTGTCGTACTTGCAGTAGTCCGTCTCGTGCAGGTGGGCTTGCTTCCGCCGGTACACCGTCGGGAAGAACTCCGTGAGGAAGTCGTCCATGGAGGTCACCCCACCTGCGCACATAGATCATCGAATCACGCAACGAACCGTCATGTCATACATACATGTATATACATATATATATTTCCTCTCCGCCGGCGATCTTTCAATTTCACCCATAGAAGCGGAGAAAATCAACCGGAGAGACCATAGATCCGAAGCCGGAAAAGGGGAAGAAACCGGCGATTGATATTCAGAAAGGGCGCCGGAAGAATCCGATCAGACGACCGGCTGTGTACACTGCACACAATCTTCTTCCCCGCGCGGGCGATTTTGGGAGGCGGCGGCGGAAACGTACCAGAGACGCCGAGATCGTATCCGAAGAGCGATCCTCCGAGGGAGCCGACGAGGCAGGCCAGGACGAAGTACCCCGTGATCCTATCATGGTAGAGCGCGGCCCGCCCGCCAACGTCGGCGCTGCTCATGAAGCCCCCCGCCATATAATGATGTAGTAATTAATATATGGGCAGCTCCTCTCCAACGTCCTGCGTGCCGTTCTTTGCTCGCTCGAGGATCTTCTCTCCTTCCGTCGGACGTAGTACGTCCCTCCGGACGTCTCTTGATTCCAATATATATATATATATGTGATCAGTGGGGGAGAAGGAAGCTTTTTTGTAGTTGCGGCGTCGGGACGGAGCCTCGGCCAGAAGTAGCTAGGGTTTTGATGGTTTATCAGATTATTTTTTTTAAAGATAAAGTTAATCCGATTTAAATGTACATCTATCGTTCATATGCCTGAGTAAGTGGGTTATCTAATCTGGTTCAAAGAATTCGTAAACCAATGAGGAGACGTCCTGTTTGAGATGGATTTTATAATTAAGTCGTGGTTGGGTCACGCCTCCGCCGCCGCCGCCGATCTCCGTCTTCCTCCCGCCGGCTTTGTTTTATTATTATTATTATTATTGATAATAGTCCCGTGCTGGGAGTCTGCAACTGGGTGGGTCTCTCTGTCTCTTGGTCTCGTCATCTCTCAGGAGTACTCTTATCCTTGTGTACAGCTGTTACGTACGCTGCCTAAAATACAGGAGTCTGTTTTATTATGGGAAAGGGGGATCCCTGATCTCTCTTCTTATCGTGATTATCGGATCGGAATTCGAGATAGATTTGTTCATTGATTCAAATCATTTATTTAACAATTAAGTTCTTATTATTTCGTTACGTCTGAAGTATATATATATACGTTGCATATGAAGATTGCAATATTCATTCACGCTCTTGTTATTATATATGCATGTGGTTTGTCTCTAGCTTGTAAGCGCACGCAAGAGTAATTCATTTATTTATTTATTGAGAAGTCTTGTGAGTTAATATGTTTAAAATTTATTTCACATATCTGGTTGTCGCAGATTAAGGACCTGCTGCACTTTGTTAATTAGCACCTAAAATTATTAATCTACAAAGAGAATTGTGATTATGTGATTGAACTGAAATTTTACTTGAAGGGTGTCTTTAATTAGTTCATTTTTCAGATAATCTTATTGAGTAACTTTTAAAATCAGCATTTTTTCAGTTCCTTCCGTGTGCCTCGATGGTATAAGGTGATGTTAGTACCTGAGATTATTAATTTGAATAGAGAATATTATTAGCTATTCTCTTATGATAGATAATTACATCACATAGTATTGGATTAAATTAAGTTACACCGGAAGGTATCTTAATTTAATATATATAATAAAATCAATAATTAATCAGAATTACTTGACCTTGTGCGATGAGATCTTTTGCCGAAAATAAGATATCCTTTTGTCATTATATATATTCTTAGTTAATTGTTGAATCATGATGAATTTAATAGTATTATTATAGAAATCATTTGTTTGTAAATTTTGATAATAGTACTCATGTATCCTCGTCATGTTTAATTTAAAAATTACACATGTTATCTCAAATATACATGGTAATGTGAGCTTGATTATGAGATTTTGTCATCGATGATATTACTTCTTAGCACTCTCATCTATCTATGATTTACGTACTTAATTGATCAAACTATATATTATGGTGCTTTACACATAAGCTAGCTACCTCTCATCATATCAAGGTGTATATATAAACTTTTATCGAACTCTTTATCCTACGAAAATCGGATAAGATAGCATACGAAGTGTACTCGGAAAGCTTAGTTTAAAAAGTGAGTGTGTTCTAAAATATTTTATGACAAACTAGGAGGTTGGAGTTGAAATTAAGAGTTCAGATTTTCATACCAAGCCAAAAAATGTCGCCTTACATCTTTAAGTTAAAAATATATTAATATTTATTCAAATGAACCTTTGGAACGTATATAGAACAAACTAGTTCAATATGTAAGAAATCCATTTTGATTGTCATTATTTTTTGTTCTTTTAAGATAATTATTGTGTAATTTAGCTTATATCCTTGATTTTTAATATTTTAAAGGGTTACTAGAATTCGATTGTCGCATCAATTAGACCCGGCCCATCATTGAACCTTTAAAGTTGTAATTCAGCAAATAACCTTTGAAACATAATAAGGTTATGTCTACAAAAAAAAGATTCAGAAGAAAATTTATTGGATAGTTTAAGAATAATTGGATGTATACGTATATATATGCACACACGGATATATATATATATATATTTGTGTGTGCGCGTGCGCGCGCAAATAGATTGCTGAAATTTCAATTTTTGTTCTTTGCTCCTAGTTTTTGAATTAAACTTGGACTATTAACTAATGTGATATTTGTTAGAAGTATTAAGCACGCAAGTATGTTCTTATTTCATAACATTAGTGTGAAAACCCCCAAAATTTATATATTGAGGTAATCAGGACCAGACCTATAAACATGAGAATACTCTCTATGGTATCTAATGTGGGACTAAGCCACTTAACACTCCTGATATCCAATTTGAGACTAAGCCACTTAACACTCCTTTCTCTCAGCCTGCCACTGTCAGAGCCACGATAGAAATATACCGGACAGTGTCGAACGTAAATAGGAGCGGACCCACCAAAGAGACAAAGCCCTAAAAGGGCACCCACTCTGATACCATATAAAAAATCTCAAAACTTATGTATTGAGATAACCATGATCAGACCTATAAACATGGGAATAACTAGGATATATAGAATATATGATAAATTTATGTTACATATTTTATATATTGTGTTTATTTCTACCTATCATATAATAAATTGCACATGGTTTCATGATTTCAAGTAGGGGTGCCTACATTCATCTAATAGTTCGATACTCTCCTTGATAACTAATGCGAATTGTTTATTATGTTGATTAAAGGAGTAAACTAATAATTCAACTTGCCACTGCGTTGAGCTTGAAAAGACTCTTGCTCGACCCAATAAAGATCGTGACCAAGTACTCCATTAGCTGTATTTAATTTAAATCAAATAAATGTAATGTATAATATATAATATTAATTAAATTTATTGAATAAAATAAAATTTGAAACTTGAGTTTGAGTATCATAAAAGAGATCATTTGAAGTTTAGACTGAACCAAAATCAAGCATGATAAATGAACTATAAGGTCAAGATGAACCTGAGCTGACTTTGATTTTGAACCGGACTTCATCAAGTAAATGAATCACTCCACAACCCAAAAGCTCGGACACAGGCTGAACCTATTCATGAGCTCTCTCTATATATATATCTCTCGAGCTCAAACTCAAACCCAGAAATAAATAAATAATCGAACAACGTGCACATACTACCAGCAGGGGTGCAAACGAACCAATACACTCGACAATAGCTGGAAGCTCGGCTCGATAAAAACTCGACTCGGCTCGTTTATTATGTTAAATGAACAAGCTTGAACAAAAAATAAAGCTCGACTCATTAAACGAGCCGAGCTTGAACAGACTCTTGCTCGGCTCGATAAGCTCGCGAATAGCTCGATTAAATATTATATTATATATTTATTTTTAAAAATTAAATTTTAAGTATTAATATTTATATATTGTCACTTAAATTTATTAAATAATTCAAAATTTGAGTTTAAACTTAAATTGAGTTTCATAAATGAGTTAAATCTAAAGTTTCACAAATGACTTTTCATTGATTTTGGGTTTATAAAAGAGTTTTTATATAGGGGTGTAAACGGTTCGGTTCGGTTCGGTTTGGGCGTTTTTTTTCCAAACCGAAACCGAACCGATAAGGGGAACTGAACCGAACCGAACCGGTTCAGTGAAGCCTGAACCGATTGTGGTTCGGTTCGGTTCGGTTCATCGGTTTAATGTATATTTAAATAAATAAAAATAAACATAAAATAAAATATACATTATAATAATTAATATGAAGACTAATACTTTATTTATAATATATAATTATATATTTATACTAATTAACTTAAATTTATATTAATATATATTTAAAATTGATATATAATATATTTAGATGTAATATAATATGTAAATAGAGTGTGTCAAACTTTGCTAAATCGGGTCAACCGGTTTACCGGTTTGGTTCGGTTTGGGGAGATGCCGAACCGAACCAAACCGATAAAAATTTATCGGTTCGGTTCGGTTCAAGAAACCGAATGGATAACCTGTCAAACCGAACCGAACCGATCGGATCGGTTCGGTTTACCGATTTTACTTGAACACCCCTATTTGTATATAGCTTAAGTTTGAATATGAATTGAATTTTAGTCTAACTACTACTCGAGTTCGAGCTCGACTCGACTCAATTAATAAACGAACCAAGCTTGAACAAGGGTTCCACATACTCGCTAAAACTCGAGCTCGAACTCGAACTCGTGTAAAATAAACGAGCCGAGCTGAACTCCATATTACTCGGCTCAGCTCGGCTCGTTTGCACCCCTAACTACCAGCTAGTCGGAGTCAAAACAGGATGAGAAACCTTTCACGGTTTAGGAAAAGGTGCTGTTCTCATAATCTGTTGTGGCCTGTGGATGCTATCTTGACCCCCAAAAATAAGTTTAAGCATTGTTTTTAAAAAAAAAAAAAATTTGGCAACAACATCGATGCTGTGTTGATCTTCCCGCTGCTCCGCTGTCCCCATTTTCAAAATTCTATCTTGGGTAAAAAAAAATCACAAGTTGTTGGAAATATAAATAGAACATTAGATAAGAGCGTCCAGCTGGCTTGTTGACTCCAGACTGTCACGAACATACGTGGACGTGAGATGTCTCCATGTTATAAAGCACCGGATGATAGATCTCTCTCCTTTGAGCTGGGAATCAAAAGGCTCATCTCTTCTTGAGAGCTTGAGAGAGAGAGAGAGAACTCGGATTGAATCAGAGTCGACCCGAGTCATCAACCTCGGACGATCCTGGTCTGATCGAGCCGAGTCGACCCGCACCCGACCCGTCTTCCTTTTGTTTCCGTGTACTGAATGTACATCCGACACGATTCTGGCCCGAAATGGTTTGAGTCTTGAGGCTCCCAACACCTTCTGCATCTACGCCCTACGAGCTTCACTCTCTTCGTCCATCCCTCTGCCTCGACGCAAGCACAGGTGAGTCAGAATCGTCGCCTTTAATGAGCACGATTTTATATCTTTATTTACGTCGGCAGGATCTTCCGGCGTCTACGTAATATATTGTTTTCTTAGCTGTGCGATCCCGGTATCTGCTGGAAATTTTGACTCCCGTTGTCTTATCCGTCTGTCTGTCTGTCTCTCTTTGTTTCCCAAAGTGTGCGGCTGAGACGGTGCAGGGAAGAAATACTGGAGTTAGTACGCACGCAGACGCAGCAGTCGGAGAGCACAGAGCGGCTGCCATGGCGGGGGGCTTCGTCGACGGCGACGTCGGCGGGCGGGCGGCGCTCTACAACGGGAGGATCACGGGGTACTTCGTCCTGGCCTGCCTCGTCGGCTCCCTCGGTGGATCGCTCTTCGGATACGATCTCGGCGTCTCTGGTACGTTTCCGCCGCCGCCTCCCAAGATCGCCCGCCATGGGGAAGAAGATTGTGTGCAGTATAAACAGCCGGTCGTCTGATCGGATTCTTCCGGCGCCGGCGCCGGCGCCCTTTCTGAATATCAATCGCCGGTTTCTTCCCCTTTTCCGGCTTCGGATCTATGGTCTCTGGTTGATTTTCTCCGCTTCTATGGGTGAAATTGGAAGATCGCCGGCAGAGAGGAACATGTATATATATCACGACGGCCGGCCCCCGTTCGATGCGTGATTCGATGATCTATGTGCGCAGGTGGGGTGACCTCCATGGACGACTTCCTCACGGAGTTCTTCCCGACGGTGTACCGGCGGAAGCAAGCCCACCTGCACGAGACGGACTACTGCAAGTACGACAACCAGCTGCTCACCCTCTTCACCTCCGCCCTCTACTTCGCCGGCCTCGTCTCCACCTTCGGGGCCTCCCTGGTCACCAGGAGGTACGGGAGGCGCGCCAGCATCATGGCCGGCGCCGTCAGCTTCTTCTGCGGCGGCGTCGTCAACGCCGCCGCCAAGAACATCTCCATGCTCATCGTCGGCCGTATTCTTCTCGGCGTCGGGATCGGCTTCGGCAACCAGGTGAGAGAAGCGGCCAACGCGCAATAAGCAAGCAATTCTTTGTTTACATTTTACCCGGGGGTTGGTCTTTTCCTACTTAAATTAAGCAAAATTGTGATTGGCCCGTCAGATCGTAGAAAGTGACGTAATAATATCTTGGAAATTTTATGTTCTTTCTTATGGGATGATCTGCGCGTTGACCATCGCTGGTTTTCTCCGGGGCCTGGCTGCCTGGGCTGCACAGGCGGTCCCTCTGTACCTGTCGGAGATCGCGCCGCCCAAGATCAGAGGAGCGGTGAACCAGCTGTTCCAGCTGACCACCTGCCTGGGCATCCTCGTCGCCGACATCATAAACTACTTCACCGAGCGCATCCACCCGTGGGGGTGGAGGCTGTCGCTGGGCCTCGCCTGCGTGCCCGCCACCCTCATGTTCGTCGGCGGCATCTTCCTGCCGGAGACCCCCAACAGCCTGGTGGAGCAGGGCCGGCTGGAGGAGGCGAGGGAGGTCCTGGAGAGGGTCAGGGGCACCACCCAGGTGGAGGCGGAGTTCGAGGACCTCCTCGAGGCCAGCGAGGCGGCCCGCGCCGTGAAGCACCCCTTCCGGAACCTCCTCCGGCGGAGGAACAGGCCGCAGCTGATCATCGGCGCCCTGGGCATCCCGGCGTTCCAGCAGCTCTCCGGCATGAACTCCATCCTCTTCTATGCCCCCGTCATCTTCCAGAGCCTGGGCTTCGGCTCCGGGGCTGCTCTCTACTCCTCCATCATTACCGGCTCCATGCTGGTTTTCGGGGCGCTCGTCTCCATGGCCACCGTCGACAGGTTCGGGAGGAGAGCTCTGTTCATGGAAGCCGGCGTCCAGATGATCACCTCCATGGTCAGCATCCGCTCATCATATCTCTTCTGTTTTCTGTTCGAGGAATCGAATTCCGACGAGTAATAATCAATCCATGAATTGAACCTGAGCTGATCGACCTCGATGTTTTCCGGTGCAGGTGGTGGTCGCCGCGACGCTGGCGCTCAAGTTCGGCCACGGCGTCGAGCTCTCCCGGGGGCTGGCGGTGCTGCTCGTGGTGGCCATCTGCACCTTCGTCGCCGCCTACGGATGGTCGTGGGGGCCGCTGGGGTGGCTGGTGCCCAGCGAGATCTTCCCGCTGGAGACGAGGTCGGCGGGGCAGAGCATGGTGGTCTGCGTCAACCTCTTCTTCACCGCCGCCATCGCGCAGTGCTTCCTGGCCTCGCTCTGCCACCTGCGCTGGGGGGTCTTCATCCTCTTCGCCGCCCTCATCGTCGTCATGTCGCTCTTCATCTTCTTCCTGCTGCCGGAGACCAAGCAGGTCCCCATCGAGGAGATGTCTCACCTCTGGGCCAACCACTGGTTCTGGAAGAGCATCGTCCTCTCCGACGCCGACGACGACCTGAAAGCCCGTCCGCAACAGCAGAGGCCGGTCTGAACCTGGGGGATTGCGGTGCCCAGAATTTATTTCCATCTACAAACTGGCTTAGATTTCAGCGTCCGGTCGAGAAAAATCAAAACTGAAAATTAGATGTTTTGATTGATCCGCCTTTCCGAAGACCCGCTCATATCAGTTCGCCCTTGTACGTAGTTATGTGGCATAAACTAATAATTACTCAGAGGAAGTTCAGCATCCTTCGAGGGTCGGAAAGAGGGGGGAAAACAAGAAAATATAAAGAAAATAACAATTGTCACAGACAGACAATCAACTTTGTTTCGGAAGAAAGACGGAAAATCAACTAAAACAAGTTTGTTTACATTGTCAACTATTCCTTGGATTCCAGTCTTACAGCAGCTTCAGGAGAAAGAGACCGGATCCCCTCTGGCGCATCGGGAATAGAACATCCTTTCCGAATGTGTCCTACTTGAAGGTCCTCTGGCATTGAGCGCGCTCCTGCCTAGAATTTGCCCAATCAGTTCCAGCAAATTTGTCTTTACTTGTTTTCTTGCTTCTACGTTAGAGCATTACGCCCGTAAATAGCGTCAGAAAGTTCTTCGGGACTTGGCTCTACTGCAAGCTTTTCCTAAGGAAGTCGGATATCTTCGCACAGACGGCACGGCCGCGCCCCAGACAAGACAGGTAATCACTGACTGAAACAGAGGGATGGCAACAATGAGACGTGAAATCAAAAGACTGTCGACCAGTCTATCCAGCAACTCAGGGAAATAGTAGACTGAAACGAAGACAAAGCTGAAAAGAGTGTTCAATCACCCAAAAAAAACGTAAAAGCATACACAAGTGCAGTGGAGGAATTTGTCCACTAATCACAGATGCCGCCTCAGGCCCTCAACAAATTTAAACATGCATCCAAAATGCATCATTTTATTGTCTTTTTCTCCATTTCTTTATAGGATTTACCACAAATGTCATCATCCCCGTTCTTCAGTGTGCACAAAAATATGCCACTCGGCCGCTAGTACAGTACAGGAGAACGAAAAACCGCCGGAAAAGTAAGATTTAAGAAAAACTTACCCGACATGGCACCGTAAGAAACAGAAGTAATTATTCCATGCTCCATCGGTTCATCTTCCTTGTGAGAAGTTGCCTCGGGGAGAACAGAGATGGGTAAGTTGGGAAAAACCATGTAAGTGAAGGCTTTCATTTTCTGCCAATAACAGAACGTAATTAGTGCAAACCAAATAATCATAATAATATCATTAATCTCTTAATCTTGTAATGGGTCTAGTCAGGTATGAAATTGAAAATGAAGATTTTCCGTATCTGCAATCTTTTTCTCCCAAACAAAGCACAACATGCTAGGAATTACCTAACGTAATGTCATGATATGCAAAACCCAGAAGGGTAAAAAAACCAATTAAATGGCAAAAAAAGGAAATAGCAGATGAAGATGTAATGTTTACATCATATAAATATGCCATTAGAACAAAACACTACAGCTTACCAAAAAAAACACCCACAAAATATTAACTCTCAGTTTCCACTTTCAAAATTCATTCAGTAAGACATGGTTCTGATTAACTACGGAGTGTTCGGAATCATAATCATTTTAAGATTCACGGTTTCCAGAAACCTGTTCTGCATCAACATGCCAAGTTGTCACAGCAAAAAGATCAGCAATGAAGCACCAAGCTTGATCTACGTACTAGTGTTTCGGATGCATATGTTTCTGCCAAAATGAAGGCATAATTAAAGAGTTCTTACTCAGTTCCTACTTTCCATGGCAAGCTTTTTACCGCAGTATAATTTGTTTACCTGCTCCTCAATTTTGGAAGGATCCAGAATGAAAAACTCATTTTCCGTCAAACCACAGGATACAGCAACTAGACATGTCCAAGAAAATATGTATCAAGAGGTGTAAATAAGATGAAAAAAATAGACAAATAGGAACTAACTTACCAGCAAGGTGTTTTAAAGGTATGCCAGCATCCACAAGTGCCGCACATGATGCATTTATAGCACATGGGAGAAGCTAGTGAAACTCATCAAGGAATCACAAGATGACACACGGCACATGTAACTGAAACAAGTAACGTTGAAGAAGCTCAAAATGATTAAAAGCCCTAGTTTCTGGGTCAAGCACAGAGCTTATCCAACCAATTAATTTCATACATAACTTCAAGCTCATAAAAGTCCCTGACTTGCACAGACTTCTAACAGGATATATGGCACATAATGGTGAAGCATACCCTAGAGTTCATTTCTTTCCCAATAAAGTGTGGGCTTTATCTTTTAAGTCCACAAAAAGTGGAAGGAAAATTACGGTACTTGTCAATTAAAAGTTTAATGCTGTACTAAAAGAACAATGATAACTAGGCCCATCCATTTGAAGGTTGGTTATGTGAAGACATCCAGTAACACAAATTTCGTGGTGGAACAACAAGCAAGTTGTTCAATCAGAAGTGACGAAAATAATGCAAAAGGATACAGCTCCATCATCACTGACAACCTGAAAAGGTAACAAACAATTCATGGTAATTAAAGATCCCAATCCTGATAGCTGATAGAACACATAGTCATGCACTCATGCATACAAAAATTACAGTTCTAATGTCCATGGATTGCTATAGCGATGTACCAGTGTGCACAATGGCACAAGTTGTACACTTGCAGATGTTGAGTTTTGCCATCACAACATATAACAGTTAAAGGAATATATTTGACTAGATTTTCACATCCTCAAAAGGAACATTTCTTATTTTCTTCCTTCTACGTGCAAGGTGTTGAACCTAGACTTAAGAAAATACTTCAAGCACTGATACCAAATAGCTAGTCGCGTGATGAGCAGGAACTTCAGTAACAACGTGATTTCGGGAACAATCTAAGTTTCCAACAATAGACTGGTATGCGCATTATTCAAATACATATGAACCTTATAAACTTTTTAAAGGTGACCAAGCTTTCCCCAATGCTCAATTTAAATCCAAGAGATTATGGCCCATGGTCTACTAGAAAATATCAGCATAGAAGCTGAAGAACATATATAGAACTTGCATTCTACAGATGTATCTAGTTACAAGCATCTAAAAATACATTTATTAAAGAATATAAAATATAAGCATGCAACTGAATAACCTTATTTTAATATAATCAGCAACAGTAGCAATCTAAAATCATAATAATATCATTCATCTCAATGTGGCGAAATTTAATAAAAAATACATCTTTATTAAAGATGATTCAAAAAAATTTACATAAAAAAATATTCTACATCGTACAGGTAAATGTATTTAAATCATTAAAAGATGTGTAAATGTCCACCATTAACTAACAGTTCCTTTCGCTTCTGAATGGATATTATGATAAGCGGTAAATGGACCTAAAGTAAGTGAAGGGTCAAATGATGGAGCCAGAGTCAAGCTCTTCTACACACAAAACCACACATCACACATCTTACCCTAACTCATTGAACATGATTTTGATGACTACATACGTATTGAAGAGAGAAGGCACCTCCTCCCGTATCAGCTGGTTGAGGCAGTGCCTCAAGAGTCAAGCCTTTTATGGCCTTGACACTTTATACAAGCAAAAATAATTGTATCCCCTAGTTTCAACCTCTGGATCACTTCCAGCTTCTTCTTCACCCCCAGTCCTCACTGGCTTCTCTCCTCCACCCCCAGAGAACTCTGGCTATCGAGATCCTTCTTCTCCACCTCCGGCGCATGGCTGGTTCCCTTCCTTCAACACCAGACATTGAATACAGCTATCCCCTAATTGAAATGACTCCTTTGAATGCCTTGAACATCTTGTTGCCTTGACAACTATGTTGGTTGTGACTTGGTAGAGAAAAGAACTGATGTCTAGCAACACAAGAACTGTACGTTCAACTATACAAAGACCTCTAGAGATAAGAACCTAGAAACCAAGATGACAAGTATATACATGCCAAAAGGCATGTGAAGTACATAATCGATGCAGTAACTCATGACTCAATCACTTGAGGTTCATTTGAAAACCATGGGAAAGTATTATGATTTGAACTCACTTTGCAAGAAACTTGACATAGAAATTGTTGTTTGGTATCAGAAGATAATTTCACTTGTGTTATTCTGGGGGCATATCCAAGGTTACTGCAGAAAGATGGCATATGTCCACTTTGTCAACAGCGCCATAATTCCACACGCTAGACAAAGATCTATTAAACTTAACCAAATAATATAAATATTTTTTCATGAAATTTTGTACAAGTTGGCACCATTTATGGGCAAACAACTGTGCCCTTAGAGGACTACACATGTCAATATTTAAAAAATAAATTCATTATATTCTTTCAGGTTTATGATGTTAATCATGTAAACAAACAGAAGGTAGATACAGTATGATCATAAATATATAACAAGTATATAAAATTAATCTCCCTACTGACGATCATCAAAAACCAGTTCACCTGAATTATGACAGACGTTGTGGTGTTTGGATGAACCGTCAACAAGCATATGCTTTGCACTGCTCTTCTTAATATCATCTCATACTCTTTTTCGGTTTTACCTGGGGAATTAGAGAGAAAAGGTGACATAAGAAGAGTAATTGAAAATGTTCAGTGAACTCTGAGATAGAAGTAGAACAGACTCCAGATGGATAAAAAGGACCAAGATCAAAATAATCATTTCTGGAAGTCAACTTCCTAGAGAAACATCACATCGGCAAGAGAATGCTACCTTGACACCAGATACTAGATAATTTTCTTCCGTAAAAATATGGGAGTGGAGTACTGACATCCTTCATACTGCTAGTCCACAACTTCAATCAAATGGTAAGCACTTACCAATTGGTCCAGTTTTTGGCTTCCAAATGACCTCAATAGACGCCTTCTCAGGGTTCTCGCCTTTCCTTGTTCCAGCCTTCGGTCCATAAACAGCCGCCAAGACTATTGTCTCCCCTGCATATTGCAGACGATTGTGCCTCAGACGCATGCGAAGTCATGAAAAAGCTTTTTTTTTTTATTTCATTTTCCTTTTCAGAATGATGGCAAAGCAAAATAAAATCAGAAACATAAATTGATGTGGATGTTGGAAAATAACTGGACAAAATGAAAATGAGGAAGAAGATAGAATCTTCCTACCCTGAGACCATCGAGCAGAGCCATGAGCCCGGTGGAGTAGATTGCGCGTACACGCGAGCAGTCTCAACTGGTTAGGTGTGCGACCATCAGCCCTGTCCATCACCAATGCGCCCATAAACCTTGGGTCTTTCTCACCGTCGTCCAAATCCTCAAGTTTGCAAAAGGATACTTGCCTACACGATCAAAGGATCCGCTAAGTCTTTACTTTGTAGGTCTGCTAAATCTAAAAAAAAACGTAACATTGCAAACCTGTTAAAAATAAAATCTCAAAAACAATCTACAAAAGATATTCTAAATTTTAAAAATTTATAAAAATCATATGGAACCTGCTAAAAACCTGCAGAACATTGGTAATCATACAAACCTACTAAAAACAATATCTCAAAAAGATGTGTAAAAATTTGTTAACCCAAACATATTCTACCTTTTAACCCAAACAATTGAAAATACTGAATTGGAACCAATTCACTACTTTGCAGAAATTTACAATTGCATAATCAAGCCCTAACACCAAATGCCAGCACCGTTGATAAAAAAAGAAGCTTATCCGGATCAGCTTTCCAGATAGTACCCAATTCACTGGATGCAGAAACGAGCGCCTTTAGAATAATTTGAAGGAACTAAATATCTGTTCTTCGCAATATGGCAAGAGTAGCTGCCCATTTCGTTTGCAAAAAGGCCAAAAACTAGTACTCAACAGCGCCGTTATCAAAAACATTAAGAAAATAATTTAGAAAAAGAGATCAATGGTCAACAAACCACAGTTAGGTTTTGCCACATAAATGGAAGCTAGAAAGATCAAAAAGAATGTGATTACGGATGGAGGCTTCGCCGCTTCGGGGACACACCGGGTTCGAGATGAGCTGGGCGTCGACCAGTCGAATAACGGAGGCTTCGCCGCTTCTGCTGGGTTGGAGTTGAGTTGGGCGTCGATGGACGGAGGCTTCCTTCGCCGCTTCAGACTGCTGAGCTGGGCGTCGCCGTCGACAGATGACTTCAGGCTACACGAGCACGGGGAGAGTTCCCGAGGCCGTCGACGTTGATGCAGAGGGTGCTGACTGATGAGCTGGTCCTCGCCGTCGACGGACACCTACGGCCAACGCGAGCTCGAGGAGACTTCCGGTGCCGGGCCGGGCGTCGACGGATGAAAGCGGGGACTCGGGAGTACGAGTCGACGGCCGCTTCGGGAGGGTTTTGCTTCGGGATACGATGGCTCGGACGGTGCTACGATCCGACGGTTCTTATCGAATCAGATATTAAATAGAATGAATATGTATTTTTTAAACTTTCTTTATTTATCAATCAAATATTATTTATATCGAAAAATATCAGACAGATTGTCAAATAATCAGATATTATTTTATCAACAGTATAAAATTCAAACCGAATCTGAATTATTTTTTATCGAAAAAATATTTTTATAATAAAACTTGTTAAAATGATATTTAACCATAATATGGTTTTTTCTTGCACAAAACAAGAGTTAAGAACCCCCCTTTTATTTTTCACTTTTTTAGGTATACATGGCGTTCCTACTTTTTACGATCACATGTACGTAAACATAAAAATTTTATTTTAAATTTTAACAAAGATTGTTTCACAATAGATATATAAGACCCTGACAGAAGAACATTCATTTTGAATATAGACACGAGAGTTTTTCACAAAGGAAAAACATAATATAGAAATTTGCAACAATAAACAAAAAGACAGACCTAACTTTAGAACGGTTCTAAAATTTCATCTTCAACACCGTCGAAAAATGTCACAAAACATAATAGACCTACGTATTAGAATGTTTTGATGGTCCATGAACAAGAACTCCTTTCATGAAGTCTGACATTTGCTAGGAGATCGGATGATCACATCGTGCAGATGTGGATGTTGTCCAAGACAGATAGTCTCATGACAATATAAGCGACATCTACAGAAATGACAAACATAGAATAAAAAAATAAAAAAATAGATAATACAACACTTGGTAGACCGAAACTAAGGCACCTCAAAACATATAATAGAATCCTAATAGAGAATTCGTAAAGAGTTCCAAGGTGAAACCTCGCACGGTTTCAAAATTCTCAAAATGAGGTTTCGAGTAGAAATAAGGAGATTTACCGCAAAGACAAGAAAAGAGATAGATTGTGGAGATAGAAAAAGCACATCATCAACAAAATCATCTATCTCACCTTGCACCAAGACTTTATTTCTCTTAATCGCGTAGAAATCCGCCAAGTAGAGAAAAACCTATCCAAATGAGAGGGTGCTAGGGGAGAAAGGGGTAGCTCATGAGGCAACGAGGAGGGAGGCAGAGAGAAACCTCCCAGCCCTGCCCCCCTCCCCCCTCGCTGCCTCAAGAGGCAAAAGCCCTATGTCTTTTGTTAGCATAGAAATTATTTTTAAGATAAATTTAACATTAAAGTGTACAAAATTTACTGTACAGCCAAACATATTATTAATTTTTACTGCCGTCAACTGCCATCCATAGGTTACCCTTTTTACCAGACACATGAGAAAAGTAAAGTCAGAAAACAAATGTTTGAGTTAAAATTTAACTCATCTTTACCTATAAGTTGTTTATCATGAGCAAAAATTTACAATATTGAGTTAACGTTTCATAATACAACTTTTAAATAAGTTGACATTCATGAGGTCTTGAGGGCATGTTTGGCACCATAAAATTTTGGGGATAAATCTGGTTTATCTTTTAAAATTAGGGGATAAATCAGGTTTATCCCCAAATTATCCTCGTACCAAACAAGCCCTAAGGCACTGTTTGGTACGAGGATAATTTGAGGATAAACTTGGTTTATCCCCAAAATTTAGGGGATAAACCAGGTTTATCCCCAAAATTTTATGGTGCCAAACATGCCCTAAGTGAATAAAGAATAGAAGCCAATTATTGGTCCTAATCAGATTCAGGTTGTTTGAAGTTTGTACGTGTCTATATTGCCATGTATTACAAAATATAAAAAAGGCAAACCCAAGCTATGTGTTGGTTGTTTAGTTTACTTGTCAAAATCAATATGATCTTTATCCATGAATAGGTTCATATATCACCCGAGATTTCATCATGCTCTCCATATATATGATTTTTTTTAATATTTATACTACTTATTCTCATGCATATATCCTTAAGGACCCGTTTGTTTGGCAGAAAATTATTGAAGGAATAAATCTAGTTCGTCTTCTTATTTTTAAGAATAAGTCAGATTCGCCCTCAAATTAATGTCAGTTCCCAAAGATTTGTTTGGTATAAGATCAACATAAAAATAAAAAACTGAATTTATCCGTGATACTATGCTAAGATTCCTATTGTTTTTAACTTGATAGACGCCTGACGTTTGATTCAATTAAAAGTTGAAAGATTTAGAATGTTTAATATATTATATTAATTAATTTTTTAAAAATTATTTTTATATTTTAATAAACCTCTCAAAAAAACAAGTTATATGATTTATACTCTAGTTCAAACTCCGATCAGTACAAAATAAATAAATTAAACTTGAGCAATATGTTACTGGGCTCCGCTTATTCATATGCAAAACCATCGCCATCAACTTAAATAAAAAGAAGTATTTTAAATTAATTTTCAATCTTTATACGTAATGTTATATATCGATACGCTTATCATCAACAACAGATTAGACAATTATTTGAATAGTATTTTTATATTATTTAAGTATTAAAACGGGAAAAGGACCACGACTGACCACCGTACGTCCTGTCGGCCCGAGGCCAGCTTGTCTTCGCGCCACGGGCCGGGGGGAGGGGGGGCGGGGGTTCGGCGGTCATCTTCTCTCCCGTCGGTCGCCTCCGCCACCGAGGTCCCGGGCCCTGCTTTCCAGGACGCCGTCGCGCGAAAGATGCTCCGACCAGTGCGCGCACTGCACCGTCGCCTGTCGTCACTCGGCGGCAGGCGAGCAGTAAAAACGGGAAATGACAGCGGCGTTGAGATGGCGACCGACAGAACCAACGCGGGCCCGCTACGAAGGTAAGCAATTAAAGAGGGTCGCTCGGTGGCGAAGAGCGGAGCAGGAGCTGCAGGTAGATCGTAGCATGCAGGTCTCCCGTGGAGCGGTGGAAGTCCGCGCAGCGGGGATCGTAGTCTCGCATCTTTGTCATATTGTTCCAGGCTTCCAGCAACCCTCATTTATTTTCTTTCCTTTTTTCGGTAACTCATCTTTCTCTCGTCTTTGCTCTTTGCATCGGCGCCGCTGTTGGCAATGCCATACATTTTTCGACACAAACTGAAGTGTTGTTTTTCCGTTCATTTTTCTGCTCATGCCTCGTTGATCTATCCGAAGCAGGGGTATTTCCAGCTCGACATACTGCCGAGGGGGGAGTTTTGAGTGACGGCGACAGCTTGATGCTTTCTTGACCGTGTCCCCGGCAGTTTTAGACTTTTAGTGGCTCAAATTTGCTCGATCCCCAGGACGGACGCGGGACGAGTTCTAGTCGATGTTTACGAGTTCAGTTGGAAAGCTACTGTCTTTTCCCATCTTCGGAGTAGCTTAATCATCCCTGATGCATTTGTATGATTACAGATCGATTATTTCCCCCAAAATATTATGTTTCCTGGTTACGGATGTTTATTTCTTCCTCTTTTGGAGCTGTTGACAACATGGGTGTCGAGAGCATGCACAGTGAACAAGTGATTCTTCGAGTGGTTTGGGCTTTATGTGCAATAAGTCGTTTTAGACCTATATAAGCTCCGAACTAGCGGGCCAAAATATCCATCAAGTAATTTGAAGGCTTCGACTTTGTCAAATGATGTATTATACAACTTCTGTCAAGCTCTACGGGCAGTTAATTTTGGTGACAATTATTTTGTTTTTTGTTTATGTTCAAAGCTGTTGATTTATCTATTCTAGTGCTTGCTCTGTTATGCCTTATGAATGATAAGTTTCTCTGAGATGTATTTACTTAATTCTCTGGTAAGACCTAAACATGAATATTTTTCATGCATCATGGGCAATGTGCTATTTATTCATTGGTAACCAAGGAGGTTAAACATTTTCAGCATTTGATGAGTTGGATGCCACATTCTTAGAGATTTATTCTCCGAGTACTTAATATATAGCTTTTGTGGCCTCTCAGGGTTGAGACTCGAGAGCTGATCTATCGTATGTTCCAAGAAGATCTTGTCTAATGGAAGAGTCTGCTGTATGCTCTCAAAAGCTATGCCAATCCAGAAGCAGACGACTGCTTATGGTTATCAGTATGCTGGCATCCACCGTTGTTGTTTTCCAGAACTTCACACTGCCTGTAAGGAAGGTTTTGCCACCTGCTGTTCCAAATGATGCCGTATTCAGTGCTCAACAAAGAGAATCTTCGTTGCCTGGCCATGCAAGGGTAGGGAAGCTATCCCTTTTAAGCGATTTGAAAAATGCTTCATCAGCAGTGAAGAATGAGCTCACTGAAAGTACTATCTCTGACACAATTAACAAAACTAGTGATGGCAGCATAATAGAAGACAATGTTGTTAATGTTGATGGTGATGAGCCATATGATGATGCTGACCTGGATAATGATGATGATGGAGACACAGATGATGATCTTTTGTTTAAGCTCGGAGAGGATGCTACATTAAGGAATCATAGTGATTCAATTGGTAGTTTTGATTTTCTTGACAGCGAACCAAGAGATAGTACTCAGCTGGAAAAAACTGGTCAGCTAAGCAGCTTAAGTCCAGAGAAGAGTAGAAATCTTTCTAGTAGTTCTTTGCTTACTGAAGCTGCTTCTTCCAGCATTATCCACATTTCAAGCAAGCAAATGCAAGAGAAGTTAGATAAAAATTCAGTAATTTTTGAAAACAGTACTCAGGCCAGCCCTAGTTTGTTGAAACAACATGTACTGGACATGCATACCAAGGATAATAGAGGAGAGCCAAGCCCAGGGGCCTCTAACAACAGTCTAGTTTTTATAATGCAAAATTTCACTTCTGTGCATAATGTGACAAAAAAGTGGAAAAAGAGAGTGATGCCAGCAACATCTGTTCAAGAGATGAAAGGCATACTGATGAGGAACCATGCTTCACGCCGCATGATGGTGTGTGCTCTCATAGTTCATACTCCCAAGTGTTTCTAAAGTTATATCTTGTAGGCATAGTAAAACATTGATTGTTTTTTCAGAGACCCCGGTGGTCGTCTGCAGTTGATCAGCAACTTTTAGTTGTGAGGGAACAGATAGAAAATCCACCAATAGTGAGACACGACAAAGAGCTGTATGCACCTGCTTTTTGGAACATTTCAAAGTTCAAAAGGTGATACTACAATTTTCTGAGCATTTTACTGTTGATAAAAAATCATTTGGAATCAATTCACCTGATTACATGCTCTTACAGATTCTCATGATTATAGGATCAGGTATTGCATCTATTTGTTTGTATTGAGCATAGATCACTTGGAGTGGTTTTAAATTGGTCAAATACTATCAAAATGTGGGATTATGCTTGAAATCAGCATCATACTGGTCCCAGCAAACCATCTACTTTGTAGTCCTTGTTGAATAGGCAGCAGTTACAACTGGGCCAACGTGCACATTTACACTTGTAAAGGAATAGTTTGATTTTTTCCTGTTATCACTTTACAATTTTTGTAAACATTAGAATAGGTTATTGTGAAAAAGGATTACTTTATATGTTTGGGATCTCATCCCAAAAGATAAATAAAATATAACAGTATGTGTGCAGGACCTGGACATCTGAACTTACCTGGATTTTGGCCAGTAAGACCCATTTTCGCTTCCCACTCCCTTTGGTTGGAGATTGTGTGGTTGACCCAGAGAGCCTAACTCGGTTAAGATTAGTTTGTACAGGATGATCTGCTGATCCAAAATTTTTAATTATATAAATCGCTTCTGATCTGTGGTTGCATTTGGTTGGACTTGTAAGGAGACGAATTTACAAAATACATTATAGTACAAAAAGCTCATCAATGAGCTTTCGGGAATTTTTATCAGACCTCGATATGAGTCTGAGGCAAAATATTTTGAACAGCCGGACTAGGTAACTTGGATCGGAGAAAGCAGATATATCCTGCTACTTGGTCCTGCTTTCCTTGGATATACCTCATGGGGTTTTAGCATGACAATTCTCTGACTAATTCTCTGTCATCGGCATGAGGATACGGTAAGAAAAATCCTATCAGAATCTGGTTTCAGCTAACTAGTCTTATCCGATTAACTTCATAGAGGCCTGGTTCCCTTATTTGAAAAATTAGTTGAATGTAGAAATGAGTTATTTATTAAAAGTTTGCTTGAGAAAGAAATGGCATTTAAACTTGCCACCAGGATTGGCTAATTATCGAGATCAGCAAACATGATAAGGATGCCAATGATAACCAATAACCTGATTATCCCACTGCTCGCTGACCTAATGAGAATTTTAGGTAGCATTTTGCATGTCTGCTTTAATTGACACTGAAAAGAAGTATGAACGTGTTTAGGTGTGGGCTATGCAACAAAGAAGACAAACTTAACCAGACATCAAGTCTAACAAAACAGATCAAAGAGTTGCAACTTAAAAGAAGATACTTAATCTTATTTGCACAGTACATGTTATGTGGTTGCTACAGTGCTACTTACAAAAGATGGGACGGTTAAGCAACCATACATTTTGACCTTCTTAGATTTTTTGTAAAATCTACAGGGCATTTAACTGCTACTATCTTAAAGTTTTATTTGGAATCATTTTTTCACTGGTTTACTGTGTATTTGTGACATCATCTTTCAGATCAAGTATAAAACTAAGAATTTGTTCTTTTCTTAAAGGAGCTATGAGCTTATGGAACAGACACTCAAAGTTTTTGTCTACAAGGATGGAAAGAAACCAGTCTTCCACCAAGCTTTATTGAAGGGAATTTATGCTTCTGAAGGATGGTTCATGAAACTTATGGAAGGAAATAGACCCTTTGTTGTAAGAAACCCAAGAAAAGCACACCTCTATTACATGCCATTTAGCTCGCGTCTCCTGCAATTTGCACTTTACGTGCGTGGATCGCATAATCGAACGAACTTAAGGCAGCACCTGAGGCAATATGTGGATGTCGTTGCAGCCAGATACCCTTTCTGGAATAGAACAGGTGGCGCAGACCATTTCTTTGCTGCCTGCCATGACTGGGTATATTCCTTCTGCCACCTTGGAAAGAATTGCAAACTTCTTAGTGTCTGGTCTGCTTGATACTGAGGCTGTGTTTGGTTCAGATTTTGAGCACCACCATTCTGCCAAAACCTCTGAAGGCCCGTTTGCTACAAGATTATTTAGGGTATAAACCTGGTTTATCCCCAAATTAATCTTATAGCAAATAGCCCCTAAAAGCTTTGAGAGATTTCTCTAACACAAATTTAATGTGTCCGGCTGTCTATACTTTTCAAAATCCTTTCTTTACTTTTCTGCATAGAATACAAACACTTGGGGGCATTGGTTGATCTCGAAACTTGTTTCTTCACGCACAGCCTAAACAAAAGTTATCGTAGACCACAAACTCTAGTGATAGTTCTACATTCAGAAAATTTACAAATGCCCTGATGCTCGAAAACTTGTTAAAATGCCCATGTCACTCTTCACAGGCACCATACGAAACAACACCCAGCATGGCTCGTTCAATCAGAGCACTCTGCAACGCCGATCTGGCAGGCGGCTTCAGACTGGGCAAGGATGTCGCCCTTCCCGAGACTTACGTCCGTTCAGCAAGGAATCCCCAGAGGGATCTCGGTGGCAGACCACCAAGCAAGAGGAGCATCCTTGCCTTCTACGCCGGGAATATGCACGGCTACCTTCGCCCCTTGCTCGTGCAGCGCTGGCACAAGGACCCGGACATGAAGATACTCGGCCCCATGCCCCCCGGCGTAGGCAGCAGGATGTCATACATCCAGAAGATGCAGAGCAGCAAGTACTGCATCTGCCCGAGGGGTTACGAGGTGAACAGCCCCAGGGTTGTGGAGGCCATCTTCTACGAATGCGTCCCCGTGATCATCTCCGACAACTACGTCCCTCCCCTCTTGGAGGTGTTGGAATGGGAAGCCTTCGCGGTTTTTGTGCCGGAGAAGGACGTCCCCCGTCTGAAGGAGATCCTGACGGCGATCCCGGAGGAGAGGTACCTTTCGCTCCAGACGGGCGTGCGGAGGGTGCAGAAACATTTCCTGTGGCACAGCAAGCCTGTGAAGTACGATCTCTTCTACATGACGCTCCACTCCGTCTGGTACAACAGGGTCTATCAGGCTCGAACGAGGTGACCGGCCGTCGGAAGGGATCGGCTCGGCTCCTTCTCTACTTGGCTGGAACAAGATCTCGTAGGGATGCGGTGGAGATGGAGACGGGGAGTTCTCTTTCTGTGTATATGTAGGAGTCTCTCTCTGGTCCAAGTCCCGGCGGTGCAGCTTGTCTGAGAGTTTGACTGTGTCTCCGTTACGGCGAATCTTGGGCACTGTAAGATTTGGTCAACGTAGAATAGGTCAAGACACCGTCACGAAATGTTTTATGGGTGTGCTTGGTTGCATGCTAAATCGAATTTTTATCACAAAAACGGATTTTAATAAGTGCATCGTAAAAAAATCGGCAATTATTATAATTTCTGTAGATAAGTCTTTCTGGACAAAAAATGTGTGATCTTTTTATTTCCTGTGGTTTTCCACTCATTTTTTTATTATACCTTGCCAAATTTGTTAATTTGTATCTTTATGAGGGTGTTTAGTTGCATGGTAATGAAAGTTTTTATTTTAATTTTTAAAAGCTGTAATTTGACAAGTATGATAATCTGAAAGTGATTTTCTTCTTGGACGACAAAGGGATATCATCATTTTTGTCCGTGTGGTCCCTATTTTATTTGATCACATGTGGTGACTACACTTTTTTGTTATCACATTCTTCCGAGCATGATAATTTTATGTCATTAGTTGGTTCATATTTTTTAATATAATTTTTTATCACGAAAATCTACCGATAATTATTGTGTAACCAAACACCAAATTAGTTATCTTAGGTTTCGAATTTTATCACAAAATATAAAAACACACTATGCAGCTGGACATCTTATTAAAGTTATGATATTTGCGGGTTTTTTATCAAGATAATTACGGTTTTTTACAAGTGAATTATCGGTAGAATGCTATTGATGACACATGCATTAATTACCTGCCGACCCTATGTTTTCAAGAAACATTTGCAATGCGATTGAACTTTAAAAAAATAAATATGCAAATTTAATTTGCAAACGGTCATCCCATGGTGTTAACTATCGATTTGTAAACACCCTAGTCGATGTAATTTTTATCGCAGGACGTCGGAAAAACCTCAAAAATAAAAAAGTCTTTTTTTTGGACAAATAACAAAAAATCAAGATATCAGACATACACCTCTATCTGCTTCTACTTCTCCGAAGGGATATTGAATTTAATGGTACACTGTATGTTCGTAGAGCTCCAAATGTGTCTTTTTTTTTTTTTTTTTTTTTTTTTTTTTTGAACACGTGGCCCGGTGGCCAACAACACCTGCAGCGTAGCAGGCGACGGAGGTTCGAGCCCCCGCTCGAACCCCACCTGTCACCCTCCTCGGGGGTGCCCGGCTCGGCGCTGCCGAGAAGCGAACAGACGACCTCCGCCCCAGGCGGAGGGCCCAGCGCCAACCGTGCTACGCACGGCCGGCGAGCTCCAAATGTGTCGTAATATGACATCTACGTCCCACCTTATCATCTATATACGACTTGATTTGACTTTGCACCCACAGAGAGCAGGAAGTAAAATCAGACACTCCATTGCTTTATTATATTTCTAGACTCTAGTTCGATACGATGTGACGTTCCTACGATAATTTAATTTTTATTGCCGTGGCAGAGTTTACACGTCAAAGTTAGAGAATTAGTACAAATGTTGATGCAAATGTTATATACGTACCTACCTTTAATCTCTTATATCTGATGATTCAACCACGTTGGCCTTTTAAGACTGTGACTTCTATGCCATTCTTAGATCCCGTAAACTAATTATGCCATAGATAAATGTCAATATTTAATTTCTTGCTGACTGACACCTGTATTCGATTTTCACAGAGGTCGAGATGTTTCGATTTGAAGTCGGATGATTTCAAAATCAATATATTTTAACCTCAGTTGTATTGTCGAAATTGAAACGAAATTTGATAATTTCTGGAGTGCACACTGCGTATTAGTTTTCACTTAAAAAGTTATTATGCAAATATAACCATTAAAAATCGATATGATTTCTCTAAAATTCTATTTTTATAGTCTTATCGTTATATTACTGTATTTTATAACTTATTTTATTTATATATTCTTATTTCTATTAAAATCGAATTAACAGAAACGGAAGAGTTCGGTGTGCTTACTGACAAATTCCATCATCTTCAGGGTTCAGAAACAAATATTTGGGTAATCTACCGCCCCAACCACGTCGAACGGCAGAGCCAGATTCCCACGTGGGCTGCGGCTTCGAAGCGCAGTGACGAAAAGGCCCCTCTCGGCCACCGGAATTACAGGCGCGGACGAAGAGGAAGAGGACGACCTTCTCGTAACCACGTTTACCTTGATTACCTGACACGACGGCTCTCTTTGTAATTTTGCCCTCCGGAGGTGGGCAAACTCGTAGGTAGGCCCACGACGCCGTGATCGCGCCTCCTGCACCGCCCCCCTTGTAACTATTGGCGACACCGCCGGCGGTGCAAGAGGCGGACACTTGGAAGCTGCAGGCTGCAGCACAGCGGCGCCGTCGCCGCGAGGTTCCCCATACATAAAACCTTGGAAATAGGCAGGGCAGCAAGCAACGGGGGAAGAGCTCGACGATGGCGCCGGCGCACCGCCGGATTTCTCTCCGGGCATCTCCCCGGCGCGTGGTGAAGCTGTGACCTTCTGTTCGAATTACTGCTAGTTTCCGGCGCTCGCGCCCGTCGGAGCTCCTCCGGCCCGTGTAGCGATTCCTTCGGTGCCGCCGCGTGCCTGCTTTGGAAAGATTCGTTCCCTGGAGAATTCGGAAAGGAAGGTAGTGAGTGATTTTCTGCTTTTGTTTCTCGCGCGCGTGCTGTATATTCAATTCCATGTCCGTCGCGTCCGCATGGCTGGTGAAGGATCGATCTCTTCGTCCGTCCAAAACGCGAGCAGTATCTGTTCATCCCTTCGCTGATCTTCCGGGACGATTTTGGGTTTTCTCCGTGAGTTTGTTCTTCTCTCGGTTTAGCTGTCGCGTGATACCGTGTTTTGAGGTCTACATGACCGTGTGCTTTACCCTTTCTGCTAAGTTCGTGTTCGGCGATGGCCCGAGAAGCGATTTTTTCCGGTGACCGGATGAATCGCATTCATCTTTTTCTTGGCCAAGGCTTCACCTGCAATGGGTGCTCACGGAAATTCCTGTGGGACCGTTGACTCTTGGGAGGCATTATATTGATGAACACGGCAGCTATTTTTTGGATGTTTATTATTTCTCTGAAAACACCTACTGATTTTTTTTTACCAAATTTCAGCCATCTGTTATCATTCATGAATGCATCTACGAGTTGTAAATCTCATTTTTATTCTGTACATAATTCTTGCAGCTTGCAGTTTTTGTTGATATTGATGTCCCTGTTTGTGCACTACTGTTTCTGTGAGATCAAGTTATCCAAGTGTCGTCATCCTCCGAGGCGAATAAGCTGGGTTGAATCAGTTGTTTAAGGTGAAGCAAGCGTCTGATCTGATTTCCTGTTTCTCCCCGCCTGCGAGAGAATGACTCTGGGACAGAAGCAGATCGCTCATTTTGAAAAGCTATGCCAATCGAGAACCAGAGCTTTTGTCTTGGCCATGCTCCTGACAGTCTTCGCCGTCGTATGCCTTCAGAATTTTATCCGCAGCCCGGGAAACCGCTCATCGTTCTTTCTGCTTGGATTTGGAAGAACTGGTTCTCTCGCCGGAGCCGGAGGTGCTGCGGAGGTCCGCTCGTCCGGTGATTCCAAGGACCCTGCATTCTCATCGGAAAACAGGGGCGCTCCTCTTGCGGATGAGCGAGACGAGCGTCGCCATGAACTTAGCAGCGAAGAAGCGGAGCCGGACGACTTCGAGATAGATGGGGATGGAGAGGAGGAGAACGATTTACTCGGAACGACATTGAAGAAGGTCAATGATGCCTACGGTGGCTATATAACGATACAGAATTCTCCCAGTTCTTCGGTGGGTATGCATAAAAACCCAGGAGGAGGCTATGTTCCTCTGCCCAGGGAAGATGCCGAAGCTAATTCTCATGGTGGTTATCTTGCACCTTCTCCCTCACCATACCCAGGTAGCTCTCGGATTGATGATGAACAGCAGCGCAGAAATTCAAGTAATGTGGCGTCGAATAGTTCTTCTCCAGGTGCAGGGGAAGTAAGAACAGAGGCGTTGAAAAATGGGGAGCAGATTGTGAATTGTAGAGCTGAAAGGGATCATGGACGGAAGAAGAAAATCAGAGGAGCCGCGTTCACCATGTCAGATTTAAACCGCATGTTATCGGAGAGAACTCAATCTTCCTCTTCACTGGTAGGCCCTTCCTATGGCACCAAGGAAGTCATCATGTGCACAGACTTACCCAGGAAATGTTTTTGGTTCTCTGGATGCTGCAGATACCTCAACGAGCTTCTGAAAATGATCTGCAAATTATAGAAGCAAGGAAGCAGATCATCAACGCCCCTGTCATAAGGAGCGATCCGGAACTTTATCCACCAATTTTCCGCAACATTTCCATGTTCAAAAGGTGAGATCCGTATCTTTTTGTCATCCATTTATGGATAACTAATGGGGTGTTTGGTTGCAAGACAAATTGAGTTTTTTTAACAAAAATATGACTTTTTAATTACTTTTGTTAGAAAGGTTGTCTGACAATCATTACCAAAAATATCTTTCTATAGAGATTTTTTTTCTTGGGTACCACCTCTTTTACTTATACATGGTCTCCATTATTTTTATTATGATATCTCACCAAACGTGATAATTGTATGTTCCATCCTAGATTTTATTTTAATTTTAATTTCTATTCTGAAAGTGTATGCAAAAACACCCTCTAAGATAGTATAAATCTTGCTTGTAGTTGGTTATTAATTTTTTTGGCTATATCATCATTTTGAAGTTAATGGGTTATACTTGCATGATCAATCCAGTGTTTGCTACAAAAAATACGTTTCTATATAGCATTCTTTATTGGAGAAAAAAAGAGAGGTGAGATCATCTTTCTTTTTCCTTGTGGCCCTTCACCTTTTATATATAGTTATACATGATTCTTACTCTTTTTGTCATCATTGTTTCACCAAACACGATAACTTTATGTCTTGAGCCGTCTTAATTTTATTTTAATATAAAATTTTGTCACGAAAGGGTATACAAAAACATCTTGTCTAAGTGCAAGTCCACAACGTAATGGTGTCTTGTTGCATAAAATTAATGGTCTTGCTTTCTAGAATCGGTCTTACCTGACTTGGTGGTGTTTTTACTTCATGACTCTGAATTTCTTTGCCACTATACAAAAAATGCTGTCTTCTTCGTTGCTTGCTTCTGAATTTTCGCCGCCGCCGTCTCAACATGAATTCCATGTTCTGCAAATTTCAGCGCAAACTCCAAGTAATTATTCCTTCTATTCTGATGCAAAAGTTAGAAATTCAGGGCAAGTTTCACGGAGTAATTTCTTCTATACATGTTTAAGCAAAAGATAGCTGTCAGTGTTTCCCAGTCGACACTTGCCCTACTTCATCGGCATGCACCTACATATATGTTTAACCAAAAGATAGTACATGTGTATATAGATTTGTTTAATCAGAAGTCGTTCTCTGAAGACCATGCCGTGTTTGTTAATCAATCAGTACTGGTTCGAGAATAGTCTAACGCCGTCAAGCTCTGATCAGGAGCTACGACCTGATGGAGAGCATTCTCAAGGTCTTCGTCTACAAGGAAGGGGAGAAGCCCATATTCCACCAGCCGGAACTCACGGGGATCTATTCCTCCGAGGGCTGGTTCATGAAGCACATGGAAGGCAGCAGGCGGTTCGTCGTCGACGACCCGAGAAGAGCCCACCTGTTCTACATACCTTTCAGCTCGCGCCTCCTCCAAACCCGGCTCTACGTCCCCGGTTCGCACAGCCATGCAAACCTAATCGCGTACCTCCAGACGTACGTGGACATGATCGCGGCCAAGTACCCCTTCTGGAACCGGACCTGCGGCGCGGACCACTTCGTGGTTGCCTGCCACGACTGGGTATGCATGTATTATAGCTAGGCGACGCAGGTTTCGTCTTGATTAAAATAAAAATGACTGTTAATGGTTTCGTCTTCGCGTATATTATTGCGGTATCAGGCGACGCACGAGACAGGGAGAGCCATGGGGACGTCCATCAGAGCTCTGTGCAACGCCGACGCAACGGAGGACTTCGAGGTGGGCAAGGACGTGTCCCTCCCGGAGACCAACGTGCGCAACAGGGAGAACCCCCTCCGGGGCCTCGGCGGGGACGCCGCCAAGAGGAGGCCCGTGCTCGCCTTCTTCGCCGGGCAGATGCACGGCTACCTGCGCCCCATCCTGCTGCGGCACTGGGAGAACAAGGACCCCGACATCAAGGTATTCGGGCCGTTACCGCGCGGCGGGAAGAAGGAGAAGAAGGGGAAGAAGGGGAAGAAGAAGAAGAAGGGGGCGGAGGAGGCCTACGTGCAGTACATGAAGAGCAGCCGGTACTGCATCTGCCCGAGGGGGTACGAGGTGAACAGCCCCCGGGTGGTGGAGGCCATCTTCTACGAGTGCGTCCCGGTGATCATCTCCGACAACTTCGTGCCGCCGTTCTTCGAGGTCCTGAACTGGGAGGCCTTCTCCGTGGTGCTGCCGGAGAAGGACGTGCCGAGGCTGAAGGAGATACTGGCGGCCATCCCGCGGCGGAGGTACCTGAGGCTGCAGATGGGCGTGAGGAGGGTGCAGCGGCACTTCCTCTGGAACCGCCGGCCGGTGAGGTACGATCTCTTCCACATGATCCTGCACTCCATCTGGTTCAACAGGGTCTTCCAGCTGAGGCTCAGCTGACGTCTGCGCCGACTCGGAATTTAGACTGAGAGTCAACTCAGGGGGATCTCGCGAGAAAACTTCGTCAGATTTCTCATATTTATACATTAAATGTTCATCTTATTATATATATATTAAATTGGTCATCATATTGTACATTTAATACACAAATGTGAAGAACTCGATAGAGTGAACCTTTGAGGTGACTTTTACTCCTAAATTTAGGACAGTCATATCATATACCGACGCTGCCACTGTTCAAATATATATATATATGTATATATATCATCATGGCGTAGTTTGTGTTCGATAATAAATAATATTTGTCTCACATTTCGTCGCGAGATAATCAATGAAGGCGAAATGCACACTGAGTCTGTTTTAGTGTTTCAGACAGAGTACTTTCATCGTATATCCATTTTCAAAATCACTTTACCACTAGTCTATATTTTCAAAATATCATCACACGCACTCTATTTTAGATAGAAAATATCTTTTTTACTCTCCTTCGAGTCCACCCGCCCACCCTCTGTCTGATTGCCTTCTCCCTCCCTATTGCTCACCGTCGCTGTCATTTGGGACCTCGCCGCGGTCTCTGTAGCAAGAGGTGGTGCGGGGGCTCCCTCCCACCAGGTCTAGGGCTCAGCCTAGCCCGCAGTGCCCTCCTCCATTGCAGGCCTCCTCCACCACGGTGGGAGCAAGGGCAGCCCCAAGAGGGAAACCGAGCAGGTGGCGGCAGTTGTCGTCGAGAGGCGCAGATCGGAGTGGCAGTAGGAGAACGAGGCAACGGCAGAAATCGAGAGAGCATGCCCTGGGTGATGTCCTTACTCCTGCTGTGGCGGCGGAGGCCGGCCACGGGGGCTTTCGGATGCCCTAGGTGCTCCGATCTGCTACGGCGGCGGAGGAGGCTGGCAATGGGGGCTCTCGACATCCGCCCGAGATGAGGGCTCCGATCTGCTGCGGCGGCGGAGGAGGTGGCGGAAGAGGCTGGCGCTCGAGATGGGGGCTTCGATTTGCTGCGGCAGCGGAGGAGGCGACGGAGGAGGCTGGCAATGGGGGCTCTGATCTATGCCTTTCGAGAGCCGCTGCCGCCCCATCCTACTGCCGCTGCCACCTCGCGATTGCGGTGGACGTATGGACGAAAAGGGTAAAAATGGGATTCGGGGATTGAAAGAGATGAAAATGGAGTCCGGATCCCCTCAGGAGGGCTCCTGAGGGGATCCGGTCAGCCCCTCTCACATGAGGGGCTGACAAGATGTGATTTAACCCCCTCAAATCACATCTTGTCAATGTCTTGTCAGCCCCCCATGTGAGGGGGCTGACCGGATCCCCTCAGGAGCCCTCCTGAGGGGATCCGGACTCATGAAGATGGATTGGACGACAATTTATGGGATGTCAACAGACCAAAGAGAATGAAAATTAGGTCAACGAATTTTTTGATAAATTCATTTTCTTAAATAGACCTAAAGATAATTTTCCCATTAATGAATCATGTAATCATGTTTCACTCGTGGGATTCACATTTTCCCTCGATTTCACACCTTCTTTGATTAATTGCGAGGAGATGTCGATGTTTCTTAAGTAATAAAAAAATCATATCTTAATTTAGGTTGCACGTGGGCCGGCCAGTCATACTTGGGTTTATTAGTAACGATTAAATCAGCGTTCAACAATAGTGCTAATTAGCGCTCGTGAGTTTATCCATTATATTCCGGTCAAGTATGTCTAATTTAATTATTTTTTTACTCAACGTCTGAAAAAATGATTAACTCAACATATACTGATTTAATTTCTTAATATATTCACAAATCATAATATTACAATTTACTTTCATTGAAGACTTATAAGTTTCGTTGTCGAGATAAGGTGAGAGACTTAGATCATGTTCTTATATCATATATAACAATTGAATAGGTCAATTGTTTGATCTAAATTTATGTTATTTAATAATATTCTCACGAGGCCATCTATATATATATATATATCTTTTTATACTCTTAATAGGTACATTTAACTTTACAGTTATTTCAATTCAATTTTCAAAACACAGTTAGTTAGAGTAAAACATAGTTAATTAGAGTTGTTAATAGTTTACTGTTTTAATCTTTTAACATATTCATAAATCAAGATATTATATTATTAATCAGATAATAATTTTCGGATTTAAATATTTATGCGAAAAGATTAAAGTTTTAAAATCAAATTTTTTGATTGAGATAAGCATTCCATATTATTTTTGTAGAAACAATGGGATCATGTGAAACAAAAACAGCTATAAGAAACAAATTATATATTTTGATTAAGAGAAGATTGTTCCTTCTACGTACCTTTCTTAATATATTTCTATGAAATAATTTGGAATATGAAAAGAACTAAAGAAATGTTTTCTTGCCCTGTAAGGACACGGGAGATGATGGTGATGGAATCACATTTAAAGGGTAGCATAGTCTTCTTTTTTTTATTTTTGGTTAGTGTTGCGCAGTGGTCGCGCCACGCACTTGCAACCTGTGGACCTGATAATAAAAATTTATAATTATTTTTATTTGAAACTAATGTTCAAAAGTGTTGCTCTATCTTTTGTTTCCTGACAGACACGTAATTAAAAACTTTTAATTAGTATATCATTACCTTTTGTGCACGTTTCTAACTTTAATAAGTATTTATCATTAAAATTATCTTCACTTCTTGTTTGGATATATTAAGTTATTATACGTAGGTTATATTTTAATGTATTAATTAATCATGTATTAATTGGTCGTTAATTATTTTTAATAGATATTATAAACTAAATTAAGATTCTAGTCGGTCAGAGATCCGGGTGACGTTGGCGTCGTCGTGGCGCGGTGACCTTGTGATCTCCGTCTGCTCAGATCACTCCCTTCTTCCCGGCGACACGGGGGAACTGCCGGGCTGCGGGCAAGAGGAAGGAGGATTAAATGGCAACAAGACAGACGAAGCGCCCAACTCTCTCTCCCCTTTTCCGTTGCGGGCCAGCTAGGGTTTCGCGTTCTGTTTTCGGTTCTTCGGCTGCTCTCGAATCGGTAGCCGCACCCCCAAGAAGGGAGGAGAACGGCGTAGGCATGTGTAGTTCGTAAGAATCGGATTCCCGAACGCAACAAACCCTCATCGATGATTCTCTTCTTCCCTCTCCTCTACGTTTCTTCCCGATCCACCGACTAGTAACTAGCTCGGAGTGGGGAGTTGAGCGCTTCGTCGCTGCCTTCGTGTCGGGCGCTCGTGGTGTTTGCGGGCAGTTGGCGTCCTCCTCCGAAATCAATGGCCTCACCCGTTCATTTGCAGACAAAAACAGAAAGGACCAACCGGCATCTCGGTGGGATGACAGAGGCGAGATACTGGACCGCGACTTCTGAAGTTTCTCAAATGCAGAGCAGAACAGAGCATATATATATATATATATATATATATATATAGAGAGAGAGAGAGAGAGAGAGAGAGAGAGAGAGAGAGAGAGAGAGAGAGAGAGGGAGAAGGGGCCACCGGATGACTGACCCTTCTATGCATGGTTAGTCATCTGATCCTCTCTGTTTCTCCCGCCCCATTCTTTTGCGTATGCTCACGCTTGCGTTTGATTGTGAAAGCTGCTGTCTTTCGTTGTGCCGTCTGTCTTTGTTGCCTGAAAGTTTTGAGCAATCTCTGGTTTACTTGAGAAAGGTGTTGGGGGTGGCGGCGTTTTGTCTAATTGGTTGTTTGTGGACATCGGTTTGCTTCTCTTCGTCACTTGATGCCTTAGCACGATCGCGAGCCCTCTTCTTTCATGGTTTATGCCTATATATTGCTCTGATGCTGATTTATGCTCGGTGCTTTTTGTCGTCCGAAGAGGTTGGAGATTCTCTATCGACTGAAATCTATGGACTTGTCCTGGTATATATGATTCTCTTCACATCGTCTGCTTTGCTTAACTTGTTTTTGCGTAGTGAGACGGAAGTTCCGTAACTAGCCACGGCCCGGACTTAGAAGAAACTCGATTTTGTTCAGGTTATTGGTCCCTTAGTACTTAGCTAACTTCAGTGGCTTTTAATCGATGTTAATTGATGGTAAGCAGTTCCATATGTTGGGAGTTATGGGTTCTGCTTTGGCTGCGCTTATCATCTTTTCCTTCTCCTAGCATGGGCGCAATCTGAAGATTGTAGGATTTTATAGAAACGCCATGTTTCTCTACACGTTTCTTGGATTCATCAATTAATCGGGTAGATTTTCCGTAGAAGGTGTCTGGAAGTGGAAAATAAGCTAAAAACTGCTATCATGCATGCGTCTTAGCTTTTCGTACCTTAGAGCAGCAACAACTATCACTGTCATGTTTTTCTTATTGGAAACATTTTCTCTACTTATGTTAAACCAGGTTGCCATTCTTGCAGGAAGCTCTAAGTGGAGATAGTCATATATCTAGCATCGTAAGTGCCCTTTGAAATGATTGGTTCCTGGGCAACAACTGGTTCTACCGTTCCATGCAGTTACCTGTACTGTATACTATTTATTTCTATCGAAGTTTCACTTCTGTTCCTGCATCATTGTATTGCTTCTGCAGCAGCAACATGAAGCAAAATTTCTTCAATTTGTAAGAAATATTTATTTTCTGAACAAGGAGCAAGAATATGGAAATTTTACCTATCATCGCAACTTGCAAGAGAGAATATTAAAGAGATATGTTTTGTTTGTTTTAAAGGGGATTGAAATAGAAACTGTAACAGCTATCAGATATGACACGGATGCCAATTGTTCAGGGATAGTACAACCTTTTTGTTCAAATAGTTAAATGGTAGAAATGTACATATTATTAAAAACAGAGTTTTAGTAGAATCATTTTACTTTTTTTTTCTTGTGGTCCTCACTGCCCTTTCAAATGGTAATCGGGCTTATTTGGCCTTAGAAATTGTATAATGATCACATAGCTAGTATATTATCATTTATATTTTGCTTAATGCTTTTTTTTCTCCCATGATGTACTAAACAATTGGAAACAGTTCATTAGCTGGAAATCAAAATAACAAATGTAAGGAAGTTTGAGAGTTTCCAACAAGCTGGTATTGGCCAGTCAAACAACTCAAAATAAAAAGACATTGATCACCTGAAGTAAATCAGTAAAATGAAATTCTCTAACCAAAAAGAACAAAAGCACCTTATGGCAGAAATTCCATTCTTTGGTTAAGTAGATACAGATACTGAAATAAGTTTTCTTCATTTGAAATCATTTCTGAACTCCGTTGTCTTCTCAAATTTCTCAGTACATTTCTACTAAACAAACTTTCTGTATATTCCTATTGTCTTTTTTTTATGGAGGTACATTCCTATTGTCAGTAAAACCTTATTCTGACAAAGTAATCCATTTTAAAATTTGATTGAACAAAGAAGTACCTGAAGCAGTGTAGATTGGCAATTTGGTCTTTGTTACTGAACTTGGCTTACATGATCTGGCAATTGTGTTGTTGGGTGATATCATAGGAACTGAAATGCAGCTAATCAAGAAAAGGAGGTAAAAGGTACCGGTTGTCTAGTCATGTATGAATGGTCATCAAGCCAGAAACAACATTCATTTTACTCTACTCAGGGCTGTGATTGCTGTTTCACGTTGACTTCGGCTGATCCTTGCCGAACCTAATATGCATCTGCCGGTTCCAAATTCCATAGAGATACTTTTGCATGTTTTTATACAAGGTTGCTAGTGTTAGAGGAAGTCTATGATGAGACTTTTTACCATCCCATCCTTGTTTGATATGCATGATATACAAGTTGCAGGTTGATAAATTTTCTTGTCATACAATTTTACACGTGGTTCATAATGCTTGATGCAAAGATCTGTTCTATAAAATAACATTTAGGGGGCAGAAATACTTGTATTGTTATAGCTGATTGTTATCTTTAAATGGTAACTGAATTAAGTAAACTTTATCTTGCTTTACAACATCCCTTAATGTCGTCTTCATCATTCCACCTTAAAATGAACAGGATTATTTTGCTCAACTGCATATGTTAGGCTCACATTTTAAATTGTATTCAGGTTGAACTCTTCCCTGTATACTTTAAGGCTTGTTTGTAGATCAACATTGCGTTGTTTAAAAGTTTCGCCCATGGTTGTAAATCTCAGTCACCTCTGGTTACCTGAGTAAGTCATCATTACAATTTTTGATCGTAATATTCAGTTGTGATTTTAATATTTATTTTTTTCAGATTATACTTTTGTATCATTCTGATCAGGTATGATTCTGTGCTTCAGTTTTATATCTCGTATTCAAGTAACACTTCAGGGATCTTCTAAAGATATCGGATGGCTTCAAAGAACTGAAGGATTACCTTCTGTGGAGGATGGGACAAGCAGATACATGGAGCTTCTCGATAGTATAAGGTCCTAATTTCTGCACTTAGATAGATAGTGTGAAAAGTTTTCAAGTTTGAGGCATTTGTTCGCTTTGAAATGCTAAAATTCAGGTATTTGGTTGATGCTCTAGGATCTTAACCATATCTAGTTGTCTCTAATTTTTGCTTGCTCAAATTTTCTATGAAGTTGCTTGAATAAAATTTTATTTTATTTTATTTTTTACAGTAATGAGTAAATTTTACAATCATAATGGTCTTCCCGGTACTTTCTTTATTAAAGTCATGGACCCTCTGTGATGTAACTCTACCCTTTATCATTAGTGATTGTTGCTGTTTATTTCCTCCTGTCCCATGCATCTTGCTATGATTGTTTGAATAAATTTTCTAACATCAGATTACTATGTATTGTTTATAAATCTTAAGGAACCATATATCCTGGCTTGATTTATCTACTCTTTAACAAGCATGAAGAAAGCCTTTTCTTTTCCTTTTTTGCAGCCATATCCTAGGCTAAATTTAAGGTGATCATTGTTTGTCAATCTTGCATCCATAGATTGCGGAATCGGCTAGATTGGTCAATTCCTGGATCGGATCGTTCCTTGTCGATCCAATTCTCGACAAGAGGATTGATCTGGAAAAAAGTCCTGGCAGAATTGGCCGGATCGGTCTGGATCGGAATCAGATAGGGATAGGTTCGGATTTTTTTGGCAATCCTGGCCGGATCAGATTGGAATCAGAATTGTTTTTTTTTTAATTTACCGATTTGGGATTGGAATTCTTCCCAGAGGATCAGCCCGGATCAGCCTATCCAATCTGGTTCGGAGCAAATCGGGACCCACCAATCTGGGTCCCGATTTTGATCCCGTGATCTTTGCTTGCATCACATCATGTCACTTCTTTGGCCTGTTAACTGGGAAAACGGTATCACTGCTGCAACCTTGTCGTCTTCATTTTCCCTGGCAAAAGATGATCAGTCCAGGTCAGTAATAGCACCAAACTAAACAATCATAAGAGCATCATGGTAATCTATTTATTTATGGCTGCCAACATAGATATGGTGAGTATTTAACAGAGGGTGCTTTACTATTAATCAAGTGGCATCCTTGCGGGTAGACCTGTAAATGGGTTGGATCAAAAAAGATCCGAACCCGAATCCGTTAAGGGAGAACTGAACCCAAATCCTAAATATGTTTATAAAAACTTTACGGATATAAGATATGATCCAAATAGGTGATTAAATTCTGGATTCTGGTCCACCTATAATGGCAGTGACAACCTGTTTAGACCAGTGCACAGACGGGAGCACCATGTATCTGCAAGTCCTCGACTCAGTCATCTGCCAAGATCAAGGTTAAAGTGCCAAGAGGCCAAGGGTGAGCTTAGGCCATGGTTGTCAAGGCGACAAAGCGACCAAAGGTCTCTGTATTGCTTAAGCCCTCAAGTGGCACTTAAGCGATAAGATTAGTTGCGACAGTCGTGGTCAGCACACCAAATACAACAAAATAATCCTAACAATAAGACATATATAAACATAACATTTATCATTTCACTCAAACAATCAATAAACTAATGTGACAAGTTGACCATGAAATTAAAACAATATACACTATACAATATACAATTAAAATAATGTTCAGTGCAAATGGGAAATAAATGCAAGTATGCTGTCAATGCAATTTAAAATACAAGTATAGATTAAAACAATATACAAGTTAAATGGGTTGAATGGGAGGTGGAAGTAGGCATGACGACAAAATGGAATACAAGTTAAAACAGTCAATACAATCTTCAAAACCATGAAAAAGGATATAAAAGAAGTTGAAAATAGACTTGGAGGAATGGGGGTTGGGTAATAGGTGAACGGATTTGGGCTGAATTGTTCTGGGCAGGTGCATTGCCACTCAAAGTGCTTAAAGCAGGCACTTGTTTGAGGGTCAATAAAGCGGAGGCCCCCTCAGGGCCTGATTCTCCGCTCAGGCGCTGCTTTGACAACACTGGCTCAGGCTGTGGGCTCCCATGTCGTCCCCTCCAAAAGTTTTCTACAGTTCGCTGGCATTGAGTCCTAGGCTGAATGGCTGATGGAGAACCCCCCCCCCCCAAACTTCCTGCTATCCATTAGCTTTGTTTTGTATACAGTTTAAACCACAACAAGCAAGAAGAAGCTCCGTAGTTCACCGCCCAGAGGATTTCCCAATCTTGACAGTGTCCTGGATGGCCATTACAGACTTAAAGTTGCTCCGCAGTCACATGCCTCTTCATTGAGGTCCACGATGGGGACACTGAGCCTCAGGGTGGTGCTCCCGTCTTCCTCGGAGTGGACTCCAGAAAATGCATCAGATCTGACCTCTGCTCTAGCACCCTAGCGTTACAAATATCTCCTTCACAGTCTCTGTGGGGTGACAATGGTGAAGAGAAGAAGATTACAGGAAGTGAGTTAGTGCTAGCGGTGTCGCACTCAGTTAGGGCTGGGTGGAGAGACGACAGGAAGTCAAGGTTTTAGAAACTCAAAAAGGAACCTGATATGCACATAATTGGGTTTTACCTGAACCCGAATCCAGGGCCGGCAATTGATATACACAATAAACTGCCCAAAATACGATAAATCTTTTGAATCTGGATCAGGCAATCGGATTTTGTGATTCATTTACAGGTCTACTTACAGGAGACTAGATCTATTTGAGTATTGGAATTTACTTCACCAGTAATTAAGTGGCATCCTTACGCTAGACAATCTCATTATTTACTAAAAGGTATTCAACCTCACTTTGAAGATGTTAAGGTGTTTCTATCACTGCTTTGAGCTGTTGACTTCATTGACGCATCTTGTATTCTGATTTATTATTTGATTAAGTGTCATCTTCTTTGTTAGACGACGGAGTGTTGAAACTCTTCTACTGCGGAACAAATGTGTTATCCAACAAATACTCGTGTAGCAAAGATTAACAATAATTGAGAATATGGCAAATAAGCAAATTACAAGAAGACATCGAATTTACGTGGTTTGGAGAGATGAGTTTTCTTACGTCCATGGGGAGAGCAAAGAGAATCTACTAATAGTAGAAGAGATACAAATTGAAAAGACACTATTACTCCTGCACAGAGTGATCTTTCCTAGATGGAGCAACCCTAATCTCTCACAATCTTTATCCATATATGTCTCTAAATAGCTCTACAAAGCACCGAATTGGCGACAGTGATACCACAAACACCATGATCTCCATGACAGAAGAAAAGAAGAACTGAGGAAATTCCGCACAATGAAACCCTTTCTCTGTTTCACGTCACAATGGCCACATCACATTGGTAAGAATGTTATATCAAATATGGTTGGGCTCAATTGTAAAAAGGCAAGATAGCCCTCAAATTTGACCAAGTTAAAATCAATTTTTTTTCAGTATTAATCCAGACTGATTATATCATTTACCTGTCATGGGGATGTACCAAGTTTGACATGGCCTACTAGTATACAGTAGACTATGTCTGGGGGATAGTTGAAGCCCAGTGAACTTTTTTATGTGCTTGCGATGATTGTTTTGTTTGTTGACATTGGATGGATGGCACTATTAATTTGTCAAATGATTGTTCATCACTAATTGATTTATAGATGAGTTCTTGTTTCGTCAATGGTGTTGCACTTGTTTTTATTGCTGGATAAGATTATTTACACTCTTATGCCTTGTATTTTAGGAAAGGGAAACATTCTCTACCTAGCTCTTTTGTCTACTTATTGATTCCTGGTAAGCACGGATTAATGCTAACTTTTGCATTTCCATCATTTCATATTCTAACCTGAATTCTTTGTTTGAGTTGTCTAACACAGGACTTCTTAGCAACCTCGGCCCAATGTATTTCATCAACACCAAAAAGTTCTTCTCAAAGATGGGCCTCGCTTGCCATATTGTTAAGATTCATAGTGAGGTAGTTATATAATGTCAACTCTCATCATTTACAAGCTTTATTTGGTTGGATCACTTGAGGATTATTTATCACCAATTTTACCAGAATCATAATCTTAAGAAGAAAAATAAATAAAGCTTATTACTTCGCTGCAAATTTAAAGGATATCGTTACCATATACCTAAATAAACTTCAATCTTGTTAGGCTTCTCCAAGCCATTCATTTGCACTAAATCTTTCGTTACTCATCTTGAAGCAAGCTTTTCAGGTGCTTATGCAAAGTGAGTCCTTTTTTTAGCTATTTGTTCTTGTAAACACTAATTTTCTCCGTGAGATATTACTATCTTTGCAAAAAAATTTATGACTGGAAATTGCACAACATATGCTGATCCCGCCCACTTTCCTACCCCTTAAAGCCAGAGTAAGACGTGGCCACCTGTTATTCTAAAAAGTTACCCATTGGGATGTGATGCATGGTTTCATGTTGTCATGATACTGTTTGACATCATAAGAAAAAAAGAAATGCTACTGCAAAAAGAACAGACAAGTATGGAGACGCTGGCAGAAGAATTCATCCTTTTCTAGATTTGTCAATCAATGTCGGTGCACATTTTACTTAATTGTTGGTGTGCCAAGCATTTGGGGTAGTAAATATACTTCTCAAAGCTGATCTCCTTGGTCTCCAACCACCTGAATTATGTTCTCGTTTTCAATTTCTTATCTGACACGGGATAACAGGATTGTGGGGGTTAACATATGGACTGTTTTAGTAGATTGGCCTCTGAGTAAATCATCATTGTTCTTGCTATCTTGTCCCTAGGCATCTGTTGAGAACAATGCACGGGAACTTAAGATGTACATTGATGAGCTTTACTGGGGATCTGGGAAACATTTGTTGATCATTGGACACAGCAAAGGCGGGATTGATGCAGCTGCAGCAATATCCATCTACTGGTCTGACTTGAAGGACAAGGTCGCCGGCCTGGTACTGGCACAGAGCCCTTATGCTGGCAGCCCTGTGGCTTCAGACATACTCCGCCAAGGTCAGATTGCTGACAAGGGAACCAGGAGGATAATGGAGTTTATTTCCAGGTTGATCAAGGTATATAGTTCCTTCTGCAGCATGCATCTATCTTAACAGTAGGTCTCTGTTAAGACAGCCATGATCTTTTAGTGGTAAGTAATTGTTGTCTTGGTGACAGGGTGACTTGAGAGCTCTGGAGGACCTCGCCTATGAAAAACGCAGAAAGTTTATCGGCAAGCACAGGCTCCCTTCTGATCAGATCCCCATAGTTTCATTCCACACCGAAGCCCGCATATCTCCTAGCGTACTTGCCACCATGTCACACGTAGCTCACGCAGAGCTCCCGTGGCTCCTGCCTGGCTTCCGATCTGACACCATCAGTGGCCGCCGCCGCCACAGGGTCCCCGTGGTGATCCCGCTGGCAGCAGCGATGTCTCTGTGCACGCTGCACCTTCAGCTGAGATACGGGGAGAAGAGCGATGGCGTGGTGACACGCCGGGATGCCGAGGTGCCTGGCTCAGTCGCTGTCAGGTTGGAGCGCAAGCTCGACCATGGGTGGATGGTGTACTCCAGCCGGCAGGAGAACCACCCTGAAGCCGATGCCTGCGAGATGTTCGTGGCTATGTTTATGTTGCTCCTGGAAGTCGGTAGAGCGATGCAGGACCGAGCTGTGGTTGCATGATCTTCTCTTCAGAGCTTGTTTGATCACAGACTATTTGAGCTGGTTGTATATGTATATAGTTGTAATAGATGCTTAAGCTAAAAATCGTGTTCTCGTTGTGGGGTTTTGTCCTTAAAAAAAGTCATATCAAGCAAGAACCCGCTCTCATTATAGGAACACTACGGGGGGATGAAGATAAAGAGGCCAGCTAAATCGGGTGCATTTTTGAGACCTATGATTAATCTGCCAAAGTAGTAAGACAGACACACCTTAGAAGGCGGACAACACAAAAACTCATCAACGGACTGCAATTGCAGCTTTACAAGGGTACCCAAATGATTTACGAGATACTAATTGACCTGACTTTTGTGATGCTGCTTGACCATCAAAGCCTACGTGGTGGATGGAAGATATGCTCTGCATGTCGGAAGAGTTAAACATTCGAATCATGGAAGGCGGGACTGGGTTGGGTCGTGCCACCCTGCAGCCCACCTCAGTTGGTATTTCAGGTGACCGATCAGATCTGGATACTCCCTCATGAATAGGTAAAAATGGGATGAGACTGCGAGAAAAAAAAAACACAAACTGAGATCGTATATTCACAAATTGGGGATTCATCTGTTTACACACCACCGTACACGAGATATGCAAATCAAACAGAACCGCTTCGTTGATTTGGCTATAAAATTCGCCGGTATATATATGTGCACGGAAAGCATACTGCTCGCTACTGCTGCATATATATTAATTATTCCAAGAGCTAGCCATGGAGTTTAACCAGCCGGTGTTCATATGGGATCAGTCGCCTTCGCGGAGCGAGGGTTCTGGACTACGACGACTACCGAATCCGCCACGTTCTGCTGGATGTTGCGAGGAAGCGATGTGGGCTGCACGCAACAAGAAAAAAAAAAGATTGCATCTTTTTTTGCATTACCCCAAAGACCGTACTATATATATTCGATCGGACGCACTATATATATACATTTCAAGATGGAGATGAGAAAATTAAATGGTGTTGAAATCTGGGTTAATCATTTGACATGGACTTGTCCTTGCCATGCTGAAAGTCTGACGTGAAGAGATGAGGAGTCCCGTTCGTTCCAGGAGGGCTCCTCAGATAAGCTCCTCAGTTTCCTCATTGTGAGGAGATCGTTTCCTCATTGTGAGGAGATCGAGAGATTTATCTTAAAAACCCTACTGAGATGAACCGGACTTAAAGATGAGAGACGTATGTATCAAGCAACTCGGAGTCAAGCTAGCTAGCTAGGGATTAAGAAAGACAGGAGTTGATCGATCAAATTACGTACCACCCCAATCTGCCATGCTCGAGATGCCAAATCTCTGAATTCTGCCGCATCAATTTCCTGCAAAGGCAAGCTAGGCTCATGTATATATATACGGATGCATGAAATTATGGATCTTTTAGGGCCGTTTGGTACCAGATTAATTTAGGGGATAAACCAGGTTCATCCCCAAATTAATCTTGAGCCAAACAGGCCCTTAATCATCTATCTCTTATTAGGATCAGAAAGAAACCACTCACCAAGCTGTAGACGGGGGGTAGAGACTTGTGATCTTTTCCGCACTTCATGACGGGCATAACGAAGAAGAGAGGAGACACTTGCTGTGGCCGGAAGATCCACCTGAGAGTTGAGAGTTTGCTCAGGTACATCTTAATTATTTGTTTGGCCCTAAAATCCAACAAAACTGTAGTGCTCCCGTTTTGTTTGAGTATATATATTATTTCCTTTTTGAGTTAATCTAAATTGTTATGTCTTGAAATAATGATTTTTACTTTAAATCACACGAGGGGGAGGTGGAAACCATAGCAACAATTAACATGCATAGCTGTAAAATTATATCTTAATCATTTGGTCGCCTACTTTTGTTTTTCATGTCTTGTATGCAGATCCAGTTAACGAACACATAAACTCTCTCTTACTTTAAATTTTAAAAAAGAATATTATTTTTAACCAAGCGATTTGAAATAAAAATTAATTACAAGAAAAACAAACTCCAGCTACTCGATCGGAATAATTTTCTTCTCTATGGCAGGCTCTTTGGGTCACCATAATTATTGATTAATTAATCAGGACGGTAGAATGTAGGGAAGAAGGTTCCATTATTCACAAGAAATAGAGATACATGCTTGCAGGTAAGAATTTCATTCGCAAGAAAAAGATACACGCTTGCAGGTAAGAATATTAATCTCTCTAGGTCTGAATCAAGTTTCCCAGAAACATACCCCACGTACACGAAGATGCAGAACACTACCCATTCTCGAGCCAGCAACCTGAACCAGTATTCATCTACGGCGTTGGCCACGTTCATAAACGTCTACTTACCACCACGAAATCAAGGATTTGATAAACACCTCTCGCTGTCGTCAGTTCTCAAATATATATATATATGTATGTATATATACATATGTAAGAAGTCCAAACCAAACTTTATAATTAATTACCACGATTTCGAAGAAGGCCACCGCCTGCATTGTCCCTTGAAACTTCCTGTGAACATATATACAGAAGGAAAGGAATTATCATAGAGATCAGCTGTTTTAATTTGCCATAGTGAAGAAGCCAAACTGTGCAATCTCATCGCATACTTGAGCACAGTATACTTCATACGCATGGCACTGTGCATTGCAGGAGCATCAACGTCCTGCACGGGGCTGATAAGACTAAGTTGCTGGCCCAGGGCTACCAGATTCCAGGAGAGGTGTCGGAATATCAGATAGAAAGCCAGGGAGTAACCGAGCAGCATGAACACCTGCATTCCAGTGAAACCGATCGGAGGGATTGTAGATGGAGGAAAGGGATGAACTAATTAATCTATTTATCTGATAGTGTAGAGACCTCGGTTGCCCAAGAGTACTCACGGTGGAGTAAGGCACTTCAGCCTTGTACAAAACAAGAGTCAGGTAGACGGCACCTCCCAGCGAGGCTGCTTTTCTCCGTTCCTTCACGGAAAGATGCTCGCGCGTAATGCAGTAGCCGAGTGCAGTCAGCAGGAAGGACACGAAAGAGGCGGTCTGGAAGAGTATTCCGGAGGCATAGACACCGAAAGACATCCACAGAGAGCATGTCTCAAGCTCGAGACACGAGTGCCTAATTAAAAACACATGTATAACTAAGCATCCCCCCGTTGTGATCACATTATATTAGCTATAGAGATGGGCCGTCTATATGGTTTTTGCGCTCCAAGAAACTCAAATTTTCGGAGATTAATGTCATGAATATTGCCACAAGTTCATTGGGCATTAGCATGTAAGTTGATATAGTACTAGGCGGTGTCAATGGGCCTGGCCTAGCCCAAAATTAGCCCAGTCCGAAACATTTGGGCCAATTTGGTCTAGCCAGAATTTTATTGTACGTTGATCCGGCTTATAAAAATGGCTTGACCCTGTCTGACTTGACTCAACTTTTTATCTCTTAAATTCGTTATTACTAAATTAATAAATTGATCATCAAAAATAATATTATAAATTTGATAACAGTATAAATTATTACATATTTTTAATGTGTAGAAATAATTTCTGTTGTGCCCATTTTAACTCGAATGGTAGCTAGCTTGATTAGGACTCATGTTGAAATCTCTGATCTAAAAATTTATGAGATGGGATCGCCTCGGGGGATCCTGAGGGAGCCCCCTCAGGCCACTCACAAAATGTATTTAAGACCCATCATGCCATGCATTTAATAGGCCGTCATGTCATACCTTAATGCATTTTTGCGAGAGGGGGCTCTCTCAGGAGCCCCCTTGAGGCGATGCCATCTCAAAATTTATAGACCCCGACTCATTGCCCCTAGCTAGGTAGTTATGCTTACCAGGCCATCTAACTCAACCTATGAACAATGCACTTTGTTAGTCGATTTATATTGGATAATGAAAGAGATGGCCTCTGTCCTAAAATTAAAGGTAAGAGATTTGGAGTGTGTTAAATAGATCTAAGACTCTGCTTGCTGGTTGTAAGATTGCACGGAGGCAGCTAGGATAATTTTTACACGACAACTTTGGCCAACAAATTGTTAAGATTTCATTGTCATTGTATATATATAAACCCACAATACATATAGAACACGAGATATATATATAGTTTTCACGTCATTTATGTGATCAATCGAAGCTTGAAAAAAAAATACCAGAATAGAAATGACATCCCCAGCTGCAGAACCTTAATGAACGAGACTAAACCCCATGCGCAGTGAAGATTGTTCAGCTGCTGCAAGGACACATTTATACATATTCGTCAAAGAAATCGCGCCTAATTAAGGGTAGAAAATATGTACACACACACACATATATATATATATATATATGCGTTCGCAGCTAGCTAGTGTACAGGCTTTAAGGTAAAAGGCCGGGGATGAGGGAAGCCAATTTAGGAACCTGAGAATGGCGATTCCTGCCTACGTTGATGGCCCAGTAGAACGTCGGGAGGAACCAGAGAGCCAGTAGCCACAGGTAGAACGTCGGAAGACCCTGATAAGACACTTCAACGTCGCGCCAGCCGCCGAGCAGCCCCTCCAACGAAGCCTCCATTAATTCCCTTTCTCTGAAACTCAAGAGCGTTGAACGACGACCCCAAAGAAGTACGATGGGCGCAGGGTGTGAGCAAGACAGCTTGATCCCTGCCCGTATGCACAGTAGGCGAAGCTTCAGAATCTCAAGTGTGTGTGTATATATATATATATATGTTGGGAGAGAAGAAGGGCGCGCACAAGTGCTTCTGGTACATCACGATCTCAATGTATGTTTCAGGATAACAATAGTTTTATTCATTAATAGAATGGAAGGTGTGATCAGCTAAACAAATCTGTTAGCTAAGGAAGAAGATATAGAAGATAAAGCATATATATATATATTATATAAGAGGAAGGCAGTCGTCAACTGTTTCAATCTGAGAGATCGAACAAGGAGATGGTAAAGCTAATCCGGTAATCTCCGACGGACCGGATGCTTTTGAAGGGCGAGGGTTCAGCGGGGTCGCGCGATATGATGCCATCATGCAGTAAACGATGTTAAATTAAGATGAGAGCGCACTTCGTGTGGAGGATGGAGAGAGCATGCGTGCATGCACCTGTGTGTATTTGGTAAACCGTAAACCTGCTCCTGATGGCTATCTCTTTCTCTGTGAGGGCGCGCGCCTGCTCCAACACCGAGGAGCTTCCGGATGTAAGCATCAATGCAATTAGTTGTTTATCGAACATTTTGAGGGATCAGATAGTGAAGCGTTTTTAAATACATGGTCTTTTCAAGCTTGTGAAAATGATTATTATTAGGCAGCTGCTAATACGACATGAGTCTAATCGATCACTATATATTAATACAAAATCCTATCGAAACAAAGACGTGCGTTTTCACGCTGCAGGCTCTCTAGACGACGTAGGTGGTGTTGGTTAGTCTAACCATATCTCTCCGATAGAAGTTGTGGTATATTTAGATTTTCTGATAATGTGTCTTGATTAATATCTAGCTAGATACACCACTTATTTCTAAATAAACCAGTTAAAAATAACCGTATAGTTTTGCTTTTTCTTTTTCAGATGTAATACTTTTATAAAGAAATAGAAGTAATATATGTATATACATCTATTCATATTAAGTTTGGATCACTTCCTCTGGGCGGAGGAGAGAACAACTGCAATCACCAATGGGTGATTGTCGCGTCCCCCCTTTTGGGTGACACCAAAAAACAAACACTCACGTGGGTGTTGCAAAAGACCGGGGTAAGGCAGTCACCCATTGGCGATTGCAGTTGTTCCCTCCTCCGCCCAGAGAAGGTGATCCTAACTCATTCATATTTAGTCAGAGTGTGTGTGTATATGAATTCTAGTTTGGATTGGAAACGATTGATTCCAACCTTTATTGACCAAGATGGATTAATTTTAACGAAATCAGATCAATCTGATTTCGCTGATTGGAAATCAAAATAAGTTAGATGTCGCCCGAAATTTGTTCAGATCAGCTGATCTGATTCAATTTGATCATTGGATCCATCTTGAATATTGTTTACCATAGTTTGCAGAGATGGTTGATACAAAGTCAGATAGTCAAATAATAGAGTTAGTTGATACGAATCAGACATTGAAAAATGAATCAAGGTGCGAACCTTAATTTTATACCTTTAAACGGATCCAGTTAAGCTGATCCAATTAGTCCAAGATGCATCTACAATTAAGCTCTGCGCTAGAGGTACAACCCAACTCCTTCCACTTCTTGCTACTTGAGAGATCAGATGGTTTTGTAGCATTTAAATCACATGAGATTTAAATTAGGATATTATGTATGATCGTTCTATTCTAACAAAAAAAAGTTCATTACCAAACGAGGATTGCATTTGGTTACCCAGGTCGTATTCATGGTCGTCAACTCGTCTTTCCTTCGTCTAAGTGCGCTTGATCTCCTTGACAGGAGATCAACGGTTCCACCAACCATGATCACCATTTCTGAATAAACGAAGTCAACTGGTTTGCATAGAGCAACCTGCAGCTAAAGGCAATTCTAAATGCTCGCATATATAATTGATGAACACCAAGATCCATGATACATCACGGACGATTGGATCCAAATGTACATTTACGTAAAGAGTTCAGATCACCTCAATCTCTGGGTGAAGAGATCAGAAGTCTCAGTCTCGAATCAAAAATGGTCACGACTCCGGTCACTTAAGTAATAACAAGTTCAAATAACAAATTCAATGAATCACTATCGAAAAGAGTTGAACTGTTATCGATGTCTTACTAATTTGCTATTCGTCGGCAACGAGTTATTTTAAGTTTGGTAGTGAATTAGTAAATATCGGTAGTGACTTAGCAATGATTCATTGACTTATTAACCCATTACCGACAAGGTTGAACTTCTACTTACATTTTACTAACTTGTTACTCATCTAGATTCTAATTATTTTTAATTGGGACTGAGATTACTCCCTTCACCTAGAGACTAAGGTGATCCTAATTCTCAACAAAAGCCAATTCACTACGAGGGGCATCTCATCATAATTAAGAAACGAAGACACCTCTTCTTCATGGACAAGGGCTTTCTCCCTGCTATATATATATATATATATTTATACATATATTCGACGCGTGTATATTACTTGAACGCAATAACAACGCGCATGCAGAGATATCACAGAGATCGCTCCAAATGCTTCCTCCCTTATCTTTTATTGACGGTGTGCAATTGCACGTCGTGGATATTCGCTCGACGTCTCGCTCTTTAGTTATTCCTGCGATTTAATCAAGCAACCTTGCGGCTGATCTTTGGAATAACGAGAGCTACACAATGTCTACATGCCCGCATAAAATTTTAATACTTGATTTGTAAGAATAACACACTATTTTCTCTTTTGCGCACGCACACACTTCCATATTTTCGTAGAGAAGTACATATTAAAGTCGAGGACTATGACTTCTCACAAAAGTGAAGCCGGAATTCAAAAGTCCGGCTTTTAGAAAGTGAAGTGTTTGGAGTTGAAAATTTTCAGTTTCCATGAGTTGCTAGATTTGAATCCAGGTGACATCTAAACTGAATGAGTCATGACAGTTGTTACGGAGTTGAACTATATTTAGGTTACAAATCTTACTTTTGGAAAGTCGGATTTCCAAAGTAAGTGACGAATGAGCGTACCTAAATTCAATTTTGACATCGACTGAAAAAGTTAGGCTTGAGAATTCTAATTTCTATCTTTTTTAAAAGATAGTGTGTTATTCTAACAAATAAAATATAAAAAACTATTATTTAAAAACAGAAAAAAAGAGCTCTCCTCTCCTCTTCTTCGATCGGCGAATCATCATCAATGGTAGGTCTTCGCCCGTCACTATAAGCTTCACTGCAGCGGTGGCAGCTACTCTTTCATCGCATACTGCAAAGAATCTGTTTTTATTTATTTTTTGAACAAGGGAGACAAATTCTATTCAACCAGGAAAATCATTACAGAGTTCCAGAGACACACATCAAAGTTTCTGGAACGCATACTGCGCAAAGAATCGATATCTCTGAACTTCCCCTTCTCCCTTTCTGATTTCTCGCGCGTGCGGGCGATCGAGCTTCTTCACCAAGCCTTGTCCTCCTCCGCTTGGCGGCGTCAAGACGAGGCGAGATGTCACCCCCCGGGACGTTCTTTTTCTTGGTGCCGGGGGGCCCTTCCTGTCCGAAGACCCGGCCGTCTTAACATATCTCTACAAGAAAACAACGGAGAGATTTGCGGTGTCGGCTGGTTCATTTCTTGCTCCTGCCGACCTCCCCCGTCCGGCTAGCTAGCTGCGGCTCCGACGTCCCTCTTCGCGGTTTCAGTCCGTCAGACAAGCCCCTCGTGCACGCCGTCCAACGCCTCCTTTTCCGAGGCACACGAGCGGTGCGGAAGAAGAAGAAGAAGAAGAGGTGCGCAAAGGTGCAGCGTGCACGATTGCGATGGTGATGGCGGCCGCCGCCCGGCAACAGCCCACCAACCCCTCTGGATTCGCTGGCGGGTAAACACGAGAGGCGCTAGCTAGCTCGGCTCCGGTCGTGCGTCGCCCCCGAGGTTTTGATCGGAAAGCGCCCCCCCCCCTCTTCCTTCTTCGGCCCCGCCCCCATGGCGGCCGGACGGTCAAACATACACAACAGGGACCATCCACCGGACGCCCGCTAGCCCACCCAGCCGACTTCTGAGATCTTGGACGATCCGAATGGGACCGCCGCACGCGACAGGGCCGCGTGGGGCTGCGGCAGCGGTCGGAGGGCGAAGGTCCGGTACTCCGCCGGTGATGTGAACGGGGGAGGTCGTGCCGTGCCGGTGCTAGCTCTCGGCCGCAGCTTCAGCTCGTGCTCCGGCGGATTGGCCCAGTCGAGATGATTGCCGAGATGCGTGGTGGTGCGTGCGCTACTAGCTGCACCGCTGCACGGCCGGCTGCTTGTGGAATAACCGGGTTTGGTAGATTTAGGCAAAGACACAAAATTTCTACGCCGGTCGACGCACACAGTTTGATTTGAGAAATATGTATGTATATATATTACATCAGTTGATTATTCATGCCAACGCATCATCGATCTCCCCCACCCCCCCATTGTCTCGTTTAAGTAAGTCCAATCAGCGGCCGGTACTCTAAAAATAGAGAAAGACACAAAATGAAATTTCTTCAATTTCCATGAGCAATACTTTTTGGACAATCCATGAGAGTTAGATAGTCCTACACGAGATACTGAGAGGAGACACCCTATGTTTATAAGTCCTCTCCATGCTCGGTATCACGGTTTTGGGTAAATTCACATGGTATCAAACCCAAGAGTTAGTGAGTCCCCTCCGGTTAACTGCCACCGGCCTACCATGTTAACCATCTCAAAATCGCGACGTTGAACTCGGGAGACCCAGGCTTAATTGGGGGGGGATAGGGATGCAAACGAACTAATACACTCGACAAGTAGTTCGAAGCTCGGCTCAATAAAAACTTGACTCGACTCGTTTATTAAGTTAAATGAACGAGCTTGAACACAAAATAAAGCTCGCCTCATTAAACGAGCCAAGTTTGATCAGACTCCTGCTCGGCTCGATAAGCTCGCGAGTAACTCGATTAAATATTATATTATATATCTATTTTTAAAAATTAAATTATGAGAATTAATAATTATATATTATCACTTAAATATAATAAATAATTTAAAATTTGAGTTTAAACTTAGATTGAGTTTCATAAATGAGCTAAATATAGAGTTTCATAGATACTTTTTCATTGATTTTGAGTTTTATAAACGAGTTTGTATACAATTTAAGCTTAAATGTGAATTGAATTTTAGTCTAACTACTACTCGAGTTCAAGTTCGACTCGGCTCGATTAATAAACGAACCAAACTTGAACAATGATTCCACCTACTCGTCAAAACTCGAGCTTGAACTCGAACTCATGTAAAATAAACGAGCCGAACTTAGAACACCGTACCACTCGGCTGCACCCGGGGGGGGGGGATTCTCCAGGAGATGGAACAATGAATGCTCACGTCCAAACAATACAGCTACTGTGCCTACGGGCCAGAGAGAAATGGGCACCGATCGAGACGGCTGACACTTGCGCCGCGAACCATATACGGTGCGACGTGAAATAATCACCGGCCGAGATCGATGATCTGTTTCCAGCGAGAAGATTTATGAGTTATTTATGAGGCCGGAACCGTTCGCAGAGCAGCGCTCTTCAATTCCGATCTATCGCTCCGTGTGGGGGGTATATGCAAGTGGTGGAGATCGGAAGAAACGCCAGCGCCAGACTACCTGTGTACGTACGTCTCGTATATATATATCCACCTGAAAATCGAAGCTCTCTCTGCTCTCGATCGATGATCGCTCAGTTACCGGGAGGGCACTACGTACAGAACAGCTTGATCTTGACGAATTTGTTGCTTGCAGAAAAACAAAGTACTTCCTTGCCGGCACTACAGAACAGCTGGATCTCGACGAATTTGCGGCGTTCAGTAAAACAAAATATATACTTTTCTTTCTTCTGTCTTAATCATGATATTCCAGAGTACTAGCTTTTGCTTTATATACTTGTCTTGAAGGGGGTCTGTCTGGATGAAATAGGAAGTTACCCGCGCAGGATGCGAGACTCTCGGCCGGAGAAGTGTGCGTCGACCTCGGGTGAGATCTCTATTCGGAACAGCCGGGTGAGTGGTCCAATTTGAAATGCGGCCCGCACCGGAGCCCGATCTGGTCGAGCCAACTACTTTAAGTGCTGTTCGGTTGGTCTTAGCCCAACCTCTTAGCTGATTTACAGTTTTTAACTAACCCCTAAATTTATCTCTTATACCTTAAAATTAATACCTTAATTTTAACTAACCCCTAAATTATTATTTGTATTATATTTAAATTTTGATATAAATTGAAGGAATAATTTTCTACTTCGAACATATTGATATTTTGTGGTCATAAATAAGATATGATAAATACGATGTAATAAATAGATTTTTAATCATAATATTTAGAGTTCCAAATATAATAATACTTTGTAATTATAAGATACATGGAATCAAGATGATATGATAAAAACAATAGTATTAATATTTTTGTTAGACTTAAATTTTGGCGTAAATAAATTTTAATGTTTTAATGTCTTCTCTTCATTTAATATGTGTTCTCTTCTAATTTTATGCCCCGAACCCATAATCTCTTTTAATTTTATAAAAAATGTTCAAATCCTAATTTATGCTAGATGAGATTATAAGTTCCACCGTTGCATTTGGCAACGCTGTAGAGAACAACCGGCAAGACATTCCAAAAAATTTGAATTTCGGATCCATGACGAATGAGTTTTGGTCAATGGACCAGACGTTAACGTCATCTTCTTATTTGGATCGGTAATTAAAATTTCCTCGACTTTGGCTCTAATATCTTGTTAAGTGACTCAAATTTGTGACGTTGGTTCAGAGAAACTCAAAATTTTAAACACAAAAACCTCCTCTCTTTACCTCGACACGGGACTATCTGACTCGGCACAACGATCGGAACAAGGAGAGCTGATCACCTCAGTTTTCAGGTGAAAGAAGTATCCTCGGTTCTCAATGAAAAAATGTCACGATACTAACCACTTAAGTGATGAGTAAAGAGTTAGTAAAGTGTCGGTAGTGATTCAACTCTGTCAGTAGCGAATTAATAAGTCAATAGATTGTAACCGAATTGTTACCGACGTCTTACAAATTCGCTATCGATCTTAATACAATTTACTACCGATAGGTAGTGAATTTGTAAGACATCGGTAACAATTTAACTCTTTTCGATAGTGATTTATTAAACTCGTCATTTGAACTGTCACTTAAGTGATATAAAGTTATGATCAATTTTTATTGAAGACTGAGAATACTCTTTCTCTCTCTCTCTCGATCTCGAGCTTCAGGTGATCCGAGCTCCCGGAACAACAGGCAGGAACCGATCGATATATCCATCGATCAAAACCCGTCCCGATCTTGCGCGCGTTCTCGAGACTCCGTGGCTGCAGGGGGAGGAGGCACACGAGAGGATGAATAATCGCCGGCACGTGGCTGCGAGGGTGTGGAATTTCAAACGCGGACTTCAATGCGCGGAGCGGCTTCTGCTCAGAACCACACGTCCCGCATCGTACGCCTGGCGATCATTGTGCGGTGCTGGTGTGGTGGCCGGTAGCGCCCCCCACGGCCGGGGCCCCGCCGCCGGGCTCCGCCGGTCGCAGCCCCTGATCCAGACGCACAGTCGGTGGAAAGGGTGTCCGGTGACTGGTGACCAGTTTTCTCAACAGGTCGGTCCGTGCGGCTACATGGTTCCGTATCCTCCGGTGAAGAGAAGAGGTTTCGGTAACTTGAGTCTTTTAATTTAATGTCGTAGTTTGGGCGATATCCACATTTTACTGGTGTGATCATCCGGTCTCATGGCAGTTGTCAAACTCTTTTTATGGAGTTCTTTTATCTGCTATTCGACCTTACAAACACCTCTGTGTGTTGGTCGATTTATGGCTACGTTTGAGTTCCTTAGAAACGATACTTTCGTATCGAACTTTACTTTTTCTTAGGTTGTTTGTGTGTTACCTTTGGTTTAAGTTTAGTGTTGTATTATCATGTTTGTACTCTTTCATGTTATGAATATATATATATATATGTGGTCTTGTTTGTTCAAAAAAAAAAAACAAATATTCCGACCATATAAATCAATTTTTTTAACAACTCACTAGTTAATATTCTTTTAGGAGATCACTGATGTTAAGACTAATCTCAACAAAATATATTTAATTTTACAGTATTTTTAATTCAGTCTCCAAAATAGTTTAACAGTAGTTGTTGATAATCTTTTAACCTTTTAACATGTTCATAAATTGAGATGTTATATTCTTTGACAACTCAAAAATGCAACCAAATATACTAAATGCTAATAAATAGACACATAAAATCTATGCCGAAAAATCTCCAAGAACTTGAATTTTGACAGTAATCTTTACCAAGCAACTAAATGATCCGTTAAATTCTATGAGCTCCGAAAACCTTCCTGCTGATCTATCACTATTTTCCCCGGTTGGATTAATGTAGGCCATAAGAAACGCTAAAGTTGATTTCGAGGCTTTTAAAAGTAAAAACACAGAGCGTCCTTAATCAGGCTAAACACTAGGGAGGTTGGCTTGTCATCTGTCTTAAGATATAGTAATTACTTGCGTGTTACTTTGAGTATATGTCATACAGGCGGCCGAGACCAATAAGTCGCTTGCACATCAGTTCATTATTGCAGATACATATATATTTAGAGAGAGAGGGAGAGAGAAGCAAGATAAATTAGTTTGTTAGCTCAACTTGGAGTAATCTCCTTCACACCGATCCATGTTAAGGAGTACTGTACAATCATGTGGCTTATTTTCCATCCCACATTGCCCGTCAAGGATGCTCGTGGCAGTAGCAATACTAACATTTTTACAGCCGTACAAGAAGGTCATCCTTCTTGCTGACTACCCTTGATAATTGCTGACATGGTGTGCTAGCGCTCATGGGGTGTTTGGTTGCATGATAATTTTTTTGTACACTTTCATGATAAAAAATTGTATTAAAATAAAAAATAAACCAACTCATGACATAAAATTATCATGTTTGGAGGGATGTGATTACAAAAAAGAGTAACCACCGCACATGACCAAATAAAGTGGGGGACCACAAGAAAAAAGAAAGAGGTGAGGCCCTCTTTTTTGTTTAAGAAGAAAATCACTTTCAAAACATAAAATTGTCATGGTTGTCAAACACCTCTTTTAACAAGTTTTCTTACAATTTTTAAAAATTAAAATAAAAACCTCAATTATCATGCAACCAAACACCCCATTAGTATTTAATGTCATGGTGCACGGTTGTCTCCTTTTGCCATAAACCGAATCTCCTCGGGAGATTTTCGTAGGAAAAATTCTCAATCTCGTAACATAAATGAGAAGGTAAAGAGGACTTAATATTTCTCGTATCTTTATTTAATGATGATTTAATATATTTTACGTCATCGTTTATGTGAAAAAATTGATAGTATTCTTTCACGAGATCTCTCGAGAGAATATACTCTTTTATATATATATATATACACGTGTAAGTTTTTTCTTAAGGAAGAGACATGACCAGCAACCTTGATCAGACAGGAATGAATGCGTTAGTAGTAAGAAGAGAATGTGAAACTGTGAGAAGTGGGTTGATCATCAAGTCGCCAGCTAGAGTCAGAGGAGGCCAAGCTGTAGAGGAAAGGAGCACAGAAGAACTGAAAATATGATCCCACAACCTTTATTCAAGGGTTTTTTCTTTATATTTTCTTCTTATCTCGTAGAATATTGTATGCGCTATCTGTGGGAACTTGGGGAGGGATTAACAGAGATATAGCGGAACAGAGCAGAAGAATAGTTGGGAGTTTAATATATGAGGAGGTCCTTTTTCATTGGCTTCGCATCGCATCACACTCTAGTGGGTTGGGGGCCAATGGATTGATGGATGGAAGGCTCGGTAGGGTGTTTGGTGGCAAAGTTTCTTATAAGTTTTTGTGACAACATTTTATATTCAAATGAAGTTTAAGAGAGTTAAAGATACGAAATTATCATATTTGGTCAGATATAACAGCAAAAAAGACAGGTACCAGCATGTATGACTAAAAAAAAAAATTATCATAAAAGTTATTTTCTTCCTAATTGTCAAATAAAGAGACTGTTTAAGAACTTTTGTTACAAAAATATTTTTACGACAAAAATCCGTTTTATCCCGTAACCAAACATCATATTAACAAGATAGCTGGAGGGGGGGGGGGGTTCATGCATGCAGTTCCCCCACGGCGAAGAGAGAAGAAAAGGAAAAAAAATCGATGGGCGGGTGTGACTTCTGAGGAAGAAACTGAGGATCCCTTGAGATCGAAGGATATGTTTTTTTTTTTTCTATGGAGTCCATGTATGTCATTTTTACCACTGCGAGTAATTTTCTTCTACTTGAAGAGAAAACACTATGTTCTACCCCAAACGACGGAGAAAATCTTCTTAGAAAAAAGAGGAGAGACGGGCACATTGGTGCAGAGAGAGAGAGAATCTCTCGTCGATGTGCCACGAGGTGACTAGCCGGGAAAGGGCCATCATTTGGTGGGGGCTCCCCCTTCTCTCTCTCTCTTTCTCAGATATGTCTCATTGGGAAATGATGACGATCGGAAGTGGGTTAAGGGTCGCCATTCATAATGCTGCGCTCCCCTCCACCACCCCCCCTCTACTAATAAAGACCCTCCACACTCCCCCCCTCTCCCACCCATCAGCGTTTCTCCTCTCCTCCCCCTCTCCGGGTACCTCGTCCTCCTCCCCCTCCGGCTCCGGCTGGCCAGCTCTCAGCTCCGACACCCGAGGAGCCGTACTTCCTCTCTTTGGGTCTTCGCATTCCCTCCGTATCCAACTCCCCCCCTTGCCACAATGGGAAACATCCACACGGGCAAAGAGACCGTCTAGCGAGACCTCCGCTCGATCCTCGCGATTCCGGGCAAGATCCGCCGTCCTCGGTTCCTCAGAGCTTCCCCCTTTTAAGTACACTAGCTCGTCATATAGTACCCACCCTGCTCCCCGTCGTTCTCTCTGCAAGCTCTCCTTTTTAATGCGCCGGAAGCCTCCACTCGGCTCCGCGGGAAAGCACACGTCAGCGGTGGCGGAAAGTGGAGGCAGCCTTTATCTCCTCTCGCCGCCGCCGTCCTGTCCGGCGCCGAGCCAGATGGCCTTCCTCCGTTAGCGGGCGTACATCTCTCAAGTACATCATTTGGCAGAGGTCAGAGCAGGGTATTTGGCCTCAAGGCGGGGGGGTGATCATATCATATCTTCAATGGGGGTCGATCCTCTGGGCTCCGACCCGGAGAGCAGCTCCGGTTCCATGTCGCCGTCGTTCCCGTCGTCACCCACGTCCTCCTCCTCGCTGTCTCAGGCCCTGCCGCCAGCGACGTCCAAGGGGGCGGCAATAAGCGGGGACCCCTCCTCGCCGGACGCGAAGGCGAGGTGTGGCGCCCCCAAACGTGTCCGCGACAGCAACAGGCACCCTGTCTACCGCGGCGTCAGGATGCGCAATTGGGGCAAGTGGGTGTCCGAGATCCGCGAGCCCCGTAAGAAGTCGCGGATCTGGCTCGGCACCTTCCCCACGCCGGAGATGGCGGCCCGCGCCCACGACGTCGCGGCAATCAGCATCAAGGGCAGCGCGGCGGTCCTGAACTTCCCGGAGCTGGCGGGCGCCCTCCCCCGCCCGGCGTCCCTCTCGCCGCGCGACGTGCAGGCGGCGGCGGCGAAGGCGGCGGCCATGGAGCCGACGACGAATGCGTGCGCCCGGGCGCCCTCGGCGGCCACGCCGTCGACGGACGAGCTGGGGGAGATAGTGGAGCTTCCCCGGCTGGGCACGAGTTTCTTCGAAGCATCCGAGTGGAGCAGCGAGTTCGCGTTCTACGACTCGGGCGAGCCGTGGGCGCCGTCGTACGCGCCGCCGTGGATGGAGAATGCGGACGACTACGGCTCCTTGCCGGAACACGCTTGGCCGGCGGCGGCGGTTCCCGGGCCTGCAGCTGCCTGCTACGACGCCTTCCTGTGGGATAACTAGAGCAAGAGATCGGTAGCCTTTCTTCCTCGGCCCTCACATTTTTCAGTGGGGTCGGGAAGAGAGAGAACCTCTGTATTCTCCCAAGTCCCAACCACCTCTTGGTTTGGTTTCCTGTCCAAACCCCTCTGATGCTTGTTTGTCTTCTCTCTTCTTCCATTCTCCTTCTATGATTACTCTGCTAGCTTGTGCATGCATGTTTCGCTGTATCCTTCCTCCTTGAATCAGCTTGTACAGCTCAATTTACACAAGATAAGCCTTCATCATTTAGACACTCTTTCGGTGGGTATATGCAGGGTTGGTGGGTTGATTTTTGCAACCGCGAGGATCACAGAGGCTAATAATTTCCGACGGTACGTACGTGTGTTGGGGGGTAGAGACTGAAAACGATGGGTACGTATTGTGTAGATCAGACGTGCGTATAAATACACTCCGGATTTTGCAAAAGCTGCTACGTTTACCAAACGACGTCTTGACTGGACGATTGACATATGTTTCTTGTCACGAAAGATCGGATGAACTTCCAGTCTTGCAAGAATATATATATATATATATATACATATATATATGCTACTCTTAATTTGGAGAGTGTTCTGGAAGTTTTGATATACTTATTCCATAATTATTCTGAGTTCACCGCCGGTACAACTTCTCACCACAAGACGAAGCAGACAGTGCGCACCCCATTAACATGTGTTTCCGAATGGATCTTCACGGATTGGGTGGTAATTGACTTAAATTCCAAAGGGAGATGAGTGGAGAGATCCCCTCAATCATGCATGTTATCGATCCCCACCTCCTCTCTCTCTCTCTAGCCCTTGACTCAAATGATTTTCACTCAAGAAAATGCTGCCGCGAATCTTTTGCACTCGGCCGGGGAGAAAAATTAACAGATGGTAACTTGAGACTGTCGATTCCGCTAGGTTCTTATGTCAACTGAACTAGTTTTATTAAGAGGAAAAAAATATACATGTTAATCAGTTGAGTTGGACTAGACTCTTGCTAGACAATTTGATTGATTATTCTGCCAAGTATTAAATTAAAAGTATTAAATTATACAACATCAATTAAAGAGGTTAAATAAGATTAAATTGAATTAACTACTATATTTTAGCTAGCCGAAATCGAACACATATATAAGTTGAGTATGTCAATTAAGCTCCAGCTGGAACATACAGAAATAAAATTATCGGATCAGCTGCTGGAGTAGGCTCTCGATCATCTGCACCCCTAGCTTAGCTACGCGATCGCCATTCCATTCGGATCAGCTGTCCGATCGCCCGGTGACAAAAGAAAACATAAGAAAAGACGGGCACGAAGAAGGGGATTACGCCGTTGAATTACCCTCCACAGAAATTTCCACTGCCCACTCTGCCCTGTTTTCAGTCTCTTAGCATGCACGCGACCGCGCCCATGGAATAATATATGCCCATCTTCTTCTTCTTCTTAAAAAATTTATATTACATGTTTTTTACAAAAAAAAACTATTCATCTGTATCATATAAATATGCATTGGAGACTAAAAACAGTAAAAATAAAACAATTATAACCGCGCCTCTGCCTCGCTCCCCTCTTTTGTCGAAGAGTGCGGCTCCCCTCAGGTGCCCACCCGAGGGGAGCCGCTCACTTTGTCGAATGTTGACAGTTGAGCTACCCCCCGAGCAGCTGCCCTGTGGCCGGAGACTCCGCCAAGAAGGGCTGTCCCGTCCTTATCCGAGACGACGAAGATGAGATAGGGGCTGCGCTGTGCCTCAGCCATAAGACAGCCTTATGCTCCGGCGCCCGCCATGGCTGCCTTCCCAACACAACGGCCGTACCCACGGCGCGGACGTCCCTTCGATGGGCTGCCGCGGGGAGAGAGGCTGCCCTCGTGGGGTCATGGAGCGCCATGCCGGTGCTTCCCGCCGTTGGAGGTTTTACGGCCTACGGACCGGCTCCCCGATGCCGCAGAAATATTGTCAAGGGCAGCTCGCAATAAATTGAACTTGTATCAAAACGAGTGAGATCCTCTCTCGGCTTTCGGTGAAAAGTTATCCTTTGAAGAGTGAATTCAAGGCAGCTCCGCTAGCTTCACATTTTCTCCGACCATATATATATATATCCGGCTCCATGGATTTTCTTTGGAGATAATTAAAGCTACTTATAGTCTAGCTCAACGCGCCTTAATTAATAAATGATAAATATTTTATAATCTTATTAAAATTTGGTATAAATAAAATGTAATAGCTTTTGCTTAAGATATATTAATATTTTATATATAGTCATAATATATAGATCCGATGTGATAAAAAGATTTTTAGTTTTAGTAGATTTTTTGCTCCAAACATATATATACTGCCTTATAATTAAAATCAGACATAATTGACACATCACTTAAATTAGTTGTAATGCACACTTACCTTCCAAACATAATAGCAATAATAATAATAATAATTCACGGTTATAAATCAGATATAATCAATATAGGACACGATAAATAAGTTAACATTCAATAATTTATTTTAAAATTTAATCTAAAAATAAATTATATGTGGTAAACTTTGTGTTAAATATAATAACACCTTAAAATTTTGTTTTGATAAACGGATCAGCGGACCATATATATATATATATATCTTAAAGCTTTTTCTCACTACAGGACCTGTCTACCGAGAAGATTTTGGTCTGCCGGCGTGTAAAACTGATCTTGTTTAATGGATCGAGAACTAGTTGCCCCCTTCTTTTTGACACAAGTGCAGCATGCGGAAAATCTGTGTTAATCGTTCATGTAATACTTTAGCTCATCTGTTAACCCAGTGAGCTCTACAGGTAAATATGGAGGCTGTTTATCCCCATCCTCGACCGGAGAATATTACCTCTCACCTGTGTACAGAAATGCTTGTTTAATATAAGTCTGGATATATTGCTTGTTTGTTCAAAAATAAATAAATAAAGAAATACATTGCACCAAATTTTCACATCCTCCTCCTAATTAATCAACACGGTGGCCCGTCTCTCGGACTGTATATATGTGTTCCCGTCACGGGAGTACGTACATTAGCGCACGGGGTGTGTTACAGGAAGCAGAAGCAGTATACAGAACGAAGGAAGTCGACGGGTTTTCTGAGGCGGCTGTCTCTCTCGTCGGCCGGGGTCCATGCATGAGACGGCCGCCGGTGTCGCCCAGCTGTCTGGTGCGGGCGTAGCTACGCACGCTACAAGAGATGGAAAAGGGGAGATCGAGCTGCAGGGTTTCCGACGGAGATTCCGAAAACAAGACGGCGCATACATCACCTAATTCGGCTTCTCTCGTAGCGCCAACATATATATATCCTCGTTAATTAGTTTCTCAACCCATAAATTGGGACAATCAAACGAGTTGATTGATGACATATAATTAATCGGGATTATCGGTCGTCTCTACTAATTTAATCTCTTGACATTATCTCGGGTCGATCAAACCACGGTGTTACAGTTACACTACACTCAAGGCCGGCGATGATGATCGGGAGAGTCTCGCGAGGTGAGAGAGAGGGTTAGACGGTTGCCGGGGTTTTGTCAGAATAAATGAAGTAGCTAGGGCATTGTTGCTGCAACGCGGGGCTCTCCTGATCCCCCTTCGTCGCGCCACCCAGAAGAATCCGAGTGTGTCCTTGTTTCCGATGGATACGAAAAATCTAAGGAGACCCACATCCCCCCACCCCCTCCGCTACGCGTTTTCCCCTCACATGAGGAGCTATCCAACGTCGTACGGGGGGGGGGGGTTACCCCGCCACTGCCCTCCCGGAGCTGTCACGGCGACGTGGGGGAGACCCACCCTCCGGCGTCGTTTCTCCGTCTCCTTCCCCTTCCCCGTTACGACTAAGGGCGCTGCGCACCCAAACACCAACACCAACTTAGTGCAACTATGTATCGAGAGGATAGATTTATTGTGGGATGAATTGTTAAGATATAATTAGAATAAAAATATTAAAATCAGATTTGTGCACATATATATGCGTGTGTGCATGCACTTTTTGGTTTTGCTAAACTTAATTTTGTTTACAATTGAAGGAAAGACACGCCGTTCTCTCGAACCCCCCCTGCATGTCATTGTCATATATGTCGCCATTTGATCAGTGCCGTGAATGAAGGGGTTGAGACGAAGACACCACAAGAGAGATCCTTTTCACAAGACAATCCCTACAGTTTTTCACATAGCAAATTCAAGGGCTTTTTCACAAATGTATTTGCCATGAGTGCAGGTTCCCGTATCTCAAACATAAAAAATGTGAGACTCATCTCTACTATGTGAGTTTCATGAGTTAAATCAAAAAATCGAATCATAGTGGATTTCACATTTTTTGTGTTTGAGTGCATCTGAGGAAACTCGCACTCATTTGCCATGCATCATCCAACAACCAACAGATGTAGATTTTAACCCCATTATGGGAAGGTGCTCTTCCTTAATATATATATATATATATATATATATATAAAACTCTGATCTAATATTATTGAAACTGGTCACCAACCCAGATGCCGCAGGTGGGATGGGTGAATTATGGTCGTCGTTCATATATATATATATATATATATATATATATATATATATATGTGGGGATCAACTAATCCAAGGCACTGCCAACTATATATATAGCATCAATTAATATTGGCTTGTTCATGCCGACCAGATATGAGTACAATGTCAAAGGAGATTTATGGAGTGTTTGGTTGCATGATAATGGAAGTTTTTATTTTAATTTTTAAAAATTGTAAGAAAATTTGTTAAAAGAGGTGTTTGGCAACCATGTCAAATTTATGTTTTGAAAGTAATTTTCTTCTTAAACAAAAAAAGAGGGTCTCACCTCTTTCTTTTTTTTGTGGTCCCCCACTTTGTTTGGTCATGGATGGTTGTTACTTTTTTTTGTTATCACATCCCTCCAAACATGATAATTTTATGGGTTTACTTTTTATTTTAATATTATTTTTTATCATGAAAGTGTACAAAAAATTATCATGCAACCAAACACCCCATTAGGTTTAATTTGTTAATAATCCTGGTTCCTTCTAAATTAAATAAATTAGCTTGAGCATAAATCAAGATTGTCCACAAATTAAATGTGCTAAAAAAGAGCCTTACGGCCAAGAGACGGTATATCTGTATAGATGTCAATTATATATAGGATTTCTTTTCGTTAAAGAAGGATACTTATGGGGTGTTTGGTTGCATGATAATTGAGGTTTTTATTTTAATTTTTAAAAATTGTAAGAAAACTTGTTAAAAGAGGTGTTTGACAACCATGACAATTTTATGGTTTGAAAGTGATTTTCTTCTTAAACAAAAAAAGAGGGTCTCACCTCTTTCTTTTTTCTTGTGGTCCCCCACTTTATTTGGTCATGTGCGGTGGTTACTCTTTTTTGTAATCACATCCCTCCAAACATGATAATTTTATGTCATGAGTTGGTTTACTTTTTATTTTAATACAATTTTTTATCATGAAAGTGTACAAAAAATTATCATGCAACCAAACACCCCATTAACTTGCTTTATTGGCATGTATTTTTGGTGTTTTCCCTCTTCTTTTTGTCAAAGAATATATAGAGATACACATCCCTCCATTAATGCTAGTGGCCGTCGAGCTTAAACTAGACTGTTTCGACCTGGACTACTGATCTATCTGTTGTGCAAACTACACTGGATAAGTCCAGATTTCCGATAGATAAAGTTAGTAAACACACTTACATATTTGTCATTTTTTGAGAGACCACGTTAACCATTAATTAACACGGAAAATAAAGTTTTTCGTTTTTATGCTTTTCATTTTTCACTCCAAGCCATTGGATGTACCATCAACAGTAAGAACAATTCACCCCTTCAGCGTTTCATCCTCTATTAATCTTTAGATATATATATAACTGTATCCATTGAAATTACAACAATACAGTAGAATAAAACCCACAAGGGTTGTCAATGTCAAAACTCAAAAAGTGTTGGGGTGTCTCCTTCTATTTGATAGATGCATAAAGTGAGAAAACTAGATGCTTTCATCCCCAATATAATTCTACGCTCCAAGAAAAAAATTGTTATTCTGGATGATTTATTGGAGATGGTTGGCAAAAGATCGTCCCTAAAAATATTAGTTGCAATGGATGAAAGAAAGCTGTGATGAAAGATCAATCACTAGAGATGGTTAAAACAAGCCGCTGTTGAAAATCGGGTTTTCAAACATGAACATGAATGGTGATGGCTAGTAGTTGTCGCCGTTAAACTTAATCGCGACGGCTACCACCCATCTTTAAAACATTAAAAACATTGAAACCCCCGCTTAAGCGGAAAATTGAAGAACAAGAACGATGATTTCTACACCATCGTCAGTGATTATCTGGTTGTGGACCACATCATTAGTCTAACACCACAGAAGGCTTAAAGTATTTGTGGTGGCTGCTTAAGAGACGTCGTAAAAATAGTCCCGAAGCTCCTTGAAATCAACTTTGGGAGCAATTGAATTGATTTAGCAATTATTGTGTGGCATTTTTAATACCATTGGTGATAACTTTATTTGGGATGGCCTTTGGCCATTGTAAAGTAGTTTTTGTGATAGCTTAGTGAGTCAGGGGCAACGACCATTTTTCTTGTGATTGTAACGATTAAATAAGTTGAGTGACTCAATAATCGTGCTAATTAGCAATTTTTCCAGAAAGTCACTCATCATCTACTTACACTTAACAAAACATACTTAAATTCAGAGTTCATTCAACTTTAACCTCTGAAAAATTAGTTAAATGGTGTCGTTGATAGTTCACTAATTTAATCTTTTAACATATTCTTAAATTGAGAGTGTTATAATCTTCTCATCTTGAAGACTTGATGTCCTCATCAGGACCACACACATATCACAATAGGTCTTCTGACAAGGTCATACTTTGATACCATATATAACGATTAAATCAGTGAACTATGAACAATACCGGTTAACCATTTTTGGAGGTTGAGTTGAAATAACTCCAAAAATAAATATGCTCTGTTGAGAGTTGGCCAAGAATAAGTGACCTCTTGAAAAAATTGTTAATTAGCAAAGTTGTTGAACCAGTCATACAGGAGTAAGTCCCTTGACTCTTATTCTTCCTCCATTCCTAAAAATTACCAAATTAGTGTACCTACCTATTTCTTTATCTTGTTTTTAAAGTAATAGTTTATAACATAAGAGATTAAGTTGAAGAGAACGTTTAAATTAAAAATGATTTATTGTTAGTCATCCCACGCTACCTTACTTTCATGGAAAAGCGACTAGTTTGTGTTCTTGTTAGGTGACTTTGTTGCTTTTAAACCCTTTGAAATCAAACTAGGCTAATAAATTGAAGTTAATATTTTTTAAATGTGAATAGTTGAACAAACCAAGTCAGTAAATAAAAAAATTACTTTGATTTTCTTTCTAAACCCTTTCAAATTTGATTTTGTAAACTTTTTCAAATCATATCAGACTTTAAGCAAACACTGCTTCTATGAGTTCCAAAACATTGAAAACTTTCCGTCTCTATGAATCTCTAGCTTTTCAAGTTTTAGAGAGCTTATTGATGCAGTAAGAGTTTAGCCTATTGATAAAAATTCTTAATGTATCATATAATACAAAGACATTAATGATGTGTAAGAGTTGTTACCTATTTTGGCATCCCTTTCAACATACCTAGCTATAAGCTCTTAAAATTTGAAAACTTGTGAAATTCACAAAAATGGGAATCATCTAATGTTATGGGACTTCTTCATCTGAATATTGGTATTTGATTTTACCATTATTTCAAACGTTGATAGACAACTACGAGCCCAACCTAAATCGGTTTTCTAGTTTGAATTGGGCTAAACGACCGTGAAAACCCAAATTGAGTACGTATGAAAGGCTGTTTAGAATAACACAAAATCAAACAAAAACATTTTTGGTAATTTAGTAAAATCCATATTGGGATTTTATTTGAATTGTCCCAAATAGTCATACAATGAAACAAAAAAAACAAATGAACCTATTTTATGACAGCTTGAGGCGATCCGATCCAAATCGGATGAAGCCATAAATAATACTCCTCAAATCAATTTTCAATTTGAATTGTCTCAACTAATCATAGATTGACAACAAATGAAAAGAAACTATTTTATGGTTATTTGGGATAATCCAAATCAGAAACGACTTTTCTTAATTTGGTTTCACAATGGTTGCGTCATTGTCGGTGTGTTGTAGCGGCGGCGGTTGCTAAACTATAGTGCTTCCATTTTACTAATGACGGCTTCATCCTCCTTGCTGATATATTTTGTAGTGACGGCTCTTTACCTGTCACCTGTAACTTTATTAGCAACGACTAACATAGTAGCCGTCCTCAATGTCATTTACCCCGAACTTGTTTGTGATGATGAAGTGAGGACTTCTTAGTCGTCGTTAACATATTTTTGCGGCAAACTTTAGGTCATTGACAACGGCTCTCATAATGGATCAGAAGCATTTTTTTCCTGTAGTGTAAACATCTCATAATAGCCGGCTTAGCATAGCTCGGTTGGCGCCCGCCAACCGAGCTAAAAATAAAATAAAATAAACATCTCATAATAGGTCACAAACCTGACACAAAAGGGACGATAAGCCTACCAAATAAGTTCTAAGTTAGCACCAGTTCCTCCTTGTCGTTAATTACACTGAATTTATGAACCGAGGTGACATATCATCGAGTATTATTATTCAGGCAATGAAACTAGTGGCTTGGAATTGTCGGGGAGGGAATGGGCTCCCGACAATTCGTCATGTAGATCGTCTAGCCCATTCTATCAAACCGCATATTTTCTTTCTATCTGAAACTAAGTGTTCTCTTGCTGTTAGCCAGAATTTCTTTTATAAACGAGATATTTCTAATTATTTTATCGTGCCATCTATCAATAGAAGTGGTGGTCTATGGCTTTGGTGGGATGATTCCATCACTTTGCAAGTTCTTTTTTCTTATCCTTCCTGGATTAGTGGTATTTTGTCAGATCCTTCATTGGATATCTCATGGTTTTTGATAGTTGTGTATGCTCCTAATAAGGATGGTGAACGATTACGTATGTGGGAGCGGATGTCCAAGCATATTCAGGAATTAGCTCTACCTGTGTGCTTAATTGGGGATTGGAATTGCATTCGGGTTTCTTCGGAGAAAAGGGGGGGTTCCAGACCTATTAAATCTCATATGGAGCATTTTGAACATTTTATTCAGCATAATAATCTATTGGAGGTGCGGAATGATGGATTTATTTATACCTGGAATAATAGGCGTTCTTTTAAGTTTAATGTTAGAGAGAAATTGGACAGATGTTTGGGTTCGACTTCTTGGTTTTCTCATTATACAAATGTTCAACTTCACATACTTCCTTGTTGCCATAGTGATCATAATCCTCTTTATCTTAATACGGACCCTCCTATTAGAAAGAAGAACTATTGGTTCAGATTGGAAGCTATTTGGTTAAAATTTTCGTCTTTTCATCAACATGTTGACATCTCTTGGAAAGACTCTCCGAATTTAATTAAGAATTATGCAGGGAAAATGAAGGTTCTAGCCTCTGCTTTGTCTAAGTGAAGGAAAATTGTGTTTGGTAGTCTAAGAAATCAAATAAGTATTACTAAACAAAGATTACAATTTCTACAGAATGCATCTATTTCTCATCACTTGTTACAGGAATAATCCAAGTTGGAGAAACATTTACTTTGGCTCGAAGAATTGGAAAGTTTATATTGGCGTCAAAGAGCTAAAGTTTATTGGCATACTTCTGGAGATCGTTGTACTAAATATTTCCACACGAAAGTTCTTAATCGGAAACGATGGAACAGAATTTCAGGGATTTTTAAACCTGATGGGTCTTGGTCTACGGATATTGAAGATATCAAACATGTGTTCATGGCATATTTTAAAATTTTATTTCATGATGATGATTCCTCTTACTCTCATGCTGTTTTTGAATCATTGCAGATGCCTTATCTTACTCAGGAACAAGCTCAATTGCTGTTGATACCACCATCTACTGATGAAATTAAAAATGTGGTGTTTTCTATGAAGGCTCTTAAATCCCCGGGTATTGATGGCTTTCCTCCAATCTTTTTTCAAAATTATTGGCCTTTAATTAAGGAAGATATATCATCCTTTGTTCAGCATTTGTTTTTATCAGCTAATATTCCTAGTGCTTTAAATCATACTGTTGTAACTCTTATTCCTAAGAAGGAAAATGCATTCTCACCAGATCATTTCCGGCCGATTAGTCTTTGTAATGTTCTGTTCAAAGTTCTGACCAAAGTTATTGCTAAATCAGATTAAGCCTTTTCTGTCTAATTTGGTGTCAGAATTGCAATCAGCTTTCATTCCAGGACGTCAATGCATTGATAATGTCATTATTATTCAAGAAATCCAGAATGTTTTCAAGCGGATGAGGGGTAAGACTGAGTATTTTATGGTTAAACTTGATATTCATAAGGCCTACGATAGACTTAGATGGAATTTTTTGGCCTGTGTTTTGAGTAAATTCGGATTTCCTACTCATCTTGTTAATTTAATCATGCAATGTACTCGGTCAGTTTCATACTCTTTAAATTTGAATGGGTCTCTTTCAGATATTATCTTGCCTAAACGTGGTATACGTCAAGGATGCCCCCTCTCACCCTATTTATATATTCTCTGTTCTGAAATTTTATCTTCAATGATTTCTCAAGCTGTCAGAGATAACCTATTATCAGGAGTCAGGATTGCAAGAGGAGGCCCTCAGATCTCCCATCTTATGTTCGCAGACGATCTTATCATTTGTGGTAAAGCTACCCATCAAGAGGTCAGAAATTCACTTCAGATTCTGCATATTTATGAAACTCTGTCAGGTCAGGCCATTAGTCATCAAAAATCTAAGATTTTCTTTAGCCGGAATGTTAGTCATGAGCTTTGTGCATCTATCTGTGAATTGACTGGATTTCAGTTAGCTTCTAAGGAGGAGTTATATTTAGGTATCCCGTGGGATTCTAGGGGTGGTAGGCATTATTTCTTTCAGAAAATTTTATCTACTTGTTAACAAAAAATGGCAGGCTGGAAATCTAATCTTCTTTCTACAGGGGGAAGGACCACGTTAATTAAATCTACTATAGGTCATCTGCCTTTATATGCTATGTCTTTATCTAGGTTACCGGAGTTTTTTCTGAGGAAACTTGATCAAATTCAAAGAAATTTCTGGTGGGCTCATAGTTCTTCCCATCCTAGAAGAATACATTTCTCCAATTGGAAAGTAATTAAGCAATCTAAAATGCATGGTGGGATGGGTATTAAGGATCTTGTTACTATGAATAAAGCTTTGAGTTTGAGGCTTTTCTGGAATTTTTTGCAGAAAAAGAACTCTCTTTGGGTTCAAGTGCTCTCTCATAAATATTTACGTTCTTCTTCTGTGTGGCATGTTAAGTTGCGGAATACTGACTCTTCTGTTTGGCGTTTTTTTTTTGCTTGCTCGTTCTTTGATGCTTAAAATGGGGGTGTGGAAGGTGAAGGATGAGACCGATATTGACATCTGGAATCATGTTTGGATTATGGATGGTAAAGGTCTTCTTATTCCGAGAATCCCAGGTGTATTCTTTCCTGGTAAGATCTGTGATCTGTTATCCAATGGGTCTTGGGATAGTTCTATTATTGCTAACTGGTTTGATGATCATTCATGCGATCGTATTTTGATGACTCCTCTTCATCCTTATTTGGATAAGGATACTCTTATCTGGCCGTATACTGCAGATGGCAACTTTAATCTCAAGTCTGCTTATCGGGCTTTACATAAAGCTGATCTGCCTCCTGGATCATCTAACCAGTCCATCTGGCATAAACTATGGCATCCTAGGGTGGCTAAATTTCTCCCGCACAAAATTCTTATGTGTCTTTGGAAAGCTTTAACGGGCAATCTACCTACTAATTTACAAATTCATCGAAGATGCCCTTATGTTAGCCCTTTATGTCATATTTGTGAGCAGGATGTAGAGACTTTAGAACATCTCTTTTTTATGTCCTAGAGCTTCAGCAGTATGGATGATTTCAGCTATTGGGAATAATATTGGTTGAAGATTCTCTTCTCTTAATGATCTTATTATGTGTTGGCTGAATTGGATACTAAATAAGTCTTATCACTTGCGACGAGATGGGAGTTATGGCTCTTTCTGTTTTATGGCATTTATGGAAAGCTAGGTGCAAGGCTTCCTTTGATCATCAAGTGGAGTCTCCTCACAAAATTTTCCATCAAGTCAAGCATATAGTGTATTTATGTTTACTTAATACTCCGTCATTAGTTGATCAAAGATCTGACGAGTGGTCTCCTCCTCCTCTTCAATTTGTTAAAATTAATGTTGATGGAGTCATTTACGATCATGCAGGGTCCATAGGAATGGTTGTTCGAGATGAAGGGGGAGTAGTGCTTTATTGGAAAACCCGGTTATTCCATTTTCAACATCCACAAGTTATTGAAGCTCTAGCAATTCTTGAAGGATGTCTCTGGGCATCATCTTCTTCTTACTCGAAAGTCATTATTGAAAGCGATGCAAAAATTGTGATTGAGGCTATTAACGATCAGGGACTTATGTTATGGAGGCCTCAACATCTTCTTCTTCAATGTCAACAGATTCTATCTCAGAATCCTACCATTTCTCTTTCTTTCGCTCCTCGGTCTTGTAATTATGTAGCACATACTTTGGCTCGTTGGTCGCTGTCCTCTAATTCTGAAGCTATGTATCCGGAACCTTTACCTGATTCCGTTTCTCTTGAACTGTGTAAGGATATGCCTGCTTAATAATAGTTTTGTTTTCTAGTTGTTCAAAAAAAAGTATTATTATTCAGGCTATCTCTTGCGTACAGCTCACGGCTGCTGTCCCGTCTGGCGGTCCGTCTCGGACATGCTCTGCATATCTTGATTATTTATTTATCACCCAATGAAAAAAGATGCACGTTTACGACGTCTTAAGCACGTTTCCTTGGGTATTAATCATGTTTAAGCCATGGTTAGACGTCTTAAAGCACATGGTATCATCGTAATACGCTTCCAATCGCGCGGGCTAACCGTCGTGGTTAAATTACTTTTGGCACTTTTGACTTGAGGACCAGACGATACAAAATATACATATATATATACACACACGTATGTCATGTGTACCGTATACTTAACTAAGAGCAAGTCCACCTTCGATCGGTTGGGTTGTGTGTGTGTGTGCACACATATATATATATATATATATATATATATGCGCGCCCCCGCACGAATATGAAAGCTTGCTCATGGCAACTAAAGAAAGAGAGATGGACGATGCATTTGGTCGGTCGTAAACAAGACCAAGTGACCAACTAACTATAGTTAGGTGGTGCAAAAAGAAAAAGGAAAAAGTACACATCAAGTTAGAAGGCCAAAACTGTTCCCACTGCATTAAACAAAAAAAGGGGTTTTAAATTTTTAGTCCTACGGAGGCTTAAAAATTATTTTTTAGTCTCACCGTTTATTTAAGTTAAGTTTTAATCCCGTTTCTGTTTATTTTAAATTTTTTAGTCCCTTCCGTTAATTAAAATGTCTCGTTCCCACAATACCCCTTTGTCCCCGCCGTGTCCTTCGCCCATCGGAATAGAAACCACCGGAGCAAACCCTAGCACATTCGGCGTCCAGGTGCGTCCAGGTGCGGCGAGACATCACCGGCGTCCAGCGTAGCTTTGTCATCGTCGGGACCTGTAAGTCCGCCTCGTTCTTCCTCTCTCTCTCTCTCTCTGTGTTTGCGTCGGCAGGCCCGTCTCGGACCCCCCCCCCCCGATGCCCCGCTCGACCTTCGTCACGGTTTCGTCCCTGGCCGCCCGGTTGAAGAAGGAAGACGCCGGAGGGGGCGGCTTCTCGTCCGCCTCGCCGTCAGACGGGGAGCCCGCAGTCTCTCTCTGTTTGCGTCGGCAAGACCGTCTCGGACCCCCCCAATGCCCCGCCGTCCCTGGCCGCCCGGTTGAAGAAGGAAGACGCCGGTGGGGGCGGCTTCTCGTCCGCCTCGCCGTCAGACGGGGAGCCCGCACGCTGGCCCCTCTCTCTCTCTCTCTGTTTGCGTTGGCAAGCCTGTCTCGGCCCCCCAGATGCCCTGCTCGTCCCTGGCCGCCCGGTTGAAGAAGGAAGAGCCCGCACGCCGGGCCCTCTCTTTCTCTCTCTGTGTGTTTGCGTTGGCAAGCCCGTCTCGCCCCCCAGATGCCCTGCTCGTCCCTGGCCGCCCGGTTGAAGGAGGAAGAGCCCGCACGCCGGCCCCTCTCTCTCTTTATGTGTGTTTGCGGGGGATGAGGGGTACGTACAGGGGATAGGGGTAAAATTGGTAAAAGAAAATTTGTTAACGGTGAGGGGGAGAGATAGGGGCGGGAGTTACAGAGTTTTTTGATTTGGGATTAAAAAATAATGAAACAAACGGATGGGACTAAAAAATAAAGAGGAGCCTACAAGAGGGGGCGGGAGTTGAATTTAGAAGTAATTTTGTTGCGACAACAGAAGTGGTCGCCAATACAGTATTGACGACATTTCAGATAATCGATAGTAATCTATTGGTGATCGTTTAAATTGTTGTCGATAAATTATTAATGATAATTTCAGCTGTCGCTAATTATATATTATAGATGATTCCTCTACCGTCCTTAATGTTTTTATCTGCGATGCTGTACTATCAAGTCATCGTTAATATTATTTGGCAATAGAATTATTGATGATGATTTATTACGGTGACATCAAACCGTCGCGATAACTATTTTTCTTGTGAGAGATTCCAATTCAAAGTGGAAGATTTTGTTCTCTAAATTCGTTAAGCTCTATGTAAGCCATGATTGTTGACCACACCAAGATGATGCTGTTGCCCGACCCCCATGCCGAATGGATTGGGTAGGGATCCTTCTTAGAATATTTGGTTGTTCATGTCCTTTGATCATTGGAATCTTCCGGAAATTTCTTTTGTAAATTTTCTAGAGGGTCGATCGACGGATGGGCTCTAATTTTTTTATAGTTCTAAAAAGATTCTATCAACTTCTAAACTCCGATATGTAAATACTTTTTTTTCAAATATATTTTTGCATTCAGTGAATTGTTTTCTCACGCGAAAAGAAGGGCATGGATACTTAACTTAAAGTCCGAAGCTCACAGGAGAAAATCTCTACAACTAAATGACAAAGCATTTCTTATTTTCAGTTCAAGAGGCACTCAAGGCTAATTTATTTTCCATTCAAAAGTGACTAATATATTGTACAAAATGAGACACGCGCATCTTACAAAATCACAGTGGATTAATATGTACATTACCATATATTGGCGCTTTGAAGGGTATCGAATTAATATGGCCAAGTGTGTTCATGAGCCATGTACATTAATTTTCAGCCGATACATTAATTAATTGGATTCAGAAATTTGATATTAGCACAAGCTTAGGTCAACCTTTTAGGTCAACACTCCCTGAAAGGTTGACCCATGCATGTAGACCATACTACAAAATTTTATTTAGTGTCACATGTTTACTGCATTCAATTTAGCTAGGCACAAGATGATGAACTGCAGGTCGATCGGTATATGTACATTATTAGGCATGATCTGTTTCTGTCAATATATATATATATGTATATATATATTCTTTTGTTCACTAAATGCTCATGCAGCAGTACATAAATGGCCTCCTGCTCCTGCAATGTCATTGACATTAACAATTCAGATTGGTATATATATAGAAAGAGTACTAGAAATAAAAAATAATAGCTGCCTGACACCTGTAAATTAATTAAGCTGTGTTGTGGAAGAAGATATAAATATTTTTATTTATATGAAGCTTATTTCTTTATTGTGTGGACATGTTTAATTGAGCAGAGAAAAATGGCAGGGTCCCAGCCTCAGACACCCAGAGGAGCCCAATGCGTTGGACCATTCCAGGCAGCCTCTCCCACATGGGAATGCTGGCACACTTACCAAAGATAGCTTGATCAAAATTGAAATGTGTGTCCCTGATCAGTTTGACGGTCACTCCAGTGTAACGGCTCCGTCAATGACCAAAAAAAAAAAAAAAAAAACAACAAGAACATGTCAATCTCATCACTGGGAGTTAAAGGAATGCGAATGAACTGATACACAACATAAATAATTTTAGACTAGACTCAAACAAAAGTACTACTTGACTCATCGTTATTTTAAATAAGCATGTGCGAACAAGAGTCAAGTCTGAGTGTAGACCCTGATCAAACTCGTGAATAACTTAATTAAATATATACTTGACTAAACATTTATTTTAAAAACATGAATTATGAATATATTTTTAATAATATAGTGTCAATTAAAAATGCAAAACAAACCGTCATAGGAGTTAGTACGGAGTTCACATTTAGATGGAGTTTCGTAAACATGTTACATTCTAGTTTCGCAAATTAATTTAGACTGATCTCAATTTTGAGTTTTACAAATTAAAGGAGCTCATATTGTTGAGTTTGTACTCGAGTTTGGATCGAACTTGAGTGGAACTCTTATTCAAGCTCTATCTCGAACTTAGCTGGATTGTATATAGTAGCTCGGCGAGCAAACATAACAAGCTCTTAACCAGTGGAGTTTGAACATATATACGTAAGTTGAGCTTGCACATAATTAAAGATACTCAAATTGAACTGAGATAAATGAGTCAAAAACTTGAGCAACATACTACTTAATTCAGTAGCCCCCATGTGAAGAGGAATACAAGTACGTACAGACCGGCAAAGTAAGAATGTTAATATTGTCCGTTCTTAAAGAATTTCCATTGCCCCTCTGACAATAGAGTAAGTGAACTAATTAATTAATCAGCGAATCTCAGAATTTGCTGAAGCCCACCCATGTGACGCATATAAATATATATATATATAATGTCTGCTCTAAGAAGGGTAATTAATTAAGATGGCAATCCTCTTGTTGTTGCACGGCGGAAGTGGAAGAACGTGGCCGTGGCCAAACAAAAGGTGTTCGACGAAATGTCTCGCAAAGGAGAGCTTGCTACACCCGAGTACACAGTAAACTAGACCTTGGCCATTGTACGTATGTATCTTCTACTATGTGTACTAGCTAGTACATGCGTTAATTTACATATGCCTGATAGTGTATTGGTGCCTCTCGAGATGGTTGCCTTTGAATCTTAATTCTCAAGGTTATGCCTAGGATTTAACCCGAAAAGTCAAACCAAACTGTTGGATTTACTTAATTTGAGTCGATCGAACTGCCTTTTTGTTTTTTATTTGATTTGAAAGATCCTTCGAATCAAATCAACAGATAATAAACTGAATAAGTTTACATTAACGTTATTTGCATATATTGATATGTAAAACTATCGTGATTACAACATTTTTAGGTAATCATAGCACAGCAGTCAAAATCGCAATAAATTTGAAATTCGAAAAATCAGTTGAACGGGCCATCTTATAATTCGGACTAATATTTAAGTGATTTAATTATAAACATATTGTGACCCACTGTATTCATAAAAAATATTTAATTATTAATTTTATATTATCTTCGCTATTTTCAAACCGATATAATTTCGAGGAGCTATTTTTCTTGGTTCTGCTGCGTCGTATATATTAAGTTTAGGCACCTGACATCTCGTCGTCAACCCAAAAAAAGTCAAATCAAACTAATAATTTAGTTTGAGTTGAACTAATATTTATCCGTTTGATATGATTTGAAAAGTCCTTTAAACCAAACGAAATTGATAAATCAAATAGCCAGGATTAGATTAAAAATTAATTATTTTATCTAACCCACATTAATTAATATTATTTACGTATATTTATTTATGAAATAAAATATTTCAAGAATTCTTAATTAAGATAAAAGTAATCATTTATATACGCATGTACGTACACACTATGAATAAATACATAATTAAGATCCAACGAAATGAAGTTTTAAACAGGTAAGATGATCTGGTTTGAAATGGACTAAAGTGAACCAAAACAAGTTAATTCTGTTTGAATTGGCTCGACAGGCGTATATTTTTGATTTGAGAAAAAAAAACTCTGAATCAAATCGAACCTAAAACATCTCTAGTTATACTTTTGTCAGTACTGTCCCATAGATGGAGAAGGGTAAACAGAGAAGTGCAAGAACTATCAGCTGGCTCCTCCCTACATATTATTATGAGAGCATCTTTACAAACTTGTCTGACACTCTTCCCTGAATGCTGCCAAACCAATACTATTTCAGTTTTTTTTTTCCTAGACTTTTGGGTCATGTAACACAAACTTTGAAGCGATGGTATGCAAAAGAAGAGGGCATCATATTGTGGTGGATTTTTGTACGTACTTCCGACAATATCCATCGACATGTTTAAACCTTGTTTATCAAAGGCGAATTCAACTCCCGCCCCCACTTTTAGGCTCCTCTTTATTTTTTTAGTCCCATCCGTTTATTTCATTATTTTTAATCTCAAATCAGAAAATATTGTAATTCCCGCCACTATCTCTCCCTCTCACCGTTAACAACTTTTCTTTTACCAATTTTACCCCTCATCCCCTGTACGTATCCCTCATCCCCCTGTATGTAAATGATTGGATGATATTAAATAGACTATGATTGGATGCAAGATATTAGCATGCTCAAATGATGCCTCAGCCTCCTCCCCTTCTCCTCACATACGAGCTGATCGGCCCTCTCCACTCATGTCCATAGCTTTCCTCATTGGAGATAAACATAAATCCCGTTGGCTATCCCTCTTTGCCATGGACCATACCGATATGGTCCATGCACATGCACCTACCCTGACCGATGGCTCAACACATGCACGTACCCATTTTCAGGGTACTGTCCATGCAAACAGGCCAGCCCCTTGCTCAGTTCAGAGTGGACGAGAAGCCGGCGTGCGGGCTCCCCGTCTGACGGCGAGGCGGACGAGAAGCCGCCCCCTCCGGCGTCTTCCTTCTTCAACTGGGCGGCCAGGGACGAGCCGAAGACAGTGACGAAGGTCGAGCGGGGCATCGGGGGGGTCCGAGACGGGCCTACCGACACAAACACACACACAGAGAGAGAGAGAGAGAGGAAGAACGAGGCGGACTTACAGGTCCCGGCGGTGACAAAGCTACGCTGGACGCCGGTGATGTCTCGCCGCACCTGGACGCACCTGGACGCCGAATGCGCTAGGGTTTGCTCCGTTTGGGCGGTTTCTGTTCCTATGGGCGAGGCAGGACACGGCGGGGACAAAGGGGTATTATGGAAACGAGACATTTGAATTAACGGAAGGGACTAAAAAAATTTAAATAGACAGAAACGGGATTAAAACTTAACTTAGATAAACGGTGGGACTAAAAAATAATTTTTTAGCCTCCGCCGGAATAAAATTAAAAACCCCTTTATTAAATTCATCATTCAGAATGTAAGCAAGAGAGTTGTAATTAAGCGTAGCTGGTAAGGGCCATGCTCCTGGCGAGCGGGCCAAAGCGCAAGCTGCAGGCTGCAAGGGACCACATGCTTTCGCTTTCTTTTTCTCCCTTTCTCGCCGAGGGCGACCCGTACGGCCTACATTTCCCCACCTCTCGTATGCATACGAACCCAGCAACAGTACTGTTTTAACCTCCTCCGTGGTCCTCGATCTGAGGACGTCGATCCTTTCCTTTCAGCATTTACATTCTTTTGTCAGATAATGAAGGGACTTGTCCACTGCACAGCACGGAATTGAGTTTACTTATTTATCTTGCAATCTTACCGATTAAGAGTTTCTACCAAGATCATTTATCCAGATTGTAATGACCGGCTAAAATAGGTGACTGGCTCAGCAACCATACTAGTTTCCAGGATGTCATCCATCCTCCGAAGATAACATACTTAATTTCGAAGTTCTTTCGATTCAACTTCTGAAAAAGAATTAATCGATATTGTTAGTTGTCTACTGATTTGATCTCTTAATATATTTATAAATTGAAATGTTTTAATTTACTTACCTTAACAACTTGATGTTCTCGTCGAGATCACACACATCACATTCGTAGATGAGTTATCGTGCATCTTTCTTCTTTTAGGTTCAAACTTCTATGTATATATGTGCTTATAGCTAACCGCAAAATGACTGATAGCCTGCTACGTACTTGTCAGCGCTGGTGCCCGGGCCGATCGCCGGTTCCTAGTCCCATCGCTGCGAGTGCGAGCCCCCCTGATGTTAACTGGCAGACTGTGAATATTATTGAAGCAGAAAGCGTGGGGGGGACCGTCGATGGGGGGGGGGGGGGGGGGGGTGGCGGAAGCTGGCCGTGCCGACAGTCGCTTTCTCGGGCACTGTGTGTTAATTAGGGTTTCCAGCCTGCGCGGCCGGGCCCCCAGAAATCTACCACCCAACAAAATATCCTCCTATTCTTGCGGTGGCCATTCAGTTTTCTTCGCCGTTTTCCCTCTTCGGTTAAATGTAATATATAATGTATGTATCCAATTTAGTCGTAGGTTTTAAGGAGGTAAGGAATTAACCAAGTGGGGATGAGAAAATACCGGCCGTAGCATGCGTGCAATCTGTCTATCCCTCCCCCACCACCCCCCTCTCTCTCTCTCTCTGTGTCTAAGGCCGAGAATATATACACTCTCCTATCTAAGTATAAATCCATACGAATCACATATCTAGTATTTGATGCATTATGTATGTATTACATCTGTGTCTCTGATTGACCAAGAGAGAGCGAGGGAATTCTCACTGATCCTATGGCGGCTGCAGACTGCTTGATGGTTGCTTTCAAACATGGCACGCATATGTACTTTACAGAGAGATACCCATTTGGTTGGGCTCATATATATATAATATGTATGGGGGGTGTACACAAGGGTCATTGCCGCACCAACGCTGGCGATGTTGATGTGTTCGATCAATTAGATCAAAGAGACCAGACTCCTTTTGGGTACCTAATAAATCCGAGAATTTAGAGGCATTAAAAGGAGGGTACGTACGAGACAAGGAAGATCTTACAAAGTGATTAGACAAAGAGAGTGGGAGGGCCGTCTTCCTTTAGCTCGTGGCATGCTGTGGCCGAATTTAATTACACAGCCGGCCCGAAGGGGCGGGACTGGTCGTATACATGGAGCTGATGACGTGAGCGTGACGTGCTTACACTTCTAAATGACGCAAGTGATCGATTCATCGATTAGCTACGGATATATTCACCCCGTTAGCTGCTGCTCTCTGTGTCGTCCTCGGTTGAAGTGTCTTCTCGGTTCAGCTGGATTAATGTAAGGCGCGCAGCCACTCGGTTCAGTTTGCTAATTGCGGGATATGTGATATTCGTTTCAACTGATAATCAATTATGATACCTGAAGTAGACTGATAATGACCGGCCACATATATATATATGTGTATAAAGATTAATTTTACCACCGACAAAGATTTGACCATTGACCCGCAACTAATTTGATGCTGGCCTAGAGAGAGAGATTTATGACATGGGTCAGCACCCACCAGATCGAAAAGCATAACACCATTTTCTCTTATCGGTCTTGTATCATCTCCTAAACATGATGGCTCTCTTTCTCTCCTTGTTATATATATATATATATACACACGTGTCAGACTGTATATGTACACACAAACGTACGCATGTATATGTGTGTATGATGGATGATAGGTTGTGCAGAACCCTTGGGAAAGCCGAGGGATGCGCCTTTCCAGCTCACGGTGTCGACCACTTTGCCGGACAAATCCAATCCAGGCGGAGCCCAGCTAACTGTACCCGTACGCAATTACCATTGCAATAAGGGTGCAACATGCAAAAACGTCCACTTGCCGTAGATTTATGGATAGCTAGGGACGTGTGCACCGGTTCGGTTTGGTCCTGGCCCAGTGGCCAGGGGAAGGCGCAGCGCAGCGCCTGGTCGAGGGATCGAGCGCTGCCGGTGCAGGATCGAACCCTCGCCAGCGCCCCCCCCCCCCCCCGCGGGGGTGGCGTCGTGCCAACCGAGCCACAGCGCCTGGTCAAGGGATCGAGCGCTGCCGGTGCAGGATCGAACCCTTGCCAACCCCCCCTTCCCGCGGGGGTGGCGTCGTGCCAACCGAGCCACGCTCGGTCGACAAGGTTCGATTTGGTCGAGACCCCTCTCTCTCTCTCTCTCTCTCTCTCTCTCTCTCTCTCTCTCTCAAGCCGGATCAAACGGAGTCTGGTCTCCAACCCGGTTTAATTGGATTTGATCCGGTTTAAAACAGAAGAAATATGAAATATTTAATTTGATTAATTGTTTACATATATGTATATATTGATTTTTGAGTTATAAACAATTAAAATGCATATTATTTTGTTATATAAATTATATGAATATTATTTTTATTGATAATGTAGTATGTAGTTTTTACAATATCTTTATCAAACCCATATATATATGTGGAAGGTTTGACTAGATTTTGTTTAGTCGGAAAGATTTTTGAACCAAACCGATTTGAATGGCTTGCCAATCCCAAACTGATCCACACCGAGTGGAGTTTGAATGGATCCAAATAAACCGGTTTGATTCCGTTTTGATTATTTGAATAGTACTGCCAAAGTTCTTCAAATATCAAATCTCTCTCTCTCTCTCTCTCTCTCTCTCTCTCTCGATCTCTCTCGATCTCTCGAGTGCTATTAATTAAAAGACAGTGGCTAATATTTAAAACCACCTTTCTTGCATAAAAGAGACTTAATTAACTGAGCCTTGTCTCTGGTGTACGTCTTGTGAAACATTATATTTAATGGGTTTTATTTTATTTTTTTTCACAAGCATAGGATGCTGCAAGTAGATGTGCGTCGTAGTTAGAAAACATATATGTGACAACGTAAATATTTACTAATTTAGATGTTCACAATAAAACATTAAAAATAAAATGAGTTATGAAAACTGACTAGCGATAATGTACCAAACTATCTCTTAGCTCGAGCTTACCTCAACCCCATCATAATTAAAGTATAGCACATAATTGAACAATGAGGTATAGACATGGGGGTTAATTAAGCAAGATGCTTTTCCCAGAATAACCCCTTGGTAGAAGACCACCTCTCAGAACTAGAAGACTCGAGATAGAGAAGCTAGCCCAAGTATATATATAGAAGTCCGGATCACATCAGTCCTCATTTGAAAAGAGTTTTCTAGGTTGCTAATAAAAGTACAACAAGGTTATATATAGTCATACTAACTCAAAGGACATATTTAAGGTTGCCGATAAATAATTAGTAAATTATGAAAAAGAGTTAACTAAATATAGCTAAGCATTAGTAATCTTTGGAGAGGGTATATAAAGTACGTATAAAAGTTAGTAAAATATAGACAAGATTGATAAAATATGCTGTTGTACTTTTTAGTGTTTATAAAATGCAGCATTTGAATTAAATACAGATCGTAAGCGTAGTGTACTTGTTTCCATATAAGACCTGCAACAAAGGGTGCTCCAGATGGGGTTTCAGCAAGCGCCCCGTCGACGCTCCAGTCAAGGGGCAGAATATACAGCTAGCATAATAGAAGTAGTATATATGCATGTTATCAGTTTTAATATCGGTGGCAAAACTTTAGCAACAAAATATCACCTTCAAATTAAAAAGGGAGAATTACCACCCACTCCATTTTACAAAATAGATTTACCAAAAATTTCATCAACCAAATTTCTATCCCATTTAATCCGTCGACTCCCATTTCATTTGCCACCCGCTAATGATCATGGTAAATTCCTATTTTGCCCTAAAACATAATCAAATAACGTGCTGTCAATGGAGTTTTAATCATAATATTTTATCATTCAAAATATAATAATATTATATTACTGAAATATTTATAAAATTAACGGAATTTATTAAATAGATTGTTTTTAATATTTTATAATAAATAAAATTTTAGTTATAATAGTTTTATTCTAAATAAAATAATATCATACAGTTAAAATAAAATATATTTAATTTGATGTAATAAATAAATTAATATTTTATATCAAATCTAAATTTGGATATGAAAAGGATGTGATAATTTGTTGTCTTAACCATAATAATATTTTATATTTATAACCTAGATTCATTAACATGGTGTGATAAATAACATGATATTTAATAATTTATATTATTTTGAAATCTTGATGTAAATAAAATACGATAAATTTTTGTTTCGAACACATCAATATTCTGAAGTCATAAATCAAATAAAAATTATAAAATACTTATAAAAATTAAAAAATCTAATTGATTATTAAATTTGATTTTTTTAAAAAAATTTAATATTAAGAAGAAATATTAGGTACTTTGTTTAACATGAAAAGATAAAAAAGATATTTTTATTAAAAAATGGAGTGAGTGTGATGATATTTTGAAAAAACGGACCTAACGGTAAAGTGTTATTGAAAACGGACCTAGTGATTAAGTGCTTGGTTTAAAATGAACCACCCATTTAGCCAATTAAAAATAGCAATGATAAAAAAAAACATAATACCAGACAGGTTCTCATACAAGACTATCTTTTTTAACACGTACTGTCTCCCAACAACATATCTGGATTGTGCCTCTCTCGCACGACACCAGGGTCAAACACAAGCCCTTTGTGTAGTCCCAGGCTGTAGGCAACAACACTGCTGTATGAAACACTGGGCGCGTGCTCCCAATTGATGTTGCTCCACGTTTAAATATATTTTTTTGAGTCCTATAACTGTATTTCTAATACGCTGGTATTCGTACGTTAATTTATATGCTTCATATAAATACTTACTTCGTTTACTTTTGTTATAAATTATTCTTAAAGACGATGGTAAACGTTTAAGCCGTTAGCTAACTCAAAGAAGCTGTGTGCCGGGCAGCTGCTGATGACAGTATTCTGGATATTCCCATTGCCATTAATTGTCATACGCCCATAGAGTATCAAAAATAATATTATATTAATTTTGATATTGATATTTGTAAAATATTGAGTGCCAATATCAAAATTGATGAGGTGGAATTTGTTTCTATAGTTTGTCATGCTTTGATTGCACCGGGAGTTTCGATACTGATATTGAAAGTCAAGAGTTTTTTTAAAAAATAGCACCCATTTTTTTATTTTTTATAAGAATAGCAGTGTAACTTTTAATTTTGCAAGAATAGCACCATTTGATGAAAGTCGCAATTTTATATAACGACTTTATTACAAGTCGTTGTATATAATTACGACTATATACTAAAGTCGTTTAACTACTAAACGACTATTGATCAAAGTATCGTTAAAGTTAATTCCCGTTTTAGTTAAAGTCGTTTAAACATGCTACGACTTTAGAAAATCACATTGTAAAGTCGTTGTGCGATACCACGACTTTAAAGTTTGTATATGTTTTTACGACTCAGTTTCGAAATGTGTTTTTTTGGAAGTATAAAGTCGTGATATTATACAACGACTTTAAGTTAGACTATTACTAAGTCGTTGTACGATATAACAACTTATTTAATAACTCATTTAATAATATACCGACTTATTTTAGTTTTAATACACTTCTCCTCATGGGGTTTAGATTGAAATCCACAAAGTCGTTGTATAAAATTGCGACCTTCATCGAACGGTGCTATTCTTGCAAAATTAATTAAAAATTACAGTGTTATTCTTATAAAAAATAAAAAAATGGGTGCTATTTAAAAAAAAAACTCTGATAGTCAAACATCTAGTAATGATTTATGTTTGTTTCGATTTCAAAAAATTGATCGTGTACTGATAGCTGTGCTCCATACAATAATCTAACGGTTTGATATTGATATTACTTCGAGAGATGAGAAAGTAGTGACACATCAAACTTGATACAGGTTAGACATATCACATGTCAAGTTTTTTTTTTCGCACTGGGAGTTAATTTCGATATTGATTTTGATAATCAACTATTGTATTGGTGATTTGTATCAATATCAATCTTAAAATTAATAGCAATAAAGGTGTTCAACCCCAAAATTTCACCGGAGTCAGCTTTTCACTTAATGCCTTGTTTGGTTAGAGTTTCAGTTTTGGTACTATATCAATATTGATATTAATATTTTCAAATGTTGGAATATCAATATCAAAAGTAATACAAATGGACACTTGTATTACATAATATGCTTTGTTTACACTACAAATTTTAAAATTGATACAATTACTCAAACACCTCTTAATGATTCTTATCAATATCAATTTTAAAATTGATAGTGATAGAGATTCCTAATAGTGTTACCAAACAAGGCATAAGTACGTGTTCTGCGCTCTTTTATCGCCGGTGTATTTTGATCTGTAACCACGCATGTATAGGGCCGCAGGTGTGTGTCTATATATATAGAGACAGAGAGATAGAGATGTCCATATATATATATATATACACACACTTAGAGGCACCATGCATGTTCTTTCCGCAGTCGATGCATAAACCAAAAAATTAACAGCCGGTTGCGGCATCTAAAAATATTTGGCAGCTAAAATATTTAACCAATATTCGATTCCGTTTTCCGGAGCAAAACAGCAGAGAGAAATAAATAGCGGTGGAGCATTGATACGGTCGGCATATATATATGTTGTCCAGGTACTGATACCGATCATGTAAAAAATTAAAAGATGCTTCTTCAAGTTGGGGAAAGATGTGGGCTCCTGAATAATGACCCTAGCTTTTGGAAGTTGCGCAGAGAAGATATGTTAGAATATAGATGCTTGTTCTAGGCGGTTCTGATCAGTATGATGGTGATCTCTCCTTTTAATTTCTCCCTTGCTGGCATCACCAAATCGGCACCACCATCACGGCTGATTCTGGTGATCGAATCGCTCGTCTGGAAAAGCGGCGGGCGCGCGCAGAAGTCTTCTTCGTCCACATCCTACTTGATCTTTTCGCGAAAAGGAGTTTTTTCTTTCTTTCTTAATCTGCAGCTGCAGCTACTCGTTCTCAAGACGAATACTTAATTCCTAGTCTAGATGATATATATGTATATATATAGCGTGATTCTCTCGTAATCGGCTTAGGTCATGGAAACGCACCCAACTAGCTAGTTAAAAGCACTGTTGACAGAAGTATTGATGCATACACACAGACATACATGAATGTGCGTATATATGTAGACCTCATCTAGATATTTGAATATAAATTGGAAAGTATGTATTCTGATCTTAAATTGACATAAACTCGTTAAAACATACGATCGATGCACACATGCAGAGAAAAACGTACATAGAATAAGTAGTGATGCAAAAGCAACATATATATAAATATATATGGGTGAAGAAGACATGCATCAGGGCCGGAGTGGGACAGAGAGAGATGAAGTTAATTAGATATGCATGATACGTGCTTGAAGAAGTCGTTGAGGGAGAGGATTAAAAACTTCAACGTCGACCGTGGGTCGCCCTGGCTAGCTAGATCCTTCTTCCCCATTCAAGAAACCGAAGAAAAGGGACATTCCACCAGTTCTTTAATTTAGGTCGGTCGATGAATGATGCAAGCCAGCTATAGTGTATGTTTTTTTTTAAGTCCAAACATAATTGACCCTTCACACAGGAAGGAAGGGTAGAGGGAACAGAGTCTGGGGAAGGGAAGTTCAGGGCCCATCTTGCTAGAAGGTGGCAGCCTGATTACAGCTCCTAGGAGCAAAAATAACCGGTAAAAGATCAGACTAAAGAAAGGACTTGCAATTTAAAATAATTTTCTGGGCACTCCAGATGGTCCAGAACCCACAATAGTTTCGACCACACCCTTAGCATCACTCTCAATGAATGCTTTTGATCCATTCGCAGTAGCCCGAAAGCAAGTTTCCTTGATAGCCCGCGCTTCCAAAATCGGGGGTCCTGAAAATGTGAAATACTGGCCTTCCAATAAATCAAAAGACCAGAAACATTGCGGACAATAAGACCAAAAGACCCCAGAGAATTTGAAGTTCCGCGGTCCACATCGATCTTGAGCACTGAGTCTGGAGGGGGGGTACCACCTAAACTCAACATCAACTTTGATAAGGCCATGCTGCACATTGAAAAACTCAGCATCCTGACTAGCTTGTCTAAGAATGACCAGCGGCTAGGTAGTCTGGTGCCTAAAAACTGTATCACACCTGGCCTTACAAATGTGCCAGATGATAGCTAATGTCAAGATACCAAGGTCACTCAGATTGGGTGTTCCTGGCTGGATCCAAGTTAACCAAGTCCTAAGAGCCAGATGAAAATTTCTTTCCGCCCAAGTATGTAATCCTGTGAAGGGGGAAGCTAACTAGACAACTCGGCTTCTGGCATACTGGAATAAGAGATGATGCATAGGTTCCTGGTCCTGAAGGCAGACATTGCAAATATCACTAATATGACTGCAACGACGAGCAATAGCCTGATTAGTAGAAAGGTTGTTCGTCATGCATTTCCAAATAAGGTTAATGATCTTGGGGGGACACAATTGGCCGACCTTGGGGTGCCAAAGCAGTTTCCAAAAAGAGTTATCAGAAGGTCCAGGGGGCTGGACCCGCTCAACTAAGAATCTATACGCAGCTTTGGTTGTGAGTTTCCCATCCTGAGTGAAGGGCCACACAAGACCATCCTCCAGTGCAGAATTGAATATGGGAGTGCTGAGATCCTTACCACAGACGAGTGATCAAAAATAGTACTAATCAGGTGCAGGTTCTAGTTTCCGTGCGAAATAATCTCATTGACTCTCTCAGGTTTGACGGTTGCAAAAGGCTTGAGGTTAGGAGGTCCCCTCCTGTCCAACAACCACTGATACTTCCAAATATTCACCTTGCTGCCATCCTTGATCTTCCACAATCCCCCCATGAGGATATTAGTTCTAGCCTTCAAGATATTTCTCCAGGTGTGGGAGGCATTTCGAGTAGGAGTGACTTCCCAGATGGATTTGTTCTTAATATATTTGGCCCGCAGAATTTTAACCCATAGCTTATGGTTGTCATGCAAGAAAGCCCAACATAAAGACATGAGTTTAGCTTGGTTCATGAGGTTTAGGTCTTAGATGCCCAAACCACCATATTGCTTAGGCTTCTTAATGGAATTTCAAAAGTTAAAATGAATCTTACATCGGTCATCTGGCCCATGCCCCCACCAAAACTCATTTTGCATAGATTTCAGCCTCCTAGTAACAGTAGTTGGCAGCTTGAAACAGACATCAGATGCAGCGGCATGTGGTTGAAAGTAGAATTAATCATAATAGTTTTACCTCTTGATGATAAAAGGTTTGTTTGGTTTACAAGTGGCCAGCTTAGACTGACAAGTGGCTAGCAGCTTCTCATAATTAAAGTAGCTAATTCTGTTATGACTCGTAGGGATCCCAAGATAAAAATCCAGATTTGCTCGCTGTGAAAAACCAAACATGCTACAAATAGAGTTTCTAACGTGATAAGGAACATTCCTACTAAAAGCAATGTTAGATTTTGTAATGTTGACAGCTTGACTGGACAGAACCTCATAATGCTTTAGAATAGTCAGAAAGTTTTGGAGTTCGTTCACGTTGGCCAAGCCACACAAAATAAGGTCATCGGCGAACATAAGATGAGTTACCTTCGGGCCACCTCTGCTGACATGAAATCCAGACAAGAGCCCCCGCTCCACAGCCTGCTTGATGAGATTGGTAAGATACTGAGCACACAGGATGAAGATATAGGGGGGCAAGGGACACCCCTGACGAATGCCTCTTGTAGGTTTGATAAAACCAATGCTTTGTCCATTAAAATTCAGTGAGAAAGTGGCGGTGGTATTACAAATCATGATAACATTGACAAGGTGACCCGGAAAACCGAAAGAGTTGAGCATATTTTTTATGAAAGACTATCTGAGGGTATCATAAGCCTTGCGGATGTCCACCTTGAGCATGAAATAGCCAGCTTTACTGGTTTTAGTCCTGAATGCATTGAGTATTTCCTGAATAATGGTAATATTATCGAGACCTGTTCTGCCTGGAACAAAGGCAGCCTGCATTTCTGAGATGAGCTGAGGTAGTAAAAGCTTAATCCTAGAAGTAATAAGTTTTGTAAGGATTTTAAACACCACATTGAAGAAGCTGATAGGTCTGAAGTCCTCGGGAAATAGAGGGTTAAGCTTTTTGGGTATTAAGGTGATCAAGGTATGATTTAGTGCAGGTGGCATCCGGCCCTTAGAGAAGATGGACTTGATAAGTTCCAGTAACTCCTCTTTAACGGTGGGTCAAAAGTTCCGAAAGAAAAGTGGGGGAAATCTATCAGGCCCAAGGGCTTTTTCAGGCTTCATGGAGAAAAACGTCTCTTTAATTTCATCCACATAAGGGTTAAAGGCAAGGTTGGTCCAAAGGTTGGAAGTGTCATGGAGTAAGTTGGGTTGGAAGGTCAAGTATGCAGGGTGGCCTGGTTATATATCCGTGTAAAGGGCTTGGAAGAAGGAGCATAAGGAATGCTCAATTTCAATCGGGTTACAGCTCCAAGACCCATCAGGTAGGGTGTATGTTATCCACGTTTATCAGCGAGCGTGGTACATATATACTCGCTGCCGGTAGACATTCCTTACGAGAGACAGAACGTTAAAGGAGAGCTTGTTTTAGCACTAGTCGAGTAGTCAGCCAAGAACGTACGTACGTAACGACTCCCCCTTGTTTTGGATGCTCTCTTGTTGCCGTCTTGGTACGCACAATTTGTTTAAATATTGGTAAAATTACTTCTAGATCTATTTAAGAAAATGAGTTTATCGGATTGACCAAATTTTCATTCTCTTTGACCCGTTGACACTCTGCAGATGGATTTAGCACCCGATCCAATTCCATCTCCCTCCGTCTGCAAATCCCATTTCTGCCCCTCTTGCCCCTGCAGCGTCCCTCCCGTCTTGGCCAGCCGTCCAGAAGAAGCGGCGACTTTTCTTTCCGGTCCAACTGCGAAGAGGTGTCCAAATGGCAGTGCCCAAATTCCCTTGCCGTCCTGGACGGCCATTCAGATCGATGAAGTGTACGTGTGTCTAGCTAGCAGGCTTCTCTTTCGCGGCTGTGTGGCTGGGTGGATGGCAACGTATGGCCAGGGCAGGCACAGTACTGCTGGTGAGATGTCGCCACCGTTGGCAGCCGGAGGCTGAGAAGGGTGTGGATGAGGGTGTCGCCGCATGGGAAAGGGCCTGTGGACATCCAGATCAGTAGGAAGAGTGAAGCAGTGGGGATGACGGCAGCCGCAAGGAGCAGCGCGTAGGTGCGTGGGTGCTGCTCCTACGCATCCTCTCATGGCGTGCGCACACGGCAGGGCAGACGGAGAAGGATGGAGTGACCGGCGCCGCCAAGGGCGGAGGTAGAGAAACGGCTGTGGACGTGCTCGCGACAGGAGATCGTTGGAGCGCCAGCAAAATTTCTTAGCCAACATGAAAAGATAAAAAGGACATTTTCAATCCAAAATAGTTAGAATAGTGCCATATTGGCTAGAGTAGGAGACTGCTTATGCGCAGGCCTCTCTGCTCGATCTGCGGTTTTGGGTTGGTTTGTGGTATCGAGCCGAGCTGTGGACCCCTCCGTCAACCGTCACCGTAAGCATGCATACGTGTAAGCGAAGAACTTGCGCGTGAGTTAGAATAGTGTCATATTGGCTAGGTAGGGGAGGTACCTATGCTTATAAGTCTGGGCCTCTCTAACTCAATACCGCGGTTTTGGGTTGGTTAACAAAAATGAAACCGGTGTGATGATGTTTTGAAAAGATAGACTTAATATAATGCTGACGCCTGAGAATTTGGACCTGATCTGTGTCGATCGTCCCCCACAGGGAATCCTCGCCCGACAAGACTTCAAACAGATATGACAATTTCTGTAACATATCATCATCATATACACAGGGAAGCCAGATGTACGGGATAAGATATATATACGTCTGGAAGAAATATTTAAAGGGAAATGCACACTAGCTAGGTCTCTTTTGAACCAATTCCTTTCGTACAGGGAAATGCACACTAGCTGGGTTGGTTAACAAAAATGAAACCGGTGTGATGATGTTTTGAAAAGATAGACTTAATATAAAGTGTTCTTGAAAATGGACATATCACGAAAGGAATTGGTTCAAAAGAGACCTAGCTAGTGTGCATTTCCCTTTAAATATTTCTTCCAGACGTATATATATCTTATCCCGTACATCTGGCTTCCCTGTGTATATGATGATGATATGTTACAGAAATTGTCATATCTGTTTGAAGTCTTGTCGGGCGAGGATTCCCTGTGGGGGACGATCGACACAGAGGTCCAAATTCTCAGGCGTCAGCATTATATTACCGTATAATTAATCGCCTCATATGAACGGAAGCATCAAACATATAATATATCCAACGACGCCTTAGCTCTAATCTAATGCAAGACGCGCATATATATATATATAGTACTGTAGTCATCGAAGAAAATTGATAGTACTCTCATCGATGGCAATTCTTGTCGGAATCATATATATATAATACGAATATAATCATATATATAAATTTGTGTGTATATCTATTGGGGTACGACCAAATTAATTAATTAGGGCGCCTGACGATGCCTGTAGCGAGAATCAGTCGACGTACGTAGGCCTCGTATCTTCTGGTTTTCTGGTCAAGATGCTAAAAGCATTACGTATAGGCGCGGGTGGACTTGTTGATCAGCTTCTGTGAGATCAGTTGCGAAGGGTTCGGTGAGAAGAATCAGACATCGTCATCGGTTCCATATATATCTATGTATATATATATCCATGCATATATATATATGTATATACCGGAGATATTCGATCTGTAATTTCACGAACAACCAGGAAATTTTTCTATGGCTTACAGTCACACATCTGACTAGGGTGTAATTAAATGAAGAGTGGATATAGCATTTTGCATGCGGTCCAAAATTCTAAATAAGTTTTAGTGGTTCAATATGTTTAATAAAGTATAAAAATGTAAAAATAACTTTTAACATGTAAAATTTACTATATATTTATTAATGTCAACTATGTATATATTAATGTATGTTACAGAATATTTGTTATGCTGCGACTAACAGTTACATATTATATACATATCATAATGCACTTACGCATATTATGACGGATATCACATAATTAAATATTATCTACGTAACTGAATACACGAATCCAGGCAGGAACCTAGCATATATCGATCACCGTTGGATCTTATTGCAAGAATGGTGTAGTTTTATGCCGAAAATCTGAAATTCACATCTCATTAATTTGGTCCTAACATATATGCTATAATATTCTAAAGCATCTCGAGAAAGAGAATTTCTCAAAATAAAATGAAGATTATATATAAACAGAGAGGTACCCCAGGAGATCTAGGTCTGAGAAATTAACAAACATGTATTTGTTGCTTACGATTTAACCTGTATATATGCTAAAAAATCCCGACGTTTAAAAAGATGCACTGTGTTTCAACTAATTAAGAACCTTTAAAAAATAAAATCTGATTCTTACTCAGCCCAACCAATCAGAAGTTTAGGATTTCTTAAGAGGGATGGGTCGCCATCTGAAGCGAGAGTTCAGACGTCACTATCTTTACTAACAGCTATTTTGGAGTTATGATCTGGCCCCAAAGCAAACCCCACACCAAAATGTGCTAATCACGCGACATTATATCTCTATATATATATATATATACATATATATCTTACTAACAGCCGTATCCGGTAATCCCACATGAAAAAATCGAGTCGTTATCTTACGCTATACGCCTATACATAACACTGCAAGTTGAGAATCCCCACAACAATATATATGCTCTCTCTTGAGGATATAAACAATTAACAATAATCCTTGGTATATCTTGGGTGTACTTATCTAGAATTTAGATCATGTAGCTTGGTTAAAAGACATATTTATATGATTTAAATGCCCCACAGCAGAACCCAACAGATACATATGCTTACACAGGCAAGCAAAACGGTCAGCATCTTATATATAGTGGTTCTCGGTTGGGTGGTGTACTGGTAGTTCTGCCATGTACAAAATTAAGAAAAACCCTGATTAGAAAGCTTCGTGATACACCGTGCGATCTAGCAACTTTCCCAAGTTGGGTTGCACTGACACTCTCAACCCGAACGGAGATAATTAATATTCCTGTTTCCTTGGGGCCTTATTTAAAATTAATTTGGAGATAAAAAACTGATTTATTCTTAAAAAAAAGTTGAAGATATATCGACTTGATCCCAAACCAAACGACCGGGCACCAGAGGGTGAAATTCCAAAAACGCACGTGCGCTGAGGAGACCCAGGTCCAGGCTATGATAAAGGCATTGGATTATTCTCCGGTGGCCAATATGGGATAAAACCCTTCAACACTCCCCCTCTCGGCCAGCCACCACCGTCAGAGCCACGATAGGAATACACGGGGCAGGACCGAGCGAAAATAGGAGCAAATACACCGGAGGACAGAGCCTAAGCCCATCTGCTCTGATACCATGTGAAATTCAAAAAACGCACGTGCGCTGAGGAGACCCAGGTCCATACCATGTTAACCAACCCAAAACCGCGGTACTGAGTTAGAGAGGTCCAGGCTTATAAGCATAGGTACCTCCCCTACTTAGCCAATATGGCACTATTCTAACTCGCCCCCTCACGTGAAAGCTCTTCTAGCTTTGACAAGTGTACACTGTTTACGGGTGACGGTTGACGGAGGGGGGTCCACAGCTCTTGGCTCTGATACCATGTGAAATTCCAAAAACGCACGTGCGTTGAGGAGACCCAGGTCCAGGCTATAATAAAGGCATGGAATACTCCTCCGGTAGCCAATATGGGATTAAACCCTTCAACATGCGCTGAGGAGACCCAGGTCCAGGCTATGATAAAGGTATGGAATACTCTTCCGGTGGCCAATATGAGATTAAACCCTTCAACACTCTTCCTCTCGGCCAGCCACCACCGTCAGAGCCACGATAGGAATACACGGGGCAGGGCCGAGCGAAAATAGGAGCAAATCCACCGGATGACAGAGCTTACAGCCTGACCAGCTCTGATACCATGTGAAATTCCAAAAACGCTGAGAAGACCCAGGTCCAGACTATGATAAAGACATCGGACTATTCTCTGATGGCCAATATGAGATAAAACCCTCCAACATCATCATCGATCGGCAACCCAGTCACCGTCGTCCCATGCACCCATCCGTCGGAGACGCACAAACAGGGGTCTCCGTCTCGTCCTATTCATGTCCCTGCACCGGCCTACGCCGAGGGGTCGCTTCCCCTAGGGTTTGAATCGAAGTATTTCGTTCTGGAGACGGATGTTCTATCGCTGTCCGGCGGAGGCGGAGGCGGAGGAATGGTAGACAGTTGCTCCGCCGCCGCCGCCGCGCGCCATGCAGGGCACATGCAGGCCGACGTCTACCAACCTCGCCCACGCCACCACTTGCTCACCCTTGGTCGGCGTGTAAACCAGGCGGCCGGCAGAAAAACAGTGCTCTCTCTGGCACTCCTGCCGATGAGAAAAGAAAGGTCGAGGGTCGACGGAGACTGCCGCCGGTGGCTGGTCTATGGTCCGTACGGCTACTTCAGAACTGCACACAGTGATCTTCTTTTTTTTTTTTTTGAATCTTTTTTAAAGAGAAGGATACGATTGTGGTCGGCCAGTCATTTCTGGTTCCCATAACATGCAAGGTACAGTGCGCTCAATATGTTCTTGGTTGACGGCGACTGGTCCTGGAGCTGCATCTTAAGCAGAAGCAGCTAGCTAGCTGACCTCATATATCTATCAGATACGTACGTTAAAAGATTAAATTGATAGGGCTACTAATAATTAATTTTGGTACCTACGTTTGGAAGTAAATTAGAGAAGCTTTCTAAATTATGTTTTGTTGAGGGTGATGATCTTATAGACCTTTTTGGTTACACAACAAATTTTTTATATATTTTTATGACAACAAATCATATTAAAATAAAGTGTATGCTAATTGATGATGAGAAATTGTCGTGCTTGTAGAGACGTGATAACAAACCAAAAAAAAAAAAAAGAGTGAGAGCACTGCACGACGAAAGGAGATGGAGGATCACTAAATAAAAAAAGAGTTTCATCTGTTCCCTACTTTCTTGTCGCTGAAAAAAAAAACCCTTTAAAAGTAATATACTATTGAAATGGTTGCCAAACATCTTTTTCAATAAATTTGGTTACAAAAACATGAAGTCATAATAAATACTTAATATATCGTTCTCGTTCAAACACCCTCGACAAAAACATTTTTTTTTTTTTGAAAATACATCGACTAGTTGATTCAGTCATTTTGGAGTCAGTTGATCTTGGACTTGATTTAGTCGAGGATCAACCTGTCAGCCAAGTCACCCTTTAAAACCCGAACACATGAACCGGTTTCGGATTCAATCAGGCCGCTGTCTCTGTTTTTCTCTCCTCACCTTCCTCTCCGGGACACCCCCCAGGCTGTGAAGGGTAGGCCTTCGTATAGGGTGCCCACACACTAGCTCCCCTGCGCAGCCCGGTCTATCGGACAGGTCATAGCGATCGATCTTAGGCCTGCCCCCTACGAGACCGTAGCATCCGTAGAAAAAGGGCAAGAGGACACGTGGGAGGTCAAACCCTGTTCGACCTCCAGCTGAGTAGTGTTTGACCCCGATCACTTAGAATTTTGGCCATACGTCCTGGAAAATAAAAAATTCCTGTTTGTCAGCTGCCCGATTGCAAGATTTATATATATATATATATTAACGTGGCTGGATCGGTCGGGCTAGCTGTGGTTCCCGGATAATTGTTATTCATCTCTAGAGTTGGCGCCGAGATGCTCGTATTGACCTGCGAACAGTGAGCCCTTTGTAGGCGCATGCCGACCTGTGTGAGCAGCATATATAGATGAGTTTTTAGATCCCAACGGTAAGAATATTCTTCAACTTACGCATAAAAGATATGCACAGTCTGAGCATAATCCCAAAAAATGTGTGAACACACCAGAAAAAAATTAGATGCTTGTTCACTTCGAGGTCTTGAGTTGTTGTTGAGTTGGATAGCTCATTTGTTTAACACATAATCAGAGACTGCTAGTCTAATTTGGGCACCGAAAAAGATATTAATTAACACACTAGCTAGGAGATGTGTTCGAATAATCTTAGAGAGTTCATGCATGTGTTACAAACTCTCTTATACTTCACTTGTCCTCAGGTTTTGAGTGAGAGACCGACCTATTTGTTTGACATTTATTCGATGTGTTGTATTTGTTACAATTGTGAGTTGTCACTAAATTACAGACCAATGCTTCCGAGTATAAGCCTCGTCATGCCGGCCGAGCTTAGCTTGGTTGGCACCAGCCTTGCGCATGGGAGTGTAAGGTCGGGGCATCGCTTCTTGGCGGTGTCAAAGTCAGGCACCTAGGGGGGGTGTATTGTGAGGTTCGAACGGGGTTCAAACCTTCGCTACCCGCGGTGTAGTGGGTGTCAGTGGCCACTGGGCCATCGCGTGACCAAAAAAGAGTATGAGCCTCATCATTGATGGGTTCTGTGTGAAATCATTGCGACGGAACTTGAAGGCACGATTCAGTGTCTAGGGTAAATATAAGAGGGAGTACTAAACAAATACTAATAGATAAATATATGGAAATGATAAGAATGTGTGATATAGTTAACAAATCGGGAGGGAACCTATCATCAAGGAACAACGATCGTTTAATATGTGTTTGTAACCCTATCATAAAGGAACCTCCCCTCCAGAACAGTGAATAATGAAGTTATTTGGGCCAGTGGACTATTGGGCCTTGTGGCCTACTACCTGTAAAAGGCCCAAAGTTCAAGCTTCAAAAGAAAGACAAATGAAGATTGAATCTCTTGTCATAATGGGAGTGTTTAGTTGCACAATATTTTTTTATATTTTTATGATAAGCTATTTTTATTAATAAAAAATATAACATAGAAAAAAGACATAAAATTAGCATGTTTGGTGAGATATAATGATAAAAGGAGTAAATAAGAACCTTCTATAACTAAAAAAGGTGGAAGACACCACACCCTCCTCTTTTTTGTCTAAGAACGAATCAAGACATTTTTAACAAAGATGGCCAAACACTCTTTTTAACAAGTTTTGTTATAAGAATATTAAAGAAAGCTCAAATGGTCATTCAACTAAACATCCGATAAGGATTAACATCACTAAATAATGGGCGTTTTGGGTGGGTTTACTTTAAACAAAATCCAGGTTTATGCTTCGATTGATTAATCATCTCTTAGATTTGTTAAAGATTCTAAAGACCTTTTCATTATTTGGAATGTTTATGAGAAATGCTCCGACCTACATGAAATAAATAAAAAGCCTAATGGATTACTTCTTTTGGGAAGAAAAAGATCGATCATGTCGTTCCAAAGTGTATGCATATATATTGTCATCTTTGCACCTGCACGGCTGGATAATGTTGGTTTTATCTCAATTTCTATCTCACTTCTGTGATTGTTTGATTAACTTCATCGCCTTTCAAGAAAATGCACCTGGAAATCCAAATAAGTTTTCATAATGGCACCTGTCAAATTGGTTGATTTACATTTTATATATTGTCAAATTATCATTTTTATAAATTCTAAAAATTATTATAATATTTTATGCAAGCACTTATTCTATCTTTTCTCTACTTAACATAACCTAAAACTATCTAGCTAATAATTGACGTAAATAAAGAGACAAAATAGCGAATATTGTTTTGTATTTTGGTCCTCCTCCTCCTCTCTCTCTCTTTTTCATTATTTCTATATTTTTTGTATATTTTGCCACAGTCTATAACAATCGCTATTCATACGATTGTATAAAGAAAAAAAACACTAATGGGGTGTTTGGTTGCATGATATTTTTTTGTACACTTTCATGATTAAAATTTGTATTAAAATGAAAAGTAAACCAACTCATAACATAAAATTATCATGTTTGGAGGGATGTGATAACAAAAAAGAGTAACTATCATCCATGACCAAACAAAGTGGGGGACCACAAGAAAAAAGAAAGAGGTGAGACCCTCTCTTTTTTTTGTTTAAGAAGAAAATCACTTTCAAAACATAAAATTGTCAAGGTTGCCAAACACCTCTTTCAACAAGTTTTCTTACAATTTTTAAAAATTAAAATAAAAACCTTCATTATCATGCAACCACACACCCCATAAGGTATATGAAATATGGTGCTTCTCTACATTCAGATCAACTAAATTCAAGAGTATAAACGTTAGAAACCCAAATCAGAATGCTATCAATATAGTTTTCCAAGTGTAATGTTACTAGGAAACAGCTTGGAGATAGCATGTGGAAAAGATTAGAAAAGAAACCAGCTTCTTCATCTAGTTATCTTTTCTCTTTTGTGTGGTTCATATTTATTAATTAAGAACCTGTTTGGGTTTCCATATTTGGATAAATAAACAGTAATATGGGCTTTTGGCATTGGCACTCGCTGTAGCTAGACAAATAGCTAGCCACTAATATAATACACACAATATAGAATATTAAAAAGCATATATATTGTTATAAATCTCACTTAATGCTCTGTTTGGACTAGACCTAAGGAAGGAGTGTTGAGTTTTCCGTTGATATATTAATCAAGATGGCTCACTATATGTAACTCCCCGGCTAGTCTCAGGCAATCTAACGTTCCATCTCACCTGGATAACCATTTAAAGCCCAATCTGCCCATGTTTGAGGTGTAGTCCAACATCCAAATATATGGAGAGTTACAGCCGAACCTTATGAACGGCTTCACTCCGCCATGCACATTGATGGAGCGCAAAGAGGAAAAAAAAAACACACACAGAGGAAGAAGAAGAAGAGAAAAGGGTTCAGTCTTGAGTTAGGAAGAGACCCAGGCAGTAGCGCAACAACGAGTTTTCTACTCACATTACCAAATTATATAAGGAGTAACAATTATATTAAAATCCACACTAAGATATTTTATCATCTCCAACTCTAAAAATAACTTCTAACTAAATTAACTCAATATCAACATCCCTGTAAAAATTGGTGCAGACTACGACTGGATTGATGGACGATGTTTAAGTAGCTGAATTTAGCAAAGCAGTGACAGAAGTAATTTTAACAAAATATTAATAATCAAAAGGTAATCTAAACTATTGATAAATCCTGAACCAAGCGAATTTTGGACCCATTCGGTAACAATGTCCAAAATTGTTATCGAATTCTCCTGCATTGGATTAAAAGTTGATTTATGTCGTTCTACTGTAGGGGAGACCCCCCTCAACATACCAATATCTGAACCCTCTCGTGTGTTTCCTGCAAATACACACACACACACACACACACACATGTCAAGTTGCTATCATACTTGCATTTATATGATGTCATGTAACATTTTTTAGGTATCGGTTCATAGCTAGCTAGGGATATTTGCTATTTAGTTCAGCCCATTAAAATCAAACCAAACCAGTTATTTGGTTAGGTTTGATTTGATTTGGTTTCAAAGGTCCCAAATGGTAACCCTAATTAGAATGAATATTTATGTTAAATTACACTTAATAATAATATTTTTGCATCTGTTCATTCAAAAGTAAATGTTAAGAGTTATTAATGCAAAACTAATAGTATATATAGATGTATATGTTGGATTTGATAAAACAGGATTTCAATCAAACCAAATAAAATCATACATAGACATATATATACTATATCAGTATATCTTAATAAAGCATAGTTTGAAGTTTGAACCGACCCAAACCGTTGGTTTGGTTTGGTTGAGTTGGGAAGACAAGTTTGGTTTTAAAATACAAATATTCAAAAAGTAAACTAAATCATGAAACACCCCTATCCACCTCTATAATCATTTGATATTTCAAATAGCTTCTGATAATCCTGACAATTTTTTAGAGTTCTTTAAAGTCTTACTCATAGCCTTTCATAAACTTTTGACGTTGAACTTTAATCTAATCTAAGATAATTTTACTAACTTACTCCCCCCCCTCTCTCTCACTCTCTCTGTGTGATTGACAGCGAATCTTAATAATTAAAAATGATGTAAAAAATGATGGCAGAGGTCAATGGAATTAAAGCATAAGTGCTACGATAAAATTATAAATCAGATTATTCATAGTAGCACTTTATTAAGCATACCATTCACCATTTGCTCAGCGGGTTCTATCAGTCTGTACTCCGACTCCAGGAGGGTGAGGGAGGACGATCTAGTCTTCCTTGATGTGTCTGCCAGCCCGCCGGAGACTGGGGCGAGTGCTTTCCCTCCGCCCGCCGGAGACGGCCGGGGGGGGGGGGGGTGCACTGTGCATGGTGGGGGAGAAGAAGATGCAAGGCCTGACCCACCGCGAGGAGAAGGCGTTCTCTAGCCACCGTTGATGCACGGCAGCGGTGGAGGAGCTCGCCGTATCTGAAACGCACCACTCTCGGTGGGAAGACCGACGGCGAGGAGATGAGCGGCGGCGGCGGCGGCGGCGGCCTGCACTGCACGCACGCAGCTGGTTTCGGAGCCGATTGACTTTTCTTTGATTGCGTCAGCAACAATCTTGCAAGGAGAGTGAAATTAGTCGGTGGAAAGAGTGGAGCAGCTAGCTGGCATATGATGGAAGTGCAGACTGATCCAGACTCATTGCAATATATATGTTCTTTGTGGATGGAACACCGAGGAGAACGGTTTAATTTTGGAGATAAGTAATTAGATTTATCTCCTAAGTAAACGTGTAGATGAAGAAAGTCGTCGTCGTTAATCAAGTCGTACATCCAGCTGACTCCATGTACATCTCTAACAAGGTATATCAGTGGTCTAAACAGGAGTCGGTGTTTTTAATGTTTTACTGTTTCGGCTGGGTCGTCTATCGTAATATCAGAGATATATTTATGACCTAATTAAAAGGTAATAATTAAGTGAAGGACAGGTAAGGCAAAATGCTGCATTTTCTATGGGTGGCACACTGTGTTTTTTTTTTTAAAAAAAAAGAAAACAATAACACACTTCAACTTTATGACTATAAAACTAACAAAGTCGAAAATAATTTGTACCAATACAACACTTCCTTGAAACATCCATTTTAGGGCGAAAATTATAAGTTGGCGTCGAAAACTATAACTTCAACTCTAATATCGGTGTCGAAAACATACATTTTCTTGATACACCACTGTTCTAACAACTATATTCCAGTACTAGCTAGCGTCCCAATGTACTGCCACCATCCAATCCCACCAGAGAATCGGCTATATATATACGTGGTACCCAGAACTTCCCTATATCTGTAGTAGATACTACAAGAATCTCTCTCTCTCTCTCTCTCTCTCTCTCTCTCTCTCTCTCTCTCTCTCTCTCTCTCGGGGCCGTGCAAAGAGAATGAGATACGAAGAAGTGGGCTGTGGTTGTTGGGCCTGTGTAGAGACAGGCGCCGAAATCATTGGCATTACTATAATCCGATAGAGGGCAGGCGCTAACTCCCTACCACCGATAGGGTGGTATAAGTGTCTCCGACGACCACCGGCGAGCAGCCACTGCGGTCAATTTGCGCCCCCCTTGCGTGGGGCCCAAAGGTGCCTCTGACCCATTAAGAAATCGCCAGCGGACAAAATGGTCCGCTGTTCCCGTGCACGACCATCATTCCGGTACGGAAAAGGCCCAACAACGGCGAGGCCCATTCTCCCGAACCCCCCACTTCGGGCGGCAAGGAATCCAGACCCAGATTCCTCGACAGACCCGTGTATTCCTTTTATTTTATGTGTTAACTTTGCACATCCTCGCCTGGATGTTCGTTTAATTCGACTTTCATCTCAGCCGCAATCATGCACGGTCAAATACATCGGGGTGATGAGGACAGACGCATGTTATGCGATGTGCGGGGTTAATCCTCGAGTGAACATATATTAGATCCGGTTGATTGATTGAACCCGATAGACAACAAAGTATTTGAGTCAGGTTAAGATCATCACCGATCTATCATGGATTAGAAGAGTGTTAGTCAGGGCGAAGATTATATGTCTACTGTGTTAGCGGGGGTTAGATTTCTACTTAAAAATTCTCTCTGTGTGCGATCTTCCCCGTGCACAACAGACACACACACACACACTCATTCATAACCTGCTTAATCATATATTCATGGGATAATCTTTTATTCTTACGAAGGAATTATATATAATCATTAAAGCATTTCTGATGTGATCCCTAGCAATATAAAATAAAGTCAAATTAAGATAATAATGTAATGTCTATATATGTTTTAGTGTGTGTTTTTGAGTATCCTAATACCCATCGACAGAAAAAGATATAGCGGAATCTTTAAAATATGTTCTTAATCGTGCACTCCTCTGAAGAGAGCGTAATTTACTTTTGTATAGTTTATTTGCTACCCCAAGAATGGAAAGGGTTTCCTAATTAGACCATCGGAGGCTTGTCTAAGAGGATATGCGTTTGATTGGTCTGATTTTTTTTAATCGAGGAGAGGTTTTGGTATTTAGATTCTATGATTATGCATGTATGTTGATTGATGTTCAAACAATATCTCCTATGTCTTAATAGGACTGATAAAGCTAAGTTCTTTACTTCAACTTTTTTATTTTTTAAACAAATCTCTTGGTCGAAATTAGAAGCAACATATACATTTAATACTGCTTTAAATGACTACTAAATTGATTAATATGCAAATATCTCAGTTAAATTAAGAGTTATTTATTACAAACTAAAAAAATAGACAGGAAAGTCTTTAAATGCCGAGGACAGGAGAGACTCTCCACGCTCCATTCCGGCCGCCTCCGCTCCTCCCTCCCCTCGCCCCCCTTCGACTTCCGTCGCCATGGCGCCAGTAGCTTTCTCCGCCGCCGCCTACGCCGGCTCCCCGTCTCCATCCCCGGGTACCCTCGGGCCCAACCACCGCCCTGGAAGTGGAAGTGGGGTGCTTCGTCCCCGCCGGTGCCGCGGCCTGCCTTCCCGACCGTCTCGCGGCTGGTCGGAGTCGACGCTCCTCGCCCGCGTGGCCACCACGCCGCGAGTCGGCGCCCCACCACCCTCCGAGCCGGGCGGCGGCGGCGACCGCAAGCTCGCGGCGTGGACCAGCGTCCGGCAGGAGAGATGGGAGGGCGAGCTGGCCGTCGACGGAGAGCTACCGCCTTGGCTGGTGACTTCGGCGCCCGGGATAAACTGATCTATTCCGCCAACTGCGCACGCTCTATATTCTCTCTCTTCTCTCGTGATTAATGATCTGCTCTCTGAACTCCGCAGAACGGAACGTACTTGCGGAACGGGCCGGGGCTGTGGAGCGCCGGCGACCACGAGTTCCGCCACCTCTTCGACGGCTACGCCACTCTGGTCGCGCTGCGCTTTGACCACGGGCGGCTGGCGGCGGCGCACCGGCAGCTCGAATCGGAGGCGTACAAGGCCGCCGTGAAGAACAACCGGCTGTGCTACCGCGAGTTCTCGGAGGTGCCCAAGGCCGGCAACTTCCTCGCCTGCGTCGGGGAGCTGGCCGGCCTCTTCTCCGGGGCGTCCCTCACCGACAACGCCAACACCGGCGTGGTCCGGCTCGGCGACGGCCGGATACTCTGCCTCACGGAGACCGTGAAGGGTTCCGTCCAGGTCGACCCGGACAGCCTGGAGACCGTCGGGAGGTTCGAGTACGAGGACGACCTCGGCGGGCTGATCCACTCCGCCCACCCCGTCGTCACCGACGCCGAGCTCCTGACGCTGCTGCCGGACCTGGTGCGGCCGGGGTACCTGGTCGTGCGCATGCACCGGGGCAGCAACCGGAGGGGCGTGGTCGGCCGGGTCGACTGCCGGGGCGGGCCGGCGGCCGGATGGGTCCACTCCTTTCCCGTCACCGAGCACTACGTCGTCGTGCCGGAGATGCCCTTGCGGTACTGCGCCAAGAATCTGCTCAGGGCCGAGCCGACGCCGCTGTACAAGTTTGAGTGGCACCCCGACTCCGGCGCCTACATGCACGTCATGCACAGGGTCAGCGGCGACGTCGTGAGTTGCCATGACTTTGCCGTACGTGTATAGTTCTCTCGTCGTCTTCTTCGCCGCTGAAAGCGGAGTCTGCCCGCCCCCCACCCTTCTCAGGTGGCGAGCGTGGAGGTCCCTCCATTCGTCACATTTCACTTCATCAACGCGTACGAGGAATACGACAGCGACGGCAGGGCCGTGGGGATCGTCGCCGACTGCTGCGAGCACAACGCGGACACCACCATCCTGGAGAAACTCAGCCTGCGGAATCTCCGGTCGTTCTCCGGCGTTGACTCGCTGCCGCATGCCAGGTGGCTCTCATCTCCTTAATTAATTATCTTTACATATATATATATAGATGCTCTTAGTTTAAAATTTTTAAACTGGCGCACTTTAAAAAATAATTGTTAAAACTAATACACAAAAAATTCCATTTTCAGAACTAACACATGTTGAAAAAAGTAAAATCACGCAGATCTGATTTTTAGGAGAAGAAAAAAATGCCGAATTTAACTTATTTGACTTTTGTCAAAATGTGAAGTCGAATTCTGAATAAGAATCTGAACATCGGATTTCGAAATTGAAGTCACACTGACTACAAGATTTGACTTCACTTGAAATCACTACCCACGAGACTTCACTTTTAGGTAGAAGTTGTGCTGGTTAACCTCTATTTTATCTCTTTTTTTTCCCTTCTTACAAGTTGTGTTACTTTCAAAATCAGAACTACTGTGCAATAACTTAAAAAAAATGTTTTTAAAGAGTGCTAGTTTAAAAACGAAAAAAATAATAAATTCTCTATATGCAGGGTGGGGCGTTTTAGGATACCGCTGGACGGTAGCCCACGGGGCACCCTGGAGGCGGCGCTGAACCCGGAGCAGCACGGAAGGGGGGTGGACATGTGCTCCATCAACCCGGCCTTCCTGGGGAAGAAGTACAGGTACGCGTATGCGTGCGGGGCCAGACGCCCCTGCAACTTCCCCAACACCATCACCAAGGTCAGTGACGAGAACTACGGAGAACCATCGATCCCCTTGTATCAAATGGATACTAGGACATAGCTGATCAATTCGACGCGGGGACTGCTACTGTCATCCTTATCTTTTCAGGTCGATCTTGCGGAGAGGACGGCGGAGAACTGGCACGAAGAGGGCGCCGTTCCATCGGAGCCCCTCTTCGTCCCCCGGCCGGGCGCCGTCGAGGAGGACGACGGTGAGTACACGCTCTGATCTCGCCTGTGTCAGGGGAACGGATCAAATGGCCGGGCGAACGATCATAATCTCTTTGTCTGGTCGCCGGCGTGGATCGCGCAGGTGTGGTCATATCACTGGTCAGCGACAGGAACGGCGAGGGGTACGCACTAGTGCTGGACGGGGTCACTTTCCGGGAGATTGCCAGGGGGAAGCTTCCATATGGTCTTCCATACGGGCTACACGGATGCTGGGTTCCCACAGCAGAATGAGGAGGAAGACGACCTCGGCTGATCGGAGCGTCCTCCTCCGTGGCTGCCGTATACTACGGCGGTGTCGAGGCGTACGGCTAGTGGGAGGGCCACCCCTGTGACGGGACTCCACTCCATGTATCGGAGGCAGATGCAATAAAGAGTAGTTCCGTTCGCAGGAACTTGCTGTGTCTATACGACAGGAGGCTTCGCGTGGCGCCTGTCTTTGCGTTATTCTACGGCACTATGATGACATCAGCATGTCGTTTCAATAATATGATAAAAACTAGAGTTTGGATCACCTAGTTTCCAAGTGAAGAGAATAGTCTCACTTCCTAATTAGAAGGGGTCATGATTCCAAATTATTTAAGTGACGATCAAATAATCGTTTAATGACGGTAAGAGTTGAATCGGGGCCATCGGGAACAAGTTTGATTAAATTCCACAGTGAATTAGTAAATCGTCGAGGGCAGTTTAACTCTTTTTGATAACGAGTTAACAAGTTAATGAATCATTGTTGAACCGTTATCGACACTTAACTAATTCGCTACTGAATCTAATACAACTTGATACTGACCGGTAACAAATGAGTAAGACGTCAATAACATTTCAACCATTTTCAATAGCGATCCACTGGATCATTACCAATTGTCATTTAAGTGATCTGACATCATGACTATTCTTGATTGAGAACCGAGATTGTTCTCTTCACCCTTAAGAAGTAAGGTGATTCGAACTCTAAAAATTAATGTGTTAGGGCCCCCCAGGCAGAGATAACGTTCCATTAGACTTAATGAAATACTTAAAATCTTAATTTCATTGGACGACACAAAATTTTTGATATTCGTGTCTAAAAACACTGGATCGAAACATATAACTTAAGTGACTTTTTTTACTATGTTATCATCGTACCATTTTATCAAAGCATCTCAACTCAATATTCACTTTTTACTGATTTGGATGGTAGGCATTAATCTTGCAGGAAGTTGTTCATCCCTCAAAATTAACAATTATAATAAACTATGTAAGATCGAGTGATTTATCAATCTTAGTTATCTCAACATATTTATTTTACTTGATTGCATCTGATATAATATATTTTTGATATTTATCAAAAATACCTAAAAAGTATGATATTTGCAACTAATACACTGTCTAAGCACGCCATGAGATAATTAAGCTGCAGATATACGTATACACGAACAAAATGCGGTCGATATGTCAAAGCCAACGCCTCCCGGCCAGCTCTTACAATCCCATCATTGGATGCGCAAAACCGCCCTGCCCCTGCCCTCCTCCGTTCCTCACCACTCTGTACATCAGCTGATAGCTGCCGGCGGCCGCTTCGACATACACCGTGGAGTTCTCGTCGATCTCGTCCTTCACAAGCATCCTGGACAGGCGCGTCACCACGCTCTTCTCCAACCATCTCCTCACCGGCCTCGCCCCGTAGATCTGCAAGAAGAGATACATCAGCATCCTTCTCCGGTCAAAACCAACGTACTATATATATATATATGGAGTGCCGATCCATTCTCAAGAGCCGGCGAACTCACCGGGTTATACGACTGAGCCAACACGGCGTCCAGGGCGGCGTCTGAAACGACCAGCGTGACCCCCTTCTCGGCGAGTCGGCCGACGACGCCCTTCATCTGAAGCCGGGCGACCGATCTCAGGTGCGCGTGCGAGAGAGGCTCGAAGATAATTATTTCATCCAGCCGGTTCAGCAGCTCGGGCTTGAAGTGCCTCCGCACCTGACAGCAGCAGATCGATCGGGGTCAGACCGGTGAGCTCCGAGACGACGGTCAAAGTCTGTAGAATTGACTGCTGGTCAAAGTTACATTACGCACATCTTTCATGACGAAGTCATGGGCGACCTGCATCGATACTTTCCCATCGATCACGGAAATAAGATGCTCGGATCCGAGGTTTGACGTCATGATCACGACGGTGTTGGTGAAGTCCACGGTCCTCCCGCGGCTGTCGGTGAGCCGGCCATCGTCCAGAACCTGAAGCAGCGTGTTGAAGATTGAGGCATGGGCCTTCTCCACCTCGTCGAAGAGAACGACACTGTAGGGCTTCCTCCTCACTGCTTCCGTCAGCTGGCCCCCTTCGTCGTGTCCCACGTACCTGGAGGATCGACTCCGGCGAGCAGCTTGAGTTCCACGAACAGAGCTTACCGTGCAATATATAATTGGAGGACGGGGGCGAATTAAAGAAGCAGATGCAGATGCGCACACACCCGGGAGGAGCGCCAATCAGGCGTGCGACGGACTGCTGCTCCATGTACTCCGACATGTCCAGGCGAACAAGCACGTCTTCGCCGTCGAAGAGCTGCTCGGCGAGGGCCTTCGCCAGCTCCGTCTTGCCCACGCCGGTAGGGCCCAGGAAGAGGAAGGAGCCTATCGGTTGATTCGGCTGGCCCAGTCCCGATCTGGACCTCAACACGGCCTCTGCGACGCCCTCGACCGCCTGCTCCTGCCCCACCACCCTCTGGTGCAGCCTCTCCGCCAGTCCGACCAGCCTCTCCTTCTCGTTCTTCCCGAGCCTCGTCACCGGGACGCCAGTCCACCTGCTCACCACTTGGCGACGCACGATCCTCCCCAGTCAGTCCTTGTCTTCTCGGTTGACACAAGCCAAGAAACTGGTAGTAGTACCAAACTACTACGTATATAGTCAAGTACGAAGAATTAATAAGCTTAGGACAGAGGAAGACGTCGTCGTGCACCTCTGCAATCTGGTCGGAACCGACCGTCTCCGCGAGCATCAAGTTCTCCCCGGAATCCCTCTCCAAGTTCGCTATGGCATTGTCTACCTCCGGTAGAGCGCCGTAGCGCAGATCAGCAACACGAGCAAGGTTCTTTCTCCTCTCCGCCTCTTGCAGACAGTACAGCAGATCCTCGCGCCGTTGTTTGAGCTTCTGCAGCTCGTCGATCCTTTCCTTCTCTCTTTTGTATTTCATCTTCAGGGGTTGCAGCTTGTCCTTCAGCTCCACCAGCTCCTTGCGAGCCTGCAAATATTTGAGCAGATTTCAGAGTGTTAGCCAAGGATCTTGGTTGCAACAGAGAAAATCCAACTGCAGGGTGTGATCGATCGGTAAATTAATATTAAGTGACTGGCCTCGACAAGCCTGGCTTTGCTGGCGTTGTCAGTCTCTTTCTCAAGCGCGTGAAGCTCCACTTCTAGCTGGATTTTTTTCCTCTCAAGCGTGTCGACGTCTTCTGGCTGGCTGTCCAGTTGCACTCGAACGCTTGAGCAGGCCTCGTCGATCAGATCAATGGCTTTGTCGGGAAGAAAGCGCCCTTCACCACGAACAAGAAGATCATCATGATCATCCATCCATGTTAACTTGAGATTCACCCAGTAATACTGACCTTAAGATAAGAATGCACTACGGAGATAAAATCATCAGACTTAAAATTAGGGAGAAAAGTCAAAAGTTTGGTTAGATTCTATCAATCTAGATCAATTCTTAGAATTTAAATGAAAAAAATTTTTCTATTTGTTAGAAAGAAGTCTAAAGTAAGCGAATAAGATTTTCTACATAGAGACTAAAGAAATCAGTAGAATTTTAGAAATAATTTTATCGCTGAAATTAATAAGGCTCCTAAACTCTAAGAGATCAGTCAAATTTAAGTAGGAATCATATTTTTATATATTTATGCATTTGGTTCAATGGATTAAAATTATGTATATGTTAATGTAGCAAGTAAATAAGGGAGGAAACCTATACATTATATATATTTAATTAATAAAGCTGGATTGATGAGAAAAATGTAAAGTAAAAAAATCATAAAATGACAGAGTTATATGCCCATATACGTGTATTATGTATTGTTTATGTTCTATTTCCTTGCTCACTCTAAAGTAATATTGGGATAAACAACCTCCGAAGAAAAGCTTTATCAACTTGTTCAACTGTTAGTCAAGCTAGCTAGCTAACTGATTTAGTTATTACAAGTTGTGCCAAAACTATACTAAATTAGATCAAAGATCAAATCACACATGAGAAATTAAGCATTACACCATGAGGGTAATTTCTGAAACATGCGTTATCAACCTACTCAATTGTTAGTCTAGACAATCAATTTATTGTAACAAGATGCGTCAAAACTATACAAACATGTGATCAAATCTTAATCTCACATGAAAATACATTATACTAGAAGAGTCACTTCTTAAACGCGTCTGGGATCACCTACCTTCCCTAGTGGGGAGAGCTTCTTCAATTGCCAATTAAAAAAATATCACGTGTTCAAGTATATTTAACTCAAAATGACTTATTAATGACTATCGATAAATACATTAAAGAGTTTTCTTGGTACAAGATTAACTCGACAATAAACCCGATTTATCCATAAATTTTAGGGGATTTATCTGATACATAATCTAGTGCCATATGAGCACTGAGGGCTTAGTAAAATGTAGAAGGAGAGATTATTAGATCAAGATCAAGCCTATACCCAACACAGCGGACATTCCATGGGACAGATACATAGAGATGCTGCTTACCGGTGATATAGCGGTCGGAAAGCTGGGCAGCCGCCACCAGAGCCCTGTCCTGTATTCTTACACCGTGGTGTCCTTCGTACTTGGCCTTCAGACCCCGGAGTATGCTTATGGTGTCCGCCACGCTGGGCTCCGCCAGGTGCACCTGCTGGAACCGCCGCTCGAATGCGGGATCCTTCTCAACGTGCTTCCGGTACTCGTCCGTCGTCGTCGCCCCGATGCACCGCAGCTTTCCCCGCGCCAGCATCGGCTTCAGCAGATTCGCGGCGTCCATGACGCTGTCCTCGACGCGACCTGGAACGAGAAGACAAGTCTCCCATCTTCAGCGTATGTGCGCGAGATCGCCGGCGGCGGTAGACGATGGAGCCCGCGGGCGCTTAGCTAGACGACGTACCGGCGCCGAGGACGATGTGGATCTCGTCCATGAAGAGGACGACCTTCCCGTCGGCCTCCTCGACCTCCTTCATCACCGATTTCAGCCGCTCCTCGAATTCTCCCCTGTACCGGGTGCCGGCGACCATTGCGCCTGTTGTAACACGAGCGGAATAACCGTACGACTCCGACGAACCGAGTCGTACCCCGGATATCGACCTGTGAATTGAAATAGAAGAAAAGGTATAGATGCTTTACCTGAAGATTGGAAGGATTCTGACAAGGAGGAATATCTCGAGCGGGCCCTGGCGGCAATTCGTCTCAGTCTGTCAGATGACGTATTGCGAGAGGTCGCTGACGAGGATACTCCAGAAAAGCTATGGCTCAAATTGGAAACAAGGTACATGACAAAATCTCTCACCAATAGGCTTTTTGGTAGTTCGAATGGTGAAATGGTGGCCTCCCTTTTATAGGCGTGCAAACAAGAACTCCACGTCCCCACGTCTCCCACCATGCATATCCGAGAGATAGATGATCCGCGCGGTATCCTCGCATGGATGAAGTCCCACGTACGCACGTCTTCACCGACCCTCATGCGGATGAATCCCATGCAACGGCTTCACGGGAAGAGACGTCCCGCGCAAGGGCACGTCGTTGTTCACCCGCGCGAGACACACGCGGGGGATCATCTTCCATGCACGCACGTCTCCTTGAAGGCGAGACGTCTTCTAACAAATTCTCCTCTCGGCTCGTCTTCACAAGCCACCACATTCAGTGTCAAGCTTCACATGCCATCGTAGTATCCGCCAGTGCCCCGTTGGGCACAACTCAAATCTTCTGTAAGCCAATCAAGTCTAGGCAATGCCTAAACTTGTCTGTTGGAATAGGCTTCGTCAGCATATCTGCCGGGTTCTCCGTTGTATGCACCTTTTTCACAGTAATAGCACCCTGTGAAATTATATCACGAACAAAATGATACCTGACATCAATATGTTTGGTCCTCTCGTGATACATCTGATTTTTGGTAAGATGTATAGCACTTTGACTATCACTGTACACCGGAGTTGCATCCTGTACTAGACCCAAGTCATTGACCAATCCTCTTAGCCATATAGCTTCTTTTACTCCCTCTGCTGTTGCCATGTATTCTGCTTCTGTCGTTGACAATGCCACAGTAGACTGCAAGACAGCTTTCCAACTAATAGCACAAGCAGAGAAAGTAAATACATAACCTGTCAAGGATCTCCTCTTGTCCTGATCACCGGCATAATCAGAATCCACATAACCGATAAGCTGACCAGCATTCATTCCCCTTTTGAATACAAGACTTACATCTGACGCACCTTTGAGATAGCGAAGTATCCACTTTACAGCTTCCCAGTGAACCTTCCCTGGATTTCCCATGTACCTGCTAACAACACTAACAGCATAAGAAATATCAGGTCGAGTGCATACCATAGCATACATGATGCTTCCAACTGCACTCGCATAAGGAACTGATGCCATCTGCTCCTTTTCTTCCTCAGACTCGGGCGAATTTGCTGCAGATAATCTGAAATGAGCTGCCAATGGAGTACTCACAGCTTTGCAATGCTTCATGCCGAACCTTTCCAAGACCTTCTCTATGTACTTCTTTCGTGATAAGCACAACCGTCCAAAGGCCCGCGGGGTTCCCGTGTATCTCCATGCCCAATATCTTCTTTGCCGCACCGAGATCCTTCATCTCAAACTCGCCTTGCAACTCGAGATTTCAAATATTTGATATCCGACATATTCTTAGAAGCAATTAACATGTCATCCACATACAACAAGAGATAGATAGCAAACCCATTCAAAGCTTCTTATGATACATGCAACTATCATAATTACTACGTAAGTAATTTTGACTCAGCATAAATGTATCAAACATTTTGTACCACTGCCTTGGTGATTGTTTTAAGCCATATAAAGACTTCTTTAGCAAGCAAACATGATCTTCCTTGCCGTAAACTCGCAAATCCCTCAGCCGATGCATGTAGATTTCCTCTTCCGGCTCTCGCCATGTAAGAACGCCGTCTTTACATCAGTTGTTCCAGCTCTAAGTCGAGCATAGCAACTATAGCAAGCAATGCACGAATCGAAGAATGTTTTACAACCGGAGAGAATACCTCGTTGAAGTCTATACCTTCTCTCCGTGTAAAACCTTTTGCTACGAGCCGTGCCTTGTATCTAAGCATCTTCTACTCCCGGGATTCCCTCCTTTTTCTTGAAGACCCACTTGCTACCAACAATTTTCGAATTTGGTACTTTGACAAGCTTCCATGTGTCATTCTTTCTAAGAGACTCCATCTCCTCTTCCATGGCCAATTGCCACCGAGGAGAATCGTGTGATGCTATCGCCTTTCGATATGAACTAGGTTCATCCTCCTCAATCTCCCTCTCGCAATAGATAAAGCAAAAGCTACCATGTCAGAATTACAATACCTGCTAGGTGGTCTGATCACCCTGCGCTCTCTATCCACTGCAATACTATGCTGCCCTTGAGGAGTTTGTTGTTGTGTTGTACTACTCTCTGGTATATCAATTGTTCTATTCAGACTCTGAGCTGTCTCCTCTCGCACTGTATCTGCTCCTAGGAGCTTCACCTCCAGCTCCCCTTGCTTGCTTTTATCATGATCTCCATCAGTGGTTGACTTCTCTCCTGATTGAAACATCGCAGACTCATCAAAGGTCACATCTCTCTTTGTCAAGAACCCAGGTGACTGAGGGTCGACACACCACAGTCGATACCCTTTCACACCCTGTGCATATCCTACAAAAATGCATTTCTTGGCCCTCGTCTCTAACTTGTCTCCTATGACATGAGCATAGGCAATACAACCGAAAATTCCCGAGGTTAGAATAATCCGATTGGAGATCCGGACCATACCTCCTCAGGAGTCTTCAACCCAATAGCTGTAGATGGTGATCTGTTCACAAGATAGCAAGCAGTATTGACAGCTTCTGCCCAGAACTTCTTTGATAAGCCAGCTTGAGAAAGCATGCACCGTGCTCTCTCTAAGAGTGTTCTGTTCATCCGTTCCGCAATTCCATTTTGTTGTGGTGTCCCCGCTACGTTGCGATGCCGAACTATGCCTTTATTCCCGTAATTCATTAAATTCCTTTGAGCGTAAATTCCATACCGTTATCGCACGGGAGGCGCTTGATTTTCTTTCTGTTCCCGCCGCTCGATCAACGCCTTCCATCGCTTAAAGGTGATGAACACATCACTCTTCTTCTTGATGAAAAATACCCAGACCTTTCTTGAATAGTCGTCAATAAAGGTCAACATGTAGTGTGATCCTCCCAACGAAGCAACTGGAGCAGGACCCCAAAGATCGGAGTGGATGTAATCCACCGTGTCTTTGGTTCTATGGACTGCCGTATTGAACTTTACCCTGCATTGTTTGCCAAACACACAATGTTCACAAAAATCCAACTTACCAGTCATTTGTCCATCAAGCAAGCCTTTCTTGCTAAGCTCTACCATGCCTCGTTCACTCATGTGGCCTAGTCGCATATGCCACAATCGAGTAGGATCATCCTCTGAGCCACCAGCAACATGCACTGTCAACTACAAGGCTCCCCGTAGGTGATAGAGTCCTCCAGCCAACTTACCCTTCATTACAACCAAGGCACCTCGAGAAACTCTAAGCACTCCGTTTTCTGCTGTAAAACGGTATCCACGTGCATCCAAGAGACTAAGAGAAATTAGGCTTCTTTTCAGATCAGGGATATGACGTACCTCTAGAGTTCTGATGATGTCATCATACATCCTGATTCTGACTGTACCAACACTCGCTTTCCGCAATAGTTCTATTGTCTCCTAAAGAGACGGTACCACTACTTACTGCCGTGTAAGTAGAAAACCATTCTCTATGAGAACACATATGAAAAGTACATGCAATCAAGTATCCAATCATCCCCCGACGTACCCGTCGAGACCTAGAACGCCTCCCCTTCGATGTATCCTCTTGAACTACGTTTACCGCATCGAAGAAGACTCTACTTGCATCTTGCCTTTTCCCTTCCACTTTGGACAAATGAGTCCTTCTTGATGTGCCCTCTTTGGTTGCGTTCGTAGCATTTCCGACATTCTTCGCCGACTTGGATTTGGATCCGAATCGCCATTCTTCTCTTTTCCTCTCTTCTCGCTCTTCCCGTACCATCAAGCCATCTGCTTGATTTTCACCATGAGTTTCCTGCACACGCTTTTTCAACTCTTTCGAGTTTAAGGATGACTTAACATCCTCTACGGACAGAGTATTTCTTCCGTACATTAAAGTATCCACAAAACTCTCATATGAAGATGGTAAAGAACCTAAAAGGATAATGGCCTGATCTTCATCCTCAACTTTAATATCAATATTTTTAAGATCCATTACAATCCTATTGAACTCATTCAGATGGTCAATAACGGACGTACCTTCTTTCATTCTGAATGTGAACAATCTCTGCTTTAGATAAAGCCTATTGGTGAGAGATTTTGTCATGTACCTTGTTTCCAATTTGAGCCATAGCTTTTCTGGAGTATCCTCGTCAGCGACCTCTCGCAATACGTCATCTGACAGACTGAGACGAATTGCCGCCAGGGCCCGCTCGAGATATTCCTCCTTGTCAGAATCCTTCCAATCTTCAGGTAAAGCATCTATACCTTTTATCGCCTTGCTTAGCCCTTGTTGTACCAATAAGGACTGCATCTTCAACCGCCATATGTTGAAGTCTTTCGTCTTTCCGTCAAACACTTCGACGTCGAACTTCATCGCCGATGTTGACTTGACAGCCATCTCGTAGATCGAACAGCAACCGGGCAACCGTGCTCTGATACCAGTTCGAATGGTGAAATGGTGGCCTCCCTTTTATAGGCGTGCAAACAAGAACTCCACGTCCCCACGTCTCCCACCATGCATATCCGAGAGATAGATGATCCGCGCGGTATCCTCGCATGGATGAAGTCCCACGTACGCACGTCTTCACCGACCCTCATGCGGATGAATCCCATGCAACGGCTTCACGGGAAGAGACGTCCCGCGCAAGGGCACGTCGTTGTTCACCCGCGCGAGACACACGCGGGGGATCATCTTCCATGCACGCACGTCTCCTTGAAGGCGAGACGTCTTCTAACAGCGCCCATGTCGAGGGCCACCAGTCTGACGTTCTTCAGGCTGTCGGGCACGTCCCGCCTCGCGATCCGCTGCGCCAGCCCTTCCACCACGGCCGTCTTCCCGACGCCGGGCTCCCCCACCAGCACCGGGTTGTTCTTCGTCCTCCGGCACAGGATCCTAACCACGCGCCGGATCTCCTCGTCCCTCCCGATGACGGGATCCAGTTTGCCGGCCTGCGCTACCAGGTCCTGGCCGTAGGTCAGCACAGAATTTAAGTTGTTGTTGTCGCCGAAGAGGCTGTCCGCGCCGTCGCTCCCTTCCTCGTCGACCCTCAGCTTCTCGACCTCGGACCTTACTCTGGGCACGCCGAGGCCGGCCTCGCCGAGGCAATTCGCGAGCTTCTTGTCTTCCAGGAGGCCCAGGATCAGGTGGTCGGAGGCGAGGAGGTTGCCCGCCCGGTCTCTCTGGAAGGCCAGCGCGAGCTCCATGCACTTGAGGAGAGCAGGGGACGGCACGGCTTCGTCGGGCGGCGGCGATTGCGAGGGCATCTTCTCCAGCTTGTTGGCGAGCACGAATTCGAGGGTGGCGGCGGCGCAGAAGTCGCCGCCGGAGGCGTTGGTGATGGCCTGGACGAAGATGCCATTGCGGTCCTCGAGGAGGGCGCCGGCGACGTGGAGGGGGTTGATCTTCGGGTGGCCGCAGCCGATGGCGAGCTTCTCGGCGGCGAGCCCAATCTGCTTCACCTTCTCCGTGAACCTGTCGTAGTCCATCCCGGAACAGAACTCGCCGGTGACAACCAACACGCCGGCGCCGCCGCAGCGAAGGGGGGGGGGATGGAATCCGCCGCGCACAGTCAGAAGGTGCGATCTTTTTTATGGAAATCAAGAAATTGTCGAGATTGTGAGAGAGGAAGCTCGCGAGAAGGAGCTCACCACAGTCAACGCTCTCCGATGAATCTTCTGAGTGGGCGACATGACTTGTGAGGTACCGGAAGAGCTGTTGGTCAACGCTCCCTCTGTCACAGGAATCCCCCTGATATTAACAACTTGCAATACAACCATCACATTTGTGAGCGATTACCTAAGCGTTGTTATAACAGAACTTCGGTTCACCTCGGACAGAACTGTCTCAATCTTTTAATAAAAAATCGTCATATTTAATGTGGTGTTTGGTTGCGTGATAATTTTTTGTACATGATAAAAAATTGTATTAAAATAAAAAGTAAACCAACTCATGACATAAAATTATCATGTTTGGAGGGATGTGATTACAAAAAAGAGTAACCACCGCACATGACCAAATAAAGTGGGGGACCACAAGAAAAAAGAAAGAGGTGAGATCCTCTTTTTTTGTTTAAGAAGAAAATCACTTTCAAAACATAAAATTGTCATGGTTACCAAACACCTCTTTTAACAAGTTTTCTTACAATTTTTAAAAATTAAAATAAAAACATCCATTATCATGCAACCAAACACCCCATAAATGACAATAGAATTGTTCAATGTTCGATTCAACTTTAAAACTCAAATCAAATTAGTAATTTAATTCGATGTGATTTAGTTTAAATTATCGGTCAATTTAGTTTAATTTATAAGACTCTTCAAATTAAATCAAATCAACAAATCGAATAACTCAAATTAAATTAAATATTTTATTTTAAATAATACATAATATAATATTTATATATTTTTTCTTACGAAGATAAATTTGTTTTAAAAAATTTTAATACAAAATTAATGTAATGTATAATCATACACATAAAATTTTAATATAATATGATTTAAAACAAACAAAATAAATTTATATATTAATGTATCTACTGTACCTCGATAAAATACGACTTGGACCAGATTAAAATAAATTAAATTGAATTAATTTAATTTACGAGGTGGTTTGATTTAGTTTAGGAGGTAGTTTGATTTAGTTTGACTCAAGAAAAAATACTTAAAAATTAAATCAAATCAAATTATGAACACTCTTACGTGACCCTTCAATTATACTGATTTAAGTGACAATTCGATCATTGAACTGAATTATCATTTAAGTTGGATGGGATTATCGTCGTTTTTTTTAAACTAATATTGTTCTTTTCACCGACGAACCGAGATGATTCGGATTTTTATAACAATGTATACTAGTTGAGACTAGTCAAATAATACCTTATATAATTATTAATTTTTTTAAATTAATATTCAATTCAGTGGGTAGTCGAGTTACTTACAAGGTCATCAAATCGAGCACGATGAATCCGTTCAAAGTTCAATTCACTGATCGATGAACTTTTATATTTTTGTTCAAGATTTGTTCGATTATTCTAATAAATGAGCTGAGCAAGGTTTTTACGAAACCGAGTTTCAGCCTTAGTTAATTTGCGCTTTTCTCACAAATTTCATCCTCACGTGCTTAGCTGGTGGCGTTGCGCCCCGCACCGTAGGCTCCCGTGAGACCCGGATCAAAGTCAAAGTCAACTGGGTGTGTAATCAAGCACGCAAACGGCGAGACGTGAGAACTGAGAACCAGCCAGCCGAGTCAAAGCGGCAACCAGCGTTGGCATGGTTGACCAAAAAAAGGTCCGAAAAACACCTCCCCTCGGGATCTTTTGCTCAGGGCACGCTGGATGAAAAAAATTTCAAGTTCAATAATTCATGTTCATATCTATTTAGTTGATTGAATATTAATTTAATATACCATTTTATTACATAAAATATACAAGAAAATTATTACTATCTAGTCTACTGTGAACTTTGCTTCCAACTTCGTATATCGTGTAAAAGAAGTAATTAATTTGATATATAATACGAATATGAATGTATAAGAACTTTGCTCTAACTTGATTTACATTGCTGGCAATTAAGTGGTCTGAGAAGACTTGTATCAACAAGCGAGTTCAGATGTTGAGGAAGATTAACGAGGTGTTTAGTCATGATATAATTACCATGGTAAAGTAAAATATAAAATATAGCTAAAAACTTAAAACACCTTGTTTAGATTTGGAATGAAATTTTTTGGAGAAGGTAAAACAGATTTATCTCCAAATTAATCTTGAACCACACACCCCCCTTAGGCGTCGTTTGGTATCGGGATAAATTTAATGGGGATAGGGATAAACCAATCCTTGTGGTTGACCCTATCCTTATTACGTTTGGTTTGACTTAGGATAGGTTTAGGGATAATCATATCCTATGTTTGGTATGTTAACAATAAATTCGAGGATAACTTTAAATTTTTATATTTTATCTTTATTTTTTATATTATCTTATTTTATTATTCATAACAAATTCATAAATATCTTAACTTATTTACACATTTATATAATAAATTTAAAATATTATTTAAATATATATATAAGTTTAAACTCGGACGGAGCTCAGCTCGCCCTCCCTCCAGACAAAACCCGGCGGACGGAGACGGACGGTGATTCCCGCGGAGCCGCTCCCCGCCCCTTCTTTCCGACTAGGGGTTGGCATAAAACAGTTCAAACCGAGAAACCAAATCGAACCAACTCATTCGGTTCGGTTTGGGACCCTTTCGGTTTGATTCGATTTAAAAAATATCTAAACCGATTTAAATTGAACCAAACCAAATTGTTTAAATTGACTTAATCAAACAAAATATAATCCCCCCTCCCGGCGGGCGGACGCCGCTCCCGCCCGCCCTCCTCCTCGCGGACGCCGCTCCCCCGCGGCACCCCCTCGGCGGACGCCGCCTGCTCTCCCGGCGGACGCCACTCCCCCCGCGGCACCCCCTTCCTCCCCGCCCCCCCCCCGGAGCTCCCCCCGCGGCACCCCCTTCACCCCCCCTCCCCGGAGCACCCCCCGCGTCCCCCCGCGGCGCCCCCTTCACCCCCTCCCCCGGAGCTCCCCCCGCGGCGTCCCCCTTCACCCCCCCCTCCCCGAGCTCCCCCCGCGGCGCCCCCTTCACCCCCCTCCCCGAGCTCCCCCGCGGCTCCCCGCCGGACGGCGGCGCTCAGCCCCTCCCCGGAGCTCCCAGCTCCCCCTCCCCCGCGGCGGCTCCTCGCCGGACGGCGGCGCTCATCCCCCTCCCCGGAGCCGCCGGCTCCCCTCCCGCGGAAGCGCCCCCCCCCCGCGGCGGCTCCCGCCGGACGGCGGCGCTCAGCCCCTCCCCGGAGCTCCCGGCTCCCCCTCCCGCGGAAGCGCCCCTTCCCCCCGCGGTGGCTCCCCGCCGACGGAGCCGCCGGCTCCCCCTCCCGCCGGAGCCGCCACCGCGAGCGTCCAACCCCAGCCGCGCGAGAATCGTATCCCCGAAACATGGATCCTATCCCACTAAAAAGAGGGGATAGGTTATTCACGAGTTTAACCCCATTTTCAAGGATAAATCGGATTAAATTAAACCAGGTTAAGATGAATGTTATTTGTCTACCAAACGAAGGATAGGGGATAAACCAGGTTTATCCCACCTTATCCTGAACGTGGCCTTAGGGTTCAAAGTTGTACTAATTTTTATTCATACTCAGAGATAAGTGATTCCGAGTTTGAAAAACCACCAGCGTCTTGTATCTGAATCTGATAAATTATAAGTTGGAATAATAAATTCCGTTTGTTTTTGAAAACCAATAATAATTTTCAATTTGGTCGAACCGGCTCTCTGGTCCTCGACTGAACCGGCTCTCTGGTGCTTGACTGAACCGGTCCCTCGGACGGTCGGCTCCAAATCCCAGCCCTTGCTCCGCCGCAGGGAGAGCTCTTGCGCTAGACAGCGATGGCGTCGACTACCGTGAAGATTTGGGGATCCTTTCTCCGCCAAAGAGCCCCCTATGGTTTAGCTTCCTGCAGCAGCACTAACCTTTCAAGTGCTTGCAGTGGGCTATTAAGTAGGAAGCTTCGCCGTCCCGCTTCTCAGTCGTTCGATTTATCTGTTCCGGATGGTGGCCAAATGCCACTTCTGCCGATTCACGTTCCCTTCTTTTCAGGATTTCGCTTTGTTGAACGGAGTTTTACTTCTAGTATTTCAGATGGAATTCCCTTATCAGCTCACATGGTCAGGAGGATATGGTCGTCTACACCCGTTTGTATGGGTAGACGTTCCAGCAAGATCGCCACCAGAAAGGTTAACTCGCTTTCTTCGTCTTGTTGCCAACCTGACTGTTTTTAGATGCCAGCGAACTGCATGGTTATAGAAATTTTATTTCCTTTCGCTGGTAAATGTCGTGGGCTCTGATGTGTTCGCATTCTCACAAGAAAAGTGTCAAAGACGATAATTCTGCTCTGATGAATTGATATTGATCAATGAGCTGTAAATACCTACCTGGATATTTCCTATGAAAAATCTCTAGTTCTGTGGGGTTCTGCTGCTGCGGGTGCTTCTAGAACAAAAATGCTGTATGGTTCAGCTACTGTGCTGCCTACGATTAAATAATCGATTTTATTGTTCAGATACGATGCATAAGTCTCAGATTCCTTGTCCTTTTTTTTGCAACCACTTCTTTAAAAAATACTTATGGTGAAACATTGCGTCGTCTGCAGGGTACCCAGGATGCAAAGAAGGCAAAGCGGTACGGAAAAATTGGAAAAGAAATTGTATCTGCGTAAGTTCTTTGAATATTTATCCTCCTTCAAGAATTAGCAGATTCCATGCCAAGAAAAAAATGGATTCTGCTTGGCATTTTGTTCATCAGTTTTGGCTCTTGATTATGCAAAGTTATGATGAGAAAGTGCCATTTTTCTTTAGTTAATTTTCTGAAGTGACTTATTTCTTAAGGTGGAAAGCATTGCATTCCATTACTGAAAATTGAGAAGAACCAATTAATGCCTTAAAACAGTCATTCAACTGAAATCAAATGGCACAAATATCTAGATGCCTACCGAATTCAGCTTGGTAACTAGCTGTGTTGTTGATCTCTTTGTTTTTCCTAATACCTTTACCCTCTTGAACTGTACTGGAATAATATGATTGTGCTAAAGGACGGCCCTTGGCATACCTTTAACATGTGAGAAAGTAATTCTGCCAACACAGGGTTTTGAAAATATGCCTACTTTTTGTTAAACAACACGAATTAGTGCATGCAAAACTTCCATTGAAGAAAAACAATTCCACAATGTTGGGCTCACTGATCTAACTACGCAAGTTTCCAGTTTTGTTGTCCGCTACTCTTGGTTAGGTATGTTACCTGCAAATGTAACCAAAAGCACCAACAACAATTGTTTCTGAATTTCATAGTGATGCTGAACTACCCACTATCAGCCATCTCACCAGTTGAGAATTAGATTTTAGGTTATTCTCTCCAACCTTAGTTTCTGGCAAATCAGAATATGTCAATTTAAATATCATATGCTAGTCTTTTAACTCTCTTTAACAAGCGATAAATGGGAGAGAAAGATGGGGTGGCTCAAGAGAGACCACAAGAGGGATGGAGACAAATAAAATGGGTTGAGAGAGAAGAGAGAGAGACGGAGGAGAATGGATGTGGACAGATTTACAGAGAAAGAGAGAGAGCTAAGGATAGACTTGATGATGGACACAGGCTTGAGAGTTGCGAGGGCGGAGAGTTCATGTTTGTGTGCCCTAGGAGCATTAAGTGGGGCCTTGAGTGCTTAGGCGAGCACCTTGGGTGCCTTGAGAACTTGGTCAGGTGCCTTGGTCACTTTATGTTTGTGTGCCCTAGGAACTTAAGTGGGGGCCTTGTGTGCTTAGGTGAGCGCCTTGGGTACCTTAAGAAGTTGGTCAGGTGCCTTGGTCACTTTATGGCTGCCCATAAAGGTTTCCCATAGTGGGTGCCTTACTACATCAAATTTCTTTCTGCTCGGGCAACTGGCATCAACAACTGTGAGAACTCCTGCCTTCTCTGCCACGCTCCTGATGCTCTCCACTTTCCACAGGTGAATGCTAATGGCGTCTCTGGGAATAAGAATATCAGGGATTTTTTTCTAGCCGAGCTTTTATCAAACTGTGGCAACCAAGGAATGTCAACCAACTCCTTTAGTCATCAGAATAACAGGGAAAGAGGAGCCACCCTAAGGGATAGCAGGGGAAGCGGAGTTACCGAGCATAAGGGACTTCCCTGCAGAGGAACTTTGCATCCTTGAAGCTAACAGACAAAAACTACTGCAACAGCTGCTGTCAAAGCAATGCTGGCTACAGCCACTACTCTGGAAGAATGAAGACCAGTGGTCTCTCAAGACATTTCACACATCTATTTCTCCTTACCATCCACCATGCCTTCTCCTCACTTTTCTACTATGATTGCACCACCATATGCACTCTTCTTCCTATGAGCTTTCTCTACACCACTCATGTCAATTTTGTTTACTCTGCTCATTCTCTCCTAAACAGGGGATGAGATATTGTTATGGCATGGTGAAAGGCTTGCTACAAGAAAGTGGAGTAAAGGGTTTCGTCATTGGTCTCTGTGGCTAACTTTAACATGCCTTCTGCAATGGCATGCTTCCACCAGAAATAAACTTTAGAGCCTGACAAGCATTGTTGTTACCTTGATTTCAGGTGTAGATCTTGATTTCAGGTATAGCTTATTAAGCATATCTCTAACATGTTTGTATACATATATCAACGGAAATATCTATTTGGACCGAAAAGTACAACCATATAGGGTCATAAGGTAATTATTTAATCTTATTATTTTAGGAATATGGTTCCTCGAATTGACGAATCCTCACTGATATCTATTTTATATGCTGCTTGTTTATCTCTCTATCTTGTATTTCTTGGTCCATGTTCAAATGATTGTTGTTACATAATTTGTCAAACTCAAGTCCTCGGCTGGTTTTATTTAACATATTTTTGCAGCTCCTTCTTATCAAATTATCTCTTAAAATGCGGAAATAAAACCTCAGCTGAATTTTTTTTGTTGGTTCATCTAAAACATTGACTCCATATCATATGTCCTTTCTCTGTGGTTTGTTCAGGGCAAGGATTCCGGAATCGGAATCCGATTCCGATTCCAGGAATCGGCCGATTCCTGGGAAGAAAATCGATTCCGGATCGGTCCGGAATCGGTTTTTTTTTTTGAAAATTTTTTTCGTCAGAAAAATTCAAAAAATTCAGAAAAAATTCTAAAAAAATAGGAAATGAGTTAGAAATTTTTTTAAAAATAACCAATGCATTCATCCACGGGACCACATCGAATAAATACTAATGAACTCCAATTGAAGACTTGAAGTTAAGTACATATTCCAATTCCATTGATTCAAAAATCAAAGAGATGATACATCATGAAAAAAAAATTACATCATATCAATCTACTACCAAAATCTAGGATATAAAATTTACTCCAGTTTAACGACACTCGGACTCGTCGGAAACGCGTAAGAATGGACGTATGAAGTTTTCGGCGAAGAAATCTTATCAAAAACCTTACAAAGATCGAAGAAGAGGTTGATTCGAGGCCGGTCCGAGCTTGAATCGGCGGAATCCCTTGAAGACGTTGCTTGGAATCACCGGAATCGCCGCCGGAATTGCCGGAATCGGTGGAATCGGGCCGGAATCGATGCTTGGATCGACGGAATCGGCCGGAATCGACGCTGGCAGCTGGGATCGAGGCCAGAATCGCCGGAATTGCGCCGGAATCGCCGGATCCAGCTTCTGCCGCCGCGGGATCGACAGAATCGACCCCCGTGGGTCGATTCCGGCCCTTCTAGGGCCGGAATCTGTTCGATTCCCGGTCCAGAATCGAACCGGGCCGGTTGACCCAGTCTTCCGAAGGAATCGGTCGGATCGACCGATTCCACAAGGAATCGATTCCGACCGATTCCAAGCGATTCATACCGATTCCGCGGAATTCTTCCCGGAATCGGTCCTTCCGCCAGGAATCGGATCGGAATCCACCGATTCGATTCCGGAATCGGTCGGAATCGGACCGATTCCGCCGATTCTGCAATCCATGGTTCAGGGTTTATGGTCAATCCTCTTCTTTCCTGCATCATACATCATGTCCCATAGGAAAGTGAGACTGTATACTTGTGCATCTATTCCAGAGTCCATCCTAGTTATTCTGTCTATCCCAGCCAAGGCAGGCATTATTAGAATCGGGGACCAGATCGTGGGGAGAAAAACTGATCCAGAAGCAGCCCTGCTCAGTTCTTTGAAGAACATAAAAAATAGTAGAAATCATGGTTCGCCGGGTCGCGACCCGGACCCGACCCGGTCGGTTTTGGGGCCGACCGACCCGGTCGCGACCCCAAGACCCCGACCCCATTTTTAATTTTTTATTATTATTTTTCGCGACCCAGGCCGACCCCGTCCCGACCCGGGTCGCGACCCCAGCCGACCCGGGTCGGTTTGAGGCCAAACTGATCCGGTCCCGACTCCCGACCCCACCTTCCTTGGTAGAAATACATTCATAAAGGGATTCCAGCACTATCCGACCCTTTTAGGATTGAATTGGCACTAGAATCAGGTGCTGGGACAGCGGTGGCGCTGCAGGGCACTGCCCCTGCATCTTTCCCGCCCAGTTTATCAGGTCCAATACTATATGACAGGATTCTAGGATATTGGGTCCATCGGACACGATATCTCTAGATCCAATCCGGCTTCTATCTGGTCCGATGGACCTGGTAGGGCAGGGAAGACGCAGGTGGCCCCCTGTGGCGCCGCCTGCGGCCCTGTCAGTCCCAATCCATGACCGATTAGGCCCAAGGATCACGGGATCGGAATCAGAGTTGGGATCAGTAGGTACTGATCTGATCCAGATAGGATCGGCGTGGATCGGATCGGTCCTATCCCTACTGATCCGCTGGAACAAAAATAGGTCTGGAATCGGTACATTTAAAACAAAACTGATTCCAATCCGATCCAATCCCGACTGATCTTGGCTGATCCGGTCTATCCAGCCGAATTGCAAAAAAAAAAAAACCAATCCGATCCTGATGATCCAGCTGATCCTGGCCAATTCTATCGAGACTTTTTTCCGTATTTGTCTTCCAGCTGAGAATCGGGTCTGTAATGACCGATCCGATCCAGGAATTGGCCGATCCCGATCTGGATCTGCCGATTCCGCAATCTATGATTCAGGTGGGAATCCAAGAGTAGATCAGACCCCCCTCCCTCTTCTAGAATCAAGTTGGCTGGTGCTGATTCCAATCTGTGTTGGCCAATTCTGCATTCCATGATCCCAGCCAGAAATTCATCTCCTAGTATGTTGTCTTACATGCTTCTCTAACAAGTAGAAAATTTAGGAGTTCTGTCTGAATAACAAGTGTTTTCTTAGGCAACCTTAAAGGGAGAAATTCGTTAAAATCAAAAAGTAATAGAGTACACAAAACAAACAGAAGGACCTATCCAGGAGATAGATCAACCCAAAAGAAACAAACATAGTGACAATAAAAGACAGAAGACCGCCCTTTAGACGAAAAAGAGGAATAAACCTCAAAGTATTGAACTCCTCTCTATTCCATTCTCCAGACATTCCCCAATCTTTGAGGTGCTAACAGCAGCCAAGATTTGATCTGGATGCTGAAATAACCCTTTAAACCTTCTCCTGTTTATGGTTATCCAAATGCCCCACAACATATCTGGTAAAAGGGTTTCCCACATGTCTGATTTCAGATGATCAGGCCTCTGCCTGTCCTAATTGACCAACAGTAAAAGGGCAGATGGCTCCTTGCCATGATATGTGATGTACTCAACAATCTTGAGCATACCTGACCAAGATTTTGGATGTGGCCGCAGTTCAGGAAAAGGTAATTTTGGTCCTCCTCAAAGCTGCTGCAAAGGTTGCAAATTTTACCGTTGTGATCTTTCGTCCATTTCATTCTAACTACCATAGAAAGACAAAGTGCAAGATGCTTAATGGGAATGATCCTCTTAGAATGCCCAAGAGTAGGGAGAAAGCAACTGTCTTGCTCAGAAGGTGCACTCCTACAATTTCATTCTTGTGGAAATTAATTTTGTAAAAAAAAATGATCAAGGCCTCTAAGTTAATCTCCTTATTTATCTTCGCAGATAAAAGCATAGTTTTCAAGGCAATCAAAACGACCAAGGTGACATAGTATGTCGCTTAGGCGTAAGACGAGATGTTAGGCGACACTTTTTATAATAAAATTGATAAAATAAAAAATATATGAATTTCAAATAATACATAAAAATAATAAATAATGTTCAATTGCGTAGTTAAATAGATTAAATAACATGAATAGCTACTTAGAACTACTAAATTAAGTTAATTTTAATACTTAATTTGTATTAACTATCAGTAAATATCTACAAAATTACTTAATCCTAATTATTATTTCATCAAAATATATTTATAATCAAAATAACTATTAGAACTAGTTATTTTTACTTCAAAACAACTCACTTAAGTGATATTGATATTTAATTAGCATTATTTATTCATAAATTAGACAATATGGGGACAATGGTGTACTTCTCGCCTAGGTGCCCTTCACCTTAACAAGTGAGAGCGTGCCTTGGCAACGCCTTGAAAACAAGGGATGAGAGTAACAAAGTACGTCCGCATGCTGTGTACGAGACTTTGAGTCAACTTACCTTCTCTTTAGTTACCCTCCTCTAGGTTAGCTTAGGTCTACCACGTCTTTTTGTTTCTACTATTTTCGTATTTTCAAATTTTCTTGAATCATGTTTAAAACCACCCTCTCCTCCAAGACAAATTAAGTTATTAATCCAAAATGGCAAACAAATAGGGAACATAAACGGATCACCATGCCTTAAACCCTGTAAACTAGATAAAACATAAAATTGATTTTATTTCTGTAATATTAACTCAGTTGAAAAAATATTAGCATTTGTAGTTTAGTCTTTACATTTTGACCCCTTTTTTTTCATATGACCTCTGGATATATATGCTTGGACTTTATCTGTTTGTTGAATGATGTCTATTTTATTCATAAAATTGAATTATGTATGTAAACTGAGTATGTATGGAAGATTCCCTTTTGGGGTGTCTACTCTGGATATATGCTTTTACGTTCTACTTCTTGCATTGTCGACAGTTTCCATACTTGCATTGTGAATATTATTGAGATAGATTTATATCAGGGCTCATGTTATATCGTCTCTCTTTAATGTCTTTCCTTCCTCTTAAACAATGATCATCTTTCTGTTCAAAAATGTACCAGTGTAAAGAAAGGTGGTCCAAATCCAGTATCAAATACAGCCCTTGCTGCCGTTCTGGAGAAAGCAAAAGAACTTGATGTTCCCAAAGAAATTGTTGAGCGCAACATAAAAAGAGCATCAGAAAAGGGTCAGGAGGCGTACATTGAAAAAATTTATGAGGTAAGTTCGAAATGCTTCCTGCTTATCTCCTTTACTCGTTGATTTATCATGCCTATTTTGTCTGTCATATTCATAATATTATATTGTAGGTATATGGTTTTGGTGGAGTTGGTATGATAGTTGAGGTTTTAACAGATAAAATAAACCGCTCAGTGGCAGCAGTTAGAGAGGTAGTAAAAGATTGTGGTGGAAAGATGGCCGATCCAGGATCCATCATGTTCAAATTCAGACGTGTTAGGGTTGTAAACATAAAGGCCAATGATGCTGACAAAGACCAGCTACTTGCTATCGCATTAGATGCAGGCGCTGAGGACGTAATTGAACCCCAAAATCATGAGGATGGTATGGAGGAGGATTCTTCGGAAAGGTAATTGCAATTTGCAAATGAATTCTGGTGTTCTTATAGGCAGTACGAGAGTTATCAATGCATGTACTTTAAGTGCTCGTGTGTCCAAAACTTTCCTTTTACTCTCTCTAGCCGTCTCTGTTCTTATCTGCATAATTTCTTCCGATGCCTAGGAATTAGCTCCAGTGAATACAATTGTGGTTGGTAGATAATAGACAATAAAGATTTTGTAGAATGTTCGACCTCCATTGCTCAAATATTATTTCAATATATGACAACCTTGCTCTCATTAATTTCTAGTTATGATATTTCTGGTGAGCAGTATAGTTTTGAAAGAACAAGAGACAAATGAATAGATCTCACTTACTTCTCGAAGTTGGCCTTCTATTCTGATGAATGCTTAGGAGTAATAGAAGTAGGTCCATCCTCATCGCAAGGATAATTTAAGCCTATACACCCTAATGCAAGGATTACTCTCTATTTTCACTCATTAAATTTTGTTCTATCATGATAAGGCATAGACCCGTGAAAGTTGCAGTCAAGAGAGAAACGAATGCAATAAACAATGATGCTTAATGACCTGTTTGGTTAGAGTTTCATTTTTGGTACTATGTCAATATTGATATTAATATTTTCAAACGTTGGAATATCAATATCAAAAGTAATACAAGTTGTCACTTGTATTACATAATATGCTTTGTTTGCACTGTAAATTTTACAATTGATACAATTAACCAAACATCTCTTAATGGTTCCTATCAATGTCAATTTTGATAGTGATAGAGGTACCTAATAGTGTTACCAAACTGGGCATAAAATAGTAATAGGTGGTATTGGCTTTCCAAGGTCTTCCTGTTAGCCATTTGTTTGTTATCTAGCGTGCATAACCTTTGGCATCACCATCATAGTTTCTTAATCCAACCTCTTAATTTCTCCTTTTTTTCAAAGTTAAAATTTAAGATTTCGGGGTTGAACCCTGTTTCTATCTTTGCTTCTTCCTTAGCGAACTGCTTTCATTTTCCATGTTAGTGACCATGATTAAGATCCAATTCAAGTGCTCTGGTTTTGCACTGATTTTTCAGCTATTATAAAGTTGTTTGTTCATCTGAAAGCTACCTTGAAGTAGTGTCGAGACTGCGGAATGAAGGAATTGTGTTTGAACCAGATAATGGTTCTGAGCTGCTCCCCTTGGTGATACTTGAGGTAGTTATTTGTTCCATGCAATTCGGTGAAAATGGGCATTGTTTCATGTAACAAGCATGCTACTTCCCGTTCATCATATGGTCCCGAGTCCAGAGCAGCGTGCTATAACACGGCGCTATAACACGCCCCCATGAGCAGAAGCTTGTGTCGATACTTTGTTTTTAATTGGAAATACATCCATATTTCTTCTATGTTGCACGTATTTCCAAACACAAGAGTTGAGTTGTCATCTTCTCTGGCAGGTGGACGATGAAGCTGTGGATTTGAACAGGGAACTTATGTCAAAGTTGCTCGAATTAGATGATGTAGACGCAGTGTATTCGGACCAAATGTGAAGTAGATGATGCTGTTGCCGAATGATCAGCATCTAGAAATTGAATAATTTTATTCCTCGCATTCCTTCCTGTCCAAGGATAACTAATAATATATATATATAACACTCAATTTTGATCCCTTGTATCATATTTTGGTGAAAGCATTTTTCATTCATGTGTCCATCTATTGAGCATCTTTCAGCTTTCTCCTTTTCTTACAACTGAGACGCGTTGAAAGAAGATAACGCAGTAATCCATGGTGACCTGGCAGGCACTGAGATCTCTGCTCGATGACAATCTCAATCAGGAAAAGAATGACCCTTGTCTAGTGTGCTATATTTCTGACTACTTCAGTGATCAGCATATACAAGTGATGACTCTTTAGACAGCTAGAATACAATCGGATATGCCCACAATTCTGTGTTTTTCTTTTTCAGCCTGTGTATGAACACCGGATGAAAGGACCATGAATCGACGATTTTCGCAGCAGGTGCGATGCATTCTCTCACTCTCCTTTTTTGCACTGTAGGATTTTTACGGAAATATATGCCGGAGATTACTTGAGAGCAAAAAATCAGGTATCCAGGATAGGAAACATTGTAAATGTTGTACCTGTTTTTCTTACAGAAAATTGGTGGAACAAACAGGTAAAAGCAAAGTCCTGGAATGTCTTCCATATAATTGCATTTCAGGATCAAGCAGGCGCCTTTCTAGATGTTACTAGGAGATAGAAGTGATAACATTAAAAGCCCGGGATACAACCCAAATCTCGTCCACGCATCAGCATAACACCCAAGGAAAATTAGGTCATCTTCGATGCATCCCTGGAATTGGCATAACCGCACGAGCAAGATCCCGACAGCGCGTCCTCAAGAATGATGCATGGCGAGAATCTGGATGTTAAAGCCAATCAACTCTACAAAGATTGTTCAATTTCTCCTGCAGCGGGAGTGCTATCCAAGATCTCATCGACCTGTCAAATCCAACATGCCTGATCGACTCACTTCGAAGCACCATCGTAGCAACATAATGTGGATGAACACCGTAACAAGAAGCCATCACAAGAAAAGCCATCTTCCTGTGGCCTGCAAAGGAGAGTATACCCGTTTCGGTTACCAGTTCACATCCTGTGACATTCAGCTCTTCGAGGTTCATACAGTTCTGCGAGACGGCGTTGAGAGTGTGATCGGTCAAGTTGATCAACCATGAAATATCCAGCTTCCTGAGGCTGCGGATTTCTGCGATGCAGGCACCAGCTGTGTCTGTAATTCCAGGGCCGCACTCTGATAAATTCAGCACATCTAGCTCCATATGCTGCAGCTGGGAAACCCCAAAATCACTTACCTGGTCGCACAGAGAAATGTCGAGCCTTCTCAGTGTTCTCGATGCAGAGCCAGATCCTAGGAATGCCAGACCTTCATTTGTGATCGACGTGCAGCCGCGAAGATTCAGTTCTTGCAAGGAGCCGGCAGTTGAAATGATCTTGAGAGCATGATCGTCGATCCTGCTACACCAACACAGATCTAGAGATTTCAGACTCGATGCAGATTTTATCAGGGAACCAACACCCGAGGCACCAACCCCCTTCCTCCTCCTCAAAGAAACCTTTCTCAGGTGCCTGCACCCGGTCGAGAGAACGCGCAATCCCTCGTCACCAACATCGCCAGAATCCCATCCTACCGGTTCTTCGCCTTCCAGCATGCCCCGGCTTCTTCGCGCATTGAGATCAAGCGTCCGGAGGCAAGGGCACGTCCGTGCGATGAACCCTAGCTGTAAATCGGAGACCTTGCCGCCGAGTTCAATGGTTGCCAGATTGGGGAACCTGGGCAAGAAGCTACAGAGGGATTCCGTTTCCAGGACGCGCAACGACGTGCGCGTGAGTCCCTCGGCTATCTTCCATTGCCTGCACACCTCCGAGCAGGAGAGGCGGTCCCGCCGGTCGACCACCTTCGTCAGGATGCACCCTAGCTCGTCGTCCCCCAACTTCTCCATGGACCGACGTTCCGATCTTTTTTCTCGGCCCGGTCGCAGGCGCTAGGAGCTTGGAACCCTTTTTCTAGGTTTTAAGGAATTTATAGTTTTACGAATAAACCAAGAAAATAGTAAACTACCTTTCTCTTTTACGTAATTACATTTGGGGTGCTGTAATGATGAATGTACATAAACATACTGCCACGTGTCTGCTTATTGTGTATGGTAAAAGATTTGCTTAAGGGCCTATCTAGCACCATTTAACTTTTAGGGTAAGCCTATTGTCTCTTCCAGTTTGGCACAAGTCTCTTCCATTTAAATTTCAATTTTTAAAGATAAATTAAATTTATCTCAAATTAATTTTGCATTAGAAACTTTTAGGGTTTTTTCCGAAGAGTAGGTGTTGGTGTTCAGTTAGTATTATTTTAGTTTGGAATCTTCTAAACGGTGTCAATGAGGTCTCTGAAATTATTTTTTTATGGACAACTTTTGATGGCTGTCCGTTCATAATGCCTTCTTCGAATTAGATATTGGGTAAGTTATTTGATTATTTGTACAAACTGGTAGAAAAATTTAATTTGATAATTTGTACTTTTTAGATTGTTTTAAATATAATGACATCTACCTGCAAAATGGCGTAAAAATATGGTAATATATGATGTCATCTATTTAAGTGGGTTCTGATTTGAATCTAGGCGAATCATATCAAGTCGACAAATTGGATGTAATAATTAAGTTGACTGACTCGCCATCAGACAAATCATCATATTTTAAGGGCTTGACCTTCTGCACAAGATCATCAAACCACATACCATACATCAAATATTGTATGAGAAGTCACTTATGAGAGTACTATTGTCTCGACAGTTATACAACTTCGCATGAGAAGTCACTTATCTTGACAGTACTCTTGACAAAACGCATTCAACTTCGAAGTTTTTTTTAAGTCAATTTTTGAAAAAAAAAGGCAGTCGAACTGTCCAAGATACTGATAGCTCACTTATTTAATTTATTATGACTAACCATGAAATCTTAAATAAGTCTCTTGAAAACTATTAGACCACAGGATTAGGGGAACAGGGCAATCACATGCCACAATATGTGTAGATAAACTTACGGGTGTTTGATCACTCAATACATTTTTATAGGATTTCATAATAAAAGTTGTATTAAAATAAAGTGTAAATTGATCAATAACATGAATTTATTACGTTTCAATATTATATATGATCAAACAAGGTAGTGATCACAATATAAAAAAAAGGTGAGATCATATTGTCTTTAGAATATAAATTTGTAATGGTTGACACAAATATCTCCTTTAACAAATTTTGTTACAAAAATATAAAATTATAACAAAAACTCAGTTCATCATCTAACCGAACACTCCATTGGGTATGTATGAGTTGATCTTGATGCACAGTATTATCATCACTAAACAAGATAATAAAGGATACTGTGCCTTCAAAGTATATGATAACCTGCTCAAGCAGCACATGATGAGACTCTAGACATAAGATAAGAGGAAGATACAAATAAAGGTCGAAGGTGACATTCGATTTGACTTAATAAAATATCTAAAATCTTAATTTTATCTTTAATCTCTCGCGTGGAACACAAAATCATAGTTATCTACTTCAAAAATAAAAAATTTAGAATGAATCACTTAAAATCAAGTGATTTTTCAAGAGACCACTTCGGAATTTTTATCAAATGATTTGAATGTATAACATTTGACCATTTGATACATACATATGTTTATATATGCATTACTATTGGCAAAGCCACTATCAATCTACTCATTGTGATCCCTTTGGGGTGTTTGGTTGCATGGCAATTGAATTTTTGTCACAAAAATATATTTATATAACAAAGCTTATAAACAAGGTATTGAACATTCATTGCAAAAAACGTATCTTCATAAAAAAAAAGTCTTTCTTGAACAAAGACAAGATAGGACATTCTTTTTTTATTGTGGTTCCTGTCGTTTTATAGTTATATATAATCCTCAATATTTTTATTATTAAATATTTTGTATGATTTATTACTATATCTTACCATATATAATAAATTCATATGTTTAGTCATATTAGGTTTATTTTCATATAACAATTACTATGCAACCAAAGACCCGATTAGATATGAATCTCCATTAAACATGCACCCTCTCAGTCTCTTATGTTAATAAAAAGTAAGACAAATATTGACTATTAAATTTTTTTAGTTTATTGTTTTTTTAAAATTTAATATTTTTTATGGGTTATTACTCGGGAACTTTTTTTTTGAGAAAAATACATTACTTGATCAATATACGTTAAACTATAATTGTTCTGAGCTTTATTGTTAAAAAGGAGCGAAATGCTCCATCTTCACATCGGCTACCTTTCGACCTGGAGCTGCCACCTGCGGGCCTGCGGCTGCGCTCCGCGGCTCTCCCCGATGCTGAGGTCGCCATGGATTGCCTCCATCTGAGCTCCTCTCTTCTCTATGCCTCTGCTCCGAAATGGACTCTTGCAAGACCCCTCTGCCCCTGCAAGAAGAGAAGTCTCTCTATTTCCTTTTCTTGCAGCTCGAGCAGGCCAGGCGGAGAAGATGCCGATGGCGAGAGGAGCAGTAATTGCAGCAGGAGCAGAGAGCACAACCTACGCAGCCTCCTACAGGTGTCCGTGACCCTCACGGTAGTATCCGCTTCGCTGGCCCCGCCACGCGCCCAGGCGAAGGCCAAGGTAGCCGAGCGCAAGCGGGCGGGGAAGAAGGCCGAGGTCGCCCTGTCCCCGGAGGATCTCAAGACCTGGTCTCGCGCCCTCCCAGTCGTCAGCGACCGTATACCTTATACCGAGCTGCTGCAGCTGAAGGAAGAAGGGAAACTCAAGCACATCATCAAGCTTCCCGGCGCCGGACTTAGGCAGAGGCCGGAGGTCGTGCTTGCCGTTCTGGAAGATTCTAGGGTTTTGAGGACGGCGCTGCCTACTGTGGAGAGAGACGCAAAATTTTGGGGGGCTTGGGATGCGATGCAGCTGAGTTCCGTCTGCATCAATACTTATACTCCCCCGATTAAGAAGCCGGAGATGCCGACCCCATATTTGGGTTTCCTTTCGAGGATCACTCTTCTCTTTTCGAGATTCTGGAAGGCGAAGCCGCAGTCGAAACGGGTGCTGGAGATCGAGAGGGCCCGGAGGGAGCTGGCTGCAAGGAGGAAGGCCGAGCTGGCGAAGGTGAGGGAGGAGAAGGAGAGGATGGAGAAGGCACTCAGGACTCAAAAAAAGATGGAAGAGAGAAAGAAGAGGCTCGAGGAGAGGAAGGTCAAGTTCGAGCAGTCTCTTGTTCGAGCTAGGAAGGATTACGAATACATGGGTCTTGTCTGGGCTAACATGGCTCGAGACAGGAACATTGCCACCATTTTTGCCCTCGGTTTCTTTCCATTGTTCTATTACTTTGTCGTGTATGGGTACAGGAAACAGCAGAAGGATTTTGAGGACAGGAAGAAGATAGAAAAAGCGGAGGCGGAGGAAAGAAAAAGGATGAGAGAATTGGAGAGACAATTGGCCGGGTTAGAAGGTTCTGAAGATGAAGGGGAGAGTGAAGATAATCAACAGAATCCCTATCTCAAGATGGCAGCAAAATTCATGCAGTCAGGAGCTCGAGTCCGTCGAGCACACGGCAAGCGGCTGCCCCAATACATGGATAGGGGCATTGACGTGAAGTTCTCGGACGTTGCTGGCCTTGGGAAGATACGGCTTGAGCTCGAGGAGATCGTAAAGTTCTTCACTCTTGGGGAGATGTATCGCAGGCGCGGAGTTAAAATTCCAGGTTTCTCTTATTGCCTTCTTCTTTTGTCAATGAAGAATGCAAAAAGTCTTCTTTTTCATGGACGAGATGACACTGCTGATTTCCTGTAGTCCACGAAAACCTGCGGTGACATTGAGGCTGAAGCGGAGAGAAATTTTGGAATTTTGTCTTCAGCTGTTTCGCATTTCTGAGCACAAGTCTTGTATATGACTTGCTAGACACTGTTCAACTTATACTAGTTATTTTCCTGTGATTTATATGCATGAATGCTGACACTTCGTTATTTTTGTTCTGCATGGAAGATAAAATTTTACAGTCTATTGACCTGAAGGTAATTTTGGGTTTCAGCCTAGTAATTTTCTGAAAATTTATGACTTTTTCCTATTTTTTCTTGATTTTAGATTGGTAGCCATATTTTAAGGGCAATTTTCCTGATTCCTTTAGTTTTCCAGATAGAAATGCATACCTGTTTCTTGTAATTACTTCTTCTCTTTTTATTATTCGATGCTGCCTTTGAATTTTTTTTCTGCATGATTTAGTTGTTATCCTTAGAGAAAATTCTAATTTCAACTAGTACGAGGTCTATTCTTAGGTAGTTAATTAAATGCCATTTCTTATAACATACACATGGCATGCTTACAAGTGTGGTGTTGGCGTAGCAGTAGAACATAGCAAAGTCCAAGTGACAGGTGTTGATCTTAGTCCATGGATGACAATTCCAATAACCTCCTAGCTGTAAGATATAAAAATGAGCATCCTTTTAACTAGTTGTTATTAATGTTCGATCGGCCTCAAAACATTAGCAATGTTTAGTTTACTAGAACAACCAGAAAAGCACATGTTAGTTTTTCTTACTGTAGTAACTGAAAAGATGAAACGATTGTGAATCTTTCTAAGATTTCATATGGTATGGATTCATGAATGCTAAAAGAACTCAGCTAGATGCCAGAACTTTATTTCAAAGCATTGACTTTTGTTTTCAGTGTGCTTGTAAATTAGTTACTCATCTCAGTGTTTCTTGGCAGCTGGTCTTGCATTAGTATCTTACTGTTTCTGTGATTTCAGGCGGTATCCTTCTTTGTGGACCTCCTGGTGTAGGCAAGACACTTTTAGCAAAAGCTGTTGCTGGTGAAGCTGGTGTGAACTTCTTCTCCATTTCTGCATCACAGTTTGTTGAGATATATGTTGGTGTAGGTGCTTCTCGTGTTCGTGCTCTTTATCAGGAAGCAAAAGAAAATGTAAGTTCTCTTCTAAGTTCTCACTATTAATACCGTAAGTTGTTACAACTATTCAGCAATGCTGTGTATACTGACCTCTCTTTGTCAATATTTTAGTTCTTTGGTGATTGCTTTATTCATGCTTATAGTACAGTCTGTTTACATTTCTCTGTTTGGTCTTCAAAATATTCCACTTTTCCAGGAATCTGACCGTTGGTCCCGACGAAGTCAGCTCTCTCTCTCTCTCTCTCTTTTGGATGAAACATTATCTGTTTACCATTGTTATTTTATCGTTATTAAACACATTTATGCTAGTGTGAAGTTAAATAAAACTTCAGAACAGAAGAAAAGAATGTTCAATCCTTTCTTTTTATTTTTTTTGATTTTTACATATCACTTCCTGTAATTATTTACATTTTCAGAATATGTTCTTCTAGAAATCAAAATTCTTAAAAACTCTCTTAAGTCTTGCTCCATTTCAAGATAAGTAATCATCATACAAAATTGCCAAATACCGTTACTTGAGTATTTATTTTTTATTTTTTTACAAATTTTCTCTCTTTACCTCCTCCTCCTTCTCCTCCTTCTCCCACAAATCCCTCTTTCTCCTTCTACCCCCTCTAACTGCTGCAAGGACGGTGGTAACATCGCTGTTGGAAAAGGCATCAGTTGTGGAGCAGACACATTGACTGAAAGTCACTGGCATGTTGACAACCTGCAACCATGGGGATTGCTGGTACATCGGTGGCAGTTGGCATTGCAAAGGCCACTAGTGCAAACATATAGCTAAGACAGTTGGAGAGGGCATTGGTACTAAGGCATGTTTTACGATGAGGTTGTCAGTGAGAGAATGGCGGAGCATAACCTATGAGTTGCAGGTGAAATAGACAGGAAAAGGTGTGGTCAGAAAAGTATGTCCTTCAAAGAAAGATATATAGAATTGGGATGTTCATGGTTTAGTTTGGGTTTTGAGAGTTTTTTTTTTTTCAAACCAAACCAAACATACTTCCTGCACCAAACCAAACTAATTTGGTTTGGTTTGGTTCAAACCATTCTTTATTAAGGTATAATATATATGTCTATATATGGCTTTATTCGCTTTAATTTAAATCATATTTTATCTGAATATAACATATACTGATATTTATATACAGTTAGTTTTATCTTATTAATCTTTGAAATATTTATTTTTACATGAAAGTATATGCAAATATTATTAATAAGCGTAAATTGACATAAATATTCAATCTAATTCAGGTTATTTAGTTTGGTTTGGTTGGTTTGAAAGAACTTTGAAACCAAACCAAACCAAACATTACTTCAAACCAAATGAAACTGAACCAAATCACTGGATTGATTTGGATTTTTGGGTTGAACCAAATAGTGACACCCCTATATAGGGAGTACAAGGAAGTCCTTAAATGATGGATAGTTTGAACTAAACAAGACTTGTGGTTTTAAAGTTTTTTGTGAGAGGGTATACTTTGGAAGTTGGGAACACATACAATTTGATGCGGGACGGGACCATGGGTCCCATGATTTCAAGGATTCAGAAAGAAAATAACAATCCAGATATAACCAGCATATAAATTGCCAAACAGGAGCAGAAATCCAGCGATAATTCCAAAATACCAACAGATATTAAAAACTAACAGGCATCAGCAGTATCTGTTCTCAATAAACCCAAAATGCTGAAATTCAGGAAAAATTATGCAACTCAACAAAAGAAATAGTCGCAGCAGCAATATGGTAATCTTTGGAAGGGACAAGGGCTCAGAAATACATAGTATGAGTCATCATAGCCCTAACTCGACCTCAGATGTGAACTCATCCCTGATCGAGTTTATTGATATGCTGATCCGGGAGTTACGGATCTTATTCCGTCATCTACAACCGGATCTGATCAGCACAGTACGTTTACAGCTCAGAATTATTCTTCCTCATTTAGAAATATAGGCACAGTCTGAAAGATGCCATTTACTGTAGGCTTCAATCAATCAAAGTATATGTAGAAAATCAGTCCCATATTCAGACGGAAATCAGTTTAGATCCACAGAAACAACCACAGCCAGAATCAAACTGACTGGAGAGGACCAGTCCTGAATACCGAAATCCAAAACAGGGTGAAAACAGGAACAACCAGCTCCGAAGATATATATATCCATTTCAAGTAGTATCAATAGGAGCATCAGCTTGATAATTGGAGCTATTCAATCTTGTCGGAAGAACCAAGACAGGAAATATACCAATAGGGCTTCAAAGAGCCAAACCGAACCCATAGCCACAGCAGCTCATAGGGAGGAATAAAGTATGGAAGGGTCGGATATCACCTGTGCCTTGGGAGGTAAGGCATTCCGCAAACCTTCTTGGAGTGGGAGGGACAGAGGCAACCTTCAGACTTTTATTGTCGACCATACCGTCAGACCAACCAAGGTAGATGACCCTGCTGATCTGCTCATCACCGGCTTAACAGCCTCAGCCGTTTCTTCTTCAACTCCTTCCGGAATGGATCACGGAAGTAATATTGCAACGAGTTCAACACAACAAGGGAGAGAGCATCCGCTTCTGATTCAAGAGAACAGCAACAACAAGGACGGGAAAGAAGAACCAGACGAGTGGAGAAGTCTCTCCACAGGAGCTCGTCGGGGTCAGCTTCCGGAAGAAACGGATCGAGCTGATCCAAGGAGGGGAAACGCCGTCGTAGAAGGCTCAATCACCAACCAGACTGAAGAAGCTCCACTAGAGGAGGACGAGGGGAGGAGATTTGTCTTCAGCCGCTTGCCGAGATCACTGCGGGGGAAGGCGGATCGAAGAGGAGAAACCGTCGCTAGGGTTACGCCATCGCGAAGGGGAGGGAGGAAACTCAGCGCCGAATAGCCATCGGGGAGAGAGAAGACGACCGCAGGAGGGTTAAGAGAAGAGAGGGCAAACTTGTAAAAATTGAAAACCACACATTGCATTCGTATATCATCTCATCTCATGTACATAAGGGACTTGGGTCCTATTTATAGGACCAACCGGTTACCGTGAAGACAAAAGGACAGAAAAGCACTATTTTAAAACCAGAAAAATGAAATTCAGACTTCTAAAATGCCTAAAATTAATGAAAATTGTCTAGGCATCTTAAAAAAAATTCCTAAAACTTAGGAAATTATTCAAATGGACCTAAAATCAATCTAAAATCAAAATTTACATGAAAATTGAATTCTAATAATCGGTTCTTGCATCCCGATTCAATTATTAACATAAATCGGTTCTTGTGTCCCGATTCGGTTCCCATCACAATTACAATGACTGATATGTAAGAACTCCTTTTCTTTTTTTTCAGTAAATATTTAACTTTTAAAAGTGCTGGAAAATTGGATATTTTAGGAAATTCATGGTGAATACTGGGCTGAATGGTGCGACTACTGTGAAATGCTAACATTTGATGAGCATAGACTGCTTAAATAAACAAAAAAGGAAAAAAAATATGTTTTATTCAAACTCCGCGTAATAATCATTTGTACAGGCACCTTCTGTTGTTTTCATTGATGAGTTGGATGCTGTTGGGAGAGAACGTGGCTTAATCAAGGGCTCTGGAGGGCAAGAACGTGATGCCACTCTCAATCAGGTGAAAACAATGTTATTTAATCGATGGCAATGTGATTGCCTTGCATATACCGTGTACTAGTGCAGCAGTGCACTGATGATTATTTCTATGCATGTTAACATTAGTATTCTTGTTATTGTGCTGAAGCTTCTTGTTTGCTTGGACGGTTTTGAAGGAAGAGGAAATGTGATCACTATTGCTGCTACAAATAGACCTGATATTCTTGATCCTGCCCTTGTCAGGCCTGGTCGCTTTGATAGAAAAATATTTATCCCAAAACCAGGCCTAATAGGTCGCAAAGAGATTCTGGAGGTAATTGGCTTTCCGCTATCAGAATCATTCTTAATCTGCTGCTTATTTAAGTACATGCGTTTCAAGAAAGCCAAGGCAAAGCTCATGTCAATTTTGTACTTTCATCTGGTTCATCTGTTACATCTCTAAGGATCTTAGGAGTGTACTGACTAAAAATTCAGTTTGCACTTAACTTAGTATGCAAATGTTCTTGATTGCTTTCTTTCTGTTTTATCAGCAGGAAAAGCCAGACTGCATGCCATTATTTTTAATGTATCCTAGATGCAACGGAGGCTTATCCCTGTTGCTTATTTCTCATACTACATACCCCAAACTTTATTAAACAACAACATGCATAAAAGTGCAGGTCCTCAGCTTAACTGAATAAATGCTCTGTTGAGAATGCACCGAGATTGTTGGATTCTTGCCTACGAAGGGGAAGCAGGGTAAAATTCTATTCAATGTTAAATACTTAGCCCATGTCTTAATGAAATCCTAGATTCTTAACTTCGTTCTTCAAAATATTCCTATTCTTTGAATGTACCATCAGATAATGGCGTTTTTCTCTTTGAATTTCTAATTGTGGGATCATCACTTAATGAGCTATACGGTATAACTTGCTGTGACCTATAAGCACCAAAGCTGCTGGAGAACCAGCCCTTTCTGGTCCTCTGTACTCACATTGAAACATACAGCAAATTATGAGTCTCCACTCCAGCTGTGCAAAGTATTTTTTATGCATACCTTTAGGAGTGCCCCAAAGCCTTCAGAAATAACTGAACATTTTTGTATTTATTCCTTTTGAGACATGCTGATCCTGCAAGCTATGCACCCTGCTGACTCGCCCTTTTGGTCTGTTGACAGTTCGCTGCTTCAACCTTTGGATCTTGAAGTTTCACATGCAGATTGATGCTGAATGACCTGAGAGATGGTCACGAGACATCAAAAGCAAGACTGGAGAAGAGGGGAATGATCGTGAGGAAGGCCAACATGGGGAATCCTTTTCTGGCCAGCATTGCTATGGAGCTCCTGCTTGATGACTCAGCAGTGAGCAGCAAACCAGAAAGTGTGAATGAAATGGTGGCATGCTGGAGCTCTGGGCCTCTGGTTGTGAGCGGTAAGCTTTGGGGCTGCTCAACAAACAAATACAGGGTGCCAGAAAGGATGAAAGCTCATATGGTGCTGGTTGTGCTTGGCAGGAGGGAGGGACGAGGATCATGGGACATTGACATCTAGGGTATTGATTTTTACATTGACTTTCCCTTGGGGCTCTTAAACAATCTCCTGAACCATTTCACTTTTCTGGTAGCTTTAAACAATCCTCTGAACCAGCCAACCAAATCCCCTCTACTCCCTGAATTAAGTCAACCCAATCTCCTGATCTTGACATGACTTGATTCCTTAGAAGTGAGAGAGAACATTCCTTGTAAACTTTACCTCTATGAAGAACCATGACCTGAATATGAAAAAGGAGAACTTTTTGAAGGCTGGTGTTCTTTTTCCTTGGGTTTCAATCAGGTGCACTTAAGTACATATTCCCAGCTTGGAATTGTGAGGCATATTAACTGGATAGGCAGTCATACGAAAGAAAAGCAAGTAGACTGCAAAAGTGTTGACCCCCGTGCCATCTGTCAGACTGCAATGATCTATACCTGTCTATCATAGACCCTTAACATCTAAGAAAACATTATATACCTACTCGTACTGTTCATCATCATGCGTAGAAGACATTGCGTATTCTTGTATGGTGGCATTAATCATTCATTCATCCGTCTATCCATATGCCCTTTCACCCATTCATCTTGTACCTCCCCATGAATAACCATGACCTGATTATGAAAAAGAGAGTTCATGAAGCCTAGTAATATTTTTTTGGGTTTCATACACTTAAGTGGATACTCCTAGCTAGGGATTATGAGGCATATTAATTGTATAAGGCAGTCCTATGAAAACAAATCACGTCTCACAGAAATGCCAACTTGGAGCTTGACCTCACCTTGGGACGGACAGCTAGACTAGATCCCACCGAGATATCACAATATTCTTGCGAGATTAGGATGGTGAAGATGCCACTATGCTTTCTGTCAGACCGGGATGGTTTGCACTCCTATCTAGCTGTGGACCCACACCTAAGTAATATTATTCACCTGAAAATAATATCCTCCATCATACCAAGAAAAAATTAAGCATCTTGATGTTTCTAAATTATGTAATAAGAATTTATGTATTCCTGCTGTCAATACAATCAGGCTGGAAGTTAGGATGTGCGTGCTTGTACTGCTTATTATCTTAAAGGCCTTCTCAGTCTCATTGTCTAAGATACAACTATAGACACTCTTGAGGCATAAGATCATTATGGATGTGTAAAGGTTATCCAAGATGTGAGTTGTGAACAATATTGGGTTATTGTTCAAGTTCTACACAATCTGTGTCCATCCATAAACTTTGTTTTCTTTTTCATCCACCAAAAGAAAATATGATCTGCACCACTGTTATTAGAAAAGTAAGTAGCGAGAATTAACTAATGGAGGACTCTTCTCGTTGGTGGCTGTTCAAAATGAATCACTCACGTTCATGAATATGATCCTTGGTCCTGGAATATGATACCTTGGTAATTTGGTATTCTGGATTACAATGCTCTGTAAGACTGCAAGAGTTATTATGATTTCACGATTGTTACAGTCTCCTTAAAACTGGGAACATACTGCATGGATGGCATGCATATAATTTTTTATCAACATATTTTAAGCTATTCATCTTGTATTACAAGGTTGCAATTTTTATCTGTAATTGCCAAAATACTGAAACCGCACCTCAACTTTACTTCTAACAGGTCCATGCTCGCAAGAAGCCAATGGCAAGTGATGTTGACTATATGGCTGTTTCCAGCATGACTGAAGGCATGGTTGGTGCTGAGTTGGCTAATATAGTTGAGGTTGCTGCCATTAATATGATTAGAGATGGGAGAACTGAGGTATGTCATACTTCTGTTTTGGTAGAAAGGAAATATTTGACAACTGACAAGCTTCTATTTTCTTTCTTCATTTATTTTAAATTTTGCTTTAATTGTTGGGACCCAGCAATTGTATATTATTATCTGAGAAGATGCAAAGGGTGAAGAGAAAGGCTTGACATTTTTGTTCTCTTCCTCTCAGTCTTTTCCCCTTCAGTCTGATTTTTGTTAATTACATTGGTTGGCCCACAAGGCTCCCTTTTCTCTGTATCCCCTTCTGAATGATGGTGGGGCTGGGCACATCTGGTGAGACCCTACCATTCTTTATATTTTATGCATTCCCATGTGGTAATATCAGGTGAGAGGGACTCACAGGTGTTTGCAATTTGAGTGAGGAGGTGGTACTGGGATCATAGTATTAATTATATTACAACATTAGATATGCAATTTATTATGTATAATAAATATTTTTTATATTTCGTATAGTAGAATTTCATACTATGAGATAGTAATCTGATATAAAAGACTATAATATTAAATATACATGAATTATATAATGGAAACTGTGTAATTTATATGTTTAATATATATAAATAGCACTAAAAATAATATACAAATAGTTAAATATAAAATAAATGCTTATGCTGGAAATAATCTAATTATAATCTAGCGCTATTTGAATTTTCCCAATATCACATCATTTAGCTCCAACCAAGTGACAAAAGCAGCTGAGGAAATTGCATTGGATAATTTGAGGAGAGCTGCAACTGCCTTGCCTTGCCTTATTGCCCTGGTGACTAACTTAGTTACCTAGGATATCATAGTTTATCATAGCTCATGGGTGGGATAAGAATAGCAATATCCTGAAAATTTTTGCAGAAGTATAGTCCAGATCGGTCCTGCTCAAAAGGAGTGACCCAAGGAAGGAAAACTCGGGGGTCGGCCTCGGGTCGGTCGGCCCCAAAACCGACCCGGGTCGATTGGGGTCGCGACCCGGGTCGGGTCAGGGTCGGGTCGGGGTCGGGAAAAAAATAAAAAAAAATTATTTTAAAATAATAACCGGGTCGGGGGGTCGGAGCCGGGTCGGGGTCGGTCGGCCCAAAAAGCGACCGGGTCGGGCGACCCGGCCGACCGGGTCGCCGACCCGGCATTCCATGGAGTGACCTTTGTCATGTCTGTGCATATGCTAACGTATATAGTTGATTAGTTTGCATGTTATGACGGACTAATGATATATGGCTATATATACAATATTAATAGTTGGAGAATGTTTTCCTTTTGTAACTAGAAAGCATTATCCATGAGCTTGCAGGTACAATAATCTAGATCTCTAATAAATTTGCACCATCAAGATTAACCTAAAAAACACTTTGTTATCTCCACTGTCCTCGTGCTTTTGAAATTTCATAATAATTGATAGTACAATTTACAAAATATGATCATTTTATTTATTTTATTTATTTCGTCTATATATGTTCAAAACAAATGAAGCTAATGAATTACAGAAGCAAGGTTATCTAAATTCGTCTTTGTATTCTATTAAGATTCTAAGAAGGAACATGTTTGAAGCCTTCATCTTATTCTTTTATAAACACATTTTTGCCTACGCAGATAACAACTGATGACCTATTGCAAGCTGCACAAATAGAAGAAAGGGGAATGCTAGATAAAAAGGAAAGAAGTCTTGATATGTGGAAGCTGTTAGCTCTTAATGAAGCTGCAATGGCGGTTGTAGCAGTGAATTTTCCAGATTTAAACAACATTGAATTTGTAAGCTCTTTAATTTTATTTGTAGTCAGATCTAAGTCACATTATTGACATCTTAAATAGCCCTGACAATTGATTTCTATTTGTTATCTTAGTTGTTTTGTTGGCATATGTAGCATAAACAAAAGGGCAGAGGTCTTGAATTCCATTCTCTTTGGTCACAGGGTTGAACTGGATTTTGGCAGGCACACGGCTCCCTTTGTAGGTCCACAGGGTCGGTTAGACCTTCAGGCATTCCTTGGCACTCTGAAAATTAGGTCTGTACATTGTTGTGTCAGGGTTAGGGACTGAGTGAGCAGCCAAGATGGGATTGACCTCAACGGCTAAAGAAAGCTCAATCACGCTATTCTACTCTAGATTATTTTCATTCAAGTCATTTTTTCGAATGGGGAAAAGTGGTATGGGAATAGAAAGATCACATATGGCCTTTTGATAAGTCACAAATTTCATAATGTTTTTTTTGTGTGTATAGACCCATTGCAATTGGCATATCAGTGTATAATAGTTGTTTACATTTGTGATGTGTACATTTTTTAAAAGTTTCTAGTACATCTTCTATTCAATGTTAGATCTGTCCATGTTATAGCCATTTTTTTGGATATATAAGACATTCATATTCATATCAAAATAAGAAAGTACAGAGACATGACACAACTAAAGAATAGACACAATGCAAGAGAGGATGAAACCAACTCTATTGAAAATTATCTTGTCCAACAAACTAAGACATAGTCACACACCGACCAAAGGTCGATCAGCTAAAATAGGGACTCCCCCAAATGGAGTTTGACAGCTGCTTCGAGACTTGATGATCACACTATAAAGGTGTGTATCGCCCAGACTAACGGTCTCGGAAAAGAGATTGTGACTGTGAAAAGGATATGGGAAGATAATTTGACAGAAGTCGACCGCAGGACACCTAATAGTAACAACATATAATGTACGAGAGACGAACATGGATAAACCGAGCTCCATAATTGTAGTGCCTCTAGAAACAACAAAACTCCTAAATAGAATATTAGGCGACGCACTACAATAGGAGCGACATTACAAGACTTAAAACATTTTTTGGGAGGGGGAACCCCCCTCCCATATCAAAACCAACTCAAAATAGCAAAAATAGGTGACCTTCCCGGAGAAGATTTCCAAGGGACGACGATGAAAGATGCAGCGTCCATCCAAAGTTGGGGCTGCTTTGTCACCTGCAGGAGACACTGGAGGAAAACTTGAGGGGGGAAGCAGGCAGAGGCGGCATGGAGGAGTGGAGGTGAGGGTCTTGCTGGAAGGGGTTGGGGCTCAAAAAACGGGTGGATAACCGGGACAGGGGCAGGAGGGAAGGGGCACTTCGCTGGATATTGGGGGAGTCGGAGGGGTGAAAAAAACCGGAGGGAGGGGCTAGATAGAAAGGGAAGGAGCCATAATTGACACCATCCTGGCAGCAAAAATAATGAGCAATTCGGTATGATAATTTGGCGCTGCCAAATATTTGTCATTTTCATGTTCCCTCTACCATCCACATTCGCTGAATATGTGCACCTGCTGTAAGTGGCTTTTGGCTTTTATGTATTTATCCTTGTTAGCATTCATTTTTTGTAGATGCTCTCGTTATTGATTATTCTTCTATACAACCAATGATCCTATAGTTTCATTAAGTTTATTAGTTACTAAATTGTTCTTGCATTTATCTCTCTTTTTGTTGAGATTCATACATGGTAGGGAGCATGGTTCGTGGGTCACGGCTGGGTCATGCGACCTGGCCCGATCCGGTCGGAAAGTCGGGCAGCGGCAACCTGCCTGATCACAACCCCGGGTGCCCAATCCAGCCAAATTTGGGTCCAAGGTTGTGTGACCCAGTGACCAGGTCGCCAACGGCTAGCCACTAGCCATTGGGGGGGGGTCTTTCATAGGCTCCAAAGGCCCCTTGGGGGCCTATATAAGACTCCCAAGGGGCCTCCTAAGATCCTCACATCTTACTCCCCTTATTGTTTCATATTTTCTCACTCTAAGAACTCTCTCTCTCTCTCTCTCTAAAATGTTCTTCGTGATCTTTCTCTATAAAGCACTTCAAAGTTCTTGATTTCTCATTTCGTTTTAAGGCTTCCTAAAACTTATTTTTTGTTTGATTGTGCACGTTGCCATGCTACACCAATCCTTCCCTCTGAAGTAGAGAGTATCAAACTTCATCTACTAAGAGAAGTAAATCTCATTAATTTGAAGGGAGGCCATGCATGTCGTCATGCTAAGTTGATCCTTAGGTTAAGTGAGGATAATGAGGAAGGATATCTTGTACTCACTAAGGGTCAAGGGAATGATATCATGTCAAAATCATCAAATGGGAACTATAACTCTTTCATGCCTTATCACATTCATATCACGTGTAAGATGGTTTGTGTATGCATTTCATATCATACTTTCATAACCTTAAGGTTAAGAGAAAAGTGGAACTTGGGTTTTCTATGCCGACATGCCCACACCTAACCAATAAGGTTGATGCCATTGGATGAATATAGTGCCCATCAAAAGCTAATGAAGATTCTATCCTAATTCGGCTGATGGGAGTTATGCCTTGCATGTCTTCCCTCATATATGTAACTCATATCGATCAATGAAAACTTTCATGTCCAATGGTCGTGATGTTATAGGGAGCTAAAGCCTAAAACAGCCCTATAAGCTTGAAGGGATGCAAGTGAAATCGAAGGAACTCAAATCATTAAACACCACCTACATCGTTAAATCTGAAATCAGCAAATCAGCCCCCAATGAGTCAAAAAATCAGGAATGAAACTGATTTTCAAATCAGTCAAAGATCAGCCCATGAACCAGTCATCAATTCATTCCTAAACCAGTCTACAAACTATTAGATCTGAAAACCCAAAATCTGAAGTTCAGTAAATCCGACAGTAGTCGGGAACATGAATCAAATCTGAAAAAAATTCAAAAATCTGAAAGTCTGAAAATCTGAAAGGTTGGAAAGTCTGAGAATTGGACAATCCAAAAGGGTGTAAAATCTAAAATCTGAGAATTCTGAAAGTCTCAGCAACCTGAATTTTATGCAAATCAGAATGTCTGAGGATCCGAAAATAGTCAAAAACTGTAAAGATCAGGAAATCATATCTATTAAAATCAGTAAATCAGAAAAGTTCTGAAAATCTGGATAGACTGAAAGTTTGAATCCAAACTTTAAATTCTGAAGGATCTGGGGTAGGCTGAATCTGGATCATCCAAAATCCAGTAACATTCGAAATTATAAAAATCTGAAACTACTGGAAAATCTGAAGATGACATAATATGATATGAAAGTCTTCAAAATGGCTGAAATCTAGGAGTTTGGAACCCGAAGCTCTCAAATCTCAAAATACCAAATGACAAAATCTGAAAACTGATGATTCAAAATTTCAATCTCAAAGACTCGAGTTTGAAAACCTCAGATCCTAAGGAACAAATCCTCGAAATCTGAAATTGAAGATACAATCCTCAAATCTGATACCAGATCTGAAATCTCAAAATATTTTTGATTCAAATGACACAAAGTCAAAACAACAAAAAAAATCAAGGATAACAAATCCTAAACATAAAAATCCAAACATGAAAATTCATAAAATCTCCAACTCAAACTCCAAAAACGCATCATCATATCTGAATGGTAACAAATTTAACAGACCGGAGATCAAAGTATCTCAAATAAGAGACATCAAGCCAAATCCAAAAGGACATCAAGTTTTAATCATCAAGCCAAAACATGAGGATCGATCAAATTCAAAATAAATCCTCAATCAAGAAGACATCAAGTCTTAATAAAATTCAATCAAAACCAAATTGCCAAATAGACTCTAATCAACTCAGATTAAATCATAAGCAATTTGAAGATAAAAGACACCAAGTCTTAATCTCAAACGAAAACCAAACCAAACAAGCAAATAAATGTTAAGGTTTGCATCCCAAACAAGCTCATGGAACCATTGCTTTCATATGTGTTTATTTTTGTGGATGTATGTCTTCTACCTATGAATTGGTATAACGGTTAATCAAGGATATTCAAGTTGTTACTCATTATAATTAACATCAGAACCTCTCAAGTCTGATGGGGAGATGTCAAAGATAAAATTTTCAAAGAACCCCAACACCTCAATACATATTTTTAGTATCCTGAGTCAACTAATACTTTTATAGAATACCATATCCTTTCTTAGTTGTCAAAGCTAAATCATAACAAAGTCTTTTTCTAGAAAGGAAATATATTTTTGTGGTTACATCAACTAGTTATTTTTTCAATCCTACATACGCTTATTGTTCTTTCTTTAACCTATGCGATAAGCTTCTAAAGAGTGTGAAATTGGTCATCTGTAGAGTACTCCGAGACGATGATCAATCAATTATAACATGTAATAAGATACATGACGATAGGTTGATGTTAAAACATTTTGAGACATCAAGAGCACAACAAGTAGTTATACTCCTAAGTATGATATGTATCTTTCAATTTTGTAATTCTGATAGTGTCTTATTACACTTAAGTTTTAACTTATAATAATCTCATGTAGTAACTAGTGGATGGACCATGGCAAGAAAATGAGATGTAAGGACTTAGTCAACGTCACAATGAGAGTTCTGAGTCAAACCACATCAATTTTAGGATGTGAAAAGATTGACATTCAGCCTAATTTATACAAAACAGAGGAATAGATCAATTCCAATAGTAATTATTATATTGTCATTTATAACACGAAGTTGAAGTTGAAGAACTTGCAAAAGATGATGGACAAGCAGAAGAAGGAACGGAAGTAGAGAGATGAAGCAATGGGACGATAAAGTCAATTTGTCACTATAAATGATGAAGACAGAGACTTGGATGAGATATTCGATAAGTAAAATATTTTTTTAGTTTGTGACAACAAACAAGAAGGACTATGTGAACATGAATTCAATGTAAAAGATTGAGAATAGGCTAGAGGAGAACTAGATAACGTATTCATAGGTGAGGAATTCTAGATTTCTCATTTATTAGCCCAAAGATAGAAGATCGGAGAGTCTTCTTGCCAAGGTAATAAGTCATTTGGTAAAAGGAAAAATGTTGTAACTAATCCATTAGACATTGCACATCAAAAATAATTAATAAGGGATTAAAGGACATGTTGTAACCGAATATCCTAGTTCAATATCAGACATCGAACGATTCGACTTCAAAGAGTAGTAACGATAGAGTGTTCAACAACGAAGGAACTATTGCTAGTCCAAGGATGTCCACAGATCCATCGATATACCATACAATAATGCACTTCATGGTCTTATGGGGGAAGAACACTATACACATATGATGTAAGACCAGGATCTACAGTCGCAAGGTGGAAAAGATGAGATGGAGGTCAACATTACCACTACTCTTACGGAGTTGAGTCTTCTCATGACTATTGATTTCTTATATGCAACTTAAAGGGTTATGGGATGGCTCAAGTAATTTATGGATCCTTATCCAACACTTCCATACACTATACCTATGGTAGTTATGGTAGATCTTGGTGAGCTTATCATAGGATGATTGTAGGAGAGTGCAGAGTACGACGAGCATGTATACACTTTCAACACTATGTACTTTATATAAGATTTGTATAGAAATGAATATAATTTTTATTGTTGTCATATTCTTTAATTTTTTAGATTTTTTTGTAATTTTTTTATTTTTTCATTTTTATTCTTATCGGGTTCGGTCAGACCTAGTTGGATAGGGTTGCAACCTGGGTATGACCTGGTCGGCTTAGGCCGGGCCAACCGGGTTGCAATCCCAGGCCCAACTTACCTTGGTAGGGAGAGTGAGATTTTTTTTGATTAATGGGTACAACCGACCTTGCTTCCCACATCCACCCTACCTGCAACCATATGCTGTCTGATTTCTTGGATTGCTGAGGAAATCTAGTGATTCATCACAATCTGAATCAGGGAAGCACTGTCTGGTGTGCTAAACGCTACTGACTACACTTCGCCTTAGGCCCTCTATATCCTTTACCAACTCCTCCAGCCTTACTCTCATGGAGGGTATGAAATATGAGAATGTGTAAATGAAAGTATGCATGCAATTAGAGAGATTTTAGGGTTAATTTTAGGGTTATGCATGAACTTAAGCAATTATCAAAAATTTCACAAACAAACTATTACCTTTTTTGGAATCTGTTTAAATGTTCCATCTATTTCAACATAAATGTTGGTGAGAATGGTATAGCTGCACATTTAAGGATTTACAGGGTACAAATAAATAAAGTGTAAATTAAGGAATTGAAAATTTCAAATGCAGTTGCTTATGGAGTTCTATTTATAAGGAAACCCTCTGCTTTCATAGAGTAACACTTTGTACAGTAGGTATTAGGTAATGGTGTCCCATGAGGCGTTAGGGTTTAGGATTTAGGGGCTTTTCTTTACAATTTTTTAGCCATTTAACCATAGGCTATCATTTCTGTGATGATGTTGTCTATTGTTCTTACACATATATGTAAAAGCAAGGAATTCTTGGTCGGGATTACTGGATTGGGATCAGATCGGTTGTCTTGGTAGATCTGAAGGAAGCAACACTGATCTAGGATCGACATGAATTGGTTCCTTAAAAAAATTGGAAAAAAAAATTAATCTCAACCTGTCCCTGGTGGAGTGGACTAGATTGGGTGGTTTTGGCCGGTCCAGGCGGAACCAATGCTGGGATCAGGCTACCCCAGGATCAGCTCGGCACCTGCTGACCCTGATCCAGGATCAGCTGATCCTGCAAAACATGTAAAAGGGAGCAAAACTACTCATTTTTGTTCTTGATAATTTGGGTTCAAGGCTTAGTCGAATGGCTAACTTAGTTTTGCAATAGAGGTGACTCTCCAGCTTACCTTTTACTTTTCCACCATATAGGTGACCATCGCACCACGAGCTGGACGAGAACTGGGTTATGTGCGAGTGAAAATGGATCATATGAAATTCACGGAAGGCATGCTGAGGTTTTGTCATAAACTTCTTGATGTGATGATTTTGTTCTTAAACAATGAATTATCCAATTTCCATGTTTCATAGAGAAGTTACTATGGAATGCTTTCAGTGAATACTTGAAATTTAGCAATAAAATTTTCATAAATTTTTTCTTTCAGTGAATACATCAAGTTTATTTTTATTCTGTTGTTTCAGTCGACAAGCTCTTCTCGATCATATCACTGTTCAAGTGGCGCCTCGTGCAGCTGATGAGATCTGGTATGGTCAGGATCAGGTTAGGAAACTAAATGTTTATATTTCTTTTTGTATAATATTCTCTCATGTATGGTAACTTATGGGAGCAGCTCTTTGGAGTCCTGTCATTTGTGGTCCTGGCATTTCAAAAGATAAAGAAAGAAAGAATGTTACGAATACTTCTCCAGCAGACTACATTTTTGTCGGTTTGCTTATTTTTCACGTCTCTATCGGAGAAACTTATCAATAGATTTTTCATGTCTGTGCATTGTACATGACAATTTTTGTGGCATCATGGATATTTTAGGATCTCGTTACTGTTCTTCCAGGGTTGTGGAAACAAGTCTGTCTTTGCTTTAATAACCAAAAAATGCAATGTGGAATTTTCCCTACCTATTTTATGACCGTATTGGGTGGTCAAGATACTCACTTTACATTAATCATTTTATAGCCAAGCACAATATGGGCAGAGACTGCAGATAACGCAAGGTCAGCTGCACGGAGCTATGTTCTTGGTGGCCTTTCTGAGAAATATTATGGTTTATCAGATTTTTGGGTCGCAGATAGGATCAATGTACTGTGAAAAGCTCCCTTCTGTCTGACAAGTTCCGTCAGTTCTTCTGGTACCCATGTACTACCACCTATTTTAATCTGATAATGTATACACGTGCAGGAAATTGATTTAGAGGCTCTGCAGATTCTCAACCTTTGTTATGAGCGAGCAAAAAAGGTAATTTGGCTGGTTCAATATGTTTAGCTATTTAGAGCTATTAAACTATTTCTAAATCATCTTTTTTGCGTGTTATAGATATTGCATCGAAACTGTAAACTTATGGAAGCTGTAGTGGATGAACTTGTACAGAAGAAAAGCCTTACAAAACAGGACTTCTTTCATCTAGTTGAAAAGCATGGACACCTTGAAGCTCTTCCGCCGAGTATCGTTGACCTCAGAAATGCCAAATATGCAGAATTTCAGGAACTGATGATGAAAAAGAAGGAAGCAACTCATGGAAGCAATGCGTAGTTTGCCCAGAAAACTCGTATGCTACCTTGATTACTTGGCTTTCATTTTTAATGCAGGTGATCGTTGATAATCTTATGGCAAACCCTTTTACAGAACTCGTGTGCTTTGGCTTTCATTTTTTTAATGCAGGTAATCATTGATAATCTTAAGAAAACCCCTTTTCAACTTCCGGAACACTTGTTTGCGTAAGTTCTTGGATGGTGCTGAAGAAGTTAGTCAAGATTCTTATGATCAGTCTCTGGAAATTCCTGTATCACATACATCTTGAGAAGACCATCATAGATGCCCAGTCATTACATTTGGACAGAAATGACACTGGCCCGACAAAATCTTAGGCAAGATTCCTACTACAAAATACATTTTTGTTTAGTTGTAATTCATTCGTTCTGACTTGTTTTAATTTACTGTTTCCGTGCAGACGCATGCTAGGCTGGAAGCGTCTAGTGTTCTTTGATAATCCGAGCAAAGACAATCCTTGGTTGATCCTACTTGGCTATATTGAAACGAGATGTAGGGCATGCTGTTGATGATACAGGAACATGTTCCTTAACTTTCTTGTTTCCCTTGCCCATTTCAAAAGTATACATCTATGATGCTTTATAATTTTGCGAAATTAGACTTGCTTCTCTCATTTTATCTTCTGATGAGACTGGTCCTGCTAAGGGGAGAGCTTATGGATTGTCGTGATCTTTTAAAGGAACAATTGCAAATTCCTAGAATTCAGGTTGGCATAAAATGTACTTTAAGGATCACATATTTGAACGGGATGATAAGGATTATGAAGCACGCTAAGCTTGCCATTACACCGAGTCCTAACCGGGAAGCCTTCTTCCTGAGACCCTCGTTACATCCTACCGAAAGATTTTTATCGCATAAGTTTTGTGCCCCCATTGACTTACTGTTCTCAGAATCATTTCTTGCTTATCTTCTGCATTACAGTTCGACGGTGCATGTAACGAACGCCAACTGGGTACATGCACGATTCACCTTCACGAGCAGTCTCATGTCATTTCTGACCATAGCATGAGACTTTTCAATATTTAAGTTCATAGTAACATGGTAATTTCTTTTGTTGATCTTTCAAACTCTAGAAACCCAACTCGACCCAGGCGGCAGCGGCAGTCTGCAGGGCCAATGGTGCCACCTGCAAAATAAATTTACTTCACCAGCATACGTAACGCTGCTGCAGCCGTTTTACAGGTGAAGACTGCCCTTTCCTTTTTTATTGATATGTCTACTATATGCTCCACATATATATATATATATATGTACGTTCATCTGAGACATGACCAATGCATATATCCATATGTACGTAATAGGAACATTCATCGCAGTACGTACCCGAACTCCCCCAATATGTACCCACAAATCCCCCCCCCCTCCCCGCCCCGGTGTTCATAAGCAAACCACAAGCTACTGACCCCTTGGCGACAGAGAAGAGAGGGATTCTCTGACGACCTCCTGTATCCTCAGCCTCATCCGTCGGTCCTTCACGCGGGCAAGCATATTACGATAAAATGCTTCCAGCCGACCAAGTTCATCAAAGTCGGCGGATTCGATTTTCTGCTCCAGTTCCTTCCTAAGGTCGATGGGAGCTGCATCGGTGTGGCTCTGCAGAAGGTGCCGCTCCTCGAGAACAGTTCCGAAGACAGAAGCATGCAGCACGCTCGCATACCGGTGCACGGTTGCAAGCTTCGCGTGCAGCTTCCTGACATCCTCGTGAGCTGCAGACAGCCTTCCATCCATCTCGATGACGTTGTGGCTTCCCCTGTCGTCTGTCCGCACCCTCCGGCCATCCTGCGCAGCCGTGGTGTCGTCGGCGCCGGGCGGCCACCTCACCGGACATGGAGCAAAGCTGTCCGAGAGATGACCTCTTCCCAGGACGCCGCTCCGCCCCCTGCCCCATGCCCACAGCTTGTACCCGTCGCCGGCGGCAAGCACCGTATGCGCCGCCCCGCACGCGACCTGCACGGGTCCGGGGAACTCGGCGCCGTCGGGCTCCCCGCGCCTGATTCTCAGAGGAGCGAACGCATCTCCGCCGTCGTCCCTCTGGAATCTGGCGTCGGGGCACAGGCCGAGGCCCTTCTCCATCCCCCACGACCACACCTCTCCGGCCACGGAGACCACGGACGTGTGGAACAGACCGCAGTCGACGGAGATCAAGATGGCGTCCGGCGGCAGCCTGTCCACCGCCCGCGGCAGGGGGGAGTTGTCGCTGGTGCCGTGTCCGAGCTGCCCGTTCTCCCCGAGCCCGAAGGTCCAGCACCTGCAACCCATGTCTTCCTCGTTGAACCTCCTCTGTGTCAGCAGCGCGGTGTGGAAGGCTCCGCACGCAACCTCGTAGACCGCCCATGGCGATTCCGGCCCGAAAGCCGGCAGCAGCCGAGGGCGTCCTCTGCTCTCGTAGTCGCCCAGACCCAGCTGCCCGTGGCTGTTGTTGCCCCAAGCGTAGCAGAGAAGGTCGCCGGTGGTGTACGTTTCGCCGGGAGTTACCAGAGCAACGACGTGCTCGTTTCCACACGCCACCTTAACAACCGTATGGCCATGAAAATCCCAGACGGGAAGCGGGTCGTAGCTGCCGGCGAAGGAGAACTCTTCTTCGTCGTCGTCGTCGGTGCTGCTCTGCTGAGGACAATTCCCCCAAATCCAGAGGCCCCCCACGCTGTCAATCGCAAGCGACATCATGCCCCCTGCTTTGACGGAAGATACCTGCAAGCAATTCTAGGAAGCTTTTACCACCACTTAACCCTGTTCCTGATCCATGTGTGGTTAGAAGATGAAGGAGCGTCTGGACTCGAGATCTGCTGGATTGTATGGTATAGAAGATACATACCTTCAGAGGTCTCTTTGCATGGGGTTCGCCAGCTCCACCGGCCAAGGGATCGGGAGGGCCCAGCTCCAAGAACCTCTCTACTAAGCAAGGAACCAGGGAGTTCTCTTCACCTTGACCAAGCTGCCCATCTATAACACAATATTGTGAAGGAAGAAATGGTGTAACAGAGATTCAAGCAGATGCATGATAAAGGAAGTTATGAACCAGAGGATACAGATGTTATAACCCCACGACCAAACAGAGCCATCATCTAAATTTGGACGAGACGCATGCAGCAAAAAAAGAATCGTTAGATGAGATCATTTTCTGGTAAGCATAAGTAAGAACAAATGGACTCCATTTTTACATAATATACAGAGTGATATTACCAGCTCATGAGTTCTAGTTCTACAACCTGAGATCAATGAAAATGTCAATTGGATATATATATTTTTCTCAAACAACAAGAAAACAGGAAACGTACCTTGGAGTTGGAAGAATGAATTAAGTAGGTAAATGTGTATCACGAAAAGATATGAAAACAAAAAATGCTGGAATCATGGGTGCAAAAACGAGGAGGCCAAGCAGTTCATGTCATTTGACATGGTATATAGCTACACAAGGATCCGTCTTGCGGCGGCATAAGAAAAATAGGAATTACGCGATTCTGATGTTACAAAAAAGTGGGTTTTTTCTATTATTTGTTGCGGGGTTCTATCAGCTTGTCAGATCCTGCTTTTGTACTTTTATACTGTTTTTCTAGTAATTTGTGCCTGCCTGATTTTGCACTTTACGGCTGAAGCTGGAGGACCTATTGATTGGAGTTCCTTTCAGCGAAGGACTTGATGGAGGGATGGAAATTTTCAGGTAGGCTAAAGACACCTGATATCTTCATTTCACTCGGTTTTAAAATGTAAAGGGAGTTACATCACTGGCAGTTTGCCTGCAAATAATACAAGACTTCGTCGATTGAAGATATTGTCCATGGGACAGTGCTGTATTCCTCACCTTCTACGAGACAATCTTGGCGTAAGACTCATCTACCGCTACTTAGTATTGCGCTCAGGTAAACAATTAGGCAAGGGAACAATTTTTTTTTCCCCTGGCAACATTTCTTACATAGTAGTTACTACTTAGTACCTGCATTTATCCCTTCCTTACCATTAATTCTCTTGAAAAACTTGACCCCCCCCTCTCCACTATGTTCTACGGTTTCCTGGCAGACTCAGAGGTGGTCTTGCTGACGAAGGGATAGGAACAATGAAACCATAATCTTGGGTCATGGAATTAGAACAATCATATGCTCTCCTGTGATTTTTTTTGTTCGATCCGATACACGTCAAAAAAAAAGAAGACAACAACAAAGAAGAGGAAAGAGGAATACAGAGATTTATCGGATTAAATGGAGCCTGATGATTCACGGATCCTTCATCCTCCTAATTAACACTTGCTTTAGCTTAGAAAAAGAACTCAGCCACTATCTACTAGGGTTTATCCTCCAGATATCATGTCCACAGAGTGAACCCTAAATTTTGGGCCTGGCTAAGATACTTCGCCGTGTTTCAGCAAGGCTCGGGAAATCCCAATCGCATCTGACCAACCTGAATTGCGTTCAGGAGTAGATCGCCGGTTTTATAGCAGAGGATGATGCGAAGATCTGACCTTGCAGCGCGAGGCTGTGATAGGCGCCGGCGGCAACGGCGACCAGGCGAGGCCGGTTCCTCCGTCCACCCCGCGAATTGACGCCGACCTTTTCCGACTGGTCGAAGCGCACGGGCACAGGTTGGAGCTCGTCCTCCTCCTTGCCAGTCCCCAACCTTCCGAAGGTCCCCCTTCCCCATGAGAAGACGCTTCCATCGGCTGCAATTCACCAAATTTCCTTGTAAAAAAAGGGCGGAATGCCGAAGCCAGCCAAGTAACAAGATATTCGGAACACGCATCTCCGTCGAAACACCAGGGTACAGCATGGGAGAGGAAGAGGGAGAGAGAGAGAAAGAGACCTGTGAGGGCTAGAGTGTGCGCCTCGCCGGCGCAGATCGCGGTCACCTTCTGCGCCATAAGGGAGAACCTGGGGTTCCGTCCGGACTGGGCTGTCTCAGGCGGCGAGAGCGATTAAGGAGAAGATCTTCGTCTCCTCTCCTCCGGATTGTCGTCACTCTTCGGCCTTTCTAGTTATATGCCCGACGTGGGCCAGCGGCGGCGGACAGCAAGGCGCAGAAAGATGGCATCTTTCGGCGAAGGCAGCGTATCCTTGCAGCAGAGCTTGATCATCCTACCCGTTCAGAGCAGATTCCCGGCTTCTCTCGAGGAGAACCGCTCGATGCACGACTTCGGCGAGACTCCTTTGATCAGGTCAGCAAAGTCAAATCGTTAGCTGGCACAACAGCAGTTTAGATCAGCGCCCGCAGCGGCGGTTTTCTTCCTGCCGGCGGCTGCTCAACTAACACTCAGCGGCTCTGGATCGCTGCCCACAACAGACTGACCTGCTCCGCTCGTAGGTGTGGTGCAAACAAGCCGATAAGCCAGACAAGTATCTGAGGTTGACCCGGTTATTTATTATCTTAAGCAAATAAGTTTGAAGGAAAAAAAAAATAAAACTTTACCTGAACTAGACTCTTATTTGACTCCATAAAATTTGTGGGTAACTTGTTACGCACTCGGTCGATATCAATTAATTATTTTTAGAAATAAATTGTTGATACTTAACTATTATGTAACACTTGACTAAATATATCAAAAATGTCGATAATGAAATTGATTCGAGTTTAAATTTGTGTTCAAATTTTATAAACGAGTTTAAACATCTATCCCCTCCTCCTCATAGCATCCTATATTTAATATCTTTTCTATATTCTCTATCCCCTCTAGGGAAATATTGTCGTTCATAAATTACGACTTTTTGTAATTTGGCATTAAATTCAACAATCCGTTGATTTGCATTCATAAGTCGCCTGTGTAGTGTTTGGTTGCTCGATGTAATAAATTTTCACTTAAAGTATAATCTTGAAACATAATTTGTTTAGAAGGGTGTTCGATAATATGATAAAAATATATTTTACTGAAAAAACGAAGTCAGAAAACAATGGCTTGTTTTTTCTTCTTGCCGTAGTTAAGTTTTTTTATTAATTATTTCTACACCTTTTGCCATCGTATCTCGGATAATTTAGTTTTAGCTTTCTTAAATTGTATCTTATTTTATTATGAAATTAAGTAAAAAATATTTGAAACTAAACACTTGCTTCTTTAAAAAAAAATAGTTTATGTGAGGCAGAAGAAATTGTTGATAGGAGGATGAGATTTTGGAAAAACATTAGTTGAAGTAAGATAAATGATATGTATTATGAATTTAAGAAAAAAGACGAAAGAGTTAATTGAATAGAGTTGTATTATTATTTTAAAGTATTCTTATTTAAATACTTGACTGTATAAAAAGATGAAAATACGATGAGTTGATAACCATAAGATTATAGTATTATAGAATTATAGAAGAATTAGAGATCGATCATACAGATCTTATCTGATAGCAAAATTATCGTTCATTTATAAGACCCGATAGGGGAGTGCTGAACAAAAAAAAAATACTAGTTTTGTTAAAATGCTAACATTGAAATAAAACACAGATCCCTGCTCAGCCGGTTGAGGTCGCGCATCCGCTTCACGACCACCGCGACGCCGTTGGCCACGAGGGCCTTGTAAGACGAGCCAAGCCCGCCGTTCCCGAGCACCTCCGCCGCCGCCGCCGCCGCCGCCTTCATCTGGTCAGCTAATCCGAGCATCCCCTTTCTCCTGGTTCATCATCACAACGTCCCCCTGGCCGCCGTTGCCCTTGCTCCAGCGGGAGCCCTTCCTGTGACTGCTCCCTGAAGCCCTCCCGGAGGCAGCCCGCGGAGGCACGTTCACCGACACCGACTCCGCCTGGACGTTCTCCACGCCCGCTGGACACTGTGGACAGGGACTTGGGCCTTGGCGGCGGTGGTCAGCCTGAGCAGTAGCGGCGAAGACGACAGATCAGGGTTTCCGGCGGCAAGGTGACTATCTAGTATCTACTCCAAGGGGGCTGTGCAGGCTTGCAGCGCGGTGTTGGCAACTATGATGCGGCACGACGGCGGCAGCAGCGACGGCGGGCCACTCCGTGGAAGGGTGCCGGAAGAGGAGAAATAGATGCTCTGGCGGCCGCAGGGGCATCTGGCGCCGCGGCGGTGGCAGGGGCGTCCGGCACGGCGTCGGTTCTACGGCGTCGTCCGGTGCAGCGGTCGAGGGGCAAAAAAAGAAAATAAAAATTAAAGTGGATGGCTCGTTTGACGGGAGCTAACGGAGAATGGGTCGGTATTTGGGTATTTTATTAAACTTATTTTCTTAAATGGGTCCTAATTAATTTTTCTATTTCTCTAGGAGGAACTCATAAGAGAAAATTATTTTTGGCGGAAGGCGTGGTTTCTTCCTGCTCTAGGTGTCCCCTTCTCTGAGTCTCTTTGACACCACCGCTCCTCCGCGCCATGCCGTTGCACGCAGAGGGCTGCCCGCCGCGGACAGATGCAGGGAAGGCGGCATGCGGGTCGCTGCAAGGGTATTGTCTCTTACCGGAAAATGAGGGTGTTTAAAATTCGGTGAGAGACACATCACGGCCGGAGACAGGGCATGGGTCTGGCGGACTCTCTGGAAGAGGGCGCACAAGCCCCTGGAAGTGAACTTCATGATTCAATGGGAAGTCGTGGTAAAGTATGCTTTATTTATGTACGTAATCTGTTCGGTGGAATGCCTAAGCGGTTCATTTCTTCATCTCCGCCTGTCGTGCGTCCACATGCCAGTTCGGGTAACGTCGAGCTCGCTTTGCAGCGCTTCTGCAAGCTGAGGAGGTGCGGTGTGGAAGCGGATGATGCCACGTTGTCCTCTGTCATCATCAGGTGTGGCCCATCAAATAGGCTTGAGACGGGCATGAGCTTGCATTGCCTTGTAATCAAGAGAGGGCTCCAAAATCAACTTTTTATAGCGAGTAGCTTGATTGGAATGTATTCCAAGTGTGGCATGGTTGAACTGGCTCGGAGGCTCTTTGATCAGATGCCGGAGCATGACGCAGCCTCATGGAACTCTATGCTCTCTTCCTACTGGCGTGCTGGACTAATTAAGGATGCAGTTGAAATGTTCTCCGTGGTTTTGAGGAGTGTTTTTGACCGTGCAGTGCTGGTGAACAACTTCACGTTTTCCGGTGCTCTTAAAGCTTGTGCTAATTGGGGAGGCATCGTGATTGGCAGGGCACTGCATGCTTTCGTGATTAAGTTGAAATTTGAACAGGATTTATTTGTAATGGTTTCTTTGATAGATATGTATGCGAAGAATGGCAGCTTGTTCAGAGCATGTCTGATATTTGAGAAAATGGGCAAACAGGATGTAGTCGCGTGGAGTGCAATGATATCAGGCTATGTTCGATGGTCACGTGAAGAAGAGGCCATCAGACTCTTTCAGATGATGAGACTAGAAGGGTTTCTGCCGGACGAGATAACCTTGACAAATGTTCTTAGTGCATCTGCTGGACTAGAACACATTGTCTTGGGCAGGTCTGTGCATGCTTTAATAATTAAGCATGGGTACTTATCTGACTCATTCGTTCAAGCTACTCTAGTTGATATGTATGCAAAATGCTCAGAGATGGAAGATGCAGAGAGTGCTTTCATGTTAGTGAGAGAAAAGAACCTAGTGACCCTAAACGCACTTATAACTGGTTATGGTTTGATGCAGATGCATGACAAAGCACTGCTAGCATATGCTAACCATCATAGTCATGGCATGAGACCAGACACGTGCACATTCACTAGTCTTCTCTCGTCATGTTCTCCAATGGCTTTGGCGGAAGGATCTCAAGTTCATTGCCATACAATAAAGTTCGGTCTGGATTTTGATATATTCATCGGAAGCTCTCTTGTCAGCTTTTATTCCAAATGCGGCGATACAGAAAGTGCAGCTAAGGCCTTTGGCTCTATACTCAATCCGAATGCTGTTTGTTGGGCAGGGATCATCTCTTGTTTTGTGCAAAATGATGAAGGTGAGAAAGCAGTGAAGTATTTTAGAAAAATGCACATTTCATCTGAAATGCCTAATGAATTCTCCTTGTCTGCTGTTTGTAAGGCCTACGCAGACATGACAGCCAGCGAACAAAGTAAAAATCTGCATGCTTTGGTGATAAAAATTGGTCTGGAGTCTGCTATTTTTGTTGGTAGCTCCCTTGTTGATATGTACTGCAAATGTGGCATGGTAGAAGATTCACTTAAGATATTTATCAGCATGCCTCGTAAGAATGTGGCCACTTGGAATGCTATAATAGTTGGTTTGGCGCAGAATGGACTCTGCAAAAAGGCTCTGGAACTTTTCCAAGTGATGGTGAACATTGGATTTACTCCTGATCCAGTGACTTTCATAGGAGTTCTAGTTGCCTGTAATAATGCTGGTTTGGTTGATGAAGGACGATCTTACTTCGGTTTGATGACTTCTCTCTATAAGATTTCTCCCACAATTGAGCACTGTACATGCATGGTGGACCTTCTAGGACGAGCAGGATACCTTTGCGAGGCAGATGCTCTTGTGGACAAGTATTCCTTAGCAATGGACCCAATATTTTGGAGGTCAATGCTTGTCTCCTGTGTGATGCATGGTAATAAAGAGCTAGCACGGAGAACTTCTGAGAAATGCCTTTTATCAGATCCTCAGAGCTCGGGGACGTATGTGCTTCTATCGAACATGTATGCTTTTGACGGTCTATGGTCTAAGGTTGTTGAGGTCAGGAACTCGATGAATGGTAATAAAATAAGAAAAGAAACAGGTCATAGTTCGATTGAGATCAGGAATAAGATTTGTGTTCATTTCAGGACAAAGATTAGGCTTAACAGTTGATGTGATGTCAGCGTTATTGATAATACATGTACAAATGTTGTCCCAAAATTATCTTTTGGATCAACATAACTACGGATGAACTATTCCCTCAGTTGATTCAAGTGTCTGAAGCACCTGAAAACCATCCTCTGTTTTTGCTTGAATATGATGAGTGAGTGCGCATCATCATGGGCTGGCAATTCTGAAACAATAAGTTGCTAATCCTATGGCTCTTTTGCTGAAGTTCATTTTTTCCTCGTTATTTCTTGACATATTCCGGTATATTTTTATCTGTTTGGCTCTGCGAACCAGTGCTGTTCGGGAACAACCTAAACCTGGCAAAACTACCTTTCATAATATTGATACCCTAGTTGACCATGGAAGTATGTTTGCTTTCTAGCGTTTCTTCTCTGGTCCTCTGAGCTCTGAAAAATTGATCTGCATGAAGATTGGTTAGAGGTACATGTCCCATTTCTTCTATTCATATAGTTATTACCTATTAGATCCAAATTGGGGTGTAAATGAGCTGACCTGAGAAAGCAGCATGCTGTTAAAATTGGCTCATTATCTTTACCAGAGTTCGAGCTCTATCCCTTATGAGCAAACTCAACCTGCGTTCAAGCTCCAGCTGGAATAGGAGCTCAACTCAAGTTTTGTCCAAACTTGATATGATTTTGTTTATAAAGCTCAATCTAAACTCATTTATGATACTCAATTTAAATTTAAACATAAATTAAATTACATTTCAACTTATTTTAATAGATATGATTGTCATTGTACAACTTTAAATATTTATAGCTTAATTTTAAAAATAAATATCTAATCGAGTTGCCCATGAGTTTTGTCGAGTTGAGTATGTTCGTCTGGTTAATGAATAAAATTTTTTTACTCAAACTTGTTTGTTTATCATAATAAACGAGTCGAGTGAGTTTTTATCGAGTTTGATCTGAGTTTCCAACTGCTTATTGAGTGCATTAGTTTGTCGCACCCCTAGATCCAAAATAATGTTCCCTCTGCATGCACAAATCTTCTCAACACTACACACTGACCCAATGTTAAGTCTCTTCAAAAAAAAAAAATTGCAAGTGGTTACAGGGTAAAATGTCAGCCCGCCAAAGTAGCCTATTAACCCTCAAATAATATTCGTTAAACACACGCATCCTACTATTCCTTGTGGCTTATGATTTCTGAGCCACGCATATACATGCATGAACGGGCGGAAGACTCGAGAGGGCTGCCCCGTGCCACAGCTCGACGTGCAGACGGGGGGCGATGTCCGGCCAACCGATGCTCACAAGAACAAGCACGCGCAGTCGGTGCAAAAGGCTCCACTTTTGCTCCTTCCATCGTCATCGTGGAAGAAAGGAACCGACGAACACCCCCTCGGGATCTCCTGCCATCATCTCATTCTATATATAACAAGAGATCACTTGCAGGGAGGGACCGAGACCTTCGTCGATGATCTGTGTCAATGGCTAGCAAGCGCTTTGGTTGTACCATCGAAGAAGCCGAACCAAGAACCCTGACGAGAGGAGAGCTCGTCAGCGCCAGGGTAAGCAAGCCGGATTCTTTTCTCCCTCAGCTTCTAGCTAGCTTCGTAAAGCTTTCGTTCGGCGGGTCGTCGTCGCCGTCACCATGATGGATGGAGTAATATGCTGGGTTTCGGTTGCTACAGGAAGCAGCCAAGGACATTGTCGATAACAAGGAGACAGAGGAGGCCGTTGCCATATTTTGCGAGGTTGGTCGTCCGATCTGATTTCCGACGCTTCTCGTGGATTTTTTCTCATTACCTGCAGCTTTTCGTTCTACTATTGAAACAGAGAAGCTTGGATTTCTCAGAATCTCAGATCATCGATGATGAGCAAAATAAACTAAACCCATGTGGGGTGTTTGGTTACGTGATAATGAAGATTTTTATTTTTATTTTTAAAAATTAAAAGAAAATTTGTTAAAAGAAAGGTTTGACAACCACGACAATTCTATATTTTGAAAGTAATTTTCTTTTTAAACAAAAAAAAGATGGTCTCACCTCTTCTTTTTCTTGTGGTCCACCCATTTTGTTTGGTCATGTATGGTAGTTACTCTTTTTTGTTATCACATCCCTCCAAACATGATAATTTTATATACTGAGTTGGTTCACTTTTTATTTTAATACAAATTTTTATCATGAAAGTGTACAAAAAATTATCATGTAGTCAAACACTCCATCATTATGGTTTCGTCCATCATCTAGGGCCCGTTTGGTGTGGAGGTAATTTGGAGATGATCTTAAATCTGTCGTTAAGCTTTTAGGTACGCTGTAACATCTCGATTTGTGAATATGTTAAGAGATTAAATTAGTGGACTATCAATAACACCGGTTAACCATTTTTTGGAGGTTGAGTTAAAAGAACTCCAAAGTTAAACGTGTTCTGTTGAGAGTAGGTTGAGGATAGGTGACCTCCTGGGAAGACTCATAATTAGCACTGTTGTTAAGCCAGTCAACTAATTTAGTCGATCATTACATATGATATCAGAGTATGACCCAACTGGAAGGTCTAGTATGACTCGCCTGGGTATGTGATGTGATGTGTGTGATCTTGACGAGGACGTCAAGTCTTTAAAGGGGGTAGATTGTAACACCCTGATTTGTGAATATGTTAAAAGATTAAATCAGTGGACTACCAACAACACCGATTAACTATTTTTTGGAGATTAAGTTGAAAAAACTCTAAAATTAAGCGTGCTAGGTTAGGAGTAGACCGAGGATAGGTGATCTTCTAGGAAGATTCTTACTTAACACTGTTGTTAGATCAATCAACTGATTTAGTCGATCATTACACGTACATTTGAAATACCCCCCGTTGAAGGGTATTATCCCATATTGGCCACCGGAGGATAGTCTAATGCCTTTATCATAGCCTGGACCTGGGTATCCTCAGCGCACGTGCGTTTTTGGAATTTCACATGGTATCAGAGCTGGTCAGGCTGTAGGCTCTATCCTCCGGTGGATTTGCTCCTATTTTCGCTTGACCCTGCCCCGTGTATTCCTATCGTGGCTCTGACGGTGGTGGCTGGCCGAGAGGGGGAGTGTTGAAGGGTATTATCCCATATTGGCCACCGGAGGATAGTCTAATGCCTTTATCATAGCCTGGACCTGGGTCTCCTCAGCGCACATGCGTTTTTGAAATTTCACACCCCCAAATTAAATATCTATCAAACGGACAGATATTAAGATGTACATCTCTTTCCCTTCAAAATTTTTAAACACAGAGATCAGATGCATCGGCTATCTCTGGTTTTGCAGGGACTGAGGCCGATTGTTTCGATCAAGGCCATGGAGGAAGAGATTGAGCGGAGGAACCAGCTTGATGAGCTGACCAGCGGGGGCGCGCCCGTGGAGGAGATCAGGGATTGCCACCATGTTGGCGTTCCCCTCTTGGTGCTCGAAGGACTTCCTGAAAAGATGAGGACTGAACAGCCGTGCTCTGCTCCATTCTGAGTTCAAATCAATAAATAAATAATCCAACAATAATTATATTAAGACACAAGATCTTTATATATTAATCATATCCTCCTCTTCCTCTTCCACCACCACCACCACCACCACCTTGTTGATGTGATTTATCTCTGTGATGATTCTTCGTGTCATGGTACATCTCTGATTGTATCAGGGATTTTTTTTTTCGAACCAAATCAGGTTGTCTCCTGAATTGATTGAGTCCAGTTTAAATTTCATTTTATTAAGATATGCTGTATATGGCATTGTATAATTTTATTTGATTTGTTTTAAATCATATTCTATTAAAATTAATGTATATGTTTATACATTTCATTGCTTTTATTCAAAAAATCTTGAAATATATTTATTTTTATAAATACATATTATTAATATGTTTAGCTTAACATAGACACTTAATTTAGTTTAAGTTATTCCATTTGTGTGTTTGATTTGGTTGTAAACATATTATAACAGATTGCACAACAATTTTTACCTAATAAAATTTTATATCAGGATAAGATAATTGAAAAACTATTAAAATTTTAATAAGAAAATCAACAACTAGTGGTGCTTGCCTCTGGACCGCAGCAATCGAAGAAGCTATAATGCTGTCCGTCTGCAGGAAGCAAAGTACGGTGGAAGGATACATGCTGCCGAGAAAAAAAAATGATGACGTACTGTATATGCTATAGTGGTCAATTCCGAATATTCTATATTAATGCTTGTATCTTTCACAAGTATATTCTACGGGCAGTGCATGCTTGAATGATCCAACAGTGATCATAACCATGTTGACCATCAAGTCTAGACAGCTGGAAGACTCGTTTATTACGTTAAAGAAATAAATTAGAACCCCCCCCCCCCCCCGAAAAAAACAACTCCCCTCACAGAGGAGTCAAGGTTGATTAATAACATAATAAAATATCAGTAAATTTATAAAATATTTTAAATTTATATAATATTTGATCAGATATATAAAAAAGTTGAAATTGCAAATTTAGATCTTAATTTAAAATTTATAAAATAATTTAAATTCGAATTTTACGAATGATTTTAAACTAAACTCAACCTCCACTTATGCTAACCTCCACTCAACCTCCACTTGAGCTTGAGTTTGAGTTCTTATTTGAGTTTGACCTCAATCTAATAAATGAGTAGTTCGACGAGTCAAGCTCAAACACATTGAATTCTTAGAAAGTCAAGCTCGAATGATAAAGTCGAAACTACTTGTTAGTTATGGAGCCGATAAATATTCCCAACTCGAACAATACTACTCTAACTCTGCTCAAGTCCTTTGCACCAGTGGATGACCAAAGTTGGCTAGTGTGGCGCTTTTATATATATATATATATATATATATATAGAGAGAGAGAGAGAGAGAGAGAGAGAGAGAGAGAGAGAGAGAGAGTGGTAAGGGATGTGCCGCCATAGTATTATGCTTCTGCTACGATATTCACAAGAGGAGCACCCAGTTTTTCAGTGTTGGTATGCTGCTGAAGAGGGACACTGGCTGGATACATAACTGAAGTGCACGCATGCCTGAATCATTGCACGGAGGCACCCCAGACACCGAGAAGGTGAGGCAGACACCATAATCTCGAATGGATATCGCAAGTCGTAGATAACAAGACATGCCGGGCATGCCGAGCATGCAAGGAATAACAAGATGAACAGTTCCCACTCCTCCCTTTTGACCTAGATCTTAGTGCATCTGTCTATACAGGCGGCAGGCAGACTGACAAAGATATATATATTTATTTATTTATGGATTGACGAGATAGTTGCAGAAAGATTTTTTGGTAAAATGTAGTAAAGTGACATGGTCAGAAGCAAGACTGACAGTACCAGTCAGAGGTGGCAATAGAATAGGTCTGACGGCTTCCTTTGATAAAGATTCAAAAAGAGACATCAATCATTCAAAACGAGGATAAGTGTGTAACCAAATGTACCCAACTTTTTTACGTCCCATAAAGATTTTATAAAAGATGAGAGAAACAGTCACGATACAAGAACCTGTCAAAAGTTAAAAGGAAGGTAGGTTTCCAAAATAGATATAAAGAAATTTAAGATTTAAAAGTAGTATTTACTTTTTTTAAAAAAAAATTATCACACAAAAAGTAACTTTCTGTTATATTTGTCAAAGAGTCCTAAAATAGACATTGACTGATAATTAATAAGATGACATCTCTGGTTAACATGCCAAAATGAGATTTTAAAACCAACAAAATTATATGCAGAATCGGTGAACTTCCCAAGAAATGATATACAAGAGATTTTCACAAAATTCACCGGAGACAAATCCCTACCAACCCCCCCCTCCCCAGTGCTGTATGATTGGTCGAATTAATAGAAGTTAAAAAATTGGGATCATTTGATTTTATATCTTGATTATATTTAATTACATCTTTTATAATATTTTAACAAGTATATTAAAACTAAGTTGTATGATTAAACATTTTTAACTTTCAGACACAATCTCTTTGTAGGGTATTGTAATGAAATATATGTTATAAACTTAAGAAAACATTAATTACAATTATATACTTAATTTTATCCTTTAGTTTTGAACACAAATACTTAATTTTATTACAAATTAACAGGTTAGACATAAAATTAAGAGTTTAGATTTTTCATATTAAGTCAAAATAATGCCAAGACTATCATTCGGGCAGAACCAAGTCAGGAACAGATCAAACAGGTTTAGAACTTTATAACACAACTTCCATTTAAAATAATAACTCTACTCAAAGAAAATCTATTGCAATTTAAATATTATCAATCTTATAGTGTTACCTCAATTTCATAATTAATTTTTTAGTAATATACTTATGATAGAAACAAATTGTGCCAACTGGGATCATCAGAGATTAGACCACGTACAGACCAGAACAACATTATAATGTTGGTCAGCCGAACTAGCTCAAAAATCTGCCCCTTGCCCTCGCTAACTTTGTAATGAACCGAACTTGGTCCTTTGACACCCCCAACTAGCCACTGATACAGTAGAGAATGACTACAATATTTCTAGGGAAGGAGGTGCTTAAGATCTCTCTCTCTCTCTCACTTTCTAGTAGAGAATGATTGGGTTTCTCGGAAAGGTAAACTTAGTTCAATCTTGGTGCTTGAGTTCCCTCTCACTTATTTATGCCTATTTGGGTTAGAGTATAAAAAATAATATTGTATAAACTATGACATTGATATTTTTTAGTCAATAGAGTATCAATCTTAAAACTGATACAGATAAATACGAGTATTCAATACTATGTTCTTTTTATGCTTTAAGTTTCCAATTGATAATAATTAACTAAACATCTCTTAATAATTTGTATCAATATCAATTTCAAAATTAACCGTGTCTAATATTATTATCAAACATGCTGTAGAGTTTGCTAATGAGTGACAAGTAAAGAGACAACTCTATTAAAGAGACAATCATCTTTTAGGTGCTGTTTGGTATTGGGATAACTTGTGGGTAAATCTGATTTATCTATAAAATTTAGGGGATAAATCCTATCTCCAAAAAATTTTGGTGCCAAACAGGCCCTTAGGCCATGTTTGGTATGAGGATAACTTGGGGATAAACTTGGTTTATCCCCAAAATTTAGAAGATAAATCTGAATTATCCCCAAAAAATTTTGGTGCCAAACAGGCCCTTCAAGAACAACTGGGCACTTGCAAATAGATCATAGGAAGTGCTGATTGCTTCTCAGTGCTCCACCATGGAGGAGTCACTATCCAAGGATATACGCTTGAGTGTAGACCTTCTTTGCCGGATATTCTAGAAAAGAAGGGAAGATTCCATGGCATTATATATCCTCTGTGCGCCACTTCTGTATATCCAACACATCTTCCGTATGGCGTCTGACGTCCCAACACCAGCATTGATTAGAATGATGCCCCATATATGTTTGCCATTTGCATGAAAATGAACGTCCACCTTATACACTACAGAAGGCAACCAAAAAAAAGAAAGAAAACAGGAAGTTCAATTGCATGGTGTAAAGTTGAATCATGCAGAAATTAATATAAAATCTATCCTAGGGCCACTAAAAGATTGTCTCTACAATAATTATCATGGAAAAGCTAACATGTTTCTATGATTTAAATTTCATACTGTTATGTTGGAATTAACCTTCACTATCTCTTATTAATTATGTGTGAAATTCCAAAAACGCACGTGCGCTAAGGAGACCTAGGTCAAGGCTATAATAAAGGCATTGGACTATCCTCCGGTGGCCAATATGGAATAAAACCATTCAACACTCCCTCTCTCGGCCAGCCACCACCGTCAGAGCCACGATAGGAATACACAGGGCAGGACCGAGCGAAAATAGGAGCAAATCCACCGGAGGACAGAGCCTAAGCCCACCTGCTCTGATACCATGTGAAATTCCAAAAACGCACGTGCGCTAAGGAGACCCAGGTCCAGGCTATAATAAAGGCATTGGACTATCCTCCGGTGGCCAATATGGAATAAAACCATTCAACACTTTATGGGGTGTTTGGTTGAATGATAAATTGAGTTTTAGTTACTAAAATGAACTTTTGTAGCAAAAGTTGTTAAAAATGGTGTTAAGCAATCAATTATACAAAATATGTTTTCGTAGAGGATATTACTTCTTCGACAAAAAAGTGGTCCTTGTGGTCTCCACCTTTCATAGTTATTACGTGGTCCCCTACTTTTTGTCTTCATATCTCCCCAAACATGATGTTTCATGTCTCAAGTCATCTTGGATTTTATTTTAACACAAAATTTTATCAAGAAAGTGAGTAAAAGAAGTTATTATGCCACCACAAAACACCCCATTAGCTACATCAATTAAATGATCTCCCACGCTCAGTCTCTTCATCCGATAAATGAATTTTTTCCCTGCAACTGTGCTTCCCACTCCTTTAAATACTTTTATCTTGTCCCATTAAGTGCTTGTTAATTAGCATATAACATAGGAAATATGACAAATTTATCCCCCAATTAAACTTATACAACACACCTACTCCATTAACGTTTAGAGCTAGATAACGTCCCTAATAAGTCTAATGAAAATAGTAGAATACCGAAACAAGAGAATAGATTTTCATCCATCTAAATCAAGGACATTTGATAAATCAAAACGACCTCTTTACATTGTTGTGTACACTTTTATATTTTTCATATGAAAAAATTATTAATTAATTATGCGTGGTTCCTCACATATAGGAGCTAATAATAATTGACACCGAAAAATATAATACATCCACAACACAGATTTAATTATAAATTTCGGTATCATACAGGAGCTATTAGATCGTAACCTTAAAACTTAAGAAGACGAGCAGAAAAAATACAATCAAACTATTGCTGTGCATACTCCCCGCAATCATTAAACACAGTCGAAAACCAGTAGTTATATATTTTGGAGGCCAAACTGCATGCACGACATATTATTCTTCTCTACAAGAGATCTCTCTTCTCAGAGATCGGTACGTAGTCACACGATATTGTATAAGAACACGTATATATATATATGCACATATACAACCATATTCATCTTCCTGCATTGCCGTCGACTGCGTCTCACGGGTAATTAAGCCTCCGGAAGGAGACACAGCTGAACAGTCGACGACGCCTAATCATCGACCCACCGCTTGTCGCCGCCGCCGAAAGTTCTCCGAGCACCTCGCTCATGTTCGGCCGCGCGTCAGGGTCCGCGGCCGTGCAGCTCACGGCCAAGTCCATGGCCTTGACGATCTGCTCGTCGCCGGCGGTGGCGATGCCCGGAAGCGCCGGGTCCGCCCAATTCTCGAGGTGGCGGTCGGCGTAGGAACGGTGGGCCCATTCTACGACGGCGTCGCCGGACGTTCCCATCTCCGTCTCCGGCCGGCGTCTTCCTCTTCCGGTCAGAAGCTGGATCAGAAGGACGCCGAATGAGTAGACGTCGCTCTTCTTCGTCAGCTCCTTGGCTTCTCCTGCTCGATCCTCTCAATTGTTGAGCCATTACATTAAGTTAGAGATCGCTAATTATCAGTGAAGACGTAACTAGTCAAGTCATTTATTCACACATAGAGTACGAGAAAGTTTAACCCTTATCTAGGTTTGACTTGCTATTTAATTGAGCTGAATTTGAACTAAATTTTAATAACAACTCAATTCAACTGGGTAATTTCACATTCATATCTGTTTATAAAAATCGAACACGTCTAAACTTATCGATGAAACTCAAATTTTAACTCGCTTTATTTATTTTAAACTCAAATCAAATTTTATTTTATCCATTTAAGTGATATTATATATCTATTAATATTCAATGGGAAATTAAAGGTCGAGAGGTTTATTCAGGCTCGACTGACTTTTTATTTATTTCTTTATTTTTGGTTAAGAACATGTTCGTTTAGCAAGATCTGATGTATGAGCGGAATTTTATGAAGCAGCTACTTGTGTTGTTCGTAAAGTTGGTAGCTGGGAAGTATGGTTCTTAATAATCGACGATCTCACCTGGGAGGCAGCCGCTTCCGGCAACATGGAGGCGCGCGCGAATCCACGGGACGCCGCCGGCGCCCGCTTCGTTCACCAGAACTATGTCCTCCGACGAGATTCCGGCGTAGAAACCGCTGAATCTGCACCGCCGGTGAACTCCATGGAGGACCTTTGCGACCTCGACCGCGACAGCCCGACGCTGTCCCCAGTCTAATTCTCGCAACGCGCCGTCTCCCCCAAATAGACGCTTGCCTTGCACGGCCTCGTGGAAGAAAATCCATCTTCTCTCCGATCGGCATGCCGCCATCAACCGGGCGGCGCTCCGGTGGCGGAACATCCCGACGGATGTCACCTCGCGCCAACCCAGCGCAGTCTCCGCCTCCGCCTGCAGGCAGCTGACGGCAAGCCGGACGGCGCGGCGCCCACTCCCGCAGGAAACAATGCTTCCTTCCTTCGTGGACTTCAGGACGCTGTCTAGCACGGGCAATAAGGTCGACGCCCTCCTGTCGAATATCTTGACTTCCCAAACGTTGCCTGCCACCACCATCTTGACGAGCTTCTGCTGTTCTCTTCGCCTTCTGCTGACCAAGATCAAGATCAACAGAGAAAGCGACAGCAGCAGCAGCACAGCGCTCAATGCCTTAACAAAAAAATTCCAACGTGAATTAGATATTCCGCATGCAGGCAACCCACTCCGGCGGCCGCCACCGCAGAGGCCAGGATTTCCGGCCACGGCGCCGGCGTCTACGGTGGAGAAGGCGGCCGTCGGGGGTAGGACGCCGCGTAGTTGGTTGTAAGACACGTTCACCGATACCAAGGGCTGGCTTTTGCCCAGATTCGGAGGGATCTCGCCGGAGAACTGGTTCTCCGACAAGTCAAGCTGACTGAGATGCGGCAGGTCGGATAGAAGACTTTGATAAAATGAATCAGCAACTGATGATCAACCTGCAGATTCTACTTCATAGCAGAGACACGATCTGACAAAGGCTGAGAGAAGCAGAAGGTGAAGAGAAAATAGAGAGCAGAGAAGCAAGCATCCAGATCTGAAAATGGGCGGGAGAGTGATCAATTGATCCTCTCTCCATTCAGTAAGAATATATATATACTGAAATTACACGTGTACAAGAGTGACATGGCAAATGTGCCAGGTATGAATACAATTAGCTCAAAGACCTTGTAAATTCAACCATTGTCAAATACTTTCGAATATACTCTAACATCCCCCCTCAAACTGAGCGGAGCTTGCACGTTCAGTTTGCTCCTTAGAGTTTCAAATTGCTGTGTTTGGAGCGGTTTTGTAAAGATGTCTCCAATTTGATCTCTAGTAGAAATATGCCGAACTAGAAGTTTCTTGTCTAGAACTAATTGCCTAATGAAGTGGAAATCCACCTCAATGTGTTTGGTTCTTGCCTTGAAGACTGGATTTGCAGTAAGATAGATTGTAGATATATTGTCACACCATAAAACTGGTGTACCATGAACAGTCAAATTGAGTTCTTTGATCAACTGAAAAGTCCACAGGAGCTCAATGGTGGCAGATGCTAACGCACGCATCTCAGCTTCAGTGCTAGACCGAGCCACAGTGGTCTGCTTTTTGGCTGTCCAACTAATCAAGTTACTTCCCAAGAAAATAGCATAGCCAGTGGTAGACTTCCGATCATCAGGGCATCCTGCCCAGTCGGAATCGGTGTAAACATTCAACTCAAAATCACTAGGTCTGATAAACAGACCATGAGTATATGTATACTTCAGATATCTTAAAATTCTTTTAACAAAGCATAGATGATCTTCAGTGGGAGCAGCCAAGAATTGACATGCTTTATTCACAGAATAAGCAATATCAGGTCTGGTAACCGTAACATATTGTAAAGATCCCACAAGACTCCTATAATATGTAGGGTCGTCAAGAGGGTGACCATCAGACATAGACAGATTTAATTTGGTAGCTGCTGGAGTATGACAAGGTTTGGAATCGACTAACTGGGATTTGTCCAACAAATCAAGGATATATCTTTGTTGACTCAACAGAAGACCATCAGCAGTCCTTGATACCTCAATTCCCAAAAAATAATGTAAACTCCCAAGATCTTTTAGAGAAAAAACACTGTCTAGATGAGATATCATAGTGCTCATGACAGTGGAATTATTACCAGTCATGACAATGTCATCTACATAAACAAGAACATAGATCCGTATACTTTTCTCAGAATATAAAAACAGAGACGGATCACATATAGAGGCTGTAAAACCCATGCTTATCAATAGTGAATACAACCTGAAAAACCTCAGGCCCTGGGGAGCACTGTTTTTATCCCATATAATGCCTTATGCAATTTGCAAACATGAGACGGAAAAGTTGGATCAATAAAACCTGGAGGTTGACTCATATAAATATCCTCTTGCAAATTCCCATGAAGAAAGGCATTGTTGACATCTAATTGCTTTATTTCCCATTTATAAGTGACAGCCATAGCTAATATGAGACGTATAGTAGAGGGCTTAACAACAGGACTGAAAGTTTCATTATAGTCTAAACCATGTTCTTGAGTGTATCCCTTAGCTACTAACCTCGCTTTATGCCGAGCTATGGTGCCATCAGAATTCCTCTTCAATTTGTAGACCCACTTACACCCAACTATATTAACATTGTCTGGTGGAACAATAAGACTCCAAGTTCCATTTGATTGAAGAGCCGAGAACTCCTTAGACATAGCCTCTCTCCAACACAAGTGCTGATTGGCAGATTTAAAATTGGAAGGTTCCAGTGCCAAGGACTTTTGAACAACAAGAGCATACTTACTTGAAGACTTGCGTACTACAGAATCTGGCTGTTTCAAAATATCTTGTAGAGACCGAAACTTCTGTTTTGGATTAGGTAAAACATCAACTGAATCTTCAGCAGAAATAGGAGAGCCACTAGCAATTAGAGAAGAATCAACAGCAGGTGGAGAAGATTGTTGACCACTTGCAGAACTTATAGGCAGAGGAGAATCTTCCAAAACTTGTGGAGTTCGAGCAGCAGATGAGGGAGTACTACCATGTAAATGTTGACCAGACAAAACTGTAGTATCATGATGATGTAAAACAGGTAAAGGAAAATTAACCACTGTAGTTGGAGAGAAGGAATTGCGTTCTGTTTCATTAACAAGAGACTGATATGGAAATGAATTTTCATCAAAGATAACATTGCAAGCTACAAAAATTTTTCCAGTTTTCGGTTGAAGGCATTTGTAGCCTTTATGATTTGAGCTGTAGCCAAGAAAAACACAGCAGTCTGAGCGAAGAGTGAACTTATGTCTGTTGTATGGTCGAAGATGAGGAAACAAGAGCAACCAAAAACTCTTAAAAAACTATAATCGGGCTTCGACCATAGTTTCTCAAAAGGTGATATGTTTGACAAAACTGGTGTAGGCAACCTGTTGATGAGGTACACTGCACAAGCTACAGCATGATCCCAAAAAACAAATGGCAGATTTGCTTGACTTAAAAGAGCAAGACAAGTTTCAATGATATGCCTGTGCTTACGTTCCACTAACCCATTCTGATGATGAGAGTGAGGACAAGCAATCCTATGCATGATTCCACATCTTGAAAAAACTGAAGTAAGTGCTCTAAATTCACCTCCCCAATCACTTTGGAAAAACTTAATCTTCCTGGAAAACAGATTTTCTACTTGTTCTTTGAAATGCATAAAAGTAGATAACACATCACTTTTATTACGAAGTGGATAAAACCAGCAGAACCGACTAAAATGATCAACAAATGTGACATAATATTTGTAACCATCTGTACTAACATGAGGTGAAGGGCCCCAAATATCCGAGGCAACAAGTTCCAACGGAAAGGCGAGAAACATGAGAAGAACTAGGAAAATGTAACTTGTGGCTTTTTGCCATAGCACAATGAGAACAAAAACTAGTATGATGACTAGTGAAAGGTTCATCAAGCTACTTAAAACTTTGTTCAACGTACGAAGAGCGACATGTCCAAGTCGTTGGTGCCAAACACCCTTCCTTTCGTGCAAGCCCAAGCCGGGTGTAGAAACTCCATCCGGTGGCAAGCAGTACAGACCATTAATGTTGTATCCCCGAAGTAGAGGCTTCTTTGTTGTTATATCCTTGATAAAACATTCAGTGGGATAAAATTCAAAAAACACTCCATTGTCCTTTGTGAATTGAGATACAGACAACAGGTTTTTGTTTATCATAGGAACATGCAAAACATTAGGAAGTGAAAAGAACTTGTAACCTGAATGTCCCATGTGTGCAATTGACAAGCCATCTCCATTTCCGATATGAACCTGCTCCTGACCACTGTATGGAACAGGATTCTGAAGAATGCCTAACTCAGAAGTCATGTGAGTATTTGCACCTGAGTCTGGATACCAACTCAGGTCAGCATAACCAGAAGAAGCATTGGTTGATGCTGTATTTGCATTAAAGCCTTGCGGAGAAGAGCTACTGTTCTGAGTATTTCCTTGTGCACTATAATTCTTGAAATTAAAATCATATCGTCTCCAGCACTGAGTGACAGTATGTCCACGTTTCTCACATAGTTGACAAACCGGAAGAGTCCTCTGATTATTGTACTGATTGGAAGCAGAATTATAAGTCTGATTTCTGTCAAAACTATGTTGACTCTGATTAGAATTATACCCTTGTACAGACTGAATTCTATCACTATTAGTACCATTGTTCTTGTTATTGTAATTGCCTCTTCCTCTATTTCCTCTACCTCTACCACGAGAATTATTGAACTGTTGGTTGTTATTATTGACAGTTGCTCTAGGCGATTCTTGACAACTCGGTTATTGATTGATGATGTTTAGCTAGAAACAATTCATGATTCATAAGCATACCCTGCACATCCTCAACGGTCAACTCAAGCATCGTGCCTTGTTGTTATAGCAGTAACAAAAGACTCGTATTCAGGACCAAGACCACCTAAAATGTATAGAAGAAGATCTTCGGGAGAAATAGGTTGTGAAGCCATAGCTAAAGCATTAGCTATGGATCTAACTTTCTGTAAATACTCAGCAATTTTCTGTGATCCTTTTTTCAGATTGTGTAACTGAAGCTTGAGTTGAAGAACTCGAGCTCTAGAAGGCAAGCATATGTTCTATTAACTACCTCCCAAATTTCAGCAGCAGTACTATAACCAATCACTAAAGGCAAAACAGATTCGGACACTGAAGAAATCAAAACCGACATCACAAGACTATTAAACTGCTTCCAGATTTTATAATCTGGATTCGGAATCTGACTACGAGAACCAAGAGGATCAACCACAGTAGGAGACGGACAGGACATTGATCCATCAACAAGACCAACCAAATTGTAAGTCTCCAGAAACGGCAAGATTTGACCTCGCCATAACATAAAATTCTCGGCATTCAACTTTACTGAAATGCAATGTGATATGCTAGGAATTGAACCAAGTGAAGATGCAGAAAAAGACAGTTCAGATACTGACAAACCAGAACCAGTTGAAGTAGAAATTGATGATCCCTCCATGAATCTTCACCCGCTCTGATACCAAGAAGACTTTGATAAAATGAATCAGCAACTGATGATCAACCTGCAGATTCTACTTCATAGCAGAGACACGATCTGACAAAGGCTGAGAGAAGCAGAAGGTGAAGAGAAAATAGAGAGCAGAGAAGCAAGCATCCAGATCTGAAAATGGGCGGGAGAGTGATCAATTGATCCTCTCTCCATTCAGTAAGAATATATATATACTGAAATTACACGTGTACAAGAGTGACATGGCAAATGTGCCAGGTATGAATACAATTAGCTCAAAGACCTTGTAAATTCAACCATTGTCAAATACTTTCGAATATACTCTAACACGGATATCCCCCGTGGAATCTCTCCAGACAGTTGATTTTTGCTCAGGTCAACGTACTCGAGCTTCCGACAACGGGCTATGCTCGCCGGCACCGGTCCGCTGAGAAGATTTCCGGAAAGATTCAGCTGCGTCAAGGCCGCATATTCTCCGATCTCAGATGGGACGGCGCCGGAAAAGCAGTTCTCCGACAGGTCGAGAGCCTCTAGATCCGCGCTACCGAAGGAAACTGGTACCGTCCCGTTGAACTGGTTCTTCGCCAGTTTGAGCATCTTGAGTGCCGGCATCTGCCACCGCCGGCCATCTACGCTGCCGGAAAATTCATTGCTTGAAACATCAAGGTAGTATACGAGCGGGAGCTGGGTAAGCTCGGGCGGGAGCTTCCCCGACAGGTGGTTGTGCTCGAGACGGACCCTTTGCAAACTCCGGCAGGAAGCTATGCTGCTCGGTATCCCTCCTCGGAGGGCGTTGGAGAAGAGGATAAGCTTCGACAGTTGGCCGGAGCTGCAGAGATGGCGGGGTATCCCTCCCTTCAGGTTGTTGGAGGAGAGGTCCAGCACATCTAGGTTACTGCCGAGTCCAAGGTCAACGGGAATCTCGCCGCGGATTCCGTTCATCCAGAGCTGCAGCACTCGCAGTCGGGGGAGCGAGGTGACGGCTGCCGGAATCTCGCCGCCAAGAAGGTTTGAGAAGAGGTGGAGGATCTCCAGCTCCTTCAGCTGGTTGAGGTCGTCGGAGATCTCGCCGGACAAGCTGTTGTCGCTGAGGTCGAGAGATATTAGCGCCGTGAGGTTGTAAAGGGCCTGAAAGATGATTCATGTACAAGAACAGATATTTTAGCTTGCGTAGATTGCCGAGCGTGGAGGGGATATGCCCGCCGAGGTTGTTGTAGACCAGGTCGAGGTGGTTCAGGGCCGTCAGGTTACCCAACGCCGGCGGGATCGAGCCGGAGAGATTATTGTATCCGACGTAGATCCACCGGAGACCGACGAGCCGGCCGATCTCCGGCGGGATTTCGCCCACCAGCGCATTGGACGCCAGCGTCAGGAACTGGAGCTTCTTCAGGTCGGAGATGAACGTCGGTATCGGCCCGCCGATGGTGTTCCCTCCGAGATCGAGCACCGTTAGGTTGGAGAAGAGCCGGAGACCCTCCGGTATCCCGCCGGAGATGTAGTTGTTGGAGAAATCGAGGACCTCCAGGCGGCTGCCGGCAGAGGCGGCGCCGTTGAGGGCGAAGTCGACGTCGCCGGAGAAGTTGTTGTTGCTCAGATTGAGGTAGGTTAGAGACGGCGGGAGGGCGAGAATGGCCATCTCGCCGGAGAGCGAATTGGAGGAGAGATCGATTCGCTCGACGAAGGGCAGGGAGAAGAGCGAGGAAGGGAGCAGACCCGACAGGTTCATGGCTGAAAGAGCGACACCGGAGACCTGGGAGGACGAATTATGGCAGGTGATGCCGCGCCAGCTGCAGAAGTGCGCGGCGGAGTTCCAGCCGGAGAGAAAGCTGAGCGGGTCGTCGACGGCGGCTCGGGCGTCCAGGAGCAGGTCCAGTTCATTATTACTAGTGCGTACTGCCGGCGCGAGGAGGGGCGGGACGAAAAAGAGGAGGAAGAAGAGCCGCCGCAGCGGTGCCTCTGCGGTGGTCATCTTTTCGTTGAAACCGCTGCATGCAGCTGAGGAAGCGACGAGGGTCGCCGCTTAAATAGGTCGCTGCGCCGGACCGGAGATGAGGGTGACCGGTGGTGGGGCGGAAGGAGAGAGAGAGAGAGAGAGCGGTGGCGGCGGCGGGCACTGGACCAGCTGGTGGGGCAAAAGCAAGGGCGGCGGGCCGGCGGCCGTTTGACTAAAACCTACTACAAGTTTGAAAAGGAGATGCTCGGCGGAGTGGGGGTAGGCGATCGGCGGACGAGGACGACGACTGCGATGCGACTGCAGCAGCGCACGCCGTCGGGAATGGAGCGGCCGAGGGCATCGAGAAGACGGACGAGCGTGCGAGGGGTGCGCGGAAAAGGCGGAGCTCGGAGTGGAGGGCCGGGCGTTGCTGTTCTTCGGGCGTTGCGTGCTGTCGACTTCCCCGGAGAGGGCATTATTATGTCGCCCGGCGGGAGCTCGGTAGAGTTAGAATAGTGTTATGTTAGTTAGTTAAGAGAGATATTCGTACTTATAAATTTGGGTCACTTTAAGTTTTTTTTGGTCAAATGAAACCTTCATTCGTAATATAAGAGAGTGTAGACTCAATATAATATAGACAACTAAAAACAAACAAACACAACATAATGATAAAGATCGGTGAAATTCTATTGGAAGTCATCTTATCCAACAAACTTAGACAAAGCCACAAATCGACCGAAGGTCGAATAGTAGAGATAGGAACTCTTAGAAAAGAGTTTGATAGTTGCCACCGGACCGGATGATCACACAAAAAAAGTGTAGATATCGCACAGACTAACGGTCCGAACTAGAGATTGTGACTATGACAAAGACGCGAAAAGACAACGAGACAAGACTCGATCCTAACACAACACAAAAAGATAGAAAAAAACAAAACAAACACAAACATAGATAGACCGTGCTCCAAAATTCTAGTGCACAAGCAGGAAGCAAAATGCCTAAATACAGATTTAGGCTGAACACGAGAATAAGAGCAATACTACGACAACTAAACATTAGGGAGGGAGGATGAACCTCCCTCTCAAATCAAAAACGACCTCAAAATGACAACCGAAGGTACCCCGTGTGGTGCGCTTCGCCGGAGAGGTGGAGAGGCCAACTGGGTTTAACTGAAGGCGGAAGGTTTAAATGTTGAGAAGATCTGCCGGAGGGGCAATGGGCTCCCCAAGGGGTGAGGTGTTCAGCTGGAAGGGACGGGGGATGCGCCGAGGGCACCCGTGAGATGAGGGCGATCAACTCCGGGGGGGAGTCGAAGCGAAGAGGGGGCTAGGGGGGCTTCGAGAGGGATTGAGGAGGGGGGTGGGAGGGGAGCTGCGGAGGGTTGGTGGGGGGTTGGGGAGGTCGTAAGGGAGAAGGGAGGCCCCAGAGAAGGCTTGAGGAGAGGGAGTTCTGCCGGAGCGGGGTTCTGTTGAAGAGGGCTTGCGATGGAGAGGGGTTCAGCCGGAAGGGATGTCGGAGGGGGCTTGAGGAGAGGGGGAGGGGGTTAGGGGCGTCGGAGAGGGCTCGAGAAGAGGGGGAGGGGTCTACCGGAGGGAGCTGCAGAAGATGAGCGGGGGACGGGGGCGTGGAGGTCTAGAGGGAGAGGGAAGGCAGTGGAAAAGGCTAGAGGAGACGGAGACAAATCGAAAGAGGGGACCAAGGGGCAGCTGGAGGGTTTACCGGGAGAAGAAACCGCCGGAGGAGAGTCCGGACGAGGGGTTCCGCCGGGATCGACGAGGGTTCCGCTCGGGGAGACTCCGGGCGAGGGTTCCGCAACAGCGTCGCTCCAGATCCCGGGCTAGCAACCGTTCACGTTGCTCACAGTCGCAGGAGTGTTCTGAGTAGGTCACTTTAAGTCAAAGTTGTGGACTCTCTTCATCGATGATGGTCACCCGCAAATAATGTACACGTGTCGAATTTGGAATAATTTATACATGAGGCGACAAGTTAGAATGATGTCATATTAGCTAATTAGGAGAGGTACTCATGTTTATAAACCTGGGTCACTTTAACTCAGGATCATGATTTTAGATTGGTTAATAGGTTGGCCCTTCACACGGGCAGCGGCGGGGCACGATCGCAATCTCCATTTAAGTGATAGTTAAGTAAAGTTCATTGAATCATTGTCCAAAAAAGATTCGATTCATTATCGTCGGTAATAATTTATATTAAGTTTGGTAACATGTTAATAAGATGTTAGTTTTGATTCAATTTGTTCAGTGACAAATTAGTAAGGATTTAATATCGGTTGAGCATTTTTCATGTTAGTGAATCGTTATCAATGATTACTGAAAAGAGTTGAGCCATTATCGACACATTACTATAATTCACTATTGAAAGAACTGAATTCATTGTTATCGACATTTTGCCAACTCATTACTAAACTTAATATAATTCGTTATCGACGGTAGCTGTTCAACTATTTCAGTAACGGTTCAGTGAACCATTATTGAACTGTCACTTAACTGACTAGGGATTGTGGCCGTTTTGGAATGAAAACTAAGATTATCCTTCCACTCGGGATTGAAGTGACCGGACTCACTTTGGTGATGATTAATTGTTTAGGTTAAAATTTTGATTCTAATTATGGTGATTTTTTTTAAATTATTACATATGTCAATCATTTATTTAAAAATAGTAAATATATTTTTTCTTATTAATAATTTTTTGATATAATATATTTAAAATTTATTTCCACTCTTTATAACACATACATCATCTTTTTAATAATGTATATGTTTTTATCTGTTAAAATATTATATATATTGATATTTTATCAAAATCGAATAAACATATATAAAATTGGCTCTTTCCGAATCTAATTCAGACAAGATATCAGAATATCCGATTTATCTTAGAGAATACAAAAGTAGGTTTCAAATTCGCTAATTTTTATACAGTTTCAGATTCTATTTGCACCTCTAATCCGCCTCTTGCTCTTCCACCGGTTTACTGGCCGCTGAATGTAGTTTGTTGTGATTTAATCTGAAAAAAAATAAACTGTTAATTTTATGTCTAACTACGTACGTACTTAGTTTGTGAAAGAATTAAGTATTTAAAATTTTAATATTCTTGTATATTAATAAAATTAATATTTTTAAAGTTATATCATACAAGTTATTATTATCCACTGTAAGTGATTATGTTTGAAATTATAAAAACTAAATCATATAACCTATTTTTAAGAGTTTTATTAAGATGTAAGAAATATAATTAAAAATTAATTACGACACTAAATCAAGCTGTCTGAATCTCTCAACCTCTAGCATAATCAAAGGTTAAGAATTGGGTCAAGACCAATCAAACATTACTGATCACTCCCTCGTGCAAATAGTTGTTCATTGACATACATCAGAGGTACAAAAACCCATTGTAAATGAGCAAATGGGCTTTGGGTCGATGAGGCCATTTATAGAAAGCTATTGGGCTTTCATGCCTGGGCCAAAACTTCAATTGTCTAGGCTGAGCCGGGCATGGGTCCGGCCAACCCAAGCCTAATAAAAGTTGGACAGTTTGACATAGACGAAATACAACCATCGCACTTATAAGTTTACGTCCCGTTTGGTAACACTATTAGGCCATGTTTGGTAACACTATTTGACACCTCTATCACTATCAATTTTAAAATTGATATTTCTATTAATCACTAAGAAGTGTTCGATTAATAATATCAATTTTGAAATTGATAGTGAAAACAAAGCACATTATGTAATACAAGTGTCAACTTGTATCAATTTTGATATTGATACTCCAACTTCTAAAATTATCAATATCAATATTGATATAGTATCAAATTTGAAACTCTAACCAAACGGGCCATTAGGTAACTCTATCACAATCAATTTTAAAATTGATATTGATAATAACCATTAAGAGGTGTTGGGTTAATTATATCAATTTTAAAATTTGTAGTGCAAACAAAGCATATCATGTAATACAAGTGTCAACTTATATTAATTCTGATATTGATACACCAACATTTGAAAATATTAATATCAATATTGATATAGTATCAAAAATGAAACTCTAACCAAACGGCGCATTACGTTGAACTTTTACAACTTGCGCCGGAGACGGTACTCTTGATCTTTTATAGGCATCTCTCTCTCTCTTTCTGTACATATATATATATATATATATATATATATATATATCTTCTTTGCAATTGCTAGTTTATGGCCTGTTTGGTTAGAGTATCAAAAATGATACTATATTAGTATTGATATTGATATTTTTAGAAGATGGAGTATCAATATTAAAATTGATACAAGTTGACACTTGTATTACATAACATGTGTTGTTTGCACTACAAATTTTAAAATTGATATTATTAGTTAAACACCTTGAGATGATTACCAACGATATTAATTTTAAAATTAATAGTGATAGAGGTGTCTAATAGTGTTACCAAACAGGGCATTAGATATATATATATATATATATATATATCAAGGGATGGCCTCTTTTTCTCGAATTAAGCTTGTGGCTGCTGAAGGCACAACGTTTGACCTTTCCATCCGTGACTGATCAACCAACGTATATATCATGTACACACACCTACGTACACATCCTGCTTCCTCTCAAAGCGATGACCTGATGATGCACATCCGCTGCTCATCTAATTCAGAAAGGCAATGGCCTTTTAGCCTCTACTGGCGTTCCCTTTCTGATGGTTTTGCTCTCAGACGAAAGGGTGCAACTGGGTTAATCCTTTATTAATTAACACCACAAGAACGTCAGAGAAGCGCTTTTTTCATCTCCGCTGCGTACTTTCTTCAATAGCGTTGTTTTCCGCGTATGAAGGGTCGTTCAACCGTCGACTTCGAGCTCGTACTCATACAGCCATATATATATAGATACGTACGCACGTCTCCGGTCAACATGCTGGGATCCTCTTCTTGTTCGCAACCACAAGGCTTGCTCATGTCATGTATATACTAGGGTTTCCTCTACGGAACGACCACCCGACAGCGTTTTTCTTAAATTTTCGGGGCATTTCATTCGCTTTATTTAAAATTGTCCGTGGAATTGATGAGTTGAGGCTGAGAGATCTAGTTTTCCTCGTAGAATATATGAATACTGAAAATGCAAATTATTAATAGAATTAGAAATTTGGGTTTGGGTGCCACACTACGCGACATAGTTATATATATATATATAGCCTTGTTCAAATTCTCCGGCTTATAATTATATATCTAGTCTCCGGCAAAGTCTTGAGAATTTTGAGGACTAAAGACCACTCGTTTTATTTCCTCCAAACATAAAATTAAGGACACATGGAATCGACAAATTTCTAAGAGGAAATTCGCCGAAACCGGATCCTCTCCTTATCTCTATACGTACTCATCATTGGATACACCACCTCAATATATATAGACTTATCATGTAATTAAATATTTTTTAAACTTTGAACATAGTTTTTATCTTGTAATATTATATTTTATCTAGATTAAGAGACGCATATAATAAAAATATATCATCCACATTGAATATATGTAGCCGATTGCACCTGCGTAGTCTAATTTCACTGTATATATATACTAAGCCGTAATCAAGGTGCTACTTTTCTATCGTACTTACAATGTTCTTGACGGTTACATAACTAACTATTTACATACATGGGTTAATCTTAAAATGGGGGTAAAGATTCGGTGATTATTAACCAGATATGTATCGAAGTTATCCAAGTCGATCAAGACTCTGAATAGTGATTAGGAGAATTTTAATTGAGATAAATTTTTTGAGTTGTTCTCTTTATAAATAGTCTAGACCGATAGTTCATTCGGAATGTCGAGAGACGAGCAAATTATCGGAGAGAGATTATACATCTGCGATTGAATAGAATTTTATTTTTTCAAGTTCTCGTTGTCTTCCTGATGTACGTGTCTTATTTCGTAGGTGATATAGTTTCTACAACACTTGACCACTGACATATATACGTACGTGAGCGTCGCCATTTCTGAGAACACTCGTGGAAGGGGTCACGGCGGCGATATCCACCCATTTCACAGCGTTCAGGAGCGTCGGGTGACATGCATGCATATGCGAGGTTGAGCTCCTTTTTAGAACCTGCAACTTCTTCTACAATTTGCTCCAACGGCATCTGACAGCTCTCCCCGTTTCAACTTGACACAGTTCTATATATCATCTATATAAAGGGACGGAGACTACGCCTAGTTCATGAAAGAGGATCAGGCGCACAAGCGAGCCATCTCCCATGTCTGCTCTGTTCTAGAAGAAACCCAGCTCAACCTGCCGTGCAAGGAAGAAGAAGCTCACAGTCACAGATCCTTCCTTTTCAAGGTAATTAACATAGTCGCCGTTGCAGATGCATGCCGCGCGCCCATTTCAGGGTTACGATATCTATCATTTTGTCCTTCGCCTAATCTTGAGTCCGGACTCCTGCAGAGAGCTAGCTCAGCCGCTCAGAAGAGTTCTAACTGAGACACTGAACACTCTCTCGGCGGACCTCCGGCGGACCGCCATGGAAGACGGCGAACCAGAGATGATCAAGTGCGAGTGCTGCGGGATGTCGGAGGAGTGCACCCCGAGTTACATCTCCGGCGTGAAGGAGTTCTTCTGCCGCAGGTGGGTCTGCGGCCTTTGCTCCGAGGCGGTGAAGGAGCTGATGCGGAAGACGCCGGCGATCCCCGTCCGGGCAGCCCTCGAGACACATCTGACCGCGTGCGTGAACTTCAACGCCACAGTTAGGGTCAACCCCAAGCTCTCCTACGCGAGCTCGATGAGAGAAATCGCACGGCGGAGTTCCTGCCGCCGGCGGCGAAACCTGCGGTCCCCCGGACCAGCGGCTGCGCGGCGGGGATCGGCCTGAAGGTTCCGGACCTTCCGGTGATGGAGGTTAAGAAGTCTTTGACCCTTTGATGTTGTTTGACCAGTACTGTGTACGATGAACCGTAGTCTGGTCAAATTATTTTGACCGGTTTTATTCTACCCACTGGGAAAAGAAGTTACGATAAAATTAACGTTTACTTGCATTAAAATATCATTCTGGAGTGGAGAACGTGCTGACCTGGCCTGCGAGTATCTTATTAAAGATTAATTCAAGTTAATTAAGAGTCTCGATTAGAATAATGTCAGCTACTCTCGATCGTCAGAAAATTGTAGATTTTGTAAGTCATAACCCCCCCTCTCTCTCTCTCTCACACACACACCAAAAGAGAGAGGATGTTTTAGTAATGTAACTGCAGGTTAAAATTTTAAAAATAACTGTAAAAAATAATAGAGTTCAACCATATTTCCATGGTTAAAATAAATCAAGATCTGAGAGTTTAAAAGTTTATCAAGATACGAGAATATATTTCGAATATCAAAGTACTATAGAGAGATTGATATGTGAAAAACGTTGGTAATGATGATGTAGGGTATGCATATGGTAACATGTAGACGGCCGGTATTCAGCTTTTGAAAGCAAAAGCTACGGCCTTAATTTGCACACGTTAACCTTTTCATTGAGATGGAGAGGGGCCAAAGATGTTCGACTTTGCTGCCAAGAGCAAAAGGTAAAAGCTTCAAAAATAAAATAGAATAAAGGTGCAAAAAGGAAGATGAAGCTTTATAGTAAGCCCAACTTTTACACATACAGGTTAGCTGGATATGTATCTCTTTTATTCCTCGCCCATCATCAATGAGCAATTAAATCAGCTAGCGAGGTGCATGAGGGTGTGCGTGTGTAGGCCGGGAGAGTGCTCCACGTACGTTTGGAGATCTCCTACCATTGGCTCACTATGAAATCCAGAAGCATGAACATATGTATGGGATGATGATGATCCTCGATCGGATCCATTTTTTCGTAACAACCAATCAATATGAGTGGAGAAATTATTAGCTTGAAGTTAAATTTTGAACTATGTATATACACTCACATATCACACATAAACAAAATAAGAGAAACAGATTAATTAAAGGTGTTAGTGTTGCTCGTATTTAATGAGAGCACCCTTTAAATAGTGGCAAAAGTAATTTGTGACACCCAAATCAGGTGATAGGCAAGCTTAATTATTTTTCGGGACTGATCCAACCAAGTCATGTAGTTTTGAAGTTTTTTTTTTAAGTGAGAAATATAGATAGTCAGTTGTTAGTAACTTATATAGTAGTCCATTGAGTTAGAGGCTGTTAACATAATTTTATACTAGGGCATATATACAAATATTGTTTCTTTTAAGGACTCGGCATCTTTGTCAAAGTCATCACCCATCCACTCAGGGACATTGCATTTCAAAATGATGGGGCTGTAGTCAATGGGGTGTTTGGTTGCATGATAATTTTTTGTACACTTTCATGATAAAAAATTATATTAAAATAAAAAGTGAACTAACTCATGACATAAAATTATCATGTTTGGAGGGATGTGATTACAAAAAAGAGTAACTACCACACATGACCAAACAAAGTGGGGGGACCACAAGAAAAAAGAAAGAGGTGAGATCCTCTTTTTTTTGTTTAAGAAGAAAATCACTTTTAAAATATAAAATTGTCATGGTTACCAAACACCTCTTTTAACAAGTTTTCTTACAATTTTTAAAAATTAAAACAAAAACCTTCATTATCATGCAACCAAACACCCCACAAGGGTCTTCCGCTCAGTCATGGATCTGGTGGACCAAATCAGTTTAACTAGCCATCATAATTTGTAAGATTCTTAATTAGTGTAAAAGCAATCATCCTTAGAGTACTATTTCTTAATCATGTAATTGGCACATTTAAGTTTGAACCTTAATTTGAGTTCAGCCCTCAAAAAAAGATAGGATGATATGGTAATTCATTGATTCAATCTCTTAACACATATATATATTTTTATAATGAGGCACTGTAACGTGTTATTGGAACATATGATCAAACTGTGTCAAGATAGTGGTATATATTCCGTCACCAAACACTACAAGAAAATAGGTTACTAGGGACGGCTTACAGCCGTCCCAAAAAACCAAAAAGCCGTCGCTAATAAATATTAGCGACGGCTTCAAAGCCGTCGCAAACGCGTCGCAAATAACGCCGTCGCCAATAATATTAGCGACGGCTATTGTTAAGCCGTCCCTAGTTCATTTATTGGCGACGACTTATGAGCCGTCGCATAAGTTATTAGCAAAACGACCATTTATTGGAGACGGCTTAGACAGCCGTCGCCAATAAGATTACTAGCGACGGCTTAAGCCGTCGCAAACGATAAGGAGATTAGACGGCGGACGAAGTTATTTGGGACGGATTAAGCCGTCTCAAATAATCTTATTGGCGACGGCTAATCAGCCGTCGCCAATAAATGTAGTTGCGACGGCGACGTAAGCCGTCGCAAATGGCAACCGTAAACCCTATCACCCCGTTGCCGGAAATTTACTGGTATTGCGACGGCCGTATAGCCGTCGCTAATAACTTTATTGGCGACGGCTACGGCCGTCCCTAATATTAAAAACTGTCGCAATACCAGAGAAAAACCGGGTTCCGAAATTTTTCTCCGGTATTGCGACGGTCGTTTTTAATATTCGGGACGGCTTTAGCCGTCCCAAATAACTTTATTGGCGACGGCTATACACACGTCGCCAATAATAAATTTACGAAAAAAAAATAATTTGATTGGCCGGATTGGATCAATCATACGATCCAATCCGGAAAATCAATCATTCTTGAAACTTTCATAAAGATCTAAAATCGGATCTACCAATCCAAAAATTGATTTATATTAATAATTTCGGTGCCGGATTGCTCGTTTCAAACTCGGAACGGACACCGAATTAGGATGAAACAACACACATTAACATACCAAAATGTAAATTCACCAAATTTAAATTCATATTCACATACCATATTCAAAATCACATTCATACACAAAATGTTTTGATACATATGAATAACATTCATAGAGAGTAAAAAATACATCTTCTATTCATCTTCTTCATCTTCATCTTCATCATTATCTTCACTCTCCTCGGCATCCTCGTAGTCCTCGTCGTCATCGCCATTTCTGTCCTCTGTTTGTTGAGGCGGAGGATGCCCCGATGTGGATGGCACATCAGGAGTCGGGAACCTTTGAGTCAAGCCTTCAATGATCAGATTGAGGCGATCGAAATTATCTTGGAATGATTTCTGTTGGTTGTCCAATTGATGTTTCAATGAAGTTATTTGTTCTTCATAACGTTCATTGATTTCTCCTTGCCTCGCCACCTCGATCTCTAAGCTCTCGAACTTCTTGAGTCGAGCTAGAAGCACCTCCGCTTGACTCACCATACCAAGTGTGGCGAGTTTCACCTCGCCCACCACATCGGATCCGTCCTGGTCGATCTCTACCAAACACGGATACGAAAGCTTCCTCCGCGGTGAGTGGAGGTGCGATACCCCAGCATCCGAGGATTCAGATGCTGGGGGATTCATCAATCCTTGCATATTTTCCTATAAATAATATGAATAAAAATTAAAATCCCACCGTGATGAATTGTGGATTATAAAGAAAAATAGGTTATGATAATCAATAATTACCATCATAAGACGACTTTGGTCATTATCCCAAATGACCGCTCCATCGAGTTCTTCATGCGTTTGACTCATCCGGAATACCTCCGGACGGACGAGTTGGAGGTCGACCTTCTTTTCGTACCTTACCAAAAAATTAAAAAAAGATAAGAGATGATTACGTAATAAGAATCAACTAATATGAAATTTTAAGTTTTAACTACTTACAAAGTCTCTTTCTAATCGATGTATATTTGTTCTTCCTCTTACGTACGGCATTGTTAATTGCCGCCTATTACCGGCATTCTTTTCACTCAATGCCTACATATATATATACAACATTAAAAAAATGCAAATGAAAAGAATAGGATCTAATTATAAGAGGAAATAAAATTTGGAGTTACTCTAGCATCATCTTGACTCCATAAATGGCACATATGATGCCATTGTTCCTCGTTGCACTGTGGAGGAATGTTGGCACGAGCTTCCTCATTTGATCGTCTGTAAAATACTGTACACAAATATTGTTAACAAAAAATTAGTTATCTCGAATTTACATTCTAAATTATATTTTACCTTTATTTTCAAATGATTTCTTTGTTTTCTTTGCATCTCTCCCATATGCCTTAATATCTGTGCATCCGATTGAGGATTCCACTCAAAGGTAAAATGTTGCTGCATTAATATAAAAATGATTAAAAAGTTCACCAAAATTTAGATAAGATGAAGCTACTTGAATGTTACCTCTAAATCACGGAATATGGCATCCTTTTTCTCCCCGCGGTAGAGCCATGTAATTATGCTCCCACAAATCGCAATGAACTCGTTCATAACTCCTAAGTAGGAGGTAAACTCCTGTCCATGTGATCCAACGCCGGATCCTCCTACTAGAACGACGTGGTAGGACTCAGCAGGGCCAAGTGGGCGCACACTGATGGCCTTTGCTGGACCTCTCCCACGGCTAGCTGATGGAGCTAGTTAAGGATAAGTTAAAAGTTACAATGAGACAACGACGATTTTTAAAAAAAACTTTTTACTAGCATTTATTCAAATATTTACTCGAAGCATGGGAAGATGGACTACTACCATCCGTAGGAGGCGTCGTCGGAACCCGTGAGAAGGAGTCCGAGATGGACTAGGCTCATGGGGTGCCTCCCTAACTGGCTCGGAAGCAACACCCCTGGAGGTGGAAGGTCGATCCCTAGATGCTTGAGATTGACCCCGAGGTCCACCGCCCTCAGATGGTGTAGAAGTCTGAGATGTCCTACGACTTTTGCTGAAAATTCTCTTCATGTGTCACATAAAAATATTAGGCAGCAATCCCGGCTTCTAATTGTGCAATAAAAAAAATTTAGCGAATCCGAGACCCGTTCCGGGTTCCGATCGGGCAATCCGGCTTCGGATTGTGGGACTTGGATTTTTTGGCCAATCCGAGGCCGGATTGCCCAATCCGAGACCCGTTCCGGGTTCCGATCGGGCAATCCGGCTTCGGATTGTGGGACTTGGCTTTTTTGGCCAATCCGAGGCCGGATTGCCCAATCCGAGACCCGTTCCGGGTTCCGATCGGGCAATCCGGCTTCGGATTGAGAAACTTGGATTTTTTGGCCAATCCGAGGCCGGATTGCCCAATCCGAGGCCGGATTGCCCAATCCGAGACCCGTTCCGGGTTCCGATCGGGCAATCCGGCTTCGGATTGAGAAACTTGGATTTTTTGGCCAATCAGGCCGGATTGCCCAATCCGAGACCCGTTCCGGTTCCGACGGGCAATCCGCCGGATTGAGAAACTTGATTTTGGCCAATCCGAGGCCGGATTGCCCAATCCGAGACCCGTTCCGGTTCCGTCGGGCAATCCGCCGGATTGAGAAACTTGGATTTTTGGCCAATCCGAGGCCGGATTGCCTAATCCGAGACCCGTTCCGGTTCCGATCGGGCAATCCGGCCGGATTGAGAAACTTGGATTTTGGCCAATCGAGGCGGATTGCCCAATCCGAGACCCGTTCCGGTTCCGTCGGGCAATCCGCCGGATTGAGAAACTTGATTTTTGGCCAATCCGAGGCGGATTGCCCAATCCGAGACCCGTTCCGGTTCCGTCGGGCAATCCGGCCGGATTGAGAAACTTGGATTTTTGGCCAATCCGAGGCCGGATTGCCCAATCCGAGACCCGTTCCAGGTTCCGATCGGGCAATGCGGCGTCGGATTGAGACTCTTAGATTTTTGGCCCAATCCGAGGCCGGATTGCCCAATCCGAGGCCCGTGCCGGGTTCCGATCGGGCCATCCGGCTGGATTGAGAAACTTGGATTTTTGGCCAATCCGAGGCCGGATTGCCCAATCCGAGACCCGTTCCGGTTCCGATCGGGCAATCCGGCTTCGGATTGTGGGACTTAGCTTTTTTGGCCAATTCAGGCCGGATTGCCCAATCCGAGACCCGTTCCGGTTCCGATCGGGCAATCCGGCCGGATTGTGGGACTTAGCTTTTTTGGCCAATTCTTCGGATTAACTTTCTATTTGTATAGGCTGAGTTTCTTGAAGTTGTACATCTTCGTAGATTACTCCAAATGTTATAGGTACGTTAATAAGTTGTTCTTGATACGGTTCGTTTTCATCTTCACTTTTATTTGGGGAAAGGTTGTAATAGTTACGAGGTAGTGATCGTACCGGTAACACCCATCCCTTATTAGAGTTATCATTTACATAAAAAACTTGTTCCACTTGGCTTGCTAGTGCAAACGGTTCATCCGTTCCTAATCTTCTCTGTGTGTTTAATGATATAAAACCATATTCATTAACCTTAAAACCTCGATCATTATCATGTACATCCCACCATTCACATTCAAAAAGTGTTAAACGGCTATTCCGATCGAACGATATCTCAATTATATCTAATATTCGTCCATAATAACCGTCACAACCAGATTGAAGATGGTCATTTACAATAACACCACTTAGTTGAGTTGATTTGGTTGAATCGGATTCCAATGTTCGAAATCTAAATCCATTACATATATAACCGTTTAATGACGAGGCAAATCTCGACGGATTGAGTGATAAAATCTCCGGCTCCTTGGTATATCTAGAAGAACCTATATTTCTTAACTCTTGAATGTGTGTTACGAACCACACGAAGAAGTTTTCTTCCGTAGTTGGTCTATTTTTAAGAGCATCACTATGAGATTGACGAAAATAATCGATGTCATCAACTTGATTTAACACGTATGCATGTATTAACCGTTGTTCTCTTTCCGTCAAAATTTTAGGCACACGCCCTGCATCTCAAAGGGCGACCAATTGGTTTGAATATTGAACTATCATCCGTATCAACTTCTTCTGAACCACCGTCATAGTTCCGATCTCTACTATATTCACTCGTATCACGCATATATGTTGAAATAAACTCGGGTACACTCCTCAACCAAGTAGCCCCGGGCAATAGAACCTTCAACTCTCGCCTTGTTGCCCACATAATCTTTGAGCCTCTTTAAATATCTTTCAATTGGATACATCCATCGGTATTGAATCGGTCCAGACATTCTTGCCTCATAAGCCAAATGCACAACTAGGTGAATCTTTACATTAATGAACGATGGTGGAAAAATTTGCTCCATCTTGCACATTGTTTCTGCAATCTTTGTCTCCCAATCTCTCAAAATGTTACTGTTCAAAACCTTAGCGCAGTTGATCTTAAAATACTGGCATAACTCTACAATAGGACTCAGTACATCCTTCGGCACATTTCCTTGAAATGCCAAAGGAATAATTATTTGCATCATCACATGACAATCATGACTTTTTAAACCACTAATTGTTCGGACACTTAAATCTACACATCTACTAAAATTCGACGAATAACCATCCGGCACTCGAACATTCTTAATGAATTCAAGTATTCTAGACTTTTGATCGTTGCTAAGTTTATAAATTGCATCTGGAAACTTTGATGAACCCTCGTACGGATGTAACTCGGGACGAATATTTAAATCTACTAAATCTTTCCGTGAGTTCAAATTGTCCTTGTCAATTCACGATAGGTTAAACATCTCTAATATATTGTCGCACACATTCTTCTCAATATGCATGACATCCAAATGGTGCCGAATGATAAGAGATGACCAATATGGGAGTTTCTCAAAAAATATACTCTTCTTCTTCCAATTTTTATTCTTTGACAAATTTTTCCTTAAGTTCTCTAAATCTTTCTTAAACGGTTTTCCGAACCTAATGGTGTCCATCTCCTTTTGTTGCCTCCATAGGTCATATCCCGTAAGTATCTTTGGTGCTCCCTTCACACATCGTCGACCATCAAAAAGATGCTTATACTGGTTCTTTCTCCACCGATGTGCTACTGGTAAGAACCCACGATGACCAAGGTAGCATTGTTTTCGACTATGGGTAAGTCGAATGGTATGTGTTTCTTCGTTACATATAGGAGACGCCAATTTTCCTTTAGTACTACATACAGATAAATTTGCATATCCCGGAAATCATTTATCGTACTAAAAAGTAGGACTTTCATTATGAAAATCTCTTTCTTTTCGGCGTCATAAGTCTTCAATCCAATCTCCCACAAATCTTTTAGCTCTTCCACCAATGGTTGTAAGAATACATCAATATCATTTCCGGGAGCTCTCGGACCGGGTATTAATAATGATATCATTGTGTATGTGGCTTTCATACACATCCACGGTGGTAAGTTGTACACCATTGTAACAACGAGGCCACACACTATATTTTGAAGACATTTGACCAAATGGATTAAAGCCATCTGAAGCCAATCCAATCCGAATGTTGCGTTTCTCTAACGCAAATTTCGGATAAAGTTCATCCACCCTTTTCCAAGCGGGAGAATCGGCGGGATGACGCATTTCACCTCTCAATTGATATGATCGTGATTGACTGTGCCATGTCATCCACTTAGCCGTATTGGATGATATGAATAAACGCTGCAACCTAACTCCTAATGGAAAATAATGTAAAACTTTTTGTGCTATTTTTTTTATTTTGATTTTTAGGATCATTTTTATATCTGGAGGTGTTACAATATGGACAAACATTTTTATCTTTATTCTCTTTCCAAAATAGAATACAATCATTTTTACATGCATGAATTTTCTCATAAGTAAGTCCCAATTCCTTAACTAATTTCTTAAGCTCATACCAATTATCGGGAACACATGCCCCATTAGGTAAGACTTCCTTAAATAAAGATAATATCATATCCATACATTTTCTAGTGAGACCATTAATGGACTTAAGTTGAATCAACTTTAATATAAATTTTAATTTAGATACATTTTTAACACCTTCATATAGAGGTGTTTCAGAATCTTTTAATAATTTAGAATATTGAAAATTATCTTCATTGTGTTCTTCCTCATTATGTCGAATAGAAGATTCGTTATTTTGAATATCTTGTAACATTTCCATTACCTCATCATCTACATAATTATCTTGTGGTTCATTTAAAATTGAAATGTCCTCATTTATCATATTGACTTCAATTTCACCATGGCATATCCATTTTTGATAATTTAACCATATACCATTGCATATTAGGTGTTCTTTGACAACATTTCTTTTAAAAATAAATGTATTACAACATTTTTTACAAGGACATTGTATTAGATCGTTATGTTGTCCATGTCTAAATTGTATTCTAGAATCATGAAAAGAATAGTTTAAAAATTCTTCGATTCCTTCAATATATCTAGAATCTAATCTATTAGGAATATGCATCCATGATTTGTCTAAGTTACTCATCTTAATTTGTCAAAAGATTGAAATACAATGAAGAAATGTTAATTTAATAAATAAATCAATATATAACCGAACCTCCACCGAAAGAAGAAACTCTCAAGTGTATATCTCGATTGAAGTTACCAGAAAAAGAGATAAAATGATCAAAATTAGACTTGTTGTTGAACAATAAATGTTTATACATACCAATTAAATATTTTTATCACAAACGAATAGTTAGACATGAAAACTAAGAATTCAGATTTGTTATATTAAGTTAAAACAGAAACAAAAAATTATACAAAATCAATAGTTAGAAGGGTCTAGCCTTCAAGGCCGCACCCTATGCTGACCAACTCCAAACTACTATTTATGATGAGTTATCCATGTTCAATCATGCCAATAAATTCAAATAATACATTATAGTCTTCTAATAATATTCTAAACATATTAGTTATGTAAAATAATTATTATTACGAAATTTTAGGGTTAAATATGATTTAATGCTACCAAGCTCTAAAAATATCGGTAAAATTAAAGGGAATTTATATGCAAAGGGGCATTACCCTTGTGTATTTCTCTCAAATGCATTATGAAATATTATTCTAAGGCTCATTCCATGATTAAATAAATTATGCACCTATCTACCTTTGTTCTATCTCCTAAATAATTAAAGTGATCAAGGTGCTACATAATTGGTTTGAGGAGGTCCTAACCTATTAATTTGTTAGGGCTATTTGGCACATATATGCTTTGTGATGTATATAAACAAAATTAAAAAAAATTCGTTTGTTGAAGATGTATACCTCAAAGGAGGTTCGATTAACCCTAAGTAGGGTTTAAATCTAGCACAAAGGAGGTGGCGGCGGCGGCGGCGGCGGAGCCGGCGACACCCACGGCGGTGACGGAGGTAGCTCTCCCCTCAAGGTGCCCTACGCAGGGAGGGGGCAAGTCGGCGGCGGCGGCGACGACGGCGGCGACAGCGCCGGCCACGGCGGCGGCGACCGGCGGCGGCGGCGACGGTTGAAGCGGCGGCGACCGGCGGCGGCGGCAGGACCAGACGGTGAGAGAGAGAGAGAGAGAGCGCGGCGGGGGGAAGAAAGGAGGGCGTCGAGGGTTTTTTAACCCAAACTTATTGGCGACGGCTTTTGAAGCCGTCGCCAATAACAGGATAAGTTACATTGGCGACGGCTTTCGCCGTCGCCAACAGAAGTCGACCGTTCAACGGTCACCATGGATTAGTGGCGACGGCTTAGGCCGTCGCCACTGATATTATTAGCGACGGCGTATTAAGCCGTCGCCAATTTTCCGAGGTAAAAAACCCGCACGGGGCATTTTCTGAGTATTGCGACGGCTTAAGCCGTCGCCACTAATATTAGTAGCGACGGCGTAACAAGCCGTCGCCAGTTTTCCGAGAAAAAAAACCCGCACGGTCGTTTTCCTGATATTGCGACGGCTTCGACCGTCGCAAAAACCATTATTTGCGACGGCTCAATTTAGCCGTCGCTATTTACCAAATATTAGCGACGGCGTTAGTTTAGCCGTCGCTTTTATCATTATTGGCGACGGTTTAAAAAAGCCGTCGCCAATAACCCGTCGCCAATGACCCAGTTTCCTGTAGTGAAATAGAACTCATCATTGATTCGAGAATCAATAATTAAGGTGATCATCCAGTCTGTTTAACTCTAGATACGTACATAGCGCGTATTAAGGACTCCTTTGGGTCATGTGTGTGCGCGTCACGATGAAAAGTTAGCATTTGATGAAGGTCATTCAGCCTTGTTACTATCTTTAAAATGATCATATATATATGCATCAAAATGATGTCTGAATTTTGATCTTGAAACCTGCAGCTTGGAGAAAGCGGCTAGTGACTATATATTCTCGTTCCTTTATATATCTCAAATCACCGTAAAACCCACCACTATATACTTTGAGAAAATTCGAATTTTGATTAAAATTTGTTTTCTGAGAACATGTAATCTCCATTGGAATACGTACCGAACATGACTTGTTTGAATAAGTTGCTCCAATCTTCGGATAAATATTGACATTCCTCTACCATATATATACACGATGAATAGTTATTAGCTAGAGATATAACTATCCATCTTAAATTGACTTGAATGACTAAAATTAATGTGTATGTCCTTCAAGAACAAGAACAAAAATTTTTGATTGTAGACGGCTGATGATCCTGCTTCATGAGCACTAGGTTCATTGCGCTCCATTTATGATTTTATTGACTCTTGGTAGATAGGTCCACTACAAGAAAATAGGTTACTAGGGACGGCTGTAAGCCGTCCCAAAAAACCAAAAAGCCGTCGCTAATACATATTAGCGACGGCTTCAAAGCCGTCGCAAACGCGTCGCAAATAACGCCGTCGCCAATAATATTAGCGACGGCTTTTGTTAAGCCGTCCCTAGTACATTTATTGGCGACGGCTTATGAGCCGTCGCATAAGTTATTAGCAAAACGACCATTTATTGGAGACGGCTTAGACAGCCGTCGCCAATAAGTTTACTAGCGACGGCATAAGCCGTCGCAAATGATAAGAAGATTAGACGGCCGACGAAGTTATTTGGGACGGGTTAAGCCGTCGCAAATAATCTTAGTGGCGACGGCTAGTGAGCCGTCGCCAATAAATTTATTTGCGACGGCGGCAAGGCCGTCGCAAATGGCAAGCGTAAACCCCACGCCATCGTCGCGGGAATTTTTACTACGGTATTGCGACGCCGTATCCCCGTCGCCAATAACTTTATTGGCGACGGCTACAGCCGTCCCAAATAACTTTATTGGCGACGGCTATACACAGCCGTCGCCAATAATCAATTTCTGAAAAAAAAAATAATTTGATTGGCCGGATTGGATCAATTATACGATCCAATCCGGAAAATCAATCATTCTTGAAACTTTCGTAAAGATCTAAAATCGGATCTACCAATCCAAAAATTGAATTATATTAATAATTTCGGTGCCGGATTGCTCGTTTCAAACTCGGAACGGACACCGAATTAGGATGAAACAACACACATTAACATACCAAAATTGAAATTCATCAAATTTAAATTCATATTCACATACCATATTCGTTATAACATTCATACACAAAATGTTTTGATACATATGAATAACATTCATAGAGAGTAAAAAATACATCTTCTATTCATCTTCTTCATCTTCATCTTCATCATCATCTTCACTCTCCTCGGCATCCTCGTAGTCCTCGTCGTCATCGCCATTTCGTCCTCTCGTTTGTTGAGGCGGAGGATGCCCCGATGTGGATGGCACATCGGGAGTCGGGAACCTTTGAGTCAAGCCTTCAATGATCGGATTGAGGCGATCGAAATTATCTTGAAATGATTTCGTTGGTTGTCCAATTGTTGTTTCAATGAAGTTATTTGTTCTTCATAACGTTCATTGATTTCTCCTTGCCTCGCCACTCGATCTCTAAGCTCTCGAACTTCTTGAGTCGAGCTAGAAGCACCTCCGCTTGACTCACCATACCAAGTGTGGCGAGTTTCACCTCGCCCACCACATCGGATCCGTCCTGGTCGATCTCTACCAAACACGGATACGAAAGCTTCCTCCGCGGTGAGTGGAGGCTGCGATACCCCAAAGATCCGAGGATTCAGATGTTGGGGGATTCATCAATCCTTGCATATTTTCCTATAAATAATATGAATAAAAATTAAAATCCCACCGTGATGAATTGTGGATTATAAAGAAAAATAGGTTATGATAATCAATAATTACCATCATAAGACGACTTTGGTCATTATCCCAAATGATCGCTCCATCGAGTTCTTCATGCGTTTGACTCATCCGGAATACCTCCGGACGAGTTGGAGGTCGACCTTCTTTTCGTACCTTACCAAAAAATTAAAAATAAAGATAAGAGATGATTACGAATAAGAATCAACTAATATGAAATTTTAAGTTTTAACTACTTACAAAGTCTCTTTCTAATCGATGTATATTTGTTCTTCCTCTTACGTACGGCATTGTTAATTGCCGCCTATTACCGGCATTCTTTTCACTCAATGCCTACATATATATATAAAAATGAAACAACATTAAAAAAATGCAAATGAAAAGAATAGGATCTAATTATAAGAGGAAATAAAATTTGGAGTTACTCTAGCATCATCTTGACTCCATAAATGGCACATATGATGCCATTGTTCCTCGTTGCACTGTGGAGGAATGTTGGCACGAGCTTCCTCATTTGATCGTCCTGTAAAATACTGTACACAAATATTGTTAACAAAAAAATAGTTATCTCGAATTTACATTCTAAATTATATTTTACCTTTCTTTTCAAATGATTTCTTTGTGTTCTTTGCATCTCTCCCATATGCCTTAATATACGTGCATCCGATTGAGGATTCCGCTCAAAGGTAAAATGTTGCCGCATTAATATAAAAATGATTAAAAAGTTCACCAAAATTTAGATAAGATGAAGCTACTTGAATGTTACCTCTAAATCACGGAATATGGCATCCTTTTCTCCCCGCGGTAGAGCCATGTAATTATGCTCCCACAAATCGCAATAAACTCGTTCATAACTCCTAAGTACGAGGTAAACTCCTGTCCATGTGATCCAACGCCGGATCCTCCTACTAGAACGACGTTGTAGGACTCATCGGGGCCAAGTGTTCGCACACCGATGGCCTTTGGCCGGACCTCTCCCACGTCTAATCGATGTAGCTAGTTAAGTATAAATTAAAAATTACAATTAGACAACGACGATTTTTTAAAAAAACTTTTTACTAGCATTTATTCAAATATTTACTGAAGCATGGGAAGATGGACTACTACCATCCGTAGGAGGCGTCGTCGGAACCCGGTGAGAAGGAGTCCGAGATGGACTAGGCTCATGGGGTGCCTCCCTAACTGGCTCGGAAGCAACACCCCTGGAGGTGGAAGGTCGATCCCTAGATGCTTGAGATTGACCCCGAGGTCCACCGCCCTCAGATGGTGTAGAAGTCTGAGATGTCCTACGACTTTTGCCGAAAATTCTCTTCATCCGTCACATAAAAATATTAGGCAGCAATCCCGGCTTATAATTGTGCAATAAAAAAATTTAGCGAATCCGAGGCCGGATTGGCCAATCCGAGGCCGGATTGCCCAATCCGAGACCCGTTCCGGTTCCGATCGGGCAATCCGGCTTCGGATTGAGAAACTTGGATTTTTGGCCAATCAGGCCGGATTGCCCAATCCGAGACCCGTTCCGGGTTCCGATCGTGCAATCCGGCCGGAATGAAAAACTTGGATTTTTGGCCAATCCGAGGCCGGATTGCCCAATCCGAGACCCGTTCCGGGTTCCGATTGGGCAATCCGGCCGGATTGTGGGACTTAGCTTTTTGGCCAATTGAGGCCGGATTGCCCAATCCGAGACCCGTTCCGGTTCCGTCGGGCAATCCGGCTTCGGATTGAGAAACTTGGATTTTTGGCCAATCCGAGGCCGGATTGCCCAATCCGAGACCCGCTATGGTTCCGATCGGGCAATCCGGCTTCGGATTGAAAAACTTGGATTTTGGCCAATCGAGGCCGGATTGCCCAATCCGAGACCCGCTCCGGTTCCGATCGGGCAATCCGGCCGGATTGAGAAACTTGGATTTTTGGCCAATCAGGCCGGATTGCCCAATCCGAGACCCGCTATGGTTCCGTCGGGCAATCCGGCCGGATTGAAAAACTTGGATTTTTGGCCAATCCGAGGTCGGATTGCCCAATCCGTGACCCGTTGCGGGGCCGATCGGGCAATCCGGCTTTGGATTGAGAAACTTGGATTTTTTGGCCAATCCGAGGCCGGATTGCCCAATCCGAGACCCGTTCCGGGTTCCGATCGGGCAATCCGGCTTCGGATTGTGGGACTTAGCTTTCTTGGCCAATCCGAGGCCGGATTGCCCAATCCGAGACCCGTTCCGGTTCCGTCGGGCAATCCGGCTCGGATTGAGAAACTTGGATTTTTTGGCCAATTGAGGCCGGATTGCCCAATCCGAGACCCGTTCCGGTTCCGATCGTGCAATCCGGCGGAATGAAAAACTTGGATTTTTGGCCAATCGAGGCCGGATTGCCTAATCCGAGACCCGTTCCGGTTCCGACGGGCAATCCGCCGGATTGTGGGACTTAGCTTTTTTGGCCAATCCGAGGCCGGATTGCCCAATCCGAGACCCGTTCCGGTTCCGTCGGGCAATCCGGCCGGATTGAGAAACTTGGATTTTGGCCAATCCGAGGCCGGATTGCCCAATCCGAGACCCGCTATGGTTCCGATCGGGCAATCCGGCGGATTGAGAAACATAGATTTTTAGGCCAATCCGAGGCCGGATTGCCCAATCCGAGACCCGCTCCCCGGTTCCGATCGGGCAATCCGGCTTCGGATTGAGAAACTTGGCTTTTTTGGCCAATCCGAGGCCGGATTGCCCAATCCGAGACCCGTTCCGGGTTCCGATCGGGCAATCCGGCTTCGGATTGTGGGACTTCGCTTTCTTGGCCAATCCGAGGCCGGATTGCCCAATCCGAGACCCGTTCCGGTTCCGATCGGGCAATCCGGCGGATTGAGAAACTTGATTTTTGGCCAATTGAGGCCGGATTGCCCAATCCGAGACCCGCTATGGTTCCGATCGGGCAATCCGGCTCGGATTGAGAAACTTGGATTTTTGGCCAATTGAGGCCGGATTGCCCAATCCGAGACCCGTTCGCGGGTTCCGTCGGGCAATCCGGCTTCGGATTGAAAAACTTGGATTTTTGGCCAATCCGAGGCCGGATTGTCCAATCCGAGACCCGCTCTTGGTCCGATCGGGCAATCCGGCCGGATTGAAAAACTTGGATTTTTTGGCCAATCCTTCGGATTAACTTTCTATTTGTATAGGCTGAGTTTCTTGAAGTTGTACATCTTCGTCAATTACTCCAAATGTTATAGGTACGTTAATAAGTTGTTCTTGATACGGTTCGTTTTCATCTTCACTTTCATTTCCGGAAATGTTGTAATAGTTACGAGGTAGTGATCGTACTGGTAACACCCATCCCTTATTAGAGTTATCATTTACATAAAAAACTTGTTCCACTTGGCTTGCTAGTGCAAACGGTTCATCCGTTCCTAATCTTCTCTGTGTGTTTAATGATATAAAACCATATTCATTAACCTTAAAACCTCGATCATTATCATGTACATCCCACCATTCACATTCAAAAAGTGTTAAACGGCTATTCCGATCGAACGATATCTCAATTATATCTAATATTCGTCCATAATAACCGTCACAACCAGATTGAAGATGGTCATTTACAATAACACCACTTAGTTGAGTTGATTTGGTTGAATCGGATTCCAATGTTCGAAATCTAAATCCATTACATATATAACCGTTTAATGACGAGGCAAATCTCGACGGACTGAGTGATAAAATCTCCTGCTCCTTGGTATATCTAGAAGAACCTATATTTCTTAACTCTTGAATGTGTGTTACGAACCACACGAAGAAGTTTTCTTCCGTAGTTGGTCTATTTTTAAGAGCATCACTATGAGATTGACGAAAATAATCGATGTCATCAACTTGATTTAACACGTATGCATGTATTAATTGTTGTTCTCTTTCCGTCAAAATTTTAGGCACACGCCTGCATCTCAAAGGGCGACCAATTGGTTTGAATATTGAACTATCATCCGTATCAACTTCTTCTGAACCACCGTCATAGTTCCGATCTCTACTATATTCACTCGTATCACGCATATATGTTGAAATAAACTCGGGTACACTCCTCAACCAAGTAGCCCCGGGCAATAGAACCTTCAACTCTCGCCTTGTTGCCCACATAATCTTTGAGCCTCTTTAAATATCTTTCAATTGGATACATCCATCGGTATTGAACCGGTCCAGACATTCTTGCCTCATAAGCCAAATGCACAACTAGGTGAATCATTACATCAAAGAATGATGGTGGAAAAATTTGTTCCAACTTGCACAATGTTACCGCAATCTTTGTCTCCCAATCTCTCAAAATGTTACCGTTCAAAACCTTAGCGCGGATGATCTTAAAATACTGGCATAACTCTACAATAGGACTCAGTACATCCTTCGGCACATTTCCTTGAAATGCCAAAGGAATAATTATTTGCATCATCACATGACAATCATGACTTTTTAAACCACTAATTGTTCGGACACTTAAATCTACACATCTACTAAAATTCGACGAATAACCATCCGGCACTCGAACATTCTTAATGAATTCAAGTATTCTAGACTTTTGATCGTTGCTAAGTTTATAAATTGCATCCGGAAACTTTGATGAACCCTCGTACGGATGTAACTCGGGACGAATATTTAAATCTACTAAATCTTTCCGTGAGTTCAAATTGTCCTTGTCAATTCCTGATAGGTTAAACATCTCTAATATATTGTCGCACACATTCTTCTCAATATGCATGACATCCAAATGGTGCCGAATGATAAGAGATGACCAATATGGGAGTTTCTCAAAAAATATACTCTTCTTCTTCCAATTTTTATTCTTTGACAAATTTTTCCTTAAGTTCTCTAAATCTTTCTTAAACGGTTTTCCGAACCTAATAGTGTCCATCTCCTTTTGTTGCCTCCATAGGTCATATCCCGTAAGTATCTTTGGTGCTCCCTTCACACATCGTCGACCATCAAAAAGATGCTTATACCGGTTCTTTCTCCACCGATGTGCTACCGGTAAGAACCGACGATGACCAAGGTAGCATTGTTTTCGACTATGGGTAAGTCGAATGGTATGTGTTTCTTCGTTACATATAGGACACGCCAATTTTCCTTTAGTACTCCATCCGGATAAATTTGCATATCCCGGAAATCATTTATCGTACTAAAAAGTAGGACTTTCATTATGAAAATCTCTTTCTTTTCGGCGTCATAAGTCTTCAATCCAATCTCCCACAAATCTTTTAGCTCTTCCACCAATGGTTGTAAGAATACATCAATATCATTTCCGGGAGCTTTCGGACCGGGTATTAATAATGATATCATTGTGTATGTGGCTTTCATACACATCCACGGTGGTAAGTTGTACACCATTGTAACAACAGGCCACACACTATATTTTGAAGACATTTGACCAAATGGATTAAAGCCATCCGAAGCCAATCCAATCCGAATGTTGCGTTTCTCTAACGCAAATTTTGGATAAAGTTCATCCACCCTTTTCCAAGCGGGAGAATCGGCAGGATGACGCATTTCACCTCTCAATTGATATGATCGTGATTGACTGTGCCATGTCATCCACTTAGCCGTATTGGATGATATGAATAAACGCTGCAACCTAACTCCTAATGGAAAATAATGTAAAACTTTTTGTGCTATTTTTTTATTTTGATTTTTAGGATCATTTTTATATCCGGAGGTGTTACAATATGGACAAACATTTTTATCTTTATTCTCTTTCCAAAATAGAATACAATCATTTTTACATGCATGAATTTTCTCATAAGTAAGTCCCAATTCCTTAACTAATTTCTTAAGCTCATACCAATTATCGGGAACACATGCCCCATTAGGTAAGACTTCCTTAAATAAAGATAATATCATATCCATACATTTTCTAGTGAGACCATTAATGGACTTAAGTTGAATCAACTTTAATATAAATTTTAATTTAGATACATTTTTAACACCTTCATATAGAGGTGTTTCGAATCTTTTAATAATTTAGAATATTGAAAATTATCTTCATTGTGTTCTTCCTCATTATGTCGAATAGAAGATTCGTTATTTTGAATATCTTGTAACATTTCCATTACCTCATCATCTACATAATTATCTTGTGGTTCATTTAAAATTGAAATGTCCTCATTTATCATATTGACTTCAATTTCACCATGGCATATCCATTTTTGATAATTTAACCATATACCATTGCATATTAGGTGTTCTTTGACAACATTTCTTTTAAAAATAAATGTATTACAACATTTTTTACAAGGACACTGTATTAGATCGTTATGTTGTCCATGTCTAAATTGTATTCTAGAATCATGAAAAGAATAGTTTAAAAATTCTTCGATTCCTTCAATATATCTAGAATCTAATCTATTAGGAATATGCATCCATGATTTGTCTAAGTTACTCATCTTAATTTGTCAAAAGATTGAAATACAATGAAGAAATGTTAATTTAATAAATAAATCAATATATAACCGAACCTCCACCGAAAGAAGAAACTCTCAAGTATATATCTCGATTGAAGTTTCGTGAAAAAGAGATAAAATGATCAAAATTAGACTTGTTGTTGAACAATAAATGTTTATACATACCAATTAAATATTTTTTTCACAAACGAATAATTAGACATGAAAACTAAGAATTGATTTGTTATATTAAGTTAAAACGAAACAAAAAATTATACAAAATCAATAGTTGGAAGTCCAAAGGTCCTTAAAATAAGTAACCAAATCAAGAACTAATAATTCAAAAATTGAATATCCTTAGTCCGAAGACACTTTTGAAATCTAAAAAAAATGCAAATCTGAATTCCCAAATTCACAACTCTCCAACCGAAAGTTCAAATCCAAAATCTCAAACTTGAAAAACTCATCAAGACGAAATTTCAAATCTCAAAGTTTAAAACCCGCAAATTTCAAATATGAAACTCCGGATATCAAAATCCCAAATCGCCAATATCACCAATAAAGAAATCTCCAAGTTCTAGAATTTGAATCAAGAATCCCAAATCAACTCTTAATTTGAAACTTCAATCTCTTGAACCTAAACCTAAATCTCCAATACGAAATTCAAAGCCGAAAATCCCAAACAAAAAAATAAATCCTTAACTTGAAACTTTGTGGTTCGATCTATATACCCAAATATCCCAAATCACTTGAAACCGAAATGTCAAAGCCCAAATCAAACAATTGAAATCTTAAAATTGCCACTCGAAATCTAAAACAGAAAAATCTGAATATTTTTTTGATCCGGAATCACAATCAAATCTCAAACTCCCTCAATCCGAAACTTCATGTTTCAAACAAAAAAAATGAGATCTCAAATTCTTCCTTGAAGTTTAAGCTCTAAAATCTCGGGTTTACGGCATCCGAAATTTTCAAACGTAAATTATTCTAAGGCTCATTCCATGATTAAATAAATTATGCACCTATCTACCTTTGTTCTATCTCCTAAATAATTAAAGTGATCAAGGTGCTACATAATTGGTTTGAGGAGGTCCTAACCTATTAATTTGTTAGGGCTATTTGGCACATATATGCTTTGTGATGTATATAAAAAAAATTAAAATAAAATTCGTTTGTTGAAGATGTATACCTCAAAGGAGGTTCGATTAACCCTAAGTAGGGTTTAAATCTAGCACAAAGGAGGTGGCGGCGGCGGCGGCGGCGGAGCCGGCGACACCCACGGCGGTGACGGAGGTAGCTCTCCGTGCCCTACGCAGCAAGGGGGCAAGCCGGCGGCGGCGGCGCGCCGCCGGCCACGGCGGCGGCGACGGCGACCGGCGGCGGCGGCGACGGCGACCGGCGGCGGCGGCGATGGCTGGCGGCGGCGACCGGCGGCGGCGGCAGCACCGGACGGTGAGAGAGAGAGAGAGAGAGAGAGAGCGCGGCGGGGGAAGAAAGGAGGGCGGCGAGGGCTTTTTAACCCAAACTTATTGGCGACGGCTTTTGAAGCCGTCGCCAATAACAGGATAAGTTACATTGGCGACGGCTTTCGCCGTCGCCAACAAAAGTCGACCGTTCAACGGTCACCATGGATTAGTGGCGACGGCTTACGCCGTCGCCACTAATATTATTAGCGACGGCGTATGAAGCCGTCGCCAATTTTCCGAGGGAAAAAATCCGCGAGGGGCGTTTTCTGGGTATTGCGACGGCTTAAGCCGTCGCCACTAATATTAGTAGCGACGGCGTATCAAGCCGTCGCCAGTTTTCCGAGAAAAAAAACCCGCACGGTCGTTTTCTGGTATTGCGACGGCTTCGACCGTCGCAAAAACCATTATTTTCGACGGCTTAATTGAGCCGTCGCTATTTACCAAATATTAGCGACGGCGTTAATTTAGCCGTCGCTTTTATCATTATTGGCGACGGCTTATAAAAGCCGTCGCAAATAACCCGTCGCCAATGACCCAGTTTCTTGTAGTGGTCTCTTGTCAAGGATGCCAATCAAATGGCTCGTTCTGACGTGCTTCACAGATGTAGATCATTATGAGGTGTTGTGCGTTAGGGGTGTATGGTTGCACAAATTTTTTTTTTAAAAAATTTACATATCATAATGAATTTTAAGATATATAGTCATGGACATAAAATCAACATGATAAGATATTGCGTCAAAAGAGAGTAAAAATTATATGTAGCCATAGAAATATCACGAAGAAAAGAAAAAGATCTCGACTTTTTGTTGAAGACTTTTTTATAAAAAATATATACGAATAATCATCAAATATTTTTATCGTAATTGTTGTTACAAAAATATATTTCTATGACAGAACTCAATATATCACGACATCCATTTTGCAATATCTCTGTAAAGTGCCGACCATAAGATTAATGTGATCATGTGAAGATTATGCATCGGAACCCTATCGATCCTACGTGCGCCGCCACTATTAAAATCACTACGACGCAGGCCGTACGACGATCTTCGCACGTGTGCCATGCATGCATCTAGATTCTGTGGCGCCCGCGCGTGAATCGTGGGAGGATCTTCCGTACGTCACTGGCCAATCGTGGGATGCTAGATTCGGACCAACTGGATTGATCGTGCAGGAGATACGTCTCTATCATCGTCGGATACAACGCACGTAGACATTCGGACACGCGGGCGGTTGTCGTTACCGTCTCTCGTTGGCGTACGTGCGGGGGGTGTTCACTGTTTTATTATTAATTTTGTTAGAACGGTAATTAATTTTAATACGTAATTAAATTGGAACTGTAATCGTTACAAACACTATAAAATTAATAATAACGTAATTTAAAATAACAATATAAATAACAATTTTAATTAAATTGAATAATATAAATTGAGATCTATTTGATTTGTTTTAACTTACTTTGACTTTATTGATTCCTCGTTTGTGACTCGCGAGCCAAAACTTAAAACCCTCAGGTTAAGCCCACCTGGCTCATTGCCGCCATCATGAGTTATGTCCCCAATTTGAATCAAGATAACAAGTAAAAATCATAAAAAAAGTTGAATTCTTATGAGGTGTTTGTTAACATTTTATATTTTTAAATGATTTTATGACAAAAAATTATATTGTAAACGTGGACATGACAACTTTTGAAAGTGGAAACTAAGATATTATGCGGTTTGACAAAAAAACTTTAATTTTTTAAAAAATAATGAAATATTTGACAGCTTAGAGGGTGGCAACGCCGGTGACCTACACGGTCAGCGGGGGCAAGCAACGGTGGAGGACACCGGAATTGACAAGGATGACAATGACAGTACCCCCTTGAACTACGATTTGGACACCGTCGTAGCGGAGAACCCCAATCGCAGCGCCACCGCTATCGGCTACAACACCGGAGATCAGAAGGGGAAGAAAAGGGGGATGCTTGTGAATAACCTGATGACGGAGCGCCGGAGGTGCAAAAAGCTCAATGACCATCTCTACATGGTCAGATCCATCATCCTCAAGATCAGCAAGGTGAAGATTGACATGAATGTCATAAAATTGCTCCCTTTATGTCCTTGTTTCTCATTTGAATCCATGTCGATCGTCGTAGATGGATCGAGCTTCCATTCTCGGGTGCGCAATCGAGTATCCAAATAGCTCTTACAGAAGATCGCCGCCCTCCAGAGCAAGCTGGAATCGCCACCGTGCACATCGCCCTTGACTTGGTTCCTCCCCCTCCCTATCCAAATTGAAGGGAGATCGACGACTGCACAATCTTCCAAGCTCGTGCAGCAGGGGGAATCCGCCGCTAGGGATGTGCCGTTGCAAGCTTTCAAAGAAGGGAGGTCGTAGCCGGGGAAGCCGCTGTGGAGAGAGCTCACGAAGAAGGGGCATAGAAGGGAGACCTGGAGGAGGCCATTGCCGAGGATGTGCTACCGCAAGCTCTCAAAGAAGGGGCGAAGAAGCGAGTGAGGAGGAGGCTGCCGCCTTGGAGAAGCATCGTGAAGAAGGAGCTGCCGTGGTGAAGAGCATCGTGAAGTCGCGGACCCAAATGAGGGTTTGTTGGGGGACCAAGTGAGACCGTTTTTGAAAATAAAAGAGGTGAATACCTCTCTTTGTTCTTACGACGTGCAGGCCGTGAAAATGTTTTCAAAATAAAAATATAAAAATGGACCAAACATGATTTTAAGTCCACTTTCGTTACAATTTTTATAAATTAAAATAAAAACGTTCATTATCACGTAACCAAACACTCCATTAGGTTTGGCCGCTCTTATGTTGAATCGAACTTATTCATGTTTCATTTGGCTAAGTACAAATTAATTAAAGGCCATGCTTGGACAACCCATTCCTTCTGAAATTTTCACGGGTTTACACCTTTTAGAAAGATGCAAAGATTATAGCATTTAAGTTTTCTATTTTACTTCCTATTTTAAGATTTTAAGGTGGATGCCTCAATAATATTCTCCCTCGACGGATTTTCAATACCCCTTTCTGCTTGGGCCATCCTCGTGGACCCCATGGAACCCTCACCATCCTCACGGCGGAAACTTGTCCTTGCCGTGGAACCACCATCCTCATGGTGGAAACCTCCGGCAGAACCCTCTCTTCCTCGCGGTGTCCAGCAACCCAAGCTGTCCACCCTCTCGCCGCATCTCCACCCCCTTCTAGTTGACCCCCTCCCACTCCCGAAGATCCTCCCACCCTCTTCAACAGTAGCCCCCTCGCGCCCCACCTCTGATGTACCACCCCTACCATCCCCCCGAGTCCCCCCTTGCCCAGATCCCTTGTCTCGGCTCCCCACCCTACACAGTGCATCTGCCTCGTAGTCCTCTACCCCACCCCCATTCTTTGACCTCCTTCCACTAGTATCCCTTGACCCCCTCTGGTTTCCCTCCTTTGCCTTCCTTCGGCTTTGACTTCTAACATAGCCTCTTAGGTGCCCCCTCTGTCGACCCCCATTAGCCCCACCCTTTGGATCACCCTAAGCCCTGCTCACTTGCCCCTCTACCCTCCTGTGTCCCCTTAGTTACTGCCCCCTCCAGCACCCCTTCTGCCCCTATTGATCCCCTACCCCCGTGACTCTGGACACAGCGTCTCCCTTGTCGTTCACCCTCGACTAGGGATTTGCATAGCAGAGTTCGGTTTTGCTATTTTGAGGTAGATTTTGGTTTGGGAGGAAAAAAATATTTCTCTACCTCCCACACTCACATTCTAGTGTTTCACCTAAATATGATTTTAGATATTTGTCTCATTTTGTCGTGCTGGAGTTGCGGAGTTTGGGTTACTTATGTTGGTTCTTTTTGTATTTATCTTTGTTATTGTCTGATATATTGTGGTCGAGTTCTACCATGTCATCTTTTCTTGTTAACTTCATAACTGATGTTCAACCTTTTAAACACTCGTGTGTTGATCGATTTTAACTATGCTTGTGTTTCTTAGAAAAGATGATTTCTAATGGAACCTTAATTATCTTTAGCTTGATCATGTGTTTGTTCTCTTTTAGATTTGTTATTAAATTATCATATTTGTACTTTTTGTGTTATGAATGATTATGTTGCGTCTTCAAACAAAAAAAAAAGACTTAATAATATTAAGCATATCAAAGCTTACAATTGTCCAGTCTTAAGCGTGGTACCTCATAATTTGTCATCCATGCGACATAGCCGAAAACAGGTCCGGTTACACATGAAAGCATGCAATTAGAAACATTATACACAGGGTTGTTTAAAAATAAAAAATAGAATATAAAAAGTGCCTATTCCTATCCTGGTTTCGAGATAAGCTGTATAATTAAATAATTTTAACACATAGCATTGGAGTGTCTAATTTGATCAGGGCATTCTGCATGCGCGTCCTTATTCTTGATCCACATAACAAAGCTTTGAGAAAAAAAAACAAAAGAAAATCAGCACATATGATATATATGGTCTTTTACGAATACTATAAAAAGTAATCATCTTGACATAAGAAAATGTATCAAGTAATGTGTACACCCGTGGCGGATCTCCATATAGAGGGTCAGTGACGTAAAGTTACCCCACTCAACATTGAAAAATTCATTCATATTAATTTTATAAATTATTTTTTTTATAAAAAGATGATGTCATTGATCTTTTAGATGACTCCACTAGATCATCAAAATCCTAAGATCCGCTCTTCTGTCACGAGCAAGGGGTTGATTCAATCAACAACACCATCTTTCGAAAGGTGAAGATTAGGAAATGAAGGGAGTAGGGACCATCTGATCGATACCATGCATGCACGTATTAGGGGATGGTCCCCTTCTAAACCCTAGCCTCTATTTTGCTTGCAAACACACGGGCGCCTTGTGTTGCTATATAAATACAAATATATGTATATATATATATATATCTTCTTCAGCTTGCAGTTGACCTCCCTGTTCGAAGCTTTTCTAAGATCGATCGGTCGGGTCGTAATCTATGAGATAATTCGCCTTGACGTGTGAAAATTAACGTCGCACTTTTCAGTCGAATTATATATATATATATATCTCCTCTGGTTTAAGTAGATGTGTTTATAGATAATCTTGACTTAGAAGATTTTCTTCACTTAAAATTAATCTTGAGTAAACTTTCACGTGGTTTGAGAAGAAGCCAGGGTAGACACTACGTACTCTCAAAGCCCATGGATCTCTATCTAAGACGATTTTGAGCGGAAAGAGTCTCCTCAGTCATGACCCAAAAATATTATGTCTCCTAAGGTATATATCTTTGTTATCACACGAAGCGATAAGCGTGTAAACATGATCTGATCATTTAGTATTGTAATTCGATAAAAAATTTGATGGATTTGAAATAATTTTTATATCATATAAATGATCAGAATCTGATACTTTATCGGAATGAGACATATCCTGAGAATTTATCAGAACAAGAATTGAAAACTGTCAACTTTGTACATGTTTAACTTATTTCGATGAAAAACTTAATTTATACACGTATAAAATAACATTATAATAAATAAAAATATTTAAATTAGTATACATAAATGCTAAAAAAAGTAAAATCGAGAATTTAATCATATTACATCAAAACTTAGAAATTATTTGATTATTCCTCACTTGATAATGAAATCCAAATCAGAATCGATCTACCTAATTCTACCCGTTTCCAGATCTTAGCAAGACCTTTCTACGTGCATGCATGAATGGACCACACAACAGATAACATCACGAAGGATCTCGCCCCGTTAGGATAGCGGCACTCCTCTCTCTCTCTCTCTCTCTCAATGCAAGGAGGCGGAGGACGAAGCGTATCTGCCGCGGTAGTACTGGACGATCGAGCAAAAATCTATATATGGACAATGGCGCAGAGCTCGTGACAGGCCACGAGCAACGATATCGTCGTACACATAATCTATTCCTTTCAAAGGTTTCGTGCCATATATATATACATTGCCCTGTATGACTTATTCTATACGCCCAAAGGAAAGCAACCTTGCAGCTCCTGCTAATGCGAAAGCAAAGCAGTACTACAAGCACGCATACCTGCTAATGCCAACACCAACACATTGCGAAATGTCAAAGCTCATGTCCACAATGGCATCGACCTTTGTGATTGGACAAGAATGCAAAGACCGTCCATCAAAGGTAAATAGTCGGGACCGAATGTCCTGATCGGTATCTTCGTATTGGCTTAATATAGATGCAAGATGAGTATTTAACACTTAAGAGTGCGAATATTCTCAGTCGTTTGATTGAGCAGACTCCCTTAATTTAATTTGACGATGATTAACATGTGATGGACTCAGAGCTCCCTTATGTGAGAGAGACCGAGAGAGTCGAGAGACTAAGAAAATCCGCACTCTTCAACTTATGGAACAGTATTAGAGAGCCGTTGTCCACCAGAAAGATCTAGATAAGTCACTAACTTGGGTCCGATACAACTTAGGAAAAAAGACAAACTTAATTAAAAAAATAAAACGGGACTACATCGGCTGATCATTTTCTAGGGTGACTTTGCCCTAGATGTGATCTCCACTCATTCTCATACTGATCACAATCCGCTCATTAATGGTAGGGTAAAGCTCTCCAACTGCATATCTATCTTTTGTGCTTTGAAAGTGCAGCGATCTCGACGTATGGTAAGATGGTGACCTTCGTCCCCGGCCGCTTTCTTTTTTCCTCCGACGAGATCAGATCGCCGGCCGCCAACCAGCTGGTACCTCCCCTCTACCTCCGTTGGGATATTGAGCACTTACCGTGTGCGCACATTGGCACGTACGGACGTAGTCCGACTATCTATATATATGCATCTTAGAAGGAAAGGCCGCTTGCTTCATCCTAGCGCCGGCGGCTGGAGAGAATCACCTCCCATATATATATATATATGGCCTCTTCCGGAGAAGCAAGGTGCGGCTTGGCCGCCGGAGACGTCGGCCATTCCCTTCCTCCCAAGGTTAGAACTGAGCACAAGTAATTAAATAGGGTTTGCTCTTACCATGGTTGTTATTCTTTAGGCACGATGCGATGTATCTGATCATCTTCAATGTTACAATTCCTGCCTCGATCTCTCAATTAGATCTATGTACATATCTCTCTTGCTCTGACCCGTACGTCGTTCATTGGCGTGTTCGATCTATCGCTTGCACACCATCCCGCAGAGAGATCAGTCACTCGGACGAGCCCCGTCGTCGGAAGTCCAGGCCGAAGACGAGCCCGGCGCCGCCGCCGTGGGGGGCCTCCGGCGACGGCAGCCGGCCGCTGCAGGGACGACGAGCGTTCCCGAGATGGTTCGGTGCGAGTGCTGCGGAATGTCGGAGGAGTGCACCCCGACGTACATCGCCCGCGTCAAGGAGTTCCACTGCGGTAAATGGGTGTGCGGGCTCTGCTCCGAGGCCATGAAAGAGCTGGTGAAGAAGAATGCGGCGGCGTCAATGCAGGAAGCTCTGGAGTCTCACATGGCGCTGTGCATGAAATTCAATCGAACGGTCAGGCTCAACCCCAAGCTCTCGTTCGCTCGTTCCATGAGAGATATTGCCAGGAAGAGTTCGCAGAGGAGGAGCTCCGCCGACTTCATTGTTGCGTCGGGAATTGCTCGAACCAGCAGCTGCAGTGCTCGGATAATTTCTCATGAGGTTGACGAGTCTCCTGATCTTTAATAAAAGACAAACATATATATATATATATTTATATAGCCAGGACAATCTATGCAGGTGACAACTTCTAGTTCTTGTGATCTCTGCTACTGTTTGTATATAGCTGACATATATATATACCAGATTAGATAATATGTGGACTTCTCCACAAATATGTTTTAGGTTATTATATATAGTTTCAAACAAATAAAAAAGTGTTCTCACTTTAGATAGGTGATTTTAAGAGGTCAGCTGCAAATAAACAAGCAGTTGCTGAGTTTGATCATTATATATAAGGGTAAGAGTTCTGAACCTTTTATAAACAAGCAGTTGGTAAGTTTCAAAAGAGTACCGAACATTCCAAGGATCATATATACAACCGTGCATTAAGATGTGCTTAACATTTTGAAACAGAATTATTTATCTTGAGTTCCAATTGGATTTAGAGCAAAACTATTTTTAGCATGAAGGGTTGAAATTCTACTGTATTAGCCGGTTGATTCTTTACTTAAAATGTCCCCTGTATTAATTTAGTCCCAAACAAGACACGGCGTCTGACGTGTGTTGAACACTTGAACTTCAGTTTGCCCTTGTAATTCCTCAGTACTGATGAAATAAGTTGGGACGTTCTCAATTTTTATGGGCTTGGCACATTAGCTTTCAATTGCCCTCCAACCATCAAATTTAATGTGAACATTATGTTTTCTCTCTTCGAAATAAATGGTGCTCCTTGGTTCTATCCGTACTTCCTCGAATAAATTTTGCTTCTCCGTATTACCATATCTCTAGAGTGAATAAACATTATTTATTTTTGTTAGATTCAAAGCAATAAGTGATAAAAGAAGAACTTGAATGCATTTCTTTATTTTGGCTTTTACTCGCACGGAACCATGTTCTTACTTATCTGTCAATTTCAGATCTTGATCTTCATTTCACCAACAATATATGCCTAACAATCATACTAATTAACGGCCTTCTAAAAAAATCACCAATCTTTAGATTACTCCCCACAAAGTACTCTTGTTTATAGTTTTTTTCCAGCTCAATATCTGAAAAATGATTAGCTAGCTAGAAATATTATTGATAGTTTATTCATTTCTCTTAACATATTCATAAATCAAGAAGTTGTCAACTCCATATCTGAAGAAGTTGTCACCTCCGGCTATATGCAACAACTAAATGTGTTGATTAACTCAACAATCATGTTAACTAGTAATCTTCCCAAAATATCACCATGGTGGAATTACTCTTAACAAGATATATTTAACTTCAAAGTTCTTTAAATTTCTCTTTTGAAAAGTAATTAATCAGAGTTATTGGTAGTCTATTAATTTAATCTTTTAACATATTTACAAATCGGCGTGCTATAATTACAGTGTTGACAAATTCTTGATTCTAATTTACTATTTTTAATGCTGAAATATAATAGATTGGTTAAATCTTCTGCCAACACTTATCTATGTGTGCGCTACAAATAACTTGGGTGTTTGTTCAGGCTTACGCTAGAAATTAGTTTTTACTATTTATGTATATATATATTCGTATATAAAAATTAAATGGTTATTCGCAATGAACTTATCTTAAATGATAAAAATGTTTACAAGGTAGTTAATTAACTTTACTTAATGCGTCATTTGGATTTAAATCTAATGGTTTAAAAATAAAAGGTTGATAGAAAACTTGCTGCAAGTATAAGTTTGCATGTACGCACATGACTCCGCACGTTAGTAGCTAACGATCAAATAAATACTACTTTTAAGTAATTTCAATGAATATCCCAATAGGGCGATACGTTTATTAATGTCTATTTCAGACCCATATTACGTTTACTTATCTATATGTTGACCTCACATTGTCAATTGAACAATACATGACTACCTTATTACCCAATTTGTTCAGAGTATAAAAAGTGATACTATAGTAATTAATTTTGATGCTAATTTTTCTAGAAAATTAAAATATCACTTGTATTACAAAATATAAATCATTTTTACTATAAATTTCAAAATTGATACTATTAGTTAAACATCATTTTATATTTTATATCATTATTAATTTGAAATTAATAGTGATAAATGTGTCTAATAATATTACTACCCAAAAGGTCATATTTACATGTATTTGCAAGGTTGGCCGCATGTAAAGGAGTCGTTGGGCAATCATAACATGAAAAAGAGAAGGGATCGGGGATAAAAGTGAGAATCATTGTTGTACTATGATTGTAACACCTTGATTTATGAATATATTAAGAGATCAGATCAGTAGATTACTAATAACACTAGTTAATCATTTTTTAGAAGTTAAATTGAAAGAACTCCAAAATTTAATGTACTTTTGTTAGGAGTAGGTCACTGATTAACAAAATATGTATAATGTTTGAAATTTTAGTTATCCACAACACAAGCATCGATACCCTCTCATGACAACGCCGTGAATTAACCACATATATAAATGCGCAGCTGTACATGGCCAGCAATCCTCACCTGAATTCATTATAATTTGCACTTGAAGCAAAAGAATAATTTGCTCTTAAAATGTCAAGTTTTGTAATAATCATCAAACACCTTGTTTAACCGGCTTTGCTACAAAATATTTTTGGTATAAAAACCATTTGTGCTGTGCAATCAAACCCCTACTCGAGTGGTCAAAATAAAAATATTACTTAACTAATTAATGTACGATTCATTAATGTAGTTATGATTAAGGATTTAAAACCAAGTTAGATGATGTTTGATCTGAGTTAGTTTATATGTCTAAAGTATTAGTGTAACGTATGGTATATTTTTAAGGTTAAATATTATTTAATATAATATTTAGTGTGAATTTTATGCATATTAATTATTATAATTATCATTTCCCTTATTTCTCTCATGGTTTCCATATTTTACTCTCTTTTCTCTCTCTCTCTCTCTCTCTCTCTCTCTCTCTCTCTCTCTCTCTCTCTCTTCTTCCTCCCGCGAACGCCCCCCCCCCTTCCCCTGTTGCGGTTTTCTTTTTCCCCCCTGCGTGCGCACACCCGAGCCCGCCGCCTGGCCGCCTGCGCAACCGCATCGCCGGCCCCGTTCACCCGCGCGCGCGATGGCCAGAACCGCCTTGCGCCTCCGTTCCCCCCTGGTGTGCCGCCTTAGCCATGCGCCCGCCGCCGTGCACACCTTTCCGCCCGCCGTCCCGTGTCGCTGCGGCAGAAGCCGCCTCCGCCCGCCGCGCGCCTCGCCGCGCGATGACGCCACCTCCCCGCGCGTCCGTGGCATTGCCGCGTCGCCCCGCCCCGTCGACATCATCCCGCTGACCCCCCACCCTCGCCGCCGGTCGCCCTCCCCGCCTCTGCGAGCGCGCGCCGCCGCCCGGTCGGTGCCCGCCACGGCCCATTGACGCCCCCTCGCACCGCACCGTCCGCGTCACGCGTGCGCGCTGCCCACCAGTGCGGCCGCGGCTTCGCTAGCCGCCGTGCGCCAGGGCGCCTTCCGCGGTGCGCCACTCCGCCTTGCACCCTCTGCGCCTGGGCTCCCCCTACCACCGTGAGCTCCCCTTCTCTCTCTCTCCTATTCTCTTCTCTCTCTTTTATCCATGTTATATATTCCTCTAATTTTTTCTCTATCCCTTGATCCGATGACCTAACCCCCCCCATTCTGTCTTTCTCCAGCAACTTTAGTGGAGGGAGATATCTTATTGGAGTTGCTTGGATTGTGCACTGCGTCGCCATGTTCGGTATCGCTTTCAGTCGCCGATTCTCTGATTTTTCTCACATCGATCCGGTAGGCATCCTTGGCGTGTCTATTAATTATCATTAAATTCTTATTTAATCCTCCATACCTTGTAGTGATTATTATTGAGTTAATTAGCCGATTTAGCATGTTATTAGGCTAATCTTTGTTGCCTTTTTGAGTTAATCCCTTTGCATATGTGTGGTGATAGGTTAACAAGATTAATTAATGTTTTATCTAGCATTATTAAATCTGTTTTGGCTATGTTATTGTCATTAATTTAGGTGATAGGGTACGATTGGGTCTCGTTCTTATCATGTTAGTATTTACTTTTATTCTTGTCATTTTATGGTTCTAGATCATGCATAGGTTGTTTAGGTGTGGTTGATCATGCTATTTGCATTGGTGGTATATTTGTTCATTGCATGGTATAGTTTATATCATTTAATCTTGCATAAATGTGATCATGGCATGGCATGATCAAGGTGGATACATGATGCATTGAAATTATAATGAAAACAGCTACACCAGACTAGTTAGTCGTGACCCGAGGGCAGCGGAGGTTAGAACGATCGGTGCATCCTTCGATCCCGAGATACCGCGGTTTGTCCTGTGCCACCAGCTATCGGTGCACTATGGGATTTCGTTTAGCTATATGGTACTGCTATATATGATAGATCTGGTGGTAGCTGGTTGAGGTGACAAGACGACGCATTCCTTGCTAATAAGAAAAAAGGTGTGGTTCTTCTTAGAGGATAGATGCATTATATCATGGTATGGTATAGGTGGTCTAGTGATGCATTTTACTTGTTTATCTCTTATCATAATATGTTGCATGATGTAAAGTAAATGTCTCAGTTATAGTCCATCATTTTATGGAGCATATATAGGTGTCTATGCATATGTTCATACCTTCTTTTTAGGTCAAGTTATGGTGCATATAGGTGCTGATCGGGGGTTATCCTAGGTGTTTGGTTGAAAGTTTAAAAATGTGTGGATTAAGTCATATATCTAATATATTGACTAGTATATATTTGTATATAATTGGTGCAGGTTTGGGTACCTATTTTAATTAACATCTAGGGCCTTTTAACTATCCGATTGGGCGGATGATGGGGTGTCTACTGAGTCGTCGTACTCATCCCAATCATCTTATCAATTTTTCAGGTAATCAGGTTTAGCGCAGCATAAACGTGGTGGATCGATTCTCGAGAAGGCAATTAGATGATCTTTATGTCATAGATTGGTGTATATTTTTAGATTGTATTATTACCATGATATATTAGAAGGAATCTTGGGAATTGTGATATTAGTCTCATTTGTTCCAAATCGATATAATATTTTGGGGTTATTTTCCCAGTTACGTCGTCGGATTATATTCCGCTGTGCAGGATTGAATCCGGGGCGTGACAATTAGTTGCACCTCTTATCTGTTACTTTGCAAAAAATAAATCTTAACTAACTTGCCTTTGAAAATAAAATAAGTTATGATAAATCACGAAAATTTATGTAGTAATGAAGAATTATGTATCACAGACAGAGAGAGAGAGAGGTACGTTTTGGGTTCAATGGGACATTATGCGATATCGATACAACATACGAGAGCAAATGTAAATGCTGCTCTCGAGAACCGAAATAGATAACAACATATACCTGCCCTCTCAAAAAGAGTAGTGTAGCAAGCAACCGGACAGGATGTTGATACAGAAACGTAAACAATATAATCCTGAGCACCCGATCAAAGATCAACAATGGTTTAATTCCCGGATGCTCAGAGATCAAAAAGGAGAGAAAGAAACAGTAATCGCACTTGGGAACAAACGCCTTCAAGAGGAACAGGAGATCTAATTCCCCTGCTAAAAACCCTTGAGGGACCAAAAGAAGAAAGGAAGCGTATCAATCTCAAGATCAGGATAGAGAGAGAGAGAGAGATAAGGAGGAAAAGGAATTGTACGAAATCTAATCGAGGGCCATCTTGTCTCTCATCTCCTTGGTGATGGCGGGGATGCAGCTGGTGCTGCGGGTGATCCCTCCCTTCTTCTTGGCGGTGCTCTTCTCTCTGGGGCTGGTGGACTTGGACCTGGCGGAGCTCCGCTTCAGCAGCTCCCGCATGGCCTCCGCCTGGTACAGCACCGGGTGCGTCCTGCCGAACCGGTTGAACCGGGAGCACACGCTCATGTGGGCGCCCACCGCCTCCTCCTTCCCCATCCCCTTCTTCTCCACCTCCTCCTTCACCGCCTCCGAGCACAGCCCGCATATCCACCGCCCGCAGAACTTGTCGCGCACCCGCCGGATGTACTCCGGCGTGCACTCCTCGGACATGCCGCAGCACTCGCACCGGGCGTCTTCCACCTCGCAGATGGTCGGAAGCAGCTGCTTGCTCACGTCCATACCCTCCTTGCTGAGCTCCGAGGAGAGGTCGGACACCGCCCTCTGGAGGCCCTCCGCCGGCAGCCTCGGCGGCAGGCAGATGGTGTTCCTCGGGTACGGGCCGACGAGCATCTCTCCGTGGGGCGCCATATATATATATATATATAGATATATGTATGTATTTATAAACGAGCAGATATATCGCGCGAGACTGATCTCTTGTAGATCAGAGAGCGAAAAAGTAAGGAAGCGATCGACCAACTGAAGTTGCAGTGAGCTCGATCTAGATCTCCTTCATGTAAGATGGGCGTCGTCCGTTATGCCCGTATATATAGCTTCGGAGGCCCGCCGGATCCACGGATAAGGACCACAGAAGGGCCGAGGGCCCTTCAGAATCACACAGAAAGCTGTCAGGGAGCCGGAAGCCACAGGAAAACCCTAGATTTATCATGAAGGGAAGAAGAAAGGGGCTTAGTTATCGGCTTCGGACGCAGCAGCTTAATTGTATATAAAATTACAACATGGTCACGCATGCAGATTCTGATCCACAGGAACATACAACGCAATTTAATCTCTTTCATGCCTGCATTTTTTCTCTTTATTACCTTTTCTTTTCTTTTCTTTTTTTATCTCGACGGGTGGTGGGACAAGCGTTCCCCTTCACTGTCATCGTTCGGGCGCCCACAGTGACAGATAAGGCGCTGTACGTCTCGGCACGCAGCTGCAGCTTAGCATGGGCGGGCGTGGGCATGCGCGTGCGCGAGGTTGGAGCTTGTGGTCGCGGGCGAGCGGGCGGGCGAGCATGTGAGCCGCGACGTGACCGTGCGCGAACCCGGGGCGGGCGTTCGCGCGGCTGGGCGGCCGAAATGGGCGGCGCTGCTCGCTCGACAACTGCTGTAATGACGGCGACCTTCCGCCGAAAGGGGCGCCGTCGACGTTGTCGGCGATTAGACACTCTTTCGGGCTTGAACGAGAGTGTTCTTCGCCTTTACGGGGGAAGAGCTAGCTACATTGATGGCGGAGAGAAAACTCTCACCGCCTAATTAATTAAGTATAAGAACATAGTGTGTACATGCACGCCCTTTTAATTTGATGAGTATTGTGTTTGATATACATATACATATATTTATTGATTGATTGTGGTTTTCGAGGTCTAAGATAGAGAAATAAATTTTCCAACGTTGGAGGAAAGCTAGCTAGCTAGCTAGCTAGGGTTCTTCTCATTTATTTATTTTTACTTGATTTATATGCATTTGCAGGTACGAATAAATGATTGATATCCGACCGAGCATTGAATAAGAATATATGTGTTTGGCATGAAAATGTGGATGAGTCGTTTGAGAGATATATAAAACTTCCATAGTATCCAACATATAAACATATATGCGTTGACTCGTTGGGTACTCATCAAAATGTCGCCAACTAGTACAGTTGTTTAACTAGTTAATTGATATATGTGACATGTATATACATCCCTGTTAGCTAGTCTGATCGACCAAGTTGGAAAGCAGGAGCAAATTGCGCCACAAAATGACGAACTAGCGCTACGCGCGATGCATCTCCACCTCTCAATATGTAAGTAGCTAGTTATCTATCTATTTTAATAATTAGTACATATTTGATACACCCTATTCTTGGCGTATTTTCAAATTTGAAAGGGACAAGTTTAATTAGGGATGACGTAGACATGCCAAGCCAACACACGAGTAGCATGCAGTGTTCGAGAGTTCAGCTCATCTACGTACCCTAGTTTGAGATTGAACTAGAGCCTTTACACAAATAGGGTTTACTGGTGTGCTCAAGTTCGCCTTGTTAACTTAATACCCCTTTTATATGAAACTCACTCAAAATTGAACTTATCTGTGTGACACTGAAATTAAATTCTTATTCAGTTTGTTTAATCAGTTATATATTTACTTGAGTTACTTGCAAGTGCAAAAAATTGTTCAAGCTTAGCCCCCTGATACTTTTTTTAGTTCAGTTTAATGGGTTTAACATGGTAATTAAATGTGTGTCAAATCAAATTTATATCGAGCTCAGCTAGCTGTTTTGAGTTCTAGCCAGCTAATTTATCAGAGAAATGACGACTGCTTAATTAAGATGTCAATTTTTAAATTAATTTTTAGTACCAACGAGGCGATATGTAAAACGCAAGTGTGCTAATTTTGATTTCTACACGAGAAATATCAAGAATCAAAATTGATATATCACATTAAAAAGTTGTGGGCGGACACGTGACGCGATCGATCTTTCACGTGCGGCACTGTTCAGCCGGTTGCGCCGCTCCTACCAACGACAACGCCGTCGATCTCCTCTATACCATACGCGGTGCCGGACGGCGTCTCTCCGGGCTCTCCGGCGACATGTTCCTTCCTCCGCCACAAGAACATTTCAGGGCTGGGAAGGAGGCGGAGGCGGAGGCGGATCCAAAAAGAGGGCTTTTTTCACGGGAAACTTGGTTGCAGAGCAACCGCAACGTCGCTGCGGTCCGATGAAGGGTTCACCCAGGAATTCTGATGGGAAATAAAAGAAGCTGCCCGTTTGTCTCAGACCATACTACATATATACTTGGAGACATTAATTACTATGTTATATACTATTTCAAACTTGTATGGCAAAAACATCTCGCTCTAGCTTGTATTCGGATGGAGGTTTGATATTGTTTCAGAATATATGTAACGCCAAATTCTTAGAAATTGCTTAATTTTAAGTAGTTTTAACATTGCTTTCATTTTAAAAGATGGATGGTAACAATTTATGTTTGGCAAGAAAAGATATCAAAGATGAAATTACCATTTTAGATATTTAAATAGAAGTCAAGTCAGGTACCAAGAAGCTAGTTGGATCAAAACCTTTACAACACTGAGTTAAGTGTGGTGATGATTCGGGCTTGGGCTACTCCGGCCAACTGTGACCCTGCAGCCCAACTAGCTAGGTACCAAGTGTATACCAGGCCTTTAAGTCACACATTTAAATTATGTTTGAATATAATAATAATTTTTTAAAATCATTTATTTTAGGTGGTTCTATATAAATTTTTATCTTCATAAGTACTGGATGACTTAGATTTTGTGTTCTACAGAAAAGATTAGAGATAAAATTAAGAATTTAGATAATCGATTACTGTCAGATTAGAGATGTAATCAAGACTTAATGAAATGTCTCAAGTCTTAATTACATCTCTAATCTTTATCGTGGAACTCAAAATCTCGGTCATTCATCCTCGAAAATACAAAATTGCCTTGAATCACTTAAAATTAAATAATTTTTAAAAAATTAGTATTGTTTTATATATTTTATGAAATGTTTTAATATCAAATCTTCTATTGATGATTTAAGTTGGATATCAATTAAATCAAAACAAATAGGCTACGTCAAATCTAACGTCACTTTAGTATTAAACGCGATGGAGTGTAGATGAATATAATTTATTTACTAAGAACTGTTAATTATATCTAGGTTTACGCAGTTTTTAATATCGATATTTATATTTTTCAGGTTGCATAGATGAGTTATTTCTTAATTATATACTTGCTGTTGTTTGATATATATGAATTATATCTAATGTGGTGTTCTGTTGCATAATAAATTTTATATTTTTATGACAAAATTATGTATCGAAATAAAATCTAAAATTGATAAATACAGAATTATCACATGGTAATGTATGATAACAAAAAGAGAGAGAGAGGATCAAGTGTAACTATACAAAGCCAGATATGGCAAAGAAGAGAAAAGGAGGCCTCATCTCTTTTCTTTTTTTATTTCTTTCTTCTTTTTCCAAGAAGGAATCCACGATAAAAAAAAACACATTTGTGTAATGATGGTCAGCAAACAACGTCCTTTTTTGAACAAAGTTCCGTTAAAAGAATTAACTAGTTTAACAAAAACACAATTTATATATGTCAGAACACTCGTGGGTACAGAGGTGGTAATTAACAGTTCTTCTGAAAATAGGCGGCCATGTTAAAATGGATGAAAATAAAACGTACGTGGATGCTTGAAAAGCAAAACTAAATTAAAGCTTGCGTGTAAAAAAATAGACGATTTTATGTTTCTACTTGTAGATGATGACTACGTACAATGACTTCTTTTACGACCAGAAAAATGATCCCAATTTACTACTACTACTATGGCTTGGCATTTTTACTTGCCGGGCTGAACAGTACACGTATAGTTAATTTGGCAGCTTTGACGACTCCCCATCCGTATCTTCCTCCTACGTACTCCTGGGCAATCAGCATATATATCCCCCTTTGTACACATAACAATGTGATTATATATATATATATGCACGTTAAGCAGAACAAGATCAAGACTCGATAGAGAGATTCGATCATCGATGGGTTTCGTGCATATGTTTTTCTCTTAAAATCATTTCCTAGTTAGTATATATATATATATATATCTTCACGCGAAGTATCGATCGAATATTAGTTATGTACCTCTATTAATGAGTCTTTGAGAAAATTTAATATCATTTAACACGCAGTTCAGCAGTGTCCACCTCTTAGAGACCTAATTCCAATATTTGGATGGTGTTATGGGTATATAATTTATTAAATGATTAAGTGATTTGGAGAAGTATACGTAGAGAAAGTGCATACTATATAATTAGTAGTTAGACCGAGCCCACATCCAAACTGAACTAGTCGGTAGGGATAGGGCACCCAGCGAAACTGTCCGGAAGAACGTACGTAGAGGCGGTTAATTATAAGACGGAGGGGAAGAGAGAGACATATATATACAAACACCTCCATATATAAAAGAGAAATCTACTACTAGCTAGCGATCGGTCGGGGTTGGGGAGCTGGGGTGAGTGTCAGGTCAGCCGACCCTAGCTAGGCGGCCATGTCTCTGAATCGATGCGGATTGCCTAATGCTCGAACCTAATTAATTTCTTCATGTTCGATATGGCCGGTTCGGATCAAGTTCAACCTAGCTAGCTAGGTCATTGACTTGGGTGTCCGGATGGTATATATAGGAGTTGGGTTAATTAAGTTGGCGAGCAATCCTTCCTTCCTTGATATTATATGCTAACCAGTACGTACGTACTTTGGTAATAATAGTACATGCATACTTTTTTTTTTTTGAACAAAAGCATACGATATATTCATAACACGAGCAAGTACAAGAGTAGCATTACAAAGACACGAATAAGAGAAAACAGACAGACTACGACGACGAACAGACCAACTACGGTTCTAATAGATATCATCGTGTCCAACAGACACAAACATAACCACCAATCGACTAAGCGTCGAAAGGCTGAGATAAGAACTCTCTTCATGGAGTTTGATGATTTCAACGAGACCGGAAGATCACACCAAAGTGGTGTGGATTTCGCCCAGACTATCAGTCTCGAAAGTGAGATCGTGACTACGAAGAAAATATGGGAAGATAACTTAACTAGACCTAACAAAAACACAACTGAGAATAAAAAACTAAAACGTAGATTGAACAAACCTAGATACGATGGGCTCAATAACTCTAGTGCATATAGAGGATACAAAAAACCTAGACGGACATATAAACAGAGCACTAGAGAATGAGCGATCCCACAAAAACTAAACATTTTGGGAGGAAGGCGTTAAACCTTCCTCCCAGACGGAGAGACACTCAAAACAGCAAGCTATCGGTAACACCGACAAGGAGGTCGCCGATCACTCACCAAGGCAGAAAGGGATTGGGGTCCAACGGACAGGGAGCTGAAGGAGCGGGATGAGGTGAATCGCAAGGGGGAGGTCGGAAGGCCGAGGAAGGGGGTTCCTGGGGAGGCCGGCGCCTAGATGGGATTCGGGGGTCAGGGGTCAGGGGAAACCGTCGGGAGGGTTGCCGGAAAGGTGTCCGATATAGCAGGAAAGGAGCTCTACCGGGAGGCGGTGAGGGGGCTTAGGGGTTTAGGGCCAGGGGTTGCCGGAGGGAAAAATAGGGGTTGCCGGATGGGGAGTGAGGGGTCTACCGGAATGCGGTGAGGGGCTTAGGGGTTTAGGGCCAGGGGTTTCCGGAGGGAAGAAATAGGGGTGAGCTCCGGGTGATCAAAAGGAGGGGAACGGTGAGGGGGACTTAGGGGTTTAGGGCCGGAGGGGCTTGGAGAAGAACGGATAAGCTGAAATGGGGCAGTTGAAGGAGAGAACAAAGGAACAAGAAGGTTACCGAGACCCAAACAAGGGACGGTGAGCGTCCTCCTGGAACCGTCGATGGAGACCGGCGAGGACGCCGAGTGACCTCCTGGAACCGGCGAGGTCGATGTTGCTTCCACCGCTGCGAGAGCGGCGACGATGCCGCCGAACGTCAGGCGAAACTTCCGGAGGAAGCCCTCCGCTCCGCATTGCCACCCAAGCTAACTGGTGCACTATGATTGAATGAACCAATAGTGCATGCATACTCATACGAGTACTTTCAAGAAGAGGCAAACAAAATAAAACCTTTTCTCTCTTTTTTTAAAGCTTGCGGTGAATTATTTAAGCTACGACGTGGAGCCAACTCTCTTTGAAATTAAGTTTACTCCACGCACGTTCTAGCTAGGCACCTATTATAGCTGTTCTTTATGCGTTTATTTTATTTGATTTGAACAGAGTTCATTCATTTTTCCAAACCAAAGGAGCATCTGAGTTCGATGGGGATATTACCATATCCCTTTAGTCAGCACCAAATAAGTTTGTCCTCGTAACATTCTTGACATGTCATGAAATTCCTCGACTATACTAAGATCGGTTGAATGTCCGATGGATACATTTCTTGTGTGCATCAAGAGTTGATTTGTATATGATTTCTGATTCGAACAGATCAGATTGTAGTATTCAAACTGTTTGGTGACATTACTTAATTATCTTATGAATTCATCACCTGTATATATTAGGTACATGTATCACTATCAATTTTAAAATCGATATCGATAAGAATCATTAAGAGGTGTTTGGTTAATTGTATCAATTTTAAAATTTGTAATGTAAACAAAGTATATTATGTAATACAAGTGTCGACTTGTATTACTTTTGATATCGATACTCCAACATTTGAAAATATTAATATCAATATTGATATAGTATCAAAAAATAAAACTCTAATCAAACAGGGCATTAACAAATCTCTCATGGGGTGTTTGGTTGCATGATAATGGAGATTTTTATTTTTATTTTTAAAAATTGTAAGAAAACTTGTTTAAAAAGGTGTTTGACAATCATCACAATTTTATGTTTTGAAAGTGATTTTCTTCTTAAACAAAAAAGAGGGTCTCACCTCTCTCTTTTTTCTTGTGGTCCCCCACTTTGTTTAGTCATGTATGGTAGTTAAATTTGTTATTACATCCCTCCAAACATGATAATTTTATGTCATGAGTTAGTTCACCTTTTATTTTAATATAATTTTTTATCATGAAAGTGTAAAAAAAATTTATCGTACAACCAAACACCCCATTAAAAATAAGTTGCAACATTAAACTTTTTATTTTTAAAGATATTTATATATATACTCTTTGTAGAGAACTCAAGTCCATTTGGCATATAGATATTTTAACAAAATTAGGTACTCAACTTCACCACAGATTAATTAAGAGGCCAAATTAAGTTTTCAAATTCTTAGATCAAGTCAAAACAAACGCCACCTGCGCCCTATCCCATTCACAAAAACCACTACAAGGGCAGTGTACCGTTCGAGGTTCCTTCAAAATTCTCATCTCAATGTGTATAAATATTTATATATAACTTTCGAGAACCCAGAATTCAAAGATGAAAGTCGTCGATCTAGTGTGACCTTGTATTCAAAACGCGTCAGTGTTATTAGTCAATATTAAACACTGGGGCTTCTGAACATCATGACTCAAGCGGGCGTAGATTAAGATGAATTTTTTTTGGGCTTTTTTTAAACTAGCATCTTTATTTTTTTTATTTTTAAGAATGGCACCTTATTTTTAATTTTACTAAAATAGCACCCTTTGGTCCAAGTCGAATTTTTAGAGTCCGACTTTGAGCCAAGCGAGACATTCTAATCCCGATTTTAATATTTTTTATACAAAAATAAAAAAATACTTGTAAAAAATGTAGTTAAAATTGTAAGATAATAAAGTCGGCCTAATAGACATCGACTTGTAGATTAAAAAATAAAATCGGAGTATTTTACTCCGACTTTTGTATTAAAGTCGAACTTAAAATGTTCAACTTTTATATTTTTACTTTAAAGTCGAACTCAAAAAATTTGACCTTAAATTATGATGTTAAAGTCGGAGTTAGAAACTCACTCTGAATTAAAAAAAAAACGATATGCAAAAATTAGTGTATAATATAAGTTGGATATCAAAAATTCAACTTTATTGATAACATTTTGGTGCAAAGTCTAATTTTTTGATCACGACTTTTATCAAATAGTGTTAGTTTTGTAAAATTAAAAGCAACGGTGTTAGTTTTTTAAAAGATGGTGCTAATTTTTTTATTAAAAAAGAACTTAATTCCGTTGTAATATATATTTATATATACTCTCTCTTAAAAAAAAAACTTTCACGGGGCTGCACCAAGTTGGCCTCATTTTCTTACAGATCTCTTCAATCACTAGCATCCCACTTGTGCAGAATTGTGAAAAAAATCTAAGTTAGTTTAATATTCTTAAACATGAAGGGATAAGTCTGAAGATATAAGGATTCAGCTGTTAAATCTGTCATTCGAACTCACATCGATTCAAGTCCGCTATTGCTGCGGTCAAGGAGCGTATGCTTCCTCCTTCAAACTTGGTTGTTCAATATATCATGTTGATCAAAAATGTGCAACGCATTTGATTGAGCTTATAATAACCTACCAGAGACTTTCGATAATTTCGTTCAACAATCAAACCGAACATGATGCAAGTCATCTTAAAAAAATTTTAATATAAAAATGCTTCGAATTACGTAAAAATGCTTCGAATTACGTCAAGAGGAAGCCGGCCGCCCTCTCATTCCCTCCATCCAATTGCTGGTCGCCACGTGGTGAACCATTAACGCACCCCCATCCCCGTCTTTTTCATCCGGATTCCCGAACGGCTGGACAGAGAAGAATATGATTCGCTCGACGGACGTGGCTTCTCCGGAACCGTAAGATCCGGATGACGTGGCCAAAGCGGGGCCACCCCGACTGTTGACCGGACAGGTTACTAGGATATATGCCCCACTCCAGTCCACCCGTTGTGTTTTTTTTTAAAAAAATAATAATTGACAAGCAGTTGCAGAAAATACAAATTTTAAAATTTTCTTAACATCGATAAAAGGTTGTTATGTCACGAATCTCCTCCTATCTGGTACGACATCGAACATAAAATACCAATACTAAGTTGTGGATATTTAAAAGGTTCATGTAAATGCCAATATTTGATGTGCAGATGGCTATGTCAAACAGACGAGAACTTATAAAATGTGCCGTAATAAAGATAAATTGTTGTTATTATTAATATTATGACTGGTTCCGAGTCTTCCGACCGCGTGCTGACTATGACGCGGTTGCGGACGTGGCTTACAGGTCCACGTGACCGCGCGGTCAAGAAGGAACTATTTCTTTTTAATACAGGAAATGCGAAAGAAACATCGAAACGTCCTCCGTAATTTTCTTTCCAGTCCATCCCTGTCCGCGTCCATAAATTCTGCAGTCTCCGCCCGCGGGAATGGAGTTGGAAGGGTGGTTAAGAAAAGAAGAGCGTTTACCTCTTCTTCGGACCATCCCCGCTCCTCCGTCTCCGTCTCTCCGGCCGAGGAAGACAGAGGCAGCAGGGGGGAGGCGGAGGCCGGAGGCTCTAGTGCGGCCGAGAGCGAAACGGCGACGGCGGGCGCTGTGTCGGCCATGGATAGGGGCACAGCTCCCGTGGGGGAGATGATGACCTCCGGCGCCAGCGGCCGGATCATTCCCGTGTGCAGAGACATCCGCCGCTCGCTGCTCTCCCGTCACGCCCTCCGCCGGGCCATGCTCTTCCTCCAGTCCTTCTTCCTGTGGTTCCTTCTCCTCCTGCACGTCAAGCGCCGGCCGCTCTTCGCCAGGGCCCCCGGGTCCCCGTCCGGCTCGTCCTCGACGCCCCTGTCGTCGCCGAGGAGGCGAGGAGGGTTTCGAAAGGGGAGAAGGGACGAGGAGGAGGACACCATGAGGAGGAGGGTCCTTGCGGAGGGGTTGGACATGGTCGATGCCTCGTGGGATGGCGATGATGGTGGCTGCGTGGGCGAGACGTCGGTTCATGTTGGGCCGAGGAAAAATTCCCTCTTCTGCCGGTCGTGGGTTCCCTCTGGGGAAGACATGAAGTGAGCACCTGATTCCTCTTCTGCACCTCTTTGATGGTTCTAATTTTTTTTTTCATCTTTCCTTTGTTCAGCGTGAGTTTCTGGGACAACTTTATGTTGTCTGCTACGTCTCATTCTAAAGTTGATTCTTTTTTATGAACTCTTCTTGTTGCGTGAGCTTTTTAGTTTCTTCATTTTTTCTTGCGTTTTGTGTTCAACATTCGCATGTTTTTTTCCTGGGATTCTTGAAATTCAATTAGCATGTAAGTAACGTCGGAGATTGTTTTTCTTTATGTTCACCACGATTGATCTTTTGTTCCACTTCCAGACATCATCTGTCCTCTTAGATCCACGTTGGCTATAAACAGGACAGGCACGCCACTCTTGAAGAACCACTCTTGAAGAAGGTGGAATTAACCACACGCTTAAAATTAGTCTGGCTTACTATTGAAAGCCTGATGGAGGCACTTTGGAAGGCACAAAAAATCTATGCTTCGTTCAAAAAATTGTAGCGAGCGGTGCTGATGTTTATCAGCATTAGAAATCAGTATGTTCTAGTTACATAAACTGTAAGGTTTTACTTCTCAGATTTCAACTTTGTTTTCAACCTGTCCATAGTGCGTTACGGTTAAATGTCTCTGTGTACTACCCTCAATCTATACTCTATAGTTTTGATGTTCTGGTGTGAACTGTGACTGTGACACTATTGGTAATGGTATCTTCATTTCTATATTTTTTGGGCATATTCTTTCGGTTCTTTGGTTGCTTGCTTGCATCTTCTCTCTTTTTGCTTTTCAACATTAAATTATATAAACACTTGATTTCATAGATGATATGCATGATGCTGTTTCCCATGTCTAAACGTTGATATTGCTCAAAGAAGTATAGACCCAAGTTTTCCATCTTGGCAAGATCTCTTGAGATTCTTGGTTTTGGTGGGTTGCCAAGATCTGCCATCTTCCTTGACCATGCCGTACTGGGGGGGGTCCAATCATTGGACCTGCGCTGCCCCTTAATTTGGGTCCACAAGTTAAGTTGTAGATCCCATTAACGGCTGTAGGATTTGCGACTTAAGTTGCAGATCCCAATCTAATGGGCTGCACTGGGTCCAAGAATCCATCTAGCCATCCAGTCTTCCCCTCGGGCATGAAAGACACCGTGGAGGTGACTCCGGCCACCCCTATATGATCCATCATGTCTGATTTTGTGAGATCTCGGCTCTTCGACCTATATGTTGTTGGTTCTATTGCACATCCACTCAACAAATTTGGTTACTTCTCTTCATTTTTGACTTGTTATGTTATCATTCTATAGTCTTTAATGAACATGTATATCCATTTTACTAGTTGCCATATCGTCCTGTGGTGTGGCCTTATATTGCCAATGGCTCTGTTCTAGCAACACTGCTACAGTTTCAATTTTATGCACAATCCTGTCTGGAGCCACTTGCATCTTATTGTAGTTCAGTGTGTGTAACAATGTCTAATTGTCAATATGATTACATGGTGACACGTTGTTTATTTGTCCATTATGCATTAAAGTGCAAAAACAGTCATCTTTAGATTCTTCACAGAACTTTAGTAGTATCAAGCATAGAGAGATCCAATTTAAAGTTGTATACACTTCAAATTGATGTATAGCAAGCAAGGAAAGCAGGATTGAAATCAGACACTAGATCAGTTAGTGCCTATTCTGATCTGATCCGGATCGGATTAGTAGAATCGATTGATTACAGAGAATAAAAATCAATTCAGAATTAGGCCTAATTGGTTTTTTCAAAAAAACATAAAAAATAGAAAAATGTAAAAAATAGCATATATCTATTCGTAAGGAGATTATATTCAATGCTGGAACTGCAGTATCGCCACTGTGGATCCGATGATATAATATCGGGTCCACCAAACCTGATATACTATATATGATGAGTTTAAATCATTGGATATAGCATTTCAGGTCCAATGGACCTGATATAGGGCAGAGAAGACATGCCGCCAATTCCAGCAGGAGCCACTGGAATTGGTCTTGATATAGACTGATTCCGTCTAGTTTGGCCTATTCAGGCAGGAATCCAAGGGGGATCAGAGCCCCCCCCCCTCCCAATTGTGTCAGTTTATGCTGATCCGATTCCATAATCGGTCACGTTTGCAAACCCTGATTGCAAGGAACAATTCTATGGCTTCTATTTTCTTTGTTCTGCATGCAGCATATGTAGGTTGTTCCTACCCTTGATATTAACAGTCTGCTTGAGCATAAAAACTTCTATGTTTTATTCTTCGATTCAGATCATCTTTCCCTGACAAATGTTTTTGGATGCAAATGGTTTTAGGATTAGAGCTGGAAGCAATTTAAACTATTTTTACTGGGTATAATGAAGCTAAAGTCTTGTTTCATGATGCTCTGCCAAGTTGTTCTTTTTCCTGTTTTTGGAGCATTAATGCTAATAATTGTGATTCTTATTTCTAGATTCCAGTGATGTAATACATGCTAATGATTCTGATAAGGAATCACCTGATTAAGGACTCCAAATATCTCAGATTTTTTAGGGGTTTCTTTGTGCAATAACTTTCTGGTGATTAGTCTCATTTTTTCTCTGTCCTCTTCCAAATAGGTATGCTAACAACAATCATTCTTCTTTTCAGGGGAATTTTAGTCATTATACATGGACTCAACGAACACAGGTATTGTATTCAATTATTTATGGATACAATGAACTTACTAGTAAGAGATGCCTCACGGTGAACCTTAAACCTATCGGACTCCATTAGATGACAATATGTACCTCTCTACTAGACACAAAAAAAAGAAAAGAGAAAAAGAAAACAACTGACTTTGGAAAGGAGGATTCCTGGTAAAAATATGGGAATTTTTCTTGTAAAAGTATCTTGAAAAATAGTCTGTATTCGTACATCATTTCTAGTCTTCCCCTCAGTAACCTTGCTATTTGTTAAAGTGCAAGAATGGTTCTTATCGATTTTTCATTCTTTGGTCCAGTGGAAGGTATGCTTGTTTTGCTAGACAACTGACGTCCTTCAAATTTGGTGTATATGCAATGGATTGGATTGGTAAGTTATCTTTAGTATCTTTTTTCATATCCATTTACCCGTTAAGGCCTCAAAATAGTGGATTTGAGCTTATCCTATTGTGCCCATTTTTATGCTGTTGATGTTCGTGTTGAAGTAGCCATAGAAACACTCATGCTGTCTTAATGTCGCACGATGATCAATGTTGCACATAGTACGTTTCGTGTAGTCACAAGCATAATTGTCAAGGATCCAAGGCATTCAAAGGGACCAGTTCAGTTTAGGGGATAAACTTTAAAGCTATAACTAATAATGAAAGATTTTAATATATTTTCACTATCTTTAAGCTACAATTCATTGATTGTTCTATGTGGACAAATCCGGAGGATCAATGGGGGCAGTGTGCTGTAGGTAAAGCGTTTGGAAGATGATAGTGAACAATGGGTGATTCTTTCTTCTTCTTCTTCTTCTTCTTCTTTTTTGCTAATCATGCGATAGATGGTTGTGAATGAAATAACTGGTACAGACAAAGGTGGGAGAAAAAATCGTTGGTGATAGTAGTCCAACCAGTGGCAGCAGTGGGTGCGTACATTAAAGTGTTGTCCTTTGCAAAATGGTTATAAGGATGGTGGTCATACTCTGCACATCCTTTTATCTTGGTTCATCTGGACAGTACAATTTACTGCATATAGTTATCTGTAAATGCTCGGTAGTTTGAGATGTAAAGTTATCTTTTTATGCTTGTCTGATGTGTTTGCCCTGGGACTACTGTTCAACAGGACACGGTGGAAGTGATGGTCTTCATGGATTTGTACCTTCACTTGACCACGTTGTTGCTGATACTGTAAGTTCTTTTGACCATTTTATAGAGCCTTGACAATGATTATATTCTTTAGAACACTTCTGTTTCAGTTCTGGACCGAGATAAAATGCAAAGTGTCTATTCTTGTCACTCCTATTACTTTATGGTGTAGATGAGTACTTATATTATCTTGAATGTACAAAAACATTTTTTTATCTAGGGTTCATTTTTGGAGAAGATTAGATCGAAACATCCGGCTATACCATGCTTCCTTTTTGGTCATTCTACGGGCGGGGCTGTTGTATTGAAGGTAAGTTCTGTTCATGTATCAGTTCTACATATCCTGGCTGTTTTTCTTTACTTAACTCTTTAAATGGTCAAACTTACAGGCAGCTTCCTGTCCAGATGTTGCTAGTATGATAGAAGGAATTATCTTGACTTCTCCTGCACTTCGAGTGAAGCCTGCACATCCAATAGTTGGGGTAATTAATTTTGTTTCTAGAGTCATGTTTTAATCAAGCCTCTATTTTGTACTTTTCTTATCTTTTCTCACTTCTTTCAATGAACCCAGAGGTGATCAGTAGTTACATATATTTGTTTATTAGAAAGCATCCAAGTATATCTGTGAGCTGCATTTAACTTCAATGGGAAATCGAAAAGGCCATCAAAGGCAGGACCTTTTATTAGAGAGATTGCTTAAAGGGAATATATTTTGATTTCTGCATTTGATTTTGTGCCCGTGCCAGATCTGAGGCATTTAACAGTCATGCATGAAATTTTGTTGCTAATTACCCGATGATGTCAAGGATTTGTTGTTGGATTTGAATGCTATTTCTGTTTGGATTAAATCTGACCAGCGAGGCACCTGTATAAGATGCTGGCAACTCTGATTTAGATAGGCCAGTTCTGCTATCCATATCCATTACTTTCAGGTTTATTTTCTTTTTTTTCTGTAACAGCCAAATGTTTCTGCAAATTTAGAATTAGCTTGCTTATGTATTTTCAAAATTACGAAGATAAGGAACCCCAGTGATTCATTATTGTGCCACATGACATGGTGGATTAGTTGGATGGAAATTCAGAAGATATACTTATAGTGCCAGGGATCATGGGATCGGAATCAGAGTCACCGATACGTTTCCGATCTGATCCCGATACGTTTCCGATCCAATCCCAACCAATCCAGCCAATCCTAACCAATTCTGCCAGGACTTTTTTCCGGATCGGTCCTCTGGCTGAGAATCAGATCGGCAATAGCCGATCCAATCCAGGATTCAGCCAATCCCGATTCAGATCAGCTGATTCACAATCTATGCATAGTGTCATTCCAGGGCCTCACCTACTCAGCCCACTACCCCTGGCTTGGGTCATTAAATTGGCTCATCCTGGTAAACTGATCTTTTGTAATACTGTACTTATTTTTGTGTCAAAACTTTAATACTGTCATCATAAAATTGCAGATTCGATCTCCTAGTCTATGCACAGAGCTTGAATGCTTCCTTAAAGACTTAAAATGAATCCAGATTAATTTTGACAGAATTGTAATATGTGATATTATTTAAAGTTGTAAACATATCAAGCTGTCCAGAATTTCTAGGTAGATTTTACATCTTTATACTCCGTTCATAGATTTGGCCAACAGGCTTGGATTTCATACTTGTCTGCAACAGGCTTGGATTGCATACTTGTCTGCTGATTTTTGGCTGAAGAGAACACCTACATGATCTTTTGTGCCCTTGCTTTCTGAAGGCGCAGTTTGTGCATTGCCACGATGCATTCTCATTCTTGGTTATTGGCTGTAATAGTTTTTTTATGTTTAAGCTTTTTATTAAACCAGATGAGGAACCTTTACTTTCTCTACTATCTTTTCATATGGCCACAACACAAGGTTAAGGCTCAATTTTTTGTTTCTTGATAGAGGGTTTTTAGATTTATACTGAATTAGTATGTGTAGACAACTCTCGTTTTTAGTTAAAAAATCTTAAGCTGTTGAGCTACAAAAGTGTATGGTTGAACAATTGTGATAATTTCATTGCAATTGCATCTTCAAAACACAATTTTCTCCTCTTCTGAGTCTCCTCCGCTTGGAGTGTGTTACTGGTTTGATTATTAAGGCACCTTCCATGAATGATGAGGACCATTTTATTTACCTGATTATCTAGATTTTAAAATGACTTAAGCATGTCAGTATGACAAAAAGATTTGGTGCAATTTTACAGCACTGTATGTTTTTGGTCTAGCCTGTTGAATGCGGCTGTTTTGAATTGGATTCTGCTTTTCATAGTTTAGCACATACATGTAACAATTTACAACATCTAGCCTATTGATCTTCATCAACTATCGGAGCTGACCTGTTGACCTTCTCATGACTAAGTGCATGTTTCATCTTCACAGGCTGTTGCCCCATTTTTTTCTGCTGTTGCTCCTAAATTCCAGTTCAAGGGTGCAAATAAAAGAGGAATTCCAGTGTCTAGGGATCCTGCAGCCATGCAAGCAAAGTATTCAGATCCCTTGGTCTACACTGGACCCATAAGGGTCCGAACTGGATACGAGATTCTGCGCATCACAGCATACCTGATGCAGAACTTGCAATCAGTAACTATCCCATTTTTTGTGCTACATGGGACCAGTGACCGGGTGACGGATCCTCTAGCATCACAGGACTTGTATCACAAGGCAGCTTCAAAATACAAGGATATTAAACTTTACGAGGGCTTTCTGCATGACCTCCTTTTCGAACCAGAGAAAGAGATGATTGGTGCAGATATCATTCGATGGATGGAGAAAAGATTGCAGCAGGAGCACCATGAATAAAAACCGTAGCAACCGGTCTTGTGGCATGTCCTTAGTAAAAGGCCAAGGAAATTGTTTGTAGATTAGTAGCCTTAATTTTCAATCTGTTCTCAAAATTGCAGGAGTACCACGAATAAAAACCATAGCAGCTGGTCTTGTGGCATGTCCCGGCCAAGGGGCCAAAAAAAATTCTTGTTGATTAGAATTTTGAATGAATCTATCTAAATGTAGACATTTCTCTAATTAGTGTGAAAATTTGTAAATACTGGATGATTCATAAAATCATGCTGCTGTGCATTTTGCTTGTGAACGTTCGTTGTCTGTTGACGTTTTGTTTGGCTCCTATACTGCACTGACTGGGTTATTCTATTGGAGATTGCTCTTAATTTTCTCTGTTCTCATGATATGGCGATTGATGATGTGGAAATAAAAGAAAACAAAGTGGACTTCCGGTGAGATTCGGGTGTCTTTCGTCCTCTTTCTTAGGTTTTGTTTGTTTTCTTACAATTCCATTGTTTCAAAATCACTTGAAAAAAATAAAATATTTTTTTGAATTTTAAAACAAGAGTTTTTGTCGGGTTAAATTTGTAGAAACAGCAGGGGATCGCAGCGATTTTGTAATTATGATATTCTTGTTCTGGTTTTCACCATCTCTCGGTATGTAATTTGAAACAAGAACTATTTTTTTTTAAAAAAATACATTACTTTTATCAATCCAAATAATTAGAAATAATGCAAATTGAACGAAGTGCACTACTTTTCAGAATTTTACGATCAAATGAACAGGCTCTTGGAGGTCTACAGTACTGATCTGATCGGGACGGTGTATAGTGATCTGATCCGGCAGAATCTAACCGGATTCCCTGACCCGATCTCGCTGGATCCATTTGAAGGGTATCTTGTCCGAACCTCTAAAACATTCAAGGGTTTGTATATATGATTGTCCGTGACTTGCATGCAGATCAAGTTTTTCTGAAAATTGGATCCCAACATTCCTTTGGTTACAAGTACAACTACTGTCAGAATAATCAAGTTATAATATGATATGAAATTAGTTCTTAGAAAATATAAATATCCACATAATCTAAATTTTGGAGTCGTACGACGTTTTGCTACGAATCTATGATAACGTGAAAATGCCTTTTAAGAAATCAAATATCGAATAATCTGGAATATTTTCCAAGCAACCAAACACGTGAAATGTTTTTTTTTTCTTAAATTATTTTCATTTATACCAGATGAGATACTTGTATTCTATTTTTCTTGGTCCGTGTAAAATAATCAACATTTTTTTTTCTTTTACGCTCATCCAAATAGACCAGGCTTAATGATCAGAAAATCAGAAGTACGTTCTAATGTCACCCCTACCATTTAATAGCAGTTCGTTATAAGAAGTCTTGGTAAGTAAGTATAAATAAATGTTGCTTATGGAGTCCCGTAATTTGATACAAGAGCTACTCAAGTTGGATTTCGGAATATCATAAATAAGCATAGAAAAGAGAGAGAGAATTATCTCGATCGAATAAAAGTCATCCATAATTTGCCGAATCAAATGAAGACAATTTCACAACTAATTTGACTCTCCCTTCCAATATATAATTAATATATAACCGTCTCCGATCTGAACTTATGCAGCGCATCAGCTTAGCACACATGCGGAAATCGCATAATTAAAATGGATATCTAATTAAATAATGACTAGCTTTCTCTGTATATATATATATATATATATATATATATCGGTTGGATTTGTAACAGAACAAAAAAGTTCTTTTCGCTGCGTAGATTGTCCAGTAGCTAGAAGTAAACAAATTTTTTTGAAACAATCTATATTAAAGAAAAAAAATTCAGTATTGTTTTTTTTCTGTACATCCTATATGGTCTAGAATTTGATGAGAAAGATGAAACTCAAAGCTATCCTGTAACTTCAGGGATAATTTTCTTGATAGTTCTGAAATGTACTTTTATAGTTTAATCTATGTCATCTAAATCATTTTTATTTTTTAAATAGTATATTAAATTATCAAATATATAATATAATATAATCTTTGTCTGTTTGCACCCCTATTTGTGTTGTGTGGAGCCAATAGCTGAGCGGAATTTGGTGCTATATGCATCCATGTATTCGATCCGTCCAGCTATATATCCTAAAAAATCAGTGTCAAAAAGTAGGATCGTTACAACTTATATATGTATTCTGACCCAAAAAAACAACAACTTATATATATATACAAATGCAATTGGTGACTGAATGTTACTTGGATATCCTAAAAGATCTTCTCTCTCTATCCTAGGGATGTTCACACTACTCTGCTCAACCCAAAAAAATTAAACCAAACCAGTTGGTTTGGTTCATGGAATATCCGGCCTGGCTGGAGACCCCATCTAACCAGTCCGGTTTGGTTCATGGAGTTACTTGGTCTGTTATTTCTTTTAGTTTGTGTTTGTTGTTGTGTGTCAGTTGTTTCGACTTGATTTGTCTGGTTGTCTTCTCTAGTTATCTTTATAGTCGTAAATATATCTGCAAGACTAATAATATGGACATCATCCACATTGATATGGCGTGATTATTTAGTCTGCTGACTAAAGTCAAACTTTTTGAAAGTTCTGATCTTTACTTCTCGATCATCAATGTATTTTATCGTGCTGATCGAATCACTTATGTGGTTATTTTCAACCGAGATTCGGGGAGAATATTGTGTTTCATCTCTGTATGTCGTCTAGTTTTTGTTAGGTCTATGTTTGTTGTTCATATTAGTATTGCTTGTTGTTCGTATCAGTATTGTTGTATTGTTGGAGTTGTTATTAATACGAAGTATGGTATTTTTTTTTCAAAAAGGTTCAGGGAATACCCGGTCTGGCCGAAAACCCCACCTAACCCAGTCCGATTTAGACCCGGTGGGGAGCCAAATCAGCCCACCCAACCGGGTCAGCTGGGTCGGACATAGTCGGCAATCTCAAGTAACCAGGTACGGCTTGATTAATCTGTGTTCTTAGTTTCCCTTGGGTCAAATTGCGTAGGTGCACGGCAGGTAGATGAATGATGCAAATTTCAAGGGCATATAAACATATTTGTCTAGGGTACACAAGCAATATAGACTAATTTCCAGGGTACACGTGCAATACATAAAGTGAAGTTCGTGATTCTTTTTCTAATTCTTTAGCATAAGGGTAGTAATAAATACTCTCTCTTAATCAAATTAAGACCTACTACTTACATACACTACATATATGTTTAAGGTAAAGTTCACCTGCCACTAGTTGAGAAACACCGTAACACGCATGTCTCTTGCAGAGAGTCCACTTAAATATAACTTGTATGGCGTACATCTAATTTATTGTTATGAAACCGACCCTATAAATCCCACCGTGTGGGCCGCAGGAAGGGTGATCAGCTCAGTGGCAGAGCTCTCACTTAAATAATAATCACCTAATTAAATACATGTTCAAAATACAACTTTGCTCGGATATTCCACAAGTGCTTGTGTTGAAAAGGGATACCAAGTTACCAACTTCCCAATACTAAACCAACAAGCGACTTACCTGTAACCCACGAGTTGACACCCTAATTGGTGTGTTTGGTTGGCATTTTTTTAATCTAGATAGTCTTATTTTTAAAAATTAACCTCCCCACCCATTTGTCTACCCACTACAAGAGAGAGAGACGGGGGGAGAGAGAGAGAGGGTACTCTTTGAAGACTTGGTCCCTAAGGCTTCGCTGCAGCAGAAGCAAGCAAGTCCACGCAAAGAAGGGAAGCATTAAAGGGAGAAGAGAATTGTCTCTTCTTTTTGGCAAAGACGGCACGGCGATCGCAATAGCTGCTCTCTCTCTCTCTCTCTCCATGAAGAGTGAAGTGAATGGGGGCCGGGGGCTTCTGTGGGCGCGTGCCGATTTAAGAGGGTGGTGGGCAGGAAAGAGCGAGCCGGTTAACCTGAACCTTTAAAACCCTAATAATTGAGTTGTTAGCAGTCAAGCCTCCTGATGGCGGCGGGGAAGGGGCACTGATTGAGCTCCTCCGCCCTCGATCGTGAGCCACGCGCAAATTAACCTGTATATATATATATAATGCATACACTCATGAACACATGTAAGGTCCAGATTGGTGCAGCAAGGAGAGAAAGAGGTGTAATCACTTTATGATTATAATGCCTCAAGGACAGTCAAGTTGTTCGTTCCAATATTGGCGGCCGGCGCCACCATCTCGATAAATATCCAAGCTGCTGGGCCAGCAGGCTTCAGGCAGGGCAAAAACGAGAATGAACACATCTACATATGCATGGTCCCTCCCTGCTCTCTCTCTCTTTTTGCACAGAAAGAGGTTCCTACAGTACTCACTGCATGATGTGATCATCTCCACAGATATACGTCTATCGATCTCTGTCCCTATGTTACGGTTTAAAGAAGGACAAGGCAGTCGGCTGTGAAAGTCAGTTCACCGAAGTTCATTGCCCATTTCTCTTCCTCTCGCTCTCTCTCTCTCTCTCTCTCTCTCATTGCGAGTTAATGATTTGATGGAAAGGAGGACTCTGCCTGGCCCTTTTTCTTTAAATCACTGCATAAAGATCGAAGCAAAAAGCAAGGGCGCATTTTAATGGATCACCAAGGCAAATGGATTAGAGCCTCATTGTACATGAGGTCTCATATATATGGTAGCTTCCACCTCCCATCATTGATTAATGTCGCGGGAGGGGGCGATTAATTGTGTTCAACGTACGTAAGTATTCCCTGCAGATTGATGTGAATGAGATTTAGGTTTATGTCGCCTGCGGTATTCCATGCCAGCTTTGGGGCAAAAGGGATTGCAGCGTTCGGTCTGATATAGATCGATGTACTGTACAGCATATATGTAATTAGCATGTGAATATGGTGCAAGGTACACTAACAATTAAACACAGGTGCTTAATGTCTATCAATATCTGAGCATTGTCATCTAAATGGATTCATGAGAAACTGACAAGAAGAGGTGATAGAAATGTAGGATTACGGGTGAACATGAATGCAGCAAAAATTAGAGTCCACTTGTTTATTATGCTAAACCTAACTCGAACAGGAAAAAAAATCAATTAGTTAAGATGTCGAGTTGGGCAGACATGTACTGAACTTGATAAAAATAATAAGCACTTCGATTAAATACTCAATTAATATTTATTTTAAAAAATAAATTATAAATATTAAATCTATTAAAAAAGTTAAAATTGAATCTAATAATTGAGTTTACACTTTGATGGAGCTTCTTAAACAGATTAAAATTTATTTCGTAAACAAACTTAGATCAAACTCGAGTTCAAACTAATTTACAAAGGAACTCAAACGTGAGCTTAATCCGAGCTTGAGTTGAGCTGGAGTTTGAACTCAATTTGGGCTTGCCTTGCATGAACATAACGAGTTCTCAACCCAAGTGAAGCTCCGAGTCTGTTCATTAAGATAAATGAGCCTAGTTCGAGCAACACGCAACTGGGCTAGCTAGATTAGTCTCATTTGCACACATTTTAGGATCTTGCAGCTAGCTGTGTCCAAGCCAGGTGCGTGTCTGACTCTAATTTGGAGAAGAACTCTTGCCTAGATCTCTCAGTCTTAAGGCTGCTGGGCGTGTGTACGCAAGTACCTGAGCCTGAAGGTGTTCGTCCAAGTTCTGAGAACTGACAATTAAGAGCAAAGCTCCCTACACCCACCTGAAACTGTCCTAGCTACCTGGTATCACACACCTTACTCCTGTACTCGTGCACTGGATAGTAGAGAGATACATATAATCAAAATGTTCGGTGCCTACAAATATAATAGAATGACTGCGTTTCCGTGTCTGGCAGTACAAGAATGTGTGTGCACATAAATGAGGCCCCAACGGAGTCGGCTATCTGCACAAACGTGTGAATGGACGAAGTTATTGATTAAAGGCTGCTAATTAATTAAGTTGAGCGCATGTTCCTGTCTGCCAACTCCAACGGTCCGTTTGAAACAAGTTTGATAAACGTAATTCATTTTCAATTTTAAGGGATAAAGCATATTTATCTCCAAATTAATCTTTTTCAATTTGGGTGCTTAGATGGAGTCCCTCTAACACATACTAGCTAGAGAGCAGTTATCTCTTATAGACATGCATGTAAAAAGTGAGATCTAGCTACCAGTGTGTTTATACGCGCACACTGAAAATTATGTATGTGAAAACCGCATGTCTCTCTGGCGGAGAGACACTTCTCTCTAACAGATGGTATAGTTGATCCCATCTTCTTTAGATGCCACAAGTCATTGCTATTCTTAGGAAGGAAGACAAGATTTAGTTTGGGTAGTAACTAATTGGGGTATTGCCCCTATCTGATTTCTGCGCTGCGCCTGCACCTCTATTGATTGACACGTACTGACATAAAAAGAGGCCACACGTTTGGCTTTTTTTACGTTGTTCTGAATTAGAAGATAGAAAATTAAGGTACAGGTCACAGTTTAGCTTGCATTTATTAAGTTATTCACTTCGAGAGAGGGCTTCGGATTATTAAAATCGCCCATGTACGATTGGAAAGGCATGATTGTTCCTTCTTGCGATGGATTTGTATATATGGTAAATAACGGTTGGTCAGTTGATCCTAGTGGCCATGTACAACACTCAAACACAGTTCATTAAAGCTCTCCTTTTCGGATGACCACCACACCATGAAGGCGTTTGCTGATTTGCATCTGCTTCGGAGAAGGAGATGAGAATCGAGAAGCTAGCTGTTGGGCTGGCAAGGTGGTGGTGCTGCTGGTGCCTGCCCGCGGGTGACCATAGATTACCGTAAGTTGGAACTCGAAAGCCTAGAGAAATCATGGCCAAGTGGGGCCGGCATCTCTAAGATGAGCAAAACAGCAAGCATCAATATTCATGCTCAAGGCTCCATAAGACATAACATGGGCTGTCAAGGACGTCGTTTTAGTGAGGAGAAGAGGAATTAAAATGCAAGACGACCTTGGATGATTATTCCAAGCATATATATATCCAGCTAATCAAATCTAGATGTAGACCCCCATTTTTCTCAAGACCCATCAACGAGCTGCATTATTTAGTTTTGGTGGAATGGGTGATTGAGATATTTAGGGAGCATCATTTACGTACGTCGCTCTCTCTCACTTATCATCCTCTTTATAATATGTGCTTGAGTTGATCCTTCTTCGGACACCTCCTCTCTCTCTCTCTCTCTCTCTCTCTCTCTCTCATCCTCCTCCATAGTACATACATAAAATTTTTGTGTCTTTTACTTTCTATTCCGTTGATTTCGGCAATCTTAGGCTATTTATTTTGGATTAATTGACATCTAACGGTTGAATTTGTGGAAGATTAGACAATGATGATTTTTAAATAAATCACTTGCTTTTAAAATGGATAAATAACTAGATTTTTATCTTTAGCGGGGCATATTAAGGATGAAATTAAAAATTAAAATATTTTATTAAGTCAAACCAACCGCCACATGTTTAGATGATCATTCTCTATGGAGATCGGGTTCTTTCGTTGGGACGGTGGAGGAAACTTCTTTCATCACAGACATAAAACACTAAGTGGAGCTCACCTTATCATGTGATCAAATTATGACAAATCACGAATCTCGTTGAGATATTTTGTGTCTGTGGTGGAAGAAATTTCCTCTACTGCTCAACTAAGAGAATCCGATCGATCTCTTCCCTGTGTGCCACCTTTGTACGTGATGAAGATGCATTTCCTGTCCATTTTGTACCTATATGCATGAGGCTCATATGTAGCTTTCACAGGCTACATACTCTCGTACCTGGGTTGTTGCATATGTATAAATATACGTATAATTCCGTCGAATGCGCGAAATCTAACTTCATTTTCAGGGCATAACCAATTGAGTCAATATAATTCATAACCTAAGAAAATTGTAATTTGTCGACATTACCATTCCTCTACCTAATTAAGAGGCTATTGAGTTTTTGAAACTTACAAATATATTAAGCTATATATATATAAATGTTTTTTTTGTGATTTAATTATCAATCTCGTGAAATTTATAAAATTCTGCAGAAGTATAAACAAGGACTAATATATTTACCCGTGTAGAAAAGTGAATATATTTTAAGATGTTTGTATAACTTTCTGCCGGGAAGTAATTAACATACATAATTCTGCAAGAATTACATATGAAAATATACAGCATTCAACAAATTAATATGCAGGCCACTGTATTTACAACTTACTGTGAATTGACGACGAACTTACCACCTTGAAGTTCCGTCTTTTACATGGCCTTCGGGGATCGCCGTCTGAAAGTTACCGGAACGGTGAGTGAGATCAACCGAAGCGCGTAAAAAGGAGACGATCCCTCGGATTCCGGTCACCGTCCGGGCGTGGAAACGAACAAAGGATCGGCCGGCGCCCGGCGGACGCCCATCTTTTTCGGGTGGAGGCGGCGGCCGAGCGTCGTAACGTAGCAACGTGGGGGAGGTGAGCCGATCTCGTGATGGACGGACCAATCAGCGGGAGGCCGTCGGATCTGATTGGCCGGGCAGGGTCGGCGTCCGCAACAGCGGCCGGTCGCACGAGAAGCGCGGCCAGCGTGCGATGAGAAGCGCGGCCAGCGTGCGATGTCCACGTCACCGTATTTATGGCGGGCCCCGCCCGGTGGGAAGTCCACCGGGACTGCTGCCACGTAAGCGGAGTAGGTGTCAGCCATTCACTTCCCTTCCCGGCGCCGGCGGCCCGGCCCAGCCCAGCCCCCTCGAGCTGGCCGGTGACTTCCCTTCCCCGCTCGAGCGACCCGGCGGACCGGCAGCCGGTGCACCGTCGGAATAACTTGCTTAACCAGCACCGACGCAAGGAGGAGGCCAAATGCTGCCTTCGCCCTTGAGCTGTGGTGGATCTACAATTTTGTTTCGGTACAATCACTCCAAAAATTCCATTGAGTCACTTTTATGAAATCTTAAGTAAATTGTGAATGTAAATATAATGGCCTACATATTCTAATTTAAGTAAATTTTAGTGAATAATTTTAATTTTTTTCACACTTTTTAGAATTCAGTAGAGTCACGTGACCTCACACGGCTGAATGTAGGTCGGTCGGTCACTACCCTTGAGCTCAAGATGATCGGATCGGAGACCCGAAGTGTTCTTTTGGCACGAAAAGTATAGCATCTATTAAAGTAACAAAACAATATCCAAGCCGTTGATCCAGCAAGTCCACCAAAATCTAGTCCATTACATCCTTCGGAACCGACATACAAGACGACATTCAGGAGCTGATTATCGCGTTCCACGGAGCCCACTTGGCTAGACGACGAGCAATTTCGTTCCTCCCTCTGGGGAAGAAAATGACGGAAGAGACAGAGGATATAATTAAGGTGTTCACCGCTACTCTGGAAGAAAGAGCTAGCTTTCCATATGGTCGACCCGGCATCGCAAATGAAGTTCACCACCACCTACACGTCGCCCTCAATAATAGAAGAGCTTTGGTCTCAGAATTCTCAAGTACAAGCTTCGACGATGGCTTCGGCCTCAACCCGGAGTCAGAAACGGTGGAGACGACAGAACTACGTGAGAATTATGAATACGGACGCGTGACTAATTAGCTATAAAGGTAGCAAGTGAGCAGAGAGATCTAGGGCATTTTATACAATAAAAGAACAATTGATCTATGTAAAAACAAAAAGTTAAAAGATAGATAGATCCTCTCGAGATTTTGCCCTCCAAAGATGAAACGCGATGCAGTGCAATGATTAAAACAGTCACTCGTAACCTATTTAATTTTATAGGGTTTGAATTAAACTTCTAATAAATAATTTATCGGTGTTGTTAATAGTTTATTAATTCAATCGCATAACATATATTTTTATGATGTCACAATGTCACAATGTCACTTTATCCGGTAAAAATCACATATACACCGCATATCAATGTGTGTTACACAAGGCATATATAGTTGATATAATTTTCACCGTGTCATATATAGTTGTGATACCACATTTTTAACAATTAAATCAGACCCGACAATCATGATAGACGACAGTCTTCGATAAGACTTATGCCACCTAAGTACAACGATGTTCTTACCTGACCTTCAAAAAAATAAGCAAACTATATACCATCGAGTAGTGATAGCTTATGTTATGATCTCCACGCCCAACACTCCAGTCACCCTAACAAATATTAATACATACGTGATTAGACCTTCTAGTAATATTTATGCAACGCATATCCCTATAATGTTCCCCCCCATCCCTCTTACCCTTTAAATACCCCCACCCGCACCCCTCCTCTTGCTCGTTCCCAACCAAGAACAAACACAAGGAAGCACACAGGCTCCTTCTCTCCACCCACCCTCTCTCCTTCTCCTTCTTCTTCCCTTCGTCTACTGTAATCAAGCAAAGTCCTCTCTGGAAATAATCGCACCAGCACCAATCTCTATTCAGAGAAGAGCCAGAGAGAAATGGAAGCCAACGGAGGCAGCACCGTGGCCAAGAGGCTCTGGCACATCGTTCGAGTCGTCTACTACATGCTCCGCAAGGGGCTCTCCAAGCGGAAGCTCATGATGGAGCTCGACCTCCTCCTCAAGCGCGGCAAGATTGCTGGGAAGGCCATCGGCAATCTCATGTTCCACCACCAGCACCAGCACCAGCACGGCGGCAGCAACCAACCTGACCACCACTACAGCGGTAGCAGCGCCGGCAACGGCGGGGGCTACTACGCCGCCTTCTCCTGCCGCTCCATGGACCCAAATCTGTCCTACTACGACCCCCGCGAGGTTCAGTTCAGCTGCAGCAACACCCCCTCCAACCCCTTCCTTCTCAGCAACAGGCGGAAGCGCCACGGCCGCTCCAACTACACCTACGACTGCGACGTCGCCACCGTCAAGAAGGCCCTGGAGATCATCAACGCCCAGATGCAGGTGCCGGAGTCTCCCGACGTGATGGCCACCCCTTCCCCGGCCCCCTACTGGAACTTTGGCATCAGTCCCATGGTCGGCGGCGGCGGGCGGCCGCTCAGGATCACCGACTCGCCCTTCCCCGTGGAGGAGGAAGGCGAGGTGGACCGCCAGGTCGACAGCAAGGCCGACGAGTTCATCAAGAGCTTCTACGAGCAGCTCAGAATGCAGAAGACGCCCTCCATCGAGCCGCGATACCGCAGCCGGGCAGCTGTCTACGGCTGAAGACGACGGAACGACGGCGGCGGCGGCGCTTCTGTGCCTTGATGTTTACGGCGATAAGTAAATAATCAATAGTTGCATATATATGTGCACTGTAAATGGGCTTCTGCTTCCTGAAGGATTATCGATGGCAGTCTCCTTTGTGATCATTGCAAAGCTTTGCGTTTCTACTACTATATCTAGCTATATGTATATAAATATATCCCATCTCTTCTCTTTTCTGACATGAGAGGCGTTGTATACAAAGGAAATTTATTCCCCTCTACTACTGTTCAGTGCCTTGTTAATTAGTTATCTTTTCTGTGTTGGGCCAAGCTATATCTTTCTCTTGTGTGCTCTCCATATTGTTGCTCTTTGCCTGCTCCTTCATCCTCTTTCTTCTCTTCTGATGGTTTATCTCGGTCTTCTGCGTGTAGTTCGGAGCTCGATACTGAAGAAGGAAGACGGATCCCTTCAGTTCCTCACGGTACCTGTCAGATCACTATCTTGTCCTAGTCATCTCACCTTTCTTGAAGAACACTGGCTACGATTTAAGCCGTACGTCGGTGGGCCGATCTGGGGCTCAAATAATCACATCTCGTTAACTACCATTTCACTGGCTTGAGACAGGAGATTACAACCTAGATATCGAGTGCCGGAAGTTCGATGCAGAGGGGATTTGATTCGATATATCATCAAATAAGCAAGCCATTTTTTTTGTTTGAAAGACAAGCAAGTCATATAATTACATCGATCGCATCTCCCTTCGCCCGACGGAGAAGGGCGCTTCTCGGAGGAGAGAAGTGGTGGCGGGGAGGAAATTAAAGCTGCCTTCTTTTTGGAAAGCAGTCGTCTCTTGTTCTTTAACGTCGGTGGTCTCTCCCACCGGCCGGAGAACGGGACCAGTTCGACCAGAGAGAGCGCAGGAGCAGAGAGGGCGGTCGCCGGCCATCTCGGTGGAAGCGCTGGGCCATGCAGATGTAGCGCACGCGCAGGCCCTACTCTGCATGGTCATGCAGCATCGCCACACATGCCGCTCCTCCTCCTTCTCCCCCTCCTCTTCCTCCTCCTATTACCTCGGAGCCCGTACGTACTTCCGTAAGGCCGATCTTCACCATGCCGAAGCTCGATCATCTCTAGATGCGCCCACGAGACGTTGGTAGTCTTCTTCTCTGCTGGTCATGGCGGGGAGAAGAGTATATATATGAGCTCTGCCACAAACGAAATTCATGACCGAAATTCCAAGATCCTTTTATAAGGCTTGCTAGTAAATTATTCAGGTAGCTCGAAGAAACGGAGAACTAGGATAGACACGTTTGCTTCTATTTTCTTTTGATTAAAGAACGGGAAAGAACAGGAACTTACTCGATCGATCGTTTGCATGTTATCCATTTTATTGATATATATATAGATGTTCTTACTAGCTAGGATTATTTGAGGCATGAATTTCTGTGACAAGAAATTTTTGAGACACTTAAATTGCTCTTTAGTGCGCGTGCACACACACTTTGAAGGAAGGATTATTACATTTATCGATGTTAGACCCGGCCCTTTTATCTAATCAAGTATATATCGTTCTAATATACTGTGTTTTTACGGCGCTGTCGAAACGGAAGCGGATCAAGTCTACTAAAGCGGGTAAGAGTTATACGCATATATACAAGATGATAATTTAAAGGAATCAAACTCTACAAAGTTAAATGTAGATAGTCTCTCTAGCTTGTTAGGTCTTTCAAATATTGGATTATCGGAATGAGCCACAAGTTTGGACATTTATAAGAGGACCAACTCAAAAATCTTAACTCACTGAAGGTGATGTTTGATTTGACTTAATAAAATATCTAAAATTTAAATATTTTATATTTTTATGGAACACAAAATCTTTATTATTCACAACCAAAAAATAAATAAATTACAATCGACCACTTAAAATTAGTTAAGTGATTTACAAAAAAAATACGATTAAATTAAAATATTTTATCGTAGATCTCAATGTCTAATATATTTTTTGACCTATTCAGTACTTAGATATAAATCAAGTCAAAGCAAACGGAGCTTTAAAACTTTTTTTATTCTGTCTATCTAATGTCCTAAACCGACTTTGACTAAACCGGTACTTGTCCAGATCAAGTCTTGATCCCAACCACTTGGGATTAACCCATGTACACGGCATGTTTCTTTATCATTATTCTTCGATTATTCTACTACGTACTGCAGATCTTTTCAAATAAAATATTGCAATCTTGCATCACGATTATATTAATTATTTGCTTCTTGGAGAAGCAAATGATCAATCTTGGAGAGTTATCAGGATCAATCTTCGAGTGCCATGCATGCATCCTTCATGAGTCCGGATCCCCTCAGGAGGGCTCCCGAGGGGACCCGGTCAGCCCCCTCACATTGGGAGCTGTTGACAAGATGTGATTTGAGAGGGTCAAATCACATCTTGTCAGCCCCCCATGTGAGAGGGGCTGACCGGGTCCCCTCGGGAGCCCTCCTGAGGGGATCCGGACTCATCCTTCATATATGGTGACAGAATCCTCACGCCCTGTCCACTCCGCCATGCATGCATGCAAATGCCAGATTTAATTATGACCAGAAAAATAACATGGGTTTACTGCATCTGAAAATTTATGAATTTCAGCGACGTAAATATGAACTTAGACAGATATATATTCTCCCATTTCTGCACCTTCCAACCTTTGAAATCGCCCAAAGGGTACGTAGCTTCTAGAATTAGGCAATTATGTGATGACAGCCGGTGTATACGACGTACGTCTGCATCTATAGGCTGGAGGGATCTTAATTTCTATTAGACTCGTGGAGCAATGGTGTGCATATATACGTACGTAGAGAGGAGAGAGCGGGAGGGGTTGATGTGGGGCTGTCGATCGACGGGTTCTCGGCGACGAGAGGGCCAGCTTGTAGGCGACGCCTCGAAGAAAAAGCAAGGCAGAAAAGGACCCTAATTGAATATGGGTAGGTCGAGGATGGTGGTGGAGAAGACTGCCCACCATAAGCACTGTTGAATTTTGTCTTCCCGTTCAAATAAATTAAAATTAGGCTAATGGGGGTGCTTGTTCGCATGACAAAATGAGATTTTGTTAATTTCGTGATAAAAATTGTTTTAAAAAAATTGCCAATCATTACAAAATTATGTTTTTAAAAATATTTTTATTTTTGGACAAAGAAAGAGATAATTTCTATTTTTCTTGTTTTGTGATCCCCCACCTTTTTTTGGTCGTACGTGGTTCATATATATTTGTCATCACACATCTACCGAACATGACAATTCAACCAAGCGTCCTATTTTTTTTAACGGTACGGCTATCATTTTATCGGGTCTTTTCGATATTATTGATATATTCTATTATATATATATATACCAGGATAATATGAGTCTTGAATATCCCCAGATGATACCTACGATTAATATACCCTTCAAAACACACCTAATAATTAATGACGCATATATTTCTCTACAAACTTCAAAATGCCAAGTTTATACACAAACCAGCCTACATAATTAAGCTAGATATGTAAAAGGCAACTAAATTATCTCTCCTTTGAATATCCTCTTTTGTTCCCTCCCTCTTTTAAGTTTTAACCGTCAAAAGCGCGTCATTTTGTAACTTTTTAAAGATCAACACTCTTAATCGTGTGCTGATACCCATTTTCAATTCTTGGGGACAGCCGCATCATTTTAATTATATATAGTTGGGAGTATACGTACTAATAGTGTTTTACGGGGGGGATAGAGCATATATATTTAACGAAACACATGGGAGGGGTATGTACGTAAAGCTCCCTTTTTTAATCGTGACGGATATCCTCCAACGAGAGAGAACGTACACATTCCTGAGATATTATTAATGCTATTATTTTTATTTTATTTCCAGACATGCTCGACCGGATGGCACTTTCAGCATTCAAGAATATTGCAAGATCACTAGGGCAGGGTGGTTCAGAATATATGTATATTATATATATCCTTTTCTGAAATCTAAAAAGAATTTTTGTGCAAGTAAACGCCCTATCAGGGTGTTCAAATCGCGCTCGGATTAATTTTGGTTGTTTCCTCCTTTGCGTCTCCGTCTTTGATCCACCTCTACCTCCATTATCGCCGTCTGCAGCACGTCGCTCTCTCTCTCTCTCTCACACCCTCATATACACAGGTTAAAAGAAGGAAGGTGATTAACGTAGATGACCTGTAATATGAGATAGACAGATCTCATTTGAATAATCTCTCCGCTGGTTATGTGATAACTCACGGCTGTCTTCCGATCAGCTGCTCTCTCAGCTCGGAGGTGAAAGAAGATGGACAGGTTAGCGTTTAGGGCAACGTCACCACCGGATCTCTACTGAATGAGCGCGCGTCTGATTACCTAGCTAATAATAGTGATAAATTATGTATTGTATATGCTGGACGCTTTTTGTGCGGTAACATACAAGGCTGAGACACACGGACATTGTTCAGGAGGTTATATTATCATATATATATACGTGGCATCATATATGAATCTAAACGTCAGATATAGCTGAAGAACATTCTGATAAATTGGCAGCATAATGTTTCAAGTTCACTCCATGAGAAAATTGGAGTCTAAATCACCTGCCAGCTGGCTTATATGTTATCAGATTAGAGTTTTCATATATATTTTACTACAACTCTGTTTATATTGTATAATCGCTTCTACATGTTACTAACTTCTTTATGCATGCACTTATTAACTATCATGAATAAGTCATTTTGAGTTAAGCGTATATATATTGAAGGAAGAACTTAAAGGACACGAGCATATCTATGTACACATCTGATCTCTCGTGTACGTAGAAAGTTGGGGAATGCTGTAAAGTTAAACGTTTAAATAATCAAACTAAAGTTGCAATTAAGTTGGGCACTTCTTCTTCATACTCTATCCCTAATATTTGCCTTATGAAATTAATAAACTAGAAATAACAATAAAAAAGTAAAAGGTGAAAGATCAGTAGTAGTGCCCAAGTGACAGGCTCAAAACTGCAGTTTCGGGCTTCTTTCCGATCCTGTACTGATGCTCCTGCTTTCTTCGTCGATGACAGAGACAATACATACGTGTCTAACGTTGATAGGCAAATGTGGGACACCAGGAGTAATAAGATATCGAGAGCAGCTTGGAGATGCAGATGTATGAATAAAAAAAAACCAAACTTTGCGGCTAAGAGTCCCCCCACATCTGAGACTTTGTGCTTCATGGTTTAGCTAGTGGCTTTTGTTAGGCCAACGCCCCTTCCTTTTTCGCTCTGATGAACTGATCAAAATCGTATGTGTGCGGAAGAGGAACTGTGAATCGTTGTTGCCCATAGCTTTGCCGACCAGCCTTCCGAGAGTAGAAACTGTTATAAGAGATGACCCACGTCTACATATCCGTTGGATTAATGATGGATCTTTGGTGAATCATCTTCAAGATATACTGCTTTTACACATCGTCTGTGTATTCTTTTCGTAGATCAAAACAGACGAGCTGCACGTCATGGAGGAACCCACGTACACGCGTCTCCCTCTCTGCCCTCTTGCGCTTCGAGAGAGGGGGAGCTACAAAATTTCCCCTTAGCTAGGAATAGGATGTCGAGTACTGAAGATCATCTTAATCATGTGTTGCAAAGAAAAAAAAATTTACCACTTTCAAATGAAGACGAAACCCACCGATAAGTTTAAATAAAAAATTATATGCCTTATCTCGGTATAAGAATGCTGGAGGAAATTCTCTCCAACATCTCGCGGAAATGATGTGCACTCGATGGCAGACGGCAGGCTTGGTTTGATAGCATCTATTTGCTTCACTGTCGGCTCAGAGACAGAGAGGAGACTATATAGCGACGTAATGTCATAAGAGAGAGATACCTTATCGCTTAATTTGGTGTAGAAGAACTCTTTCAGCCGTTTTTTGCTTCATTTTTATCCGTTTTCTCAACGTTTCCTGCTTGGCTGATTTTATTTTTTTTCAAATTACAGGACTTTTTGCATTTTTTTTCTTGATCCGGTATGAACGAACCTGCGGATTATGTTAATACATCGGCCTTCTAGGGAGAGGAAGAGAGAGAGAGATCGAACTCTGTTTGTTTGGACTTAATTGATGTCTGATTTCTAAATCGATCAAAAATTAGACATTGAAATCTTTGATGATATATTGTTATGTATAAATACAATATGAAAAGGAAATACTCTCGAATTGACAAAGAATTGACAATAGGCATTCCTTTTGAGTGATATCTCTTTCCGTTTGTGTCAGTGAGTACAAGAGATTGACAAAGAATTGATACAAAACCCGATTCAAGCGGAGAGCATATACACGGTAGGAAAAGGAAAAACTCTTGAATAAAAAAAAAAAAAAAACTTCTTTGTTGGTTTGGCTTGCGCGCTCAGCATATCATGGCAAACTAGAATTGCCGAGCCCCATCGATAATGCAACTTCTCTAAATGAGAGACTGTCTGCTTGCTCCTGAAGAAAAAAAAAAAACAGCACACGCTCAACTAGGATCCGCAGTTTTATAAAAAGGGTACACATTTCTGCAGAATACAGATTTAAGTGGTAGGAAGAGAAATAGGATGGTGAACTCAGCATATATTCTTTTCATTCCCTCTTGGGGTCACTCTGATAAGCAATTGAGTGGATATCACAGTTCACTGGGTTAAACAAGTATAGATGTTTCTTTCTTTAATTCCAAGTGTTCTTTACTACAGGAAGCAAACGGGTCTTTCGTTACCAGGAATTATGGCGCCTTTTGCTACGAAGAATTGAAGCAAAAGATATGTAAAACTGTTCCAGTCATATTTGATGATTAACATCCAACTGAACCAGATTGTTCGGTATCTACAGGGGCAGCAAAAACTTGATCGTTTTGTTAGATTAACACCCAAATGAACTGGCCAGTGAGCATGAGCATAGAGCATTTCCATATAAGGTAAGGATACCACGTGCATGGAGCTGGTATGAGCAACAGCGTTTAATTCCATTTGAAACGTGTATAAACTACAAACAGATTTGTATAACTGCAAAATGACGGAAAAGTGGAACATAGTTCTCAGGGATCTGATACAACAGTTAAGGTGGGCTACAGCTACATGGGCCGTTGAAATGATTTGGGACCCTTACATTCAGAAGTTAGCAGTTAACCTGCCACCACAATATATCCAACATTTTTGAAATGTCATGGTAGGTAAACATGGTCACATACTTGCAGACTTGATCCAGTCCAAATTTTTCAGAAAGCTCAAGAATGAATAAAGGAAGACGATTTTCAGTTCGATCTCTTCACAAACAAAGTCTAGAAAAACACTAACACACAACCCCTTGTTCATATGTGAGGACACAGCGAATGTTATGGAGATAAATTTATTAGGTGGAGAACAGAATAAATGACCGAACATACAGTAAAAATAGTCTCTGTATATCAATTCACAGATCCTCAATGAGAAAAGTGATATGAGAAAATATAGGTGCAACCCGCATCACTTACAATCTTGCCCCCTCCAAAAGCTACCACATGCATAATCAAGCATATGCTTCTCTAGTCTTGTTTAGATATCTAAGGCCATGGTATTTTCTTGTATGTTCACTTTTATCTTGTATTCCTTTTTCCTAATTCTGAAACAAACCATAGATGTGGAGGAGAAAGGTCAGGTCGACTCTTCATGGAAAAACTCCATCCAAATATGTCTCAAGAGGCCTTCCAAAAAATCTTGTCTTTTTAAAGATCGTTAATTTTTTTGAAAAAATAATTTCCGCTCCATTAAAGAAAATCACCAATCCCAGTCCATTGGCAGCATTTTGTTGACACTCAGTCCATCTGTTATTTTTTTTTCTACTTAGTCAAGCCCCTTTTTTTCTACTTAGTCGTTTCCATCGCCTATTATCTTCATTATTCCAATTTTATCCTTGATTACAGGTTAGACTTGGCAAAGATTAAATTCCTTGGTTACGTACCTAAAAGAGGTGAAGCAATAGTAGACGGGCAGCCCATGCACTTTCAACATGAAGGTGAGTGAAATGGTGTAGCAGATGCAATAAAAAATACTAAATTGCTCATTGTTCCATCTATGCATGAGTTCAACCCCTTTATGAGTATTTTTTAATTCAAAAAATTTAAAAGAATATGCCCATATGTTATTTTTAATAATTAGTACCACAACATAGCAGAAAGGTTCGACCTGGATTCATGTCGTTAGAAACATAATCAACTAATATATAGTGATTTATTGTGATTATATTCATTCCAAAATGTAAGATAGAAGATATAAATGACCAAATTATAGAATGATCATTTTATGCAGTCCATTAATAGTTCCTCACATTGGTATTCAAAAGTAGAGCAGATGTTATAACTTATAAGAAACTGAAGAATAGGATCTGTTGTTAAATAAAACAGGAAAACAGATCTTTTGTAAATGGCAGTTCAGTAAAGTGGACCACGTATGATTTTTTCTCTCTTTTTATTAATGGGGGCAAATCACCCCAGCACAACTAACTTTACCTCTACCCCAGCTGCAACCATGTGCCCTCCGAGGAGTGCCAAGGATGGTGGTGAAACAAGGAAGGTGGGCACTTAACCCAAGGATGTAGCGTTTACAAGGTTTTAAGCCTAGGCTTTTGGATCAGCCCTAGTAGCCCTTTACCAACTCCACCCTTGCCCTCTTTTAAATGCCACACATAAGTGAGCTATGTTAGCAGAGGCACTCACCTGAGTCGCCTCAAGTGCCTAGGTGCTGAACTCCTTGTCTCAGTAGTTCTCACCTTGTCTGCCTCGCTTGGAATCTCTGATCCATACCTAGAAAGAGTCGGATCCAGTAACTTAAAATCCTCTTCTCCCTGCCCCAAATCCACAATGCCTAGTCTTCCATCCCAAGGCCCCAACATCTTGATGCCCTGCATGCCCAAGAAGTGATTTTTTTTTATGTTCTTCAAATTTTAATGTTATATATAATTATATATCATTAAATATATTAAAAATATATACCTCACCTCAGATGCCTGAGGTGAGGTGACCCTCCCCTTGCCTTGGGCACCTCATGCCTCGGATGACATTGTAAGTGAGAGTCCCAACCAGGAGATCTTTGACAACATGATGGCAGCCTGCAGAAAAACATAAAATTTCAACAGTTCTTTTAGATTTTCAAGGAAAACTCATCTTTGAAACCACCATGTTGATCCCATTCGGGCCATACCTAACTTGTAGTGTCAAGGAAGCTCTAAGTCCAAAACCACCCAAGGTAGGGTGTCAATGCGTCACTTCAGTCTGGCTCAATTCTTTTTATACATGATATAATAAAGGTATATATTAGTGCAAGGATATATAGTCTCCAACATAATGGTTTTTATACGTTGAGCGATATCCATTTATATTTGAGATATACGATTACAGGTTAATTCTAAGTTTTAACTGACAGACATAGCGTGGCCCAGTTTGGCCCATGGGCCCAGCTCATATAGGCCCAATTAGGCCAGCAGACCAAACCATATTGGCCTATTTTATGCTCAACCCCAATGAGGCCAACGATTAGAAGTAATAAGTGGCATAGTAAGACACAGCTCCAGGTCGGGGTCCACCAGAAGCCACCTTCTTGGTGTTCCACACAAGCAAAAGGTCACAGGAACCTAATGATTACAGATTACCTTTGATAGTTACGAACTACCTCTGATAATAATGAACTACCCCAAGTCAGGATGTGGTTTGACTATGTACTTTACCTGGAGGCCACAGGATGAGACCTCATTCTCACTAAATGTCAGTTACGGAATCACCGGCCAGGCATTCATTCTCCAAGTGGTATGACAATCACAAACAGATAATAAACAAGCAAAATAACTGTAGTACGAGTGGATCAGAAAGTACCTCTACGGTTCTACACTGAGGCGTGTGAGATGATCACCCAACAGCCTCATCCCATGTGTACGAGAGACAAAATACAGGTAGCTAAGTGGTTCAACAAGCAGCACATGCAAAGAATCACAGCAAGAATTGAGCAGGGTGATGGGATAAAGATGTGAACTGCAAGGCAAGGTCGCAATCCAAGCAATGGTCTTAAATAACATGGGAAACACAATCATATTATCAGAGTTGAGGTAATGTGTGGAAGCTAAGGATCCTCCAGCTCAGTTCTGAGCCACTTCATCGCGGTTTCATCCAAGTGGTATCTTCAGGTGGACAGTGGCGGAGAACAGGCTCCTGATAGGGCCATCAGCACATCATGGTGGCTGTGAACAACCTGCTCATCAATAGGGTTGATTACAGACAGCACTGCCATCAGAAAGGACATAAGGATAGAGGGAGTGGACAACCGAGAGAGTAGGAAGGACTGAAGGAGAGAGGCCACCAACCTGTTGCACTGACTGGCTGCGGCAGTGAGAGGGGTTGTATGGGGTGTGAGAGGGAGAGGGCAGAGGGTGCCTAAAATTTAGAGAGGCCAAAGAAGGACCTGGGGGGAAAGGGGGCACCTGCGGAAGTGACGGATGAGGTGAGTTCAAGGTGGAGCAACCTGCTTCAGGGTTAGGTGGGATGTGGGGAGGAGAGTGAGGAGATGGTTGGGTTCTTTTTCTTGATTTCAACTTTCCATGCATACAGAAGGCATGGGGTCCTAGTCCTTAAAAAGCCCCATGGCTCAAAAAAGGCCCCTAAAACACCTATGTTTGCATATGTGACCAAAAGCCAAAGCTAGACAAAAAAAATGGGCCCTGATAGGGCTGACACTAGTCTACATCCTCTCAGAGCCAAAGTGAGATGGACTGTTGGCATCCATCAAGAGATGCAAGTAAGGTCAAAACAACTGAGATCATAGTTGTCAATGCGACAAGGCACCCAAGGCATTCAAGGGTGCCAATTCCACTTGGGCGACAAAGCAGCCACTTAGACATCACCTATGAGATAAAATTAGATGTTAATATTATATATATGTACATGTGTATATACATATGTATATATACACACATATATATACAAATATATATATGTAATTAGATGTTAATGCTATGTATTTTTTTATGCATACAAACATATAAACTTAAATACAATTATATCTATATGTTATAATTGAATGTGTGCGTTCATGTGTGCATACATGAAAATGTTTTTTATGTAATTATGTATGTGTGGGTATATTTTTTGAGAAAGAGGCAAAATAAGTTAGGAGAGAACATTATGATTCTTAGGTATATAACATACATTTATAATTAAAAATCTTAAACATGTTATAGTATAAGTGATGGTGAAATATGTTAAGATATTTACACTATCATTAGATAGGTGCCCACGAATGGGCTAACACCTAGATAAGAAGGCTCCCAAAAAGGTTCCCTCACTAGGCATCCTCACAAAGGCACCTTGGGGCATAGGCACCACTTAGGCATGTGCCCAGACAACTACGAACTAAGATAAGGCATCCTCACCAATCAAAATGCTCCAATATTATTAAAGCCATAAACAGGATGCAAATGTGCTGTCTTAATTGGCTAATGGTGTTAAATAGCATTACTGCTTCAAATTCCAGCCCATTTGCAACCAGTTGTAGCACCACCAAGTGGATACTGTATATCTTTGGATTGACTTCATAACTACTAAGGTCCTGGAAGCATGGAATGCCGGATCGGGATCCGGGTCGCGACCCGGACCCGATCCGGTCGGATTTTGGGCCGACCGGCCCGATCGGGATCCGGTTGGTCCGACCCGAGCGGGGGATCCCCTCGGGTCGCGACCCGATCGTCGGGTCGCGCGACCCAGCGACTGGGTCGCGCGACCCCAGGATCCCGCAGGGGATCCTTGCCCCCCACGGGAAGCAATGAATTGCTTCCCATTGCTTCCCGTGGGGGGCAAGCAAGGGGGGTTCTTGATGCCCCCCTTGCGCCCCGCAGGGGGCCTATATAAGGCCCCCAAGGGAGGCTCTCATACCCACCCCTCCCCCCTCATTCTAAGCCCTCCAAGCCTTACGTTTTAAGGCTAATTCCCACCCCCCAAGGTTCTTATTTTATTTAGTGAAGGTTAACTTTGTTTAATTGTTCTTCTCCTTGTTGTTTACTTTGGTTCACGCGTGACTTCTCCAAGTGGTGACACCGAAGTTGGGTCAACCCGGAATGATCCGTTGGCTACATTGCACTTTCTTGCATCGTGACGGCCAGAAAGTGCAATGTAAATCCGTGATAAAGTTATGCACGGTGGTATTTTTAGATTAAAACACCACCTTGCCGGAATGAAGGGCAATGTGCTCCGTGCTCTCGTGCTCCACGGAGGTAAGAGCACAATTCGACGGCATCTACTAGAATTGGAAGCGACGAAGGGGAACTTCAAAGCGGCATAAGGATACGATTTCGGGAAGAAATTGCCGAACCGGCAAGACATTCCGTACACATATATGGAACCGGACAAGAGCGTTCGAACATTCGTCGTGATATAGGCCTCGAAGATGGTATGTATTATGTATTATTTATCTCTTTCCCTAATAAGTTTATTACCTTTTTTACTTCTATGTTTGAAAATTAGAGGATCTTTATCGGCTATGGAGGCAAGTCGGAAGTCATTCGCCGACGAAGACCATTCGCTCCGCACCGGCCGATCAATCGTCGAGGATCCAGGAGTGGAAGGGGATCGAACCCATTCAGTGGAGGAGGAGATTCATGATCTCACTCGAGATGATGACCCAAGAGTGGGTCCTGTTGATCCCGTTGTCACCCGACCACGGCAACGCCAAACATCAATAACGACGGCATTGAAGAATTTGAAAATTTGCAAAGAAAAGATCGGACGAGCGACATCGAGGTGGTTCTTCCATCATAGTATACCGGCAAATGCCGCGAGGGACCGTACTATGAAAACATGATCGACACCATCGGTGATGTTGGAAAAGGAGTGCCTGGACCTAACCCAAAGAAGATATACAACGTATATCTTCCCATGGAGGTGGACGATACAAGAAAGTACGTCAAATCCTTTGAAAGGATTTGGGATGAAAGAGGTTGTACGTTGATGACAGATGGTTGGACCGGTAAGCTAACTTTACAAACGATTTTACTTAATTTGTTTTATGTTATACTTATACCTAATTTGTTAATATTATTCTTAACAGGTATAACTAAAAAGACGATGATAAATTTTCTAGTTTATTGTCAAGCCGGCACTGTGTTTTGGAAATCGGTTGATGCATCAGGGAAGGTCAAGTACTCCGAATATCTTTTTGAGTTTATTGATAGAGTTATCCAGGAGATAGGGGAGGACATGGTTGTCCAAGTAGTTACAGACAACGCGGCTGCATACAAAGCGGCCGGTCAAATGTTGATGGTCAAGAGACCGAAAATGTATTGGACACCATGTTCCGCACATTCTCTAGATTTAATGTTAGAGGACATTTGCAAAGATAGTCAAGTTTATGTAAACGGTTGGGTAAATTTTATGTTAATGAATGAAAATATTTGTATTGTTATACTTCTGTTTTTTCAGATTTTTTTCGAATTTTTTCGACATTTTTTCGATTTTTTTTCGAATTATCAAAAAAAAATTAAATAATTTGGATCGGACCGGGTCGCGACCCGGTCCGACCGGGTCGGCCCAGAGCCGGGCCGACCCGGTCGCGATCCAGGATCCTGCCCTCCTTGCCTGGAAGTACGAGCAGGGGGGTGTAGGTCTCAGAGGAGAAGGGCAAAAACAATTGGATTATGCATGGGGAGATGAACTAAAAGGAGCTGGTTAGATTAGAGTGCTTTCTCTTAATCCTTCTGTCTCCTTGGGGGCACTCAGGAAGAAATGAGGCAGTGCACATCCTAACTCCTAAGATGTTCCATTCACTTGTGGTGGGTTTGAAGGATAATAAACATGGGTTGACACGTCCCTAAGTGAAGGTCTTGAAGCAAATGAAGTCTTTAATATGGACTTCTCTGAATGGCTTGGGCCTGTTCAAAGCAGGTCAGATTTGGGAGGTAGCAGCAGCTTATCCGAGTGATGCAGTACGCACCATTCAAGATTCAGGTCCTCCAACTAAATTTTATAAAATCAACTGGTTTGAAGGCCTGCAAACTAGAAAAAATATGCAATGAATATTATAAGTAACGTGGAAGAATTGCCTCCTCAAGTTCAAAACCATTCATAGTTCATTCATCATAGTATAAAGAAGCAATGACTGTCTTGAAACTGAGTGCCAAAGTCACTGTGTACATACCTGAAGGCGGTGCAATAGATACATCAAAAAAAGATGCACAAATACCTAGAATTGAGACACCATTTCAAATGTTTCAAAATTTCTGGTCTAAGTCATTTTGGATAAAATGGACAAAGAAGAAACCATAACTTACCAGATATAAAAGCAAGATGATTCGAGCTGTTGGATACCGCCAAAGGAATCGTGTGGCTCTAACTGCTCCTGAATCTAATAGTTTGGCTGCTCTTTGCAGCTGCAGGAATTCATGTAAACTTAATAAGAAATAAAAAAAGAAATTGAAAATAGCTTGGTGTACTGTAATGCAGCTATTTTTCCCCAAGCATGCACAGGAGTGTTACCTGTATACTTGCCCTAGTCATGTGCCTGTGTTGCAACGGTGGAGACCTGCAAAACACTTTCTTATAGAACATCCAAGCTTCCAGGGCACACATATGCTTAATAGAAAAATGGTAATCCAGGTACAAATCAGGGAGGCAATGTCCCTCTTCACGAGAAACATGGAAGTACAAAATTACCCAAGCTTCCTCAGACCAGGGTTTTCAAATATAGCAAAGACCAAAGTGGACCCACCAGTTGTTGACCCCACAGAAATTTAAAATTTCTATCATAAGCTTTTAAAATTTTTATCAAAATATTTTTTATTAGGTCTTTAAAAAGTTTGACTCCACAAAAATTTTTGGGGAACCCACTTAAAATAAATTCAAGGTCCGCTGCTGGATCCAACAGATATCTGAACCGTTATATCCCGTTCAAGAGAATAAGTAGAACACAATTGCATCATCTTTATGATAAGAAGAAAAAAAATCCAACTCACATCTTAACTAGATCAATTATGATATGGGAGTAACCGAGTAACTATTATCTTTAGAAGTTGTTTTCTACCAAGCCAGTTCAGTGCTTTGCAGGCCGGTTCAACTAGGTCCATATCTGGTTCATCCCGGTTCCGGACTGATTCAGCCAGGTTCCAGCAGTTCAAGTCAAGTTCAGCTTGGTCTACATAAGGTTCAACCCATTTCAGGGCCGGTTCGGCACCCTTTCGGCTGGTTCAATCTAGTTTAGTGCATTTATGGGCCAGCTCAACACCTTCCAGCCAAGTTTTCAGCTTGAGTCGAGTACAGTTAGCCTTATTTCTGTTCAATCAGAGTTATTGCAGTGGCTTGGCGACTAGTTTGGGCCCGTTTATGCAGATGCAGCTACTTCATATTTGTCCCGCATCACTACCTATTATCCCTATTTGTTAATCACGATACACAGTTGATGGTCCAAATCTAAGGGGTAACCATCTCTCATAGTGCCGTACAACTCACATGATATTTTTTCACACGAGCAGTCATCTGGATTTCCATCCCCAGCTCCGATGAGCACATAAGTCTCCAGTATGAGGCTCTCCTATAGCTTAATAATGGTTGCCATCTAATGTCCAGCCACCATCTCTAAGTTCGATAGCTCTGGCTCTCTCCAGTCTCCACTTTGACAATGAACATTGCCCACTCAATTACTGTTTTTCTTGACAAAATGCTCTTCCCAACGCAAGCATCCCAACGCAGTTCTGCTCCCCATGGGAACTACTGGGCACAAACGTCTCAATTTTAAACTCTTCCTTGCATGGTTGGTATGATTGTTGACCACCCACAAACCATTTAACATGTGGCACAAAACGGTCCATATATACACTAATTACTAGTAACTAATGAACAACAAACCGATATAGTTATAGTCTTTACCTATAGAATACGATAATGGCCAGCAAGCCTATCTGCACCAAATCTGACTCGTTGACATTCCTAAGCATAGGTGGTCACCTTGGGTGATTCAGCTGCCTTAGCTGCCTCAAATCTTGTCGGATTAATGTGGCCCGAACCAGATAGAGAACTAGGCCAGGCAAGGGTAAGTAAAATCACTGGTTTTTGGAGTTCTCTACCATTCAGCATGATCTCTCTCCTTGTGCATTCTCACTCCTCCGTTGCAGTCTTGGTGCCCAAACCCATGCATTGCCAGCCACCTGCAGCCACCATAGAGCTCGCCACTGTGACACAATGAGTGATTATCACTCTTTGTCTCTCTTTGTTGCAATCTCTCTCTCACAGCCTATCACCATCGTGTTCCGCCAAGGACAGTGACGTCATCCGCCATGGTACTGGAGAACCTCATTTGTCCCCCACCCCCTCGCTCTTCTCACACTTTTCATAACTTCTTCACTCTATTTCTCCGCCTCCCCCAATCCTCTCTCACACTCTAACTTCCCCTCTTCCCCTCCCAGCTCGTCTCCTCACTTCCCTTCCTATCCCCATCCTGGTTGTCCTCTCTTTAGTCCTTCCCTCCCTCATAGTCCACCTCCCCCTCCCCAACTCTTAACTGTCCAGAACCAGATGGTAGAACTGAATTCCTTTCTCCTCTCATTGTCCCCTCACCTCTCTCGGTCCCCCTCCTCACATCTCTTACATATAGGCTGCCTCGAGTGCTTAAGACACCCATCTCAGATGCCTAAGGCACCTCAAACCTTGAACAATATGCCCGCCTAAAGCACCTAACACACATCACGGCTTAGACAACATACATGACAGTTAACTTTGAGAATAAGGCTTTATAAAGTTGTGTTGAGTTGAGTAAACTAGAGTAAAAATGACTAAGTTATCCCCACCACCTTCTATCCCTCTCACACCTCTTCTCTCTCCCCACAACAAGCCCCTCCTTACCAACAGGTTGCCCCCATATTTCCTCTAGTGACCAGTGCCTTCATCCCACCTAACACATCCAGCTGCTGCTTCACCCCACTCACCAACCACAGGGATTTCTATATTGGGATTGGACTCTGGAGCTGGGCATCGGCCAATGAACTGGAAGCCCAGAATAGGCCATACCAGTTGATCCTAGCTTGACTAAGTCCAAGTGTCCAACTTGGTGGTGACCCTGCCAGACAGCTATGACGGTCTTACACGCCCCGTGTCAAGTTAAACCAGGCCAAGATTGACTACGATCGAAAACCCAATAGGCCAATCATGGTCCAAAATTAGGTGCCCTTGGCCAATTCAAACCAATCCAGGACTAAACCTTAATGGAGAGAGCATGATAAGCATCCTCATCCAAACTCTAGTTCACCCTTGAAGCAACCTGATATTGAATTGTATTAAAATCATCTTTAATATCATTTGTCACAAGGCTAAAGAAACTCATCCTCCCTCTCGATCAATTATATGATTGATCAACACTAGTGTCAGTCTCCTGTGCTCGTGCACAGCATCCTTAGTTTTGTAGATTCCAAGCATCTATGGCATGGTTACCTCTCCAATTCCCTCTTTCCTCTCAATAGAGAGATCTTAAAAGTAGAGTCGGAACTCTTATGATAAAAAATCCCAAGAGTGCGTGATAATCAAACCTGCATTCCTTGTCACCTAGGGTCTGCCACCGCACCCCTCTCTCAGCTTTATCAAATCCATTCTAGCCTCAATCCCTCCCCCACCCCCTCTTTATACATACGTATGTATATGCCAGCCTCTATTTACCATCCTAGCCACTTCCCCGTGTTGAGCATGTGAACTCTCTCACTTTGGTCTTCTCACAAGCTCTCAGTGCATCGGGTTTTGCTCCTATCCTCAGCAACAAACAAGGGAAATACCGAATTCCAAAAAACTAACACCTTCCAATTAGTGAACTAACATTCTTTTACTTTCAGGAATAAACAACATTTTGAAGTTCGCAGGGTCTACAAGTGAGCACTTTAGGAGAAAAGTATAGTAAAAAAATACATATGTAAAAATGCTTTTTATAAAATTTTAGGAGGGTATTTTTGTACACATTGGCATTTCCTCTTCTTTGAGAGGTTTTCCTTGTCAACACTCTATGCCTTTATTGTATATCCATTTTTCGCTAATGGTGTTTATGTACCAAGAACTTCCAAATTGAAAATTTAAAGGTATGATAGAATGCAAAAACTATATTGCATGATTGTTTCACATTCTTCAAAAATCTTGTCTTGCATAAATGTCAGTATGAAATTGAAAATTCCCCAATTGTACTTGCATTTGACATTCTCAATGTAGTGCGCAAATATGGAGTGGTGTTTGTAATTCTGTAATAATGATTTTGTTTTGGCAAAGAGCCCCTCAACTAAGGATTCCGGAATCAGAATTGGTCATTACCGATCTAATTCATATCGGATGTCTGATTCTCACCGATTCTAAAAAAGAGAAACTGATCCGGAATAGGATTTTTTTGAAAAAATTAAAAAATTATGATTCCGATTTCGACCAATTTTGGCTGATTCAGTCCAATTCTAGCCAATTCGACCTGAATCTATTTTTAAAAAAATCAGAATTCCAAGTCCGATCCAATTCAACCAATTCAAGACCGATTCATACCAACTCCGGCAGAATTCAGGTTAGAATTGGTCCTTCAAGCAGGAATAGGATCGAAATCAACCGATCCGATTCCAAAATCGGCCGATTCCGATCCGAATCGACCGATTCCGCAATCTACGCCCTCAACCCTAGCCACTTTGTTCTAGAGATGCCAAAACCATACTGAAATTTGAAAAAGAAATCCTTACATCTGTTTTGGACCAGCGGTGCAGATTAATGGCAATAAGACAAGTTTCAGAACAATAAACCAGCCAACCATCAGATTTGTTATCCCTATCCTTTCGGTACCAGTAATTATTCATCATACTAAAAACCACCTGTGTGGACCAAATTTGTCAGGTGGCAGAGACCAAAACAGCCTGAATTTGGCCAGTCCTGATATTAAAACTAAAGCCACATTATTAACTTCCCAGTCTTAAGGTTGGTCACGACTGTATGACTGGATTATAATGTAAAATGTACAGCAAGCGAACATACACCCTCTATATGAAATTGCTTCACAGAAGCAATTATGTTCACGTAATTTAATGAAAAAATGCTTTACCAGTGCAGAATACTGAAAAAGTTTAATAAACATTGAAAAGTACAAATGCTTAGAAAACTATTATTCCAGCATACTCAAGGGCATTTAAATCTGTATCATCTTCCCATGATGATGGCACTCGACGATATAGTCTACTTCTCTCTGCTTCTACCTAAGTATGAAAATGTAATACAGCTTTGGTCAGGGACAACACGAAAAAGGCATATAAGTTCAGGAATGATATGCATGCATAATGAAAGATGAACCTGCACTTCTTGAAGGCGTTTTGCCTCTTTCTCTAACTGAAACTTGGCTGCAGCTTTTTCACTTGCCATCACTTCAAGCTGAGTTTGCTTATGATACTGAAGGGTAAGAAGATTCATTTGGTGTCAAAAGCACCAACCATAAAGCATGACATCAGCATAGATGACAAATGACATACCAACAAATCAGTCAACTCGCGGTAACGCTTCTCAAGTTCCATGTGCTCCTATAAAATGAATAAGGGACCATTATTTGATAAAGCTACCCTTCCTTTCTTGTAAAACAAGATAGGTACTAGCACTCGATAAAGTATCATCAACCACAAATGTCTAGCCAACGGACAAGCTATCCTCAGCTTGCTGGTTTGCAAAAGACCCAGATGTGCAACTCAATGACGTGGTATCAACATCTTATAGTATCTCTCACCATCTCTTGTAATAGTGGAGAACCTATGTTAAAAATATCGTTTCTCAAGACTGTATTTGGTGTTACCCACAGAAAGAAACATAAGCTCGGGAGCATTATCTTTGATTGAGAACAACAAAGACCAGTCCATATGTCATGAATGCAAATAAGAATCTGTGACTTGTTTCTGAATTATCTACTAATATCAGAAAAGACTCACTTGGCGCGAATAATGTTCTGCATCCCTTCGCATTCCAGCCATTTCTACCCTCATCTTTTGAACCTCAGCCTGCAGAAGCCAAGTTCATCTTTTGTAATGCAATATGAAAAAGTTCCTGAAAGAAAAGAAATATCTAGTGTGCTCAAAGAATGGAGTGATATGAAATGAATGTTAACATCATTTTGAATGTAATATTTTGAGTTTGTTTATGTTTGAGTAGTTTTATTTTGTAACGGCACTTTTGTAGATAGTTCTGTTAAGTAGGCACAAAACATTCATATTGGCTCTATCTAAGAGAGCACTATCTTGTAACCCAAGAATACAGTAAGAATTACAATTTTCGGAAGCTTGGACCCCTTAGGGGCGCTTCCCTACCTCTCTCTTCTCCTTCCAGCTACAGCATCTGTGAACGGCACCTACTTGTCAAGCAGCTCCGATGATCACAGAGTACGGCACTAGCAGCAGCCCTCTGACAGGCGGAGATTTTCTACCTCACTTGCAACACTCCGGCTATCCATGAAGTCTAAAGGTGTGCACAGTTCGGTTGGTACAATTTGGGATCATTCAAAACCAAACAGAATTGAGCCATTCTCTCAAATCAAACCAGTTCAATTCAGTTTGAAACTAAAAATAATTAACTATTTAAAATAATTAATTATTTGCATATGTACTCGTTTTTAGTTATAATTGATTAATATAAATGTTATTTTATAAAAAATTTATATAAATACATTTTTATTAACAATATAGTAGTATTTTATGATATTTTGATTTAATAGGTGTAATCAGTTTGGTTCATTTGGGAGATCTCCAAACTCGTTGAACCCAACCAGTGGTTCAAACCAAACCAAACCGGTCCATTCAAGTTGGTTTGGCGGTTTGAATCATTTTGCACATGCCCCTATGCACCTACTGGAGTCAGCACAAGTCCTGCACCTCAAACTCTCACAGTCAAATTAAGCAACACCTGCTGACACGAAACACCCACCTCTGCAGCTGTGCAGTTCCGGTGATCTCGGAACAGAACTGTAGTTGTTCCACTTGCCAAGGCAGCTTCTGAACTGCAGTCAACAATGTCATTGTCAGCCCTGCACTGCCTCTTCTGCCTGTGCTTACTCGAGCCATCTATGACAACCTGCAGGCAAGCTGCCTCAGCCATTGAAGGCTTCCTCCTTTAAGCCCAGTATCTGCAAGCGCATGTCTCAACCGTGTCATCTCCCAATCCTTAGCCATGTCTGGCAGTGCAGACAACTTCCCCCGGTCCTCTAGCCATGCATTCCCTGTATAGCTGCACACACTCCTCCCTTTCTTTTCCCATCTACCTGCCATTGGCTCGCCCTCCCCTGTTCAGTCGCCAGTATGACACCTCCTCTTGTGCAGCTGTACCCAACCTACCATCTTCTTTGTATCCAGCACCAGTCATCACCGCCAAGGAATGCCATCTTGCATTGGACAGGTTGGAGAGATGAGATCTCCCGAGACCATTGATTGCAGAATCGGCGGAATCGGGTCCGATTCCGACTGATTCCGTCCGGCGGAAGGACCGATTCCGGGAAGAATTCCTCGTAATCGGTCTGAATCGCCTGGAATCGGTCGGAATCGATCCAATTCCAACCGATTCCATGTGGAATCGGTCGATCCGACCGATTCTTCGGAAGGCCGGGTTGACCCGGCCCCGGTTCGATTCCCGGTTCACTCTGGACCGGGAATCGACCCGATTCCGGCCCTTTTAGGGCCGGAATCGACCCGCAGAGCTGGCCTCGGTCGATCCCGCGGCGGAAGGAGGAAGCGCAGGCGATTCCGGCGCGATTCCGGCGCGATTCCGGCGATTCCGGCCTCGATTCCGTCGATCCACCGTCGATTCCGGCCGATTCCGTCGATCCAGGGTCGATTCCGGCCCGATTCCACCGATTCCGGCGATTCCAAGGGCGATTCCGGCGATTCCAAGCTCGTTCTTCAAAGGATTCCGCCGATTCAAGCTCGGATCGGCATCGAATCAACCTCTTCTTCGATCTTTGTAAGGTTTTTGGTAAGATTTCTTCGCCAAAACTTCGTACGTCCATTCTTACGCGTTTCCGACGAGTTTGAGTGTCGTTAAACTTTACGATTTTTGTCCGAACAAGTTCGTTTAAGTTTTGAAGTATCCGGATATGTCTATTTTGCACGGGAAAAATTCCGGAGAGTTGGATGGTGTTGAAGCCGAGGAGGATGCTCCAGCTCCACCTCCATCTACTTCTCAGGCTCAGGCAGGGTCTTCTTACGCCGGCGGCTATGGAGCGACCACTGCAGCTTTAGTCCCGCCTCCGGCTCGACTCCGGTCCGGCCGCTGCCGGCCCATTCGCAGTCCGGGGAGAACGAAAACAAAGGTGACTGCACGGAAAATGGGAGGATTTGCAAAGTTGAAAAAAACTTTGGGTTCCGGACTTTCGGTAGTTCGAGATGATCGAAGAGGTAAAGAGAAGGAAGTTAGAGGTCGGCGTCTGTCGGCCCGGATGACGACGCGAGCTCCTTCTCACTCCTCGGGTGATGATGACGAGGAGTGTATACCGCCGACGCGGCCATCGGGCACCGAGTCACCTAATTCCGCTTCAAAGCCGTATTACACGCCGGATGAGCAGACACCGCATTCGTATATTATGGAGCCACGGTATTCAAAGGCATTTGCCCGGAGTTGACCGGGTGGATTACACCACCAGCTCCACCATCCTCTCGCTACGTCCCGGTCGTCCCGCGTCCGATCCATACGACCTTGATGGCATGGCATCGGCATTATTTTCATATGGATATGGTCCCGGACAGTATACAAGACTGAGCACGAGGGAGGAGCGTCACGAGCAGCAGGGAGAGGAGGAAGATCCATATCTATATCCTAGACATTGGTAGTAGATTGATATGATGTAATTTTTTTTTTTTTGATGATGTATCAACTCTTTGATTTTTGAATCAATGGAATTGGAATATGTAATTAACTTCAAGTCTTCAAGTGTTCAATTGGTGTTCATTAGTATTTGTATGATGTGGTCTTGTGGATATCATGCATTGGTTATTTTTTAAAATGTTTCTAACTCATTTCCTATTTTTTTAGAATTTTTCTGAATTTTTTGAATTTTTTTGACGAAAAAAAAATCAAAAAAAAAAAACGATTCCGGACCGATCCGGAATCGATTCCCTTCCCAGGATTCGGCCGATTCCGGCCGATTCCTGGAATCGGAATCGGATTCCGATTCCGGAATCCTTGCCCGAGACTCTCATGAGATGAGGCGAGACAGACAGCGTAGGGGCAGCTAGAGGCAGCCAGAGGTGCTTCCACAGTGTTTCCCCGGATGACAGGCCGTGCTGGTCAGGATTCTCAGCCCAGCCCATTAGGTTGGGATCCGCAACTTACATTATGAATCCTGCAATTGTAAACATGATATGCAACTTTACGGGGCCATGCAGGTCAAATAATCGGACCAAAGAGGCTCCGGGGCATCTCACCTCCCTCAGATCTCTAAAACCTGCCAAGACCAAGAATCTCACAATATGGAATTCCATGATCACCTCTACCCCCTCCCCCTCTTCCTGTTCCTGCAAAAGCAACCAAGCTGCCCCTCTCTCTCTTCCATGTCTGTCATTCCCATGCAACCCCCGCACCACCCACAGTCTGCATCTGCCTGACACCTGGCTACCCCTCCTCCCATCACCACCCGGTCTGTCATTCCCCAGCGCCCTACCAGCCACTGTCAAGCCTTCATCCCCACGCTGTTGGGAGGACAGCACAGAGATGCACCACCAGACACCAGTTCCCTTCCACTTCCCCACGCACTGTCGAACACCCCTCCTGCATCCTCCCGCCCCACACAAAAATGGGTTGATGCCGCAGAAGCCTTCCTGCCAAGTACAAACCCACAGCAGAGGAGCAGGCACCTGCCATCTCTGCCACTGATAGACTGCCCCATCTGAATACCGACCAGTTCAGTGTGACCAGTTCACACTGGTCCAGTCCTTTTTAACCTTGGCCCAGGCCAGTTTGACTGGGATCATACCAGTCCCAGCTGATTTGACCCCATTCACACCTGTTCAGATGTAGTTCAGTCATGGTCCAGGCTGGTTCACCCTGATCTTGGTTGTCTCAGATCCAGTTTAGCCCGATTCACCCAGGTTCAATATGGTTCAGGCCAGTTTGACCTGGTTCACGTCCTCTTTGAGCCAGTTCTTACTTATTTTGGCCTTTCTTTTCTTTTTTTGGTCCTGCATCATGGAGATTTTGAAGAACACAGATGTTTGTTTGACAAATAGCTGCTTGAGCTTTAGATGATAAAATGATCATAACAACGTAACAAAGCAGCTGCAAAGGCATGGAAAAAGTTTTTGAACACTAAATGTAAGTTGCAGCAAACAACAGATAGCAACTTAACGTGGAGAAGAAGCTTCCACAAACATGACCAAGGACTTGTTTCAGAACACAGTTATTTACCTCTAAAGAAGAAAGTTTGCTCTCAGCATCTCTTTGCCCTTGACGTGCACGCTCAACTTCTTCCTGCCATGCCTGTATCTTTTTTTTTTGGTCGTAGAGTGGGGACAAAAGATTTGCACATGAAAAAGTGATGCTTGAGACCAAAATACTTTAGAAAGGTACATAGAAAGTGATTGGCACTAAATGACTTGAGTTTGTTGCTCAGAATATATGTTGGCATATGGCTCTTTACAAAAAAAGTGTCAACATTAGATAACTAAGAAGCAAGCAAGACTTTCAAAAGACATTCAATTTGACAAGAGGAATTTAGTCAAATACAATTACATTAAGAATGAAATTTGATAAAAGCCATTCATCTTGCCAACAGGATATCTGATGTTCATTCCATGGTGAACATGACTCTGGACCCTGATATACATTTTTAGTGAATGCAAGTTCAGACGTATGGGCCCAAGCAACAGCTGACCACAATTTTTTAAAACAATGGTACTGATTGACATGGCATGCTTGATTGAATCTAAAATGAACACCAAATGATGGATAGAACCAAAAATTATGATAATCCAATGTCTAATAGTGCAGTAGGGTATATGCAATGTTCCAATCTCAGAAAGTTTTCTTTAAGAAAAATAGATGGTTTTACTTCTATTTCTACCTTCAACCGAAAAAGTGAAATCAAGTCCCTGTGGAAGCATCATTGTCAGTAAAGAGGTATGAAAATGCTAAACCACAAGGAAATTCTCTATCGGAGGATACTAAAGCACCATTGATGGTTAATAGTCTATAAAACATCCAAACAGAGGATGGCAACTCCACGCCGCAAAATTACATCATTTACCAACAATTCTTTCATTACCTGGAGGATCTGATTTGATTCTTCAGAGGATTTCTTCTGACCACGCCGCAAACGAGTCTCCATTTCCTGAAGCTCTTGATTCAACGATGCACATTCCACCTAAAAGGTGAACGTCTATACTTTGATTATCATAAACCATACTTCCACTTGAGTAGAGATGAAAATAATTTGTCTGACCTCAAGCAATGCAACTTTGTGCTCCAATTCCCCTGCCCTCGATGTGCTCTCATCTGCTATCCTCTGAACATTGATGGATTAAATGAAGGGCAAAAAGACAATAAATACAAATGTACAAATAGAACTGATGGCACCTAAATTTTCCATAAAAATGATAGATACAGATGCTTTGGAACCAAATTTGATGAAGGACAAGTGTACGAAGCATTTGAGACAATTGAGATAAGAATTGGCATCCAAGAAATGCCTTAATTCACAGGAGGCATCAGTAGTTAATATTGAAATGAATAACAGCCCATGGGTTGATAACAAGTATGGGACTGAATCGGAACCCACTTAGGGCATTGCCCAGCAGGATCAGCCACCAATCAGCCATGTGGGCCCAAGGATCGCGGGATCGGAATCGGTCCCTGGATCGGTGGGGACCGATTCGATCCGGATCGGATCGGATCGGTCCGATCCAGGCCGATTCATCGGAAGGAAAATCGATCCGGATCGACCCTTAAAAAAACCCTAAAACACCAAAAAAATTAACTAAATAAGGAGGTAGATCGGATTCCGATCCGATCTACCCCATTTTGGGGCGATTTCGGGCCCAAAAATGGCCCGAAATCGGCGCCACGGCGGCAGCTTGCCGCCGTGACATCTTCCCCGCCCTATCGGGCGGGGAAGACGACCTTACCGGGTCCATCGGACCCGGTAAGGCCAGGATCCGGTGACTTAAGTCACCGGATCCTCAACCGGTAGGGGTATAACCCTACCGGTTTGCGTATCGGGTCCATGGGACCCGTCCATGGGACCCGATACGCTAAAATGCCGGATCCGGTGACTTAAGTCACCGGATCCTTGCCTTACCAGGTCCGATGGACCCGGTAAGGTCGTCTTCCCCGCCCGATAGGGCGGGGAAGAGGGCTGCCGCGGCGGGATGGCCGCCGCGGCAGCCTGTGGGTCGATTCCGGCGAGGGAATCGCCGGAATCGATCCGGAATCGACCGAATCGGTCGATTCCGGCACCGATTCCACCTACAAACATCGATCCGGACCGATCTTTGGTCCGGATCGGTAGTTCCGCCGGGAATCGGATCGGAGGGGTCCAATCCGATCCAAGAATCGGCCGATCCCGATCCGGATCGGCCGATTCTGCAATCCATGTGTGGGCCTTATCAACCCGATCCCAGCAATTACCTCCCGTAGTGATACTGTTGACAAGATGAGCAGGACTCTGGTTTGGTAACATGATCATCAGGGAGCCCAGCCAGGGTGCTAATCAAACAATAGAACAACCAAGTATCTCAGTGGAGCCTAAGAAATAGTAAGAAGACCTTAGGCCACTCTAGGGTATCTTCCAAAAGAGCAGGAGGCCTGTGGGACACTACCGGGACTTGCCAACCAGGTTCCAGTGACCAAGAAGCATCGCGGGACCAAGATGCCATCAGAGGATGGTCTAGGGACTCCTAACGGTCCTAAATAATAGAAGGATGAATCGCGAGAGAGTCCCAGGACCTTCATGTCCCTCGTTGGCTTCCGTGACTACTATATGGGAAGCAACGGAAAAGTGTGAAAAGGAGACCCTATGAACGAGGAAGACCCGGATCCCCGCCAAGATCAGGAGCTATCACCGCGAGGCTGTTCCCTTCCAAGAAGGTTCTACAATGCACGGGGATCCTAATATTTAGCAAGGATTGAGTGAGGCACCTTGATCCGATCGGAGTCAAAGCAGGAAGGCATCCCCAAAAGCAGGGGACTTGCCTCCACTTGAGTTCAACCTCCACTCAGACCTCGACCACCCTCCAATCATCAGAGGGACTTCAACAAGCCACAGAGGACCTACAATGAGTGCGCAAAGAAATAGAGGGCCCTGCAGGCTCCTGACAGGCACCATAGGTGCCGACGATGGCATCTAGCACCCACTCAGATATCCTCCGATGGCAAAGAAGTCGGAATTCTATCCTAACGGCACCATAGCCTTCCCAGATGGGCTGCCGGGGATCCAGAAGAGGTGCCAGCCTATATCCAGAAGGCTTGAAGAATCAAGAGTTGCTGCACGAAGCCATATCAGCCATTCGAGGAAGTCACGGTCAATCGAGGCTTCCTCCCAATAGCACACAGCTCCTCTCCTATAAGCGAAGGCCATCGGGGGCCAATCAGGGGGTTCCAAGGCAAAGAGAATCAAGAGAGAAGGAGAATGAGAGAGACAGACTTCCCAAAGCCCTGTGCATAGCTCCGCCAATCGCCACTAAAAAGAAGCCCACCATCGACGACGCCAAAGAAGCAACCAGAGAACAAGACTGTCGAAAGTGGCCCATCGATGCCAAGGTGATGATCAAGATAGGCCCAAGAGGCCAATAAAACCATGCTCATTAAGCTATGGGGAGACTTACATGTGCAACATATAAATATGCCGAACCACAAGCTAATGAGGCCATTAAAACATACACATTAAGCTATGGGAGGAATTATGTGTGCAACATGTAAATATGCCACACTACAAGCTATTGTGGCCCATAAACTATGCTCATTAAGCTATGGGGAGTTTTACATGTTGTACACGTAAACATGCCGGCATGGATTGCAGAATCGGCCGATCCGAATCAGGATCGGCCGATTCTTGGATCATATCGGACATGACTGATCCGATTCTCGGCGTAACTACCGATCCAGATAAAAGATCGGTCCGGATCGGTGTTTCTAGATGGAATCGGTGCCGGAATAGACCAATTCAGTCGATTCTGGCGATTCCCTCACTGGAATTGACCCATAGACCACCACGGCAGCCCTCTTCCCCGCCCAAGAAGCTACCGGGTCCCGGTAGTGACAGATCCGATGAAAAAGTCACCAGATCTGATCCGTTTTGTTAAGTTTATCAGGTCCCTTGGACCCAATATGCTACCGGTAGGGTTCGTTAAGTCACCAGATCCTGGCCTTACCGGGTCCAATGGACCCGGTAAGGCCATCTTCCCCGCCTGATAGGGCGGGGAAGACGTCACGGCAGTGAGCTGCCGCCGTGGCGGCAATTCCGGGCCTATTTTGGGCCTAAAATAGCCCCAAAATGAAGTAGATCGGATCGGAATCCGATCTACCTCCTTATTTATTTTTTTGGTGTTTTATGGTCTTTTTAAGGGTTCATCCGGATTGACTTTTCTTCCGACGGATCGGTCAGAATCAGTCCGATCCGAGGATCAGATCGAACCTGGCCGATCCGATGACTGATTCCGTTCACGCAAACCTTGCATGCTGAACCACAAGCTATGAGATCCATATATCTTTGGGAAGGGTCCCCCACATGCCTATTAAAGGCCAAGGCTCCTCTATCCTAAAATCCATATCATCAAAAAGAGTCCCACGTGCCTATTAAAGGCCAGGGTTACTCTATCCTAAACTTCATATGATCGGGAGGGGTCCCCCACTTGCCTATCAAAAGTTGGGTTACTCTATCCTACATTCACAGACAGAGATAGTTTTTAATACCTATCAAAAGACAAAGATGACTCGGTCCCAAATCTATTCAAGAAATAAATTTCGTAATGCCAGGAATTTAATTATAAATTCATGGAAATTATGGCTTCCATGTCTCCCACACATACAAGTATTCCATATTCAATCAATGAAAAGTATCAAGTTCAGTCACTTCAGTGTATTTTCATGATGTAAGGGAACTCTGACGGCCCCATGGCTCAGATGGAATGCATGACTCAAAAAACAAAAGTGATGTAATAAAAAATTTAAATCTGTAAACTGCAAGACATTAAGCCACGCTTTTGACAGATTTTGATCATTTAAAGAGGACCCCCAGCCCCATTAAAACAAAAAAGAGAAGAAAATACAAACTTCAATTGGACAGAATATAAAAAGAAAAAAAAAGGAGGGCCCAAAGTTATCTAAAATAAGAAGAAGCCAAAATCTGGTAAATCAGAGCCAGAGTACATTCTGAAAAATAAGAGCAATCAGAGATAATGAAGAAATTCTGAAAAGGCAAATATCTAAAACTTATCATATACAAAAAAATAAATAAATAAACCAACTCCATGCTGTACAGAACATCCGAAGGCATGAAGGGTTGATGTAAAGACAGCAAAAATCAGAAAAGGATTTGAGTTCAAGTAAGATCAGATAATCAGACCGGGAACATGAGGATCAGTGATTTTAAAAAAATCAACAAACTACAATAAAAAAGATAAATCAAACCACTAATCAAAACTGAAACTAAAAGATCCTAAATTTCATGAAACCATCAATGTCAACCCCAACCAAGTGACCAACATCAAATATAAATCCTTGATCCCCAAAATTCAAAGGGACAATCAACCCACAAACATATGCTTTAGTTCACATCCTAAGAGTACACTGAGAAATTAAGTTAAGATAAACCATGAGATGGCAGAATACACAAAATTGCAAAGCCTAAATTCAATCAAGAAAACACCCAGCATCTGAAACCTAAAAAAAACTCACCAAATCCCAAGATGAACCCAAGAATCAATAAGCGCAAGATAACCTGGCGTCAATAATGTCTAAAAAAAAAATTTTAATGTGATTCTGCCACAATAAGAAAAAGGCAAATTCCTATCCCCAAAGCATGAACCTAAGATCAGGCCAAACCCAAAACAAAATTTTAAAACCTAAGATATTAAAGGCAAATCCTTGAAACCAATCAGCAGAAACAAAAGTTCGAACTTGAATCTCAAAACACCAAATCATAAATATAAAAACAAACTCCATGATACCACATCTCAAAGCGTTTAAATCTGAAATGTGATTAAAAATGGTGAGCCAAAGAAAAAGAGAAAAAAGAAAGATAAAAATAAAAGTAAAAAAAATCTTGAAAGGTGGACTCAAGATCTGAGTCCATTCTCAACCAAAAAAATCAGATCACTGAATTCCCAGCCAAACTAAGAGAAAGAAGAGCTAGAGGGGATAAAATCACCAACTCAAAATCTGAAAAACAAAAATGTTAAAGACATTGGAACCAGAAGCAAGATATCAAAACATCTGATTCAGGCTTCTTTGATCCAAATCCTAACATGTCACCCGTTTAAAACCATTTGAAATGGAATTTCAAGACTTCAATAAAAAAACTTAGTTCCAAACCCCAGATCTGAAATTGAAGTCCCCAAACCAGAACTCACAGCTCAAATATATAAGACACTAAAACAAAAAAATAAAATCAGGCACTTAAACTAACAGGAACTCAAATATGAACATCACCACCTTGGGGAATTAAAATTGAATGCTCAAATCCCCAAACTCCCATATCTGAGATTGTCTCTCAAATTGCATGTAATAAAAAGCTCTCAGATTTGAAACTTGAAACCCTCAAATCAGAAAGTAAGAGCACTATCTCTAAAATTGGAATTAAAATCCTCAAATCAAAACATCATCAAATCCCAGGACAAGTCCCAAAATCAAAAGAAAAAAAAGAGAGGAGAACCACCATTAGTCAAAACAAATCAAACCCCAAACATAAAGAGCCTTAATCTCAAACCAAATAAAAAACAAGTCAGCTCAAACTAAACCCAAAACATAATAATAAAAAATATCAATCAATCAAATTCAAAACAAGTTCTCGAAGACATAAGTCTTGATAAGATAAAGAACCATATCTAAAATAAACCAAACCCCTCAAATGAACTGTAAACAACACAAACTAAAATCAATACAACTTCAAAAATTAAAAAAAAACAAATTTTAACCAAAATAAAACATATCCCAAAGCTGAAATTCAAATCAACTCAAACTAAATTAAATTAAATTCAAAACACCAAGTGTTTGTATTCCATGTTCATGGGGCAGTTTTTCCCATGTGTTTATTTTGTGGATGTAAGTCTTCTACGCACCAATTGTTATGGTGGTTAATCAAGAGTATTCGAATGATTGTTCGATGTAATAATTAACATTGATACTTTGCAAGTCCGATGGGAAGATGTCAATAAATTTGTCAAAGAATCTAATAATCTCAATACATATTTTATACACATCATATACAGCATATTTTCCAAGTTATCAAAGCCAGACAAAAACCAAACGTATTTTTCCATAGAGGTAAAAGAAGTGGATGGGAGACTTTTGACGAAACATCAAGTACCTAAGGATCACATGCAACCCACGGAATGTGGTCTCACTTCTCAACCTCACCTCGAACAGGTTGGAGAGATGAGGTCTAGCCAAGATCTTGCGAGATTCTCGCAAGATCAGGGTGAGACAGGTGCTGGATGGGTGGGGCAAGGCAGATAGAGTTGGAGGCATTGAGATTGGCACGCATCTGCAGTGTCTGCCCAGTCCTATTGAGCAGGGAAGACGACCATGACAGTTCACATTCTCGGACCCAGCGCTGCCTGTTAAATGGAGACCTACAACTTAGTTGCGGATCCCTGCAACCGTCTAAATGAGCCACACAGGTCCAGATTCCAGATCATTTGAACCCATGCAGCCTGTCTACCCCGCCTGGTAGGGAGGAAAAAACAACACTCCACGGCGCTGCCGTCCTCTCCAGTGATGTCTGCACAGACCACCCACTCCAACCAGGCCTCAGCAGCTCGCCAAGGCCAAGAATCTCGTGAGATGTTGCCAAGATGGAAAACCATGAAGAAACCATAGAAAACAAGGTATTCCAGTCAATAGATTCAAATAATTTAATATTACCCCTAACATGGTCTCCATACAAACACTAATAGAAAAACACCAACAGTACCAGGACTTTTTTCTTTGCATTTTCTTCCTTTTGTATAAGACAAGGATTTCTAGGTCAGGATCACCCCTTGGATCAGCCATTTCTGTCGATCCACCAGAAGAAAAATCCATCCAAGATTGGCCTGGACCAGTCCTTCAAAAAGTGGAGACAGTGGAAGTTGGCCCTCAGATTGGCCTTGCCTTGGATCGGGTCGGCACCTATCAGTCTTGTCCATATTGGCTGATCCTACAAACCATGGTCTGGGAGCCCAAACTACAAACCTAGGCACACTTCAAACTGTGAATAACACCTGAGTTTTTCTTCACATGCTTTCCTACTAAATGGCTGTTCCACCTTCACAAAATTATTCATATTAGATAGGCTTAAAATGGTTGATAGAAAATTTTTCTGAAAGCATTTCTGGAATTCAACATGGCATGTATCATTTTTTAAGAAAGTGTCCATAAAGCATGCCCAATTCCTTTATGACTGACATAAATGAAATAGAAAACGAAATAGAAAAGTTGTTCAACAGACATGCATCTTATAGGAGAGTAGCTAGATATTTCTGCACTCAAAAAGCACTCATCAAGATCTTCATTTTAGCCAGATAAGTCGAGCTTAAAAGGATCAGCCAGCCAAGGGTGATTTTATTCAAATGTCATGCCCTTCGTTTCTTTGGGAACAAATCACAAAGAAACAGCAGCAAAATCTTCAGGCAATCTCAGTCTACACTAGAAACATGTCACTTGTGATGGCTGACACCCTGGGACATTTTGAGACTAGGATGCTGGTTTCATGGATGGTTGCACTCATTTAATTCGGTTAGGTACCAAGAGTTATCAAAAAGAGAGCTAATAACTCCATTCATGTTGGTATTGACAAGATCCAATAAGTAAGATGCACAGCTATAGTCAGTGTTTGTGTTCTATGCATGGTAAAAAACAATTCTGTGATACTGGACATCAGAAGATTGCGTCTTTCACAAATATAACATCTTCACATAATTTAACAGTCAGACACAGATATCATGGGTACAAGTACCTGAGTTCTAGCAAGAGCATTGGATGCTTCTAGAGCTCTGTGATCCAATTCTATTTCTCTTTCTACCGCTGCCTTTGTATGCAAAAGACAATTAACAATGAGCAAGATAGAGCACAAAACATCGAGAATTCAAAATTTTAAAACATTACCATTTTAGTAGCATTATGTGCAGCACGCTCTTCTTCTGCTCTGTGCTCAGAAACTGCAAGCTCCTCACGCAGAGCCTCATTAATGGAAACACAGCCAAAAATTAATAAGATGTTACATTTTAAAACATTGCATCTTCAAATTTTATAACCTAAAGTAGTGTCATGACATCAAAAGGAAAATGACAGAAAAAGCTCAAACCTGTATCATCCTCGTCTCAGTGAGTTCCCTGCTTCTCGTGACAACATCCAGGCTAGCCTGGAAAAAGAAAGGCTGCTAATGAGGAATCTCAGTTTGATAACTACATGCGAGTCCAACAGTATAATCAGGCAATAAAAATAGAACAATCAATTTTGAGTTTACTCGTAGCAACTATTGTTTAAGACATTCCAGAAATAGAATGATGGCATAAATGTAAACCAAGAAATATGCCTAGAAGGTAAAAAGAAATCTCACCAGTCACCAGATATTGGATCAACAACACCTAAAGCAATTTTACTAAAAGTACTTGCAAAATTAAAGAATTATGAACCTTCGACCTTGTGTCCTACACATGATCACTATGTATAAGACAATGTCATTTCCAAAAATCCACAGGGCAGGTCATTCACAGTAAGGAACATGCATACACGTGCACGCTTTGTTGAATGTCATGCATCTAAAAATTCACCACTTTTAACACAAGACTAAAACCAAAACCAAATAAATAATAACCTACTAACCTAGTACTCCAGAGGCAAGGATCATGGTATTCAGCACTAATCCCAACTGGCTGATCCTGGCTTGCAATTGTTCAAGATCATTTGGAACTGGTCAATCAAGAGGGTGCTTAATGCATTCACGATTGGTTGCTACCAGATGAAATCGATCAACATTGACATCAATTTTTTAATTTAGGATATTTATTTATGTCACTTTCTTTGTTTAGGTATGTTTAAATAGTTTCAAGAATGTCAAAAAAAATCTTTAAATTTTAAAAGTTTTGGCAAGTCACATTTTTGTAAACAAAAAGTAAATAAATACTTTTTGTTTAGAGTTTTTTAGGGTCTAAATGTAATAGTGAGTTCTCTTTATGAACTTTCAACTTATACACAAAAAAAACTGTTGCCACCTAAATTTTCCATGAAGAAAATCAAAGAAACACCTGTGTTTCTCGCACCAAATCCAACAAAGGACAAATTCATTTATCATATCCAATAATTTGAATGGGATTGAGCATCCAAAACAAACTCATTTCCCACTTGAACCAAATTCACTTTGCACTGCCAGCATATTGTCCTAATTGAAATAGGATTAAATTCAATCCAATCCTTAACTGGTCCATAATACTCAATTCCCAGATTAGGCCCAGTAATTGAAGCCCACTTCAACCATAATCCATTGAGAAATAACCCAAATTGACGCCCATTTTTGCAGCCTATCTTTCATACACCTATTGGGCCATTCCCAAACACCAAACAGGCCCACAAGAAGACAGATCTGGCCCATGCACATCCTTGCGCAGCCACCATCCTCTCTTATAAAACTTGGGCTCCAACAGTTGCAGGGGGATCGTTGAAATATTCTCAAACCTGCCATTTATTAAAACAAAAGGTAATCCCGTCATAAATCCCTAAAAATTAAAGAAATCCATCAAGATACCCTCCAATCCACCAAATCTTCCATTGGAGGTATCCCTCTTCAAACACCTTCCTTGGCTGGACCTTCCTCCTTAGACATTACCCCACAAAGACAGGCCCGCAGTCACAGCTTGCAGAATCTGTCAGATAGATCCCCCCCCAGACAGCTTGCATACCACCACATTAAATGAGAGATACTCCCGCCAAAGGGAAGATTTGAATCATTCCTAAAATTATCGCCTGCCAGGACAGAAAGGGGATATCACTGGAAGGCCATCAGAAGCAAGAATATCCACTGGATTCTGCTGTAGTTAATGCAATCCCCCATCGGTGGATAGGTCTGCCCTGCTGGCTCAGGCCGAACATGCTTAGACAGGGCCTTATAAAAGGGCCATTATCAACCACTGGTCGGGAGTTTCAGTTAGCAGCAGCACAAGAAGAATAGGTTCTGATGGGCAGTCATCCAAGCTTGAGGGTTCCGGAGTGCTCTCTGCCTGCCCTAGCTGCTGCCAGAGCAAGAGGATCAACAAAGGAAAGAAGAAGAAGGGTAAGCTCCCCAGCCGCCTGGTCTGCTGCACACCTTCCTGGAGGACCCAAGGAAGAGAAGATCCAAGGAAGGAAGAAGAGAAGGGCCATACTAGCTGCTATGCTCAAGGAAGAAGAAGAAGACTGACCTTGAGGTCGAATTCAACCTCTATGTCTAAAGAAAGAAGAAAAAAATAAGGTAAAGCATGAAAACCATGAAGCTGCGGCTTCTCCCATCCTCCAACTCCTTCACTTAGGCGTCGTTTGGTATCGGGATAAGTTTGATGGGGATAGGGATAAACCAATCCTTGTGGTTAACCCTATCCTCGTCATGTTTGGTTTAACTTAGGATAAGTTTAGGGATAACCCTATCCTATGTTTGGTAGGTTAACAATAAATTCGAGGATAACCATATATTTTTATATTTTTACTTTATTTATATTATCTTATTTTATTACTCATAACATATTCATAGACATCTTAACCCACTTACATATTTATATAATAAATTTAAAATTTTATTTAAATATATAAATAAAAATAAACTTAAACGCGGACGGAACTCAACCCGCCCCCCCTCCGGACAGAACCCGGCGGACGGTGCTCCTCGTGGAGCCGCTCCCCGCCCCCCTTCCCGACTAGTGGTAAATAGAAAACGGTTTAAATCGAGAAACCAAACCGAACCAGCTCATTCGGTTCGATTTGGGACCTCTTTCGATTTAGTTCGATTTGAAAAACCTCTAAACCAATTTAAATCAAATCAAACCGTTTAAATCGATTTAATCAAAAAAAATATAAAAAAATATTATAATATTATTAAAAAAAACAATTTAGCACCCCCTCCCCGACCCTCCCCCCCGAGCTCCCCCCCCCCCGCGCGGACGCCACCCCGCGCGGACCCCCGCGGCACCCCCCCCACCCGACCGGAGCTCCCCCCCGCCCCCGGAGCCCCCCCGCGCGGACGTCCCCCCGCGGCACCCCCCGACCGGAGCTCCCCCCCGCCCCCCGGAGCGCGGACGTTCCCCCGCGGCACCCCCGACCGGAGCTCCCCCCCCGCCCCCGGAGCGCGGACGTCCCCCCGCGGCACCCCCCGACCGGAGCCCCCCCCCCCCGCCCCCCGGAGCGCGGACGTCCCCCCGCGGCACCCCCCCCGACCGGAGCTCCCCCCGCCCCACGGAGCCCCCCCGCGCAGACGCCACCCCGCGCGGACCCCCGCGGCACCCCCCCCCCGACCGGAGTTCCCCCCCCCGCCCCCCGGAGCCCCCCGCGCGGACGTCCCCCCGCGGCACCCCCCCGACCGGAGCTCCCCCCGCCCCCTGAGCCCCCCCCCCCCGGCGCGGACGTCCCCCCGCGGTACCCCCCCCCCGACCGGAGCTCCCCCCCCGCCCCCGGAGCGCGGACGTCCCCCCGCGGCACCCCCCCCCGACCGGAGCTCCCCCCCGCCCCCCGGAGCCCCCCCGCGCGGACGTCCCCCCGCAGCACCCCCCCCGTGCAGACGCCCCCCGCGCGGACGTCCCCCGCGGTACCCCCCCCGGCCGGAGCTCCCCCCGCCCCCGGAGCGCGGACGTCCCCCCGCGGCACCCCCCCGACCGGAGCTCCCCCCGCCCCCCGGAGCCCCCCCGCGCGGACGTCCCCCCGCGGCACCCCCGCGCGGACGTCCCCCCGCGGTACCCCCCCCCGACCGGAGCTCCCCCCGCCCCCGGAGCGCGGACGTCCCCCCGCGGCACCCCCCCGACCGGAGCTCCCCGCCCCACCGGAGCCCCCCCGCGCGGACGTCCCCCGCGGCACCCCCCCGTGCGGACGCCCCCGCGCGGACGTCCCCCCGCGGCACCCCCCGTGCGGACGCCCCCCGCACGGACCCCCGCGGCACCCCCCCCCCCGAGCTCCCGCGCGTATCCTCAAAGTATTATTTTGGGAGTAAGTTATCCCAAGTATTATATAGGATGACTTATCCCTGCATTTGTCCCTGATTTTGGGGATAACCTGGATTAACTTAATCCAGGCTAACCCCATTTTTAAGTGTGTGCCAAACAGGGGATTGGGGATAAACCAGGTCTATCCTAGTTTATCCCCATACCAAACAGGCCCTTAGTATCTTCCTTTTACATGCCAAGACCCCATGCAAATGCTCCCATCGGTCAACCTCTTTAAACCTCATTCTTACCTACCCTCAACTGACTTGGTGGTGATCTTAAAACACCCCCGGAAAATCCAATCTTGAGCCCACAATATCAGTCATTCCACAACTTCTGCGCCCCCTCGCCATAACCAGAGAATGCCAGGCCCCTGAGACCCCCAAAACAGACTATGAAAGTCCATCAAAGCACCCGGTACATGCCATCGGGACCAGCCAGATTTCAGATCTGAGAACCCCAGGTTGTAGACCCCATATCAGGCTATCATCTTCTATGCCTAGCCCCACAAACATACCTGAGAATTCCCCTCGATCTCAAACCAAAAAATCTCCCTTGCCCAGACCATGAATGGCCTTTAAAGCTTCTGTCCGGGTACCCCAGACACCCTAATACAGTGCCTACAAGATGTTCCATCTGAAATTTGTCCGGGCAGACACAGCAAAACAGAAATCCTGGTACCTGTCCAGATAGCATGTAACGGGACCAGAAAACCTAGGGCATCTAATTGTGCAGGGAGAGAAGCAGAAAGCTGGAGGCAGGCTGGCAGTCTGCCTACAAAATACTCAGGATACGGACTGTGCAGGAGTCCAGAAACACACCAGCGATGCAGGCAACAGTCAAAGCAGTCAAGGCAACGGACAGACGGAACTGACAGCAGCCCGTTGGACCCAAAATAGATGGCAATAGGCCATGATGGGCCATCAAAACAACATAAAACAAAAAATCAAAACCAATTAAGGCTATGTGCGGGAGTAGCTTCAAGCTGGGCCTTGTATCTTAATTAAGCTTAAATAAATACTCTCAAAATAACTCAACAATCAAAGCTAATTGGGGCTGGTCCAACAGATTGTGAGTCCTAGGCATTGGCAAATGTTAAAATAAAAATGAAAAAAAGATCTTAAGAATGACATACAAAGGTCAAACCCACAAAGAGAAAATGACCCCAATGCCATACCATTCATACCCCATTACACGATGGGGAGGCCATGCATGTCTACAAACATACATGCCAAACCATAAGCTAACAAGATAAATAAATGGGAAGTAATGCCTTTCACAAGCCAAAAGAGACTCTATCCTAAGATAAAACAATGGGATGAAGTCCTTAATGCCTATCAAAGGTTAATGGGATTCAATCCAACTCAGTTCATGGGACCAAGGCTTTCATGCCTCACACATGTATATGTACTCTTAATTGATTCAAGCAACGAGGGATTTCATGTTTGATGCTATTTGTGAAGTGAAAGGAACCTCCCAAGTCCCAACAGCCCCATGGGTTTGACGGAATGCAAAATAAATAAATAAATAAATCTAAAATTCTGAGAATTCTGCGGAACTATGAATCAAAAAATCTGAAAATAGAAGAAACCAGAAATTTCTAAGTGTAGAAAGCTAAATATCAACACGAACAGAAAATCCTCAAAGTTCAGCAAACTTGAACACCAGGAATTCAAAGGGAATAAAATCTGAAAAATCCATAAAAATGAGAAATTTCAGGAAGTCTCAAATGAGAAAATCAGCAAACTAGATCATCTAAAAATGAGAAAAAAAAAACTAAGAATGTCAGAAGAACTGTAAATCACTAAAGTCTGGAAGTCTCCAATCTCAAAAACCTGGAATTTCAACCAATCAGAACTCCTAAATATTTTAAAGACCCCTAAATCTAGAAATTCAAAAATGACAAATCTGAACATCTTTAAAAACTGGAAATTGGCAGATTTCAGAAATTTTCAAAATGTCATAGCTTCAAAAAACATCAGAAATTCTAAAAGACTACAAAAATTTAAAACCTCCCCTAATCAAAGCCAAAATCCGAAACTTAAATCTTAAACTCAAGGAACCATAAGACAAAAGAAATGGAACTTAAAACATCAATGCCAAATCTGAAAATTTTAATCCAAAATAATCAAAATTAAAATCCCCAAAATCTGGAAACTCACAAATCCAAAACATAAATTCCCAATGTCCACATTCCAAAATGCTATGTCTTCCAGTTAATAAATCACCAAGAAACCAATTTGAAGTCATCCGAAAATGGAAGTGAACAGGAACTCTCAAACCCGAGCCTGAGATCTCAAAACCAAAATACCCAAATCAGCATCTTAAATATCTGAAACCAAAAAATTATACTCTTAAAAACATCCAACAAAAAAATCCACTCCTTAAAACTGAAATATCAAATCTCAAATCTCTAAACTTCGAATCTAAAACCAAAATCTCAAGTCCCAAAATTCCCAAATCTCAAATCCCAAATTCCTAGTTCTGAAGTCTCAAACAAGCAAAAAGCTCAAAAACTCAAATTTGAAATCTAAAATATATTGTTAAATTTTCAGATCTCAAATCTGAAATCCAAGCCAAATCAGAGGATGCTCAAAATCTAAAAACCTGAAACTGAGGTTAAGGGGGTTCTAAAATTTGAAATCCGAAACCATAAGTTTCAAAACTCTCAAACTTGAAAGATGATAATCTGAAGATTCTGATTCCAAAGACCCTCAAATCCAACATGTTAAACCAAAGGTCATAAGTCTGAAATTTGGGATCTTAAAAAGGTTCATAAATCTAAAAAAGATTGGGAACAAGAGCACCAAATTCGAAAAACAAGATCAAAAGTTTTCAAACCTGAAATTTGAAACCGAATTCCAAGGACCTCAAATCTGAAATCCGAAATCTCGAAGTTTCCAAATCGGAAATTGAAGACAGTTTCTCAAATCTGATGATAGAAATCAAAATCTCAAATTCAAAAACCCTCAAACCTAAAATTTGAAATCTCAAATAAAAAATTCTTATAATCTAAAATTTGAAACATCCAAATCAGAGTTTTAAGTTAAAGCACAACTTCCTCACAATGCAAGAGGATCTGATGTATATTCAACCTAATTCACACGAAGAGCAGAAATAAGCTATCAACTACCAAATTGAAGAAGTTAATGTTCTACCATTACAATATGAGGTTGATGAACAGAAATATAAAAGAACACAAAAAATTGTCCAAACAAATGTTATCAAGATTTGTTAATGGATCTTATCAAGCTAAGGCAGAAGCACAAATAAGAACTAAAAAAGATACATCCGATATTGACTTGAAATATTTATTCCAAAATGAGCATCTATTGGTGTTGGGTGAAAGATAGAGATGGGAGCTCACCCCCAAAGCTCAACCAAAATGACCATGCTTAAGCTGAAAGAGAACTTAATGGTGTACTGACAGAGATCCAAAACTTCAAGAAGATACCTAACCTGCAGTTATTCTATGTCCAACTCCTTTGAAAGAGAAAGGTAAAAAGTCCAGTACCAGCCACCTTGGAGGAGAGTTTAAAACGGTGTATCAACGTCAAAGTTCTTTATATATTGATCCATCAGCATCACCACCACCAGAATAGGCACAGACCAAAGAAAAATACCAAAGAAAAAAATAGAAGTCAGAAAAGGAACTGTGAGGTAAAACATGGTGAGGACACCCGTGCTTGAGTATGCTTTGATTTGAATCATGTGTATCGACGCCATTGCCATGTCGTGAAGTCCTTAACGATTGGAGAAAATGCTCAATCGATCTAGTCGATATGATAGTCACTAGAGGGTCCAACTTTGTTAGTCTTATTTTATTTGAGTCTTGTAAAGATATATATACGTAAATATTGTTCACTTTTGGTATATCCGTATTTTCAATAAGTTCTGGGCTTTTTAAAATTACGAAGAGTCTATAAAAGACTCCAACAAGTGTACATCCCTCCTGACTCTCTATCTCTCTCTTCCCCCTTATCATGGTTTTCCCTCCCTCATCTCGAGTAGTCTCATTGTTCCTTATCTTTCCTTCCTCTTCCTGGGGTCTTGCCCCACTTTCCCCTTCTATCGCTATCTTCCTATAGCAAGCCTCAATCACACTTGGTCTTGTCGTCAGAATCCCATGCTGCACCAGACATCAATGACTTGAACCCGTAGAGAGCCAGTCTATCTGACGTCTCCAGCCATGCCACTGGGCACCCTGCCAGACCGTCCTTCGTCCAAGCCAGCATCAGCCTGTCTCCTCAACCCTTGCTTCATGCCCAAGGTTCACACATCACACCCACTTCTGCACTGGTTCATCCATGGTCACTGGACTTCCTCAACATCAATGGCACACTAGGTTTGTTGGATGTCGTGGCATCTCCCATGCCGGTCCTTCACCCACCGGAGTGGGTCAAACCACCCCAGCCCAACATGTGACCTCAAGGCTCAAGGACTGCCGTAATGTTGGGAGCTTGCAGGACGTGACCTGTGAACCCCGACAGCGACCACATTTTCCCCTCTAGCTGCAACATCCAGCACTACTGCCCTTTACCATCACCAACGAGAATCCCCGCCCCTCCGCACCACAAGGACTTGCCTTTGCATCCCTTCAGCCATACCTTCATTGCCACACAAAAAGCCTTTGCAAGTGATGGAGGAACACTCAAAGCTGCAGAAAAGAGGCTGACAAAGCTACAATATTTTGCTACAACGCTCATGTTTGACGACGGAGTAGTACTCAAGAATGAACAATATGCGACAGTAACTGAAGTGGGGCTCAGTTAGGGGGTTCGGTTAAGAGGTCAATTTTGGAAATTGAACACTGTTTGACCAATTAAGGATTGGACTGAGGTTAATCCTAATCCAATCAGATGCTGGCAAAAAATGGTATTAAAAATGGGCCCATTGTGCAAATTAAAATATAGCCCATTAAGCACATAGAAAAGGGCTGCGAAATTGACTTAAAATTGAAAGATTTTCAAGGGATAAAGATCAAAGCAAGGCAGCAGGCTCTAATTATTGCAAAATTTAGATGCCAGTAGTATCATTTATTTTTATTCAATGAGTCAATAACAATTATTTTTCTATGCTAAGTGCAGGTGTTCCAACACTGCCACCACCCCTACTTCCAGACCATGGGTGATGCAATTGGAGAGACTAGACTGGGATTAAAGATCTCAACCAGCCGGTATATTTACATTGCCGGCCTAGATAATGAAGTAGATGAGCTTAAGCCTTAGATAGATGGTTTCAAGTTAGTCAGGAGGAAGAGGAGATACACAATGATGTGAAGCGTGGGTAAACATCACAAAAAGATTAATGATTAATTTTCTTGTTTATTGTTCTGATGGCACAATATTTCTGAGGTTTATTGTTACTTCCAGTCAGATAAAGAATATGAACTACATCTTTTCACCTATGAACAAAGTTGTAAAAGAGATTTGGAAAGAAATATTGTCCAATTTGTTACAGATAATGGGCCCTCATACAAGACAACAAAGAGAAAGTTTATGGAGAGGAGGTCACACTTTTCTAGGTTTCATGTGCACCACACTCTATATATCTAATGTTGGAGAACATAGACAAGGAGGCATCAATATCTACAATTGTCAACTAGACACAATTGATCACCTCATTTATCTATTCACATCCTTGTTTGCTCCAGCCTCCACATTATAGGAGATTATACTGATGGAAATGATCTGCTTAGGCTTAATCCTACTATGTTTGCTACATATTTTATTGACTTGGATAGTTTGCACTGGCATAGATGTACACTCATCCGTTTTATAGAATTGGTTGAACATATTTGTTGAATAGCTAACCTGCACAACATGATGCATCAATTAGAGATCCTAACAAAGATGAAGCATCTGATAATAAACAAACATTTTTTGAAACGAATTCAATACTACTCATCCATCATTGAGCTACATGTACAAGTGTTGAGATTAATAAACTCAGACAAGATGGGATACACATATGATGATGTGGACAAAGCAAAAATAAAAATAAAGGAGAAGCATCGTAAAGGTTATAAAAAGTGATGGAAGATACTAGATGAGAGATTAGATATGACACTACACCATGATGTGTATGTAGTAATTTATTATTATTATCTTAATTAAATCATTACACGTAGTCATAAATATATGTTACTATGTTTGATGGTGTTGGTATAGGATGTTTTTTGAACCGTAAGCAATATGGAGAACAAGTGTATAACAATCAAGGAGTCATAAGAGAGACTTTATTTGTCACATAATGTCTTTCAAGAACTCAGCAACACAAAGTAGAAGCTAAGTTAAAAGTATGTAAGAACTGTTATTCTTGTTATATATATATATGATCACTAATGATTTGTGTTCTCTCCTTTTTCAAATGCAATCCTATCGAACAAGGATTGAAGTTTACTCAGATCCTGATCTGAGGTACTCATTTGACAATGTTGCTCATGATATGTTAGAAAAACATTACATTATATAATAACTTTTCGATAATTTGATATTATTGTAGGAGTACCATCATTGTCCATTTTTTTCTTATAGCTGAATGGTGGGTACAAGTCAAGTGAATAAAATCCACTAACTATTGTTGCATTTCGGATTCTGAGTCAAAGCACAAGTTTCTCTCAATGTAAGAGGAATTGGAGTACATTTGACCTTATTTACACGAGGCTAATATCTGATAAGTTGGAGAAACTTGTGTTATGTCATTACAACATGCGATTTAAGATAAACATCAAAGACTATCAGAAAATTTTAGAAGAGAGATTCGTAAGATTTCTAAATAGACCATAAGAAGAAAAGGCCAAAGCACAAGCACGTCAAGGACTCACTGAAGATGTTGGCGTCAACTATCTTTTCCAAGAGCAAAAATTGTCATCTCTTTCATCTCAAGGTGATTGGAGAGAAAAGATCTCAAAGAGATCCCAGAAAGATCTCAAGAGATTGATATCGGTATGTTAGTGTAAAATGACGATAATCTCTTCAAAAGGGGACAAGACTTAAGGTCAAAAACTTGACAAGTTGATTGGAGGAGTCAAGACCCATATATTAAGAATGATCATTGTTAACGGAAGATGCATCACCAGGTTTTTACATGGACCTAGACATTTTCTCAAGTAATATCAAAAGATCTCCCTAAAAATTAAGAGATTGTATGACAATATGAATCACTTTTACATATGTAGTCACATAGAAAATTTTTAAAATATGAAAAGCATGAGTCAACAACACCCAGATAAGACTTTAGATAGATGAAATAATAGAGTTGTTAACGTGTGGACACTTCATAAAGTCACCTAATTGAATTAAAAATAAGAAAAGAATGAGTGATAAATTGAATTATATAGACAATTTACATTAGTGTGCAGCTTTAAAGTTGAAGTAATCATCACAGTTGAAAATAAAAATAATATATATTTATATAGATCTAGTATCTCGGAGACTTCCAGAGATAGAGATTCCTGGGAGATCTCGAGAGATTCTCGAGAGATTACATTCTATGTCCAAGAGGAGCACCCACTTGCTACGTAGGTGGAGGAAAAGACAGGTAGAGCACCACCAAAGTTCAATTAGGAGAACCATACATGGTTTAAAAAAAATTAGATGTCATTCAACCTAAAGATGAAGAGATGCAATAAGAAGTCCATGCAACTCCAGCTACAATTCCAGCCCTACCTCTAGCATCAGCCCCAGCTCCAACAAGAGTCTCTCCGGGTCAGATGACAAAGTGCGTAGCAAGCAGGCTGGGCCGATTTGGCACAATGAAGAAGGTTTATCAACGAGGCATGAGAATTAGGAGTTCATCGCAAGCTGATGATGAAAAAGTAAAGAAAAGAAAGTTAAAAATCAGGTGACAATTTATAAGTCCAACAGACGGTACATAGGCACCCTCTTCAGATGATGATGGCGAGGAATTCATTCTACGTACACAACAGCAAATTAAAAGACCTTCAGGTAGAGGTGGAGGTGGAGATGGAGGCTTCTCTAGTAGTGCATGTATCACTAGAGCAGGAGTTGATGATTTAGGGCAAAGACAATATTCAAGTGATAGAAGTCAACATTTGAATCAAATGGGGTTTTTTGATGAATGCACAGCAGTCAATTATCCAGAACCCCCTGTGTATGAGGATTTTCAGTCATACATTCCAGGCACATCTCCAGCGCATAACATTGTCTATGATTTTACTTAGATGGTCGATTCTTTATTCTCTTATGAATACGGGCCAATCATAACAAGCAACTTGCCATGGAACATACTGGAGAACCAAGAGAATGAGTAATACGAAAGCCAATTCAAAAAATATTGGTGATAGGAAGGGATAGCATCATTACATTGTATTTCCTTATCAATACATCATTTGTACTATCTATATTTTGTTTATTTGAATGATCATTGGTAGAAACTTATATTTACTTGTGTGTAGCAACATGAAATGTGTTATACTTAGAAGTTATATTTTTTAAAAAAAAATTGTTTACAAGCTTTCCTAAAGTTTTAGAATGTTTAGTAATTTTCTGAATTTTTTATGACGAAAAAAAAACAAAAAAACAATCCAAACCTATTCTGGATCAATTTTCTTTCCGGAAAATCGGTCCAGATCGGTACCCACAGATCCGGGTACCAATTCTAATCCGACAATCCTTGAACCGAATGTATTAATGTCATCTAGATTCACGACAACAAAGTAGAAAATGTAATGTACAAACTCACAATCATCATAGACATGAATGCTTTTGCCATGAATAATTCTAAAACTAAATAATGAAAAGATGATTATAATAAAAACATTGCACCTGCAGCGATGCTAGCTTTCCTTCAGCAGTAGAAGCTTGTTTCTTCAAAGCATCCATGGAACTGGTAAGAGCCTCTATTTCAGCATTTTTGGCATTCAATGCATCAGTCATACTTGTTTCAACTTTGGTCACTTCAATCCTAGATAAGGATAGATCTTTCTCTAGCTGCATTATGCGGGCCTCATACGAGTTGCAGCGCTCTCTCTGTTGAAACATCCTTTTGTAAGTAACACAGATATTACAACAATGATATTTCCATGTTCATAAATAACCTCATGACTATCAAAAAACATATAAGCATGTGTATGTTAAAAATTCACCTCCCCAAGAAGGAGCTCCTCTAATTGTGCATTCTCAGACTTGTACCCTTGAAGCCGAGAGGACAACCCAGCACAAACCTGGTATGTTAGAATAATGCCAGCAATGGGTCAGTGGAGGAACCAGATATACAAGAAAATAAGCAAATAAATATGCAGAAAATTATTGGTTTTCCTGATAAATGGAAGCAAACAAACAAGATGAGTACTGAAGAATGAGTATGATTAAATAAGGAATCACCATGGAAACAGGTCAACTATCACAACAAAAGATGTTCAATAAACCACCTACAAGATTCTACTCAAAAAACACGCACACACAAAGGAAACTACATTTCAGAGATGAACAAGCATTTTCAGACATTCTCTAGATTATTGGATCATTTGCAACAAGAGCAATCCGCAGTAAGCAAAATGGGTATGAATATGATTCAATTAAAGAAGAACCCCAACCTTGACTTAGCAGTGCAACATAAGTACGAAGAACAAAGTATGCAATTATCTAAAAACTTAACCAATCATTTTTCACTATCCTAAATTCACCACATTACTAAGGCAAGCTGCCAAAGTGCTATTTCATCGAGAAATTAACAATTGGATTTGGAGGTTCTATGACCTCAGATATTTCTAAAGCATATGGATCTAAAAATCAAGAGAAGAACGTAGTAATAAAGCCGTAGCCTAGTTAAAAGCATGAAAACTGTGATGCATAGGACAGAGTGATATGTATTGGGAGCCACCACTGGAACCTAGAAGATCACCTCTGAGATAAGATCCCACCTGACTAGGTACCGAATTGTATGTCAGGCTTCTAATAGATAGAATGAAATGTCCCATGGAGTATACCTTAAGTATCAATGATCCAAAAGTTATGTTCATATTGTTTACTTCAAATAAAATCTTCACTAGAAAAAAAAATGGTAGGCCAGAAACTCCAGAATTTTCAAAAGCATTTGTGAACAATGCTGAAGTAACTTGACAGTACCCAAATGCCATTTCCAAATGTACCCTAATCAGGCATACCAGCCAGTTTGCTAAGACTCTGTCCAGACTGTGATCTCCTTGTTAACTAGCACCATCATTAATAATTCATGGTTCACATCACACGAAAAAAAAACATAAAACAGTATAGAATAGAGTAATCCTAGATTATACACATTTTACACATCTCCTATGCAAATATTTTAAAAAAGAGTAATCCTAGATTTTAAAAATGGAAATTGAAGCTTGAAATGGTATTTTTTACATCCTCCGAACCTGTGTCTGCGAGGCTGAGAGAAACTGTTTCAAACTTATCAACTGCTAGTATTCCTTGGGTATTTTATGAATTTTGGTAAAGTAAGTAGCAAAAAGAAACTAAACACAAAAGTACAAGCTAGTATGGTAAGTCTGGAATAATTTACCCTTGCTAATCTGGCCTCTTTTGACTGCCCTGTGGACACCGCACTCTTTAATAGACCTTGTGCCTACCAATCAACAATAAACAAGTCAGAATAAAAAATGAAAGAAATTCCTAGGACTAGACTCTGAAAAGCCACATCATACTTCATCAAGTTGATCTTGCACTTTCTTTGTGGCATTCACAGGTTCTTGATCAAAATGCTTATCAGAGGCCACCAAAGCCTCTGGTACAAAAGCACTGACATTGTCTTTGGGATTGCTAATGTTTTCCCCTTCCACATGTTCATTCTCTGATTTGTCTTGGCCGATACTCAAGGCCATGTTGTCATTGTTGGTGTTGGTATCTTGATCAGCAGCAGAAAGATCCTTCGAGCCAACAGAAACCACAGTTTGCATGGAAGTTTCAGGACTGCCTTTTGTGTCGTCAATGATTAGATTTTTATTTTCAGATGCACTGACACCTACAACATCATTACAAGTGGTTGCAACTTCATTTACATTGTTGATAGCATCAATGGTTGGACTGTTTTGAAAGTCTCCCTCGATGCTTGAGAGAATTGAGTGGGTATCGTTAATATGTGAGGGTTCTGGGGTGCTTCCTTCTGTCCTCAAATTCCCAAGAGTGTTCTCCAATTTTTCAGGTGAAATCACGTGAAGTGAAATAACAGGCGTTGATAATTGAGCAGTAGTTGGTTTTGCTTCATTGTCACTAGGTTTTGGAGGCCTATTATCAAGATGTTGTAATCGGCTCTGCAAAACCAGAAAAGAGAGAATGCCACCATTTCATTATATGAAATTATGAAAAATATGCACGTACGTCAAAGATTACCCTAAATCAAATTACCTTGTCATTCTTCTTTGTCCTCTGAACTTGAACTTCTTGACCACTGGATGCTACCCATCAAGAATGCATACCAAAACAGAATGTCAGCTATAGAGTCCATAAAATAAAACACAGAAATCGGGAGTGAATATGCTTCGGAAAATAACATACAGGTAATAAGCTAAAGTTTTATGGTAGTATCATCTTAGGAATAATCCAAAAAAAGTAAAAATATCAAATTAAAACGACCAAATACCTGATGGTTGTGGGTCAGAACGTTCATCTGCTAACTCGCTAACAACAAGCTTTGCTCTCCGGTCAACAACTTCAAACAAATCTAAATACAAGAATGCTTTTAGATTCCAATGGTATGATAAAAGAGTGACATGGCAAGAAGGTAATAAAGGAAATACTTCGGGAAAAGCTGCTCCAGAAAAGAGAGTGAAAAAAGAAATGATAACCCATATTGAGACTTTTTTCACCGCAGCCATTTAGAAGAAAGGTTGATGGGAAATGGTTGATCGTCATTGCAAATGTAATATTTTAGGGTTGTTTTAGTTTGAATAGTCTTTTTTTTGTGAACAGCGTGTTAGTAGTTTTAGTTGAAGAGTCAAAAGTTCATGTGGGCTCTATTTAAAGGAGCACCATCTTGTAACCCAAAAAGAAAGAATTGAAATTTTTGGAACCTTGGGCCTCTTAGGGGGGCACTGCCCCAGTTACCTCTTTCTTCCCTCCCCCTTGTAGGAATTCAATGCAACAAAATTATTCATATTTGGTTCAGAACGTCCACCTAAAAATGTGTCAATACAGACTGAATCATTTTCGTTAGACAAAGCTTGAGGAAGATGGCTCATATGGGAAAAAGTGCATTAGTTTATTTAACTTGGCATGCAAACTTAATGCTAATTGCTTAAAAGTAAATAAAAATCCCTGACCACGTCGAGTGGATGCAAACTATGGAACTTCAAACCATAAGAGAGAGCAAACATCATTTGACAGTCAATGTGTTATCTCACAAGTGGACTTTGAAAAAAAAAATGACTGACATTCATCATGAGCCAGCAGGATGTTGCGTTCAATATGTGGAGAGCTTGCAGGGCGGCTTCACACCCGTGCCTATCTTGAGTTGACCTACCACTGGATCATTGTCTAGTTTGCACGAGATTTGTGTATTACGCCTAGCCAAATTAGAAAGTTACTTTTATAGGGATCAATATATCTAGGTAGCATATACATTTCCTTTGGTTCTTTTGGTCGAAAAGGCACCTAAATTTTCCATCTTGTACATTGCAATGAGCAAAATCAATCTACCTCGTTGCATAACATCCACAACCAATTCTTTAGGCCAACCTGGAAAACACAGAAGAACACTGCATCCCTAATGACAAAATTGACATCCTCGAAAGCAGTAGCTGGCCACATGCGAATATCGGCAAGATCTACGACATGAATCTCAAAATGGGCGGCATCACCATACGAAACAGAACGTGATAGTGGCACGCTCTCGAGCGTAGTATTCCAGTTTTCATGATCTCCTCTTATTACCAGTAGCGGTCCCATCCAAGCCAATTTCAATTTTTTCTTTGTAACCGCATAACGGGATCAAGGCTGGATCGGAACGTAACAGGAGAACTTGCAGGAAACAAATGAGATAGACTTACCTTCGGCGGCTCTTAGCCAAGACGCCATTCGGAGACGGGGAGCTAGGGGAGGTGGAGAAAGTCGAGGGATCTTGTACGTGTACCCTCGCAGGTTCTAGGGGAAGGAATCAAGCAACATAGTTGGGAACTTCAGATCGTCGGCCTGACGATTGAAGCCTGCGCCGAAAAAAATACACGGTTTTTGTCATGCGTCCCCCAGATTTCATAGATGTAGCAAAAAACTGATCGGTTTACTTCTTATGAGCCTTAAATAGGGTGTTCATTTAACCCGAGGCCGGTCGGTTGGGTTGGACGAGCTATCAAAAAAATAGATTCTTTCTATATAAAATAATATTATATTTTTTATTCAAAATTACATATTTTAAATATTTTAATTTATGAAATTATATTTGATATGTAAAAAACATATTTTAAATAATTATTGTTTGATTATCTGCTTGAACCGAGTGAAATGTTTGATTCGTTCCTTTCCCTTCCATTTAGATCAAAAAAAAACAATTGTTTCTGGTCCAAACCAAACCATGCATAGAGCATGCGAATCTTGATTGTCATCACTTGTTCTCATCTCAGAAATTTTTGACGATTTCATCCGTAGAAAGTAAACACTTCTGAAAATATTTTCAACAATATGGATTTCTCCTGTTAACATTTTTAAAATAATAATTCCGACTTTTGAGAACTGTGTTTTTCCTTGAAAGAAATTGAATAGCTTTTTCATTGTAAAATAAATTATAGACCTTGCGATACCACACATAAATCGTACGTGTCAGCCATAAAAAGATGAATTTTAGTTGGATCCATGTGGAACTGGATCCAAACAGGTATTTGCTCAATCTCTTATATTTAAAATGTGATGAAAGTAATGCATGATCATCTATTTCCCAGACAGCAACGAAGCCTGTTTTATTTTTCCAGGAAGGAACATTAGCATTCAGCACATACCATAACGTTACCCCGTTAGTCGAATATGGAGCGCGTCACCGATGTGTGGTTTTCATTTCAAAATGCGGCATTTATGCAGCTTTTACAAATCATAACTTATAAAGTATTTGGTCGCAAAATAAAAATTGACACGCATTTTTTTGATAAAATCACGACACTTTGGTAAGATACGACGACAAAAGGTGTTGAGTATCACGCGTTATTGATGTAGGACAGACCGCCAAACTGATCGGCTAAACTCCCTGATCTGCGTCATAATAAATTAATTTCTAGCGGAGCACCGGATCTGATACCAATATGATGCCCTACCTTGTACACAATATAACCCCCGAGCTACTCTACTACATACTCAATTGTACGTTTGTGCAGTTCCTCGTCAAAATCTCAGAATGATTTTCTTATAGATTAGACTTGCACATATAAATATATATACAGTTACATTTGGGGTTAAAAGGGAAAAATGAATACATCAGATGTTTCTTCTGCCACACAAGAAATGAAGCATTCTCGGGGCCCTTCCCTTCCCCTACCTGTTCTGGAAGTTGAGTGTCTTGATGCAGTAGGCATACAGGAAGGCGAAGAAGACAGCAAAACCCACCAGCACGGTTGCCACCGCCCACATGAAGCCCTCATCGTACCCGAAGTAGTCCTTGATGTACTGCTTGATGGCCGTGTCCGGGGATCCCGGCACCCGGATCGTCTCCTCCACATCGCCGTACTGAGTGGTGATCAAGCCGTAGACGGTCCAGGCCAACGGGCAGATCCAGTAGTACCAAATCCACCATTTCGGGATTCTCTGCGCACGTTTCAGGGCAACAAGGTGTAAGAAAAAAATTAAGGAGTGGAGAAGAACAGAGAATTCCCCTTCTACCGTGAAGTGTGCACTTACGGGTCTCGGGATGAAGAAGCCGGAGAAGAGGTTGAATAGGCCGTAGAATGTCGCTGCCAAGATGGCCGCCACTTGATGGTTGGGGGAGATGGAGACTGTCATCATCCCGTAGTAGGTGAAGTACAGGAAGGAGAAGAAGTTCACGAAGTAGAACCAGAAGAACTTGGCAGCGGTCCACTTAAAGCTAAGCATGGCATACACAATCAGCGTGTAATAAGTTGTCTGGACGAGTACGTAGGGGATTTCCACGACCACCTGCACAGCGGAGAGGTGCGGTTCCGTCGGCAAATACAACAGCAAAATGGGGGGTCATACATCAAAAGATGACAAGGCTATATAATTACCTGGGCGATGGCATAGGGCAGAGCCGAGTACATGCCGGCAGCTCTCTCTCGATAGAACACCGTCCTCTCGATCGCCACGATTGGTTGCACGGTAGAGCAGTTATTGATGCCAACGAACAACACAGCAGCGTACATAGCCCCGATGATGGTGAGCAGATCACCTGAACTCTCCCTATGAACAGAAGATAGTTCAATAAGTGACCTGGTGACAGAAAGATGCAGCTGAAAGCTGAACCATTCGATTCAAGAGAGTCCAACACCGTGATTAATTTGCGAGGGGGGTTGACAGAACCTTTTCTTGCCGATCTTCCAGAATATGCTGCCGAGCATGAGGGCGCAAGCCAATGTGAAGAAGTATCTGACGAGGTTGTAGTCCGGGCTTCTCCAGTAAGTCCACCATTGCTTCCAAAGGCAAGATTTGAATTGCTCAAGCGTGCTCTGGGAGTATCGTGTTGGGAATGAGAGGTCCTTTGAGCCCGGGGGTGGTGAGCTCAGCTCCTTAATCAGCGTCTTGTTGCGCCTGATGACAGTTTAAGATATTTAAAAATCAATAAAAGTGCGCTTAAATATACATGTTCGATTTGATAATGGAAATTGATTATGTTAACCAACCCAAAACTGCGGTACTGAGTTAGAGTGGCCCAGGCTTATAAGCATGGGTACCTCCCCTACCTAGCCAATATGGCACTATTCTAACTCGCCCCCTCACGTGCAAGCTCTTCTGGCTTTGACACGTGTACACTGTCTATGGGTGACGATTGACGGAGGGGGGTCCACAGTCTTTGGCTCTGATACCATGTGAAATTCCAAAAGCGCACGTGCGTTTTTGGAATTTCACATGGTATCAGAGCTGGTCAGGCTGTAGGCTCTGTCCTCCGGTGAATTTGCTCCTATTTTCGCTCGGCCCTGCCCCGTGTATTCTTATCATGGCTCTGACGGTGGTGACTGGCCGAGAGGGGAAGTGTTGAAGGGTTTAATCCCATATTGGCCACCGGAGGAATATTCCATGTCTTTATCATAGTCTGGACCTGGGTCTCCTTAACGCACGTGCGTTTTTGGAATTTCACATAAGGAAAAGCATCTTAGTCAACTAATTCTTGACTTGACAACTTCGGTCAAATGTTGCACATTAGACACATCAAGCCAATCACTAACTATTGATAGTATTAAGTTCTTCCCTTCACTTACTGATATAAAGATGAGGTGTTGTAGTGTTCGGCAAAATCCATTCCTAGCCGCACTTCAGCTGCAATTGAGCTCACTTCTAGCATCCATGTCGCAGGGTTGTATTTGTCTTTAATTTTTGGGACACCCGGAATTGCCTGCAAAGTTTGAACATAATTAATATTAAGTTTTAAGCAGAAAAATGCACCAGCTCATAAAAGAAGGTTGGAAAGATGGGCGTCTTGGGTGACTAAATGCCACACAAGGATACCTCAAAGTATTCAATAATCTTATTTGAGTGCCGGCCCAGAGGTCCAGAGTATATGACTTGCCCTCCTCGTTTCATCAACAGCAACTGTAGTGGATAAGAGGATGAGATATGAAGGTGAGATTCCCAGCTTTGCCGTTGAGCATCTAAAATTGTAAAAAGGCATGTTCTTTTTAGTCAATCAACAAATGTTCCTTCTTTCTCACCTCGTCAAAGGACTCAAATATGTCAATACTTGGCTGGTGAATGGTGCAAACAACAGTTCTTCCTGTGTCAACAGTGTTCCGCACGGTCCTCATGACAATGGCTGCAGCACGAGCATCAAGGCCAGATGTAGGCTCATCCATGAATATGATCGAAGGATTGGCAACCAGCTCCACTGCTATTGTCAATCTCTTTCTTTGTTCTGTTGACAAGCCAGTTACTCCGGGAAGCCCCACAAGGGCGTCCTTGAGGTTGTCAAGCTCAACCAGCTCCATCACTTCATCCACGAAAGCCTGAAAGCGAAAGGAACAACATGATGATCACTATTATGAACAAAAATGCTAATACTTAGAATGATGCACATCTGTATCACATGACCTTCTGAGAGTAGCATTCAATACTAAGGAACACCACCATATATGCTATTTAAGATTGTTTAAGGCAGTATTTTCTGGTACTAGTTCAATTTTGGGTATTCTTTTGACTGCTATCTGACTAATATTTGAATAAAGAAGGTTGACTTACCATCTTTTCTTCGTTGCTGACTTCACTGGGGAGTCGAAGGAATGCAGAGTATATCAAGGATTCCCTCACTGTAACTTGGGGAGAATGGATGTCAGTCTGCTCACAGTAGCCAGAAATCCTCGCAAACGTTTCCTGGTTCTTCGGGTATCCAGAAATCCTTATGTCTCCTTCAATATACCCCCCTGTCTTCCTCCCTGCCAGAACATCCATAAGAGTCGTCTTCCCAGCTCCACTCACTCCCATGAGCGCCGTCAACACGCCAGGCCGGAAGGCACCTGTTACTCCCCGCAGCAGCTGAAGCCTGTCCTCAGTCACTCCTTGTTCCTTCATTTCCTGAAAACAGATTATTCAAGTTAGCGAGCATGTATTTGAATAGGTGATCAGTGCGGGGCAAGCATCACGGGATTGAAATAAGGTTCAGATTGGCTATTGCCAATTTTGATCCAGTCCAGATTGCATCTTCCCCACCGTACTGAGTGGGGAAGACAACGCTGTTTGGTACAAGATTTTTTAGGGGGTAGGTGATAAAACAGGTTTATCTACAAATTAATCTGGTACCAAACAACCCCTAAACAATCCGATGTATCCCCGGAGTGACCGGATCCCCATTTTACAGTGATCTTCTCCACCCAAGAGGGCCCCACCTCTACTGCCGATTCCACGGCAATTCACTGATTCTGGCAGAATATCGGCTGATTCAGGCCGATTCCGTGTTGATTTAGGTTGAAATCGACCGATTCAAGAGAAAATCTATTTTGAAATTGTTCTCCCCTAAATTAGGTTGGCATATGTCAAATTCGATCCGAAATTCATCGGCCAATTCCGTGAATCATGGTATTGAGGAACTTACTGGAGGCATGTCGACGTAGTAGCTCACGTCATCAAAAGACATGGCAAGAGGTTGGAACGGAAGAACCATCCCTCTTTTGGGGGCGACGCCGTTGGCCGACTCCAATAATCCATCAGCATTCAAACCACTGCCATTCACTCGGCTACTCATGCGTCGGATCATCATTTCCCCTGCAACAAGAACATCATACGATCGACGAATTACTTAGATTTCCATTTGATCCAAGCGGCTTGTGTTACGGTATCTGCTAATTAATTAACCAAAGAGCAAGCCCGTACTTGTGTTGTTCCCATCGTTAGAAGAGAGAAACCGCCCCATGGTCTCTTTCCTCGATCCTGTGACCTTCAATCTTGGCATCTCCTTGGTTTCTTCTTGATGGGCTTCCATTTCGTTGGCTTCTTCCTCCGATATGAAGGCTTGCGGCTTCCCAAGAGCTAATGAAACAGGACAAAGGTGAAACAATCAAGAGATGGCAGGCATGCTGCGGCTTTTCAGTTTCCACCCAAGAGAAGCAGAGAGCGATCGACTGGTTCAGCACTTACGGTTGAGGTACATCAGCGACAGGGTGAAGAGAACATTGAAGAGAATGGTGAACCCTAGCAGGGCCCCCACTCCGATCCAGTACCAGTACTTCTTGGTGAAGACGTCGAAGCTGTCAAGCACGGCGATGCCTAACCTCTTCAGACCTTCATCTGTCTGCCACGCCACGAAGAAAAGAATGTAAGCCCAGTGATCAGATCAGATGGCTTTACAACAGGGAGAGAGAGAGAGAGAGAGAGAGAGAGAGAGAGAGAGAGAGAGAGAGAGAGAGAGAGAGAGAGAGAGAGTACATTGACAAATTTGTTCATCCACCGCGGAGCGTACATCTCGTTCACGGCCAGAGCATTGAAGGCGTAGGTGAGTGGCGAAATCCAGTAACCCCATATCCACCAGTTTGGAATCACCCCTGTTTTCACGAGTTGAATAGATTAGCCTTCGATCGAGAGCAGAACTTGATGTGCAGCATCGCACATTAATTTTATTTAGAGGTTGAAGGTAGAGAAATTGACTACCTCTTCTCAAGATGAAACCGCCGAGGACGAACACGACCAGGAGGAGCAGGGCACCTCCAGTGTTGGCGACAATGTCAGAGCGGCAGAGCCCTGCGGAGAGTCGGAAGAGCCCGGCGGCCATCTGCTGGACGAGGAAGATGAGGAGCAGATGCTTGAAGAAGCGGCTGGCCTCGGGGGCGAAGCCGATGGAGTAGTAGGTCATGAGAATCCAAACGACAGACTCGAGCACGGAGATGGGGATGCGCAGGATGAAATTGGGAAGGGTGAAAGCCCACGCCGGGTAGAAGAGCAGGTCCCGGTGCTTGTAGAACACCGGCAGGCGCTGTATGGTGATGGACAACTCGGCGAAGCCGTTGAACATGTTGATCACCATGCTGAAGAGCAGGGCGCCGACGTAGAGGGCGCCGTCCTGTTGGGTCTTGGTGTGCATCCGCGTGCGCAGGAAGACGGTCGAGGTGATGAAGGCGATTATGATGATCTGCACGGTCTTGAAGACGTAGACGAAGGAGTTGCGCTTGATGAGGAGCCACTCCTTGCCGAAGGAGGCCCTGAGGAGCTCCCAGGCGGGGACGGCGTTCCTGGTGAAGACGAGGGCGGCCTTGTGGCTCTGCCTCTTGTCGAACGGCGTAGAGAGCTCGCTCTCCAGGCGGAGGCCGACGTCGAAGCGCTTGAAGCGGGCGGCGAACTCGGAGACGGTGATGAAGCGGTAGGGGCGGTGCTTGTCGGCCCAGTACTGCTCCTGGTCCTTGCGGGAGGTGACCTCCTGGAGGAAGTCGGCGGTGCCCTTGCGCTCGGGGCAGCGGAAGCCGCAGCTCTCGAAGAACTCGACGACGCGGTCGCGGGGGCCCTGGTAGACGATCTGGCCCTCGGACAGGAGGATGACGTCGTCGAAGAGGTCGAAGGTCTCCGGCGCCGGCTGCAGCAGCGACATCAGGATGGTGGCCTCGCCCAGGTGCACGATCTGCTGCAGGCACTTGACGATCTGGAAGGTGGTGGAGCTGTCCAGCCCCGTCGATATCTCGTCCATGAACAGCGTCTTGCACGGACCCACGATCATCTCGCCTGCGTCACCACCATGTATATGATATATCCAACCGGCCGGCGTTACTCCTCAGACAAATATAATAGGATTCACAAGCAAGTACATTAAATGTACATCTCAACTATTTATGTTATGTTGATAAAAAAAACTATTTATGTTATGAAATGCATTTTCTTCAAGTAGTTCCCGACGAGATTCTCGTTCATCCAAGTAGAAAATTACTTCCTCTAATTTTCTACGGAGAAGATCGGGATTTGGTTCGGTCTACAGCGCTATGCCGTGATGGCTATAACACGGACCATGCTTAATGGGCTTATCATGTTCGACTAGTGGGCTAATAATTATTGGGCCTAAAGGAGTCTGTACCTGTGGTGACACGCTTCTTCTGGCCCCCGGATATTCCTCTGTGCATCGCGTCTCCGACGATGGTGTCGCGACATATATCAAGCCCGAGAATCTGCGCATATATCATTGCATGCAAAGATATGTGTAAGGCAGGCGATCAGGCGGATAAATATGTTCTATAGTTTTTGCCAAATACATAAAAAATAATTTTTTTTGCCCCCCCCATCCAATGCCGAATGACTGCGTTGCACACGAACTGTGTAGAAGCTTTATTCATTTCGGTCTCACATTTTTAGATGCGCAAACCTCTTTTTGACCTAAATTTGTTTGTTTCTGAAGCAGGTGACTACCGCTTGACGTAGGAATTCTTATTCCCTGCTTATTTAAATAACCCTCTTTAATTCATCCCCTACAAAAAGACTCACAACTCATCTTTTGTGTCTTCTACATAAATATGATGCGATAACCTTTTGTTACGCCCATGCATGCATATTTTGGCGATGGTAACCTGTAATTATTCACTCCTATTACATACGTGAAAATTCATGAGAGATTACTAATTATTAATTAATTACAATTGTATCCAAACTGAATTTTGAAATGGAATAAAAGATGTTTTTAAAATATTTGAAGATCTATTTCGAAAACATAGCAAAGAGGATGCACTTATATATTCAACGATATTAAAAGGAACAAAAATCATTAATCACGTGCATGAACATGAATGAAAGCATTCCATAAATTATGCAGTTGGTCATAACTTTGTTAAAATATTTTATTAATATTATTTTAAATTTCAAATACTTTTTATTTTATTGATCTTGAGCTTATATAATGACCCCCGGAAAACAAAATTTTTATAGCTCCGTCACACACACACACACAGAGAGAGAGAGGCACACATGTACAAGCACAGTCGTGTTCGACGGCCAGTTTTGTTATACTGCCTAGGTGGATAATCGAGAAATGCTGACTAGGTTGCCAGCTAAGACGTGGACACCCGCCAACTGGGAACGGAGGGACAAGCTAGGCAAGTGGTTGACAAAATGCCTAGCAGGAGGGTTCCACTCCACTGACTTGTGTGAGCCGTCTTGGACCTTCCTGAGCTGTTCCATCTCTGTCTATCTGCTCCAGCACTTAAATATAGACTACAATTGTATCCCCCCCCCCAATCATTAATACGGCCAAGACATCTCTATCACATTTAATTTAAAAATTAACATTATTATAAATTATCGAGAGAATGATGCCAATTCTAAAAATTATAGTATAAATAAATGACGTTATGTTAATATAACTGTCCATCCGAACCAATTTTGATATTAATACTCAGTCCGTTAGAAATCTCAATATAAACATCGACATGGTATTTGTTTTTTTATACTGTAGCCAAATAGGACGTAATTAAAGATATCAAGACCTACCCACATACCATGATTGAATTGCGCGTCATAAAAAATATGGCAGAATAATATTGTTGAATATCAATGACGAAGAACTAGCTGGGGACTAGCTAGGCCATACCCTGAGAGTGTAATCCGTCTGAAGAGTGCTCTCGACCCCTTCCATGGCTGTTGCCTGTGCATCATATGGTGCGCCACCGGGGGTTATCAAAACGACGGTCACGACAGCAGTTACAGTTACAGTTAAAAAAGAAGAAGAAAGTTACAGTTACCTTCATGAAGAGATCAACCTCGGCTTCCGGGAAGATGCCCACTTCCTTCTCCCTTCTCGCCAGTTCACTCAGCAGCTCTGCACAACGTACGTTTTCAAGGAGATGACCAAGATATATAATAATCATAGTTCAAATTCGCGATGCAAACAGTATTAATACTGCGTGTCCCAAATCATGTTGACATCTGGGGCGGGATGGGGTGATCTACCGTATCTAGACCCAACTCCTTGGCACCGGGCGGAGAAATCCAGGGTTTCCTTGACGGTCATCTCGCCGACATGCACGTCGTTCTGGCTGATGTACGCCGCCGTCTTCTGCGGCACGAACTCCTTGAGCTGGTGCCCGTTGTAGGTCACCTCCCCCCTCGCCTGCGGACACGCGCGCGGGAGCCCAAGCTCATTAGCTTAAGATCGAGTTATTCGGGTCAGCTTAATCACCGCCACCAACCTTGAGACTCGGATCCAACCTTCCAGCTAGGGCGAGAAGGAGGGTCGTCTTCCCCGACGACGGGGGGCCCAGAAGGAGGGTCATCCTGGAGGGTTTCACGATCCCAGAGGCGTCGCGGAGGATGGTGAGCGTGGTCCTCCGGCCCATCTCGACGCCGAGCAGGCCGACGGCGGACTCGGCGATGTTCCTCGCCGTGTTGATCAGCGACGGCAGCGCCCTGTTGCCCACCTGGCAGTTGGCCTCTATCGTTAGGTGCTCGAATCTCACCTCCACCGTCGGCAAGGTGATGCCAACCCTGCAAAGCATCACGCACATGTCTCTTAATTAATATATTTTGTGATCCATACTGCCCATCATACATGGTAGCGGTTCGGATTGGAGGGGAGAAATTTCTGTCAAAAAAGAATATCATTAACAACTTAAGAGCTCAACTTAAAGATATCAGATTTTTTTTTGGCTTATTAGGTTCAGTAAAAATGATTTCTTTGAAGAAGGAGAGAGAAACCTCTCAAAACTCAGAGAGATACGAGTTTTTGAAAAGTTTTTGATGCAATCTCTCTCACGCGAGCTTATGTTTGATTTGATGAAAATATGTAATACATGATTTTATGAACATTTATTATCCTTATTCAGAGGCTGTAATTTTATGCCATGTTTGGTAACATTATTAGGTACCTCTATTACTATTAATTTTAAAATTGATATTGATAGGAACCATTAAGAGGTGTTTGAAAAATTGTATCAATTTTAAAATTTGTAGTGCAAACAAAGCATATTATGTAATACAAGTGTCCACTTGTATTACTTTTAATATTGATATTCCAACATTTGAAAATATTAACATTAATATTGATATAGTATCAAAAATGAAACTCTAACCAAACAGGGCATTAGGTGCCGTTAAGGTGATCTGTGTTCATATAAGGTTGGTGGTGACGAGTTGCCCAAGTTAAACTCGGTTAAATCGTCACACACATGATGAATATGGTTGATTTAATTCTTCGCGGTTGCATGGAACAGATAGAGCGGCGAATGCCCAACAACCGGGCCATCTTAAAAAAAGTCGAAGACTCGAGGAACATGGCCGCCGAGTAGACAATCACGATTCACGACCACCTACCCCCGCGTTGACCAATCTATATAGAACTCGACCAATCACACGACTCGGAAGACAACGACGAGTCACAAAACTCAGCATCTTGGACATCATCTTCTATTCGCCGATGAAGCTACGGGCACTCACACGACGGAAGTCTTTTTATCACGAAGGGAAGGTCGTGCTTGGGTGATGGGGCTGTCGTCGGCGAGCTAAAGAAAAGAGCCATCGCCGGCGGCGACTGAAAACAATGTCTAACATGGTAGCAGCGACGACCTGGCGGAATTGCTATGTGAAACACGACGGTTCTAGTACCGAGAACGGAGACGATTTACGAGGAGGAATCGGGGACTCACTTGTCGATCCGATTCCGGAGCTTCTTCAGGAATCGTTCGTTGTCCTCCTCGGCTACACGGAAGACCCGCTCGATGAACTCCTGGCGGTCGCTCATCCCCAGCTTGCGCACGTCCACCTCCTTGTGCGTGTACTGCCTCCCGGCCGGCTGGGCGTGCTCCTCGCCGCCGCCCTCCGCCGCGGTCTTGAAGATGCTCGTCCGCAGCCGGTCGTAGGTGGGGAGCTTCTCGAGCGCGGCCCATCGCAGGGCCTCCTCGTCGTCGTCCACCCTGCGGCTCGCGTACGACGTCCGCGAGCTCGCCCTAGAGAAGACGTCCTCCATGCCCCAGTTGCTCCGGCTTATGCTCCGGCCCAGGTTGCGGCTCGCCCGTCGCCCCGACTCCCATACTTTCTCCACGCTCTCCATCTCTCTCTCTCTCTGGTCCTCTCCTCTCCTTTCTTCCTTGCAGCTCCCCCCTTCTCTGTCTCTCCCTCTCCCTCTCCTACCTCTTCGGGGCCCGGGGAGATTGAGGTCAAGGAGGGAAGCTGAGAGGTTGGTGTGCAGAAGAAGTTCCGTTATATACGAGAAGTGGAGAAGGTAGGAGAGGATGGTGTGGCACCCTCGCAAGCTGCAACTGGCCCAAGGTGGATAGTATTTTAATGGTACATTCGGGAAATTGGCGAATATTGCCTGACTTGTTTGACCGAGGTGCACGCGGTTGGTGGGGAGGGTGGGACCGGGGGTCCACGCTGAGTTGGTAAACGTTGACCAGAGTGCATTTCCGGCCGGGAGTACTTGCTCCCATCACAGTGTATTAAAAACTAAGATAGTACACGTGGACTTTATATGCTCCCCCTAAATTAAAAGGAATTAGCTAGATCTCTCCGATCATGGTAAAGAGATTTCTCAATGGCTATTCTGGGAGCTTTCTTTTTTTTGAAGCCACAGATTTTAAAATAATACTTCCAAGACTAACGCACACAATTTGTTTTTTTGCGGGACTAATATACATTTCGTTGGAAATTAGAGTCGAGAACAAAGACGAATTTTGGAAAACATGGACATAAAATGAAATGGGATTTTACAATTCTAACCCTGAGTAATTAAGTGAGGCGGTCATAAATAATCCGACTCCGTAACAATTTTTACAACACGTTGGTTAAATCTGATATTGTCTACTTTTTAAAGAGAGGATCGTGTTTGAATCCTTTTTAAACTAACTTTCGCTTTTGTGTGAAGTCTCGGTTTATCTCTGATTTTGATCTGGACTTTGAAAGCTATCAAAGGGGGTTAGTAACTTAGTAAGAAAAAATATTATGGTAGTCTTGCAAATAAGAATGTTAAGAAGTGTGTTACTTTAAAAGGAAAGCCTTTCTAGGAGGGGGTGGGGGTATGGAACGAGAGGTACAACATTTCGAAGTACGTAAACATTTCTATGTATTTCAATCTCTTGCTTTCGTTTGTCCGCTATCAGATGACGACGACACGGTCCACGGATATATATATATATATATATATATATATATATAGTGATAGGTATATGCACGGGTAAATAATACTACTATACTTTGGTTGGTATCGACCTTTTTATCATTTAATTTGTTTTCGCGTAACCCTATAATGAGAACCGTAGTACGTGTTTCCCACCAACCGCGACCTCTACTACTTAGCTTGGAATCCTCTCTTAACCAGTTGTTTGCTGATTCTAATTCAAGATATCTCGGATATGAGAATATGTCATGGGTCTCTGACTTGGTTTCTCTGTCGATTCCAACAATATGTTACGAACTGTTATACATGAACACCAGTTATTAATATTGCAATAATTAGGTAGGTTAGCTTGGTTCGGATAAGCTTTCGTACCCGAGTTTAAATTTAATTAGATTTATGACATAGGTATCAAGAAGAGTACTCTTGGTGAGATAGAATTTATTCGATTATTCTTCGTATGATTAACTTGAAGCGATAGCTCATTCATGAGTCAAGAGAGCTAGCTAGCTATTCCAATATGTGCGTGTGTTTAATTTGGTTGCAGCTAAAATCTAGATGTTGTTTGATCATATACATTTCTTTAACAGTAAATATGAAAATATGGCATTGAATGGTTGTGAATCAGTCCGGTATATATATATATATATATATATATATATATATATATATATATATATATATATATGCAAGTGTCCTTGGCGTTCGACGAGCTTACAACAAAAGTCCCAACTCCTTAATTTCTATTTATATGAATAGCCCCCCCAATTTCATTAATTTATTGTGAAGGACAACATTTTGGGGGTATATTTTCATTGAAAAGTATTATTTATTGAAGATACAATCTGTCATCTCTTTCTCTCCTCTCTCTTTCTCACTATATACTGCGCCAAAAGCAGGTCCATGATCATGGTGAGTAGACCTGTAAATGGATACGGAGTATCCAATATGAAGCCTGAATCCGAAATTCAAATTGGCCTATCAGTACTTGTCCATGGTTCGGCGTATATGCCATTTCGGATTCGGGATACACCTGACTTGGTGGAGACCCGAATCGATCCTTTCGGGGGTGGATGTGAAAACCCTATCGGGGGAGGGGGGCTGGGAGCTCCGGGACGAAGGGGGGAGGAGGACCGTTGCCGGCCTGCTGTTGGTGGTGGCGCCGGCGAGGCGGCTCCAGGGCGCCGCCGTCGTCCGCGTAGGGGAAGTTCACCTTGGCCTTGCTGCCGCGGATGCGACGAACCTCCCGGTCTTAGGCGCGGGCGGCCTCCTCGGGCGAGCCAGACGCAGACGCCCTTCCGCAGATCTCTGATCTCCGCCGCCCACTTCCCCCACGGCCGCTGCTGGATCCCGCGGTACAAATTCTTACGCTCCCGCTTCCTACCCACCGCACCGACCCCTGCAAATCCACAGCGGCGAGATGTATTCGCAGCAATCTAAAGGCCTCTCTACCAGTAAAAGGAGCAAAGGATGCTTTAATTCCGGGCACCACGACCATCACCACCGCTTGCAAGCAGCAGCAGGAGGAGGGCTACAAGGAAGAGGAAGAGGGGGGCAAAAAAGAAGCTAAGAGGATGTATCACTACAGGTTTAGCAACACGGTGATCGGTTACCTGAATCTGTTGACGCTGCTGGCGTCGATCCCGATCATCGGCGGGGGGCTGTGGGTGGCGCGGAGCAGCGCCACCTGCGAGCGGTTCCTCCAGACGCCGCTGATCGTCATCGGCTTCGTGGTGCTCGTCGTCTCGCTGGCCGGGTTCGTGGGCGCCTGCTTCAACGTCGCCTGGGCGCTGTGGCTCTACCTCTGCGTCATGCTCCTCCTCATCGTCGCGCTGCTGGGCCTGACGGTCTTCGGCTTCGCCGTCACCAGCCGGGGCGGGGGCGCCCAGGTTCCCGGCCGCGTCTACCGCGAGTACCGCCTCGACGACTACCACCCCTGGCTGCGCGCCCGGGTCTCCGACCCCGGCAACTGGCGCGCCGTCCGCGGCTGCCTCCTCAGCTCCAGAGCCTGCACCAAGATCGCCGCTTGGACGCCGCTCGACTACATGGAGCGCGACCTCACCCCCGTCCAGGTGCGCGCCGCGCAGCTCCATCGTAGCACCACATATATAATTTAATTTCTTCTTCCGTCGATTGCATCGATCTTTTATTTTTATTTTTTTGGTTTATATTCGGCAGTCCGGGTGCTGCAATTGCAGCCGACGTCGTGCCGGTACGGGGAAGAAGGGAGCGGCGCGGCGGCGCAGGAGGAGGACTGCTACCGGTGGAGCAACGCGGCGGCGGCGCTGTGCTACGAGTGCGAGTCGTGCAAGGCGGGGGTGCTGGAGCAGGCGCGGCGGGACTGGCACAAGGTGTCGGTGCTGAACGTGGTGGTGCTGGCCTTCCTGGTGGGCGTCTACTCCATCGGCTGCTGCGCCTTCCGCAACGCCCGCCGCGCCGACGGCGATTACCCCTACCACGCCGAGAACCGGATGTCCAAGGTCCGCCCGCGCTGGGACTACTACTGGTGGCGCTGGTGGTACGACCGCAAGGACCGGGCTCTACTGATCCGCCGGGCTGGTTCTACCCTCTGCAAAGACGGTACCAATTTCTGATCGCCTCGCCCCCCCATGGCAGAGACGACGGTACTGATGATGATGTTTCACGGTGTAACGGGTTGACCTGGATCCAAAAGTATTTTCGGATTCAGGTATGAATTTAAACCTGAAATCCAATAGTTTATCAGGCCTGCTATTAAATTTGAATTTGTCTTATTGGATTCAGGTTTGGATCCTAAAAAATCCACCTGATAATGACCCGTTTACAGGTCTAATGGTGAGGAAGGAAGAGCAAATTTTATGTAATCAGATGAAAGCTGACTTATGATTGAGAGATCATTCACTTTCTATCCAAACTCAAGAGAGTTCCTGAGAGAATCCACGCGTGATGAATTAATTGATTTGCAAGACAAAACAATGGACGGATGGGAATAATATCTATAATATCCTTTAACTCCCTCTCTTGTGAAGCTTGGGGTTCTTGGTCTTCTTGGCCGTGGTTGAGAACTTGAGATGTCATATATATATATATATATATATATTTGTGACATGAGGATGTCATGGTCATTGAAAAGGTATGTCAAAAAGATTCGTGGTGCCAGTTTTTGTGAGGTCATCAAACGAAAATGAAAAAATAATAATAATGAGGTGAATGATGGAGGTAATATATATATATAGTCAACCACAATGCCAAACAAATACCTTGGATGACTTAGTAGTTGACTTGTCTACCTTAAAATCACCGAGGAAAAATAGTTGATACAGATATAAATGTAAAAAAAAAAACTACTGTTGTTAATGAATCGGGCACAGCCCAGAACAAAGTAGGTCAATTAAGATACAAAACTATATTGGGCCGGCCTGGCTGACCCGTTTTATATTGTTGGTCTAGTCAGATCTCACTCAACTTCGTCCAACCCTACCTTAATTCTTTTAATTTATAAACATGTTATTATAAAATTAAATGAACATAGTTATTTAAATAAATACTATAAAACCAATAATAAGTAAAAATAAAATATATTTAAATAAGTATAAATGATATTTTTAATCGAAAAAATTGAGGTACATTTGACCCGTTTCAACCCATCTTGGCCCAACGGACAGTCCGGTTAAGGTTTATGGGCCAAATCTTATAACCCTATATTGGTCAGCTATCCAGCAGCCCCCGTGATCCTTTGTAGCCCTAAAAAACCTCATTCTTTAAGTAGAATAAAAAAAACATATTTATCATCGTGATATCTCTTTTCACAAAAATAAGAAAAAGATATTACAGAAATGGTTTTGAAGGTGATGCAACATACTTGGAAGTAGGCCTAAATATGATTATAATGCCTAATAGGCAAAAAAAAATCTAAAAGTAGGCGTGGCATACTATGCATATTAATTATTACCACACCTAGGTCCTAAATTCCCCTCCTTCCCGTGATTATTAACCAGCACTATATTTTTTTTTGTCGGATGGCCGAGTGGCCGAAGCACACACAGCGCAGTGCGTCGACGGACGATCGAGCCCCAGCGCTCGATCGTCACCTGATCGTCGGTCCCCCCGGGACAGACGGTGTTCAAGTGGCAGACGAAACGACGTTCGAGCTGCCGCTCGAACGCCGCACCCCACGCAGACGTCCATGCCAACCCACCTAAGGTGGGTCGACTATTAACCAGCACTATTAATATCTTTCTCCACCGACTGCCAATATTAAAATTAATATCTTATTAGTAATTTCAATACCATTAATGACCAAAAATGCCATTGATTAGCCTGTGTGCCGCGGCTCCAGCTTTTGGCCGGACAGGTGAAATAGGGAGGCGGACGGCGGGAGACAGCCCATGCACACGCGTGCAGAGGGAAATGAAGTCAGTTCAGTGAACGCATATATTTTGAGTTTAGATCACCTCAGTTTTTAGGTAGAGAGAGTATTCTCAGCCCCTAATCAAAATCGATCGCAATCTTAAATCACTTAAGTGACGATTCAAATAACAAATTTGGTGAATTATTATCAAAAAGAATTGAATCGTTATCGATGCCTTGCTAATTCACTGTCCATCGATAACGAATTGTATTAAGTTTTGTAGTAAGTTTGTAAGATGTTGGTGACAGTTCAATAACGATTCACCGATTCATTAATTCGTTAATGACGGAGTTAAATTGTTATCGATGTTTTATTAACTCACTACTCATCACTTAAATGGTTGAGATCGCGACTCTTTTTCATTGAGAACTAAAAGTACTCGCTCCTCTTTGAGACTGAGGTGATTCAAATTCATATTTTAGGTGAATTTACCTCTTAGAATCTAATATATAGCTATTAACATTCAATATAATAATTTTATTTTTATTTTTATTATTAAGTAGAAATTTTGAATTTTTATTTTAGTTTTCATCTCCTATTATCAGAGTGATTGAAAGGTTGATGGATGGAATATCCGAACTCCCATTGTCGGAGCAGCGCGGCCTTTGTTCCAATTTTATCGGATGTTCAAAAAAAAAGGACAGGCGCGGCCTTTGACTTTGACGTTTCGGCATCCAGCGCAACGTGTTGAAGTCCATACAGAAAAAAGAAGATCAAATTTTTTTGTAGAATTCAGTATGATTTAGAATATTAGTCAGCTAAAGATGCAAAAAACTGTATATTAATTATTTTTTGAAAAAAAATCTTATTCAAACAGCCGGAAGGGAACAAGTGATTTGATCATCAAATAATTGCAAATATCATATTGTTTTTTATATTAGCAACTCTGTATCGTTGAGGTCAAATAATCTATATATTTACATGAGTTGCTATATATTACTTGCTAAATCTTCAAACTACTTGAAAGTCTCTTCCGTGAGTTTTAGAATGACCAAAACGTAATCTCTTACTTGTAGCATCGATCTGTCCACCACTCTGATATCCTTTATAATTATTAGGAATATACAGATACATATATCCGGTCAATGACAACGGACGGACGGATCTCCAAAATCAGTCCTTTTGGAACGTCAAGCCCAGGTACGCTGATTCCCCTATCTGGAAGAATATTTTGAATTGCAGAAACAACATTCTTAAAGGTGCTGTCTGGAAAATCAAGGACGGGACCAACGTCAGTATTTGGAACCAAAGATGGATAGATGATAATAAAGGTAAGCCTTCTCTCAAAATCAACACGACTTACTTTCCCACTATGGTTTCGGAAATTATCACAGATGGAAGTTGGAACAGAGGCTTAATTCTTAAATGTTTTGAATATCAGTCGGCCTTGCGCATCCTTGCTACTCCTCTATTCCCTTCCAATGAAAAGGACATGCTTATCTGGCCGTTTACCCAAAATGGTATCTTTAATACCAAGTCGGCTTACAGATTCATCAGGGAATCTGAATTATTGCCCAGCACTTCTGACAATGATACCTGGAAACACCTCTGGCATCCCTCGGTTAAAAACATGCTGCCGCAGAACTTGCTTACCTTTCTCTGGAAAGTGCTCACTGGAAACATTCCTGATGGGGTAACTATGCACAGAAGATTGGATTATATTGATCCCACCTGCGTCATTTGCAAACAAGAACCTGAATCTGAGCTTCATCTGTTTCTTGACTGTCCCAGAAGTAGAGCCGTATGGCTGGCTTCTCCAATTGGGTGTAACAAGGACTGGATGCAGACACCTCTTAATACTCTCATTTCCAATTGGCTGAAATGGACCACTTCGAAGGACCATCATCTCTCAAAAATTGGGGTCTATGCTTTAACTATTTTATGGCATATCTGGAAAGCTAGATGCAATTGGGTGTTCAGGAATGTTAAAAGAGATCCTATCAGAATTCTTAACTCTGCTTTATCCGACGCTGACTTTTATATTGCAAATTTTGGCGCTCAGGTTACTCCTATACTGTCTAAGTGGATTGTGCCTCCAATGGGTTCGATTAAAGTCAATGTGGACTGTGCTACCTCTTCTGACAAGGGGTCCATTGCTATTCTGGCTCGCAATCATGCTGGGACAGTCCTTTCCTGGAAAACCAGAATATCTTCATTCACCCATCCGCAATTGCTGGAGGCTGAGGCCATTGAGGAAGCTTGCAATTGGGCAAAACAACTTCCGCACTTTGTGTACATCGAGAGCGATGCAAAAATTGTGGTGGACGCCATCTTAGGCCTTGGATCTACTGTTTGGAAAGCAGACTCTATTATTTTGTCTTGTCAACGGGCGTTAGCTCATTCCCCACGTATTTCCCTTAGTTTCACCCCTAGAAACTGTAATCAGGCTGCTCACATGCTAGCTAGGTGGGCCTTGGGCTCCTCGGTCACTGCAGGTCACCCTGACGTTTTGCCCTTACCAATTTGGAAACAAATTGGTCTAGATGTACCTGTCCTTATTTCCAAGTAATACTATAGTATCTTGGTTGTTATCAAAAAAAAAAAAAGACAACGGACGGATTATGAATCTTGTTTCGGCGAAATCATTTAATAAATGGCGGGATCCGGTCATCCGCCGAGACTGCGGCGCGGCGTTTCTTCGAAGCTTCACTCGTGCCCACGTGGCGCACGTTGGTTGACTCGAGTCAACGTTGCTGGTCATCGGTCAAAGCCGCATGCTTCTCAACTTGCCAGTCCAGTCCTGTCCGAAGTTTCTTCTATTCTTTTGGACATTGGCCGGGTGGCCGTGAACCCCGCAGTGCCGCGGGTGACGAGAGATCGAAGTTCACGCTCGATTCCCACGGTCAGGGGTGTAAACGGAATCCGATATTCCGATTCGATTTCAATAAAAATTAACGGGTTTGAAACTTGTTTTTGTATCCTATAAGCTATCGGAATCGGATATTTCGGTAGCTTATCGGAATCGGAATCAGTTGATTCCGTTTCCGTTAATCCGATTTCGATAAAAAAATAATTATATATAAATAAAATTAAATAAAAAAGTTAAATAAATTATAAAATACATTATATAAATTGATAAAATAATAAAAATAAAATTTTAATAAGATTATATCAAAATTTATTAATTATATGTAAATTATTGACTCACTTTTGAATAAAAATTAATATTTAATATGCATTTCGGATTTTATCGGATTCGGTTCCGATTTCGATAACGGAATCGGAATCGGATCGAAATCGGAACATAGTGATTCCGAAATTATCGGAATCGGAACCCCTTAACCCTTATCGGAATCGGAATCGGATTCTGGTGAATCCGCTACCGAATCCGACCCGTTTACAACCCTACCCTCGGTTCACCTCTCGGGGGTGCCCGATTGTAACCGCCCGGAGGCGAATCCGCGCCCTACTCCGAGCAGGGACGACGTCAGCCAAACTACGCTCGACCCACAACCAAAGCTTCTTCTTAAGAGCTACTTTCTACGGCAGGCCTATTCTCCATTAATCTATATTTAATTATATATGCCTTTCAAGCTCAAAATTTTCAATTACCCATTTACTCTTTTATAATATTAATGCATGTGGTCCTCTCTCTCCGCCGAAAATTTAGATTAATTTGATCTGGCTTTGTCTTGAAAGTTCTTCCAATGCAATCAAAACGGTAACTGAATAACTGGAGTTTGATTGAGTATTTATCTTATTTTGTGAAAAAGTAAAATATTCTAAGAATGCTCAAATTACTCGCGCATGTAAACTTGCATACACTATACTTTAATAAAATAGGATAGATTATGTACAGACATATACATTATATGATAATCAATAGAACATGATCTGAAGTACACAGATTAAAAAGAGGGCATTGGCGTCCAATAAAGATGTCCGAGATTTCTTTTCGGCCAAATTTCTGATGCTATCTTGAAGAAGAAATTTAGTGAAAATACAGCAAAACAAATTGAATCAACTGTCGTTTTTTCAGGTATGTTTTGAGAATGGAAAATCAGTATTTAATATTGGTCGATTAGAACTTGGGTACACCCTGGCGTAGTAGTGGACACCCGTGTAGGTGACGAGATCTGTCGAAAAACTGAATCCACGTTCAGATTTTTGGACCTTCGGGGCAGTCATAATGGGTCTGAATTTATTCTTAATGGGCCTTGACCTGTCTATGTGCGCAGGGGGCAGGTGGAGGGTTTTGTTAAAACTATTTACTTTTTTTTTTTGGACACATGATGCAACGGCGAGAGATTTGCATAGCACAGCGCACGACGAGAGATCGAGCTCCACAGGATCCACCCCCCCAAGGGGTGGCCCAGCTTCAGCCGGGATTTGAACCCTGCCCCTGCTCCCCCGGGGGTCGTGCCGAACGAGCTACGCTCGATCCAAGGATCTCATAGGTGGTCTACAAAGTAGGTTGTTTGATAGCGCACAAATCCACAATCTCATAGCTGATATGGCTAGATAGCACATCGGAAGTCTTAACTTCTGCTCTAATCTCTTATTTGTGAAAAAGAATCATGGCATTTAAAATATTGGATAAACTTTTAATTTTATATTGTATACTAAACCTAGTGTATTTAGTAAACATGACATCGTTTATTAAATTTATTATTACATGTTATACCTGATTTAATTTTGCAACCTTGTGTATTGCATACCTCCAGCATGATTTTTATTCTATTTTTAATGTAAATATATTTATTAAATATTTATTTAATTTAATGTTTAGTTAAAATTAGTTTTATGTTATGATACCATACGTATTTTAGAATTAATAATATCAATTTTAAAAGTTTTAGCATGGACAAAACATGTTATGTAATACAATGTGTGGATGTATCGATTTTGATATTGACATTCTATCATCCGCAAATTCAAGTATCAAAATTGATAGAGTAACAGTTTTGATATTCCAACCATACAATGCGTTAGTTTCTTAATGCTTTTGTTTTTTTTCTTCTTTCCCGTAAGAACAAAAGAAATCTCTCAGACATATTTAGTCTTTCCTACGATGTTTTTCAGCTGTTGAATATACATATAATATATGTATATAACAATGAAGACTGGGGCATAAATGCGTATCCCCATCTCCTTGACGTACGAACCAATATATTAAAATTTTGACTCAACTTATTTATTAAGTTAAATGAACAATCTTAAACAAAGAAAAATAAATTTCTATTTATTAAATTTGAACAAACTCTTACTAGGCACTAGAAATCTTCTATTAACTTTATTAAATACTCAATTAAATATGCATTTTAAAAAATGAACTATAAATATCAATAATCATATATCACCATTTGAATATAAGATATAAATCAAAATAAAACTTGATTTAAGTTTAAATGTAGACCAAATCTTATAAATGAGTCCAAATTAGAGTTTGACAAGTAATTTTCGATTGATTTTAAGTTTTCCAAACGAGTCGCATCGAGTTCCAAATCTCGAATATAAATCGAACAGAAGTCAAGTTCAGTTCGACCTCGATGCGGAGTCAGAATTCGATTATATAAGGAATCAAGGTTACACAAAAGTTCAACACAACATACTCCAGACGAGCTGAACAACGTGATGTTGTTTTCCAGTCACCCCCATCATCGCCGAGCCCGGCGGAACAGGCCGCCGGCCAGAGGATGCCGGAGACACAGCCTACCTTGGAATCCCCGTTCGCTACCCTATCCACGACCACATGCGAGACGAGACGAAGGATCCCCGGGATTCCGGAACCCGACAACGAGCTCCGAGGAGGGAGGGACCCTCGGATCGCCAAGGAAAGATGGCATGGGTCGGGCAGGATTACGCTCCAACGGTGCTCGTCTCGCCCGTACCCGCAGATTCCGACAGGATCCAGCGGGCGATCGCCTACCCTTTCGGTCTGGATCTCAATGATTGACGTCGTCGTATGTGGCGGCTGCGTCGGCGCCGCCACCACCGCCCTCGGTCCCGGCCCGACCGGCGACCACCTCTCCCCTCCTCATCTCCGCTTCCGTCTAGATAAAAAGCAGAGACTTTCCGCGGCCGCACCCGGCGGCGCGGAAGAGGCCACCCACACTGCAGGGCACACAGCCGGACTCCGTGGACGTACAGAATATTATTCATTCCATAGCATCTCTGCTGAATTAGGAAAATACAATGAGACATGACTTGGATCTTGCTTACAATATAATGACACCAGTACTACTACCTTACGACGACATCTGAAAGAATATATATAACTATATATATATATATAACTTAGATAGATAGATAGATAAAGTCCGAGGACTGCCTCCGGGGGAGGACTAAGAAGAAGAGTCTAAACAGAGTAACTGTCCAGTTGAGCATCAGAGGGCATGGATTATGTTGCCGCTGCCCTGGCCCAAGTCGGGCACCTTCACGGCCGGGTTGGCATGGAAAGCAGACGGCCTCGGGGCGGAACCGAGCAGGTTCAGGGAGAGCGCGGGCGGCTGGGCTGCGGAGGCGTCGCCCAGAGTCAAGTTGGACATGCCCACGAGATGGTCGACGTTGACGGCATCCCTCGGCAGCACCGGCGTTGGCTTCAGAACTTCATGTCGGCCCTCCACCTTCTCTCCCTGCCTCGTGCATGAAGACCAGAGGGGGAACGAGATCGGCACGAGCGCAGGGTAGAACGCTGGGATCATCGGCGGGAGATTGCCGCCTGGGGCGTCGTCGTCTTTCATCCCGTCGGTGGCGGGCTGTGGGGGCTCATCATCTCGATCCAACGACAGGCTTAGAGAGGGCAAATCATCGGGTTTCTCCGGTTTGCCGGAGCAGAGGAGCTGTTCTTCCGCCGCAGGGTCTTGATCTGGAGGCTGGAAATAAAGAAATTAGTCAAAATCAAGCATGGCTAACATCATATATGCATGACAAACATCAATCCAAAGCTCAATTTTATCGTTCACAAGTCCTACCTGTGATGTTTCATGTATGCGTAACACACGCCAGTAATATGAGCCATCAAACCGACAAAATTGCAGACAAAAGAGGCACGGTTTAAATAATAAAAATAGAATCTTGTCATTAACCAACTTCAACAAAAGTACAGAACGTCCACGGAAATGTAGACCAAAGCAGAAACAGTCTGCAATGCCTCGTGGCAGAACCCAAGAATTAGTACCAGACATCCCTGCGAGTGCAAATGGAAGATATTCTTGAACAAACGTTGTGCCCAGAGTAAATTCAACGGGGTAGACGATAATCAAAGTTTCACAATCTTCATAACCTCGACAAGAGCTCCATTGGAAACCAGGTAACGTCAAAGGTGGTTACAAGGTTGGTTTGGTGCCCGCTCGAAAGGTTCTTTGTCTACTTTCCCTTCTGCTTTGATATTTAAGAATTTGTTGAAAAGGGTTCCCACCAAAATTTATAAGAAGCAAGAGTAGTGATACAACCGACGGCGTGAATTTACTGATCATAAGTTCTTCGCCGTGTAGTTGGCTACAGCTTTTTTTTTTTATCAACGTGCTATGATTCTGAGACGCGCATAAACAGTAATTTACCAGTTGTACTCAGTAGCTGCTACGAATGAATATTACCTGATAATTTCATCTTTGATCACTAGAAAAATGCAATATGCTATCACCTTGACTTGATAATTTTGGTATACTCACATGAATCCTGCAATCCTCATGTTACGCACGAACCATATTTTTCAAGATTCAATATTAAAGAGTGACACTGTATGTTTGATGTTTCACATTTCTGAATGCACGATAAACAATAAGATGAAAAGGTGCAAATGTATCCATTGAGGTCAGTAGACAAACCAAATCAGGCACCATATCAAATAAGCTTGAGCGTCTTTTTCTTCTGGTTGCATTACTCTGTCTGATGAAGTATTTCTGAGCATGGCTAGCCACTTGAGTTGGTGTCCTGGAAACAACAAAATTACGAGATATCCCACGCCAATCACCTTTTCCCAGCCTCTGCAAACCTAACAGAAACATCCTGTGCTCTTCTTCCGTCCAAGGAATTCCTGTATCCACGAACAAGAGATAAAAAAAAAACTTACCATCACAACAGGGTCAAAATAAACATTAAGATGTTATGTTGGCTTTCTTTCTAAAACCAGCTCCAACGATGTGTGCCACAATCGAAAACCAAACCACATACAATGATACAACTTTGTTCGGTTACAAATCATATTTTATTAAATACAAATAACATGTAACTATAAGAACACAAATACATATCAAAATGTAAGGAAAATATTTACTTTTATAAAATAAGTTAAAACATCCCATCATTATTTTGGATAAAATAAACATTTAAAAATGGTTTATTTATTTTCTGTGTGAAAACAAAAAACTAACCATTTAAACAAACTAATCAACCCAGAAGTACCAAAATTTCTCCGATTCAACGTTTTGGAACAAAAAGTGAATATGTTATATCCCACATCTCAAGAAAACCTTTATCATCAGAATTAAATTATCACAAAATTAGCACATGACACGATTCTTTAAGAAACCCTCATCTGAAATCCAAGTACATGATAACCGTAAATATATCTCCAGATAGGTAAATATCCATATCATTGCCAATGAGTCAGTTACCTAGCAAAAAAAAAAAGCAAACCAAAACTGTGAGCGCACTGTACAGAGATGACAAACATCTCCTTAGGGATCTGAAAGAAACAGCCCAAAGTTGAAAAACTTAAGGTTAAAACAGAAGACAAAACAATCTGATAAAACTAGAGAAAGTAGGCTGCATTAGACTCAAGGAATGGCACCTGGATCTCAACCTTGCCTTACAGAGATTGGAGAGATTAGACCTCATGAGATTCTTGCAAGATTCTCATGACATTCAGCAGGACAGCCTTGCCAGAGGACAACCTGGCTGCCTTTGGGCAGTGGCGGAGTGACAGTAAGACAGCCACCACTACATCTTCCCAGCCTTATAGGCAGAAAGACCAGCCATCAGAGTCCACATTCTTGGACCCAGCAGCAGCCTGAAATACCTAGATCCACAACTTATCATGTTGCTGGATTATTGTATCCACAAGGGATCCAGGTTTTTGGGTGCTATTAGTCTACTATATCCAAGAATCCAGACCTGGCAACGCTTCTTTCCTGCCACACTATGGCGCTCACATCCTCTAGCAGCCGGGTCACCTCTCAGGCATCGGGTTTTGCCTCTCTTGGGTCTCAGATACTTGCCGAGACTGAAAATCTTGAGAGATCTTGCCTAAGTGGAAAACCACAATAAAACTACAATTTAGATAATATCATTACCAACGCAAGGTCCAACAACCATTTTAGCAACATAATATAATAAACCCACCAGATGAAATCAAAGAATTCTAGATAAAAATCATAATTACACAAAAAAATTATTTGGATTAAGTGCATGATGCAACGTCAAAAGGTTATCACTGGGAATAATAAGGAGTTGAAGACTTGAAGTAGCCTTACATTTCTGATGAATCATGATGGTAGAGCAGAAAAAAAAGTGAAACAAAAGATAGAATAAAACACCATGTAATCAGGGCTAACAAGCACTCTGCATCAGGAGCCTTTCAAAAACTTGTGATTGCAAATGACTCAACAGCATGTTCAGGCCATTGAAAATCAGAACATCACATTTATTATGGCATTTATTCTACATCTAAGGAATTAGTATTTAGTAGTAAAAAAGCTTCCCTATGACTTACATTGTTCCCGAAGGTCATCTAGTGTGATAGCAGGTGCATTGATGGCGAGTATCTATAACATCTGAAACTTCTTAATATCAGCTTATTCATAGGTCCCCACAAAAAAGAAGAAAAGCCAAGCAATTTGTTTCCCAAAACCCAAAGAGCTATATAGTGCCGTACAAACAAAATTTGCAGCGTCCATACTCCAGAAAGCCTACGAAGTACATGTTTTAATAAAAGAAATCATAAATTTATGATGATAAAAGACAAAAATAACTTTCTTTATCGTTCTGCTAAGTGGTGAAGTGATGTAGATATCATCTGCCATCTCCGTTCCTTGGACACTAAGGAAAAGTGAATGCACTATGGAACATCCCACTCAACGTTTTTCCAAGTGTGCGTGTGCACAGTAGAGAAGACCAGTGGGAGAAGAGAAAGAAGCAAGATAAAGTCCACAAAAAGCGGATAACCAAGACAGAACGTGGGTCAAGAGAAAGGGGAAGGTGAAAGGAATAAGAATAGTTGGGAAAGACTAGCATACAAAAGCCAAGCGCCCAAAGGGAGGTTAAAAAAGGATTAAATGATGGTTCAAACAAACGAACAATCAAAGCGGTGGAAACTATGAAAGTCGTCTTGCTTCTACCGTCCCTAGTTCGTATGGGCGTCTAGCTGAAGAACCAGAGCGTTGGGAGACTGTGGCCGGTGGACCATCACCCATTCGGTGTCGGCCGTATTGGACGGTTCACAGCTCAAGGCAGATAAGAGAGTCCAGCCCGACGATCTAAAGGCGCCATGTGAACACAGATTCTTGGTCGAAAGCAGATAGCTTTTGTTCGACCCAAAGCTTTACACCTCTCCCTTTTTTCCATGAATCAAAATACTACTGTAATTCCCAGCCACCACATCTCGCAAGTAGATACTCCGACCGACCGAAAGAAAGAAAGAAAGAAAGACTTTTTCTGGTAAATTAGAGAGAATATGGTCCATATAAAGCCAATACACTATTTAAACAGTAAAATTGAAAAAACGCCGGCCGATTAGAGACAGAATAAATCAAGGGAACTTTGAAGAGCGGGCCACAAGAAAATAGGTCAGAGAGGCTTCAACAAGCCACCCACACGCGACAAGATAAAAAATGGCAGAGAAATATCAAGACTACAAAACTATATAGGAAAGCTATCCCGGGAGAAAGCATCGGGGAATAAGCCGAAAGCTAAAAATATAAAGCCGCATGAGTCAAGCAGACTTCAGATCGAAATTGCTAAAACGGCATGGAGAGATAAAAATACGCAGTAAAAACATGGAAAGCTTTTAGGTCGTCAAAGGGATTCCAGTGCTCGGTTACACGAGTAGAAAACCAAGAACAAGCGATGAAGCGAAACCTTAAAACGCGCAAGGTTGCGAGAGTTCTGAACCACCAAAGACAATAAGCACGATAAATCGCGAAGTTCGAACCTTTCTTGCGCTCACTGCGGCTGGAGGAGCAAGAGGCGTGGTTGGGATCATCCGACGCATAACCCGAGGCTGGTTGGCCTCCTTCCCGGAGCGGATCGTTGGACGGGGAGCCAGGATTGGGGGACGCCTGGGCGGAAGGGGAAGACGAGGAGTAGTGCGAGATGTTCCCCATGCTGGCGCTCTTCTTCATGGACCCGCCCTCCACGAGCCGCACCCCGAACAACTTTACCCCCCCTCCCCCGCCGGCTCCCGCCCCACTCCCCCCCGCGCGCGCCGGGCATGTCCGGGAGTTGTGCCCGTTGTTGCTGCAGTGCGAGCAGCGCCTCGTCATGGGAGCAGCGGCCGCGACGACACCGTCGAGGCCGCCGGCGGTGGGGGGCGGAGAGCAGAGCACGGGAGATAGCCGCTCCTCGTTGCCCTGTCGCTTGGCTTGTGTGACCTGTGGCTGTGCTGTGCGGGGTTCATATTGGGGCCGAGCCGGCCACCTGTTAGCAAAAGAGACTTACGTCTTATAATAATTACAAGACTGACACAAGATACTTCTGGTCTTGGATCTTGTCGGGCGAACCGGCCCGACCGGCAAGGGACGGGTCTGACAAGGCGAGAGGGGGAAGACAAGGGACTGCTCCGCCTCCACCTATCTAGGCATCTCCTACATTATTAACATTTATTTACACCCTTAAAATAAGTTAGGTGGCCTTTACTTTTACTTAATTTAAAAATATGAACTCGAAATTATATATAAAATTTAATTTTTTTATATATTAATTTATTTTTTTATTTAAAGATATTATATATGTTATGTCTGTCCAGTGTTTAGTAGAAAAAAATAAAAAGTCAAGCCGTAAAAATTATTTTTAACATATTTATCAATATATTTTTAGCTCTCGAGGATTTAAACACGTAACATTTAGGACACGTTTGGTATCAAAATATTTTGGAGATAAATCTAATTTATCTCTAAAATTTTAGGGATAAATTATGTTTATCCCCAAGTTATCTTAATACCAAACAGCCCCTTAAAATTACAGCTCACTTAATTAAGGGCATGTTTGGTTAGAGTACCAAATCCAATATAGTATTATGTTTTGATATTTCTAGTGTCGGGCCGTGTGTATTACTCTTAGATTTCATCGTACTTTAATGTCAAAATCTAATGACCAAAAAGGTCATAATAATATGATATAATGACTGACAGTCAATCCTAACGGGCCTTTTGATTTTTAAATGTGAAAGCGTAAATAAAAAGAGATAAGTCAAACAACCATACTTCTTTTTGTAGTTTCCACCCATTTTCCGTTGAATGATCGACGGTAATTTGCTTACCAGACATATAAAACCAAGCCTTCAGATGGTAGGTAGGACCAATGTCTTGATACCCCCTTCATGTTCCGAGAGAGAAAGAGAGAGAGAGGGGGGGGGATCACTGGAAAGTTTGGAAACGTCGACGAAGATCGTAGTCTAAACTCTCTGATCAGTCAAAGTAAAACAATATATATATAACCTTCCCTTTGACCATTTGTCAGCTTCATTAGAGAGAGAATGATCACTGTGAAGTTTGGATGACGACGACGAAGATCATAGTCTAAACTCTAATCAATCAAATTAAAACAACACATATATATATATAACCTTCCCTTTGACCAAAGTTTCATTGGATGTGCTAACACTGCGAAATTACACATCAGAAACTCCTTTCGTCCTCCAGCACCTCGATCTGTTCATCTGTTCTCTTTGAGCTTGGATCAGAGGCGCTGCCTTTGACTGGAACGAGAATTTTGAAGTGCTGGGTAGACAGAGACAAATTCTTCGGCTTCGTACAGACGACCACGGCTGGCGGGCATGACAGAGACGTAGGGAGGAGGAAGATAGCTCCCAATTTCCACCTAGAATCCTGAAAGCAAGAACACACTGTATCATCAAGACGATAAGCAACCTGATATATACACGTATTTATATATATATATCTGATCCAACGAATGGCTGAAGTTGCTTGCGTGTGGGCCGTGTGTGGGAAGGGATCAGAGCTCGGGCAGCGCCGCCGCGCACGGTGGCTTCCACCTCGCTGGCTTGGAACGCCGCCGCTTGTCGTGGAGGGAAGAAACTCTTGGAATGTACGGTCCTCTGCGGTCGGAGATCTCCGTTCTCGGTGGATTGGGCCCGGCCCAGCCCACGCTCGGTCCTCTTAAGAGACCCGGTTAACAATTTTTTAAGTTTTTTTTTTGAACAGAAAACAAACAAGTAACTATATTACGGCCTGTTTGGTAACCGTATTATGCACCTGTATCACTATTACTTTCAAAACTAATATTAATACAGTGTGTTAATAAGTGTTTGGATAACACTTTTATTTTTAAAATTAATAGTGAAAAGATCACTTAAAATCAATACAGGTACGTACCTGTATTAAAATTGATATTATCCGGTTTCCTCCCTGCTCGCGGCGACTCTCGCCATGGCGGGACGGGACGGGGCTTCACCGGGGAAGATAGAGAGATATGGTGGCGACTCCCCGCCGGAGCCCCCCCCCTCCGCGCAGCGCCTCCTCGCGCGTCCCCCCGCCCCTCCCCGCCGGAGCCCCCCGCGCGTCCCCCCTCCGCGCAGACCCCCCTCCCCGTCCGGAGCTGCCCCGCGCGTCCCCCCGCCGGAGCCCCTCCGCGCAGCCCCCCCCCTCCCCGTCCGGAGCCCCCCGCGTGTCCCCCCGCCGGAGCCCCTCCGCGCAGCCCCCCCCCTCCCCGTCCGGAGCCCCCCGCGCGTCCCCCCTCCCCGTCCGGAGCCCCCCGCGCGTCCCCCGCCGGAGCCCCTCCGCGCAGCCCCCCTCCCCGTCCGGAGCCCCCCCCCGCGCGTCCCCCCACCGCGGATTTCCCCAATCTTGCCCGCCGATCTTCCTTTTTAGCTGGCCGAGACGGCTTTGTGGGGGCGAGATGCGGCTAGGAGCGAGGCGGGTTGAGGGCAGTCGGGCCGTCTCCGCCGGGGCTTGGTCTTCCTCTCTCGGGCGGCGTCGAGATCGATGCGCTCCCGACGACGGCAGTCCTCGGCTGCGAAGGGGGTGTCCCCTCTGTACATGAAGAGCTCGGAAGAGCTGCGGAGGGGCCGCCGGCGGCGGGAGCGGCGTCGAGGAGCGGCGGGGCTCCGCTTCCCGCGGTGTCTCCGGCCGAAAAGAGGCCGCGGCCCTTCGCCGCGGGAGCCAGGGAGGCGGCGACCCCCCCTGGGCCCCCCCCCCCCCCCCGCCGGAGCCCCTCCGCGCGGCCCCCCCTCCCCGTCCGGAGCCCCCGCGCGTCCCCCTCCGCGCGGACCCCCCTCCCCGTCCGAGCCCCCCCCCCCCCCCGCGCGTCCCCCCACCGAGCCCCTCCGCGCAGCCCCCCTCCCCGTCCGGAGCCCCCCGCGCGTCCCCCTCCGCGCGGACCCCCCTCCCCGTCCGGAGCCCCTCCGCGCAGACCCCCCCTCCCCCGCTCCAAACTATTGCCCAAAATGTGTGATATTAATATTGTATTATCAAACATCTAATATTATTTTTAATATTGATACAGTATTCACAAACACTTAAAGATGATTGATACTATCAATTTTGATATTGATATTTTATCATCTTGAAATATCAATATCAAAATTGATATAGTATCAAAAATGAAACTCTAACCAAACAGGGCATTAACCAACCATTTCATTACCAAGGAGAGAGGTGCTATCCGGAGGCAATATGGAAGGAGAGCCAGCCTCCGATCTAGTAGTTAACGCCCATCGTGCTAAAAGATGAGCACCAAAATTACAAGTACAGGGAGCATAGGAAACTGTTACATGAGTAAAAGTATGTAAAAGCAATAGAATCTGGCGGATGAAGTGTTCTGCTTTCCAAAACATTGGTCCAGAAGCTAGGATTGCATCGACGACCCCTTTTGCATCACTCTTCACAGTGCATAATTTTGAGTTGGATGAAGCCCATCAACAAGTTGCTAGAATAGCGGAGACTTCCAAAACATCGGATCACCTTTTTTGTTTCTCACCAAGAAACCGTGGTACATGGTTGACTTGATCTATAGATAATGTTATCTTACGCCCCGATGGCTAATTGTATATTTGAGCACATCTATCACCACCTGATAGTGACAGAAATCATCCGTACATGTTTGGTCTTCCACGAATATCAACATCAAAATTGATATCAACGCTATTAGGCCTGTTTGGTAATTGTATTGAACATCTTTTATCGCTATTAATTCCAAAATGGAGAGTGCTATAAATCACTTACAAAGTGTTTAACTATCGATATTAATATTGAAGTTCTCGAATGTAAACAAAACATAAAATGTATTAATCGAATCGTCCGCTTGTATCAATTGTGATATTGATACCTTTATCCTCTACAGATATATCAATATCAACGTTGATATCATATCATGTGGTATTATTATATCACATGATAAAGTGCATATATATCTTGGGCCTCCCAATCAGCTTGTTGCTATTGTTTTGGAGTTAGTAAGACATCTTTCCTAACAAGACATCAAATTTCTGTTATATACACATATTAATATGAATTTTAACAAATTTAATTTTTATAGTCACCGCTACCAAATTGACAACACTTAAAATTACAACATATTTTTAATGAGTCTTGTGAGTTGAGAATCCAAATTTTTTTTGATGCTTACAATAATATATTTTGGTAACGAAACCCAAATTTATCATGCAACCGCCCACCCTATCAAACTTTACACAGTTGTAATCTAGTTATTATGAACTTAAAATATATAATTAATAATTATTACACTTGTTAAGAATTTGATAGCTTATGAGGTTTGATATCTTACATCTAGAAATGTAGAGACTATAAGATGACAAATATATATATTATTGTATTTTTTATAAAAGTTGTCTTTCATTACAATGTACTTATTCATGTTTGCCAAAGATGCCTCTTCTATCTAGAAATGTAGAGACTGTAAGATGACAAATATATATATTATTGTTTTTTTTATAAAAGTTGTCTTTCATTAAAATGTACTTATTCATGTTTGCCAAAGATACCTCTTCTAATGCTTCACGTTAGACGAAACATATTATTTTAAAAGAGTAGTTCACCGTGCAACTAATAAACTTTCTCAAGGTACTTAATGGCCAGTTTGGTTAGAGTATTAAAATTGATACTATATTAGTATTGATATTGATACTTCTAGAAGATGGAGTATCAATATCAAAATTGATACAAGTGGACACTTGTATTACATAACATGTGTTGCTTGCACTATAAATTTTAAAATTGATATTATTAGTCAAACACCTCAAGATGATTACTATCAATATCAATTTTAAAATTAAGTGATAGAGGTGTCTAATAGTGTTATCAAACAGGGCATAAATTTGGAGAAGCTAGGGTTGCATATTAATGAACTTGTATGAACTTCCTTCCAGGCTTACAATGGCCAATACATTAATTTATAATTTTATATCTTGTTTGGATTCAACATTGAATGCCATTGCCAGTATAGTTTCTAATATATATTGCTTGCGTGAATTTTGATGCTGATCTATCTAGAATCAACACCGAAGTGTTGTGTTAATTTTTATAATCTAAAGTCCAAACAAACAAGTGCTCAAAGTTTAGAAAAATAATATTGTCACATGGTTTAAACTTAAGACAAAGATCTTGCGGATCTAAGCATTTCAAACATAAATTTTGCATGGTTATGACAAACCTAGATCTCATGAACATAGATGATCTTATGAGTCTAATGGGGTGTTTGGTTGCATGATAATTTTTTGTACACTTTCATGATAAAAAATTATATTAAAATAAAAAGTGAATCAACTCATTACATAAAATTATCATGTTTAGTGGGATGTGATAACAAAAAAGAGTAACTACCATTTATGACCAAACAAAGTGAGAGATCACGAGAAAAAAGAAAGAGGTGAGACCCTCTTTTTTGTTTAAGAAAAAAATCACTTTCAAAATATAAAACTGTCAAGGTTGTCAAACACCTCTTTTTTTGACAAGTTTTCTTACAATTTTTAGAAATTAAAATAAAACCCCCATTATCATGCAACCAAACACCCCATAAGTCTCACATAGTCACATTCATAGCTGAAAACATAAATCTATAGCTTTAAAAACTTAGTGCCTACTCACAAGCTTTAATATCGAATTCTTTTATAGAACAAATTGAATGCCTGTAGGTGACAAAATGAAGGACTTAAAAATTATTCTCCAAATGAACAAAGACAATAGAAAAAAATTGCCAGATAATTTTTATATAACGGCGATTTATTATTTCATTTTAAAAATGATTTGTTCACTAGATGCCCTTTAATATCAAAGCAGCAGTTAATGCCCAGTTTTGTCAGAGTATCAAAAATAATAATACATACATTTAAATATTAATATTTTTAGAGGGTATAACAGCAATAATAAATAATAAAGACACGCAACACGAATTACACAATGAAATGTCGAATCAGGATTCGAGTTCCGACTCAAGTCCGACTTGATCGATCTAGAGTTATCGAGTCGAACTTAGATCTCAATCTTTTAAATATTTTGAAATTATTATTTTATTATTATTTATTTCGATCGACGCTAAGTCTATTTTAGCTCAACGTACTCACTGTTATTAAATATTTTATAAAGTATATCAAAATTTTTAAAATAATTAATGATCGATATGTCTGAAATTATTATCAAACGCGAAGGCGGCGAGAGAAAACACCTCGGACAATCGACACGACGAAGACTTACTGCGCCGCCGCAGACGGTGGTGCAAATCGCACCAGGAGGAAAAAGACCAGTAAGTCGGTTCGGCATTGGTGGCACCGGGAGGAAGGGGGATAGGATCTCGAAGAGGAAGAGGGATTCCTTCGGTAAATTGCGTCAGCAAGCCGTGCTAGGCTTCGCGGGAGGCGGAGCCCAATGGAGGAAGACAGGTTGCCGGAGAACGAGAGGCTCCAGATTCAGCTGATACGAGAGCTGGACATGGAGGAACTCCAGGTCGAGGAGGTCGACGTAAGCGGAGACCTGTCCTCGGACGATGACGAACACGATCAGAGGTGCACCCTCTTAGGACACTCCATGCCCTTTATGTTTCCGAACCATCTATGCGAGTAACTTTTCACTAGGGTTCTGCGGTACAAGCAATTCTTCCGCATGCGCCTTACGTTGTTATATGTGATTTATGTTGCTCATGTTCTTCGATGTATGCTTCTATTCGGATAAGTTCAACTTTCCTCTCACTCTTACAGGCACATTGTTGGACTATCATGTGGACATGCTTCTCTAATTCGTGATTCTTGTTTTGAATTTCGACATTCTTCCTTCGCCTTTTGGTTCTACTGCCCGAGGGCGGTAGTTTTAAACGTCTTTTTTATACTTTCGCTCATGTCCTCTCAGCTATAAGTCATGCGGGAAGTACGTGGTTTCCATTTCCTTGCACTCGTGTACATTGACGTTGGCCAGTTGTGTGCTTACTCCATGGTTGACTTGAAAGGGATCAGGCGACGAGGCAAAACTACAAACCACGATTTGTGGAAGCATGAAAACTGAGCCCCAAAGAACTTCTGTTTCATAGTATTGTCATCATGAAGAAATATAGATTCTCGGTATTTTAGACTCCACTTTTATGAGCAACAGGATATTTTTTGGCTATTCCAAAAAGGACTAGGACATTTTGCATTTTTTTTCACTCTACATGGTATTTTTTCTGTTAGAAGTATAATTAGGTTATTTATGACAAATGTTGGTGAAGCCTGATCTTGATAAAAATATCTATTGATTTGCAGGCTTGACTATGGAAGTTATCTCACTTTTACCAATTCTAGATAGTCCTGCACATGCCTTGAAAGCAGTCCACTATTGTTTTCTTTTAGCAGTTATTTGGCTTGACCAATATCGAATGCCATCTTCTTGTTAAATTGTGTCAATAGGGCTGCAGGAATTTTAATGCATTAATAGGTGTCACATGTCAGTGGTGTATAACATAGGATTAGTGCTTGTATCTATTGTATTTAATTTATTACATTGAGATAACTAGCATTCTTCAGTCCTATACAACATTATCAAATTTTTTTGAACACTTCAGTGATTATATATATATATATATTTAAAATAATGCAGTGTAGTGGTTAGACGGCATGATTGAGTTTATGGGTAATGTTACCAGATTTTACAGCGTATCATTTTTCTCCATATCCCTTGTGCCGAAATTTCTTTAGTGAAGTGTGCGTTGAATATTTTAATGGATTTCCCTTTCTCATATAATCTTATCCATGCTGCATTCTTATTTAATTTAAATCTGTATAAATCAGATAATTTAGTACGAGTCATATGACTGCAGTCTGGAAATATCTCTTAGATAATACAAGATCATTTTTATGATGTGCTTGTGCTACGGGTTCTACATTAATACTCCCTCAACATTTGCACATACCCAAATGGTAGTGGCAAGGTCCAAAAGAATTCTCATGGATAATTCACTCTGACAGCTTTTGGTCTGAGTGTGCTGATACCAGGCAAGCTGGCTGATCCAGGCAGTTCATGACTTGCAGGATCGACCATTCTGAGATCAGGATCAGCAGTGCACCTGCTGACCCATTGCCTAGGGGGAAGCCCTATCCCAGAAGTTCCTTCTGCTGGGATCCACCTAACCAAGGTTAGATCGGTCTAGAGTGGCCCATCAAGTACTGATCCGGCGGGTCCCATGGGCTGAATCTCGGCGGAAGCTGCCATTTCAGGCACAGGGGAAGTTACCAGATGCCTTGTGCATGATGGGATTTTGGGTCTCCAATGCATCAAGGATCTGCAGACCAAAATATATCAGGTCTTGCTGACCTGGTTTCAATCCTTGAGATATTTGTCTGTGGACCCATTATTTTATCTTCCCTGCACAAAACAGGAAGGAAAGGCATACAGCTGCATTTTGCGCTCTCTGCCAGCTGATCCTGCCAGCCGATCTTCCACCATATCTGCCAGTCATCCCTCCACCCATCTTACCTTTTTTATGGTTTTTACTGTGTTTTCGACAGCCAATCTAGGATCATTTTCTTCCAGCGAATCCGCTGAGCTGTCCAATCCAGTGGCCTATCCTGACCCAGAAATCCTTAAGCTGGTTAGATCAATCAAAATTAGTAGAATGCTTGGTTACTGATAATCTTTAAAAACATCTTTCATGGTAATTAATTCCCCCTCAAAATGGTTCCCTCAAGAAGGAAGGTGGTTGCAGCTATGCCAATCAAAATGGGATTTATACATTAGCCACCAAGATTGCCTAAATCCCCCATCCCTAGAGCTTTCTTGCATATATATATATATATCACTGGCGCGCGCGCACACACACACACACTCTCATTCATCTTATGTGATTTAACTATATTTTTATTTGATGCTTCTACTTTTTTTAATCCAAGTGCTTATCCAATCACTGTGATCAGATGGATTCTAAACCCTTTTCCCTTTCCGTGAAGTGAACATGCCGATGCTGATATTTCAGGCTCAGGGTCACATGAAAGCTTTAATTTCAATACATCCCTTGCTTCCCTGCACACATATTTGGGTGGTAAGAACTAACAAGTCTTGTTTTACCATTTTCTTTTATTACTTTTGACGTATTTTCATGGTTAAGGACCATGTGATTTTTTTTTCTTTTTGACAGAGGTTGACGATACTCAAGGCCGAACATTTTGTCTTGAAGATGGTGCAATACTGACTTTGCCAGTGTTTTATCTTGAAGGTACTTGTCTAAAAGAAATGGAGTAATCATGGACCAAAAGCTTAGTTCTGATTACTTTATATTGGTTTCATTTTATTCATTGAGATGATAATGTTCCTAAAGGTGTTGTTATGCAACCCACACTGATCTCTGCAAAAGGACTGGAGCTAGACTGGCCTGAACCCTGGTGAAACCGGCTTGGACCGAGCTTAGACTAGACTGAACCGGACCGTAACCGGTCTGAACCAGGTTGAACTGGCCTTGAATTGGGTGGATTGGTGTGAAGTGTGAACTGGGTTAAACTGGACTAAGGCAGGCTGAACCTGTCAGCTGGCTAAACGAGGGCAGACAAACTGGCAGACAAACAGACAAACTGACATTGAAGCGGGCTGAACCAGTTAGAACTGGTGCTGAACCAACTGAACCAGACTGAACTTGTCAGAACCAGCTTTAAGCTGGCCAAACCAGCGTGACTGGTGATGAAATGGGTTAAACCAGGTTGAACTTGGCTGGGTGGGTTAAGCCGAGCCTGAACTCCTTAGACAGGTTGTTCAGGCCATCAGGATGACGTTAACCATAAGCATCTAAAATACGTGACTACAAGCATATTTATCATAATATGGTTATCCTAATTTTGTTTATATATCATATTGTGACATTTTTTTGCCATCTCATTTACAACTAAACTTGAGTCTTAGTAACAACTTACTTGGGGTCGGCCATATGGTTTCTCTTTCTTAACTCATGTTGAATTGAGTTACTTCTTCAGAGATAAATCATTTTGAAGTTAACCTAGATCTACCACTTAAATGCAATATAATATGCACAATAGCTAACACCTTCAATTCTGTAATTGCCTTTATCAATCACAATTCTGACTTCTCTAGAGGAAAGCAGGAGTAGTTCTGTTCCCAGAAGCCATTCTTCCTCTAAGAGTTGTTGATGCTAGGCTTAAAGCTGCTGTTGAGAGAGCAATTAACCAAGCTGATGCTCGCTACACCATAGCTGTGGTATGGCCATCTTTCCTCATCTTTGTCTGAGTGATGGTTTTATCTGCTTTACTGGTATTTATGTTCTGAAAGGCTATGCTTTTCAAAACTGAAGCATGTACACAAATCTGAGTGCAGATTCGCATTGTTAGACAGACGATGAATACGATGCCTCCTTTTGCAAAGATCGGGACAACTGCAGAGGTATGTACTTGCATTCACCTTTCCAACCCTCATATGGTGGGGAAGAAGGCAAAAGTGACGATACATGCTTATGCACAAGACAAGCAAAAGAAGAGAGCAGTCGGGAAGAATATCTGTTATCTTCGTCATTCTGTTTGTTAATTTCATTGAAGGAAATGAAAGACAACAAAGAGTGATGAAACTGAGTATCCTGTGCATTCTGACCTTGTAAAATGGATTGCTACGGTTGTCAAGGCATTATGGACCTTGTGAATTAAACCTTTGATACATTTTTCTGTCACAACCTCATACTGAAATTGCTAAACTTAGTTAACAACTTCTGTTATGTTTCTCCATTACTTAACTTCTGTTATTTAATTTGAAATAAGAGAATTAAGAGAGCACATCACATTTACCTATGAACATCAGCTTTCTAATAATCCTGTTTCCTTTCTTCACTGCATAGTCACATATCTTGTTTTCCTCCTATATGACAATTGTTCTGGGATTTGGTTATTTAGCAAGTCCATTTGCAACATTTGAAGGCAAACATTTCTTTTGACACTGTTTTGGTTCTGTCAGTCTTTAACTGTCTTTTAACTGTTGTGTCTGGATCATGAGTAGCAATTTTAGTTCATTGATCTAGTTTACTCTATGTGGTTTGCCATGCTGTCAACACTTGAAATGAGACTGAAAAATTTTGGTAGGACAGAAGCTTTTAATATCTCTGAAGCTTTAACCTACTTCTCTTGTACTTATGCCCATTAAAATGCTTGATATTTTTTTTCTTTAAAAGGTCATTTGTTAGTAATGCCCTGTTGATGCAATTTTACAGATACGTCAATATAAACAGTTGAATGATGGCTCACTGAATGTGGTTGCTCGTGGTCAACAAAGGTTTCATTTAGGACGCTGTTGGATAGATGCTGATGGAGTTGTGCGTGCACCTTGTTTACATTTACTGCTCTAGGTAACCTCTTTCTTGTTAATTACTACTGATTCAGCGATCATGATATTTTGCAGCCATGTGCTGAGGTTCAAATTATTGAGGAGGACAAACCTCTTAGAACACCCAAGGATGCATTTGTACAACTAGCTTCTGTCCCTAGTTTGTTCTGCCGCCACAGCTTGTCACATGCATTGTCTTCAGATGCCTCTCATGGCAAATGTCAATTTGATGATGAAGAAAATGACTGGGAACATCTCTCTGGTATGAGCCCTTCAAGTGATAATTCAATAAGAGTGCAGCGATCGATGGATTCTCCTTGTGGATATGTGGGGATTGATTACTGCACAAGCAGTGATGAGGATTTTGATCATGAAAATGCTAGGAGGTTGAATAAATCTTCTCAAGATAACATCGAAGAGTTGCAGAAGCATAAATGTGGGATAATGGGTCGTACTAGGAATATGGATGCTGACATCAGAAAGGGATCCTCTCCATTGAGAATATCTGGCAAGAATGAGGGACGAAAGCAGTTTCCAGCAATGAACAAATTTAAGCATTCATACACAGCACCAATGGCTTTCTGGCCTCACTGGGTCTACCAGATGTGTGACTCATTTTGTCTTGCTCGGAAAGCTGCAGGTATAATTTTTCTTTGCATTATACTTTTTTGTATTTGTATTGGTCTTGATTGATGCCTAGGTAATTACATGGCCTATCTGTTTGTCCAGCTTCTTGGTAGCAACTTCTTTTGGTTGATTGATCATGATCACTTGTCATTTGTTCTGTCATTTTCTTATTGGCTGTGACCTTACGAGGGTAAGCATTTTAATTATTAGTTACATTTTGTAGTTTTAGGAAGGAAAGTATAGAGTTGGTTCCATTGTAGTAGAAAGCTATTGTCTGCTCATGAACCCTGTTCGGTTGGTGTTTGTTTCAACAGTGGCCTTGGTACATTAGTAGTGTACATGCTGTCCAATTAGTTCTAGTTTCATGGCTTTACGTCATGTCCTTTGTTCATATTTCATGAACTTGCCTACTTGTTTGTAGTGAGACGTCCAAGAATGTGCCTGGAAGAAATCTTCAGGAAAGAAACATTATATTTGGCTGTCAAGCCTACATGCTCCTATTTCATTCTAAACATCCCTTTATATGCAGAAATGTGGAAGCAGATAATTGGAGCTCCTAATATGGATGAGCTGGTTAAAAAGCCAGATCTCCTGTCTTTTCATATTGCCAGTAAACTACCTTTGTCAGATTCTACAAGACAGGAGCTTTTGGAGATGCATGGAATTTCATATAGACTACAGAAAGAAATTCAGTTACTTGAATCTTTCAATCATGTTCGCTGTAAAAATTGCCGGGTAATCTCTTTTTCCTCTAAGATTCAGGACATCTAGTTGGGTGAATATTTATGTTTAGTATCATAATTGTTAAACTTATTGGGTCATCCAACTCAAAATCTCAAGAAAATGAGAGAGTAGGCCCTATAGTTGGATTTTGATGAGCTTTTTTTGTAATATTCAACATAAGATTATTCAAACACCCCCCCTCACATGCTGGCTGTTTTTTTAATAAGCTCTGTCACGTAGGCCACAAAACATGGGTGCATGGGGATAAAACCCAAATTGAACCATGTGCTCGAATACCATGTTATTGGGTCTAACTCAAAAACCTTATAACAATGAGTGGAATAGGCACCATATTTATATTTTGAACTGTTTTGATGATACCGTGTATTAGATTATTCTAAGAATCATGCATGAAAAGTCTGGGGCATAAAATACTATTGATTTAGCTTCACTGCAGAAAGGTTTTTAAGTTATGTAGATGCTTGTCATTCACGTTATCTAACTTTTTCTTCTCAAAGTTGTAACAGGCTCTGATTGGCAAGAGAAGTGATATGATGGTGATGTCTAGTGATGGACCTCTAAATGCTTATGTCAACCCACATGGTTACGTGCATGAGATTATGACCCTTTGTAAAGCAAGTGGGTTGGCACTTTATGGTTTTCCTGTTACAGAGCACAGCTGGTTTCCAGGGTATGTATCTCTTAAGCTGTTATCAACTCTTTCCTACAAAATGCTGTCTTCATTCGTTAATGGATAACAAAATCAAGATTGGCCAAATCGTAGTTGACGAGCCTGGCTTAGCTAATCTCTTTAGAATGAGCCATTCCAGCTTGCTGCTTCCAGATCTTGGTGGCATTTGATTGGGATTGTCCTGGGATTACCTGATTCCACGTTCTTTATGCTGCTTTGTTTATTTTTTAGTGATTATATGGCTGATTCAATATCATCTGGATCCATCGATCCTGCGCTACCTGGAACAGCACAGGATCCTTCAATATTGGGCCCGTCCCTATTCCTTGGACTAGGCAATTGTGGATATTTGTGATACTGGAGCTGTCCGGCCTTGTAAAACAATCCCCATTTTTGTTTATTAAAAAAATTGACGGAGTCAATAAGACAACATTATGGATTTACCGTTGTTAATATCGCCCACCAACATAAATTTGTTTTTTTGACTGCATTGAACTAGTAGTTAAAGGCCTTGCAAATTCCCCCACCTATGCTTTATGATTGCCAGGCTCAGAAGGAAAGAAGACAGCAACTATACAAATTTTATTTGGTTTGCTATTAGGGGAGGCAAGCCACGTACTTGTTTCATTGAATTAAACTGCGCCATTACAGGGCAACACTGTTCTTTGTTTTCTTGTAGAAAACACAATACAAGTGCCATACAGGACATGCCCTTTAACTGAACAGTTGGTCCAACAGTCAAACATTTCTTCCAACCCTCTTTAGAGAACAAGACATTACTTCCAAAAGAATGAGTCATGAGTGCATCAATAAAAAGAGAAGACATGACGAAGGCAACAGAGTTGATCTGCCATGTCTTTTGGAGAGGTAAGGCATAGATGTTGGTGGTTGACGCATGCAACAGGCAGGAACATGGATCACATGGGAGAAAATTCAGATTAGGACCGAACATTCAAATAAATAGAAAGGATAAGCCTGCTTTTCTCATATCCTCCTGTTGCTCCAAATCATTCAAAGCTCTACTTGCATGACGCAGCCTCATCAAGAGCACCACCGGGGGTTCAAACACAATGTTAGACTGCGATCTGGTTACCCAACACCAACCAGTACCAAAATTTCACGGACCATGAAGGTACAAGAGATCAAAAGCCTTGGGTTCTGATCCAGCACTCCCACTTGGTTTGCATCCTCATCAGAAATCAAGGTCATATCAGAGCATAAACAAGGAGAAAAGAAGCTTAAGTTAGATCATAGTCCACAGTTGACACCTTTCTTTTCCATCAACGGCGAGGAGTTCATTGAGTTCATTAAGTGTTTGATTAAAAAAAAAGAAAATATTAAGTTTTGAATCTTTGATGTAATGGACAATTGAGTTAATACACACGAAATTAAGTGAGTTTTATGACAATTTTTGGTACATTTAGATTATAGTTTTTGATTACTTTGTCATGTATATAGTCTCATGTATGTCAGTTAGATCTCTATTAACATCTAGATTATGGTATGCATATGGTTAGATCTCATGTGTAATGTGTATTCCATGTTATATACTAGAGTTTCAGTGAAGATGGTTAGATTTGAGGGTCTGATATTAAAGTATGCATGCATTAAAAGCTCCGAGTCTTGGGCCATCGAGTCGGTAAATATTTGAGCACTATGTGCTTCCTTATTGCAATATGAAATTTATGTAGTATGTTGTATTCTGATTTATGTGATTTCATGGGCAGTGGGGACTAGAACAGTTTGGAGCATCTTTCGATTCCGAATATCGTGGTTCATCTTAAGTGAGTCACTGTTTAGATGTATTATGTGACAACTTAATTCTCCATCCCGTTGTGCCTAAAAAATCCATTTGTAAGTGAGATCGACACACCAATAAAAGGTGCTGATTGGTAAGTGGGGCTAAAGAAACTAAACAAAAAAACCTCTTGGACCCTATTAAAGAGCAACGAAGAAATAGTAGGCAAAGGAACGAAAATTGTTTGTTGGACGTGAAAACAACTGCCATAATCACTAAGGAGGAAGGGGAGAAGAGCCAAAGTACACAGACAAGAGATGACAACATCAGGCATTGTTGATCAAGTTAAAAAAATTTACTCACCTGAAGCTGCAATGTGGAGAGGTCCCCTCAATGCGGAAGGTAGGAGAAGAGCAGAAGTGGTCTGAGCGTCCCATTTGCGATGGACCCCTACATTGATTAACTGACGGAGAAGAGGGCAGTTGTCCACAAGAACTAACGCTCTTGTAATGCATTAACCCCCTAGGGAAGGTAGCTGTTGACACCAAAAATTCTCAAGAATCGGATTAAGTTTGATCCAATCTTCATTGAACCATTAATGATGTTATTGGGTTATAAGCAAGCTCAAGTACAGGTCAATATCCAGATCCTGAAACAGGTCCCCTGTGATCCAATCTTAGCCCATCCCGAAGACCCCAAAACAGGTCATCGCCATCCATCCCGCTGGAAGATGGGCCGGGTAAGCCAAGTGCGCAGCCCACAAGCCTGCTCAAAGATGGGCTCGGTGAAAAAATAAAAAAAGGGAAATTTTTCTATTTAAACAAGCGGGAGATCGGTTGCTTAAGAAGGAGAAATAAAAAGGAAGGGGATTCTCGTGTCCACAACAGGACCGATCCGAGTCCTTCTTGGAGTAGGAATGCCTTGTTACGGAAGGTGCCCCATTCGCTGAAAGAATCGGAGGCTTTAAGCAAGTCTATCCCGTGTGATTCGGAGTGGTTCCGAATCTTGCTGGGAATTGGACTCCGCCGCGGAAAAGGACTCTACAAAGAGTCCCATATCCTTCGAAGATGGCAGGGGGATCGATCAAAATGTTTGGAGTCCCTCCTAGTCCCGGAACCAATCTCCGGTAGGGGACGAGGGTGCCCCCGATGCCTATAAAAGAAGAGTCGCAGGCCGCTGCGCAAGGAGGGGAAAAAAAAGGAAGGCTGAGAACGAGGGAAGAGAAGAGACCAGAGAGAGAGAGGGAGAGGTTACCGCGGAAGCTGTCGATCCCCTGGAGCCTTGTTGAAGCCCCCGATGCTCCCTCTTCTTCTTCTTCTTCTTCCTCCGGACGCCGCAGCACCTCCTTCAAGTTGCCGCGGCGAGCCGTAGAGCCAATAACTCCTCCTATTGTTGCTAGTGAGAGCTTCCTCCTCCTCCCCTAGGGCCGACGGCCTCTTCTTCCTCCTCTGCCAGTGCCGCTGTGGTCGACCGAGGGCAGGAGCTGCCGCGAAGGATGCCCGCGCTGCCGTCGGATGCCGGAAGCCTCGAGCGGGAACTGTAGCAGGGGGGAATAATACCCCCCGAACCTACGTCCAGCGTGGAAAAAGGGGGCGGGGCCCACCTGACGAAGGAAACGCAAAAAAAAAAAGGGGTGGGCGCCGACCGGGCGAAGTCGGCCGGTCCCGCAGAGAAGGCCTGCCGGCCCAAAGAAGCCGGCCGGTCCAAACAGTGAACCCGATGAACCTGTCAGCTGAACAGTAGCCTGCGCACACACAGTGCAGGGGCCTTCAACAAAAAAAAAACATCTTAAAATAAACATTCAAGTGAAATTAAATTGAAAAATACATTTAATTCAACAAAACCGGACTAGTTGGGGGGTCGACTAACCATCCGCCCCTACGTCCCGGCTTAACTTAAAATAAGTCAAAATTCGGACTAGTTGGGGAGTCGACTAACCATCCACCCCTACGTCCTTAAGGTAGACATCCAAAAGTCTATAAAACAGACCCCAATGTCTTACCGGTGCAGCAAGCAGTTCATCAACTCATGAAGGAGCCATGAAGATAGATATGAGCTAATTTTCCACAAGTCTATCAAAGACCGGGATATGCTCAGTCTCAAGACAATGAGATGAGTCCCCACAAGCTTATCAAAAAGCCGGGTGTGCTCAATCTCAAATCAATGGGAGGAATGCCCACAAGTCTATCAAAGATCGGGTGCTTTTTCATCTCAAATTGATCAAGCAAGTTTCATGTTCATCAAGGATTCAAGAGACCAGATTTCTGATCAAGTTGTAAATCATGTCTCATATTGAGGAAAACAAATAAAAATTCATGTTCGGTGCATAGATTGATGTTACAAGGAGAGACAATCATATGAAATTTCTGGAATGCAAGACAACAAAAAAATTAGCAAATGAGTCAAATAACTCTGAAAATTCTGAACCTGTAAAAGACTTTAAAATTTTAAAACCTGTAAATCTGAAATCTGAATCTTTATACAACCAAATCCCAAATCAAAACACTCTCAAACAAATCACAAACTCAATTAAATCCATAAACAAAATCTGAATTCTAAAAATCAGAAATCAGGACCTGCAGTCCGAAAACCTTTGAAAATGCAGAATCTGCGAGAAGTCTGGAGTCTGATATTTGAAGAGGTCAAATCTGAACTTTGCATTTAAAACAAGGAACCGAGGGCTGTAAAATGTGCAGAATGTAAAATCCGAAATCCGAAATCTGAAATCAGCAATCTGAGGTTTGTGAATAAAAGAAATCTGAAAGTTTAAGGCCCATAAACCTGCAGCCGAAAATCAGAAGATGTGCAATGTACAGAATTTGTAAGAAGCCTGAGTCTGCAGGAGATCCGAACTAAAATTCTAAAATCTGAGGTTTCAAATATGAATTTCAAAGATTGAAACTAGTACAAGTCAGAAACTGATCCGTAAATAGGTGGTTCCAAACCATTCAAACCCATAAGAGAATTCAAATTCAAGCCGTCCCAAATCAGATCACATAAATCTGAAACTCCATAAAAGAAACCCAAAGAATGTCAAATTCATGAAATACAAACTCTGCAGAATCAACTGAAATCCAATTTAAACCAATAAATCAAATGAACTAAATTCAACCTAATTGAAAATTAAATCAAATCAAACTCAATTTTAATCAAACTCAATTCAATCCAAATCAATCAAAGTCAACCAAATAAATCTCTCAAATTAAATAAATCAATTCCAAACAAATTCAAATTTAATCAAACTAAAATTCAAATCAATTCAATTCAACTTAAATCAATAAGCAACTCAAACAAATTAAATTAATTCAATGAACAGATCTAACTTCAACCCAAACCAAAAGAAATCAACAGACAGATCCAAATTAACCAAACATATCAAAATTCAATTCAAACCAATTCAATTCAACTTAAATTAATCAAACCATTTCAACTCAATGAATGCTTATTTTTGTGGATGTATGTCTTCTACTCAATTAGTTGCTATGACGCTTAATCAAGGGTATTCGAGTTATCTCGATGTAATTAACGTCGGATCTTCGCACCATCCGACGGGGAGAGGTCAAAACAAATTTTCAAAGAACCTAAGAACCTCAACATATAATTTTGACCCTAGCTAGTACTTTTATGAAATACCATCTATTTTCCTAAGAAGTCAATGCTAAGGTCTAATCAAATCTAATTCAAATTCAAAAAGAAAATGAATTTCCAAAACAAAGCATAAATGCTTTTAAATTTTGAGGTTACATCAGTAGCTTATACACATCGAGAAGGGAGGTCAAATGTCTCGTTGTGATGGAGGAAGAAGAAACTTGGGGAGGAAACTCTTGCAAGTGTTGTCGCCGTGAACTCTTGCATGCTCGAGGATGGAAGTAGAAGGAGTTGGAGCCAACGAAGAAGAATGAAGAAGGAGCTAAGCAATCGCCTGAGGAAGGTGATGGCGATATGGGAAGAGGAAAGGGAGTCCCCTTCTTTCGAGTGCCAATAGGCAAAAGATGTGTGGGGAATAAGTGACATCATGTGCCGCATGTTCTCCTAAGTAGCCTGCTAAGCCAAACACGTCTCCACAGTAGATGGCTTTTTCTCTCGCAATAAAAAAACAATGAAATGGTGGGCTAAATTTTGGACCAAAATACCCCCATTCTCAACAAGAATATGTGGAGTCTCATTTGAGGGGAGAGAAATCACTTCCAAGGTCCTGATGTGAAGAGGCTCTAAGATGTTTTTCCATCTTCTCCAAGGTAGGCTTCAAGGAGAGGAAGAAGACTTCAAGTGAGGAGATCATTACTAAGTTCAACAAGGAAGATCAAGACAATTAATCAAGCATCAAAGCCTCGAATCAATCCAATAAATTGAAGCTCAATGAAGAAGATTAAGGCATCAAAATTTGGCTAAATCTTGATGTATTTCAAGGGAGGAAGCTTAAAGCCCAATCACACCACCCAAGACCCACTAAATCAACCAAGCCCCAATCAGCATCGATTAGTGTATGAAGGGTGATCCAAGGCCCATTAATTTGGTCAATATCTAAGCAAGAAATGTTGGTTAATGAATGAAAAAAACAATGAAAGTTCATTAATTTGGTCAAGTTCCGATTGGAAAAATACCGGTTAGTGATTGAAAGAGAAAATCATCCAAAACCAAGGAATGCCACTAACTTGGTCAAGCCCTAATTGAGAAAATGTTGTTAAGTGGATGAAAAGGAATATCACCAAAACCAAAGTTGTCCAAGGCCTACTAATTCGATCAAGCCTCGACCGGGGACCGATTAGTGGATGACAAGAAGAAGTCATAAAAATTCAAAGAATGTCCAAGACCCATTAACTTGATCAAGCCCCATGTCGGAAATGCCAGGTGATGGTTTGAAAACCGTCCAAGATTTTAAGTCAGTCAAGCCCCAATCAAGAAATGCTGCTGGATGGATGATTGAAGGCCCATTAAGTCAATCGAATTTCAGTTGGAGAAATGCTGCTTAATGGATATGAAACCCAAAAAATAGCAAAAATTGACAAAGATCTCAGGTCAGACCCAAGCAAGATACTACCTACTGGCGCCCAAACCCAGTCCCAAAAATTGTGATGTAAGAAAGGGGATATAAAATGAGGAAGAGTGTCAATGACTTATATTTGTTTTTCATTATTCAAATACAAATAATTTTTGCATTTAATTGCAAATATGTGATCATGACAGTTAATCTAGGGTTGTTGAGCCATTGGTCGGTGTAATTAACATCAAATCCGTTTGAGAATCGGCGGAAAGAGGTCCAACCAAAATTAAAGAACTTGCACTATAACCTTACAACATATTTTTAATTAATATTGAAAATAAGGCCGGAGATACTGTCGCCATCTCCGACAACAATGTTTGTGCCAAAAATCTATAAACAAAATATCTGTATTTATCATGCTTTTAAAAAAGTGAATTTTCAACACTAGTCCTTGTGATATTACTATTGTTTAGAGTGGTCATTCTTAGCCATTACATCTGCTGACAAGTAAAGACCTGGTTTCTTAACAGGCTGGCATTTGTGCTTCTGTAATTTGTCAGTTGCAATACGAAAAAGTGTATAAAACTTTACATGATATTCATATTGAATTATATTGTTCTATTTCGGTCAGAACTAAAAGCTTGTTCTTTTTCCTAAGATTGTACAAAGGCTTCACACCCTTCTCCCTTTCGTATAATTAAGGAAACTGCGAGTGTATTATTACCCTTCTAGCAGATATGGATATGGATACTGACATACCGTTACAGTGTTACTATTCACGCCACAGCGACCTAATGTATTTATCTACTGCGGTGAAGTATGCTATGCCAGTGTGGTTATAAACGAAGGTGATAGAACCTAGACATGATTAAACCGTCATGCCATATACCTTGGTACTTTGGAAGCTAACCATTATCAATACCTAGTCCTCTTTTACTTCGTCATTGTCTCCTGGGTTCATCTTGCGGAGAAGTCGGCCTGTTCAGTGATTGTTGCCTTTTTTGTGCAATGAATGTAGGAAGTATGATTGTAGACAAGGACGACTAGATAAATCGTGCTATACAATTCTGTAGGTATGCCTGGACTATCACCAACTGTGCGGTCTGCGAAACCAACATGGGATGGCTGTTTACCGCCGCAAAGAAAAATTTGCAGCCCAAATCCTTCTGGGGAATACGTGGTTCTCAGGTCGTGGATGATACACGCTGAAGGAGGGAGGTGCCGCTGGAGTTCCTCTCCATTGGGAGGGCGTGATCATGATGTAACCGGCATTACCTTTGTCAGTTGCCCAACTTCGGGCGAGTATTTTGCGGTACATATGAATCTCGCATCTGTTGAACGTGGTGCTTGAAATGGAATGTTCCAAGGTATGCAAGCCATGTATCGCCGGTTTTCCGTTGGTTTTTTTTTCTACCCTGATGGTCTTGTTTGGATGTCACCGTAGTCGTAGTTTTAGAAATTGTATTCTTCTACATGTCTGTGTATATATTTTAGAATGAACGAAATAAGTATTTGACCTATTTTCAATTTATGTAAATCTGTGTGATTCAATACATTAACTTATATCGTAGGTCCGTCGTAGGCGGCTTGTATCCTCTACCTGATCCTGCGGCACTTAACCCCCATTAATATTCTAAAACTTTCTTCCTCCCATACAAGTTTCTTTTTCCCATCTTTTTAGATGGATTGTCCGTCCCTGACAACCGCTAGATTTGAACAACAAAGAACGTTAGCTCCCCAAGTCAAACACTCAAGGCCCTCGACGTCTGTTCATTGTCCAAATCCCACCTGCCCGTCACCAGCCAGCCGCCTCCCCTACGTTTGTTTCCCGTCCTCGAGTAAGAAGACCGTGAACCCCCCCGCCGCGCCGCGCCGCGCGAGGGCAAAAAAGGATGGCAGGAGCCCCCGCAACGGGATCGGGCGCCGCCCTAGTCCCGGCGGCGGTGGACCTCTTCTTCGACCTTGATCTCGCGCTCGTCCTTGCGCCCTGCCCCCGCAGCCCCGCCGTGGAGCCTCTGGTGGCGGGCATGCCGACGGCGCCGGCGACCACCGTGTGCACCGTCTGCATGGAGGGGTGCGAGGGAGGCAAGCAGACCCCCTGCGGCCACGTCTTCCACGACGCCTGCATCTCCTGCTGGCTCGGGCTCCGCGACTCCTGCCCCCTCTGCCGTCGCCGCGTCCTCGCGGCGGCGTAACACGGCCGCCTGGAGGCGCGACGATCCGGCCTTCGCCGCGGTGAGGAGCGCAGAGACCACGATTGACGGCAAGTTCATCCGTAATCGAATAGGATTTATCCTTCCGAGTTGTTCATCCTGCCATTCGATGGGTAGTCTTCTCAAGAATGTTATATCTGGTCTGGAAGAAGATATAATATTCCACGGCGGTCACAATCCGTACGTCATTACAAATTACATTTGATTGCAACGACAGCTAGCTTGCTGTTAATGCCCGGTCACGTGTGCACACAGAGACAGACACGGTGGGCTTCTTGTAAGCACCGAACTGAATATAGGTTGTAGATGTTCAGCACTCGCTTTCCCATCCCTGTTCTTGCCTTTTTCTTCTTCTTCGTCATGCTTCTCTTGCTGTTCTTCACCTGGGATCATCGCGTTGATCCATAACGAATATTGAAAATTCGTTTGGTGCTTCCGAAATCAACAACGCGGCGTTGTCCGCAAGAGCTGGTAAATCCAATTTTCTTTTGCATTCTTCGGACATTCCAGGTGTCGTTGTTGTCTCGTCCCTATCAACCAAACTGTATTACCTTACTTGGCGCGAGGGGTTGTGATCATAGCTCTTTCCATCAATCAACTACCCGGTCGTGTCCTGGAGATGTTCATTTTGATTCTTGTAGGAGAGCTGATAATAACATGGTCTCATCGTGGCTACTTAACTCAATTCATCAAGATTTACTACCCTCGGTTCTATATGAGACTGTTCGGCAGGTTTGGGTTTTCACCCTGGAATGATTAAAAAATTTATTCTTCGGGCGTTCTGTTGCTCAATTGGAGCTTTAAATGCAGTTCTTAATGGGGTTAAATGAAACTTTATCCTATCTGACGCCTCAAATTTTGTTGATGGAACCTCTACTTTCAGTAGGGAAAAAACATGTTCATTAGTATTCCAAGATGAAGCTCAACGTACCTTTTATGCTCATGTTCGCTAAACAAAGGCTGTTAATAATGCTGCTATGACAGCTAAGGTTGATAGATTCAAGAAGCCAAAATAATAAAAAAAAAGTTCAATGCTAGACGTGTAATTTTCTTATCTTCCTTAACAACTTCTGTCGGAGCATGATTCCTATATATATTGTTTGTTGCATCTAAGATTCTTGAATGGAAAACAACCTTGGATGCAGAATTAGGAGAATCGAACAAAAACAAATCATGGGAAAGCTACCACTCGGTAAAAAGGTAGTGAGCTGCAAATGAGTATATAAGTTGAAATTTAATTATGATGGTTCCATCTAGAGATGTAAGGTAAGGTTAGTAGTCAAAGGGTTCTCCCAAACTGAAAGATTAAATTACAATGAGACATTGGCTCCAATTACAAAGTTAACAACTTCAAGAGTTGTGGTATCATCATCAGCTATCAGTAGTTGGTAGGTCCGACAATTTGATGTTAATAATGTATTTCTAAATAGAGACTTAGTTAAAGAAATATAAATCAAGATTCCTCCTGACGTTAAGGTTGAGGGAAAAAAATATAGTTTGTAAACTATGAAAATCTTTATACAAGTTAAAACAAATCTCCCGATCATCATTTCAGAAACTTTCTCAGGTGATATGTGAAGTAGACTTCAATCAGTCAAATGTTGATTATTCATTGTTCACTTACTCAAATAGTATTTTTTTTCACTGCTATATTAGCATATGCTGATGACATATTGGTTGCAGACAATGACAACAAAACTATGCATCACATTCAGAATTGTTTAGCAAAGCATTTTCAAATCATCAAGTGTTTAGGAGTTACCAAATACTTCCTAGGATTTGAAACTGCTTGGTCAAAAATTGGAATTCATCTTAGCAAGAAGAAATACGTCATGAATACATTGAAGGAAATTGATTTTAAAAAGGGGCCAAACCTGCTAAAACACCAATGGAGCAAAGGCATTCCCTTTTTTGTCACGATTCTGCTGAAGTTTCTGATCCGAGTGCACACACGAGGCTAATTGGAAAATTGATCTACTTGATTGTTTCAAGGTTGGATATAATTAACACATTCAGTGAATCTACCAAGTCAATTTATATATGCTCCATCCATTAGAAGTTCATTGACAAGATACAATAAGAGTTGTCAAATTTTTGGAAGGGTCACCAAAAAATGGCATTTTCTTTCCATCAAACAATACATTTCAACACAAGGTTTACACAGATGTTGATTGGGTTGCTTGCCTAACTACAAGATGATTCGTTATTTGCTTTGTTACCTTTATAGGAACATCTCTAATTTCACGGAAGATTAAGAAATAATCCACTGTTTCACGATCTTCGTTTGAATCTAATTCTTTGGCCGCCGGAGCTTGCGAAGCTCAATGGATAGTGTATCTTTTTAAAAGACTTATGCCCTGTTTGGTAACACTATTAAGTATCTTTATCACTATCAAGTTTAAAATTGATATTGATAGAAACTATTAAGAGGTGTTTGGTTAATTGTATCAATTTTAAAATTTATAGTGCAAACAAAGTATATTACGTAATACAAGTGACAACTTGTATTAATTTTTATATTAATACTCCAACATTTGAAAGTATTAATATCAATATTGATAAAGTACCAAAAATGAAACTCTAACCAAACATGAAATTAGGTGTTAGTTTTCCAAAGGCTCACTTCTTTTGTGAATTTGTGACAATCAATCTACTATTCATATTACAACAAATTCAGTGTTTCTTGAGCGTACCAAGTATATAGAAATAGATAACCCGAGAAAAAAATTGCAAAAAAAAGTTAATTTGAATACAACATGTTTCCAACAAAGGATCAGCCTGGAGATGTATGTATGTATGTATGTATGTATGTATGTATGTATGTATGTATATTTAGCAAAGCCTCGCGTTTTGAAGTTGTCCAGCATACAAACCAAATTGGTGCAAAATCTTTTTGCTCCAATTTGAGGGAGAATATTGTAAGGCACAACATTCCACGATGGTCCCAATTAAATTGTATATCGTGAAAAATTGAATTTACATTTGATCATAACGACAACTGTAATGACGAGGTCATTTGCACACAATAATCACACGTGACGGATCTAATGATCTGTTTGGTTAGAGTTTCAAATTTGATACGATATCAATATTGATATTGATAATTTTAGAAGTTAGAGTATCAATATCAAAATTGATACAAATTGACACTTATATTACATATTGTGTTTTGTTTTCATTACTAATTTCAAAATTGATACTATTAACCAAACACTTCTTAGTGATTAATAAGAATATCAATTTTAAAATTGATAGTGATAGACGTGTCAAATAGTGTTACCAAACGGGGGCCTAATGTAACCACACCTAATTGATGCAGGTCGTAGATCCTCACCATATATCCGGATCTCTTACACATTCTTGCTCTTATTTATGAAACAGGCAAGGCCGTTGTACGAAGGAGAAGGACAGGTTAAGCTATTAGATGAATTAGAATGTTTATGCATGGGAGCGCTTGATCATATTTCCAAGCATTAATGTGGGAAATTGCGATATATCCGACGTACGTAGCTCTACCTCTACTGCTACTCTTACATATATAGCATGCTCTTCTTCGCAGCCAGTTGTGGGCTTTCTCCCTTCGCTAATTATATATATTCTCCCACTTGTTTTCCCGATTTATGACAATGTATATGATAAATTGCTGTACTACCCTAAGAAACACAGAAATACGTAACCATGGAGCTCATGGCACATAAAGTGGTAAACAAGAGTAAAATCAAGATATTAAAGGTGACTAAATGAACTTGCATTGATTTATTTTAAACAAAAATTATAACATCACTTCCAATGTTGATATGCCTGACAACAACATCAAATTAATATTACATCAATTTTAATCTTCTAACCAAATAGAAACTACGTCTATACATCGCAGCCCTTTTTCTTCATCTGATGGTATGTCACTTTTTTTTTCTTATACGTCATGATTTTTATCTCATGAGATACTGCTTCCACACAAAAATAAGAATTTTTATATCTTTTACTAACTAAATTGTTATTTTGATATTATATATTATTTCAAATGCATAAATTTAAGAGGTTCAGTTGATTTTTTTTCCCACAGCTTTCAGTTTCCCCACAAGACCATGTGTCACCCCTTGCTGGTACTACTAATTAGGATCATCTTCCTTACCCTACGTGTGGCTCCACCCATGTCCTTGCCCATGGTTAGTACTTAGTAGGTTGGATGAATGGCACAAGAGGGGAACTGCTAACTGATGACTAGTAGTCTATTCTTAAAATATGATATCAAGATTATGTTTATTATGTTTTAAATATAATATATCCTGCGAACTCATTTCATAAAAAAAAATATTTACCCACAATTTATGTGTTGGGGGCACACCTCCCCCTTTTCTCTGAATTGTAAAATAAAAGTGCCATAAAAATCAAAATATTTTGTTTTTAAAATCCAAAAAATATATTGTTTTTGAATAAGTGATTTTGACACGAGAGAATTACCATAAAACAAACAAGCCCTGTAGTGTATGCTCATCGATGTAGGTAAATAAAATGTGCTAATTGATCCATTCTATAATCATCACAACAACAAATGGACAAGTACAACATTGTATTACCATCTTGGCATCGATGGTTCCAACCAGACTCGACAAGGACCGGGCTGGGGGCTTTTATCTGATGCATCTGGCTTAGATGCGGAACCCCTCACCGTTTTCTCTTTGCTCTAAAAAAAATCACACTTCAAGGAACACCCACCACCATGGAGCCCGGAAAGTTAGCTACGGTAAACTTTATCATCGCCAATAGACAGCAGAAAGGAAATCTATCTAACGTCTGGGTGAACATATAGCTCTGTAAAGTGAAGTTCCCACGGAATGGAAAGAATTGTGTGAAAAAATGGGATGTTATTCAACGGTAGGTACGGTAAGCAGGGGTGTACATGCAGCTCTCTGCATATTTCACCAAGTTTGCGGGGCGAGGAAGGCGGGTGGCCAAGCCTACAAAAGAAGAAGACGACGACTCCGTTTAGCGCAGGCTGAAGTAACGACCCAGCTGGATATATAACGATGTATTTGATTGGATGGACCGACTCACCGAGCTCATAGGCCTTGGCAGCCACGTTTGCAGCAATATGAGCTGATATCTTCCTGATGTTCGAGAATGGAGGGTAGATCAGGCCCTTGTCGAAGTTCTCCTGCGTCACCTGCTTAGCCAACGCCTCAGCTGCTCCAAACAGATAAGAAGAACGTCACTACAGCATAACCCGATGAACAGGAACCAAAACTTGAAACCATGTTAGTCTCCTGTGCACAGGTTCTAATCTACAAGGCACTGCAGAAACAAGAGCCACAAGGTAGATAAAATGTCCTAGTGTGGATTGCTTACAGGCTGCAAGAAGCATGTCCTCATGTACACGTACGGCACCGGAGATGACTAAACCGAGTCCAAGGCCCGGGAAAATATAAGCATTGTTAGCCTGGATTAAGAGAAGAACAGTGAGGCCTGTGTGCGATCATAGAAAAAGCACCAAAGCTCCATCGTCACCAGCAAGACACAGCAATAGAGTTCCAAACCTGTCCGGACACGAATGTTTTCCCCTTGTACTCGACGGGATCAAAAGGGCTCCCACTAGCAAAAATTGCCTTTCCCTGGATTTGGAAGCAGAGAGCAAATTAGAGCAAATACATCATGAGCAAAAAAAGAACGAGAAGAACATGATATCATTCTGGACCAACCTTACTCCACGTGTACGCCTCCTCAGCAGTGCACTCAGACTGTGATGTTGGATTTGAGAGGGCAAGAATAACTGGTTTCTGTAATTTGTGATGTTCACAGAGATGAGCTTCCAAGATAAAAAAAGAGAGAATATCAAAGAATACAAGATCCAAACATGGTACCTCGTTGAAGGCAGACATGGCTTCAATCACCTCTTTTGTGAATGTCCGTCCCGCTCCAGATGATCCTATAAGTACTGTTGGCTTGATTGCCTGAAAGATGGGACACAGGATATGAGAAGCCTTTACAGAAAAGGAATAGAGGCAACAGAGAAAAAATAACATGAGCAGACTTCAAACCGACAAAGAATGGGTTGCTACTGCCAGAAAAGACCAAAACTCTGAACATTATACCTTCACGGCATCAAGGAGCCCCTTGACGGGTTCATGATCATGAGCCCATGGTTTCTTAAAGTGTTGAAGTGACTCTTTCCGGGAACTGACAATCAGTCCCTGCATCATAATTCATGTATAAGTTAAACAAATAGATACCTAAGAATTAAAAAAATGAAATATCGTGAAGTCTCCAAACTCCGAAGGTCATGGTTTGACATAGACCTTAGAGTCCACGAGCCAAATCTTCTTGCGACTTTCCTCAATAGATGCCTTTGTCTGCAGAAAATCAAAACATTACAATATAAACAGTGCAGGTCAATAGGAAATTGGGTGGCCTGCGACCAAAATAGTAAACAAATTAATAAGCTACATATTCTGGTGACATTATGTCTTCAGGTACCTGTTTTGACATCTCAAGGGCTATCAGCTCTGCAATGCCTGTACCAGCCTGCGAAAAAATTCATAGTTCATGTATGAGAATGATTAAGAAACCATTAAATAGTAGCTAAGAAACGTAATATTTCCTGTCAAGCTATCTAGTAATTAGTAATCTGCAACTTGAATAATTCATAGCATATTTTCCTAATTAAATAGGGCTTAACTAAACATCTAACAGTGCTTCGCCATTTCTCAATTCTTGGAACAAAAATAAGAGTAGAAAAATATGCCCACCTCGCCAGCACCCAGGAACAAGAAAGTATGCTCTGCCAGGGTTCCACCAACAACTTTCAGGGCTGCAACTAATCCAGCAAGGACCACGGAAGCAGTTCCCTGCAACCATAAAGTATAAATCATTTTAGCACCCAAAAGAAAGTAACCACAATGATTATTCGGAGAATCTAATATACCAAATCATATTGCAGGAGGAATCCGGCTACCTACCTGAATGTCATCATTGAACACAAGATGCGTTTTACTGTATTTTGCAAGTAGCTCAAATGCATTATGGTTAGCAAAGTCTTCAAACTGCAAATGCAGTAAATTTGGTTAAGGGGAAGAGAGTAACCATGGAGAAGCATAAAACAAGCAGCTAAGGGATACGCTAACCTGGATGAGGACCTTTTCTCCATATATTTGTTTGACAGCAGTCATAAATTCATGCATTAGCTCGGCATACTCCTGTTTTGGTTCATCCAGCATCAGAATTGAGTATTTACACAGTACAGGGTCAAAGCAAATACTCAAAAGAATTGTCATCATCATGCATACCTGCCCAGTGGCCCTTTTTTGCCTAAGGCCAATATAAAATTCGTCATTAAGCAATTGCTCATTGTTTGTCCCCACGTCAATTGTCACAGGTAAGCACTGATAACAAGTAAAATATAACTTAAAATTATATTTACTTGTTTGATAATACTTCCTAAAGTAAAGGATCAAATCTTATTATCCAAATGAAGTTCCTTCCCATCGCGGTAGAAAATGCTTACAGCCGAAGGGCGTACTCCTCCAAGGGCTGTATATAGAGCAAGTTTTCCAACAGGAATTCCCATGCCCTGGAAAATTTAGACCAAAATCTTCTTAGCAGAGGGAACCAAACCATCCATAATTTCAAGTTCAAACTCATACTATCTACCTGACACCCAAGATCTCCAAGGCCCAATATCCTTTCACCATCTGTAACCACAATAACTTGAATGTTCCTTTCAGGCCAATTTCTCAACACTTCGAGGACCTTTCCCCTGCATGATTAAGCAAAGTTTAAACATTGGGCACCTTAGGTGAAGACTGTCTTTTCATTTGTATTTACACAAAATTGGCTAATTTTCTCGGAGAATGAGATTCATAGCTATATGGAGAATGCATACTTCTCTTTCAAACTGATGTAGAGACCCTGTGGATGCCTAAAGATGGAACCATATTTCTGGCAAGCCTCACCAACTGTTGGCGTGTAGACGATGGGAAGCAGCTCCTCAACATTATCCACGAGAAGCTTGTAGAAGAGCCTCTCGTTTCTCTCCTGCGGTGAGGTCAAAGACAATCAAGACCAACAGTCAAAAACTACATCACACGCCAAGTAATCGTTTCGTCGTCAAACGCCGACCAAGAAACAAAGCCAAGAGAACTGAGAACAGCGTGCTCGTTAATTCCGAGCCCGACCTGAAGGTCCATCATGGCCATGTAGCGCTGAAGAGGAAGTTGGTACTGTCGAATCATGTGCATGACCTTCTTCTCCTGCGAGATGGCATTCGAGCGGATCGTGGGCAACGGAGAGATGAGAGGCGCATAGGCCAGTTTTCAGACGCCAAGGAGACGGTCGCGGTACCTGAAGCTCCATGGTGGCGCATGCCGGCGGCAGCAGGCCCCGCAGGTAGTGGGCATCTCTCTCCTTCTCCGCGAAGGCGAGTCCCTTGTTGTGGTGGGGATCCCTCAACAACGTGTAGCCACTGCCGGTGAACAAGAAGAACAGAAGGAAAATACAACCAAAAAATAAAAATAAAATAAGGGTTGCAAAAATAAATTAAAAACTAAATGACGACGAATGCCGGCGGTCTGAGACGATGGGCGCACGTGCTAACGGCGAGAGGCACGTGTGTAGAGGCGCGCTTTTCTTTCGTGGTTTACTTTACCTAGCGACGGAGACGGCCCACGGAGTGACCAGCTGTTCGTCGTAGGCGCGGTCCTCGCCGTAGACATCCTCGACGACGCCGCCGCCGCCGCCGGACCGAGAAGAAGCTCCGTCCTTCGTGGTGCTTTCCATCGCGGGCTTACCGTTCGTGACTGACCTCTCCCCGACGCTCACGCCCCGACCGCCGCTGCCGGCGCTGCACCGAACGGCAACCGAGGAAGCTGCCTTCCTCTGCGAGGGACACAAGCTAGAGGTACCACCACCGCAGGAAATGGCGAAGAGGGATGATTTGCTCTCCTCGCAGCAGGAATAACAAGAGGAGCTCTTCTCGTTTCAAGACGACGGGAACATACAAGGACACAGAACAACAGAGAAACAGAAAAAAGGCCACCTTTTTATACGAGAGGCAATAACACAAAAAGCAATATAAACATCCTCGACGATTTTCAACCGAACGGGACAAGGTGGTATAGAGATTAATTCAGACTACGCGCGCGGAGATTTCAACCTTGGATTTCGTCAATGCCGGGGAAGGGGAGGGATCTAGAAGGACCTGGAGAACTAAAAAACGTGCGGAAGGGGGGAGCTTTCGTTTAAATTTGTCTGCGAGGCATGCAATGCGGCGGGAATCTTCCCGTAGAGACGAAGGAAGAATGAAGAGGAGGAGGATGGAGGCGGGCGGCTGGGTGGGTGGGTAGGGAGCGGAGCGGGTGTTACCAGAAAGCCGCCTCGGTTGAACGCGCCGAACGAAATCATGGCGACGGTGGAGATGGAGACGAGATCCTCTCTTCCGGTCTTCCGCCTCCGCTCGCCCCTTCGGTGCCCCGCTCGCCGAGAGCCCCCTTTCGCGAGAGAGAAAGGAAGGGACCTACCGCCCGGCAGGCGCGTGGGCGTTTATACTACTTGCGGCCGCCGGCCTCGGACCGCGTTGCGTTCACCCGCGGGCACGACGCCCCCCTCACAGCCCCGCAAGCCGCAATCTTTAACTGCGGATGGGCACAGGGCGGAAGAGGGGATCGAGGGGGGAGGCCTTATTCGGTGGAGGCGGCGCCGTTCCCCCGGTCTCGTCCTCGTGTGTGTATCGTATCGATCCGACGGCGTCGGGTTTCAGCGCCAGACCGGAATGGAAGAGCCGGCGGGCGAGCTGCCGCCGCCGGTCCCGATCAAACGCCGCGTCCACGCCACCGACGGCGACCGCACCAGGAATTGGACGGCGTGTTACTCTGAGATTACCGGCTACCACCTTTATTCACCACAGCGCGGATAATCTCTCGGCCTCCAAGGAGACGGCGCCACGTCAACAGGCGGAACATGAGTCTTTTGCTATATTTTTTTTCCTTGCATATATTATTATCAGTCGCCTTCCTCTTTATTTTTAGTCACAAACTTTATTATTAATCTCTTAGGCATATATTTTACTTCATAGTAACATACTGTACTTTTTAACAATGAAAGGATATGCTGAAACGACCACCGGGCCGGACCCCATTAAAATTGGGGGGGGGGGTGCTTGACTTTTAAACCCAGCCCCTCCAAAGTATGCTATTGAACATATACTCATACATAATATTTATCAATTGGATTGTGTCTTTGTAATCTTCGAAACCTTATGCATGCATCGTGATGTCAAAGAATACGTATATGTAGTTTTTGAAGTTTGGACTGCCTTCATGTTCATGAGGGTATAGACGCAAAATTACAGGGACAAACACATAAATGCAACTTGGACCGTATACAGAAAGCATTTGCCGACAACTGTTCCGGTTCTTTGCCTCGCCGCCGGCGGTGGGGTTGTGGGTGAGCGTCAGATCGGACGGTCATGATCGCCTTCCAACGCCTTGTTATTATCACCAGGACGGCGATGGCGACCTCGGGCGCTCCGTTTCCGTTCTTTTCGGCGGCAAGCCCCTAGCCAGGTCCGTTTCCCGTCCAGTTGGGAAGAACGGGTGGCCCAGCTAATTGCTTGCGGGAGCGGCGCCGGTGCTCGAGTGGAGTCGCCGGGTCTCATGGCGGAGAAAAACGAACGGCGACGGAGGCGACAGCGTGGTTCCGAGAAGGACCGCCACGTCTCGTCTCATCTCATCGTCTGTATACGACTGCACCCAAAATACGCGCGTACGTACGTCGCTATATACGTAGATTTGTACCGGACGAGAGAGAGAGAGAGGGGTACGTAGTAGCGGCGTCGGTGCCGTGGCTTCTTAGCTCATAGCTCTCTCAACGGCAAAGAGAAAGGTGACCGACTTGCCGGCAAGCATTAATCTTGGGCGATCCAGAAGCTGCACGATTCATCGGCGTGTTGAGGACGGGCCGGCCATCGACGGAATTCAGCTGGTTTCTCTTCCCACCTCCGTGTTCTCATCTTCCACGCACGCCAATACGCAGCTACCTCCATATATTCACGCACGTAAACTTGGAAAATGTATCCGGGGGGGGGGGTGGAAGATCATATCATATAGATTATTATTGTTCGTTGACATGTTCAATTCTGACCGGCGCACCCGGTCGCCGTGGCCCGCCCGACCGCGCGCAGACTTAATGGAAGGCCGCGAGGCCGGCTTGCCAGAGTCCGGCAGCTCCACCGGCGGCGCGGCAGCTCGCCGGAACGCGCGGACGCCGGCCTGGACTCGGTATTTACCGTCGCCGGTAGGGCTGGAGTTGACCGTGGAAGACACGGGGGCTTTCTCTGGTTCTGTGTTTCCGCCTGACGCAGTCGTGAGGTTCCAGGAAAGACCGTCGGCACCGTCACGTGTCCGTCTCCGGCCGACCTCTACCGCTGGAGCCCGCTGAACCGTGCTGCTGACGTGCCGGTGACTGTGACCGAGGACACGTGGCTGTATCGGAAAGAGTCTAAAGGGTAGAGGTAGGTGCGGAATGCCGCGTCGCACGTGGACTTGGTACGGAATTAATGCCTGCCCCGACGTCGCGTCTGACTGGAACACGTAGGAGAATAGATAAATAGTTGAATGTCCATTTTAATTTTTTTTCTATTAGAGAATGATCTTATGCAAAACAAAAATAAAAAATAATATAGCATCCATGTCCCTGCAGAGAGCCCGATAAACTGTACGAACAAATCGTCTTGTATTGTATTCATTCTCTTTTTATCGGGGTTCCTAACATATACACGTATACAACTAATTAAAACTGGTCCTATTTAAATCTCTCGCCACATGACATGATTATTGATTAGTCCCCGCCACATTATTAAGGTTGCTACGAAAAAAACGTCTTCTGCAAAAAAAAAAGAAAAAGAATTGCCTTTTGATTTCCCTTTAGCTACTTGGTGAAAGCGCATCTGTCATCTTCCATTTTTCACACCAATCGATGATGTTAAGTTTCTAAAATGTATTTTGTCTAAACATAAATATTTAGAGGCTATTACATATATGTCGCTTCTCAGACATTCTAATATTATCGCCAAAAAAGATACTGTCATTCTCCTGTTGATGGAGGTGGGTGGCAGCTCATTCACCTCCGGTTCGCCATTCTTCGTTTGGTTGCACGGATGGATTGCGTTTTTGTCGCGATCACATGTTCTTGCAACAAAACTTGTTAAAAGCCACGTTTGTCGACCATTACAAATTTATGTTTTTTTTTTAAAAAAAAATTCTTGGACAAAAAAGGTGAGCCCTCTTTATCTTGTGGACTCTCATTCTCTGCTTTTGTTATTCCTTCTCCCCATACATAGTAATTTTATGTCAATTGGCTAACATAAACTTTATTTTAATATAACTGTCATCATGAAATTATATAAAAAATTACCATACAAGCAAACACCCAGCAAAAGTTTAATCCCAAGTCCTGCACGGGATAGTTGAACGTATGTTGAGGACGATGACCGACGGCCGCTTGCAGAGTTCTCGTGCAAGCACCGCCGCAAGAACATGATCTGAAGCATTAGCAGGTCAAAGAAACACCTTTCGGCGATTCCTTTCACCGCGTGGAGCAGGGAGGAAGCTGAGATCTGATAATATGCTTCCCACAACAAGGCTGCGGACCCCTTGGATTTGGACGGTGATTCTGCAGAGAGATGGTGCCCTCTTGTGGCTGCGCTGTAGTGTTGCAATTGCAATCGCGTTTTCAAGTATCTTGGATATGGCCAAGCAAAGATCAAGCATCCGCATCTCGGTTCCGAGGGTGCCATGCTTGCTTACTGGCCAAAAGGATCAAGCAGTAACAGAATCGATATGGTTCATCGATTCTCTTTCTTTGCAAAGGAAACAAAAAACCTGCTTCAAATTTCCTCTGCATGGTCGTGCAGTTGTCACATGTTTGCATATAAACACCAGACGTTTTTTGACTTCCCACTTGGTGACGCGCAGGGCGGAGAATGACTTGCCTCCATCGAAGGATCCTGACAACACAAGAAATGCCCAGTCATTGATAAATTCCTCCAACATACGCAGAAGAGAGCCATAATTGGCTGATTTAGCAAGCAACATGGTAACGACAATGCGCTTCCAAGAACAGGACAAGCAGTTGTATATTTTGTTTATGGAATCACAGCAACTAATATCTGAAGTTTCTTGTCGGTGAATGTCTATATATTTCTTGGTTCTTCGTGTGTCAGGGTTTGTCTTCTTTTGTGCTACTTCAAATCCATTCTTTTGACAACCAGACTTAAAATGATTCTTCATATCTAATTTCCATGAAGGCTTTTTCAATGAAAAATGCTTCTACCAGTCATAATACATGCTGGTTTTAGACAAAAAGGATAACACTATCATCATCACGAACCAAGGGCCTCTCTTGAGTGTGTCACTAGCCTGTGCATTGCAGAACCTGCTGCCAGCATGGTGGTGGGCATCTATCTTAGCACCTTCTATTGGAAGACTAGAACCACATACTTCGGGAACCTCAACCTAGATAATTATGGTGGCAACGGGAGCAACAGACTTCAGAAAAGGAGTCGTGAGTGGATGTTAGGCTTCTCTATGGCATGGGCAAGAGGCAGAGGACGTTAGTGAACGTGGAGATGATGGTGGACTTGGGTAGTTGGGTGGAAGAATGTGACCTGCCACAGTTCTCGAGAGAAGACTAGGACAGGGACACAGATGTTTCATTAAGGACATGGCTTTAGCCGGTTGTTTGTCCCTTGATCCAGGAGGCGGAGAGGTTGATAGAGTAAGATTTGTAGAGATATGGGAAACATTGTAAAAAATGTAAGTTGGGATCTGGTCAAGGGTTTCACCAAGATCACATCTGGTCGAAGTAAGGTCACCAGACTCACCACATTGGGGGTTTCCTCTGGCTAGTTGATGAGGAAGGATTCAGAAAGTTATGGTTGTCTTACGTGACTGACTGGGGAATAATTGGGACAAAGGGTTCTCTGTCAACAAAGGAGGAAATAAGAGTCTAGAGCAACAGAGGAACCAAGGGTCACATACGTTGAATGGGAAAGGATCTTAAGCTAGGTCATTTTCGTGTCTGGAAGAGGCTGTTCAGGTGGCCAGGAGGCAGGAGCCACAGTGTAAAACTGGAAAGAGAGAAACTAGGGCTTGGAAGAATGTGCTTGAGGTAGAAGATAAACAAGGGATACAGGATTCGCCCACCTGGATCCAGTCACCTGATGCCTTGAGCTGCTCTTTTATTCACCGAGTGAACCATTTAGTACAACCATGGATGGAGGTGGCTCAGGCACACAAATTCCAGTTGGACCAGGCAGCTCAACTGACAGTTCAGATCCCTGTTAGAACTAGATCCCGAAGCTAACTTCTGATGGAGCATAATATCAAGATGAGGGCAGCTCCAAAAAGGATTTCTGCCAATCTAATAATCGTTCCTAAGAGCATATTCAAAAGTTGAGGGAGCCTGTACCTATGGCGCTCATCAATGTGACCTCCGGGGACCAGGGCCATATAGTTGGCAGCACTCACCTTATGTTGTCAAAGGTGGATGAGGCAATTGCCCGGGCAACAAGGCAAATACATTAGAGGCTTTCATAGCCTCTTGCTTGAACCAGTCCAATTGGACAGCCACCCTTCCGCTGAAATCAGCATCACACTGATGACACTGCTGGCTAGGCTTTGGACAATCTGACCAGAAAGAAATATGTGTCTTTTGTGAAATAAATGATATCTCTTGAGTTTTCAGCTGTCTGTTACAGGGAAAGTGATATTTTGGGTTTTGTCTTTTGTTAGCTTCCCACAGAATAGATACAGTTCTTTTGGTAGCATCAAGGAAAGTGGGAATTGGAATCAAAGACCAGATTGGCTAGTGTCCATTCCGTGAGCAAAAAACCAATCAAGAATTGGCCTAGATTGGTGATGAGAACCGGTACGATCCAGATCGACTACTTGTTCAGAGACGGCGTCTTCTGGGTCTTGAGGAGACGACGTAGTTATTTCTTTTATTTCGTAGTATTAAGTTTTTATTTTTTTATGCATTTTATTTGAGTATTTAGAGTCCTTTGAGTCCTTTTTATTTTAGTCCTTTAGAGGACATATATGTCATTAGAGTCTTTAAGGTCCATCTTATAATGTCCAGCTCTATTTAAAGAGCACAAACCTAATGAAAGAAAATAGAGATGGATGTTTGAAGCAAAGAGAGAAGTTCCTCCCGTTCCCCCCCCTCCCCCTCCGATGTCGGCGTCGTTCCCCCACCTCCGGGTGCTCTTGGTTCTCCCCTCCCCCTCCCGGTGTCCCTCCGGAGATAGGTCCGGTTCCCTATTCCCCTATCCCGTTTTGTTTCCGACTTGCGTCGACACCTCCGTCGATGTTGCCCTAGGTCCGTCCGGACCTCCCACCTCAGCCTCTCACCTCCCCTCGACCCCTACAGCAGCCCCTTCACCCCCCACGGACCCCCTTCCCCTGTTGGAACCCCCTGCGACAGACCCCCCCCCCTTTTGGTCCTGTCCGCACCGCGAGACCCTAAACCACCCCTCCCGCACTATGCAGCCCCCTTCTCCCCCACAAGCCTCTCCCACAGGTCCTATTGGCCCCTTACGGACCCTCTCGAAACCCCCCTTCCCTCCTCCTAGCCACCGCGAGCCCGTACCCAGCCCCATCTCCCGTCGACCATCGGAACCCCGAGAGCTCCCCCCCCTTTCGGCGAGCCTAGCCAACGACGAGGAGGGAGAAAGGAGGAGAAAAAGGAGCCAACGTCTCCGTAGGAACCCCTGGACGCCACCCTCACCGGTGGCCTCCGTCCGCAGCTCCGCGGCCGCCGGCTCCGTCCCGCGCAAAGAAGATGTCGCCGCTCACCCTTCTGCAGTTCCACGCAGTCGGGGCCGTCGGGGAGAAGCCACGACCCTTTCTGCCCCCCATCGGGTGCCCTCTTACCGGATGCAGCCGCGGCGCACCACGACACCCCAGCAGCCGGCCTCGCGGCGCTGCCCCGGGTGGCCACGAACCCCGTGGGGGTTAGTCGACGACGCCAGCCAGCGCCGGTTTGACACCGGCTCAGCCTGTCCCAGTCCGGCTCACATACAGACAGCTCACACCTGGTTCGCACCGGTTCAGGGCCCAGACCGCCGGTTCAGGCCGGTCCAAGGCTGGTTCACCCATCCAGGAGCCGGTTCAGGCCCGGTTCAGACCTCCAGAACCCGGTTCAAACCTTAAACCGGCCGGTTCACTCTATTTTGGGCTGGTTCAGGCCGGTTCAAGCCATTTTGGAGCTGGTTTAGGGGTGTTCTGGACCAGTTCAGCAGTTGTGGACCCGGTTCAGCGGCCGAGGGGTCCGGTTCGGTGGATTTCAGGCCCGGTTCAGCAGTTTCCAGCCCGGTTCGATGCGGTTCAGCGCTATCCGGGGTCGGTTCAGCACCTTTCGGACTGGTTCAGCTTGGTTCGGTGTCCCGTTTGGGGAGTTTTCAGCTCGGTATTTGCTCGGACGCGTGCCGGGATGGCAGCACCTCCTTTCCTGTCTCGCATCAATTGGTTCTTCAAAAACAATAAAAAAGTGAAAAAACAACTAAGCCAATCTGACCCTTTCTAGGGTGAATTAATGCCTGGGTGATGTCGCGGCCACTGCAGCGCAACGCTGAGCCTTCCCCACCCAAAGAGCGTACGAGCCAGATCCAATGACTTCTGATGGACCCAATAGGAGCATCTTCCCCGCCCGGTGCCATAGGGGCCCATTCTGGTGGGGAATCACCAGAATCAACCCGATTTGAGCCAAGCTGGTCCCAATCCAAGCCAATTCCAATGAAAATTTGGTGCGGATTGGTCCCCCCATCACAAAATCGGGTTGGCCCCCAAAATTGGCCAATTCTGATCTGGGTCAAACAATTCCACAAAAATGAACCATGGGTAGAGTAAAGAATAACTATGTTTGATTTTGCAGGCTTTCTCTCCTTTCCCTTGGGAATCTCTCTCCCCTCTCTTATACTTGTACATACCTTCCAAAAATTGTGGCATTATCCACCGTCAAACAAATTACCTCCTGTATCTCAATCAATGTCTACTTCAGTTACTCTACTTCTAAACTCCAACTTTCCTTTCTCCAAATCTTTCTTACTGCAAAATGCAACTCAACTAACCATACCTGAAGCAGAAATAACCATAAATAAATTTGAGCAGATTTCAATCATTTAATAGCTATTTACTCATAATAAAACATACCAAACTGCATGTAAGAGCTTCTAAGATATTCTTGAACTTGTTATGTTCACTTTTTAAGTGGAACAGTAGATGTTAGCAACATATTGAAATGAATTAGATCATAAAAACTCGGACGTAATGTTTCTTCTTTACATCTGTGAATGACTTTTGCTCTCAAGATAAAATATCTAGCTATGTTGTTCTAATGAAAACATACCCCATTCGTCATATAAACATATGAGTATAGCAAGACATACACATATACTTATGTCCTCCCCTGCAAGAAAATAAACATGTCTGAGTGAACAGCTTTAATTTGGCTGAAAATATTTTTTTTTATAATTATGCATAGTTGCTAGATTTACCGTTATAGCAGGTGACCAAAAGCTTCTTCCCACGACTTAGGTTCAACTTTGCAAACTTCAAAGCAGATGGTAGATTATTGAGTAATGAGAGCCTGTCAGTTTTTGAAGTCTACAAAAACCACAATAGGAGAAATCAGATTTTGACTGTATGAAGGTAACAATAACAGTTGAAGATTCCACAAGGTCCGCACACCATGATAGGCAGATGCAAATAAGCACCTAAATCTGAAGAATGAAAGAATCCCTGTCCACTATCACATTCCAGTATGCAGTCAACGCTCTTGAACATATATCCAACTGTTCAGCAACATGTTTAAGTCAAAAAGTTAATGGAACTACAATGCTGCAACACAGTACATGTACATCATGATGAAATCACAAACATATACAAAGATTAGCTCATCAGACAGAAGAATAATTAATAAGTCAGTTTATGACTCCATGGACACATTTAGAATAAATCATGTTTCACAGTAATGTTACACAAAAAAAGAGAAATGACCGGTAAAAGTATAAATGGAGATGTACTATCAGAGGTTGTTCCCACAGCAAGATTAGTGGAGCCAATCCAAAAAACTGAGCCTTGATAGCTGCCAGAAGTTATGCCGGTAACAGCCACTTTAACTTCAGAACTTGGTAACCGACAGCTAGCATTGGATTCTCCACTGAGGACAACATCATCATTTACTACTGGCTTGCGAACCTTGGTTAAAACCTGAGGAGCATCCTCTCCCCTTTGTGCACGGTAGACCCTGTCCTTCTCAACAAGTTCAGCAACCTTTTGGTTGCACAAGTCGGGGCCTGATGTTACGAGGTCCAGTGCATTCTTCCAGAACAAATTAGGTGAGAGTCCTCTTGCCCAGCTTTCCTCATCATCTCCAGCACCGGGTATATAATGCCAGCTAAATTCACAGGTGGAGTGCCGCAAGGTAGCTCCATTTGAAGAGGATGCTGAAACCAATATTACTGGGTTGAAATTCCAGGAATCACTTGCAGGTACTTCATTCAACCAGATGGTAGACATCTGTGAAATCCAAAGGGGGCGTAAAGGCTTCTTCAGAGACAATGACAAATCATCGATGTCGGCACCACAATCCTCCAACTGTTTCGTCCATTCATCAAGATGATCCTCTATGGCTGCCTTTTCAGTATCGGGAACCCACAAAGGGAGATGCAAAGACGTATCCCATTCAACTGAAGCTACATCGTCCTTAACAGCTTCCTGTGAGAAGTAAGCACCGAGTGAAAACATAACCCAAAAAGATCCATTATATGGAGTGATGATTTCAAAATAGAGAAGCATAGCATTTTCAAACAATTGGAGGGAGAAGATCAATAACGTATCTTGTCTGACCTACTTAACACTTTAAATTTTTGATTGGTTCAGGTGCAAAGCGTAAATACTATAATTGGCAGCACGCTGCATATACTGCCAATGAAAAAAATTATGCTCAGAAACAAAGAATGGACATGATCCCGTCACAAATTTCTACTGGGTGCTGCAATTAATCGGGAAAAACAATCGTAAACAAGTGGTTGACAGTTACCACTTCACCACCTTCTCTGCCACCTCCCGACTCGCAAACGTCCCTCTTACGCAAACGTCTCGCAATAGCTCTATTTAGGACACAAGCCCAGATGGGTATCGTCTTCGACATGCTGTCCGGGAACCGTTTACCCTTCCTCGTGGAGTCCACTATAAGGCATCCCCCTCTTTGTCCTAGAAATAAGATGAAAAACAAAACGATGTTTAATCAGAAAGGATGCAAATCATGCTCTCGGGTAAAGATAACAACAAAGAACGGTTTTTGATGACCTAAGGCGTACCGGCGAGGGTGGCGACATGGAGGTTGAGGCGGGAGGCGCTGAACGACCAGTTGTTGGTGTGGCCGTCCGTAGATTTAAAATAACAGGTGGAATGGAAGCGGGAGGAGTACCAGAGGCCGCAGCGGAGGTTGGCAAGGAGAGGTAGCTCGGGCCATAGCTGGGCGATCTCGGCAACGAAGATAGAATCCTCATAAATGGAGCGGAGGGCATTGTAGAGGAGGCAATTCTCCCGCCGCTTTATGCTTCTGGCCGCCTTGTAGATGCTCGGCAGGCCGGGCCTCTCCCCCAGCTCCTCCGCTGCTGCCGCCATGGCCAGCAGGGTACTTGTATAGTCCTGCTTTGCCCGGTTATCTGAGAACCGTAGAAGATCAGCCCGGACACAGGGGAGCATATCGGTTCAGATCCGACAGGTCGGTCCCGACTCCGGACGCTTATCGGGTCAATATTTATGAAAAATGGGATCAATCAACCGATTCTAGGACCCGATATGGCGATGTTGACGGATCCCATTCAGTCCTGCCCGGAAGATCGGATATCCAAATTGGATCGGCCCCAAAAGAGCGTCAATCAAAATTATCTAAGCAGTTGCTATGAATACCAGCACAGCGTTCAAGGACCAAATGGAACTCGAAATGGATTAACATCTGATTGGATTCAAAATAATTAATGACTTCGAATATATCCTGTAAACTGTCAAGAATATCGGAAGCAAGATCGGTTTAATACTGTATCTGTTATTGATTTCAATAAACATTTTAATATATTTGCTTAAACTCGATGCTATATATATATATGGTAAAAATAAAAATATATTAGTTATAAGTACGACATATAAAGAGCAATAAAAACAGAGACAAAATTATGTGGAGAGTACTAGATCAAATTTAGTATATATATATATATCAACATAGCATCTATAAACTTATTTTAAATAAAATGTATAATGCATATTTGGAAATGATCGAAGTCAAATTGGGTTTTGACAATGAGATAAAAAACAAACAAGTTCGGTACTTGCGCCAAAGGGGCTCTTGGAGAAGCGTATCGTTCATTTAACTCATAATCTTCATATACGATATGCATCTAATTAATAGGGAGTACTTATCTCTTGTACACCCTCATATTCAAGTTGATCTTAGCTGGTATGTAATACCCCGGCTATTTAAAAACAATAAAAAATATAGTTATTATAATTATTATGAGTTTTATTTATATTCTACTTTCCTCCTTTATTTCTTTCCAAATTTTTCTTCCTCCCGATAATCTTCCTTAACCGCCGCCTCCTCCTCTTTGGATCGAAATCTAATTCTAGTCTCCGTCGGACTCCTCTTCCTCCCCTCTATTTACGTATCTTTTCCCTCCCGCACCCTACCTTCCACCCGCGGGCGCACACAGCAGCAGCCGGCCCCGCCTCCCTCTTCTCCTCTTCCGCGGGCGCACTCGACAGCAGCCCCGCCCTCCTCCTCCTCCTCCTCCTCCTTCTTCTTCTTCTCCTCCTCTCCGCACGTGCAACAACCGGCTGCCCGCACATCGCCGCGCACCGCCGGACCTCCCTCGCGGCGCCGCCGTCCGGCGTTCCCTCCGCCGGTTGCGGGCGCGCCGGCCCGGCGCCTCACCGCACCCTCCGCCGGCCACCCTCCCTCGGACGCAGCCGCCGCCCGCGACGCCGCTCGCGTCTCCCTCCGCCGCCGGCCGCGCGGCGCCACCCTCCGCCCTCGACGCCGCCGGCCGCCCTCGGCCTTGTCCGCCCTCCCTCCGGCGATCACCGCCGCCTGCGCCGCCGCCTTGACCCCCCCCTCGTTGGCCGGTCGCGGCAGCCACACACCGCCCCGCGGCCTTCATCCCATCGCCGGCCGACCCACCCGCCCGCGGCGCCGTCGCCCGCCGCGCGCCCAACTCCGACGCCGGCCGGCCATCCTCCACCGCCAGCGCTGCCCCCCCCTCTCTCCGCGTGTGGTCCGCGCGTGCGCCCCGTGCGCCCCCCGGTGCGCCAACCCCCCCCCTCCGCGGCCTCTCTCTCCTCTCTCGTATCTATCTCTCTCTCCCTCTATCGCACATATCTCTCTCTTCTATTCTCTCTGTTATCTTTCATTCAATATTCTTCTCTATTTCTCCTATGTTATTCTATTGTCTCTTTTTCAGTATATTGTCAAGATACCGTTCGGTTCAGTTTTTCATCACCGTCGTGACCGCGGCATATTCTTCACCCGGATCGACTCCGTTGGAATTCCGTGCGCCGTTCGTCGTCGCCGTCAAGGTAGGCGTCTCGGCTATTCTTAGCACTCTAATATTTTTATTAAACCGTAAGAATCATGCTTAGATCATCAGGATTAGAAGATTGTAGTTAATGGGTTGTTTTGGATTTATTAGCATGATTAGATTGAGTTAGATTAGTCTGCTTGAATCATGCATATTTAGATTAATTTAGTATTCATGTATATTAGTTGTCATGATAGATTCTGATAGGTTTAAACCTAGTTAGTATAGCATGGTTGCATTGCGATAATCTTTAATGTATATCTTGATTTGATAAAAAGCCGATGTAAGGTTTAGGCATAATGTTGGTAGAGTTTAGTTTATTTTTCTTTTATGTGATAGATAGTCATGTTTAAGCATGTAATTGAGAAGTTTAGGTTGTAGCTTGCATGATCCTATTTAGATGCATCATATGATAGACTGGTTCTGATTTATGCTAGATTGTGGTGTGGTATGCAAATATGTGGTGCATAGAACCATGGGTGTTCATCTATGTATTTCATGTTTGAAATGCCAATCTAATGTTCATGTGTTTACTGTCTGAGTTAATTATATGCTTGCATGGTGTGGAATGTGGTTAGTGCGAGTGAAATCGCATTGTGATGGAAATGTACTTCACCGGAATTACGTTAGTGTCCGTGGGCGGCGTGAGGTTAGTTGAATGCGGAGCATCCTTCGATCCCGTATACGCGGTTCATCTAAGTACTCCCCTGCCTAGGGGTACTATGGGATTTAGTTACTATATGTTACTTCCTACTATATGGTAAATCTGGTACTAGTTTTGTGATGTGACTACATTTTATCAGATGGAGCATGGTATTTACTCAGACAGGTGTGTAGTTGTGTATGTTGGCATAGATGGTAGTGATATAGATGTGTCTTTGGTTTTATGTCAGGTCTATGTGTTCTGGGCATACCTAGAACAGTTTAATGTGTAGGTTATGTTAGTTTTTAATGCATATAGAGTCTAGTTATCATATGGGGTAGTTGATTGACTTTGTAATCAATTAAATGAAGATATATAATTAGCTTAATCTTATGTATGATAATCTGATTTTTAGGTTTATTATGTATAGAATACCACTAGAATCATTATTATAGTGGGGTAGTTCGGGTGTAAGTCCTACTGGGTCTGTTGTGACTCACCCCTTTCGTTGTTAATAATTTCGGTGAGTGCGGGTTTGTAATGAGCGTAGTGGTATTTTGGAATTCGAGGAGCTAGTGGATTACTCATTCAATGTTGGTATTTAATTTGTTTAGATAGGTGTTTGTTTGTGGTGTTATTATGTTGTAAAGTATGGAATTATTTAATTGGATTGTGATTCTAGTCTTATTTGGTTCCAGACCGATATCCATTCCCGTTACGTCGCCGGATTATCTTCCGCTGTGCATGTTAAAAATCCGGGTCGTGACAGGATGAGAGCCATATGTAACGACCGATTAAATTAGCTGATTAGCCCAACAATCGTTGCTAATTAAGAGCCTTCCCAGGAGGTCACCCATCCTTGGCTTACTCCCAACAGAGCACGCTTAACTTCGGAGTTCTTTCAACTCAACCTCCGAAAAATGGTTAACCGGTGTTGTTGGTAGTCCACTGATTTAATCTTTTTAACATATTCACAAATCGGGGTATTACATGGTAGATGTACGGTTGAAAAATGGTGTTTGTAATAGGGTGTGCTCTGATTATATATATATATATATATCGTGATGGAGATAACAGTTCATCTGTAATTAAAAATCTTGAGATGATTGTTGTGAAAAGAAATCCATACAAGTACATATTGCAATTTTGGTACGTCGTGCGGATCTAGCTAGTTAGGCCGAATAATATTACATCTCGATCTGACCATATATATATATATGTATATGTACGTATAGGTAGATCGAAGGAGGAGATCTCTCCAGTAGTACTACTGGATCAGTCCATACTATGTGTGCTCCTCCTCTGCTTCACCGCCGTTCTGACCAGAGAAGACGAGACGGAGGAGGACGAAGGCTTGATGATGGCTTTGCGGATCTTGAAGATGTTCCACGCCGTCCCCACGGCGTGCCCCGCCGTCGCGAACACGTCCTCCGTCGCTTCTCCCGCGCCCCCTCCGAACCTGCATGCATGCACGCGAGCATACGTGGGGTTGATTGCTAACTATATGATCTCTTATGAAATCTGGATCGATGGCAGATCAGTTCTCTCGACCTCTAATAAAAAGTTTCCGTGGAAAAATTAACTTCCGCTCCATTTCACAAAATGACTTCAATCATTGATAATCCGTTGACTAAATAAATGTTCATCATGAACAGTACAAAGATCGAAAAAATCTCTAACATCCGATCCATCCTGTCACTTTCAACGTTAATAATTTGAAAATCTCAATTCTGCCCTTACGACAGTATACTCTGGCGGTTTCTGCCTCCTCAATTAAATACTTGACTTTGGGGTTAGCTTAAAAAATCTTTAAACTTATTTATTATGTATAGAAAATTTATTAGGTATAATTTAAATAAATATTTACAGGCAGTATATTGAATAGCAATACATTTTATAATGTTTGGTTTTATTTTCTTTTTATCAATTGAGTACGTTAAATACGAGTAAATAAAAAGTATTTTAAAATAAGTAAATATATAAATTAAGTGAGTGAGAAAAGGCAAAATCACTTCAATCCGTACATATCATTTGGAAAAAAAATTTGAACTTGTACATATCTTTTAATTTTTATCAATATTTTTCTCTTATATTTGAACCTGGAACATCTCGTTTGAAGAAAAAAACATTACATGGGGTAAAAGAGTCATTGTATCCATCATCCAACATCCTGTGGACGTTATGGTTGAAAATTGGAGTGGAAATTTTAAAAATTCAAAATACTGGACTTATGATTAAAACATTTCTGACAGCGGACCATGTGTTAAAAGCAATTTTTAAGAATGGATCGGGAGTGAATTTTTTTCAGCTGGCCTCGGTCCACCAGCGAAGGGAGCAGCGACGGTAAAGACCATACCTGTTTGGTATCGTAAAATTTTGGAAATAAATTTGTATTATCCCGTAAATTTTGGGAATTACTCGGATTTCTCCCCAAATGATTCCTCTGTCAAACAACACCTAAAAGACTGATGCGGCTCTCACGTAGTGACTACGTTTTTTCTTTTTTTGAAAAGACATGACACCAGTCCCATCAAATGGGGGTGTCACGATAATCTCTAATTGGAGACTGTAATTGCACCCTTTGCGATGGATTGAAACAAGTCGGACTACTAATAACAGCTAATCAAGATCTCAACCACTTAAGTGACAATTCAAATGTGAATCGACACGGACTGTTATTGAATAGTTATTGTAACAGTTTAATCCTTGTCAAGTAATGGTTCAACTCCTTTATTAACAATTTGTAACAAATACTACTTCGTAACTATTCAACTCGTTGTTAAAAGAGTTGAACCGTAACCCGTTACCAACCTCGTTTTAACAACGGTCAGTTTACCTCTAAATTGTCACTTAACTAGTTAAAAATTTGACTATCTCCGATTGAGAGAACTCCCTCCTCACGTCAACTGAGGTGCAGATCCCAACTCATATATTATGTCACGGCTGGGGGCGTACGTGATCGAGAGATGTTGATCATGCACGGCCACCCTCGGGAGTCCGATTAATTAGTGCGGTGTAACGCAATATTATTCGTTAATAATACTAATTTCGATGTCTCCAAACGTACGAAAGAAATGCTGAGAGGAGCTAGGGCAACTCACACGCCGGCGCTTACCTCCTCGACACCGCTCCGGCGACGACCCCGCCGGTCGCAGCAAGCGTTTTCCTTTCAGCTGCTTCCACGGCGTCCATTACCTGGTCTGACGACCACAGAAAGGAAAACCGATGATCAATATATATCTCAAGTTAATTAATCACGAAATCCTATTGTATAGTATGTAAAAGAATATCTAAGGATGGGAATGAGCAAGGATCGGAGACGGAGATCGGGAGACGTACGTACTGATGGCATCCAAGGAGGCCAGCAGAACCACCCCGGGGACCGATCCCAGGAGTGTCCTTCCAGCTTTCGACCTCAGCACCGGCGCCGTCACGGATCCAGAGACCGTCAGGACGCCGTTCAGCAAAGACCGGCTCATCTTCTCCGTCATCTCCGACAGCTGCCGCACCCTGTGTTGCTCGGAGACTCAACACTTGCAGAGAGGCAGAAGAGAAGAACCGTACGTACACGGATTGAGGGGGGGGGGGGGTGGTGTTCCGGCCGCTTGAATACCGACCGTCTGATGGCCTTGTTGATGCCACCGCGCTTCTTGTCCGAGGGGACCTTCGCCTTCGTCTCCTCTCCGGTCCTCGCCGTCGAGCTGTCGCCGCCGCCGCCGCCTCGAAGCTGGATCATGTCCGCTCCCTTCTGAACCTGCGCGTTTTACCGGTCTGACATAACATCTCCGGCGTCGTCGAACTCCGGTTGATGTAATTAATAAGAGAGCAGATCTCTCGGGAGATCTCTTCAAGAAATTTTATCAGTCTCTTCACATAAATAAATATGTAAAAATAATTTAATATTTTTTATATCCTTGATGATTTAATCATTCTTATATTCTCATTTATGTTATCTTCTCTTGTGGGGTCCACTCTCTTAAAACAATATATACGGTGAATTGTTTGTGTTAATTACTTCTCTCCTCTTCTATGTATGTTGGATGTTTGAATTTAGATCTCCCGTAAATTTTTAAGGCCATATAGATGCTTTTAAAAATGATATTTTTTGTTTTTTGGAGAAATTAACTTTTGCCCCAATTTTCTATCTCTATTTAATTTTTAGTCCGGTGGACCTATTTAGTTATTTTATGATCCCAAAGTAATTTCATCTTCCACCCCTATTTTCAGTCAACGCCGTTAAGTCTAACTGTTCAATAATTTTAATTATCTTCTATTTTGCCCCCTTTCTCTTCCAAGTTTTTCACCAAGCGCTTTATATTTAGCTTATTTCGTCATGGCCAGTCTAATATTATTTTACCTCGCTCTGTGCTACACATGTTTGCCAGTTCACCGTCAACATATATAAGATGCCATCATAGGTTTATGGCATTGTATATACTGTGATACATTTTTCTAATACTTAGTTCCTGCTTATTAGAGTATCAAAACTAATACAATATAAAATTTAAAGTTAATAGTTTTAGATGATAAAATATTGATATCAAAATCAATAAAGGTGAATCTAACCTCGAAGCAATATCTGCTGATAATTTATATAGTATCAATTTCAAAAATAATATACCAAATTGACCATCAGATATCACTCTTTTAGTTTTTTTTTTTGCTGTTTTAGGGGTGAATCAGGACAAGTAGACAGAAAGGATTGAAAGCTTTAAAAGAGGAAATAGTTTTAAGACTAAAAAATTACTTATTTAAACAGTAGGAACTAAAAATAATTTATCTATTATTAGAAGGATATAATTGTAAATTTAGCTTATTCAGTGTACAATTGTAATATTTTTATTTCTGTTGAAGTCATATATATGTATGACATAGAGTCGACATGTACGATACACATTATTCAAATACAGAGCACTGTTCATATTTTTTGAGGTGTTCCCGCTCCTTCTTGCTGTTGCTTGGCGTTCAGAGGGTTTCTTCACATTTTCATTTGGTATCAGAGCCAAGATCAGATGGTGGGAGCGTCTACAAGATCTCAAGGGGTTTTTCTTAGTTTCAAGACGGAGTGAATGACCCTTTCTTTCTTCATCCGTCAGATAATCCAGGTTTCGTCCTTGTTTCTTCACCTCTTGTCGGAGGTAATTATCTTACTTGGCAAAGAACAATGTTAATTGCTCTTTCAACTAAAAATAAGCTGAATTTGTCGACGGATCTATTCATGTACCTTCTCCTGGAGATCAAGTTTACGATTCTTGGAGGAGGGTTAATAGCATGGTGCTTTCGTGGTTGTTAAATTCTGTTCATCTAGACTTAATCCCCTTGATTTTATATGCTAATACTGCTTTCCAAGTGGGGGAAGATTTGAAGGAGAGATTCTCACATTCAAATAGCCCAAGAATTTATTCCTTGGAGCAATCTATCGCGTTTCTTAGGCAAGAAAATGAGACTGTGACTAAATATTATACCATATTGAAGGGTTTATGGGACGAGTTGTTTCAATTTGAGCCTGATATGCCGATTGGGATACAGAACAGGAAGCAGTTGATGCAATTTCTTATGGGATTAAATGAGACGTACTCAAGTATTCGAAGTCCAATTTTGCTAATGGATCCCTTACCTTCTATTGGTAAGGCGTACTCTTTGGTTTTGCAAGATGAAGCTCATCGGAATATATCCAATGTAGCTTCACAAGAATCAGTTGCAATGTTAGCAAAGAATTTTGAAAAATATAAAGATACCAGATCTAGAGAACAATGTACGTATTGTAATATTGTTGGACATACTAGAGAGAAATGTTTTAAGCTGATCGGATATCCTCCCAACTATAAGAAGCGTACATATTACAAGTCAGAACAAGAGAATACTAAACAGTGTGGTGATGGGCAGCATACTCTAACGTCTGAACAGTATACTCGGTTGTTGAAATTACTTGGTACAAATAGTGATCATTTGGCTGGAAATTCTTCATCATGGATACTTGATTCCAGGGCTTCGGCTCATATATCTCCTAATGAGGTTGCCTCCACTTCTAATTTTAAAGGGCAGTAGACTGTTGTTCTTCCAAACAATACGTCTCTTCCGGTTGCAGGCATAGGTTCAATTTTTTTAACCAGAGATATTGTGTTAACAAATGTTTTGCATGTACCGAGATCTCATTTCAAGCTTCTATCTGTCAGTCAACTTACACGTGATGCAAAGTGTTGTGTCATTTTTTTTAAAGATCATTTCATTATACAGGATCTTTCCACCAAGAAGATGATTGGGGAGGGCCATGAAAAAGGAGAATTATATTTTCTTGATCCGAAGAAGCAGAAATTTTCCTTTGCTATCCTGCTAGGATGCTCCAAGATATGGCATCAGTGTTTTGGACATCCGTCTGAAGATAGACTAGTTTCTTTGCAAAAATACATACCATACAAGTTCAGTTTTGATTTTAAGTGTAATGACTGTTTGCTTGAAAAACAGACCCGGTTACCATTTCCTTTGAGCTCTAGTACTACTGATATGTGTTTTGATTTGATTCATGTTGACATTTGGAGACCATATAGTGTTGATTCCAGAAATGGTGGTCGTTTTTTTTTGACTATTGTGGATGACTTTACTAGGTTTACATGGGTCTATATCATGAAATTCAAGTCACAAGTGCAAAGTATTCTTCTAGATTTTTTTGCTTATGTGGACAGACAGTTTCAAGTTAGAATAAAGCGTATAAGAACCGATAATGGTTCTGAGTTCTTTTCTAATACATTTTTCTCAACAAAATAGAGTTGTTGAGAGGAAGAATAGGCAAATACTTGATTTAGCTCGAACACGCTTCTATCTATCTATTTTATGACTGAACATTAAAATAATTAAAAACCCCTATTCATTTAGAAGCACCAAATTACGGAAAGTTAAGAACAAGGGCGGAGAGCTGTTTACGAAGAACTGTGATTGATTCACCTGACTTGCATAGAGGTCGCTGCACATGAAGATCCCCTTGACGATCTCGCCCGTACCGCCGGCAATGGCCTTGGTCAAGATCCCATTGAAGCCTTCGACCTTGGGCGCCAGGCTTCGCCAATATGCACCGACGCTAGAAGCCTGCTTGGCCGTGGACTTGGAAGAAGAGCCGGACGAGACGGTGAAGCAGGCGTTCTCCTTGAGAAAGGAATCCAGGGCTGCGAGGCGGCCGTCCGGGGCGACGAAGGAGACTCCGTAGTTGAGAATTGTGCCATCTTTCTCCGGCAGGGAGAAGAGGTAGTGAAACTCGTCGAGCTTAACCACGGGTTCGTCCCTGGTCAAGGGCCATTGCAGGTCAGATCCTATTCTTACGACGGTGGCGAGTAAGACACCGTCTTCGGTGATGCCCAGAATGGCCAGGTCTCCCCGAGCAAGTTCGACAGCCTCCTCGCCGTCCATGAGGTGAACCGACGCGCCGGGGACTTGGAGGATGATCTCTTGCTTGTGATTCGCCTTCAATCTCACAGACCTTGGCGGTGAATCAGTTCTGGGCTTGCAGCAAGCCATGGCTTCCTTCCGATCTCCCGCGCTTCTCCGCAGGGAGAGGGAGAGAGAGAGAGTAGACAGTATCGCTATTAAAGCGACGATCAAAGTGTTTACAGGTTGCAGATTCCAGAACAAAACTTCATCACGAAGGTAGCACCTTTCGGGCCTCACCTTTCATGGGTGGCTGTAGCTTTATTCTCTGCTCCTGGAAAGGTATATGTTCCTTCCACAAAAGGGTGATGGAATATGATCCATACCATGTGCTTAAACATTTTGAAGTAGATCAACATATGCTAATTAATACGTGTTGGTTTTTGTCTGAGTCGATGACAAGGAATCGGGACTAAATGGTAGACAGATATAGCATCAAATATCAATGATCTTGACTTGAACATCGTCTAACAGCCAGAAAGAATGCATTTTGATCACCATTCTAATCAACAGCGAATCAGACTCATGATGAGAAGTTACATTTCATTTATACAAACCCGTCAACACACATAGATCAGATAATAGGAAATAGTAGATCTAAGTGATCTAACCTCAAAGCAACCGTATGCATTTGTCAAAAGAATCCCACTTTACATCGTATCATAGAGCAACTACAGCGAGTTCATCTCTGACACCACGCCCAAACAATATAGGATGCTGAAGAGAGGCAGAAAGATAGGGGTGGAAGTGCACCTCCCAATAGATGCAGCTTATGCAGTGGAAGGTCGGTGCCTGGATTCGTATTTTATGAACATGATGAAGCACAATATTCAGATTGCACTGTTCTGTTTGATATTGTTGAAGGTGGATAATCATCTTCCCTGCACAAGGCCACTAAAAACTTGGCTATTTCCAGCGAGGGTAGCTTCCCACTCCACCGAGGACAGCAGGATATGCGAAAGAGAGATCACCACTTGCTTCATGTCAGGCCGTAAGATAGGGTCTTCATCCACACACTGCTTTGCAAGCATCGCCATCTGAACACAAGCACAGTAAAACACACGAGATAAAGGTCAGAAGATTTGGGAAATTACCATATCAGGTGTTGCTTCCTGCCAAATTATCTCAAGAAAATGCTAAAATGCAGTAGGTCAACGAGATTTTTGTTCCCATTTCTTCATGGAGAAGCTTGCCATGTATAATTTTAAGCAAGCAAGTTTTTGGCACAACTTGGCAAAAGGTCAATGAATTGTGCATACAAAAATGGATGTTCCCAGCATGGACTTGATTCTTTGTCCCAATTCTCGATCACTTGCTTGTCAAAGTTGGTGATGCAAGATGGGACATTAGTGGACCATATCAAGGTAGGGCAGTATGGATCAACGAATAGATTTGTTTTCTTCAACAATGAGCTCTCAAAGTGTAAACATCGTTGGAAAATGAACAGCTGAAGTGCAGTTGTTTTCAAGGCAACTTTCTGAGATGTAAATCAGGTACTCTGGAAAATTCTTCACTTGAGCAACATGTGATATTGGAGATACAAATTCCCAGGATGTCAAAATCCGGAGTTATTTAACACAATTTGGATAAATATTTGGATCCATAGAGAAGCTTGGACATGAAACTTGTACTATGAGAGGACAATAGAAGCATGCATTGTTCATCCAGAAGTATACCAAATATGTAATTGGGATTCAATTCAGTCCCTGTAAACAGATGGCAAGAAATAACTCCATGTATTCTGGGTATTCATATTTCGATCCCTCTAAAACTTGTATAGAATGGTATTGTAGTACATTATGGGATCTGTTTCTGAGTATCTGTTTCAGATTTATATATTTAGAATGAACTTCAAATTAGAGACCTAAAATTTTCTAGAGAGTTATTTCTGATTCCATATATTGTCAGGGAGTGAAAGAAACCCTATACAATTATGCAGAATAAGACTCTGACTTGTGTACACAGTCATGCGGATACAACTCCATCAAAAAGTATATCGACAAATCATTTTGCAGGACAAGGTTAACTTGCCTTGTGCACACAATCATGAGGATACAACTCCATCAAATTGGGATCAATGCAGCCTTTTAAGCTTGCCATGCTCATTGAACTTGGTGAATTACGAAGAGCAGCTAACATCTGGTGAATGTTCATGTTAAAGAACTGTCAAGACAATTGTAACAATATTTATATATGCAAAATACAGAACCATAGATTAAAGAAAAAATAATGATATTTTCTCTGTTGCAAATAAACAAAGATCAAATGCTGCATGTGAACGGAAAATGGAAGATACTTGAAGGTTTATGAGCCATTGAAGGCAGTCGAAGAGGCTCAGTTGTCACAAGTACTGTATTAAAAAAACCTAAGATAACCAATCTAAAACCATCCTACTCCAGCATTCCCCATACAGCCAAGATGAAAGGTGAAAATTAAATGGAAGTCAAAATAATTTGGATAATTATGGGACAAGATGAATTAGATGATAATGGAGGAATAAATGCCTACTACGGCACAATCTTATAAAGCTCAAAACCATGATTTCAGGGTTGCGAGGCCCAGAAGTCACCAGCACCATACCCAAGCCAAGATAACTGATGAGGGACTATCCAGTTCTAAAACAAGAGCATCATTTGTTTCCACAAAGCTAACAATCTGCATGTTATTATGCAGATTAGTGGAATAATCAATAGATTAAGCTCTAGTTTAGTGCAGGGATCTTTGATGCCTAAAATTTATTTCTGGTGAGGTAGTGTTCCAGTTTCAACAAATTGATACTTGAAGGAAAGGGCTAGAGGAAACTTGGAGGGGTAGTGGTGGGCTAGAAATATAGTGTTGGCCCATGATCCAACTGATACCAGGAACCCAACATATATCTAAGGACCAAAAAAGGACCCACTTAGGATCCATTAAGTCTCAGAACATATATCTCAGAAGCAATGTGTTAATGGCATCAGCTGAGTCAACCCTAAAACAACTAATGAACTAGATCCTAGCAGTCTTGTCCGGTGAATCATGTGACCACATTCTAATCCATTAGAGCTCTCGCCCTATAAAGAGGTTCCACATTGAGGAGTTAGGGTATGGGATTCTGAAACCTCAAAACTCAATGTAATTCTGCTCTTGTGCCTCGATGAGTTCTGGCTTTACCATCAGAGAGGACACCCTCGAGAACCATCTTAGGTCCCCTGTCTAATGAACTTTGCCTGCAGATCAGACTGTGTGCATTGTCTTTGAATCCAGTTTTCAGCTTCTCGGCTCACCAGAATCCATTCATCAACAGGTATAAATTTCATCATGTTATTGCTTTCCATGATGGAAATTACTGCTCCAAGTTATTAGGTCTAGTATACAGAACTGATAAACCTTCTCATACATCCATGAGAAGCTTGTTATCAAATTGGATCTTTGTAATATTTTCTTTTCAAAAGAAAGAACTATCATCAGGTGTATAGTCATGCAAAAGCTACGTAATCTTTACCCTTAATCATCAGATAAGTGCTTCTTCAGTTGCTTTTCTGAAAATGCACATACAATAAATGTGATTACCATTTATCCCATAGACATCGGCATCTTTGGCCGATGGTATGGATTTAAAAGGCAATGCTAAGTAGTTGCAACTAAAATCCTTCCATAAGGAAAAAGTTGGTCTAGTAATAAACGCTGAGATAATTGTCCTGATCAGATTACTTGAAGTTCCATTCTGAAATAGTTGTGACTTACAACTGATGCCAAAGAACGCCTTTCAGTATTATTCAAAACAATTCCCTCTGTTTTTGTTATAGCTTCCTTCCCAGATATTAACTCAAAAAGGACTATGCCAAATGCATAGACATCACTTTTTGTTGTCGCCAGGCCATCACGCAGGTACCTGTTGAATGCAGTTAGAAAGAATTAATCTGAGAATTATGAATTCTAACTAATTTTAAGAACCAATCTTTCTGCTTACTCTGGAGCTAAGTAGCCAAAAGTTCCTACAACTTTTGTGGCAGAAGATTCCCCTTCACCAGTTTTTCCAATAAGCTTTGCCAGCCCAAAATCTGAAATCTACATGAGACAAAAGTCTGTAAGATGAATCAAAATCAGATACAGAAGAGACAGAAGTCCAGGGGAGAACAAATAAAAACCTTTGCCCTGAAAGCACTGTCAAGTAATATATTGCTTGTTTTTATGTCCCTATGGACATAATGCATTTTGGTATGCTCGTGAATATATTCCAATCCCTTAGCAGCATCGAGTGCAATCTGAACTCTAGCAATCCAAGAAAGTGAGGTGTGGCCTAAGCAAACAAGGTCATAAAATTATATTAGACACATATTCCTGAAGCAAGAGATCCCATAAAAATTAGCCACGCAAGATGATATACATGAGAGTTATTAATGAGTGAAGTCACCTTTACTCTGAGGATCATGCAGATGATTTTTTAGTGAGCCTTTTTGAGCATACTCATAAACAAGGAAGAGCTCATCACTGCTTGCTGCGTAGCCAATCAACTCTACCTTGACAAATGATAAGTGAAAGTATACTCAAATAAGAGATACCAACAAGTGAAGACAAGAAGCCCTTCAACAGAATTTTTTTTTTGGATAAGCTAAAAATGGGAGCAGAAACCCTTGGAGGAAATACCAGACTTGCATGGTGAACCTTGCAAAGAACTTTCATCTCTGCCATAAACTCCTTTGTTTTTGTAGCGGACATTCGTTTAATTGTAACTTCCTATAAATTTTTTTATTGACTCAGCAAAATGAAGTGTCTTAAAATGAAACAAAAATTTAACATAAAGGACTACACAGTACAGACCTGGTCACGGAGAACTGCATAATACACTGAGCCATATGTGCCGTGACCAAGTAGATTTGAGTCAGAGAACACATTGGTAGAAGAAATGATCTCTTCGTATGTAAAAACAACAGGTTTATCCACTTCAAATGCATCCACCTCTACCCCTGAAAATTGTATTTTCTTTTAGGATACGGATAAGAGTTTGCAGGTATGACAAAGAAGAATAATGTCCATTTGTATCAAAATAGCACAAAATGTGGGATAAAACCATCTGATATAGATTTAGCCATAGACGACTAAACTAGACACGGATAGTAGAATCATGATGAACAAAACACACGTTTCAACTTGCTTGAAGCAATTCCAAAATGCAATATGCCACTTTTCTGTAGAAACTGATCTTTCAAAATAAAAAGAGAAATTGCCATAGAGCTGGGTTACGGAGCAGAAACCAACACCCATTAAAGTTTTTGTTGAGTCAGCTATCATAAGTCTTCAAAATAAACCTAGCCAACCATAAGTGACTATCATATAAAAAGGATTAATAATTTCATGTCTGAGACTAATAACGGAAATTACCAGAAATCTTGATGTGAAAAAAATGCTATTTACCGCATTTATGAATATTAATCTGGTTGTTGCTAGTCTCCCCAGATCTTGAAAGCCATCTTCTGGACTTAAAGCACAGGCATCTCTGTGCACCATGAAATAGATTGGCTCTACTAAGGACATGAAACTTATGAGGTATTTGTTCCTCAGTGTCTTCTTTGTGCCTTCTAGGGGCTTGAGCACAGCAGGCCGAAGACTTGAGTGAGATACACGCAAGTATGGCCGCAACAATAAAAAACAAACCAACTCCAATACTTCCGAGGATCCACCCATATGGAAATTTGGTAGTGTGGTGCTCTTTATTCACTGTAAACATGTATCAACAAAGTCAAGAGAATAATTCACCAAGTGTAAACAGATGATAAAAAGATGAAGCTATAAAACTAAATACACAACTTTAGGAAAACAGAGCATGGTTGAACTGAACATTTGATATTAGGACTTTGTTGAGCTAAGTTGGATATTACTTAAGCCAAATATGCAAACAACATGGTAATGAGAAGTCCATTCAACTTATCACTAAAACGGTGTTCCCAAGTCCTTGCGTATCTAACAAAAAGATGGTCCTTGTGATGACTCAGAGATTATGGCATTTTAGGTTCTGACATAGGCATAACTAAACATTTTAAGATTCATAAATAAGCACTTTAAGATTTAGCCTTTAGAAACTATGAGTTTCACTTCACAATGAATACCACATTTAAGTAAGGATGATAGTCACAGCAGTCCTCAATTAAAAGATCAACATATAAGGTATGTTCTTTGAACTATTAGAATGAAAAGACTCCAGCTTAAAAAAGATGCATTACTTCTTTTTCTGGATTTGGAAGTACATTCATTGACATTTTGAAATTTCAAATGTTAAAAATGGATGTTGCTCCACTAGAAATCAAGTAAATGGTTGCACACAGTTGTAATAACAAGGGGAAGATCATTAGCCCTTACCTACAGAAATTACGGCACAGACTTACATATTGAGATTATGCATGATAATTTTAAGCTTGTTTCACGTTTATCCTTATGCCCATAATAAAAATTGCTGACTAAGATATATTAGCTAAATATTATAAAAAAATCAGCCTCTCAGGCAATACAGCAGAAAACAAAATCTTCCACACATTGTTTGATCCTCTTCCCCCAACAAGGGGTGTTCCATCATCAGTTCAACCCGATGAGCCAAACCGAACCAAACCAGTAACCCAAATTGACCAGAAATAGCTTAAATTAGTTATAAATTCAAAAAATACTATTATATAATTTTATTGTCAAAATATAGTTTTTAAATACTTTTAACTTGTAAATTGATACTATGTATAAATTAATTACATTTTATTAACTTATGATTTAAATTGAACCAAAATAGAATCAGTCCGGTTTGGTTCTAGTTGACATTCTGTCACATTCCCCTTCGGTTGGATTTGGGTTGGAGACCCCTCCAACCTGAACCAAACCAAACTGTGAACACCCCTAGCCCCAACTTCAAAGATAAGACAGTAAAAATATAGTCAAAATGCATGGGTCCAAAAAATTACCTACACGCAGATATAACTTCTGTATGTTTTGTGGATGCATGAATATGATGTATAACAACTGTGTAAGAATAACAACATCAGACTTCTCAATACTACGTCATTTCCACAATAGGGTAAAACTGGAAATAGCTAAAGGATTTATAACAAACTACTAGATATCAGAAGGGCCCTGACTCTAATGGATTGCCTATAAGTGCTGATAGTCTGGACTGAACCTAGTACGCTAATAATATAATGTTCAAGCTCTGTGTTTGTTTTAATCATGCTCAAACTTCACTGTTTACCGGCTGCTTAAGTTTTGCTTTGCTAAATTTGTGTCAGCTTGGGTTCTTGATGAGTATCTTAGCAAGACAAGTCATTTCAAGAGGTCATATATAAATCAACTTCATAAGCTCAATTCAATCATCAACTCACAAACAAATAGATCGAAGAAACCTGTATTAATCATATTTCAAGTTTAAATTTGAAAAGCTTCCAATGAGTCACCGAGTTTAAATATCTAACTGAACTAAGAATCATATTTATGATTCACATACCTAAAAAATAAACAAGCTTGTGTATAAGGTTAGGCTAGTCAATTAGACTCTTGCTCAATCTTGAATTATTTATGAAACAAGCTGAAAACTTGCTTGAGCTGGACTATTTCATATTAATAATTGAACTCTAAGAAAGTCAAGATTGAGCTAGTTGGCAAGCACATTAGTTCATTTGGTTCACTAGGAATAGCATGTGGTAACTTGCATAAACAATTTGAAATTTGAAAAGTAAAGTTCAATCATGCAAAATATTGGCAGAAATTTCATAAAATGTCCAGTACACTTCCAGTATCGTTGTGGATAACACTGGTCAAGGTTTACCTGAGAAAGGGAGAAGTGCTGGAGCAGCAGCAGGCGCAGGAACAGGGGAAGTCTCTATTTCTGCCCGGTAAGGCTCTCCAGGGACTGACATAAAAGACGAGATGAAGGATATCAGAAATTCAGATCAAAACAAAATAAATATCAAGGTGCTCATCAAGCCAAAACCTTCTAGCTATAATCTTGGATAAAATTTCCACTCTGTTTATTCTGGTACCTTCAATATCTCAAGTATAGAAACTAGAAAAGATTCAATGGGTGACGCAGTTATGAGAAACTTTGTTTGGCAAAATGGTTCACCCATTCACTGTGTCCGAGAGCATGACAATTCCTTAGCTATATAGGCTTTTATCCTTTCCTTTGGCTATTGATATAAATAAGAATTTTTTTAACAGCAAACATGTAGGGAGGCATTTTAGCACTATATTATGTACCTTTCTCTTAATAAAATTCTGAAAACTGTTTCTGCGCAGACGTATAATAACATCCATATCAAATTCCATGCTTGAAAATTTCCAAAATTGAGTTCTCTTAATAAGATTCTGAAAACCGTTTTCAGTGCAGAAAAATAATAACATCCATATCAAATTCCACACTAGAAAACTTCCAGAATTGAGCAACTCAAGAAGCAGAATAAACCGTAAAGCACAAGGTGTTTATTTCTGCTATAAACTCTAGTAAAATAATCGATTCGATTGTAGATGGTGCAAAAAAAGAAAAAGGAAAGAAATAAAGCAGGAGAAGGGCAAGACTCACCGGAATCAAGCGGAACGTAATAAACCTCCCCCGCCGCCACGGTGCTGGGATCGGCAATCCCGTTCACAGACTCGATGCTGTCCATGCTGACACCAAACCTGCTAGCGAGCGACCCTATCGTTTCTCCGTCCCCAAGGACGTACGCCAACAAATAATTCCACAAGCCGCTGGAGCACCCGCAGACAAGGTGCAGAGAGACCACAGCCCCCGAACGCACCCAGCGCGACGAATTAGGGAAGAACGCCAGAGCCCCATATTTGTCAGTGATCAACCCGTGAGCCAGGCCCTCCTCATTCCTCACGGTGAAGGTGGTGTTCGTCAGGTACTTCCCGGCGGAAGCCAGGCACGAACAGTTCTTTCTGATGAAATAAAACTCGGGACTGCCGGGGACGTCGACGGTGATATCCCCGGGAAGTACATCGAACATGCTCTGGAGCAGAGGGAGGGTCAGGTTCGAATTGGACCTGACGGCAAGGAAAGACGTACAGACGCGTCCGGCGTCGGAGCAATTAAGCGGCGAGGAGAAGGCACGGGAGGGGAGAGCGTTGAAGAGGAACGCGGCTGCGATGAACACAAATGCGTAAAGGAACCTCATTTCACTCTTTCGAGGGAGCGACGGCGAATTGGCTCTATTCTTGAGCAAGGAGAAAAGGGGAGTGAAGCAGCCGACAGGGAAGTGCGAGCGGAACTAGAAATCTAGATCGAAGGCCGCAGCTTTCCGTGAATCACCACATAGGCAAGACGACTTGAAAGATCCGGCATGCTGAACGAGGACCCCCCGGCCGGGCGGCGTGCGACATGTCAGAAACGCGCCAAGAAGGGATGGAGGAAGACACGAATTTGCGCGGGCCGGAGGAGTGGGTGATAAGCAGGAGGAAGCTTGACCTCGAGATGAGGGAAAAGAAAGGCGGGTGATAAGCGGGAGAGGAAGGAAAAGAAAGGCGGGTGGGTAGGGGAGGTTTACATGGGCAGGTAGAGACTAGAGTCTAGCGAAGGGGGGGAAGGAGAAAGGGAAACACCGGCTGCTTAATCCCCCTCGACAGTGCTCTCGGCAGTGTCCGCCCCCACCCACCCTTTTCCCTTCTCCTCCTCTCGTACGCAGGGAGAAGCAGTCACTACCCGCCGCAATGCCCTCGAGAAGAAGAGAGAAGAGAGACGAATCCACCTCGGAGACAAGAGGAATCCACTCGTTTCCACCGGAAACAGACGGCAGTAATTATCTAAGACGCGCAATTTGCCGCGATAACATGATCCATCTTTTTGTTTCCGGGCTTGCTCGAGCTCGGCACGGAAAACATGGGCGTGCTGAGCCTGGGTGTTCGGCGCACTTTCCCAGCGCCGGAGGCAGCAGGAAGCCGACAGGTCGTTGTTGCGGACGGGCAGGGGAACGGGAGAGGGCGGTGAGCCCGGCGGCCAGGTCTGATGCCATGGCAAAGCTGTCAGTCACCGGCGCATCCGGGTCCACCTCGGCCTCCTCGGGTAGCGCCGGATCCGAATACCGGGCCGGATGTCCCGTCGGCGTGTCGCCGCCGGGAGGGGAGACGGAAGCCGCAGCCTCACCGTCGGGGAGCCGTCGGATCGTCATCACACGGTTCTTCGAGAAGGCCCAAGCAGGTGGAAAGGGAAGAGACCAGAGCGCATGGGCTTGCTGTTATCTCGGTAGCCCCCTCTCATGTCCGGGTTAATTACTGGGAGAAAATCAATATTAATCGAATCACAAAATTGTTAGTGAATTATTTAATGCATCAGTTAAATTTTTTTTTTTTGAAATCCAATGCATCAGTTAATCGGTCGGACTTAAACTGAGCTAAATTGAATGAATCGTCGGAACGGGGGAGCACTTGGGCCGGGAAGAGAAGTCCTTGGCGGCGGCCGCTCCCCCCGACGGACGAGACGACGGCCGCCGGGACAGGGCGCGCCGCGCGATCCCTCGAGGCGGCGGCGCTGCGGTCTGCGGGTGCCTCCCCGGCCAGCTTTTCCTTCCCGCTTTCTCTCTTCCGTGCCGTCCGACCCGATCGAGCGATGATGATGCTGGGAGGGATGGGGGGGCCCTGCAGCTCGGCGCTGTGCGTTCATGTGGGCATCGCTGGACGACGACCGATGGGTCCCCGGCAATGAATCGACGCGGCCGGTGCCATCAATCTTCCAGTCTGGAGTCTGGGAACGGTTGTCGTACGAGAGACGAACACCAATGCATATAATATAATATACTGAGAGAGGGGGGGGCGCCAGCTCCAGTTTGCTATAATTGCCGTCCGCATCCGCGCGGGCTGCTTTTGCACGCTTCAACTCCGATCGATCAGTTTTATTTATCGTTCTCTGATTCTCTCCGCCCCCCCTTTCTTCCTCTCTCTCTCTCTCTCCCCGTCTTCTGTCGTCTCGTGGTTTGCTCCGGTGGACGCCGGCCGTGCCGGCATTCTTCCCCGGTGAAAAGGGAGCGGAGGAGCACCCCTTTGGGCTTCGAGGTGGGAGGCTCGACATCCCTCCTGCACATTGGCCGATCTCATCACGAGTTTTTTTTTTTTTTGGTCACGTGGCCCGGTGGCCATCCACGCCTGCGGCATAGCAGACCAGGGGGGGTTCGAACCCCCACTCGAACCCCACTAGTCACCCCCCCACGGGGGTGCCCGGCTCGTCGCCGTCGAGAGGCGTACCCACGCCCTTCGCCCCCAGGCGGAGGGACGACGCCAACCGTGCTACGCAGCGATCTCATCACGAGTTAACGGGATGACTCAAATCCGGAATAGTAGTCACGGATCAGGTAAAATGAATCATTCGAAAATGTATAAAATGTCGGTTCAGGCTAAACTTATTGAGTTCCGACTCGGATTCTTACGGATCCAACTCAAACCTGACCCCGTTGACACGTCTAACAATATCGGATAATCAAATTAGAACTTGAACTTTGTTGACTAAGTTTATATTTTGTCTTAACCAAATATTTCACTTGTTTATTTTGCAATCGTATTGAATATAAAGGGTATATTGTTTCTGCATTCTTAAGAAAACTATCCATTCGATATGCATATATCTAGTACTTTGGTTCATCATGTCATCTACTTTTAACTCTTCGAGCATTACTTATTATACTTTCAAGCTACTCAAAGAAAGGTATCAAATCAATGACCAGATACTTTTTTATTCTCAACTATGGTGCCCGTATACGTCGAAAATGTATTTTCTTCCGTATGCTATAAAATCCGTTTCTCTCTTGTTTGATGTCTTTCTCATCGATCATTTATTATTGTATAGTTCATATTAATCGATCACACTGTTTCATATTTACTGCAACTCATCGAGAATTATCGTAATCATATACATATTTTGAAAGCTACGACAAATTGTGGCGGTATGACGGTTCTCCGGAACTCTCTCGACGCCGGAGGTTTTTCTCTCGGCGACTGAGGCGATTTCGAGGCCAGCCTCGGAAGATTGGTTGTTTTTCTTCCTGCTTGATCGTCTTTCTGCCTCCCTTTAACCATCTTCAGCGGTTAAAGGGTCATTTGGTGGGTCATCGCTCAACGGGTGGTCGAAGGGTTTTTTCTGCATCTTATAAATAGTACCTGTTTCCCGTCTCTTGGAGGACCATCTACTTTCAGGGTGGGCCAGAGGACTCAGTCTTGGTTTGCTTTCATTCTATATTGGTTGGTATTCTGCTTTTTAGATGGACGAAAATCAGGATATTATTAGTGCTGAGGATGAAAGTATCATAAAAAAGTTTCAAGATACTCTGAAAGTGCCGTTCCTGCCTCACCCAGTTCATATTCAGGAATCTGCTATGGTAAACAATAATAAATGGAAGAAATCATTAATAGCCATGGTTCTAACTAAGGATAAAATTAGGCCGGCAGGTTTTAAGGATTGGATAAAAAAAATGTGGTCTCCGACCTCTCCGTGGAATATGTTAGATTATCCCAGAGGTGCTTTCCTTGTGGTTCTTCAAAGTGAAGAAGAAATTATTAAGATATGTTCAAGATCACCTTGGTTTTTTAATAATGACTTAGTGCTGTTGGAAAAGGCAAGACCAAATACTCCTCCATCAGCTTATAATCTCAAGTCAGCAGATTTATGGATGAGAATATATGATTTGCCACCTGAACTCCTTGAGAGAGATGTTGTTATGCAGATAGCATCTCAAGTTGGAGCTCCTTTTCTGCCATCTTCGGATATGGTAAGTTCGTGGGGCCAATTTGCACGTATCAAAATCTCGCTGAATATTGATCAGCCCTTGCCTACAGGAGTGTCAGTTATTTTGTCTAATGGACAAATGGTGGAGTTTGATATAGCTTTTGAAAGAATTGTGAATTTTTGTTTTTTCTGTGGAATGTTGGGACACAAGCATGAGAATTGCGATGAATTAATTATGTTAAGATCCTTGATAAAACCGACTATGCCTTTATCTCTGCAACAGTTGAAATCAAAGTTAAATTTTCGGTATGGTAGTTGGTTGTCAGTGAAGGCGCGTACCGAGGGAGCAATTAAACCAGTACGGGATATTTCACAAAGTGAACAATTTCGGGAGCTTTCAGTTATTCCTGGGTCTTGTTCCTTATCACCTTTGATATTGACTACAAAATCAGATGTTCCAAGTTCCTCTATTCAGAAGAATATAGCCTCTTCATGTTTCACTTCAATAAAGTCGTTCCCAAAGACATAAAGATTCGATGTGGCTTCTCCTATCAACCCTATCAAGTTTCGCCACTTAACAAGAGGCAAGTTTTTTCTTTCTCTACAAAAAATCTTTCATCGATGGAACTGGGATCATCTACTCAGCATGTAGAGGGAGCAAATGTTTTTTCAAACTGGTTTACTCTTTTACCATCAAGTATGGATTCAATGCTTATGAAAGCAGCTATCAGAGATACTAAGGCATCTAAGCTATGTTCTTCTCTGGCAGTAAGGAAGCCTAGTCATTTAGCTAAAATGAAGAAGATTGCAAAAAAGGAATTATCTATTCAGCAGTTCATTCTTGATAAGAACTTAGTAACTGTATCTTCAGAGGGTGGTGAGTGGGCATTGGCAGCTGGCCCTAAACAGCTGCCAGGGCAACAATGAGGATTATTTCTTGGAACTGTCGGGGTGGGAATGGGCACCCGACAGTTCGCTATATTGATAGACTAACCCATTCAGTCAAGCCAGATATTTTCTTTCTAGCAGAGACTAAGAGTAGCCTGGCGTCTGCATTGGCATTTTTTCATGATAGAAATCTAAAGAAATTTGTTGTGTCACCAGCTATGGGTTGTGCTGGAGGTATGTGGCTTTGGTGGATGGACCATGTCCAACTTGAAGTCTTATTTCAATCACAGTCTTGGATAGCTAGCAAGATCACAGATCCTAATGAGAGGCATACTTTTCTACTCATAACAACTTATGCTCCGACTAGACACAGGGATAGAGTTTTAATGTGGAATCAGATGTCGGGGTTCTTAAAGCAGTACCAACTTCCGCTTGCTTTGATAGGAGATCGGAATTGTATACGTTTCAAGCATGAAAAAGTGGGGTGGATCGGCACCAATAAAATCTCATCTAAGGGCTTTTGAACAGTTTATAAATTTGAATAGCTTTGTTGATATAAGAATGGAGGGACCAGCTTTCACGTGGACAAACAGAAGGAAGTTTTCTTATAATATTCGAGAGAAGCTTGATCGTACTTTGGCTTCCATGGACTGGGTTTTTAATTATCAGAATGCGAAGGTATGCTTGCTTCCCTGTTTATTATAGTGACCATGCACCCCTATTATCGATTACAAGCCCATCCATCAAGGCACATCGGGATGGTTTCGAGTAGACTCGCATGGTACCAAGATTGGTCATTTAGGCATTTTGCCAAGAATGCTTGGAGTAGTAGTCCTACTCTCTCTATCAATTATACTAATAAAATGTGCAGTTTCCGAAAAAAGTTATTGTTTTGGAAAAGGAAAGTTTTTGGCAACTTAAATCAACAACTATACGAAATCCGAAATGAATTACATAATCTTCCACAACCTCCTACTAATCAAAATCAGCTTGATTATGAGTTGGCACTAACAGATAAGCTGAATACATTAGAATCTATGGAACACACTTTTTGGAAGCAAAGATCTAAGGTTTTCTGGAATACTCTAGGTGATAGATGTACTAAATACTTTCATATGAAAGTTATTAATAGAAGAAGATTTAATAGAATTGCCGGTCTTTTTCTTCCTAATGGTGTTTGGTCCTCTTCTTGGGAGGATATTCATAAAGGATTTTGGCGGTTCTTTTCAAATTTGTTTGATAAAGAGCCGTGACCTAAGCTTCATTGGTATGAGATCCTTCCGCCGCTTCCGCTTATCCAATGAACAAAGAAGACGCTCTCACTAGAGATTTATCTTCCGGTGAAATTAAGGAGGCTTTGTTCTCTATGCATCCTAATAAAGCGCCAGTCCGATGGTCTCCCTCCTAGTTTTTATCAATTTACGTGGGAAGAGATATCCGAAGAGATAGTTGATTTCTTAAAAGGTATTTTTTTGTCTCATATGATCCCTCAAGGGTTAAATCATACTATTATCTCTCTTATTCCTAAGAGGGAAAATCCTACAAAGACCGGAACATTATCGTCCAATCAGCTTTGTGTAATGTTTTGCTAAAAGTATTCACTAAGGTGTCAAGCACAGAATCAAACCTTTTCTTTCTAGTCTTGTTTCCGAGAATCGCGGTTTTTTGTTTCCTCGAACAGTTTGCCATGGATAATATCATTATTGTTCATGAAATTATAAATTCTTTTAAGTTCAAATCGGGGAAAGTGGGTTACTTCATGATTAAGTTGGATATCACGAAGGCGTATGATAGAATCTCTTGGGATTTTCTTAAGTTTATGCTGGAGAGGTTTGCTTTCCCGAAAAAAACTATTGATATCATAATGCTGTGTGTATCTACGGTGACTTATTCTCTGAGTCTTAATGGTAAATCTATATATATTATTTTTCCACATAGGGGGATTAGACAAGGATGTCCTCTTTCCCTTATCTATATATTCTTTGCGCTCGAAGCTCTCTCCGCTATTATAAAGTTGGCAAAGTGGATCGTGGCAATCTTCATGGTATTACTCTTGCAAGAGGAGGGCCGACTATCACACATTTATTGTATGCGGATGATATTGACTTGTGTGGACTAGCTACTTTAGAGGAAATAAAAAGTTTGAAGGAAATATTGAGGTTATATCAAGTTATTTCTGGCCAAACCATTAATGTGGCAAAGTCTAGTATTTATTTCAGTAAGAATGTTACGAAAGAGTTATCAAAACAAATTTGTGAGTTTACAGGCTTTGCTTTAGCTTCCCCTTTTGATAAGTATTTGCGGATACCATTCGGAATTTCGGATAATAGAATTAGTCATTATAATTGGCCGTTGGAGAGATTTCGTAAAACATCCGGGCAGCCGGAAGCTTAATCTTCTATCTACGTTGTAGACGAACTATTCTTATTCGTCCCACGTTGAATCAATTGCCCATTCATATTATGTCGTTGAAGAAAATCCCGAAAGGTATAGTCAAAATCAAGGTTGGCGTAATTTCTGTGGGGGCAACAAGAGGCCGGCAAGAAGAGAATTCATTTAAGGGGTTGGAACTATATTAAATTACCTAAGTTGAGAGGAGGGTTGGGTATTCGTGACTTGTTGTTGGTAAATAAAGCACCGTTGCTTAAATTGGCATGGTCATTTCTTCAAGATAATGATAAACTTTGGGTGAAAATCCTGAAGCATAAATATATAGGCCGGCAAGAATTCTCTGGGATATAAAGATCAAATGTACTAGTTCTCAAGTTTGGAAGAATATTTTAAACTCTAGGACTCATATACTTGGGGAGGTATATGGAAAATTAAGGATGGCTCTTCGCTAATATTTGGACTCAAAATTGGATTCAGGATGGTATGGGTCCTCCTATTCCTAATCCAGGAATTAGGAATAGGCCTATATGGGTTGCTGATTTAATTCAACAAGGGAGATGGAATGTTAATAGTTTAATGGAATACTTTGAACCAGATTCTGCTCATCGTATCTTGAGAACACCTATATATCCGGATGAGAGACAAGATAGGCTTATATGGAAATTTACCCAAAATGGGATCTTAACTACAAAGTCGCATATATACCTTTTTTGCTCGCCTTCTTTCCTCCGGGTTCATCCGATTTGTCTATATGGAGGAAATTATGGCATCCAAAAATGAGCAGGATTTTTCCATCCAATTTTGTTTTTCTTTGGAAAATTTTTAATCATATTATTCCAACCAATGAAGCCATTGCTAGGAGGGTTTCTCATATTTCTCCTTTATGTAGTATCTGTCATGAATCTATTGAAAATATAAAGCATCTTCTATTTACTTGGCCTCGAAGTAGAGCAGGATGGTTGAGGTTTTCTTTGGGTTTTAATGAAAATTGGTTTCACAAGGATGTTCATAGTGTACTTCTACATTTTTGAATCGGACATTAGGTAAACAGAGGGAGATGATTTATTCGGTATCCTCGGTATTACAATAATGTGGTGTTTATGGAAGTTCAGTGTGATATGTCTATCGTAGGTTTGGGAAGACAACCTCTTTTCATCCTCAAGACGCAGTTCATGCAAAGATTGGGTTTTTTCTCTCATGTTAATATGGAGAAATCGCTAGAGAATTAAAATGGAAACCCCCATTACAAGCTAAAGTGAAGATAAATGTGGATGCACACGGATCTATGCAAGGGAGCAATAGGTATAGTTATTAGAGATTACCGTGGGAATGTTATAGCTTGGAAAACATGTTTGTCTACCTTCACGGATTCACAAATAGTAGAGGCAGAAGCAATTTGGGAAGCATGCTCTTGGGACTATTTCCAGTGTTGTGAATCTTCAATCGAGAGTGATGCTCTTCAAGTTGTGCAGGCGATCAAAGGAACAGGTTCGGATCTCTGGAAAGCCAGCTCTTTCATCGCTGTGATTCGTCTTCTTTGGAGGCGTCGCCGCGTCTCTCCGCCCGCCCTAGACAGGAAAATGAGGTAGCGCATCGCATGGCGAAGTGGGCCTTAACTTCGGGTTCGGCTCACCCGTGGACGTCATCTCTTCTCATGTGTCCGAAAGATGTAATTGATCAACTTTTGTTTGATGCGTCTTTTTGATGGGCCTGTATGTTATGTACAGTTTTTATGTTTATTTTAAAGTTATCGTGACCAAAAAAAAAAAAAAAAAAAGAAAGCTACGACAAATTGTGATTTTGTTCTCGAGAGAATACCGTGTTTTTGGACCTTTGACAAAGCATGATAGATGAAATCCCATTTAATTGCCATAACACACCCTGGTGTGTGGTAACGTACGTAGTTTTCTAGTTTCTTCCACGCGCTTTTTGGTACAAAATTCCGAAGATCCCGATGCTACATGAGTCTCGTCAAAAAGTAAGATAATATCCCGAAGATCCCGATGCTATAATTTAACTTTTAATATAACTTCTAGTCATGTGGAGTGCATGTCCAGGTAAACAGAGGATCTTTTTTTTTTTTTTTTTTGAACACAGAAACTACTTCCTTCGTATTAAGAAACTAAAAGTACAACACAGTAAATTTACAGACCCCAAACAAGAAGACTCGATAACACATAAGAACAAGAAACCAGATCTGCATTATACTGCTCAAGAACAGCCGCGTCAGTAAGATGACCAGCACAATCAAGTGCGATAATGGCCGAGCAACAAAGATTAAAACTCTCAAAGAGTTTAATACTTGCCAAGAGATCGGATAATCACACCATATCGGTGTGGAGAACGCCCAGACTATTGATCTCACAGGTAGATTTGTGGCAACACAGATCATAAAAGACAACGTAACATAGCAAACTAAGACGTCTAAGACTCGACCGGAGACAAGGCTTAAAGAAACACACAACATAATAAAACCTAAACCCTCCACTCCTACACAATCAAAGGTAAACAGAGGATCCGCTCCGACAGAATCTTGTAGCGATCTCTCTTCACCTTGGTAGTAAGTTGAAAGTTATATTTATTAACTTCACTTATATACTCTCGATCATCGAGACTCCTATAAATCAGCTCCAAAAAGTGCATGCGGTCTGGAATACAATTGCAATATATATAGCTCACCTGTATACACACCTTAATTAATACCCACCACTTGATTACGGAGTTTACGGGGTGTTTGGTTGCATTATATTTTTTTGTACATTTTTATGATAAAAAATTGTATTAAAATAAAAAGTGAATCAACTCATCGCATAAAATTATCGTGTTTGGAAAGTTGTGATAACAAAAAAGAGTAACTATCGTACATGATCAAACAAAGTGGGAGACCACAAGAAAAAAAGAAAGATGTGGGACCCTCTTTTTTATTTAATAAGAAAATCACTTTCAAAACATAAAATAATCATGGTTGTCAAATACCTCTTTTTACAAGTTTTCTTACAATTTTTAAAAATTAAAATAAAAACCTCCATTATCGTGCAACCAAACACCCCATTAGCAAATATGTTACATTAAGTACTTTTTAGATTGCGAACATAACTGTTATTTAAATATTCATAAATAAATATGTAAAATTATTTATTTTAAATTGTATCATAATATAAATTAATTATACTCTTGACTTAAATAAAATAAATTATTTAGGTGGAATATAATGTTACATAACCATATATTTACTCGTATAAATTTGATTATGAATTATATTAAAGATATACAAGTATATTAATATTCAAGTGGTGAGTACGGAGGTGAATCAGAGTCCTAATTTTTTTGAAAAATTAATTTTATTTCAAATTAAAAGACTCGAAAGTTTTCGTAGCGTCTCTATAAAAATAGAAGTCAAATATTTTGACAAGACTTATCTGGTTCCGGAGATATTCTGCATCCTATAAGTCGGTTAGATTGAAATCAAAATTGGACAATATTTGAGGGTTCATCAGAATAAAAAACGAATCAAGTCCATATATATATACGTCTACTTTCTGATTCCAAGAATTTCAATTCAATTTCACAAAAAAAATTAGGATAAACAAAACAGATAAATAATAAAAGTGTGGCATAGAAGGTAGTACGTAATAATTAAATGATAAAGCAAAAGTCCAAACTTATTTTGTAAAAATCTTTAACTTGTTTTTAGAGATAAAAATCGATACACACGATATAAATTATCGGCATCACCTTCCATCCGAACAATAAAAGTAAGAGTACGAAAACAATGCTCGAGTAGCATGATTAATCATAATCAAAATCATTTTAGAATCAGACCATGCCTGCACCGTGTGTTAATTAGGGGTGTGAACGAAATTTGATATTTCTATTAAATTCTGATAAAAAGTAATAGATTTAAAACTTATTTTTGTATCCTATATAAGTTATCGAAATTGAATATTTCGATAATTTTCAAAATCGGAACAAGAATCGATTGATTTTATTTTCGTTAATCTGATTTTAAAAAAAAGAGTAAATATATTTAAATAAAATAAAATTAAATAAATTATAAAATTATAATATATACATCGATAAAATAGTAAAAATAGAATTTTAAAAAGATTATATCAAAATTTAATAATTATATTGGAATTATTAACTTTATTTTTAAATAAAAATAATATTTAATGTATTTTTTGAAAAATTTTAGATTAATCGGAATCGAAATCAAAACATATTAATTCTGAAATTGTCGAAAATAAAATCGAAACACTTTAACCTTCGTCGAAATCGCAATGTGATGATTTTGTTATTTAATCCGACCCCTTTACGGCTAACGATACGAAGCCGGAGGAGCTGGCCTTGTGGTGCATCTCTCGTAAATAAATATTATTCCCTAATTGATCGATGGGTATATGGGCTGTCCCGATGATCCCGACCCACGTACGCCCCCGTCGTCTCTCCTCTCGGGCCTTTCTTCTTCCTCTCCCACCACGTCCGCTGCCTGTCGCTCTCCGATCCGATCGGTACAGCGAGCTCGGCCGACCCGGGCCGTGCCTTCACAGCTGATCGGTCCTCCTCTCGCCGGCTGGCGGGGGCGGCGGCGAGAGATCGCCTGAAGATCGAGGAGATCGCCCACCGGTCCGTGCAATCAACTGCTCCCCGGCCGGCTCCGGGGCGGCGGCGGCGGCGGGGACGACGACGGTCCCCCCGACCGGCGCTCTCCCGTGGCGTATCGGCATCGTCCAAGCTGCTAGCTATATATAGATCGTACGTGCGCCGGTGAGCAAGGGCTCGAGGTTGCGACCGTCGAGGGGTGTCCAGATCTCCTCCGAGGCGGGAAGGCTTGCGGAACTCTTCCGCTCCTCCGGTAGACATTCTCAAGGAACGTTGGAGCGAGATCCTTACGTCGACTCGGTCGGACTAGGCCACGACTCGAATCGTTACTCTAATTTTCTATTATTTTTATAAAAAATTTAAAAAAATTAAAAAATACAAAAAATGACATAGTTTAAATAAATAATACATCAACTTTATTCTAATGTGACATGTTCTATATATTTTGGATAGTTTATGTGCTTTCTTCGTGTTATTTGAGTTGAATACAAATCTCGATACATGTACACACCGCCATGATCGTGTTGGTCGGCCTCTCGAAAAATCATCTTGCTAGTTGATCCAAACGAGTCAATTTATCGACATATTCATTGTTTAGTAAATATATTACATTGTTCAGTAAGGAAAAGAAGAAACAAACCGTCGTCTATTCAACGAGGGAGGAGAGGCGACGGTGATTGTTGCGAAACAAAAAGAGAGATGTCTCAGTCGGTCGAAGACGACGACCGGCGCCCCTCGTCTCCTGGCTGCCGTTGCAGTCTGGCTTTCATCACGGTTATCGTCGGAGACTCACAGCACCGTGCGGCAGCCATGCGGAGCGACACATTGGATATGGGTCATGGCCCACCGCGGCCCATGAACTCAGCCCACAAGGATAGATATTTACATGTCTACATGCCTTCACAGTTAAAGACCGAGCATTTCTTATCCCCTCGGCCTGCCTTCAGCTCCAAGGAACAATGTGAGATGGGGATGGAGGACCATGAACTAAGGTGGCATCCTGACTTGATATGAAAATTTTAAATTCTTAATTTCATCTCTAATCTCTTATTCCGTGGGGCAGAACGATTTTAACCGTCTACTTTTAAAATTAAAAAAATTATAGTAAATCGCTTAAAATTAAATAGTATTTTAAGGTATTTTTGTCGGATGATACGAATGTCTAACATCTGATCGAATGTCTGATCGAATCAGAGGTTAGATGTTTTATCAAATGAATGATTTGAATATATGACCAATTTAGTGGTTAAATGTCAAATATGCCCAAACAAACAGAACCTAATACAATAAGACTATAATAATTATTCAAGTATTGGTTTATCTGAAAATTTATTCAAATGCCACTGATATACATACCTAATGAGCTGTTTGGATACTTTTTTTTTCTTTATTTTCTATATTAAAATAAAAAATGAAAGAGAGAGAGAGAGAAAGAAACCCCAGAAATATACTTACTTTGTAAACATCTCTAAATTTCAAAACAAATGTAGAATTGTTTAGTTTCCAGACAACCGTGGAAGACACCTCCACGTTAGGTTACAAGATAATCGTCCTCCATAGATGTTGTTTAAATTAGTAATATATGTAATACATAAATATGAACTTTAAAATAATTTATTTTATTTAATAATTTAGAAATAAAAATAATCATGTTATTCTAATATCATTTGATGGTAAGGAATTATATAAGGACTTTAAGATATTTTATTTTATTCGATAAATCAGTTATAATGTGGCATACTTAAGATCATACCTTTATTAATTAATTTCACATTAATGTATATTTTTTTATTATCCGGTGGATATTCAAAACAATGTACGTACTCTCAAACATATTTACTTAAATCTTAAAAGTTGTCTCACTTTTATCAAATGCCATAGGTCACTGATCATCCAATTTAAAAAATTATGGTGGCTGGGTTTAAAGGGTTCGGATCCACCCGATAAATATGCCTGGCATCCGAATATGCCCCGCCTAAAACCGACCTATTAAATCGCCGGAAATTGCAGAGCAGCGTCCGAGAAGACGACGACTTGTATGGACAGGCTTTTGACCAGGGCACGTGGGATCTACCCACGACGAGACAAGACTAGGCGCCTATTCGAGTGGGCCCCTTTGTCTACGCTTCTCAGTCCCGACTAAGGTCAATGGCGCCCAGGGGGCGGCTTATTGGCTTGCCATGGGCCCATCCCATGCCCGTCGCCGGAGGCGGAGACCCGGAAGAACGCCGGCGTGCAGGGGCGAGCAATCAGGCTGACGGCGGGAGAGACGGCCGGCGACGGCGACGGCGACGACGACGACGCATGAAGGATCAAAAATCATCTTTTAATCTCTCCGTTACAACTCCAATGCTCTCTATTCTTAATGTGCCCCCGTGAAGCCCCTCCTCACCGGCGGCGACGAGGATCTGTCACTAACCATCAAGTGTGTCAAGGGGTCCCTCCTAGAGGGGGGACTCGCCGGAGCCGATGACCTCCGCGGAGTCCGCTGTCGGGAGGCCACCACCGTGGCGGCCCCGCGGCCCCTTTCTCTCCGGCGTCTGCCTCGTCGGTGCCGTCAAATTGGCTCCGACTGTCCATCGGCGCGGTGGAGGCGGAGAAGCACTTGCTCGCGTTGTAGGCCTCCGATGCCACCTCGGACCCATCGTCGTCGTCGTCGTCGTCGTCGTCGGGCCGGGGGATGGTTGGTTTGTCGATGCCAGGGAACTCTGCGGGGGGCTCAGCAGGGACCTTGCCGTGTCGAGGCTCGGAAGATCTATTATCGACTCCATTATTGATTCGCTGTTGAAACGGTGTTAGGCAGACTCGTCAACTATTTCATGCGATTATTTAAAGATCAAACGTACACTAAGTTCGTTTTTGACCGAGTGCTTTATCGTTAGGTTTGTTTTCAAAAGCAGTTTATCATTAAGTTCAATTTTTTAGAATACCATCACGTTAGCTCCATTTTAAAGAAAAAAATCTTTTTCTTACCTCCTACTAATGTGTTACCTTTCTCTCTCTCTCTCTCTCTCTCTCGCCTTGCGTCCACCGCCTCCCTACCTCCCTCTTCCTCTCTGGACCAGCGTCGCCCGATAGCAACGGCCTATCACCGCGTCTTGCCGTCGACCCAGCGCCACCCGATAGCAGCAGCCAAGGCCGACGCCGTCATCAACTGCATGCGTCGCTGTGAGGAGCTCCCCGAGGTTCCCCATCTACGACGTCGACTTCGGGTTCGGGAAGCCGGAGAGGGTGCGGAGCGGAGCCAACGACAAGTTCAACGGCATGGTGTACCTATACGTCGGACAAGATGGTAGCGGCGGCAATTGATGAAGCGATCTCCCTGGACGGTGAGGCCATGGGGACCTGGAGAAGGATAAGAAGTTTCTCATGGTCGGTAGGCAGCCGGAGCTACCGGCTGAACTCTTGCCGACAGTGTCCTTCTCCAGCAAACATCCACGCGCCCCCTCGGTTTTCGCCACTACCCAACCACCTATAGCTGCTTTGATCTGCACCTCTCAAAAGTTACCGCCGCCCTCTCAATTTTTCTCTTGTCAGCTACAGCCCGAGCCCGCGTAGAAATACCTCCCTTTGGACAATGCCGCCGCTTGGCAGCTGCGCATGGAAGTGACTTCTCGCTTCTGGACGCCGGGATGGAAGGGTAAAAATGGGTTTCGAGGATAAAGAGAGAGATGAAAATGGATTGGTTGGTAATTTTATCCGGTGTCAAAAGATTAGATGGAATGAAAATTGGGTCGACGAATTATACGATAAACTTATTTTCTTAAATGGACTTAAAAATAATTTTTTCCTGTGAAAATGTATTCTTATCCCGTCCGCTATTATATGACGTACGTGTTATATATCATGCCGTTGAAGATTCGACCTACTACATGTTGTACGTACTCTTTGGTTGATCTGGATAATGAGTCAATTCGATCCTTAAGTGTACGCGTATCATATTTTTGACTCCGGCAAAATCTCATCCGATTGGCCGAATGATCTCGATCGGACACGATCAGATATACCGCGGCCTTTAATTTCTTATCAATATTCGAATAGCATTTCCTTCTTTTGCCTTGTCCAAATGTTTGCAATGGCAAAAGCAAAAAAGCTCTGCCTATAACTATATAAAAAGTCGTCGCCGCGATTGTAATCTTACGTTTTAGTTAAATAAAAAGAGAAAAAAAATTAGTTAATAATTATTTATTAATATTTTAATCCTTTCCTCCCCTATTTATATCCTCTTTCCCCCCCTCGGTAACCTCCCCGATACGATTCCTGCGGCGCCGTTTTTCTCCCCTCCCAAAACCCTATTTTCTTTTCCCCTCCTCGGTCGCCCGCCGCCTGCACCCCCCGCTCTCGCCTGTGTGCGTGCGCCGCCCGCACGTTCGCCGTTGCCGCCGCGGCCTACCGCGTGTCCAGCGCCCGCCTCGGTCCCGCCGTCGCCGCCTCTCTCCCCGGGCGCTGTGCCCACTCGCGGACGTGGTCGCCGCCGCGTCCCGCGCCTCCCCGCCCTTGGTCGCCGTGCTCGGCCGCTCGTGCGTGCCGCCGCCACCGCCCGCCATGTCGTCGCCCGCCGCCTCGTCGTGCGCGCCCGCCCGCGCTCGCAGCCCCGCCGCGGTCGCCACATGCTCGCGACCACCACGTCAGCCGGAGCCGTCTCGCGCCCGTGGCCGCCCGCTGCCCGCCGCGTCGTCGCCTTGATCGCCGTGCGACCGCGTCGCCCACCCGTGCGTGCCGTCCCGTCGCCCGCGTCATCCGTTGACCCCGCCGTTGACGCCGCCGCCGAGCGCCGCGTCACCACGCAGCCGTGCGCCGCCTGCGCCACCTGCGCCTCGCGCGCTGCCGCCGTGCGCCGGCCCCTTCTCCCCTCCGCGCGGTACTCTCTTCTCTCTCTCCTATTATTCTCTCTCCTATCATCCTCTCTATTAAACTCCCTAGTTCATGATTTTTCTTCTACCAACAGTTTTTGAAAACACCTACCCGGCTCAATTTTTCGTCGCCGACACAACCGCGGCAGTTTCGTCGCCAAATTCATTTTCCTTGAAATTCCGTGCGCCGTTCGCCGTCGTCGTTAAGGTAGGCGTCTCGGCTATCTTTAGCACTCTATATATTTAATTAAATCTTAAAAATTATGTTTAGATCATCATGACTAATAGGTTGGAATTGAAGGGCTATTTTTTATTTATTTGCATGTTTAGTTAGAGTTAGATTAATCTACTTAAACCGTGCATGCTTAGATTAATTTGGTTATTCATGTATGTTAGACATCATGATAGGTTTGTGTATGTTTAAATCTAGCTAGTTTAGCATGTTTGCATCACGATAACCTTAATCATGTATATTCTGATTTGATAAAAAGTCGTTGTAAGGTTTAGGCATAATGTTGTTAGAATTTTATGTAATAGGTAGTTCTGTTTAAGCATGTAATTGTTATGATTATGTTGTAAATTGCATGATCTTATTTATATGCTTTAGTTTATGATAGACTGTGGTATGGTATGTAAATATGTGATGCATAGAACCATGGGTGTTCATCTATGTATTTCATGTTTGATTTGCCAATTTCATATTCATGTTTACTGTCTGAGTTAATTATATGCTTGCATGGTGTGGAATGTGGTTAGTGCAGTGAGCTGCATTGTGGTTGAATTGTACTTCACCAGACTATATTAGTGGCCCGTGGGCAGCGGAGATTAGTTGAATTTGGAGCATCCTTCGATCCCAGATACCGCGGTTTATTATCCTAAGTACTCCCCTGCCTAGGGGTACTATGGGATTTAGTTACTATATGTTACTTCCTACTATATGGTAAATCTGATGCTAGTTTTGTGATGTGACTACATTTTTTTCAGATTGAGCACGGTATTTACTCAGACAGGTGTCTAGTTGTGTATTTTGGCATAGATGTTAGTGTTATAGATGTGTCCTTAGTTTTATGTCAGGTCTGTGTGTTCTGGACATACCTAGAGTAGTCTAATGTGTAGGATATGTTTGGTTTTAATGCATATAGAGTCTGGTTATCATATGGGGTAGTTGAATGACTTTGTAATCAATTAATTAAAGATATATGATTAGTTTAAAACCTATGTATTAAATCTGATTTTTAGGCTTAATATGTATTGTATACCAATAGAAATCACTAGTATAGTAGGGTAATTCGGGTGTAAGACCTACTGAGTCTGTGGTGACTCACCCCTTCCCATTATTAACTTTTTCAGCTGATTACGAGGAACCTCTTCCTGAGGAGGACTTTGGAGAAGATTTCGAGGAGGACCTTGGAGTTGATCTAGAGCCGTTCGAGGACCCATAAGAGGAGGAGTTTGGTGACGAGTGATCAGCTCATATCACTCAGGTTGCTTGAATTTCCCTTCTATTGTTAGTTTAGTATTTGTTTGGTGTGATTTTTAGAGGTTGAATGGACTATGTGTTGAGTCCTTCTTAGTTGTTTGGTGTTGGTTATTTATAGTATTTACTTGGAGTTTGAATTTGATTGGATTATTACAGGTTGCTTTAATTATTCAGATTTGATAGTGTGGATTGGATTTTGTTGTTCTCCTAAACTGCCCCGATACTCCGGATTTATTTTCCGCTGCGCATTTGTATATTTCGGGTCGTGACAGCGATCCTCGACACATACAAGTTTCATCTTCTATCAAAATGGGGCAGCAAAATCTATTGATAGGGAGTTTTCTGGCCGGTGCGGTGGACCGCAATAATAGTGGGTATTAGGGGTTTTAAGGCTAGCTAGGTGTATCGAAACCTAGCTAATTTACGAAGAATATATATATATATATATCTATATCTATGCATACGATAATCTCACACCTCTACCCGTGCATATATACAAGCTAGCCATTAGATGAGAACATATATGAACGCGCTCCTCCTCCTGGAGATTCGAAGAAAGGCTGACCAGCGGGCTGCCTTGAAATTGGAACCTAGCTAATAGCTTCTTCTGGGCCGGAAGCATATATACGGAGTCAACCGTAGCCGAAGAAGATCACGTGTGCTCTCTTACCGGCGATCGATGGTGCATGCATTAACCCCAACGGTTAGTTAGGACAGCGCCACACCAATCACATATTCTAAGCGCGAATTAAGGTGTTTTCGATCTTCCAGCCCCCGTGAGAGAGTGATCATATATATATATCGTACGCTAAGATCGTATTCGTTGGCCTCCTGCTAGCTCCTCCCAAATGCTTCGTTCCAGTGCGGCCGCGAGAGAGTGAGAGAGGGAGATCAGTGCACAATATCACTTAAAACCCGTTGTCGTGTAATCTAAGTTAACATCGTGGGAAAAGGGTGGAGGGGTTGAGATATATATTTCTTGTGTGTGTAGATCATCTCACAAAATGTCCGAGACTACGACCTCGACCTCTCACATAAAATATTCATTTAACATATCGAAAATCGAAAAACTATCGAATCAACAATTGAATCATATATTAAATAGGAGTTTTATATGAAAAGTATGAAGCTATAGTGTAATACCCCGTATATTTAAAAAAAAATAGATTAATAAATATTTCCCTCCTCCCTCCCCTATTTATTTCCCTCCTTCCTCCCCCGGGAGAAACCCTCCCGGCGCCGCTCTTCTCCTCCCCGGTCGAAACCCTCCCCGGCGCTGTCTTTCTTCCCCGCAAGAAACCCTACCTTTTCTTTTTCCCCTCGGTTGCGCCGCCTGCGGCCCCGCCTCCCCGTCGCCTTCTTTTCCCGCGCGCCCACCGTCTCCGTCCTCCCGCGTGTCCGCGAGAAGCCGCCCGCCGCCTTGGTCTCCGTGCGCTCGCGCACGTCCGCCGCGCGCTCGTGCGCGCCCACCGCCCGCCGCCCGCCGCGGTGACGTCGTCCCCGCTCCTCGGTCCTCGCGTGCACCGCGTCGCGCCCGCCGCCCGGGTGACGCCGCTCACCCGTTGACCCCGCCGCGCGTACGCTCCTCGTACGCCTCGGCCGCCGCGCACGCCGCGGCCGTCGCCCGCCGCCGCCCGGTCGCCACGCGGCCGCCGCCGCCGAGTCCCGTTGACCGCCCGTGGACCCGCCGCGAGACCGCGGCCCGTGCGCCGCCTGCGCCGGCCGAGCACCGCCCGCGCGGCCCTCCGCCGTACGCCCGCCGTGCGCCGCTCTCTCTCCCCCGCGCGGTAACCCCCTATCCTCCTCTCTCCTATCATCTTCTTCCTATTATCTTCTATCAAATCCCTTAGGTTATTATTTTCCTTCTTCCAGCAGTTTTTGAAACCACCTACCCAACTCAGTTTTTCGACGCCGACGCAACCGCGGCAGTCTCGTCGCCAAATTCCAATTCCTTGGATTTCCGTGCGCCGTTCGCCGTTGCCGTCAAAGTAGGCGTCTCGGCTATCCTTAGCACTATATATATATTATTTAAATCGTAAAAATTATGTTTATATCATCATGATTGATAGGTTAGAAATAATGGGCTGTTTTTGATTTATTTGCATATTTAGATAGACTTAGATTAATTTGTTTAATCCATGCATGTTTAGATTAATTTGAATATCCATGTATGTTAGACATCAGGATAGGCTGTATATGTCTAATTTAGCTAGTTTAGCATTGTTTGCATCGCGGTGAACCTTAAATACATACACCCCGATTTGTTAAAAAAGCCGATGTAAGGTTTAGGCTTAAGTTGTTAAAATTTAGTTTATTTTTCTGTTATGTAGTAGATAGTCCTGTTTAAGCATGTGATTGTCATATTTATGTTGTAAATTGCATGATCCCATGTATATGCATTAGTTCATGTTAGATTGTGGTATGGTATGCAAATATGTGGTGCATAGAACCATGGGTGTTCATCTATGTATTTCATGTTTGATTGCCAATTAAATGTTCCTGTTTTACTGTCTGAGTTAATTAAATGCTTGCATGGTGTGGAATGTGGTTAGTGCAATGAGCTGCATTGTGATGGAAATATACTTCACCAGACTATGGTTCGGTCCTGTGGGCAGCAGATGAATTAGAACAATCTGGAGCATCCTTCGATCCCAGATACCGCGGTTGATCCTAAGTACTCCCCTGCCTATGGGGTACTATGGGATTTAGTTACTATATGTTACTTCCTACTATATGGTAAATCTGGTGCTAGTTTTGTGATGTGACTGCATTTATCAGATGGAGCATGGTATTTACTCAGACAGGTGTCTAGTTGTGTAGATTGGCATAGATGATATGTTATAGATGTGTTCTTGGTTTTATGTCAGGTTATGTGCATACCTAGAGTAGTCTAAAGTGTAGGTTATGTTGGTTTTAATGCATTTAGAGTCATGTCATCATATGGGGTAGTAGAATGATCTTTGTAATCACTTAATTGAAGATATATAATTAGTTAAGAGCTATGTATTAAATCTGATTTTAGGCTTATTATTCTATTATACCACTAGAATCATTATTATAGTGGGGTAGTTCGGGTGTAAGTCCTACTGGGTCTGTTGTGACTCACCTCTTCCGTTGTTAACATTTTCAGGAGTGCAGGTTTAGCGCAGCAGAAGCGTAGTGGTATTGTGGAATTCGAGGAGCTAGTGAATTACTCATTCAATGTTGGTATTTAATTTGTTTAGATAGGTGTTTGTTTATGGTGATATTATGTCGTAAAGTTTGGAATTATTTAATTGGATTGTGAATTTTGGTATTATTTGGTTCCAGACCGATATCCTTTCCCGTTACGTCGCCGGATTATCTTCCGCTGTGCATGTTAAAAATCCGGGTCGTGACATATAGTCTCAAACAACCTCCTGAGACGACGATCTGCACTCATATTTCTCGTGGTTTCTCCTACACTCATATCTTTGATCGTATGGCTCTAATCAATAGGGGTCAGCCCGGATGAGGATGGGGTTTCACTTCACCCAGCGGTGTGCGGCCCCGGAGGAGGAGAGAAGAAGATGTAATTAATCATGTTTCCTGTTAAGGTATTTTCTTTATAAAAAAGAAAAGGTTGTGTCACCCGACGGACCCACCTGTCGGGTGACTTCCCTCGCACGCGAGAATTGTGCGGCCGCTTCCCCCCCCTGCTTTTCTCCCTTGCCGTTGGAGAGCATCCAACATAAAACGAGATGTATTCTCTCTCTCTCTCGGGCACGTTGTTACGAACCTATCTTCTTTTCTCTCCTCTCGAACGACCAGCCGCCGGAGAATTTTTCTTCTACTTTTCTTCCTTCTTCTTCTTTTTGGCTAAAAATACTCAATTTAAGATCGATTCACAAAATTCTTCTGAAAGACATGTTGACGGAAGAGAAATGTCTCGCGACTATGCGTTTCGATCTGATAGGTTATCTTTCTAATACTATTTTTTTGATTTTAATCCGTTGGTAATTTCATGTTTTTGTCCAGAAATACGACCCAGCATTTCCTCTGTATATATATACATATGTTTTATAGGCGCTAGACTGTAGTCTCCGTCTGCGAGACAGACAACCCACCCAGAATCCGGCGCTATCTTGTTGGTCCCCGGGCCAGCGCGATCGATGCAACCGCCCTCGAGGGGGACCGACGTCGGCCCGGCCGGTGCACGTCGCCCATCGATGGAGTTGCCGCGCTTTTGGTTGTCTCCTGTCTTCTTCCAAGCTAGCTTTACTGGGCCGGCCGTCTCTGGGGCATTGCATTGGGAATTCCCTTCCTTCCAGTTAACTTTGTTTTGACTTAAAAGTATAAGACAAGTAAGAAAATCTTCAAGTCAAAACAACATTTGGTTCGATGAGCGAGCTGGCGTTAAATTCTCACGGCTACATTAATGTCGATCTTGAGATCTGCACATAAATTCGTGTTAAGTTTAGACTTCGAACAGCTAGCGGAACGCCAGTTTGTGAGTGCAATTCCATCAAGCAACTGAGTTGAATTTGAACTCTTCTAACCCGGGTAGGAAGAAACCGACCAAGTTTAATTAAAGACATCATATATATATATATATATATTAGCGCGCGGCTGAACTTGCACACGCGGCAGAAGGGGAGGGCAAGGGAGGGGGCAACCCACGCGCGTACGTCAGACGTCTGATGCCGATCTAGCCAGCATGGGATTGGGAGACAGCTATGCGTAGTGTCACTCCCGCAGGTAACCGGTGGAAATCCAATCCATCGCCGTCTTCCCCGAGTCCTCGTGGTCTACCTGGAATACCACCACTCCTAATTCATTCGCCTGCAGCCAGCTGGAAGATAACATCGAGGCGAGGCGAGATTCGATCGGGAGGAGGGAGACGACCGGGTCTTGGCCTTGGACATAATATATAGAGTATGGTTCATCTCAGGAGAGTTTCTGAGCAGTTTTTATCACAAAGTAGGCGATGGAATATCGTTAAATCATCGTTAATATCATTTTGCAGCAAACCTTGTTAAGAGGTTATTGGGCTAATGTTATGAAAGCATGCCTTCGATCGTACGAGAGTGTTTCTTGGATAAAATAAAACGTGCTGATCATGCGGGTAGGATAAGGACTGAGATTTGTGATATAGAGATTGGTGTCTAGGACTGAGAACTTTTTGAGTAGATACTAGGAGGAGTTCTAGTGTGTTTAAATTTTCTTGGCCAATATTACCTCTATGAATAACCCCAAATGGTGGATCTTTCGAGGGTAGTGAATTTAGTTTATCTAAAATTCTCGTCGTGTTCAATACATTTTGGCAACAAGAAAGTCGGGAGGCTTCTTAATTTGTTGTTTCTCTTGACTGCCGCATTTCTTAAATTTCATAAGATCTTCACTCTTGTTGTGGTCTTGCCTCACCAAACATGATAATTGTAAGTTTTTTTAACCTTGGAATGTATTTTCAAGGTATAATTTTATCATGAAGAGTGTATAATCAAATATCATTGTGCAGTCAAACTGTACCTCATTGGATTGCAGCCTCTATTCATCCAAATATATGGTTGTCCCCCAAAGTGTGGCCTCGGTAAGGATGCATGCTTGCCTGCCCTGAGTAGGAGGTTAGACTGAATTCTCCCCAGCCCATGAAATACACTTTCAAGTGTTCAGGTCCTCCATATTATGTAGGATAATTTTTATTGTATCGGTCGGTGTATCTCAAATGATTAATGCTTGAGTTGGAGAGGATTTTCATTTCTCCTGTTTCTTTGATGCTAGATCCGCCTTTCCTTAACCAAAACAACAAAATCACTCTACTCCCAAATGGGTCATTCATTGCTGAGCATCCCCTTAAATAAATGTGCAGATCATCACTGAACAAAGAGGTCCATATATAGCTAGCATATTAAAAAGAGGATACCATCTTAACTAAACCGAATAAATAGCCTCTCTCAAGAGAACATATTTTGTTCACAAGCCAACAACATTATCAAGTGTGACGTGTCAAGGAAAATCTCGCATGAAAGACCCACACAAATCTTCATCTGCATACAGGAGGAGGTACCTGCTTAACCGGTTGCCTTCACCTTTTATGTTGTACGGGATAATAATTTCAACAAGGTACCGGAATCTTGATTTGACCTGAACAGCATCAAGCATGTGTACCATCCAAGTGCCCGCCCGAGTGGTCGAATCCCAAAGAGAAAGGAATGGGACGTCACTTAAGATATTATATATATATATACATATATAATATATGTGGTTGTGCGTGTTAGAGACTTCCGGCATCATAAGAACATTTATCTAAATACCAAAAGATACACAGTTAAAAGTCATGAAAAGGTGGTCCAAAGACACTTGCACGCGGAGAACAGTCGATGAAATTGCCTCACATAAGAAGTTGGAGAAAAATAACTGTACGAGCAGCTCCGTTACCCGTCTTGTGGCTCAGATAACCAACATGGGCGCCAAACAGAATCCGATAGTCTTGATCCGATAAAAATCGGATGTTGTGACCTCAACTTACGAAGATCAGAATAAAAATAATTAATTTCGTATATGCCTGTTCAATTTTTATAAAAATGAATGTTATGACAAACATTATTAATACACATATTATTAAGACATGATGTATATTTATTGAAAAGTGAGGTACAAGACTTAAGATATATTATTGCATCAAGAAACAACAATAAAATAAGACTTATCCACTATCCTTGATAAAAATGATATATATTCGAATCTTTTCAGCTTATCGATTTCTTCTTGTGACGGGAACAAAATCGAAACGTGATGATCGAATCGAAAAAAAAAAGAATTACTTAATCCTGACCCTTAACCAATCTTCTTACAGTCGATCTAGAGACTTCTTCTTTTTTTTTCTCAAATCGACCTGGAGACTTTAACTAATTGGTCCTTTTTTTTAGGGGGAGGGTTGTGGTACCGCGGGATTAATTTAGAGGTAAACTAACCGTATTATTCTCAAATAATATTCTTGTACCAGAGCTGTACTGCGTTACTCCGTCCCACCCCAGCGCACGTACGTTATATCGCGACGTGAACGCCTCCGCCCCGTCCGTCCGTCCGTCCGTCGGTCAGAAAGAAAAGGGAGAAGAAGAAGCAGCAGCAGCAGCAGAGCAGGACGGAACGGACTCGACGCCTTCTCTCTCCAATCGGACTCTGATCCGCCCATCGACCACCTGCAACGCCGCCCTTCCGCACAATTAATGGCTAATCAATGAAAGTGTCTCGGCTCGGGCGAACGGAGCTGAGCAGCCCACCGCCGGTTCGCCTCGCCGCCGCCGTCGGACACGGTGGTCGACCGGGCCCGTCACCGGGGCGTACTCCCCGACTCGGCTCAGCTCGCGGAGCTGCAGCCGACCCGGCCGACGGCGGGGCCCGAGCTCGACTCGGTACAGTACTCCTCTCGCCTGTCTCGGCGTGCATGCTTCCCCGAGAACAGACAAGACGCCATACAGGACAGCTGAAGGTACCACCACGCCACCGGGTGGTCTCCCTCTCGCACCAAAATAATTCGTTCATCGTTGTTTCTAAGAAATATATTTATATATATATATGTATTTACAAATGATCTCGAGCCCAGACGCAGAGAGAGGCCAGGTCAGGACCGAGGATGGAACGGGAATCTTAACTTTCTAAAAAAGGTAATCAATGGAAGCAGGGAGGCGGAGAAGAAGATGATCGGGAGGGAGGGAGCTTAGACGAGGACGGCGGAGCCTGTTGCATGCTATATAGTTTTTCTTTTTCTTTTTCTTTTTGATCGTACGTACGTACGTCTTCAGACGTTCGGCTGGGCCGGGGCGGTCGGCGTCTCTTGCTCGGCCAACCGGACGGTGGGGAAGGGCTCGTAGCGCGGCGGTGCGGCGGCGCCGGAGGACGTCAAGGCGCGCGCCCGCCGGGCCTGCGCGTCCCAGTCGGTGGAGCCGACGGCGTAGAGCATCAGGCCGGCGCAGGAGACCTGCGCCGCCAGCAGGCCGATCCAGAGGCCGCAGAAACCCAGGCCGAGGCCGAAGCCGAGGGCGATCGCCACGGGCATGCCCACCAGGTAGAAGGCGCCGAGGTTGACGTTGGCGGCGTCGCTGGGCCGGGCGCTGCCGCGCAGCACGCCGCAGCCCACGGTCTGGGGGCAGTTGCCCAGCTCGCACAGCCCCACGATCGGCAGCGCGGCGGAGGTCAGCCGCAGGATCTCGGCGTCCCCCGTGAACATCTTGCCCCAAGCGTCCTTCATGCCGGCGGCGAAGCTCGTGGCCATGAACCCCATCACCGCGGAGAGGGAGACGGCCACGGCGGCGGAGGTGCGGGCCCGGCCGGGCCGGTTGGCCCCCAGCTGGTTGCCCACGCGGGTGGAGACGCCGAAGCCGAGCGACGACGGGAAGACGTACACGAGGGCGGTGGTCTGTATCAGGATTCCCATGGCGGCCATGGCGGCCTTGGGGTACGGGAGCAGGCCGCAGAGCACGATCATGAGCTCGTACCACCACCACTCCAGGCAGACTGAGACGCAGCTGGGCGCCGCCAGGCGGACGATCGGGGACCACCCGGTGAGGCACTTGCGCGTGGGGCTCTCCCATGTCGGCTTGTGGGCGCCGGTCGCCCAGGTGTATGACACCAGGAAGAGGAGGAGGGCGAGGTTGGAGGCGGCGGAGGCGGCGGCGACGCCGGAGATTCCCAGGTGCAGGTACCTCACGAGCACCAGGTTGACGGGGACGTGGAGGGCGGCCGCGGCGGAGGCCGCCAGGGTGAGCGGGCGGGTGAGACCCTGAGAACGGAGATAGATGCGGATCGGATGGATGAAGGAGAAGGAGACGAGATCGGGGAGGGAGCAGAGGAGATACGTCTGAGCCGCCGCCGTGATGTCAGGGTCTTGTCCGAGGAAGAGAAGAATCTTCGACATGTGGAGCCAGAGAAGGGAGATGGGGAGGGAGGAGCAGAGGAGGAAGAGGACGGCCCGGTGAAGGGTGACGGCGAGGAGCTTGGGCTGATTGGCACCGAAGGCCTGGGAGCACAGCGGGTCCATGCTGAGGGAGAGGCCGGACAGAACAGAGTACCCTGTGATGTTGGCGAAGGCGACGGCCAGGGAGCCCGCCGCCAGCGGCAGGTCGCCGAGGGAGCCGAGGAAGACCATGGATAAGGCGGAGCGGGAGTAGAGCAGCAGCGCCGTGAGCGCGATGGGGAAGGAGAGGGTGAAGAGCGATTTAGCTTCGGCAATTGCCTCGACGGGGACGGACAATCCGGGGGCGTGCAGCTGGGAATTCGCCGTCTTCCCCGGCTCCGGGAAGGGTCGGAGCTTCAGATAGATGTGTGGCGCTCTCTCAGGGCAACCGCCGCCGCACCCGGCGGCGACCGCTCTGTTGTCCATCGTATGCCTTTCCGCACAGAGGGACTGGGTTTCTGCCGGTCTCATGAGAGGCCGGGGGCTTTCCGCTGCCTCCTCCGTCTCCGCGCGATCGCTTGTTTGGTGGGGAATCGAAGCGCCGCCGCCTCTGTATGTTCCACCTCTCTCCGCCCGCCGCTCTCCTGCTTGTATGGTGGTACGCCGACGGTTGCTGCTGGCCTTCGAGACGGACGGGGGGGTTATTAATACCTGCAGGGAAGGGAAAAGCCAAGGAAGCCTCCGAGATTTGGACCCGTTCTCCCACCCCCTTTCTCCGTTTCCCTCGTTTCTTTTTCTCGACGAGGAGAAGGCGGAGAAGAAGGCCGGTCGATGTAATGGCGGACGGGTTCACCGGGGGGGCCAGACGGAGAGCGCGCGACGGGGGCGGAAGTAACGCCCCAAGGCCATCGCCGGCGTCTGGACGACGACCGTCCTGCGGCGCGGACGGCGGGGGAGTCTCCGGCGGCGGCGGCGGCGGCGGGGCTTCTTCCACGGTCTCCACTCCCGTGACACCGCGGATGCCGCCAGAGCCCCCCTTGGCCGGCACCGGCAGACGAGACGTTACAGGGGTGAGACCCGTAACTGTCACGCAGATAGCAGCCTAGCGGGGATCCGTCGGTTTCCGGGCCTGGGATCCGTCGGTTTCCGGGTCGGGTTGTCGGACAAGGACCGGATAGCATGCCTCCCGGGTCAAGTGGACCGGGCCGGGCCGCCTTGAGCTGCCCAGACCCACCGGCTTCTCTCCGGGGTTGTGACTCGTCTGACAGCGATACCGGGTTCTAAACTGATGCCAAATTGGGAAAGACCGAGATTTTCCCCTCGCTCTCCGATGCCTAATCGAGTGCTTGTGCACGTTGACTTGGGCTAAACTAAGGTCAAGTATATAAAAATGTATAGGATATCAAGTTTGATATTGATGTTTCTAGTAGATAGAGTATCGGTGTCAAAAGAAAGTGAATTAGTCTAGCCTTTATCTACCTGTTTCTAGGTAGTGTCCATGCTTCCTCTAGCTTTTCTTGTTTGATGAATGTCATCTCAATGGGACTCTGAATCTTTTTCTTCTTTTTTTTGGAGTTGTATTTGTTTATCTAGATAAAATTTGTTTACGTGGTATTCTATCAAAGTGGATGTATGTTGATATAAATATTATCTGATTGTTAAATGGAACACCAAAGCATCGATTCCTCTCCTTTTAAGATCTATAGTGAATAAATTATTACAATATTATACTAATACACATATCTATCTTTTTTTTGGTCATGTGGCGCAGTGGTCAGGACGCGTGCTGCGTCGCACGCAGGCGAGGATCGAGCCCGCGCTCGATCCCACAGGTCGCCCCCCCTATGGGAGCGCCCGGCGTCAGCTGCCGGGAAGCGAACCCAGCCCGGCGCCCCCCCGGGCGCCGGGTGTTGCCAGCCGAGCCACGCTCGGCCGGCAAAAAAAAAAATATAAATTATAATATCGGATCTGTATATGTTGCCGTTCATGTACTGTTTGTACGACAAATTTCAAGATTCATATTAGCAGTCGAGTATCTTAAGGTATTCTCTACATCCACTATTGGTATTTTTAAAACTAGTAGCCACATAGGTTTTTACCCAACTGAGTTCGAGGTGTTCGGTGGGGGCGGACACAAAACATCTGATGAGAGACATGTGATTTACTCTTGATTTGACTCGTGACCTGAATGTTTGTATTTACGGTGGAGTAAACTCCCCCCACCACTGTCCGACGGAGGGACCCCGACGACTTGGATGTGATCGGCCTGTTGGGGAAGAAGAAGACCTCCGGCGAGAGGCCATGGGTTCGAACCGCAGAGGCATGTGGAGAGGAGACGTATGAAAATAACGTCGCCTCTTCGGGGTACATGATGAATTTGGGGATCGATAAAGCAGCTTTATATCCCCCATGCATATATGCAATCCGGTACCGAATCAAGGGACTCTTGAATACGTACGGTAGTTTGATTATGACCCTTTCTACGCATGGTAATGATATTTCCCCCGGAGGCCGGATCCCCTTAGGAGGCCTCCTGAGGGGGTCCGGTGAGGTCACACCCATATGGGTGATGTGACCACCGATGTGATGGGGCATTAAATGGGATGTGATGGCGGTCACATCACCCATATGGGTGTGCAACTGACCGGACCCCCTCAGGAGGCCTCCTGAGGGGATCCGGTCTCTTTCCCCCCGGGCAACAAAGCTGGAGCATGTGGAGGCCGGAGAAGCTAGTGTTGTGCACGAAGGATATATGTATACATAGTTTGATCATGACCCTTCGTGGCTATACATACATATATATAGAGGTATATGTCATCGTCGGAGCTCAAAGAACAATGAGGTGCTCCACCGGAGGATGGAGCTGCCGTATTGGCTAACTGGGCTGAGGGACCGGCCGCCACAGAAGTTATTTTCTATCCATGAAGTTTTTTCTCTATTTACGTGCCCATATATACATAGTTTTACCGACGGGTAAGCAAGAATTATTCCTATGCACGTAGATGCTTGTGAGGAATTTCTCCGAGGTTCGGTAAAATCGTGGCGCATGTTCAAGCGGAGACAGCGGGAGCCGCACAGAGAGGTCGGATTCTCCGTAGCCGAGAGTCAGCTGAATCGGATTTCGATTCCTGCGAGCATTGAGGCTTCGGGACTTGGATAATTCCGGAAGAGTGTGACTCCTCTCAAGTCTCTCGATCCTTCTCACAGAAGAGCTGAGGTGGAAAGAATGAGTTGGTCTTTCATGAAGGTTGAGAAAAGACATCAATAATGTTAGAGCAAAACAATCACTGTGTACATGTGGCTGATATTGGGCCTCGAGCTACTGAAACTCCTGAAGCCCATTTAAAAGGCCTCAGAGTCTTGTGGCCGTACAAGAGCGCGAAGCCCATCAATATCTATTCGGCTGTCCCTTTTTAAGATGTCTTCGCCTGAAGAGATCTTAAAATAAAGAGGGCTGATTAGGAGTTTGCCATTCAACAATCACCAAGGGTTGGTCGTTTAAATTAAATATGTTTATTTTTTATTGAAAATTTACATTTTCTTTGTTTAGAAGTAAAGGATGTCTTTACATTCTTAACCATACAAGAACTATTTACATGTGTCGTGTGATTTATGGCATAATCGGCCAAAGATATCTTAAAAGGACGGCCAAATAGTTATTGATAGGTTTCATTGGTATATTTTGGACCGGGCCTACCAAGTGAGTTTATAGCCCGGCAACGCCTAGCCCATTAGATATGAGTTTTCTTGAAAAGTTACTCCAATGTAGGGGAGCAAACTAGTTGAGTCAAGTTAAGTAATATGTTATTCAAGCTCAACTCATTTATTTTACACAAATTCGAGTTTTTGTGAATATGTCGAACTCTTGTTCAAGTTGGTTTATCATTTATTGAATCAAGCTAGAGCTCGATCTAAAATAACATGTGGACTTGAGTTTTAGTTCACGTTCAAGTTCAAAATCTATACGAACTCAATTCATTAAACTCACAATCAATCAAGAGTTGTCTGTGAAACTTTAATGCTAGCTTATTTATGAAATTTGATCTAAGTTTAAATAACTATTATCACCACTGATTTCATATATTTAAGTGAATATGTATAACTCATGTTACTCATAAGTACTTAATCAAACTATGAGTTCAATGAGTTGATCTTGAGTAAACCGAGTTTTTTTTCTTTGTTCAAACGTGTTCATTTAACCTAGCAAACACTGCGAATCTAATTTTAATCGACTCTGAGTTTTGTACCACTTGCCCGAGTATATTGACTCTTTTGCACCACTACGCCCCCAACAAACTTGGTTGATCAAAGATGTTAAGAAAAGGGTGTCATATCTGAGGTTTCAAAAGAGAACATACATACCCACATCAGTCTTTCAGCTTTCAAAAGAGAGCCTCCTCCTTCCCATGAGGTGACACTCTGTGAAGGGTCAGTAATATTTATATGGGTTTGGTAACTCAAATAAAAAAGAAAAGAAAAGAAAAGGTAAATAGACTTACAGCAGGGTACCTGAAGCAGGTGCCGGGGCCCCTCTCATTGGCGAGATCCCTGCTCCTTCGCGCTGCTCTGGAGAGATCCCATTCAATCTCGAAACCAGCTCCTGCACGTCATGCAGGCCATGCAATCAAGCTGATGACGCGCCAGACTTGGATGTAATCTAATGGAGGTGTTTGGTTGCATGATAATTTTTTGTACATTTTCATGATAAAAAATTGTATTAAAATAAAAAGTAAATCAACTCATGACATAAAATTATCATGTTTGGAGGGATGTGATTACAAAAAAGAGTAACCACCGCACATGACCAAATAAAGTGGGGGACCACAAGAAAAAAGAAAAAGGTGAGATCCTCTTTTTTTGTTTAAGAAGAAAATCACTTTCAAAACATAAAATTGTCATGGTTGTCAAACACATCTTTCAACAAGTTTTCTTATAATTTTTAAAAATTAAAATAAAAACCTCAATAATCATGCAACCAAACACCCCATAAGGATCCAAGAAAACAGGAGAAGTCTTGTTGGTATATTATCTTTTCATCGTGCATTCATATTTTGGGTCCCCGGCTCCCCCTCTCTCTCAGAGGGAGGCAGAACCCCCTTCTCTTCTCTCCTATCAACCTCCTGTTCTTCACGGTTCTCTCGGTCGCTGCTCTGTCCTGCGCCACAGGCTCTCCAGTGGGCCGTGGGTCTGGGGTACGTGCACGGCTAAGCTCTTGCGAGCTCCGCATCTCGGCCGCAAGCCGTACGTCGGCGAGGGAGATCAGCTGCCTTCCTTCAAGGAAAAGCCCAGCAGCGCGCGGTCACCATTGATCTCGCGCGTCTGCAGAGCAACCGCACGCAGAGCAGAAGCCCTCCGCCCCCCACAAATTAACAAGATGTGTCTACGTCCTCAGCCGATCGAGAGGATACCCGATTTGCTGCTAGCGGCCGAGGAGGATCCCCGAGCAAGCTCGTCTTTTTCCCCTTATCCGAGGGCTGCTGCTGCTTCCTCTTACGCCAGCTGCCGGCGGTCCGTTCCAGCCGCTCATTCGGTCGTTCTCCGCGGCGCTCCCCGCCCGCCCCCTTCCTAATTTTCCGCAACCGGCACCCGTGCCGGCAGCTTCCGTTCTGCAGCCCCTGCGCCGGCGGAGAGGGAACCGCGGTAACTACTGCGCCTTTAATTTACCTGCGGCGGGAGGATGGTCACATGATCTCCGCCGGCTGCAGGGTCTGCCGTTGCGCACCTGTTTCGGGGGAGGAGGGTCCGGCCCCCCACCTCCTGTCGATCGGTCCGGCGCCACCCCCGGGGTTCAGATGGTCCCGCCGGCGAGCTCAGATTCTGGATCACACACACAAATCCCCCCCACAAAAAAATAAAGATGAGACGGACCGGTGGTCGTAGATCGTCCGGCGAGCGCTCGCTGCATGGCGCCGTGCCGGGACAGGCTTGTGGGGATGATGATGATGGTTGTGGTGGAGGACGCTGACTGCGGGGTCCCGATTCCGACGCCGTTGTCGTCGTCGCCGGCGGTCCCCGGCGTTAAGATGGTCCCGCCGGCGAGGTCTGGTCCTGGATGATGACAGGCAGATTAGGCAAAATTAGATAGATAAATAGAGAAATTGAACCCCACCGGAGCCGGTGGTGGTAGATCGGCCGGCTGCATGGCGCCGGGCCGGGACAGGATTGCGGTAAGAACGTTGTGGGAGAGTTCAGATCCTCTTAAATCCCGAGTCTTGGGGACAGTCTTCAATCAAAAAAATCCAGAGTCTCAGATCACTTAAGTGACAATTTAAATGACAGATTTAATGAATGAGTGCTGAAAAATGATTGAATTGCTGTCGACGCCTTAGCTTGTTAACCCACTGCGATCGGTAGCAGTTTAATAACGATTCATTGACTCATTAACTCGATATCAACAGAGTTAAAATGTTATCGATACTTTACTAACTCGTTATCCATCACTTGAAAGTTGAGATGGTAACTTTTTTTTCGTTGGAGACTAAAAGTTGCTCTCTTCACCCGAGAGTTGAGGTGATCCGAACTCTACGATGGAGGACACTGATTACGGGTCCAATTACGGGTCCAATTCTAACATCGTCGTGGTCGTCAGTGATCCATTAATATTTATCAGCGAGGAAATTAAATTTCTCTTTTAAGGTCAACATAATAATTAATTCATTGGACACGTTCCTATAATGTCTCGTCCGCTGGTCTAAAAGCTTGCGATCCTCATTCCACTACGTGAGGTTCTCTCTCACTTTCCTGATATCATGCCAAAGGCATCCCTTCCGCGAGACCACGTCCACACGCTGGGAAGACGTTCTTTATTTGTAAAACATTGATAGAGATTAAATTAATAAATTATTAATAACGTTGACTATTCTTTTAAGATTGAGTTGAAAGAATTTTGAAATTCATTATGTTACGTTAAAAATAAGTCGAGAGGGAATAACCTTACTAGAAGGTTACTGATTAGTATGACAACAGTCAGATAAGATAATCGATTTAATTGTTGCATCAATCTCGGTACAAGGATATATATATATATATCCAAGCACGACGACGGAGCTGTTTTCGTCACTTACATGTATTTCTCGAAAAATATAATGTATATTTCTTTACATTGGAGAACATATGACTGCCATGTCTCTTGTCCAATAAGATATAGTTTTGGACACAGGTTATTGTGCAGTATGATTCAGTCAAATGGAGGGAAATGTTATGAAGAGTGCTTCGTGAGTACAAGATATATTGTTTTGCTGAAAATATTCAATTTATTATTAGCTTTTTCTTAACTTTCAAATAAAATTATTTTATCACTTAAACAGGTTGAAAGTTATACCTTTGTTGGTAGTCTGATGAGCAGATTAATCTTGGGGGCTACCTATCCTCGTATCATTCACTACAAGAAATAGAGTTATTAGGGACGGTTTAATGGCGACGGCTTTACTAAGCCGTCTCTATAAGAGTTAATTGCGACGGCTTAAGCCGTCCCTATTAAAGCCGTCGACAAATACAAAGATATAAGCGACGGCTCTATGAGACCGTCGCAATATCGCTTATTAGGGACGGCCTAAGCCGTCGCTAAACCAGAAAATGCCCATCGGTCCGGGTTAATGGCGACGGCTACGAATAGCCGTCGCCAACTTAGTTATTAGCGACGGCTAGAAGCCGTCGCAATAAAATTTTTCGCCCGTTCAACGGTCGACAAATTTTTGCGACGGCCTGAGCCGTCGCCGTTGTACTTAAACGTACCAAATGCAACGGCTTCGCCCTTCGCCATTACCTTAAGGGTTTACAAAACCCCGTTGGCACTTTCCTTCTTCCCCCCCCCGCTTGCTCTGGAGGCACCGCCGCCGCCCCGCTTGCTCTCGACGCACCGCCGCCGCGGCTGCGCCGCCGCTACCGCCGCCGCCGCCGCTGCGCCGCCGCCGTCGCCGCCGCTGCCGCTGCCGCCGCCGCCGCCGCCGCTGCGCGCGCGCCGCCGCGCGCCGCCGCGCCGCCGCTGCGCTGCCGCCGCCGCGCGCGCCGCGGCCACGCTTCCTTGCGCCGCCGCCGCCGCCGCCGCCGCCGCCTTGTTGCGCCGCCGCCCGGCGTGCCGGCGCCCTCCTCTCGCTACATCCGTCCGGCCATTATCCTCCAAGGTATATTTTAAGTGAAATTAGTTTATTCATTAGTTTCTATTTGAATTTTTTAAGTAGTCTTATGAAAAGTGGATGTTTATTGATAAATCTTTCATTTCATATCGGCTAGGGTTAGTTGTGTGGTCAATCATATCGAATGAAACCGGACCGAACTGGTTGAATCGAATTGTTTAAAACATTACATTATTATTAAGAAAAATAATATGTATATAGTTTGATTCGGTTTGATAAGTTATCTATTTGGTTTTTTGAACCAAATCGAACCGATAACTTTTTATCGATTTAGTTCGGTTCGGCACCTCCCATACCGAACCGAACCGGTAAACTAGTTGACCCAATTTGTCAAAATTTGACCCACTTTATTTACATATTATGTTACATTTAAATATATATATACATATATTACATCAATTGTAAATATATATTATTATAAATACATATTATGTTACATATTATTACGTAGTTGGATTTTTCTTTAACAAGAGTAGAAGATAAAAAATTTATAAGAATTTTTTAATGAAACTCAATGTCATTAATATGTTTATCTTATGACGGCTTTAATTCTTATTTCGGTAGTTTCAAACGACATTCTCGTTCGAGACTTTCTTCTCTTGGAGGTGGTTTGGTTTGTGTTTATTTTGTTTCGAGACTTTCTTATCTCATTGTTTATTTTTGTGCATATATATCTTTATTTATATTAACACATGACGATGAGCTTAGATAAGTCTTGGATAGATATTCCTAATAGATTAAGTCCTAGGTATCTTCAAGGAGTAGAAGAATTTTTAGATTATGCTTACGATGAATGTAGGACTCGATTTAGACATGGATTAGACAAAACTTTGATTCAATGTCCATGTAGACGGTGTTGTAACACATTTACTTTAAAAAGAGATGTAGTTAAAGAACATCTAATATGTGATGGCATATGGTCCAATTATCGAACGTGGATAAGTCACGGAGAAATTGAACCTAGTTTAAGTATCGATAATGAAGTTCGATTAGATGAAGCACAACATGAGAATTTAAATGACGATGTAATAGAAATGCTTGAAGACATTCAAAATATTCAAGGACCATCTATTCATCATGAAGGTGAACCAAGTATAGAAACACACAAGCATTTCTTGCTATTAAGAGATGCAGAAACACCACTATATGAAGGATGCACGAAATATCTAAGTTAAAATTTATTTTAAAGTTGATTCGATTGAAGTCGGTAAATGGTTTGACTGGAAAATGCATGAGTAGTATATTGTCTTTATTTAAGGATGTATTACCGAAGGATGCAAGTGTTCCTAACACTTGGTATGAACTTAAGAAGATTGTTAAGGACTTAGGACTTAGTTATGAAAAGATAGATGCATGTAAAAACGATTGTGTTCTCTTTTGGAAAGAGAATGCACATAGAATTAGTTGTCCACATTGTGAGTCTCCGAGATACAAAAATGATCAACAACATAAGAGTAAGAAGGTGGCATGGAAGATATTACACTACTTCCCTTTAAAAGATAGGTTGCAGCGTTTGTTTATATCAACAAACACTGCTAGGTGGATGTCATGGCATAGTGAGCAACGTTCGTATATATCGAGAGGTGAAATGCGTCATCCAGCAGATTCCCCCGCTTGGAAAAGAGTGAATGAACTTTATCCGGATTTTGCATCGGAAAACGCAACATTCGGCTTGGATTGGCCGCCGATGGTTTTAACCCATTTGGCAACATGTCTTCAAAGTATAGTGTGTGGCCTATAGTTACATTGGTTTATAACTTACCACCATGGATGTGTATGAAAGCGGCTAACACGATGATTTCATGTCTAATACCGGGTCCAAGAGCCCCGGAAATGATATCGATGTATACTTACGGCCGTTGGTGGAAGAGTTAAGAAATTTGTGGGAGATCGGATTGGAGACATATGATGTTTTAGCAAACGAGACTTTTCTATTGAGAGCTATTTTGTTCGGTACCATACACGAGTTTCCTGGTGATGCCAACCATTTGGGCGGGAGTACTAAGGGAAAATTAGGGTGTTCGATATGTAATGAAGAAACAAATTCGGTTCGACTAGTTCATAGTCGAAAACAATGTTATTTAGGACATCGGCGATTCTTACCCATATCACATCGGTGGAGAAAGAATCATTACAGACATCTATTTGATGGTCGCCGGTGAGGAAGGGGTACACCAAAGATACTAACCGGACATGAGATGTGGAGACAACAACGGGAGATTGACCCCGTAAGATTCGGAAAAACATTTAAGAAAGATTTGGAGAGCTTGAGAAAGAATTTGACAAAAAATAAGAACTGGAAGAAAAGAAGTATCTTCTTTGAAAGAGCGCCATATTGGGCATCGCCGATTGTCCGACATCATTTAGACGTGATGCACATCGAGAAGAATGTGTGTGACAATATTTTAGATATGTTCAACCTATCCGGATCGGATAAAGACAACCCGAACTCTAGAAAAGACTTGGTAGAGTTAGGAATTCGTCCCGAGTTACATCCACATGAGAGTTCATCTAGGTTTCCGGATGCTATCTATAAGCCGAGTAACGCACAAAGACTCGCATACTCGAATTTGTAAAGAGCATTCGAGTGCCGGATGGGTATTCATCAAATTTGAGTAGGTGCGTAGATCTAAGTAGTAGGATCATTAGTGGATTAAAAAGTCATGATTGTCATGTAATGATGCAAGTGATTATTCCTCTTGCTTTTCAAGGGATCGTACCAAAGGACGTACTCAAGCCCATTGTAGAGTTATGTCAGTATTTTAAAGTAATTTGTGCTAAGGTTTTAGATACTAGTATTTTAAGGGATTGGGAATCAAAGATTGCAATCACAATGTGTAAGTTAGAGCAAATCTTTCCACCGTCATTTTTTGATATTATGGTTCACCTTGTTGTGCATTTGGCTTACGAAGCTATGATATCCGGACCGATTCAATACCGGTGGATGTATCCGATTGAAAGATATTTAAAGAGATTGAAAGATTATGTTGGCAACAAGGCGAGAGTTGAAGGTTCCATTGCCCGGGGCTATTTGGTAGTGGGGTGCACGCAGTTTATTTCTTTGTACATGCGACATGAAAATGAAGATGAGCGAGATCGGAACTACGATGGTGGTCCCTATGACGATGATCGTGAGCAGGGTTCAATGTTTAAGGCGAGTTGGACGTCCGTTGAGATGCACTCGTGTACCTAGAATGTTGACGGAAAGAGAACAAGCTTTAATCCACTCATATGTGTTAAATCAAATTGAAGATATCGAGGATTTTCGTCAAAAATATAATGATGCTCTTATTAACGGAGGTAGGAATGAGTGTAGTTTTTCGGTTTGGTTTAGAGCACACGTTACAGAATTAAGGAACACAGGGTCTTCTAGATACAGTAGGGATCTAGAGATTTTATCACTTGGTCCATCCCGTTTTGCTTCTTCATTATCCGGGTATATTTGCAATGGGTTTAGATTTCGGACAATGAATTCGGATTCAACCAAGGCCACTCAACTATGTGGGGTCATTGTAACTTCGTAACTTCCATCCGGTTGTGATGGATATTATGGACGAATTTTAGATATAGTAGAGGTATCGTTTGATAGGAATAGTCGTTTAGTAGTGTTTGAATGTCAATGGTGGGATGCGTACAATAAGAACAGAGAATTTAAGATTAATGAGTATGGATTTATTTCATTGAATACACAAAGGCAATTGGGGACAGATGAACCGTTTGCACTTGCAAATCAAGTCGAACAAGTTTTTTATGTGGAAGACAATATGAGTAAGGGATGGATGATACCAGTGAAGTCACTTCCACGTAACTACTACAACTTATCGGAAGGAAGCGATGATGAAGTAGAACCATATCAAGATGAACTTGTGAGCGTACCCGTCGCATTTGGTGTAGCCGATGAAGATGTACAACTACAAACAACCTATCAGATAGAAGTGGAAATGTGATTGTCCGAAAAACAGTCGGTTAGCTTGGAAAATAGCATAACACCCCACCCCGAGGCCGGTTTGCCCGATCGAAGCCGGAATCCGGCTTGGATCGGGCAAACCGGCCGGTTAGCTTGGAAAAATGCACAACACCCCACCCCGAGGCCGGTTTGCCCGATCGAAGCCGGAATCCGGCTTCGATCGGGCAAACCGGCCGGTTAGCTTGGAAAAATGCACAACACCCCACCCCGAGGCCGGTTTGCCCGATCGAAGCCGGATTCCGGCTTGGATCGGGCAAACCGGCCGGTTAGCTTGGAAAAATGCACAACACCCCACCCCGAGGCCGGTTTGCCCGATCGAAGCCGGAATCCGGCTTGGATCGGGCAAACCGGCCGGTTAGCTTGGAAAAATGCATAACACCCCACCCTGAGGCCGGTTTGCCCGATCGAAGCCGGAATCCGGCTTGGATCAGGCAAACCGGCTGGTTAGCTTGGAAAAATGCATAACACCCCACCGAGGCGGTTTGCCCGATCAAGCCGGAATCCGGCTTGGATCGGGCAAACCGGCCGGTTAGCTTGGAAAAATGCACAACACCCCACCCGAGGCCGGATTGCCCGATCGAAGCCGGAATCCGGCTTGGATCGGGCAAACCGGCCGGTTAGCTTGGAAAAATGCACAACACCCCAGCCCGAGGCCGGTTTGCCCGATCGAAGCCGGAATCCGGCTTGGATCCGGCAAACCGGCCGGTTAGCTTGGAAAAATGCATAACACCCCACCCCGAGGCCGGTTTGCCCGATCGAAGCCGGAATCCGGCTTGGATCGGGCAAACCGGCCGGTTAGCTTGGAAAAATGCACAACACCCCACCCCGAGGCCGGTTTGCCCGATCGAAGCCGGATTCCGGCTTGGATCGGGCAAACCGGCCGGTTAGCTTGGAAAAATGCATAACACCCCACCCCGAGGCCGGTTTGCCCGATCGAAGCCGGAGTCCGGCTTGGATCGGGCAAACCGGCCGGTTAGCTTGGAAAAATGCATAACACCCCACCCCGAGGCGGGTTTGCCCGATCGAAGCCGGATTCCGGCTTGGATCGGGCAAACCGGCCGGTTAGCTTGGAAAAATGCATAACACCCCACCCCGAGGCCGGTTTGCCCGATCGAAGCCGGAATCCGGCTTGGATCGGGCAAACCGGCCGGTTAGCTTGGAAAAATAGCATAACACCCCACCCCGAGGCCGGTTTGCCCGATCGAAGCCGGAATCCGGCTTGGATCGGGCAAACCGGCCGGTTAGCTTGGAAAAATGCATAACACCCCACCCCGAGGCCGGTTTGCCCGATCGAAGCCGGATTCCGGCTTGGATCGGGCAAACCTGCCGGTTAGCTTGGAAAAATGCATAACACCCCACCCCGAGGCCGGTTTGCCCGATCGAAGCCGGATTCCGGCTTGGATCGGGCAAACCGGCCGGTTAGCTTGGAAAAATGCATAACACCCCACCCCGAGGCCGGTTTGCCCGATCGAAGCCGGAATCCGGCTTGGATCGGGCAAACCGGCCGGTTAGCTTGGAAAAATGTATAACACACCACACCGAGGCCGGATTGCAATTTTAAAGATTATATTGTAGATGAAGAAATTTAGCAAAAGTCGACGTATATCTAGCAATGGGATGGCCGGTGGATCCACTGATCAGTCTGGTGGTTCTCAGGGCCCATCTCAACCTACCCAGGATGCGATGCCATCAGTGAACCATCCTGGGCGGTTGACACTCGCCCTACTGCAGTGACGTCCCCTACAGACTGTCCATCTTCTCCCGCCTCCGGTAAATATCAATTTTTTATATTTTGTAGATTTATAAATATCAATTTTTAAATGTGTTAAAATTTTTGGCATGCAGCTACAGTTGCTAGACGTGGGAGAGGTCATGCAAAGGCGTATAATGTGCGGACATTAGCGCCTGGGGAGACATTGAACGTCCGGGTCATTGGAGGATCGGGTGTAGGCCCGAATGGCCGAGAGTTCACCTCATATCTTGGAGTTTGCAACGGGGTACATTGCAACTTATGGCAACGGGATTACATGACCCTTCCGGATGACAAGAAGGAGGCGATATTTAGAGACCTCGAGGTAAATAAAAGTACTTGAGCTTATTTGTTTTTTTTCACTTTAAAATTACTAATCTATGTATTTTTCCTGTAGCAACATTTTACATTTGAGCGGTCACCATCCATAGATGCGAAAATTTTAAGGCATATGGGAGAGATGCAAAGAAAACAAAGGGGTCATCTTAAGAAGAAGGTAAAAATTTCATATTTATTTTTTTAGTAAACGATTATGTCTTGTAACTAATACAATTTTGGCGTACGGTATTTTACGGACGCTCACTGGAGGAGGCACTTGTCATTGTGCCTCCACAATGCGATCCGGACCAGTGGCGTCATATGTGTGAGATATGGCAGAGGGACGACAATAAGGTAAATAATTTATTTAATTTAAAAGTAATCCACATTTGATAACTCATTTTATTAACTTGTCTTAACAAAATTAATGTGTTATGAACTTGTTTGTAGGCACTTAGCCAAAGAAATAAAACAAACAGGGCTAATTTGAGCATGCCTTATAGGCGAGGTAGAACCAACATTCATCAGCTGCAGATTGATTTTGTAAGTTTATAATTTTTTTTATTATTCACTATTGTATATCTCGATAATAGTACTAATGTGTTCATAATATTTTCTCTTAACAGACAAACAAAGAAGGGCGTCGTCCTACCCGTCCCGCAGGTCTTCGAGATGACCCAAACGAAAGAGGCAGAGGATGGATCCCTCGTATGGTGCAACGAGGAAAGTCATCAAGTTATGGTACGCAATATGTTTGTTTGTATCAACATTAGACAATTTTTATTTCATATAACAACTGACTTTATATTTACATTATATAGGATGAGATGCGCCGATTGATGAATGCCCCCGGTCGGAGGAATCGGATGCTCGGAATTCCGAGCAGCCATTCTCTCGCGAGGATGCATTTATCACCGTGTTCGGCAGAGACGAGGCCGGGACGGATCCGATGTGGGGGAGAGGACGGACCCGCAACACCTGGTATGGTGTATGCGGTGGAGGTGCGAGTACCTCTCGCGGGTCCGGGCTACCGGTAGTTGGTGGACAAAGTCGATGCTCAAGCTACACAAATCGAGAAACAAAACTCGATGATCGACTCGCTCCAACAACAAGCGGACGCCCAACGTCAACGGTTTCAAGAGTCGATGACACGGCTAACACAAGAAATGTTAGCCCAATTAAACGATGAGGCTCCCACTGCGGATCCGTCTAGTTCGAGGCCAACCCAAGGCTATAGAGGCGCACGGGGGGACGAGGAGGAGGAGGATGATGACGAGGACGCAGAAGACGATGAGCGTTCTTTTGGGGAGGATGAGTGAGAGAGTTTACTCTCTATTTTATTATTTCTTTGTATTTGAGATAGTTGTTGTGTAATGATACGTTTTATAAATATGAATTTTTCTTATTAAAGAATGTCAGTGTTTATTATGTATGAATGAATGTTAATGGCTTTGATCGGGCAAACCGACAAATTATTTGTGTATACAGGTCTTGCTACGAGAATACAATTGATTGCAATGAAAATTTTTTTTTAAAAACTGTAAGTTATTTGCGACGGCTCCTAACAGCCGTCCCTAAACTTATTTTAAGCGACGGCTATTAATGTAATTGCGACGGCTCTTAGCCGTCGCAAAACCAGAAAATGCACCCCGCGGGTGTCGCGGGGTCATGGGGTGGGTATTAGCGACGGCTCTCGGCCGTCGCAAAACCGTAAAATACACCCCGCGGGGGTATTAGCGACGGCCCTAAGCCGTCGCAAAACCGTAAAATGCACCCCCGCGGGTGTCGCGGGGTCGTAAATTGAGTATTAGCGACGGCTCTCGGCCGTCGCAAAACCGAAAATGCACCCCGCGGGTATTAGCGACGGCCCTAAGCCGTCGCAAAACCGTAAAATGCACCCCGCGCGGTGTCGCCGGGCCGTAAATTGAGTATTAGCGACGGCTCTCGCCCGTCGCAAAACCGTAAAATACACCCCGCGGGGATATTAGCGACGGCCCTAAGCCGTCGCAAAACCAGAAAATGCACCCCGGCGACATTCGCCGGCCTGTAAATTGGGTATTAGCGACGGCGATAAGCCGTCGCTAATGTCTATTACGGGTTTAAATTTATTTGCGACGGGTTAGTGCCGTCGCGAAAAACTTTATGAGGGACGGTTTCGGCCGTCGCTAATAACTTAATTGCGACGGCTTTGGTGGTCGCAAATAATACTAAAAGCGACGGCTTATATTGAGCCGTCGCCATTAAAATTGGCGACGGGCTTATTTGCGACAGTATTGCGACGGCGGAAGAGCCGTCGCTATTGCCTTATGGCGACGGCTTTTGTATTTTTAGCGACGGCGGTAAGCCGTCGCTAATGACTTTAATTCCTGTAGTGATTATTACGAGACAGAAGAACATATTCATGATTTTCAAAGACGTGTCACAATGTTACAAATAAACTCACGAAAAAAAAAACTCAAATAACCAGTTTGTAATTTTAAGGGCCCGTTTGGTGTGTCATTTTTTTTAGGGATGAATCAAAATTTGAGTATAAATCAGTTTAATTCTCTGAGTAATCTTTATCCCGAAGAAGGGTTGGTTGTTCACTCGACCGGGTCCTGATAACCTTGTTTATTTGAACTTAATATTTAAATTTTTTTTGAATATACCGATATTAATGCGGCCACCGTACTACAACCAGAGGTCCATGGATTTCCCTCGGATCTGGATCCTGATAACCTTGTTTATTTGAACTTAATATTTTAAATTTTTTTGAGTAAACTGATATTAATAAACTCCTGGCTCACTTCCATCCCTCTCGACTTAGGGTCCGTTTGGTTGTACGTAAAAGCAAAATCAATGAAAATGTTTTCCACGGAGTACTTTTTCCAAAGAAATTGATAACACACCTATTATTTGGTTTCTTGTAATTCATTTTCCTTGAAAACACTTTCAATCATTTGGTTGTTCGTAAATTAGTTTCCCAAAAACATTTTCGACCATTTGGTTATCTGTAAATCTATTTCAATGATTTCATATATTAAAATTTGATACAAAATTATAAAATAATAAAAAATAACTAAAAAATAAAATTTATAACAATTAACTATCATATCTATTATTATAAATTTTATATAATATAGTATTATCTTAAAAATCATAGATTATTATTTTAAAGTTTAAAATACCACGATAATTAAAGTAAACAATATCCTACGTTTGAAATATGTGTAAGTGACTTATTAAAAATTATAAAATCACTTGAAATAACCTAAACAAAAGTGATAAATATAAATAACATCTCCGATGCACAAAAGTGGATTTGCGTCAAAACTCTGTACAAAAGAAATAATAGAAATCAGAAACACAACATACAAGGTACTCTGCTGTCGTCCGCGTGTGACCTTCCTTGCAGAGTGCATCTGTGAGCAGATCGAACGCGTCCGTCACATCTGCATCGACAGCGGAAATAGGCGGAGGACCCGGCAAGGGATGGGAATCGCGCAGGTATTCGTATGTGCGGATGGCCGCCCGCGGCATTCCGGCACGGGCATACCGGCGGATGAGCGCGACGAAGGCATCGGAATGGGAAAGGGGTTCGGCGCCGGCGGTGCCTGCAAGGAGGACGGACCAGGCGGCGAAGAAGGAGCGGGATTTTCCAAGGAGGTCCACGAGGGAAGTTATCAGGAAGCGATTGAGTCGGAAGTCGGAACGGGCGCGAGCCCAGCGAAACAGGGCGAGGGTGGGTGTCGGCGAGAGCTCGGAGGCGCGGAGGACTGCCTCGAGGAGCGGAGGGGAGGGGTTGATGCCCGTGGCATCAAGGGCGGTGTCCAGATCGGACGGCTCCGCGAAGGGCGCCGTGAGCACGCGGGCGATGGCCCCAGCCTCCCGCTCGAGGACGGAGAGGTCCGGTTCCGCCTCTCCGGCCGCCGCTTCCGATCCCGATGGCGGCGGCTTCGTGGCCGCAGCAGCTGCATCTGGTAGAGGCGGCGTGGGGGTCAGGGACGGCCATGGGAGCAGCGGCTTCCCCGGGCCGGAGAGCGACGTGTGTGCGGGGGAAGAGAGGAAGCGGGCGCCTGCCGTATACGAAAGAGGAAGACGACGGCTGCCCACCGTATACCCTGCATCAAGTGCGAGGACACCATCTCCTGTCTCTGCCCCTCGCGAAAACCCTCGCCTCCTGGCTCGAAAAGGCTCTTCGCGGAAAACGGCGTCTGCTCAAAATTTCCGGACGCCGAAATTCCCCAATGAGATGGTCACGGGAAAAAGTTTTACGTTGACCCTATGTTTTACAGGTAAACAAATAATGCGGTGTAAAAGAAAAACGGGAAAACTTGCGCATGAATCCGGTTTTACATGCAAACAAACGGACCCTTAATCGAAACTCTTTCGGTATCCAAGGAAACCCATCCTCTGTGTGTGTGTATATATATATAACTAGGGACGAGTATGGTTCGGTTTGGTCCTATTTGGATCATTTAGTTTCAAATCGAATCAAGTCGATTCGACCTCTCGGATCAAGTCAAATCAAGTCGATTTTAATTTAATTTTATTTGATTTAAATTGGAAATATAAAATAAATATTTTGATTAATTATTTTTTCATGTATAATAATTTTTCGGTTAAGAATAATCGAAATAAATACTAATTTTTTCACTTAAATCTATTTAAACAGTTTAATTTGGTTTAAAACAATTCGAAAGACTTCTCGTTTAAACTAAATCGAAAGATGTCCAAATGGAATCGAACCGAATCAAACGGATCGATTCGATTTAATTTTTCGATTTAAACTGTTTAATACTAACCTCTATATATATAACATGTATTTAACTTTAGCCTGTGCTGTTGGTTTAGTATTCTTTTTCTCGAGTAAAAAAAAAATCTTAACCTTAACCCTATCCCTACCCCGGACGAAACCCAGGGGGGTGAAATGTGTTCAAATGTTGCCCGCCAAAATTGAAGACATCCGGAGTATTATTATTTTTATTATTATTGGACGGCTCTCCTCGGCTCTGCTGCGCCAGCCGAGGAATGCGCAGCGGCCGGCGGCGAATAAATTGGAGATAAAAAAAAGCTTTGGGCGTGGAGCCAAGAAGGATGGATCCGGATCCGCGCACCGGCGGCACGGTCACCGAAACCTGTGGCCGGCCGCGTCCGTGAGGCATGCATGATGCAACGCTGCCGCACGGGGGCGGGGGGCGGGGGGCGGTGAGGGTACTGCTCGACTTGACCAACACCGCTCATCCGTCGAATCAACCGCCGATCATTACCGCGAAAGGGAAGTTCAGAGATGCACATGGCGGGCGAGTCACGGACGCGGTGACCACATCCGCCGGGGGCTCCGAACAGGACCACCACTTTGATATCCGATTTTTTAGCTGAGTACGTGTTTGTATTTTTTTTTTGTTCACTTTTAAAAATCAACCAGTTAATTTGTTTCACGAAGAATTGATCCCCACGTGATCGAGAGCGGATCACCTCAGTCCCGGGGTGGAGAGAGAAGTCTCAGTCCCCAATCAGAGGCGGCCACATACCCCCGTCACTTAAGTGAACCGGATCGGTTCAGTTTCAGACCCCGGATCGATCCGGTTCATCGCGGTTCAGTTTCAGACCCCGGATCGATCCGGTTCATCGAACCGGTTCACTTAAGTGACGGGGGTATGTGGCCGCCTCTGATTGGGGACTGAGGCTTTTCCCTCCACCCCGGGACTGAGGTGATCCGCCCCCAAAAAAGTGGTCGGACTTCAGTCAGAATTTGAACACTGCCTACCTACGTGATCCACCCCATGGAACACTGCCTTCGCATTCATTCGAACCGGTGACCACAAATCTTGTGAATAAGATAAAACTACGATGTGGTAACTAAATCAACTGATTAGCCTAACCACACTACTAAATAATAATTTTTTTGTGAAATCATGTATCTTGGGGCTGTACTCAAAATGCATATTAACTTTGGGGGTTGTTTCGTGCCATTGAACATAGTTACTTCCATAATATATCATCAAAACTTGGATGCTACATGTTAGAACATATCCTAAAACAGGTCAGTTAGTGCTAGCAACCAGTGGATCAAAGCTAGGTTTGACAAAGGGCTTGATTAGAGAAATTTGAATAAATTAGATCCAGTTAAACTTGAGGAAACACTTATTCAACTCAACAGAACGTCGTCAGTTGCTCGTTTAGGTATTCAACTGACTTTCTAATTAAAAACACTTACCCTAAAAATTGGACCCCGTAACATGTAACAATGTTGATTAAACAAGTTGGACACAACTCATTCCACGAGCTCTTAACTTCGGCATAACTTCTCTTCGAGTTTGGGTGCGTTTGAGAACTCGCTAGAAGTGCTTTTTTTTCTACTTCTCCTCTCGTAAGAAGTTCTTCTTATTTTAGATTATGGTCTTTGAATGTCCGTTAATATTCACTTCTCCTTCTCACAGAAGGCAGAAGGAAGAAGGAATTTTTTTTTTCATTCCGACTAAAAAAATTCTCCTCCCGACATCCACCTCCCACTGAACAACAACTCCCACGACCCTATGGAGCCCCCTGCACCTCGCGATGCCACCCCTACGGAGCCCCTGGCCGATGACCAACTTCTGTGACCCTACAAGGGGCCCTACTCCTCGCAATGGCACCCCGACGGCGAGTCCCCTCGGTGAGCATCCCTCCCCCTGGCGGCGAATCCCACCGGTGAGGCCCCCCTTCCCCCTTGCGCACCACACCCCACTGGCAAGCCCCCTTCCGCCCGGGCATACATCGTCGGTGAGCATGGGCCCCTTCGGGTTGTGAGTCCCGTCGGCGAACACCTCTCCCGACGGGACAATTTTTGTTTGTTCTTTTTACAAACAAAAATATATTCAACTCCGACTAATTTGCCAAACGCAACCTCAAATCTCAATCCGGCCCCGATCAAATAACAAAAGCTGTTGGACCACCTTAGGATGGGTTGAAGAAGCTGTTCGGCGAGTAGAACTCGGCGATAGATCAAGTCAACTTGCTCTTCGTGCCAAACTAAAACTGGAACATAAAGAGGAGCGGTTTTTTTGTTTTTGCTGTTTGAGCCCGCATTACTTTCAGTGAACATTTAAAGAACGGCCTCTCCTGTTATCAACAAAATGCACAATGTTTTTACCACCCAAACTATTAACATTGTACGAGACCGAGCAGTAAAACTTGAATAGAATTAAAAAAGTGATCGATTGTTGGGCTTCATAATAATTTTAAATAAATAGATTAATGTTGTTCTTCAATGACTTCGGACACAGCACGCAGCGCACGACCGTAGGTGGAAGTGGTGGTGCAGAGATGGGGGGGGGGTGACAGCGCATCGGTGCAGACGCCGGAGTGTGGAAGACCGGGCAGCTCATCGAAGAGACCCCCCGCCCCCTCCCCCCTCCGGCAAGAAACGATACAAACAAGGCGCTGAGAGGAACTGCTGGTGGCCGCGCACCGCCCGAGAGAGAGGGCCGGACATGGACGGCAGCGGTGGGGGCACCGCCCCCGGAGAGGAACTGCGAAGCATCTCCGCCGGAGAGGGAGCAGGATCGGCAAAGCTCGACGGCATAAGAGAGAGGACCACCTCCTTCTGCAGAAAGATCCAAATACATGACAAGGAGCGAACATGTACAGGGATGATCCGGTGAAGGCACGGTGAAGAGTCGCAGCGACGTGGTGGGTCGTCGTCAATTCAATGGAGTTCCGCTCCTTCCTGGTCCTCACCACCGCCGCTGTAGATAGTAGTGGTCTCGGCCGACGATCTCGAGGCTCCGGTCGAGCCGGCCGACCACGGCGTTTCTGAACTGGAAGGCGTCCGAGGCCTGCGAGCAGGAGCGGTGCATCCGTACACCGCTGAGGCTGGCCCTGGGCTCCACCGCCGTCTCGTTCGGGGAGAGCCGCCTGGGGCCGGGCGGCTCCGGCCTCTGCCTGGGCGCGCTATGTGATCGCACCTTCGCCTCGAAAGACTGCGTCTTGGCCATGTAGTTGGGGCCCCGGGACAGGTTGTGGTACTGGTACCTCCGCAGCATGACGTCCCCCCCGCACACGCTCTTCGCCGGCGTCGGGGGCATGGCCGCCGCCGTGTTCATGAACCGCGGCGTGCTCTGCGCCGTGGAGAAGCGGCACTCGTCACCGTGGAGGCACCAGTCCAACTCCGACCGGTGGCTCGGGCGCGGCTCCGGTAGGGGCGCGCGCCCGGGGATCTGGCAGGAGAGAAGCGGGGAGTGCGGGGGGTGGTGGTGCTGGTACTCGTGGTCTTCGGCCGAGTCCGACTGCGGGGTGTTCGGGCGCCGGTTGCGCGACCTGGGCCTCCCCGGATCGATCTCCACGATCTTCGGGCTCTCCTCGAAGGCGTTCGCGACGTGGTCGAGCGACGCCGACAGCCGCCGACTGTGAAACGACGGCGCGTACTCGCTTCGCGTCTCGTCGAATCGTTCCTGCAGATGGCACAGCGGCGGCGGCGTCAGGAACGACAGTCCACCGCTACTGCGAAAAGTGGAGCGGGGGTTCCTCTCCTCTTACCAGTGAACGCCGCGGCCGGACGACGGGATGGAACCGGCAGGTTGAATCGCGGGCGGGGAGGTTGCGGGTCCTCTGCATCCGGGCGCTGGCCTGCGCTCTGATGAGAGCTTGCATGCTGTGCAGGGTCGCGGCGGCCTGCTTCCGGACGAGATAGCCCCGGACGAGGGCCTGCAGCTTCACCAGCGCCTTGAGGGCCCGAAGAGCCTTCTTCGCCTTCGTTACACGACAGAAAATCAGTTCAATACAACGAACAAAGACGGTGGCGGCGGCGGCGGAAGAAGCTCCAGCGCCGGCCGCTGGCGGGAAAAGAATACGAGGTGCGCCCGCTTCGCCGTAAACAACAGACGAGCAAGATCGACATTAATGTGGGCGGGCGGGCGGGGGGGGGCACACCCACAACCGGCGCCATTAAGGCGATCGGCGAGATGAAAACCGCCGCTGCAGAAGAGGTGGAGCAGAGAGCGGGTATACGGCGGTCGGCCGGCGGACATACATACCAGGAAGCCTCTGAAAACCGTCTGGATCCTCACGGCTGCCGACCTTTCCCGTCCGCCGCTGTTGAAGACGGGCCCCCTTCCGTGGCTCGTCAGCCTCACGACCGCCACCGCCGCCTGGGCCGCCGCCACCGCCGCGTCGGCGGCCGCCGCAGTTGCCGCTGCGACGGCGATGGCGTGCTTGCTCTGCTCCCTCTCGCTGTCGGCGTATAACGTCCGAAGCCAGGCGGGCTCGACGCGGGTCTGTGCCGCGACCGGGGCCACGGCGCCTTCGTCTCTCCCGAACCCGTCGACGCTCCTCCTCTTCTTGTCCTTCCGGGCCGCGCCGCCGCCGGCAGCCGCGTTGCCGGAGATTGAATTGTCCTTGCCTTCCGGCTTCTTCCCGCCCAACAGGCTCCTAAGCCACCTCGTCGCCCTGCCCATATCTGGCCGGCGGACGGCTCACTGTTTTCCGGGGAGAACGGTGGCTAAAACGCAGCGATGTCCACTAAATCCTGTGGAGAAAGAGGAAAGGGACGAATCAAAGCGACGCGAAAACAACGACAGATTTGAGACGAGAACGCGCCGCATTTATGATCCGGAAAGAGCGCGAAAATGGCGAAAAAGATCTAGAAAAAAATACAAACTCTTTTATGAATCGAAAACCTGCGTAAAGATCTCGCGGCGAAGAACATTAGGTAGGGGACGAAAGGGTTACGGGAAAGACACGGGAAAGGGAGAGCGGCTCGTTGGAGCCTCCCTGTTCTCTCCCATCACCCTGATTATAATAAGGCCGTCAAAAAAATTCAAATGTGCGCTCGCCGACGGGACGACGTGGGTGAGCCAGCGCTCGGAAGCAGCGGAGATAGGAGGGGGGGAATCGGCCGTGGGTTGGGGGGGGGAGGAGGGGGGCGGGGTCAGCTCTTCTCTCTAGATATTCTCTGCAACTCGAAAGTGTAGCGGACAAGACGCCCTGCGGCGGAGGAGGATGGGGGTGCGCGGACATCTTAAAATTCGAGGAAAGATTGGACTTTTCATGCCGTCCGGACCAACCTACTGCGAAACGACGCCGAGGAAATGGAGCTCCGGTACCGATGCGGTACCATGCCCGTTCCTCACGTAAAAGCAGAACAGGAGAAGATGGACACAACAGGGTAATAAAAGGAGGAGGAAGGAGGAGGCCGCACCTCAGTACAGCAGCCCAACCCCAGAAAACAAGGAGGATTTCCCACCGCCAGGAGACGGTGTTAAGAGAGGGATGCCGCGGGGAGGGAGGGAGTAAGACGAGCACCTGTATATCTTTATCGAGGGCAGGAACAGGAAGGACGGTAGTGGGGAGGGGGGGGATAAGTGAGCGAGACGGCGCGGCGCCCACCTCAAATCTCAACACCCAGATGGGGGGGGGGCGGTTCTCTCCCTCCGATTCGACGCACAAATTTGAATGTCGCCGTTATTTTTGAACCGGGGAACGGTGGAATAGTCCTCCGCGGCAAGGGCTCTTCCTCGCTTCCCCGGAGTATGATCCGCACCGTCTTGTATTCGAAGTTTTTTTTATCAGCAGATTTGTTGTTAGATTTGAGTTTCCGATCTAACTATAATAGCCCAAACGACGCACGCACAGGGTAAAATTTAAATGTTATTTTCTGGTTTCTTTCTGAGGTCCTAGAGAGGGTCCGATAAGGGTTTCTGGATCAGGGACCTAGTTTTAGTCAAGTCAGGGTTGTGGTTTCATTGAAAACGGAGCATTCTTGGTCAAATCGATGAGTTTTCGAAAATACTGATCAAGATCTCTGGCTGGATTCCCGAAGAGCTCTCCCTCTCTTGTTCGTCCTGCGTCATCCCCCCCCCCCTCGCGATCTTCTCAACCCCCGCCACACATCTATCCATCCATTATCTAGCTCGGTTCCCTCGACCCTCTCTCTATCCTGACCCCCCCCCCCTCTCCCTCCTTTTAATTATTCCGGCCGTCCTCTCTCCGCCCCCCCCCCCACCACACATCTATCCATCCATTATCTAGCTCGGTTCCCTCGACCCTCTCTCTATCCTGACCCCCCCCCCCCCTCCCTCCTTTTAATTATTCCCGCCGTCCTCTCTCAGCCCCCCCCCCCGCCACACATCTATCCATCCATTATCTAGCTCGGTTCCCTCGATCCTCTCTCTATCCTGACCCCCCCCCCTCTCCCTCCTTTTAATTATTCCGGCCGTCCTCTCTCACCCCCCCCTCTGCGCTCACCTCGCAGTCAAAAGACGCGATCATTTTACAGCGACGGTCTAACAGAGAGAGAGAGATAGAGATGGAGAGAGACCTGGGCTTTTCTTCGCTGCCGAGGTCATGCAACTCTCAGAGAGAGAGAGAGAGTACAGCAGGGGAGGGGGGGTGAGGGTAGCGTTGAAAAGGAGTCGTCTTTTCACGCCACACCTTTCCCTGCTCCGGCCGTCGTATCTCCCTCCGCCGGCCCGCAGCTACTCTGCTCAACTCCTCCGCCTCCTCCCTCTCGCCGCAAGAACTTCTCCCCGGCCGGGTACCGTCGCGGATTTGAGGACGGCGTCCGTCCGGAAGCGAAAGGGACCGTTACGGCGGAGTAGGGGCGTCTAGATTAATCGGCGGTTCACAGTTTCAAATCTCGGGGCCGGCTATTATTGGCGGGGACGGAGCGATCCCCGGCGCGATTATGCTGGTAATATACCGCAGAAAAGAAATAGTATCTCCTGCTGCCGCCGGCGCCGGCGCCGTCGCTGCGCGCGCACTTGATTGTCGAGCGCTTGGGGCGCGGGCGGGGCGGCGATCAAAAGGGCGGCCCCCCTTTGCCGGCCACATCCGTGACGATGTGACGGCAGCAACGTGCGCCCCCACGGGGATCCCGTCCGGCGGACATCGACCCCCGCACGACTGACGGGCAGAACCCCCGGAGTGGCGAGGGCGGGGCATGATTTCGTCTTTCAAAAAAAAACACAAAAAAAAAATCGTCCTTTCAAGGGAGAACTATTAAACGGGGAACGGGAAGAAGGTCCAAGACGGGGGAAAAGATCTGATCCGGGGCTGCTCTGAGGCTCCGGGGGCTTTCAAGACAAGACCCGACCGTTGGTTGCGCCTCGGAGAAAAATCCGCCGACGAGTGCTCCGGCGGGCGAGAGATCGAAACCGTCCCTCGATTATCCATCGTCTTATCGAAGAGAGGGGGAGGCGTGCTTTGGGAATCAAAATCGTGCGTTTATCCGTTTTGATTATCCCCGAACAGGACGACGGCTTGGATATATATAACGCCCAGGGGATTTTATCGCCGAAGGGCCCCCAGCTTCGTGGCATGGGCACCTCAATCATGTAGTACAAGTTTTTAAACATCACACGACGGAGTTCGAACAACAGATTGACTCATTTTGTCAAATTTAGTTCACATAGAGATTCAAACATGGTATAAATACATATATAAAATTCAAACTCAATTTGATCTTATATGTAAATTTTGAACCTTGTCTTCTAATGAAGTTGGTTCAAAGTTAAATTTTAATATGTACATTTAGGAGACTATAATTACTATTACTCATAATTAAATTTTAAATCAATATTAAATTTACTAATTAATTGAGCTGAGCGCTCAGTCGCGCTTTCTAATGAATCGACCTTTTGCACTTCGCTCAAATTCATTCATTTATCATTATAAAGGAACTGAGTGGACAGGTTGAGTTTAGAGTTACTAGCGGAGGGCAAGGTAGGTGAGGTCGGTGGTTGGGACCGGGTTGTTTGGGGTCAAATTGACTTGAGTCGGTCGGGGGGTCACAATAAAAAAATAATAAATTTTAAAACAACCACGAGGGTCGGGGTCGTACGGTTGGGACCATGTCAGTTGGCCCAAAATTCGACCAAAACGGGTCTAGACCTGAGTCACGACCCGATATTCCATGGTGGAGGGTATCAGTTCGTTTGCGCCTCGTTGAAACTCTTGCCAAACCGGTTACAATTGAAACAAGGGGGCGTTACAAGTAGACCTGTTTCGGTCCTATAAATTCTAGCGGCCTGTTTGGCACCAAAATTTTTTGAGATTAAACTAGGTTTATTCCCTAAATTTTGAAGATAAACTTGGTTTATCCCCAAGTTATCTTCGTACCAAACATGGCCTAGACATCTCAAACCAGTTAGTTGCCGGCCCACTGGTCAAGTTAAGCACCACCCCTAGGCAGGGTTTGGCAACACTTGTGTTGTGAAATATGAGGGGCAATGACCCAGACGAGTCAATATGCAAGTTCAAATTTTTAGCTCATGAATCTTAATTAAACTGTCATTTTGGGTAGATGCAGGTCTCAAACTTCATCGCACAACCGCAACTCTGTGCCAGTATTTTTAATTCTTCCGTTCTTCTGTTGTGGTTAAGGGTGTTCCTATCATGTTCAAGCGGAAAAACCAAGCCACTGGTTGGTTCGGTTTGCTTTGTTTTGGATTACCGATCTGTTTGATTTGATTTATAAGTTAAATGTTTATTTTAATTTAGATATGTTAACAGTATTTATATATTATATAGAGTAAAAATAATTTGGTTTCAAGTGTTGTGGAGGTGAAATTAATAAAATAAAAAAAATATATAAACTAAGATTTGGTAGGAGATGGTTTGATACAAGCTAAATGTAATTATGCATCGTGATTCGAATAGGACCAAATCATAAAAATCATAGATAATTTGGTTTTGTTTAGGGTTTAGGGTTTAGTTGATGACTACTGACATCGTCCAATCATCGTCTAAAAGCCAGCATTGTTTCTTTTGGTTCTTCTTTAAACTCCCAAATATCATTTCTATCTATTGAAAAATATATTGGAACGTAAGATGTTATCAATGTTGTAATATCATGTTTGATGATTAAGTTTATTGAATTGATGATAATGTACTCATGAAATAGAAAAAAGTTGATTGACAAAATATTGTTAGAAGTCTGAGCCAACCGGGCTGGTCCAGAACCTGGATTGGACTGAGGTTACTTCCTGTCAAGAATGGCCCATTAACCGCCCAACATACCCACTAGAGGCGACCTTCATCTGGGCCAAGTACAGGGATTTTTCACCATCTAGGTTCAGCTTGAAAACTCAAAAACTAAACCGGTAGTATGGCTCGATTTGTTTTGGGCTGAACTACCTATCTCTTTGATTTGGTTCCCAAATTTCTCATGACAGGATTGAATATTTATCTTAAAATTGGTGTATTAATGACATTCTGGATACTTTTTATGTAAAAATAAATATCTTGAATTTTAAAGTTAACACTAAACTTTTTTTTGGTCACCGTGGCCTAGTGGCCCAAGAACGCGTTGCACCACACCCGGTCGAGCGCTCAAACCCCTAGGGGTGCGAACGAACCAGTACACTCGACAAGTTACTCAAGCTACTCGGCTCGAGAAACTCGCGAGCAGCTCGATTGAATATTATATTATATATTTATTTTTAAAAATTAAAATTTGAATATTAATAATTATATATTGTCACTTAAATATATTAAATAATTCAAAATTTGAATTTAAACTTAGATTGAGTTTCATAAATGAACTAAATCTAAAGTTTCACAAATGACTTCTTATTGATTTTGAGTTTATAAACAAGTTTGTATATAACTTAAGTTTCAATGCGAATTAAATTTTAATCTAACTACTACTCGAGTTCGGACTCAACTCGGCTCGATTAATAAATGAACCAAGCTTGAATAAGGGTTTCACGTACTCGCTAAAACTCGAGCTCGAACTCGAACTCAAACTCAAACTCGTACAAAATAAATGAGTCGAGCTTGAACACCATATTACTCGACTTAGTTCGGCTCGTTTGCACCCCTACTAGCCCCCACTCGGGTGCCGCACGATACTGCCCCCCGGGGCAGCCAGTTGTCACAGCCGGAGAGGTTAGAGCGGCCGGTGACCACTCGCACGGCCACTCGAACCCACGATCTCTGCTCCCCGTGAGCGGAGGCAGTACCATTCGACCTAGGGTCGAACCGTAAACTACGGACGACGAAGGCCCAGTTCCAAACACAGAGAAATCCTAGTCTTAGGTGGCGTTCCGTTGATTTAATGGTAGATCTAAATATTAACAATAACAACTTCGATCTTTTATTTATGGCGTGTTCCGTTGATAGCCAGATCAAAGCGGAGCCACTTAATTAATCTCTCAAAAGATTATTCACAGATTATTCATGGCTTGTTTCATTTGGATATGAACACTAGACTTGAAAGGAGAAAGCTCCTTACTTTGCTCGGCCGTTCTGCTCGCACTTGCTTGAGAACTGGGCACTTCCTAGCTCCTAGCAAACAATATACTATATGCTTAGAATTAGTTTAAATTTAATCTAGCGTTTTTACCGCTATATACTCTAATGGGGTGTTTGTTTACGTAGTAAACGGTTTTTTTTTATTTTATGTTTTCGTAACAAAATTTGTTAAAAATGGTGATCGATAGCTATTACAATTTTATGATTTTTTTATTTCTTCTTCAACAAAAAAGGTGTCATCTTTTTTTATGTTATGGTCTTCTACCTTCTTTAGTCATATATGGTATCTACTCTTTTTTCTAAACATTATAATTTTATGCCATTGATTAGCTCACACCTTATTTTAAAATAATTTTGTTGTCATGAAAATGAACAAAAATTTATCGCACAACCAAACACCTTATAAAACTTTGATGTGCATCTAATATTGAAGAGATCGAACACCAGTTACATTTTACCAAGGTCCACTTGTTTTCTCATTCTAGCTATAGCTTGCTAATTCCTCATAATTTTTTGTCAACTTTATTTGCATTTTATTAAAAGTCATAAATGTATTGTTTGCGTTAAATACAAGTTGCAAGTAGAATCTATCCACGAGAAGTACGGGTGTAAACGGGTCGGATACGGTAGCGAAATCACATAATCCGATTCCGATTCCGATAAGGGATAAGGTGTTTCGATTCTAATTCCGATAATTTTGGAATCACCATGTTCCGATTCTGATTCCATTATCGAAATCGGAATCAAATCAGATAATTTTCGATTCCAATATTAAATATTAAGTTTTATTCAAAAAATCATTAATAATTCACATATAATTAATAAATTTTGATAAAATATTTTAAAACTTTATTTTTATCATTTTATCAATTTATATATTATATTTTTATGATTTATTTGATTTTATTTTGATTATTTTTACTTATATTTATTTATTATCGAAATTGAATAAATAGAAATAGAATCATTTAATTCCGATTCCGATTCCGATAAACTATCGGAATATCCGGATAGCTTATAGGATACAAAACAGTTTCTAAACCTGTTAATTTTTATCAGAATCGAATCGAAATTTTGGATTATCGGATTCCGTTTACACCCATAACGGGAAGCATTGCAGTGGACTCTCTCTCTCTCCGATAGCTTATAGGATACAAAAACAGTTTCCAAACCCGTTAATTTTTATCGAAATCGAATCGAAATTTTAGATTATCTGATTCCGACTACACCCCTAACGGGAAGCATTGCAGTGGACTCTCTCTCTCTCTCACACACACACATAAACAAAAGAATGGGCAGCTTTCAAGACAGATCACGATTGTGTTTTTCCCAACTTTAAATCTGAGAGAGAGAGAGAGAGAGAGAATCTTGGTCAACAACTATAGATATATATATATATATATTATTCGGAGAAGCAGATTGCTTCTGTGTGTTGTTGCAACTATATATTAGGGTAAAAAACTGGTGAAATGTTCAACATGTGTGTGCTTCTCTTCTCCCCACTGGGTTGAAAGTTTAATGTTCTATGGAGCATCTGGGCAATTATGAAATTTATGGGTGTGGGAGATGGCAGAGCTCAACTTGGAGTGCTGCTGATGTTAAAAACTGCTGGCTGCAGGTACAGTGTATGAAGATTAATTGTTCCAATTGCAGCCCATGCTTGCCTTGGTTATGAGTGACGACGAGACGTAACATGTACAGCCCCATACCCTACAGCTTGGTACGTATATATATTTACACAGTATATATATATTTATATGTCTGTACGCATATCAATTAATAATATATCCACACACTGGCGGCTATCTTTGACACTTAATTTGTTATTTATATCTATCTCTATCTTTATTAATCTGTTTTATGGGCTGCGGTGCTCTTGGGATGCATGAGACCTCACACTCTCACGGTCGGATCATATATAGATAACCCCTCCCAAAGGGGTATACATGATCTCTATCATGATATTGTTACATGTTAAGATTTTTCTTTAAAGCCAAACAAAATTAACATGAACCAAGCTATTTTCAACTCATATAAATAAAGTCCTACATATATGTATGTATATTTGTCCATACACACAAATATTGTTGATATACTTAAGCTAAGACAAACATTTAATCCGATCTTAATTATTTGATCTACCGATTTGGGTCAGTTCGAAATTACATCTTGAAACTAAACCTAGTCTCTATATCTAGTCGGAATCAAACTAATAGTAATCTTACAAACCCTAAAATTATGATGTTGAGATAGAATGACTCGGGATATATAAGCACAATATCAAATAGTCAATATGGGACTATCATCATAATTCTGACACTCTACCTCACTGTCAAAGTGGACAATGAGAATAAGAAACAATATAATCAAATATTAAAAATCGATAAGTGTCCGCTTTGATACCACCTTATAAATCTCAAATCATAGTGTTGAGATAAAAAGGTCCAAGACATATAAGCACAATATCGAGTCACAAATAATCATTACTACGAGACTATCCACGTAATTCTAACAGGTAGTCAGCTACACCCTACTCGGAATGGGCATCTTCTAATTATCACTCACTGATCAGATGGTACGTAACACAAATATATTCAATATATATTGATCAGCTGCACTTATTTTCGTCTCTCTTCGGTTGCAGCAGTATATATATATATATATTCTCCAGCCTCACATGATTCTGTACGATCATGTTTGCCAAATTGTGTTCTGACCAACATGGCTACTTGCAGCGCGCAACATGTACACACACACAAAGCTGCCGAACTCGATGAGTTGACTCGGCCGAAGCGCCGTCTGAAGGCCGCCTCCATCAAAGCACCAAAGCGTCTCTGCGGATAGCTTGGTCGAAGCTCACCCGGTTGATGGGACACCGCGGGCCGGCCGAGCCCCGGCCTCGTGTCCGATCCGCAAGGGTTCGAATCATCTACCGGACTCGCTACCGATGTTACGAACCATCATCGACCATCTATTTGTTTTACTATCGAAAGACGTCATATTTATTTTACATACTTTCACTCCGTGTTTCGATGACACACCCTGTGTCATTATTATTTCATTGGAGATTACGAGAGGTTGATGCCATCTCTCAGGCTAAATGAGAACCTTTGCTTGGGATGACATTACGGGGCCAGTCAGTCTTCTTACTAGCAATAGTGCTGGTTGTTTGATATATTGAAATGTCAGAAATTTTTATTTCTCTGATTATTTAATTTTGAAAGTTGAAACTTTTTTTTGGAGACTTGTTCTTGAGTTATGAGTTCCTCATCTTTCGTTATTATTGTTAATGGCTCTAAGTTTATTGTTGATGCCATTTGTGGTACAAGTCTTATAACATAAAAAACACAAAATTATATCTTTAGATGCAACTAGATGATCAACTACAAAAAGATACTCGTCAGATTTTTTTTTTCTAAGAGAAGTAAATTTACCCGTTGATAATTTAACTTAATGAGCGTTATCTGCCCCTACTTTCTCTCTTACCCCTATAATTTCTTTTTTTTTTGGTCTGAACTTAATCTGTAAAGACATATTTTTATAGTATTTTATATAACATCCTTTCGTCAGAAAAGATCAGGGGAGGTGATTCGAACTCGATCGGGAATCCCCGCGGTCTAGGCCTGCACGTGCGCGGCGACCGGCCGGCCGGCCGTCTCGGCGGCGGTCGGACCGGAAGGGGGGAGAGTTGGGCGCCGGCGAATAATTGCAGGCGGGGGCGGCGGCAGCGGCGCATGGCCGTGGCGGCGCGCGCCCCGACACAGATCTCTCCCCGTCCGCCCACATGAGCAGAATCCGCCGGTGCGCGGCACCATGTGCGCGTGGCGCCGCCGCTGCCCGCTCGCACATGCGGCGGCGCCTCCAAAGCCTCTCTTTGCTCCTCCGCCGGACGGCCGCGGGGGCCCCCGGCGGGGGCGACCTCCGCCTGCTGGTTAAATTATATATACTTGCTTGGGTGCATGGTGAGACGTTTGCTTTGATTGGAGCCTGAGACCACCATGCTGTTCTAATCTGATGGCTAATTAATTCATGATCTCTTAGTTTGTCATGAAAAGAAGCACATGCAATTCGATATATATATATATATTGGTCGCTCTCAACGATTTGTACGTCAACGTGAATTGAAGGGGATTTACTTTCTCCTACTGATCAACAACTGATGAGGAGATATGTTGGAGGAAAGAGACTACCTTGTGTACGACCGAGCATGCATCGGGTGGGCATGATCGATCAGTCCCAAGACGCGATCGGACCCACCGTAGATACGCTTGGATTCTGGTATGGTATGGTGTCAAAAGCATGGTAAATTATTGTATCTACATATACATGTCTGGTTCGGTGACAGCGATATTCTATATATCTGTTATTGCTATTTATATTGATATGAATAAACCATCACGAGCCCCTTGGATATCCACTTCGATCTTGAAACTTTGTAGTGCAAACAAGATATTGATCGCAACCCAAGTGTCCAGTTGATAGTGATATACCATATACATACTCTAAAATTATCGAAATTGTTATAACATTATTAACATACGTGCTCAAACTGCTGAAAAAAAGGTAACCGATATTATTGATAATCTACTAATTAATGTATTTACAGATCAAAATATTATACTCGGAATACTTCACGCTTCCAAAAATAAACCTGTCATGCGTGCGTGCGTGCGTGCATATTTCTCGAAGTCGGCTGCTTTATATACGGACCAAGCATCATATATATATTTATATTTATATGTGCGTGCATATTCCGTATCAAATTGTCGAGAAATAAATATATCGATTCTTATTCTTAGTTCGTTAAAACTTTAAATCCACCGTATAATTCACCGTAAACCTTCTTCACGATATATACATGCACAGGATCGTGGTCAGGGGGATTTAAGAAGCCGACGACTCTGATCATCGTCGGACAGCCTGGAGACAGCTCAGACCCCATGGGCCAGCCGGACCCGGCCCAGGCCCACTTCCAGCTGCCATCGCCAAGGCTGGATGGCGGCGGCGGCCCCAATAGTACCATATCGGATGCAGAAACCGGACCCCTTGATCAGACGTGGGAGGGAAACGTGGCTCCCTCCCATTGGCGGATCGCCGCCCTGAGGAAAACCGGACTCCGATTGGACGCCATACTCGAATCCGACCCGTTAAGCCCATCGCACCCCTTCCGCCGGTCGCCGGCATGGCAGCTCCGAGCGGCGGCGGGCGGCCCCTCCTCGGACGAGGGTGATATAAATGAGACGATAATCCGGCGAGAGGGAGGAGAGACCGGCCGGCCAGTCAGGAGAGGCAGCTATCGGCACCCCGGCGATGGATCCGTGCCCGTTCGTGCGGCTCATCGTGGAGTCCCTCGCACTGAAGCTGCCGCCGGTGACGTCCAAGCCGGCGGGCTCCGGAATCCACCCCGCCAATAGCCCCTGCTTCTGCACTCTACAGCTGCAGAACCTGTCGTCCTCCGCCTCCTCCCCCACCGCGTCGTTGAAGACCGTGCCTCTTCCCCTCTCAGCCGATCCTGGCGCCACCGTGATCGCCACCGGTGCTGCCCCTTCACCCCCAAGCTTCGCCTCTCCTTCCGTCGCCTTCAACCTCGACCCCACGGCGCTGCAGCGGCTGACAGGGAAACCCGCAACCGTGATCGTGTCGGTCTATTCCGGGCGCTCGGGCGGCACCTGCGGGTTCGGCTCCGGGCGGCTTCTGGGGCGAGTCCGGTCGAGCGTGGATCTGCGCGCGGCGCTGCTTCGTCCCGTCGTGGCGCAGAGCGGGTGGATGACGGTGGGGAAGGACGCCGGCGGCGGCGGCTCCGCGGCGCGACTTCACCTGGTAGTGCGATCGGAGCCGGAGCCGAGGTTTGTGTTCCAGTTCGGGGGCGAGCCGGAGTGCAGCCCCGTGGTGTACCAGATCCACAACGGCGGGGGCGGCAGCAATCTCAGGCAGCCGGTGTTCAGCTGCAGGTTCTCCGCTGACCGGCGGGGCTGCATCATCGGCAGGTAGGCCCAAAGCTGATCCGGGTGAAAGAATATTAGAAGTGATCAATGATTTCAAATCTTGAATTGTTACTTTCATAATGAGTTATATTAAATTTGATAATGATTTAATAAAATGTAGATGATAGCTCAATATTTTTTACAGTGAATTAACGAGACAGTGAGTTGTTATTGAATTGTTATCGACGTTTTACTAATTTGTTACCGAATTTAAATAACTTATTACTGACGAGCAGCGAATTAGTAAAACATCGGTAGATATTTATTTTTTTGATAATAATTTAATTAACTATCAGTGAACCACCATTTAAATGATCTCAAGACGAAGATGGAAAGTATTTCTTTCGCCTTAGAATTGAGGAACTTGACGTAATAACATCTATCTTCTCTTCTTTTTTCTGTCCTTCACGCTAAGAACAGTATTCACCCGAGGGCATGACTATCTTTGTTATACTACTCCATAAGCTCGAGGCTATACCATCCTATATAAATCATCAATCATGCTTAAAGTTCAGCATGAAAGGGGCCGGGTAGCGGCTAGCTTAACGTACGGTTCGTGCTGGAGTCACTAGGAGGCGATCCAACTCAAAACCCGGCCCAACATAAATCTGTTGGGATTTTGAACATCCAACTCAAAACCCGGCCCAAAATATGAAGGTAAATAACCAGGCAATATATATAACTATACAAAAGCGTTCTTCCTGGCAGTCAGCTATGCCAATGAGTTGAGCCAAGTCATGTGGCTCGGGCTCTCCTAATTGTTTGTTTATGTTCCAGCTTGAGCTCCGTTTGATATCCCATGAGTAGTTTAGACACATGTTCAAATTTGACTGGTAATTAAAGAGCTCCGTGTATTTGAGTTTGGCGGGTACGTACGTAGAAATTAAATTACGCAGTGAACTAGAGATCAAATAAAAGTTCAGTCCAAAACTAGAGCCCCAATAAAAGCCACTCTAATAAAAGCTGGAACTCAGTTTAAACCCTTAGAAAACTTGAATTTATACTCAATTACATTCGATTTAAAGCTTGCTTATTATACTTGATCGATCAATGTTATACAATATTTAGGTATCCTTAATTCAGGTCTTTATCGTTGGATTCAAGCTCTAACAATGCTACCAAGGGCGGATGGTGGTGGGCTGACGCCTTCGGCGGCCGTGGGATGCGGCTGAGGCGGCAGCAGCAGCAGCAGCGCAAGGGCTGGACCGTCACCATTCACGACCTTTCGGGTTCGCCCGTCGCCGCCGCCTCCATGGTGACGCCCTTCGTCCCGTCGCCGGGCTCCGACCGGGTTTCCCGTTCCAACCCGGGCGCCTGGCTGATCCTGCAGCCCGCCGGCGCGCCTTCCGCCACGAGCTGGAAGCCCTGGGGCCGCCTCGAGGCGTGGCGGGAGAGGGGCCCCGTCCACGCCCTCGGCTACCGCTTCGAGCTGGCGGACGACCCCACCAGCGGCGGCGTCACCATCGCCCAGTCGGCCGTCAGCGTCCGGAGCGGCGGAGAGTTCTGCATCGACCCCGGCGCCGGGAGGGGGGGCGGGCCGGCGGTGTCCCTCTCGCCCGCCGCGGTCGGGGGCTTCGTCATGGAGTCGACGGTGGGCGGGGAAGGCAAGGTCAGCAAGCCCACGGTGCAAGTTGGGGTGCAGCACGTCCGGTGCATGGCCGACGCCGCTCTCTTCGTAGCCCTCGCCGCCGCCGTCGACCTCAGCATGGACGCCTGCCGGCTGTTCAGGCAGAAGCTGAGGAAGGAGCTGTGCCAGGACTACCACGACGTTGCCTCCTGAAGTTTCGGCCGTGCGCGCCATGGTCGATCGATCGTCTTGATTGTAGTTTCCGGGCATTATTCTCGAATGTCAAGTTTCCTGAATTTATTATTTCGGCCGTTCTGATCGATGCTTTCACCTCATTCTTTTATTCGTTTCTTTCTTCTTCTGATGAGATTATGTTCGTTCTAAGGTTGTGATCCTGTGAAAACCTTTTTTTTTGTTGAATATAAACCTTTTTGCGAGGACGGTCCATAGCTTGAAACTTGAAAGGAATGCGCTTCTTGAGCATGGTATAATATCCGTGGGTCGTGGTCGTTCGTTCACTCGGTATTATTCCAAGTGAAAACACTAATTTCCGAAACAAGTTTAGACTAGCCAAATTTCCAGAATCAGTTTAATGACTTTGTAACCAAAAACATGAATTTTTAACTTACACATTGTTGATCATATTTAAAACAACAAAGTATTGTTACAGAGATCATCTTCGATGTACGAAAATTTTTCAAACCCAACAAGAAACTATTTTTTTTTATCAAGATCACGTTCAACATCATCCGACAAAAGCATACCCATCGTTAATTACGATCGTATAGCGTAACATTTAACACCATTTTACCTGTCCTCCTGTTTTGTTACTACTTTTCATGAAGTTTTCTACTTAATTAACACATCCTCGATTGCCTCTGTATGCAGATTGGGTAACAGTGGATTAGTCTGCTGCATCTATATATATCCTAACTCAAGCACTAGCATCTCCTTCGGTTCTCTTAGACTCACGTACAGATGCCATTTTTTGCTTATTAAAAAAAATATTATTATTATCTAAGTTGCTATCAATCTTTCGCTCTTATCAAGTTTTTTGAATTTGGTAACGATATATCCACGAAATAAAACAAACGAGATGGGCTTGGTCAGGGAACTTTGCCTAGTTAAAATGCTCTACAAGTTGGTCTGGTTGATTTTAATTTCATGGTCCAAGCTAAGTTCGGCCCATTAATACCCTAATTCCAGTAATGATGACCCAAACTGAGTTCAAAGCAACATTAGCTCTCTTTCTCTAAACAATGAGCGTCGTGCAAACTTGGTACAACACAACATATAGTGCAACCTTATTGCTTATGACTAATACGTGAACCAGATTGTAATAAAAAACCAAACTTAGAAACTACACGACGCTGTATTGTAGAACTAAAAGTGGAAAGTCGGGTTTGGCCCCGTTAACAACTCAGGCCTGAATTGATTAGTTTGTAGGCCGACTGACCCAATCCCAACCCCAGATACACAACACAATTGGATTCAGGCTAGGGATCACAAGACTCGGGTCAAGCGTTGGACTTCTTCGTTCATGCTGCGGCGACGTCGAGCAGCAAGCGGCGTCAAAAGATAAAGCGCCGAGCAAAGCACTGCGCCATGACCATGATTCAAGAACGACCTTTCGGCTTCCCGTCGGCATCGGAAGGTCCAACCTAACCTGGGTATCGTATCGTATGCCGGCCGGAGTGGGGGTGGTGGGCTGGTTTGAATATAAGGCCCAGTCTGCGCTTTGACAGGATGGTCCAGGCGAGTGGCCTCCCGAAGCGATAAACAAATAGCGTGGACCTCGACTGGGGTGGTGGGCTACCTTCCCCGACCCGCGCACAGGCTGATTGCCTTGAAAAGTTAAAAGACACCGGATTTCATCGGGTGAACGCTCGAAAACAACTCATACAAAGTATGTGAAACTCCATCCTGTGATACAGGTCTTATCATCAATCACACTGTATCGACTACATCGAAATTTTTTATACCTAAATAGAGTGATTTTTGTCGGACGGTGGCACGAGAGAACCGGGGACTCAAAGTTAAGAGAGGGTCTCTCGGTCTCCGATGCCTCGCTTTCGACGGCAGGTCATGTGACCTCACGCGAGCTGGCGGCCGCGTGCCAGCCTGGCGCTTGGTACCGACAATCGATTCCATCCAACTTCCGACCGATGATATCCGATAAGCTGACCGGGGAGAAAGCGAATCGCCTGATGATCCATCCATCGTCACGACGCCACCGGCTGCTCGTGCTTACTGAACTGAGCTCAACTTAAGCCGGACTCCTGTGCGCCCTTAATTCCTTCTTGACATTAATTAGAAGCTTCAAAGTCAAATATTTCCCTGTAGCTCCACCCAAATCTGACCCATTCTTTTTTTTTTATTTATTATTTCCTTGCCGCGACATACACGAGTGTGTAACACGGGATTCGAAACCGCATGCATCTCTCCGAGAGGGAAGACAGCCGACATGGGCATGCCCACCGAGCGGCATCGTCGTCGTCGTTTTCTTTTCCTATTCCTTCTTCTTTTCTTTTCTTTTACAAATAACATATTCTACTTTCATTTATAACGATCGAAGTGCGTAACTAAATTAGGAAGACACGGAAGAAAAAGATACATCACTACAATAAAGATAACATAAAATCTGTCGAAAGATAACTCCAACAGATTAACCACAAAAAGATCTACACGGTAATGTGCTCGGAAGATCGCACGGCAGAAATAGATATATTCTACTTTGAATAATACTACCACGAGATAACAAGAAGTTCACATCAAGAACATGTAGATAATGCCTAAATCAACCGATCTCATAAAAAAACTACAACTATGTAAAATATATGAGAAGACAACCAAAAAAAAAACTAAGCCATAAAACATACGACAATATTATAAAATACAATAACTTCAACTTATACATGCCGGACATGACAATTGCAGTGTACGTATCAAACAATGATAGGAGACATAAATTTATATTTAGACAAAACACTGAAATATGAATTTTTACAATGAAACACTGAAACAATGATAGGTGAAGGGAGAATTAGGGAGACGTGAAACAAGAAATGACTAGAGGGGCCTATAGGGCTGGGGGGAGAAAGTCAGCTGGAGGGGAATACTAGAGAGAATGGAGGATCTTACAAAAATGGGGCACTGCCAAATGCTCGGGTTAGAAAGGTGGGGGATCACTTGAAATTTAAAGAGAGACTTAGCCGAACAAACGAGGATGCCGATGATGTATCCGAGGCTGTTGGACGGTGAAAAAGGGATCACTTGAAATTTGAAGACTTGGCGAGAGAGGGAGTCGGGATGGCAGGACAATGGTAAGGACTTCGTCGAAGGTGGAGCCAAGGACACTGGAGCATCATCTTTCGAGAAAGGGGTTGTTGGAACGACAAGAGGAGATAACCCTGGAGCGACAGTTGACGACACATTTTAGGGTCCATTTGATTCCATGTAAAATTAAAAATTTTGAATATGTCTCCTGTGGAGTGACTTTTCCACCGAATCCAAAATCATGTTTATTATTTGGTTAGACGTATGCACATTTCCAGATTTTGGTTTTAATTGGTTCCTAGAAAAAATATTTTTCTAATTTTTTTCAAGTTTATCATTTGTAATCTGGTATGACATTATTTGTTACTGTATCATCAATAAGTAAATAATATTATATTCATCAAAATAAGTTTGCTTAAATTTTAAATAAAATATGATAAATAAATAAACTTTTTTTAACATATTAAATGGTTTAAATAATTTTTTTATAGAATTAGCACTTTAACTTTAATAAATTATTTTAAATAAAAATTTAATTAATAAAATCCGTTTCTTTACTACTAAGATCAACATTTTATTGTAATTATTCTTTTTTTAACTTAGACTCATCCTACTCGTACTTTAAACATTATTTTTATTTAAAAATTAAAATTCTACATTTATATATATAATTTTTATTAAGACTATGATGAAAAATACTTAAAAATAACCTCCCGGAAACTGCCTCCGCTCTTTTTTTACGGATGCCAAAATCCTTGGTTTTGGCCACGCCCAGAAAAAGTATAGTATGCCACGTCATCACTGCAGGCAACTAAATGGTTAAAAAATTTTCATTTTCCTGAAAACCTCCGCATGAATGAAAACCTCCGCATGAATCTAGTTTCACAGGGAAACAAATGGACCCTTTTAGGTTGCTTGCTTACTAGGTCAAGATTTGAAGATTGTTTCTTCTGAAGTGCGTGGCCCCGTTTGATCTCACTTGACTTGATTCGTATCTTGATGTCTTTCGACCAATGGTTTGATATATCACATATAAATTGGTTGATGCTGTATATTGATCGAATTCTAATTTCAACTATCATTTCTCAATGCGGCGCATAAAAAAGACAAAAAAAAATTTTACCTTTTAATTTTCAGAGATAATAATATCTTCGTTTGGTTGTAGAACATACTAATTAAGATGTGGTTATGTGTTATAGTCTTGCCCAAAGATATGTGTTGATTTACAAGATAGATGTCTTATTATAATTAATTACTTTTTTTGCCAGATAAGAGATTAAGGGTAAAAATTACAAGATGAGTTTCTCATATTAACCTAAAACAAATGTCATCTTTGTCTTTGGATCCTAGACTGTATCTAAGATCAAGGACGAATATTTTCTGCAGGATCTAGTTTAAATTAATGATTAATTACACCTCCTTAATTTCTCGTGGAAGAAAATAATACATCATGTTGTAGTTAGAAGTGTCTTGAAATAAACACATAAAAAAGACCGACCGACCGTCGGTCGGTTGGTACCGCCTGCCCGCCGGGGGGCAGGCCTCCCGGGTTCGAGCCTGCGCTCGAACTGCGCTGAAGCCACCTGCCCCTGGGGGGCAGGCCACCGGTGATATCCGAGCTGGGGCTCGAACATCCGCCGCGTCCTGTGCTGGACGCTCAGTTGGCCACTGTGCCAGTCGACCAAAAAAAAAATAAACACATAAAAAAGAGTGTCAAAATTCTATAGAATACATATATTTCTTTTTATGACCTTATATGGAGTTCTTGAATACTTAAACGAGATACTTCTTCTGAGTCATACATATCCATTCCGGACCTCCGGTTGCGAGAAGGGTGTTTACGCAGGAGGGTAGTTTCGTAATCAGCTCCCATTTTAGGGCTTCATCTTGCCTGCGCCGGACCCCTCCCACCCTATTTATGCGAGACAGGTTCCGGCGAGCATCGGCGGCGCATCGCTGCTCGGCGGCCGTTCGTTCCTCAAGCTGTTCTTCGTCGTATTTTTTTCCCTCTTCGGTCTTTTGTTCCTTCTCCGTCACGGTATCTTCCACCTTCGTAAGGCCTTCTACGATCGTTTTTCCTCATCTATTATTCGTCGCGGGCGTGGTTTCCCGATCGTTGTGGCGCCTGTAGTTGATCAAATGCAGGCGGCCGCTGCAATCGCGGCGAGCAGGATAGTGTGTATCGGCGTTGTGCGAATTTATCAGCATATCTCGCCGGAAGTGTTTCCTGCAATACCAGATCCTACTCGAAGAGGAGAAGGTGGGCAGTTGGGATTCACGGCTTGTTCTATTGGATCCCCAACAATCATCTTCCCCACATCTCCCCCCTTGTTTAGTCCCCCCCCAATTCCGAGCCATCTGCAGTTCTCTTTCGCTCGCTCTGCCGCGCGCGCCGTTTTGCCGGTGATTTCCCTTTGTGTTGGACAATCTTCTGATGTTGGTCTTCTTTCGTTGCACGCCGATCCTCTGCTTCCCGTCGTATAATTCCGCCGCCTGCAGCGCGTAGAAATCGCAGAAACTCGCCGTCGGCCGTTCCTTTCAACATTTAGGTTGAACACAGTAGATGGGCGTCGGATGAATCTACACTTTGGGCGACCCTTACGAAAGAGGGGTCAGCTGAGGTTGAGGCCGTCCGCTTGCCGCTCTGTTGGTCGACGGTCATCGATGTTGGTACCGTTCTTTCTTCTGAGTAGAATGAAACTACGGGACTCGATCTCAAACTTGGTAGAAACATGATAAACTGCGGGTGGTCAAAATTCTTGACCAAAGTTCATGTTCTTCAAAAATATGCAACGTAAAATAAACGGTGCGGTAGAGTGAGTTTAAAATATTTATGACTAAGAATACGAAGTATACGTTTGTCTAAATTATCTAAGTTGGAAAATATGCACGAAAATATTTGTTCTATCAGAAGTTTAATAATATCTATTTTATAAGATTATTGTATTGAAAATGAGTATAGCATTAAAAGCAAATATGACACTTGGGTAGGATACATGTATGTGGGTGATAATATACAACATGGTTTGTATTTTGCGAGTAGGGTATAAGTCTGCTTTTCGAAAGTTTTTTATATTTATATTTTGCGAGCATTTAAAGGTTGTACATATGGCGCAACATCGAAATTGAGTTGTTAATTTAGTTGAACTATGAGTTCAAGCCTGAATAAGAGATCGACTTAAGTTAAGTGCAACGGTATAAACTCATTTATAAAACTCGAAGTTCAATTAAATCCGATAAAATAAATCCGAATTCAATAACATATCCAATAAATTAATAGATTTCGGATTTAGATCCAAACCCGATTCCCAAAATAATTCTGGATCTACATCCTCTTGTTATACACCTGTTGACTGTATATGCTCATATCTTATTTAGTTGACAATAACAAGACCAAGATAAAGGAAGATGAGCTCCTCTCCTCACTATCTTCGACTCAATATTAAGGATGCCATCATGGTCACCAACTTCTGCCCCCGCACGTTGAAGTTGATCTTGTTTATTGTCTTTCTTTGAATGAGGTCGATCTTTTGGAAGAAGTCGTCGATTGAAACCAAGTCTTGGAGTCCAGCTTTGTGCACTTGGAGTCGAGGATGATGACAATGTTGTACAGCAGCCTCTAGCATCTGCCTACTTGATTCCCCGTCCCGTCATTTTCGACGATGCAAACATCAGCTCAACTGCTCAAGCCACTGCTCAAACTCAAATTGGGCATGCATACAAGCAATATTCATGGCTCGCAGGCTCACCTACTCTATCGGATTGAGCCTTGGGTTTCGAGACTCCAGCAATTGCACCAACCCCTCGATCTCGCTCTTCCTTAATGATTCGATCCCGAATATCTCCCTATTGATGCCCTGCAGAAGAACAAACTCACTCGTGTCATTCCCCCCTCCAACCAAGTCACCGCAGTCATCACCACTAGAAATAAGTTCGACCTCGCAGCGGAAATCATCAAACACCTTCCAGTGATAGGAGCAGAGCCGCCCTCGCCTCGCTGACATCGGCTGCGGACGACACTGGTTTGTGCCGTCGATCCCCTCTTAGATTGTGCCGCCGGTTGCCCTCGTGACTGCGCCGAATGGTGGGAACTTGCGACAACAAGATGATGGAGAACTTGGAGCAGAGAAAACCCTAGAGCTAAAAGGGTACAAATCAGGGATGGGAGGAGTGACCCGAATCTTCCTATCAAGTTACTATGTAGGACCAAAGAAGGCAAAATCAGATTCTACCTAACTTGGGTACACCCGAACCCGGAATTGCAAGATTTCGGGGCTACCTAATTAAATCGCCTCATCTAATTTTTGTTTTGAATTCTGGTCAGGCAAGCGGATTATGAGATCCGTTTACATCTCTAATCTTAGTGATTGTTATGAAAAGTAATTATAAAATGGGTACTAATAGCTAATAATGTTACTAAATAGGACCTAAGGTCAGTGTTAGAGAGATCTGCTTGGCACTAAAATTTTTTTGAGATAAATTTGATTTATCTTCTAAAATTTGAAGATAAATCATGATTATTCTAAATTTTGGAGATAAATCATGATTGTCCCCTAAATAATCTGATACCAAACTTGCCCCAGAAGGAAAGAGATGGTAATGCTCAAGCGGTCATTGCTCAACCATCCGAACAACAAGTGCACCTAAATTCACCAAAAAGAACGTCTGACTGACAATATGATTATTTTATCTTCGACAGATTTTATTTTAATATAAATTTTTATTACGAAAATTCATAAAAAGCTCCGTCGCTGGCTGAGATGGACCTCGTCAGCGGCACGACGACCGGGAAGTTTGTTATGAACTCTCTCTGCCCACCCTTCAACCACCGGCACCTTCCCCTCCCGCATCACTAGCCCCACTGTTTCAGATGATCACATCCGTCAGCTCACCCATCCCGTTTCTTTAGATGATATCAGACTGAGCGTATTCTCTATGGGAGCCGACAAATCCCCTGGTCCAGACGGCTTGCCCCCCTCCTTCTACCAAACTTTCTGGCATACTTGCAACAAGGACCTCCTCAACCTTGTCCAGCAGGCCTTCAATCAAACCTACCTCCCCCCTGGTATTAACCATACACACATTACACTCATACCCAAGAAAGACCAACCAACCACCCCCCTGGACTATCGCCCAATTAGCCTCTGCAACACCTCCCTGAAAATTATCACTAAAACTTTAGCCACCCGTCTCAAACACATCATGCCTTCTATTATTTCACCAAACCAATGTGCCTACCTCCCGGGCCGTTTGCCCTCCGATAACATCATTCTGGTCAACGAAGCTGTCCACCACCTAGGCAGACTTAGAGGCAAATCAGCGACTTTCATGATGAAAGTTGATATTTCTAAAGCCTTTGATAATATCAGCTGGTCTTTTCTTGGCAACACACTTCGTCACTTCAGATTCCCTGACTCCATCATCAATCTTATCCTGAAATGCACATCCTCAGCCACTTTCTCCATTAACCTTAATGGTGAGCCAACCGGGTTTATCACCCCTTCCAGAGGTCTGCGCCAAAGCTGCCCTCTATCCCCATATCTCTTCATCCTTTGCTCTGAAGCTCTTAACCACCTTATTAACCAGAAAGTCCTCCAGGGCAAGATTAATGGCTTACGTTTGAGTAGAGGTGGCCCCGTTCTTACACACTTAATGTATGCTGATGATTTAATCATCTTCGTCAAAGCCGATGTCAAGGAGCTGACTGAATTCCAGCATTGCTTCTGGGACTACGAGAACAGATCTGGTCAAGCCATCAACCTTGCCAAGTCCAGTATCTATTTTAGCAAAAATACCCCTGCCCATGTTAAATCCCAACTTTGCTCCCTAATCCGCATCAATGAAATGCCCTCCACTGACCTCTACCTCGGCACCCCCTCCACCCGCAGCAAACTCAACTCTACTAGCACTGAATTTATTGAAGACAGTGTAGGCACCCGGATGAGCCGGCTCGGCTCGCGCGTGTGTCGGCGAGGGAGAGAGAAGAAGAGGAGAAGGAGAGTGTGTGTGTGTGTGAAAGGTGAAGTGTGTGGTTGCCAGGAGCCGAAGGCTCCGAAGTGTGAGTAGGTGTTAAGCAAATGAACTGGAAGAAGTTTGACCGTCGTACCTTGGGGATGTGAATGGGGGGAGATTGTTTGGTTCTAAATTCTCCTTTCTCGGCCGGCCGAGAGGGGAGAGCTTTAGAGAGTTCTTTCACCTACGATCGGATTGAAGCTTCACTCCGGTCGATTCATCTAAGAATGTCCTGCATAAAACATGAAGAAGAACAAATGAAAATCATTAGCTCTGGCGTGAGTGTAGCACCATGCTTGATAAAGACTCTGAATCATACAAAAGGGAATAAACTAATCGGATCAGGACGGAATCCCAACCCCTATTTTTGGTAGGTTTTTAAACATATATGAGATGCAAAATGATCAAATGCATGCTAAATAACATGATGAACAATGCTAAAATGAAAAAGGGAGACAAAAGCTCGATCAAACGGGCGATCGGACTTCGAAAATGGCAAAATCGGCTTCTGCCCCTGCTGCTGCCCTATATATAGGGCGCTAGCTGCAAGTGCCCCCCTTATGGGGCGCGTTGACCAAGGTCAAAGCACCCAGTATACGGGGCACTAAGTCTGGCCCAAACAGAATTTCTTTCCCTTTTCGCAACGCCGCTCCGGAGTGCTGGGCGGCTTCTGGGACGAAGTAAGGGCTCCTCCTTGTAGAAAATATGCAAATGAAGCTAATGAAAGGTGGTTTAGATGCTGGATGCAAGAGGAGAGACAGATAGAAGCTCTCAAAGTTGGAGAAAAAACATGTTTCTGAGTGACAGAAACAGAAGGTTTTTCGGGTTTTTGGTGGACGATTTTGGATCGGTTTGAAAGGCTATGGGAGATGAGAATGGCTTGGAAACGTAGTCTTGGATGGTCTCTAAGATGGTACCGACCTGGAACCTCTTCCAAGCTCCAAATGGAGGTCTATTTATAGCTCAAAAGAGGGCACTTTGGCCATTTCCGAAAAGCAGTGCCACGCGGCATAGCGCCCTGTATATGGGGCGCCAGCATCATGAGGTCTGTCAGGTCGACAAGACGAGTCACTGCGGGGGGTCAAATCAGCCGGTCGAATCGATTTGATTTGGTGCCAGGCGCCCTGCGCCTGGTGCCCTACATATAGGGCGCCAGGTGCCCTGTATGTAGGGCGCCAGGTGCCCTACATACAAGGTATTCAGTCCGGCCGATCGCTCTATCGATCCCCTTCAGAATGTGCCAAAAACTTGATCCGTTCGGAAAACACGATTTGCTTTAAATATTCTTTATGAAAATAAGAATTTAAACTCTCCAACTAGGCCAAAATTGCGTGTCTACAGACAGGTGCTCCTCAAGGTTGGCCGGTTGGTAAGGTAAGTTGCTTAATTCGGGGGGCAGAACCACCTTCATTAAGTCCACCCTTACCCCCATCCCCATCCACCTCATGGCCACTCACACCCTCCCCTCTTCCACTTTAAACTACTTGGAGCGCATGCAAAGGAACTTTTGGTGGGGCAATAGTCCTGAGCACAAAAAACTTCACTTACTTGCCTGGGACAGAATCAAGCTACATAAAAATCTTGGCGGCCTGGGTATCCGAGACCTCAAATGTCTCAACCTGGCTCTTCATATGAAGTTGGCTTGGCGCTTAGCTCACAATGATAACCAGCTTTGGTGTTCTATTCTCAAGCACAAATATTTCAAGAACAGGGATCTTTGGCAGACACCCATTAGAAGAGGCTGTTCTCCGGTCTGGAGAAACATTATCAGGGCTGTCAATAACATCAAGCAAGGCTGTTTTTGGAAAGTGGGTGATGGAAATTACATCAACATCTGGTAGCACAACTGGATCCTTGGTCACCCCGGGCCCCCCCACTTGAAACCCAACATCACAACACTCCTCACCTGTGTCAATGCCCTGATCAACAATGGACGTTGGAACGACCAGCTCATATCCTCCCTTTTCCAACCCCACTCGGTCGAAGCCATCCTGAAAACCCAATTACCCATCAACCCGCACACACCGGACTCCATTGTCTGGCCCTTTACCACCAGTGGTCAACTAACAACTAAGACTGCCTATCACTTCCTGGCCTCCCGAAATATCCCCCCTGGTCATTCTGACACCACTTTTTGGCGCAAAATTTGACACCCCTCCATCGCCAGCCTTATACCCCACAAGATAGCCATCTTTATTTGGAAATGCTTCACGGGCATTCTTCCCACCAACTATGTCATTGCCCTTAGGTCCCGTAAAACCACTCCCACCTGTCCCATCTGCAGCCTCGCGGATGAAACTATCGACCACCTGCTCTTCCACTGCTCTTGGGCTAAGGCAACTTGGCTTGGGTCCCCAATTACCCCCTCCAATGCCAACATTACCTCCACCAAAGAATTCATATCAAATTGGCTCGACACCAGCCTTAAAGCGGGACCTGATAGAGCCAAAATCCTCGTCACTGGTGCTGCCTACCTCTGGTGGATATGGAAAGGAAGGTGCAAGTTGGTCTTTGAGGGCAAGCCCCCCTCACCCATTTTATCTATTCGCATGGCAAATGAGGACGCGGCCTACTGGCTCTCCAAAGCAAAACCCCCTAAAGCTGCACCAGATCATCTGTGGCGGCCACCTCCGACAAACTGCTGGCTGATCAACGTTGATGGCGCCACCAACGACCTCTTCGGTGCCACAAGCTTTGTAGTTCGAGATTCTGACGGCAACTTTGTCCTGGGGCACGCCTCTATACACAGAGCTTCAGACCCACTCATTCTCGAAGCCTTGGCGGTCACTGAAGCCCTACGTTTCTCCATGTCCCAGCACATCCGTTGACTCATCACCAGTGATTCTGCCATCGTCGTGGAAGCTTTTCAACACCAACTTCATCCCAACTGGAAGATCAGGGACTTGATCTTGGAAGCCAAGCCACTCGCTCTTAGCTCTGGCACTGTTATCCAGTTCTGTAATAGAGAGGCAAATTCGGCGGCTCATCTTCTCGCCCGCCACGCCCTCTGCTCTAGATCTGATTTTCACTTCGTTGGACCTGTTCCACCTTTTTGCATTTCGCAAACTATTTGTAATGACTTTCTTGATCTTAATTGAATAGCCTGCAAGTTCAAAAAAAAAAAAAAACTCTCTCTCTAGTTGACTATTTGCCTCCCGGTTTTGACCGGTCTCCAGAGGGGCTCGTCGTGTTTTTGGACAGTAAAAGAGAGACTAGCTCGTCGTGTTGAACCACTCCTTCCGGGCGTCTAATAAACTAAACTCATGACGTACCGTATGTTTATTATATTCACAGAAAAATAATTAAAATCGTGTCCGCAAGCCACGTCACCCGTGCCACGTAAGACCGACATTACTTTTTGGAACGTTGACACCAGTCCATCACGCCACCGCATGGTTTAATTTGGTCCGCCTCGAACCAACCGTAGGTTATTGTACCATAACATACATAACTCCCCCTAGTTTTATTTTGTTTGTTTAAATCATATTTTCTTAAAATATGGTGTACATATATATATTCACATAGATGATCAAATTTATTTCGAAAACTCTCAGAACACTCATGTTACCCCCGAACAAGACACAGTTTCAATAAATATCCGATATGAGTCAAACCACTGAATTTTTTTTCGGTTTGATCGGGTGGCTTGAAAATGATCTCGAGTACGGAGCCGGCGGAGGAGATGGATGGGAAGGAACGGAGACGAGTGGACGCGGTGGCGAGCTGGCGGGTGATGACTCGGGGGTGGATGAGGGCAGCCTCGCTTATCCACCGAGTCTCCCCGAGTTCCGTCCCAGTGTCCCACCCCGCACGCTTTTGCTCCCGTCGACGGGGGCAGCGCGCGGCTCCTTCCTCCGCACGGACCCACGCTCGTTCGGATAATGAAGAATATTTATACTTGTAACATATATATATATATATACATGGACATGGATGGAGGCCTCATTCCCCGGCGCCACCGCCGGACAGCAACCTCACTACAGAACCAGTCCCCACCCCGTTCCTATCCACAATCCGCGTACGCATCCATATCTATCGTCTCCTTCCTTTCTTCTACTCCGCAAATTAAAGCGTTCGATGCCCCCCCGTCGCTATCCCGACGGGATAGCGGTGACCGGCCTGCTCGGAACGGGTTTCTCTTCCTCCTAATATATATGTATACGGTTCGGCCCCAATCTGATCCACAGCGAAACCCCAAGCAAGCAGGCAAGCAAGCAGCAGCCTGGAATGGAATCGAAAATCATCTGCGCGCGGCCGGAGATGGTTGGATCCGCGAACCCGGCGGCGTCCCACGGCGGAGCGGCGACGGCGACGTCGTCGGCGTTCATGGAGGAGGACGGAGAAGCGACCAGCTCGGCTTCTTTCTCGAGCACTTTTGAGGCGTCGGCGGACTCCTCGTCCACCTCGGATCTCACGGACGACGCGGCCTCCGCGCCCCCGGCGCCTCGCCCCCAGCCGCAGACGGAGGCGCGCGGGCCTCTCTACGAACTGTCCTCCCTGATGGCACAGCTCCCGCCGGTCAGGTGCGTGCCGCCGGCCGCCTCCCGATCACCGATATACGCCGCCCCCATCCGATCTCTTCCCCTCCGATTGATTGATTGATTAACGGACGTTCGCATCGATTGATCTACCGGCCGGTGCTGCAGGCGAGGGCTGTCCAAGTTCTTCCCGGGAAAGTCCCAGTCCTTCACGTCCCTGTCGAACGCCAGGCGCATCGAGGATCTCCCCAAGAGGGAGGTGCCATACGGGAGGAAGATGATGAAGCCGTGTAGGAGGAGCTACGGGGGGATGGTGGAGTTCGGCAGCGGGTCGTATTTCGCGGCGCCGGGGCCTTACAGCAAGCCCGTGTCGAAGAAAAGCCCCGGAGGCTCCTGCGGCGCTTCCCTGGCGGCTAGGTTAGCAGGAGCGGCAGCACTGCCCTCTTCGGCAAGCCGCCGCCGATGCTTGTAGAGAAAAGAATATGTACGTGATCTCTCGCAGGTCAGGATACAGATGCATATTTGATAGGAAATTAATCTGCGACATGCTATTTTTTTTGTCGATCCTAATAATTTATTTTGTATGTTTCTCATGAACATGAGGTAGCTAGGTTTGTAAGTATATTAATGGCAAGTCTTTGTGGACGTACGAAAGATCACCATCTGTTTAATTACGAAACAAATACATATATATACACTCGACAAAATTAAATCTTATGTTATTTTAATTCTAGATGAAATCTACTGGTGTACTGCGATATTTCTGCTAGTAAGCTGGAAATCGTACCAGCGGGAGATATATATTTATTGCATATAAGAAGGGATATTTATAACTGTGGGCTTCTTCTTCCCTGATGGATGGAATCAAATGATCTTTTTCGGCTGAAATCTACAAAAGTAACCTGATTTCCTCTATTCGGCAGGACTTTTTTTTATTGCATGTATAAGGATTGCTCGGTCGGAAAGAGAAGATGAGAAATACTTAATACATATATGGCTAGCTCGTGAGTATAATCATGTATTTATCTACGTATACGTACATACAATCTCATCAGTCTTCATGCAGAAGAATCAGTTTTTTTTTTTGGTCGGACGTCGAAGTACTGTGTGGTCTTTCAGTTTCTCCGAGGATTTTCCGAGCAGGTCTTCTCATCATGCCAACTTTTTTTTTTGGATTAATAGCACATTCATGTTCTTAACATATAATAGGATAAGAAGTTTACAACAATACGAATAAATAACAAATATGAATAAATGATGAATAAGAAGATAATTAAAATTTTGTTGAAGATTATCTTGTCTGACAAATTTAGACATAATCACACATCCATCAAAGGCCGAACAATTAAGATAGAGACTCTTCTTAGAGAGTTTGACAATTGTCTCGAGATAAGATGATCATATCATGAAAATTACAAGTCGGACTATCATACAAAATATTAAAGTCAAAGTCAAAAAATTACAACATTAACTTTAAAATCAGATGTATATATATTTTGACTTTATTTAAAAGGACAGATCCTAAAGTAAACATTTTTGCCAAAAGTCGGATTCAAAATATTCCATATAAAGACTTTGGGTGAAAGTCAGATTCTAAAATTCCACTTTCTGGTTTTGGCTGAAAGTGAGACTCTAGTGTCCTATTCCCACATAAAAATTGTCTTAATATGTAAATTTGAAAAAAAACTGTTATATATATAAAAGAGGAGTGATGATTCTTTCGTATAGATATCCGAAGGAACTTTCTCCGTTGTAAATACAAAAAATTTGTGAGACTCATAAACCGTATCACGCTAAATTACGAGTGTCACCGAAAATTTTTATGCCTGAGTGGAGTGACTTCTCTAAGACGTCTGCCCGAGGAAATCCGAACTCATAAAAGAACTCTGCGAATAGACGAGTTTATCGGGACCCAAATGTGTTAACATCCGTAAATAGTTTAGAGGAGACACACATGACACACAACTACTGGCCTTCTAATAAATTCAATGGTACATCTTATTTGGGTTCCTTTGATTTGCAAAGATTGACTGAGCGGGCAGTTACACTAGCCAGAAGGATATAACAATTATGAGTTCGGATTGTCTTCTCTCTCTCTCTCTCTCTCTCTCTCTCTCTCTCTCTCCAAAAACTAGACTGTAGGTGTGTGCCTAAAAGATGGGAGCGAGCTTTCCTTCTTTTTTCAGCCGGGTCAGGCGTCAAATTAACTAATTCACATGAACATCAAGTGACTCTAAACTCAAACCAGATAAAAAAACTACTCTTTTATTATGTATAAGAATCAAATCTGAACCAAAAAGAAAAACCCGGTGCATTAATGAGTGCAGCTTGAACAGGCCCTTATTTGTCTCTTGAAACGTAGTTAACTATTTTTTTAAAAAAAAAATAAATTTAAATTGTGTTTGGGTACAGATTGTATGATAAATTCATTTGGACTCTGAACTTGTTTAAACTGAACTAACCCGAGTCTGGGCATGGGGGTTCGATCAAGAGCTCGAGCTCCAATAAAATAAATAAATCAAACTTAGAACCGGACACTATCTTGCTCGGCACCTTTGCACCACCCGGCAATGTCATAATTCATGCCCGACTGTGGCCCCGTACGGAGACAGCTGGTGGGTGAACCACGCGTGGGCCTTCCTGGCCCATTTATATATTAATTAATATATATGTATGGAAAAACCTTTCTGTTCTGTATATAGGCTGACGGCTAGGGTTGTTCTTTTTCTTTTATGATCTTTGAAAAACATCCCAAAGCTGTACCGATGTAAAGTTCAATTTAAATGACCCCTGGGATAGTTCTTTATCCTTAGATTTTATTTTATTTTTTTCTGTACCAAGTTAGGCGACCAGTAGTAATGGACTGGTTTTTAAGAACTATGCGTGAATCTACGATTAGCTGAAAAGTTGTCAGATGATGAAATAATTTCAAATATGTTTTTTTTAATACCTCCATCCTCAACCGTCAGGTTGGAGTGGCCAAAATGGGGATGGAAAGAAAGCCCCCCCTTTTCAGGCGCTTATTTGGTCCAATGGGCAGACCAAAAATGAAGGACTAGCTTGGTTTGGTTTCTTGGGTTCTATTTGGAGTAGCCAAATTTTAATAATTGGTCAGCAGAAAATGTCCTTCAAACGAGGGCTGTTAATGTGCCACACCAAAGCCGGCAAAACTGAACTTAACCCAAGTTACACAAATCTTGGCCTTGGTTTAGTTTAGTTTTTTTTTTCACTTATCAAGCAAAGCTTGGGGTTTAGTTAAAGCAAACTGACTCTTATGTGCTCCAGATTCCCTTGAACACCCCCCCGGTGGGCATAACTATCTTTGTGCCGGCACCCTCGGCCCACGTACACAGAGCACCTCCGTGCATCCCCTCCTTTTGGCGGGCCCATCTTCTGCTGGTGGGCTGGACGGCATCGCGTCCCCATCGGAGAACGATCACGGCGACGGGAGAGGACCACCACGATCCACCGCACATGCGGAGGATTGTATTCCATTCTCAACCGTCCATCGTATCACCTTCCTTCGAAACCCATTTTTCTTTCACGTGACCCCCCCAAAAAGAAACCATTTTCCTTTGGTCATTTTATCATATTATCGGAAAAATATATATCATCGATCTTTTTATCCGTTCACGCCCAAGGGTGCAAACGAGTGGAGCAGAGTTGAGTAATATGTGTTTGTTCAAACTCGATTCGTTTAATTTACGTGAATTTAAATTGAAGTCCTTTTTTTGTGAAAATGTTTGAACTATTGTTCAGAGTCAGACTCGAACTCTAATAACAACTCAAAGTCGGTCCAAACGCTCAATTCAAACTCTAACGTTTATAACAAAAATTAACGTGAAAGCTCCAACTTTGACACATTTATAAAATTTGATCTAGAATTACACTTGAATTTCGACTTATATCATATATTTAATCGATAATATATAATCATTAATATATATATTTATTAATAAATATTCTATTGAATATTTAATCGAACTATCCGTGAATTTATCGAGTGGGGGTAAGAATCTATTTTAGACTTATTTAATAAATCAAATTTTATTTTTATTTAAATTTATCGATTTGGCATAATAATAAATCAGTCCGGTCAAATTTTAATCGAGTAGAGTCTGTGGAATCGGCTCGTCTGCACACCTCTGCTCTGCCCACGCACGGCAGAAGAGACGAACCGGCGAGCAGCGCCGGAGACCTGTCATCCACTCTCCCTGTCCCCACGCCCTCTGCTGCCGCTGCTGCCGCCGGCCACTGGCAGAGGCCCACTCTGCCGTCGCCGTCGACGCCTCGGAGCCACCATGTCGCCTCCTCCGAACGCCCATCGGAATATTTGATCTCCTCCCCCCCCCCTTTCCTTCCGGCCTCCCGGCCGGCACACCGCTACTCGGGCGAGCGTCGATGGCTTCCTTCTTCTCGCTCGTCCTCTTCTTCTCCCTCCTCGCCGCCCGCGGGGCCTCGCCGCAGCCGTCGGCATTCGTGGGCTTCGGCAATGGCGCCGGCGGCGTCGGCGTCTGGGTGGACGGCCGACCCGGCTACTCCGACGCGTACCATCCACCCGTCGACGACCGGGCTTCCTCCGCCGACCCTTCGCCCGGCGACGAGTACTTGGCCCTCCAAGCATTCAAGTCGGCCATCGCCGAGGATCCCTCGGGCATTCTCGTCACCTGGGTCGGCCCCAAGGTCTGCTCCTACGGGGGGGTATTTTGCTCCTTTCGGCCCGCCGGCGACCCCTCCGCGCCGGCCTCTTCTCCGGCGCACGTCGTCTCCGGCATCGACCTGAACAAGGCGAACCTCAAGGGTACCCTGGTGAAGGAGCTCGCCCTCCTCTCCCGCCTCTCCATCCTCCACCTCAACAGCAACCGGTTCGCCGGCGCCGTCCCCGACGCCCTCGGCAACCTGGGCGCCCTCACGGAGTTGGATCTCAGCAACAACGCCTTCTCGGGGCCCTTCCCGGCGGCCGCCCTGTCCATGCCCAGTCTGGTGTACCTGGACATCCGATTCAACGGCTTCTCCGGGCAGATCCCCGAGGAGCTGTTCGCGAAGGACCTGGATGCCATCTTCCTCAACAACAACTATTTCGACGGCCAGATCCCCGCGAGCCTGTGGAGCACCCCGGCCTCCGTCGTCAGCCTGGCCAACAACAGGTTCGCCGGCCCCGTTCCGTCGAGCTCCGGCTACATGGGGCGTTCCGGCGTCAAGGAGGTGCTCCTCCTCAACAACAGGCTCACCGGGTGCATCCCGGAGGGTCTCGGCTACCTGTCGGAGATCGAGGTGCTCGACCTCAGCTTCAACGCCCTCACCGGCAACCTGCCGAGCACGCTGTCGTGCCTCTCCAGCATCGAGGTCCTGAACATCGCCCACAACCAGCTGTCGGGGGTGCTCCCCGACATCGTCTGCTCTCTCCGGAGCCTCCTCAACCTCACCATCGCCTTCAACTTCTTCTCCGGCTTCGGCCAGGACTGCGGGCGGTCCGTCGGGGGCCCGTGGTTCGACTTCGCCGGGAACTGCATACCCGGGAGGGGAATGCAGAGGCCCCCGCCCCAGTGCACCGGGGCGCCGGGGGAGGGGACGGGCTGCTCCCAGATGCCGCCGGGGAGGCCGATGGGTTGCGGCGGCGGCGGCGGCGGCGGCGGCCTTCCAAGTGTCAGCATCGGCTTGGCCGCCGGGTTCCAGTACACCTTGCCGTCGTCAGCGGTGCCCTCGCCGTCGCCGTGACCACAATCAAGGCTCCTCGCTGGCTGGCATTGGCAGCTTGATGGGCCAGTTATTAACGCCGATGAGCTGCCGGTGCCGCTTGCTGCATAGCCTGCATTTACACCGCCGCCTTCTGTCGGGGAAGAAGGCATCCCGACGGCGACGGTCATCTCGTTCTGTAAGAGCGCTGAACTCAAGCTGATGAAGCGACAGAAGTGGCTGAATGAATCTACGTGCGCATTGGAGCAGAGCAAATCTGTGTCTTGGTTGTTCTAGAAAAGCAAAAAAAAATTGCCTTCTTATAGTTAGGAAAGATCAGATGAAAATTCCGAAGAGTGGTCGCTCCGAATATTTTCCCCGCTGTTAATCTGCTAAGATCGTTTTACCTTCTGATGTGATCGTTTCGAGGTGCATGCGAGCTGGGATGATTTATAATTGGTAGTTTAGAAGAATTGAACTCCATTCAATCATTTAAGCGTACAACACGTTTAAATAAAAGGAAAAACCATTTCATGAATGAGTCGAGGTACAGCAGATGTGTTGCATAACTTGTTCGCAGCATTGGGGGCGTTTGGTTATGTTAAATGAACTATTTTAAAAATCACATCAGATGATTAGGCAAGATTGCTAGAATCTACGTCCTGTGAGATACTTTGGTTATGTTAACTGAAATGTTTACATTCAGTTAGACTCGTAACATTCAGTACCCTCATCGGATCTGTTTTAGCTGATCAAAACATTTGTTAATGTCTATTTTGTTAGGGCATCAAAATATCGGTTTTGATATAATAGTTTCTATAGGATAAGGGCCTATTTGGTTACACTATTATAAGTCACTATTGCCGTCAATTTTAAATTTGTTTTTTAATAACAGTTATTAAAAGATATTTGCCCAATAGTATCACTTTTAAATAATGAAAACAAAATATATTACAACTTGTATCAACTTTGACATTGATATCCAACTTTTAAAAATATCAATATCGATATTGATATAATATCATTTTTGAAACTCTAACCAAATAGGTCATAAATAACATGTCTTGTTTATAGTACAAATTTTGAAGTTGATATTAATAATCAAACACCTCATGTCAAATAACAATTTCAAAATTAATAGTGCTAGAAGTGTTTAATAGGGTTACCAAACGGGTCCAAAGAATTTGAGGGGTTTAGTGCTCCATGATGTTCAAACAAACCCGATCAAAGAATAAATGAACAGTTCTGGATATATAATTATTGTGATTATTTGAACTACTACTAGAATCTCAACAGAAGGTAAAACTGGGGATGCATACTGCTTAGAGTTGAAGATTACCTGAACAGGACCCAAATTGATAATTTCTCTGTTAGTTTAAGATTCCCGCACACGCCAAAAAAAAAAGACTAAGAGAGAAATATTATCTTATCTATCCCCATTAGGCAATGTAATACATTGGATTTGGAAGCTTGAAAGAGCGCTGCGCCGTGGGCAATCCCATCAGGTCACTCCACTGATCTCCTGAGCTACCAAAGATCTTGTATCCTTCGGACACCAGCCAAGCCCTCTTCTCGGATTTGTACAGTACCGCGCTCTTGCCTTGATCGGACAGTCCCCTGCATTGTGGCCGGAAATTGTCATTCTTTCCCTTGTCAGCAGGTGCATGAATGCAGGAAAGAACACGATTGGGTTAACCGCCTCACAAACACAGTAAATAGTACAAGTGATCAGCAATGTTCCTGGAGCCGAAGGTTCTTAACCTCTTGCCCTGTTTACAATCTAATGCACTACATGAGAAATTTGATTTATTCATTTCACAGTTCATCCTGTAAAGTAATATGATAACATTTCAATAAAACATTGGTTTGCTCAGTTCATGGACCCGCTCAAACTGAACAAAAAAAGGCCGAACCACATATCATTTGATTTGGTTTTTGAATTGAAACGAAATAGTGAGCACCTCCACATGCTCAGGCAAAGCCACTAGCATAGATTCATAGTATATTTTTTTTCCTGCTTGTCTTTCTCTACAGATACATCCCTCTAATGCTCTTTAAACAAGCAAACGTACGAGGAGCAGAGAAAACGTGAAACACCCAATTTGGAAGCTGCAGATTTGAGAAATCACAAGCAAATTAAAAGATCATCTGCTTTGGTAACGCCCCATGTTCTACAAGAAGGAAGAAAATGATCTCTTGTCCAATTTTCAGGCAGACAGAAATCCACTAACCTGTCTTTTATGGAAGACAGACCGTGGTTGTCCACGTTGCAATGTGTGGGAAAGGAAAACTATCCAGAACGTTAGGTTAACTTAGATGTCTTGGAAATCTTGGAGACTACAATTTTGTTGTGTACTAAAAACTAAAGATAACATGGCCAAGCCTCTGAAAAACTGATAGTATTATATCCAAGACAAGCTACCCCAAGGAGCCACTGACCATCCAGAGAAAGAACCATAAAGAAGAAATCACAGATATCAAAGAAACCAGAATCTCATCCATCACCTGAACGTGAGATAGTTGAGTCGTCAAGTTATAATTTTAGTGTAACAGTTGAACTTAATCCAAGAAAATGAGCATGACATGTTGTTTCTGAAGATAGATCACCCAAGAAACTAAAAAAAGAAATATGCCTAAAATATTCTAGGCAGTAAATTTGCTTATAGGATGTTTGGTTGCATGATAATTTTTATACACTTTATTGATTAAATTTTATAAATAAAATCTGAAATAGCTAAAGACATAAATTTATCATGTTTGGTGATATATGATACCAAAAAAGTGGGGTCACAAGGGAAAAAGACCTTGCCTCTTTTTTATCCAAGAAGGAATCCCCTATAAAAATTATTTTTAATGATTGCCAAACATCCCTTTTTAACAAGTTTTGTTATAAAAGCATATTGTTACAACAAAAACTCAATTTGTCATGCAATCAAACACCCCATTAATTCTATTATCTTTTTTTTCCATATTCAACAACATCAACGCCACTTGTCATGCATCATGGTCACAGTAGAACATCAGGTTGTTGACACCTTCCTACGTAAGTTGGGCTTAGTGTATTTAGTGGATCCAAATTGCAAGAATTTTTATTATTCTAACAGTAAGGGTGCCTGACATGGTTTTGGACACTGATCAAGATTTTGTTTACATTACAGTGGGATCTGTTAGACCGCCTTGATTCTAGGTCGGAAAAATCCTTTCATATCAGTGATTACTAACATAGCATTCGGCAGATCCCTTTTCAGGCCATCCCTGTTCCTATGAACTTGATCTGTAGAGTGACTACTTGATTATCAATACGAACAAGAAGTCAGCAAGAGACATTGTTATCATTCACCCTCCCTGCATAATTGGTTTGGGCTTTTCTTCTTCTGTTCGATTTTCATAAGATAATGAAGTAACTGAGAAATGAATGTGACAAGATGATACATTCTAACTGATTTCAATGTAGAACAAAGGAAGAGCATACCCAAAAGCCTGGATACCAAATTTAGACAGAAAATTTGCTTATGGAATCAACAATCAAGTATATGGTACACTCACCTTAGAATAAGCATCTCCCAGTTGCGATACCCAGCGAATAGCAGATTTTTCTCTGTGGCATTACGTTGATGCTCACTCCGTCCAGTCAGGAGCACTAAGCTGTACCCAAGCTGCTGGAGCTGATTGTAGAGATTCAAACTCGAAGGGACCTCTGGAGCAGCAGCCTGATCCACCCACTCATCAAATGATGTCTCATTGAACACTGACCTGACAGGGCAATGACGAAAAGATGCTCAGGTTCCAAGAAGTTCACCTTCCGATTGCCCACATGATTAACAGTTATTACCAACTAAGATAGGGCTAAGACAGTATTTAGGCCGACAGACACTGCAATACAAGCCAATGCAAATTCTGTTGTACCCCGCTGTTCTAAGAATATCTTGAGTGATCCTGAGGCAATGGTCCAGGATACCTTGCAATTCTCTTAAGACCGTGTTATACACGAGCCCTAAGCCCTATTTAATGGAAGGCCATTCAGCCAATCATGGAGCGAGGGTCATTCTTCACCTCTCTATTCAAAACAAGGCAATGATACAACATTCTCAAGGGATTATGGGATCAGTTGGCACAACTGGATTATGCTGCCATAGTTCAGCAAATCAGAAAAGGTAACTGTTGCAAAACTTGTAGGGTTAAATGATACCTATGTTGCCGTAAGAAGTCAAGTACTTATGATAGATCCCTTACTCCTGTTAGTAAAGCACATTCTCTAGTACTTGATGAGTCCCAAAGGATGTTCCAAGTTCAGCTACTCCTAAGTTTCTGCATTGTTTGCCTGAGGCTCATCAAGCCCATATAGAACAAACATAACTGATCAAAAGAAAATGGACAAGAAAAATTGGTGCACTCATTGCAACATAAATGGGCATACAATGTTGCTACAGGATTAACTCACCCACATGCAGCCATTGCCATATTTGGAGACATGTCAAAGAAAATTGCGATAAACTGAATGAGTATCCAGATAAACAGAGAGAAAAATACAAGTCAAGAGGAACATTCAGAGATCTACATATGAACAATATACAAATATTATAAAACTATTAATTAATACCATTATTTCCTACAAACGTCAGGTTAACACAGCAATTAGACAAAACATTTAACTTTAAAATACCTGGATTTTGGACTCTGGAGCAACAGCACACATCTCTTCCTCATCAGGCAATGCAAACCAATTCACCAACATGTACACAGCTACCTGATGGATCAGCTATGAATCCCAAGGCATAGGCTCCATCAAACTTACTGATAAGATTGAACCGGCATCTGTTTACTATGATTTTAACTTAAGATTTAATTTTCTATCTATTAGTAGACTTACAACAAGAGATATTTTGTTGCATAACTTTCTTACCTCATTACTATGCTATTCAGGATGAAAAGATGAAAAGAAAGGTTGGTCGGGGCCTTGAGCAGAAGGACATATTGATGTGACCTCGAAATCTCCGAAAAGATTTAATTCTTTTGTTTTGGAAATTCATTTTCCTTTTGAATTTGAATTTGATTTGATTAGACCTTAGTATTGACTTCTTAGGAAAATAGATGGTATTCCATAAAAGTACTAACTAGGGTCAAAATTATGTGTTGAGGTTGTTAGGTTCTTTGAAATTTGTTTTGACCTCTCCCCGTCGGATGGTGCGAAGATCCGACGTTAATTACATCGAGATAACTCGAATACCCTTGATTATCGTCATAGCAATCCATTGAAGTAGAAGACATGCATCCACAAAATAAACATTCACAAACACATAGGATAAAACAACCCCATGAGCTTGATGGAAGGCAAGCACTTAATTTGTTTGGAGTTTGGTTTGAATTTGATTAAATTGATTTGAGTTGAATTAAATTTGTTGGTTTGATTTTGATTTGAGTTGAATTTAGTTTGAGTTGAATTTAACGGGTTGAATTGCTTTTAATTTGAAATCTGATTTATTCATTTTTGAGTTACTTATTAATTTAAGTTTGATTCAATTTGAATTTGTTGATTGATTTTAAACTTGATTTAATTTTGATTTGATTTGTTTATTGTTTGATTGGAGTTGAATTGCATTAATTTGAATTTGGTTTGAACTTAAATTGAATTTTGTTTGATTTGGGGAATTCAATTTGAGTTGGGTTGATTAATTTTAAACTTGATCTGAGTTTGATTTAATTTGTTAGAAATTTGATTGAATGTTTCCAAATTTTGGATTTTACAGTTTCAGATTTGCTTAGAGAAATTAGAGTTGAGTTTGATTTAAGTTCAATTTTGTTTGATTTAGATTTCAGTTAAACCTGCAGATTTTGACAGTTTCTGGGTTCTCTCTTATGCAATTTTCAGATTTTATGAGATGATTTGGGATGGCTTGAATTTGAATTTTCTTATGGGTTTGAATGGTTTGGAATCACCTATTTACGGATTAGCTTCTGACTTGTACTAGTTTCAATCTTTGAAATTCGTATTTGAAACCTCAAATTTCAGAATTTTAATTCGGATCTCCTGCAGACTCAGGCTTCCTACAAATTCTGCTCATTTTACAGCCCTCGGCCCCTTGTTTTAAATGCAAAGTTCAGATTTTTTTTATTCACAAACCTCAAATTACTGATTTCAGATTTCGGATTTCGGATCTACCAAGTCCAGACTTCGACCTCTTCCAATATCAGATTCCAGACTCCAGATTTCTGCACTTCAGATTTCTGCACTTCAGATTTCTGCATTTCAGATTGCAGGGTTTCTAAACAGATTTCTAGACTTCAGATTTCTAAAATGGGTTCTGGCTTCTGATTTTCGGTTTGGTGCATTCAGATTTTAGATTTTACAGGTTAAGAATTGCTGTATTTTTTATTTCAGATTTTTTATTTCAGTTGAATTACATGTTTTACAGATTTCAGTTTTTTTTTATTGTCTTGCTTTCCAAAATTTCATGGGGTTGTTTTCTCCTTGTAGTATCAATCAATGCACCGAACATGAATTTCACTTGTTCTCTCAAAAAATATGAGACATGATTTACAACTTGAATAGCAATTCGGTCCCTTTGAGTCCTTGATGGACATAGAACTTGTGTGATCAATTTGAGATGGAAAAACACCCGGTCTTTGATAGACTTGTGGGCATTCCTCTCACTGATTTTGAGATTGAGCATATCCCGGCCTTTGATAGGCTTGTGGGGACTCATCTCCTCTCTATCTTCATGGCTTCTCCAGGAGTTGATGAATTTGTCATTTCATGGGCGGCGTGTACCCGGTCTTTAATAGACTTATGGGCATCCCCCACTGTTTTGAGATTGACTACACCCGGCTTTTGATAAGCTTGTGGGCACTCATCCCATGGTTGGTCATCCTCATTAGCCTATGGTTTGGGCATATCGGCATGTTGATCATGCACAGCCTTCCCATGGCATAATGGGTAAGTAACTCTCTCTTGGGGCATGGTAAGACATTGGGGTCTTTTCATTAGACCTTTGTATGTCCACCTTAAAAAGTTAAGGGGAAGGTTTAGAACCGACCCACAAATTCTTTTAAGTTTAGTCGAGACCATGTGGCGGGTTTTAGCCGGCCAATGCTTGCCATCGGTTTGTTTAATTAGTTGATGAATTTTTATTTAATTTCGTGAATTGTTTGTTTTATTTTGGTTTTTTAATTACGGGTCAAGAGGCGTGCTTGAAGCCGGCCTATTGCTTTCCCATTTGTTTTGATTCTTTTAAGTTATGCCGAGACCATGTGGCGGGTTTTTAGCCGGCCAATGCTTGCCATCGGTTTGTTTAATTAGTTAATGAATTTTTATTTAGATTTTCATTTGATTGTGTATTTTAAAAGAGAGACTTTTTTTTTCGTTTTTTTTTGGCTGCTGGAGTCCGGGGGCTTCACGGCACCGGGCCCGGCCCATCCTTCTGCCCGTGGCCGGTCCAGCCGAGCCCCTCCTTTTTCCCTTCTCTTTTTTTTTTAACTTCTCTTTCAAGTGGGCCCTCACCACGGTTGCTGACCTGCGGGTCAACACCTCCTCGGCTCCTCTTCTTTCACGCGCGCAGCCGCGCCCTTCCCCTTTTTCTTTTTTTTTTTAAACTTCCTTCCCGGTGGGCCCCACCTATTTCCGCCGTGGCATATGATCGGGAGACATGATTTCTCCCGCTACAGCGCCCGCGCGGCCTTCTTTGGCGTCTCCGGCACCCGACGGCGGCTCAGCATCCTCCGGCGGCAGCTCTGGCCTTGTTCGACGACGCCGGCGCTGGCAGAGGGAGGGGAAGGAGACGGCGGCCCTAGGGGAAGAGGGAGGAGGCCTCACCGGTGGCCACGGGAAGGGCTTCTCGCTTCTACGGCGTCCGACGGCAACGCGGCAACTTGCAGAGGGGGTTGCGGCGTCCGGCAGTAGCAGAAGAAGAAGGAGATGGTAGAAGAAGAAGAAAACGGAGCCGCATAGTTCCAATCAAGCTGTGGAAAGACCGGTAATCCCCCGATTCCTCTCTCTCTCGCTCTGCTCTTCCGCCCCGTGGCCTCTGTCTCTCCTCCTTCTCTATTCTTCTTTTGCGTGCGGGGGGGGGGGGGTCTCTCTTCTCTCCTTCCGATCGTCCTCTTGGCACGACGGGTCTCTGGATGTCTTATAGGCATCGGGCTCTCCTCCTTTCATCGGGAGACCTGCCGTGAAGGGGTTCCGGCATCGAGACGGGCTCAAAACAATCCCGAGACCTCCGGGATCGACCCGCCTTGCTCCCTTAACATTATCTGCTTCTATAACCGTCCACTCCCCCATCCGAGAAGGACTCTCCCCCTTTGGGATAGGCTCGGGGCCTATATACGCGGGATCCTTTCCTCTGCGTACGCCAACTCCGAACGGATTTGGAACAATCCCGCAATAATCGGGATCGACCTATATCCCTTCCAGGCTTATCCCGGCTTCCCTCCTTGCTTTGTCCGATTTCCTGTCTTGTTTAAACAGAAAAAAAAATCTTTTTTTTTTATTTTGTGTCGAGCCTATCCTTGAGTAGGCTTGTGGGCTGCGTACTTGGCCCATTTAGAAGGATGTCCAGCCCATAGTGATCAGGCCCGTGGGCAACTTCTTTGGTCCACTTAGAAGACTGTCCGGCCCTCTTCTTTTAAGCAGGCCTGTGGACCTTGGAGACGGACTGAATTGGGCATATTTGGGCCGAGCATGCCATTCCTTTTGTTTTCTCTTTTTCTCTTTTTTTTTTGAAAATTTTCGGTTACAACACATATATTACATATCTGCCAGGAATCCAATCTGCTTATCCACTGTCAATACCACACCTCCACTATGGCATCAACGTTTAGGTCACATCCGACAAAAAGCACCACCACCTCCTTGATGATATGAAAAGGTCTATAAACTCCACAACATGTCCCATATATCCTTTGGCCAAATAGACAATGATACCTTACAGTCAGTCATATGAATACCCAGTCAAAAAAAACAAAAAAAAACAAAAACTTTTGAACTTCTCCTTTGTGATAATTGCACCCATTTTACTTGGATATATATGCTCTCTTTTAAATCTCAAGTCCCAGTCATTTGACAAAAGTATGTTGGATCAGAACTGACAATAGGTTAAAATCTTTTAATAGTAAACTTCAAAATTTCCTAGAACAAAATGGATTCATCAGGAATATACATGTGTCTACACCTAACCAAAAAATGACATTGTTGTGAAGAAACTTGGGCACATTCAAGAAGTTGCAAGAACCTTAATACAATCAAAATCACCAAAATATTTGTGGAGTGACTGTGTCCTCGCCAAGGTGGGTCAGGTCAAGGGTTTGGAGCTGGTTGGCCTGGCCCTGGTCAACCCTGATCGGAATGTGTTAGCTGACCTAGTCTGACTGCAACCAACCCTTGGCTGGATTGGACGATTTGGGTCCTGAACAGGTCGATGGGCCCAAATCCAACCGGTTTGACCTGACCCCGACCCGGCATTCCATGGTCCTCAGACTCCTCACAACTGCATACCTCGTAAATAGGCACCCATCAAAAACCCTGCAATTCAAAAGAACTTACTTTTCATTATTTTGAAAACCACCAAACTTTGGATTCCTTAAAAGCCATTGTATGTCTTTGTTTCATATACAAGTCACATCTACGAAAGGATAAACTAGAGGCCTAAGCCGAAAACATATATTTTCCTTGTCTAGACACCCAACAAAATGGTGACGTATGGATTTACAAAGGGGGCATATATTCACAACTCGGGATGTCATTTTTTAAGAAAATATTTTTCCTTACATACATCATGAAGAAGAAAAATTACACACCCAAACAATTACCTGTAGATTAACATCTCCCAAGTAACTAGCCTGCCAACACTACTAAGAGTGTCACGGTGAACAAAACATATCAGAAAAAAAATGAGCCATGCAAGATCCCATAAAAAACAAACTATCAGAAGAACAAAAAGAGCCCATAACCAACCTAGATACCTGGCGGATTATGTCACCGAGCTCTCTGCCAGACCTATCATCAACAGTTCATTGAATCCTGAACCAACCACATCTGGGGAAGACAGGTGAAGAATGGCCCTCGCACCATGATGGGCTGAGTAGCCTTCCTTCCGGTAAATAGAACCGAGGCTCGTGTACAACACATGGTCTGGGGAAAATTGGAAGGTGACCTGGACCGTTACCTCAGGATTACTCAGAATATTCTTGGTACAGCAGGGTACAAAAGAATTTGCATTAGTTGTATTGCGGTGTCTTTGTCTGCCTAAATATTGTCTTAGTCTATAAAAACAGTGCCTTCAAAGAAGTATCGAACACTTCCTCCCAAGCAGGCGAACAACGCAAGACATCGACAGGGAATGCATTGCACAAAACTGTCTTATTCTGTCCATTACGGACCGAAACGGAATGGAATTGGTTGGGCGCGATGGAGGGAGGATACCCGAAACCGACGACGCTGTAATAGGGAAGATTGGAGAGCAGGGTCTCGTCCACATCGAAGATCCACGCGCGCTTCCCGTCGCCGGCAGCGCTACGCAGAACCCCAGCGGTCATCGCGTAGTCAATCGCGTCCCGGGAGGCGACCTCGCAGTCCGCCGCGTACCTGGGCCCTCGCATGTACCCCTCGACGAAGTCGACGCACCGGGAGGGGACCCTCCGCCAGGGCCCGGCGTCGTTCGTTTCCACCGAGAACTTCCAGCTCTCGCAGTAGACGCCATCGCCGTCACCGGGAGCCCTTTGGAGGAGATCGATGAAGGTCCGGGAGTCGGCGGCGGAGGCGAGGAGGGAGAGGAGGGGCAGGAGGAAAGGAAGGCTCGCCATCGCGTCGGTGGTCGACGGCCCAACGCGGATCGGCGTTCTCATTTTGTTTGGGCGTCCGGACTACGGGGGCGGCGGCGGGCTGCCAATGGGAGGGGGGCAACGCCTGTCCGCGGGGTCATTCAGGCCACCTCCCGTCGGCGGGCGGCGGGACGCCCGTTGGAGGACTCCGGACAGGTGCAGTCGAGCAGACGAGCCAATACGCTCCTCCGACAACTCGGCTCGTAAAAGACGGTTGACCTGCAGAAGCAACTGCAAGAACACTTCCCGTGTATTCCAATCAAAGCCCTCCGCATTTTGATGCTTTGACTCTTTGATGCCCACGTCTTTGGCTCGAGAAAAAGGACGGAATAGGAACACTGACCGGGAGTTTTGCCTTCAAGGTCAACTGAACCCGGTCAGCAAAATGGTAGCCGAGGCCCTTATCTCTACTCGTATTGACTCTGAAACTAATCTTTACGTCATAAATCAACCAGAGGTGTTGGGATAATATTATCTATTTTGAAGTAGCGTAGATAAAGCATGCCACACGTTACAAATGTCTGCTTGTATCAATTTTGATAGGTTGACACTTGCTCTTGTCTCCGGTAATATCAATATCAAAATATTTGATTTGTTCCGGTAATACATTGTTTGTACCATTAATTTCAAAATTGACATTATTAATCAAACAACGCCCCACGAGTTATAAGAATATCAATCTAAAAAATAGCAGTGACAAAATCGTTAAATACTATTACCAAACAAAGCCTAAGATAATAGGTTTTGTATCTACCTGTGAAACTATTTATATCCACATGTAGTTTGGAAGTAAGAAACGTTCGCCCATTATACTTCTACTTTGATTTTCAGGTCCATATACGGGAAGAAAAAAAATAACGTTTCATCGGTGTGCAACCTTAATGCGTAGTCAATCTACGTGATTCAATCGATGTTCAATTATGTATATAGAGACAAAAGACTATCCTACATTGTTTGAGTAAAACCGAATATCTCTTTACAACTTCCATATCCCATACAACCATCGGCCGCATATTATTATTGTTGTTATTATATGAACAAGAAAGCTAAAAAGATTCTAATAATACAGTCCCCGAAGCTACTTGCCTTGTACAACAGATCAAGAACACGTTTGACTACTAAAACAAACTTCAAGAAGGCATGTTTTTTGTGGAAAAAAGGGATAAATAGTGACTTAATTTCTCTGCATCCCTGTAAAGAAAATTTTTGGTATGATCGGGGGAAAATTTGTTTTGGGGAGATAATTGCAGATTTTCCCTGATTCCAGCCGAGCCTGGAGATGGTGGCAATGCCAGATTGCGAGCACGATCCGTCGGTGGCGGAAACTGAGGCGTCAAGCTCCTTGCTCATCTTCAGCGTCGGAGTCCAGCGGGCAAGATCCGTCGTCCACATCAGCCAGCGGATTAAACAACGGTGAACCTGGATCCATGCATCCTGTTACCAGGTCGAGATTGCATCGATTCCCCTGAACAACACGAACAGGTCGAGATAATCATCGCCCGTGCCGAGAAGATCGGGCGTCAAATCGCAGGAAGGAACGCTTCGGATCAGAGATGCTCACCCCTTCGACGGACAGGTTGGCGATCATCGCGCAGCGCGTCACGACGACATTTGAATCTGGAAAAATCGCTCTCTCGCACGCACCTTCGAGGCTCAGTTCCTTTGCCAGGCCCTGCGCGTCGATCTATGAGTTTGTATCTTGCTTTCATGGTTCTTGCAACGCGTAACACGAAAGATTACCAAAAATGATGCAGAAGTACCACCGGATTGATTGTTCATTTTATGCAGTTCAGCATAAAAACAAGGAGGTCGAAGAAATGTAGGAAACACATACTTCATTGAAGAAGGCAAGAGGCTTGTTTTGCCACCCCTTGGGAACTTTGAACCGGAGTTTGTAGGGACCATCCCAATCCACTCCGTTGGTGAAAGAAAATATCAAGCTTAGTGCTGCAAAAATACAAGAGGATGCCAATGAAGACGAAACACAGCTACCGATATCAATAACTCTGGTAATATATAAAAAAATTCAAACCATGCTTGGGAACACAAATTTTGATGGTATATATGGGAGGGTCAGCTTTTCCGCGGATTTTCCTTGCCATTGCTCGTGGTTCAGTCCCGCACATTATGGGCTGATTGAAACCTCCTAAAATTTCAGTAAATAAAATCAGTCAAGTAATAAATAACAGTTCAAAATTATGAACATAACACCACTTTGTGAATACCATTAAATGCTATCCCAAAGTTGGCATTGGGTGCCAGTTTGGTGGCAGCAGGATTATAGAAGAGTGTCAATTTCTCACCCTGCAGAAAGAACCTGAGCATCTTTTTGAGGAAGAAAACAAGAAATACAATGAAGCCCAAAATGTTAGGATTATCAGGAACAGAAAACTAACCGACATTGGAGGAAGTCCATTCATTGTTTTCCAATATATTGGAGCCCTTCCAATGTCGAATTCAGCCCAGGTAGGAAGACTGCATCTATAGATGCAAAATATAATTATGTACCAAAGTCAAGTGTAGAGATTTATCAAAAGCTACGCCTCAAATACTGAAACCTACTGCATGTGTTTCAGCTTCACAGGCAAAAACTAGTGCAGAAAGACAATATGCACTGGCTAACAGGTAACAGGCAATGGAGAAAGCAACTAGACAGGCAAGATTAAAGCAGAACAACAATATATTGGGGATTTACAAGTAACTACTAAGAATGCTCTTTTGTCAAGTTGAGATTCAGCACACTCGAAAATGTTGTATTTGTGTAAACAAGATGTTATTTTATTTTATTTTATTTGCCAAAACCTTGAATAAGAAAAGAACTAGGTGACACAGAAATGAAGTCTTAGAAGCACCAGAGGAAGCAAGAGTCAAGACCAGTCAGAAGAATATACATCACACCCGAACGGAACATAAAAAAAACAAATCCCAATATTTGCATTGTCTGTCCATAATATCGATTTCCATGCATAGCCTTCGAATATCTACCAGTACCTGTACCACTCATATGTGCTGCTTCTCATGCTTATAACCGGTGAGAATATGAAGAAGGAAATCCGAATTTGCCGGCGTTGCCAGCTATGTTAGAATTTACAACTTCCTAGCATGTATCACTAGTAAATAACAGGTACATCCATGAGAACACTAGTAAGTAACAGGTACATCCATGAGATGGCATACTCTTTAGCTTCCTCTAAGGCTGGAGCTGCAACAGCACTGACTCCTTGCCTTCTCTTCGTGAACCCTTTCTTGGGGAGGCGCACATGTAAGGGATTGTGTAGGAAGTTGCCGCCTTCATTAGGAATATTTGGGGACAAAAAGAAACCAGTTAGAACAATACCTAGAAACACCAAACAAAACATGATAATGACAAAAAAAGTTATCCACTTGAGGTGATTTCGACAAGCTTTTGATCAATTCCGGTCGACAGAGCAAAGAACAGCAGAAGAACATAGAGCAGAGCAGACTACCAGAACATGGTGGAAGAAGGGCTCGATCCGCGCACCGGTAGACAGCCTTCGTGCGTCCAGAACGGGAATGCGAAGAAACCTCTGCTGGGGATTGAAGCGCGGAAGCGGCTGCTGCCGTCGACATTGGAACGTCGGCCGGGGTAGCCTGATGATTCCTCTTGAGCGAGCAACACTGCTCGGCTTCCTCTACGGGAGCCCCTTCCGGATACGGCCGGGTTCACTGGAATCGGTAGAAATAGAATCTACTACCCTCTTGATGAGTTTTCTCCCACTCTGCTTCATCATGTTCTTCTTCTGTGGCGGAGCGAGAGCGATGACAAGAGGCCGGAAAAATATCGGAGAACCATGGATGGAGGAGATGGAAGTGCAAAAGAAATCGTCGACGGTCTGATTCAAAGATAGCGAGTGGCGCCGGAGGAACGCCGACGGCGGCGTTTGATTTGACCGACGACAGAGGGATAAATATCTTCCGCAGCCGTGTTCGATCCGGTGATATACTGATATCCAATCAAGACGACGACCGCATCTCCCTTATCTTCGCAATTTCTCGATACACTTATTCAGCTTTTCTTGAAATATATATATATAATTTTTTTATTAGCAGTCCACCTCAATATTTATATTTATTTTAAGTATTTCATTAAATTTTACAATGTGTTAAATGGTGTTTTAATTATTTATTCCATAAATACTTTACAATAATAAATTGGAGAATATCTTGGGATGAAAAACGCATTTGGAAATCCCTTCTAGTCTGGGTAAGTGATCATAAGGATATCCTTCGTCATCGCCAATTATTTACTTCATAACTCTCTTATAGTCGCATTCAAAATTGAAACAGAATTTATTGATACTTACTTATTGGATCTGGAGTTGACATTAATTTCCCCAAAAAAATAGTTTTGTTGGGATCATGAGAGAGATCTTAATCATTGAAATGTCTAATCATTGAAATTTTAAAGAGACTCAGGTGGTGTTTGATTAGACTTAATTTAAAAATCTTAGCTCTTAATTTCACATTTAATCAAACGTCTAAACACTGACCGAATCAGAGTTAAGAGCTTGATTAAGTATTATCAAACGGGCCCTCACTTGTTATCTTCTCTCGACTTTTTAAAACTATCAAGAGATGGATTAGAGAGATTATTACATTAAAAAATGTAAATATTCGATAAATTGAGAGAGAGAGAGAGATTACTTCAACTGAGCACAGACCCGGTGATTAACAAGAGAGACCAAGATCAAACGAAATTAGGTACGATTATCATGGATTAACAGATAAAAGAGCTTCTATATATCACCAGCGATGCTAAAAACTTCCCAAATTACAGAGAAATGATGGTCTTCAGCTCATGCTTCAGAGCTTGAGTCAACTTCTGCCGAGACATTTAACTTTTGTTCATTTCATACGTCGTTGAAGAGGATCCCGTAACATAGAGAAAAAATGAAAAATATTATCCTACGCTTTTCTCCAAGAAGCACCAGAGTTCACCAGTTTAATATATGCACGCCTAAAGTCATCGAAAAACTTCACTTGGTCAGCTGCATAGGTAGTAATCCACCTGCGTAAGTCCGTGGATATTCCCGTTCATTAGTAAATAAAATAGGACAAAAGTCAGATCGCAGTAGTGCTGATGAAGAAACAAAGAGGTTTCTTAATAATCAATGCATGCAGTACCTCAAGCATTCCTCATCCTCAGCAAGTGCGTGATCTGATTGAAGCCCTACCATCTTTGACATAGCATCTGCACACACAAACAGCAGGAAGTGTGACGAAGATAGAAACTGGAGGCGCCATCTAGCATTTCATTCTAATGTTCTACTCCGTGATGACAATCTGACAAAAATTAACTACCAACATGAGGCACCAATAATCTGTGTACTAAAAATAAGAAACTGATTGATCGGACATGAATGTTTTCAATGGGGTATGAGTATGATTTTCAACAGAAATGCATCATCAACAATGTGATATAAACATTGCTCGTCAAATGCTAAAGATGGATCATCGAAGTAAATTAACAATAGATGCTTCGCATAAATATGGATGGGTGCGCTTAATACTACTGCAATAGGAAACTGGAATAGATCAACAATTAACGTTACTGATATTTGAACTGGAATAGCCATAGGAAGACTCCTGGAGTTGAGGAGTTGAACACATTCCACTATAATACACCACCATGTAATGTGGAACACCGCAGGATTTTTTTTTTCCATTTTTATGTAGGTTAGAAATACACAGTGAAATACTAATAAAATGCTTCCCCAACTTTACTAGTATCCTCAGCATAAATATGACCAATTCTTTTTATGCAAATAAACACATCCACTCACCTGAAGACATCCATGGCTTCTCCAATAGTACCTTGTAATAGGTATTGTCAAAGACAACAGGATTCCCAAATCCTTTACCCCCTAGGGTATGTGCTCCAGACAATGCAACAAGTTCTTGCGTCCTGCAATTGGACTATCTAATCACTACAAAGGACGATGGGATATCGCAACTGCAAACAATGAGAAAGGCAGCAAAATGACTTAATTCATGCTACCGTATCACTCTTAATTTAGCTCATAGTCACTAGGACTTTATTCCATCAATGACATCCATTAGATGATCAAGCCAGTAAGACTTTTTTCAAATATAACAATAATCTTTACTAAGTGATTCCAACTTGCATGATACATCTTAGTTATTTTTGCTGTTTTACACGGTGATGTGACATATTTGAATTATCTGACTTAAAAGTATTTGTAATTGTTCTGAAAAAATCCAATAGGACTTTTTTTTTGGAAACTTTTTACCTTAGACCTTAAATGTGATCGTCATGGACAAGAACAAGTAACTGCATTAGCAACCAACGCTATCTAAGCTAACACATGGCTCAGCAGATTGTAAATTTTGGGATAAAAAAATCCATCATAACACAAATTTCAAGAAAGCTATCTGTCCTCAATCTGAAGTTTTAACATCCTTCACGAAACTTTTCTTTCCCTTTTCTTCTCTGAAAAGAAATTCTTCAAGAAACAACATGAAAAGAGAACAAAGCCACATCTATTGATGGATCTACATGGAGTCCAGTGGGGTCGTATGACCCCACTAGATTTTGAGAAATCCATTAATGGTTTTACAATGCTCTGTTAAAAATGGCTAAGAATATAAATTTTATGAGGTGTCCCCGTTGACTTTCGAGTGTCCCCACTTAAAGAAATTTCTAGATCTGACAGAGTTGGATAGAGTTCGAGACATGAGGAAGCATAAGCTAGTCAAAGAAGTACCAAGTGCACTCACAAGAAACCTTTCCCCATAAAGCTATTCTTCAGTTCAGATGCATTTAGGTTCTCCTCAGGAAGTTTTCCTTCAGGGTCAGGTGACCTGCATGATTAAATTTATAAAATTAAACGATGAATGGTTCAACTGCAATGATCATCAAAGAGTAAAAAATTCTCATTATTTATCCAAAGTCAGGCAACTTTATTAATGTCAAGTTGAACAGAAATTATTGATAACTTTCATGTAACCAAACCCCATAGACTGTTTTCTACCATACGTCATCCCCTTCTTGTTGAGGATAAGTAGAAGGCTTATTTTAGGCAGCATCGTGTACTTAACCTGGTATCTATCCTGCCTAGTAGTACAGGAATTGTTGGACCTCCACATAGTGCAACTGCTTCTGCACCAGCCACAGCAATCAAGTCGGCCCATGATACTAAAAACAAAATAAACAATCATAGACACAGTTGAAGAGTAATAGTGTCAAATTCTATTGCATGTGACTATTAATGTTGGCTACAGACCTTGATGATCATTAACCAATTCTTGCTTTGCTTTCTCCAAAACCTAAGAGAAAAGGGAAGGAACCGCAAGTATCAAAATAGTTGGACAAGCAAAAATAGTTAAGAAAGAAAAATCAATCTACAAGGTACAAGTCCATCAAATGCATGTGTTTGTTAGATAGAACTCAACTCAAGACTTAATCCTACATTATTTGGGATTAGCCATATGGATTCTCTTTCTTCATTGACGTTAATTTTAAGTTATTTTCTCAAAGATATTTAAATCATCTAAATGGCATTGATCACCCTCCTCCAGAGTAACTTAGATTTATCGCATCTTTCTTTCATTTCTGTTGTTTTAAATTTCGACTTTTTATAACTGAAGTTTCCTTTGGTCTATGTTTAATATGTCCCACCAAAATGACCTTTTTCAATTTGTCTATGATTGTCATTACTTATATTTTCTCTAATATATTCATCACATATTCTATCTAATCTAGTGTGACTGCATATCCATCTTGGCAATCTCATTTTAGCAACGCTTATTTTGAAAGCATGCTTTTTCTTTATTGTTCAACATTCACTATCACACAACATTGGTTAGATAGAACAATACTACAAAATAGCAACACATGGAGGGATGACTTGGATACATAAAAACTAATAAATAATTTAGTTACTCGTGCTTCAGAAGGTAAGCGAGCATGCCTTCACGGACTTACTGAGGCCCACATTTTCAAGTCTATCAAGTTCAAGAACAACCGAACCATTCATACCACCTGAGGAAAAATGTACATATAATCTATTAACTGGCACCAAGTGCAAAATATCTAGAACATAGTATAAAGATAAAAATTTGAGTTATTCTGAGACAAATACAGCCTCAACTTAGCTAGGCACCTGAATTGTCATTCATATCAAATGTGCCTGCATCGTGGAAAGCCAAGCGAAGGACACCAGCTGCCTTGGCTTTGGACAAGACCTTCCTCACAGCACTTCTTACAGCTAATTCTTTATTGGCATTTTCCCTACCATCATTAAGCAGTTGAATGGGGGAAAGGTTAGGAACTAAGAAAATCAAAAGGGAGAGAATATAGCTTCTAAGGAAAATTTACAGAATCTTCAAGAAAGATCTCCCTGTTGTCAACAATTAGTGCCAACTCTACTCCATCAACAACGATGAAAGCTTTATTCACATGAAATATTTATGAGTTCTATACAACCATCCATGAGTATTCCTAAAAAACATTAAATTCTTCACACTTTTGTTGTAGCACGTTGCCCCCATTACATAAAATAGTCAATGGTAACCAAAAATGAAAAGAAGTTCACAATGTTTTTGTAACTATATACCACTATTAGAAAAAGGATTTATCTCATATCATGATAGCATGGCACAGTGCTGTGCTAATCAGAAAAAAAACAGAGCAAAAACTTCACTTTTTCCCATAAATGTTTCTTATTTATTATAGCTCTTGACATTAAAAAATGCTTGCATTTTGCACATCACATTATAAGAGTATGAATTAGAACAAGAATATCTAAAACAGGAAGATTACATAATAATGCATTTACTATAACAAAGTGAACAAGGGTTGGATAGTGTATAACATTAGAAAGAAAAAAGAGAAACTAAATCTCTCTAAAAGCACTAACAAGGCAATAGGGTCTTCAAGTTACCATCACTATAACTATGGCATTGATATGGAAATATCATTTCTAACATCTTGCTGAACCTGACACAATGGAAAAACATAATATGCGAGGCATGGTTCCAATCCATGTCAATGGTATATCACGTGTTAGACAAAGGTCTCCATAACAGGTAAGGTAAGTGCTCTGATAGCTTGTATGCAATGCGGCAGAACTAAGTGATATTGAGAAGCATATGCATCAAAAAGAAAAAGCGGGGGATGATTACTCCAAATCTTGGAAACGCAAAAGCATAGACGATGTTGAAATGGCAATTAAATTACATACGTGTCCACATCAAAATTGAAGAATTCTGCCCTGCAGCGCTGGGAGAACAATAATTGCAATGCTGCAGAGAGAGCAAGTCCTCTCCGACCATATATCCTTGAAGTACAATCCTGACGTGCTGTAATTTAGAGGAAGAGGAGGAGCAATATGACAGTGAGATTCTGTTTTGTTGAGCTTGACGGGATTCTATGTTCTCTCTCAGTCGAAGATTCGTCCTACAGATTTTCTGAAGAACATATTAGCATATATAACTTCGAATTCAGAAACTTCTTAAGCTTAAAATTTATGCCACACACAACCATTTGCAAATATTCATCTTCCGTTTTTCCCATAACTGGAAAGATTTCGGGTTTACAAATTTCAGACAAACATTAACATCTTAACTTCGTTAAACCTTCGTGAAACATTGAGATTTCGAATAACAGACTCAAAATGTTACGAAGTGGCACCAAAATTAAAAATACGCAGCGGTGCCGGTGAAGTAAGGTAGTGGTTTATTGGGCAAATAAGGTGAACTACTTGTGTACAAGAGTCATGAACCTGGCGCTAGAGAGAAGAGAACAACGACTATATCCGTTTTACACTTCTTCCCTCCCTCAGGTAACATGATTTTATACGATACGATTACGCAGCTGGGTTGCCGAAACCGACAGGATAGATCGACAAACCTGTGTTGGCGCAGTTGGTGCCGGACGGGCACGAAGAAGACGGGGTGAGGGGAGTTTCTACCTGCTCCGCCGTCGACGACATGTTTGTTTGTGCCAGCAATCGAGCGCGACGACGTAGGGGCAATGGGATACATGGTGTTTGGTGTGGCAACTGGATGGTGCTGGGAACGGGCATGGCCGGCGTTGCCATAGTTCGGGAGAAAACACCGCGACAAACCACCGGAGGGACACTCTTCGCTTCCATTGATTCTCACGGACTCATCAAACCGGTCGCGGGAAAAGAAAAAAAAAACTGTCGCGGGAGGAAGATGGGGACAAGCCCAGGATCTGAGCTCCATCCGATAAGAAGCTTAAATAAATATATTTTAATATACACTATTTTACAATAAAAATCAAGAAAATTCGTTTCTGGATGGCATTGTGAAAGATATTTTCATCATTAAAATCCCTATCTATGTTACATAATCCCATCCAAACCTACTTGAATTTTTTTTTACTTTTAGATTGTAATGATTTAGTCTAGACTTTTAGAAAAAAAAGAGATAGATAGACTAGTATATTATCTTTCCTCTCAACCTTTAAAATTTATCAAGACACGAATTATAAGAATTTTAAAGTTTATAAAATCTAAAATTTTAAAGGTGAAAAGAGATAAAGATTATTTCGTGATGTTTTCAACCTATAATCTCAACCAAACAGTCAAGCGCACCCTTTGAGAAAGAAACTCTTGCAAGTAAGGTTCAATGTCACCGAGGACTTGTTTTGTTTGATAATGCAATTAACTAAATGGTATATTTGTCATACCTTAAAAGTATCTTCCATTGTTTTGAGCTAACGTAAAACATTATATTATTTTGAATAATAGTTCTTGTGTTTTTTTTGTGGGGGGAGGGGAGCTGAAGTTCTTGTTTTAAACATTAGGTTGGAATCAAAACAATAACACATTATAATTATAGAATCATTTTAATTATGCAGTCTCTAACGTTGTTTTTATGCATTTTACAATCTTAACTATATAAAATCTGTTACTTTAAAACCTAAAAACAATCTTATTCTTAAATAAAGAGTTTTGAAACAAGATAATGAAATAAGATCTAAACAGGTGTGAACCAAAGACTGGGGATGTTTAGCTGGGATTATAGAAGAGTTTTTAGAAATCTCTGGCATCACACAATTTCAGTTAAACACATCTAATTTTTTATGACTTTGAATTAAAGTGATTGAATTTAGCTTTTTACATAAATGAGAGATGGGCTCATATATTATCTTTTAACCTTTACGAACAACCAAAAGATGAATAATAGATATTATCAATTATTACATAATATAAATTATTGAAAAGTGAACCGATTAAAGATTAACTCATAATTTCTTTCTGTGTTTATTAAAATGCACCCTAAAACTTCCCAAATTACAACTATACATAGCGCGTAATTTTTTTTGAAAAAGACTATAATCTTGTTAATTGACTGAGAACGTAGGAGTTACATACTTGTCAAACTGAAGATCAAGACACAAATACAAGTAGATAATACAAATATGCAACAGAGTATCATATGGATTAAGCCAAGATCAGAGATTGACCACAGTAAAGATAGATATAAACCTAAATAGTGAAACTGTTTCAAGGCTTCATCTTCGATGAGATTGAGAATTGTCACGAAAATAAGATAGATTTGTACATGAATATTGTATTTTGATGAGCGAGTAAATAAGCCCTTTTCTTGGAGTTTGACATAAGTTTGGAGGCCGGATGATCACATCGTAGAGATGTGGGTGTTGCCCAAACTAACGATCTTGTAAATAACCACATGACAATGTAACCAACGTCGAAAGAAACCTTAATATTAGAGCAGAAAATAAGGACAAACAAATTAATATATCAATCTACGTAAGTCAGGATATAATCTCATTGCAAAGTATATAATAGTAATCCAAATTAAAGATGATGAGATTGATTAACCTAATCAGATGTTTAAAAGTACTAAATTATGTGGTGTTTGGTTGTATGACAGTTTAAGTTTTTGTTATATATTTTTTTGTAACAACAATTGGTAAAAATATGTTTGGCAATCACCACAAACGTATTCTTATAGCAAGTTTCTTCTAAAACAAAAAATGAGATTTTTTTTCTTATGATCTCTCACCCTTTTGGTTATGCATGGGCTCCACTATTTTTATCGTCATAATTCACCAAACATTGACAAGTTTATGTCATTTTCTATCTTAGACCGTATTGGTTAGTAGCATCATGCATCTCTATCACTAATAATTTTGAAATTGACGTTAATATAAAAACATACTAATAGTATCAAATTACGATATAAGTGGTCACCTCTATCCGATACTTTATCCTTTAGAAGTATCAATAACAAATTGTGATACAGTATTATTTTGGATACTATAATCAAAGATGGCATTAGATTTTATTTTAATATAAGATCTTATCATGTATAAAAAATCCTTATCTAGCGTCAATTGATGAATAGGATTCCGAACTTTATGTTACTCTCTACAGATAACATTTCGATTTGCGAACACGTTAAGATATTAAATTAATAAATTATGTACTAACAAGCTTCGATTAATTATTTTCTCGACGGTTGAGTCGAAGATAACTTCTAAGTTAAATATATTATTTTGTTCGAAACAGTTCGAGAATGAGTAATCTTGTGAGAAGACTACTAATGATATGATTATTAATTAATCAATTAAATTAATCGAACCGTAACACATAATATCGTAACGATGACTCAACAGGAAGGTCAGTTGTGACCTGTGACCTACCTATATATATATATATATACATACGTGTGTGTGTGTGTATGATAGATGATGCGTGTGACCTTTAGCATGACATCAAATTAATTTGTAACTAATTATATTAACATCTCCATTTACTTAAACAGGAGGATTACCAACAAACTTCCATTCAGCTAGTTAAGAACACCGGTGCTGCCGACGAAGAAACAGATCATTTCTTGATGAGAACTCTGTGCAGTACGTCATAGGGCTGTAAACGGATCCGGATAAAATCTAGATTCGGTTCGAATTCGTATTCGGATAGGCGGATATTATCCGTTTAAGCTGCTCCGGCGGATAGTTATTTCGGATTCGGATATTATCCGAAAACTAAACGGAGCGGATTCGGAATCAGTAGATCCGCTCCGATTAAGATCCAGTTCGATCTGAGCCATTAGATGTAAGATCCAACGGCCATCTTTAAACCATAACCTTTCACCTCCGAATCCCTAATCCCTCCAGCCGGCCAGCGCCCGACTCCCCCGACATCCCGCATCGGCGCATCCTCGCAGTGCCTCCTGAGCATCCCCCCCCCGTTCGGCCTCCCTCCCGAGCGTCCCGGCGCGGCGGCGGCGGCGCCTCCCGAGCATCCCCCCCCCATTCGGCCTCCCTCCCGAGTGTCCCGGTGCGGCGGCGGCGGCACGACATCAGCATCCCCCCCCGTTGGGCTGCGGCGGCGGCGCCTCCGGATCCCCCCCTGTTCGGCCAGCGGTGGGATCCCCCCCCGTTCGGCCTCCCTCCCAAATTTCTCTCTGCCGCGTCCCGCAACCCCGCGCGGGACTTCGCCTACCTCAACGAGGAGCCGAACAGGGAGCCAGTTGTGCCGGGGGCCGAAGCGGATATTATCCGTATCCGAGAGATATCCGATTGTGAAAATTCGCTCCGTATTCGAATTCTAACCGGAGCAGATATCCGATATCCGAATTGACTAGCGGAGCGGATTCGGAAATGGCATATCCGCTCCGTATCCGCTCCGTATCCGCTCCGTTTACAGCCCTAGTACGTCAAGCATTCCTCATCTTCACAAGTGCATGATCTGATCGGAGCCCAATCTTCGGATGTCACATTAATCTTTGACATTGACAAGTGAATTTAAACACATTATATTTTTTTGTCTAAAAAGAATAGAAATATATTTTATAATGATTATGAAATATCTTTTTGAAGAAGTTTCATTAGTTGTAAAACTAGATTTTTACGATAAAAAAATAGTCTATCACGCCACCGAGCACTCCAAAGTGTTGTTCGGTTGTGTTGTGAAACTCCAAGCAGTCGTAACTAAGTAGATTCAACTTCGGAAATTCTGTGGATATATATATATCGAAATTAGAGCATGTCACCGGCTACTGGTTTCTTTCTTCTTCTGTTTTTTGGAATCACAAAACACTAAAACATATTATATATATATATATCAAAAACAAAACAATACAGCGGAATCCCGACCGTTCACACAGCCATCTCAGCCAGAATCCGATCGAGTACAACATGAGACAAGGATAACAGAGAAGAGGACCACTTGGTATCCTTTGCCGATTTTATCGCCCAACGGGCCAAAATGTGCGCAGCAACGTTGTTCCGTCTAGGACTGAAAACAACTCTAGCGGAGGATGCCTCCAACCGATGACGACAACTGCTGCGGAAGGTGGAAGCTTTTCAAATATCCGGCCCCTATTGGTTGATGGCATTTACAACGGATAGAGCGTCACTAAGAATATATGGAGAGCAAATATCAAAATATTTTCAAATACAGGTTTCAAGGATGGTGATCGATTCTAAAATTTGCAGATCCGTAAATACTGAGAGAAGTTTTTCGGGCAAGTAATCTTCCCCATGATTATGCCTATTGCTCTCTGCTTCGAGTCCGTAGCAGTATCAACATTTATTTTCACCCGAGAAGACGTAGGGGACACTCTTCTAAAATCATGTTGTCGATCAAAGGTATTTAAATTTAAATTTTATGATTTTAACCTCACACTCCTAATAATCAAAATTAAAGTAAGTGTCACAAATCAGGTATTTAAAAATAAGTGATCACATATTTATCCGTAACCTTTTCCTTTGAGAAGTAATCGCACAAAAAAGTTGGTGTGACGGAATGACTTGTTTTTTTTTACGCCTCTTAACTTCGTATCTGCTCTGGAATTCACTGTAATTAACGAGAACGGTTGATAAAAAAATAGGGTTAATTAGGAATAAGCGCCGGACAATAACGAAAATTAATGGGGCAAGAAAAAAATTTAATCAGTTGGAATGTTGGGTCAAAATACGTGTTCTGTATTATAATATTTGACAAAGGAAACTATACTCTTTGTTCTAAACATCTTTTCGAAGATATTCATGGCATACCATATGAACTTGATCGTTAATTATTTGCATAAAAAATCAACAATAAACATGTTTTCAACTAGACGAAGAAAACTAAACTAATAAATTTTGGGCAAAAATAATATTACCGAATTGGACTGATGTTTGAGCGTAACGGGGTTCATCCGGGGGACGATTTGAAAAATAGAGGTGACAAAAGGGGTCTACGGAAAATTTACCGGAAGTCGGGGGTCGCCGGCGCACGCCCAGGTGTGGCGCACTATGTATTTATCAAAAAAACATGTAACGCAAAAGTTGAGCCGAAAGAGAGCAACACGCGTCCTCTTTTTAACAAAGCAACTCAACACCATTCGCTACGTGACACGTGGACGGCTGACTGTACCCATTCGCCACCGCAGCCCCACGTACCCCATTAATTAGCAGAAGGGACACTAATCATGAAGATGAGTCAGTCTTGACGGTTGTCCGTGCGGCTGTGCCGCAATGGACGTGCCTGCCCCTGGGGGGCAGGCGGGCCGTGTTCGAGCTGGGGCTCGAACACGCTTCATCCACTGCTGTGGATCCTCCGTGGCCACTGTGCCACCGTCCAAAAAAAAAAAAAAAAGTCAGTCTTGACGGTGGTTGTCACCCATGAACAGTACATGTTATTCTTTTTTTTATGAATATGTCTTTATACAAACAAAGTTTTGAATGGATCAAAAACCAGTTCTCGTGACATTATTCGATAGATATGTGTTTTATAAATATCTTGTCAAAAATATGTCTCTTCGTTGACTTTGGTTTCCTATTCGATTCTTCCCCGTGTCATTCTAAAATAGATATAGTACCCGTATAAAATAGAAAATAAGTAGCTATTGGGGTGTTTGATTGCATCGTAACGAAAGTTTTTTATTTTAATTTTTAAAATTTATAAGAAAACTCATTAAAAAAGGTGTTTGGCAATCTTGACAAATTTATGTTTTGAAAGTGATTTTTTTCTTAAACAAAAAAGTGGTTCCCACCTCTTTCTTTTTTCTTGTGGTCCCCCACTTTGTTTGGTCATGAATGGTAGTTACTCTTTTTTTATCACATATCTTCAAACATAATAATTTTATGTCATGAGTTGGTTCACTTTTTATTTTAATATAATTTTTTATCATGAAAGTGTACACAAAATTATCATGCAACCAACCACCCCATATGTGTTTTCGAAAGAAAATAATAATTTTAAATAAAAATGTAAGTGAAATATGAGATTCTAAAATTTTAATGCAAGTGAAATGTAAACATAAACTTTTAAAATGATTAGATAAAAACTTATCAATCCTAAAAATGTGTCATATATATTTAACAACTAATATTAACAAAATAAGTAAAATACAATAATACGACTTTATAAAAGGCAAACTATATAAGCTTTAAGATGATTAGATAAAACTTTAGCAATCATATGCGATTTATTAACATTTTAAAATAAAATATATATTTTAACGGCTACCGGATTTGATTCTGATTTTGATGATAAAAAATTTTAAAAGTTCTAGTCTAATTGGGATTAAAATTGAAATGTCATAATTCGTATTGAAATAGAAACACAAATAAATAAAATGTCTGTCGAGCTTGACCTTGTGCAAAAAAAGAGTAATTCTTGTCGAGCTAGAAATAAAATGTTAATGAGGTATTTAGTTGCATGATAATGAAAATTTTTGTTTTGATTTTTAAAAATCGTAAGAAAATTTGTTAAAAGAGATGTTTAAAAATCATGATAATTTTATATTTTAAAAATAATTTTCTTCTTAAACAAAAAGGAGAGTCTTATCTCTTTCTTTTTTCTTGTGATCCCCCGTTTTGTTTGGTCATGTGTGGTAGTTACCTTTTTTTTGTAATCACATCTTTCCAAACATGATAATTTTATGTCATCAGTTGGTTCACTTTTTATTTTAATATAATTTGTTATCATAAAAATATATAAAAAATTATCGTACAACCAAACACCATGTAAAATTTTAATGTTTAGGAGACATATTTAAAAAATACAAATAATATGAGCACTAATGTGCAAAAGTGAGAGCAAGTTATTGGGGCGAAGCCTGGAAGAAGCCGGCTGGCGGAAGAGAAGAGTCAGCGCCAGAGCGACGCGAAAACGGTGGTCGGCGGTGACTGAGTGCGACCTTGTGAGACTGGGGAGGTGAAATGGACGGGGTCGAGGATCTGGTCGCCGGGGGGGAGGAGGAGGAAGACGAAGAAACCCTCGAACGACGGGCGTGCTGTTTGGGAGCCGAGTAGACGGTTACGCGGCGTCCAGGACAAGGCAAGAGAGTGGAAGAGGAGGGGAATCGATTCTCGCTGGCCAGACGGGCGAGCAACAGCAAGACGTGCAAGAGAACGAACGGATCAACAAGGAAGGAAGGAAGGAAGGAGGGGAACAGAGAAGCAAGCAAGCAACGAGCGGCGCAGTGCAGAATCAAGGCAAGGATACTTGGGAGAAGGGAAGGAGACTCCTCGGCTTGCGCTTCTCTAAGTAGAGAGAGAGAGAGAGAGAGAGAGAGAGAGAGAGAGAGAGAGGGATCAAGAATCTTCGGCAAGTCGTGACAGGAAAACCCATATGTCGAGACATACCCCAGGGACGAAGCAACTCAGAGAAGCCGCTCTCGCCCGAAGCCACCACCATCGCCTCCGCGACTCCCCCCTCTATCCTTTTCTATTCCTCCTCCGTCCTGCTCGTAACGCCGCTACCGCTATTGCTGCTTTTGTGGATAGGGCGGCTGCATCTACTAATTTCCGGTTCACCGCCACTATTGCCGCGGCACGCTCCGTGTGCGTCCTCTACGTCCACTATCTGTTCCACCGATTGTTGTAATTTGCTGGGCGCGTGTCTATCTCTGCTTGGCTTCTGGGAGGATGTATAACGCATACTTGCCTATTCCGCCAAGCCGCGGCCTCGTCTGTTGCTTGCTCGTTCTATTGTTTCATGTTGGTGCGTCCCTCTAACTTCAGCCGCTTGATGTCATCTTTCCTTCTTCTTCCCTCTTTTCTTTTTTACCTAACGCTTCAGTACCTCAGCAACGCAAGAGACTCAGAGAGCTATTCTTATCTTCTTTGTTAAATCTTCTCCTGCTGCTACTTAGAAGGTTGAGATAATGCATATTCTTCCGCCCGGCGCACTCGATTAGAACAGCGATGGCCAAAGAAGCTTAGTTGTTTCCGTGTTCCGGCGCTTGTTCTTTGATTATCATGCTACACTAGTCTAGATATTACGTCGTCGTTAGACTTCTTACTGCTCGGAGCATATGGATTGAATGAAAAGTTGACTATTTTCTGTCCGTCTACGGTGTTAATAATTCTCTTTTCCCACTGAGTTTAACCAGTACTTGGACTACGAATCATGTACCTCCAGGTTTTTGATAAAACGTGGCTTGACCACTGTTAAAGGATTGCAAACTTCCCCTCATGGTTACAGGGACGTTTTGCTCTAGATTCCCCTCATGGTTACATAAACTCACTTTTACGAAAGGCGGACAAGCTTTGGCAGCATCACATGACATGTCTATTTCAAGTTTACATATTTTAGGGATGCTCTTACTGCAGCTGTACATGTAACTCTATATGAGATGTGAAAAATCTGTGTGTTAGGAACTTCATTCAAGAACATGGTAGAAATTCTACCCGGTGACTTAGGTTTTTCTTCATTCTTGTCTGATTTATGTCAGTTCTTGTAACCTGCATTTAGAAATTTATCAGGCATAGCCTGATGAAGGATACTTTTTAGGTATCTTTATGTGGATATGGTATCTATATCAATCGATATGCAGTATACATTGTCAGCCGATGTTGAGCCAGATTATCAGCAATGCTGGTTGCCTCCATGTTTCATTTCCCATTGGAAGCTCAACCTCCCATTTTCTTAAATTTAAGCTCCAACTATGTGAACCATGTATATTTCAAAAAACAGAAGGAAAGAAAAGAGCTGGGACAACAATTACTAATATTCCATGGTTCTGTGATTCTTATCATCAGGCCTTGAACATTTTTGGCCTTATCCCATCTACATTATCAGGGTAGTCTTGTTTAGTTATGATATGACTTTGTTACAATTGGTCATTACCTGCAGTAGTGCAGTTGCACTCGATACTCCTGATCTTTTGAGTTTTGAGTGGGCTCAAGGAGTTTCCTTGCCGTTTAACATATATATCTTTCTCAAGGAAAATTCAATGTTGCCTATGTTTATCATTTTGAACTTTAGCAAAATCCTCAATGGCTGAAATTTCTGCTTATTATTGGTTCTGGTCACTTGCCATTCTGTTTCCATTAATGTTATGACTTAAATCAGTCTTCCTCTATGGAAACAATCTTTGCCTTCCTATATTTCAGACTAGTCAAGTCTTTCTGATCAGGCTTCTAGCGAATGCTTGAGCTCAAATAATATTTTCTATATTTGAAGTTATTTTCTTTTAATTCATTGGTATACACATGAGCGGATATTATCATAGAATATTACTCAACAATTCATTCATGTAGAGTTTAGCTAGAGCTACAGTAGCTAATACATATAAAAGATTGGTAGATTTTTATTTTTTGACTTTATTTTATTAGAAATATAGTTTATAGGGCACTTCCTTAAAGTGTTCTTTCCCTAGACATACTATTTGCAGATACGAGGAAATAATTGTCTACTTATTTATAAAGGGACAGTATTAGGGGGAAAACTTTGTAGACATTCCTTAACTCACTTTTGCCTTCGTCACCTTCCCCTAGCTGATCATCTTGAATGCCACCAGAAATACTGAATGAGCTGAACATTGTGTTTTGAAGTATCTTTTGCTACCTTACCTTTGTTAGGTGCGAGAGTTGGTGTCCTTGAATAGCATGGCATAGGTGGCTTCTCTCTCATTCACTTTTTAATCTTTTTTGTGCATAGCACATGTGAACAATTGTTTTGGGGTCCTTGTTACTAGTATTTCACCAGATGGACAGTTCAATTGTCTTCTGTATTTTTTTGAAGAAAGAGCATCTATTATGTTAGAGACAAATATAGGACTTCTAAAAGATTTATTAGGGAAAATCAATGATTCTAAACACTTGAACCAGTCTACCAGAAGACACTGATACTGAAAACGTAAATGTTCTTGAACATATGCTTGCTATTAGGGGCATTTCCTTATGTAATCCCTATACTCTTACCAGCTCGGTAATTGAGGGATGGAGTCATGCCTTTTCTTTATCTGTTGTTTTTTTACTCTTGTACCTTCTGTTTACTTAATGAAAATAATGGTCTTTTGACCAGTTTCAAAAAAATGCTTGCTATCAGTTTACAAATAATAGTAAAGAGCTTGTGTCACTTCAAATACAAGAACTCATAGCTGAAGATGAAATTTGGTGATCCTAACTTATGGATGAATCATTCAATTTGTCTTGTTGCTATGGAATAAAATGAAAAAGGAAATTTGGTAGACAATAGACATGACAGTAAATGGGGTTAAAAGCATTGAACCCTTATTTAATCAATCAATAAATTAAATCTAAAAAACTATCACTAATCTTTCTTCAGTGCTTTTATGGTTTCTGAACAATTTTTAAAAAGAGACTAAAATGTTAAAGTTAGGCTGTTTGACACAAGAGAAGGATTCAACCTGACTTGGCTTCTGTGTTTGCCAAGAAGAAATAAATACTAACTAGGGAAAGGACTAACTAGATGTTGGTTATAAAATTTATGAAGTTTGATGCTGCATCATGGTTCAGACAGACCCAATGTGCCCATTTGTTTCTTCCTTCTTGTCTTGAATGTTAAGGAAACCTATGTATCATAGGTTTCTTGTCTGATGGGTTGATACAAGCTAAACCCTTGGCCAGATGATATCAATGTTTGGAAGCTCACTCTTCCAGCTATGTTGTGGTCCATTTGGCATAAAAGGAATAGAAGAATATTTGAAGAACACTTGTGAATCCTAGTGTGATTACCCATATGATGGGCTGCCGTGTCAAAGATTGGACATTAGCATTTTCAGGCATTTCAATGGATAAACACCTCTTCAAGGAAAAAATTCTCTTCCTCAATGCTTTCTTTTTGTAATGATTGTTCTCATCTACCTCCTTGAAACATCCCCCTTTTTATAACACTTTTTGCTTCCTTTCATGTACTTTCTTTTGTATTGATAGAATTTTAAACTTAGGGCCATATCAAAAAAAGGAAACCTATATATCATTGTGAGAGGTACGGGTGTAAACGGAATCTGATATTCCGAAATTTGGATTCGATTCCGGTAAAAAATAATGGGTTTGGAACTTGATTTTGTATTCTTTAAGCTATGAGCTATTGGAATCGGAGTGAGATATTTTGATGAGTTGTAATCAGTTGATTCCATTTTTGTTTATCCGATTTTGATACAAATTAAGTATACATAATTAAAATTAATTTAAGTAAAAGTAATTAAATTCTAAAATATGACATATAAAGTGATAAATGACAAAAATTATTTTTAAAGAGATTATATCAAAATTTAGTAATTATATGTGAATTATTAATCTATTTTTAAATAAAAAGTAACATATAATATATATTTGGAAAATTTTATTGGATTTAATTTTGATTCCGATAACGGAATCGATACCAGATTGAAATTGGGACATAGTGATATGAAATTATTGGAATTGGAATACCCTAACCCTTATTGGAATTGGATACAGGGATTCCGCTACCAAATCCGTCACATTTGCAGCCCTAGTAAGAGGGCTATGTGCTTGATTTGCCAGATATTTCAAGGACTAGGAGAGGTAGATCTAGATCTGGAGCTTCTCATATGGGAGGGTTTTTTTTCTGGAAATGTTTCAAATCAAGGATTTCTGGATCGGGATTGGTCCATGCATTGATTAGTGCCGATCCTTATCCAGATCAAGATCAGATTGGCTGATCCACCTAAAGAAAAATTGATCCATCATTGGTGTGGATCGGTCCTTCAAAAAGTGAACAAAACAATAAAAAGTTTAGAAAAATACTTCCTAACTGATTCACAATAAATAGGCTACTGGAATCTGCCATTTGGCACCTCTCAGTGGTGGGGGATGGTGGCTGTAGCCACTCTGATCTTCCCCACCGACCCACAGATGGGGAAGAAGGGTCATATCCAGTCCATCGGACCCAATACGAAGTCGACAGATCTGCTTTTTAATGGGTTCAAAGAGCCTATACACAATACTAGGGCAAGGAAGACCAGGGCAGTAGTGGCAGCTGCTTCCCACAGCTATGTGGCACCTTTCTTGCTGGGATCCTGATCGAATCTGGAATCGGCCGATCTGGTTGTATCTACCTTGATCCAGACAGATGTTAACCCAGGGATTTGTCTCTCTTCATGGATCAGGTTCTGACCTGCTGATACGATCTGAGATCGGTTGATTCTACTAACCATGTTTTTAATTCTTGTGGAACTTGTATGTGTCATATTGTCATAAAACATAGCCCTAGTTATTGAGCACATGAAAACAATGTCAAATATTTCTTGGCATCCCCAGGAGTTATTTTGCACTCAATTTACCGTTCATTGTGTATAATGGATCCTTTTTTCTCTCCACAGGTTGTCTGAATGTTAAGTCGTTCACTGGAACTTATGGGATAAATTATGGTCGGATTGCTGATAACATACCATCACCCGAAAGTGTGGTGACACTTTTGAAAGCATCTAAAATAAAGAATGTTCGAATCTATGATGCAGATCATAGTGTTCTCAAGGCATTCAAAGGATCTGGCCTTGAACTAGTGGTTGGGTTGCCTAATGAATATGTCAAAGATGTCAGTGTTAGTGAAGACAAGGCTATAAGTTGGGTCAAGGAGAATGTGCAACAATTTCTCCCAGGGACACATGTACGAGGAATTGCTGTGGGGAATGAAATTTTAGCAGGATCAGATCAAGACCTCCAAGAAGCTCTTCTGGGTGCTTGCAAAAACATCTACAATGCTCTAGACAAGCTTCAGTTGGCAGATCTTATCCAAGTGTCAACGGCACATTCAGAGGCCGTTTTTGCCAATTCTTATCCTCCATCATCATGCACCTTTAAGGAGGATGTACTCAAGCACATGAAGCCACTCCTGGAATTCTTTTCACAAATTGGTTCACCCTTCTTCATCAATGCATATCCATTTTTAGCATATAAAAGTGATCCAGATCATATTGACATTAAATATGCACTATTTGAGTCAAATTCTGGAATTTATGATACAAAAACGGATCTGCATTATGACAACATGTTTGATGCTCAGATAGATGCAGCTTATGCAGCACTAGAAGCTATAGGATTTGACAAGATGGAAGTTAGGGTTTCTGAGACAGGCTGGGCTTCAGGTGGAGATAAAGATGAACCCGGAGCCACTATGGAGAATGCTAGAGCATATAACTACAACCTGCGCAAAAGACTGTTCAAGAAGAAGGGAACCCCACATAGACCGAAGATGGTGGTCAAAGCATATGTCTTTGCCTTGTTTAATGAGAATTTAAAGCCTGGACCGACCTCTGAGAGACACTATGGACTGTTCAAAGCTGATGGCAGCATTTCATATGACATTGGCTTCACAGGCCTCAAGCCATCATCTGCATCCTCATCTCATTTTTCCCTGAAGGTATGTATTGTTTTTATATCTCTTTCTTTTCTGAAATCTGTCATGTGTACTTTCTGTTTCTTTCTGCAAACAAGCAGGAATATTATCTCTTACGGTCTTACTTGAACATAACGATCTGCTCATAAGCCTGTTATCTTTATTTGGTCACCTTTGATCTGAATTGAAACATATCAGGACAGTGAAGGAGATGAGAGGAAGAGGTAGACCTAGATTGATGCGGAAGGGTGGAATACAGCCAAATTTGGAGAACTTGGACCCGTCGGAAGAGGTAGCTCAAAATTGCTTAGAGTGGAGAGTCTAATTTGGGTTAAGTCTTCGTTAGGTTTAACTTTAATATGAATTAATTAGGTTTCCCACCTTATTGTGTGTTATATGTAAACGGAATCTTATATTTTCAAATTCTGATTCAATTCCAATGAAAATTAACTGATTTGGAACTTATTTTTGTATCTTTTAAGTTATTGGAATCGGAATGAAAATCAGATATTTTGATTACTTATTGGAATCAAAATCAGAATCAGATGATTTAATTTCCATTTATTCGATTTCGATAATAAATAAAAGTAAAATGTATTAAAATATTGTTAAATAAAATATAAATATAATATATGAAGTGATAAATGATAACAATAAAGTTTTAAAGAGATATTATGTAATTTTAGTAATCATATGTGAATTATTAACTTATTTTTAAATAAAAACTAATATATAATATGTATTTTAGAAATTATAAAATTCGGTTCTAATTCTGATAATGGAATCAAAATTGGAACACAGTGATTCCAAAATTATTAGAATCGGAATTGGAATACTTTAACATGTTTCGAAATCGAAATTGAATTCAGGCAATTCCATTCAAATTTGCAGCCCTAATGTGTTAGCATTTTGGAACGGTTACCATTTATTTGCGAACTGTTAATTTTAAACCTCTTGACAAGATGCCAGCAAGATTGAGGAAGGGACGGGTAATAGAGAGGCAGGAGGGTTTGCGGTAGTGACTGCATGAAGAAATGTGATGGACAATAGAAAGGAAATAAAAAAGGTCCACGTAGTAATGGTGAAAGGGGTATTGTGAAGTTATCCATGCTAAAACTAGGGGAAAAATCTTCATAGATGAGTTAAGGACAGACATCAAACATAAAAGGGGACCCACATTTTATTCCATGGATGCCATTCCACACTGAGGTGATTCCTTTATAGGGCTTCCGGCAGATCAGAGTTTAAAATTTATTTCAGGGAAAGAAAAACAAAATCAAATCTTCATCTTACATTTTGTCGGGATGGAGATCCAGTTCAAGAAATTTTAGTGACATTTTGCATTTCTATCCTTTTGGGGTTTGATTGTAAATTTTTGAATTTTTTTATTTCTTTCTCTACACTTCAATCCTTAAGGGGACTTGGTGGTAAATATTTTTTTAGATGTCTTTTTTTTGTAGTTTGACTCCTTATATAATTAGGGTCCTTAAGTTGGAATGAAAGGAAAACAAGGAAGAATTTTTGGAAAAATAGGAAGCCTCAGCTTGTAGGCCTTCTTCCATGTTCTCCTTTCAAGGCTCTGGTTTTGGCTCTGGCTCGATTGGGTTCAGTGTCACATTCGGCCTCCGTCCGCTCTCAGCATTGGCACACTTCTGCATCATCTTTTTTTATTTGGCCCCGTCTGACGATCCCCAGATAGTCCTGTTGGGGGGTGGGGTCCCAGCACCGCCCGAGGAAGGCGGGCACCTTTCGGCGCATCAAACAACGTCCAATGACATCTTTGGTTCTTTTGGTGTTGGCGGCTATCTGGAATTCCGTGGGGTCTTGCTCTCCAACCAACATTGCTGACGAGGCCCTCCGGCAATCCCCGAAATGCTTCTTTCCCGCCATCACCTCCCGTCCCTTCTCCACATCCCTCTTCTATCCCATTGCGAGAACCTTGCCACCGTCCCACCGTTTCTGGAATCCGCACCATACGGCCCTCCTTCCCTTCCTGTCCAACCATCCCCTCCATTTCCGGCTCCACCAGACCACCCTCACACCACTCAACCACTTCACTCCGCCGGCTCCTCTGCTCCCTACTACTAGACGATGATGGAGAGGGGGGAGAAGAAGGAGAAGAAGCAAGAGGTCAGGGAAGATGATCGGGGATGAGAGCCCGGGTGAGCTGGGATCTGCCAGCACCATGCTACCTACACCCAACTGCAGCATCACCTGCTCCTCCCCTGTCCTCTACCGTTTGGATGAGAGCGACGGTTACGTGCAAAGATGACAAGCCGAGGCAACGAAGACATCGATGTCTCCCATGCCCGACTGGTTTTGTTGGACCTTAGGGATGTCTTCATGTGCGAAGTGCGATTTTGGGCCTCCGCGACCCCCACCACGGCAGGGACTTCCAGGATACCCCCCCCCCCCACACACACACACACATCAGGAGCTCCAAGATCAAGCCATGACCCCCTAGGGTGTCTAGTTTGAGCCTGTGTGGCCGCCACCGGTCCAGTTCACACCGGTTCAGTGCATCCATAGCCAGTTCAAGGGTGATTCAACTCAGTTTGACCAGTTTTCCACTGGTTCAGCATGGTTTAAGGCCATTCGGTCCCATTTTGACTGGTTCACTTTGTTTTAGTTTTTTTTTTAATGTTCTAACGCCTTTTTGCAACATTTTACTCAGTCCACTGCACCATCCCGCATCAATCTAATGTTAATAACAAGTTCTTAGCTGTAAAAATACTAAATGATATGCAGTAATGCTTGGTCGTAAGAATCACACGTGCAATTGTAGATGATGTTTCTTGTATCCAGTTGCAGCCACCTAAATCATAAGCCTGCATTTGGAAGGAAGGATGGTGTTGTTATCGGGGCATAATCCCACATTAAGAATATTAAAAGTAATTATGAGAATATAATTGTCATTCATCATATCAAGGTTGAGTTGGATAATCCTAATAAATTCAATATGGTATCAGAGCTCATGGCTAATTTGAATGTGTCTACACCCAATGTTTCTTAGTACATGTGACAGTGTCAACTGTCAGGTCAGCCTGCATGTAAGGGGCATAATTTTATATTTGAATATGGGAACTTGTTGTAGTAGTGCAGTGATCTCTCTATCATCATTCTGAGTTGGATGTAGGGTGTTCACGGTATGTTCAGTTTAGAGCAAGAAATATTTGAAACCAAACCAAACTGACACTTACCAACCTGAACCGAACCAAACCAATCTGTTTAGGACTGGTTCGGGTTAAACAAAAAAACCTTGTAATTATTTATATTAATAATAAGTAATGAGAAATATCTCGTTATCTTAAGTTCAAATCTAACATTTAAATGATGTCGTGGACCTAAGACAAGGCATTTGAGCCTCTTTTAAAGAGCTCAGCCCAGGCTTCTATGTAGTCCATCTGATATGGGACTAAGGAAGACCGCTGCTGTGTGAACAGAGTCAGAGCCGCAGAAGCTTAGCCCCATATTGGCCAGCCTACAAACCTACATATTCTTACGTACTTTTTCTTCACAACAGCAAAAACTTCAAGGCAGTGTGCCTGCTTTCTCTAACGGCTTGGTTGAGGGGTTGTTTGCATTGTTTACAGAATCGGTGGAATCGGACCGATTCCGGAATCATATCGGTGGATTCCATGCGGAAGGACCGATTCCGGCATGAATTCCGCGGAATCGGTCGGAATCGGTACGGAATCGGATCGGAATCGGATCGGCCGAATCGGTCGGGATCGGAATCGGAATCGGAATCGGATCATTTTTTTTCTTTTTTTGCTATTCCAGTCGGATCGACTAGGATCGGCTAGAATCGGTCCGGAATCGGAATCAAATCGGAATCGAAATCGGATCGGTTTTTTTTTTTTGCTTTTTTTTTCTTACCGATTCTGGATCGATTTTCTAAAATTGGATCGGTCGGAATCGGTCCGATCCGATCCGATCCAGATCGGATCGGTACCCACCGATCCCGATTCCGATTCCGATCCCGCGATCCTTGGTTGTTTGGGTTCATGATTTGGGTCTGGTTTATTTGGGTTGACTTTTTGAACCCGATCAACCCGATCCACTTTGTCAACCCGGCCCAACCCGACAATTTTGGGTTGGTCTGGTTCTGATGGGGATATATTTTGGGCTTTCTTTTACTTGGGTCCCTGTGAGGACAAGTTTGTAAATAGAAGATTAGATGGTCTTTTTTTGTAATTAAATGTCTCCTCCCTTCTATAAAAGAAGGAGCCATGTACATACGAACAGCAAGCGATTGGAATTTTTGGAAAGGCATCGGCCTGGTGTCCCGAGCAGGGGCGCTGCCCCGTCTTCTCCCTCTCCCCCCCTATGGCGATATCCTCTCTCTTCCTCAACCCTCCGGCAGGTGGCCGTTCCCCTCCTCTCCTCCTCACCCTCCGGCCTCCGCGCCATCCTCTATATTCCCCCCCTTCCCAGTTCTGCTCGACGTCTTCCCCCTTGGTCCCCTTTCCTTCCCCCCCACTACGACGGCGGTGCGACGACCTGAATGGTGTGAAGTCGGCGTCCGGGAAGCACCCCTTCTTCAGCGACTCCCTAGAAGGCATCTATGTGCCCTTCTCTTCGCCCACAGCTGCAGATTGGTTCCGACGGTGGGGGTGAAGCGAACCGGCGATCCCCGGGCCCGTTCCATTCTCCCTCCTTTCGAAGATGGCGACGCACTGGCGTGGGGTTCCCGGCATTTTCTTCCTTGGTCCGGCGATTCCCGGACCGCCCCCCTGCGCCGGCGGCTCCCTTCCCTGGCGACGACCTCCTCCTTCCTGCCGGAAGACGATGAACAGAGAAGAGGACGGAGAAGAAGGAGACGGGGAAAGATCGAAGGTGACGTGACGTCGGCACTGCGGGCTCCCTCCCCTGCCTTCCCTGCTCCGCCGTCTGCGCACTGCCTACGGCCACCGGACGACGACGCGAACACGGCGTTCGGGCGAAGACGACACCGCCCGCCCTCGGCGTTTTGTTGCGGCCCGCGGCCTCGCGGGACCGCCGCGATGCCGCCATGGCATCAAACGGCGACGGCCGGATCACGGCCACGCGACCACGGCCAGCTTTCCCCCCCGCGCGCCACGATCTCCCGTCCGGTGCACACACGAGCGGACACGCGCCCGCGAGCGAACGCGCGTGGTCCACGCGGCTCGCGGCCAGACCGGTTCGCGGTCCAGACCGGCCAACCGGCCGGTTCAGCCGGGTCCAGACCCGGTTCAGCGCCTGAACCGGCCGGTTTAGGGCATTTTCAGCTGGTTTCGACCGGTTCGACTCGGTTCGGAGTCGTTTCGGTTCTGTTTGGACCGATTCGAGTCCGATCCGACCCATTTTGGGTTCGTTAGGGTCCTTTAGCGGCGATTAGCACCGGTTCGTTTCGTTTTCGGTCGGTTTAGCCCGGTCTAGCCGGTTTGTCCCGCATCAGTTTGGTATCAGAGCTCGGAATCGACTCGTTCTCACGAGTCGAGTCTTGGGTACGTTCGAACCGATTTTAAAACTCGAGGTCGAGTTTTCTCCCGGTCGGAGAGAATGATGGGGACATATTTTGGGATTTCTTTTACTTGTGTCCCTGTGAGGACAAGTTTGTAAATAGAAGATTAGATGGTCTTTTTTTGTAATTAAATGTCTCCTCCCTTCTATAAAAGAAGGAGCCATGTACATACGAACAACAAGTGATTGGAATTTTTGGAAAGGCATCAGCCTGGTGTCCCGAGCAGGGGCGCTGCCCCGTCTTCTCCCTCCCCCCCCTATGGCGATATCCTCTCTCTTCCTCAACCCTCTGGCAGGTGGCCGTTCCCCTCCTCTCCTCCTCACCCTCCGGCCTCCACGCCATCCTCTATATTTCCCCCCTTCCCGGTTCTGCTCGACGTCTTCCCCCTTGGTCCCCTTTCCTTCCCCCCCCTACGACGGCGGTGCGACGACCTGAATGGTGTGAAGTCGGCGTCTGGAAGCACCCCTTCTTCAACGACTCCCTAGAAGGCATCTTCGTGCCCTCCTCTTCGCCCACAGCTGCAGATCGGTTCCGACGGTGGGGGTGAAGCGGACCGGCAATCCCCGGGCCCGTTCCATCCCCCCCTTTTGAAGATGGCAATGCGCTGGTGTGGGGTTCCCGGCGTCTTTTTCCTTGGTCTGGCAATTCCCGGACCGCCCCCCTACGCCGGCGGCTCCCTTCCCTGGCGACGACCTCCTCCTTCCTGCCCGGACGACGATGAACAGAGAAGAGGACGGAGAAGAAGGAGACGGGGAAAGATCGAAGGTGACGTGACGTCGGCACCGCGGGCTCCCTCCCCTGCCTTCCCTGCTCCGCCGTCCGTGCACTGCCTACGGCCGCCGGACGACGACGCGAACACGGCGTTCGGGCGAAGACGACACCGCCCGCCCTCGGTGTTTTGTCGCGGCTTGCGGCCTCGCGGGACCTCCGCGATGCCGTCACGGCATCAAACGGCGACGGCCGGATCGCGGCCACGCGACCACGGCCAGCTTTCCCCTCCGCGCACCACGATCCCCCGTCCGGTGCACACACGAGTGAACGCGCGTGGCCCGCGCGGCTCGTGGCCAGACCGGTTCGCGGTCCAGACCGGCCAACCGGCCGGTTCAGCCGGGTCCAGACCCGGTTCAGCCCGGTTCAGCGCCTGAACCGGCCGGTTCAGGGCATTTTGAGCCGGTTTCGACCGGTTCGACTCGGTTCGGAGTCGTTTCGGTTCTGTTTGGACCGATTCGAGTCCGATCCGACCCATTTTGGGTTCGTTAGGGTCCTTTAGCGGCAATTAGCGCCGGTTCGTTACGTTTTCGGTCGGTTTAGCCCGGTCTAGCCGGTTTGTCCCGCATCAGGTTCGGTTTCTCGGGTTGACCCAAAAAGTGAACAGCCCTGGTTGGATGGCCCATTAAAGATGGTTGAGGTGATTCCCAAGGCTATGAGCTAGTGCTTAACGGCCAATTTGGATGGTCTCTTTTATGTTTCTGGTTTTGAACATTGGCTTGTACCCGACTGTGGTAGCCCATCTTTCACCCTTGATGAGACCTCCTGTAAAGTTGGCTGAGGTAGTAGCAAGGATTGCCATCTCGGATCTCGGCTTCGTCTCAGCGGGGTGAAAGAGAAGAGATCTCGGAAAAATCTCAGGATCGGATCTCAGATTCTCGGATCAAAATATATATATATGTATGAAACATGACATAATATCTTATAAAAATAGGAGTACATTAATGAATTTACATGAACATATATAACACATTTTGTACATCAACTGTGTGAATAAACAATTACAAAGTACTTTCAATACCAAAAAGATGATCTTTGTGCTTCTAAAAGATTTAAACTTGTATATAATATTATTTAAATACTAATATGGTATCAAACTTGTAACACATTTTTATGTGATAGTATAAGTGATAGCGAAATATATTAAATGTGTTTACACTATTATAAACGCGACGCAGAGTAGTCGCGGATTGACCTGTGCCGTCAAGTCGTGGGGGGTCAAGGGGGGCAGCGCCCCTTGTGGGGGGTATCAAGGGGGCAAAGCCCCCCGAAGAAATTTTTTTTTCGGACCAAGCTACATGGGGTGAGATCTCGGCGATCTCGTTTCTCGGCCCCCTCGGCGAGATCGAGATCTCGCGGATGGCATTCCATGGGTAGTAGTCAAGATAAGTTGGCCCAAGATGGTAATGATTCACCTGCCCAGATAGTCCGATTTAATATACATAGCTTTTTTGGCTCCCAAGGTAAGAAAAACAGCCTAAGTGTATTTTTCTCATGAAAGCACTTGTAATTACCATGTAATTGTTACAAGCTAGATGTTGGAACCTCGAATTTCCTCATCCTCTCTGTTTGAAGAGGAAAAGAAATTATTGTGTGAGATTAGAATTCCTTTTTGAAATTCTTTTCCTTCTTTTGGACTAGCATTGACTACTATGAAAATATGTGGTATTTATAGGAGTATTAGCTAATTTGATGTGGTATTATTTTATAGGAACACCGATGGTTCCACAGATTTGCTAAGCGTCGATGTGGGTATCACCCACTACTTAGATGATCTGAACCACAATTTAATTTACGAGGTTATATGAGTTCTTTGAAAATAAATTTTGACCTCTCTCCACCGGACTTGCGATATTCCGGTGTTAATTACATCGAGCGAACACTCGAATACCCTTGATTGACCGTCACAGCAACATATTGATCAGAAGTCATTCATCCACATAAAGAAAGCTGGAAGACATATCCCCATGGCCTTATGAGATGGAATTTGGTTGAACTTAATTCAAACTTTTAAGTTTGGGTTCATTGATTTTCTTCTTGATTTGAGATTTGATTTGATTTGTTTTGTTTATGTCTTTGGTCATTTGTTGACTTAGACAATTTTGAGTTGATCGGCATTTCGGTTTGACCGACTTGGGTTTTCGATTTGAATTCCCGTTCGGTTTGACCGGCATTTCGGTTTGACCGATTTGGGTTTTCGATTTGAATTCCCGTTCGGTTTGACCGGCATTTCGGTTTGACCGATTTGAGTTTTCTATTTGAATTCACGTTCGGTTTGACCGGCATTTCGGTTTGACCGACTTGGGTTTTCGATTTGAATTCCCGTTCGGTTTGACCGGCATTTCGGTTTGACCGATTTGGGTTTTCGATTTGAATTCCCGTTCGGTTTGACCGGCATTTCGGTTTTACCGATTTGGGTTTTCATCTTGATTTCCCGTTCGGTTTGACCGATTTGGGTTTTCGATTTGAATTCCTGTTCGGTTTGACCGGCATTTCGGTTTTACCGATTTGGGTTTTCATCTTGATTTCCCGTTCGGTTTGACCGATTTGGGTTTTCGATTTGAATTCCTGTTCGGTTTGACCGGCATTTCGGTTTTACCGATTTGGGTTTTCATCTTGATTTCCCGTTCGGTTTGACCGATTTGGGTTTTCGATTTGAATTCCCGTTCGGTTTGACCGGCATTTCGGTTTTACCGATTTGAGTTTTCATCTTGATTTCCCGTTCGGTTTGACCGGCATTTCGGCTTTACCGACTTGGGTTTTCACTTTGATTTCCCGTTCGGTTTGACCGGCATTTCGGCTTTACCGATTTGGGTTTCCCTCTTGCTTTCCTGTTCGGTTTGACTGGCATTTCGGCTTTACCGATTTGGGTTTTCACTTGGAATTCCCGTTCGGTTTGACCGGCATTTCGGCTTTACCGACTTGGGTTTTCTATTTTTATCCAAAATAGCGAACTATTTTGGGCCCCTTTTAATGGAAAGGTAGCGCAAAACCACTTAATTTCGGCAGCATTTCGGCTAGACCGGAGTTGGGTTGGCTATTTTCTATCCAAAATAGTTTACTATTTTGGGCCCCTTTTATGGAAAGGTAGCGCAAAATCACTTAATTTCGGCAGCATTTCGGCTAGACCGGAGTTTGGTTGGCTATTTTCTATCCAAAATAGTTTACTATTTTGGGCCCCTTTTATGGAAAGGTAGCGCAAAACCAGCCCCTTTTTATGGAAAGGTAGCACAAAACCAAGGTATTTCTTACCTTCTAAGGAGTGAGAATGTGGAGCTTCTCTCTCTTCCCAACTCTCTCTTTTTTCAGCACTCTCCAACCCCTTTCACGTATGGCACTTGGGGGGCTATTTATAGGAATTTTAGAGGGGCAAAAGGGTCATTTGGAAGACCCCACTAAACCCATTTTCGAGTTAGTGGGGGGGGTGACCGGAATCGGGTGGAGTTACCCCATCTTTTCCCATCTTTTTTCTTTTGAATTCCCTGCGCTGTTTGACCAAGTCAATCGGGGGTAAGTTCACCCCCCGATTGACAGATGCCGCGGCCGCCCGCACGTGGCCCACGACCGCCCACTCGGGCGGTCGTTTGCTCTTCTTCTTTTTTTCTGCTGACCGCAGTTTGACCGCGAACCGCTGCCCCCTCCTCGGCCCTCTCTCTCTCTCCCCGACAGACACAGGAGCCCGCGAGGGCTCGCAGCAGCTCCCTTCGGCCAGCCTTCACGCGGCAACGGCGATGGCGGCGGCGGGCGTCGGCGATGGCGGCGGCAGCTGCGGTCGGAGAAGGCGGCGGCGACAAGGGGTTCTTCCCCCTTCTTTCTCCGTCATTTCCTCTGCCCCGACAATGGCTCGCGGGAGTCCTTGCGGCTCCATGTCCTTCTCCCGGCGGCGACGGCGCACTCTGCTGACGATGGCGTTGAAAGGGCAAGGTGGCGGCGGAGGTGTAGTCCAATGGTGGTAGTGGGAGGCTCCCCTCAAACCGCAACCGCAACTGGAACTTGCAAGGGTTCGCAGCGGCCTCTCTCGGTCGGTCTCCATGCGGCATCGGCATTAGCTCCCATTGGCTTCTCCAACGGCAGCGGAGGATGCCGGTGACGATGGTAGAGGGAGCCGCGGCTGGTCCCGGCGGCTTCTCTCCCCCTGCTTTGTTTCTTCTTCTTCTTCTCTTAATGCTTGAGAGATTTTTTTGGTCCGACACTAGAATTATGAAAACTCTGCCATCCTTTCACATACTATGATCTGCATTGCCTTGTATGCACTTGAAATGAAGGACGTCAAGATGAAACCAGTTGAACCATGCTTGGGAATACTGTTATCAAAAGCATTATTCATCTAAAATGGAACAATTTCTAAGAGAATGAGCAGTCACAAGGCCCGCAACCAGGGACTCACAAAAGGATTTAAGCTCTAGTACTGGACAAACGTCTAATTTTAGCCGATCCCAGTTTGAGATTTTTTAGTACAACCTTGAGCAACTAAGTGGGGCTTATAATGATCAACAGTTTCATTTACTTCACCTCAGATGTTACATAAAAAAACTCTACCCTTAATCCTAAATTATTTGGTGTTAGCCATATGGATTCCCTTTCTCCATTTATGTCTATTTTGAGTTAAGCCTCAGATGTTAGATATCCACTAAAATTCACAAGTTTTTCTCCACAGGGTGGATCAACTAGTTTCCATGCCTGCCCTAATTAAGTATCTGCGTTTCTTTCTTCTGTGGTAGACTGTCATCTGGTGTCCTGCATAGCTTCAGCTACGTAGGCAGGACAAGGAAACAACGGACGTATGGATATAAACCAAATTATAAGGTGAGAGCTGGGAGTAAGAAATGAAATTAGAGAACGAATTCTTGGTACACCTTGCATGCAGTCATGCACCTTTAAAAACTGAAGGAGGGAGATGTGTCTCACTTGCTTCTGCAGGAGTATTGTGAGATGGATGAGGGTCGGTGATATCTCTGCCCTTCTTGTTCTGGCAAGTTAGGTAGCAAATTCCTTTGGGGGTACATACTTAAAATATGACTGATTTTCGAGAAAGCTAAGATCCATGGGTACAACCTCTCTTTTCATTTTTGGAGTCAACGTTTATCCCTTCTGAGTAGGTGAGTAATAGTAGCATGGAATGCCGGGTCCCAACTGGGTTGGGCCTGGTCGCCCGACCCGGTCGGTTTTTAGGCTGATAGACCCGGTCCTGACCCCGAGACCCCGATCTGGTATTTGTCATGACCCAGGTCTTGCTCTGGCCGACCTGGGTCTATTTTTTGGCTGACCGACCCGCTCCCGACCCCTGACCCCGCCTACCTTGAATAGTAGCAATAGGATCTTGTTCATGACTGAACCAGCCTGGCCTGACAAGTGATCATGTCTGGGTTGACCACTGGTTCAGTTTCTCTTACATATACATTGCGAGGAAGGACAGTATCACGGGGATTTAGCATACAACTTACAGAAAGGTGATGTATTTTCATTTGATTTGCCATTTGCATGATCGTAGTGGATGTGTTTTTGAGACTGTTTTGTAAGGGGTTTGAGCGTCTATCACCTTGGTATAACTTACTTTTTGCCCTTTTGTTTTCAAGGCACTTTTATTTCCGAATGTTACGAATTATGATTCTCAATCACCTTTCAGAAAACCTAAGTCAAGAAGGAAAAAAAAAGAAAGGAAATGGGCAATTGGTGGAAAGAAGAATTGAGAAGGAGAGGTGTGGTTGTGCTGCTTGTGCATATGGACAGAAACAAGTGGATCTTGAAGAGAGGAACATATATTGAAGAAATAACGTAGAACAGTTGAACAGGGTGATATTATTGCCATATCGGTGTCAGAGACTGGGATGATGGCGCTACATCCATTTTTTAGTAAATTATATCCTGTAATTGCTGCAAAGATGATTGTTGTGATATATGAAGTTATAACTTCTAACTAGAAGTGTAATCATGATTCAGTACCAAACCTAATCGTGCACACCCCTAGCCTCACCATCTCTTCAATATATATGTTCAGGATAGCCTTGGTCTCATTTTCATGATTAGGTTAGTTGGGGTTAAGATCTCTCCGACATATTACACTTTCTCGATACACCCTCAAAAGGTAGAAAAATAAAAAAGATGCTTCTGAAAAGTGAGATGACAAAAATTTATGCAGCTGTTAGATGTATTGCTGAGTTCTATCTAACATGCGAATGCTAAATATGTTGTCTAAAATGTTTTCTCCCCATCGGTGTGTAATTTTACTTCTACCTTGTCTCCGGCTGAATCTCGTTTACCCTTTGTACTACTGGACGACAGCTTTTGCTCCGAGAGTATGGAGAGAGCTTTTTTAGCACTGCAAGCACTTGGAACTGAATAGCAGAATTTTTCTTGGCCGTGTCCCCACCAGACTTTCATAGTTCATACTGTTTGTTCTGCAACTTTCAGCTCGGCGGCACTGACTTCTTCCTAATCCATGAATCCTGCCTATGTCCCTTTTCACAAGTTCCGTCAAAAAAAAGTGATTCAGGCCGCTGCATGGAATGAAATAAAATATGTTGCACGCAAACGATTTCCGAGACCGAGTAGTGGGTTTTGGACCGAACGGCAAGTTTTTTTTTTTCTTTCCTTCAAGTGAAATGCACCCCGTAGTTTCTGATTTTGATATGATGCATATCATATGTTTTGTCTTACAAACTGACGCCTCACGGTACAACACACGTGCATCTGACAACACTTGTAGGCGACATCCCCAAGCTGGGCGGGCCTCCTCTGCGTTGTGCTTTCGTGTTGTACGACGTTGTTGGCCGTCTGGGAATGCCTGAAGTCCTGAACGAAGAAAGGAGAACTCCGGGTTTACATATATACCTGATCTGACATAGGCGGTGCGGCAGCGTCTTCATACGGAAATCAAGGTGTTGCTGCTGCTGCTGCTGCTGCTTCTTGTGTGTAGGTCCTATAACAATGCTGTGTTTGTTATTTATTCATCCATTCTTGTAGAAGCAGCACAGTGATTTCTTACAGGTGAAAAGGCCAAGCTGTTTCATCTACTCCAGCGGTGTGTTCTGACGGTATTATTAGCGTAGCGGAGACAGTATCGAACTCTAAATGGGTGCTTAATTATTGTGGAAAAAAGATACCATAAAACCTCCCTCCCTTCTGGACGCCTTTGTGACTTTTGCGCTTGTGGTGTCATTTGGAGATATTACTAGGGTGGGGTTTTGGAAACAGAAAGCAATCTGAACATTTTTAACTCTTAATTTTATGTTAGTCTCTTAGTTTGCGGTATAAATATATTTAATTTTATTGAGATATTTATATATATTAATCAAGTTAGTATTCGTTGAAGGTATGCGATTACGTTGTTTCTATCTTTTATAGAGAGATTGTGTCTGAAAAAAAAGATTAAAACATACAATTTAATTTTAAATTTGTTTTAAGATATAGGAGATGTATTCATGTGTTAATCAAGACACATAATCAATTAGTCTAAATACTTGAATCTTGAACGGTGAGACCAAATTGATTGAGGGTCCCAAATTGAATCACACGGAATCGATTCAATCTGTTTGGTTTGATCTGATATAGAAATTAATATAACATTTAAAATGAGTGATTATATGCATTTAGTATAGTTGAGATAAATATTAACTTATGATAAAATTAATAATGTAATAATAATTATACTATCTTTTGATTTAATGAATTTATTTGATTTAATCGGATTTAAAAGATCGCCAAATTGGATAAGTCAATTAAAGCTCAAATCAAACCAAAACCGGACGGTTCAGTTTGACTTGGGGGGTTTAAAGCTCCCTTCTTTTTTTTTGGTCGACTCTAAGACCAGCTACATATATATATCATGTCAGAAAACTAATTTTAATTTTTTTTCATATTTATTTCGAACCCCATCATCTTTTCTTATATTTATTCGTTCTACCCCGCAAGGCATTGCACTTCTTTTCCCCATTAATCAGCTCACCCCAACAACATATTAATGTGCAATTAGACCCCGGCAAATCTTTGCGTATCTAGGGACAAGACGAGTACTTCACAAAAACTAAACGTGGGTTTTGAATGTTATTTATTGTCTTTTATGATTCAATAAAAATTATCACAAAAATTAACGTGTGTCACGATCAAATTAATTAGCTCACCCCCAACAACATATTGACGTGTAATTAACAATAAAATTAGTTAGCACTATTATTGACTATGCTAGTTAGTAATCTTTGGTCGATCATCTATCTTAGGGAGTACTTGTGGCCACTTCTAACACAAGGATGCTTCGAAGCTCTCAAGTTCTAAAGTATATATGATTGACTAAAGTTGATTGTTAGCAAATTCATTGAATTATTTTTTCTCTCGATTTATCCGTTGGTACCCTTTTGAGTGTAGAATCCGATACGGTAAATTTAAGAGAGAAGAAGTTACGTTTGTCCCTAAATTTGAAAATATATAAGTTTTAAAATAATTACCACACTATTGAAAAAAGACTAACTCCTCGTGTATAATGCTTAACAGGCTCAGAAAATACTTGTAGAAGACCAAGAGTACATTTGTTTGAACGTAAAACTGGTTGCCGGGTTAGATTTTCGGGAAATAGTGATCCATCCGATTATTTGTTTGAACTTAAAAGACTGGTCAAGGGAAAACAATCTCCTTTGACCATGTGAAAATGAGGATTCCGGCGTCCCAAAATTTCCGACGGAAACCGTTTTCCGTAATAGTTGATAAAATTGACTTGAAAATATCATTCTGTTAAATAAAATATATTATTTTTGAATAAATATTGTCAAGTTTAATAACTGTAAGTTACATTAACATATTTTATTTAAAATTTAATAAAAAATAATTTAATTAAATAAAAAATATTTTTATTTATATTTGGAGATTGACATAAGTACTTCAAATTATATTTTTCATATAAGTAAAATAATAGATCATATTTAATATATTATATCATCACATGTAATCCTTTTTAACATGATTTATTTTTATATGCTATCAAATAAAGTAAATATTTTAGTGAATACTTATTTTATATTTAAATATCATATTGTTTGAGATATAAGTTGGTAGATATCGGGAACATATTTTATTGACTAAAATCATATTTTTAGAAACTATGTAACTAAAAATATTATAATAAAATATTTAAGTAACATAATTTACAAGTAATTAAATAAGATAAATGATCGCATAGGAAAATATTTCCGGAGCAACCAAATGTGACCGTCCGGATTTCAATTTCTCAGAAAATGATACGCAGCGTAAGAGATTTTCAATGAATTTATTTTTACCGAGATTCAAATGGACCCTAAATCAAACCTCACGACCACACTACTTATAGTGATCTTGTTGCAATCAGATAACTCACACGTGTTTATCAGATCTAGCAAAAAATTTGCACATCACGAATGTAATCCTCCAAGCATAAAAAAGGAAAACTTCTTCGTACAATGATTTTTCGAATAAATAGCTTCAACAAACATATAGAGAGAGATATGAGAAAAACAAGTGAATTTAGGTTTATGGTGATCTTTTTTGTAGTCTTGAGTTAAGGAAGAACTTTGAATGATCATCCCTTATGATGTACAACTTCTCTTCACCTTATTTTTGTAATTCAGATATTTACCTGGTTACAAAATAATTTTTTACATATTTTTTGATAAAAAGTTGTAATAAAAATGTAAATGAGTCTTGACATAAAATTGTCATGCTTGGAAATACGTGATGACAAAAAAAAATGTACTATATATGACCAAACAAATAGGGGAGAATCACAAGATAAAAGAGATGAGATCCTTATTTTGTCTTAAGAATATATTTGAAAACATAAATTAATAATCGTTGTGAAACATTTCTTTTTTTTTACAAAAACATAAACTTGTAATAAAAATTCAATTTATCACGTAACCAAACATCCCAGCTAAGGGGTGCTTAGCTGAAAGATAAATTAAGTATGTGTGTACGTAACAAAACTTGTTAAATAAGTGCTTGGAGAGCATTAGAAATTTATATTTAATTTTTTTTCTTATGCATTCAAAAAAAGGTGAGATCTTTTTTTATCCTGTGCTCCCCCTCACCCCTCTACCTATTTAACAAGTTTACATTTTTTCTTTCAAATATAATTGTCTGTACTAAAATTTACGGTGCAACCAAACACCGTACCAGCGTTTCAATTGAGTCTTTTATCAGAATATATCTTCATAATAAACCTCGTTGCAAGGGCCGCATGTAAAATATCCGCCCCGGTTGCGTGCGAGTCGGGGACGGGCCGGTAGACCGTAGACGTAGACCGTGGCGACGTGGCGTGGTCGTTCAGGCGCTCTGCCCTTCCCGGTCCCGATGCGTTGCACTCGTTTTTTGCGTCAAACACGCGAGTCATTTTATAATGCTTTCGGCCCAAAGATTAGCAGTTTCTTACCTGTACTCCCCGAAGATGCATATTTGCAAATGTATACTTTTATAAAAGGGCATTTGAAAATCTCATCGATCCCCTGACCTGCACACCCATCCGGACGAGAAAGGTGAGGGTATTCGCGTAATACAAGCGTACCGAGAGTAAAGATGCAAATATAATTATTTATAGGAGTTGTTTTTTAAAGATTACCCTAAGTGGGTGCATGAATCTAGGCAGACACGTCAAGGGCCAGCTGGAAGGGCAGATGCGTCCCCCCACTCCTCAGCTTTTCCCATTTATTTAATTTCTCTTTGTTAATAATGTTGAAAAAGATTGGGCGGAGGGAGGTGGAGGGCGTCAAAGAGAGAGAGAGAGAGGGGAACCACCACGGAAGCTCCTCCGATTCTCCGAATACCGCCCGCCATCCATCCCCCCTTTCCCCCTTCATCCTTCCCCTCCCCCTCCCCCTCCCCCTCCTCCTCCCCATCCCCCTCTCCTTCTCTTTCCCCGGGCGCCCACCTTCTAGGGCTTTCGCCGACGAGATTCGGGGCGTTGCGGTAGATGCGTCTATGTGTTGAAGAAGGCTGCCTGCCGCTCTTGCTGTTGCTCACCTTTCTTTGCACGGTTTCGTTCCCGACGGCAGTCGATCAGCGGCAGGCAGCATGCCGGCGCTCGTCAACTTTGGAGGTAATCAGCGGCCCTTGTTCCTTCAAGTATCGCTTCCACTGGTTCCTTGTTCTTGTTCCCTCGCTCCTGTTCCCACGTTTCTTTTTTCTACGCATGTACGCGGGTGGAAATCTATTGGATTGTGGATTGGTTGCATCTTTATCTGCTAAAATTTCACTCCACTTTTTCATCTTTGTCTTGGGAGGCAGATCCTGATTGATCTTGATCTGATTCCTTATTTCGTGGGCTTTACTGTTTTTATTGTTAGATCTAGGTTTTGCTCCCCGACGCAGATCAAATGTTCTTGTTAAATTTTATTTCTCCTTTATCTTTATGAAAGGAGGAAAAATAGCTTCAGAAGTATGGCGATGACTCCATGATGTATCCTTTTTCTTTTCTTTTGCGTAGTTTTGCGACTTAATCTCTTGGTAGTTGACACTTACGAGAAGTTTCCATGGTTTCTACTGTTTTGTGGTTTCCAGGGGAAGATGACCTCTGCCATGGCAGGCGACTGTTCTCAAATGTCTTGGAACCGAGCTGCTTCCTGCCTCGTCTCGGTCGTGTTGATCTCTACTGCCCACCTCTCAAGAGAAGTCGTGTCAATGCCCCTTTTATCCCACAGGGATGGGAAAATTATGAAAACTGCAGCAAGCCCGCGTGCTATATTGATGCCCTTCCTGATGAGTGCCTGTTTGAGATCCTCAGGCGCGTGGAGGGGAAACGTGAGAGGAGCGTCGCTGCATGCGTCTCTAAGCGCTGGCTTCTGCTTTTGGGCACCATATGCAACTCTGACATTCCCCTTTCAATTTCCAAGGCCGATGTTCCATGCAACCAGCTGAGGAAAACCTTGCCAGACCTAAATGAAAGTGCAACAGGTGATGACAACGGTGGCAATGAGCAGGAGGGAATATTTCCAATGTCTGGGAGTGATAGTATCTGCCTCAGAAAGTGCCTGGAAGACAAAGAGGCAACTGATATTAGACTGCTTGCCATGGCCATTGGGACTGGTAACCGGGGTGGCATCGGTGAGCTGTCAATCCGTGGCAACAACCCAAGTAGGCCACTGACGGATGTAGGTCTTGGTGCAGTTGCTCACAATTCTCCATCCCTGAAAGTGCTTTCCCTGTGGAACTCACCCTCCATTACTGATGAGGGTCTTTGTCTGATTGCCAATCATTGCCCCCTCTTGGAGAAGTTAGACCTTTGTAGATGTCCCTCCATCACAGACAAGGGCATCATTGCTATCACAAACAAGTGTCCCAATTTGGTTTGCATCACGATTGAATCTTGCCAAAAGATTGGAAATGCAACTCTACAAGCTGTGGGTCGTTGTTGTCAAAATCTAAATTCTGCTTCTTTCGTAGATCTGGGGGGTGTGAGAGATATTGGAGTTGCATGTCTGGTCTCCTCAGCTTCCTCTAATCTTCGGAAGATAAAACTCCAGCATCTGAAGGTAACTGATTCATCTCTTGCTGTCCTTGGACACTATGGCAGGGAGGTTACTGACCTTGTCCTTGCTAACTTGCCTGATGTCACTGAAAAAGGCTTCTGGGTCATGGGCAATGGACAAGGCTTGCAGAAGTTGAAATCACTTGTTATTATCTCATGTGGGGTAACGGATGTGGGACTCAAAGCTGTTACTGGAGGTTGCCCTTTGCTAAAGAAGCTCCAAATTCGTAGGTGTATTTACTTGTCCGATGCTGGTCTTGGTGCTTCTGTTGCTGCCGCTGCAGGCTCTCTTGAGCACTTGCAGCTTGAGGAATGTAATCGCATCAGTCTTATTGGCGTTTTTGGTGCACTTTTGAGTTGCAATTTAAAGTTAAAGTCACTTGAGCTCATCAGATGCATGGGGGTTAGGGACATTGACTCCCATGAAACATCATTGCCCCCATGCTTGTCCCTTCTGTCTTTAAGTATTGCTGGCTGCCCAGGTTTTGGCAACTCTAGTTTAGCACTGGTTGGTAAAATTTGCCCAAATCTGCAACATATTAACCTGAATGGTCTTGTTGGTTTAAATGATGCTGGGCTTATACCCCTGATTGAAGGTTGTCATTCAGGATTGGCCAAGGTAAACCTTGGTGGCTGCATTAATGTGACAGATCTGGCTGTATCTGTCCTTGCTAAAAGGCATGGAGGAACTCTTTATTCTCTCTGTCTTGATGGCTGCAGGAAGGTCACTGATGAGAGTTTGCTGGCAATTGCCGACTCCTGCATTCTGCTTGATGATCTTGATGTGTCCAAATGTGCAATCAGTGATGATGGTGTTGCAGCCTTGGCATTTGCAATGGGCATAAACTTGCAGGTTCTTTCCCTCTCTGGTTGCTCAAATATTTCAGGAAGGAGCCTGCTATCCCTGGGTAATCTTAGTCATTCTCTGGTGGGTCTCAATCTTCAGCGATGCAGCTTGATCAGCAGTAGTACCATCGCTTCCTTTCAGAAGAAGATGGGGCAGTGTGACATCCTTTTCTGATAACCCTGCGAGGAACAACGATTTCCAGCAGCAAGTGGTATCATGAAGTCATTCTCACTAGGTTTTTATTTCTTTGCTTCGTCTTTTTGGGGCCTGTTAAGGTGGTAAATCGGTTGTTTCCTGGGTTGCAGCCATGGTCTTGTAGTCTTTGCAGGTTTTCTCTTGGTGGAGGGCCTGTTCTATTGTTTGGCTTCCGCAGATTGGGAGCTTTTTTTAAGACCCACGCTGCGACCCTGGAGATTTTGTTGGTTTACCTTTCCCGGCCCCTAGCGTTTTACGTCAGTCTGTTTGCTTAAGTCCATTCTTGAGGTCTTTTTCATGCAAGCTTGGCTCTCTTTTTTTTTCCGAGCAGTAGGATCTCTTGCTGCTCTGAGATTACTGTCCAAGCGTGTTTGGTTACTCGGAGGGACTGGGCAGGTTGTAATGTTACATTGCTTTTCTCACGTTGGTCAAGTGTCTTGTTTCAGTTGTCTTGTTCAGTTCCATCGAAGCCTGGATAGACAGAGTTACTGGATTTGGCGGCTTGATGTTGCTTGCCATGACAACCTTTTGCGGTTGTTTTTTTTCTCTCCAGAAAGCTCTGATTTTACAGGTGGTTGTGAACTGTAATTTGCGACTGTCAATGGCAAATTAATGGTGTGCTTATATTTGTTGTTGCTGTTGTTGCCGTCGTCAGTTGTACCATTTTATGGCAGCAATTTCGCATTCAATGGTGGTTTGTTTGTTGGTCAACTTGCTTAGCTCAAATACTGAAAAATATCTGACCAAAAAAAATACTAAAAAATATTGTTCTTGCCTGAGCAATTGTTTTCATAGAGCATTGCATATTTTACCTTAAAGTAAGTTGGCAATGCATTACATATGTGTATGGTACAGTTATTTGAATTGCTAGCCGCTTGTTTGGCAACAGTATTAACCATCTGTCAATGTTTATTTTTAAAATGATATTAATATTAGTGCAGGCAAGATTGTAAATGTAATACAAATGTTTATTTGTATCATTTTTATTGAGATTCTATAAGATACGAGTATCAAGTGATATCTGTCAATGTTAATTTTTAAAATGATATTAATAATAGTGCAGGCAAGGTTGTAAATGTAATACAAATGTTTTTTTATCATTTTTATTGATATTTTGTAAGATACGAATATCAAGTGATATAGTATCAATTTTTTTTTATTCTAACCGATAGGGCAAAGAGTTGTCGGCAGGAAATCAAGGCCGAACAGGACGCTATCTTCCTGTTGCCTGCATTGATATTTATGTGTGTATATGTGTATCTGTTAGTGTATATTGCAACGCTATTTGAATGTTCGAAACTTCGGACGAGCAGATATCCGCAGCAATAAACGTTCACCGCTGAACAAGTTAAAATTAAGCCCGGTCGCTGGGTAATGAACTGGTACAAGATACTCCTAGGTGACGAACGAAACCATAAACGGACGAATGATATTGATGTATCATCGCGATCAACTTCTTTCCACGGCATCCTGCTAAATATTTTCCATAGATGCCTGGTTTATGGTTCTGTACTTCAGTTTAACGGCAGTCCTGCATGTCACAGTGGTTTATGTTTCACGTAGCGTTCTAAGTCATCCTTAATCCTTATGAAGGGGTGTCTAGCCAGGTATATGTATACAACCGCTTCTTGCAGCATTCAGAATTCACACTCAATAAGCTCTTTCGTGGGTGGTAGTTGCAGCTCCCTATTATCTTGTCAAGTTCTAAAATATTTGATGCCTTCACATATCAACCGATAGTTTTTTTTTTTTTTGAGGTCATATCAACCGGTAGTGACATCTTGAGTTCTGTTGTTTTCTCTCTTTTTCTTGATCACATGGGCATAATTCCACATGGATGCACCGATGGTTCACTTATATTTTCTGTGTCTTCAACCTTAATATCATGATTTTGATTTTTGAGGTTTGTAAAAGATAATATCGCCATAATAAAACAGTGATATTATTATAAGTTTTTATTATCTTAACTCTTGAGATATTTAATGCTATAACTTTGGGGTTTGTAAGAGATCTCTCTGGTCCTTGTAGTTCTAAACCTTTTGTTCCAGATCAACTCTGTCGTTTCTTTTCCTCTATTGTCATAATGTCTTTTATCCGACGGTTGCTGAAGGGCCCATCGGATGAGTGAGTGAACCCAACCAGGAAGAGAAGGTAGATACGAGGTCTCTCTGTGTGTGTACACACACACACACACACATACTGATAGTATTAACAGGGTGTTTGGTACATAATAATTATTTATATATTTTAATCAGAAAAAATTATGAGTAGAAATTTGTTGTGTCACCAGCTATGGGTTGTGCTGGAGGTACGTGGCTTTGGTGGATGGACCATGTCCAACTTGAAGTCTTATTTCAATCACAGTCTTGGATAGCTAGCAAGATCACAGATCCTAATGAGAGGCATACTTTTCTACTCATAACAACTTATGCTCCGACTAGACACAGGGATAGAGTTTTAATGTGGAATCAGATGTCGGGGTTCTTAAAGCAGTACCAACTTCCAGTTTGCTTGATAGGAGACTGGAATTGTATACGTTTCAAGCATGAAAAGTGGGGTGGATCGGCACCAATAAAATCTCATCTAAGGGCTTTTGAACAGTTTATAAATTTGAATAGCCTTGTTGATATAAGAATGGAGGGACCAGCTTTCACGTGGACAAACAGAAGGAAGTTTTCTTATAATATTCGAGAGAAGCTTGATCGTACTTTGGCTTCCATGGACTGGGTTTTTAATTATCAGAATGCGAAGGTATGCTTGCTTCCTGTTTATTATAGTGACCATGCACCCCTATTACTGATTACAAGCCCATCCATCAGTGCACATCGGGGATGGTTTCGAGTAGATTCTGCATGGTACCAGCATTGGTCATTTAGGCATTTTGCCAAGAATGCTTGGAGTAGTAGTCCTACTCTCTCTATCAATTATACTAATAAAATGTGCAGTTTCCGAAAAAAGTTATTGTTTTGGAAAAGGAAAGTTTTTGGCAACTTAAATCAACAACTATACGAAATCCGAAATGAATTACATAATCTTCCACAACCTCCTACTAATCAAAATCAGCTTGATTATGAGTTGGCACTAACGTATGTGAATACATTAGAATCTATGGAACACACTTTTTGGAAGCAAAGATCTAAGGTTTTCTGGAATACTCTAGGTGATAGATGTACTAAATACTTTCATATGAAAGTTATTAATAGAAGAAGATTTAATAGAATTGCCGGTCTTTTTCTTCCTAATGGTGTTTGGTCCTCTTCTTGGGAGGATATTCATAAAGGATTTTGGCGGTTCTTTTCAAATTTGTTTGATAAAGAGCCAGGACCTAAGCTTCATTGGTATGAGATCCTTCCGCTGGCTCAGTTATCCAATGAACAGCAGCACGCTCTCACTAGAGATTTATCTTCTGGTGAAATTAAGGAGGCTTTGTTCTCTATGCATCCTAATAAAGCGCCAGGTCCGGATGGTCTCCCTCCTAGTTTTTATCAATTTATGTGGGAAGAGATATCTGAAGAGATAGTTGATTTCTTAAAAGGTATTTTTTTGTCTCATATGATCCCTCAAGGGTTAAATCATACTATTATCTCTCTTATTCCTAAGAGGGAAAATCCTACAGCACCGGAACATTATCGTCCAATCAGTTTGTGTAATGTTTTGCTAAAAGTATTCACTAAGGTGCTGGCTACTAGAATCAAACCTTTTCTTTCTAGTCTTGTTTCCGAGAATCAGGCGGCTTTTGTTTCGAACAGGTTTGCCATGGATAATATCATTATTGTTCATGAAATTATAAATTCTTTTAAGTTCAAATCTGGGAAAGTGGGTTACTTCATGATTAAGTTGGATATCAGCAAGGCGTATGATAGAATCTCTTGGGATTTTCTTAAGTTTATGCTGGAGAGGTTTGCTTTCCCGAAAAAAATTATTGATATCATAATGCTGTGTGTATCTACGGTGACTTATTCTCTGAGTCTTAATGGTAAATCTTCAGATATTATTATTCCACATAGGGGGATTAGACAAGGATGTCCTCTTTCCCCTTATCTATATATTCTTTGCGCTGAAGCTCTCTCCGCTATTATAAAGTTGGCAGTGGATCAGGGCAATCTTCATGGTATTACTCTTGCAAGAGGAGGGCCGACTATCACACATTTATTGTATGCGGATGATATTGTCTTGTGTGGACTAGCTACTTTAGAGGAAATAAAAAGTTTGATGGAAATATTGAGGTTATATCAAGTTATTTCTGGCCAAACCATTAATGTGGCAAAGTCTAGTATTTATTTCAGTAAGAATGTTACGAAAGAGTTATCAAAACAAATTTGTGAGTTTACAGGCTTTGCTTTAGCTTCCCCTTTTGATAAGTATTTGGGGATACCAATCGGAATTTCGGATAATAGAATTAGTCATTATAATTGGCTGTTGGAGAGATTTCAGAAACATCTGGCAGGCTGGAAGCTTAATCTTCTATCTACTGCAGGACGAACTATTCTTATTCAGTCCACGTTGAATCAATTGCCCATTCATATTATGTCGTTGAAGAAAATCCCGAAAGGTATAGTCAAAAAACTCGAAGGTTGGCAGAATAATTTCGGTGGGGGCAACAAGAGGTGGCAAGAAGAGAATTCATTTAAGGGGTTGGAACTATATTAAATTACCTAAGTTGAGAGGAGGGTTGGGTATTCGTGACTTGTTGTTGGTAAATAAAGCACTCGTTGCTTAAATTGGCATGGTCATTTCTTCCGGATAATGATAAACTTTGGGTGAAAATCAAGCATAAATATATAGGCCGGCAGAATTTCGGAATATAAAGATCAAATGTACTAGTTCTCAAGTTTGGAAGAATATTTTAAACTCTAGGACTCATATACTTAGGGGAGGTATATGGAAAATTAAGGATGGCTCTTCAGTTAATATTTGGACTCAAAATTGGATTCAGGATGGTATGGGTCCTCCTATTCCTAATCCGGGAATTAGGAATAGGCCTATATGGGTTGCTGATTTAATTCAACAAGGGAGATGGAATGTTAATAGTTTAATGAAATACTTTGAACCAGATTCTGCTCATCGTATCTTGAGAACACCTATATATCCGGATGAGAGACAAGATAGGCTTATATGGAAATTTACCCAAAATGGGATCTTAACTACAAAGTCAAGATATACCTTTTTTGCTCGGTCTTCTTTTCCTCCGGGTTCATACGATTTGTCTATATGGAGGAAATTATGGCATCCAAAATGAGCAGGATTTTTCCATCCGTAATTTTGTTTTTTCTTTGGAAAATTTTTAATCATATTATTCCAACCAATGAAGCCATTGCTAGGAGGGTTTCTCATATTTCTCCTTTATGTAGTATCTGTCATGAATCTATTGAAAATATAAAGCATCTTCTATTTACTTGTCCTCGTAGTAGAGCAGTATGGTTCGGGTTCTTCTTTGGGTTTTAATGAAAATTGGTTTCACAGAGTGATGTTCATAGTGTACTTCTTACATTTTTGAACTGGACATTAGGTAAACAGAGGGAGATGATTTATTCTGGTATCCTCGGTATTACAATAATGTGGTGTTTATGGAAGTTCAGGTGTGATATGTCTATCAGAGGTTTGGGAAGACAACCTCTTTTCATCCTCAAGACGGCAGTTCATGCAGCATTGGGTTTTTTTTCTCATGTTAATATGGAGAAATCGGTTAGAGAATTAAAATGGAAACCCCCATTACAAGCTAAAGTGAAGATAAATGTGGATGCAGCCACGGATCTATGCAAAGGAGCAATAGGTATAGTTATTAGAGATTACCGTGGGAATGTTATAGCTTGGAAAACATGTTTGTCTACCTTCACGGATTCACAAATAGTAGAGGCAGAAGCAATTTGGGAAGCATGCTCTTGGGACTATTTCCGTGTTGTGAATCTTCAATCGAGAGTGATGCTCTTCAAGTTGTGCAGGCGATCAAAGGAACAGGTTCGGATCTCTGGAAAGCCAGCTCCTTCATCGCCAGGATTCGTCTTCTTTTGGAGGCGTCGCCTGCGTCTCTCCAGTTCTGCCCTAGACAGGAAAATGAGGTAGCGCATCGCATGGCGAAGTGGGCCTTAACTTCGGGTTCGGCTCACCCGTGGACGTCATCTCTTCTCATGTGTCCGAAAGATGTAATTGATCAACTTTTGTTTGATGCGTCTTTTTGATGGGCCTGTATGTTATGTACAGTTTTTATGTTTATTTTAAAGTTATCGTGACCAAAAAAAAATCAGAAAAAATTATATTACGATAAAATGTGAATTAGTCAATGATATGAAATTGTTATGCTTACTGTGAGAGTGATAGCAGGAAACAATCGAGTGTCATTTGAGACCAAATAAGATGACGACCACAAGATAACAAAAAAGACTCCCGTTTTCTTGTCCGGAAAATATTTTTAAAAACATAAATTGGTAATAATCTCTAAACATCTCTTTCAACAAATTTTGCTACAAAAAAAAACAAAATGGTAATAAAAACTCAGTTTCTCACGCAATAAAACACCTCCACGAGGAGGCAAACATTCCTGTATTTTGATTAAATTTCGATAAATTTTAATCGATGAGAAACGTCCCATATCTGTTTCGCAAATTTAGATGAAAAATTAACATAAAAAATAGTATTTGAATGAAGAGAATATATAAATCACTGAATATGGTATATAAATGTTAAAAAAATAAAAATATTATGTCGAAAAAATTAACAATAAAACTAGACTTGTTTGTTATTTCTAATAAAACAATGATATATATATATATACTATTGATTCAGGTAATCGTCTTGAGATATGAATAATGTAAGAGAGATTGATATGTATTGTTCTTAGAATCACATGCTAAACAAATAGATGTAATGTTTTATTTACTTTACTTGACCACCGAGTATCCTCATTTATTTTTCTTTTTTTGTTGTTCACATGGCCCGGATGGCCGGCAGCCCGCAGCTCACGCGGGAGACGAGGGATCGAGCCCCGTAGCTCGACCCCCACCAGAGAGATCTCCCCCCAAGGGGAGAGCCGGACGCCACACGCGTCCTCGAACCCACGCCCTCCCGCATACCCGGCGGGAGGGTGATGCCAACCGCGCCACGGCGGCCGACTCTCATTTATTTTTCTTGCTTGGTCGGTGGTGAGGCCAAGGTTTCTAACGACTACTACAAACTATAGCTGGTCTGATCGGTGTATTTGTGCAAATTATAAATTACTGTAATTCGTAAAACGTGATGCTCGATCATTTTTTTCTTTTAGCTTCCACCTCTCATCAAAATCTTGTTGAAGGAGATACATACTAATAGATTAAGTTCTTTATGTAATACTCTCTAGACATCATATCATGGAGAACCATGCATATTGTTGTGTTATATATCTTCCGTCATAATCTGAACGAAATGTCTCACTTTAGTGTGGTCATGTGGTGGTGTGTTATCTAGCGAATGCTTTGTCTATTTATTGGAAATTTAAAGGAGTGTTCCAACGCTGGCTACAAAACTAAAAATGGATATTGCAACCATTCATAAAAATAATATTTATATAACCCTTTTAATTAATCACTTTTTATAATAGCTCCTTGTAACTTAAAAATAGGTATATATTATTCATTATTTTAAATATTTAATAGATTTTAGGTCTTAAAACACAACCAAACAAAATTAATTTGATTTAGTTCAATTGGAGACTTCCACTCGGTTTGGTTTACTTTAGAAGAACCAAAAAAAATTCCTCCCAATCAAACCAAACCAACGTGTGCACACCTCTAAATTGAGTCCAAACACAACATTTGACAAGAAATATGACTGCTCCTGAACTTACTTAATCATTACCATTGAATACATGAAATTATGTAAAATATCTGTTACATTTAATAACTAGGGTGTTTGGTTGCACAATATGTTTTCATAAATAAAAAGTTGCAGCGAGCTAATCAATAATATAAAATTATCATGTTCGATAAGGTGTGATAATATAAAATAAAAAAAGAGTGAGCATCATATATGAATAAATAAGGTGAGGACCACAGGATCAAAACAAAAAAAGGTGATACTTTTTTTGTTCCGAAAGAAAGTCTCTTCGTAAATATAAATTTGTAATTGTTGTCGGAGACTTTTTATCAAGTGTTGTTAAAGAAAAAAACATAAAATTATAACAAAACCTCCAACTCATCCCATGAGTTTCAAATAATCTGACTTGAACGAGTCTATATATCTTTGCCATAGTTTCATCAGTTGACTACTAAATATATTAATGTTTAAAGATTATGTTTCTTGCATATATCTATCTATATACCCTTCAATATTGTATTTACTCGTATATCTCTGTCGTCCATGACGTCTCTTGCATGCGATGCTGCATGCAATTACGCTCCTATCAATGCCTTTTGGGAGTAAGTACGTATGCAGGTTTTATTTTGTGTGTGTGTGTGTATATATATATATATATATATATATATATATATATACATACTCGTGAAATGGCAAGAAGAGAGACGGACGTAACGTAACTGCATAATTTGGAAGATGCCGATGGCATCCAATCTAATCAATTTGGTCACATATCCAAGTCCAAGCATGCAAAGTCTGAGTATATATGAAAAAGAAGCTTTAAGCTCTTTGATACGCTGCATTTATAATTTATGTATGTATAGAAACACGTGATTTTTAAACCGTTGAATTCCGATATATTTCCCATTATTTCAGTCAAGAATCACTTGTACAACATGTGGGTTCATTGGAGCTGGTTAGAGCAAAAAATAATGCTAAATACACAAATTAATAAAATTCTAGTAATACTGAAGTGTCTATGAGTCAGATCAGCCCAGTCCCAACTCAAAGTCGGCCAGATTAAGACTAATGGGGTGTTTGGTTGCAGGATAATGAAGGTTTTTATTTTAATTTTTAAAAATTGTAAGAAAACTTGTTAAAAGAGGTGTTTGGTAACCATGACAATTTTATATTTTAAAAGTGATTTTCTTCTTAAACAAAAAAAGAAGGTCTCACCTCTTTCTTTTTTCTTGTGGTCCCTCACTTTGTTTGGTCATGTGTGGTAGTTACTCTTTTTTGTAATCACATCCCTCCAAACATGATAATTTTATGTCATGAGTTGGTTCACTTTTTATTTTAATACAATTTTTTATCATGAAAATGTACAAAAAATTATCATGCAACCGAACACCCTATAAGTTCAAAATTACAACATGAGGATGTGACCTCGACCGGTAAAGAATGTTGACTTGACCCGACCCGGCTTGGGTGACCAAAACTTTTGTCTAATATTATCAAATGTAATAAATTCAATCATTAAATTAATGTCATAAAATTGACAACAACTTAACAATATATACGTTCAACGATAGAAAGTGAGGTTTTCAAAAAAAATTTTGAAAAACAATTTCCATTCAACTAAAACTCAGACAATTACCTGGGACTGACCCAAATATAGATAAGCAAAAATGATTACAACAAATAGAAGCAAAAGATAGATCCTAACAACAACAAAATTAGACATAAAACTAACGATAGATCGATTTCGAGACTTCGACTCTGATTCGATCGAACATTGTCACGAGAAATGTTGAAACTGCACAACATTGTGTTTTGACGGTCCAAATAAAGAGACTCTTATCCAAGAGTTCGATATAAACAAAGAACTTGAATGATCACACTTTGAAGACGTGGATAGTACCCAAACTAACAGTCCGTCAATAACAACACAACATTATAATCGAATTAAAAGAGACTCCGAAAATAGAACCATAGGCAACCACAAATATGATAATACATGCCCCGAAAATTGAATTACGTGCCGGTTCGACTGACTCTAACCTACTCTGCTCCAACAACCTAAATAAAATGATCCACGGCTGGCCCTAAAACTTATGGGGTGTTTGGTTGCATGATAATTTTTTGTACACCTTCATGATAAAAAATTATATTAAAATAAAAAGTGAACCAACTCATGACATAAAATTATCATTTTGGAGGGATGTGATAACAAAAAGAGTAACAATTATCCATGACCAAACAAAGTGGGGACCACAAGAAAAAAAGAAAGAGGTGAGACCCTTTTTGTTTGTTTAAGAAGAAAATCACTTTCAAAACATAAATTTGTCATGGTTGCCAAACACCTCTTTTAACAAATTTTCTTACAATTTTTAAAAATTAAAATAAAAACATCCATTATCATGCAACCAAACACCCCATTAGCCATCCCTGCGAGATGCTCGGAGTGATAACAAGAACGCCCGTGCATATAACTCCACTGCCCCATTTCACCGAACACCGTGCGGGCACGACGACGAACTGCAGATGCCCCCTCTGTCCGTCCCTCGCCGCACAGCCGCCCGCCGGCAATTAGCTGCAGCTACTGCGTTGGGGCCGGGCCGGGGGGCTCCGCTAGTTTAAGAGAGACTGCCGCATGCCAGAGGCGAATGGGAGACCACGCCGCCGCCCCCCTTCCCCTTCACCGGCGCCCGCAACCCCACCCCCACTCCTCGGCCACCGCCGGACCTCTGCTCCGCACGAAGCGGCACATGTGCTGCCGACTCCCCTGCCCGCAATTAAATCTACCGCCCGCATCTGGCCTTCGCATGGGGCGCAGCCCCTCTTTCCGACGCGTGTATGTTTCCCCGATGAGGGCGGAGGGGTGGGTGGTTTCCTCTACCCCAGAGTCGGTCGACCTCGCCGGTGGGTGCGAGTGATTAATGACTGCCTTGAATCGTCTTGTCCGGAGGGATCTCCCGGCAAAGCAGCCGCCCGTCTACTCAACCCCGCTCCTCCTCCTCCTCCTCCTCCTCCTCCTCCTCCTCCGGCTATTTTACGAAATGCACGCCAAGTGGCTCCTGCTCCGGCCGGCCTCCACACGCCACTCACCCGCAGGGGAGTAAACCGGCAGCTAGCGCTGGGTGGTGGTGGGACTGGGGGGCTCCCCCACCCATCCACCCCCCCCTTAAAAGAAGAAGGGGGTAGGGACGCAGCAGGTACTCCCGGTGGACAGCTCCCGTCCATGTCCGCCATTTAAGGGGGGGAGCCGGGAAGGGCAAGCGTTTCATTGCGGACAGCTCGAGGGCGTTGATATCGATCCCACGCTCGCGTGTGCTACAGCGTCATTTCTAAAGATTTTAGTGCATCGTCTGGTAAACATGGTTAGTTTGGTAGCAGTTTTCTTTACGAATTACGGCGGCGGCGGCGGCGGCGGCGGCCGCCGGCCCAACGCCGTTTCACCGACAGCACGGCACAACTGCAGGTCTTCGCTCTTACAGAAAATTTATCAAAAAAATTTTCAGATAAATATATTTTGTCGAGAGTAGTCGAAAAGATGGATGACATTTTAGAAAAAATTATTTAAAGTGATTACCGTGTTAAATTAAAAGACCGAAAGGTAAAGCACCTCGTCGCCGAATCATGCGGTTGATGTAGGCTCTGTTGATGTCTACGATCAAATGTTAGGCATTCAAGCTATCTAATCAGCCAGAGGTTGTATAATTCTGACCGTTTAATAGAATGTTTGAACTAACGTGATAATAATCTCTTAAAACTTTTCTAATTTCAAGTTGTTCGCTACGATGAACGATTAAGATTTCATCATTTTGGGTAAGAGAGTAGATATCAAAACAAGATATTTACGTTTCGCCGGACAAAATGTCCGCCTCGGTCACCTCCCCCCCCCCCCTTCGTACCTTCTTACCTTAGACTTTTCTTTTCCTCCCCGCGCCCTGTCCCCTCTCTCTCTCTCTCGCTCTGCAGCATCGTACTTTTAAGGCGATTCGCCTCTGAACCTCTGAGCCATCCATTACTTCTCCGCCCACCCTTCCCTCTCTCTTCCCTCTGTCTGTCCGTTCTTTGCGTCATGGTACAGGCGAAGAAGTTCAGGGGCGTCAGGCAGCGCCACTGGGGCTCTTGGGTGTCGGAGATTAGGCATCCTCTTCTGTAAGCTCTCTCTCTCTCTCTCTCTCTCTCAAGCTACATTGCCTGCCGTCGTCACAGTTTAGAACCTAGTACTTGTTGCGCGATGGTGGCCAACACCAATGCTCTGCTCTGCCGCAGAAAGAGGAGGGTCTGGCTGGGGACCTTCGAAACGGCCGAGGAGGCCGCTCGTGCCTACGACGAGGCCGCGGTTCTCATGAGCGGGCGCAACGCCAAGACCAACTTTCCGGTGGCGAGGGCCTCCTCCGAGGGTGATCGGCTGCCGGCCGCCGGGACGACCGCCCTCTCCGAACTCCTCAGCGCCAAGCTCCGGCGCTGCTGCAAGACACCGTCGCCCTCGCTCACCTGCCTGCGCCTTGACACGGAGAACTCTCACATCGGCATCTGGCAGAAGAGGGCCGGAACCCGGCCCGCCGACTCCAGCTGGGTCATGACGGTGGAGCTCGGGAAGGCCGGCCAGCCGGCGCCCGCGGTGCCTGCCTCCACCGATCCGCTTCAAGATGCCTACAATATGACACCGCCGGCCGGGACGGCGGCGGCGGCGGCGGCGGCGCTGCTGGAGTCGTCGGCTGGAGAGGAAGGGACGGACGAAGAGGAGAGGATCGCAATGCAGATGATAGAGGAGCTGCTGAGCCGGAACTGCCCGGCGGCGATGGCCACTGCCGGGCTCTTCCCTTCGCATGACGGGGGGCTTGAATTCTCACAAGGCGAGGGGAGCTTTCCCCTGTAGGTTTCCCAGACGGTCGCCGGCGCCGTCGCAGAGCTCCGGCCGGGTCTTCGGTGGTGGAAGTTGGTTCCATGAAATTGGGTGGTCGCCGTAAAGAAAGAAAGAGGAAGAAGCGTATGCCACTGGCATGACGCCGGCCGCATCAACCTCCACGACGCCTCTGATCATCGGACGTCCATTCATGTTCGGAGCCCTTCGTCTTCCTCGCCCATCTTCTGTGCGTCATAGGAGTATGCAATCTTTTCTTCTTCTTTTTTTTGTTAAAAAGTATGTAACTAGAATAAAGAACCACGGTTAAAACCCGTCATATATATATATATGTATGTATAGGATACTCAGTCTTCTCTTGAGAAAACAAGTATTCGATGAATGTATGTAGTGTATCAAACAAGATGTATGTGAATTTCATCTGAGTCTACATTGAGGAGTAGAAAATCTTCTTTTCCGGCCTCGCGGGAAGTAATCAGTTCATCATCCCAGGGGCTTTGATTTGCAGCTCCATGCATTCACCAGTGTGCGTATATATATGTATGCACATATATATATATGGATCATATTGTTATCCTTGGAAGCTTTTGCTTCGATCTCTTCTTCTTTCGAAGCTAACACTAGGAAAGATCTCACGGTTCCACCCTTAATTTGTTCCCTTAAAAACAAATGGAAGAAAGGCACATCCTTCACAGTACCAACGCATTTATTTATTTCATCTCGTTGATTCTAGAAAATGCATCCATATATATAATATCTGCCCCCTCTCGATCGATCGGCGACCCTCTCACAGGAACGACGACATGAGACTTCCGTTTATTCGATCGACGAAGTAATTAGCCGATCAGAAACAACGACGCACTGCGTCAGATTTCTAACCCATACAGAAGATCATACCTTCTCGTTCGTTTAATTTCATCGGTTCTTTTAAAATTTACAGCAATGACTACCCCCTTTTTAACTTCATTCGTCGGTATACAGTGTATATATATATTACCGCGGGTTAAGATCGATTGCTAAGTAATTAGTAAGCCGCTGCATGCATGGCGCTTAATTAATTGTAAGAGTCCACGAGCGGTGCCTACGTTCGTCAACAGCGTCATCTGTCTCCTTAAGCCATCGCCGTCTAGAACAACGAAATTAAATCGCCGCCTCTTTTGTGTGTGTATATATATATATGTGTGTCTTCTTTCATCACTGTTCAACATTCTTAGTGTATCCGAAAGCAATGGATCATCACCATCATCATCATCATCAGAGGGAAGGAACGTCGGCGTCATCGTAATATTAATTAATGCAAGAAAGATCGACGGGCTAATTAAGAAGCTCCGCGTGATATAATTTGTTGAGATTAATCGAGGACGTTAGTACGGGTATTAATTAATTAGAAAATGTTGATATGGGCGTCATAATGGGCTGCTGCAGGTTGCTTTTCAACGAGTTTGAAAGAAGATTTTGACTCGTTTATGTGACCCGGTGAAATCGGTAAATACTCTATATATATATTCGGGATTTTAAATCGAACTGCAAACTGCTATATATGGTCTTTGCAATCGGATCTGGGTTTTCATATACCCTTCTTTGAATCGGTCAAATATACGGGTAAACCAGCTCTGTTCACCCGCCTAATGACTTTTTTTAATTTCGCTTATTTAATCGCTACCAATCCTGATTGTATATATACACATATTCACCAACTTAATTACCTGTACAGTATAATACTTGATGCATTAATTATACTTGTTATCTATATATATGTGGGCTTCATCTTCGGCTGTATGAGATAAAGAATACCTTTTTCGCCATGTTTATTTATGCACGCTAACACTGGCTTGAGCGAACGATCTTAAGTTCTTAACAACCTGAAATAATCGAAATGTATATGGATCGTTGGATTGCAATAATTGATGTGTGGTGCTATTAATTGAATGGAAATGTATGCATCAAAATGGGGCCCGGTGTGGGTGGTTCAACCGCCTCTCACGCGCCTGCATTAAATGTTGCGCCCTGATTGTGGCGCGCAACAACAAGGCCTCGTTGCATATATATACGTACCTACGGAGACATGCATGATCAATCGTCTTAAACATGAAACTTGATTATAATCATTAATGCTCTTATGTGTTCCCCGTGATCAAGACGCATATGTAAATACAATATGCACTCACTTATCTATCTGATCTGATCTCTCTCTCTCTCTCTCTTATATATATATAATATGAGTTCGGATCGCTTCAAACATCCAGAGAAGGAAAGTAGTTCAATCTCCAATAGAAGACGGTCACAACTTCTAGCCACTTAAGCGACAGCTCAGGGGTGAACCGACATGAATTGTTACTGAACCGAATTTCATAATTGGTTACACTGTAGTTTGTAACGGTTCAACCCGATTTGTAACGGATTACACTATGATTCGTAATAAGTTACATTACAATTCATAACATGTTCACTTGTTACGAATTGTAACGTAACTTGTTAGGAATCATAGTGCAACTCGTTACTAACTATAGTATAACTCGTTACGAAATTCGCTTCAGTAATGATTCACGTTGGTTCACCCTTGAACCATCACTTAAATAACTGAGAGTTATGACCGTCTTTTATCGGAGACGGAGGGACTTTTCTCTTTCGGGCGTTTGAGACGATCCCGAGGTCATATATAATATGTGGATCCAGGGAATGGAAAGGGCTGGCTAGCTGGCAGGTCGAGAGGGCCGAAAGAGAGAAACAGTTGTCAAATACGTTTAGTGTCGGGGGAAGATGGACGCCTCGACAGGGACGCCCTTAAATCGTAGGGGTTGGCGTGCAACCCCCCTCCATTAAATAGCTGCGCTCTTCTCTCCGGGCCGTCATTTACTCTCGCTCGCTCTTCCCTTGGAGGGTCACCCCTTCCTTTAGTCGGCACGTACTCTCAAGATGCATTTGGTTTGGAATTCTACGGGTGAAGAATTTCTACCGAAATTCTCAAAAACGTTAGGTTCATGAATATTGAGAGACTTTTTTAATGCAGATTTCACGTTTCAAAATTCTTTAAAAAAAATCTAATGCATTTGGCTGGTTTTCTAAGTCAGGAACGTCCCCCTAATTAAAAAGCCACACGTATAGAGAGAGCTGATGATCTGTATGTGTATAACTCGGATTTGACTTAATTAACACATGAGTATTTACTGATAATATTGTTTTACGTATTAAATGAACGGTATAGTGAAAGTGCCTATTAATTTAAATTTATAGGATGTTTGGTAGCGTTTTTAATTTTAAGACAACCTCATTTTTGAATTTAAAATTATTTGACTTCTCAATTTTATTTTTAAAATCAAAACAGCCTAATTATTTGGTGTCTGGCAAAATTATCATAATTTTTAAAAATTAGACAGTAGTGTTTGTTTACGATAAGCGACTCTGCGAATATTCCCCCGCAACGTCGTCCGCCTCCTTCCTCCCGGTGGCCAGGGAAACCCACCCCCCAACTCTGCGAATATTCCCCCGCAACGTCGTCTGCCTCCCTCCTCCCGGCGGCCAACGAAACCCACCCCCCCGACGCGTTCGCGTTCTGCCTCCCCGCAGCATTCCGCCTCCCTCCCCCCGCGCACCGCCCTGCCCGCGACAAAGCCCCCTCCCCCTCCCCCCGCGGCGGCGCCCATGCCGCGGTGCTCTCCAGCCAGCGAAGTCCCCCCCCCCCCCCACGGCGCTGTCCGCTCTTCCCCGTCGGCAGCCCTCCCCCAGCCAGCTAAGGCCCCCGCGAGGCCCCCCCCCCCCCCATGGCGGGTGCTCTCCAGCCAGCGAAGCCCCGCCCACGGCGGTGCTCCCCCCGCCGGCGCCCCCGCCGGCGGCGCCCCTGCCGCGGTGCTCTCCAGCCAGTGAAGGCCTCCCCCACGCGGCGTTCCTCCCCTCCCCCTGTGCATCGTCCCGTCCCCCCCCCCGAAGGCCCCCCGCACCGCCCCCTCGCGAAGCCCCCGCCGCGCGTCTCGCGTCACGCCTCCCACGTTCCGCGTCTATCTCGAAAATAAAACAAGGTCTACCTTGTTTTTATTTTAGAAGAGATCATGTACGTAGAATATCTCATTTTTAAAAATGAGACAGTAGTTAAAAGTTGTAACCAAACACCTTATCTCTTTTATTTTTAAAATTTAGATCAAAAAGAAGAAAAAAAACTTAACCAAACACCCTATAACTATGGGATCAGATCGAGAGCTCTCACCATTCGATGTGATCGAGACACTATGTATATATATATATATATATATATATATATAAATTCACTGCAGATCAACGGAAGATCAACACAGATCTCTCCGAATACTAGCGAGCTAGCTGCTGCATCTCCCCCCCTAGCTAGCTAGCGCTCCTCCTCCGCCCATTTCAATCTGAACGTACTGTGTGAGATCATCCACATATATATATGTATGCAAGTCCTTAATTTCTTCAATACTGGTAGGATAGGATCGATCGGCTGTAGTTGTGTCCAGCGAGAGGAAACGATCAAGCCGGCCGGCATCAGCTCTTTACTGCGTACACGGGGACGAAAACAGGGCCGTCGAACTATTCCGAAGACCAGAATCAACCAATGAAACTGTTTCTTCCTTCTTACAGCTTCGAGTTTGAGCACACTTCCTCCGCTGGACAAGACTGACGCCGGCCTGCCGTGTGGGTAAGAAAACGCACAGCCACCGTCACAATCTGCCTAGCTATCTGCTCCCCCCTTGACCATAGGGTATAGAAAGAGAGAGAGAGAGAGAGTGAGTAACCGGTTACCTTGTCCACTGGTTGGAAGCATAAATGCATGGTTTTATAGGATATGCATGACGTTAATATACATATATATATTATAGAATGAGGGCGGGGGATGAGCGCCCCCACCGTTTTTCTCGTAAAAATATTTTAAATACCTCATAAAATATATGATTTAGCAAATCAAATACATAATAAAATTTTGCGACAAGATTGAGGATACAATCTAAGATGAATACCTAATTAGACCCCTACCCTCTCTCGTAGAATTCTATCTACAACTTGGCTCGTGATCTTGCGAGGACCGGCTAGCTGGTGGCCAAGGCCAAAGATGTGAGGTGTCATATAATTTATTAGGTCATCGAACCCTATTTTTTTCGGGGACAATGACCGGAGAGATCACTGTACTTAATTTGGGAGGTGGGGACTTTCCTCTGATGATGATCTTTCAACACTATTCCTAAAATAGCTCAGCTTTATCTCCTTACGACAGTCCTTCCAACACTTCACTCGGATGATCTTCCAACTCCATATTTTTGATAAACTCTTTCTTAATATTCAGTCTTTGACTATTAGGACGTGAGGGGAAATGAGATTGTGATAGTGCTCTAATTAAATTCATGGACAATGTAGGTGTATTACGTACGGGGGGTTGACATCCTTTACGGTACCCCTATCCAACAAACGAATTCTCTCTCTCTGGTCACAAAAAGATTTTAATGGTTCCCCGCAACCGTTTTACTATTATATATATATTCTCATATTTGATATCATTATATCATATTATTTACTCTGTTTTATTTACATATTTATATGTTATCGTCGAATGATATGTTCATATTTGATATTTAAATGTTAGTAATGATTACCAACTAATTTTAATCTATTCGTATATATATATTACAGATTCACATACTAATCGACAATCAATGAAATGATCTTAATCATTAATTAAAATGTCAAACATATGCAGTATATTCATGTGTAAGAGATGATTCACATATTTCAAATGTCAGATCTCAACACTATCATCAAGCGTCACCTCAAAAACATATATCCTCTGATTAAATCAGAGAATAGATCTCTATTCAACCCAGTTAAACAGTGTCTAGCTAGTAATGCACGGTTAAGCCATAGGCGGGAGAAAAAAAAAACAATTCACCGCCTCACCTTTTGGTTTAAATATTGAAGAAACACAATCAAAGGTATATATATATATATATATATTCATCCGAACATAAAAAGCAATAAAGCAGCAGAACATAAACGGCTGAAACCATAATCAAATGCTAATGGGGTGTTTGGTTACATGATAATTTTTTTATATTTTCATGATAAAAAATTGTATTAAATTAAAAAGTGAATCAACTCATGATAAAAAATTATCATGTTTGGAGGGATGTGATGACAAAAAAGAGTAACTATCATACATGATCAAACAAAGTGGGAGACCACAAGAAAAAAGAAAGAGGTGAAATTCTCTTTTTTTGTTTAAGAAGAAAATCACTTTCAAAATATAAAATTATCATGGTTGTCAAACACTTTTTTTTAACAATTTTTCTTACGATTTTTAAAAATTAAAATAAAAACCTCATTTATCATGCAACCAAACACCCTATAAATGTGTCAAAAACCCAATAGTTCAGATACTATTTTTTTTAGTTTATCACTAAATGAAATTATTTTGATTGTAAATTTAATGCAGTGAATACACCCCAAAATTTAAATGCATGTCACGCATAGTTTTTTTAAAGTACTTATTTTCCCAATGCTACCTTATCTAAGAAATTAACTACGTATCTATAAGAATGAGAGGCCGTGACAATATTTAGCTGATTAAGGCGAAGTAATTAAGCATTTAGCTGGACAAGCAAAGCTTGCCGGTTCAAAATGATCATTATATCCATATGCTTTATGTCACATTCAATTCACAGTCATATATACATGATCTCCAGACGCTTTTTTAGGATGGTTATTTAGACGAAGACATACATATTTCCCAAATTTTATTGCACACATTCTTTACTCAAATCTATCGTTTTTTTATATATAAAACAGGATAACATGACAGTAGGTATAAGATGAGCAAAATCTATGGGTAAATCAATCCAACGGGCAGGTTTTGGTACGTATAGATCTCCAAATATAATCATTTTCTTTCTCTTGAAGAGGGAAGATTTCATCTTCAGCGACCAAATCTCCTTGAGAAAGGCTAATGTCATTTCCTTCTGAGACAAGCATTTCCTATATAACAAAAGGAGGTGGACCGCCAGAAGAAAAGCAAGTCGCATCACTGTTGTGTCCAAGATGGAATTTATATGATAACGTATTTTTATCATGATTTTCAAACAAAAACATATTTCTAGATTAAAAATATGTTTTGTCTCTGCATACAGATATGTAGCTGAATGTTAGCCGAACAGGCCCAAAAGAGAAGACAGGCCCAGAAAGGGTGTTCCTTGAGAACTCTAATGGCTTGATCAACAAAGAAGCGGACAGGGGGTACATCTCCTCTTATTGGAGACCACGGGATAAAAGTCTTTATAGGGTATTTGGTTGCATGATAATGAAAGTTTTTATTTTAATTTTTAAAAATTATAAGAAAATTTGTTAAAAGAGATGTTCGATACCATGATAATTTTATGTTTTAAAAGTGATTTTCTTCTTAAACAAAAAAAGAGGATCTCACCTCTTTCTTTTTTCTTGTGGTCCCTCACTTTGTTTGGTCATGTATGGTAGTTACTATTTTTTGTAATCACATCCCTCCAAACATGGTAATTTTATGTCATGAGTTGGTTCACTTTTTATTTTAATATAATTTTTTATCATAAAAGTGTACAAAAAATTATCATGCAATCAAACACCCCATTAACCAACACATGTTAATAATGGTCAGAAAAATCTACCACTATATCAGATGCGGGGGCGTTTATTTGACTGACTATATATATGTCTACTTTTATTTTCGTGTAATTAAATTATGCTTGCATGTTAGTTATATACCTAAACAAAATAGCTAGTTAGGATTCACTTTCATAAGTATGAGTGTGTGTCCGCCGTAACTATTAAATCATGCTAAAAACCTCGTCGGAATACTCTCGACAAAACAAATTAATTCGAGAGACAACTCCTCCTCACCAAATAAAAAATATGAATAAATAATATTTAGTCTGGTTCAAACTATTGCACTCTGAGTGTAAGGTATCTTTAGATGTAGGCATGATTAATTACGTATTAATATATAGCTGTGAAATATTTACTGTTATATAAATAATAGAATAGTATTCAAATACCTAATATAGCATAGACATCGGCACGTAAAAACTCCTTTCCCTTCGGTTTCTCAGTCTTATTTTGCCCCCAAACACACTCCTCAAATCGAAACAAATTTATATTAATTAGTTGTCTAAGCCAAGACGAATCAAAACAAATTCACTAGTTAGATTCGAAATTTCAGGTTAACTTAAATACTGAACACCCCTACAATGAATTGCATACGACCATCCAACGGCAGAGATTTCTTTTAGAGCCGTCTCGGTTACAAAATTTTTGATTTATCCGTAAAAATGGAGGACAAATCAAATTTATTCTCAATATAAATTTGTGGACATGCCATTAGGCCAACCCCCATGATATTATGATATGAGAGAGAGAGAGAGAGATCCCAAGGAATATCCGAGCAGAAACAATATCCATCATTTAATTTTATTCGGATATATACATATGCCCGTTAACCCAAGAAGCATATTCGGTTCACTGTTATTGTCTCCTCTCTCTCTCTCTCTGGGTGTCCAGAGAGGTTGGGTTCGTATTATTGTCCTCGAGAAATTTTCTTAGCTCAAATCAAGGTATGATTTAATTACCTATATATCAAATCAAATCAAACAAGAATAATTTGGTTTGGCTCAGTTTGATATTATTATATATATAATTTTATAGAAAATAAAAGTTTTATTGCTATCTATAAGGTGATGTAAATATTTGATTTTAATTCGGAACACTTTATTTGTCGATCTATTTTAGTTTGAATTAAAGATCCTTGGAAATCACATGGACTTAACAAACAATTAATTCGATCAACATGAGTTATTAATAGTTCAATCCGATTTTATGGGCCGCGTCAAATCTTTCTCAAGCACACACACATATCTTTATATATATATATGCCTAACCAATTACCAAGTGCTGAATATAAAAGGTAAACTAACTTCTGCTAGTGTCAACAGTCGTCATTTCATCCAGAAGTTGCTTCCATACAATTAAAGATGGAATTCCCGCCTCACAAAACGTATATATATATATGCGTTTCCATTTTACACGTACCCGTTCGTTTCTTGGGTAAACGTCTCCCGGCTATATTTGAAAATACATTGGCATTCCATACATACGAAGAAAAGTTGATTCTTGTTCCCTTTCTTAATTCTTGTTCCCTTTTCTTGTTCCCTCGCTGCAAATTGCCAGTATATATATAGAGAGAGAAAGAGAGACGGTCCAAACAAGAATTAAAGATAAGAGAATAAAGAGACAAAATGATTAGAATGATCATGGAACGAGAAAACTACAAATTGCAAATAGAGTGTGCCCAGCTTTTCTAACCTCCGCTTGCTCACCTCTATACTTATATATTGTCGACAAGTTTAGTTTGAATATAAACTTACGTTTAACTCAAGTTCGCATTTGAATTTCATAAAGAAAACTGTATGAAGTTTGAATCTAAGTTTCTTAGTACCGAGTACATACAACAACAGAATAATGTAACATACAATACACGTAAATTGTAATAGTAAAAAAAAAAGAGTCCTCTACAACTAATTGGACATGGCGGGACCGCGATGACGACGACAACGAAGAAATAGGAGTACATCATATAAAATCAATAAATATAGGAAGAAAAAAAAGTGAACACCCGGGAGGGATATTGAAAGGATAGGGTTCCAGAGAGGATATTCCCTTCGTGGGTGGTACGAAAACATTAAGATATTTATTAGGCAGAGGGTATAGTATTCAAATCGAAGGAAAAAAAATAAAAAAAACTGGTGGTGGACGGAGTGGGGTGCCAAAGGGAGAGGATATTCCCCTGGCATCAAGATATTATGATATTCACATGGCTTGTCGCCACGCGACGGTATATCTATCTATATCTATCCTCCACACGACCGTTTACCGTGAAAAATCCCTTCTTTGACCGGTGGGGTTGCCTTGCCGATCGAAAAGCTATATATGTAGCGACGGACGGCTGACGAGGGCGGCCGGCATGCACGGATCCGATCGGAGATACGACGACGAACTCGGGCCGGAATCTGAGTGGGGAATATCCGGTATCCGGTATCCGCTTTCATCGATCCTCCGAACCTTCTCTATCTCGTATTTTCTTTCCTTTTCTTGGGTGACGTTCTCACCTTTGCGTCCCATTATCTTTTTTTTGACACGGTGAGCTAGTGGTCAGAAGTGTAACTTCGCGTGCGATCCAGCGAAACAATTGTCCCTCTGAATAATTGGACATGACTGTCTGCAGTTCGCTCGAACCGGTGACCCTTGCTCGCGATGAACAGAGATGATACCAATCGACCAACGATCAATCGACTTGCGTCCCAGAGTTACCGGTACACATACAACATATAGATATACGCATATCAATCTAATGACAGATACATCATACATGTATTGTAATATTTTGAGTTTTTTTTATTTTTAAAATTTAAATATTTAAAATAGATTACATATTAATATTTTAATTAGATTTACTCTCCCTTTAGAACTCTACTTCCTTTAGAATCCTCTCCCAATCGAACTCTATTTCTCCTCTTTGGATCGAACTCTACCTCTCTTCCCCCAGTCCCGGTCGGACTCTCCCTCTCCCCTCTATTTATTCCCCGCGCACAGCAGCCCCGCCACCCGCCGCGCGCGCCAGCTCCGCCGCCTCCCTGCCACCCTCCCGCGGCAGCACCTTCCGCCGCCGGCCACCCTTCCTCGGCCGCTGCCGCCGCTCGGGACGCCGCTGCCACCTTGCACCCTCCGCCGGCCGCCGCGCGACGCCGCCGCCATCCTCCCGGCCAACCGGCTGCCGTCGCCGGCCACCTTCTGCCGCCGCGACTGTCATCGTCCAGCCGGCCGCCTCTCTCCACGCCGCCAGCCGCCTTCGGCCACGCACCTGCCCCCCCCCGCCGCGCCACCCCGCCGTCGTCTCGACCTCCGCCGCGCGCCTCCGTCCACGGTCGCCCACCCGGCGCCAGCGCCGCCGTCCGCCCACCGTCAGCGCCTTCGGCGCGTGCCCGCGCCCTGCGCCACCCGTGCGCCAAACCCGCCCCCCCTCTGCGGTATCCCTTTCTCTCTCATATCACACTCTCCCTCCTATCCATCTCTCTCTCTTCTATCGCCAATCTCTCTCTCTCCTCAATACCCTCTCTCCTATCTATTATCTCTTCCTCCATATTGTTAACCGGTTCTTCCTGAATTTTAATTAATTTTATCGTCGTCAGTCATGTAAGCATCTCAACTATCTCTTATCATCTTAAATATATTAATTAAGATGCTAAAATATGATTAGTTAATTTTGGTTAGAAAAATATATTTAGTTAGTTGGATGGATTTAGTTGTGTGCTTGATTTCAATTAGAAGTTAATTTAGTTATTTTTTACTTAGATGGTTATTTAATATAAATAATACCATGTTTAGATAGTTGAGTGTATTTTAATTATGTAATTGTAGCATATCATGATCTTATATATATATATATCTTGATTCTTGTTAATATTAATTGTTAAGAGTTAATTAGTAAGAAACATATATTTGATTAAATATATGTAGATTGCAATTAATTAATATTACTAATCGCATGCCATATTAAATCATAGTAGATTGCATAGTGCATTTGTCTTAGATTGATTAGCCATGACTCAACATGCATGTAGGTATAGTTGTAGTCTTTCTAATCATGTCATTGTATAAGGTTGCATATGGGTATATTTTATGTCAGTTTGCTCTTAGCATGTGTGATTGGGTTAATTGGTGTATGTCTGAGTAATATATGCTTTCAGCTTGTGAGATGTAGTTGATGCAGTGTGCTGCATTTTGTAATGTGATTTGCACTTCACCAGACTATGGTTAGTGGCCCGTGGGCAGCGGATGAAATAGAACAGGCCGGAGCATCCTTTGATCCCGGATACCGCGGTTCATCCTAAGTACACCCCTGCCTAGGTGTACTATGAGATTTAGCTTACTATATGTTACATTCTACTATATGGTAAATCTGGTGTTAGTCCTGGAACATAGCTACAATGTCCAAGTGAAGCATGTGTTTTACTCAGACAAATAATTTAGTTTTGCTTTCATTATTGCATGTAGGTTAGTGAGTTATTGCATTTTGATTCATCTTTTATGATAAGTCCTTGTGGTAGGTGCATATAGAGTTATGTTAGTGTTGTTATGTCATGATTAGAATAGTATGCATTTGGTTAAATCATGCTGATCTATGCAATGGGTAGAAAAGCATCTCATTTAGTTAATTAAATCTTGATAATTAGCTTTACTTATAGTTGTTATAATCTGATTTTGTTTGGGGTTTATATCTTTATTATCAGTAGGACTTGTTTAATATAGTGGGCTAGTTGGGTGTAAGTCCTACTGGGTTTGTGTGACTCATCCATTCCCATCTTTAATATTTTTCAGGATTACAAGTTTAGCGCAGCAGAAGCATAGTGGTGCATTGGAATTGGAAGAGTTAATTGATTATTTGTTAAATGTTGGTATTTAAATTGTAATTTTATGTAGACAGTTTGGATAGAATTATTGGAATTATTTATTGGATTTCGATATATAATTTTGTTTTGCTCCAAACCGATATATTTCAAGGGTTACGGCGCCGGATTATCTACCACTGTGCATATTAAAATCCGGGTCGTGACATGTATATATCTATACTATACATATTTATTCATATATATATATATGTATATTCAGGTGTAGATCAGTATCCGTCTTCACCTTGTCACTTTAATGGGAATTTTCAAGTATGTTTTGGAAGGTGGGTCTGGTCTCATAGCCAGTGCTCGCTTAATCAGCTCATTTAAGTTTTTTTTTTTTTTGTGTGTGAAGGGGGGAGGGGGGAATTTATCATATTAATAATGGGTTACTAAGGTAAATTAGCCTGACTGATTAAATACGCTCCTCCTCCTGATCATGTGTTGAGCAGGATGGACTTTATTCTACCGATCTGTTGATCGAATATTGATTTCTTTTTTTTTTTTTTGAAGAAAACAGTACCATATTCATTCATACTACATTAAAAACATACAGAGTTTGTACATTAACCAGACAACAGTGAGAACATTAGACCGAGTTAACAAAAGTGTTATCTTGGAAAGATTTTCCCAGAGATGATCATGCCACCATGAGAAGACCACCACACAAACGTGCCAACGTGGTCGGGTGGCAGAAGTAGGAACTCCTTCATAGGAGTTGGATAACAGTATCAAGACCGGAAGATCACTCCAAACAGGAGTGGATGAAGCCCTGACACACGGTCTCGAAAAGCACTTAGCGTCTAAGACGCTAAAACCAGCAGATGCAGAGTCATAACTCGGTCGTTGGACGACTAACATCAATGACATAAACGAGAAACAAGAAAGACGTAAATAAGCCGAACTCCACGATTCCAACACAACAAAAAGAAACCAAATGCCTAAAAAAGTTTTTAGGCAAAGTGTTGGAAAAGGGAGATTGGGAGGGAGGGCCATCCCTCCCTCCCAAAACTAAATCGACCTCAAACCGACAATGTTAAAATTCACAAATGGAGGATTTAGCACCCCGGGATGGCTCCTGTGAAGCTATCGGGTTGCGCCAAGGAGGGGTTACGCCTGAACAAGGTTCCGCCGGGGGGTCCGCCGGGGAAGGAGGCTGCCGGGTGTGTCGGCCGGGGGAGGATGCCGCCGCGGAGGAAGTCGCGCGCGGGGGTTCCGCCTGCGGGGAGGCCGGACGAGGGTTCCGCCGGGGGGCGTCTGTCGCGGAGGAGGGTTCCCAGAGAAGAGAGCCGCCGGGGGGTCCGCCGGGGGAGGTATCCGCCGGGGGAGGGAAACCGCCGGGGGAGGATGCTGCCACGGAGGAAGCGGCGCGCGGAGGTTCCGCCGGCGGGGAGGCCGGACGAGGGTTCCGCCCTACACGGACGAGGGTTCCGCCGGGGGGAGACCGGACCAGAAGTTTGAGTTGTCAACGATCGAATATTGATTTCACTAACTATTTTTCTGATGTTGTGCTAAAAAAAATTAAATGTTAAATATTACTATCTAACGGTGGTACCAAGCTAGCTAGCTAGCCAGATGATTTTTTCTTGAAATACTATCAATAACATATTTTTTTTCGTGATGAAATAACATCGGTAACGTGGTTTTTGTTGGACATGTGAACAACTTAATTACTCTCTAAGCAGCTACTCGGGTTGAGTTGACTCGTTCATCAGAGGACCGAGTTAATTGGTCGGGGTGGTTGGTCAAACATGAACAGTGAACTTGACTTTAAAGAGTTGGGCATTGGTTTGAACATCAATGCACCACTGAATTAATTACTGATACCAAAGAGTTGTGTTCATTGATAATTGGTAAAGAGTTTAATTACGTGTGATATAGTGTATGATAACATAAGTTTTCTTATCATGAAAATACATTTTCATAAGAAAACTAGAGAAAAGAGTATCTGGCAATCACAATAAAAATATAAATACTTTATAGATAATTACGTATGACTACTCTCAGACAGTTCTTCACAGAATCTGTGCTACCACGTACCATGCATGAAACTTATTTAACTCTTAGGGTGTTTGATTAAAAAATAATTTTTTATGTAATTTTATCAAATAATTGAAGAAATGATATATTTTTTGACACTTGATGATAACAATAGTGGAGATCATGATGAGGGATCACGAAAAGTAAATAAAAGAGATGTCGCTTATGTTTTTGTCACAGAAGAAATTCTCTGTAAAATATATTCCTGCAATGACATCTTTTTTTAACAGATTTCGACATAAAAATATATTTTATGGTAAAAACTGGTTTTATCATGAGAGCTTAGTTCCATCTCTGTGGTTGAGATACCTTATGAAAGAAATAAAGGAAATGAATTCGTGTATTCCTCCTGATACGCCAAACTTTTTGCTGATAAAATGAATAATTTAAATAAATGTAATTGTTAAGTAACTCTTGAAAGTAAATTTAAGCTCAATTTTATTTTTTAAAATTATAGTTATGTCTCAATATCAAGTTGGTAAAGAAACATGTGTTTCAGAGAGGGCAGCTACTGATTTGATGTTGTAATTAGTACTCCAAATGGACTTCATGCATCTGGGGCTTCTTCGACTTCTTGATTGTACTGAGTACATTAATATTGCGATCAGCTGGGCGGTTGGTGTCCAGGAAGCTACGAGGTTTCGCCTCGGATTTATTTTCGCCACCCTCCAGGCGGATCATCTCTTACCAACTTCATCTTCATAGCAATTTCTCGCGCTGAGGAGATCTTCTTGGTGTGCCATTACCGGTTGTACTCGCCTGCTGAGCAAGTTGTCTCTTCTCTGAGCCGAAGCTTCCGTTTTAAGTCTTCCATTTTGCTCGTGTTCACAGTTCGTGTGCTCTTGTTTCTTCTACCTGGACGGTGGGCTGGCGCAGCTTTTGCCAGGTTAGCGTGTCCTCTTTCCTCTTCCCCCGTCCCCTTCTAACTTGTGGCATTCGGTCCGTCCCTACCGGGGCCTCGCTTCATCATGGAAGAAAAGAAGCCTCGTTTCGAGAAGACGAAGATGAAGCAATAGTTAACAAATTCTCGAAACTTCTTACACCTTCTAAGCAACCGAAGCCTATAGCTATACAAGATTTTCTGTGGATGATATGAGATGGAAGAGATCCTTGGTAACTACCGTTCGTCCTCTCCGTAGTTCGACCAGCTGGATTCAAGGAATGGGTTAGGAAAATGTGGAACCCTTCAAACCCATGGTTTCTCCTAGATTATCCAAACGGTGCATTCCTTTTGGTAGTCCAGAATGAAGAAGAAGTTAACAAAATCTGCAGGAGGACTCCCTGGTTTTTTAGTAATGATTTAGTTCTGGTTGAAAAGGGTAGACCATTTACAGCACCCTCGGAATATTCCCTAAGTTCTGTGGATTTATGGATGAGAATCTATGATCTACCTCAAGAATATCTTCAGAAAGATTTTGTTATGCACTTGGCAGCTCAAGTGGGAAATCCCTTTGTTCCGGCTCAAGAGATTATAGATGCTTGGAGCTCATTTGCCAGAATCAAAGTATCTCTCAATATAAATGACCAGTTACCAACGAAAGTTTCTGTGTTGCTCCCGGATGGCAGTGTTAAAGATTTTGAATTAGCGTTTGAAAGAGTGGTACGTTTCTGTTATTTCTGTGGTTTGCTTGGCCATGAACATGGCAAATGTGAAAAGCTTTGCAACTTAAGATCGCTCATCACTCCTAATCTCCCTATACATGTTCAAGAGAATTTTAAGGCTCAATTAACTTTCAAGTTTGGTGAATGGCTTACGGTAGATGGAAGAGATGCTTGTGGGAGGCATCGTACCAAAAATACCCCATATTATTAATTCGATGCCTTCAATTGAGCTACTGGTGCGATGAGAGCCGGTGGTCTTTGGAAAACAAGTGTAGTACATTTAGTACGTCATCTCAAAGCAAGGTGCCCCATTGTCGCTATCAGTCTCCCCTACCAGCAAAAACATTTCTTAAATGCCACTACTACATTGCTATGTACTAGCGAAATGGTCACCGACGGGGAGAAAAGTCAACAAGTACAAAAATTGTCAAAGCACCTACTTTGCCTCTTTAATGCCGTAGATACGGGAGCCGTAGACAAAATTGCAACCACCACAGAAAACGACAAGCACTTTCAACTATTTACAAATCCATAGTAGCCAAACTAGTCCCATCGGGTGGCCAAATTCCATATTGCAACCATGGGATATTAAAAGACCCTCGGGTCAAACTTCACGTTTTGAACCCCTTCTAAACAACTTACCAAATACCTTCACCTTTTCTAGCCCGGACCCAAAATATTTACTACAGGACAAGGGAACTATACCGGGGACAGGAAAGAGACCAAGCCCACCTGACAAGAATAAGAAACGGTCTAGAAGGAAATTACATATGGCAGAATTGAATATCAACAGCAAGCTTGCTGGTTCTTCAAGAGCTACAGAGGAAGCATCTTGTGAAGATTCTAGGGCAGACGCAGCTGGCCCAAACAAGCTGCCAAGTCCCAAATGAAGATTATTGCCTGGAACTTGTCGGGTGGGAATGGGAGCCCGACAAATTAAAGTACATTGATAGGCTGACCCATTCAATCAAGCCGGATATTTTTTTCATTGCAGAATCAAAATGTAATTATGCTCACAGTTATGATTTCTTTCACTGTAGAAATATTTCTAAGTTCCTGGTGGTTCCGCCTTCAGGACGGGCAGGTGGCATGTGGATTTGGTGGACAAACAAAGTCGACATTCAGATTTTGGTTAAATGCAATACCTGGATAGGTAGTATGGTTACTGATTTTGAGCACAAGTCAAACTTTTTACTCATTACTACGTATGCCCCAAATAAGCATGGTGAGAGACAATCAATGTGGGAACAGATGTCAACCTTCATTAGACAATTCAATGCTCCAACTTGCCTTATGGGGGACTGGAATTGCATTCGTCATAAATATGAAAAATGGGGTGGTGCTAAACCTATTCCTTCCCACATGTTGGCTTTCGAAAACTTCATCCAAAAGAATGGTTTGGTGGATGTTAGAATTGAGGGACCTGCCTATACTTGGACAAACAGAAGACAGTTTAATTTCCACATCAGGGAGAAGCTTGATCGATGCCTAGCCTCAATGGATTGGATCAACATGTATCAAATGGCCAAAGTCAGTACCCTCCCTACCTATTTTAGTGACCACACACCTCTTCTGCTAAATACTAATCCTATTGAGAGGGCTAGAAAAGAGTTTTTAAAGTGGAATCTGCCTGGTTCAGTCACAAGGATTTCTATCAGGAGGCTTCCAAAGCTTGGAACCAGGGGCCTAAGCTTACTTCCAATTACATCGCCAAAATTGGTGTGATCAGGAAAAACCTGCTGATTTGGAAAAAGAAGACCTTCGGAAATATTCAATTGCAGATCAACTCGATGAAGAACCGCATTGTCGCTTTACATACTTTGCTCGAGTGTGACTCATCAATTCTGAAGGTGAACTTAATGAAAAGCTCAATTGTTTGGAAAATTTTAACCATGCTTATTGGAAGCAAAGGGCCAAAGTGCATTGGCACAACTTTGGGGACAAATATACTAAATTTTTCCACAGGAAGGTTGTCCACAGGAGAAGAGAAAACAAGATATCTGGTGTTTACACACTTGACAGCCGCTGGTCCCAAAAGTGGGAAGACATCCAAATGATTTTTCTATCTTATTTCAAGTCTATTTTTTCTGTTCATGTGAGATCCCACCAGCAACCTGTCACTGGTATGATTTTAAATAAGCTGTCCTTGGAGCAGGGTGATACACTAGCCCGGATTCCATCTCCTCAAGAGATCAAAAGGGCTCTTTTCAGTATGAAACCTGACAAAGCTCCAGGTCCTGATGGGCTATCTCCGGGTTTCTTTCAAATCATGTGGAACTCTATTGAGGAGGATATTGTTTCCTTGGTCAATCACATGTTTACTACTTGCACTATGCCCCCGGGACTGAACCATACTTCAATAACTCTTATTCCTAAAAGGGAGGACCCCATTGCTCCTGAGCATTATCGGCCGATCAGTTTGTGCAATGTCTTATTAAAGATTCTCACTAAGCTTCTTGCTAGTAGGATCAAGGAGTTTCTTCCTTCTTTAATTACTGAAAATCAAGTGGCTTTTGTCCCCGGAAGGATAGGGCTTGACAATATTATTATTGTTCAAGAAATTTTAAAAGCTTTCAAGCACAAGACCGGGAAAACTGGGCAGTTCATGGTCAAACTTGACATTAGCAAGGCTTATGACAGTTTAAACTGGTCCTTTTTAGAGCAAATGCTTATTAATTTTGGGTTTCCAAGATCTATTATCAACATTATTATGATGTGCACTACTTCTGTTACATTTTCAGTCAATTTGAATGGGCAAGCTTCTGCCACCATCAAACCTACTAGGGGGATCCGACAGGGATGCCCCCTATCTCCTTACCTATACATACTTTGTGCCGAAGCCCTTTCTTATATGATCAAGTCGGCTATGGAACAAGGCAAATTTCTTGGGATTTCTCTCAACAGAGGTGGACCAAAAATATCTCATCTTATGTTTGCTGATGATATCATCATTTGTGGCGAGGCCAAAGTTGAAGAAGTCAAAAGTATGCTTTCCTTTCTGGAGGAGTACCAACTTGCATCAGGTCAAGCTATAAATTTTTCCAAGTCTAGTATCACTTTTAGTAGAAATGTTGCTCCTGAAGTTCAAGATTATATTTGCAATATTTCTGGGTTTTCTAAAGCTACACCTTTAGAGAAATATCTGGGGATCCCTATGGGCATTTCGTACAAGAATTAACCATTTCTCTTGGTTGATGGAAAGCGCCGGAAGGAAAGCGGGTTGGAAAATCAATTGCCCGTCCATCACGGTCGTGGTACCATGCTCATCAAGTCCACCTTAAATCAACTTCCCATTCATGTTATGTCTATTAAAAGACTACCTATGGGGGTTATTAAGAAGTTAGATAGCTGCCAGAATGCCTTTTGGTGGGCCCATTCCCACGATGGCAAGAAGAAAATTCATTATCGTAGCTGGAATTCCATCAAATGACCTAAGTTGGGTGGGGGTTTAGGCATTAGGGATTATGCTACTATGAATGGGGCTCTTATGCTCAAGTTAGCCTGGTCCTTCCTTCAGGAGAAACACAAGCTATGGGTTCGGGTCATGCATTCAAAGTACCTTAAATTCGATAATTTCTGGGATGTCACTCCCAAATCCCAAAATTCTGACACCTGGAAGAATATTTTGAGGGCGAGGTCTCATCTTTCCAGAGTTTGCATTTGGAAGGTTAAGACCTGCTCTATGATTGACATCTGGAACCAGCACTGGATTGTGGATAGGGAAGGGCCACCTATTCCTAAAGATAATATATCCTCCCTTCCCAAGCATGTGAAGGATCTTATATCTAATGGGGACTGGAACAGAAATTTGTTGAATCACTATTTTGAGCCTATTACTGTGACTAGAATTTTGAGAACCCCGATCCACAATGATGAGGAACCTGAAGGCATTATTTGGCCTTTCACCCCAAATGGGGTTCTTAGGACCAAATCAGCCTACGCGTATTTCTTCGGGACCTTGAAATCCCCCCGGGACCATCGATATCGAAATTTGGAAAGCACTTTGGCATCCGAAGATTAGCAAGATTTGTCCTCAAAAGCTCATCATATTTATCTGGAAGGGCATGGTAAATTCTCTGCCTACGGGCCAAGCCATCACTAAGAGATGTACCAAGTTGGATGATACCTGCGCTATATGCAATACCCAGTTTGAAAGCCTTGATCACCTTATGTTCGTTTGCCCCCGCAAAGAAGGCCGTATGGTTTGGCTCGATCCTTGGTTTTAATGTCAATTGGTTTCATCAAGGGTTTAACGGCGTTGCTTACACATTTTTAGAATGGATTATTAACCCCATGGACAGAGACATTTTTCCGGGAGTTTTGGGCTTATCGATCATGTGGCAAATATGGAAGGCTCGATGTGCGACCACCATCGGGCTGATTTGCAAAAATCCTATGTGGATTATCAAGACCGCATCTAGGAAGCCGCCTTTTATCTAGCTCAAGCAAATATTATTTCAAAGTTACCTCAGTCCGTCTGGTCTCCACCTCCGGAAGATGCCATCAAGGTCAATGTCGATGCGGCTTCCAACGGAGAGGGTGGTGCTTTGGGGCTTATAGCCAGAGATTCCAAAGGTATTCTTGTGGCTCGGAGAGCTTGTACCTCTTGTTTTACTGATGCGCAGGTCCTTGAAGCTGAAGCCATCACCGAAGCTTGTTCTTGGGAAATCTTCGGGGGGAAGCGGATTATTGTCGAAAGCGACTCACTTGCGGTGGTTAACGCCATCTGCAGTTCGGGCTCGACCTCTGGAAGCCCCAAACCTTCATCCGGAAATGCCGTCGAAGACTCCAGTCGTCCCTGCTCTCTATCGCTTTTTGCCCTAGGTCCGCTAATGCAGCGGCGCACCTTCTGGCAAGGTCGTTTCTATTTTCATCGACGGGCGGTAAGCTATCCGCCGGCTCAGCGGACCTTCCGTCTTCTGTAGTTGATCAACTATGTACGGACTCACCGTTACACGGTGAGGGAACTGGTTAACTCTTTTATCTACGGGTTTTTATCTGGGTTTCAAAAAAAAGAGATAGGCGAAAAGATGACTGTGATGAGAAATCCATCAATGACAAGTTTGACTTTCCTTCCTGGGACCCGTACGCCAAAAGAAAAAAAGAATTTCTTTTACACCATGCGATCGCATATCAAACACTTAATTAACAACTACTTGTGTAGAATATTCATGAAATATTATGGGGCGTAGGGTTTGATTGTAGGATAAAATCGAGTTTTTGTTGAGATTTTATGTTTTTGTAACAAAAAATTATTAAAAGAGATGTTTAGCAATAGAGATTTCTTTCTTGGACACAAAAAAAGAAAATAGTTTCACGTTTTCTTTTATCTTGTGGACCCCCCCCCCACCTTGCTTGGTCATTTTTTTGTTATCACGTTTCTCTAAACATGGCAAAATTTTGTCATTGGTTGGTTCACATTTTATTTTAACATAATTTTTTATCATGAAAATATATGAAAATTTATTGGCACAACCAAACACCCTATTACCTGTCTTAGGCTGCTGACATAAAATAAAAGCAGGTGAAACTTTGTAATACATGTCTAACCTAATTTCAAAGCTAACATCTTACTTTGTGAATAAAGTATTTAAGCACAAAAAGACACTTATTTGTCATTAAATACATTTTCTAGTCAAATTTAAGCATGCTTTATATTTCAACGTCCTATGCTAATCAAAAATATTGTCTAAAATTAAAGATATAATTTATGATTACTTTTAAGATGTTAAATGCCAATAATTTAAATATCATAAATTTTAAAAAATCTTAACACATTAATGTTTGTCCGAATCTTAGATTTGAAGTGAAAATAAAAATCGGTGAATACAACTAGTCATGTACATAATCTAATTTTTAAAAACATCTACTTGCAACATGTCAAACGTAAGAAAAAAAAAACTAAAACCCATGTAATTACAGTTGTTTATAATATTTTACATTATACCAAACAACACCTAACTGGGTGTTTGGTCGCACGGCAAACTGAGTGTTTGGTACAATTATATATTTTTGTAATAAAATTTGTTAAAAAAAGATGTTCGGAGATGACAAATTTTTGATTTTAAAGTAATTTTCTTATCAGACAAAATAGAAGATTTCACCTTTTTCTTCCCTTGTGATTCCTCACTTTATTTGATCATATATAATATCCACTCGTTCTTGTCATCACGTCCCTCCAAACTTGACAACTTTTTTTTCTTGGGATAGTTCACATTTTAATTTAATACAACCTTTTTATGATAAAAGTGTACAAAAATTTATGTAATCAAAATAAAATCAAGGCAAACAATTGCAATCAAGTAACTACCATGAATCATGGTCCATGATATACTAGATTATTTTTAGTAGTAATATAAATTTTATTTATTGAGAATACTTAATACATAACATAAATCATAAAAGACATCGAAATCATTCCGACTCCGATAATAGAGAAGAAATCAAAATATTACAATTTTCACATAACAAAAAATAAAAAATAATTTACCCCCCGCTAGAATTGAAACCGAATCATAGTTTTTAAGTGATAATATATAATTATTAATACTCATAATTTAATTTTTAAAAATAAATATATATTATAATATGTAATCGTATTTAAAATCTGCTCGAGCTCATCAGGAAGGAAAAAAAATGTATTATCAATAAGATCGAATCAATAGCGAGGAGACGTCAAAAAATTTAACATAATAAAGACCGCCGAGTCGAGTTTTTTATTGCAATGAGCCTCGAGCTACTTGTGGAGTGTATTAGTTCGTTTGCACCCCTAGCTACGACGGACGTCCACCAGAGCGGCACATGCGGACGGAGGACGGCGGCCGTCCAAAGTCCAGAGCCGGTGATACATAACATGTCACGATGTACGTACGTAACCGCCTTTCCCGGGAGGACATAAATGCAAAATAGCGATGGAATGAGATCAAACCGGCGCCCCTCGGGTCGGATCGGGCCGGGCCGGGCCGGACGGTCCGCGCGCGCCGGCGTCAGTCGTGACGGCGACGGACTGACGGGATGGTCTCCTCTTGTCGCCCTCCGAGGCGCAAACGGTGACGGCAGACGGACGGATGCCGCGCAGGAATAAAACCCGTAATATCCCCTTCGCGGCACCATCAACTATCCGAATATTCCTATCTTTTCCCGGATATCCTCCCCCCTTTACACCACCCTCCCCGCGTGTCTCATCATCCGTTCACCCTCCTCCTCCTCCTCCTCTAATAAGCCCCCCCGCTGCGGCCTTTCGCCTCCCCATCTCTCTCTCTCTCTCTCTCTCTCTCTCTGATCGTCATCTTCCTCCCTTCCGGCGACCGCATTGTTGGGGGCTGAGGGTTTTTCGCCTCCGCCGATCTCGTCCGCTGCTGATCCGCCGCCGCCGCCGCCCTCGCCCTCGCCCGCGAACGGAAGAAAGCAAGGGTTGTAGGAGGGGATGAAATTCGGGAAGAGCTTGGGCATCCAGATCGAGGAGACGCTGCCGGAGTGGAGGGACAAATTCCTCTCCTATAAGGGCCTCAAGAAGCACCTCAAACTCATCGATCCTCCTCCCTCCGATGGCCCGCCCCCGGCCAAACGCCCCCGGCCGCCCCCTGCCGCGGCCGATGCCTGCCCTACCGCCATGACGGTCGAGGAGGAGGGCTTTATGACTCTCCTCGAGGCCGAGCTCGAGAAGTTCAACACCTTCTTTGTTGAGAAAGAGGAGGAGTACATAATCAGACAGAAGGTGCGGTCGCTCCCCCTCCATCCCCCCCCATCCCTCTACCTCTAGCATCTTGGTTTCCTTGCGCTGTGGAAAAGCCTTGGGCGACGATGCGTTCTCCTCTTTATCATTGTCTCAGATATAAAATATATATATATATATATATAGAGAGAGAGAGAGAGAGAGAGAGAAGAACCTTCAAATTCTATCTCTTTCCAACCCGCTGCGGTGGCTTGATTTTTACGAATCCTCGCCCAGGATCAAGGCTGAGTGTCCCCCCTTCTTCATCCCAATATTTTGGGGGTACACGCGCTCACTGGCCTGTGATGATTTATCATTCATCGACCACGAAATCAACAACCAGTAGTAGCTATATACCATTCGCAGATGAGGTCGTGAATCTGGTTAATGATGGTAGCCTAAGTTGCGAATTAGAAGAAGAAAGTAAAGCTCCTAGTTGCAAAACTTGTGTCCTATCGATGCTGTCATCTAATTGCAGAAACGCACAATCAAAGATGTTTAGGAACGGCGGTGGTCAATGTGATGTGGTGCTGGATGCAGGAGTTGCAGGACAGGCTGAGAACGGCCAAGGATTTGAAGGAGGAGATGATGGTCAGGAAGGAGATCGTCGACTTCCATGGCGAAATGGTCCTCCTCGAGAACTACAGCGCCCTCAATTATACCGGTAAAACTCCCCCCCTTCTTGCCTCTGTTTTTCGCCGTCGGTCGGATCTTCTCGCCGATGAGACAATAGAAGAAGGAGAAGATCAAATTTGTTACCGCGAAACAGGCTTGGTGAAGATATTGAAGAAATACGACAAGAGGACGGGGGCACTCATGCGGCTGCCCTTCATCCAGAAGGTGCTCCAGCAGCCCTTCTTCACCACCGACCTCCTCAACAAGCTCATCAAGGAGTGCGAGAGGATGCTGGACGGCCTCCTCCTCCCCCCTCCCGCGGACGCCCCTTCATCCTCTCCGCTGTCACCATCCGCCACTCGGGACCAGACGGTCGATGCCTCCTCCAAGGAGGATGGTGCCCGCGCCGGCGAGGGGCGAAAGGCAGGGCGGATACCGGAGCTGGAGGAGATCGAGTACATAGAGAGCCTCTACATGAAGAGCACCCTGGCGGCCTTGAGGGTGCTGACGGACATCCGGAGCGGAAGTTCCACCGTCAGCGTCTTCTCGCTCCCCCCCTTGCAGAGCTCCGGCACCGGCACGGCGGGGGAGAACCGGTGGCGCAAGGTGCCCGTCCTCGAACAGACCGCCGAGTAGCACACGGGACTCGCGTGTAAAAGAAATGCTAAAAAACGACCGAAACACTGAAATGCCGAATATGCCCTTGCGCTACGTCACCTTACTTGTCTCACTTTTTACTTTTTTTTTTGTCTTTTTACGCTTCTCTGGTGAGTAGCTCGTAGTGCTGACATTTGATTGTTACTTTTTTTTCCCTTTACTGTTTATGGACTGCTTCTTCTAATCCGCTCCTCAGTCCTCCACAAAGTTTATTCCCATGTATGTTAGCCCAAGAGATCGATGCTGGATCATCAGACAGTTGACTAGAACACAAGGATATATATATATATATACATATGGATGATCTGTTTCCGTAATTGGATGGGTTCCATGTTGGTGCGTCTTTTTGCTCGTTTCTTTGATGTATGCCATATCCCAACCCCGAATCGTGAGATGTGTCACATCAACATGCAGGGGACTGTTTTTAATCCTGGTTAATTGTTTTTCTAGAGGCTGAATTGAAAAGAATAGCGAAGTTAAACATGTTATATTAGCTGTTCCGGATTGGATGAAAATGTCACTTAGTGTGGTTGTTGGGTGAGTGAGTTTGATTTAATAATTGGTTCGGGGGGTATTAGGAAACGACTTAACTTGCATGCGATGTATGTCTGATTTTGAGGAAGATATTGTAATATTCAGATTTGTGAATATATTAAGAGATTAAATTGGTAGATCATCACTGATTTAAGTTAGTTTTTCGGGGTAAAGTTATTAATTAAGGTGGTTGTTAGGTCAGCGTAAACTGTTTAAATCGTCACGATAAGTCAGCATTCAATATTGTATTTAGCGAATCCGCTAGGTGTTATGTCAACGTCCGTTATGACCACATTCTAATTTCACCAGCAGGGCCTGAAAGAGTACTTTATAATTTCAAACCAGCATCTGGCTTTCAGGAGTCAATTAAGCAACACTCGTAAGCAAGGAAGGAAAACTCGGGGGTCGGCCTCGGGTCGGTCGGCCCCAAAACCGACCCGGGTCGGTTGGGGTCGCGACCCGGGTCGGGTCGGGGTCGGGTCGGGGTCGGAAAAAATAATAATAAAAAAATCATTTTAAAATAATAACCGGGTCGGGGGGTCGGAGCCGGGTCGGGGTCGGTCGGCCCAAAAAGCGACCGGGTCGGGCGACCCGGCCGACCGGGTCACCGACCCGGCATTCCATGCTCGTAAGCTCCTCTCCGTATGCATGACTGTTTTTTTTATGCTGTATGCGTGGTACGAAGCATTCAACTCTTTTACTAGAGAAACCTCGCATAAAAGTTGTTTACAGTCTTTGCAGGAACGACATATCCCTAGCAGCTTTCACTCGAATATGAGAACCGCGGATACCTAATCCTGTGGAATGTCGAATTGGGATCCAAGTTCTGACTCAAGTCTGACCCGACTAAATTTTGAGTCAATCAACCCCAATATCCCGACTCTATAGGTATTTTTAAATTATTATTTTTAAATTTTTTTATTTCAACTCTGTCGGAACCAAATCTTGACCAAAGTTTCGACTCTGCTCGACCTGAGTCGGTTTGAACCCAACCAACCTACTCCGGATCCCCGATCTCGCTTTCCTCGGGTATTCTTACATCGATGAATGTGAATTGTGAAGAGATTCAATTACTTATTTCAACGTCTTAGTTCCAAGTATTTGTAATATAGTATGAGAGCATAACGTCGATCTTATTATAATATTTTGATTATTTTATTTCCCAATGAATTCTATTTGTTATTTTCATAGCTAGAAAAAAAATACCTGTACTGTCCAATCGTCTCGCATCGATAGATTTGAAAATATTCAATTATTTCAATATCTCAGGCTCTTCAGTGTCAACGTCATAATTTTGGGGTCGCCAAGCAATTTTTATTATTTTTTTGGGTGCCCTGCATTGACTTTGTTATCCACTTGGCTTTCTTCTTTTTAAGATAACTACTGATCTCAACCTCAATTCATATCTGACGATCTCTGTCTGTGATATATATATATATATGATTGCTTCGATATTTCGATATATGTACTTTTGCGATAGAAATGGTACGTATAAAAGTTTATGGATTACCCATTATTATTTCATAAATCTTCTCGTGTAAATTCAACCAAATGCCAGCCTATAAACAAATATATCACTTGGGTTGGGTCTCCCTCTGGTGGGTGATGGGTGCAATTCATCAGGAACAACCATATATACGTGCAGGCTCAAAAGGAGTGTGCAGATCTTGAGCTCGTTTGGTACAATAATATTTTGGGAATAAATCAGATCGACTTTTAAATCTTAGGCATATTATAAACCATGTTTACCTCCTAAATAATCAGATACCAAACGTTTCCGAAGGGGTCGTTTGATACGAGATTAATTTGGGAATAATCTAGCTAGTACCAAACAGCCAGATAATTAAGCTCCTCTTTGGGATAGGTTTAATTTGAGGATTGATGATCCTAGTTTATACCTAGAATTTAGGGAAAAATAGAGCATATCTAGACATTAAGAGCCCGTTTTGCATCATAAAATTTTGGGGATGAACTTAGTTTATCTCATAAATTTTGATAATTGAGGATAAATCTGGTTTATTCCCGAGTTACCTTGATATCAAACAGGCCCTAAGTTTGTACCAAATGAGGCCATAATTGCCTAGATATCCTCCGCGCAGTGTCATAGAGAAGATGAGCCTGAGGATCATATATGCATGCCAACAACATAGGGGTGTTTATGGTCTGGTTTGGTTCGGTTTGGTTTGGTTTAGCCTGGTTCAAACCATATTTTATTAAGGTAGAGTAAATATGTCAATATATAATTTCGTTTTATTTGTTTTAAATCACATTCTATTAAAATTTAGTGTATTTTTTTATACATTTCATTAATTTGTCTTAAAAACTCTTGAAACAAGTTTAATTTTATAAGAAAAGTCACATAAATATTGTATTATATATAACTAAAAATAAAATATTTAATCTAAATCGGGTTATTCGATTTAGTGGTTTGGTTTGGTTTGAAGGGCTCTAGGAACTAAACTAAACCGATCGGTAGTTCAAACCAAATCAAACCAAACCAAACTCTTGATTTGATTTGGTTTTTCGGGTTGAACTAAATAACGAACAACCCTACAACAGCAGATCGTGGGAAGTCTTACGGCATCACCGCCTTCTTTTTGATGGCAAGATGCTCCTTCTCGTACTCGACGAATGATGGATATGGGATTCTTATCTAATACGATCAAGAGGTCACTTTCTTTAAAAAAAAGTAAATTCTGCGATTGGTCGCAAAAATTAATTTGGGTGTGCGAATAAAAAATAATTCGAAATGTATTAAGCCCATGGCATACGGTGAAAGGAACTCGGCTTAATTAGTTGAAATTTTCACAAGAGAAAATTATCTTCTCTGCCTAGTTATTAATAACCACATAAATGCTGCTAACTCTAGCGAGTAAATGAGAATTCACTCAAGTTGGGCAGTTGAAGACCCGTAAAACATCAAAAAAGGAGATGCAAAGATTACTGGGTGTTTGGTTGCACGATAAATTTTTGTACATTTTCATGATAAAAATTTATATTAAAATAAAAAGTAAACCAACTCGTCACATAAAATTATCATGTTTGGATGGATGTGATAACAAAAAAGAGTAATTACCATTCATGACCAAACAAAGTGGGGGATCACAAAAAAAAGAAAGAGGTGAAACTCTTTTTTTTTGTTTAAGAAGAAAATCACTTTCAAAATATAAAATTGTCAAGGTTGCCGGACACCTTTTTTGACAAGTTTTCTTATCATTTTTAGAAATTAAAATAAAAACTTTAATTACCATGCAACCAAACATCCCATTAGAACGGAGGGCTGACCGTGTCTAGAATTTCGTATTAAAAAATGAGCACACAGGTCATGATAAACTTGATGGTATCAGGCATCAGAAACTAGGGGTGGGCACGGTTCGGTTTGGTCTGGTTTGGACTTTTTTTTCCAAACCAAACCAAACCGAATCACCCTCCCAAACCGAACCAAACCAAACCGAATCAATTCGGTTTGCTTCGATTTGGTTCGGTTTAAATCGAAAATAAATAAAAATATTTAAATTAATTATTTTTACATATATATACTGATTTTTATGTTAAAAAAATGAACATAAATATTATTTTATTATAAAATTTATAAAAATATCATTTTTATTAATACTATAATAGTTTTTTTATATTTTTTTGAATAAATCAGTTTAAACGGTTTGGTTTGGTTTAAATCGGTTTGGAGATTTTCCAAATCGAACCAAACCGAAAGGGGGTCCAAACCGAACCAAACCGAACCGAATGGGCTGGTTCGGTTTGGTTTCTCGGTTTGAACCGTTTTGTGCCCACCCCTATCAGAAACAGCGTCACTCGGCTGGGTCAACAATTTCTGGAGGGCAAAGCAAGCTAAATGGTCGAATTTGATCCTTATTAATAATACAACTTATTTTTAAGAGATATATCAAGATACAAGTGTGCTATGTTTATACATTATTTAAGACCTAAAAACAAACACTCTTAAAGCATTAATCCTCGAACTCTTGCTTTTGAGCTTCTTTTGGCTTAATCTAAAAAAGTTTGAACTCTTATTTTCATGTCTAATCTTTTAATTTGTGACAACATTAAATATTTATTTTGATTAAGATATTTAAATGTTCGTACATAATGATATATTATACGTGTTGCTTCAATCTACAATAAAAAATTACATCTAAGAATTAAAAGGGTTAAATCATTCAACTATTTTAAAAATGTTATTATGATATAAAAGACATGTTTAGAGGATAGTTAATGCCCTGTTTGGTAACACTATTAGACATCTCTATCACTATTAATTTTAAAATTGATATTGTTGGTAATCACCTTGAGTTGTTTGACTAATAATATCAATTTTGAAATTTACAGTGCAAATAACATATGTTATATAATACAAGTGTCAACTTGTATCAATTTTGATATTGATACTCCATCTTCTAGAAATATCTTTTTTGGCGTCAATCTTCTAGAAATATCAATATCAATACTAATATAGTATCATTTTTGATACTCTAATCAAACAGGCCATAAGGTCTAATATCAAACCAACTAAACATAATACTTTATACCATGTTTGGTTAGAGTTTCATTTTTGGTACTAAATCAATATTGATATTAATATTTTCAAATGTTGGAGTATCGATATCAAAAGTAATACAAGTTGACATTTGTATTACATAATATACTTTGTTTGCACTACAAATTTTAAAATTGATACAATTAACCAAACACCTCTTAATAGTTCCTATCAATATCAATTTTAAAATTGATAGTGATAGAGGTACCAGGGCATTATATATTAAAACAAAAAGTAAAAAACTTCGAGTGGCAAAAAGTAAAGTATACAAAAAAATACGTATAAAATATATCTACAAAAGTATTTTTAAAATTATAATACAGTTATAAGTTGCATGTTCGTCAAATAATTCTTTAACAAATGGTAAAAATTATAAGTAAAAAACCATCATTACCATTAAATGATTTATTTTGATCAACATTTATGATTATATATAGCAATTTTAATTCGGGACATACTATCTGTGTATGTATTTAATTAGTGATTTTTTTATCGATATAGTTAATTCATCGAATACTATCCAATTATTCTATAGTCATCCGTTAACTTAAAAAAAATCAGATAAATCGATGATCAATAACCATGACCTCTGTCCCAAGTTTCTCTACAGCCGCGCGGTGGGGTATACATACTGATACAAATGCGAGTTCCGAGATGCCGTCGGAATATATATATATATATATATATGTATCTATCCGAGTGCCGAGATGCCATCTATGTGCTGGCGCTAATTTCAATATTTCTTTGGGGGAGAAGGGGCGGCTCCCAGACGTCAGGCAAGTAGTTTCGGCTTTCGGGAGGAAGAGACCGTAGGCGCGGGGGTTAAAAAGAGAAGACGCGGAAGGGGGTAGGCAGGTCTCTCTTCTGCTTTCGCGTCCCGTCCGTTCAGGCCGTGGTGAGGTGAGGACATCGGTACAGTACTTGTCGGCATTGATCAATTGGACTGAGTTGTCAACGAAAGTGAATGATTGATGTTTTCTTTGAACGATGAACAATTTAATCGAGTACGTTGATAGTCTCTCTCTCTCTCTCTTTTCTTTTTGTTTTGAACAGGAAGTTGTAGTCATTCAGTACTGAGAACGGCGAGCTCCGGTGGATCTGCTCGGCAAACAGATGGGGATAAAACATCCCGGGCTAAAACATTACAAAAAAAAAGAGCTTTTGGACGCAGGGAGCTGGAATCGTCGTCATCAACGCGGCAGGGCCATGGCCCAGGAAGGAGGTCATGAACAGTTTGCATCGGTATTGTAGACCGTCCAACCTGCAACTCTCTGCCAGGTACTTCCCCCTTCCTATTTCAAAGAAGAAAAACAATTGGGTCTTTTACGCGCTGGCAATTGATGTCTAGATGCGAGACTGCAATCCCTTAGTGTGCTGAGAACGAGATCTCATTTGACAGCGTAAAATTCCAAGGATAAACAAGATTATCTCTTTATTATCGTAGCCGTTTTACTATTCAATGTGCGGTTACTACAAAAACCAGAACGGCAAGAATCATGACGGTGGTTGCTTCCCTCCGCTTGCTCACCGGCGAGACGCATCCAATTTCCCCTTCTCGGTTGTGCAAAGATCCCACCTTTGAGGAACTAGAACGTCGTAAGCAGCAGCGTCTAATTCGTGATCTATCCATGGCGTCTTACATTTCTCCCGTACATTGCCCGTCCAAAGTCCCCTTCTCGTTTGATGCCAAGAGGAGGCCTCTGCCGCCACTTGTTCGCTCCACCCTTTTCATGTCCGCCTCTCTTAAGAGGCTCACCTTTCAATCTATGGCCGCCTTCTCCACGTCCTACTCCCGCGGCCGGGCCGGGCTTCTGATCGGTGTCATCTCCGCGACATCTTCCCCAGCGGCGGAAACACCTCAGAAGAAGCGATACCCTGGTGAGGCGAAAGGTTTCGTGGAAGAGATGAGATTCGTAGCCATGAAGCTACACACCAGGGACCAGGCCAAGGAAGGCGAGAAGGAGCCCGACACACAGCCTATAGCAAAGTGGGAACCCACAGTCGAAGGTTACCTCAGGTTTTTAATAGATAGCAAACTTGTCTACGACACGCTCGAGACCATAGTTGAGAAAGCGACTCATCCTTTCTGTAAGCATGCCCTCCAATCATTCTCTTGCATTTCTTATGGCCCAGTGACGATGTTAGTTTGTTTAAAGGACTGTCAAAAAGACATGAACACGTCTGTTCTCTGTTGATTCATCTGTCTTTCCGCTGTATGGTCGTGTCATGTCCGTTTCTTGTATTCCTATGGTGCATTTTTTCTCTTCTTTACTCATTGTTTCAAAACCAAGTTACCTTGTAGTATTGCAAAGTCCAAACATCTAATTTATCAAGATGTCCACACTGGAGCCTCATCCGAGGCTGTTTCATGTTGTTCCACTGCTCAGCCAAATTTGAATCTTGACATACCTGGAGTAGCAGTATTGTTATACCATGACATTTCATTGCAATTCTAACAAAAGCTTTCTAGTACATTTTGAACTATAGACGTTAAGTAGCAAATGCTGCCATTGTTGAACAAAGAAATCTTACACAGGTCTATGAAGCAGAGCATTTTGGTGCTTTTGTTGGCTGTGCAACGGTTTTTGGCTCGGTCTCTAAGTGATAGATCAAGGGTCTTTGATAGTGGAGCATGGTTTGCAAAATCTGCCAATCTCAATCAGGATCAGCACTTGTCTACCTGATCTGCAGGGGGTGGGGGCATGAGGCCCATCCTGGAAGAAACTTTAAGTGGGATTGGGCTCTAAGTTACCGGATTGGCTTGCTGCTGGGAGAGGGTGGAGAAGTGCCACCGTCCTTGCTTCCTCTTTGCCCAAATTTAAACTTTAAGTTACCGATCCGATATGATTGTGGGCAGATAAAGGGCAGTGGTGGTCCTGCCCCTCCGTCATCTTCAAGTGCTAATCTGACCTTGATCAGGGTCAAATCGGACTAGAATTGACCATGGGTCCACCCTGAGTATGATAAGGGCATTTTACATTTTTTTTCTTATTCTTTTGATATTTGGAAGAATTGATCTAAGTTGATCTTGGATTGGTTTTCTTCCCTTGGATACGATGAGCCAGCCGATCCTATTCTCAATCACAATTTAGAATTTATTGTGGTGGAGTACCCAAGGATTTCCAACTCAGGACCGGTCAATGCCAATCTTCATCCAGATCAGTGCCAGATCAACCAACTTGGCATCCAATCTAGGATTGGCCCTGATCGGTTCTTCAAAATTTGGAAAAAAAACGAGAATTATAAAAAAGTTCCAGACTGATCTACGGTGGAGGGTGGCCAGGATTGTTAGGATCATCACCAGTTCTGCAGTTCATAAGTGGACTATCCAGTCCGATCCTGGCAGAAAATGGCCCCTAGATCAGGCTCCCTTTGTTGAGATAGGCCCCTGCTCAGAATTGGCTGGATTGGCCAATCCTGCAAGCTGCAAACCATGGGAGTATTACATGGTTAACTCATTGATCTCATCAAGCAGAGCCATGTGCTGTAGATGTGGAGGGCCATGGGTAATCATTAACAGCCTTTTTCTTCCAAGATTGATAAAGCAGATTTATTTTGAAAGATTGGCATTGTAGGCCAATGCTTTACAATGCAATGGATCCTTGTATCATGAAGTTTCTATGATTCATCAAACCATATGATTAACAAATGAAGAGAGAAGTTAGTGACTATTCTCTTATAGTGGTGGTTAAAAAGAATTTTACCATAGCTGAGAGGAGAATGTGATGGTTACCATGGCTGCTTAAGAAGGTTTTCTTCAGGGAGTTCTCTTGGTGGGATTCGGATGTGAGAATATTTATTTATACTTCAATGAATATTCTTAAAAATAAAAGTGTTCTTGATTTTCTGTATCTATTTTGCGATTTATACCCTTCACTCTTTTCGATTGTGCTTAATTAATCCCAATTAGCACTTTTGAGCTAAGCTTTTTGATAATTATGAAAATTATGACAATTTTTAAATTCTTCTTAAGGTGTACTCAGTTAATGCACATCACAAGTGAGGGAAATGCTGGGATCTATAGCCTTGTAAGAAATACTAGAAATTTATAGTCTGTGTTGCTTCTGTCAATGCTGCCACCTTCCAATTGTCTTTGTCACCTTATTAGAATAAATTTGGAGCACTCAATGGTTAATGTGGTCATTCGAAACTGTTAAAGCTCTAAATTAGGAGCACTCAATTGAGCAAACATGTAGCTCAACCAGCCTGGAGATTACTGGATTAGAGACTAAATAATAATGGTCTCTATAAGCAAGGTATTTTGGTTAGTCCAATTTGGCTTTCTGAAGCTTGCTGGAGTAACACCACCTCAACAACTCCTTTGTGGGTGGTAGGATATGTTTTTTATCCTCGATTGATTTATTCTCAGTTATCACTATATAAGCAAAAATTGATCATCCTTTCCACTCTCCTTGGCCAGTTTCTTTATGGGCTTCCTTTGATTTGTTTTAGAAGTTTACTTAGAAAACATAAGTTTGACATCATGTCGTCTGTGCAGTTAAGTAGTGCTTGGAATTGGTTATATCAACTTCAATGTTATATAAACTGCAGTACAATTTGTTTAATGTTGTCAAAGTGTACCTGTTGAAGAAGATCAGAATAGCTTTGTTGCTTATTGCTGTTTAGAGGTAAACAAAACCTGGAATGTGAACTTGTGTGGTTAAGCAGTAGTTAACTCAATTGGATAAAGGAAATACATCTTGAAATTGCATATTTATGACACAATTGAAGCAGAATGCATTAAATTATTGCACCTGTAGTCCAGTCATCCTATGATTATCTTTTTTTGCACATCATGGCATGGCGTCAATGTTGGCCGGATCAGAATTGGTACAAGATCGGTCGATTTTGACCAAGTTTTTGAGAGGAAAATTGATCCGGAATCAGTTTGAATTAGTAAATTTTTTATTTTTTGTTTTAAAAAAGTCAAAAAAATTACTAAAAAGCATAAAAAGTTTGGAAACCTTCTAAAATTTTTTTAAAAATAGAAAAGTAACATTTAACACATTCAAGTTGTAATAAGAGAGTTTAGCCAAGCGGATATAAGCTAATGACAATGATGATTGTGATAAAGAAAGGTAACAAGTAACTTTGTACAAAAGATATATTCATATGCAATACAATTTTATATCTTCTTTTCACCAATATCTATGGAATTGACCTTCTTACTCATTGTCTTCACTCTCTTGATTCTACTGGATGATCCACTGAGAGTTGTCTATTGTGATTGGCCCGCATCCAAATGAAAATAACAAATATGCCATCTGAGTAAAGTCATGCACTATGTCGTGCGCCAGAGATGTGGTTAGAATATACGGTTGGAAGTCCTCGGGGGTTTTGTATAATTGGTTGTCGAGTACTGATAAAATGTCACTGATTCCAACACTGACTTCTACCACTCGAATGTTATCTTTGGCTCAAATACTCCTTCCCCCCTATACATGTACTACTGGAAGAACCTCCTTCTCCTCTTTCACCTTCACGTGAACCTACTACATTTTGCAATTGTGTTGTGGAATGAACTCTTCATTGTCATCATATAATGAGGGTAGGGGTGCAATCGAGCCGAGCCGAGCCGAGCCGAGCAGGGCTCTGTTCGAGCTTGACTCGATCGATTATTTAACCATTCAAAATTGGCTCGATACTCGACGAGTTTTCAAAGGTCTTGTTCAAACTCGGCTCGATTTAAGCTCAACGAGTTCAAACTCGGCTCATTGAGCCGCTCATTTATGTAAATGAGCGAACTTAGTTCGAACTCGAATCAAACTCATATTCGAACTTGTTTTTGAGCTCGAGATTGAGTTCGTTTAGCTCGAGTTCAAATATTAAAAAAATGTTTTAAATCACTATTTAGGCATAAAAATATAATTTTATATAATATTAAAAAATAAATATATAATAAATATAATATATTTTTAATTTAATTATTTAAATAAAAAGTTAATCGAGTATTTAATCGAACATTTAAATGAGCTACTCGTGAACTTATCAAGCCGAGTAGCTCTCTGTTCAGACTCAACTCATTTTTAAGTCGAGCTTTTTTGTGTTCAAACTTATTTATTTAACTTAATAAATGATCCGAGTCGAGCTTTTAACGAGCCGAGTATTAAACTACTTGTCGAGCGTATTGGTTCGCTTGCACCCCTAAATGAGGGAACCTATGTACTGTATGTTGAACTGACAGGTCCTCATTTGATTTTCAATTACTTTTCTTTGTTGCCTCTTCTGCTTGTGATAAAGAACTCCTAATTCTCATGCCACATTGATATACTCTTATGGAATACCACCTATTTTCTCTATAAGTCAATGCTAAAGTCAAACCAAATCAAAAATCAAATTGGAAAATGAATTTCCGAAATTCAAAAATAATTTTAAAGATTTTGTGGTTACATCAATATACTTTTTCATCTAATTCTCTGAGGGGTTGTTTGTGATGATGGTGCTTGGGCTATGGTTGGGGTTGGCGCTAGAGTGGCAGAGACTTCTTGTTGTATTTCTTCATCTTCATGGTGATTGTCATCTAGTTCTCCTTTAGCCCATTGATGTAACTTCAAAAAAATTTCAAAATTCATTTCTTTCCTTTTTGGAAAATAATTTCAATTTTATTTAGTTTTAACAACTATGAAAATAGGTGATTTTTCATAGAAGTATTAGCTAATTCATGATATATAAAAATATGTAGTGAGGTTAGTGGGGTTCATTGAAATTTTTTTATTTTGACATATCCCCATTGGACTTGTGAAGCTCCAATGTTAATTATATCGAACAATCATTTGAACATCCTTAATTATATGTCATAACTATCCATTCATAAAAGACATATCCACAAAATAAACATTCAAAGGCAACAACTCCACGAACATGTTGGAGTGCAAACTTAGTATTTTTGTGTTTAGTTTGATTTAATTTGGGTTTATTATTCTTTTATTGAGACTTGTTATCTTTTGATTTGATTATCTGTTTTGGGTTTGGTTGATTTTTGTATTCCGAGGTACTTTCAGATTTCCTTTTCCTTTTTCTTTTTGGTTGTCGGTTTGTTTAATCCTAATGTTTCAGATTTCTTGCAGAATCTCATTATTCTATCATCTCCTTTTCTTCTTCTCTTTGCTATGTTTGCGTTCTTTCAATCCTTAAAGGCTTGTTAGAACTTCTCCTTAGTATTGACAGTGCATGGGCATTTCATTGCTTGAATGGCTTGAAGTATATATATTCATGGGAGAAGGCATGGAAGTTGTTATTTCATCCTTGTTTTGTTGTTTTGAACTTCTAAGATTCTGAGGTTTTTTTTTGAGTTAAGTGGATTTAAGTTGGTTTTTTTGTTGAATGTCTTTGTTGCCCTGATCCAGATGCTATTTTGAGGCCAAATAGCCTGCCATCATGTTGTTGTCTTTTATTTCTAACTCTTGCCGAGTTCTTGAAAGTCATTATATTACGGATAAAATATTCCTCAGAATTTCTTGATCATTACACACTTGTCCTCTATATTGCAATCAGGGGCCCAAAAAATATCCTACATTCATCCCATATGACATAAAAATGTGTATTTATACATCAACCAATGATTAATTAAAGATAACGAGAATTACTTGTTACGTACATGTCTTGGTGTAGTGTCATATCCCATCTGGCATCTTTGATCTTCCATCATTTGTTGTAACATTTACGATGTTTCTTCTTTATTTTCATATTTGCTTTGTCTATGATATCATATAGCCATCTGGTTCCTCTAATATAAGTTCACTATTCTCAACATGTGTAAGTGGCTCAATGATGGACAAATAATAGAGAATTCTCTTCCAGAAACTCTTGTCCATTATTAGACGTTTCATCTGAGCAAGGATTTTCATTTGTTCCATTATGTTGTGCAAGTCAACCATATAAGAAATATACTATTTCGATACTATAAAAATAGACAAATACATGCATATGTTGGTGTAAGCTCTCCAAGACAATAAAATGTGACAAATTTGATCGAACTAGGCTTGATAAGTTTGTACCCCCTCAATATGATCTTTTATAATGTGGAGCAAATATAGATGTGAATAGATAATTACGTGATCAATTGTGCCTAACTCACAAGTATAGAAACTGATGTCTCCTTGTCTATATTCTCCAACATGAGGTCAAGTGAGTGTGCTGCACATGAAACCCAGAAAAGATGTCGCTTCTTCTTCATCAACTTATTTTGCGCATTATAAGATAGTTCATTGTCTATTATGAATTGCATAATATTTTTTTTTTCAATCTCTTCTACAATAACATCTATTAGTGAAAAGATGTGCTTTATACACTTAATTTGACCTGAAGCATCAATGGATTTAAAAAATATAGTGTCATCTGAGTAGTAAATAAAGAAATTTATCATTTATTTTTTTGTTATGTTTGTCCACCTATCACATATTATCGGGCATCTTCTCTCCATCCAAACCAACTTAAACCCATTTATCCTGCCCTTTAGCCCATCTATCTCTTCATCAAGGCTGGCAACATATAAATATACTGGTAGGTGGGGACTTGTAATCCTTTTCCATTCTCATTAAGTTAGATGAAAAAAATATCGTTTTACTCAACAAATAGATATTTTAGACATGTTTGAGATAACCAATTTAAAATTGTTACTTGTATGTAAAAAATATTTTTAGATATGCTTGATTGCTTACTTTGTAACTGAAATGGTTACCTTGACACTTTGCTTGTTTGATTGTTCTTTGCGAGTTGTTTTATCTTCTAAACATATAAGCATTTTCAGTGGGTCATGTCGAAGCAGATCGATGAAATATCCCCTCTCTTGCTCTGACATCTACATTGAATTGTTCTTACCTTGAACAGTCACTCGAGGTGACTGTTTGGGGGGAGGGGGGGGTAAGAAACCCGCCACAGGGGTTTTCAAAAGGGAAAAGCTTATCGGAGGGGGCAGATCAACTTTAGGAGAAGGGGAATCACCTCTCCACAAGGTTGGATCACCAGATTGAGGGGAATCGCCTTCCACAACTCAAGATCACCGCATGAATCTTTGGATCACTCTAGATCATAGCTAGAATCACTGAAAAAGAGATTGGAGGGGGAGAAACTCACCAAAGGCAAGCAAGGAGTGGGGAGTAAGAACCTGGGATTTTGGAAGGGGGACAGATCAATGTCAAGAGAAGAGGAATCACCCCTCTACAAGGTAGGATCGCTAGATCCAGGGGAATTGCCCTCCACAACTTGGGATCAAGGTTTGCCATCTCGGATCTCGGCTTCGTCTCGGGAGGGTGAAAGAGAAGAGATCTCGTAGAGATCTCGGAAAAATCTCGGGAGATCGGATCTCGGATTCTCGGATCAAAATGTATATATGTATGGAACATAACATAATATCTTATAAAGATAGGAGTACATCAATGAATTTACATAAAAATATATAACATATTTATACATCAATTGTGTGAATGAACAATTACAAAGTACTCTCAATACCAAAAAATGATCTTTGTGCTTTTAAAAGATTTAATCTTGTATACAATCTTATTTAAATACTAATATGGTATTAAACTTGTAGCACATTTTTATCTGCGATAGTATAAGTGATAGTGAGATATATTAATATGTTTACACTATCATAAATGGGGGGGCGCAGAGTAGTCGCGGATCGACCTAGGCGTCCGCCTAAATTTTGGGGGACTTCCCAAAAGGCGCTGGTCAAGTAGTGCCTTGTCGCCTAGGCGTCCGCCTTGACAACTATGGTATTAGGGGGGCAAAGCCCCCTGAAGAAATTTTGTTTGCGGACCAGACTACTTGGGGCGAGATCTCGGCAATCTCGTTTCTCGACCCCCTTGGCGAGACCGAGATCTCGGGAGATGGCATTCCATGCTTGGGATCACCTCTTGAATCATCAGATCACGTTGGATCACCGTTGGAATGGTGGAAGATAGCACAAATCGTCTTGCCCTAGAGGTATCTAGATGTTGGGGGGGATCGACAATTTTAGGCCAATATCACCCTTATAAGAGTGGTATCTGATCAATATTGGGTCTAATTGAGACCGGGACTTAAGATGTCCTGGCGGAATTGTCCTATTCCGATCCGATTGATAGGAATTAGCCATTTCTCGACCGACTCTACTAATCCCAACAGATTCCGCTGATAGTTGCATCTGGGTTAGTGCTCGCTTGAGACCAACTGATCCGATCTAGCTGATTCTTCAATCCATGCATGGCATGCTTTTTGGCTGAACTGAAATAAGTGATGTAGGCTTTTACCTTCTCTTTTGTTTTTTTTCTTTGTTGTGAAACTGGTGCAGTCATTATGGTAGAAGCACTGCTTTAATGCTATGGTCTCATCTGAAATGCTTTGTTTTCTTATCATTAATCTTGGGAATCTGAAATGGCTTGGGACGGACAAATGTTTCTGTTGTTATTCAACACTCTTCAGTTATTATTTCTTCTCTTTGTTGTATAATGCAACTAAAAGTCAGAAGTGAGAATGGATCACATAGAAGAAATTATGTAGCAGAGTTGAGGATGTTAATATGGATTAATTGTAACAAGAGAAAGACATGTTTTTAATTGTGAAGTTATGAAAAAGTTAGGGGTAGCCAGATTAGATGGATTGTTTCTACATGTGGACCAGCATATCTATGCAGTGCAAAGTAAGAAGGTATTGAGAAGCTTGGGTAGAAGAAATCAGAACTACTTAAGTCTAAGGTTGATTGGATGTATGTTAGAACCTAAAATTTTCAAAAAAAGAGAGAGAGAGAAAAAAAATGAAAAATGGGGTGATTTCGACCCAGGCTCACAATCCCTGTGTTCCGGGAGAATTTCTTCTCAAAGAAAGAAAAAAAAAGAAAGAGAAGGAAAATAAATTACGGAAGGAGAGGTTGCCGGGAGTCTGTATGCGATAGAGACCCAGCCGAATCCTAATCAAGACGGTCGAGACGGAAGGGATAAACATAGAAGGGGGCAATCGAAGGAAACCCCCGGCCTATTATGGTGCATCGATTCCCTTCCGGAATTGCAGCAGCGGGAGTCTTCCGACATTGGAAATCAAGAAAAAAAGGAGGGAAAGATTTCTCCAACAAACAGATTCCGGTATTTTCGGAATCATCCGTGTCCTTCTCAGAACCAGATTTCCCTCGTTCGGCAGGTCTCCTAACAAAGGAAGGGAAGTCCAGAGGCTTATAAGGCCCATCGGAGGCCATACAGGCAAAAGAAAGGAGGGGAGAGACAAAAAAAGAAGAAGGAGGGGCTGTCGTGAGATCGAGGGGGACTGCAAGAAAACAGGGCGGAGGCTTACCTCTTCCGGACGGGCCGTCACCCCTTTATCTTTCTTCCCACAGAGCCGGCGAAGGCTTCTCCTTCACCCGATACAGCGGCGGAAGTCGTCTTCTCCAGCCCGCGCTGCCGTTCGCCTCCTCAAGCTCTCGGAAAGGCTAGCAGGCTCCTCCTGCTGCCCCAACAGTACCGCCGAGGAGACCTTCTGCTCCCGTCGAGGCCACGAGGCCTTTGTCTTCCTCCCGATAGCACCGGAGGACCCTCCTCCTCGTTAGGATAACCGGAGTTGCCCTCGCAAGTCGACGGAACCCTCGTCGGACTTCCGAATACGCCGCAAGAGAGGGAGGCCTCCGTCGAAGGGCTAAGGGACGCGCCGCCGAGCTCCCCTCCTTCTTCCGCTGCCGCAGAGGCCGTCGGGAGAGCTGCGGGTGCCGTCCGCTGCCGCTGTCCGGTCGAGAGAGGGGGGGAGGAATGAAATAATGTCTGTGACTCTGTTCCACGGTGGAAAAAGGGTGGGGCCCACCCGGTGAAGAGAAGACAAAAAAAAAGAAAAGAAAAAGAGACATCAAGGCTTCCGCGCGGCCGGGCGAGGCTTGCGCAGAACCGGGACCCCGCGGGAGTGAGCCGGTCCGGCCCAGGACAGAGCCGGTCCAAACAGTGCCAGGAACCTCTCTTCAAAAAAAAAAAAAAAAATTTCAAATTAAAAGGACCTTCACCCAGGAGTCTTGGGATAGCCACGCGCTAAACCATAGACCGACGAGGTGGGGTCCTTGGGAGATCCTCCACAAGTCCTTCTGGACCGGGGCTACTCTCCCTCAATTTGGTTAATAATAATTGTGGGGTTAATTTCTAATTTCCCCAAAATCCATTCAATTTTTTTAGTCTCTTGATGCCTATAAAAGGTTGTATGAGATTTAATCTTCAATGTGGGGTCAATTTCTGATTCCCCAAAATCCATTCAATTTTTAAGTCTCTTAATGCCTATAAAAGGTCATATGAGATTTAATTTTCTTTGTGGGGTCGATTTTCGATACCCAAAATTCATTTGAGATAAATTTCTTGATGCTCATAAAGAGCTATGAGAAATTTAATCTTACAAAAAAGAGTTGTTATTTTTATGCCCATGCAGGGCCATGAAAAAAATTAGCTCGGAGTTAAGTTTTGTGAAATATCTCCATACATGCAGGGTATTCATGTCTCAAAATCCAATTTCAACACTTTAAATTCAAAGGGATTCCAAATTAAATAAATTCAATTTAAACCAAATCAAGTTAAATCACATAAATCAATTTTAACCAAATGATTAAAATAACAACCCATAAATAAAACTTAACTTCTCAAAAATAACTCAAAATCAAATTCCCAAACAAATTTTAATAAACAAACCAAATCCAAAGATAAGTCAAGCAAATTTAAATCAAAATTCAAGCACCAATCAAATTCAATTTAAATCCAACTCTTAAATTAAACTCAAGATAATCAAACAAAACTAAATCAAACAAATTTCAAGCCAAATCTAACTTGAACACATTTAAATCAATTCAAATCATTTTTTTTAAACCCTCAAAACAAGTTAACTTTAACCAAACAAATTTAAAACAAACTGAAATTAAATCAATCCATGAACAACTTTTAACTCAAATCAATTCTAACCAAATAAACCCAAATTCAAAACCTGCAACCAAAATCTGAAATAAAAAATACAGCAATTTGTAATTCTGAATTTGTAAGATCCAAAAATTGAACTTAATCCTTTTAAAAGCCTAAAACCTGAGGATGGGAGGTGCAGGAGCCGCAGCAAGATCTGAAGTCTGCAGGGTCTGAACTAAAAAAAAAAATCTGTAATTGAAACTCTGAAGATTAAAAATCAGAAATCTGTAAGTCTGGAAGTGGTGCAGAATCTGGACTTCGAAAAAAATCTGAAATATGGGAGATAAGGTTCGGAATCTGAAATCTGAACACCCAGATCTGAAATTGAAAGTCTAAAAATCTGCAGTTTCTAATTCAAAAATCTGAACTCCAAGGATTTAAATCTGAATGTCTATCCAAAGATGAGAAAATCTGCAAATCCATAAAATTGTAAAATCCGAAATCAGAATCTGTAAAGCCCAGAATCTGAAATCTAAATCTTCACATAATGTCCAAATCAAACAATTCCAAACAAATCACAAATTCAATTAAATTCATAAACAAAATCTGAGAATCTGAAGTCTGAAATCTGCAGGAGATCCGAACCAAAATTCTGAAATTTGAATTTCAAAGATTGAAACTAGTACAAGTCAGAGGCTGATCCGTAGATAGGTGGTCCCAAACCATTCAAACCCATAAGAAAATTCAAATTCAAAGTCGTTCCAAATCATTCCACATAAAATCTGAAAATTGCATAAGAAAATCCAGAAGTTGTCAAATCTATTAAATCTAAATTCCCCCAGAATCAAACAACCAGAATTTAATTAATTTCAACCAACTCCAATCAAACTAAATTTAAATAATTCAATCCCAACAAAAATCAAAAAAATCAGCTTTAACTAATCAAATACAAATCAATTCAAATCAAATTAAATTCAAATTAACCAATCAAATCAAAAATCAAACTAACAAATTTAATTAAACTAACTCAATTTTAATCTAATTCAATCCAATCTAAATCAATCAAAGTCAACCAAAGAAATCTCTCAAATTAAATTCAAGTAAATCAATTCCAGACAAATTCATTCCAAACAAACTTAAAAATCAATTAATCAACCCAAATTGAATCAAATTCAAATCAAATTAAAACTCACACTAAAATCCAAATTTCAACCAATTTAAGTGAAACTTAAATTTAAACTAAGTCAAATCAAACTCTCCAAATCAAACCCTAATCAAACTTAAATTCAACTCAAACTAAATTCAAAACAATCAAACCAATTCAACTCAAATCAATTTTAATCAATTCAATTCAAATCAATCCAATTCAACTTAAATCAAAATACAATTCAAACAAAAATTCAAACAAATCAAATCCTTGCCTTCCGTCAAATTCATGGGACTGTTTTCTCCTATGTGTGTATGTGAATGCTTATTTTGCGGATGTATGTTTTCTGTTCCAACGGATTGTTATGACGTTTAATCAAGGGTATTCGAGAAATCTCGATGTAATTAACGTCGGATCTTCGCACCATCCGACGGGGAGAGGTCAAAATTAATTTCAAAGAACCTAACAACCTCAACACATAATTTTGACCCTAGTTAGTACTTTTATGAAATATCATCTATTTTCTTACAAAGTCAATGCTAAGGTCAAACCTAATTCAAATTCAAGAGGAAAATGAATTTCCAAAACAAAAGAATTAAATCTTTTTAAAATTTGAGGTTACATCAATGTATCAGGTAAATTTCAGATTTCCTTCGGTTAACTACATATTTGTGTAGACAGAATAAAATGGCAGTACAGGGTCATGAAACCAGGTTCAAGAAGTTATGCTGTCTTTGATGATGCAGCTGCTGATGGTTTAAATTAACCTGATGACTGAATCCTGATTCTGTGAACACCAAATCCTTGATCCATGTTTGATTTGTACAATTTTGTTCTCATTCTACAGGTTACTTCATGAGCGTATGGCTATGTCATAAAATTGCCTCAATTGGTCCTCGAAACTTACAATGCTGATGTTGCTTGTCACATTTTGAGTGAAGTTATCCATGACGCTTGTTTCTAGGGACATTTGTTATTTCACAATTGTCTTTTTCAGAGAAGATATCTGTCTCTCGTAGACATGATCCATTAATTGACACAGCTTTTGTACTCTCATTTTTAATGACTTGTTTTTCAATACAATAAGTCTATCCTTTCAGGCATATCTATTTTTTTGTGTGGAACTTGTTTAGCATTCTCTTCTTGAAATTTTATGGTTTATTTTGGTTTTCTAGATGCGGAGTTCAGGAACACAGGATTAGAGCGTTCAGGGAAGCTGTCAAAGGATCTAGAGTGGTTCAAAGGGCAAGGCTATTCTATCCCAGAGCCATCCCTCCCCGGGTCTTCCTATGCCGAGTATCTTAAACAGCTGTCTGACAAGGACCCGCAAGCATTTATCTGCCACTTTTATAATATATACTTTGCTCATTCTGCTGGTGGTCGAATGATTGGCAGAAAAGTGAGTTTATTCTTTGTCTTCTTTTACTGCTAAGAAGCTTTTTTTTTGTTTTCGCATTTTAAAATTTCATTACTGTCTGTCATGACATGGATGCTACTTTTTTGAAAGAAACTGGTTTTTTACTTGCCTTGTCGCCAAATTTGATGCCAGCATCATAGTTGTGACTTATACCACGTCTGTGCTTCTTAATGGTGAATGGATCAATGAAACGCCATGCAATCATATTGGTATTTCAAGTCTGGAGTCAAGGGGTTAATATGTGACAGTATTTGTGAATGAAGAAGGATATGTAAAATTGACCTTCTTTAGCCATGGAACTTGGAGAGATCACCAAGCAGAGTGACATGAATTGGCCATACAACTTGTGGTGAACGCTAGGGAGTAATATAAATGGTATTTTAGTTGAGTAAGGCTTCATTGGCCTCACGCTTCAGGGTTTTTCCAATGTATGTGCGCTCTTTGAGGAATGAAGCTTGCAATCATGTTCTGTTTTCTGTGTATCTCATGTACATTGAATATGAGACTACAAAAGCATGCTGATGATGACTCTCAAAACTTTACACATACTGGAGACTCATAACAAGGATGAAGTGCATTGAGTCTTTTGTCAGGCTGCATCTGGAGGATCATGACGAATGGAACACAGACCCAGATTGGAACTTGGAGTTGGAGACTAAATTATGGAAAATTATGGTCGTTTTAAGTGCAAAAAGAAAGGCTAATCGTTGTGTAATATTTGATTGGATCTAACAAACCCATATTTTGGCATATGAATATGGGAATAACCATTTATGTTTGTCGCTTGATGACATCCATGATTTCTACTTACGCATTTTGGTGGATCATTTTTGTCTTGCTTGCAGGTAGCTGAGAAGATACTCGACAATAAGGAGCTTGAGTTCTATAAGTGGGATGGCGACCTTTCCCAGTTGTTGCAAAATGTTCGGGAGAAGCTCAACAGCGTTGCTAGCGTAAGCAGTACTACAGACCTTATTAGCGACCAGAGTTGACCTGAAATCTTGACTGCCATTTGTTTTGGCTTAATTGACGCCTAATCTCTGAATCCATCAGAGGTTAATACAACAGTGACCTCTTGAAAATCACTTAATTTCATGGATTGTAGAATCGGCTGATCCGGATTGGGATCTACCGATTCTTGAATCGGATCGGCCATGACTGTTCTGATTCGGATAGAAGATGAGTGTGGATCGATGTTTCTAAGTGGAATCGGTTCCGGAATTGACCGATGCAGTTGATTCTAGATCGATTCCTCACCAGAATAGACACAAAGACCGCCGTGGCAGCCGTCCCGCCTCGGCGGCGCTCTTCCCCGCCTGAAGATGCTGTTAACGGGTCCATCGGGAACCGGTAGCAATGGCCGGATCCGGCTTTTTAAAATGTATCGGGTCCATTGTACCCGATACGAAAACCGGTAGGGTTTAACGCTACCCGGTGACAGATCCTGGCCTTACCGGATCCGACAGATTAGATCAGGCCGTGGTGACGGCGAGCTGCCACTGTGGCGACGATTCCAGGCCTATTTTGGGCCCGAAATCGTCCCAAAATGAGGCAAATTAGATCGGAATCCAATCTAGCTCCTAGTTTACTTGTTTTTTTTGTGTTTTAGGGTCGATCGATCCGGATCGATTTTTATTTTGACGGATCGGTCAGAATCGGTCTGATTTGATGACCGATTCCAATCTCGCGATCCTTGCTTAATTTTAAGTGATCCATTATAATTTTTTATTTTCATATAACTAAGATTTTGTGTTGCAGGACAGACATTAAAGATAAAATTAAAACTTTACATATTTATCAAGTCACATCAAATGCCACCTGACTGGCTGCTCTTTCTCCAGGGTTGGTCACGGGAAGAGAAGGACCGCTGCTTAGACGAGACCGAGAAATCCTTCAAAAACTCGGGGGAAATACTGCATCTGATGTTGTCTTGACTGTCTGTGTCTGGGTCGACGAAGCTATCTGGATGTAACATGCCATCGCCACTCTGTTTGAAACGTCATCAAGTCGAACTGGTTGTCTCTGATTTTCTCTTCTTCCTGCGAAAGAAAATGTAACTGGAGTGTGCATTTGGCTGGCATTGTCCGGGTAAATTAGCATAGGCTATTCCACATCTAAATTCATATGGTCAAGGGCAGTACAGTAGGATGCATTTGGCTTGCACTGTCTTGGTCCTGATGGGTTTATGCATTTGAGCTTCTCGAAAGCTTACATTTTTTTATTTTTTTTGCGGTACTCTCTTGCTAAGATTTGCTTTTATGCTTTACTCGCAAGATGGATGGTATTCTTAAACTTGTCTGTTAAGATGTGCCCCCATTCTCCGAGTGATGTAAATGGTAAATTTTTCGTACCCTTGAACATAATATCTACATGTAAGATTTTCTTCTCCGGTGATGACCCCTAATTTCATCTCGTACTTGCTCCGCCTGCGATCTTTCCTGCAAAACCCGTTTTGGACGCTTTCTCCTGTTGATATGGCCCTCGGATGCCAGCAGCATCTCTCTCTCTCTCTCTCTCTCTCCCTCTACAAGCACGATTTACCCATGCATGCTGCTGATTGAGATCATTTTGTTGCTCCCGTTTACTACGTAGAAGCCCCAGTCAAACATGAAATGCACCTAGTGTTCTATTATATGTAAATGGGCTTAGTTAGTTCAAGCAAAGGTAAATGGGGCTTAGTTCCATGTTCATGGTATATTTTTAGACTGTATGTATTAGGTACCGTATAATTTAATCAAATCATTCTCTAAAATCTGATTTGGCAAAAGACCGTTTGACTTTGACAATCTATCTAAGCAGGACTCAATCTTGGGTACGTGATATTTGATTTGACTCAATGCATCGTACGTCTAAAATCTTAATTTTAACTTTAATTTTTTTTTGTGCAACACAAAATCTTATTAATTAATCTCACCTCCTAAATAAAAAAAGTCGATTGTCACGAGTTTCTATCATCAGAAGTCTCAATATTTAACCTGAAACAAATGGGGCTTAATCCACCACTTTAATCTGATTACACCCTTTAAAAATTAAGTGATGTGAACTAGTTTTTTTCTTGGGAAAATTACCACCAGGTCCATTTAAGAAAATCGGTTTACCAAAAAAACCGTTGACCACTTTTTCATCCCCTCTAATCCGTTGACAACACATTTTCTTACCATTAGGTCCGTTTTGCCAAGCGATGGTCCCGGTATTCCCATTTTGCCCTTTTTGTGAGTCGCGACCTACGCTCCGAAGCTTTTCTCGCGGCGCCTTGCGCCCTCCGGAGCTTTGTCGCCCCCTTGTTCGCCGCTCGGCGCCTCGCGGCCCTTTCTCCCCCTTTCTTCGCCGCGGCATCTCCGATCTCCCAAGATCTTCTCCCCATTTGTCCCCCTTTGTTCGCCGCCGCACCGCCGTCGCCCCTTCTTTGCGAGTGTCCAGGCGGCAGCGGCTTCTGTTCCAAGGCGTAGACACATTTGGTTGACGGCAAAGCTCCAAGGGCGGCTTCTGCTCCAAGGCATCGACGGCTTCTGGACGCAGGGCTCTGGTTGCGGAGTTCAATACCGCCGCCGCGAAGCCCGCCGCCGCGAAGCCAGCCGCCGCGAAGCCCTCCTCCGCCGCGAAGCCCTCCGCCGCGAAGCCCTCCGCCGCGAAGCCCTCCTCCGCCGCGAAGCCCTCCGCCGCGAAGCCAGCCGCCGCGAAGCCCTCCTCCGCCGCGAAGCCCTCCGCCGCGATGCCCTCCTCCGCCGCGAAGCCCTCCGCCGCGATGCCCTCCGCCGCCACGAAGACCAGTGTGCAAGGGGGCAAAAATGACATTTCAAATCCAAATCGGAGTGGGTGTGATGCTATTTTGAAAAAACGGACCTAATGGAAAGGTGTTTTTGAAAACGGACCCGGTGGTAAAGTGGCTTCCGTAAAACGGACCTAGTGTGCATTTACACTTTTTTCTTTCTTCACAGGAAGAAAGTGGCGAAACTCGTCCAAATAATATTTGCGTCATTAGCAGCAACCCAAATGAATTTATCTCCGCCAGAACAAAAACCACCTGATGATGAATATTCAAACACGTGCTTCTGACTCCCAAGCTCACTCTCTACAACATCAGTCGTCGTTGCGCGTGCTATCCCATGCATGCATACGGAAATTTTGAGATCCGAGATCGGCAGTGTCCATCAATCACGATTCCACCCCCTGCATCCTCCGCCCGAGATCTTCGTGGCATGATCGATCGATCGAGTAGAAGAGAGCTAGCTCGGAAAGCCCACCCCCGTCATATAATTAAGGATGAATCAGAATCGCCCATGCAGTTCAGATGGCCCCACACTGATCATTCTGTGGAAACTTCCTTATTCCGGTTATGTGCTAAATGTGTTTCTTGGGACGTTATCACAGAGAGATCCAGCCACAGAGAGAGAGAGAGAGAGAGACGGGGGAAGGGGATCAGGGAGCAGAAATTCTAAGTAAACCGTAGACACGCGCTGCCCTGTTGTGTTGGACCGAAGAGAGCAGTGAGAGGGAAAGGGGAGAAAGGGGCGGCGAGGGCAAGGAAGAACGACACGGCCGGGAGGAGCGAGGGGGAGGATCGGGATGGGGGACGAACCGCCGCGCGCATCTCTTCTTCTTCCCCCTCCGCGCCCGCCGCCGCCGCTCCTGCTGCTCCTCCTGGTCGTCTCCATGACGTCGTCGCTACCGTCGTCGCGGGCCGCCGAAGAGGTGTCGCCGCCGCAACTCGCCGATTCCGGCGAGGCGCGCAGGTCGAACTCCACCAAGGGGCTGGTGCAGTTCCCGGCCGTCTCCCTGTCGCTGTCGCTCGGCATATCCCAGGAGCTCAATCCCAACCCCTTCATCCACCCGGTACACATACATACATACATACATATACATAGACATTTCCATCTGATCATCGCCGCTGCAGCAAGCCGGCGTACATATATATATATATACATGCATATGTCTTCTTCACCTTGAAGGCGGCGTCGTTGTTGTTTCTTCCCTTCCCGGCAGAACCCGATGCTGTCCCTGTCGCTGTCGCTCAGCGTCTCGGAGGAGCTCAGGGGTAACCCTTTCGACATCCTCGACCTGCCGTCGCTGCTCCCGCACTCCGGCGCCGGGGAGGAGCGGCCCGGCCGGCAGCAGCAGCCGCCGGGGCGGCCTCAAGAACTGCGTGAGGGGCCACGGCAGCCGATCAAAGAGTCCGCCGCCTCCCGTCTGCAGGTGCGTCGATCGTGCGCGGCAGTGAATATTTCTGTGTTCGATCCTTCGTGCGTACGTCCTGGTTTTGCTAGATCGATCCTGTGGTGGTGGATGATATATATAACCGGGCACTCAGGCTCGGATGCAGGGGATGACGAAGAGAGGCGCGGGGAGGGGGAACTGCGCCTACACGGTGAGCATCAAGACCAGCTGCTCCTCCCCCCGGCTCACCCGCGACGCCGTCAGCCTGGCCTTCGGCGACGCCTACCGCCACGAGGTGTGACTCTCTTCTTCTCCCATTCTGGTTTTCAGATCTCGATCCATGTATAATTATTGATTTCTCCTGAGAGTTCGGATCCCCTTTAGTAGTCCCCAATCTATCTAGTGACTAGATAAAGACGTGCTTTAAATAACCACGGGACACCGGTGGCGGACAGACTTTGTTGACAGTGGGGTTATCAAAATATTTCAGTACAATCATCTTTTTTATAGATTTACTAATATCAAATATTTTAATAAAATATTAAATATTTTATAATAAATTTTAGTCACTTGCTGCTGGATCTGCCACTGCGGGGGCACACATGTCTGACTTTTTATACCTGTTACGGGTTCTTAATGATTTACGGTCGAATTTTGGATGACTTGCTATCAAGATCTTACCAGGTCTGTATTGACCAGCTATTGAGGCTCTAATAATTTACTATCGAATCTCTATAGAACTAGTACCAAAGTTTTGAAGATCCATTACTAACTGTCTACTGACTCGCTAATGAGATTAAGGGCCCACTGTCAAGGCTCTAAAGATCCATTACCGATTTTGTACGAACCTACCACCGAGGATTTGAAAATTGATCCTCAAGGTTGGAGACTCTAACGGATCCACTGTCAAGACTCTAAAGATTCACTTACTATATATTGGATCCGCCACTGCGGGGACACACATGTCTGACTTTTTAGACCTGTTACGGGTTTTTAATGATTTACTATCGAATTTTTGAAGACTTGCTATCAAGATCTTACCAAATCTATATTGACTGGCTATTGAGGCTCTAATAATTTACTATTGAACCTCTATAAAACTAGTACCAAGGTTTTGAAGATCTATTACTAACCGTCTACTGACTCGCTAATGAGATTAATGACCCACTGTCGAGACTCTAAAGATCTATTACCGATATTTTGCTGACCTACTACCAAGGATCTGAAAACTGACCTACTACCAAGTCACTTAATTCACGTCTTCGTCAAAACGTACACCATGTGACGTCACCCGGTTGGAGACTCCCTACACCCGGGAATTGCGATGATCCACTCTCTTTTTCTAAATGTGTTCTCGTAAAAATTATAAGTCACGACGAGTCCCTAGATCCCTTATTGCTGAAAACAAGTCCCGCGGAATGAAAATCATTAAAATCAGGACAGTCAAGCGTTTTTTTTTTGTTAAAATGCTCTCTTTTATATTATATCGCTCTTCTTTTTCTTACATATATACTCTCTTTGCTCTTTATAGCTCTAGAAAATAGATGCCATTTTGTCGCGGCATTAAAAAAAATGACTGACCACATTTTGAAGGGTGTTTTTGGATGGATGTGCTTGGGGGCGTTTCAAAAACAAGAGATTTGAAGTTTTTTTTTCATTCGTTTATTTTGGGGAAGGGGCGTACTTAGAAATGTAATCAATTACATGGACTGATTTGTAAAAACCCTGGTATATAAATAATATTCCTTCTTCCTAACACTACGACATAATGAAAAAGAAACACAGATAAATGACATTGATCAAATTAGTCTTTCTGTGCGTACGTTTGTTTCGACAACAAACTAGGAAAGATTTATGGTAGCTATATCTATGTCGATGGTCAGCTGACACTTTATATCATTAATATGCTTAAAAAAATTCAACACAAATTAGCCGTACGTACAAACTGAACACTTTTTAATAACCCCCGCGGACATAATATTCCAGAGACATTAAAGGTGCATTCCTTAAAATGATCTAATCATCATTTTAAGAAGATATATAGGGTAAAACTGTGTTATATATATATATATATATATCAGAGTTCTCTTCTTATGAGATCTCCTAATAGAATTCTCTCGTATAAATGAAAAGATAAAAATATTAGATTATTATTAAATAAAATATATTTTTATTTATATGAAAATATTGAAGAGATCTGATCTGCTGTATATATATATATGTTTTTTTGACTAAAATACCAATGCCCGCTCAGGTGTACGTTGCCCGTCTGGATGACCCGGCGGCGGCGACATTCGGCCGCTGCTCCGTCGACACCTTCCGCGTCTTCGGTCCCTGCGGCAAGCGCACCTGCTATCTCTACCTCCGCCGCTCCGGCCGCGATGGGTGGATCCCGGGGCACGTTAAGATCTTCTACAACCTTGTCGGAGACGCCCGCGCCGCCGTCACCTTCCCCTACGAGGCCCCCCTACCCGACGGCATCTGGTACGGCTTCAACGCTTGCCACGACGGCGCCGCCAACGCCGACGGCGTCGCGGTACTGCTCACCTCCCTTCCGGAGCCCGCGGCACCGATCCCCTCCCCGGGATCCGATGGGGAGCGGGACGGCGAGAAAGGCAACGACGGTGAGGAGGACGGCGGCGGCGGGGGTTCCGGCGGCGACCGCGAGGACGACGGCGGCGGCGGAGACCCGACGATTAAGCTGAAGACCAAGGTCGCCGGCAGCGTCAAGACTGTCATCTTGAAGATATGATGTGCTCCCCCAATAAGAGTCGGTCCGCAGGTCAAGGTGTGATTTGTTCGTCGATTAAGAAATACCCCGCTTTTCTTTAGTTCATTTGATTGGCAGGTTATTTGTAGTGATTTTGATTGAAACGTTGGGGTGTTTGGTTGCATGATAATTTTTTGCACACTTTCATGATAAAAAATTGTATTAAAATAAAAAATAAACCAACTCATGACATAAAATTATCATGTTTGGAGGGATGTGATTACAAAAAAGAGTAATCACCGCACATGACTAAATAAAGTGGGGACCACAAGAAAAAAGAAAGAGGTGAGACTCTCTTTTTTTGTTTAAGAAGAAAATCACTTTCAAAACATAAAATTGTCATGATTGTCAAACACCTCTTTTAACGAGTTTTCTTACAATTTTTAAAAATTAAAATAAAAATCTCAATTATCATGTAACAAAACACCCCATTAGCAATAGAAATTATACGTGCTCGTTGTAGCTAATAGGGTATTCGGTCGCCTAATAAATTTTGCTACGTTTTTATAGTAATTAATTATATCAAAATAAAGTGTAAGTTAGTCCACGGCATAAAAATGTCGTTTTTGGAGAGAGGTGCTAACAAAAAAAATCCATATATAACCGAAAGAGATGATCCCAAGATTAAAAACAAAAAAAAACTGTCTCGCCTTCTTTATCTAAGAAAGAAACACCCTAAAAACATAATTTTATAAGACTTGTCGTCAAACACTTCTTCTAAGAAATTCTAGTATAAAAATATATTTATAACAAAAACTTAATTTGTCGTGCCACCGAACACCTAAAAACGTACCGCTACCTGGTTCGCAGCTTTGTTTTACTGTATTTTTGCTAAACCGTGTACGTATTGGGTGCAAAATATTTTTCATAAATTTTGTGGTGAAGTTGTGCATCAAAATAATAATCCAAGTAAACTAAAGATATAAAATCATTTGAAGATCGATAGACCTGAAAATAGAGAAAGGAAGTTTCATCCTTTGGGAAATGTTCTTCAAAGATCACATCATGACATAGCGGAGAGATGATCTACTACAATACTACATGGTTGGTGATATAAAGAAGAGTGCAGATCGTCTGAGGAGAGCTCCTGAGGAAATTTCCTCAGGTCACACATAAAATCACATTAAATGTGGATCACATCAAGTTTTGAAGGTGGAGATGTAACCCACATTTAATGTGGTTTTGTGTGTCTCCCAGGCGATCTGCACTAGAAAGACTAATGAACGATGTAGTAGTAGGAGAGGGGCTACGGCGTCGGCAACAGGCAGCGAGTCACGAAATCGGCCATGTGAGTCAGCAGGCGGCGAGTCCCTTCCGAGTGCGGGTAAAGGACGTTGTGCGCGTGAGGCTCCTCCTCCGCCACCTCCACCGCCACCTCCACCCCTCTCCCCCTCACCATGGCCCCGTACGCCGTCCCCCTGTCCCTCAGCAGGTCTCGCCCGGCGACGAACACCGCCGCCGGCGGGAACAGCCGCCACTCCTCCTCCGACACCTCCGCCCTCTCCACGTTGCAGTACGGGTGATCGCGGTCGGACCCCTCCGGCAGGCTCAGACGCCAGAACATGTCGCTCACAGCTGCCGCTTTGACCGCCTCCTCGCCGCCCGTCTCAGCCGGTTCGATCCTCGCCTCGCTTCCGAAGTAAGGGTGGATGATCAGCAGCCCCCGGACGCGGACGCCGCCCACGGGCTCCCTGACCAGGCGGAGCATGACGTGATGGGCGATGTTGCCGCCGGCGCTCTCGCCGGAGAGGAACACCCGGGAGAGGTCGACGATCCCTGTCCACTGGTCCCGGCCGTCGCCGGCGGCGGACGACGATTGCGTGGCTAGCCACTCCACCGAGCGGTAGCAGTCTTCGTAGGCGGCGGGGAGGCGATGCTCCGGCGCCAGCCGGTAGTCGACGGAGACGACGACGCAGCCGCACGTGAGACAGAGATCGCTCAAGAACTGGTGGTAGCCGCACCAGGTGGTGGAGCCGATGCAAAAGCCGCCGCCGTGGAAGTAGACGACGACGGGAAGGCGCGAGAGGGGCGCGCCGCCGGTGGCGGCCGTCGGGAGGAAGATTCTGGCGGAGATGGGCTTGGATTCGTCGACGGCGACGTCCATGGACGTCACGCTGGCGGTGGTGGAGGCCGGAGAGATCGGCGGGGCGAAGCGCTTGACGGTGCCGTCGGAGAACACTTGAAGGTAGCCGGGCGCCTCCCCGACGATCGACATGGCGCTCTGCGAAGCTCTGACCTCTTCTCAGCCGGCGCAACAGGGGACCCCCCCCGTCTCGCTCTCTCTCTCTCTCTCTCTCGATCGCTCGCCTACCAGGGAATTATATGGTTGAGGCCCGGACGGACGCATTTATTTGGACGGTTGGAGCGTCGCCATCCAATTTAATAACGTGATTGATATTGCACAGTCACAGCAATGAAATATATAAGATTTTCTATTGGATAAAAAACGTGAGATTTTTCTCATGCTCCTCGAGTTTTCTTTTTCTTTTTTGGTGTACGCGATTCTCATTCTTTTGCAGCCGTATGATCTCACCAAACATGATAATTTTATTTTATTATATGATGTTATGAAAAGGTGTATACATTTTTTTATGAAATGTTGATTAAGAAAACGAGCTCTGGAGCGGTTGGTAGTGCACGTGAGGGCGTGCTTCAGCGGCGGGTAGGCGGCCCTCGAAGGAGGTGTGTTGGACGGACGGTCGACGTCTCGGCCCACGTCGCTTTCGTTTCTTTTTCTTACTTTTTGAGAAAAAAATAACAAATGCTGCCGAGAAAAAAAAAGAACTCGTATTAGGAGATGATTGGTGGCACAATAAATTGATAAAAAGTTATATTAAAAATAAAATATAAATTAACTAATGACCTATTATTGTCGTGTTTGGAAAAGATGTAATAACAAAAAAAAGTGGATGCAATATATGACCAAACAAAGTGGAGACCACAAGATAAAAAAGGAGTGAAATCTTTTCTTTTTTTCAAGAATAAAATTTATTTAAAAATATAAAATCATAAAGATTGTCAAACACTACTTTTAACAAGTTTTGTTACAAAATTATAATAAAAATATAATTTATGGTGTAATTAAACACCCCCCGTTAGGATTTAATCATTCTGGAGAGAGAGAGTTCGGATCACCTCAGTCCCCAATCAAAATCGGCCACGACCCCAAGTTATTTAAGTGACAGTTCAAATAACAAATTTGGTGAACTGCTACCGAAAAGGATTGAACCGTTATCGACATCTTACTAACTCACTACCCGTCGATAGCGAGTTGTATTAAATTCGGTAGTGAATTTGCAAGACGTCAATAATAGTTCAATAATAGTTCATTGACTTATTAACTCACTGTCGACAGAATTAAACCGCTATCAACGTTTTACTAACTCACTACCCATCACTTACGTGATTAGGATTCTGACCATTGTTTCATTAGAATTTGAAAATACTCTATTCACCCAAAGATTGTGGTGATCTGAACTCATTCTTGAGATGTATAAATGACGCCACGCCGGGTCTATTTGTTTTATCGTCCTTCAAGGTGTCGTACTAGTTAGACCGGGTTCGTTGAGGGGCTATTTAGTCATTTTCGTATTTGAACCCCAGCGCTTTTTGGCAATTAACACTTTCTTTTTTCTCACCAACCTGAAAAATAGACACCCCATCCCTGACATTATTTAAAGTCACTTGTTTAAAAACAGATTTTCTTTTTGAATTAAAAAAAAACCTTTTGTTTGGTTAAATTTCTAAAAGAAGTAGGGAGAGGCCATAGTTACTACCCCCTCACAGTCATCAATCCAAACAGTTGAAGAGATTGCAAAATTCAACAAGTGCACTACTTTGCAAATTTTACAATCAAACAAACGAGTCCCAAGCAATATGCAGATGCTCACGGATGAAACCATCTTACAAAAGGGGTGTGTAGGATTGCGGTTCGTCCGTTTGGAATTCAAGATGTTCAACATTTTGTTCTGAAGTAGTCAGTCTGCGGGCAAATTCAGACTGTGGATAATTCTTTCACAAAAATAAAAAATAAAAAGGAAAAAAAACATATTCCCTGTGTTTCTTGTGAATGGATTGATGAACTAAGTAGCAAGCATAATGCTGATTTGAGAACATGTTACCCTTTCAAAGCACTGGGAAAAAAAACAGAGTCTCGTCGGCGGATGTTAATCTGGTTGCAGAAAATGGGGACAGAAATAAGTAGAGCCCAGAAAGGCGTTTACTCAAAACCCAGAATTGTTCTGATCGCTCCAGACAGTTCAATCCAACTTCGGAAAATACGCTTCAAGAACAGAAAATGAGGAGAAAGAAAATATCACATAGACGTCACACATGTTTCCATCTAATCGTCAAAGGTGCTCATAAATCCACCGATGAAGCCGGCTCCATTGCAGTTCCCGCAAAGGATCTCTCGTTTTCCCCTGCAATAAAAGAGAAACATTCCAAGAGATTGCAGTGTCTCGGTAATAGGAAGCACACGGTAGCTGGAGTTCATGGTTCTAACTTCAAACTTTTTTACGTCGAGACTTGCTGGGGAAGAAGGTTCATAACAGCGGTTGAAGGTGTTCTTACCTGCAAAGCCAGCACAACTGGCCAGCCTTAAACCGCCCACCAAAGTGGTCAACTGCGTTAACCGCAGTTCCCTTGCATTGTTTGCATTGGACGGCACCTACAAGAATTATGCCGAGAAAGGAAATTGAGATTTAAATGAAATTGTACATGGAATCAAAAGCTAATACGCGCATGCTTCAGCACAGAAACAATTCAGTATTTACTCAGACAAGAAGAATAAGAACTCTAACGATGCATGTCTTGAGACCACTAAGTGCTAACTGTTCTTTGTTAAACATCTTAAGATCAAGGATGTCCGGTTCGGGATCAACCCCTGGATTGGCCCAGACAAAAGATTAGTGCATATATTCAAGATCACGAAGTAACAAAATTAGCTTTGATTCCTCACCGGGATACACCATGAAAATATACGCATTTTAGGATATCAACAAAGTATGCACGCTGTACAATATGAAAATCAAGAATATCTTAACTTTTTTTCCTTTTTCTGGGATGTGAGAGGGTAAGTGGTCGCTACTTCCGGGGTGTTCATATTTCGGTTAAAACCAAAATGGAAGTTTTCTTGGGTAAAAATGGAGACACTACTATCATTATTACACAATTTTTACTCAGTACTAAGAATAAGTAGAATTTTGGTTAAATAATTATACATAGTACTTTTCAGAAATTCAATACGAGTCATGTGACATTAGCTCCCCAAGAGATTGGTTTCCAATTGAACTGAACCAAACTGAAAAAATTCAATTCCCTTTGAAGAATCAGTCTGGTTCAGTTGTTTTTGTGCATTTCACGATGACCCCTTGGTGATTAGTTATTGATCAAGAAGTGGACAGGAATCCCTTGGCGAGTGTCTAAATTTTGCTTATCCTTTTTTTAAAAATATCTTTCTCTTGCATCCACCTAAACTCAGACTTTTCCTTCTGTTTGGTTCGTATTACAAGTAGAACCTTTCTAAAAATAACCTTCTAACCATGGGCAAATGATGCTCCTCCACTTGGATGGTCTACAGCCAGGTGAAAAGAGCTAGATGTTTGCAGGTAATTTCTTGAATTTGATTAACAGCTACAAAAAAAAAGAAAAGAAAACTGAACCTATTTATGGAGAGGTGGAAAGGAGCATGTTTACACAATCATAGCCATCCCAATTCCCATGACCTTATCATTTTTTACATATACATAGTTCACAATGATGGGATGGGTACTGATATCACTGGAGGAGAAGAGGAATAAATTAGCCCACTTCACCCTTGTCCATAAGAATTTTATTTTTTCTAAACGTGAGCACATAAAATGAATGTGGTAGGTTTGATGCAATCAGGATGTTATATATATCCACTCATTTTAAACCCCTGACAACTTCTTTGACTTCCTTCCAGTTATAGGAGTTTGCCCATTAACATCTGCAAACAATGTTCAAGAAAACTGAATCAGATAAAATCTTGGCTCTGACAAGTAGGGCTAACAACTAGCAAATGATAATTGATTTCACCAAAAGTATGATTGCAACAGTTGACACTGCATAAAGCCTCTTTCACCTCTCCAACAATCCAGAAGAATAAGAATAATGAGAGATCAGCCACTCTCCTCGTGTGAATTTCTAGAATTGCTCCATAGGTGTGAAGAAAGCTCTATACGTTCCATACCATCCGAATAAAATATTAAGGCCTACTACTTTAAAACGTATCTTGTCATAATCAAATGAATCGTATACATAAGAGAAGAGATCCTAGAGTTTATCTCAATATACCAAAAGTCTAAAAGCATCATCTGACATGTATTTATCACTTCTCATGGACATGATTTTATCTCATAAAAAAGAAGGACCCCGGGTTGAAGTCCCAAATAGAGGGTTACACACGAGTAGCTATTCCAACAAGAAGACCTAACCGAATTGCCCTTTTCTCGAGCAATGGTTGGAATAAAAAGAACCATATAAACATAGCATACATTTTGTTTGGACTTGTAAACGACGGAAGTGTCTAGGATCTACTTCATCATAGCACTGAGAACAGCATCCCTTGTTTTTTTTTTAAATCATTGATTTAGAGATCCATTCACTTCAGCATGTCACCTCAAACTCCAAGTGACCCCTGATTCCCTGAATTTCGTGCGAGGATCATCTTCACATTTATGTGCTTCACACCAAGTAAATAAAAAGAACAAAGCGGCTAAAACCAGCTAACGTTAATCGAGTTACCATTTCCATCACAATCCGCACATACGATGCTGTTGGGTTTTGTAGCTGGATTAGCACCAGAAGCCTGTAACAAGCGCATTTAACAATTCAATGAGAATAAGAGGGAATTGCACGTACGGTACGAAAATAAACAAAGATGTGAACAACTGACGGCAAATTGTTTGCACTAACTGGTGTGGTGCAAACGGGAAAAGGGGCCGCTTTTATCCAATTTTCTTGTTTTGGAGTGTGGAATACGAGAAGAAACAGGACCTAAGCCACCATGAACCAATGGATGTTTAATCCCGACACCAGTTCGAAGGGGAAAAAAAAATAGCGTGGTTCCCTCCCGTCAAGCAAGTGTGCACACCAGAGAGTGAAGGGAGGCCACAGGTCGGGCGGCCGAGCTCGCCATATACTGCCCAGAACAAGCGAACGGGCTCAGAGGAAAAGGGAAATCACCTTAACTACGACGGAGGCACGGGACTTGGCATCGAGAAGGCGGCTGCGGACGGCGGATTTGGGAAGCGGAGAGCGGGAAAGGTGTTGGGTGCGTTGAGGGCTCCGAGGGAGAGCGCTGCAGCGGACGGCACCCGCCGGGGACGTCCCGACCGGAACCTCGGGGAGGACGAAGCGGAAGGCGTTGGCCATGGCGCGACGACCTCGGCAGGAGAGCGGATCGAGGTAAGGGATGTCGCCGCTCTCCCGTCTTCTCGGATAACGTCGCGCCGCCCGCCGTGAAACACCAGCCAGATGCCAGATGAGCGGCGCGCCCGCCCGTCGCGCACGGACCGGATAATACCTGAATTTTGCAACCAAGTTCAAGTAAAAGGAGTCAATTGATCTGCACCGGAAGAAATTCATCTATTTTTTCAGTTTCATAGATTAAAATAGCCTTCGCATTACACAGGATTAAATCATCAAAATTCTAGAGACGTGAACTGAAATAAGAGAGATCTATTTCTGTGATTAGTTAACTCTTGAGCTGTAAATTTAATGAAGCTTGGGCGTTTAAGTATACAAAAAAGAAATGCATAATTGACCGATAATTGAGTGAAAATTGAACATTTGTTTCTAATATATTTTAAAATAACTGTCAGGTTTCACAGGGATTTTGATTAAAATGTGTAGAGAAAGATATATATATATATATAATTTCTGTATATACACACACACGTATATATATATGTTGGTTCAAGTAGGTTGGCTCGTTTTCACCCTCGATTTTCCAAGTGGGTCATATAATTAAGAGAGAATATTCCAACTGAACTAGTTGGCTCTACCTTCTTCTCAAAGATGTTTTTCCCAGGACGAGAAGATGTTAATAATTAGATGGTTAATTTAGATGCCAAGATGTTATTCATTAGAGGCCTCACAGATTTAATTTGGATCTGTTAATTTTGTGACAAATTGAAATTTTCAAATGAGTCGATCGAGTTTAGTTTCTGAATTTATCAAAATATAATATATTGGCTTGGGAACATAATAGAAAATGGCTTTTGTCTGTTGTAGTCGTACATGTTGTGTTTAGCTAGGGAGGGTTGAAAGTGGAACACCACATTTTATTTATAGAAAAGAATGTAGCATTTATAATGTTTAATTTCGTGACCCTGGAGAGTGATTTTGTCACCGGGTTTAAAATTTTGCATCAAACAAGTCTAACGGGTGTTTGGTTGCATGACAAGTTAAATTTTCATTACAAATATATATATATATGTGTGTGTGTGTTTTCTGTAACCAACCTTGTTGAAAAGAATGTTTGGCAATCATTAAAAAAAATATTTTCATAGTAAGGGGAAAAAAGGGCGAGACCACACGTACCATTCATTTGTGGCCCCTCACCTTTTACATGGTCTCCAGTTTTTAAAAAGAACGCATAACTTGCTTTATTTGTCCTACCAGTTTTAATATCGATGTAATATAGCTAAATACCTCTTGATGATTTATATCAACATCAATTTCAAAATTAATGATAGCATATAGAGTCTATCGAGATGAGTAATACTTTTACCAAAAGGGCAATAATTAATAGTGAAATTAAGTGTTCAGATTTTTGAAACAAAAGTTACCTTAGCCAAGTTAAGTTGGGTTGAGCAAATGCCAACTTGCTGTTGGATAATCATATACACAGCAGGAAATCATGCCATCTATATATATATATATATATATATATATATAACACAAAGATGAAGACGAACCGTGAAAGTTGAGTATGAAAGAAAGCTGATCTAGGATGATCCATTGATCTACTTTCAAAGACATTTTCTTACTCCCATATGATTTCTTTGGACTCCTGCAAGTCTCCCTGAAGACTAGTGAGAACACTTTAAACCCGACCTACCAATCATTGAGGGGTTGTTTGGTACAAAATTAATACGGGGACAAATATTAAATTAATTGAGACTCAGCTCAAGGCTTGGCCCTACTCGATCGTTTGTAAAGAGTAAGCCTAAATATGAAAGAAAAACGTACACCACTTGTTAATGCTGGACCAAATGTTAATTACCTTCACTTGATAAGGATTGTGAGCAGATTATTTAAAATACTCGAAAACTAGTAAATAGAGACCAAAATTGGATTTAATTCGACAGTAAATTAAGTTTCAAAAACAAGTTTAAATGGAACTTGAATAAGTTCAAGCCTAACTGATCATATGTGATAATGTGAGTTTGAGCTTGAACCAAAACAGCTCATTTAAGTAAATTCAAGCAGGCAGTATCACAATTTTGGTTCTACCTGATAACAGTAATATGTGGAAGGTTCATATACACACTGAAAAAGGTTTTTCCCTATGCTAGGCACTGAATGCATAAGTTGCCAGAATTATTCACAGTTGCCGTGCTTGAATTACAAAAAAAAGAAAAAATTCTCCACCTATGAGCATGACCGAATTCCGCTTTGGACCAAACTTCCTACAAGCAAGAGCTCAGCCAAACTCAGCCCAGCACCGACACAGCTCAGAGCCCAGAGCCGGAGTTAATCTCGTCTGTGAGTGGGCCTAATAGACCAAGCAGTATGACTTATTGTCAACAATAAACCTTAAGATTTTGTCAATTATTTGATTCATCAAGGTCTAAATATACAACAATATAACAAGTTATTGCTAATTAAGGTAACATCAACCATCAGCTTTGAGCACAACTTGGACCAAACTTACCTATAATTCTGTTCAAAAGTGATAGAAATGCAAGAATATATACAATATGGCACAAATTAACAAAAAGTACAACGTTAATAGTATGCACAAGGTGGAAGATCGAGGATACATGGCACTGTGCATTTTCAGTAGTAACTCTCAAATAATACTCCTTGAACTTAGTGGCGATACAAAATTTGCCGTCTAAGAAAGACCTAATACCTAGTTAAGATTTAAAACAAATTTATAGATAGCAGCAGTTAAAAATGCGACAACAGATATGGATGAACAAGCTTACAGATAATCGGCTGCCTTGCCCTCATCTCTACAGCTCGCAAGACTCTGAACGACCAAATATCACGTAGCGGTTATTTGCCACATTGTCATACGCGAAATCTCTTAGAAACCTGTACATGGAAACATAAACACCTCGCAATTTTTGCAAACACATAACGACAGATATGTGATGGGCAGAGCATATAGGTAAACATTGTGTTAACCAGGTGCATTAGAAGGAAGGGAGCAGAGTGTCTCCTTAGTCCTTACTGAGGCACCAGCCCGAGGAAGACGGCCAGTTGTGGGAAAGGTAACTGCAGGTATTCCATGATTTTCAGGACAGCCTCCGACTTTGTATAGGACCTTCAGAGCCGTGCACCCAAAAAGTTTGTCTCATATTTCCCGGGGCGAAAGATGGGGGAGCTTGTCAAAGGGTAAAATACTGTGGACGGAGGTAAGTGAAGAAGAGTTGTTCACTCGCATTACCTGTCCTTCTCGACGAGCACGACGCTGGAGATGTCATCGGGGGCTCTGCCCGACCTCTGGAGCAGCTTCCGTCCGGCTTCGCTCTGCAGCGCCTCGAATCTGATCCTCCTGTTCGTTCGAAATGATTTGAGGGACAAACGAGACATGAGAGAAGAAGAAGAAGAAGAAGAAGAAGTAGAAGACACCTGTTTGGATCATTGCCGCGCACAAAACGGACTCCTCCATTGCACAAGTTGCAGACACCTGACAAATTCTCGAAGGGTGGATTAATAAAAAAAGAGGGCGACATGCGAAAGAACATCAGAATTAGAGAAGTGGAAGAGCAGAAAAAAGGAAGATCGAGCAACCGTCGAATAACATGATAGGCCTGGTATCTTCGCGGAAAAACTCCGCCGTGGCCTCCACCCAATCGATGCCGGGATCGCTGGCAGTCCGAAGGGACGCCGAAGCAGGGCGTGCGCTCCGAGCAGCCACCAGGGTGGAGCCACGCCGGATGCCCGGCAGTCGTACACGGCATCCGATGAGGGCCGGCGCCGGGAAAGCGAGGGCCATATCTTCCGGCGACGGGAGAGAATTTTTTCTCGGAGGAGAAGAACACCCTGGACGGCTCCCGATCGAAGAAGAAGAGGAGGAAATCAAAAGCCGGGTGCAGGGCGCCAACGGCTGGTTATGGCCTAGCAGGCGCCAAATCTCACGCCCCCTCTCGACCATAGAAGAACGGAATATATAACAAAATAAAGAAAACAAGATAAAAGGCGTCGACCTTATTATGACGCAACGCAAGGAATAAAATTCAATGGGTCGTCGGCGAATTCGTGGGATTCTGAGGGGTTCTTGCAAATTTGTCTCCTTTCCGAGGGAGACTTGGTTTTGCTCTATTCTTTTCTCTTTGGGTTGAACAATTATATGTTAATTAGCTCTAAATCCCATGGGGGAATAAAAAATGTGACTCACATACCGTTAATCAAAACGACTAAAATGCCAGCAAATTGATTCGGGTATCTCATAAATATATTTTTGTTAAAAAAATACACACAATCTGCCAAACACCGCAATGTTAATTAGCATTGAGTGACGGAAGCACACATATTGTTGGTGTCATGCATTGTATTCGTCAACTAATAAATACGAAGGTTAATTTGTATGTCTAAGGTCAAGGTATTCGTCAATAATACCTGCGAAAATATATGCTGTCGGGTACTCGAAAAAAATAAATTATAAATATTAATAAGTATATATAGTCACTTAAATATACAAAATCAGTAGAAACAAAATTAAATCTAGATTCAACTTAACAAAGGTTTCATGACCGAGCTAAAGTTAAATTTTTTTTTTTTTTTGCAAGAGAGTTCATATCGAGTTTGAGCATTGCAAAACAATTCATATCGGTTATGAACTTGAAACATGCATTGAACTTGAGTCGAGTTGGTGTTGGGTCCCGAGCACCAATCACTCGGATGATTAAGTCACAAGTAAACATTTGAACCAGAGTTAAACGTTACTCATCCGAGTTAGAGCTCGAGATGTACTCGATCGGCCCCACCCAAACTTAGCACCCTTTGTGCGTCACGGGAATTCTCTTGAAATGAGTCTCCTCACAAAGAGAATAATGACGATATTAAATTACTCTTAAATATCGTCGAACCATCTCATCATATGAGATTGAAGAACTCGTCTCGGGAACCAAACTCTCGGGTGGGAGCTGGTTTGATTTCCCCCACATGAACCGAACCAGCCAGCAGCGTGCGAGAGAAACGTGTTGTTCCTGGGGCGGGCAGGTCAGTGCTCCGACTAAAGGTTGAGCATTAAACGATTTGAACCGAAAAATTAAACTAAGCAGATCTACTTGGTTTGATTCGATTCGGTTTGAACCACGTTCGATTTGATTCAGTTTAGAAGTCCTCTAAATCGATTTAAATCAGATCAAATTATTTAAATTAATTTGATTAAAAAATATAAAATCTGTTATAATATTATTAAAATGATATTTTTATATTTTTATAATAAAATAATAATTATTTTGATTATTTTTAACTTAAAAAAATTATATATAAAAAACTAATTAATTAGAATATTTTTTGATTCAAACCGAATTAAATCGAATTGAAATCGATTTGATTCGATTCGATTAAAGGAGTTGAATCGATTTTGTTCGATTTAGAAAAAAAATGACTCAAATCAGATCAAACTGCTCACCCCTAACTCGGTCTCCCATCTTTCCGTGGAGAGCGGATCACCTCAATCTCAGGGTGGAGGGAGAAGCCTCAGTCCCCAATCAGAGGCGGCCACATACTCCCGTCACTTAAGTGGCGGTTCAAGTTATGTTTCTGAACCGGTTCGGTGAACCGCTACCGAAAAAGGCTGAACTGCTACAGAGTTACAAAGGGTTCGGTAGCGGTTCAGCCTTTTTCGGTAGCGGTTCACCGAACCGGATCAGTAACATAACTTGAACGGCCACTTAAGTGACGGGGGGTATGTGGCCGCCTCTGATTGGGGACTGTGGCTTCTCCCTCCACCCCGGGACTGAGGTGATCCGCGCTCCCTTTCCGTGTGACGGCGGGTGGAGATCACGCGGGCATGCTCATCTCGCTTTCGTCTGCATGATCTTATATTTCGTTTCATTTCATTTGGGTTAGCTAGCTCTCGATTCTGAATCCGGTATATATAATTAAGGTACCGAAAGGTACTGATCCAAACCAACGGTGAGATCGGGTTCTCCCGGTCCGGGAGTGGGTGAACTCAAGGGAGACATGGCCCCACTTCTGTTTTTTTTTTCTTAGTTTTTTTTACCAAGGGAGATAAACTCACCAACCCCCCATTAAGTTAACCAATGCCTCAACGGTTGTCCGAGAATAAAAAATGACACTATATCGAAATTTTTAGAAGATAAAAACAAATATCAAACTTGATAAAAGCGAATTATATATGATTACCTATTAATTTCTTGTAGAAAATCAAATCTCAGGGATACTTGATATATAATGATATATATGTGTGTACGTACGTTCTTCGGGTTTAAACACATCCAAGAATTATAAATATACAATCAAACTTTGATCAAACCACACTAATAGACATATTAACCACAATGTGAAAGTATTTTGCAAGCAACCAACAAATTAGAAGATTATCTTCAAGTGGTCCAAATGAAAAATCCGCATCTTCTTTTCTGCAAAATAATAATAACAACGCAAAACATTTCCTCTAAATTTTTCTTTATTTCAAACCAAATGTATCCTTAATTGAAGATGTATTTAATTGTATACAAATAAAATCATATTTGGTTGTACGTGGTAAAAACTCAACGAAAAATGTGCTCCAATAAAATGTTAAGTAGTTTAGTCTCATGTTGGATATTAGATAGAATATTTTCATACTTATAAGTCTAGTCTTAGTTATCACAATGTTTAAGTTTTGAGGTTTTTCGTATGGTATCAGAGTAGGTAGACTTTTAATTCTCTGTCTCTCTGGTGGGCCCGTTCTTATTTTCGATCGGCACTATCTCGTGTATTCCTATCGTGACTCTGACGGTAGTTGGTCGAGAGGAAAATGTTAAGTGACTTCGTCTCACATTAGATACCAGAGAGAGTATTCTAATACTTATAAACTTAGTCATAATTACCTCAACACTTAAGTTTTGAGATTTTTCCCATGGTATTAGAGAATGTGGACTTTTAGTGCTCTGTCCCTCGGGGGAGTCCCTCCTATTTTTGCTCGACAATGTCTCGTATATTCCTATCGTAGCTTTGACAGTTGCTGACTAAGAGGGAGAGTGTTAAGTGACTTAATCTCACATTTGATACCGAAGAGAGTATTCTCATGCTTATAAATCTGGTCATAGTTACTTCAACGTCTAGGTTTTGAGATTTTTCACATTATATCAAAGTAGGTGGGTTTTTTAGTGTGTTGTCCCTCCGGTGGGCCCGCTTCTATTTTCGCTAAACACTGTCCTGTGTATTCTCTTATCGTGACTTTGACTGTGGCTTACTCCCACATTGAATATAAGAGAGAGTGTTCACATACTTATAAACATTGGTTCTGGTTAACTGAACACGTGGATTGGGTTGTTTTCCACATAAAATAGTATGACATTTGGATTTTGACATTCAAAGAGTCAAATTTTTTTTAAAGAAGAATTACCAAAGCGGCCATATGCGGAGAGTTGGCTTTATATGTTAGCTAAAATGTTTTCTAAAAAATTTATTTGCTGGTGTTGAGAACTTAATTTTAAAAACATTTCTTAGAAAGCTAAGTTAATGCATCAACAATCATTTTTCATAAAATAATTTAATTTAATCTCAATCAGGCAGATATCAAAATATTTACTTTGCAGAACAAGATACTATATATGTAAAATAAACTTGCACTACTAAATTGCTGGATCGAGAAAAAGAAATTACAGACTGAGAGGATATTTTAGGAATCTCGATTTATATAAACCAAATAACTAGTCATGTTTTAGTTTCTCTGAGAATTGTATTTCATGAAATAAATTTTAACTGGTTTTTTATACATGCATCCAAGTAAATCGTAAGTGGCTAAAGAGATCATGTGTCCACTTTTTATTGATTGTCCTACCATGCCCCAAAAATAAAAAATACAAAAAATTGTCACCCCACAAAATTATATATATATATATATTAAAAAGCAACTTTCTCTGTTATTGGTCGTGCGCAATAATATTGAGAGAGACAGAGAGAGATGTTGACTTGACTTTTAGGTATGTTGACTTGACTTTTTGTGGTGGATTCGATTATGCTTGGTGAGCGGGACACCATGCTCGAGATTGGATCAACACGTTAACCCTCGCACTATTACTAACAAATTGAATTTTGCTTGTATTCTCTCATGATATGTTTGTTTGGATTGATTTGACATCTATTTTTTGAATTGATCAGAAATTAAATATTTAAACCATTTGATGAGATATGATTGATCTCTGATTTGTTCAAAAATTAGATATTTATATATTCAACAAGATGTCTAAAGTACGTAGCATTTAAATAGACATACATTTCTTAAAAATCACTTAATTCTAGATAATTTATTATAACTTTTTTATTTCTAAAGATAATATTTTCATACGTAGATGATTAAAATTGTTGTGTTCGGCAAGATATTAAAGATAAAATTAAGATTTTCATCAAAAAATATCACAGTATGAAAAATTATGTCTAGTTTCTTAATCCTTATTAGGTGTTAAAAATTTTTATAAAATATTTTAACATAACAATATTTTTTTTATAAATTTATAATTTTTTATTTATAAAGATAAGTAACTAACATTTTTTGCTCCGATTGAAATTAAGACTCTGAAAGGCCACCTAACACGGTAAAAGTCAAGCCATTTCCAAGTAAAAGGTTACAATCGTAAAGTTAGCTGCACCTACATTAATATTTATATAAATGCAATGCAACGTTCGAGTGTGTTAGATACTGTTCTAATTAGCATTTCAATTTCATCGCTATCTTTGGAGTGTCTTAGATACTAATATATTTGACATATTCTTTTGCAAATCTCGAGGTTAAAAGACTCGAAATATATAAGATAAGGGGGCGGGAGATCCCCGGTGTTCACTTGAGAATGCACTCTCAGCTATTCTACGAAAATTTATTAAATATATGATTTGATTGCTCATTTAATCAGGTATCTAACGATCTATTTAATATATTTTTACGAGAAAGACTAAATGTGTACTCTCGAGTGGGCATCTGAGGTCCTCCACCCTCACATAAGCGAGCCTCCTTGTATCTAAAAGACAATTTATTTTCCAACACACTCCCTTGTCAAGATCATAAAGATATCACTATGTTTTAATATTGTCTCGAAGATTCATAAAACGTAATGTTGAAGTTGAAGAGCCGTGATATACAGAGCGAGCGGAGTCTCTCGAGGTCTACGAATGCGGGACAAAATCCGTTTTCCAACGCCTTTAAGTAAAAAAAAATCAAAATCGGAGAAAAATCCAACCTCACATCCCTAGGCAAGGGGGAATCCATGACCCCACGTGCACTAGCCTCGCCTTTACGCCTTTACCCTCCTCCATCTCTCTCTCTTTCTTAATCTGATTTTAAAAACATGGTTCAAAAAAAATTTATTTGGGTACTACACGTAGACGATAAATAAACAGAGAGGAGGAGAGGAAGAGGACGCGGGGCAGCGGCGGAGCAGCAGGCGCAGAGGAGCGGGTAGAGATGGGGCGTGGTGGCTCCGGCGGTGGCGCCGCGGCGGCGGCGGCGGCGTCGGAGACGGTGCTGCGCAAGGTGCTGCTCTCCTACGCCTACGTGGGGATCTGGATCTTCCTCTCCTTCACCGTCATCGTCTACAACAAGTACATCCTGGACCGCAAGCTCTACAACTGGCCCTTCCCCATCTCCCTCACCATGATCCACATGGCGTTCTGCTCCTCCCTGGCCTTCCTCCTCGTGAAGGGCCTGCGCCTCGTCGACCCCCCCGCCGCCATGTCCCGCCACCTCTACCTCTCCTCCGTCGTCCCCATCGGCGCCCTCTACTCCCTCTCCCTCTGGTTCTCCAACTCCGCCTACATCTACCTCTCGGTGTCCTTCATCCAGATGCTCAAGGCCCTCATGCCCGTCGCCGTCTACTCCATCGGCGTCCTCCTCGAGAAGGAGACCTTCAGGGCCAACTCCTTCGCCAACATGCTCTCCATCTCCTGCGGCGTCGCCATCGCCGCCTACGGCGAGGCCCGCTTCGACGCCTGGGGCGTCACCCTCCAGCTCGGGGCCGTCGCCTTCGAGGCTACGCGCCTCGTCCTCATCCAGATCCTCCTCACCTCCAAGGGCATCAACCTCAACCCCATCACCTCCCTCTACTACGTCGCCCCCTGCTGCTTCGTCTTCCTCTCCCTCCCCTGGCTCCTCGTCGAGTTCCCCGTGCTGATCCGGCAGGCCGCCGCCGCCTCCTCCTCCCGCCCCGATCTCTTCATCTTCGGCACCAACTCCGTCTGCGCCTTCGCCCTCAACCTCGCCGTCTTCCTCCTGGTCGGCAAGACCTCCGCCCTCACCATGAACGTCGCCGGCGTCGTCAAGGACTGGCTCCTCATCGCCTTCTCCTGGTCCGTGATCCGCGACACCGTCACCGCCGTGAACCTCGCCGGCTACGGCATCGCGTTCCTCGGCGTCGCCTACTACAATCACGCCAAGCTGCAGGCCCTCAAGGCCAAGGAGGACCAGAAGAAGGGCGGCGCGCAGCAGCCGCCGGACGACGAGGAAGCCAGCCTGCTCGACGACAAGAACGGAGGTGCGGCCGGCGGCGACATGGAGCTCGGCAAGAAGGGCGACTGCCGTGCCTGATCTTCCCGGCAGATTAAATTCCGAATCCCATCTCGCGACTGCCGCCCATGAACGGAATCGGCGCCGGGCAGGCAGAACAGGAGGTCTTTCCGATTTTTGTTTTTCACCTGATTTTCGTTCTACATCGTAATCGAAAAGTTTATTGATATGGATGTCAGAAAGAAGGAAAAAAATACATACATGCAAGCAAGCTGATAAATTTGTTCAGAGGAGGAGCTTCGATTTCTCAGTTCTCAGATTTGTTCTTAGTGTTTATCTACATATATTAACTTGATGCTTGATCAAGAGTGCAGACATCTCTTGATGTTTGTGGCGTATTGTTATGTTGTGTTTAGACGTGCATTTTCACGAAGTTAAATACGTTTTTTACCGAACTGAATTCGTAGCCGCCGATTGCAACTGTTTAGAAAGTGTCAACAAGTTGATGAATATATATATATATTGAAGGGAAAGAGGATTTGAACTTCCCTGTGTGGTGCTCCACTAGCTCTCTGTTATCCTTCGGAATTGCCTTGAGTGGTCAGAAATTTGGTTGTTTGACTAAAGTTCCGAATAAATTCAAAGATATATTTGAATAAATTTAGCGATCTGGACTTGAAAATGCAAATCACCGTGTCCACTTTGGACAAACTGAGAGGAGATCATGAGGGGGTGCATATACAAGTCAAAGCTTTCAACTCGTGGGTCTTAAATGAGGTATTGTTCGGAAGAGGTCATACTAAGTCGACCGAATTAAAAATTTTATAATATATTTTTATTAACAACATTATTCTATTTATCAAGAAATAAACAATAATCTAAGTTGTTGTCGACCTAAAGTCTTAATTTCATATTTATTTTCTCTTGTGAAACACAAAATATGGGTGTTTCACCTCCGAAAAAAATATATAATAAAACACAGCGATTTAAACGTTTTATCAAAGACCTCAATATCTAATCTTTGACCCATTCAAATGTTATATTCAGGTATGAGATGTTAATTAAGTTAAAACAAACAGCTCTTACTCTTGGTATAAAAAATACTTGTTCTGTTCAGATATATTAATGTGACTCAAAATCATTATCTGTGTACCAAGCTTGGTTCTGCGTTCGAGAAATGAGGAAGTTAGAAATTAGTTTTAGAAAAACAAAAACAAAAGCATTCTATTCTATGGCAATATGCCGGTGGCGTGCGAGGACCAGTCATCTTGACTAGCCTCTGTTCTTCCCTAAAAGTCAGTCTTAATTTTTTAAGATAAATCAAATTTATTTTTCAAATTAATCTGGTATCTCAGGGTTGTTTGGTATCGGGATAACTAATTTAGGGGATAAATCAGGTTTATCCCCAAATTATTTTGATACCATGCATGCCTTCAATGTTTAAGTTTTGTGTTAGAATTGTGGAGATAGTCCCATATTGATTATTTGAGACTTGATATAGTGCATACATATTCCGGGCCCTTCTACCTCAGCATCATGATTTTGAGGTTTGTAAGATAATATCAGAGTGAGCACTTATTTATCTTTAATACTTGATTGAGACCTGATACAGTGCATACATATTTTGGGCTCTTCTACCTTAGCATCATGATTTTAAGATTTGTAAGATGATATCAGAGTGAGCACTTATTTATCTTTAATACTTGATTATCTTGTCTCTTATTCTCATTGGCCATTTTGAACGCGAGAGAAAGTGTTACATATTATGGGTCTTTCTACATCAACACCATAATTTTGGAGTTTATAAGATTTTAGAGTTTCCACGGGGCTCAGATATAAATTTTATATGTGTATTTATTTTATGATAAAAATTACTTATTTATATCTGGCCCAAGATCAGACTATGATCTACTCTCTAAAATAATAACAAAAAAACAAAGCATTCTACAGTAAGATGCTGGAGGCGTGCGACAACCTGCCCTCTTGACTCTCTCTCTCGAAGTCTTGTACGCGTGGAAAGGGTTGCCGCTCCTACAAGTTGGAGCTTGACTACGGGCGGCAGGCTTAACAACCCCCCCGTTCGGCCTCGTCCGAGGCCAGCTGGACTCAGATATAAGATGCGACCGAATATATACACACATGTATGTATTATTCTTGTTGATCACGTTACGCCTATATACTGTATGATAAAATTTACTTATTCATTTCTGACTCAAGATCAGACTAGGGATCTACTCTCTAATGCCATTTTGGTTAGAGTATCAAAACTGATAATACATCAATTTTGATTTTGAGATTTCTACTAGACAAGGGCGTGTTTGGTTATGATATCAAAGATCTTTGACGTCATTGTCGATTTTGAAATTAATATCAATATAAATTTAATTTTATCAATTTTAAAACTTGTGAACATAATATGCAATACAAGTGTTGTTTTATATCAAATTTGATATTGATACTGGATCCACTCAAAATATATATAAATATTGAGGTTGTAATTGTTGTACGATAAGTTGAAAGTGGAAACCAATACACTCAATGCAGCCAAGCTTCTACTGTACAACTATTTTTTAATCTCATGCCAGACAAATCTAGAAATCAAGAGATCATTAATTACCCTCTAATTAATACCGTTCGAGTCATGCCTCCCTTACATATATGTAAATCAACCAATAGCCCACGTGAAAAGGGGCCATTATGTTGAGTTTTGACCACACTTAATTTAGACTTGTCCTGCTCCATACGAACAACCATATACACGCCTTGATCAATCTTGACTAGCCAGTACTGTTCCTTCACCCACCCACATACGTTGATAAGAGAGATATACGCGCGCCTGTTGAGGAGAGAGCAACCAATACCCTTGGCGTCCATGAATGAGTATCAATGGTGTGAAATCTCTAATCAATATCTCCTACCATTGGGCCATGCCTCCACTTTGCATAGACCAAGATATATACATCAACGAGTTTCGGAACTTTGCTGGGACCTCCCTTGAGATCCCTCGAGACCTCTCTCGAATGCCTTCTTTCGTCCCCATCGAAACTCTATTGTCCGCCCCCTTCATTTTCCTCCCTCCACATCTAGAGCTAAGGCCACCAACACCACCCCAATCAGGTAACAAACAGTCGACAAGGTAATAGTTCAGTGTAAGTTTGGGGAGGCTCTGGCATGACTGTCACCATGATATGGAGAACTTCACATTTTCTTCTTCTTTTTTCTCTTGGTCGAAGTACTCCATAGTCAGCAAATGATATCCTACCAAGATCCACGGATGGTTCACATTTTCTCTACTATTCTTGCGTTCCTCCGGAATAGACTTAAAAGAACAGATCGTCCAAACTTCGACCACATGACTTTTTTTTAGCACCATCTTCAACCAACCGAATAATCTGCGACGCGTTTCAATCACCAAGATCAATGCTAGCCTCGTGTTGGTCAAGGGAAAGAGAGACTGGCCAAAGACCGTGAGAATAGGAAGAGGGGCTCAGCCTTGCATCCTAATGGAAGAGAAACTACCCCAAGTAGGATAGAGAGAGAGAGAGAGAGGTATTTTTCTCCGAAATCAATGATCCCCCGGGGTCTCAATGTCTAATCTATAACTGATTAATTTGCATCAATTAAGTCAAACTGAACATAGTCTTGGGGGGGGGGGTGTTTGATTGAACTTAATGAAATGTTTGAATCTTATCTCTAGACAAAAAATTACATTCAATCACTTGTAATTGAATGGTTTTTATAAATTTATTGTTGTATTAAAGTATTTTACCAAATAATCTAAATACTTGACTATTGACTTATTCAAATATCTCAATTAAGTCAAAACAAACGCAGTATTTAAATGTGTGTGCTCATTCTTTAGTTCAACTTAAAAAATTACATCAAACCAGTAATTTTATATACTTTAGTTATCCATCCATTTTCATGTCTTTCAAATCAAATCAAACTAATAAAAATAAACAACTCGAATTTCTCTAAAGTTATGTATTATTGACTTACGTATATCAATAGATTGTAGCAAATTTCTATTTTACCGCAACAGCTAATAGTTATTAATATAAACTTTAGTCATCTATACAAATATATCTATCATATTTAATAAAATATAATTTTCGTAGGATCGAATGGGATTAATCAAATTAATTTAATTTAATTTAGTTTGGAGGATGTGGTTGCTTTGGAGTTTGGAGTGAGAGGGACAGATCTGGCGGCCACGTTGGTGTCCTAGCCCGGTCCGACCGGGGTGTTGTTGACGGTCACCCTCGAATCCCCCGCCGGACCGGACCGGACCGGATTCGGTCCAGGTCCAACTCAACAGGAAGGTCCAAACTGAGCCAGATATGTCAGTACGTCAGATTCAAAATTTTCTTTTATAATCCCGTACTTCTCTGAAAAAATCACAAGATAAATTTTAATGCCTACCAAATTTGGCACCCCCGAGAAAAATATTACCGAAATTTGCCTTTCGGAAGAATGTAATGTTCGAGCTTATATATATATTTGAATGAGTTTGAGACAAGTTTAATGGGGTGTTTGGTTGCATGATAATTGAGGTTTTTATTTTAATTTTTAAAAATTGTAAGAAAACTTGTTAAAAGAGGTGTTCGACAACCATGACAATTTTATGTTTTGAAAGTGATTTTCTTCTTAAACAAAAAAGAGGGTCTCACCTCTTTATTTTTTCTTGTGGTCTCCCACTTTATTTGGTCATGTGCGGTGGTTACTCTTTTTTGTAATCACATCCCTCCAAACATGATAATTTTATGTCATGAGTTGGTTTACTTTTTATTTTAATACAATTTTTTATCATGAAAGTGTACAAAAAATTATCATGCAACCAAACACCCCATAAGTATTTGCAAAATAATAGTAGCGGTTTTATCTGTTAGTATAGTTTTGGCCGGATGTTGATGTAGTTATTGTTATTAGACACTTTACCGGGTTTGCAAATTAAATACTTAATGTCCTGTTTGTTTAGAATTTCATTTTTGGTACTATATCACTATTGATATTAATATTTTCAAATATTAGAGTATCAATATCAAAAGTAATGTAAATTGACATTTGTATTATATAATATATTTTGTTTGCACTGCGAATTTTAAAATTAATATAATTAAATAAACATCTCTTAATAGTTTTTATCAATATAAATTTTAAAATCGATAGTGATAAAAATACCTAATAGTATTATCGAACAAGACATAAACTTATTCGTCAACACTATTAATTTTAAAATTAAAATTAATATAAATCATCACCAACATGTCTGACTATTAATACAAGTGGCCACCTATGTTAATTTTATTATTTATATATTTTTAAAATGTTGATATTAAATTATTATGACATATATCCAAAGAAAACACTAATGAGGTGTTTGGTTGTACGATAATGAAAATTTTTATTTTAATTTTTAAAAATTATAATAAAATTGGTTAAAAGAGGTATTTGATAACTTTGACAATTTTATGTTTTAAAAATGATTTTTTTAAAAACAAAAAAGAGGGTCTCAACTCTTTCTTTTTTCTTGTGGTCCTCTACTTTGTTTGGTCATGAATGGTAATTACTCTTTTTTTTATCACATCCCTCTAAACATTAGAATTTTATGTCATGTTTATTTTTTATTTTAATATAATATTTTATCATTAAAATATAAAAAAATTATCATGCAACCAAACACTGCGTTACCAAATAAAGTGATCATTTTATTAGATAAATGAACCCAAGACGGAGCAGAGGTCAACCGAGGGTGCGGGGAATCTGCCGTTGAAAAGCGTGCCCGTAAAAGGGTGTGAAGGTGGCGTCTTCCTATCTTGCCTCCATTTATTCCGTTTCCCTCTCTCTTCCTCTCGCGCTTCCCAGTCCCACCACCGCCTGCTGCCGCAGACTGCAGTGCTCCCCCACCTCGCCGCTCCTCCCGTCCGACCCCCGCCCTCTTTCCCCGACTGCATTTCTCTCCACCCTCTCACCTTCCGATCTTGCAGTTACTAGCCGACGTGCATCGTTTCTTCCTCCTCTATCACTTCGGTTGGAGGGGGGAAGATGAAGTGGCGAAGATTGGGCTAGGGTTTCCCCACACGGCGTCTTTAGAACAGCTTCTATCTTCCCTGCGCTTCTCGCGCCGGAGAATGCGTCGTCGCGGGCTCCGGAATATTGGTCCGAGGTTCCGGGTGCGGGATTTTTCTGTGGGAGGCCGGTTGTGGCTCTACTGGCGCCGGTAGTCGGATTTTAGGGCTTGCGTCTTTTTCTGGTTTGCTCTCGTCTCTTCTCGATCTTCTTCTCCTCCTCCTTTTTTTTCCGTTTGGTCCATCTGTTCATGGGTTATAAGAGATCCAGCGCGTGAAGAAGAAAGAAGATCACGATGAATCAGGTCAATCAGCCTCCGCTGGTAGGTCCACGCTGCCTTCCCTTTTCCTCTGTTGCACGAATTTGTGTTCAAACCTATATTATCTTTTCAAAATATGTGATGTGGTTGGTTTTCAAAGTCGTTGCTTGTTTCTTTTATAATCTCGCCGAAAATATGTCCTCCCTCGAAGCTTTTTCTTTTGCTGCTTTCCCGTATTCTCTTTTCCGGACGCAGAATCGGCAGACTGAATGAATTCAGAACATCGTTGCTGCCCTTTCTAGGTGTCTTCACTGTATTTGGGTCTGTTTTCCTTTCTGCATCTGCATGCAACATAGCTTGTGCGATCCAGTAAGACTTTTGAGCTTTTCGCTCCCCCACCCCCACCCACATCCCCGTTCCCTTTTAAAATAGCAAGCATAATTCGTTCTGAGGGCAAACAGTGCGGGGTTCAATCTCTCATTTCTACTCCTCAGCAAGTACTGATTCCAAATGCAGCCGTCCTTGCATCTGATTGAATCAATCAATTATTGCCCTTTCGCATTTTGTTGACAATCATGGGATTTGGTTGTTAGAAATTAGGATCCCGTCCCCGCCAGTTTTTATGCGACAAACCCTGATGTTTCATTCAGAAAACTTGTAATAGCCAATATAGATATCAGAACTGTCGTAGATTGTTTGAAACTGTGCAGTTGAGGCAGATAAATAGTGTGGAGAAAGCAGAAAGGTGATGATTAGTGTACCCACTCCTACTTATCATGTATATTTACTCGACAAGAATTTGAATGATCCCAGATAGCTTTCTCGAGAGTGCTTTAGAAATATCTGAATTCAGGATTTTTTTTATCGATGTTTAAAGAAGCTATAAATAATTAGATTACAAGTACTTGATCCATGTATAAGGCCCTGTTTGGTAACTGTATTGAACACCTCTGTCATTGTCAATTTCTGTTTGGCTATCAATATCAATATTGAAACTTTTAGCGCAAACAAAACCTAATATGTAATTCAAGTGTCCACTTGTATCAATTTTGATATTGATATTTCATTCTTTATAAATATTAATATCAAAATTGATATAGTATCATGTTTGATACTCTAACCAAAGTTAGTAAAGAATTTGATCACCGATTTTGTTCCAAGTCCTAATTTAGTGAATGCAGTAGAGCGAAAGGACGTGTCATTGTTGAGGTTATCATCATCATCCGCCATGACACCACCTCTTCTGACTAATTGGATAGACAGACATTTGTCGCCATTCTGCAACGTCACTGTGTTGATATAACATGGTGGGAAAATATATATATAGAGAGAGAGTCCGGAGGAGGAGGTCTTGAACCGTGAACAACAGCAGATTGTGCTACTTGTTTTCCTTGCTCAGATAAAGCTTGTGTTAAGATTGACCAGGTGCCAGGAATTTCCGCTTGGACCACACGACTATTTGTCAGAGGCATTCACTGTGTTAATTGAATTGTCTGATTGGACTAAAAATATCGGATTGTATCTGTCGATTGACACTGGTTTCTGAAGAAAGAATCGGACTTGATTTGGCGTTCATCTTGAGGATTTGGAGTCGGTTCCTGGCAGATTACATTGTTTACCTTTTCATCTCCCTACAAGTAATCTTAGATGCACTTCAACTAAGCCACTTTCATCAATATTTTTGCTGTGTTATCCAACGTGAATTTCAGAAAACAAAGCGAGCAACTTTTGCAGGCATGGTCTTTAGAACAGTGCTTCTCGTTTTCTTTTCCCAGAAGTCTGTCCCCCTGGAGCGCTGTGTGGACTCCATTATACTCAAGAACATTACAAATAGGAATATATTCCCTCCTTTATCTTCACCCATGTCCCTCGGTCTTGTTCCTGGTATACTTGAGATTATATCTATATCTTTTATGGGTGATGATGAGTTTCGTTCTTTCTTGCTTTTGGTTCTGCTTTTAAGAATGATCCCCCTGAATTGCAAGTTTTCCTTTGAAAAAAATGGGGTCAAAGGGCGCCAGAGTTGGATATTTGTTTTTACAGTCAGCAGTCTTTTGTGTCTGCAACGACCAACATCTTCTGGTGCGACCTCTGGCCGAAGACGGTAGAGATATATGCACTCTTCCAGCAGCTGAATTTCTTCTTGTATGGCTCTGCAGGTCGATACCACAGCGTGCCTGTGCAGAGTGGATGCAGGACTGAAGACGGTTGCCGGAGCCAAGAAGTTCGTGCCCGGTGCGAAGATATGCCAACAGCCCGATATCAGACCATCCGTGCATCGGAGCAAACGCAGGGCGTCGCGCGGTGACCGGAACAGGAGCCAGTCGCCTCTGCTCCCCGGCCTTCCCGACGACCTGGCCATCGCGTGTCTGATACGCGTTCCACGCGCCGAGCATCGCAAGCTTAGACTGGTCTGCAAGAGGTGGTATCGGCTTCTCGCTGGCAACTACTTCTACTCCCTGAGGAAGAACCTCGGCATCACCGAGGAATGGATTTACGTCATAAAGAGGGACAAAGATGGCCGGATATCCTGGGATGCGTTCGACCCCGTCTACCAGCTCTGGCAGCCTCTCCCGCCGGTGCCCCTCGAGTACTCGGAGGCCCTTGGTTTCGGATGCGCCGTCCTCAGCGGCTGCCACCTCTACTTGTTCGGGGGGAAGGACCCCCTCAAGGGCTCGATGAGAAGGGTCGTCTTCTACAGCGCGAGGACCAACAAGTGGCACCGGGCACCGGACATGATCCGGCGTCGGCACTGCTTCGGTTCTTGTGTCATAAACAACTGCCTGTATGTCGCCGGCGGGGAGAGCGAGGGAGTCCCCCGCTCCCTCAGGTCGGCGGAGGTGTACGACCCGAACAAGAACAGGTGGTCGTTCATCTCGGAGATGAGCACGGCCATGGTCCCCTTCATCGGGGTCGTGTACAACGGCAAGTGGTTCCTCAAGGGTCTTGGATCCCACCGGCAGGTCCTGAGCGAGGTCTACATACCGGAGACGGACAACTGGTACCCGGTGGTCGGCGGGATGGTCAGCGGGTGGCGGAATCCGAGCGTCTGCCTCAACGGTCAGCTCTACGCCCTGGACTGCAAGGACGGGTGCAAGCTGAGAGCCTACGACGAGGCGGCGGACTCGTGGTGCAAGCACGTCGACAGCAAGACGCACCTGGGGAGTTCGCGGGCGCTGGAGGCCGCCGCCATCGTGCCCCTCCACGGGAAGCTCTGCATCATCAGGAACAACATGAGCATCTCCCTGGTGGACGTGGAGAAGAAGCCGGACTCCGGCGGTGGCGGGGGAAGCCCGGATCGGCGGTGGGAGACCATCGCCGGGAAGGGGCAGATCAAGACCTTCGTGACCAACCTGTGGTCGAATATTGCAGGTCGCAACCGCCTGAAAAGCCACATCGTCCATTGCCAAGTTCTTCAAGCCTGAAGCCCGCCAGCCAGCATGTATTTTGGGCGTACTCTGTGGGACGGACGGTCGAACCAAATGAATGTCGGGCATCATTTGACTGGATAAGTCCCCCGCCCCCCACCACCATTTTTTTTTTTGTAATTTCAGCTCGGAGCCCACCATTTTGTGCATGCTGGTTACTTCCAAGTCTGCAATACGTCAATACGGTGAATTCATCTGTCTTGTTTCGGTCTCTTCTTCTGCTTCATCTGCCTTTTCCTCTCTCTCTCTCTCTCTCCTCTTGACGGGCCTAAAAACAATCAGATTGCCCTTTGATTTGTATCCACACATGATTCTCATTTATATCCATAAATAGAAAAAAAATTATCAGGGCAATAACATGAACAAAATGAAGATTCATTATCATGTCTCCCTCCTCCCATCTTACACATCACAATACCAAATGAATTACAGAATCATGAAATGATACAAGTATGTAATCATCACTTCAAGACGCTAAAAAAAATAATGGAGTGCCGTGTATTTGACAATATGCAATATATTTACATATGTTAAACTAAATGATAAACTAATTAATTTATTTAATAAAATAGTGAAACAGGAACTGATCATCTATATAAATAAACTCAATAAAATATTGTTTCCGAATTGTTTGATGATGATTGTATTTTTATTTAAATAAAATTAACACATCATTTTCATTTTAAATATAAAATTTGCAAAATAAGCTAATTGAACACAACAAAAAAATTTTAAAAAAATTTTAGGTGTGATTCTGCTATCTAGTTATTATTGATTTTTTTGGATGGGAGGAAAAGAAACAAGACAATATTAAACCTATAATTATTATTTTATTTTAATACATTCAATAGTATATATAAAATTTAATATTTAAATAAAATAAAAAATGAATAAAAGTGCCCCATGCGGCCATGCCCAGTATGAACATATTCTAATGTCAATAGAAAAATTATTACTGTGTCAGTTTTGCTATTGCAACCAAATAAAACTGTTTGAACCTAAATTGACAAAACTAAGAACATAAAATTGAAGGCTTAAATACCCAATTAAAATTCTTAAATCTTGCCACGCAGTAAAAACCCAGTTTGAAATCGAGAAAAAACTTATTTATATTTTTTTGACAAATAGGCGATAAAATAGTTGTTTTTTGAAGGAGCGATAAAAAAAAGTTGTCGTGACCCACGCACACGTCCTCTTCCTCGTCCTCTTCTTGTTTTGTCTTTGTTCTTCCTGTTATTGTATTTGTATTTTAGGGGCTGGGGAACGTCGTAGGGTTAGGGTTTCGGCTTCTTCTCTATCCTTCTCCCGCCAGTTTTTTCGAGGTCATCGTTGTTGTCCTGGTCACTGCAGCGGCAAGGAGACCCCCATGGAAGAGGTGACGGAGGGGGTTAGCAACTTGAACATCGGCGACTCCAACAAGAAGAACAGGATCCAGGTGTCCAACACCAAGAAGCCTCTTTTCTTCTACGTTAACCTCGCCAAGGTATTTATAGTAACGTCTTAACAGGATGTTGTGACCATCAGCTGTAATCTGTTGATTTGTTTTTTGCATCCTCGTTCCTCGTTTCCGCTAAGAGAAACTCCGCCGCGTTTGGATTCATTGTACGTCATCCTAAATGTTTTCGATCGATGTGTTGGTGCTGTTTCTTCTGGTTTACCGTCCGTTTTGGCTTCCCAATCTGTGTTCCGCGGACGATACTGACAAGTCTGTTGTGTATTAATTGCTCCTTTCACTTTCTCAAACTGTATACCTGATGTTTTCAACCATTTGGGCTTCAAGCAGGTAAGGTGGTCGTTTATAATATTTCGGGAAATCCTTTCCATTCATTATCTTTCAACGGTCCGTAGATATCATATTAGTTGGACTCAAAGATGAAACAACTATTAAGTGTCTTTGGAATCTCTCTTCAATCCCCGTCAGCCTTGTTTGTGGTTCGGATCTTGATAATTACTTTTGTGGCGCAGAGGTACATGCAGCAACATGATGAGGTTGAGCTGTCCGCGTTAGGAATGGGTAAGTAGGCCTTCTTTTATCTATCTTGATTAATTCCACCTTCTTTACTCTTCGGGGCTTGCTTCAGATATGTTCTCCATCAACCCACTCCGATTATCATGTGCACAAAGTTGTTCTTGCTCGTTTTGGTTACAATATTTTTGCACTTTTAGACTATTGCTTTGTAGGATTGGAACTAGCTATTTTATGATTACTGTTTCCTTAACCTCAGATCTTGTAAATCTGTAGTCAGCTAATATTTGTTTACAAGATAGATGGATGTGATGATTTTATTTTCTCATTGACAATGCATTTTTTACCTTTCTGTAAGGGATTGCTACCCATGATAGAGATATCTAGGAATCAAGGGTTTCAGAGTCAGGATTGCACCCCTAGATGAGCTAGGACTGATCTTGATCCAAATTGGGATCGGATCGGATTGGACATCTCAGCTGATATGAGGAAAGAAAATACAATCCAGGCTTAGCTTGGATCAGTTGTTAAAAACCAGTATAAGTAAAAAAGAAGAAGAAAGAAAGAAGATAATTGGCAGACATAGGGTGGAGGGTTGAGAGTATAGGGCGGAAAGGTCGGCTGCCATTGTCAGGGATGACGAAGAATTGGATCTGTGGACCCATGTGTAGGTGATCTGCAACTTAAAGTTGCAGATATGGTTCTGCAGGAACTGATATCTGGGGATTCACATCACCTTAAAGTGGAGGGTCTTATGTTAACAGGTTTCCAGGGTCCATTCGGCTGGGAGACACATGGGGCTGCTTGCGGCAGACCCTCTGCCCTTAGAGCCACTTGCCACCAAGGATGGCTGATCCGCTGATCTGGCCTTGTTTAGCCCAACGCAGTGAAAGAACTTTTGGGATCAGGTTCCCCCTGAGGATTGGGTTGGCAGGATCTAGATGCAGAATTAGTCGATACTGATCTGAATTGGCTGATCCTGCAAACATGCAATGATATTCAGCTGTGGTATGTTCAACTGGAAACCTCTACATTAGGCATGTGATCCTTGAGTTTTTGGCTAGTATGCAAATTCAATAGACCTCTTAAAAGACAAAGTTGTTTATGAAAGATGTTCTTGGTCATGGTGGGATAGAACATGAGGCCTTTGGTTATGATGTTTACTCTTTATGTCACCTAGCAATTTGATAATTTAGACAGTAATCCCTTGCTATGTTGGAGGCAGGTGGAAACTTCCATGTTCACACATTTTTTGATTTAGACTATTTAGTAACATGAGTTGGTTTAAAATATTTTATGTAATTTCTTACTCAAATGTGTACCAGAGTCAAGTCTTAAGTTGAGCAAGGCTTGTTTTTGTTCTAGTTTAAAGGTGATGCCATATGTAGTTGTGTACTTTTGTGGAAACTACGTGCTTAAAAGTTTGGCATAAACAGGTGATTAAAAGTTTGGCATTCTGTTCCTGAGTAGTTATTCCCATTGTATCCTTTCTCGGGAGATTATATTGTATTCTTTTGTCACTGGATTGTGGCATTAACAAAGCATTAACTGCAATCAATCTGTTATAATCCTAGGAGTTTTGGCATTTCAAAACATGATTGTAGATTGCAGCTTAAGTCCCTTGTTTGAGAACTCTCGGCTAATTTATTCAGCTCGAGCGAGGTGCTTGCGGCCTGTGTTAGCAGATCTATTGTGATATTGAAACATTTAAATTAGTTATGCAGGAATGGACTATATGTATGTTTTGGATATTCTTTTGATGATACTGTGTCCTGAATTTGGAACTAAGTCATTATCTTGTCACGATATGATTCATTTTGTGTTGTTTAGATACTTATGTGAACATGTGCACATAGAATTCCTGCTTTATTCCAATGTTCGCAGAGCTCATTTGGATTATCCCAATAAAAATCTTTGATTTTTTTTACCTTGTTTCATCGAGTGCCTAGCTAGATTGTAGTTCCAACTCTACCATTATGTGAAATGGAAAATGTGCAGTCCCTGTGTGGGCTGCTTTTGGAACTTTAAAGGTGTGTTCTGCAGCCTAAGTATTTCAACTATTGAAATTCCTTTCCATTCAGCACTGTAACTAAAAATTAGGTGCGTTCATGGTTCAATTTGATTCAGTTTCAGGTTAATTTTACTGAAACTGAGCCTTTAGTTGAACCACGCCTAACCGGTTTGGTAAAATCCATAAACCATTAGTGAACTGTTCAGTTCAGTTCAGTTTGTTGGCTCAACCCATACAATTTATTTATAAAATAAAGTTTAAAATAAAATAAGATAAGATTAAAACAAAATAAAATAACTAACTAGTGTCAATTCTATTTTTAGCATTTTATTTGTAGAAGAGAAGACAACTATCGTTTTCTGGTATTACTCAATAATCAATATAGATTTATAACAATATACTTTTAACATCAACATAATATAGAAAATAAACTAGGTCAAGTTTACCGGTTCAGGAGGGCTGAACCGAACCAAACAGTTTATTCTATAATGGTTTGGTTCTGATCAAGAAATCAAACAACTGACCTTCTGATTGGAACCAAACATTTTGGTTTTTGCCAGTTTAATGGTTTCATTGGTTCGGATGAACACCCCTACTAAGAACACTTTTGTGCATGAATATGGAGAATGCTGGGTTATTCATCTTTATGATTTACTTAAACATTTCTCTTTGTCGTAATTTCATGTTCCTATTGTTAATTTTGGAGATTTCAAACTAAATTTAGTTACATTTTCATGTGCTTACCATCTTACTATTTTTATTCTTCATGTCTCACTATCTTACGTCCAATGCATAGAATGTACTTTATGATTTTGGATCAATATTGATTTTGTTTTTATTGCAGTCCGTTATGGAAAATCCTAATTTTTGATATCTTGCTTATTCATGATCTCCATAGCCTTTCTTTTCTTCTCTTTCAGCTTCTGCATCCAATTTCCTGGATTTTGTGATTCTTTAGTTTTAATGTTGGATATGCATTGTATCTTCATCTCGTATTCAAATATCTTAGCCCTATGCAACCTTGTCAAAAGGTTCAATATATTCTCCATACTAGCTATTAGCAAAAATTTGTAGTTTGTATCTTTGGGTTCTAATCTGGCTTAATGATATGTAAGAACATAACTTGTGGGGTGTTTGGTTGTATGACAATTTGAGTTTTTGTTACAAAAATGTGTCAATCATTATAAAAGTATGTTTTTATAGAGGATTCTTTCTTGGACACAAAAAGGTGAGACCTTTTTCTTTTCTTGTGGTTCCCGACCTTTGTAGTTATACATCGTCATCACTCTTTTATTATCATATCTTATCAAAGATGATAATTTTATTTCTTTCCTATCTTTAGATTTTATGTTAATACAAATTTTTATCATGAAAGTGTTACAAAATTATTGTGCAACCAAACACCTCATTAGTGCTTATATTTATGAATATGCTGGCTAAATTATATTTGGAATGCTTTGTTAAGACGGTGTTGGAACCTAGAATTTTCATCCTCTCTTTTTAAAGAAAAAAAAAGAAATTTTGTTGGGATTAGAATTCCTTTTTGAAATTCTTTTCCTTCTTTTGGGCTAGCATTGACTACTATGAAAATATGTGGTGTTCATAGAAGTATTAGCTAATTTGATGTGGTATTATCTTATAGGAACACCGATGGTTCCACAGATTTGCTAAGTGTCGACGTGGGTATCACCCACCACTTAGATGATCTGATCCACAAATTTGATTTGTGAGGTTTTATGAGTTCTTTGAAAATAAAATTTGACCTCTCTCCACCGGACTTGCGATTTTCCGGTGTTAATTACATCGAGCAAACACTCGAAAACTCTTGATTAACCGTCGCAGCCACCTGTCGAACTGAAGTCATTCATCCACATAAACACAAAGCTGGAAGACATATCCCTATGGCCTCATGAGATGGAATTTGGTTGAACTTATTCAAACTTTCAAGTTTGGGTTCATTGGTTTTCTTTTTGATTCATTTATCTTCTTGGTTTAGGATTTGATTTGTTTTGTTTATGTCTTTGGTCATTTGTTGACTTAGACAATTTTGAGTTGATCTCCTTTTTTTTATTTGTTTGTAGGAATTAATTTCCATTTTTTAGTGTGTTTGTTAGCATTTTTTTGCTTGATTTAAGTGAATTTATTATTATTATTATTAAGATTTGTTTTTAATAATATTGATCACTCTAATTTTTCATGGTTGATTTTAATCCAACATAACTTGTTTTTGTAGTCATTGGTTGACATTTTTTATGCATTATTTAATGACATAATTTTGGTTGGATTATGTTAATATTTTATTAACATTTTGATCATTTATTTGATTTGAATTTTGTTATGCATACTTATTTGATAAGTAGCATTATCCATTTGGTTTGATTTAATTTTTTCATGGTTAAGTCGGATTCAAACTTAACATGTTTTGTAACCATTTGTGGTTATTTTTTGTGTATGATTTTATGACATGGATTTGATTTGATTATGATGGCATTTTTGTTAATAAATAAGTCATTATTTGATTTAATCAAATTTGATTATTTGATTAGAATTTTAAAATTATTTAAATGACTTATTTAATTTGTTAACCACCTCTTAAAGTCCATGGGATTATATGTCATCCTTGTAATGGCACATCCAGTCAATCGAACTTGAATTTATTTCATGTCGATTTGAGTACATGGAAGTACAATAAATGAGGGGGAATTCGAGCCTTTGTTCCTCAACACATGTCAAAGTTTGTTCGATTTGGCTAGCACTTTGGCTTTACCGATTTGGGTTCGGCTTTGCCGGTATTTCAATTTTACTGAACCAAATTTTCTTCATATATCCAAGAATGACTTGATTGCATTTGATATGCAGCATTTCTGGAGCTTCTTCGGTTTTGTTGACATTTCGGCTTTACCGATCTGGGTTTCGGCCTTTTCGGCATTTTGGCTTTACCGAACCAGATTGTCTTCATGTGTCCAAGAATGACTTGATTGCATTTGATATGCAGCATTTTTGGAGCTTCTTCGGGTTTACCGACATTTCGGCTTTACCGATCTGGGTTTTGACCTTTTCGACATTTTGGCCTTACCGAACCAGATTGTCTTCATATATCCAAGAATGGCTTGATTGCATTTGATATGTGGCATTTCTGGAGCTTGTTCGGTTTTGTCGACACTTCGGCTTTACCGATTTAGGTTTTATATTTGAATTCTCATTCGGTTTGACCGGCATTTCGGCTTTACCGACTTGGGTTCTCACCTTGATTTCCCGTTCGGTTTGACTGGCATTTCGACTTGACCGATTTGTGCTTTCATCTTGATTTCCCTTTCGGTTTGACCGGCATTTCGGCTTTACCGACTTGGGTTTTCACCTTGATTTTCCCGGCATTTCAGTTTGACCGATTTGGGTTTTCGATTTGAATTCCCGTTCGGTTTGACCGGCATTTCGGCTTTACCGACTTGGGTTTTCACCTTGATTTCCCGTTCGGTTTAACCGGCCTTTCGGCTTTACCGATTTGGGTTTTCATCTTGAATTCCCGTTCGGTTTGACCAGCATTTCGGTTTGACCGACTTGGGTTTTCACCTTGATTTCTCGTTCGGTTTGATTGGCATTTCGGCTTGACCGATTTGGGCTTTCATCTTGATTTTTCGTTCGGTTTGACCGGAATTTCGGCTTTACCGACTTGGGCTTTCATCTTGATTTCTCGTTCGATTTGACCGGCATTTCGGCTTTACCGACTTGGGTTTTCACTTTGATTTTCCGTTCGGTTTGACCGGCATTTCGGTTTGACTGATTTGGGGTTTCATTTAGAATTCTCGTTCGGTTTGACCGGCATTTCGGTTTTACCGATTTGGGTTTTCTATTTGATCCCGAGTAGCTTAAGTTCGCATTTTTAAATGCGGGCTACTCGATCCCTCTCGCGAAACGAGATGGGATCGGGATCGATTGGACTTTGGAGGTCGGGCGAAACCCTTACTCCCTTCTCGAACAGCCAAAAGCCGATTCGAGGTGGTTGGAATTTTCTTTGGAAGTTGGGTAAAACTCTTCTTTCCTTTTGGAGAAATTGAGACTCACTCTGAAGATCAGAGCTTCTCTCTCTAAAATCTCCTTTTCTCACCAATATAATCTCTTTCCAACACTCTCCAACCAACCCTTTGTACGTATGACCAAGGGAAGCTATTTATAGAAATCTTGAAGGGACATTCGGGTCATTTGGCAAGCTCCCACTAAACCCATTTTCGCAATAGTGGGGTGGTGACCAGATTTGGAGTGAGATTACCCCCATTTCTCTCTTCTTTATGCCTTCTGTTTGACCGGAGGTCAAACTAATGGTAAGGCCACCTTGGGGTGACCGGATCCAGGAAGTGGGAACACTTCCTGGGTCGTGAGATGGTGGGGAGGCCGGCTGACCCGGTCTTCCCCCCATTTTTTTGGCCTGTTTGACTGGGTGGTAGCCCGGTTGACAGAGGGAGGGCGGCCGCGGCTATACGAGCACGCGCACGAGGCCCGCCGGCCCATGTGGCCGGCGTGGCCCCCTTTTTTTTTAAACCTTCCCCCGGTTTGACCGGGGGAAACCTGGTTTGACCAGGTGGCGGGCGGTGGGCGGTCGCGCCCGCCACGCGTTCGCCCACGCACACTCGCCGTGCGGCTGTTGAGCCGTGCGGTGTTTTTTTATTTTACGTCTCCCCTTTTTACTGTTCATCCGAGGGGGTTGACTGGGAGTTGACCGGGTGCACTGTTCACCCGAAGCCGTCTCCCCCTCGTGACTCCCTCTCTCTCCCCGATGCTTCTCTCGCGACGATGGAACCGCGCGGCCTTCCGGCGGTTTCTCCCCCTCGCGGTGGCCTTCTCTTCCCCCCCATTGCTCTCTCTGTCCGGTGACGGAAGTGCAAGGGCTCCTGTGATTCCGCCTCCTTTCGGCAACGGCAAGGAGGTTGGCAGCGGCGGTGGTCGGTGAAGGAGGCAACGGTAGTGGCCTTTGAGGACGGCAAAGGCGGCGTTCCCCCATCCCTTTCATCTTTTCCGGCGAGTGTAGGGTGGCTTCCCCTGCTCCCGGCGAGCTTGATAGAGGTGGCAGCCTAGTCCAAAGGGTCCAAACAGAGCCTGTATGGACTTAGCGGCAGTTGGGGGTCTAGTGACGGCAGTGGGAGGCTCCTGTCGGGTCGTGAGAACGACAGGAGCCCATGCGGGCTCACCTTCTCCGCGGTTGTTCCTTCTTTGGCCGGCCTTAGTGGCAGCGGAAACTTGGTCCGACGGTGGCAAGTTCTCCCCTCTTTTTTCCTCTTTGCTCCCTTTCTTCCTCCTCTTCCATTGGTGAGGATTTCCCTGCGGCTCTCCCTTGCGGAGACAGCGGCAATAGGGAAAACAACGTCGGTTTAATCCGACAATGACAATGGCAGGAGTCTCCGGCTTGTTTGGTGTATAGAGGGCTCTTTGGTCCTTTTTTTTTGACAGCAACGTCAATGTCGTTTTGTGACGTCGGCAGTGGTGGAAGGTCTTCATCCCCCCCTTTTTTCGATGATCAATTTTCTTGACCGCCACCTTCCAACCGGGTTGTTTTATTCCAACGACGAGGGCTTCCCTGCGGCTCTCCTTTGCGGAGACAGCGGCAATAGGGGAGGTTTCCAACCAGTTCCCTTCCAACAAAACTTCTTCGATCGCCCTTTTTTTTCATCGGTTTTTTTTTGTTCTAGGGAAGACTTTGTCCGTCTCTTTTGGAGAGGGGACCGGTTGATTTCAACAAATCACCGATGGTTTAACCAGGAGGGTTTATCCCTTTCTTGATTCGGTTTTGACGCACCGATATCGGATTTGCCGATCAACACGTGCACGTGTTTGAACCGTTTCGGGGTAGAGATTTTTGTTTTGTTTTGTTTTTTTGTTTTTTTGGTTCAACAGACGGTAATGCCTGTCATGGGTGATAGCAACCTTATGAACTGGAAATCTGTACTTTTCATCATCATTTAGAGAGTTAAGCATCTGTCACCTTTTTTACTGGCCAAGAAACAGCATGTTTTTTTCCTTTTACTTTTTGGTTTATGCAGGCATTTTTTTATGCTACATGTCAGTTTTTTTTCCAGTGCATGTTCCGTGAATTTTTTTATAGAACATGACATTTCTCTGATAATGGAGAGAAGCTTGTACTTTATGATATGCCACTGGATCCTGGGAAGTTGAAAGTTTTTTGTTCCTCCTCATATGACTGCATCAGAGGCGTACACCATTTATTTGGTTCACGTGATTGATTGACGAAGCAAATATGTTGGTCTTTCTTAGTAACATGGAAGACTCTTTTTCAGGCCCTTATCAAGTATTTTGGTTTTCCACTTGGAATAGATTGTTCTGTCAAGCTGGTTATGGGTCATGAGTGATGACATATGTTTACACAATCTGAGCGTATCTATCCCTTCTTATCATCATATGAAATCACTCATGTTTTCTATTGCACAATTTTTCCTGGGCCTATATGAACATGTCAGTGCAATATGATCTTTTTTCAATGTTTTTTTAGACAGTGATGCCATTTCATAGTTCTTGCACATGTTCTGCTCAATTCAATAAAGTCTAGTACTGATCTATTTGAATCAGCTTTGTGCGCACTCCCTACGCTGTAATTTTGGTTTGGCTCTTGATGAAGGATTAAATCCTCCAAATTATATATGCTCTACCTTACCTCTTTGTTCTAATATTCTCTACTTTTACTGGAATCTTTTAGTTCTATGCATGGTTCGCCGGGTCGGCGACCCGGTCGCCCGGGTCGCCCGACCCGGCCGGTTTCCGGGCCGACCGGCCCGGAAACGACCCCGCCGGGCCGACTCCAAGCCGGCCCGACGGGGGGTCGCGCGACCCGGCTTTGGGTCGCGCGACCCGGCGACCTAGTCGGTCGGGTCGCCCGCCCCCCGGGCGACCCGGCCGGTGTCAATTTTTTTTTATATTATTTTTTTATACTTAAATTTTTTTTTTTTCCCTCCCCGTTACCACCATTAAAAAAAATTTCTTCTGGGGGCGTTGCCCCCCTGATACCCCCCACCAGGGGCGCCGCCCCTTGACCCCCGCGACCCGACCGCGCAGTCGATCCGCGACTACTCGCGCCGCATTTAATAATAGTATAACAATAATTCATTGTCATTTATATCATCACATATATATAAGATTTATAATCATAAATATATGTTATATACTTACATTTTATAAAGATCTATTTTAACTCTTTTCTCTTTCACACACATCAAAAATGTCAAAAATAATTATTTTTTGAGTGTTCCATTTATTGATTGTACAATAATATTTTACTATCATTTATATTATTACGTATAGTTAAAATTTATAATTCTAAATATACGATACATCTTAAAATTTATAAATTTATTTGTTAAGTATCTTTACCTTCTCACTTAAGATTAACTCTTTCCCAACATATATTAATACAACATAATCACACAAAAAAATCATATTCACTTGTATACATAGATAAACACTCATATTCAATTATAATATAAAATATATATATTTATATATATATATTTTATGTATACATATATATATGACATAAAATTTATTGTTTCTATTTGTTTCTTATTTTTATATAATTTTTTATAATAAAATAAATAAAATCCGACCCCATCCGACCCCGTCCGACCCGGGGTCGCGACCCCGTCCGACTAGGTCGGTTTTGGGGCCGACCGACCCCGGGCCGACCCCCGACCCTGCCTTCCTTGGTTCTATGATTCAGCTATGACAACCTTCTCAATCTCTCCATTCTCACTTGTTATTGCTCCCATTTTGAATTCTATATGGTCTACTACTATGATTTATAGTACACTCATTTTGAATTCTATATGGTCTACTACTATGTTCTGTTCCCCAACGTTCTTATAGCAATAATTACTCTGGCAGCATTTGTCCCTATATCGCCCAACACTATTTAGCATTTAAGAAATTTTTTCCACTTCATATTCTCTTGACCCTGTATATAGCTTTCTGTTGGATCTCTTTTATAGTCTTATCCCTAATCATGAATCTTAGGTGCTGATCTGTGTGTGTAAGAATATTCACGATTCATTCCTATGCCACAACTAAATTTATTTTCCTTTGTATTAGTAAGTTGAATTTTTTGATCTCTCCTTTTGATTGACTATTTTGGAAGGTTTTTAGATGGTTTCATTCAGTTTAAAGGGAAAAAGTAATCTGTCTTGATTGTCTTAACTTGCATTTACACTATATGACCATAGTTTTTTGGTCAGTGTCGCGACGAATGCGGCTAAGGCCCTACGGCCCAAGCAACGTGGGCTCGAATCCCATGACCTCCGGAACGGAGGATTTAGTCCATCGTGTTAAACACCGGGGCCAGCAGATGTGTGGGTTGAACCTAGGGGTGCAAATGGAATCCGATATTCCGATTCGATTCCGATAAAAATTAACGGGTTTGGAACTTGTTTTTGTATCCTATAAGTTATCGGAATCGGAATCGGATATTCCGGTAGTTAATCGGAATCAGAATCAGTTGATTCCATTTTCATTAATCCGATTTCGATGATAAATAAATAAATATAAATATAATTAAATAAAATAAAATAAAGTTAAATACATTATAAAATATATTATATAAATTGATAAAAATAAAATTTTAAAGAGATAATATTAAATTCTAGTAATTATATGTGAATTATTAACTCATTTTTGAATAAAATTAATATTTAATATGTATTTCAGAAATTATCAGATTCAGATTCGATTTCGATTACGGAATCAGAATCGGATCGAAATCGGAACAATGATTCCGAAATTATCGGAATCGGAATTCCTTAACCCTTATCGGAATCGAAATCGGATTCTGGTGATTCCGCTACCGAATCCGACCCATTTACAGCCCTAGTTGAACCCGTGATCTCCCAACGGAGGAGGTGATGTCTGCTGCGTCACAGATGCTGGACACATGCCCATATTTATATGCAAATAACATTCAGCAGTTGTATCCTCAATTCATCATGTAAATTTTTTTGATTTGTTATCTGTATTGACCAGATGCTACCCTCTATTAAGAGAAGAAACATATCTTTATTATGATGGCTATACTAGTAAGCCCTCTCGGCTTAAATTCATTAACTCATCTTTGCTGAATACTTCTTATGGATGACTCTTATTTTTGATAAAGGTTAGAAGACCAAAATCTACTAAAACGGTTAATGCCACTGGTACATAGCTAAGTAGTAGAAGAAAAAGAAGAAAAGTACCACAGCAAGTGGTACTCCAAAAAAGCAGAATGCCACCGAGATGGTAGAAAAGGGAAAGAAAGAAAGAACTAAAGGAAAAAATGCTTGAAGCTATAGAATCTCTCCTTGAATGTAGACCGGTCCTGGATATCTGCTGAAGCTGCCACCATCCAATCCTTAACATATACGTCCATTAAGGACAGGATCAAATTTGGGTTGTTAGAACGATCTTCGAAATTTTGCTTGTTCCTTGTGCACCAGATGGCCCATAACATTGCTGGAAGAACAGCATTCCAAGCCAAGGTGTCTGCATACCATGGGTTAAAACCCGGCCAAGCTAGTATAAAAGAAATAGTATCCGTAGGTTCAACCCAAGTAATCTTTCAGCAACTGAAAATGATGTGCCATAAGAAGTTTATAATCCCACACTTAATAAAAAGATGGTTTCTTCTTTCTTTCTTAATCCCACAAAAAATGCAGCAAGTAGACATAATGGGAAAAATCTTGTGCAGATGGCTTTTAGTAGGCAATATGCACTTTCCTATCTTCTATGGGAACATCTTTATTTTAATCGGAATGTGTTGCCTCCAGGCCCTCCACACAGCCTGGTGCCAATAAATGTTCGTACCTCCATCAGCTAACCTCTACAAAGTGGACTTAGCTGTGAAAATGGACTTATTACATAAAGTCCATAGTAATTTATCCTCTCTGCCACTGAAGTATCTACTGTTTCTTGCATCCCTTCCTCAATCGTTCTTGTTGCATAGAATAGATCCCGATTGTGAACTATACCTCTCCAAATGGTTGAAACCCTGCTTCTGTCTTTGAAGTCCTGATCCAAGAATCATTATCACCAGCATTATTTTTAGAACACACAATCTTGACCCAAGTAGAGTTCTTGTCAGTGTTAAGCTTCCATAACCATTTGGACAATAATGCATCATTTAGAGCTGCCAGTGGGGTAAACCCCACTACCCCATGTTCGGGGCCTACAGACTTGATCCCATTTGGTTAAATGCAAGTCTCTATTGCCACTATTACCATTCCAGAAGAATCTAGTCCTTATACTCTCCAGTTTTTGACAAATACACTTTGCGACTCTAAGAATGGAGAAAAAAATAAAGTGATACACTTTGAAGCACTGACTTAGAAAATATCTATTGACTCCTAGCTAATAACAATTTTCTTTTCCACCTTGAAGCTTATTCTCTAACTTCTGAATAATGCACTGCTAATCCGTACTTATAGTACTTTTATCAGAAAGAGGAAGGCCCAAATGTTTAATCAAAAAGTCACTGATTGCATTTTGAAAATGTGCTGCACCTGATTATGTTGACAATCACTCAAATTAAATGCCAACTAACTCACATTTATTCTGGTTAATTTTTAAACAAGTGACAACTTCGAGTAACGAAAGCGTAACTCTGAGGTTAATACATTTATCAAAGTTTATTGAAGAGAAAAAATGTGTCATGTAAACTAGAGGTTTGTGATATGCGCTCCCCACTTCAATACTCAATCAAATTGTGATGTTTTGTTTTCTCCCACATAATACTCAGAATCTGTCCGACTAGCACAAATAATAACGAGGGATCACCTTATCTAGGTTCTCTTGAAGATTAAAAAAAACAAAAATATTTCTCATTAATGTCAATAGAAAATTTAGCAGTAGTGATGCTGCATTTGATTAACTCAATCTACTTGATATATGGAAGAATCTATATGTACAACCTGACTCATTTCATCGTAGATCTGGGCCCGGGACTGGGCCAATCACCCAGTTTTCCAACTGGGTCGGGGGCAACCTGGATCCGATCCAGCAAACCATGCCAATACTTACTGTTCTTTTCATAATCACTGCTGTCTTGGTCACTTGGTAAGGCTTTGGGAGGGACTGAAAAACTGGGACAATATGGATTCATCAGATTCTGCTCATTGATCCATACTTTTTCTGATAATGAATTAGATGCCACTATGACCATTGTGGTGGACTGTCCTTTTAAAAGAAGATTGTCTTTTACTTGTTTCTTCTATTCCTCTATCAACTCACTCATGGTATGACCTCTTCCGGCATATGTTTGTCTTCTGAAGAGTTTTTTGCTGTCCAATTGGAGTATGTGTATGTTGTAGACAGTGAATCTGCCTTTGCTGCTCAGTTAGTCTTCCTTTGTCCTCTGTGGGCTTGTGGGGGTTGATATGCTGACAATCCATGCCTGGTAAAACCACCTCGTATAGTCTGATTACCTTTTTAAGTTTTGGAGTACAGCATTGAGTGGCATGTAAGATGCATCCTGATTCAGATTTATCTGCTTTTTTGTCCGCAACTTTTTTTCATCTTTTACTTTTCATGCGTGTGACATCATGGTTTGTTTTGGTAGGCTGTAAGATGCTTGTTTGATCTTGCTTCTTTCTAGCTACCTTTAGCTATTGTATATTTGTTAATTCTTTGTGGGTTCCAGTTTTTGTTCGAGAGCTTGGAAACGAATTCTTGTTCAAATGCCTGTCTGTTGAAGTACTATTTTTCATCGATTGAATATGTGGACAATATCTTATCTTTGCTATTTTTTTGGCAAGCACTCTACAGAGATCGGCATTTATTACAGTACCATTAGACTTATGCATTCGTTGGTAAATCTGCAGCAATTGCTACTGTCGTGACGGTCGCGGAGATACTTAAGAACAACGGTCTTGCAGTTGAAAAGAGTGAGATGACTTTTTTGTTGTGATTTTATTTTAGGCTAGCTGTTGGTAGTGCTCCTAAGATCCTAGTATTTGATGACTTCCACGCAGAGATCCGGACGTCCACAGTGGACATGAAGGATGAATCCCGAGGACGACCCATTCAAAAGGCAAAGGTACTATTTGATTGTTCATGCCTCTTTGGTTGGAGTATAAAAAATAATGTTTTGTCAATTTTGATATTGATGTTTTTCGTGTATTGATATCAAATTTGATAGGCCGGTCAAGCATAGCTCGATTGGCATCGTCCCTGCTCCTGGGGGAGCAGGGCGTGGGTTTGTCTCCTGGCGGCTACAGCCGGGCACCCCCCTGGGGGGTGATCTGTGGGGATCGAGCTCCCTCGCCACCCGTGGCGCTGCGGGGCTTCGCGGCCATTGGGCCAGTGTCCAAAAAAAGATATTAAATTTGATAGAGGTGGGGATGTGTATTGTGCAACATGTTTTGTTTGTAGTGCAAGTTTCTAATCGACCGTATTAGGCAAACACTTATTGATGATTTATATCAATATTAATTTTAAAATTAATAGTGAGAGATGTGTATAATACTGTTACCAAACATGGCTAACTTCTGGGTTGCATTCTTCTCAATGGAACATCTCCTTTCATGTAGATTGAGATCATGTTGGGCAAGACAGCAAATTTTGATGAGCTGATGGCGGCCGCTTCCGAGGAGAGGGAGGCAGGAGACGGGGAGGAGCAAAGTTGAAGGTCCTCAAGACTCTGCTTTGTTCGGGAAAGAACTTGTTTGTGTTTCTTTATATATATTTTTTCCTTTCACCAGGGATTCTTTTCAAGTTTTTAATGTTCTTGTCTGCATTTAATTTTCTGGACGTGGTGGTTTGTTTATTTCAAGCATGGTCTGTGAAATTCTGTACCCTTTGATCCATCTTTGGCGTCATGCCCTGTTCTTGCTACACCTGGTGGTTCATAATACACAGATAAACCGAAGGTTGGAATTTTGCATCACAAGGGATCTTTTGTGGGTTGTTTGGTTACATGGCAAATTGAATTTTTGTTACACATATTTTTTTTATTAAAATTTGTTTTAAGTAATGTTTGACCGTCACTGCAAAAAGAAGTTTTTACAGAGATTCTCTCTCTTGCATGACAAGGGTTGTCACTTTTCTTGTCGTCCCCCACCCATTTTAGTTCATACTTCTGCCCTCTGTTTTTTGATATCATATCTCACTATACATGAAATTATATATTTTAACCATCTCAAAATTTATTCTGATATAAAAATTTATCATACATATATATAAACAATTATTGTCCAACCAAACCGCTGGCAGGTTCGCTTGAAGGCCAAACAAGATTAGTCATATTCAGTGAAACCCATTTGATCGAAATTTTTGGTGGTAAGCTCGCTTGGAAGTTATAAAAAGGTAAGTTATGAAATTTTAAAAGGATGTCTCTTGCGTGATCGGGAAGGCTCATCTCTATCTTGTCGACAATCAAATCACGTCAACCTCTTGGGGTCAATTTTGCAGTGTATCTCACCTGCCACGGACTTCGATTCTCCAAGGATGCGACCAGTAAGCGAATTCCTATGAACTTCTTGCCTGACGCCGGTCGTTTTCCGCCCTCAAGGACGGCGGCGGTCAATACGGTTGGACGTGATGTTCTTCCATCTCTCTTCGTTGTTCTCTCCTGTTCTTTCGGCTTATATGGATGAGAGAGATCACACTGCCGTAATATTATTTTTGATATTTTAATACATGTATCGTCGTTACGATGTACACTACCTAATCAAGCTGTTGCCAAACAGATCAATGTGTATGCCTTCAAAAATTTATGCCATTTCTCCCAAACAAGTCAGTTGCTCTCGTGCCTTTATTACTGCGAAAACTACTCTGAGGTGCAAGAAGAACACAAAAAAAAAAAAATAGATCGCATCGTTCAAGAATAAGAACCGAAAAGTCCACGAAAATGGGATCAGAGTTCGTGGTCGTCTCTGTCGGTCAAAACCTTCTTGCAGGCCTCGTAGCACATGAAGGAAATGCCCGCCGCGGGAACCAGCTTCATGCAGCTCGGTCCCAGGCCCTTGTAGAGCCCTTCCACCCCTTCCTGCCGGCAAATGCTCACCAGGGCGTGGAGCATGCTCTTGTAGACCTGCCTGCCGCCCACGGCTCCCACCTGCATGTGCTTGCGCGCAACCTCCAGCGGGAACGTCGCGCTGCTCGCGATGGCGCCGGCGGCGGAGCCGATCAGGAGCGTCGCCAGGCTGCCGATCTCTTCCGCCTTGAAGACCTTCTTGTAGGCCTTCCGCAGCACGTCGTAAGCGAAGTAGTTGGTCGCGGCGTAGGGTATGACGCCGATGACGCTCGGGGCGAGGCCCCGGTACAGCTCCGAGGGCCCTTCTTCGCGCACGATCTTGAGGAAGGCGTGCAGGAGATTGTCGTAGGCGTCCCTCTGCGGCCGCGCCCAGATGGAGAGGATGATCAGCCGGGAAAGGAGAGGAATCCGCATGTGAGCCCGACCACCCCGTCGGAGGCAGATAAATTACCTGTATGGTTACGCGAGTCTTGAGCAATTCCAGAGGGTAGGTGAGGAGCGTGGAGCTGACACCCGCCATGGCCCCTGCAACGAGCGAAGGCGGCAGGGGGATGGCGGGTCGCTGCTCCCCTGGTTTGGGGGCCAGCAGTTTCTTGCCTGTGTCAAAAACCAACAGCTGCAGCGGGCGGGTGTCAGGCGAGAAAGAAGAAGATTGCTCATCTGGACTAAAGCTAATTAATCGTTATGACATGCGATGCAAAGATAGCAGTTCGTTTACAAGGCAGAGAGTATATGCGGGGCATAAGGGATGGAAGAGTGTTGAATGCTTTCAATTAGGAGTTGTGAATGATGCGAGATAACCAGTGGGATTCATGAAGCGTATGAACGACGACAAAGGAGAAATAGTTCTAGAGATACAGCACCTTGCCAGTGAGAGAGGCAGAGAATAATTAAGCGGTCGAGAATGAGAAACGATGGTGCATTTTCATTTGCACGCCCCACATGTATATACAGCTTGTTTCATTCAAAGAAACAAACTAGGCCCGAGGGAATTAGAGATACAGAAAGCATCATCTATGCTTCGGAGTTTATCCAAAACCCGAACTGTGTGAAAAGCAACAGTGTGAAACACCAGTGCCTTTAAAGGAGATCCAGATGAGTCGAAACAAGCAATCCGGAATGGCAGCTGGATTTCTTTTTCGACGTCAAGAATAGCTGTGATCTTTCAATTGTTATCTTTCAGGATAGAACATGTATCTTGAACTGTCTGCAATTTATATTTTGTACAGGTCTTTCTTTTATGTACTGCCCATAGGTTCCTTGTATGATGTCCACCCTCTTCATAAAAAAAAAGTATCAGGGATTAATCTCCCCATACAACTACTCGAAAAATCATTTATGCCGTGAAAAAGTAATGTGGATAGCAAATTTTGTCTTGTGCTGAACGAGAAATCTTTTTTCTTCTGTATGCTAAATAAGACAGAGATGACAAACTGCAAGTTTTGTCTTCGCATCACCTGTAACTGGAACAGGAAAGCTGCCAAATCATTGGCAACCATAATGACCCAGGCATAGGGATGATGCAACCATTATTTTAACAGCCAGCAGGTCCTTCCTATGTGTCTGATCCTTCATTGACCATAAAAATCACTCAACTAAATTCTAGGCAGGAAGATAATAAGAGGGAGGATTTGGCAGGGAATGCACCAAGGGAGAACACAAAGTAATTAATTTTTGCAAACTAGGGACAATTAAGAGGTAATGATGCAAACAAACAAATCTCATACGAGAACACATTTCACGAACAAGAGGTGTAAACCTATCAAGGCATTGATCCAGTATATAGCCACGGCAGCAAAGTGTCAATACACCTTACCAGCGTACCCCAAAGGCATTCTAGACATGTCAAGCAATTTCTTACACCAACGTCTCATGGTAAGTCTGTCGTAAGAAGCTATATTTCCTTGGTCCCTTGCAGTTATGTTACCGTCAAAGCAAACATGTGAATCCATCCGGGAATATGTGAATCTGATAACGGGAGGTGTTTGAGGAGCTTGGTGAGGCATGGAAACAGTTTTCTTGTCTGTTTCACCCATTTGGAGTTTCGGAATCCTTTATACATCTTCCAAAGTATTGTGGAGGAATGGAAGCTACATCTACTGCTATGTTTGGGTTGCCTAGTTAGAGAGGAATGACAGACTATTTAGTGAGGTTCCTCAACCTACAGACTCCATTATTTTTTGCAACACCATGCGTGGGAAGGAATCCCACATATAATCTGATCTGGGAGAGTTAGTTTATCTACCAGTAAGAATCTGTGTACCAGAAGGGCATTTCAGAGGACTGTAATAATCTTTCTGACAACGAATCAAATGAGAAAGAAAAAAAAAGAGAGAAAGTCAGATGGTAAACAAGCTAGCTGTTAACTACCCGGGGAAGAACAACAGGCCAACAAACGAAAATAACAAAAGCCATAGACCATATCCAGATTCTATGAAAGGATAAAACACAGCAATCATGATCCCGGATCATAACATACAAATGGGACTTGGCAAACTGCAGCTCACCTCTACAGCCTTACTTGGGGCCACCCGGATGACATTAACGAAGTTGCCACGAAACAGCCCCGTCCAACCTTCATGCTTCATAATATTTTGGAATACCTCGACCGAGTTATGTCCGCTACTGCCCACCATCAGATGCGTCCTGATGGTCTCGAGCGGAGCCACCACGGTGCGGGAGACAGCCCCTGCTACTGCTCCGCTGATCAGCCTCCTCAGAGAAGCGTTGCCTACCCTGATTTTGATCTTGAATTTGCCATCAGTCTGTATTTTTCCTGTTTTCCGCCCCTCTTCCGACAATCCCATGGAAGAAGGGTCTCCACCCATTTGGTATCCATATCCCGAGACATACTTAAAGTAGAGATCGGTGAACGGAATTCTCAACCTATCTTCGCCCGGAGGCGTGGGATTCGACGAGACCTCAAAACTCGTCCCCGTCTGCCCAATGCTAGCGAACAATCCACCAGGATAAAAGCACTCCTCTTGCCGCCACAATGACAGGTCGCCGTCTGAGATGCCAAAGGCGCCGATTTTCTTCTTGTGGACGGCTTCCAGACTCCTCCCGGCCATCAGAACCCGCTCCTCGGCAGCCTACAGCTTACTGCAAAAGATGCTGCCGGTGAAAATCGGCGTCCTGTTTACAGACCAAACCAATCGAGCAGTCGAGTACCTAGATCGCGTGTTCAAATCAGAGTGCCGAGGAAGGAATGCAACTGCCCTAAAAGACCACACTTTGAAACCAAGTCGAGAGGGATCGAAGGCGTTATCTTGCTGGGTTGGCTGTTGTCTGCGTGCCACCTTCTCAGGCTTCGCCGGTAGCGGCCGGCGGCGGAGAGCAAGGAGGTTAGGTGGATTCAAGGAAGCTACAGTTGAGCGTGGGGCGGCGGCGGCGGCGGAGGAAAAGAACGCGGCTCATTTATGAATCAGGCGATTGGGTAGGGCGGACTCGCCTGCCACCTCTATCGCCGTCTCAACAGCATGGGGGAAAGTAAAGCCGAGGAGGCGGCGGCGGCGGCGGCGGCGGCGGCCATTTGTCCTTCCTTGTTGGCCCTCTTCCCCACCTTCCCTCCCTCCTTCCCTTCTCGATTCGCCCACCAAACCATCTCCTGTTCCGGGGGGCAAACCGATGCCCTTGTGCTCGCTTCCTTCCGGCAAGTGGGGGCGTCCTTGCGTTCTTAGTAAGCTCGGAGTCGGACAGCATACTTTATTATGTAAAAAAAAAGAAGCAATTTTGGAAAGAAGGCGATCGGATTATTGGGGCCGGGGGAGCACGGGAGCTATTTTCTTTAAATACCTGAATTGCAATATCCAGAATTAGTAAATTTCATAAATAATAACATCTGTATCTGACTGCCTGCCAAGAACTATACGTGCAGAGAGTGGTCGGTGATCGGTGTACCGTCGGTCTGTCCTTAAACATGGAATTTCGAGAAAAGAGTTTTAAAACTATTACGTTACTGAAAAGTATTGACTGCGTGATAAAAACAAAATTATATATACGATGTTAGAAAAGAATAAGTACCCGAAACTCCATGCAGCTTGTATTATTTTTATCTTCGTAACACAGGTATAAAATTAGTTGGATATTTTATTATACATGCTGATCTTTCTTTATCCTCACTCTGTTAACATATCAACAACAATACTGCACCACTTTTGATATTAGATGTTTCTAGAGAATATAATATCAATGATGGAGTTGATACAAGTGAGTATTTGCATTACAATTCTCAAAATCAGTATTAATAGTCAGACACAAACACCTTGCATTGATTTACATCGATATCAATATAAAAATTATTAATAAAATATTTAACAATATTATCAAACAGACTATTATACATGAATGGCACCAAGAATCAAAAGTGATATGATGTTAATGATCAAATCTCACATCTAAATATAACCTGAAGCCTGCTTGGGGGTACAGGATTTAACTCATTTACTAATTTTGCATTTTAATTTCTTAATCAAATTAAATACTTAATTTTACCGCTAACTAAGAGGCTAAACATAGAAGTAAGAGTTCATATTTTTACATTAAGCAAAAAAAAACACAAATTTCAACTTAGTAATGTTGTCAAGAAAACAATTATTTTGATTAACAATGTTTTATGTGTTTTTTTTTCAAGATATAGGATTGAAAATATTTTAATTTTTTAAAATATGGAGATATAGAATTACAAACAATTATGAGGTTTGATATGTAAAGCTCTCGATTTTGAAAATAACAACATTTTTATGTAGAAAGAAACTAACTATCCTTCCTCCTCCTTTTACCTCTCACACACTACCTCCCCAAAGGGTATCCTCTGAGTGATATATTAAAATTGAAAATTGCCATTAACTATACATGTTAACAATTTTCAGGTCTGGACATGAGAATATATACGCCAATAATTTCTGGGTAGGAATCTGAATATTAATCATCGGTAATGCTACATAGTGGATATACGCCAATAATTTCTGGATAGTGAGAATATAGGAGTTGAAATAATCAAAATTATAAAATTTCTCATACCAACTTACAAACCTCAAAACAAGTTGAAGGGATAGCATACATATAAGTACGAGGGAGTGAGAGTCTGTTCAAATGACTTGTTTAATGAGTCAAACTTAAATTTTTTTGTTCAAACCTGTTCATATAACATAATAAACGAGCCAATCAAGACTCCACTTATTTAATGAGTCAAAAAAAAAAATTTGGTCCAAACTGGTTCATTTAACTCAACAAACCTGACAAACCGAATTGTGCTTGTTTCCACCCTTACTTCCTTTTATTAAATTTAACGATGTATAACTTCTAATTGGAACTAATGACTAATGGGGTGTTTGATTGCATGATAATTTTTTGTACACTTTCATGATAAAAATTTTATATTAAAATAAAAAATGAACCAACTCATGACATAAAATTATCATATTTGGAGGGATGTGATAACAAAAAAGAGTAACTGCCATACGTGATCAAACAAAGTGGGGGACCATAAGAAAAAAGAAGGAGGTGAGACCCTTTTTTTGTTTAAGAATAAAATCACTTTCAAAACAAAAAATTGTCATGGTTGTCAATTACCTCTTTTTAACAAGTTTTCTTACAATTTTTAAAAATTAAAATAAAAATTTCTATTATCGTACAACCAAACACCCCCGTAAGGAGGTACTTCTTGAGGTTAATAGGAAATTTAAAAGTATTAATTTTACCTCTTACCTCATGATAAAGACATTCGATTTTGGTAACCTGTTCACTCGTGAATCATCATTATTTTTAGTCAGAACAATACATACGCACATACTCGATGCCTATTATCTTAGCGTGGTGTTCTATGGAGCTAATAGGATAGACAGAAGCGTGGATTCAGGACAGTTAGCCAGGGTCAGCCGGATCGCCGCTGTGGGTGTTAGGCAGCCATGGCGAGCTCAACGGCGTGCTTCGTCATCGTGAGCCGCAACGACATACCCATCTACGAGGCGGAACTCGGCTCCTCTGCCGTTCGGGTATTCTGTTTTCGTTATTTTTCTCTCTCGTTTCGTATGTTTCCTTCCCTACTTTGGGGCTCCTGATTAAATGTTGGTGTCGATGGCGGCAATGCTTAACTCGTACGGTAGAAGGAAGACGCGGCGCATCAGCACCAGTTCATACTACATGCCGCCCTCGACATCGTGCAGGACGTCGCCTGGACTACCAGCGCCATGTTCGTCAGCGTTCTTATTCTTGATCCAAGCTGTCGTTTTAAATCCTTTGCTCATCGGTGCTGTTTCAGCTAGATTCTTAGCTGTGATGTACGCCTTGATCGGATCTAGTTGTTGTTTTGCCGTAGGTTCTTGAAGGCGGTGGACAGGTTCAACGATCTGGTGGTGTCCGTATACGTTACTGCTGGTCATATCCTCATTCCTTCAATCTCTTATTCTACTCTTAGTCTAGGGAAAGCATAAATTACGAAGAAAGCATACATCTTTGCAGGATCTGCGTGTACTTCCTTGTTGTTAGCTAATTTCTATATTTCTGACTTTGAGAAAGAACAGAAAAAGAAATCATGTGCCCCCCTCACCCATTCTGTTCGGTAAAGAGTACGACGAGATCTCGTGGAAATGATAAAGAGATTTTCAAGTGATCATAAACTTAAATATGTTTTTTTGCGCTCACATTTTCTGTATTTAGCTTGTCATTACTTGAATGCAGATTTCTTTGAGTCTCCCTTCTTTTAGCTTCTGATCATTAAGACTAGAAATTGTTCCTTACATGCTTTGTTCACATTTGGGTTTACCTACCGTAGATGCTTTCGCGAAAAGAGAAGAACTAGATGCATGAAGGTTTGTTCTTGCATTTTCCATTTGTCATCCTTTACCATCTCCTTTTTCTTGACTAAACCATACATACAAGATTGATGCTGCTTCATGATTCCCGTAATGACGATGGTATCAAAAGCTTCTTTCAAGAGGTTCACGAGCTTTATATTAAGGTGATTTTGCTGTCATTTGATTCTTCCTTTGTGTTATGTAAGTACCCTATTAAAACGGTCAGATGTGTCAATATGATTGGGTAGGTTTAGGCGAAGCTATGGCATTAAAAAGAAGGTTTCAAGTGTGAATGCATCCTACATAGCTCGGTGAATTAGACACATATTTTTATAATAAATAGTATGTTTGTATATGAGTGTGTTGATAACTAATGTAACCTCAAAATTTTAAAATTCTAAATGAAAAGTTCATGTATTTCCTTTTTTGGAAAAGAATTTGATTTTTTAGCTTTAACACCAATGAAAATATATGATACCTTATAGGAGTATTAGCTATTCCATGATATATAAAACTATGTATGTTGAAGTTTTTGGATTCTTTGAAAATTTTATTTTTTTGACCTCTCTTCATTAGACTTGCAAAGTTTCAATGTTAATAACATCGAATGTACATTTGAACACTCTTGATTAATTGCCATAGCAACACATATTGGAACCATACATCCATAAAATAAACACATTGAAGAAATAATTCCATAAACTCTATGGAATGCAAACTTAGTATTCTAAGTTTGGTTTGAGTTGATTTATGTCTTATCTATGGAAGTAAAGTCACAATTCATTGATTTAAAGCAAGATTACAAAAGGAAAGAGGAAGGGACCACAAAAGATGACACCCCGAAGTACTACCAAGATGGTAGTGCTTAAAGGGGGTGCACCAATAAAGATGCATAACAAACCATAAAGATGCTAGGTACAATAAGAACTTCAAGCACATAATCTATCCCGGAATGTTGTTTCACAAGGACTAGGAGACCTCCTAATGATAGAAGACGGGTTATCAAAATGCTCATAAAAAATCCTCGTATTCTTTGTTCTCCAAATGGACCATAGGATAGATGGCAAGGTCATGTACCAAAGAGGCTAATCAGCAGGGTTGCTCCTATTCCACTTCTACACCAGATTGAACACATCAACTGGCTCCTCCCACTCAAGATTCCAGCTTTTGAATAACACCCTCCACAAGAAAGCAATGACCCCACACTGCAAAAAATGGTGATCGATGTCTTCAAAAACACGCAGGTATGTAGCCGTCGGGAAGATTCTCTGCAGGTATGACATGGATGGTAACCTCCCTCTGCAAATTTTCAAAGAAAGATTCTAATCTTCATTGGGACTAGTGCAAACCAAACTATCTTCCATCATAGAACTTCACAACCTCCAAGCACTAACCTCGTGCATGCAGACTTCTTGGCTATCCACACATTAAAAATCCTTCAACACATTCATCAAGTCAGATAATTCAATAACCTTAACATCCTTCATATGCCTCTTGAAAGAAAAAAAACCAATTATCTTGTGTAGCTGTTCCATCTTAAGGTGAATTCACCGTAATATGCCTATCAATAGCTAAACTGTAAAGACTGGGGAAGCAAAGATCAAGGGACAAAGGACCAGCCTATCTATTCTTCCATAATTTCTTCTTCCCTTACCCACTGCCCCTTTAGATGTTGGAAAGCCTCCTGCCACTAGAAAAGTTGCGACTCCACTCATCCTCAGCTAATTTGTACTTGGACATGGAAATCTTACTTCACAAGGATGACTCGTCAATGTTAAGTTTTCACATACATGGTGGAGCTGGAGGGAAGAGGCTTCAACTAATCAAGTGGAACCATACATGTAGGTGGCGGAAGGAAGGGGGCGTGGTTCTGCGCCCTCTATACTCCATGAACAACAATTCGATGTCTTTTATCTTTGGGGATTTATTTTGATTTGATTCGGCTTCATGTTTTCCTTGACCTTTTACCATTTGAATTTGATGTATTTTGTGGGGCTCCGTTTAAGATGAAGATATGACGAGTTCTTGTATTTTAGTTTTAGGATTTCATCATTTTAGGATCCTAACTTGAGGATTTGTTCCTTTGTAGATTTAGGATTTAGGCTTGAGGATCCTTAGGATCAGAGGTTGATCATTTGGTTCCTTTAAAGTTGTTAAGATGTGAAAGTGCGTAGTTTGCAGATTTCTTTTTACTCCTTTCATTCAGTGTCTTAACATTAGACCAAGGATTGTCATATTAGATCTCAACTTTGTCTCGGAAGGGTGAAAGTGAAGAGATCTCACAAGATTCTTGAGAAAATTTCTAGAGATTAGATCCCGGATTAGATTTATGTAGGTATATATATTATGTAAACATATATATCAAAAAACTGAAAAATAACCTAAAATAGTCACATAAGAATCTTTACAGAGGGATTCTGGTTGGGTTGAATAAGCTCTGGATATGGCAGAGCCGCCGCAGCGGCTCTGCTGTGTCTCTTCCCCGCCCTTTGAGAGGGGAAGAGGGTGCATACCGGGTCCATTTGGCTGGTGCTGTCCACCAGACCACCAGAATATTCCAGATCTTGTGGGGCCTATGAGACTGAGATTCTCGTGAGATTGCTTTCCATGCATTTGACATTTTTAAATTTGGAGTTTCTTTGAACCTGGGTTTCAAACTGAAGAGTGTGCTGAATCTGGAAATGGCAGATCTATAGATTTGATCTCTTTGTTCAAGGCTTTAGACATTTCTTGTTCGGTTAAACTTTATCAAATCTTAGAACCGAGGTTGATGTTTTAAGATTTGGCCTTGGGATTTATTCTGTTTGACTTTTATGATCCTGGCCAACAACCATGTTTCCTTTACATTCTCCTTTGTCTTTTAATCCCGTAGGGTAACTTGTGAATTAAGATTAAAGAGTTTTCTTGGTTTCTGATCTCGATACTTTTATATTTGGAGGACCTTGGAGTATGAAGATCTTTGAGTTTCAGACTTGGAAGTTCTTTAGGATTTAGCCATTAAAACTTTCAGATTTGGCATTACTTCACGTTTCGCCTTCAAATTTGGGACAGATGTACAGATTTGTACGAGGTTGCAATTAGGGGTGGCAATGGGCCGGGCCGGCCCACGGGTTCGCGGGCTGGGCCGGCTGCGGGTCATTTGACGGGTCAAACATTTTGGCCCGCGGGCTTTAGTCGGGCCGACATACGGGCCGAAGTGGGCCGACGTGGGCTAAAACGGGCCAAATAACTTTCAATTTTTTATGTCAAAAATATCATTTTTACTTATTAAAATTATTTTTAAATTAAATTATTATTAATTTTATAATGTTATCTTAAATAATTAAATTTATCATATTTAATAAATATTTATTTATAAAATATATAGTTGGGCCGGGCCGGGCCGGGTCGGGCCAAGTCAATAATTTTTGCGGGCCGGGTCGGGCCGGGCCAACAATATAGTGCGGGCCGGGTTGGGCCGGGCCAATATATTTTGGACCGGACCCTAAGCGGGCCGACCTCGGGCCGGGCCGGGCCCGGCCCATTGACACCCCTGGTTGCAATTGCTGATCTTTTTGATTGGCAGATTTGCCAATATATTTTCATGGTTTTGAAATCTTTTTAGGATCAGGGTATCCAACAAATTTGCAGAATCCTCTGTATTTTTGTGGCATCAATGCCTTGTTGGTTGATTTTGACATCCCCATTTGTATGCAACTATGCATATTGGAACTGAGGTGTTCAGACTTGAGAGTTGAGATTGATAACTTAACCTTTAAAATTCTGGTTTGAATTAGGCAGTTTGAATTCTGAATTCCATCAACCTAATGTATGAATTAAATTTGAATTTGATTTTGCAAACTCAGATTTCTCTGGACCAAATTTCATTCAGTTCCTAAGTTAGAGGTCTTTGATTATGAAGAATATTGAGTTATTTAATAACTCAGCCAATTATGTAGATTTGGAGAGGCTCGGCTTCTTAAATATCCAAATTTTTGGAAATTTGGACCATGTTTCTTGACAACTTCATATCTTGAGATTTGATCTTTAGCACAATTGCCTCACATGTGGGCAGGCAGGCGGGTGTGCAGGTGCACATGTGATATCCATTCAGCTAGAGTTAAGAATATATACACACACACATATATGATTGTTGGCACCCAAAAAATGTCATGACATCCAGAACTAGCAAGTTTTGGGCAAAATACATGAAAGAAAATTGAACAGGCAAGTGTGATCCACTTTTCATCACATTTAGGGCCAACGGGCCAAATGGGCCCAATAAGCCTTATTGGGCCCGACCAGCTTGATGACAGCTCGATAACGGTCAGACATCACCATCTTGTCCGTCTAGCTCAAACTTGAGCAACAACGAAGTCGGATCGAAAATCCGACTTGAATTCAACAAGTTATGGGTCAAACGGTGAAAACACTCCCGAATGGCCTTTGGTAGGCTTAATGAGCCCAAATAACAAAACAAGTGGGCTCACAGCACTGTACCAGCCAAGACATTTCCAAAGGCATCTCACATGTCAAAATGCGGCCGGACGGTAAAAATGACCGTTGTGCCCTTGTGGGATCCAGGCAATCTGGGAATGGTCCAAAGAAAAGTGGCACTACCAAAGGGTCTACTTAACTTTCAGATAAACAATGACAAAGTGAGATCGGCACTCCGGCCCAGAGTTGCAAAGTTATGAGGAAAACACCGAAAGTCGATTTTCGAATGGCCTTAATAAGGGCATATCAAGTCCGAAAAACAAAACAAGTGGGTCCAATGTACCGGTTGAGAGCTTCGCAACGATACTCGAATGTCGAGAATTCGATTTCGGATGGTACCAACGGTAAAATGACCTCTTTCGCCCTTGGTAGGTTTGGACAATTCGGGATAGGCCGATAATATCTTGGTGCATCATTAAGTCCGCCAAGCTCCATATTGAGCAACATTAAAGTCGATCGGAAATCGACTTGTATTCGGCAAGATATGGGCAAAACAATGAAAGTGGACTTTTAGGCGGTCCCATCAAGCTTGGTGGGCCCAAATGACCAAACCAAAGGTGTGTCAACAAGATTGTGCCTCGACAGAGAGCTTCACAACGGTGCCTTGAATGTCAAAATCCGACTCCGAACGGAAAAATGACCATTTTGCCCCTATTGGGTCTGAACAAATCCAGACAGGCCCATTAACATATGGCGTCACCAGAAAGTCCGCCTGACTTCCAGATGAACAACATCAAAGTCGGATCATCAATCCAATCTATATGTGGAAAGTTGTGGACAAAATTTAAAAAATTGCAAAGTCGGCACACACTTTGAAACAGATGGGTCAAATGAGAAGAGTATCGAACCTGTTTAGGTTATTAGGTTCTCTCGTGCTGCTGCTTCAATAATAATTAGATTATGGGAGATAAAGAAGGGCCAGGATGCCATCTCATGATCAGATTTAGATCAAGGGCCTAGATTTGATATAACTTAAGTTATTGGATCCTGTCTTAGTGGGTCTTAATGGTATCAAGTATTTGAATGGGAGAAAGCCACGTACAGCCCATCTCTTGGCCAAGTCAAATGTTGACTTCCGAGAATTTTCAGGAGGGCTTAAAAGAAAAAGAAAAAAAGGAACGTGGGGGAGGTTAGCAAACTGAATTTCCCCCCACTACGCCCACTACAAGCATGACTCTCACCTCCTCCATGATGGGGGGAGGTTACGCTGGACTTTTTTCCTCTCTTTAAGAGAAACCTGCCAGAGAGAGAGAGGGGGGCTGGAGCATTCTCACGTGAAGAGGAGAGCACCTATGTGAAGAAGAGGGAGAAAAGGTGACAGCCTCAAGGAGCTTGCTGCGCACAGCTGCTGAGAAGCCAAGGAAGGTGAAGAAGAAGAAGAAAAAGAAGCTCTCCTAGGCGGCTCCCTCTGCTGGTTCTCTCCTCCAGCAACCAAGGCGGCCCTCTCCTCCAGCAGCTTCATCAACAACAGGACCTCCTTGCGGTCTCCCCTCCTTCAACGGCAACAACAACCATAGGGTCTTCATCTCCCTCCAGCAAAAGCCTGAGCATCTAGAGGAGGAGGCCGCTTCTTCCAACAGGAGCTATAAAAAAAAAGGGGGAAGAAGAATGGGTAAGGGAAAGAGAAACCCCATCGGTGCACTTCTTCTCCCTTTAGTTTCTCTTTGTATTTCCCTTCATTTCCCTTTGAGGATTCCATCTTAAATCCCCCTGTTCTGAGGCCTGGTTCGATCCCCAAGGAGACCCCCCCTTGCTTGGTCCTCCACGCAGGCCAGTCAATGGCCTGATTACACCCCTCCTGGTGGCCCTCGAGCAAAGCATAAAAACCTACTTTCGGTCCCTCATTTGGTCTCTGTTGCCCTTTGTTCAAATTCCTAAACAGGCATGAAATCAGATCACCTTAAAACTCCCTTTGAAAGGCCGGCAGCATGTCAAGTTGCAGAAACAAGGAACATAGAAGTATATAAAAATCAGGCCGCCAGGGCCTCTTGATAAGAGATGGAGAATTGGGTCGCCAAGGTACATTGAAGACAATCTGGGCCAGATTTCAAAGGGCGACAGAGCCCATTTCATCAAGAAGTTCCAAGGCTGTCAGGGTCATATTCTGCAAGAAATTCCAAGGCCTCCAGGGCCATATTCTGCAGGAAGTTCCAAGGCCGCCAAGGCCCCATTGAAGCCCAAACAGGCCTTCAAGGCCCAATGAAGGCAAATCTGGCCAGCAGGGCCTCAAGAAGCTCAAATTGATCATCAAGGCCCAATGAAAACAAATCCGGCCATCAAGGCCTTAAAAAAAACAAATTTAATAAAAATTTGAGAAAAGAAATTTAATTAAGAGCTAGCCTATTTCACATAGGTTACCTCAAAGGACGGGCACTCGGGCATGTCCCCGGCGTGTTTGATCCTGGACGGGGAAATGGGTAAGCTCCCATCTTCTACCGATCCTTCCTCCAAAGTAGGGAGTATCAAACTCCACCTACTAAAGGAGGTATATCTCATCAATTTAAGGGGAGGTCATGTCAAAATTTCCCCTTAAATTAAAAATGAGAGACATATGCCAAGGAAGGATCACCCTATGTCCATCAAGGACTACAAGAAAAAAATTCATCAATGGGAAACACGACATTTCTATGTCCCCCACATGTAATGTGCATTCGTATTTGCCAATAAATGGAAGTTTCGAATTTTGCATGTCATTATTGTCATTGGAGCTTATAGAATGGCCCATGAAATTGAAGGAATGCAAATGTCTAAAGATGACATTGTAAAAAAAAAATGCTACAACACTTAGATTTCAGTAATTCTGGAAGATTTGAAACCTGTAAAAAGGCTTTAAAAACAATCTGAAACCGTAAGTCTGAAATCTGAATTTTCATACAACCAAATCCCCAAATCAAAAAAAATAAATCACAAGCTTGATTGGATTTATAAGCAAGAGAATCTGAATTCTGGATCCGTACCCCAAATCTGAATTCTCAAACCTTTAAGGCCAGACTTAGATTTGTGACCCAAATCTGCAACAAAAAAAAAGAAATTAGAGTCTGGGCGCCAGAAGCCAGAACCCATCTCAAAAAAATCTGAAATCTGAGAGATCTGAAATGCTGAAATATAGAGTTTGCAATTAAAACATCCGAACAATCTGAAAGATTGAAAATCTGAAAATCTGTTTTGGTGCAGAAATCCATTTAAGAAAACCTGCAACTTGGAAAAAGATGCTAAAATCAGGAAGCCTGAAATTTGGAAAAATCAAAGAAAATCTGAACTTTGCAGGGAGCCGAGGGCTGTGAAATGTGCAGAATGTCAGATCTAAAATTTGAAATTTGAAATTTGAGGTCTGAAAGTGCAGAATTTGAACCCCAAAAATCTGAAATCCAAGTCAAACTTAATCAACCAAATTCAAATGAAAATATCAATTCAAAACCAAATTAAGTTCTTGCATTCCACTGATTTCATGGGATTGTTCTCTTCTATGTGTGAATGTTTGATTTTTGTGGATGTATGTCTTTTGTTTCAATAAATTGCTATGGCGATAATCAAGGGTATTCGAGAAATCTCGATGTAATTAACGTCGGATCTTCGCACCATCCGACGGGGAGAGGTCAAAATAAAATTTCAAAGAACCTAATAACCTCAAACTATAATTTTTTAAATATCATTGACCCTAGTTAGTACTTTTATGGAATACTATCTATTTTCCTATAAAGTCAATACTAAGGTCAAATCTAATTCAAATTCAAAAAAAAAATGATGAATTTCCAAAACAAAAGAAACTAATCTTTTGATTGATATTTTTGAGGTTCCAACAATGATGCATGTGTATTTATGGAAAAACATGGGAATCATTGATGTAAATTACAGACACTTTGTCTCTCCTAAGCGGTGAGTCATATAGATTCTCATGATTGTTTATTTAGTTGTACATGCTTTTCCACATTTTGCTGAGATCTGCATTCTGGTCGTACACACACATGTTTATATGTTATTAAGGACAATTGCCTCGTGTGTTTGTCAAAACATGGCAGGAATGTGTACTGTATCCAAACAGACCTTATAGACTGGTCCAGTTTGACATGGTTCTAAGAGATTTATACCTTCTGTTATTTGATATGGTTAAATCTTTTTATACTTTAATAAATAGTACATAATGATTTTTATCTGTGTAAGATTTTAAATATTTTAACAATGTTACCAATGCTATACATATATTTACCTATAATTGGTTGGTTAGGGGGATTTGAACCAAATCAAACCAAACGGAATTGACCAATTCCGTTTGGTTCACTGGTATGAAACAAAATGTGTAGCCCTATTACAATGTATTAAAGAGCTTAAGGCACTCATCTTGGTGATGAGTCTACGAGTTGTTGAGAAGCTGCCGTGTAGAATATTGAACTTGCTAAATATTGTGTATGTAAAGAAGTTACAACAAGTTAAACTCTACATTAAGTTGTTTGCATGGTAAGGAATCACTAAATAAATTTTGGTACAACGAAAGTGATAATTCCTTAGGATTCATATTGATCTTGTCTTGATTGGAAGTGAATGACAAAAATTGAATACCAATTAAAACGAGATCGGATATACCTGCTAGAGATTCATATAATCTCTTGGAGAGGAAGAAGAAGAATTTTTCAAGTTTTTTAAACTATTCAAGTGTTCGGTCTTTAGCGATATCCACACGAACTTCATTTATAGATAATGTCTCCCTTGTGCCAGACTCAAGAACTCTTCTCGAATGGATCTCTACCACGCCAAAGATGTCTTCCAGAGGGAGGAGGAGATAGGGAGGAGGTTGAGGACGTAGTTCTTAACTTTAGTTTGATAGCGTTTAACTGAAACCACCACTATTTATGAAGAAATTAAATTTTTTTATAAAAATCTAAAATCTTTATAAATTATGTTATTGACCCTTTATTTATGGATGAGTCCTTTTATGTGTGACTTACTAAGTTCAATAGCCTATTTTCTTGATGCTTAATTAAAATAGAATAATTCTATTTAATTAAATTAAATCCATTATTCGATAACAGATTTAACAGCCTACGGATTATGAAGGGTACAATGCACATCTCATGATCTCAAATGACTATAGGGGTAATATTATTTTCATTGAACCTTCCTATCATCAGTTACCACACGGATATAAACATTCGGCCATTCAAATTCTTAGTTGGATAGAAATACGATATCGACTGCCAACTCCTTAATATATTGACTCTACGGGATCATGTACTCGTAATTGAATCAATTGGAAAACTCATTTTCTAGTTATCCTCTGTACCATAGCCAATGATTTAGAGTACTATCTCATATGCCATTCATTCTTATTTATCGAGAGTGGACGACTTCTTGTTATTCATTTAATTGCCTTTATAGTATTTCTTTTGTACTCAATTTATCACAGTACCGGACCATATAATCGGTGATCCATAAGTCAATGGTCAAAATACAAGAACTGCCCAACAAGGTATTTTTAGCAACTCAGGTCAAAGGTCTAACTATACAGTCATGATGATAAAAAATTTTGATTGGCAGTTCAGTAAGATACAATTCAGTATTTCTAATTTGGTCAGTTAAGTGAATTCATTTCACTAATGAGCACTTGTATATATATCTCAGTGTCTCCATACTAGTGATCAATAAGATCGGTCATCCTCATCAAATAAGAAGACATCACATACAGTAGTCTATACGGATCCTCGATGTCCTTTCTCAAAGATAATATAACTAAGAACATTTAGAACACATACTTTTAGATTATTGATCTCATTATCATACTATTATCATGATTTAATTATCATTGTTTGTGATCAAGAATTTTATTACGATATACGCATTTAATAAAAGTTAATAATGAAGATTTACCTAAGTAATTGAATGAGATATTTCTAGAAATGTCGAATCATATCACATATGATTGACTTGTAAGACATGTATTTCTGTCATGCACTTAGGTGTTTGTGCTTCAACTTCTTCCATTTAAGGGTTCATTTGTTGAGCTTCTGGAAGGAATACCAATTAGGCGACTTTGACGGCATATGGTTTTTTTGAAGAAAGTGGATAGTTTTTGCTTATGTGCCTAGAATTTTGAGAAAGACAAAAGATCTCCAAAAGTTCCAATTTTGAGCATTTGGATAGGTGGTACATACTTCGATAGAAGCTGCAACATTGAAACAACGAAGCACACTAAACTTGAGTTTTTTAATAAGAAAATTGTGGCATTATTTTTTTTATACATAGTCAAAGATGTCAATCATACGAGCTTTCAATTTGGATTGTCATCACCATATCCGGTACTCATCTCAAAAAACTTGGAAGTACAAGGTCTTAGAAATCTTCTTTAGTTTTGGAGCTTTACAAATGCGATCTAAACCCAACCATCTGGTCTTATACCCCCGAAGTTCTTATTGTCTTCTGCTGAAATTTGAGAATTGTGCATATAATCCCAACATTGATCTGATTCTCCTCCGTTATTATTTAAGTTGGTTGCCCCATGTTTGCAATCTTTGTCATTCTTTTCCATTGCATGACCATAGCAAGGGAAGGTATGAAATGGTGTTTCATAGTGTAGACCAGGATCAATCCAATTTTGACCCACTTCAACTTTTGACCCACTTCAATATGGTGAATCTCCCAAAAGAAGTCTAGTCCAGGCATTGAACATCTAATTTCTGAAATTACGGTGCATTTTATAAAATTTTATGAGGTGAGCTGAAGACTTGCGTGTGTTCATGCAAATTAATAATTTTGTAAGAATCCTCCAGGGATGCCAGAAAGTTTGGTACTTAGATGAAAGTATGTATCTTTGATGTTAAGGTGTATAAAGTATAAATAGAGCAGAAAAATTAGCGGAAGGAGGAATAACACTGATATACCTAATGGGCTTCCCATGCTTCTGTGGGAAGATGGACTGGGAACGAGTCTGTACGGACTGTAGAAAATGGGCTGCACCGAGGGTTTGTTAAGTCATCACTGGAAATGTATGTACTAGAAGAAATCTCAAGTGAGGATGAAACATGAGTTGTAAGGTTTTTTGGAGACACTATGTTCTATTGAGTCTGCAGATGGTTGGAGTAATTGGAGGTTGCCCACGTTTCATCCAAATGTATCTTAGAGGTTGCAAGAGCAGGCGACTTCTTGTGACAACTTCATGTTGGGGTTTGTCTATCTTGGTGTTGTTCACACCTGGTTCATTTGATACTGGACATATTGCCTCTCTTAGGCTCTTTATATTCTGATTTTCTGGATCTGATTTGCTGTGACATACAGTGAGATATAATCAGCCTAATTTGGCATTGGGGATATGTTCAAAAATTGCTCTGGTTTCTGAGTTATTACGTGTTACATTGCGCTCTCTTTTCCACTTCATATTCTAACTTCACCACGTAACTCCATATTAATGTATAATTCTGTTTTAGTTAACCTTCTTACCTTCCTACTTGGAACAAAATGTGTAGAATTCTAGCATCTCAACTCCGTGTAGAAAGTATGAAATATGAATTATCTTCGGAGTCTACCAGCTTAAACATGCAGTTGCATCACAAGGTTAAGAAGAGCTCATTCATATCATCATCATCATGTGTTTAAATCAAGGAAGGAATAGTCGGGGGTCGGCCCCGGGTCGGTCGGCCCCAAAACCGACCCGGGTCGGTTGGGGTCGCGACCCGGGTCGGGTCGGGGTCGGGAAAAAATATAATAAAAAATTCAATTTAAAATAATAGCCGGGTCGGGGGGTCGGGGCCGGGTCGGGGTCGGTCGGCCCAAAAAGCGACCGGGTCGGGCGACCCGGCCGACCGGGTCGCTGACCCGGCCGACCGGGTCGCTGACCCGGCGAACCATGGTTTAAATACCAATGTGGCCTTCCATAGAACGTGCATTTGAATGTCAGTGTGGTTTTCAAATGCCAATCTAACCTTTTCAGAGCATGTGAAATTTCTGGGACTTCTTGTATTCCCATGCTACACAAATAGAATTCTAGTCTTGTGCTTCACATTTTTTCTTGTAACAGATCCTTCTAAATCCGCTCTATCTACCCGGCTCCCGCATTGCTTCTTCACACTTCGACACCAAAGTCAGAGCTCTTGCAAGGAAATATCTCTGATGCTCTATTAAATTAGGGCTCTTCTCGCCTTATGTATCCTTCATTTTAGTATACAACGAATCTAACTCCCCAATGAGTTCGGTACCCTGTTTTACTTGTTGTGGAACAAAGCTAAATTAGATCGGATAGAAGACAAGTTTACTTGTTGTGGATCATTTTATTTTATTTTTGGCTCCCCGTATGATGTGTATTCACCACCGTCAGCTCCTCTGTTTCCGGTGACTTTGTGTGACGCCCAACGGCGGCGCATCAGATTTCAAAACACTTCGTGGGAGTTTTTGTTTTACCTTTCGTTGAACGAGCTGCTTAATCGCTAATAACACTGTGAGTTGTCGAGTAAAGACTGGATTGGATCGTCCGCCTCCTTTGTTTCGAATTCAAAATCACTTATTTAAAAATAAGATTTTTTTTATATTTTAAAGTAAGAGTTTTTATTTGGTTTGACTTTGCAAAAGACAAAAAGTAAATAAAAGACCACATGATTTCACCCACTCATGTAATTTAGAAGAAAAAGTATTGTCTCGGAATATGATATTTTATATTAAATCAAGCAGTTAAAAATGATATAAAATAGATCAAGTGTACTGTTTTCCAGAATTTTTACAATCAAGCAAACAAGGGTTAAAAAGTGATTGCACCCTCTCGTCCGTCGGGCTACGGATCCGCCGCCCCCGCCCATTGACGGTGGCCACGGTCAACGGCGCCGCTCTCCGGCGTTGTGCGCGGACGGTGGGGGCGACGGAGGAACACGGCGCCGCTCTCCGGCGCGTTCCAGCTTCCGCCGCTCCTCTCGGCAAGTCACCTGTTGCAGAAGCGTAGCAGCCTCCTCCTCCACTCGTCACAACATCCCGATGTTGTTTTGTAATGTTTGCCCCCCCCCCCAAAGTCCTCCTTTCACGCAGATCCCTCCCCGTTGGCGCTGCTTGCTGATCCTCTTCTATTCACCGTAGTATTCTTCAGTATCTGCCCCCAAGAAAGAAAGAAAAAAAGAGCAAGATCAGCAGATCGTTTCTGTCAATCAAGATCAAACGATGATCCCCCCCGTTTTCCCATTTTGTTCTTGTGGAGGAACCGAGAAGCCGGTATGTGGGCCAGCAAGCATCCAAGACAAGGTCGCACGAAAAATATAGCATCCATGTTCAATCACTAGTTTTTACTGTTAATATGACGGTTAGGCTAGTCATCGTGCGGGAAAAAAACAGATGTAAAATTTGAACTTCTCAGTTAAAACAAAAACTCTTTCCCTCCAAAACAGCAAAATGCTCTCCTCGGAGACTGATACAAGTGATGTAGTTCAATAGGCTAGAACAATTGCCACATCCTGCGGTATGCAGTTGCAGATTAGAAGTGAAAACAAATCAGGGATAAGAAGTCCCGGAGCAAGTGATTACGTTCTTGACAATGACAGGTTGAAAAAACAACCCCGATACGCATAAATACATATATATATATGTATGTATGTTCCACGAACAATTAAGTCGATAAGACATGATCCTTAGATCCAAGAGTATGATGTGATGCCCGTAGACTCTGGGTTCCCACATTCCGACATTCCTGGTCGATTGGAATCTCTACATGATTTACCAGTCCGCTTTTGGAACTGAGCAGTCAAATGTATCAAATGCCATTCGGATTCAGCTCCCCGCACGGGGCAGCCATGGCATCCACCGCTGGTAGTGGTAGCACAAACAAAAAGGACGCATCTTTTTGCTTCATGCCCAAAATATCCGCCTACCCACGAGGACGAGAGAAGATCCCGGCCTTCCCCCACAACCAGGGAATCCAACTTCTGCACTGGAAACTACCCGTATACTCGGGGAAAAGATCTGAATGATGGCTAGGTCGGGTGGTTCGAGCAATGGATCAGACGGATGGAAGGCGAAAGTGAGCGACGAAGAGCTTACCTTTCTGAGCATCTGGTTCTCGTTCTGGAGGGTCGAAAGACGCTCCTCCAGCTCGGAGTTGCGTTCCTCGAGCCCCTTCACCTTCCCCTCCAGGTCGTTCAGGTAGGCTTTCTTCCTCTCCCGGGCCTGCTGCGCTGACACCCGATTCCTCAGAAGCCTGGGAATAAGGGCATGGCGAAATTGCCAGCGGCGAAGGGGAGAAAACGCAGAGAGATCAATACGGCAGTCAACATTGGGAGCTTCCCGTTGAACCCTGCAGAATCACCATGTCCAAGCAGATTTCTTGTCGCTCTCTTACCTCTTGAGACGCTTATGCTCCTTGTCGGCGGGATCCCTGCCCCTCTTTCTCTGTTGCCCGGCCTCGGCCGAAGCGGTTTGAATCCTGTCGACGCCGGCAGCGGATGAGACCTCCCTGGACGACCCCAGGGGGTGATCTCCTCCGAAATCCGGCACTCTCCTGATTTCGTCGTCGCTCTCAATCCCTATTCGTATTCGCGCCCCAAAAATTTATCCAACAGTCAGCAAAGATCAGAGAACAACATTGGAAAACGGGCAACAAATTCTAGGGACTGCGTCGTCTGACTGAGAAAACACCGAAGAAGAAGAAGAAGAAGAAGAAGAAGATCCCACCTTCCTTCGTCTGGTGAGCCGCCGAGCTCGATGACCTCTCGCTGCTCGACGGCGGCGAGCTCGTGGCTCGGTCCTGCATTCTCCAGACACCGCCGCCACCACAATATCCGCCCGATCAAGACCTCCTGGGAAGATCGGAAGGCCGAGGAACAGAGAGCGCGCGGGGTTGGAGAAGCCCTGAGAGCGGTATATCGCTAGTTCTGTCCCGTCTCTGTCTTGCCCTCCCCCTCTTGAGTCTGAGAAGCTCGAGCACGACGGCACTGCGCGAGCAAGAGACTGCAGTGGCCTTTTCCCGACTGTTGCTATCTAAAAGCGTAACGCTTGGGTTTTTTTTTTCTTTAATTTCAGATGCAATAACAACCGTCCGATTCTGGCATATCGGACGGCTATGACTCTGTCATCGTGGAAGCACGGAGACCAGACACTTCGGGTCGATCCGAAGGCCCAGAAGCCGACAGCGTGGGCGAATAACGTCGGTAGGATGGTCCCAGATCTGACGGCTGCTTAGCTGGTTCATGCACCTGCCGTGCATCCTGTCGTGGAGGAGACTCTTTGGAAAAAAAAAATCTACCGCACGCGTCGACAACGAGGTTACATTCGTTTCGACTTAATCCTAACATTTGAACTCTCTATTTGATATTTAAACTGTAAATTTATAAAAAATATTAAATATTTATTTTAATTAATATATTATATATTCGTTGATCTAGTGTTTTACTTAAGTAATGTCATGTATGTTACTCCTATCTTTTATAAAGAGTTCAGGTTTAAAAACTAAAACAAATAAACATTGCAATCTATTTTAGTTTGTTCAGATATAAAAATAATCTTAGAGATTGATTAAGATAGATATTCTTTTTGGACAATGTGGCCGAATCATCAAGGACGCGATGGTCCGCATGAAGGTGAGGTTCACTAGAAACCGTCCTCGGAGCTCTACTAGTCCTCGAGCTCCTGTCCCTACTCTCCGTGAGCAAGCGAAGTGCCAACCGACCTGGGGTCGGTCGACGATTGATTAAGATATCAAATCAAACACTCTAAATTCACCGACAAGACCAATCAAATAACACCTTATTGATTAAAAGTTTTAAATTATTACTTTCATATATAACCTCTTAATTTATGATAAAATTAAGTGTCTCATTTGATTAAGATGTTCAAATGTCAATCGATTATTTATTTATGCATATGTTATGTACACTACTTTTTTTTAAGATAACTATTGGGATATAACAGATATATTATATATTAATTAAGGTAGTAAAATAAAACACTTAATCAAAACGTATTTAACTAATACGTTCTACAGGGAGCTCTCTAAAATGCATTTATCATATCAATAGATCTCACATATATATATATATTTTTTATGATCTAAATGCTACGAAGGGCAGCTCTGGAAGTGTCTAGACTGTGGTCGCCGATGACTGAAAGCTCAATGACCGCCTGCTTGGACCTGTGAATAAGAGTCATAAATGGGGAAGGTAGTTGGTTGCTACAATTCATCAAGGCCATGTAATCACTGATGTTTTATTGTTCAACACTGAGGTCACGTTTCAGTCATTGATCACAGGTGGGTGGGGAACTCAAAAAGTGTTCTTAGCATTCCTTACAGAAAAGTAAGTAAATAAATAAATAGAAGAGATAAATACATTATTAAATCGATGTCGAAAAAAGAACTCTCTCAAAACTTGTAGGTACGAGTTTTTAAGAATTTCGAGAGAATGAGGGTGCCTGAAATTTGAAACAAACATGCCTGAAAAGAGATCTAACTATGTGATCCGTTTGGATCTAACCAGCTGCCTAATTCAATTTAAACTTATTTATAAAAATTTAATTTACGTATTTATACAATTTAAACTCAAATTTGTATTTAATTATTTATTATTTACTATTGTATCAGATATTTTAATGTGTATATTTTAAATATTTTACTAAGTAATCAGCCGAGGATTTAAATACGATATTCATGAGTTTTATCAAGTTGAGCAAAAGTTTGCTCAAACTCACTCGCTTGAATTCAAAAAACTTTGTTTTTTTTCCAAGTTTGCGTTTTTTATAAATAATTGAGTCACATTTTTGTTGAATGGAATTTGGAGTTATTTGTCAAGAGCATGTCACACACCTCTCTCTCTCTCTCTCTACACACGCACACACACACACACACACCCCTATGATTCATGTTGATAAAATGTGTGAGAAAGAGAATAATATATATACATACATACACATGCTGTTTTTTATTTTTTTAAATTTGTTTAAACGAAAAGCACCCTTTAAAACCGGATTCGTGACAAGTAGCAAATTTGTATACCAAAACCTCATTTTATGGTGTAACCAAACCCCATTGCAAGTACAAAAATGACACGCCAACCACAAGGTTTACACATACTGAGTTTTCTCCGGCTCAGGTACAGCATAGAAAGCATGGGGATAGCGTCCCCAATTTTTGCTGTGCAGCCTCTCTTCAGCAGGGCGTCCCACTGCTCCAAGTATCAGTTCCAGTCGTTGTCAACAAGGAGCAGACCAGGGGCATCAGAAGACCTCTTAACCGGTTTACCTAGAAAAGACAGTCTCCTCCGACCGACGAAATGGTTGGCGGCGACCAGGAACGCCATCTTCACCGCGCTTGTCCTCGAACCACTTCACCACGGTCTTCCATGGAAGGTTTGTTACATGCACTATGCTGCTGATCATTGCATTCTGATGAAATGGCAAAGAGATTTAAATGCAGTCAGAAGTAGATAAAAATCCTCTTTTGAGAATACCAGAAGAGCACAATCAGATTCTGTCGAACTAAATTATATATACAACATGTTTTAAATTGATATTGGTATAAATCATCAAAAGGTGTTTGGCTACTGGTATCAAAATCAATTTTGATATTGATACTTCATCCTATAGAAATATCAATATCAAAATGAACCAAACAGGGGGCATAGGCTCTTAATTGGGCGAGATGAAAGTAGACAAACCAAAAAGCGCCCAAGTTCGCTGAGAGAGCCATCTTGTAACATGATGGCCAATACTCATACCAACGTAATGGTAGAGAACCTTACCTACAATCTCAAAATCTTCATGGTTGACAATGGATTGTAGTACAAATGGAGTAGGTAAAATTTAGTTAGAATCCAAAAATATGTGAATGCCTCCTATTCATATTTATGCATGCAAATGAGGGTTAAATTTTATTGTTTTACTTATTCTCCATTCAACAAACCTTCTTATATTTCCTGGAAAACAGTAACTACCAATGAGAACATTGACCTTACAAGTAATCAGGCACAGGGCATTCATTATTCATGTTCCCATTCTTGGGTAGAGATGGTGGGCCGAATGCAGTTGTGAAGAATGTCCAGCTTCCATGTCTCATAACATGATGATGGCCCACTCCTTTTTCCCATGTTTGTCTTCCTACCACCATATGTTGCCTTCTGCATGTTCACAGCAGATTACCTCCTAGAGACCTTCACCATCTTCAATGCTCCATTTCTTTCTACCTGGGTAATTTGTGCTAGAAAATACAGTCACAAATGTCTAGATCTCATCTATGCATTCAAAACTGAGATGGGTAATTCGTTGTGTCACAAACTTCTTAGTTAGCTATGTAGTTCCACTTACAACAAAAAAAACTGTGCTCGGAAGGAGATTGGATGACTTCTTTTTTTCATATTATGGGAGATTACATGACTTTCTTTTTTCATATTATTCATGGAGGGCTAGAAAGTCAATGAGCAAATGATATTACTATATTAGAGCAAACATTAAGATATATACAGAAAGATATCTATATATCTTGAGAATACTAGTGTTCAAGTAATACTTCGCTAAATTACATAATGCTGCATTCCGTACTACTTACTGTGGGTCGCTTGGTTCTAGCATAAACTTTCTCGAGTGTTTCAATCTGCACTTTCTTCAGTCTCTTATTAAATGACCATCTTGTTTTCATGACATGCACCGGCATTTCTTGCTTTGTCTCTGTATCTGCAACATCTGTCTGAATTGGAGGACACTCTACAAGAAGACCTTGCTCAGGTGACAACGATGGTGATTCTGCAGCTTTATCGGGTAAAGATTCGGCAATAAGGAGAAGATTTGGAGGGGGTTCACGCAGCAAATCAAGCACAATCGCCCTATCAAGTCCAAGTTCGGCTGAAAGGTTCTTTATCTGTGACAGGTGCAAATATGAAATGATTATTAATAGAACTGATATATAGACTAATAGTCTGTGCCTGTGGCAGATCTTGACATTTAGTTGCTTGAAATGCAATTTAGCAAAAAAAAAAGTTGTTGACGGCATTCATTAGTGTTAGTGCCTTAGCAACTCGCTGAAATCCTTCAAACCAAAGAAAGGTATCAGCATGTGGTAAGCAATCTACTTACACTAGTCTTTCGTCGACCATTCTTTAGAGCCGTTGCCAACCTACGAAGTTGCCAATTTTTCAATTTCAGTGGTCTAGAGTCATCTTCATCATCACAGTCATTTAGAGTCTCCAAATTAGAAGAGGATTCTTCAATGAATTCTTCATCACCATCCTCGTCACCAAGTGCATCTGCCAATTCTTGTTCAAGCCTAGCCAAATCTTCTTCAGTTATCTCATCATCAAGGTCATCATCAGACATATTATCATTTTTAAGGTCATCCTCGAGTAGACTAAAGAGTGCCTCAAAAGCATCTTCATCCATGTCTTCTTCCTCCACATCATCCACATGTTTTGCTTTCTATGAATGAAAAAGAAAATAAAAAGAGATAAATAAGCGATGAGCATAAAGGTTCATAAATAAAATAGAAGTCAAATATGAATTTGCGGATGCTAACTCTGGACAAGGCTAACAAAAAATTCTACAAAACCTTTATACCTTGATTCATGAAAAATAGAACTTGGAATGAATTTCCAACAAATGTTATACTCAAAATTAGGCACCTACTAAATTACAGTACTCTTCAGATATACAAAATTTTGCATATGTATCTAGCAAGAAACCCATGGTCTCATGCTCTACTTTTTTATGGCCACATTGATTGTTGGTTTCTATTAATATCAGGTGGCGTCCTCCTGAGATGCCGGTCAAACAAGTTAAGATCCTGATGTTGCCGACACAGAAGAGATGGAGATGTAGACCCAAGTTAACTTGGCATAGGTGTATCCAGTATGACCTGGAGGAACTAGGCATATGGGAGGAGCTAGCGGTAGACCATGGAGAATGGAAAAGACAAATCCATGTAACCAACTCCAATCATTTGGGGATTAAGACTTTGAGTTTGAGTTTGTATACTAAAGAATATGTTCAATCATTAAGGACAATAACATGAAATGAAGTGAGTGGGATAACTGAAGTACTTTATCTAGCAAGCATCTTGAAAATGTTGGAGAGGATTATTAGAAATCTCATCTTCAATATACTATATCCTTATTAAGAATTTGCTGTTGGAATGGTTTCAATGGACTAATAATTGTAGCATTGCTAAACCTTAAAGCAACATATTAGGAATACTTTCAGAATGACTGTATTACTGTCAACAATTAGGTGCACACAGCTATTTTTTGGTGGCAATCCTACTGTCACTAAGGGTATCTTACCCAGCTTACCCACAGTTGCAGGGAAACTCCCTATCCACTTGCTTCTCATTTCATTTATCATGTTGTTGATGGAATCTTATGTTTCAAGTCTTGCTTTGCTTCTTGCTTTTGTTTCCCAAGGAAGCATTCAAACCAAAGTTATAAATCATAACAAGGCATCAGGAGGAATGGATTCAAAAGAACTTTGAATGTCCACATTGATAATAGGTGATATAGTTTTCATACCCATGCAGGAAAATCAAGCTTTCAGCCTTTTAATGATTCAATTTAGTGGCAAGCCCCATGCCTTCTGCTTCCTGCTTAGTCAAGTAAATACGGGCTTCCTATGTAGTTTCTAATCTTCTTAATGATATACAGGCCTATTGCCTTCCAACATGGTTGACCATTATGCATCAAGATATATGGTCATGCAATCAATGACTGGGCGATCACCGGCACCCCACCAGTTTGGGAAACCAAAAGCTTACTGAATCAGAGTAATGGGTGATTATCCAGGAAGTTGGGAATTGTATTATTAGTTATGTATGTCAGGAACCATTATTTTTTTGATGCGAAAGTATGAAACATCTGCAATAGAGTGCCCAACGATACAGCCAAAATCCAGCCTCTGAAACATATAAAACTGAGGGAGAGAAATGTGAGCATTCTACAGAGTGGGTTAATAAGGTTCGCAATGTTAATGTGCTTCTTGAGGATGCAGCATTCAGGCAACCATCGCATCCTTTTAGGATTCATGTAGTTCGCCCAAGGGAACTAAGTTGCAGATATTTCTCAACTAGCAGCAGCAGTATACAGTGTACAATGATCGCATTCCCAAAGAAACCATGTTGCATTTGAGATTATCAAATCTACCACCATGCACCATAAGCAAAGATACATAAGCAGCAATCGTTTAGAAACTTAACAACGAAAACTCCACAAAGGGATGATGGAGTTATGGAAAGTCGTCCACACAGCAATTTACATGCTCGATGTCCATTATATCTTTAAATTTATTCATATTGTGCATCAAAATTGGGCCGTCTAGTCCAGTGGAAAAGTAACAGAACAGAGCCACCGGACACTTGTCAAGTCCGACCTTTCGATGGTAGCGCCCGCACCCGTAGGTGCACACTAACCAAGCGGGAAGCTTTTCGCCATCAAAATGACATCTCTGTGCAAAACAAGATAGAACCGAAGAAGGAAAGAAAACAAGAGATAGAGAGGATTTCTCCTGACTTTTTCCTTCTTCACGGTGGCGTTCCGTGCCGCTGAGGAGGTCTTCTTTCCACGCCGGGCGTAACACGGTAAAGAGCAGAAACGAGAGGGAGGAGAAAGCCGGAGGCGCAGCGACGGGAAGCGCTCAGAAGAGGACGACGTGAGGACGGCGACCGAGGGAGGGCCATCCCTGCCGCAGTTAACACCGCGCGCGGTGAAATACGAGGAAGCGACCGCCCTGGGTCCCAAGGACGGCGAAGGGGCAGCTACGGCCGCCATGAGGAAGGTGGAATCAGCGAGCCAAAGGGGCGGAAGAAGGAACTCCGTTCAAGCACCACCCCCTCCGATGGTTTTTAGCTGCCCTCGGCGCGGGCAGCGGAGCGGCGGCACAGAAGAAAGATAAGGCATAGACAACGTCAGACACTTCACAGAATACATGACCCTTTCCATTACTTAACAAAATTAAATAATATTTAGCACAAAATTAATAAGAGTACGCCGGACCCATGTATTTTTTTTTTGGGAGGGGGGCACAATTGAGTTATGTCCCATTTTGGGCTATGCTTTTCTAAAATTGAACTGAATTAAATTAAGTACTTAAAGCAAATTAAATTGAACTGGTTTAATTTGATTTGATTTGTTTTAAAATTAAACTATAATAATAAAAATATGTTAATATATTATAAATATGTATAAATATTATTTTATTAATAGCACAATAATATTTTTATAATTTATCTAAACGATTTAATCAGCTTAACCACATTTGTTGCAGCTTAGAAAATTTGTCAACTAATTAAATTGATCCAATAGTTCTTGAACTAGTAAGTTCTATTCTGATCCATACATACATGTAGAAGTAATTGTAACATTTTGACTTATGAATATGTCATGTTAAGAGATTAAATTAGTGGCCTACCAACAATTCTAGTCAATTATTGTTCCAAAGTTGAGTTGAAAAAACTCTGAGATTAAACATGCTCTTTTGAGAGTAGGTTGAGGATGGTGATATCTTAAGAATACTCCTATTTAGTACGATTGTTAGGATAGTCAGTTGATTTAATCATTACATATAGTATCAGAGCATGACACAATCAGAAGGTCACTAAGAAGGCTCCTAATTAGCATAGTTGTTGAGCCAATTAACTCATTTAATTGTTACATATGGTATTAGAGTATGACCTAGTCGACAGATCTATTATAACTCGTTATGGATATATGATATGTGATGTGTGTGTTGTCTTGATAAAAATATCAAAATTTTAAAAAAGGTAAATTGTAATATCCTGATTTGTGAATATGTTAAGAGCTTAAATCAGTGAACTACCAACAACTCTGGTTAGTCATTTTTTTGAAGATTGAGTTGAAAGAACTCTGAAATTAAATATGTTTTATTGGGAGTAGGCCGAGAATGGGTGATGTCTTGGGAATACTCTTAGTTAGTGCAGTTGTTGGGCCAGTTCGATTATTTAATTATTTTATATGATATCAAAGTATGAACCAGTCATAAGATTCGCTATGACTCACCTGTGTATGTGATATTCAATGTGTGTGTGTCTTGACGAGGACATCAAATTTTTAAGGGATGGATTATAACACTCTGATTTGTGAATATGTTAAGAGATTAAATAAGTGGACTACCAACAACTTCAATTAACAATTTTCAAAAGTTGAGTTAAAAGAACTCTGAGATTAAATGTACTCTATTAAGAGTAGAACGTTGATGTGTGTCAACCTAGGAAGGTTCCTAATTAGCACGGTTGTTGGGTCATTTGGTTGACTTAAACATTACATATGATATCAGTGCATGAGTTAGCTGGATGGTCCATTGTGACTTGCTAGGTATGTGATGTGATATGTGATATGTGATGTGTGTGTGGTGTTGAGGAGGACATATAATTTTTAAGATATTAGATTGTAACACTAATATGTGAATACGTCAAAAGATTAAATTAGTGAATTACCAATAATTCGGACAATTTCAATTAACTACTTTTTTGAAAGTTAAGTTGAAAAAACTTCGAAGTCAAGTTTACCCTATGGAGAGTAGGTCAAGGATGGATAACCTTTTGGAAAAACTCGGTCAATCTCCAATTGAAGCTCCTAAACCACTTAATGTTAAGTAGGGCACAATAATTTTTTATTTTCAGAATAACTATGATTGTTATGTTATGCAAACGAAATTAAAAATGAAATTAAATGTAGACATTTTATTAAGTTAAATTGAATGCTACTAAGTATGTTAGATAACGAATTGGTCTGATTGCGCTGATTTGATTAGATTTTCTTCCACCAATTCAGATCTCACACACCCTCTCCTCGTCTCAGACTGTTCGGCTCTATTCAACCAGAAATTTGACATACACACTTAATTTATAAGCTAAAAGTTTCATTAACAATTTTTTGTATAATATTTATGCGTTGGATAAAGTTTAATACGTTCAAAACTGGCGGTTGGATTTGGTTTTGCAAGTCGATGGAATTAAACCAGATATATATATTATCGCGGTTCAAGGGTTCAACCTGAACCGAAGGAGAACAGCCCTACAAGAAATGCATTATAATAAGAACAAGAAATCCAAAAATAGTAGACTACTCCAAAATGTCATTTTAGGCACTTAAAAAGTTTTTCCTAAATATGAAGAATCCAAAACTTAGTAGTGGTGCTCAACTATAGAAAAATAAAAAACAAACTAAACTAAAATAAATAAGAGTGAAAAATGACAAGAGGCCAAGATCCTAGCTGAGTCAAGCACATGAACTTAAGAGCATATATAAAGCACATGCCTTTTCTCCCTTTCTCTCTTTTAATGCATTTTCTCTTCGTATTTATTTTGGCTATTAATATATATACTTTATCTCTCACTATTTATATTTTCACTGACACAGTTAAAATGCCATCACAAGAAAGGTACGAGAAAATAGGACCCTTTACACATAAACCATCATTACTAAGAAAAATAACATATTAACCGTTCTTGTATTCGTCTTACAATAGATGCATATAGTGCATATATCACTATCATCTTAAAATTGAACAAATAGACCATCACACGAAACTTTATTGATTAAGAACGACATATGACGATAATGCATTTGCATACATTTCCATGATAAAAAATTCTATTAAAATAAAATGTAAATTAAGGAATGACATAAAATTGTGATGTGTGAAGATATAAAATAAAAAAAAAGTGAGAGCCGTCATGTACAACCAAAAGAGGCGGAGGACCACGTTAAGATAAATTCACCTCTTTTTTGTTCAAGTAAAAAAAAATTATTTAAAAACATAAATTTCTAATGGTGACCAAACACATCTTTTAACAATTTTTATTACAAAAACATAAAATTTCAACGAAAACTTACTTTATCGTGCAGCCAAACATTTTTTATAATCTTTTTGTTTCCTGTCGTGCGTATATACGTACCTCTATGATATTGTATATATGTTTTGTTTTAATAAAGAATCACATCTAATATTATCAATGTAAATATATATCATATGTGTATATATATTTAATACACATAATATGTATATTCTCAAATCGATCAAAAAGCGAGATAGCAGTGATGAGGTGCAAAACTTCATCTTTCTGATATATATTGTATGTTTCAACCTAACCTTATCGTGGGGAGTTGCATGTGTATATCTGATATCTACGTGCTTTGAAGTGTAACATAACGCTATCCATCTTGGGAATGTCCGTAGGAAACTGGACGTCAAGCCAGGTTCAGATCTGCCGATGCAGAACACATAAGATGATGATGAGAATAATTCGAGTATCTATGTGTGTGTATATATCACCATGCCCAATACACTCATAAACAGTATTCCCTTTCTTTTTATAGATAGTTAGCCTTAAGGTTTATGTATCAACCACTTGTTTCTGGCGGCTGGTATACATATATAAATTCTTTTTCAGATTAATTAATTCAAAATGGTCCGATCGAGAAGATGTAGACAAGAGTCTCGGGCGTGAATAAACAGTGTTCTTCTGACAACGTAGCACACGATAAGATTCCTCATGTCTTCAACGGAAAGCCAGCAATATTATTTAAATTGTATATCTCACAAGGTAGCTAATTCAGTACGTATCTTCTGTATAGATCATCTCCGTCAGTACGTGAAGCCAGGAAAGAGGGGCTCCGCGGGCTCATACATTTCCAAGGCGCCGGGTGGTGGCCATCTCTTCCTGGACTTCTACAGTTATATATACGTAAGCAGTCTGACAGGCCGAACGCACACTGCCATCGATATCTTAATTAGAAGCTCAATTAGATGATCATAGAAGCTGCGATTATTCCGTTGCTCTCTGCTCAGTTAGCAAAGGAGGCCCCATAAACGTCGTCGGTGCCTGCAAATATATATGGGGACAGGAGAAAGACGAAGAGAGTCAGCGCGTATGGGCAGATATATATATATATATGTGTGAGAGCATATTAATTATATATGTATGTGGGAGTTGATGGTCATCTTAATCCAAGTGCAGAGGGGATGTATTTCTGTTGTACAAGTACGTAACACTAACGTAGAAGTGATCTATTCTGAAGTCTTGTAAAGGATATATCATCATATTAAATTATTTTAGTGGTGTGAGTACGTACGTACGTAGTGTGTTTAAGAAAAATCATTCTAGCTAATTTTTGCGCGAGATGATCTGAACTCTCAAGTACATGCACGGTGATTTGGGAGCTCACCGGTACCCCGTGGAGCATGGCACTTGAAGCACTCCACTCTGCTCGCATAGTTGTGCATGTTGCAGCCATACCTGTTGAGCCAATATCCCAATATGAGTGTATTGGATCAGCTCAGTACAAGCTACCATGCAAAAATGAATACCCATCCTCTTTCATTGTTTTGACGAGGTGATGATCGAGACGAAGGCAAGCAGAGTCAGGTTTGGGAGCGGATCGGCCGAATAAAAAATGAGCACGGATCACCTCATATGATCATCCGAGCGAGTTCTCCCAGTCCCCAATATGAAACAGTTACAACCTCCAATCACTCTAGAGGTGAATCGACATGAACCATTATTAAATCGAGATTAATTACGATTACACTGCAGTACGTAATAGTTCAACGTCTTTAGTAACAAGTTACATCACAATTCATAACGGTTCAATCTCTATTATAGTAACAGTTCAACTCTCATTCAGTAACAAGTTGAATTTTTTGCTGACCACAAAATAACTCATTATTAGGTCAGACTAAACCGTTATGAACCGCAATATAATTTGTTACTAAAGACGTTGAGTCGTTACTAAATACAGTGTAAATCGTTACTAACTCTAATTCGGTAATAGTTGGTGCCAGTCCACCCTTGAATCATCATTTAACTGGGGTGATGACCGTCTCCTATTGGAGATTAAGAGAGACTCTCGTATGACCATCTAAAGTGATCGGGTCCCATAAAAATTGGACCTTAGCCAAGATCGTAACAAAAAAGAAAAAAATTTATGTAAAAATATAGGTGGCGGGTTGAGATCTCAGGTCAGTTGACCTAAAAGCCGACCAAAGTTAGGCGATCAAACTCAAGAGAGAGCATTTCATTCCATGATGGAGACGTTACCTGGGGCACATCCAGTCTCCAGATTTCCACCCTACGCGGCCGTAGACCCGCGGGCGATGCGCGTCGCCGTCTCCGCCTCGGAGGCCGGCGGCGTACTCGTCGCTGAACGCCCCGCAGTTGTGGCAGTTGCCGCGGCTGGCGAAGTTGTGGTAGCCGCACAGGCAGTACCAGTCACCGGGGCGGACGTCCGGGACGACGCCGGAGCCGCCGCCCGCATACTCGCCCCGGTTGCCGGGCCGCGGCTCGCCGCACTTCTGGCACAGGTCGCGGCGGCTGAAGTTGAGGTACAGGCAGGAGCCGCAGTCCCAGTCGCCGGGCTTCCTGTTCATCTTCGCCGGATCCGCCTGCATATTCCTATACGTACACGTACCCAAGAAGGCAATAATAATTAATACGAGGGGTTTAGACGACTGGCCATTAATGTTGTGTCCTATACGAACGTACGTACATGTATGCATGATCAACGGTTGAAAATAACAGTAATTACTGCACTTACTTGCTTCCACAGCTAGCCTTATAATTAAGCAGAATAAACAACACAAGAGAAAGAAACTTCGCTACAGGTTAGCTGCTAACAACATACACGTACGTATATCAGATCGACTACGTATATATACTACGCCTGTGATTGATCTTGGCGTGTTTGGTGCCCACAAACCGTAATCAAAAGGCTTCTCCGATACTGATTGGGGTTTCAGAGAGCAACATATATAATTGTGGTGCCTCTTCTTCACTCAAAGTCTTAAGCTTAGTATGAAATATGACACAGAAGAACGTTGGTTTTCACATATAGCTAGGTAATTCCTTGAATGTTTGCTCACCTTTGACTTGGAGGAAAGAACGGGCAGAAGGTGGAGGAGGGTAAGGCGGCGGTGCAAGCTGCTTCTTGATCTCCTCTTGTTTTGAAAGCGCTGAATGGTTCAGAAGGCGGGGAATGGCCAGCCTTTTATACAAGCCGATCGATGGGGAGGGTGGCTCTCAATAATAGAGAGAGAATCGTGAGAGCTGGTGTAATGAGGATGCGAGAAAAGGAGAGGTATCTGTGGGGGGTTGTCACACTTCAGTTTACACATAAAGTTGATCTTGTTACAATATATATATATATGTATATATATAATTTGTTGTAAGAATGACATATTTCGTGTATAAACTACAGATTTCTCTCTAGCCTATCCTTTGAAACGCTCTTAACTACAAATGAGGAGGAAGTCTCTTTCCACTCCTTGACCCCCCATCATGTACGTGCGCTCTCTCTTCACGGGGGCACACTAACTAGTTGGTTAACTATATTAATTAACGAGTACCTTTATCTCTATCAATTTTTTAAAATTATCAATGGATAAAGTCTTATTTATGTGGTAACCGTGTTGAACATCTTTGTTGCCATAAAATTTTGAATGGGTGTTTGACTATTAATATTAAATTTTTTGATATAATATCAATTTTTGTACTCCAATCAAATCCAACATAAACTATAATAATATTAATATTAAAACTTTTGATGCAAAAAAAATATATTATCTAATTATAAATGATCACTTGTTACAATTTTGATATTGACATTTCATCCTTTACCTATACGAGATCAATTTTGATATTGATATTGGTTGATGATGAAGTGTCAATATTAAAATTGACATAAGTGAATGCTTGTATATATTCTACGTCACACCTTGTTTACTATACGAGATTCAATGTTGATATTGATAGTCAAAAGAGAGGAGATCGCCTCAGGGGGCTCCTGAGGGAGCCCCCTCAGGCCACACACAAACCACAATGAATGTTTGACATGACGGTGCATTAAATGGTAGATGTGACAGTGCATTTATTGCGATTTGTGTGTGACCTGAGGGGGGCTCCCTATGATATTAAGTCCATGTGTCAATGCCACTGGGAAAATCTGACCCTTATCTCATATCTGATGTTATCGATGCATGTGTTTAGTATCAAGATCAAAATCTAAATCTAATACCCTATCCAAACTGCTTCGGCGCGCACATTAGGAGTACGCGCGTCGATGCATGGCTGTACATGCCCGTGTACAAAACAAAATGCATCGTAATTTGCCACATATATATAGGGGAAAATTATCACCAGGTCCATTTAAGAAAATCGGTTTACCAAAAACTCCGTTGACCACTTTTTCATCCCATTTAATCCGTTGACAACACATAATATTACCGTTTGATCCGTTTTGCCCAGCGACGGTCCCCGTATCCCCATTTTGCCCTTCCCGCAGCGATGGTGGCGTCGGCGACGAGGGGAAGCCTCGCGCGGGGGGGGGGGGGGTGAGCGCCGCCGCGGGGGGAAGCCTCGCTGGGGGAGCCTCGCCGGTCCGCGCGGCGGAGCACCCGGAGATGACGGAGGGCTACGCCGCCGGGAACCTCGTCACCCGGACGGAGGACTACCTCCGCGAGGCCGCCCGGTGAGCCGCCGGCGCCATCTCCGTCCTCCGCCGGGCGCGAGCCTCCTCCCGATGTCGGAGAGGGTGAATCGGTCGGGAGGTGCGTGGAGGCGGTCCGAGGGGGTTCCGCGGGCGGGGGGGGGGTTCCGCGGGCGGGGAGAGCGCCGCCGGGGCTCCGCGGGCGGGGGGAGCGCCGCGGGGGGAAGCCTCGGCCGGGGGGGGGGGCCTCCGCGGGCGGGGGAGCACCGCGGGGGAAGCCTCGCCGGCCCGGGGGGAGCGCTGCGGGGAGGGGAGCCTCGCCGGAGGGGGGGGTTCCGCGGGCGGGGGGGAGCACCGCCGGGTGGAGAGCGTCGCCGCGGGGGAGGGGGCCGGCGGGGGGCACTACCGCAAGGGCAAAAATGACATTTCAAGTCTAAATTGGAGTGGGTGGGACGATATTTTGAAAAAACGGACCTAATGAAAAGGTGTTTTTGAAAACGGACCTAGTGGTAAAGTGGCTCCCTTAAAACGGACCTAGTGTGCATTTGCGCTATATATAGTCAGTTTATCTCATGGAACCTAGCTGCGTCCCAATCGGCCAGGCAAATCAATCAAGCATCACGCCATGCACCGACGACGTCGATGGTCATGTACGTGTGTACGCGTTTGCCGGCGATTCCCAAGCTCGATCGATCAGCAGACTTCAGAATGCATGGGCTGCGTATATATGATCGATTCTACGCGCGCCCGTAAAAGCAGAAATGATGGAGTCGGATCCACTCCATTATTGTATCTCTCTCTCTCTCTCTCTCTCTCTCTTTTTGAACATAGCGCGCGTGTGGTCGCACACATATCATTCAATTATCTTCCTGATATATATTCTTCTAAGAACTTCAGCCGGCCCTTTCCTCTCTCACCCCGGCCCCCACTTCGTAGTGGTTGTCTACGCGGCCGGCGCAGCTTCCTGCAGCCACCTCCCATCTGAGCCAATGTACAGCAGCTCCTACCATGGTTGATCGGTTGAGATCCCGGCCCCCATCACAACCACACCTCTCCCAACGCGATAAAGAATCGATTCCTAGCTACATGATTTGGGGGGGGAGCAACGTTAACAATATTGGACGGGGACAGGCGGAGATCAACCCCCACCCCCCCCTCTTTTTATTCCCGATATGTTTTGCCCTTTTCACCTGCCAATAATTCAAAAAGGTGGTGAATCAAACCGGCTAGAAGCTGCTGAGTTCTGCTTTCCGAGAAATTTCAAAAACGTGCTCACACCAAGGAAACCTAGGTTCAGTCTATTATAAAGACTTGGAATACTCCAGTAGTCAATATGGGAATTAAACTCTTTAACACTCTCCATCTTAGCCAGCCACCATCAGAGTTGCATTAGAAATACATGAGGCAAGACCGAGTAAACACCGGAAGATAGAGCCACCTGTGTTTGACCAGTTGATACCATGAGAAATCCCAAAAATGTGTGCATGTCAAGGAGACCCAGGTCCAGACTATTATAAGGACTTGGAATATTTCTCCGATATCTAATATAGGATTTAAACCTTTTAACACTCCCTCTCTCAATCAGCCCCCGTCAGATCCATGTTAGGAATGCACTAAACAGTGCCAAGCAAACATAAGAGTGGGGCCAGCAGAGGACAGAGCCGATAGTCTGACCTATTCTGATGTCATGAGAAATTCCAAAAATGTGCGCACACCAAGAAGATTCAGGTCCATATATACTATTGTAAAGACTTAGAATACTCCTCCAATATCTAATATGGGATTGAACCTTTCAACACTTTATTCACCATGCCGTGGTACGTAGTGCAGATGGGTCTCACGATCTTCAATCAGTGTGCAAACCCCTCTACCCACACTCTCGCATGGATGATTGAATATGTATTTAATAGTTGAGTTTGGTGCATCGGGTGACTCTCATGGATGTAGTGTATAATTAATATTATGATGGCCCAGCGTTTCAAGTAATCATGTTTAGCACTTCCTTGAGATACAATCAAATAGATGTATCTTAATTAATAGACTATTTTAACTTAAAAATGATCATGTCCACGTACGAAAACAAATGAGTTTGGATCACCTTAGTTCCTCGGTGGAGGGAATAGTCTCACTTTCTAATAAAAAACGACCACAACCTCCACCCCACTTAAGTAGCAGTTCACTTGTGATCATTAAGTGACGGTTCATTTAATAAACTCAACCACCGCTTAGGTGAGATGTGAGTTGTGGCTATTATTTATTGGGAACTGATGTTATTCCCTCTAATGGAGAATTGAGGTGATCCGAACTCGGAACAAATTACATAGGATGTCTTAATTACCCCCCACGTTTATATTCTTACCAACCTCAAAATTATGACATTAAGGCTGAAGGACTCAATCTATATAAGCAAATGAACTTCGCTATATCTAGCTATTCCCATCATTCCATCACTTTTCCGCCAAGGATAAGTTGTGAAAATAAAAATTAAGATAATCCAAGATTAATATAATGATGTCATCTCACAAACTCTAAAATTATTACATTATTGAGGTTGAAGGGCTTATGATCTATAGGTGAGTAAACCTGGACGTGGAACTATTTTCACTATTCCAATATATATACATATGTCATGGAACTTAACTGTTGGGTTTACACAGAAGCAATCCAAAATCGCGCTGACCCACACGAGCATCCCTAACTACATAGTCAATGGTCGACGTCATAAATCTTTCTCTTCTGTAAACGAAAGGATATAAATATGACAGGTACCGTTGACTGAAAATGGTCCTTAATATGTAGCGATCGAACCGGCCGGATCGTAGACCTTAATATATCCTTCCTTCCTCGAGATAAGAAGGAACCCTAGACGCACAGCAAAGCCAGTAGTCACCGTCACCAGGCAGGCTGAATATTCTGCTTGCACATGAGCTTGTTCTCTTTCTGCAGCTGGTTATATGCTGCTTGCCTATCGCTACCTTCCTTCCAGTTGATCAACCGGAGTAACGGCCACCTTTTTTTTCAAGTTAAGTTAATCACTACCTTCGTTCAAGAATATTCTTCCCCCCCTCCTATTAAGCCGGCCAATAGTACTGTACCAGATGATAATACAGTACTTATCTTTTGAGGGGCTAACTGATATTTAGGTTACGACTACATACGTAGGAGGAACACCCAAAAGGAATCGGTCAAAGAGTCCCGAAGCCTACTACTTCCGTCAACCTCCCCCTCTTTAATCGAGTTCAATGTTCCTCCAACTTTCTCTTTGTAATGAATGATCAATATATGCCCTCTTTTTTTCCCCTGCCTTTTGATTCTCCTTCTTTCCTTGCTTCCTGCCTTTCGTTTTCTCCTCACCAGCCCGCACACACGGACACTGCCTTTTATTCTGATCTGACGTGCTGGCTGAATTAGTGCTTGGATGGCCTTCTACTTGCTTGGAAAATGCTCCCACGCATAGCACTTGGGTCTAAGTATATCTTTGGAGATCAAGTCAAATTGACTATCAGAAACCTTTATCAATTATGTCTGTTTGAAGGTTGAGTTAAAAATCGGAAATAAAATATGTTTTATTGCTACTAGTCCCCAGATGTAGTCCTATGAAAAAGCTATCATTTAACATTATTAATTTTTTGTGTTAGTCTCTGTTGATCTGATTGTCACATGCTCCCGGCCTCTCCAGATTTCTTGGTTCATCTGTAGAAAGTATATTTTAACTCTAAAAAAATTGTTACTTGTTTACGTATATCTAGATGAAAAGGGATTAATTTTTATCAAAAAATCTTGCTTATAATAATATATAGTTCTTTTCCTTTTCTTATCAACTATATATCGCAATGGCTGCAATACGTATGAACTAACCCCTCTAAACATTCTCTTCCACCCGTCACAAGTAGATCTCTCTCTCTCTCTCTCTCTATATATATATATATATATATGTATGCATGTATGTATATGTGTATATATCACATGGTAATTGTCTTTCGTCACATTTTCATCGTTTAGAACAATGACAATCAACAAGATCATGGTAGGACTTTTTCATCCCACTTAAGCGTATTTTCACGAGAAATTTTTTTGATATATATACTCCTATTACATTTGCTCGAACAAGAGAACGAATTTTTTTGACTATAAATATAATCTGAATTTAACAAATAGAATGAAAGATGAGTTTCTTGAAAATATTTAATGATATGTATCGAAAGAAATAATGAAACGCGATGTGATTTAATTGTTGATGGCTTTGAGGTTACGAAAGAATAAAAGATAATGTTACATGAATATCATTTAGAGTATTTAATAAATTATATCTTTAGATGTATGTTTGTTTAAAATATCTATTGGTATTATTCTATACCTTTAATAGCACTTGATTTCATTGAATTTGAGCTACACCCACAAATAAATAATTCTAGCTAATTTGCAGTGTTGACTTTAATTAGTGGGAAGGTCAAATCTTTGAGAAGACAAATTATAACACTTCCATTCAAGGATATGTTGAGAAATTAATTAAATTAGGTGTCTATAAAATCACTTTGATTTTTAAAGGTTAAGCTGAATAGAACATCAAAAATTAAGTGTGCTTTAATAAAAGTAGATGTACATTGAGTAATAATTGTTAGAAAGTTTTAGTTCTTGCAGTTTTCAGGCACACCTTCGCTTTATTCCAATAATTATAGAGGTGTTTGTGATAAAATTTTGCATTAAAAATTTAAGATAGATAGAGACATATATAAAATTATTGTGTTTGATACAATACGTGTATATATATATATATAAAGAGTGGTGACCATACTTTTGCAGCAAAACCTTAAATTATCGTGGAGACAAACACCCTTGAGTAGGGGTGTTCATGGTTTGGTTTGGTTTGGTTCCTTAGTATTTTTTCTCAAACCAAATCAAATCAAACTATCTCCAAAACCAAACCAAACCAAACCAAATTAATTCGGTTTGGTTTGGTTTGGTTCGGTTCAAACCATAATTTATTAAGGTAGAGTAAATATGTCAATATATAATTTCATTTTATTTATTTTAAATCATATTCTATTAAAATTTAGTGTATTTGTTTATAAATTTCATTAATTTGTCTTAAAAACTCTTGAAACAACTTTATTTTTATAAGAAAAGGCACAAAAACATTGTATTATATATAACTTAAAATAAAATATTTAATCTAATTTGGGTTATTCGGTTTAGTGGTTTGGTTTGGTTTGAAGGGCTCTAGGAACCAAACCAAACCGATCAGTAACTCAAACCAAACCAAATCGAACCAAACTCCTGGTTTGGTTTGGTTTTTCGGATTGAACCAAATAGTGAACAGCCCTACCTTGAGGTTGAGAATCAGCACACATCAATGCCACTTTTTGGGCTCCCAATGGGCCTGTGCGTTGGGTGGGCCGTACATCAATGCTACGCATGATGAGCTGTGTGTGCATCCGTCACTTAATTGCTTAGCTGAGGCTAAGGGTGTGCATCAGTTCAAACCTAAATTCAAATTGGCATGACTTGTTCCATTTTGGTTTGGCTCTGTTTGAACCATCTTTTCAGTTTGACTAGTTTGAAAACTTTTCAAATAGAATCAAATCAAATTAATTAAAATATTATAAATAAATTATTTTAATAATAATAAAATTAAGAACTTTTATAATAAAATAATTAATTATTTATAATCTTAAGTGTCAATAAATATGTGAAGTTTTATCAATTTAAATATCTTATATATTTTCTATCTTAAACTGAATCGAGTCAAATCGAATTAAACTGATTTGGTTTGGAAAAAAATAGACCATACCCGACCAAACCTAAAGAGGGCACACTCCTACTCTTTACCACCCTCGGGTCAGGGCTGCAAACGTTTTGTTGTAATTTTTACCTGAATATTATCATATACACCAAAGGGTTTTTTTGTACAAGTTTAATTTTAGGATAATCCAGAGATTATACACTTGACCATTGCGTGTAAATCCACTCGTTTATTAAATTAAACATATCCAGCGGAAAAGGAGATTTTGTAGTATGATTCACCGATTCCCTGTACTCAAACTTGTCTAAGCTCATCAGACAAGCTCAAATTTTAAAATGAATTTTCAGTTACGTACTAAAATGAATATTTTAAACTTAAGCACCGAGAAAAATAATTAAGATAAGGTGTATCTATCACATTTGACTAATTGACCTGCAATTTATAAGCCAAATTAGACTTATGAATTAACTAATTTATTTGAGCCATGAAAGACCACAAAATTTCGGGCTCTGCAAGGATAGACATGCAGATAAACAAAGTGGCATGCTTTCTTTCTTTCTTTCTTCACTTATGAGTAAATAAAATTTGAGAAAGTATGTTTTTCTATTTGAAATTTTTCGGCACAATCGATCCCTTGTAAGTATATCAATTTCCTTTATTGTAATTCGTACCTTGTTAAATTAAACAACACATAGCACGAGGGTTGTGACAGCAAGAGCTATATATATAATTCTCATAGTTTCTTATTGGTATTTTATCCGTTCACAATGACGATAATGGGTAATGGGTGTTTTGGTTATATGACAAATCGAGTTTTTGTTACAAGTGTATGTTTTTGTGATAAAGCTCGTTTAAAAAAGTTTGGCAACTATTAAACAAACATATGTTTGTAACAAACTAATTAAAAAGAGCTTTTGGCAATTATTATAAATATATTTTTATAAATGATTTCTTCTTGGACAAAAATGGTGAAACCTTTTTTTTGTGGTCCCCCACCTTTTCTAGTTATACGTTATGAACAAAGTTATGTCTTATAAGGGACGATTCCTTCATTGACAAAAAAAAATGCAACCAAATTAACACCCCATAAGCATTGATTTGTAAGAGATTTAGATCCTTCCGTATTAGATAAAATGTGGCGTTTGGTTGCACAATATTTTTTTATATATTTTTATGATAAAATTTAAGCCGGTGAAAGACATAAAATAAAATTATCATGTTCATTCTCAGCTAGATGGTCTGCCTATGGAGTAACCGGCTCTGCAAACTTAAATCCCATGGGAAATTTTAAAACAATGTTGATAGTGATGACGGTGATGATGATATATAAGGAAGTTCACACTTGCTATGGCAGAGTCTAAAATGTTAGCTTCCACAAAATAGAACCTCCAACTTAGCATTTCACTGTTTTATGCACAAGTTCCCATTTCTTTATATTTTTCTTAAGAGAATCCTCTTAACTGAATGGTTTGCCGTTTGCCGACAGAAAAAAATTAAAAATTTTTAAAAATAAAATTATACAACAAAATAAGTAAAGATGAACCAATACCCATAGCTTGGAAGAGGTGATCTCTAACTCATAAGCTCAAAAATAGCAAAAGGCCGAACGCACCAAGTATAAATTTCCATCCGTTTCTCTCCAAGGCTTCCTTTTGTGTCTTCTATATACCATTAGGATACACAAGGTTATCTGTGCGCATTTGGTTGCTGATTTATTAGATAGAACTCGAAATCATATGCTGCCATTAATGGAGGCTGCTCACCGCTCAGCATAAACCAGGGAATCATTCTTTGTAAAGGTTCTGTATCCAAGAAGATCCAGCCAAGCTACCTCTGCACACCCGTGTTGGCTTGTGTGTTCGTTCTTCATGCTCCCTAATGTGTGGTCGGCGTTCTCTTTCCCCAGGCTTGATAATTTTCAGTTTCTAAGATGAATAATTTCTCTTGGCCGTGGCAGCCTATCTTTTCTCCTTTCAACCATTTTCTCGTCCCTTCCTCAAATGCCATCACAGTCAAGAATGGACCGGTACTGTGATGGGATTTGACGAGACAATAGCAAGGCGTCGTCTCTGTGCCCAGTTTGGAACCCCCTGAAGCAAACATGCCACGACCTCTGGTATTTGTCCACTTCCTTAGACTGTAAGATACTGTCCACCCACAAAGGCTAGCTAGTAATTCCTAGTAGTTTGAGAACACCCACCGGCCTATGACAATCTTCCCTTCTCGGTCGCCATCACTTTCTCTCTGTTGGCAATATTTTCCAGCAGTTCGAAACTTCATGAAATCTCTCCAAGAAACTCCTGAAACCTTTTGCACGGCCGCCGAGGGAAGGAAGAAGAAAATGGCGTTTGCTTCTCTATTTAATTAAGCACGCAAAAAGATATGGCTGAATCAAGAAGAGGAATGATGTGTTTGATATGCCTAAATAAGGATTCTCTTAATTTCTGCCATTCTTTTAAATCATTATATATGTACACATGCAAGAGAGATGTCTCCAGATGGCAACACAGTGGCCGGTTGTATATGTTGTCTCTGATTTATCTACTGGAATTAACCCACCTTGGTCATTGTTGGAATAATCCTATACATATATGTTGGGTATTACCAAAGAGTTTGTGAACATGTGAGTGTAGTAGCAGCATCCTATGTTGTATATATTGTCTCTGTTAATTATTTGGCTTGGTTTAGCTTTTATGTTTTTTTTCTCAAACCAAACATACCTCCCTAACCAACTCCCCTAATTTGGTCCTTTCAAATTATGTTTTACTAATATATTTGTCTATATAAAATTTATTTGGTTTATTATAAATCATATTATGGAAATATAATGTTCCATATTTTTATATAAAAATATATACAAATATTGTTAACTTACCTAATTTAAAATAATTTTTCAATTCAATCTAATTATTCAGTTTACCGGTTTTACGTTTAGTTTGAAGGATCTTTGAGGCCAAACTAATTAAATTATTTGCTACTTCAAAATCCAATCAAATTGAACCCATGAAATAGCCTGAACACCCATAGTGCCTTCTCATTATCTTAAGATTTTGAGTTCGAATGATTGAATAAATTTGACATTGTGTCAAAGCCCGTGGTTTTCTATGGGCCGTATGTGTTCATATCTCCCTGTTGTACCTACCTGATGAAGTATGGTAAAACTAATTGAGACGTACGTATTAAAGTAATCTCATAGAGTAACATTACAAAAGGGTTTGCGAAAAAAAATGCAAGCTTATTAAAGGACATCTCAAGTTGTATATGTATATATATATATATATATATATGTTTCCGGACACGGCAGATGATCATCAATTGTGTTCTAACTCACTGCTCCTTCGATGTAATAATTCATCTTTTGCATGGTAGTCCCGTTCCCCGTCTGGTCAAGTCCGGCCCCCAATTCTTGCCCTTCCCTCGTCCCTTTGCTCCCCCGGACGCACTACCCGACGGAGACATGCAGGCCCGCCCCGCCGGCGTCGTAAATTAAGGAGAGCTAGCTAGCTCGACGAAAACCTCTCTGCCGGAGTCTTCAAAAAAAAATAAAAAAAATCACCTAATGATCGAGAGACGTTGGTTGGAGCCTCTCAGATACCCGACGGGGATGTTTCTGTCCGCAGTCTAATCGTGCGGCGGTGTGATCGGATGCAAACAAGCGGCGACACTCTGTTTTTTTCTCGGCTTCCTCCGACAATATGTTTATATAGTGGTCGATCGAGATAATGTGCGCTTCTAGCTTGTTCTCTCTAGCTTCTCTCTCTTTGTTCTTTCCTGCGTGCAGGTGCCCGGCCGGTCGACATATATGGCCCTGCGTCCTAATGGTGTCTAGCTAGCTATCTCTTTGTCCTATGTGTATCCTCAGCTGAAAGTAAACAGCCCGTTGCCTCTCAATTGATAAAGCAATATCCCCGATTCGTTCTTTAACTAATTCACCAGGTATAATTAATTAAGCTTCTTCTCCTGCCGGACGAGAATGTAAAAGTAAATAGAAAAATCAAGTAGAAGAAGATGCATCACAGTGTTTATAGAAAGAGAGAGAGAGAGAGATCACGGGGCGAGTGAGAATGTGAGAGGAGCCGAAGATGACGGAGGAATTAAAGGTTGGTGGAGAGACGGTAATCGAGACCGTGCAGTCAACAGACAAGAAAGCGGGGAAAAAAGAAGTAACGAGAGAGAGAGAGAGGGAGAGAGTCAATCATGCTATTGATCAGAGCTTGTAAAAAGGAGAGCTTGTGTGAGACATCTCAAGGCACATACGGAGAGAGAGAGAGAGAGAGAGAGAGACGGCTGGGGCCTCCCCCTAACAACACTGCTCCGCATGCCCCCTCATCAGCGCCGAGACCTCTGCCGGGCCTGCGCTGGAAGCTGAAAAAGTTTGGCGAAGAACGAGCTCGCGAGAAAGAGAGAGAGAGAGAGGGGAATGATGACATTCTGGTGGTGAGAAAGCAAGAACAGATACAAGTCAATGAGTATCTCGAAAATGAAAAGGGCAGGTTATAATTTCAAATTTTCAAGGGCTTCACGTCAGATTTCATTTTCTACGTCAACCCATAACATTAAACACAGTTTAATTAGGCTAGCCACGAGAAGAGGGCAGATCAAAAACTGTCTGATGTGCTGCAGTTTAGAATATTGACTTATCTTGGTTTTAATGATCTACGTAAGAAATGAAAAACAAACCTAGACTGGAAATAGGTAATTTGCCGTCTATATACAATGAAGTAGAGTTATTCCAAATGCCTTAAATTTTGATGAGGAAATTTAAGGATTGGGCTGCTCTTAGAAGTTGGGTCGACCCTTTGATCGAGCTATTCATCAAGTTTTGTGAGGGGCTGGAGTTGGGGGACACTAATATGAGAGTACATATGCATGGCACGGTGATGCAATAATAACTTGATCTGATGGGAGCCCGTATATATCAGCTACATTTCAGCGCCGCAATCATAGCGCACAAGAATAACCCAAAAAATTCCTAATTAGTTGCACCCAATACATTACATATATGCATACATTTGACATATATATATATATATATATATATATATATAGAGAGAGAGAGAGAGAGAGAGAGAGAGAGAGAGAGAGAGAGAGAGATTGAAAGGGGGCATCTGAACATTATCAAGTAGAAAGCTGGCAATTAACGGATGACAAAGGGCGAGGGAGTTGCATGAAAAGCCAGGAAGCCTAGATATCTAAAGGATGCAAATGTATAGAAAGATAAAGCCTACCCAAATTCATATTTTGAATCTAAAATTTGAATCTATTTATGATGAGATAAAAAACTAAAGAGTGTTTGTGGTTGTATGATAAAAAAGATTTTTTCCCTACATATATATATTTGTAACAAAACTTGTTTAAAAAGGTGTTTGATTAACCATTAATCAGGATAAAACAAAAGTACGTTGAAAATTTCACTTGGAGAAAAAGAGGTAATCATATCTATTTATTTACCTTGTGATTCCTCCTTTTTTTAGTTATAACGGTTCTGCCTTTTTTAGTTGTTATATTATCAACATGATAAAGTTACTAATTTACATTTTATTCTAATGCATAATGTTATTACAAAGGTGCATAGTAGTTACTTATATTATTCACAATAACTTAAAAATTATAAAAAATTTAATGCATAAGTGGGTGTTAACATTCTCTTATGTCAAGGAGTATGAGAGCACATAAATACCAAATTTTGAAAAAAAAATGTGGGTTGTGCACTTTTAAGAAGAGAGATATACATACAGACAAAAAATGAGATGAATCACTTTGGGTCATCAAACTATGATCAGACTAGTAGCACTAGTCTTGTAGGTATTGAGAGGTTATAGAGGATAGTTGAAAGATTGGCCACTTATGTGGTGTTCTTGATGAAATCATTCTTGTGGTGTTTACAATAATTAGTTGTTGCTCTTGGTGGAGCCATTGGCGGGCCATATATAGGATTAAATGGCGTCACGTGACCTTTTAGATTTTGAAAATTTTATTAAAACTTACAATTTTTAACAAAAATAACTTAACATGTGAAATTTTATAAAAAATAATCTGACAGCTAGTTTTTTAGTAACTTCGCTGAATAAAATTTTTATACTTGACTCCATGTGTGCCACTCCCCACTAGCATGGTTAATGTTTGTTGAACAAACTTTTGGACTAACTTGGCCAGTTGGCCTGACCCTACATAATTATATTGTTAATCTATCTTCACTCAAGTTGTAGAGAATTTTTACGTAGCCCAATCTAGTTTGACTCATCCCAATTCTTTTTATTTCATAAGTACGTTATTATTAAATTCAACAAACTGAATCATTAAAGTTAACGACATTAAGTTTTTTTAAGGAGTGTTTTACTGATTTGAAAGAAAGGATACAAGGAAGACTTCTTTCCTTACCCCTGAACAAGTACATACTAAGAAAATAAACCCGACATATCACTCAACAAACATAAGGGGGAGAGATCCCTTGTAGACATCATAGAGCTCTCCCCCTCTAACAAGCAAGGAATAAAAACTAGGAGGAGATGCCTCTTATAAGAATGATAGCTCTCCCAATACAACAAAACAAGCACATGCTAGGCGGCAAAATCGAACAAAAGGAGATAACTTGCAGAAGTAGATTCGCAATAAAGGAGCATAGGAAACAGTCTCAAATATGAAGATGTGGGAGGCTGGTTTTTATCCACGGTAATCTCACCATGAACAGATGAAGGTAAAGAAGAAGTAAAGGGAAGAAAATGTCGAGCGTCGCATTGCAGGAGGTATTAGCTAGAGCATACCCCGTCTTGTTGTCTTCTCGTATGACACGACAGAATTGGACATCATTGCTAGCTAGAATACATTGGAGATGCGTCCATCAGGGAAAATAATAATAATAATAAAATCCATGAAACACTAGAAGAGGAGGTGATGAGGTCCTCAAGTAAAAGACAGTCTCACTCCACAATTAAGCTTGATAATCCCATTGAAAAACACATTTCTTAACTAAGAAAGATGGCACATAATTCTGACAAAAGATGTGAGAGTGTATAAAAAACCATAGGAAGCCATGCCTAAATTATCACGATCATTCTTAAGAACAGTTTTCATACAAGATTAGATGAATGAGTGGTCATACTAAATTAAATAGAATTAACAATAAATATATTAGAGAAATTGTCAGGACAAGATAGACTTAGATTAATTTAGAAGAAAATAATTTAATATGATTTATATGATTTAAATATGTTAGAAAAAGTAATTCAAAATTAACATGAGTGGAGAAAAAGAATCTATATGGCCAAACTCAAATAATTTAGGGTTAAAGCTCGAGTTGAGTTAAGTACAAATAATATGTGAAACTAAAGAGAACAGGGAGAAGCTAGAGATGAACTAGCCAATGATATGATCAAATGAATATTTATTACAAGAAGTAAGATTGGTTTCATTCTGAAATGTTTCCATCCGAAATGTTGCTTTTTCACTAAAAGTCATGACATGATTGAGATTTTTACAAGGATGATTAATGCAACATACACATTTAACATCAATGAAGAGCCTATTAATGATGGTTCTATAAAGGAAAAAGAGGTTTTATAGGTAAAAGGGAGCACCAAATGAGCTTGGGAGTTGTTCCCAAGAACTTGACAGGTTGATTTAGTAGAGAATAAACTATAAGAGTTGAGTTTCTAGATAAGTTTGTCTCGGGCCTTGAAAGGTAGAGAAGAATTAGGAAGGTTGGTTAACAAAGACCGGATATCTAAGTATAGACCCTGCATGATGAACTTGTGATTAGAGACAAATTTGGAACAAACATATAAAAGAAAATACCTTGATGAGAGTCTTTTTGAGAATTTCATCTCACATCATAACATTATATTTGCAAGTGAAGACAAAATAAATTATGATTTATTTGTCCCTGAAAATATTATATCCACTAGATGTCGTAGGGAGTTTAAAATTCTAATTTGTTTCAATCCTCTAAGGAAAATGTTGTAAAGGTAGGTCGGGGAGGAGAAGAAGATCAACCCATTGATTAGTGAAAATTAGATTTTTTTTTTAGGGCACCTAGACCAGCCCAATCATCGTGCCAAAAGCTAATATTTTCTTGGCCTGCAAACCACCTGAAGTTTTCAAGGGCATAGTCTGGTTAGGTTTTAGAATCATCTTCCAACGAGATGAAAATGTAATAGGACAATCAAAGAAATTATGATGTTTGATCAAGTAAACTCTATTCACATACCTCATATATGTCTTTTTTGCCAATGGCTTTCTAACAAAGTTTTACTTAAGAGTGGACCTCAGATATAGAGATACAAATATCACTTTTCTCAATTGGCATAGCTAGATGCTTCCAAGGAATCTAATGCATGCGAGGATATGTGTAGAACAAGAACCCCAAAAGAAGCTATCAAATAATTTGTCAAGAGAAAGCAACTGTGCGTTGGGGGGGACAGCATGAGTCTGCCACTTTGGGAAAGCATCTTGTATCCAATTTAAGAGCTTATTTCTGACTTTCTTTAGGAGAGGCTAAAAGTATGATATACTTTGGAGCCATCTTCGGAGATAGGGGCCCCTAGATAGAAAATAGAAAAAGCTTTATGAGAGATGGAGGAGCATCTCTAGAGATTTGGTTAATCTTTTACATGGAGTTTTACTAGAAAGTCATAAGCCAACGTAGAGAACCATTAGTCATTAGTGAAAACAATAGCATTTTCTCCAAAGAGAATGTGAGAGATAAAGGGGACATTTGGAAAATAGAATACAAAGGAGATCAAGTTACTGTCAACTAGAGAGTGACAGCCCTTGTTGAATGTTTCTTCGGCCAAGATGAAGAGTTTTGAAGTCAGTTTTTGTCTAAACCCTTAGAATACTATAAGATTGATAACAACTTAAATGATATCCTATTTTGGTTGAGTAAAAGTAATATTTTCAATGAAGTTGTGTCTTGATGTTTTAAGCATATTTTGGCATAAATGTCAACCCAATTAAGGTCCATAGACTGAAACTTTAAGGGTCCGCAGGCCAACCTAGCCCCACCCCTACTTCTATAGGGTACGTCTATATATGAAAGACCTCTCTCTAAGTCAAACATATAACTTTTATCAGATAGAACTTCAAACATATAACTTCCAAACATCTTTGTAGCACTTGAGAAGGAATGCTCTTAGTTTAATATTTGCAAACCATTTGATAAATATATAATCATTGGTGTTTTTAGCATTTTCAAATCATTTGATACTGCATTAAAACCAACACCTAAATTTTATCAACACTTATCTCTCAAAGAACTACTTTAAGTGAAGCGGTTTATAACCTTCTTTTTATGTTCAGAAATAGAAAACATATGATTCATTTTTTTACAAGATAAGATAATAACAGTGATATTAAAACTTTGGATAAACAAACAAAGCCAAATCAAACGACCACCTACATTTCATGTCTGAACTTCAATGTTGAATAATTCCTATTTTGTTTTTCATGACTGATCTTTATGAAAATACATAGATTCAGAATAGTTATGTCCCCTGTATTGAAGTAATTAAAACCATTATATACAACGTAATTATTAAGCCGCTGTGAATCACCAATTCATGCGTACATACGTATGTAAATTTGATCTATATAACACAGATCGATGTTACAACTACGGGGATGATCCTATATTGACTTTTATAAACTTGATATTAATTGTAGTTATACATATCTTCGACCCTTCAATCTCAATACAATGGTTTTGGAGTTGGTAAGAATGTATAAATATAAATCCAACTTCATCACATTTTTAGGAAAAACGAAATATTGGGGTGAACGTAATTAAAATTTCCGGATTCAACATTAAGCAGTCATCGCAGTTGTTAGACAGTTACACACATATGACTACGTTAACAGGTAATAAATGGTGCACAATTATAAATAATTATGTAACACACTGTAATCATACTCATCTGAACAAAACAGTATTCACTGTAGAACAAACATCGTCATTGCCCATTTCTTTGGTTTTATATCGTAACAAAAAGTTATGTTCTAATTTTTTTTTTAAAAAAAAGGCCATAGAAAAATGCTAAGACCAATCCACAGCCCTTCTTTCCACGTCTTCACATGTAGGATCTTACCCAAGGGAATGGGCAGAGCAAGCAAGCTACATTAATCTTCCCACTGGAGATACAAGAAGCCTTCCTTGTTAATGGGATTCACATGCCTCTTCATGCCTTCTCTCACCAGAAAAAGAGTACACATAGATGGCATGGGTCCTAAACTATAAAATATTATCATATGTAAATGTGACCATCTCCTTACCTTCTATAGAGAGAGAGAGAAAGATTTAGGTATTTTTATATGGATGTACTTATTTTTTTTAGAAGAGCGAGATTTAAAGATCTTTTAAACATTGCCAAAGTTTAAAAGGATATATTTTTATAAATACAAGTAAATATAAAGACTGAGAGACGTAAGAATCTATTTTATTTTACTCTTTTATTTTCATGTTGACAGCCGGAAAGTTAAATCTACCAGGGGTATGTAGGCAACGCGTGAAATTCCGAGTGCAATTTTGGCAGACATCTGGGTAGAAGTATTTATCATGCCGCGGTCGGTCATTAACGTCGCCCGCGGGGGGGAGGGGGCGGCGGCACGGGTCGTGCATGCTCGGTGACGCCCGGCTTTTCTCCTTTGAACCACTCTGCGCTGTACACGTGTACCCATCCGCTCTTCTGCCCCCGTCTTTGCTTATAATCTTACATGTGCCCTTCTGTTCACTTGAATCATCTTTTTTTATCCTATCTTTGTCTGGGAAACTGCCGAGAAAAATTCGACCGAAGATTTAGAGGTATAAAGCTACGGCATAAGATTCCGAGGGTATTAAGTTAATTATAGGACCGTACAAGTGCTTGTCTCTACTTATTCGGCTGTGGCATTTTCGTGATTGAAGCAAAACCCAAGGGCTTTTTATTTGGGTTGGCGTGTAGAACCGTGAAGAGCCTTTGGGAAGAAGATTTATATGATGCCGCCGGACAGTTTGGAGAAGGCCTCCCCTTCCATGACGCTTCTAAACCCGCAACCACCGCCGCCGCACCCCATGGCGTCGGCGCCCATGAGCCGAGACGAGTCCGACTACGACAGCAGCTGCTCGTCCTCCGCCGCCGGGGGACGCGGCTCCCGCCGCAGCTGGATCAGCGACGTTAGCTTCAGCAGCTCGAGCTCCGTCTCCCTCCGCTCCTTCGGCAGCGACACCGCCGGGCTCCGCCGCTCAGTCGACTACTACAAGCCGCACAAGGCGAACCAGGCGGAGTGGGAGGCCATCAGGCGCGTCCATGCCGCGGACGGTCGGGTGTGCCTCGACCATTTTCGCCTGGTCCGCCGCCTGGGCAGCGGGGACATCGGCAACGTCTACCTCTGCCGCCTGCGGGAGCCAGGTCTGTACTGGAGCAGCGCCTCCGGCGGCGGCGGCGGCTGCGCTTACGCCATGAAGGTGGTCGACAGGGAGGCGTTGGCCGTGCGGAAGAAGCTGCAGAGGGCGGAGGCGGAGAGGGAGATCCTCGCCATGCTCGATCACCCGTTCCTGCCGACACTGTACGCCAGCTTTGAGGCGTCTCATTATTCCTGCTTGGTCATGGAGTTCTGCCCCGGCGGCGACCTTCACGCCCTCCGGCAGCGCCAGCCAGGGCGGCGCTTCAGTGTCTCTTCTGCTAAGTAAGAGCTCCCCCCTGACGTCTCCGGTCATCTCTCTCTCTCTCTCTCTGCTAGATGCAAGTTTCAACCATGCAGTCTTTCCGTGTCTGACCTGCTGGCCACCATGGGTTGATCTTGTTCAGGTTCTACGTAGCTGAGATCCTTCTGGCCCTCGAGTATCTCCACATGATGGGGATTGTCTACAGGGACCTCAAGCCGGAGAACGTCCTCGTCCGCGCCGACGGCCACATCATGCTCTCTGACTTTGACCTTTCCTTCAAGTGCGACGTCGTCCCAAGGCTCCTCCGCCCCCAAGCTGCCAAGAGGCTCCCCGGCGGCGCCGCCGGCGGCAAGCACCCGCCCTCGTGCGTCCCGCCGCCCATGCAGCCCGTGCTCTCCTGCCTTTACGGCGGGGAGAGGGGATGCGCCAGGAAGGCGCGGGACGAAGAAGATCTAGCCCCCGCGGCCGGGGGCGCGGGCGCGGGCTCTCCGGCGGAGCCGGAGCCGGAGCTCGTCGCGGAGCCCGTGACGGCGCGGTCGAGGTCGTTCGTGGGCACCCACGAGTACCTGGCGCCGGAAGTCATCTCCGGCGCCGGCCACGGCAGCGCGGTGGACTGGTGGACGCTGGGGGTGTTCCTGTACGAGCTCCTCTTCGGGCAGACGCCCTTCAAAGGCGACAACAACGAGAAGACCCTGATCAACATCCTGAAGCAGCCGCTGAGGTTCCCCAGGTTGGCAGCCAACGGGAAGGACTGGGAGGACATGGCCAGGGCGCAGGACCTCATCTGCAGGCTCCTGGTGAAGAACCCTAAGAGGAGGGTCGGCAGCTCCAAAGGGTCGACGGAGATCAAGCGGCATGAATTCTTCAAGGGTGTGAATTGGGCGTTGATCAGGTCCGTGAGGCCCCCTGAGGTGCCCAGAGACCCGCACAGAGCTAAGGCCAAGGCTGCGCCTACTTCTTCTGTTGCTGCCGCCGCCCAGAAATCAGCTGCCACGAGCAAGAAAGAGACTCCTGCCGACTTCTACCACAACGTTGTGCTTCAGCATTTTGACTACTTCTGAGTCCCGTTCTGAGTAGCTTGGTGTAGATATATAATAAAAGTAAAAATACCAAGGCAGGCATGCGGTGATCAGCATTATGAGCTCGAGAAGTCAACATAACCCCTCATGAGGTCGCACATATCTGGATTTGCATGTCGATTTGCAGACAGAGCTGCGGATGGCGAGGATCTGTTCCTTGGCAGCATGGCCTCTCTCTTGCTCACAGATCCTCGCGAGATTAACCTTTTCATCTCATATTGCTGTCGTCTTAGGGTTGGATCATGATCTCATGATGTAAATTAATGAGTTTTATGACCTTTTTTTGGTATTTCTCTTTCTCTCCCCCGTTTGACGATCCTGCGAGGAAAGAAATTAAGTCCTTTCTTTTACCGTGTTGTAATCGGTTTGATTTAGTTTACTGATTCTAGGCAACTGATTTTTGGATCTTTCTTTCTCTTATGTAATTAACTCTGAGTACCGAGACTAATTAAGGGTGTGTTCGATTGCGATTACGAGAGAAATTAGAAGTTACGAATTAATCTTTTTCTCTTCCTTTTGTTTTTTTTAATCTAGATCGTATGATAAATGATAATATCCATGTAATTGATCTCTCGCGGTGGTTTTAAAAAATTGAGACATTACATAATATATGAGTCGATCTCTGATCTCTTCTTTAAAAATTTAATTAAACTCAGTCATTACAATTTCAAAAGTAAGAAAATATATGTTGATATGTTTGGATAGGACTGTGTGATCGATGTTAGAAATTTTAAGGACTAAAATATTCTCTTTCACAATCTCAACCAAACACACCTCTGAATCTACTGGCTAATTAAGAACCACAAGATCTAGCTCATGCTTAGCAGCCCTCAGTCGTCTTTCTTTGCCCTTAGCATATGTGTGTGTGTATATATATATTCATTAAATTAATTAACCGACACTAGAGATAAAATAAAGAAATCTACTGCTCAGATCAATGTGCCCTGTTGGCCACCCGATCAATCCGTTTGCCAAAAGTTTAGCATGCGATCTTATCTCTTTTCAGAGAGAGGCGTTTCTTGCAATAGGATAAGATGCACTTGTGTTCTGGTCTCGGAGGAAGCAGCTCGATCGGAACTCAATTGGGCATGTTTGGCAACGATTACTGGAATATTCATCTTTTCTCTGTCCGATCACGGCAACAAAAGATACTTGGTATTTGCTTCCCGAGAAAGCTGTCGACAGCCTGCGTAAGCGATCCAGGAAGATCCAAGTTTCAAACGCAGGAGGACGAACATGGTCGAAGTACTTTTTGCAGCAAATGCATGCATGCGTCGCAAAAGCGTCATATAGAGCCAGCTATTCTTAAACAAATCTTCTTCTTCTTCTTTTTTGAGGGCTGATCACCTCAGCACTTTAGGGGAGTTTTCTTAATTGTTAACGGGAACTTGCCACCTTTACATTTGATATATATTTAACTCAAACTATTGCATTAATAAATTAAGGAAAGGAGTAAGCAAAACAGAGAGAATATTAGTAAAATATACAGATGAGAGTGCTGTTGAAAATGGTCATTAATGTACTATTTTGAGTTAAAGTTGGGCCTTAAAGGTTAGCAACACTAGGCAACTAGCTCTTTTTCAAGTGCGGACTATATAAGGTGATCTGGAAAAAAAAATTTAGTCACGATTAAACAAACATTTTCATTCTTCGTATATATACACACATCATAAATACCATAAATAAAAAATAATGTATTGGTGCTCTATATGAAGATGTGTTCTATCATAGATAGTCACTAATTAAGGTGACATTTGATTTGACTTAATAGAATGTCTAAAGTCTTAACTCCATCTCTAATGGGGTGTTTGGTTGCATGATATTGAGGGTTTTTGTTTTAATTTTTAAAAATTGTAAGAAAACTTGTTAAAAGAGGTGTTTGGTAACCATGACAATTTTATGTTTTAAAAGTGATTTTATTATTAAACAAAAAAAGAGGGTCCCACCTCTTTCTTTTTTCTTGTGGTCCCCCACTTTGTTTGGTCATGTGTGGTAGTTACTTTTTTTGTAATCACATCCCTCCAAATATGATAGTTTTATGTCATGAGTTGGTTCACTTTTTATTTTAATACAATTTTTTATCATTAAAGTGTACAAAATTTTATCATGCAACCAAACACCCCATAATCTCTCTTGTGAAATACAAAACCTTTGTTAACTCTCTCCAAAAAAACTATATAGTGAATAACTTAAAGCTAAGTAATTTTTCGAAGGTGTTTGACTAAACGGTTTGAATGCCCAACTTTTACCTGATTCGGAGGTTATACATTTGACATAAGACCTATCTAAACAACAAAATTGATGCCACCAATCAAAATTAATATTGACCTCTGTCGGGTATGAAAGACAGGACAAAGCGACAAGCGAGGAGAAAGGAGAAGAATAGCAGTTTCGGAATCCACGGGAGAGGGAAGTGGGTTTGGCCTCCCTTGGGAAGAGAAAGGAAAAGGGGGTTCGGCCTCGGCCAGAAGAGAGAAAACCCAGCACATCGCGGTGCAAACAAATTTCTTTTCAAATAATCAAATTTCATTAATATCTTGAGTAAAAACTATTACAACACATAAATAGATCCAAATATTACCAAAATTAAAATTCTCATTTGACTCAAACTAGGACATCAAAGAAACTCAAATCAAATCCTAAGATAATCCAAACTTTTATATTTATCCAAAAAAATAAACTCAAATCAAATCTTAATATAATCCAACTTTCCCATTTTTCTAAAAAAGAAACTCATATCAAATCCTCTAATTTGATTCATAATCCAAGCTTTCCGATTTTTCTCTTTTGCTGTCCTTAGATTACGTCTAATCTGGTGTTGCTTCAAATATTATATATTCAAGCAACAAGGACCCCAAACAATTCTGCCTTAGTACGTAGATTTGATTAAATATATATATAAGATTCGTTGTGCAGAGGCTCAGAGGTTGCGTTACCGTTTGGGAGTAGCAATTTCTCGGTAGAACAATGAGAAGAGGTTGTGCTTGCATGGGCGAAGGTGACTCTTCACCGAATGGTATAGTCAATCATATATGTGCATAAAAAGAATAATATATGTATATAGTTGATCAGAGACGTGTTAGTACAGGAAAGCTGTGGATTAGAGCCGGCATCCATGCATATCACTTCAACTACATCACCACCACATCTCCGCTAATTAAGGAATCCAAATATATAAAATAGACCCAACTTACGTCAAATACCACTTTTCTTCTTTCCAATCAAAACAAGTGAAGATAACGTTGTCATTGTCACCATGTTGGGGACGTCCCTTAGCCTGCTCCAAGCTTGAGCATTGCTATGATAAATCCATCAGGTTATATATGATAGTACATGGAAAGGTTGGCTATACACATGTGTTGAGGTGTTAGATACCATTTTTTCCCTCTCTCTATATATATTCATGATATACACATCATGGAGAAAAGCAAAGGATGACCCCTACATACATCTGATTGGCCCATCTGAGTTTCATGCTAGAAATAATAATGAAGGACGAAGTGTGCGTATAGATGGTTTTCTGGGTAGGCTATATTTTTACGAGAGTGGATTGAATATTCATTGATTTCGTCTCTGTGATGGATTTGTTATCCTAGCTGAGTAGTAAGGAGAGGGAAGGGGAGAGGGGGCATGATGCAGCAGACTAACATGATGGAGAGGACTGAGAGGCTCCAGCCCTCGTGGTCAAACCGCCCATCATGTACAAGGGTGTTTTGTACCCATCGAGAGATCGCTTGAGAGAGAGAGAGAGAGAGAGAGAGAGAGAGAGAGGGCTCTTGATGGCCTTCGCAGTATAGGCTGCCGGACTCATCACAAGCTGGGAGGGCCAGCAGCACGCGTGCTTCTTCAGCCCCCCCCCCCCCTCTCTCTCTCTCTCTCTCTGTGTATATATATATATATATATATATATATATCCGGCCTTTTTTTCCCCTTCCACATGCAATTTGGGCCAAAGATGTGGTCTCATCGGCCCATCATTACGGCTGTTATCTGGTTCTCGTCAAGAAGGCCTCCCACAAAAATGATCAAGTCACTCCTGAGACTTAGGTATTATAAAATCTAATGATGATGGGCCTGCTAAAAATATCAAAGTGTTACTTGAATTATGTTATTTGGTTAGAGTATCACATAACTTGCTTTGCTTGTACTGCAAAATTTAAATTTGTTATTTTTAATTAAATTCTTTTTCATGAGCTATATAACAATATAAGTTTTAAATTAATATTGATAGTGCTGTGTATATCTTACAAACCTCAAAATTTTGGTGTTGAGGTAGAAGGACCATACAATATCAAGTCTCAAATAATCAATATGGGATTATCCCCACAATTCTAACACTCTTCTTCACTGTCAAAGTAAGCAGTGAAAATAAGAGACAAGATAATCAAGTATTAAAGATTGATAAGTGCTCGCTCTAATACCATCTTACAAACCCCAAAATTATAGTTTTAAGGTAGAAGGGACCAGGATATATAACCACAATATCAAGTCTCAAATTGTCAATATGAGACTATCCCCACAATTCTAACAGTATAATAATGTTTCCGAAAGAGTCTTAAGTTTGATACTCTAACCTGCAGACAAGCCGTAAAGTTCTTAATACTAAATCCAAGCATACTTCATGTAGCTAATTATACATTGCGCTCGTCTGAAAAAGAAATAATCAATAATATTGCTAAAAAGTGATGTGATTTTTAAGGGCCTGTTTGTTGCAGTATCGAATTTAATCCCATATTGATTTCGATATTGGTTGTTTTGAAGGGTGAAATGTTGCTATCAAAAGTGGTGCGGTACAACTTGCAATAAAATAAAAATTATTATTCTTAAAATAACTTGCAAGTTTAGACTGTGCGCATATTGTGAAGCATACACTTCTTGTGGTGTGAAGTTTAATACAACTCGAACTTTTTTGGTGCAAATATATGCGAAAGATAGTACTGATTTTAATATTACAAGTCGAGGCAAACATATTGCAGTAATATCAATATTAAACTTTGTTCTAGTACCGTCCGGATATATAGTGCGTAAAATATTGTGATGTTAGACACTGTTTACCCATAATAGCACCAGTTCTTATTCAGTATTTTTCCAGTAGGGCGCCCTTGAAAATCTCAAAAGTTTTGAAGAACCCCACAAGATATAGGATACAAAACAAGAACCATGAGATTAATTTATAAAATATATGTAGAAACTGCTATATAAGTTAGGCCTAATTAAGAAAGTGATGTGGCGTCTTCCGGGCGGACTAATCCATATAATTACAATCTCTTTGATGCTCGACATGTGTTCGATGGTTTGCCACTTTATAGCCCCTTGGAGAGTATACATGATTAAACCCACATGTTCGGAGTAACTTTCTTAGAACTGTCATAGAGAGAGAGAGAGAGCAGGAGGAGGAGGAGGATGGCCCATCTTTCTACATATGGTATCATCAGGTCTAAAAGGGTGGAGAAGTTAGTCTCTTACCCCTTTAGACCTTCAGATTGAGAAGAAAGGTAAACTGGCTAGGAAACCCCTTCTGAACAGTCCGTCGAAAAGAACGAATCATGGTTGGAAGAAACTGCAAGACGTTGAGTAGTGATTGCAGCACCTTAGGCAAACATATGATGCCGCCACCCCCCCCCCCCCAAGTAAATCGACTGAGGGATCTTATGCAATCATGCGCAATTATCCTACAAGGTTGGGGGTCTCCACAACGCGGTCCCCTTTCTGAGATTGTCATTTTTTTTATCATGTCCATGCCCTATCCCCTGGATTCTCATGAATCTGGAGTATGTAAAATCACACGTCAAAGATTGCCAATCTAGATTGCAACGCATGTATATTCCATCCATCATAATGTGATTGACTCTTTCTAATGAACCCATTTTCTAGTCGAAGCTAAATAGACCATGCTATTGCAGATGTTATATTAAGATCATTATGATCTTAATATATATGATGAAAGATAAGCTGCTGATGTTGCACAAATTGCACCATCACGGGGAAGGCATTTTCGTCCAACTCCAAGTTTTGCTCCTTTGAACAGGAATCTGTAAAAAATTCAAGGTCTATGGGCTTTTTTCCCTCTTGTTTTTTGTTCTTGTTTAGCGTACATATGGTGAAGGAGGATGGCTAGAATTTATGAAAAGTCTCCTTGAAGTGGTTGTAAGGCCAGACTTTCATAGACTAGATACATTAAGAGAAGTCACATTTGTCTCGTGTTATCCTCTTCTAATTAGAGTAGTGTTTTATTGGTCAGGTAGGGGAGGTACTCATGCTTAAAAAGCCTAGACCACTCTAACTCAGAACCACGGTTTTGGGTTGGTTAACATGGTATCAAAGTCAAGGCTTGTGGACTCCCCTCTGTCACCCATAGGCAGTGTACACGTGACAAAGTCAGAAGAGCTTGCATGTGAGAGGGCGAGTTAGAATAGTGTCATATTGGCTAGGTAGAGGAGACACCCATGCTTAAAAAGCCCGGGCCACTCTAACTCAGGACCATGATTTTGGGTTGGTTCCCGCTACAAAGTGAAGTGATCTATGCTATTTTAGTTCAGCTTAATATATATAATCATCATAAACAGAAATGGATGATCTTTTCATTTCGGTTTCTATCATGTTTTTGTGTGATTTTGACAACTAAATTTTAGCAGCATATGATTACTTCAAGTAGTCACTTAGCCACGATTATGTGTTGTCATTTTGTCTTCTTCATTGTACAGATCAGAACTTTTCTTTTTCCAACAAAGCCATTGAAAATTCTAAAATTTTGATGAAACTCAGTAAAATATTGATCCTCCGTAACCGTTAATATCTTGCATGTAGATTTAGCTGCCTCCTTGTTCGATCTCTCAGTTCTACACTTCTAATACCGTTCACATGAATTCTGAATAAGTGTTTTTCAGTTAGAATACTTATAAGTAAAACTATTATGTGATTAAATATTATTTAGAAGTCATACTTTTGAAAAATAATTAAAGATTTAAAATATATGCTAAAATGTGTTTTCATTATCTATTAAAGTTTAAAATTTTTAAAATATATTAAATTTTATTAAATATTTTTTTTATGATTTTTTATAAAAAATTTTATTTAAGATAGTGAGTTTTTAGTCGGGGACATGTTTTTATTCATTTATGTACTGTATGTACCACCATAAGATGATGGCCGTAGAAAATGTTTTATGACTGACTTTGGTGGATGCCAAAATTCTCAATCTAGGCCATGGGCTCGATGACCTTTCTATCTTGGGATGGGGCTCGAACTAGGGTGGCAATGGGCTGAGTCCGTCCACGGGTTAGTGGGTTAGGCTGACAACGGATTATTATACACATTAAAGATCTTTGTTTGCTAGTCTTGATAAGGTTGACATACCGGTTAAAACATGTTGAAATAAGTCAAATAGACTTCAACTTTAATGTGCAACTTAATTAAAATATAGCCGGCCGTGCGTAGCACGGTTGGCGCTGGGCCCTCCGCCCCCAGGCCTGGGGGCGGAGGTCGTCTGTTCGCTTCTCGGCAGCGCCGAGCCGGGCACCCCCGAGGGGGGTGACAGGTGGGGTTTGAGCGGGGGCTCGAACCTCCGTCGCCTGCTACGCTGCAGGTGTTGTTGGCCACCGGGCCACGTGTTCAAAAAAAAAAAAAACTTAATTAAAATATAATTTTACTTTTTAAATTTTTATTTTAATTAAAATATTAATATTAATTTTATAATATTATTTTAAATAATTAAATTTATTATACTGAATAATTATATATTTATAAAATAAAAAATTGGCTTGCCAGATCGCACCAAGTTAATAAAATTTGAGAATTAGGTCAGCCAACAATATAATATTTGACATGCCATGCCGGCTCTATATACTTGGAACTGGGCAATGAACGATCAACTTCGAGCCGGCCTGAACGCCCATTGACACCCTCAGCTTGAACCATGCATTTCTGGCCTTCTCTCCGACCATTTAACCAAAAAAAGAGGCACAATTCTATTATTACTTTTTCTATCTTGTTCGAAGTAATTAAACAGCAAGCAATACATACCGTCATCATATACGTATAATTCCACGTGTACATACGCAGTTCATCCGCAAGAGAAGGACGTTGACTTATACTCTACAATCCAGATAATAATATCCGGCCGGTCATCTTCCTCTGTAGAGCAGGGAAGCGACAGGCCGATCACTCTCCCGAAGAAAACGAAGATTTTCTGTGTATTGCCATAAGAAGAAGCCTGATCACAAGCCGATCTCTTATTCGTCGAAGGAGGAGGAGGAGGAGGAGCCGAGGAGGCAAAGAAGAAGGCGATCAAGCTCGGGTGCCGTCGAGCCCGAGATGCGCCGTGAGCCACTTGCAGACGTCGTACATCTCCTGAGGAACTGTGTAGTGCCCTAAGCTGCATTTTGCAGGGAATGAGAGCGCCCAAACAGTCGCAGCTGGGAGGAACAGAATAAAACTGTTTGATTAGAGAAGAAGGGAGAGGATCATGCTACCCGTTGTATGCTCTGAATGTGAGGTTCCGGAATCCGGCTGAGGTTAAGGCCTCGGCTGATCTTTCACCCCGCTTGTAGATGACGACTTCATCCCCTGCAAGGGTGAGTTATTCGGTCATGCAAATAAAAAATCATGAGGTGGTCGTGATGGGTACAGAGAGGGACTTCAGATCAGAGAGATAGAGATAGATAGAGAGAGAGAGAGAGAGAGAGAGAGAGAGAGAGAGAGAGAGAGAGAGCAGAAAATGTATAGAAGCTGCTAGTTTGAGTGCTCATATATATATGAAACCTTTTCCGTGACACATCAAGGCTGGCAAGGTGGCTGCGCGCCTTGTGGCTTCCCTAGACTCATCTACTTTGAGTTTCAGACTCCTGAGCAGGCAACCATTAATTCAACGGAGTTAGTCCCTTCATAGCTTCCATTGAAATCATGTGGTGGCCGGGCATACGTATATATGTATACACGGAGCTGCTGCATACCTGGAAAAGGGAACCCACCCGCTGAGACCGACAACAGCGCTCAAATTGATCGGGAAGGGAATCCCATTTCCGTATCTTCCATGAGCAAAACAGGTTGCTGCATAGAGAGCTGTTGCAGCTCCCATACTGAAACCTCCGATGCCAAGCTTGACTTCAAAGAGACGAACCAAGAGGTAGTGATCTCAGATAAGAAGGGAGGGTAATCAAGAATTAGTTTGCCACATACATATATATAGATTAGATGGATAGATGGCGGAGGTTTTAATGATGAAATCAGCTGAAGTTCACACACATCCATCCAAAGATTACTACCACGAAACACGCTTAACATCAGAGTTATTTCAACTTAACTTCTGAAAAATAGTTAACCGGAGTAATTAACAGTCCACTGATTCTGAACATATTCTCAAATCGAGATGTTACAGAGTTAAAGAAACTTCTTACTGTCCGATGGCTCAGTAGACAACAGGTTTGCAACATGAGCTGCAGAGGCGTCCAAGCCCTCAAGATCATCCTGGCCATCTTCTGAGGGGTCTGCTACGTCGGACCCTGAGAAGGAATTGGGCCATATATGCGGATGTCAATTGCAGATGAGCATCAAATGAGTTATATGGAACGCGCATATCTTGAGCGTGTAAGATGCATATCAAGAAGAACAATCTCACAAGCTGTGCAGGGGAATCCACCAAAAGCAGCTACTGGTCTTGTGGGAGCTGTGGGACATATCCACTTGATCTGTTTCGTAACATTCAACAGACATATAAGTGATGCGGGATAAGAAAATAGAAGAGACGATGATATGATACAAGCATATTCAAATGACCATGAAGCTGGAAAGCTAAAGATTGATGGAGAAACAAAAAACTAGAACCTTATGATGGTCAGACGACGTTATTTCTATTTTACTTACATTTGGAAGAGGAAGGGTCTCCAAGAGCTGCGACCAGCTGCAAAAAAAATTAAAAAAAATTAAAAATAAAGAGATTAAGAACTCGGGTATATATATGTGCTCCGTAATCAACATTAATCCAGATAGTCTACAAGAACACCATGGAGAAAAAGCTACAGATTTTAAAACGTACGTACATACAGAGTTCCAGTTTTCAAGTTATGTAGAGTTTAGATGTTTTCCTGCATGCTTTATTTGCATAGCTGGTTTTAGATGATGCCAATACTAATATTTAGCAACAATGTGGTAAAGAGACTGATTAGAAGAGACCAGTGAGTGAAAAGGAATGGGTAGGTATCTCCTCTTGTTCTGGCAAGTACTCAGCAGTTCAGATAGAGCTAATATATATATATATCAAAGCTTGTTAGACCAACACTATATATCAAAGCCTGTTAGGCCAATACTGTAATAGTATAATTAATACAAAGATCCTAACCATACATATGCGGATGTTCAACTTTTATGAAAAGTTCCTAGCTCTATTTCATCTTATTGTCAAACATTCTGTGCTGTAAACGTTATATGGATGATTAATTAAGTCGTAGACTAGGAGATGAAAATCGGAACAAGGGAAATAGAAATTAAAAAAAATTATAGTGAACCACTTAAAACTAAGTTAGTGTTGTATTCAGACGTCTTGAGAAAGATCTTATTATATATCTTGTGACCAATTTTGAGATTAGACATCAATTAAGTCAAAACAAACTAACCCCAGCCTCGGTTAATTTGGCCTTTCAACAGTACATAATTTTGACGATAGAACGAATAACAAGCTAGTATCATGCATGATCCTTCAATCATATGCCCAATACTAGAAATGTACCGGAACTGGAACTGGGGAAGGAACGAGAATTTCATTTAGGGCTAAAATTCTGCAAGATGGTGCATTTGTTCTATGTTCAATGTTTTCGATTGTTTGGGTCAAGTCAATGTAAAACAATGTATTTTTTTTTTAAAAGAAGAAGATTAGTTCTTGTTTTTCAAATCACCATGAGAAAAGGGATGGAGACCAAAACAAGAGCATTAGAGTTTAAAACCATCGTAATAATGTGGTCCCCTACTTTATTCTTAGTAATATCTTTTACAGTTTTAATCGAACCAAAGATTTTGTTCTAAAATTCAAAAGGGATCTCGTTTCTAAATAAGTGATTAAAATAAGAGAATTATAATAAAGCAAACAGGCCCTTAATTATCTGCAGGTAGTTGTCGGTGAGAGGGCAGCCTTTTTGTCAAGTCACCGAAAAGGGTCTTGCTTGGACCCCTCACGGTCACAGTCGTGGCCTGTGGCTTCACAAGCAGCGTCCTCTACATATATTCTTCGTGCAAGGAGAAGAATGACATCATATTGTTATCAGTTTCGCAGGGGAATTCTTGGCGAGGAGAAATCTTTTAAAGTAACACACTTTAAAATTTATTGTGTAAGAATAACACATAAAATGTTATTTTCAAAAGTAACATGTTTTGAAGTCACAAAAACGTTTAAAGTCGCATCAGATCAGAGCGAGTTTCAAAAATTTTTTTCACATCAATCAAGAGGAGAGAGGGGGGGGCGTCAGCAAAAAAAGAAAGAGAGAGAAAATAAAGTTTTCAAAGTATCTACGGCCAACAGTGACCTTCAAAACTTCTTAAATGAAAGCCGTTGACTCTCAGATAGTCCTATTTTTTAAAAATTTTATAAATATAAAATATAATGTATTGAGTATTGTTTGCAATAAAGTACTTATATTTTATGTTTATGGTATTATAAAAATAGAATTATTTGAAAGTGGCATTGTTTACTTAAGACTTTTTGAAAGTTGCTATTGAGGCTAGTGACGTTCAAAGTTTTTCTTTCTTTTTTTGTGCTCGTAGACAAGAGATAGAGGTGGAGCCCTCTTTCTCTCTCTCTCTCTCTCTCTCTCTCTCTCTCTCTCTCTCTCTCTCTCTCTCTCTCGGAGGGTGTAAAAGAAACTTGCGACTTTGCATACAGTGTGTTACCTTGGAGTAGACGAAGAAGCCGAAGCACATATCGAAACCGGATCAAGAACAATTTAACGCTGATAAATAAACTGAATTAGAAAGAAAATAACAATAGCAATCGATGGGTGAATATCACCTTGAACCGTTGTCGCCGAGCCCATGAAGCCAGACGATCGTCGCCCGGTGCCTTGCCGTGGGGCGCACCACGTACGTTCTTCCGAACTCCAAGGTTCTCCTGGAGCCTCTACCTCCTGTGCATTAAGATTAATCCCGTCAGCTTCACTCTATGCATATATATATGCATGATATATAATACAAATGCCCGATATTGTTATGTATTCTGATCTATCGATATCAAAATTGATATACTTTACTCTTATATCATACCGCAGGATGTTCGTGTGTCTCTCAATCAGTTTTGATATTTGATATGTTCTCTCGTCCTTCACAAATATTGATATCAAAATTGATGCGACTCCATATTTTTACTCGGACCAAATAAAATAGGAGCATAATTAAGCTAGTGATCGATGAACTAGCTAGTACGTACGTATAGTATAATCAGCTGTAGAAAAAAAAAACTAGTAAGTAGAGGACAACGTACCCCGCAAATCACGTACAAGAGAGCGAAGGATTAATTATAAATCCCGAAGACAACACCAAGATAAGAGAGAGAGAGAGAGAGAGAGAGAGAGAGAGAGAGAGAGAGAGATCTAAGAGAAGGAATTAAATTAGGAGACAATTAAGACGAAGCAAACCTGAAGAGATGGAGCTGCTTCCGTAGCTCATCTTGACAGTAAGGTCTCCTCTCCCCAAAGTCTAGCACTACTTCTCCTCAATGAAGGGTACTGCCTTGTGTTGTTGGGACCTATATTTATAGCTAGCCATTTTGGTACTCCAGTGAGAGAGAGAGAGAGAGAGAGAGAGAGATCAGTTGAATCTGTCTTAATTACAACTACAACGTCGTAACTATTTGCTGTGACTCGAAAGCCAGTCACGTCCACCGCGCAGACAAGAGAGATCGAATTGAGACAAAGCAAGAGAACAGGCTCACAAAAGAAAGCTACTTACAAAGGAAAAGTATGAAAACTTTCCTTAGAGGGAGAGAATCTAATTGAAACATGGCACTCTCTCGGGCGTGCATGGGTAATTTTGAAAGGATGTAGAGGGGAAGGGGAGGATTTGATGGGTTTTGTATTTGCATGGAGGAATCGATGCCTTCGAGCATTATATTTAAGTATGCTCTGCCTTCTGTATACCTATAGAGAGATCTCTCTTTTAATTTTGTGCGCCTCTTAGATTATACTAGTAAAAGGAGAGATCATGCATATATATATGTACCCTTTTCATCCCCCAGATATGTTAATTTACTGCTCTTCCAGCCCTCACTTGTGTTTAATTAACCCGCGGTCAAGATAATTAATCTACAAGCAGCTAGCTAGCACTTAAAAGATCTGGATACGTATAGACAAAACAACGGGCTGGTTTGATTATGTCATTATATATCCTCGGAAATTATATATGGATTTTTCGTTCCAATCTACGACTGTTCCAACCGGAAATCTGTGGGCATGAGATGAGAGCACACAAAGAGGCAAAATGAGAAACGTCCATATCGAGTGATGAATAAAAGAAACCCAAAATCAGGGGATAGGTGGGACCAGATCACAAGTCGGCTCATTTGAGACCCGATCCAAAATATATTTGTCGGGGTTTGAGGAGGCTCGATCCGTAAAAAAAAAGCAAATTTACTACCTTGGTCTGGCTCGACCGACATAGCCAGCTCGCCCAAATTTTCGACCTCATGAATATATTATTATCAAATTCTATAGATTTAATCATTAAATGTAATATTATAAAATTGATGATAACATAAAGTAAAAGGTATTTCCAATGAGAAAAAATAATATGTTAATTAAATTATGTCATAAAAGTCGAGACTAGTTCGACCAGCTGGTTCAACCAGCTGATTGACCGCCCCCTTTAAATTCTAAGGGGAAAACTTTTGACAAATATTTATGTTGCCCTACCACTGAGTCAAAGTCAGCCCATTGCCATCCCTATATATATATATATGTATATATATACGTATATGTTTGTCTCACATTGTTCTGTGCTTTAATTCTAGAATGAAACACATCTAAAACACGATGACCGTCCGACTATATGATGGTGTGTGCCTGGAGAGTGGAAGTAACGTAGCAACGGAGAGGTAACTTGGCGACCCCGATTAGTGATGACAGGAGCTCCCATGTAATGACCAGGATATTTAGATAAATAAAAAAATATAGTTATTAAAATTATTATGAGATTAATTATATTTTATTTAGTGCTAATCTCCCTTCTCTCCTTATTTATTTTTCCGGTCGGTTACTCTCCCTTCCCATCAAAACCCAACGTCTGCCCTATTTCCTTCCTCCTCTCGGCACTGTTGCGCCATCGCCGCCGCCCTCCATCCACGGGTGTTGACCACCGCCGTCGCCCGCCCGAGCGCACATCCGTGCGAGCACGCAGCCACCGCCGTCGCCCGCCTGAGCGCACGTCCGCACGCGCGCGCCTTGTCCGCGGCCATCGCCGCGCCACCACCGCCGCCCAGCCGCGGCAACCGTCGCCGCCCCGCCTGCACCCGCGGCGTCGCCGCGTCACCCGCCAGCGCCGCCCCCACCACGCCGCCAGCCCGCTGCCCCGCCGCAGTCGCCGCCAGCCCGCCACCTAGCCGCGGCAACCGCCGCCGTCCTGCCCTGCCGCGTGCGGCAGCCGTCGCCGACGTCCGCCAGCAGCAGCCCCGCGCGCCGCCGCCACCTGTTGCCCCCCCCTCGTTGGTCGCCATCGCCGTGTGCCCGTACCGCCATGCACCGTCCCGCGGCCGCGGCCCGCCGCGTGTCCGTCCCCGCCGAGCGTCGCCTACGTCGCCCCCGTTGACACCCAGCCGCCTCCCCCCCACCGTTGATGCCCGCCGCTGCCTGCGCCGCCCGCGCAGCACGTACGCCGCCGTGCGCCAAGCCACCGCCCGCGCGGTACTCTCTTCCTATCCTCTTTCTCCTATCCTCTCTCTCCCGTCGCCGCCCTCTCTATCTTCTAGTATATTGTCCCCTTTTAATTAGTTATCCCCTTGTTCCAGCAGTTGTCAAGGCACCTATCCGGCTCGATTTTTCGTCGTCGTCATGACCGCGGCAGTTTCGTCACCTGATTCGCTTTTCTTGGAATTTCGTGCGTCATTCGTCGTCGCCGTTAAGGTAGGCGTCTCGACTATCCTTAGCACTCTATATATTTAATTAAATCGTAAAAATTATGCTTAGATCATCATGATTAATAGGTTGGAAATAATGGGCTGTTTTTGATTTATTTGCATGTTTAGATAGAGTTAGATTAATCTGTTTAAACCGTGCATGTTTAGATTAAATTAGTTATTCATGTATGTTGGTCATCTTAATAGGTTTGTATATGTTTAAACCTAGCTAGTTTAGCATGTTTGCATCACGATAAATCTTAAACATGTATATCCCGATTTGATAAAAAGCCGATGTAAAGTATAGGCATAGTGGTGGTAGAGTTTACTTTATTTTCTTTTATGTGATAGATAGTCCTGTTTAAGCAGGTAATTGAGATGTTTAGGTTGTAGCTTGCTTGATCCTATTTAGATGCATCATATGATAGACTGGTTCTGGTTTATGCTAGATTGTGGTGTGGTATGCAAATATGTGGTGCATAGAACCATGAGTGTTCATCTATGTATTTCATGTTTGGATTGTCAATTTCATGTTCATGGTTACTGTCTAAGTTATTTATATGCTTGCATTGTGTGAAATGTGGTTAATGCAGTGAGCTGCATTGTGATGGAAATGTACTCTTGTACTATAATTCGGTCCTGTAGGCAGCAGATGAATTAGAACAATCCGGAGCATCCGTCGATCCCGGATACCGCGGTTTATCATAAGTACTCCCCTGCCTATGGTGTACTATGGGATTTAGCTTACTATATGTTACTTCCTACTATATGGTATAAATCTGGTGCTAGTTTTGTGATGTGACTACATTATTCAAGTGGAGCATGATATTTACTCAGACAGGTGTTTTGTTGTGCATTTTTGCATAGACGTTAGTGGTCTAGTTGTGTCTTTGGTTTTATGTCAGGTGTATGTGTGTTATGAGCATACCTAAAGTAGTCTAATATGTAGGATATGTTGGTTTTAGTGCATATAGAGTCTCGTATCATATGGGGTAGTAGAATGATCTTGTAATCATTTAATTGAAGATATATAATTAGCTTAAATCCTATGTATTATAATCTGATTTTTAGGTTATTTATCATTAATATCAATAGAGAATCATTATTATAGTAGGGTAGTTCGGGTGTAAGTCCTACTGAGTCTGTGGTGACTCACCCCTTCCGTTGTTAATATTTTTAGGATTGCAGGTTTAGCGCAACAGAAGCGTAGTAGTGTTTTGGAATCCGATGTGCTAGTGGAGTACTTGTTCGGTGTTGGTATTATTTAGATTGTAACTTCATAGTGTTAATTAGATAGAATTATTGGAATTGTTTATTTGAATTGTGATTTTAATCTTATTTGATTCTAAACCGATATCCTTCCCTGTTACGTCGCCGGATTATCTTCCGCTGTGCACGTTAAAAATCCGGATCGTGACATCTCACCTCCCGACTGAGGTGATCATCGGTGCCCTTGTGCTTGGTAGCTGCAGGCATCCCCATCACTTCGAATGGCAGCGGCGCAAATGCTGTCGGACCCAGGAAAAAGGCAGCGTGGCTACCGAGCACCTAGTCGTTGACATATCGATAGAATCCACTACTGCCTCGCAACATTCTTTCCCAGAGCTAGCTAGGTTGGAGGATCTCGAGTTGTTTTTCTTACCACCCTCAACCGCGCATGCGTTGACGTCTGAGTAATCAATCTATCAGCTATATATGAACCGGCCCGTGATTTACCGAAGCGGGTGGCTGTTCTAGCTGGTCGATCGGATGGTTAATCATAGTCTAGCTATACATATACGAGCTGTTCTTGTGCGAGCATCAGATCTGGCATAGCAGTATATAGCGTGTCCTCCTGAAATCTATGCAAGAATATCTTTTACCTTTTAGATCATCGCGTGGTGCGCGGGAGAATCAGCTCGTCGACTCGGTAGGTTGATCCCTCTCTAAACGAACGGCGATGAGAATGCTAAAAATGATACATCGCTTTTGAAAGGCACCGCACGTCGATCTCGGGCCATCCATTATTCGATCGATGTCACCCCGAGTCCAGAGAGAGGGTGCAGCTGATCGTGATTAGGGCATATATCGATGATTGGTTCGAGGAAGACGACGGTGACGATCCAGGAGAGGGATTAATATTGTGCCAGAAGGAAAGAGGTCGAGAATAAGGCACGTCTAGGGTTTCCGGTGAGCACCCAACCCATGTACGTATATGTATTTATTATATATATATATATATATATATCTAGCTAGGGGAATCAGAAGGCGTTGAATTCCCTTCCATATCCTCCATGGTTATTATATATTCCTCCCTTCCCATCACAAAAAAGGGTTGAAAGAAATAACGCAGCGACGGTCGATATTCCCATTTCCGACGTCTCTCTTTCCGCGCACTAGCTAGCTTGGCCTGCGTACGAGATCGTGTACTAACACATCTACAGGAAGATCATGGCCGCGGGCAGATTACCCTATACCATGCTCATATTCGTGTGGGGAATGAAGCTAGCGCCGAAGGATCTGTAGCCTTTTCGTGTTCATGTTTTCGTGGGAAAGTAAGTAAAAGGTCGGGACTCCCAATTTCCGAATAACTTCACACACCAAAGTTCAGGTATACTGATCCCCACGTCTTGTGTCTCTCCACTGAGTTCGGTATTTCTCTCGATTTTCCTTCTTTTGCTATGGCTTCAATCAAGAGAGGATCACAATTTATTTTTATTTTTTTAAAAAAAAGGGTGGTGGAGGGAGGGGGAGAGGGGTGTTTGCTCATAATACCATCAGTTACCAGTGAGACGAACAGATGAAGTGCCAAAATATGGGATGGCAATGTGGCCCTACAAGGTGGATTATATATAAGAAATAGAAATGAAGTTTTGTAACAATTAATTAAATTAGCTAGCTGTCCAACGATTATGTTCATTAGTACTTTTCTTTAGAGGTCACTCATCTTGAGTTTACGCTCAATAAAACATATTTAATTTCTCTATTCAACTTTTGAAAAATAGTTAATCCATGTTCTTAATTCGTTGATTTAATCTCTTTGAAATATACTCAAACTGAAGTGTTAAGAAAGTGAACATATCCTTGTTCGGCTGCCTCTCCAGGCCGAGCGTTGATTTTGCGCTTTTCTTTTCTTTCTTTTTTTTCTCTGTCTAATTCCATACTATTCTCATCAAACTGTACATCTATGTTAATTATACACCTTATAGATGGTTGGATTGTATAATTTGTATAGGTTTTCATGTAATCATATTATAGCTTGATTGTTTACTTCGGTGCATGTGCATAAGTCCTAGATCCGAAGAATCTTTAGGCCCCATTTGGTACGGAGATAAAATTGATGGGATCGCGGGATACGTCACTCATTGTGACCATCTTTGTCTCTTATCGTGTTTAGTTTAGGTTAGGATATGTTTAGAGGATAACATTGTTCTATGTTTGATATGATATATGATTATTAATTTTGACATTAATATTGATATATAAAAATTCTATGACTGTTAATATAAAATTTAAAATTTATATCATAAATAATATATAAATAGTAATACAAAACATTCCATGTACTAGATGGGATGACTATTCTTCAAAAAAAATTAGTGATAAAATATTTCATCTATTAGATGGGATAACTTGTCTCTCATTTTATCTTCATTTTTCGAGATGAGTTAGATTGAGTTAATCCAAGTTAAATCTTATTTTATTTGCAAGATAAATGGATGATTGAGGATAAATCAAATTTATCTATGATTATTTCCATACCAAATGTTGCTTGAATGAGGACTTTTTTACTTTTGATGTTATTTTTAGATGCGACCATATGCAGAGACTGTATGCTAAGCTACCTTTACTAAGAATCCTACTAGTTTTATCAATTGGATGTATGCACAAAAAATAGGTAAAAACCTTCCCGGCCTTGCTTAATCTATGTGCTTTGTTTGATCCTTTTTTTCCTTTATCCATACAGAGGTTCGTGTTTTTGTTTATATATAACTTTGCTTGTATCTCAGTAAAGAAAAAATATATAAGATAATATATATACAATATTATTAATACTAAAATACAGTTCCGTGGAATAAGGGGTGCAGCTTCTTTGAAAACAGAGTACCACATGAAAATGGGACTTAAATTCGGTCGGATCACCTGATATTCCTTCTCTAACAGTAGAATAGCTAATATGGAACAATAATTATTTTTTATTTCCCGATGAATCCACCATGAGTTGTATAGACGTCCAACTCTCCATTCATGGGAGATTCTCATTACTTGTTACCCTAACAGTGACAGGTTGATCTCCAAACTCACACCGTTGCTATCAAATTACTTGCATCGATTCTGCAAGAGAAGAGAGGTTCTTTTGGGGGTTTAGGTCAAAGCAGGAATAATGAATCTAAGAAAGATGATATCACACGTTGAAGAGATCGAAGTGCAAATTTTGCGTTCAAATTTTTGACAATTAAAGGAGATAAAGAGTACTTCTGATATATATAGGTGCATAAGCAATTTTGTAACAATCGAATGGGATTAGAGCCTTTTAGTTGATCCAAATTTTCATCGGTTTTTTGCAAATTCTGATTTTTTTTTTTTTTGCAACTAGACGGCCACATACGGAATGACAGAAGATACGCTCTTCAAACGGTGTACGCCCTCTTTGGTGAGAGTATAAAAAAGTAATATTATATCAATTTTGATATCGATACTTCCAGATGATGTATCAATGTCAAAAATGATATAAGCGGACAGTATTACATTGGCATGTTTTGTTTGTGGTACAAGTTTCAAATTTGAGGCTATCAGTGAAACAGAAACATCTCTTGATCATTAGTATCAATATCAATTCCAGATTTAATAGTGCCAGAGATGCCTATACCAAACAGGACCATAGTGTTTCTGCTCTAGTTATTTCCAGCAACTAACCTTTGGGGATCATCCGAAAAAGAATCGGATGCATTCTGAAATATTGACAGCATTAGCTAATAAGCAGCTATTTTTCTTCACATTTGTGGGCTAAAGAGAGATCTCGAACTTTCACCTCTCCAAGGTCGGTGGGATTAGCTTCAAGGCTGCCCAGGTTTCTGATATTGGTGACAGTTCTGACTTTCCGAGTCCAAGGATAGTAGTAAATAGTAAGATTGCACTTCAGATTGGCAGTTCCATAGTCCCTCGCCAAGGAGAAGAAAGAAAAAGAAAAGAATTGTAATGATAATAAGGCTTGGAACAAATTTCTTCCAGGAAGCAGCTTGCTCTTTTAAGTTAATGTCCACGCTAACACGAAAGAGAACGGTAAACGGGAAACGAAAAGAACAGGAAGAAAGCAGCACAGCACTTGAAGGTGAACACTCTACTCGTCCTGGTGCAATCAGAAGCACTTCCTGTGCACAATCGAAGGGCCAGATTCGTCATACTCGTTCTTTGCAATCCACATCTGCAACACAAGGGATAGGCGTGATCTATCAGTATCACATGAAGTTTATATAAACAAGAGGTGCAGGATGAGAAGCATCGTATTCATGAGTATAGAAGGTACCTGCTGGAAAGTGCTGAGGGAAGCCAAGATTGACCCTCCAATCCAGACACTGTACTTCCTCTCTGGCGGAGCGACTACCTTGATCTTCATGCTGCTGGGCGCCAACGCTGTAATTTCCTTGCTCATCCTGTCAGCAATACCAGGGAACATGGTAGATCCACCACTCAGTACGATGTTGCCATACAAGTCCTTTCTGATATCCACATCGCACTTCATGATGGAGTTGTATGTGGTCTCATGTATGCCTGCAGCTTCCATCCCAATCATCGATGGCTGGAACAGAACCTCAGGGCAACGGAACCGCTCGGCGCCAATTGTGATAACCTGACCATCTGGCAGCTCGTAGCTCTTTTCAACAGATGAGCTGGTCTTTGCAGTCTCAAGCTCCTGCTCGTAGTCAAGAGCAATGTAGGCAAGCTTCTCTTTTATGTCCCTCACAATTTCACGTTCAGCTGTGGTGGTGAATGAGTAACCACGCTCCGTCAGGATCTTCATCAGGGCATCCGTCAGGTCACGTCCAGCCAGATCGAGACGAAGGATTGCATGGGGAAGTGCGTATCCCTCATAGATGGGCACAGTGTGGCTGACACCATCCCCAGAATCCAGCACAATACCTTACCCAAGAAACCGAGTGTTATTTCAATCAGTGACATATACTTATTGTTAAAGAGTATCCATGAGCACAATGGATCTGAAATTACTTCTCAACACCACAGGTCATGCATTATGCACACATTCACACACACATACACATGCTAGATTGGTAAATATTGTCGAAAGGGCTGCATATCGACCAAGGGTTTTATAAATTGCAGTCCTCCTTCATGAGAAATGCCTTCCTTCCTTATCTAATTCTCTCTTTCTATGTATTCATGATCATCGTCATGACATACAAACACATGCAGAACTGGTTGAAGAAATTTTCCAGAAATCAGCCGAGCAGCCAGGACCAAAGAGGTATGTAATTGAAACCTAACAATATGTTTATTTTCCTAATAAACGCTAAATGAAACAGCATCCTGGAAAATCTTGGAATTGTGCAACTTCTATATGTGGTTTAAAGTAACACTATTAAACACGTCTATCACTATGAATTTTGAAATTGATATTAATATAGAACATCACAAGGTGTTGGGTTATTAATATCAATTTTGAAATTTATAACACAGACAAAACATTAATTGTATCCACCTGTATCAATTTTGCTACCGATACTCTATCCTCTAGAATATCAATATAAACATTGAAATAGTATCGTTTTAATACTCTAACCGAACAGGGCATAAGCTAGTAAAGGAGCATGTATGCAATAAAGAAGACAACTAGTTCATGAACATACGCTATTCAAGGACTGCTGTATGGTTGATCAAACAATCTCTACCCAGAACACAGTACTAGAATGTCTGGAGGCTGATATCTTGTATATCGACCAGTTAAAAGACAACTTATCAGAATTTAAACAATTTATCAACCAATTCCTTTTGCTAATCATGGGCACACTGAGTAACTGTTGTCTTGACTCCTTGAGTTTATATGAATTAAGAAAACGTGCATTAAGAGATGACCCAAATTAGCATGTAACCAGCCCTGCTTTTACTCAATGATATACGGCACTCATAATCACTGAACCATCAGGACCTTCGATTACGTCCTTGGAACCATATTTGTTTTCAAGAAAAAACATTTCTATGATGGACTAGTTAATAAAGAGCTACAAGGTCACATTACTATTGCACATCAGCACAACTGGAATTTTAAAAGCACAAGAATGAAAGGGAAAAAAAAAGGAAAACTACTGAATCAAAATGAGACAGATTCTGCTGGTCAATATGATGAGGATGTGCTTACCTGTTGTACGCCCACTAGCATAGAGAGAAAGAACAGCCTGGATAGCAACATACATGGCTGGAGTATTGAATGTCTCAAACATGATTTGAGTCATCTTCTCACGATTGGCTTTGGGATTGAGTGGAGCCTCAGTGAGAAGAATTGGGTGCTCCTCTGGGGCAACACGAAGCTCATTGTAGAAAGTATGATGCCAGATCTTTTCCATATCATCCCAGTTACTGACAATACCATGCTCAATTGGGTATTTAAGTGTCAAAATACCACGTTTTGATTGGGCCTCGTCACCAACATATGCATCTTTCTGGCCCATGCCCACCATGACACCGGTGTGACGAGGACGACCGACAATGCTAGGGAAGACTGCCCTGGGAGCATCATCTCCAGCAAATCCAGCCTATAAAGGATAAGGTACAAACATAAATCAGTTTAAATGCATAAAGAATCAGACAAGATGAAGTGGGATGAAACAAGGACCACGTTAAAGAATATACATGACCAGTATCAACATGTATCTAGTTAAGGAGTGAATATTCTAGTCCTTCAGACATTTGGAAGACGATATTCAGCTAATTGTTATTACCTTAACCATTCCAGTGCCATTGTCACAGACAAGGGGCTGAATATCCTCTGCATCAGCCATTGCCTAAGCCTGTTAACTTCAAGTTCCAAAAGAAAAATGTTACGTCACGTGATCACAAATCAGCTAGATAAGTGAGCTAATGGTGAAATGAGATTAAAAATACAAGCAACGCTGTTTCAGAAAATATGTAGAGACCTGAAGACTTTGAGAGGATAACATGTAATACATGCAAAGGAGAGGAGAATAATACAAAAAAGAAACTCGTTCATAGCATTTTAGTGCAAAACTTCATTCATAAAAAGACCTCATATTTCTCAAGAGTGAACTAAATAGATACATCTGTGACTAGATGGTAGATGGCAGATGTCGGTGAAGATATATTGGAGAAAGGAAGGGTAAGGCAAGAAGATATTGATTACTATGTTTCTTCAAAGGAAAAGGATCAGTGAAACACAACAATAAGATATATTTCCGCGTCCAGAAAGGTTAAGCATGCACAAAATGGTTGCGTAAGTATGCCTTCAAATAAATATAAAGACCTCTCAGCTAATTAACTAGAAAGATCCACATTATTGTTTCCTGCCCATCTAGCACCCACAAACATGAGCGATTAGACGCACTACGTTTCTCCTCTTCTAAAAATCAAAGATGACATTTGAAAATAAACAGCAGTAAAGACAATTTAGGTGGGAGGACATTCCTTCGAAATGCGCCCAATTCAATCAATTTTCATCTCCAGAAAATTTATCCGCCGGAAGAAGAGTTGAAAATGTAAAAGATAAAAATTCCGGTGAATCAAGTTGCAAGCACCAAACAAAAACCATACAGAAGCTAGTTTTTCCCCGAAGTAACGGAGAAACTATAGCAGATCTAGTGGCTAGATCAGTGCAACGACAACCAGCAAAACCCATCTTTTGCTAGGGATAGCAGAAAATATGAACAAAGGGATAGCTTTTCTAGGTCCCCAAGTTCCACGACACAGTAGCAGAAGCGCCACCGATCGCCATGAAAATCAGCGGCATGTACAGCCCAATGTGAGTAAGGGGAGAGATCGGTAATCCCGAGGGCGATGCCTCCATCCCATTCCCCTCCCCACCACGCTGCAAGGAGACGAAAGCTCACCCCTTTCGTGCACCAGAAAGCTGGAAGGCAGAAGCAAATACGTGAAACAGAACCGGCAAGCACCGCGCTCCCAGGCAATTGATCCCAAATGCGAAGACAGAACTTCAAAGATCCACCTTATATCAAGAAAAGCGGCGAAGGAGAAAGAATGGCGAAGGGATGGGAGATTAAACGCGTCAATCGTCGAAGGCAAAAGAGAAGAACGGATCTTGAGCAGCAAGGGAAGACGAAAGACGGCACCTTTTGGCAACCTAGATCCCCCGGGCGCCTGCCGGCCTCCCGCTCGCTTCGCTGGGAAGGGCGTGGATGGAGGTGGGGAGGGAGGAGGTGAGGACAGCGCGAGATTAGTAGTGGCAGCTGGGAGAGCGAGGGCCGCCCGCGTGGGGAAGGGATCGTCGTTTAAAAAGCGAGAGCGAGCTTCCGGGCGTGGCCGCCCACCCCCACACCACCGATGAATCGGTCAAGAACGGTTTTTTTTCTAAAATAGAAGGTGGACACCCTGGCCGTCGCTGGTCTGCCGCCTCCATTCCATCCCTGGTAGCGACCAGTGAGGTTGGGTGGTAGCCTGATCGAGAGATGTCCTCGTGGGTGTGCGAAGGATCAGATTCAGATGTGGCACAAGAACATTCGCACGGGCTTCAACGTGGGCGCATGAATTTTGCTTGCCTTCTGCTTTCTCTCGTGGGTTCCTGCACTTCGGCACCTGGTGATATTCGTATTTGCGTTCGTGTCCCTTTATTATACTGTATTTTTATAGAAATAAAAAAATATATATTCATCACAATATCATCCCTCCCTCTGCTTACTGCCGTCCGATAGAGATATCCCACGGTAATCGATTACCTAACCTGTTTGACGGACCATTATAGAATAGTTTGATGGTTTCCAATAACGGTGCCACCAATAAATAACTCACTGATTTAATGGAATTGCGGCAATAGATGTATCTAAAACTAAATTCGTTGTCTTGAATCATGCTTATCTTTTTTAAATATATTAGATGATTACATGTATAAGTGCAAGTAATATCACACCGTCGTCCAACCCATTGACAGCCCCCACCTGCAATCACCATCTTCGAAGGTTATTGTATGGTCATTAAAGGGGGTAAAAGATTTTCCTTTTTTCAACTGGCTTAGAGTTTTAAAGTCTCGGCTCATATATATTTAGCTACGAATAACTAACTACGAGTTTAAATGAAAAATGTCTTATAAATTTTAGAGATTTTGACAACTTCGAAGGATCTTACATGAACTCCGTTTTCACGTTAGACGTGGGGAGCACTCTCTCTTGTAAATTACGCATTCAAGAGAGTTGACAGACGTGTTCATCGCAATCCCAACGAGGGTGCATCTGATTTTGCGTAGAAATAGCTTCACACGGCTTGATGCTGTAAATTATTCTCTAGAATTTTTTTTTTCAAAAATCAAGTTCTGAAGATTTCCCTGGATCAAAAATAAGAAAAGAAAATTCCAAGGAGTCTGTGTTCTCGGATTTATCACCAAGGCATGCAACGTGATAACTCGTTTATCACACTTGGTATATATCAAATTAATGGAGTCTTACAAGATGTCTATTTTTGGAATAGCATGTATTTGGTTAAAAAAAAATTAAACGACCTGTTCTCCCCCGTTTTAGTTGGAATTACCATAAATAAAATTGAACTTGAGGGGTCTGGATCTGGTATTCTGTTGTCAAATTAATCAAGCCACTGGAAGTCGAAAATCAATGAAATTTTGAGAAATGACAGAAGCAGAAGGTAAATGCACCAAGATAGTAATAATAATCACCCTTTTCATAATTTGTTGAGAATTCATCTTGGATAGCTTTCTATTAATTGTACACAAATTATATGTAATGAAACGGTATGCTTTGCGGTAGAACAGATCAAGTTTACCGCCTTCCAGACTTTTTAACAGTGGCAAAGAATGGCTTTAATTGAGCATATATAGCTCGAACCTTGGAAATTTTACACAAGGGGGGGCCAGGGGCTAAATAGCTTGGGATCAGAGAATCAAAGAGATTCATGTGGTTGAGTCCAAGGATTGGGGTGGAAGTCTAATGATGCGATAAGTGGTGCTTTCCAACTAAGAACAGAGACGGTAGGTTATTAGTCTTCTGATTCTGCCAAATTATACTCCTCTTCTTTCTTTTCTTTCTTTCTTTCTCTGTTTTTTTTTTGTTTGGCGTTGAACGGGCTCTGCAATGTCAGTTGCACTGCCAGCTGAAATCGTGTGTTAATTATGTTACGCATGCTTTCTTTTAAATCTAGCTGCATCTTACTTGAACGGCTGCATTAGGAAGGACATTGTTTTCCTAGTTGTATGCCAAAAATATGCCTGTAGATATAACTACGTATAGATAATTACTTTAGTGGAATCAGGTTCAGAAATTCAACATGTTGCAATGAGGGGGGCGCCAGCCTTAGTTGTTCATGAAGACCCCTCTTTACATGCTACTGTATGATGCCATTTTAGGATTTCTTTCTACCAAAATATCCTTCTCCTGCTGTCATGGACGGGAGATGATTCATAGGTCTAGCCAAAAGAAGAAATTATGGTCAAAAATCTTTTGGGCGTAGGTATCTTTTCAGTTGTCAAGATCCTTTGAAATCTTTGTTATTGTGGTGTAGTTTGTTTTATTAACTTGATATGGCATTTTTAACATAAATTCAGTGGACTATTCGACTTAACTCGAAAAATGAAATCAAGTCAATAATTTAGTACATTTCGGTCTGAGTTGAACTATCAATCCGTTGATTTTGGCTTCAAGATCCTTCAAACAAAACCAAACCCATAAATTTAATAGACGTAGAGAGAGAGAGAGAGAGAGAGAGAGAGAGAGAGAGGAGCAAATAGTCATTTTAACAAGGTCGACTGGTATTAGATTGAAGTGGTAACAGAGAAGCAGTGATAGGGGTAATATTCACAGATTTTTTGTATTATGACCATATATGCACCTTCCTCCTGAGCTTAAAACAATAATTAATGCTTTAAAATACATTATTTTACATTAACCTACTAGGCAACTAAATATGACAAAATAGAACAAGTGCACTACTTCACGGAATTTTACAATCAAACAGACCATAAGCTGGCATCATATCTACGTGCAGCAGAGAAATCTAGGAAGAACTTCTTAAACAAGCAAGTAATGACGGATTGTAAAGAACGACAGTAGCAACACGCAAATATTGCACATGACACTACAAAGCAAGTTGCTCGTGCCTCGAACGTCGTTATCGATATCACATGGTGCCCCCCATATGATCCACAAGCAATCGAAAGACTAGCATACTAGCATGCCTCAAGATGAAGCGTCAACCAAAAAAAAACTAACTGCACGATACACCACCTGAAAACATAAGATTGTTCCCTTACCGTTTCTCATTAGACAAGAATTGGGCTGAAGGAGAATAAGAATGTGGCATCGATTATTTGACATCAAAAAAATTGTTGCGTGCAATTGCTTGGCAACGCATCAAAGGTGTAGAGAGCTGACTAGAGGTACACAAGTAAGAAAACAAACGAGTTGCATCGCTGATTATGAAGCAAGAATAAGAAGAACTACATCAGAAAACTGAAAAGAAAACCGAGGATTTCCAGGTACACCATGATATGGGGGTCCTTGCCATCCCAACAATATTATTTTTTGCAGAAAATTTATCCGCCTTAATGATCATCTTCGTCGCCGAGACCATCCGGAGGACCACCTTGGCCAATCACCTCCAGCTGAAAAGCATCGCAAAGCAGTTATTAATCGAATTCGAGATAAGCGTAAGAAATATGTTAAAAGTAGGTTTATTGTGGTTACCTCAAAGTACTGGCTACACACGGAACACTCGTGCGGTTTGCCCTTTTCAAGCCAAAACCATACGACATCGTGTTCATCCTCTGCAATAATATATATATGGTTTCTAATGACACGATTTTATGGATTACAAAAAAGTCACTTCATTAAAAGAAGTAAATTGACAGTAAGAAATTTAAGACTTTGCAGTAGTGAAAAACTTTGCGTAAATTGTGCGAACCGCCATAACCACCAGAACAGCCAACTATTCTCTTGTCGTAATAGGACTTGATAATAGCAGGTGCTTCCTACACAATAGACAAATCAAACACGTCAGAAGCACAATCGCAATGAAAATGCAGTTCCACAAAAAAAAAGATTTGAAGGTCTCACTGGTACTATCAGAAGAAATCTTAAAGGGGAAGGGGAAGGTTAAATTGAATACTTCAGACCGAAACAGAATGGACTTGCATGGTTTTGGAAACAGGCTTCTGAGTTGCTAGTTAGGAGTTTCAGGATCAATGGTAATATCGGACGGAACAGAGGGTAATGACGAGAGAAATAGATTCATGAACCTTCAATATGTAAATGGATCTGACGGTTATACTTGCAGGTTTTAATAGATCAACTCAATGGATTAACTGGAATGAACCTCCAAATTGATTTGGCCAATGTACTGCAAGTCAATTAGTTGTTTAGCGAATATTTCTGCATATACCTATGCCAAAATGTTACATGAATGCTCCTGAGAATTAAAAGCCATCAACCCCATAGGATTATCTTCGCTATTTTTTAATGTCTAAGCTACCCACCATTAACCCCTCTCTCTCTATATATATGACATGAGAGAGAGAAAGATGCCATGAGTATAAAAGAGAAGAGAATAAAACTTATAATAAATAAGGGCAGTTTGTTCTTTTACCACATCCGCTAACGTTAGGTTAATCCAGAAAGTCAAGGGCATGCAAACAATCTAATAGGTGTCTTACAGAAGATTTTGTGCAAGCTCAGTTTTTTACAGGGATATATATGTGAATGACTTTTCTAAAATTTATTTGTGATTCTATGAAAAAGTGATATTGTAAAATAAGAGCCAAGACACTGTTTGCAGCGTCTCCAACCAGCGGTGTATTATATGGTTAGAAAGAATAACGAACATGATACCCCAGATGAGACTCAAATGAAATACTTTTTGGAGTGCTCTCTATCTCAGTCATAGAAAGAAAGAGAGGGAGCATAAGTGAAAGAAAGGAGAGAATAAAATTTCTAATAAATAAGGATAGTTTGTTTTTTCACCACAACCACTAACGTTAGGTTACTAATAACCTAGAAGTCAAGGTAAGGACATGCATACAATCTAATAGGTGTCGTACAGGGGTTTTTGTGCAAGCTCAGGTTTTTACAGGGGTATATATGTGAATGTTTTTTTTCTAAAGTTGTGATTCTATGAACAAGTGATATTGTCAAATAAGAGCCAAGACACTGTTTGCAGCATCTACAATCAGCAGTGTATTATATAGTTAGAAGGAATAACGAACATAGAGACCTCAGATAAGACTCAAATGAAATGCTTATTGGAGTGCACTCTCTTTCTCTGTCTATCTATCTCTCTATGACATGAGAGAGAGAGAGAAACAAAGCATAAGTGGAAAAGAGGAGAGAATAAAATTTATAATAAATAAAAGCAGTTTGTTCTTTTACCACGTTCACCAACGTTGGTAAAGGGCACGCATTACTCCAATAGGTGTCTTACAGGGGTTTTTGTGCAAGCTCAGGTTTTTTTTTACAGGGGGTATTTATTTGCGATTCAATGAACAAATGAAATAGTAAATTAAGAGCCAAGACACAGTTTGCAGCATCTCCAACCAGCGGTGTATTATATAGTTAGAAGGAATAACGAACATAGAGACATAAGATGAGACTCAAATAAAATATACTAGGGAGAAAAAAAAAGAATTGAATTGACCAACACTTGGCCATTTAGATGACATTCATATACTATATATGTATACATCTGAGAGTGGTACCAACAAGACTGGCATCAAATGAAAAGATGTTGATAAGAAATTTTCTTAGTTCACCCACATCCGCAATCAAAACAGTGGCTCAAAGGCTATAGAAGAGAGAATCTAAATCACATTTCTATATGAGCATACTGCCACATGCACAGTAATACTAAAAAAGTTTTATCTGAAATTACTTTTATTGACTATATATATTATTCTGTTCTCTAATACAGTGATTTTAAACTACTACTATTGATATTTAAATACTCCAACTCGTATTGAATTGCACCTTACAAATTAATCTAGCTTTTTACCAGGGGGATCAATGCGTTCTGCCTGGCCAGTGGCCACGCCCAAAGATTGCATGATTAAGGCTTGGTTTGTAGATTTCTGTGACAGCTATATCCAACCTGCGTCTCATTTTTGGCTCAATCTGGCTCACCCATGGATTGCAGAATCGGCCGATCCGGATCGGGATCGGCCGATTCTTGGATCGGATCGGACCCCTCCGATCCAATTCCCGGCGGAACTACCGATCCAGACTGAAGATCGGTCCATATCGATGTTTGTAGGTGGAATCAGTGCCGGAATCGACCGATTCGGTCGATTCTGGATCGATTCCGGCGATTCCCTCGCCGGAATCGACCCACAGGCTGCCGCGGCGGCCATCCCGCCGCGGCAGCCCTCTTCCCCGCCCGATAGGGCGGGGAAGATGTCACAGCGGCAAGATGCCGCCGTGGCGGCGATTTCGGGCCACTTTTGGGCCCGAAATCGCCCCAAAATGGGGTAGATTGGATCGGAATCCGATCTACCTCCTTATTTAGTTATTTTTTTGGTGTTTTAGGGTTTTTTTAAGGGTCGATCCGGATCGATTTTCCTTCCGACGAATCGGCCTGGATCGGACCGATCCGGATCGAATCGGTCCCCACCGATCCAGGGACCGATTCCGATCCCGCGATCCTTGGGCTCACCAGTCATGCCCATTGGCCTGGCCCAGACTAACATTGAACAAAATTTTACACAACCAATGATTAAAACACTAGCATATATCTTACCCAATCTAATACACTACATGAATCCCCAGCCCAACTTGGCCTAGCCCAGCTCTTTCCCAAAAGAGTTCTTTGCAGAGTGATACATATATATATATTTTAGAGTTGACATAAATGATTAAATATTAGACATTTAACGAACTGGTTTTTATTGGCACATTTGGGTCCGCAGACTAGCCTATATTGACCCAATGGCTCATTGGCTCTTGTCCGCATTCTTTATGCTGCTCATGAGCCCTAAACAATGGCCTGTGAATGGATCCGGAGCAGGCACAACCCACAAGCCCATGGGTCAGCCTGACATTTTGATATCCAAGTAATATCTTCTCCTTTTTCTCTCACTATCTTTTTTTTCTGATGGAAATCTATATAAAGAGAGGATACAAATAAATAAAAAGCACCATAAAACAAGAAGAATCAACTCCCGGAAATAGCACAGAAGTATGGCAGGTTTTCATTAGTGAAGACAAGTACAGTGGAACAGAATCTTGGTACTTTATAGTTGCCACCACCTAATTCCTTTAACACCTACACCTGGAAGATTAACTTTTACTCAAATTTCGAAGGCCCTGTTGGTTCTGGAAATCTTGTATAGACATTTAGGCATGCCCAGTATAAGAAATTCCAAAAAAAGTACAATCTCGCAGAAAGTGGATCTAGGTATTCACATTTCAGTAGAATAAGTGATGGATTCCATAGTTTTTGACTATAGACATTTCAAAACAGAGGAAAATCCACGGTGAACGCTTGATTATACATTTAAGCTCTCATAATTCTCCAGATAGATAGTGACCAAATCATGGTTTGCAAGATTGACCAATCCCAAATCCTACGGGGGAAGCCCAACCAGATTCCAAAAATCCCCTAGGATCAGTCCAGATAGGGACTGAGACAGCCTAAATCAGCCAATCCCGCAGGAAGAGGGTCAAGGCCGCGCACTGACGCCTAATGGGAGGGAAGACAGGTCATAACGGACTTCCAGACAACCAGGATATGGTCACTTGAGTTACCAGATCAGGGGATATCAGATACATTAAACCTCATCCCATGATCCGATGACTGTAGCTCCCTCAACTGTCTCAGCTCATGCAAAAAAAGATTAAAAAAACTTCATGTTATCGGCCTAATGACTGCTACTGGAAATCTTAATCCATTAGTGCTCCTGTCCTGCGTGAAGAGAATTTGTACATGGTTAATTTAAAGACATCGACTCACAAGAGTTGACCATGCAGGATAAGCCATTGGATAATGGGGTATCCGACAAACATAATATCCCCAGATCCAGTCAATTTGGACAGACACAACATGAGAAGTAGCAGCGGCAGCTACACCTCTGCACAGTCTCTTATTGCCAATTCGGTGTTGCATCAAAGAATTGGCCGATCTTCCATGCTGTCTATTTCTTTCTGTTTTTAGAAGAGTCGATTCAGTCAATCACAAATCTACCTGTCTTCACTTGGATAGGCTGATCATGATCCCAATTCCTTAGACTAAACATGAGTAAGAAAACACAAAGAGTTACCTCAACAAAGAAATCTGGAACAAAAACATAAATCAGATCACAAATAATTAGAGTTAGCTGTTGCTAACTCCAGAGCTAATTTCTGCATTAGCATGAACATGCAGCGCTGATTAATCAAAAATTAATACAAGCCAAGTATTCCAAGAAAGCTCTCTCCACCAACCCTTCTGTGCAGTCCATCTGCCACTGCACCAGTTGCCCTCAGTTGTGTAGTAGCCAGTCACCCCTTCAGTGAAAGTGCAATGGCTTTCCTCTTGCCCCCTTTGGAGAGCTAGTTACTACATTCTATAGACTCCTTTGACCCCTTTGCTTACCTGGTGGTCCCACTTAAATGGAGATGAGCAAAGGATGCCCTAGGCAGTGAGCAAAGGACGCCACAAGCGGCCTTCTATAAAAAGGATATACCTATTCTCTTTCATGACTAGCCATCAAACAAAACATCAAGCTCGAATAAGTGACGAATAAATAATATAGATAACTGTATCATTCCCTGGCAACCAAAGCAAATAGAAATCTCTTTACAAGGTCTAATCCATTCTTATTTGCAAAAAAAAGGATAAAGTGAAAATACCAAGATGCTATAGACATATTTTAGGCCAAGATGCTATAGACAGTCCCCAAGAGATCAAAATCTACCACCATACATGCTAATAAGCAGATGTCATAAAATCAAGAGCAGCGGAGGAGATATTCAACCAAAACAAATATTAGAAGGCAAACATTTTTAAAATGAATAGTTTTTTTTATTGGATTAACTCCGTCATGGCTGATCCCAAACTTATACAAGAAAGGAGAAAAGTTGCAATAGGTGACAACCAACGTAAATGAAAGTAGCATCTCATAATATAGATTCAAATGATATAAACGACACATTGTACTAGAGCCCGAGTGTAACAAAAGATACAACAAGGGTGAGAGTATTCCTCGCATGTGATACATCACTTAAGTGCTCTAATGTAGTGTCAACTAAGCAAGAGTTTCTATATCAAGAACGAGTGTGAGTAAAAAAGTTAGTCAAACAATATATAAATTCTAAAACAAACTTAAAAACAAATAGACATTATTATAGAAAAAAATTAAAGAAGGATAAGAATGAGGACTTGGAATATTGGATACCTTACTAGCATGGAGAGGAGAAATTTTATTTCTTGTGTGCATCGAAGAAATCAAGTGGATAGAATAGAAAAAAAATAGGCTATAAACTATGGTATACAAAAAATAAAGAAATAAAAATGTGGTAGGTATGATTGTTGATAAAAGATTAAAAGATACAATAGTTTTAATAAAAAAAGATAATTAATATAGTTGGTGTGTATGCTCCACAAATTGGATAAAATGACGAGATTAAAAAAAATGAGAGGACATACATGACCTTATGCAAAATATTACAAATGAAGAAAATATATTTATTGAAAAAAATCTCAATGAACATGTTGGGAACAAATGTCATGAATATGAAAAATTCATAAAGGATTTGGATATAGAAATGGACATGTTGGAAACATTCATAAGAATGAACATGTTGAAAACAAAAGGTCACTTTTGAGATATCGGGTCCTCTCATAGTTGTCAAGGCGACAAGGCGCCCAAAGCATTGAACGGTACCGATTCCGCTTAAGCGACAAGGCGGCCGCTTAGGCGTCGCCTAGGCGGTTAAGGCGGTATTCAAGGAATACTAGGTCGGAGATTGTAATACATAAAAATATGCATAAATATAATTATATTTTTACGTTATAATTGAATATGAGTGTTTTATCCATGGTTCGCCGGGTCGGCGACCCGGTCGCCCGGGTCGCCCGACCCGGCCGGTTTCCGGGCCGACCGGCCCGGAAACGACCCCGCCGGGCCGACTCCAAGCCGGCCCGACGGGGGGTCGCGCAACCCAACTTTGGGTCGCGCGACCCGGCGACCTAGTCGGCCGGGTCGCCCGACCCCGGGGCGACCCGACCGATGTCAATTTTTTTATATTATTATTATATACTTAAAATTTTTTCTTCTCCCTCCCCGTTACCACCATTTTTTATATATATTATTATATACTTAAAATTTTTTTCGATCCGCGACTACTCTGCGCCGCATTTAATAATAATATAACAATAATTCATTGTCATTTATATCATCACATATATATAAAATTTTTAATTATAAATATATGTTATATACTTACATTTTATAAAGATTTATTTTAACTCTTTTCTCTTTCACACACACATCAAATTTGTCAAAAATAATTATTTTTTGAGTGTTCCATTTATTGATTGTACAATAATATTTTACTATCATTTATATTATTACGTATAGTTAAAATTTATAATTCTAAATATACGATACATCTTAAAAATTATAAATTTATTTATTAAGTATCTTTACCTTCTCACTTAAGATTAACTCTTTCCCAACATATATTAATACAACATAATCACACAAAAAAATCATATTCACTTGTATACATAGATAAACACTCATATTCAATTATAATATAAAATATATAATTATATTTATATATATATTTTATGTATACATAAATATATGACATAAAAAATATTGTTTCTATTTGTTTCTTATTTTTATATAATTTTTTATAATAAAATAAATAAAATCCGACCCCATCCGACCCCGTCCGACCCGGGGTCGCGACCCCGTCCGACTAGGTCGGTTTTGGGGCCGACCGACCCCGGGCCGACCCCCGACCCTGCCTTCCTTGGTTTTATCTATGTATACAAGTAAATATGATGTGTATGTAAAAGAGAAAGGAGTTAAATAGATTTTTATAAAATTTAAGTATATAACACATTTATGATTATAAAATTTATATATATGTGCGATAGTATAAGTGTTAGTGAAATATTGTTATAATATTATTAAATAGGGACGCAGAGTAGTCGCGGAGAGAGGAAGAAGAAAGAGCTAGAAGAGAACTTAAGGGAGACAAAGAGAGGAAGAAGAAAGAGCTGAAAAAGAACTTAATTAAGTATATAATATATGTTTATAATCATAAATCTTAAACATATATGATATTATAAGTGATAGTGAAATATATTAATATGTTCAAACTATCATTAAATAGGTATCCCTTGTGAGGAGTATCAAGAGGGTAAAACTTCTCAAAATTATTTTTTTAATCATGTAAAAATACTCAGGGTGCCTTACCTAGGCACCTTAGGTGCCTAGGCAAGTGCCTTGGACGCCTTGGGCACCTTTTTGGCCCCAGGCAAGGCGCTCTGGCAAGGCACTGCTGGAAAAGTGCCTTGCCGCCTAGGCGGGTGCCTTGACAACTATGGGTCCTCTTGACCCGATATCTCTTGAAAGTAGTCCAGTCACTTAAGTGACCAAATCCCACTCGTACTGGGTCCTTTGAAAGCTGGATCTTGAAAGTGGTGTGCTACGGCGATTGTGCACCCTTGTTGCCGGAATACAGTGCCAATGTGACCCAAATGGGTCCAATCAAACCATAAGCTCCATAGAAACCTATCTATGGGTTTATTTTTAAACTTTTTTTCTTGTATTTCCAAATTTATATTAGAACATAGTATACCCTACGTAAATGAAATCCGAGATCTGATCGTCCAAGATCTTTCCGAGAATTTTGCGAGATCTCTTCTCTTGCACCATTCTAAGATGAAACCGAGATCCGAGACAGTAATCTTTAGGTGTTGGAACAAAAGACGATGTTTGTTAGGTATATACAAGTGATAAAAGACATGTATGATAGAGCAACCACTAACGTATACACAATTGGAAGAGAAACAAGAGATTTTTCTATTTTAATTAGTTTACATCAAATGTTTGCGATAAGTCATTATCTTTTCTTATTAATTATTGATGAATTAGCGAACACTATACAAAATGATCTACCTTGGTGTATGACATTTGCACACGATATCATATTGATAAATAACACACAAGAATGAGTTAATAAGAAGTCAAAAATGAGTTAATAAGAAGTCAAACAGTAAAAAAATATTGTAGAGATTAAGGGTTTCAAAATAAGTAGAACTAAAATAAAATATATATATTGTAAGTTTAATGAAAACTAAAAAGAAGTAGGTGAAGATATTAATTTGGATAAAACAATATTATCTCAAATAACTCAATTCTAATATCTTGGGTAAATTATTCAAAAACATAAAGAATGTGATGAAGAAGTTAATTATAAAATTAAAATAGGTTAAATGAAGTGGAGATTGACTACAAGAGTTTTATGTGATCATAAGATTCTACTAAAGTTGACAGAAAAATTTTATCATACAAATATAAGACCTACAATGTTGTATAATAGTGAATATTAAACAATAAAATAAAAGTATATTCCAAAAATAAGTGTTGCTGAAATGAGCACGTTAAGATGGATGAGTGGACATACTAGATTAAATAGAATAAGAAATGAATATATTAGAGAAAATGTAGGAGTAGCGACAATTATAGACAAATTAAAAGAAAAAAGATTGAGATGACTTGGACAAATTAACTGTAGACATAAGAAGGTTATAGTTAGAAAAGTAGAAAATATTACATTAACATAAATATAAAAAGACGTGATAGAGTTAGGTTAACTTGGAGCAGAATAATTCAATATGATTTAAATAATTTAAAAATATTTGAAGAAATAACTCAAAATCAACATAAGTGGAGAAAGAGTTTCTTCCTATTGATTGAACTTCACAAATTGTGAAAAGGTTAACCACTTCGATAAAATTACATTGCTTTCCAGGCTTCTTGATTGAACTCAATGAAAAAAAAAAGAGGTAGCATTGAACTGACATAGAGATGACTTGACGTTCACAATCAGTCTTATTTAACTCAAAATAAGTTATTATTGTCTAAATATTACAACAGCACCAAGCATGTACCAGAAACCTGGAATGAACGGAGCACTATCTTCTCAGGAGGTGGATGAACAATTAAAAGTCCAACATATGACAAATTTTGTAATCCTACAACCTTTTTATTTATTTAAATCTGTCTCAACCAAGGAACTGAACAGTAACGATCTCAGTCAAAGGCAGGGAGAAAATATAGGACAACAAAGATATCAGTGCCTAGTTTCAAAAAGAATCAAGGCCACTTTATCAATCAGGCATCACGAATTTACAGGTAAAAAAAAAACACTCGCAAAACGACCAAAATACACCTTCTCGGGGTTACCTTCGTGCCAAACGGTCCGACCGGAGCGTCCATGTCAAACCTCTTCCCTCCCTGAAATTATAGCGACATGTCGTAAATGGAAGGCCGAAAGACGTAACTATTTTCACATAGAACTATAGAATATAACCGGCAAAAAAAAGAAGCACATACCTCGAGCTCCGCCACCAATTCTTCTCGTTCGAGCCCGGTGGCGATCGGCATCACATCTTCCACCCTCATCTTCGTCACGGCCTCGACCTTGTCTAACGACCGCAAGATTTACAAGATCCCCGAGAAATCAAACCAGTGGCACAGCCAAAAATCTCACGGAACTTCACGAGAAGGATGACAGGGGGGAGGAGCTGCTGACCAGCCTCGGCGGAGAACAGACGGAACGGGGAGGAAAGAAGCATGGTCGACAGGGGTGCTGGGGCCCGGTCGTGCGGGCACGCGCCGGCGGCGCAGCTGGAACGGGCGCCACTCGCGGCCGATCCGCGGAGCCGGGGGACGGATCCGCCGCGGGAGGAAACTAGGGTTCGGGGCGCCCTCCGCCACATCGCCGCAGACGCCGGCTCCCCGGGTGTTCCTCGCAGGTCGCCCCCCTCCCTCGCGGCACCGCTCCGCCTGTTCTGGTCGCCGACTCCTTAGCCAGCCAGCGCCCTTCCCGCAGCTCCGCGAAGAACGTACCAGTGACACTGTGACACGACACGCACGTTGCAGCCAGGCGGTTTTGAGGACGTCGTTGGCTGCGGGAGCGATCCCCTGCTGTCACCTGGCGGTTTATTATTAACCGGAGCTCGGGAAAATATATTTGATTGCGCCGTGAGTCGAAAATACGCATCGGTTGAAAATTGAAATGCCGGGGGAAGCGACTAGGGGTGGGCACGGTTCTATTTCGTCCAATTTAGATCATTTTTTTTCCAAATCGAACCAAACTGAATCACCCTTTCAAATCAGTTTGGTTTGATTCGGTTTAAACCGAAAATAAATAAAAATATTTAAATTAATTAATTTTTACATTTATATACTATTTTTTAAGTTAAAATAAGAAAAATAAATATTATTTTATTATAAAATTTATAAAAATATCATTTTTATTAATACTATAATAGTTTTTTATATATATTTTGATTAATTCAGTTTAAACGGTTTGGTTTGATTTAAATCAGTTTGGAGATTTTCCAAACCGAACCAAACCGAAAGGGGGTCCAAACCGAACCGAACCGAACCGAATGGGCTGATTCGATTTGGTTTCTCGGTTTGAACCGTTTTGTGCCCACCCCTAGAAGCGACGGCCTGAACTAATCAGGTCGGACGAAATGGAACCCTTTTTTTTAGTTATTTTTCTCTTGTTAGGGCGGTATGCCGACTGAAGAGAGAGCTATAAAATTACAGCATCCGCACCGATCAAAGGGTCCGTCGGATGTCAAAAGTCAACTGCAGGGCGTCACCTGCGAGCAGGGTTTTTTTCTTTCCTTTTCTTTTCTCATCAAACCAGCAAAACCGCGGGCAGCCCCAGTTTTCAGAGGCCCGCCGCTCGTCATCTCCGCCTCGAACGATCGAGCTCTAGCTTGGCACATGACCGAGACGAAATAAGAACCTTAAGCACCGGGCAAGTCCACTTCCCCCACTTTTTCCCCGCGTGGGCATGATAACCTAACGGTTTTCTGCGTAACGATCTCCCACCGCCATACCCGAACGAAAAACAACATATCCGGCGCGTTCCCTCTGATCCCTGCCTTCTATATAACAAATAGAAATAGCCGCCATGCCTTGGTAGATTTAGCTTCCTCTTAACCGCACAGCACGGTGTACCAGGCTAACACAAGAGAGCCAGCCGGCATGCCTCCAGAAATGTCAGCGCCTCCTGCAAGAATACGACGTGGCCATAACCCGGGGCCCATATGAATGAAGCCACGTTCGCATACACGATTTCAAGAAAAAGAGAGAGCAAGCCAGGGAAATCTGAAGAAAGCAGAGCATTCGGGTTCCATCGAGAAAACAAACAAAAAGCGGGGAATTGAAAACGACATGGTTCCGCGGTTTTGTTCTTCCAAAGACATATCCTGAAAGCCCGGGGGGGTTACGAGCCACAAAACGTATCTCCCGCCTCCTCATTTACGAGCCGCGGAATCGGGAGTAGAGCCGCCCCCGTACGAGACGAGGCCCTTCCCGCCGGGGCTGCTGGACGGGGATCCCGACTTCACTGCGCGTTTCGGCGAGGTCCCGGCGCCCGGCAACGACCGGGACCTAGACGCCGACGGGCTCCGGCTCCGCGAGACGTTCCTCCTTTTCTCGGGCCGAGGGGCGTCCCTGGCGCTTCCCCTGGTGGGCCTCGGCGCGGCGGGGGTGGGCGAGACGCTCCGGGCGGGGCTGCGGCTGTAACCCCCCTTGGCTCGGGGGCGGTACCCCACCGGGCTGCGGGATAGGCTGCGGCTCCGGCTCCTCCTGCTGTATCTCCTAAAAATAACACGTCCCGCGGACAAGTTACTAGGCAACATCAAACTAAAGAGACACGGGTAGAAATAGCGCCGCCTCCAATTGAGCGAATTAGGCACGGCAACGGGTGACGAAACAAGTACCTTGGAGGACTTCGGGCCCTCGGAGGACTCCTGTATCGTCTAGGAGGTGAACGCTCGGCATAGCCTCTGTAGCCCGAGTACCTGCCCGGACAATATAAACGTTATTGATGATGTTAAAGAGGGGAGGGGGGGGATAAGAGGAAAAGACGAACTACATATATATATAATATGCTGCAACAGGTCTCACCTGTCACGGTCATTTCGCCCCCCGTACCGATATGATCTATCAGGTGAGGGAGTCCTGTACCGCCTGGCATAGGCATAGCGCTGACTGAAGCCCCTTCCCCTTCTGACGCGTTTTGGTGACCCATCCGGAGAGGCGCTCCTGGAGAGACTCCGACGGTGGTTAGAAACAGGTGATGCTGCCCTGCGCTGGTGGGGGCTGACAGGACTTCTGCTAATACTCTTCCGAGAACGCATGCCAACAGGGCTCCTACTGATAGTTCTTCTCGCGGGCTTCACGGGACTCCTCGAAGGACTTCTTGCTGCTGCCCTCCTTGGGCTTCGGCTAGACGTCCTACGAAGAAGCCTTGCGGCGCTCCTGCTGCGGCTTCTGTGTGGTGATTGAGGTTTCTCCAAGCTTCGGCCCTTGGAATGGTCCTTCACGGGGCTCTTGCTCGGGCTTCTCCTGGTTGCAATGTCTGGGCTTGGACTGTTGTTCCTTACAGGACTTTCGCTTGCACTGGAACCTCTGCGTGCTTGGACGGGACTTCGGCTAGGGCTCTTCGCAGAAGGGCTCCTACTAACCGACCTCTTTGGGCTCGGAGTGGGACTCCTGCTGCGACTTCTTTCAGGACTAATGCTCATGCTCTTGCTCATATTCCGAGCAGGACTTGCGCTCCGGCTCCTGTGCACCAGAATCAGATAATGACACAATTAGACGAAAGAGGTCAGCCCCGGTTGAAGCATAATAGTAGAAGATCACAGAACCTGGATTTGCTCAACAGGGAGTATGCATCAGGATGCACATCTGCGCTTCTGCCGATTTTAGTCACTGCAGTTCCATTATTCTGTAGTTCACCATTCTCCCGCGGGGATTTCGCCACCACCAAAGGAACCTCCTCTGCTGCTTCTACTTTCTTTGACCTTACCACAGAAGTTTCCTTCTCTAGGACAAGAGGAATTTCACTTTCGACTGAAGATGACCATGTAAAAACAAACATCAGCTCGCCCTCTGTAGCCTCCGACGTTCATAAACAAGTTGAAAATATACTCAATCCACATTGTAGCACTCAACAAACCTAAAAATATATCTTGCTGCATAAATATTTACAGATGTTTGGAAACATAAGACAATATTTTCCAACTACAACAGGAATGAAAAATGGCATAGGTCATTCACAGCTCAGAATTATTACACAAGGACGAACGCAAATAGAAAGTACTCAATCTAGATATCCAAAAAGAAGAAACCATATGTGCAACTTGGAAGAGAGAGAGTATATTGTGCAAAAGAAGCGTACAATAAATGGCATGGTGTGGTAGTTCTTTTCTTTCTACTCAGGATCAGGGGAACAAAAGGCTAGAATTATGAGACAAAAAGAACGCAAACTGAGCTAAACAATTAATTGGCATATCCATTCTACCTTTAAAAGCATAAATGAAGTTCATTTCTGCGAGCTTAGCAAAGCTAGTCCAACATGAGCCTCGAAGGGAAGTTTATCACGCCAACGGCGATGCTTTATGTATTACAAAGGTGTTCAAACTAACAGAAACTAATTTTCCAATACAGCAGAGACAAATTAATTACATATAATGCAAGCCACTGCAGTCTACAAAAAATTTAAAACAAGAATTTAAATTGGTTAAGGAGACGCAGAAAAAACTTAAGAACGCAAAACTAACAAATACTCAGTTAATTTTCAAGCTAAAGAACCAAAACTGAATCGAAATGACATTGACGAAATTCAAATTTCAAAGACCAACGAAGTTTTAAGACAAAATTTCACAGCAAAGCTTGAAAGCAAGAAAACCTCAACGTGAAACAACATAAAATGTGCCATATACCTTATTTTTACACTTAACGATAAAATTTATTCAACTCATCTGAGGCTTTTGTAAACTTTAAGGTTTCTGCAAGATAACGTTTCAACAATACATATCAGGTGCTTTAGAAGATGCTTTTGACTTTTAACTTGAGCAAGGTGACACATATATACCTTATCTTACACCCACCCACAAAACTATTCAATAAACACATGAGATGCTTTTGTAGGTTGACAAACAATAATGTTCTAAATATATACCAGGCGCTTTAGAAGATATTTTTGACTTCCGGCTTGAACCACGAGCATTGTCCTTGTTTTCATCCGAGGTACCTTCACTTGCACTAGCACTTTCTGAATCACTCTCTGGGACCCTGAAGTGTTAAAGAACTGTAGGTTAACTTGTGAACAATGACATTACAGCCAAACAAACAGCCACACGACATGAGAATCTATACAACTACCCTGGTTTTGGATCCAATATCATATTTCCCTATGAATCAGCTGGATTTGACCCAGGTCAGTCCCAGATCTGCCGAGGGTCGGTTCAGACCAGAAACAACTGAGCTTGTGTACTCCACAAAAAAACACATCTTATAACTCTGTTTTGGAAAAGCAGATCAAGAACGGATTTTTTTCCTTGGATCAGCCAAAAGGATTAGAACAGGATGACCCTGATTACAATCCAGCCTCGTAGCGAAGGCACCATCAAGAGATGAGCCCTGGCACACTTGCAAGGCACTAAGAGTCCTTTCCAGGTTCCCAAAGTCCATCCGGTTTCAGTTTAACTTCGTCTAAGGTTGAAGGAAGTCCACGTAAAGCCTCAATATAGAATTCAAAATTGTTCATTTCTTCTCCCATTCACTTGCGACCCATGTTACTGAAGTGGTAAGCAACAGCTTTGATAAAATCATCTACATTAATAACTTTTATAGATACATCAAAATATTAGTATACCACCTAAACCCTGCCTAAGTAAACACCTACAAACTAAGATCTTGGGCTTGAATATGTCGTGGCACCTTAAATATGCTTTAGCTGAATGATCTGCCCCTGCAACAACCAAAATCACACCCAGTTTATAAAGGTTTTAGAACAGGTAGATAGACCACACCTAGTTCAGTTGCAGTAACCCAGAGGTGGTATTGATATTCCTTTTTTCCTTCTATTTGGAGGAATAAGTAGCAGGTGTTAATGGGGGTAAATAAGTAGTAGTAGTCAAAAGTGAGAGCAACAATTGCCAGTAATGGTAGTGCAACAGTGGCAGCAGACTTGGAGCCTTGGACACCCAACCTTGTGCCTTGGGCGCCTTTTGTCAAACAGAATGGAACCATTGCACCTTGCCCTGCACAAGACGCCTTGTGAAGAATTGGTGCCTTTGATGACTATCGCTGGTCCACAACAGGATCAGTCAATCATAACCAGGTTTGCCCAGGATCCAGGCCAAAGCCAGCCAAAAGCAACTGGAATTGCCCAGGATCAGTCCACTAAGGCTGAATCCTGATCCCAGCTGATAATCTGGCAAACTATGGATGATGTAAAAGCACATCACATTTACCACTAACACATATCCAAGAGTAATTGTTCTGAGAGAAGAAAAAGTTCATGGCAAAAACCTTTCAAGATCTGAATGGCACTTCATATACAAGAAACTGACCTTTTTGATTTATGCCTTGACCTTCGGTCACGTCTTCTACGCTTTTTATCCCGTCTTTTATCCTTCCTACTCCTTTGGTGCCTGTATTTGTCCCTCTTATGAGATCTTCTCCTCTTCCTACGCCTATCTTCACTGGATGAACTAGCATAAGATGATGAAGAAATTGAATCAGAATCACTGTCTGAATCAGTTGATTCTGTCTCTGAATATGAGGAGCTATCAGAATCAGATGAATGATATCTTCTTCTCTTTCTCTTTCGCCTCTCTTTAGTAGATTTTTTGTGCTTTTTTCTTCGTGAAACCTCAATGCTATCTGAATCAGATGAGTAGTCCTTTGTTGATTTCTTCTTAGCAGTCTTCTTTTTGTCTGTGAGAACAACAAAAAAAAATTAGTCTGTAAAGAAGTTGACTGAAATAAAATAAAATCAATATCTACAAATCTATAGCTATGAAATCAGGACTATCTGTGAATAACAAGAATACCATTCTCTGCCAAAGCTGGATAAGAAACTTCACCGCAATCAACAATCTTAACTGGATCAATAGGCCGAGTATCATCAGTTTCAACATGCTCTAGCCTTCTCAGAAGTTCTTGCCCTTCAACAAGTTTCCCAACAACTACATGCTTCCTATTATAAGCAGTTAAGAATCATATTATCAGTTAACTGTCCTTTAAAGAGCACTATACCAAGTAGAAAAACACAATCACGGAGCCAAATAGAAAATACCCATCAAGATGGGGTGTGGCTTTAAAAGTAATAAAAAATTGTGATCCATTGGTATCACGGCCAGCATTTGCCATTGATAAAATGCCAGGTCCATCATGCCTTAGTTTAAAGCCCTCATCTGTATGAAAACAAAGTTAAAAATCACATTAGGAAAAAAAATCCAACCCATTTGTCCCCTTATGACATTTCCTTCCATAACAGCACCAAGAGGTTAGACCGGTAGAAACTTTCAAAAGACACGTGATCCTAAGAATGTGATTGTTAAAAGCATTGTCATCTAAGAAACCCTTATAAATGGCATCACCATCCACTATAGCACATAATGGAACAAAAAAACACTAGTAGGTACTGAATACTCTGTCAGGAAAAGCCTACCATTGTTTTCACACAAAAGAAATCCTTCAAAAACATCACTTCTTCAACCAATTTATATCTCATGTGCAACTAATACATGAACTCTTAATCGTATCAAACTGCAGTAGTCACAGCTCTATTCATGAAAAAGACATGAGGCTTATACTAAACCTTTCACAAACTACACTCATCAGTAAATAAGGCCTTTTAGCAGACATGCCATTTCAGCACTTCTGAAACTTCCAAATTACCACTGACTGAAGTTACCACTGAGTGGTACTTGCAAAATGTTCTACAAGATGAATCATATGCATTTGCGGTGTTGAAGATAGTTGGAACTTTAAGCACTCACTACAAGGAGACTGCCACAGATGGTCCTACCATCCAACAAGAACCACCAACACCAACCCCCTCAAACAAAAAGAAATAATGACACAATCAAAAAAAATACAGACCTATATTACAATACATAATGGCCAACATGGCAATTAAATTTCTACATAAGTGAGCTAAATTAAATTAATCTCACCTGCAAACTTCCCACCATAAATACTCTCCCCCCCTCTTCCTGCACACAAAAGGGTGAGGCAGCATCAGATAAAGTCCAATGAACACGAATCAGGTTATCTGCTATACAACTTGTTAGCTGAATTCACAACAGAAAAGAAAAGAATGGTAAATATCTTTAATGTGCATAATGATGAAAGCAAAGCACAATCAAGGCAGCAAGTTGCCATTATGTGGTAAACCATAAAACAGCACATTGTTTGGACAATATTGCAATAAAAAAGAGTATAAAGTTGAGTCACAGACAAGGTACGCATATTTTCCTTGCATGGTACTAAGTTAGGAAGAAACCAAGGAACATGGAAATTGTCAAGTCCTTTTGAAACAAATTATAAGACAACCCTTTCCTTAATCCTTACAGTACCTATCACGTTAACATACTGGGCTGGCAGACCTTTAAATTCTTAGCAACCTGTTGCTTCCTAGCATCTTCTTTGGTGCTGATATCAAGATTCTTTACCTAAGAAAAATTTGAAGAAAAGAACTAAAGGATTGGGATAAAGAATCTCAGAAAATAACTTCATGATATAAAAATAGAGAATCGATAACCTAATGAAAAAAAAGTAGAAAAAAGACATCTTTGTCTTCATTTTTTTCTACAGAAAACCAAGCAGATGGAAAATGAGCACTGCAAAATGTTCAGGTCCTGGACATAGAATGCTTCATAAATGTCAGAAGATGCCTTACATCCCTGTTATCACACCTGAGTCCTCACTGACACTGACACCTTCACCCCTTGCACATTTGCACTAAACTAAAACATCATCCAGAATCATATATCCTGGGGTTACCACTCAAAAGAGAAGCTCCAGAGTCCAGATTTAAAAAAACAGAAAGCAAGATGTATGGCAGGTTCTCTTAAGGCTTAAGAACGTGTCTAATATGAGGAACAAAATTATTCCCAACGCATCAGAAGCACTAAACATGTAATTGAAATATAAGCATAGTTGTCAATGCGACAAGGCGCCCAAGACGTTGAAGAGTACCGATTCCACTTAGTCAACAAGACAGCCGGCTAAGCATCGCCTAGGCGGTCAAGGCGATATTCAAAGAAGACTACGTCAGGTGGTCGTTATACATAAAAATAAACATAAATATAACTACATTTTTATGTTATAATTGAATATGAGTATTTTATCTATGTATATAAGTAAATATGATGTGTGTGTGAAAGAGAAGAGAGTTAAATAGATTTTTATAAAATTTAATTATATAACACATTTGTGATTATAAAATTTGTATATGTGCGATAGTATAAGTGATGGTAAAATATTGTTATAACATTATTAAACAGGGGAAGCGCAGAGTAGTCACAGATCAACCTATGTGGTCAGGTTGTGGAGGTCAAGGAGTTAATAGTATAAGTGATCTTATATATGTAATTATGAAAGTGTGAGAATTTATTTTTAAATAAAGAATTAATCTTGATAAATTAAGTGAGATAGAGAGATAAAAAAGAGCTGTAAAAGAACTTAATTAAATATATAATATATGTTTATAATCATAAATCTTAAATATGTATCATAGTATAAGTGATAGTAAAATATATTAATATGTTCAAACTATCATTAAATAAGTGTCCCTTGCAAGGAATATCAATGTGGTAAAATCCCTCAAAATTATTTTTAATCATGTAAAAATACCCAGGACGTCTTACCTGGGCGCCTAGGCAGGGGCCTTGGACGCCTTAGGCGCCTAGGTGCGCGCCTTTTTGGCCCCAAACAAGGCGCCCTGGCAAGGCAAGGCACTATTGGAAAAGCGCCTTGCCACCTAGGCGGACGCCTTGACAACTATGAATATAAACAAAAAAAATTGGACAAAGAACATTTCCTTTGTTATCTTTTCAACTTTTTATTATTTTGCTTGGATGCATTAAGAAGTTCTCAAAAAAAGTGCAATGCAGCTATGTCAAAAATTGTCTCAGGTATTACATGTCCATTTCAAGCAGAAGCTAAAAAAGTATTTTCTATCTATGATTTTTTAAAGTTGTCGTTCCAGTTGCTTGGCAAGAGGTGTCACATAATCATATTATCAACAAACATTCACCTTTACAATTGTAATAGACACCATAAAAAGGCAACAAAACTTGAATAATGATACTAGAATAGAAATATGAGGTAATCCCACCATACAGCAAAAGAAACATTATATTTTAAACCCTCCTTACAGAATGCAAAATCAGTATTCACACTTAAAAGAGACAATTTAAATGATAACTGATTATTCAGTTGCTATAAAAGATATCATGCCTAACTTGTCAAGAAAGACAATACTTGTTCCAGAATGGGCATGCCTGAACAGAATTATTCCATGCTTATCACAAATTATAAACTGGAGTATGATCAAGCCATTATTGTAGAGATCCGTAACCATTGCTTCTACCACAACACTGTAGCATACTGCCATTTAAGCATGATCTTTTATGACATTGAATGCACCCAAAAAGTTCAGATGAAGAATAAGCAAAAGGATGCATGCTAGGTGCATGTTTTAATCACTATCTTTTATTACAAAATTTAGTCAACAATCAACAACTTATTCTTTCTTGTCAACAATTTAAACAATTGAACCAAAAAGATTTATAGTTCCTTGATTTGACCCTGATGAATAATGAATAAGATACATTCAACACATAAATTGCTAAGCCTTCTAGACCCAATAAGTAAGTTATGAAACATTGCCGTTATTCTTTCTAGAACCAACATGCACCAACTCTCGATCCATATAGCATAAAGATATGGCAGATATCATGTCAAACTACAAAAAACAGCAGCCTTCGCAGCATTCCTACGCCAGATAAGCCATTCCCTCTATAAGGAATAACCACTTCCAATTACGCATATGTCAATTCCCTAAGATGTTAATGCTTCTCCCAGATGTAAAATGGACAGACAGTAAAACATGAAAAGATCACTGAATAAATTAAAAAGTTGGCTGTTCAAACAAAGCAAATTTCAACTGCATACCTGAAAATTCCAATATAACCAGATTACCAGAACTCTTAAAACAACAAGATACACATCGATGAAAATTGAAGTCAACAAAAAGTTGACTGAAAAATCCTAATTTTAGAAAGAATATAACCATATGTAGCTACAGAAATTAGGAATGTGCCTCAACTCCACAGTCATAGATATAACATTTTCCTAACCTCTAGGGCATCTATTAAACACTGGTAAATAAATTAATGAGCAATTTCATAAGGATTACCTATTGAACAGTAAAACCATTTGACAATAGGTATTGAAATAACAACAATGTGTCAAAAAATATTACAGTTGAGTTTAATTTACCTGCAAGGCAATATCATGAGCACACAACGCTGGGATTGTTACAACAGAACATAAATAGAACTTTTACAATAATGATCCTCACAACCAAACACTTTATTACAAGCAAGTAGTAGATTAGAATGAACGTACAGAGCACTAGAACATAAAGTACATTAAACTGAAGACCATACTTATCTGAATATTCCATGAGAAGCCAACAAGAAACTAATAAAACCACATTATACAGAATATACAAAAGTTTCAAGAATGGCTCTAGGAAGGACAAAAAACAGCATGGTTCAACACTCTGGGAATCAATGAATCATACAATCTAGTGGCTTCTTGACATCCAAAATAAAAAAGTTCTGTAACTATCACGTCATTATCTGCAACAGAATACTATCCTGAAGACCTAATAAGATGTGTATAAAATCAATGTTGTACTGCACATAACAATGAAAATGGATGAGTGTAAATGTCTTCAAGAGCATACCATCTCCCCGTGAGAAGTCACCACCCTGCAAATGGAAAAGGACCCATAAATTCCAGTAATAAGAATAAAACAAGTATTTAAATCCTGGAATTTCTGTCTGTGTAAATTTTTTTCAAAAGTTCAAACAAGTGAACAACATAGCAAGGTACAACCTTAAAAAAAATACATCATAACAAAAGCAGTGGAGACCATCAGCCCTGTATCCTACAGCATAAACAAGAGTAACTTGGCTATAAAGATAGACATAACATCTGACACTGCCACCTACAGGACGTAAGCATGAATTCTGCATTACTCAACAAACATTTTGATCTCAGGGGCAAAATCATACCTGTGCCATAAATCCCTTAATTATGCGGTGAAACATAGTGCCCTTGTATTGAAGAGGTTTCCCTGTTGTTTTTCCAGTGCCCATTTCACCTACATGATCATCAAGCCTTTATAAATCAACAAGAAAAAAACACCGTGATGAAAAAAAATACAAGGAAATAGAAGGCTTCATAAATGCACATGATGGTGTGAAAACAATTGTCTACTTGAAATAATTTACAATATCAGACCCATGATGAGGCTAGCCAATCAACATCTCGTAACTGCTTTAACATTGCACTATTGCTGTGTAAATTTTGCCAACTATGTTCACACACTAATATTACTAGGAATCAACTAAAATGCTTAAAAACTCAAATAGGTGTCGCAGTATACCTGTGCATAGTGCTCTGAAATTCTCTGCTGTCTTTGGGACGACATCAGAGAAAAGCTGCATCAAAAACACAGAACGCATAATCATTTCAATGAAGAGCGTGAAAAGGCTATGAAAAGAGATCATCAACCACACAAAAGATGAAGTCCAAAGCAAACGAAGTACACACCTCAAAAACCATTCTTCCTGGCTTATCCCTACCGATTGATACATCCATGAAAACAAGTGAATTTTTCTTCTTCGTCATTTCTTCAGCTAAACTGGTCAAGTTACTAGGAGCTGAGACAGGTCGCTGGGAAGATGAACTTCCTTCGCATATAAAATCGTTATTTTCTATGTTCAAGGCAAAATGAAAAAAGAAAAGCTCAAAGTTAGACGCAGATAAATCCTTGCAATAAACAACAGATATTCTCCAGATCTATCAAGATACCCATTCAGATTGCGAGATAAAACCACCTTGGAAAAAAAAGTCGAGAGGATGTGCTCGACATCCGCGATCATGAAAGCCAAATCAAAGCCAATCCACGAGAAAAAGCCGTGAGACGGCACTCGTTCCACTGGTTCCAGGAAACTCAAACCACCACCCGACAGCTCAAAGCCAGGCTGAAACAAGCACTACCAGACCCCCGGAATGAAAAACCCTAAAGTCTGATCATCCAAAACGCCGTCCTCGGAACCAGGCAGCAACAAGACGAAGACGGCGTCACTGCCGCGAAACAACCATGGGCGGAAACACTGAAGCCCGGAGCAAATGGAGTAAGCGGCATGAAATGAGAGGAAGAGACGGGAAAGCGTGGGTTCGCATAAACCCTAGCACGTACCTGGAAAGGAGCCGCCCGCAGCTGCGGCGCTCCAGCAGCCACAGATGACGAGAATCTATAGACGCAACCGATGAGAGAGAGGACGGGGGGGGGTCTTGAAAAACCTAAGCCGGGCTCGGTAATCCTCGGCCTCTCGCCCACCGTCCATTTACCGAGAAAGTCCTTAAAATGTGGAATTCCTGAAATACCCTCAACGCCGGAGCACATTTCGGGGCAACTCACCAGAGCAGGTCGATCTAAATAGTGGCGAGTGTTACAGCTTTCTAAGTCAGATTTATTTATTTTTAACTCATCTACATATAATTTTGACTTTTTTTGACGATTGTTTTTAAGCTCTATGAAATCTGACTCCGTTTCTATTATGATTCGTTTGTCAACTTCTCACTTCGAACTTAAATTTACTCAACTCGAGAATAAATTTACTGATGTGCCACATCTTTCTCTACCTCTCACGGTGGCGGACCTACCTGCAACCTAGATTTATCTTTAAATAATTTTTTATCAAGAACTTCCTCAAAAATTCATCACTAAAACTCGAGCCGTTTTAATGAGCTTATTAATGGGCCAACTAATAAGCTTGTTGAATTACTTTATCAGTCAATTCGATCGAAATTTAAAAATCTCTTAGGGCATGTTTGGTACGAGGATAACTTGGGGATAAACTAGGTTTATCCCCAAAATTTTGAGGATAAACCTGATTTATCCCCAAAAAATTTGGGTGCCAAACAGCACCTTAAACAATGCCTAGACACTTGTATGATTCTCAGCAGTTTTGTTTTTTTTTGTCTTCTCGGTTCACATATTTGCACCTGTCGCCTTCACCTAAACCCACTTCTATTCACTGTCTAAACTCGAGACTTGTTTAGATATGACATTTATCAGGATAGAACGGTAATTTGAGAAATTAAAAGAGAAAGAATTAGAAGTACATTTTTAAATATTTAAAAATTATTATTAAAAATACAGCTATATGTGAAAATGTGAACGAGTGCATGGATCTGCCCAACCGACCCTAGGTCAATTGGCACATCCCGGGGAGTAAGGGAGGGGTTTCGAGGACCAGCAGAGCTCGTCGTCCTTGGGGGATGGTCACTTGTGGGGATCCAACGGGGGCTTGATCCCTCACCTATGTGCGGAGCAGCACGTCTTTGGCGGCTCAGCCATGTCGTCCAAAAAAATAGTGCATCGATCTAACAGTAAACATCCCCTCCCACACAATATGTCGTCTTTGGGCCACAACAGACTATTTTTGTTTGGTGGATCATTATGTTGATTATTTATTTTTAGTGTATTACACGGGAGATTGATGTTAAATAGCGACGGACATAAAAACATTTTTTTTTCATTTCACAAAAGAAATTTACGAGTGGCTGTTTAACATCAAGAAATGAAGACGAGATAAGAGGGTGAAACCTTTTTTTTGTTTAAGAAAAAAATCACTTTCAAAACATAATATTGTCATAGTTGTCAAACACCTCTTATAACAAGTTTTTTTATAATTTTTAAAAATTAAAATAAAAAACTCTATTATCATACAACCAAACACCCCCGTAAAGCTCCTCCTATGTCCTCCTCCATTTCCCTTGCTTCTCGAGCATGGACTCAGGTGGCACTCTACTTGCCGCACCACTCTTCTTGAAGTTTGAAACGTCCACCTAAACTTATTTCTCCTCACGTGAGAAAGGAGCCAATTTCACAAGGATACTAGAGTGGGAGGATATCCCGCTAAAAGAGGATAAGAAATTAGTAACAAATTACAACAATCGGTAACTAAAAGAATAAAGAGATTAATAACATATTGTACTTCTTGGCAATAAAAATTGTTACTAAAATTGTCGCATGATTGTTTTAAACAAGTGAAAAACATGACTCTATCTTATTGGTTGGTGACTGCGAGGGCTACCTCATGTACTAGAAAGGATGGGCAAAAAACTAAATAAAAGTAAAATTTCAGTTTCAAACAAACTCACGTATGTTTTCATTTATCGGAGTTCGGAGCACCTTAGGCGATTGAAGCAAGGAGTTGGCAGCTACTCCCTAATATGGTCGCGTGAGGCAAACTAATTTTTTTTGAGTTTGGATCACCTCAAGGGATCTCATGAGGTCACTCACATTTTTGTATTAAATACCCCATCTTGTCATACATTAATTAGCCATCTCATCGTGCATTTAATACAAAAATGTGAGTGACCTCAAAGAGCTCCCTCGGGAGACCCCTGATGTGATCCGAACTTGACTTTTTATCAATCGATAGTGCTTGGGCTACCTGCTCTCTAGCTCATCATGACTCACAACCTCCGGCTCATCAAAAATGTTTGGGGGTGTTTGGTTGCATGACATGTTTTTGTATATTTTTATGAAAAAATTGCATTAAAATAAAAAATGAAATAACTCATGACATAAAATTATCATGTTTGGAGAAATGTGATAACAAAGAAGAGTAACTACCATACATGATCAAACTAAGTGGGAGACTACAAGAAAAAAAAGGTGAGATCCTCTTTTTTTGTTTAAGAAAAAAATTACTTTAAAAGCATAAAATTATTATGATTATCAAAACTTTCTTTTAACAAATTTTTTTATAATTTTTAAAAATTAAAATAAAATTTTTTATTATCATGCAATAAACACTCCATTAATGAAAATTAATTAAACATGTTAACGATATTGGCGGAGGCAACCCACGTCACAGATCCTTATAACAGAAACGACACGTGTCGTCAGCACCGGCGCCGGCGTGACATGGGTTTTTAGCCCCAAACAGTTATGTTATTATTTTAAAATGATGATGATAATAATAATAATAATAATAATAATAATAATAATAATAATAATAATAATAATAATAATAATAATAATAATAATAATAATAATAATAATAGAAACACTACTCTGATTCATGATGCTAATGAGGCTGAGTCCGTCTGTTTCCCTGCATCATAACTTTTTATGCATTTTCATGTCAAATATTTTTTTAAAATAAAGTTTAAACAAGTCAAACATATAAAATTGTGTCATTTGGAGAGGTGTGATAACAAAAAATATGTATAAACTCTAAATATAAGAACATGGTAAATATATATATATATATATATACACTCTAAATCTGTATTCGAGTAAAGGTTTTTTGATGGCTTTGTCCGGAAACAGATAAACTAGAATCACGTGCGGTAAAAATAATTTTGGGTATTAAATTTATTTTTGAGGATAATCGAAGAGAATATTTGAATGACTTGGAGTCCAAGGAGCCTGTTAAGAAAAACTGGTTTACTTTTAAACACAAACCTACTATATAAATATGCTTAGAACTCATATCCAACCCTAATAATTGTAACTTTTTATGGCCGTCGAAGGCTATTGACCCCCCTCATATCAGGTTCAAGCCTAAGGAGGAGCGAATTAATACACCAGACAAGTAGCTCAATCGACTAGATAAATGTTTGAATGAGTTCATTTAGTATATTATATGAACAAGTTTGAATAAAAAAATAAATATTAATTTATTAATGAGCCAAACTTAGAATGGACTTCTACTCAATTCAATAAATTTAAGAGGAGCTCAATTAAATACTAAATTAGTTACTCTATTAAATATTTATTTAAAATTTTAAATTACGAGTATTAATAATTATATAGTGTCAATTAAATATATGAAATAAGTTAAAAATAATATTTATTTTGAGTTTAAATTTATATCAACCTTCGTTAATGAGCTAAAGTTTGAGTTTTAAGAATGAGTTTATATCAAGTTTAGGTTTTATAAATGACCTCATATTGAGTTTGCACTTGAGTATGAACTCAATTTGAATCAAACTATTGTTCAAACTTGAGTTTGAACCTTATAAGTCAGATTAAATACGAGTCAAGCTTGACTAAGAGTTTGAACTTACTCGTAAGAGTTTGAACTCAAACTTAAATTTGTGAAAAATAAAAACCAAACGACTCGTCTTGACCCATCTGCAAAGTAGGTATCGACTCCTCTCCAAGTAGCTAGGGAACCATGATTAATTACAACTTTTGATGTTTCATTTATGTTTAGTCACGTGACATGATGAAGCGAAGCATTTTAGTTAGCATCAGAGTTTTCTAACTGCTCATTGCAGCAACTGATGTTGATTTGATTTTAAAGTAGAGCGATCAATCGATTTCCTTCGACATGTTAGAGCTACTGACTAGTGAGATAGAAATTTGGATATATGGGTATTAGATATGCCTTCACAGATGCATTGACGCTCTAGCTGGTACTCTCCCACCTGCTATATTGTATTGTAGCTATATGAAGGCCACGGCTTTACATCACACACATGATTACAACGTAGGCCTATAAATGTATCCAGAAATCCAACCATCCCGCCTGAACCCAAAATCAAAACAGGGTTTTGGTATTTAGTTGCTGTCCTCAAACATGCCTGATTCGACCTTCACCCAATTTGAAGGAGACCCGAATTGCACTTATCAGGTTTTAGATGAAAACTCGATTGGGGATGGATGGACTTGATCGCTCTTAATTAGGCTCCCATGCACAGCGACACCCACGACACGACATGCCCTAGGGTTCCTCCTCCGTCCTCCTTCCTTCTCCTCTTACGACACACTAGGGTTTCCACCTGTAGTGCCTGATGGGTGACTCCGCGCCTCCTTCGTCTCAACGTCTTACCTGCTTTTCTTATCTTGGTGTTGTTTCCACCGTCACTTGTTACCCTCTATCTGGAGACCATTGTTGCTACAGCCGTCATTAGGCACCAGGTTTCTACGGGCGAAAGTATAAAGGGCAAATGCACACTAGGTCCGTTTTACGGGAATCACTTTACCACTAGGTCCGTTTTCAAAAACACTTTTCTATTAGGTCCGTTTTTTCAAAATATAGTCACACCCACTCCAATTTGGAGTTGAAATGTCATTTTTGCCCTGCCCCCCGCCGGCCCCCCTCCCTCGCAGCGACTCTCTCCACCGCCCACCCCCCCCCCGGCGATGAAGCTGGTCACAATAGGCCTGTACGCCCAGGAGACGAAGACCAAAGAGGGCAGCGCTATGCAGGCGATGAGCAGGCACGTCGCCCCGACCTCCCGCCGCTTCCCCGATCCGACGATAGCTCGATCTCACCGGCGGCGGAGGGAAGGCCGCGTGCTCTAGCTGATCCTTATCCCGGTCGCCGACATCCCCCGCCGTCGCTCCCTCCACGTCCATGGCGCGGTCGGCCGCCCGATATCCCCGGCAGCAGCTGGTGTCGGAACACGGGAGAAGAGGAGGACCGACGAATCGCGATGTTGCTCTGGAAGAGAAGAGAGGAGGGACGGTGTCGCCGGAAGCTCATATCCTGTGTTGCCGAGAAGAAAAGTAGACCAGCCGCGCCCGCGGAACCCCCCCCCCCGGCGAGGCTGCCCCTCGCGGCGCTCCCCCGCCCGCGGAACCCCCCCCCCCCGGCGAGACTCCCCCCGCAGCGCCCCCCCCGGCGACGACGTCCGCGGCGCTCCCCCCCCCCCCCGACCCCCCCCCCCCCCCCCCCCCCGCAGCCCCCCCCCCCCCCGCCCGCGCTCGCCGCCCGCTCCGACATCGCGTCGTCTCCTGCTCCGACATCTCCCGCCCCTCGCGGCGGTCCCCCCGCCCGCGGAGCCCCTGGCGGCGGGCCCCCCGCCCGCAGAACCCCCCCCGGCGAGGCTCCCCCCGCAGCCCCCTCCCCCCCGCCGCCCTGCTCCGACATCGCGTCGTCTCCTGCGTCGTCTCCTGCTCCGACATCGCCGCCCGGGACGCCGTCTACCTGCGGGAAGGGCAAAATGGGGATACGGGGACAGTAGTTGGGAAAAATGGACCAAATGGTAACATTATGTGTTGTCAACGGATTAAATGGGATGAAAAAGTGGTCAACGGAGTTTTTGGTAAACCGATTTTCTTAAATGGACCTGGTGGTTATTTTCCCAAGTATAAATTTGGGCAGCACTTCGTTTGCCGCACTGATACTCTTCTTGGAGCTGGACATGTTTGCCTAAACCTATTTCTTCTTGCAGGAGGAAGGAGCTGATTCCAAGGGGATATTGGTGCGGGAGGACGTCTTCTTGAAGGAGGATTTGGCGATGACTCCATCGACGGGGATGAGAAAGCACTTCGTGATTTCAATGGTGAACGTCAGGTCTCTCTTCCGACGGCAGACACGCTTGCCATACCTAACGGGTGGATTCGGATCCAAAAATCTTTTAGGAATCGGGTACTACTCTAGAGTTGAAAAATAAGAACTGATTAGATCTGCTATTGAATTTGGGTCCAATTGATCGGGTAAGGATCATGAAATTTCTTACCCGAATTGTACCAATTGACATATCTAATTATACATTATACAAAGTTTCTATATATGTTGCGTCACATTTGTTCATGTTGTTCATTGTCATCTTTCTATACATAGATGTATGTGCATGAGAGAGAGAGAGAGTTTTACGCAAGAGTCCGAGTTGTCTCGGACGAGCATCTAAGATAACTCTCGTCGTCACCAAGAGGTGGGAGTCGCGTCAGAAGGGACACATAAGTCTTTTAGTAACGAAAACATTGACGTGACTAGTGACTTCCCCTCTTATTGGTGATCGCAGAAGTCAGCGCATATAGCCATCTTAGTGATTCACCCTCTCTGCATGGTGGTCGAAGCTGAGAGAGCAAAAGGGGACGGCAAGCAGCGACGATTGCAGGAAGAAAACCTAGCAAAAGTATATTTCCAATTCCCGTAGAACTGTCATATATATATATATGAGTGCAGATCGCCTGAGAAAACCCCCTCAGGTCACACACAGACCCACATTAAGTCCGGAGCGCCTCAGGCGATCCGAGCAAAGAGTCGTCACGACTCACGACCGCGGGACCCAACGGGCAGACTCGGGAGGTCGCGGGCCCTGGGTCAGGGGCCGGAAGAGGAGGGGTGCGCCGTACTGGGGGTACAGGAGCATCAGGACCGTCGGCGCGTGGACGTACGACGGCGACGGGCGGAACGAGAAGCCCTGGAGGATGACGGCCAGGGTGAGCTTGGCCTCGAGCAGCGCCAGGTTCTGCCCGATGCAGGTCCGGGCGCCCAGGCCGAAGGGGATGAAGGCGGCCGGATGCCGCGCCGCCCTCGCCACCCCGTCCGCGAACCGTCCCGGGTTGAACCGGGCCACGTCGGCCCCCCACAGGCGCGCGTCGTGATGGACGGCCATGATCTGGATCATCAGCTCGGTGCCACGGGGCACCAGGCACCCGCCGAGCTCCACGTCCTCCTTTGCCGTCCGGATCGTCGCCACCGCGGGCGGGTACAGCCTCAGCGTCTCGTTCAGGATCATCCCCAGCTGCTTGACACCGAGGCGTGGATTCAGTACACGTCAGCCGAAGTCAATCTAATCGATACGAAGCGAAGCAACGTCGGCAGCCACGTGACAGCCCTACTCGGTCCTGCCGGTGCCACCTCCAAGGGGCAGCCGGACGGCTCTGATCACGCCGATGAACTGAACCACCGGAGATTGCTTCGGATGTTCTCGTTGCCATGGGGGTATTCCCGTCATTTAGGGGGGGCGGAGTGTTCTTTCTTACCGTCTTGAGCTTGGAGACGTGGTCGCGGGTGGGGACGTCACGTGAGCCGCAGACTCGGAGGACCTCCTCCCGCGCCAGGTCCTGCCACTCCGGGTGCATGGCCAGCATGACCGTGGCCCACGTCAGCAAGTTCGACGTGGTCTGCTTCCCGGCGAAGAAGAAGGTCTTGCACTCCTCCACGATGTCGTGCAGGGTAATCGTCGGCGGCATCGGCGTTGCACGGTGGAAGGCGGCCGCCGTCGCTGAGCCGCCGCTGGCGCTGACAAGGAGGCCGAGCATGTCCTTCGCGCCGGGTTTCACGTCAATTGCGGCGGCGACAGAGGCGGCGGCGCGCTCCTTGCGCATGCCGACGAGCCGCACCAGGGACTTGGTCACCTCCTTGTCCAGCTTCCAGGAGGTCGTATTGCTCTTCGTCGGCAGAAACCTGCAGGTCCGCTTCTCCAATGCATAAGCACCGCCACTTCGCCGGAGAACGACGGTTTATAACGGTGCTGGGGCAGAGGAGAACAGGGTGTTGCAGGGCAGCTACCTGTAACCTGGAATAAGGACGTTCCGAAAGGCTTCGGCAGCGAAGGCCATGTGCTCGGCTTGGAAACGGAAGATAGCCTTGCCATCCTTGTAGCTCTGGCCGAAGGTGGCGATGGTGATTGCCTCCTCCGTTAGCGACTGGAACCACTCGTACACGTCCACCTCCACCTCACCGGACGCCGACAAGCCGGACCACTTCTCCAGCATGCCCATCACGCTCTTGCCGATGGACGGTATCAGCATCTGCTTATTTGATTAGACCACGGAGGAGAAAGGCCAAGGGAATTACTCACAAAATCTCCATGACATCAACCTTGCACAGTCGATCACAGAACATATACAAGACAGGGTAAAACAGAGCGCCTTGATCGGTACATTAATATATATACATATACATATATTTATAGAGAGAGAGAGAGAGAGGGGAGGAGGAAGAAGATGGAGACGTACTTTGAGGTTCTCCATGTGAAAGGTGGGGGCGATGACCTTACTGTGGTGAGTCCACTTCTCGCCGCGGAGGCTGACCAGGCCCTCCCCCTCCAGCTGCCGGACCAGCGGGTGCGACTCGTAGCGGTCGAAGAACTCCGACCTCGAGACGAGGATCTCCCGGATGAGGTCGGGGTCGGCGATGGTTAGCCGGGCCGTGGTTCCGAACCATAGCAAGAAGGTGGAACCTGCAGTATGTATCAGCAACGGGTAAGAGAAGGCTCGGACGACCATGATACCACGATCTCATCATCGCCATCTTCTGCAAATCAACCCTTTCTTTTCAATCCCGGAGCAGTAATAATAATGTGTAGCGCACATAAAGGGGGGTATGAAGAATCGTAGCAGAGAACACACACACAAGAACTCGATCACAAACCTCGTCTCGGCAACTCCAGAGAAGAGACAAGGAACGAAGCAACAGAAGAGGAGTAGTAGAAGAGATCAGACGACGTACGTACCATAGATCTTCTTCCAGTGGTGGTAGAAGGGGAGGACCCTGGGGAGGATGTTGTGCGAGGAGGGGGGCACCATGGGCTTGGAGGAGGCGTCAATCATGAAGCCGACCAACTCCCTAACGTTGCCTAGGAAGAAGTGGTAGGGGGGTCCCCTTATCCCCTGCCTCGCGAAGTGCTTCTCCACCCTCCTCGGCCTCCGCCACAGAAGGTCAAGCACCTTCATTGCGGTGAACAGGCCCCCTAACAGTAGCAGCGGCGCCAACACCGATTTCCACTGCCATAGACTTCCCACCACCTCAGCCACCATTACCATCATTCTCTTCTTCTTCTTCCTCCTCCTCCTCAACCTCTCTCCCAATTAACCGTAATCAATCCAACGCCTAACAGACCACTCTGTGCGAGAGAGAGAAGCTGGGTCCTGACTCCTGAGGACGAGGGTGGTTGTAGCCTTTGTGGGGTTTCTATATATAAGACGGGAGGATGATATTCTCGGTCAACGTGGGTACCTCTACTCGTGAAGATTATTCTTACGGTCATCGTAATTTGTCTTACCCCCAAGGTGCGGCTAAGACGAACCTCTCTGCTGGCCGTCCGATCTTGATCCGACGGGCATCATCAGACCATCATCGTCTCTTAATGGCCGACGGGGCAGGCGGATGCCGGATCGGAGATTTGGATACGAGGCTATCCAACTGTGGACACGGGCAGGGCCGCGACTACCGACTCAATCCCGGGCGAGTTCCGGCGCCGCCACTCGGGTGCCTTGCACCGGGCAGGCCGTAGCGAGAGAGTCGTGACGAGAAGGATGTCGCGTGGTGTGTCGTCACGGGGCCGCGTCTTTACGGGCGGAACGTGTCGCCCTCGCCGGCGACAGAGTAGGTAGGTGGCCGGCGGCGGCGGACGAGGGCGCTGCTCCGATCGGCGATTAATGTTCTAATCTCCCTCTCGGTCCTTAATTGCCGGCCTTCCTCCTCTCCGTGTTTACTCCAATTTCATGCGCAATCTCGAGACCTTATCGAATATGGTCCTTAATGTCAACCCCCTCGATCTTGCTGGCGTCGCGCCTTTCTTCTTATTCTTATTCTTCTTATTCTTCTTCCGGAGTGTGTCTGAGCTGTTGCACCATTGGCAAAAGCTCTTCTTTGGCTTCCAACTGTGGCATTCATTACTGACCACACCAAGAGCCGAAACAGTGCTCGTAGTACGACCTGGCATTCTAGGACACCAACAGATCGTAGCAGGTCAACACCCCCCCCCCCTTCCGAGATCGACCGAGGGATGGTTTTCCCCCTGTCACCTGCCGCAGCCTCACTGGCACGGCAAGAAGCTTCACGGATCCTTGCATGCATGATGCAGTCTGCCGCCGTCGGAGGAGATTCTCTGTCGCTAATTAAACCCGAAACCGCATGTGCTTGCATGCTTGCGTCTTACATCGACTCTCCTCCCCAAGTGAAAGGGTTGATAGCCTCCGAAGGGTCCCTGCCATGGCGGAAAAACCCCTCCTCCACGCATCCCCTCAAAAACGGGGAGGAGGTACGTGCCGTGACAGAGCAGAAGGAGCAAAGCAGGGAGTAGGGCAAACACGCCGGCGGACATCTTCGACACGATATCTCCGGATTAATGCCCGCCACAGGCGATCGATCGACGAATACCGACATGGGTGCATGCAGACAACGTCCATATGCTTGCGGACGGGAGGAGGAGGGTGGGGGGTGCTCTGCAACCGGGTGCGGCCATTGGAGGGTGCATGATTGATTGCCCAGGTGAAGGCCGGGAGGGGGATGACGCTGCCCTGCCAGACGGTTGCACTTAAATTTAGTCACATGGGAACAAGGCTCGGTCTACTTGGGAGGCAGCCATGCCCCCACCACCCTATGCCCATACCATGGGCCGGGTTCCCCTACCTTGGACCCGCGACCGACGCCCGCCCGGATTGGTCCAAGGGAACAGGATGGGCCCTTCTGTGCACCCCGGCCCGAACCGGCTCAGCAAATCCAAACCGTCGTTCGGCCCCCGGCTTCCGGACCTCACCCCTACCCACCTTCCCATGTCACATCACGTATATGATATTTGAATCCGAGTCTAAATCATGGCGGACAGGGATGCTCACAGGAAGGGGCAAAATGCCCCGGTCGACTCCCTATTTCATTATAATCTTTTTCCTCGAGACTTGGGCATTAATTTTGACTTGTTTCTAGATTAAGACCAACCCCTTCTTAAAGAAATCAAGATTGTGTCTCATCTCATGCTTTTAGCCGTCATCCCTTGACCTGCAGGAAGAAGCTTATACGGCAGAAAGAGGAGGAGGATAACAAACAACAACGACAACAACTCAAACCAGCTAGAAGCATTGACAATGGGTGATGTTAGGCTATGCTAAGAGATTAGCTGATCCCTTGTAGGATGATCTCTCCTCCTTCTAGCGAGCCTACCTATCAAGGAAATTAAGTCAAAGTAACAATGTATACGTAGGAGTGACGGACGTAGGAGTAACATTAACTCAGTGAACGAGATTTCAATCGTAATTACACTCAGACGGCATCCTTGTCAATCGATTTGCTGCGAAACAACATCAATCTTTGGGTTCTAAAAATACCCAAAAATGTAAAGACAAGGAAGACATCACAGAGTTTTTATTGCACTAACACACACCCGTTTTACAAATAGCTTAATGGAGTAAAAAAAAATGCAAGAATAACATACTTTGATTTGGTTGAGTCTGACTTTAGAGCAAACTATTAATCCGACTTTAACTTTAAAGTTGGAATTATCTACTTTGACTTTGTTTAAAACCGGTAGATATTAATGAATCGATAATCTGACTTTACGAATGTTTAACTTTAAACATGCACACCAATTCATAAATTTGGAGCTATCATAAACTTAAGATATATTTTCAAATCATTTTTCTAAAAAGTAGGGTGAGTTGGTTCGACTTTAAAAGTCAATGTTCGCTACGCTAACTTGGCGACTCTTAATTTAGAGATGACATCAAATTTTTACGAGTCGGTGTAGTGTGGTCACCAGCTTTAAGGTTAAATGTCCGATTCTTTTTTTTTATTTTTTGATCAAGAGTGGCACAGTGGCCAGAGACGCTCATAGTACTGTGAGTAGCGAATGATCAAACTCCCGCTTGATCATAACCCGATTTCATATACCTTAGGCAAGCTGACACAGAGGCCGCAAGAGTTTGAGCGGACAGCCGAACAGTGTCCGGGCTGCCGCTCGAACACGAGAGCCCGTCCCCCAGGGCAAACACAAGTACCAACTCACCTAGGGTTCATCTAGGGTGAGTCCGTTAAAAAAGTCAGATTCTATTGCACCCAAAAGTCAAGACTTCACTAAGTGTATTATCCTTGTATTTTTTTTCATGTGTGCTAGTTATGTAATTTAAAAACGAATGAGTTTTAATTAGTTAAAAAAACCATATAGATAACAAAAAGATATATTGTACACCTCAATATAAAAATGTTAAGAAATCAACATTTTAGGCTACTCATAAATTGGCTTGATTATTTAGGCAGGCTAAATTAAAAAGACCTTTTCCGAGAAAAATACCAATTAAACATGATTGTAGGAGCAAACTAGCTAATTTAACAGTTAAATGCAATCTCTCTGGATGACATAAAAATTAAGGTGCACTAATTAACTCGCGTCTTTTGGGTTGTTTGTTTTATTCTAATTCTCTTGTTTCAAATCACTTACTGAGAAGTAAGGTTCTTTTTAAAACAAGACTTTGTTTGTTTGATTGACATGGGTAATTAAAAGACATAAAAAATAAAGAAGGCGACCACATGTTAAGATGATTTTACAACTATGTATACCATGCTTATCTTAATTAACTATCTTGCACTGTTCAAACTCTGACCAAAGTCTAGCCTGCAGACTCGTTTCCCAAAGTCAACTTCTTCCAGCCGGATCTCGACATCAATCCGCCTGTGTTTGTCTGTCTATCAAGTCACTTCCCGCACCACAACAATTCTACCCCTTCGGCTATCATGCGTACGTAAGATCAGATCCCCCCCCCTCTCTCTCTCTCTCTCTATATATATATATATGCAGGTATCGTAGGTGGATCAACAACGGAGGTTGAAATTGAGACGCACGATGTGCCGAATGAGATGCTGGGAATTAATCGCTTGGTCATACCAATCATGGCGTGTGGAGGACAACAGATGGTACGTACAGATCGTGTCTCCAACTCGGCAACAAGGGTACCGTCCTGTTGAGTTCTTACTTTTGCATCCGTTGCGACGTCGAGGTGCTTGCTTAAATGCGCCAGAGAGCCTATATAAGAGGAGACTGCGTGCACGCCAATCTAGCTACTAGAGTTGCTCAAGATGACGTCCACCGTCATCGTACTAATCAAGCATTGAGCCTTCTTAACCTATCTACAGGTGGCTCATCAGAGGGGTTGCAGCAGCGTTGATAGGCCATGATCACACGTACGTAGGTTGTAATCAGGTTCTCTTGGTTCAGCCCAAGCAGCTTGACTAAATATAACTCTTGGAGATTAAGATTTTTAGACTGTTATTTACAAAGATAGTATAATTGATATTTTCTTGATTACAGTATAACAAATTAGAGGTGAAATTAAGACTTCAAGACACTTCAATTAAGTCCTATCAAATCCTATACAAAAACTACCTAGCTAGTCGGCTTGATTTGATGTATACTGTTTCATCCTAATTTTATATGCTACAGCTATAGCACAGTCATACCCCCAGACAAAAGTCGGAAATAATATTTGTAGGTGGACTCAGAAGAATTAGATGCCTCTAGACTCTGCTAATTAAAGGTCTTTTGTATAATTTGACAGCCATATTCTTCAATATGCTTTCAATGCTATTGCTAAAAGCCAATTTCCTAACGGGGCTTCCGGGATGATATATATATATATATATATATAGAGAGAGAGAGAGAGAGAGAGAGAGAGAGAACTCACAGGGTTAATTATGTGTGTTATGTATGAAAAAGAATAAGAGAGATGGGGGTACTAGCTAGCTAGGCTACGTGCTGTTTATGTGGTAGTAGATCATGCACAATCAGAAGATAAATGGCTTCCAAAATATTGCTTCACACAAATGCTAGCTTCTTTATATAGGAAGGCTACGAAAATAGAAGAGAAAATCTCAATTTGGTATTAAGTATTAACACAAGTACTCGAGTAGGAAGTTGTCCCAATCAGCCAGTTGTATCATATCAGGGAGAATCGCCTAACCTCTGACATATATAGTTTACAAGAGCACTGGCAGTTGGCTATGTATATTTCCCTGTCAATGCATCCAGATGGAGCATCCCCTACAGGGAAGTACAGAAACACATAAAAACGTCCCTAGGGTAGGGAGGAGCTGATGTGAAAGGAAACTGTGGAAGGGTTTCATTTGGTAAACCACTAACACATACAAGTAATACTGTAAAGATTAGAGAAGATGTATGTATGTATGTATATATATGTGTAGGCACGTACGTATTCATGTACGATGGACTGGCTTCGTGAACTCGAGACAGGTGAGTATGGTCGTCATCTCTCTCTCTCTCTCCCCTCTTTATATGGAGCCCATTGTCTGATGTGATATTTGTAAAATTACGGTTCATGTTTTACAGTTTTTAACAATGACAAAAATTCTCTCTCTCTCTCTCTCCCTCTCTCTCTCTCTCGGTATATACATATACATATATATATAGTGATGGTGGAAAGAAATTACAAGGAAACAAACAAGCCCTCATTATATTATGTGGCAGATATGGAAAGCCCGGTGTGCTTCAACCATTAGATGCACTCGGACAAATCCGATGGTGATTATCAGGTCAGCCCTTTCAGATACGCAATTTTTTATGTCTCAAGCTAACATGTTACCAGGTATAAAGCCTACAGTTTGGACCCCCCTATGCATGTGTATATTAAGATGAATGTTGATGCGGCATCGAACAATCAAAATGGGGCTATAGGAATCATAGCAAGGGATTCAAATGGCAGAGTAATTGCTTGGAAGACTCGAATGTCTACTTTTGCTGACCCTCAGATTCTTGAAGCGGAGGCAGTTATGGAAGCATGCGGATGGGATTTGTTTTCAGGGAAACTTACCATCGTCGAAAGCAATGCTCAGCAGGTGGTGAATGCCATAAATGGAACAGGGCCGGATCTATGGAAAGCCGGATCTTTTGTAGCGCGATGCCGTCACAACCTGTGTTCTCCGGCGTCGTCAGTTGTCTTCAGCGGGCGATATTATTTCTACGCGTCTTGATGAGCTACCTCCTCTTATTATCAAGCAATTATGTAAGGAATCGCCGTATGTCGGCAATGACACTGTAACTTAGTTCTTTATATATTAAGTATTTCGATTTCAAAAAAAATATTTGCGGGGTCCCCAGGGGGAGTAAAAAACCGGCAGGTTCCACCGAGAAGCTTCGGAGTGATGGCAAGTGGAACCTCAACTTGACTATTTTTGCTTCTATATATATTGCTAACTTGGTATGGACAAGACATATCACCTGATGCACACTTGGTATTGATCCAAGATATATATACTAGTACTACAAGCAGGGTGTTTGATTAAAGGTTTTCTTTATGGGTTTTGTTTTACAGTCTCCATATATAGTCTCTTGACAAAATTTTAAGTTTTAGTTTCTAGTCGGCCGCCTTGGCACGGTTGGCATCGAGGGCGTGGGCTCACCTCCCGGCGGTGACAAGTCGGGCACCTCCGTAGGGGGGGTGACCAGTGGGGTTCGAGCGGGGGGCTCGAACCCTCGCTGCCTGCAGTGCAGCAGGCACTGTTGGCCACTGGGCCACATGACCAAAAAAAAGACAAAATTTTAAGTTTCTCAAAATATTAGTTTCGTCGATAATAAGTCTTGTACTAATTTTTCATTTAACATTGAACTTAACTCGATCAGGTTTAACTTATAATTTAACTCAAAATATTTTCACTAATTTATCTCCCTCCCTCCCTCTCCTTCTCTCTAAGACAGAATAACTATAGAAAGTTAACATAGTTATATATACCGTGTACCATCATAAGAAATCAACATTTTAGTAGTTAAAATGTTTGTCAATATTACAAAAATGTACTTGAAATATTAAATAATTTTAGGAAGCCATATTTATAATAAACCCCTTTTATACGTACACTTTTATAAACTTAAAAATCATAGTGTTGAAGTTAAAAGGCCCAAGATATATAAAAACATTATCATGCTATGTAATAGTCGATGTGAGATTATTTTCATGATTCTAACATTTTCCCCACTACCAAAGTGGACTGTGACAATAAGAGACAACATAATTAAGTATTAAAGAAAGATAAGTAGTTATTGTGATCTCATCTTACCAACTCTAAAATTATGACGTCGAAGTAGAAAGGCTCAAGATATATAATCAAATTATCATACGTATAATAATCTACGTGAGATTATTCCCATGATTCTAACATAAAGTGGTATGCATGCATGGTCAAATTTGGGTGTATAATGATAAAAAACATAGCAGAGACTAGGGGTGTAAACGGGTCGGATTCGGTAGCAGATTCACCAGAATCCGATTCTGATAAGGGTTAAGGGGTTCCGATTCCGATTTCGATAATTTCGGATTCACTATGTTCCGATTTCGATCCGATTCCGATTTCGTTATCGAAATCTGAACCGAATCCGATAAAATCCGAAATGCATATTAAATATTAATTTTTATTCAAAAGTGAGTCAATAATTTACATATAATTAATAAATTTTGATATAATCTTCTTAAAATTTTATTTTTATTATTTTATCAATTTATATATTATATATTATAATTTATTTAACTTTGTTTTATTTAATTTTATTTATATATAATTATTTTTTTATCGAAATCGGATTAACAGAAATGGAACCAACTGATTCCGATTCCGATTCCGATAAGTTACCGGAATATCCGATTCCGATAGCTTATAGGATACAAAAACAAGTTCCAAACCCGTTAATTTTTATCGAAATCGAATCGAAATATCGGAATATCGGATTCCGTTTACACCCCTAGCAGAGACAGAGTCGCCACTTTTAAAGTATGTCATAGAGTATACGAGTCACAGGTGCTTTTCTTTGTGAAGCTATATAAATAAATAAATATATATATATACACACGCACATTGAACTTTAGAGATAAACATAAAAAGAAGCCATGCATGATGCAAATCATAGAACAGTATTTTTCGCAAATAGTTTCTGCGGTCACCATCGCAAATAAAGCATCACAGAAACATAATGAAGCATCAAATGTAACATCATGTAAACAAGAACATCTGGATATCATATTACTCACAACTCTGGCTGATAAATTTTGGAGTTCAAGTAACATGATTAGTCTCTAGCTAGAATTTAATATGCCAATTGATATATATATATAGTAACCTTAAGCTAGGGTGTCTTTTTATTTCTTACATGACAATGACCTTGCAATTAACGTATTCGAGTACAAAGTCAAGATTATGATCAATAAAACTAGCAGTAGAGGGATTTCTAACTTCGCCTTTTAGCTATTAGTGCGTGTTAATTTGTGTGTGAATTTCCTGCTGCTCACTGATCATCGAGCCCTTTGCGTTGGAAGAGGGGGTGCTAGCTAGCTAGGGCAGACGCAGTCGCATTAGCAAGTCAATTCCCTGTGATACTCCAATCAATCATTTCTCCCTACAGCTTTCTTAAATGGCAGAAATTAAGCCACCCTGTTCTCTTCTACATTCGAATAAAACCCTTGATTTATTCTGTTCGTTCACAAACAGAACCCCCTCTACATAGTCCTAATTAACAAGGGAATGTTGACGTTCCAGAGATATACCTCCTCTATGGATGGCCCTTGAGAAGCAAACAAAATAAAAGCATGGAAGAGAAAGATCACCGTTCAGCATGTCAGCAGAAAGAGGGAAAGAGGTGGCGGCCTCGATGCAAACAGCAAACACAGATTTCCTCCGCTGGAGGAAACCCTCGTAGTCTTCCTCACAAGATCAGAGGGCTAAAATAATCCACGCTTAACCACCACTGGGAAGCGCTTCCCAGAATCTCATCACCTTCTTTAATTTTACCCGAGGAAATGGCTAGCCACATAAATATTAATTGATGACGGTTCTTAAAGGTAAACCAGGTAAAATGCAGTGTAGCTTTCTTCCCCCAAGCGCTAGCTAGACACCGATCGTTGTCCTCGACGAGAATTAATATGTGTATATAGAGAGCTTCATTCATTACGCTGCTAGCTAATTAGAGTCTCTTGGCTAGCAAGACGTAAGGCTAGATTTGGTCTCGATCACCGCCGCCTAATTAAAACTCCCTTAAGAAATCAGATTAGAATATATTTCTAATATTTCACTCCATTAATTGTAGAGCACTAGGACGTGTGCTATGGCCGCCACACAGTCAAGTCTTGTTTTTTATTCTTTCCCTATATATATAGCTTCCCACTTCCTTTCTCTGATCTCTAGCTAGGCTAGCTAATTGTCTGTCTTCCTGACTGCTCGACGGCCTGAAAATGGACATCAGGCATATGCTTGGAATATCGTTCCCGTTACAAACTGTTAGGATACAAGAAATAAACCCAGGATGACCTGGCATTACAGATAAGTACTTGTACACCTGTCCATGTACACTCATATATATATAATAGGAGATGAAGCGGAGACCTCAATTGAGGGGCTTTTTCCCGCTCATTCTCTTCTCCTCACTCTTGAGCTTTCCTTCTCTGCAACCCTTGCTCTGTGTTCAGTTTCGTGTCTTGCAGGATCAGATCTACTGAAGCAGAGGACCTGAAGTCTTCAATTCTGCTTCTCTAAGTTGGTATCAGAGCCAGACGAGGCCTCTTCTCAGTTTTCTGGTTTGTTCTCTGTTCTTCGATATTATGGAAAATTCTCCAGACGGTTCCTCTGCAACAAGTGATACTTCTCAGCATCTTCCCTTTGCTGCTTTCTCTACTTCAATGTTTCATTCAGTTCCGAACATCACTCATTCTGTCTCGGTTAAGCTCAATGGTGAGAATTTCATGGTTTGGAGAGCGCAGATTTTGCCGTTTCTTCATACGTATGATCTTATTGGCTTGATTGATGGATCGGTTAAGTGTCCTTCTATGCTTATTTCGGATCCAGTTAATACTACGAGATCTGTTCCTAATCCAGATTATAAGATCTGGAAGAAGTTTGATAGCCTAGTTACTACGATGTTGATCTCTTCCGTTAGTGAAAATATTCTTCCTCTGGTTGTGGGACACGATTCATCTGCTAGTATTTGGGAAGCTATTAATAAAACATATTCTTCAGCTTCTCGTGCTCGGATCTTACAGTTGAAGTCTCAACTGCAGCGTACTAAGAAAGGGTCCATGAATGTGACTGATTATTTAAGGAAAATGCGATCTATAGCTAATTCTCTTGCCATGGTGGCTGAGCCGGTGTCAAATTCCGATTTGATTTTATATGTTCTGGATGGTCTTGGACCAGAATTTGAGTCTTTTGTTACCGCAATTAATACTAGAATGGATGTAGTTGAGATGACTTTAGATGATTTACAAGGGCTTCTTCTTACACATGAATTACATATTCAAAAGCATATGCAGTCTATTGCAGAACTAAGTGCTAATTTAGCACGGACAAATGTGAATACTCAGCAGCCAAATTTTATCAATTCTGGACGTGGAAGAGGCAGAGGCCGTGGCAGAAATTCTGCAGGCAGAACTGGCAATCGCAATTCTTATGGGAACAATGGCAGACCTCAGTTCAATAATAGTCAAAATTTCTTCCAAGGATCAAATCAGAACTCGGCTGGACAGTATAATCAGAATTCCAACCAAGGGAGTTCACAGAATAACTTTCAAGGCAATAATTCTCAGGTATATCCACCGTACTGTCAACTATGTGATAAGAGGGGGCACATGGCCCTTCAATGTTGGAAACGATATGACTTTAACTTTCGGAATTATGACACTAATTCAAATAATCAGTTCAATTCTCAGCATGATACTCAGTCCAATTATTCTGCAAATATGACCTCTGTTAGTCCCAATTTTTACCCTAATGATACTACATCTTCGGAATACAAGTTTGACAACAAATGGTATCCGGATTCGGGTGCTAATAGTCATATGACACCACACTTAAGCTTACTTGGAAATCCTATAGCTTACACTGGGCAGGAGTCGGTTAAGGTTGGCAGTGGAGATGCTTTAAATATTTCACACATTGGGAATTCAGGTCTTCTCTCATTCCATCTGAACAATATTTTGCATGTTCCATCACTTGAAAAGAATTTATTATCTGTTTCTCGCCCGCAAAGATAATGCAGTATTTTTTGAATTCTTTCCGGATTGCTGTGTTATTAAGGATATGCACACTCTGAAGCCTCTAGCTCGCGGCAGCAACATTGATGGGCTATACAGTATTGATCCAACCAGAGCTGGTCTTCTTCAGTCTTTTGCAGCTACTGTTGGAACCTGGCACAAGCGCTTGGGACATCCGGCTATGAAGATAGTTCAGCAAGTTCTTTACAATATGGGTGACTCATTTAGTTCAGTCAAATTTTTTTTTGTAGTCATTGTGCTCTTGCAAAGAGCCATCGTCAGCATTTCCCTTCTTCTACTTATGTTTCACAGTATCCATTAGAGATAATTGCCTCTGATGTGTGGGGGCCGTCACCTCATCTTAGTATACATGGAAATAGATACTATGTCAGTTTCATTGACTATTATAGTAGGTATTGCTGGTTATATCCCATTAGTGCAAAGAGTGATGTATATCATGTGTTTTTACACTTTAAAAATCAAGTTGAAAATCTGTTCTCAAGAAAGATTAAGTTCTTTCAAAGCGATTAGGGTGGAGAATTTCGTTCTCTCACTTCTTTCTTTTCCAAATGTGGAATAATTCATCGTGTGGCATGTCCTTACACCCATAATCAGAATGAGGTATCTGAGCGCAAGCATAGGCATATTGTTGAGACCACACTTGCTTTATTACATCATGCTTCTCTTCCTTATGAGTTTTGGGATGAGGCTGCCAATTGTGCGATCCATTTGATTAATAGAATGCCAACTCTTCTTCTTAGAGGGTTGTCTCCTTTTGAAAAACTGTTTAGTAAGGCACCTGATTACGGTTTTCTAAAAGTTTTTGGATGCGCCTGCTATCCTTTGCTTCGACCCTACAATGCACATAAATTTAGCTATAGGTCGGAGTGTTGCATCTTTATGGGATACAGTAAGGATCACAAAGGTTATCGTTGCTATTTGCCAAGACAAAAGAGATTTTATATTGCAAGAAATGTTATTTTTGATGAGACTTCGTTTCCTTACAATTTGCTTCTTCAACCTGCTGCCAGTGAGAATTTTTCTCATGTTATTAGTCTGCCTAATCCGATCCATAGCACATCTGAACATTTGTCACCATGTTCAAACTTGCTTGACAATGCTGTAGTTCAGCATGGATTTTCTGGTTGTTCTGGGTCTGTACAACCAGAACCGATGGTTCATCAACCTGTCAGTCCCGGTTCTGCTCAGTCACCTGAGTCTAGTTTACACAGGTCTGATGGTTTACTTGGTACACCCGAGTCCTCTGGTTCTTCTAGCAGCAGCCTTCGGTCTGTGAAGTACAGGTCTATTAATGACATTATGCAACAGACAGTGCCTGACCCTACTATTAACAAAAGCAAATATGCTCTCTCTGCGGTTCTTTCACCGATTCCGAACCTTCATGCTATCTTGTTGCAAGTAAACAAGACTCATGGAGAAGAGCCATGTCTGAGGAGTTCTCAGCTTTACAAAGAAATAACACTTAGATTTTAGTTCCTCCTCCTTCCAATGTGAATATAATAGGGTGCAAGTGGATTTATAAAATCAAAAGACATTCGGATGGAACCATCTCTAGGTACAAAGCTAGGCTTGTAGCAAAAGGGTACACTCAGGAATATGGTATCGATTATAATGACACTTTTAGTCCTGTAATTAAGCCAGCTACTATACGTTTGGTCTTGTCAATTGCTGTTTCATCCAAGTGGGTTTTACGCCAATTAGACATCAATAATGCCTTTCTTCATGGTGTTTTGGAAGAGAACATTTACATGATGCAACCTCAAGGCTTCATTGATAAAGATAAACCACATTTTGTGTGCAAATTACAAAAGTCATTGTATGGTCTAAAACAAGCTCCTCGGGCTTGGTTTTTCAGATTGTACAGTTTTCTCTTGTCTCTTGGCTTCAAGGCTTCAATTTGTGATCCTTCTCTATTTCTTCTTTACAAACATCATGTTGTCTTATATCTTTTGGTATATGTGGATGATATAATCATTACCGGGAATGATACTTTAGCTGTGACAGATTTGATTAATATCTTGGACAGTACTTTTTCCATCAAAGATTTGGGGCATCTAGCATATTTTCTCGGTATTCAGGTTACCAGAAATGAGTCTGGTTTGATGTTGAGTCAGCAGCAGTACATTCTTGATGTACTAAAGAAGGCTAACTTACTAGATGCTAAACCGATGTCTACTCTTATTGCTCCTCGGACAGTGCTATCCAAATATGAAGGCAAGCCTCTTTCTGATCCCACTTTATACAGAAGTATTGTTGGATCTTTACAATATATTACTGTTACAAGGCCAGATGTTGCTTATGCGCAATCAACAAAGCATGTCGCTTGTCTCAACCTACAGATTCTCACCTCAGTTTGGTTAAAAGGATTCTTAGGTATCTAAAGGCTACTCATAGTTTTCAGTTTACAATAAAGCCATCTAGTTTTAATCTGCACATCTATTCGGATGCGGAGTGGGCTGGCTGGCCCCGATGATGAGATCTACAACAGTTTTGGAATTTATATGGGAGCTAATCTTCTTAATTGGGCTGCTAAAAGCGTAAGACCATTGCTAGATCCAGCACTGAGGCTGAGATGAGAGCAATGGCCATGGCAGTGACAGAACTTTTGTGGACGTTACAGCTGATCAAAGAACTCAATTTGCCAATGAATCATCTTCCTACAGTCTGGTGTGACAATGTGTCCACCATTTATCTTACAACAAATCCAGTTTTTAAAGCAAGAACGCGTCATGTAGAAGTTGACTTTCATTTCATTCGTCAATTGGTACAAGAGAAGAAGATTCAAGTTCAACATATTTCCAGTCGGGATCAAATTGCAGATGGTTTTACCAAACCTCTTTCCATTCATGAATTTGAAGATTTTCGGTACAAGTTAAATGTCCTACCCCCATTTAACTTGAGGGGGGGTGTTAGGATACAAGAAATAAACCCAGGATGACCTGGCATTACAGATAAGTACTTGTACACCTGTCCATGTACACTCATATATATATAATAGGAGATGAAGCGGAGACCTCAATTGAGGGGCTTTTTCCCGCTCATTCTCTTCTTCTCACTCTTGAGCTTTCCTTCTCTGCAACCCTTGCTCTGTGTTCAGTTTCGTGTCTTGCAGGATCAGATCTACTGAAGCAGAGGACCTGAAGTCTTCAATTCTGCTTCTCTAAGTCAAACTGTGTTTTCATGTTTCTTGTAAGAGATTATCGATCCCAACACAACGAGGTTTTTAGGGCATATCGTTCTTTGAGCTCTATCACACATGAGGAAGGAGACGAAGAAAGCAATATGACGAAGATCGCGTTAAGACCAATTACTCCTCAACAGAAGACGATCGGGGCATGCATGCAGCTGGAGATCACAAGTACACGCGAAGAGATGATGGGCGAAATAAGGGGCACAACCTAATCGAAACAACACACCGTACTGGTCTCCGAAACTCTATTCGAAAACAAATGCAAAGAGAGATGCATGAAAGAATATAGTATGGTCATCGACTATGTTAGGAGTTTGGATTGTCTCGGAAGATTAGTGGAGAGAATATTTTTCACTTAGACACAAACATTACATGATAGAGATGTGTTCAACGAATTAATTAAGTCGACATTTAAATCACGATAAATTTTATTTTGTTCTATTTTGAACCGAAAGTACACACACTCTCACTCTCTCTCTCGACTTAGAGTTACGCATAGTGAAGATCGATCCAAAGGACTGGAGATCTTCGCCAGATTTGAAGAACCGGAATGCGCAGAAATGTCAGCCGAAGAAAGAAACGAGTGTTCCGTAATTAAGAATTCCGCACGGTACCGTTGAACGGTGAAACAATTATACATATAAAACTGACATTTACACAATTACAGAATAACCCCCGCGAAGTTACAAAATAAACTAATCACGTAACACTCTCTCCGGTCTAATAATTAACACACGTATACGTATCAAACAGTTGGAGGAGGAAGGATCTGACGGAAACGAGGAGAGATACATTGCAGCGAAGAGGCGAAACGGGCCGCGCGCGCCTATATATCAGGGTGAGAAGGGGGTGATAGGTCGGTTATTACATAACGGTATTCAACGTAGGTAGGGATGTGATATATCGGTCGAGGACACTGTCAGGTCAGGTGGCTCTTTGAAGAAAGTCGCCGACGGCGGTGGACGAGGTACCCAGATGATTTTGTTTGTCTTCACAAATCGGCGAGTGAAAAAGATCAAATCCGAAATGCATCAAGAAAATGAATCTTTCATCAATAAATAATGTTGTGTGTATATATATTATTGGATAAAATAAATATTTTGGATACTTTTCTCAAAAATCTATATTATATATATAAGCTATATATACATATTGAAAAAAGGTTAGGTGCCTGACGAAGAGAACATAACGCTCACCCCTCCAGTAGACGACAGAGGTATAGATTATGGAGATTTTCCCATGTGTGGGTTGCCATGTGTGCCTCTGCAACAGGCAGCCCCCCAGACCATCGTTCCGGAGCAGCCGATGCGCGGCGCGGCGGTGGGACAAGGCGGAGGAACACAGTCGTCCGCATGTGTTAAAAGGCGCACGCCGGCGTTACCCGAGGCAGCGGTCCGCCATGAACGAGCACCTCCGGCCCACGGCGGCGCTAGCTTCAGCATGTCAGCCACACGCGACGATCGACCGCAGAGCGGTGCGATCACACGGCATCTTAGGCAATTGCCCCGAAACCCAGGTCGCATCGCCTTGACGACGACGAGATCCTGCTCTCTTTAGCTCGACTGCCTAGCATCTCACTTAATGAATGCATCCTTCAGACTTTTTTTTTTCTCAGAAAAAGAAAAAAGACGGCAACAAGATTAGCCAGCTTTTGGCTTCGGCACTCTCTGAGGTGTGTATAATATCACTGCATATTCATTAAAGAAACGAAATTTATGGGTTACGAGAAATCTCTGGTCTCTCTCTTCCTGTTGGGTGCGCTTTAAATACAGTAAATATTTTCGAAAGCGCAGCAAAGAAAGGAATCCTGCGAGCCCCCAATCAGATACCAAGCCCATCCACCCAAAAGGCTATTATCATCAATCCTTCGACCAGCACTCATTTGGGTCCCTTGCGCTTCTTTCCCGGAGGCTTTGCCTTCACCTGACTGAGAGCAAACACTCTGCTGTCAGATTCTTCTTCCTCCAAGTCTTCACAGCTTCCTCCAAGTGTTCTGCTGGCGTCTTCACGTTCCGGACCTTGATAAGATCTTTTCTTCGCGACACCCAGTCTGCCCATCAGTTTCCTTCCAAGAGGGTCGTTAGACTCTGCCAATTCCACATGGCGGCTGACCTTCGCGCCGAGACCCAGCCTTCCCAGATGATCAATGTTTAAACACGTATCAGAAAAGCGTAGAAGATAAAGCAAGATGTGCCCAAAAAATTCAAGGCAACACTACAGTTCAGAGGTAGCAACAAAACAACCTGGGAGGTCTGCTCTCCATCTCCACTTCGTTTACTTCCGTGGCGGGTCCCCGCATGTTGTTGACCCATGCTTCAGCCTACAGCAAATGCCGGTGTTTTGTTAGTAGCATTCGAATGACAGCAGCTAAAAAGAGGAGACAATTTTATGCGAACAGTTTGACTGAACACCGAAGCTGAAGCAACGTTATCAGTCAACAAGTAAGGCGCGTGCAAAAAAAGAAAAAAAAACTTGAAATAACAACAACACAGGGCAAGTAAATGAGGTGCAATACTTTTTGCTTAGATATTTCCGTAAATCTACCTTGCCCTTTCCTCTCACACCTCCCCTTTACAAGCAAATGAGTAGTATTTTTTATGCAGACATATGGATGTAACAGAAAATGAGTACTACACGCGAATGAGGATGACAAGATGTCTTTATGCTGTGAAAAAAGTAGAGGTGCTTGTGCAAGTGAATTATGTTCAGTGGACCTCAAACAGGCACTATAGCAAATAGCAACATCACATCTAACACAATTCAAGTCTTAAAATCAAATAAATTAGGGTCGGCCATGTAAATTTTCTCTCTCTACTGTCGAGTGTTTTTGGGGGAATGTTCTCCAAACAAAACCGAAGTAGGGGTACAACGAGCTGATACACTTGACAGTAGCTAGAAACTTGGACCAACAAAAGCATGACTTATGTTAAATGAGCAAGTTAAACAAGAAAAGAAACTCAAATCATTAACGAGCCAAACTTGAGCAGATCCCTTAAAAATTAAGCGCCAAGTAGATAGTTATACATTGTCAGTTAAATCTATTAAATAGGCTAAAATCAAATTTAATTTGAGTTTAAACTGATCTTGAGTTCGAGCTTTGTAAACAAGCTAAAATTCAAGCTTCAAAAATAAGCTCAAACTGAGCTCAAACTCAAGCTTTGACTAAACATGAGTCAAGCTCTTATTTGAGCCCAAGCTTGAACTTAACTAGCGTAAGTAAACAGGGAGAAGCCCAGCTCGAGCAACATGCTAATTGGCTCAACTTGGATCACTTGCACTCCTAAACCAAGCTCAACTCTCGAACCAAACCAAAACTAATTCACTTTGGTCTAGTTGGTTTTGGTCTGCAACATATTTTTTGTGCATGTATATTTACATCAATAACTCTTAAAATGGTTATTAATATAAAAATTATAAAAATTATTAGTAAAATGTTGGCACCTAAAACCTGCATCATAATTTTGAAGGAATAGAATACAGGGTGTATTTGCCTCTCCCCAATTTTATCCTATAAAGTAAAATATATATGTCTAGCCCATGGAATGTTCCATATGTCTAATCCAATGGCTATACCACCAATAACTAAGTTATATGGGATGCTGACATTTAGGAGATCATCTATCAAAGTCTGATAGGAGATCCACTTACATACTCTGGGAGGCTCATGAGGCAAAGGATTTCCACAAGTATATACATGGAGTTCGCCAAAACAACAAGGAGATCTCACCCCCTCCCTCCCAGTCTTGGTGCATGTTAATACATTATTAATTTGCATGATATCATAAGACTAGAAGAAAAAAGGAAAGGTTATGTCTATATGGACACCAGAGCGCACAGCCGGCTGAACCTGAATTTTCAAATATAATTGGAGACATTCAAAGTTGAAGCAAGACATCTTCAGAGTCTACTTTGGTCGATAGACGGGATTGGCAGCAAAATATATGATCTCAACTAGGATTCAAGATAACTTTTATGAACCTGGTCTAATTGCCTTTTCGGATCACACCATACCGAAGGGAGATTACATGGTCAAAACACTGCATACATAGTCAGAAAAATCTCATGAATTCAGCTGTAATCATGTCAATCTATGCAAGGGAACTATGACCCTAATATGACGGATGCAGAGATGGGTATCACAATTAAAATTTGAGAAAATCTGATGGGCTCAGGGTCTGAATACAGGTAAAGGATATAAAAGAGGGGGGAGAAACAAGACAAAAAGATGAACAAAGAAAGGCCCGAAGAACATATCGTAACGGATGAAAAGGAACAGATTGTCTTGGAATAACATATACCTTGTGCTGCCAAGATAGAATAAAGAGGATAAAGAAGGGAAATCTCCTTCTTTTGATCTAATGAGCAGGGTAACCAGGTACATCTGGTCCCAAAAGGCCCTACAATAATCGGATATGCCAATTAGATGGAGTTCTTATTGCTGCAATCAAAGAGAACAATTTCTACATGGTCTGCGGTTAGATGGAAGAAGATAAGAAATAGCATGACGCATATACCTGATAAATCCTGTTGGATAGCTAAACAGACGCTCAATTGGGAGTTCAGCCTAACAGAGACAGGACCTAATATACCTGCCAACAAGAAAACATTACCGCAGCAAGGGGAAAAAAAGGTGGAATAAACAAGAGAACCTGCAAACCTGACGGTCTCGATGGATGCTTCGATGACAGGGTGCTGTGTCTCCTCTAGTTCAGTACTAACAGCAGGCCAATTGACAACCAAGACATCAAGAAAAACAAGGTCCAAAGACTCCTGGCAGAAGCAAGTCACCATGATGGAGGAAGAAGAAGATAAGGAAAAGCAGTCTGATTGATGGCCGAGCACACACCTAATACAGCAATATGAAGCCCAATAAACCTGCCAACATAAAGATGATCTCATGGCAAGAAGAAAAAAAAAAGATGCAAAAGTAAGGTGATATGCATACCTGATTACCCCAATGCTCACTTGGGATACCCGAGCAATACTTCTCCTTCAAACCTGGCCCGACAGGTGTTCAATTAGACACCTTGGTTAGCAGCAACTGGTCCCGATGAAGCTGTTTGCAGGGAAGGATGGCACACACAGGAGCAGGAGAAGAAAAACAATAGGCAAAGAAGTCTTCTTGCCCCAATACTGTCAAAGGACAAGTTCAAATAAATCTATTGGCAATTGGTATATAATAAGGAGTCAAGGGAGTATCCAGATCCTAGTCAAGTCACAGGAAGATGCGTTGCCACAGGTCAACTTCATATAGGCCAGGTTTAATGCTATTGTTGGCATCAGATTTTTCAAAAAAAATAAAGCAGCAAAAAGGGGGTAATGGCGTGATCGGACCAAGTTTCAGCTGGCCCAATCCTTAATTGGGCCAAAACAGGCCATAAACTGGCCCGTAGGCACAATCCACAGCTGGCCCAGCCCACTTTCTTATTTAAAAAAAAAATCTTTTCTCAGCCCTCTCATGGCCCACCTACGTACAGCCCATGGGAGGAAGAAAGCAGGCCCAATTCAGGCCCAGCCGACCTGTCCAGCTCAGCCTCCACCTCAGCGGGTCCCACCACTCAGTCCACCTCAGTTGCCACCTCATCTTTGACCCATTAATTCCATGGGGAAAGCCAAGGGACAGCTCAACACTTAATGCCATGGGAGAACTCAAAGGTCAAGTCAAATATTGAATGGCCTAGGAGAAATTCAAGAAATTAAAGCCTATTGACCACCACCTAAGGCATCTTACGTACACCACCACCTGGCCTTTCATATCCTCTCATCTCCTATAAAAAGAGAGGACCGCCCAAGGGAAAGGAGGCTGGCTGAAGACGCCGACAGGCTGCTGGACTACTGCCCCTCTGCCTGCTGCTGACTGCTGTACGTCTGCACCTGCACCTGGCAGCAGCCAAGAGAAGAAGAAGAAGAAGAAGAAGAAGAAGAGAGCTGCTGCTCTCCTCCTGCCCACGTGCATACCTGCCAGCGGCCAAAGAAGAAGGAAAGAAGAAGAGAAGGAGAAGAAAAGGTAGGGACATACACATATTAACTATGTAGCCTTTTGAGGGCACCCCTTCCTCCTCTTCTAAGTTCTCTTCTCAACCACTCCAATGGCCTAAGCCGGCCTTCATCGTCATTGGCAACCCATGGCCCAAACAAATTGGTTCCTATCAGCCCCTGTTCGGACCACCTAAAAACCCATTTCTGCCCCATTGTTGGCCCGCTGAACAGGGCTATTACAGGGCCTGTTCAGTCCTCTAAAACCGGACCTCAGCAGGCCCCTGCCCGGTCTCCAAATCAGACCCCTACACAGGCCTCAACCGGTCCCCAAATCAGGCCCAAGATCTGGCCCTTGCCCAGTCCAATTCAGGACCTGTTCAGCCCATCCAGAGGCACTCTAAACAGACCCCAAACCGGTCCAGTTCCAGCCCATGTTCGGCACCCAATTCAGGCCCAAAACAGGTTCAATTTCGGCTCCTTTGCAGCCAGAAAACAGGTTCAATCTCGGCTCCCATGCAGCCAAGCGCCAGCCCCCTTTGCGGCTCAACCTAGTGGCCTTTTCACGGGTCCAATCCGCTTCCCAAGAAGCCCAACAGCAGCTCCCTTGCAGCAGAAAATAAAAGATGTTGCAGCAGCCCCCTTGTGGCTTGTACCGGCAAAGTGAGGGATGAACCTCAACGGCCCTTTCACGGGTCCGGTTCTCCCCTCAACACACCAAGGGAGGGATGAATCTCAACGGCCCTTTCACGGGTCCGGTTCTCCCCTCAACACACCAAGGGAGGGATGAATCTCAACGGCCCTTTCACAGGTCCGGTTCTCCCCCCCAACACATCAAAGGAGGAGTGAGCCTCAACGGCCCTTTCACGGGTCCGGCTTTCCCTCCTAGAAGTTGTCCTTTCAAGCTCAAGCAGAGATTGAAGCCCGGCTTTGAACACCGATGGAATGGACCGGCCCGAAGTGGCCTTCAAAAAAAATATAAATAAAAAATCAGAACGCGAAAGCAATACTTTAAGTCTTAAACTAAGGAACTCCACCTTGGACGAGGGCGCGGGCATGTTCCCGTAGCCATCGATCCGGACGAGGGTGCGGGCAAGCTCCCGTAGCCGTCGATCCTTCCCCCAATTTTGGCTAAGTCACCGACTAGCCTTATTGGACGGGTAAACTTCACCAAGTTAGAAACTTGTCGGAATGCCGTCGTAATGCCAAAATTTTTCTAAACCGGTAAAGAACCTAAGTTGGGGGAAGGATCACCACTCATTGTACTCCATGTACTCCAACTTTCAATGAATGAAACTTTGATGTTCATATCGATGCATGAAATCGGGCATTCAAAGTGGCCCGATGGGTCGGAGGCGATGCAAACCGCCAAACCAAAATAAAATCTATTTCAAAATCAATCTGGAAATTCAAACAGAAAACCAAAAAAAAAACAGAAAACAAAATCTGCAAACTCAAACCAAAAATAGAACTAAACAAAATCTGAAACTCAACTCATCCCGGTTCAACAAACAACCAATCTTTAACAAGATTGAACCGGTTTTGAAACAAAATCAAACTGAAATCAGATTTCAAACAAAATCTGCCAAAACAGAATCAGATTTCAATTAAATCTGTCAACCACCAGAAAATCAGATTTTTACCAAACCGAAAACACAAAAAGGCCAGATCCGATAAATCTGTGAACTCAACCAAAAATAGAATTAAAACAAATCTTAAAATGCACCGAACCCCACCCAAATAAACAACAAAAATCAATTCCAAGAGAAAACTAAATAAGCAACACTCAAAACATGTTAAAACTCACTCAAAACAAAAAAATCAAATCAGATTGTTAAGCAAATCAATCAAACCAAAACCCCAACATACTTCAAACACATCAAAAAAATTAAAAAATCAAATCAAACAAATCAAATAAACAAATTGATTCAAAATCAACCAAATCAAAATCCAAACATGCTTAAAACTTTAAGCACATCAAAACTGAAATCAAAACAAAAACTTGAACCAATCAAGTCCAAAATTAAACAAATCAAAACTAAAAACAAACAATCAAACAAATCAATCAAACAAATTGATTTAAAACCCAAAATCAACAAAACCGACTTTCAAGTCAACCAACAAACAAATAAAACAAATCCGAACAAATCGGTTTGCATCTGATCGGACCCAAAAGGCCGCTGCCCTTTTGAGTTCTTTACTTTATTTTGTGGATGTGCATGTCTCCGAAAACAGGTTGCCACGACGGTTAATCAAAGGCGTTCGAGTCGTTGCTCGATGTAAGTTAACGCCGGATGCTCGCACCATCCGGCGGAGAAGGGCACCACCTCGGTTCTATTATTTTTAAACTATCATCGGACTACCTAATATTTTAGGTATAATCTATTTTCCTAGATAAGTCCGTGGTATCAAAAAATGTCTTTCTTTCTAAAAGAACAGACGTGCGAAAAAAAGAGAGGATCACACAGCTATTCAAATAATGGGATGAGAATGAAGCAAAATCCAAGGGCTGTGATTGCCCCAATCATTATGTTATGAATCCTCACCTTAATGGGTCCTTAACAAGGTCCGGAACCTACTTAATCATGAAAGGCTATGTGATTGAAAGATGCTTGATAGGTGATGAGATAAGATTGGTTCACAATCCAATGGCCAAGATGTCTTGATCACTTAAGTTATGGATCCTCACCTTAATGGGTCCCTAATAGGATTTGGATCCTACTTAAGCAATTAATGATCAAGATTAGATGATGATTAAATAATGAGATCACCATGGGACAATAATTGGCACAAGATCTGATGGATAAGATTGCATGATAAGTTACGTAAGTGGATCCTACTATTATTGAGTCATTAAGAGGATCCGGATCCAACTTAAGTAATGATTGGTCATTATTGATAAGTAAATGAGATAAATTGCATATCAATCATGGAAATATTGTGATTTTCGTATCATCAAAGGGCTGAGAATTAAAAATGAAGATTAATCTTATTTTGCCATGATCTTGATGCAATTAATATATTTATGTGAAAAATAATGAGGGCATATGAAATCAAGCTCAGTTGAGAATGTCGTGTGTGCAAGATCAATAGGTTGAAATGTCTTATGGAGATGGAATTCAACTTACATCGAATTATGATCCATCTGATGCCATTTATGTGACAATTGATGATACTAAATTGCGGGATCTCTTCCACCCATGAATCAGATGGCAGTCTCATGATGGCCCATAAATCAGTATATTAACATGGGTGAAATCAGCCAATGAGGGTGGCCAATAGATGTCCTAAACAGTAGGATCTAATTTTCACAAGATGATCTCGGGAGAGGCCTAAATAATAGGCTGGATTTTCATATTTAATAAGTCATCAAACATGCTCAGAAAATGCCTATGATATGGGCTTGATATGCTGCATTTGGCGGTCATCGGGATGAGCCTAAAGATAGGCAAGAGTTTCTTGATCATGGAACACTTGGCATCCACCAGAAGAAGGCTAAGAAATAAGCTACAACTGCATGCGGATCGGATACTCCTATGAGATAGGAAGAAGTGGACCTTCCCCACCAAATCCGTCTATCTAAAAGTGACAGTTTTTGATTTTTGAACAACAAATTCCATTGCAGCACTGGCCAAACCGTCATCGCCCTATTTCAACAAAGCATCTTTCAAAGCAACATAGTACGACTTGTCATCAATTAGAACTGGAAAGGAGATGCCTTGGCCGAAGTCAAAGGCACTGACGATGCCCACCTCCAGAGCTTCATATGTCGGCAACCATAACTTCCTCGTGTCCACGAACACCTCTCTGTCGAAAGGTGATAGGAGTCTCAAGAGACGATTCCGTCCAAGCAAGCAAGCAGCCCTGCACAGAGACTTTCACTAGACAATGCTTCTTCAAAGTCTTCATGGCTAGAACTCCATCTAATCACACGTGAATGCTAATAGCACACTGGCCACCATCGGACAATTGGACAGTAAGAGTTGTAAAACTGCTCCCCTCTACCACATTGAGCCATCCCGGTAACGAATAACTCCTAACAATAAAATCCCCTGGTGCATGGGCAAGAATCCACTAGGATCGGGAGGCCGGCCAATTAAGCTTTAAAAAGGAATCAAGCAAACTACTCTTAGCAACATGATCCGCATACCCCTCGATGTACATAGAGCAACATTGATCCAACCAAACTTTCTCCCTCATCCCGACCATCATCACAACATCAAAGAAGCTCTCCCCAAGCACACCGGGGGTGGGGGGAGAGGCATGCTGACCAACATCAGATCACCTTGTAGACACTGGGCAACCCCTCTTGCGATGTGAGACGCCCCAACACTTGTGACAACGCAGATTGTTTCTGCATCCCGCTGTCGTGTGCTCACCCCATAGCACTTGCCACAAGTCCAAGCCCTCCTACTAACTCCATGCACCCCCACGACCACTTGTTTGTAGGTCCCCTGGGTAGACAGCACCAGTTAATCAGTAAAGACATTTGTTGCCATGGGGTGGCCCCAAATGCTCGTCCCGACATCACAAGGAGGCCTACCAAGAAGAGGAACAGAAACTCCGGACCAGCCTTTCTCTGCATCCCCCACTGTGACATCACCCACCGCAAGAATCTTCCCTGACACCATAGAGGCACCACCGAATGACCACTGGCGGTTCCGTTGGGGTGAGACAACTTCCCTCAAGAAGCTCCGGAATCACCAGAGTTTCTCTCTCCTCTCGTGCCAAGCATTCTCCTTCACCAATTATGCTTCTGTCAAAGCGCATAGTTTGGTTTTGCATGTTTAACCAAAAAGTGAATACCCCTATGGTGAATAAAACTTCTCATATTAGAGGGGGTATTAAACAGCCAAAGTCACTTCTCATGTCCAGAGTCCATATCCTGATAAGGCTAATTCATGATTCAGTCAATTGAAAACTATAAGTTCCTTGATAAAAGTAATCACAAAAACAATATACGACCTAATAATATCTGCAGACTTGGCCAGATTAATGCCATAGAACTTGCATGGTAGCGATATTAGCTCATCTCATAATTACGCAACTTCTACTCAGACTACAAATACATAGCAAAGTTTTAAGACACATTAAGTAAAATAAAAAAGCAACAAAACTTGCATGCAATCATATAAAAAATTTAAACACTGCAATTGAATACAAGGGTAAGATTCTCCAGCAGGAAATGCCCACCCCCAAATCCCAGAATACAAAATCTGCCAATTCAGCAAACCATGCTAAGCCCTCAAGACACATTTGAACATAATCAAATATTATCAGCTTTACTCCATGAGGAACTGGACCTTACCAATTTGAATGCCTTGTCCAACTTCACCAACTGAGGGAGTGCCTTGGCATCAGATTCCTTGCCCATCAACGTACGAAAAACCAGACCTTGTACGTTCCAGAAGCCACTCAGAATCTGAAACTCCTGTAATCACAGGCAATACTTAGTGGAAACAAAAGCACTAGAAAAAGTGAGTTCCAAAATGTGCATTGCAAGACCATGCAAACAAAGTCCAAACAACATTGCCAGCTCGAATAGGCCTCCTCCGGTTATTCCCTAACAGTCCAGGTCCATCATCGGTCCCACACACCATCCAATACACAGCCCACCTGTGACCTAAGCCCATGAGCCTCTCTCCATCACCCACCTGTCTCTTTTTCACTTGCTGCTAATTTTAGGATCTTGTTTTCAGCAGTTGATAAGCAGCCCAAGTTGTTGGTGCTAGGTAGTAATATCTACAAGGGGATAGTGAGAGAGACCAAGAATGAAATAAGCTAGAACATTTCAAATGATTCACTATCTGTCTGATTAGCTATTGTGGCTGTTTATCCAGTCAAAAGCTTTTTGACAAAACACATGGATTTGGGTTCATAACATATTTAATGGAAGAGATCCAACATAGAGGTAAATAAAAATATTTTTGACATGAAATTCCAAAGGAAAGTTGGAAGGATATGAATAAAAAATTGAGCAAAAATTTTTACCCAAAGCTTAAAATCTAAGACTACCAGAGAGTTAATGCCAGATCCCCTTTCTTGTTCGTTGTAACTATACTGACCTGAGAAGAAAATAAAGAGTAAACAGAAGAGATTGGAGATGAGAAAGGATGAAGAAGAACTCAAGTAAACAATCTGTGAGTGACCGACACAGTGTCATGTCTTGGAATGAAGGCAAAATATCCGACATGACAGTGGGATAAAACCCTTTAATGGAAATAAGTAAGAGATAACAAAACACAATTTATAGTCTAATATGGCGTATGGTTACACTAATTTTTATACACTTTCGTGATAAAACTTTATAGCAAATAAAATCTAAGATAGCTTCCCTTCAAAAAAACTAAGACAACTAAGAACAAAGTTATCATGTTTGTAGAGGTATGGTAGCAAAATAAGCAGGGACCAAGGGGAGGGGGGATCACAATGAAAAAAAAAGAAGGTTTCACCACTTTTTTGACTGATAAAGATTTTTTCATAAAAACATATTTTGTGTAATGCTTGCCAAACACCCTTTTAATAAGTTTGTCATGCAGCCAAACACCCCCATAACACAAAACACATTCATCCACTCAAATGAATCAAATAATCAAATCTCATACTACCCCGAGGACCTAAATATCCACGATGCAATAACTCCAGACTAATTACGTTGAAGTTTTATCGAACGCAAAAAAATAACCTAATAATCAAAAATCAAGGGTCTCCTAACTCCTCGACTTCTGAACCACTTTCAAGTATTTCTTCAGCTTCCGCCTCTGGAATGGTGTCACGACCCGGATTTCAACCTGCACAACGGAAAACAATCCGGCGACGTAATCGGGGAAATAACCCCTATAAACACATCGGTTTGGAAAAAAAACTCGAAGACAATAAGAGGTCCCAGTTCATAATTCTAACATTATCCACTTATCTCAAATCACGTAATAAAATTCCAATCTAAGTAATCATATACCGGTCTAAATTGCACAATAACCGCTCAAATTATTCTTTGGAGTCCATACCACCAAGCTTTTGCTGCGCTAAACCTGATTTCCTGAAAATATAATAACGGATTGGAGCGAGTCATAACGACTCGGTAGACATCCCATCATCCACCAAATCGGATAGCCAACGAGGCCCTATCATGATAAGTTATAAGTACCCAACCTGCACTTGATACATACCATATAAAACTAAACAATATATATATAAAATTTGGCATTCCACAAATTTTAAGACATACAACTATAACCTACCAACAACTAGGATCAAAGAGAGTTTCTCATAAATATAAAGTGTGACAAAGAGGTTATGCAATGCAACACTAACTAAAAGACTTACCATGCATATCATACAAAACTTATATGCTTAAATGAACTAATGAACACAACATAAATACCAACACCAATACCACTCCACAATACATTTATCCACTACATGAAACATTAACATTTTCATTTTTCGCAAGAAAAGCGTCGTCTTGCGATCTCGACGAGCTATGACTATATCTACCATATATAGCAGTAATTGTATAGCTAAGCTAAATCCCGTAGTGCACCTAGGCAGGGATGGCATTTAGGATAACCCGCGGGATCTGAGATCGAAGGATGCACCAGACGGTTCTAAGCTCCGCTGTCCACGGACACGACTACTAGTCCAGTATAGTTAGGTCTCATTAAATGTCTTTAATGCACGTATGCATCACAATGCCATGATCAATGATGTAACCTCAAAATCTCCAGAAGAATTTATTTCTCTTTTTTTTTGGAAATTCATTTTTTCTTTTGAATTTGAGTTAGACCTTAGCATTGACTTCTTTAGGAAAATAGATGGTATTCCATAAAAGTACTAACTAAGGTCGGTGATTTTTTTAAAATTATAGTTTGAGGTTGTTGGGTTCTTTGAAAATTTATTTTGACCTCTCCCCGTCGGATGGTGCGAAGATCCGACGTTAATTACATCGAGATAACTCGAATACCCTTGATTAAGCGTCATAGCAATCCATTGGAACAGAAAATATGCGTCCACAAAAATAAACATTCACACACATATGGACACAGGAAAACAGCCCCATGAGCTTGATAGAATGCAAGCACTTAATGTGTTTTGAATTTGACTTGGGTTGAATTGAATTGATTAAATTTGTTGGTTTGATTTGAATTTAGTTTGAGTTGAATTTAATTGGTTGAGTTGCTTTTAGTTTTAAGTTTAGTTCAATTTAAATTTGTTGATTAAGTTTGACTTGGATTTGATTTGGAAAGTTTGATTTATATTTGTGCTGACTTAATTTAATTTAAATTTGAGTCTGTTTAAATTGGTTGAAATCTGGATTTAGTGTGTGAGTTTTAATCTGATTTGAATTGCATTTAATTTGAATTGATTAATTGACTTAAGTTTGTTTTGGTTGAAATTGATTTGATTTTGATGAGTTAACTGCAATTTTGGGATGTTCAGACTCTGAATCTTTCAATTCTCAGATTTTGTAAAGTTCAGGTTTTGAATCTTTTGATTTTCTGTATACATTCTCATTTCCAGATTCCTCTTCTCCCGGATGTTTTTCACTTGCAGATTTTTATATTTCAGAATTTTACAGATTCTGCACTTTTTCAAAGACTCTCGGACTGCAGGTTCCTCTTAATTCAGATTTCAGATTTTTAATCTCTGGATTTTAGAGATGATTTTCAGACTTCAGAAAATTCAGTTCTGATCCTTCGGTTCTGATTTTGAGCCAGGCAGGTCCTTAGCAATTAACAGAATTTCAGATTTCTTAAATGTTTTGATTTCATATTTAACTTTAATTTTTAATGTGCTTGCATTCATTCAATCCAGCAAGGACTGTTTTCTCCTTGCATTGCTCATTGAATTCTTCATTGTTTGAAGTTCACAAGTCTTCCAGCTTTCTCCCTTTTACAACAAATGTCACATCCCCTCAATTCGGGATCAAGTATATGTCGATCTTGAGTGTAGTCTCCAGCCTTTGATAGGCATCCGGAAATTCTGCTTTGTCTTTTCAGAAGTTTGAGCATAGTCCTGCCTTTGATAGGCACATACAGTCTTCTCCCAACCGGTTCAAGGTTGAGCATACCCGGCTTTTAATAAGCTTGTGGGCACTCAACCCATGGTTGGTCTTCCTCATTAGCCTATGGTTTGGGCATATTGACATGTTGATCATGCACAGCCCCTCCATGACATAATGGGCAAAATAACTCCCTCGTGAGGGATGGTAAGGCATTGGGGTCTTTTGACTAGACCTTTGTATGCCCACCTTAAGAAGAGGGTCAGGAGGTGGGTTTAGAACCGGCCTCCTGGTTTCCCTTTGTTTTGAATTCTTTTAAGTTGAGCCGAGGCCATGAGGTGGGTTTAGAACCGGCCTTATGCTTGCCTCGGTTTGTTCAATTAATTAGATGCATTTTTATTTAGTTTCCATTGAGGATGTCTTTTAAGAAAAATTAACTATTATTAAGCCTCCTTCGGATCCTTGCATCAAGGCCTGGTGGGCTGAAAGGGGGTTGGTTTTGGGGTCCTGTTTGGGGCTTTGGTTGGACCGGAATGGGCCTGGCGAGGGCCTGGTTTTGGGGTCCTGGTTTGGGGCTTTGGTTGGGCCGGAATGGGCCTGGCGAGGGCCTGGTTTGGAGCTGGTTTTGGGGTCCCGGTTTGGGGCTTTGGTTGGGCCGGAATGGGCCTGGCGAGGGTCTGGTTTTGGGGTTGGTTTGGGGTCCTGTTTGGGGCTTTGGTTGGACCGGAATGGGCCTGGCGAGGGCCTGGTTTTGGGGTCCTGGTTTTGGGGTCCTGTTTGGGGCTTTGGTTGGGCCGGAATGGGCCTGGCGAGGGCCTGGTTTGGAGCTGGTTTTGGGGTCCCGGTTTGGGGCTTTGGTTGGACCGGAATGGGCCTGGCGAGGGCCTGGTTTTGGGGTCCTGGTTTTGGGGTCCTGTTTGGGGCCTTGGAGATGGGCCGATCACAGACCTATGTGGGGTCTTTTAAGGGCCTGGTTTGGGTGGCTGCAGGTGACCGCGCATGGGCCTGAAAAGGGGGTCTTTTGGGCCTTGATCGGGGCTGAAACCAGGCTGAAAGAGGGACCTGTTTGTGGGTCTGCTCGAGGCATATTTGGGGGCTGGAAACGGGCCTGGAATGGGCAGAAAAGAAGCCCCTTGAGGGGGCTACATGGGCGCACCAAGCAGCCTTGTTTTTTTTTTTCTTTTCTTCTTCTCCTTCCTTCTCCTGGCGGCAGCAGGTTGCAGGTGGGCAGGAGGAGAGCAGCAGCAGCAGCAGGAAGGGGGTACAGCAGGGTGGCAGCCTGTTGGAGCGCCAAGCTCCCTCCTCCTCTCTTCTTCTTCTTCTCTTCTTCCCTTTCCTGGTCGCAGGCAGCAGGTGGCAGCAGGAGACCAGCAGCCTGTCGGCCTCCAAAGACCTCTCCAAATGCTGGTGCGCACCCCTCTTTTTATAGAGGTTGGAGGGGAGGTGAAGGGCCAGCAGAGGGGCTGAATGGGCCTGGGTTGGTGCGCAGGTGGCAGGTGGGCCAGCTTTGCAGCAGGTGGCAGGTGCCCAGCTTTTTCTCCCCCATGCAGGGCTGGATTGGCTGCATGGGGCGGCTGGGGGCTGGGGTGACAAGTGGCAGGTGGTGCCCAGCTTTTTTCTCCCCCCCATGAAGGGCTGGATTGGCTGCATGGGGGGGCTGGCAGCTGGGGTGACAAGTGGCAGGTGGTGCCCAACTTTTTCTCCCCCCCATGAAGGGCTGGATTGGCTGCATGGGGGGGCTGGCAGCTGGGGTGACAAGTGGCAGCAGGATGGGGGTGGTGCGCAGCTTTTTCTCCCCCCCCATGAAGGGCTGGATTGGCTGCATGGGGGGCTGGCAGCTGGGGTGACAAGTGGCGCACAGGGGGGTGCTGATGTGGCAGGTGGGCCAGTGTGGCCTGCTCACACTAGGGCTGCAGGTGGGCCTTGGAGATGGGCTGCGCATGGGCCTGTTTACATAGGCCAACTGGGCCAGCTGGAGGCTGCGGCCCATGCTCTCTGGTGGGCTGTGCAGGGCCTGGAGGTGGGCTGCCAATTGGGCCCAAATACTGGCTGAATTGTGGGCTGTGCACCTTACACTTAAGCCCATTTTTTTCTTTGGCCCAATCTTCTTTTTTTTTTTTGAGAAAAACCAGACGCCAACAAATGCCCCCCACGGGTGATTCTCCAGAGACGGGGAGTCGCCGGGGAATTGCCCGTGCAAAATTTTAGTTGTAACCCCTTCTTTTCTTCAATCACTGCTTGTACTGATTGAAAATTGTGGAATTGCTTGTGTATGATTTTTCTTTCTATCACTTGTTTGCTGCTCTATGACTGAAATTTTTTGAATTGTTCAATTGTATTCCCTTTCTGTCATTTGTTTGCTGTTTGATTGTAAATTCTTCAAATTGCTTGGGTGAATACAGTTGAACCATTTCCTTTATTGGTTGGACACCTTTGGACCGAGAAGGGCTTGGGCCCTCTTTGCTCTTTCTGTTGAAAGCCTTCATACGTCAGGCTCTTTGCCTTTGCCTGCTATTTCAGTGCTTCCAGTCAGATATCTCTCCGGGTCCAGTCAGAACTTCTTTCTTTTTCTTTCCTTGTTTTGTTTTGTTTTTGTTTTGTCTCTTTTTTTTTTACTGATCCGACCGCCCTTTTCGGGTTTTCACCCGGACCAGCCCCCCTTTGCTTTTTGCCTACATGCCTCCAAAGAGATTTTCATGTAGCAGGGTTGCCTGATTTTGCCTAGAGCGCATTTTCAGGTTTTCACTCTAGCCAGGCTTTCTTGACATTTTTACTCTCAACCGATCAATGAGATGAGATCGGCCGAGTCCGTCGGGCATCTCCATTTTTAGCCCACTCTCTCTTCTCTCTTTTTTTTCTTCTTTTTTTTTTTGCAGGGAATTAAGGCTTCCCTCAAGCCATGAAGTTATTTTGGGCGGTGAGGAATTAAGGCTTCCCCTGGGCCATAATAGCTTTGGTGGCTTTGTGTCGGTGGATTTGTAGACTTGTGAGCATGAAGAAGTCACACTCGGTCTATTGGGTATGAATTTTGTGGCTTGATGCCAAAAAGGGATGATGGCTTGATGCCGAAGGAATACGTTGGCTTGATGCCAAGAGAATATGGTTTGTGATGGCTTAATGCCGAATGTGTGGTGGTGGCTTGATGCCGAAAAGTGAGATGGTGGCTTGGTGCCAGTTTGGTCATGGTGGCTTAATGCCAGAAAATAGTGTGTTGTGGCTTGATGCCCAAAATGATTTGGCGGCTTGATGCCAAAAAAGGGTGTTGTGGCGTGGAATGACTCCATGCCGAATGTGATGGCTTGATGCCGAAAGATACAGCTTAATGTCAAAGCAGTATCATGGCTTGATGCCAAAAGGACATGACGGCTTGATGCCGAATGAAGTGGCTTGGTGCCAAAAGATGTATGATGGCTTGGTGCCAAAAGAGGTATGATGGCTTGGTGCCAAGTGTGGTGGCTTGATGCCGAAAAGTGACAAGATGGCTTAATGCCACTGAATTTAAAGACTTACGAATGCGAAGGAGTCGCATTCGGTCCAAAAGATGGGATGGCTTGCTGCCGCTTGTAGAGTTGTGGGACATGCAAGTATGAAATGATCATACTTGGCCCGTGAAATATGAATTTAGGGTAAAACCCAAACTTAAAGGCTCAAGGCTCAAATGTTGCCGGTGAGATTTGGGACATGAGAATGGTTCCATGTCCAGCCTTGGTGGCATAGGATCCAAACAACATTTAGACCAACAGGGCATGGTGGTATGGGATTTGTGAAACCCATATAGACTGAGGGTCGTATTGGTATAGAATTTGACAATCATGTAGACCTTGCTGGTCATGATGACATAAGAACTTGGGGACCATGTAGACCGGAAGGGCCATGATGGTATGGAGATTTGAAAACCATATAGACCTGAGAGGCCATGATGGTATGAATGTTTAAACACCATATAGACCTGGAGGGCTATGATGGCATGAAATTTGAACTTTGAATTTCCAGTTTCCTCTTCTTCTTTTTTTCTCTTTTTTTTTTTTTTAAACTAACTTGATCGCCCGAAAGGTTTTCACCCAAGCTAGTCCCCTTTTTCTTTTGCTCGTACGCCCTTTTGCGGGGTTTTCATACGACGGGGTGATCCATTTTTGCACGAGGTGCCCTCGTCGGATCATCACCTCAGCTGGATTTTTTTTCCTTTCTTTTTTTTGTTTGACATATTTTGCCCTTGGTCAATTAATGGTGTAACTAACCAAGTCTGTCAAATTATTTCATTTTTCTTTCTTTCTTTTTTTTTTCTTCTCTCTTTTTTTTTTTTCACAAGGGAATTCAAGCTTTTGTCAAGCTATATGAACTTCGGTCATGCTCCAGCTAGAGAGTGACACAAGGTGGACACCTCAAGCTCCTGACCTTCTTGTGCATCTTCTTTGGTTGTTGAAATTTGAGGCGTGACAAACACTAACCAACATGTTGCCTTGTGTCCTCAGTACATTATGTCTTTCTTGAGGTGGTTTAAGTGAGGGCAAACTGCTCCCCTGCCGACCTCCTTAGAGGCTTCCTTTTCTTGATCAACGAACAGTTGCTTGAGATTGCATGTCCAGCTCAATTTAGAGATTTCTTTTCTTCTGAGAGTTGTATTGTTTCAATTTGATAATTCATTTCTCTCATCGCTTGAGTTGGGAGTATCTCCTCCTTTCATCCCTTCTTCTTTTTTTTTTTTTTTTTTTCTTTTTGAAATTCCTTTGGAGTCTACACAGAGAAACTGTGTACGGCGGGTCATAGGAATATTGGGGGCCTTGGATGGCTTGTATGTGGGCATAGGCATGTCAAAAACATTATAGTGAGTTGGGATTTAGGCATGTCAGAGGCCATGGAGGGGTTTTTGTTTCGTTTGTTTTTTTTTTTGTATATGGGCATGTCGAAGGCCATGGAGATTGTTTCTTTTGTGATATGTGAGAGCACATGAGCAGTTGTTTTGGGCACATTTGAGGGTAGGTTGATGGCCTACTTTGGGATTAAATTGAAGAGTTGTGGAGGGCTGTCCTATGGACTCTTCATTCCCAGTAAAGGGATAGAAGAGGATCGACCCTTGGCTCTCTCTTTTTGGGAGATTGGTTTGAGTATTCTTTGTGACTTGGAAGTTAAAATTTCCAAGACCATTTGAAAGTGGGCCAATCTTGCCAATCTTGAACAGATGAAACCCATTCTCTCTCTCTCTTTTTTTTCTTTTTTCTCTTTTTTTTTTTTTTCCCCCCAGTGCTGTTTGAGGCAAACTTAGCCCTGTTGTCACAACGGGGCTTGAGGACTGGCAACGGCCTTGTACGACCTCCTCGGACCATTTGTCGAAATCGGTTGACATCGATGAGCATATTAAGCTGGATCTTGCCCTTTTTTTTTTTTTTTTTTTTTTTTGCCAGAGCAAGACTTAACCGGGCTGCAAACGGCTCAATTTGTGACGGGTGTAAAAACTTCTTCCCTGTCCGAGCTTTATGCCTTGCAGCGGATTGATGGTTGACCCTGGCGTGTCGACATGTAGGGATAGATTCCCTGTTTGCCAAAAGGCATAATTAGGTCGAGCCGTTGACCAGCAAGACTCGGTTTGAAATGTCAAGTTGAGAGCTGGTCTCTCACTTGAATTGTAGCATCGGGGTTGTTGGTCGGCCTGATCTGCTAATATGTAGGATGGAGGGTTGCTCCCTTCCAGATAACATGACCGACTTCATGTAGTCTTCTGCTGAGACAATGATTTCTCCCTTGTCTCCCTTTGTCGTTAGCGCAGATTGGCGATTTTCTGGGGCTTTACTGATAGAGGCCGGTCCTCTTGCCCCCTGTCACCTTTTTAAGTGGAGAGGTCTCCCTCACACCCGCTTGGTATGACATGGCTGAGGGGCATGCCCCGGCCGGATGAGTAGCTCCTAGAATCAAGAAACTACGACTTTTTTTGATGCATAATGGGTCGAGAATTGCTTTCTCTCCCGAGCATAATCTTATCGAGGTGATGCCATATGGACATCATTCGGTGAGGGCATAAGATTTGTTACGAGCCCAAGTCTTTATCATGACATCCGCATCCATTCCCCGGATAGAGGATTGATTCCTCACCGCAAGCAAGAATTAACGATTTGGACCATTGGTTGGTCATACTAGTCGAGAGAAATGGCGAAAGGCCGGTCTCTGTAACATCCTAGGTCGGCCGATCGACCGGTTCCTTCCAACCGAAGAATGTAGGGTTGATCCCTTGCTTCACTGAAAGCCATGTTTTCGACCATTCATTGGTCAGATTTATTGAAGTATGGAGAATTGTTTCTTGCTCCTTACCGGTACGATGGGCGTTCGGTTGATCCTCGGCCCGAGTTGTCTTGGGGTGGCTTGTAGGCTTGCCCCGACTAGGCCCAGATGGGTGACGTTGTGGGTTGACCGGCAAACCAACCAATATCGATGCATACGAGTGACGGATTGATTCCGAACCCGAGCGTGAAAAGGCACCACATACGGGTCATTTCTTTGTGGCCATAGGATTTGTTCCGGGACCGTGGAATATCTTGGAGTTGTGCGGTAACCGGGCGACTTTTTGCAATCGGCAAGCGTAGGATTGATTCCTAGCTCGTTGACTGTCTTAGTGGCGGGCACCGTTGATCGGTTGTCTTGCTTGAAATGATGAGTCGAGGGTTAATCCCTCACCCGAAAGATGTCACTCGGGGGCAGAACTGTTGATCGGCTGCCCCGTTTGAAGCCACGAGCCGAGGGTTGGTCCCTTACTCGAGAGACAGCATGGTTGGCCGTTGATCGACCATATTTCTTGATTTTCAGACAAGAGGACTGATCCTTCTATCCATTAGCAGTTGGGACCATTGTTGGTCAGAAATGAATTGACGGGTGAAAGATTTCTTCTTTCCCCGTGGTGCTGCATCAATGTTGGCAAAAGGCTGGACAATATCCTTATTCTTTTCATCCAATCGGGCCAGAGTGGCAGAAACGATTGGTTAGATGTTGGTTGGTGAGCTCCAACTTCATCTGCCTCAGCATAATAGAGAGGAGCCATATCCGGGCAAGTTTTGATTTGGTCATCAGATTTATTCCAAGACCAAAGGATATTTTGGAGTTACACCAATATCCGGGCAGCATTTTCGATTCGTGAGCTTAGGATGGATTCCCAGCCCATCGACGATTGGGGAATAGGACCGTTGATCGGTCATCCCCGTTGAGCGGCAAGTTGAAGGTAGTATGTCGGCACGGCACCGTTGATCGGTTAGCCCCGTTTGAATTATGGGCCGAGGGCTGATCCCTCCCCCGAGCCATAGCTTGGTGGGCCGTTGATCGGCCAGAATTGCTGATCTTTGGAAAAAAGGCATGTTCCCTCTCTCCAGTAGTAGTTGGGACCGCTGGTTGGTCAGGCTTACCTTGACAGGTGAAAGATTTCTTCTTTCGCCGAGTGGGCCTTGCAGCAGTGTTGGTGGAAGGTTGGGGAGTAGCCTTGTCCCTTTTTCTCTAACCGGGCCAGAGCGGCATGACGGTTAGTAATCAGAAATGTTAGAACTTGTACTGGCTTTCTCCTTGAGGTGGAGGATTGCTTCCTCCCTCATTATTTTGATAACATATGGGATCTATCCTTGGCCTATGCTGTTGTGGTGCAGTTGGGCAATTGCCCCCAGCCAAATATAAAATTCTGATTTTTTTTTTTTTTTTTTTGAGTTTGGTGAGCCTTCCATCAAGTCGGCTGCAGCATGGGCACCTGATTTCTGCCTTGCCCAAAATTTTTCTTGGGCTCAACTGAGAATTAGTTGACCGTGGCATATGGGCAGACAGAGGATTGATTCCTTGTCTGAGGGAAAGCATTAATCAAGCCGTTGGTGGGCCTGACTTGTTGGGGTGTCGAGCTGAAGATTAACCCTTCACCTGACTAATATCATCATGGACCGTTGATCGGCTTTGTCATCCTTCGACCGAGGAGCGAGAGGGCTGCCCCCTCACCTTGGTGGTAGTGGTTCAAGTTGACTTGTTAAATTAACGTGACATGTATAAATGAGCCTCTTGCCCCGGTGGATAGATGACATGAAGATCCTAACCGGCGGTCCGGGGAATGGCTCTTGCATACCGGGTGGTGGATTGATTTCGCACCCGAGTAGAGTGTGATGATGCCTTGCGTATGCAAGTTTTAATGTGAGCATCGGATTTATTCCTAGCCCGAGGGATATCTTGGAGTTGTGCCATGGCGAACAGTTTGGGCCATGGCATAAGTATGGGATTAGTTCCCAACTTGAAGAGGAGTATGAGGAGCACGAATTGCGGCCAATCAAGCTTGGTTGAGATTGTGGGTCGAGGGCTGGTCCCTCACCCAAGCGACAACATGGTGGGCCATTGCTTGGCCCAAGTTGTCAATTTTCAGATTAGAGGGCTGATCCCTCGCATAACTTTGATGTTGCCCGTCGGTGAGCGACCCTTGGCATTTCAAGAGTAGAAGATCGACTCCCTTACTTGGTTAGCCACCATAAAGACTTCATGTCATAGAGCGAGGATTGATTCCCCGTGGAAATGGCATTCGTAGGCATAAGCCGTTGACGGGCTCCCCTTTGTATGCTGTGGTCGAAGGCCTCTAATGGGAGCACTGTGGACTCAGGGTTGTTCCCTTCTTGAAGCAATTTTGGCGTGGGTCATTAACCAAGCTTTATGGTAATCCCCTGGGTTTGAGGGTTAATTCCTCTTTGAACAACTTTGGCATATGCCGTTGACTGGTCAGCCATGCTTTGATGGTTTTGTTTCCTTGGGTGTAAAATTTGTTCCTCACCCAAAGTGGCATTTGAGGTTGACATGACGCCACATTATTTTTCCCGAGTCAGGGGTTACTCCTTCAGCCAGTTGAAATACCCCATGACTTGAGCCCTCGATTTAACCGACCATAGTGAATTGCGAGATGGCACCTCGATGAAATGTGGGCCACCAACCAATCTCAACATCTTTCTCTCGGGTGACGGATTTGTTCCCTACCCAAGTAGTATTTGTTTGGAACCAAAGATATTCGGTTGGCCAAAATGTGTTTCTAGTTCGCAAATACAGGATTGATTCCTTGTTCCTGAATATGCTGAGCCTCTGGTAGGTCAGCCATGGTAGGTTCATGCATTGAGTATTGATTCCTTCTTGATTTGTCATTTGGCATGGTCATTGCTTGACCAGATATGACTTTTGGGTGAATGATTTGTTCCTTGCCCCCATTTGATTGACGGAGTTCATCCGGAATTAGGGATTTATTCCCTGCCGAATGACGACATCACCAGCTTGAGTTTGAGAGATTTCTTTGCCAGTTGGCCAGCAATGAATCACACGAATTAAGAATATGTCTTTGGCATGGCCATTGCTTGACCGGATATGACTTTCAGGTGAAAGATTTGTTCCTTGCCCCCATTTGGTTGATAGAGTTCTTTTGGACTTAGGGATTTGTTCCCTGCTAAATGACATTGTTGCCGGCTTGACTCCGGAAGCTTTCTTTACCGGTTGGCTAGCAACCCATTTTCTTTATTCGTGGTCAACCTTTTCATGTTGTAGTTGCCCCGGTGCTTTGCACTTGTTGGAGGTGGGGGAGTTAGACTTTGCTTTGGCGTTGTCCTCCTCTTATCCTGGTCGGGTATGAAAAACCGACTTTGGTATTTAGTTGCATGGGTCTTGAGACGGCATTTCTGATGCCTCTTTGACTTCTTTGAGGGTTGGCGGTAACAGAATCCATAACCGCATGCCCCCGGAGTTGTTTGTTGGGGGGCTTCTGTGGTAAGCTCTTTGAACATAGGGTCAAGTTGTTTGACCCTTGAAATATTCTCGGTGCTAGATGAACTCCGAGAGTGGCTTCTTGAGATGTTTGCAACATCGGGATGAAGTCTTCATGGTGGGATCATTGGACCCCACTGGGTCTCATCCTTTGACATTTTTCGCCTCCTCCTCGCACAAAAAAAGAAAGAAGCATGTGTTAGATATATATGAAATTTGGGATGTATGTCTTCTTGAATTGCTATGACGGAGAGATGAAGGGAAGGAGAGGTCCCACCGGGCGTGCCATTTGATGTAACCTCAAAATCTCCAGAAGAATTTATTTCTCTTTTTTTTTGGAAATTCATTTTTTCTTTTGAATTTGAGTTAGACCTTAGCATTGACTTCTTTAGGAAAATAGATGGTATTCCATAAAAGTACTAACTAAGGTCGGTGATTTTTTTAAAATTATAGTTTGAGGTTGTTGGGTTCTTTGAAAATTTATTTTGACCTCTCCCCGTCGGATGGTGCGAAGATCCGACGTTAATTACATCGAGATAACTCGAATACCCTTGATTAAGCGTCATAGCAATCCATTGGAACAGAAAATATGCGTCCTTGAAAATAAACATTCACACACGTATGGACACGGGAAAACAGCCCCATGAGCTTGATAGAATGCAAGCACTTAATGTGTTTTGAATTTGACTTGGGTTGAATTGAATTGATTAAATTTGTTGGTTTGATTTGAATTTAGTTTGAGTTGAATTTAATTGGTTGAGTTGCTTTTAGTTTTAAGTTTAGTTCAATTTAAATTTGTTGATTAAGTTTGACTTGGATTTGATTTGGAAAGTTTGATTTATATTTGTGCTGACTTAATTTAATTTAAATTTGAGTCTGTTTAAATTGGTTGAAATCTGGATTTAGTGTGTGAGTTTTAATCTGATTTGAATTGCATTTAATTTGAATTGATTAATTGACTTAAGTTTGTTTTGGTTGAAATTGATTTGATTTTGATGAGTTAACTGCAATTTTGGGATGTTCAGACTCTGAATCTTTCAATTCTCAGATTTTGTAAAGTTCAGGTTTTGAATCTTTTGATTTTCTGTATACATTCTCATTTCCAGATTCCTCTTCTCCCGGATGTTTTTCACTTGCAGATTTTTATATTTCAGAATTTTACAGATTCTGCACTTTTTCAAAGACTCTCGGACTGCAGGTTCCTCTTAATTCAGATTTCAGATTTTTAATCTCTGGATTTTAGAGATGATTTTCAGACTTCAGAAAATTCAGTTCTGATCCTTCGGTTCTGATTTTGAGCCAGGCAGGTCCTTAGCAATTAACAGAATTTCAGATTTCTTAAATGTTTTGATTTCATATTTAACTTTAATTTTTAATGTGCTTGCATTCATTCAATCCAGCAAGGACTGTTTTCTCCTTGCATTGCTCATTGAATTCTTCATTGTTTGAAGTTCACAAGTCTTCCAGCTTTCTCCCTTTTACAACAAATGTCACATCCCCTCAATTCGGGATCAAGTATATGTCGATCTTGAGTGTAGTCTCCAGCCTTTGATAGGCATCCGGAAATTCTGCTTTGTCTTTTCAGAAGTTTGAGCATAGTCCTGCCTTTGATAGGCACATACAGTCTTCTCCCAACCGGTTCAAGGTTGAGCATACCCGGCTTTTAATAAGCTTGTGGGCACTCAACCCATGGTTGGTCTTCCTCATTAGCCTATGGTTTGGGCATATTGACATGTTGATCATGCACAGCCCCTCCATGACATAATGGGCAAAATAACTCCCTCGTGAGGGATGGTAAGGCATTGGGGTCTTTTGACTAGACCTTTGTATGCCCACCTTAAGAAGAGGGTCGGGAGGTGGGTTTAGAACCGGCCTCCTGGTTTCCCTTTGTTTTGAATTCTTTTAAGTTGAGCCGAGGCCATGAGGTGGGTTTAGAACCGGCCTTATGCTTGCCTCGGTTTGTTCAATTAATTAGATGCATTTTTATTTAGTTTCCATTGAGGATGTCTTTTAAGAAAAATTAACTATTATTAAGCCTCCTTCGGATCCTTGCATCAAGGCCTGGTGGGCTGAAAGGGGGTTGGTTTTGGGGTCCTGTTTGGGGCTTTGGTTGGACCGGAATGGGCCTGGCGAGGGCCTGGTTTTGGGGTCCTGGTTTGGGGCTTTGGTTGGGCCGGAATGGGCCTGGCGAGGGCCTGGTTTGGAGCTGGTTTTGGGGTCCCGGTTTGGGGCTTTGGTTGGGCCGGAATGGGCCTGGCGAGGGTCTGGTTTTGGGGTTGGTTTGGGGTCCTGTTTGGGGCTTTGGTTGGACCGGAATGGGCCTGGCGAGGGCCTGGTTTTGGGGTCCTGGCTTTGGGGTCCTGTTTGGGGCTTTGGTTGGGCCGGAATGGGCCTGGCGAGGGCCTGGTTTGGAGCTGGTTTTGGGGTCCCGGTTTGGGGCTTTGGTTGGACCGGAATGGGCCTGGCGAGGGCCTGGTTTTGGGGTCCTGGTTTTGGGGTCCTGTTTGGGGCCTTGGAGATGGGCCGATCACAGACCTATGTGGGGTCTTTTAAGGGCCTGGTTTGGGTGGCTGCAGGTGACCGCGCATGGGCCTGAAAAGGGGGTCTTTTGGGCCTTGATCGGGGCTGAAACCAGGCTGAAAGAGGGACCTGTTTGTGGGTCTGCTCGAGGCATATTTGGGGGCTGGAAACGGGCCTGGAATGGGCAGAAAAGAAGCCCCTTGAGGGGGCTACATGGGCGCACCAAGCAGCCTTGTTTTTTTTTTTTCTTTTCTTCTTCTCCTTCCTTCTCCTGGCGGCAGCAGGTTGCAGGTGGGCAGGAGGAGAGCAGCAGCAGCAGCAGGAAGGGGGGGTACAGCAGGGTGGCAGCCTGTTGGAGCGCCAAGCTCCCTCCTCCTCTCTTCTTCTTCTTCTCTTCTTCCCTTTCCTGGTCGCAGGCAGCAGGTGGCAGCAGGAGACCAGCAGCCTGTCGGCCTCCAAAGACCTCTCCAAATGCTGGTGCGCACCCCTCTTTTTATAGAGGTTGGAGGGGAGGTGAAGGGCCAGCAGAGGGGCTGAATGGGCCTGGGTTGGTGCGCAGGTGGCAGGTGGGCCAGCTTTGCAGCAGGTGGCAGGTGCCCAGCTTTTTTCTCCCCCCCATGCAGGGCTGGATTGGCTGCATGGGGCGGCTGGGGGCTGGGGTGACAAGTGGCAGGTGGTGCCCAGCTTTTTCTCCCCCCCATGAAGGGCTGGATTGGCTGCATGGGGGGGCTGGCAGCTGGGGTGACAAGTGGCAGCAGGATGGGGGTGGTGCGCAGCTTTTTCTCCCCCCCATGAAGGGCTGGATTGGCTGCATGGGGGGCTGGCAGCTGGGGTGACAAGTGGCGCACAAGGGGGGTGCTGATGTGGCAGGTGGGCCAGTGTGGCCTGCTCACACTAGGGCTGCAGGTGGGCCTTGGAGATGGGCTGCGCATGGGCCTGTTTACATAGGCCAACTGGGCCAGCTGGAGGCTGCGGCCCATGCTCTCTGGTGGGCTGTGCAGGGCCTGGAGGTGGGCTGCCAATTGGGCCCAAATACTGGCTGAATTGTGGGCTGTGCACCTTACACTTAAGCCCATTTTTTTCTTTGGCCCAATCTTCTTTTTTTCTTTTGAGAAAAACCAGACGCCAACAATCAATCTCACAAATATGCAATTTGTTTTGTCATGACAAACTATCACATTCAAGATGAAGACATGCCACCATGATAGCCAAGAAACAAACTAATGAACCATGCATTTCCACAATCTAAGCAAAGAGACACACAAAGATATGATACTAGACACCCATGCTACTAGCACTCTATCTATCATAGATAAGAAAAAAATGGCATTCTAAACATACTTATTCAGGATATGCCAACATGACTTAGACTCCTAAAACTACCACAATACGAAAGATTGATGGTGTTACATGAAAATCCAGATTTAAATAATTGATCCAAACTCTATATAATTGGGTGAACTCACAACTTTAAACATTATCTATAACAAAGAATTGATTGATCTAACAATAATCTAAGGGGTTAACAAATTAATAAACGAGGTTTACCACATATTGTACAAGAAAATAATCAATAAACTATAATAGAGCTAATTATGCTATCATCACTAATTGACTTGTAAACACATGCTAAATTAAACTAAAGGTAACACTACTCTTCTAAAATCACACATCTATGAATTTAACTATTATCTGTAAGTCATGATAATATTTTTCAATATAAATTTGGTGATAATAGACATGTCCGAGATGCCTACCGAAATGGCGTCGACAACTTGATTCGGAGCTAACACGAAGCTTGAACCGGCTAAACAAAGATTTTCGCCCTCAATCAACACTAGCTGCAAACATTCAAGGGTAGATAGATATATAACATGGATAGAATACGAGAGAAATGATCCGGAGAAGTGAAAAATAAAATAAAAGAGAAGATATTGCTTACTGTAGCAATCTGGCCGGGGGAGATGCGACGACACTTGTTGGCGCATCGGCTGATGGCGCACGCGGGAGGAAGAGGCGGCGCACAAAGGGGAGGCGGAGGTCGAAGGGGCTGGAGGGGATCTGCTGCGCGGCTGAGCGTTGTCAATGCGCTGTGGTGAGGCACCGAACAGTGCGGCAACAAGGAGGTTCGGGCTGCAGCAGGGGGGTGCGCGGGCTGGAGGTAGCTGGACGTCCGGGCTGGGAAGGGAGCGGCTGGGCGGTTAAGCGCCAGAAGGGGGGGAGGGAGGCGAGACAGTTGCGGGGGTGAGGGGGGGGGCAGACAGCCGCACAGGGTGGCTGAGCGCCGGTCGGCGCAGCCAAGCGCCCAGGGGAAGGGGGGACGGCTGCGGGTGGCCGGGGGGGCGCCGCAGTTCGCGCGCGGAGGAGGGGGCAGAGGTCGACGGCGCGCGCAGGGGGGGGGGGGGGGGGACTTCGCGCGAGAGAGAGAAAATAGGGAGAGAGGATGAGAGAAATCTGGGGAGGGGGAGGGGGCTTCGCGCAGGCGGAACCCAACCGGGGGGGCAGCGGGCAAGGGAGAAACCGACAGAGAGAGGGAGGGAGGGGAAAAAGCGGCGCAGACGGTACTGTAACAAATAAGAAAAAGGGCAGTTAGGGCAGGGGGATTCCGACGAGGAGTAAAAATTAGGGAGGGAAAGAGAGGGCAAAAGAGGAAGGGAGAGAGATATTAATATATAATATAATAACTCTTTAAAAAAACTGATATTACAAATGGACTCCTCGAATCCTACAAAAAATTTTTTTTACAAAACCCGCTTATGAGTAACGCCGTGGAGTCTTAACCTATAAGTTCCCCGAATGGAGCACACAGCACTGACGTAAGTAGAATGGCTCGAGACACGCCGTTCTACGGATGGTCCTAGCGCAAAACGGTGCTGAAAAAGGTGCCGCGATGCAGGAGCAAGCGGCAGAAAGGTCAGTAGGAAAGACGGCGGACGACGGTGTGCTGGGTAGGCTACAGGGTGGCGGGCGGCGAGGGAGGGCGGCTGCAGCACGGCAGGGGGCGGCGGTGAAAAGAGAGCACTTCGAGGGAGGATGCAGCGGCGGCGACGGTCGGGGATAGGGATGTATAGTATTGAAATTTGACTCCTTTATTTTACATGAGTTTGAGTTTGATTTCGAGTTTTAGCGAGTACGTAGAATTCTTGTTCATGTTTAGTTCGTTTATTAGTCGAGTCGAGCTCGAACTCGAGTAGTAATTCGACTAAAATTCAATTCACAATCAAACTTAAACTATATACAAATTCATTTATAAAACTCAAAATCAATGAAAAATCACGTGTAAAATTCTAGATTTAGCTCATTTATGAAATTCAATCTAAGTCTAAACTTAAATTTTGAATTATTTAATATATTTAAGTGACAATATATAATTATTAATACTCATAATTTAATTTTTAGAGATAAATATATAATATAATATTTAATCGAGTTACTCTGTTTAAGCTCGACTCGTTTAATAAGTCGAGCTTTATTTTTTTTTCAAGCTTGTTCATTTAACTTAATAAACGAGTCGAGTCGAGTTTTTATCGAGCCGAGTTTCAAGTTACTTGTCGAGTGTATTGGTTCGTTTGCACCCCTAGTTGGGGAGATAGAGATGCAGGGGTGCGCCGCTTCTTGGAGGCCCGGGTTATTGGATTTGGGCCCACGAGGAGTTTTCTACTACGCCAGTAGGTGGGCGGTATGATAGAGCTTAACAAGGAACCAGCTATGGCCCAAATTTTTTTTAAAAAAAACTAATAAACAACTATGATGTCTGATTTGGCCAGACATTCTTAAATTCAGATTGATTTTTTTACGTCTTTATTTTATGTATTATTTGGTCTCCTTTGTCTGAAAAATTCTCTTGATTGGGCCGAACTACTAGTTTCTGATTTGGCCGGATGTTAGACATTTAAATACATTTGGTAAAATATCTAATTAATGAAATTTTCAGAGGTTTGATAAAAAGATCTGAAGTGATGTCTAAATGTGATGCTCAGGCGATATTTGCTAATTTGCCTTGAACTCAAAATCTGTACTCTTAACTTTACTTCTATTTTATTACTTAATGTCAAGAGAGTACTTAATTCGATTAACACGTCTGCATGTTTATTAACTTGAGCTTTAGTGTCTTCTTGATTCCATTCTCAAATAAGGTGACAAGATTCCAAAAAGGAAGATAATGTCTATAGCTTAATTTTAAGAATAAAATTAAGATATAAAAGGAAGATTATTAAGATGGTAAACAAGACATGATTAGGAAGAGTCTTAAATTCTCGTCTTCCGAAACCAGAAGAGGATGAGTTTGAGTAAGCAAACAGCACCTGACCTCATACAAAGCTACTTATTTTAAGTGACTTGTTTTGACTTTTTTTTAAAAAAAATTCAGATGTGTGTTAGTTATGTTTAATTTTTGCAAAATAAGAGTAGAAGGGAATACTAAGACTTAACACATTTAAAACCAAACCAAATGTTACCTAACAGCCTGTTTGGTAACACTGAATGACTGTCTTATCTCTGATTCAATCAGAGATTTTAAAATTTTGCTTGTTTGATAAAACGTCCGAAGACAGGAATGAATGAATATCTAATGTCTAAAAATCATATGAATCATTAAGATGGCAAGAATCGCTTTTTCATGTTCAGTAATCATTGCCGAGGCATCCAAGATGTGTAGTCAAAGGGAAAAAGTAAATGTAGCAGCAATGTGATAGTGAAAAAAAATGCAGCTACGATGGTTTTTCAACAAAAAAGTGTTAATCACGTTTTTATTTTATTTTTTATATTTTTATTAAAAATAGATATATATTTTTATTGATTTGGGAAATAATTATATTAATAATGCTAATATATTAAAATAATATTTTTAATTATTTAAAATTTTAAGGATTGACTATGATCTAAAGGTGTAGATTATATTTTTATTAAGGTATTAATTTTGATTATTCATCAAACACATTCTATAAAATATTATAAATATCTAAAATAAGTTTTGTTGACTCTTTTTTTGATGGTTTATTAAATAAGATTTGAGTGCACCGTGAGAAGATCTGGATATTTTGTCAAACAAACTGGTCATTTATAACTTAATGAAAATAAGCAATTTTTTATCACAAATTAAGAGTCTAGATGTGAAATTAAGGCCCTGTTTGATAGGACTTAAAAACCCTCTTATCTCTGATTCGGTCAGAAATAAGATCTTTGTGATTGTTTGATAAAATCAATGAATCAAGATCTGAAGCAACCATTGAAGTCTTAAAAACATCTAATTTGATCAGATGCCAATATTAGCTTTTTTGAATTCAGAGAGAGGGAGACTGGCGGCATCTGCTATGCTCCCCGGAGGAAGGGCCCAATGCAACAGGAAGGACAACCGTCTATTATACATACAAAAATCATAATAAGATTATAATTAGATATTTTGTCAAACAAACTTGTCACTTATATATTAATCAAATTTAGTAATTTTTTTACCACAAATCAAAATATTAGAGATAAAATTAAAAAGTTAGATTTTCAGATTAAGTCTAAACAAACGCCACCTAAGATTTATTTTAATGTAAACTTTAACTTATTTTGTATGTTGATTTAGATATTTTGTCAAACAAACTTATCACTTATATCTTAATTAAGTTAAGTACTTTTTTATCGCAAGTTAAGAGATTAGAGGTGAAATTAAGAGTTAAGATTTTCAGATTAAGCCTAATCAAACACCACCCAAGTGTTAATATTTTCAGGTTAAGCCAAAACAAACACCACCTAATACTTATGTTTACATAATGATGTGCATGAAGTGGATCTTGGCGGTAATGTGTTTACAAGTTAGAGGTTCACGAATGTAAATATCAAACAAGTGAATTGGAAGGCACTTATTTATTATTAGCAATTTATAACACAAACATTAGATGTTAAACTTGAAACTAAGCGACTGTTTGATGATGCCGAGTGAAGATCTGATATTTGATTTGGTCAGACAACAGATTTCTTTTAGGATGTTTAGAAAAAAATACTATATATTAAAGCACTCTTGAAAATAAGTGAAATGAAATATTCTTTTTTTTAGACAATGAATTTGAGGGTCTATTTGGTATCATAAAATTTTGAGGATAAACATGGATTATTCTCTAAATTTTGGAGATAACTCGAGTTTATCTTTAAATTATCCTGATACCAAGCAACCCTGATGGTCTTAACAAGCCTGTACCACAAGTTTTTAGGTGAAATAATCAACTCATCATTGTTAACATCTTAATTAAATTAAGTACTTAAATTTATCAAAATGTAAGGGATTGGATGTGAAAGTGAGAGTTTAGATTTTTGGATTAAGTCAATCAAATGCCACCTACGATTCCAAATTTTTCTAACGTTTTGTCTAACTGCGGCTTAAGTTGAAATATCTTAATCGTGTTAAGTGTTTTTTATCAAAAAATATGAGGTCAAGAGTGAAATTAAGAACTAAGTTTTTTTATTTTAATTAAGACAAACTGACAAACAATATCCAACTAAATTCTATGTTTGGGTACCAGAGGATGCATTATCTAGCTAGTTACTATAGTCTTTGCCAATGGTGTTATTATTTGGTTCCATGACCACTGAGGCGACGCAAGGAGTGAGACAAGCGATCATGGAATTCACCTCTGAAACCTACCCGGGTCTTGTTCAACAGAGAGAGACTCTCCTTTGGTAGACATTCTCGAAGTGAGGTTGCTTCCTAAAAAAAACATTTAACAGTATAAAATGTTAGGGCGTGACCAATCATCCCTGAGAAACGAGAGAGTTACGTCAGTTCTAAAACCACCGGAAGCGGCATTTTCGGGAGGAAGTTGAGGTGAGACGGAGGTGTAGGCGAAAACGTCTTAAAACATAGAACAATAAGATGAACGTCTATTCTGACTGTGCAATCTCTATCGGAGCTCTTGAACATCATTGAAAATCATCTCTTCATCTCTCTCGCTGTCTCTGGTTCTCAATCCTTAGTAACAAAAGTTAGAAACATCCTAACTTATAATATAATATATTGATTTTTAAGACAAAAAAGTATACAACTTTTCTTTTCGGATGTTTCTTCTTTCCTTTCTTTTTTGGATATTGGCCCAGTGGCTGCGAAGCTCCGCAACGTTGCCAAAGTGGCGAGGGATCGAGCACACGCTGGCGCCCCACGTATCTTTCAAACCCAACTAAATATATCAAGTATATTTTGGATTCTATGTGAATGAGATTTTTTTTTAAAACAAAATAGAGACAAATGGTCACATTAAGTTAAACAAAAAATTTCTCGCAGTTCACGAACATAGGATTTTTGACAGGAGAGTGATGTTTCACAGTCCGAACCAAAACTTGATGAATCGATCGAACTGACGTCTCGATAAACATACATAAAATTCACATGTGTAGTTCCGTTGGTGTTTAGATATAATATACACATACATAAAATTAAGCATCACAGAAACATAGACGTCTCACGAGTCCTCCACTTCTTTTCTAGAGATGCAAACGAACAAATACAATTGATGTTGATTTCACAAAAATTCAACTCGATTCGTTTATTACATTAAGTGTATAAATTTGAATAAAAAAATAAAGTTCGTCTTATTAAACGAGTCGAATTTGATTAAATATTATATTATATATTTATTTTTAAAAATCAAATTATAAATGTTAATGATTATATATCATCACTTAAATATATCAAAAATCGAGTTGAAATTTAGATTGAGCTTCGTATAGGGCTTCACAAATAATTTTTTATTAATTTTGAGTTTTATAAACAAAATTGTATATAACTTAAATTTGAATGTGAATTAAATTTCAGTCTATCTACCGGTCGGGTCCGAGTTTCACTCGACTCGATTAATAAACGAATCAAACTTAAACAAGAGTTCAACGTATTCGTTAAAATTCGAGCTCAAACTCAAACTCGTGTAAAATAAATAAGTCGAGCTCAAAGATAGTATGACTAGGACTCGACTCATTTACACCCTAGTTGTACGTAGTTCTCACCTCTTTTTTTTCCTGTTATTTTATGTCGTCAAGAAACTTAAATTTCATCTGTTATATAAAAGGTTGCCAGCCAAGCAGGCAAATAAGTTTCGAGGTGAAGCCCCTCTCCATACAGCTTCACGGCACGTGTACAGATCCGGTCTCACGGGCACATGCCGCGGTCGCACGTGTCCCCCGCAGCTCTGCCGGCCGGCGCAGCTCTGTCCCCGCTCCGCCTCCGGCGACAGCCATGTGCGGGGCAGCTTCGCCAGACGGCGGCGTAGTTAAAAGTGTGTGCTCTGCTCGGCGGTTGCAGAAACCGGCCGGACCACCATGTGGCCACCCACCACATCTGTTTCTTTCTTCTTCTTCTTTTTTCCCACGTATGTGTTTGTGTCCGGATCACCTCATTCTTCGGATGGAAGGAGTGCCCCTGTCTGTCGATAAAAAAATCACGATCTTAATCAAATCGACAGACAGTGAGTCAGTAAGACGTTAGTAATAGTTCGACTTCGTTACAAACGATAGACAGTGAATTTAATACAACTCGCTACTGATAGATAGTGAATTAGTAAGACGTCGATAACGGTTCAACCATTTTTTATAACAGTTCACTAAACTTGTTATTTGAGCTGTCGCTTAAGTGATCTGAGATCGTGATCAATTTTGATTATAAATCGAAGATACTCCCTCCACTTGAGATTTGAGGTGATCCGAAGTCCGAACTATATATGTTAGCATCGTTGAGATGTGCTTGTGCACGTGCGTGAGTGTTTTTTTTTATAATTACAAGGATAGCAGGGGGGATTAGAAGCATATGAGGTGTTTGGTTGCATGATAATTCTGTTTCTCTCTTTTTTTTTCCCACGTATGTGTTAGTGTTCGGATCATTTCATTCTTCGGATGGAAGGAGTGCCCCTATTTGTCGATAAAAAAATCACGGTTTTAATCACTTAAACGATAGACAGTGGGTTTAGTATGAGGTCCGTAACGATTCGACTTCATCAATAGTGAATTAACGAGTCGGTGAATCGTTACCGAATCATTACATAAATCTCACAAATTCACTATCGAATTTAATACAACTCGCTACCGATAGATAGTGAATCAGTAAGACGTCGATAACGGTCCAACCATTTTTTATAACGGCTCACGAAACTTGTTATCTGAGCTGTCGTTTAAGTGATCCGGGGTCGTGATCGATTTTGATAAGGTGCTCCCTCCCCTTGAGATCCAAGGTGATTCGAACCGTATATGTTAGCATCGCTGAGATGTGCTTGTATACGTGCGTGAGTATTTTTTTTTTCCTTAACAACACAGTTTTTATTAAAATTACAAGGATAGTACCGGGGGGCGGATTAGCAGTATAGTTTTTGACGACGACACTGAGCTGAGTAAAGGGTTTCCTTTGCTTTGACGGTGCTAAGCTAAGGTGTGCTGCGAGATGTCCATTTCAAAAAAAAAAAAAAAAAAACAGGTTGGATAATCCAACCGCCTGCACTTCCCCCTGTTTTCTTCTCCAACCCCCGAGTTCCCTCCGTCAACCTAAAGAAAGAAAGGAATAGTCGGGGGTCGGCCTCGGGTCGGTCGGCCCCAAAATCGACCCGGGTCAGTTGGGGTCGTGACCCGGGTCGGGTCGGGGTCGGGTCGGGGTCGGAAAAAAAATAATAATAAATTCAATTAAAAATAATAACCGGGTCGGGGGGTCGGGGCCGGGTCGGGGTCGGTCGGCCCAAAAAGTGACCGGGTCGGCCGACCGGGTCACCGACCCGGCGAACCATGACCTGAAGACTCCGAAGATCTTCAACTTCTTCGCCCTTGTACAAGTTTATCTTCTTCTTTTTCTATTTCGAAGGAACAGGTTTTAATTTGTTAGACCCTTTGAGGTCTCGTGCGGACAGATAAGATCGATAGGATCTTTGCCACTCGATTCGTGTTCTCACCGCAGCGTTCGAGAGCTTCATTTTAACTTAAATTTTTGTCGTGGAAATATATAAAAATTTATTGTGAAGTCACTTACCCCATTAAACTTCGTTGACAGTTTGTAAACATCCGTCACTATTTATTGATGTCAAAATTTATATTTGACATAAATTATCCAACTATTATAGTTAAATTTAAATTTTACATTAAAAGTAATATAATAATTATACTTAAGGGTCTAACCGCTTGCATGGAATCTGTTGTTGATAATTTATTCTCTAAAAATGTCGAGATAAAATTAATAATGACAAAAGTCATCAATGAGTAATTGATATTAATTTTAAAAATTTTATATCAATATTCTCTTTCTTATAAATATTAAAATTTAAATTACTATTAATATATTATTATTATTATTATTATTAGTGTTATAACCAAGCACGATCTCGCTCTCTAGTCGTCGGCCCCACCTCACGTGGGTAGGCCGGTTCATGTCCGCTGTAAAAGACAGCAGCCGAACCGGGCGGCGGGACCGGCACGTGCTCCTCAGCCGTCATCGACTCATCGGGGAAGCCGGGAACGAGGAGGCCGTTGGATTGGGTTGGGACGGAGCGGAGAGGCGTGACTGCATGTGCTCCCCCCGGGAGCTCTGCCACGTCGTCACCCGCGTGTAGGCCACGTGTTCTTGCCTCCCTTGGGCGTCTGCTTCCATGAAAGCCCTCGAGAATCTAGGCCCTCTGCATCTTTACCCGCAAAACTTTCTTCCGTCAGAAATGTCTTCATTCGTTTATGTTATACCATGGGTCCACATTACGCGCGGATGACGTCAGATTCGATTTGATAAAAATTAACAAATTTAAAATTTTTTATCCTATGAATTATCGGAATCGAAATCAAAATATTCTATTTCCGTTAATCCAATTTTGATAAAAATTAATTATATATAATATAATATAATATAATTTATATAATTTAATAAAATAATAAAAATAAAGTTTTTATAAGATGATGATACATTTTAATAATTATATGTGAATTATTGACTTATTTTAAATAAAAATTAATATTTAATATATTTTTTGAAATTTATCAAATTCGATTCTGATTTCGATAACGAAATCGAAATCAGATTGAAATCGGAACATAGCGATTTCGAAATTAAGTCGAAACCCCTTAATCCTTATTTGAATTAAAATCAGGTTCCGGTGAATTTACTATCGAATCCGACTCATTTAAGGCCCTATCAACTTGCAAGTGTGGTTAGAATATAAAAATAATATTATATTAATTTTGATATCAATATTTTTAAAGATTCAAGGTATCAATATCAAAATGATATAAGTAAGCATCTGTATTGCATGAAATATCTTGTTTAGATTGTATTTTAAAAAAAAGATATTATCAATTAAACACCGAGACTTAAGTATGCTCTAGTCGTTTATCCGATCAACAATTAACCATAGTATAGTTTGAAAAAAAAATTGTACTTTAACTGTATCGATAATACATAACTCATTATCCAATGAATATAACTTTAAGTTAGATTGTGCCTATATTCCATAATCGTATATGTCAATCGAAACATAACATCGAACCATCAGCATTTTAGAACCCTGCAGCATCGAATATTTATTATTTCACAGCCGACCGGCGGTGGCCCGAAGACCGAGGGGTCGGGTAGCCGGCAACTAATGATCCGGAGATAAATGCAGGAGTCCATATTATAATGAATATTATTATTATTATTGTCATATATGTATATATATATGACCAGGAAGCGCAACTCAAGGTTTTGTTTTTGAATCCACCGATCTACTTACGGGCTCTAATTAATTAATTAATATTGTAAGCTGAATTACATATTATAAAGAATCTAGACAGGAACCTGCGGGCAGCCAGCTTTGCCCCTCTGCACCTAGGGGTGTCAATGGGCCGGGCCCGGCCCGGCCCGAGGTCGGCCCGTTTAGGGCCCGGTCCAAAATATATTAGCCCGGCCCAATCCGGCCCGCACTATATTGTTGGCCCGGCCCGACCCGGTCCGCAAAAATTATTGACTTGACCCGACCCAACCCGGCCCGACCCAACTATATATTTTATAAATAAATATATTATTAAATATGATAAATTTAATTATTTAAGATAATATTATAAAATCAATAATAATTTAATTAAAATATATTTTTAATAAGTAAAAATGATATTTTTGACATAAAAAATTGAAAGTTATTTGGCCCGTTTTAGCCCGTGTCGACCCTCTTCGGCCCGTATGTCGGCCCGACTAAAGCCCGCGGGCCAAAATGTTCGGCCCGTCAAATGACCCGCAGCCGGCCCGGCCCTCGAACCCGTGAGCCGGCCCGGCCCTCGAACCCGTGAGCCGGCCCGGCCCATTGCCACCGCTACCTGCACCTGCCCGGTAAAGCACCTCCCCTGGGTTGATCATCCAGACCTGCGGATCTCAGTATCATACATACATATATATATAGTTCTAATAATAATTAATATTAAAAATAATGATACTAATAAGCGACCACGTGGTTGCCGTGTTAAGATTCACGTTCACGTGGTTGCTGTTAAGTCTGGACATACAAGTCATTATCAAAAGATGTTTGGAGAGATATAGCTTGTTTGGTGATTTTGTAAACAACCAATGTAACATTTATTTATTTTGTTTTATGCCCTGCAATTAATTCTTCTTCCTCAGTTTTAGGGTAAAGATCGAAGATCCATGTGAATAGGTTGTTATGTATATATATTCTAATTTGAGAACACACATGCGTACGTGGAACACTCCAAAGTTTGAGAAAAAAAATAAAACAAAGCTCAATTATTACGTATGTACACATTTGTTTGTAGTGCTTTAATTACGGCACACCAAACTGGTACGTTTATATATTTCTATAAACACTCTTGTGCTGTTTAACATATTGAGATACACAGGATATCTATCTAATACATTGAGTATCAAATAAACTCAAGATTTAAACGATGAGTGAAGTATATACCATCGCATCTATATTTTTATCCACTCTAATAATTTTCAATATGACATTACCGTGACAGGCTAGTTTTGCAAGAAATTTGATGTAAAATAAATATTCTGAATGTGTCCATCATTAATAATTGAAATGTGGCTACGGAAAATATCTCTGACGCGTCAACAGAGTGGCATATCAGATAATTTTTTCGATTCCGAGGGCGTTTCTGAGAATGTGCTCACTATAAAGCGGGCATCACCTCTTCCCCGGTTTCAAACCCATCCGGTGGCACATCGCTCCCCCCTCTTCCTCTGTCCCCTGTTGATCTCCGATCGGACGACGAGAGCCGACGCGACGATGCTCGCCTACGCCCCCCTCGTCTTGCTCCTCTGCGTCACGGCCCGCGTTGCCCTGGCGTTCACCGACGGTACGTCGATCTGCAGCGGCGCTCTGTCGACACTGATCTCTTTCTCTCTTTCGTGCTTTCCCCCCCTTCCGGTGTACACCCCCTCCGATCTTGCCGGGTTCTCCGATCTGTGCAATAGGCGGTTTCAAGCCCTGAGTCGGCATTGCCATGTCGTCGACTGTTCTGAGGGTGGGGATTGGGGGGGGGGGCGGAGATCGGATCGGATCTGGTTTCAGCTCTTAACTCCGGGGCGCCGGCGGTAGGTCTCTGAGATCTGGTACCTCCGGTAACGACGAATTGAATGCGTTCGCAGGCCTGGTGAGCAACGGCGACTTCGAGAGGGGACCCGCCAAGAAGGACATGAAGGGAACGGAGGTGATTGGGCGGCACGCCGTCCCAGGCTGGGAGATCTCCGGCTTCGTGGAGTACATAGAGTCGGGGCACAAGCAGGGGGACATGCTGCTGGTGGTGCCGGAGGGGGCCTACGCCGTGCGGCTCGGCAACGAGGCCTCCATCAAGCAGGCCATCAAGGTCACCAAGGGAATGTACTACTCCATCACCTTCAGCGCCGCCCGGACGTGCGCGCAGGAGGAGAAGCTCAACGTTTCCGTGGCGCCCGACTCCGGCGTCTTGCCCATGCAGACCATGTACAGCAGCAACGGGTGGGACTCCTACGCCTGGGCATTCAAAGCCAGCTCCCCCGTCGCCGAGCTAGTCATCCACAACTCCGGGGTCGAGGAGGACCCGGCCTGCGGCCCCCTCATCGACTCCGTCGCCGTCAAGGAGCTGTACCCTCCCCGCCCGACCAACAGTGAGTCCTCCCTCCTGTTAATTCTCCCGGTGACGCGAGATCCTTACCCACCGTATAATTTTGAAATCCGGGGCTTTCTTAATATTTCTGCCAGAATAAAAATTAACTCTTTTAATTAAATATCAGAGAACCACCGACGACCATGTGCCGGTGCATGCGACTGCTGTCGGGAGAGTTGTTGTTGTCTCCGTTAAAGAAATCAGATATATCTTATCAGATCAATCTCTTTTTTAGGTTTTCTAAAGTAATATATTTTAAATTTTATTCGCAAGAATAACATATTAAAATTTTTGGTGAAGGGTACTTTCGTGAAAATCAGTTTACTCAAATCTGATTTTAATCGACATAATTTGACTTTGTAACGACGCTCGCAGTGCGTTGATCAAATATCTTGTTTAGTTAAAATCTTGTAACTCTGCGGAATTTCTATATCTTAGCTTATTTTTGCCGTCATCTTTTTAAAAATTATTCGACTTTGATCTAGAATCTGACTATCAATTTATTTTTTTAAAAAAATAGCGTATTAGCCCTGCAAATAAAACTATTAAAAAAATTAAAGGGTGTTATCGTAAAAGGAAATCTGTCCTTTTATTGGTTTTGTTTGGTTGTTTTTTTCCCTTCAAAACAGAGAACTTGCTGAAGAATGCCGACTTCGAGGAGGGACCGTACGTCTTCCCCAACGCGCCCTGGGGCGTCCTGATCCCGCCCAACATCGAGGACGACCACTGCCCCCTCCCCGGCTGGGTGATCGAGTCCCTCAAGGCCGTCAAATACGTGGACGCCGCCCACTACGCGGTGCCGGAGGGCCGGCGCGCCGTGGAGCTCGTGGCCGGCAGGGAGAGCGTCATCACGCAGGTGGCCCGCACCGTGCCGGGCAAGCGCTACGCCCTGACCTTCTCCGTCGGCGACGCCAACAACACCTGCGAGGGGTCCATGGTGGTGGAGGCCTTCGCCGGGAGGGACACCGTGAGGGTGCCCTACCAGTCCAGCGGGAAGGGCGGGTACAAGCGCGCCCTGCTCCGGTTCGCGGCGACGGCTGGCAGGACGCGCATCATGTTCTTCAGCACCTTCTACCACACTCGGAGCGACGACATGAGCTCCCTCTGCGGGCCGGTGCTCGACGACGTCAGGTTGCTCGGCGTCCGCCGCCCCCGCCGCCTCCTGTGAATCCCACCCACCCCTGGAGGGTCGGCACTCGGCACCAGCTTGGAGAAGGAAGGAGACGAGGTTTATGTTGTCTTCCTCCGCATACCTTGGCTATCGTAGTCTGGCATGTGTGTTGAAGCGGTGATATATCATCACCGGGCGAGAGCAAAGACACATGTCATATATTTACATATATGTATGCGTGCGGGCGATATTTCATATTTCGAAGGGCTGGAAGTTAATTATGTTCGCGCATTAATCAAGGCTGATCATGCTTTAATGACAAGCTAGCAATGATTCCAGTAATGAAGGGCTTTCCGCTTTCGTATTGTTTTCTGATAAGGAAATTAGCTGCTACGGTTACTCATAAGGAAATTAGCCTGATAAGTGTAAAAGTAAATAAATGGCCTTTATTTTCTTGAGTACCAAGGTGCTCCCGCCCATCAAGCAAATCTGATCTACCATGTCGGAGTTTGTTTTTTCACCGTTTTGCACCGGGGCTGGATGGTGTTTTGTTTTTAAATTTTTTAGTATCTTATAATAGACTTTTGTTATCAAAATGTATGAAAAATATATTTAAATTAATTAGATAAATATTTGTACTATTTTTTAAAAAATATTCACTTTTTTAACTGCTTCCGATCGTGACAAATACGAGCTGTTCGGCGACTAAAGGGTGGCGGATCTCAGCTGAAGGAACGTTCTCTCGGATGAAAACATCTCAAAGAATTTAGAATCGGGAAAAGGTTAACGAGGGTGTTTGGTTGCACGATAAAATTTTATATATTTTTCATGATAAAAAATATATTAAAATAAAAAGTGAACAAACTGATGACATACAATTATTATGTTTGGAGAGATGTGATAGTAAAAAAGAGTAATTATCACACATGAGCAAACAAAGTGGGGGATCACAAGAAAAAAGAAAGAGATGAGACCCTCTTTTTTTGTTTGAGAAGAAAGTCACTTTCAAATCATAAAATTGTCATGATTGTCAAACACTTCTTTTAACAAATTTTTTTACAATTTTTAAAAATTAAAATAAAAATCTCCATTATAATGCAACCAAACACCTTATAAGATACTTGATTTTATTCATCGTCATCGATAAGATTACATGTACTTGGGTGTTAATCAACAAGGCAATATGTGTTTTTAATAATTTCGGAACACAACACTGATTAGATAACTGCATGACAAGTTAGCAAGTGCTAAATGAATTAGGAATTAAGAGCTTAAGTTTAAATTAAAAAGCAGTGATTAATCAACTGCATGTATTGTTTTTACGCTTAAAGCATGACCTTTTAGCTACTACATAAAGTTAATTCAAAAATAAATCGTGATTTTTAATATTTAAAAGGACCGAAAACTTGAAGCCCACAAAGGGACCGGATCCTCTGTGCACCTCGGTGTGCACCTCAATGCACACCACTTTTTAAATTCATCTAATTATGTGATCAAATTAAGTATTTTAATCATTTTTAAGATTGTGAATATAAATATATATTATGTATTGATAAAAAATAAAATAATATTAATATTTTTCAATTTATACTATTTTGTAAGTTAATTATATTTTTAATTTAAATAAATATGTATAAAATATATTTAATGTTGATTTTCATAAAATATAACATCACATAATATATATTTATATTCACAATCTTAAAAATGATTAAAATAATTAATTTGATCACATAATTAGATGAATTTAAGAAATGGTGTGCATTGAGGTGCACAGAGGATCCGGTCCCGCCCACAAAGGCCAGGGTTGGGCAACCAAGGTTACTACTAGGCTGCCCAGCTCAGTTTGCACCTTTGGATGAATGGGCTGATCCTAGGAATTATTTTGATCAAACTGTTTGCCCATTTGTTCTATTTTTTGAACTGAACTAAATGTATACTTCGTAACGTATGATTTGGTTCTATTTAACTTTCCTTAATTAGACCCAAGCTGAATCGATCGGTACATTGATTGACGACCTATCTTATTATAGATGGTTATTATAATATTGTATCTTAATTATTTTTTATTTATATGTAAAATTCATGTGCTCAACCGACAAACTGGATCGAATCTTTTTTTTTCATTCGATTTATTAAAGGGTTCTTCCTTCTTCCAAATTAGTTAAGTTATATATCGATTTGATTTTGGTTTCAACAAAATTTTGGAATTGAAATCAAGCCAACTCACACGGCACAGATAAATATATTCTACGATCAACTTCCTCACATTATACTATAATACACCTCAGGGAAAAGAACAGTCGTTGAAAGCCACCGGTTAATGCCCTGTTTGGTTAGAGTTTCAGTTTTGGTACTATATCAATATTGATATTAAAATTTTCAAATGTTGGAGTATCTATATCAAAAGTAATACAAGTTGACACTTGTATTACATAACATACTTTGTTTGCACTACAAACTTTAAAATTGATATAATTAATCAAACATCTTTTAATGATTCCTATCAATATCAATTTTAAAATTGAGAGTGATAGAGGTACGTACCCAATAGTATTACCAAACAAGACGTAAAGCAATAATCGAATCTCTATTGTTATTTACCTATTTCTGTTTTTCTTCTTCTTACATGGACTCCGGACAGACCCACTTCACCTGCTATAGTCATAAAAAGAAACCATGACATCGTATCAACATGTGAAGTGCTAGCTTCACTCGGTGTCCTCATTTGGCACGAGGATAATAAAGAGAGAATTTGGTTTTCTTCTAAATTCATTAAGAAATCAAAATTATCCTAAATTATAATCGCACCAAATGGGATGGGTTATTAAAATTTTCTCTTTCACACAAATGTATCATCTCCCCCCCCCCCTCCTTCGGAGAAGAGCTCCTAAAGGGTGCACCACCCACCTCATCATCATTATTAATTTTGAACTTGATATTAATATAAATCATCAAAAAAATATTTGACTGACAACATCAATGAGTAATTTTGAACTTGATAGGGGCCACATTACAAATTTTCTTTTCTTTTTTGAGTAGAACATTACAAACTTTCGTTGAATTACATTTATATGCAAAAAAAAATATTTTTTATATCTAGAGACACGAAAAATGAAAAGGTCAGACTAATTTGTCAAAAAAAATACTGAATTCCCCCTCTCGTCAGCTTGTCGCATGTCCTTCCCCTCCACCATCTCCGACGAGGAGGAGGCGATCGCCGTCTCTTACGAGGGCGATATCATCGATCTCGGCTCCCTCCTCTGTCAGGACGCGGTTGGGGCGCAACCCGAACTTCTTGACACCAAGGTCGAGGAGCTCCTCCATGGAGCTCGGCAGCAGCACGAGCTTGCTGGTGGCCTCGGGCTTCTGCGGGCAGCCGACGACAATCCTGCTGACGGGCCGCTGCGGTTGCTGATCGGTGCTGACGATGGAGCACCTTGCGGGGGCGGCGGAAGAGGGTCGGCCCTCGCCTTCGTGCGCCGCCGTCATGATCCCGAACAGCGAGTTGTGGAAGTTGCTCGTCCGCCGCCGCCGGGTGTTCCGCGCCCAAGGGTCGTCCGCCGTCAACGTGGTCCCCTCGCTCGCGGCCATCCGGATGGAGGGCTCACTGCTGAACCTCCCGATGAACCTCGCGGCGGCGTTTTCCGACGCGGTGGTTGCCGCGGGCTGGCCGGACTTCCCGGTCGCCTCCTTCTGGTGGAACAGAGCTTTTATCTCTTCGTGGCCTTGCTGGTCCGCGAGCTCCCTGGGGGTCCAGCCGTTAATGTCCGGCTTGTCGACGTCCGCTCCGTGGTCCAGCAAAAACTTGGCGATGTCGGCGTTGCCCTCGCAGACGGCGAGGTGGAGCGCGGTGGAGCCGTTACACCTGGGAAGCGTCAAGTCGCCGCCGTAGCGGGCGATGTCCTCGAGCAGCTCCAGGCTGTTCTGCTCCGCCGCCGTGCAAGCGAAGTGGCCGACGTCTCCCATGCGAAGATCAGCACCGTTCTCGACGAGCAGCTGGATCACATCCTCGTGCCTCCCGAGAATGGCCTCCCACAGAGGGACACTTCCCTCCGAGTCTGCAAACAAAAGCGATCACACCGGTGGCGATCAATCGGAATACTACCATGGGGTTGTATCAGAGGATGAACAGATCCACCACGTCGGAATAGGAAAAAAAAATTTCTCTTCTTTTCCGGTCATGATGCGTCTTATGAGTGCTACTGCTTTACCTCTACTGTTCGGATCCGCACCAAAATCCAGAAGAAGAAGAACGCAGTTCTCTAAGCCCCTGGATGCCGCTATATGCTGGAGTTTTCGCCGCCGCATCAAAGAAGGGATTTTTGAGGTCATTTGACGGGCAAAGGATCAAGAATTCATATTCAAGCAAGAGATGAGAACAGGGTAGCCTTACGAGTGGTGTTCGTCTGCTGTTATTGTCAGCTTCATTTGGATCCAGCCCGCGCCTGAGGAGCTGCTGCATCAACAGGTCATCCCCCCTGATTGCGGCGAAGCACAGGGTGAGAGGCAAGTCCAGTCGACCCCGGGCCAGCATGTTCTCGGTCTCCCGCAGGACACCCTCCATCGCTGGGTCCTTCTGCTCTTTCAGATACTGAAACAGGGCACTTGAATTTAGTTGCAACGACTAATAGGGTGTTTGGATGCAGTTTTTGGCTCTTCTCTATCTTAAAATAAAAAAAAACATGAGAGAAAGATGTATGGATGTGTTTGGCTATGTTTCTGCTATTCTCAAAAGAGGAGTGTTTTTTTTTTTGTTCGTCTCTCTCAGAAAAAATAAAACAGCAAAGAACTAGTTTTGTTTCTAAGAAAAACACGAAGGGAAAAATGAGAAACATAGGAGCATGGCACTACCATCTTCTCATCTCCAAGATAAAACAGATTTAAGGTTACCAAAACAATTCTCAATAATTATGTTATTTTTGTCAAGTGAGTCTGTGGGGGCATTGTTTAATTTCCAAACACCCTATAAAACTTGAGAAAGAGAGGGTCACCAGAAGAAGTGATTACAGTGAAAGATAACCAGAATAGGCTAATGCAGTGGAAATGCAAGCACCAGAGAAGCTCGAGAGTATCACTGTACTCGGCAACTGAATGTTGCTGTTTCCCAAGTTCTTTAAACTAAATCTTTCAACGGAGAAGTTGCACATGATGAACATGATGCACCCATTTCCCCCTATTTGTGTAGTTCGAAGTGCTCTGATCTCAGTTGGCGGCTGGCTATGCATTGATTTTTTAATGAACTAGTAATGATAAATCTGACATTTAGGAGTGAAAAGAGGAAACTTCACGAACCTGCAGAAGATTGTTCATGATTATTGTCCCATCACCAATATTTGCCTGAATGATGTTGAGGAAAGATGTGCGGTTTAAACGAAGTAGCTGGCACAAACGTTTTGTCCGAGCTGTGAACAGCTGGGGTCTGTAACAGAGAACCCCAATTTCTCCCAAGACATCTCCGGTCCCAGCTTCTCTGACAATCTGACGCAGTAATTTTTTGTTAGACAATATTAAAGGTAATGTCTTTTTGGAGGAGACAGTTTATGTTTATTCTCTCAGAAATAATGGTATTGGCATGCATTACTCTGAAAAATACTACTAAGTAACATGTTACATGTAAACCCTTGAAAATCAAGGCAGGAACAGAACAACAAAAAATTCAGGGATTTTGGTATAATCAATACTTTGTGAAGATATATAGACAAGCAGGGGCAGAGACGTGAATTTTATTATGATATAAGTGTGCCATAATACATGAGTTATAATTTAATGGCCCCCACAAAGAAAAAACTTAGCTCTGCCATTGCATACAAGTATTGGTACCTTTAGCATTTTTATATGCAAGAAATTAAAGTTTTCAGTGTGTTTAGTGGGCTTACTTGTTCAGTTCCATTTTTATACTCTATCAGATCCTGCAAGCAACACAAACTAAGTCAAAAATAGTGTATATAAAAAAGGCACAAAGTGGATGAGGAATTCCCAGTAGGCAGTTATAAACATACGACACTATTGGTTTAAGAGCAGCCATCTTACCACGGCGCCAGTCACCAGTATATAGAAATCTGTTGGAGCTTCATTTTGCAGGATTACATCTTCTTTGGGAGGAAAATATTCAGCTTTCATTTCAGAAACCTGCAAAGTTCAAGAAATGGATGCTGGGTTTTTATGAACGTTTCCTGCCAAGGGACAAGTTTTAGTTCAGAGCATGAACCTGTGGTTGTCTTACCAGTTGGAAAAGCAGATCATTTGAGACACCTCTAAACAAATACACCTTATCCACCAGAGAATAAAACAGGTAATGTGAAATGCTGGACTTGATGGCCTTAGGGAGTGCTTCCAAAATCTCTTGTTGTTGAAGTCCTTCAGAATCTGTTCTAAACTTCAGACAGAGATGAGCAAGCATCTGGTCCTGGAGTCTAACAGGGAGCTGGTTCCTCTGAGCAAAACCTGAGGCCGCTTGGATTGCATCTCGCTGCAAGACAGAACTCGCTTAAGTCCCTTAAGCATAATGGATGCACTGGATTAGAAAATGTACAAGGTGTTTTTGGACTACAAGAGAATTACAAGCTGAAGCTTGATCCTTGTTAATATAATCGATTGATAAAAAATTACATGTCAAGGCTCATGTATTTGCTTTCCTCGGAAACCAGATCCGAAGTGAATACTCACAAAATTTCTGGTTCGGCTGGTCCCGTGAACAACCAAGTTTGTCATGTTGCCAATCAGATATGATGTCAACCCAAGGTTGAAGAGCATGTACAGGATATCGAACACCATCTCTCTTGAATTCACAGGGTGCAAATCTCCATAACCCACGGTTGTAAGGGTGGTGATTGACCAGTAGATGGATGTAACATATCTTACCCACAGACTGGTCTCCGGGAAGTTGTCAAATGCAGAGCCAATCCATGTTTTACTTGGGTCATGATACGTTGCTGCCAGTAAATAGTAGAAGCATCCAGCGCAATGGACAGCAAACAGAGTGACCTGCACTACCACTGTATAAGTGAATAAGAAGAAAAGGAGCAAGATAGAGAGCGGAAAGATGCTGCAATAGGAGAGAGGATCCTCACACAGACGAGCTTCACGCTTCTGACCCAGAAGTAGTTGAAGTTCCTGTCTTTCTCGAGCCTGTTGTACATCATTAATAGCAACAGCAGAAATGAGAGAAACATATGCATCTCTAATCTGAATTTTAGTCTCCCAGGAAATATGTTGCAAGATTATAGAAGATAAATATCTGTAATACCTGGCAAAGAGTGCGCTGACTCGTCGAAGTCGCCAAAGTCGAAGCATATTGAAGACCCCATAAGACCTCAAATTCTCAGGCAAAGCCTTTCGAGCAAGCTCCGAAGGCACAGTGGAGATAACATCCAGAAGAAACCAAGTGCTTGAATATCTCCAAGCGATCTCTCTCGGGTTGTCAATGAGCAGGTAAGTTGTCTTGTCGAGGTAGGCGACGAAGAAGGTCAGTATGATGTCCACGGTGAAGAACCCATCAACAACAATATCAGCCATGGACAGAGCCCGCATTGGCTGCTCGACGAATCCGGACTCGAAAGGCGACACCCAAGCAGTATAGACGACCAGGAAAATCAGAAAGGTCTCCCATGCTCTGAGATCGCAAGCAAACAAGAATAACCATCATCAGTACAAAAATGCGATCTCTACGTTCTTCTGTGACATGCTTGAGCACCAAAGGGAAAAGCAGATTGAGACTATCCAATGTGCCATGCTTCCCGTTAGTTTATTTCTCGAATAGCAGATTCTGTTTCAACATTCTTCCGTTGACTCCGCTTGAAATTTAGGAGAAAATGCTACAAGCGATTAATCCTAAGACCATCTCTTCACATGTAGGCGAAGGAAAGGAACGATGCGGAAGAACCCGAAACGTCTAAGCTCAGATCGATGCTGATGAACAGGAGAAAGAAAAAAAAAGGAAGCCGTTTTCTCTCCTCCGCACGTTCAACCGTTGAATCAAGCATCGGAGGAAGAAGAAAGGAAATCTAACGACTCGGAAGAATCTGTTCGCCGATTGATTGCAGAACGTAACACCAAAAAAAGAAAATCCACCGGAATTCAAGAGACAACGACAAACAAAGAGAACAGGTCCAGCGGAATAGTGGATGTAAAGAAGAGGAAGACGGCTGGCTGGGGCGGGGCGGGGCGGGGCGGGGAAGCAGAGGTGGGCGGCTCACCGGTACCGGCGGTCGTGGGGCGAGATGATGAAGCGCCGGAGCTTCACGCGGCGGTGGCTCCGCGCGCCGAGAGAAGGTAGGATGTCGTTGGAGAGGCTGTACCGGCTCCCCTCCCTCGACATCTCCTTCTCCACCTCGTGTTGCCGACACATGGCGTAGTCCAGCATGCCAATCTTGACCTTCGCCGCCATCTCCCCCGCCCTCCCGCTCCGCCGCGTCCTCCCTCCGCCCGCAACCGTCCCCGCCGACGACTGCCGGAAAGACTAGGCGTCCGGCCGTTCCGTTCCCTCACGGCGACAGCGTAAAATCCGCCCTTTCCGCGTCCGACGTATTTGTCTTGCAGAAGTCCAATCCCCGAAGTTGCAGGAGGACAGGAAACCCTTCGTCCGGAGACCCTCCCCCCTCACCTTCCCATCATCCGGAGGAGAGAGAAAGAACAGACCTCCCTTCCCCGTCTCTCTCTCTCTGGGGTACGTATCCGTCCTCTTTCTCTCCAAGACTTGCAAGGAAGCTCGAAGCTAAGCCCCACCCTGCCCCGCTCCCCTCCGCGGTGCTCTCCCTCTCTCCGCGGCCGCCCTCCCCCCTCCTTCCGGAGAAGGCGGTGGGTGCCTCTTCATTTATAGGCCCCTCCGCCGACGACGATCAGCTGGCCGGGCGCCCCCCGCGTACGTACGGCGGAAAAAACCTTTTAAACTCCCTTTATAAAATTATTTTTTTAAAAAAATAACACTGAAAAAGATTTTATTTCAACACCAACTTAATTTCTTTAAAATCTGATCACCCAAATGCGATTGTGAAGTACGAGTTCAGTAATTCAATTTCTATCAAAAAGGATGGTGGACATCAGATTTCTAAATGAAGTTGCACAATAAATTTTTAAGCTCGGGACCTCCTCCCTTTACATATATATATATATATACACACACACTTCGTTCCTAAAGTCGAATTTTTAAAATTTCACCTTACATTCGAGAAAAAAGTGGACGTAATTAACTCGGGCTTCATGTTATTTTTTTCTTAAAAAGTTAGATTTTAGTAAAGTGGGTTAGTTTTGAAAGTGTTTTCTTATGTGCTGATATTAAAAAATAAGTTTATAAAATATATTAATTTAAAATTCCCCCCTTACCATTGTTGCTATCCAACTCGATTTAGTAGTAAAATCTTCGGAATCTCACTCCGATTTCCACAAGAACGATTCTTATATTTTTTGAATTATTATGTTTCAATTTTGATTTAATATTACATTATTGAAACATAATTTTATGAAACACAAAATAAAATTTTAAATCTATTGAATTTTATGAGAATCAAATTAAAACTTTTAAATAACAGATTACACCCCGTCGTATCGAGAGATACGTTACCATTAGGGGTGCAAACGAGATTATTTAATATATTTAAGTAATAATAAATAATTATAAAAATTAATAATTTAATTTTTAAAAATAAATATATAATAAAATATTTAAATGAATTATTTATTAGTTTATTGAGTCGAGTAAAAATATGTTCAAATTCGTCTCGTTTAATGAGTTAAATTTTATTTTTTATTTAAATTAATTTAATTAACATAATAAATAAGTCGAATCTAATTTTTATGTGATCGAACTTCGAATTACTTCGAAAACTATTTATGGAAGTGTATTGATTCGTTCGCATGCGTATTCCACGTGTTTTTTTTTAGTTTTTTTTTCGCGACATTTTACCGGTTAAGGAATTCAGATTATTTATGATATTATAGTTTGGAGCGGTAGATATTGACACCTGTCGGTGAATGATAATAAATTTGAATCAAATCAAAGAAAAAGATGACAATTTGCATTGAATTCTTTGAATCTGAGGAACAAGTAGGACCCTCTAATTAACTAGCTTAACAAGAATGAGTTAGCGACAAAAATGAATTCATGTTTGGCGAGATACGTTAACAAAGAGAGTAAGGACCATATACATGTATATATATAATTAAAAAAATGGTGCGAGAAAAAAAAAACTTACCTTCTTGACCAAGACACATTCCTACAAAAAAAAATGTGTTTTTCCGCTGATTGCCAAACACATTTTAAACAAATCTGTCGCCAAAACATATTTTTATGAAAATTGCTCAGTTTATCACATATTTTTGGAACATATTTATATATATATGCTAGTAACAAATTAAATTGCCGGAAAATGTGTTTGACAATCATGCAAAATTATATATAGCTTCACAGGGTTGATTAATTTGTTCTTTGCCGACAAAACAAGAAACCGTTTATGGGATATTTGGTTGCATGATAATTTTTTTGTACATTTTTAGTATAAAAAATTATATTAAAATAAAAAACGAATAACTAATGACAAAAAGTTATCATGTTTGAAGAGTTGTGATAACCAAAAAAAAGAGTAATTATCACACATGACCCAACAAAGTGGGGGATCACAAGAAAAAAAGGAAAAAGTGAGAGCCTCTTTTTTGTTTAAGATGAAAATCACTTTCGAAACATAAAATTACCATAGTTGTCAAACACCTCTTTTAACAAGTCTTTTTACAATTTTTAAAAAGTAAAATAAAAATCTCCATTACCGTGCAACCAAACACCCCCATTACGTTTTACTCATTCGGAGCATTTTCACCGTCCATCGATTCAATTTAATTAACACGTATTTTCTCGGTCAGATCAATCTCCAAGTTAAGTAAATACAACGAACTAGGCAAAGGATAGCTGACGACGGCACTCCCTTGTCTTCCTCCTCCTTATTTTCCCAAATATTTAAACCGGCGGATGTCCCGCCCCCGCCCTCCTCCGCCGCCGCCGCCGCCTACTACCCCTGCGTGGAGCTGAAGACGCCACACCGCTGTCCGGCGCCGGCGACGTCACACGGCACCCTTGCCGACAACGGAGTGGACGGCTTGCTACTCGACGGGAGAGGGAACGGTGCTCCTGAGCTGCCCTAGAAGAGGGGGCGGGGGGAGGGGTTGCCGTTAGGTGTTAGCCGTATATCCCGGGCGCCTTTGCCGTAGTAATTATCGGACGGCGAGCTCCCTCATCCGTCGGCATGCACGCAGGGGAACATCGTCGCCATTGATGGAGACGATAGCATTGAATTGATAGTCCACTTTCTCTCTCTCTCTCTCTCTCGTGCATATAAACACACAAGTCCAGCTGCTCTACCGGCATTATCTGATCTCCACATCGACGTACAGCTAATCGCGTGCATCCTCGCGTTTGGATAGGCGGAAAACGAAATCCAGCGGCACAGTTCACCACAAGGGCGCCGCCAGCGCCCGACCTCTGCTGCTCTCGTCCCCACCGGCGGATTCTCGGAAAACGACCGGTTCCGGCCAAGCACGCGGAGACGGCCGTCGTCGACGTACACACGACGTCAGTGTTCCGTCCGACGCCGGTGTTCTTGCCTGGCGCCGGTGGATTACCCGGCCGTCGCGCAGCTTCGGGACCTAATTAAGTCCGGAGAGCTCTCGATCGCGGTGGCCACATGAACGCATGAATGGAGCGCGGGCGGCCGCCGCCGTCTCGCCGGAGCTCTCGTCCATCGGTCGTTCGGGCGGGACCATCTCGAAAAGGCGGAGGCTTTCGTGTGGAGCTTGGAAGAGCTTGCCTATGTATATGCATGTATATCCATGGCCTGCGGTGGGGGAACGTCGGAGTGCTCGACGTGCGGATGACCAAAGCGCGCACCGGACAAGCGTCGTATACACGGAGGGCAGATGTGATCTGTCTTATATATATATAGAGGGCGGATCCCCTCAGGTGCCCCATCTGAGGGGATTTCCTCAGCCCCCTCACAAAGAGGGTGACATGATTGGAACAAGATAGTGATCTGACGTCTGTCAGATCACTGTCACCTCAGCCCATTGTGAGAGGGGCTGAGGGAATCCCCTCAGGTGGGCACCTGAGGGATCCGCTCTCATATATATATATCCAGTGGCTGTTTATTTTGTTGTAGTTTTTCTGTTTTTTTTTTAAATAGAATCTCTCTTATACAAGAATAATTGGGGGGGGGGATTTTAGAACAAGAACCGGTTAACTTTGCATAAAAGACGTGCAAACCATGCATAAAAGACGTGCAAACCAAAGTAGGAGTATCACATGATTGTATAAGTACCATAACAGATTTTTTAGTTTAGATAATCACTCCCTTTCTCGTGTGATTTAAGATAATTAGGAGCTATTATTTTTTTAAGATATAATATTCTATATTGGCATCGATATATACAAATAATATTGTAGAACAGACGAACAAGTGCACTGTTTGTTCTTTTTTTTCCACAAATTTACAATCGAACATACGCGAGAACGAGAGATCTAATCCAAACAGTGGAAAATACATAAAATGGAACAAAGGCATGTGTGCTATTTTAGAAAATTTTGCAATCGAACAAATAAGCCCTGAATGCATGTATTTTTTTCCATTTTCTAGCATATTAGATTTTTTTTTCATAAAAGTTCTTGAACGTTTAATATGCCCGGACCCTTCTGTCATTTTTTACGAGCATCAATATATTGACCATCCGATGAACTGATCATTTCAGTTATTGATTTGGGTTTACGAGGCAATTAGATGGAGAAGAAAAAAAAGTAATAATCTAAAAATCAATGACACATATTAATTAGATGCAATTTGTATATATATAAGATCGTGGGTTGTCAAAGATTTTAAGAAGTAGACGCAACCCCAAGTCAAAGAGTTTCTTTCATATGTAGGGGCTCATATATATATATATATATATATACCTATTTTTGTAGAGTTCAAATGATGTGTTAATGCCCCGTTTGGTAATAGTATCAAATATCTCTATCACTGTCAATCTTAAAATTGATATGGATGGTAATCACCTAAAAGTGTTTGGTTAATAGTATCAATTTTAAAATTTGTAATATAAATAAAATATCAATTTGTAATATAAGTGCCAATTTGTATCAATTTTGATATTGATATTCTAACTTGTAGAAATATCAATATCGATACTAATATAGTATCATTTTTGATACCCTAACCAAACATGCCATAATATATATATATATGCACCTTTTGGTTATTAAAATGGATGAAATCGCATACCTTTCCTTCTGTTGACAACCTAAATATATGACTGGCTCTCTGAACGTGAAGGAAGGTGCCAAGACAGGGGACGGAGGATCCCCACATGTGTGTGCTGCAGATGACGGGTCTAACATGACATCCTTTGTTTTCTTTCCAGAACACAAGCAAAGGGAGTGATCCACGGGTGGGTGGGTTTAATTGTCCCAAGCGATTATAACGGAATCGAAATCGGAACGAAATAAGAATATCACAGTTCGGATTCGATTGGTTTCAAAGCCGCTCAACCCTTTCGTCGTCGTCGAGATCAGGATCGGAACTAAGTAAAGGGACACCCCCTAGCTTGCATCACTCAACCCGTTCGGCAGGGCCTGTAGACATATATATACAGGAAAGAAACTCCCAAATATAAACCGCTCGAACTCAAAACAAATCCTGAATATCAGATATAATTAATGCACCGGGTCCCGTCCTCCTTCAGAGTGTTGCGTGCATGGGGTGTGCGTACGTAGTCGGTATGATTTGCGGGCACTTGACCAGCTGGGGCTTCGCTTGCTGTGATCACCTTCCGGAGATGGATGGATGGATGGATGGATGGATGGATATATGGATGTCTGGGCCAGGTTTGTCGTGGTGGCGCCTCCCTCCAAATTGGAATCTACACGAGCGCGAGATGGACGCGCTTGGGATTGGATTCCCTCGGATGGACATCCGAGAGAGTCCGATTAAATCACCATCTTGTCACTGTCTTGTTAGCTTCGACGGGCTGACCGGACCTTCTCAGGTGCCCACCTGAGGGGATCTGGTCTCCGCGCTTGAACTTCCATATCCATCATTGGCCGTCCCAACCGATGACCGCCTTTGAAGTCGGGCAGGCAGGTGTTCCAGAGAATGCCTACAAGAGAACATGGAGGCCCTCCTTTCTAGCTAGCCGCCGCCTGCGGCTTCTTAGGGGGGGCGGGGCGTTGGACACGTTTAGGTGACACCGCAGAGAGGTTCTTCTTTTTTTTCTTTTTCTATGAACAACCGATTTAGAATTAAATCGTGAGGTGATCGATATGGAAACCATATTTATATTTTCGCAAAATATAAATAGAGATTAGGGACATGTATATATATATTCAGTAGAAACCATATTTATATTTTCGCAAAATTTTTAATGTTACTCCATATAAAATTATTCTTAAGATAATGAGTGCGTGGAGAGCACCATTCTTATAATTAGCAACATTTTTTGCAATAGTCTATGTGGGATCCATATATATTTCTACCACTACCATATACGAAATTTAATTGGAGTTGTACAGCAATAAGCTAGAGTATTTGATCATCACGCTTCACGAAAAGAGTCACATAAATGGACAAGAAAAGCTGACCCACTTCTCATAAGATAGGTTTCCTTTCTTCTTCTTCTTCTTCCTCTCTCTCTCTCTCTCTATATATATATACACACACACACTACGGGGTCTCACACTGTTGCAATTGCAAGTTGAAAGGTTTCCAGGGCTTGAGTCTTGTTGGTTTCCCTCCGTAGTCAACGACCCTGCGGGGAGCTACATGCAAAAAGATCTAAGCCTACATTAAAATTAATGCATGGCTGCATGGATTTGTGATAAGAATAAGCTGATCTCTGAAGCATGAAAAGAGATCAGGGTCCTGTCTATGTCTACTTTTCCTCACCAACCACTGTTAAGATGTGGTTAATCCGATCATGCGTATCTTTGAGCCGATAATTATTTTTCAAGAGTACTCCCGATCCCTCTTCGGAAAACAACTCAAGTGACCCCCCTTCTCCGGTAAATCATGTGTATATACATACATGATATATAGTTGATACAAGTACAAGAAGAGATCTCAAATGTAGGAACAAGGAGTGCCGATTCTCTCCACACATACATACGTGGATGGAAGAAACTCAGCATCACATATAATATTGAGTGGTAGAAGTTCACGTATTTAAGAGATGAGAGACTATTTAATTAAGACGGCCATTAAATTAGTATAGGTTGTTGTTAGAAGCGTGTGTGAAAATGTGCATGGCATACATCCCACTTAGAAATTATATATTATGATCCATCCTGCAGGTTGGACATTACTTGTGTTCTCAAATTTATGACGCTCAAGAATATGGAAAGCTGAAAAAAAATAAACGTATTATCATATCTTTAATAAACCATGCATATGGGATTATATATCCTCAAGATTCTAATAATCAATCCTGGGCTTTCACAACCCTGTCCTTCACTTGTATGTTGCACCCGCACAACCAAATGGCTGACACTAGCGTGTTGTGCTGCTGCATGATGCATGCTTGCCACTAAGTCTAGGCTTTGCAACCTGATAAGATTGCATGTTGTTACTTCTTTATACTTATCTCTCTAAAAACTTTTAGAGTGCCAGTAGGGTCGTCAAAGGCCCCGGTCTGACTTGGTCGGCATTCGACCCAATTAATTAATTAGCACCGGCTCAAAATATATTGGGCTAGCCCGACTAACATTACATTGCTGATTTGACCCGTAAAAAATTTAACTTCGCCAAAACAGACCCAACCCATATTTTCTACCTAATAAACATATTAACATTAAATTAATTTAATTTAATAATACTAAAAATGTCATAATAACTTAGTATCAATATATTTTTAACGAGTATAAATGATATTTTAATCAGACTGTAGCACGAAAGCCGAGATCCACTTGACCCATATTGACCCACTTAATTAAGACCCGTGAATTGGCCCACAGTCGACTTGACCCGCAAACCCGCCCGACCCATTGTCGCCACGATCCATGTGAAGGATTGATGTTTTCCACTGTGTGACAAACTTTCAAATGTGGGTCAGATTCATCTCGAGAGAAGGAAAATATTTTCTCCTAAAAGTATGGATCACCTCAATCACATTATCTACCGTGACCGTCGTCCCCAATTGCCAATAAGAGAGGGCATCGGCTTTATGACTCATTAATAACTCAAGACTCATATTTATGACCGATATTCATTAAGAAGCCTCTAATAACATATATTTTATTAATAATTTTTTATATTGTACTAATTGATCTCTCTTCAAATTTTACCGACTCTAGTATGCATATTTTACCAACCATCTAATTTCACGTTTTAACTAATCTTTTGTGCATATATTATTGGTCACAAGTAAAACATTTTGACCTAAATACCTGTGGTTATAAAAGGCTGTGATCAGTTCTCATTGACATGGGGAGGATATTCTTCACACCTCTAACTTAATCATAACCCACTCCAATCCTTCTAAGTTATAAAGCAAATTAATACCTCTGATCAACCCCCTCTTATTCCATTTCCCCCAATGATCTCGCACCTCTCGGCTCCTCCTACCAGCTAGTGAAGCAATCAGATACGACCCTCCCCAGTCCCACCCAAGCCAGCCTCCCCCTTCTTCTGTCATCGGATCCTCTACACTCATCTGATCTCTATACCCACCACAATATATATAGGAATAAAAATAAATATATCATTTTTGATATTTTTTAATTGTGAACATAAATGAATATGATGTAACGTTATATATATTGGTTCTTCCTTCTTCCTTCATATTCCTCGGCGGGCACCAGGAGACGTAGTCTGGGAAGTGTTCATCCGAATGGTCCATGCTTGGCTTGCCCGGACCAATCAATAATGATGCCTTTGATATATGGTCGATGCCACTGTTGCTGATTGTGGCTTCTGTCTAGGGTTTCTGTGCTAGTCGTCGGCTTCAAACTTCAAAGGTCAAAACCTATTATTGTTCTCCCCAACCCAAAAAAAAAAAAAAAACTCTATCCAACTCCTCCCTTGGCGTAGAGTTCAGTTGAGTTGGAATCCAAGACCATAACATTCTTGGCTTATTAGCTGTTGAATCGAGATGATGATAACAACAAATTGGGGACATTTAAACGTGTGACCAAAGACAACTATTATTCAGATAGTTACATAACTAAGGTATGATAATCATACATCTCATCGCTAAGAACTAGCTATCTAGATTGTAAAGTTATCATATATGATATTTAATTATGAAAATAACAAGAGCCAACAACAAATACTTGGACTTAGACTCCGTTGGTTTTGATTTAAATGACGTCGAACCCGAATCGTAAAACGTAAGGTTGTAAACAAGTTAAATTCAATATCGGAAGTGGTGGGTTTCGACTCTGATAAGAAGTTAATCTCTCCGACTCTAATCTCGATAATATCAAAAAAAGTAATTTCGATTTCATTTTGTTTCTAATTTTGATATCAAAGTCGAAATATTCTAATAACCTGAGACTTCCACTTCCAACACTTTATTTTTGTCGTCGCATCCCGTTCTAAGACTAGTGTCACCTCCGGCTCTAACATGGGGAACTTACAATTTGCAACAATGAGGACACCAAGACTAAGAGAGAGTGAAGATACAGGTCAAACTAACACAAACTAACATTTCCACAAAGGAAAAACCGCTTACGAAGAAGAGGCACAAAGAGAAGCCAGTTTGGATGTTGATCTCATGGGTGTGGACAACCCTAAAGTAGAAAAGGACAGCTCCCAATCGAGATCTTGTCATCATCTTCTCTGTCGAGGATAGCACTCAATTGGGGACGGTAGTAGGAGAAGCAAGCCAGGCCACAAAGTTGAGGGGGCCAACTGGACAACCAGGTTCTTCCATCCAAATGGAGACAACGGAGGGAGGAAGAAGCGGGACATGCCCGAGACATTGGCGCAAAGGAGGAGATGCGGCGAATCTGGAGGAGAAGCTTCTTCCACCTGACGGGGGGCTAGGGCTGCACTTCGGGGCCTCACATAAACCAATGTTGGCATTGACTTCAAATCTTATCGATATCAGGTGTAATCTAAATCAATACCAAGTGGTTCCGATTTCGATTTCGGTAAGTTATCAGATAATCGAATTTCGATTCTAATAAGACATCCGAAATTTTATCGAATTTCTATTTAGTCAGAAGTTGAACAAAATCGGGTCAAATAATCGAGATATCAAACACCTGTTTGCAACCCTAGTCGAAGGTTACACATTCAAACTATTCGGTAAAATATCTTAGAATGGAAACAACTTCTTAAAAATTATTTAATTTCATGTGTTTTAGTGTAATAATTTTATTTTCATAGGTGGATACACCTATAATCTTGTTTTCCGAGATCAACGATGAAATTAAGATTTTAGATATTTCATTGAGCCCAATCAAACGCCACCCTTGTTTGACTCTTACCCTCACTTTGCATTATTTTGACGGCCCTCGCCTCAGCTATTCAATGGCCTTCGGTTACCATATTTATTATCTCATTGTTTTATCATATTACTTTTGGTACTGAGTGGTATCATTTCAATTGTTCATGTGTCGACCACCATTAGCCCTGGTACTGAACGAGTGGCATCATTTTTAATGTTGATACGTCGACCACCAATATCAATATTAATACTGCATTTTTTTCTTCGGTACCCTACCCTAACAGGGGTAGAGAAGTAACTACGGAGAAACAATCTGAACTTAGCGGTGGACGTAGGCCTGCCTAGGCCCATCTAGCAGAAAAGCCCAAGCCCATTAAATGTCTTATAAGCCCATGCTCGTTGTCTCCGTCGAAACTTTCGTCACGTTATTCTAAGATTTGGTTGGCTAGAGTATAAAAATAATACTATATTAATATTGATATTTCTAAAAGTTAGAGTATCGATATCATAATTGACAAAAAAAGTTGACACCTATAGTACAGAACATGTGTTGTTTGCGCTTCGAACTTCAAAATTAATGTCATTAACTAAATATCTTTAAATAATTATCATCAATATCAATTTTAAAATTGGTAGTGATAAAGATTATCGACGTGCAGAGAAAACGGCTGAAACGTACTTTGGTTTGAAGCACCGGTTTGGCTCGATCGGTGTGTTGAGTGTCCTTTTCTCGTTATTCTTGTAGGTGAACCGGGTTGATGTATAGTTAATAACGCTTATATAAATTTTTATCACTTCCATTATTAATGAGTTTAGGTTAATAATTGCTAACTTTTTACGTTTCAGATTAATCAGACAAGTAGAGAACGAGGCATTTCTTGAGGTATTGTGAACCTAATTTATAAATGCGTGGAATTTATATTTATTTTATTTGTTGTACTACCATGCCCAAGAAGAAGAGCATTCGGTCGGCCCAATAACAAACGCTCCAACCTTGACCGGCCCGAAATCGCAGCCGGTTCAGGAGAGAGCAAACTGGTCACGAACCAGAGTCTGAACCGCCCGAGCGTCGGCGTGGAATCCACGTGACGCACACGCGGCCCACGCCAGCGACGTTGCCGGCTAGGAAGCACTTCCGCGCATAAATTCCCCCCCTTAAACAGAAAAACTCGAACGAAAAGACGGTAATGCCCTTCACCTTCACAAGGACCGCGATGACACGCGGAGCCGCGGAGGCGGACACGTCCAGGCCACGACACGCGGCTAAAGGAAGATCGGACGGTCCCAGAAAGAAATCAGAGAACTCTCGGTGATGATAAGCAGCTGCCGCTGGATCTTTTAACGGGCGAAATCCCGGAAAAGCGCACGGGTCTTCGCACCCGGTCACCGCCACGCCTCCAGGGCGGTGCCCTTATCCATTCCTGGCGCTTCGCTTCGCCTCGCCTATATGATGAGTTCGCCGCCGCCGCCGCCGCCGCCGCCGTGGACGCTCCGCGCTCGCGTCTCCGATGGCTTCTTCTACGCCAGTTTTTTCCTTCCGGCCGGCGGTCGTTCGTGCTTGTGCCTCCTCCGGTGACCGGAGAATCTCTAAGGATGTGGCTGCCTCCGGCAGCGGTGACTGGTGGACGCCGCTCTTCGGGTGGCCCGCGGGGGCGGACTACATCCAACGGCCCGACGGCGGAGCCCCTGGGGGAAAATCCGAGCCCGAGAGGACAGCGCCGGCGGGAAATGGTGGGAAGAGGCGATCGGTGGTGTTCACGGACGAGAAGGCTAGGCGGCTGCGGATGATGACGGCGGTGACATCGACCGTCCACGATGCCATGTACCACTCCTCCATCGCCGCGCGGCTCGCGTCCGACTTCTCCGGCCGTTCGGGGCAATAGAATCCCCCTTCACCGGGCACAACCACGACAGTGTGCCGACGCCGACTATACGATTCGATACCTGCTACTCCTTCTCTGCTGTTTTTTCTTTTCCTTTCATAAGCGTAACTGTCTGGAGTCTGTGTTGGATGATGTCGATGATGAGGAGGAGGAGGAGAACCGTCGTAGTCTATCCGATCTTGTTGCTCGTCTAAGCGTCTTTATCGTCTCCAATCCAGAAGATCTATCTTCCAAACCATCCGTCCATCTCATTTGGGGATCTGGAGGAACAGTGTATATACAGGATCGAATTTCAGATTCCTGACATCCTTGGCACTTCCGATGCTCTTTCTTTACCCGATCTCTCGTACTCCTTTTGTCATCACGCCGTAGACGATGGCCGGTAGGCCCCTGAATCATTTACCAACAGATGAACAGATCATCTGCTTATTAAGTGTATATGATATAACATAAAAAAAAAAACTTCGCGGAGCCGGAGACAAAACAGAAGAACACAGATTTCTGACCTGTAAATCTCCCCGGATATATATATATATTTCCATCAACAACCTAAGAAAATACACCACTGGGTACACATGACATGCGAATATGGATGTGTAAGGTTGCATGTGAAATAGGCCCTAAAAAATAATAGACTTCTAAATAACATCCTTTACATATATATATTCATTCATATTATGATATTCATACATTTGGGGATTGCTTGCTTCCCGACTTATCTTTCAGTGTTAAAAGCAGTCGTCATAGGGTCTGAAGACTACTTTCAACTCGACTACCTTTGTTTTTTCTTTTCTTTTTTTCAACTCGACCTCTGCAAAAAAGCAACAAGTAGAAAAAAGGATTTTAAACGCGCCATATATCAAAGAGATGTGACTATCTAGATGAAAACTCCAAAGATTTCTCATGATTACACGTCTTTCTGTGTGTAAAAGAAAGTTGAAATATACAATTTGATTTTAAGACTTCCATATACGAGATGTGTTCAGAGCAATCGGTCGTCATCTAAAATTGCTTTCGAGAGTTATCTGGATACAACTAAATGGGGGTGAATTTACTATCTTAAAATATAATGCAGCCTTCACTCTTCAGTATGTAAACAAATGTTCATACACTGACAAATAACGATAAATATTAAAATAATTATGATTTTGTCGGATCATTGATGCATATTTCACTCGGCAAAATTTTCTAATTCTGAAACAGATCAAATTTATTGGATTTTATTTAAGATGGAAGTTTAACGACACGTGTTAATCGAGATAAAAAAAATTCAGCCTAATAAAGTGTAGTCAAATGAAACTATAAAAATCCCTAAATCTATCGAAGGCCTTTTTCTCCGTGGGTGTATCGGCTATAAAAGCCTTATTTATATCAGTCCATATTGGGCTCCTCACCTCTGTCTTCTGTTCCCATTTCCCGAAGAATCGCAATCGTTGCTCTCCGGTCGCCGCCGTGTCTCGGCGGGAGCAGCCGCCGTGGGGACAGGACAGGGATGTCTGGGAAGGGAGCGAAGGGCCTGATCACGGCGGCGATGACCGTCGGGAATAAGGACAAGGACAAAAGGAAGGTGACGTCCCGCTCTTCTCGCGCTGGCCTCCAGGTAATCTGCCTTCAGTCTCCGTAGATTTTCCTTGGTATGCGCAGATCTTCGTTTTTTTAAGCGGCCCTTGACGGTGATAGCTTCTCCTGTTGGATTCATCCGTCTGCCTGTTCTCTCATCTGCGATCTCTTCTGATGATGCCCGTGCTTGATTTTCGGGATTGGGCATCGTTTAGTGAATTTTCTGAATCCGCTACTGGTTTCTTGGTGAATGATGAATGCATGTTCTGCTTAAGGGAGGTCATCAACTTTTAAAATCGAAGCGCCTGGCAGATCCGATCCTACGAGTTTAAGGCGGGCTGGCAAAGGGAGATGCCAAAATGGAAACGAATAGGTAAAGCGGCGTAAGCCTTTTTTTTCAAAAAAATAAAAAAAAATCGCGTCGCTGGAATGTCTGTAAACAAGGAGTCTTTGTGAAACAGGTCCTGGAGGTTTGGTTGCATAGGGTACAAAATTTTATATAGTGATTTTCTTGTGGAATCAAAAGCATGGGACCATGTTGTGCGAAACGCTAGATGGTCCCGATGACTTCCAATTGCTGAGCGTGGTTGCTTGATGCCCGTCTTTCGCCATGTTCTGTTTTGTACGAAGATGATACAGCTGATGTTCGAAATGTTCCGAAGTATGATTAGGTAGTTCATCATATTTTGTGGCGGGTACGGTGGCCTTATGATTACTGGCCCCTGGGCACATGTGAAATGGTAGGTCCACGGAGATAAATAACCGCGAAGTGGAATGGTGGTGGTTTGATGTTTTCGCTTCTGTACTAACTGGCAAGTTCTGGTGAAATGAGATGCCGCGGAAGGGTTAAAACGTGGGAAAGAGGATAATCGGGATATTTTTGTGAAAATAACATTAAGGGGTGTTTGGTTGCATGATAATTGAGGTTTTTATTTTAATTTTTAAAAATTGTAAGAAAACTTGTTAAAAGAGGTGTTTGACAACCATGACAATTTTATGTTTTGAAAGTGATTTTCTTCTTAAACAAAAAAAGAGGGTCTCACCTCTTTCTTTTTTCTTGTGGTCCCCCACTTTATTTGGTCATGTGCGGTGGTTACTCTTTTTTGTAATCACATCCCTCCAAACATGATAATTTTATGTCATGAGTTGGTTTACTTTTTATTTTAATACAATTTTTTATCATGAAAGTATACAAAAAATTATCATGCAACCAAACACCCCATAAGAACTCGGATACGGTTAGAGTTTGCTTATCTGCTTGTTCTTATATTTTATGTCTTTCAACACTTTAGATTGATTTTATCTATCTCTTGACCATTTATTCAGGGACATCAGGTATTTCTGATTCTCCATGATCTCTCGTAAACTTGAGCTTAACATGATTATATATTGGTGATGTTGAATTATTTTTTTGTATAGTCTTGCATTTATGTTCGTAACCACTATCCCATCGTGAGATTGAGTCCATAACTGATCTATTTTTTGCTTGACTATGATATTTACTTGGTTATTGATAATACAGTCCAATGTATATACGTGCTTGCGACATGGATTGCGGAATCGGCCGATTCTTGGATCGGACAATGCCGATCCGAATCTTGACCGAAGGACTGATCTGGAAAAAGTTCCGGCAGAATTAGTCCGGATCGGCTGGATCGGTTGGAATCGAAATCATAGTCGGATCGACCAAGATTGGCCAGAATCGGCCAGGATCGGTCCGGGATCAGAATTGTTTTTTTTTTTTTGCTTACCGATTCTAGATCGGTTTTCTTCCATTGGATCAGCCAGAATCGATCTGATCCTATCGGTACCCACCGATCCCGATCATGATTCCAATCCCGCGATCCTTGGTTTGTGATGATTCTGTAAGCCTTCTGAAAGTCTTATAAGAACTGGGGGATGCTAATCTGAATGCTAAGTACCTTGATTTCATTGGAGTTACATGGGGTCGTTTATCCTATTTTCATTATCCTACATTGTAGTTGTTGCTTGTTCTGGTATAACATTCTATATTATACCTAATTATGTGTTTGAGGCCTTTTCGTTTATCATCTGTCCAATGACGAAAGAGGTTTGTCATCTAAAAATACTAGTCTTCTCCTCATTCCTAGAACCGAAATGGAGGCCAAGATAACAAGCCACTATGAGTCTATGACCTCCGTCTTTGTTCTCCCTCCATTTGATATTCCAAGTGTCCAAGAGGTTTTATTTTCATATAGGAGTAGAACTCAAACCTCTCAGCGGTAAACCCGAAAGACATGGCTCCATTAACTCCATTGATCATTCTCTCTACTCATCCATTAGGATCTATAGGCATGATTCTGCCAGTTGTAGTTCTACTTATAGTTATAAATAATTTATCATAAAGATTACATGATTATCATTTTATCAACAATAAAGTAATAATTGTATTATATTTCTGTTTGTGCAGAGTTTATCAAGTTTGGTTCAGTTTGTAGTCTCTCCATATCAGCTAAACTGAACTGAACCGAACTGGCCGTTTAGGTTTAGTCTGGGAGTTTGAAGCGTTTAATGCACACCCCCTACAGATAGCTATCTCTTGATCCAAACTTGTGCACTTGACCTGAGAATTATTTGATACATATAGTTCTGAATGTGTGATCTGTTATAAATGCTCTGCTAATCTGCTACACATCCCGAGTACAATTGGCATGCCCTAGCTGGATGATGGTATTAAGGATTTAGGAAATACGCACAATTGAATCACCAGCTCATTCACTTGAAAATTCTACTTTCAGCTTATCACTCTTCGGCGGCCTCGGGTTCCTTTATTTGTTGTCAATGTGCGCGGACCAATTGATATATCTTCTCTTTTTCAACAAAAAGTGAAGGTCATGAGTCTTGAGCACAAAATTGCGCATGAATGGGCTACCATCACGAATGTTTCTCTATCCATTTTGGTGTCTAAATATGAAAATCGTACGTCTCTACTGATCAAATAATGTATTGGATTAAACAATTCCGTGTTGTCCAGTTACACGGTGTGCTCGCATTTTGATTCATTTTTCATGTTGCTGGGGCAGATGGTAGTTCACCTGGGCACACATTCGTTGTTGAGACAAGGGTCATTCACGGCAAAATTTCAACCATACTCTTAAGGCTTGGAACCACAAGTAGCCGCCGCCATGCTTCTGCAGTTACATTTTAGTTAGAATCTCTTGTTGTCACCCCTGTACTTGGAGAGACAGGAAAAGAACGTTGACCAGATCGTCTTTCTCTCTCATTTCTCTGACATTGCAGTTCCCCGTCGGCCGTGTTCATCGCATGCTGAAGACCCGAATATCCGCCAATGGAAGAGTGGGGGCGACAGCTGCGGTGTACATGGCAGCCATCCTCGAGTACCTGACTGCAGAAGTGCTGGAGTTGGCAGGCAATGCAAGCAAGGACCTGAAGGTGAAGAGAATCAGCCCCAGGCATCTACAGCTGGCGATCCGTGGTGACGAGGAGCTTGATACCCTTATAAAGGGAACCATAGCTGGAGGAGGCGTCATTCCTCACATTCACAAGTCTCTCATCAACAAGTAGTTCACATCAGCGTCTTCGATCCCTGTTTATCTTATCCCATCTTAGCTTCTACTCTACCCCAGTGATCGTCGTCTAGCAGATAGGACTTCCGGCACCGTGATCGCCTGGGACCGAGTTCTCTCTCTCTAGCTCTGATTCTTCATTGTTTGGTGATAATTGTCTTCACTCGAAGAAATCCATTTCATGTATAGGTTGTCGTTGATGTTCGCACTTCCCAAGTCAATTACGGGCGACGCCCGATGAGCTCTAAATTGGGCACGGTAAGTCACGAATGAATCTTCACATTATTTCAGCGGGGAAGCTTTTTGGATGGAAACGTTAGGCTCACCAGGTCTTGTTCTCACTTTGTCCCCACCCTGATCCTGTAATCTAAACGGTGTTTTGGACAGTCATCCCGGCACCAAACGTGTTATCCAAACTACTATTAGTGCGCCTCTAGCAGAGCATGGGGGTGTGCAACCTTTGGTTTGATCTGAGTTTAGATTTTATTTTTCACCAAATGGAACCAAACATAAGTGACTTAATTCTGTTGGATTTGATTTTATTTGGGGTCAAAACTTCATTAAATATTCATAATAATTTAACTTATGTATATTATTAGGTTAAGAATAAGTAAGATGATAAATATTATCTTATCATAAACGTCATGTATAAGTATTATTTTTATTATTTCTACATTGATAGTTCGGAAGACTTTCAGACCGATCGAGCAGAATTGATCGTTCAACTCGATCGTGAGTTCGGTTTTCGTGGGTTGGCGACCGTTCAGAGTTCGTACGTAAGCGGTTGTATGTAGCACAGCTTTATAACCTGCAACCGTGCCTGGAAAAAGATATCGAATCCTGTGATGACTGCCTTCACCACTTGGAATTAATGGGGTGTTTGGTTATATGGTAATAGATATTTTTATTTTAATTTTTAAAAATTGTAAAAAAAACTTGTTAAGAGAGGTGTTTGACCATCAGGATAATTTAATGTCATGAAAGTGATTTTTTTCTTAAAAAAATCTTTTTTTTTATTTTTTCTTGTGATCTCTCACTTTATTTGATCATAAATAGTAGTTACTCTTTTTTGTTATCACATCCCTTCAAACATGATAGTTTTATGTCATGATTTGGTTTGTTTTTTATTTTAATATATTTTTTATGATGAAAATGTACAAAAAAATTATCATGCAACCAAACGTCCCATAAACTTTCCTTTGAAAGACCAGTCGAAGAGGTATCTTTACTCTTTGATCACTTTCTATGCTATAATTTTCGTAAATATTTATTTTATTTTATGAGAATGTTAGTTTCTAGATGTGTGTGTCTATATATATATATGTGTATATTCAAGTTTCTACGAAAATTGGGAAAAGGATACGGTTATTACTGAGTATGACGGTCTATCAAAATATCCTACTCTGGTCATTTACAGGACGTAATAATAAACTATTCTGAACATGTTAATTTGTTTCAAAAGTTTGAAAATATTATTGAATTTCTCTTGCACCCCCATCCCGGCAGAGGCGCTCGTCACATCCCCCGGCTCGTGTCCTCACGACGCTCAACTCTTTTCTTAAGTAGAAATGTTGAGTCAATACGGAGAGCGGACCGGAAGAAGTCCGGTGGTGCAGGAGGGCCAACATGGTCAAAATCTAAATAGGCGTGGAGGGCTTCCCGTGCTAAATGATGTGCTGCTGAGTTTGTGCCCTTTGCTGGATGATGCCGTCGATCTTCCGGTGAACGCAGCCGTCGAAGGGGGATTGCATCGATCGACCACTGTTTTGCAAACACCGCAGAGGCTTCAAGGATGCGGGGGTCCCCCCGATCCGAGGGTTCGAGCAAAAGAGGTTAGTTGGGCATTGAGGGATTCCAGAAAGGAGGCATCAGCCAAGGGCTCTCGTGATAGTTGAGGCGGGGGGCAGCTTTTCTTGCCTTGGATGGTGCCGGTGCATCCACCCTTCCATATCCATCGGAGGGAGGAAACTCCGGTGGCTAAAACTCGGTGGCAGTCGATGCCAGAATCAAGAGCAGAGAGCAGGAAGCCCGGGGGGATACATAAAAGATTAGCGCGACCGGGAAGAAGCAGCACGAGAGGGGGGGCAATGGAGGAACCCTGGCTGATATGTGAAAAGATGATGTCTCTGATGCACACTTGCAGAGGGTAAAGATGACTTTCCGAGGCAGGGTTTTTGATGTTTTCGGGTTCCACGGACGTGCTTCCGGATGCTGTGGTTGGAGGAGGTGCGGGGAGGGGAAGGTTACGGTCTTGCAGGAAGGGGTAGGCAGATTTTGTGGAGATCTGGCCATTTGGGTCGAAGGGCCAGATGATGGTGTTGTCTGGTGGTAAGTCGATACATACAGGGAATGGCACCGTTCGTCCCAATTTTCATGGTAGACGAAGACGTGTTTGCCCGGGAAGCGCTGCATACCAGATAATATATATATATATATACAGCCTGGAGGGACCCCCGATGTTCAGGGATCCGGTTGTCTTCCTTAAAAGTTGATTTTGGTGCCGTTGCCCACTTTCGAAAAGATGCCCTGTGTCTAGTGGAGGGCGGATTCTCTCAAGATGTCTGTCAGATCACTGTCTTATCCCGATCATGTCATCCTCTTTGTGAGAAGATTGAGGGGATCCCTCAGGTGGGCACCCGAGGGGATCCGCTCTCGTCTAGTGAGGTTGATGCCTTGATGGCTGCACGACGCTCGACTTAGCATCGCGGATCGGCACGCTGGTTGGGTTTTTGCACTGAATCAGATCCACGGAACACGGAAGAGAAGATCACAACAAGAACGGTAAACACAGTCCCGGAGACGATGTCGACGGATACCCACACTTACATTTAACTGACTAACTTTCAATCATCTTCGAACGATCCCCCGACCCAACAACAATCAGGATTGATGCGAAGCAAAATGGAGAGGAGAGGAAGGAAGGAACCGTCCGAGGAGGAGGAGGAATTGAAGATTCATCAGATGGCAGAGAACTTGGGAACCTTCACCGGGAAGCGGTCGATCTCATCCATCCACGGGTTCTTCTCCCCGGTGGGGTTCACCGTCCGGAGGGCCCTCCAGACGGCGCTGTTGCACTTGAAGCCCGACCCGAAGGCGATCTGCCACGTCCTGTCGCCCTTCCTCATCCTCCCCTTCGCCTCCGCGTAGGCCAGCTCGTACCAGAGGGAGCTGCTGGAGGTGTTCCCGAACCGGAACAGCGTCATCCTGGCCGGCTCCAGGTGCCAGTCGGAGAGCTGCAGGTTCTTCTCGATCTCGTCCAGGACGGCGCGCCCACCGGCGTGGATGCAGAAGTGCTCGAAGGCCAGCTTGAAGTCGGGGATGTAGGGCTTGATCTTCATCTTGAGCAGCTTCTTCCCCACCAGCGTGGCGAAGAACAGCAGCTGCTCCGACATGGGCAGCACCAGGGGGCCCAGCGTCGTGATGTTGGTCTTGAGGGCGTCCCCGGCGACGGCCATGAGCTCCTTCGACAGCGCCACCCCCACCCGCCCGTCGCCGTCCTCCTCCTGGGTGACGCAGCCGAAGCACTTGTCGTCCGCGCCCTTGTGGGTGCGCACCGTGTGGACCAGCTGGTACTTGGAGCGCCGCCGGTCCGACCGCCGGTTCGACAGCAGCACGGCGGCGCCGCCCATCCGGAACAGGCAGTTGGACACCAGCATCGACCGGTTGTTGCCGAAGTACCAGTTGAGGGTGATGTTCTCCATGCTCACCACCAGCGCGTAGGAGTTGGGGTGCGCCTGCAGCAGGTTCTTGGCGAGGTCCACGGAGATCAGCCCGGCGCTGCACCCCATCCCGCCGAGGTTGTAGCTCAGGATGTTCCCCCGCAGCTTGTAGTGGTTCACGATCATGGCGGACAGGGAGGGGGTCGGGTTGAACAGGCTGCAGTTCACGATGAGCACGCCCACGTCCTTGGGCTTGGTGCGCGTCTTGGCGAAGAGCTCGTCGATGGCGCCGAACATGACGGCCTCCGCCTCCTTCCGGGCCTCCGCCATGCAGGGGTTGGGGGGCACGTTGAGCACCGCCGCCGGCAGGTAGGTGGACTCGCCCAGCCCCGACCTCTCCAGGATCTTGCGCTGGAACTCGAGGTTCTCCTCGGTGAAGGACCCGGTGAGCCGGGAGTGCTCCATGAAGACCTGGCGGCTGCACTTCCGGGCGTCCTCCGGCTTGTAGCAGGAGAAGTCGACGAGGTAGACGGGGCGGGGGCGGGTGAGGAAGTAGACGGTGGACAGGAAGACCAGGAGGGCGGAGCAGACGATCACGGAGATGAGGTTGAAGCGGAGGTGGTCCCAGAGGTCGCGGAGGTCCTGCGGGGAGAAGGTGGAGATCTGGGCGGCGATGGCGGCCACCAGGGGCGTCAGGAAGAGGAACATCCCGTGGGTGATGAGGTAGTGGTAGCCCAGCTTCACGTACTTCAGCTTGACCGATTGCTTGAAGTCGGGCAGCCGGCTCGCCGGCGCCTCCGCGGCTTCTGGCCTCCGCTCAGCCATCGCCGCCGCCCCCTTCCAGGAAGATGGTGTCTCCTCCCGAGCGGAAGGAACTGGTATCTGCTCAATGGGGGGGGGGGATCGAATAGACGGTCAGATCAAGGAGGACAAAGAGGCGCGACCACCCTTTTAACATACAAATCTAACATTCTACGTCTCGGAAACTTGAATTTCGAGTGGATCTGAAAAGGGGAATCGCGGCGGCGTCGGCGCATCTTGAATTGAAGACGAAGATCCAAAAGAACGGAACAAGACAGCGCATTTTTAAAAGGGATATCGGATAATAACAGAGGCATTGCTACGCACGGTGAGCTATTGACCGGTCCACACGCTCCAAGAAGAAGATGAACATCAAGGTAAGAACGGCAAAGAAAACATGCTTGCGGAACAAACCAAGATTCGGGGTAAGAAAAACGACCGATCGGAGGCTCCTCCGCCTAGGAAACAAGAAAAAGAGGAGAGAGAGCTTTTCAATCAAATCAGCCCGCACGCACGGGCATTTACAGAGGGCCGGCCGCCGGACATTTCCAACCCGAAGAGACCGACGACTTCCCAAATTTCTCTTCACCTGCGAGGAACCGAAGAGGACGGACGACGCGGCGGAAAGCTGCGATCTTTCGCGCGGCGGCACTGTAAAAGAAAAAAAAGAGGGGCAGGAGAGGGTACGGCGGAGAGAGCGAAGCTTACCCTCGCACTCCCCAACGATCGCCGCCGCGGGATCCGCCGGGGAAGAGAGAAGAACGTTGTGCTGGACGGCACCGAGGGTCCTCCGGGAACCAGGCTGGACAGTGGCGGGCAGCTTTTATAGGCGTGCGCGGTGGATATTAACCAGGGATGCGGAAATACCGGCTCCCTTTAAAGGGCGCGGCGGAAACACGAGAGGGGTCGGGGTCGGGGTCGGCGTCGGGGTCGTGGGGCTGCTCGGACGCCTGCGGCGGCGGCTGCCGCCTTTGACCAGTTCGCCTCCTCCCCTGGTTGCTTCGTGGACGGCCGGTGGAAAACACCGTATTTTACGGCCGCCGCCTCCGACGACAGCTCACTCGGACGCGTCAGGCCGGCGGGGGCAAGGGAGCGTGACGATGCCACGAAGCTTCTGTCGTGCAACCCCCGCCGGGGAGGGAGGAGAGAAGGTGCGTCGGGGGAGCTCCCTCGTCCTCAGACGGTTCAGTCGCTGCCCGCGGCGGCGGCGACAGGTAGCATCCTCCTCTAGAAGTCGAACCCTAGTCGTGCAGCAAGCTGACTCTCCGCGTACCACAAAATCTTATGCTATGAATGAAATGTTCCGTTTGTTCCAAAAACAGAAAAAAAAGAGAGATTTTTTAAAAAAAACGGCAGACAACAGAACTCCGTCGGATTTGCCCGCCTGAATCCGATTTTAATTCCGATTCCCCATCCTAATGTTTCGAGATTCTGTGTTTCTATTTTACTCTGATGCTGCTGATTGGATTGTAGTAATCGATTATTTTTATCTCGACTAATCTTAGTTATGTATTATTATTTTGCATAAACTGGATGGACAAGATGAGACGGATCGAACCGACCGATTTCAATTCGGACGCCGTAAACTCATCGGGAAAACATTAGCACATCATCTCGAATCCAAATCGAACGAGAAACCAAACATATCGGATTCCCTCTCAAATCCCGTGTGGAATAAATTCTAACTCACCGTCGGATCGTCTCTTCACTCTGTCCCCTCCCTCCGAGTCATGCACCGAGTCACATGGCCGCCGCGGGGACCGGACGCGGGGGCAGAGGAAGGCCATGTCGTGTCATGCCACGTGGTGAGCCGTCGGCTCTCCGGCTCCTCCCTCCCTCCCTCCCCATTCATTTTTTTTTTTGAATCGAAAATACGATAATATATAGACGAACAAAATACATCTGCACCGTTAACCCGGTGTGTCCAGCAAAATTTGGTCCATTACATCCTTTGGCAAGTTCAAAAGGGAGGACGACCAATCGGAGGACACCGCGTTCCTCAGCGCCCACTTCGCAAGGCGGTGAGCAGCAGCGTTCCTGTCTCTAGGGCAAAAGGAGACGGTGGCGGCCGAGATCTTCAGCTGGTCCTGGCAGTCGCGAACTAGGGAGCTGGCCTTCCAGATGGGAGGACCCTGAAGATTTACAGCTTCAACCACCGCGCGGGCGTCGCTTTCAATAATCGGAGGATTACTAACCAGCGAAATCCATGAACAAGCTTCGGCGACAGCTTCAGCCTCCAGGATAACCGGGTCAGTATAGGAAGAAATCTTTGTTTTCCAGCCAACCAGTCTTCCGTAAGCATCCCTAATCACCAAGCCTAAAGCACCTTTGCTGAAATCTGTCGCAGCATCGACATTAATTTTAACATGAAATTCGGAAGGGGGAATCCACTTTACTGAGGGAGGTAACTTGACAATATTTGCTTGTCCTAAGAAGAAGGAGGCCTCCCTTTTAGCCGCTGTGAGAATCCATAAGGGGTTCTTGTTAATATTCTTGAAAATCATATCGCACATGTTTGTTCAGATATGCCAGAAAATCGAGATACCCAATACCCCTAAGTAAATATTTGATTGATCCTTCTGAAGGATCCAATCCAAGAGCGGCCCAACAATGTCAAGGAAAGCCATGTCTCTAATATTCTCTTTCAGACCAAGAGGAGATGCGAGCCAAATTGCCCTACTTCTCGGACAGTGAAGCATAATATGATCCAGACTCTCAGGTTGAGAAACACAGACGGCGCACAAACCATCAAAAGATTTACATCTCTTAGCAATGGCTTCGTTCGTAGGCATGGCTTGGGCAAGACATTTCCAAAGAAAGATAATGATTTTTTGGGGAAATTTTTTTCCCAATTTAGAATGCCAGATTTTTTTCCATGAGGTATGGCATGAAGAACTGGGAGGCAAATTAAAATCTCTAAGGAACCTGTAAGCAGACTTGGTATTTAGGATGCCATTTTGAGTGAATCTCCAAATTAACTTATCTTCAGATTCATCCCTGTAAATAGGGGTACTCAGGACTCTGGTGACAGAGGCGCCATCCAGACATTGTTCCAGAGTCTCCCTATGCCAATTTCCATCCACCATAAACTCCTTAACCCAAACAGGAGGAGAAAGGAGACCCTGTTCAGCAGTGGGGGGACCTTTCTTGCCTTGAATCCAGGTATGATTCCAAATGTTTACCTGGGACCCATTCTTGATTTTCCAGATACAGCCCTTGATGAGATGTTCTCTAGCTTTAAGAATGTTGTTCCAGGCATCCGAATTATTGTATTTACACTTGGCATTCCAAAAATCAATATTGTTTAAATATTTACTCTGCAGAACCTTCACCCAGAGCTTGTTAGGATTCTGCAGAAAATTCCAGGCAAGTTTGAGCAAGAGGGCAGCATTCATGGTAAAAAGTCTCTAATCCCGAGCCCTCCAATCTGTTTAGATCTTTTGATATGGTCCCAGCTCTTGAAATGCATTTTTCTCTCATCCACATTATGGGCCCACCAGAAAGAATTCTGGTTAGCTTTCAATTTTTTTATCATACCCATGGGAATTCTTTTGATAGACATAACATGCATGGGGATTTGGCTAAGGGTAGACTTAATGAGGGTAGTCCTCCCAGCAGTGGATAAGAATTTCGACTTCCAACCAGCCAATCTATTATGGAAATTTTCAGACAGCCAAGTGTAATGATTTATTCTGTGATCCGAGATCCCCAGCGGGATGCCAAGATATTTTTCATAAGGAGTAGCCTTGTGTAAACCAGAAATATCACATAATAAATCTTGCTGATTACCCGGGACATTCTTGCTGAAGATGATGCTAGACTTTGAAAGGTTAATCTTTTGCCCAGACAGATCCTGGTAAATGCTTAAAATGTTCATCATAATTCTCATTTGCTCTTCATTAGCAGACCCACAAATGATAATATCATCTGCGTACATGAAGTGGGTTATGACAGGTCCCCCTCTACTTAACTTGATGCCTTTGAAGAAACCGTGATCATAAGAATCTTTAATGAATCCAGAAAGAGCTTGAGCACACATAATGTATATGTAGGGAGATAATGGGCAGCCTTGCCTAATGCCCCTCTTGGGCTTGAAAGAGGTGGATCTTTGACCGTTCAGGTTTAAAGAATAAGAGACAGAGTTAATACAATTCATGATAAGACTGATAGATTCATTTGGGAAATCATAGCTTTTAAGCATGCTTTCAATAAAGCTCCAATGGATAGTATCATAGGCCTTGCTGATGTCTAACTTGACCATGAACTGACCACTTTTGCCCTTCTTAAATTTAAAAGAGTTGATAATTTCCTGCACAATGATGCTGTTGTCCAGCCCCAACCTACCGGGCACAAAAGCAGCTTGATTTTCCTCAATCAGATGGTCCAAAAGGCCCTTGATTCTCCCAGCCAAAAGTTTGGTAAGAATTTTTAACATAACATTACATAAACTTATAGGCCGGAAGTGTTCAAGAGCCATCGGGTTGTCTTTTTTGGGAATAAGAGCAATGACAGTATTATTCAAACCCGAAGGTATATAATGAGTGGAGAAAATAGACATGATGAGAGAAATAATATCTTCCTGAATCTCATCCCACATAGATTGCAGAAAAAAGGGGGGATGCCATCCGGACCCGGAGACTTCTCGGGTTTCATGGAAAAGAGAGCTTCCTTAATTTCATTGATAGAGGGATTTCTAAGCAGAGCAACTTTTTGGTTCTCAGTAATCTTCTTCAGCTGAGGCATATTGGCATTTAGAGAGGGGATTCTAGCATTGACATCAGCATCATAAAGCTTCGAGAAATAAGATAGAAACACATGATGAATGTCAGTCCATCTGCAAGACCACCTGCCGTTCTCCAAATAGACACCGGGAATGTTGTTCCAACGCCTTCTGTTAACAACTTTAAGATGAAAGAACTTTGTGCATTTGTCACCTTGATTATGCCAATAGCATTTAGCTCTTTGTCTCCAATATGCATGGTCCATATCCTCAAGACTTTTAAGTTTATCCATCAGATTAAATTCTAAGTCAATATGCTCTTGGTTTTCCGGGACACCTTGCAATTTTTGGAGGCGGCCTCTGATTATTTATATCCCCAAAAACCGTTCTTTTCCATCTACTAAGATCTTTCCTGATATAGGCAATTTTCCCATTATAATTTTCATATAGCTTAGGACTTTCCTTCCAAGCGTTCAACGCATAACCCTTAAAAGAAGAGTGCCCCATCCAAGCAGATTCCATCTTAAACCAGCCTCTACCAAGATTTGTTTTTGGATTTGAAAATAAAAGTAAAAGACAGTGATCGCTGTAATAAGTAGGGAGAGAGCATACCTTGGCGAATTGGAATAAATGGATCCATGACATATTAGCCAGGCACCTGTCCAGTTTCTCCCGGATGTTGTGCTCATAATTTCTCCTGTTAGACCAGGTGAAAGCAGGTCCCTCGACCCTGACATCTAGTAAACCATTAAGTTGAATAAATTCCTCAAACTGGCCAAGGTGAAAGGGGTTTGGACTGGAGCCTCCCCATTTCTCATGCTGGAATCTAATACAATTCCAATCGCCGATCAAAACAGTTGGATAATTCTGCCTTTTAATAAAATTTGACATTTGAGCCCAAACAATGCACCTCTCTTTTTGGATATTTGAAGCATAAGTAGTGATAAGCAAAAAGGTATTTCCCAAAGTCTTATCTTTGACCAGGCTAGCAATCCACGATTTACAAATATAAGTAACCTGCACTTCCATCGAGTCTGCCCACCAGAGCCATAACCCACCAGCTGCCCCAGAGGCAGGAAACACAGCATAATTCACAATATTTCTCCTTTTGAAGAAGTCAATAGACGTGTCCATAGCACATTTGGTCTCAGCTATAAAAGAGATGTCCGGATTTACTGAATGGGTAAGACTATCAAGATATCGGACTGTCGGGTACCCATTCGCCCCCCGACAGTTCCAAGCCAAAATCTTCATTTATCCCCTTGCAGCTGATATGGGCCAGCTGCCATAACCCTTGAATTTCCAGAATTTTGGATAGTGACTGTTGGAGCAATACCTTCCATCCGATCCTCAACCAGTTCAAAGAGTTGCAGCCTCTTTATGCTTTTGCTTCTGATCTTGTCAATTGAACTAGGTCTTTTAACTGCCAACGGACTGAGAGCTTTATGTTCCTTTGTCCTCTTCATACTGCTGTCAGGTGGAGATAGATTATATTGCTCCCACTTGCTGTTATTGCTACAGTCCCCTCTGTTTGTATGCGTCAACAGGTTCTTATTTGGAGAGGGACTATAATTCCAAAGAGCCGGAATTTTTTGACAAGAAAAGGTAGGTAAAAAACAAGTTTCACTATCAGAGGCAGTAACTGCATTTTTTCCAGCTGTACCCGTTGGAATTTTTTGACCAGAGGGTTTAAAAAAAGTCAAGGCTGATGAAGGACTGTTGTCAGATGGTAACCGCACAACAGGTGAGGCTGAGAGCATGGTGACTTGACTACTTTTAATGCCCTCTGGACTGGGTATCGTGGTGATACTTGACTTATGTTGCGCTAACACCTGTAGGGTCTGACCAGAGGGCATGGGATCATAAAGAGGTTTGACAATAGGTAAGGCATGGTCCGAGGCCTGTATTTCCTTTTTTGTCATCTTGTGGTGAGTAGGCCTTCTGCCTCCACATGCCTTTCTTCCATCTACCGTGAGCCATTTCCCAAATTTGAAAGTAATTTTCCTTTGTAATTCATCTTTTAAGTCGGCTGGAAAATCTGCATTTATCATGGCTTCCAATCTACTCAATCTGTCACAATTTTCATGCTCATGCCCAAGTAGCCCACAGTAATTGCAAAATCTACTGATTCTTTCGAAAGCAATCTCAAAAAAACCCGTTCTACCATCTGGTAGAATAACTGAGACTTCTGTCGGAAGAGGTTCATGAATATTCAGAGAAATTTTAACCCTGGCGAATAGGCTCCAAGAGTCAGCAATTTCTTGATTTGGAAGAATAGGATTCCCTACTTGTGATGCTATTTGCATAATGATATCTCTGTGAAGTAGTTCTTGGGGAAGATCGTATATTCTCATCCATAAGTCTATCGAATTCAGAGCATAGGCAGACGGTGAAGTATTTGATCTTCCTCTCTCAACAAGAACAATATCATTATTAAAAAACCAAGGGGCTCTACGGCAGATTCTACTTACTTCTTCTTCTCCTTGAAGAGTCAGTAGGAAAGCTCCATTTGGGAAGTCCAGCATCGACCAAGGACACACCGGATTCCACATTTGTTGAATCCATTCTTTTAGGCCCGCTGGACGGATTGCTTCCTTAGTAAGTACAGATACTATCACTTGCCTTTTCCATTTCCAGAGGTCGATACTAGGCGGATTTTGGATGATAATAGGTTGCCTCTGACATGAAGGTTGGAGCAGTTCCTTGAACTTGTCTATTATAGCATCTTGATCGGGCGCTGATATACTTTGCACATTTTCCATGAAGGGCCCAGGAGCAGAGGGAGAGAAGAACCAGAGACAAAAGAAGAGCAGCAGATAAAGAGACTAGCCTGAGCTCAAGATAATATTTTCACTCAGCGATGGCTAAGCAACATTTGAACTACACGAGGGAGCATCCAGAGACTGAAAAACTCCTGCGCAGGGGCTCCGAGGCACGCCTCGGCTATTCCACTACAAGAAGATTCCGAGGCACGCCTCGCACACTCCGGGAGAGGGACTCCCGCCGACCGGACTCACCCTGATGCGGCCGGGGGCGGCGGCGGCGGAGAGGAGAGATTCTCTCTCCCCATTCATTCGAGCCGGGCATTTTCTACCTGACGAGACTTTAACAAAAAGAGAGAAAGAAAGATGTACGCCGGGTGTTGTTCGAGAAAAAAAATGACGAATCCGACCGAATTGTTCTTAATATTTTCATGATCCGGACCGATCCGATAACTGACGTACGGTTCGGTTTCAATTCTTCGCGGGAAATTTGGTCGAGCCAACCACCCCTTGATTATTTACTTACTTTCGGGTGGGTGGGTGGGTGTGTGTATACGTGTATATATACACAGATTGATATATATTTATATATATAGAGAGAGAGAGAGAGCATCGTCCACCAGTCAAGCTTTTCGACGACCCGATCGTTTGTTTTTTTTTCCTGCGGCGCGCGACCATATATCGGCCGTGATCTTTCAGTAGGAACGTGGTCGTGGCAGCTTTTATTTTTTTAAACACGTTATAGTTGATATCAATTAAGAATATGATTCGACAATTTAAATAACCTTTACGAACAACAGTAAAAATTAACATGTAGGATCATTTTAACATTTTCATGATTGTTGATGTACTAACTTGTTCTTCACTAGGAACCGACCCCGATGGATCCGATCGGTTGGTTGATCAAGCTCGGTCGGGATCGGGTCGAGGTCGGTCTAGCAGATTGTGAGCCCCGATCCCCGGACCCTTTTTCTTCTCAGTTGATAGGAACCATTAAGAGATGTTTAAGAAAGTTAGGCTTGAACCATAGAATCCAACCGACCGACCATGATCGGTGACACTATTAGGCCCTGTTTGGTAACATTATTTGACACCTCTATCATTATCAATTTTAAAATTGATATTCTTAGTAATCACTAAGAAGTGTTTGATTAATAATATCAATTTTGAAATTGATAGTGAAAACAAAACACATTATGTAACACCCTGTTTGGTAACACTATTAAGTACCTCTATCACTATCAATTTTAAAATTGATATTGATAGGAACCATTAATAGGTGTTTGGCTAATTGTATCAATTTTAAAATTTGTAGTACAAACAAAGCACATTATGTAATACAAGTGTCAACTTGTATTAATTTTGATATTGATACTCTAACATTTGAAAATATTAATATCAATATTGATATAGTACCAAAAATGAAACTCTAACCAAACAGGGCATAATATAAGTGTCAACTTGTATCAATTTTGATATTGATACTCCAACCTCTAAAATTATCAATATCAATATTGATATAGTATCAAAATTGAAACGGTAACCAAACGGGCCATTAGGTACCTCAAATTTTAAAAACTTGTGTTCTGTTCGATAACACTACTATTAGGTACCTCTATCACTATCAATTTTAAAATTGATATTAATAGGAAATATTAAGAGATGTTTAGTTAATTATATCAATTTTAAAATTTGTAACGTGAACAAAATATCTCATGTAATACAAATGTCAAGTTGTATTACTTTTGATATTGATACTCTAACATTTGAAAACATTAATATCAACATTGATACAGTACCAAGAATGGAACTCTGACCAAACAGGGTAATAACTAGTGATTGTCGGCTCATCAAAATGAGAGATATGTTAAAAGTAAAAATAAAAAAAGTACTTGAGAAGTGTAAGAGATTAAAAATCTCATCTATTTACCCGTTAGTGGTTCTGCTTCTAATATGGTTATTAATCTAACTTTATCCCAGCCTTGATATCAAAATAACCGAAAGAACGGTACGATAGACTTCAGTTTAACTCAAAGAAGAGCAGTTCGATGTGATTTAAATAAGTCAAGTGCCTCGGAAAAATAACTTAAAATAGTTGTCAAAGAAAAAAAAAGAAGAGGAGAAGTCTAGGCTGCAATCGATTTGGATTTACCTGATGAGTTGAGAGGAGTAACCTTATCCTACCAGAAGATTTCTCTGATTCGAGAACAAGATGCTGCGGGACAAAAGAAAACATTTTTTTTTAAAAAAGAAGAAGAAGAAGAAGAGAGAAAGCAGAGGTGTGTGCCCACATGTTTAATCTTTGATGTAAAATAAAGGGTACGTTTAATTTTTAATGTAAAATAAAGGGTCTTTGCCGTGTCCACCGCTGGTGTCAACATCTCACGATCAGATATCGGCGGATTACTTCTCCACGCCATTGGTCGAGATCTCACACGTCTAAACCTATCCGATTCAAGATGAGACCGCGGGGGCTCTGCTATCTCACCCAATAACCTGCAGTTCTTTACATATATTTATATATATATAACAATGTTAGGGAAGAGAAGAGAGGCGTCTCCTCCGTGTTCGCATATGAATTTTGATATTGATGTTTCCAAAAGAGTATATATATATATTAAGATCAAGATTGATACAACTACATATTCATATCATTATTTGTACGATAATTTATATCCGATATCAAATCCAAAACGACATACATGTCTAGCTAGTACCATTATCAAGCATATATATATATATAAATTGTGTGTGTGTGATCTCAAACACCCGTATCAGAAAAACAAGTTTGATGTTTTGAGGTGAAGGAACTTCGATATTACTGTGCCTAGCTACCATCAATAATATATCACAATTAATAAACTGATAATAATTTCTGCCGAGAAGATGAAATCAGACGGAGATGCATTTCTTCCGAAGTACGTAGTAATCTTTTTACTGGCGGTAGTAGTTCGTGACGTCGTGGATGAGCTGCGTCAGGTTCCGGTAGGAAGATCCACCTTCTTCCATGGCCTCCCTCGCCTTCCCCGCCAGCTCTCCGGCCCTGCTCCTCCTCCCCTCCCCTTCCTCCCCCGGATCCATCACCCTCCCCACCGCCTCCCGGATCTCTTCCTTCCCCACGAGCACCGCCCCGGGTCGGATCTCCGCCGCCGCCCACCCCGACGGCGATTTGACCCCCAGGCCGACGCCGGTGCGCGCCACCTCCACGACCAGCTTCTCGTTGAGGAACTGGTCGGCGAACATCGGCCAGGTGATCATCGGCACCCCGGCGGCGACGCCCTCCAGCGCCGAGTTCCACCCGCAGTGCGTGAGGAAGCCGCCGACGGCGGGGTGCGACAGGATCCGCACCTGGGGCGCCCACCCCCGGATGACCCGGCCCCTTCCCCTCGTCCTCTCCTCGAACCCTCCGCCGAGCCATCGCTCCACCTCCTCCGCCTCGTCGCCGCCGGCGCGGATCGCCCAGATGAACGGGTGCCCCGACGCCTCCAGCCCCAGCCCGATCTCCGCCAGCTGCCGGGCGGAGAACCGCGCCAAGCTTCCGAAGCAGACGTAGACCACCGACCTCGGCATCATCCCGTCGAGCCAGCGCCGGCACCGCTCGTCGTCGTCGTCGACGTCGGAGGGCGGTTTTCCCCTGCTGGTCGTGGACGACGCCGCCGCGCCGCCGAGCGCCACCGGGCCGACGGTCCAGACCTTCATCCCCGTGATCTCCCCGTACAGCTCGTCGTACCCGTGCTCCAAGTCCGCGAAGCTGTTGACCACCACGCCGAACGTCTCCTTCTCCGACTCCCGGACCGTCTTCACGATATCGTCCATGGAGGACTTCGCCGCGAAGTTGGCCGGCAGCTGGGCCGCCGTGATCTCGATCCTGTGAGGTATGCCGGGCACCGACAACGGCTCGCTGTCGGAGAAATCCCCGTCGGTCTCCATGAATTTCCGCAGCTTGAGCACGCAGAGGGGCGTGAAGCAGCAGCCGGCGGTGAACAGGATCCGCGGAATCCCGAGGGTCCGGGCCGTCTTGGTCGTCCAGGGGAGACCCATGTCGGAGACTATGCAGCTCGCCGGAGGCTCCACGGTGGAGATGTACGCTTCCGCCGCCGGCCGCATCATCGCCGTGGCTCGGAAGAAGCTCGGGAGCAGCTCCTTCGACGGGAGGGTATCGAGGTTCTCGCATCCCTCCGGCAGCCCCGCCTCCCGACACGGGAAGGGGATTTCCACCAGGCGGAGCGGGAGGCTGGCGCCGGCGGCGAGATCGACGTCGGGCCGAAACCGGGCGGCGTTCAGGGGCGTGGTGACGACGGTGGCGAGCACCCCGCGAGAGGCGAAGAGCCGGGCGATGTCGAAAATGGGAAGCATATGGCCTTGGGCCATGAGAGGGATCAGGACGAAGTGCGGCACGGCGGCGCCTTTGCCCTCCGTCTCCATGTCCATGGCAGCAGCTCCTCCGAGGCGCGCGGCAGGCCGGGATGAACAGGGGACGACGGCGGTCTTATATCTCTCATATGTTTATATATATTAAATGAGTGCGGATCAACTCAGTCCCGGAGTGGAGAGAATCCTCGGACACCAATCAGAGGCGGTCACGAACCTCGTCACTTAAGTGGCGGTTCAAGTTATGTTACTGAACCGGTTCGGTGCACCGTTACCGAGCTCTTTGTAAATAATCACTACCCGTCGGTAGTGATTTACAAAGGGCTCGGTAGCGATTCAGCCCTTTTCGATAGCAGTTCACCAAATCGGTTCAGTAACATAACTTGAACTGTCACTTAAGTGACGGAGATATGTGACCGCCTCTGATTGGAGACTGAGACTTCTCCCTCCACTAAGAAACTGAGGTGATCCGCTCTCTATATATATTGGTTGCAAGTGTACGTGCACCATTCGGTAATCTCTCGGTAACTCAGTCCAGTTGGATGCCTGTAAAATGGCCTCGATGAACTAGTTTTCCCGAAAAGGTGGTCCCACCTTTTGTTTGGTTGCACGTAAACAACTGAGTCAACCAAGAGCACATTTCTTTGACTCGCTGGAAGTCCGGATTTTGACGTCCTGCAACACAACGTGAAATGTGCATGTAAATTAATATATGTCTAAGTTTAAATTTTTTTTCTGTGTATTTTGTGTTCCTACAAACATAGGTGTAACCTTATGATAGTACTTCCAAATGATTAAAATATAACTCTTTAACAGTACAAACTTAGGATATTTGAATTTTCTTTTCCATGAAAAACTTGATTACACGCAAAAGATTTCCAGTCGTTTAAAAAGAAAACATAGTAACAGTAAACGGATCCGTATCATAAAAGCTGTTGGTTTCAAAGGGTGTGCAAGCTATGTTTAATTTAATTTTAGATATTTTTTATGATAAAAACTGAATTTTACCGGATCCGACGTAACAATTAAGCCGCATCAGCTGAATTCAGTTTGATCCAATTCCCTTCGATTTAAAATAAAAAATCTATTAAATAATAAAATAATAAAATAAATAATGATTTATTAAAAAGTTACATAAATTTTATTTTCATCAAACAATATGATACTTTTTAATTAATTTTATATAATTTATTCTAATTAAATTACTGATTTAAATATAACCAAACAAATCGATTTAAACGGCTTTGTTACGCCCTGCGAACGGCGAGCTGGGCCTCTAACTAGTGTTCGGATTTGGGCGAGTTCCTGAATCGGGGTCCACTTGCTAGCAGCCCAGTCAAAGCATTTGACCTTTGACTTGGACCGCTCCACTAAATGGACGGCATCAGCAACGAGGACGTGTCCGAGTGTAGATAAGATAAGATTCTTATAAGATAATCCTCAAAGCCTGGTAAACTCCAGAATATGGCCCACTTAACACAAAAGGTGCATGATTCCGTTTGATCTAGTTTGTGGTATTATATATATATATATAAAGAAACAAATGAAATCGAATCGAATAAGGTGCTTGAAATGAATCAGTCCGATTCCATCCCGTTCGGTTTGAGATCGAAAATAGATAAAATACTTAAATGTTATGCATACATACATGCTGATTGTTGTGTTATAAATAATTAAAATAACTCGTACGTATGTGCTGATTCGCACCCGCGGTTCAAACCAAACCAACGATCCGGTTCCGTTTGGCCGGCTGAACCATTTAATGCACACCCATAGTTAAGCCTGACGTTTGTCCATCGGAAAATTCTGAAATTTAACTAATATTTTTCCCTTGATTAGGTCATCTAACTCGAATCACCAAGACGATGAGTCAGTGGATCGCTACTTTATTCCAACACCTAGCAAGTTTTAAAATTTGTTAAAGATGTGTTTGAAAAAAATATATGTTTTTAGGATTCTTTCCTCGACCAAACTAAAAAAAAAAGATAAGAACTTTTCTTTCCAAACTTTTTAGTCATCCATAAAACTTTTTAGTTATCCATAGCTCCCACTCTTTTTTATTTCCGTATGTCTCGCATGATAATTTCCACTTTTACTATCTTGCAGCCTACCGGATAACATTGTTAAACATCTTTGCAACACTTACATGATTTTAAAATCGATATTGATATAAATTCTTTCCCTCCTGACATCAATTGTAAAATTCGTAGTACAAACAAGAGAGATATCTACTTCTCTCAACTTTGCCATCAATACTCTCACCTTGAAATTCAAAATAGAAACCACATGTCATTCTTAATACTCCAAACCAAACAAACAGGGTATCTGATTGATTTAATGCTAATATAAAATTCCACGTATACCGATTTTGGTACGACCGGACACTATATATATATAGATGAGTTCGGATCACCCCCACGGAACCTCCCGAGGGAGTTCCCTGCGATCACTAACGTTTGGACATTAAATACACTATCTATCTTGTCGTGTATTTATTAATCGTCCCATTATGCATTAAATGTCTAAATGTCAGTGATCTCAGAAAACTCCCTCGGGGTACATGTGAGGTGATCGAAACTCTGTATAAATATATGTATATATATACCATGTAACATGTAGAAAGCACCGTATGATCGGTGGGCCCCCTCTACCCTGTTCTTCTTATCACCAGGTCATCTCCTTCTTCTTCGTCGCATGAAACGCCGCCATCTCATCAATCAGCTTCGTCATCGTCGCGTGAGACGACCCCCCGGCCTCCATCGCCCTCCTGCCCATCTCGCTCAGCGCCTCCACCTTCCTCCTCCGCTCCTCCGCCTCCTCTCCGCAGCCCATCACCCGGTTCACCGCCTTCTCGACCGCCTCCCTCCCCACGACCGCGCCCCTCCTCTTGGCCCCGTCCCACACGGGCTCCGTCACCCCGACCGGAAGTCCGACCCCCAGAGCGTCGACGACGAACCGCTCGTTCAGGAACTGGTCCCCGAATCCCGGCCACGTTATCAGGGGAACCCCGGCGGCGATGCCCTCCACCGTCGAGTTCCAGCCGCAGTGCGTCAGGAACCCTCCGACGGCCGGGTGGGAGAGCACCGCCACCTGCGGCGCCCAGCCCCTGACGATCAGCGCCCGCCCCGCCGTCCTCTCCTCGAAGCCCTCCGCCGCCAGCCACCCCTCCACCGCTTCGCGCTCGCCCCCCGCCGCCTTGATCACCCAGACGAACGGGTGCCGCGCCGCCTCCAGCCCCAGCCCCAGCTCCGCCAGCTGCGACGGGCCGTCTCGCACCAGGGTTCCGAAGCTGACGTAGAGCACGGACCGCGGCTTCATGGCGTCGAGCCAGGACAGGCACGCCTCCCCGCCGGCCGCCGCCGCGTCGCCCCGCGACGCCTTGTCCGCGGCGTCGCGGTTGCAGAGGGACACGGGCCCGACCGCCCAGACCGGCCGCCCGCCTCGGGCGGCCGCGTAGCCGGCGATGTACTCCGCCTCGAGGGCGGCGAAGGTGTTGACGACATCGCCGCAGGACATCGCCGCCGCCTGCCTCCGCTCCTCGTTGAACCGCTCCCACTCCGGCCCCGGGAAGAATCTCGGCACCAGCGCCCTGGTCACCTCGACCCTCAAGGGCAGGCCGGGCACGGCGACCGGCGTCCGATCGTCCTCCACACCCTCGTAAGCTCCGCCGTGGACCAGGTTGTGCTCGGCCAGCAGGGAGAAGCAGGACATGCCGTAGAAGTCGAGCCTGGGCACGCCGAGGTCGCGGGCGACATGGCGGGTCCACGGGTGGCACATGTCGGAGACGATGCAGCTGGGGAGCGGGGGGGTCCGGCGGAGGTGGGCCAGGAGCGGCTCCCGCAGCATCTCCGTCGCGGCGAAGAAGTTGAGGACCAGGTCGTGGCCGGGGATCATGTCCACGTTCTCGCAGCCGTCGGGCAGCCCCGCCTCCTCGCAGGGGAACCGGAGGGTGAGGAAGCGCAGGGGGAGGCGGCGCTCCTCCGCCCGGCGGACGACGGCGGCGATACGGGAGAGGTTGGCGGCGGTGGTGACGAGGGTGACCAGCACGCCGCGCTCGGCGAGCAGGCGGGCGAGGTCGACCATGGGGATCATGTGGCCCTGGGCCATGAGCGGAACGAGGACGAAGTGGAGCTCTTGCCCGTCGGAGGCGGCCATGGCCATGGTTAATTAATCCTCTGCGCGCGTCCACGGGTGTATATATGAGTGCAGATCGCCTGAGGAGGACTCCTGAGGGAGCTCCCTCAGGCCACACAAAACCACATTAAATGTGGGTCTCACATCAAGTTCTGAAGGTGAATTAAATAGTCGATGTGGCCCATATTTAATGTGGTTTTGTGTGTGGCCTGAGGGGGCTCCCTCAGGAGCCCTCCTCAGGCGATCTGCACTCGTGTATATATATATATACACGCATATCTCATACAGGTAGGATAGGATGATGGTAGGCGAGGAGATGCGGTGAGGGAGCAGAGCCCCCACAGCGTGTCGGGGAGAGGCGTGCGCCCCTTGGCAGGGCGATGAGCAGCGGATATGACATCTTCCAACCGGTATATACTTTAGAGGTGCTGCATGGTATCCGAATAACTCGAGGATAAACTTAATTTATCCTCAAGATTTAGGGGATAAGGGTTTAATTTCGGGGATAACTTAAGTTTATCCCCGAAATTTTATGGCACCGAACAGGCCCTAAAGAAACCAGCAAGAGCCAAATAGGATAATAAGTCAGAGTCCGACTGGCCGAGTAAAGGCTCGATCATCAGTTACGCATGACACCGTGCACGTATTTGGCCACTGAGCCATGTGACCCAAAAAAGAATCCGAATCCGATACTGATATGGACCAGAAAATATAGAGTTCCAGTCACCTCGGACTTCTTAATAAGCCGGAGAATAAAATTCACCGTGATTTAAATATCAATTTAACTCGTGCAACCCACCTAGATCCACGAATGTGTCTAGACAAAGAAAAGAAAAGAAAAGAAAACTCTTTCCGTCAGCTCACCGAGACAACCCGGACTCGAAATTATAAGTCCGATATTATTTGATTTGGGGATGAATTCAGAGATATCGCGATGATATTCGATTCGAAATTTTAATTGATATGATTAATATCGGCGTAAAAGAGCAAATTAACTGGATCTAGATGCCCTTGGTCACCGCGCAAGAGGAGCAAGTGTACTCCGGGCCGGCACGCCGGTTGAATACCTCAGCCCGCGGGTTTACGAGCACCCAGTTTGTAAATTTTGTTGACCCAACCGGTCGATCAGATGATTATCCCTCCCAACTTTGAAGAAGCCACGTTGGATGATACTCTGAAGACGTCTCTTGTCTTGCGTGCCCTATAACTTCAGATGCAAGCCTCGTGTGGAGGCAATCGTTCAAGCTTCCTCGAGATGTTAGATTCGTGTTCCAGCGTGCTGGAGGTACTTCCTTCACGTCCAAAGAATTTAGTACACACACACACACACAAAAGTTCACTGCAAGGACCATCTTTACGTCCCAACAGGAGCTCGGGTAAGATAAAAGATTAATGAATGCGAAGACGCAAAAGAAAGGGGCGAAGCAGGGCCAGTGAACAAAGATAACAGGTTTGGCGGCGGAACCCTCCCCCGGCGGTCCTTCGTCTGGCGGCCCCCTCGCCTGCGGCAGCTCCCGCGGCGGAACCCTCCCCGGCGGGTCCCTTCGCCTGGCGGCCCTCTCGCCCGAGGCTGCTCCCTCGGCGGAACCCTCCCCCGGCGGTCCTTCGTCCGGCGGCCCCCCTCGCCTGCGGCAGATCCCGCGGCGGAACCCTCCCCCGGCGGTCCTTCGTCTGGCGGCCCCCTCGCCTGCGGCAGCTCCCGCGGCGGAACCCTCCCCGGCGGTCCCTTCGCCTGGCGGCCCTCTCGCCCGAGGCTGCTCCCGCGGCGGCACCCTACCCCGGCGATCCCTCGTCCGACGGCCCCTATTCTCCGGCGGTAGATCTCTGTGGCGGAACCCCGGCGGCCCCCTTTCTCCGGCGGCAACCTTGCTCGCGGCGGACCCCTCCCGGCGGTCCCCTTCTCCGGCGGCCATCCCCGGTGGAATCCCTATCCGAGGCCCCCCTCGCCGGCAGGAACCTTGTGTTGAGGTTTCTTTTTAGCTGCTTCATCCTTTCGTGGTATTTTGCTGGTTCTCTGTACCTAGCGTATTGTCCGTCCGTGTTTTGACCATTGTTAGTATTATTAGCATAGTCGTTTTGAGGTCGCGTTAGGTTTGGGAGGGAGGAAACCTTGCTCGCGGCGGACCCCTCCCGGCGGTCCCCTTCTCCGGCCGCCATCCCCGGTGGAATCCCTATCCGAGGCCCCCCTCACCGGCAGGAATCTTGTGTTGAGGTTTCTTTTTAGCTGCTTCATCCTTTCGTGGTATTTTGCTGGTTCTCTGTACCTAGCGTATTGTCCGTCCGGGTTTTGACCATTGTTAGTATTATTAGCATAGTCGTTTTGAGGTCGCGTTAGGTTTGGGAGGGAGGGATGCTCCTCCCTCCCACTTTCCCTTTTCCAACACTTTGCCAAAAATTTCTTTTAGGCATTTTGTACACTTTTGTTGTGTTGGATTTGTGGAGCTCGGCTTACTTACGTTCGTTTCACTTTTTTTCTGCGTCGGCGTCGTTTGTAGTCCAAAGACCGGGTTTTAACTCAGTCTTTGTCACCTTTAGCGTTTTAGACGCTAAATCTCTCCCGAGACCGTTGGTTTGGGCTTTATCCACTCCTGTTTGGAGTGATCTTCCGGTCTCGCTGCAGTTTACAAACTCCCCTGAAGGAGTTCTTACTTGGACCACCCGACCACGTTTGCACCTGTGTGTGCCGGTCAACTCGTGGTGGTACAGTCTCTTCTTGAAAATTTCTTTTTCCAAGATCACTTTCTTCATGACTCGGTCTAGTGTCTGTGTTTGTTTATCTTTGTTCAAACTATGTAAGCTCTTTAGTCTTGTTTAATGAATATGGTCCTGTCTTTGTTCAAAAAAAAAAAAAAACAAAGATAACAGGTTTTGCATCTTTGAAGAAAGAGTTTCAGAAACAACCACTTCTTGGAGTCGGTACCAAGGAAAATTTCCAGGCTTACTTCTTTGAAGGCGGAGGCGACATGGCTTTGCTGAGGACGTAACAATCGGGTGGGTTGATGTTCTTCGCGTAGTAATTCTTGATCGTGTCTGTGATGTCGAAGCCAAATTTTTTGTAGAACGAAATAGCATCGTCGTTATTTGTCTGAACATGCAGATAAATCTCTTTAACGTTCTGTTTGACGGAAAGATCCAAGATATAATTCAGCAACTTTGTACCTGAAAAAAACCACACTAAGCTCTAATTTGTGCCATAATCCCATCCATGAAAAGCAGAGTGTGGAGGTAGACAAAATCCATAATCCTTATTATGGCTCATGCTGCTAAGATACAACACAAGCTGTAGTTAACTCTTTCCAATTCCAACAACTCTAGCAAGCACAGTTCTAGTTTGGGTTGATCGGCGCGTTCAATCAGATAAGTTTGACCACACGAAGGAGATAAGTTTGACCTCAAAAAAGTAGTCAGCAAGTTAGCTAGCAGACAACTTAAGAAAAGCTACTCCAGCAGACTGGTGCCAAAGAACAAGTTGCTGAACAGGAACTGCCAAACCATGGGACTGAATAAGAGAAATGAGTGTGGTTGTGGAAAAGCGTCTGCAAAATATGGTAAGCCTTGATGCCAAAGTCAAATGGCACTAGCATGGAGTATGATCTTGATTCGTGGAAGGACATTTTAAGATCATAATGTGTAGGTCGTCCAAAATGGAGAACATCAAGATTCACACTATAATCATCGTGCATAAGACACTTGGGATAAAGATTCTATCGTCAGTGAATTGCATAGGAATTTTACAAAGATCAAATGTTAAAGCACACCAGGCCAAGCAAAACAAGATCAAGTCTCATATTCGACTATAATAGGGATGCTTTTCCCAGTCCTACTACGAGTAGGACACAGTGGTCTGAAACAAGGATTGGGCTGGCCCGATGCAAGCCCACTTGGGCTTCAGTTTTGACCCAACACCACCTGTGCACACCCTCTCTTGATCCTGCCACATCAGCCAAAGGAACTGACATCTCCTCCTATTTTAGAAGCCCGTGGCCATGTTTATCATCCTCAAACCTTCCCATCCAGCCCCATCCCCAAAGAAATAGAAATCAGCTATATTTATCAAGGCTTGGATGTGCTAATAGTATCTCCTGAAATCTAGGAGCTACCCGGTTGTAGGTAGGAGCATTGGACTTGGACGGACTAGCAGGCTTCTCATGTGGCAAAATATCAAAGATAGAATCTCGAAGGATACTAAAAGGTGGCAGGAGAACACCAGGCAATCTCAATCTGCCAGATCTCCACAGTCGAAATTTCAAAATTGCATGTCTAAATATCAAATATATAAAATACTGTTCAAGTATGTACAGGTGTAGAATAATGCATAACAAATATGCATACACACTCTGATAGTTCAGTGATAGAAACTAATTCCATTTGTTAAAAATAAGGTTTTTATGCCCCCTCATTCCTTGTACTCCCACGTATAATGTATTCAAGATTAAATAAAATAAATTCAAGTCCACTTGACATGATGTGTTACTACAAAAATGACACCAGATCCAAATGTACTTTAAAGAAACGGATGAAAATAAATAACTCACACAACTTACTTAAAACTTACCTAGACAAACAATCATAATTAAACTTAAACCAAATAATAACGCTTTCATTCATAAAATGTTAAAATAATCAGTCCAACTTCACTCCATAAATTAATACATAAAAAAGGACCACCAATGGTTGAAAAACATGTTAAGTTCAATCTAACTTAACCACAAAATTAAGTGGGTAATGCTACTTAATTAAATAAGTAAGCATAATAAAACTTAAATCAAATAACAACTTAAACATTAACAAAATGTTAACACCATCAAACTGAAATCATTTCATAAAATAATATATAAAAATACCTACCAAACTTTAGAAAAGAAGTTAAGTTTGGATCAAGCTTAATCATTAAATTAAGTGGATAATGTTAATAAGAACAAATCTTAATAACAAAATTCACTAAAATCATGACAAAACAACAATAAAACACATAAAAAAGTTACTTCCTAAAAAACAAACTAAAATAAAAAAGCAAAAGAATTTGATAACTTATGAAAAGTTAACAGATAAACAAAAAACATGTTAACAAAACATCAACCTCAATATAAATTGTCTAAGTCAAATTAACGACGAAAGACACAAAAAATCAGATCAAATGAGCAAATCAAACAAAATTTTCATAAATCAAACAACATCTTGACATCTTAACAACTCAATTAAGATAATCTCTAAACCCAAAACAAATCAAATCACAAAATTAAATTCATGAACTTAAAATAAATCAAATCACAAAATACAACCTCATAAGGCCATAGGGATATGTCTTCCGGTCTTTGTACTTTACATAGATGAATGACCTTCAATCAATGTGTTATTGTGATGGTTAATCAATGGTGTTTGAGTAGTTGATTGATGTAATTAACACCGGAATATTGCAAGTCTAGTAAGGAAAGGTCATCTATTTTTCAAAGAACTCAGATAACCTCAACATAAAAATGTGATTCAGATTGCCAACGTGATAACCAATTCCCATATCAACACTTAAGATATCTGTGAAATTGTTTGTGTTCCTATATATGAATACCACCCAAATTTAGCTAGTACTTCTACAAATACTATATATTTTCATAGTCGTCAATGCTAAAATCAAAATGAAGAAACAAGAAAGTTTTTCCATAAAAAGCTTTATTTTTCTATTAAATTTTTGGGGTTTCAACAAGCTCCCACACACTACAATCCTTCACAGCAGATTTGAATAAGTCATTTCCACTATCACGCACACATAGGTCATTTTTAAAACTGAGAAAATTTACAAATATATTATTATGAGCAAATTTATGGAGCATCCTGAGAAGTGGTTTAGAGTAGTTAAAAGAAACAGCACACGTATGAGCAAAAACTTGAACCCAGATAACAAGTGGTAAAAGAGAACTGAGAAGACACAGTGAATCATCTCTAACCTATTCCCAGTTTGCGGTATGGAGCCAGAACACCCAATGTCATAATATAAATAGAAATAGTCCCTTCTTCCTTTTTCTCAACTCGACAGGCAACTGAACCAACACATATATCATTATAGTAAGCTGCAGATGGGATAAAAGACAGTAATTAGTATCTTCCAATGCATAGAAAGAATGAATGATTTCAGACAAGAAATTTCAAGCTGCTGTCTGATAAGCCTAAAATGTAATAATTTTCTGCACCTTAAGACTACCATGACCTGACTCTAGTGATAATTGTCATTGCTTCATTTGATCCCTTAAAAACACGGATTGGGAAGGAATGTATCACTCCTTACATATAAACTCAATAAATGCAAAAATTACCTAATTGTAGGAGATTGAAACAATTTACCCCAGATTTAAGAAAACTACATTAATTAACATTACCTTCAGTATAAGAATCTTGAAAATCAATTTAGGGATGCTTTATGCTTAGAGGCTTAGAGCTAAAAAATAGTACCACACTTGCTTTGTTATACAGCATTGCCTCTCTGTCAATCTGTCTAGATCATTGTAAAACATAACAATTTTCAAAGGGGTGACAATATCAGTGCTACAATTCCTCACTCATACTTCTAACCAAGGAAGGCAGGATCGTGGATCGCGACCGGGTCGGCCCGGCTCTGGGCCGACCTGGTCGGACCGGGTCGCGACCCGGTCCGATCCAAATTATTTAAATTTTTTTTTTTGATAATTCGAAAAAAAATCGAAAAAATGTCGAAAAAAATCGAAAAAAATCTGAAAAAACAGAAGTATAAACTTTACCCAACCGTTTACATAAACTTGACTTGATCTTCATTTTCTACATAAGCCTTATACTCTTCCCACGACATTGTATTATATACAATATGCCACACATGCTGATGAATATTATATTCTGGAGTCCCTTCTACAATGACCCTAATGTCGCTACTGGGTCCTAAAAAACCACCAAAGTAATGTTCATATGGGGATTGAATCGGGGTGTCCATGGGTGATCTATAACTCATCCCACTCCACTCTTGGTCATTTGTAGGAAACCAAGAGCCTTGAGATGAATCATACCCGTAGGTCGGTTGTTCATATCCATGGTACTGATGTCCACCATGTTGGGTATGTTGAGTTCCTCCACCCTGCGACCTCGCCCCATGGTCCATGTCTTGGGTCGCGTGGGTATACTGGTCTTCTCCAGTGAAACGTTCTGCCGTAGTAGGAGCTCTCCCCACATCCGCGGATCTCTGCCTACTTGAAGCCGTGGCTCCCTGCCCCTGGTGTCCCACTCCATCACCGATTCATCGTCTTTTTAGTTATACCTGTTAAGAATAATATTAACAAATTAGGTATAACATAAAACAAATTAAGTAAAATCGTTTGTAAAGTTAGCTTACCGGTCCAACCATCTGTCATCAACGTACAACCTCTTTCATCCCAAATCCTTTCAAAGGACTTGACGTACTTTCTTGTATCGTCCACCTCCATGGGAAGATATACGTTGTATATCTCCTTTGACAGGTCCAGCACTCCTTTTCCAACATCACCGATGGTGTCGATCATGTTTTCATAGTACGGTCCCTTGGCAGCATTTGCCGGTATACTATGATGGAAGAACCACCTTGATGTCGCTCGTCCGATCTTTTCTTTGCAAATTTTCAAATTCTTCAATGCCGTCGTTATCGATGTTTGGCGTTGCCGTGGTCGGGTGACAACAGGATCAACGGGACCCACTTCGGGTCATCATCTCGAGCGAGATCAGCTGAATCTCCTCCTCCACAGATGGGTTAGATCCCCTTCCACTCCCGGATCCTTGACCACCGATCGGCCGGTGCGTGAGCAAATGGTCTTCGTCGGCGAATGACTTCCGACTTGCCTCCATAGCCCGATAAAGATCCTCTAATTTTCAAACATAGAAGTAAAAAAGGTAATAAACTTATTAGGGAAAGAGATAAATAATACATAATACATACCATCTTCGAGGCCTATATCACGACGAATGTTCGAACGCTCTTGTCCGGTTCCATATATGTGTACGGAATGTCTTCGGTTCGGCAATTTCTTCCCGAATCGTATCCTTATGCCGCGCTTTGAAGTTCCCTTCGTCGCTTCCAATTCTAGTAGATGCCGTCGGAATTGTGCTCTTACCTCGGGTGGAGCACGAGAGCACGGGAGCACATTGCCCTTTTCATTCCGGCAAGGTGGTGTTTTAATGCAAAAATACCACCGTGCATAACTTTATCACAAGATTTACATTGCACTTCTCTGGCCGTCACGGACAAGAAAGTGCAATGTAGCCAAGCCGGATCATTCCGGGTTGACCCAAGAACTTCGGTGTCACCACTTGAGAAGCCATGGTGAACAAAAGAAAACAACAAGGAGAACAACAATTAAACAAGTTAACCTTCACAAAATAAAATAAGAACTTTGGGGGGGTGGGAATAAGTCTTAAAACGTAAGGCTTAGAGGGCTTAGAATGAGGGGAGAGGGGTGGGTATGAGAGCCTCCCTTGGGGGCCTTATATAGGCCCCCAAGGGGCGCATTGCTTCCCGTGGGGGGCAAGGATCCCCTGCGGGATCCTGGGACTGGGTCGCGCGACCCGACGATCGGGTCGCGACCCGAGGGGATCCCCCGCTCGGGTCGGACCAACCGGATCCCGATCGGGCCGGTCGGCCCAAAATCCGACCGGATCGGGTCCGGGTCGCGACCCGGATCCCGATCCGGCATTCCATGCTTCTAACCATATCCTTGTAAAAAAAACTAAAAAATCCTCTAAAATCTTCTGCAACTCAAACATAAGTCATCCCTGGCTGAAAACCTCAAAATGCTATTAGACTGTAAGCTAGTTGTTCTTTTAATTCGGGGGCTATAAAAGGAAAAATAAGGTATTTTGTTCAAAACATAAAAACAACATAATAAAGACCTTTTGAGGGGGTTAAGATGGCAGTGATTTATTTTCAAACAGCACAAGGTTTCAAGGATTTTTTTAAGACTTTCAAATTTTCAACAGATATATTTAAAAGTAGGAAAAATTATGAAGACTGAAATGTAAAAATGCCTTACAGAAAAGGTTATTGTTTCATGTTACATGGGGAAGGGACCAGAAAGAAAAACAAGGAACACACACATTAACCAGCCCAGTCAATCATGCAGTCTCTTTACAGTTTTCTTATGTTCTACAATCTTAGCAAAATAAAATTCCGAAAAGAAAACAAGTGATATAGAGAGTAGAAAAATACAAGGGATAAGAAAACAAAAACTTCTTAGAGAAGGTTTTGCATTCAGCATAAATTTGCTAGTATGGTAATAGAAGTTCGAGTTTTGGAACTTCCGTACATCGAATAACAAACGGCACCTGCTCTATGGAAAATTACAGAGATTATTTGATGCATAACAGAGGGAGACAAACGATCAGTCAGCGGTGATTGGTGATGGTGGCGAGAAAAGGCCCCTCCTCCCACCTTTTCTCACGCAATCCTTCTCCTCTCGGACAAGCAAGCATTGGAGGCCTTAATTTCCATGTTCAATCTTCATTAACTCTCAAAACAGCAATTACATACTTATTTATAGGGATTGAAAAGATCCTAATAGATAATGAACTAAGGTATCCCTATGGTTTTTTTAACAACAAATCCTTTCTAGTAGTTACCCAAACTTCTAAAGGAAAATAAAAAGAAGCATACTAAAATGCTAAAATTCCTAGAATACCAAAACATTGATGACAACCAAACTCATGCTATAGAAAACGTCAGGACCAATCCTGAATACTTGTAATGCCGATTGACGCGTGTCTGCGTCATTAGTCTCTCGAACTACCTTCACCTTCTAAAAAGGGAAAAATGAACTCAATATTCGCTTCCAAGAAAAAAAGAAGAAGAAGTTAAAAGTACTGCGTTCAACTTCGATGAAAAATGAATTTCCATACAATGTTTATCTCCCAAGAAAATGAAACTCTAAAACTTCGCAGCGCAGCTTCCAACAAAGGAAAATGTAGAACAACGTTATCAATTACGAAAATCAGAGAACGAAGAGTAAACCCATGGCTTTTCACGATCAACCAGGATCCAATGCGCTTCACCGAAGAGCGTGCACGGTAGGAAAGCGACGAACACAGGAATAGCAACGCCAAGCAGGACTCCATCAGCTGACAGCCATACCGAGACGGGTGAAGTCGCCGGAGGAAAGGGCGTCGGCGTAGTACTTGTCATTGTAGCGGACGGGGAACAGCACCGAGTTCAGCTTCTTCAGCTGCATCAGGTTCTTCTCCCGCAAGCTGTCCAGAGAGATGGCCATCTCGCGCGCTCGGAGGAGGAACTGCCTGGGGTTTTCGGCGCCTGTCCGCTTCCGATTGATCGATTCCTCCTCGGCTCCGAGGGGCGGAGAAAAACGGTACTGTTGTTATTAAAGTTTATCATAGATTGTAAATTTAGATAATTTTTACGTCAAAAAAAGTAAATTTAGATCATTTTAAGCTTTCGTACTTTTCTGCTTGACAACAAGAACATTGACCGGAAAGGCCCATCATATGCGTGTGATGTATCGCATACGATGACGACAAACAGATTATTGATGTATCCATTACTTTGACGGCCCATCATATGCCCAAGTCGTTGTTGATGTATCAAGAGCCACTTGATTATCTCTTGATTGTTTGTTAGTTTGGTGAACCACTTAGTTTGGTGAATCAGACAACATTGGTCATCCTTGATAACCCATGTTTGAGTGCCACTCAAATCAAAAAGATCATCATCGAATAGTTATCTGCTGGCCCCACAACCATTTTGGTTGGTTTTCTGACCCAAAGAAGTCACTTTTTATCAGACAAAAAAAAGCAGAAATGTAACTTAGGTGGCTTGTTTATTATGTTTATCGATGTAATCAAAAATATTGTCTATGACAAACATTTTACAAATAAACGTCATTCTCATCTTTCACCTACACTTACGTTACGTGAACCCTTTGTTTATGCATGTTGGTACCGTGTGACATGTTGCAATTATGCGAGAAAAAAACAAGATCAGCCAATATCGTATTTTTTTTCCCTCCTCGGAAAAACAAAATAGAAATGCGTGTGTCGTTGACCCCATAGGGTTGGATTGATTCCAATGGGCCTTCGAAAAAAACAGGCAATTCTTGGTTCATCATCGGGGTATGAGATCAACAATGTACATAGAAAATAGGATCCTAAGTTCATAGGATCCTAGTTGGATAGCAGAACTATGTGCAATAATTTAATTACAGAACGGGAGGAGAATGGATAATTCCAGATGACCCCATCTGAAGTTTTGGTTGTGGGCAGCCAGTTTCCGTTGCTTGTCCGATGCAAAAGTCTCGGCATCCTCATATCACATCAGCGCGAACTCCCGAAGCCAGATCAACACCTCATTTCTCTTCAAGACAAACAGAGAATAATATACTTCAGCATGAAGAAGAAAAAAAAATCAAACGGCAAAACCTATACAACCATCCCAAGCCTCCAAGGCTCCAACTAGGGGTGTAAACAGGTCGGGTTCAGGCCTGATCCGCATAGATCCGAACCCGAGCCCGATATCATAAATCCATATTCCGATTCAGATCCGAAACATTTACACTAGTGAACTTGGATCTAAATCCAGCTCCGAAAACTTAATACGGATTTGGGTCTGTACCGCAAATCCGAGAATGTTCTATGCAAAATGCATCTGTCAGATCTCGCTGCAATTGAGGAAGGGGATGCCGACAGGGAAGATGGATCTCCTCAGTCACCACCACTTCCACAGCCAGTACCCTGTTCTGCCGTGGAGCAATCACTACGCTGTCATGAAATCTCTCACCTCCATCGTGTTCTACCTCCATGAAGAATGGGAGGAGCAGATCATCCACCGAAACATAATGTTCTCTGTTGTCTTCCTCGATGTCAACAAGAACCCCGACTTTGGCAGCTTCATCTTGGCGGAATTTTGACAAGGAACGGCCATGGTGACCAGGCCAGCTCGGCCCGTGCAAGCAACCTGCCGTGGGCGTAGCGAGCAGGTACCTCTCCCTCTGCCGCTGCAGCTCTCTCAAAAGTTGGTACTGGAAGAGCCCTGAAACCACCACCCCTCTTTCCTTCATCACCGGCAAAATCGGCGCCACCGAGGCACCGTGAGGGACTGGGAACCCCACCGCCCTTCGTAGCGCAAACTTCTCTGGTTGGGGGTGCCCTTATTTCTTCTCAGATGGGGGATCTGCGTTGCCACTGCTGCCACCGCCGCAGTCCCGTTGGCCCCTTCGTTGCTTGTCCTTCACCTCCCCCTAAGCTGGGCCACGCTGGCGCAGCCTTCCTCACAGGCCAAGGCGGTGAAGTCTGTGCCCTCGTCTATCGACGTCTTCGTGCGGATCTGCGCTGCTGCGGACTGTCGACCGGATCGGGTGCTCCTCCGATGGAGAAAGTAGAGATTAATCTGATGGTCAAAAAGGGCTTATTTTATTTATATTCACGTCTATATGTTAACGGAGATACTGAATGAGAATGACATATTTGTGATTTTCTCTTTCTTCCCTCTTCTCTCGCTCGCTCTCTCTCTCTCTCTCTCTCTCAAAGGCAGGACGGCTCCCGCGAGGATTTGCGGTGAAGTCCCTTCCCTTCCCCCTCACCTCCGATGGCGGTGTGGCTCCTTCCGGCAGCTACGAAGCTGGCCCTCCTCCTCCAGTGCAGAGACCAGATAGTCCCCCGTCAACACCCCCTTTCTCTCTCGCGATGGTAGGAAACCCCTTCCCGCTAGGGCTCGCGCGGCCCTCCTTCCCCTCCTTCTGGCAACGGTGGCAGCTTTCCCCAGCGGTCTTTCCTTCCTCCTCCGGAGGAGACGACAACCACACCCCCGGTAGGCTTCTCTTCCCCTCCTTCCCTTCAGCAGAACCAACCGGTCCTCCCTCATCCCGGTTCTTCCCCTCCTCCTCCGGTCACCTCCTGTTCCCAGCACCCTCCTAAGGTCCGTCCGGATCTATCCTACCCTCCAGCACCCCCCTGCCGAGTCTTCTCTCCCGACCTGTGCACAGCATTGCCCACCCCCGAAATAAGCCTAGCGGGTCACATGCCGAGCAATTCGGGGATGCACCTGAGAGATGACAATCGGGTTTCAACCAAACGAGATGCACCCGAATCCGAATGAAAAGTGTTCAGAGCCGGCAACTGGATCCTGAAATCCAAATTTGATGTTAAATTCGGGTCAGGCTATCGGATCTGCAAGATCCATTTACAGGTCTAGCTCCAACCATAGAATATACCCTGGGGTAATGAAAGCTTAAATTTCCGCAGATTTTGCATTACGGGCTCATATATGTCAATGGAGACGCACATCAAATAGTTATAGTTGCCATTATGGGAATTAAACAAGGAGATGAAGACCCCTACAAATTAAGATGGCAGTCAGACTACCGGCTGTTGTGGTATGCCTCCCATGCGAATGCAGGAAATCACGGTGGTGATCGGAGTCTAGAAATTATGTTACCTTAAAGTTTCAACTTCAGCAGTTTAACTATGTTCGTAATCATACACATGCCATTACCGTCCAGTCAGTCCAAGTAGACTATCATGTATCGGCAAAATGTCATTGTGCGGGTAAAAGATTTCTATTTGCAATATGCTTTAGGCATTCTAATAATATATATATATACATGCAATCAAATGAGTGAGCCTGCCATTTTATTTCTAACATCAGTTTCCAAGAGACTCTAATGCAAATACCCAGCAGTCTAGCACTCAACACAAACTCCTGTTAGACAAAAAGAAATGATAGAAGAATATGCAAGTCAAATTTGCCAATCTAATCTCCAAACAGCAGTATCATGGATAGCCAAACAAGTACATGATGCAATCATTCAGAAAAAAAACACATCATTTTAGTTACGAATTCAATTGAACGTCAAATTTCTTAATCATCCCCCTGTCCATTGATACAATCTGGTAATGTAAACTTGAACTAAAGTGTATTACAGCAAGCGATGCAATAGATTGTACATACTACATTTAGTAAACTGCATTCTTTCAACTTCTTAGATATATCCAAGAAATGAAGGCTGAATAATACCTTCATTCGTGGTATGCATTATATGCACGTGTAGATCAAAATAACTAGAGTTCTGCCTGTAGGAACCGTTCAGATAGAACAAGTTGCAGAAGCCAAAGCAATAATTACACTCATAAAATCAACAACGGGAAGAGACAAGAACTCACAGGCAATAAAGAATGCTGAGTACATGAAAAAAATTAACCAACCATTATAAAGCTCCATGTTCGACCAGGATCATTGTAACGAGCAAGCAAGCATCCTTCTTCAGGCTTGAGGCCATCTTTGACTAGGGAATACCGGAGTGCCTTCTCTTTCCTTTGAACAATTTCTTCTGTAGGTTTTCCACTGAATTTCGAGACTGCAGCAATTCCTCCACCTACCTTTCTAAAGGTGACTGATTCACTGTTCGGGTCAGGCAATCTGAGAAAGAAGAACAATTCCAGCTGAAATCAAAAAATACGACCAAACAGAGATGCAGCAAGTGATGAAATGCAACTTTAAGAACAAAACATCAGAAATTGAACTATAAATACTATAAGAAAGAATGATGTTAACTTAAGTGCGTGCATTTAAATGTTCATAGAAGTGAGATCGCATGCATCTCAAAAGTGCTGCACAACTAACAAGGACCAAGATCAGTTCCTCAGATTTCTTGATAAGCAAACAAAAGAGAAGCAATACTTGTCCAACTCTTTGCTTTGTGGCAAAACAATCTGGATGGATACATTGGATAATCCAACATCAAAAGCCTGAGTAAAAACTGGGGTAGTCATTGGGATCTTCTCTGACAGTGAATTCTTGCCAAATATGTACCTGAAACACGTATACAGTCATCAGTTTGTCATGCATAGAACATAATCTGAAAACAAAAACATGTGCAAGCACAAACCAATGTTGCAAAAACTTACCCAGTGACGTTATTAAAGCCAGCTGACCCTGAAAGCTTGTCAGATTGTGCCTCCACCACATAGAAGGGGGCGTATCTCCTCACCTTTATGCAACTAAAGATCACCTCAGTTTCCTCCATAGGGTAATGATAAAATTGAGAAAGTCCACTGTACATAATCCATTTATACATTAATTTTTGCAGAATATAACTCTTGTCTATCACTTGAGTGATGCTTCCCCACGGTGAAGAGAGATTGTATCATGAAATAATACAGTTATCATCTATTCAAGAATGTCATTATCAAGAAGAGCCGTTACTGTTGATCCTAAATGAAAATTAATACCGGCTTCTAATAAATTATGGTAAGAAAAAAACTTAAAAAATTATCTCAAACTGGATAATATGTACCGTTCATGAAGGTACATCTGGGTGCAAGTGCAAGCCACTTTATTATGCATGGGAGAGTGTAACAGGGTAAATAAGGACAGATATTTGAAATATTTAATCTTGAAATAAAATCAAATTTCTGATCTGACTCTGTCAGCCTATTCTGCATTGTTTGCAGGATAACAAGTTATTCTGAAATTGCAAGCTAAGAGCCCAAGACTTTGAATAACCCTGCTATGCATCATCCATGGAATTTCATCCAGAATGGTCATTCTGGAAACATTGAACCTCCTTCAACTCTTGCCAATCTAGGGCTTCAACTACAACCAACAATAAGCATGGTGTAAACATGTTAACTATCAACTACTACACACCCATCTATGACCAGTCTCTGTATTGTTTTGTCTCCACTCTTCCTCCCTAAGGGCATGCTTGTCTTTTGCAGTCATCTCTCCATGTAATCGTCGAAGGCCGAACTTGTCCCTCCCACCTATGCATCAATTTTCCCATGGCATTTTATACCAGCCATCAAGAAACTACTCTCCATCTCATCCCTCCCGGTGGTGCACCCACTGTCGTCATACCCGTAGCCAGCACCACATAAGAAAAGAACTGTCTCCATCACACAAGCAGAGCAGTTATGGTCAGTTTGTGTCTCATTTGTGACAGGTGCACACTACTAACTCAAGGCTTGTCAACCCACATTGTCTATCCACCATGGCTCATTATACAGCACATGTTATCTGCACGAAGGATGGGAATTTAAATAATTGCATATAATGTAAAGATTTTGATGGGAACCAAGTTAAGTTTCTTTACATTTCAGTCCTTAGAAGCAAGGAAGGCCGTGTCGGGGGTCGGCCTAGAGTCAGTTGACCCCAAAACTAACCCAGTCGGACTGGGTTCAAAAAAATATAAAAAGTATAAAAATTACATAAAAATAAGAAAAATAGAAAATTTGTATTTTTATACTATATTTATGTATAAAATGTTATATTCAATTATAACATTTTTATGTTATAATTGAATATGAGTGTTTATTTGTGAACACCATTAAATATGATTTTTTGTGATTATGTTGTATTAGTATATGTTGGGAAAGAGTTAATCACAAGTGATAGTATAAATGGTTAAGTAATAATTTTATAAATTTTAATTAGTATCATATATTTATAATCACAAATTTTAACCAGATGTAATAGTATAAGTGATAGTAAAATATTGTTATACTATTAATAAATAGGAGGCAGAGTATTCGCAGATCAACTGGCAAACCATGCTTAGAAGGACTTATAAGTAAAAGTGTTTTCCATGGTCTTTTGTAAACTATTGGCTCCTATATATAAAGGGCCTATGTACTCCCCGAACGATTGAATGGAATAGTGTGAATTTTTGAAGCGCAGTGATGTGCCATTTCTGCCTGTTAGGGGGCTTGGCTCTGCCATTTCCTTGTCACCCTCCCCTAGATCGGCCAGAAAGTCTTCCCATTTCTTATCTTCTGGCCAGTGCGCCGTTCTTCTTCCCTTCTACCCTCTGTGCCTTCATCCCACCTTGTCTTTCACAGGTTTGTCGATTGTTTAGTTCATTTTCAACATCATTGGTTACAGTTCGTGTGATTCCAGCAATCATTGAGCTGTTCACGTTCAAATTTGACCAAGTTTGACAATCCTGCATAATCCAGCAATCCCCACACAATGCAATCAGCATCGATATCTTCCTGCATAGTTCCGGAACCTTGTGCAGTTCCCTGCGCATGAGAAGGCAGATCCGGTGATCCCCAGATCTGAATGATTCTTGAGCCAGTCCTACACAGCAGCTTCGTCCATGCTGCAAGAGCATGCAGCCTGGCATCCTTCTTACGGAGCTCTGCCATCATCTGGCACCAACTCTCCTGGTGACCTTGTTGGAACCAGTGTTGGAACTGAACTTCTTGACGTTGCAGAGCCTCCAGTCACATCAGCGTTGTGCAATCATCATCGCTTTTCCGACACCTCCTCTTCTCCGGATCTGTCGAGATCTACCACCATCATCACCATGCATCAGTTGGCCCTGTTTTCCCCTGTTTCCAGACAAACAAGATGGTGAACAGTACAGCGCTTAGAAGGTTTTCAAAGGCAGGCATCACGGCTACACTAACCTCGATATTCTCCTATTTTGTCAGGATCTTGCCTCTCCCACAATGCTGACTCCGGATTCTTTCTCCCACACTCCTCTACGCCATCCACAACCCCCACTCCAGCTGCCTGCTCTCGATCCCACTCCTGTGAAGCAATCGCTGGGCCATCTTCTCAAGACCGGGCCCCCATCACCACATCACACGTTGGAGCGTGATCAGACGGACCTAGTTTTGCTTGGCCCAGACAGCCGGACCAGGCCTGCCTCACATTGTTGTGCAATGGTCCATGCCAGTTCACGTAGATTTTAAAGTGGTTTTCATCCATTTTCACTTTTATTTCTGTGTGTTTAGTTCATTTACCAAGTTTAGGCTCCATACCCATTTTGTCACACATCAGATTTAAAAACCAACTAGAGGTGTAAACAACCCAGACTGAGTTGTGCAGTATGCTATTCAAGACTCTTCATTTAGTTTCTAATCAAGACCAAGCTGAACTAGAGTATTACCCAGAACTAAAGTAGTTGTTCAAGCTTGGTTCATTTAAGTTCTTGTGAACTTCAGTTCTTAATGAGCATCTTAACAAGCTTAAAAAAGAAAACTGGTTCGATCAATTATGAATTTAATGATCTAGATAAATATAAAAAATCATAAATAAATTAGATAAAAACTTAAATATATATAATATTGAACTGTAAATTATAGTATTAACAATTTACACAATATAAATCATCTTAACAAATTGTACAAAACAAGGAGGGTTGGGTCGGGGGTCGCGACCGGGTCGCGGGACCCCCAGGCCGACCCGGTCGCGACTGGGTCGCGACCCTAATTTTTAATTATTATTTTTTTGAAAAATTCGAAAAAATAAGAAAAATGCGAAAAAAAATCTGAATAAATACAGAAAAATTGGATAAATTAAATGACATGATTTAAATAAATAATGCATCAATTTTATTCCAACATGATGTGTTGTACACTTTGTAGGTAGTTGATGTACTCTCCCCATGTCATTTGGGTTGAGTACAAAGCTTGATACATATACACATGACGATCATATTCGTCAGTCCCTCGGGAAACTATCCTAAGACTTGATCCAAACGAGTCACCATAACTATAGGTCGATTGGATCGAAGTATCCGATGACTCCACATAATTCATTCCACAGTACTCTTGATCGTATGTAGGGAACCAAGAGCCTTGGGATGAATCATACACATAGTCGGAGGCATCGTGGTATTCTCGCTCCAACTCCATGGCTACGATGACCTCCTCTACCTTGTGGCGGCCTTCTACCATGATCGGTATCTTGGGTCGCGTGAGTATATTGCTCCTCGCCGGTAAAACGTAGCGACGTGGTAGGAGATATGGGAGGATCCGAGGTCCCTTGTACTTGTAAAGTGTCCGTGCCCCCGTATCGAGCACCATCATCGCCGCTACTCTTTGACGACGAATCTTCGGACGTACGGTACCGCACTCGGATGTTCGGCTCCGGCGTATCTTCTCGATCGTCTTCGACCGTAACGCATCCGCAATATCAAAAGGATCGGTCATAACTTGTTTACCTTTTCGCCTACTTTGCGTACCTTGGCTAGTTCCTTCTCCGGTCCTCGGCGCTTTGCTAGTGAGGGAGGGATCTGGAATTCTTCGGCTAAAGAGACATCGTCGAGCACTCCTTCGGCCCATTGTCGGTCTTGGGGGTTGAACTCCGGTTCTCCCAACCCTTCTCGGTCGTTTACCCAAGCTTCTAAGGAGTTCTTCTCGTAGAATATTTGATCCAAATCGATATCCTCCTCTTCAATTGGCGGCTCGTCGACCGAACGTCCCGCCGCTGTGCTATCCAACTCTTTTGTTCCATCTAGTTCTCGCTTCATTCTATCCAAATTCCTCAACTTTAACCTCGTATTTGTAGTGACAATACACGAGGTCTTCAAGCCTCCTTGATGTCAACCTATTTCTCTGCTTTGTGTGAATCAAGCCGAATGTAGACCAATTTCGCTCGCGGCCGAAGCCGATGTGGTTTGCCTTAGGCCCCTGATGGTTACGTCCGCCAAGTCCTCGTACCCTGGTACTTTACCATGGTCCATCCACCAATCAGTTGCATAAATTGAATGTCGTACATTATTATCTAAGTAAGCTTTGATTAATTAAGTGATGAAAAACATTTCTACGTACCCGGACTTAGTATCATCACAGCTCGTTCAACTCTGCTCGTTCCAAAGTGAAAACTCCGCATTCTGTAATCATACATCTTGTTGCAAGCGATAATAGCCCGGTCGTCGTCACCAAGCAACCGTTGGATGACGCTCTTCACGTCATCTAATAGCTCGTTCGTCGCCTTGAAATGTGGACTATAGCAGTATCTTGGGTTGAAAAAGTAACCTACGAAACAAATAGTATTAGTAAACAAGTTATACACAACTTTGATTAATAAAAAGATTAGTAAATGTTTAAGAAAATATACCTGTTGCATGTATGGGTTGATGTAATGTACGCTCCCAGCGACGATCTATAATATCCCACCACTTGGCGAAGTCGGACACGGTCTTGGAGATTTCTTCTTTGGCTCTCTCAATCGCATCATATAAATACCCCATGTCTGCTTTTCTATCTCCGTCAACTATCCTTAGTACCTTCACTATGGGTTGGACGATGTCTAACGTCTTCTTTACAACTTTCCAAAAATCTCCACTCTCTATTGTCTCTTCTACTTTTCTCCCCTTTCTCTTATCCGATGGGTTACATCTAGCCATCCAACTACCCCAACCCGGTGAAATGACCATTTGAGTTAGAGCTCTCCTTTGACTCAATAAACTTTCTAAGGAAATATAGTGGGAGGCGAACCGGGTTGCACCGGGCCGTAACAACTCTCGCCCCTTGGTGTGTTCCCTCATAAGTGCAAGGACAAAGTTGTGGTTATAAATAAATGAAGAAATAAACTGGACTAGCTTAACTACCCTGTCTATTTGAGGATCCTTGCATATATCCTCCAACATCAAATCTAAAGAGTGGGCGAAATGTCTTAACTACCCGGTCTCTTTATGTCTTTTGCTAGTTCCCTTCGTTTGCTCCATCGCTTGTAGGTGCCTACGAAATTGAGCTCTGACCTCCGGCGGAGTCCGTGTGCAAGGAAGAACATTTCCCTTCATGCCTGCAAGATGAAATTTTAAACGATAAATACCACCGAATATTACTTTGTCGCAATATTTACATTGCACTTTTCTCTCCGCCATGGAGATCAAATTGCAATGCAACCAAGCAGGATCACTCCGGGTCGCGCCGGTAGTTTGGGTTGTTTGGCTTGGAGAAGACATTTTTTAAGTAAATAATTACTTAAGTAAGTAATTAATTATTTAAATAGCTAATAACCTTAATTAGTGACTACTAATGTAAGTATATTTTTATTTATATAAATTGAATGATTAACTAAATATATGATTAAGTAAGTAATTAATATTCCTTCAAACTAATGATGTGTTAAGTAACTACTAAACTAAATATCTAACTAATCTTCTAGCTAACTAACTATGCAAGTAAGCAAATAAGTATTAAAAAGAATAAACTACTTAACCCACTAATCAATGGAACTAATATTAAATAAATATACTAAATGAACTAATGAAATGCTTGATGAAATAATTAAGTAAATGAGAAAAAAAAATTGAGCAATGAGAGCAATGAGAGCACAAATGAGAGGTTGAGAGTGAGAGTGGGGGGGGGGGAGGAAGGAGAGCCCCTTGGGGGCTTTAAATAGCCCCCAAGGGGCTGAATGGGGGGGCTGCGCCCCCCCAAGACCGTTGGCAACGGTCAAGTGACCGTTGCCAGACCGGGTCGCGCGACCCGGCCACGACTCCGCGACCCGGCCGGGGGAGTCGCCCCGACCGGGTCGCGACCGGGCCGGTCGGGCCTAAACCCGACCGGGTCGGGGCCGGGTCGCGACCCGGGTCGGGGCCGGGTCGCGACCCGGGTCGCGACCCGGCATTCCATGGTACAAAACACACATCTTATATAGTTATCGTAAATAATTCAAATGCCAAGAAGCAAGGAAATAAGCTTAAAATAAGTAGAATGGACCTTTATTTAAAACTTTTCTATGAAATAAACTTAAAATTACATCAGTGTTTCACTTATCTAAGTAGAAAGTGATAGTCAAACAATATTAAAGTTAAGATGAAACAGTTCGTGCAGCATATCCTTTGTTCTAAGTCACATATAAAGATTACTTGAGCGTGTATTTCATCATCTCTCAACATTTGTGAACGGAAGCAAGTTGAGCGCACCTCAGTTCCAGCTCAATTATTAATCAAAATTTATTTTTATTCAAACTTATTCATTAAACTTAACAAATAAGTCAAGTCAAGCTCTTACAGACCAGAGTTTTAAGTTGCTTATAGAGTGTATTAACTTGTTTGCACAGTTGCACCTTATCTATGCCCTACTTCCTAGAATGGAAGTACCCATCCTCTGAATTTGCCCAATATTTGCTTATTGCTATAAGTTCACACTGGTCATTTGATTCACTTATTAGCAACCTGAATGATGGCACGTCTCACCAGAACTCCAGATTGTAATGTAGGAAAGACTTACAAGTATCCGATAGTTTCCTCACAAGGGACATCCTAGAGGGACTGGTTCTTGTTGTTTATGTACCTTTTCTAGCTGTTCTCTTTGTAAATGTAGCCTGAATTTTGTTAATCACTGGATATTGTATGCTTCAGTTGATCTCATTCATCATTTATATGGTCCTGAGGCAGATTATTCATTATAAATATGGAGGCACATGGTCCCACCATTAACATGAAAAAGTTCTATTTTTACAAAATAAATATTTTCAAAAAATTAGTTTTTGTCAAATGGCTAAGAGCCAACTTAATCCTATCGAAAGGGCAAAGGAGACAGTGGGTCTATATGACCTTGAATGAACCATGGAACTATAGACTAATTGTTAGACCCACTACAGCCTAGCTTCATGGTAAAGATAGAACCGCAAGTATTATGATGGAATGAGTATTATGCTGCAATAGGGATCAAAATCAAATACATGAATATTCTGTGTATATTAGTTCATATGTTACACATGTATTTTTGGATAAGTGCACATAAACAATGTAAGACAAATACCTCATAGTTTTCTGTCCTTTTCAGTATCTGATACTTTGGTGTTTCCAAGTCTGGAGTTTTATAGAAGCGCAACTACAAGAGATTTAAAGGTATACCATGAATGTGTAATGAAACTCATGTTCCAATTGATACGTGGAAAAATTTTTACCTGCTTGAAAACATCCCACAGACCTTCCAAAGAAAAATAATCGTTGTTCTTTATTGAGTCCCATATGTCCTAAAAAGGCCAAAGTTTACCTTTAGGGGGAGAAACAGAAATCAACAACAAGTTATATTGCACCATAACAATATTGTATAAATAAACAAGACTAAGCTCACCACGTGGCTACAGAATTTCTGAGTTTTGGGATTTATTCCCATGATTGATCTCCCTGTGAAGACTAACTCAGGTTTCCAAGGCAGAAGAACGAACCTCATAACCATAGTCCACCTTGTAGTTAACTCATTAGGTCCTGTCTATAACAAAGCAATCACCAAAAATCGAAAATTTAACAGATGGATCCATCAAAAGGGTTTTGAATAGTTGCTATTCAGTATAATGAATGCAGGTAAAACAGAATATATCGATCTTGTTCAAAAAAAAAGGTAAAAGTAATTGAAGTTAGTCTGTAGAAATGTCCTTGGTATAGTATTAGATAGTAGATACACAGCTGTAGTGACAAACAATAAGTGTCCATGTTGATATTTTATTTTCAGTAAAAACAGAAACACCAGCAGCATCAAAGTTAAGAACATCAAAGAGAGATGACTAAACGTTTGAGCATCTCATATGCCTTCCTTGGATACCTAAAAAAAGTAAGAAGTCCTATTACACATCTCAATGAGATTTTCATGAGTTGCTGTTGACCACAGTTGGGGGCATAATGTGAAGTTAAAAAAAATGATGATTGACTGTGTATTTGGTATCTGTTTAGAAAGGATAACCTTGCTTGTAAGTCAGAATGAGACAACAGGTATAAGACAAGACATGTGAAGAAGCAAGTAGACAAATTTATATACCATCTCAAAACAGAGGCATCAAGTTGGACAATTCATTCAATTATCTTCTCCCAATTTCTAAACGTGGTGCCTATGGCTATCTGCAGAACTCAGTTGTTTGTTGCATCACTTTCCATGGTTCGGCATGGATATCTCGGAGAAACCATAGTTACCATCTTCAACTGAAAAATAGAAAAGGCAACTCTACGAGGTTCCACAATAAATTCTTATACGCTTTCATGATAAAAAGTTGAATTAAAATAAAATCTAAGCTAGTCAATGACATAAAATTGTCATGTTTGGGGAGGTGTCATAACAAAAAAAAAAGTGAGAACCATGTAGGATCAAAAAGAGGGTCTCATCTCTTTTCTTATCCAAGAAGGGAATCTCTTTAAGAATATAAAATTGTAATGGTTGCTAAACACCTCTTTTAATAAGTTTTTTTTTAAAAAAAATATTTTTGTCATGCAACCAAAGACCCTAAAAGGTTATAAATTTGTAATGTAGAGAGGATCTTACAAATGAAAATGATACAAAGTTCAGGTTGGCAATTCTTCTAGAGGAGGTTTTATTTCACTCTGCCTATAGACATGGCAAGGTGAGAAGGGCTCTATTGACACCATAGTTGTCAAGGCGACAAGCGCCCAAAGCGTTGAAGGGTACCGATTCCGCTTAGGCGACAAGGCGGCCGCTTAGGCGTCGCCTAGGCGGTCAAGGCGGTATTCAAGGAAGGCTGAGTCGAGAGGTTGTTATATATATAAAAAAACATAAATATATTTATAATTTTATGTTATAATTGAATATGAGGGTTTTATCAATACACATAAGTAAATTTGATGTGTGTGTGAAAGAGAAGAAAGTTAAATAATTTTTTTAAAATTTAAGTATATAACTCATTTATGATTATAAAATATATATGTGTAATAATATAAGTGATGGTAAAATATTGTTATAATATTATTAAATGGGGGGAGCGCAGAGTAGTGAGACAGAGAGAGAGTGAAGAAAGAGCTGAAAAGAAACTTAATTAAGTATATAATATATGTTTATAATCATAAATCTTAAATATATATGATAGTATAAGTGATAATGCAATATATTAATATATTCAAACTATCATTAAATAAGTGTCTCTTGTGAGGGGGTATCAATGGGGAAAAACCCCTCAAAATTACTTTTTTAATGAGGTAAAAATATCCAAGGCGCCTTGTCTGGGCGCCTAGGCTGGCGCCTTGGACGCCTAGGGCGCCTAGGCGAGCGCCTTGGGCGCCTTTCTGGCCCCAAACAAGGCGCCCTGGCAAGGCGCCCTTGGAAAAGCGCCTTGCCGCCTAGGCGGGCGCCTTGGACGCCTAGGGCGCCTAGGCGAGCGCCTTGGGCGCCTTTTTGGCCCCAAACAAGGCGCCCTGGCAAGGCGCCCTTGGAAAAGCGCCTTGCCGCCTAGGCGGACGCCTTGACAACTATGGTTGACACTAAAATCAACATAGGCAAAACGGCATATTTGTAAGTTGTCAGAAAGAAAATTTGTAGGGTGTTCGTTGCATGATAAAATATGTTTTCCCTCAAACTATATATTTGTAACAAAACCAGACGAAGGGTGGACATTCATAATAAAAATACAATTTTATAGAGGGCTTCTTCTTGGACAAAAAGATGTGAGACCTCTTTTTTTTTTCTTTCATGTGGTCTCCCCACCTTTTTGGTTGCACATGATCCCCAAACAACAAGATACTGTTGTCCAATCAAACATGACACTTTTAAGTTTTTAGATTTCTTAGATTTTATTTTGATATATTATTTCATCAGAAATTTTATAAAAATATATCATAACCAACCTCCTCATTAACATCAAAATCAATGCAAAACGTGTACCGCCTTCCAGGTGATTTTTTTTTTCTTGAATATTTTGCGCAAAGGAACAAAAAAAAAACGTCGCCAGTGCAAGGCAGAGTTCATAATAGGAGGCAGAACCTATCTAGGTTCATTTGAATCCAATGGCACGGCAAAGAAGACAGCACATGGAAACCACTACTGCACCGACGAGCATCTAACCGAATGAAACATCTACGGATGCACGACGGAAAGAAAACGGCACCACGAAACCTGCTTCACGTGTTGCAGCTGGAACTCCGGGCGGAACAGCGCCCTGAGGAGGCCGATGTTGAAGAGGTACCCGTCGATGTCGTCGTGCCTCGTGATGGGGTCCCTGAAGCGGACCTTGTCGTCGTACATGGTGCGGTCGATCCCCCGGTCGTCGAAGAGGTGCGGCAGGTCCTCGTACAAGAACTGCACCAGCCCTTCCACGTCCACCGCTTCCCCTCCTCCTTCGGCCTTCGGAGAGGGGCTCTGCGCCGCGAGGCCGCTCCTTGCGGGATGCGACAACCGCAGGGGTCTACGGCCGGCAAGCGGCGGTGCCCCCGCGGAAAGAGGGAGTTTGAGCCCGTCCAGGGAGGCTGCCGCATCCGGACGGCGGGAAGAGGGCGGGTGACCGGGAAAGAAGGGAAAGGAGGAGCGGCCGCACAGTATGGCTTCCACCATGGGGAGCGCTCTGCTCTCGGTGGTCTCCGCGCCTTCTCCACCGCCGCAATCTTATCGTCCCGCTTGCTTTCCAAGAGGAAGTAACCAACCTTGTAAGTGAACCGGTCATTTACCAAGGAGCGGACCGTGTAGAGACGAAATGAAATAAAATGTTAGAGTTCGTTTGACGAGGATAAAATATATTTAATTTCCTTGTTTCACATGCGTTTATTTTTGTGATAAATCTGACTTATCTCGAATTTTTTTGGAGATAAACTGAATTTATCTTCAAATTAAGCGTGTACCAAATGAGCCATAAGGTTCGTTCATGTGTACAAACAAAATTCACAAGACAATTTATCAAGAATGAGTTCAAAGCCACAAAATTTTCGTTATGAAATGATTTGACGATAAATAAGAATATAGTGAGAGAGAGGGGGGTGTATTATACCATACGTGCCTTTATTAAGATAAATTAAAATAGACTAAGAAGAAATTTTTCTCTAAGGGACAACAATGCGCTTAAGAAAAGCAATGAAATAATATGCTGCGAGCGACGGGTGAAGCACGGTCGGGAGGTCGAGATCAGATTGGTTGGGCTTAAAATCGATCTGAGTCTGTTGAGGTCACGACCCGAGTCAGGTCAGAGTCGGGAAAAATTAATAAAAAAATTATTTTAAATTAACAACTAGATTGAGGTTGCGGAGCCGAGATCGAGTCAGACGGCCCAAAAATTAGCCGAGTTTCCGGGCCGAGTAGGTCGCTAACTCGACGAACCATGATCAACCTATCAATTCAAAAAATGTCACTCGCATTATGTTCTATATAGAATAACAGAAACCATAAATTAAACCTGGCATTATCAAAGAATCTATCATTGGAAGAAGTTTAAAAAAAAAAAACCTTACACAAGTGTGCAATATGAAGTCATTTTATCGTATAAAATATGCATCTTCGGACGAAAAGGAAGGGAGAGCATAAAATATGAACCATAGCAAATGCAAACACCGCAACCACACTTCAACTTCCATTGCTATGAACCGCACCTGCGCGACAAGCTATGCGTTGCCGGTGCATGTTACATTGTTTCTTGATCACTTTGTCTTGACCTCGAAATAGACATTGAAATCTTTGATAAAATGTCTAATATCGTAATCATAACTACTTGATAAATTATTTTATTTTAATGATTCCACTACAACTTTTTTCAGGGATGAAAAACTAACATTTTGTGCTTCTTTTTTTTCTTTTTTTTTGAAGGAAACATTTTCTGTTTCACTTGAGAAAATTTAAGACGAAATCAAGACTGATCTAGACATTTCATGGAACCAAATCAGACGTCACCTTAGTTGTAAAGAATCTGAATAGTGAATAGTGATTACTGAGCTGGGAAAGAAGGGGATGCCCGGGAAGAATCGATGAGCTCGTCACATTAAAGAGATCTTGAAGCTCTGTAACAGAAGATCTGTACATCAAATGGAACAGAACACCGGTCGGAGAACCCGCGGCAGGAGCTCCGGCAACCCCGTCTGAACTTTGGTCCGGCTCCAAGATAACAAGATGGGGGCAGGGGAACAGAGATGGTGAGATGTACTGGGTTGGGGCGTTCATAGATAATGCGAAGACCTTTTCTCCACATTAAATCAAGCCATATAGAGAAAAAAATTGAAGATTATAAACAACATCGTTCTTGATATACATCCGGTGATGAAAGTAAGTTCGTAATAAATGGCGACAGGGCTCCAAGTAACGCCTTTGGGCACTCCTCTTGAGGAAGGTGACCACATCCAGAAATTGCGACGAGCCTCTGCGAGAGAGCGGAAGATTATATAAGATGTCCAAATGGTCCAAGGATCGTAATGATATAGAGCAGAGACATCAAAATAATATGATGCACGCTACACACTAGTAAATTTAATGTCATAAGTGGACGAAAACATCACATGATTTACAAATGCGTTAAGAAATTATGTGATGATCACAGCGATGTCCCATGTCAATAAGCAAATGCCAGAACTTTAGAATGTTCTTTTTTTTAATACAAGATAACAAGACACGGTACTGACAACAAAAATGTACTTACAGAATTTAAAAATCTAGATGCCATGGCTTGAACTGACTCCAGCGGGACGAGAACATCTTCGGCACCAGCAACTAACAGGACTGGGAGATTCTCAACCGACTTAATCAATGATGCAGCATTTTGTGGTGAAAGAACGGTAGAGAATGATAGTCTCCCTATCTCATGTAGTGCTTCATCCCAACCTTCAGTGCATAATGGTGCCTACAGGAAGCTTTACGCATCAATAGTGTATGACAAACTGAGCTCTAGTCACTAACTTGTTGCATAGCATAAAAAGAAACTGAAGTTCCCTACTCCGAAGTTCAGAATGCAAGCAACCAAATTATTTGAACAGTGATCTCGTAGGAAAAACTGAACAGTACGGTATACCATATTGCATTTTGTTTAACACTATATAAAAATATATTAAATGATTAAATTAGTAAGATATCAATCACTCGGACTACTTGATTGGAGGTAGTCTCAACTCTCAAGATACAAAAACATTCAAGTAAAGGTACGTCATTCCGTGGAGTAAAGGCTGAAATGCCTAACAAGGACAAGACTAAGACCCATCCTAAAGTAATTCTTGAAGCTTGGAAAACATGCACAACATGAGAATAAAATCCAAACATCCAACATTCATAGCATAATGTAGAGTTGTACAGACAAAAAAAACTACAAATGGTACCAATATTTTTCGGTGAGCAGAAGTCTTAGAAGCCAGAATTACAATCTGTCAGCTGCAAGCCTATGTAACATACTGAGACTGAACATGCGCTCAAAGGAAATCCCCTGCTAGTATAGCCCCCACCACCAAAGCAAACAAAATTGAACCGCTATCTATTCCCAAACTCCTGTCTCTACTTCTCTACAACAACATGAATTAACTGTAGAAAAATTAGGCCTGAGGTCAATCATATTTAGCCCAAAAATTGAGAATACACATTTGATGATGTTCTCCAAAGTCCACGTTAAAGAATCTTAAATCCACCTCCATGAGAATCCTAATTGCCTGAGCAACGAGCATTAGATAAGTGATGCATCTAAGATAGTCTCGAGTCTTGACATCAAGCTTTCTTAGGTTGATTGTATCATGGAATGCCGGGTCGGCGACCCGGTCGGCCGGGTCGCCCGACCCGGTCGCTTTTTGGGCCGACCGACCCCGACCCGGCTCCGACCCCCCGACCCGGTTATTATTTTAAAATGATTTTTTTATTATTTTTTTCCCGACCCCGACCCGACCCTGACCCGACCCGGGTCGCGACCCCAACCGACCCGGGTCGGTTTTGGGGCCGACCGACCCGAGGCCGACCCCCGAGTTTTCCTTCCTTGGATTGTATCATCTCTTATAAAATATATCAAGATACTAAATATACAGACTACCGATAACTCAGACTACCACTTTTTTGGAGGTTTGAGTTGAAAAGAATTCCAAAGCAATTGTGCTTGGTTTGAAATCAATGTTTGCAGGACTGGCCAATCAAAATAGGCACCATCACCTGCCAACTCAATCCTTAGCATGGTTGTAAAGTCAATTAACTACTTTACTTTTTATATTTGGAGACGAGAGAATCATATTTAACCATGACATATGAATTCCTAATAGCAATCACAATCAAAAGGTTAAATGACAAAAAAAATAGTAGGGCCGATTTCAACTTAATCAATAATCAAATACATGCAATATTCTGAAAAGATATCACTTCTTAGAAAATTAAAATATAGAAACATTTAGTTCATCTATGATATTCATTTTTTTTCCTTTATGTTCATAAAAGTGTCAATGAGGCAGGCAGGTAGGCTCGTGGACTTGCAAGCTAGGTAGCGTCAAGCCCCATATTCAGACCAATAAGTTATGCCCACATGTTAAAGCAGGCTGATGCTGGACAGTTTGTGGGTCTACCTAAGATAATAACAGCTAGCTTGCAAGCGCAACCAGGCCAATGGGTCAGGCCAATTAAAATAAAACTATTAAAATTAGTTTTTTTAATTACATAAATTACAATACATAACACCCAAAGTAGAAATACCATACAGAAACAAGTACCGTAACTACGTAAAAGGTGTTTTACTAAATAATGGAGAAAAAGAATTAAGACTTAGTGGGAACAAATTACAAGCTAGATTTATATTGTATAATAGAATAGAAAAAAAATGTACTATTTTTACTTTTTCTAAATGTATAAAAGTAAAATTTAATACAGGATATGCAGGGCAGAAAATACAATGCGGACCAGGCCAGCTTGAAACTACTTTAGGTCACAATGGAGCCATCTATGGACCCAGCCAGGCCCAGCTGAGAACCACATTTTTTTTGTTCTGACTTCTGAGAAAGACAATAGCAACGGATAGCTTATCTTTTTGTGTTCTCAAGCATGAATATAAGATGAGCAAGAAAAATTCGTTCTTGGAGAAAATGAACGACCATCAGAGGCAAATGTCATTAAAATAACTGCTTGACATTTTTATCTAATCCGTGAAAATGAATGAAAGAACAAAAGACCTAGAATAAACATAGATTCTTTTAATTTAACATATAAAGCTTAACTGAAGAGAAAGTACACTGAGTTGCTTTTGGCTACCTTGTAGAGGTTCAAAACATCGGTCGTCAGCTTCCTAGAATCATACCATGCTCGGCGATTGATAACCTGTGTTATTTCTGTGCGCAACAAAGGTCGGACCATATGCTTCTTTCCGAGTGTGGTATGCAAAAGAATGCGAGCAAAGGCAGGGACAACTTCCCTTGACAAGCTAACACTCAAAAGTACAACACCCTTCACTTTGACCTGATACAAAGTTTACAGCAGGAAGATAAGAGCTTACACAAAGTTCTAACGAACAGAAATAAAAGAGAAAATCCACGTTAATTCAAAAAGTTGATTTTAACATTAGATCTGTTTTCAATATCACCATTGATTATGGAATCGGTGGAATCGGACCGATTCCGACCGATTCCGGAATCGAATCGATTCCCGGCGGAAGGACCGATTCCGGGAAGAATTCGGCGGAATCGGTCTGAATCGCCTGGAATCGGTCGATCCGACCGATTCTTCGGAAGGCCGGGTTAACCCGGCCCGGTTCGATTCCCGGTTCGACTCTGGACCTGGAATCAAACCGATTCCGGCCCTTTTAGGGCCGGAATCGACCCGCAGAGCTGCCCTCGGTCGATCCCGCGGCGGAAGGAGAGGGCGGGCGATCCCAGATGACAGCACGCAGGCTCCTTCTCACTCCTCAGGTGATGATGACGAGGAGTGCATACCAGCGACGCAGCCATCAGCAGCAGGTGAGTCTCCTGATTCACGGCTTCCAAAGCCGTATTACACGCTGGATGAGCAGACACCGCAGTCTTATATTATGGAGCCACAGTATTCAAAGATTTGGCCGGAGTTGACCGGCGGTGGATTACACCACCAGCTCCACCATCCTCTGCTTACGTCCCGGTCGTCCCGCAGTCCGATCCATACGACCTTGATGGCATGGCATCAGCATTATTTTCATATGGATATGGTCCCGGACAGTATACAAGACTGAGCACGAGGGAGGAGCATCACGAGCAGCAGGGAGAGGAGGAAGACCCATATCTATATCCTAGATATTGGTAGTAGATTGATATGATGTAATTTTTTTTATGATGTATCAACTCATTTATTTTTGAATCAATGGAATTGGAATATGTACTTAACTTCAAGTCTTCAATTGGAGTTCATTAGTATTTATTCGATGTGGTCATGTGGATGAATGCATTGGTTATTTTTAAATGAATTTTCTAACTCATTTCCTATTTTTTTTAGATTTTTTCTGAATTTTTTGGATTTTTTTGACGAAAAAAAAATTCAAAAAAAAACCGATTCTGGACCGATCCGGAATCGATTCCCTTCCCAAGAATCGGCCGGCAGATTCCTGGAATCGGAATCGGTCCCAACCGATTCTGATTCCGATTCCGATTCCGGAATCCTTGAATATCACTTTAATACTAGGCCCGGCCTTTTAAATTTTATTACTCCCACGCCACTTTTGTAATTTAACAGTTCAAGAAGGTTAGATTTTACCAAATTACAACCCCCCCTAAAGTATCACTCTCATTTTCTCTATCTATGGTATTTTTATCCATTCCTCCTCACAGAAGAGACACAGAACGACCGAATGAGGACCAACAGAAGGTCTCCACCGATGTCACGGTACACTTGCTGATCCAAAGTAACGAACAACAAAGCAAAATGGGTAGTATAATGATGTAACCTCAAAATCTCAAACGATTTATTCTTTTGTTTTGAAAATTTATTTTCCTTTTGGATTTGAATTTGAATTAGACCTTAGCATTGACTTCTTAGGAAAATAGATGGTATTCCATAAAAATACTAGCTAGGGTCAAAATTTATGTTGAGGTTGTTAGGTTCTTTGAAATTTTATTTTGACCTCTCCCCGTCGGATGGTGCGAAGATCCGACGTTAATTACATCGAGATAACTCGAATACCCTTGATTAAGCGTCATAGCAATCCATAAAAATAGAAAACATGCATCCAATAAACATTCACACACATAGACATAGGAGAAAACAATCCCATGAAATTTGATGGAATGCAAGCACTCAATTTTAGTTTGAATTTGATTAAATTGATTTGAGTTGAATTAAATTTGTTGGTTTCGATTTCGATTGAGTTGAATTTAGTTTGAGTTGAATTTAATGGGTTTTGAGTTAAATTGGTTGATTCGAATTGATTGAATTGAATTTAGTTTCGAGTTGAATTTAATGGATTGAATTGCTTTAATTTGAATTGAAATTTTGATTTGTTTATTTTAATTGAATTTAGTTTGTTGATTACTTTTGGTTTGGATTGGAGTTTGATTTGATCACTTGATTTAAGTTTGTTTGGAATGAGTTTGTTTGAAATTTGAATTTGGCTTGTTTGTTTCATTTGGATTTCATTAAGTTGAGTTGCATTTTATTTGGGAGTTGATTCAAGTTGATTGGATTTTGGGGAATTGAATTTAGTTCATTTGGATTTCTTGGAATTCAGTTGATTTTCGTTTGATGTGAGGGATTCAATTTGAATTGGGTTAATTTGGATTGAATTGGCCTTATCGGATGGGTTAACTCAGATTTCTGTTAAATTCAGAAATTTTACTTTCATGAATTTAACGGAGGGCTGGGTTCAGATTGTTTATTAATTCAGTTTGTTTGTTTTTAATCTTAACTTGTTTGGTTAGAATTTGGTTAAAAGTTTTACTTATGCAATTAGATTGTTTTTAGGTCCTGGTTAGAATATGAGTTATTTGGAACTTGAAATTTAATTGAACTTGGGTTATTTGATGTTCATTTTGAAGTTGAATGGGGTCTGTTTTAGTTTAAACAGGTTGGGATTTCACAATTTTCAGTTTTGATTCTGATTTCGGATTCTTAGAGTTGGGGTTCCAGATTTCTTACAGACTTCTGAAATCCAGACTTTGAAATGAACTGACCTTGGATTTTGCAGATTTTCAGATTTGCTGATTTGATTGATTTGGGTTGAACGGATTTGACAGTTTCTGGAATGACCTGATTTGGGTTATTGATTTAAGTTTGAATTGGGTTGATTTGGTTTAAGTTTGGGACAGTTTATTTATTGTTTGATTTTGAGTTTGGTTTGTTTTAATTTAAGGTTAATTTGCCTTAATGTTCGACCTGTGAAATGGCTTGTCATTTGATTTTTGTTGGAGATGGTATTTGCGGATTGGGGCTTATGTTTCTCCAATTTCAATTTAGGTTCACTTTTCAGAATTTTCTGCTTGTTACCTGAGTAAAGTTCAGATTTCATCTCTAAATGTGAAGTTCAGATTCTGAATTCAGGTTCTGCTTCAAATTTCGGATCTCAATTCAGGTTCAGAATTTAGATTTTACATATGTTTCAGATTTTTAAAACCCCAGATTTTATAGATTTCAGTTTTTGTTGTATGTTTCAGATTTCAGAAAAATGTGGAATTCAGATTTTTGGTGAAGCATCAGTTTTCAGATTTAGTGTTCGGCTCCCCTGCAGATTTCAGACCTTTATGTGGATTCTGCACCTCAATCCTCAAATTTCAGATTTTTTTTATGTGGGTTAAGTTCAGATTACAGATTTTTAAGTGGATTGAATTCAGACTTCAGGTTTAAATTTCAGATTTCGTTTTTTTTTTACCTTGTGCAGAAACCTGCTCACAGCCCTCGGCCCCCTGCAAAATTCAGATTTTTTTATTTTGATTTCAGTTTTGCTGCATGTGAAATTTCAGAAATGTGATATTCAGACTTTGAAACTCCCGAAAATCAGACCAATTCCAGATTGCAGACTCTCCAATTTTCAAAGTTTCAATTTCAGACTTTTAATCTCTGAATTTCAGAGGTGATTCCAGATGTCAGAGAATTCAGCTTTAGATTTCAGTTTCAAATCTGTTTTTCGGTTTGTGATTTTACAGATTGACAGACTTCAGATTTTTAAATGTTCAGAAATTTTTTTACAGTCTCCTGCCTTCGGATTACAGATTTTTCCATTTCTTATGTTTGCATTCCATCCATTTCATGGGGTCATTGCACTCCCTTTTTCATTGAATTTACACATGACATCAACTTGCTATCAAGCATATGTTGATCTTGAGATCAATTTGAATTTGTCTTGAACATGTCCAGCCTTTAATAGGCATCCTGGAATTTGTTCAATGTCTTGAATTTGAGCATGCCCCGATCTTTGATAGACTTGTGGGAAATTAGCTCATGTCGATTCCTTCGACTCCTTCATGAGTTGATGAGCTGCTTACCAAACCGGTGAGACATTGGGGTCTGTTAATGACCTTTGGATGTCCACCTTAAGAAGAGGGTCAGGAGGTGGGTTTAGAACCGGCCTCCTGGTTTCCCTTTATTTTTTTGAATTCTTTTAAGTTGAGCCGAAGCCATGAGGTGGGTTTAGAACCGGCCTTATGCTTGCCTCGGTTTGTTTGAATTAAATGAATTTTTATTTAATTTAAATTGATTGTTTATTTTATTATTATTTTTGGAATTAATCATGGGTCAGGAGGTGGGTTTAGAACCGGCCTCCTGGTTTCCCAATTGTTTTCTTTTAGATTATGCCGAAGCCATGAGGTGGGTTTAGAACCGGCCTTATGCTTGCCTCGGTTTGTTTAAATTAAATTGATTTAAAATTTTAATTTTTGAAGCCATGGTACTGTTCATGTGGGGCAAATGGGCCTTCGCGGTCCTCCTCTTCCTCCTCCTCTTCTTCTTCTTCTTTTCTTTTTTTTTAACAACTTTGAAGGTGGGCCCCACCATCTGTTTGACCGGCCGGTCAACAGGGCTTCAGCGGACAAGCCTCTCGCGCGGGACTTCTCTCCCGCGGGCCCCAGCAGCAATTTTGACCCGGGGTCAAAATTGAGTCCGCGGCGGACTCAACGCCCTCTCTTCCCCCGTTCATGTATGCCAGGTGGACATAAGTCCCGAAAAATGACTCTCGCCCCTCCTTCTCCTTCACCCGACGGCGACGGCGACAAGCAGCACCGGCCCTCCCGACAACGATCGCGGCGGCCTCGGGAGGAGATTGCGACGGCGGCGTGTCCGGAAGGAGGCTAAGGGCCTTACGTCTCGCACCGGAGGGAGACAGGGGCTCGACGGCGGCGTCCGTGGAGCCGGAACCCTCGTCGGCTGCGCAGAAGAAGGGGGAAGAGGTCGGCCGGCAGGTTCGCAGAGGTAGGCCTTCGTCCTTCCTCCTCCGCCCCGCGGTCTCTCTCTTTCTTCCTATCTCCTCTCCTCTCTCCGATCACGATCTCACTCGCCGCTTCTCTCCCTCTCTTTCTTCTCGCTTTTTCTCTCCTTCTTCCCCGACGACGGCCTCCGAGGGGTTTTATAGGCACCGACCTTCCTTCTTCCCTCAGAGACTTGCCGCACGAGGGTATCCTAGTCCGTGAAGGACTTGGAGGGGATCCACCATGCGCGGGATTTGCTTTTTGTTTCCTTCTCCAACTCTTACCGCGTCGAAGATTGCGCTCCCCCCTTTCCTCCGCCAGAGATCCGCCGAGCATGAGTTTCAATCCGAATTGGACTCGAAGGCTCAAATCGCGGGAGCTTGATCCCCCAACCGCGTCGGACTCCTTGTTATCGAATACCTTCCGTAAGATGGTGTCCCGGTCCGGCGAAGGACCGTAATCGGCTCGAATCCAGAGACCACTCCGCTAGGCTCACTTAGGCAGCTTCCCCTCGCCCATAGGACTTCCTCCTCTCGGGTAAGTCCCATCCGGGCCGCGGGAGATTGCCACCGTCAATTTCTCCCTCCCTTTTTTTTTCGACCGATCTGTTGATATCCCCCGCCGGGTAATCCATTTTCCTTCCCAACCCTTCCTTTTTCGATATTCTCCATATCAACCGGATTTCGTTCAAAGCCTTCTCAATAGGCCGCAGGGTCCCGCAAAGGTACGTGACTACCTCGCAACTTCGAGCCGACTATACGTGATCCTGAGTAGCATCCCCTCTCTGTGTTCTGACTTGAAGGTCACTTCCACAAGCTACTTAGGGGTAGGCCACCCTCTTTGTTTGTTTGGGCATTGGATTGACTGTCTTCAGCACAAGTACGTAGCCAATTTTAAACTTTCGGAAATCCCTGAAACTGATGACCCCTTATTATTTGAAAATGTGGGTGTCAACATATAACAAGCATATCCCTGAAGCAAAATAAGATAATTCACAGATTTCTTGCTATATTGACATCCTCGTACGCAAAGGTGAGAAAAGAATATAAGGACCAACAAACAGCTCTCGTTATCCTCCTCGCCCACTGGCGTGGGCAGCCTCGTTCTAGTGTGTACCCAGTGCGGGAGAAAGCCGTGGAGACCAAGGAATGCAGGGTCGGGGGTCAATCCAGCCCCAGGGTTGGTTAGCCCTAAAACAGATCCAAAAGGATCGGGTTGCAACCTAGTTGCGACCAGGACAAAAAAAAAATATTATTAAAAAAGTACAAAATAAAAATAAAAAATAGTTAAAATGTTAAAAAATAGAAAATATGCTTTAAAAAATTTATCCATTTCTATTTAAATCTTATATTTTGTTATTTTTCTGCATACTTTATATACTCTTCCTGTGACATTTGAAAAAAAAATGTTGCTTGTACCCGTCACTTCCTCTTACAAACATCTAAAGATAAGATATGAAAGATCCACCATAACTACCATACGTGGAGTGCATGTAAGTGTCCAATGAGAATCTATCTATAAGTTGAGTCATATAATCCTCTTGTTGATATGCAAGAAACCAAAAATCTTGAAATGAATCATCCATCAGATTGCCCGTAATACTAACATTCGCTTTGTCGTGTGTGTTGATCTTGACCATCTTGCGTCGTATGTGCATCATTCTTCTCCAGTATACTACATCATTGCAAGGTATATCCCTGAGTCTGTTGACTTCCTTGGACTAACTATGCTTCTTTCAACTTACAATGCTCCACTGTTACTGCACTTTGATGTCGTATCATCCGACGTCTAGTAATGAACTTGAATGCTCGGCTCCGACATGTCTTCTTGACATTCTTGTCCCTCGTCGACCATTTCTTCATATGCAATGTCCAATGAATCAGTTACAACATATTTATATTTACCCTTTAATGTTTTATCTTGACGAGAAAATTCTTTGATCTTTTGTCTCTTTCGCCATCAAATGATGAATATGAAATTCCTAGGCCAGAGATACGTCATCGAGTTTTTCTTTAGCTCATTCTCAATTTTCTGAGTTAAACTAAAGTTCGTCTAATCCTTCTTAATCGTTCATCTAAACTAGCAACATATTTTGCTCATTGAAGATCTCCAAATTGATGTCGGCTTCTTGTGTAGTCACTGGCTTACTTTACAATCCAAATGCTTCCTCTTTCCACATATGTTCGTCATTCTAGTTTGCTCTCATCTTCTCCTAATGCTTCTTGTGTAGTTTGTCTTTGACATTTGTCGACTCGATTATCGAGTCTATCCTATTTCTTCTTCGCCCTCCTTCCGCACACACCTTATTCTCTGGACTTTCGACCTTAAGCATACTCAGGTGTCGGAGGACTAGTTCATGTTATGCAAAAGGAGAGAGGTAAAGAGAGAAAGAAAAAAGAAAATAAAATAGTGGTTGATAAAAAGGTGCAGGTTCCGAATGTAAAAAAAATAAAAATGGGCATGTGTGCCTTAGCGGAGAGGTGTTCCTAACTTCTCTTTATTCAACCAACTGAGGAAGAAGAACTCAAAGATACTCTCGGTACCTGTACTGCACAAAGACAAGAAAAAAATGTGGGGAGCATCTATGTAGATGTGGCCTGGTGTGGGGTGCGTCTACTAACTACGCACACATGAAGAGGAAGATCAGCTTCAACTTTGGCTTATGGCAGGTTCTTTAGCTTCAATCAGCTTGAAATCCTTCTAAAGACATTGGGGAACCTCCAAGAAACTTCGAAATCTCGAGAAAATGAAACAAAGAAGGTGAGAAGAAGAGCTTCAATGGAACCTGGTAAAAGTGCCCTGGTAGGTGGGGCGTGTCAACAAATTGTGCTCATAAAAGAAGAAAAAAATTAAGTTCCTCGCAAGGGGGGAAAGGGGAGACAACGTTGAAGAAGAGGTCTCCTTTTATAGGGAAAGGTCCCAAATGTAACCTAAAGCAAAAGAGATTGCGTTTGACAATGATTTGAGAGGCGTGCCTGGATAGGTGGGGTGCATCCAATCAGAGAAAAAGACAATGCCTTGAAATTGAGGGCAAAAAAAAATCCCACAAAATGTATGTACCCTAGTATAGGATGCATCAAGTTAAGAGACAACAAGGTTTACTAAACAAAAACAACAAATTCTCAAAAATCAAACAATTGGCGCAGGAAAATTTTCGCCAAATGTATGCACTTAGGTTTAGGGCACCTAAACCTTAAGACTAGGGCACATAGACCAACAAGAAGTCCAAAGGACGAAATTGTGGTTTGAAAGCCAAAATTGGGTCCTGGGGCTTAATGCGCCTTAAGCTAAAGCTCATGCGTCTTGGGGTGGGGCACATTAGTTTTGGATACTAGAAATTCTGCTTGGTCGGCAAAAAAGTGCTTTTAGGCACAAATTCAATTTTTTTCTTAAAAAAGTGCTTTTAGGCACATTAATTTTTAGCCTCACAACTAAGTCAATTTGTTGTATCTACAAAATGGACATCTAATGATGGGTCCACGAGACCACTGTTGGGTCGTCATCTCGTGTGAGATCGTGGATTTTCTCTTCTTTTGGTTATTCGATCCTCTCCTACTTTTGCGTCCGCTCCCATTTCCGTGTCTACTCTCACTTCCCAATCCTTGAGCCATCAATCGACCAGTACACCGATATATATCTTCGCTCGCAAATGACTTGTGCCTTGCCTCTATCGCCTATATTAATTCATCTATTTATAACAATAATAATTAAATATTAAACTCATAAAGACATTGCTATGATTTTGTAAACATTACTGACAATGTACTATCATTGAAACTTTCATTCTGAGCAATTTTTGGATGCTCTCGTCTCGCCCTGTAGATGTGGACCGAAAACCATGCAAGTTCGGAATTTCCTCCTAAATGGCTTTCTTATACCACTTTCAAACTCTCTTTGCTTGTTCCAATACTTGTAAATGTCAACAAAATTGAGCTCTTAACTCAGATGGAGTCCCAGTGCATGGTGCAACGTTGCCCTTCATTTAGACAATGTGATATTTCAAGCGACAAATCCCCCCATATATAATCTTTTCACAATATTTACATTGAAATTTCCTCTCCCTCATAGATATCAAGTTGTAATGAAGCCAAACCTGATAGTGGTCGTGTCGAAAGTTTGATTGTCATGGCTTGACGAAGACATGTTGAAGAAAGATTAACAAATAAAGACCACTTAAAAAAAGGGTTAGTAACAAAATAAAAACAAAAAACAATGATTTTTAGGAAGTCCTGAAAAAATCAAGAAATAAACACTTATTAGACGCTTGAAAGAAACAATTAGCATTAACTAGACGTTTATAAAAGAGAATTAGTACTAATTAGACACTTGAAAAAGAGTTAGCACTCATTAAATGCTTAAAAGAGAGTTTTAATATGAGAAAGAGCTTAAGGGAAAGTGAGGGAGGTGTGAGAGAAGGGATACATGACCTGACCCCGACCCAACACCAAGTCAAAGACCTAGGATCCGTACCTAAGCAATTGGTCTAAAAATAGATGAGGGTGGGCCAAGTCTCGCAACCTGGCACCGACCCAATGAACCATGGCGAAGACATCATCATCATCCCTAAAATCCTTCGCAGAGGTAAGATTAATGCTAGAGGAGAAGGGGGTGGCAAGCAAGTTGCTGCCTACCATCAGGCTTCACTAACAAATCCTTCCTCATCTACTAAATATGACCATAACAGCCGACAACCTAATATCTCCTCACCGCCATGTCTCTAGTAGCAAATGTTGGCCTTCCTTGTCGCACAGGTTCTTCTTTGTCGCCACCGTCTCCAGTTGCCCTTGCCATCTTACATCGTGACTTGTCGTAGCTAGGGTTCAAAGCCAGATAAAAAAAAATGTAGAATTTGAAAAACGCGATGAAACCTCTGTCGACGAAGTCTAACAAATCTGTTATTACAAAAATAAATAAGACAGTATTAAGTATTGATGATATTCGGTCAATAGACATCCTATTAAAGTCATTTTCTTAAATGAACTTATAATTAATTTTCCCGATAAAATATACCTACAAAAACCTTGAATTACAAAAACTGATAAAATAAAACAACAATCTTCAATGTAAATTTTTATGCAATTTTCATCGGTGATCTACTATTCAAGAAAGTGGTAATCCATATTGCACGGTGAAAAGTGACAACTAAGTGAACCACATAGTCACGTGGGGAGGCATGTCCAAAATCTAATGGTGGCACCAGCTTACTTTACCCTAAAATCTCAGCTACAAAGCCATCTGAATAAGATGATTGTGTGAACCTCTTTTTTCTGCGTCTGTTCTTTTAGAAAGAAAGACATCGCCGGACTTTTCTAGGAAAATGTGATATCCTAAAATATTAAGTAGTCCGGTGATAGTTTAAAAAAATATTAGAACCGAGGTTCGGGTTCTTTGATAATTTCATTTTTTGACCCTTCTCTGCCGGATGGTGCGAGTATCCGGCGTTAACTTACATCGAGCAACGGCTCGAACGCCTTTGATTAACCGTCGCGGCAACCTGTTTTCGGAGATATGCACATCCACAATATAAAATGAAGAACTCAAAAGGGCAGCGGCCTTTTGGGTCCGATCAGATGCAAACCGTTTTGTTCGGGTTTGTTTTATTTGTCATTTTTTGGATGACTTTGATTTTTTCTGATTTTTTGAGTTTCATCTGTTTTGAATTTGATCAAAATCTGATTTTTATTTAAGGACTGATTTGGGATTTCATCGAGCCACAAAGGGACTGGAGTGAATGGATTATGATGGGCCAGAATGGGCCTGCACAGAGGGCTGATTTGGAACCGGTCCTAGGACCTGAACGTGGGCTGAGCAAGGGCAGCTTCGGACCTGCTTAAGGGGTCTGTTCAGATGACTTTGAATAGACCGGTCGGGGATCTGTTTGAGATGTCCTTGATGGGCTGAAACCGGGTCACAAAGGGACTGGTTTTAGGATCTGGACATAGGCTTGCAGGTGGGCCGGAATATGGGCCTGTTTGGGGTGTCTGCTGGAGGGCCGGAATATGGGCCTGTTTGAGATGCCCTGGATGGGCTACAAATGACCTATGCAGAAGGCCGAACAAGGCTGAAAATGGGCCTGCAAATGACCTATTAGAGATGCTCTAAATGGGCTGAAATCAGGTCGCAAGGGGACTGATTGCAGGTTAAATTGGACTGGACTTGGGCCAGCTCTTGGGCCTGACCATATGGGTTCGAATTGGGCCTGAAAAGGGGGCAGCAGGTGGGCCGAACAGGAGGCTGTTCATGGGCCTGGATTGGGGTCCGCGCAGGTGGTTTTAGGTGGGCAGCCATGGGCCTAGGCAGGGCTTGAAACAGAGTTGTGATCGAGACCTGCAGGCAGTTAAGAAATGTGGCAGTAAAATCCCATTTCAGACCCTACTTGCTTTGTTTATTTTTTGATTGTTTGAAAAAAACAGTTTGCTCACTTGATTTTGGCGGTTTGCATCTGATCGGGCACATTGGGCTGCCAATCGGTGCCCACTTCCATGCATCGAATTGACTTTGAATTTCATTTCATTGAAAGATGAGTGGGGTACATCGGTGTACAATATGGTTGATCCTTCCCCCAATGTAGGTTCATCTCCACTACTTTGGAAAAAATTTGGCATTACGACGGCATGCTGGCTATTTTTCCAACTTAGTGAAAATTTACCCATCCAAAATAGCCAGCCTTAGCTTAGCCATATTGGGGGAAGGATCGACGGCTATGGGATTCATGCCCGCGCCCCCGTCCGGGTCGTAAGCTACGGGATGCATTCGCATTTCTGATTTTTTATTTGTTGATTTTATGAAGGCCACTTCGGGCCGGTCCATTCCTTCGGCGTTCAAAGCCGGGCTTCAATTCTTGCTTGAATTTGGGAAGACAGCTTCTAGGAGGGAAAGCCGGACCCGTGAAAGGGCCATTGAGGCTCTCTCCTCCTTTGATGTGTTGGAGGGAGAACCGGGCCCGTGAAAGGGCCGTTGAGGTTCATTCCTCACTTTGCTGGAACATGCCGCTAGGGGGCTGCTGCCACTTCTTCTTCTGCTTCCTTTTTTTCTGCTGCAAGGGAGCTGAAAAAAATGGATCCTGTCTGGTGACCTGTCTTGGGTCTGTTTAGGTAAGCCACAAGGGGGGCTAGACATGGGCTGTCTGGTGACCTGTCTTGGGTCTGTTTAGGTAAGCCGCAAGGGGGCTGGAGGTTAGCCACGCGAAGACTGTCAGACTTGGGCTGAGTCTGGGGCTGTTCAAGGCCTGGGTAAGAACCAGAAAATGGGCCGATCATGGGCCAGTCTGGGGTCTGCTGGATGGGCTGCGGAGGGGTTTAGAACAGCAGGCCGAAAGAGGGCTTGAGCAAGTCCTGCAAGTGGGCCTGATTGGGCCGAGGTTGGCATGAAACAAAGCTCAGCCAGGGTTCTGTTTTTTTTGGGCCGAAATTGACCTGCATGTAGGGCATTTCGAGGGGATTCTTCTTGGATCGGAATAGGGCCAGATTGGGTCTGACTGAGTGACCGAACAAGACCTGTCCTTGGGCCTGCAATGGAGACCGAACTGGGTCCTGCTAAGGGGCATTCAAGCAGACCCAAGAGAAAGGCCCACCTTGGACTGAAATGGGCTAGACCGGGCCTGCAAAGGGGCATCTGGCTGGTACCGGGATATGATTTTTTTGAGGCCTGGCAGGGGGCTGTATATGGGCTAGCAATGGGCCTGTTATGGGCCTGAACATGGGTTGGGTTATGGGCCGGTTATAGGTCTGAACAGGGGTCAGATTATGGGCCGATCATAGGGAGTTTTCCCTGCTGTGGGAGGGTGTTCGGCTGGGTCAAATGGGCCTGCGGATAGGCCTGTTAAATGGGCTGTATGTGGGCCTGAGAGTGGGTCGGCCATGGGCTGAAACAGGCATGCGCAAGGGGGCTTCTAGAAGGTCTGATCTAGGTCCGAATACAGGCTGTATAGGCTGACCTCTGCAGACACACGAGGGGCAGGAGATGGGCCTGGACTAAGCAGAAAAGAAGGCCCCTTGAAGGGGCTACATGGGCGCACCAATCAGTCTTCTTTACCTTTTCTTCTTTTCTTTCTTCTCCTTCCTTCTTCTGGCGGCAGTAGGTTGCAGCAGCAGCAGGAGCAGGGCGCCAAGCAGCAAGGGGCAGGGTGCAGTCCAGCAGCCTGGCGGCGTCTCCAGCTTCTCCCCCCTTGGCTGGTGCGTCCCCCTCCCTTTTATAGAGAGTGAGGAGGGTAGATGAAGAGCCAGGAGTTGTGGGCGCAGGTGACTCTTGGCCTCCCCATGGGAGTTACTCCATTTAACCACATTGAATGAGTGGCTGTCCCTTGGCTTTCCCCCCCTTCAACTGACCCTTGGGAGGCTGCGCTGGCTGCTGAGTGCGCACCAAGGAGCTGAGGTGGCAAGTGGGTGCGGCTGGGCTTTGATTGGCCTGGCTGCTGAAGTGGGCCTGGCCCAATTGGGCCTGTTTGCTGGGCCAGCGGGCTGAGGGAAGCTCAGGCCCTCCTGTGGGCTGCGCACATGGCCTGATTTGTGCCAATGGTGAGCTGGCTGGATCCGGCCCTAGCTAGGGTGTTTAATTGGGCCCAATTGTGGCCAATTTGATGGGTCATCGGGCTAGCTCCTGGGCCAGGCCGCCTGCTTCACTTCTTTCTCTTCTTCTTTTCCTTTTTTTTTTTGTTTGAAAAAAATGTACGCCAACAATGATTGGTATCGTTTGGCCAAAAAAAAAGATATTTGGTACCCAATGCCAGGCTAGAATTGTCACACTTTGCTTCCCCCGCTTTCTCTACCATCCGGACAACATCACAGCAAAGGCGCACAAGGATGGTGACGACGATTCCAAAGACGAAGAGGCACCCTCACAAGGGGAATTTGTCACGACCCTCCACAGGCCTTCTTCTCGCGTTGTCAAGCACAGTCAAATGCAGCCACCACCCCCCCCCCCCCGAAATCCTCCACCTTCACGCAGCCACATAGGCCCATGATCCTACTCAAGGTCTATCTTCATGGTCTTATTTCACACTACAGACAAAAGAATCCTAACAGCAAACAATAAAGAATATTTAAATGAAAACAGTATGTTAATGGCGTGTTTAATTGCATAATAAATTGAGTTTTTGTTACAATTTTATGTTTTTGTAGCAAAACTTGTTAAAAAAGGAATTTGGCAACCACTACAATTTTACATTTTAAAGAGTTTTTTTTTCTTGAACCAAAAAAGGTGTCACCTCTCTTTTTTATCTTGTGGTCCCCCCACCTTGTTTAGTCATATATGATATTCACTCTTTTTTGTATCATTTATCATTCTACACAGTATAATTCTGTCATTGATTAGCTCACACTTTATTTTAATACAACCTTTTATCATGAAAGTGTACAAAAATTTATTGTACAACCAAACACCCTATAAGTGTACTTACATCTGAAAAGATTGAAGCCTGCAATTTTTCATTTTTAAAGAATTTTCTTTCTTGAACCAAAAAAGGTGTCACCTCTCTTTTTTATCTTGTGGTCCCCCCACCTAGTGTGACCTATATGATATTCACTCTTTTTTGTTATCATTTATCATTCTACACAGTATAATTCTGTCATTGATTAGGTCACACTTTATTTTAATACAACATTTTATCATGAAAGTGTAAAAAATTTATTGTACAACCAAACACCCTATAAGTGTACTTACATATGAAGAGATTGAAGCCTGCAATTTTTCTGCAGCTCTGAGAACTAACAGCCCCCCATCATCATGACCAACAAGGACTACTGAAGAAAGCCCCAACATGGTGCAAAAAGAGAGAAGCAAATCGACCTGGCGAAACCATGAAGAAAATCAAGATTCCAGATGTAATAAGCCTACGGTAAAAAAATGGATAATTCTAAGCATAACTGTATATTATTTTGGTATTTCAAAAAGAATAAACAATGGCAAATCTTTAACCTACATATTATAAGAGTTCCATTAGGTTGTTCCTTCAACTTCAACTTCAACTTCCATACACTAATGATTACAGTACTAGATATTTGAACAAAGAGAAAAGATTTATCTGGACTCAATTTCATGCCATGCAGAAATGTGGTACACATACATGTCTAATAGATAAATGAAGAAAGAAACATGCTAAGCAATGGCACACTTTCTTGATAGAGTTTCTAGTTATGCTGAATATGCATATATGTTTCTGATTTATCCTATGTAGACGGTGAGAACAGAGCGCATAAGAAATAGCTCTCATGACCACTTCCTTATTTCTCCTGTCTCCGTACAAAGTGCAACTTTATATTTAAATAATTACCAGCATTAATATAAGTTATAAAAGGAAATACTCAACTAAAGAATAGATGTCTAAAAAATGGAAAAGTATCATCGAGGCAATATAAAACATAAAAAATGGAATTACAACTCCAACAGGTGAATAATAGAGTGGGATTATCCATAAGGCAGAAGCTACTTTCTGTTCCCTTCCTTTTATTTTGAAAAATACAAGTATGAAAATAATTAGTTTCATTCTTTAGTGAAGGCAACAGCTAATATACATAACCTATCATCTCTGCTTTATAAAAGTGACATTTAGTTAGTACTTCTCAGACTAAAGAAAAATTGGCATTGGACCGGTAAATACAAACTCTCTTTTCTTTAGCAACTAACTAGGCTATTTCATATTCCACGTTCAACAGATAAATTTTAAATTTAGTATATTAAGCCTGTGTAGAATAGGGACTGACTGCTTTGCTTGCATAATCTTAAATCCTTATTCAGTGAACCACTACTTCATTAATTGGCATGAGAGCCAAGCCTTCATCATGCTTATAAGATTAAAATGACTATTACCTTGCTGTGGGAAAATAAACTAATCAATGAATGGTAATCAAAATGGGTGAAAATGATAGGAATATACCGTTAGTTTCATTAGTTGTGGAGGTACCACTCCCACCCCACTCCTTGGTTTTCTCTCTTCATTTCTTATGTTTCTTATTTCTCCTTAGGTTAAACTTTTAATATCTATGGTTCAAGCCTCATTTCTCACATTGCTTCATGCCATTGTTTCCCATGTTGATAATTATGGTTGCATATAAAACAAACTAGTTCAGGCTAAACAAAGTTTGAGCTCCACAAAATAATACAAACAAATTAGAAATGAGCTATTCAAGGTCATGTTTGGTTGAAGTATCAAAAATGATAGTATATCAATTTTGATATTGATATTTCTAGAGGTTAGAGTATCAATATCAAAATTAACAAAAGTTGACACTTAAATCACTTAACATGCTTTGTTTGCTCTTTAAGTTTTAAAATTGATACTATTAGCCAAAGGCTTCTTGGTGATTTATATTAAAATCATTTTCAATATTGGCAGTGATAGAGGTGTCTAATACTGTCACCAAACAAGGCCTAAGACAAGTTGAACATTGGACATTGGCAAAGAAAACTATTTCTTTTTAAGATATTTACGTTGCACTTTGCCCCTCCAATCAACAACCCAGACTGTTGAAGGTACTTGATCAGACTCATTTGCAAGTCATTCTATTCAGATATGTCAAGTGAAAACTGAAAGAACAACATTTTCCTCTAACAGCTTTACTATTTAGTTGTGAACTTCAAAATACGAAGGTAAGAGGACGTTTGATTTCTAAGCATCATTAAATAGATCATGCTTCCATTAGTGTGATCTCCACCCAACTAACCACATTTGCAAAGTGAGCTAAGGAGGTGGGACTGAGCAGAAATAAACAAATCAAGTGTTGGACAACACTACACTAGATGTAATGACTAATTAAGAATTGAAATCAGTAGAATCACCTGTGACTCAAGCTTGTATGGATTGTCCATTTTCTTCTCCTCCCACTCCTTTCTGCGTGGTCGAGATGTTAAACCCCAGCCAGGACGATCAAAGGCCACCACAATACAACCAGCTTGCCGAGCAAGGATATCCATTACATGTCTCCAAGAGAATGCCCCTCCTCCAAAGCCATGAACCAACACAACACCGCATTTCTCTCCTTGCTCAATATCGGGTAATAAACTTGGAATGTTGGGCAACCAAGCATCACATTTATTGGCATCTAAGCTCAGACCAGGAATTTCATCAGACAATAAAGTAGGTGACATGGATGAAGAAGACAGTAGAGGTGCACGAAGAGAGGAATTGTGGTATTTGTTGTTGAAGCTCCTAGTCTGGTGCTGTACTTTGGATGTAACAGTTAGTGTTCTATCAACTTTAAGCTTTCCGGGAGAAGTTCGTCGGGGACTACAGTTGGGGCTTGACTCTGGGAATGATGAAGAAGATAAGGGATTAGAAGGTAAAAACACGACACCGCTAAGCTTGTAGTGAACAGTGAGCCCTTGACATGCCATAAACAAGCTATCAACATCTGCAAGCAAACTGATTGGAAGGTCACTTTCCTCCCAAACCATGCCTTTCCTCTTTGTTTCACTAGCACTTCTTGATATCTTCCCATTACAAGGAGTGGGAGACCGTGGGACCTTGCTGTATCCAGAGAGGATACTCTTACATGCAAGAATCTGCAACAGGCAATGAAATTTAGTACAAAGAAAAGGACTTCAATACAGCTCAATGACCAACAACTAAAAAATACTCACTGCTTCAGGATCAATATGGTGAAACAACAATTTTCTTCGAGCTCGACAGCTTGTGCGGTAAGCAATCATAACATGAGCAAGTGCAAACACCAAAGAAAACAGAAACAGAACAGGCAATCCCCATGATTTCTTTAAGTATAGGTTTTCTACCGACGGAGATGTATATTCAGGTTCTATTTCCATAACAGGAGAAAACACACAAGTCTTCACTGTTAAGATGATGATTGAAGCAAAAGAGCAGATCATTGCTGTTCCAAGATAAGGACCACGCAAGAGGCCAGGTCCATCACACAGTGCATAAACACCTGCATCAAGTACAGTATGAATTACAAATTAGAAGAAAAGAAGGTTTCTCAGGTTTGCTCATGAGCTAATTATAGGTACTGTACCTTAGATCTAGCTTGTAGAAAATAAACAAAATGCACAAAATGTGTTCTCATCTCGGTATTTTGGCAAAAACTGGTCATTATCGAGAACAGTTCATAAACTAACAAAGGAAAAGACACTTATATGCAGCATAGGAAGTGCAATTGGAGGCATCGTCTAGTTCAAGAAACAACAGAAATTCTGAATGCCACATTGATTTCAGAATTTTGCCCATGAACATTACTTTTTAAAAGGAAGAAGCCAAGAATAGAATTTCACCAACGAATATTTGCTCTCAACTATGACAGCAACGAGGCATAAGCCACCCCCCCCAAGAACTGCAAGTTAAGTCAAAACAGCGATCTTTTACCGAGACGGTACCAGTTTTCTTCATATTACTGTCAGATGTTACAGTAAAATCAACGGTTACCAACATATGTCATCAACTAACGTGCGTTGATCGTATTAACGATGAAACGGAGAAAATGAATGGAATAGCGCTTATCACCTCAGCTTTTTTACTAAAATGAAGCTGGCATGACCCTCTCTTCACTAGCAACAACAACGCACTTCACGCATCGGGGGAATAAACTGAAAACCCCATTCTAAAACGTTTTTTTTTCCTCAAAGAAAAAATGGAGCGAAGTCTTCTTAGCAACTGCAACTCAAGTTCCGGAACGCATTGGATAGTCGATACGGCAGGAAGAGGAACAACTAGAAAAGAAATTCAGTTATGATCGACCGAGAGAAAGGGTAAAGGTGGCTCTCACACGTGATCATGAGAGATCTAACGACAGAAACGAGGGGTATATCCATCAGCGAGCTCCTGAAAGTGTATCTGTCAAAGTGCCCTCGGAGGCCGTAGCAACTAGCGCAGGCGAATCTCGTTGCCAACAGCAGCGATCCTACCGCGTCCCCAACCGCCACGAGCACCGGCGCCGAGAGGACCATGAGCGACGCTACCATCGTAATTACGAAAAACGCAATGCGCACCGCCCGCTGCAGGCTTTCCACATTCCCCTTTCCTCCCGCCATCTCCAGGAAGCGAGCCTTGCGTCGGAATACCGCCCCGCCCCGGCACCGCCGATCGCCGCCTAAAACTCTGTTTCTTCCCGGACGCTTCCCTTAATCACGATGGCACGGTAGTCGATCTCGGGAACGGCACGAGAACGAGGAGGAGGAGGAACGTCCGAAGAGAGTGCAAGCTCCTCGCCGGCGAGCAGGTGGCAGCACTTCCCGCTTGAGCGTGTGGAGGCGGCGGCGTCTTCGGCCGTGCCATCGCCGAGAGACCCTCAGCAGGCGCCTCGCCACAGCCTCTGGACCGCGATCGCCATGCCTACAGTCCGACGGACGTCTTCTTCTCTAGGGTTAGGGTTTTTGAAGCAGCGCGCGGATTCGAAGTAGATGAGCGGAGGCAAGAGAATGGGGGGATGGGGGGTAGACGACGCGCAGGGGGGACGTGGGGGGGGAGACCCGGCGGGCGAAGAAGAAAGCACATTTTATTCAGAGAAACCCTGCCATGCCCCCCCGGCTTTCGCATTTTCTTTATTTTCTTCATTTTCTTCATTTTCTTCGTGTATATGTCAAGAGTAATAACCGCCCTGCTTTAATTTCAATTTTAGTGCTAGCCTGATATTACGGACAGCAACCTGTCGCGTGACGCGAACTGACCAAAACACCCCCGAAGCGTAACGGTCTTCTTCGGCTCGGCTCTGCGGTGCCGAGGCCTCCCCGGCCCCTTCCCGACCGTCCGATGGAGATCGGGGGGCGCATGCCTCCCTAGCCCTCTCCCGACCGTCCGATTACCCCGCAAGAGAGAGAGAGAGAGAGAGCACCTGGGCATCTCGGCGGCAGGAGGAGGCGCCAGCCACGCGGCGTCGTCAAAAGTTAAATTCATTTCTCGAGCATCCCGGCGCCCGCGTGTCCCTCCGCGTCAGTTGACACGTGGGTCTAGCTGACTGCCGCCGTCGCACGGCTGTCAGTGGGGGCCGCGACGTGGCAGCAGCAGTTAAATCCGGGCCGTGCACTGCCTTCGACGGCCCCGATCGTCGGAAGCTGCCGGGCCACTTTTCGTTTATTACCGGGGGGGACCGATGACGGTTAAACGGCCTTGATCTGTCGTCGGAAGCTGCGGGCCGGAATCACGTGAGGGACCCAATTGACCGAGCTTAAAATCTCCATGCATGCTTAATATTATCTTGATCAATTTTTTGCTATCGAAATCAGACATAAATCTGATGCTTTTCAAAAGTACGTATCATACATTCTAGGAATTAATTGGCAGACCATACATTTCTACTAAAAATTTATATCATTACTTTAAAATTTTAATTTCTATCATTTTGTGTATCATGTTTATAATTATTCCATCTCCAATATATATTGAACTTTTATCGAAATAGAAAAAATCGAGACGTAATAAACATTCTGATAAACGTATAAAATATATTAACGGGCTCTAAAATCTGTGAGCTTTTTTTTATCGGGCTCAATTTAAAGTATAATCCGAATCCATTTACACCTCCTGCCAAACTGGGAACCCGCTTCCGGATCCGGGCGTTTGGAAGGACGAAACTCCTGTGAAACGCGCCGAAACCCTGAGAGACCAAAACTCCGCTCTTTTAAGAGCAGTCTTATTTCTTATTTAAATATATTCTTTTAACTTGTAATAAATAATTCCAACTTTTACCCGAGTGACTTGACGACTGTACTGTGTCTCCTCGTATGCATTTTCTAATACACTCCACAAATAACTCGAAATTTAACTCGATAAAAATTTAACTCAATTTATTTATTATGTTAAATAAATAAGTTTGAACAAAAAAATAAAAATTGACTCATTAAATAAGTTAAATTTGAATGGACTACTACTCAGTTCGATAAATTCGTGAATGATTTGATTAAATATATCTATTATATATTTATTTTTAAATTTTTAATTATGAATATTAATATTTATATATTATCATTTAAATATATTAAATAATTCGAAATTTGAACTTAAATTTTATAAATGAGTACAATTTAAAATTTCACGAATAATTTTTCATTGAATTTAAATTTTATAAAAAAATTGTATATAACTCAAATTTGAATGTGAATTAAATTTTATTCTAATTACTACTCAAGTTCGAATTCGTTTTAACTCGGTTAATAAACGAATCAAAATTAAATAACAATTCACTATTTTTGTTAAATCTCGAGTTAAATTCGAAGTCAAACGAGCCGAGTTTGAACGTTACTGGACTCGACTTAACTCATTTGCACCTCCTGATGGAATTTGCCGCCTCCTGCGCGCGGGTAGGGATGTCAATGGTTACCGATTATCCGATTATCCGACCCGTTCGTTAGTTAACGAACAGCAAGTGGATAGTTTAAATTTTCCGAATAAGCTATCCGCGTTCGTTTACCGATTAACCGTTATCTTAGCGGATGCGGTTATGGATATACCACAAACCGAACCCGAAAATCGTTATCCGTATTCGCTAACTAATACATAATACGATATAACTCACAATTTATGACATCTAAGTATATATGACCCATCTAGAAAATCTTATTGTTCTTAACTCACCGATTCACTCTCCTCCTTGAGATCTTAACATTGGATAAGCCTTGTCTTGACATCTAACAGTGATGTTTTCATCCTCTTCTGCTTCTTGATGGTGCAATCCACGTACGCACTTTTGCTACAAATCGACTATCTCATATTTTATATTGGACATGTATTATTTTGGACATGTAATTAAGATTTTTTTTCTTATCTCATATTTTGTGTTGCACATCTAATTATTTACTACAGACTTAAAAATTAATTTTACTATGGACTTGTAAATTATTTGTCTATATCTCATGTTTTGTGGTAGATATATAATTAAGAATTTTATTTTTGTTCATTGCTATAAATAGATACTTTTAATCGTAATATATATATTTTTTATGCGTGTCTTTATCGATAAAATTATCTTTACTTCTTTATTTTGCTAGGTTGTATTATACGTATGTTATCTCTTTATATATTCGATAATCGTCCGTTATCCGACCGTAAACTGTTTTTAAGCGGATAGAACAATGCGGTTCGCGGATACACCCGATATCGATAGTTAACGAACAGCAAGTGAATACACCTTTTTCTTATAGGATACGGATACAGATAATACTATTATTCGACCCGTATCCGACCCATTGACATCCCTACGCGCGGCCCGTGCGGTACCGGGTATTCGGGCGGTTACTGGATCGGATGCGCGGAGCTGGGCTGTCCGTTCGTCCGTTACCGTTATCGGGCCGTCGACCAGAGCGGTCAGGGGTCAGGACGGGCGCCTGCCTTTTCACGTCGCGGCGTACGTACTGCGTGGGTGGGGTCACGTACATATCTAGCTACCCGGCCGGACATCTCTCTATGATATCCTCTTTGGGGGTCCGACAAGTGCCGGTCATGTCGATGGTACCGAGAGACGCTCACATGGGCTTTCGTACGCGCCGCGAACGTCCGACATAGGGATGTGCACCGAGACCGGCCAAATCCTCGAATCTGGTAAAATCGAATCAAGTCCAGCCGAACGGGATTGAATCAATTCAACTTTGTTGATCAAAAAAATAACATTATATTTATTTTAATAATTTATCACTAAAAATAGCTGTATTTATAGACAATTAATTATTTTAAGTATTTATTTACTTTTTTACTGAAAATATCAAATCAATATCACTGATTTTTTTGTAGAAAAACTTATATAAATATATTTATGGCTCCGAAAACTTTGCAATCCGACCCAATTATTTGTCGCCACACAAGCAGACGGGAAAATAAAAATAGAATTCGCAGGATCATATGTTGTAATTACGAGAAATTAACATATGTCCTCACCAATTTAAAGTAACCGACATCATATGTGTCACTATTAAATATAGTAACATATCACATATGTTCACAACATTCTCTCTCTCTCTCTCTCTCTGTGATCCAATAAAAAATATTTTTTAATTATATTTTCACTAATTATCAATATAACGAAGATGTGAATATTAAATTGAATACATTGCTTGTTTGTTTATTGAGTAAATAATTGACTTCCTTGTACCATATAAAAATATAATTTAAAATAATATATTTTCCTAAATAATTGGCGATATATATGGTATTAAGTGAGACATGTCACATCTGCCTACTTTTCTATCAAAAAAGACATGTTCTTTTGGAGTTTTGTGGTTATCGGCTGAGTAGATCTCTCTGTCTTAATACCCTATTTTAAAAAAAAATAAAACGGAGGTTGAGGTGGAATTAGACAATTAATATTTGAAGATCTCTATGCAAGAATATTTCACATAGTTGGGATTTACAAAAAAAAACAAAAAAAAAAACGAGAGGATAAATGATCTAGTAGGAAGATGAATTTCTCCAACTTTACGAAGATATTACAGGTAGAAGCTAGATCAATCCTCTTATAATAATTACAAGCACAAGTAATTTTTTTTCTGATGGAAGAGAACTTGAGGAGGTGTTTGATACATAAGCACTCCCACTCAAATATTAATCAGCTTGTCTTCAAGGCAGCCTGTTATCACATTATACTACAATCCACTAAGGTACAATTTTCAGGCTAAAAATGCATCTTCTCCGTGAATTAATTTAATTATCTTTTCTAAAGGATTAATTACATGTTCTCAATCATTTGGTGGTGACACTGAGTTGGTGTCCATATTTGTAACACCTCGGTTTGTGAACATATAACGATCACTTAAATTAGTTAACTGACTCAACAACCGTACTAATTAATAATCTTTTCAAGAAATCACTCATCCTCGATCTTCTTCTAACAGATCATATTTAACTTCGGAATTCTTTCAACTTTAGTCGTTACAATATTGAGCCCCCCTCCCCCCAAATCAACATCTTGTCTAAGAGAAGATCCAGATCTTGGAAACAGAACGTCCGTTCAAAAAATAAAAATAAAAAGATACACAAAGATGTCATAACATCTCACCTTTTTTAGATGTGAGACCAAAGTCAGGAGGACTTAATTATGCCCCTGCTTTGGTGAATGGTGACACTATCAGACATGTTTATCATTTTTAATTTTGAAATTAATATTGATTATATAGGTGTTTGACAAATAGTATTAATTAGTTTAAAACTTCTCACAAACAAAGTATGTTGTGCTACACCTCTTGCTGTCAATCTCCTGGCATCTTTCATCTATGCCTTGCACAGGTGTAGTAAAAATCCCTGCACATCAGCTGGCTGCAGCAGCATTTTTTTTTGCTCAACAAGGCAAGCGCCCCAGCAACAAACAGCCTGTACACTTTGATGTTTCGAATTATTTATGTGCAAGGAGGAAGGGCCCGAAAGAAGGTACGAACGCAAATAAAAAGATTCTTGGGTAAGGTAATAATTAGTTAATCATAGCTAGTTCTTATTTATAAGAGACCTAATTTTAGAAGAATTAACTTTAATTCTTAATTTCATCTCTAATCTCTTGTCACTTGAACATAAATCTTAGTCATTCATTCTTCGAAAACATAAAACTTAAAATTAACTTTTCGAAGTTAAACGTGTTCGGATGGAAGTAGTCTCAACATGTGCGACTTCTTAGAAAAACGATTAATTAACATAATTATTGAGTCAATTAACTACATTAGTTCGTAGATATAATACGACTCGGTTGGAAGAATGGGTGTAAGTTATACATGTGTGCGATAAATGATGTGTAGTTGATCTTGACGAGGACGTCAGAGTTTTGCTAAATCGTAACTTCTCGATTCGTATATACTTTAAGGGATTGAATTAATAAATCGGAAACAATTTGGATGGATTATTTTTTTTAAAGATTGAGTTAAAAAGACTCCGTAATTAAATATGTTGGGTTGAATATAAATCTTGGATGATATCCTGCCTGCACATGAGACTGCCTTTCCGCCACAGATCCATCAAAGTTTTTATAGATAGGATAGTCTTTGAAAAGAAGAGAATCTGGCGTAGACGCCAGCCTAGCCACATACAGCCGCAGCTTGGTAGACATGCAGCCTTGGCAAGGTGGGGCTGCGCTTATCTTACACCCCTGTTTGGTTGCAACACCAAACACCTCTGTCTGTCCATCACTGCTCGTCTCGAAATTAAAGGATATATTAAACTTTGTTGTACGAACCTCGAATGGATTTCAATACATGAGTGGTCACCACCCGTACGTACCCATGTTGAGATTCATATCCTATTCTCTATAGATATCTCTAACAAAATTGATATGCATCATCTTTCAACAATCGAACCAAGAGACATTAATACCTGTTTTGGTATTGACATTGATGTTTCTAAGATATCGACGTTAAAATTAATGTTACGAGTCGGCATTTATATTACATAATATGTTATGTTTGTATTACGAATTTCGAAACTGATCATATTATCGGACAAAACATTTCTCATCTACTATTATCAATATCAATTTTAGAATTTATAATGATAGAGACATCTATCTAATAGTTTTATCAACTAGGATGATCTTAAGTATAATGTTTTGTTTTCTAAATATTAGAGTATCAATATCAAAATTAATACAAGTTGACACTCGTATTACATGATATATTTTGTCCCCACTATAAATTTTAAAATTGATACAATTAACCAAACATCTCTTAATAGCTCCTGTCGATATCAATTTTAAAATTGATAATGATAGGAGTACCTAATAATGTTACCGAACGGGGCATCGGGTACTGCGAAAGCTAGTGATAATGCATCTACTAGAAATATAAAACGTAATACTATACATATTAAATAGGTTTAATAATCTAACTCTTGACATCGTAGGATTATACCAAGATAATGTATAATCCAAGAATATCCGGTTGCCGAGCACATGAGGATGAAGCCAACTTTGTGGCACCTAACTTGAATGGATGGACCCTAGACACCAACAGGGGTGTATTTTACCCCCCCCCCCCCCCCCCCATGTGGCAGGCTATCAAGAATCTTGGGCATGCTGAGGTATAAACTATTACCAAAATTCAATGGCCAACCAACCAAAAAAAATCACAAATTTAAAGAGAACTCGACAGCTCTTTTGGGCACATGCCTACCCTTTATTGGTTTGTTGGAGAAGGGTAGTGAAGTTCTATCATGATCCATGAAATTTAGGAGAAAGGAATCGATCTTCCCTTCTTCTTGGAGAAATCAGTGCTATGCTCCTGCTAAGAAGCCTCCTTTCGGCACGTCTGTGGGCTCGTTGGGGACGGAGGATACGAAGATGGGCCTAAAACAAGACCCATAAAGCTAAGGTATGTCTGCATGGTAATGAACTTAATTTTCACTTATGGGGTGTTTGGTTGCATGATAATTTTTTGTACACTTTCATGATAAAAAATTGTATTAAAATAAAAAGTGAACCAACTCATGACATAAAATTATCATGTTTGGAGGGATGTGATTACAAAAAAGAGTAACCACCGCACATGACCAAACAAAGTGGGGGACCACAAGAAAAAAGAAAGAGGTGAGACTCTTTTTTTGTTTAAGAAGAAAATCACTTTTAAAATATAAATTTATCATGGTTACCAAACACTTCTTTTAACAAGTTTTCTTACAATTTTTAAAAATTAAAACAAAAACCTTCATTATCGTACAACCAAACACCCTATTAAAATTACATTGTATAAACTACTTTTTCTTATACGAAGAGACTATGTCCAAACATAAAAATGTTAAAATAAATAATATATCACCCCGGCCCGTGACTATGTGAAGAGATTAAATTAATAGATTATTAACAATTTTAATTAACTATTTTTTCGAAGTGGAGTTAAAAGAAATCTGGAGTTAAGTTTGTTTCGTTGGAAGTAATCTCATCGTGCGTCACTTTTTAGGAAGATCGCTAATTAACACGGTTGTTTAAAAAGTCAACTGATTCAATAGTCTCAAATAACTTAATTTTGAGAGTTTTAATGATTGATAAGGGGTGTTTAGATGTTTCCAAAGACACACAAAGGAACAACATAAAAAACCAAACCCGTGACTAAAATACAGATCATAAGTATGTTGTTCCAAAATCTTAAAAAGTTACCAACAAACAAGCTCTGATCAGGTCCTTGGTTACAAAATAAAGTTTTATACATTTCTACGATAAAACTATATGTTAAAACAGAGTATAAGATAGCTATAAGCACAAGTTTATAAATTATCATATTCCATGAGATATGATAACAAAACAACGAGGACTATGTATAACATAAAAAGATAAGGGACCGCACCACGAAAATTCCCACCTTTTATCCAGGAAAAAACTCTATAAAACCTTTTTTTTTTGAATGATTGTCAAACACCAGTTTTTAACAAAAAAAAATTTTACAAAATTGTAAAATTTCAAATAAGAACCATTTTATAGTGCAGCCACACCACACACCCCATATATATATAGGAATCATCCATGATCACATTAACGGGCGAAAAACTAAGGTCGCAACATCTGAAGAAATTCAAGATTACCATAAGAGACAAGACGTACTTTCTGAATATGTCTCACCGATTTTAGGGGCTATGATCTTATTTGATAGCACTGTCAAACACTTCTATCATTATCGATCTTAAAATATATATTGGTATAAATAAAACATATAATCTAATACAAATATCAATTTCTATGTATATTATAATTTTTAAAAATATCAGTAACAATACTGATACAGTATCATTTTTCTAATCAAACGAGATCATAAAGCAAGTCACATTGCTGCTGCGTCTCAAGAACACGGACCCAGAGGAGAACAATCGAAGAACGGCATGTTCCTCTGCCGTAGCACCGTGCAACCCTCTTCCGACGTCACCGTGGGGTCAAAGCGCCGCCGCCCGCCGATCGGCAAGCCCTGCTTGAGGCGGCCCAGGCGTCGCGAGTGCAAGACCTGGCTCGAGACAACCGGCAGCCGGAGGGACTGGAACTGCTCCAGAGCGGAGGCCAGGTTCTCCGCTCCCCGCCGTCCGAGGCAGCGGCCAAGCGCGCCGGCGTCCAAGATGGACATGCAGGTGCTCCGGAGGCCGTGGGGAGATGTGGGGTGGGCGGCGTCTCCGACCAAGACCACGTTACCCCAGAAGAGCCGCGGCAGAGGATCACTGTCGTATATCACGTTGATGAAGGGGTCCTTGGTCTCCTTGATGAGCCTGGCCAGTTCAGGCGCCCAGGTTCTTTCTGCCGCTTCATGCATCTCCTGTTTCATCTTCTCGGAAACCTTGATGGTCACTGAACTTCCCTGGGCAAAAGCTTAGAAGTCATCAGGATTTGAATTAAGCAGCACCAAGACTAACGACGAGGGTGGTTCTTAAAATTCTTTTAGGTTGCATTCGGTAGGAGTTCCTATCCCATGAATTCCATGAAAATCTCTTACATGCCTTTTCTTGGACACTCCACTGATTTTAGGTAAATACTTAGATTAGTGTTAGAATCTTGTTTGACATGTTAAATGGATATGCTGGAGATTTGTAGTCAAATGTATATCTTACCCTTATTTCTTATTCTTTGACAAATCTAACGAAAAATTGATAATAAATGTAAAAGTTAAGAGTAAAGGTGTTTTTTTTTTACTCTTACATCTTTTTCTCCTACCCTGCAAACTATTTCCTATGAGAGAGAGAGAGAGAGAGATTTTCCCTTTGTATCTATCTCTCTCATCTCTTCTAAAACCTCTTCTGCACGGAAATTTATGAGAAGTTATGCATTTGGTTGTACACTTGATCCCTTATTATAGATTTTTAAGGATTGGAATATGTTTGTAAATCTCTGCCAAATGCTCCCTTAGATGTAAGACAAGAATAAACTGATGCGCTGCTAAATTGATCAAAATTCGAATAAAAACTAAAGTTTTCTGGCATATATCGCTTATAAATAACCAAAATGTCAACGCAAGAAAATCCATGACACAGAAAAGATGCATGGGGTGTAACTGTTTCAGCTTGATCTGAAACCTGAATCATTGACTTCGCCTCTTACTTCTCCTTTCGCGTTTGAAAGGTTAAAAGGCCAGGAAATATTAGAATTTGTAGTTTACGGCCTGTTGGGTAACCGTATTGAACACTCTATCATTATTAATTTTGACATTGACATTGACATGAATTATCACCAAGTGTTTGGTTATTAAACTCAGTTTTGAAATGAAATTTGTAGTACAAACAAGGCATGGATTGTAATATCAGTATCTACTTGTATCAATTTTGTTAATGATACTCTATTCTCTAAAAATATCAATGCCAATTAATATAATATCATTTTGATACTCTAAACAAACAGGGCAGTGATTTCAACTGCCTTTGTAAGATAGAAAAAGGTCAGTTTAGGTGAACATGAACAAGAATAAACAAACACTCCAAAATTAAACACCGCCTTAGACTTAAACCGGGTTGATTGATTGGAAGGTCTAATAGTTCGGTCAGAGATTTCACTTTTCAGTATGTTTGATAAGTTTTCCAATTTAACATCTTAAGGCACAAACTTTAATTCACATCTTAAAATACCAAGGCACAGAAAGAGTTCGCATCAAACGTCGCACTTGGAAATGAAGGGGAACTTACCCTTAGCTCAGGCTCGGGCTGGTTGAGGTACCAAATCCAGTTGATCCTGTCGTTCTTCAGCTCGTAGAGCACGCAATGCGTCTCGTGGGCCAGATCGAAATACAGGCAATTCCCGAGCTCAGGATACGCCCCACGGAGGCCGGTCATCGTCTCCGAGTTTTCCTTCCCTGAGAAATCAAGGACTCCTCGCCATGCTGAGTAGCCCGAATACCTGCGCCAGTTCATGAAAATCAGGTACATCGCCGCAATCGCCAACCTACTTACGATGTGCTGCTTAATCAGGACAATCTAGACAAGACGATGCTCGGACCTGCAGATAAATCTGTTCAAGCATAAAGGTTCATGTATGTCTCTCCCTACCTTAGCTTAAAATTGGGCAGGAACTGCCGCCGAACAGTTGATAGGCACCCGTCCGCCGCGACGAGGAGGCTCCCGTCGATTGCCACGGTGTCGCCGGTGTTAATCTCTCTGGCTTCGACCCTGACGCGGGATGGGTCATCGGAATCGTGGCGGCTACGGAGGAACTGATGGCCCCAGAGAACGATCCCCGAGGGGAGTGATCCGTGGAGCAGCGAGTAGAGATCCGCCCAATGGGCTGCTCTGAAGCCGAAGTCATCATCCCGTGAGAGAGTCCAACTTACCTTCTTGTCGCTGTCCGTCATTCGGTTCTGATCATCCAAGTCGAAGAACAATGTTAGAACCGTCAACAAGAATTCCTCTCTTCACAGATCCAAACCATCAATCGGCCCTCCTCGTTGCCACGAAGTAGAAAATTTCAGCAAAAGAACGGGTCATGGACCGGCAAGGTTTGGCTTACCAGGTCGACAGAGAGCGGCAACGTTGCCTCCCGGAGGAGGTCCGCCGGGAACCAGCGGCAGAGGAGCTCCCGGGCTTGGCGGTCGAGCCCCAGGCCCGCTCCGGTGGGGCTGCCGGACGGCGGCGCCCCGGCCTTCTCCACTATAATTACCTCCCATCCGGCCGAGAGCAGGGCGTGTGCGCAGGAGAGGCCCGCTATGCTGCCGCCGACCACCACCGCCTTCGGAGGTGCAGCGGCAACGGGACGTTCGACGGCGGCAGCCATCCTTCACCTCTCGATCCGTCCTCTTCCCCTCCAGTTGCGCTCCATCTCCCGCGCCGCCCACCTCGCCTTCCATGATTCATACTGTCGCGACTCTCGACTCCGGAGAGACCAACAAGAAGATATTTTCGCGGAATAATTTATAATAAGAGGCTGTTTGGGGTGTCATAATTTCTTAATCTCAAGATCTCTGATTTCATAAGATTTAAATGTCAATAATTTTATATGTGTGAATTATATTTGTTTTTCTGTAAAGTAACATAAAACTAAATCGAGTACTTGATCAATTTCCATTTTCAGCGGTAATAGAGTGTTTGGTAGCACTTTTAATTTTAAGATAACTTTGTTTTTGAAATCAAAATTATCTGACTTCTCAATTTTATTTTTAAAATCAAAACAGTCTAAGTATTTAGTGTTTGTAACGTTTGGTTACGACCAACGAAACAACGAAACCCCCCGTGGCGTGTTCCGCCTCTCCCCCTCCGCAGGGCCAATGAAAGGCCGCGTCATCGTATGTCAGCGAAACACGATGTCGTCGAGCCCCCTCCCCCACGGGGCGGCCAACGAAACACCCCCCCCAGCGGCGGCAGTCAGCGAGCCCCCGCCCCCCCGACGGTGTCGTCGTCGTCCGCCTCCCTCCTCCCCGCGGCGGCGCTCCCCCCGCCTGCTAGTGAAGGCCTGCGAAGCGCCCCCACGCAGCGGTGCTCCCGCCGGCCGAAGGTCCCCCCCCCCCCCCGCAAAGGTGCTTCCCCTGCCAGTGGCAGTGCCCCCACCCACCGCCCTTGTGCGGCGGGGGCTCCCCGCAGCGGCGGCGGCGCTCCCCGCCGGCGCCGCGCTCCCCACCCCACGCGGTGCTCCCCCGCCTCCGCGGCGGCGCTCCCCCCGCCACCCCCACCCCCGGCAGCGCTCCCCGGCAGCGGCGGCAACCCGCGAGCCCCCCCCCCCCACGTTGTCCGCTCCCCCCAGCGGCCGCGAACCCCCCCCTTCCCCCGCACGTTTCGCATCTCGCCTCTCAACCTCCGCGTCTATCTTAAAAATAAAACAGGTCTTATCCTGCTTTTATTTTAGAAGAGATCATATACATGAAATATCTCACTTTTAAAAATGAGACAGTAGTTAAAAATTGTAACCAAACATCTTATCTCTTTTATTTTTAAATTTTAGACCAAAAAGAGGGAAAAAACGTAACCAAACACCCTATAAAAGTGTGAAACCTAAAACCATATGCATAGATTTATCCAATCTTGATTCAGCCTATTAAACATAAGAAATACCTTTGAGTTCTGGTTTCATATATTAGCAGCTGTACTTATACCCGCTCGGGGGTGTAAATGGGTTAGATTCAATAGCAGAATCGCATAATCCAATTTTGATTCGATAAGAGTTATAGTGTTCCGATTATGATTTTGATAATTTCAGAATCATTATGTTCTTATTTTGATCCGATTCTAATTCTATCGTCAAAATCGGAATTGAATTCAAAATTTTAAATTTTGATATTAAATTTTAATTTTTATTCAAAAATAAATTAATAATTTATATATAATTAATAAATTTAGATATAATATTTTTAAAACTTTATTTTTATTATTTTATTATTTTATTATATAAGATATTTTATAGTTTATTTGATTTGATTTTAATTATTTTTACCTATATATTTTTATCGAAATCAGATACACGAAAATAGAGTCACTTGATTTTGATTCCGATAAATTATTGGAATATTCGATTCCGATTTTGATAACTTATAAGATACAAAAACAGTTTTCAAATCTGTTAATTTTTATTGAACTCGAATCAAAATTTTAGAATATCAGATTTCGTTTAGATCCCAAACATCGCTCCAATGAGACTTTAATAAGATATTTGGTTTCTCGATAAATTGGCATTTTGTTATCAAAGTTTTCTTTTTTTCCTTTTCTTTTTTGCGACAAGACATGTTAAAGAGGGTGCTCGGCCATCATTCTTACTAGTCAAATCACGTGCTTCGCACGTATTCGAATGATATACTATATACTGATTATATATAAATTTATAGGATAATTGAGATAAATTCTTATGATAGATAAGTACATTATAAAAAATTAGTTAAATTATAAATGTTATAGTTTACTCTTCAAATATACACATAAATCAGTAATCAAACTGACATTGATTTGAGTGACATTTATATGAATTTAACAACTTTCATTTATAAAGATTGATTATAATATTATAAACAACACTCCTTTTATATTATTATTTTTATTATTATTATCATATTTATTTATTTGCAACCAATGTAAACATTGATTGATTCTAGTTAGTTATGATATATTTTTATATTTCTAGACTTATACATTCCAAATGAAAATGAACATAATTTTGAAAGCAAAATAAGATGCGGAGAATGAAGACATCCACCACAACCTAGCAAGAAGTAAATATTACAACATAAATTATCATAAATCAATCTAAAATAGGTAGGACAAAAATATTATGTCAATTAGACACGGAGTAACAAAAAGGCCACTCATGGTTTTGATACACATTTTTTACTTAGTCATCAAAAATTTGAGTCACGATAAGCTATCATCCATGCATGAATACATCTCAAATAAGTTATATAAAGAGGTGAATGAGGAATATGTTTTCAAATTTTACTTTGTTCATAGCAAGTCAAATTCCGAATTGACAACATTAATATGTCCCACCTGACCAACAAACTTTCCACTTCACAAAAAAAAATCCTAAAAGAAAGAAACTGGGATCCTCTTGCGTCAACAATAACAATGCACAAATGTTTTTGGCACACGAAAGAACTTGAATGGGAACGAACATTCAGATCTAGTCTAATTTTCACTTAAAGTAAACTCATCTTATGACGACATCACATGATCCCAATTGGATTAGGTATAACAATTAATCCAAATCTTAATTTGGTTTACAAAGCCTAATTCTCCGAATTGGTCCGCTACTGAGACCTACAGAAATTGCTCCAAATCCTAATTGAGTCTACAAAGCCTAATTCAATTTTTCAGTTAAACTTCGAAGATAGAAATTTTAAATTTGAGAATTTCTTTTTAGTTAAGAGTTTACATCTTACTTTATTTCATTTTTACTTTTTTGACATTTTAGGTTTATAATGCGAATCCGACATTTTTCAATTTTCGATATGATTACCTTGGTCATAATCAAGAAGTGGCAAGTTAGATTAGATGAATTTGATTTAATCATATTTTGAACCAATTTCAAATCAACTCAAGTCCTTCCTTAAATTTTATAAATTATATTAATACAGTTGCTTTATCTTACATTCACCAAAAAAATTAAAAATATTTATTTATTTAAAAAATACTAATTATAAGAAATGGCTACCTTCTTTTGAGTGAAACTTTCAATAAAATATCTAGGTCATTTATGGTACAAAACTAAGTTTAAATCATAGTATATAATCAGGGCAATCTGATTGGCATTTATAAAAAATAAAGTCACATTTGTTAGACATTTATTTCCAATTTTAGAACCTCTAATTCTATTACACTTCTTGCTAGGTAAGAGAATAATAAATTGGGATTCCCCACCCATCACTCTTTGACTTCTTTCTCATATATAATGAGAAATGCGGGATATGAACATAAAAAGAGAGTAACCTATGGTGGAAAAGGAATGAGGAAGTAAAGATAAAAAAATTTAACAACGTATGTAAAGAGAAAAACACGAGAAATGTAATATGTGACTAAAGACATCTCAATTGCCAAATGTACACATAAAGAGAAAAGGTATTGAAAAACAAATAGAACATTAAAAAGATAACTGCATATAGAAAAAAAAATATACAGAATAAGAAAACATTTTTAACATTACCGTGAAGTCTCCTTATATACTTAAAAAGTAGTATTTGGGTGTGTCAAGACTCTTTTTCATGTAGAGTACAAAAGTTGACGACCAACCTATTAAGAATAATAAGAAAAGAGAGTAAAGTTGCTCCATGAAAAAATGGACGATGAAGTGTAGATAAAAAAATATAATCACATATATAAAAGAAAAAGCATAGGAGCCCAGTGAAGGGGTAAAGCTACTACATGGATCGCACTCCAAAGCCAACCATTGTCACCATTGAGGGTCTAGCGACAACTCCTCTTATCGTGTCAATTTAAGACGTTGTCGGGTGAAAGAGGAGAATCATGAAGCCAATAAGAGTCCGAGAAGGTGAAAACTGACATGAACCGGCGAGAGGTAGGGAGGGGTCTCATAGGGCCGTATATCCCTTACTTCACTCTAGCAAATCTCCTGTAACGGCAACACCGTAGCCTTGCATAGAGAGGAGAGCGGTGTTTTCTACATGGACGAGGTGTCATTCTCCGATGCATACACCAAGCCCATAATGCAGTGGCCTATGGTGTTATGTGGGATGCGACGTGTTCGTAAGAACGGATGGCCGACGAAGAAAGTTGGCGAAAGAATTGGAGGACGAATCGAGGCTCAATGTCGATCGGACGATCGGGGGAGACAGATGAACAAACAAAGATTCGCCCGAGCAAACCAACCAAGAAGGGAGAGAGAGAGAGAGAGAGAGAGAGAGAGAGAGAGAGAGAGAGAGAAATGAAAAGGAGGGAGAAGTAGTAACGGCGAGGAGATGGGGGAGGAGATGGCACTGAGAGGTGGAGATGAAAACGGCTAGAGATGCCAGTGCAAGGAGGGAGAGGTAGTAACGGCGAGGAGATGGGGGCGGAGATGGCACTGAGAGGTGGAGATGAAAACGGCTAGAGATGCCAGTAGGCACTTGTAACACAGATGAAAATCGGACGATTGGACGAGGGGACAACACCTCTATTCACGTAGTTTAAATAACATGATGTATTTTATTTTGAATGCAATATTTTAGATAGTTTGTGGATTTCATGATTATTTATTTAAATGTATTAGCTAGGTTTGAATTAGAAAGCACTTAAAGGTTTTTAATTGAATATGAGAGACTTTGAAAATTTAGTGAAAGGTCCAAAAGTAACTACTTTGATGACTTGGTTCACAATATGTATCATTAAAATATTATGAGATTTAAAGTAACTACTTTGATGACTTGATTTGCAATATAAAGTTTTCTTATTTATTTGACTCTTTCAACTGCCAACATCTTCAACAAAATATGAGAGAGAGAGAGAGAATTGCTCAAATGATAACATTTTGTATTGCAAACCAAACATGTATATTTACATGAAGTGAAATGGTATAAGTCAAATATGCTTTGGTCATTATAATGGATATCAAAGATAATGTTGTGTAGCCCAATAGAAAGTAGCTAACTCATACTTTAGTGAATAAAAAATGATTAATTAATAGATAGAAAATAGAGAAATTTGCAAAGTAGAAAATTTTAATTAATGTAAAAAATATAAAAAAAATATATATTATAGAAACATCAAAAGTTATAAAATCTAAAAAATTAGAAAGGGTAGGGATTCAAAATATGGAAACTCCGAAAACTTGGAAATCTGAAAAGATTAGAAAAATGAAATTTGAAAAGATTAAAAATATGACAACTAATTAAACACTTGAAAAGTTCAAAAATCCCAGAGGTTTGAAATTCTTAAACCGTAAAAAGTAAGATTCTAAAGATACAATTGTGAAAGAAAGAATTTTAATCTAACCCAACCAACAGATTTTTATTATTGAATTCATTAATCATAATGGGATGTTTGAGATGCATGACAAATTGGGATTTTATTACAATTTTATATTTTTATAACAAAACTTCTTACAAGAGGTGTTTGACAATCATTATAATTTTATGGTTTTAAAGAGTTTTACTTTATGAACAAAAAAAAAGCAAATGATACTTTTTTTTATCTTGTCATCTCCCACCTTGTTAAGTCATATATGGTATCCACTATTTTTTTATCATCATATCTTCCCAAACCTGATAAATATATTTTATTGATTAGCTTAGACTTTATTTTGATACAATCTTTTATCATGAAAATGTACAAAAAATTATTGTTCAACCAAACACCCTACGTGATGTAAGAGCAAAGCTAGGACGTGAATGAATACATGCCAAATAAATTTTTAAATTTTATAATAGCGTAATGTAGATTATAAATTTTAAAAATAAAACTACACAAATAAAAAATCAAGTCCAAACACTTTATGAATGCATATAATTAAGATGCTATCAAAATTTCATGTTACCCAAGAATCTATTAGTAAAATATTTTGTAATTTATCATCACTATGTCCTAGAACTATTCAACCATTGTTGATTTCACATTTATAAAAAATATCCTGATGTCATATTATATTGTTGAATTTTATTTGACAACAATAAGTACCAAGCAATAAATAGATTTATCAATAAGCTTATTTTTTTAGATGCTTTCATTTTTTACCTTTATTTAATTTTCTAGTAAATACATATTTAGATATTTTAAATTTATGTCATACTTTAATAATGATATATCATTTATATTTACGCAAAATACATTTATAATACCAACTGATAAAATAATAGAATGCAATGTTAGTTTTATTTTAAAAAATAGATAATATCAACTATTAAAGATGTGATGTTGACAATTATTATAAAACAAAGTTTGTAAAAATGGTTATTAAAATTACATTTTTTACATACACACAAAATGAGACCGTAAAAAGAAAAATAATGATGTCAGATGTTAAGTTTAGAGTTCAGGTATACTCTATTAGTTATCAATATAATAAAATATCATTTTAAAATGTGACAAGAGTAGTGGATTTTGGTAATAGATATTTCTATTATCATGAAAAGGGTTAAGTTATTTTGAATAAATTGAAACTTTGTTATAATTTTGGTTTTTTATAAAAATAGAAATAATTTTATTTATGAAAGTATAATTTACATTAATCTATACAAAAATAAATTAATAAATGTCATATTACTATTGTATCTAATCTAGCATATTTAGTATTTATTTTTATTTTGTATTCTTTATATAACAAAATTGTAACTATTTATATATTTATTTATCACAAACCTAAGATACTATTAACTGACCATGAATTCACCGTGAATGTATTACTTATACATCTAATTTACTATCATTGATATTTACTTTTATTTTGTATCTTTTGTATGACAAAATTGTAACTATTTATATAGTTATTTATCACAAACCTAAGATGCTATTTAAGTTCAAAGAAAAAGATCACGACAAGTCCATGGTAAATATGGACAATAAAAGACTATTTTTCTAAGGTATAATAAAATGGTATACACCACCAATCAATTGAATATCAATAAATCAAAACTATGAGGAGAGATGATGTATCTAGACAACATGGGAGGCTATATGCTTGTTGATGAAACAAGGACTCCCACTTCTAATAGATAATAGATTGGACAAAAAAATTGAGATTTTGTTTTGTTTTTTTATCCCACTTTTTGGTTATCACATCTCACCAACCAAACATGACAATTTTATGTGCTAATTTAGATTTTATTTTAATATAAACTTTTATCATGAAATGCATAAGAAATTATTGTGCAATCAAACACCCAATAAGGGCGCATAGTTGGGGTAATGAAAGAATTTAATCGATAAAATCTTCATTATCACATCCAAACATGTTTGATATTTTTTATTGTTTAGAATTATAATGATTGAGTTTAGAGTTTTAGAGAGAGAGAGAGAGAGAGAGAGAGAGAGAGAGAGAATAACTTCTCTTTTAACTAGGGGTGTTCATGGGTTGATTTAGTTTAGTTTTTGAGTATTTTTTTATAAACCAAACTATCTCCCAAATCAAACTAGGTTTGATTTAGTTTGGTCAGTTTAAATCATACTTTATTAAGGTATAGTAGATATGTCAATATATAATTTTAATTTTTTATTTAAATCATAATTTATTAAAATTTTGTGTATATATATACATACATTGTATTAACTTTGCCTTAAAAACTCTCAAAACAATTTTTTTATATGAAAAGATACATAAATATTATATTATATAATTTAAAATAAAATATTTAATTTAATTTTGGTTATTCAATTTATCGGTTTGATTTAGTTTGAAGAGTCGTATAAATCAGATCAAACTGATCAATAGTTTAAACCAAATCGAACTGAATCATATTCTTGGTTTGGTATGATTTTTCGGGTTGAACCAAATAAAGAACAACCCTACTTCCAACTTTTAAAACTTATCAAGAGATGACTTATAAGGCATGTTTGGTACGAGGATAACTTGGGAATAAACCAAGTTTATTCCCAAAATTTAGGGGATGAATAAACCTAATTTATCCCCAAAAAATTTAGTGCCAAACAGGCCCATAAGATTTTCATTTATCAAAAGATATAGAATTTTAAAAAGGGTGGCGGATAAAATTGTATCTATATTTTCTTCACATGTAAATGGGGCCGGATCTCAAGGGATCTGAACCGGAATTCGATAAAAAAACAGAACCGATAACAAATCGGATAATTTCGGACTTTTCAGATCTGGGTCAATCCCTGAATCCGAAAACGGATTCGGATCTCTTCTTATATCGAAAATTTATTTATTGATTATTGCTAGCAATTCGTAATGCCCTATTTAGTAACATTATTAGGTACCTCTATCACTATCAATTTTAAAATTGATATTGATAGGAACTATTAAAAAATGTTTGGTTAGTCATATCAATTTTAAATTTTGTAGTGTAAACAAAGCATATTATGTAATATAAGTTCCACTTGTATTAGTTTTGATATTGATACTCCAACGTTTGAAAATATTATTATCAATATTGATATAGTATCAAAAATTAAACTCTAACCAAACCGGGCATAAACAAGCAAAATCAATACAAATAGATCAAACACGCATTTGTCGCACAGACGTCGCCAAAGCAGCACTGGAGCTTCTGTTGCATGGGCTTTTGGGCCGAGGGCCCAATTAACCCGAAATCTCATTAAGAATTCGGATCACGTCACTGCAATGTTTGGATCCATTTCCAGGTGTATCTATGATCGCGACCGAACACCACCCTAGGGAGGTCTCTGAGGCCTCTTAGCTTCTATACACCCTAGGGAGCTAGGATGTGACAATTGGCATCTCATATTGTTTGAATATATTAAACATAGAGTTCAGTTCCAGGTAAACATGTGAAAATTAATATCGAGTTATTATACGCAGAGCAAAGATGCGACGGGGCTAAGCTAATTTGAGAGAAAAATAAATCGATACAACTTAATTTTTTTTTAATGCTACTCTTCTCTCGGTAACTATTCCTTTAGCACTTCTTCACACAATATTTCAGTCTCTTCTCCTGATTGGCTCATACGGACGGTAGTCTTCTTATTAAAGAACGGGGAGCATTGCTTCTAGCAGCAGTAGACAAAATTCATATTTATATTGACAGATGTTTATATTTTTTTATCTTACAGATTTTAAACTCTATGTTACCAACTAAACATTTTTACTGTCAGTTTATATATTAAACATGGATTTAAAAAAAATAACCGGAATAAAGATAAACCTATTCAACCTTCTTCAGCCGATCGTGTCATTAGGTCTCGTCGGCAAGAAAGCTGCGTCCCCCCCCCCCCTCCTCCGAACTTCCGGCATCCATGGCGGAAGAAGGAGGTGATGTTGAGGAGCCCAAGCCCTCCCGTGCCCTCACCGGCGCCGCCGATGACGCCGCCACCACTCCCCTGCTGCGCCGAGCGGGTTGCCCCTGCCGCTGCCGCCCCTTATCCTACTACGCCTCCAGCTTCCGCCTCAAGACCACCGTCTGGTCCGAGCTGGGCGGCTCCGTCGGCGACCTCGGCACCTACATCCCCATCGTCCTCGCCCTCTCCCTCGTCAACCACCTCGACCTCGGCACCACCCTCATCTTCACCGCCCTCTACAACATCCTCACCGGACTGCTGTTCGGCGTCCCCATGCCCGTCCAACCAATGAAGTCGATCGCCGCCGTCGCCATCTCCGAGTCCTCCGTCCGCCTCTCCGTCGCGCAGATCATGGCCGCCGGACTCTCCACCGCCGCCGTCCTCCTCGCCCTCGGCGTCACCGGTCTCATGTCCTTCTTTTACGCCCTCATCCCCCTCCCCGTCGTCCGGGGCGTCCAGCTCTCCCAGGGCCTCCAGTTCGCCTTCTCCGCCATCAAGTACATCCGCTACGAGCAGGATTTCTCCACCGGCAAATCCGGCGGTCCCCGCCCCTGGCTCGGCCTCGACGGCCTCGTCCTCGCCCTCTCTGCCGCCCTCTTTGTCGTCCTCGTCACCGGCTCCGGCGACGCCGATCCGGCGCCCTCCCTGCCCGCCGGCGGATCCCGGCACGTTCGCGGCCGCCGTAGATCGGGCATCTCCGCCCACATCCCGGCGGCGCTCCTAGTCTTCCTGCTCGGCCTCGCGCTCTGCTTCGTCAGGGACCCCTCCATCGTCGGGGGTCTCAAATTCGGCCCTTCCAGGGTGCGGGTGGTCAATATCTCGTGGGAGGATTGGAAGATCGGGTTCGTCCGGGCGGCGATTCCGCAGATCCCCCTCTCGGTGCTCAACTCCGTCATCGCCGTCTGCAAGCTGTCCTCCGATCTCTTCCCCGACCGGGACGTGTCGGCGACGGTCGTCTCGGTGAGCGTGGGCGTCATGAACCTGATCGGGTGCTGGTTCGGGGCGATGCCCGTCTGCCACGGCGCCGGCGGGCTGGCGGGGCAGTACAAGTTCGGGGGGAGGAGCGGCGCGTCCGTGCTCTTCCTCGGCGCGGGCAAGCTGGTGCTCGGCCTCCTGTTCGGGAACTCCTTCGTGAGGATCCTGACGCAGTTCCCGGCGGGGCTGCTGGGCGTGCTGCTGCTCTTCTCCGGCATCGAGCTGGCGATGGCGTGCCGGGACATGGCCAGCAAGGAGGCGTCCTTCGTCATGTTGCTCTGCGCCGCCGTCTCGCTGACCGGCTCCAGCGCCGCCCTGGGATTCGGTTGCGGCATCCTGCTGCACGTTCTGCTGAGCCTCAGGGACACGCATTGTTCTAAACCGTTCCCGGATACCGCCCAGCCAGACGAAATTTAGGGATGCAAATGAGTCGAACTTGAGTTGAGTAATACAGTGTTCAAGTTTGTCTCGTTTATTTTACACGAATTCGAGTTCGAACTCGAGTTTTAACGAGTATGTTAAACTTTTGTTTAGACTTGATTCGTTTATTGATCGAGCCAAGTTGAACTCGGACTCCAGTAATAACTAGACTAAAAATTCAGTCCACATTCAAACTTAAATTATATACAAATTTGTTTATTGAACTCAACATCAATGAAAAGTCATCGGTTAAACTCTAGATTTAACTCGTTTATGAAATTCAATTTAAGTTTAAATTCAACTTTTAAATTATTTAATATATTTAAGTGATAATATAAAATTATTAATATTTATAATTTAATTTTTTTAAAAATATAATATAATATTTAATCAAGTTACTCACGAATTTATCGAGTTGAGTAAGAATCTGTTCAAATTCGACTCGTTTAATAAATCAAATTTTATTTTTTGTTCAAACTTGATCATTTAACCTAATAAATAAGTCAACTCAAGTTTTTATCGAGTCGAATTTTAAGTTACTTGTCAAGTGTATTGATTCGTTTGCACTCTTAGAATGGATTAACCAAAGAATAAACGAGAAATGCAATGAGGCTTCGGTGAGAGTGGATAAAAATGACTTGAATCGAATCGAAATGAATCTACACGTTTTAGTTTGATTCGATTTGAGAGCATGGTTGGGTTTGGGACAAATATTTTCGATCTCAGACGAGATCAAAAATCAAAGTTTGCACATCTTCATTCCCATCTAAATCGTTTGCTCTGAATAAACATTCTCGGGAGGTGTTTAATTGGTTGTGCAAAAAAAAAATTATACATTTTTGTGATAAAATTTTATATCAAAATAAAATCTCAAATAGCTAGAGGCGTAAAATTATTGTGTGGGGGTGAGATATCATGATTAACAAAAAAAAAAGAAATAATTAGAGCCATATTTATAACTGTGAAAAAAATGAGAGACCAAGAAGACATCTACTATGAAACTATCTTTTTGTAATGGTTGTCAAACAATCTTTTTAACAAGCTTTGTTACAAAACTATTAGGGTGTTCGGATGCACAACAATTTCTATGCACAAAAATTTGTATTAAAATAAAGTGTAAGCGTAAGTTAAAGAATGACATAAAATGGTCATGTTTGGAGAGGTGAGTGATAGCAAAAAAGAGTGGAATTCATGAGAAATCAAAAGAGGTGAAAAACAACTAGATAAAAAAAAGTCTCATCTAATTTTTTTGGGTCCAAGCCCTTCGGAAACATACATTTGTAATGATTAACAAGTGTCTCTTTTATCAAGTTTGTTCACGAAAACATAAAATTATAACAAAAACCTAGATTCATCATCATGCAATCAAACATCTTGTATGACTTTATAACGAGCTAATTTGTCATAACATCCCGTAGTTGGGTGGACTTTGTAGTCTCACTTGTGGAGAATTCTTCTCCGAAATCCTTGACAGGTCTTCGGCACCACCAAAAAGATGACTTGCTTAGGCCACCATGAAAAAAATTTGGAGGAGAGCTTTTGATAAGCAGGGAGAGATTAACACACCAAAATATTATCCGAAATTTTCTAAGATGTTCATCGAAGTGATTTTCTTGATTTTTTTTGGGGGGTGTGGTGTGTGTGTGGGGGGGGGGACCAAATGTATCTTCTTAAAATCATTGTTTGAGAAGTTAAAAATCATAAGTACACTATTTCAAGTCTTCACATTTCTTGAAAAGAGGCTGGCTGTCACAGTCAATTCTTCATCTCACAGTTAGAATAGATTATGGATATTAAACAGGAGATAAGAAACGTCAAGTATTACCGGATATAATTTCGGAACTATAAAAACCAATATGTCAATGTTGATATTCAAACATAATTTATCATGTTTCTTGGTTCTGTGGCTACCGAATGATTGAAAGAGAAAGAAACTAGAAGATGATATCTTGGCCCAGTTGAGCGGTTGAACTATTCCTCCACGTTGAATTCTACGGCGCTGTTTGATTAAAATGTCAAAGCTGATATCAGAATACCCATCACCCATAAGCATCCAATCCGATCCTTTCCAACTTAGAAGTTAATATTCATTTATGTATAGATCCTCACATTATAGACAGAACCAAATATGTGGATGGTCATGAACATGTAACATCCCGAATTGTGAATACAATAAGATCCGAAAATAAATAGACTAGGAACAATTTTGGTTAACTACTCTTCAAAGGTTGAGCCGATAGAACATCGAAATCAAACATATTTTGTTAGGAGTAGTTCGAGTATAGGTAGCCTCTCGGAAAGATTGCCGATCAGTGAGCTGATTCAAGGGTTATATAAAATATATTTGATAAGTGATGTGCATGATTCTAACAAGCAAGTCAAGTATTTAATGGCTGGCCGAGCGTAGCTCAGTTGGCACCTCGTCCCGCGGGGTTTGCGGGAGGGCGGGGGTACGAGGGCGCCAGGATACGCCCGGCCCTCCCCCGGGGGGAGGGTTCATCAGGTGGGGATCGAGCCAGCGGGGCTCGATTCCCCGTCGCCCACGTGTGCGGCGGGCTTCCCGGCCAACGCGGCCATGACAAAAAAAAGTATTTAATGGGATATATTATAACATCTCGATTTGTGAACGTGTAGAAAGATTAAATCGGTGGATTATTAATAATTTGGGTTAACTACTCTTTAGATATTGAGTTAAAAAATTTTAAAATTAAGTATATTTTGTTAGGAGTAGTTTGAAGATAACAACCTCCCGATAAGATTGGTGTTTAATATAATTGTTGGACCAGCCAACTAGATTAAATATCAGAGAACAAGTTCCATAAAATAATCACGTCAATCTATTATGGTCCACTTGTTTATTCGGTTTATGTTGCGCAAGTTGCTTTTCCAGACTTCTTCATAGATATTGTTATGAACTGTGTTTCTTCTGTCACATATTCTATTAGTCTGAATGGTAAGGGGGTCTACAGTGATTAAACCTTCTCGGGGAATCAGGCAGGGATGTCCATTGTCTCCATATTTATATATACTTTGTGCGGAAGCTCTATCGGGCCTTATTAAGATTGCGGTGGATCAGGGTAGTTTTAAAGGCATTTTTTTAAGTAGAGGGGATCCTAAGATTACTCATTTAATGTTTGCGGATGACATAGTTATTTGTGGACTGGTGACTGTGGCAGAGGCTCAAGCTATTAAGGATATTTTAAATTTATATCAGTACATGTCGGGTCAAACTATTAGTGCTGGTAAATCCAGCATCACATTTAGTAAAAATGTATCTCCTCAGCTTTCAAAACAGATTTGTGATATCACTGGATTTACTCTTGCGTCTCTCCATGATAAGTATTTAGGGATCCCTCTTGGTATATCTGACAATAGGATCAATCATTTTTCCTGGCTGGTGGATAGATTCCGTCAAAGATTGACAGGCTGGAAAATGCAGTGTTTATCTACCGCAGGAAGGGCTGTTCTTCTCAAATCCATTTTGAATCAACTGCCCATTCATATCATGTCATTGAAACGGATTCCAAAAACTGTTGTGAAAAAAATTGAGACTTTGGAGAATAATTTTTGGTGGGGCCAAATGGAAGGTAAGAAGAAGATACACTTTAGAAGTTGGAATTATCTAAAATTGCCCAAATCTAGAGGAGGGCTAGGGATTCGGGATCTTAAATCTGTCAATGAGGCTCTATTATTGAAATTAGCCTGGGTTTTTCTTTCTAACAATCAGAAGTTGTGGGTCATAATTTTAAAAAGTAAATATTTAAAGCATGGGGATTTTTGGGAGAAAAAGTTTCAGCCTCAACACTCACAAGTGTGTAAGAATATTCTTCAGGCAAGGGAAGCTTTGATTAGGGGATGTGTATGGAAGGTTAGAGATGGGAGTTCTATCAATATTTGGCAGCATCCGTGGATTCTAGATGGTTACGGTCCTCCAGTATCTCTTCTAGATTCATGTGATAGGCCACTACTAGTAAGGGAATTAATTAAAGATGGGAGTTGGAATTATGAAGTTCTTATTAATTATTTTGATCAGTCTTCAGTGGATAGAATTTTAAGAACACCCATTTTCAATGAGGATCCGCATGATTCATTGGTTTGGAAGTTGTCTCAAAATGGTATTTTCAGTACAAAATCTGCATATCTTTTTTTCTTGCAATCTAAGTTTCCTCCGGGATCATCTGATTTATCTATTTGGAAGAAATTATGGCACCCTTAGGTAAGTAAAATTTTTCCTGCTAGAATTGTAATTTTTCTATGGAAAGTGTTGGTTGAAGCTCTGCCTACAAACCAAGCAATTTCTAGACGGTGTCCACAACTGTCCAGTCTTTGCAACACATGCCAGGCTGCAGGAGAGACACTTAAGCTCATTTTATTTACATGTTCTAGAAGCCGGGCGGTTTGGTTTGGCTCATCATTGGGTTTTAATGGTCAATGGTTAAACCAAGATTTACATTGCATTGTCTAGTGTTTTGTTGACTGGATACGTAGTAAAGACCTGAGGTTATTGTTTTCTGGTGTTCTGGGAATAACCATTCTATGGCATTTATGGAAATACCGTTGTATAACAGAGTATTCAGGTTTGACAAAAAGTCCTAACAGGATTATCAATACAATTCAAAATGAGGCTTGTTTCTATTTCTCTCAAGTTGCTGTACGAACCAGAGATGTTTCTCAAAAATGGATTCCTCCGGTATGTTCTCACGTCAAGTTGAATGTTGATGCAGCTACGGACTTTCAAATAGGGGCTGTGAGTATATTAGTACGAGACTATCAAGGTAGAGTACTTGCCTGGAAAACTTGTATATCAAGCTTTACCAATCCCCAAATTTTGGAGGCCGAGGCGATATTTGAGGCTTGCTCTTGGGAGTTTTTTGATCTCTGGCCGTCATTGATAGAAAGCGATGCTTTATTGGTGGTGAAAGCTATCACGAACGAGGGGCCGGATATCTGGAATGCCAGCGCCTTCATCTCCAGGAGCCGAAGACGCTTGTGCTCGTCGCCTTCTTCCGTCGTCTTCAGCCCTAGGTCGGCGAATGGTGCGGCTCATATGTTAGCGCGTTGGGCTTTGCGAATGGGAAGGTCGCAGCCGTGGACGGTTTCTTTAAAGTTGCTCCCGGATGAGGTTTTGTATTGTATTTTAGACGAGGCTCCAGGTTAAATGTATCGGTGATTCTGTGTTATATTTTATTATATTAGGTGTTTTTTTCCGTGACAAAAAAAAACCGTGCGCGAGGTCAAAAGCAAAGGCTGCAAACGAGAGTGTACGACCAAATACTTTTAACGTGCAGGGTGTTTTCCTCAAATTTCATTCTATTTTCATTTGGTTGGGCCGCCCTGCGAGGTTCGGCCGATTTAAAATATGATCAATAACTGGAATGTAAATTATTATTTTGTTCGCAAAAAGTACTATTTGGGTGTGTTAATTCAGTCTAAAATTAATACCAGGCGTGCATGGGTTCACTCAAGCAAGACGAGCACCGGATACCGCGCGCATGGCTTATGATTGGATTTTCGGATCGTCGGACCCAAGATCAATGAGAAACCGATAATACACTGTTTAGTAAAATTGTCACCAATTTTGAAATTGATAGTACACTGTTTGACTATATTTTAAGATCAAAATTCCTATCGTTGTGCGTTAAAACAAATCTTTGTTTCTGCCCTCTCGGTCACGACATGATGGACCCCCCATTAGCGGACAAGTCCCTCCCGAGAGCTCCCCTCTGCCTCTGCTGGGCCATCATGCCGTCGTCAGTGCTCGACGAACGCAAGGCCCCCCTCCCGGCGTCAACGGAAACCCCCCTCCCGCTAGCACTACCCTCCCTCTCCGCTTGCGCCTTCCGACCGAGGACTCGCCTACCCCCCACCCCGTCGCCTGCTTCCGCTTTCCGACCGAGAGAGCGGATCACCTCAGTCCCGGGGTGGAGGGAGAAGCCTCAGTCCCCAATCAGAGACGGCCACATATTCCCGTCATTTAAGTGGCGGTTCAAGTTATGTTACTGAACCGGTTCGGTGAACCGTTACCGAAAAGAGATGAACCGCTACCGAGCCTTTTGTAAATCACTGCCCGTCGGTAGTGAGTTACAAAGGGCTCAGTAGTGGTTCAGCTCTTTTCGGTAGCGGTTCAAGTTTTTTAAGTTATGTTACTGAACCGGTTCGGTGAACCGCTACCGAAAAGAGCTGAACCGCCACTTAAGTGACGGGGGTATGTGGCCGCCTCTGATTGGGGACTGAGGCTTCTCCCTCCACCCCGGGACTGAGGTGATCCGCTCTCTCCGACCGAGGGTGCGCTCCCCCCCCCCCCCACTGTCAAGTCAGCTCTCTTCCAGAACGTCGCGAGAGAGCTAACTCGTTCTAAGAAATAAAACAACTTTTCCGAAATAGAAGAAAAAGAGAAGTGAGACCAATTTAAAAAAAAGAAAGAGTACTAAAATAATCAATAAAACATCGTATCTTCTTAAAATTAGAACTAAACACGTTATAAAAACCGGATATTTGCTTGCGTAGTCCTTCAAATCTACCTCCAATGAAGATACAAATAATTGAGATCGCACATCTCAAATATTCTTTAGCGTTACACGGGTATATATATATATAATTGTAGTTATTGACTATATATATATAGGTGTTTGTGTCTAGCTAGATAATATTAGATGAACAATATGACATTCCATTTGACTTAATGAAATAGTTTCATCTCTAAGATATCTCTCTTCTTAAACGCAATCTCTTTCTTACCCACCTCCAGAAAATGAAAAAAAAAGAGAGGCATGAATCACTTAAAAAAAGCGGTTTACTTATGGAGAAACTAATATTGTATTTAGATGTTTTACTCTAGATCTTGTTGTCTAACCTCTAACCCATTGACATCAATTAAACCTAAAACAAAATTAGCCGAAGAGATTTTTTTTTCCACCGCGAGAATGGTTATTTTGCAGTCCTCTCCACCTCTCTCTCTAACAATATATATGTATATATATAAAAGAAGAAGAAAACAGATATCAAAGAAATTAAGAAGGGAGGGAAAGACGATGGTTGAATCGAAGCAATTAAGGCGGAGTCCCCCCGGCAGTTCTCTCGTATGATAAACACCAGAGAAGAAGCTAGCATGCATGCATTACATGTCTGGTTTGGATCTCTGAACGCACCGTTCAAGTATGACCCGCAAAAACATATTTCTTCTCTCCGTCGTTGACAACTCTCGGTTTCGGGCGGATACAAATCGGATGGATTCCCACTTGATCACACCAGAGAATTTGACGCGGGGGACGGAGAATTTCACGACGACGACGACGTCCCCACGGAAGAAAATCGATCGAGCAACCAATTGGGAGGAGACGACGACCCTTCGCTCGCTGTCCCCCTTCTCCGACGATGTGACGTCGTCGTCGTACCATGCATCCCCCTGCCTTGTTTGGACTACCTTTCTTCCGGGTCACCGGCCACCGCCCGCCGGCGGCGGCAAGCCTCTGATCCGGCCGTCTCCGTGGAGAGTAGCCCACAGAACCAGAACTTCCGGCGGATAACGACATCTTCGCCCGCCCGCCCAACACGCTCTCCCGCGCGACGGCTGCTGGGCTTGCGGCGGCGGCGGGGGCCGCGGTCGCTGGCGGCGGCGCCCCTGGTTTACTCGGAGAGTCTGACCGGATGATGCCCTCGGCTACCAACCCGTCGTCGCTCGCAGCCGCCGCCTGTGGCGGCCGCACCTTCGCGGAAGGCTCGCGCCGTCGTGGGTCCGCCGCGAAGCTGCCCGCCGCCGCAGGATGGGGTCTGGGGGTCTGTACACCCGGACGGCGCTGCGCAGATGACAAGTCAGTGGAGATTTTGTAACGTAATCTCGATAGAAGATCTTCGAGAAATCTGGACCGTAAATTTTCGAAGTTTCGATAAAAAAATCTTCGGTAATAAGTCATAAAAGATTTGATGACAAATTTTTAAAGTCCCAATAATAGATTGTCAAGGACTCGATGACCAACTTGTTTTCGTTACATCCTGGTTAAAATAAGTTCGAATCACCTCGGCTCCGAGGCAAAGAGAACATCCTCGGCCTCCCATCAAAATCGATCATGATCTTAAATCACTCGAGTGACGGTTCAAATAACAAATCTAGTGAACCGTTATCGACGTTTTACTAACTCACTATCCATCGGTAACGAGTTCTATTAAATTCGATAGTAAATTTGTAAGACATCGATAATGATTCAGTAACAATTCACTGATTCATTGACTTGGTACCGATAGAGTTGAACCGTTATCGACGTCTTATTGACTCACTGTCTATCACTCAAGTGATTAGAATCGTAATCTTTTTTATTGAGAACCGTGGATACTCTCTCAATCAAAAAATCGAGGTGATTCGAAATCTATTAAAATATATCTTTATCTTATTTTCTATTATAACACGGTATCTGAGAATTTTCTCCATTCGAGAACTGAGCCGATAGAAATAGGACTATCGCCTTTATTTCGAAACCCTAGATAGAGCTCACTGGTCAAACCATGGGCGGCACCGACAAAAATATATACACACACTGTTGGCGGAGTGAAGTATCCTAAACAGTCGAATACAGATAAAGTTGATAAAATATACGACTAAACTTTCTAACAATCACAAACGTGCCATTCTTGGTCAAACACATGCCGTAAAAGAGGTGCCTGTTTATTCAAGAAACTCCCTCCGCTGGGGGCTGTTTTGTTGGGGGTGGGGCCGCAACAGCAGTGCGCTGCGCTGGGCACCGCAGCAGGGCCCTTGTGGGGTCCACCCGGGCCGGGCCAGGCACGCGATGCCCTCCACGTTCGGCACCCCAGCTGGGAAGGACGGGCCCACCGCCCTGCACGTGAAAAGGGCTCGCGGGCGCACCCAAACATTCCCCTGCGCGGGGGCGGCCACCACCTGTCCCCGCCACGTCGGCTAGATTCCCAAATCCGGCCGGACCGGGCCGGCCCCACCGCCGGCTGGCGACCCATCCCGAAATGAAATCCAAACATCGGATCCCACCCCGGGCGGACGGGCCCCGAACCGACCACCGGTATCCGAACGCGGACGGAGGCGATCCGGTCCGGCCGCGGACCCGGGTTTAATAAGTCAACCGGCCGCGGGCCAGGCTCGTGTGGTCGTATCGTGTAACCCCCCCAACCCACACGCTGCCCATGCTGGGCGCCGGGCGCGGCCACCATGCATGTCGGCCGGGCCGCTCGCCGGGTTACATGCTACGGCCATCACCTCCTTCCCCGCGACGTGAGATGGACAGAGAGGGGGGGGGGGGGCAGGAGCTCTCAGGATTCAGGGCCGTAAACCGAACCTCCAAAAATTGATAAATACGACAGAATTTAATCCGAGTTCGAACTTTCTATAGTTTGGTTTTTTTTTCCTTACAAACTCCAAAATTACGATGTTACGGTAGAAAGGCCAAATTTATCAATGGAATTATCATCTCTCCCGTATACATGGAACCAGATAGAAAAAAAATCAGTTGATTGATTTGATTGACCAATTTATATTATTTTACATTTATTTGAAAAAATATATCAGCATAAATTTATATAAGATAATATCAAAGAAAAGAAACTTTTTACTTATAAATGAGAATGTTGAGATTAAAATTGACAATATTTAATTATCTTAAAATAATTTAATTTTTTATTCTATTGAGTAGATTCGATTTGCTTCAATTTCCTTCTATAGGTTAGATTATGACTTTAAGAAAAAAAATGAGACCTCAAATCACGCCAAACCGAGAGCAATGATGATCCCCCCCTCCCCAAGCTAAGAAGCAATTAATAGAAAAACTGCATAGATATTGAGCTGGCAAGAGGTGAAGATCGACCTGGGCTGATTCCAAGTTCCGAGATCTGCCCGAAGAAGAAGATAAACAGCAGACAGAATCGAGCTATGTGTTCGTTACCCGGCAAGCAGGCTGATTAGAGAGGCGCAGACGCTGAGATAATAGGCTAATAATTAAACAATGAGCTTGTAGAAGAAAGAAACCCACCCTTTCATTACAAGCGACTAGACCGACAATATATTCACATGAATGCAGATGAGAGCTAGATCATTGTTTCAGGGCATCTCTCTAGCTCGTCTGGGTAAGATCGATCGATCTGGAAGAGGACGGACGAGCTAATCGGTACCCCTGTTGAGACCCGCAGCCCCGCTCTCTCATACGATTCTTAGTTGGCGACGGCGACGGTTAACGCCGCCGCCGCCGCCGCCGCCGGTGGAGCTCGTCGTGGTGCTGTTTTTACTGCTGCCGCTGCCGCTGCTGTTACTGCTCATGTCGCCGTTGGGGCGGTTGTTATTGGCAGTACTGCCGCTGCTGTTGGTTTTCTTGTTATTCACAACGGAGTAGCCGGGGCCGTTACCGGTGCTGCTGCGCTGCGCCACCGCCACGGGCGCCGGGAATGCCGGTGGTGGTGCCAGGTGGTGACCGCCTCCGGCCACGGGGTCGGCGTCGGCGCCGATGCCGCCGGCCGTCCAGGCAGAGGCGGAGATGAGCGGGCGGCTGTGCCACCCAAGGGTTAGACAGCCCTCGACCTCCTCGACGCAGTACCCGACCTCCGAGAAGAGGGTGAGCAGCATGCTCGCCTGCTTGAAGGCGTTGGAGCCGAGGTGCGCCTGCCGGAACCCCGCTCTGCTCATCCTCCGCCGCCACCGAGCCAGGGGCTCGTGCCTCTCCACCCTGGCTGCTCCCTCGCAGCACACTATGTTGCATATTTCCCGCTGCAGGTACGCCTCCGCCGCCGCTCTTTCGCCGGCGCAGACGACGGTCGCCCCCATGGGCGGCTGCTGCTGCCCGCTTCCCTCCAGGGAGTCGAACATGGTGGAGTAGTAAAACAGAGCCTCCGTGAACCTGTCCAGGAACGGGGCCTTGTTGTGGCTGGCCTCTTGCTCGACGACCGCGACGATCTCGGGGCGCAGCCCCCGAATCCACCCGAGCACGGACCCGATCGGCGTGGCTGCGCCGCCCCCGGCGGCTTCTCCCTCGTCCGCGTCGCCCAGGAGGCGGTGGAGCTGCATGACCGAGTTCACGGCGACCGCCTCCCCGGCGGTCACCTGCAACATCCAAGGCTGGACGTCGTCCAGGCGGTTGGCCGCCACGCCCCGGAAGGCAAACGGCACGCCCACGGACCTCGCCAGCTCCGCCAGGCGGAAACCGACGTCCCGGAGCGTGTCGCGGCCGTCCGGCGAAGGCGGGCCGATCCCCGTGAGGCGCAGCGCCGGCGGGCCTCCCGGGCGGAGGGCGAGCGCCTGGATCAGCGCCGGCCACTGGAGCCCCTGCATGAGGTTGAAATCGACGACGTGGACGCGGTCGTGGCCGTAGAAGGCCTCGAGGATGGCTTGGTTGGCGGTGAAATGGGCGAACTTAAGATAGGGGCACGCCTCGTAGAAATTGTAGTACAGCACCTCGCTCTCCATCGCCGTCGCCGCCACCGCGCGGGTGGGGGAGAAGAGCCGCCGGCCCAACGCATCGATGAAGTAGCCGGCCACCTTGCCGATGCCGAACCTGGTGCCGACCTGCGCCAGCGCCGGCCTCATTTCCTCGATCAGCGCTCCCGCCAGCGCCGCATCGCCCCGCTGCACGGCCTCCGCGCAAGTCATGAGGACGTGGACTAGACGGATCCCCGAGTCCTCATCGACCGCAGGCGGCGGCGGCGCCGTCACGGTAGATTGGAGCGCACACTGCCGCATGCCGGCCTCCGGTGCCAACCCGAACGCCGAGTCCATCCCCAACGCCGCCTCTAGCTGATCATCAACCTGCTGACCTGGCCGGGGAGGACCCTGCGATGCCATACAGGCGCTGTAGCCGGACTGGGAAAGGGAGATCTCGGAGAGCATGGAGTCCACCCAAGCGGCGAGGTCGGACGGGTTGTAGTGGACAACATCGGGGGCGGCGAGCAGCTGCGGATGGTCGGCCGGCGGGGGCGCCGATTCGAGGCAGCCGGGACCCGGCGCCCCTCCGACCATGGCCGACTCCAAGCACTCCAGCCGCTGCGCGACGTGCCGGAGATCGGACGAGCGGACCCAGTAGCCTGCTCCGGCGAGGAGGCCGTCGATGTCGGGCGCCGCCGCGACCAAGTCGCCGCCGCCGCCGTACCACCCATCGCCTGCCGCACTCGCTCCGGGCGTCCCCATGGAGGCGGCGAGCGCGGAGCGAGAAGAGAGCCGGGAGATCGACTGCCGTTGGGGGCGCCGACGCGGTGGTCCTCCCGTGAAAAGGGGAACGAGGAGCGGCGGAGGGCGGGCGGGCAAGAGGGAGACGATGGTAAACTGGCGTTGACACGTACACGTGGTTCGGTTCAGACATCGGTACCGGGACGTGGACACGTCGGACCGGCCCGCAGGGGTGTTCCTCCAAGGCAAAATTTGCACATGTACCCTCGGATCACATGTCCGCCGAGCTCTCGTGTTCTGACTACAGAGATGTCGGGCAGACCCGCCTCCGAACCCGTAAAAAAATCGGGTATCCGGACCCGGCATCTTACTTCGAGAAGCCGAATGCTGAAATGGCCAATTAGGGAGGGGGGGACCCCAACCCAACGGGGATCTTGACGCAGAAACCCCACCAAATGTTAACATGCTTTTATAACATATTTTTGCAGTACTGGTGTAAGTATCCTCCCGGGCGCAGAACCGGCGGTCCGGTCGAGTCGGGGTTGCCGGCCCGGGACGTACGTGTAGGGGCGGGCAATAAATGGGTGGCCGGGCCGGAATACTCGGACGGAGCACGGAAGCGGTGGCCACGCGGATCGCTGCCGCGGGGCACGTGCGTGGGCACTCCTTCGCAAGCCAGCGGATGGCCGAGGAGAAGCCCGCTTTCTTTCGGTCCTTGACCTCCTCGCCGGTTCGGAGTGTGGTAAATCCGATCCAAATCGAACCGATCACTGGGTTGATGGATCGGCCGAGTCGGGTCAGTTGATCCAGCCCGGACCCGAATCGCCCGGGTCACCCCGAATCACACCCGAACCGGCTTAGACCCATCCTTTAGAGAGAAAAAAAAAAGTTCTTGATCCGACTCGGAACGGGTACAGGTCACAGCTGACCACAGGTTGAATTGCTTAGACCCATACTTTAGAGAGAAAAAAGAGAGAGATGTCAATTCAACTTAAATAAAAAAATTTAAGTCGGATCAGTTAAATTCTGTTTCACCTTTTCTCTTAGAAGTAGGATTTGAACAAGATGGCTTCTAAGAAAGTGTGTGTTTGTTTAGAAGATAAAATTGTGTGTTGGCTAGGGGTGAGCGGTTCAAACCAAAAAACCAAACCGAACCAGCCTGTTTGGTTCGGTTCGGTTTGGTTTGAACCATGTTCGGTTTGGTTCGGTTTGGAAGTCCTCCAAATCGATTTAAACCAAACCAAATCATTTAAATCGATTTAATTAAAAAATTATTTAAAAATTGTTATAATATTATTAAAAATAAGGTTTTTATAATTTTATAATAAAATAATATTTATTTTGATTGTTTCTAACTTAAAAACTATTATATATATGTAAAAAATAATTAATTAAATTATTTTTATATATTTTCGGTTTAAACCGAACCAAACCGAATTGAAATGGTTTGGTTTGGTTCGGTTTGAGGGGTTGAATCGGTTTGGTTCGGTTTGGGAAAAAAATGACCCAAATCGGACCAAACCGAACGATGCTCACCCCTAGTGTTGGCTTTATAAATTTTTTGAAGTGTTCTAACTTAAAACTTTCCTCGAATATTCTATGATAATTAGCCGTTATCATATTCTATGGGTTGATATAATTTTTTATCGTGTTTAGAGGGATGTGTGGTAACAAGAAAAGCGGACACCATAGATGATCAAACAAAGTGGGAGGGGGAGGAGACCCCGAGATTAAAAAATGCGAGACTCTCTTTTTTATCTACGATGAAAATTATTTTAAACACATAAAATTGTAATAGCCGCAGCCGCACATCTCTTTTAACATTTTTTTTTAAAAACATAAAATTACACAAAAAAAACTCAATTTAATATGCAACCAAACACCCCCCCCTCCATTAAATACTGTTAAGCAAAAAGAGAATAAAATAATAGTCATACTCCGCGAGAGAGAAGGGGGTGGGAGGGGATCACAAGGCCTGATAGTCTTGGTGTGATTGCAGTTGACGATGACTACAAGCTAAGCTAGGGTATGACCGAGTGGGACCTCAGTTGTATTATTGGTGAAAGGATGCCCCTGCCTTGTTAAGGAGAGTACATGTCACATCTTCATCAGCAGCCTCTTACGTGGTGAACATTGAACCAGGTTGGGCGTGCAGTCTTTTGCCGCGCAGAGCAACCGGCTTTGCCGGTTATGCTTGCAGGAGCAGTGCATGGTCGGGAGAGTTAGGGTCCGTTTGGCAACTAATGAGAGACTTCTTTTAGAAGTGCTTTCTTTTCGAAAACACTTCAAGTTGGAAGGTCTTCTCGTTTACGAATGTAAAAGTGGTTTGGTTACATTTTTTCGTCAAAATATAGAAGTACTTCCGAGGGAGGCGGACGGCGCCGGGAGGGGGAGGGGGGGTCGCAGACGGCGGACGGGGAGTCGCGACGCCGACTAAGGAGGCGGACTTGGCAGGGCCGAAGACGGGGTCCGCCTGGCGGTAGCACTGCCGCCGGCCGCATCCGCCCTCGTCAGGCGCCGAGACAGAGCGGCCACCCTCTTCACGTCCCGGTGGCGAGCTGCGTCGGCGGAAGCGTTGTTGGAGGATTTCGCCGCAACTGATCCGGCGGCGGCGGCGGCCCGGAGGGATTCGTGCACGTTGAGGGGGGGGCTTCGCGGACGGCGGCGGGGGGGCCGCCTTCGCGGACGGCGGACGACGGCGGCGCCGGGAGGGGGTGGCATCGCGGACGGCGCACGGCGCCGCGGGGGGGGGGGGGGCTTCGCGGACGGCTAACGGCGGCGGGGGGGCCGCCTTCGCGGACGGCGGACGACGGCGGCGCCGGGGGGTCGCCAACGGCGGACGGCGCCGGGAGGGGGGGGTGGCTTCGCGGATGGCGGACTTCACCGCGAGGGGGGGGCTTCGCGGATGGCGGACTTCACCGCGGTACACTTTGACCACTAACTCTAAACTTAATTTGATAAAAATTTGACTCGAGTCATTTATAATGTTAAATGAACAGTTTGAACAAAAAATAAAGGTCGACTCATTAAATAAGTCGAGCTTGAAGGGAGTCCTGCTCGGCTCGATAAACTCGCGAGCAGCTCGATTAAATATTATATTATATATTTATTTTTAAAAATTAAATTTTGAGCATTAATTAATAATTATATATTATCACTTAAATATATTAAATAATTCAAATTTTGAGTTTAAACTTAGATTGAGTTTCATAAATGAGTTAAATCTAGAGTTCCACAAATGACTTTTCATTGATTTTGAGTTTATAAACGAGTTTGCATATAGTTTAAGTTTGAATGTGAATTGAATTTTAGTTTAACTACTACTTGAGTTCGAACTCGACTCGGCTCGGTTAATAAACGAACCAAACTTTGAACAAGGGTTCCACGTATTCGCTAAAACTCGAGCTTGAACTCGAACTTGTGTAAAATAAACAAAGCAAATTTGAACACCATACTACTGGACTCAGTTCGGCTCGTTTGCATCTCTAACTAGACTGATATACAAATACATGGATGTGGGCGGAAACACTGGAAAATTAAATTATTGTGGTCATTTCTCCGTACTCGTCATGTCCCTGTTATCGACCGGCCACGGTAGATACCCCCTTCTCTTTTACCTTTTATCGACTAAGGGGATGGTTAAAATTCCGGACTAGGTTAGGGGGTCCCTGTGGAGTGCAGGTGCCCTGATGCCCGGGAAAATGTTGGGGGCGAAATATATGCTGGTAGGTAGGGGTGCCCAGTGTGAAATCCAACCAAACGGTCAACTCGTATTAGCATGAAACACATTAAAATAGATATTTTCATATAAATATATATATGTTGTATTCTAAATGATATATATATATATTTGATTTTTGGTTTGAATCGAATCTAATTGAACTAGAATGGTTCGGTTGAGTTCGGTTCGGTTAGGGCTTTCCAAATGGTCGGTTTGGTTCGGGTTGGAGAAAAAAATCCTCCAACTCGATCCATACTAAACAGTGAATGTCCCTGGTGCATGAGAAGGGCTCGGGTCCTAGAGATGATAACATAACATATATAGTTCTGTTCATATCAAGAAGCTAAGGAGCTAGGGTGAGACTTTTAAGATCAAGGCTCTCTCAACTTGGAAATCTACAGGGGTTCTATAAAGAGCTAGGCTTCTGCTCTCATTGTTGTACTAGAAGAGATCCGACGGTGGAGATTAGATAGAGGTCTTTCTTTGTAGTGGTTTGTAGACTTGTGTACTCTGAAAAACTCCAAACGATCCAACCAGTCTCTCGTTTGAGCTATTTATATGAAGAATAGCACAGGACACTTGATTTTGACTAGAACTGATCTCTTATGGGGTGTTTGGTTGCATGATAATTGAGGTTTTTATTTTAATTTTTAAAATTTGTAAGAAAATTTGTTAAAAGAGGTGTTTCACAACCATGACAATTTTATATTTTGAAAGTGATTTTCTTCTTAAACAAAAGAAGAGGGTCTCACCTCTTTCTTTTTTCTTGTGGTCCCCCACTTTATTTGGTCATGTGCGGTGGTTACTCTTTTTTGTAATCACATCCCTCCAAACATGATAATTTTATGTCATGAGTTGGTTTACTTTTTATTTTAATACAATTTTTTATCATGAAAGTGTACAAAAAATTATCATGCAACCAAACACCCCATTAGTCTCTATCTAAAATTTTAAGTGGACTCCAAGTCTTCCTTCCAATGTTGGTATGATTTTCAGTCGCACGATAAATTTTTATATATTTTCACGATAAAAAAATTATATTGAAGTAAAATCTATGTTAGTCGATGATACAAAATTGTCGTGTAATTTGGCAGTTAGGAGAGATAGAGCTAGAAAAGAATGAAAACAATGTATGACCAAAAAAAAAGATGGGAGGTCACAAGTTTAAAAAAAAGAGATCTTTGACATTTTCTATTGTTCGAGAAGAAAATCTCTTTAAAAATATAAATCTAGAATGATGACTAAATATTTTTTAACAAATTTTGTTATAAAAGCATAAATGCATAACAAATTCTCAATTTCTCGAGCAACCAAACACCCTGCTACCCAGTTAACAACAAGTTTTCAAATCTACTTGCGGTTTAAGTCATGGATAACAATAAAAAAAATCATAATTAGGGTAAATTCTTGACTACAACTTGTCTTAGGAGACATTGTGAAATCAAGATATTTTGAGAGAATTGCGACTCAAATTATAATTAATTAAAATACACAACAAAACTCTTGTACTAAGTATCTGGTGTCTTGGAGTGGACATTGTACTCTTTGTTATCATCTTCGGTTAACCTAGAAGTTAATTGATGATTAACTAAAAACTAAAACTCCTTTACTCTCCTTCTACGATATATCTTCTACCGCCCTCGTTCATCCTACTCCCTCAATATTGCGTCTTGCTCACTTCACTTCATACTCTGAGATCAACATGATTCTCGGCGTAATGTGACAACACCATATATAAAAGTCTTTAATATGAGTATGCAGTTATGATATACAATATATCTATTTATATATATATGTACTCTTTTTTTGGTCACATGGCCGCGTTGGCCAGGTAGCCCGCCGTGTGCGTGGGCGACGAGAGATCGAGCCCCCGCGGCTCGGTTCTCACCAGATAACTCTCCCCCCGGGGGAGAGCCGGACGCCAGCCGACGTCCTTGAACCCCCGCCCTCCCGCAAACCCGGCGAAAGGGGGTGCCAACCGAGCTATGCTCGGCCGGCATATATATATGTACTTACTTTATAACACAAGATAACATGCTAAAAATATAATGTAAGTAGAAACGCAAAATTGTCGTGTTTTGGAAGGAGGCAGCACCATAGGAGATTGGCACCAATATCACACACAAGATATGCACGAGGTATCAAACTGAACAAGGCAAAACAGGTGGAGACCAGCTTTTTTAAGGGAAATATTATTCAACACTTATCATCCCTCTCTTTTAACCAATTTTCTCTTAAAATTTTATGTTAAAGAAAATCTACATCATGCTGCACCAAAACACCTAATAAAAAAATGCAAGTGGTCCTCACCAAACAAATCTTATATATCAAGTTGACTCTTCTAGACTTAGACAGGATTTTCTCTTCATTGATTGTGCCACAGTGGACACACCGTTTTGATTGACTTTCCGCGATGTTGAAGATCATGACGAATATCATTGATATAGTGCGGAACTAAAATGCCGAGTCTACAAAGAATAAATAAACAAAATATATACGAGAAGTAGAGATAGAGAGGAGCACACCGGGATTTACGTAGTTCGGAGGCGATATGCCTTCTTACGTCCACGGGCGAAGACGAACGACTTGCACTATACGAGAAACAAGTACAAAAGATGAAGAATCTCTCAAGACCTAAAATCCTTTACACCCACAAACTCTCTCTATAATATCTCCGAAGCAAATACAAGAAATAGAGAGAAGAAGAGAATATAGTGGTAGTGGCTCTCTCTTGCTAGCTTGACCTTGTCTTGCTAATGTGTGTTGTTCTTGTCCCCTTCTCATGTATTTATATAGAGGTGGTAAGAACTCTCTAGATATGATTAGAAGATAACTTTTTGAATATCTCTAAAAAATATTCAAGCACTCTCTAGATGTGCTTATAAGATACTTGAGCATTTTGTATGTACCTAAAAGATATGTTTGAAAATGTCTGAAATAATCGTTGAGTTGACCAAGTCAACCTTTACACGCGAGTATCATGTGTTGATGTTGAGACGGCTGTGACACCATTTAAAATAAACTACATAAAATTTAAAATATAAAATTTACTTACGAGAAAATAAAAAAAGATGAATTTACCTGAATTTGAGTTTGAGTTTGGTGAGACAGTCCCACCATTGGCACTCAAATCCGTGTAAGAGGGCTGAAAATACTTAAAACAGATAACCTAAACAGTGGCTTAAGATATAAAATACTTACATTTAAGATTTCATTCGTTAAGATGAAAATCTCTTTTAAAAATATAAAATATAAAAAAATTGTTTACGCAACCAAATATCCCATTAGATGGAGACACGTGAGCCGGGGAGGGGCGGCTGCATGCACAGGGAAGCTACGTGGCACCGGTGAAAGGCCTAGGCTATCCATTTAATTTTCTTAATAATTATCTTTCAACCAAATAAAGGAAGAACATAACTAATGAGAGGGAATATTTGGTCACATGATGAAATTAGCTTTTACAGAGAAGCGGTTGTTTGGTTCTACGATAAATATATATTTGATAAAATATAAAAATAATTGAAAATAAAAAAGATCATTTTTATCAGAAAAACAATAAAAAGAGGGAGGACCATAAATAAATATAAAATATGGGGACGCAACAACAACAACAACAAACGATCTTATTTTTCATCTAAACCGAATCTTTCATAAAACTATTTTTATAACAAAAGTTAAATTTTTTATGACATCTCACACCTCATAAGAAAAACTACCGACCACTATTCGGTTCATCATTTTTAAAGAATAAATATACGCGTGCCAGAGATAAATGGTCCCAAATAAATTGCACCGATCAGTCGCCATGTATATAATAATATAGCTATTCAAGAAAAAAAATACTGATATTATGGATTTAGCATAATTTTGATCTCTTTTTTTCAAAATGAAATTTAACATCATGTACTTAAATCGAATCAAACACTAGACTAGTTCGATTTAATTTATGTAACTCTCAAAAACGATGGCTGACAACTTAATAATCACTTCAATTGATCGTTTTTTTCTAGTGATCACCTGTGCTCATTCTACTCTCAATAAAGTATTTTTAGATTTATAATTCTTTTTAAAAGAACTTGGAAAATCGATTGATCAAAATTATTCGGCGTGCGGCGTGTGGTCACGTGTTATTAACCGATGACATGGCGGGCGGACCCCGATCCGGACTCCGTCTCCAATTCGGCATCGCCTGGATCCGAATCATGGACCCCCTTGGATCCGCGTCAGGCTTCGGCATGATTTGATCGTACGGGAGAGATGGAGAGGGATGATTCTGGCCGTACGATCACACGATCAGGGCGCGGGTGAAGAGAAGACTTGATTCCGCCACGTGCGCGGGCGTGAGCCGCGGGGGCCACGTTTTATTTAAGACCCCCCCCCCCCATCTCGATCTGGTGTCGGGTTTAACTGGTGGGCCTACTGGGCCGCGGAAGGCCCATTTGAGGACCGGGTCGAACGATTTTGTTGTATTCAGTGCGCAATGGTGTCCAGGATTCAAATCGCCTCCTGTATTTTAGAAAACAGGAAAAGAAAAGAAAAGAGATAGAGACTATGGTGACGTTTGATTTGGCTTGGGGGGGGGGGGTTGTTTGTTTACCCAACAACTTTATAGCACTCTTATATGATATGATACAAATTTATATTAAAACAAAATTTATGATAAGTAAAGATGTAGAATTAGAATTATGTGTTTGGTGGTATATGATAATAACAGGGTAGTAGGGACAATATATGATACAATGATATTCGTTACAATATATTCTTTTCATAAGTACCATATGTGATTTTCTATGGCTGACAAGACATCAACAAGGATGATAAATGCTACACAGAGCTGGCTATCCAATCCTTAGTTGTTTTTCCATGAGGTAAGTCTTCACAAGAGAAAGAACCAAAATAACACTTCTCTAATATCATATACCACACTTGGCAAAGTTTTTATTCTCCTTGGTGTGCCCATATCCACATAGGTTGCAAAGTGAACATGCAGCAAGATGCAATATATCACTAGTTGGAATGCTTGTTTTGCCATTGTATATGCATGTTATCATGATCCTTTGCCCTTGTGACACAAGAACTCCCTCTTTGTTTCCTGCAATATACAAATTACTTACTATGTAATTATTTTTATCTCTGTGACATCTAAAGGTGTACTTGGACAAGCTACAAATCAACTCACATCCTCCAACAACAAAGCATGGAGATTTTGCAATTGTTTGGATAAAAATAGTTCATATGCATAATGACTAATGATGATATCTACTTTATGGGGGGGGGGGTGATTTGAACTCAAATTTTGTTTGAAATCGAAATTGAATTGAATATTTTGGATTGGTTTGTTGGACCTATATTCAAATAGAATAAAATTTAAGTTATAATAATTAATTAATATTAACATGAATATCAATACTTTATTTATAATATAAAATTATATTTGTATATTACTTAACATAAATTTATATCAATATATATTTGAAATCAATATAATATACAAATAAAATAGATTAAATCGAGTCAACCCGTTTATGGATCCGGTTTGATTTGAGAAGGTGCCGAACCTAACCGATAAAAAGTTATCGACTCAATAAACCCAACGGACAATTTCCTGAACTGTTCTATTCGATTTACAGGTTTACCATTTTTTTTATTTCGGCAGCCCTAGTTGTTAATAAAGATATATAGGGTTAGGTATCGTTTTTTTTAGAATATAGATCATTTCATCATATATTTTGATTAATAGGTATTATTATCAAATTACATTTAATAAACTGTAAACAAGCTATTGTTTTAGCAGAGTTACCGGGAACTACCTAATTTTTAATTTAACGAATCAGTTAGATAATTCAATAATCGGTTACTGCTTTTTTTCGACGAGGAATAATCGACTACTGCCGATAGAAGTGAAAACCCTAGTTTGGAATAATCAGGAACTCCTCGGTGCGTCCGGTTCACCGGATAGGGGCATCGGGCGGGTTCCGACTTCCGGAAACCTACGCTCGCCTGCGCCGCTCCGAGGCTCCGACGCCGCGAAACCGTCGGGAGGAGCCGGGAGCAGAGAAGGGGCGAGGAAGAGTGGTGCCGAGGAGATGACGATCGACGACGAGAACTCAATCTACGTCGGCGGCCTACCCTACGACATCACTGAGGATATGATCCGCCGTTCCTTCGACCTCTATGGCGCCGTCCGCGAAGTCAGAGTACGTTCAATATCCCTCGTCTCCCTCCTTTATTTTGCTTCTTATGCTCTTAAATCCGCTCTATTTCCCGTGCCCGCGTTCCCTAATGGCTGCGGTAAAGTGAGAAGTAATTCGTAGTTGTTGGCCTTTTTTGGGATCTTTACGAGCTCGTCTGGTGTTGACGAGTCTAGCGGCTTCAAGGATTTACTGTACTCGGCAGAGCCGAGTGTAGGAATCAATGGTTCCTTGGCTGGTGGAGAAGACGTAGATTTTGATTTCGCCTATTCCCTACATTGCTGCTTTGCAGCACGTTGTGATTGGAAAGCGTCGCGATATGTGGCTCTGCATCGTCATTTAAACCAGTAGTCCGCTCAAAAACCATTCTCACAGTTCTACAGAGTACAGAGCATTTGTTGTAGTCCAGTGAACGTTAGTTTTGTTTTACGATCCTCATTGCGGCATGTAAGACATATTGCCAGTATACCGGTATAAAGTAAGAACATGTACATGGCTAGCTTTTTCCTCCTCATCTGAGCGACGCTGTATTTCTGGGGTGCTGATCTATATCTCTCCAATCACAGATAATCAATGATCGACAGGTCGGTGGAAAATGCTATGGTTTTGTGACTTTCACAAATCCCAGATCTGCAATTGATGCAATCAACGACATGGATGGCAGGGTATCGTTGCTCTTCTTTTTAGTTTCCTCTGTTTTTCTGACAGTTGTAGGAATAAGTTAGATATGACCTTGAATATCCTTTTAATTTGATAGTTGTATTTCTTCTTCTTTCTGGGAAAAGGAACCAACATTTTACTCGTCAAACACCCCCTTCTTGCAGCATGAAGAATTAAAATTTTATGGGCATATCTACTGCCTTTTGCTTTGCATGTCTATAGTGTTAATTAGACAGTATGATTTGTAAACATTTCTTTTTTTTGTGCTTTTAATTGCGACAGTCATGCATCTTGTATTTCCTGTCTTTGATTTAGAAAATTGGTGGAAGAGTGGTTAGGGTGAATGAAGTACGGACAAGATGGAGAAGACCTAATTTCAATCGTGAAGGTTACCATCGGTATGATGAAAGAGATGATTGGGACAGGGGAAGAGACAAGGAAAGGGATCGTAGTCGCGATAGAGACCGATATCGAGACAAAGAAGGCGATCAACCTCGGGAACAAGATAGAGAGCGAGAAAAGGAGTACGATCATGATTATGATGAAGATCGCCCAAGAGACCGTGCTCTTGATAGAGAAAGAGAAAGGGAAGAACATGAACAAGTACATTCAGACGACCAGGAGAAAGATTGGAAAAGGGACCATGATGTAGACTGGGACCATGAGAGAGAAATGGACATAAGTGAAGATTATGGCAGGAGAAAAGAGAAGGATAAGGGAAAACACTCAAAGAATCGTTTTGAGTAAGCTATTTACATAGATTTTATCCACTTGCCTTTCACTGTGACATTTATTACTTGCCCATGCTTAATTAACAAACTTAACGTTTTAAATAAACAAGTTAAGTATATATATATTCCAGTAATGTATTCTCATTATGCAAAGTCGACAACAAGAGCTAAAATGGAGGAGATATATTTCTTATTGCATCTATCGTACATAATGATTAATCATCTTCATTTGGTGATATTCTTGTGGGTCTTAATTTATTGCAAGGATATTGGTAAATTTATATGCAATCCAGGGAGAAAAACGGACTCAACCATTAGGAGATTCTTTGCGGTACATAACTTTGTTATGCAATCAGTGTCTATTAAAGCATGGCACAACATGAATGACAGATTACCCTTGCTTTAAAAAATTTAAGCCTTTGAAGGTGATGGTTTACATTACATGATTGTGTTGTCACGTTTGAAAGAATATATGTGGAATATCAACTGATATTCACACATTAAAAAATTGATAATTTAATGGTTTTTCCTGAAGTTTTATGGGCTATGAATGATGATTCGATGTGCTTGCTTAATGGTAGGTAAGGAAATGAAAGTAAGATTGTCTAACATCTAATGCAATTCCTGTATGTCCATTTGGTGGCATCATATTCACAATGTTTACATCCTTCTCCACTTTCTTGTACTTTATGAAGAGCAATGATCATTGGATCAGAATCGGTGGGTACTGATTCGATCCAAGCCGATTCCAGCTGATTTTTGGGGAGGAAAGCCGATCCAGAATAGGTCTGGTTTTTAAAAAATCACAGAATATGGACCTAGATCGGATTCCAATCAGATCTAGGCCCTTTGGGGTTGTATTGGCTGCTATGGTGGTCTTATAGTGTTCATTGGGATCCGGTAAGGGGTTAAGTCATCAGTTCTGGTGAGTGGTGACTTATGGCCTTACCAGGTCCCGATGGACCCCATAGGGTGGGGAAGAGCGTTGCGGTGGCGGCGGCAGAGGACTTGATTCCGGTGACAAATCGCCAAAATCGGTCCGGAATTGGCTGGTTAGACTGATTCTGGCTTCTATCTAGCCCGATTTGACCAATTCTGGTGGGAGATCGGGTTGGGATCAGTCCTCCAAGAGAACATCGGATCGAGACCGACTGATCCGATCCAGATGATTCTACAATCAATGATGAAGAGAGACAACAATAGGTTTGTCATGCTACTGCATATTGTTCAAAGTTCAAACCTTGGTTTGGCAAGAAAAGAAAACAAATAAAAAGGAAACTTAGTTCAGTTTTGTCTGAAACAGGTCTTTCTAGTTTGTTGTTGCAGTGTATATGTCAGCTTCCATCTCCTGAAAATCCTTTTTGTTTCCTCAGGCTTTGTTTCCATTTAGACATTTTACCATGACATCTTCTGGTTGCTTGGAAAATCATAAATGGTTCACATGAAATTGCCCCCCTCCCAGGACTTCAAATGATCGTCAAAGCAGAGAAGTGTCGTCAAACTCCAGTGCTGAATATCTTGATCGTGTAAGGATTTAATACTTTTTTGTTGAGTTATTATGGATCTCCATGTTGATAATTCCAGTTGTTTTTTCACTTTCCATATCATTACAAAATTGTATTAGGTCAAGGAACAGCTGGACATGTCCAACCATAGACGTGATGAACTCCAAAAGCTGGTAGGTTTTGCCTTTTCTTCTTTTAAAAGCTGTTTTGGAACATATTGCATGATGTTAATGCACTTGTAAGTTTTAAGTGGGCATTAATGGAGTATACTTTTCCTATGGCAATTTCAGATAGTTACCCATTATATGATCCGTTAAATATAATTATTAAAACTGTGACACGTATTTTTGAGTCTTTAACAAGCACTTACTTTGGAACCCCATGGTTGTATTCTCATTATTCCTTCACTACTGCCTAATACTGGGTTTCGCATGTACGTCAGCATGGAATTTAATATCTGGATAAAATATATAAAAAAATAATTTATTGAATAATGTGCATTATGTAGTTTATTATGTTAATTAGAAATGAATATCGATTCATTGATACAATTTTATCATTATCTTAGTTAATTTTAGGCTTTTGGCTTAAATGGATGGAATACAAAGATTATGTTCTGTTACATTCATCTTATTCTGTGTGCAAGTTAGAGCCTTTAAATTATGGTTGTATCAACAATCAGAACTCTTTAAATTGGTATTTAGTAGCAACTGTTAGACTGTTACGCTTTGGAGTTTGCATTTGAACTGGACATAATAATGTAGTTATGCTTTAAATACTAACATCATTGAGTAATGCAAATTTCCATCATACTTTTGGTAATGTGGGTGCCTGCTGCAAATACCAACATCATTAGTTGTTAAGTTTAAACCAGCATTTAAGAAGATACGGTGCTCATTTTATACTCAAACCTCATTGTGGTTGATTTTGTTAAATGTGGGTGCCTGCTGCCCATTTCTCATTAGCTGTTTTTCCCCTACTTTTTGTGCATGACCATTATAGTTTTATCTTTTATGGCATTGTTTGGTCTTTGGTTGCTGAGCCTTACGTCTGCCTAGGCTGCCTATATAGAGTTTTTCAACACGCTTACATTTGGATAATACTTGTTTATTTACACACTGGGTTGGTATTTGTTTCTTTTTCTTTTTGTAGTATGATTTCTCTGCACTCATTTTAGGTTATGATTTTATTTTCACTTCCCAATGGCATCTGCAACCTCAATTGTTAAATTCTTACGAATTCTCTTTCTATTAGTTTATGTATGTGGTCCTTGGCCTATATTCTGTTTTCTCATTACCACTTACTCGAATAATCACTGCCATGAATGACTGCCTTTTGGATCAGTTGAAGGTAACACTTATAAGTAGACGAAAACACTAACAGGAGACATTTTGTGTATAAACTTGGCATTGCCTAGTGGATTGCGCTTACCAACAACCAGCAAGGCAGTACTCCAGCACCTCGATTACCTTATTCACCTGGAAACCCACCACTTCGGAGCCATGTTTTGGTTACACAGTGTAAACTTGCTTGATAGCCTTTTTTGGGTTGATCTTCAGCCACATAAATGCTTTTCAGGACTCATGATTCTCATTTCTTGCTGTCTGCCTTCTAATTTTTAGTGGTCCTGCTAAGTGCCTAGGAAGAGATGTTTGGTCGAATTTGAGGAAGAAGGCATCAATAGGTTGAGTACGGAAGGCAGAAGTAACACTAACAGGAGACATTTTGTGTATAAACTTGGCATTGCCTAGTGGATTGCGCTTACCAACAACCAGCAAGGCAGTACTCCAGCACCTCGATTACCTTATTCACCTGGAAACCCACCACTTCGGAGCCATGTTTTGGTTACACAGTGTAAACTTGCTTGATAACCTTTTTTGGGTTGATCTTCAGCCACATAAATGCTTTTCAGGACTCATGATTCTCATTTCTTGCTGTCTGCCTTCTAATTTTTAGTGGTCCTGCTAAGTGCCTAGGAAGAGATGTTTGGTCGAATTTGAGGAAGAAGGCATCAATAGGTTGAGTATGGAAGGCAGAAGTCACGGTCCAAAATTGTTGTGGAAGAAGGCATCGTAAGCTGAATGGAATTGTTGTCTTTTCACCAGCTTTTTGCACCAGTTTCATTTCTGTTGAAAAGGGTTGACTTCTGCTTGGCGTGGACCTTTTAGATATTAGATATAAGTTGGTTTACCTTTGTATTTGGTAACCCAAGATCAATACCTAGTCTAACAAACAGCCTAATAAGGTATTTGGTTGTATGACAAATTGAATTTTTGTTACAAAAATATGTTTTTCTTAACAAAACATGTTTAGACAAAAAAAGAGGTGATACTTTTTTTTTGTGGTCTCCCATTCTTTTTAGTTCTACACGGTCTTCACTCTTTTTGTTATATCTCACCAAACATGATAATTTTTTTCTAGCTATCTTAGCTTTTATGTTTGATAAAAAAATTATTATGGAAGCGTATAAATTATTGTGCAACAAAACATCTGGTAAGGAATTAAGAATTACTTTTGTCTTGTAACAGGTTACTCATATCGAAGAGAAAGTGGAGGACAAGAGCCAACTCGTCATAGACTTGCAGAAAAAGTTTCAGGTCATTTTTTACTGTCTAGATGTTGGTCAAATGTTAAGATGACTTAATAGGTATTCTGTTTTGATTCTTATTTTAGCTAGTAAATATTGTCAGAAATCAGAAGAAGCTCTAGCAGCTGCAAGGAAACTCACATCTCAACGACAATCACAACTATTCAAGGTGTGATATTAATGAGATTTGAATCACTTTTACCTTTTCTTTGATACGTGTACCACACCAGCTTGAGTAGTGACAAAACTGTATGGCGTACAGCTGCAAAAATGTTTTCTGCAAGTTCGGGACCTCAATGAACGGCTTAAAGACAGTGAAACAGAGCTTCAGGTAGACATTTTGTTTCTTCATTTTATTGGCATAATTTCTGTGGAGTACTGTATGGCTAAAGATGAAAAAAAAAGCTTCCTTGACCAGGGAGGGCTCCTTCCATCACTGTCATCGTCATCGCAGATCTTACCTTACGGTTGTAGCATCAGCTAGATCAAGTCAATGAACCATGCGAATTGACAAGCATCCCTTTCTTGCTGCTTCATCATACAAAATGGCATGGAGAATGTAGATGGAACACGTTTAGATGTAGTATATCTCAAGAGGGATGAATCTAGGAGAACAACGAATCTTGGTCTTGGAAGTAGTTCATGCAGTTTGGGGAGCAAAACATCTAAACTTTCGCCGTCTCAGATAATGTCTGGATAACCGATAGCCAAATACTAGGTTGACATGGTCTTGACATTTTCTAAAATGAAACGTATGGGTTTTGAAGCTTTTTGGGGCATCCCAAACATCTACTCCCTTCTATTTCCCCTACTGAACCGAAATGACCTTGGCCATTTGAAAGTTACCCTCTTGCAAAGGTATACGTCCTAGACTCCACCCAGCCTGAACCCAATAACGAGATGATACGTACTTGGCGTCGTGTATTGCGGAAAGACTGGAACGAACTTCACCTTACCTTCCGGTATGGCATTCTCTTTGCGCAGGCTCTCGTTGACTTGGTCTCTGCGGAAGTGGATGTCGGAGATGAAGCTGGTGCCAGGGATGGATCCCTCTACGGAAATGGCCAGGTTTGAATGACCCCGATTGCCACTAAATGATGGTGTTTCTCTCTCAGAAGAGTTGTATCAAACTATCAACAGTGTGATTTTACTATGTAAAGATACCCTGGACGTTCTCAGTTATGCGCGATCTTCCCGGTGACTAGTGAGTACTGACCACCTTTTTCTTTTATTCCTTCGTTTCCCCTTTTCTAGTCTAAGACAAAATCTTATAAGCCTAATTCTTACGGTCGTCTATACTTTATCAAGGAAGTGCCACCGGGCACATGATTCTGGGAGTTCCTTCTTGTATGCCATGCGAAAGATTTACTTTTTTATGAAGCATTTCCACTTCAAAATTATGCAGCAGGTGATAAGAAATCTCATGGGGTGTTTGGTTACATGATAAGTTATTTTATGTTTTCGTAATAAACTTGTTAAAAAAAGTGTTTGGTAGTGTTATAATTTTATGTTTTTTTAAAAAATTCTTCTTGAACACTAAAAGAAGTTCCATTTTTTCTTATCTTGTGATTCTCTATCTTCTCAAAATATTATAATTTTATGCGACTTAAATTTTTTAATATGATTATTATAAAAATATATAGAAATTTTGTTGTGTGACCAAACTTGGTTCTTATCTGGGTTGGTTCTCGGTGGAAAGAAAGTCATAGATTTGCGACGGTGATTCGGAGGAGGTAGTGTTATAACTTAGGGCCTGTTTGGTTAGAGTTTCAAAATTGATACTATATCAATATTGATATTAATATTTTTAAAGGTTAATGTCTGGTTTGGTAACACTATTAGGTACCTCTAACACTATCAATTTTAAAATTGATATTGATAAGAATTATTAAGAGGTGTTTGGTTAATTGTATCAATTTTAAAATTGGTAGTACAAATAAAAACATATTATGAAATACAAGTGACAACTTGTATTACTTTTGATATTGATATTCCAACGTTTGAAAATATTAATATCAATATTGATATAGTACCAAAAATGAAACTCTAATCAAATAGGGCATCAACATTTGAAAATATTAATATCGATATTGATATAATACCAAAAATGAAACTCTAACCAAACATGACATAAAATATCAATATCAAAATTGATATATGTTGATATTTGTATTAGATAACGTGTTTTGTTTCTATTATCAACTTTAAAATTGATATTATTAGTCAAATACGTCTTAGCGATTACTATGAATATCAATTTTAAAATTGATAGTGATAGAGACATCTAACAATGTTATCAAATAAGTCATTAGATTTGGATCATCTAGAGTTCCGTCAGTTGCTAATAAATACATACTGCCTTTTTAATATATGTTTAACTAAAAAGCGGTGCATTTATGGCTATTGAGAAGTCTGCCAATGACAAAAGAGAGAGAGAGAGAGAAATCTGACAATATATTTTACTGATTATTTTATAATTACTAAAAATTTTTATGGGATGTTTAGTTGCATGATAATTTTTTATACACTTTCATGATAAAAGATTATATTAAAATAAAAAGTGAGCCAACTCAAAACATAAAATTATCATGTTTGGAATGATATGATAACAAAAATGAGTAACTACCATACATGACCAAATAAAGAGGGGGACCACAAAAAGAAAGAAAGAAAGAGGTGAGATCCTCTTTTTTTGTTTAAGAAGAAAATCACTATCCAAACATAAAATTATCATAGTTGTCAAACAAGTTTTCTTGCATTTTTTAAAAATTAAAATAAAAACCTTCAATATCATGCAACCAAACATCCCATTAGAAGTCCCTCTTTTTTATGTTTCACTTTTTTTTTAATATTTTACCAACTGTTTTACACACTTGTTAGTGCTCATGAGTAAGTCCATTTGATTTAAGTGCTTATCACACATTTAATGCCTTTCTATTGGGAAAAAACTAGCTAACGAAGGTGAACCGGACTCTCAACAAGGTTGACCATTTATGTGAAATAGAGCAGTGGTGGATATTGACGTTAACGACATCCGTTTTAACTTGTTTTGAAAAGCTAATCTCTTGTTTCATGTTAAATTCTAAGCTAATTATTCAGCACAATCACTTGTTTTCAAAAATTAAAAACAACTACAGGCGTGTATCAGCTTTTTGAGTCATTTTGATTAGACTGAATCGCGATATCTATTTTTCTTTTTCGGATAGAGGTTGGAACGCTACAAGCCAATTGCTAATGCCCTGTTTGGTTAGAGTTTCATTTTTAATATTATATCAATATTGATATTAATATTTTATAATGTTGAAGTATCAATATCAAAAGTAATACAAGTGGACATTTGTATTACATAATATGCTTTGTTTGCACTACAAATTTTAAAATTGATACAATTAGCCAAACATCTCTTAATAGTTCTTATCAATATCATTTTTAAAATTAATAGTGATAGAGACACCTAATAGTGTTACCAAACAGGGTGTAAGAGATCCAACCTCTTTTTCTTCGATATTTAAATTTAATCTTGTTACGTACCCTCAATAGTTTGAAGTCTACTATAGTAGTGGCATTTTTTTGGGTCTTAATTTGAGATTTTGGACTCTTACTTTTATCTCTAACCCCTTATTTTGTTAGAAAAATAAGTGTTTGATTTGATAAAGATGTTTCTATGCTGATCAATTCAATTAGTGTCATCTTATTATAGTTGTTACTTCTCTGCTTAAGAAAAAGACTGTCCTAAGAATAAAAGGTCAAGACACAAAACTTATTTTCAAGATATTCAGTAAGACACAAGTTATGCTCTTAAAGATTGATTAAGATATCAAATTAAATTGCCTAAATCTTCAAACCTCTGACTCAATCAAAGGTGAGAAATAAGACTAAACAAATATGATATTCGGTATGACTAAAAAGTTAGCCTTGTGATTGTTGTGGAATTAGTCGAAGCTCATGTTACAATAGAACAGGTGCTAATGGGGGGTGTTTGTTTATTACATAATAAGTTGTTACTCATTTTCAGGATAAATTTTCTATTAAAATAAAATATAAGATTGCTTAAACCATACAATAATTGGTGAGATACGATGTCGAAGAGAGAGTGGAGAACACAAGAAAAAAAAAGATCTCACTCTTTTTATCCAAGGAGGAACTCTAGCTAAAATTAGATTTTTGTACTGATCGTCATATAATAATATTTTTTGTAACACTCTGATTTGCAAATGTGTTAAGAGATTAAATCAGTCGACTACCAACAACATCGGTTAACCATTTTTTGGACGTTGAGTTGAAAGAACTCTGAAGTTAAGCATGCTGTCCCGGGAAGATAGATAACCTCTTGGAAAGTAGCATGGTTGTTAGGCCAGTCAATTGATTTAGTCGGTCATTACATATGGTATCAGAGCATGACCCAGCTGAAGATTCCGGTGTGACACGTCTGGATATGTGATATGTGATGTGTGTGGTCTTGACGAGGACGTTAAATCTTTGAGGGGGGATAGATCGTAACACCCCGGCTTGCACGTATGTTAATGCCCTGTTTGGTTAGAGTTTTATTTTTAATACTATATCAATATTGATATTAATATTTTCAAATGTTGGAGTATCAATATCAAAAGTAATATAAGTTGACACTTGTATCACATAATATACTTTGTTTGCACTACAAATTTTAAAATTGATACAATTAACCAAACACCTTTTAATATTTCTTATCGATATCAATTTCAAAATTAATAGTGATAGAGGTACCTAATAGTGTTACCAAACAGGGGCGTAAGAGATTAAATCAGTGGACTACCAACAATATCGGTTAACTATTTTTCGGATGTTGAGTCGAAAGAATTTCAAAGTTAAACGTGCTAACACGGTTGTTGAGCTAGTCGGGTGCTATATATATATATTTTGTAACAAGAATTAAATCTGTCACGCAATCGAATACTTAAAACAGCTCAAAATTCAAACATTTCTTTTGCACTTGATTGTATAATTTTCTAAAGCGATCAAGTCATCTAACCGAAAAGCCAAAGCGAAGTAGACATCCCATTCATATGTTGGGAAACTCTTCTCATACACTCGATTACTTCTTAACCCAACTTTGAGTGAGTCCACAAATATAAATATGCGTGTTTTTTTAAATACACGAATGGTTTCACGGATATACGCTATCAAAAATATGTAATTAAACCGGACCCCAGATAGTTTGAAATTTCCATTGACTTTTCGAAGAGCTTTTATTGAAAACATAGAAATTAGTTGGTTCATATATATATAGAAGAAGGTGATTTATGGGTGACCCCACCGGATCAACATCTCATATGCACACCACTAAATTGTAAACTATACTTGAAAAGTATGTGTGGTGCTGAGCATGTTTCATGGACTTGGTCTCCGTCTGAGTGGTTAATATTACAAACGAACTTGCCACGGGACTAGGCCTGTAAAGTGGGCGGGCCAAGCCCGCCGGCCCGCCAAAAAACCTGCTGTGGGTTGGGCTTAGGCCCGCTAAAAATAATCATGAGATCTTATGAATAATCAAATTTTAATTTGAATGTTGTTGGCGGGCCTGACGGGCCCGAGGCTCTTCGGCCCGCTGAGCCCGCGGAACTCCACACGGCACTACAGTGACAGGAGGCGGGAGAATGGGACGTTTCCCATTCTGGGCAGAGGCGACGCTGAGGGCCCATGCCTAAGAGTGTACACCGGGTAGGAGCAAAAGAGATCCTCTGCCACTTAATATATTCTCTCCTCGTCTGCTTGCGTGTGAGAAGCCACTTAATATATTTTAATGTATTAAAATATTCTCTCCTCGTCTGCTTGCGTGAGAAGCCACTTAATATATTTTAATATTGACATTGTAATATCTTGAAAATAAATAAATAAATCGGAGAAGTTAGCATGTTAGGAAAGTTATTAAGATAAGATTAGGTAATTAAAAGATAAAGATAATTTTATAAAAATTTAACCATCAAATTATTTATTATTTAAATTAAGAAATAATTATATTTATTCTTCATCTCTCTTTAAACTTTTGAGCATTCTGAGTTTTAAATTTTTTTAGGTTTCATTTTATTTTTGATTTATCAGATTATGACAATTTACAAATTCATAGATTTTCTAGTTTTTTTGAGTTTTTTTAGAATTTATATTTTGCATAAATACAAGGATTACAAATTTTGGATGTTAGAATCTCCGAACATTCCAATCCGTAGAAATTTTTAAATTTTATGGTTAATTGTTTTTAGCAATTTTCCCATTCATTCACTTTTGAGAATTATGAGTTTTTCAAAATTTTCAGGTTATATTTCCCTTTTTTTACTTCTCAGATTATGGCAATTCACAAATCGATAGATTTTTTTGGTTGTTTTTAAATTCTCCTCAGAACTTTTCAAATTTTATGATTGAATTCCCTATGTATTAAATGTAATATTAAAATAAATAAAAATATTAAAATATGATATATAAAATTTAAAAATAAAATAAAATTTAAAATATAACACATCAACAAATTATTAATAAAGTGGGTTTACTTAATATTTTAAACAAAAGTTGAAATATATTATATATTTTAAGAATCCTAAAATTATTCCAATTCAAAAAAATGAAACCAAATCCAGAGTGAAATTAGAATATTATAATTCTAATTCAATGACAGTAAAATTAAGAATGTCTAAACTATTTTCGAAATCGAATATAATATGATCTAAGATATTTTGATAACAAACATGAATAATATGAATATAAAAGGACAATAAATTTATAGAGAGTAATATTATTTTATAATGATTAACATAATAAATTAGAACATTTCCAATTTTAGTCGAATTTAGTTTTACATACCCAGATAACTAATTACGACTGACTAAATATTTATTTAAATAAATACATAATTAGTATTAAAGAAAAGAACTTGTACGAACAGAGAATTTATTCTTTCATGACTTTAACATATATTTCTTAACATTGTTAATTAATTCAACGAGGACACAATCTTTAATATATATGCATATATACATTTAACATTGACACACACGGTTACTCTTTTCCTAAGACGTGATCTTCAGTCAATAAAAAAATTTTAATAAAAAGAAACGGGCCGCGGGCCGCCGGTGGGTTTATGGGTTTTTAATAGCTTTTGTGGGTTTTGAACCCATGAAATCACGCAAAAAAAAACCATGAGCTTGGGCCGGGCATCTACAGTGGATGGGCTGGGACGGGCTTGGGCCGGGCCAGCCCAGGCCCGCCCAGTTGACACTCTTACACGGGACATCATTTTGACAAACATACCGCACATTTATGTATATTTATTTATGTGTACCTGGTCCGTGGCTCTCCACCACCCGGTCAAGTGACCCGGTCCACGGAGGGGCAGGTGCAGCGGTAGGCCCAATTTAATACTCCTCGCTATGATTTCGGTATGGTAGTCCGTTGAATTATTATTATTTTTAATATTTATTCAAACATATATGAGGTGTTTGGTTGCATGATAATTTTTGTACATCTTCGTGAAAAAAAAATTATATTAAAATAAAAAGTGAACCAACTCATGACCTAAAATTATTATGTTTGGAGGGATGTGATACCAAAAAAGAGTAACCATCGTTCATGACCAAACAAAGCGAGGGACCACAAGAAAAAAGAAAGAGGTTAGAACCTCTTTTTTGTTTGAGAAGAAAATCACTTTCAAAACGTAAAATTGTCAAGATTGCCGAACATTTTCTTTAACGAGTTTTCTTACCATTTTAAAAAATTAAAATAAAAACCTCCATTGTCATCCAACCAAACACCTCAATAGTTTTCACATGTCTCGGGTGGCGTGGCGACGTGTCACGGTCTCAATCTCGTCTCTAATCATCAGTTAATCACCTCCAGAAATCTTTGAAAAAGAAGATTATAGTGAATCACTTAATTAAGTTAACCCTTCGACAGACGTAGAGTTTTGACATTGATTAAGCCCAAGTCAGACCCACCCGGGTCCTAATTACTCAATTAAATAGTCTGACACGCTTGAAAATCTTCTCTGGGTTGCGCATACATGGTCCGGGAGACCCTGTACTTGACGGAAGACGGCGCTGACTTTGACTAATTCTCTATTTCTGTCTGTTTCCTGATTTCATAAATTAGGTTAATGTCTTTAACAATTATCGACAACGTTATAAGGTAAATTTGTGTCTACCGGCAGCACCGTTACAAATCAAGGTAGATGAAGTCGAGAGTTAGAACTGAGTCATTTGGGCTCAAATTGACTCGCGTCGGCCGAGATCGAGACCCAGGTCAGGTCAGGGTCAGCTGGGATCGAGACCCAGGTGAAGTCAAGGTTGGCATGGGTCATGATAAAAAAAATTTTAAAACAATCATGGAGTCGGAGTCGCGGGGTCAGAAATAGGTTGATCAGTCTCAAAATTTGACAGAATCGGGTTTGAGTCATGATCTGAATCGTGATCCCGCATTCAATGGAACTGATATTAAGTATGGTAAAATTTTAAAAAGGAAAAGATCACACCAGTTGTAACGGATCGTAGGTAAATTTTCACGTATTTTTTATTTTCTTCCTTTTGATATATTCTTAAAAAAGGAAGATGGATAATGGGGCGTTTGGTTGCACGATAATGAAAGTTTTTATTTTAAAAAAATTGTAAGAAAACTTGTTAATGGGGTGCTTGGTTGCATGATAATAAAAATTTTTATTTTAATTTTTAAAAATTGTAAGAAAACTTGTTAAAAGAGGTGTTTGACAACCTTGACAATTTTATGTTTTGAAAGTGATTTTCTTCTTAAACAAAAAAAAGAGTTTCACCTCTTTTTTTTTTTGTGGTCCCCCACTTTGTTTGGTCACGAATGATAATAACTCTTTTTTGTTATCACGTCCCTCCAAACATGATAATTTTATGTCATGAGTTAGTTCACTTTTTATTTTAATATAATTTTTTATCATAAAAGTGTACAAAAAATTATCATGCAACCAAACACCCCCATAAAGTAGGTGTTTGATAACCATGACAATTTTATGTTTTAAAAGTGATTTTATTCTTAAACAAAAAAGAGGATCTCATCATTTTCTTTTTTCTTGTGGCCCCCCACTTTGTTTGGTCATGTATAGTACTTAGTCTTTTCTGTAATCACATCCCTCCAAACATGATAATTTTAAGTCATGAGTTGGTTCACTTTTTATTTTAATATAATTTTTTATGTACAAAAGATTATCATCCAACCAAACACCTCATAGGGATTGAAACAGGGTCTCTTTCTTCTCTTTTAGACGTCCAAGCGGGTGGACCGGCGGGCCCACCTCGCCGCCGGCCGGTTCACGGGGTCGCCGGCCGGGGAGCCGATGACCGCGAACCGGACGCGTGTCCCGCTGCCGAAAGGGTTCATAAAGTGCATTTATGGACGTCACGGGATTAACAAACGTTTAAGATAAAATTTATTTATTTTGACGTAATATTTAGTTTTTGAGATCAAATAAAAGTGAATCCTTCAGAATCACATTGCGATATAAAAGGGTTAGATATATCATCAAAAACAGTATCTTACATCCTGTTTAATTTGTTCTTTAATTTTTGGTTCACGCAACATATCTAATATGATTTTGTATTTATTTTAGACCTCGATATAATATCTTAGAAAATAATCTCGAAGTTTATTTTGATGCATTCCCCCCTAAAAATGGAGTAGAAGTTACATGTATTTTAATAAATAGGCCCGCCGTTGAAAAGATTTTTGCAGGCGGAACCTCCGGATGGCAGGTTGATTTCCCGGTTAGATATTTTAATTCCCGCTCGAGAACTTCCTAGTGGCTAGTAGCATGCTGAAAATTGCGGAATGGTCCTCCAACCTTGTCTTGATTGCATAAGACGCCCGGGCGAGGAGGAGGACGACGACACCGCCACCGGTCGGTCTCCGTGTGCCGGAGACGCCACGATTTTCTTCCGACGGGCGTGACCCTCGCTTGCATCGTCCCTCCTCTCGACGAGGTCAAAATCACCGGGCCCGCCGTGGGGTCAACGTTGATCGAACGGTCGGCACGCGTACCACTCGGGGGGGCGATCGCATCCTACGGCTGGAACCGGTCACCGCCCCCCTTCTAGAACAGAGGGCGGTGAGCTTTGACTATTCCTCACGCCGCACGTCGGACAGCTACGCGGTCAGAAATGGCTGGCTGCTCTGCTCAGCCGACTCAGTGACTCGTACTTTATCCACAACGGCAGGGTGCGAATCGTTCCGACGGAGATGAACTCGCCGGCACTGGCAGATCAACTGCTCGGTCGGCGGCCGGAGCCATCGCAGTCGCCGGAGACTGTGGACAGGCAAGGGCCACGGTGGCTCGGCTCGCAGATCGGCGGCGGGGAGAGACGATACGTACCGCCGGAGACGCCGCGGTCAACGGCGAGAGATCGCGCCTTCTTCCTGGAGTCGTAGGACCGGGTCCTTCGGGGAGGGAAGGGAACGCTGTGGGAAGTGGGAAGCCAGCACGCTTAAGGACTAAGGAGATGCTTGGCTTGCAGTAATTTGTTATTCTCCGGGTCACCGATCTCCGAATATATAAGAGCTTCGATCGTGGCATCTTCCTGATGCTTCGGCGGGATCTGATGCTTAGAGTAATATGGTCGTAGCCAGGGGCGGGAGGCCGACGGAGGAGGAAGGATAGGAAAGAGCAGAGGTCGGGCGCCTGCAGATCCACCACGTTTTGGGTATTTAAATCCTGTGCTCTCTCTCTATCCATCTATCTATCTCTTCCTGTACATCCTTTCTTATGAATCCTACGCTGCCGCCGGCTCAAAGACAGCTGCAGAAGAAGAGAGAGCTAAGAGGCCGGAGGAAGAAGCCAGAGATCGGGGTCCGAGAATCTGCGAGTTCTTGGTGCGGATTTTTGAGCTGGGAGTGGACGCCGGAGGATCCAGAGGGAGGCCCGGATGGAGATGAGCGGGTACAGAGCCGGGAGCTTCCGCGGAAGCATGCGGCGGAGCGTGTCTGCTTGGCGGACGCCTAGCAGCAGCGACATCTTCGGCAGATCGAGCAGAGAGGAGGACGACGAGGAGGCGCTGAAATGGGCGTCGCTGGAGAAGCTGCCGACCTACGATCGGCTGAGGAAGGGGATACTCACCGGCGCCGGCGGCGAGATCCAGGAGGTGGATATACAAGGAATGGGGTTCCAGGAGAGGCAGAAGCTACTGGAGAAGCTGGTGAGGAATGCGGAGGAGGACAACGAGGTGTTCCTCCTCAAGCTCCGCAATCGGATGGAGCGGTAAGCAGTAGTAATAATCACTTCTCCAATCTGATCTCACACTCGAACAAACCGGTAGCGTCTTGCATCTCTTCCTCTGACGGTTTCTGATCTGCCTCTGTTGACAGCGTTGGGATCGACAACCCAACCATCGAAGTGCGCTTCGAGCATCTGAGCATCGACGCAGAGGCTTACGTTGGTAATCGTGGTATCCCCACCTTCCTGAACTTCTTCGTCAACAAAGCGATGGTACGATCTTCTCACAAGTAAATTCATACAAGTTCCTCGTGCATCTGATGATCAGCTAGTGACTAACCTGGTGGTCGATCGCCCCTCTTTCTTGTTCCCATATTCTTCTCAGGCGCTGCTGAGCTTCCTTCGCATGGTACCGAGTGGAAAGAAGCCGATCTCCATCCTCCACGACATCAGCGGAATAGTCAGGCCTTGCAGGTACAAGAGAAATTCTCTCCGCGGAACGTCGAAGCACAGATCTGAGATTGGGGATCTAATCGTATACTCTACTGCAGGATGACCCTGCTTCTCGGCCCGCCGGGCTCCGGGAAGACGACTCTGCTATTGGCTCTGGCGGGAAGGCTCGATAGTTCATTGAAGGTAAATTAACGCTCGTACAGATTGCTGAAAACTAGTCCTCTCTTGCGAGAGTTATGATTGGAACGACGATCACAGGTAACTGGGAGCGTGACGTACAACGGTCATGGGATGAGCGAGTTCGTTCCACAGAGCACCTCCGCTTACATCAGTCAGCACGACGTCCACATAGGGGAGATGACAGTGAGGGAAACCCTGGCCTTCTCCGCGAGATGCCAGGGGGTCGGCACCCGTTACGGTAGGTCGACTGGGGCAAATCGATCCATCCGCAGCTGCGCGATCTTTGGTTCATACATGTTCATCTGCTCATCCTAATCTCCGCATCGCAGACATGTTGACCGAGCTGTCCAGAAGGGAGAAGGAAGCCAATATCAAGCCGGATCCCGACATTGATGTATATATGAAGGTAAAAACGATGAATTGATTAGGAGCTGTGATGCATCAGTTTTGAATGTGATCTCCGGTGTATAATCCCTCGACCGTCTTCCTGCAGGCCATTTCTGTGGAGGGGCAGGAAAGCGTCGTCACCGACTATATTCTGAAGGTACAGCTATCGCCTGAGATTAGTACAATCCACCACTGAGTAGTTGTTCTCGAAGGAACCTTCTCCATCCTCACCCATGATTAGGTGTTAATTCCTCCGCTCTCTTGAACTTCCGTGCAGATTCTAGGTCTGGAGATCTGCGCTGATACGATGGTAGGAGACGCCATGATCAGGGGCATCTCCGGAGGCCAGAAGAAGCGCGTCACCACAGGTAAAAGGATCGAACACGTCGAGGACCGACCGGGATGTCAATGGCCGCTGCCGCCGCCTCCCGCGCTGACGTTTACTCGGCTTCGTCGATCGCAGGGGAGATGCTCGTTGGCCCGGCGAAGGCGCTGTTCATGGACGAGATATCTACCGGGCTGGACAGCTCCACCACCTACCAGATCGTCAACTCGCTCAGGCAGTCGGTCCACATTCTTGGCGGGACGGCGCTGATTGCTCTGCTTCAGCCCGCTCCGGAGACCTACGACCTGTTCGACGATATAATCCTGCTCTCCGATGGTCAGATTATCTATCAGGGCCCCCGTCAAAATGTGCTCGAGTTCTTCGAGTACATGGGATTCAAGTGTCCCGAGAGAAAAGGCGTAGCAGATTTCCTGCAAGAGGTGAGAACCCGCAACAATCTTGGTAACATTAGATCAATTTCTGCAAGTTTCAGATGATGAACGATCCTATTTTCCTCCGCAGGTCACTTCGAGGAAAGATCAAGAACAGTATTGGGCTCGTAAAGATGAACCTTACAGATACATCTCTGTCAACGACTTCTCTGAAGCTTTCATGTCGTTCCATGTGGGTCGAAACTTGGGAGAGGAGCTTAGCACTCCCTTCGACAGAAGCAGGAACCACCCGGCTGCTCTGACGACGTCCAAGTACGGGATCGGAAAGAAGGAGCTGCTGAAGGCCTGCATCGAACGCGAGTGGCTGCTCATGAAGAGGAACTCGTTCGTGTACGTCTTCAAAGTTGTTCAGGTAAATCACCGTGCTTGCTATGAACCTATCTACGCGAGCATCGCCGGAGCTGACATTTCTGGTTTCCATTTCAGCTCATAATTCTGGGATCAATTGCGATGACCGTCTTCTTCCGGACGAAGATGCACCGCCGGACGGTGGAGGACGGCGTCATCTTCCTAGGTGCAATGTTCTTGGGCCTCGTCACGCATCTCTTTAACGGCTTCGCGGAGCTTGCCATGAGCATAGTGAAGCTCCCCATCTTCTACAAACAAAGGGATCTTCTCTTCTACCCCTCATGGGCGTATGCGTTGCCGACATGGATCCTCAAGATCCCCATATCCTTCCTGGAATGTGCCGTCTGGGTCGGCTTGACGTACTACGTCATTGGCTTTGACCCCAATGTTGAAAGGTACGACTATATCTGGGACAAGACAGTGATGAAATGGTTCTAAATATGGTATTGTGGTGTCTCCCGTTAATAACTGGGGTTGTTTGTCCCAATCTGCAGGATGTTTAGACACTACCTGCTTCTCGTCTTGATCAGTCAAGTGGCCTCTGGGCTCTTCCGGCTCCTTGCTGCAGTGGGTAGAGAGATGGTTGTCGCGGATACCTTCGGTTCCTTTGCGCAGCTTGTTCTTTTGGTTCTTGGTGGATTCCTCATATCACGAGGTATATATATATATAAATACATATATGGTTCTCATTTAAACAAAAAATAGGATCTTTTTCTACTGATTTGAAGATCAATCTGGCGAAAAGCTTACAGTCATTTTAAGATTTGAATAAAAACTCGCTGACCATCGCTTCTGTGCAGAGAAAATCAAGAAGTTTTGGATCTGGGGTTACTGGGCTTCGCCTCTGATGTATGCACAGAACGCCATTGCTGTCAACGAGTTCCTCGGCCATAGTTGGAAAACGGTGAGAATGTCGGGTACAGAATACTTCTGCACAATCATATTGATTCTCAATCAAACTGAACTGTGCCCCTTACGATCGATGCAGATTGTAGATGTAGCAACAGGGCAGACATTGGGCGAACAGTTCTTGAAAATTCGTGGGATATTTGTCGACGAGAACTGGTACTGGATCGGCGTGGGCGCGCTGCTCGGTTACATCTTCCTCTTCAACATCCTCTTCATTTTGTTCCTCGACTGGCTTGACCGTGAGTGGCAGAAAATCTGTATACAACACCATCATGCTTAGTGTTCTTTTGCTGATAATCTGACAACCTGTTTTCCTCTTTGTATGCAGCTCTAGGGAAGGGCCAGACGGTAATCTCGGAGGAGGCGCTTCGGGAGAAAGAGGCAAACAGGACAGGAGCTGACATTCCATTGCTGCCGAGAGGAACTGATTCCTCGAAGCCGCCCAAAGGTCAGCGTGAAATCCTTCTCTCATCCACATAATCACATTCTTATGAACGCGTGGTGTCTGAACACTCCTCATAGATGCAGAGGGCGAAGGAAAGACCAGAAGAGACGAGATCAAGAAGAAAGGCATGGTGCTACCGTTCTCCCCCCTTTCGATCACCTTCGATAATGTCAAATACTCTGTCGACATGCCGCAGGTATCCAAACTGGCCGCTTGATCCTCTCCAGATGAATGTCGTAAAAATAGCAAGGACACTAAAAATTCTCTCCAAATCTTGGCACAGGAGATGAAAGACAAAGGAGTTACCGAGGATAGATTGCTGCTCCTGAAGGGTGTCAATGGCGCCTTCAGACCGGGTGTTCTGACGGCGCTGATGGGTGTGAGCGGAGCTGGCAAGACGACTCTCATGGATGTGCTGGCTGGGAGGAAGACCGGCGGCTACATTGAAGGAGACATCCGAATATCTGGCTATCCCAAGAAGCAAGAGACCTTCGCCCGGATATCCGGGTACTGTGAGCAGAATGACATCCATTCTCCGCACGTCACAGTGCACGAATCTCTCCTTTACTCTGCGTGGTTGCGCCTGCCGCCGGAAGTTGATGATAAACAGAAAAAGGTGAGGCAACTTTGTCACCGGATTGTGCCCTTCTGAGCTATTCGAATATCTGCTGATGCATGAACTCGATCTTTTTTTCAGGACTTTGTAGAGGAGGTGATGGATCTTGTGGAGCTAACCTCGCTGCATGGCTCATTGGTTGGGCTACCCGGCGTGAATGGTCTCTCCACCGAGCAGCGGAAGAGGTTGACGATCGCCGTCGAGCTCGTCGCCAACCCTTCCATCATCTTCATGGATGAACCGACATCCGGGCTTGACGCGAGGGCAGCTGCGATCGTGATGAGGACCGTTAGGAACACTGTGGACACTGGGAGGACTGTCGTCTGCACGATTCACCAGCCTAGTATCGACATCTTTGAAGCTTTTGATGAGGTGAGATCAGAAGATGCATTTCGTCGAAAGCCTTTTGTGCATGATTTTGTTTCGCCGATCTATCTTCACCATAGTAGGTATGGTCGTTGTCGTCTCATGAAATTACACACTTCTGCTTGATTGCAGCTCTTCCTGATGAAACGAGGTGGCGAAGAGATCTACGTTGGTCCTCTCGGACGACATTCATGTCACCTGATCAAGTACTTCGAGGTAATAAAGGGAAAAAAGCTTCAATTTTTTTCTCGGTGAGGATAATTCCTAACTCTTCTTGGTTTCCATCTCTTGCGATAGAGCATCGACGGAGTAAGAAAGATCAAAGATAGCTATAATCCCGCTACATGGATGTTGGAGATCACCACCATGGCCCAGGAAGAGATGCTGGGGGTGGACTTTGCCGAGTTATACAAGAACTCTGATCTCTATAGGTAAATTTGGTAACTTTTTCTCTGTTTCTTCCTGAACTTCATTTTTGCGACTACTAACAGAAAAAGTTCTTCCTGAACCTTTTCTCTATATATATACTGATGATTGCCCCCGGCTGGCTACCCTGGTTTCAGGAGAAACAAGGCTTTGATCCGTGAGCTCAGCACGCCTCCCCCGGGCTCCAAGGATCTCCATTTTCCAACTCAATACTCGCAATCCTTCATCATGCAGTGCATGGCCTGCCTATGGAAACAACACAAATCGTACTGGAGAAATCCTTCCTACACCGCCACTCGGATCTTCTTCACCACTGTCATCGCCCTCATCTTCGGAACGATCTTCTGGAAACTTGGCAAGAAGATGTGAGTTTGCGCAAACTGACGGAGGTCAATGTGAGGCTTAATATGATATCGGAGACTTCTGATCAATAAACTAAATGCCTGGCTTCTGCAGTGACAAAGCAGGGGATCTCTTCAATGCCATGGGCTCCATGTACGCCGCTGTTATCTTCATCGGAATTCAAAACGGGCAGACCGTTCAGCCGATCGTAGACGTCGAGCGAACGGTGTTCTACAGAGAGAAGGCAGCTGGAATGTATTCTGCGCTACCCTACGCATATGCACAGGTACCTTAACCTTCTATCATTCGATTGGATCTGCCTAGGTGCTCTGTATCTCATCTTGATTATTTCTCTCAAATTTTTAGGTTCTGATCGAGATCCCTCACATCCTTGTGCAAACTTTGGTGTACGGGGTGATCGTCTACAGCATGATTAACTTCGACTGGACAGTCAGCAAGTTCCTGTGGTACCTCTTCTTCATGTTCTTCACCTTCCTCTACTTCACCTACTACGGCATGATGGCAATCGCCATGACGCCAAATAGCGACATAGCTGCCATTGTTGCCTCCGCCTTCTACGCCATATGGAACATCTTCGCCGGCTTCATCATCCCCCGACCTGTAAGCACGCACACCCTTGCTGAGTATGATGCTCTCTGGACCTAAATCTTCCTTTCAGACCTAACATGGATCTGCCTGTCTCTGCAGAGAATCCCCATCTGGTGGAGATGGTACTACTGGGCATGTCCGGTCGCGTGGACGCTGTATGGACTGGTGGCTTCGCAGTTCGGAGAATACACCCACACTCTGGACACCGGCGAGAACGTCGATGTTTTCCTGAGGAGGTTCTACGGCTTCCGGCACAACTTCCTGCCGGTGGTCGGCATCATGGTGATCGTCTTCGCGGTGCTCTTCGCTTCCATCTTCGCCTTCTCCATTAAGACGTTGAACTTCCAGCGGCGATAGGAAACGATTGCTCGAGACTCGAGAGGATGATCACGCCACCGTGTGCAATGTCTTGTGGTTCTGTATAGCGAATTTCTTGCACCTGCTGCTTGAAATGTGCCATCGTGTTAAAGCCAATGTTGTATTCTTCTTACTCTCTGATGTACTCTCTTAACCTTGTAGATACATATTCATACATCTGATAATGCATTTGATGGACTGATCAGAAAAAAAAAAGGAATCATGGACGAGATTATATGTGAAAGATTCCTGGCCGCTTCAAGAGCAGAGGGCCTGCCTTTGCAGTGTAGACCAGATTCAGTATCCTCCATATGTGCTTACTAAATTAAGTTGATTTTCATTAGGTTTGAGTAGACTTGGCTTTGAAATCTCTGCTACAAATCTTTCATCCATCGGAGAAACATCCAATACATTTGTCATCACGGTAGAGGTGTTCACTGTTGGGTTCAATCCCAAAAATCAAAACAAATCAACAATTTGGTTTGAAGAGTTTTGTATTACAGACCAAATTGACAAACCAAACAATCCAGCTTAGATTCAATATTTTTCTTAACTTATGTAACAATATTTATGTATCCTTTTCATGTAAAAAATGTTTCCAAAGGTAAAATTAATCATATAAATGAATAAATACACTTTTGATTATATGAGGTATAACAAACTAAATCAAATTATATATGGACATATATATATATTATAAATTGATAAAATATGGTTTGAACTTCAAGTTTGTTTTGGCATTTTATTTCAATCCAATACCCCCATCATCTTTGCTTCTGCTAGGAAAAGCGCATACAGATATACATGGACATGTACAAATTTATAGATATATATAAATAAACAAAACAAATTACTGGCCGAAGCAAAGGACAAATGGACATTTATGAGGTGTTTGGTTGCACAACAATTTTTTGTACACTTTCATGATGAAAATTTGTATTAAAATAAAAAATGAAATAACCAATGACAAAAAACTATCATATTTGGAGGGTGATAACAAAAAAGAGTAACTGCCATACATACATGACCAAACAAAGTGGGGACCACAAGATAAAAAAAGAGGTGAGACCTTCTTTTTTTCGTTTAAGACAAAAATCACTTTAAGAACATAAATTTGTCATGGTTGTCAAACACTTATTTTAACAAATTTTATTTCAAAAATAAAAAATTATAACAAGAACTCAAATTATCATGCAACCAAACACCCCATCAAGTCTCGAGTACCTCTTCAAAACAAATATTAGTACCTTAAAATATGTTAGAGGTCTAGAGTGTGAACATTGTGAATGTCGAGAGCATACTTATTTTACTCTGTCAAATATGGTACAACTCAGATTCTTTTCCGTTTTTGGTACAAATAAATATGCACGATGATATTGGATTTAAATTCAAATTTTTGGTGTCTATCTACACATCTTGTACTGAGATGTCGATATTAATGTGTTGTTGATACTGGACCTGATAGCAACCAAACAGGGAATAGTGAAGGGGAAGAAAAAGGTATTGGATCTAGTGTCAAATATATTGGTGTGCTTGGTTGGATTACTAATTGAGTTCTGCTATGAAAATATGTTTTCGGGACAAAGCTTGTTAAAAGAAGATATTTGACAATTCTTAAAGAACACATTTTATAGAGGATTCCTCTTGGGCAGAAAAAAAACGTGAGACACTTCTTTTCTCTTGTAGCATCTCACTCTTTATAGTTATACATGGCCTCCACTCTTTGTTATCATATCTCATCAAACATGATAAATTTATCTCTTTGACCATTTAAATTTTATTTTAACATGAAATATTGCAATAAGTGTAAAAAAATATATTGTGCATGACAAACTGAGTTTTTGTGACAAAAATTTGGTTTGTGTAACCAAGCGTGTCCAAAAGAAAATTTGCTCGTCGGTCGTTACAAAAACGTGTTTTCCTAAAACATTCATTCTTGGAAGAAAAGGTGAGACCTTTTTTTCTTCTATGTTGTATCCCACCTTTTATGGTTTATATATGGTATTGTTCTTTTCGTGATCAAATGTCAGCAAACATGATAATTTTGTCTTTAATTATCTATCTCAAATTTTAAATTAATATATTTTTTATCATCAGAGTGTATAAAAATTATTGTGCACACCAAACTTCTCACAAGCATCTTCATCATATGTTGTAACCACAGATCTTCAACTAGCTAGTAGTAGTAGTCCCCATTTGTCGATTCAAAACATTAACCAGAAGAAGCAGAATTTAGATATATAAATATATACATGAGTTCTTTTCTTCTCTTTCTTCGTGGTTCTCCCGCCAATAGTAGTAGTTCAAAACTAAACTGTCCTTCCAAGCTATCAAATTAAACTTAATGGATCCCTTCAAAACTAGCAATTTATGTGCCGTCCTTTTAAAAGCATTATGTACGTTTCTTGGTATTTCATGTAAGCTCAACGACAAAATATAATTGGAGTCTATTTTTTAACTATTAAGTAAAACGCTTCGCACATAAAGTAGCCACTTACATAAATTAAGAACATGTTGGTGACTACCCGGGGGGGGGGGGGTGTTAGATATTAAGTTCTGCCCCAGATGTGTTTGGTTACATGATAATTTTTTATATAATTTCGTGTGGTCAAAGAGATATATATATATATATATATATATATAATTGTCATGTTTGGTGCGATGTGATAGCAAAAAGATTGACGATCATATATAATTATAAATGATAGGGGAACCAGGGAGAAAAGAAAAGGAAAAACGAACTCACTTTTTTTTGGTCCCTCTGTGAAAAACAAATTTATCTAATGATTGTTAGGCACCATTTTTAGCAAGTTTTGTTGCAAAATACATCTTTGTAACCAGAAACCCAACTTGTTAATTATACAGCTAAACACATCATAAGAGTTTCAAAACAAGGATATAATTGAAGTTCAAACAAATGAGCTACTAAATCTCATCGTCTTTACATTCTCTTTTTTTTCTGAAATATTTTTTTTGCCTCCTAGTCAATGTGTTGATGTGTTGGTGATCATCATTCACGGGCTTCTTCTATCGCTATCCAGATTTCTAAGTAAATCTAGTTTCTTTTTTGGATTAATTGCTAAAGAATTTGATTCATTTTCTCCATCAATTTTACGAAAATTAAAAACATGTGCTGCCGAAAGCATACAGTAATTGAAGCATCAAATTGGACTATTGATGGGTGGTTTGGGTATTAAAAATCTGAGATTATTAAATCTAGCTTCGGGTATGAGATTACTGTGGAACTTTATTCATAATCCAGATACCTTGTGGGCTAAAACTTTAACTGCTCGATATCTAAGGCAACAGAATTTTTGGCAAGTGCTCCCTAAGAATTTTGATTCTATGACTTGGAAATTTTTACTTTCAGTCCGAAGTTATGTAACCAAAGTGGGGGTTTGGCTAGTTAAAGATGGTTCAGCTATACTTCCTTTGTTTCATACTTGGGTTCTTGATGATAAAGGACCTCTATTACCAAAAGTCCCAAATGTGTTTTTTCAGGGATCAGTTAACCATTTCATATCGAATGGCACTTAGAATGTTCAGTTACTTTCTATTTGGTTTGCGTATGAGTCAGTATTCAGGATTTTGTTTACTCCAATTCATTCATATCTAATACAAGATACTTTGGTCTGGCCATTTACTGCTAATGGAATGTTCTCCCTTAAATCTGCATACAAGTTTTTATTGAATTTTCACTTTCCAGTAGGACCCTCTAATCATGATATTTAGAAGAAATTATGGCATCCCACAGTTGCTAGACTTTTCTCTTCCAAGATGGTTTTCTCTTTATGGAAAATTTTATATGGAAATTTGCCTACTAATCTGGAGGTATATAAACGTTGTTTTAATATTAGTCCTTTGTGTCCAGTGTGCCAAATGGAGCAGGAATCTGTGGAGCATCTTTTCATCACTTGCCCACGTAGCCGTGTTGTGTGGATGTTATCTCCTTTCGGAAACAATAGGGATTGGGGTCTGTTATCTATTTTCAACCTTATTTATACTTGGTTGTCTTGGTTAGCATCCAGAAATACTGAATTAGTACGACTAGGGGTTATTGCTTGTTCTATAATTTGGCATTTATGGAAAGCAAGGTGTAGGCTTCAGTTTAATCATAAGAATGATATGCCTACTACTATTTTCTTTAGCAATGGGCACTACGGAGTTCTGTCTGCAACATGCTCCAACTTCGGTTCATGATTCCCCATCTGGTTGGTCTCCTCCACCTTCAATTTTCTTAAAATTAACATTGACTGTGCTCTTTCAGAGGTTGCAGGGGCTGTTGGTTTCTTGGTTAGGGATGAAGCTGGTGGCCTTATTTACTAGAAAACTGAATTTGTGACGTCCCAAAGACCTGAAATCTTGGAGGCTCTGGCCATATATAAGGCTTGTGTTTGGGCTTCTGAGCATTCCGTAGGCGTTATAGTGGAAAGTGATGCGCAAGGCATAGTTGCTGCTATCAACCGGATAGGACCTATGCTGTGGAGAGCTCAACATCTAGTCGTTAAATGTTCCTCCTTGCTGTGTACCTATCACAATATCACTCTTTCCTATGTTAATAGATCTTGTAATGTTTTGGCTCATATGCTAGCTAGATGGGCAGTGAGCAGTAATGTACAGGATGTATATCCTTCTCCCTTGCCTTCTTCTATTTCATATACTCTATGTAAAGAAATGCATGTTTAATGTTTATATTAGGATGATTTACTTTGTTAAAAAAAGTACTCTTTTGCCAACCATATTGCTTTATTAAATAAATCAGACTTTAGCAACAAATTCCATATCTTTAAATTTCAGTGCTGTTGATACTAGCATAGCCTTTGCCTATTGCATATGAATATAACATAGCCATCATACTCTAGCTACCCTTTCTATGCGCCCATTTGGTAGGCTGTTTGGCAATACTTGTAATCTGTGAAGTCACTAACTAAATCAAAAAATGTAGTCTTTATGTTTTTGTCCAGAATACAGTGTGGTATAGAAGAGATAAACTTATTCGGATGTTTGGTTTCAAGCTAATTTCTATACATGACAAAATTCATATTCAGATAAAATCTAAGATAGCAAAATATAAATTTATCACATTTGGTGAAATCATAAACTCAAACTAAATGTCTTAATCACGAATAATTGATGTCGGCTACATGGATTCACCTTTTCTATTATACACGATCCTCAACTAGCTCCTCTCGTATCTCTAGCTCCTCTAAATTAAGTGGAATCGTCGCTGCCACGTTAACTTGAGCTACCTCTCTGCTCTGTTTATGCCAACAACATCGGGACCTCCACTTCTTTGATAGACACCTTAAGAGGACACCGCATGATATGCACAAACCAACAAAGTCTTCCCTTTTTACTACTTCGATTCTCTCAACTCTCACTTTATCTCTAATGCACTCGTTGCAGATTCCGTCCACCTTTGTGTGGTCGCACATCCACCGTAACATTCATATTTCAGTTACACTCAATTTGGTAAAATATTTCTTCTTAATTGTCTAACATTCACTACCATAAACATGGTACGTCTTATAGTTATACGATAGAAATTTTCTTTTAATTTTTGTGATATTTTACAATTGGATAGAATCCTCGTTGCATGCCTCTATTTTAGCCATCTCATTTTGATCCTATGAATGACATTTTTATCATCTTTCGTTTATATGTAAGATTGAACTTAAGTATTTAAATTGAATACTCAGTGTGAGGACCTTTGCATCTAAGGTTACTATAACCTCTTCAACTTGTAGGATTTCGTTAAATCTGAAGTGTATATACTTTATCTTCATCATGCTAATTTTAAACTCCTTACTTTCTAACTCGGTTTTTTATCATTCAAATTTCTCGTTAATACTATATCGAGTTTCATCAATAAGAACAATATTACATGTGAACATCACGTATTAAAGTAAACTCTCTTATATATATTCTTAATTATTTCGTCCACTACTGGGACAAAAATATGCGATTGGTGGGATCATACGATAACAAAGTGACTAGGGAAGGCCGTGCATAAGCATAACATAAAAGGTGGGTGCCACAAGAGAAAAAAAAAAGTTCTAAAAGAATTCTCTAACATAAAATTATAATATTCCGTCAATAATTATCAAACACTTTGTTTACAAGTTTTGTGACAAAATTATCTTTTTGTAAAAAAACTCATATGTTCGTGCAACCAGACATCTATCTAGCTTCATGTTTGCGGTGTCGATCTCGGGGGTGTAAACAGACCAATACCCTTGTAAATAACTTGAAACTCAGCTCTATAAAAACATGTTCCGACTCATTTATTACGTTGAACAAGCAAGTTTAAACAAAAAAAATAAAAGTTGATACATTAAAACGAGTTAAGCTCGAACATATTAATTTATACCCGACTCAACATGCTCACGAGTAGCTCAATTAAATGTTCGATCAGATATTTATTTTTAAAATGTAAATTATAACTATTAATAATTATATAGTGTGACTAAAATATATAAAACATCTAAATAAATTTTTGATTTGAGTTTTAACTTAGGTTTAGTTACGTACATGTGTTAAAGTTCCGACTTAACAAATAAGTTTAGATCAATTTCGAGTTTTATAAATTAGTTCATATTACATTTGAACTTGATTGTACTAAACTTTTTGAGTCCAGCTGTTATTCCAACTCTAACTTGAGCTCTAATTTGACTAGCAAGCCAAACTTGAGCAAGAGCTAGCTAACCATCGAATTCGAAATTAAGTAAAAATGAACCATGCCATGCCTTTATGGAAGTGTTTATATGCCTTCTTGTTATTTTTTTACTTTTTGATCGTTCGAAGTTTTTTTTTTTTTTTTGGCTGACACAGTATACAGTCTGGACTCGGGGAAAAGCAGCTGGACACGGCCTTGCTACCTGTGGAACATTTTCGATTAGACGGAGAAGATGTCTTTTTGAATGCATCACCTGCAAGAAGTTACTTCTCAAGTTAATTCGAGTGAAAATAGAGTCATGTATGTATGCACTAAGAAACATGGTACATACCAGAACCCTTTCAACCGAGAGCTTCGGGGAGCGTTGTTGCCGAAATATACGGCCGGTGCGAAGCATTTTTATTCTATTTTGCCGGATCAAACAACTTCTAACTCCATTCTTATCCGATCGGTCGATCGATTGCGAAATTTCAAAGACCCAGATCTGATAAAAGTATGAAATACTCTTCCGGTGGTGACACCAATATAAAATAAAACCCTTCAACACCGATCAAACCGAAGCCACACAAGCAACTCCGACCCTATCATCACCTCAACGGAAAGGAAGTCCGACTTCACAGACGGACTGTGGTTCTCGGACAACACAAGGAATAGATGGCGCGCGCATGTCGGCCAGCGCGGGGAGACGAAGGAAGAGGAACCCGAAGGAAGCTAAGGGCCGGCGGCGATCATCTAATCTATCTGCAGCCTATGCCGTGTTCTATCTTGTCCGCGATCCAGTGGATACCATCCTGGAGCGGGTGGCCCTCCGTCCTGTTGAACGTGGCGTGGAGGACGACCAGCGCCGGGCCGACCAGGAGGGCGACGAGGACGTCGATTATGCCGGGGATGGAGAGGCTGACGAGGAAGGCGATCGCTGCTGCGGAGAGCGCGATCCGGAACCAGTGATGGCTGATCATCGTCCGGCGGCAGAGCACGAGGGGCTCCTCGTCGCTCAAGGACCAGAGGGCGAGGGAGGCAACCATCAAAATCGCCAGGATGAGGGAGATCGGGTGCCGTAGGAGAGCGACGAAAAGGATCGCCAGGACGACGGCGGCATAATTCACGGCGAAGTGCTTGACGTTGGTCTCGATCCGTTTGCCGGCGTCCTTGCGGCTGTGGGGCACGCGGTAGCCATCGAGATGGAACATCTCTTTCCACGGCCGCAGCTTGGGCGCCCTGGATCCCCCCTTGGCACGGGAGCTCGAGCCCATCGGCGGCCGGTGACCGTCGTGCACCGCCGCCTTGGCGGGGTCCTCGGGACGACGGGAGGAGCCCCCGCACCCGGAGGAGGGCGGCGCTTCCGGTACCGGCGGCCGGTGACTGTGGAACGCCTCCTTGAATTTCTTCTTGGCACTGGAGAAGAACCCGCCGCTCGAGCCCCCGGAGGAGGGCGACGGCGACGGCGACGGCGACGATAGCGACCCGTACTTAGTCTTTTTTTTTTTTTTTTGAACAGAATACCAAATTCATTCATATATATCTAACAGAGATACATACTTGATACGACGACACAGTGAAACATTTGGCCGAGTTAACAACAAACATAGTTGTCTTGGAAAATATATTTCCAAGAGACAAAAGAAGACACCAATTGACCAGCACGTTCAGGTGCAAATATGGTCGGATGGCAGAAGTAGAGACTCCATCAAGGGAGTATGACAATTGCTTTGAGACCGGAATATCACTCCAAACAGGAGTGGATAATGCCCATACCAACGGTCTCAAGAAAGAGTTAGCGTCCAAGACGCTAAGAGAAACAAACCATAAGTCATAACTCGGCCGAAGGACTACAAACAACAACGAAAAGAAAAAAAGATGAGACGGACGTAAATAGCCTGAACTCCGCAATTCTAGCATGACAAAAGAAGACAAAACGCCTAAAAATAAATTTAGGCAAAATGCTAGAAATGGAGATTGGGAGGGAGGAACATCCCTCCCTCCCAAACCGGAGAAAACCTCAAAACGACGACGACGACGACGAACTTCCACAACGAAAATTCCAAGCAAACCAAGAGAACCAAGGCTTTAACTTGTAGACACGTAAGGGTTTACACTTTCTGAGCTGGCTGAAGTGCTGGACACCTGCTTATTGGGGAACTAGGGCTTCAATCTTCGCAATGGTGGCCGCCTTGAAATAGCCGTCGCAAAGAGTACTGCTGCGAGGGGGAAGCTGCGAGGGTGCCGCTGCCACTGGGAACGGCCGCGAGAGAGCCACTGTGAGGGTTTCAGGAGAAAACCTTTCGCTGCGTGAGAAAACCCCCGCAGGCGAAGGACCGCCGCGGACGCAAGAAACCCCCGCAGGCGAAGGAGCCGCCGCGGATGCGAGAAGCCCCCGCAGGCGAAGGGACCGCCGCGGACGCGAGAAACCCCCGCAGGCGAAGGAGCCGCCCACCCGCAGGCGAAGGAGCCGCCGCGGATGCGAGAAGCCCCCGCAGGCGAAGGGACCGCCTCGATGCGTGTTGCGACCCGTACTTAGTCGAGAATGTCATCTCTGCAGGCTCGTGCTCGACGGGGGCCCTGAGGAAAAGGCGGTGACTAAATACACGGGGACGAAGGGACGGAAGCGCGTCGTCGGGGGATCGGCGCCGGCGGTAACGTGACCGAGGGGAAGCCGACGCGTTGACCAGTAAGAAGAGATAATCCAGGTTTTTTTTAATCGTCGGAAAGGAGTATATCTCCAACAATGACGAAAATAAAAGGTAAAAGTGATGTAAATGATAAAAAGCGAAGCATAGCAGAAAAAAAAAGACACATTTTATAAAACATCGGCAAAAGAACCCGCAAACTTATAAGATATTTTAACATCCACCGTAAGATTATTAGATTAAAAAAAAACAGTTACGACGTTGTTCATTCTAGCAAACATTTGAATGAACAGCTAAAATAATCTGATGACAGATTTGGTCCAAAATATATCTATCCGAATAACTCACCATCGGGAGAGTAAGTAGACCGTTGACTTCCTGGTTTGTTTTGGGCATATAATCCTAGGAATAAGCATATTTGCACATGTACTTGGAAAGAACACAGCTGGCACTTCAGCACGTGCGGTGGGCTTTGGCCGACGTCAGTCATCGTTGACCGGCGTTATAAAAGGCGAGGCCTCACCGGAAGAGACTATCATATGACCAGCCTGCATTGACTCAAAAAAAAAAAAAACAACAACAACAATAATAATATAACTGCCGCGCAGCATCAAGAAGTCTTTTTTCTTTAATCTGATCAGCATGATACACAACCAGCTTGGATGAGATCTTGAAAAGGGCTTACTCTCTGCTTGAACCGAGTATCAAGTGTAAACAGAATATGGGATTCTGAATTAAATTTCTTAAAAACATTACAGATTTAAAATCTTTTATGTATCCCATGAGTTATTGATTTATTTTTGTCGGAACTTTATGTATCATATAGATCTTGGAATTCACCAAGATAATTAAGATGCATCACGCAGAAGAAATGTTTTTAACTTCCCATTGAGAAAATTTTCCCCGTGCCGGACTAACAGGATCGGCTGTACATATAACTAAATATATATATATATATAGAGAGAGAGAGAGAGAGAGAGAGAGAGTACCAACACCTGCTTATTCAGACAACTGCTTCTACCAACGACCCAACAGTTGTTTCTTATGCTTGCACTATAATTTTTCGTACATGGTTAAATTTTAAATCAAACTAAAATTTAAGAATGTAAGACAAAGATATAAAATTATTATGCAGTGGGAAAAAAATCGATATCACTCCCTTTTTGTCCCAAGATGAACTTAATTTCTACTAAACATCATTTTGCTATGATTGTAAGACACTCCTCGTAACAATCTTTGTTGCGATTCTGTGTGTCTTAATGGGGTGCTTGGTTGTTATAATTTTATGTTTTGGCAATCATTAATGTTTTATGCTCTTAAGGAGATTTACTTCTTGGATAAAAAAAGGGTCTCACATTTTCTTATCCATTCTCCCTTGTTATCACATCTCTTTTTTGTTACTTCACATTTTATTTTAATATCATCTTTTCACCAAAAAATACAAGAAAAAAATATATTGTACATCCAAACGCCCCGCAAGAGTGATTCCATCCGCACAAAATATGTAAGGTCAAGCTGATAGCGAAATAGTAGCACGATGGCCGAGCTGGTTGAGGGTCCTGACGTAATGACCAGTATGACGTTCAAGCCGCGGTCGTCGGAGGTCCTCACAGAGAGTAAGGTGGCATTCGTTTTGGCTCCAGTATGTTAAAGCCGTGGTTGAGGGTCCCAATGTAATGGCCGGCCGTATGTTTACACCCCTAGCTCCGGTGGAGGAAGTCCCGGGAAATTTACACAGCCGCCGCCATTAGAGAAAGGAGCGAAGGAGAATAATATATGGCTCACAGCAAACCCGAAGACTAACTCAATTAGAGCCCATGAACTCATCATCTCCCCGTCCGAAAGTTGGCCCAAGAGAGGCCCAACCCCACCCCCGTTGACAGCCCTATAACAAGGTCTTCTTCCCAACAGTAGCCAGGGGCAACCCACCATGAACTGTTGTCCCCCACGAGAATGATGCATGCAATACCAATACCAATACCAATACCAAGATGGACGTGCGCAGACTATTCCCCCCCAGGCTAAACTCTTACTCATGCGGAAGTAGGGCACTCGTTCTCCTCTGAATCGACGCGTCTCTCTCCCCGCAGCTCCTCCCAACAGGAGCAAGCTAGAAGAAACCGACGCACAGCTGCATCACAAGGACTTCCTGTGGTTCTTCTTCTTCTTCTTCTTCTTCCCCGGCCGACACGCCCAGCTGATTCCATGTGCCGGCGATGTGATCGGCTGGGAAAACCAAATCCCCCCAGCTGGGGGGGGGGGGTCTCCCCGTCATGAACAGTTGCTGAAGAGTTATCGCCCTGTTGATCCAAGAAGCAGATCGATGATGCTGCACTTTTGGGTTATATATATGACAGGGAGACGCACAGTCTAGCTAATTAATAATTAAGCACCGTCCAGCTGCTTCTGTTTAATTTTTCTGTTCCCGGGGGATAAGTTTCTTGCCCGCCCAGAAAGGTCTTCCCCACTGTTAATTCTTAATACGTGCTTTAAAAAAGATCGGAAAGGGAATTACTCGTTTTATCGATCATAGACCACCCAACCCAAGAATACCCATAACTGATGTCAATTCCGCAAAAGTCATCCTTATATATATATATATGCGCCACAAGCTAGGTATAGGGTGGTTAACAAATATGTACTCCTAATACATTAAGATTTAACTGACACGGTAAACTTTAAGAAAAAGCAGCTAGATTTTGTTCTCTCTCTCTCTCTCTCTCGGATATGTTTGTTTGATCTCGTACGTATATAAAAATCTGCAAAACAATACACGTCCTTTGGTTGCATTCTGCATTAATATTTTCTATTGTTTATGTTAATACGAAACATATACTTCAAAACAACAATGTCTTAGGTGAAAACCCAAAAAAAAAATAAACAGAGAGAGAGAATATATCATAGTTGTGAAATAGTCCTAATCACCTGGTCCTCTATTTTCTTTGTCACGTCTTATACGAAGTTAACCGACCAAAAAATCATGCTCTGAAAATCCAAAAAGAATCTCATTTTCAAACAAATGACTTTTGAAACAAGCGAATCCTGAAAAAAAAAACAAGCAAAAAAACACGCCCCTAATCGAATCGGCATGTTTTACGCCAAACCCAGACGACGATAAGGTGCATATTTCTCTCCTTAAACCTTCTTTGTAGGATTCGATCCGGTCACCGACTAAATCCTCCGTACGTACTTCACCCGGAGAGTCCGCACGTGCCACCGAAGCATGCAGCTCCACACACCACGCGGCGATGCGTCTTGGTCTCGGGACATCCTCGTCTTGTGACGTCGAAGACAACCACATACGGATCCACTGGCGGAGGCGGTACCATACCATGGGCCCGGGCCGATCCGATCCGAACACACGGCTTCCCCACCAACCCCCCCCCCCTCCCCCTGCAGGGATCCATTAATGGCCGGGTCCGCCCGGCCCACCCGCGACCCGTTCCCTGCTTATCGGACCGCGACGTTTCCCGGGTCCGCCCGCGCGCCCTCGACTTCATGGCCCCGACGGAGACGGATCGTGGTACGTGGGTCGGACCTTAGCTGTATGCGGTTGCCGGTACACCTGACGGGTCCGCATCGCAGCATGGGCAAACACGGGGCTTGTCCCGGGCGCGGCGGCGGCTGCGGCGGCGCCCGGGTGAGGTTCGGGCGCGTTATGAGATCCAGCTCCGACTGGGCCATGCCGGGCGCCGGGTCTGGTGGTATACTATTCGGTAAACGGATATGAATCCGCAAGAGGGGGGGGCGTCCGGATCGTATCCACCAGGAGCCGACGCTGGAGATAACGGGGGACCGCCGCAACGTTGACTCCCAGCCGTTGGATCGTCCGGGGCCGCCGGTCAACCAGGAGTAACGGAGGGGAAATCACCCCCGAGTCGATATGACGTGGCATCTCCCTCTGGGTTCGATGGGGTCCGATACCGAGCGGACGTTTCGGCTACGATTAAATTTTATACGGGTTTTTATTAAAGAATAACGTTCGATCGAGGTCGCGTCGACGGAGCAGGTCGGCTCGGCGGGGAAGATGCCGCGGGCGTGGGGGCTGGGCCGGTCGGGTACAGGTGGCGTCGGCGCTGACGTGTCCCGGAGTCACGTGGCGCGCTCCCAGGAGGAAGAGCCGGGTGACGTGGGGCCCGGCGGTCGCGCAGGGTGACGTCATCGCCCTCCCCCGGGTACCGTACGCCCGGACCTCCGACGACGGGGGCGGGGGAAGAAGGGATCCCGTCCGGTCTCCTCCTCCGTCGTCCCCGCCGCTCCGACTGCAGCGCTGCCGTGCCCCCGACTCAGATGCTAACGTATCAGAACAGCCAGACCCGTCCATCCGTCAGTCCTTCCCCCGTCGTCAGCCCCATCGCTTCCGGCGCTTCGGGCCGCGGGGAAGACGAAAGCCGCGCGTCATCCTCTTCGTCCCGCGCGCGTAAATGTAAACCCTACCGCATATGATCGCTCACGGCGCGCTCCAGAGGCGCTCTCTCACAGTCTCTGCTCTGCCGCGGCGAGCACCTGTTCTGTTCCGGTCTTCGCCATTGATGTGCCTGCAGCGGGGCTGGGCTGGGCTGGCGCGTTTCCATGCTAAACTGTACGCCCCTCGTCTTCTTCTTCCTCCGGTTTGGTGCAGCTCTTCCACAGGCGCGCGCAGGGGCCTCTTGGACATGACGTCTGACGGATGGGACGGTAGAATGCTGGCCGGGGTTAAAACGAATCCGCCCGGCAGCGATGGCGCAGGGGGACCTCACGACGAAGCAAGAAAACAGCTCCCCCTCATGGTGGGCGGACGGTAAAAACGAGAGCGGAGGAGCTGGGGAGGTGACTGAAGCCGTGGTTTGGTTTGGTTACCATGGACGATTTTATGTCCCGTCTGATTATTAGAGTATCAAAAAAAATAGAAAATACTTCGATTTTAAATTTTGATATTTGACACCTTGAAGAAAATATAATATCATTTGTATTACATATCATATGCTTAACTTGTACTGTAAATTTTGATATTAATATTAACAGTCAAACGAGAACTATATTTGTCTATTTTTAAATTAATAATGACAGAGATAGCTCAATGAAATTAGCAAGCATGGGCCAGGGTGGGAGATGCATCAACACTAACGGATTTGTTTTGTTTCACTCGAAAGTAAAAAAAAAAGTATGCATGTAGTATTTTTTTCCCCAATACCCGGAATAAGTGACTTATCTGATTGCGTGTGCATAGCAGTTCCTGTAGATTAAAGTATAACATGGCATCTCAAAATATCTTGATGTTGACGTCCATCAAAGATGGTCGTTTTCCAAACACTGTTCAGTATGTACACTTTTTTATTACAGCTAACTATATATGTGTATCAGAGATTTATTATGCTAAGCAAAATTTATATGTTTCATGAATCTTAAAATTCGTCAAATCGTTCTGAATTCGATCACACAGTAAACAGTTTTTAAGATGTTACGAGAATGTTATGCTTCGATCAAGATCAAATCCAAACATCGTTTTAATTACTTCTTATCGGAATTCGACCCCCCTAAAATGTAAGTAGAAGGGAACCCCTAATATGTGTCGGGCGGCCACAGAGCAAGCGGTGGATACGATTCCATTTCCCACGGCACCGCAGCAGGGCGTCTGCAGCCGGCCGTGCCCGATGATGGTGGAGACCAACGGCAAGGGGGCCGCCGTGGGGGCTGGCTTGGTGACGGATCGGACCAGTCCGTGCGGGGAAGCTCGAGGCCCCACCCACGTACGCGCCCGCGCCCCGGGTGGCCGGGACCAGCTGCCGCCGGGCAAGGCGCCGTGCAATAAAGCGGCGGTGCTCCCTGGGGTAGGGCCAGCCGGCGGCGCCACCGGCCACCGATGGGTCCGCCGCCGCTATCCGGTGCTGTTGGCTGCGCTTTCCGCCGTGCCATGATCGAGATCAAGACTCTGCCGTTCCCTTTCTTTAACCCCCGCGCGCGCGCGCGCGCCCTTTGGCTGTTTGGCCGTCCATTGGGCGGGGGCAGGGAGAGGAGGAAGGGGTCGCCGGAGAGGCGGCACCGGCCGGCTCTAGCTGCCGATGCGCTTCATGCTGGTGGTGTGCCTGCCGGAAGGAACATTCTCCCGGCCCCCACACGGCCCGCCGGTGACCGGCTCCCGGGCAGTGGGAAGAACTGGGTGCGCCATTTCTGGAGCTGTATGCTACACGGCGAGGAGGACCGGCGGCGTCAGTGTTCGCCATTTCCCCGCTTCAAGAGGTAGCCCCGTCCTTGAGGTTCCCGTCCGTACGAGAGAGACAGAGAAACGTTGGCACTTGGCACGGAATAGGAATACCCCCTACTGCTGTATATCCTGTTGTTCTGAGCGGCATTCATGTTCGCCGAGTACGCGTACCCTGGCATGGCGTGCCATGCCCGTAACTAACATAATGAAGGGGGAATCGCTCCAAGGGATGATCTTGAGGAAATATGGACGGCTCGAACCCTAATTACACGGCTCGATACAAACATATATGACGATCTTTCGATGAGGAGAGGACGAGTCCCATGCAGGTTTGATGAAAGCCAAGGCACCATCCCCAGCAGTTCGAAGGGACAAGACAAACGGAACAGAAAGAACAATAACTCCACTCTCTCTGTCCACGGCCTCCCGGCTAACACTCCACCGCGCTCTGATCACCGCGCTAAACCTGGACGAGAGGGTAGGGTGTGAACCGTGTGAAGGAGCAGGGGTTCTCTCGTTCGATCGGCTAGTAAGTAAGTACCCCCTTGCTTGGGCTGCCGTGCCCGCCCTCCCCTTCGTTCCAAGTTCCGATAAAGAGGGCCGCTCGCTACCTCCAGCCGTCCATGGAGCCCGCTCGAATATCCCCTCTCTCAGCTCTCCCTCTATATAATCCCAACGCTCCCTTCCGGAGCGACCCACCCAGAAGCTGAGAGAGCCCATGCAGACGACATATATATATATATATAACCCTCTAGCTTTGCCAAAGCCGATAAAGGGGATCTTTGTAGCTAGGTTGATCCCCCGCGTCTATATCCGAGTATAAAGTCTCGAGGGTTCAGGAAACCATCGACTCCAGAGAAAGAAAGAAAGAGAGACAGGGAAGGAGAGGAGGAGCAGGCGAGCTTTCTTTCTTTTCCCCTCGTAAACTTTTAATAGCAAGTGTTGAGAAAGAAGAGAGGAGATTTGCTGTCTCCCCCCCGTGGTGTCGGTTCTCCAAAACCCTTGCAGCATGTGCAACCCGGAAGACCAGGGGTGCGCAGAAGGAGGCCCGGAGGGCACCTGGGTGCAAGGCCCTATCATCGTCGGCGCCGGCCCCTCCGGCCTGGCCGTGGCCGCCTGCCTCGCCAACCTCGGAGTCCCCTCCGCCGTCCTCGAGAAAGCCCACTGCGTTGCCTCCCTCTGGCAGCACCGCACCTACGACCGCCTCACGCTCCACCTCCCCAAGCAGTTCTGCGAGTTACCCCTCATGGGCTACCCGCCGGACTTCCCCAAGTACCCCTCCAAGCGCCAGTTCGTCTCGTACATGGAGTCCTACGCCGCCCGCTTCGGCATCCGCCCCCTCTTCGGGCGCGCCGTCCGGCTGGCCGAGTTCGATTGCTCGGTCGGCGGCGGCGGCTGGCGGGTCCTGACCGAGGCGGGGGAGGTCTTCCGGGGTCGGTGGCTGGTCGTCGCCACCGGCGAAAACGCCCAGCCCGTCCTGCCGGAGCTGCCGGGAATCGACAAGTTCGCCGGCCGCGTGATCCATACGTCCTCGTACAAGTCCGGGAGGGACTTCCAGGGGGAGACCGTCTTGGTCGTCGGCTGTGGGAATTCCGGCATGGAGGTCAGCCTGGACCTCTGCCGCCACCGTGCGAAGCCTCATATGGTCGTCAGGAACTCGGTGAGCGCCGGACACACCTGGAAAAACCTAATATTTACCATCTTTTCTCTCTCAAACAATTGCAGAAAAATTACAGTGGCATCACGCTGCATGCAAGGAAAATAATTAAAAAGAATTTGAAGAGGCACAGATGTGTGTGTGTGTATATCCTTTTTCTTGTTCTTCTTTTGACACACAAGCTGTGTTCGTGCTTGTGGGTGTACAGGTGCACGTCCTGCCGCGGGAGATCATGGGCGTCTCTACGTTCGGCATCGCCATGGCACTGCTCAGGTGGTTCCCACTGCGAGCCGTGGACCGCTTCCTCCTGGTGGCGGCCAACCTCCTGCTCGGCGACACGGACAGCCTCGGCCTCCGGCGGCCCAAGACGGGCCCGATCGAGCTCAAGAACTCGACGGGGAAGACGCCGGTCCTGGACGTCGGAGCCTTGGCTCACATCAAGGCCGGGAAGATCAAGGTGGGCACCCCCCCTTCCCATGCTTCCTTATTCCGCCATGAAATCTTTGTCCCTCTCTCTCTCTCCTTCCTCTGGAGAGATTTGCCGGCCGGTGCCTCCCCGTGAGAAAGGGGGGTTTCTGGGCGGGGGGCGGCAAAGCCGTAGCCTGTCTGCTGCGGCGGAGACCCGGGCCGGCGGTTCTGCGGGGCAGCGCGCGCGGCATTGATGAGACGATCGAGCATAGCTCGTAGAGGACGGGGCTCCTGCTGCCCTGCATGGGCTCCTCCCGCGGCGTCGCTGCCGCTGCCTGCGGCGCTGCGCCTGCCCCTGCTGCGCTCACGTGGTGCCGATGCATTGGACCGGGGATGGTTTTTAATGCCCCTGATCTGATCTCCGTATTGAAGGTGACGCCGGCCGTCAAGGAGCTCACCGTCTCCGGCGCCCGCTTCGTCGACGGCAGGGAGGCCGACTTCGACTCCGTCATCCTCGCCACGGGCTACCGCAGCAACGTCCCCTCGTGGCTCAAGGTGTGGGTCTCTCTCCCTCTCTTTCCGGTACAACGCCGCCGTCACGCTCACACCGTATGACTTTTTGTTCCTTTTAAAGTTACCGACCTGTGAATCTTCCGAATCACTCGCATGCATTACGAAATGAGGGTTTTCACTAAACTCTTACCTATACTATAAATTCCTTGCATAATTTAGTAACTAAATTCGAAGAGCCAATCATATGCATAGGAGGTTAGTAACATACGCAGTGAATTAGTAACCAGGGGGGCACAAGTGAGAGGCACCGTAGCAAAGAGGAGCTGATCCACTCCCATGCCGTGACACCTCCTTCTTGCACAGAGGAGCCCAACGTTTTCTTTCGGATAGGCTACAAGACAGCCGTACGGAGCATCTTTCTCTCGTATGCGCTCATATCAGTAAAGCTCTGGCAGGCTTCTGCCAGCTGGTAGTAGTATCAGTACTTGGGGAAAAAAAATTCCTAACATGTTTTAAAAAATATCTTTTAAAATTAATACATAAGAGGTCTGTTTGGTTGCACGTCAGATTAAATTTTCAGTACAATTTTATATTTTTGTAACAAGATTTTTTTAAAAAGTAAATAAATATTTGAGTACTATTACAAATTTATATTTTTAAATTGATATCTTTGTTGGACATATACGGTACTCACTCTTTTTTTATCGTTGCATCCCTCTCAACATGACATTTTTTATCTCTTGAGCTTGTTGACATTTTATTTCAATACAATTTTTTATCGGGAAAGTTTACAAAAATTTGTTGCACAACCAAACTCCGCGAGAACTTCTTCAATTTTCAAGTCAACACATAACTTAAAAATCGAGAAAAGATAAAGTTTAACCGATTCAATCTTTTTTAAGAAAATCGAGGTCGAATTCCGAAAGCTTCATGTGTAATATGTAGTGTGGTGGTGAAAGCTCGACTTCCACTTCTACGATGAGGTTGGATTATACAAAGACATTTTTCACCGATTCAAACCGGCAACCTAAGGGTCCATTTGGTAACATGTAAAATCAAAATCCAAGAAAAAGTCTTTCCTGGAATGAACTTTTCCAGGAAATTGAGAACAATGATGATTATTTGGTTGACTTTTCTGGAAAAGTTTATCAAGTACTTCCAACATCGTAACAACTAAAATAATTTTATCTATATTTATTTATTTATAATAAAATTTTGATGCAAAAATAAATTAAGTAAATTATTTACATGAAATTATTTTTCAAAAAATAAAAAATGTAGTTTATCATTTATACATCAGTAAAATAATTGTATTAAAAATAAAATATTTTAATTTTAATTTAAAATCATTTTCCTAAATTATTTCTCGTCATTTGAATATCTATAAATTATATTCCTAAATTTCAAGTAAAAGTTTACTACAGCATACTCATTTCATTTATTGAAGTTTTTAGATATAATTACTAAATATCAAGTTAATATTTATCAAATTAAGTATATGATAAAATATTTTTAACACTAAAAATTTTCATAAAAAATTACTTTACTCGAATTCATATTTTGTAAACCTACAATCTGGCGACTAAATAAAATATATACTACATAATAGTACGCCATAGTGTTCTTGTGTTTTCTATATAAAATAATTTAATTAATAAAGTAGTTCAAACATTTTGCAAACTTAAGATTCAGTTAAAATTTTATTAATAAATTTATTGAATAAGTAGTTCGTATGATAAAATTGCTTTTCAAAAATATATTTTTTAATTTTTAACACATAAGAATAAAATAATTTTTATCTACATATTTTAAAAATTAAAATCAAATAATAAACATAATATATACTTTTCACCGAAAATGGCATCCGCAACATCGCACTCGATGCCAAAATCGGGATTACCACGAGGCGAACGTAAAACATTTTAAGTGTTTCATTTTTTACATGCAACCAAATGAGTTGTTGCAATGCATTTTCGGGAAAAGTGACGCATGCGTGATGTTTTCCCTTCAAACAAACAGGCCCTAAGTCGGACTTCATGAAAACCATATTCGTATCTCACATTCTCTTGAAAGCTACTTTCCGGGTAAAACATTTCGGTAGATTTTTGTTTTCCGTCCAACCAGATAGATTATATGGTTTTGGTCCGCGGCTGGTGGTTATCACGCCTCCGCCGGTGTCGACGGGTCGTCGGATATCCGCCAGGCTCTCTCCGGCGGCGGATATGGCTGATCGGGCGCCGTTGATGAGCTCATAATGGCGCCTGCCAGAGCCGACGGCGACGATTCCCCCACGCGACAAGCTGCTCTGTCTGCCTGTACTTGGATTTTCCGTGAATCTTTGCGCGAATCTACTTCTGGGCGCGGCCGCCTGGCCCGCCTCCGGCGTCTTCCGTCTTCCCTTCGAGCGCGGGCGGGGCTCCTGACGGTCGCCGGTCCCTCTCTCCGCTGCAGGGCGGCGGCGGTCTCTTCACCAAGGAGGGGCTGCCCGGCAAGCCGTTCCCCGCCGGGTGGAAGGGCGACGGGGGCCTCTACAGCGTTGGCTTCACCATGCGGGGCCTCCTGGGCACCTCCTCCGACGCCGTCAACATCGCCAGGGACATCGCGGAGCAGTGGCACGCCGCGCCCGCCGGCGGCGGCCGCCGTCCCCAGGAACGCCGCCACCGCCACCACCGGTGTCCGCCGCCGCACTAGCGCCCCGATCCCCGGGACCAAAGGGGATCTTTCTTCTTCTCCCGTCCGCCTCCCATTTCGTGACTTGGGTCTGTTTGGCCGTGGGGGGGATATCTCGGACTTCCGGCGAAGGCGCTGGATTCGGACCTGGTGCTCCCCTGTACATCACCCAGATTTTGCACGGGTCTTCCCTCTCGATATCCCCGAACCTGTACAATCAATGATCTTCGAGATGTTCGATACCAGCTTTCCCGACGGTACTGTTCGGCTCTTCGATCGAGCATCTCCGCCGGATGGCGCGAGTGACATCCGCAGGAAGCGGCAGGAAGCAAGATACTCTTCCAAAGTTTGCTGCCGTAAAACTGATGCAACCGTGTTCATGCTCTTTGGAGATGTTCTGACGGGGGTGTTTGGTTTGGTCGCAAGATAACCGAGTTCCTGTTATAAAAAATGTGTTTTTTTTAAAACAAATCTTGTTAAAATGGATGTTTGGTAGCTAATACAAGCACGTGATTTTATAAAAGATTTGTCCTGCTTCGGTAATTAGATTTTCCTTTTTTTGGGTGGTCGTTTACGAGGTGTTTGGTTACATGACGACAGAGATTTTTATTTTAAATTTTAAAAATAGTAAGAAAACTTGTTAAAAGAAGTGTTGGGTCCCCATAAAATAACAACTTTATGTTTAGAAAATGGATTTCTTCTTAAACAAACAAAAGAGTCTCACTTCTTTCTTTTTTTTGTGATCTCCTATTTTGTTTGATCATATATAGTAGTTATTTTTGTTTGTTATCACATCCCCTCTGAACGTGATAATTTTAGTCATGAGTTAGTTCACTTTTTATTTTAATACAATTTTTTATCATGAAAATATAAAAAAAAATTATCATGCGATCAAACACCCCTATTTATCTTTTTTCGTTATACGTGGTCCTCACTATTTTTATCATCGTATATCAGTAAATATGATGATTTACGTCTTTAATCATCTTAAAAATTATTTTAAGATATTTATTATCGTAAAAATATATAAAAATATTGTGCTGCAAACATTAAATCTGTCCTAGTGTCTTTAACCTAGATGTTTATGGGGTGTTTGGTTGCATGATAATTTTTTGTACACTTTCATGATAAAAAATTGTATTAAAATAAAAAGTGAACCAACTCATGACATAAAATTATCATGTTTGGAGGGATGTGATTACAAAAAAGAGTGACCACCGCACATGACCAAATAAAGTGGGGGACCACAAGAAAAAAGAAAGAGGTGAGACCCTCTTTTTTTGTTTAAGAAGAAAATCACTTTCAAAACATAAAATTGTCATAGTTGTCAAACACCTCTTTTAACAAGTTTTCTTACAATTTTTAAAAATTAAAATAAAAACCTCAATTATCATGCAACCAAACACCCCATTAGACTTTGAATCTTTATTACAAGAATATACTTTTACGTCGAATTTTGTTTAAAATTTGCAAACAGAATTGTTTTTATCAAAAAATTGCTTTTGGATTTAATAAAGGGTGGGATGATTCACGAGTACTGGATGAATCAAATCTCATTTACTGTAAGATACCTCGCATATTTCTGTGGTTCAATTATCTGTTGAAATAAAAATATAAGATAGTTAAAATTATAAAACTATGACATCCGACAACAAAATACGCTGGTATCAGGGTGTCTCCTTTTTATCAGGATTGTCGAACATTTTTTTTATGAACATATTCTCGCGTTGAAAAAATCATGTTTCGGGGCATAGTTGGGCCTCGACAGGGTCCTAACTCAGGCCCAATACCGAAGATTGGGACATTTTTTTTTTTGTGGAATAACAAGCACACGTAGATGTTCTTAGTCCAGCATAATGTCTCAATAATTTTAAAAAGTATGTATAGGATAAAGCGTTCCTTCTTTACACGGTGTTAATATTGATATTCTCAGTAATGCAGACAACCGGATCCAGTACTGTTTTTTCATTACATTATGTCGGAGAAGCCTACCCATCAGACAAATAAAAAATGTCCATACAAATACGATTAGATGTCTGCTCCGCCCATTATCTCAGGGCTCCTTTGGCACCATAAATTTTGGGGATAAACTTGGGTTATCCTCAAAATTTTGGAGATAAACCAGGTTATCACTAAGTTATCCCCGTACCAAACAACACCTCAAGGTTTTGAGCCGGATGATATTATAAAATTAGTATGATATGTAACGGGGACGTGATAGAGCCTAATACAAAAGTAAAATAGACTTGAATGTAAAAGAGCACGTTAAAATAGCCTTATTTTAAATAAAATAAATGTTAATTTATCCATCGATATGCGTTGCTTGCCTTGATTGTAAGGTCGTTACGTCGTTGGCATAAAGTGGATGCACGAGATTATTTCACAACGATAAAAATACATCAGAATAAGGCGTAAATTTGCTAATGACATAAGATTTCATCGTTTGGTGGGATACCAGATGCGACGAACAAGGAAGAAGATCCCAGTCAAGAGTCAAGACATACTCGGTAACTGTGTTCAAAATCCCTACCTAACCTTCTCAGCGTAAATAAAACATGATTCACTGTACAGTGCCCTGCTCGTACCAAATTTTATACTGATACCGTATATTTTTACAAATTTTCATTTCAAATTTAATGTAGTATCAGTCTTGACACTCCAGTCAAACAAAGTAAAAAAAATACTAACTAACAGACAGTTTCTCCATTTTAATAAAATTTCAGTAAGTATTAAAATCGTAGGGGTCCATATTAGGGGTGAGCACGTTTCGATTGGGGCCATTTTTTTTCAAATCGAACCAAACCTAGTCAACCTCTCGGAGCAAACCAAACCAAATCGATTTCAATTCGGTTTGGTTCGGTTTAAATCGAAAAAATATATAAATATTTTAATTAATTGTTTTTACATATATATAATGATTTTTAAGTTAAAAATAATCAAAATAAATATTATTTTATTATAAATTTATAAAAATCTCATTTTTAATAAATATTATAATAGTTTTTATGTAATTTTTTAATTAAATCGGTTTAAACGGTTTGGTTTGGTTTAAACCGGTTTGGAGGACTTCCAAACCGAACCAAATCGAACATGATTCAAACCGAACCGAACCAAACAGGTCGGTTCGGTTTAGTTTTTCGATTTGAACCGTTTAATGCTCACCCTTGGTCGATATGCAAAAAAAACTTGTATTTATTATTTTTTTCAAAAAATATAAACTGAGATTCCATCGTGTTGGGCCGCTCCCGCATAAAGATGAGTAGGTAAATGACCACACGGACCCCCACGGGCTGATCCCCGCCGTCCGGAGGGACCGGCTCCGCATCGGACGGCGGAAATCGTTTACGTGGTCGAAGAGGACATGTTTGCAATTATGTGGACTACATTTCTAATAGAAAGTAGCAGGAAAGCAGGATACGGTGCTTTTTAGCAATAAAATAGTCCGAAGAGGCAAATTTAGTAATGTGCCGATGTGCGTTTGGGTTTAATGCAATGCCAAGGTGAAATGAAGAAACAGATCGGCGGTTCGGCGTATTTACATGGTTCTTATTTTAATAATCTTCAATATATTCAATTGACGATAACGTCAAGAGGATTGTTTTATTAATAAGTAATAAATGAGAGGAGGAAAGCTCCTTCGAGAGAGCACCGCTTCTCCCCCCCACCACCCCCTTCCTCATCCCCCCCCCCCCCTCGTAATCTCTCTTCTCCGTTCGTCTCCTGATCTCTGCACTTCTGCAGGCTTCTCTGTCTGATTCTTCTTCTTTTTTATTTATCGCAATCTCTCTCTCTCTCTGGGCTATTGGGAGAAGTGGCGGTGGGGTTCTGCTATTCGGGCTTGTGGTTTGATCCTCTTTACAGATAAAAAGCAAGAGGGACTGGACGGTTTGTGGCTGCAGGCCAGGAGCCGCGGCGCCGGGGGCGAAAGGGTTGATTTTGGTGCGGTGGGTGGCTGCAGGAGGCTGTGAAGCGGGAGTCCTTGACATTGCTCGGCTGTTGCGGAGAGTACTCGAGCTGTTGGAATCTGGGGATCATGTCTCAGACCAATTGGGAGGCAGATAAGATGTGAGCTCGCCCGTCTCGTGTCCGCTTCCTATGTTGTTTCCCCCTTCTTCGCGCTGTATCTTCTTTCCACTGTCGATTGTTGGCGCGGGCCAAGATTTTTCTTAGGTCGTGCTCTGAAGCTTGTTCCCGTTGGCCTTTCGATGGGTTTTTTCTGCTTTCGTTCATTTATCCCGAGACGAACAGCTGCTTTGCTATATTATTTATGTATGGTTTGCATACAACACAATCCCTCCGGCTGCTAAAAGCGCCTACCTTTATGAGTTTGGTAGATTATATGATTTCTGCAACCAAAACCGGCGATTTCTCTATACGCTGTTTATGGCCCATTTCAGTTGGCGCACGTCGTACCTAATCTCGCAGCAGCTTCCTTTGCTTCTGCTGCATGTCTTTCTGTTTTTTTCCCCTTTTTTTTCTATCTCTCTCTCCCCCCCCCCTTCTGAACAAGTTTTTTTTTCTACTGTCGATTCACATTCTTTCGACGGGAGAGAAGTTTTCGGCTATTTACTCTTCTTAGATGTTCAAGCTTGTCATTTTTTTTTCTTATCCAAGGATATATCTCACTCGACCCTGCTCTTCAAAATCCACCGGTCACATGAACTTGCCGCGTTAAGTAATCTATTTTATTTATCGAATCACACCTTTCTGTTTTACGAAGCTCTGCGACTAGGGTGCCAGGTTCCTGCTCCTCTTAGGAGCCGAGAGCTTCCGGAAAAGTATAAATGCCTTCTGAATTTTTGTGGTCTTAGGTCTGGTCTTCTTGCTTCTTCCTGCGGCACTATGTTTCTGATGTGTAATTTTCTCATGCTTTCCATCAGTTATTCTTTTTATTTTTTATTTTATTTTAGTTTGATTGATCGTGCATCGATGTGATACTTGGATTAAGGAAGCATTGATATCTCAAATAAAGACTATACCCATGTATCAGTTGTGGCAGGTGGATTTATCATTATCCTCAGTTGGCTATACCTTGCTTATTTTCTTGAATATGTTTTCAGGCTAGATGTCTATATCCATGATTACATGGTGAAGCGAAATTTGCAGGCATCTGCCAAGGCATTCCAAGCAGAAGGAAAGGTGTCTTCAGATCCAGTTGGTAAGAATCCATTCAACACAGTAAACACTTAATTCTATACTTCTTACTCACTTCAGAGAGAAGTTTTCATCACATGTTCACTTCTGTTCAGCTATTGATGCACCTGGAGGTTTTCTTTTTGAGTGGTGGTCTGTCTTTTGGGACATATTCATTGCAAGGACCAACGAGAAACACTCTGATGTTGCTGCAACATACATTGAGGTTATATAGCACTTTTTAATATTTTGATGTCACGTTGCTTAAATTGTTACATTTTTTTGAAGTTATAACTTCTACAATGGAAAGGAAAATAGCCCTTAAGAAGATTTAGTCAAGGTTTCCAGTGCATTCCTGTGGGTCATATTTTTTTCAAGCACCTTTAGAGATAGAAGGTCATAGACTTTCTCGGTCAACACATTCTTCATGTTTCAAGCCTAACAGATTCAGTCGAAAAGGGCTAGGGAACAGGGTTTTAGTGGAAGTTGAGAGTTGAGGTGAATTTGATCCTAGAGAACAGGAAAAAGGATGACATTCCAGGTTGGGTACATCACATTTCTTTTGGAATATGGGACCGGTGTGCAGTTTTGCTATTTGTTTGCTCCTACTCAGGAGCTGAAGCTATTTTCTCCTGTTCACAGTTTTTTGCCACTCAAACAGTGCCTGGTCCTAGAGAATGTTGAAAGTTGAACCTTATTGATTGAAGGCACATCCTGTTGAATCATGGCCAGCTTTCATATAACACAATTATTTTGTCATTGAAAGGATCTAGTTATGCTGAATGGTCTTCATCTCTTAATATGATACACTAGTTCTTTTTAGAGTCATTTTGGCAATTTTATTTTCTGCACTTTTAGAGTTTTTGCTGGAAACTTGTTGGAAGAGTGATTTTTCAATATGCAACATTAAATGCCATTGTTGGATGAGGTGCCTCAGCTCTGTCCCGTTTTACCTTCTATTTAGAAATTATTTTCTGACAATGCCATTTTATCTGACCTTAACATGGGGCCTTGGATCTGGCTGGATTGGTCAGAACCCGTCAGGGTTCACCAATTCTTGCCTGGCTAGGGGGACGGAGCTGAGTCTGATCGAGTCATGGCTGAGTCGGGCTGTATCACAGTCAAGTCTGATCCAGTTGGATCTGGATGGGCTGACTCTTGGCCAATTCTTGGCTTCTAGCCAATGTTTGTAAGGTCTTGAGGCAGTTTTGAGGTGTTTTGACCACCAATCCTTACTAGGCATAAGTCTCAAAACTTATTGAGGCGCAAGCCTCAATTTGAGGAGAAACTATAGTCTATGATGCAAGCCTCAATTTAAGAAAAAATCAATAATTTATGAACATTTAAATAAATAATCATGCATTCCTTGAACTATAAGTCTCAAAACTTATTGAGACGTTAAGCACCAATTTAATAAAAATATATAATATATGAATATTTAAATAAATAATCATTCAATCCTTGAACTATCTAAAAGGCTAGCATCATACAAAATGTAATAAATTTATAGTTGTTTAAACTTCTGTGTTGTATGGATAAACAAAGTTGGATTAATGATTCAAAGTATTAAATGTGTAAAACCTTGTTTCAATAAAATTCAAACCTAAATAATGCATTCAATCCCTGTAATTTTTATACCTGACATTTTTGTATATCTAGACATCACAATACAATCAAATAAATTCTATAGATTCGGGAAAAAATGCTCATAATAAATAAAACCAATTTGTGTTTTTTAGGAGAAAAAAGTGGTATAAAAGTTTGTGTGATGGGAAGATGAAATATTTTCTCTCTTTGCATATGTAAATGGTTTCTAACTCTTTCTTTTTCTCATTTTTTATTAAAATATTCTCGACCTTGATGATTATCTTTCTCGAGGTGAGGCGGTGAGGCATAAGTCTCACTCGGAGAAAAGCGGAAGCCTCACCAAGGTGGTGAAGAGCCTCACCTTGAGATGTAAGCCACATTGTCTGAAGGCGGCACCTTTTTAAACAATGATTCGGACAAATCCTTGTCTATACCTGATTTATACATACCTGATTTATACTGTGACTGTTGTTTACTCTTGCTTGTTGAATAGCTAGAGCGTAGAATGATATTCAAGTTGTTTAAGTTGAACCAAGCCTTTTGTTATAAGAAAAAAATGCAAAAGCAAATATTTTGATTTCCTTGCATATCCTGTTTCTTCGTATTATAAATCTCAGTCAAATAGAGCAACATATGGTGTAAAAATGTGCTTTTGCTATGTATATGAGGATGATTCAAGTCATCAATTCAGATGTCTGTCATATCAACTTTTGACATTGTATTTTTTATTTGCCTTTATATTAACATTTAGCATTTATTTTTATTGATTAGTAAGGTATGTATCAGTACACACTTCGTTATTTTGCTATGCATAAATGTGTTATGCCACTTTCTATGTGCTTTGATAGACGCAACAAATCAAAGCACGGGAGCAGCAGCAGCAACAGCAACCACCGCCACCTTTACAACAGCCACATCTACAGCAGCAGCAGCCACAACAACAGCAACTACAAATGCAACAACTTCTGTTACAAAGACATGCACAGCAGCAGCAGCAGCAGCAGCAGCAGCAGCAGCAGCAACAACAGCAACATAACCAGCAGCAACAGCAGCAGCAACAGCAACAACCACAACAACAGCAACAACAACGTCGGGATGGAGGTCATCTGCTAAATGGTTCTGCAAATGGGATTGTTGCTGGTGACCAACTTGTTCGTCAGAGTCCTGGGACTGCAAATGCTTTGGCAACAAAGATGTATGAGGAACGCCTGAAGTTGAGGGATTCCTTGGACGAGGCATCAGTGAAGGTATATATGTTTATTGGATCCTCTGTCATTCTTATCCTAATTTATTTTTATACTACAATGTTCTTGTATTTGTTTATATCACTTCTGGCTCCAAAATAAAATGTAATGATTTTCTTCTTACAGCAAAGATATAGTGAAAATGTGCCACTTTTGGACCCAAATCATGCATCCATCCTCAAGTCAGCTGCAGCATCTGGCCAATCCCCTGGGTATTTTTTTATTCTTCTATGTAGATCCTAGTGTCTGAATTTGATTAGTGTAGATTGTTAAAGAGAGCTCACCTTGTTTCTTTTATAATTGTTTGCCTGAAACATTGTTCATTCTATTGAATATTCTTCGATTACCACATCTTTCTGAGATTTATGTTGTTAGAGTATCCCCATGTTTATATGGTTGTGTTATAGTGCCTGTTTTGACTTAGACTAATAGCTTTAATTGGATATCTTTGTACTGATGACCTTCCTTTTCTCAGGCAAGTTTTACATGGTGCAGCTGGTATTCCAGGAAGCATATCACAAGTTCAGGTTTGAAACCAGCAACTTCCAAATTCTAAGGTTTCCATGCAGTTTTTTGGGTGCTCTTCCGCCTCATACCAGTCTAATTGTTGTCATGGAATAGGACATAAAAAGTGAGATCAATTGTGTGCTGAATCCCAGAGCTGGAGGGCCTGAAGCTTCATTAATGGGTGTTCCTGGTACTTCAAATTTCTGATCCTTAATCTTAGAAAGAAGATGTTTTTTTGGAACCTCTCAGGGAAAGGTTTTTCTTTTTGCTCAGTTTAGCACCTGTTTATTTTAAGTGACAACATCATCTTTCTTCTTTAAACCAGCATCTTCCTATGTTATCAAAGGCGTGAGGCCCTTGAGGCGAGGAAGGGTTCGCTTCGCCTCTAGCGCCCCAGGCAATCACGTTGGGTAGTGGAGGTGAACCAAAGGGGGAAAGGGAAGCTGGGGTGCCTCTCCCGTTGCCTTTCGCAAGCCCGCAATGGAGCTCTTCTTCGGGCAAAGAAGAAGGCGTTGCCAGGCGGTTCAGTGGCGAATTCCCATTTAATGGGTATTGGGTGAAGATTGCTTGGTGCCGCATAAAGTGTGAGGTGAAGGGGCCTCATTGCCTAGGCAACCAGGGCTGGGATGAGGTGCTGAGGCCTCACCTTGTCTCATTGCCAAGGTGACCGCCTCAACCACCTTTGACAATAACAAAAGCATCTAGAGCCTTCTTTTGGTTGAATGAAGTCTCTTCTTGTCTAGGCATGCTTGATAATAAGCTTAGGTTACAAAATTTTCTGAAATTGTGTTCCACTTCTTTTACACTTAAAATGACTCTGATTAATGTGGTTTTCTTGTTAAAATATTTGAGCCCTTTAAACTTAAAGCTCATGGACTGGACTCATGGACATGGATCAAGGTGTATGTATTCAATGAAGCATACAACCAAGGAATGCGGGATTGGAATTGGCCACTGAATCGGCTAGTGTTCTGATCCATTGGAGAAAAACCAATCCGGAATTGGCCCAGATGGTTCTTCAAAAACAAAAAAAATTAAAATAAGCAAAAAATTACACACCTCTATTTATAAGGGGATGTTGATTTGATTCAACCCTTTTGGTGTCGAATTGGTGTCATCGTTGTGGTGGTGGAGATGCAGGGTACTACCGATTCCGACCAGAATCTGGAGGTGGATGGGTCTCCCCCCAAATCACTGATCCGATCTTGAAATCAGCCGATTCCGATAAAAGTCAGCTGATTTGGCGAACCATGATGGAACCCTGTATAGGAGATTCCACGCTTTCTTTTATGTCATGTTTCTATAGGAACATGATATGCTTTTGCAAGGCATTTTCTCATTCATTGAGTCATCACATTTTGCTGAAAAGGATCTGAGCCAGTTAAATTTTTCTTAGTAGTTAGTGGAATCAAGAAGATAGCTGGAATAGTGACTGGTTTCTTCCATCACTTGCACACCAAATTTGATCATTCCCATGAAGTGCAATGCTGTTAGACGTGCGAGGTGCCTAAGATGAAGAAGGGATTGTCTTGCCTCAGGTGCTGCCTTAGGTGGTAGAGGCGAACCCTATAAAACAGGATAAAAGGGGGTCCTTATGGGTCCTAGAGTGCCATTCAGAAGTTACTGGGGGCAGATGGAGGCCAGATTGGTTGCCGCCTGTGGTTGTATAGCATGCCCTTATCAGGCAGGGGAGATGGGACCCATCACACATCCCACATTTGGTATCAAAGCAATAGGGGAAAATCCAATCCACAACAGTACATGGGGGCTTCTTTTTAGTCATCTGAGGTCCCACTGGTGCCGGAAATGTCTACCTTGGTGATGTGGGGGAAGTGACTGACTTGGCGATCTAGGCCAAGTCGATGCGAAGAGGGGCTGCCTTATTTCATCTTGTTGTCTAGGTGGTTGCCTCCACTGTCTTTGATAACAAAGAAGGGATGAGTTGGGAAAGCTTATTTTGCAGGATCAATCGATATCGGATTGGGATCAGCAGGTGCAGATCTGGTCCTCATGGGGAAGTCCAATACTGGGGTATATTTTCTGCCAGATTGGGTGAAGATCAGTCGGATCATCTGATTCTATTCTGGACAGATCCGGGACAATCCCAGCCCCGCAAGGTAGTGGTGGAGGGGTGGTGGCAACAGGGTCAGAAAGACAGTTGTATTGGGTCTCTGGACCCAATATGACTGTCTTCCTGATGCAGGGTGGCGGTGGCACTGCCACGCTTCCCAATGGCATGACCATTGGGATCAACTCCGGGACTGGTGTGAATCATCATGTGATCTCTCTCTCTCTCTTGCTTTTTTTTTGAACGTTTAGGAAGAATGGATCCAGGCCGATCTTGGATTGGTTTTTCCTGTCAGATCAGCTAAGCTAGACAATCCGATCCAGATCCGGATCATCATTGGCATGGCCGATCAAGGGGCTGATCCCAACCTGAGTACCATGCTCTTAATCATTCAACTTGCTAGCAGTTGCAGATACATATTTGGTCATTTATTCTTGAATTTGTGCTCGAAGTTCAAAGTTGTGAGGTTTAATATGACACTGTTTTATGCCAGGATCTAACCAAGGTGGAAATAATCTAACTCTAAAAGGATGGCCTCTCACTGTAAGTATTCTCTTGTACGTAACCAATAGTTTTGTGGCCCTTATGTTGAGATTTTATGCGACAGAATCCGTTTTATATACTTGCTGCTGCAGTTAGCTCTCATCATTAAATCATCAAATCTGTTAGTCTGAAAGGTAGAAAAAGGAAAAGGAGCTCATATGTCATACCCATTTAAATTAAGGGTTGATTGCAAAATTTAAATTTCTTACATGCAATTTTTCTGAGACTTCTTGTGTAATCCACAAAAGTATCCTGTCACTCTACCAATCAGCGGACGCACGAATTTTTATATATTCTCAGATTGTTTTTTATAATGCTAAGTACCCAATATGTCAAGGGTGGTTATGATGTGGTTAATGTATCAAATATCAAATGTGAATGTGAAGATGAGACTTTCTCTTCATTCTGCAATAGAGATGGAGAAAATAGTTTCTTAAGATATATCCTGTTAAACTGGAAGTAGTCAACTTTAAAAAGGCTTTAGCTCTTTATAACAAGTTATAAAAAGTTACAAGGTGAATTTTAGAAAAGTGTGCTGTCAGGTTCCTTTGATGAAGAGTTAAAATGTTAGATGATATTTTTTGAACTGCTGGAATTCTTTAAGGTTTTTTTGGTCATAAAAGGAAATATACATTACTGAAGGTTCAGTTCAGAAGTTATTACATCCTTGATACAAACGGTCCTAGTGGGGCTGGTATCACAAAAGGGAACACCTGTCACAAGGTTTTCTCTGGCGAGATTGTGAACTGCAAAATTACATTGATGTGGAGAAAAGGAAATCTTGCATTCAGTTGTAGCAACGAGTTGTTGACAAGATTTGATGTCCGCAGCAGACCAATGCACCTCACCTTCATTGTGAATTGTTTTGACTATTCTGGGAGCATCACTTTCAATCATGAAACTACCTTCATGGGTAAGGGCCCATCTTAGTGCTTCCTGGATCGCTGTGGCTTCCACTTTTCAAGTATCTTGGTAGTCCTTTCTCAGATGATGCTATTTCTTCTGCTGACTGGGTCCAGTTTTTGATAGATTCATGGGAAGGCATCAAGGACGGGAACTGGAAAGGAAGGCTTTTGTAGGTTGGTGGCAGATGTATTTGTTCAAAGCAGCAGCATCCAGCTTACTGTTACATTTTACGTCACTTCTCAAGGTTCCTAAGATGGTCAAGAAACTCGGGGATTCATAGACAAAACTTTTTTTTTGGGGGGGAGGGGGTAATCTCAGAGAGGGGGTTCCCATTAGATTAAAGTGGGTTGTGTAGACCAAAATAAGAAGGAATTGCTGGTTTTTTTTGCCTGCCTCTTGAAGTCTGTAGTGTCGCTTTATTAAGCAAATAGGTCCAGCGGAAGTGTTATCTATTGATGGAAACCACAAGGCTGCTTATGTGGATACCGTCCTTAGGGTTTTCTGAAGTGAGATTTTTTAGCTGAGGGGCACCATAATGTGTTTAATTAATTGTAGGAATTGATGTATTTACAAGGCCTTGGAAGGACACTGTTTGATAAGTGGTCAATTAAAATTGAATTTTTACAATTGTTCAATCTAGTTGTTACATGATTATACCAGATTGTCTGGTAGCTGAATATTGGGATAATGGAACCATCATATATCTGCAGCAATGCTGCTTTTGCACATCTTATTACATCTTAACTAGTTTTGTACTCAAGTTTCATTATAGTTCTACATGTTGCATCGCAGGGCCTTGATCAACTTCGTTCAGGTCTCATTCAACAGCAGAAATCGTTTATGCAGTCTCCTCAGCAATTCCATCAGCTTCATTTGTTGTCCCCACAACAACAACAGCAGCTTTTACTTCAGGCACAACAGAATTTGGCATCCCCATCTGCCAATGACATTGACAGTCGAAGACTGAGAATGTTTCTCAACAATCGAAATGTGGTTTTGGGCAAAGATAACCAGTCAAATTCTATGGGAGATGTTCCTAATGTTGGCTCTCCTGTGCCAAGTGGTTGCCCTGTTTTACCCCGCGGAGATACTGATATGTTGATTAAGGTTCAGTTTTTTTCTTCTGTGAATAATTTTTTATTGGTTTCTGTGCATTTGTCCTGTTAATTCATTTAATTGTGCCATTATACAATTATTATGAAGGACTAATATCCTGTAGACAACCACTTTATGCATCGAAGTTGAAAAGCAAAAGATACATTAGAGATGTTTTCAGTGAGGAGCAACTTGTCTTCAATTTTTCCATCTCCTTTCTCTGCATTAACGAAGTTTCTCTTGTACAAGATTTGTAGGATTGGCTGATCACAAATTGTGATTGGCACATGTGGACCCAATCAGGAAGAGGGGGAGCCTGATCCTGGAAGGAACTTCCTGGATCATTTTAAATAGCACCAGATTGGCTGATTCAACATCAATCAAACCTGTTGGATAGGCCGATTCATGGGATCTGGCAGAACTGAGGGCAGAAGGGCAACCAACACTGAGGTGGGGATTGGCAGACGCCCTCTGTGCCTTGTACTGTTCTACGAAGGTCTGTGACTCCAGTTTAGACCTGCAGACCTGATAACTTGGGGGGGGGGGGTCTGCGAGTTTAAGTTGCGTATCTGATATCCCATCCTAAGTGAGTTGGGTGTGGGGAGAGGGCTGAAAATGGTTGGGCTTTGTCCAGGTTAAGATTGTTTTTCTCAAACTGAGCCAAACAAAAAATTAAGCTAAACCCGTACATAACTGATTTTGTGAAACCCCAAAATGACAATGAACCGAACTGAAAAAATTTTGATTCAGTTTGGTTTGATTTTTTGGTTCAGTGACAGAAGAAGGAAGCTCGATGCCTTGCTGGGCTTACCTATCTGCCTCTGGTGGCCACTGCTCCCAGCAGTCCCATCCCTCATCGCCATGCCTTGCTGTGCCACTGTCTAGGAGTTCTTCCTGGTCACAGCCTTCTGAGGTGCAGCCCCTCACCCACTGACCTCCCCTCACCCACTGACCTTGCAATCGCCATTGCCATGGGCACTTCACCACCAGGGACATCTTTCATCCTTAGCCAACATGTGCCCACACTACCTATCTCTGTGCCTTTTTTTTGCCTGCTATCAGCCTCTTTCTTTGTGCTTCTCTTTGTTTCTGTGAAGGCACCATTTGAAGCAGCCAGATCTGACTGTTCCTTCCCACAGCATTGGTAGGTGGTGGCTTTGAAAGCTCCCACCACCTCACTGCTCAGATGACAACAACGATGAAAATAATGTGGTCTAGGGACATGAAGGAGCACAAGGCCATGATAGAGTAGCTACACAAGGTGCTAGAGGTGTCATGCAAGAGCCTGTCTGATGGGGATCCGGTTCTTTAAAGTTTTGGGTTTATTTTATATTTCATTCCCTAGCAAGGATCGCGGGATCGGAATCGGAATCGGGATCGGTGGGTACCGATCCGATCCGGATCGGATCGGATCGGACCGATTCCGACCGATTCAATGGAAGAAAATCGATCCAGAATCGGTAAGCAAAAAAAAGCAAAAAAAAAAAAAAACCGATCCGATTCCGATTCCGATTCCGATCCGATTCCGGCCGATTCGGACCGATTCCGGCCGATTTGGACCGATTCCGGCCGATTTGGACCGATTCTGGCCGATCCGACTGGAATAGCAAAAAAAGAAAAAAAAACGATTCGATTCCGATTCCGATTCCGATTCCGGACCGATTCCGGCCGATTCCGGACCGATTCCGACCGATTCCTACCGATTCCGACCGATTCCGCGGAATTCATGCCGGAATCGGTCTTTCCGCATGGAACCGATCCGATTCCGGAATCGGTCGGAATCGGTCCGATTCCACCGATTCCGTAAACAATGGTCCCTAGGGACCTCTTGTAAATATTTTAAGTTATTTTGAGTCATTTCATTTAATCTCAACACTTAGGAGGATGTGTGAACCTTGTTTTTTCACTTCTTTGATTTGGGGAGAAAAGTTTTGTGTTTTGGGGGGAAATATGGATGTTCCGGACTCATTTAGGAAAATTTGTGGTATTTTATAAAAATATTAGATAGTATGGTGATATTTTAAAGATATTAGAACCGAGGTTCGGGTTCTTCAGAAATTTGATTTTTTGACCCCTCTTCGCTGGATGGTGTGAATATCCGGCGTTAACTTATATCGAGCAATGGCTCAAATGCCCTTGATTAACCATCGTAGCAACCTATTTTGAAGAGCGTGCACATCCACAGAAAAGTAATGAACTCAAAAGGGTAGTGACCTTTTGGGCCCGATGAAATGCAAACCGGTTTGTTTGAGGTTAATTTTGTTTGTGTTTGTTGGTTCATTTTAGTTGGCTTAAAATTGGTTTTATGGGTTTAAGTGACGTTGTTTGATTTATTTATTTTTTTCGATTAGGTTTCGGTTTGGTCTTGATTTGTTTTGTTTTGATCGGTTCAAGTTGTTTTGATTTCAATTTTGACGAGTTTGAAGTGTTTTAAACATTGTGGAATTTGGTTTGATTGATTTGATTTTGAGGTTTCAGATTTAGTTAACAATCTGATTTTTTTGTTTTAAGTTGGTTTTGGTATGTTTTGACTTTTGAGTGTTTAAGATGTTGTTTATTTAGTTCCCTTTGGAAATATTTAATCTTTGTTTGATTGAAGGTTCGATTAAATAGGATTAAGTGACTTTTTAAACGCATTTTCCAGATTATTTAAGTCTGATTTTTTATGTGTTTTCGGATTGATTAAAGTTTGATTTTTTATTCAAGATTGATTTTTAATGTTTTCTTTGTTGTGGCTTAGTTTTAATTGAATTGTGATGATTTTAGGTTAAGTTTTAGGTTTATTTTAATTCTGATTTTTTTTATTAGATTTCAGATTTGTCCATGTTGCTTATTTAGTTTGGAGTTTGCATCTTATCTGGCTCTTCGGGCTACTGTTCAGTGCCGCTTCATATATTCCAAGTTGACATTGAAGATCATTTCATTCCTTTGATTGAGAGTACAATGAGGTAAAGAAAATGAACATTCTTTCCCCCAAAGTAAACTTTTTCACGAAGTTAGGAAAATTTCGTCATTATGATGGCATGTTGGTTATTTCCAACTTAATGAAGTTTACCCATCCAAAGATAGCAAGTGGTGACTTGCCACATTGGGGGATGGATCGCCGGCTACGGCAGCGTGCCCACGCTGCCGTCTGGATCGACATTTCGGGAGTGTGCCCAGGGGAGCCATCCAAAAATTGGAGTACCCGTGAAAGGGTGTTTCACTCCGTATTTTAATTCGGCATTTTGCATTTCTGATGTTTGATATTTGTTTTTTTTTTCAAGGCCGTTTAAGCCAGTTTGTGTTCCATCGGCGTTCATAGCCGGTTTTCAATTTTCCTTAGGCCCGGCGGACCCGTCTTGGAGCCTTTGGGCCATAAGGGCCTGTTGGAACTTTAGTCTTTTTTTTGCTTCATAATCGTGGACCACTAGGGGCTGTTGAGTGGCAGTTTTGGAAGGCAAAACAGGACCGTGAAAGGCCCACCCGGTTGAGCCCCAAAAGATGATGCTGTCCATTTTTTTGCAAAGCAGAAGGGGGTTGTCAAAGAGGTGTTCTTGAAGCCAGCTGGACCCGTGGAAGGGTCATGGGGTTTGCTTCTTCCTTGCTTTCTTGGAGGCAAAACAGGACTCGTGGAAGGGCCATCCGGTTGTCTTTCTTTCAAAGGTAAAGTAAGACCCATGGAAGGGCCATTCGGTTGAGCCATAAGTGGGGACTGACCATCTTTTTCTGTTGCCAATATTAGCCACAAAGGGGTTGTTGTGCTTTTTTTTGGGCAAGGCCGCAAGGGGGGCTGTCAAGGGGCATTTTTTGAGAGCAAACAGAACCCGTGGAAAGGGTCATTTGGTTGAGCCACAAGGGGGCTAGGATTTGGCCGCGAAGGGGCTGGCGATGACCTGTTTAGAGGATCTTTAGGTGGGCCGACAAGGACCTGCTTTGGGATCTGAACATGGGGAGTGATTGAAACCAGCAGAAGGACTGTCTACATGGGACGAACAAGGGGATTTTGCGTCTGTGAAAAGCTTGATTAAGGACCTGTTTGGAGGAGATACCGGTGGACCGAACAGGTAGCTAAAACTGGGCAGATTTGGGGCCTGTTATAACTCTGTTCAACGGGGCAACAAGGGGGGCAGAAATGGGTTGTTTCAGGACACATTTGGGGGCCCCTTCTGGTGGGCTGGATAAGGTCCAACCGAAGAGGGATGTGTCCTTGGAAAGGGGCGCTGTGCAGTGGGCCAAACCAGGTCCTGCTCAGGGTGTTTTAAAGGGATGAACAGGGGGCTGTTCGTTGAGCTTTTAGGGGGTTGTGTGAAAGCCAGCACAAGGGGCTGTTTAGGGGCAACTTTGGGTCGGCCATAGTGAGGTACACCAGGAGTTTTGTTTGGGCCATAGGTTGCTGATGTCGATGAAGGCTGGCTTAGGCCATTGGAGGGGTTGAGAAGAGAATTAGGAAGAGGTGAAGGGGATGACTTTAAAGGGCTACATGGCTAATATATATATGTTCTCCTACCTTGTCTTTTTGCCTTGGTTGTAAGAGAGGATGAAGTAGGATGCCGAAAGACTCCCTCTCCAAGGGAGATTGACGCCAAGTGGAGGCCACAAGGGGAGCACCTTGTTCTCCTTCTCCTTCACCTCCTCCTCCTCCTTCTTCTTCTTCTTCTTCTTCTTCTTCTTCCTCCTCCTCCTCCTCCTCCTCCTCCTTTGGCCGCTGGCAGGTGCTAGAGAGCAGGTGCGCGCAGGAGGGGCAGCAGCCGGTGCAGCAGCCTGTCGGCGTCCTTCAGCTGATCGGCTAGCCTTGGGCGTCCTTCTCTCTTTTATAGGAGCTTTTGAGTTCTCCCACGTTGGCCAGACCATTGGCTTTCCCCATTTCATAAATGTGTCAAAGATGAGGTGGATGCTGATGTGGACAGGGCGGAGGGTCTGATGAGGTGGCAGTGCTGATGTGGCCTGAATTGGGCCTGTTTGACTGAACGCAGCCCACTTCCCCTTTCTTCTCAATGGGGCTGTACATAATGGGCTTCAAGGGCTGGAAATCAGTTAATTAAATTAAGTGGGACTGGGCCAGCTGGAGTTTGTGCCAATGGGCCCAATCTAGGACCTGTTTTGGGTCTGATTGAACCTGATTTGACCCAACTGAGGGCTGGACCTGTCTGATTTTAGTCCGGTCTTCTTCCTTTCGCTTATTTGCTGTGTTTTTTTTTTTTTGCAAAAAACTGACGCCAACAGAGGACATCCTTGTAAATAGAGTTTTAGTGGGCCTTTTTGTAATTTGGCACCTCTATATAAAAGGGATCCCTCTTACCTGAAAGAAATACACAAAAAATAAAGATTTTTTGGAGAAGCCAGGGGCTGGTCTGTGCGTGGGGGCTTGGCCCTGTGTACCAAGGATCGCGGGATCGGAATCGGAATCGGGATCGGTGGGTACCGATCCGATCCGGATCGGATCGGATCGGACCGATTCCGACCGATCCAATGGAAGACAATCGATCCAGAATCGGTAAGCAAAAAAAAAAAAAAAAAAAAAAAACGATCCGATTCCGATCCGATCCGATCCCAGACCGATCCGGACCGATCCGGACCGATTCTGGCCGATCCGACTGGAATAGCAAAAAATGAAAAAAAACGATTCGATTCCGATTCCGATTCCGATCCCGACCGATTCGGCCGATCCGATTCCGATTCCGATCCGATCCCGACCGATCCGACCGATCCCGACCGATCCTGCCGGAACTTTTTTCCGGATCGGTCCTTCAGCCAAGAATCGGATCGGCAATGGCCGATCCGATCCAGGAATCGGCCGATTCCGATCCGGATCGGCCGATTCCGCGATCTATGCTGTGTACCCTTCACCCCCTTCCAATGGTGGTTTCCACTCCTCTAGTAGAGGCTGGTTTCCGATCCACCCCCAGTAGCACACTAGTTTCGACATCGCCCCTCCCTCCTCCTAGTGGCCTTTGTGCCATTTCTCTTTTCCTTCACTGACTCTGGTTCGACATCACCTTCATCGCCTCCGTCCGCTCGTAGCATCCGCTCGTAGTATTGTCTCCCCTGTTTGTCTGGCGATCCCCAGATAGACCTGCTGGGGTATCCAACACCTCTAGATGAGGATGACCTCCTCCCTGCACAGCTAACACCATTCGACAATATGTCGTCAACCACCTTGGCGTCAATGGCCCACGGAGTTCCGAAATCCCATTCAAGTGCTGCACAGTTTCAACTACGACGATGGCGCTTCCCGTGCAAGACTCCGGCAATTCCTGTAGTCCACACCAGCAACTTGTCATCCCTCCAGATCGACCAGCTCATCCGGGCCTGGCGGTTCTCCACGGCTCCATCATCCTTGCCCCCATTTGGAAATAGCTCATCCGGTCATCTTCAGACCTCTCCCAGCTGCTCCTTCTCTTGCTTCCAAGCCTTCCCTCTTCGTCAATCATTGTCTTCTTCTTCTCTTCTACGAAGGACCTCGTCCTACTGTTCTGTATCCTCCAGAACAGTCAACAGCCCCATTCTCCTCCGGACCACTATCACCCCTTTCGACCTTACCTTTTCTGCTCTTGGCACACTTGCCCAGCACCCTCCATCACTGCCTACTCCGCTTCGCCCTCTTTGCTCCTGCTCCCCGCATCCGGATGGTGGCGACTGTTAACGCCGCCCAAGAAAAAAATAAGACGCAGGACGATGGTCTTGCCATGTCATGAACCCGATAAGTCAGTGGGAGCCCCAAATTTGATTAGAATACTCTCCTCTTATAATGGATGCTAAATGAAACCAATCCGGTCAACACAAATCTGCATGGTAATACAAAAAAAGAAAAGTGGGGAATTCACGCGCAGGAGGACTGAAGGGCTGATTACGAATAATGTGATTATCATAAAAAAGGGGGGTGGGGAAATAACAAAAAATGTTAGCAAGCAAACAATTAGGAAGGGGAGCCGATAATTATTGGCGATTTATTAAACCAGTAGACCATGCCCCCCGGAAGAGGTGGCCGCCGGTATATGTCATCTTCATTCAGGCCGAACGCCAACGGTCCTCCAACGGAGGGGTCGACGACTGTCTTTTCCAATGATTATTATCATAATTATTTTTTAAGTCAACCGATCTCAAGCACACTAATAAAACATGCCATTCAAAGATTCTATAAACAAGTTTAATGCGCATTTGAAGGGGAGGTGCGGTAGTCCGATGCAAAAAGAACAGAGCAAAAACATACGAGCGAAAGAGGCTTACAAGCAAGGAATGTAACAGTCCCGTGCCAAGGGGATCCCAAGAACCCTCGCGACTCCGCTCTGCCCAAAATACTCACGAAGCGTACAAGCGTACCTGCGCAGGTTGCGATTGCAAGCACCACTTGCGCCGACCTCGGCCACAGCCCGAGCACGCCACCCACAACAAGGGAGCTTATTCGCACAAAGCAAACCAAAAAAGAAGAGGAAGGTCACGACGCAACGGAACGAGGAGTGAAATACCTTAAACAATCGCCGCGGTGACCGAGCGGAGTGGAGGCCAAATGCGGCGATCCGATACTTAGGCGTTGATCGAGAGCTCCCTTCGTCACCCTCTCCCCACCGTTTCCTCCTGCCCTGACGGTGTGATGGTTAAACGGGCCCCGCAGCAAGTGAGCAAAGCCGCTGCGGAGAAAGAGTAAGATGGACTCTGCCGTGGAGTCACCAGAGCTTGAGAGGGAGGAAGGGAAGGCCCTTACCTGGAAGGGTGCTCACGCGACCAGGGTGCGCCGAGCCTTCCCACGCCGCCACGGCCTTACGGAACTCCGAGCGAGCCAATCGACGGCCGGAGTTGCTGAATATAGAAAGGGAAGGGGCCGTGAGGGAGGACCTTCAACACAACCAGGAGGACGTCTGAGACCGAGGATACCTGGTGAAGAAGAGAAAGGAGCCGCGAAGCCGTCGGAGGAGTGTGACAGCAGCTCGGAAGAGCCCGTTCGCAGCAAGGGCCCCAGACAGAAATGGAAGAAGGGGAGCCGTCGTCGCCCCCCGGCTGCAGCCGTAGCAGTCCGGTCGCACTCAGCCGTCATTGCCCCCGGCTGCAGCTGTAGCAGTCCGGTCAGCAGTCCGGTCGCACTCGAGCCGTCGTCGCCCCCGGCTGCAGCTGTAGCAGTCCGGTCGCACTCGCGCTAGCATCAGCCTGCTGATTCAGGCAGGACGGAGAACACCTTCGCACCAGTCGCCGCGGGGGGTCTTGAAGAGCCGAGGCCGCGGGAGGCAAAAAAGCTCCCTTCGCCGCCGGATGCCGCTGAGCAAAGCCTTGCACAAGGCTCCGGAGCTGCGAGAGGAAGAAGGAGACCTCCCTGAGCGCCAGACGCCGCCAAGGCCACCGCCGGACACCCCTGCAAGCCGCCTGGTCTACGTAGCTGCCACCGTCCTCCTTGCACTGCCAGGGCGAGCAGCAGAGGGGGAAGGCCCAGAAACGCCCCGTTGGAAGCTCAAAGCCCCGCAGGAGATGGGGGGAGGAAGCGCCGTGACAAAAAATCAGGGGGTAAATGGGGAATAACACCAGCGGGGGTGGATAGACAGGAGTGCCCCCCTCTAGAAGCTTCTGCCTCGCTGCGCGAAGCCCACGCCATCGTCTGCCGCGAGGGTAGTTTTTTTGAAAAAAAAATATATCAAATGAAACGCCGTTGCTCACCTGATTAAGGAGCTGCCCAAGTCAATTTTGACTGAGGTCAAAATTGAAGGGCAGGGGAGCTGACGTATTTCCACTACCCCCAGCAAAGAAAATCAAAATGAAAGATATGAAGATGGCCCCAGGGTGCGCTGCGCTGTACATGCATGGCTAATTTTGACCGAAGTCAAAATCGAGGGAGAAGCGCATACGCATGACCACAGCCTCTCTTGGCGGATAAAAAAAGAAATGGAAGAAAAAAAAAGAGGAGATAAAAAAATGATGATGTCCGTTGGAAACAAAAAAAAGAAAAGAAGAAGGAAGAGAAAAAGAAGAGAGAAGAAAAAACACACCAAAGAAAAAAAGAGGAAGAGGAAAAGAAAATCAGAGGCAGAGAAGGAAAAAAAAAGAGGAGAAAAGAAAAAAGTGAAGAGAGGATGGCAAAAAGAAAAAAAAAGAAAAGAAAAGAAGGAAAAAGCAGGAAGAAAAAATGTAGAATGGGAAAAAGTCAGCAAAGAAAAAAGAAATAAAAAATGTGTAGAAGAAAGAAGCATTGAGTTATATCAAATGGGCCATTAATTTGGGTTTCATTGGGCCGAACTTTCTTCTTAAACTATCCAAGTTTGTTGAAATATTTTTAGAGAGATTAAGATCCCTCTAATGAGCCCCAAATGGGCTTAATTAATGTTGATTTATCCATTGGACCCATGCACATACACTGGGCCTTCATTTCCGCTATTGGGCCTCAAATTTTCGCAGAGGGAGGGCCCAAAAGTTGTCCCAAATAGGCCATGCGAAAATCCTTCGAAAAGTGATTTGAGGGACATTTTCGTGTAATCGTCACCCCAACCCTCCATAAAGGTGACCAAAGCCCAAAATGCCCAAACCTTTTTCCCTCACACCTACCCAAAAGCAAAAGGCATAATAAAATATTTCCAAAGTTACCCTCCCCTCTCCTCACACCATCAAAAACAAGGAGAAGTTGGGGCATTTTGTGGACCAAAATGCCCCTCTCTTCGCATATAAAAAGCCACGAAATCCTCTCGAGAGGAGAGAGGCAACATACCCCCAAGGTCCTCCATACGCAAAGCTCAAGGCTCCCCTTCGCCCTATTGTCCAAGAGAGTGCAAAGGAGAGAAGAAGAGAGACCAAGGTTCCATTTTTTCTACGGAATCGCTAAGTCCCAAGCGTATACCTACGGGCTCAATCATATCATCTCATACCATGATAGCATACGAAGATCACATCATCTCACACCACGACAGTACGCGGAGCATCAAGCAATCAACGGCCTATAAGTGCAAGCGAGGAATATCACCCATTTCATCAAGCGCCCATTAAGCGCTTTCAAGGCCCAATCGCCATCTTCAAATGAAGGCAAGACCACGCGCTCCCATTTTAAATGAACCAAGTCCAATCAATTAAGGCCCACAGGCCTCGACCAACATACGAACAAGAGACCGATCCAAGGCCCATTAAGGCGGGACTTAGGCCCATTAAGGTCTACAAGGTCCAATCAACTATTTTTAAAGGAAGCTCAATGTCATGCTCCATTCCAAAGACATCAAACTCTCGGTCCCACTAAGACCCAATCCGGTCTTAACCGAGATGAACATGAGATCGACTCAAGGCCCATTAACATGGAAAGTGGGCCCGTTAAGTCCATGATGATCAAACTCCAATTGCACCACCATAAACAAAAGTCCAACTCCACCATGAAAGAGAAAACCCCTAACGGTTGGAGAAAGGAAACTCCCAACTCAAGGAGGAAAGAGAAAACCCTCAACGGCTGAAAAAAGAACACCCCCAACGGTCATGAGGAAAGAGAAAACTCCCAACGACCATCAAGGCCCGCCGGCGATCCCCGATCGGGGAGGTACCGATCGGCGGATGAAAGAGAAAACCCCCAACGGACCACCAGGCCCGTCAACTCTGCTAATCCCCAATCGGGGAGATACCGACCGCGGACGAGAGAGAAAGCCCCAACGGCTCACCCAAAAAAAATACCCCAAATTATCAACCCGCCGCTCCCAAACGAGCAATGCCGACGAACAAAGTCCAAGACCCATTAATCCGCTTAATCCCCGATTGGGAAATACCGGGTAATGGATGAAAAACATCAAATTCCATCAACTCGGCTCGCTCCCAAACGAGCAATGCCGACGAACAAAAGTCCAAGCCCCATTAATCCGGTTAATCCCCGATCGGGAAAATACCGGGTAATGGATGAAAATCCCAAATTCATCAACTCGGCTCGCTCCCAAACAAGCAATGCCGACGAACAAAAGTCCAAGACCCATTAATCCGGTTAATCCCCGATCGGGAAAATACTGGGTAATGGATGAAAAACCCCAAGTTCATCACTCGGCTCGCTCCCAAACGAGCAATGCCGGAGAACAAAAGTCCAAGGCCCATTAATCCGGTTAATCCCCGATCGGGAAAATACCGGGTAATGGATGAAAAACCCCAAGTTCATCACTCGGCTCGCTCCCAAACGAGCAATGCCGACGAACAAAAGTCCAAGCCCCATTAATCCGGTTAATCCCCGATCGGGAAAATACCGGGTAATGGATGAAAATCCCAAGTTCATCACTCGGCTCGCTCCCAAACGAGCAATGCCAGTGAATAAAAGTCCAAGGCCCAGTAATCCGGTTAATCCCCGATCGGGAAAATACCGGGTAATGGATGAAAAACCCCAAGTTCATCACTCGGCTCGCTCCCAAACGAGCAATGCCGACGAACAAAAGTCCAAGCCCCATTAATCCGGTTAATCCCCGATCGGGAAAATACCGGGTAATGGATGAAAATCCCAAGCCCCATTAATCCGGTTAATCCCCGATCGGGAAAATACCGGGTAATGGATGAAAATCCCAAGTTCATCACTCGGCTCGCTCCCAAACGAGCAATGCCAGTGAACAAAAGTCCAAGGCCCATTAATCCGGTTAATCCCCGATCGGGAAAATACCGGGTAATGGATGAAAAACCCCAAGTTCATCACTCGGCTCGCTCCCAAACGAGCAATGCCGACGAACAAAAGTCCAAGCCCCATTAATCCGGTTAATCCCCGATCGGAAAAATACCGGGTAATGGATGAAAATCCCAAATTACATCGACTCGTCTCGCTCCCAAAACGAGTAATGCCGACGAACAAAGTCCAAGGCCCATTAATCCGGTTAATCCCCGATCGGGAAAATACCGGGTAATGGATGAAAAATCCCAAGTTCATAACTCGGCTCGCTCCCAAACGAGCAATGCCGACGAACAAAAGTCCAAGACCCATTAATCCGATTAATCCCCGATCGGGAAAATACCGGGTAATGGATGAAAAACCTCAAATTCATCAACTCGGCTCGCTCCCAAACGGGCAATGCCGACAAAAAGTCCAAGACCCATTAATCCGGTTAATCCCCGATCGGGAAATACCGGGTAATGGATGAAAAAACCCAAGTTCATCAAATCGGCTCGCTCCCAAACGAGCAATGCCGACAAACAAATTCCAAGCCCCATTAATCCGGTTAATCCCCGATCGGGAAAATACCGGGTAATGGATGAAAAACCCCAAGTTCATCACTCGGCTCGCTCCCAAACAAGCAATGCCGACGAACAAAAGTCCAAGACCCATTAATCCGGTTAATCCCCGATCGGGAAATACCGGGTAATGGATGAAAACCCAAAATCATCAACCCGGCTCGCTCCCAAACGAGCAATGCTGACGAACAAAAGTCCAAGACCCATTAATCCGGTTAATCCCCGATCGGGAAATACTGGGTAATGAATGAAAATTTCAAGACCCATTAATCCGGTTAATCCCCCGATCAGGAAATACCGGATAATGGATGAAAATTCCAAATCCCATCAACTCGACTCACCCCCAAACGAGCGATGCCGAGAGCCAAAAATCATGAAGCCCCGTTAAGTCGGCCAAGTCCCGCTTCGGGAAAATACCACTTAGCGGATGATGAAGACCCGTTAGGTCGACCAAGTCCCGTTTTGGGGAAATGTTGCCTAATGGATATCAAATCGGGCCAAATCACGGTCTCCGTTAAGTCTGGCCGAGTCCCATTTCGGGAAAATACCACTTAGCGGATGATTTACGAAGACCCGTTAGGTCGACCAAGTCCCGTTTTCGGGAAATGTTGCCTAACGGATATCAAATCCGCCAAATCCACGAAGCCCCGTTAAGTCGGTGAGTCCCACTTCGGGAAAATACCACTTAGCGGATTTACGAAGACCCGTTACGTCGACCAAGTCCCGTTTCGGGGAAATGTTGCCTAACGGATATCAAAGCAAGCCAACAGCGAAGCCCCGTTAAGACGGTCAAGTCCCACTTCGGGAAAATGCCACTTAACGGATGTTGAAGACGCGTTAGTCAACCAAGCCCTACTTCGGTGGAAATGTCACCGGCCCTAAAGCTCATTCAAGGGAAATACATGTACAAAAGAAACAAAAGTCAAGAAAGTTGGTACGTATATTCATTCAATCAAGAAAAAGAAAGATTGAACATACGATCATTTTTCAACATTCAAATTCGTCTTGGCAGATATATGTTAGCATGGCAGCTTAATCAAGGGGTTACCGAGCCGTCTGTAATTAACACCGAATTCATTCATGGATTGGTGGAGAGATGTCCGATCAAATTCAAAGAACTCACTTCAATCTCGCTAACTATGTATGTCAAAAAAAAAAAGAGAAGAATCAGTTCGAAGCAATGTCAGTTAGCCAAAAAGAGATGTCCGCGCCACAAGAAACAAAAATCATCCATACATATTTCCACCTATATATCTTATATTTTTAAACGATGGATGAAGTAAATCGCGAGGTTCGAACAGCGACCAAGGAGAATGATAGGCAAAGAAGGAGAACGGAGGAGCATGAAGGTGAAGATGTCATGTGGAGCCCCCCAGCCTTCTCTCCTCCTGACCACGCTGCCGCCGGCGATGTGGCAATGTTTGCTCGCTTGCACCCTGCTGCACCCTTGTTCGTCCGGACGAACGACACCCATCCGGATGTTGTGACAAGTGGCCTCGCCTCCTTGTGCATCAGTGATGTAGGACCGCCATGTTCCCCTTCACACACTGTTGGGCGTGTCCAAGTCTGTAAATATTTCTTTTAACAGGGTCCTTTTTGTAAATATGTCCGGACTCTTCTCCTTATATAAGGAGATGTCTGTGCGCACAAAAAAAAATAATCGATTGGAATTTTTGGAGTCTTTGGCTTGGTATCCCGAGCAGGGGGCTCTGCCCCATCTTCTTCCTCTCCACCCCCCCTATGGCGATATCACAGTTCTTCTCCACCCTCCGGCGGGTTGCCATTCCCATCCTCCTCCTCACCATTCGGCCTCCGTTCCATTCCTCCCACTTCCCCTTCTCGGTTATTCTTCATCCGCGACAGCACCACAGCGCCCCCCTCCATCTCTTCCGGACGGTGTGGGGGAAGCTCACCGGCGATACCCGGTGTAGCTCTCCCACAGTCCCCCTCCTCCGACGGCCTCCTCCCTCAACGATGGCGACGACGGTGGCTTTCCTCCCATTCGCGGATGCAGACAGTGGAGGGAGCGGAAGAAGAAGGGGTTGTGGGAGGGGCAGATCCGGCGATCCCCGGATCTGTCCTCCCCTGAGGCCTCCTCCCTCGGCGACGGCGAGCTCCGCGGCATCTTCCCCGTGCGGCGTTCTTCCGAGGCGGACGGCTCCCCCTGCTCCACCCCCCCTGCTCAGCCTCTGCGGCTCCTTCCGCCGGACGAGGACGACGACGAGCGCGGGCGATGGCGTCTGCGCGCGGCGCCGTCCGGTTGGTGACGACGACGCTGCGACCCGCGGGCGGGCGTGCTGCGCGGTTTTTGTCGCGGCTCGCGACTTCGCAGGACGGCCGCGATGCCACCACCGCGGCACACAGGCGACGGCGTGGAGACGGCCACGCGACCTCCCTGCAGCGATCAAGACGCGGCCACGACCCCCCCCCCTTCATCCCACGCGCGAGCAACCGCGCGCGGCTCGCGGCCGGCCGGTCCGCGGTCCAGACCGGCCGGTCGGCCGGTTCAACCGGGTTCTGACCCGGTTCACCTCGCCCTGGGCCGATCCAGACCGTTTTGGGCCCGGTTCGGGACTGTTTGGACCGGTTCGAAGCCGGTTTGCTCCATTTTGGGCTCGTTTAGGTCCGTTTAACGGTGATTTACGCCGGTTCGCTTCGTTTTCGTTCGGTTTAGCCCGGTCTAGCCGGTTTGTCCCGCATCACTGCCTCCAGTGTGCCACAGCACCCCGGCCCCACTTGCAATTCCACCATGCACCCCCTGGTTGAGCTGGAGCTAGTCCAGTTGACAGCTGGTCCAGCCGGCCGGGTTCGGACCCAGTTCAGACCGGTCTAGACCAGCTCAGTCCGGTTTGATCCTGGTTCACTTCCCAGATCTAGTTTGGACTGTTTTAGGTTGGCTCGACATGGTTTGGGTCCAGTTCAGGTCATTCCAGACCCATTTTGACTGGTTTAAGCCCCTTTTCATTTCAGCCTGCTTTTAGTTAATTTTAGTTTTCCTAACCAAGGAGGGATGGGTCGCGACCCGGGTCGCGACCCCCTTTTTTTAATATTTTTTTTTTGAAAAATTCAAAAAAAAATAATAAAAAATCGAAAAAAAATCTGAAAAAATACAGAAAAATTGGATAAATTAAATGACATGATTTAAATAAATAATGCATCAATTTTATTCCAACGTGATGTGTTCTACACTTTGTAGGTAGTTGATGTACTCTCCCCATGTCATTTGGGTTGAGTACAAAGCTTGATACATGTACACATGACGATCATATTCGTTTGTCCCTCGGGAAACTATCCTAAGACTTGATCCAAACGAGTCACCATAACTATAGGTTGATTGGATCGAAGTATCCGATGACTCCACATAATTCATTCCACAATACTCTTGATCGTATTTTGGGTTGTTTGGGTTGTTTGGCTTGGAGAAGACATTTTTTAAGTAAATAATTACTTAAGTAAGTAATTAATTATTTAACTAGCTAATGACGTTAATTAGTGACTACTAATGTAAGTATACTTTATTTATATAAAATGAATGATTAACTAAATATATGATTAAGTAAGTAATTAACTATACCTTCAAACTAATAATGTGTTAAGTAACTACTAAACTAATTATCTAACTAATCTTCTAGCTAACTAACTATGCAAGTAAGCAAATAAGTATTAAAAAGAATAAACTACTTAACCCACTAATCAATGGAACTAATATTAAATAAATATACTAAATGAACTAATGAAATGCTTGATGAAATAATTAAGTAAATGAGGAACAAAATGAGAGCACAAATGAGAGGTTGAGAGTGAGAGTGGGGGTGGGAGTAGGGGGAGCCCCTTGGGGGCTTTAAATAGCCCCCAAGGGGCTGAATGGGGGGGCTGCGCCCCCCCATGACCGTTGTCAACGGTCTTGAGACCGTTGCCAACGGTCTGGCAACGGTCAGGTGACCGTTGCCAGACCGGGTCGCGCGACCCGGCCACGACTCCGCGACCCGGCCGGGGGAGTCGCCCCGACCGGGTCGCGACCGGGCCGGTCGGGCCTAAACCCGACCGGGTCGGGGCCGGGTCGCGACCCGGCATTCCATGTTCCTAACCTCCTTTTCGCAGCGTTTCAGCTGGGCCACTGCACCATCCTGCACCACTGTCTGCAGCAGAAGCAAGGATTTCTGGATTGGGATAGGCCCCTGCGTCGGCCAGGACCGATCTGGATCGGGATTGATTCAGCCAGCTCATCCCATTCACTAGAAGGAAATCTGATACAGGATTGATTTTTAAAAAAAATTGAAAAAAGGGTTCCAGTCATATTCAGGGTAGAGGAGCAGGCAATCCCCATGGGAATCACTGTTGTTGGAGGAACAGTGGTGCCCCTTCATCTCCTGTCAGCAATCCAACTCTGATCAGTCCAGAATTGGCCAATCCAGCAATTTGGAGTCCTTGGATCCATGAAATGCAATCTCTTGAGAACCTCTCGAGATCTCCCGAGAATCTCTTTTTCTCCACACATCCGAGAAACAAGATTGTCGAAACGAGAATATCTATATAGTACCTTTGATACATTGATTTGCTCCGCCTATTACTATCCTTAACTTGCTACATGGCCTTGTTAAGTTTGCTTTATATATTGTCAAATTTATCATGGAATCCATCCAAATATTTATCTAGATATTATTGTTTGATAAAAATTTATAATTTAATATTTTTATGATTATATATGTGCAATTGACTCAACATGTCATCAATCTCCTATCATTATTGTTTAAGATGAAGCTTAAGTCTAACATAAAATCCGTTATATATCCATAGTTAACAATAGTTTACCCTCTTTGTGGTTGTATTTCTTTGTAATTCTTGCACAACTTATTTTGATGTTTCATATGAGTTCCCTTGTTCTTTTTGAAGAGATTACATGTCATTTTACATTTAAAGATGCATATTGATTGGTATTTTCGAAATCTAATTTTCCGAGATTACTTCTTGTCAATCTACATGAGATAAAATCGAGTTGTGAGATGAAACTTCTTAGGTAAGATATACCCTACATAAATGAAATTCAAGATCCGATCTCCCGAGATTTTTCCGAGAATCTCGCGAGTTCTCTTCTCTTTCACTCTTCTGAGATGAAGCCGAGATCGCGAGTTCTTTGTAATTCTTGCACAACTTATTTTGATGTTTCATATGAGTTCCCTTGTTCTTTTTGAAGAGATTACATGTCATTTTACATTTAAAGATGCATATTGATTGGTATTTTCGAAATCTAATTTTCTGAGATTACTTCTTGTCAATCTACATGAGATAAAATCGAGTTGTGAGATGAAACTCCTTAGGTAAGATATACCCTACTGTTGGCACCTAAAATTTGAAAAAAAAAAGAAAAAAAATGGTGGTTTGAATCAACAGCTGGAGCTCAACGATTGGAGACCATTACAAAGTTCAATTTATTGATGGAGCATAAACCTATCTGTTTTGGTCTAAACAAAAAAAAGAGAAGAAAGAAAAGAAAAGATTAATGTGGACTGTAACCCACAAGTGGCCACATGGCCCACCTTTCATTGGGCTTGATTTTAAATCAGGAGGCCTACGTCAAGCGGCTGGCCCAGGCCCACAAAACTTGTGTACCGGGAGAAGTCCTTTCCAAAAAAAAAAATAAATAAATAAAGAGGAAAAGGAATAAACAGGATACGGGAGGAGATGTGCTCACCCTTTAGGAGTCTTTCCACGATAGGAGTCCTGGCCGACTATAATTCTGCGATCCCAATCCCAGTCTGGACAGTCTAGACGGAAGGGATAAACATGGAAGGGGTAATCGAAGGAAATCCCGTGCCTATTATGGTGGTTCGACTCCCGGTCGGATTGATATTGCCGTTGAGACCCCTTTCTGGAGTCGTATAGCCTGGTGGCCCTATAAAAGGAGCCCGCAAGGGAGAGCAAAGAGGGGACGGAGAGGCTGATAGAGAGGAGATCTCAGAGTAAACGAGAAGAGAGGAAGAGAGAAAGAGAGCGGACCGGAATCCCCCTTGGAGCTTGCAGTCGCCGCCGAGCCTCCACTTGCTTCCGCAAGCCGCAGGCGATGTCGTCGAGGCCATTAGCCTCTCTCGCCGTCGTTGGTGAAGCTCTCTAGCCCCTCCGAGGTCGCCAAGTCCTTCTTCCCCTTCTGCCGTTGCCGTCGGGGTAGACCAGAAGCCGTGGAGGTCGCCGGAGAAGCCGTCCGTTGCCGTCGCCGAGAGGAAAAAGAGCCGCACCCGTTGCCGCCGGAGTCTTCCGCTGCTTCCCGCACCCGAGCTGTCGTCCGAGCAGGAGGAGGCAGAAGGAGGGGCCAACGGGTTATTTTCTGCCCACTTATGTCCACGTGGACATATGCATGAGGGGGGGGCCCGCCGAAAAAAAAAGGGAGAAAATCTGCCGCCGAAAAAAAAAAGGGAGAAAATCTGCCGCCGCGAGCGCCCGCGGCCAGAAGCCTTCTGCCCCCGCGGGAGGGAATGTTGACCTTCGGGTCAATGTTGAAGTGGGGCCCACCAGAGAAAGAGGGTTTAAAAAAAAGAGAGAGACCCGCTGGACCAGCCAGCGGGTGCGCAATGAAAAGGAGATGGGCCGGGCCCATTAAACTTGAAGCATGTATAAAAAAAAAGGGAGAGCTCTCTTTTAAAATGCACAATCAAATTAAAATCTAAATAAAAATCTATTAACTAATTAAACAAACCGAGGCGAGCATCTGGCCGGCTAAAAAATCCGCCACATGGTCTCGGCATAACTTAAAAGAATTAAAATAAATGGGAAAGCAATAGGCCGGCTTCAAGCACGCCTCTTGACCCATAATTCAAAAGACCAAATAAAATAAAAAATAAACAAAAATCTAAATAAAAATTCATTAATTAATTTCACAAACCGAGACGAGCATCTGGCCGGCTAAAAACCCACCACATGGTCTTGGCTAAACTTAAAAGAATTTGTGGGTCGGTTCTAAACCTTCCCCTTAACTTTTAAGGTGGACATACAAAGGTCTATTGAAAAGACCCCAATGTCTTACCAGGCCCAATGAGTTACTTACCCATTATGCCTTGGGAAGGCTGTGCATGATCAACATGCCGACATGCCAAACTATGAGCTAATGAGGTTCATGAGGTATGAGATGAGTCCCCACAAACTTATCAAAAGCCGGGTGTGCTCAATCTCAAATCAGTGAGTTGATTGCCCATAAGCTTGTCAAAAGCCGGGTGCATTCAATCTCAAAACAGTGGGGGATGCCCATAAGTCTATCAAGACCGGGTTCATGCCGCCCATGAAATGACAAGTTCATCAAGGACTCGAGGAACCAGATTCCTGGACAAATTGTAATCATGTCTCATATTGAGAGAACAAATAAAGAGCTCATGTTCGGTGCACATGTCGATGCTGCAAGGAGAGGACTGCACCATGAAGTTTTGGAAGGCAAGACAACAAAAAAAAATCTGAAACAGAAATCTGAAACTTATGTAAATATGAAATTTGAAGACTAAAATCTGCAAATGTGCACAAACGTGTAAATCTGAAAGCTCCAAAATCTGAAAACCAACTTATTCTGTAAAACCTCAAATCTGGAAATGAGAATTGAAAATCTGAATGCACCTTAAAATTTGAAATCTGAATCCGTACACAAAATCACCATCTGAACAAATCTGAAGTTTTCAAATCTTTAAGGCCAGACTTAGATTTGTGAGCCAAATCCGAAACAAAAAACCAAAATCAAAAATTAGAGCCTGGAACTCGAAGCCAGAATCCATTTCAGAAGTCTGAAATCTAAAAATCTGGAATAAAAAAATCTGCAAACCTGAAAATACAGAATCTGGACTCCGAGGTCCAAAAAAACTAAAAATCAATTCTGAAATCAAACATACAGAAAACTGAAATTTACAAACTGAAATTTAAAAATCTGAAACTTCATATCTAAAATAAGAAACCGAAGCATGTAGGATCTGCAGAATTCCAAATCTGAAAATTTAAAATCAATAGCCTGAAAAATCTGCAAAATCCAGAAAATTGTAAAATCTGAAATCAGAACCTAAAAAGTCCAGAAGCTGTCATCTGGAAATCTCTGAATATGAAATTGAAACATGCAGGTTTTAAAATCTGAATGTCACATCCGAAGATAAAATCTGGAATCCAAGCCAACTTGTAAATCTGAGAAATCTGTAAGGCCCAGAATCTGAAATATAAGTCTTCACATAATGTCCAAATCAAACAATTCCAAGCAAATCACAAATTCATAAATGAACCAAATTTGTAAATAAGCTGAACTTCTGAACCAACTCTGGCCACCCGTCGAGCTCAAACATGATCAATTCAACACAGTAAAATCTGTATAGAATTCAAGTCTTAATTGCATAAAGCAGAATCTAAATAAAACATAATTGATTAAATAAACTCAATCCAATTTTCAAATCAAACTCGGATCAAATCCCCCAAATCCAATCAACCTGAATCAACTCCCAAATAAATCCAACTCAAACTTAATAAAAATCCAAATTAAGCAAACAAGCCAAAATTCAAATAAATTCCAAACAAACTCATCCCAAACAAATTTAAATCAATTAATCAATTCAAACTCAACCCAAATCAAATAAACAATTTCCAAACTGTATCAAACTCAAATCAAGTCTAAATCAACAAACAAATTCAAATTTATTCCAAACAAACTTAAACCAATTAATCAACTCAAATTAAATCAAATTCAAACCAAATTAAAACTCACACACCAAATCCAAATTTCAACCAATAAAACAAACTCAAATTCAAACTAAAATCAAATCAATTCAATCTAATTCAACCAAATACATCTCTCAAATTAAATTCAAACAAAATCAATTCCAAATAAATTCAACTCCAATTAATTTAAATAATTCAATCCCAACAAAATTCATTCAAATCAGCTTTAACTAATCAAACTTAAATTAAATTCAACTTCAATTAAATCCAAAACAATTCAAATTTAATCAAACCAAAAAATTCAAATCAATTCAATTCAACTTAAATTCAAATTAAACTCAAAACAAATTAAGTGCTTGCATTCCACTGATTTCATGGGGCTGTTTTCTCCTATGTGTGAATGTTTATTGTGGATGCATGTTTTTTATTTCAATGGATTGCTATGACGTTTAATCAAGGGTATTCGAGTTATCTCGATGTAATTAACGTCGGATCTTCGCACTATCCGACGGGGAGAGGTCAAAACAAATTTCAAAGAACCTAACGACCTCAACATATAATTTTGACCCTAGCTAGTACTTTTATGGGATAGCATCTATTTTCCTAAATAAGTCAATGCTAAGGTCTAATCAAATCAAATTCAAATGCAAATCGAAAATGAATTTCCAAAACAAAAGAAATCTAAATCTTTTTGATTTTTGAGGTTACATCACCTACATAAATGAAATCCAAGATCCGATCTCCCGAGATTTTTCCGAGAATCTCGCGAGTTCTCTTCTCTTTCACTCTTCTGAGATGAAGCCGAAATCCGAGACGACAATCCTTGCTTGGATCCTAGTCCCTGTGTAAGCTCCTTCCAGGATCCCTGCCCCTGATTGGCCAGTCCTGCAAACCATGTTGCGTAAGTGATCTTTCCCACCAGCTGTTTCGACGGATCTAAGGGACAATAACTTCAGGTTGTCGCAGGCAGCCTGCAGGCATTGTCATCTGCAGTGGTGTTGTCTGAGGAGCACCAAAAGCTGTACAACGTGCCAGTGCTCTCTGTGGTTGATCAGATGTGCAGAACCCAACCCTAGCACCTCATTGAAGATGAAGAGGAAAAAGATGTCGCCTGATTAAAGAAGAGGGTTTGAGGGGGGCATTGGTGACTCGTTTGGGCTATGGAGTCATATGTCAGCCACTAAACTTGGTCATCGACTGGTTCAACTTAATACTGAACTGAATTAAACCAAAATTTGTATAATGGTTTTGGTTCTGTTTAAAAACTGGACAGGCTACACCTGAAACTGAAGGAACTGATCAGTTCGGTCCTGTTTAGTTGTTTCACTGGTTCACCTGAACACCCCTAGCAGGGAGGACGTATGGGGTGGCTAATGTCAAGGCAGGCCCTCCCTCTGCTGGGGAAATTGTAAGAACTGCAGCCGTTCCTGGCAGCAGATCAGCTCCCAGCCTTGGCGCCTGGTGCCTGAGGATCAGCTGATCAAGGAAGGAAAACTCGGGGGTCGGCCTCGGGTCGGTCGGCCCCAAAACCGACCCGGGTCGGTTGGGGTCGCGACCCGGGTCGGGTCAGGGTCGGGTCGGGGTCGGGAAAAAAATAATAAAAAAATCATTTTAAAATAATAACCGGGTCGGGGGGTCGGAGCCGGGTCGGGGTCGGTCGGCCCAAAAAGCGACCGGGTCGGGCGACCGGGTCGGGCGACCCGGCCGACCGGGTCGCCGACCCGGCATTCCATGCAGCTGATCTTGAGCTTCTGGCAGATTTTAACGCTTTGCAGATCTAGATAGACCATGGCTGATCTAGGGGCCAATCCACCTTGGATTCTTTGCTCTTGTATCCTTTCTGAACTGAGACTATTCAATCATATAGCTGAATAAATGTAAGTGTGCATTATTGAATGTATATTAGAGCATTATGAATAAACTACCGTAGAGACCTTCATGTTGCTTGACTTGCATAGATAATTCTTATTTTACTAGTTTCTGTGTAGTAGAAGATAGCACAGCTACATCAGCAGCAACAGAGCAGTGGCCACCAGCAGCAACTTCAGCATCCTGCTATTGCAAGCCAACAGTCGCAAAGTTCAAACCAGCAATTCCACCAGCAGGATAAAATGGGCACAGGCAGTGTGACGGTGGATGGTAGTGTAGCTAACTCTTTCCGTGGAAATGATCAGGTTTGCCATCCTTTGCTTGGTGTTAACTAACATTTACCATGACTTCCACACTACTTATTTGCTATGAATGATTATTCACATGAAAAGATACCATTATTCTATATTTAGTTGGTCTTGATATCCTGTGTATGATCAATATGCAATGTGTTCAGTAGCTATTGTGCAGTAGTTTTTGTAAGCATTTTGACAAGGCAAGCTCCAAGTTTCTTTTAACGTCAAGTCAAGTATTGCTGAGAGATCACTTCGGATATAATTGATTAAAGCAATAACTCATTTTTAGCATATTATTTGACTGCCCTTTTAAATGAATTTGTCTAAACAAGAACTTGTTTTTGTTGATGATGTCCATTTGCTTTATTTTTGTTGCTTGTCCAGTCCTCGAAGAGCCAAGGTGGACGTAAAAGAAAACAACCTGTTTCTTCCTCAGGTCCAGCAAATAGCTCTGGAACTGCAAATACTGCAGGACCTTCACCTAGTTCTGCACCATCAACACCCTCCACACATACACCTGGTGATGCCATATCAATGCCGTCCTTACACCATAGTAGTAGCTCATCTAAACCTTTAATCATGTTTGGTTCTGATGGACCTGGTACTCTTACACCACCATCAAATCCACTGGTTGGTCACTTTTACTTTCTGAGTCTTTCTAGACTAAACTTTGTGATCCTCCTTTTTCTAACAAGTTATCGTGCAGTGGGATGATAAACCAGAATTGCTTGTAGAGGATGGTTCCTTCGAGGATAATGTTGAATCATTTTTGACCCATGATGATACTGATCATAGGGATCCAGTCGGGCGTGGAATGGACATAAGTAAAGGTATAGGAATGTTTATTGTGTCAGAACTCCTAATCAAATTTGCATTGTGAATCTTCTGGTCAAATGTATGTTTTCATCTGACACATTATGTTTTATATTTATGCCAGGCTTTACTTTTACTGAGATTGGATCCATCCGGGCAAGTTCCAGTAAAGTTATCTGTTGCCACTTTTCATCAGATGGCAAACTACTTGCTAGTGGTGGCCATGATAAAAAGGTGTGAAGGGGACATAGTGACACTACTTTTGTCTTACCATCTTTTACTCATGTTTACTTCATTATACAGGCTGTGCTATGGTATACGGATACGTTAAAGCCAAAGACTCAACTGGAAGAACACAACTTATTAATTACTGATGTTCGTTTTAGCCCAAGCATGCCACGCTTGGCCACATCATCCTTTGACAAAACTGTGAGAGTATGGGATGCTGATAACGTCAGTAACAATTTCTGTGGTTTGTTTTTGATATCTAAATTTTGTATTGAAACTGGTTGTCTAGCTAATTTTTGTGCATGCTTCGGCTAGGCTTCCTAAACTGCCGAAGATTTAAATTTTCCCTAAGCAGTACTAATAGTTTCAATTGAGGACAAATTGAGAGAATGGAGATTGACATAATTTACATAGTCAATGTACACCTGGAGAAGGTACAGTTAGAAAATTAGAGCATATTAAGATAATGAGAGGTAAGCTGGAACAAGGTAGGCATAGATTTACTTGGACAAGGTGATTCAATACACTGTTTGCAGGATTGACAATCATGATCATAACCAGCTATATGGAGCAGAACCAACCATGGTTGATCTGAATTTGCAAAGGCATGTCGGTTGTTTGAATGATATCTACGCCTCTAGCCATTTTTATAGTTTTAGACTCTTCTTACTTCACTTCACTTCCCTTCCCTTCTTGCAAAATTAAATGTTACACATTTTTATATGCTATTTATCCTCTGGTTCCATTTTCTAAAATAATATAGCACACCTTTTGTGCTGCAGCTGCTGTCTTGCTTGGTAATGTAAAGAGTATGATTTCTTTTTTCTGTTCTTCAACTGTGTGACCAAGAGGTTATGATAACTGGCCTCATGTGACTTAATAGTCTTGATCTATATTAGGATGGTGCAATATCAGCGAGTTCCTCTACACTTTTAAATAGGCCTCTAATGGGGAGCATCTAACTGTTTCAAAGTTTGCCTGGTTGAACTATAAAAACTCAATATATGGGGAGTTATTCCTGACTCCCATGTTTTCAAGGGATCAAAAGTTGGAAAAAATTAATATTTTATTAACTTTTTCTTTTTATCTTGTTCTGCTGTTTTTTTGGTCTAGTGTAGCTGCTTCTTTTGCATTTTTCTGTAAACTGTGTGGCCAAGAGTTAGTGACAAGTAGCCTCATGTGACTTATATTTTCCAATCTTGTGGAGAGCAATTCTGATATTGTGATTTTTCAGATAAGACTTTTGTCTTTAATTTATTTCAGCCGAACTAGTGGTATTGGTATCTCATATACTGGTCATCGAGGATTACGAGAATCCTTCCATGACATCTTCTTGGTCATTCTGAAGATGGCCTTTTAATGGTTTGCAGCCAGGCTATTCTCTTCGCACTTTTACTGGACATTCTGCATCTGTCATGTCGTTAGACTTCCATCCAACCAAGGAGGACCTTATATGCTCTTGTGATGGTGATAGTGAGATTCGATATTGGAGCATCAATAATGGTAATTGTGCCAGAGTTTTCAAGGTATGAATTCTGTTTTTTAGTTGGTCTTCCCCAGTTCTTGAGTGTATGATGTTATGCAGTGTAATTGAATGATCTGAAGATGACTGAGTACAATTACTCAAATGTAAACAAATTGAAGTCTGCTTTGATATTGCTTAAATGTTACCTCTTCAGACATGCCAAAGTTGAAACCTTTGTTCATCTTTTTTTCATGATAACCCATACATTTTTGTCTCATACTCTTCATTGTTATTTACTTTATTTTGCAATTATATTTGTATATTCATGTGTATTTTATATAATTTTGGAATTGACATGGAACAAAAGTTGTTTCATGTAGTTAATTTATTTTTTAAAGTTGAGGCCTTGCAAGCAAGTCAAACCAACAAGTCATTAGTAATAATGAAATCCTATGTACCCATGGGTTCAATCATTCCCATAGTTTTGTTATTAATGACTAGGCTTGAGAGCTCAGCAGTGGAGCTTTTGACAAAATTCATTTGTGAGTTAATGCCCATGGTCTCTAGTAACTGGGAGCTCTTGTCTTCTTGATTGTGATGCCTTATCTCACTGTCTTTAATAAAAAAAAATGATTCATTAAGCATTTTTTGAATTTTGTAAATGCTTGCAACTTTCAATTGATTGTTTTATGACAGCTAATTTTTTCCACTTTTCTTCTGGTTTCAGGGTGGTACCTCCCAAATGAGGTTTCAACCTCGTCTTGGAAGGTATCTTGCAGCTGCTGCTGAGAACATGGTTACCATATTTGATGTTGAAACCCAGGTCGGCAGACATACACTGCAGGTTAGTTGTTTCTGAACCGTTGCTTGTCCAATCCTAAAAATGTGATTCTGGTAAATTCCAAGTCATCAAAGGAATAAAAGATTGCTAATTGCTTGACGTAGAATGATGGAAAGCCCAAATGCTGCATTTGTTAAAAAATATTGGATCATATGTACTTGCAAATAACATTTTTCTCGAATTGATTTAACTGTTCAAATTGAATATGTATGAAGGTATGCATGGATGATGACAGCTAAAGTTTCTAAGTTTTGTTTGGTATGGAAATATTTTATATATATTTGGATTTCTAGCAATCAGAGATTGGATCAATTAAGAAATATAGAAATATATTTTTACATATGAATATTGAATGGAATATAACATATTCTAAGGAAGAGAGAATATCCATGTATTAGGTTATGTTTACATATTCATATAACAAATGCCTGTATGTTATATTTCTAACACTAAGAAAAACATTTATTTCGCTTAAGAAGTTATGTACGATAATGATAATTGATTATTTATAGGTGATTCTGTCAGGGCATACTTTTTTCAGTAGATTTTGAAGCTACAAAATTTTCTTGGGTGAAACAAGGATTGCGAGATCGGGATCAAGATCGGTGACCATCCGATCGGATTGGCCAATTTTTTTAAAAATTACAAAGAATCTAAAAAAATCAGGGAAATCAGGAAATTTATAGGAATGAGTAAAAAAATAAAAAATGAAAAATAATGTGAATGACGTTCTACCAAACAATGTCATACAAAGTAAGTTCATTTCAAGAAACTATCATATAAGAGAGAGATGAGAGTTAAAATAGATCTTTATAAAATTTAAGTATATAATATATTTTATGATTATGAATCTTATATAAATATGTGATAGTATAAGTGATAGTGAAATATGTTAATATGTTTATATTATCATAAATTGGCGTTTGGGAGTCGTGGATATTTTTTTATGGTGATATCAGGAGAGCTGGAAGGGCTGAAGGGGGGAAGGAACCCAAAGGAAATATGGGGGGGGGATGAGAACCATCGGTTGTAGGGGGGGTCGCCACTGGAAAAGGGGGATTGGTGGTCACCAAGGAGGATCGCCGAGGGGTGGGGGAGACTGCAAGGGCTTTAAGGAGAGGAGGGAGATGAGAATTGGGGGTGGGGGATGGGGTCAATCTCTCTCTTATTGGGGGGATCGATTTGGATCGGGTTCCGGATCGACCCGATTTCGAACGTTTCCAAAGTCTGGTGGATCGTACGCGTTTGAGCAATCCACGGACCGATCCTAGGTGATCATGTTGATTCCGACTGATCCGGTTGGAATTCGGGTCAGGATTGCTGGTTCTGCCCGGAATTGGATCGGCCCGGTTGGGGCCGATCCGATCCAAGAATTGGCCGATCCCGATCTGGATCGGTCGATTATGCAATCCATGGGGTGAAAACCAGGGGAACATTATTGAGCTTGCTATTTTTGATGTGTGAGTTTGAGGAAAGAATTTTGTTCGCTTCATGTTGCATTCTTAGGTGGCATCTTATCTGCAGGACGATTGACAAATGTGTTTGTTGTAAAATGCCATATATTCTAAAAAGATTAGGAAGTTGAGTCCAATGTAAGACACATCTATGAACGAAACTCCTAAATAAAAAAGCTTAAAACCTACTGCTTCAAGCTTGATCCTTGATGGCTTGTTTGGTACAAGATAAGGTTGGGGATAAACCTGGTTTACCTCTAAAACTTGGGGATAAACCACATTTATCTCCAAATTAAACTTTTGCCAAACAGGCGATGAGAGTGTATTCTTGGATATGTGTGTGTATGCATTCTGCTTTTCAGTGGATTAATCATGGACTGCTTTTTATCATGCTTTATGTTGTATCCGTGGAAGATTTTAAACCCGTGAAAATGGGTCAGGTCTGTGTCTAAAAGGATAATTTGATGTCACTTTCTCACCATAGGTTTGATGAGCCTTTCTTACGAAAGGTGTCGTCACATGTTCATTCAAGAACAGTTCTTCAAAGCATGATGATTCATAAAATAATCTATGCATGAATCCTCCTCGCTGGTTGCTAATTTTTCTGCACTTATTTTTTTTATAGCGTGAACAACTTGATTAATCATGAGTGAGTAGTGGATACGGATTTTGCTTTTTTAAGGCCTTTGCTTTACTCTTTTATTGCTTGTCAGATCATTATGTTGCCTTGAGTGTAATATTCCACTGTCAAATCAAGCTTTGCTTGCACGTGTTGGAGTCAAATGGCATAGCTTTTGCTTCGCAAGCTGGTTTTTGCTCCGTGGGTCAAAGGATTCACAACCTAGTTTTCCATGGTCAGAAAATTCAAGTGTCTGACACAGCACATCACAAAAGGAAAAATGTAAAGTAGATGTTGCATGTCAGTTCCGTAGTTGTAAAGGTGCCATGACGCCTAGGTGCCAAGGCACCCTTAGCGGGGCAAGGTGCCTTCTGCAGGGGCCCAAATGCACCCAAAACCCCTGCCTAGGCATGTTGATTCACATGGGTGCCCATTTAAAGATAGTAAAATTATGTTAAAATATTTTATCATCTTTTTTTTGTCAGTTGCCGCAAAGGGCAAGGCTAAAGCCCTGAGGGCAAGCAGCCTCTGATCGAACCCAGCAGGAGAGGTTAAGATGTCCACTGCGTCACGGATGCAGGACAAAAATTTCTCATTTTCTTCTTTACTAGATACATAGGTCTAAAGTTTGTAATTTACAGATATTCTTGAAAACTGACAAAATGCCCTCAACGTTTTTTTCTCACTTAGTCCATCAAACTTCTCTTTTCAAAAATGTAGACACGTGCTGTACATAGTTGCATACACGCATGCACACATGCATACACATCCAAACATACCTACGATATTATGTGTGTATATATATATATGCATGTGTGTGTCTGTACCTATGGCTTTTAAAGTTTTTACTCTATACCCGCCCTAGTTCATCTCTGCTTCCTCTTTATGAAAAATGGAGTTCTTTTCCTCATAAGAAAATGAATTCACATAATTTTGCTTTTTCTCTAATGTTCTCTGTTAAATAACTGTTTCTTTTACAGGGACATACCAAACCTGTGCATTCTGTTTGTTGGGATCCTCCTGGAGAGTATGTCGCGTCTGTTAGTGAAGATTCAGTCAGGGTATGGACACTTGGATCTGGAAATGAAGGCGAGTGTATTCATGAGTTGAACTGTAACGGAAATAAGTTTCACTCATGTGTTTTCCATCCCTCATATTCATCACTGCTGGTTATTGGATGTTACCAGGCAAGTTACTAATTCTTATTCATCTATTAGATGCATAATATGAATTTAAGATCTCATTGGCATCTTTTTTGCACGAACGGGTAGCCTGTATTGAGTAGAGAACACATTTTTTTCTTTTCTTTGTTTTGGTCATCCTGTTTCAAACACCTTGCTTTTCCAGTAGTGATGCTTGACCTTGGATGCGATGCAATTAGAAGTTAAAAGAAATATCCTGGTTAGTTCTGCTACATTTGAGACTTAACACTGCGGGATGAGGACACTTATTCAATTAAATCATAAATTAATCCCAAATTCTCTATTATTGGTTTTTTTAACACTGCTGTGTGAATGATTCCCCGCTCATATTCTGAGGATAAGAAGTATTCATCTATGTATGTTGGTGTTTGACAGCTATTTTTTTTTTTTCGAAACTAGATAATTACTCCCATCCGTTCTTTTTATGGTTTCATGCTGCGGTTTTATTGGCTGATTTTCTTATTTTCTTTTTTGCCTGGTTTTGCAGTCACTTGAGCTCTGGAACATTAAAGAAAACAAGACTATGACTCTTTCAGCTCACGAGGGATTAATTGCATCTCTGGCTGTATCTAATGTTAATGGATTAGTAGCTTCTGCTAGTCATGATAAACTTATCAAACTATGGAAATGATCACTTTTGCTCATCAGAAGTGCTGTTGCCATATTGATCTTTCTCATACTATGGTTCATCTGACATCTGGTTGTGCCCTTTTTTCTGACAACTGCAAGCGGTACAAATGGAGAGCAGGTCGCTTGCTTCATGAATCTCTTTCCTTTTACAGCATCTAACATCGTTAGGTTATCCATTGTTTATCTCGCAGACACTTGACACCTTTTTGTTCATCTTGTCTTCAAGTGGTACTTGACCGTAGCTAGTGTTATTCTTCAGTGTACACCGTGAGGGAGTAAACTTGAGATAGTTTTGTATATACCTAGTGAAATGCGTGTGATATTTATAGCCAGTATTTCCACCCATCTGGACTTTTATTCGCCGGTCACCCTTCTACTGCAATGCGAAAATTTCCAAACATCTTCGCACCCAACCTGGCAATTGTGTGCTGCTGTTGCATGATGCTGGTGGATACAGTTCCATATATGGATGCTTGTTAGTGCTGTAGTCACCATTCAATACATCGCAAGTTGTCATTTTTTTTTCAGGTGATTCTCTTTCTCCCCTTCCTACATTGTTTCCTGTTCATTTTACATAGCTGTGGTGGATGTTTTTCTCATCTAGAGGTCGTTGGTGCACTGTAATTAATTTATTTCGAGATCACTGATTCCACAAACACTGGTTCTGGCTTTCAGTAGTTTGAGAGTGAAAATCAAAATCCACGAAAACATGTTGTGACATGCATAATCTATTTTTAATATACATCTGCTTGCAGCCGCAATCCAAACATGAGACAAAAATCGAACCCCATGTAATTGCATCCGCTTACAACATTTTACAGCATACCAAACCAGCCCTTCACATGATTGACTCAAACCAGGTCTGGTGCTGATGGGCTTGCGTGCTGCCTATTATGCCCTTTTTGGTTGGAGTGTCAAAAATGATACTACCTTTTAATTCTGATATTGATATTTGTAGAAGATTGTCAATATCAAAATTAATACAAGTGGGCACTTGTCTTTCATATCATGCTCTGTTCACACTAATAGTTTCAATATTGATAGTGATGGTCAAATATTTATTGACGATTCTTATCCGATGGATGTGCTCTATGCGGCTACCAAACAGGCCCTGAACTTGGGGGGAAAAAGTGAATTTTCAGTTAATTACTGCTGCTGTTCGTTGTTTTACAAGACACCAAGAAACACCGAAAGCTTGTCAAATAATGTTAAACGATTTTGCTGAAAGCTAGTTTTGTGAATCGTGTCCTCCAATTATTTGGGTTTCACTTCTTGACGTATGGACCTAAAGCATATGTCAGATGCAAAGCTCAGGATAATGTTTGTCTGTGACTAACTAGTTAACTGTGATGGCTTGCTGATGTCCAAGAAGAAAATTTCTTTTAAGAAGAACACACATCCTAACAAGTTTTCTTACAAAAATATAAAATTACAACAAAAACTTAATTTATCATCTAACCAAACACTCCATAAGGTTTTTGAGTCTAATGGTTGCTTACAAACTGGATTAACAACTACATATGAATGTGATTCCTATTATCTTCTCTATAAACCATATTTCAGCAGAAACACTCAGTCTACGTTTTTTTTTCCTCTTCTCATCTCAAGAAAAAAAAAGTGCATTAATTATGTGGGTCCCACCCTCTTCGTGAGAGGGGATCCCCTCCACAAGGGAAGGGGTGGAGGCCTGGAGGGGGATCTGGAGGCATCTTTCCCACCTGCACAAGGACATCATCATGTAGCGCAGAGGTAGTCATGTTGGAAGCTTGTTGTCAGACGACAGTGGTGGCACAATATATTAATTTAGATGGATGTTGTAGAGGTGTGCATAAAAAGGTTTCAAATCTTCGAATCTAAATCGAATTGTCAGTCGGATTTAATCAGTTTGGGAGATCTAAATTACATCAAACTGATTGAATTAAAATATAATAAAAATATTATTTACATGACAAACTGGTATTTGTACTCAAGTAAAAGTTAATATATAATTATTTATTCTGAGAATTATAATCTCGAACCTAACTAAAAAAACCAGGCTAAATTGAACCGGTTCGATCTCACAGCATGATTCAATTCAATTTTGTTCCAAAAAAATAAAAGTTGGAAAACGAACCAAAATGAATCGGGCATAAGCACAGTACCCCTCATACCTACGTAGTGCTAGGAAATAATTGGATACATACAGGGAGGCAGCAAGAAGGTTGACAAGGTCCCTCGAATGGGGTTCAGGCGGGGTGATGATGGCTCACTATGTGTGCCCTGTTTGATAACCATTAATTAAGCTTTGATGTCCTTATCCGGTCCGACATCACATCGGATCTTCGAGATTAATGTTTGGACAGATCGATCTCTTATGTCATGTTTGGTAACACTACGAGATGTATCTATCACTATCGATTTTAAAACTTATATTCATGAGAATCTCATCCGGAGATGTTAGACTAGTAATATGAATGCTGAAATTCGTAATACAAACAACACGTGTTACGTGACTGGTATCGATTTTGATATCGATATTCTATCTTATAAAAATATCGATATCAATACGATCGTAATATCATCTGCGATACTCTAACCAAACGGGTCATTAAGTTACGTCTCCGTACATCTCTAAAAGAAATATAATTAGTGAGAGTGTGCAACCTCTTTTAATTGGGACCGCCAATTGGCTCGGTAAAGTATCGCATGGCTTTAGCTCATGCTCTTTAGGATGGAACTATCTTCTCTTCGCTAATAGCATCTTATTTGAATTGAATAGCTATTTTTATCGCAAACTAAAAGGTTAGACATAAAATTAATAATTCAAAATTTCAGATCAAGTCCAAACAAAGGTCACCTATGCTAGAGATGGAGCCCGAATCACCTAGGAAGGTGAATGAATCACATAACTCTTCGAGTTCTTTTCAATTTCAACTTTTAAGTTAGTTAGTCGAAGCTATATTGAAGGACTCTGGGGGGTGTTTGGTTACATGATAATATTTTTTACATTTTCATGATAAAAAATCATATTAAGATAAAAAGTGAATCAACTCATGACATAAAATTATCATGTTTGGAGGGATGTGATAACAAAAAAGAGTAAACTACCATATATGACCAAACAAAGTGGGGGACCACAAGAAAAAAAGAAAGAAGTGAGACTTTCTTTTTTTTGTTCGAGAAGAGAATCACTTTCAAAACATAAAATTGTCAAGGTTGTCAAACACCTCTCTTAACAAGTTTTTTTAAAAAAAATAAAAAATTTAAATAAAAAACTCCATTATCATGCAACCAAACACCCCATTAGGTTTAATCACACTTGATATATTCCCATGTATACAAGGTTGTAACAGTGTGTCCATATCTCTGCGAGATTGTCAACCCCCTCAATTAAAGTCATCTCACACTGACATCACATATCCAATTTCTAGGATAGGCGTAGTACATTTTGGGCTGGCTGGCTCATAGTTTCAATGGCATACGTAAATGACCAAATTAAGTCAGTAAATTGACCCAAGGCTCATGTTAATTAAAAACATTTCCATGGTAATTAATCATCACTTTACAAGCATATATATATGGGTGTGTACGTGTTGCACAATGAGAGATGTTTAGAATGCCACGGTTAGCTAGGGGGTTAATATTCTTAGGGGTTGACTAACTAATCAGGAGCAAGAGAGGATATAAACATGTGACGGTGTAATTTCATCAAAATAATAATAATGGCGTTAGAGGGACTTACAGCCGATATTAATTTATTTTAGAATGGAGATCCCTCAGAGATTTTTAGGATTGTTGAATTTTACAAGATACTGACATTTTAAAGTTCTTATTTCGAAAACTGTAATCACAAAAATAGAGGAAAACCAAATGGCAGCAGACCTTCCACACTTTGGGTAGAAGAAGAGAGCCTTTCCACCCACCCACTACTCATATATATATATAATGATGGAACTCAACTAATTAAATATTTTTATGTATCTCTCTCTTCTCTTTAATTAATGAGGTGGATTTTAATTAAACAAGATGGGTTGAATTCAACATGTCGGTTCATAATTAAGTAGGATCATGCGCTTAATTATAGATTATGGCCCTTTCAATCTGAACACTACGATTTTGAAATTTATAATTAGAATGTTATATGTTGTATTTATCATAATTTTTGATTATCTTAACTCTTGTTCTCACCGGTCATCTTGGTAGTGAAGAAGAATAATCATGCGTTTATGGATTATGAACCCTTCAATCTCAACATCATTATTTTTGAGATTTGTGAAATAGTATCGGAGCATTAAACTTAATATACTATTTGATTATCTTAACCGATAATCATCATCTTGATCTCATATCTTGACTTTACACGAGATTCAATACTTGCTCATGTGTCATGGGCCTCTTGATCACAATGTTGTAGTTTTGTGGTTTGTAAGTAGGGGTGCAAACGAGCCATCACACTCGATAAGTAACTCGAAACTCGACTCAACAAAAACTCGACTCGGCTCGTTTATTGCGTTAAATGAACAAACTCAAACAAAAAATAAAACTCGAGTCATTAAACTAGTCGAGCTTGAACAGACTCCTGCTCGACTTGATAAACTTGCGAGCAGCTCGATTAAATATTATATTGTATATTTATTTTTAAAAACTAAATTACGAGTATTAATAATTACATGGTGTCACTTAAATACGTTGAATGCTTCGAATTTTAAGTTTAAATTTATATTGAGTTCGATAAATGAGGTAAATCTAGAGTTTCACAAATAACTTTTCGATAATTTCGAGTTTTATAAATAAGTTTGTATCTAACTTAAACTCGAATGCGAATTGAATTTTAGCCTAGCTGCTACTCGAGTTCGAACCCGACTCGGCTCGATTAATAAACGAACCAAACTCGAACAACATACTTGTTAAAACTTGAACTCGAGCTCGAACTCGTGTAAAATAAACGAGCCGAGTTTGAACACCGTACCACTTGACTCGGCTGGGTTCGGCTCGTCTGCACCCCTATTTGTAAGATGGAATTAATTAAAGCGGGATGGTGGCGACCTCCTTATAAATATATCTTTAACTCAATTCTCTTAGCCTATCCTGACAGTTAACGAGATAGAGAGAGAGGAAGCGCTTAAACATGGATATTATCTCACATCATTGAAATATAACAAGGTCCGATTGTTTATATAGTTTGGCTCGTCGACTTCAACACAATAATTTTGAAATTTGTAAGTTGGTGTCAAAATAGTTCATTGTTGACTTTACTATAAATTATTGACTATCGTTGTTAACTTTTATTTTAGTAGCTGTGGTCCTCTTCCCGACACGGAAGAAGAGTGTGGTAGGAAGTGAGCATAATCGCACGCGGATCCTAGCTTCTAACAGGGTTCACTCATTTATATTTCATTTAGTCGATGGTTTCCCGCTATGTAATAACACCACGAGTGTGGGATGATGATCTCGTATGACTCCGCACATACAAAACCGGCGTCTACCCTATCAACATTGGCATTTAGAGCCCACACGACCGCCCGCATTCTCCCTTACTCGTCCGCCTCGGACCGGCTCAAAGAAGAGAAAACCGCCTCGCCGTGCGCGCGTGAACCGAAAATTGACCCGGCGCACAAGATTTAAAAAAAAAAAAAGCGATTCGGAAATTGGTCGTGCGGGACAGAACCGGCGTACAAGAAAAAAAATCGATAAAAATCGACCGTGCGAGAGAGACTCGGGAACCGAAGCAACGCACAAGATAAAAAAACGATGAAAAACAGATGACCTACGCGCCGCCGCCGCCGCTGCGTTTTTGATCTCAGTCGTAGCAGGCAACGATGAAAAGTGGATCATTCCTTCCGGAGAGTAAACGGTAAAAAAAAATTTATGAGGTGTTTGGTTGTATGATAATTTTTTGTACACTTTCATGATAAAAAATTGTATTAAAATAAAAAGTGAACCAACTCATGATATAAAATTATCATGTTTGGACTTTGGAGGGATGTGATTACAAAAAAGAGTAACTACCGCACATGACCAAATAAAGTGGGGGACCACAAGAAAAAAAGAGAGAGGTGAGACCTTCTTTTTTTGTTTAAGAATAAAATCACTTTTAAAACATAAAATTGTCATGGTTACCGAACACTTCTTTTAACAAGTTTTCTTACAATTTTTAAAAATTAAAATAAAAACCTTCATTATCATGCAACCAAACACCCCATTAGTTTCTATTATTCTCCGTCATCTTCTCCCCTTCCTATCCCTCGTCAACCCCACCCAACGTGATCAACCAATCCTTAGACGCGAACAGTCGCAGAGAAACGATTGAAGTCACGTGAACGTACAAATCCTCTTCATCCTTTGGTTGCTTCATAATCGGTTCATTACATCACTTTAAGGTACGCAGCTTTTACCATTACACTTAATAATGTTTATATTTTTTACTTAGAGATTCATACCACTTGATATGAATTTTTGTTACATTCTATAGACTTGTACGGTCGTGGAAATCACAAACGAGGATACATTTACATCCGAAATTGCAAGAAAACTTGATTTTGATAGAAGTGGTATTGAACAAAAAGAAGTAGACTTTATTCCCAAAGTTGGAATGGAATTTGACAAGATTGATGATGCCAAAGCTTTTTATCATAGATATAGTCGGAAAACAAGATTTAGCATTAGAAAATGTAGAACAAAGAAGCATAATGGAGTGATCACACACGTAAGTTATTGTTGCTCTAGAGAAGGATTTCGTATTAGTGATAAAAGAGATGGAGTCACACATACCCAGAGACCTGAAACTAGATGTGGTTGTAAGGCACTTTTATCTCTTAGATTGGTGGAGGTTAAAGGAAAATATGAGATATTTAAATTCGAGCCAAATCATAATCACAATGTCGTTAGTCCTAGAAAAGTACACCTTTTGATATCACGTAGACATATCAGTACTTCACAAAAGATAGAGATTGATATGGCTGTTAGTTCCGGGATCACTCCAAAATGACTTTAGACTTAATGAGCAGGCAAGCCGGTGGTCGAGACAATGTTGGTTTTATTTATGAAGATTTGAACAATTATTTACGCACAAGGCGAAAAAATACATTGAAACAAGGAGAAGCTGCTGCCATATTGAGATATTTTCAAAATATGCAAGTTGAAAATCCCATTTGTCGAGTTGAAAAATATACATTGAAACAACGAGAAGCATCTCAATTGTCGAGTTGATTTGATGTCTTTCTTTGAGAAGCTTGAAAATATAATGGCTAATCGACGTTATGAAGAGTTGAAAGCAGATCATTGGATGAATCAAAGTTCTCAGTATATGCATATACAATGGACAGTTCTTAAGAGTGCAGAAGTAACATATACACCTGCAATTTTCAAAATGCTTGTAAAAGAAGCAAGTGAAATATTTGATTTGAAACTTTCAGTTGTTGAGATCAAAGGGACCGAGTCAAAATACAAAATTAGTCAAAATACTTCAAGTTCTAATTTGATTACCCGAGATTGTATGGTTTTATTTGATGATATAGATTGTACTATTTTTTGCACATCTAGAATATTTGAATTTGTTGGTATACTGTGCAAACATGCGTTAAAAGTGTTAGAAATGAAAAATGCAAAAGTTATTCCCGAACAATATATTTTGAAAAGGTGGACAAGAAAAACAAAAGAGGGAGTTATCTATGATTATCAAGGCGTGATGATAAGAAATAGTGAAAGGGTAGATATTTCTTCAAGGTATAAGAATTTGTGTCCTATGCTGGTTCAATTAGCGACAAAGGCATCATTATCAAAAGAAACAAGCAAGATGGTTGCCGACTTTGCCATAGAAATGATGAAAAAAGTTGATAGTTAGTTGATGAGTACTTCACAAATAAAAACAAATGATATTGCTGAACCTATTATTGTTCAAGATGACATTGCCAAAGGTATTTGTAAAAGACAACGAAGTGGTGATAGTAGTCTCAGGAAAAAAGGTGCTTTGGAGAAAGCTCAGAAAAAAGAGAAATTATCTACCAAAAAGAGTTTTTCGGATGATACACTATCCACCTCAAATAGAAGTATGACAGAAGCATATGCACATGTTAAGTATTTTTACTTTAGCAATTAGAACATCACACGTTTTTTCTTAACTTTAGGAATTATAATATTATCTTAGTTCTTCGAAAAATTTTGTTTTTGTACAGCACACAAATCATACTCATATCCAACCAACGACATATTTACCGGGCATGTTCAATTTTGAGTCAACAGCATCTCAAGAAGAAAATTCGCATATGCAATTATTACAGGTAAATAATCCTATCTTACTTTGTTAATTTAAAAAGTATGTTTCATATTAACTTACTTTTGAATGTAACGTAGGAGCAAACAAATCAAAGAAGAAGGATGTCACGAAGGATGAGACGTGCGCACCAAAATCAGTTGAATTTTATGCTTTTTGTATCAAAACTTACAATATAAAGATGTTAGGTAGATTTTTTATGATGTTGAACGAAGGAAATTTGTTAACCTGATGTTTTTATGTTTTTATCATTTTTCAAGTACGTAGATTGACACACATGTTGATTGTATGGATTAGTTTGTCACCAAATTTATTTTATCTAAATTGAGTAATGTCCAAGCAATGAATAATAATATTTAAACTTGTTAACAAGATAATTAAATTCTACCTATATAATTGTTCTATGAAATAATATTTTTGTCCCCGCTCTTTTTAAAAATTTTAAAGTTAAAGATAATTCTACTTATATGATTGTTTTGTATTTCACGCAATTTTTTTTTTCTTGTGCGCCGGTTGTGTCCCGCGCGGCCAATTTTCGATTAACTTTTTTTTTTAATCTTGTGCGCCGGGTCAATTTCCGGTTCACGCGCGCACGGCCTGCCGATTTTTATCTCAGTCGGCCTGTTTCCGACTGTCTCAGGGGCTGCCGAGATACGCGGGCGAATAGCTGAGTCGAGCCGAGTAGTATGGTGTTCAAACTCAGCTTATTTATTTTACACGAGTTCGAGTTCGAGCTCGAGTTTTAGCGAGTACGTGAAACCTTTGCTCAAGCTTAGTTTATTTATTAATCGAGTCGAGTCGAGCTCGAACTCGAGTGGTAGTTAGACTAAAATTCAATTCATATTAAAAACTTAAGCTATATACAAACTCTTTTATAAACCCAAAATTAGCGAAAAGTTATTTATGAAATTTTAGATTTAACTCATTTATGAAATTCAATCTAAGTTTAAACTCAAATTTTGAATTATTTAATGTAGTTAAGTGACAATATATAAATATTAATTTTTAATTTTTAATTTTTAAAAATAAATATATAATATAATATTTAATCTAGTTGTTCGTGAGTTTATCGAATCGAACAGAAATCTATTCAAACTCGACTCGTTTAATTAATCGAACTTTATTTTTTATTTAAATTTATTTATTTAACATAATAAATGAGTCAAGTCAAATTTTGATCGAGCGAAGCTCCGAAGTTCGTTTGCACCCCCTGCATCCCAGTGCACACGGTGGTAAACAGAGGATCCGGTCCCTCCATCCCGTGATGCGCGCAACGTCGTCGTAGTCCAGTCCCTCCCTCGCCGCCGACCGCTTTCCTCTTCCTCCGCCCAGGACTTGCGCCTCAGCGGAGGAGGAGACGACGGCGACGTCCTGGAGCAGCTCATCTCTGCCGGCGTCGACGGAGGAGGCCATGGCCTGGGGAGAGACGGAGCAGCCGCGACGAAGATCGGCAGATCACACGCGGCGGCGAAAGCGGACGGCTCTGATTCGATCCAACAGAGGTCCCCGCTCCCCAAGATCATCCTCCGAAATCTCACAACATATCTCCGGGGAGTTGTCCTTTTCCGACGGGCGAGGGGGAATCGTCTCGTCTTCTTGTAGGGTTCCGGTGGCGGGGGAGGCTGGGACCTCTCTTCCCCTGTCTTCTACCTCACGTTGCCCTAACATACGACCCGTCCCTGTCTCGCGCCCCCCCTCTCTATCTTCTATATAAATATATTATTTATTTATGTATATATACATATCAACAAAAGGCAACAAAAAGACAAGGATCCTTGTTTGCTTGCCCATGCGATTCTTGATCTCGATTCCGGAGAGGAACTCGCTCCTCTAACGGTACACAACTACACATGGTTAGGGAATATTGGAATCAGCGGGGATATATCTCATATCGACGATATTAAGATTTGATTCCTACAGCCCGGTGAGCAGACGTCATTGATGATGTATATTAAGAAGATCCAATTGTTTAATTGTCCTCTTGATCCAGGCGAAGTGGGGGAACATTGATGATGATGTGTGTATTAAGAAGATTAATTAGTTGAGATTTTATATAGCACATGATTTTAAGATTCACAGCCATGAGAAATAAAGAAGACCGATCATCATTGTCTACTGCTGATTTCTGTTCACTGCCTGTTTGCTTACAGCGCTCTCTCTGGGGTCGAGCGGCTGGGTACCTAAATCGCAAGATTCCAACTACTTTGGTCAGAGACCCGGCGGCGGCGGTGGCGGCGGCGGAAAAAGATTTGAGCTTTTTTGAAGGGCGAGGACGAGGATATTGTTGCTTCATGGCTCGGCGGTGACGGCACCGTCGTGATCGACGCCGCCGCGATCCTCCGTCGACGGCCCCCCGGCCGCCGGCACCTTCACCAGCTTCAGCGCCTTGTCGAAGTGCTTCGCCTTGATGCCGAGGTACTCCGGCCAGGTCACCCTTCTGTAGAGTGCTCCGTCCCCGCCGGGAGTGCCCGCCGGGCCCAGGATGGGCGCCACCTCCGCCTTACCCGGCGGGCCGTAGATGTACGCCACCGACAGGCGGTGCTGCGTCCGGTTCACCACCGCCCTGTGCACGACGCTCGGGAACCGCCCGTTGGACACGATCTCGAAGAGGTCGCCGACGTTCACCACCAGCGCCCCCCGCAGGGGCGGCACCGTCACCCACCGCGCCCCCCCGCGGCCGCCGCCCGACCGCAGCACCTGGAGGCCGCTGGTCCGGTTCTGGTAGAGGATGGTGAGGAGGCTGGAGTCCGTGTGCGCGGCGAGGCCCATGGCTCGGTCGGGGTCGGGGCATGCGGGATAGGAGTTCAGCTGCAGCACGGACGAGGCCTCGCGGAAGCCGTCCTCCGCCCGGCGGCCGCCGCCGCCGCCGCCGCCGCCGTCGGGCCGGTGCCAGCCTACGTCGCCCGGGCGGAGGCCGAGCGCCGCCAGCATGAGGACCATCAGCCGCCCCGCCAGCTGCTTCATCTCGCGGTTGTACTCTTCCACCACATCGCTGCATGCAGAACGTGTATACATCGTTTATATATATATAATATCTTCCTCGTTAACTGCAAGGTTTCCGGCATTTACACATCATGCATGCGCATGCGGGTAGAGAGGGAGGCGGGCGCTGCGCCGGCACGTACGTACCAGAATTGGACGTAGTCTTGCGGCCAGAGCTTGCGGGCGTTCTCGGCTGGGGAGCCGACGATGGTGAAGCCCTCCGACCACATCAGCTTGGAGAAGAAGGAGGAGATCCGGGCGAGGCCGTAGCCGGCGATGCCGTCGGGCGGGCGCAGCGCCCTCAGCTTCCGCTCCGCGGGGAGCGAGAAGAGCCTGCGGCACTCGGACTCGACGCGGTCGAGGAGGTCCGCGGAGACGCCGTGGCCGGTCACCTGGAAGACGCCCCACGCCCGGCACGCGGCGGCGACGCTGCCGACGGCGTCGGGGTCGCGGAGGTCCACGAGGGGGACGGACTCCTGGTGGTCTGTGCCCTCGCCGCCGGCGGAGGGGTGGTCGCGGAGCCTCGGCCAGGCGTGGGAGTCGGGGAGCTCTCGGAGGGAGCTGAAGTCCGGGACGTGGGGGTGGTGGAGGCGAAGTGGGTGGGCGGTGAAGGCCTCGGAAAGCGCCGCCATGGTTCGGCCGGTGGTGGAGCAGAGCGAGGCCTGATCTATCTCCGGCGGATGGGCCGGGCTTTTATAGACCGCAAGGGTCAAAGAAGGAAATTTCATCGGTCTCGCGGCTATGAGCCACATCTCAAACGGCACGGATATCTTGGTGGTTTAGCGGGTAAAACGGTAAAGATCCGAACCGTCAGACTTCTCACCCTGTGCCCACGGCAAAGCCGACGGTAAGGCTCATCTGTGCTTGGGCTTATCTTGGAGACTTTACCACCCCCGTATGGAAGGCTCTAAGTTCGTCATTGACGGTCTTCCTTCTTTTTACCGGAACACCGGGACGCAATTTCAATTACTCAGAGTTTGGTTCATCTCTGAAGAGAGTTTTTCAACTTCTTCGCACAGAAGGTGATATAATGTCATAAAATTACTATTAGCTCGGATCGCCGCGGACCGAACGGACACGGGAGGGAGGAGCAGGCCACCACGTCGCATGTTTCTTTCGTGAAGTTAATAACGGTTGCTAATTATATATAAGGGGTCATATATAAAGGGTGGGTTAGTGACCGTATATTATTGACTCAAAAGAAATTTCACTTATAATCATGACTATGACCGTGCAAGTGGTGGCCCTTGTTGGTCGGAGTTCAAATCACCTTTAAGAATTAGGAGGGGTTTCGGTCACCTGATCCTATCACAAATTGTCACGTTGAAAGTTGGCATGTCAGCCGTTTTTTGTTTTTCTTTTTCCCTGTTATCAAATAGTATAATTTATCACTAAATGATATAATGTATCACTAAACGACATGTTGTATCGAATGCTAACTAAAAACAAAAAATAAAAAGAACTCTTTTTTTTTTTTTGAACAGTGGTCCAGTGGCTGCGAATCTCGCAGCGTCGCGGGTGGCGAGAGATCCAGCGCAGCTCAATTTCCACTGTTCACCCCTCCAGGATGCCGGCTCCCCAGGAGAAGGGTCGAACAAAAAGAACTCAAGTCAGCGCATTTAATGAATAACGAGGGAGAGGGGTGGTGGTGATGGATAAGGGGCTACGAAAACAACCCCTTCTCTCCGGAGGTGATCCGAGATCCTCCTCCGGTAGGCACCGGCCTAAACTCCCCTTCGGTCTCGGAAGACATGGGCGCCCGGGCGGGCCCCGCCCGGGTGAGGGCAGCAGATTCTGAAGACTGAAGGCCGCCGGGGGGGGTGGTGACGTGCTGTGCAGTGCCGCCGCCGGGAGGGGGAGGAGGAGGAGAGGACGAGGGCGGCGGGGGGAACGGTCCAAGCCGGGGCGGCGGCGGCACAGGAGCTGAGCACGAACCCCGGCGGCGGCCGGATTGGCAGAGATCCGGTCGGGTCGGCCGCCGGAGTCCGGGCCGGGGTCCACTACGTGGCCGAAACAGCGAGATGGCGGCCGGACCGGAGGGGCGTCGCGTAACCCGGCCGGCACAGATCTCGTTCAAATGACGCATTGAGTGCCCGGCCGACTGATAAGTTAAGTCCAGCTCGAACGTAAACGAATGAATGAATAAATGAACGACGTGGGACTTTAAAACAACGGGCCATTAATTAAGTTATCGGTTGTTTCCCAATCGGACAGTGGTAGAATGTGGGCGCACATATAAAAATGAAGAACAGAGAGAGAGAGAGTGGAGATGGTGGGGACGAGGAGGGGGACAAGGAAAGGTGTTTAGTTTTGGAGGGGGCGGCGTCGTCCAGCGGGGCGGTGGATGGGGGTGGGAACGGACAAGGAATGAAATGCGAGTGCCGGACAAGGGAAGGAACAACAAAGGAGTGCAAGTTTGTGGAGGGAGGAGGGGGGGCCGGCCGGGGGAGGAGAGAAGGTAAAATAAAACCCACCCCATCGACAAGGGTGAAGGGGAGGGGGGACCCCCTTGTCCTCAACTATCTCCGTGGACGTACATGGAGCAGAGGAGCTAGGGGTAGGAGAGAGAGAGAGAGAGAGAGAGAGAGAGAGAGAGAGCATGAGCTGGGGGGAGGGGGGAGTGTCAGCCGAGAGCATAGGATTAAAAATTTAGAGTTTTTTTTTTAAAATAACGTAGTTTATTTAAAAAATTATAAGAATAACGTATCAAAACTTTTATATATATAAATATAGTAGTTTGACAAAAGTTGGAGTTTGAAACATCGATTTCTTAAGACTAAAAATGAAAGTCGAAGTCTAAAACCATGACTTTGATATAAAGTTTGACGTGAAATTGTTAATTAACTTTTTTAACAAGCATTAAATGTTCATGGATAGCGGTAAATCGGAGACTCTTGGGATTGAATTTGAACGATCCGTTCGGTTCAATAAGTTCATAATGTCTGAAACTATAGGATCGTACTTTTAGATATCTAAATTTCGACTCAAAAAAATTAATAATTCGGAGCAATCTCGACCATTCAATATAAAAAACTATCCCTTTCGAGAAGTTTAAAAGTTCAATCCTATAGTTTCAACAACTCCAAATTCACCGATCCAAGTGGATCGGACGAATTCAAAGTCGATAATCCGTAATTTAAGAATCTCTATGCATTAGATCTTTAATTAATTAATTAAATCTCCGACAGTGCATTAAATGATGCATAGAAATTCTTAAATTGCGGATTATCGACTTTGAATTCGTCCGATCCAGTTGGATCGGTGAATTTGGAGTTGTTGAAACTATATGATTGAACTTTTAAATTTCTCGAAAGGGGTAGTTTTTTATATTGGACGGTCGAGGTTGCTCCGAATTATTAATTTTTTTGAGTTGAAATTCAGATATCTAAAAGTACGATCCTATAGTCTCAAATATTTTGAACCTATTGAACCGAACGGATCGTTCAAATTCAATCCCAAGAGTCTCCGATTTACCACCTATATCCATTTGCATTTAATGCTCCGACGTTAAAAAAAATTTAATTAACAATTTTAGGTAAGATAAGGATTACACGAGTAGTGTTTTTTTATCCGATTTTTTTATCAAAGTCGTAATTTTGTATTTCGACTTTATTTTTGGTCGGTGTTTCAAAATTCGACTTTTGCCGGACTACGTACAAATAAAAATTTTGGTACGTTATTCTTATAATTTTTAAAATAAACTACGTTATTTAAAAAAAAACTCTAAAAACTTAAAGGCGAGGGGAAGGGGGAGTCATCATATCCTCAACTATCTATCTATCTCACCCACACAACACACGATGTCATGTGCCGGCCGTGTCTTGTCGCCGAGCAGAAGAACGTCCAATTCAGGGCACTGTGGATAACAGGCTCTCTTCTCATCTCGTCCTCCGCACACACGCGCACGCACTGCCCCCTTGCACACATGGCGCTCCCCTGCTAAACTACCCACTCTCTCTTTGTTCTGTTCTGCCCCTCTCCCCCGGCTGGTGAGGCTCGATCGAGCACCCGCCGCACCGATCGGTGGTGGCCGAAACACAGTTGTCGAGTTAGCTGGGTAAAACGGCAAGCCATGTATCGCATGATGTGGGCAGTACCGGCCGGTAGGTGAAGGTACAGTCCCTTGATTAAGAGAGCGGATCATCTTCCCAGCGAAGAGAATATTCTCGATCCCTGACGAAAAGAAGTCACGATATCAGTCAGTTAAGTGATGGGTAGTAAACTAATAAGATGTCGGTAACAATTCAACTCCGTCGACAGCGACTTAATAAGTCGGTAAACCGTTACCGATACCTTACAAGTTCGCTACCGACGTCATACGGACTCGCTACCGATGGATAGTGAATTAATAATGCGTCGGTAACGATTTAGCTCTTTTCGATAACAATTCACCAAACTTGGTATTTGAATCGTCACTTAAATGACTCGAGGTCGTGACCGATTTTCATTGAAAACCGGAGATACTCCCTCCACCGGTCCGAACTCCTTGATTAGTTATCGGTTAACCACGGCACCAGCCCCCGCCCCCCTTCCGATCGCCGGTGATCGACCCACCATGATTGCTCGAAACTGTCCAACACACGCCTTGTTTTCCTGTGTGGAGCTCCTTGCGAGACGACGCTGGATGCTCTCTGTTTGGCCCTTAATCGCACGGCGCTGGCGCTGGCCCTCGATCGCGCTGGTCTGGTCGGCGAGCGGGCGACCTCTTGTGTGGCTCCCTCGGCTCTTTCTGTACGCTCGTCTTCGTGTCAGCTTCGCTGTCTGCGTATTGAGAGGATTGAACGGGTCATGACCAGTCTTATCGCTGCATTTAAATATGATGGACTAAAACAACCCGAGTTCGTCGGACGCGACATAGGGGTGTAAACGGAATTTAATAATTCGAAATTTCGATTCGATAAAAATTAATGAATTTTGAAATTATTTTTGTATCCTGTGAGTTTTCGGAATCGGAATCGGATATTCCGATATCTTATCGGAATCGAAATCAGGTGATTCCGTTTCCGTTTATCCGATTTCGATGAATTTTGAAATTATTTTTGTATCCTGTGAGTTTTCGGAATCGGAATCGGATATTCCGATATCTTGTCGGAATCGAAATCAGGTGATTCCGTTTCTGTTTATCCGATTTCGATGATAAATAAATAAATAAAAGTAAAAATAATCAAAATAAAATTAAATAAATCATAAAATATAATATATAAATAGATAAAATAGTAAAAACAAAATTTTAAAATATTATATCAAAATCTATTTATTATTTTTAAAGTATTAATAATTTTTTGAATAAAAATTAATATTTAATATTAGAATCGAAAATTATCTGATTCTAATCCGATTTCGATAACGGAATCGAAATCGGAACATGGTGATTTCGAAATTATCGGAATCGAAATCGAAATGCCTTATCCCTTATCAGAATCGGAATCAAATTTTGTGATTCCGTTATCGAATCCGACCCGTGTACACCCCTACGTGACAACCGCGGTGCTACCCAGTAAGAAATGAGTGCGGATCACCCCATTTAATTGATAATTCAATGATTTTCTAACTCCCGTCGTTTTACGCGAGAGGTCTGAAGTTACCAGCACTCTCCTGAGATAATCTGTACTCGTTAAAAATGTTGGGTAGAAGTCACCGGCGTCTTCTTTTTTTTTACAACTCAAGATAATTGACAGGTGTTGTGGCGGCCCCCTGATTTTTAATCTTTTGATATATTTAAAAATCTAGATGCTACAAACCTATATAATGGTAAGGGTGACCGCACAACATCTCATCTCTGGTTGGATGGTGCCATTTTTGGGAAAGTTAATGCCTACGTAAATTAAATATTAATTGCTGTTGTATGAGTGGCATGTTTTGACCGCGCATGAAAGAAGAAGCACCGGCAACCAAAAGCTATATATATGTGGCTACTGTTTGACCGAATATGTCGGAGACGATACGTCTTATTAAAGTTTTCACCCAAAAAATTCCGTTTTTGCGCGATGTATTCCCGGATGTAGCGTTTACTTCTTTGGGATATCGGCTGTCTGTTGTTACCAATAACTGGACACTCACGTTGTTGAATTATATGGTTCAGCCTCCCGGGAGATCGCGTATATGTCAAAATATCCTTTTTTCTCTCTTGTTTGGTATGAAAAAATAGTAATGCTTCTGCTCTGGAATATCTTACGCTAGAACAATATTTTTATTAGAATTCTGAGATTATATTCCATAAAAGTTATTCATATTTTCGTAAGAATTACTTATTTCAAGATGATGTGAAGTATGTTTTCCTCACTTGAAGGCTTATATATATCTTTACAAGGATAGATACTTGATTCCTGGAGAACCAAATTTTGGAGATAGTTTAGTAATGTCTTTTATTATAAAAATATATAAAATTTATTTTTAATAAATATTATTAATGGTACAAGTTAATTAACGCTGGATTACATTGATTTTAGAGTGCCTAATCTCTTAGCTTGAGGTAGATGCATCATTTTTATAAGTTAAATGTGATTATGTCTTATATTGCTAAAGGTTCAAAAATTATCTTTCGTATCACTATCCTTCCTTTTACCAAATTAGGTAAAAGTTTAACCTTTAATTATTCTGCTATTATTATTTTTAAACCAAATAACATGAGAACAACACCATATAGTTATTAAAATAGTTTTTATCTATTCAAACTATTTTTATTCCAATGCCAAACATGCAATTCAACTTGCTTTGGGAGTTGTCTGTTGTCAGATAAAATGGTGGATGAGATTCACACGTTTCAGTGTCAGGTGAGCATATATATCCAAATCTCTATTTTCGGTTTAAAATTCTAAGTGAAGAAGAGATTTTACATCCCCAAATGAATATGTCCCTTGGTTGAGAGAGTAAATTAAACGAGTTTGGTTCTCTTGGGAAGGAGCACCCTTCACCCTCTCACAAAAAAATGGGATCCACATATTTAATTGGTGATTTGACCTATGAAACCTACCGTTATCATGTAGACACCACTTTTTTATGATAGAGTAGAAGATGTTTTCTCCACCGGACTATCAAGAGAACCCGAACTCAAATTAAATTAACCTTTGTGTGCTATTTATATATATGTTTTTTATAGATTTAACTTAGACTCCAGGGTGTTTAGTTGCATGATAATTTGAGTTTTTGTTATAATTATATACTTTTGAAATAAAACTTGTTGATCAAGGAGTTTGACAAACATGACAATTTTATATTTTCAAAGTGATTCCTTCTTAAACAAAAGAGAGGATCACACCTCTTTTTTTATCTTGCGATCTCCCATTTTGTTTAATCATATATGGTAGTTACTCTCTTTTTTTATCGTATCCTTCCAAACATTATAATTTTTCGACATCGGTTAGTTCATATTTTATTTTAATATAAATTTTTTATCTTTGAAATGTACAAAAAAATATTGTGTAGCCAAACATCTCATAAGAATTTTTTATGATGGTTGAAAATCTTATTACAAACTAAAAATAATCACATGATAATTTTATAATCATATCCTACGACAGTAGTGTAGAATTTTTTTTGGATAATTTAAATTACATCGTTCACATGGTTTTCTCCGATAATTCCAACCGAACGCCACATCATACGTATTACTAATAATCCAAGCAAACCATTATAAAAAAGGACTTCGCTTATATCACCTGAGCGAAAATTTCCTCCCGCTCGCCAGTCGCCTGTAGACGGACGAGACGACCGGAAAACAAGCATTCCCCGCCGCAAAGATGACAAGTACTTCCTCCTGGCGCAGCGTTTGTAAAACAATAATAATAATAATTCTTTAAGTGTGAATTAGAAACAGATGAGATGACATAGGTATCGGTATAAAAATAAAAAAAAAAGATATATTTTTTACAAATCAGTCATTATAGTTATTGATAACTACAAATATATCTAAATAAAATTTTAATTTTTTATATATTTATTTTAGAACATAAGTGCATCCTCTCAAGTAAAATCACCCCCGAATGTCATCATTCAATTATTATTATTTTTTTGACAAAAGATAACCGCATCTTTTAGAGAGATAAAGGGTTGTGGAAGAGAGAAAATTATTAAAACAAGATATTTTAATTGTAAAACAATTAAAACCTTTGGTTACTATTAGGGGTGTCCATGGGTCGGGTCCGGCCCGGCCCGAGGTCGGCCCACTTAGGACCCGGTCCAAAATATATTGGTCCGACCTAACCCGGCCCGCATTACATTGTTGGCCCGGCCCGACACGGCCTGCAAAAAATATTGACTTGGCTCGACCCGGCCTGGCCCGGCCCAACTATATATTTTATAAATAAAAATTTATAAAATACGATAAATTTAATTATTTAAGATAACATTATAAAATTAATAATAATTTAATTAAAATATATTTTTAATAAGTAAAAATGATGTTTTTGACATTAAAAAATTGAAAGTTATTTGGCCCGTTTTATCCCACTTCGGCCCATATGTTGGCCCGACTAAAGTTTGTGGGCCAAAATCTTTGACCCGTCAAATGACCCGCAGCCGACCCGGCCCACGAACCCCCACGGCCCATTGCCACCCCTAGTTATCTTATTGAACCGTTATATTATAGATATCTTTAATATGTATCTGATTATCCATATCAATATCAAAACTTTTTAGTACCAAAAAAATATGACGCAGAACATAAGTGCCCTCTTGTATCAATTTTGACATAGACGATAGAGTTTACAAATATCGATCTCAAAATTGACAGAATGTCATTTTTGTCACCGAACATGACACCGAGTAGCAATATTCGAAGATGGTTAAGCTGGCACGTACTTAACAAAAAAATTAAAATTTTATTAAAATTTCAATGTTTGTTAAAAATATAACTAAGAATAAAAATAGTGACAAAACTGATCTTTAAAAACTCTAAAAATAAGAAATTACATTTATTGGAACCACGGTCTCAACCAGCATCTCTTCTACTGAGTTTAGATAATCTTAGAAGACTGACCGAAAGAATATCTTCCGCTCAAAATAAAAATATATATAATTCTTTAGAGATTGAATTTTTCGAGAGATCTCGAATTTGATCAATCTCTTCACGTAAATAAAAAAATAAATATATTAAATATCTTTACACATATACGTTAAATCATTTTTATTTTATTTATGTTCCGATATAAGTTCTCTATTATTTTTATATTCGTCTGACCGGAAGTCCTCGCTACCGCCGACCAGATGCCGGACTCCTTTCTTGTCCGCCGCCCTCGCCGGAGTTCACCGGCGGCCGTCGCTTCACGGCGGCGTCCTCGTACTCAGATGCGACTGCCGTCGCCTCCGGCCGTACCGCGGCGGAGCGTGGCGTCGACACATGAGCACTCGAGAGTCATGCCGCCGCGCTCTGACCAGCGCTCCGAGCTCTCCGGCCGCTGCCGCCCGCTGCCGCCCGCCGGCTCTCCCCACTGCCACTGCCGTCTGCCGGACTGCGACCGCGACGTCGACGGCGAGAAGAAAGCTTGCCGCCGGTTTCACGCCCACTCCGATCAGCTCCCCCCGACTGAACTATCACTTCTGATCAGCCGAAAAGAAGCTCCCAGGAAGGGTGTATTGCAGAGAGAGAGAGAGACAGGCTCGAGCGTACGTAGTACAGACTACCGTGTCGCCGCCCCGTTCGACGCCCGTCTTCTCCTCCTCCGCGGCGCCGCTGCTGATCCGGCGGGAAGAACCCACGTACGACGTTCCGGCGTGGCCTTCCACCGCCGCCGCCGCCACGAGTGCCAGTCGTCGTCTCGGACCCGACTGCTTCCTTGCAAAACGTCAGTCCGTAGCCATATGCGGTGCTCAGATACGTACCTCGTGCGTAGGTTACAGCTAAATGCCAGGCATAGGGCGGGCGGGCGGGCTGGCGTTCTTGAAAGATTTGATTTTTAAGGAGATCTCCAATGGTATGCTGCACTCTTTACCTTGAAAACACGGTTAAATTTAAGAATCAATCCAGGATAGATGACTCGCCGATCAGAGATTTAGTTTGTAACAACAACACGAGATCACGCCGAGGTCAGATTAAATCGGTGTATAAAAACGATAAACATGATTAGTTATTCTTCGAAGATTTAAGTTTCAAGAAGAAGAAAAACTCCCAAATTAAGTCTTATCCGGTGACATGGTGTGTGTACGACTGTACGTACGTACGTACGTACGTACGTAAGCATCTCCGGTCGGACCGTCTCTTCAAGTCTGGGCCGGCCAATGACCATCCGACACCTCAGATGTACGGCTGCATCTGCGTTAAGGTACGCGTCGCGGGGCACTGCATTTGTCCGCTCAGGACGGTGCCCGGAGATAACCTTCGCGCCGCCCGGTGGGTCCTTTCCGGAGGTCAGATCATGCCGTCCATGGGTGCCGTACGACCTTTGTGTGTTCCGGACGTCCGTCCGTCCCCGTCGACGTGGAATCCGAGGGTTTCAAATTTTGATTCCATTTTCATAAAATTAATTAATGATTTTAATTTCAGTTTAAATCATCTGAATCATATCAAGAATTACTCCCTGAATTAACTTAGATCTATCGCATCTTTTTATTTTTATTTTTTATTTTTCTAACTAAAATCTCTTCCGAGTCTCCGTTTAAAATGCCCAAATCAATATCTCACTCCTTACTCTTTCAATTTATCCATAATTAATGATTTTAATTTCAGTTTAAATCATCTAAATCATATCGAAAATTACTCCCTGAATTAACTTAGATCTATCGCATCTTTTTATTTTTATTTTTTATTTTTCAAACTAAAATCTCCTCCAGTCTACGTTTAAAATATCCAAACCAATGTCTCACTCCTTACTCTTTCAATTTATCTACGATTATTGTCACCTGTATATTTTCTCTAATGTACTTTGATCGCTCTAAAACCAATATCATAGAAAAATAAAATCGAATAAATTATAAAATTTAAAGGCGATATTTCTACAGAATATGATGTGCTTTAGAAAATCATCCAACCCGGTTTCGAATTTCCCATAAAAACACAAAATCAAAATAGAATCAGAATCACATGGTTGTTCCGATTGAATCACGATCAAAACAACCAAAGTTTAGCGGGAATCAAAATCAGAAATAATTTAGGTACTTTCCCAAACAAAACCAACGTCCACTGTAAAATGCCTCATTCCGCACATATATATACATACACATATCATACACCCAAAGGGTCTCAAAGACACTTAATACATGCAATTCAATTATGTGACTGTATAATTGTTCAAAAAAAAAGAAAAAAAAAGAAAGGACGGACAGACTGTAAAAGCGTGTGAATAATATATCAATCGGAGGAACTTGTGCACAGACCACCCGCGTCATGTCTGATCAAAAATGATATTATATCAACCTTATTGTTTAAGAATACTCAGAAAGTATGTATATTAAATTTGATAAAGGGCTGCCCTGCACGGGCGCCTGTTTCTAGGTGCACCCCCTAGTAGATCGAAGCCATGCATGGCGGATAAATAGGGTCTCTCTGATCCATGGCTTCTCTCCAGCGAATAAGTGGTTGTTGGATAAGCCAGGTTTGTTTGTTTTTTTTTTCCAGAATAGTTCAACCAGCATGAACAGACTTGAATAATTAGTCTAGCCAGTTTGATCTGGTTTAATCTTGTTTGATTCAGACCATGCATTAATTACGGAAATAATATTTTGATAGTGTGTGTGTATATATATATATTCGAAACATCAGATGACTAAAAGAATATGCTCCGAGAATAGAAGGCATTAATTAATGTTGCTAATATTATATGTTATTTTTTAGAATATCTCGATTTTATTTCAGCTGACATATTACTCTTACTACAGCATATTTATCGTAATGTGAGATCACCATTTTTCCTTGTGTTTATGTGTACCATATTGTTTATATTTATCATAATGTGACATATAGATTGGGAGAATCTACCTTCAAAACTAATGATAAGACATCATTTGTGATGTTCCATCTATTCTTGAACGCAAATTATATTTTATATCGACTTTTTATAAATTCAAGTGGCACTAATTTATTTTGGAATACATATTAAATGGAGTTGTTAATCAAATATTTAGTTGAGCTGTTCGTGAACTTAATCGAGCCAGAGCAGGGGCCCCTTCATGGTTGGCTATATAAGTAAAGGATTGAATTTTTTATGCAAATTTATTCTATTAACATAATAAATGAGTTGGGTTGGGTTGAATTTTTATAAATCCGAAGTTGAGCTCCTCGGGGAGTGTATTGATTCGTAGGCACCCCAACGTGGGAATCAAAATGGGCCATTCGATACAAGAATTATTTTGAGATAAACCCCACCTGACCTGAAAATTAAGCTTGTGCTAAACAGGGCGGGCGGCTTAATTAAGGTGCTTTGAAACTTTCTTTTTCTCGCATAGGAAATAAAGAAAAATAGGTCAAAGGTTGATGATGATCACCCTACCAATTGACTTCACCTCACCCAACATAAGAGAACGCTTCAAAACGATCATTCATGGGCTTTTGAGCTTGTATTGTAGCGGGCTTGGGCAAATCTATGTGGTGCTCTACTCAGACAGGTTTTTTTTAAAAAAAAAATAAATTTGTATGGTTTTGTGGCTGCTGGGATTCGAGCCCAGGTCTCCACGGCCACAACGTGGAATTCTCACCACTAAACTACAGCCACAATGTTGTGAGGGCACCTTTGGCTAGAAATAAATTAATCGTTAACTGAATAGACAACCAGATTCAACCCAACCTGTAGTACAACATATTAACTTGGCCCATTTAGTCCAGCCTTAATTTTAATCTCATAGATATCTTGTTACCAAATTTAATAAATAGAAATAAAATTACAAGAATGTTAACAGCTCATAATATATTTTTAATAAAATTATGTAATGAAATTGTCAGTCCATTTACCCCGCTTTGACCTACTTCGTTGAGAATAAAGACCCAACTAAAAACTACGGGCTAAGATATTGGGCTCGTAAGTTAGCCTGCAGGCCGACTGGCTCATTACCATCCCTGTTCAGCATCATACAGAGATGGTAAAAAAACATCTCCATTTACAAATGAACAACCCTGATGTTCGCAATTCTCTACAGGCTTCTCTCCAAGCAGATCCGAGTCCGAGTGTTCTAAAGCGACGAGAACCGCATCCAGACCCGCGATCAGCCCGCGAAAACTCTCCGCCGGATATCCGATACCAACCTCTCGGCGTCCCCTGCCAGGTCTTCCGCTGGGCACCCGCCAGCTCCCCCCCCTCCGCCCTTCTCCTTCTCCCTCGCCAGCTTCAGAGCATCCGCCATCTCCCGCGCTTTCCTCATCACCGACCTCTTCCCGCCCTCGCGCTGCCCCCCATCCCTCTCCCTGTACATCCCGGGGAGCTTCTTCGAGTGCGGCGCCTGCGCCATCAGCCCCTCGACCTTGGACGCCGCCGCCGATCGGCCCGCCCTTCTCAGCGCCCCCGCCAGCATTCGGCACGTCAGGTACTGCGGCACGATCCCTCTCTTCACCATACTCTCGAACTCCTCGCAGGCCTCCTCGAAGCGGCAGGCGCGGCAGAGAAGGTGCACCACCATGGAGCTCGTCGCCAGATCGGAGTCGAGCCCCCTTGCTCGCATCTCCCCTATCACCTGCCCCGCCAGGTCCGCTCTCCTCCCCTCGCACAGCAGCTTGATCAGCAGCTGATAGGTGAGTCGGTCGGGGGCGTACCCGCCCTCGATCATCTTGTTGTACAGGGCCATGCCCTCCTCGATCCTGCCCGATCTGACGAAGAACCTGAAGAAATAGTTGTAGGTGGTTGGCGTGGGGAGGATGCCTCGGCCAATCATGGTCTTGAGCACCCTGCTGGCCCCCGCCAGATCGCCCTTCTTGCAGAATCCCTTGACGAGGGAGTTGTACGTGGAGATGTTTGGCGAAATGCCATACAGGGGAAATCTCTCCACCTCGCCGAGTGCTTCCCTGAAGCGTCCCGCCTCCGCGAGGGCGTCCACAACCGGGTTGCAAGTAATCTCGTTGGGGAGGATACCTGCTGCAGACATCTCCTCCAGGAGCCCCACCGCGCGGTCCACCCGGCGCATTCGGCAGAGGCCTTCTATCATGGTGCCGTAGGTCACTACAGTCGGGCGTACGCTCCCTTCTTGGCGCATCTCCTCCCACAATTGCTCCGCATTGCGGAGGCGCCGGGACCGGAGCCAACCGTTGAGAAGGATGTTGTACGAACGGACTGTCGGGGACCATCCAGGCTCCGCCTCTCTTCTGCGGTTCAGGTACTCTGCTGCCGTCCGCGTGTGGCCTTCCTTGCAGAGTGCATCTATGAGCAGATCGAACGCGTCCGTCGCATCTGCATCGACAGCGGAAACAGGCGGAGGACCCGGCAAGGGATGGGAATCGCGCAGGTATTCGTATGTGCGGATGGCCGCCTGCGGCATTCCGGCACGGGCATACCGGCGGATGAGCGCGACGAAGGCATCGGAATGGGGAAGGGGTTCGGCGCCGGCGGTGCCTGCAAGGAGGACGGACCAGGCGGCGGAGAAGGAGCGGGATTTTCCAAGGAGGTCCACGAGGGAAGTTATCAGGAAGCGATTGAGTCGGAAGCCGGGACGGGCGCGAGCCCAGCGAAACAGGGCGAGGGTGGGTGTCGGCGAGAGCTCGGAGGCGCGGAGGACTGCCTCGAGGAGCGGAGGGGAGGGGTTGATGCCCGTGGCATCAAGGGCGGCGTCCAGATCGGACGGCTCCGCGAAGGGCGCCGTGAGCACGCGGGCGATGGCCCCAGCCTCCCGCTCGAGGACGGAGAGGTCCGGTTCCGCCTCTCCGGCCGCCGCTTCCGACGCCGATGGCGGCGGCTTCGTGGCCGCAGCAGCTGCATCTGGTAGAGGCGGCGTGGGGGTCAGGGACGGCCATGGGAGCAGCGGCTTCCCCGGGCCGGAGAGCGACGTGTGTGCGGGGGAAGAGAGGAAGCGGGCGCTAGGGTTTCCTCCGGGGTTTAGGCATCTAGGGATACGGAAGAGGAAGACGACGGCTGCCCGCCGTATCAAGTGCGAGGACACCATTTCCTGCCTCTGCCCCCCAAACAAGCTTTCTAAAATACGATCAACATCTTGATTCGGCCGTACGACAATTCAGATCAAGCTAAAACAAACGTCATCTTACGAGGTGTTGGTTGCCATGATTCTTAAACAAAGAAAAGAGAGTCTCACCGCTTTCTTTTTTTTCTTGTGGTCCCCTCACTTTGTTTGGTTATTGTGATAGTTACTCTTTTTTTAATCACATCCTTCCAAACATGATAATTTTATGTCATGAGTTGATTCACTCTTTATTTTAATATAACTTTTTATCATGAAAATGTACAAAAAGTTATCGTGTAACCAAACATCCCATTAGATGTTAAGATTTAACAATGATAGGGCAATTATAGGATCTTATGGGCTGTTTGGTTGTTAGTCAGAATTAACAATAAGATCCTATAGCCCATAAGTTAGTCAACTTATGTTATAAGCAACTTATTGTTAAAACTTTAACAATATGTTAGTCAGAATTTTTTTGGTGAAAACTTTAATAAGACGTATCTTCTCCGACATATACGGTCAAACAGTAGCCATATATATATATATATATATATATATATATATATATATATATAGCTTTTGGTTGCTGGTGCTGCTTCTTTCATGCGCGGTCAAACCGTGCCACTCATACAGCAGCAATTAATATTTAATTTACGTAGGCATTAACTTTCCCAAAAATGGCACCATCCAACCAGAGATGAGATGTTGTGCGGTCACCCTTACCATTATATAGGTTTGTAGCATCTATATTTTTAAATATATCAAAAGATTAAAAATCAGAGGGCCGCCACAACACCTGTCAATTATCTTGAGTTGTAAAAAAAAAAGACGCCAGTGACTTCTACCCAACATATTACTTAACGAGTACAGATTATCTCCGGAGAGTGCTGGTAACTTCAGACCTCTCACGTAAATGACGGGAGTTAGAAAATCATTGAATTATCAATTAAATGAGGTGATCTGCACTCATTTCTTACTAGGTAGCACTGCGGTTGTCACGTAGGAGTGTAAAGGGGTCGGATTCGGTAACGAAATCACAGAATTCGATTCCGATTTTGATAAGGGATAAGGCGTTCCGATTCCGATTCCGATGATTTCGAAATTACCATGTTCCAATTTTGATCCGATTTCGATTCCGTTATCGAAATCGGAATAGAATCCGATAATTTCCGATTCCGATATTAAATTTTAATTTTTATTCAAAAATTTATTAATAATTTACAAATATTTAATAAATTTGATATAATATTTTAAAACTTTGTTTTTATTATTGTATCAATTTATATATTATATTTTGACGGTCTTCCTTCTTTTTACCGGAACACCGGGACGCAATTTCAATTACTCAGAGTTTGGTTCATCTCTGAAGAGAGTTTTTCAACTTCTTCGCACAGAAGGTGATATAATGTTGATGATCCGTTTATCTAATACAGGGTGTTGTTCATTGGCAACCACCGGCATCGGCGATGGAGAAGGTTAAACAGAAGGTATGGGATCCCGTGATCAGTCGCTATGGTGCTGACGAAGGAATTCCCGAGTTAAGAAAAGCATTACATGAAAAGGTATGATTTTTCAGTGTTAAGGCCCGACTGATTGGAATTTGATGTCTGTATGATGTTTAAATTGGGGTCATTTCCACAGGCCCAAGGTTTTGTAATTCATTCGATCTGTAGTTTAGTTGCTACATATGATACTAGAGCTAATGTGTCTTTTTATTTAATATAATAATACCACATATTCATTTGCTAAATTGATGTAGAAAAATGACATGGTCATCAGAAAAAAGACGGACAAAAAGAGAGGTGTCTGTAAAAGAAAAAAAAAAAAAAAGCTTGCGACTGGCTATAAGCTCTCCAGAAGGACTATAAAAAGTGCATGACCGCGTAAATCAACATACCATTCTTTACCACAAATAAAAGGGCAATTCTCTTGGAAGAGAAAAAGCTACTGCTTGAAGATTTTACAGTTCTTTCCAACTTACGTCTCAAAAAGCAGCATCTATGTCAATCTCCCAAAAATTTTATTGGACTTCCTGCACCTTCTCCTCCCAACTGAGTGGCAACTCAGAGCAAGGGAAGGATGGATATCTCCAATACTATTCTAGATATTGATTAGCAGGTGGGTGATCTGCAGTTTCTTTCAATATTCTCATCACAAAAGCAGCATCTAACCCTAGGGGAAGAAACATTTCTGATGATAACCAGTAGGCAATCTAGCAATGGAAGAACTACCAAATAAGGCTACTCTTCTTGATCAGAGACAACACTTTCCTGACCTGCATATGGTAAGGAAAGGAGGGCTCATCAAATGTAGAACTTTCTCAGCCAACATAGCAGTAAAAGAGCCCTTAGGCAACCAGTCCCTCTTGGCTGGAATTGGTCTCCATATTTGGATATGAACCAATAACTGTGAAATCTTCTCTTCTGTAAGTCTCAACTGCAAGAGGAACAACAACAAGAAGAGAACCTGCCAAACAATCCTTGTACAAAACCACTCTGAGAAGATTCTGGCAGATTTTTGGTTTCCACTGAACATGTTAATCCATTATCCAGCTGATCTGGTGTGACCTATATTGAGATCCACATTGTCCGAACATGGTCTAACCTCAAAACTACCTGGCTTCATGCGCTCGCTTCAAATTTATGCTGACTAGGGGTAAAGTTTTTCTTTTACTTTACACCGGTTTTGGAAAGTTTGGTAATGGACTGAAAATTCTCCCAGAAATGCTAGAAGTTGTCTTGATTTGTATATTCATTACCCTGTCAGAAAATGGCTTAAATTATTGGTTTTATTATGGTATTTAAGTTTGCTGACATGATATAGGGAAGATTTGTTTAGATATAATATTTCTTTTATTTATTGGTTGCAGATTGGTTAGAGAAGACTCTTTCAGGAAGACATGGTAAATCCATCCCAAAACTTGTTACTGTTGTAAATCCTGGCAATCCTTCAGGGGTTTTTATCCCAAAGCCAATCCTACAGGTATCTTTTTTGTTTCCCAATGTAAATCTCTCTCTATGATTATCTTCTCCTAACCATCGCTTTTAGTATTGTACAGAGAATTTCAAGTCTATGCAGAAGTTCAGGTACTTGGCTCCTTGTAGATAACACTTATGAGTAAGTTTATCAATATCCTTCAAGTGATACTAACATTACTTGTAATAAGACACATTTTAATGGTTCCAATTGAATAGTCTTCTTCACTGGAGCAACTATTTTCAAACACAAGCTTATCCAGGTTGCTTCATTTTGTGATATATGGGGATTAACATCACCGAGAATGGGAGATTGCCATGGTTTGGGCATATTTTATAGTTGTCGCCCACACTTTGCTGGGCAAGGTTCAAGGGCAACTTCTGCCTGGGACAAGGATGCCCAAGGTGCCTCCTTAAGGGCTCAAGGCACCTGCCTACCCTAGCCCGACCAACTACATGTTTGATAAAATTTTTGCTCCTGAAGAGCTTTGCCTCCCCCAGAAACACATAAAGCTTTTAAAATTTTCTTTATCCTTCTCCTAGCTCCCTCCTCTGTCTGTCTCTATGCATGTATGTAAACATCCATGTTGCCAACCCCAAATAGTTTTGGAAAGCATAGTTTCTACCAACTATAATCTCCCTTTCCACATCATTGGTGCCTAGCGTGATGAAATAAAGACAAGTGACCTATATAAGTTGCCTTTGATTGTCCAAAATGATTTACAATATAGAGCCCTAGATATATGGTTTTACTCAAGAATTTACTCAAGAATATAAAATTTTGCATGCACTTAATTTATTATGCTGAGCAATGTCTTATATAAGAAAGGCATGCCCAATCATCTTTTTCATATGCTTAGTTAACTGCATTCTCGTTCTTGCTCTCACTGCTCCATTTTCTTTACGCGTTACATTTTTAACAAAACAGGTGATTTTACTTCGTCATCTTAGGGAATTGTTGCAGTTGAAGAGAACTCAAAAGCTAGACATGGGAAGATCCTGCAATGTTGAAATATGCTATTTTGATATGGTTAAACAATTTGTGTGTAGGGTTTGACAAGAAACTCTTGATAGACACGCTTCTGTTCTGTATGTTTGTTTCCAAGTCCACTGTGGTTTTCTAGAATCATACTGACGTTTGGTTTACTTGGCATTATAGATAGTTAGGTGTGATCTTTATTATAAACATATTCATATATCTGCATCTTCTTCTGAAGCTTATCTATGATTTTTATTAATCATTACTTTTGTTTGGCATTATAGTGAGATGTAAGGTGACATTTTGCAGTCAGAGAATTGAATCTTTGAATCTTTTATTAATCAAGAACATGATTTGTTCTCTCTTTTTCTTACGTAATCATTGCTCATTTATTTAGCTGAAACAGTCTTAAACGAGGTCTTCAATTTTCAGCAAGATGTCTTATAGTAAGACGTTGAACGTGGAGATTGTAGTTGAGTGCTACTATATCTTCTACACTATTTTTTTGGCCCCAGCGTTGTTGATTGTTATTTTATTTATATTTACATGTTATCTGTTTAGTATTATAGAGTTCGGCTATAGTTAATGGGATGCATACTTTTCCTAATTATTGATCATCTTGCTACCCCACCATAATTCTAAGATCTGCAAACGCTTATACAGAAGTTTTCTGTAGCCTTAACATGTATAGTTTTCCTGTCTTGTATGTTTTGATAAAACAATCGTTTACATCCGTGTCATTGTTGGAGTCAATATTTTAGTTTCTATCATGAGCTTTTGGAAATTATTTTATTCATCTTGCTTTCATTGTCTGTGTTCCTTTATCACCTACACATGTACGAGATGCTTGACAGAAGTTCATTTGTTCAGCTTATTATTATAGTTCATGGTCATGGGTTGTAGGAATCATGTTACTTGTGAGGAGAGTGGTAATGTGTTTTGTAATACAGTCAAGCATTGAAACTGAATCATTTCATAGAACTGATTTATGTTGTTTTCCCTTTGCGCTAAGTAACATATTCAAGCATTGAATTTAACCATATGCCTTCTTATTTACTTGTGCAGGTATTTTATGTTTGATGGATTGAAGCATTATTGCATAGAAGATACCCATATAGTCAACATTTTCTCCTTCTCAAAAGCCTATGGGATGATGGGATGGCGTGTGGGATACGTAAGTTTCTCTTTTTTGTTCTTTGTTTTTGTATAGAAGTGTCGCTGAAGCGTTTTTTTCCTTCTTCCAATTACAAAACTGTTATAACCTGAAGTAAATTTCCTGTTGCATGCCGGTGGTTCTGATCACATTACCAATTCCTGTGCACTTATATTTATGTGTGATGTCAGTAAGAGCCATCGCAGGAACTAACTTAAGATGCCACCTTCTGGAATTGAGCAGATCCTCATTCTGTACCTTTGCATATGCTAAATTTCCGATGGCTTTTGACCATCAGTCAGATTCAGGCAAGTGATCCCTCCTCTCTTGCTCAAAATATTCAGTCGTAGCCACAGGATCCCTCTTTGGGTGCCCAGTCACAAAAGTATCCAACTTGGAAAATTGCAGCTGATCCTGACGCAACCTTTCCAGCTGGATTACCGAGTGGATAAGTTGGCTAGGATTAGCATAGACTAACAAAATTAGATTCCTGGACTGCAAGATCATTGCTGATTTTGACCCAGTTATAGTACCTTCCTCTTTCTTAAGAACATTGCGTGGTGTTCTCAACCGAGTTTAAAGTCTAGAACCACTTATTTAATCATTCCCTTCTCTTTCATGAAAGAGTGAATTACAATATTGGCTTCCGAACGGAAGATGCAACTGCTTGCCATCTTGTACACGGACTCTCTCAGAACTGGAGCCATTTGACGTTGTGGTCATCAGTATGGCACATATGGGTACTTCTCTTCCATGAGGTCACGGAGGACACTAAAATATATTTCCTTAGGGTGGTAGTAATGCTTGGAGCTGTATTGCATTATTTTGCCCACCATGCTGACATCAAGTTCGTGTATGTTCTCATAGAGGGTTATTTATATTATTTGATGATTGTTGCTGAAAGATTATGTCAGAAATTGTCCATTCGTAAAGATGAAAATTTTATTTTATTTTTTAAGTTTAGGATTTTCTTGCAAAACCCTAACGGGATGTCAGAATTCGGTCCATTTGTAGGATTCCTATACTATGACGTCAGATCTTACGCATCATATATGTCCATGAAAGAGTTAATATTTGTTAAAGTATTTTCTTAAAAAAGAAAAGAAAAGAAAGAGACTGTCACCCGACGGACCGTCCTACGCGCGCGGACTTTGCGCGTCCATTTCCTTGTTTTCCCCGCCGTTGGAGAGCATCCAACGTAAGGAAAAAATATATATTTTTATATGGGCTCTTTCTCTCTTGGCGTTCGGACAAAAAGCCGAGGGCTTCTTCTTCTTCGCTAGAAGCACTCAAAGTAAGATCGGTTCTCATAGCTCTCCTGAAGGACGTGCTGACGGGAGAGAAGAGTTTCGCCTACCCGAGGGTCGTCGTATCTCTAGGAGGACGTTGCCGCGAGAACCGCACGTCGGTTGGCAATAGAACTCTTAGTTCTAGCGATTACGCGCTTCGACCCGACAGGCTATGTTTCTAACTTCGTTTATTTAATTTTAATCTGTTCGTATAGTTGTGTTTTTGTCGATTTTCGAGAAGACGACCCAACAATATTGTGGTCGTGATTGATTATACTTCCATTCATTTCATTCTTTTTAACAAGTTCCCTTCCAACTTTGCAGATAGCTTATCCGTCTGAAGTCGAGGGGTTGGGAGCTCAGCTTTTGGAAGTCCAGGACAACATACCCGTCTGCGCTTCTCCGATAGGACAACATTTGGCTCTTTGTTCCTTGGAAGAGGGTCCTGAGTGGATTCAGGAGAGGGTGCAGACCTTGGAGAAGAATAGAGAGCTCCTCAGAGAGGCTCTGTCTCCCCTCGGGGAAGAATCGGTGAAGGGTGGCGAGGGCGCTATTTACCTCTGGGCAAAACTTCCGGGGGGATGTTCTGATGACTTCGAAGTGGTCCGGTGGCTTGTACATAAGCACAGGGTCGTGGTGATCCCCGGGAGCTCTAGTGGTGGTCATGGCTATATTCAATTATCATTTGGAGGGTTAAAAGAAATGGACTGCGAGGCTGCAGCACAGAGGCTGAAGAGAGGGTTGGAAGAGCTTGTGAGTGTAGGGATGGTAGTATGATATTCTTGCCACTCGCTTTCGTTTCTGGAAAAAAATATTTATACCACTGATATCAACCAACACGCCTTGAACAAACCTTAAGCAGCATTGGTCCCTGGTTACATTGGAGGTGGTGATAAGTGGATGTGCTCTTCTATCTTTGCTCCCTCACATTCCAGGTTATTCTCAGATGAATACAGGTACAAGCAATTTTACCTATGGAAAGTGATATTAGAAAAGGTCCTCTTATGTTTTGCCCCCCTGTTTGGTTAGAGTTTCATTTTTGATACTATATCAATATTGATATTAATATTTTAAAATGTTGAGTATCAATATCAAAAATAATACAAGTTGTCACTTGTATTACGTAATATGCTTTGTTTACATTATAAATTTTAAAATTGATACAATTAACCAAATACATCTCGATGATTCCTATCAATATCAATTTTAAAATTGATGGGGCATTAGGTAGCTAGTCTTGGGGGTATTTATGTTACTGTAGTTATCGGGTAAACTGGCGTATAATGAATTTGTACAATGGCATACATATACATACACACATGCATGCATACTCTGTTTTACGTTAAATGACTTTTTTTAAGGTTTTTTTCTCTCTCCCAGACCATGGCTTTTGTTCAGCTATTTTACTTGGATTCATCTTGCTTCCTGCAATCTTTATGGCTCAAATCTTGGCTGCGGAGTGTTGTAATGAATTCCAGATTGGTATTAAAAGGTGTTCGCCAATTGTTGTAAAATAGGTTTTTATATATAATTTCTTCTTGAACAAAATTAGGTGAAGCTTTTCTTTGTCTTTATGTTTTATTTTACTTTTTTTATATGATTCTGACTCTTTTTGTTAATATATCTTATCAAACATGATAAATTTGTGTCTTTACCTATCTTACGCTTTATTGTAATAAAACATTTCATCATAAAAATGTATAAAAATTACTTTACAACGAAACATTCTATTAGATCGTAGAATATGAGTTACTTTTCAGATAAAATGAATAAAATAAAACATTCTATTAGATCCTTTACTTTTTGTTTTTTTTTCCAGATAAAATGAATAAAATTTTTTGAACCTGTAAGAGTCTTTCTAACTTCTTTTAAGCAAAATATCCAATCAAAGCTAAAAGCTTAGTGGCCGTTACAACATGAGTTACTTTTAATTGAGCGAGGAATTATATTTCTAGTAATATGAAGTTATAACATTAAGTGAGCCGAAACAATAATTTTTCTGCCAAAGCAACATTAATACACACAAAGCTTTAGGAAAATAGTTTAGGAGAGTAGTCGAACAAAATCAACCTATGTATATTGTAATGCTTTCATGGAAACATATTTACATATATCCAGATAATGAATCGAGTTCTCAATTTCTCCCGGAAAACATATTCTTCGAATGTGTTTTACTTTATTTTTATATCAAATAGATCATTTAGTAGTCCTTTAGGTAAAAGAGTGCAGATCACTCCAAGAAAGTGTCCGAGAATATAACCTCGTGTTCCTCACATTAAATAGAACTTCCATTTAATGTTTGGTTTAATTGTTAATTTGATGATCTCTCGATTCTCAAGATATTAAATGAGAATTTTATGCAAGAGGTCTGAGATTGTAGTTTCAAGCGCACTCTTTAGGTGATCCGCACTATATTTAGAATATTCAGTCAAAGGGCAACTCGGGGGAATCTAAAACCCAAATGTCTCTTACCCCAAAATCCAAATGTTCTCGTCGGATAACCACGTAGGGTGCTGGCCCTGAAGGAAGGAGATTGAGGTAGAGAGAGAAGGGGATTCTCGGGCAACCTTGGTTCCAGGTAAAAGAGCTATATATGTTCAAGAACATTTCTCCATGGAGCATTCTTTTTTATATAGAGAGCTAATTTCCGCTGCGTCACTTCTTCTTCCACTGGGGAATGCGCTGGACGACGACCTGGCGCAAGCAAGAAATTCAGAGTAATATTATAAACACAAGATGAATAATTTTATCCTTTCCTATGAACTGTTCGACTGAGATATCGCATGCAACTGATAAGAAAAATTTGTTATCAAGCAAAGCACGCATCCCATATTTAAGAACAAAGAAAGTACCTTGCCAGAGTTCTCCTTGTTTCCAACGATCGTCTGGCAGGCGAGCCTCCATGAGTCGGGCTTCTGCGTAGACCCAGTTTCAGCCGTTTTGATCGGGAAATGGACGAGAAAGGCCGTGTCACGAGATCAACGTAGGGAAGGCCAGCTAGAGTTCTCACCTTCTTCAGGTACCGCTGCTCGGTGGGAGTCCTCTCATTCAAGAGCTCCTTTCCATCGATGATCTGCAGAACGGCGTCAAGCGAACGAAACCAGTAAGGTAAATCAAGCATCCGCGAATTCCATACGAGAGATCCCTGCTTTCGGGTGCTGTGCTCTGCTGCCTCACAGTTCCAGGCTGGAGAACGGAGATTCGGGGGGGAGAGAGAGAGAGAGGGGGGGGGCATGCAAATGGCCCATCGCGATGCTTCGGCTTGGTACCTCGACAATGCAAGTCCCACAGCTGCCGCCGCCGCCGCAATTCATCACCTTCCCCTGAGAGGGAAGAAAAAGTTGACGGACACTAGTAGCATGTAGTATGTACAGTTCTTCCCAGAAAGAAGCGGCGCCGAATTCGATGTGCTCAGCTTACGTAGGTAGCGTAGAGCTCGATCTTGCTGTCTAGCATGATGTCGCGAAGCAGCTTCTCGCCGCTCGCCGCCACTGCGTTCTGGCTTTGGTACGATCCATCAGCCTCCGGCTTCGGCTGCACAAGTGCAGGTAGACAACATATATGTTTATAGATGGACAGCGAGAGAGAGAGAGAGAGGAAAGAAATAATGCGAGAGTAGGAACTCACCGAGATGAAGTCGAGCTCTATTTGGGGATTTCCCTCCTCGGATGTGGAAGGGTTAGAGGAGGAAACCGCGGCAGAGGAGGAACCAGAGGATGCAGCAGCTAGAATAACTGGGCGGCTTCTCTTGGCGGTCGACGGACCCGAGGAGAGAAACAAGTGGCAAGATTCAGGGCGAGGGACGACGGCGGAGGTCGGAACGAGGGCGTCGGCGGTGGCGGCCTTCCGACGAAATTGCAAAGGAGCGGACACGAGGCTCGTGGCTGCCATCTTTCTTCTTCTTCCTCTTTCCCTGATCTCAATCAGGCTTCTGACCAGCGGGGCAGTGGCTAAAGAGCTTAATCCCGTCGCCGGCCACGCGCGGTGGGCGGGGCGGGAGGAAGAGGGAGGATATGGAGCAGCTCGCCGTCGAGGGGGGGTTCCCACGGTGGAGCTGGCGTGTGTCGGAGGAGTCCACACGCGAGCTCGTGGCCCACAGGCTACCACGCCGGGGCTTTCGAGTCGAATCAAACCGGATCAAACGGCTTAAACCGAATCAAATAAAATATTATAATTGTATTAACAAAAAAACAACATGTATCTTTATGATAAATAAAAATTAATTTTTCTTATTCAAAACTTACAATTTAATAAAAAATAAATTATTTAAATCATCCTTGAATTCTCCCAGGAGGCTCGTACATATTTGGAGAGTCGAAAAAAAGTTGTTCGTGAACGTTGGGTCTCCCCGGTTGAAGAGTTGTTCTCCGAGACCTCTCACATTTTGTATTAAATGTACGATACAATGGTCAATTAAAATAGGATACGATAGATATTTAATACAAAAATATAAGAAATCTCGGAAAACTCCACGAGGAGACCTCTCGAGTGATCTGAATTCCTTGCGTGAAAGATTTATATTACGTACATATCTGGCATTACTACCGTCGAATATCCAGCTGGCATCAATATCAATTTTGACTTTGATATTCCCAGATGATAAGTATCAATGAAAAATTGATACTAACAGACACTTATAATATTACATTTCGTACTCTTATTGATAGATTTCTATCAATATCACTTTAAAAGTTGAAGAATGTTCAACGCCGTTGCCGAACAGGCTTCAAGTTAAATCTTAACATCCAATGGGATGTTTAGTTACATGATAACTTTTTGTACATTTTCATGATAAAAAATTATATTAAAATAAAAAGTGAATCAACTCATGACATAAAATTATCGTGTTTGGAAGGATGTGATTACAAAAATGAGTAACTATCACACATAACCAAACAAAGTGGGGGGGGGACCACAAGAAAAAAAGAAAGAGGTGAGACTCTCTTTTCCAACAGCCCATAAGATCAAACAGCCAACTTATTGTTAAAACTTTAACAATAAGATCCTAGCCCACAATCCTTGCTGAAAGAGTCTTCTCTAACCAATCTGCAACCAATAAATAAAAGAAAGACTATATCTAAACAAATCTTCCCTATATCATGTCAGCAAACTTAAATACCATAATAAAACCAATAATTTAAGCCATTTTCTGACAGGGTAATGAATATACAAATCAAGACAACTTCTAGCATTTCTGGGAGAATTTTCAGTCCATTACCAAACTTTCCAAAACCGGTGTAAAGTAAAAGAAAAACTTAAACCCTAGTCAGCATAAATTTGAAGCGAGCGGATGAAGCCAGGTAGTTTTGAGGTTAGACCATGTTTGGACAATGTGGATCTCAATATAGGTCACACCAGATCAGCTGGATAATGGATTAACATGTTCAGTGGAAACCAAAAATCTGCCAGAATCTTCTCAGAGTGGTTTCGTACAAGGATTGTTTGGTAGGTTCTCTTCTTGTTGTTGTTCTTCTTGCAGTTGAGACTTACAGAAGAGAAGATTTCACAGTTATTGGTTCATATCCAAATATGGAGACCAATTCCAGCCAAGAGGGACTGGTTGCCTAAGGGCTCTTTTACTGCTATGTTGGCTGAGAAAGTTCTACATTTGATGAGCCCTCCTTTCCTTACCATATGCAGGTCAGGAAAGTGTTGTCTCTGATCTAGAAGAGTAGCCTTATTTGGTAGTTCTTCCATTGCTAGATTGCCTACTGGTTATCATCAGAAATGTTTCTTCCCCTAGGGTTAGATGCTGCTTTTGTGATGAGAATATTGAAAGAAACTGCAGATCACCCACCTGCTAATCAATATCTAGAATAGTATTGGAGATATCCATCCTTCCCTTGCTCTGAGTTGCCACTCAGTTGGGAGGAGAAGGTGCAGGAAGTCCAATAAAATTTTTGGGAGATTGACATAGATGCTGCTTTTTGAGACGTAAGTTGGAAAGAACTGTAAAATCTTCAAGCAGTAGCTTTTTCTCTTCCAAGAGAATTGCCCTTTTATTTGTGGTAAAGAATGGTATGTTGATTTACGCGGTCATGCACTTTTTATAGTCCTTCTGGAGAGCTTATAGCCAGTCGCAAGCTTTTTATTTTTTTTTCTTTTACAGACACCTCTCTTTTTGTCCGTCTTTTTTCTGATGACCATGTCATTTTTCTACATCAATTTAGCAAATGAATATGTGGTATTATTATATTAAATAAAAAGACACATTAGCTCTAGTATCATATGTAGCAACTAAACTACAGATCGAATGAATTACAAAACCTTGGGCCTGTGGAAATGACCCCAATTTAAACATCATACAGACATCAAATTCCAATCAGTCGGGCCTTAACACTGAAAAATCATACCTTTTCATGTAATGCTTTTCTTAACTCGGGAATTCCTTCGTCAGCACCATAGCGACTGATCACGGGATCCCATACCTTCTGTTTAACCTTCTCCATCGCCGATGCCGGTGGTTGCCAATGAACAACACCCTGTATTAGATAAACGGAAGGACAATTCATCCCTACGATGCGGATTTCCAGTAAGCAGAAACAGAAGGAGAGGACCCGGTATTCCCTCCTAGAACAGAGTAAAGAACGATTGACGCATCAAAAAGCCTTGTCTACATTAACAAGAGAATATATGTTTCTACCACGAAAACTTCGGATGTCGGCAAGACCAGGCATGCAAGACAGGTCGACCGCACAGCAGAAACGCAGAAACCATCGATTAGCCCGATAGAAATATCAACAACCTGCGCCAAGGAGATCGCGTCCTTCGCCCCCACGCATCAACTCCTGGATCTGCAACAAAAACCGAACAAAATTACCACTGTCGTCACGGTAACAAACTCCCTTCGAATCCAGAACCAGCCATCACCCCACCCTGCACTCCTCGGCGCGACAACCTCCCAGCTCCCCACTCCTTACGCTCCTCACCTGAACCATGACGGGGGTATCGGTCTCCAGCACCCTCCTCGCTAGCTTGGCGTGCGTCCCCATCCCGTGCTCTCGCTTCCTCCTACAATCGTCCCGAAGGGAGCTGGAGAAGAAGGCCCCCCACGGAGGTGAAACGAGCAAGAGCCGGCGGAGAAGGACTAGGTGGCCGGGAAGAGAAGGCGCCAAGCCAACCACGAGTAACGCGCAGCCCCGTCGTCGCCAAGATTCTCGGTCAGCGCTCGCCGCCGGCCAACTCCACAAGCATGAGGGACAACGAACACCAGCAGGGGCAGAGGTCTCCCGCCGCCGACCCAATTACACCGAAGAGAAAGATAAAAAGGGCAATTGCCAAGAATACCTTCTAAAATGCATAATTACAACGAGGGGCATACTCTAATAATCTCTAAAAGACACTTCTTATGAACATACAAAATGGCTTGTATCTTCAAAAAAATTAACGTTATATTAATTTTGATGTTCATGATATCTGAAGCCGTCGGGCTCCAAAAAAATTGCTCAACAATACAATCATTTCCTAACAAAATATTCACCTCAGAATTTTTTTATTTATTTTGTACAAATTCTTGCATCCGACAAACTGTGGTTGTTAAAAAATCCCCAAAAAAATAAAAAAAAACAAACTGATATTCGTTGCATTGCTGCATAATATGCATATATTTTCGGTATATATAAATAATACATGCTAAGTTATTTAGCGCAAGCATATAATATTCAAGTAGATGTACCGTGCTCAAACTTGGAAAAGGTCATGCACACACTTACTCCCAAAAAAAAGAAAGGACGGATGGTCTCATATGTCTATTTGGAGATGTATTCTTAATTCTCTCACAAAAAATTATTAAATATATAATTTGATAAATTATTAAATAATATATTTTTGTGAAAATAGTTGAAGATACACCCTCGAGGGAACATCCGAGCCCCCGCGCTCAAAAAAAAAAAAAAACAGAGAACGACGGGAATGGCACGTACGCTATTGTGAACCCAAGAGGATTGATTTGCAATTACCGGCGACCCTTTTCTCGACCGCCAAAGAGAATCGTGTGCGCGGCCGAGTACGGGTGCAAACGAATCAATATACTCAACAAGTAACTCGAAGTTCGACTCGATAAAAACTTGACTCGGCTCGTTTATTATGTTAAATGAACAAACTTGAACACAAAATAAAACTCGACTCATTAAACGAGTCGAGCTTGAACAGACTCCTACTCGGCTCAATAAACTCGCGAGTAACTCGATTAAATATTATATTATATATTTATTTTTAAAATTTAGATTATGAGTATTAATAATTATATATTATCACTTAAATATATTAAATAATTTAAAATTTGAGTTTAAACTTAGATTGAGTTTCGTAAATGAGCTGAATATAGAGTTTCACAGATGATTTTTCATTGATTTTGAGTTTTATAAACGAGTTTGTATATAATTTAAGCTGGAATGTGAATTGAATTTTAGTCTAACTACTACTCGAGTTCGAGTTCGAGTTCGACTCGGCTCGATTAATAAATGAACCAAGCTTGAATAAGGATTCTACGTACTCGTTAAAACTCGAGCTCGAACTCGAACTCGTGTAAAATAAACGAGCCGAGCTTGAACACTATACTGCTCGGCTCGGCTCGGCTCGTTTGCACCCCTACGGCCGAGGCAGAAAAGGACAAGAGCGGCGACAGAAGGATCCCTCCAGCAAGCACCACCGGTAGGTCCGGTACGAATATACCATCCTCATGGTCGGTTACCGGTTACCCTGATCCGCAGCCCACAAAAGTCGGCGCGGTCTGCTGGCGTGTGCCAGGAGTTCGCCGACACGTGTCAGCCTTCTATAATTATTTGACAACTTTTGAAATAACCGTGGCTCCCTTTAGGGTGATATTGAGATGTAATGGGAGCGGTTGGTTGCACGATAAATTAGATTTTTGTTATAATTTTAGGTTGATAACGACCACAATTGTTAACACCATGTTTGGTAACACTATTAAGTACCTCTATCACTATCAATTTTAAAATTGATATTGATAAGAACCATTGAGAGGTGTTTGACTAAGTGTATCAATTATAAAATTTATAGTACAAACAAAGCATATTATGTAATACAAGTGTCAACTTGTATTACTTTTGATATTGATACTCCAACATTTGAAAATATTAATATTAATATTGATATAGTACCAAAAATGAAACTCTAACCAAACAGGGCATAAAAGAAGTGTTCCATGGCCATGACAATTTTATGTTTTTAAAGAGTTTTTATTGAGGTGACATTTTTTTATCTCGTGATTCCTCATTTTTTTAATTATAATTGTCTCTTATTCTCTCTTTTTTGTTATTTCATCTCCTGACTCGTATTTTATTTCAATATAATGATTTATCATAAAATATATAAACATTTATTGTGTCACCAAAACACCCCCGTAAGGCTCTTCTACTGAAAATAGAAACATATGCCTCTTCTCTTGGCACCTCGTATCAAAGATTGTGCACTCCATCTTCCCGGGGAAAAAAATTGGGTCTGAACAGCTGAGTGAGTGAGTGGCTCATAATTTAATCATTTTTTGTAATGTTAGTTCTGGTGGAAAGAATGAGTTACACCATGATGTAAATAAATAAATCCTCTTTGTTATTAATATGATATGACTCTTTCTATTGAGAAAGGTAGACCAGCATTCGTACCCCTTCAAGTACAAATTATCAAAAAAAAATTATGCACAGATCTGTTCTGGCACTAGCCACTTGGGAAATGGAGGTTTCAGGAGCGACCATAAAGTCATTTCATCTCACACTCTTTTAAGTACCTAGATTCATATTACTCTGGAGGACCAAGAAACAACAATAAGGGAGCATCCTATAACTATAAAGACTTTATGATGATCAAGAAGCAATAAGGCTACATCTTATAACTGTTAAGACTACATGATTCTCAGTAATCTTTTTGGTAGCTCTGACGACTGAGAGTATCATAGCTTTTATTGCAACCTAAACAGGCTCACTCAATGCCACGCAATTGAACATACAAGGAGGAGATTAACCTAGAATGTTACCGACCAACCCATCCTTAGTCAAAGGTCGAGTCAAAAGAAAGAAAAAGAAAGGTCAATATTTTTATGAGTTTACAGCCTGTATCACTATCGATTTTGATGTTGACACTACAGACACTATGCTTGACTAAACGCTACTAATTGTAAAACTAGCATCTTCTTTTATAGATTTTGCGTATCGAAGGAAAACAGAGTCATGGAACTAACTGACGAGATGTTTGGTTTGCAACATAAGAAAAGTTCTTTTGTTGATACCACGATTGTGCGACCTAACTCGTTAAAATGTGATAAAATACATTCGAAAGTTCGAAAGAGTAACCATACAAAAAGGCGAGAGTTCCTTTCTATCACAAAGGAGATTCAGACATGGATTTCATCCTGCACAAGACCGACAGCAACAACGAGCAAGCTTGTACCCAACTGAGCAGACCCTAGTTTAGCCTAAAGAAGATTCGTGCTGGTGTTTTATATGCAGGGACTAGGACTATAGGAGAACCCAACAAGACCAATTTTTTGTGGCGTTAAAGAGGGTAATCCTAGTGCAAAGCTCATACTCTTAAAGAGTTCGTTGGGATTCACATAGAGGTGGACACCGGTAAACTCAGTCACAAACAAAACAAGATCTGGACATGGTAAGCAGGCGGCTGATGTTCTGCGGACCATTTGCAACTGGAAGACAATTTCCCACAGAATTCCAGTGAGCTGCGAATCAGCGCATTCCCTTCCTTCCAATAAAGTGAACTACAAAAGTTCACAAGCAAATGTACCTGAGCTCCCACAGCTAAGAATCTAAAGCTAGAACTTGGAAAATGAGATGACATGTTAAAAGATCTGTGGCGACTGGCAAGGGGAACCGTGCACCATTTCAGCTCTTGAATCAACTGAAACTATTACCGGGTTTTGATGTAAGATTCTCTTAAAACCATGCCAATCTGTTCGATGGCAATAGATAATGGCATCTACATCTACTGGTTTGAAATTTTATACCCTGTTTCTGATATGGGGCTCCGTTGTCATCCGAAATAGTCCAAACAAAACCTATGTGCCCAAGAACTGCAAGTTTAAAGGAAAAAAAGATAAATAATAACCATAAAGGGAACAATAAAAATCAAACCTTTCAGTCGGAAGACATAAGCAAAACTGTTATCAGAAGCCCTACCACCCCCAGTCAAATCCACCAAACTGCTGGAAATCCACCGAGCAAAGTGGATCAGATAAGCAGGGTGCAGAATGTCTGAAGAAGAATTTTTTATCTACAAGAAAGCTTCACAGGTAGCCTTGTTATGTCCAATCCCCTTGCACCTACTGCACCGAAGGGGTCTTATAGTTGTCTTATTTGGGTTGATGCGCTTTCTTCTTGGCCGATCTGGGGGCCGGCTGGTTCTGGGAGGATAAGAATTCTTGAATATATTATCTATACTTTCAACGTCTGGTATTGGGTGGATTTGCTCCGAATATGTTATCCGGTACATTTCAGTTGTGAAGTACCTCGAGCAGTAATCATACATGTTCTTGCCTAGGCGATCAAAGACTGTCATGGCATGAGTGCAAGGCAGACCAGTCATCTGCCATCTCCTACATGTGCATTCCCATGTTCCAATGTTAACAACATTCACTGTATTCCAACGTACCTCAAACAACGTGTCCGAAGAACATACAACATAATGAGCTGCCCTTGGAATTTCTTTCTTCAGCTTCTCCTCCATTGTTGGAGTGAGGACGCACTCCCAGGACCTGGAGCTCTCCTGGCGAGCATTCGTGATTTCCATCAGCTTGTCCCTAATTGCATCAATTATCAGAACCACAGAGGATTCATGTTTCACCGGTATCCACGAGCTGAAGGACTTCACAAGCTGGGGAGAGTAGTGATCATATCGCTGACCTTTGAAGAGGGCATTTGACCAATGTTCAGGCCTGCTAGTTATAACCCAGTCGGCAACCTCCTTTGATATACTTCTTATACTCTCAAGATGGACATTGAAATCCTCAACATTGCAAGCATATGCAGCACTTTTGAATTCATCCATCATCATGTCCTTTGTTTTCTCAGACCACATGCCCTTCTTTAACTCCATCTGGAAATCCTCTATAAGCTGGTTTAAACAAAAGCTATGAAAACTACCTTCAAAAATTTGTGTTAAAACCTCCTCTAAACCCTTATGTCTTTGAGTTACAAAAGTTATAGCATGAGCTGCTGTAACTGCATACTTCAACTGTACAATAAACCAAGCCCAACTATCGTAACTTTCTGCCTCCACAGCTGCAAAAGCAACCGGAAAGACACCATCATCAGCATCAACTGTAGCGGCAGCCAGCAATTTCCACTGAAGATTTGTCTTTAGAGGTATCTTGTCAAGGAAAAGAATAGGGCGACAACCATGCTGAAAACCATGAAGAGAAGCATGAAATGATACAAAGACACGCCGAAATTTTGAATCTGCTGTTGCAGCTAACATAGCAATACTGCCTGGGTTTGTCTGTATTACTCTCTCACAAAACCACGGCAACTGATTGCAAGCCTCTTCATGCAAAGTGAACAGTTCTTTTTGAGCTAGTTCTTTCCCGCGCCATGCTTGATGGTAATTTAAGCTGATGCCATAATCCCGGAAAAGATCAGCTACAATGTCTTTTGGCCTCAACTGTGGGGACTCACGTAACTTGTCCTTTATAATACTTGCCAGCCACTGCGGTGTTGCCCGACGGTCTTTGCTACAGCCTAATTTACATGAATGGACATTATTTATCTTTTTTACAACAAATGTCTTCTTGCGTGATGATTCAGAGGCATGTACTCTCCAGGGACAGCTCTCTTCAGAACATTTTGCAGTCAGGCGAGCATGCTCATTCTTAATGAATTTGTATTTAAAACCTTTCAAAAATGCATATTTGCAAAGTTCATCCCGGAAGACCTTGACATTATCAAATTCTTGTCCAACATATAAAGCATCATCAAAGGGATTGGCCAACACATTATCCATGCCTGAAACACCGGACTCGCAATCAAGGTTATCAACTTCCCTGAACGAAGAAATACAAAATTATGTCTTAATTTAAACTCTGTCATTAGAGACTAATAGTGTATTACTTTCAACAAGCAAAAATGACAATGCAAGTCAAGTGATGGACATTTAGTCAACATACCTATTGTAATCACAACCAGTTGACATAAGTGGTGGCTGTCTAACAGAAACAGGAGTTGTAGTAGCAATTATGGCATTAGCGTAATCCATTTCTGTAGGCCTACGTGCATCAAATGGAATTAAAAGTGATAGGGCATAAGTACCAAGTTAAAGGTGAACTAGCAGAGAACTTTAAGGCAATAAATGTCTAGTTCATTCAGTTAAACAAGAAGAAGGACAAAAAAAATCATGATGTAATGAGAGCATGGATTGTGGAATCGGCCAAATTTCGGTATCATATTGGCACCCACCGATCCAATTTCGGCCGAGACACCTGATCCAGTGTGGACTCCCATTGAAACCGGCGTATAGATTGGGACCAAATCAAGCCAAATTGGCCCCCACGGCAGCTGCCACATCTTTCCAGCCCTGGATCACATTGGATTCACCATATCGGATCCACCATCCAGTCCCAGTCATTACCATCTTGGAGCGGGGAAGGCGCCGCCATGGAAACCATTTCAGCCCTATTTTGGGGCTGGTTTCGGCCCCAAAATAGCTAGATCTGACAGGAATCAGATCTAGCCTCATTCTTTTAGTTTTTTCCGAATGTTACAGTTTTTTGGAGAACCGGTTCAGACCTACACCAGACCATTTTTTTCTACCAGAAAATCAGCCAATTTTATGATCCAATCTGGATCGAAATTGGAATCGGCACCCACCGATCCGGTAGCCAATTCCAATTATGCAATCCTTGAATGAAAGATAGTATGTTATTTGTCAATTAATAGGTATCATTCACAAGCTTCCCTTTATACAAGGGAACTTGTGGGTGGAACAGATAAAATCGATAACAAGATGCTGATGTAATATAATCAGCATGTGCCTCCCAATTTCCACTTGAGAATGATAACAAACAAATAATACTAATTTAAAATAACTGAACTTTGTAAAATTACTCTGTTTGAAAGTTGATGACTCTATAACATTTTAAAAGTAAAAGAATAACAGATAGAATAAAGATGCACCCCATGACTCTCTTGAGCATTAATAAGCATAATTATCCCCTCATCAGTCATTTCCCCCTTTATCTAAGAAATATATGCTCTGAATATCATCGTATATTTATCCAAGGTATATGATTAAAATGGAGAAAAAAGATACCCGCCATGAACATTTGCAATAGTTGGAATTGGTCCTCTCCTACCATCTTCTGTAGGGTCACCAACAGCAGTTCCATGGGCAGTATCTGGTTCACTTATCCTGGCTCCAGCTGCCCTACAAGAAGTACAATCTCTTTATGGTTCACACACAATATGAACCAGGGATAAGATAAGACAAAAATAGATTAGCAGTAGGCACCTGTTACCACTCTTCCCAACACTCTGCAACTTCCGCTGCCTAGCATTTCGACCAACAGTGGTGAATGAGGTGCCAGATTTATCAGAAGCATTTCCAGTGTCCCTAAAAGTTGTATCACATGATGTCAGGTCAATTGATCCCATATGGACTTGAGATGAATGCACAAAGATAATTGGCAACAGCTATACCTGTTAGCTTTATTCAAGATATACACATCTGTTGTCTCAGAACATGAATGGAAATTAATCATGCGTTTCAGATCCTTATCACTGGAGACAGTGATAAGAGTTTTTTTGTTGTTGGGCAGGAAATATTTGATTGACATAGTCCTGATGTCAATGCCGAACAAACTGGCAATTTCTGACTTGAATGCATCAAAAAGCATGTCATGATCAATATCAATTATGTGAGCATCTCCTCCAATATAAGTCAAAGAACCATCAGTACTGGAGGAAAATTCACCACCATACTGGCAGATGGCAACAATTTTCCCTCGTTCCATGTCTGCTGTCAACAACTCTGGGATTCAACATGAGAAAACAATATGCACAATTAGATGATATTGTATAATAATAGAAGGACATGAGCATTTCATGTGTAATATCTAATGGTAGAAAGATTTGTACATAAACATTTGTATATCAAAGATAATTCAAATTATATATCCATAGTATTGTCATGATTCACAATATTAACGTTGCAGCAGTATTGTCATCAGTGGTGATGTAACACCATGTTTTTAAGCCTAAGAGAAAACAAGATTTTATTTTATCCCAAAAAGTCAACTGGAAGATACATTATATTATTATTATGATACATAATCCCTAAGGGGCGGCATGGTACAAGATTAATTTGGAGATAAACCTAGTTTATCCCAAACTTTACAGATAAAATAAGGTTAACCCAAAAATAATATGGTACCAAATGGCCCTAAAAGACCCCATGTCGGTTTTTATAAAAGGAAAGAGAAAAGTTCTCTCCTTCCTAAAAATCAGAGCTCATAATACATTAACATGAGAACCAATGAAGAGTATGGCACATTTTGACCATATAATAATTGGAACTCCTACCATATGCCCATACTAATGCAATCCAAGAATCAAATACTAAACACACCAACTTTACAACTTTTGTAACCTGTGATCAATAAATTAAAAAAAATCACCAAATTAATACCCAAATGCATAATCAGCTGCAGCTGATTCATTATTTATGTCATTAAAGGCAGTTTTTGAAACTAGCTAGGCTATGAAGCAGGAAGGGGCCACATCCCTGATGTGGTCACCGTGGATCTTAGGTGTTATTACCTCTACATAGCTATTAAAACAAACGATTTCATTTTTTTACTTAATATTTAGATAACTTTAGGCTAATGTATTGATGAGATTAGTAAATTTCAGTTGTGTTAACCCATGTTTTAGTTATGTAACAGGTAATTTATGTGTAACTTACTAAGTTTAACACTAAAAAGTAAAAATACTTATCGTCTTGGCAACCCTTGGGTTGCCTTGTACACCTAAAGAATCTGATAACATAGTACCATGTCTTACTTAACCTTAAATTATGATATCCATGTATTACAGTCAGTAACTAAAATGGCTAGCTGCTGTTGGAATAGATCTAAAAATAGATTAGCGTTTACCTGTTGCATCTAGAAATAAAGGAGTAGACAAATATATGCTGCAGAGAGCAGATGTCATTGTTATTTTATTACAGTTTCCAAGAAATCTTAGGTAGCTTGATAAGAACACCTTGATGAGCATTTAATACATGGGTTCTCTACTCTCTAGAACGAGAGGGTTTGATCGCAAAGAAATTCAGACTAATTATGGTCCACCGAGTGTATAAAAATTGGGATAAAGAGTGAACCTGTTGTGGAACATTACCGTTCCATGGCAAATAAACAAGAGGCATCCAGGTACGTTTTCCACGGGAAATGTATGAGTAAAAAAATGAAGAATATCACCATGACGTAACAGGCAGTACCTGATGTGCATTCTCACAAGAGTCAATTATGTCGAAATAGAGGGCCATTGCGTCCGTCCCTGAGCGTAAATAGGGTGTTTCTCGTAAACCAAAAATTGGGGTGCTGTACAGGAAAAACGGAATTCCAACCAGACGTAACAAATTTCAGGATGCATCCTAGTAGAACGCTGCCCCTGAGGCACAGAAACCTAGAGGAATTCCAGACACGCGAATCCCGAAACAGAAACGGAATAAATTGTAGAGTTGTGCTTGAAGGGAAGGAGCAAAAGCTCCAAAAGCGAAGGTTCCAGAACGTGCCAGAAGCAGTTGTCCTGAAGGGACTGTTGTGATATACAACCGTCCGGGCAAGATGAGCAGCGCGCGCTTCCAGCTGCAGAGTGTGTTCGCCGCCATCAAACTGAAATAAGCGATCAAACACTGCAATGGCCATCCACGCAAGGGAGCGCGAAAAATCGAAAGAGATGGAGCGGCTCGTGTCGAGGGCAGATCCCTAGAAGCGAGAGGACGAATTCTAAAAATACAAGGCGAAGATGAGAACCTTGTCAAGTTGAGACTGCTCCTCGGCGCTCCCTCGACGGCGGCTCTCCCCTCTTCATCCGCCTCAACGACGACGGCGGCGGCGGCGGCAGCAACTGGCGGCGGCGTTGCTGCTAAGGAAGGCGAGAAGGGGCGTGAAGAAGAGGGAAGACGACGACTCCCTATCGTGGGCGAGCTCGGTGGTTCACCGCGGGCTGGGGAGCCCACCACGGCCTGTGTACCCTTCGGTTTATTCGGCCGGATCCGGCCCGGTCCGGCCGTCGTCGACTTTACTTCCGAATCCGTAGTCGTCCCAATCTGATTCTCCCCGCTTTGATATAACAAGGCCCATCTAAAAAAATTTTGTATCAATCTCTACATAATATATTTTGGTAAAAATAATAACTGCCGATCATTCTTGAAAAAAATATTCCTCATCATGTCTGCCTCTCTCAGCTCTGTTTAATTTTTAAAAATTATTTTAATAAAATATCTGCCAATCTCTCTTTCGGTTAAGATATTAAACATGATATTATATCAGTTTTGATATTGATATTTCTAGATTATAGAATACCAATAACAACGCAGGTGAACGTGGTATTACAAATTCATATTTTATTTGTATTATAAATTTTAAAATTAAAATTGATAACCAAATATTTACGATGATTTATTTTCAATACTAATTTAAAATTTTATAATGATTGAGTATTTAACATTATTATCGAACAAGCTATAAAATATCGATAATAAAATCGTTACAGGTGGACAATTTAATTACAATCCATGCCTTGCTTCTATTTTTAATTTTAAACTTGATATTAATAGCTGACACTTTGTCATGATTTATATCAATATCATTTTTAAAAATTAATACGTCTGCCATCTGATATTGATGTATCATAGTTTGTTTGTATCGTAGTTTGTTTGTCTATCACTATTAATTTTAAAATTGATATTGATGATAATCACCTATAAGTGTTTGTTTAATAATAATAATTTTAAAATTTACCGTACAAACAACACATGTCATGTTAACAACACATGTCATGTTATGTAATACAAGTGTAAACTATTATTCTCCGTACCAATAGTTTCTCTTGGAGAATAATCAGGAGGATCACTCATTTTCTCCTTTATAACGCCAGTAAGGAATCGTAAATTAGCCCCTGTTTGGTTAGAGTTTCATTTTTGGTACTATATCAATATTGATATTAATATTTTCAAATGTTGGAGTATCAATATCAAAAGTAATACAAATTAGACACTTGTATTACATAATATGTTTTGTTTACACTACAAATTTTAAAATTGATACAATTAACTAAACACCTCTTAATGGTTCCTATCAATATCAATTTAAAAATTAATGGTGATAGAGATACTTAACAGTGTTACCAAACAGAGTGTTAGCTAGACGCGGCTGTACTTGTACGTGTGTCATTTATCTTTCTGACGATAAATTTCTGCCTAGAAGACCACCCTGAAGCATATATATATCTGCCCTGTGCAATTCAACTGTAGCACTGATTCCATCCCTTCTACAAACTTACACATTGGCAATGGCATATTTGTGCGAAGCATCGCGGAAGTCCTCAACATCATAAAATACCTGGCACTGACCACCAGCTTTAATATCCTCCGAGCACCAAAATTTCTCAGGGTTCTAGTTTCATGGGGGTGAAGGTGTTTAAGCTGATGAAGCCAAGTTAGGCAAGTTCTATATGCAGTGGCACTCACTGACCTAAAAGAGGGTTTAGCGCATCATGAACATAGACTATGTAAATATTCACATGAAGAGAGAGGAATCTACGAGTAGTACTTATCTTATCTCTCAAGCTTTGTGCGGACACAAATATCCTCTGTGACTGAACCAGCAGAATTAAAATTTACCATTCGCTGAATATCCTAATCATTGGAGATATTGCCGGGAAGAAAATATTTAACAGCGTCTTGAGTTAGTTTTATATTCCCTGCTAAACTTAAACATATTGCAAATACTTGATAAGAGATCAGAGAGAGGCATTCTCCATGGTCAATCTCTGATCCATTCTCCTCTAGTATAGTATGACAAGGAATCATCACGCATGGCAATGAATTCACCACAAGACTAACAAACAGAGATTTTACCTCCTGCCGTGACACAACCATCAGGTATCTGCCACAGATATCGCAATCAATTATGCCAATAATTAATGGGGTGTTTGGTTACATGATAATGGAGCTTTTTATTTTAATGTTTAAAAATGTTAAGAAAACTTGTTAAAAGAGGTGTTTGGTAACCATGACAATTTTATGTTTTGAAAGTGATTTTCTTCTTAAACAAAAAAAGAGGGTCTCACCTCTTTCTTTTTTTCTTGTGGTCCCCCACTTTGTTTGGTCATATATGGTAGTTACTCTTTTTTGTCATCACATTCTTCCAAACATGATAATTTTATGTCATGAGTTGGTTCACTTTTTATTTTAATATAATTTTTTATCATGAAAATGTACAAAAAATTATCATGCAACCAAACACCCCATAAAGCTGCGTTTGGAAGGCCCTCAAAAGAGATCCTTCGCCTTTCATAATCCAAGAAAGGTCCTCCGATATGAGGCATTTGTTTAAGGCCTAATCACATCGTTAGATTACCAAAAAAAAAAAAAAGCGATCCCACCCACAGGCTGCAAAGGTACCATACCGGTGAAAGAAAAATAATTAAAAGAGACTCATCGAAATTCAAAACAAGATAATGGAAACTGGAGGAGAAATTCAAGAAATCAAAAAATAAGATCTGGGCATTGGATCAGGCAGTACCAACCCCAATGAAAGAAACCTGGCCATCTTTGATAGGCCAGAATTAAAAATCCAAAACATGATTAAAAACAAAAATGAAAATGAAAATGCATATATTTTCTGCAAAAAATCTGCGAACAACATAAATTTGATAATTGTTATAGATTTTGCAAATGTATTACTTATTTTAGCTCACGGTACACAATTGCAAATTCCATTAACAAGAATGCTTCAGACATAACGCATTTTCCAAAACTTCAAACAAAAGACACCAGGAGTGAAAAGATACTATAACCAGGATAAATTAGATGTTTAAGTGGCATACATACAATAGCACCATATTTCACATTGTCAATTTAGATGCATCTTAGATCCTGTCATAAGCATAAAGTTATCCCCATTCCCAAATATTCTAATGTGCATTAACAGATTCTACATCATCAATAACCCAGTCTCAGGTTTTAAGTAGTCAAAGGAACCTAAACATTTTGCAACAAATTGGCACTTCTAAGGGTTAATGGAATATTCCAAAATATTTCACCTAAAAGAATTTCTCTATTACCATTGTAGGTTGTCTTCCAGTGCAGATTGGCTGATTCTGTTTCTGTATGGAGTTAGTAGGATTTTTTTTAAGTTCGATGTAATGCCCATCATGGTCAGGGCTGTTCAAAAAAAAACTGGCGAACTGGTCAATTGAACCAAAACTAACCAAACTGAAATGACCATTTTGGTTGGGATCAAACTTTGACTGTTTGGTTTTTTGAACCAAACCAAACCAAAAAAAAAATTATCGGTTTTGTTCAGTTCAACCCCTCTCTAAACCAGACCGAACTGGTAAACCAGACCTGGTTGACCTTGCCCTTCCACCCTTTCAGTTCCACATTGGTTGCATCCTTTGGCCTTGGTTGCTCAGTCTATAAAAGAGAATGGATGTTAGGCTAGTGGTTATGCTAAGGCCAAGCAAGGTAATACTTGCAGGCTATTATATAATGATTTTAGCATCTTTAAAAATAAGCTAACTATCAGTTTGACATGATGGGTATGCTAAGATTAAGTAATTTGATTACTATAAATTTATAGATGATAATATATGTTAAACTGATGAACTGAACCAATAGTGAACCAAACCGATCTCGGTTCACTATTGGTTTAGCATCTAGTCAAACCAATTTAAGTTTGATTCAATTTCATCGTCGGTTTGGTATCCATTTTGGAAAAATCAGTCTAAACCCGAACCAAACCGAATCGTGTATGTCCCTAGTCATGGTATCCACACTAAGAATAAGTTTCTTTTAGTAGGAGTATAAAGTCAACAAGTTCGGACTACAGATAAGAGATTCCTTCCCTCAAGTGTGTGATAGCTCGAATGAAGCACCTTATGACCGCATTCGGTTCCAAAATAGAGAAGCCTCGAAACTGGTGCTTCTTCTCAGAAGGTGACCACCACAGAATATTACCAATTTACTAAAATCCAAACCAGAGATACGGGGTAAGAAGGGTACAGCAGGTGTACTGAGATAGTACAGATCATGGTGAGATTATCAGTCTTGGCAAGCATCCAAGATGCAAGGGAGACGAAGCATGGCCGGTGAGAGTTGTCTTCCTTTCCCTGTCAGGCGGGGAGAAGCCCTGACAAAGGTTCAGAATCTCAGACCGGTACTGCCCAAAAAGCCTGGATTAAGTTGCGGATCCAGGGACCTGACAGTCAGGTGTTTAAGCTGATGCTAGGTGCACATATCCAGACCCCAGGTCCATCTTACCCACCCTATCCGTCTTCCCCGCCTGACACCAATTGGGTGGGGAAGATGCAGCAAAAGCTGCAGAGCCACTTTTCTGCTGCTCTCTATCACCACCTAAAGGCAGCCAGGCCCTCCTCCTGCAAAGCCCTCCTGCTGGATCTCATGATATCTTGTCTCTCCAGTGTCTCTGAGGCAAGTTCAAGATCCGAATTGGCATTCCTTGGTACAGAATAAAAAAACATAGACCAAGAAAAGAACGGAAGCCCAGAGGGAGAACCATCAAAAGGATTAAGACGTGCAAGAAGATAAAGATGAACGAAGTATGGGAGGAGGCATAGTTTACCTGGACATGTGGAGCAGAACGACTGAGAAGCAGCAGCGGGGAAAAGAGGAGAAAATGAAAAGACGGATACAAGTTGGAGCAGGCAATGGAGGCCGGCAACGTGGAACGAGCTGCCGTAAGCGGAGGACGGCCGGCGGCAACGGAGGAGCTCCCCGTCGCCACCAACCTCCGTGGTGGTGGAGACGAAAGAGCCTGTATTGGAATTCGATTTATAATTTACGGCTAATGTAATGGCGTGTTTATCCACACGACTACTTGAGTTTTCGTTAGAAATAATAATAAATTACGACAAAATTTGTTCAAGATATCTTATTTGGCGAAAATTACAAAAATATATATTCAGAACAAATTCTTTGATAAAAATACGATATATTTCTTCTCTCGGGATTCATCGTCTTTTATTTTATCGTCAACACAAACAAAATATATATATGCCTTTTAGTTATCTTATATTTTATTCTCTTGTATACATTAAAGTATAAAGGTCCGGTTGGATACCTTGTCAAACACTTCAATCAATATTAGATATAACCTTGTACTCTGTCAAGTTTAGTGTTTGTATAATAATATGTATGATGCCAATGTGTTACGATATAAATTTGATACAGCTAAACAAGTTATGAGAGACAATATAACATGGGCAGGGATGCAAACTAAATCAAATGAATTATAAAACAATAAATATGTCGATAAAAAAATTTAAAGATATTATATCAACGTTTGGTAACTATGCGTGGGATATTAACTCGGTTTGAATTTAAATTCAATGTATTATATATCTTGGAAACGCTAAGTTGACTCCCACTTTACAATCCTGCAAATGTAAATGATAATTTGATTAGGTGTAGGTCGAGAAGATCGATATTTTTTTATTTCAAAAAAAGAGAGAGAGAGAAGATCAATTTGGCGTGGTTTCGCGAATCGGTGGACTCAGATTAAACCATTGACCAAAAAGAAATCAAGAAAACGTAAAATAAAGCTTAACATTAACAAACGATGAGATGTATATTTATTTTTAATATATAGTTTTTAAAATATAATGTGTTACTTGTTAAAAAAATCAATGTATGAATTATTTCATAGTATTTGTTTCATTGCATTGCAATCAAATAAAAACAGGTTGGATTTAAATTCAGTTTATCAACTCTTTTCGTTTCGTTATGGATCAGGAATAGGACTGCATACATACAGGTCGAATTCATCGGCGAAATCACCGAAATCTTAATTTCAACAAAAGTTAATATATTTTGATTCTGATTTTGTTATTGGAATTAGAATCGAATTTAATAAATAAAAATATATATTGAATTAATTTTTTTATTAAAAATAAGTTTAAATCTTATATTTTATATTTGTATTATTTTATGATTTCTTATATTTTATCTCATGATTAATTTATTTTATTTTATTTATATATGCAGAAACTCAAGCGACGCCAACTGATTACAATTGTAAAAAATTATCGAAAATCAAATTTCGATTACGATAATTTATAATTGGGTGTTTGGTTGCATGATAATTTTTTGTACACTTTCACGATAAAAAGTTATATTAAAATAAAAAGTGAACTAACTCATGACATAAAATTATCATGTTTAGAGGGATGTGATAACAAAAAAGTGTAACTACCATACATGACCAAATAAAATTGGGGGCCACAAAAAAAAGAAAGAGGAGAGATCCTCTTTTTTTGTTTAAGAAGAAAATCACTTACAAAACATAAATTTGTCAAGGTTGTCAAACACCTCTCTTAACCAGTTTTCTTATAATTTTTAAAAATTAAAATAAAAAATATCCATTATCAAACAACATAATGAAGATTTTTATTTTAATTTTTTAAAATTGTAAGAAAACTTGTTAGAATAGATGTTTTATAACCTTGACAATTTTAGGTTTTGAAAATGATTTTCTTCTTAAACAAAAAAAGAATGTCTTACCTCTTTCTTTTTTCTTCTGATCCCCCACTTTGTTTGGTCATGAATGATAGTTACTATTTTTATTATCACATCCTCCAAACATAACAATTTTATGTCATGAGTTGATTCATTTTTTATTTTAATATAATTTTTTATGTATAAAAAAATTATCACACAATCAAACACCTCGTTAGTTACAAAAGTGATTTTTTAATTTTATCTAGATTGAATCGAAATTTTAATTTCGCGTACACCGCTGGTCGGAGAACCCACCAAACACTCCCACAGCGATAACCACTGCACGTGAGAGAACCGGCGGCGGATCCGGCGTGCCCATTAATGTTCCGGCATCGTCCCACCATCCGGATATTCTTCTCCTTTCGACGCCACGGCAACGTGGGTAACGTGACCCGCCCCGCCAGAAAAAAAAAAAAAGCGGATGCCCTCCGGGCCGGATCCGGACGCATTTATTCGCCCCGCGTCACGTGCCCCGACGCCCAGACCGAGCGGGAGGCACGCGCGGACCCCCTTTGACCTCTCTCCGGTCCGGATTCAAATTCGAACACCGGCCGTGGATCCGAAAAATTAACGGACAAACGGACAAAAAGGACTTCTACGAGTTGGGACCGGGGAGTCCGGCCGGACCCAGTCATTATAAAAGCGGACAAAGGTTAGCTGTCAGTTCGGAGAAATTAAAAGGAAGTCCCTGGTTATTCTCTTGTTTGCGTATATGCCACGTTGTAATCGGTCCTTTGCGTTAGCAACTATGGCGTCGCTGCCGGGTTTAAGTAGGTTGAACGCGGTGTTTTGCTTTTGTTGCGCGATAAATTATCTTTTTTTACGTCAACTGTATGTTTCGTAATAAATTTTATTAAAACAATTAATTGATAATCGTTACAAGTTTATGTTTTTAAAGATATCCATTTTCTTCGGACAACAAAAAGTGAGATCCTCTTTTGTATGTAGTTGTTTTCCTCCCCATCTCGTCTCTCTGGTCGTGAGTAATTCTTATTCTACTTAATACATCTTCCTCGACACGATAGTTTTATGTAACTGGCTTCCTCAAACTTTTATTTTAATGCATATATTTATCATGAAATTAAGTGTACAGTGGGGGTGTTTCAGTTGCACGATAAATTAAGTTGTTTTTAAAATAATTTCATAGCCAAATTTGGGGGAAAATTTGTTTGACAACATTTATAAATGTACGCTTTTAAAGAAAATGAGATCATCTTTTCTTTTCTTTTTTGGTCTCGTGGCTCTTCACCTTTTTTTGGACTCACTCTCCTTTATTGTCGTCGCGTCTCTCGAAACATGACAGCATTTTATATCATTAGCTTGTTTGGATGTTCTTTTAATATAAGTTTTATCACGGGTGTGTATGAAAATTTACCGTCTAATCAGACATCATATACAAAAAAACTATTAGTCAACCGAACAACATAAATATAATGACACCTGGATATGTTTGGCTACCATCTTATTTTGAGGACATTTCTAAATTAAAATTGTACCCAGTAGATGCTGGAACTAGACCCATATTTAAATTTTAGGTGATGTTTCATCGGACGTAGTGAAATGATCGAAGTATTGCTTGCCGAGCTTATCTCGGTTGGCACCAACCCTGCATCTGGGGCACTGAGTGGGAAGTTCGCTTCCTGGCGGCGTCAAAGCCGGGCACCCAGGGGTGTGTACTGTGAGGTTCGGGCAGGACTTGAACTTTCACTGCCCGCAGTGCAACGGGCCTCGCGGCCACTGTGCCACTGCATGACAAAAAAAATGATCGAAGTATTAATATCACTTACTAATTTGTTTTGTGAAACATAAAATCATAACTATCTTCATCAAAAAATAAAAAAAGATAGTAAATCACAAAAAAATGAATTATCAAAAAATTATCATTGCATTCAAAAGTGGTGCTAAATATTTTGATGTCTAATATTTGATTAATTCAAAAGTTAGACATCATTTAAATCAAAACAATACTGGTTCAGTTGACATTCTAAAGGAGATAACTACTTGGGTGGTAAGATGTTTGAATTTGACAATAAAAAGTTTTTTTTACCCTTTTTCACTTTATCGTTATCACGCTATCAGCATAGATCGTTGACCCTTATCGTAAATGATCATAAATGATGGTAAAATAGTAATGGCCAACGATGATACAGCTTCTCAAGATGTTAAACATGATTTGTCGACCGTGTGTAGCACGGATGGGCGTGGGTACATCTCTCGGCGGCGACGAGCCGGGAACCCCGTGGGGGAGTGACTAGTGAGGTTCGAGAGAGGGCTCGAACCTTCGCTAGCCTGCTATGCTGCAGGCGTGGATGGCCACTAGGCCACGTGACCAAAAAAATTGTTAAACATGATTTCAAAACCAAGATTTTATGTACAACCGGCGAAGCCTCCAAGAAAAAATATGCAACAGATTTTCGCCGAATCGATCAAACGAGAATCCCTTCCAAACACGTCCTGGCCGACCTCACCGTGCAGGGGCCGACCGGCAGGCCACCCCAACGGTCGGAATTCCGGATTCGGACTTCGGAGGCGTGGCTGAAACGCCAGCTTTCGGAGGTCAACATGGAAGGCGAAGCCGGGGGACCGGGGGATCACGTGATCCTTTTAAATTGGAAAAGACGTTGCCTCTTCCCATTTCAAATCGGCGGCTAGCCGTTTGCCGGTTCACGTGCTCCGCCACGTCCGACCGACGACGACGAAGGGGTGTAAACGGTTCCATTTCGTTTAGTTTTACCCTTCTTTTTTTCTAAATCGAAATTGAATCGACGAAGAAAATCGAATCAAATCGAATCGATTCAGTGAATTTTAAATCTATTGTGATTCAGTTTGATTCAATGTGATTCGATTCAATTCGATTCGGTTTATCGGTTTAATATATATATATTTAAATAATTTTAATTAAAAATATAATATAATATAATATATAATAATTAATTGAGATTAATCAGAATATTAATACTTTATTTATAATATATAATTATATTTTTATTTTTATTAACTTAGATTTCTAATAATATATATTTATAATTGATATAATATATATTTAAGTGTAATATAATATGTAAATAAAGTGGCTCAAAATTTGTCAAATTGGATCAACCGATTTATTAGTTCGGTTCGATTTGGAGAGGTGCCGAATCGAACCAAATCGATAAGAAATTATCGGTTCGATTTTGTTCAAAAAACTGAATGGAGAGGTTATCGAACCGAACCAAACCGATCGGTTTGATTTAGTTCAGTTATGTTTATCGATTTCTCGGTTTTGCATGAACACCGCTGTCGGCCAAAACTGTGAACACTTGTTAGATAAGTTTGATTTTTGATTTAATAAAATGTCAAAATTGATCTTAATTCCATGTTTGATCTCTTCGGTGGAACATAAAAGGTTAATTATTCTTTTTTGAAAAAAATTTATAGTGAACCATTATAAATTTATCAAAAATCTCGATTAAGATTAGATGTCAACTAAGACAAAATAAATGGAGTCTAAAGTCTCTGTAACCAATTGCGTAAATTTTAGGGGTATTTAGTATACTAATGGATAGTCAAGTTAAGGAATAGGTGAAAGACAAGTTTAAATTTCTCGAATAAATTATTAGATAGAGCAATACATGTCACAAATCACATCCAGTATATGATGCATACTCTAACCATGCGACGACATCTTGATATGTGAATATGTGGAAAGATTAAATGAATAGATTATCAATAACACTAGTTAATCATTTTTTAGATATTGAATTGAAAAAAATTTAATGTTTAGAACTATGTGACATCATATGAAAATTATTAATTAACATGATTGTTAGATCAATTAACTCATTTAATTATTATTTATAGTATTCGAGCATGACTCAGTAAAAAGATTCATCGTGACTGACCTAGTGAGTAATATGTGATACGTGAGGTCTTAACGAAGTGTTTAAGAGGGTAGACTACAATATTTCGATTTGTGACCAGGTTAGGATATTAAATTAATAGATTATCAACAATATCAATCATCAATTTTTTAAATACTGAGTTGAAATAATTTTAAAATTGAACTTGTTTTGTTAGAGAAGATTGTTGATGGATGAACTCTTAGAAAGCCTCCTAATTAGTACGGTTGTTAAGTCATTTCATTTAATCGTTATACATTTGCTCATATCTCCAACGATGTAGATTTCAAGGGTACAAAAAAATACATATCACTTATTTGGTACGTCTGAAAAATGTTTTTTGATATTTTAGTTACTTGCAGAAGATTTTCAAAAGATTTATTTAAGCTACTCTGAACACATAGTTTACTCCAAGGTTTAGAAAATTTCGACACACACATTTACAAACTGAATATATATAAATGCTAACTTTGTGCTGCTACTTATTACCCTAAAATTAGTTAGCAGTAGTACCTTAATACATTAAATTTTATTTTTTTTAAATTATAAGGATTTAACATATTATAAATAATAGTTATTTATATTTCTAAATGAGTCTACATAAATTTTAAAACCAGTAAAATACTTAAAATAGTGTGTTTTTGTTAAAAATAAATATCTCCACCCAAAACACACAAATCACAGCGATCCAAGTTTTTTTAATATTTTTTGCCAAAATTTTCCCCATTTCGTCGGAGAGAGGAAAAGAGTGTAAGAGAAACAAGAGAGAGGTAATATCACATATGGATAATCTCACCATAAAAAGTTAATGGGGTGTTTGGTTGCATGATAATGAAGGTTTTTGTTTTAATTTTTAAAAATTGTAAGAAAACTTGTTAAAAGAGGTGTTTGGTAACCATGACAATTTTATGTTTTAAAAGCGATTTTCTTCTTAAACAAAAAAGAGGGTCTCACCTCTTTCTTTTTTCTTGTGGTCCCCTATTTTGTTTGGTCATGTGTGGTAGTTATTTTTTTTGTAATCACATCCTTCCGAACATGATAATTTTATGTCATGAGTTGGTTCATTTTTTATTTTAATACAATTTTTTATCATGAAAATGTACAAAAATTTATCACGCAACCAAACACTCCATAAGAATATTGAACTCACAGGTAACGCTCTTGGGTAAAAATACATTTCAAATATCCGTCGGCATTTTCAATATCTACAAGCATATATTACAAAAATATAATAATTTGTACGAATCAATACGAAAAGTATTTATTGGCATTTTCAATATCTTTAAGTATATATCGGTAAGCATTATTTTCCCGCCTCTCTCACTCTTCTCGTTCCACGGCAGCTCCGGGACGCACAGGCACGGCGGGCCGGCGGCGACGGCGAGCCGGCGGCGAGCCTCCATCCTCCTCCCCGACGCTCCAACTCCTTCTTCTTCTTCCGAGCTCCGGCGTCGTCTCTATTGCTCCTCCGCCGCTCGAGATCTCTTCCTCCGCCGCGGCTTGCGGAGTCTCTTCCTCCTCCGCGGTTCCGGCGGCATCACTTCCTCTTCCTCTGCGCATCCGGCATCTCCTCCCTTCTCCCTGGCCGGTACGGCATCCTTCCTGATGTGGTTCTTTGATCGATCTCGTCCATGGCGAGAGGAAGAAATCGCCGGGGAGTGCACTCTGTGCAGGAGACGAGGGGAGGGAGAAACAATCCAAATCCATCCATCTTCCCCGTCAACTGTTCCGTCGCAATTTTTTTTTTAAACTGCGGAGACACGCCACGCCACACTCAAACTTTTTTAACGTTCAGGGGTATACAATTAATAGGTGTTCCCCGAGGACACATGTGAGAATACGATTCCGAGCGGTGGATGGTTGCACAAAAGGACATTTATTTAAATATCGGTCGCTGGGCCTAAGTTTTGAACTGTTTGCCATCCCGCTCACGCCTACCCTTTCTAAAAGGCCTTTTTACCGGTGCGCGGCTCCGTCGGCCCACAATTCCACCTCACTCCTCTCTCTACTTCACCTGCTATTTGACTTCTTCTTCCGCTCTCCCTCTCTTCTCAATAGTTTGCTGTTTTCCCGTTTCGACGCCTGCGGCTGCGCATGCCTGCCCCAGAGGTCTCCCGGCTGCTCCCGTCTGCCGGAGAGGTCTTGGAGCTCGGACCTCTCGGGAAGAGGCGGCGACAGGTTGGTTTCACTCGTATGTAGTTCATCAGCTGGGAACTTCCAGCTCCTGACTCTGTGTTGGGTGGTGCTTTCCCGTCATCTTCCGGCTAGACCCCCAGATCTTAGGAGATCTTGGCGGTTGTGAATCTTTGATGAAGGCACACGACCAGAACCGACGTTTCCTACATTTGCGTTTTTTTTCACTGTTTTGTTCCTGTTTTATTTTCTTGGCGTGGATCCTGTTTTCTTTAGCTGCATTTTTCCCATTTCTTGTTTTTTTTTTCTTTTTATCTCTTCCGTTTTGTATAACGTTTCGGAAGATTCTAAACCGCGGATGAAAACACCATCCTTCAAGCAGCATGTTTGATGGCAGACGTGTCTTCTTGATTTGACTTTCGATCAAGGCTTGGTTTTTCTCTAGTCACTTCCTCACTTCGTATTCATTGCTTGTTGTATATCGTTAACAGATTTGTTTGCAATGGTCATTTGTATGGATTTTTTTGAAGTCTGCTTGAACGTTTTCCCGTCCGATGCCATTCGTTTTTTTCTGCTTTGTTATCAACCTGATATGATCGTGGGAATTATATAGACCTGGTGCCGTGATTTTGTCTAAAATCGGTGCAAATTTGCTGTTGGGTAGTTTTAGTTTGCTTTGATATTTAAATTCACAAAAGATTTGGTATATTGTGGGCGAAAAAGCACAGGAGGGCATACCCATTGTGGTTCCGCCATTGGGGACGATGGATGGAACTACTGCACAGTACTGCAGTGACCGTGTTCACTATCGAGCATTCGGGGGTTTCTAAAATGTATTTGATGATTGTCCATCTAAACTCAATTGAACAAAGTCTTAAACCCCATTCCTTCTGATGGCCATTTAACAGAGTATAACTCAGGTTCTTTGATGGGTGACCCGTAGAAATGAAACATGGGGTCAAAGAATTTCTCTTCCAAAGTTTTTTGGCAAAACCATCTTTACACTGAAATTCCTCTCAGATGATGATCTGAAACTTATTCATCATTATCACTAAGTAAATTCATGTTCAGCCTTCCCATACTCAGAGCATCTAATTATCTATCATAGGAAGATTGTGGCACTGGAGGTCAAGATACATAAAAGTAGTCTTCACCATGAGAATGGGTGAATGGCAAGGGAAGATTAGTATCCCAGTAAAAATCGTTATTACAGCTAGAATTTTAGGTTTAGATTCGACAACTTCAAATGGTTTGCACATATGCATTGTTGTTGCCAAAGAAGAAGCTTGGGTTAGAGAACATATCATGGAAATTTGGGAAGAACAAAATAGAGACCCCATGGAACATAACCTTACATGGTTGGATGTCCTGAATCTCCTATTCTTATTATAAAACTGGTGATCTAGCATTCATACGTGCATGCATGTGTATATGTATGCACTTTTGAAAAAGAGAGAAATTGGATAGGGAACTTTATGATTTCTTTCAGGTATACATATACTTAAGGTTTAAAGTTGACCTAAGCAGCTAAGCTAGAGTAGTCCAATACAATTTGTACGTTTCAAATATTTCTGAAGAAACCCAAAATAGATTTGTGGAGAAAGAGAATGGACATGGCAGACCCCAAATAAATTGGGATTAAGGTACAGTTGAATTGAGTTGAGTATATATATATAATAAAAGCCTTGAACACTGTATAAATAGTATAAGTGATAATGAATGCATTTAGAGATTTTTACATATCAGTCTATATATTTTATCTTAATTCCAAATATGTTTCTACATTCTCAATATTTTTTTTTAAAATTCTTGAAATCATATTCTGTTCTAAACTTTAGTCCAAACGTCAATACATAAACTCAACCCCAGTCATACCTGAGTGAACTGAACTCATCCCTAAATCAAATGGCTAAGATACCCGAACACATCCACCCTTTTCACTGGCTGCTGCCGCCACATTCTTCTTCCATTGTCACATGTCTTTCCACTGCCCACTGCTGCCACATCCCCCTTCTGCTGATCCATGGGAAGACATTTAGATGGCTGGGGAAGGTCCTCACAATGATTTCTTTGGCTGCCCAAGAGGATACTATGTTGTCTAAGACGCGAGGTGCCCGAGGTGAGGAGGGCCTTGTCTTGTCTTTGGCACTTGAGACAGACGTCTTAGATGTTTGAGGCAAAGTATATTCTTAGTATATATATATTATTTTACGTATACATCAATGAATCACTGATAGCATCATAAATTAAAAATTGAAATACAAAATATAGAGATAGAAAAATGCAACCACCTTTTATGCCAACAAATTGAGAAAAAGTTAAAAAGACTGGTAGGGACTGTGAGAGAGAGTCCGAGAGGATAGAGAAGTTGAGAGTAAAGTGGGTAGGAGAGAGAGAATACGAAGGGGTTGAGGGGGATTAAGTAGGTTGAGATTTTCAAGTGAATAAGAAGTCATAGAAAGTGTTTGAGGTTGGGCAATGCTGTAATAATGTCATTAACTTGGGTTTCTTACCTGGTTCAATTTTGGTCGGGTTTCTTACCTGGCCTGGGACCTCTGGGTTGGCTCTGAGATGAGTAAGGTTGGTGAGGTGGGTCATGCGATTACCTAGGTGAGCTTGGCGAAGGAGGCAATCATCTTAGATGATCATGGCCAAGGCAAGGCGCCAAGCTATTGCCTTGTCTCATCTCACCTCATCACCTAGATGACTGAGGTGATCACCTTTGATAACATAGAGAGTATATGAACACTGCCTCCTCCTCCTCTGTTTTGTACCTTCCAAGATGTCCGCCGCAAGTGGTCACAACATGCCATTGCCATTGCCTTGGCTTCTTTGTCCTTCTTCGAAGTTCTCTCTTTCTTGAAACAAGGAACTAAAAGCAGGGGAAGGCTAAGAACCGTACTTCCTGAGAGTAGAGTAGGTTTAACCCCAAGCGGCTATTGAATCCGCATCTCTGGTGTAGGAAGGGCAGCTATTGAAATAAAGGAATGCTTTTATAAAGCAGTAGAAAGAGAAGACCTACGTACGAGGAGGGGAGAACAACGAACGATAGATGGAAAGAACTGCCATTGGATAACAAGAACTGGAATTGAACGGACATTCAAATGGCTGAAGAAATCGCTGGAACTCTGACTATTCATTCATTATTATATTTTTATATATTTTAAAATAAGGCGTGGGAAGACTATGAAAAAGTGGTGGTACTTATCGACAGAGTTAATTCCCTCCCGACTGGTTGCTTGGCTGCTACCTCCTGAAGGATGCTTCCATCTGCGACCTGCCCACAGTGCCACATCTGCTCCCTTTCTGCCATCTTGTGGATAGGTGCTTGGCTCACGGAGGCCACACCAACGCCACTTCCCAGGCCGTCCTCCTTAGACATTCCTTTCACCCCCATCCTGCTGCACAGGTATCTAGGTGCTGCCGCCCGAGCTGTGTGCTCTAGATGTTGGGCCGCGCTAAGAGGGCAGTTTATAATTTTAATATTTTAACATTAAAATTAACAATGCAAGTTAATAGGGCTAAACCATAGGTAATTTAACAGAAATGCATTAAAATTTTAAGGATTTTAAGGAGTAGTGTGAATATAGGGACATTTTTGAGACTAAGATAAATTTATAAAGTCTGATATGTAAAACCCATGATTTTAATATAATCTCACATCTTTAAATGGGTGCCTATAATTTTTAAACCTACTTGCATGCTTAGGTCGCGGGGGTAATGGGGATAGTACCCCTTGTGGGAGATATTCATGGTGCAAAGCTTCCTAGAAGAAAAAAATTCCGTTAATCATGTGGTGGGCTTAGGTTGCTCAGCCTGCCTAGGATGGCACCTTGAAGTCTTTTGGGCCCTTAGAAGTTAGAAAGGTGCCTTGCGCCTTGCCTTACAGAAGGCACCTTGACAACTATGGTAATATGAGTTCAAACCCTTCACGTTCAAACCCTTCACGTTCATAATGGTAAACAGAGATCACATTTTTTTATGCTCTCCCGAAATTATGATAGCTAAATAATATTAGAACTGAAAGGTCAAAATATGGATTTGATATGAATAACCATTTACTTGTGCTTGTTGCTAAACAATCTTGGTAGCCAATTTTAAACTAGACTGACTATGGAAATCCGAGACAGTAGAGTATTCCACAAGTTGCCCTCTAAAATTGGTGCATCTTCATGCATGACAGTTAGGTTGCGGACTAGGTTTTCATTAGGCAATATCGTTCTTGTGCCACTTGAATTGACAATGTCAATTTGTATGGTAATGACTTCCAATGCGTAGCAGAACATCAGCATATTATTATTCAATCAGTAAGCATGGTTCAATTTCATAGCACTTAGTGGTTGCATTACTTCACTGGAGATTTGTCATGGAGACTGATGGATTACATCCTTTTGCCTGAATAGAGAATACATTTCTGATCTGACCTGGTTATGCTATTATTTTCCTTTCCTCACCTGTCTTCTATTCATTGTTGTACAGGCATTAAGAAGCATTCTACTCACTTCAAAAAAGTCCCAACTTTCATAATGAAGCTTAATTAGCAATTACAAGGTTTATTCTTCATAGGATATTCTACTATGAAGGAAAACATAGCAAGTGGCTATGGAGGTATCTCTTCTCGCATTACACGTGCTCGTGCTGCTGCATGTCATGCAGCTAATTCTGTGCAAATCTTGAAGCCTTCCGCTGCAAAACCAGAAAATAGACGTGCTACACGTGCAAACACCAAGAGGACAGCAAGGGATGAAAACAACCAGGCTGCTTCTCTTACTTCAGGCACTCAGAACAAAAAGAGGGCAGTCTTGAGGGATGTAACTAACTTTTGTTGCGATGGGTTGGATAGAGGCTTCCTTAATGCAGCAAAATCACAGGTTAACTCAGATGTTCTTGGTCCTTATTAACTCTTTCTTCTCTCTTGGGTAATGAATACATTTTTATAATTGTTCTGCTATACTTGAATGAGACGTTCCAATATAATTTTTAGCTAACAAAAGGACACTAAATTTTATCCAATCATTCTATTCAGGTCAAGAATCCTCAAAAGCCCAGGTTAGGTCTCCCTGGTGCAAGATTGACTGCCAGCAAGAAATCTTCCAAGCCTACAGCTTCTGTACACACAGGAACAACACTATCACAAAATGATGGAAAGGTGTCTGCAGTACTACATACACAGGAAGGCCTTGAATCAAAAGAAGTTTCGGTATTGGAAGTAGCAGAAAATGTTGAAGTTCTTGAACCAAATGAAGCTATCCTTTCATTATCCAAAGGCATATGCCGCGATGAACAAAAAATGAAGAACATTAGAGACATAACAAGTGGATATGGTGCAACTCTGGTTGAAATCCAGGCTTTGCAAGATTCCTCTATATTTTTCTTTCCACGGAATGGTTAGTGATCATTCTCAACTCCCTCTTCATTTAGATAAATAATAGTACACCACTCATTGTCTAACTATGTGGTAAAAGGGAAAATTGTAAAGGAGTTTAGCTGCCAAGACAAGCTACTATCAGTCTTGAAAAGGATATCTGATAAAGTTTCTGAATTTTGACGGAATTCTTTGTTCTGATACCTTTTCCTTGCTTAATGAATCTCCATCATTATCCACTTTCATAAGAAAACAATTCATTCTTCTGCTGAAGTACACGACAACATGTTTTTTTTCCTTGGTGTATACTTGACATAGTCCCAGCTCTAGTAAATTAAACGGTTGCCTTTTACCTAGAAGATGCAGGCAAAGCCACGACTTCTGAAGATCAAGGAGCATTTACCAAACAGAAATTTGTAGACATTGATTCTGACCGCAAGAATCCTCAGATGTGCAGCTATTATGCACCTGAGATTTATATGAATCTACGTGCTGCTGAGGTTTGATTTTGTTCAATATTTTTAATGCATATAATAGCTTCATTTTATTATTTTTTACTTTTCCCTGATCAAAGGGACCTAGGAAATTTTCTGATGTTCTCTTCCAAGCTCATGAATATAGTCCTTACTTCCCATGTCCAGCTTATTCGGAGACCACTTCTCAACTTCATGGAAACGTTACAAAAGGATATTACTCAAAGTATGCGAGGGATTTTGATTGATTGGCTTGTCGAGGTGTGTTTGTACTTCATTTGGCTGGCTTCACTGAAATTTGTTATATATATATAAATTTTCATAGTAGTAAAAGTGCATATTTGTTTTAAGGATTATGTTGATCTCCAAGGTTAAGGTGGTAAATGTGAAGGTTACCACTACATTCAAAATGTCGCTGGCTGCATTTGGCCGTAATACATTGGCAGCAAACTCTCTCTCTCTCTCTCTCCCCCCCCACATGTGTATGCCTGTGACCAGAGTTTAGAAATTTAATTCCTATGCAACCGATAAGACAAGTCAAACAAAGGCCTCATTCTTATGGCACCATTAAGGGTCTTTTGCTGCATGCTCAGTAGATGACTGAATTTTGATTGATAATCTAAAACTTCACGACACATGAAGCATTCAATTTGTTTGTCACTGTGGAAATCTCGTATTTTTTTCTTCTTGAAAAAAGTTTTGTTTTGTTGGTGTTTGTGCATAGTAGTTTGAAAATAGATGGTAAAACTATAGGAGTATAACTAATTGGATGTGGTATCTATATATAAAAACTCAACTTGGGTTTTGATGATCTTCTTAGAGTTGGCATAGGGGACAACCCTATGTGATGCGGGACGAGGCGGGACGTACCGGCGACGTCGCTGCAGCGGACCGTGGAGGAGCTCAAAAGGACCTAAATAAGCAGTAAATAAGCAAAACCGGGCTTAAACCGGTCAAAACGGGCCCAAAATATGTCGAACCATGCCCGAATCGCTCAAAACTGACTTGAACCGGCTTGAACCGGCCCCAAATGAGATGAAGCGGCCGGTTTAAGGCCTGAACCGGCCTTTGGGCCGTCGAACCGGGCCGAACCGGCCCTGAACCAGCCTAAACCGGGCTGAACTGGGCCCAGAACCGGGTCTGGGGCGAACTGTGACCGGTTCGGCCGATCGGGGCGAACCGGTGCCGGTTCGCCCGCGACTTAAGCGGGAGGGGGGGCCGTGGCGTCGCGCGGTTGGCCGCGGGGGCAGGAGACGCGGCCGGCTCGCCGGCCGCCGCGTACCCCGTCGGGGAGCGCCTTCGACCTCGCGAGCTTGCGAGGGCTTCGCCTCGCAGCCGCGGCCGCGGCCGCGGTGGCACGGCTTGCGGGAGAAGGAGAAGCCGGAATTGGCGCCGGACGTCGCCGTCGCCGGAGGGGTAGGGTGTCTCCAACGGTGCCGTCGGCGCCGTCTTCGTCTTCCTCTCGCCTCCTTTCCGTCTTTGCCAAGGTCGGAACTGCCGGAGGGTGTCGGGAGTCCGCACGGAAGAGGAGGCACCCGGGGGGGAGCTACCAAACAGCAAGGGGGGATGGGAGTACTCCTGGGATCGCCGGAGGTGGGATGGACGGGGTGGAGGCAGTCGAGGTCGTCGGAGACGTCGAAACGGACGGAGACGGAGGTGAACGATGTCGATAGGGCTGCAAATCGAACCGGTGAAGGGGGAAGGGGGAAGGGGCAAGAATGGCTCGGAGGCCGCTGGACGGAGGAGAAGGAGAAGGCACTCTCGCCGGAGGGTCGCGAAGGAGACAGGTCCTCACCAGAGGTCATTGTTTACGGAATCGGTGGAATCGGACCGATTCCGACCGATTCCGGAATCGGATCGGTGGATTCCGATCCGATTCCATGCGGAAGGACCGATTCCGGCATGAATTCCGCGGAATCGGTCGGAATCGGTAGGAATCGGTCGGAATCGGTCCGGAATCGGAATCGGAATCGGAATCGGATCGTTTTTTTTTCATTTTTTGCTATTCCAGTCGGATCGGCCAGAATCGGTCCGAATCGGCCGGAATCGGTCCAGAATCGGTCCGAATCGGCCGGAATCGGTCCAGAATCGGAATCGGATCGTTTTTTTTTTTTTTTGCTTTTTTTCTTACCGATTCTTGATCGATTTTCTTCCATTGAATCGGTCGGAATCGGTCCGATCCGATCCGATCCGGATCGAATCGGTACCCACCGATTCCGATTCCGATTCCGATCCCGCGATCCTTGCCAGAGGTGGAGTCGGAAGACCTCCATCGTGGAGGGGGTGAAGGGGAAGGGGTAGTGCACCAGCACAAGGGGCCCCTAGGGTTCCAAAAATTCAACACTAAACTCTCTCTCTTTTCCAAACAATGAGCTCACTCTTAAATAGAGGAGCTAAGTTTACAAAGAGACCCTAAAGATGACTATTTACATACATGGACGAAAAATAAAAGACATGGACTTAAAAGACTTCAAATAATTACAAATAAGTCCAAATGGACGTAAATACAGATAGACCCCAAAATGGACCGGACCGGATCCCCATCACTATGACTTGGAAGATTCAAACCACATTTTTTATATCTTTGAGGTTAGTTGAGTTCTTTGAAATTTTTTTTTGACTACTCCCCATCAACTTTCAATATTTTGATGTTAATTATATTGAACAACTACTCAAATACCTTTGAATAACTGCCATAGCAGTTTCTACGTAGAAGCCGTTCATCAACATAAACACTTGGAGACATTTCCATAGCCATATGAGAACTTGTTTTATTTTAAGTTTTGTTTATTTTTTGTTTATGGTTGTTTTGGGTTTGGGTTATCATCATTTGTTTGGCTTTTGGCTTTGACTTGTTTAATTTTTGAAATGGGGTTTTCTGTTTACGTATTTTGGTTTCTGATTTTCTTCCAACAGGCTGGATTTAGAAATTTCTTTTATGCTTTACCCTTTTCTGGTTTTCACCAATTTAGGTTATTTTATCCTTGGCTTCCTCACCGGTCAACAAGGGGCACCTAGGCGAGCATGGCAATTTAATGTTATTTTGGCTAATTTAAGAATAAATAATGCTAGTTAAATATCAATATCACTTAATTGAGTGATTTTGAAGTAAAAATAACTAGTTCTAATAGTTAATTTAATTATAAATAGACATTTTGAAGAAATAATAACTAGGATTAAATAATTTCATAATTGTTTATTAATAGTTAATACAAATTAAGTACTAAAATTAACTTATATTCAACTTATTTAGTCTATGTAACTATGCACTTGCACGTTATTAATGTAGTGTCATATCTATTTTGCATTATTTGTCACAGATATATTTGTTATTTTATCAATTTTACTATAAAAAAGTCTTCACCTAAGAGGAAGGAATTCCAACAAGATAGGATTCGGAAGGGAATCAAAAGGATTTGATTTGGAATTCTAGTAGGATTAGGAAGACAATCCAATGGGATTTGGCTTGGTTAGCGAAAAGGAATGCTGCCCCCCCTCTCTCTTTTTTTGTCCTTAGGCTGGGGCAACAAGGGGCAAGAAAAAAAAACTTCATCTTATCCTACCATCGGACCTGCAGGACAGTATGTAAGTTGACTTTTTGTTTTCTTTTTTTCTTTCTCATCTTGCCTTTGGACCTGCAGAACAGGTTGTGTACGGTTTTTCTTTCTTTCTTTTCCTTCCTCTCCTCCGTCAACTTCTGGATTTTTGTAACACGTTTCTAATTTTTTGCTTCTTCTACCTCCTCCAACCGTTTCTGCGAAGATTTTTTTTTGTTTCTTTTTCTCACATCCTCTCTTTTGGACCTGCAACACATCATCTGTTTCTGTTTTGTTTTTTGATCTTCCTTGCTCTCCCTTTTCAGTTCTGCAAAATAGCAGACTTTTTTTTCTTCTTTTTTATCCTTCTCTTTCCTTTCCCTTGGTTCTGGTCAGCAACATGCCTCCCCGTTTTTTTTCTTCACTGGTTCTGTAAAACAGACCTTTCTTTCTTTTTTTTTCAGTCTCTAGTCTGCAGAACAGATTTTGATCAGTTTTTTTTGTTGGTTTTCTTTTCTCCTTCTTGGCTCTGCGAAACAATAAGAAGGGAGAAGAGGATTCCAAACCCACCTTTCTTGGCTTCTTTATTCTACCCCTCAACCCACAAGGTAGGTGAGGACAAGAATTATCAGAAATAGGGGCCACACCCTCTATTTTTCTTGTCCAATTTTGACTTTTAGATTTATGGATGGATTGGGAGGTTGTGGCAACTCTCATCCTCTCTCTCTTTGGATACTCATGAAGAGGGCTTATGAAATAGGGCCACACCCCTATTTTTTGAACTAGTCTTTCTTGTAAATATGGTGGGAAATTGAGGGGGCATGCGTGGATGCCCTCTTGCTCTCGCCCACTTTGATGTTTACTTGCATGAAATTTTTCCTGAACTGTTGTAGTGTTATCCATGTGCTATGGAGTTTACAATTTAGTATTATTTTGTCAACTTATTGCAGGTTTCAGAGGAATACAAACTTGTTCCAGACACACTGTACCTGACAGTTTATATTATTGATCGGTTTCTTTCTGAGAATTACATTGAGAGACAAAGGCTTCAACTACTTGGCATAACCAGTATGCTAATTGCATCGTAAGGCTCCCTTGAAACTAATTTTCATCCCATCTGATTCACATGCAAAAAAGCCCTCAATAAAAGTCAGAATGCATTCAATTTTGTTCTGCCTTTTGAATTCCTTTCAGTGACAGGTGAATAATCTTATACCAAACATTAGCTAAAAGCTGGTCAAGGAGACATTCCGTCGGGACAATTTCAAATTAGGAAGTTGTCTACAGCTACAAAGATTCTCTAGTAGCAGCTAGTCTCAATCCAATTCTGGTTTTTACATGAACTACAAATTATAATTTACCTTTCTCCAGAGTCATGTATCCCATGGTTCTATTTCTTGGCTATTTAGCTGCTATACATGTAATCTGAGAGGCTAAATCATGCTTGGAGGGTTAATCCTTTTTTGTTTCTTGGAGCAACTCCTGACCAGTCTTGGAGTGGGAATAGTTCCAAATTGGAAATACTGGGGTTGATACAATTACTTGATATCTGGCCTCTCAACCTTTGATAACACAGTTTTAAGGTTTGTAGGATGGCATTAGAGCAGGATATGTCCAGCTTTAATCATTAATTTTCTTATCTTTCATTTAATTTCCATAACCTACCTTACATCAACTTCAAGTTCTATGTGGAGCTTATGACTCCGACCCCACCCCCTCAACCTTCACATTACTGTTTTAAGGTTTGTGAGATACTGATGTTTTTTCAATTTCTAGGACATCTTGAGTCATTACAATGGTCTTTTTACATGGAAAGCCTCATACCAAATGAGCATGCTGCTTTCCATGAAATTACAAACAATCAATTTTACCTTGGTGTAAGGTATTCTGAATCAGGATTGGACCCTGGGTTGGCATGTGCCAGTCCAGATCTGGATCGAGATTGGATTGATGAGTCGGCGAATATGCCAAAATCCCACGATTAAGCAAGAGTAATTGATTATGGCTCAATTTTGGATTGATGAGTCGGCGAATATGCCAAAACTCCAGGACCAACCAAGAGAGTCATTGATCTTGGCTTGACTCAGTAATGCTGGATAAAACGGATTAAGTTGAAATATAATGCTAAAAATGAGCTAAACTAAGCAAAAATGACTAAAATTTAACCGAACTGAACTTAAATTGATCAAACCTGGCTGAACCAATCTTAAATTTGGTTGAACTAGATTAAACCAAGTTGAACCAACCTTTAACTGGCCTGAACAAATCTAAAACCAACTGAACTGACTGAGAACATGGTTGGAACTGAGCATGGGCCAGTTGAACTGGCTGAACCGGGCTGATTCAATGAGGGCTGGACCCTTGGGCCAAGTCTTGCATGGACTGGGCTGCATCACAATGCGTTGAAAAGGTTGACAGGGTCGTGGCACAATTTATGGTTTTTAAGTCAGACAAGTTCATTGGACTCATTCTATTAATGAATACTTATATATGTATCTCAGTGTCTCCGTGCTAATAATTAATGATATCGGTCATCCTCATCTCATGAGAAGATATCACATACAATAGTCTATTTGAATCCTTAATGTCCAATCTCAAAGATGTTATGACTGCGAATACACATCTGTTGCTCATTGATCTCATTATCATGATTTAACTATCATTACATATGATAAAATACTTTATTACAATAGATACATCCAATATTAGCAAGTAACAAAGGATTGATATTTAATTGAATAAGATATTACATGAAATATATAATTATATCACATATGATTGGTTGTAGGGTATATATTGCTATCAATATTATCAAATAATATCTTAAAAGCATAGTGCGAATAATGAGGTATGAAGTATCAATATAAGATGCTTAACAAACAATAGTGTCATCACTAATGTGATTTGGCTTGAGGTGCACAATTACCAACAATAGGAACCATATTGTCCTTGGAGTGCGTATATACCGACCATCTATAGGTGATTGAGGTAGATGGTGTTTAATGGATATTAAGCGTGAAATAATTGGGTCAACTTTCCTGAAACATACCATTGCATCACCTTATATAAATCTGTTTATCACCTTTACGGTAAACGTAGCATGTTATTGAAATTTGAAACAACTCTTACAATGAAGTTTGTGTATTTTAATACTGATGTTGAGAAACATTTTGACTCCGTGAGGTTAAAGTTTCTGTTGTTTATGCACTCTTATTAATACCTATTCTACTAATGATACTGTTGCTTACTTTCTGTTGTGCAGAAAGTACGAAGAGATCTGTGCACCCCGTGTTGAAGAATTTTGCTTCATCACCGACAACACTTACACCAAAGGAGATGTATGATAACTACTGTGTCTAGTAAAGTACCACTTGATTTCTAAATTTAGTTCAATAACCATGCAACGTTGCAATTCTGATCTCAAAGAAAAACAAGCTAGGCGGCCGGTGGGCAAAGAATGTTATGCATGCCATTGCTATTTTGTCACAAAATGTCAACATTTCTTGTAAGAATATAACAGGGGATTAGGCTTGTTCATAACTTTCTCTATGCTGGTAAAAGTGCAAGTGAATGAGAACTTGGTGCATGTGAGTTGTTTCTCTTGACTCTACACTTCTCATCATGAATCCTGAGCCAGTGCCAGTGCATTCTTTACATTATTTTAATCTCGTTGTCGCTCGTAGTCATAGACTTCCTGACATGTGGTGACTTCTGATTATTCTGTTAAGTCATCTTTCCTGACTTCAGTGATAAAATTTCTATGAAGGGAGTTATAATCTGGTCTATGGAGCCATTACGGAACCGCTTGGCACCATATTATTTAGGGGATAAAGGTGGTTTATCCCCTAAATTTTGGCTTATAAAATCCTAGCTTCTATAAACCTTTATTTGTAGGAAACCATTTTAGACACTTAACGGAGCTTTTAGTAGTATCTTTAATGACCATACATTTCTCCTCTGATCATTCAGTAAAAAATAACCTTTTTGGATAGGGACTAGGGAGGAAGAAAGGGCAAAGTCAATGGTGCCACTCTTTGATGGTGCAATCTGTAATCTTTGACTGAACTCACAATGCATGTTGAATGTTAAGATTCAGACTTCTGCGTAGAGTGTAGCAAATTTCTGCAAAATCATCAAATATGTGTTGTTATAATATTCTTTTCTTGCGAGAAACGTCCAAACTCTAAAGTATTGACGGATGGACAAATTGACAGGTCCTGAGAATGGAGAGTCAAATATTGAACTGTATGAGCTTTCAACTTTCTGTACCCACCATAAAAACCTTTTTGAGGTATAGAATTCATGATAGCGAATATGATATTATTGTTTGTAATGGTTGTCAATTTATGTAATCTATGTTTTAGTCTAATATTCCACTTCAATACCTATAGGCGGTTCCTTCGAGCTGGACAAGCTTATTATAAGGTTTGCAACCTGAAAACAAACAAACCTTTAAAATTTTACTTTTAACCTGGAATTGTGTTCCAACTACCACCTTTGGTTCTTGCAGGCTTCAAATTTGGCCCTAGAGTTCTTAGCCAATTATCTAGCTGAATTAACCCTCATCGAGTATGGTTTTTTGAAATTCCTTCCATCAATTGTTGCTGCATCGGCTGTATTCCTTGCTAGATGGACATTGGATCAGTCTTCCCATCCTTGGGTATGTTGATTTTCTGGGTCCCTTCGTTTTCACATATTATTATCTTTTTGTCCCATTTCTCCTTTTATTTTTGAATTCAGTATTCCTTACAAAACGTGATGTCACTTCGACAGAATTCTACCCTGGAGCACTACACTTCTTACAAAGCGTCAGAGTTGAAGGTGATGGTGTTGGAAATGCAAGGTTTACAGATGAATGCCAAGAACTGTCCTCTACATGCTATTTGCCAAAAATATAGCCAGGTTAAGGTATGCAGTTGCATCTCCTCAACCGTCAGACTTTAACAATCAAATCATGAAAATATCATGATTCAGAATTCATTTTTCTTAGGTAGTCACTTTTATTGTTTCTACATCGCTTATACATGTGGCAACTTGTCTTTCTTGGCAGTTCAAATCTGTTGCGGTGCTGCCTTCTCAGACGTTGCTTCCCACCTTGTTTCTGACATCGCATGAAACATGAGCTGCACCTTGCTGCTCTAAAGGCCGCTAATAGTGACAAATTGAAATGTTGATAATTCTAGATATTCACCTCTTTTTGGTTAAGCCATGTAATTTTCTGGTCTATCCTTATCCATTCTTGTTGTTCATTGAGCTGTACATTTTCTTCTCTTTACTATTTTTTAACAGTTCATTTCTGTCTTCGAAAGCCCATTTGTGGGAGGGATCAGTTTCAACTGCATGCAAAAACAAAAAGCTACTTGGAGCTTTTCCCGTGTATTCTCTTTGGATTCACATTTTGTGGGCCGCAATCATTAATGTAACTTGAGAATATCTGCTTGAAGGTGCTCGTTGCATCCAGGCTTCTTTATTCTGTAACGTGTGCTACTTGAAACAGATTATAGAGCTGAAAGATCTGGCTGATATCATTATTCATGGGAGCTGAAGTTTTCTCATGGGTACAAAGATGGCTTGTACTGTCGTGAGCCAGATATGGCTTCTATATTCAGAAGTTCGGGCCAGAGCTTCCCCAAGTCAATAAAGGTTTTTTTTTTTGGTCTAACACACTTTCTTTTTCAAATTACACAACTAAGGCAACAAATACAAGAATAGCACACTTTGGTGTTGAGTTCGACTTTCAGGCAAAGTGTTAAAGTCAGACTTTATTTTTAAAACCAGAGGTATGCATACACACCAACTCTAATTAAAATGGCAGATCTTAGTAAGTCAGAGTTAGATAGTCCCCCTTTAAACTTGTGAGCCCCTCTGAGAAGTTGGAGTTATTTCCGACTTATATTATATTTTTACTTAAATTCTGAGTGGGATAAATCTGACTTTAGAGCTTGGTACACTACACCGCCTTGGTGACTCTAATTTAAGTATTACACTATTTTTTTTTTATAAATGGGTGTGGTGGCCACTTACTTTAAAGTTGAAATGGGAATTCTTGTATTTTTTGTTTTAGTTGAGTAATTTGAAAAGGAAAAGGTGTTTTAGTTAAAAAAATTGGTACCTAAATGCTAAATCCATGTTTGGCTAGAGTATCAAAAATGATATTAATCAATGTTGATATCAAAATGCAGGCGAAGTGTTGTATTAATTCTCAATAAGCTTTTGGTGATGCACCTTAATATAAAATTAGTAGTGATAGAGGTGTCTAATGCCTTCACCAAACAGGGCACATAGTAGGCAGATCTAGGCTTTATAATCACCGGAAGTGTGGCGTTTTGCCCAAGTGAAAAAGTCTCAAGTCTCACAAAAAAAGATACCAGTTCTAAAGCTAGTCCACAAAACTAAACCCAAAAGAAATATAGTAATTCGGTTTGGTCTGAATTAGTCTTTTTTTTGATGATCTGAATTAGTCAGACCAATGGGAAGAATCATAAAACCAGCACATCAACACCATTACATATTTTTCCATGATAAATAATAATCATCAAAATAATTTATCGTATATATATACGCCGCATTTAACAAAACCATGTTTTGGGACCAACAATGAATATCCATGGAACAAGAATCTGGATTCTATGAGACTGTACCCTTGAAAAGAGTAGCGCACTTTGATGAGAAGCATTAAGACAAAAAAATAAAATAAAATAAAAAATTAACGAATTTCATATTGAGGAAAATATGTTCCGAAGTGACGTATAATTTAATATTACCAGTGAGATTTTGAATTTGCTAGGTTCCTGACGGCATTCTAACTTTTCCTAAGAGTTCCTAAAATCATAATACTCTAAAATAAATATGTGACCATGATCGTTTTTAAGTGCAGCTCGAGCAAGGACCAACATCGCTGATATCAGTTTCAAGGTCACCAGTTATATATATATATATGACAGTCATCAGATATATCAGAAACTTTTAAAGGCCTTCTGAAAATTTTAACTTTTATGTGGGCATGCTTAGGAATACATATAAATTTAGGGGCTAATACAAAAATCCCCGAAAACTATGTCTAAAATCAAATCTCAGGTCAGATCAAACAGAGCAAAAATCATAAATCCTCTTCGTTAGAAGACTATTATAAAGTTATGGCTCCATTCTATTTTATAGGTTTTAAATTTTGAATGAATATTCTTACTTTCTACGTCTGCTGTACACACATCAGCATGATCAACATGTTAACTATTTTTACATGGGCTCGCGTGATATCATAATTTCTTATATGCTTTCAATTTTTATTTAATTTATTATGGTGATATAGATACATAAAAAATTTTGTTCACATTTATATAAATTTACGGAATACAGGTATATTATAGGTAACTATAAAAAATATGAGTGCTGTCCAGCCCTCGCTCGCGGCGGCGAAACCCTCGCCGCCGCGGAACCCTCGCTCGCGGAGAAACCCCCGGCGGGTCTCCTCTCCGGCGGATCTCTCCCGGCGGAAAGCTCGTCTGGCATCTCGCCGGCGGAACATCGGGTGCATCTCTCCCCCGCAGCGGCTTCCTCTCCCGGTGGACTTCCTCCCCGGTGGATCTCCCCTCCAGCGGACAACTCCCCCGACGGTCATCTTCCCAGGGGGCTCCCATCTCCGGCAGATCCCCCCCCTGCGGCTTTGAGGTCGGCTTAGTCTTGGGAGGGAGGGATGGCCCTCCCTCCCAACCCCCCCTCTTCCAACGCTCTGCCTAAAATTTTTTTAGGCATTTTGTTCCTTTTTGTGATGTTGGATTCGTGGGGTTCGGCTTATTTAAGTCCTTCTCGTTTTTCCTTTTTGTTGTTGTTGTTAGTAGTCCAGCGACCGAGCTTCGTCTCTTCATCTGCTGTTTTTAGCGTCTTAGACGCTAAGTTCCTTTCGAGACCGTTTGTCTGGGGCTTATCCACTCCTTTTTGGAGTGATCTTCCGGTCTTGATGAAGTTGTTCTACTCCCTTGAAGGAGTTCCTATCTCTACCACCCGACCACGTTGGCATGTCCGTGTGTTGGTCATTTCGTGGTGGTTTGGTCTTCTTTTGGAAATTTATATTTCCAAGATGACTCTCTTGTTAACTCGGTCGTATATTTTCAATGTCGTCGATGTATGGTTGTTCAAACTCTGTATCGTTTGTTGCTTAGTATGAATGAATTTAGTACTGTGTTTCAAAAAAAAAAAACTATAAAAAATATGAGGTAGCTATAAAAGCTCGCCCAGTCGGGAAGTTGAGAGCAGGTGGCGGGTATCGAGGGTTTAGGGAACCGTGAAGGATGGCGCTGTGGATGGAGGCCGGTTCGGAGCCGGCGACGGAGCAGGAGAGGGCCGACCTGGACGCCATCTCCGCCCTCAAGGAGTCGGCCGCCCTCGAGCTCAAGGTAGCAAATTAGAGATGATCAGAAAGGGTTAATGATCCGAGCGATTCCCAGTACCTCTTTCCCCAAGCAGGGGGTTGTGCTTATTTTGGGGTTTGTGCCAAATGCCCTGCGCTTGGAGATCTAAATAGTGCGAGAGAAGGTTTTAAGGAAGAAAAAAAAACAGAGAGAAAGACACTGTCGGTTTGACGTGAACAGTTCTATCTGAGTGCAACTTAAGAAAAACGCAGAATATGTTTGGCATACGTATTTATATCGTAATTCTTAGATTCAGGAAGAGTTTATTGATGGCAATAGGAGCCTTTTGAATACATATGATGCTGGGTAATCGCAAAGAAAAGCTTTAAGAGTGCTAAATAAGCACGAGAAACATGAGCTTCATAATAGTATGGCATTTTGCTTGCATCGAAACACAATTTTTGCTTGCAGGTGTTTTTTTCTTTTTCCATGGAAGAAGTGACACCCGGCCACATTATTTGTAGAGTTCCGGTGTTAACCAACTCCCAGACTCTTAACAATTACCACTACTTTTGCAGCTGCAGTATAGTCATGGTCATGTCATGGCTACCCTCTATCCATCAATCAAATTCGTCCACCTTGAGATTGGCCATATTCTTAAGTTCAAGAACGAGGCTGATGCACTTCGATGCCTCTTTTTTTCAGTATCTTTAACATTTCTTCATCCTTTTTTTTAATTAATGTTGAGGGGTGTCTAATAAGAAGGTAGTAACACCTTCATCTCTTCCGCTGTAAGCCTACTGTCTATTCTAACACCGCCATGAGCATATTTCTATCAGTTTTGCATGTAAAGACATATATCCATGGAGGAGGGAACAGAAGAAAATGTCTCCTATGTCATAGTATCATGAGATGTTTGCTGAGTTATGCAGTATTTGGGTTTGTGAAATTGCCAATAGAGTTAATGTTTATCATTCTTTTTTCTCTTCAAGGAACAAGGCAATCAATATGTTAAGATGGGCAAAAGGCACTATGCTGATGCTGTGGACTGCTACACTAGGGCCATCAATCAGAAGGTTTTGGGTGATGTAGATACATCTGTCCTTTATGCTAATCGTGCACATGTGAACTTGCTCTTGGGAAATAATCGCCGGGCCCTTGTAGATGCAGAGCTTGCATTAAAACTTAACTCGACTAACGTGAAGGTATACCAATATTTTTCTTTACCTGCTTGGTAAGTACTTTTTTATTTAATATAACAGCTATATTCATGTCTTGCTGGGTTTACTGATTATCTCTATTCATGCTACATAAACCTGGTTACATCCACCCTCTGCCTCTATGAACTTTATCTTTTTTAGAAGTGTGGGTTGTTGATAGACTGAATGCCAGCCAGGGAAAGTTCATGAAGCAGCATACTCTTGAGAAAGGAGAGGTGCACAGATGAAGAAACATGCACCTCTACTAAATGGCACCAGAACTTTTTTTGCACAACATTTTGCTGCCTGATTTTAAAAAGAAATGCATTAAGACTTGTGTCACGATTTTCCATCAATTTATTTTTTTTCTTGCCTTAAAAGTATCAGCTTTATTTATTGCTTGATATATTGTCGAAGGTGTCTTTGGCAACTGCCTAGGTGGTGAGGTGCGATGAGGCAGCCCCTCCCCGTTTCACTTGCTCGAGGCAGTCACCTCGGTTCAACTGCCTCTGGTAACTTGTTTATTTTAGTTATTTGTCCAATGACACCTGTTATATACCTAAATTGTTAATTCTTATATTAAAACCTCCATCTCAATTGTTGGAGGTGAGGATGTGAGGAGGCCCTTGTTTTTTTGGTTCATAACTCCTCTGAATGCATTGACTGTTTGTGTCTATGGGGTATGATAAGTAGATGAAAGGTACTTCTTTCAGTGAATCCTTTTCAAAGAGGATACTAAAAAATTTTGCTCTATTTTTTTGGATGACACCTTCTGGAGATCTGCCAAGACATTTCTATATGTTTCATTGAGTTCAAGTTAATTCAACACTGTTATCTGCTGAACTGATGCCATCTTGTTTGACATTGTGTTAGACTGTTTCTCGTGCTTAAAGTATGTATTTCATGAACTCATGTATGAAGTTTCTAATGTGATGACTTTATCTAGACAGGCATACTATCGAGCTGCCAAAGCTGCCTTCTCTTTGGATTTGTTGTCTGAGGCAGCATCCTTTTGCTACAGAGGGCTTCAACATTTCCCCTCTAATGAAGAATTGAAGAAACTAGAAATCCAAGTCAACTTGCGTATTCAAGAAACAGAGAGCAGTAAACATAGAGTTTTTCTAGCTGTGTCATCAGCTAAGGTCAGGTGATTGCAAATCTCATCGTATTCAATTGTGATTCAGTTCTTATGTGTGAGATAATGCAGGATCTTGCTGGTGCAATTGAGCGTAGAGGGTTGAACCTTGGGAAGGCAATGTATCAGGAACTTTCTGGATTAAGAAAGCCAAGATTGGATGAATGTGGTGTCCTTCATTGGCCTGTTCTTCTTCTTTATGCGGAAGTTATGTCAAGTGACTTTATTAAGGATTTCTGTGAGACAGATAGTTTCTCTGTTCACCTGGACATGATATCCTTCATAGCTATATGTTATCGTTTGGTATAAATACTTTTCACACTTTTACCGGCTTAAGTGCACATTTTGAATACATGGTCTTCTTAATTTTCCAACATGTATTCTGGAAGCTCAGAACAACTATCTTGGGACACCGAACATGCATACACTCGGGAAGCTGTAGAATTATATTATGAGGTAAACACAAAGTCCGAAAATGTGCTTTTGTTGTTTTTTCTGGTTAAGAAATCTATATGGGATTTTGAGGGAAAATTGTAGATCACTGTTTTGTCGTTTTAGGCATGGAGCAAAAGGAACTAAATTACGTGTTCCAGTCTTTTCCTTTTCTCATATTGATGTTTTGCATACTTATGCTTCTATTTCCTGGAATTTACCAATTTTTACACAGCTTCTATGCCTGACAAATACCTCTTCCTTGCTGCATGCATGCTTCCATGGCATTATTTATATGCCTGGAGAAAATTGGTAAGTTGAAGGTGATGTGCCTCTGAAACCAGATCCAAAAAGGGGAAAGGAGGATAATGACCCTTCAACAGTTAGTAATCTCTATAAAAGTTGAGAGATAAAAGAATAAGGCACCTTTCCCAATAAGACCTTTGTTTTATGATTCCACTTTCTTTCCTTGGAAGAGTAACAGGAAACATAAGTGGCCAAAATTGGCATATCTGCTTTTCACCTTTTTTATTTCTCCTATTGCAAAGTGAAACAGTGCATTTCTTGCCTATCACTACTGGAACAAATTCGATATGCTTCTTATCCTTTCTTATTTTGTTATTTGTCTTGCAGTTTTTGTGGAAATATATTTGGTTGAGGCAAACCAAAGAAGTTGTTCTGAAAGCAGTTTTGATGGGAAATTAGATAGACATCCTTTAAAGTTTTAGTTCTTTGGTCATTAAGGATATGTTTGTACTTCTTTGTCATTACTGCGATGGTTCCGATCATGATTTCCAGAAGCAGTAGTTGCAGTCTCATCGCTAGATAGATAGATATATAGGTTGAGGCAAACCAAACAAGTGTTCTGAAAGCAGTTGTGATGAGAAATTAGATAGGCATCTTTTAAAGTTTTAGTTCTTTGGTCATTAAGGATATGTTTGTACTTCTTTGTCATTACCGTGATGGTTCAGATCATGACTTTCGGAAGCAGTAGTTGCAGTCTCATCACCATCCTGCTCATCCGCTTCCACCTTGTCAACGGAGGCACTGCTTCATTCGCTTGGTTCAATTCCCTGCTTGTGCCTTCCTCTTGCCCGCTGGTCCTGATCGCCTTCTGTCTTGCTGGAGCTTCTTTGCAGTGCTGCTGTGATCACTGGACCACCTTCTGCAGCTCCACCACCTCAGATCCTGTCCACTGAGTACCAGCACCTCTTTTCCTCTCTGGATCCGCATGGGTCATGCCACAGTCATCATCACACATTCATTATTCTCTATGTTCTTTGCAAGCAAGACAGCATCAAAGCTACAATAATCACAACGACAAAGTTTCAGAGTTGTGGGGGTTTCTGCTAATTTGTCTTTTTCTGGTCCTTGTACCACTTCCTGGCTGTGTGCATTCCACGAACCTCAGCTGAGCCAGCCAATGTGACACGGCATCGGACCAGCACCTTTCACATGAGCCCAGGTCTGTCTGAACCCTGTTTGCCTCTCACTGACCGTCCAACCCACGAGCCAACTTTGAGCGGTTGGTCAACATTCTAACCCTGCTGGGCCCATGCAAGGCTCTGATTCATCCCCTCTGGCTCAAGTTCCAGCATCCATCTGAACCGCCGGGTTCATCAATTGAACCGCCGGGTTCATCAATTACCTGGCTGAACAGCCCAGTTCAGCCGGTTTAAAGTTGATCCCGCCAGTTAAACCTGATGTGGAGTCAGTTCAGTGGATTTTAATGTAGTTTTTACCGGTTTGCCATGGTTTGGCTTACTTTTATTCATTCCTAGAGTTATATTTTAGTTTTTACTGCTTTTATCTCGCGCCAAATTGTGAAAAAATGAAAAAAATCACAAATTTGTTCACCTGATTTCTCTTCTATATATTTTAGCTTTAAACTTGAGTGATAAATGCTTGGATCATTCTTTTGTTTAACATACAGAATCCTTTCTCTTGAATCTTCTTCTACATGATTTTGGTCTTGGGACATCAATTTAGCATGTTCACCCACTCCGTAAGTCAGTTTTAAACTGACATGATTCTGATATATTTCCAGTATGTTTATTGGTCATTATACGTTATTATTTTGCAACTTATATGAATTATCCGCAAAATACCTGTTCACTTTGTGGTCTTTTCAAGTAAAACGATTTATGTTGATGTGTTTTGTTCATCTAAAAATATTTTATCAACAACATAATTTTTAGCGAACAATACCATTACAACAAGTGAAATCTCTAACTCTAATTTTCTTCTGATCCTTCACTAAACAGTCTAACTCTGGAGTGCATTTGTCAAAGAAGGAAATTTTGAAATATCTTTTGGAGGGAACTGCAGGTTCTCTTGCAGATCACATTTATGGAGAAGCAGAAATTGAAGAGCACGAACCAGATCTGGTTAACTCAATAAATGGTATGCCCTCTGTCAGTGGTTGATAGTATCGTAACACTAGCAACTGCATGCATCCTATTATTGCCGGTTGTATCTTCTACATATTCTTTGGTGTATGGACCATGCATGTTTGGTATTTGTTGGCGTACATTTTTTTCAAAAAAAAAAGAGAACAGATGGGCTGGCTTAGAAGCTGGGCCAACAGCCCATAAGATCAGCCACAATTGGGCCCAATTGGGCACCCCAGCAGGGGCCTTATTTACCTGGCCCATAATTGGCACATTTCAGCCAAGTTCAGGCCTTGTGCGCAGCCCATGGGAGGGCTTGGGCCGCAGCCTCCTGCTGGCCCAGAAACCAGGCCCAAGTTGGGCCAGGCCCACTTCAATTCCAGTGTGAACAGGCCCAGCCGCACTACCTGCCACCAAGGTTTGCCGTCTCGGACCTCGGCTTCGTCTCGGGGGGGTGGAAGAGAAGAGATCTCGGAGAGATCTCGGGAAAATCTCGGGAGATCGGATCTCGGATTCTCGGATTCTCGGATCAAAATGTATATATGTAATATGTATAAAATGACAAACATAACATAATATGTTATAAAGATGGGAGTACATCAATGAATTCACATACATTACATGAAAATAAATTACACAACATTTTTGCACACTAATTGTGTGAATAAACAATCACAAAACACTCTCAATTTTATAGTTTAAACTTTATTTTTAACATTGTATAATATTAAATATATTCATAAAATAAAATACATGTATTATTTTAGTTACTTATAAACGTTATATTGTGTTTTTATTAAGGAATTTATTATTTTTAAATTACAAAGTAGCATAAAATTAAAAAGATTAATATTTAATAATTTTTATTACATACAAATTTCATATAATATTATTATAATTAATCTACTTATATTTAAGTAGAAACCTAAAAATGTATGAAATATATTAACATTTAACAAATTACATAATGTTTTATATGTTTTAATATTTTTGTAATCTTTTTACATAATCTTATTAAGTAATATAAAAATATATGTAAAAAATAAAAAAGAAATAATAAAACCTAAGTAAAATATATTTATACAATGTTTCTGTAATAAATATTAAAATAAATTAATATTTAATATATACTAATAAATACTTTTTATTCTTTATTTATTTAGTAGCATAAATTTAAAAATAGATTAATTTTCAATTATTTTTATTACATTCAAATTTCATACAATGTTACTATTATAATTAATCTTCTTACATTTAACTAGAAACTTAAAAACCTACGTAATATATTAACATTTAACAAATTACTTAATCTTTTTATATGTTTTAATATTTTTATATTCTTTTTACATAATCTTTTTTAGTAATATAAAAACAAATACAAAATATAAGTACTTATGTAATATATTCATATAATGTTGCTGGCATAAATATTAAATATATAAATTAATACTTAATATTTACTAATATGTAATATTTTATATTATATACATATTTGACATAATCTCTTAATAATAAAATATAATCTACAAATATAAATTTTTTTGAAATATATTAATATTTAATAAATTGCATAATATTTTTATAATCTTTTTAAATAATATTTTTAAGTAATATAAAAACCTACGTAAAATATATAAATAAATATTAAAAATTATGTAATATATTCAAACAATGTTATTAGATTAACATTGAAAAATAAATTGATACTTAAGTTATCAATTTCATATTTTATTTATTCATTGCAAGTAAAAAAAAATTCATTTAATTAATAAACTTAGATTTACTTAAAATTACATATATATGTCTGGTAATTATATTTTATATAAAGAACTTATGTTATATATGTATATGATACAAAGTATTATATATCAATAAATATTAATGTTGGAATATATTACATAGATTTTAATATTTTTTTTTTAAATTTTACGTAAGTTTTTATCTTACTTAAAAATATTATAAATATTTAATAAATGCTTAATCAATGTTATTAAAACAAATATTAAAATACTTTAATATTTAATAATTTTAAATATATTTTAATTTTAAATAATTTTTTGTGATCACTGTTATGATCTTTTTTAACATTGGTACATAACTAAGTTTTTTTTTTTTGGAATCAAATACGTAGTTAACGTTAATTGTAAAAAAAAAAGCTTAAATAATATAACTTACCTCGTCGCGACTCGCGACGGCGGTGCGCCTGTTCGTCCCGTCCCGATCGAGGCGTCACCCGGGGCCGCGGCGGAGGGGGACGAAGCTTCGGCTCTTCCGGAGGTCGCCACCGCTGTCACAGCCGCCACCGGAGGTCACCGCCGCCGTTGGAGCTGTCGTCGGAGGTCGCCGCCACTGTTCGATGCCGCCGTGACAGCCGGAGAGCGGAGACGCTGCCGCCGTGACTGCCAGAGAGTGGAGATGAGGGAGAGGTCGTCGAAGCCCTCCGTTGACAGCGCCTTGGTACGTCTCCGTTGCCCTCCTATGGCTACCTTCGGGGTCTAGCAAGTGGTGAGGGCTGAGGGGTTTTAAACACCACCGTAACATACCTTGCTTGGTGTGTGCGCTGTGAAGGTCCGGCGCTTTGTTCCTTCCCGCCGGCCTCCACAAGGCATCCTCTGCCCTTTGAACACCCGCGAGATGCATTGCTTCAGCTTCGGGTGTCTCGGATCTCGCCATCCCCGCGAGACCGAGATTCTCGCGAGATCTCGCGAGAATCTCGCGAGACGACGAACCATGCCTGCCACCTCAGCATCTTTGTGCGCACCATCCAGCCACCTCAGCCTCCCATCAGTCAGTTGAAGGAGGGGGAAGGTGAAGAGACAGCCAGTCAATTAATTGGGTTAAATGGAGTAACCTCCATGGGGGAGGCCAAAGGTCACCAACGTACACACCTGCTGGCCTTTCATCTGCCCCACTCTCTATAAGAGAGGAGGTGCGCACCAGCCCCATGTGAGGCTGCTGGAGATGCCGCCAGGCTGCTGGACTGCAACTGCCCCCCTGCTGCCTTGCGCCCTGCCCCCTGCTGCTGCTGCTGCTGCCACCTGCTGCCTTGCATCCTGCTGCACCTGCTGCCTGCGGTCAAGGAGAAGGAGAAGAGAAGAAGATCAGGTAGGGGAGAGCGGTATACCTTAGCCATGTAGCCCTTTAAGGGCTGGTTCTTTTCTATTTCTGGCTGTCACTCTCGCCCCCTTTCTATCCCTCCAGAAAGAGCCTATTTCGGCCCACTTACAGCTATCAAGAAACAGGCCTATCCAGACCCTCTGCTCGGCCCATACCTAGCCCCATGCAGACCTCTTTCAGCCAGCCCATCTGCTCCCCACACAGCCACCTGGTCAGGTCCTGTTTGAGCCTCTGGACAGAACCTTGTCCGGTCTCCACTGCAGGACCACCCGGCCTAACTAAGGCCACCTGATCAGCCCCCTTGTGGCCCATCAAAACTGACCCCAAAACAGGTCCTAAAACAGCCCCTTTGTGGAACCTATTAGAGCCCTAGGTGAGGGTGGATGACCCGGGGATTCTTGGAGACCGCACGACGGCCCAAGTCTACTCCGGGCGGATCCTCAAGCCCCTTGTTTTCATGCTTTTTGAGCAACCCCTAAACAGGCCCAAAACCAGGCCATCCAATAGCCCTTTGCGTAGCCCAAAGCCAGGCCACCAAGTTGTCCTTTGAATAGCCCCAAACAGGCCCTCTTGAAGCAGGACATTTTCGGCCCCCCTTTGGCTTATAGTTCTGCCGCCACAACCAAGGAGGAGGTGCTCCAAAACAGGTTCTGCAGAAGCCATACAAACAGGAGGTCAGCAGTTTGAAGGCAGGCCGGCTTGAAGGTGACGGCCCGGCACCCCTTGGAAACCGCACGACGGGCCAAGGGCATAGCCGGGTGGCCTTCCAAGCTGGTTTCACCAAGATACTCCAGCAAGGCAGCATGCCGGCTTGAAGGTGATGGCCCGGCACCCCTTGGAAACCGCACGACGGGCCAAGGGCATAGCCAGGTGGCCTTCCAAGCCGGTTTCACCAAGATACTCCAGCAAGGCAGCAGGCCGGCTTGAAGTGACGGCCCGGCACCCCTTGGAAACCGCACGACGGGCCAAGGGCATAGCCGGGTGGCCTTCCAAGCCGGTTCCATCAAGAAACTCCAGCAAGGCAGCAGAATTTCCAGCAGGCCCTTCCGGCCCGAAGCAGTTCAAAGCAGGCCCGTTGAGCCTATGAAAATTGAAGCCCGGCTTTGAATGCCGAAGGAATGGACCGGCTCGAAGTGGCCTTCAGAAAATTAACAAATAAAAAATCAGAAATGCGAAAGCTACATTAAATTAAGGAGATTCACCCCTAGCGGGGAACTCCACCTTGGGCGGAGGCGCGGGCATGCATCCCGTAGCCGGCGACCCGGACGGAGGCGCGGGCATGAATCCCGTAGCCGGCGATCCTTCCCCCAATATGGCTAAGCTAAGGCTGGCTATTTTGGATGGGTAAATTTTCACTAAGTTGGAAAAATAGCCGGCATGTCGTCGTAATGCCAATTTTTTTCCAAAGTAGTGAAAAGAAACCTATGTTGTGGGAAGGATCAATCACATTGTACACCGATGTACTTCACCCCATCTTTCAATGAAATGAAACTTTGATGTTCATATTGATGCATGAAATCGGGCATTCAAGGTGACCCGATGGGTCGGAGGCGATGCAAACCGCCAAACAAGAAATAAAACAATTTCAAAGTCAATCTGGAAAATTCAAACAGAAAATTAAAAAAACAGAAAATCAAATCTGAAAGAAATCCGAAATTCAACTCACATCGATTTAACCCAACAACCGAGCTTCAACAAGATTGGACCGGTTTTCAAACACATCAAATCAAAATCAGATTTTTATCAAATCAAAACTGTCAGCTACAAAAAAATCAGATTCTAAACCGTACTGAACATCAAAAATCAGGGTTTCAATAAAAATCTGTCAACCATAAGAAACCAGGTTTCAATAAAATCTGCCAAAACAAAATTCAGATTTGAACAATCTACTAAAAACAGATTCTAACCGACTCTAAAAATCTGATTTTTTGGCAATCTGAAAATTCACTTAAAACCCACTAAACTTCTCCCAAAAGAAATCAAATAAACAACTCCAAACACCCAAAATGGATCAAAAAACCAACTCAAAACTGAAAAAATCAGAAATCTGAAAATTCCGAAAATAAACCAAATAAAAATCCAAACACAGTTAAAACACTCCAAATTCATCAAAAATCAAAACCAAAACAACTTGAATCAACCAAATTCAAACCAAAACAAACATCCAAAACAAATCAAAAAAAAACCAAGCAATCAATCAAACAAATTGATTCAAACCCCAAAAATCAACAAAACCGACTTTCAAGTCAACCAACAAACAAATAAAACAAATCCGAACAAATCGGTTTGCATCTAATCGGAACCAAAAGGCCGCTGCCCTTTTGAGTTCTTTACTTTATTTTGTGGATGTGCACGTCTCCAAAAACAGGTTGCTGCGATGGTTAATCAAAGGCGTTCGAGCCGTTGCTCGATGTAAGTTAACGCCGGATACTCGCACCATCCGGCAGAGAAGGGTCAAAAAATGAACTTTTCAAAGAACCCGAACCTCGGTTCTTATATTTTTAAACTATCACCGGACTACCTAATATTTTTATGATATCACCTATTTTCCTAGAAAAGTCCGGAGATGTCTTTCTTTCTAAAGAACAGACGCAGAAAAAAGAGGTTCACATAGTATTGTACCTAAAGTTGAATATCTGCAGGGATCAAATTTCTAACCATTATGTTGGGTTTGTGATTCATAACCTGAAGGAATCCATCCATAGCCTGGAGGAATCCACAATTTGTTCATCTGACCTGAGATTTATTTTCTAAGATAGCGCAGTAGAACCTTGAAAATGGGTTTGCTAATTGTTTTGTTGGATTGTTATGATTCATAACCGGCTTATATGACAGTAGAATATGTTTAAATGGCCTTTCTTTGTTGCAAAAGATTCGTCAAATCTGGCTAGTAACAGTTGATTCAGAACCTAAAAGTATTTATCACCATTCTTAGCCATAGTTATTCCTTTCATATTTTCTCATAGGTTCTTTCTAATCTTTTTGTTTTTTGAAGCCAATGAAATTGGACCTATCTGCCTGTTTCTGTTGGCTCCGCATTCTGGTTTTGGTCGATCTGATTCCAAATGAATCCCCATTTGCCAATCAAGCCTTGTGATCCAATACCATATTTAGCAATTCACTTCTTCCATTGTCCCACTGTTTGTCACTAAGCGGTCAAAAGTTTATGACAGATTATTTGCTGGTTAGTTAACTTTCTTGCATGGATTGTGAACTTGGTCAGTCTTGATCATGGAATGCGATCTCCCGAGAATCTCTCGAGATCTCCCGAGAATCTCTTTTCTTCTGTGCGTCCGAGAAACGAGATCGCCGAAACGAGAAAATCTATGTAGTACCTGTGATACCTTGATCTTCTCCGCCTATTATTATCCCCAACTTGTTAGATGATCTTGTTAAGTTTCTTTCTTATATTGCCAATTTTATTATGGAATCCATTCAAATATTCATCTAAACATTATTATTTGATAAAATTTCATAGCTTAATATTTTAATGACTATATATGTACAATTGGCCCAAAATGTTATCAATCTCCTATCCATATTGTTCAAGATGAAACTTTGTTCTGACATAAGATCCTTTGTATGTCTCGTGCTAACAATAGTTCACCATCTCTGTTTTACACTTTTAATTCTCTCACGGCTTATTTTAATTTTTAATATGAGTTCTCTTGTCCTTTTCAAGGAGATTATATGACATTCTACATTTAAACATGCACATTGATTGGTATTTCTAAGATCTAATCTCTTGAGATTTTTTCGAGATCTTTTATCTTCAATCTCCGTGAGATAAAATATAGATGTGAGATGACAATCATTGGGTAAAGTATAAATGAAATCCGAGATCCGATCTCCCGAGATTTTTCCGAGAATCTCACGAGATCTCTTCTCTTTCACGCTTCCGAGATGAAGCCGAGATCCGAGACGACAATCCTTGGTCTTGATCCCTGAAGGAACTTCCACTGGGATCTGGCTCTAAGCTGCCAGATTGGCTGTTTCCGGTAAGATCCAATCCCGATCAAGGTAGGACTTGCCTGCCACTGGGAGATGGCGGAGGCACAGGAGCCACCTCTCTGCATCTTTGGGCAGGGGAGACATACGACCATATTAGCTTTTCTTCCCTTGGATTGGCTGAGCCAGCCGATCCAATCCTGATCTGGATTGAGATTGACCCTAGCCATTCCCATCTCCAATCTTGACTTAGAATTCCTTGCCCTCTTGGCCCTGTTCCATCAACTATCTTTTACTTTGCATTTTTCTATGCTAAGTATAGGTAGTAGGTAAAAAGAAGCAGGGTCTACCACTTTGTTGACATAAGGATCTTGCAGAAGCATGCGTAATGAGGACACCTTACTACTAATCATGTGGTTCAACCTGCTTGCATATACTATAGGAGGAAACACCCAAATGCAACCTCAATATCTGTTTGGCTGGACAACAAGGATCGCCTATGGTGTTGACCTATCTTATAGGCTTTTGAGTCAGTGATATGCCCATTAGAGGTCCGTTGTTTTTTTTTCTATTTTTCTATGCATTTTGGTGCGATTTTTGTATATTCTATGTCACAAGGCATTTTAATTTTCAAGTGTCTACTCTATTTATATTGTAGCTGATGTCAGTATTCATAGTATCTGAAAATTTGAGTTTATGATTGTCCGCGATGCGAGAAGTCAGACCTTTTTCCCCAAACTCTCTTCCCAGGCTTTTCTCCTTTCAGTCCCCCCGTCACTGTGGATTTCAAGAACATGCAGTCAGATCATCCATGCTGTGGGTTTGGCTATGGATGCAGTTCTTGAAAGCAGCATGTTTGAATAGAATATTGTAACAGTGGTGGAATTTTATGCAAAGATACTTCCATGGAAGGTGAGATCTATCAGATTCTGCTAACTGGCCTGGATTGGCTGATCCAGCTGCACTGGAGTTAAAACTTAATATTTTGATTAGTATATAAATGCAGTTAATGTATCCTTTAAGTTTTTGTTTAAAGGTGATAATAATTTTTTACTAATTTTTGTATTGTTTTACAACAAAATGATATTTCAAGAGTGAATCCAATATGGGTATCTACGTATCTGTCAGACCTATCTTTCCCTGTATCGGATACTTCCTACATTGCATACTGCAAAATATGAATAGGTAGAAATTTCTTCCTTCCCTTGAAATTAGAAAATGGAAGGCGAAATTAGAAGAATGGTGCCTGAAGGAGGGTGATTTTTCTTGTGAGATACTGCCTGGTTTTGTTTGAAAGGCGATACTATACATGTAAAAGCTGTTGAAGGAAAATGACCTTTCACGTAGCTCCTTGAGGCAGTCACTTCTTGCTGTTTATGATCATTAGCACTTAAAATTTTAGGGTAATTAAATCTTATGGGTATTTTTCTTGGTGTGATAACATTTAATTGTTTTTAACCTAAATGTGTCTTAATAATGTTTACGTGCTTGCCCTAGTTGTCAAATTTATTATTATGGCTATTTTTTAGCCAAAAATGTTATTCTTTTCATAACTGATGAATTGAATCGAGGAACAAAGAATTCAATCTTCCGATTTTCTCTTATCCAAACCTCCAAGAAACAAGGTCCCTGAGGTCCATTTTTTTCTTTTCACTTCCTCTTTTTTTTTCTCTTAACGTTGTCATTGCCAGTTTTCATCCACCTTCCTGATTTTCCATTATTGAACATGTCCTTCGCTGTCTGGGTATTACATTCATTCCACTTTCCTTGCTGCTATTTGAGGCAAATGATCTATTCAAGCTTATCTTTGCTAAGAAAATGTTATATTGAATCCATTTTAGACCATTTCACTTGTGGATTTTTGTATTACCCCATGTAAAAACCAAAAGTTGCAGAGGACAGAGGTACTCCTAGTCTCCTATTAAACATCTGTTAGATTGTATATCCTGTAATATCTCTGGAATGTTAGATATATAACCTGCACAATCTTGCTAAATTTGTTTAACCTCGCTCCACTTGATCATTCCATTGACTTTTACCTGCTATCCCTTCTCCCCCTAACTCTCTTTCTTTTCTTTTCTACCATGTGTGCACTCTCTCTCCTCTCCTGACGGCCAGCTGCAGAACACCCTTCGACCCCTGTTCAGTCCCTCTGCTTGGCTCTGATTCTGGATTGGGAACAGTACTTGTCAACCCAATACTTGGGAAGGGAGGGGATCATGAAGAAACTTCCACTGAGATCAGGCTGAATGTGGCTATAACGGCCTGGATCTATCTGCAGATAGTTGAAGGATCTGTCAGATGGGGAAATGACAGGGAAGACAAAGAATCTGCTGGTGCAAAACATACTTGCTGACCCAGTGGTTGCGTATCTGCAACTTTAAGATGCAGATTCACTATTTTGACTTCTGAGAGACCTGTTACTTGGCAGATAGTTGTGGATTCATCGATTGATGGGGCCAAAGGAGTTCCATCCCTCATCTTCACTGCCTGAAAAAGGGCAGGTGACATAAAACATCTTGACTGATTTATGGATAGTTGTGGATTTGGCAGATAGGGTATGGGTGGTAAAGAAGAAGGGCCTGCTGATCTGAAGCAGACCCTTTAGCTGCAGATCCTTGTCTTTAAGTTGGGGATTTGCTATTGTGAGAGACTCAATCACCTGGAGGATAGTTGTGGATCTTCCGAATTGCAGGTATGGAGGGTCTGATCTCATCTTCCCTGTTTGAAATGGGACATGAAGATGCAGTGCTGCTCTATGCACAGCTGGTGGCGAATCAGCGGGGGTGGAGGATGCCAGCTGGTGGATCCACCATTGGAAAGCGCTGGCCAGTGGCACAGAACGGGAAACTCTGAGGCACTGTCTTTACATGCTGGTAATTGTTAAACATGAAGTGGATGTTAGTATGCAACGTAATATTGATCTAGTTCTTTGAAATTGGATGATGGGCTGGGTGACAATTTATGTACTGTGATTCATAGGACTGTGCCATCCTTTCGATGTTATGACATTTTATTCATTCCTGTGCTCATATTGCTTCACTTTGAGAAATATGTTAAGATTCTAAACTAAAGGCGACTGATTGGGAGAACATGAGAGCAGGAAAAATGAATGAAACATATTGGGGAGAAATGATCTTTGTTGACTTAGTGCTTTAGAAGTTATAAAGCAAGTTTTTTTTCTTCTTTGGATCAAGGTAAACAGGGTTGGGGGTTGGGAGCACGTCGGTTGGGCCCAAACCAACCTAGGCTGAAATAAAAAATAATTAATATAAAAAGTAAAAACATAATCAATTCAAATTTTACATGTTAAAGACAAGTTGTCTCTTTCTCCTCCTTTCCTCCGTAATTTTCGTCTTGTCTCCAAGCTAGACTATAATCAAAGTCCCACTTATTTATAAAATCTAGTAGACTACACTAGGAATGGGGGCCTATTATGGCTGTCTGACCACATCCCCATGAAGTACACCTATTCTCATCCCCCATAGTAGATATGGCTGATCCAAGCTCGTTTATCCCTGTCTGATATAGAGTCCTAATCCAACTCTCTATTCATTGGCTATCAGAGCAGAACTGAATAAACTCAAGCTGCAACAGATCAAAAGAAGCTGTGTTCTATTGTTCTTTAGTGATCTAGAGACTTGGCTATCTGTAATCAGTCAGTTCCCGGGCCAGAGCTAGACATGAACTTTGCTGGTTCTAGCCAGGGTCCAGCTTTCAGTTCCATTCTTGATCCTTAATCGCCATGTTTGTGTAAGTTCTTTTTCTGTTTCTTTCTTCTGTGCATCTTGTAAGGAAATCTTTTCCCATGGTAGCAACGTTGCATTTGCTTGACTATTAATCAGGCAGCACAGCTGGCAGATGGGTCAAAGTAAATGAAAAGAAAAAGCTCCAAGATATTCTGCGCCAAACCGGTTACATCATTCCTGGAATTCCAGGTGCAATTGTCGTGATACAGGACTATAGTTATTTTAGTATTTGCATTCTTGAGATCGATGGTATTTGCCCTCTGATTTTGTTCTTTCATCTCAAACTTGCAGTATTCTTTGTTGTCTCCAAACGTTCCGCTTTCTACGAAGAGTTCATGGCTGGAAACTGGTCACCGCCTTGAAGGCTTGAATTGTCTTCGTTAGACATGGGTGACGATAGGGACAGGGCAGGCTCGATGAATGACCTTATGTTGTGGACTTCCCTTGGCTTTTGGACTCCCGTAAACCTTTATTAGCCTAATATATATATATGTATGTATATTAAAAGGCCTGGTCGGTTCAAAGTTCCCTGGTCTTTTGATTTCATCATTATTAGCATGGCATCCTACCTTCTTCTCCACAAGTTACAGTATATTCATCAGAATTTTTGTACTCGGATTTGATTTAATTGGAAACTCAGTCACGGCCACTTTCTTGTGCGCCTTTTCCCATTGTTTTTTCAACTACGATTTTCATAATTTTGCCCGTGGTTTTGTTTTGATATAAATGCTGAGGATATATTCCTTGCGTCGTACGCGGGCTGCTGCCGGCCCCATTTTCATCTCAAGATAAAGCTTACATCTCGGTTCGCTAGGTTACTGCTTTGTCGAGTTTCTTAGTTCCTTTCAGTTAAAAGATTTATACCTCCTTTCAGCATGATATGCATCCCCGCAGTCCAATGCTGTGTTTTCTTCTTATGAGGTGCTGTGATACCGATACGTACGAGAGGCGCGAGGTCGGCAATTACTTGGATTCGAGCATGCAGTTGTGGGGCAGCGAAATATTGAAATTAATCTTCGTGACGTTGAATTATTCCTCTCGAGATGTGCACCTAATTAAATATTTTAAAACAATTACAACGAATATTATTTATCATTAAAATATTATTTTATTAATACTATGGTAATGATTTTATTATATTTCAACTTAACGGTTCAGTTGGTTTGGTTTGATTTGGAAGATCTTCAACCATTAAAACAGAGACGGGGAGAATAACAAGAAAAGAAGAATATCACCAGCCCTTATCAGGTTCTGCACTCGTCAAGAGGCGAAGAACAAGGATATTACATATTAGCAATCGCCCGTTAAAAAGATCAGAGAAAATATCACTACCGGAGGCAACTGTGGCTTCTCCGTCCGCAACGTGCCCCCCCTCGAGCAGTATTAAACCCCCAACAAAACTACAATAATATTACACAAGAACACACCAAAGTAGAAGACGAAAGCAGAAGAGACTTACATGGTTACCACGTCTTTATAGACCCCCCACCACCACCAAAAAAGAAGAATGAAGGAAACTCTTAGACGAGTCTCTGATCCGTTAAGCAGCCAGAATCAGATGGGACTGGATCCGACAACGACCAGCTAATGGCAGCTAGCTGGTATGGGCGCCATTCGTGGAGGGAGCTAAGAGAAGAGGTATGCTGCCACATACTGGCTTGACAACAGCAGCGTTCTCCAGTCGTTCCCAATTTGTCCTGCGCTTTTCATCCATGGCTGTTCGATGCTCTTCTTCTTCTAAAAACTTGTGCTGGCAAGCCAGGAATAGCTCTTCGTCCATCTCTGAGAACATTTTCCTCGCATTCAGTGTTGCGCTTAGAACCGCCTGGTTCCAGTGATTCCGTGTATTCCTCTCAAGTGCGGGGAAGATGACGGGCAAGATCACCTGACGGTTCTGGGCTGTCAGACTAGCAATATGGTCATTGTTCCACAGGAATAGAGCTCGTTCAGCAACCTGTGAGATGTAGTGTTCTATCAGCAGCTGTTGAACCAAGAACGAAATGCAAGACTAGTAGAAATACATAATCCACGGCGGGCTGCAAAGCAGTTGTTGAACTTGGGTTCGAATGGTGTCTTATTCGTGCAGGACATCGGAAAAAAAAATCAGTTAGCGCATGTCACTAAATTCATGGGCCTCCCATAAAGTGATCTAGCTCAGAATCTATTTGATGTAACATTAAACAATGCATCTCGTGGTACAGATCGGCACAAACATGGCATGTTACCTACTAACCCCTCAAATTGCAGAAAAATGGGAGCTATATGATTCAACGATATAAAACTATATTGTTCCCTGTGGTTCCTTTAAAACTACAATTAGGCAGTTAATCACCATAATACATGATATATCTGTTACATTTTGTTCGGGGTTAGGAGCTCCTTGTTGCATCATTCAAATCCTTCTGCACTCTGGCTTTTCTAATATCAGGCGTCCTATGATGCTATGACTATCCAGGGGCTCGTTCTCCAGTGTACCTTGGCAATACAAGGAAGGACCTATAAAGAAGCAATTTGTTGGACTGGATATTTAGGGGGTGATAAATCATAAGTTTGAAGTTTCCTTTCAAAAGCATAACCAAGTCAACTGCTAATCCATTACTCTAGAGGCATGGATGAAGAACTAATCAAATACATGGAAGAATAAAGGTTAAACGTATCAAGCAAATTAAAATAGAATATCACTGATTGAGGGCACCGGCATATGCTATGACAAGTAAATTCAATATTTACATTTTATTACACATTGTCAAAAACATTGCCAGCATCTTTTGTAATTTTACCCGTGATCAATATTTTGTATCCAACTGGATTCATGTTTTGAACTCCTATATTAGAATTTGTGTTCATGTGCAGGATAGTTCGAAAACATTCTTGGATAGCTTTTATGTTACTAGAAATGGTAGGAATATTCCCAAAACATATAATCACCCTTTGATCTTTGTTGAAGGTGATAATTTTTTAAAAATGACAGATTGAATAAAGCACTAATGGGGTGTTTGGTTGCATGATAATGAGCATTTTTATTTTAATTTTTAAAAATTGTAGTAAAAGTTTATTTTAAAAGTGTTTGGCACGTGTTACAATTTTTTATCTTAAAATTTTTTTCACCCTCCTCCACGTGATGGAGAAAAAAAGAGGTAGTGAGCATTTTTTTTTTCAAAAGGGCACAACCAATGCACATGGTCCACAAGCCTAACCCATGTGCTACATAAGTGACTTTTTATTTATGCACCAAACACCTTACCATCATTTCTAAAAATGATAATGTTTTTTGCCAAACATTATATTTTTATAGTTTTTAATTTTAAAATTTGTCAAGTTTCAATGTGTGATATCATTTTTTATCATGAAACCATATAAAAAAATAAAATGCAACCAAACACCCCATAAGTTGGTAAGTGCATGTGGAAAAACAGGTCTTTCCCCATATTGTTTTTGCAACACTGCCTTGTATTTAAAAATATTATGAAGCAACTAATTTTTTCGCATAAATTTACCTTCAATTTAAGTTTTTGATTTCATGTTTGTGTAAAGTAGACTCAAAATTCACACACTGCCAACAAGTACGGCATGGACCAACACACTTCAATGAGAGAAGATGTCAGAGAGCTTATTATGTACATACATCTGCATTATACAGTTAGTACCAGCTAGAAAATTGTTAGGGAGCAAGCCAGAAACAACACATGGACAAATTTCTCTCATACTAGTTATTCAAGCGTATGCCACTCATATGAACTTGTCTATGAGTTTAGGTTCTATCATGTCCAAGATAACAAGGAAAACATTCCCCCGAAAGAAAAAAACCACCATTTGGATTTTGTCCAAAAGGATAACATGACAATATCACTGATCACTCATTTGTTTAAGGATATTGTTGGTAGTCTATAATGCATCAAGACAAAAGCAAAATATAGGAAAGTTACAACTGCCTGACATTAAGTAAATGAAATTTTAGTCTACACGAATAACAGAGCATATAGCACTTTTAGGAAGACAGGTGAAGAAACGTGTGCAAGGTGGTATACATATATGTATGCACCAATAAGCATATCATAACTAAGAAGGAACCAGGAAGCAAAGGTGAGATCAAAGGATACCTGAAATTGAGAGCTATTAAGACAGCAGCCAATCCGGCGAAACAATGGGACCATGACTTTCTGGAACTCCATGGTGGTAGTTGATTCCAGAATTTCCTCCAACTCACTAAGGAACATCACTTCCTTTTGACTATTAACAATCGGCCAGTACTTCAATAACCCCCTTATCACAGTACTCGCTAACTTTGGCTCCTTCTCTATGAACTGCATTATGCAGTATGTCAACTGCTGAAGATACATACCAACAGTCTTAGGCTTGTGGAGAGGGATCAACGCTTTGCATAAAAACATCTTGTGCTCCTCCTTCAGGGGCAAAGCAAACCCACTAATGACACTTCCTAGAACTTCCAGCAACTCTGCAATCCCATTATGCCTCTGGGTTTCGAAGATAAAGCGGTAGAATATATTGCTCACTTCTTTTCGAATGAAAGGCCTGTGAACCATGAATTTTCCATAAATCCTATGCAAGATTGTCTTCAAACAATCTCTTTCTCTTGGATCTTCAGAGTCAAAGAGATCAAGCAATCTCAAAATGAACCAATGGTCCACATATTTCTTTGCCACCTTTGCGTCAAGGGAAGGTGAAGCAATGAACTTAAGAAGCAATTCATAGACAAGCTGCAAGTGGGACCAGGCAGGATCAAACATTGGCTCGTCCTCCTCATTCTCGCCTCCCGAGGAGCTTGATCGGTAATTTGGAGGGAAGACTCGAAACAAATTGACCGCAAACAACTTGCAGCTTGCGGCGACCGCAGGCTCAGAAAATTTGGTAGTCACAGAAGAAACATATTCCACAAGCTCCATCAACGCCTGACGTTTCATGTCTTTCTCAACGCCATTCTTGTTTGGGTCATTGAAATCAAATATCACACAGCAGAGATTCAGTTTGCTAATAAAAAGATTATGTTTCTCTTGGTTGGAGACATCGCTGAAAGAGAGAAGAGGTTCTATTCCCGCTACAACACTAGATGGGAAGATGGCAGATGACATCCGCTTAACCGTAGCAGCCGACCGGTTGGAAGCAGTGCACGTGCTGCTTGTTCTTTGTATCATGTTGCCGGAAGCAGCATCATTGCCGCTGCAGCTGCTTGACAGGGAAGGATGAGAAGCAGCATCTGATTTGCAAGACTTTCTAGGGAATCTGTTGAGAAATTGCTTAAACATGGTGGCGTCTTCTACCGATAGGTTAATCACGAAACTGGTTGGACGATTATCGGATCTGCTCAAAGACGAAATATCCTTGCTCAGAACATAATGATGCACATCTACAGCTCTCCCGTTCAATTCAGCTGCATATACCGCATCAAATGTGGGTAAATTGGGGGGGGGGGAGGGTTTCTGCGTCGAGAACCGTGGAGCCGATGACGGAAAGAGAGATCCTCCACAGCAAGAATAAAATCTACAATACTCCCCAACTACGAAGCGGAGGTGACCATCGCCACGAAATAAGTGAAAGAAAGCAGGTTTATGCAACAGCCACTAGATTGCAAGCTGAGCGCGCGCCTGCGTAGCAGAACCCGTTCGGCTTTCACAGGATCCAGTCGGCAGCCCGGCCAAGCTGGGATCGACGATCTCCGCGAACCGCTTTAACTGGATCTGGAGATCTCGAAGGGATTATCCACAGATCAAGAGGAAGGAATGGCGATCCCGATGTCGAGGACGGAGGGCAGCATGTCCCCCTCTCCGCTCGTAAAAAGGACCGGGCCGCTCCCGCCGTCCACGAGAAGCAGCGACAGGCGCGACGCATCCATGGAAGATGCCCACGGCAGGTCTGACCTTCTACTTCGCCGCAGAAGCCATGAACATCTTCCTCCCTCCCTCCCTCTCCCTCCCTCTCTCTCTCTCTCTCTCTCTCTCTCTCTGCCTCTCCCTATTGACTGTCAAAGCCAGGCATGGAGGTAGGGAGACGGAGGAAGTGGAGTTCCGGAAACCCAGCCTGGAAAAGATTTTCCAGCGGACAGATGGGGGCCTTCTGTCAGATACAGGCCAGAAGCGGTACACCTGCGTCACTTGCTAGACAAAGCTCCGTCCCCATCGACACACGGGCTGCGCATATTTCAGGAAGCCTCCAAATCTCTTTCGTTCTTTCATAATGACCCTAGGGGTTTTATTACAAAGCAGAGCCCACATCCACATATCTGACGGAGCCCTCCATCGGTAAGCGTAGGAGAGTAGCTTTAAAGAGACCATTCGAAAGGGTAGCACGTGATGCGGGCCCCACAGGTGGGCCCTCTCCTCTCACCGGCACCGAAAGGCTCGGTGGTGTTTGTTTTTATTCAATTTTATGTCTGATTTCTTAATTATAATAAAAATTATTTAATTTGATTAAAATATATATGTATTTATTTAAAGTTATATTATATATAGTACTTTTATTTTTATAAATACATTTTCTAAAAAATGAAAATTTAAAATATATAACTTACATTTAAGAATTCTATTAAGATATAAGAGATGTATCTAGAGATTAATTAAGACAGAATATCAAACAATGAAAATATTTAAATGTCCGATCAAAGAGGTCAAAGATATGTTTAGACCAATTAAATGTCACCTCAATGTTGTCAGCCGTGTATTGTAAGATATACATAACCATAAAAATAGTTAGTTTTACATGTGTATTTCTATAAAAATATACTATTCTATATACACAAATTTCGTGAATTTTATACCGGAGAATCAAGTTAGCTCTGATGCACAAGAAAAATATTATATTATCCTTATTTATTTATTTTCTTTTTTTCTCTCCCTCTTTTGCATTAAAGAGATATCAAGACTTTTAAGGGCTCATATCATAATCTTTCATGTAATTATGAAATTCTAAGAAAAATATGCCACCTTCAGTTTGACAACTTTTCTTACCCACCATAGCATTATAGAGCTCGTTTGATATAATATTAATTAGGGAATAAATTAGATTTATCTCTAAGAATTAGAGATAAATCAAATATATTCCCAAATTAAACTTTCCGTCAAACACACACCTAGGGCCTGTTTGGATACAATAGTAAGCACCAATATGATATTACTTTTGATATTAGTAGCACAAGATCTAGGGCTTTATTTGCATCATTATAATTATTTTTTTATTTTTTTAAAAATAATATTTTTTAATTTAAAAACAAGAGTTTTTGTTTGGTTGACTTTGTAAAGTATGTGGGAAAAGAATGCAACAGACCACATGATCTGATCTTACAACTATACCATTTCACCTATTCTCATGCATTTTAAAATAAATATAATACATTTATATCAACTCAAACAGTTAAAAATGCTGCAAGGTGAAACAAGTGCACTATTTTACACTTTTTTACAAACAAGCAAACAAAACAAGCCCCTTTGTGTTAGTGTATCTTTTTACTGCAATACCAAAACTAATACCATATTATTTTCCATAGTCAACCAATCATGACCTTAAGCATTTAAAGGTACCGAAATTGAAATGGGCCTCGAAAATTGACTTAGTCTGGTCGTTCAGGAAAGCTCCTGAAACATGGGTTGGAAGAAGTAAAAAAGAGAAATAAACTTAATTCAGATAAAAGAGGTCGGTATCTGAAAATAAATACTACTGATTGAGTTCCAGAATACATGCTCATAAGTTCATAAGCTCAGATAAAAGTTTTCAAAGATAATTTCGGTCAAACCCTTTGAAAAACAAAGATGTATTCTTGTGTCCCGAGAAGGCTACGAGAGAATGTGTTTGGTGTGGGCTTGGTGGGCTCGAGTCCTGACAGGGCAGCCGCCGCTAATGGGCCCATTCAGTGGCCACGGCCTGTCTGGTATCGCTGCCAGGGCAGCGACCCATCGCTCCATCAGCACCGTCCATTTCCCCTTTCCTCTCTTTCGAAGGAGATGGGCATTTATAATCTGTCAATTCACATAAACATAAATATTTCAACTTACATATCGATTTTGTGTTTTATGAATCAAGGCAAAAGATAAATAAATAAGAATATATATACTTTTGAACTCCATAGACCACCTTGGTGTGTCTTTAAAATGTTTAAAGATCTCTTGCAACCTAACACCATAAAAGTGTCATTGATATGATCACATAACATGACTCGACGACTGGAGCCTAGATCCTAAAAATTGTTTGACGGTGGTTATATAGATTCTCTTGCTTCGTTGACGTCCGTTTTGAGTTATTTCTTCGGATATATTTAAATAATATCCAAATCATGTTAAAATATCCTCCTCTAACTCAATCACGCATTTCTCAATTATTTTAATATTTTTTATTTTTATAACTAAAGTCTCGTTAGGTCTACGCTTAATATACCAAAATCATATAATTTTTCATCGATCAATTTATCTACGATCATCATTACTCTTATATTTTCTCTAATATCCTCGTTCTTTATTCTGTCTAATCCAATATGATCACTCACCTCACCTATTGTAACATTACATTTTTTAGGTATGTTTTTTTATCGTCTAACATTCACTACATACAACATTGCGGGTTTTATTACTGTTATAAAATTTTTCTTCCAATTTTAGTAGTATCTTACAATCAGATAGAATGCTAGTAGACAATCTCTACTTCATTCAACATGCTTTGATCTTATATATGACCACATAGAGCACATGTAGGCAATCTTCACTTCTTCCAACATGCCTTGATCTTATGGTTAAAATGTTCATCGCAATTTTTATTTTTTTAAATAATTGATTCAAGATACCTAAATCGAGTACTTTGAGATAAAGTTACCCATCCAAACTAACACCTTCACTTTATTCTATTTGGTTTTCATAAAATTTACAATACATGTATTTTGTCTTAATTCTAGTAATCATGAAACTTTTAATCTCTAAAATATTTTTTCACGATTCTAACTTTTTATTTACCCTTTCTTGAATTTCATTTACCAGTACAACATCATATGCAACCATTATACACCAAGATATGTTATCATGTATAGTATTTGTTAACTCATACATAACTAATGCAGAAAAGTACATAATTATTACAAAGTCTTAATGTAAGTCAACCGAAATATAAAAAAAACTTATTTCTTCAACGGTGAATACAATAGTGATTACTTTATCATACCTATTTTTTATCATTTGTATATATCAATCATTTTTCTCAACCCTCACCACAAAGATTCTATTAGAACTATATCATTATTTTTTTTTCAAGTCAATAAACATCATATACACATCTTTATTCATATATCGATACTTATTTATCAAATTTCTAACATAAATCTAAATTAGTTAGTTAAAATATTTGTACAATTTTGTAATTGGCGTTCAATAACTCTTTTCCATAATTTTATAATATGAATCATTAGTTTGATTTCTCTACAATTTGTAAAATAGTATAAATATTATTTTTTTTCTTAAAAATTGATACGAATGATAGTCTTTCTCAATGCATTCAATACATTTTAAAAGATTAAAATTTTGTTAAAAATTGAGTTAACCAATTCACTACTAAATCTTTAAAACATTCCCATATTTATATGAATTCTATTTGGATCACACGGTTTGCTTGTTTTCGTCCTCTTTGATATTTCCTTAACTTATAACAATTTAATTCTCCTTGCAATTTATTTATAACTAAATATTTTTTTCTGTCGTTTTTGAGTACCATGTCAAGACATACGCAAGTCCATGCATGGTTTCATCAAGGTCGATTTAGTTGGTATTTCTTCAAGGAAGAAAGGTCCGCGGACACGCAATCTACGGATTCGGATCACGTCGAATCGGTAAGACCGTGACGTGTTGAATCCGCCAACCGTCCGGTATAAAGGTAAGGCACTGCACCAGTACCGGTTGGGATCCGCTGAGATCCGACCCGATCTATTTCGCCTTCGCCTACTGGTGCCGCCTGGCCCGCCTCCGCTCGCCGGCCACAACCCGGTGGCTCCCATCCCCGCCGGCGGCCGGCCGCCCCTCTCCATCACGGCGGCCGTTTCCCCGGTACGGTCTCAGTCCCCGATGTGGCCGCCGCCGCCGCCGCGGATGCCGTCGCCGCCATCGCCTTCACATGAGATGGATCCGCCGTGGCCGCCACGCCGTGTCTCCGGGACGTTGTCGTGGCCGCCACCACCGTGTGTCGTTTCCGCCTCCGCAGCGATCTTTACCGTTGCGGCGGGGAAGGCGACGCCGCGAGGCAGGCCGGAAGGCCGAGTGACGGGAAGGTCGGGCCATGGCGGCGATCCCGACGGGAGAGGCGAACAGCCTCACCGTGGATAGCCCTAGTTCTATACGAGATTATGCAATGTAAATATATATAGAATTCGATAGAAAAATATACAGCTTGGGGGGGAGAAGTTCCGGTTTCCCAGGAGCTCAGAAGATTACGGATGTATGTAAATGGAGCAAACAAGTATGAATCAAATAGCCTTATTCCGCACATCTTGACCTTCTCTCGGAATTTATTTCAAAATATCAGAGGTTCGGTGACTCACATGTTGATATTGCTTTCTGGTGATGAATGCCTGAAGTAGTTGGTCTTAAGTTTTTGAAATACCTGTTAAAATCAAGTGACCAAAATTAAGTTTTTTTTTCTTTTAAAATTATGAAGTGATGTTTCGACGTCTGTTATAATCCGATTTAATTAAATTGGTGTCAAAGTGATTTAGTTAATTTAATAATATATTGATAAAATCGTGTAGCCATTGTAAAATTAGAAGTTCAGATTTGTCCGATTCAAGTTCGGGCGTCTGGTTTGGTCAAGTTTTGGACTGTCACCTTTGAAAAATTGAAGTGCCCAATCTAAATGACTCTTACATCTTTAAATTTATTTTTCAAACGAGTCTAAATGTGTATATGTATATATCACCTTCTTTTATTCAGTGAAATGGGAGGATGTATAATTATTTGCATATCTTCGTAACTGAACTTGGTTACCTTCTGAATTGAGGTCATGTCTTTCAACCCAGATAAATTGGCACCGTATTTAATCCCGCATCTCTGCCTGTGTGACCTATATATGGTCGCCTCCGGCCGGCACTCGACTATTTATATATATATATATCCACATAAGGATATATGAAGATATTAAATAGTACACTGAGAATTGTCAGTCATTCTTCAGAGGCTCAGTTGACAAAGAGTTTCAAAGTTAATCAAATTCAGATGAGAGTAGTTTCAACATGGAAAGATTATGAAGTAATGTGTTTGTTGTGTAGTTATCAGAACTATAACATGGTGAGAAGATGGAAACTACGGTGGATTTTGGTTGGATGACAAGCACCATCTGCCAAAATCTCCAAAATTTTATTGGTACTAGTTTTTGAATATTTTCCAATAGAAATTTGTTATGTTTCTCTTGCTTAAAATTTTCAGAAGACCTCTTTGTTAAAAGAACGATTCACCTCAAGTAGACTCTCGAGAAATTTTTTTTGACCTCTCTCATACAACTCATGATTTGAAGGATCATTAAATATATGATCTGATGGAATATTTAATGAACTTTGTGAGAGGAGTTGAGACGGCTCTCTTGAGAGCTCTTTTGAAGTGAACCGCACTTAGTTGGATTTAGCCCCACGAAGAGGCTGAAGACGCCGAGAGGAGCCCTGGACCTGATCGCAGCGGGAGGAAGCAGATGGAGCAGAAGGCAGGAATAAAGTTGGGCGTAAAGAGCACAGTGCGCGGCTCATTGTATTATATGTACCACTGAAGGGTAGTTGTGTACAATCACAATTACAATGTAAAGAATAAAGAATAAGAAATGAAAACAGTGTACAAATGTAATGTCAATTTCAATACTCCCCCTCAAGTTGAGCTTCGGATCAACTTGGACATATGTGTATGGAATAATGCTTTGGGTAATGCCTTTGTAAAAGCGTCTGCCAACTGGTTGCTGGAGCTTGTATGTGTTAATTCTATTAATCCAGACTGTACTTTCTCTCTTATGAAATGGCAATCAATGTCTATATGTTTGGTTCTTTCGTGGAAAACTGGATTTTGTGCAATGTGGATTGCAGCCTTGTTGTCACATACTAATTCCACAGTTCCAATGCTCTGTCTGGTGTCAGCATAGAGATAATTCAGCCATTGTGCTTCTGCAGTTCTAGATGCCATAGCCCTATATTCTGATTCCGCTGAAGACCTGGAAATTGTGTTATGTTTCTTAGTTTTCCAAGCTACAGGATATTCACCAGTCAACACTACATAACCTGTGGTAGACCTTCTGGTAATTGGGCAGGATGCCCAATCGGCATCGGTGTAAATTCTGACCTTAGTGGAAGAATGAGAATTGTAGAATAACCCTGCATTTGGATTTCCTTTGATGTATCTCACAACATGTAAGGCTGCTGCTAGGTGGTTTTCTGCTGGCTTGCTCATAAATTGAGTGAGAAGGTTAACGACAAATTGAATATCTGGCCGTGTGACAATCAAATACATTAATCTGCCGATAAGTCTCCGGTATACACCAGGTTCTGCTAGCTCTTTGTCCGGATTAAACATGTTGTTTCCTTGTTCAATTGGTACTCCAACAGGCTTTGCTTCGTTCAAACCAGTGTCGAAGATGATATCCATAGCATATTTATTTTGACATAGAGAGATCCCTTCAGCACTCCTTTGTATTTCAATGCCTAAGAAATATTTAGGCTCCCCCAGAATTTTCATGTGGAAACTTTGAGACAACTCATTCCTTAGAGAATCAATTTGATCCTTATCATTCCCAGCAATAAGAAGATCATCTACATATATTAAAATAGTGACAATGGAGTTCCCTTTTCTCTTTACAAACAAAGTATAGTCAGCCTTAGATTGTTTTAAATCAAGACTTATTAACAAGGAAGTGAGCTTCTCAAACCAGTTTCTAGATGCTTGTTTCAGACCGTAGATGGACTTTATTAGTTTGCAAACACAATTTTGTCCTTGCTTGGTGTGTCCTAAAGGAAGTTCCATATAAACTTCTTCATTTAAATTCCCATGAAGGAATGCATTATTGACGTCCAATTGTAAAAGACTCCAATTGTGTATTGCTGCCATGGAGAAGATAAATCTGATGGTTACCATTTTTGCTACTGGAGCAAAAGTGTCATGGTAATCTAGACCTTCCACTTGGGTATATCCTTTTGCAACCAACCTAGCCTTATGTCTTGCTATGGAGCCATCCGAATTATATTTCAATTTGTACACCCACTTGCAGCCAACCACTCTCTTTCCTGCTGGAAGGGTAGTAAGAACCCATGTCTGATTTTTTTCTAGTGCTTCTAATTCTTGTTCCATAGCTTTGACCCATGCTTCATGCCCACTAGCTTGTTGAAATGTAGTGGGTTCAGTCTGACTCATATACTCTTTTCTGGAATCAATATTTCCACACTGGTTAAGAGGACCTCTGCCTTGATTGGTCGTGACAATGAAACTTGTAACATAGTCACTGAGATGTGCAGGTGGCCTTCTTGTCCTCTGACTTGGTTCACGGTGGTTGGCAGTGGGCTCTGGTTCCGGTTCTTGTCCTTCAGGTTCTGGTTCTATGGGAGTAGGTGAAGTGGTGATGTGCATGAAAGGATCAAGTTGTGAGGCATCATGGGTTTCCTGCATGGTATACTCCCGCCCAATGTCATTGCTCTCATTGGTATCTATGACAGGTACAGGAGTAGGAATATTCTGGACATTCTCCTTTTGATATTTGTATGGGAATATCCTTTCATGAAAAATCACATCTCGGCTGGTGAAGATGCTCTTTGACTCAAGGTCCATGAGAGTGTAGGCCTTTTGATATGGAGGATAGCCAAGGAAGATACATGACCGGGCTCTAGGTTCAAGCTTGTCATGTGACAAATGTGAAGTAGAAGAAAAAGTAAGGCAACCAAAACTTTTGAGAATGCTATAATCAGCTGGTCTATGAAAGAGACACTCATAGGGTGTTTTGTTTTGCAGTTTTTTTGATGGTTGCCTATTTATGAGGTAGGCGGCTGTCATAACACAGTAACTCCAGAAGGTTCTGGGAAGATTACTCTGAAACCTAAGGACTCTTGCCACATCCAAGATGTGCCTATGTTTTCTTTCTACAATGCCATTTTGTTGAGAAGTGTGAGGACAAGTGTGTTCATGTACTATACCATTGGAAGATAGAAATGATTGTAATGTATGATTGAAAAACTCTGACCCATTGTCTGTTCTTATCTTCTTAACATCCCTCTCAAACTATTTTCGGACATAATAAATAAAGAATTTAATCACTTCAGGAACTTGGTGTTTGAACTTGAGCATGAACACCCAAACAAACCGAGTGCAATCATCCACTATGGATAAGAAATATTTTGCCCCTGTCTTTGATTGAATATGGTAGGGACCCCATACATCACAAGCTATAAGGTCAAAAGGATGCTTACTAATATTCATACTATGCTTAAAGGGAAGACGGGTTTGCTTTGCCTTAGGACAAATAAGGCACTGTACATGTGTAGTTCTAAGTTCTATTTGGGTAGATAACAACTCAAGTTTTTTTGTAGAGGGGTGGCCTAACCGTTGATGCCAAATGTTGGTGTCGGTATCTCCAGAGGACAAGCAAGCTTGGGGCAACACATTCTCAGCAAAGTAGTATAGCCCATCGGCCTCAAGGCCCCGACCAATCAAAGCTCTGGTGGTTAGGTCCTGCAGAACACAAAAGGAAGGGTAGAAAGTGACAGAACAGTGAGATTCCTTTGTTAATTTGCTAATGGATAACAGGCTATGCTTAAAAGAAGGTGCATGGAAAACTGCTGGTAGCTTTATCCTTTCACTCAAACGTATGGGACCTGCATTATAAATTCTGGTTGATGATCCATCTGGCAACTGAATTTCGGAGTTAGGTTGATGTGTGTTCATGTTGGTGGATGCAGAAGCTGTGCCACCTTGAATAGCACCTGTGACATGTGTGGTAGCACCTGAATCAAGGATCCACATGTTAGAAGTTTCATTTCCAATTCTGACAAGATTGTTAACACTGTCAACACCTTTACCAGTTTCAAGTAATCTTATCAAGTTAGCACACTGCTCATCTGTAAGGCTTGATTGAATGGACTTCTTGACCTGTGGTTTCTTGTACCCTTGTGGAAAACCATGCAATTTGTAGCATTTTTCTTTGGGATGTCCAACGATCTGACAATGTGAACATTTCACTCCATTAAATTTGTAGCAATTCTCCCTCGTATGTCCTGTCATATTGCAGTGTGAGCACCATCCCTTTTTCTCCCCCCTTTGATTATTTTTGGAAAACATAGCTGAGTGATCAGTAATGTTAACACTATGTAGCATTCTTTGAGTCTCATCCTGTAGAATTAATGAGTAGGCTTTGTTCACGTGTGGAAGTGGCTCCATAAGGAGAATCTGGCTCCTAACCCCAGCGTAGACATCATCCAATCCTATGAGAAATTGTATAAGACACCTCTTCTCATTGTAACTCCCTTGAATAGACGGTTCAAGTTGAACCAATTCATCCCAGTAGCCCTTTAAGCTATTGAAATACTTCGCTACAGGCTCATTTCCTTGCCTAATATTGGCAATGGATCTCTCGAGGCTATAGATCCGAGGACCCTTCGTCGGAGAGTATCTCTGTTTCAGATCACTCCATATGCCATACGTAGTTTCAATGTAAAGGACAGAATTAACTATATCCCTATGAATGGCATTTAAGATCCAGGATATCACCATGTTATTGACGCGTTCCCATGATTTGAAGAGCGGATTCGAGTTCAATGGCTTCAGGATATTCCCATTAACGAAATCATACTTGTTCTTAGCAGACAATGCAACAATCATACCTCGCTGCCAGGGAATGTAGTTTTCCCCAGTGAGAACAGTAGAAACGAGAATAGATCTGGGACTGTCTGAAGCACTCAAATAGTAAGGGTTCCCGATCTCGCTGACGAGGTTGCTGAAGCTCCCAACGTTGATGCCAGAAACTGGCGCAGCAGGTGATGAGCTTCCTTCCATGGAGAGTGATGAGGATCACCGCTCTGATACCAAGTTGGATTTAGCCCCACGAAGAGGCTGAAGACGCCAAGAGGAGCCCTGGACCTGATCGCAGCGGGAGGAAGCAGATGGAGCAGAAGGCAGGAATAAAGTTGGGCGTAAAGAGCACAGTGCTCGGCTCATTGTATTATATGTACCACTGAAGGGTAGTTGTGTACAAACACAATTACAATGTAAAGAATAAAGAATAAGAAATGAAAACAGTGTACAAATGTAATGTCAATTTCAATACACTTATCAAAGACTTTGGACAAGGATATTTGACCCAACGATGAAACCAAACGCAACCCAAGTGTCAGTGTAACGCATGAGTGGTAGGTAGCTGACTGGTTGGCCACTAGGCCATGAGTCCGGAAGAAGGAAGAGAATCTATCTCGTATCACTAGCCCATGAAAACCGAGGAAGGCATACGTAAGTTCGAATTCCCAGGGGCAGAAAGATTTAGATACTTATGGGCAACTGCGAACATTCATGGAACCTGCAAAGCGAACATGACGGAGGCCGAAGACAGTAGAGCTGAAACTGGCTAAGCACTATGACGCTTAAATCCGGTGATTTATACAACAAAAGAGAACAATTCTAGTTGTGCTCATTGCGGTTTGCCAGCATGCCGCACCTCTCGTTATTTCAACTTAACAAGAGTACAAACAAGACTACTAAGCAAAGAGTCTGCGACCGGCGCAGACAAGAAGCTGTACATTTGCCGCGTCCGGGACCGGGCAGCTTCCTGCATCTCGGCGTCACTTCGCGTTGGTAGATCTCTGAGGTGTCCGCGGAGCTGCAGGAACGGCAAGCGCAACGACCATTAGAGGGGGAGAAACGATGTTTGTATAAAACAGCAGCATCACTAGTAGGATCGATTCAACAATCTAATCACTCCCCTTTCCGAAGAGCTCACGAAAAACCCCTACAGAGTTCTGCAAAGCGCAGGGCACTTCAACCCTTCAAAGTTAAAAGTTAAAACATCCCGGTACAAGTTTCAAGAAGATGTGGCCGAGTGGACTCGACGTGGATTAGAAAACAGACACTGACTATACGTGAAAAGATTACCCAGATTGACAGCCTCAGAGCTTTTCATCAGACGAAGGCGCCTGCACGACTCCACGAACATCCTGCAGGCAGGGAAGTAAAATATCAGAATGCACCCCCTCCAAATATTCTGAGAATAAATGTCGTTGCCAAACATTTTGGATGATAAGTGCAGCATATACAATCACTCTTCTAAAAATGATACTTTTACAGCTCATCATTTATGTTAGATAGTTCTATACTGGGGAATAGAAAAAGAACTATCAAAATATAAGTAAATATCTACTTTAGTCAGTGTCAGGCTGTCAATGGTCCCCCCAAACTCAGGCGTAGACAAGATCCAGTCTATAAAATTCCGTGTTGTCCCACAATTTATTATTTGACCTGACCCAGTTCAGCACATAAAAAACTTTCTTTGACCCGACCTTGGTAATTATTTTCTATTTTATAAATATATCATTATCGGACTTAACAAACATAATAATCAACATAACATTATAAGATTGACAACTTAAATTATAAGCTGTTTTTAATAAATAAAGTGACATTTTAATAAGATTGTATTATGAACTTTTTAGCCCTTTTGACCCATTTAAGACTTGTAGACCGAAAACTTTGGCCCGTATATCAACCCTTGGTGGCCCGGCCCGCAAGCCCCCATGCCAGGCTGGCTCCTTGACACCCCCTACTTAACACCATGTTTGGTAACACTATTAGGTACCTCTATCACTATCAATTTTAAAATTGATATTGATAGGAACCATTAAGAGGTGTTTGGTTATTTGTATCAATTTTAAAATTTGTAGTGCAAACAAAGCATATTATGTAATACAAGTGTCCACTTGTATTACTTTTGATATTGATACTCCAACATTTGAAAATATTAATATCAATATTGATATAGTACCAAAAATGAAACTCTAACCAAACAGGGCATAAGGTTTTGAGTTAGATGACTTAATAAGTTTAACATAGTATTAAAGTAAAGCAAAACAATGTCTAATTTTAATATTCAATAATTTTCACCATCCATGCTCTAGCAGTGAGGATGTGTTGCAAGTGGGTAATAGTCTCACATCCACGATTATCATAGAAAATCGGTACTTAATCATGCTAAGCCTCTCAACTTCATCAACATGTCATCAAGAAGGCTAATGGTTTAATTTGGACTTGATATGTGTGCACACCGAATTTGTGATCTTAGAATACTTCTATATTGCAAAAATAAAAAGATACCAAAAATATAAAAAGATGTCTCTTCATTCGTTGCCTTGAGATATTTTCAGTTGAACTCAATAAATTTTAACAATTTGCAAGAGTCCAACCTGGAACAATCACCCCCCACAAATTGAAAAAAAAAAGCCCATCGTGGCCTGTCCCTTCACTTGCTGTCTCTGCTGACGCCCAACTAGCACAGCCTGTAACGGACCCAACGGATGTAATAATCCGCATCCTAAAGAGCTGCCGACAATTGTTGGTGGCTACAGCTTTTGTGCACTTCTTACGGTTGGAAGCCTCTGGGCCATAGAAGGCATGATCTTATCTCCAACACGTAGCCCCACCCTTTTAAATGTAACAATTTACAAATATCACTTTGTTAGATGACACAATCGTAGGAAATCTAGAGATCTACATTTGGTTCCGAAAGAAGATGGCGGGACTGAATGGCATGCTCTTCTCCGATGACAGCTTGCATTATTCTATAGTCAATTCCTTTAGATCGTGCTAGAACGGCACTCGCAATAGGGACAGGGCGGAAATATACGCAAGCATTTAAAAGAAACGCGAATTTCAAGGTGTCGAGAGGGCTTGGAAGTAGTCAATTCCTTTACATCGTGCTAGAACGGTACTCGCCATAGGGAAAGGGCGGAATATATATGCAGTGTTAAAAAGAAACGCGAATTCAAGGTGTTGGACTTACTTCCAAGGGACATCGCCGACGAGCATCCAGTCTCCGTCCTTGTCCTCGTAGGTAGGCACATACTCCGTTCCCTTCACGGTGTCCACCAGTCTCCTCTCGTCCGGATTGTTCTCTGCACAAACGCCCTCACAATTAATCCGGTCAACAAGAACGCCCTATCGCGCGTACAGGATAGAACGAGGCAGTAGAGGCAAGATCACACTTACGGATGGTGAAACAAGAGAACATTTCCTCCAGCGCGCTCAGCAGTTCCTGGTAGCCGCTATACAATTCCAGATCGACCTTCCGCAAGTAAGGTGCGCCGTCGACGGCCACCTTCACGTAAGTGCAGCTCTTCATTACGTTCTTCCGGAACGACCTCACGGGCGGCCATCCGACCACCTGTGCCCTGGATCGGCAGAAAACAAACCACAACTATCAGAAATCGTGAAGAAACAGGGATCCTGGACCCAACAGCATCAGATCTACGGTATACGGTCGGCAGAAACATCAGAACCAACAAGAGTACGCGCCTCTTAGGGGAAGCTTACTCACTTGGCTGGATGTTTCACGCCGGCGGCGGCCTTGGATCCCGCGGGCGCCGAGGATGGATCCGCCCGGGACTCGTTAGAGGAATGGCCGAGGGTTAGCTCCACAGAGTCGGGGAATCCGCGCTTCCTCTCGCCCTCCGTCGGTGCCGAACCGCCCTTCGATCCGACTCCCGGGGGGGCCAACTTGAGCTCCGTCTCTTCGAGGTTCATCCCCGCCGAGTCCGATTCCGCCGACCCCGCCAGCATCTCTGCTCCTCCTCCAAGAGCAGGGTTTTCGGGCTTCTATGACCTCTCTCCTATCTTCCTCCTCTTTCCCCCGTCAGTCGCTCGTCCGAGGCTTGTTCCACTTCCAAGGCGCACGCTCTCCGCCACAAGAGATAGGAAGGAGGCGAAAGGAAGCGTCTTCGCTCCACGAGCTTAGTATGCAAGGGAAAGCGACGGAGTCGACCATTTAGAAGCGGACACGTGGAGGGTGCCTGCTGTTACGTGGGCTAATGTGGGATTAGGAGAAGCGTGTTCGCTTCGCTGGTCCCCACAACGGTCGGGCCGTCGGATTTGTCCCCGGCTGTTCCCATCCAGCCGCACGACCAAAAGAGATTCGATCTGGACCGTCGGATCGGTTTGATTGATCGGGAAACATGGGCCTACTGCGATGGAGTACGGGCGGGAAAGATAAAAGGGAAAATTGATCTGCAGTCCGTTTAAGGAAATTGGTTTAATCCCTCATCCGGTGGCAGCTTTTCCTTCACCTGCAGTCCGTCCGTCTAAACTGTCTTCACATGCAATCCTTTCTTTCATACGCCGGTTGATATGTAAATTAAAATGTCAAAAATACCCATGTATCAAATAAGTTATTCTATAGAGTTCTTCACTTACTTCGATGAAATATAAATTACAATATTTTATTTATAAAAACTTTATTTTATTACGTCTTATTGATTATATTTGATTTATAATTATAAAATTTTAATATGCTTGAAACATAAAATTACTACATTTGATTTATATCAATATTTAATTTAAATATAAGTTATTCAAATATTTATCTATTTGTTATCTCTTGTTAATCACATATAATTTATAACTATAATATATTACTAATCTATCTACAATAATTATATTTAATTTACAATTATTCTTTTATGTATGATGATCATATTAAATAAAATATAAAATAAAATTTAAATATATTCATTATGTTTTAAAAATATTATTATATTTTTAGCCAAATTTATTAAATATAATTTCACATGTTTTACCATCAATAAAATATTATTATATTTGACTTATATCAAGATTAAATATAATGGTAAATTTACACGGGTTCTTACGTATGTCTTCGTTGGTGAAATATTATTATTTCTAGAGTATTTGTACGTTGAAATTAAGAAGAGGTTAGACGGCGTTAACTTCGCAAGAGAATAAGGGCAGGGATGTCCTTTTTCAAGAGAGGGTAACAGTTAGCTTACGGTAACCTTCGGAAATGGAGCAGAGGTGACGAGTTTTTAAAAAAACGGACCTATTGTTAAGTTTGTTTTGAAAATGGATATAACATGAAAATAAACGTGTTGCAGCGGACCTAGTGTGTATTTTCTCAAAATAAAATTATGATTTTTATTTTGGATAAAAATAATAGACAATAATAATAAAAATGTGATTTTTAAAAATAGGTGAAATCTTTTCCCGGTCTTCCACCCTCTAATTATACATACATAATCTCCGATTTTTGTTGTCATCGCTCACCATACATGATAATATTACCAGTTTAACTGTCTTTATTCTGTTTCAATATCGATGATCTCACAAAAATGTATAAACATTATTTCCCATGAAAGATAAATCCATATAGTTCTTGTGGTCAAACCTGTTGCACGATAAACCGATTTTTACCAAAAAGAAAGTTGGACAACACTAGCAAAAATATGATGTTAGCCTGTTTGGTTTCAAGAGGTGAGATATCCTTTTTATTTTCTTTATGATCTTCCACTTTTTAATCATACAGTCTCCACCTTTTTTACCGTCACTCACCAAACATGATACTTTGGCTATCTTAAATTCTATTTTAATAAATAAATTTGAATTAAAAAATATGTACATTTTTTCTCCAACCAATCACCTTATTACAGTTGGGTCAGGATGGGAGGTTCAGTCACGTGACAGACTGACATCCATCCGATTAAGATCCGAAGTATGCCGGCCAATAATTGACTTGGGGTGTCTTGACCGAATGGGTGGTTATCGGGAACAGGGAGCAAGATCCGACCAGATCGGTCCAAAATCCGATTGAACCGGCTTCTCCAGATCAGTCTCGTGACTCATCCTCCACCTCACATGGGCCTACCAACCCGATCCACCCTACTGCAGCGCACCCTTCCCATGCGCAGCGGTACGCATCGCAGACCGAAGGCAGCCGGGGGATTCAAAGCGGGGACCGGATCCTCTGTGCACCTCGGTGTGCACCTCAATGCACACCACTTCTTAAATCCATCTAATTATGTGATCAAATTAATTATTTTAATCATTTTTAAGATCGTGAATATAAATATATATTATGTATTGATAAAAAGAAGTAATATTAATTTTTTTCAATTTATACTATTTTATAAATTAATTATATTTTTAATTTAAATAAATATGTATAAATTATATTTAATGTTGATTTTTCTAAAATATAACATCACATATCTATATTCACGATCTTAAAAATAATTAAAATAACTAATTTGATCACATAATTAGATAAATTTAAGAAGTGACGGGCATTGAGATGCACACCGAGATGCACCCGGTCCCGCCTAGGCGGCCGCTGCAGTTTGGCAGACGCGACTTTTATTGGGCTGTCTGCGACTTGTTCCCTGCGTCGCTTTCTCCATAAAAGATGCACGCACGTGACAGCGTCGGCGGCTTCCACGTCACCTGGCGGGCCCGGCTGGCCCGCGGCCGTCCACGTCCTCGTCGTCGTCGCCAATCTGGCCCTTGCTTATCGAGAGCCTTCCCGCTGTACCAGCGCCTCCCCGCCGCCCGCCGCCGCCGCCGCCGCTCCACAGAGAACGACGGCGAGTTGGGCCTGCTGGCCGGAGACCCCGAGTCTCCGTCCGCCCCGACGCCGTCGTGGTTGCTCGCGAATCATCGTTTGACAGGAGCACTCTGCTTCGTACGAGATACTGTCTGGGAGTTGCTTCATCGGATGCCGGACGGGAGCATTTGTTTATCCGCACGGCGGCGATGGCGACGGCGACGACGAGGTTCACGCATGTTTATCTCGAGAAACGAGAAGCCTGCTGAGCCCCCCCGTTCGGTCGGGCAGCGGGCGGCCGGCGACCCTTTCGGTCGAGCATCGAACGGCCGCTTCGCCCGCCCGCCGCCGAGGGACCGGCCGTCTCGGCGGCAGCGCGAAGATGTTTGTGATGCACATCACAGCTGCTGCCTCCGTCGCCGGCGGGCTGGCGGCATGAGCCTCGGCGCGGTGCGCGGGCTCCCACAGCCCGACGGCCGTTCTGACCTCGCTCTCGCAGCGGAGCAGACCTCGAGGAACGATTTCACAGAGACGGTGGTAAGGATATCTGAGCAGAAGCTCACGAGTTGACTGAGTCAAGGTTTGCGCCGAGTCTCTCGAGGCCTGTCGGTTGCTCGCGTCTCTAAAGAATTGCTCCGGTCGGCGGTGGCCGGCACATCGCCGCGGATCTTCGCCGCCGGCGTCTCTGCTCTTCCTCTCGCGCCGGCTGCTCCAAGGCTCCTGTGGCGTAAGCAGTCCGTTTATTTTATTTTAACTTAGGTGTATTAATAATATTTACGTACATTTCTCGTATCAAAGTATTTTAAGAGTTATCAATATAAAAACGACCATGTATATACACTATAATTTACTAAAGGTATGAATACCAATCAAATAAGATCGATTTGGTTTTGCTTTCTTTGTTGTTGTTCAAAAAATATTATTTTGGTTTGATTTATAATTCGAGATACATGTTTGGCTTGATCTACCTTAAATCTTAAAAAAATTTAAAAAAATCAAACCATCGACACTCCGATCAGTCAAGAGCTGTGAGTGCCCTTAGGATTTACGTTGCACTTAGGTTTAATTCTGTTTAATTTTTTATTTATCTCAAATATAATTAGCCGACCGTTTTTTTTATTTGCTTGCGCGCCGCTGAAACCCAGATTTTAAAAATAAAATATATAATTATTACGATATTATAATATGCCTGTCGATCACTTGATTCATCTCTAGTCCTCTGTAACCAAATCTTAATAGGATGTTTGGTTACACGATAATTTTTTGTATATTTTCATGATAAAAAATGTATTAAAATAAAAAGTGAAGTAACTCATGACATAAAAGTATCATATTTGGAAGGACATGATTACAAAAAAAGAGTAACTACCACACATGACCAAACAAAGCAGAAGATTACAAAAAAAGAAAAGAAACAGATGAGACTCTCTTTTTTTGTTTAAGAAGAAAATCACTTTTAAAATACAAAACGGTCATAGTTATCGAACATCCCTTTTAACAAATTTTCTTACAATTTTTAAAAATTAAAATAAAAATTTTCGTTATCATGCAACCAAACACCTCATAAGTAGATATGATCGATCTTAAGGGCCGACAGTGATCTTAGAGACGATGTAACTTTTCCATTTATATATTTATTTATTTCAAACGTCTTTTAAATATTGTTTATGTGGAAGTGGAAGAGACGATGACGAGCGATTATAATATACAGTTGAAGCAAAGCAGTCGAGGACTCAAGGCTGAAGGGGGTAGATCGAGCAGATCATACATCGTACCTAGGGGTGGCAATGGGCCGGTCCGGCCCACGGGTTCGCGGGCCGGGCCGGTTGCGGGTCATTTGACGGGCCAAAGAATTTGGCCCACGGGCTTTAGTCGGGCCGACATACGGGCCGAAGCGGGCTGACGCGGGCTAAAACGGGCCAAATACCTTTTAATTTTTTATGTCAAAAACATCATTTTTACTTATTAAAAATATATTTTAATTAAATTAGTATTAATTTTATAATGTTATCTTAAATAATTAAATTTATTATATTTAATAAATATTTATTTATAAAACATATAGTTGGGCCGGGCCGGGCCAAGTCAATAATTTTTGCGGGCCGGGTCGGGCCGGGCCAACAATGTAGTGCGGGCCGGGCTGGGCCGGGCCAATATATTTTGGACCGGGCCCTAAGCGGGCCAACCTCGGGCCGGGCCGGACCCGGCCAATTGACACCCCTAATCGTACCCGACTTTATTTTATTGGCAATTTGCTGTAAATAGCGGGTGTTGATCTCAGAAACAATGATGAGAATGCTAGTTATGTTTGATCTCAACAAAACGGGAAATAATTCTCACTATTTTGAATTTTTTATTTTGATTACTGAAATATTTGGAAATTAAATAAGGCCAGTAAATACTGACTTAAAGGATGAATAAACTTTCAAAAAAAATGTAAATCCCCGAGAGTAAGAGAGGTTTAAGTATAATTTGTGTTGTTAGGCAAAAAAAATATGATTATCCAATATAATGATTAATTGTTACTTGTGTTCTGGTCAAAAAATGCATAACATGTACTGCCATGAATAAGAGTCGGTGAAATTAACAGTTGGTTTGATTCAACTGACCTGATGTAACTATAGACCCAATGAGATATTCACACTAATGGTAATGGGGGCTCCGATTTTTCAATTTCCCTTCATTTCCACCCCAAATGTAGTCAAGAGGTAGAGGCTAAAGAAATGGTTAAATGGTCATTTTACCTTTACATCTTCTAATCAAATAATGGCTGACCTACCTTGAGGGGAAGACATCGGCATCTTAATAAAGATGGGAAGAACTTTTTCACTAATCCAACAATGTCGCCAATGCCGTCACCTTTAGAAGAAGACGATGAAAAATGCCTCGCAAAGCGATGTCGGCATCCTCGATGTCGGCAAGAAAGATGTCGCCTATGTCACCGCAAGGAATCCTAGATCCCCATTTCGACACAACTACCCGACTTTGGTCAATGGATTTGGAATTTAGTTAATCTCCCTGAAAGAAGGATGTATGACTGCGTTGAGTGAAAAAAATATAAACTAATTTTATCTCTCTTCGCTTCTAAAAAAAGGTACATTTTTAATAATTGATAATCTCTATGTGGTTTGGTTCAACTGATTTGAAAAGTTTATTAACTAAATCCAAAATCAATTAAATTAATCTAAAGTGCAAATTTTTTTATTACATTATTAATACAAATATATCCATATGGTTTTATGATGAAAATAATAATTATTTAATTATTTGGAAACAACAATTGAATGCATATAAATTAATTATTTTAAATTTTCAATTACTTTTTTGTCTCAAACTAAATCAAACTGAATTGAATAGTTTTAATTATCTCTCTCTCTCTCTCTCACTCACTCACAGCATGTGTGTATTTTAAAAATTTTAAACCAAGTAATTAAAATCTAACATGTTTGATAGCACTAATAAACACTTTTATCACTATCAATTTCAATTTTAAAATTGATATCGACACTATTCACCTAGAGATGTATGGCTAATGATATCTATTTTGAAATTTATAGTGCAAACAAATCATGTTATGTAATATAAGTGTCAACTTATATCATTTTTGATATCAAAGCTTCATGTCTTGTTTAGTTAGAGTATCAAAAATGATACTATATTTATATTGATATTGATGTTGTTAGAAATTGGAGTGTTAGTATCAAAATTGATACAAGTTTACACTTGCATCACAATACATATTACGTTTTGTTTGAACTAAAAATTTAAAAAATTGATATTATTAGACAAACATCTCTAGGAGATTACTATCAATATAAAATTTAAAAATTGATTGTGATAGAAATGTTTAATAATGTTACCAAATAGGGCCTAACTTCTAGAAATATCAATATTAATATTAAGCCTTGTTTGGTAGCATTTTTTAAACAACACTATCACTATCAATTTTAAAATTGATATTTATAGTAGTCACCTAGAGGTGTTTGACTAACATTATCAATTTTAAAATTTGTAGTGCAAAGAAAACATGTAATGTAATATAAGTGTTAACTTGCATCAATTTGATATCGATACTCTATACTTTGGTTGGTAATAGTATTACTTACCTCTATCACTATCAATTTTAAAATTAATATTGATATCAATCACCAAGAGGTATTTGGTTGATAGTATCAATTTTTTAACTTGCACTACAAACAAAGCAACTTATGTAATCTAAGTGTCTACTTGTATCAATTTTAATATTGATACTCTATCCTCTTGAAATATCAATATCAACATTGACATTGTATAAATTTTGACACTCTAACCAAACATGCCACTAACTTCTAGAAATATCAATACTAATATAATATCATTTTTGATACTCTAACCAAACAGGGTATAAGGCTCTGTTTGCTAACCCTATTAAACACCTCTATCGCTATCAATTTTAAAATTGATGTGGACAACAATCAATAAGAGATGTTTGGTTAAAAGTATTACCTTTGAAATTTGTTGTGCAAACAAAGGATGTTATGTACTACCAGTGTCAACTTGTATCAATATTGATATTGATACTTCAACATCTAGAAATATCGATATCAGTATTAATATAGTATCATTTTTGATACTCTAATCGAACGGGCCCTAATAATTTGAGTTAGATGACTCAATAAGTTTAACATGGTGGGAGTGTATATGCATTCTTGGGACTTTTCAGAGTAATCCCTTATTGAGTATTTCTTTGAAAATATAGTTGTGATATCCAAGGAAGGAAGGGTAAAGTATTGGGTCCAAAATAGACCCAGTCGGCCAGGTCATAATAAAAAATTATTTTAAAAAACATCTACCAAGTAGGGGTCTTAGGTTCAGGACCAGGCCGGTCGGCTCAAAAACCGACCAAGTCCCCAACTTAGTTGGGGACCCGTCATTTTCATGGTGATGTCTATTGCACTCCATTAAGATTCTGAGTTGGGATGGCATAATAAATTTAATAGTGTTTATAAAAATATAATTTGGTGTCTGATGACCCAATAAATTTAACAACCATTATACAAAATAATACAAGGAATTCATAACCGGTGAAGAGAGAAGGACAAAGCTATTTACCTGTTGTGGTGGCACACCACTAGCTAGGATTTCTACATTGTGCTCCTTTCAAAAATGATACCAAATTAATTTTGATATTGATATTTGTAGAAGATGAAGTATCAATATTGAAATTGATACAAGTGGACACTTGTAATATATCATGTTTTATTTGCATTAAGAATTTCAATATTGATATTGATAGTCAAACCACCTAATGATAATTTTTATCACTATCAAATTCAAAATTGATAGTGATTGAGGTGGTCAATGCCATTACCGAACAAGGTATTAGCAAAACAGGTCATAAAATAGAAAAGTGGGCAAGCCTTATTTAGATGAGATTATATGTCATTCGAGATTAAACACCTCTGTCATCGTCAACTTTGCAATTAATATTTATATAAATCGACCCAAAGTTGTTTTACTAACGGTTAGCATCAATTTTGAAATTTTTGGTACACACAAAGAATGGATTGTAATACAATTTATGTTACTACACTTTATTCATAGTTTTTTTTTGTTATGTCTGGTTCTTTTTCTACAGCAGCTAATGAGCATTTTTTTTTCCAGGTTGGACACATCCCTGCTTAATGGCCCGTTTGGAAGCTCTATTAGGACATAATATTAGGCATCATTTTGATAGTGATATATATTGACAGAGGTCAAAAATCTTATGTTTGGATATCAATATTAATCTTAAAATTAATGGGGTGTTTGATTGCATGATAATTTTTTGTACACTTTCATGATAAAAAGTTATATTAAAATAAAAAGTGAACCAACTCATGACATGAAATTATATTGTTTGGAGGGATGTGATAACAAAAAAGAGTAACTACCACACATGACCAAACAAAGTGGGGGACCACAAGAAGAAAGAAAGAGGTGAGACCCTTTTTTTTGTTTAAGAAGAAAATCACTTTCAAAACATAAAATTGTCATGATTAGTGTCAAACACACATCTTTTAACAATTTTTCTTACAATTTTTAAAAATTAAAATAAAATCTTCATTATCGTGCAACCAATTAAACACCCCTTAATAGTGTAAAAAGATCTCGTTGTCAATACAGGCCGTTAACCTCTATTAAAATTGACATAGCTCCTGTTCGAAGCGGTCGGTGAGCACTCACGTTCGAAGCTCGCAGCACACTCCATCGGCCCTCTCCGACCAAAGCTCCTCTCCACCGAAGCCATTAGAAACCCCTCCTTGGAAGTGCTCCCATTCGGAAGCTCCTCTCTGACCAAAGATCCTCTCTGCCGAAGCTTCTGATCTCTCGTTGGAAACCCTAGATATATAGAAATGCTCTCGTTTGACACCCCTCTTTGATTGCAACTCCTCTCCCCAAAGCTTCTCTTCCATTGGAAGCCCCTCTGGCCAAGGGCTCTATCCTCGACAAGATCAGGAAAATGTCATCCCCTTCGAATTCATCAAGGAGTTGTCTGGTGAGCACCTACTCAAGCTTCCCATTTTGCTGATCGTAAAAAGGTAATTTTGTAATAACCAGGATATTTAAATATATAAAAAAATAGATATTATATTTATTATGAGAGTTAATATTATTAATTTTAAATTTTTCCCGTTTTTCTCTCCCTCCGGATAATCCTCCTTAACCGCCGCCCCCTCTCCCAATCAAAACTCTAATTCTAGTCCCCCGGTCCGAACTCTCCCTCCCCCCTCTATTTATTTCCCACGTTGCAGCCGCCCTTCTCCTTCCTTCTTCTTCTTCTTCCTCTTCTCTCCTTGCGCACACCTGCACCAGCCGGCGCCGCCCCCGCGCGCACCAGCGCCGCGCGCAGCAGCCGGACGCCACCCTCCTTTTCCTTCCTTCTTTTTCTTTGCCGCGAGCGCGCGGAGCCGGCCCCGCCTTCCTCTTTCTTCTTCTTCCCTCCCGCGCGCGTGATCCCCCTCCTCCGCGGTTCTGTCCCGTCGCGTGGCCACCGGCCACCCTCGGCCGCCGCGCGACACGCCGTCTTCCCGCGCGTCGCCGCCACTGCCACCCTGCACCCTCCGCCGGCCTCCGCGCGACATCGCCGCCCGGCGCCACCCACCTGCACCGCCTCCCTCCACGCCGCCAACCGGCTGCCGCCGCGCGAACCGCCGCCGCCGGCCGCCCGCGACGCCGCGCCGCGTCCTCCTCCGGCCGCCGCCTCCCTCCCGGCCGCGGCGCCAGCTCCGCCCTCCCGCGATCGCGACCACCGCCGCGTCGACCGCCGCCACCATCCTCCCGGCCAACCGGCTGTCCCGCTGCGTCCTCCGCCGGTCGCCGCCGTCCGCGGCCGCTCGCCCGACGCCGCCCGCCCGGCGCCCCCCGCCGGCGCCCGCCGCCCGACGCCCCCGCGCCACCCGTGCGCCACCCTCCGCGCTCCCGCGCGCGGTGTGCGCCGCCGTGCGCCACACCCCCCCTCCTCCGCGGTGAAGCCCTCTCTCTCCTCTCTCCTATCGCTCCCCCTCCCTCCCTCTCTCTCATATCGCCTCTCTCTCTCTCTTCTATTCTCTCTATTATTATCTTTCATTCAATATTCTTCTCTATTTTATTCTATTGTCTCTTTTTCAGTATATTGTCAAGATATCGTTCGGCTCAATTTTTCGTCGCCGACGCAACCGCGGCAGTTTCGTCGCCTGATTCAATTTCCTTGGAATTTCGTGCGCCGTTCGCCGTCGCCGTCAAGGTAGGCGTCTCGGCTATTCTTAGCACTCTAATATACTTGAGTAAACCGTAAGAATCATGTTTAGATCATCAGGATTAGAAGATTGTAATTAATGTGTTGTTTTGGATTTATTAGCATGATTAGATAGAGTTTAGATTAGTTTATTTAATCATACATGTTTAGATTGTTCTATGTCCATGATTATTCATCATATTGGATAATTATTCAATTATGCATGTTGGTGTGTTAGGTATGTCTTTATAGTTGAACCTAGTTAGATTAGCTGGTTCAACTATGCAAGTTTAGGTTGATTTAATTATCCATGTAGGTTAGTCGGCATGATAGGTTTTGCTATGTTTTAATCTAGTTAGTTTAGTATAGTTGCATCACGATAAACCTTAATCATATATATTCCGATTTGATAAAAAGTCGATGTAAGGTTTAGGCATAATGTTGTTAGAATTTAGTTTATTTTCTTTTATGTGATAGGTAGTTCTGTTTAAGCATGTAATTGTCATGGTTAGGTTGTATATTGCATGATCTTATCTATATGCATCTAGTTTGTGTTAAATTGTGGTATGGTATGCAAATATGTGATGCATAGAACCATGGATGTTCATCTATGTATTTCATGTTTGATTGCCAATTAAATGTTCATGTTTACTGTCTGAGTTATTTATATGCTTGCATGGTGTGGAATGTGGTTAGTGCAGTGAGCTGCATTGTGGTTGAATTGTACTTCACCAGACTATATTAGTGGCCCGTGGGCAGCGGAGATTAGTTGAATCTGGAGCATCCTTCGATCCCAGATACCGCAGTTTATCCTAAGTACTCCCCTGCCTATGGAGTACTATGGGATTTAGTTACTATATGTTACTTCCTACTATATGGTAAATCTGGTGCTAATTTTGTGATGTGATTACATTTTTCAGATGGAGCATGGTATTTACTCAGATAGGTGTTTAGTTGTGTATGTTGGCATAGATGTTAGTGTTCTAGATGTGTCTTTGGTTTTATGTCATGTGGTGTATGTTATGAGCATACCTATAGTTGTCTAATGAGCAGGTTGTGACGGTTTTTAATGCATATAGAGTCTGGCTATCATTTGGGGTAGTTGAATGACTTTGTAATCAATTAATTAAAGATATATGATCAGTTTAAATCCTATGTATTAAATCTGATTTTTAGGCTTAATATGTATTGTATACCACTAGAATCATTATTATAGTGGGGTAGTTCGGGTGTAAGTCCTACTGAGTCTGTGGTGACACACCCCTTCCGTTGTTAATATTTTCAGGAGTGCAGGTTTAGCGCAGCAGAAGCGTAGTGGTGTTGTGGAATTCGAGGAGCTAGTGGATTTCTCATTCAATGTCGGTATTTAATTTATTTAGATAGGTGTTTGTTGTTGTGTAAATAGGTTGTAATGTTTGGATTTATGATCCTGAATGGTGAATTCTAGTCTTATTTGGTTTCAAACCGATATCCTTCCCTGTTACGTCGCCGGATTATCTTCCGCTGTGCATGTTAAAAATCCGGGTCGTGACAAATTTATACTTGGGTTGTCATTCTATTCATTGTCAAGGCACGGCAAGCGTTGGTGATCATATGATCATGCATCTTTTATGTCTTTTCCATGCAATCTCTGGTGCGTGCCAATTTCTTGGCCAATTCTTTTTTTTTTGTTCACACGTGGCCCAGTGGCCCTAACTCCCGCTGCGCTGTGGGTGGCGAAGGATTGAGCGCTCGATCCTCACTGTTCACCCCCCTTGGGGTGCCCGGCTGATGCTGCCGGGAGACGTCGATTCCCCGCCCTGCGCCCCCAAGCGCAGGGGCTGTGCCAGTCGAGCTATGCTCGACCAGCATTTTTTTTGGTCAGCTGGCATAGTGGCCTTGAGCGCGTGCAGCGCTGCACGCAGTCGAGGGATCGAGCCCCAGCTCGGTCCCCACACATCGCCCCCCCATGGGGCGCCCGGCTCGCAGCTGCCGAGAAGCGAACCCCGCCCGGCACCCCCCCGGGCGCCGGGTGTTGCCAGCCGAGTGACGCTCGGCCAGCATGCTCGACCAGCATTTTGCTTGGCCAATTCTGCTACTCTACGTTTGGCATTTTGATAATATATATGATACAATTGATAAAAGGAATATGAAACTAGACCATTTATATACATTTGCATCTATACGGTTGAGAGTTTTTCTGGAGGAAGTATTAGTTTTATTATGCCAAGCTGGCTCATCTGCAAGCATGAAAGTAATTGCCATAGTTTTACCGGAAACATAAGAAATTTGATAATATCACTTTTGATATTGATATTGCATCATCTTTCACAAGTATCATCATCAATTTTGATACTCTAATTAGGCTCTAAATTTCGTCGTACTTGAATAGAAAATGATTTTTTTTTATAAAATGAGGAATGAGTATGACAAGAAAGAATTGAAAGGTAACAAGAAATAAATTTACGATTTCATCTAAATAACGAGAATTAAACTAAATATTTATTACAATTTAAGTATATTAATAATATTCATGCGTTTTCATGCAAAAATAACTATTACAGTCTCAAGGGCAAACCAACTTATCTACATGAACATATACCCTATATTTTCATAAACCATGATTTAGAAGCAACAAATAAAACTATATAGAGGCGTATGTATATTGAGAGTTTACAACAGTACATTAGATGTCTACTATATTAATAAAATATAATTTTAAATAAAGCAAACGATTTAGTCCGGAAAATATATTTGATTTAAAAAAATCATCAAAAATTAAACTAAATTAAACCGTGAGCCCTCCTTCCCCCTCTCGTAATGGACCCGTGAACAGCCCAATACCATCTCAGAGTAACGGTTCTAGACCCGCCAGCAGCCCAATATCTTCGGATTTCGATGCGGAAGATCCCGAGCCCTCCATCGCGGTCCGCGGATCTGCTTCGTGCGGCTAACGTTGCGGGGTGCCACTCTTCTTCCCGGCGCTAGCTGTTAGGGTTTTTGATCCCATTCCGCCCTTGTCAGTCGTCGCTCCTCCCCCTTGATCTTATCCTCGCCCCTTCAGCTACTTCGTGCGGCCGCTTCTTCTCTGTGCGGTGGAGGACGTCGGTCGGAGCCGTCAGGTTCTTTGTTCTGCCCCTTGTACGTTCCGGGTATTGCGCTTGTTCTTTACATTGCTTCTTTTATCCAGGAATTATGGTCGAAACATGACTGATATATATTGTTTGGCGTCGTCTGGAAATTTCCGCATGACATCAGGTTTCCATTCACCGGAGGTGCTACATGATCAGTTCCTTGAAGCCTTTCGTCTATTTCCCCTTCTCGTGTCTTCTGTCTTTAAAAGGGATTTTTTTTTTAGAACACGAATAGTGATCTCTGTTTTCTGAGTTTGTTTTCCGCTTTCGATGACGTTTCAAAAACTGACGGAGTTCCTTATAAAGTTTGCTTTTTCGTGCTCATATTTTCACCTCACTTTCTGGTTCGATCTTGATTTAGATATTCTATTGGATTCTTCCCATTTATTTTCTCTTGCACTTTTATTGGTTTCTTGCACGTGTTTATTCGTTTTTTTCTTGACGATCAGTATCGAATCCTAATTTTCTTTTATCTCAGGACCATCATCCTTCAAGGGCCTGTATTCATTTTCTGATGTCTTGCTCTTTTCTTAAGTGACGTGATGTCTAATCGGTTCTTACTTTTTCTTATTATTTCACTTGTAAACCTCCGTTTTGTGGAATTGAAGTGTACGAGCACAACTAACTTGTTTGTGGTGTGAATAGGGGAAACATTTTGAACGAACTGTATATGCAAGTAGCGGATTTGATTTCATGTCAAGATGAGAGAATTTGGTGTGAGTGTATGGGTGGAAAACGGAGAAGGGACTTGACTTGAATTAGATGGTTGATGCAGTAATATAAAGATCTATTTTTGTGACTAAATCATTAGTAGGGCATTTAGCAAAATAGATTACTGAACCACTCAATTAGAGGTGGAGATCATATATCGGAGCCCAGAAGAGGGGTAGGGCTTGGGCTTTTGGTGGTGGTACTTGTTCACAAGATTCCTTTGGTTATTGTTGTAACAAGAAGCATGGCTGGTGATGCTATCTTTTGCACAGGGTTCAATTCAGTGCCCTCTTAGCGTATCACCAGAGAAAAAGGATAAAGAAAATAAAAAGTGAAGTTTGCACTGGGTTTCTTCCTTTTCTTGTGCCATTTCCAGGTGGATTCTTTTCTGCATGTGGTCAAAATATATGTTCACAATCTACTAAAACATAAATACTACAAAATCCAGACAGAAGAATTAAGATATAAAATACACTGAACAGGGACTAAAATGCTGAGAGAGAATAAGGAGGGACTAAAATGCTGAGAGACTGAGACAATCTAAAATTACATATGAAATTGCATCCAGTAACTGAAACGAACAACACATCAGAACTTATAACTGGAACTTGTTGCAATTTGAGGATCAGCTGTGAGGGACATTCCATGTCTCTCAGAAGAATTCATCACAGGGTTGAAGAAATTATCAAACTGTTCTTAGAAAAGTTTCTAGTGAATAACTTAAATGAAGTTGATAGTCCTACAGTTTGGAAAAAAAATCTAGATTCAAATAATATATAAATATTAGGACATTCTTTACTTACAACGTGTTGCATTGGAGCTTAAGTGTAGTGAGAAATATTACAAGGTGAGGGTGTTCCCCACATGTGACACCCCACATATGTGTCATAATGTGGTGTTAAATAATCAAGTGTTCCCATTTCAATGATGGATGTGAGTAAAGAAGTTAGTCTATGATGTAGAGTGTGGCGTAAGTTATACAAAAAATTAACTAAAATAGAAAGAAATCTAACAAAGAAAAGATTGAAAAAATAATGAGCATGGGAATATGGAATATTGGGTTTGAAAATTTCCTGGTTTGCAGGATCATCCATTTCAGATAAAAATTGGTAGTTGCTAATCTGACTATGTGCCTGGAATCAAAAAAATGAAAAATTGGTCTGAATGATCCTGTCTCTAATCAGGACTTAAACCCAATCTGACTTGGGCCTATTTTGGCTTGAAGGTTGCCTAGCCAACTCGGCAAATCAAAATCAGATCAGATCAGATCAGAGATACCTTGATATTCACACTGGTGCATCAAGCTGATAACTGAAAACTTGAGGGTACTCCCATAAAATTACTTCTGTTTTCTATTTGTTCTAGTGTTTGCCTAGTCTGCTTCTGATGTTCATATTAAAGATGCGTGAATCTTTGAGTTTTTTATCTGTTAGATTTACATGTTTGTTTCATAGGTTGCATGTTCTTCCAAGAAAGAAAAAGCTAACTATCTTTTTTCTGTTTTTGTTCAGGGTATGCATGTAGTATAATAAATAATTGGAGGTTCATTTCAACGTCATCGAGCCTTTCAGCATACTGTGTTTTTTGACTACTCATTGTTCAACTGTTATTTCCAACAATCTTATTAACAGGCTTATTTTAATAATAGATGGAACAGTCATCTAGTTGCGCAGTTCCTATCTCTGTTGATGTCGATATGCTGTTAATGGCAAATGACCAACCAGGATGTTTGGAGCCATCTCCCAAGAACCAGACCATTGAGAATGTTGGCGTGGAGTCACCGCTACTAAGACAATCAATGGAGGTTGAACAGCCACCAAATGTACAAACTTCTGTACCTTTTAACTTGGAACTCCAGCAGATGTCAACCAATCCTCTGTTGTTGCTGTCAGGAGCATCACCCAAATCTCAAACTTCTGTATCTGCTATTGGTTCTCGGCAGTTTCTGTTCAAGAACGAACAATTTATCCAGATGAAGCAGTCTCAAAATGCACATAGTCCTTTGCCATCGGAGATGGTACTTCAACAACCACTCTTAATAAACAAGCAGTCTATGCAAAAGGAACCAGTACCCAGGGTCCACATTTCCTCATTTGAAAACAAGGGTTCAAAGCAAGTCCCTACAAACAAACTGCCCAAGGTGGAACCATTGTCAAAGGTCCAAATTGCTACTTCACCAACACTTGGAATGCCACAGTTAACTTCCAAAAATAAAAGAAAGCTGCAAGTGGAAAAGTTACCTAAGGTTCAGACTGTTAATGTAGGGACTCAAATTGCTTCTTCAATGAACAAAAAATCTGCATCTGCCATGACACATTCAAAGGTGCAAACCGAATCTTTTGAATCTGTAAGAGCAAAGTTAAGGGAATCTTTAGCTGCTGCATTAGCTTTAATCTCTGCAGAGCAAAAGCACTCTCAAGCTACAGAGAAAAAAATTTCATCTTCAGAAACCAAAACCCAGGAAAGTGGTGTAGGCTCAGTGGGGGGAAGTGTTCCCGCAGCAGTATCAGAAATTCCGTCAGAATCCTTGAACTCCAAGGTTGGTGAAGATATTTCTCTGAAACCTGATGACCAACAATGTCTGCCAAGTGATCTTTCAACTAATGAAAGTGGAAGTGTGTATACCAATGTCTGGAAATGTGACATGCAGGACTTTGAGCCAAAGTATACTTCATTAGCTGGTGACATGCCATTCAACAATGATTTGGCTTTTAAAGATGAACTTTTGCAGGAAAATGGGCTTTGTTGGATTTCTGATCTTAACACTGAGAATTCTGAATCAAAAAATGGTAACTCTAAGAGGCCAAAGTTGTCTGTTGAGGAAGAATCTAGAGATCTAAAGGAGCCAGTCATTAAAGCACAAGATTTAGGTGCAAAAATTGAAGCAGAACTTTTTAGGTTATTTGGGGGTGTTAATAAGAAGTACAAGGAAAAAGGCAGGTCTCTTTTGTTTAATCTTAAAGATCCCAACAATCCAGAACTTCGACAACGTGTTCTCTCTGAAGAGATTACACCAGCACGCCTTTGCTCTATGACTGCAGAGGAGTTGGCATCAAAGCAGCTTACTGAGTGGCGTATTGCCAAAGCTGAAGAATTTGCACAGATGGTGGTTTTGACTGAATCAGATGTTGACATGAGGCGCCTGGTGAAGAAGACGCATAAAGGAGAATTTCAGGTTGAAGTTGACCGTGATGAAACTGTTGCTCTTGAGGTTGCTGTTGGTTCAAGTGCTGTATCAAAAGTACCAATGAGGACAAATGAAATGAGAAACAAGGGATCTACTTATGATGAAGTACAAAATTCTACTATACATAATGAAAATGTGGTATCTGAAAACTTGGAGGCAACAAAGAAGACTGATATAGGAGCCCTTAGTCCACAAGATATGCAAGATATAATGGTGGATGATCTTAAGGATGCTGAATTTCTACCCCCAGTTGTCTCTCTGGATGAATTTATGGAGGCACTTGATGCCGAGCCACCATTTGAGAATATACCAGTTGATGCTGACCAGGATTCAGCTACTGGTAAAGAACTGGATAGTTCGGTTTCAGGAATTAATTCCATGTCTGATGGCTCTTCCAAGATGTTTGCCATTTCGAAGACCTTGGACTTACAATCTGATACGGCACCCAATAACTCAATGCCAAGCACAGACAAAACCTCTAATGGTCTTGTAATCAAACAGGATCAATTTCATTCTACATCAGCAAATCTGCTGGATGCTGATGTTGGTCATCGTGTTGAAGATGACTCTGAAAAAACAACAAACAACAGTCATGAATTAGGTTCCAATGCCATCAGTGAGTTGGATGACACCCTTGCTCCAAGCGGTGATAATATATGGCAAGGTCTAGTGCAGTTGAATGTTTCTTCATTGGTCACTGTTTGGGGACTTTTTAAAAGGTAAGTTCTTTCTCTTATCATTCATCCATATTCTGCAGTTCTTCATCGAAGTATATGTATAATAAATGCGAGCTGCAAAAGTAGGAACCAGTTTTATAAAATCTGTAGGTTGTTCTTGCTTGGCTCGATTAGTTAAAGACTTCATGCCACTATATTTTTGTGTTTCACATTTTATATGATTCCCAACAGCACAGGCTTTCTTGGGAGCAAAACATGTTTGCTGGCATCATAAATCAATGGGAAACATTTTCTAAGAACTAGTCAAAATAGATTTGCATGAAATGCAACTGTGTTGTGTTTTGCATACAGTATGCAAATCATGAGTTAGAATGTGCAATAAGAGCCTAAGCCTTAAATATTGAGCAATAAATGAAACAATGAACAATCTGATCCTTGGTGTCATGCGTTCTAAGAGCAGTGTTGAAATTCTAAAATGTAGCTTATTTCACTTCCTCCACGTGTAAAAGTGCATATCACTATCGTGTAAATGATGAATATGATGAGGTGTAAGATTTTCTTGCTCTGTTAGTTTGAATATTTGCTGTTGATGGCATGATGCCACGTGGTAAAACGTCAAAAATAGTCTTATCCTCATTGAGATGACATCTGAAAGGCGCTCTGGATGACTCATTTTAGATGAGGTGAATTTATTAATTTCTAATGGCTTATGCGCTTGTATCATAGTGCAGAAGAGGAAAAAAGAAGAAAATAATTGTAGCAGGGGAAGCACTGCCAGTTTACATTTAGCCAATTGTGTGCAAAAAGGACGTTATGTCCAGAATATTGTGTTGCTTGGATATAGACATGGATGATGCGAAATTAGTTAATTTATGTAGGAAGGGCTTTTCTTAAGATATTTTGTGTTGGTTGAAGAAAATCTTTTCTTTTTGAAACTTGTCAAAGGTTATTGATCATTGTGATTGAGTGTGGTAAACAACAAAGGGTTCATAAGATATCAATTGTATATTTCTTGCTTGTTTTTATGCCTCAAATATTTGTTTCAGTACAAAATCTTTTTGATATTGTTGGTGGTAAAAATAATTTTTTTTACATGCATAAATGTTTCAAGATTAGAAATATAATCACTTGTGGTGTTTAAGTGCTGATCTTATGAATCATCTTGATCAATGGAGTTTGGATCATCTCAGCCGGTTGACGGAGGGAACTCCATTGTTGCTGATGAGAACACACTACCATTACAAATTTAACTAAAACATGGCATTTATGAACGCTAATAAGTGCACACAGCGTTAGTAAATTGTGGAAGAGACTTGGTAAATATGGATAGGGACAAGTAAAACATGAAAAAGATTAGTAAAATATAGATGGGGGTTAGTGAAATATGGTCGGAGACTCAGAGTTAATAACGTGTTGTTGGATGGTCATGAATACGCCATTTGAGTTACATGTGGGCTGTAAAGATGGTCCATTCATATTAGGAACTGAGGAAACTACCTCCAAGTGCTGACTGAGGCTATTGGGACTCAGAAGAATGAGATGGTTTCCAACTTCAAAGAACATTTATTATAGTCTACATATGAATCCTTGACTAAAGTTGCTCATCAAATTTTTTTTTTCTGTTTACGAAACTTTAAAACTGTATGCTGGCAGTACTTCATCTTTCTGACTTGCGTTTTTTGCAGTGGCGAGAAGACATCTACAGATGAGTGGTCTAGTTTTCTTGAGATCAAGGGAAGAGTTAGACTAGATGCTTTTGAGAAATTTCTGCAGGAGCTCCATTCTTCTCGAAGTCGCGCCATAATGGTAGTTTTCTGTCATGGTTGTTATGTATCTTTACCTTTTTCTTTATCCAACTTATTTATATGTCAAAAGAGATTTTTCTCGAGGCTTTACTCCTGATAATCTCTTCCATAAGTAATGATTACAAAATTACCAGTTTGTCATTCTTCATTCTCCTTGTGGAAGATAAGTGAATCTCCATTCTTGAATGGACTAAAATAAAAGGTCTTCTGAAAATTGTCGCTTAAACTAGTAGGACTGTCTGGGAGATAATTCTCGATTTACCTTCTTCCCACTAGGCAGTTCCAAACTCATAGGGATTTAACTTTTTGGTTTTGCCATGTTTAAGTGGCTGTTATGCCTTTATACACATTTTGCAAATCAAACAACGGATCTTTTCCATTTTGGTTCTTGACCATACAGACCTTTCTTTCTTTTCTTTATCACACTTTTAGTTTTCCATCTCCCGAAATTGACCCAGCCACTTAGGCTGCACTCTGCGTGCTACATGCATTGCAGTTTAATTGATACTCTGGAGTGTTTTGATTCGAAGGATTTGAGACAGGACACTGGCCTTTTATTAAGCTGGTCAAACCAATTAAAGTATGTATATATCATGTGTCAATATTTTTCTCGGAATAGTCTCCTGCACACAAATTGAACGGTTTGCTTAGACATATGGGGGGCTGCCATCTTAGAAGGGGCTTGCAGGCAAACATCTAACTCATTGCCATCCGGTTCATAATTTCTGATAAAGCTAACTTTGGAGGGTGGATTATAGAACAAAAAAAACTTCAGTCTATGAATCTTGTGCTTCCCTATGATAATTTCCCTTCTCTCAGCCTCTGCGTTTAGGTAAATATCGAAAGAAAGAGCTGTCATGGAAGATGGAACACCTTTTCGTGTATTGTTTTCCCATATTGTCAGCAGGTACGCTGTTTCCGATAGCCAAGTAGTAGCTTGCGTATGTCATCAGGCAGGCAGGGAATATCATTTACCTCTAGGTCCTCTACCACCCACACCATCGATCGTTGTGTGTTGACACAAAAAAGCGTAATTTTCTCTCTCTCTCTCTCTTATGCTGCACTGATGAACATTCTTTTTTATTTATTCGGACAGATTGTTCACTTCCGCTGGAAGGAGGGATCGCCGGAGAGCGGACGCACGAGTCTAGCAGAGGTCATCTCTTCGACTACCTTCACGTTATTTCCTATATGCGCGCCTTCGTTCGTTCTATCTCACCGGCGCCGCCTTGTGTTGTCGGCAGACGGTGGAGGCCTACGTCGCCGACGAGAGGGTCGGGTTCGCGGAGCCGGCGCCGGGCGTAGAGCTGTACTTCTGCCCGCCGCACGTGAGGACGGTTCAGATGCTCGAGAAGCACGTCCCCGGTGAGCACCTGGAGGCGCTCGCTTCCGTCGGCGATGGCCTTGTGGGCGTGGTTGTATGGAGAAGGCCTCATGTAGTAACCGTAACCCCTCTGGTGTCGCCCAGGCTGTCCTCTAACCACAGACATTCGGGTACTACTAGAAAGCACTCGGTTTCTAGGAAGCCGCCGAGTTCAAATATTGTGGACGTTGCGAAAAAACCTTCTTCCTTGCCCGCGCCCGTTAACGCCCTCGAGCCCGCCCCGGAAGAAGCTGCCGACGACGTCCCGCCCGGATTTGGCCCCAGGGCCGCCGCCGCCGCCGCCGGGAAGGAGGAAGATCTCCCGGAGTTCGACTTCCGTCGGACTCGTCTGACGGAGCTTATTCATAGGTACGGCCATGGCGAGATGGGGGGTGGGGCGCCGCCTGCCAATGCCTGCCATGCGCCGCCCCGGCCGCAGCAGCAGCAGCAGCCCCCAATGCAGCCTTGGGACGAGGACGACGATGACATACCCGAGTGGCGGCCTCATCAAGAAGCAAGACCGCCCCAGGGCCCACGCCAAGAAACCCTGTACGCCCGGCAACCGAACCCCTACCTGATGCCCCTCGCGCCGCCCGGGCCTCCCTTGCCCATCCTCGTCCAGCAGCAGCCCCGGCCCGGCGCCGTGCACGGTGGGCAGCCGCCCGCCTGGCAGCCTGGCGCGTGGTGGCCGGCGCAGGCAGCGGACGCGGTGTTCTCCCCGCAGGGCCTGCATCAGGGTGCCGTGGGCGGTCATGCGCGTCTGAGAGACTGGAGGTCCGATCACGTTCATAGGAGCTGAGGGCGCGTGTAGGGGCTAAAGCTGATTTGCCTTCTTAGGATGTAAGCCTTTTCTTCTTTGGACGTGAGGGGCGTCTTGGATGTTAATGGTGAGATAGCCCCCCGTGTAAATTGCCATCATCCATCATCTGTGTATAAACTTATAAACGTTTCCTCTGATAAGAGACGGCAACGTGCGCGAAATGGCAATATGAGCGCAGCTCCGGAGGTGTTCTGTTCTGGGCGATTCTCGTGTGGTGCGGGCCTTGTGATGGGGGGGTGACGATGGAGAAGTGGAGGCGTCTTCTAGTTGAATCCTTCTGCAACGCTGGTTGCTATCAATCGGATTATTCTTCATCCAGACTTCTCGGCCGGCAATTCGTGAAGAAGAAAAGACGGCCATACATATTTCATATTTGTGCCCGCTTGCTTGCGTTCTTCCGCGTCTTTGCCGCTGATTGCTACTTAATAATGTGTGATATGTCCTGCGAGCCCCTTTCCGGGAAGATTAATTCGTTCTTATGGTAGCTGTTCACCTAAATGATCGTCGTTGAATATTCGAAAAATGAGTTGGCGGCTACCGGACGAGCTGAATCTCTTCTGATGAGCTCCTAGGCTGCATTTTTACCCCACTTTTAGGGTTCGAGTGTTCATATGTCGTTCTCCCTTTGTTTTGGGTGGTTTCTTTTTCTCTTTCTTTTGAGCAGTGTCACAGTTGGTGGACGCCACCACAATTGCCATAATGATGGGTGGTTCTCCCTGGATCGAATCCAGGATGTCCTCCGGCAACGAGAAGGAGGGGTTTATTTTTATTAAAATTTGTCAAGAAATATTTGGCAATGCTTACAAAAGTATATTTTTATTTTAGATTAATTTTTTGGTCGAAAAAAAAAGATCCGAGGCTTATTTTCTTGTGATCCTCTGCAGTCGTAGATATACATGGTCACCACTTTTTTATGATAATTTTATACCTTTAGGCCCTGTTTGGTAACACTATTTGACATCTCTATCACTATCAATTTTAAAATTAATATTCCTAGTAATCACAAAGAAGTGTTTGGTTAATAGTATCAAATTTGAAATTGGTAGTGAAAACAAAGCACATTATGTAATACAAGTGTCAACTTGTATCAATTTTGATATTGATACTCTAACCTTTAAAATTATCAATATCAATATTGATATAGTATCAAATTTGAAACTCTAACCAAATGGGCCATTACACCCTGTTTGGTAACACTATTAAGTACCTCTATCACTATCCATTTTAAAATTGATATTGACAGGAGCCATTAAGAGGTGTTTGGCTAATTGTATTAATTTTAAAATTTGTAGTACAAACAAAACACATTATGTAATACAAGTGTCAACTTGTATTAATTTTGATATTGATACTCTAACATTTGAAAATATTAATATCAATATTGATATAGTACCAAAAATGAAACTCTAACCAAACAGGGCATTAACTATTATAACTTATATTCTAATATAAAAAAATTGCCATGGAAGTGTACAAAAGATTTGTTATGCAACCAAACACGCCGCGCCAGCTAGGTTCTGCTCTCGTAACACCGTGTTGTTCAGACTTGTTCTTCCGTGCAGAAAGGCGAGGGAGCCCCGTAACATCGACTTGCAAGCCCAGAGGTGCCCTTCTGAACGAACGACCATGGCATGAAGTGATCGCAGTTGTATTCCTGCTCAATGGCTATGCTGTTACGTACTACCACGAACAATTGAACATGATAGATTGAGATACTGAATGCCTAAATATATAGAGGCAGATGGTTGCAAATTAATAATTAATTTATGATCCAGTCTGACGCTGCAGTGATTCGAACTCAGGGTGTTTGTTGACCATATGGCCGCACGCACTGCAACCACATTGCAGTAGTCGATCAAAAAGAAAATCCAAAACTCGAAGCAACAGAAAACATTGATAAGAGCAACATATCCAAGCGAGCTGATGTATTGCTCGAGTATAGCTCAAAACTCCGGCCGGCGAAAAAACAAGATATGACTTATTTATCATGCTAGACAAATAGATTTGAATGGAAAAGAGAAAATAGATCAAATACTCGATCAATTATTCAAGTAAACATTTAATTACAGAATTAGATTATGAATATTAATAGTTATATGGAATCACTTGAATATATGAAACAAGTTGAAATAAATTCGAATTCGAATTTAAACACCTGGTTTCATGAGCCAGCTAGAATTTGACTTTCAAGGATGAATTTAAACTGAGCCCGACCTCAAGAGATTTATAAACAAACCCATATGGAGCTTAAACTCAAGTTTAGACCGAATTTGCTATTATTAAGAAGCCGGGCATCCTCAACGATTCAAGCAGCATGAGAAACTCGCTTTAAATTGGTGATATGTCGTCACTATGAGCTAATAACTGCTTTTTCTTTACACAGATAGAAGTGAAAATTTTCCAGCCAACACTTGAATCCAAATAACAGGAAGATTTTCACTTATGCATCAACGTGGGGAGAATAATGGAGCGGTTGCTGTTGTCTTCGCATACAGCAGGAAGATGCAAACTAGCTGGTAAGACGGCTGACGCTTAAGATCATCCAATCCGTAATGGCTGACACTACCAAAGAAGTTCCACAAAAGAACTGATCTAAGTTAGTTTCACTCTGTAGTTCGCACCATAATCAAGCAAGTAGGGTATATTCCTGTAACAAGTTGATGAATTACGCAGGAAACTATTCCAATCCTCAAATGAGTCCTGGACAAAAATTCACTCCATGCCCGCCCGAACATTGTCTATGCCTCTTGCTCCATCTCTGCACATATTGGGCTTTCTTTATCAATGTCAACCCGTGATAATGTTCCATTCGTTGTCTCAACATCCAGTGACACTTCATTAATCATTCCAATAATCTCCGAGTTACCATTTTGCGCAATCTTTTTCTTTGTTCTTTTCTGCCGTTTGTTGACATGCACAGGATTGATGCTGGAGTCCGGTTGACTATCACCCGGAATGGAGTCGACTGCTGCTATGCAATCAGCAGGGGCAGTGCAATCTGCGGTTGCATCCATGATTGGCATAGTGAAGGCAATACCATCAACTGTTGGCATGCATCTTACATACATAAGAAGCCTATTCATCTGTGCTTGTGCATAACTAAAACGTTCCTTTGTCACTGTTGATTCCTGGATGAGCATTGTAGCAAGTGTGCGTAGTGCTTGGGAACGATAATTATTGCCTCTGCTTTTAGGAAACAGTGAGCTTTCAAGGCGCCATCGAATAGGCAAATACTTGTCAGGGAGGAAGAAGTAATTCTTTAGCGAGAGAACCTTAATGGCATGCCCGCATAAAATTCCAGAGGACTCAAACTGCTTACAACTGCAGTGGACCTCTTCTTCAATTGGCATCCACCCAACTATGTGCCCACCATCTGTTCTTAAATGGTGCCTCACAACATAACTGTCCTTGTCAGTTTCAAAAACAGCATACTGCACAGACAACACAATTTCATTCTGTAGCACATAGAAAGCATAAGGAGTTAGAATAGATGATGCGTTTTCTTCCATGGGCATACATGTTTTCATCTTTACATTCTGATACTTCTGCCTGATGGTTGCTTCTTCTGCTGCTTGATTTTGAAAATCAACAGCTAAACATACCTGTAAATATCAGAAAAAAAATGTTTTTCAGAATCTATAGTGCTTTAACTAACGAAAGCTGCAGAAGTATGTACCTGTTCAACAAAATCTTTCAGCCGTGTCTTTGAGTTAAGAAATTCCTTGAAAAATGATGTTATGGACATCGAGACACCAACTGTCATTAACCCAGCAGAAAAGGAACCTCTTAAATATGGCAAAGCCCATGATGCACGATGAGAGAAGAGTAGATTAATATGCCTATCAGAAATAAGTCCAAATTCTATGACCATTTGCTGCCAGTCATGCTCAAATTCTTCCACAGTCTCTAGATAAAATAATCTATGAATCTCAGACTTGAATTTCTCATATCGGTAGCCTAATGGAGTCAAGAGCCAACTAGGTAGCTTAGACAGCACATGCCATATTGAGAAACTGTGCTTTGTGAAAGGCCATTCACTTAACACAGCATCTGTAAGTTCCAAATCAAGATCGGTCAATACTGTTTGAGGCAGACTTCCATTCATAAGGTGCATAAAAGCCTGTGGAAAGAAAGGACAAAGAAGATCAGGACAAGCAAGATGATGGAATATGCAGACAATAGAGCTTGATGTAATACTGTGTGGTAAAGAACCTGGAGTGCCCACATAAATGAGCGTGAAGTTTCATCGCGCAAGATAACACAGCCAAAAAATATGGTATTTCCATGGTTGTCTACACCAAGCCAAACACCAAGGGGCCTATTGTATGCATACAAATGGTACGTTGTGTCAAAGACAACAACATCTCCAAATACTTTGTATGCGCTTATGGATTCTCCATAAGACCATGCAATGTGTTCAAGCTTGTTACTGTCATCCAATGTGTAATCGTAACAGAAGTCTGGGTTTTTGTCTTTCATTGCCTTGCATACCCTAAGAAGTTCAGTTCCTTCACTTTCCTCGTTAAGGTTCTTGGAGGACTGCAGAAAATTTCTTAGATCTCTCTCGGTAAATGTCAGGGCACCTGTCTTTGTGCCCTTTTCCATTTCAAGTGCTCTCATTATAAGTTGAACGCTACAACCAGCTTTTGAGAGAGCCAAGATGCGCTCGCGATCAACTGCAGAGATGTTTCTGTAGGCTGGAAGATATCTCACTTCATTGCTGTCAAGTAACTCATGGTTATGCTCATTGCTAAATTGAACTATGACCCATCGTGCAAGTCCTGACTTCACATCCTTCTTGATAACCATTTGGGCTTCACAATTGCAGCGCGACGATTTTTTATTTCTCTGGCGTTTCAGATCTGCAGTTTTCCTAGGAAGATTCAAACCAGCACGGTGACAGACTAGTTCCCTTTTATATACCCCCAGAGGATGTGACTGGCTTCCCTTCGAACGTTCTCGTCGGATTGAGAAGCCATTTTTCCTTGCAAAGTTGCAATAAAATTCTTCAGCTTCATCATCACTGCGGAAAGACTGTCCAACATATGGAGAGAAGTCACTAACTGCATTTTCTGATGGAGGTTGTGGTGTCCCTGGCAGGTCTGTCTCTGACGGTCCTACTGTTTCCAAAAAAAGACCTTCTTCCCCTTCCACCCTGATATAACACTGTACATCTTGGCATGGACACCGACGCCTTCGTATTAAGCAGCCACCTTCCCTAGAAGATGTCTTTGTTTTTGTCATCTATAAGGTTTAATCCGGAGACTTGATAAGAAACGCACTACCTACAACAAGAAAAAAAAAGAAAAAAATCCAAAACATCAGCGAGTCACAGCAACGGAAAATAAAATCCAAAGCCCAAGTACGAACATAAAGCACAGTGATTGCATCTAGAGAAAGATTGCATTACCTAATAAAAACAGATGGAATTTTCTTATACTTAATGATCTTTCACAGTATTGTCTATATTCATATTTCCAACCTTCCCCCAACACAGACAAATAAAAAATGAAACTTAGCTTAGCATATGCAGAAGATCACAATCAACCACAAGGAAATAAATTGCTCCCGAAAATTCCACCTATCCCCATGAGCGTACAAGATTACCATACAACAGTAACCAAGTACTAACTCAAACTTCACCAAAACATTTTCTAGACAGGCCTGAACAAAACCTTAGAAGACGACAGTCAAGACTTCAGTCCGCAAAAAGGAAAAACTTTGAAGAAAGAAGCGAGGAGAAAAAAAATTACTTCTGCATTTATGGGTTCAAAATTTTCGACCGAACGCGTAGCTTGCCCTTGCACGAACTTGGGGGAAAGAGGAGGCGTTCCAAAGCGTGTCCAGTGCAGTTGGTGAAGTTGCCGATCAGGTGGTTTAGGGTTTAATTGAAATGACGGAGCTTATGACGGCAGGAAATCTCCCTACGCTCCCCTTTCAGCGCCAATTTCGCATCTGGAGCTCCCCTACGTCCCCCATCCATCGTATCCTGAAGCCGTTGGATGCGATCGGAGAGCCGGCATGGACGCAACAGCGGCGGGAGGAAGACGCCGGATGGGCGCATCCAGGCGGCGGGTGGGAATATCACTGGGCGCGGCAGCCCAGGCTGCGATGAGAGAGAAACCGAGGATGTCAAATGCCACGCGAGGGTGACAATAGGACGGACAAGGGCTTTGACCTTCGGGCCGAGGGCTCTTCACGGTTCGGTTTTGTTCTTTTTTTTTTTTGTTGTTGTGGAAATCAAAGCCCAGCAGAAAATAAAAAGGCTGAAAAGGTGTGTTCAAAATTTCTTCGATATGAATTTTATCTATGAAAAATATCACGAAGATTTTTAAAATAGAAAATTTTAACGATAGTACAAAATTCAATGGCCATACACGGCCGCCACATTCGTTTTTATGGAAGGACATTTTTAAAAATTATAAAGAGGGTTGGCGGGGTAGGTTAGTTTGTTTAAGATAAGAGCTGTGTTTTGTTAGCTAAAAGCTTGACAAAGATATTGATAGATGGATTAAATTTAGAACTGAACATACTTGAGTTGTAAATATCAAAAATATAGAAAAATATTCGGGATCGAAATAAATTTTAGAGACAAATTTGTAAAGAAAAAAAACTGTATTTTATGGTGAGGGCCATGTATGACAAAAAAAAATGAAGGGCCATAAGAAAGATAAAAATAATACCGCCAATTTTATCTTACTTGATAAAAATAATCTCTTTATAAAATCATATCGCTATCATTATTATCAAAGGCCTTTTAAAATAAGCTTCATCTCTTTTTCTTTGATAAGAAGAAACTCTTTATAAAAATCATAATTTTATCATTATCACCGAAACTTAGGATGCTTGGCTGTTCGATAAATAAAATCAAAGATAGCCAAAGACAAATAGCTATGTTTGGTGAGATATGATAACAAGAAAGAGTGAACATCATGTATAACTACAAAAGATCAGGGAGAGCACAAGCGGGAAATCAAGCCTCACTCTTCTCGTCCAAGAAAAACAAAATCTATTAACACTTGCCAAACACCATTTTTCACAAAATGTTAAAAAATCTAATATTCAATTTTATTGTGTAACCAAACACCTCATGACAAACGTTGCGATCAATAATTCCCGACGACACACTACCACCACAAGCAAAATGCACTTGCTTGAAGTCTACAAGAGCCTTTTGGATTCGATATCACGTAGAACCCGTTTTTACGTTTTTGCGGAACAAGAAAGGCAAGGACGTGAGCCAGCAATGTCTGACTCTGATCAGTTCCAACGCGTCGCGACCACCGCTCTTCGACCGATCTGTCGTAAGCTACACAGATTCCTTCAAGCACGAGTGCATCGACTCTACATTTGTCATCAAAATCATTATACGTTCTGTCGGCTCCCGCTGCATAACCATTCTATCAGATTTATACTCGGCCACCTCTCCCTTATCGTGGAGACGCAGGCATCCAAAGCGACGGCAAAAATGTCAATGAAATATTGTAGTATCCCAGACCAACATTATTATACGTTCTTTAAAAATTCGATGTCGATCTAATGCAAGTCGAAGAAAAAAAAACCCCCGTCTATGCATTCTTATAACACAAGGCACCAACAATCACCAATCCGATGGTACAGTGAGTCAAAAATTCCCGATTGATGTATGGGTGGCAAAAAAATAATTGCTAGAAATACAACATGGCAAAGAATTCCAGCTCACTCCTCGAGGGTTGCTTTCTCGACGAAACGCGAAAGATCTGCTCATGCTCACTGCCGTAAATGGACTTGGAACCGCAGATGGGGCTGGTCAGACACGAACCTAACGAACTTCTCTCTTGCTAGAGCTCAAAGAAGCTGATAGAGCTTCCTTCAATTCCGACTATTCCACAGTAGGTGCAATTATACACATCTGAATACCTGATTAACGAAAGACAGATCCAATGTTGAGCGAGCGCTTGAGCCAAGAGCATGTTCTTTAACCACAATATGCCGACGAATACCCAGCACTGCTTCTGGAGCAAAATCTGCTGTCCACGCCGGTTTTCACCGAGAGGCAGCTCTTCCGATTGTTGAGAAAGTGTTAATATCACTCCCAACGTATCCGTGTGACCAGAATTCTTGCCTCCCAATGACCTGCCAAGAAGGCAAAGGCCTCTGGCTAAACTGTCAGATCTTTGAAGGACGACTCCAAATTTCCGTTCGAGGAGTCTTGTCCGACGGTCTTCGCTTCTTCACAGCCTACACATCCATTTTCTGGTACGTCTAACTTCTGATTATTAACACGCACTGAGCTGCATGGGCCTCCAAAATATGTCGAATATGGAAAATATTCTGCACAACGAGTTTTCCATCCTGCATGGGGGAAGAAAAGGTCATAAGGTACCCTAAACTGTAAAGAAAGATGTTTTAAGTGTTGCTAATTTGTTCACCTAGCAACAATGACATGTATCTGATTTTATTCCCTCCCACCAGTGTAATTAACATATTCAGAAATGAAGTAGAAAACCTTGGGCTGGTTAGGTTGAATATAATATATCTTTATATTTTATTATTTTATATGTATATGCTGTATATAACATCATAAACTTAAAACTGAAACACAAAATGACATAAATATAAAAATGCAGCTACTTTTGTACCAAAATTCTGAAAAAGCTCAAGGGGGTTGGCAGAACCTAAAGGGAGGACTGAGGCAGGGTAAACTGCAGGAGAGAGGGGACAGATGGTTAGAAAAAATTTAGAGGGTAGGGGATTCGGTGAAAAAAGAAGAAACTATTGAAACCAGAAGAGCCAGGGCGAGATCTGGACGGGGTTATCATCTTGGGTTTTTTACCAGGTTCAAGAAGGGTTGGGTTTCTTACCTAGTTCGGTCTTGGTTCAGTTGTGAAGAATTTCATTTAAGATGATCTCAAATGCAGTGCATCGCTAGGACCCCAAGACTAGATGAGGGGCCCTTTGGCATGGTATGATTATTGAACAGACTATAAGCATTATGATTTATGATACACAATGCAGCTTTATAAGCTCCAATAAAATCATATAGCCAATACGTAGGAAGAGGATCTCTAAAGTTATCTCTCCAGTCCTCTAGTTCAAGAGAACACATGAAACAGTAAACTCCTAGTCCGACGTCTATGCACACATGATGCCCAGTCCTTTCAATTAGCATGCAATTTTGTTATTCTCTCCTTTATTTGAGCCTACATCATGTTATGTTCCCTTCTACGAAGGTCGAGAGTAGGTTTATTCCTGGATCAGTTCAATTTGGCTTGAGATGAACAAATGGTAGTGACCATTATCCGGTTTGTTAAACAAAACCAAACTGAAGAATTAATAAACCTAAATACATAAATAATAGTAATAACACCACCTATATATTTCTCATACAGAGATATAAACATGATAAATATTTTAACCTATAAATTATCTTATTTATATATAAAATCCATTCTATGTAATAGTTTTCAAACTTCTGTTTGAACTTTGAAATGCATCAATGCAAGCTAGACTAGAGTTCATTTCGAAGACTATTCGCGGGATCGAGATCGGAATCAAGAATTGGGGGTGTATCAATCCGATCCAGATAATACCGGTCCAATCCCGACCGAATCAGTGGAACAAAACCCGATCTAGACTCAGCCGGATCGGTCTGTTCTTTTTTACTTTTTTCAATAAAAAATCAGAAAAATAAAAAATCCTTAAAAATATAGAAAAATCATGAAAAATTCTAAAAACTTGTTATAATGTCAGAAAAGACTGATATCTTTCAATGCCAACGTATTCCAATTCTTATTCTATTAAGGTATTTAGCATTCTTTCTATTAAATAAAGAAGTTGGTAAAATGCAAGTAGAAATCAAAATTCAAATATAACAAAACAAATGATACAAGAACAACTCAAATACAACCAAAAAGATATATTCTCACCACCAACGACGAAACTGTTAATCTTTGTCATGCTACTCATTCTCATTCTCCTAGATGCTCCACCGACTCTAATCAGTTATGATAGAGCCATATCCATATGAAAAATAGTGACCAAATCATGTCGCTAAAATCATATACATTGTCTTCTACCCCTGAGATTGAAGATGACAGTGGACAACAAGACTCGAAATCCGAAGTAGGTTCTGGATGATGTGTTATAACATACTCATCAAAGAAATACATTTGATTATATCTTTGACTCCATTTAGAATGTTGCCTCTCACACAAATCTTGCTCCACTCGTATGTGCACTATTAGAAGTTAGAACCACCATCTCCTCCGCCTCGACCTCCATCTCCTCCACCTAAACCTCTCCCAACTTGTTGTCGTGTGGTTGAAATAAATTTTTTCTCGTCATTATCATTTAAAGAATGTGCTTGGGTACTATCTATAAAAATCAAATATCTTCGTTTGGTACTCAACTTCTTCATCTTCGCTATTTCTTCTTGTTGTGTACCCACACCAACATTACATTGTACTGCTCTCTAAAAGACCTTGAAGCCTCCAAAAAGATCACTCTTTTCAGTGCTAAGTTTTGCACATGAAATATGAGTTGGAGTTGTGACTGGAGTTATACTTTGTGAAACTGAAACTTGATGTGGAAGTAAAGTTGTGCAAGAAACCCGAGTTTCTTGCCCTTCTTTCATCTGTTCACCCTCACCAATGATACTGTCAAGTTCACCTACTCACTTTCAGCGCATGATCTATCATTTGGGACGAACTCTAGCTCTCCCTCAACATCTTTCTCATCCATCTATGTTGCAAGTGGATATTCTTCTTGGAAGAGAAATTCCGACTCCACATTATTCTATGCCAAGTTTTGATTGAGTTCAACTTCAACTCTTTCTTAATACAAATCACATACAAATCTAGCAAATCTCTTCTCAGATATCTTCTGCCTATACTTGATGTTTTTGATTCTTAACCTCATATTCTAAGAGCAGAAGACAAATCTCTCCATCTTTCTATTTTCAACATATTCTTTCTCCTTGTATGTATGAAGCTAAACGCGCTTCAATTTCTTTCACATTGAGAAAAGTTCATACTCTGCCAAGTACCCTAACTGCAATTGCTACAATTCACTCATATTGTTCACTTAGATTCACCAATCAACTGTAAAAAGATATATTATAGTAATTAGTAAAGGTAGTAAAATTCTAGTTAATAATGTACGATAAGCCTATCGGGAGAAACTTTGTCATGTGAATAAGCAAGATCTGGAAATCAATAAATAGATAACAACTACTTACTTCAATCTCAACCTCTATTCTACCATGTGCAGTCTTGACTAAACATTTAATCATTGACAATGTGCCTGACAACACCTCTACATCATTGCATCCTTGGCCACCATATTACATCCATCGGTTCAAGAAATATCATGTCAAAATAGATGCCAATCCAACCATCAAGGCATTAAACAATTACTACAATAATAAAACGATACTAAACAATTAAAATTATACCTGCAACATGAATATCATAGTGAAATGTCTTATCTCATCTGGTGTTTATAATCTTTCATCATTTTTGTAGCCCCTGAAATACTTCTCTTTAATCATCATCTTGGTATTGTCCATGGCATCATACAAATATACCATTTGATTTTTGTCATTGGAGTTAACTAATCTCAACACTTAAACTAGAGATTTTATTATTGACATAATACTGCACCTTTTCCCATCACTTATTATCCTCAATAAGCCTCTCCATCTTTAATGAAGTCTCATACTGCTCCATTGTGGCTCGCATTATATCCATGTGCTCCTGATAAGTTGTAGAGACTATGAACCTCTTCAAATCATTTCTATATCTATAAAGGCTCTCCAATGTAATGACCTCAAAGTTGGTTATTTCTCAATGTCTTCCAACATCTAGTCAATTGAGTGCACAACACATGGTACCTAAAACAAATGAGGTCTTGCATCCAACAGTTTCTTACCTCCAATCTTGTATGAAGGCTCGTTGTCAATAACAAACTACACAATGTTCTCCCCCGTGTCCATCAGACCAAACAAGTAATCTGCTCACTTGGCTCGATGCATCAATGGACTTCAAAAAAGTGATGCCCTTAAAACAATAGACAAGAAAGTTGATAAGCGGCCTTTGATGATTCCCGTCCACCTATTGCACATCACAATGCAACCTCTTTCTTTCTATATGAAAATGAATCCATCTATCTAACTACTTCTTATAAATGTACTTACAAGTGGGGACTTACAACTCTAGTCCAACCTCACCAATAACATTTATCATTGTTTGCAAATATGGACGGGTCATTGTATGCGCTAAGATATCTACATAAAAGAAGATGATCACACTATTGTTAATGTTTATTCGAAAAACATACAACATATACTTTTCAAGAAACTTAACTTTCATATACCTGCATGTAAAACCCACTTGCAGGTATGCTTGACTAATTTCTTTGCAACCCCTGTAGTAGCCTTCACTCCCTTAAAGACCTACTTGATATACCTATGTCCTCTGTCACTACCTATACATGGTGGTGTTCGTCGGCTAAATTCACTGTGACTGAGGGAACCCACTATCTCGCCCCGACACCTATGTAAGTTGGCTGCATTCAACATCTGATCATTTAGCTCTGGCACCCGAACCTCCTGCCCCCCTTCTTTTTTCCTCATCCTCTTTGGCCAAAGCTCTACTAACATGCATGGCTCTCCTCATCTCTACCACTTTATCATATGAAAATGATGAATCAACCTACATGTGAGTTTGTGACTTTCCCTTCTTACTCCTTCCAAACATGAGATTTGTCTATAAGTCCAAGTAACTTATCATGCAATTCAACTCTATGCTCAATTTTAATTCCTTTATGCGATGCTCTCCTGATTATATAACCTCTCATTTCTTCTCTCAAGTCAACCAAGACCTTATTGCACTTCTTCACATTCTCACCCACACAAGCTATATGTTGCTTAAGACATAAAACACCTCCATTCATATCCTTCTAACACCATTTACTTGCCCTCTTCTTCCCTACATCCAACAAATACCCATGTTGTCATCTATTGTACCCCTGACCAACGACACCTTGCTCTTCGTCAGAAAAATTATCTACACATACAACAAGAATAATCGAAATTTTGAATCAAACTTAGAAAAATAAATTAACAGTCACCCCTGAAGGAAGTGCAAGTAAACTCACCCCCAAAGGGCTGGCAATGGGGGGGGATGAGGGTGGATTGCAACATACTTGGCTTGGATCTGCCGGAGGGATGCTTGATTGTCGGAGCGGTGGTCTATCACTGGAGGGGAGTCCTAGACAAGGGGGCTGCGGGAGGAAGAATCGAGCGGGTGGGGGGGTGCGATTAGTCTAATCTTCGGTAGACTTGATTCTGGAAGTAATCAATTTCTGGGGGATCAACTGATTCCATGATTGATCCGGGAGAATTGGGCAATCCAGCAATGATCCACCCGATCCTCACCGATCCCCCAAAACTCGAGTATGGATCGGTTTTTCCGAGAGGAATCAGGCTGAATTGATTTAAGAATCGGCTGATCCCGATTTGAATGAGCTGATTTTGTGAACCATGCCTCATTAGGACAACAAATCCACACGTTTGCTTTTGTTGGTGGCTATCCATAGAGGGGATTATTGTGTTCTCTGTACTTTTTCAGTCACACCTCTTCTTGATGTTTGAACGAAAAAAGCTCCAAGTGATTTTTTTAACGTTTAATTACGAGGCGTGGGCACAGGCAGCTCACCCTTCTCCAGTCTCAGGCGTTGTGATGTACGTGATATATATGGCTATAGAAATGTCAGAATTGGATTTCTGTATCTATTAAGGATCATCATTATTTGAATCAGACAATGAAACAATCATTTTTTTTCTAATGCACTTCTAAAATAAAAAAATGAGGCTACCGTTTACATTCTCCGTTGCTTACCTTTGGGTTGAAAATCTCCCTCATCTTCCTCCCTCGGGAATCCCATGCTGAAAAGGGGTGGGGTGTCTCCAGTTTGGGGTCAGGGCACCAGAGCAAGTGGAGAGTAGCATAAAGAGCTGGGGGAGGGGGGGGGAGAGAGAGAGAGAAAGACCTATGATTACCTCCAGCTGGACCCTCAGCGGCTTAGCCATACACCTGCCAACTCCTCTAATAGACATTCTCAATTGTATTTGCTGCACAACTTCGCTCCTCTTTTTGGACCTAGCATGGCACCTGCTTGAGCTGTCTCATACTTTTCTCCATTGTCATGAAAAGGTGCCCAAAGCGTTCAAAGATGCCAATTGTAATTAAGTAACAATGCGGCCATTTACTTTGGTTTGCAACAAAACCAAAATGCAAATATTGGCACCAAAAATTTCCTAAGTACCTAAATATGTCAAGTTTTGGACAAAAGTACGAGGAAAAAAATGAACAGATAGATAGGATCCACACTACACAACATTTGGGACCAACAAGCCGAACGGACCCGATAAGCCTTATTGGACCCGACCGACCAGATTACGGCCTAATAATGATCAGACACAATTATTTGGTCTACCCAACTCAAACTTGAGTAATACCGAGTCGGATTGAAAATCTGACTTGTATTCTGCAAGTTACGGGCAAAACAATAAAAATGGACTTTCAACTGACATTTGGTAGACTTAATGGGTTCAAATGACAAAATAAGTGGTTCCACACTATTGTACTAGTCAAGATCTCTACAACAATGCCTTGAATGCTAAAATATGACTCCGGGTGGCAAAATGACCGTTTTGCCCCTATTGGGCTCAAGTGACTTAATGTTAGCCCAACAATGATCAGACACTGCCATCAGGTCTGCACAGCTCAATGTTGAGCAATGCTAGAATTGGATCGAAAATCTAACTCATTTAGAAAGTTATGAACAAAACAATGAAAGTCGATTTTCAAATGGCCTTATCAAGGGCATATCAGGCCCAAAACATAAAACAAGTGGAACTATGGGACTATACCTGTCGAGGACTTTACAACGATACCCTGATTTCGAATGAAAAAAATGACCGTTTTGTCCCTATCAGATCCGGACACATCAAGACAGGCCCATCGACATTTGACACCATCATAATGTCCATCCAACTTAATGTTGAGGAACACCAAAGTTGAATAAAAAATCCGACTCATGTCGGGAAAGTTCTGAACAAAAAAAATCAAAATTTGTGCTTCTCGCCAACCCACTTGGTCAGGGACAAAATAGTCCAAGTGATTAAAAATGACTTAGATGAGCCAGAATTGAAGACAGACACCAGATATGTTGATCAGCAAATTCTCGAGCCAAAAAGGATAATTTTGTACTTCTCCCCACATGTAAAAATGAAGAATAAGTGCAAAGTCTATTAATTGAGATTATTTGAGATAGCTTATGTTATGATACAATGAATGAGCTTAAGATGATAAGTTAGGAAGATACATGAAATCAAGTTTGATCAAAACTTGGTTGTCTCGTATCATATTTATTTGGATATTTATATAATACGCAACTCATAAAAATGAAATGACAAAATAAGTCATTGGATATATGGAAGATGATGAGATATTAGGTCAAAAGAGAAGCATTCAATCCTATCTCCCACAGCCGCATGGACCAGGTCAAAGACTGTCATCGGATGCCAAAAAGAGAAAGAAGTTAAAAAAATGCCAGCTGCACCTCCCATTTTCTCCAGCGTACACCTAGTTGCCCACGGCCCCACCTTCCCACTCTCTCCAATGCCACTTCCTACATTCCCACTCACCCATGACCAGATCTGCCACCCCCTCCTCTATAAAACAGACCCTTGAGCACCATCTTGTTGGGGGGGGAGGTTAAAAAAAAGTCCCTCGACAGATCTTCCTGAAGCACCTGCTGCTGCCACCAAGGAGAGGAGTGCCACCTGCTGCTGTCGTTGGCGGCCATGGGAGGAGATGAAGGAATAGATGCCACCTGTGCTCCCTCCTCTTGGTGCTGCCGAGGATCAGATGAAGATGTTCCCTTGCTGCCAATAAAGATGCTGCCCTTCGGATGATGCTCCCGCTAAAGATGTTGTCCATGAGGGCCATCGGATGCCCATGATGCTGCAATATTTATGGTCTTCTTGCTGTTTTGGGGGTGAGGAAGATGCTGCGCCAGATCTTGTTGCCTACCACCACCCATGGAGGAAGAAACTGCTGCTGCCATCTCCAGCACCTTGATGAACCCCGGTTGGAGAGCTGCAACCTAGGGTCCCTTTTCATATGCTGCCACTGCAGGTGCTTTTCCAGCACCCAAGGAAGATGGAGGAGGAAGACTATAGCCTTCTCCTTATACCTCTACCCATGGTCAAACCATACCCCCTAACTATAATGAGCATCTAAGACACATTTAGATCCATAAGGGTAAGGATGTACCGGCTCCCTCGATGCCCATTGGGCTTAAGAATACCCGGTTCCCTTACATATCTTACCCGTGCCCTTTATACTCCATAGCCATATATGTTCATAGCCCCTAAAAACAGGGCCTGTTTCAGACATAGAACAGTCCCCCCTCAGTCCATGTACATGGCCTACCTGACCCATATACAGGTCACTTATCAGCCCATGGCTTAAGGATACCCGGTCCCCTTACATATCCTACCCATGCCCTGTATACTCCATAGCCATATATGTTCATAGCCCCTAAAAACAGGGCCTATTTCAGACATAGAACAGTAGCCCCCCCTCTCAGCCCATGTACATGGCCTGCCTGACCAATATACAGGTCACCTATCAGCCCTCTATCGACCCATATACAGGTCACTTATCAGCCCATCCAACCATCTGTTCGGTCCTGGGGCCATATAATAGTTTATTAGATGCCACTATTCGACCCCATACAGGTCATAATTTCAATCTCCCTACATGACCATAAGATGGACCCACAACAACCCTTTGCTCGGCATCCCTCCTTAACAGCACCCATACTTGCTGTTTTAATGTCCACACCCACTAAACACGATCTGTTTTGATCCCCCAGAACACCAATGCATGAAGGAAAGGTTATACCCGGTCCCCTTAGAACCCATACGATGGACTAAGGGCCACCCCAGGTAGTCTCAAGGAAGCCAAAGATACTATGAAGTTGAAGATTTGAAAATAAGACCAATCAGGTCTAGAAGATGATGAAGACTTGGTCACCCAGACCAGGATATGATGATGACATGAAGGAAAGGCCAGATGTGGCACAAATGACATAAAATGATAAATCTTGAATATTTTTAACACATAAGAAATATTTAAGATGCATAACATGAGCCTATACTTAGACAATTTTCATGATACTTGGACGAGTATTATCGGAAACGCCCTGAAATGTTTGATCTGGACAAGCACCCCGAGCACGCACTCTGTGTTCTTGATCCATCCCATAGTGGAGAGAGTATATAAATTCAACCCACTAGGGAAAATTTCCACTTCATCTAGAGAAAGGTCAATTATAGACCAAAACTCTATGTTTTGAGTGAGAAATTTCCTTGGAAGATATCCATGCCTATATAAGGCAAGAGATAATCTCAATTGCATGGGTTAAATGATGTGATGACACTTTGATGTAATGTAATCCCGATCATATGAATGACATATGTATTGAATGTCTCCATGTTTATGACTTGAGAAAATTCAATATAACTCACATGATTTATATGGAATGTAAATATGAATATGTGAGATTTAAAGAATTAAATCTAACATATCTCTATGAAACATAAGCTGTCAATAAAAATCCAGCCAGATGACATTAATCAATAGTCAAGAACATGGTTCGCCGGGTCGCGACCCGGGCCCGACCCGGTCGCTTTTGGGGCCGACCGACCCGGTCCCGACCCCAAGACCCCGACCCCAAAATTAATTTTTTATTATTATTTTTGCCGACCCCGGCCCGACCCGGGTCGCGACCCCGACCGACCCGGGTCGGTTTTGGGCCCAAACGACCCGGTCCCGACTCCCGACCCCACCTTCCTTGGTCAAGAAAACGAAGAACATAAAACTCCTACAGGTTTCAGATTTCAGGGTACCCAATCCAGCCTTCTTTTAGGCCAAACTGAGCTCAAGATTAAAGGTATTTGATACCTCACATATTAGGTAATGAAGTTATTGAGTCTGAAGATGTTCAAATCAGATCGTGAACATGGATGATGAGCTGAACAGGTGCTCCGGACCCAACAACAGCAAATGGATAAAGTGTTTGACTCTAAGCATGCATGATTTCATGACTAGTCTGAGAATTAAGTATTAGCTAGAAGAGTCTGAGTATTGACCAATGAGCATGATCTGAAAATTGCTGTAACGGTAAAGCATAATCTGATCTCCAGATTAATATATGTATACATGAAAAGGAGATGATCAAAGTATTAAATCCTAAAACAAACTGGGTCATCTTAAATCAGATCATCAGAAGAAATTTTCAGAATTGTCAATAGATCTAAGGGGATGCTAAGTGAGTCAGATACAAGTACAATGGATTAAATTATATGAAGATAAAAACAAAGAGAATATTAATTTTCTGCTGTAATAGAAAACTGATCCAAAGAACTGTTAAAAAAATGGTCCTAATGATGAGCTGGAAATATGAAGAAGTATCCAATGATGTAGAAACTGAATTCATAGAACCAGCAGCTAGAAGTTTAAAATGATGTGGAGTTGGGTTTAGGGAATCCCTTAATATGCAAATGAGAGTGATAATAAAACCTGTTACAGATCAATATATGGAGGCTTCTTATGTGGAGAATCGCCAGCATGAAGTTTCTCCTGCTTGAAGCCTAAGACCCCATCAATATAAGGAGTATGGAGACATATGAAAAAGTTATCAAATTTATATATGTCCAATGTCTTGTTTCAGCCTTTCGAATTTTCCAAATCTGATGACAAGGTTAGACATAAAATATATGATTTGGCAAACTGTGTGAACCTCTTTTTTTCGCGTTTGTTCTTTAAAAAGAAAGACATCTCCGGACTTATATAGGAAAATAGATGATACCTAAAATATTATGTAGTCTGATGATAATTTAAAAAAAATATAAGAACCGAGGTTCGGGTTCTTTGAAAATTTGATTTTGACCATTCTCCGCCGGATGGTGCGAGTATCCGGCGTTAGCTTACATTGAGCAACGGCTCAAATGCCTTTGATTAACCGTCGCGGCAACCTATTTTCGGAGACATGCACATCCACAGAAAATAAGGAACTCAAAAGGACAACAGCCTTTTGGATTCGATGAGATGCAAACCGATTTGGTTCGGGTTTGTTTTATTTGTTTGTTGGTTGACTTGAAAGTCAGTTTTGAGAGTTTGAGTTTGAATCAATTTGTTTGATTGATTTGTTTCTTTTGGTTTCAGTTTGGTTTTGATCTTGTTTTGATTTGAATTTGATTGACTCAAGTTGTTTTGATTTTAATTTTTATGTGTTTGAAGTGTTTTAAGCATGTTTGGATTTTTGATTTGGCTGGTTTTCTGAATTTTCAGATTCTGGATTTTTTGGTTTTATTGTGTTTGGCAGTTTGCATCTTATCCGGCCCATTGGGCTGCCAATCAGTGCCCGGAAATCATGCATTTCAAGTCAACATTGAAGATCACTTTTCATTTCATATGTGATGAAGTACAATGATGTAAGAAAAGATAGGCAATTCTTCCCCAACATAGGTTCTTCACTAATTCTGTAAAATTTCGGCATTACGACGACATGCCGGTCATTTCCAACTTAGTCTTGTTTTATCCATCCAAAATAGTCAGCCTTAGCTTAGCCATATTGGGGGAGGGATCACTAGCTACGGGAGCATGCCCGCGCCACCGTCCAGATCGACATTCCGGGGCGGACCCAGGGGAGTCGTCCAAGGTTGGAGTCCCCGCGGAGGGTGGAGCTCCTTAATTTAGTATTGCTTTCGCATTCTGAATTTTTTATTTGTTCATTTTTTTGGAGCAAGGCCATTTAGGCCGGTTCAATTCCCATCGGCGTTCAAAGCCGGCCTTCAATCTTCATAGGCGCAACGGGCGGGTTTGGACTGTTTTGGGCCAGAATGTTGCTGGAAATCTGCTGCACTGCTGGAGCTTCTTGGTGGAACCGGCTTGGAAGGCCACCCGGCTATGCCCTTGGCCCGTCAGACGGTTTCCAAGGGGTGCCAAGTCGTCACCTTCAAGCCGGCCAATGTTCAAACCGCTGCCCTCCTGTTTGCCTTTGCTGCAGGACCTGTTGTAGGGCGCCTTCTCTTTGTTGTGGCGGCATGAAACATGGACTGAAAGGGGGCCGAAAATGACCTGCTTTGAGACCGGTTAAAGGGGCAACTTCGGACCTGTTTTTGCTTTGCACAAGGGGCAGTGGAACAGGGGTGTTTGAAGGTGCTCCAAAGAGGGCCGAAATGAGGTAACAAAGATAGTCACAAAGGGGCTGTTTTTGAGTAGAAAGATTGAGGATCCGACCGGAGTAGACTTGGCCCGTCAGACGGTCTCCAAGAATCTCCGGGTCATCCACCCTCTCCTAGGGCTCTAATGGGTGCCACAAAGGGGCTGAAATTGGGGTCAGACATGAGCCGAGTATGGGCCGAATGGAGGCCAGGAAGTGGGCCGGTTCAGGGTCTGAACAGGGGTCAGGTTATGGGCCTGCAGGTGGGCTGAAACCGGGCTTGTTTAGAGGGCTGTTTTCGCCCAGCTTTGGGCCTGTTCATGGGGGTAAGCAAAGGGCATGAAAACAAGGGGGCTTGAGGATCTGCCCGGAGTAGACTTGGCCCGTCGTACGGTCTCCAAGAATCTCCGGGTCATCCACCCTCACCTAGGGCTCTAATGGATGCTACAAAGGGGCTGTGGAGTCCAATCTAAGGGGGTTTGATCGAGCCGAGATAGGGAATTTTCTGCAGAATGAGCAAAAGGCAGAAGAGAGGGGCGCTAGAACAGGCTGAAGAGAGTGCCCTTAGAGGGCTACATAGCTATGTACGTATATCTCCTTCTTACCTTATCTTCTTCTTCTTCTCCTGGCCGCTGGCAAGGACCTGCAGTAGGTGTGAAAAGGGGGCAGGAGCAACAGTAGGCGGCAGCAGCAGCAGCAAGCAGCAAGGGGCGCAGTTTGGCAGCAGGTGCAGTGGGCAATTCGGCAGTCTCCCGGCGTCTGAAGCAGCCCCTCTTTCAGGCTGGCGCACCCCTCCTCTTATAGAGAGTGGAGGGGAGATGAAAAGCCAGCAGGTGGGCTTGTACGCAGGCCTCTTGGCCTCCCTTGGGGGGTTACACCATTCAATCTCATTAAGGTTGCTTTATTGGCTGGCTGACCCTTCATCTTCCCCCTGGCCTCTTCAGCTTCTCTCTTCAAAAACTGACCGGGAGTGGGCTGAGGTGGCTGTACGGCTGGAGGAGGTGAGGTGGCAGGCTGTGTGGCCTGTTCACACCTGGCCGAAGTGGGCCTGCAGGTCTGGGGCTGCAGGTGGCTGCGGCCCAACCTCCTTTATGGGCTGTGTGCAAGGCCTGTACATGGGCCAGATTTGTCCAATTATGGGCCACCCAACCAGGGCCCAATTGGGGTATTCAATTGGGCTTAATTTAACTGGGTCATGGGCTACTTTCCCCCTACTTCAGGTCTGGCCCTTGCTGGCCCATTTGTCTGTTTTTTTTTGAAAAAAATTGATACCAACACAAATCTTAAGCCTATGTGATGAAAAGGCTCAGAATGATGGTAATGAGACCATAGATGATGGGGAGTGTTAATCTGCTACCATAGAGTCAGATTCGAGTAATGTCAAATTTTATATAAAAAATTTCGATCTGAAAATGCTCAGATCCAAATAATATGTCTTAATAAGAAACCGCAGATAAAAAAGGAGTGGACTCCACGCAATACATCAAATATACATGCATGCATCTACTAAGGAACATAAATCTTAAGATATTGAAATTTCAATCTACTAAGGAACATAAACCTTAAGATTTTGGAATCTCGGAATATATCTCATAGAAAACATAAACCGAACTCAAATCAAACTTAAAATACTAAATTTGCATTCCATTAAGTTTATGGGGTTATTAGCTCCCATGTGTTTGTGCTTGTGGATGAATGTTTTCCTTTTATATGAGTTGCTATGATGGTTAATCATGTGTTTGTTTGCCTCACAGCAGACAAACAACCTCTGTTGTGTGTATGTGTTGGGGGGGGGGGGGGGCTCTGCTCCTCTTTTTGGACCTAGAAAGATACCTGATTGAGCTGTCTCAAGCTTTACTCCATTGTCAAGATGACAAGGTGCCCAAAGCGTTCAAGGGTGCCAATTCTAATTAGGTAACAACGCGGTCACTTACTTTGGTTTGCAACAAAACCAAAATGCAGAGGTGCCTAGCCCAGGCTGCTTGGTTAGGCACCCCGCCAAAGGCACCTTGGCATGCGTCTGGACAACTATGCTCCACTTAAAAAGGGATGGACTTAGACAACCATTCTCTCTGGAATGACAGCCAACTTTGTCATTCATCTATTTGAGTTGTTTTCAACATACGCTATGTGCAGGATCCATCATATTAACCACAGTATAAAGAAGAAAGAAAGCCGCATCACGAGAACATGAAATGATGGAGAAGCTAAGGACAGGAGGGAAGCATGCATAATTCAAATAGAGACTAGGTCATAACACAATTACCAGGCACGAAACTACACAAATATCTAGATTGTTTTAACATCACTTCTCATTTCATTTTTAATATGTAATTCAAAATATTATAAAACACAACAATTTTCACTTTTGCATTTTCACTGACATCTTCCATACCATTTTGATGACTCTAAGTTAGACCTATCGAAAAGATAAATACTTCCCAAGAAAAATATAAAGCTTAAACCCAAACAAAAAGAAAAAAAAGAAGATGTGGCACCAGCCATGACAAAAGAACACTTACTTGAAGCAGAATCTGCATCCTTGAAGATGGTTTCTAGAAGCTTGTGGACAGACATACAGTCCTTCAGTTTCCATGGCTTGACTGGTCCAAGGGCAGATTTTCTGCTTCATAAATTAGAAAGTTTGTTTTTCTTCTCCAACATAACGGATTATTAGTTAAATCCTTTTAATATAAGAAATCTCACCTTGTGAACGGTTTATTAGTTGAATCCTCAATTAATTGAATTGCTTCAAACTTCTTTTCAGGCTCCAGGACATAAAGCATTTCAGCCGCTGCTGCCCTATGCATCAAAGAATCTACATAGGAAAAACATGGATTGATAATCAAAATAATGCACCCCAATACATGCTAGGTAATATCGAAAACTACAAACCTTCATTCTTCCCAAGAAAAAACTGATTGGCTTCAATAAGAGACTTTCCATGCAATTGACTGCCAAAGAAGACTTCAAGTCCATAAATAAGTCAATAATACCACAAACAACAGAGAAAACAACTTGAACAAAAAGCACCTAATATGAGGTTTTTCTGCTTCTAAAACTTGCAAAACAAGCTTCTCCGCATCTGTTGTTGGAGAGGAAAAGCTGCCTAACTTGTGGAAAAACTTTATCTGCAAAATATTTTCGTTTTTTGAATCAGCACATACATGAAGCAGTAAAAATAGGTGCATAGAAACAAGGTTGGTAACTTCACACTAAAAACATTTTCTTCCATTATTAAAAATAATTTTATGTATAATTTATTAAGAATGTTCCATAACTCTGTACACCTCAGTCCAAAGACAAATTTCTTTTAAAACAGTGGCGATGCAATATGAGTGAAAAAGTGCAACATAAAGCAAATATCAACCTTCAAGAAAATAAGAAAGATATATTTTTATTTGCTACAGAAGTCAAGAACTTTAAAACAAACAACAGTTCAATTTCTTTTACAAAAATAATGCAGAAAACCTAACTTATTAAAAGCCGAATAAAAGATAGCAACAAGAATGAAGAAAATGTCAATACAATACAAAATCAGAATGAAAACAACTGGACTGCAGAATGGGTATAACTGCAGTTCTACTAGAAAAAAACTTCTCCATGCTTACAAGTTAATTGACCATCAGAACATGGTTTCATAACTTTCATTAGAAACAGTTAAGCCCTAATGCCAAATTATCTGATGTCAGCTATATGAATTCTCCTTCTCCATTCATGGCAATTTGAGCTACTTCTTCAGAGAGATTTGAACATTAAATCACCCACTTCTAAGTTGGCTTTACGCCTACCACCATCGTATTTTCCCTGCCACCATCTTAAAATTCCCAAACTTTTCAAACTAGAGTGTCCCAAACTCTGCATTTAACATATCTGAACTTTCTTAATAATCCATTCTCTCAACTCATCTTTGATTGATATTAATCATCTTTCTCTGATATATTCATTATAAATTCTATCTAATATAGTATCTATGCATATCCATCATAACGTTCTCACTTTATCAACATTTATTTCGGAAGCATGTTACTCCATTACCGCTAGGGGTGGCAATGGGCCGGGCCGGTCCACGGGTTCGCAGGCCGGGCCGGCTGCGGGTCATTTGACGGGCCAAACATTTTGGCCCGCGGGCTTTAGTCGGGTCGACATACGGGCCGAAGCGGGCCGACGCGGGCTAAAACGGGCCAAATAACTTTCAATTTTTTATGTCAAAAATATCATTTTTACTTATTAAAAATATATTTTAATTAAATTATTATTAATTTTATAATGTTATCTTAAATAATTAAATTTATCATATTTAATAAATATTTATTTATAAAATATATAGTTGGGCCGGGCCGGGCCGGGCCAAGTCAATAATTTTTGCGGGCCGGGTCGGGCCGGGCCAAGAATATAGTGCGGGCCGGGTTGGGCCGGGCCAATATATTTTGGACCGGGCCCTAAGCGGGCCGACCTCGGGCCGGGCCGGGCCCGGCCCATTGACACCCCTAATTACCGCCCAACACTCAGTATCATGCATATTGTGTCTTATTGGTGAATTTTCTTTCAATTTTAGTGAAACATTACAGTCACATAAGATTCTTGTGACTATTCTCTACTTCGTCCATCCTGTTTTGATTGCATGGTTAATATTCTCATAGTTTTTGGAATGTGACCAAACAATATGGCCATAATTCATTAAAAATGATGAAGAAAGTACACCTGGATGGCCAAACTACCAAGCATAAAGTGAGAGAAATAAAGAAACATGAAAAACTACTGCCAAGCTGCACCAACAAGCCAGTGATGGCACTTGAACAGCCCCATGGTCAACCCCACAAGAAAATAAAGGAAGATCATCATCACAAAGCTCGTGTAATAGAAAAATCAACCAATTATCTGTCAAGACTGCCACTGCTCAGTCTCTAACAAAAAGAAGGGTCAATCTGATGAGACAAGGATAAAAAAATTGCTGCTTGAACCACCTATGGTTCCTAATCCTTCAAATTGTCCAAAGCATGCCGGAAGACAGAGCCGAACCATCCTCATCCTGGCCGGGCATGTTGAAACTTCTCCACAGGAAAAGGAGCTCCGAGCTATCCCCTTCAAAGTTTCATTGCAAGTCAAGGCATCAAAATATCACCTTCCAAATCAATAAAATGATCTCGCAACTAACGAAGGAGTGTTGTGTAGTTTTCTTGGCTGTCCCACCAAAGATACACCTAGTGTTTTAAATGTTGACAACATGGGCAAGCATATCACAGGTTCGCAACTTTGACACTTGCAATCTTCCACATGGAGATCATGCTATTCCACACCAACTTCTCCCTAAACATATTTGCCTCTACTTTGCTTAAGAATCCGCAGGTTGACCGGACTGAAAAGCCCTTTTTTCTTCCATTTCCAGAACCCTCATCTGGATTCTGTCAAATAGGTGAGTTGTCTTGAATTCAGTGCAGCATGAAAAGCAACTGCTAAAATTCCGCATCTGACAGCTTTATCCTAAATCTAATAATACAATTAAACACCCTATTAACATAAGTACCCATCTCCCTGATGCTCGAAGCCTTGAACGAAAACCCTGTACATGTCCGAAAAACCTTGTGCAACCGAAAGCTGTGCCTTCCCCACCTGGAAGGTGATTGTACTAGGTCCCATGGAGAAGCCATCGGATCTGGGTCATACGGGATCCAAGGGACCTGTGGAATTGGTTGACTATGATGATCGAGTCCGGATAGGATCTGAATGGGTAGGTGGTGTGGTGGTGTGCATTAAACAGTTCAACCCGCCAAACCGAACCGAAATGAACCAAACCAGACCAAACCGTTTAACCTGATTTAATTAAAATATTACAGAAATATTATTTTATTATTAATAAAAATCTTATTTATATAGTTTTATAATAAAATAATATTCATTTCAATCATTTTTTTTTGAAATGGTCAAAAGACCAGTTTTTTTTATTGCATAAAAGAGAAATACAAGTCCCAAATGACAAGAAAAGAAAAGAAGAAAACATGCCAGAGAAAACCCAATACTGCCAAGCTGGTGGTAAAAGGAGAACTCAAAAGATTACAAAAATGAATCCAACAATCCCTTGGACAGCTGCTACAATTTAGCCGCCTCCTTGTAGTCCCTTGAAAGTGCCACTGACCAATCCACAACATAATTAACAAGTAGGTGAAGGATGCTTTTGGGATGGTCACAACAGTCTTCAAAAATTCTTCCATTCCTTATCCGCCAAATAGCCCAAAGCATGGCTGGTAGAATGAGCCTCCCCAAGGTTCTACCATCCGGCCACGGATTAAGATGCATCCAATGTCGAAGCAAAGCAACCGTAGAAGAAGGTTTATCCCAAGGTATTACCCAGTGCCAAAACAGAGTCCTCCAAAGAACAACTGTGATCCCACACTTAATAAAGATCCTCCCCTTTACTCCCACAAAAGACACATTTGCATGGCATAGATGAGAAGATTCTCCTAAGAAAGGAACTGGTGGAAAGTCTATCCCTACCGATTTTCCATAGAAAAATCTTGATCCTACTAGGTACCGGTTGTAGTCACACATCCTTGTACCAATTTACCTCCACACCACCCATGCAAAGTCTTGTAACAGCCGATCCGACCGTGAATGTGTACCCTTGCTGGAAGGAAACCATAACAGTTTATCCTCAGCATTTTCCATACACCTGAAATTATCAAGTCTGGCCAGAAAATCCGTGAAGTCTGCGATTTCATCATCTTTGAGATTACGCCTGAAAGGAGTATGCCATAAGGAATCTCTTTCCCAACATTCCATGACCCTAGCAAAAGGATTGCAACTCAGATTAATCAGTCATGGATACAAAGCAGCCAAAGAAGTGTGACATGTCCATTTATCAAACCAAAAGATTGTGATTTTGCCATCTCCCACACAGATTTTGCAGAATTAAAGAAAATCCCAATTATGCAAGATAACTTTCCAGATGCATGATGTGTTGCTATTATTTCTGATATTCTGGATCCACATTCCATTCCTCCCTACTGCATACTTCTCGCAAACAACCTTAGCCCAGAGAGCATTTCTGAGACAGTTGAGTTTCCGGATCAACTTAGAAAGCAGAGTCTCATTTAGGCAGGTGAGGAGAATAAGGCCTACCCCCCTTCAGCCCATCCTGAATAGGTCTGCAAAAATGGCTCTAATTGACTAGATGAAGACCTCTTCTTTTCTGGGAAACATTCCAGAAGAAAGAAGCCCTAATGCTCTCTAATTTGTTCACAATACCTTTCAGCACCCAAAAGATTGAAAAGAAGTATAAAGGCAGACTTCATAAAACAGACTTAGAAAGGATCCATCTCCCTCCAAAAGATAACATTATACTCTTCCAGCCTTGTAGTCTCATCTCAAACTATCCACCACGCACTGCTAATCTTTGCTCCTCGGACCCTTGTCAGACCAAGGATCGCGGGATCGAAATCGGAGTTGGAATTGGTGGTACCAATCCGATCCGGATCGATCCAATCCTGACCGATCCACTAAAACAAAACCCATCCACGGAAAAAAAACTGATAAAGAATCAATAAATAAAAAAAACAATCCCGATTCCTATCCAATCCGATCCCGCTGGAATAGAAAAACAAAACGTTCTGATTCCGATCCCGACTGATCTGGCCGATCCTAGCCAATGCTGCCGGAACTTTTTTCTGGATTGGTCCTTTGGTAGATAATCTTGCCGATTCGATTCAGGAATTGGCCGATCCCAATCCGGATCGACCAATTCCACAATCTATGTGTTAGGTAGGGGTAAACCCAGGTATCTTAATGGAAACAAAGACCAAGGCACACCAAATATATTCTGCACCTGAGAACGCTGCTCATCATTCCAGTTGATTGCTATGAGTTCACATTTGTCCCTATTGACCTTCAACCTTGTAACTGCTTCAAGTAGAGCAAGCATAATCGTTAGAGTAACACATTTCTCATGCTTTGCAGAGGTAAAAAGTTAAGTATCATCTGCAAATTGCAGATGAGTAACCATCTCAAAAATGTTTCCCACCATACAAGGATCGCGGGATCGGAATCAGAATAGGGATCGGGGGGTACCGATTTGATCCGGATCGGATCGAACCGGACCGATTCCGACCGATCCAATGGAAGAAAATCGATCCAGAATCGGTAAAAAAAAAGCAAAAAAAAAATGATCCGATTCCGATCCGATTCGGACCGATCCGACTGCCGATCCGACTGGAATAGCAAAAAAAGAAAAAAATGATCCGATTCCGATTCCGATCCCGATCGATTCGGCCGATCCAATTTTGATTCCGATCCGATTCCAACCGATCCGGCCGATCCTGACCGATTCTGCTGGAACTTTTTTCCGGATCAGTCCTTCGGCCAAGAATCGGATCGGCCATTTGCCGATCCGATCCAGGAATCGGCCGATTTCGATCCGGATCGGCCGATTCCGCGATCTATGCCACCATAATACCTTCAATTAACTAACAGCGGGCTGTCCTTTACCACATCAAACTCAAAACCTACCCTACTAAGACAAACAGCTGCGGTGAAATAGGGTCCCCTTGCCTGAGGCTCTTACTCGAATTGACATACCCATAGCCCTTGCCATTAATGTCCACTGTGAATCTGGCAGTTGAGATGCACCATTTTATCCACCTAATCCATTTATTCAAGCCCATCAACTGCAGAATTCTGATGATATCAAACCATCTAATTCTGTCATGCTTTCTCAAAATTCAACTTGAAGTAAGATACAACTTTTTTTCATACTTTTCTGTTCAAGTAAGCATTTGTGAGCTGCCATAAAATTATCCAGAATGTTCCTACCCAGGATAAAAGCCAATTGAGATGTTCTACTCAACTTACCAATGTATTTGCCCAGTCTCGTTGCAAGCACTTTTGTGATTATTTTGTAGCTGCAGAATGCAGTTCAACAAGTAAATCGGCCTCAAATCCTTTATATCTTCCACATTGTCTTTCTTTAGAATAGGTACAAGGGATGTAGAGTTAACCAACTTGATAAAGAGGTATTATTAAAAAATTCATCAATAAGTTCCATGAAATCACTCTTAATGATATCCCAGCAATGGCCATAGAAACCTGCAGAAAACCCATCAGGGCCAGGTGCCTTGAAAGGATCCATTTCTTTGATAGCATTAAGCATTTCCTGTTCAGACAAATTCTCACATAAAGAATCAGCCTCTTCCCTTTCTAGTCTTGTGATCAAGTCAAAATTAATCAAAGGAGACACCCTTTATCATCTGCAAATAAGGACTTGTAAAAGCTTGCTACATGCTGCCTAATTTGCTCATACCCATTCACATACAATGTCGTTCACCTGAAGTATGTGGATAGTGTTCCTTTTCTTCCTAATCATAGCCATGTTGTGAAAATACTTTGTGTTCCTGTCCCCTTCCTTCAGCCATAGTTCTTTAGAGCTCTGATTCCACTGGATCTCTTCTCTGAAACACCACTCCTTATATGCCACCTTAGCTGTATCCCACTCAGTCTTATCCTCCTCTAGCTGACCGGTGTCATTAAGGTACTCAAAATGTTCCATTCTAGAAAGTATCCCACTCAGTCTTATCCTCCTCTAGCTGACCGGTGTCATTAAGGTACTCAAAATGTTCCATTCTAGAAAGCCATTTCTTCCTATCTATACCAGACGCATGAAAAGTCTTCCAGGACCAAGACATCATACGTCTTCTAATCCACTTGAGTTTGCTAACAAACCTCCACGTGGCAACATTAGACTTAATACTATATTCATCCCAACAGCCCTTGACTAATGTGTTGAAATATGTTCCCTACACCAAGCCATCTCAAACCTAAACTTATGTGGGTTGGAAGATTTAGGTTTTCTATAAGTGATGCCCAGAGCTACATGATCAGACACAGATCTTGGAATAAAGAAATCAGCTGAGATGCCATAAGCCTCCACCCATGCCGCAGAGAGGAAAAAACCTGTCAAGCTTGGACTTGCCCTTGGAGTTTGGCCAAGTAAAGTTAATACAAGGGAAAGGAACCTCCAGCAGACCGCAGTAGTTGACCCAATCATTGAACAGATCCATCTCCTCAGTTCTCAATGCAATCTTTATGACCCACCGTCTTCCAGCTTAAGAACAGTATTAAAGTCACCCCCAACACACCAAGGATTCTCATCGAACATGATCATAGCTTCCTTCAACTCAAAAAAATTATGCTTCTCAGTATGAGCAACAGGACCATAAATATTACAAAGGTACCAAGAATAACCAGATCCATTTACAGTGAATTTGAGGGCCAAGCATTTATTGCGGAATCGGCCGATCCGGATCGGGATTGGCCGATTCCTGGATCAGATTGGCCATTACCTAGCCGATCCGATTCTCGGCCAAAGGACCACTCCGGTAAAAAGTTTCGGCAGAATCAGCCAGATCAGTCGGAATCGGATCAGAATCAGTATTGGATCGGCCCAGATCGGATTAGAATTGGAATCAGATTTTTTTTTGCTATTCCAGTCAGAATGGCCAGGATCGGTCTGAATCGGTCCAGATCGGATCGGAATCGGAATCAGTTTTTTTTACTTACCGATTCTGGATCGGTTGAAATTGGACCAATATGATCCGATCCGGATCGGATCAGTACCCACCAATCCCGATTCCATTCCAATCCCACGATCCTTGGGGCTAAGAAATGAGTATTCTGAGCAATGATATTCACTGAAAACTGGTTCCCATCCCATAGCACTGTTATACCCCCACTCAACCCTTTAGAAGGGATGTAAGCAATTTGTTAGCTTCCCCACTTTCAAATTTTCAGCTTCATTGATTTATGCAAAATCAGTCTTTGTTTCTTGTGAGAGACACATCAACCTTGGGACAAATTACCATGTTGCCCAACTCCCTTTTCTTGCACCTCCCACCCAAACCTCTACAATTCCATGAAATAAGGTAGTCATTCAACAATGCCTTTCCTTGTTCTCTTGCTTCTTCTACTCAACTCCATCACCTCATTCCCAAGAATGAATTTTATCTCTCTGGCCCCTACCTTCTACTGGTTACTCCTATAAAGATAAGATGCCCCATGACCCAGTAGATCTGAACAAATGCTGTCAAAAACCTCCTTGATCTCCTTTTCTCTACCCAAGAAGCTTAGACCCACTATCTCCCCAATGGTCCATGGAATGTCGGAGTCCTCCTCCCACTTACCACTTTTCCTGTGCTGGCAGGTGGCAAGAGATAGGATCAATCACCGCAGACTCCATCAGCTGAAGACAGGACTTCCCAAAGTCCGCAAGGATGTTTGCAGACGGTGCCAGAGGTTCCAAGCCTGACGAAAGGCCTCCCTCCCCTCCTCCAATGAGCTCACCATCTGCAACCTGTATCACTGTAGACAGCAATCCACAGATGGGCCTCCTCCAGCAGACCAACAGCTAGATCGGCTCCCCCCAGGCTTTCTGACTGACAGGGAATGAATCTACCTCTCCCAGTCCATCACCCGCCTAGGCCAGATTGACACCTAATGCAGCCCTGCCCAACTGGTCCACCCCACCACTGCTTGGCATGACTGCTTCAGTACCAGTAGAAAGCGAAACCCGAACCGGAAAACACACTGGCTCTGGGACGGTCAAAGCGACAAAGTCATCTGGTCCTGAGATAAGTTAATTGGATCCATCCTTCTCGGTCCACCCAATCTGCCAAAAAACCAAAGGCTTCGTCTCCCTCGCTCGACAAGGCCGCCAAAGCAACCACCTGTCCGCTAAGATGAGACGTCCGAAGGGGTTGAGAACAGACGCTAGAAAAGATTTCGACCACGCGGAGGTCAGAATCCCACTGATTCTGATTCAAACCTCCTCCTAGCCCCTCCAAACAGCCTAAAACCCCTTGGTCTCCTTCCAATGCTTAATGTCAACAACCACAACTTCCCCCTTCTTATCTAAGACTGAGAACCAGCAATGCAGTGAATTGTTCCTAATGGTGAAAACATTCGGTTCCGTCTGCTTAATCCACCACAACTGGAAGCTAGGCCAATTGCAATGCAGAAATAGCTCCAGAAGTTCCCTCTTAGCATTCTGATCAGCTTCCCCGGAGATGTTGACAAGTCAGCAACCAGCCAGCCAAGCCAACTTGTCCCTCATCCCCTTCAATTTGGTAGAAAAACAGAGGATCTCCATTTCGCTGTTCAGGAACCATGTCCAGGCCTTCGACATCTCAATGCTGCGGCGGCACAAAACCTCTCCTGATGCCCCACTCAACGCATGCAACGCAGACATTCCCTACAAACTCTTGCATCACGGTCCAAGCAGTAGCATCAACCACACTTCCAATGGCTTCGAACAGAGCCACATCCCACCGAACCTCCAAATTGGTAGCTACTAGCACCTAACGCACTCCTTTCCAGGACAGTATCATGGTAAGAACGACTTCGTGATGGAGCCTCTCTCGTCGCAAGGATGACCTGTAGATGATGGTGGTCATCTTGAAGGCGGAGAGAGGCCTCTGGCAGCCATCCAACAAAAAAGAACCTCCTCTCTCCACAGGGAAGCTTTGCGAGCACCCACCGATGTCTCCCACTGCAACGATAGACCCTGGCTCCGAAGGTCGACCGCCGTAACACACAAAAAACCCCACTGTAACTGGAACAGGGGCCCCCTGCTTCCACCCCCCGACGTTGTCCTCCTGCATGCCGTTGGGAACACAACCTGCTCTGAAATCGCCGGAGTGAGACATCAGGAAATCCTGACTCTACTATCTATTGTTATTTCAATCATTTATAACTTAAAATCAGTACATCTGTAAATAATTAATTATTTTGATTATTTTACCAATTTTTGGTCTCAACCTGAGCCAAACCGAATTGAACCATTCAGTATGATTCGGTTTAAGCATTTGGTTTGGTTCCGTTTGAAAAAAAAATGGTTCCAAACCAGGCCAAACCAAACTATGCACACCCCTAATAATCGGCACTAGCTAGTCCGGTCTCGATTGCACATTGCTTGCTCCACAATTCCACATCCACTTGAAAAGAAGAGCATTGTTGAAGTCATATATACTGTTCAAGCCAAATCCCCCTACCTTCTTGGGAACTGCAAGTCTTTTATCATCTGATTAAGTGAATACCTCTTTCCATGAGGTGCTTTTTCCATATCAAAAGATGATGATGCGGCCTGAAGGCCTCCATCTTATGTCAAATAGACGTTAATTCTCAAAATATTCTCCATCTTTTTGTATGGTTGAACCAAGATATTTCAAATAAGTACTTTGAGATAATATCACCCTATTTAAGCTAATCCTTTTCTATTCAAGCTAATCTTTTTCACTTTACCCTTTAGCATCACTAAACTTGAAATGTGTATACTGACTTAGTCTTGATCTTCATTGAATTCTTATAATCTAAAATATCCCTCCGAAGTACTTAGTTTTGATTTTCCTGGAATTCTTAAGACTCTAAAATATCCCTCCAAAATTCTAACTTCTATCAACTCTTTGCTACGTCTCATTTACCAATACAAAATCATTCGCAAATTCATTTTTCATCACTTGTATGTGCTTAACAGCCACCATCTTTTGCATTAACACCTACCACAAACTCAAAATTATATGTTAAGGCATTTACCAAGTAAATAAGCACCATATGTAAAATTTTCAGCTCTTCATCAAGCTTCTAATGATAGAAATTGCCATCTACCATCTAGATTGATCAATCATCAAGTGCTATCAGTTAACAAAATAATTGTAAGATGAAGTGATGTTTTTATATACCTCTTGCCTATTTTCATAATATAGCTCAAGAACTTATCCCTTTAAAACTTAAGCAACATTGTATATCTCCTTTGTTTTGAAAAACAGGTACAAGGATACTCTTTATCCACTTGTCCAACATTTTATTAGAGACCTAGATTTTGGTAAAAAGATGGGTTAACTATTCCACATCCACTCCTATATATTCTAGGCATTTCCACAATTTAATAAGAATTATACAGGGACAACATGCCTTACATACTTTTATTCACTTCAATGTTTATTTGATTTATTAAAACTATAATCCTCCTAGTATAATTCGTACTATGCTCTATAATGACTCTACCTCATTTGTTTTTATCAAAATCCTCATTTAAAAAACTACCAAAATAACTTCTTGACCTTTTATGATGCATCTTCGATCAAAACTTTTCCCTCACTATCCTTCATACATCTTGAATAAAATCTCGATCTTCTTTTTTGCATACTTGTTCATCTATAAATATTTTTACCCCTTTTAGTTCAAAATTTCTTATGCAATTTTAAAAACTTCATTTCTTATCCACCTAATATCTATTCCTATATACCATTATCTTCAATTCTTCACTGACTTCTAGGCTTCTAGCCTTCTACACTTCCCCATTCCACCACCATTCTTGCAAGTTAAGGGTATGTTTGTTTATATGGAGAACATGCTACTTGTGCCAGTTTTCCTGAAAATGTTGTCAACCAACTTATTTGGTTGTGTGTAAAAAACAAATCATGTAAAATAAACTACGTATGACTTCATAGCAATCTGGATTTTGGCATCCACTGGAATGAGGCGGATGCTGTCTTCGGCGAATAGTTTGTAAAACTTTTTTAAAATATGTTATTGAATAAATATTATTAAATAGATATTACCAATCTTAATGAGTTCACTATTTGAAATTATTTTTTAAAGACATAACAGTAGATAAAAAATTTATTTTATTCTTATGTGTTTGAAAAATAAAATGCCTTCATTGAAAAGCTATTTAATCATACAAATTACTCATTTAATAAATTTATTACCAAAAATTTAACCGAAACTTGAGTTTTCAAGTGTTTAAATTATTTTTAATTAAATTATTTTATATATAAATTACAAGAACACTTTATATTGCACTATTATGTAGTATACAATTTATTTAGTTGCCAGTGTATTGTAGGTTTCCAAACTATAAATTTTTAAAAAACCAACCTTTTATAAAAAAATTTAGTTTTAAATTTTTTATCATATAAATAATTTTAAAATATAAACTTGATATTTAACAATTATTTATAAATATTCAGGTAAATAAATAACTATAGTATAGTAAAACTTTACATAAAATATAGAAAAATGATATACAGATATCCAAATGACTGAAAGTCATTTAAGAAAATTATTGAAAAATAATAAAATAATAGATATTATATCTAAATAATAAACTATGTTTTCAATTTCATGGGAAAATAACTTCATGCAAAATAATTTACTTAATTTATTTTTTCATCAAAATTTTGTTATAAATAAATGATTTAATTATATAAATATTGATAAAATTATCTATGGCTGTTATATTCTCGGTGAAACGTTTGATAAAATTTTGTAGACAAGCAACTAAAGGCAACCAAATGACTACCGATGTTTTCAGTTTCCTTGAAAATAGTATTTAAGGAAAGACTTTTTCTTTGGTTTTGGTTTTACGTGGAACCAAATGGACCCTAACATGATTCAAAAACAAAAATTCTTAATAACCCACCTTCGAGCCATATGTTAAGGAACTTGCATTTTGCCTGATCATTTAGCAACTCTTTATAATAGTGGGAAATGTAAATAGAAAAAGGGTTGCCAGGTGCAACACCAAAAATAAATGGCTTATTCCTTCTTTGTCTACATGCCCATAACATGCATCCTTATGCAGGGTTGAGATTCTACCTTGGTAACGGCCCAACCTAACTGCCCTATTCATTGCATTACATAACGTCTAACATCAGATCTAACCAGGGTATCCCTCTCCAAATCCAGATGAATAGTTCAAGTCCCATTCTCCATCCATTATATGACAAGCATTTATAATACTTTGTTATTTTATAATTATTTTATAAACGACCACTTTTCATACAATCTTTTCTGCATTGAAAACACAAATATGGTTGTGTGCCCATGTTTCATACTAGAGCATGCATGCTTCGTACTAGAGCATGTGTTTCATACTATAACACGCATGGTTTGTGCCCACGTTTCATAATCCAGGTATATGTTTCTTTTTGCAAACACATCGGTACCAATTAGAGCATGCATGTTTCATACTTGCAGTTAAGCATGAGTAAAATCATTTATAAAAAAATATTCGATGATTTTTCATTTTTTTCTAGGAACGAAGGGATTCAGATCAACTGCCATGCATGCACCAGTGAAGCACAATTTCATAACTACTATACTGCATCAAATGGTTATCACCATTCAGCAAATTTTTTAACCTTCGTTGGAGACAAAATGTGGGTTCTCAAAAATTGTGACATACCATACACCGGTGTGAATCAGGATGATTCTCGTCCAAAGCTAGGAGCTGCTTGACAGACTGCAGAGAAACAGAAACTAGGTTTAAACGTAACCTAAAAGAAACACTAAAAAAGCCTGCAGGAATATTGGATAAATCAAACTTCAATGATCATAAGTAACGATATGTACTGCAGAGAAGAGCACAGCACTATTACTTACCTAGAAAGGTGCCAACAAGGTCACAGTTCACTGTTAAGCAATAGATTACAAGAACAAAGAAGGTTCTAACAGAAAGAAGGCATGGCCACAGCAGCAGCAGCCAAAACATAAACCCCCTTGAAAAAGTACCTTCAAAGGGCCGCCAGCAAGAAAGTCCCACAAGGTACAACCCCAGTAATATAGGTGAGACAAAAAGCAAAATCCAATTACAGATCAAACCCCTTCAAAGGACAATCAACCAAATGGAACTAGGCTTTCAGTATTCTGTCATTTCTATGCTACTTCTAGAGACAAAGTAACATAGAAGTAATAGTTGCCAAGGCAACGAGGCATCCAAAGTGTTCAAGGGTGCATACATGTGAATATGTTTTTATTTATGTAATCATGTATGTGTGGGTATCAAGGATTGTCGTCTCGGATCTCGGCTTCATCTCGGAAGCGTGAAAGAGAAGAGATCTCGTGAGATTCTCGGAAAAATCTCGGGAGATTGGATCTCGGATTTCATTTATGCAGGGTATACTTTACCCAATGATTGCTATCTCACATCTATATTTTATCTCACGGAGATTGAAGATAAAAGATCTCAAAAAAATCTCAAGGGATTAGATCTTGGAAATACCAATCAATGTGCATGTTTAGATGTAGAATGTCATATAATCTCTTTAAAAAGGACAAGATAACTCATATTAAATATTAAAATAAACTGTGAGAGAATTAGAAATGTAATACAGAGATGGTGAAGTATTGTTAGCATGAGACATACAAAGGATCTTATGTCAGACCAAAATTTTATCTTGAACAATATAGATAGGATGTTGATAACATTTTGGGTCAATTGTACATATATAGTTATTAAAATATTAAGTTATGAAATTTTATCAAACAATAATGTTTAGATGAATATTTGGAAGGATTCCATATTAAAATTGGCAATATAAGAAGGAAACTTAACAAAATCATCTAACAAGTTGGGGATAATAATAGGCAAAAAAGATCAAGGTATCACAGGTACTACATAGATATTCTCGTTTCGGCGATCTCGTTTCTCGGATGCACGGAAGAAAAGAGATTCTCGGGAGATCTCGAGAGATTCTCGGGAGATCGCATTCCATGGTGGGTATACATTTTTTGGGAAAGATTTAATCTTGATAAACTAAGTGAGAGATAGGAAAGAGAGTTAAGAGAGATCTTTATAAATCTTAAATATATAGCATATATTTATAATTACAAATCTTAAATATATGTGATAGTATAAGTGATAGTGAAATATATTATATGTTTACACTATGTCACTATCAATAAAATGGGCACCCACAAATCGTGGAATGACCTGCGCAATCAAGTCATGGGGTCAAGGGGGCAGTGCCCCTTGGGGGTATCCGAGGGAAATAGCGCCTTTGTGCCTAGGCAATGCCTGGTTGGTGCTAGGTGCCGCCTTGACAACTATCAATAGCACTTAAAGATTAAGCTGAAGAGGCATGTCCTTTCTTAAATGAAGTGAGCATTTGATTGTAAGAGTCAAGTATTCACTACTTCACCCTTATTACCAATGTTGACATTGGATAATTTATACTTTGATTGGTAGCCTAGATTGGAGTCAAGTGTTACTCAAAATGACTACCATAAAAGGCACATAGATAGTGGAAATGAAGAATATAATATGACAGAACATTGAGGATGCAAACCTCCACTAAAGGCTTGATTCATATGATTTCCCATCGCACTCAACCATCTAGGCAATAAGGCAGTCCCTCTCACCTCGAGGCCATCATTTCAACTCATAAAAAGTTCATTTCGCCTTCATAACTACTAAAATAGCATATACTTGCATTCTTTGTGGTATTAATTGACGAGATTAATAAATTTCTAAGTGTTCCATCAGATCTACCTATATTTCAACAAGGATTGCCATCTCACATCTCGATTTTATCTCGAGAAAATTGAAGAGAAGATATCTTAAAGATATTTTGAAAAATTCTCAGAAGATTGGATCAAGGATCATGAAATCAGAATTGGAGTCAGGATCAATGGGTACCCGATCCGATCTAAATCGGATCGGACTGGTCCACTCCACTAGAACAAAACCAATCCAGAATCGGTAGGTAAAAAAAACATCGATCCCGATTCCGATTCGATCCTGACCTATTTGGTAGGAATAGCAAAAAAAAAACAACGATTTGATTCTGATTCCAATCTAATTCCAATCCGATCTAGCTGATTCTACCGGAACCTTTTTCCAAATCGGTCCTTCCGCCAAGAATCGGATCCGCAATGACCGATCCGATCCAAGAATGTCATGTAATCTCTTCGAAAAGGCAAGAAAACTCATAATAAAATCAAAATAAGTTGATAGAGAATTAAAAGCAAAATACAAATATGGTGAACTATCATCAACATAAAACATACAAGGGATCTTATGTCAAACCTAAACTTCATCTTCTTGAACAGTACGAAGAAGAAATTGATATGGCATCTTGGGTCAATTGTACATGTAGTCATAAAAATATTAAGTTATAAAATTTTATTAAACAATAATGTCTAGATGAATCCTTAGATAAATTCCATAATAAAATTGACAGTATATGTAACAAACTTATCTAAAATAATGATAATAAATAAAATGAAAGATAATATATATGATATATGTAACTTTTCCAATATGGAGCTAAGAAGTTATGAGTAGTAATAGACATAGGAAATTAAAGAACCAGAGATACTATATAAATATTCTCATTTCAGTGATCTCATTTCTCAAATATGTAGAGAGAGAGATTCTCATGAGATTGCATTCCATGATTTCAACATCATTATACACATATCACATATTCACATAGTTAAAAGTTAAAACTTCAATATAGTGTGGCAATATAATCGAGGATAGTTAATCACTTGGGCCTTGGCATTATCACCCATGCCATGCCACCATCATGACAAGTTGATAATATGAACACAGCACACGCAAACATAGTAAAAACACACAACATCCAATGACAAAGTGAGAGAATAGCATCGTGAAAGGAACTCCCCATGTTTAAGGACTAAAAAAATAGACCAAAAATTTACCATCGCCATAGCTTTAAAGGCGACATAGTACCACTTTGTCATTTATGTAATAAGACAAGGTGTTACAACACCTTTTTTTCATAGAAAAATTGATAAAAAATGATCCATAAAATCATTTACCATAAGGAAACAAATCAAAAAGGGGTTGATTAAATACGTCAATATGCAAATCAATTAATAATATACAAATGCATAGTTAAATAAACTAAATAACATGAAGAACTGATTAGAACTACTCAGTTAAGTTAATGTTAATATTTAGTAATAAATATTAGTAATATCTATGAAATTACTTAACCACAATTATCATTCAATCCAATATCAATTTACTTCAAAACCACTCAGTTAAGTCATATTGATACTTAATTAGTATTAATTATTACTAAATTAGACAAAACAAATAGCTAATAGGTTGATTGCCTTAGGCATCCCCTCGCCTTGACAGGTGACGGGCACCTTGTCACATGGATAATGCCTGGAAAACACTGATCATCTTAAATTGTAAAATAATGTAAATTACAGATAACATATGTTTAAATTTTCAGGGCTTTTATAATTTTTTTAGAAGATTTTTAAAAGCTTGTCACTCATCTTTGACATATTTTTAAACTTTCAGTGCTGTTATATATTTTGTGGGCGGTTTTTTACAAATCTGTCACTTATCCTTACACAAGGTACCAACTGGTTGGCGTGTGTGTGGGTGGGTGGGTGGGTGTGTGTGGGGGGGGGCAGGATTGGGTGGTTCAAACCCTAGAGGTGAATCAAGTCTGCTCCTATCCAAGGATGTGAGCATGCCTTCGTTGTGGCTAATTTACAGTTCAGGCGAGAGAATCTAAAGAAATTTTCCTGGAGCCTCACCCCTCAAACAGCAGAAAGCTTCAACGCAAAATCCATTAAAAGCTCCCATTAATTGCAAATGGTTTGTCTTAAGAAAATGGTGAGAGCTTGAATTCTAATCAAGCAATAGATAGATAATTCCGATGTCCTTATTTCAGACTACTGATACTCCTTATATTTTTTATAAGCTTTGAACATTTGTGGGAGACCTTCAGTGGGCAGGTTCTGTCAGTTGACTTCCTCAAGAAAAGAAATTAGTAATTTTATTTGACCAATCGCTCGTTGTACTTACAACTAGTTGTTTTCAAAATGGTGTTTCTTATCATGCGTATAACTTTCGAGTAAACTGAATTTTTAACAGTGTATGTTGTATTATTATTGGAAAAGGATACATTAGTCACTAGCCACCTCATGGGACTTATTATAAGCCTTCTGGGCCGAGACTACTACTACTGTAAGACCTATAGGGCACCAACTGTTACCACAAGCCCTTCTAGGTTGAGGGATACAAAGGATTGCTGGATGGGACCAGCTCCATAGACTGGTGGTGCTGATCCTGATACGAGTCAAAAGGGAGCAGGCAGAGTTGGTCAGATCAATCAGGATCAGCTCACACTAGGGTGGGGTGTGATATCAATTCAAACAAGCTGATTCGGAACTGGAACATCAATCTTGCAAATACGGTTCTTACTGTGGTCCCACAGATTAAGACTTACCGTATGTCAAGGATTTCAAGGCAATCAAGGGGACATAATACCGCCTTGGTGCCTAGGTGATAAGGCGAGGTGTTAGGTGATTTCTTTTTTATAATAAAATTAATAAAATAACAAATATTTGTGCGACAAAAAAAACAAATAGATATGACACCATGTAAATCAAATAATAATGTGCAAGTGCATAGTTACATAGACTAAATAACTCAAATATAAGTTAACTTTAGTGCTTAATTTGTATTAACTATTGGTAAACATTTATAAAATTATCTAATCTTAGTTACTTTTCCATCAAAATGTCTATTTATAATCAAATTGCCTATCAGAACTAGTTATTTTACTTCAAAACCACCCAATTAGGTGATATTGATACTTAATCAGTATTATTTATTCTTAAATTAGCCAAAATGACCATAATATGCCCTTCTCACCTTGGTGCCCTCACCTTGACCGGCGAGAGGGTGCCTTGTTGCCTAGGCAACACCTTGAAAACACTATTGTATGCCCATAGATCAAGACAGCATTAGGGCCAGAGACAGACTATTACTAAAAGCATGTTTAGCATATTTATATATATGCTTTTTCCATTATTTAACTTTGTCATCATCCCTTTCCTTCAAATATGTCCATTCCATTATCCTATTGCTTACTTATGTGAACTTCAGAAAATCTTGTACGCGCTCTCTTTTTTACTAAAAGTTAATTAAGGGAAAAAGTCATTCATGAACATCTACTTTCTACAGTAACCATCTTGCTGATACTTGATCCAAGTCTCATTAGGCCAAGTATATACAAATTCCATATCGAAAGCTACTAAACCTTATTGATGACTCTGTACTTGCTTATCAAAGTATGCACATCTATGCACATGAAGATGTTTTTTTGCTGACCAAGGACATAAATTTACAAGTTGCTGGCACTAGATTGTTTTTATCATCTGGTTATTCGGCGTTCAACTTCCATAATTTTGGAGAAGGCACACTAATTTTTATATTTTATAAACTATTGATAAAACAGTAACACTCTGGCATCAAGCTAATTTTGGTACTTCCTCAAGAGGGGGTCAAGATTGGACCCTGGATTGGCCAGAGTCAATCAAAATCGGAATCAGACCGGCCAGGTGTGCCAGAAGACAAGAATTCTGTAGATTCCAATTGGATTGCCACGCATAGGCTCTGGAACCTAGATCAGTTGGTCATCCACGAAATTGACCAATCCTAGCCGATTTCAGCTGACCCAGGCCGATTCCAGCTGAAATCAGATTCAGATGGTCTGGGCCAAATCAGGATCGACTGATCTGAAATGAACAATCTAGCAAACCATGCAAGTGCAAAAAGCGTTGAAATTTTTTCTGGAGACCAAGATTTCGCATACTTATATTCTTCTCTACTGCTTTTTGAAACCAGTGGGGGGAGGTCTGGATCCTGCCTGCTTACAAAAATGAATGGATCAGAAGATAATTTCTATTTCTGGGCCATTTAGAAGGGGCATACCTAACCTTGCAGAAGAATATAAGATAGCCTTACCATCAGGCACTTGCAGGAAAAAAATGTGCTGTCATCTATCTTCCCAGAAATACAGACCGGCACAGAGAATCACTAGCGAGGTCCCCCCCACCGTCGTTTCACCAACAAAGATGCAAGCACCTTGACTTGACGATTGACCGGGAAAAATAGGCTTGCATTAAAGGATTTCTTTACCGTCTCTTAGCAACTACAAAGCAATTGGATCTACTGTCGATTCCATCCTTGCACCAAATTTCCAAAGTTGATAGCCATGCTATATGTGCACCACTAGTTACAATTTTAGACATTAAAACCAAAAATAAAATCTCATTTTTAACATCTAGATAAAGTAGGCATTCATTCCTCACACATGAGAGGTCAGAAAGTCATTATGATAAAAGAATCAGATATAAAGCAAGAACAAGAAAAACAAAAATACCTGAAAAGTGAGCAGAATCTTTTGCTTTCTCATGTTTAGCTCAAAAGAAAGTAAATGAGTCTCCAAGGACTTTGGTGAATTCTTTAGAAGCAATTTCAAATATTTTGTAGCTTCCAATAATGGATCTTCAATCTAAAATGAATAAAGAAACATATCCTGAGAGAAGGGTGACAATTTATACTAAATCTATCCAAGAAATCATAGGCAGACGAAACAGCTAACTTCTAAAAAAACAGAAAAGACAAAATTTGTCAAGGATCTAAAGGTCACCTGCAATAACTTCTCCCCGAGAGGGTCAGGATCAACCTGCTTGCTATGCTGCCGTTTACCAGATCTCAGAGCACCTACAGTGCTTGATTCCTCCTCTGTCTTTTCTTTTTCTTCAGCCTCCTGTGTAAACATAAAGTACAACAAATGAGTAGATATAAAAGTTACAAAAATAATAAACAGACATGAAACTAGAATTACTTTCTTGGCTCGGGCTTCAGCCTTTCTCTGTTTTTGCCTGAGTTTCTTTTTCTGCGACGGAAGTAATTTTGACATTTCATCATCTTCGTCCGTTGCTGATTTCAAGGGAGAATCATATAACCTTATGTAGCATCTATACAAAAAAAAAGATCGAACAGTAGTCAAAGCACCTGCTGGAAGTATCTAACCTCAACTTTGGACAAAATTTTAATGCAACATAGATAGCTTATGTGAAAGGAAATTGTTATTGGCAAATACAATCTTGCATTATTCTGCAATGTAATAATTTTATCTCTTCCTGTTTTAATTGGAAACCGCCCAAAAAATCACACATGCATCCATTTACACAATTATCGCAACTAACTGATTTGTTAAATAACAAGTAAACTGATTGTACAAATACACACCTGATAACTCCAGCAGCAGCCTTGTGGAAGTATGAATATGAATGTAACTGGTCTTGAAATTTCAGCATGCAGACATATGCACGTAAAGTCATTTTACGCAAGCAGTATGAATGGAAATCGAATTGGTCCTCTGTCATGTCTGCATAATGCTTTTCAACAGCCAAGAACTTCTTTAATGCCCGCCCCATATCACCTTGGCGAAAATAACTTTCACCACAACCAAGTTCATACCTAGCCAAAATCACTGTAGTAAGTTTTAACAATACAAGAGAACTTAGAGACCTAGACTTTATCAATTCTTGTAAGATAGCTGTTAGACAATCTAAGAACATACCACATACACTGCATATCATGCAGATTGTTATGTTGATCTCCATCCTTTGTAAATAGAACAGCTGTTCTTTCGGCTGCATCAACCTTTAGGTAAAGTAACATCAAAACTGAATTTCAAGTGATTAAATAAGACAAAATATGAATGAAAACCTAGAAGCATGCTCGAGTAATTGAAAAGAGGGAAATAAATGGAACCTGATCAGCTTGTAGCATGCGCATTACGCAGTCACTATTTAAGAAACGATCTGCAAGATCCATGCACCTAGCCTCATCGGCCTGAGCAGCAGCAGCAGGTAAATCTCCAGCATGTTTCAGTATTCTGCTCTGTAGTTCAAACATTTAAGGTCACTTTCAAATACAGCACTGAATCATGCGAGATGAGCACAAAATAACAGATACAAAGATCAAGGGACCACTGAAGCGTATAATCATGTTACGAGAGTTTTTAAAAAAGTTAGAGATTTTATTGTTTTTCCAGTAAGTGGATGGTACCACCAGCTTATAGAGTAGAAAAGGATGGAAGAATGTACATGCAAAGAGAAGAAAGCAAAAGAAAGAATTGGTGCCATACAAGAGAACCCCAAATTGAAAGTAAAATGCAGCTCGTAGAAAGAGTCATAAAGCAACAAATTGTAGATGGACTTGGACCAGCAATGACCCAACAGATAAACTCCAGCAAATCATCGACAGTCCACAATCCCCCCCCCCAAAAAAAGAAAGAAATAAAGAAAGAAATCCTATCCAACGCTACCTAAAAAGTGACCTGAAGGATCAGCACTTAGCTTTAGAGGGGGGAGAAAGAGGGTGTCATTTTAGGTGCTTCCAAGAGAGGAACAAAAGGCTAGCCTCAAGGATTTGCAAGAGAGAAGAAAATGCATACTTGATAATTAGGTTAATTTGATGCTCAAGGACCAGAAAATCTGGGTTGGAAGATTTGAAAATTGTTTTTTAACTTGGCATACTAGAGGGCGACTTTAATTTAGTTACATTTCCGATCACAAGGTCCAAACAGCTCAATTACAATATAAAAAATGCAAATTTTAATAAATTATTTAATTTAGTGAGATTTTTGGTCGAAAGGTTAAAATAGATCAATAAATGCAGCTTTTGATAAATTGAATATGCTATTTAGAAATTGACCCAATTTCAAAATCGAAGTGTTCTATCTGTAACTTACCTCATAAGATCAAAATTTACACAGCAAAATGTATTTTTAAATATGTATCCAATCATAAAATTTGACAGATCAAAGCAACAGTGCTCAGTGCATTTGGTAAAAAAAGTAACTGAATAACCACATAACTTTGAGCAACAATAAATGTACAAGATTGACATGTCAGGACATGCTATCTGTTTGACAATGAGAAGATCGTTTCCTTTTGTTTTGGTGCCATGGATTGCAGGACCCTCCGATCCTTCATCCATTGCAGGATCGGCACCCCTCAATCTGGCCTGTGTTGGGCAATCCCAGGTTAACTCCAGTGATCCTGGACGACTTGAGTCCATTCTTTGCCAGTTCGGAGGAAATTCCAATCATGTATTCCTTGTTTAGTGAAGGTTCTTTGGGTTATAACTTTCGAATTCAATCCAACCCAACCCAATATTTCAAACAGACAAGATAGAACAGTTAGTTTTATTTAGTTCCAATTTTTTGAAGTTAGATGCTACTCTAGATCCATTACAGAAGAGCATTGAAGTTCATTGGTTAGGAAGGCAACTAAAGCATCAGACGCAGACACTGAATATTAAAGCACTTCGTTTCTTGCGAGAAAACAATTATTAGATTCTTTCTCACAGAATTACACGTCTAGATGCTAGCTTTGACATCATGTTCAAAGTTAAGCATATTCTTAGATTCCTGGAGATAAACATGCAAGATGAGTCAATTTGATACATTACAGGTGGCGCTCCTGAAATTTCTGGGGACAATTAAACAAGATGAGTTCAATTAGAAATGAAGCACATCCTCCACTGCACATAAAGCATTACAGATATATGGTGTTTATATAGAATTTTTTTACTAACTGCATAAAACAAAGAGAAAAGGTTCTCCATTAAATACTACAACATACCTTTACAGAATACAAGTCAATCACAGTAGGAGTGTGAGCAATAGCATCATCAATTCTAGCAAGTGCCCTATCATACTGACCGCGTCTATCATAATGCTGTACCAATAATTTTGACATAATCATAACATTAAGAGCAGGGTTTAAAAAGATGTAGAATAGCATGACAGTAACAGATATTATAAAATGAATAAAAACCTGTGCCATTAAAAAGAGAATCCACATGAGTGTAGAAGGAGGTTCTTTTTGAACCCTGCAGTTCACATAGAAAAACCCAGTCAAAAAATTAAAACAAATCTCCCATAAATGATATGTATGTGCAAATGACAACATGAAAAAGATCTCAGGTTTGACATTGTTATAATCTTTAATGGTTTCATCACATTTACTGACCCGTCCCAAAAGTTGAACCAGGAAAATTCATCCTAGGATATCAATTTTTGGAAAAAGTAGCCAAAAACAGTTACAATTGAAATAAAAAGTGAGATTAAAGAAAATTTTTGGAAGAATATGATATCATTATGCGAATTATGCCAAATGAAAAGAATATATTTATTGGAGGAGATCTCAATAGATATGTTAGAAATTAGTGTCATGGATATGACAAAATCTATGAGGTTTTGGTATGAAAATTGAAAGGAAGAGGGAAAAATATTCTTGATTTTGCTGACCTATGATCTTATACTAACAAGTTCCCATTTTATTAAAAGAGAACCTCATTTAATAACATTTAAAAGTGAGAAAAATAAATACTAAACCAACTTCATTCTTACAATAAAGAACAATATTACAAAGTTATTCATAATGAAGCTTTAAAAAGCCAACATAAGTTTGTGATTTTTGATGTTAAAATCGAAAGAACAATAAACACATTTAAAAAATATTTCTCTTAAAATAAAATAACAAATTAAAAAAGGGTCAAATGACAAACATTTAAAAATGAATTTAGATAAATGATTGTAAGTTAGACCAAGAAACCAATGTTATGTGAATGAACATGGCTATAAAGATTAGAGAGAGAGACAAAATAGTACTTAGAGAGGCTAAACGACATGGTCCACGTAAAAAGGAGATATGGTAATAGAATAAAGTAATGCAAAATAGAATAAAGTAATGCAAAAAACAAGAAAAAACAAAAGAGATTGGTGTAAAAAAATTGCTTAAGTGAGATAACAATGAAGCTTATGAACAATATTAGATAGCACAAAGTGAAGCAAAAAACATTCTTAGACAAGCAATTTCCTTAGTGTGATAACAATACAATTTATGAACAATATAAGATAGCATAAAGTGGGGCAAAAAAGATTGTTAGACGAGTAAAAGATAAAGCTTTTAAATAGATATATGAGAAATTAGAATGAAAAAGATGAAAAGTACATATATTATCAAGAGAAAGAGAGAGAGAGAAGATACCAGAATCTTAACCAAGTCAGATGTATCAAGAATAATGATGAATCATAAAGTAATACTCTGCTTGTTTTCTCCATTGAGTTGGGAGGATTATATTAGCAAGAATATTCTCCTAACATTCTTAAGTAATGCCAAATATCATGATCTTCTCCATTGGGTTCCTCTTTTTTTTTCTTTTAACCATCTTCCTTTCTCATTGTCATTCTTGATTTCAGTAGTCATTTCTTGTTTGTTTGGCAACACCAGTGCTCTTGCTACAAAAAAAAGAAATTATGCTCTTTAAAGTTTATAAAGCGATTGAACCTCGGTGCTTCATTTGTTGGAACCGGACATCCTCACAATGCCCAAGAACCCAGTCTGTAGTCAAAGGACAAGCTAGAGGCACATGAACTCTGTCTGGTTGGAACCAAAGTCAGTCTCAGATAAAGCAGTCTGTAGTCGAAGGACAAGCTAGAGGCACATGAATTCTGTCTGGTTGGAACCAAAGTCAGTCTCAGATAAAGCAGTCCAGAATAGCAGAAAAAACTAACAAAGCCTATGGATATCTGGAATATGAGAAAGGGACACAAATTTCAGTTCCCTTTGGTTAAACTCCCAGATATACAAGAAAATTATTACCATACTAAGGTGACAAAATATAGTCAAAAGGTGCTTCAAGTAAGAACCATTATTTCAGAACAAATATATACCGCATATGCCTGCATTCAGATCAACTAACTTCTTATCACAACACATTCTAATGGATTTATTATCAAGTGAACTACAAGCAAATAATCAACACTGACTTACACCCCAGGAAATTTTCCAGTAGAACGAACCGAATTTTCAAGTTCAAGAAACAATTCTTCAAGTATATCTGCCTGCAAAGCCAGTACGGTTATGGGTAAGTCAATGCTAGAATGGTCCTTGCTTATGGTCATATTAGCTATACAAGTCACGACCTTCTCGGAGTGATCATAAAGAGGCCTTAAATCAGAAAACAATGAAGGCACACCCTAAGCACAAGACAAGAAATAGCGGAGTTAGATCAATAAGAATGTTTCAAAAGTGCTATTCCGCATGCATAAATATCTGGATAAGACAAAATGCCAGTAACCATAGCCTTCATATAACAGAAGATGCAAAGATTCTGGCCATTAGCCATCCCAGAATGATGTGTGAACAAGTATCCAAAAACCTTGGTTAGAAGGGGTCTGACATAGCTATCAGCTGCTCCTCGAAACCTTTGCCCTTGTAGAAAATCAAGTGGAATTCGCTGCAAAGAAAATATAAATTCCATGAAGCATTGATAAAATACAAATCAACCACCAAAAATCCAAAATCAATTTAAAATAATTCCATGTTCATAGATAGAACGTATCAGCTGAAATATATATTGCATCAACTATAAGAAGCAAATTATGTACTGTTTCTTGTAATAAATTGTGAATTCCTTTTTAAAACCTTAAAAAATAAAGAAGAAATGCACAATAAACTTTGACCTGATTATGGAATTCTTCGAAAGATAAAAAGGATGAACTGAATCAGTGTCTGGATAGGTTGACAATATGAGAGTTAATGATAAAACTATACGCTCAAACTGCAACTATTTAGCCAATAGAATTTCTTTATACATGGAAATTGAGCAACAGTGATGATCTCACCTCTTAACTGTGAGATTCAGTTGCTAAGACCATGCTTTTTATTGAACTTATTGGGATAGGCAATTCATACTTCAAGTTATTTAGAACCCTAAAAATAAATAAATGTTGGAAATCCTCAATCTGATAAAACAAGAGATATGTCTATATGGATAGCTATTAGTAATCTGTCATATTATCATTAGTTTTTATATGTTGAGGTAGAAATGCAATTTCCCCTGGTTTCAGAGTAAAAATGCAATTTCCTGGAAGGTTGGTATTTTCTGAAATTTACAAGAGTCTTCTTTTGGTTACACAAATGACTTAGTGTCTTTTGGTTACACAAACATACGGTGCCATGTAATTTTTTTGGGACAAAAAAACACAGCCCACCACTACCTAGACACTGCCCTACCACAATAATGGACCACCCAATGACACAGGATGCATGTGCACCCACGCATGCACATGCGCCCAAGTGTGCCGCACACATTCATGGAGTAAGGTTGTTACTCATACATCATAATCAACAGGCTTATATTGTCAGCTATGAAAATGAATTTGCTACAACAAGAACTAGAACTTCCTATGTAATAGTGAGGTCCCTGTATGATCATGATAATTAAACAATGAAAAAAACCCACAGCAAAACAAACCTAGAAAAAAAATTATATTGTAAGGTCTTTATTTGAGTTTTTTCCCCTTCTTGGTAGTGTTATATGCTTTCAAGAAAGATATGCTTCAAAATGAGTGTCCGACAGCTCTTTCCATATGCAGTGCCCTTGGCTTGCATTGGAGGTTTTGCTTGACTCTGAGAATGCACAGCATCCTCTACTGAGCAATGTCTTTGGCTTGCATAAATTCTTGCCTTCTCAGAAAACTTCTAGTATGCTGTGTGCCTTACCATTGGATGATTTATATAAGCACAAAAGTTTTATGGTCACGATCAGTAGGTCAGCCAATTTCGGGATCATATTGGCACATGCCGACCTGATATCAGAGGGGGGGAGCAAGCAATTCCCTCCCTAGCTCCTCCCGCTTCGCAGCGCCACACCGCCACCGCCAATCCAGAGCTTTCCTTCGCCGTGTTGGGGCTTGGACATCGCCGCCAAGGCCAGCCACTGCTGCCACCTCCACGGAGAAGCAGCCAGCCACCAGCCTGTTTTCAAGCTACACCACCAGCCTATCCGAAGAGGTGATGTTTACCACATAGTTAGCCAGTTCTCAACCCAAAATTGGCCAATTCCGTTCCTGATTTACCAGTCAGATTGGATTTAGCTGATCCAGATGCGGATCTGCTGGACCCAAACTCGATCTAACTGATACTCCATAAAGAAAATTTTGATATTAGTCTTTTTATTTAATGTTATGGGGCAGGAAAATGGTTGATGTTGGCACCTGACATTTGCATAATTTTTGGAGGAAGCAAAATGCAATAAAAAGTATAAATCTTATTATATATGAGATTCAGGTCCTAAACAATTTAGAATCTATATATATGCAGCTTATGGAATGTCCAAGATGCCCAACTTGATGGCTGGGCTACCTATAGTTGAGATGCATTGGATGCTAACACTTTAGCATCATTCATCAAAAACAGATGGAGGGATCTGAGGATTGCCTATCCAATTGAATGCCCCGGAAGCCTATAAAACAGGGACTTTGAATTTGTTAAGTCTGGAATGCTAAGACTACAAGTTCAGATACATATACATGGAATTTGTTAAGTCTGGAATGCTAAGGCTACAAGTTCAGATACATATAAATGGAAATTGTCAAGGCCAGGGACACCTCAGTTATAAAAGAAATACATAGCTTGGTCAGTGGGACTGACAGCAAAAAAGATGTGTTTAAATATATATATATATATAGAGAGAGAGAGAGAGAGCTGGATGGACTTAAGTCCCCAAATATATTTGGAAACAGCAGCCAAGGTAGAATCAATGCACCTCAATTACCATACTGTTAAACCGACAGGTCATTATCAGATCCTATATCGACTGATGGACATGATTGACCACAAATATATAGTCTCAATCAGAATTTGAGGTGATTTCGTATGCCTAATCTGATGGCTGGATCACCCACACATGAAGGTCATGATTGGATGCCAATACTTGGCATCGTAGCAAAAACAAGAAGGCGGTGTTCCCTCTTCGGATTTCATCATATCAGGGGGGATTGAACAGTCAAAAGACTGTTCATTCAGTCATAAATTATCATAAATGAGACCAAAATCATATTAATTAGAGCATGAAAGAATATACCTGATGTCTCCAATGGAAGACAAAGAGGGGAAGCTATGTTCTCCAAGTGATGACTTCCTGATTGGCCAGCCAAATGGAAGGAGGATAGACAAGATAATCTGGGCCTTGATAGGTCTGAAATTTGCCAAAGCAATGAGGGATTGGTTCCCTCACAGCCCCAACAGGTCCTAGAAGGTATGATGCATGGCTGGAAAAGGGTACCCACAAAAAGAAAAAGAACTAGGATCTATCAGACCTGGAACATGTTCAGATCAAAAAGGGATCATCCCCTTAGATCCGGCCTTGGCAGGTGCTTAATTCACAGCAATATGGGCATGATCAGTATATTTTGGTCAGTGGAACTAACATCAAAAAAGTATATCTATATATATTTAAATATGCATGGCCAGCTGGGCTTGCGTTCCCAAATCTATTTAGAAAGAGACAAGGTGGAATCAAAACATCCCAATTGCCAAACTAGTGAGTAAAATGTCATTTTGAGACCCAATATTAACATATGATCCTATCAAGTTCATAAGGGTCTGGAATATGTTTAGAACTGAAAAGAGATGCCTCCTCTTCAATTTTAACTATGGTAGATGCTCAATTATGCATCTAGGATATCATAATAGCAAAGGGAGTATCTCGACTACAAAGAGATGAGGAATAGGACCACCCTGGCCTTGATAGATTTGGAAATCAAATCACCAAGGCAAACTAAGGACTGGCACTCCACAGCCCTGATCGGTGTATGAAGACCTAAAAATGGCCAAGAGAGCACCAGATGCTCAATTGTGCATCTAAGGTACCATGGCAACAAAGCAAAAGAAATAGAAAACATACCTACTGCTGCCAATGCTAAGAAGAGGAATAAAGAGTCTCTCCTCAAAAGCTTATTCAGCCGATGGATAATTAGATGCCAAGAGGATTACCGGGATCAGAATGGACCAAGGGATACTCAGAACAGTAATTGGATGACTCCTCACCAATTAAGAACCATATGATGGGCACATACATGTCCAAGCACAAACTGAGCATGGACAGGGAGAAGAGGATGGAGAAAATAGAAAAAACAAGGCCTGTTAGTCAATCCACAGCAGAACCAGTGAACTCAGATATGCCACTGCAGGTTCTGACCAAAATCGGAGAAAATTTCACAAACCTAAGGTTTTTGCAATCTGTCTTCAAGCCTCCATGAAGAATCCAGATAACAAGAAGAAGAACCAGTGAACTCAGATATGCCACTGCAGGTTCTGACTAAAATCAAAGAAAATTTCACAAACCTAAGGTTTTTGCAATCTGTCTTCAAGCCTCCATGAAGAATCCAGATAACAACAAGAGACAATAGACAGGAAGCACCTTAAGGAGGGGAAGATGCAAGATTAGTCTCTAAAGAGTTCAGTACTTCCTCAAAGGCACTGCTATTATACAGGTTTTCTTCTGTCTATATCTAAAATTTACCATGCCTATGCCTAACCATCAGGGCTACTTGTTTCCCCCTCACTTGGTACCGTCCAGCACATTTACACATCTTCGAAGATTAATCCACTTTTCATTAATCACAAGCCAAGATCCCAAAAATTACAACCCCAAAATTCTAAAATAATCTGGCACTTTAGAACTGAAAACACGTAAAAGAGGCCATGTATAAATGGAGCGCTGGCTGCACTGCACAAAAAGTGCTACATACTCAAATTTAGATATGTATCTATGGTGGCAAACTCTGCCACTTATTCTGCAGAGAATGCCCCATGTCAAAACAGCTTACAAGTTACAACCCTTACAGGTATGCCCCACCCCTGCAGGACCTATTGTTATTTTTGTTATTCCTGAGCTTTCGCTTCCACCTAAATGTCTTCCAGATTACTGGCTAAGGTATGACATAAGATCAATCCAATCAGATTTTCCAGGACCACAATGTGCATATATGGATTGATCAGATCCACATATCCACCACTCACCGCTGCTGCTATGGCTGTTGCCCATGTCTTGATCGGCCTTGCCATTGCTATCGGCTACTTAAGGTGATGATGGTGGATGACAAAGTTGGCAAGGCCAGCCCTTGCAAGCATGTGTGACGCGGAACCTATGTTGTCCAAGGTGAGGGGAGGGTCGCCTCACCTCACGCACCCAAGGTGAGTACCTTAGGCACTTGAGGATAGATATATATTTTAATATATTTAATAATATATACTTATATACGACATTAAAACTTTTGAAGAAAAACAAAAAAACTCACTTCTAGGGCTCGGGATATTAAGGCCTCAGGCTGGAAGACTGAGTATGGTTTCGGGGTGGAGGAAGAAGATAAAGTTATCAGATTCTGCCCATACTAGGTCCGGATCCGGGCAAGGCAAGAGAGGCGAGAAATGCCGAGGCAAGGCATTTCTTGCCTCACCTCGGTGCCTAGGCACCTGGCGAGCGCCTCAGATAACAGTGTGGAATGGAGCAAGGAAGAAGACAAAGGAAGAAGAAGGCCCCAAACCTCCCAGGGCTTCTCGCCCATGCCCCTCTTGCGTGATTGCTCCCTCGCAAAGCTTGCAGCACGAGTTTCCTTTTCAAAATAACTTTCATTCAATTTCATTGATTGTCATGCATAATAGGTCCTTGATGAAGGGGGCAGTGACAATTTCAAAGGGACCTTCATATATGTCTAATTCAATATGTATCCTAAAAAAATTAAGTTATAAAAATATCCTATTAACACTTGAATTTCTAATATAAAGATGCAAAAACATAAAATAAAATATCTATAAAATCATGCTGATGTTCTATCTCATATTGGCCCAATCATGTCGAAGTCATTCAACTATAACCACTCTGTGCCAATGTGGGAGGACAAGATCTAAGGAAAGAACGAAGCAAGATCTAAGGAAGACTCAGGCCCATAACAGGGAAGACGTGAGCCATCAGGTGCATGGTTTTAAAAGAATAAAGAAAATGGAAGGCCAGCTGATACCAGACTGCCCTCTGGATGAGCCCAGATCCATGGACTGAGCAATCCATGCCCAATCCTTTGTTTTCCTTGCCCTTAGCAACCAGTAACGATTATTTCATCATATGAACTATCAATTTTAAATTCTCTTTCATTAAGAAGTAAGATGACTCCTTCGAAAAGATTAATTGGGAACTTGAAAGAGATAAGACATGAAAAAACATTTAAGACATCAACCTCAATTCACCAAATCTATAGAGGTGAGGTCAAGTAAATAAACAGTGCTTGTCTGTTTTCAAATTGAAACAATAATCAAATGTTTAGTTGTATAATATAACACATCTATATATGTGTGTATAAATATTTTCCCCACACCATGTTGCACATGTAGATTGAAGGAATCTCAAGATGACAGGAGGTCGAGAAGCAGAAAACATTAAGTGAAAGACAACAATCACAATATCAATGGCAAAAAACTTAAGTACATGTTTTTTAACATGACTGGGACAACCATTTTCGATTCATTATGATAGTTAAAAAAAAAAAGAGTACATGGTCTACTAAGAAGCAAGAGAACTTCAAGAAAAACTTGAAAAGGATGCAGATCTCTCCCTGAACAAGGACTCGTCAACAAAAACCCCTTCCCGGTAAAATACCACTCTCAAACCAAAGTGGACAAAGAATATAGGATGCCAGCATGATTCTCAAAATGATCTTCGGGTTCCAATCTAACCGCATCAACAGTAATTCATTAGTGTTGCTAGGCTCCGTCCAATTCAAATTCCAGCTCCTAAACAGGGTACTCTAAAATGAATGAATGATACCACAGTGTATAAACAGATGATCGATGTCTTGCTTCTTGACTCCACAAAAAAACACATAGAAGATACTCCTATGGCTGGATCTTGTGCAGGTGACATCTTGAGGGTAATCTCCGTTCCCCAAAACACATAGAAGTACAATGTTAATATCTAGAATGTATGGTAAAAAACAGGCTCCTCAGTCTCCATGGGATACCATGCAGATCAAACATCTCCAATATCTAGCACATTAAGCTTCTTATGAACCAAGCAGACACTAATCAACCTGCAATTTCTCCAGTTAACAGTCATCACAGACCTTGATAAAGACCATCAGTGTCTCTGAACAACAGTGACAAAATAGGTAAGGACAATATGTGTGTATGCCTTAAATATTGATGTTACAAAGAGCTATCAGCAATCACTAAACATTCATGAAACCAAGAAAATTATTAACATGCACAATACAAGTAAAGAGAGAACGCAATGTGGCAAGTCGGTGGCTTATATTATGCCAAAAATAATGATAAATAAAATTTCAAACCATAATAAAAAAAATATGAATATCAATTTTTGACAGTAGGAGGCTGGTAGAACTAGTCACCTTTACAGCAGATGACCAACTGTATTGTTCTCCAAGAGAATTATACAACTCGTTCAAACTCTCAACTTGATCAGATGTGTACTGACCTCCTTCAGTATACAACCCAAGGCATTTCTGAAGGCCCACATAATAGCTGAAAAAAAAAAGAAAACAAAATTGTGAATTGGCTATTCCATGCTAGAAGACAGAAAAAAATACTGTTATGTTGGATGAAGGGTCAGTCTTAATTATGGTGATTTCTTGGACTTTTTAAGAACTTGGCAATATCAAAAATCATTTTTAGAATTTAGTCAGTTCTGGTATTATCTAGTAAAAAGATCTCTCTCCAATTGTAATTCTAAGAAAGGTGGGCATCTGATTAAGTGGAACTGTTATATCCACTAAAGAGTGAGGTGCTGGCACCATTGCTCTAGAAGTCATGAATGACGTATTACATTGCAAGTGGATATGAAGAATTGATAGAGGTCACAAATCCTTATGGGTTTCCATTGTGAAGAGCAAACATTGTTCAGAAGAGAATGGCAAAGAAGAAATTATTTCATCAGCAGGTGTTGCAATGTTTAGAAAAATATTTTTTATCTCATGAACATGAACATTGGTTCCACTTAAGTAGACAATGGAAAAGAAAGAGCTTGCCTAAGGAAAAACAAAGAAACAAAAATCAATTTGACCCTCGAGGAGACCTAGTTTCCCGCACTTTATTCATTATCCAATGATGACTGGTGCGAAATTGCACTCTTTGGAAGATACCTCTAGACAGGCCTCTTGGCAATACTGTAGGATGAGGTCAGAATCCAGAATATGCCAGGGCCTTGAAACAGGATGACTCTGTCTGACTAGTCAATCCAGGGGAACCTGAGAATCGGCTTGAGTCAATTAAGAATCTGCCTGATTCAGTCGAGGGTAGAGCTTATTTGGCAGAAATACAGCTTGAATCAGCTGATACAGTCAGCTACAAGCCTACAGATCAAGGATTGAATAATCCTGAGTCCTGACTCAGAATTCAATGATCCCAGATCTCGCCAATTTAGAAGATCCAGCGCTGGGACCGGCCAGGGATTAGCAAGGAAGGCAGGGGAGGATAGAACCATGAACAGCCAGGGCTAATCCGAATCCAGACCACATTGGATCAGCTGATCAGCCAAAAGCTCAGAATTGACTCAGGTTGAAACAATTCAACCCTGAATCAGACCGAATCAGCACGAGTCAGGATAGAATCAGCCGATTATGGCAGATTCCAACTAGGATCAGCCAGCCCAGGATCTGGAAGACTGGATCTCAGTCCATCAGAGCCAGGTTCAACTGAATCGGCAGATTCTGATATGAATCAGATCATTTCTGCCAACCGTGGCCGATTCGAGCTGGAACCCTGTCTGGATCGAAACATCAAAGCGGATTCAAGCATGGCTTGCAGGATCAACCAATCATGGATCATGATCAGCACCTGCAGACTTGAGAGGGAGCCTGATTGGCCTATATCAGCAGATTCCACACCAATCCCTCAGGGTTCCGGCATATCTGTGGGTGGAGGGGCAGCTGATAACCATCCCCTGCACAAACCAGTGTCTCATAGCCTTTGCAGGGAAAACATGAAGGATCCAGATACTCCACATGTCCTAATCAGACAAGCAGGCCCAATAACACCGGATCTACAACTTAACATTACGAATCCAGTCCAGCAGAACCCAGTTACTGGGGACCCACGTGTTGAATAGGGACCAAATATTTCATCTGACTGAAATGACCAGTACCAGAAAATCAGATTTTTACTGCGGTATCCGAGTTTTCCTGGTTTTACCTGATTTTTCTGAATATTTTTACTTTTTATGAAATCCAATCCAGGCCAATCCTTGATCACATTTTCTTCCCTTGGATCGGCTGGCCCAATCCCAATCCAGATCTGGATCAGCCAACTCATAAATCCTTGGAATCAGGATCTGCTATCTGGATTGGCCAATTCCGATCCGGATACTACAGCAAACCGTGAAGATTAGTCATTACCCCTATGATTGGGATCAGCCACTGCTGATCATAGAAACTTTTCTTCGTATGAATATTTTTGTCTAATGAGAAGAATAATTTTTCACCTTCACAAACCTGTCAAATCAGGTTACTACTACCCCGTCCAAAAAGGATTCAGTGGCATGGAGGAAAGGCAAAGAAGTATATCTTGCATTAAAATATTCAAAAAATGCTAAGTGGAAAGGGGTGTAAAGTTGGTAGGTAAAAAATTGGAGCAGGAGAAAAAAAACTTCCTGTCAAAATTTAATTTTTCTTGTCAACAATTGCTTGGAGAAGATTTCAAGAACCACCGGGTTCTTTTCTCAAAGATCCAAGAGATAAAATTTTGCTATTTCATGCTATCTTTTTAAATAGCATTGACCATACTTTCCTAAATTGTAACATATTAATAGTCTTTGGCAAGCTTTTACAAGGCCTTGGACCCTCATTTTAGTCCCAAATCAATAAGTAGTTTTCTCCAACAGAAGCAAAACCCGCACAACCATATTGACAGAGAGGTGCTGAAATGTCTTTTCTTAGTGTGAGATAAACGACCACTCAGATCTGATTTCAAGCCTGTAAAGGTGACTCTCCAATGGTTTGCTGCTCACTCAGGGTTAATCTATCGCTGGAAATGTGAGTGGTTTCAGCTTTCATTCCTTGTTGTCCTTCGTGAAAGAATAAGATATTATTTTGGCAGCTGTCTTATGCGCAAGGCTTTGTTTCTGATCCTTGTTCTCTTTGGCTCTAATGTCTCGATGGCCCTCTATTTGTTTCCCATGTCTTTTTCGCCACTTTCTAGTAGTAATATATTTGTGTTTCTTTAAAAGAATACCTTGAGAAAAATTAAACTAAATGTGTTTTGAGTAACCTTTCTTCCTCTTCGAACCATCAACAAAAAAACTGAGAGAATTGTTCACTAGCAGTCTGTTACCCATCCCAACATGTGTTGGAGTCTCATATCTTTGTTACTGACAACAGATTCAATGTTTCAAGCATAATGAATATATTAGGATTCAGAAAAAATGTGGGAGTGGCAGCAATTGTAGATAAATTGAAAGAAGAGAAATTGATATAATTTGGACATATTAAATGTAAACCTAAGAAAGTTATAGTTAAAAAACAGAAAATATCAAAATAATTGAAACAGAAAAGGTCATGATAGACCCAAGTTAACCTGGAAGAGGATAATTTAATATGAGTTTGATGAGTTAAATATATTTAAAAAAATAACTCAAAATCGATATGAATAGAGAAAGAGACTCCAATTACCCAACACCAATTAATTTGGAATTACAGCTTGAATTGAGTAGAGTTGGGTAGCACATACATGACATGTCATTAGTGTAGTTCTCTGTCAAAATCCAACCTGAGCTTGTATTCCTTTTCTGACTGAATATGTATACCACTAACCAACTAATACAACTTGTTGAAAGCTTTCACCCGCATCCTTGGGGAAGATGTGCCAATAGGATGAAATAAAAGAAGGTAGCATGGATCTCCTTGTGATACTCAAGCTTTTAGAATCACCAAGAGGGAGTTACATCACCCTAGCAAGATGCTGGCCTTAAAAATGCAAGTCAAACCCTGTTATCTGTTTCTGCTTCAAACCCATAAAAGGTGCCAACTGATCACTTTCAACAGGACAGGCTCATGGTTTACGGAATCGGCTGATCCGAATAGGAATTGGATCAACATAAGCCAACCACCCTCCCTGGATTTTTACCCGAATCAGTCAAAATAGACCAACTAGACACGAATTGGTTGATTCTGAGCCAATTCTGGCGACTCTTGCCAGAATCGGCCGCCACAAACGGCGGGGGCACCACAGTAACTTCCCTGTCTAAGCATGGATTGCAGAATCAGCCGATCCGGATTGGGATTAGTCGACTCTTGGATCGGATTGAACCCCACTGATCTGATTCTTGCCGGAACTACAGATCCAGCCCGGACTTCCAGCCGGGTTGGGCGGAATCACTTGAATCGGTCGAGGATCGACTGATCCAACAAGATCGAATTGAGAATCCCGACCGATTCCTCAAAACCCGAAATTGTCCAGAATTGACTCGACCGATCCAGCAGGATCGAAATGGGAATCCTGACCGATTCCTCAAAACCCGAAAATGTCCGAAATTGGATCAATTCCGGACCCGATTCTAAACCGTTTTTTGGTCTGATCTCCCCCAATAAGGGGGTGAGGGAGATCAGACCAATTCCCTCTTCTCACCCCCGATCCTCACCTCTCCCCTCCCCTTCAATCTCTAGGGCTCGCCCCTCCGGCGATCCAGCGTAAAAAGCGGCGATCCAGCTGTGGGAGGTGGCAAATCCCCCCTAAAAAGGTAAATTTGGGGGGGAACCCCAATCCACGACTACTCTATGCCCTGTTTATGATAATGTTAACATATTAATAAATTTCACTATCACTCGTACTATCACATATATATAAGATTCATAATCATAAATATATATTATATACTTAAAATTTATAAAAATCTATTTTAACTCTCCTCTCTCTTATATGATAGTTTCTCAAAATGAACTTACTTTGTATGGCATTGTTTGGTAGAATGTTATGCGCATTTTTTATTTTTATTTTTTTACTTATTCCTATCCTTTTTCCTAATTTTTTGTGTTTTTTTGTAATTTTATAATCTAAAAAAATAAAAAAATTGACCGATCCGGACCAATCTGGGATTGCCCTTTTGTCCGAAGGATCGGCCGATCCGGATCAGATCGGTGGTCACCGATCCTGATCCCGCGATCCTTGTGCCTGAATCATCTGATCTGGCTCGTACCGGGTCTGGACAGTATGATTGCCTTAACACCACTGTGTCGGTGCCACCCTGACCCTTGGACCAGAATCTGACATGGAATCCATTTGCTTTACTTTTTTGCATTTTTTTGTTTTTTTAAAGAACCAACACAAGCTGATTCTGGATCGATTTTTCTTCCTTGGAATCAACCAATTCTAAATCGCAATGGAATCAACACTAGCCAAACCAATCTCCAATTATGACTCCACAACCCATGGATAGGCTTTTAATCCTGTAGTTCTACCCATTCAAGGATAATTAAGTTGTCATATATGGCATAGATGACCAGTAAATCTATGTCAATATTGATTTCTTCTCTTCATATTAAGATAAAAAAATGTCCTCGCGGACATGAAAGATCAAAAAACAATGTCCTCACGGACATGAAGGATCATTTTCAGAAGAAAAGTTGGTAATATCCTCAACTTGTTAATAAAAAGCAAACACTATTCAAATGTATCAGAGACAAGGTTTCTCCAGCTAAATTTTGAATATGCTAGAAACTGCAAGTTTCACAATTATTGTAGCACACTTTATCTTATAGAGGAAGGCTGGTCCTTTGTTGGAAGCTGAACTATCTTTCTTTGATAAGGTAAGGTAATGGCTTTTCTGGCATGGAAACAGAGCTCAAGATAGAGGTTGGCATGACATTAACTGGGGCAGCATATGTAAACCCAAGAAAGTAAGTTTGGAAATCAAAAATCTTAAAGGCTTCAATATGCTCTTCTTGCAAAGTTGAACTGGTAGCTACTGCTATAAAAGCAAGATTATGAAGAATGATTGTGTTGGGAAAAAAGTACTTTGGGAATCTTAACAAAGAAGTACATCTTATACAGGTTGCTATAGAATCTTCAATTCAGAATGGATATCTTAGCGGCCGCAGAGTTCATGATGCACTTAGGCATTGGGATTGGGAGAGATGCCCTTTTCAGAAAGCTGACTAGTGTGGAGAACTCGCCCTGCAATCAGCCTTTTCAGTCTTATTGTTGATTGATGCGGATGTCAATGTATGGTTGCAAACTAGTAAAATAGTACAAGTAAAACAATGTTAACACTTAGTTCCCAACATTTAGACAGAACCCCTGGAAGGAAGAAAAGAGATACCTCGGTGGTGCATATGATGCATCTATTGCATCAGGTTGAACTGGACTTGCTTGCGATGTCGCGAAGAGTGAGGTGCTCTGGTGATTTTGCCTTCCCCACCCTCCCACCACACCCATTCTCCGTCTCCCGTCCTTCCACCACCTCCCCCTCCACCTCCTCCTCCTTCGCATCACCTTCCTCTCCCCCCTCCTCTCCTCACACATAGCCACCTAAACTCTCGTACTCTCACTCCCCCCCTTCTCCGTAGTGGACGACCGTCCATCACCATTGTCAAGACTGACCCAGCTAGCTGTAGGTGTTGCTTAGGTCAAGGTCATCGGCAGCTCGGCTTCATGCCGCAACAGATTTGTATGCCACCTATTTGAGAAGATGGGCCACTCAACTGGGTATGTAGATGAGCTCCAAAACATCCCCCTACCTCCTTCATCTCCAGCTGATTCAGCGGATCGTTCGACAACTCACTCCCTTTGCTTCTCTGCCCTCCCCCCATGAGCTCCCTCAGGCAGTCAACCTGCCTTGGGGGTGAACTTTGCACGAAGAAATAGCTCTCTGGCTAGGGTCCCATCCGGAGTTCGCCTACCATGTGGAGGAGGCCTATAAATTGTTGCAGTGCCACTGGCAGCCTGGCCAGAGAGCCGAGGCCTGGGAATGATGGGTACCGAAGATCTCAGAGGCTGCTTGCCTGGTCCGCAATAAAGCATACAGAGATTGGAAGGACTGGGTTGTCAAAAAGTCCTTCAACACTTTGGACAGTAACTCGATCTCGTTTCAGTGGTGGACAATCGAATTCAAGGCCTCCCCACCATTTCTGTTCGGACCTTTCTCACTGTGTCATCTCTGGTATCCCCCTTCACTGATGGAGCGAAGAAGCCGTCCACAAACTTCTGAAACCTATGGGAAACCTTGTCAGCATACGGTGAGGCATCTTGATTGAGTTTGGAGTCGACAGGGTACATGCGCTTATAAAACTTAGAACATAAATCACTCTGCCGCTATAGATACGTGCATGGGCAGAAGGTCGTTGCTTATGGGCAATGGGGTCTACTGTCCAGTGACAGCCAGTGGTCAACCAACTAGTGCACTTGGAGGCTGGAGCAGAGCAAGATAAAGCCTTGACGTCTGCTCCAGTGGCATCATTGATTCATTATCCTAGGTGGAGCTTGCTGTCCGTCCCGGAGTCCAAGACACCCACAGATGCCTTCCAAATAATCTGCAAGTAAGCCTCTCTCCCCTCACTTGGATCCTTCCAACTGCCTTCTTCCACCCTCACCTCCCTACCGCCATCTTGCCAAGTATGTCTATTCACAACAGCTCGCCGCACGCTCCCAAGACAGCTTTTCGCAACCACTTTAGTTTACCTACGGACTTCCAAACTCATTGAGTCGTTTCCATCCTTTGTCCAGTTAAATGCCTCCTTTCGGATCCTGTCTCGCAGGAGCCCAAGGCTCCAACTGGCTGTATCCAAACAGGCCCCGATTGTGGTAAATCCCCCCGCATTGTCCACACACCCCCCCCCCAAAAGTGGAACGATAAACTGATCAGATCCCTTTGTCACCGGTTGGGAGTTAACCAAGGAGGTAATAAAAAAGCTTTCTGTATTTCTGCTGCTCCCTCCAGAATTCTTCTCAGCCCAAATTCAAAATAGAAACCTCAACAAAAAAGGTGGGAATGGGGTAAGAGAGAGGTCAAATTCCTTCTCACCGATGAAATTTTGGACGATGGCATCAAACTGAGGAAGAAGGGAGAGGGGAAAAAGTCAAACTAAAATGAATATCATGTCCCGGAATATCTGTGGGTTGGAGAGAGACAAAAGCTATTAAAATTAAAAGAATGTCTACCTATGTTATCAAAGGTGAGTGCCTCAAGTGCCTAGGCACTAAGGTAGGGTGAGATGAGGCCTTAGTGCCTCGCTCCAATGGAGACCACCTCAATAACCTCTGCCACCTAGGTGGCTAAGGTGAGGCAGTTGAAGTCACCTTGACTGCCTCGCCCGGACCCGGTCAGGTCCGAAACTTCAAAACGCCCGGACCCGGTCAGGTCCGAAACTTCAAAATCCCCCCTCCGCAGCTCTCTTACACCTCAACAGCCCCGACGAGAAGAAACCCCGCGCTCAGGACCCCCCACCAATGGACTTCCCTCTGGAGCCCTAGCCTGACCAAGGATCGCGGGATCGGGATCGGGATCGGGATCGGTGACCACCGATCCGATCCGGATCGGGATCGGATCGGTCCGGATCGGCCGATCCTCCGGAAGAAGGGGCGTCCCGGATCGGTCCGGATCGGGCAATTTTTTTAATTTTTTTAAATCATAAAAAATCTCAAAAAATCAGGGAAAATCAGGAAAAAATCACAGGAATAAATAAAAAATTTTAAAAAAATATAAACCAATGTGGAAGACATTCTATCAAACAATGCCATACAACGTAAGTTCCTTTCAAGGAATTGACATATAAGTAGAAATTATTATATAAAAGAGAGAGAGAGAGAGAGAGAGAAGAGAGTTAAATAGATCTTTATGTAAATTTAAGTATATAATATATATTTATGATTATGAATCTTCTATATATGTGATAGTATAAGTGATAGTGAAATATATTAATATGTTTACACTATCATCAGCGAGACGCAGAGTAGTCGCGGATCGACCTGTTTAGGGGGGGATCGGCCAATGTTTAAGGTGGAAGGGAAGGGGGAAGAAGGGATCGGACCCCCCTAAATTTACCTGTTTAGGGGGGGATCGGCCAATGTTTAAGGTGGATTGTTGGGGGGGGTCTAGGGGGAGCCCAGACAATGAAGGGGAGGGGGGAAGTAAGAATGAGGGGTGGAAAGGGGGAATCGGTCCGATCTCCCCTTATTGGGGGATCGGACCGGAAAATGGTTCAGAATCGGGTCCCGAATCGATCCGATTCTGGACCCTTCTGGGTTCTAGGGAATCGGTCCGGATCGACCGATTCCCGGATCGATCCACCTGGATCGGTCCAGGATCGACCGATCCGGTCGATTCAGACCGATCCAGCCGGGACTCCCGGCTGGATCGGTAGTTCGGGCTGGAATCGGATCGGTGGGTACCGATCCGATCCAAGAATCGGCCGATCCCAATCCGGATCGGCCGATTCTGCAATCCATGAGCCTGACGCTGCCAGAGAAGGCTGCCGCCGCCGCCGCCGAAGAAGAAAGAAAAAGGCTCCCCTGCTGTCAGAGGAAGTTGTGGTTCCTTCCCCCCAGTGTGTTTCTGCATTTTTTTCTTATACAGAGCTCTTTCTCTATGTCTTCCGGTTTTAAGACTTCTTCTAATCTTTTCTTCTTATTAATTGCACTGGTTTCTTCCTCTTCACATCAGTCTCATTCTTTCTTTAATTCACACAATCCCTTGAGGTGAGTTTGACAGCTTTTATTTTTATTGGAGGTAAAAGATGATAGGTTGTTAGCAAGTTTTTTAAATAATAGGGTGTTTGGTTACGTTTTTTCCCCTTATTTTAACATAAATTTCAAAAATGAAAGATTTAAGGTGTTTGATTCTTCTTTTTAACTCCTCTTTCTTTTTTAAGAATGGGATGTTGCGTACATTTAATCTCTTCCGGACTAAAAATAAGGTAAGACTTGTTTTATTTTTAAGACAAATGCAGAGGTGGAGGGGGGCAATGCGGGAACGTGCAATGGGCATTCTCTTGCGTGGGCTGACCATCTCTCCTTGCGACCCGACCATTCTTGCACGGGCGAGAGTCTACAACAACCATCTCTCCCAATGCCATCTCTCCTCATCAGGCCTCTCGTCACCTTGTTCTCGTGTGTGGCGGCCAACCTGCTGTCGCCCTCTCCTTGTTAGACCTGCCATCGCGAGACTTGTCTTCATAGGTAGTAAGGTTCTTCCCTCCCTTTCTCTCTCCCCCTCTCACAGTCGCATGCGACGGCCGAGCCCTCTCTCCCTCTCTCACCCTCTTGCTCTCACGCACAGCAGCCTACTAGACCTCCCTCTCTCTTGCGCTTGCGAGCAGCACCCATGCCTTCCCTCCCTCTCTCTCCTGGCGCCCTGTTCTCGTGCGTGGCAGCCGACCGGACCTCCCTCCCTCTTGGCAGCCGACCGGACCTCCCTCCCTCTTGTCCTCACGAGCGGCACCCAGGTCCTCCCTCCCTCTCATGTGTGGCACCGTACCTCCCTCCCTCTTGTGCTCACAAGTGGTGCCCGGGCTTCATCGTAACGGAGAAGGGCCTTGGCTGGAAGGGGAAGGGGAAATAGGGAGGCCTTTGCTGCGGAAGGAAGAGGTTGTAGGCGGGTAAGAGGCAGCCACTAGGGTCCTGTTCGCATTAGTTTATTTGGTGTTTGTTCAGATTTTTTTTGGATACATTCTACTCACATGTGGTTGTTGTTCACGAATTGTATTAAGAAATATTTTGAAATTGTTTCCAAACAACGTTGGATAATTTTTAAAATTTGTAACATTTTTACCAAACACATAAGTATGTGTTTCTCTAATTTTAAAATTGATACTGAAATACAAGACTATCTTGATTTCAAAAATAAGATTATCTTAACTTTGAAAGAACAACCAAACACCCTATAAGGTTGTGAAAGAGGTCGGTACATCAAATGTCCCTCAAATTGTTACAGACAATGAGACGAGCTATGTAACTATAAGATGTATTTTGATGGACACACTCCGCTATTTATTTTGAACACCAAGCGCTACTCACTATCTTGATTTGATGCTGGAAGATATTGCAAAGTTGTCATTTTATCACCAATAAAATCCACAAATTGACATGCAAAGTGTGCAACAAACTTTATTTATGGACACACCAAGCTTTTAGCATCGATGATGATGTACACAAATAATAGCAACTTTATTCATGCAATTGTAAATAGATTTGCAACAAACTACTTAAATTTGGATAGCTTAAATACATGTAAGGATGATTTGCGACATGTATTGACGTCGCAGGCTTAGACAAGTAACAACAATCTAAGAAACAAAAATGTTGACTTGTAAAATTGTTTTGAACACAACATTTTGGAAGGGAGTGACATGCTTTGAAGATATTCAAGTCCATGGTTCGTCGGGTCGCGACCCCACCCCGACCCGGTCAGTTTTGGAGCCGACCGACCCCGACCCCATAATTATTATTTTATTATTATTTTTGGCGACCCCGGCCGACCCGAGTCGGTTTGGGGCCAAACTGACCCGGTCCCAACTCCCGACCCCACCTTCCTTGTTCAAGTCACTTATCTTTACATTGCGACTAGTTGATAGTGCAAAGTCTTGCAACTAACTACTTAAATTTGGACAACTTAAATACAGGCGAGGATGATTTACAATGTACGTTTACATCGCTAACTTAGATAAGTAACAACAATCGTTGAAACAAAAGGTTGACTTATGAAATTGTTTTAAAGACAACATTTTGAAAAGGAGTGACATATGCTTTGAAGATATTCAAGCCACTTATCTTTATATTGCAGCTAGTTGATGGTGAAAAACTAACAATAGAATACACATGAAGTCATTGATCGTGCCAAGTTAGAAATAAAAAAGACATTAGATGATAAAATAGACAAATATGGTCCAATTTGAGATATCATTGACAGAAAATAAGATTTTCAAATTTCAACTACATCATCCCTTGCATGCTACGAAGTATTATCTAAATCTCTAATTTAACTTTGTTAATCCTGACATTGAGAGTGACAATGAAATTAAGTGAGCCTTGTATGATTGTATTGAAAAGTTGGTACATTTACATGAGAACCAAGAAAAGATTTTTAGGCAATTGGCCATGTATAGAGAGGCACAAGGCATGTTTGGTAGGGAAATGGCCATTCAGCAATGGAAGACATCAACTCTAAGTACGACATTGATTGCAGAATTGCCGGAATCAGATTGGAATCGGCCGATTCCGGATTCCATGCGGAAGGGCCGATTCCAACAGGAATTCCGCGGAATCGGTCGTAATCAGTCAGAATCAATCCGATTCCGACGATTCTGTCTAGAATCGGTCGATCCTGACCGATTCCACGGTAGACCGGTTCGATTCCCGAGAATCGAACCGATTCCGGCCCTTTTAGGGCCGGAATTGACCGTTGCGGTCGATTCCAATGATCCAGCAGCGCAGCGAGGCTCCTTCCAGCGATTCTGAGCGATTTCAACCCTTGGAATCGAGGATTCCGGCGATTCCGGGGTCGATCCCAGCTCCCTACGCCAATTCCGGTGTGATTCCAGCAGCGATTCCAGCGATTCCGGCCGATTTCATCAAGGGATTCCGCCGATCCAAGCTCCGATCGGCCTCAATTCAACCTCTTGTTCAATCCTTAAAAGATTATTGGTAAGATTTCTTCGCTGAAAACTCCGTACGCCCATTCTTACGCATTTCCGACGACTCCGAGCGTGGTTAAACTCGGTGATTTCCGACCGAACAACTCCGTTTAAGTTCTAAATTAATCGATTGAATATTCTTTGCACGGAAAAAATCTCGGATATCCCGTACGCCTATTTTTACGCGTTACCGACGACTCCGAGCATGGTTAAACTCGGTGATTTTTGATCGAACAACTCCGATCAAATTGTAAGAACATCGATTGAATGTTCTTTGTACGGAAAAAATTTTGGATACCCCGTACGTCCTGTGGATGAATGCTAATCTTTTTTTAAAATTTTTTTATAACTAATTTCCTATTTTTAGGAATTTTTTGTAAATTTTTTAAATTTTTTTGATGAAAAAAATTCAAAAAAAATCGATCTAGGCTGATTCCTAGGAATCGGAATCAGATCGGTCCCAACCGATTCCAATTATGCGATCCATGGGGTACGATGATTTATTATTAATTGTTATACTTGTATTCATGATTCTAGTGTAGTCTTCCTATGTCATTTAAACCCATTAAATATTTATTTTGTAGTAAATTGATGAGTAGATTGGGGAAGCGTGACTCCCCAACTACAAAAGTTGACAATATGCATATTGAGCCAAAGATTACCGTCTTAGATCTCAGCTTCATCTCAGATTGGTGAAAGAGAAGAGATTTTATGAAATTCTCAATCTTGAGATATACCGATCTCACATTTCACTTATTATCTTACCCAAAAAAATATCATCTTGCATCTAGATTTTATCTCATAGAGACTAAAAAAAGAAATCTCGAAAAAATCTAGAAAGATCGGATCTCGAAAATACCAATCAATATGCATATTTAAGTGAAAAATGCTCATGTAATCTCTTCAAAAAGAACAAGATAAACTCATATTAAACATCAAAATAAGTTGTGAGAGAATTAAAAGAAAATATAGCCATAGAGAGGGTAAACTATTGTTAATAACAGACATGCAAGAGATTTTATGTTAGGTATAAGTTCATCTTGAACAATATGGATAGAAGATTGATGACATCTTGGGCCAATTGTAAATATATAGTCATAAAAATAATAAGTTGTAAAATTTTATCAAATAATATATAGATGAATATTTGGATTAATTACATAATAAATTTAGCAATATATAAAGCAAACTTAGCAAGGCCATCTAATAAGTTAGGAACAGTAATAGGAGGAGAAAATCAAGATATCAGAGTTACTATAAAGATAATCGTGTTTCAATGATGTCGTTTCTCATATACATGGAAAGAAATAGATTCTTGGGACATATCGAGAGATTCTCCGGAGATCACATTCCATGATTAAGTCTAACACGTAATGCCTCTAGTTGTGAACGTAATTGGAGCACATTTGAACATGTGATATTCTTTTGTAATTCCAAAAAATTTTAACTAATCCTATATGATTTGTTTGATTAATACAATGATGTATGCATTTTTATTTGTTATTGTGTAGATTCATATCCAAAAAATAGACATAAACAAAAGAAATTGAATGATTTAGTATTCGTCCAATACAACCAAAGGCTTAAAAAAAGGCATATAAGGTTAGAGAAATCGAATCTAGACTTAATATCCTTAGATGACATTGATGAATCAAGTGAGTGGATTACAAATGATGACAAAGACCTCGTCTATAGAGACAATGAGTTGACATGGAAAGATGTGGAAATTGCCGCAAGAAAGGATGAAGAGAAGAGTCCAAATACAAAATCATATTTTAAACACGTCTTGGTTCAATTTGTTGAGTTTGATTTATTTTTTTGTAGTTGTAACATATTTGTATCGATTTGTAGTTTTCTGGAAAAAGAGTTCGTATTTCTGATGAAAATTCGGATGATACCAATCATGATGATCAGAAGGCTCCCACAAACTCGAATTCTGATAGTGATTAATACTTGTATGTTTTGAATTTCACTTACTTTACTAGTTATGCCATGTTTAATTGTCACTCTTGCTAGTTTATGGTGTTATATTTGTTATTAATAATAGTCTTCTTTTGTTCTTAGAATTTTGTTATTAAATTGTTGCTTTTATTTCATTTTTGTAAAATTTTTATGTATTTATTTCAATTATTTAGTACTACATATGATTATTAAAATGAATAAAATAATAATAATAATTGCTCAAGTGCCTGAGGCGAGGTGCTGGGTCCATCGCCATGGGCGCCTTACTCCTTGAATAACATAGCTATCATCCCTTCCCCTGTACGTGAATTAGACAATTGTTCTATTATCCTCCCTGAAAGATATCTTCCCTTCTGGCAATTTTCCCTATGCAACGGTAAGTGCAAATCCATATTTAAATCCAGACATTGTCACCTAAAGAAAATTGCAGTATCACATGGGACCAGTTATTCCACATAAATTGTCTGAAGAGCTTTAGAGAGAAAAAAGTTACGAGTGTTCTATATAAACTATAGAGAAAGAGAGAGATAAAATAAGAGACAGAGAGTAGATGTGCTGTGAGGTGGGGGTGTGAAGGGAGGCCCCCAGGGTCGGGTCGCCCAGATTGACCGATCTAGCTGACTCGGGCAGCTGTATCGGTTGATCCGACGCATAGTCGGTTTGATCAGGGCCAAACCCAAACAGCTCGGGCCCAAAAAAACATTCCATGATAGGAGGTGCTTCGAGCGGGAAAAGCAAACAGCAGAATATCATGTTCTCATTTATCATTTGTATAGTGGGAATGTTTGTGCAGTTAAGGTCCCTCAAATGTGGATTTTGTAATGTCAATCTGTTTGTAAGATCCCCACCTTCACACCATCTTCGTAATTACACATTTTGCATGTTCCTTTCCCTTAGCAATGTTTGCGACCTCAATCGCCCCTCTTCTGTATGTATCTCTTTTTTGTTAATGAATCTACCAGTAACAATCACTTTCACACAAACATCGGTCTTGTTAATATAATCCTTCAATGTTTCTTTTGGATATTACTTTTATAGGAAGCACTACCCCCTGCCTCATTTTTAAAAACAATAAAAAGATCATATAATGAGGATAAAGATACTCATGTAGAGAGTCTTGAATGCTAGGCCAACAAAATTAAAGGATGATCCAAGTTCCTTCATGCCTAGATTATCTCGGGTTTGCCCCTTTTTGCTCTGGCGGTGGATGAGCCCCTGCAACATCTGCTGTTGGAATGTTAGGTGACAGAGAAAATATGGGTAACTTTATCCAGCCGAGGTCGAAATGCCTAAATCACTTTCCATGCTGGTCCTTCAATCATTGACATATGCTACAATCTTCGCCCATGAAAGCAGGTTAAAAAGAGGCCAGATTGCATGGTGGCCAATCCTTCATATTACTTTTTCGATCTTAGTGGTAGAAAAAAAACAAAGAATTTGAAAGAGAAGGGAATGGGAATGCTGATAGGATAGTCAAGTTATCTCCTCAAAAGGTCCTGGAGTGAACCAAAGCCTACTGCACTTTTTCTGATACTTGAGTTTCATGGGCATAACGGGGGAGCTAATTGATTTTGCATTGTACAGGGGTCCTAAGTGTGGATCTCTCTTCTCATGTACACCTGTACATTCCCTTCTATATTTAACACTACTCATGGTAACATCCACTTCAGAAAAGTAAGGAAAATATATACAAACAGAACTAACTTATGATCAAAAAGATTAAAAGGAATAAAAAGCAAAATACCAGTAATTGTCAGGATTCATGAAAAGCAAGGACTTGTATATCTTCTCCCCATCCTCGCTGCGTCTAAGTTTTATCAATATTGAGCCCAATTGCTCCTTGAATGCCAATTTATCTACCTGGTAAGGAATCAAAAAATATACTAGATGATATAATATCCTGTACATTTTCATTCTTGTTAAAAAGCGAAATAACTAGCACTCACAATTTTATTTTCTTTACTGTACAACTCTTCAAGTGCTCTATCAAGAAAACCACATTCGTCGAGTAATGAAATCTGGATGGAAATAATAAATATTAGAACTGTACAACGAAGTGTTTTACAGAGAAGTAGCAATTTTCCAATGTAAAGAGTATCCAAGGAATCGACCTGCATAAGAAATCAAGCCCCATCATTGCTAGAACGGCATAGAGAGCTTGTTATTTAGCTATGATCATAGCTTGCCGGATCGGATGATCCAGAACAGGATCAGCACTTAGTCCTGATGATGATGGGCCGATCCAAATCTGATTATAGGTGGAACCAGCCAGGACAGACAGAAATCAGCCAGGTCAGCTGATTTCGTGCCAGGATCGGTCAATCCAGTTGAACCCTACTCAGCCGGGCAGATGTAGACCAGTTAGCCAATCCAGAGCCTTGGCAGGCCAATCCCAGTTGGGATAGGCAACTACGGCCTGACTCAGGCTGGATCAAGCAAATTCTTGGCATTGGGCAGATAGACTGATCCAATCTAATCACGACTATGCCATCCTTGCTATGAGAACCAAGAATGATACGGCTATGTTAAAAATGTGCAATCATGAATTAAGGAAATACAGAGTATGCTTTAAAAGTTGGAGTCATCTCCATTCTGGGTCTTAAAAGTTTTTAGTTGGATGGACAAATAATTCTAACATGATATCAAATAACATGGTTATAAATTGACTGTAATTATTTCATTACATAGCTAGCATGATACAAATGCATTATTGACATACAATAAAAACTTATACTTTTTTCACCAATATTTAAGAAATTGGCCTTCATCATCGTCATTCCTTGTATGCTCTTGAATGCTCTACTAAAAGTTGTCTGTCATGATTGGCCCGTATCCATATGAAAATAACGAATCGGCCATTTCAAAAAAAATCATAGACGTTGTTTGGAAGACCACCTTCTTTTCCACCTCTACCTAAATCATCGGTAGGTTGTTATTGAGTTGGTGGAATGGCTTCTTCCTCATCATCATCATCATCATCATCATCATCATCATCATCATCTGAGTAATGTGCCTAGGTACTGTTTGTTGGATTGACAGGTACTTGCCTGATTTCCAACTTTCTTTTTTCGTTGCTTCCTCAACTTGTGATGAAGAAGTCTCGATCCCCCTTGCCACATTAATATACCTTGGTTAATATACCTTTTTCAATTGTGAAAAACGCCATAATATGCCTGTCATGGTCACTATCTTTATCTTGGTGGGAGTTGACTGTGAGACTAAAGTTGGGGCTGCAGTTAAAACTGGGGTTGAAGCTAAGACTGGAGGTGGAGAAGCAAGGACTTCCTCTTACATATGCTCAATTTCAACCTATGTATAATTCTCAGAATCAAACTATGGTTGTGCTCCACCTGTCTTCTCCTCCACCCACACAACAAATGAGTGCTCCTCTCACATCAACACCTTTAGTAGGTGATTTATATGCTTCTGTCTCGGCTCTTTGTTCATTTGATCCACTTGCAACTATAGCGAATCTTTGTTTACAATTTTTTTGATCTTTGATATTATTTATCCTTAACCACATATAGTGGTAGAACACAAATTTCTCCAACATGTCAAATGTTAGCTTATTCCTTATCTTGGTATGAATTAAGTTAAAAGTATTCAAATTCCTCTCGTATTAGAAAAAACTTGTGCTCTGACTGAGAATTCGAATCGCAATTACAGCAAGTAAATTCCAACCACTCTTCAACTGCAAAAAACATAAATAGAACGTAATGGTACTATCACAATAAGGGTTTGTCATCAAACAAAATAAGGTTTGTTTTAATTTCAACATAGCATGAGAAACCTTGTCAAACGAATTCCTCAAATTTGAATCTAAAGTTCTCATTCTATAAGATTACATCTAAGCATTGAGAGTCATCAAATTATCAGACTATTAGTGCTTCAATGTAAAAATATCAAGAATGGTAACTTTACCAATTACTTCTAACTCAACTTCACATATGTCCTACTGAATTCTTGAAAGTCGTATTACAAGCGAAGTATCCGTTAGGACTTCTTGATCATTGCATACTTGTTCTCCGTATTGCATCCAGAGGTTTAAAAAATATCATGCTTCATCACATGTAACATATGAACATACATTATGCATCAAACAATAATTAAATTATAGATAACAAAAATTATTATCTGTTACATACACATCATGGTGTAATATTTTATTGCATCTGACATCTATTATATTTCACCACTTCCTATAATATTTACGATACTTCTCCTTGATTTTCAATCTCGCTTTATTCACAATATCATACATGTATCCCATTTGGTTTCTCTCATCTGAGTCCAAAAATCTCAACACATTTACAAATGGCTCAATGATTGACAAGTAATAAACAATTCTCTTTAAGAATCTCTTGTCCATTATTAGATGTTCCATCTGTACAAGGATCTATAATTGATTCATTATGTTGTGTAAGTCAACTATATAACAAATATAATCAGCCGATGCTATTAAATGGACAAGCGCATGTCTGTGCCAATGCAAACTCTCTACAGCAATGAAGTGTGTGGCAAATCTAGTTGGCCCAGGCCTAATTAGATCATACTCCTCTATATGATGTCTCATTATGTGCAATAAACGAAGATGTGAATAGATAAAGGATGTGATCAACTTTGCCTAGCTGACAAACATAGAAATTGAAGTCTCCTTGTCTATATCCTTCAACATCGTATCGATGGAATGTGATACACAAGGAAACTAGAAGATGTGTGGCCACTTGTCCATCAACTTTCTCTCTATTATCTTGTATGAGGGTTCATTATGTCACAAATTGAACAATATTCTCCTCTTCAATCTCTTCTACAACGCCATACATAAAATAAAAAATGTAATTAACATTCTTGATATAACATGAAGCATCAATAAACTTTAAAAATGTTGCGTCATCTGAATAATAAATAATAAAATTAATTATCAATCTCTTTGTGATGCATATCCACCCATCACACATCACTACGCATCCCCTCTTCCTCCAGACCATCTTGAAATCATTTATCCAGACCTTTAGCTCTTCAACTTCATCATCTAGGCCGACAACGTAGATATACCGATTGGTTGGGACCTTTAATATCGATCCAACCTTCTCATATGCATCAACTATGATCTGAAAGTATAGGCTAGTGGGTTATGTATTGACTCACTAAAGAAAAATAAATGAAGCATATAACTGAGATGAGCAATGACAATGACATATTGTTACATGCACGTAAAAACCATGTGCAAATATGCTTCACTACTCTCTTAAAAGTTAAAGTGGTCATCTTGACCCTTTAAATACTTGTCTTATTGTTTTCTGCAAGATATTTTGTATTTCAAACAAATAAGCATCCTCAATGGGTACGGGCCGTGTCGAAGTTGATCGACAAAAATCTCTCTCTCTTACACCCACATCCTCCCTTTCTTACACCCACATCCTTCGTAGGTGTGGATCGGATTGAGTGGGGCCAACGACATCCCGACTCCCCAGCACCTGAGCATCTTGCTTCCCTCTTTCTCTCATCATATTCTCTTTGTGATTGTTTGCTTGCATAAATTGCTCTTCCCAGACCTTCTTCTTCATCCAACTTATATTCAAGTGATGTCTTAACCTTCAAAGCTCATCCTTTTCCCTTATCTTTTTGTTTATGCCTATCAATGTCACCCCATCCTCTTAGCAACTCTTCTCTTTATTCAACACAAATTCCCCTCAAATTCCCCTTCTGTGAGGTACACCAAACTCACTGCTCTCCTAAGACACCTTGTCACATTTTTTACATTTCCACCCATCCCACATATGTTGCTCCAAATGGAATACTCCTCCATTCATTTATTTTCCACACCACTCATAATGCATCCTCTTATTGCCGAAATCCACCAAAAAGCTGTGTACCAACCCAATATCACAAGTAACATCATTCCCTCCTTACATAACTATTGCTTCTTGTCATTGATTTACAACATTAACACATTAATAAAAATTTAATAAGTTAACCACACAACTTAAAAGAGGACTAATCCGGGAGTGGTTGAGAAGTGTCGGAAAGAAAGAGCACGCCCTAAGGGGCTGCCTAAGTCGAAACAGCCATCGTTTGGTGATTGTTTCCGCTGCAACAGCCACCGAATGGTGGCATGGTGACTATTTAAGCAGACAAAATGGGGGTAGCCTAGGGAGAGGAGTAGAAGGAACGGGAGATATATTATCAGATCGCACGGAATCACTAGTAAGAAGGTCGTAATCATAGGAGGATCGTCGACCAAATGCCAAAATCACTAGAGGATCGCTGCCGAATCCTCAAATCACTAGAGGATAGCTAGGATCATTGGAGGATCAACCAAATATCGCTGAATTAATGACGAATCGCTGGATCACCGCGGAATCAACAGAAAATCGCCTCTGAATGCCAGAGATTGTCATTGTCGCCAAAGCCCTAAGGTGCTGTTTGGTACGGGGATAACTTGGGAATAAACCTGCGTTATCCCCAAAATTTAGGGGATAACCCAAAATTTAAGGGATAATCCAAGTTTATCCCCAAAATTTTATAGTACCAAACAGACCCTAAGGGTTTTGAGGTGGGAATGGGGTTATCAGGCCGATTCCCACCTTCTCGGCTCAGTTTTAAAGTCCTCCTTGAGGAATCGATCAATTACCATTTGATTCATGTAAATCGGCCGATTATCGACCAATCAAGACTGATTCCAACGGGAATCGATGTTGAATCGGTCCTCCAAGCAATAATCGAATCGAGACTGGCCGATCCAATTCTAGAATCGGCCAATTTCAATTCAATTTGACTGATTCCGTAAATAATGAGTCCATCTAAAAGCTCAAGACCATTTTGGCCATGCCCATAAAATTGCGTAAATGGTGGATTCTTGGCACTTGTTGCCTAGGCTACTGTCACTGCCGCCGCCGCCACCTTCCCTAAGGCAGGCATTTTAGGTGCCACAGATGCCTCAGATGCCTTCTGAGAAGCTAAACAAATGGCACCGGAGGTTGGTGAGGGGCAACAAAGGTTGTCGGAGGCCAGAATCCATGCAAGAAGGCTGCTCTAGCCGTGGTCCCCCTGTCGAGAGCAAGGAAACTGGACCCAATCATGGGTGTCGGGATCTGCTCTGCCTCACCCGCTCATGGGTCCCTGGATCGTGGCCCTCCAGTATCCATTCCGGGCCTGGCAGCCTCAAAAGGCATTCATCCACCTCCAGCGACCCCCCTCCAGCTTTTTCTAGGAAGCATGTACCACCACCACCCCATTTTCCCCTCCCCCTCCATTCACATCTACTTCACCACCTAAGCAATCGTCCGGGACACCTAAGGCAAGCCGAACCCATCCTTGACTCACACCTCACATCTCTGACAACATATCATGATAAAAAGACAGTAAAAATACAAATATCTGAATAAAATTGTATCACCCTTTCTAGACAGTCTAGTTAAGTCATGAATACAGGTAACGACATGCCAGTTATTTAAAATGAGACTTGTTATGATGTCAACGTAGAACATTTACCTATATCACTTAGAAAAACCAAGTGTTTATGACACTTCAAACAAGACGTGTTACTATATTGTATGTAATATTGTAAAGAAGGCAAGCATGAATGCCACATGCAGAGTGAACAAAAAGTTCAAGACATTTCAATGAAAAGGCAAGCATCTTATTAACCAGCATTTTATGAAATAACCAAAAAGGGGTCTCCAGCGCTAATGAGTACCAACGTAAAAGCATAAAGTATTGAGAGAAGACAATCAAAAATGTTATATAAAAATGAAATAAGAGCCATCACTGACTTTATAGAGAAGCATTTCACTATGTTCACAACGCTCGTTGTCTGGAGGATAATCATCTTCCAATGTCCCTTCATATGCATCCAATATTTCCACCGCCTTTGAGCCACTAGCACACAGATCATAGCTTCAGCAAAAAGCTCGCAATACTAAGATCTTAAAGCAGCAAAACAAAATGAGCTGTTGTCGTTAATATACAGGTAACCTTGGGAGAGGAACAACTTTGCAGCAATCCAAGCTTCTTGAGATTTCTTTTGCCTCTAAGTTGACTGCTAATATGCTAATTCCACTCTTTTGTAAGACATTTTTTTCACATTTTTACAGATATAATTCGCTAACTCTCCTGATGTTCTACCATATCGATGTCGGATGTGATAGGTGATAAATCAATCAAATCACTAGATATGACTCAGGTAGGGTGTGAATTGCACGGTCATGGTGATGTTTCATGTTTTGCTGTGATTATGTGGATGGTGAGCATCGATTTGTATTGGATCCTAAACAGCTTTAAACAAGATAAAGTCTAAGAATTATCGTTCCAACTTGTAAGCCATCTGACTCGCATGGTATGAACAGTAGATCAATTCTGTTAATCAATTTTTTCAGCAATCCTGATGATGCATTGTTTTTTCAGCAACCCTTATCCTGTCTCCTCACTCTCTTTCTCAACCTTTCCGACCTGTTGTCCCCTGCCTCTGACCCTACCCCACTAGTATCAACAACTCTATCCCCTCACACTATCCATCATGGTCCCTGCCAACCCCCTAAATTTCTCATTTTTTCGGTATAAAAGTTGGCAGCAATTTTGCATTTCAATTTTTAATTTATGATGTTACCATTCATTCATATGTGTACATGTAAAATAAATATATATAACATTAAAAATATATTTTGCCTCAAGCGCATGAAGTGAGACGAGGTGAGAATCGAGACCCTCCTCGCCTAGGTGCCTCATGTCTCGAACAACATAGTTAACCATGTGAATTATCTTTGCTCACATTGATTTTGAGTTATTTCTTCAGAGATATTTAAATCATATTGAATTATCCTTCTTTATGTTAACTTAGGTCTATCACATTCAATTTTGTTTCTAGGATGCCATCAATTTACAGCTGAAAGATGACCAACTTGCAAGTTGGACAATCTAGACACATTATGGCACCCAAATAAGTCAATCCAAATCATTTCAAGACTCCTAAGTGTAATTTTGAATACAGATCAGCCGATACAATCACATTTCAAAGCTCCGAAGTGTAATTTTGATTATATTTGATAAATTTTCTTATATTTATATTTTGACAATATTTGATTTTTTTTCTTATTTTTTATTCTTTTTATTTTTTAAAAATAAATTGAATTTTATAAATAGGTCATTCCTGACCTATACAGATTGATCTGCATCTTTTGTATCGGCCAATACCTATTGGGTGGGAACAGACCAATATGTTACCGATATCCGTTAGTTCGTAATTTGTTCTTATACCTTATCGATCACTATGTAATGCTCACAATACTACATGCCCAAGTTATGACTTACAAATGCCAATTAAAGTAGTAGAAAAAAATTTAATGAATGAAAAGATATATTTACAAATTAACTGAAACAAAGTTTCACTAATGAAAAATATACTTGGCAATCAGATGGTGAGCAACAGCAAAACCTATCCAGTTCATGCGATGGTTGGGTTTCAAACTTAGAAGTCGTTGTCGGGTTTCAACAAATCCTGCCAGGTCACGCATTTGTGCCTGCAAAATAACAAATAACAAAAGTGACATATGGAGAAAATTGCTACTACCACAGCCAAAGATGAACAATTTGGCAATCACTGAGTTAATGTGCAGCATCAGCAATATTATATCAGTTGTAGCAAGCAAATGCAGATGACAGATGAATAAAAATATAGACCATGGTTCGCCGGGTTGTGGCTGGGTCGGTCTGGGTCAACCGACCCGGTCGGTTTTGGTCACAACCTAGGTTGAGTGACCCTATCACTCAACCATGCAGGGTTGCGCGACCCCATGTGGGGTTGCGAGACCCTGCGACCCGGTCTGTTTTGGGGCCGACCGACCCCGGGCCAACCCCCAACCCGGCCTTCCTTGATATAGACTATTGCTAAACATTTTGCTTTTATCGAGTTGTGATCTGTTTTAAACATACATCAATCATCATGGCTTAGAATCCTATGTTTATCATTACAAAATCTATTGTTTATTTTTTGATGTGCATGTTTCCTGATTGATTGGTTTAGTTAATCCAGATTTACTGGCTGTGATTTAGTTAATTTTTTATTAAGTCTTATCTAGCATTATTTTTGTTGGACTTCATTAAGGCTTAAACTTGTTGTTAAGTTGACTTATTTATTACTATAATTACTGTATTTTTTATTTTTTCCTTCTTTTATTATCTCTTTTCTCATTTCATTTTTTTGCTTATGGCTGCCATTTATTTGATGTGGTCTTAATTAACTTTATTTAAATGTTTTATTCAAAAAAAATTATCTTCCTTATTTTGAACAGAGAGGATCATAAAAAGTATAGGAAGACCACATAATACATTATTTAAAATAAGGAAGGTGGACGTGGTCTTAGTTAACTTTATTTTAATGTTTTATTTTTAGTTACCTTTATTTAAATGTTTTATTTTCCCTCAGATCAGCCGACCCACCAGATCTGGATCCCAATCCGGCCTTCCTTGCTTTATAATCATTTTTTATATCACATATCCGCATTTTTCCTTGTTCCCTTGATATCATTATTTTATTATTATTGTTTTAGAATGATATCTGAAATTCAAATCTCAAGGCTGCGGCATAGCCTACCTTCCAACAGAGACTTATCTCAACAGGCAGATTAATAAAGCTGCATCCACCGATGGACTCTATGGACTGACCAGGTGAGCCTAGCAGGCCGAGCTGCAGGACTATCCTCAGATCAAGGCTGAGTTGACTCAGAAATCAAAACCAGTGTGAATGGGATAAATGGGTCAGATGTTCAGGACTGCTTTGGCCACAAAAGTAATTACGCAAACCTGAACATTTGACTTGATAAACTGATAACTGAATGAGCAGTTTAATGAACTGATAACTGATTGAGCTGAATATTTGACCTTTAATAAATTAATAATTGATCAAGCCTAATATTTAACTTTAACAAACTGATAACTGGCTAAGTTGAATATATTTAACTTCATGGGTTGATGACCGACTCTTTATGGACCCAAATATAGACTAGAATCAAGAATTGCTATAGACATTACTGACCCCAGGTGACCTGAACCAGTAACATGTGCCTCGATGACTCGTAGGCATATAAATGTCAAATGACAACTGGATGTATTTAATCAAAAAATTTCGTAGCTGAACATTAATAAGAAAATTTGGGCTCACCAATGAGGAAAAACACAAACACCTTGCGAGCCATGGTAAATTTTTGGGATTTATGCAGTCCTCTTTCATTCATGCTCTGACCATAGCATCATCCCAAACAAAAAGGCAAACATGAAACTACAAAAAGAGTGTTTTGGCAAAAAAGACATGACAAAAACCGAGTGTATGTATTGTTCACATTAAAAAAATCTAACCGACCTAAAAATTGTATACGCATGCCCACGCTATTTTCAACATTTTTTGAACATGAGCATGGTTTGCAGGATCGGTTGATATTTGATCAGGATTGGCATATCCAATCCGATCCAACAGGGGAACCCCAATTGGATCCCCATTTCTGCCCAGATCGCTCGGATCAGTCGCAGTTCGACATCCCTGATCCACGGAAATCTGCCTAGGGAGAAATGCATTGGTATGATCCAGCCAAACAGAGATGGGATCTGGACTTCAAGTTCCAATCTGTCTTCAGCTGTGAGCAGATCCGCCAAAAAGAGAAAAGGCCTCCATGCAGCCCCCCCCCCCTTCTCCCCTCCTCACCACCCCACCCTGCAGCTGCTGGTGAGGATTGTTTGTCTGCTTGGGTGAATGCCAACGATGATAGATCTATGTCAGAGTTAAACCCAACAGATCTTACATGGGCCGATGGAAAGTTAGATAATGTTGAGGCTCAAGACCCCAAGCTCAGCTAGACGGTGAAGATGCCTAGGCTCTTTTTAGTAACTGTATTGAACACCTCTATACCTATCAATTTTGAAATTGATAGTAATAGAAATCATCAATAGGTATTTGGCTATCAATATCAATATAGTAACTCTTAGTGCAAACAAAGCATGATAAGTAATACAAGTCTCCACTTGTGTCAATTTTGATATTGATACTCTATCCTCTACAAATATCAATTTTATAGTGTCATTTTTTTATACTCTAACCAAACAGGGTGTAAGGAATGAATAGAAATGATTGAGGTAGCCATGAACAGGAAAATAGTGATTGGGGTATGACCGCTCTATTATCGTTATCCACCGCTTCATGAGACCCAGTCATATTCCATACGGAACAGCAATGTATCCGGATAGAAAAGATATACACAAAATATGTGTCATCTATAGAGACCACCCAATATTTCGGATATCAAGGACATGTTATACCTGACTCATTAGAGAACAATAGACATCTGGTATATAAAGGTGTTACTTCTCTCTCGCCAAGATAAGGAATGGGAAATCCAATTTCAAAAAATTATGCAATCCTTATGTGGATATGACTGCAGAGAATTTTTTTTTAAATGGCAATGTCACAATTTATCATATGCATGGAATGCGATCTCCCGAGAATCTCTCGAGATCTCCCGAGAATCTCTTTTCTTCCGTGCATCCGAGAAACGAGATCGCCGAAACGAGAATATCTATGTAGTACCTGTGATACCTTGATCTTTTTTGCCTATTATTATCCCCAACTTGTTAGATGATTTTGTTAAGTTTCCTTCTTATATTGCCAATTTTAATATGGAATCCTTCCAAATATTCATCTAAACATTATTGTTTGATAAAATTTCATAACTTAATATTTTAATAACTATATATGTACAATTGACCCAAAATGTTATCAACATCCTATCTATATTGTTCAAGATAAAATTTTGGTCTGACATAAGATCCTTTGTATGTCTCATGCTAACAATACTTCAACATCTACGTATTACATTTCTAATTCTCTCATGAGTTTATTTTAATATTTAATATGAGTTATCTTGTCCTTTTTAAAGAGATTATATGACATTCTACATCTAAACATGCACATTGATTGGTATTTCCAAGATCTAATCCCTTGAGATTTTTTTGAGATCTTTTATCTTCAATCTCCGTGAGATAAAATATAGATGTGAGATAGCAATCATTGGGTAAAGTATACCCTGCATAAATGAAATCCGAGATCCAATCTCCCGAGATTTTTCCGAGAATCTCACGAGATCTCTTCTCTTTCACGCTTCCGAGATGAAGCCGAGATCCGAGACGACAATCCTTGATCATATGCAAAAATGGATACTTCTAATATAATCATTCCACTGAGAAAATAGAAGGAAGGGAAGTGATCCTACTAAGGCACTAGGGAGCACTAACCAAAGAAAACTTTTCAGTTGACTACAGAGATCATATGACTCCTCGTGAGTAATCTATGCTACAAAAAGAACCACATGAAGAATCTTATGGATGATATAATATCAATCGATCATTTTGGTGATTAATATGTGGTATGTGTAGGATATTTAACTTGTAATGCAATCTTTTTTTTCTTGAAGCATAGTGCATTCTAGACCATGCGCACAGAGATGCCACGACAGGAGAACGAACCTGGGATTGAACCCAGGTGGTGGCCCCCCACGGCAGGGGCGATGTCAACTCGGCCACTAGCCAAGGGCAACTTGTAATGCAATCATTCATATTTAAAATGTACATTTCATTTTTAATTGATATCATAGATGTTTACATGATTTCAATGGAACAAAACAAATTAATTTATTTCCCCAAATTTTCTGATTTTATTTTTCCTGGTTTTTTATATTTTCCATTTACAAATCAACCTGGGTAATTCCAGATCAGTTTTGCTTCGGGCAGGGACGAGCCCCTCGATCCGATCCTGAACTAGAAATCCTTGGCCATCACGCAATGTGGAGCATAGAGAAAATACAGAAAAATGTGTAAGCAGACAAATTAGTTAAACTTATCCAAAAAACAGAACAACCGGTCATGTGCTTTTCATAATCACCTGCAAGAGAGATAAATCCCGAAGAATCTCAATATTATCTGGGTCAATCCTCAAGGCATTACGATAGCATTTTATTGCTTCCCTATACTCCCTGTCTGACCGATAAAGCAAACCATAGACATGCCAACAAACATGACTTTTGAGGTCATTCTGCAAGGACAAAGCAACTAAAGTTTAAATCCATCTTTGAAGATGTTAAGCATCTAAATATAATAACACTTCACATTCTAAGAAAACTTCATTACAACCTTCAAACCACGCCGTACAAGTTCGTAGGCTTCACTTTTCCGGTACATACAATTTAATGTCAGTCCTTTCATTGACAGTGTTTCTAGCAGGGGAGAAAAAACACATTAGGATCAAAAATCAAAAGTAACAGATAACACTCACAGACATAAAGGGTTCAATGAAACACAATAGGAAAAAAAAGAAGTGATCAAAGCTTTTTACATCAAAAAAAGGCATCATAAAATAAAAACTAGAAAGACACAACCATAAACTGTGCATAAAAGCAAGAGATCTTACATCTAACAATCTCAAAAGCCATTCTAGTTTCGGACAAAAAGTGATTCCGCATGTGGAGTGGAACAGCAAGGAGAGGTGGGATTTGATTAAGGGCTGATCAGAAAACCACTATTCAATGAGAGTGATTCTCGGATAGAGCCAGCAACTTATATTTGTATGTTTTCCACTGTAGGCAGAACCAAGGAGACAATAGTTAAGATGGATGAACATAAGATTTATCCAGATGCACATCAGTTTATATTCACTAAGTAGTCCAACCGAGACTAAAAGAAGAAATTGTGAGCTTATCCCTTGTTGCTAGATAAGATCATGTCAGTAAGTTCTTAAGACAATGCAAAAAGAAAGTATTGCTCAGCTTTCAGATGTTAAAGGATGCTAAAGTGAAAAGAAAAACAGGTAAAACAATTATATTTCCCTGTAAAAGAATCAGCAGTTGACAGATGGACTGAGGAATAGGAACTCTGCTGTCTAAGAGTCAAAGATTGGTATCACGTGAAGATTATGAAATTTTAAAACTCAGCTGAGAAGGTGGGAATCGGCCTGAACTAGATTGACCAGACCGAACAAGTTGGTGGACTTGATTATGAGGGAATCAGTTGACGACCATGATGCAGATCTTGGCTTAGTTAGCGCTGTCAAGTTATTGAACTTGGTTCAACTCCTGGCCTGCGATAACCTAGCTGGTGGTGTGGCTTGTGCAGGTTCCTGTAGCATGGCAGGGAAGCCTGCAGTCAGACAGTGATCCAGTGAACAGGACCTGATGGCCGGCTCAGTGGCTGCATAACTGGACCGGTCCCACAGTGAATTGGAGTTAGACCAGATGGCTGGTCCAGTTGACTGCTGGACAAGTAGCAACTCAACCCCATTGTGGCGGCACTGCAGGGTGGCTCACATGGCTTCTCCTTGCGCTGGGGTTCATGATGCATGTCTGGTACACCTGGAGAGCAGCCGTAAACCCCCTTTGAAAAAGTTTCTACATGTGCTACTATAGCACCCTCTCCACAAACAGATGAAGCCTGAAGCATGGTTGGCAGGGTGCTATCGGAGAGAAAATTGATCCTGGAGATGGAAGTGGGGATTCAGGAGGTAAAAGAAGGAACCCCCGGTGATTGGTGTGGGACTCCTCAGCACACTGGAAAGCCCTGCTGATGGTGCCAGACGGCGACTCAACGGAGATGATGACTTCCAGATACACCGAAACAGGGGATGGCTTCGGTGAACTGTGGACATGGAGAGGGGTTGGAGCGGGGCCTCAAATCTTGCAGGGAGGTTCTGACACTGATGGGAGAGGCTTCCAGATCAGGTGTTGATGGCGCCAGAGGGGCATAAGATGGGATGGCTTCCAGCAGATGCGTAGAGGGAATGGTAGAACAAAAGCGGAGATAGGGAAGAAGACATGAAGAGGGACAATGAAGGACTGATCGTTTAACATCGAAAATGAGTGTTGGAGAAGATGGAATGGGTGGTTGGACACTCCAAGGGTGGTAGGATGGAGAATCAGGATAATTGTGAAGAAATGGCAGGGGATCCAAAAAATACAATAGAAGAATCGTAGAAGCCATGGAGAAGGATAACAATAACTGGGAAGGGAGAAGGGGAAGGAGAATGGCACAGCGGCCGACTGGTGGAGGGATGTTTGGAACCGGCCTCCTGCCGGGGGTGGAATGGAGCCAACCTCCGCTGGGGGTAAAGAGGACTGCCGGCCTCCTGCCGGGGAATGAAAAAGCACGCCAGACTTAACCAGAGGTGGAGAAGATGACCAGACAAAACCGGGGGTGAAGGATAAAGATCAGTCTATGCCGGAAGTGAAGACTTACCTATTGGAAGAACGGGGTGGGGCACTGGACCATCGGGCCTCTTCCGGAGACGATTGGATATGGCGGGACCTTCCATTAGGCATTGGCATCAAAGAAGACGAAGATATATATAGAAAGAGAGGGGGGCAAGGAGGGACACCGCAGTGCCAAAATCACACTTTCATTTCATCATCATATTCATCATCCCTAATTTTGCTATAGTAATGACTCATATAGAAGCCTTCACAAAAGTTACAAATAAGATCCTGTAAAGTTCCAAACTCCAATTAACCCCAAGTATCAAAAAAATATAAAAATTGCAAGAAAATAAATCTAATTCTACTAATTATTTAATACAAAATATCTCGATAGTATCCAAACTCAAATGGCAACATCCACGACCTTTTCGTCTATTGGATCTGATCCGGTTCTCGTCACCTGCTCAAGTCAATAAAGCTCACGACAAACTCGATTCAATATTTACTTAAAAAATAAATTTCAAGTATTCATAGTTATATGGTGTCAATTAAATATATTAAATGGGCTGAAAACGAATTTAGTTTAACTTTAAACTTAGACAAAATTTCATAAATGAGTTCAAATTTGAGCTTCATAAATGAGTTTAGATCAAGCTCAAGTTTGAGCTTCATAAACGAGCTCATATCAAACCCAAACTCAAATTTGGATTGAGCTTGAGTAGATATCCTATTCAAGCTCAAACTCAAACTCAATGCAATTAGGTAAGTGACTAGCTCAACAAGCCAGGCTTGAACATAACAAATTTTTAACGAGCTGAGCTCAAACAAAAGTCGAGTATGCTTATCAAGGCTCAAGTTCGAACCCAAGTAAATAAAAACAAGCCAAAGTCGAGAAACATGCTACTCGGTTGGGCTCATTTGCACCCTAGTTGTGGATGGAAAACAGATGTGTCACGGAATACAAATTTTTGCAGCTCATGATAACACCATCTATAGAAACATTGGGTCAAAAGCAATACATAGGCAATAACTTCAATTAATAACTTAAACAATTAACAAAAAATACACCAGCACCATAGCTAAGATGAACAAATTATATATAAGGCAGGTTAATTTTACACACCTCCATGATCTGGAAATTTCTTCAATATGGCATCTGCAGCCTTTAAGCCCTTCTTGTATTGTTTGGCCTCATATGATTTCTGAATCAGAAATACCAAGTTTAGAAAACTCGGATAAAAAAAGATATTAGAAAAAAAAACATCTCATTAAATAATCGATACACAAAATGGAACGTTGTTGGAACCTCGAATTTTCCCTCTCGTCGTCATCAGAATTCCCTTTTTTAGAAAATTCTTTTGGCTTTGGGCTAGCATTGACTACTATGAAAATATGTGATATTCATAGGAGTATTAGCTAATTTGATGTGGTATTATTTTATAGGAACACCGATGGTTCCACAGATTTGCTAAGTGCCGACATGGGTATCACCCACCACTTAGATGATCTGAACCACAATTTAATTTATGAGGTTATCTGAGTTCTTTGAAAAATAAATTTTGACCTCTCTCCACCGGACTTGCGATATTCCGGTGTTAATTACATCGAGCGAACACTCGAACACCCTTGATTGACCGTCACAGCAACATATTGAACGGAAGTCATTCATCCACATAAACACAAAGCTGGAAGACATATCCCCATGGCCTTATGAGATGGAATTTGGTTGAACATAATTCAAACTTTCAAGTTTGGGTTTATTGATTTTCTTCTTGGTTTAAGATTTGATTTGATTTGTTTTGTTCATGTCTTTGGTCATTTGTTGACTTAGACAATTTTGAGTTGATCTCCTTTTTTTTAGTTGTTTGTAGAAATTAATTTCCATTTTTTTAGTGTTTGTTAGCATTTTTTGCTTGATTTAAGTGAATTTATTATTATTATTAAGATTTGTTCTTAATAATATTGATCACTTTAATTTTTCATGGTTGATTGTAGTCCAACATAACTTGTTTTTGTAGTCAATGGTTGACATTTTTTATGTATTATTTAATGACATAATTTTGGTTGGATTATGTTAACATTTTATTGATGTTTTTATCATTTATTTGATTTGAATTTTGTTGGATTATGTTAACATTTTATTAATGTTTTGATCATTTATTTGATTTGAATTTTGTTATGTATACTTATTTAATTAAGTAGCATTATCCATTTAGGTTGATTTAATTTTCTATGGTTAAGTCGGATTCAAACTTAACATGTTTTGTAACCATTTGTGGTTATTTTTTATGTATGATTTTATGGCATGAATTTGATTTGATTGTGATGGCATTTTTGTTAATAAATAAGTCATTATTTGATTTGATTTATTCAAATTTGATTATTTGATCAAGTTTAGAAATTATTATTTCAATGACTTATTTAATTTTTATCCACCTCTCAGAGTCCATGGGGATTAGATGTCATCTTTGGATGACACATCGGGTCAATCGAACTTGAATTTATTTCATGTCGATTCGAGTACACGGAAGTACAATAAATGAGGGGGCATTCGAGCCCTTGTTCCTCAACACATGTCAAAGTTTGTTCGCTTTGGCCAGCACTTCGGCTTTACCGATTTGGGTTTCGGCTTTGCCGGTATTTCAATTTTACTGAACCAAATTTTCTTCATATATCCAAGAATGACTTGATTGCATTTGATGTGCAGCATTTCTAAAGCTTCTTCGATTTTGCTGACATTTCGGCTTTACCGATCTGAGTTTCGGCTTTTCCGACATTACGGCCTTACCGAACCAAATTGTCTTCGTATATCCAAGAATGGCTTGAGTGCATTTGATATGCGGCATTTATAGAGCTTGTTTGGGTTTGCCGACATTTCGGCTTCACCAATTTGGGTTTCGGCCTTTTCGGCATTTTGGCTTTACCGAACCAAATTGTCTTCATGTGTCCAGGAATGACTTGATTGCATTTGATATACGGCATTTCTGGAGCTTGTTCGGTTTTGCCGATATTTCAGCTTTACCGATCTGGGTATCGGCTTTTCCGACATTTCGGTCTTACCGAACCAGATTGTCTTCATGTGTCCAGGAATGACTCGATTGCATTTGATATGCGGTATTTCTGGAACTTGTTCGGTTTTGCCGACGTTTCGGTTTTACTGACTCGGGTTTTCACCTTGATTTCCCGTTCGGTTTGACCGGCATTTTGGCTTTACCGACTCGGGTTTTTCACCTTGATTTCCCGTTCGGTTTGACCGGCATTTCGGCTTTACCGACTCGGGTTTTCACCTTGATTTCCCGTTCGGTTTGACCGGCATTTCGGTTTGACCGATTTGGGTTTTCATGTTGATTTCCCATTCGGTTTGACCGACATTTCGGCTTTACCGACTTGGGTTTTCTATTTGAATCCCTGTTCGGTTTGACCGGCATTTCGATTTTACCGATTTGGGTTTTCATCTTGATTTCCCGTTCGGTTTGACCGGCATTTCGACTTTACCGACTTGGGTTTTCACTTTGATTTCCCGTTCGGTTTGACCGGCATTTCGGCCTTACCGATTTGGGTTTTCACCTTGATTTCCCGTTCGGTTTGACCGGCATTTCGGTTTTACCGATTTGGGTTTTCGATTTGAATTCCTGTTCGGTTTGACCGGCATTTCGGTTTGACCGATTTGGGTTTTCTATTTGAATTCCCGTTCGGTTTGACCGGCATTTCGGTTTGACCGATTTGGGTTTTCGATTTGAATTCTCGTTCGGTTTGACCGGCATTTCGGTTTGACCGATTTGGGTTTTCTATTTGAATTCTCGTTCGGTTTGACCGGCATTACGGTTTTACCGGTTTGGGTTTTCTATTTGATCCCGGTAGCTTATAGGGTGTTTGGTAGCGTTTTTTCTCTTTTTTTTTACCTAAAATTTGAAAATAGGGAAAGAGAGGTGTTTGGTCACGTCTCCGGCCCATTCCTCTTTTTTTGAAAACAAAGATACCTACTCTTAATATCTCTCCCGAAAATAAAACAGGGAAGGAGTTGTTTTATTTTCGGGAGAGACCCGGACGTCTGTTCTCACTCGCCCGTCTCCCCCCCACGTCTCGCGCTCACCACGGCGTGCGGGGGCCTTCCGCAGCGGGCGAGGCGGTTGCGGACCTCCCGCAGCGGGCGCAGCTCCACGGGGGGGCGGGGCGAGGCGGCGGCGGACTCCGGCAGCGAGCCCGGCCCCGCGGGGGGGGGGGGGGGGGAGGCGGTGGCGGACCTCCCGTAGCGGGCGCGGCTCCGCGCGGGGGAGGGGGGGCACGGAGGCGGACTCCGGCAGCGGGCACGGCTCCGCGGGCCGGGGGGCGAGGCGGCAGCGGGCCTCCCGCAGCGGGCGCGGCTCCGCGGGGGCGGGGGCGGGGGTGGACCTCCCGCAGCGGACGCGGCTCCGCGGGGGCGAGGCGGCGGCGGACTCCGGCAGCGGGCACGGCTCCGCCGGGGGGAGGCGGTGGCGGACCTCCCGCAGCGGGCGCCGGCGGGGGGAGCAGACAGCGCGGGGCGCACCGCGGCGTCGATGCCGCTACGCGGGGGGGCTTCGCTGCTGGGGAGTGCACCGCGGAGGGGAGCACCGCGGCGTCGACGCCGCTGCCGGGGCGGGGGGACCGCGGCGGAGGGGGGGGCACCGCGGCGGGAGGGCCGCCGGTAGGGGGAGCGGACAGCGCGGGGGGGAGCACCGCCGCAGGGGGAGGGCCGCCGGCAGGGGGCTTCGCTGGCGGGGGCGGAGCACCGCGGCGGACCCTGCCGCAGGGGGAGGGCCGCCAGCAGGGGGGAGCACCGCGGCGGGGGAGGCCGCTGGCGGGGGGAGCACGGAGGCGGACCTCCCGCAGCGGGTGCGGCTCCGCACGGGGGAGGGGGGCACGGAGGCGGACTCCGGCAGCGGGCACGGCTCCGCAGGCCGGGGGGAGGGGGGCGAGGCGGCAGCGGGCCTCCTGCAGCGGGCGCGGCTCCGCGGGGGGGGGGCGGGGCGGGGGTGGACCTCCCGCAGCGGACGCGGCTCCGCGGGGGGCGAGGCGGCGGCGGACTCCGGCAGCGGGCACGGCTCCGCTGGGGGAGGCGGTGGCGGACCTCCGCAGCGGGCGCCGGCGGGGGGAGCAGACAGCGCGGGGGCGCACCCCGGCGCCGATGCCGCTACGCGGGGGGGGGGGGGGCTTCGCTGCTGGGGGAGTGCACCACGGAGGGGAGCACCGCGGCGTCGACGCCGCTGCAGGGGGGGCACCGCGGCGGGAGGGCCGCCGGTAGGGGGAGCGGACAGCGCGGGGGGAGCACCGCCGCGGGGGGAGGGCCGCCGGCAGGGGGGCTTCGCTGGCGGGGGCGGAACCGCCGCAGGGGGAGGGCCGCCGGCAGGGGGGCTTCGCCGGGGGGGGGAGGCGGACGACACTGCACTGCGAGAGAGTCTCCATCATCACCAAACACTATTGTCTAAATTTTAAAAATTACGATGATATTGCCAAACATCAAATAATTGGACTATTTTGATTTTAAAAATAAAATTGAGTAGTCGAATAATTTTGATTTCAAAAACAAAGTTATCTTAAAATTAAAAACGCTGCCAAACACCCTATTAAGTTCGCATTTTTTAAATGCGGGCTACTCGATCCCTCTCGCGAAACGAGATAGGATCGGGATCAATTGGACTTTGGAGGTCGGGCGAAACCCTTACTCCCTTCTCGAATGGCCAAAAGCCGTTTCGAGGCGATTGGAACTTTCTTTGGAGGTCGGGAAAAACCCTTCCTTCCTTTTCGAACGGCCAAAAGCCAATTCGAAGAAAATCGGGACTTGCTTTGAAGAATAGACTTCCTCTCTCTTGGGAAATCTCTCTCCTCCCAATCTTCTCACCTTCCAACCACTCTCCAACCTCCTCCCACGTATGGCCATGTGGGGGTATTTATAGAAGATATTGGAGGGGTATTTTGGTCACAAGAAACCACCCAAGTAAGCCCATTTTCGCAATAGTGGGGGGTGACCCGATTCGGGGGTGAGTTTAACCTCCGTTTCTCCCTTTTTATGCTTCTGTTTGACCGGAAGTCAAACCTGGTGGTAAAGTCACCTTGGGGTGACCGGATCCAAGGAGTGGGGCCACTCCCTGGACATGGAGATCGTGGGAGGACTGGTTGATCGAGTCTTCCCATTTTTTCTTTTTTTTTTTGATTTTCTATGGTCTGTTTGACCAGAACTCCCCCTGTTTGACCGGGGGTGGTGCGCGGTTGCACCCGCGCGCACGTTGGCCGCTGGCCAGCGTGGCAAATTTTTTTTTTTTTTGGTTTGACTGGGTCACGGCCGCTGCGCGCCGCGCGCTTGTTTGTTTGTTTGTTTGTTTTTTAAATCCCCCCCGGTTTGACCGGGGGTGGGCGCGCGGTCGCGCACGCACGCGCCTGCGCGCGTTCGCCGCGCGGCTGTTTTGTTTTTTTTTTTCTCTTTTTTTTGTTTCAACAAACGTTGAATTTCATCATATTCTCTCAACCTACCAATAAGTCAAAAGGCTGAACTGTAGTGAAAGAACCTTAATTCTAAAAGCTCTCTACCAGGGATGTTGCTTTTGGATCAAGAAAGAGAAATACATAAACAATAAATCCTTGAAAAGGGAAACTAGGCTTTAGGGTAACTACAAGCACGTAATGAATTATTCTGCATATTTCCAGCATTTAGAACCACGTGTGCTGCCAGAATGCTGAGATCTAGACTTGTGATGCTACTGATTTAGCAGATTGCCAATCATAAAAACAGTAACATGAGAACAGTTGTTACTTGCTCTCTACATTGTAAAGATTATATTCATTAGTTTAGATGCATGGTTGCTAGCATGCTATATGTCCAACAACTTGCAACTCCTAGGGCCAGAAAGAAAAGCAAATAAAGTAAGACTAAAAGCAGCAAAAAGTTACGTTTAATTGTTCTTTTAAGGTAACATAAGAACGATTTCTTAATACCACACCACCAAGATGGTGTTGGTCGGAGGTCACCCAAAAAGACCAAACACCAGACTAGATACAAAGTTGCCTCCAAAAGGAAAATCTTTCTCTGAAAATTAAGTCATCTGGGCTATGACCCAAGAAAGCAAATAGCCAATCCTTCACGTAAATTGCCATAAGTTGAACCCATTTTACTTGACAATGTTATAACTATAGACCCATTTTACTGAAAGTCTGAAATAAATAATCATGTAAAAAACAGTTAATGACATTGCACATGATCGATCCAATCATCAAGGTTTTTTTCGAAAGTGGCAATGCCACAATGCAATTAATTAATAACAAAAAAAGTATGTAAAAGATGTAAAAAAGGAAAAAGAAAGAGCAGCATAGAAGGAGCTGCCCAATCACTCCCAAGGTGGTAGGGGTTTGGAAAGAATTACCATAAAAACCTTTTCCAACTCAAAAGCTTATCCAGGGCCACCAAACCATCAAGCTTAGAGCCAGAACCAGCAAAGTTCTAGTTCTTGACCAGAAAAAACATAAGATGTAGAATTTCAGCAGAATTCTCAAAATGACCATCAAAAATTCTCTTGTTCCTTGTCCACCAAATAGACCAAACTCCAAAGACCGGTTTCCTCCCCCCAGGAATTCCCGCTGTTCCAACCACAAATCAAAGATATAACATTATTCAGTTCTTCGCCACAATGGAGGAACATGTGATCAATGTCTTCGGGCACAGAACCATATAAAACACACAACATTGACTTTACTGAACAATTTATGCAAGTATGTTTTCGTGGGAAGCCTACCTCTACACAGTATCCACAATAATAGTTTAATTTTTACTGGGTATGACAAATTTCACATGGCATAATGCCACCGGACCTCTACCACCAAAGCTTAGTCTGTGACAAACTGACTTCACTAAGAAACTTGAGTTCTTGCTAGGGCGCCAAGGCTATTACCACAATCATCTTGAGGCAAGACAATCTCTGGTCACCTCAACAATCTCTCTTCTCAGTTAACACAGAGTTATGTAGACGTAGACATCAGGAACTTGCTGGACTACCGATTCTTATAGATTTATGAAATAAAAAATTGATCATAAAAAACAGGGTTACCTAATACAGGGATCATAATTGTGATATCACCTTGCCGAAGTTTTCTGGACAGCAGAAGTGCATGCTTGTCATTATCCATTTCCAACGTTGTCCTAACACTGACCTGAAATTACTCGATATCATAGCACATATTGAGCCATGAGCCACCTATCGTAAGGCTTACAGTTCTAATGATGTGGGTCACCGGACAGGGCTGGCTGCCAGTTCTTCTCTCATAGCCGAGATGCCCTCAATGCACCCAGACATGAATGCCATGATATCATCACCAAACTTTAAAACACAATTAGGATAGACTTTTTTCTGAGAGGTAGCACACAATGAAGTGATGAGTCTGATGACAAAATGCAAAGAGAGGGCATTGGATGAAGTCCTTCTCTGTTTCTTTTCCTTCAGCAGCCTCTCATAGCTAGAAGTTATAATGGCCAGGTGGAACGGAGCAGCGAATTCTCGCCCTTTATATTAAAGTTAAGACCGCTCTGAAGCCAAGAAAAAGAAGTGTGCAACCTCCACGTGGCATTACTCCGTCAGGCAGTGCTGGGTCTAAGTCTTCTGATTGCAGGTCTTCAGGGCACTGCTGCTAGGCACAGTTGAAGGGCTGTGCGTCTCTACCTCCCTGCTCATCACCAGTAACAAGCAGGCACCCTTCTGGCTGCGTTCTTTTAAATTATCAGTCCCATCAGCCCATGAATTGCCTGCCTCCAGGTTTGATGGGTCCTGGATTATATTGTCAAGTTACTGTTGTGCGAAGGGTACCTCTTATCCAGACTATATATATACAATTGTATATATACTTTTATTATCAGGCCTGACAGTTCCCCTTTAGTCATGTTTGATCCTAGTTCAAGCATGTGTATGCACGTATCTACATGTGTGAGGAATCTCTTCCTTGACTGTCATCCAGTTTGAACATAAGCCAGAGCTTGGCATTTGGGAGGCTATCGGCCCCTCTTTTCCCCTACTTGTGCCATTATAAATCCCAAGTCCGTCATATCCCCACCAAGACTTGACATCTTCTTGAATCTAGCCATTACCATGTTTGCTGCCCACTCATCTTCTTTTCTTTCTTCCCCTTTTTCTTTGTGAAAAATTTGAGTGCCAACAATAACTTACAGAATTGCCATATATATCTTCTCAGATTAATGTAAGAAACAAAAAACGAGTGACCTTGACAACTATACACTTGGAATTAAATCTGATGCAACCAGGTGCACAAAAACATTCTATCATTTTGGGAGACATTACCTCTGGGAATAAAGCAGCTAATCACCAACTGGTTACCAAGATGGATGATATGGCCATTTTATATGAATGGCAGTGCGTACTTCAGAATTAGATATGGCATTTTACTTCGCCTCACCGACCTCAATCGCCTAAGCTAGCAAGATGACCGTCATTGTTAAAAAAGATTATCATATTTATGAATGCACTTCTTCCAATTTTGAGGCACTTTTCCTTGCATACAGCCTAACAGTGCGTACAACAGGATGCTCCCGGACTTGAGGCATGGAATCTGGAAGTATCTAACAATATAATCACAGATCCATAGCATTCACTTTTGCAGCGACAATGACGAAATCAGTGCTAGCATAACTACCGTGCAACTACTATCTACGCGACCAGTAATACCATAGGCAACAATTAACAGACGTCAGACGGTTAAATTACTTCAAACAGCTATCTGACACTAATCCGTCGAGACTGCGTCAGAAACAAAAATCTGAAGAGAACGAGTGAACCAGAGAAGCAACAAAATTCGGAGTAGAATCGCGAGTGAATTGAGATGATAAAGTATGAGAGCTCAAATGTATCCGTTATGCAAACAGGACAACTGGTCACCACCGAGCAAGCAACTTTCTCAGGTAGAAATTCTTGGAGGGATGGTGCGAGAAGAGGGTTCCGAAGATCTTACCACGATGACTTTAAAAAGATTGGCCTCCTTGGGCGGGAGCGACGACCCCATTGTACGTGGCCCTTTGCGACAAAAGAACGCGATGGAAGAGGCGGGAGGTGGCGCAGAGGCGACCGGAGAGGACAGAGACTTGCTCGGGGAAGGATTTAGGGCAGCGGCAGCAACGGCGGCAGCAAACGAGCGAGAGAGCACGAGGTGCCGCCGTGCGCCGGCTTTTCTTCCGCGGTATTTTTTTTGCAGGGAAACCCTTAATTTTGTGACTGTTGTCAAAACTGATCCACAAGAGGGGTGTGGGCTTTCGTTCGAGGGCAGGACGCGACAACCAGCCACAAAACATTTGTCAAAGCAACTTTTTTTACGAAGTGTTTACTTTCGTAATAAAATTTTATATATTTTTAGTTTCATGATAATTTAAATGTTTTTTTAAATTTATATTTTTGTTACAAAACCAGTTAAAATAGATATTTTACAATCATTATAAATTTATATTTTAAAAAAAACTTTTATATAAAAAAGTGGATATCACCTATTTTTTACCTTGTGGACCCCACTTTGTTTGATTATATGTGATACGCACTTTAATTTTGTATCACATTTCTCCAAAACATGTTAGATTAACGTAATTGGTTTGTTTCACTTTATATTTCAATACAATTTTTTCGTGAAAAAAGTATACAAATTTATTGTGTAACCAAACGGCTTATAAGAAAGTAATTGAGTGTTTGGTTGCAAATTAAATTGAGATTTTATATACTTTTATATTTTTAATACAAATTAATAAAAGAGATATTTGGCAACGATGACAATCTTATGTTTTTAAAATAAAATTTTTCTTAAACAAAATAAAAACTCTCACCTCCTTTTTTATCTTGTGGTCTCCAACTTTGTTTGATCACATGTTGTAGTTATTCTTTTTTCTTATCACGTCCCTCCAAACATGATAATTGTATGTCATTGTTTGATTCCCATCTATTTTAATATAACTTTTATCGTGAAAGTGTACCAAAAATTACTGTGCAACCAAAAACCCGATAAAGACAACGATTTATTGTGCGTGCTTACTTGGCCACGACAACACCATCAAGAAATCCTAAAACTCTTTTAATACAAGGAAAGATTGGCAACTTCTTGCTTAAGCTAGATATCTGGAAAGTTTATGATCATATCAAATGGTCTTTTATCGAATCCATGCTTAATCGGTTTGGCTTCCCTACCAGGGTGGTCGATCTTATTATGAAGTGCAATTCAACTACTACTTACTCCATGAACTTAAATGAGAACTTAATCGACTTTATTCAGCACTTTGGGGGGGGGGGGGTCTTTGCCAAAGGTGTTCTTTATCCCCTTCTGTTTATATCATGTGCATTGAGACGCTATCTTCTTTTGTTACAATGGTTGTCAATCAAGGGAACTAGTCTAGTCTCGTTATCAGCAAAGGGGGTCTCGCATCTTATGTTTGCCAATGTCATTGTCATATGCAGGTAGCAAAGAAACTTGAAATCTAGAGCTTGATGGAAATTATGCATGTTCATGAATTATTGTCAGGCCAAGAGGTTAATAAAGGTAAATCAAGTATCACCTTCAGCAATAATGTACCTTCCCAGTTACAGCAATTGGTCTGCAATATTTTAGGTTTTAATTTGGCATCTCCAACTAATCTTTTTAGGTATACCTATTGGCTTATTTGATGCTATAATTAACCATTACAGTGGTCGATCAATGGGCATCAAAGCAAATTAGTATGGGGAAAAGCAACCTTTTTATTTGTAGTTGGTAAGATGGTCTTCGTCAAGTTCACTTTGAGTCAAAATGCTTAAGTATCTTATGCCAGTCAAGAAGATACCCAAAGCAGTCACCAAGAAGCTTGATTCTATTCAAAATACCTTCTGGTGGGGACCGAAACCTTGTTGGCAAAAAAACAACAACTTTACTAGATGGAATTCCATCAGGCAACCCAAGGTTAGGGGGGGCCCAAGAGTTCGTGACTTTAAGATCATGAATCAGGCCTTACATGTCATTTTGACATGTTTGTCAGAGCCTAGAAGACAAAATTCATATATACGGAAGTATATTATCAGAGCCCGGGCTAAGCTTTGACAGGGCTGCAATTGGAGAGTTAAGGATAGTAGAAGTATCCACATTTGGGACCATCAATGGATAAGTGATAGAAAGGGCTCCCCAATCCAAACCAATGCACCTATTGAGCAGCTCACTTTGGTCATAAACCGATCGTGGATTGTTGAAGGCACAAGAATCTTTTAAATGCAAACTTTCACCCCATTTTAGTCAGTATAATTCCGAGTACCCCAATTTACCATGATTTACTCGAAGACTCCTCGGTTTGGCCTATCACTTTGAGACACATGTTTACAAAATTTGCCCACATATTCGTTGTCGATAAATCACTCATCCGAGAGTTGTCTAACTTCATAGTATGGAAACTGACATGGCATCCTCAGGTGGCTAACGTATGTCCAAAAAAAATTTGCTTTTATAGAAAGTATATTCCTCGAAGGCTCAAACCTCTCCACAAATGAAACTATTGCAAGGAGATGCTATAACATCGAGAGTTTGTGTAATCTCCTCCTGATAGAGACTAATGGGGTGTTTGGTTGCATGATATTTTTTTGTACACTTTCATGATAAAAAACTTTATTAAAATAAAAAGCGAACCAACTCATGACATAAAATTATCATGTTTAGAGGGATGTGATAACAAAAAAGAGTTATTATCATTCATGACCAACCAAAGTGGGAGACCACAAGAAAAAAAAGAGGTGAGATCCTCTTTTTTTGTTTAAGAAGAAAATGACTTTTAAAACATAAAATTGTCAAGGTTATCAAACACCTCTTTTAACAAACTTTCTCACAATTTTTAAAATATAAAATAAAACCTCCATTATCACGTAACCAAACACCCCATAAGTCCCTTGATCACTTTTTTTTTTTCAAATGCCATCGGAGCAAGGCTGTTTGGTTTGCTCCAACGTGGGGTTGCAATGAAAGTTAGCAATCCAGAGGTGCCATTGATATGACTCTGGTGTGCCTGTAATGGATTCTTATTAAAGATCCGAAGCTCGATCACTTAAGAGTTTTAGACCTATCTATTATTTGACATACCTGGAAAGCTAGGTGAAACACAAATTTTAGAACACATGGCGGATGACCCAATTCATAGCCTTGTGAGAGGTGAGCTAGAAATTGGTTTCGTCAATGTATCAGGCGAAATTTTGCCACTCACTAAAGTCCAACTGTTTGGAAGCCTCCCCTCGCTCGCCAGTTTAAGGTGATTAATTGTTGACTACACGGTAAATGGAAGGAATGGCGCAATTGTCCCCCCACATCTTGAAAGAGCAGGACATCTTATTTTATAGATCCTCGGATCGAGGCAATTTTTGAAGCTTGCTCTTGGATTTTGAGCCAAACTATTGCGTGCATCATGGAAAGTGACGCAAAAGGGGTAGTCGATGTGATCAATGACTAGGGGCCTCTGTTTCGGTGTGCCAACCAGCAGTTTATCTATCCATGCAAAGGACTCAGTGAAGTTCAAACATCCGACTGGTGTTCACTACTAGGGAATGTAACTAGACCGCCCATCTCCTATCTAAACGGACCACAGATTATAATGGTTTGTAGCGTGTCCTCCTTTTTGTCAAATCCCGCGAGGGACCAAATCTGTAAGGATATGCTGGGCTAACTTTTATTTGTATGGAATGAAATATCTTTCCTCAAACAAAGAGGTAGTACATGATAACAAAAAAGTGATGGTCCGCGAGAGATAACAAAAAGTTTCACTTCTTTTACTGAATAACATATTTTAAATTTTTAAAAAAAAAAATTTATTACAACATTTGTTTACACTGAAAATGTTTTTTTCGTGCAAGCTAACTTTAAAAAGTCAAATTCCTCTTATTGGTCAGACTCTCATTGTTCTCACCCTCTCAAGGGCTAGTTTGGTAGGGACTATGCGCCAGATATTTCTCCCAGAATCTCCAAAGGCTTGTCTTCTCAAGATTTGAGTGATTTTTCCGACACAAATTCTCTGTGTTTGTCTCGGTCCAATTATCGAAATATTCCCTTTACTTTTAAGTAGAGAAGCCAATGCAAATCTTTTGTGTTTGGTTGAGATCTTGAGTTTTCAGATGTTTCTAACAAGAATCTTTCTTCCAAAATTCTTACTAAATGCCACGCAAGCACATGGATGCAAGGCAAAACCGTCTCCGGCTCCTCCCGTGAGTAGTCTTAAAATTTTTTATTTATAAATATTGATAGAATTTTGTTAGATTTGAATAAGGGGTGTAATTCCCCAGGTAACCAAATCAGTTATTAATCAATAGTTAATCTCATTCCAAACATGATTATTATTCTTATTTTTAGACAAACTATTTATTAAGGATAGAAACATACTATATCTTTAAGTAAAAACTAGGTTAATTAATATATAAATATTATAATCATAAAAAGGAGCTAAGTCATCAATTTGGGAGTTGAGTTTTTAGATCAAATCAAAATAATTATTTATCCTTTTAAGTTAAAACAAATACCATATTTTTTTGGGTTATCGTTGCATCAAATATTCCATTCGTTAAAATTCCTTTCAGAATTATAATTAAATTTATTCAGTTGATATTAGATGAGAGTGAGTGGTATCTGATCAGCCATTACCTGTGCCACGTTCCGCTGCATTCTGTAGGCTCCCAAGAGGGTTCAGAACCATGATCGGACGTGGCGGGCATCAATCAGGATGAGCATCCCAATTTTCGATGGAGGAAAAAAAATCTCTTTTTGGCTTCTACTTCTCTACCTTCGACCGGGTTGTTGAAGAATTTTATCCTATATCGACCACCGGAGGATAGTACAATGCCTTTTATCGTAGCTTGGACTTGGGTCTCCTCAGCGCACGTGCGTTTTTTGAATTTCACATAGTATCAGATCTGGTCACGTTGTAGGCTCTGTCCTCCGGTGGATTTACTTCTGTTTTCGCTCGGCCCTGTCCCATGTATTCATATCGTGACTCTGATTGTGGTGGCTGGCCGAGAGGGGGAGTGTTGAAGGGTTTTATCCCATATTGGCCACCGGAGGATAGTCCAATACCTTTATCATAGTATGGACCTGGGTCTCCTTAGCGCACGTGCGTTTTTTGAATTTCACATAGTGGAAACTGGTGTTGCTATAAAATAAAATGTTTTTTTTAAAAAGACTTATTTTAGAATGAGAGGTGATCTTGAAGCACTTTCGAGACATCCCGATGGCACCATTGGTTACCAGTAATGTCCAAGGGAAGTCTTTTTTCTTCTTCCTTATCTATGTATAATACTGATTTTGACATTATCGGGTATCCGGCGTTTTGCAAGACGATCTCATACGGCCGGGGGGGTGCAAACAAGTCGAGCCGAGTTAAATAGTATGGTGTTCAAAGTCGACTCATTTATTTTACACGAGTTCAATTATGTCGAATCTTTGTTTAAATTTGATTCGTTTATTAATCGAGTCAAGTAAAGTTCGAAGTAACTAGTCAAAAATTCAATTCACATTCCAGTTTAAGTTAATTCTAAATTTGTTTATAAAATTCAAAATTAATGAAAATTCGTTTGTGAAACTCTATATTTAACTCAGTTATGAAACTTAATCTGAATTTTAACTCAGATTTTAAATTAATTAATACATTTAAGTGACAATATATAATTGTTAATACTCATAATTTATTTTTTAAAAGATAAATATATAGAAACATATTTAATTATTTACGAATTTATCGAGTCAATTAAGAATATGTTCAAACTCGACTCGTTTAATGAGTCAAACTTTATTTTTTGTTTCAGCTTATTCATTTAACATAATAAATGAGCGACGTTTCAAGCTACTTGTCGAGTGTATTAGTTCGTTTGTCTCTTTACTTGGAAGTTTAGAGAGAAAGAACGAGGGGTCAAGACATTTTTCATAAATCTATATTTAATAAAATCTTCTTTCTGTATAGTATTTTCAAAATGATCGTGGAATCTATTTCAATCATATAAAATGGATAATTTTCTTATCAACACAAACTTTCACGTTACTTTCAAAATTTTAAAATACAAAAAAATGTTGCGTATATTTGACAAACAATTTACAGGAAAATGTTGCATACGAAATTTAAAAATACAAAACGAGAGCTGATATCAACGAGAAGTGGTCAATTGCCGACTATACACACGAGGAGAATATTTGTGCAGACGAGATTTCAACGGCGGTGGAGGTTGGTCATCAGCCCGGGGACGTAGGGCCGCATCAAGGAAGGGGAGGTGAGGATCTTATTCTCGTAAAGGATATTGGGGGGGAGGGGAGGGGTAAAACATCCATGGTACGAGTGACGATGATTTATCCTTAATTTTATGTTCTGAGAATAATTTAGATTAAGTTAAACCAAGTTAAAATTTTATTAAGTAAAACAAACCGAAATTTAAGAATAAATCAAGTTTATACCTACTTATATCCCAGCAAACGGGACCTTAAACGGGTAAAAAATACATTCCTAAAAAGCTGTATTTAGTTGTTACTTTTTACCGAGAGTTTTTTTTCCATGTATGTTATATTGCATTGCCTCATCATCTCATGCCAAGTACAACAACGATAAAACACCCTACGGACATTATCCTATACTTCAAAAGTAACCCCTGGACTCCACTGCGGGGCAGCCGCCGAATCACGTACCTTTGTCCTCTAATAAAGTTGAGAATCACCTTCACGAAATGATCAGAATATAAAAAAGGGAGATGGGTCGATTGCTGCGACCCTGCTCACAAAGAGTAAGGGCGAGCGTTCAAGGGGTTGTGAGCCCGACCACCCTCTGCGAGATGGTTTTCCGTGGTAATTCAGCTGTCGCTCGATTCCCGTCTCACGTGCGAGAGTTGCACGGTTATTAGCCGTTGTGCCTTCGTGACCAAAAAAAAAAAAATGAAACAGAGTAGTACGCAACGACGAAATTGTACATGAACGTATCAGTGTACGAAAGAGTAGTACACTCTCAAAGAAGATGCTTTGCTTTGTACTGGAAAATCAGCAGGCCTCAAAGGGTAAATAGGATTTGATGGATCTCAGGAACGTAGAACGTTGAAATTTGAAATGTCAGAATCCCTAATTGTCGCTCCACTGAAGTTACTAGATGAGATTTACATAGTTTACAGCCGTACCACAAAGAATCGTGTACGATCTACAAGTCTCTTTTTTTTTCCGGACATGATCTACAAGTCATCCAGACAGATGACCGTGGGAAAAAAAAAGAATCGGCGCTTTACGACGTGCTTATTTGATAAATGTCCTAGGATCCATTTCATCTCATGTCTTGATGCGTACGTTTATGCCCTGTTTCGCTGGAACGTCAAAGATGATATCATATCAATATTTCTAGATGATAGAGTATCAATCAGAAAATTGATACAAACCAATACTTATATTAAATAAGATGTATTATTCGTACAAATTTCAAAATTGATACTAGTAGTCAATCATCCCTTGCGATTTAAAACACCGTCGATTTGAAAATTGATAAAGCTAAAGATGTATAATATTGTAAACAAACAGGGCCTTGAGTATGAAGAAATAAAAAACTATTTTCCCAACGTATTGAGAAGATTTACGTAAAATACATAAAAAGATGGAAAATAAGAATCAAATGAACAACCCAAAGTGGAGGTCTGATGGAATCACAGGGTATATACCAAGCAGGATCATTGGAGAGACCTACCGGACCTCCGATGAGCTCAATCTACAAGGCTCACCTACTGGGCAATCTAAAGCACAGTAGAATAGAATGACTACAAGAAAGCATATAAACCATCACCCATGGCATCTTATTTAACTCGGTTTATGATGATACGAAAATATAACAACACATATGATCTCGACTCGGGCAACGGCACACGAAACCAAATGGCAAAAATCATCATGCTCTAGACCAATAACCAAGAAGAATGAGGAAACGAGTATATAATCTATATACATATAGATTGATCTCTTTTCCACTTCAATGCAACAAAGCATGGGACCACGGGGAAGAGGGCACTGACTGGAGAAAGTCCCCTAATGTTACACCTGTCTCCCAAGCCCTCTAGTGCTACATTTGTTTTCTGTCCATTATCATTTCTCGTGCATTGGGTAAAGATGATCGATAGCATTACCTTTGTCTTCTATGTCATCAAAAGAGGCACTCGATCTGCAACTCTGCACATTTAACATAAAGTTCAAGGGGAGAAGAAAAAATTAGCTGAGGATAACAAAAAAGCTGTAGTCCCGTACCCATCATCACTCATTAAAGTACAAGGAAATAGTTTGGTAGCATAGTGCAAATTCAAGATATATGCTAATCAATAGAACATTTATATTTTGGTTCATTTTGTTACTACTTACTACTTACTTTTGCATGCGAAGAAGAAACAAATTTTTTCACCTTAACAAAAATGGTCATCAATGGAGAAATCCTCTGTAAGCTAGATCAATTTCTTCTTCAGTCATTTCAATTGTTGAATCACTGTCAAAACCCTCATTATCAACTACAATCTTCTGGTCCGCATAATTGCACGTGACACCTGAATCTTTCAACTTTTTACTCTTAGTAAACTCTGCCTCATAAACATGCTTCCAGTCAAGAGCCAGACTAGACAATTTCTGTTTAGTAAGTAAGCCAGCTCCACTTTTGCTGTCGAGTTCAGACACTTCTTTAACCACACGTGGAATGAACATCCACTGCTCAGCAACAGTTTGGATATCCTAAACAAGAAACACCAGTTTACATAACGATCAGGGGCCAAAAGAATTCTGCATGTTGAAGAGAAGAATAAAATGCTGAAAACAGCTAGAGATCCATGCACAGCAAACAACGGGAGATATTACTGTAATCACTTGTATCAAAGTGAATCAGATTTCAAAATTCAAGAGCCATTCTGGAACTGCAGGTGTTAATGAGGTGCTGCATGCAAGGAATTCAACAGAAATTTAACACTGTTCGACAGACACAAGCCTTCCAAAAGTAAAAGGATCCACAGGAATAGCCATATGAAACCAAGTAACCAACAATGGAAATTTCAAACAAGAGTTTAGTACTGAGGGTACTTACCAACATTAATAACATGTTTTTCTAGGTACAACATGGTAAATGTAAATAAAAACATCATTTATTTCAAAGAGAAAAGCTTATAATGGTTTGCTTTTCTCGTCTGATCTTGATTTCTTCTTGTCTTCCAGAGATCTCTCACACCCTAGTTGCAAGACATTCTAGCCGTGTATTTCAACTGCTAAGAAGTGTATTTAGTGAATGATAGAGCAGCTCAAGTCTTCTAGATGTCTCTTACATCCACTTTGTTGCACGATCCACCATCTCTTTTAACTCAAACAAAAAGATACCCTTCTTGTTTAAGAAACCCTAAATGGTTTTTTCTTTCAACTTTCCATTTACATGAGATAATCATCGTAGTAGACGTAATTTTGATGAAACGAAGACCCCCCCCCCGACAAGAAGAGGTGTTTTGGAAAAGAGAGGCATGATAAAGATTATCAAATGCAGTCAACCATTCACAAGGCTCTGAAAATATTAAGTACTGTTTGGTTTTGCAAAACATCATTTTTTTATTTACACAAAAGATAAAAGGTCAATGAAACAGAACGTCTTGAAAATAATTCGTTTCACGACTTAAATTTTTTAAACGTGAGCATTGACGATTAGTGCCTCAAAAAGCTATTGGACAAAACCAATAAGGCACCTGGTTATGGTCAAGAGCTTCTATTGCATCTTGCAAGCAAGTGATGATCCCTTCTGCTGCTATTTTCTTTATTTCATCTGGCTCTGGCTGTCAAAATAGATAAACTGACATTAAAGTATGAAAAAGAACTCTGTTATTACAAAACTGAGAAGACAGTTAACTCACTCTCTCTTCTTGATGCTCCAACCATGAGATAGTTGTAGACAAATCAGTGGCGGCCCATTCCTTCACTTCAGATGGAGAAGGAAGTTTGATTCTACTTTTACAAAATTCACCCTGCAAATAAATCATGTCTATGTCAAGGATAAAGGCACACAATTCACCAATACCAATTAAGAAACGTTTGAAGAAAATGTAAATGACTAGAAGCAAGAACATCAATGGCAATACATGAGATAAAAAACACTGAAACGGTTCTAACTTCTAAGAACAACCACAAGCAACATTCACACCACTGGAAGCAAAGAACATTAAACAGGTTAGAATTTAGAAGTAGCAAGAAGCTAGTTCCACAAGCTTGAAGTTACGGGATTGAGGCCATCTTGGATAAGCAAATAAACAAAACAAAGGTGACAAATTTTCTCAATATGTCAGTTCTTCCAAAGAATAAAATTAATTTGCTGGAAAACTGAACAGAAGAACAAGCATCTAACTGGGAGATTTTCCACAGCAACTTCATTACACAGATATATGTGCGTGTATCTCCAGTATGAACACATGTCCCAGGCTAACAAGGTGATCAAACTTCTTTCCAAGCCAGAAACTCACTTCCTTCTGTCAAATGGCAACTTATCTGACAAGTGGAAATGCAAGCACGCATATTAGACGAGGAGTGGTAATTGTCATTTCTGGTGACTGGAGAACTGGAGATTTAGTTCAAAAAGAGACTGACTATTGGGACCTATATCCAATGCCTGCTAAGGCAACAGGATGGTAATGAACACAAAAAAAAGCATGAAAAGAATCACCTATAAGAAAGAATTCATTAATAGTTAAAAGTGCTGATACAGGACAAAACAAAAAGAAGACCAAAATAAGCTAAAGCCAGCACAAACTGAGTATAAACCAGTCCAAACCAAAGTGAACCAGGCTAGACTATGCTTGAGTCGAGCCTAACCAGGCAAACCGGACTGGCCAGCAGTCAAATGGTCCAGTCTGCATGCGTCAGGGGATGTCAGAGGTGCACTCAGCCAGCAGTGGGTGCTGCACAGGGATGGGTGGCACTGGGGGTAGCTTGCCAGGGGAGGGTGGGTCAGGCTCCAATGGGGGGGTGACAGTGGGAGGAAGAAAAAAGACGCTGTGCAGGGATCTTGTACAGTGTCTCTCTGTGTGTAGAGTGGAGGTGCTGGTGAGCAGAGGGGAGGGGACTGCATAGCATCGGTGATGAGTGGAGGCCAAGGGAAAGGGGCAAAAAGCGTGATAACAGTGAGCTGCTGGAACTGGAAGTGATGGAGATTAGTAAAAAGAGCCTTGTACATATCCATCCTCGCAATCATTTTATATTCTGAATATGTTCCTATAACACTCAAGTCTTAATCTCAAATTATTTTGGGATAGGCCATTCGGCTACTCTTCCTCCACTTGCATCGATTTTGAGTTACTTCTTCAAAGAGATTCAAATCATTCTAATCATATTGAATTATCCTTCACTAAGTTAAATTAGGTCTACAGCATCTTTAGGTCAGCATTTAATATGCCCAAGCCTATATCCTAAGAGGTTCTCTCTTTCTTCCTTACACCAAAAGAGACCTACTTGGCAAAGGCCATGTCATTGCGGTCATATGTGAGGTAGTGTGTGCTTACTGTCATCTACACCATCGTCCTCACCACCCCGGCCCCTGGCAATGTTAGCGAGCTCATCTATGGACTCACCTTGAACATCTACCATGCCACTTTCGGAGTGAATGCCAGCAATGGGCAGGTGGGGTTCAACTCCATCCTGCAGAAGTTCTCCAAGCTCTGAGGCGTTTTCAACTGCAGTAGGCTATTGTGGTACTCGTCTGTCTGCAAAAAGAAGCAGAGATAACTAGTAAATTTTCAGATCCAACTCATTCGTCTTCCTCCTCTCCCCAGCTGCTTCATCGATTCTGCCGGTTACAGGTTGCACTTCGTGTTGCAAGTTGTTGTTGTCACTTCCATCTCCACCTTCTTTACTCTCAGCTCCACTGGCTTCTTGGTGGATGAAATCAGTTGAAGTATCACCCCTCCTGCTCTTTCACCTTCTTCACTGCCATGAGGCTCTCCATATGGCTTTCATGGGTAGCTGTTGTTGATTAGTCACCAGTTTTCGTCTTCTCTAGAGTCTGCTTCAACACCAGTCTCTATTGTGTCCAAGCTTACAAGTTCATCTTTTAGGGCTGGAACTTCAACATGTTTTGTACTGTTCTTGGAAGATCGCTTCTGCTGATCTGATTTTCATATATGACCTCCATCAGACTGTTCACTCGAGTTCCAACCTTTCCATGCTAACCTTTCCTGGAAGCTTCCTTCCTGTGATCCTCCTGAATGCTGGCCTTCCCAGGAAACTCCTCCCTTTTCATGATCCCTGCATGCTCGATTCCCCAGAAGCTTTGTTGTGGTACCAAAAATGTAAAATCAGAATTAAAATGAAAACCATGAATTAAAATGCTGTAATCGACTAGAACCATGCTAAACTAGCTTTTGTCAATGAACCAGCACCGACTGTTGCTGGACCAGCCGGCTGGTTGGATGAACTGAAACCCCAGGACGGAGTGCGTGGCATGCACCTGACAGTAGTTTGTGGCTTCCTCACAGGTCACGTGATCGGTGAAGAAATTGTGGCCTCAGCCAGGTTGTGTGTAGAAGCTTCCTGGCAGAAGCCGACAACAGTCAGGAGGAGGTCCTTTTTGTCCCAGGCCTTCGCCTTTGTCGCCCGACTTCGCAATGGTGGATAGAACAAAGATCTGCAAAGATCGGGCAGAGAAGGGGTGGCATCCTTATGCGGAATGATCTGCAAAGAAGAGGGTGTTCTGTGGCATGCACCAATGGAGCTGGCAGAGGATGACAAGAGAATAAGAAGGAAGAAGTGGAGTCGACAACACGGGGAAGGGTAGATCTGAACTCTGAAGGGACCCGGAGGCAGAAGAAGGCAATGATGATGGTAGGATGCTTAAAAGAAGTCCAGGGATCGCCAAATCTCCTCATAGTGTCGACAATGTTGCCGGAACTGGTTGATGTGAAGTCGACGGGAGACACCACTGTTTAGGCCCGACTTGCCGGACAGATTGTAGAACCCGGGTGTCAATGCCAACAACAATGAGTTGGACTAGTTTGCGGCTGCAGGAGAGTCAAACCAGATTAGAGATGAAGAAGATGGTGAAGAATTAATTGACACCGTAGACTTGTTGAAGACTGAAGGGGAAGAAGGGAAAAATGGAGTGGAGGCCAGAGGATGAGAAGAGGGAGAAGTAAAGCTCACCGACCAAGAAGATGGAAAACCAAATGGCCTCTTCGAGAAGAGTTCGAATCACCTCAATCCCCAGATGGAAGGAGTACCCTCAGTCCCCAATAAAAAAGGCCATGATCCCAGCCACTTAAGTGATGGGTAGTGAGTTAGTAAGGCGTCGCTAGCGGTTCAACCCCGTCGGTAACGAGTTAATGAGTCAGTGAACCGTTACTGAACCGCTACCAACGCCTTACAAACTCACTACCGAACTTAATACAACTCGCTACCAACGGGTAGTGAGTTAGTAAGGCGTCGGTAGCAATTCAATCCTTTTCAGTAGCAGTTCACCAAACTTGTTATTTAAACCGCCACTTAAGTGGCCTGGGGTCCTGGCCGATTTTGATTGGGGACTGAGCATACTCGCTCCACTCGGGGACTGAGGTGATTCGAACTCCTTTGAGAATGAGAGGAGGGTAACAAGGAAGAAACGGGGCTGCACCCTATCCGGGAACCAAGAACCCGCCAAAAATTCTATTCCACTTTGATACTACGTCCGGGAGTATGTGAGTCTCCTTATATAGAGGAGTCAGTCAATACAAGAAAACATGGTAAAGCAGAATTTACAAAGAAGTCCTTTTAAAGACTGAAATGTAAACATGGCTCTAAATTTTTTAAAATTGGTCCCCAACAAGATTCCTCCCCATAAATCCACGTTCAACCAATTTCTAGCCATCTACAGAAATTTCTTTGTTTCTATGATCTTCTTCCATCCCACCCACCTTTGTTACCATTGTCATCTGCCGAGCCACTGTCATTGGCATTTGTCTGCAGTCTCACCCACCCTTTCTCCTTTGAAACCCTTCTCCTGCTCACCATTCTCTTCTTTTTTAGCACCATCAGTGGCCTTAACATTATCATCTCCCATGGCTGCAACTTCTTCCTTGCCAGTATTTTTGTCAGGTTTCATTTCTTCTTTGAACTCCCATCAGCTGGAATCACACTTGCCAGTTGACTCGACAGCTGCTGACTTTGCTGCCGCTTCAACAGATCAGGGATAGATATTTCAGGAGAGAGAGGGAGGGAGGGAGGGGGAGAGAGAGGTAAGTTAGTAAAAAATCTTAATTAGGTTATGGTTAAGTTAAATTCAATGTTAAAAGTTAACAGAAAGACTTATTTTTGAACTAAGATTTCAGGCAATTTAAAAGATTTATCAAGATGACAAGGACATATTCTGAATATCAAATCATTATATGAATGAATAAATAAAAAACCCTAGTAAAAATAAGCATAATTCCATCATGAGAATGAAATGCATACGAAAATGAAAAGTTTATCTTATGTACAGACTCTTTAAACTAACCATAGATGCTGAAGAATCATCTGTATCCTCTAGTGGTCTTTTTCCATGTTTCTTAGACGCTTTCAGAACTAGGTCTTCCCCTTCTTCTGCAGAAATCCCATAAATGTTGAGCTTAAAGACAAATAAAAAAAGTCATAAATCATCCAACCGTCTTAAGTCTTCTTAAGGTTACTACTTAATCATAACGATGTCTTATCTAATAGACATATATGACTAAAAATGTCAATCATCATCAATTCCTCAAAAGTTAAATTAATAAACCATAAAGAGGATATAAATTCTCAGAAAAAGGTCCTAGCTATAAAAACATTTATTACAAATACTACCTTACTTCAGAAGCATATATCAATTAAGAGAGAGATTGTACATACAAGTTGACAAAAAAGTATGTGGAGATGGCTACAAAACTTGATGGTTCAAGTCAGATAATAGACCATTGTTCTTGAGAAAGTGCAGTTCAAAAGTTTGGAAAGAAATGTTAACCCACATAGAAATGACAATGTTAATGAAAAATTGAAAACAAGGTGCAAAAGGACTCATAGGCATGTGGTGTTAAATAAAGCAATGCCCCAAAATAAAAAAGAATACAAACCATAAAGAGAATTTTCTATAAAGATAATAAGACTATTTAGAGACAACTTGTCTCTCATGTGCAAATTCATTCACCATCAAGTTCCTTACTCTGAGAAGATAGTGGAAGTGTCTTATGCAGTTTCTGTGTACATCACAAATTGACAGGTGAATGACCGTGTCAGAACTAGTAGTGGAAACAGACCACAGACTATCAAGACTCACCTCCCTTACACACGGGAATACCATGATTTTTACGCCACGGCTTCCCAACATGCATAAGGTACCTGTCAATCTCGACCAGTTTCTTCTGGGCGTAGCACTCTGATATCCATTCCTACGTGACAAAATGTTGATAATTATCATGTGTACTTTATAATTCTCAACTATCTTTCTTCTAAAAAGATTTACGGCTTTACGCCTATTTGAAATATAAATAAAGTAGACATCTTGCACCCGTCAGTTTAGCAATGCAGAAGTGCTATGTCATAGCTTGGCTGATTCTCATTTGTGCTTAAAACTTGGGGAAGGATTCACTGTATGTCGACTGTTTCAAATATGAGGTTTACAACCAGATGAGAATAATGAGTTGGTTTCCCAGTCACCATAAGCTCATAAAAGTTCGACATGAGTGCCTTGGCTTCCCATTCAGAAGGAACATCAGCAGGTAAGGTATTCCTTGAAGGCCCTGGATGAAACTATTCTGAATGCGTAATGCTGATTCTAGAACCAGAATGTTTAATGTTTGAGCATTTTTCCATGATCCGGAAAATCAAGACTATTTCTAAAGCTAAGAAACTATTCTTTTCCCTGGGAAGTGGACCATAGTTTCAGTGCCTAAGATAACAAGAATTTTACTATTGTGAAATCTCTCTATTGTTCCCATTCGATCTGGAATTTTGTTCCTCTTCTTCAGTATGATGTGCATTTAAATTCAGAACACTTGTAAGATCAACTCCACCATGCTGTTTCTACAATCGTGATTGAATACAGATCCAGGAAAGTAACCTTGGCATGAAGTGAATGACAACCTAAAAATGATATGCATAAAATTAGAAGTGGGGAAAAAGTTGAGTATTCAAAATGAGTACTTTTAACCACTGTGATTAACATTAAAAGGCACTCGTTCAAGAAGAGAGTACAAATCTCAGAAAATGTTAAAAAATTGACAATAAGAAGGTGTTGGAGCAATTAGTGATGAAGCAAACTGTGCTCAGACCTTTGAAGCAATAGTACCACAGTCTGCTTCAACTTGCCTAAACTTTGGGGTGTTTGGAAATGCACAAATGAGAAGAGTGCATTCTGATGTCCAGTCGGCTCGATATTCAGCACCCATCTCTAGAGCTTGTGACCTAAGCGTGCTTCTCTCGGGATTCACAAATCCGGACAGCACAAAAATTACACCATCCTGACCAAGCCGACATAATCACATGTCATGAATGGCAGTTTCCAATAACAACAGATAGAAACAACAACAAATAATATCGAAACAATAATATTAAGGGAAACCAAAAAAAACAAAAAGCTCATGGGTTATGCCACACCATCTTATATTGTTCCATTACCATAAGCCTTGAGAAATGTTTGTTTTCGGTGGCTTCTCCATGATGATTATTTCCTCTTTGCATGGCTTTTTTCTGATTGTGTGCTTTGTCTTTACTGGAGCCATCAACTTGCTTCTGTCCATGACATTTATCCTCTTTTTCATTTGAGCTCGTCCAGGATGGGAGACTTCTCCTCCCGCTCTTCTCTCCATCATCTATCAGATGTAAGCTTGGTTTCAAAATCTTAACAGATCCTGATATATAACACTTTTACGGACAGAACATACAAAATAACACATTGTATCAGATGAACGCCGTTATAACATTAAAACCAACGGGTGAAATGTTATAATGCTGATGTCTGGTTGCTTTTGAAAGGTATTCTAGACCTGTGCGAATTTTCAGGTGTCAGAATTGAAGTTTGAATTCTTTCGGGTAACCTGTGAATGTAATGCCTAAGTAATCCGCACATTAGACATCTAATAAGTGCCACCAAAAGCACTTCAAAGTCAACAGCTGATAGTACATTATATTTTCTTTGGTAATAATCCGACATATTTGCATTTGGTACTCGCCTGGTAAAAATTTGTCAAAAACGGACAGAGTAAGAGCTCTGACCCGCTGTGGATGCTCAACCGCCAGGCCAACAATCGGCCAAAAGCAAATAATCATGAACGTGATATCCGAACAGCTAAATCATGGTTACGGATAGCTCATAGAGATGAGAAACAAAACTGAGCTCTAGTTGATGCAATGGCGAGACTCCACTGGTGGCGTGGACTTTTCAACCATCAGAGAATGAAGCGAGGAGATTACCCATGGTCGCCCTCTTGATGCCACTGCGGACGTGGAAGAGACGAGGCAAGCGAAGCGCAGAGCTAGCGTGTGATCAGGGCCAGAGGGATCGTCGCCTTCACGACGGCGGCAGGGTCTTGCAGGCCTACAGCCAAGGACAAAACAAAACGGGGCTTTTTTATTTTAACGTTTGCTGAATGCTAGATTAATAAGGTTTTTTTGGTAAATAAAATTTGCTTTTTAATAGTAAGAATACAAGGGTATTTTTTTAAATATGTATATATAACACATTATTGTATTCCAAAGGAAGCAAAGGAAGCTAATTTTTATTATAGAGCGGAGTTCTCAAGCACAACTTCCTAACAAAATCATCTAACAAGGATCCCGTCCATCCGTTTTTTTTTATATCAGATAAATGCTATCCAAAGGGTATATAAGTTTTCACCATAGATATTTTACAAATTCGTCCCACCAAAAGCATACTTAAAATCATACATCTTTATAATATTGACAAATAATTAAAAAATGTTAAATTTTGCTCTGCCAAAGAACAAATGGTTTTTTTATTTTATAGTTTAAATTTAATTTAATTTAATTCAAGTTAACTCAATCCACGATAATTTTACCAGTTATCTTTTATATTAAAATTAAATTAGTTATATAAATTAACATAATAAATCGTATGAAAAATAATGAAAATAAACCAAGACTTCACAGAGCATAAAAGGAAATTTCAACTATATAGGGATATGTGTGAAATTAAACCCGATTTCAAAACAAATTTACGAAAAGGCTTTCATAGTACACGTCCCACGTGTTCCCGGTACCTCCGATACCTCGTCGGATCCATATCAGTCTTTTGGAAGAACAGCAACCCGACCCGATAAGCAAAGCTTCGCCTTGTTGCCATTAGCCTATTACGGCCGCGTGCCGCCTGGGAACTTGAATTTCCCTCTTCTCTCACGCCGACGCCGCTCAGCCTGACTGACTACTCAGATGGGGGGCAAAATAACCTGATCCGCAGGTCTCCGCGCAGCAGAAATCGCACAGTGCGACGATGGAAGAAGGCATTGCCCGTAGCGATCGATCTATTCTCTCCCTGCTTCCTCGAACATTCTACTCCAGGAAGAGCGACGCCGCCGTTGTTCCCATAGTCTCGGAAGTGCAGGAGCTGGAAGCCGTTGATAATTTCTTTGCGTCGATGGTATTTTTCTGCAAACGTGGACTTGCGCCACATATTGTTATAAGTTGTAGAAACGTTGTTTACCGCGAGTTTGAAAGACAGGGTGCATAAAGTAGTTTCTTTCAGTGTCTATGTCATAGTGCGAGAAAGAGCCGGTGGACTGGCGAAGGGGCCCGTGATCCGGTTTTGTTTAGGCAAACTAAGGCGTGGTGTCTGGGAAATTTGGGGGAGGGATAGCAGGTGTATGCTGTATGGTGTTTGCTTTCAACGCTTATTACGCTTTTTTGTTTTCCGACGCCAACGAGGGATTAGTAAAGGGTGACACGATGGTGTTATATTTTATGGGATTCTATCAGTCACGTTGCAACTTCCAAGCATCTTCATGCTGCCTAACTAGTTATCTGCATTGGGGCTAAGTTAATATCTAGAATCTGATTCTCCTATCATTTGCTAGATGACGACAAGGTCCATGGAGCCATCCCTGGGGTCTAACATGGTCGATTGTACTGTTGATCGTCCTTGCAAGGGAATTGATAAAGCTGATGATGCAACTGTCCAAGTTCAAGTGCAAGGGCGAAGACCAGCCCTTGGTCGCAAACGGGCACATTTTTCTTTCAATTCAAAATCGAGGTAAGGAAAATAAGCCATACAATACTCTGCTGTGAAGTGAACGTTTGACTCTGTTTAGTTATTTGCTACATCTTGTAATCTGCTTGATTTGTCAAAAAGGTTAAGAACTTGGCTATGCATATTGTGTGGTTATCATGGTTAACACGGGTCCCTAACCAACTAAAGACAATGCATAATTGCATATTGAAGATTCATTATTCTGACTTCATGAAGATTCTGTTTTTTACTGTATTGAAACTTGTCCGAGACACATTCTCGTGCTCTTTTGCAGTCATCCTCATTTAAATGCTGATCTGAAATCAAGCGTTGATCATATACAAGATCCTGATGAGTTATTCATGGCCTTCGAGAACATTGAATGTGGGTCATTCTTTTCTATCACAGTTGCTTTTGGTTTTTTGTTCTCACAAGCTTATTACTATTCATTGCTTGTTGGCTCCCAGGCGCCATGAAAGAACTGAACAAACAAACAGGCGGGGTTGCCACATATTCAAGTTTAAATGATCAGTGGGTCGAAACAAGAAAAAGACGCCCTGGAATTCTAGGGTACATCTCAATAATCACCTCTCTGTTCTTTAAATGCATGAATTTGTCAGTAGAAGTAAATAGGATGTACTTATGTAACATATTGACATGGAAATGTGTCATAGATCTACATGATCACTTTAAGGTAATATTCTTCATGGACTTTATGAATGCTTAGCTGATATTTGTAACTTTTTAAAGATAGATATCCCTTATAACATTCAGTCTTGTCATACATATTCCAGTAGTCTATTTCTGCAGTACCTTACCGTGGCAGTGCTTGATTTGCAGTCGGAGAGCTAGTTATAAACATCATTTCCCTGAGCCCAATGTCGCTGCTGAAGCCTTTTCCTTATCTCAAGAGGAAAATCATACATTTAGCCCATCCAACATTGGGAATAGTGCAGATGCCTATGCTTCTGGGCAGCAAGTGAGCCAATTGGACAAGCAGCCAGAAGGTATAACTAATGGGCCCTATCCTGTTGACCTATTTGTCAGAGATGGCTTGTTGAAAGCACGTTGAAAGTGCGCAGGCAATACTTTACTTCTTTGTTCTGTTATATTAATATCTTATCTTTTGCTCAGATATGGTAGCTGATAATGAGAAAAGAGTAGACAAACTGTTGGACACACTTCTACATAGCTTTGAAGATCTCAACAAAGGTGAAGAAATAGATTTCTTGCAAGAAAGGTTACAAATTAAGTCAACCAACTTGGACAAGATATGCCTCCCTCTGTTGGATGGAAACCAAAAACAAGGCGAAACAGTCAAAGACAGTAAATCTTCTAAAGAAAAGCTTGGTGGGTCTTTAACAAGTAATGCTTCACCAACTGCTGCAAGTACTCCACTTGCTGCAATTTCTGTATTTAGAAGGCACATTTCTCAGCTAGACCCTTTAAAGGATCCATTTTCAGTGTTAGTTTCTTCTTCAAGTGAAAAGCCAAGTCCTGAAGTCTCTTCTCCAGATAAAGGCAGCAAGAAGAGAACTATTATCTCTCCTTTTTATGCTGGACAACCTGATATGGCCAGCTCTGAGAAGTTGATTGCTTCAGGCTCAGAGTGTATAGCAGAAATAAGGAGTAAACCTGGTTATAAAATGAAGTTGCAGCCGTCAATTACGGGGGATGGCACAAGTTCTGCTCACACTGCCTTGGTTTTGGACGATTCTTTTTGCCAAAACGACGAGGTTATAAATCATTATTCTGTAAATGTTAATGCAGCTGGAACCGCAGCTGGAACCACCAATTCAGTTGGATCCACCAGCTTTATTATTAATCATAAACATAACATAGAGGTACTTAACTACTCTGTTTGCCGGGCTTTTTCATGCATTGCTACCATGGTGTCTAAATCCTGTCTAGATGCAATATTCAGGTTCATGACATTCTTCCAGAAGTTCTTTCAGAAGAAGTGGATCTTGGCGATAAAGAACTGCCTTCAACACATGGAGGAAATGGCATCAGCGTGTCATCTGAACTGTTTATCGGTGGTGATACTTCTGCTTGTACTGATCAATTAAAAAACAATAATTCAGTGGAGAACAAGGCAAGAAATTCTTTGTGCATCATTGTCAAGCAAATTGGTATAATATTTGTAAGACCTCTTCATTGACGTGGTTGATCTCTGTTTTTTCTTTTAGGTTGATGATAATAAGGGAGTCCATGTATTAGATGGGTCAGGTATGAATCCAAGCATCATTACCTCATTGGATTATGCACATTTATTGTGTATATTTCCTCATACTGCCAATAGAACATAAATGCTTTTACGTTAAATTACTTGCTGCAGTCACCAGAAGATTGTCCATTTCCTTCCCTAGGCAGACATTTTTATTTATTTATGTCTTTATATATACTTTTGCTTTTGATGTTGAATGTAATATATTCAGCTCCATTCAGAATTTTGTATTTCTAGAATTAGGTTATGTGCTAATTGTACTGGCTATGGGCCAAGACCGGGCCATCTTTTTCATGCTCTTGCTTGGGCTGAAGTCTTTCAAGATTGACATATCAAACCATGGACAATCTGTGCATGCTCTACATTTTTTTTGTTTTCTCGTTGAGTCTACAGTGTTACGGATGCTTTTTTAGATGCTTAAGATCAAAGCATGAAAGATTTGAAACCAGAAAAGAAAGATAGGGTAGCACAAGTAAAACATGGATTATATTCCCTCATTTTACACCTTTGCGCTTAAGACTTTTTTAGTGCTTGGTTAGACCATGGCAAACGAATTCATGCATTTTATAAAGGATCAAGTTCAACATTTTAAAGAAGATCCAGTCCTATATAGCTTCTTAAGGGAACCTTATAAGGTACTGGTATGTTTAAACTGCAAGTATCATTTGTCTGATAGACAATAAGAGTATCAGATAACAGCAGTTTGATAATGAAAGTACGTGTTTTCAACTGAGATTATCCTTCTATGGCCTTGTTGATACCATTTTTACCTGATTACCATGAAGTAGGCATCCTTTCTTGCCTTCCATTTCTCTTGTATAATTTGGTTTGAGGTAATGGGTGAACTGAAATCATACTGACCCATGCCCTCCCCATGAATGTGGTCCCCTAGTTTTTTAACTCTTAGCTGCCTTCAATGCTTGGGCTTAGCATAGTATCACAGTCCTGGCTGAAATGGGTCGAGTTTATGGGAGGCTGAGATCATGTGTTTGATGTTAAAAGACAAAAAAAGAACGATGTGGAAGGCTCTTTCATGAGCAAAACTTAAACTTTCTCATAACGTCACTTGATCTTTGTTTCCTCTCGTGGTTGTGTATTCATGTAGTTTTTTCCTGCTTGAATATCAGAGTGTTTGAACTACAACTACCCATTACATTATCACCCCATTACATGGTGAACTTCTGCCATAAAAAACCAATAATACCATTGTTGTCATTTCCGTCCAGCTTTTGGATGTCCTGGCATCATGAAACATTTAATATTCCATTCTGGAAGTCTCCAATACATGCTAATGAAGATTATCACAATAGGATAAAATCAGATGAAGTTCACCCCAATAATTAATTCAATATTAATACATTAGGATATTTGAATAATTTTACATTTTTTATAACTATCCCTTACAAAATGATAGCATGAAACTATGAGCATCAGTCATCTCAAGGACTAGTCTAGGACATAATGGATAGATAGGAATGCCTGGATGGACACTCACTGACACGCAAGGATCCCATCATTTGATTTAACCAGGCACTATTTGGTTGACTGCTACTCTCTTCACTGCCTTTCATCTTAAAGTTAGTCCACCGGGACTATTTACAGGTCCGAAACCACGATATTCAAGTCACATGGACAACACTTGCATGCAGTCCTACTTATACAAAAGGATATTCTTTAGTGTTGCTGGATAAATCATATGGCTTTTCTGTCCTTATTTATGAATAATTTATCTTGCACCTTTTTATGGAGTACATTTTTTGCATATCCTTTTCCATCAGTGGAACCAAGTACAAGTGCTGCTGTGGATACTTCGGTGAGTCAGAGCCTTGCAAATTCAGCAATTTCAACACATCATGATAAGGTTTGGAGACCTCATCCTTCTGTTAGCTGTTTGTTTCAGTGACCCTTTGCTTTGCAAGTTTTTAATGAGGTTTTGCCGTTTTCTTATTCTGAGTTTTATGTTTTTTAAGCTTTCACTTTATGCTCATAACTTGATGTAGAGTGATTTCATATGACCAATATACTTGTGTTGGACCTATGTGGTCTTGAGATTGGCCATATTTGATGTTCTTGTTAAATATTCCTTTTGTGGTTAATTTCTTCTGCCTTTTTCTTGTAGAATCCAAAGGTTGTAGGCCAATTTATGATATCTTTATGTTGTGGGAGGTCATTGTTCGAGATGACAATTTGGAGGGCCATTTTGTGAATTGGGTCCTTCTACAGAAAGCCTCATGGGGAACGATTTTATGGAAGAAAATATGAAGAAAAAAAAATCATAGTCCTACTTCTTTGATCTCCTCTTCTTCACTCTCCTCCAACATCTCCCTCTGCAGCTGTAGACTGCAAAACTCCCTCACCTTTCTTCTCACCTCTGGTAGGTGTGCCTCTTTCCTTCCTTATCCCTCAGTCTGGTGTTCTCTTCTTTTCTATTCCTTGCACAGTATGTCACCTCTGCCCTCTCTTCCTCTGGTTCTCTCTTCCCCTCTCTGTCTCTCTATTACTCTTCCCCAGAAACCTCTTCCCATTCCCTCCCATCTTTCCTGTAATAATCTCTCTCTCTCTCTCTGTCTCTCTTCTGGTTCTACTATCCCTGTGCATGAGCAACTCTCTCTTTCCAGCATAGTTCTTTGGTATTCTCTTACCCCACTTCTTCCTTCCTCTTAGACTCTCCCTCTGGTTCACTCTCCCAACTTCTACTTACCCTCTGCTTCGATTATAGACCTCCCTGGACGAGTGAGCCCCAGAGCCTACCTCCTGCCATCATCTGCACCGCCACCTACTAACCTTTCCCTTTCATCAGGCCACAATGGAGGGGCTGCCACTACAGCACACCTTACGGCCTTCGTATCTTCTTCATCCGCACCTCCTCCACTCTCTTCTTTACCATTTTCAGCTACATCCCACCTAATGGAGCCAGGTAGGCAACAAGGCATCTTCTTAGGTGTTACCTTGGCTAGGTAGAATTGTATCTTAATATTATATATAGAGAGAGAAATAGGAAAATTATGTGGTAGTCTAGTAAACTTTAAGTATATACATATTATTTAAAATCTTAAACACATGATACTATAAGTGATAATGAAAGCTGGGCTTCCAGATAACTGCCTGGAACAACATCAGTTGTTCGTTGGGGGGGGGGCTGGGAGGGAGTGCCTCGTGCATTAGAAAGTCATGCCATTTGTGTGTATTCTTCCATCATGGAGTGTGTCTACAGAATGGTGGCCTTTATAGGCTCTTGTACAAGTGTAAGAAAACCCAAAAAAGTATCCGTAATGTAAAAATATCTAATTAACTGCGTATAAGTATAACAACTAAAGCTAAACTCTAAACATAACCTAAACAAGAAGGATCCTAACTACTTTCTCACCAAACTCTCCTACCAACAAAAAACTAGTTCCCGAATTTTGAATACTGCATCTTAAACTTTGTCGTTATTTATGTTCCTCATGTGAACTAAGAACCTAAGAGTCGACTGATAAGAATGAGCCGATTTCAGGCTGCAATACCAAAATTGATGTGGGACGAAATATAAAAGACTAAAATTAGAAGTTGTTAACGAGCTAACTCAACTCAACTCAACTAAGGCCTTTATCCCAAATTACTTGGGGTCAGCCATATGGATTCTCTTTCTCCACTCATGTCGATTTTGCGTTATTTCTTCAGAGATATTTAAACCATCTAAATCATATTGAATTACCTTCTTCCAAGTTAACTTAGGTCTACCACGCCCCTTAAATCAGACTGAAATAGAGCAAATCAAATCTGAACCGACTTAAATCAGTCTGAATCAAGTTAGACCAGCCCGAACCAGGCCTAGACCTGTCAGAACCAAGCTGAACGGGTCAATACCAGCATGAACCGGTATAAACTGATGCAAATCCGGTTGAATGGATTTAGCTGGCTGGCTGCAGACAGGCATTCCATCGAACCATCAGTGGGATCATGACACTTTAACAGGTCAGACACAGTGTGTGAATGTTCGGGTGAAGATTGCATTGAATGTGTTGACGAGCTTGGTTGGGCGGGGAAAGAACGAAACATCTAAGGGCACGGGGAATTCTTGAGCACTTGAAAGGGGATGACATGGCTTGTTGCGGGTGACAGTGGCTTGGCACATTGGGCTGGTTTTCTGGCTCAGATGGGAAGAGGTGCACATGCTATGATGATTCAGTCAGGCCGTGTGAGAGAGAAAATGACAGAGGAGAGGAAGCTCGCGGGTACTGTAACTTTGTGAGTTTCCAGCACTGTATCTTCATTGAGTGCATTTGGCGTGAATGGAAGGAAACAGGGGTGGATGAGATGACAAGGAAGTTGAAGGGAAGATGGATCTGGAACAAGCAGCTTAAGACAGGAAAGATAGTGCAGATTCTGGTTGGGGCTACGGTGAATGGGAGATCCATGGGATGCTGACATGGTGATGATGAGCCAGTAGAAGTGTGAGGCTTGGGAGGCAGCAGAGATGGAGGTGTTAGCGTCGGAAGGTGCAAACAACAAGATGGCTGGATGTGGTGGAAGAGCAGCCGGATTCCAGCAAGATCCTGATGTTGACCTGCACTGCATAGTGACAGGGGAGGCATCAGCTTCGTAGAAGTGGAGGCAATGATGATGGGGACTCTGTGGATCGATGGAGATGTTTGTTCTGGGGTTGAAGACCAGATGCCGGAGATCATGTTGAAGCCGAGATTCAACCATCATTTGCTGCAGCAGGAGAAGGTGCAGCAGCTGACAACAACTCCTCTGGGGATTGCCGGAGGGCACTGAAGTGCCTATGCACGGTCCTGCTAAGTTGCTGGACAGGGTGATGACAACGTCGACGGACGAACCAAGAACAGGAAATGGAAATAGAACCATTACGGGGAAGAAAGGATGAATGGCTCGGAGGCTGACCAGGGGGAGAGACGCGGAAAGAAGCCTTCTTGACCAGTGAGAAGAGAATGTCTCCTTGGCAGAACTAGGAGTGGAAAGGGAGATACTGGGGCCGAGCCCCTCCCTCACGAGACTAATCAATTTTGCAAAAATCTCAACTGTTCATTACTTCAAGAGTACCTGAGGTGGGCTCTACTTATAGTTTCAACACAAAAATATTTACAAACATATCTCTAATGACTAAAGAACTAAAACTAAAAAGAGACCTAACTAATTTCTCATCACCTCTACCTGCCTTCAATGCTGGTGTCCCCACGAATAACCAACCATCTGCTTCACCCATTTTTCCTGCGTTGGCAGAACAACACTAGGAGGATGATGGGCCAGTGTGTCTCATCTTCCTTTAGGTGGGCAAGGTGCCCACATGTGAACTGGGCTGATCTGGACCAGGTTCTGACTGATCTAACGGGATCAGATCAGGTCAGATTGATCTAGTTGAGCCCAAGCTGGTCCAGACTGGTTCAATTCGGTCCCCTTGAATACTGTTCTGTTATTTTGTGGTATACAAATTGCCACTTTTTACAAAAATTTAGACATTTCTAACCAAAACAAGTTCAATACCTTCATTACATAGTTTTTAGGTTTAGATTGATATTTGAAGTACCCTTGAGCTCCACTTTTATATTGTAATATTGTATATTTAGGGCCTACACAAATGTGTACATTCTATAACATTTCTTGCAATTTCATGTTTTCAGTCCTTCTATATGAAACAGTATTACTTGAAAGGAAATATCTTTGAAAGGTATTAGCCAAGCAATTCCAAACATCTTCAATATCACATCTGCCTATGAGGATGCTTGCTGAGCACTTAAAGGTCTAGGTTTTCCATATCGTTTTACCATACTGTTGGCGTACATTTTTTTCAAAAAAAAGGAGGACAAATGGGCAGGCCTAGGAGTAGGCCGGACAGCCCACAGTTCAGCCAAATTGGGCCCAATCAGGGGCCCATGTATGTCCAATCAGAAGCCCATGATCCCATCCTAAAATTGGGCCAAATTCCATCCTAAATCCAGGCCCTGCGCAGCCCACAGCAGAAGCTGGGCCACAGCCTCCAGCTGGCCCAATTGGCCCATGTAAAAAAAGCCTGTGCGCAGCCCATCTCTAAGGCCACCTGCGGCCTAGTGTGAACATGCCACACTAGCCCTCCTGCCACCTCAGCATCTTTGAGTGCACCGCCTGCCACCCCAGCAGCCAGCCGCACCATGCAGCCAACCCAGCCCTGCGCTCAGCTCAAGAAAGGGGGAGGAAGAAGAGGCAGCCAGTCAACAGCCCATTCAATGCAATGGCTGCATGGGGGGGGGGGAGGCCAAGAGGCCTGCGCACAAACCCAGGCCCATGCACAGCCCCTGCTGGCCCTTCACCTCCCCTCCAGCCCCTATAAAAAGAGGGGTGCGCACCAGCAAAAAAAGGACTGCCTTCGGACGCCGACAGGCTGCTGCTCCATCCTACTGCCCCTGTTGCTGCCTGCGACCAAGGAGAAGAAGAGAAGGAGAGGAGAGAGGCCGACAGGCTCCTGGGAGCTCTACTGCCCCTTGCTGTCTCCTGCTACTACTGACGCCACCTCTTGCTGCTGCTCCCCCTCTGCTGACTGCTGTACGCCAGCTCCAGCCTCCCCTCTGCCTGCTGCTGCACGTCTGCACCTGCCAGCATTCAAGAGAAAGAGAAGGAGAGAGCTGCTGCTCTCCTCCTGCCCACGTGCATACCTGCCAACAGTGAAGAGAAGGAGAAGAAGAAGAAGGACAGGTGGGTTAATATTCTATAAATATGTAGCCCTCTAAGGGCACCTCTCCCCTTGTCTTTCTCTCCCTCTGTCCGACCCATCCAGCGGCCCCCCCAGGTGGCCAATTTCCAGCCCCTTTGCGGCATACCAAAAAGAAGGCAAGTAGCAGCAGGTCAAGCTACAAAGTCTGCCATCTTCAGCAATGGTGGGTAGGGGCGATGTCCCGGACCCTCTCGGAATCCGTACGACGGGCCGATTGTTTTGTCCGGGCGGGTCCTTACCCTACCACCAAGACGGAGGGAGGCGCACAAGCCCAAGATAGGTCCTGTCGGCCCAAGAGCCTCAAACAGGTCCTGCTTGCTTCAAAAGAAAGGAGTCCGGAGTCCCCCTTCCAGCAGCCCCCTTGTGGCCTTCCGGAGAAGACACCAACACATGAAGCTCCAAAAGAGAAGCAGGTCTGCAGCAGCCGGCCAAGCTACACAAGTTTGCCATTTTCAGCAATGGTGGGTAGGGGCGATGTCCCGGACCCTCTCGGAATCCGTACGACGGGCCGATTGTTTTGTCCGGGCTGGTCCTTACCCTACCATCAAGATGGAGGGAGGCGCAACAGTCCAAGACCAGGCCCTTTCCGGCCCAACAAGACCGAAGACCGGCTTTGAACGCTGATGAAACTCAAGACCGGCCCGAGTGGCCTTCTAAAATAATAAAAACAGAAATAAAACTAAAAAGAAATGGACGGCTCCCCCGGGTACGTCCTGGGATGTCGATCCGGACGTCGGCGCGGGCATGCTCCCGTAGCCGATGATCCTTCCCCCAATTTGGCTAAGTCACCGACTAGCCTTGTTGGATGGGTAAACTTCGCCAAGTTAGAAACTTGTCGGCATGCCGTCATAATGCCGAAATTTTTCTAAGTCGGTGAAGAACCTAAGTCGAGGGAAGGATCACCACTCATTGTACTCCAATGTACTCAATCTTCCAATGAAATGAAGCGACTCCGATGTTGACTTGAGATGCATGAGTTCCGGGCATCGATTTGCAGCCCGACGGGTCGGAGGCGATGCAAACCGCCGAACCAGAAAATTAAAACAGAGAAATTAAACCTGAAAATTCAACAGAAAACAGAGAAAATCAGAATTAAAAATAAACTTAAAACAAACAAAAATCGATTGCAAGCAATCTGGAAATAAAAAACAACAACAAATCAGGTTCTGAAGATGGGATTCCCCATCCATACTTGCAGACCTTCACGCAGGCCTTCCTCTTACTCCCTATTTGGCCCACCTACAGGTGCCCATAACCGGCCTCCAATCCACGTCTGGCCAGCTCACGTTCAGCCACCTGAGTAGGCCCACCTGCAGGGATCAAACATTCCCCTGCTCAGGTCCCAAAACAGGCCTGCTCGGTCCACCTGCAGACATCCTCCAACCGGTCTGCGTTCAGCCTACAACCAGGCCCACAAACAGGCCCATTTCCAGACCTACCATCAGGCCCATAACCGCCCACCTGCAGGCCCACTAAGCAGACCCAGAACCTGCTCCTAAAACCTGCAGCAAACAGCCCCTCTGCAGCCCCATCCAGAACACCCCTATACAGGCCCCAATCGGTCCATTCAAAGCCATCTGAACAGACCCCTTAAGCAGGTCCGAAGCTGCCCTTGCTCAGCCCATGTTCAGGTCCTAGAACCGATTCCAGATCAGCCCTTTGTGCAAGCCCATTTCGGCCCACCTTAATCCATTCACTCCAGCCCCTTTGTGGCTCGGCGGGATCCCAAATCAGTCCCTAAGTGAAAATCAGATCTCAGTTACATCTAAAGCATAGAAATTTCAGATTTTAGACAAATCTGTAAACACACCCAAATCAGGCTTTGACAATATGGAAATTCATTTAAAATTCACAAAAACCTGCCCGAATAAATCAAACCCACGGGGAGATCAAATAAACAACATTCCAAACATCCAAAATGTGTCAAAATCAACTCAAAACTAAAAAAAAATCCAGAATCTGAAAATTCAGAAAAATCAATCAAATCAAAACCCCACAATGTTTTAAAACACTTCAAACACATCTAAACTGAAATCAAAACAAAAAAACTTGAACCAATCAAGTCCAAAATTATACAAATCAAAACTAAACCAAAACAACAAAACCAAATCAATCAAAACAATTGATTCAAACTCAAACCCTCAAAATCGACTTTCAAATCAACCAACCAACAAATAAAACAAATACGAACAAATCGGTTTGCATCTCATCGGACCCAAAAGGCCGCTGCCCTTTTGAGTTCTTTACTTTTTGTGGATGTGCATGTCTCCAAAAAAATAGGTTGTCGCAACGGTTAATCAAAGGCGTTCGAGCCGTTGCTCAATGTAAGCTAACGTCGGATACTCGCACCATCCGGCGGAGAAGGGTCAAAAATGAAATTTTCAAAGAACTCGAATCTCGGTTCTATTACTTTTAAACTATCACTGGACTACCTAATATCTTAGGTACCATCTATTTTCCTAGATAAGTCCGGGGATGTCTTTCTTTCAAAAGAACAGACGACGTAAAAAAGAGGTTCACACACATACATATGAAACATAGTTATTGGGTTGAAACTTCCAGAGAAAACTCATTTTGCTTCAATTTTCTGTCAATTCATGCATTGAAATTATGGGAATAAATGTTGGCGGTATATTCTTCATTAGCCAATTAATTTGTGCCCAAATCCCTGTTCTGATGCAAATTTGACATGCCAATGGCATCTTATATGGTTTAGCAACTCGTTCTTCAAGCAATTAGTTACTCTTAAAATGACTAGTGAGAAGGGCATGCTTGAACATTTGAAGAAGTAACTACTACAATCCAAAGATTTAGATTTTTTTCTAGTCTGGATCTAGTTTATTTTTCAGACATAGGTCAGTTCGTCTCCCCTGCATTTTACCGTTCATCCCTTTCTCGATTTCTTGTATCTTTTTAGATTTTAAAGGACATATGAAATTAATGTCATGTTCTTGCAGGTAAACCAAATGGGTTTAACCGCTTTACCTGATCTACCACCAGAACTGAAATCACCTCAAAATAGGCAAGGTAGACGAGGAAAAGATGCTCGAAAACACAGTCTTGCAGGTGCATATTCTTCTGTCTTTATTTTATTTTATTTTTTATCTCCTGATCTTCAAACTTTTCTTTTCAATCACATATCTATTTATAGTGTGGGTGGGTAATCAAAAAATTGAGATTTTTCTAAATATTTTTCAGGAGCCGGTATGGCGTGGCAATGTGGTGTGAGAAGAAGCACCAGAATCAAGATGAAGCCATTGGAGTTCTGGCGTGGTGAGAGACCTCTATATGCCCGCATACATGAAAGTAAGCATTCTTTTTTATTTCCCTTTTCTGCTGTTGCTTAACACATCTGCTACTCAAGTTTGTTGGAGCATAAATTTGTAAGTGAATTTTCATGCTAATGTGCAGCTAATTCCGTAGTTTTCAAGGCCACAAAACCACCATGTACTCCTTGTATTCTCAAGCGCCAAGGCACCCGTTTAAGCACTAGGTCATATGATGCAAGATAATGGTTTTTTTATGTAGGTTATCAGTACAAATGTTGACACTTGATATAATCTAAAGTTTCTGACCAAAAAAATTTTAAAGTTCAAAAAATTAAATCCATGTATAGTTGTATACACATGAAGAAAACTGTTTTTGTACTCAACCTACAAATGACTGTAAGTTAGATGAGGAAGAATAAAACTTTTCTCACAATAATAACTAGAACTCAAGATTAACTAAAATTAACAAAGTGAAATATATATATATATAGAGAGAGAGAGAGAGCTAAGGAGTATTGAGATAGGGAAAGGGAGAGGTGGATTTGAAAGAAGGAATAAATTGCTCTCAAAATGCCTGTTAGCTATTAGTGAACTTAAGTGATGTAGGACAAAACATGCTAAAACTAAAATATAACTATGTAAATGACAAAAAACGAGTAAAACTAACGAAAATTGTTTGAAAACCGAACTTGAACCAGCTAAACCAGTCTGACCTGGACTTAGACTGACTTGACGGACATAATCCCCAAAAGTTTTATCGCATCACCTGTCTATTGACCCTAGCTGATTTGATCCAACTCAACCTTCCGCTGTCATTACCTATTCTACTGCCGCATACTATCTCTCTCACTGCTTTTCCACGATGGTTATACCAGGTTGATAAGCAGTTGTCAGTATGTCACCACGGGAAAGAGTTTAGGTTATTGAAACTGGTAATCAAAGTGGATTGCATCTAACTTTTTTTATGATGCACTTTGGTACACGCCCCATCTTCTGTTCTTCTGATGGTTCTGTTCATGGTTCGCCGGGTCGCGATCGGACCGGGGCCAACCGACCCGGTCGCGACCCCAAGACCCCGACCCCATTTTTAATTTATTATTATTATTTTTCGCGACCTAGGCCGACCCCGTCCCGACCCGGGTCGCGACCCCGGCCGACCCAGGTCGGTTTGGGGCCAAACCGACCCTGTCCTGACTCTCGACCCCACCTTCCTTGGTTCTGTTAATATCCTGAAAAACTAGTTATTGAGTCATTTTGTAGTTTAACGTCCACACACGCTTCCACTTTGTTCTATGCAGCGGTTTTAACATTTTCCACTCAAAAAAGAGTGGGAGCTGTTTAAGACCAAAAGAGACAAGGGGACCACAAGATAAAAAGAGGGTCACATCTTTTTTGTTCAATAAGGAGATTTCTTTAAAAACATAAATTTGTAATGGTCATCAAACACCTCTTTTAACAAGTTTTGTTACAAATTCATACAATTGTAATAAAAACTCAATTTATCGTGCAACCAAACACCCCGAGCGTGTGTGGGTTCGTACCTTCCCTGCGAAGCAGGTTGATGTTGGATGTTCTGATTCCACGTTCATGGTAATTATCATGTGGAAGAGAATAACCGTGTTTCTGCTCTATTGCAGGCCTTCCCACGCTAGTTGGATTGAAATATGCATCCCCAACGAAGTCTGGACGAAAACAAAGGCCATTGAAGGTGAAGTCATATGTCTCAGACAAATACGCAGGCCTTGTGCAGAAGATCGCTCTACATTGAGATATATATATTTCTTTGAGGCTGTTCATCTTCATAGAAATGGTCAAGTTCTGCTTGATTCTACCGTCGCCTGGTGGATCCAGGTCATGATCGGAGATTGTACGTGCATTCACCGTAGCTGGTGTTGCAGTGTTTGTGATCTTCAGGTCTTACGAGCTTGTTCTTATTTGAAATTGCACATTATATCTTCTTCCTTTTGTATAATGTGTTCAGAACCCGCTGGTTACAACCATGAGAAGCTTGAAGTATTAGTTACTGGAGGGTGTTCATATTTCATTTACATTTCACATCATGATCAGTTTTTTTTCTGACATATATGTTTTTTCTACATGTGATATAAGACTATCCAAGTATAACAAGGTTCATATTTAATTATGGATCTTTGATGCTACGTATAAGCTTATCAGTGATGATTCTGATGAATGGATTTTGGAGGGGTTCTTCATTTTATACTTCAAAATTCGGGAAGAAACCTGCGAAGTGTTCGTCAGTGTCTTTCTTTTATGTATTGAGATAGATGTTAAAGTTAAAAGGTGAAAACCCATATATTATGCCAGAGAATTATTCTGCAATCAGTACGATATGTCAATTTATCATTATCCTATAAGATAATAAAGAGTTTTCCCTAATAACGCGTTTAAAAGCATGACGGAAAGGGGTAGATCATCAGAATCCGATAAAACGTCTGCAGTCAGAGCTGCTTGGTCGAGCGTGCTTACGAGCACTTCTCTACAAGCTCTAAGAACCCTTTTGGTTAGAATATCAACATCAACATGATATCAACAGTGGTATTGATGTCAGGAACATCAAGAATAAAATTATTACCGCAAAGCACACGATTCTTAGGGGCTCAAGGTTTACTTGCTTACTTTTGTAATTTTTCTTCGAGAATTTTCTAGAACATCAAGAGAGGCCTCAATTCTCAAGGGTCGTGCTGAGTAGGGGTGTAAACTGTTCGTTTTAGTTCAGTTTGACCATTTTTTTCAAACTAAAACTGAACCAAAAATTAGAAGTGAATCGAATCGAATCAATTTCATTGAACTTTGAACCGATTGTGATTCGATTGAGTTCAATTTGTCAATTTAATATATTTATTTAAATAAAATAAAATAAAATAAAATAAAATAAAATAAAATTTAAGCTATAATAATTAATTAATGTTAACATCAAGATTATTGGTTTATTTAAATTTATAATTATATCTTTATACTAATTAACCTGAATTTATAATAATATATATTTAGAATTAATATAATATGTAAATAAAGTGAGTTAAATTGGATCAATCAATTTATCGGTTCGGTTCAATTTGGAGAGATGTCAAATCAAACCAAGTAGATAAAAAGTTATCGATTTAGTTTGGTTCAACAAACCGAATAGACAACCCTTTGAACCGAGTTGAACCAAACCGATCAATTTAATTTGGCTCGGTATATCAATTTGCCAGTTTTGGATAAACACCCCTAGTGTTGAGTATCGACTTTTAGGGCTTTTATGAAAGCTTCTCTAAGCACAAGTAGGATGGTGAGGAGAATCTAGGAAGTCCTCTTCCTTTTCTACAGTAGTCAACTAAATTTTGGTTAGAACTTTATTGGCGATATATGAAAGAAGCTTTGTCATTTAACTGTAAAAAAAATAAGACTATTTAAGGAATGCCATTAAAAGCATATTAGGATTGAACTTGTACGTGCCGTGGAATAATAGAAAATGCTGATAAGATCATGTAGACATCGAATAAGATTTCATATGATCTATTTTTATCTATTTTAACATTATTAGAAATGAATTTGTATATGCCATGGAATAATAGAAAATGCTGATAAGACCATATAGACATGGAATAAGATTTCTATGATATATTTTTATTTATTTTAACATACTTTAAGGGAGAGAACTTCCCACGTCTTTACGAAGCCTAGAGCCCGAAATTAAAGACAATTCGATGCCAATCGGTAAACATGCATATTTAGAAGGACATCCTTGTAAAAATCAACGAATCGAGCAACGGCCATGATCTATTGCATGTACCGGAAGGACTTGATCTTGTGAGGATTTCAGCGGTCTACAGACGGAAGGCGGGCGGGATCATCAGTTCGTTACCACTCTTCCAGACACCCTCCTCGCGACGGATTTGCTTCTTCCTCGGAGCTGCGGCGAAGGCTGCAGAGGGAGCAACTGTGGCGGCAGCAGCAGCTATGCTCTCCCCTGCTCCCTCAAGCCGTCGTCCGCCAGCTTTCCTTAGCTCGGCCTCCTCCTTCCCCCGATGCAATCCTCAGATGCTCAGGTAAGCCGAAGCTTCTCCGTGTTCGTTGTTCCGCTTCTGCGTCTTCGTTTACTTGCCTCCCTGTCCCAATCCGGACTTAGGAAGCTTTGAAATGGGAATATGTTTTAGCTCAGCGAGCGTCCACCCCGTCGCCAGCACTTTTTCAGGTGACGGCGGAAAATACGGGATCTCGAGGGGGGCGCACGCCGTCGCCAGCACTTCTTCGACGAATGGCTCGACCAAAAGCTGCTGGAGAAGGGACTTTGTGCTATCTAGCATATGTTCAACAGCCCTCATGTTTCCTAATTCCGGTGAGATTCGTTTATCGTGCTTTTATGTCAGGCAACGTCTCTTAACAAGGGGACACTGTTTTTGACCGTCGGACGGGCGAATGGCAATGTCTCGGGGAAAAGAGTTCATAGACAGGCTTTCCTTTTCAGATTTTAGTGGATACCTCATGTAGAAGCTAGAGCCGTGAAGCTGTCTATGAGGTCTATTTTGATTTTGTTGTTTTTTTCTTCCTGCTTACAAAAGCTACCTTGGAGTACCGATAGAAATGTGATTAATGGGAAGGTTTGACGTGGGTATCTTGTCAAACTTTATTATCGCCAGTCTCGTTCTGCGTACCTTATGATGGAACTGTGGGCCTGAATTTCTCCTAGAGCTTATTACGATACACTGTCAGGAAAACTGCCTCTAGAGTTAAACGTCTGATTAAATTTCTTTTACTTCCCTCCTAGCTTGACCTTTGAAAGTAGCTTGTGATGTTTGGATTCAGTTTAATAGTGCACCGAGGAACTGCAGAGTGTTTATATCATCTATTCCGAGATCAGGAAAAGTTGACAATTACCATAGTAAGACAAAACAAACACATAAAGAACTGTGTCCCTGTTATCTAATGTAGGGGCAAGATTGAACTTTTTGTTAATGCAATGAAATCCTTTTTAAGTTACTAATGATGCATATGTGTTCCTCTGACTTGAAGGGAACTGGGAAAGATGTATAGTTTGTGAAGAGTTCATGTTCAACCATGGCGGAGAAAAGCTGTATGTGAAAGACATAATTGTTAGACATAAATAGTATGTACAATGACGTTTTGCTAACATTAACAATATTGTACAAGAAGGTTACCCCAGGCAGCCAAGGTAGTGGATTACGTAGTCTGTGAACTTTCTCTTTTAGTGTAGTTTTACAGAATTTACCCTAAGATGTTTAAGTTCATGTGCAAATAGCTGGCATGTCTTTACTTTTTTATATCTAACCGTAAATTAGCAGTGGTAATTATCAATCTGAACTTCATAACTGATAAGATTGACTACTTGGAATTAGATAATAGTTTCTCTGCAAAAGCTGGTGGGCTGTATTCGGTTGATCATCTCCACTCTCTATAGTCAGGGTCAAGGCCTAATGGCATTTCTCTCTCTTCCTCTATGTCCTGTTTGATTGACTCCTTTGGCAAAACATAGTTTCTTTAGGTTCTTCCACTAGGCTTAAATGATGGCTCGTTTTTATCTTGTTAAGAGAGAGACTGCTAATAAGTGCAAACTCAATCTTATTTCTGTTTTACACATAGTTCTGCATATCTTTCTATTTTTTGTTTTTTTAGTTTACGAAGCCAATTAGACATATTTATCTTGCAATATGCTTCTTGTTCTGGTCCATTTCAGTCAGATGGAGAACGTGAAAAATGTCCTTCTATGAGATTACCTGGAAGAAATATGGATACCTGGTCAGATGCTAGAGTGTGGTAGTTGGGTGCAACCTTGTTGCTTTCTGTCTTTGATTTTTGGATGTTAGCAAATATGATGAAGAATCTTGGTTGGGCACATTTTTGTACCTGTGCTTGCCATCAGATGGAAAGACTTTCTTTATTTTAAAACAATGTAAATGGTCGTATCACTTCTAATCCTTTTCCTATCCTAGCACCTTATCTTCCCTCCCATGAATTTTTGGTGGCATAGGCACTTAACCACATGCATATGTCAGTGCTATGTCCAGTCCCATGTCACAATTTCTCTGCTAGCTAATTGGTATTTTTCTTGTTTCAGAGCATCCAATCTACAGACTGGACCTTTGAGTGACATTGCATAACCAGTACAAATCTTCTAAGTGTCTTAGAAAAGCAATTATGTATTTTATGGACATCTGATACTTTATCTGATTTGAATGTGATGGCACATAATTTATCTTCACATTCCACCACCTCTCAACTTTTGGCATATAACTATAGTAAGACAAAACAAACACATATCTATTTTTAAGCTTTATCATAATTATTATTTTCTATGGATTAACTTCTAATGACAGGATCTGCTACGACTGAACTGGATGGGGATGTGAAGGGTGCTGTTTTTGTTGATGATATAAATGCGTATTCTTTTTTCTATCCCTTGGAGCTACCATCAAAGAAGATTGTCTTCAAATGGTGAGTATCACTTTTACTTTCTGATAACTATACCTTTTTCATTTTGTTCAGTATGTCTCTTTTAAAGATTGACATTAAGAAGGCGCATGGAGATAGTTTCCTGCATATTTGTTAATGTGCGGTGTTACATCCATGAACGTAGATGGTTTTTTAAAGACTCGAAATGTATTTCCAAGCTGCTCGATAGTTAATATCGTACTTTGAAAACCCAATTCACTAATATCTTCTGTAATCCATCATGACAATTTGGTGGTGTCAAAATTGAGTGTCTTATACATTGGACGCTATTTTTCTTGATAACTGACATTATTTATGCATTTGAAGGGTTGTGTCTAGAAAACCAGAGAGATATTCATCTGCAGCACCATTATCTCGTAAGTTGCAAAATATGGCATTATTAGTTTTAGAATAATTATTTTCTTGTATGTTCTATTATTTGAGACACTGCTCCAAATTTTCCTTTGGATTTAAGTCATCAGAAGTGCACTATGCTTTTACAATCTCAAGGTATTGCCATCATTAAGATAAATGTACTGTGGAGATTATTGCCAGAGCTTCAGATATCTGAGTTCAGAATGCATCAATAATAAGAGGAGATTGACTAACATACAACTTATTATGCAGCTGATGCTCGACAGCGCATTGTGTCTGAACGTGTTGACATGATTAACAATGTCATCATATCTGTTTCTGTAAGTGGATGTTATTATCTCATGCCACATGACATATAATGCTATGCCCATTCATTGAATCTTTTTTATGCCATCACATGTTAATGCTCTTTATTAAATCTTGCCTTAGATTTGTTAATGCACTGCCTTCTCTCAAAAGGGTTTGTGAACTTAGGTTCTGTTGCTGCCGTAGCTATGCCTACAGGCCATGGTTTGTGGAATCAGTATGCCAACCCGATCTAGCGGGGGTCCGATCCAATATCAGATTTTCCATTGAGTTGGCCAAAATCGGCTGACTCTGCCAGAATCAGCTGCAGCCCTGAAGACAGTCATATTGGGTCCATTTGTACCTGATACAACAATTTTCTTCCACCCTTAGGTGGGGAAGACATGCTGGTGGCAGAGGTGAGTCTGGATCTCAATGGACCTGATACGACATGGAGAGGAAAGATGTGTTGGTGGAAGGGGCAACACATGACCGCTCTGGAGCATTTCTGGTCCCAACTCGATCATGATTGGGTCAAATCAGACTGCAATTGGCCCAAATTTTATCATTTGTATTTTTCTTGGTTTTTTGGAAGAGCCAAGCCAGGCAAATTCCAGATCAATTTTCTTCCCTTGGATTGGCCTGAATCAAGGATTGATGTGTCGGATCTCAGCTTCGTCTCGGAAAGGTGAAAGAGAAGAGATCTCTTGAGATTCTTGAAAAAAATCTGGGGAGATCGGATCTCGGATTTCATTTATGTAGGGTATATCTTACCCAAGGATTGTCATCTCGCATCTAGATTTAATCTCATGGTTGTTGAAAATAAGAGATCTCAGAAAAATTTCAAGACATTGGATCTCGGAAATATCAATCATTGTGCATATTTAAGTGCAAAATGCCATGTAATCTTTTCAAAAAAGACAATGGAACTCATTTTAGATATCAAAAAAAGCCGTGAGAAAATTAAAAGTTTAATACAGAGAAGATGAACTATTGTTAATAGGAGACATCCAACGAATCTTATGTTATGACAAAGCTTCATCTTGAATAATATGGATAGGCGATTGGTGACATTTTGGGCCAATTGTACATAATTGATTATAAAAATATTAAGTTATAAAATTTTATCAAACCATAATGTCTAGATGAATATTTGGAAGAATTCTATGATAAAATTGGTATATGAAGCAAACTTAACAAGACCATCTAACAAGTTAGGAGTAGTAATAGGCAAAGTAGATCAAAGTACAAGAGGTACTATATAGATATTCTCATTTCGGCAATCTCATTTCTTGGACGCGTTGAGAGAAAGAGATTCTCGGGAGATCTCAGGAGATTTTCGGGAGATCACATTCCATGGCCTAAATTGGCATATCCAATAGTTTGGACCTCAATTCCAATATGGTCTTCCTTGCTACAGGCCAAGCCAGCGAGAGATGAATTGAAGTAATATTCTTAGGAGACTTAGATGTACTGTGATGTTGTGTATTACTGAGAATTCCATTTTCAGTTTTGTTGGGGTGGTCTGTCTATAACATCTGTGTAAGGTTGTTTCTGGTTTATTTTTGTTGCAGATCGGTCCTCCAAATTCACGTTTTCTGACCTCAATAGACAAGAGTACTTGGAATGCAAAAGATGTTACTGATTCCATTTTAGCTGACCGATCTTCATTGGTATGTTTGCATTTCTTGTTGCCAGTCTGATGCAGCATGATTACTTTTCTTGATATGGATGGACTTGTACGGCAACTAATTCACAGGACAAGTAAAAGATATATATGGGTGCTTTTTGACATGGAGCACATTAGTTTGATGGGCATCAACATGGTCAGACTGAGACAAAATACAACATTGACATGACTTTATGGATATTTTATTTTACTTTTATGTATTTGTCTTATTATTAAATATCTAGGGATCGGTAGTATGTTTCTATAATTTTGGATTTTTTTGGGTAAGCATCACGAGTTTTATTGGATAATAAATGTAATTTTTTAAAAAAGAATATTTAGGCAGGTATATTTGTGAAGGTCTTTCTCAAAATTTTCTATCAGCTTGGCCTGCTGAAATTGGCCAGGATCTGCTTTGCCATAATCTACAAGACAATGCACATGAAACTGAGGCACAAAGAGACTCATTTTCCTGTTTTTAAAAAGCTGTTAGAGATCAGAAGTAAATAATCCCTAATGACACGTTTCTGAATTTTACATGAATGGCAGAAGCAAATATTAAAAAAAATTAGAAGCATGTAGGGAGTACCGAAAAATAAAGAACTATGGAAGTACTAAAATAGGAGAGATTCAATATGGATATTATCTTTTTGCACCCCTTTCTCAGAACTCAGAAGAGTGAAAATTCCTGCGTCAGAAAGATGTTTCCGAAAGAAAGATCTCACCATCATCAATGTTCCTTCCGTCATATAAACTATCTATGCCATATATCAACATCCTTCTTCATTAAATGGATAAATTAAAAAAATTAGTGCCTTTTTTTGAATTCTGATGAGCTATCTATTTTCTATCTGAAGTGACTATTTGATTTTTTTTTCTTCTACTACTTTGAGTGGGAAGTTTCATTTTCCTTTTCAGTTTTTAAATAAATAAGAAATAGGTCTCTGTGAGGTCAAATCAAAATTTACATTGCATAGCCTTCTTGTGGGTGCACTATACCAGCATCATATGTTCTAAAGCTGCACTCATGTATGCTCAAGCTTGGACTCCCCTAGTGCCGATTTGCTCAGCAACATCATGCATATGACCGACTTAGATTGGAATTCGCATCTGGATGGCCATGGCTAATCCAGTTCCTCTTGGTACAAGGATCGCAGGATCGGAATCAGAGTCGGGGTCGATGGTTACCGATCCATTCGGATTGGTTCGGTCCGATCCCAATCAATCCACTGGAACAAAACCAATCCAGAATTGGTAAAGTTTAAAAGAAACCGGTCCTAATTCCGATCTGATCTGATCCTGGTCGATCTGGCCGGAATAGCAAAAAATAAAAAACGTATCCGATTTGGATCCGATCCTGGCCAATTCTGGTGGAACTTTTTTCCGGATCGGTTCTTTGGCCTAGAATCGGATCAGCAATGGTCCAGGAATCAGCCGATCCCAATCTGGATGGGCCGATTCTGCAATCTATGTCTTGCTAAGTATGAGTTTTGGTTAATTTCATCCAGAATCGGCTGGGAATCTGGGATTTGCCAGTTCCCAGCTGGGATAGGTGGATCTAGTTGAACTTGCTCATCCAGACATACCAATCCCAGCTTGAATGGCCAGAAAGTCAGGCTGATTTGTGGTGATTTCTGGGCCTTCGGTTGACTCTTGGCTTCTGTGGACTGGAATGGGAATGGCCCAGGCTGATCCAGATTGGCTTTCTTGATCATGTATTATCGACAATGCCTTTCAATCAGATACATCTCTGAAGAAACTAGATTCCAAGAAAATACATTTAAAACAAGTGGGAGTTTGTGCAGGTTTTATAGAAGGGAGCATATAAAGCTTAAAACTTAAGCAAATCATAGGACTTAATTACTGACCACCATCTTCTCTGATCTTCTGCTCCCAAAATTTCAAATATCTGAAAAAGATCAATTAGTTGTGCATATAAAAATACTGTATATTATACCTGGTTTAATTAATTTATTTGGTCTACATTCTCATATAGAAACATATGCACTCAAATTCACCACGCTTTGTATGTTTGGGCTTGCTCTGGCATATTGTTCATTTTTTGGTTGTAACTTCATTCAAGCAATCATGCAGCGTGTAACAACCGGCCAACGCATGGCCGAAAGTTCTGTCTTGGGTGTGCATTCTGGCAAAGTAAGTAGATTATTTATGCCAACTTTTGTACTGCATTATTTGGTATTAATTGAGCAAAGGTACCCTTGTAGAAATATAGATGACATCACTTTTTTTTTAGGTTGATGATGAGACATACTGGTACTATGAGTATCTTATTCGAAAATCGCCTACAAATTCTGTTAGTTTTTCCTAGTCCATACGACACTTTCTATTTTCCATTTCGATTTATAGCAAGGATATGGTAGCTTTATTTGGTTCAGTTCATTCTATTTCTCTCATACTTATTAGCTATCCGACTATCTTTTTTGACTGTTCAGGTTCAAGAACCAAATCTTTACCGGCACTATGTGGCTTCAGCTGCTGAAAGGGATGGTAATATCTAGTTTTTTAATTTCTTTCTAAGGGCTTGCCGTTCTTGGTTCTTAAGGAATCTGATGTTTGTTTACTAATGAATTTGGGGAATGCGTTGAGTTGCATCATGCTTTCTTGCCAATGCTTCAATTCCTTCTCATCCAATAGTCGGTGGAATTATCCAGCATTATGTTTTTGAAACATTATGCATTCATACATGATAATTTTTTATGCATTCTTAACATTTTTTACATGATATTTTTTCCAGGTTACTTGTATTCTTTGAGTGCTTCAACTCTCAGCAAGCAATGGGAACTTGTATGCCTACTGTGATCAGATTTCATTCTTCACTTTCCTGTCACTGTTTCAGTTTTCATTTGTATTTTCCAATATTTCAATTTTCTTGTCTTCATATAAAAAGTATGAAACTCCACTACCGGACCTTAGATGCATAAAGATCACCTAAACCCATCCCTTATGCACGCTTCTGCATATATACATGCACATCTAAGGTCATGAACTTCATCTTGATCGGTCCATATCATGGAAAAGTCGTCTTGGTATTGGAATCGCCTGCAGACTCATGAAATTCTTCTTCTTAGGGCCATACAAACATTCTTGGTATTAAGATTCAGTGTAAGTTACTTAATTGTGATGGTAAGACACTGGTTTGTGGACTTTTGGTAAAGAGTAACGTACGTGGCATGATGAACATTATCACATCAGTGAATCGTACCTCTTTTGGATTCATCTTTTCCCCTCTGCTGTTCTGCACACAATCTGATTTAAGATATTATCATATATTAGCATGCAGAAATACCAGATCAGCAAGCTATTCAAACTTTCTTGTCTCAACACAGCATCTGTTTTCGTGCAGATGGGAACTCTCTTGGAGAAAACAGTAGATTCTTTCCGGTTTCTCCCCCCAACAGATAGTTACGTTCCTCCTTACAAGGATCCCTGGCGATTTTGGTGATGTGCGGAAGTCCCAATTTTGTTCGTATTTCAGATTCATCTCCACTATCTTCTTCTTTCTTTATTATTACTTTTGGGTAATGTTGTGTGTAACATGATGCATCACGACCATGCATCTTCTCAACGAAGTCTGCTGTTGATGTTATCAGAAAATTTCTTTTCTTGTGGTCTTCCACTTCTTTTTGTTATACATAGTCAAACCCACCAAACGTGCTAATTTAATGTTGGGAAAATTAATTAGGAGTCCAATTATTAAAATAACTTTAATAAAAAATCCATTGACCAAATACTTCATATGAAAAACCCGGTCAACCTATTTCTTGCATTGAAAACCCATTCTGTATATTTTCTTTTTCTCTTTTACCCCTGTTTCCATGAGAAACGTCCCAGCCAGACATGCCCGTGACACAGCGGACCTTGCAACCCTCACGAACCTTTTCTTTTTTCATTTCTGATAATTTTTTACACAAAAAATTTCAGATGGTAAAATCACTTTTCTTCTAATTTTCAAATTAAAAAAATTTCTACTTTTTTAGAATTTTATATGTATGAGAGAAAGAAAATTTCAGACACTAAACCTAGTTTTTCTTATTTTTTTTACTTTTTTTATAATAAGTAACAATTTTCTTATCTACAGTAGATAATTCAAAATTTTTAATGAAATTTTTCGGACACTAAACAGTAGTAACAGATGATCTAAATTGTTGTTCACGGGCATAACAGATTTTTTTCACTCCATCTAATATTTATCATCTATTTTGGTTGAAAACTATAATAATTTTTCCAACTGAATTTTTTGTTAAAATAATTCTAACACTGATTCTTCTGTTAAGATGACATTTGTAAATTGAGTCTTGTTTTAAATTCTCTTTTAAGGCTACCTTATATTTTACCTTTACATGTTATTTTATCACAAAAATGAACAGTTTTTGAATTTTGTAATTGATTGTGATACATTTTTGTATACTTCGGTGGTCCAATATTATGTGAAAATAATTTTTTTGCTAGTTAATACCCTGTTTGGTTAGAGTTTCATTTTTGGTATTATATCAATATTGATATTAATATTTTTAAATGTTGGAGTAACAATATCAAAAATAATACAAATTGACACTTGTATTACATAATATGTTTTGTTTGTACTATAAATTTTAAAATTAATATACTTAGTCAAATACCTCATAATAGTTCCTATCGATATCAATTTTAAAATTGATAGTGATAGAGGTACTTAATAATATTACCAAACGGGACGTAAACCCTTAAAATTACCATGGTTAGGTGGAAAACATTATGTCGTAGAGTTTAAAGCCATGGACGATACAGATGGCCCTAAGAAAACAAAACCTCACTTTTTTCATTGTAGATTTCTGATAAAATTATGTTCTCCGTGATTGTCAAATATTTTTTTTGATAAAATTTATATAAATATATATTATTATAGAAAATTTATTTTTTTATATTGAATGAGAGAGAGAGAGAGAGAGATTATATTTGATCGGGCATATCTTGACAAAATTGGTCCCCAGATGTAGTCTGGAACAGCGTTTGGATCGGATCCAAAAGCTTTTCCAACGTCGCGGCAAACACCCAAAGCAAACTCCCGCCACCGATCATACGGTGCTGAGCGTCTAAGGTCAAAGCTCCGAGTTTTTCCTGCCGCAAAGAAGACACAGCGGCGGGGAGGCGTGGCGCCCCCGATGCCGTGCCGGCGGCCAACGATGTGTTCCGTCGTTGTTGCAGTCTTGCAGAACGCCAACGCTTGAGGCGGCAGCCGCACGTAGCTGCCGACAGTGAACATGGAACGGACACGGCGAAGGTATTCACTTAGTCTGATCGGAGGAAGCGGGCGGAAGGAGCCGATCGCCTCGATCTGGCGTTCCCCGGTGGCTCCTCCATCCTCCGCGGCGCCGCGGATTACCATTGACAGCAAAAGGAACACAAGTTGATCTGCAGGCCTTCCGGAAGCGTGGTCCCTCGACGGAGGCTACGCCTACGGGATGACTCCTCACCTCGGAGGATGCACCTTCATTCGGCCACCTCTAGGATCGTGTCGCTCGGGTTGTCCGGGTCCGTCGCTGCCGCCCGGAAACTGTTTGATCGAATGCCTGCGAGAGACGTCGTCGCCTGGAACGCCATGCTCTCGTGCTATTCTAGGTCGGGTCTTCACCAGGAAGCCTTGGTCCTCTTCCGCGACATGGCGATCTTCGGCATGAGGCCGGACGCTTTCTCTCTGACGGCTGCACTGAGCTCCTCGGCGGAGGCGCGCGACGTCCGCAGCGGGAGGATGCTCCACGCCCTCGTCTGCACGCTCGGGCAGAGGCCCGCCTTGCCCGTTTGCAATGCACTTGTCGACATGTACGGGAAATGCAGCTGTCATCTAAGTGCTGCTCAGGTTTTCCATGAGATGGAAGAGCACAATGAGGTTTCTTGGTGTTCCCTTCTCGCTGCGTACGTAGGGTCAGGGCAGCTCGTCGACGCCCGGCATCTGTTTGATGAAATTCCGTCTCGAAACTCCGTGGCCTGGAACATGCTGCTTGGGGGGTACGTCCAGTCTGGTGATCTAGAACCGGCAGTCGTCCTCTTCAAGGAAATGCTAGCATCTGGTTTCATGGGCGATCTCTGGACTTACTCTGCATTCATGAGCGGCTGCAGCGCACTGAAGCAGCCGCATCTGGGCTTTCTGATACACGCTTTGTCCATCAAGGTCGGCTGGTCCTCGGCAGTCGAAGTGAGCAACTCAGTCATGAGTTTCTACGCCAAGCTCGGTTGCGCACCTGACGCCCGGAAGATCTTCGACGCCATACCCGCAAGAACCCATGTCTCCTGGAACACGATGGCGGATGCCCACATGAGAGCCGCGGACATCGACGGAGCTCTTTCCGTCTTCTGGAGATCACCGGAGAGAAGCACTGTTTCATGGACTGCCGTCATCGGAGGGCTGGCAAGGAATGGGCGCGAGGATGAAGCTCTGCACTTCTTTGTTAGGATGATCGGCAGCAATCTCCGGCCGGATGGGCTCACTTTCGGGTCTGCACTCCATGCTTGTGCTGGTTTAGCTGTACTGGAACATGGAAGGATGATCCACGGCTGTGTCCTTCAGAGTGGGTTCGATACTCACCTCTATGTGGCCAACGGGCTTGTTAATATGTATGCCAAGTGCGGCGACATCGGAGCTTCAGCTTGCGTCTTTCAGGGCATTTCACACAAAGATTCGGTGTCCTGGAACACGATGCTGCTTGGGCTGGCCATGAACGGCCGAGCCCCGGAGGTCCTAGGCTTATACGGAGACATGGTTACCCGTGAGGTACCTCTTGATGCCGTCACCTTCATCGCCTTGTTGACCGCTTGCAGCCATTCTGGGCTCGTCGAGCAGGCTGGCTCCTTCTTCAGGGTGATGAGCTCCGTCCATGGTGTGCCGCCCGGCTCTGACCACCTTGTCTGTGCGGCCGACATGCTAGGGCGAGCTGGATGGCTGGAAGAGGCTCGTGGGCTGCTTCGGGGAACCGATTCATGCAAAGCCCTACTTGGTGCCTGCAGCGTTCATGGCGATGCTGAGATGGGGAAGAAGGTAGCAGAGGGATTGATCAGGGATGCGCCTCTGGAGGAGGAGGGATATGTGATGCTTTCGAACATATATTGCTCTCGTGGGCAGTGGAAGGAAGCAGAGAAGGTGAGAAAAACAATGTGCTTGCGAGGGCTGAAGAAGCAGCCAGGTTGCAGTTGGGTTGAAGTCAGGAACACAGTGGAGGTGTTCACCTGTGGAGCTCTTTCTCATGTCATGGGGGATGCACTATATGGTATGTTGTGTATCTTGGATTTGGAAATAAGATGTCCGAATTATGTCCAGATAATTCTGGGCCATGGATCTACTCATACAGTTTGAATTACTTGCCAGGCATTCTGTATATTTATTTTTCTCTATTTTAATTGTATGGCTATATTTATGTTGTGCTGCCGTAGCTCTTACCGGGCTTGCACTCTTGACGAAGAAGCTCCAACCAACAGCTGAGTTTATACCTTCTTGACCATCACTTGAAGTGTAAGTGGTTGTATCAATATAATTCAGCTTTTACACAAAAATGTGGTGTCAAGAATGACAATTTATGGGGTGTTTGATAGCATGACAAATTATGTTTTTGTTACACAAATTTACTTATGTGACGGAACATTTTCTTTTTGTTACACAAGTGCGTCTTGATTGATCAGCAAAAGAATCATTTTTTAATTAGGCTATTTAATTTTAACTTTCTAAAATCGTGTTAGATTCACTCCCCCGTCACTGGTTACAATCTTGTAATTCGAATAGATATATATATATATTCTATATTAGGACCTCAATCTAATTTTGCAAGACTGCTCATGATGCAGTGTTTTGGAGAGTGAATCCTCTCAAATGGAGAGTACTTTCTACCCTCTCACAAATAAAGTAGACTTCACATGATTCTTCGAGTCATATCATATTAAATACTATTTAATGCACATGGTGTTCATCGTGTCTGTGAGAAGGTGGAGGGTCCTTCACCCCTCACTTGAGAGGATTTGCGTAAAACATTTTTAGGGACGGTGGAATGATAACGACCCTGTGACCTCCAACGGATGGCTCATCAAGCACCGCAACTGGACAACTGCCATTTGGTAAAATCTTGTTTCAAATAAATGTTTTTTGGTCCTCTTTTTACTACTAACAAAGGTAATACAACTATCTATTTATATTATTTTCGACATTAACACTTTGTCGTCCAAAAATATTAATGTAAAAAATCGATATGATACTATTTTCAATGCTCTAAAAGATAGAGCATTACGTAACTGGATAGATAACCGCTATTTTGTTCCAGACAGATAAAAAAATTTATTTTAAAACAGAATAAGGAGTGCGACATAAAAATGAAGACTTTTGGATGCAAAGAATTTTCCAGATAGAATTGTCCGAAGGCCCAGGAGGAATATTGATGTCCCTGATAAATCTATATGCAGATTTGGTATTGAAACTTCCGCTGGGGGTGAAAGGCCAAATTAGACCATCAGGCTCCTCTTTCGGGAGATACGGAGTCTTAATAATTCTGTTGACCGAATCTGGTTCAAAAATCATGTCCAATAGGTTCTTGTTCCAACTTCCCTGCTCCATAAGCTCATTCACATAAGTGGGATGGGGATGGTGTATGCTTTTTGGTATAGGGGGACCCTTTCTATCAGAAATCCATTGGTGGTTCCAAATGTTGATCTGGGAATCCTGTTTGACTTTCCAAATACAACATTTGTTGAGATACGCTCTAGCTTTTAAAATGTTCTTCCAAATCTCTGACATATATTGTTTTGGCCTTATTTCCCAAAAGTCCTTAGATTTCAAGTACCTAGCTTGCAGCAAACGGACCCAAAGTTTATGGTTGTCATGTAGGAAGGCCCAGGCCAGCTTGAGCATGAGAGCTTCATTCAAAATAGAAAAATCTCTAATACCCAGACCCCCATCTAACTTGGATCTCTTTATAGAATTCCAATTTCTAAAATGAATCTTCTTCTTGCCCTCTGGAGCCTGGGCCCACCAAAAACCATTTTGACATTTATCCGATCTCTTAATGACTCCTTTGGGTAACCTTTTTATAGACATGACATGAATAGGAATACGGTTAAGAGTAGATTTTATAAGAACGATACGACCAGAGTGGATAATAGATTTGTCTTCCGGCCGACCAACTTACTTTGACAGTTTTTCAATCAACCAGTTTGAAATCCTTAATCCTATTGTCGGAAATACCAAGGGGAATACCCAAATATTTTTCATGAGGTTTTGCCAACGGAAATCCAGGTCATCTTGCAAATTTGTTTTTGGACATCCCCAGGGAACATTTCTACTAAAAGTAATGGTTGATTTAGAGAAATTTATAGCTTGACCCGAAACTCTTTGGTAATCTTCCAAGATGGCCAACATACTCCTGATTTCGTCAACATTTGCAACCCCACATATAATAATATCATCAGCATACATGAAATGAGACGATTTGGGCCTCCTTTGCTAAGATGAATGCCCTTAAACCTCCCTTGGTGTGGCAGCAAATTTGATAAGGGAAGACAAAGCCTCCGCACACAAGATATATAAGTAAGGGGATAACGGGCATCCTTTCCTAACCCCTCTGGAAGGTTTAAAATTTCCCGATTTCTGGCCATTAATGTTGATAGAATAGGTAACAGAAGTGATGCAATTCATAATGAGATTTGTGAATCTTGAGGGGAAACCAAAGTTAATAAGCATAGCGTGAATGAATTGCCAATAAATTTTGTCGTAGGCCTTGCTGATATCAATCTTTATCATGAACAGACCCAATTTACCAGTTTTATGCTTGAAATAGTTTAAAATTTCCTGCACTATGATGATATTGTCCAGACCTAGCCTTCCGGGAATAAAAGCGGCTTGATTTTCAGACACCAGATTTGAAAGATAGCCCTTAAATCTGCTAGCCATAAGTTTGGTAAGAATCTTCAACAAAACATTGCATAGACTAATAGGGCGATACTGATCAGGCCCGGTGGGATCAGCTCTCTTAGGGATGAGGGAAATGATAGTATGATTAAGGCTTGGAGGAATAAACCCAGAGTCAAACATATGTTTAACAAAAGAGACAATATCATTTCCCACATTATTCCATAACAATTGATAGAACCCCGGAGAAAGACCGTCCGGACCAGGGGCCTTGTCCGATTTCATACTGAACAGAGCAGTTTTTATCTCATCCCTGTTAGGGGATATTGATATAGAATTCCTTTGATCTTCAGACAAACACTTGAAATGTAACTTTGAAAGTGATTGCAAACAGGGAATAGAGTTAATAGCATAAATGGACCGAAAATAATCAAGATATACCTTCTGAATATCGTGCCAATTATTAGACCAAATTCCTTTTCCCATAAAAACTCCAGAAATCCTGTCCTCAAAAAAATTTATATTTCATCTGGAAAGGGCTGTCAAATTCTCTGCCTACAATGAGTGCTATCGCCAGCAGATGTCCAAGTGTTGGTGATAGTTGCGCTATCTGTTATAAGGATTCGGAAAGCCTTGACCATATTATGTTTGGTTGTCCAAGAAGTAAAGCTATTTGGTTCGGCTCTATATTGGGTTTCAATAACGATTGGTGTCATTTGGGTTTCAATTGGGTGGTCCGGAATTTTCTGGAGAAGATCTTCCTGACAGATGAAAGGGATATTTACTTAGGTATCTTGGACCTGTCTATTATGTGGCATATTTGGAAATACCGCTGTGAGTTTCATTTTTCTGCTATTTTTAGAGAACCTATTTGGATTATCAAGGTGGCTTCCAGAGAAGCCTTATATTATGTTCAGCAAGCCAAATTGATCCCTAACAATATTGTTTCGGGTTGGAATCCCCCTCCGGAAGCTGTTATAAAAATTAACGTAGATGCGACTACTAATGGTCATGCTGGTGCTTTCGGGCTTATTGCTAGAGATTATCAAGGTATTTGTGTGGCATGGAAAGCTTGTACCTCATCTTCCTCTGACCCACGGAGTTCGGAAGCCGAGGGCATCAGGGAAGCTTGCTCCTGGGAGATCTCGCGAAATCGCCCTTCTATTGTGGAAAGCGATTGTTTGGCGGTGGTGAACGCTATCTCCGGATCTGGGCCTGATCTCTGGAAGGGTCGATCCATCGTCTCGACTGTCGCCGCCTTCTGCAACGTGGGAACATGGAGGTCGTTTTTTGCCCTAGAGACTCAAATGCGGCCGCGCACTGTCTGGCTGGATGGCGTCTGCGACTCCCCCAAGTGGGTTTTTGTCCCTCTGTTTGTAATTGTCCCTCTGTTTGTAATGACCTCCCGGCGGATGTGGTCCGTCAGTTGGCTTTGGATTCTCCTATGTTCGGTGAACTTACCGGTTGAGTTTGATTAGTAAGTGATAACTGTTTTCCAAAAAAAAAAAAAGACATAAAAATGAAGAAATCAGATCAAGCCCAGAACGAACGACCGTGCGACATCTAAGCTGATCTTCGAGTAGCGCCGCCAAGCTCTGCCCACCGCCATTGACGAATAAGAAGGGCAACAAGGAAAGGAAGCTTCCTCGCCGGTCGGAGAAGGTGGAGGAGCCACCAGACCAGACTAGGAGACCAGACACGCCGGTGAACGAGACAAGAGAGGCAGGGCCTCCTCCGTGCGGAAGCCGACGTGTCCTGACTCAGCAGGCGACTACACACGTCAGCCCTGGCCATCTGATGTGACGTGTGCGGCGATCGGGGAGTTGGGCGGTGATGCGACGTTCAACACCGTCCCACACCAGCCGTCGGAATTTCAATAATACGCCGGTGGGGTAATATATTCATGGTTCATTTTTTAAGGTATATATATATATATATATCATCGAACATTTTCTGATGTGGTAAGAAAGACTTTGTTGATATGCATAAATACATCAACAGTTTTGTGCTACGAGGTTTTCACATATCTATATAGGCTTTTTGTAAGGGTTTATTCGGTACCATAAAATTTTAGAGATAAATATGAATTATTTATTAAATTTTAGAGATAATCCAAGTTTATCTCCGTACCAAACAGCACAGAATCTAATCCAGCATTTGAACCAGGTAATTAATATCTATATCTCCTTAATTTGCGTCCGAGTGTTATCGCCCATATATTCGATTTCAATGTTGTTTGTGATGGGTCCGCTTATCTCAATCTGATTTGAGCTCAAGTTGGAGTCCCCATGAATGTACTCCGCTTGTGTTCGAGTTAAACCCCTTAATTAGTTGACCCCCCGAACATGAACTCCCCCCGGAGATTCTCTCGAATTTGGTTCAAACTTGTAGTCGAAATCAATAAGAGCCCATTAAAAAATTCTGAATGATTTCACCACCATTAATGAAAATCGATTTTAAATTTATTGGTGAAACTCATCCTAAATTTAAACTCAAAGCAAATTATATACAACTGAACACTTCAGAGAGAGAGAGAGAGAGTATGTGGGTGCCAGGAGAAGGAGAGACCTCCGTGGACCCAGGTGGTGGCGGCCGGGCCGGTCGATCGGAAGTTTGGTCGGGTTGAATGACCCGGCCGGACCCGGGAGACCAGTGGTCCGTGGATGCACCTACTTTAAAAAAAAAAAAAAATTTCTGCGTCGAAAGATAAATTATAAACTACTTTAAAAACGTTTATTGGAAAAATTCTCTCCAACTCAGCGGTACGGCATCTGTCAGACCGCCCATCGCCTATTTAACGGGAGAGCGGATCACCTCAGTCCCGAGGTGGAGGGAGAAGTCTCAGTCTCCAATCAGAGACGGCCACATACCCGTCACTGGTTCGGTCCGATTCACTAGATCGGTTCACTTAAGTGACGGGGTATGTGGCTGCCTCTGATTGGGGACTGAGGCTTCTCCCTCCACCCCGGGACTGAGGTGATCCGCTCTCATTTAACGGCATCTCCCAGCCACCGCCGCTGCCCGCAGTCGTCTTCTCGGCCGAAGGAAGGAAGCAAAACCCCTCCCGCCTCCTCTTCCCCCCGTCTCTACTCCAGCTGCGATGGCCGCCGCCGCCGCGTCTTCCTCCTACTTCACCCACTCCGCCGCCGCCCGCCGCCGGGACGACCGCTCCCACCGCCGCGGCGGGGGTCTCCGGAGGAAGTGCCTGGCGGTGGCGAAGCAGCAGAAGACGCGGTTCTACATCCTGGGCCGCTGTGTCTCCATGCTCCTCTGCTGGCACGCCCACTCCCTCTCCGACTAGGCAGGCAGCGACTCTCCTTCTGCACCCCCCTCCAGTTCGCCTTCGCGGAAGAAAATTCGCGGTGGGCAAGAACCGAGCGCCGGTGGACGCGGCCGGGATGCAGCAGCGCGGGGAACAGAAGCACACGCCGCCGCCGCCGCCGCCGTTCAAGGAGTTCGATCCAAAGCTTCGATTTTGGCAGGATCCGAGCGGGCGAGCAAGAGAATTCTGCCGTGCCCCCTCCCCAATTTCTTACGCACTAATCTCTAATGATCGCACGGCACATACATATATGTACTCCCAGTTCTTCATCTTTTCCAGCTCTTGCGATCGAATCAAATCACAGATATAGCTCTTCACAGTGAGTAATTATATACATCATCCGCCCTGAAGAGAACAGATATAACACTGGAAATCGCCTCCCATCTGCTCGACGAGCGTGCTACCAACGGCGGCGGAACGTTCCGCCCGCCGCCGCCACCATGTCCGAACCTCGTCTCTGTCTTCCAGGCGAGTCCGACCGAGACCTCGAGCTCGCCGGAGTCTTACTAATTACCCTCCCGTTCCGCCGTCGCCGTCCCACGCGTGCTTGCAGCCAGCAAGCATTTTGTCCCCGTGTATACAGTAGGCGTGCACGTGAAGTGGGGACGGAAATGCCCAGTCGGCGCCGTTTGACTGCAATTCTGTACGCATGCCGCGGCGGCGGCGGCGGCGGAGCTCCTCGTGTTCGTATTGCCGACTGACCCAGTGATGTCACGGCCACCCGTGCTTCCTCCTTCCTGCTGGTGCCAGTCGAGGATCCTCGGTCGGGGGAGGATATTTTCAACGAAAGTTTACGGGTATGAATACGAGCTCGGATCAAGGGAGAGAATATATACTCTTTTTTTTTTGGATGCAGGGAGACAATATATACGATGCCTGATAAGAACAAATCCTCTTTTTTCTTCACTTGAAATACTATCTTGAGTTAAAATGGGTGAACAAACTCAAATCAATTTCTATTTCTTTTTTGTTACTGACTGATCCAATTACTGACTAGTTATATATGTATTTATATATATATTACTGGCTCTAGAATTTTCCAACAACGATTCCTTTAGGTATATTACTAATCTACGTGATTTTTACATGTATTACAACCTTTTCCATCAATAACATTTTACTCTCAAACTAAGTCAATGGAAAAAAATAAAAAAATCAAGTGGTTCGACTTTTCGTGTCAAACCACATCAAATTTGATAATTTTAAGTTTTTAATTCTTTCAATTGAATTTAATATAAATTTTATCATTAAAATATATTAAAGTTATTATGCAACTAAATTCCTTCTATGTCAGAATGTGTTCGCTTCGATGGCTGATAGAAGGGATTCTCGGGACACAATCTCACATATTCCTTCTATGTCAGAATTTGTTCTTCCGTAGCTTCAACAAAAAGCTCCCTAAAAGATCTGTTTATAAACAAATAATATATACTAAACTCGTGAACCAAATGAAGCAGTTTGTTTTAAGTAGTTTTGGTTCATAGATCAATTCGTTTTAGTTTAAGAAAAGCTGGAACCGAATCCCGAACACATTAACAAAAAATCTATTATGATTTGTAAAAATAAAAATATATAAAATATGTTTACGCAAACTTTTTATATAAAATTTAATTTATATATTTAATATTTTAAGATATTTTAAGTAAACTCATATCCAGTAATACATATCACATTTTTAGTGTTTAAAGAAAAAAATTTGAAAACGCACCCCTTTTAGAAATCAAGATCATATTTCCCGATGTTAAAATACAAACAGTGTTATTCTGACAAATAAACTTTAAATCATGTTATTATCGTAATATCTTTTTATGCGACTTGTCTTTTCGAATATCCGATTCATGATCTGATTTGATTTAATTTTTGAATATTTTTTCTCAAATCAAACTAAATCAAATTATCTCTTAAATTAAATTAAATCAAATCAAATTAATTCAATTTCATTTGATCTGACCTAGTTTAAACCATATTTTATTAAAATATAATAAATATGTCAATATATAATTTTATTTTATTTATTTTAAATCACATTCCATTAAAATTTAATGTACTTATTTATACATTTTCTTAATTTGTCTTAAAAACTCTTGAGACAAATTTATTTTTAAAAAAATATATATATAAATTATATTATATATAATTTAAAATAAAATATTTAATCTAAATCAAGTTATTCGATTTAGTAAATAGTGAACAGCCTAATCCGATCGGTGGCCGTTCGACCTTGAACCGTCCAAAGCGCACACTTCCATGTGTCCCGGCAACCGTCAACGTCACGATCGGGACGTGTCGTCGACGCTCGAACCGTCCGATCAAGATTCTTCGGACGGACCCGAGGTTTCATGCAAGCACACCCACAGCATGTCGCAGAAGCAGAACGGCTACGCGACAACTTGCCACTTCCTGCAAAAGCAGATGACGACGACGACGCGAGAGCAGCTGGGTAGTCTACCGCTCTACATGGATCCGAGATCCGAACAAGGTTCGGCTTGCCATGGTCCGAAATCCGGTCCGATTACCGGTCCGAGAGAATAGCACGGCCCCCGGCGGGGATCGCCTGGACGCCGTTCAGCGGTTACCCCTGGTGTGAAGAACGGCGGTGTCCTGCTTCTGCTTTTCTTTTCTTTTCTTTTTTTCCGCTTCTGTTCTTCCTTCAGATCTCCAAGCTGCAAGCCGCATGGACACGTCCGGAGCCAGAGAGATCTACGGGAAGCGCTGCCTCCCTCTGCCACCTCGCTTCCCCGCCGGCGCCGATCTCGACGGTGAATCCCGCCTGCCGGGAGCCCCCGCGGTAGGGGTACCCGATCAACATCAGCTTGTTACCAGACCCCGGCCGGGACACCAGGAAGGGGGCGGCCATGGGCTTGCCGTCGTCGGAGAGCGGGATCTTCGCCACCTTCCGCCACGTCGGGTTCTGTTTCTCTCTCTCCAGGACCTCAACATGCCCCTCCGAGCACCGGAGCAGCCTACCGTCCCCGTCGGCCACGGCGCTACGAGGGGAGACGCCGGGGACTCCCAGGGCGTGCTCGATCGGTGGCGTCCACCGCCCGGTGGCGGGGTCATAGGCCTCGAAGCTGCTCACGAACATCCCCTGCACATGGGTGGGGTACCCGCCGATGACGTGGAAGGCGCCGCGTCGGAAGACGCCCACGCACTCGTCGCGCTCCATGGACATGTCTGGTAGCCGTGACCAGGCGTCTCCAGTCACGTCATAGGCCAGCGCGGACCTGAGCGCATTCTTCTCCTCGTCGTGTCCCCCGGCGACGTACACCGTACGGCCGTCCGGGGACGCCGCACAGGCGAAGAAGGAGCGGCGGGTGCCGGGCATCGGTGCCCCGCACCGCCAGGAATAGCAACAGAAGTCGTAGATGCAGACGCCGTCGGTGGCGGCCCATGTTTCGGGGTCCCAGCCTCCGATCACCACCATCTCGCGACCAGCGCCGGCGATCTGGCAGAAGAGCGGGAGGCGGCCGCAGGGAGCGGGCGGGGGAGAGCTCCAGGTCCGGGAATGGGGTTCATAAAACGTGATCGAGTAAGATAGGCCCTTGGGGAGGGCTTCGCCCGAGGCGGAGCGCTCGATCTGGCCGACGGCGATGAGAGCGCGCGCGGCGCCGAGGGTGCGGCGGAGCCGGTTGAAGCCCGGGGAGTCGATCTCGTCGCGCCAGAGCTTGCAGACGTAGCGCGCGGCGGATAGGGCGGCACGGGGTAAGCGGGCGAGGCAGCAGCGCGATACCTCGTCGGGCAGGCCTGGGATCAGCAGGGACTCCATCGCCCAGAGAAGGGAGCAGGACTGCAACGGAGCCCTGGAAGCAAGTGAAAGAGGACGAAGAAGAGCAGTGGGGGGTGACGGTGGGGGCTTAGAGGCCCTTTTATAGTTGCCAACCAGGCGGGTTCTAGAAGCCCCCGGAGCCCACGTGGCAGTGGAGGCACAGTGGACCACTCTGCGGGCCCACCGACGGGTTCGGTCGAGGCGGGAAACGGGAGGGCTCTTCGGCGTAACCGTCCGCGTCGCGGCAGACGTGGCAGGGGACACGTGCTCCGATACTGGTGAGCTTCTAGAACTCCTATGTGTGGATAAGCGTTTGGTGGCGATAAAATTTTATTAAAAATGAAATTTAATATAGTTTAAGATATGAAATTGTCATCGACAGGATACGATGATAAAATGTGAGGATGATATCTAATTATAAAAAGGTAGAGGACCATGATGATAAAAGGATTAGTCTCGCATAATTCAGAGGTTTTAAAAATATTTACAGAAGTAAATGCGTCATTGTAACAGTCGTGATCATCCAAAAAATGTGTTGGTGTAAACCAACTTTAAGATTTCAAAATTTTGATTAGATCCTGTTAAAAATTAATAGATTAAAAAACATCAGTATACCTCCGCAAAGCAATCTTATCTCCTTTCGACCAAAATAAAAAATAAAAAAATCTCTCCGCACCGGAACATGGTCTTTGTGCTTGCCACGCAGCTACCAGGGCACATCACATCCCCCCGGGAGAGAAGAGAAATTGGGATCACGTATTGTTTATTTTAAGAAAGACGCGGTAAAAAAATAAATTTGGCTAGACAACGTAGTTTGACTTCGCCCAAAAGACGGAAGTCGAACCTTCTTGAGTCTGATTTTCGTCGAGAATCTTAAGGTTTGACTTCTCGAGTCCGATTTCAATTGATATGTTAAAGTCAAATTTTTTGAATCCGACTTTAATTTTATTATCTAGTTCCTTAAATAGAGTAGAAGTATATATCTATGACTTTAAAATTAAAGTTGAAATTTATGAGTAAGTCCAAACTTCAAGATCTCGGGGGAAAGTTGGACTCACTTGAGTGAAAGTCTGTAACGATTAAATTAAATGACTGGGGGGCAATAATTGCGTTAATTAAAAATATTTTCAGAATGTCACGTATCCTCCACTCAGGAGAAGGTAATTTCTTTCGATTGAAGATTCAAAAAAATAATTAACTTGTGCCGTCGATAATCTCAAATCATACTATTCAGCTAATTTTACTTTTTATCCACATTTTTTTAAAAATAAAAAATAACCAAAAAAATAGTCCAGAAATCGGGCATTGCACTACCCGCAATGAGATTGTCACGACCCGGAATTTAATTAACATAATCACAAATATGCAGCGGAAATACACAACGTCGTGACAGTGGGATGAAACCCAACACTTGGATTCCACAAGCCAAACTTAAACAATTAATTCCATAAGATCCATCAAAATATGAGAATGAAACCATACTTCTAAGTCTAACCACACTCTTGTTCAAGAACAACCAAGATCATCTACCTAAGTAGAGAGTACCAAGAATCTCCAAGTGCAAATGACTCTGATTTCTTTCTGGCTCCACTGAACTTCATCTTCATGCTCCTTGATCCTCGCACTGCCGAAAATTTATCCCACAAGCAGGGTGAGTCCGGGGACTCCGTAGGATTTACACCCGTATCCCGCCAATCGGATACTAATATATAAACATGAAATGATAGATAACATATTTAAATTGAGATGTAAATACAAACATATAGAATGTCTTCTATATTAATCTCACAACCCATATCTGAACATAATTATCTTCAAAGAAAAGATTATGCCAAAGCCAATTAATTCTATACCAATGCACATAAGACCATACAAGCTAGACAAATATCATCTAAATAACCTCAAGACTTAACTTAACATGACCAAAACAAAATGAGACAAATCTGAATTTTCTAACATGACAACTTAACATCTATACATGACACATAAGTAACCAAATTTCGTATTCTTTCCAATCACATAGCCAAAGAGCAAGAAATTGGTCGTCTTGCTTCACATGTACAAATGCATTCACCAGCTCTAATATATATAGAAGTAACATATACTAAGCTGAAAAGTGCACCTAGGCAAGGTGGTGACACCAAGGGGAAAAACCGCGGTAATCCGGGATCCGTGGGAGGGCCGGATTCAACTAAGTTACCTGTCGCCCACGGGCAATTGCGACTAGAATAGGTGGTGGGGCCTTCATAGCATGTCATATCGGGAGTTCATAACATAAAAATCAAATCAAGACATACTTGACCATACCATGCATACATGACATAAACATCTAATTTCATAACCGTTCATGCAAGACATAACAAACTAAACAAGACATATGAAGTAACCCGACTTAATTGAACTTGTTCTTAATGACAACTCATACTAATCATGACCAAATTGACATGACTAACTATGCATAGCATAACCCATGATCTAAAACCAAATTAAACATATTTTTCCATAAACTAAACAAGACTTATACTAACTGACTTGGTTGACATATTCTAAAATCAAACCTATACCAAACTTGACCATATGAACATAACTACACCATGCATGACATAATACATAATGCGAAACTAAACTAACAAAAATTTACATGACTTACATACATGAAATGACAAACCGAACTAGACATACTTAAACACATATATCGACACTTGACCTAAGTCATGCTTGGCATAAATTAAACAATTCAAATTCTGAGGTAATCAACCACAATCCGACCTAAACAAACGAAATATGTGATTTGATGATCCATGATTTCCCAAATTTACACATAATTATCTTTCGATTCTAGGACCAAAACTAGCATATAATCACATACATAACTAACATAAGGTCAAATCTTATAAAACATATCTCTACCCAACCAGAATCAAGCTAAACATGTTCCATAATTTTCAAAATAGTAATTTCAAGATTCTAGTTTCAAGGATTTTTGAGAAAAATTACTAATCTTAAGTTCAAAGGCCAAACTAGTCAAATCAAGGTCCATAAGTTAAATCATGCATATTTTCTAATCAAGATGGGATCAAATAAATAGACGAGCTTGAGAAACCTACCTGGAAGCTCCTGTGAATTTTTACGGATTCTTCTAGAATTTCTGCTATTTTTCTGGCATTTTCTCTGATTTCTGCAATTAATAAAATCAACAAATCTGAAATGAATGGACCGGCGCCGAACCGGGCGGCTCGACCGGCGGCTCACGGCGTTGAGCCGGATGCTGGACCGGGCGGCTGGACCGGGTCGATCGGCGGCTCACGACGGCGGCACGGCGGTGCTCGCGGCGGCGGCGACGGCGGTGCTCGACGGCAACGGCGATGGGCGGGGGAGCTAGCCATGACGGCGACGGCGAGAGGAAGGCGATGGCCGGCGACGGCGGTGGCGAGAGGCTCTCCCGCGGCGGGTCCGGCCGGAACAGGGGAGGTGACGGCGGCGGCGACGAAAAAGGGGCGGCGCGGGAAGGGCTGTCGAAGGGGGGGCTGGGAACGATGAAGAAGGGGAGGAGGAAGGAGGGACGGGGGAGTAGGTGGCAGCAGGGGCTCGGCAGAGCTCGCTTCCGGCGGTGATGGCGGCCACAACCGACGGCGGCGACCGGTGCGAGGGGGGGCGGAGGCCAGCGAAGGTAGGCTGCGCGGCGGCTTGTGCGCACGGCGGACGGTGATGTTGTGGGGCAGGCGGCGGCGGGCGGTGGCCGGCAGCCATGCTCGACGAATGGCGGTCCGGGCGTGTGGCCGCGCGCGCTCGCGCAGAGGAGGCAGCAGCCGAGGGCGCGGCTCCGGCGGGGATAGGAAGAGAGGGAGAGAGAGCTCGACGGGGAGGGGGAAGAGACCTCGTTGGGGGGGAAGGGGTGGCCGCAGCCGCGGGGACGACGCGGGAAGGTGCGGCCGTGGACGACGGCAATCGGCGTGAATGGCGGCGGACGAAGAGGAGAGAGAGAGGGATGAGAGCTCGACGAGACCGGAGGGGGGTGCGGATATACACCAGGAGCGGGGGGGGCTTTCGTGGCCAAGAGGGAGATGAGAGTCCCGGCGGGAGGGGTCCGGCGAGCGCGGGGCGCGGGGGGGGGAGAGAGTCCGGGTGGGAGGGGAGAGATTCCGCAGATTTTTTTTTTTTACCGGATATTACAGAGATGATGTCGCATGATGTAATAGAAGATGGGATAAGAATACGTGTTCACGAGGACATGAGACGTCCCCCGCCTCGTGGCGGAGTGGGACACCATCGCCCTGCGGGGCGTCAGATCCCGGGTTCGAACCCGGCGTATCCGCCCCGTCGTGGGCGGCTTCCCCGCGCAGAACCACTGCGCCATGAACAAAAAAGAGAGGACATGAGACGATGGACGAGACCGTTTGACATTGTTTTGGTAGTGAGTCACAGTAGGTTGGTAACAAATTCATGACCTCGGTAGCATATCGGTAGAGAGTCGGTAACGAGTTTTTAGAAATCGAAATATCAGTAGTGGGTTGTAGAAACTCAAGAACAAGTCATCAGAGTTTCGATAACAGAAATTTAGAGTATTGATAACATCAAGTCTCGATAACAAATATTTAGAGTCTTAACAATAGGTCATCGAAAATTTGATAGAAATTAATTTTCTCCGATCCACTGGTTGTGGTGGCCGCACTCTCGTAGAGGCTGCTTTCTTCTTCTTCTTCTTCTTTTTTATCGTCGTATACATGGTGCGCAATCCGGGACGTAGAAGGTGGAAGAAGCTACATGTCGCGAAGAACCTTGATTTCACGTAGAAATGACATTACAATAAAATACAATTAAAGTTATTAACCTCGTAACATTCGAACACGCTCTATATCATCGAAAAGGTGTACATTTATTTTATGGCTTCATTTAATTCATTATTTAAGTTAGATTATACCAGTACCATGAAATAAGTCGTAATCTCGTGATCTAACTTGCATATGCACAAATCCCTGGATATCATTTTGTACAAATTTATTTAACTCTGGATTGATTTTGAGTTATATAAACAAATTTATATTGAATTCGAGTTTGAACGTGAACTGTGCAACGACAGATTAATTCATTTGGCTAACCTAACAATCATACTAACTTACTAATGGGGTGTTTGGTTGCATGATAATTGAGATTTTTATTTTTATTTTTAAAAATTGTAAGAAAATTTGTTAAAAGATGTGTTTGACAACCATGACAATTTTATGTTTTGAAAGTGATTTTCTTCTTGAACAAAAAAAGAGGGTCTCACATTTTTCTTTTTTTCTTGTGGTCCCCCACTTTATTTGGTCATGTGCGGTGGTTACTCTTTTTTGTAATCACATCCCTCCAAACATGATAATTTTATGTCATGAGTTGGTTTACTTTTTATTTTAATACAATTTTTTATCATGAAAGTGTACAAAAAATTATCATGCAACCAAACACCCCATAAGTAGTAATTTTTTCGAAAGGGTCACCCATCCTTAACCTAGTTCTAACAAAATATATTTAACTTCAAAGTTTGTTCGACTTGACATCTAAACATAATTAACTGATATTATTAGTAATTTATTGATTTAATCTTTTAACATATTTATAAATCGAGATGTTATGATTTATCTTTCTTAAAGACTTGACATTCTCTCTAAGACCACACATATCGTATGTCGCATACTTAGACGAGTCACACTGATCCTTTCAACTCGATCATGTTCTGACATCATATGTAACGATTAATTAAATTAGTTGACTGACTTAGCAATCGTTCTAATTTAGTAACTTTTTCTAGAGATCAACCGAGTATGTTTAACTATGAAGTTCTTTCGACCTAACATTTGAAAAATAGTTAACCGACTTTGTTAGTAGTTGACTAATTTAATCTTTTACTATATTCATAAACTGACACATAACATATTGAAATTGAGCCGAGTTACTAGTATATGGCCTGTTTGGTTATAATATCAAAAATGATACTATATTAATATTGATATTGATATTTTTAGAAGATAGAGTATCGATATCAAAATTAATATAAGTTGACACTTGTATCACATAAGATGTGTTGTTTACATTATAAATTTCAAAATTAATATTATTAGTCAAATAACTTAAGGTGATTATCATCAATATCAATTTTAAAATGAATAGTGATAGAGATGTGTGTTACCGAACAGGGCATTAGCTATTTAGCTCGGTTAAATAACGTATCGAACCTAAACAAACATCGCAAAGTACAAAAAGTATGAGTTCGTACCCAAACTCTCGTATAAACGTTATATTGCCGTGCAATGCTGGGCTCGGCTCGCCCGCATCCATGCTCGGGGGGGTCACCTCCCGATATCAAGGCGTGACGGCATCCACCGCTGCCGTCCGGAGCTGCTCGGGCCCCTCCTTTTTGCCGTTGCTTCCCCTCCAAGTCGCACCACAGCGCGCGGATTCTCCCACTTTTGATGGCGGCGCCGGCGTCCTTTCCCTCCGCCGTACACGGCAGCGCAACCGCGATCACGATCGTCCGATCTCCGGCTTCGTCTGAATCGTCTCCGCGCACGGCGTGCAAGCAAGCGGCCGCCGGAAGAGCGAAAGCGTCGCGCTCCCCGCCTCTGCTCCGGCCTCCGCCCCTCCATCCGCGGCCGTCCCTGCTCGCCGCCGGCTTTCCTTTCTCCTGCTTTCTTTTGCGTTTCTACCTGGAAGTGCTTCGTAGTTTCTAGAGAAGAAAAATAGAAGAAAGTGATGGGAAATAATATCAGTGAATGTATTTTTGTCTTAAAAATAAGAATTATAGGATTAATATTATTTTTAAGCGTTCTCACTCAACGGAGACTTTTTTCCATGACAAAATATTTTAGAGATCTATTATTTTTAAAATTTACGAGGAGATATTTAAAAGTGATGAACAAGTTCAGGGTTAATATATAAAAAATTCTATAAGTGAATATGAGACGCTCCCTACCTCCACCCTCTGCATCCATCTGATTGTTGGATTTCAACGGGGCGCACGCATCATACCGTCGAACGCCGCCCCGGAGCCGGGAAAGGAAAGCGCGGGAAAAGGTCTGTCCCGGGGAAGTACGCAGGAAGAGCTTTGCAACGGAAAGCTCCCTCCCTCCCATCTTCTCGGTTGCGTCGCCGTTGCTAAAACCGCTGCGAGAAGGAACGGGGAGGCAGGCGGAGGAGGATGGAGAAGGTTTCAGGACCGACAGCAAGCGAGGTATAGCCTCTCCAGAAAGAAAGCCTCGATCGAGTTGGGCGGAGGGCCGGAAGGATTTCAGTCATTCGTGGATCCGAGGTGAGTCCACCGTGGTGTCGCTATTCGGTTGTTGTTCTCTCTCCTCGGAACGGCATCGATCAGGCCAGTTAGGGATCCGTCTGTTCGTTTGTTCTTCTGATCGTTCCACTGTTGAATAATGTAGAACCTCTCTTCTCGAATTCTCGATTCATGGAGTGTTCGTTTTTCTTCCTCGGGGACAAGTTATCCAGGGGACTCTGGGGACAACGTTATCTTCCAACGATTCGTTTCCCTTTGAAAAGGGAAGGGGTTGGATCAGACGCGGAATGCGAGGAACTGTCTCGTTATTATCATCTGAAATACATATGTTCTTCACAGTTTAACTGAGCTGTTTGCATACTCTGTTACCCATTTTGAGATCTAGATGACTGGATAAGAAATTTCAGTGGTACAACTACGATCAAACGAATTTCAGACGTCAAAGTATTATAATTGATGGATTCTTTTGAGTGTTGTCAAAATTAACCGGGAATATAGTCTACGAAAGTCATGCACAGAATTCCCTTATCTAGAGGACAGCTTTCCATACTCTCCACTTTTCCGGTCACATTCGCTTGTAAATGTTGTTGTCTCTCCTGGCTACTTTTTCATGGGCGTTACCTGGATATGTGATGAGGCTTTTCATTTGATTGCCTAGAGCCGCTCTGCAGATCATTCGTTGCCGTGGAAAGTTGCACCTAAAATGCAGAAAGAGGAAGAAGATGAACCAGTCATTGTGCTAAGTCCTGCCTCCAATGGAGCTATGTCTAACGATGAGGTGGCAGCGATGGAGGGCGGAGAGCGAAACGGCAGCGGCAGGGAGAAGCATCCGATCTGTTCAGAGTTGTGCGACGGTCCGAGCCCCTCCGTAGCCCGATACGCTTATGGCGTCATCTTCCTTCTCACCAATCTTACGGCTTGGGGCGTCCGAGATTATGGCCACTCCGTTCTCTCTGAGCTCAAGAGTATACGTTTTCTTGCATTACTCTTCACTCGACAAGCAACGATAGCTGGTTGAAGTTTGGTTCTTACACGCCTTCGACGTTTGCTTTTTGTTATGTAGGACTGAGAGGGTGTGATGGAGCCCGGGAGTGTCTGGGGGCGGAAGGCGTTCTACGCATCAGCCTTGGATGCTTTGTATCTTTACCGTGACCTCAATATGTTCACTTAGTTGGACTAGTGTCATCCAGTGTTCTAAGTGATAGAATGGTGACTTTAACAAGCGTATAGACTTTCTTCTTTGTGATGTTTCTGTCGACTGTTGGCACGAACAAGTTGGCTGATGTCCGGAATTTATGGCACTCTGGATGGTGGGCCGGGAAGTTTCTATTGTGGCTTGCTCTAATGGGAATCCCATTCTTGGTACCTTCTGCATTTGTAGAGCTGTATGGTAAGTAGAAAAGCGTTTGATTGAATTACCGTGGCTTTTGTTATTTTGACCATATATCCCATAACATTCCACTTTACATTCACGAAAATAGGTCTTTAATTGAAAAACGTGCTACCTTTGCAGGTAAATTTGCACATTTTGGTGCCGGGTGTGTACTACGTGCTATATTTATTACTTGTTCACTTCCTGTTCCTCAGTTGAACACAATTGATCTTCTATTCGCTTAATGTCTCATGGGCAACTGAATAGTTCCATTTCTCACCTGTTTGAGAAAATATAGATATTATTATTGACATTTATAGTGATCTTTCAGGGTTTTCCTTCTGATTCAGCTTGTAAGTGTGATTAGCTTCATAACGTGGCTTAATGATTGTTGCCGCACAAGAAAAAATGCCGAACGATGGTAGGCTTGCCTCATTTCCAATATCACCACTCGATGATTGCGTACTTCACAATTTATACCGGAAATCACACTAAGCCTGGAGTTGAGTGGTGCACAATTTTATGTTGCCTGCTGCTCTTATGTTAATTGAACATAGTTATTCTGCATTCTTCCAGTGAAAATAGCATGGCTTTGTTGCCAATTTTGGAACCAAGAGAGCAGTGTTTTATGGTGCTTATAAGGTCTTTCTATCGGTTACATTCATTTGCTTAAAAATGACAAAGCTATCATATTGTTCTTTAGGTCTTACCATATAAAGAAATTAGTTACATTCATTAATTTTTTTATTCTATTGCATATGTTGGTTTCCGAAATGTATTCCATTATTCTGTCAATATATGCTTGTTTTACTAACATCAATTATATTGGCATTGAAGTTGACATGACGGTATTTAACCTGCAGCCGAGTGCAAGTATTCATATTGTCCCTCGTTTCATATGTAGCATCCTTCCTGGGTGTAATTATGATGTACATATGGTATTCTCCCAAGCTGTCATGCAAGCTGAACATCTTTTTCATAACACTTACATTCTTGCTTGTTCAAATCATAACCCTTGTTTCCATCCACTCAAAGGTGAGACAACGTTAACCTGAAATATTGAACACTTCCAGCTTTGTGCTGTTGCTTACACCTGGCTGCTTCCTATCTTTCAAAGGTGAAAGTAGGATTCTTGACTCCAGGCCTAATGGGAATATACATTGTCTTCATTTGTTGGTGTGCCATCAGGAGGTAGTGCTTCTATTAAGCTCGCTTTTTTTTTGTCACCAGCAAAATTGTCAGCCATTTTGACATGGACATGAGTTGGCTTCAGTTCTTTTCACATTCTCTATCCCATCTCTTATGAGCCTTGCTATTGGACAGTGAACCACTAAGAGACAGTTGCAACAATAAAGGACAAGTTATAACACATGCTGACTGGCACACTATTATCGTAAGTTACTAGCTGCTAAAATTTCCAAAGATTGAATGTTAAACACTTTTAATTCAGAAAGAAATGGAGGATGTAAGTATCAAAAGGTTGTAGTAATGAAGCCAAAAGACAACCTGGTACCAACACATGGGTGCAAGTGGATGTGCCCTTTCTACTTCTGATGCGTCCAGTGGAAATCCTTGATTTTGCAGAGTTTTGTGATTGCAATACTTGCCATAGTAATTGCAACATTTTCAACAGGGATCGACTCAAAATCATTTCAGGTATGTTAGTAAAGATTACTGCTCTTTTCTTTGTGAACTGTTGACGTATAATCGGTGCTCGCGCTTTCTATTCACATGCACCTTTGATGTATGGTCATGCTTGCTTGTTACGAACACCTTTGATGTAAGCTTGTGCTTCCTACTCCTGCAGTTCAAAAAAACAGAAACAGAGGCAGATGATGTGCCATATGGATATGGCTTCTTTCATTTTGTTTTTGCCATGGGTGCCATGTACTTTGCCATGCTATTCATTAGCTGGAATATGCACCACAACATGCAAAAGTAAGTTTCTCATCTTCTTTTCTGTGTAATCGCAAGTACTAAGAGCTGCTTAAAGTAATCTGTGAAATCATTTGCTAATGCACCTATCTAGGAGGCAAAGCACTCTTCAATTTCCAATGTACAAAAACCACCTTTCTGCAGGGCAGAAAACAAGGACTTCCTGGTTGAGATTGGCTAGAACCAACCCTGATCAGGATTGAGATCAGATCAGTGGATTGGCTGACCCACCAAGGTGGGGAGGTTCTTTCTGCCAGCCGCTTTCCTGTCGTAGATCCGCCGGCTGCCCCCTTCCTGCTACTTCCCACCCCATTCCTCTGCTATCAGGTCAGGTCCTTAGGTCCAAAGTTCTCTTTCCCATCCAAAATGTGCAGGTTACTCTCAGCTATGCTGATTCCCATGGGATCTATCAATTCAACTGGTCAGAGTAGTCTGGAATTGGCAAATCTAGGCTGATCTGACTAGATTTAGCCTGATCTAGACAGTAGTTGCTTCCAACATCAGACTGATGAGTGCTGTTCCCAATGTGGTTTGACTGATATTGAAAACCATGGCAAAAAAGCAAGCAAGAATTTGCCCAGGCATATTCAGAGCAAGCTAGGCAGTCTGAACCTGACCAGTGGCATCTATTATAATTCACTCGTTGATCATTTTAATCACATTTTCTTGTCTACTTAGTCTAATCAATTAGGTCAAATAGTCAATTTTTGTATTGTGTAGTTATTTGACTTGCATTTTTTTATTTATTTTTAGTGGCGATAATCAATATAGCTATCTTATACTTTGTTTTCTTTAAAATGATATCTCTATTCATTTATATATTTAGTACTCAACACACACGTGGGTGCCACCTTAAGCGACAACCTAGTAGCCAAGTGCCTAAACTCATTAAACATTTTCATCACCCTGACAATCATGTTTCAAATGCTATGATACCTTCCATGAAATGCGTTTTTTTGGATCTCTTGAGATCTCCCAAAAATATCTGGCTTTCACACATCCAAGAATTGAGATATTCCTTTCAGCAATGTCTATAAAAATTATTTTTATCCTTTATTATTGCTATCTCTAACTTCTTAATTCCATATTAGTGAAAATTGCCTATAGCATTCGTATTTCCTCACATTCTAGTTTCCATTGTTATTTAATTAGAAGACCTTGTTAAATTTGTCATGTACGTTGATAGCTCCATTACCGCATCTATTCAAATCCTTATCTAGATGTTCTTGTCTTATTTCTTCACTATATTTTGTAAATTAATATTTCTATATGGTTCATCATGATACGAGATCTAGGTTGTCACCAATCTCCCGTGGTTTCAGAGAAATTTCTATGAGATTTCTTCTCTCTATATCACTAGAGATGACATCTAGATCCAAGTTGGAATCCCTTAATGTAACCTACGTTGACAGTTGTCAGTTGTCACCTTCCTTAGACTTTAGCCTGGTGTGTGAACCTCTTTTTTCTTTGTCTGTTCTTTAGAAAGAAAGACATCTTCGGACTTTTCTAAGAAAATAGGTGATATCCTAAAAATACTAGTAGTCCAGTGATAGTTTGAAAGTAATAGAACCGAGGTTCGGGTTCTTTGAAAATTTCATTTTTTGACCCTTCTCCGCCGGATGGTGCGAGTATCCGGCGTTAACTTACATCGAGCAACGGCTCGAACGCCTTTGATTAACCGTCGCGGCAACCTGTGTTTGGAGACATGCACATCCACAAAATAAAGTAAAGAACTCAAAAGGGCAGCGGCCTTTTGGGTCCGATCAGATGCAAACCGATTTGTTCGGGTTTGTTTTATTTGTTTGTTGGTTGATTTTTGGGTCGACTTGAAAGTCGGTTTTGTTGATTTCTAAGTTTGTTTGATTTAATTTTTTTTGATTTGGTTTGACCAGTTTGGGTTGTTTTGAACCTGTTTTGATTTTGATTTTGATGTACTTAAAGTGTTTAAGCAATTTTGGTATTTTGTTGCTTGATTGGTTTGTTGAATTTTCAGATTCTGGATTTTTTCAGATTTCTGGATTTTCTGGTTTTGTGTTGATTTTGATCCATTTTGGGTGTTTGGAGTTGTTTATTTGATTTCTTTTGGGAGAAGTTTTGTAGGTTTTAAGTGAATTTTCAGATTGCCAAAAATCAGATTTTTGAAGTCGGTTAGAATCTGTTTAAGTAGATTATTCAAATCTGAATTTTTTGGTTGCAGATTTAATTGAAACCTGGTTTTTTGTGATTGACAAATTTTTATTAAAAAAAACCTGATTTTTGATGGTTGACAGATTTAATTTGAATCTGGATTTTATCTGTTTTGGATTCGGTCAAAATCTGATTTTTTTGGCAGGTTATCTGATTTCTTTTTATGTTGACAGATTTAGTTGAAATCTGATTTTGTTTTAGCAGATTTTTGTTTGAAATCTGATTTTTCTTTGTGTTTTCGGTTTGGTAAAAATCTGATTTTTCTGTGGTGTGTTTCAAAACCGGTTCAATCTTGTGTTGAAGATTGGTTGTTGGGTTAAATCGATGTGAGTTGAATTTTCGGATTTCTGTTGAGTTCTGATTTTTTGACTTTCAGATTTGATTCTCTATTTTAATTTTCGGTTTGAATTTTCAAATTGATTTTGAAATGGTTTTAATTTAGTTTGGCGGTTTGCATCGCCTCCGACCCATCGGGTCACTTTGAATGCCCGGTTTCATGCATCAATATGAACATCAAAGTTTCATTTCATTGAAATATGGGATGAAGTACATCGGTGTACAATGTGATTGATCCTTCCCCCAACATAGGTTTATCTTCACTACTTTGGAAAAAATTTGGCATTATGACGGCATGCCGGCTATTTTTCCAACTTAGTGAAAATTTACCCATCCAAAATAGCCAGCCTTAGCTTAGCCATATTGGGGGAAGGATCGACGGCTACGGGATTCATGCCCGCGCCTCCGTCCGGGTTGCCAGCTACGGGATGCATGCCCGCGCCTCCGCCCAAGGTGGAGTTCCCCGCTATGGGTGAATCTCCTTAATTTAATGTTGCTTTCGCATTTCTGATTTTTTTATTTGTTAATTTTCTGAAGGTCAGTTCGGGCCGGTCCATTCCTTCGGCGTTCAAAGCCGGGCTTCAATTTTCATGGGCTCAACGGGCCTGCTGGAAATTCTACTGCCTTGCTGGAGCTTCTTGGTGAAACCGGCTTGGAAGGCCACCCGGCTATGCCCTTGGCCCGTCGTGCGGTTTCCAAGGGGTGCCGGGCCGTCACCTTCCAGCCGGTCTGCTGCCTTCAAACTGCTCTCCTCTGCTTGTATGGCTTCTGCAGAACTGCTTTGGAGCACTTCCCTTTTTGCTGTGGCGGCAGAACCATAGGCCAAGAAGGGGCTGAGAATGGCCTGCTTTAAGGAGCCTGTTTGGGGCTGTACAAAGGACAGCTTGGAGGCCTGGCTTTGGGCTGCGCAAAGGGGTTATTGGAGGGCCTGGTTTTGGGCCTATTTAGGGGGTGTTCAAAGGGGATAAGAACAAAGGGGCTTGAGGATCCGCCCGGAGTAGACTTGGGCCGTCGTGCGGTCTCCAAGAATCCCCAGGTCATCCACCCTCACCTAGGGCTCTAATGGGTCCCACAAAGGAGCTGTAAGGGGAATGGAGGATGGCCACAAAGGGGCTTGAGGATCCGCCCGGAGTAGACTTGGGCCGTCGTGCGGTCTCCAAGAATCCCCGGGTCATCCACCCTCACCTAGGGCTCTAATAGGTTCCACAAAGGGGCTGTTCTAGGGCCTGTTTTGGGGCCTGGCTTGGAGCCGGTTTTTGGGGTCCTGGCTTGGGCTGGACGGGGTCTGGTTTGGAGACCTGCACACTGGCTGCCTTGGTAAGTCGCAGAGGGGGCTGAAGGGGTCTGTTTAAAGACCTGAAGATGGGCCAGCATGGGGCTAAGTATGGGCCGAGCAGAGGGTCTGGATAGGCCTGCTTCTTGATGGCTATAAGTGGGCCGAAATAGGCTCTTTCTGGAGGGATAGAAAGGGGGCGAGAGTGACAGCCAGAAACAGAAAGAAACCAGCCCATAAAGAGCTACATGGCTAAGGTATACCGCTCTCCCCTACCTGATCTTCTTCTCTTCTCCTTCTCCTTGACCGCAGGCAGCAGCAGCAGCAGGATGCAAGGCAGCAGGTGGCAGCAGCAGTAGCAGGGGGCAGGGCGCAAGGCAGCAGGGGGGAGGTTGCAGTCCGGCAGCCTGGCGGCCTCTTCAGCAGCATTTTTTTTGCTGGTGCGCACCTCTCCTTTTATAGGGAGTGGGGGGCAGATGAAAGGCCAGCAGGTGTGTGTACGTTGGTGACCTTTGGCCTCCCCCATGGAGGTTACTCCATTTAATCCAATTGATTGGCTGGTTGTCCCTTCATCTTCCCTCTCCTTCAACTGACTGTTGGGAGGCTGAGGTGGCAGCAGGGTGCGCACAATGATGCTGAGGTGGCAGCCAAGGAGGGATGGGTCGCGGGTCGCGACCGGGTCGCGGGACCCCCAGGCCGACCCGGTCGCGACCCCTTTTTTTAATATTTTTTTTGAAAAATTCAAAAAAATAAGAAAAATGCGAAAAAAAATCTGAAAAAATACAGAAAAATTGGATAAATTAAATGACATGATTTAAATAAATAATGCATCAATTTTATTCCAACGTGATGTGTTCTACACTTTGTAGGTAGTTGATGTACTCTCCTCATGTCATTTGGGACCGGGTTGAGTACAAAGCTTGATACATGTACACATGACGATCATATTCGTCTGTCCCTCGGGAAACTATCTTAAGACTTGATCCAAACGAGTCACCATAACTATAGGTTGATTGGATCGAAGTATCCGATGACTCCACATAATTCATTCCACAATACTCTTGATCGTATGTAGGGAACCAAGAGCCTTGGGATGAATCATACACATAGTCGGAGGCATCGTGGTATTCTGCTGCAACTCCATGGCTACGATGACCTCCTCTACCTTGTGGCCTTCCACCATGATCGGTATCTTGGGTCGCATGAGTATATTGCTCCTCGCCGGTAAAACGTAACGACGTTGTAGGAGATATGGGAGGATCTGAGGTCCCTTGTACTTGTAAAGTGTTCGCGCCCCCGTATCCAGCACCATCATCGGTGTTACTCTTTGATGACGAATCCTCGGACGTCTGGTACCTGCGCCCCCCATGACCGCTGACCGTTGCCAGACCGGGTCGCGCGACCCACGCGACCCGGCCACGACTCCGCGACCCGGCCGGGGGAGTCGCCCCGACCGGGTCGCGACCGGGCCGGTCGGGCCTAAACCCGACCGGGTCGGGGCCGGGTCGCGACCCGGGTCGCGACCCGGCATTCCATGGTGGCAGCTAGTGCGGCTGGGCCTGTTCACACTGAAGTTGAAGTGGGCCTGGCCCAACCTGGGCTTGGTTTCTGGGCCAGCAGGAGGCTGCGGCCCAAGCCCTCCTATGGGCTGCGCACAAGGCCTGAACTTGGCAGAAATGTGCCAATTATGGGCCAGGTAATGAGGCCCCTACTGGGGTGCCTAATTGGGCCCAATTGTGGCTGATCAATGGGGTGTTGGCCCAGGTCCTAAGTCAGCCAATCTGTTCTCTTTTTTTTTTGAAAAAAATGTACACCAACACCTGGTTTCTTTGATCAACTTGTTCCAACCTCGGTTCTTAGTTCTCTTGTCTCCTTTTCCCTTGAGACAAGGCCAGGATGTGAGGCATCCTTGATACCTTCCCGAAAAAGTTACAAAAAAAGAACACTTGATTTGTAAATGGACATGTGCTCACTTTTGAGTATCCTCAATTTTTTAATCCTACTTATCTACAAGTATAAGAATATTATTTTTCCGGGTGTCTACATGTCACCTTGGTTGGTGGCTTCTTAATCTTCTGATATCACCTCATTATTCCACCACATTTTTGTAGAAAGATGTCATTGCTTCTCGATTATGATGGATCATTATCAGAATTGCCTCTTCACTACGTGGCACTTGCGTGCCTTGTCATTTAGGTCTTGCCTTGATGGCTGAAAGGAAATGAATGAATTAAGCATGCTGGCCTAACTTTACAATCAAAATTTTGGAGTATAGTTTAGAAACACCATGTAGTAACGGCGTTGTTGGATGGCGGTGCAAACTTTGTTTTCTACCATTGACAAGAAAAACCACTGTCTTCTTTCCCTTTTGAAATGCTGCTTGCCACCTTGAGAAGAATGCTTTTGGCTTTTGTAGGTAGAAGAAAAATGGATCTATTTGTCTCTTTGTGGATTTTCGTGTGTATACTATTGGGGCATTGTATTTAGGTGCTTCAGTTTCTGTTCAAGGGTCCTTTCTTTTTCCAGTATTTTCTGTCAGGAAGAAGGATGTAATAGAGTGATATATATTCAATGTAATACAGGAATGATTAAAATCATTGAATTCTTTGAAAAAGTCCTCAGATGCACCGATTGCACCTAGGTTTGTGATGGCTAAATTTTAACCATTTGAGATTCACGTACAATGCACATGTAAATCCAAGGAGGCTCAATACTTCAAGATTTTAAATGAGAGGATTTTGATGTTTATTGCTATTTTACCCAGCAGAATTTCATTGTTTCATCTTGGGGATCTATGTTATGAATATGCTATTTCCAATCAGGAAGATTCAAGCCATAGCACATTGTTTGTTTCATCAATCTCTATATGTTTTGTTCTAAATTGAGCAGGTTTTACATTAACTTTTTCATCATATTTTATTTGATATTGGTGAATCCAACTTGGTATAAAAGCAGGCAAGTCAAGATAATACAAATTACTTTAATTTGAAGGTTGATAAATTGTGGAGTGTTGTGCTTTATGCCAATGGACCATTATCCAGATTGTAATTTACTCATGGTTTAAATGTCTCCAAATGTTGCCCAAGTATAATTGAAGCAAAATTTATTTGATGCCAAATGAAGATCAATTTAGATTAAGTAGACTGTATATCTTCATTCTAGAATAAGCATACATGTAACACTTGTTTGTGAATATATTAAAGATTAAATCAGTGGACTACCAACAACACCGGTTAGCTATTTTTGGTAGTTGAGTTGAAAGAACTCCGAAGTTAAGCGTGCTATCTCTAGAGGATGAGTGACCTCCTGGGAAGTAGCATAGTTGTTAGACCAGTTAGCTGATTTAGTTGGTTATTACATATGGTATCAGAGCATGACCCAGCCGGAAGGTCTATGTGACTCGCCTGGGTATGTGATATGTGATATGTGTGGTCTTGACGAGGGCATCAAGTCTTTAAGGGGGTAGATTGTAACACCCCGGTTTGTGAATATGTTAAGAGATTAGATCAGTGGATTACCAACAACACCGGTTAACTTTTTTTGGAGGTTGAGTTGAAAGAACTCCGAAGTTAAGCGTGTTATCTTTGGAGGATGGGTGACCTCCTGGGAAGTAACACGATTGTTAGGTCAGTCAATTGATTTAGTTGGTTATTACAATACAAGTCAAGATAGGTATCACCCCAATCCTAAGGTTGATAAATTGTGGTGTGTTGTGTTTCATCCCAATTACCATTATATATAGTATAAATTACTCATGATTTTAGTGTCCCCGAACGAGAATAATTGAATCATAAATTTATCTGCAAGTAATGATCATTCTAGAATAAGTAGACTTGACATGTTTTGATCTCATTTTCATTTTAACTTAGATTTGTAACTTGCACACATTTGGGATGTAAAATCATATCGAGACTCATATTAATGTTAATTGGTTTTTCCTTTCAGTTCTGAATAGTAATCAAGTTTCTACCAAATTCTCAATCAAATAAAATGTGTCGTATGTTTTACTTGCAGGTGGACAATGGATGTTGGCTGGGTCAGTACTTGGGTCAGAATTGTAAATGAATGGTTGGCAGCAGCTGCGTATGGTGAGTTATGTAATTTGGTGTTATCTGCTAATAGTAGTGTCATTCTTGTCCGATGGATTTCAGATGCAAAGTACCTTTTTAGTCTGGTGAAGTCTCTATCGTTTTTAATCATCTAGTAAATTTCGTTGCTGAAATTCCCAGTCCCTTTTCCCATGATCTAGGAAAAGTTCTTCATTGTGGTACGTGACAAGTTTAAAACTGTCCCATTTGAGACTAGGATAAAACTACAAACATACTAGAGGGGGAGGTGCAAGTACGGCTTCTTCGTATCACCCATAGAAAGCAATTTCGACAAGATCTCATGAATATCGATCTTGGCAGGCTGTTGGGTCCGAGGGTGCTAAGAGAGACTGTTGAATTAGTGTGCTAGAGCTGCTGTAGAGGCAGCGGCACTGGATGAGATCGTCTTCCCTGCCCTATTGGGTGGGAAGATGATTTCACGGTTATGGTTTTCAGACCTGGGAAAGCTTCAAAAAGTCAGATCCGCAAGTTGTTGTGGATACTAGTAGCCAATAAGAGACATCCACCACCTTAAGTTGGTGGATTCACACCTTCCAGACCACCCTCTGGGTTCAAGAATTTGGACTGATGGTCCGTCTTCTACAATCAACAGGGTGGAGAAGGTGCATTGCTTGTGCGGAGCGTAGCTGCTTTGCATGGCTGGTTGCCGCCCACTGGCAACCATCTCCGCCCCTCTGGGTGTATTGCCTTGCCGACCATTCTTAGTGAGTTTGAGATTAGAGATGGCATTCCTGGGTACCATTTGTTGGCGTAATTGTACCTAAGCAGATTCATTTGTTGTTGGACCAAATGTTTCATTGAACTATAAATAAAATTGTAATATGACACTACATCACTTTTCTATCATTCTCTAAGACCAAAGTCGACCCGGTCAGATCCCGGTAAGGTTGGGAAAAATCAAAATAATTATAAAAATTATCTAAAAATAGATAAAATGACACTAAAAATTATGTTGTTTCTATTTAAAATTTACGCTTTGTTGTTCTTCTACATAATTTATATATCTTCTCGATATATTTGTGAAGAGTATATAGAGTTGAAAATGTACACACACGCATTATATTTTACTCTTTTTTAATTATCCTAAGACAACCTCACTAAACTCCACCCCTATAACTACCATAGGTGGAATATCGGTCTTGAGTTATCTCATAACCCTCTTGTTGAAACGTGGGAAAGTATGAGTTTTGAGATGACCCAACTTCATAAGAATAGTGGTAATGTTGACATGACCTCGTGTCTCGTTGTTTGTATTTTCCGTTTTGTGACTACACATCATGATCCTAATCTTGCGTGGCATGTGTTTTGCTCTTCACTTGCGAGTGAATGATTCTAGGGTATATGCCTAGATTTGTAGATGTTCTGGGAGCAACTGTTGTTCCTTCATCGCCAAATGGTTTATTCTATCTATAATAGTCAAAGGATCAATTATAACACATTTTTCTTTATTGGATGACTTCTTACCTTGGTGTGAAGACCCTCCGATCTTTTCTCTTGGGTAGTGAAAGAGTAATCCGGAATTCCTCCAATAGGTGTGTTTTGTCCAGCTCTCATCTAGCCCATTCTCCGTTTTTTACACTGAATTTAAGTTCGCTCAGTCCTTCTTAATTGTTGAGTCAAGCTTGTAATGTGTTCTACTTGTCAAATATCTCATCTAAGTCTATATCTTCATCATTTATCGTAATCGATTGACTTCGTCAACCTATTGTTTCATCTCTCCATCTCTATTTCTTTTTTTGATTGTCCTTCAACATTTGCAAAATCTTCAGCTTCGATATCATGTTTTAGTGACCTATGTAGTTAGAGGCAACATTTTTAATTATTATTATATATTTTTATGTTTTATACAATATTTTAAAGTGAAAAAAAAGCAAGACATACCTCTAAAAAGATTGAAATACATGTAAAAAGTATGAAATACAACTAAAAAAGTAAAAATATTTATAAAATACAAGAGGTACATTTTAAAATAACAAATATATTTAAAAATATAAGAAAAATATCTAAGAAAACAAGAAATATATCAAAAAAATAGAAAATACATAAAAAATGTAGGAAAGACAAATATTTTTCTATGTTATTGGAATTTGAAAAAACAATTAAAGTACATTAATATGTCAATTGACAACAATTGAACAATAATTCTAAAACATGCATGGAAGTACATTAATAATCTAAAATAACATAGAAGTAACAATAATTGAACAATAATTCCCAAGTCTTTACTTTTTTTGATCTCAAGTTTTTTTTTGAATGTGACCCAAGATCACTATTTCATTGATTTAAAAAGAAAGAAAATATATTATATAAGATATGGTCTTAAGACTAAACAACAAAGCAAAAAATAAATTTAAAAATAGGAAAAAATAAAAAAATATGCATTTAAGGCGGTCAAGGCAGCCGAGGCGGAAAAGGCGACCTCATAAGGCGGTCGCAAGCTAGGCGAGGCGTCGAGGCCTCGCCTTAGTGCCTAGGTGCCCGAGGTGATCGCCTATGATAACATAGTTAGTGACAGTATATTAACTACTCCAACCTCTTTGATGTTAGTCTATTTCTTTGTTTTACATGTATCAGGTTAAACATGTATCAAGCTAAACGTTGATTAATTTATTTCACATTTTGAAGTCAATGCCATTTGTTTCATGACCCTTCTTGTAACGTCAGTTAAGTACTCATACCCAATTATTTTGTTGTGGTTTGTCCACCAATTAACTGCATGTGATTAGCGTTAGAACATAAGTGTGAAAAAACTATGAATGTTAAAAACAAAGTTTACATACGAGACTTAACAACATAACTACTTGTTATGCTCCAGAAGTCCCATAGTGCATTGACCTTAACCTTTAATCATGTCTATTATTGTAAGCCATAATTGATCGATAATCGTTTCTATGCATTCAATGGATTATCGATTTGACACCCTCTAGAAGTTCATTGCATGAGTTGAGCACACAAACATAAACATATCTTGGATCAAAAAAAAATAACATATGCAATGTAATATATATTTCATTAGACAATTTAATATAGAAAGTCATTAACACTTAGGGTCCATTAATTTCCATGTAATTACTTTTCCATGAAAACAGAAAACCTGGTAACTTATTTGGTAGCATGTAAATCAATTTCCAGCATCAATGTTTCACTATGCACATCGCCTCTAAAAAAATATTATAATATTTTTTATTTTCTAGAACTTTAACACTAGTTATTAATCAAAATTCATTATGTGATAAAATAGTCCGTGCAAATCTTTTTAAAGAAATATTTTTTATGCAGTAAATTTAAATAAAATAAAGTCACTTAATAACGTGTGTAATTTTTTTTGAAAATATTATAAGAAATTTAATTTCACTTTTATAACAAAATTAAGAACAAACCGAAAAACTTGCTCCCAGGTATTCCCTATGTTCAAAATTTTTGTGACCGGATGCTATCTTCAGTTTAAATGTACATATTCCAGAACAAACTAAATAGCGACTTGTTCCATTTATTACCATTTGTAAGCATGATATACAATTCTGATCTTCACAAATGTCCAAATTATTTCTCCGTGGTTGTTTGAAATTTCAAGAATGAATTGGTAGAATCTATTTTATGCAAAAACCTGGTACTTTCTATCCACTAAAATTTGTCAGGTTGCTTTCATAGTGCACCTTATAATATCCTCGACTAAGAAGTAAAGCCTGCAACTTCAGTCTGCCGATGCACATTCCTTAAGCATCAGTAAAGGATCCCTATGTTAGCCTATCTAGAATTACAGGATTTCATCTGTCTGCTTGCTTATCGGAACCATCAATCTTTTTGATTCATCCCTTGATGGTACTTCTCAATGGACCCACATCTTTGGAAAAAAAAAGGTTGCAAGCGATTGTGAAAGTACAGCAAACACCAAGAAACCTGTTAACCCGGAGCACATTTGTTTGATTTTAGCATGGCATACCTTTATTTTTCCAGCCAACATCACTCACGTGTACTCTCAAGAGTCTCGGGTCTAGACAAATAAGAGAAAAAGGATGTCCAGCAGATTCTCTAACCAAATAAAAGGGGGCAACAAAAAAAATCTCATATGCTGCTGCTTCATTTGCATTTCTCGTTGCAGTTTGGATGCTGGTTGCCCCTCTGGTTTGGAGACGCATGAGATTCGCAGCCAGCAATTTGAGCCAATAATGCGGAATGGAACCTCAGTGCCGCAGCATCCTTTTTTCCTGTCGAGTGATCATACACATTTTTTTTTCAAGTCTTCGGTAGAAAGTGATCAGCATTGCTGGGTTAAGATCTTGAGGGAAGTAATTTTCGTCAAGACGCAGCAGCTCCTTGAGATTTGGGGAGCTTCAATTCGAGTGGGTGTACATGTGCAGCATGGGGACGCTCTTCTACGCTTCTTATTATTGGAAACGTTGTAATTGTGTTCTTTATGGATCTTATTTTTGGTTGAGTGACAAAAATGTATTTTGTCGTAAACGTTTGGCACTTATTTTAAAGAAATTTTTTACCTTCACGGACGGATGGAAAAGGAGGTGAATCACTATTTTTGATTCCTCGTCTTTTATAATTACTAATTATAGGACATGCTTCGTCTACCAATAATTAATCATAAAAATTTTAAAATATTATAATATTTTAACAATATAAATTATCAATCATTATAAAGTTTATATTTTTTAAATAATATTAATTATCTAGAATAAATAAACTATCAGTTAAACATAATCATCACTAATAATTATATGAATTATTGATTATTAAAAATTTATATTTTAACTATAAAAATATAAATTTTAATCACCATAATTTACAACATACATAAGTAGATCTATATAATTTTAATGTCGATAATGTTTAGAACTTGTGGACAGTGTTGAAACTCTAAATATCTATTTATTTCAAAATATAAAATAAATTACGTAGAAAAAGTTGAATCATAAGTATAAATCAATAATTAATCATAAGTATTTAAACTATTATATTATTTTAAAGATATAAATTATCAATTATTATAAAATTTATATTTTTGAAGTAATATTGATGATCTCACCGTCAAAGAATAAAATATATTAACATGTTTTAACTACTATGCTCACAAATTGAACTAAAGTTTTGGCTAACTACAAAGAATCCTAGTCAATTCAATTAGCAAGTTAAAGACTACATGAAAATGAGACAGAAATAGAAAAAACAACAAAGAGGTTTATATCCATCCAGCAGATGTGTCATCCAAAAAACTTCACAAGCAGCCAAAGTGTGACAACCAAATTGAATACAGTACATCATTTCGAGACGTGCATTGTTTTACTCTGATATATTTGATGCCAAAATGAGTTTGGTTTTGATGGGGCTTTTTGCGTCAATTATTGTCTTACGTTGCGAGATATCACTATCTTGTAGAATTTGATGGTGCGGGTCTTACATACAGCAAATAGGTATTTCTTTAAGAAAATGTACTTAAGGAATGTAATGGCAAAGGTGAGCCATCATGCAGAAAGGAAAATTACACCCGAGTAGATCGAGTAGTATAGCCAACATATTTGCATGGTAACTAGAAAATAAAATAAAACAGAGCTCTAGAAGACCCACGTCTACCAAAAAGAACAATTAAAAAAAAAGTCAAGGATAGGCATCCGCCTCTTTACGACTGCGGAACTACCTTTGTAGACTCCATTTCTGGTCAGAAAAACTTCAATTTGCCCGTATGTATCCCAGAAGATTTTGCTTCGTATAGCCAGAGCATGGTCTTGTCAATTCAGAAAACACTCCAAATAAAAGATCTATAAATCTCTTATTAGAAACGAGATTGAAATGTCAATCCTAGATAAAAATTCACATATCAATAAATTGAGAACTTAAAAGTCAGTTCTCAAATTTGGAACTCAACGAATAAAAAAAACTCCAAATAAGAGATCTATAAATCTGAAACTTTGAAGCTTAAACCAAAGCATAAGAATCAAACTTTTTAAAATTTGAAGAACTATCCCAAGCATGAGAAATCTTGAGCTGCACATATTCAAATATGAAAGTTAAAGGTGTAAGAAAAAGGAGGATCTTATCAAATCTTAAATCAAAACTCACAATTCCAAATAATAAAATCCGGAAACAGAAAAAGGGGGATGGAATTTCAGGATTTTCAACTGATTATTTGACAGATGCTATGAGTTCATGATAGGCGGCTAAATCGTGCAGCATAACCCAATTACAGTCCAAACTATAAATGATTATTTGTTTGGTTTTTCATATTGGCCTGATTATTGTACAGTTCATGGTTTGCTGGATCCGCATAGGCCGATCCAATCCAAGGGGGAAAGTCCGATCTAACCCACAGTCAATCTGATGCTGATCACAGAAGAATCAGTCAACTGCAGCCAATTTCTGGTGCCAATCTGACACTGCTAGGGGTCATATCTAACTGGATTCAGCTGATCTATGTCAAAAAAATTTATATCCCCAATCGTGTTTTCTCCCCTTAAATCAGCCAGTGACGTTTCCCAGAACCAGCCTTCCTTGGAACAGTCCCTAGCCGTTGGGCAAAGGGAACTCCTGTTATTGAACAATGACGGCACCTGAATTCTTCACGTAAAAATCCATATTCTGTGCCATCGAACAGGACCATAGACCTAGCTGCCTCCCTCCATTCCCATAACTACTGTATGATCATTAAAATAGAAGGAACCGGAAGAGGGAATGTAGCTCCAAGGGTACATGCTAATATACTATCAATTAGTAAGAAAATAAGCAAACATGATGCAAAGAAACTTTTGCATAGTACAATCACCATCAAAACTGAAGAAACATCGGCATTTAAATCCTCCACAATCAGAAACCTCGACGACCAATCATCCTCCATATGTCTAAATAAAGTTACGTACGAGAACAAGCAACAAGACCCAGAAGATAATCTTCCATAGGGGTGCAAACGAGCCGAATAGTTTGGTGTTCAAGCTCGGCTTATTTATTTTACACGAGTTCGAGCTCGAGCTCGAGTTTTAGCAAGTATGTGAAACCCTTGTTCAAGCTTGATTCGTTTATTAATCGAGCCGAGTTGAGCTCGAACTCCAGTAGTAGTTAGACTAAAATTCAATTCACATTCAAACATAAGCTATATACAAACTCGTTTATAAACTCAAGATCAATGAAAAGTCATTTGTGAAACTTTAGATCTAGCTCATTTATGAAACTCAATCTAAGTTTAAACTCAAATTTTGAATTAGTTAATATATTTAAGTGACAATATATAATTATTAATACTCAAAATTTATTTTTTAAAAATAAATATATAGTATAATATTTAATCGAGCTGCTCGCGAGTTTATCGAGCCGAGCAGGAGTCTGTTCAAGCTCGACTTGTTTAATGAGTCAAGTTTTATCTTTTGTTCAAGCTTGTTCATTTAACATAATAAACGAGTCGAGTCAAGTTTTTATCGAGTCAAGCTTCGAGCTACTTATCGAGTGTATTGGATTGTTTGCACCCCTAATCTTCCACACAGAGTAAACCCAATTTACGTTTGCAAGATGAGTAATGAAAAAGACACATCTGCATAGCATTTAATCTCCATCGTTCTCTCTCCCAAAACAACTTTAAGACACCAAAAAAAAACAAAAAAACAAAAAACAAAAGAGGGTTAGATACCGGCCATAACTGACAAAACAATGGTGGGCAGAATCTTATCGCCAAAGCTGCAGTTGGTGTTAACATTTTGTAGAAAAAAAAGTCAAAACAGTACATGGAAACAGCCTCAATTCAATTCATCTAAATGGGTATCCTGCTTTTTCTTTCTTTAGATTGTAATGGCAGGCTAACATTCTTTACATGCTAGGAGAGATTATACAACATATAAAAAAAAACAAGTAAAATTACTAACCAAGTTTGGGGAAATTCCACGTGCAACAGCTTAACCTCCAATTGTATATTTAAGAATAAGAATCAACCTTCCTTGTCACCTGAGAGGCAAAGAAGACCAACCGCCAACCAATAATTCAACAGTAGTTCATGCACGTAGATCATATATTGGTTTTGTGGTCTCCCACCTTATACAGTTTACATGGTTCACACTCCTTTTGTTATCATATCTCACCAAACATGACTATTTTATGTCTTTAGATATCTTAAATTTTATTTTAATATAATTGTTATCATGGAAGCGTACACAAAATTATTGTGAAATCAAACACCCCATTACCTTGAAAATATGTTGATCATATTTCTTAGAATAAACACTGCTACTTGCAACTATAGGTGACCACATTCTCAAAATCAGTTGGCCATGCATATTTACATACATGTATGCATACTTCTCATGTTGCCAACCCTGTCAACAAGATTTATGCAATCATATACTGGTCATGATCACATTACTACATATTTGCCCTCTGATATTTTCATTGGCCTCAGACTCGTAAGTACTTGTGAAACTGTGGAATTCTTCTAGATTTTATTGGTTCTTCCATATCTATGGTATGTAATGAGCTGGCAAATGAGTATTATTTAAAATAATAAGGGCAATTTATCAGTATTGCATCTACGTTTTAGACAATTTTGCTTGATGACTTACAACTTTACGAGGAATTTGGGATGATAAGGAGATGAAGTAACCCAATTAAATTCCGAAACCAAAGAAAAAAAATATGAGGGCGGTTTGCATAGGGCGAGGGCCATGTTGCTGTGTACTTCAGAGGACATAAATGTAAGACAACTCATGAATACGATAACCCATAAAACCAATATAACTGACTATACTTCTGAACTCCAAGCAAACAAAATCAGATTTCTGATTTTTTTTCACATTTCCAGATTTGTACTATTTTTCAGATTTCAGACTTTTCAATTATTTAACTTTTTATTTCTTGAGTTATATCATGTATGAGACTTTGATAATCTTACTAATTGAGTTATTAAAATGTAATACATTTGTTAAGAAAATATTTTAATATAAATTTATAGTAAAATTTAATCATACGGTGCATCAGAACCAAATGGTGTACAAGAATAAAACAAAAACTCCTAAATAAAGTATGAACGAAATTATTGGAGATCAAAAAATCTGGAAGGCAATCAAGGAGAATAAAAGGAAATCAAACGATTATGTATAAATTACTTTTCCCTAGCCAAGTCTAAAAAAAATCAGCAAATCCTAAATGGAGTTTAGACACCAATGGAGCCAAGAATTTCAGAAACTGAGGTTCATAAAAGGGGATTAATCCATGGATCAGAATGAAAAGGATATCCAAGACTCTGATATATGAGGAATTAACACCATATACGATAAGCATATACAGTTCCTATCAGGTTGTCGAAATCAACTTTGAATTTGTCCCAAAATAACTGATTTGGCCCAATTATAGGGTGTTTTTTGTGTCAAATTGGAGCTCCTCCCTTAAATCAGATCCCCAAAGATTGGAGTTAAAAATTTAAATCTAAAACCCCAGAAGTATAAAATCCCAACTCAAAAGGCACAAAGTCAAAATTAATGAAACCAAAGTAAAACAAAGTGAAAACATAAACATTGAAAGTATTCAGCTCAAAACTGAAACCATATAGGTTAATGTCAGCTTCATGGAATCCACATCACAAAAGAAAACATATTTTAATCCCAAATCCCTTAAATTCCAAGTCCTGAATATGAAAACCTTCAAATAAACTTGAAATATGGAACATAAACCATAAATTCATGAAGCTGCAAATAATCTGATAGTTAATTACAAATAGTCAAAAATTTAAAGGCTTGAAACTTTAGGAATTTAATGTTCCACAATGTCTGTGGAAGGGATAATAGCATGTTAATGTTATACTTCAATTGGTAATTTAATAATATTGAAAGTAAACAATAACTTATAGCAAGGATAACAAGTTAGTGCAAAAGTAACTTATGTGTTTTGCAAAAATGATCGTTCACTGTGTTTTGTCAAGGCGGACGCCTAGGTGTTGCCTAGATAGAGGCCTTATGTGGCTGAGGGGGTGCCTAGATAGAAGGGACCAATTCATTAAGTTAATCCAGATGCAAGCTTCAGTCATGCTTGTTTTATGTGATGCACTTCCTATTCCCACCTTTGTACTTTAGGATGTAAAAATGAGTTTGAAGGATAAGGAAGTGTGTAAATGAGATGTCTAAGGTATGTATTTTTAATGCCCTATGTTCTAAGGCTTCTACCATGCAATATGGTTTTTATAACAAAAAAAATGTCATAAGGATAGATATTAACTATGTGCAATGTCTATGCCCTATTTCCGAACAAAAAGATGATGATGAAATGATGTCAAAAAGTCTAAGTTCCAGAAACCGCGAAACCCTCATGCTCCATGGTCTGTCCTTGGAATACATGATTCTCTCCTAATAAGACTTGAAGATGCGATGGATCTAATGAATAAGTGTAGGCCACCTAGGCCAATTTGTGAGTCGGTTCGTTTGAGTAGATGAATGGAATAAATCCCAAGATAAGATATTTAATATTTTGACGTGGGCAAAAACTAAGTCTTAAGAGATGAAAATTTTGAAAGGATTCAAGAATGGATGCTAAAAATTCTTAAGCAGGTGAATGGATGAAATCTGATGACAGTATGCAAATGAAAGATAATTTAAATATGAAATCTTTATATTCAATTTTCCGATTTGAATGAGTCTCTATTCTCTTAAGTCAATCTAAGAATTGACATAGAGTACATATAGTATAAAAGGGTTTATGGTGTAGAACATGTTTGGAACCGAAGTTCTAAGAGGTATGGAAACCTGAACATGCGTGATCTAAAGATCTTATCTGAAACCAAAATAATAGTGATTTGAAAGTGCGAAATACTCGTGCTAAGAAAATATTGTCATATTTGACTGTTCAGATATCAGAAAGAATGATCATCATTTGAACCTGTCAATTCGGAATGATCAAGATGATAACCCATGATCAGATGTGCTTGGAACCAAGAGGCTAATAAAAAATGGAAATCTGATGCTCAAAGCAATTTTCAGATCCAACCAGTCCTAAAATGCTCAAAGCAATTTTCAGATCCAACCAGTCCTAAAATGCCTAATGAGGTGGTCAAATGTGGATATTGAAATATAAAAACCAAAGCACCCTAAAATCTGAAGATATGAAAAAAATCTTAAATCCAGTACTAAAGCTCAACCGCCTCTTTGTCAACAATAGCGGCATCTATCCTTCCATCTCCTGGTTTTTTGTCTGGTATCTAAAAGGAAGCACAATAAACTAAAGCTCTGTTTGAAGTTACAAATGTGCATATAGTGGTAAGTTAGTTTCTCTTATACAGAAATACATGCCTTTTAGATGATTTGAAGTGGAAACAAAAAATATAAACTGGGTGATCATCAATTGTTTGATTTACCTCATGCATGGCCTCAGTTAGAATATTTTATAGTATCATTTATAAACCTCTAACAAGGCTGTGTTCGGCTATTGCCTTTCTAGAAATCAACTGAAGTGCAATCTCAGAAAAATGGAGCCTTTCCTGCAAAATGGAGTGGTAAAGGATGAATCATAAAATGGATAAATAAAATGATGGGGGACAAGGACCTAGACTTAAGGAATTTACTATGAATCAATGCACAATTAAAGAATTTTAGCAGTTTCAATTCAGAAAAAACAGAAATGACAGAAAGCAGGAACTATGCTCAGTTATAACTAGAAATTGAACCAGCAAGTGATCATAATTTAAAGTAGTTTCATGAATTAGGTATTAAACAGATGCTATTAAAATAAACCACACTAACAGGATGATTCCAATCAATTAACAAACAGAATATGAAGCAAACAATAAGGCTACTCTATAACAGTGTTAAATGCCAACAACATATGTATTAAGTGGCTAGAATTCCTACAACTCAGGATCATGACAAGGTTGATTTGGCATAATAGAAAAACAAATCAAGTATGCAAGAACAAGACAGATTCAAGATGTACCTTGTCACTTTAGGAATAGGTAACTTTCACAATAAGCTGCCAAATTTTAATATCCAAAATATGCAACTTGTACCACCTGTCAGGATTGAGAAGAAACAGGTATGCTGCAATCCAGGAGATCCAACACAATAATCAAACCAACAGTATAAAACTCAATTAGGCATAAGGCCTGGAATCAGACATTCACTGTTCTCATAGTTGTCAAGGCCAAGGAGGGTTGGGTCGGGGGTCGCGACCGGGTCGCGGGACCCCCAGGCCGACCCGGTCGCGACCCCCTTATTTTAATAATTTTTTTTTGAAAAATTCAAAAAAATAAGAAAAATGCGGGAAAAAATCTGAAAAAATACAGAAACATTGGATAAATTAAATGACATGATTTAAACAAATAATGCATCAATTTTATTCCAACATGATGTGTTGTACAGTTTGTAGGTAGTTGATGTACTCTCCCCATGTCATTTGGGTTGAGTACAAAGCTTGATACATGTACACATGACGATCATATTCGTCTGTCCCTCGGGAAACTATCCTAAGACTTGATCCAAACGAGTCACCATAACTATAGGTCGATTGGATCGAAGTATCCGATGACTCCACATAATTCATTCCACAATACTCTTGATCGTATGTAGGGAACCAAGAGCCTTGGGATGAATCATGCACATAGGCGGAGGCATCGTGGTATTCTGCTCCAACTCCGTGGCTACGATGACCTCCTCTACCTTGTGGCGGCCTTCTACCATGATCGGTATCTTGGGTCGCATGAGTATATTGCTCCTCGCCGGTAAAACGTAGCGACGTGGTAGGAGATATGGGAGGATCTGAGGTCCCTTGTACTTGTAAAGTGTCCGTGCCCCCATATCGAGCACCATCATCGCCGCTACTCTTTGACGACGAATCCTCGGACGTCTGGTACTGCACTCGGATGTTCGGCTCCGGCGTATCTTCTCGATCGTCTTCGACCGTATCAGCATCTGCAATATCAAAAGGATCAGTCATAACTTGTTTACCTTTTTGTCTACTTTGCGTACCTTGGCTAGTTCCTTCTCCGGTCCTTCGGCGCTTTGCTAGTGAGGGAGGGATCCGGAATTCTTCGGCTAAAGGGACATCGTCGAGCACTCCTTCGGCCCATTGTCGGTCTTGAGGGTTGAACTCCGGTTCTCCCAACCCTTCTCGGTCGTTTACCCATGCTTCTAAGGAGTTCTTCTCGTAGAAGATTTGATCCAAATCGATATCCTCCTCTTCAATTGGCGGCTCGTCGACCGAACGTCCCGCTGCCTGTGCTATCCAACTCTTTTGTTCCATCTGGTTCTGCTTCATTCTATCCAAATTCCTCAACTTTAACCTCATGTTGTAGTGACAATACACGAGGTCTTCAAGCCTCCTTGATGTCAACCTATTTCTCTGCTATGTGTGAATCAAGCTCGTTTGTGTACGGATCGTCTCCCCGGTTGTTGGATTTCTTCTCGGACGGTCTCTTTATGTCTTTTGCTAGTTCCCTTCGTTTGCTCCATCGCTTGTAGGTGCCTACGAAATTGAGCTCTGACCTCCGGCGGAGTCCGTGTGCAAGGAAGAACATTTCCCTTCATGCCTGCAAGATGAAATTTTAAACGATAAATACCGCCGAATATTACTTTGTCGCAATATTTACATTGCACTTTTCTCTCCGCCATGGAGATCAAATTGCAATGCAACCAAGCCGGATCACTCCGGGTCGCGCCGGTAGTTTGGGTTGTTTGGCTTGGAGAAGACATTTTTTAACTAAATAATTACTTAATAGAAGTAATTAACTATTTAAAAAACTAATGACGTTAGTTAGTCACTACTAATCTAAGTAAACTTTTAATTATGTAAAATAAATGACTAACTAATTATATAATTAAATAAGTAATTAACTATACCTTCCAACTAATGATGTGTTAAGTAACTACTAAACTAAATATCTAACTAATCTTCTAGCTAACTAAGTATGCAAGTAAGCAAATAAGTATTAAAAAGAATAAACTACTTAACCCACTAATCAATGGAACTAATATTAAATAAATATACTAAATGAACTAATCCAATGCTTGATGAAATAATTAAGTAAATGAGACAAAAAATTTGAGCAACGAGAGCAACGAGAGCACAAATGAGAGGTTGAGAGTGAGAGTGGGGGGTGGGAGTAAGGAGAGCCCCGGGGGCTTTAAATAGCCCCGAGGGTCGAACGGGGGCCGCGCCCCAGACCGTCGGGCAACGGTCAAATGACCGTTGCCAACGGTCCGGCAACGGCCACACGACCGTTGCCGCACCGGGTCGCGCGACCCGGCCGGGTCGCGCGACCCGGCCACGACTCCGCGACCCGGCCGGGGGAGTCGCCCCGACCGGGTCGCGACCGAGCCGGTCGGGCCTAAACCCGACCGGGTCGGGGCCGGGTCGCGACCCGGGTCGCGACCCGGCATACCATGGTCAAGGCGACAAGGCGCCCAAGGCGTTGAAGGGTACCGATTCCGCTTAGGCGACAAGGCGGCCGCTTAGGCGTCGCCTAGGCGGTCAAGGCGGTATTCAAGGAAGGCTGAGTCGGGAGATTGTTATATATAAACAAAACATAAATATAATTATATTTGTTATGTTATAATTGAATATGAGTGTTTTATCAATGCACATAAGTAAATATGATGTGTGTCAGTGTGTGTGAAAAAGAAGAAAGTTAAATAAATTTTTATAAAATTTAAGTATATAACTTATTTATGATTATAAATTTTATATATGTGCAATAGTATAAGTGATGGTAAAATATTGTTATAATATTATTAAATGGGGGGAGCGCAGAGTAGTCGCTGAAAAAAGTATGTAATAGTATAAGTGAGTCAGAGAGAGAGAGAAGAAAGAGCTGAAAAAGAACTTAATTAAGTATATAATATATGTTTATAATCATAAATCTTAAATATGTATGATAGTATAAGTGATAATACAATATATTAATATATTCAAACTATCATTAAATAAGTGTCCCTTGTGAGGGGTATCAAGAGAAAAAAACTCCTCAAAAACTTTTTTTAATGATGTAAAAATACCCAAGGCGCCTTGCTTGGGCGCCTTGGGCGCCTTGGCGGGCGCCTTGGGCGCCTTTTTGGCCCCAGACAAGGCGCCCTGGCAAGGCGCCCTTGGAAAGGCGCCTTGCCGCCTAGGCGGCGCCTAGGCGCCGCCTAGGCGGGCGCCTTGACAACTATGACTGTTCTCTTCAAATAAAGTCAGTTGAATGACCAACAATAGAGAACTTTAACATAAACAGGTTCCGACATCTTGTACATTAAAGACAAATCACCTGGGCAACCTGAAGGGTAATTGTCATCATCTTCTTTTAAAAAAAACAGCAACCAACCGATTTCCAACACTTTCCAAACAGGTTCAAATCTGTTATAATCACAGATATAATTTAATCTATCTCATGTAGATCTGTTTTCAGTTTCCTCAGGAGGTGATAAAAACCATCTCACCCATTCATTTTCTTGTCCAATCATTCAGAAATTTGAGATAAACCATAATCAACAATATCCATAGAAGCAGGCAAACCCGATCAACAGACCAATTGGCAATATGCAAACAGAACAAACAGATCTCAATGAGCTGAGCTCATTTCCAAACCGAAATGACCAAAGAGACTGGAGACCAGACCAGCCCTTATATCAAACATATTCATCATCATGTATATTGTCGGAACAGGAGGACAGAAACCACAGATTACTCAAATAATTGGACCAAGGACTGGAATAGGACCAGTCTTCAGGGATGTACCATCTTTCAGTAGACAAATGAAGATGATTCTATATATAAGCTCCTTTAACAGTAAACCGAAATAGAATAACCATGGAAAATTGACTCAGAGGCTACCTTCGGAACCAAATCCGGGCAACTCTCTATAGGAGCTATCAAACGTCAACCAACAATTGATATGAACTAGTTAACAGTAGCCATATATCTCAATTCAGCTCATAGATCCACCGCTCTACTGCTAAGAGACTGAACATAGCATCATAAGGTTAGGGTTTACCGATTTGAAGTTGAGAAAGTGTTCAAACCAGTTGAAGAACCCTTCACACGAACCGATCGGGGACTCTATTAAACAGAAACAACACCGGGAACATCAAGGAAGAAGTTCCTCTTCAGATCCGACGTCGAAAACCTCTTCTTCGGGAGGTAGAGCTGCAGGGACTTAGAGAACCAACACCGAACCACCTTCAATAGTTGTGGGAGGAAGAAGGAAGCTCCAATCATGGAGTAGATCTCCACCATAGCAACTTCGATTGCTCCGGAACCTTCTGAAAACTAGCTCGAACAGAAGTTTGAGAGAGGGGAAATATAGATCAGGAGGAGAGGATCATTTTTCACTAAAGGAGCTAGCGGAGAAGACCTTTGAAGAGAGAGATCGGGAGGGGAGCACGGAGCTAGGGTTTCGCCATCGCCGGAGGGAGGAAAAGAGCTCGGTTGCGAATCGGCGTCGTTTGTCGAGAGAGAGAGTGAACCGCGGTCGGGTTAGGGGTGAAGAGAGGGGCAGAATCGGGAGAAAAGAAACTTCGCGAAGACCCCATCTGAAGAGGTAGCGGGGCAAAAGAGGAAATCGAATTGCGATTCAAATTTTCATTCCATCGTATCCAACTATGTACATGTATGCTCCTATTTATAGGAGTAAAGCATCAAAATGGGCAAGAAATACCCACAAAATGGAAAAAACACCAGGACATGCCGTAAAATGCCAAAAATACAGGAATTGCATCAGAAAATTAAAAGAAAATCACCAAGACATCAGTAATTACTAAAAAAAATTACTAAAGTCTCTAAAAATTCCAAAAAATTCACAGGATACTTTTGAAAAAATATTTTGTACATCATATAGTCTCGAGAAAATATTCATCCAGCCAAATGGACTCCAGTCGGCGTCGTCTACGCCGATAAGTCTTCTCAAATCGATCTTTATTTCTAGTGTCCTCACCATAACATGTACCAACTTTCAACAAACAAATAACTTACGTTATTCATACTGAACATTTTCTTGTATTGTTTAGCAAGTGTAATTTTTGATGCAGTCAAAACCTGAATATGATGATGGTAGAAATAAGTCATAAAATAATATCACAGCATGGAAACCTTGAAATTCAGACAAATGTCTGTAAGAGATAATATTTCTAAATGTATCAGGTTTATAGAACCACATTGAACATTAAGGTTCCTAAAAGTTGTAAAAAACTACCTGAATAAGTTGATCTTCACTTAGAGCAGACAAACTAAGATAGGGAAGCACCCAACAAATGCACATATGAGACCATAAGATATAAGATCGTCGCTTTCAACCTCGAAAAGCACATTTACAATGAGATAAGACAATTTATGGGAGTTTCATGAAAAGAAATCCATTACTCAAAAAGAAAAAAGAACAATTCTAATCTTTTAAAGATGAAGCACCATTAGTCCATTCTTTGAAATTCCAAACTAAATAAAACCCATATCTAAAAGGAACAAATCCTCAAGATCTGAAAAGTGGAAACAAATTTAAAAATCTGATATTGAATTCCAAATATGGAAATTTTAATATTGGAATCTCAAATTAAAAATTCTCAAATTTGAAACTAAGTCAAGAAATCAATCTGAAAATCAGATTAACAATTCTGAGTTCAAAAGAACTTCAATTGGGCCAATCGTATTGAGTCATACATGAAGTTGTATGCTGCAATTGTCCAAGTGATATGGAGTAAACCAAGTCCTCATGGCATAAAAGAAGGATAGACTTGGCTAGCTAGATTCTTGAATGTGTTTCCCCCCTAATAGGCACACTGCTGTTGCATTAGAAGCCTTCTTAAAGATGGCTGGCTTTGCACTGTTTCAGAAGTACAAAATACACTTTTAAGTAAGTTCTTACCTGCTTACTTAAAGTACGTAGGTGACTAAAATTCTTATCTACCCTAAAAGCACGTTAGGGCTCAAATGTGACTGTAAGCAAACTCGAAAGAAGAAACTGTACGTAACGGAACCAAATGGGCAGCCTTGTCCTCTAAAGGCTTGGGGACTTCCTTGTCCTCTAAAGTCCATATGGAATAGAAGCCTTGTCACCTAAACTGTTGTACTCTTTTTCTTCAACATGAGAAGAGATGCATTTGTTCATGATTAATTGGATCTCACATGAGAATAGTTGCATTTGTTTCTGATTAATTTGTTGCTGGCAAGGTGAATTGTATAAAATCTACGGAGTTAGACAATGTCACTATGATAGTTCACAAAGCTGCTACAATCTACACTAACTTCACTACAAGGTACAGTGGATGGAGGAATAGGGATGGATTCATGGCCCAACCTCATTTCTTATCAGGTGATATGGCCAACACCATGCAATATGAAACGAAGGTCAAATCTAAACAAATTAAAAGCTGAAACCATTATACCTGGATTAAAGCAGAAAATATGAAATTAATGCAATTCAGACATTAGGTTTAGTAATGTGAAATCTATAAAGGAGGGGGATCTAAAAATCCAAAATGTGAAAGTTAAATCAACTAAAAACAAAATCCTCAAATTTGCAAATCCAAAATTTACTATAAATAAAGTTACATATAAAATTTAAAAGATAATTGTGGCACAATCATAAAAATTAAAATATAATTATGTAGATCGACCAGTGTGCCCTATTATATTAACTAAGGAATCAGGAATCATATGAAATTTATCAAATACCAAGATCTAAAAGAATAGGTACATATATGGTGGTAAATTGCCCTTAATTACTTATCACCATGTATCAAGAATAAAGGGAGTATAGCTAAAGAAACAACTAAAAAATATGCAAAGTAGGCATTTTTTTCTCTAGAAAAGTCACTATCCAAGACAAAAACTATCCATGACGAGATATTGGATTTACACGATATTTGAAACATAAAGTTCCTATAATTGAACCAAGGAATACAAATGAATTTTTTTCTGTTTTCTAAAAACAAAGAAATCTCAGAGTCCATATGTCCACTTGTCCTAGGAATCATATGAAATTTATCAAATACCAAGATCTAAAAGAATAGGTACATATATGGTGGTAAATTGCCCTTAATTACTTATCACCATGTATCAAGAATAAAGGGAGTATAGCTAAAGAAACAACTAAAAAATATGCAAAGTAGGCATTTTTTTCTCTAGAAAAGTCACTATCCAAGACAAAAACTATCCATGACGAGATATTGGATTTACACGATATTTGAAACATAAAGTTCCTATAATTGAACCAAGGAATACAAATGAATTTTTTTCTGTTTTCTAAAAACAAAGAAATCTCAGAGTCCATATGTCCACTTGTCCTAGGAATCATATGAAATTTATCAAATACCAAGATCTAAAAGAATAGGTACATATATGGTGGTAAATTGCCCTTAATTACTTATCACCATGTATCAAGAATAAAGGGAGTATAGCTAAAGAAACAACTAAAAAATATGCAAAGTAGGCATTTTTTTCTCTAGAAAAGTCACTATCCAAGACAAAAACTATCCATGACGAGATATTGGATTTACACGATATTTGAGACATAAAGTTCCTATAATTGAACCAAGGAATACAAATGAATTTTTTTCTGTTTTCTAAAAACAAAGAAATCTCAGAGTCCATATGTCCACTTGTCCTAGGAATCATATGAAATTTATCAAATACCAAGATCTAAAAGAATAGGTACATATATGGTGGTAAATTGCCCTTAATTACTTATCACCATGTATCAAGAATAAAGGGAGTATAGCTAAAGAAACAACTAAAAAATATGCAAAGTAGGCATTTTTTTCTCTAGAAAAGTCACTATCCAAGACAAAAACTGTCCATGACGAGATATTGGATTTACACGATATTTGAGACATAAAGTTCCTATAATTGAACCAAGGAATACAAATGAATTTTTTTCTGTTTTCTAAAAACAAAGAAATCTCAGAGTCTATATGTCCACTTGTCCTACAATTTTTTTGTATGATTTTTTATTTAAAGTAAGTATTAGATGATAAGAAAATTAAAGGGAGATTGAAAATTTAAACAATAAGTTACTGTGTAAAACATGGGTTGAGAAGTAAGGATATATACTCTAAAGCATGAAACCTAGTGAAATACTGAAATGACTTCTCGTTGATATCCAGTATGCTTAAATTACAACAAGATGATGCTATGGAAATCAGTACACATGACAAAACGTTGCTGAATTTGGGCAAGAAAGAATGAAACAAAATAGTTCATGGAAAATCGCGAGACCGAAACCCCCCCACCCAACAGGAACAAGCAAGAAACAGAGAGAACAAGCAAGCAAACTAGTGAATATCCTGCGGCTCCAAAATCAGAGATGTTAAGAGGGAAAGTTGGGGAGGTACTGTATTAATATGATTTTTAAAGTTTAAGGAGGGACTTGAGTCATTTAGAAATTGATTCAAAATAAGATTAAATCAAATTCATCTAATCTGACTTGCCCTTTCTTGATTAAGACCAAGATAACTCTACGTAAAAATAGAAAAATGCCAGGTCACATTGTAAACTTAAAATGCCAAAAGTAAAAAATAAATAAAATAAAAAATAGAACATTTTTTTCTATACGAAATAAATAATCATGACAAAAACTACTTATGACGAGAAAAACCCACAGAAGTAACATAAAAAATTAAAGAATATGGAACATAAAAATTCTGAGAAGTGAAACATGGATTGACAACGAATTTTTAATATGAAGTTGTTAATTCCATAATCCAAAAGGTAAACAACCAGTGAAATTTGGCCAAAACCCACGGAAGTTCGATAAAACATAGATCTAGGAAATTTGAAAACTACAAAAACAAAAAAATCAAGCATGTTAAAAAAAATTAAAAACAGTAAAATTTGAATGTTGAAAATTTAAAATTATAAAAAATAGGTGATATGCGAGCTCAACCATAGCATGTCTAATATAGAAAATAAAGGATGCTAGCTTTCTAAGAAATGAACCCCGCCATTCTATTTTCTACGGAAGTGCCCAACGTCAAATAAATATAACTAAATGAGCTTTCTTAAAAAAATGTGTATGAATACAGCATACCTTGCAACAAAACAGTGGACAGATTGATGTACGCTTTGCCTCAAAGAATGTTGGTTCTTATGCATAGGATGGGATCAGTGGATAAAAATTAACTTCAGGATATGATGCGACTGCAGAAATGAAGGCCAAAGAAATATATCAACCTGCGAAGGATGTAGCGACTGGCGTATGCATCAAACAAAGGAAGCTGAAGTTTGGGCAAAGCTAAAAAGCCTGTGTCGACCGGCAGAAGCTACGGAATGAGCAAATCTAGCTACAGGGACGTTGCAGTTTGAGCAAAGCCGAGAAGACTGTGTCAACCGGCGGATGCCATTGAATGGCAAATCTGACGATGAAATCAGATCGTCTGAAGCAATAATGAATGAGAGAAACGTTGGATTGTGCAACGAAAGGAGCAAAGGTGAGGCATTTAGAACTAGGGTGCTATGAGCGGGTGCATGGAAGGGGAGGCCGAAAGAGGGAAGGTGCATCGTAACGTCCGAATGAAAGGCCAAGGCATTGAATAAGAAGTAATAAGGATGCAGTGACGGGGAGGTTGAAGAAGGAATCGGGGCGACCCTAATAGATGGAAGAAGGCAACAACAAAAAAGCGACGCGAGAAGAAGGGGTTGGACATTGAAGATGAGGAACGGGTAAGAATGGAGACAGACGGGAGGTTGCACAGCGTAAATGGAGGGATGTGAGGGGCATCTTGCTTAATTGGTACGGATAGCGACCAAGGCATTCAATTTGAGTTTTCTACGTATTGGTATCTATTTCTAACTGTTAAGAGCTACTCTTTACATGCTCTTCTTTTTTTTTGAAAAATCTGCCTGTTTTTCTTTTCAAATAGCTTGTTTTTTTATCAAAATCACAATTCAGAAAATATTTCGTAATTTAACACTACTTCAAAAATAGTGAAATCATGATTTTACTTGTTGGGACCATGATCCCGGATCATTGTTTCTTTTCCTCTTAGATTGAAACCATGAATATTTTTTTTACGATTGAAATCATGAAATTGGTTTCTTTTTTTTTCAAAAACAAAATCTGACGGTTGAAGGAAACATGATCATTCGGATAAAAATAGAAAAAACTTCATTGAGAAAGAAAATTTTCATTAAAAAAATAAAAAGGAAATTGGGATCAAATTTCACTGAAAAATAAAACAATCAAAATCTCAGTTGGAAAAAAATAAAAGCTAAAACGGTGAAAAAGGACCGGGTTTTATTTTGTTGGGAAAAAAGGATTACGGTAAAAAAGGAAAAAATTTGTTGAGAAAAATAAAAAAGGACTGGATTCTATTTCACGGTCTCTAGAATGGTACTAGATTATTAAATATTTTTTAAATGTTATTATTTTGATTAAAAAATTTAAATAGTTTTATTTGAAAAAAGACTTTCTTTTTTTTATTTTTTTCACCGGAATCATGTTCATTCTTTTTTGTTACGAAATAGTGTTCCGAGTTTCCTTTTTATTTTTTTTCAATAGTTTTTATTTTCTAATGAAACCTATTTTTATTGAATCAAGGATCGGGTTCCCTTGAACAATCAGGTTTCCTGAGAAAATAAAAAAGAAAAGAAAAGAGAAACCATGATGTGAAATATTTTCTGAATGGGGGGGATCCATTTTTTCTTGGATGGTGATATTTTAATAAAAAACTTTAACCGATGCTATTTTGAAAAACCAAACCCTAGATTGGGTATGTACTGTCACCCCCTCCACACACATGCATTTACAGCGCGGCTCCTTGGCCATCCGCCGCCGCTGGCAACCTCCATCGTCTCCTCTGCCAGCAGCCAGTTATCAGCCTCTCCCAGAGATCACGAGGTTCCCGAATTCCCCACCCCACCTCCTTCGACGATATCGGCTGAGTCTCGCCAGCCCTCACGCCGCAAGGCGGGGCCGACGGCCACCTTCTTCGCCGCCCTAGTTGAGACACTGCTCTCTCCCTCCCGACTCAAACCCTGCGTGGCCCGTTGCTGCTTTGTGAACGCTTGACCAGCACAGGTGACCTCGACAGGACGGCGCAGCACCTTTTCCATGAAGCAAGGGAGCTGACACACCTCTATACAGATCGGGAGTACTCCTCGGCCTTCTTCCGCCGACAGCAAATGGAGCCCACACACCGAGTATTATCGGGGCTGAAGGTGACGGAGAAGCTACTCCCGGAGGTGGATATCTTCATAAGAAAAATACTTGGAATCGAGAGGTGAATGTCGTACTTTCCTTGCTTCCATCTTGCATGCTTGTACGCTCTCCGTCGCTTCTCTTATTTGAAGGAAGCAGACGCCCTTCTCACCAGAGTCCAAGAGTTTACGGAGGATGAAAAACATTTAGGGGTGGTGGCGAGGCAGCCACCTCTGCCGCACATCAAGCTCGTCCCCTCCTCCACCTTGTTCTAGTGGAAGTACTTAACAATGATATGTACGAGAGGGGGACGAATCATTTCGACTTAGTAATTTGGACGATTTTAACTGAATATTTTGATCCGCGAAGGTGCGACAGAACATTACCAAACATTGTGGCATAACTTAGGAGTAGGGTTGTTCACTATTTGGTTCAACCCGAGAAACCAAACCACTAAAAACCAAACCAAACCGATCGATAGTTCAAACCAAACCGAACCAAACCAAACCGCTAAACCGAATAACCCGAATTAGATTAAATATTTATTTTTTAGTTATATATAACACAATATTTATGTGTTTTTTCTTATAAAAATAAAATTGTTTCAAGAGTTTTCAAGACAAATTAATGAAATGTATAAACAAATACACTAAATTTTAAAAAAAATAAAATTTAAAACAAATAAAAAAAATTATATATTGACATATTTACTCCACCTTAATAAAATATGGTTTGAACCGGACCAAACCAAACCAAACCGAACTAAATTAATTCAGTTTGGTTTGGCTTGGTTTGGGAGATTGTTTAGTTTTTCACAAACCAAACCATACCAAATCATGAACACCCCTACTCAGGGGTCACGTTTGAACGACATTGAACTCAGCGACGCACATGCCCTATTCGAGTTTCTTATGAAGAAAAAGTTTCTGTTAATCATATACGACGTGAAAAAATCTTTTAATTTGAGCGAAGTCGAAATTCTTAATCTCGATGTTAAGAACAAAAATAAGATCATTTTTACTAACAGATCCGATCGTGTTCTCTACCGTATGAACGCGAACACAATGATTCATCGTATAATCGTGTTCTCCGTCGCCATCGCTCAAAGGTTCCACCTGAATCCTTGTGTTCGCATTCATACGGTAGAGAACGTGATCGGGTCTGATAGTAAAAAATGATCTTACTTTTGTTCTTACTTCGAGATTAGGAATTCCAACTTCGCTCAAATTGAAAGATTTTCTCACATCGTCTATGATTAACACAAACTTTTTCTTCACAAAAAACTCGAATAGAACGTGTGAGTCGTCGAATTTAGTGTCGCTTAGACATTACGAGACTCGGCCGATACTGTTGGAGGAGGTGGGGTGGGGAATTTGGGAAACTCGTGATCTCTGGGAGAGGCCGATAATCGGTTGCTGGCAGAGGAGACGATGGAGGTTGCCAGTGGCGGCAAACGGCCATGGAGCCGCGCCGTAGGTGCGTATGTGCGGAGGAGGTGACCGTACATACCCCGATCTAGGGTTTGATTTTTCAGAATAGCATCGTTTAAAGTTTTTTACTAAAATAATACCATCCAGAAAAATGGAAAGATGATCACGCCCCCATCTAGAAAATATTTCGCATCATGGTTTCTCTTTTCTTTTCTTTTTTATTTTCCCAGAAAAATTGATTGTTCAAGGAAAACCGATCCTTCATTCAATAAAAAAAAGTTCATTAGAAAATAAAAAACCATTGAAAAAAATAAAAAGAAAACTCGTAGCACTATTTCGTAAAAGAAAGAATGATCATGATTCCGATGAAAAAATATAAAAAGAAACAATCTTTTTCAAAATAAAACTATTTAAATTGTTTAATCAAATAATAATATTTGAAAAATATTTAATAATTTAGTAGTATTATAGAGACCGTGAAATGGAATCCGGTCCTTTTTTATTTTTCCCAACAAAATTCATTCCTTTTTTACAATAATCTTGAATCACCGTTTTTTTTCCAACCGAGATTTTGATCGTGGAAGAAATCATAGATGATACCATCCATCACCCTCTGATACAATATAAAGCAAGATCATTTCGTTTCATTTTTGCTTCCTGCTTTTATTTCTCAACTTGTTGAGAACACTTTTTGTAATAAAGAAGCCGTTCATTTTGTAACAAACTAGTAGTTCCGGGATTAGGGGGCGGAGGGGGGAGTGTGCAGTGTAAGGAGGATGAGGAGGTTCCGGGATGACGGAGGAAACAAAGCATAAAGAGTGTAAATCTCTGAGAGGAGGGCGTAGGGCGGGGGTCAAGGGCAGAGTGCGGATGGTAGAGGGAGATATCGTAGCCACATCCGTCGAGTGAGGGGCGGCCGACGGCGGAGGGAGTCAGTGAGGGGCGGACGGCAGGAGGCGCGAAACCAACACTGGGAGTGGGACATGACGCTTCCATGGGGTGAGGTGGAGGGCGGTCGATTAAGTACTTTCACTGGAGCGGTTTTACCCACCCCCGCCATACCGCAGATCCCTATCATCTTCACAGGGTGATCGTCGGTGTTTAAGATATGCTCCAAATCATCTATTTGTTAAAACCAAATAGAGATCTTTTTGTTGTCTCCTTTTATTTGGTTAGAGAATCTGCTGACATCCTTTTTCTCTTACTTGTCTAGACTCTTTTAGAGTACACGTGAGTGATGTTGGATGGAAAATGCATGTATGCCATGCTAAAACCAAACATATACGCTCCAAGCTTACAGGTTTCTCGGTGTTTCCTGTAACTTCATAGTCACAACGATTTTATCCAAGGATGTGGGGTCCATTGAGAAGTACCATCAAGGGATGAATAAAAAAGATTGATGGTTCCAATAAGCAAGCAGGCAGATGAAATTCTGTAGTTCTAAATAGGCTAGCATAGGGATCTTTTACAGATGCTTAAGAAATGTGCCAGTTATCGGCAAACTGACAGGCTCTATTTCTTGGTCGAGGACATTATAAGGTGCACTAAGTACCAAGTTTGCATAGAATAGACTCTAGCAACTCATTCGTGTAATTCCAAACAACCATGGAAAAATAATTTGGACATTTGTGAAGATCGGAATTTTATATCATGTTTACAATGATAATAAATGGAAGCAAGTTGTTATTTAGTTTGTTCTGTTCTGGATTATGCCCATTTAACCTCACCATAGTATCCAGTCAAAAAAATTTTGAACATAGGGAATACTTGGGAGCGAAAATTTCAAACAAATATCACCTTAGACCATGATTTCAGAGAGTTTCAGCACATAACGCCGCCGCCAGTATCATCTCGTCCCCATGGAGAAGGCCATGGCGCGCACCGCAGGATGTATCTTCACCTGGTTGTCGCCGCCGTCGCCATTCTGCAGTAAGAACTCCGCCCTCAGGTCTCCGATGACGGTGAAGCCCATGGCGCGGCGACCCTCCACCCCGACCTCATCGAGGCAGCCTCCCTCCATCAAGGAACCGACGAGATCTTCGACATCGATGTCGACCCCGTGTGGGAAGGAGTGGCAGCAGTGGAGAAGGCATCTTCTCTGCAGATCATCCTCCAAACTATCGAAGCTCGATTTCACGGTCGCCATGACCCTCTCCATTCCATGGAGACCGGTGCCCGCCTCTCGCATCGACATACATGCGTGCTCCCACTCGAGAGGCGTTCTCTTGGTCACCATTGCCCACCCGACGGTTACGAGGGTGATCGGTAATCCGCAACATTTGGCTACCGGGGCCTTGGCACACTCCCCAACCGAGTTCAGGATCATGTCTGACACTCTTGTTCGGAAGAACTCCCAGGAATCATTGTCGCTCAAAGGGTTCACATGAATCCTTGTGTCAGCGTTCATAAGATGGAGAACACGATCGGATCTAGTAGTAAAAACAATCTTACTTTTGTTGTTGACATCATGATTAGAAATTCTAACTTCGTTTAAATCAAAAGATTTTCTCACGTCATCTATGATTAATAGAAAATTTTTTCTCACAAAAAACTCAAATATGTCACTTAGATGTGACTCCTTAGATACGTCGCAACGGTTGGTAATATTCTATTGCAACCTCCGTAGATCAGAATCTTCGGTTAAAGTCGTCCAAATTATCAAATCGAAATGATTTGTCTCCCTCTTGTACATATCGTTGTTGAGCACTTCCACTAGAGCGGTTTTACCCACCCTGTCATATTGCAGATCCCGATAATCTTAGCAGGATGGTCATCGGTCAGACAACTTAAGATGTACTCCAGATCATCTATTTGCCGGCCGATTGGCCTCAAGGTGGAGGAGAGGACGAGCTTGATGGGCAGCGGAGGTGGCTGCCTCGCCACCACCCCTAAATGTTTTTCATCATCCGTAAGCTCTCGGACTCTGGTGAGAAGGGCGTCTACTTCCTTCAAATAGGGGAAGCGACGGAGAGCGTACCAAGCAGGCAGGATGAAAGCAAGGAAAGTACGGTATTCACCTCTCGATTCCAAGTATTTTCTTTTGAAGATATCCACCTCCGAGAGCAGCTTCTCCGTCACCTTCAGCCACGATAATACTCGGTGTGTGGGCTACATTTGCTGCTGCGGAAGAAGGCCAAGGAGTACTCCATATCTATATGGAGGTCCGTCAGTTTCTCTGCTTCATAGAAGAGGTGTTTTGCCATCCGGTTGAGGTCACACGTGCTAGTCAAGCGCTCACAAAGCAACATCGGGCCACGCGGAGTTTGAATCAGGATCTCAATTTGGGTGGCGAAGAAGGTGGCCGTCGGCGCCACCTTGCGGCGTGAGGACTGGCGAGACTCAGCCGATACCATCGGAGGAGGAGGGGTGGGGAATTCGGGAACCTCGTGATCTCTGGAAGGCTAAGAACCGGCTGCTAGCAGAGGAGACGATGGAGGTTGCTTCAAGGATGATTGGGAGGAAACAGAGAGAGCGCTTCGAGATCCACGGACGATGTTTGGCAGGAGATTCTTGGAAGAGAAGAAAGTGCTGAGGCGCTTGATGTACATTTACCGGCTGCTGAAATCCAAATATCAATCTTGTCTCTGATATTGCTCCTTGCTTGGCGACGACAAGGATGTGCAATATCAGAGACTAGATCCGATCGTGTTCTCCATCTTATGAACGCTGACACAAGGATTCATGTGAACCCTTTGAGCGACAATGATTCCTGGGAGTTCTTCCGAACAAGAGTGTCAGACATGATCCTGAACTCGGTTGGGGAGTGTGCCAAGGCCCCGGTAGCCAAATGTTGCGGATTACCGATCACCCTCGTAACCGTCGGGTGGGCAATGGTGACCAAGAGAACGCCTCTCGAGTGGGAGCACGCATGTATGTCGATGCGAGAGGCGGGCACCGGTCTCCATGGAATGGAGAGGGTCATGGCGACCGTGAAATCGAGCTTCGATAGTTTGGAGGATGATATGTGGAGAAGGCATCTTCTCCACTGCTGTCGCTCCTTCCCATGCGGGGTCGACATCGATGTCGAAGATCCCGTCGGTTCCTTGATGGAGGGAGGCTGTCTTGACGAGGTCGGGGCGGAGGGTCGCCGCACCATGGGCATCACCATCATTGGAGACTTGAGGGCAGAGTTCTTATTGTAGAACGGCGACGGCGGCGACAACCAGGTGAGGATACATCCTGTGGTGTGTGCCATGGCCTTCTCCATCGAGAAGAGATGATACCGGCGCTGAAACTCTCTGGTCTAAGGTGATATTTGTTTGAAATTTTCGCTCCCAAGTATTCCCTATGTTCAAAATTTTTTTGACTGGATGCTATCGTCAGTTTAAATGTGCATAATCCAGAACAGAACAAACTAAATAACAACTTGCTTCCATTTATTATCATTGTAAACATGATATAAAATTCCGATCTTCACAAATGTCCAAATTATTTTTCCATGGTTGTTTGGAATTACACGAATGAGTTGCTAGAGTCTATTCTATGCAAACTTGGTACTTAGTGCACCTTATAATGTCCTCGACCAAGAAATAGAGCCTGTCAGTTGCCGATAACTGGCACATTTCTTAAGCATCTGTAAAAGATCCCTATGCTAGCCTATTTAGAACTACAGAATTTCATCTGCCTGCTTGCTTATTGGAACCATCAATCTTTTTTATTCATCCCTTGATGGTACTTCTCAATGGACCCCACATCCTTGGATAAAATCGTTGTGACTATGAAGTTACAGCAAACACCGAGAAACCTGTAAGCTTGGAGCGTATATGTTTGGTTTTAGCATGGCATACATGCATTTTCCATCCAACATCACTCACGTGTACTCTAAAAGAGTCTAGACAAGTAAGAGAAAAAGGATGTCAGCAGATTCTCTAACCAAATAAAAGGAGACAACAAAAAGATCTCTATTTGGTTTAACAAATAGATGATTTGGAGCATATCTTAAACACCGACGATCACCCCGCGAAGATGATAGGGATCTGCGGTATGGCGGGGGTGGGTAAAACCGCTCCAGTGAAAGTACTTAATCGACCGCCCTCCACCTCACCCCATGGAAGCGTCATGTCCCACTCCCAGTGTTGGTTTCGCGCCTCCTGCCGTCCGCCCCTCACTGACTCCCTCTGCCCTCCGCCGTCGGCCGCCCCTCACTCGGCAGATGTGGCTACGATATCTCCCTCTACCATCCGCACTCTGCCCTTGACCCCCGCCCTACGCCCTCCTCTCAGAGATTTACACTCTTTATGCTTTGTTTCCTCCGTCATCCCGGAACCTCCTCATCCTCCTTACACTGCACACTCCCCCCTCCGCCCCCTAATCCCGGAACTACTAGTTTGTTACAAAATGAACGGCTTCTTTATTACAAAAGTGTTCTCAACAAGTTGAGAAATAAAAGCAGGAAGCAAAAATGAAACGAAATGATCTCGCTTTATATTGTATCGTAGGGTGATGGATGGTATCATCTATGATTTCTTCCACGATCAAAATCTCGGTTGGAAAAAAAACGGTGATTCAAGATTATTGTCAAAAAGGAATGAATTTTGTTGGGAAAAATAAAAAAGGACCGGATTCCATTTCACGGTCTCTATAATACTACTAAATTATTAAATATTTTTCAAATATTATTATTTTGATTAAACAATTTAAATAGTTTTATTTTGAAAAAGATTGTTTCTTTTTATATTTTTTCATCGGAATCATGATCATTCTTTCTTTTACGAAATAGTGCTACGAGTTTTCTTTTTATTTTTTTCAATGGTTTTTTATTTTCTAATGAACTTTTTTTTATTGAATGAAGGATCGGTTTTCCTTGAACAATCAATTTTTCTGGGAAAATAAAAAAGAAAAGAAAAGAGAAACCATGATGCGAAATATTTTCTAGATGGGGGCGTGATCATCTTTCCATTTTTTCTGGATGGTATTATTTTAATAAAAAACTTTAAACGATGCTATTCCGAAAAATCAAACCCTAGATCGGGGTATGTACGGTCACCTCCTCCGCACATACGCACCTACGGCGCGGCTCCTTGGCCGTTCGCCGCCACTGGCAACCTCCATCGTCTCCTCTGCCAGCAGCCGATTATCGGCCTCTCCCAGAGATCACGAGTTTCCCAAATTCCCCACCCCACCTCCTCCAACGGTATCGGCCGAGTCTCGTAATGTCTAAGCAACACTGAATTCGACGACTCACACGTTCTATTCGAGTTTTTTGTGAAGAAAAAGTTTGTGTTAATCATAGACGATGTGAGAAAATCTTTCAATTTGAGCGAAGTTGGAATTCCTAATCTCGAAGTCAAGAACAAAAGTAAGATCATTTTTTACTATCAGACCCGATCACGTTCTCTACCGTATGAACGCGAACACAAGGATTCAGGTGGAACCTTTGAGCGATGGCGACGGAGAACACGATTATACGATGAATCCTTGTGTTCGCGTTCATACGGTAGAGAACACGATCGGATCTGTTAGTAAAAATGATCTTATTTTTGTTCTTAACATCGAGATTAGGAATTTCGACTTTGCTCAAATTAAAAGATTTTTTCACGTCGTATATGATTAACAGAAACTTTTTCTTCATAAGAAACTCGAATAGGGCATGTGCGTCGCTGAGTTCAATGTCTTTCAAACGTGACCCCTGAGTAGGGGCGTTCATGATTTGGTATGGTTTGGTTTGTGAAAAACCAAACAATCTCCCAAACCAAGCCAAACCAAACTGAATTAATTTGGTTCGGTTCGGTTTGGTTTGGTCCGATTCAAACCATATTTTATTAAGGTGGAGCAAATATGTCAATATATAATTTTATTTTATTTGTTTTAAATTTTATTTTATTAAAATTTAGTGTATTTGTTTATACATTTCATTAATTTGTCTTGAAAACTCTTGAAACAATTTTATTTTTTATAAGAAAAAACACATAAATATTGTATTATATATAACTAAAAAATAGATATTTAATCTAATTCGGGTTATTCGGTTTAGCGGTTTGGTTTGGTTTGAAGGGTCCTAAAAACCAAACCAAACCGAACCGAACCAAACTACTGGTTTGGTTTGGTTTCTCGGGTTGAACCAAATAGTGAACAGCCCTACTCCTGAGTTATGCCACAACGTTTGGTAATGTTCTGTCGCACCTTCGCGGATCAAAATATTCAGTTAAAATCGTCCAAATTACTAAGTCGAAGTAATTTGGTCATTTGTGAAGATCAGAATTTTATATCATGCTTACAATGGTAATAAATGGAAGCAAGTTGCTATTTAGTTTGTTCAAGATTCTGTACATTTAAACTGAAGATAGCATCCAGTCACAAAAATTTCGAACGTAAGGAATACCTGGGAGCAAGAAGCATTTCGGTTCATCTTAATTTTGTTATTTTATCTAGAAAAAATTGGAGATAGCTAATAAACCTATAAGTAACTCCTTTTCTTTTTCAAACTACTCTTTCTTCGTGCATATAAGAGATGTATAGGAGGCTTCACATGACCCAATTCCTTGGGTATTTTTAATAATAAGAATATTATTAATATTTAAAAAGTAAATAATTTTAATATTTATAACATATTTATAATTTTAATTGTAAATTAAAAAAATTAATATTACATAATAAATAAATTAATATTTAATTATTTATATTACATTTTAATTATAAAATAATTTATTTTAAAATTAAAAATATATAATTTTAATATAATTTTTATCAAGAAAAAATTTGTTTTAATATAATTTTGGCAATCCCATGTTCTATAATAATTTATTATTATTAGACCTGAACCTAACAGGACTAGTGGTATATGGCTCTCATTCCTTTTGGTAATCTCGTGTTCCCTAATCAGTTAGAGCTTAAGTTTTATTTTAATATAACTTTTTATTATGAAAATATATATAAATTTCTAATCATGGAAGGTTGGGTCACTCGAGGGTTGCCTAACTCGGCCGGTTTCTTGGCCGACCAACCCGGCCCCGCACTGTTCGGGGTGACTCCGGGCCTGATCAACAGGGTCGCCTGACCCAAGGAACCGGTCAACAAGGTCGATCCGCGAGTACTCTACACCTCATTTATTAGTAGTATAACAATATTTTACTATCACTTATATTATTACATATGATTAAAATATGTGATTATCAATATATGATACATAATAAAAATTTATAAAAATATTTCTTAGCTATTTTTACTCTTTGATATTAACTCTTTCCCAACATTTACTAATACAATGTAATCACAAAAAAATCATATTTACTTATATTCATAGATAAACACTCATATTTAATCATAACATAAAAATATAACTATATTCATCTATATATTTTTACTAGTTAAAAGTTACGTGCTTCGCACGTGTACGTATTTATTTTATTATATATTTATTAATTTTTTAAAAAATAAAAAAATTAATATTTTAATTAAGGATGTCAAAAAAAAGAGTGTTTGTTATTTTTATATCTACCACACATTGTACGAAGAAAAAAATTGAACAGTGATTAGTATCATTAGATTACAAGATGCAAGTAGAAACTCATTTGAGGTGTATGTACAAATAACACTAATGAAAGTTAGATAGATATGTATCATTCTTCTATTCTCATATAAAGCACGAAACAAAAGTATCTTAAAAGTTGTGACAAATTGCTAACATAGACAAACAAACAGTTCTAAATCAAATTGAACACAACATAGTAGTCCAACACTACTTATAATTTTAAACCTTGATTTTGGTTTTGTATCAAGGTTCATGGTTCGCTGTCCAACCTGGATCAGAATCAGCTATGCTTGTTCCTGATTTAGTCCTCACGGCTTCTTTGGGTCTCATTCCAGTTGGAGTCGGCAGATCTTGTGGGAAATTGCCCAGGAAAGGATCAGCCGATTTTGTGCTGCCGAACCATATCAAAATCAGCTGTTCTGATTGAACCTGGCTCTTCGTGCTAAGATCGGCCAGAACATGTTGGAATCAGCCAGAATTGGCTAATTCCTGGCTTCTGCCATATTGGTTGCCAATGTAGGGTCAGATCTCGATTAGCCCTTCTGTGTCTTGGATATTTCTTTTTTTATCTTTGCAAACTTCTATAGTATTATATTATATTTAGTACTAAAAATTTATTTATTTAACTCTTTCTAACCTGACAGATTTTTCATATATAAAATAACGGATTGCCTTCCTTCTTCGTTTCTCTATGTTATAAAAAGACGTTGAGGTGGCCATCCAGGTGAAGAGGACAGAAGAGGCAGTCTCTCACTGTCTTGACCTGTGCCAAACTGCCTAGATGGTTGTACCGACTGCCACTGCTGCCACTGTCTTACTCCACATTTTGCATGTGAAGATGAGGGTCTGAAACTTCAAATTTATTAGGTGATTACCGACTCTAGTGGACTGGGAAGTTTCAGTGTCTAGGGGCACTTTACATTTCAAGCATTCTTTTTTTTTACGCGTTGATTTGATCATCCAAACATGCGCATAGTTGGATGTGCCTCGAGGTAGCAGCTAATGCTTCCAAAACTTGGCTCTTCTTTATAGGTCTTGTGTAGTTGGTTATATAAGAATTGTAACATAGCGCTAACAAAACATGTAAATAATATTCAAGTTGAAACTAAACTCATAAGTAAATAAATATTAATATAATTATAGGCGATATGTTTTATTAATATGCTTAAAATATTTATTTCAAGTTATTTAGTTATATATTAGTACTGCTTCTTTTTTAATCTAGTGCAGATTATATTAGCTGTAATTGATGTGATGGATTATTGCATATCAGTTTTGATAATTATTTATATTTTTGATTGTGTCCCTTAAAAGTGAAAACTTTCGGAAGTCTTCTGAACCTTTCTTCTTTCAAAGACAACCCCTATCTAAGGCCTGCCTCCCCAAATGCCATTAGGTAGTTTTTTTTTTCTGACGAAATTCGCCTCTTTGTCCCAGTCCTCTCTCTATTTTAATTTTTCTCTCAACGAAGGGAGGTTTCACATGCTACTTATTACCTTGGCAGCTTGCACCACACCTCTGTTACCTATGCCTTTTTCAACCCTACCAAGTGACTCTGCTTTTGAACCCTACCGTATAGATTTCTCTTATCTGGCTTCTTAGGTTATTTGTATGTTCTTTTAACTTCATTTAAATTATGTTTTTCTTATTTCATGTTTAAATAAGGAGACAAATTTACATGCTAGTGTGATTATTTTTGTGCATAGTTTCCACATTTAGTCTGTTTATGCTGTTCTTGTTCCATGTTTCAGTCATCACAGTGGACATTAAGCAGATTGTTCAAGTTGACAAGGACATCCAAATTCGAGCATACTATGCTGGTCATCTGCGTTGGTGAACTTTACACACCCTTGTTTGCTATTGCTTCTGTTGCCAATTATAAAACAGATTAGTTCCATCCTTTTTGCTTCCTACGTGACAAATCCTGTCTGCAGGATCATACATGATTCTGTTGTCTTCTTGTTTCAGTGTTATTATCTTCAATGACTTAAATACATTTGAGTGTAGGCGAAAGAGCATATATAGTCTTCTTGCTTGCATTTTCGCTGGCCTGGTATCCTATCAGCAAGTATGAATAAAGATATGTAAACCTGCAATATTGTTCATGGTTTACTGCAAAAAATCTTAAAAGTTTTTAAGAAATTTCATTTTTTGGCATAATGCTTTGATGCGTGCATCGCATGGAGGAACTAATTCTGATGGTTAGCAAGTTTGATAAGCATATATTTGTTATCAGGTTGGAAATATCTGTTTCTTGCTTTTTTAACACAAAATAGATTCAGTTGGTTCTTCTCTGATTTAAGGAGGCATCCAGTGTTGATTGTTGCATTTTTTTTCTAATTAGTGCTCTGGCTTGTCTTCCTTGATTATTGACATGCAGACTCTTTAAGGCTTCATCGAGGATGAAAATTTCATTATATGTTTCCCTTTTAAATTCTCATGGTTTAAACCTCTTTTGGCAACCAACCAAAACATAGTATTAGAACAGCCATGGTTTGGTGTTTTTAGTGCGAGACATGGTTAGTGAAATTGGCCGATTCGAGCAATCTAGGGGGGAGTATGATACAAGATCATATTCCTTCTTAAATAGGCTGGAATCAGCCCAAAATTGTACCCGGATCAGCTAAATTGGCTGAAGGGGCAGCCATGCCACCCTGCCTCGCCCCTGGCCTAACGGGTGAGGAAGACAGGTGGCAGGGGCAGCGTGCACCACTCCAGAAGGCTGTTTCCAATGCTGATTTGACCCAACAGACCAGAATCCACCAGATGCCATTTTTTATTTATGTTAAATTTTTTAAAAAAAAATTGAAGAGCAATCCAGGCCGATTCCTTCTCTTGGATTGGTTGATTCAACCATCCATATCGGAATTGAGATCAATACTTGCCGATCCTGAACCTAATTCTGATCCAGCCTTCCTTAGTATGAGATAAATGTTTTCTTGTTTAAAAAATGAGTTAGAAGGCAAAGAGCTGGTTCCTGACGTTTAAGGATGGGGTGTAAACGGGTCGAACCCTGTAGGATTCAAACCTAAACCTGATAGTTAAGGATTCAACCTGACCTGGATAAACTGATAGCTGGATCCTAACCTAAATCTGTTTACAATGGGTTATGGGACTCAGATTTATTCCTGTATTTGAAATTTCATTTACTGTGATGATTTTAAAATAATATTTAATGAAATTAAACATGAATCACCGATGAGGAACTAGAAGTCACAATTTAGCCCACCTATATCTTATTCCTTGAATGCTCTACTCTGCTTCATTTAGGGAGACACAAAGTATTAGTTATGATTTTGACATCCATAATCTCTTGCTCTAATAGTTATCTGTCATTTTTAGGCAAGGAAGGCAGGGTTGGGATCTATCCCTGGATCTACTGATCCTCTGGAAGCCAAGAATTGGCCTGGATTGTACAGATTCAGCCCTGACTTGGCCTTGATATAGGTCAACATGGCCCAAGTCATGCCAGAATTGGCTGATTCCACTGAGATCAGGTGGTCCAGGCTTTGGACTGTCTGATCCTATCTCAGCATATCAGAGCCGTCTCCAACACGGTTCGCCAAACCTGATCCTAGATGGCTGATTCAGTCCTGAAGCTGGCTGATTCAGGCTGATCCTGACAGATTCCAGCTGTATTGGCCCCATGAAGGCTGAATCGGAATCTTCTATGATTGGAATTAGGAATTGGCTGATCTGGTGAACCTTGCTTTAAGATGCCTATAATTATCTTGACGCCCTTTTTAAACCATATCTTGTATTTTGCCATGCTTTTTTTGTCATGCTGTTCCATGTCTCTCAGAGGACAGAGCTGCCAAGATCTATATCTCTAGAATTAAGCAAATATTCTGGTAGCTTGTCCACCAAGAGGCTCCAGATCTGCTGAGGCCTGAGAGTGAACCTGGTAACAAATTTTGTACCAGCATATAAAATTGCCATTGAGTGGACTGCATATGCGCCTGCCAGTTGAATCTCTGAAGTCCCCAAGTGGGCCAGAGATCGGTCTTGACAATTGACATGGCCTGCTAAGTGTCTCTATTTGCCTCTGAACAGGTCACCCATCTGGGTGTCTCTGTTTAGTATTTTTTTATACTATACATAAATTTTTGGAGTTAACATGTGACATGTAGGGATACAAAGGATGCCTGTCATGCAGGGATATGGTGGGGTTTGAGAGATATTCAGGTCTGAGCGTTGACACACACAAGTTTTTTTTCTTAATTTAAGGAAATAGAGAATTTGAAGATAACATTCATATATAAAGTACTTGTGTGAAAGATGACAATAAACCAATTTGTAGTAGTTAGATAATGTAAGTAGTAATACTGAGACATTTTTAGGGGTGTAAACCGAATCCGATATTCCGATATTCCGATTCGATTTCGATAAAAATTAACGGGTTTGGAACTTATTTTTGTATCCTATAAGCTATCGGAATCGGAATCGGATATTCCGGTAACTTATCGGAATCGGAATCAGTTGGTTCCGTTTCCGTTAATCCGATTTCGATAAAAAAATAATTATATATAAATAAAATTAAATAAAGCAATGTTAAATAAATTATAAAATATAATATATAAATTGATAAAATAATAAAAATAAAATTTTAAGAAGATTATATCAAAATTTATTAATTATATGTAAATTATTGACTCACTTTTGAATAAAAATTAATATTTAATATGCATTTCGGATTTTATCAGATTCGGTTCCGATTTCGATAACGGAATCGGAATCGGATCGAAATCGGAACATAGTGATTCCGAAATTATCGGAATCGAAATCAGAACCCCTTAACCCTTATCGGAATCGGAATCGGATTCTGGTGAATCCGCTACCGAATCCGACCCGTTTACAGCCCTAGGCATTTTTGGAGCAGAGCATTCTTTAAGGTTTAAAATATAACATCTGTATATAATGTACCTTGTGCGGTACATGACATCGGACCAATTTGTAGAAGTTCAATAATACTGATCGGAATCTTGAGGTGTTTCTGGTCCAAAAGTATTAATGCTAAATATCAGAGAAACATGGAGCATTTTAAAAGGCTTTAAATATGATAGTCATAGTAACTGTACCTAGTGTTGAAAATGACACAATACCAATTTGCATTAATCCAATAATGCAGTTGGAATTCCATACGCGTTTCTGGTCCATTAGAAATAGTGAAATTTTTTTTAGAAATATAACATAAGTAACCCCAATCCAGAGAGTAGGTAGAAAAAAGATAGGACATACCTTAAATGAAAAGGACCTATCGAAATGCAATGCTTCATGTGCTTGTACTGATACTCTTCCTGATGTAGAGTAAGGAGAAAGGTAGATTTCTGCTGCTACGTGAAGTAATGAAGAGGTTGAATGAGTGGTGATGTGTGCTATCGGTTGAAAAGAGTGACGTTGTGGGCTTTTAAAGATGGAAACACGTGAGACGGTTGTACCTGTAGGAAGCGGGGAACGAGGGTCTTGTAGGCATGCGTCACTGGAGGATTGTGTCTTGAAAGAATGGCAATGACGAGCGGTTTTCTGTCACCGGCGCCATGGAGAGGGTTGGCAGGGTGGTGCGATCACTGCCGTAGGGCGCAGCGCGGGCCGCAAGCTAGCAGGACGGCGACAGGTGCTCCTCCGCTCAATATATGTGCTCGCTTGTTCCCGGCGGGGCACCGATCTGCGGCGATGGCGACTGTTTGGAGGCCGGCGAGGAGCTACAAAAGGGGTTGACGCCGATGCCGGTTGACGAAGAGGTGGGTGGTTTTGGATAGGGGGCACTGCGGCCGGTTGACGAAGAGGTGTCCCGACGCAGGGCCGACGCCGGTTGACGAAGAGGGTGGGTGGTTTTGGATAGGGGCGCTGCGGTCGGTTGACGAAGAGGTGGCTTTGGATAGGGGCGCTGCGTAGAGACACGAAGTAGAACGTACGTGAGAGCAGGAAGTGACGAAAAAAGAGGATATTTGCTTCTATGTATTAGTTATAGATGTATATGTAAATATATAATATAAAAATATTTGTCTTATTTTTATGTAATTTTATATTTTTTAATATTTTTTGAAAAATATAAATAAATTTGATTTTGTCTGACCTGGTCCAACTAGGTCGGTTTTGGGGCCGACCGACCCCGGACCTGACCTTCCTTGATTACAATGTACCACATAAAATAAAAAAATTAAGTAATTTATAAAGAAGCTAATATCCAAACGGGATTTACCCTCGCAACTTGAGGAGGATCTTCACTTTATGTGGAACTAGTCTCTTCCACTAGAGATCTGATTCTTTTACTTCGAGTAAAGGAGAGTCATTTCACTCACTCCCATAGGATGATCAAGCTCTTCCTCCGGCTCATATGGTATGGTGGGATCTAACTCATTAAATATTTTTATTGTCATTTCTCTTCTATTTAGTGAGATGAGTATTTTATCATATCATGAGAATGAGTGGAGAAGTTTTTCTCCCTTTTCACCCAAAAAAGTCGGGATCAACTGAGCAATCTCTCTCGGTATCCAATAAAAAGGTGTCAAGTTATTTTATTTTCACTCAAGTTAACATTGTCCAGAAAATAAAAACGACAGATAGACAACTAGACGTAGAGCCATGACATTGCTAACTCACGTTATTATGTGTTACTAATTCACTGAGTCATTCACTTATTAACTCTTTAAATTCAGTTACTATGCATTGTGTATTACTAACTTGGCCTACATAGTATTAGCCCATCCAACTTTGCTAACATTTTGTATTTAATTACTAACTTACGTTGTGTATTATAAACTCATTCAAACTTATTTACTAATCTTATATATTCAATTATTAACCTACGTTATGTATTACCGACTCACGTAAATGGGACTTTTATTTTAGTAACGCATGATCTAGCACCATGGGTTTCCTCGTCCTATGATTTCTACAGCGGCAAACGAGATTTTCCAAACGAAAGTGAGGAGATGCAATGAGGGTGTTCATCGTGTATATGTTGTACGTGCATCTTATATATATACACATATATATTGAAAAAAAAGATTAATGAATGAGTGACAAACCAGTGATAAATGAAAAAAAACTTAATTTACAAAACTTAATTTTTCCTTCTTCATCTCTAATAATTGTATAGAGTTGCAATCCAATTTACATTGGTTAGATTACATTGGATGCGATAATAAAGATATTTAAAGAAGTTTGAAGTAATCTTAGACAGGAATATTCTTGCACCGAATACTTGATTTAAAATTTAAGTTCAATTATACTTATGAACGGAAAATATGACAAAGATGTCAAGCATAAGATTAAAGTGAAATGAGAATTTGATACAATCATAAAATCTCCAAAAAAATTGAAAGAAAAATTATATCGCATAATTATAAGATCTGTCATGTTTTACGATAATGAGTGTGTTAACTCCAGCCTAATGGCCTGTTTGGTTAGAGTATCAAAAATGATACTATATTGATATTGATATTTTTAGAAGATGAAGTATCAATATCAAAATTGATACAAGTTGACACTTGTATTACATAACATGTGTTGTTTGCACTATAAATTTTAAAATTGATACTATTAGCCAAACACCTTGAGGTGATTACCAACAATATTAATTTTAAAATTAATAGTGATAAATGTGTCTAATAGTGTTACCAAACAGGGCATAAAGGTGGTTGTGACCGTATGATACCATGGACCTAACGGGCCAGCAAGAACATCAAATATGATTGGAGTACTTTTCAAAATACAAGAAAGTGCAGCACATGCTAAATCAGGCGAATCTAATTAGCACAAATTAACATGGCATTACAAGGAGGAAATGTGTGAAATTCATGCATGAGGTAGAGACTAAGGGGGTCAACTATAAATAGCACAACTCATATGCATGAAAGAAAGAAATGAAAATATGTTCAGGAAACAGCAACTGACGGCAAAAAATAGACAAAGAACACATGTGCATGGGCCTTAAAAGAAAATGAGATAATAATAAAATCATTTTCTTATTCATGGGCATAACGGTGGCCTAACCCGCCCAAAACAAAGCAAGCTATGTCGATGGGGTGATTAACGGTTGTTACAAGTTTATTAGGCCGATAGACCATGATCCCCCGAAGAGGTGGTCAACGACATATGTCATCTTTTGTTAAGTCGAACGCCAGCGGTCCTCCAATGGAGGGGTTGACGACGACCATATCTATTTATTAAGCCATGCCACGAGCCATTTGGGCCAGTCCATCCATGGAACGGTCAACTGATTTCAGCCCTACGTTAAGCATGCTATTATCATTCGATATCCCAACAGAGTATGAGCAAGCCCAAAGCACACAAGAGTGCAGTAATCTGATGCAAAAAAAAAAAAAAACAAGGATGGAACGAAATGAAACATGGGCAGAAGAAGCCTACAGTCAGGAATGTAGCGGGCCCGGTCGGCAGTCGATCACCACACCAAAGGCTCAGAGGCTGTCCCGTCTTGAGCCACCGAGACCTGAAGCTCCAAAGAAGGGACCCCCCTGCATCATGAAGCCAAAAAGAGAGAAGGACGTTAGGCCGTAACCAAAAAGAAGTGGAAGAAAGGAGAAAGTCGCTCTTCCTGCGAGCGGAAGGGAAGCAACGAAAAAAGGAAGGGGTCGCAACCAACCGAGATCAAAAAAAAACGACAGAAGGAGGAGAAGTGGGAATCCATGCCTGAAGCCAAGGAGACTCCCCCCGACTACGACTCCCTGCGTCAATAGATCCAGCCGTTGGAAGAACCGAGCTCTGGAAGGACGCTCTCCCCTGCCGAGAAGCTGGATCCTGCGGAAGACCAAATGAGGGAGGGATCTAACAGGCCTAAACTGAAGGTTGATAACAAAAGAAGGGATGAGAATGGAATGAGGAGGACGGACGCACTACCTCCGACCACCTCGTGCACGATCTGTTAAAAGCTGAAAGAAACCTGTGCAATAAGACGAAAAGAAAAAAAAAAGCTTGGGCGGTGAGGGTCCGCGGCGCTGAGCAGAGGCGATACCCTACACCACCATGGTAGACGGGGCCATTGAGCACCCTCAAGCGACGCAGTTGTGTGGGAAAGGAGCGTTCGAGGACCTGCGTCGTCGCTGTACCGCGTCGTGACCGTCGAACCGAACCCCATGCGAGCTAATCGACGACCAGAGCCCCTGAATGACAAGGAGAAAGAAATAATGAGGAGAGAACCTCGCCGCGGCCCAGCGCAAGAGGATGCCTGGAACTGGAAGTACCGCGGGGAGAAGAGAACGGAACCGAAAATACCGGGTGAAGAGCCGGAGGGCTTACGGAAGCCCAGATCAGAGCCTCGGGTAGCCGGTCCTACGCGAAGCAGTCAACCGCGAAGAAGAGGGTCGGAGCGCCGAGGTGGCTCGACGCCTGCACCGTCGCCTGTCCCAGCCGGCGTCTGGCCGAAGTCCCGCGCAGGCCAAGAGGAACGAGGAGGGTCGCCCGACGACGGAGGAGGTGTGAAAGCTTGTCGCCGCGCCAAGGAGGAGTTCGTTGGAAAGGCCGGAGGAAGGAGGCGCCCGCGAGGCCAAAGGAGAGTTTGCGGAAGCTTGGGGCCGACGAGGCCGGTAAGGGGGGAGCCCCTGTCGCCTTCTGTCGCCGGTACCGCGCCTGCCGCAACTGACGCTCCACTGCGCCTGCAAGCCGCCCGCAGGACAGGGTCGGGAGCCAGAAGCGTGAAAGGGCCGAACGGCTCTTTGCGAAGCTTCCTTCTCCGAGAAGCTTGCTATTTTGACTCAAGTCACAATTGAAGAGGAGGCGGACGCATCGCCAAACCTTTCCCATTTTTCAAAAAAATATATTAAAAAGATAAATAAACGTGAACAAACCGCTACGGCCACCTGGTCGAAGTCAAAATTGAAAAGGGAGGGTTACGTGATGACACGACCCTTTATGGCAAATAAATAAATAAATAAACAGAAAGAAAAACAAAAGGATGAATGAAATCGATGTAGCTAATATGTCCCTTCGGTCAACTTAATGAAATGGGTAGGTGAATATTTGAGAAATAGTTTATTTAGTGCAGATTCTACCGTGAGGTCAAAAGAAAATGATAAAAAAAAGAAAGGGAAGAAGTAAAAAGAGGAGAGGAAAGAAAAGAGATAAGGAAAGGAAGAATGAAGCAAAAGTAATCTTGAATATATATATATATATATATAATAATATAACCCTCTGATGGCCCTTAAATGGGCTTAATCAACCATATTTTGTTTATTGGACCCATGCATACACTTGAGGGCCTTTATTTTGGTCATTTGGGCCTAAAATCTACTCCGAATGGGACATTCGAAATTCCCCTTGTCAAATGATTTTGAGGGGTATTTGTGTAATTGACCAGCCAACCCTCCATAAAAGTGGCCAAGGTCTAAAATGCCCTCACCTTTTTCTCCCCACTCACCAAAAAGCAAAAGTTGAAACAAGTTTATCTCAAAGTTATCCCCACTCCCTCTCACACATCCTAAAATAAGAAGAAGTTGGGGTATTTCTTGGACCAAAATGTACATCCCAATTGGCATATAAAAAGTGGGAAATCCTCTTTGAGAGGAGAGAGGCAGCATTCCCTAGGTATCCTTCTTATGTAGAGCATCAAGTCCTCCCCTCCTTCACATTGTCCGAGAGAGTGCCAAGGAGGGAAGAGGTCCAAATTCCATCTTCATGGAATTGGCTAAGTCCCAAGGTATATCACGGGTGCATTTACATCATCCTACACCATGATGAGCATGAAGAAACATCAAACATCCAATAACCTATTAGGCAAGGAAGAGCCTCAATTATCTTAAAGTCCAATGGGCAATGGGATTATTCGTCACATCAAGCCCATTGAGGCTCTTAAAGTCCAATTGGTCATCATCAATGAGAAATTAAAACGATACAACCCCACTTCAAGTGAACCAAGTTCAATCAATTAAGGACTAATTAGACCTCAACTAAGATGAATAAGGGACCGATCCTAAGCCCATTACCATGGAAATTAGGGCCATTAAGGCTTACAAGGCCCAATCAACCATTTTCGATGGAAGATCAAGATCATATAACCCATTTCAAGTGCATCAAGCTCGATCAATTAAAGCCCGATCCAGTCTTGACCAAGATAGACATGAGATCGACCCAAGGCCCATTAATACGGTTAATCCCCGATTGAAAAATATTGGATAATGGATGAAAATTTTAAAGACCCATTAGTCCAGTTAATCCTCGATCGGAAAATACCGGATAATAGATGAAAATTTCCAAAGCCTATTAATCCAGTTAATCCCCGATCGAGAAATACTGGGTAATGAATGAAAAATCCCAAATCCCATCAACTCGGTTCACTCCCGAACGGGTGATGCCAAGGGGTAAAATCTCAAGGCTCATTAATCCGGTTAATCCCCAATCAGGAAAAATCAGGTAATAGATGAAAATTTTCAAGGCCCATTAATCCGGTTAACCTCCGATCGGAAAATACCAGGTAATGGATGAAAAATCCTAAATCCCATCAACTCGATTCACTCCCAAATGGGTGATGCCGAGGGTTAAAATCTCAAGGCCCATTAATCCGGTTAATCCCCGATCGGGAAATACCGGATAATGGATGAAAAATCCCAAATCCCATCAACTCGGTTCACTCCCAAACAAGTGATGCCGAGGGGTAAAATATCAATGCCCATTATTTTGGTTAATCCCCGGTCGGGAAATACCGGGTAATGGATGAAAATCTCAAGGCCCATGAATCCAGTTAATCCCCGATTAGGAAATATCGGATAATGGATGAAAAATCCCAAATCCCATCAACTTAGTTCACTCTCAAACGGGCAAGGATCGCGGGATCGGAATCGGAATCGGGATCGGTGGGTACCGATCCGATCCGGATCGGATCGGATCGGACCGATTCCGACCGATTCAATGGAAGAAAATCGATCTAGAATCGGTAAGAAAAAAAACTAAAAAAAAACGATCCGATTCCGATTCCGATCCGATTCCGGACCGATTCCGGCCGATTCCGGCCGATTCGGACCGATTCTGGCCGATCCGACTGGAATAGCAAAAAAAGAAAAAAAAAATGATCCGATTCCGATTCCGATTCTGATTCCGGACCGATTCCGGCCGATTCAGGACCGATTCCGACCGATTCCTACCGATTCCGACCGATTCTGCGGAATTCATGCCGGAATCGGTCCTTCCGCATGGAATCGTCCGATCCGATTCCGGAATCGGTCGGAATCGGTCCGATTCCACCGATTCCGTAAACAATGCAAACGGGTGATGCCGAGGGGTAAAATCTCAAGACCCATTAATCCGGTTAATCCCCGATCAGGAAATAATGGGTAATTGATGAAAATTTTCAAGGCTCATTAATCCGGTTAATTCTCAATCGAGAAATACCGGGTAATGGATGAAAATTTACAAGGCCCATTAATATGGTTGATTTTTGATCGGGAAATACAGGGTAATGAATGAAAATTTTCAAGGCCCATAAGTCCGGTTAATCCCTGATCAGGAAATATTGAGTAATGGATGAAAATTTCCAAGGCCAATTAATCCGGTTAATTCCCGATCAGGAAATATCAGATAATAGATGAAAAATCCCAAATCCCATCAACTCGGTTCACTTCCAAACGGGTGACGTTGAGGGGTAAAATTTTCAAGGCCCATTAATCCGGTTAATCCCCGATCGGGAAATTTCGGGTAATGGATGAAAATTCCCAAGGCCCATTACCCCGGTTAATCCCCGATGGGGAAATACCGGGTAATGGATGAAAATCTCAAGCCCCATTAATCCGGTTAATCCCCTATCGAAAAATACCAGATAATGGATGAAAATCTACAACGCTCATCAATCCGGCCGATCCTTAAAAGGAAATGTTGGGGCATGGGTAACAATGTCCAAGGTCTAGCAAATCGGTTAATCCCCGATCAGGAAAACACCGCTTGTTGGATGTGAAATCAAAAAAAAAGGATCAAGAAGCCGTAGGGCTAGACCTAAGGCAGATGCCATCTTCTAGCACACAAACTGATAGAAATGTATGCCCTACAAGCCAATCATATATGATATGATTCGACATTTCTAGAAATATCTCATTCAATTAATCAGGCAAATCTTCATTATAAGATCTTATTAGATGCGAATATCATAATGAAGTCCTTGATCAAATACAATGATGATTAAATCATGATGAGATCATGATAATGAGATTGATCATCTAGAGGTATTTGATCCAAATGTTCCTAGTCATAGGATACTTGAGACGGGACATCAAGGATCCGGATAGACTAGTGTATGTGATGTCTTCTCATGTGATGAGAACGACCGATCTCATTGGTCATTAGTGTGGAGACACTGAGATACACATACAGATGCTCATTAGTTGAACGAGTTCACTGAACTGGCCGAATTAGAAACCCTGAATGGTATCTTACCGAACTGTCTGTCTGGGTTTTCTATCATCACGGTTGCATGGTCGGACCTTTTACCTGAGTCGCCAAAGATGCCTTGTTGGGTGGAACTTGTGCTTTGACAATTGACTTATGGATCACTATTTAGATGGTCCAGTATAGCAATGGATTGGGTACAAGGAAAATCCGATGGAGGCAATTGAGCGGATAACAAGGGATCGTCCACTCTCGGTAAGTGAGAGTGAATGCCCTATGGGATAGTACTCTAAATCCCTGGCCAGGGTAGATAGGATAATTGGAAAATGAGTTTTCCAATTGATCCAATTTCGAGTACAGGATCCTATAGAGTTGGTACACTAAGGAGTTGACAGTCGATGCCGTACTCCTTTCCGACCGGGACACTAGATGGATGAAGATTTATATCTATGTGGTAACTGATGATGGAAAGGCTCAATGGAGATGATATTATCCCCATAGCCATTTGGGATCATGGGATGTGGCTTGTACCCCTTATGATCGGTAGGCCGATTAATCTGTTATCAGATAACGGATTTAATTAAATTAAATAGAATTGTTCTATTTTATTTAGGCCTCAACCAAATAGGCTATTGGGCCTAGTGGGTCACACACAAAAGGACTTATCCACAAGTACAGGGGCAAGGGCGTAATTTTTGGAGATTTTGGGTTTTTATGAAAAATTACATAATTCTCTATAAATACTAATGGTTTCAACCAAACCCCATCAAGCCAAGGGTGAAAACCACGTTCTTAGCCTCCTCCCTACCTCCTCCTCTCTCTAAAAGGTGTCCATGGTCGATGGAGCTCCGTTCGAGAAGAGTTCTCGAGGCCGGCGCGAAGGGAGAACCTGCTGTGGATGAAGTTCGTGTGGATACTGCTGGAGACCGGACACTTGAACGATTTGAAGAGCTTAATAAGCTCATCTCCTTCCTCTCCATGGGATTATATGAATCCCTATCAGGTATATTCGAACCCAATTTGATCGGTTTTCGGTTTTCGTCGTTCGGTTCTGATTGAGACAGATTCTAAAGGAACCCATAAGAATCGTCACTTCTGCTACACCATATTTTAATGGACGATTCCTTACATGAACTCGGTCCCAAAAAAGAAGAGGAAGAAAGAGGAAATGAAAGAAGGAGAATGGGAGGAGAGAGACAGTGTTGATGCCCCGTTTGTTCTTTCATCATTTAGATTAAAAAAATACTTTATTCCTTGTATTTGTTCCGTCTTGTAAATGTGTTACCACGGTAGTTTATCAAAGGGTTATCGAGCCACCACTTGGTGTAATTAACATCGAATCTATTCGTGGATTGATGGAGAGAGGTTAAACCATAATTCAAAGAATTCACGTCATAACCTCGCCACATAATTTGTAATAATTCTAATAATCGTCAAACTATTTTTTATGATGCCGAAAGAGGTAGAACGGGAGCCCTGTCGTCACTGTTATCGGAGATTTTCGCTCCATAAAAAATGAGGGAAAATGTCATCGCACCCACACCGCACCACGTTTTATTTTATCTCCCAAATAATTTTTCATAAAAAAATAAATAAAAAGAGATTAAACAATGAATAAATATCGAGGTTCGAACAGAGTGTTAGACCAACAAAAAGAAGTGAACTATCAAAAGGATTGTAGCTAAGATACAAATGCTAAGGTTGATATGTGATCACACACATATAGATAAAAATCGCAATGAGGGCATTAATGATAAAATGGAAGTTACGAGAATCGATGATGTGATAAAAAATGAAGATTTTGTTGATTTGGACATATTTGACATCCTTTTGAGATCTTGATTAGACAAGTCAAGGTCCTGGTGTTATTGGACACAGAAAAGGTTGGAGGTAAACCCAAGTTAACTTATGTAAACAAATCCAATATGACTTGGAAGATCTAGATATACAGAAGAAGATAGCATAGAATAGTGTAAAATGAAAAGGATGAATTTATGTACCAGATCACAATAATCTAGGTTTAAGATTTTGTGTTTGAGTTTGGTAAACTAGGAAGGCTATGAAAAGTACTTCCTTTACCTCTATAGATGTTGTGGTACTCATAAGATCTTGTTTTATACCTCTAATATGTAGCAATTATCTTTTGATTTCTCTTTAAATTTCTTTCTTCTTTGAGTGGCACCTTTGAAATAGATGCAATAACAGGAAAGCGAGTATAAACTGTACTAACTGATTCATTAATAACATAAGAACCAAAACAGGGAGTTTGGTTGTGTTTTTTTTAGGTAATTTTATTTTTGAAGTAAACACATATTTCATGTGTTTGACAAAAATATTACAACTTTTAAAACTTTTAGAGTGATATTTGATAGTAATTTTTTAAATCAAAATATATGTACATAAAAAAACATTTCATACCAACAAAATAGTTATTTAAAATATTAAAATTATTTATTTACTTATCTTGTTATTTATCTATTTGTTATTTATCCTTCTCTATATCTAGATATTTATTTAACTGTTTGTATATCTACGTATCTATCTCCACTGCTTCTCGCTCTCCCGACTCCTCTCCCCCCACCTTCCGGCTCTCCCCTTCTCTCCGGCCTCAGCAGTGACGACAGATGATGAGGTTCCGACGCCGGTGGCTAAAGGAGGGGGACTCCGGTTGTCACGACCCGGATTTTTAATATGCACAGCGGAAGATAATCCGGCGACGTAACGGGAAAGGATATCGGTCTGGAGCCAAATAAGACTAAAATCACAATCCAAATTCATAATTCCATACTTTACAACTTAATAACATAGAATCAAACATCTATCTAACAAATTAAATACCAACATTGAATGAGAAATCCACTAGCTCCTCGAATTCCAAAATACCACTACGCTTCTGCTGCGCTAAACCTGTAATCCTGAAAAATATTAACAACGGAAGGGGTGAGTCACAACAGACCCAGTAGGACTTACACCCGAACTACCCCTTTATAATAACAATTCTAGTGGTATTCTATACATAATAAACCTACAAATCAGATTTAATACATAGGATGTAAACTAATATTATATCTTTAATTAATTGATTACAAAGTCATTCTACTACCCCAAATGATAGCCAGACTCTATATGCATGAAAACCAACATAACCTACACATTAGGCTACTCTAGGTATGCACATAACCTGACATAAAACCAATGACACATCTATAACATACCATCTATGCCAATCTACATAACTAGACACCTGTCTGAGTAAATAACATGCTCCATCAGATAAATGCAGTCACATCACAAAACTAGCACCAGATTTACCATATAGTAGAATGTAACATATAGTAACTAAATCCCATAGTACCCCATAGGCAGGGGAGTACTTAGGATCAACCGCGGTATCTGGGATCGAAGGATGCTCCAGATTGTTCTAATTCATCCGTCGCCCACAGACCGAACCATAGTCTGGTGAAGTATATTTCCATCACAATGCAGCTCACTGCACTAACCACATTCCACACCATGCAAGCATTTAATTAACTCAGACAGTAAAACATGAACATTTAATTGGCAATCAAACATGAAATACATAGATGAACACCCATGGTTCTATGCACCACATATTTGAATACCACAACACAATCTAACACAAACTAATGCATATACATGGAATCATGCAATTTACAACCTAAACATGACAATTACATGCTTAAACAGAACCATCTATCTAATAAAAGATAATAAACTAAATTCTAACCACATTATGCCTAAACTTTACAACGGCTTTTTATCAAATCGGAATATTCATGATTAAGGTTCATCGCGATGCAAACATACTAAACTAGCTAAATTTAGACATACTCAACCTATCATGAAGTCTAACATACATGAATAACCAAATTAATCTAAGTATGCACAACTTAAACAAATTAATCTAACTCTATGTAAATATGCAAATAAATCCAAAACAGCCCATTAACTACAATATTCTAATCCTGGTGATCTAAACATGATTATTACGGTTTAATCAAATATATTAGATTGCTAAGAATAGCCGAGACGCCTACCTTGACGGCAACGGCGAACGGCGCACGGAAAACCAAGGAGATTGAATTTGGCGACGAGGCTGCCGCGGTTGCGTCGGCGTCGAAAAACTGAGTCGGGTAGGTGTTTTCAAAACTGCCGGAGGAAAAAGAAATAATGAACAATGGAGCTTGATAGAAAATAATAGGAAAGATGGCGATAGGAGAGAGGATGTATCACCGCGCTGGAGAGAGAAGAAGGGCGCACGGCGGGCGCACGGCGGAGGGCCGCGCGGGCGGCGGCGCAGGCGGGCGCACGGAGGGGGGTTGACCGCGGCGGCGGCCGCGGCGTCTCGAGGCGGGCGGCGTCGCAGCGGACGGCCGCGTGGCGAGGCGGCGCCGCCGCGGCGAGCGCGCAGCACGCTCGGCGAGGGCGGCCGACGCGGCGTTGACGAGGCCGCGGCCGATGTCACCGGCCGGGCGGGCGCACGTGGCGACGGCGGCTGCGCCCGGGCGAGGTGGCGATGACGCGGGGCCGAGGCGGCGATGTCGAGGACGGCGCTGGGCGGCGACCTCGTACGAGGTACGAGGAACCGGGCGGCGGGAACGCGGGCGGCGGGCGTCTCGCACGGGGAGAGGTGGCGACGCGGGGGCCGAGGCGGCGTCTCGCGGACACGCGGCGGCGGGCGGCGTGAGCGCGGTCTCGCGCGCGGGAAAAAGGGGGAGAGGCGGGGTTGCAGGCGGCGGCGACCGAGGAGGGGAAAAAGATGGGGAAAAATAGGGTTTTTCTCGCGGGGGAAGAAGACGGCGCGGGGAGGGTTCGTACGGGGGATTTCGACGGAGAGAACGAGGGAATAAATAGGGGAAAAGAGGGTTAAAATAATATTAAATATTTATTAATCTATATATATTTTTTTTTTAAATACCGGGGTATTACACCGGTGGTCTTGACAGATGAAGCAGGCAACTCCAGCGGCAAAAGAAGTAGGGGGAAGTCGACCGCGACCCTCTCCCTCTCCACTTCCTCTCTTTCTCTCTCCCCCCTCGTACCTTCTTCTTCCGGAGACCATCTCCCTCTCCTCTGCCTCGGCTTAGTGCCGCAGGGTCATTTTATAGGCCGCGGGGTTTCTTTCATATCGAGAGGGATCCTGACAGTGTCAGCTTCCCCGGACGAATGCTACGGGAGTTTCGGCCAGCTGCCGACTTGCCAGTATCCATCCCTGCTTCTCCCGGGCTCTCGCGGGTGTCTTCAACGGGAGACCAGCTTGCCTCGACGCTCCCCTGAACTCCTGTCTTTGAGGTGCCGGGGCCTTCCTGGACACCTTTTCCCTTCCCTTATTCCCGGAGGACAATCGCCACGGAATTCGCATAAGCCACGATAGGCCCTCCTCTGCTGAGTTCAGATCAGCTCAGTCTTCGGGTGGAGGGAGCGCCCTCAATCTCCAATAAAAAAAGGTCACTATCTCAACTACTAATTAAGTGAAGGGTAGTGAGTTAGTAAGACATCGGTAACGATTTAACTTCATCCGTAACGAATTAATGAGTCAGTGAACTGTTATTGAACTACTACTGATGTCTTACAAATTCACTACCGAACTTAATACAATTCATTACCGATGGATAGTGAGTTCGTAAGGCGTCGGTAGCGGTTCAGTCATTTTCGGTAGCGATTCAGTCATTTTCGGTAGTGGTTCATCAAACTTGTTATTTGAACCGTCACTTAAATGACTTGAGGTCGTGATTTTTTTATTGGGGACTGAGAATACTCTCTTCAACCGAGGACTGAGATGATCCGAACTCTCCCCCCTGGTTATTTCGTCGCCTTTGGGGGTAATCTCGGCCTCCAAAGACTGTCACCCAACTACCAGGGGCTCAAATCCGGTAAGCCTTCGATGACCCCCGCCTTCACCAACAGTTCTGAGTAGGGGTGTCAATGGCCTAGGCTTGGGCTAGCCCGGCCCAGGCCCACTACAGCTCATATACATAGATCTCAAGCCCAAGCTCATGTAAGAAGCTCAACGGGCTTGAGTTTTGTAAAACAATCACAAGTAAAAAAATCTACAAAAATCATAAAATTATAAAATTAACCTCATCAATAAATTAAAGTTACCCTTTCAGGGTTTTGAGCAAAATTTGATTTTTTTTTTTCTTGCAATATCCCACCTACCTAATGCAACTTTCAAAATATAAACCCGCAAACCTCCTTACTTGCAGCACGTGATTTACTTACGTAGTTACAAGCCCATACAACCAAAACCAACCAATTCGGGTGACCCAATCTCACCCGGTCGCTACTTGGCTTACAATAAATCTAAGCACCGAGTTATACATGCATCTAGAGTTCAAGTTGATGATGACGATGCATCAATGATTGTCAAATGCTAAGAAAATATTAAAGGTTTTGCATAACTTGAAAGAGGGTGTCCAGAATAGAAAGTTGGAAAGCTGCAAATTACAATCATAATGCATCTGAAGAAGGAAATGGAACAGTTGTCTTCATGAACAGTTTCACTGCTTGGAGTGCTCCAATTCAAAATTTCTAGAGCATCATAAAGTGCTTAGTTAACACCAACTAACTCAACCTTAATGTGCCAAGCAGGAAGGATATGTCAATTCTGACTATGCACCTTTACATGCAGACCAACTTCGGCTACAAGTTAGATAGTTGAAGAAGAAGAAAATATGCATACCAGATAAGAAGTTGCTTTCACTGGCCCAACTAGTATGAGCAATAGAACAACAGTGGCAACCTAAAACATAGAAGCATAAAAATGAACCTATGGAACCACCTTAAAAGTCATGAGAAAAGAGAAATATAGAGTACTCAAGTATACAAACCATGGTTTTTCTGTCAACTATCAGGCCCCATCTCAATGAAAAAATTACTATTGACAATGAGAAGAAACATCCTAGGTAATTCTAAGGACATTAAAATGACACATTTATCAGTGCATGCTACACAAGTTGAGAAACAGGGTACCAAGTATTTGCAGTTTCACTCTATGCCTGAACAAAAATGAATTCACACACGGACCAATTCAAAATTTCAAATAACCACTTGTATACCCCCCCCCCAATTCCATCAAAGCTACAGGAATCAGGGAAGTAGTAGTTGTGTGGTTTGAATGAAGCCTTCTAGATACCCATCGTGAATTGCTACAAATGGAATATCATGCTTAAGAGAGATTTCTTCTAATAAAACAGAATAAATATACTAGCTTAAATATGGTAAGATAAGCACTTCAAAGGTGCCAGATTACGGCCTTCAGTCTTCACTTGGCGATTGGGTGTGTTTTAATTGTAACCTACAGCAAAAATTTATGAACAATGATTTATCACCACCTGGCCTTAAGCATATAGCACCCAGTTTCCATTATGTTTGATGAAATACTAGCGTATGGTGCAAGGGAGTGTATTGAGCGCTCAACATGGAATTGCTTGACACAAAAGACCCCAACTTATTGGTGACAGGACTCATATAAATTTAATGAATAGCTATTCCTGGAAACTAAAAAACTCTTCTTAATAAAATTTTGTTTGCACTATGGTCATTATCTATGAACTCATGCCACAGGACAAGTACTATGTTTAGATCAACCTCCTGTAATAATCTGAGCATCATCACAATTAACATTCTTTACGCTACTGTAGACTACGCTTAACTTGTTTATTTAGACAAAAAGCCCAAGTTATAGATGTTTCACATGATCCTTATAAAAAAATACAAATATGAAAATAAGACAACATAAAAGAAAGAGTCTAAATGTACCTAAAAATCATAAGATTATAAAGACATTCATTCAGAACTCTTACTCAATTACTTGAAGACAATGTGAGATTATAAATATAATTAGGCCGTCAATAAGACTTTCTTTGTATTGCCATGCAAAGGATTCTCTAACCAGAGCATTACAAAATCCCTATCAAGTATTTTTTATCTGTATAAAATAAACAATAAGCAACCCTCATTTACAGCCCACACTGGAACAGAGGGCCAAGAATAAAGAGAAGATGCTTATTACGGTAATTTGGTGAATCGTGTGCCTTCTTTGGATGGGAAATGTAGGCTCTCATATCAGTCTCACCAACTTGAGGGTCCAAATATGCCAAAAACATGGAAAAGATAAACCACAGAGGCACTTCAACTATCTGAACGGGTTGCTGGGCCACAGGTTGAGCAAGTCCGCATTTGACAACATTTGCCTTAATATTTTAGGCCAAGAAAACCTTCTTGTGCACAACCAATTTATCTGCACCATTCTTAAGAATGCTTCTAAGGCCAAAGTTCCACCACCGGCTGTCCATCATAAGAAGAAAATGAATCCCAGTATATATGCTGGAAAAGAATTCTCTTTGAAAGATGATGTGTTCCATCCATCTTTAATAGCCAAAGTGAGTGGAGTAATCCTTTGTCGATCATCTCACATGTGCCGATCAATGAATTGTGGAACTAAAGATCTGCCTAGCCTTCTGACCTCAAATGGGAAAAGGTCCATGAATTTTCCTATCAGTCTCAGGCCCCAAAAGAGAAGGAATGGGCCTACTGTTGTGTGGAAATGGGTTCTGCAAGTTCCTTCTTGGCAACCTTTATGAGAAAACACACTTTCATGAACGTTCATTCTGTGAGTTTGGTAAATCATACTCTACCATGTTCGTGTTCATTGCGGAAATCAAATTCATCAACAAAGAATGCGGAAACTTACCACACGAGGCTTCACTTGGAACTGTTTTGCATTTATGAAAGGGCTGTGTCAAGTACATACGGCCAGCATTGATGCTATGACCCGATGGCGGACTGAACAGAAGCGCCAAGAGCAAAGCCTCGGTCGAGACCTCAAGAGCTCTTCCAAATATAGCTACCTATGTGAAGTTGAAGCGGACGAAGGCACAACACCGCGCGGCCTAACAAGCTCAGAATCCCATTGCGAGTTGCGCTGCCGCTCAGGGAAGTGGGGAGGAAGCCGGCGAACGGGAGGGAGGTTGGATAGTGGTGGATGGCCGGCGGAGCTCCCTCCGCAGCTCCACTCCGATGGTCGCCGAACCCTCTGCCGGCGTCAAGCGGCAGAAGTCAAACTCGAACTACCGTGCTGGGGCTCGCGGTCGCAGGCGAATCTGACCTGACGAGCTGTAGACAGGCCAGCGGGCCAAAGATCGACGGGCCGATCAATTTATGTAAAATGTAAACCAAGTGTTTTATCAAGCCCGCTTCCCTTTTTTAAGGGCTCGGAGCCCAGCCCGCAATGGGCTTGTTGACGGGTTAGCAGACTAAGCCCGTTCATTTGACACCCCTTGTTCCGGGGCTAGCTCCGCTCCAACGGCCTGCTGAGTTGGTGGGCTCCATCAAAAGAGAGGTTGCTTATTATTTCCATGAACTCAGCGTGGGCCTGCTTAACGCTCGAATCACAGCCCATTAACAAGGGAATGTTTGATAAGCTTTAAAGTAAGCTATGCTGTCAATAAACCCAGCCCATTGTCTGCCAGGAGGGTGGTCGCCGGTCGGCACAAACATATTATTTCAGGTTGTTTTCCTTGGATAAAATTGAAGTGGGCTCGAAGAATGGGCTAGAGTGATCAGAATTAGTGGGTTGTTTCACATCGTGAAGCCCATCAAGGGCTCCAAGAGTGGGCTCGGAGAATGGGTCATTGTTAGCAAAACCGAAATGGGCATCGAAGTATTTTGGAAGTAACACTGGGTGCTTTGACTGCGACACAAATGGCCTTTGTTACTCAGACGTATAAAGTGGCAATAATGTTGAAGTGGCATTGACATTAAACTTAAGGTTCAAAAAACCCGACTTTGACTGAGTCCGACTTACACCGTTCTCCTGAAAAAAAAAACTGTGCTACTTCTTAGAAAAAATCGTGAGAGAGGGGAGGCAGAGGAATCCGCTCTCCTCCCATCCCCCTCTGCATTCTGCCCAAACTCACCTACAGCGCAGCGCACGCCTCCCTCTTGCTTGTCCTCCGCCTCCGGCAACCTCCGTCGTCTCCTCCGCCAACGGCCGGTATCGGCCTCTCAGAGATCACGAGGCTCCCGACGGCCTCGGCCGAGACTCGTCGGTCCTCACATCGCACGGCGGGGCAGACGGCCACCTTCATCGCCGTCCTCATCGACACGCTGCTCTCTCCCTCCCGACTCAAACTCCGCGTGGCCCGATGGAGATTTTGTTCGACCAATTGTTTACCGTGACATCCGCCCTCTCGACGATTGACCTCGACAGGACGGCGGAAGAACTCTTCTACAAAGCAGAGGAACTGACAGACCTTCGTATAACTCTGGTGGCCTACACGGCCGCTGCCCGCCGGCAGCAAATGGAGCCCACTTTCCAAGTATTATCGTGGCTGGAGGCGACGAGGAAGGTGCTTTCCGATGTGGAGATCTTCAGAAGAAAATACTTGGACTGGAGGGATGAATATCATAGTCTTCTTTTCATCCTGCTGAATCTTGCTTGTTACGTTCTCCGCCGCTCCCGTTGCTTGAGGGAAGCAAATGACCTGCTGCGCAGAGTCAGAGAACTTACGACGGCTGAAAGTAATATGAGGGAGGTGGCGCGGCGGCCAACTCCGCCGCCAATCGAGCTTGTTCCGTCCTCCACCTTGAAGCTAATCGGCCGGCTAAAGGTTCTGGAGAAGATCCTGAGCTGCCTGAGCGACGACCACCCTGCCAAGATCATCGGGATCTGCGGCATGGCGGGGGTGGGCAAGACCGCCCTCGTGCAAGCCCTCAACAACGACATGTACGGAAGGTCGCCGAGTTTCGAAGTGGTAATCTGGACGACCTTGACCAGGGATTTCAATTCGAGGTGGCTGCAGCGGTACATCGCTGAGCGCTGCGGTTGGACTCCGGAGAGGTCGCCCGGCTTCAATCTGGACAATGTGCAGTGCCTCGTGAATGAGAAATTAGTGCACTCCCTGTTGGTCTACCGGAAATTTCTGTTGATCGTGGACGATGTATGGACACCTTTTGATCTGGAAGAGGTTGGAATTCCTCGTCCTGATGTGAATAACAAAAGCAAAATTATCTTTACCACCAGATCGGATCGTGTTCACTACGCCATGGACGCAGACACAAGGATCCAGGTCGACCCCCTGAGCGACGACGACTCGTGGGACCTCTTTCGAACGAGAGTGCCGCCCGAGGTCCTGAACTCGCCATCGGTCCAAGAGCACGCCAAAGCCCTGGTAGCCGAATGCGGCGGCCTACCAATCACCCTCGTAAATGTCGGCAGGGCGATGGCGACCAAGAGGACGCCTCCCGAGTGGGAGCATGCCCGTAAGTCGATGCGGGAAGCGGTCACCGGCCTCCGCGGGATGGAGACGGTGGTGGCGGCCGTGAAATGCAGCTTCGATGGTTTGGAGGATGATCTGCGGAGAAGATGCCTTATCCACTGCTGCCGCTCCTTTCCACGCGGGGACGACATCGACGTCGAAGATATCGTCAGTTCCTTGATGAAGGGAGGCTTCCTCGACGAGGACGGGGCGGAGGATCGCCGCGCCTTGGGCTTCACCATCATCGGAGACCTGAAGGCGGAGTTCTTACTGCAGAACGGTGACGGCGGCGACAGTCAGGTGAAGATACATCCTGCCGTGCGCGCCATGGCCTTCTCCATTCAGAACAGATGATACAGCCGGCGTTACGAATTGCTGCCCGGAGGATTTGGGTGCCGAAAATCTCAGGTGATGTTTGATTTGACTCTCTAAAATCTTAATTTCAGATGAAGTGTTTTGTTGCCGAATTTTTGATATAATTTTATGTTTTCCTAACAAAATTTGTTAAAACACGTACCTGACAAGCACAACAAATTTATGTTTACCAACGGATTCTTTTCTTATGCAAAAAATAGAATAAAAAAAAATGGTGAAGCACTTTTTTTTTTATCTCGTGCCCCAGATATTCCCTATGTTCGAGATATTTGTGACTGGATGCTATCTCCAATTTAAATGTACCGAATCTAGAACAAACTGAATAGAAACTTCCTTCCATTTATTACGATTGTAAGCATGATATAAAATCCTAATCTTCACAAATGTCGAAATTATTTCTCCTTCTATTGTAACGGTTTTGAACAAAAACAAAAACTCACCTGTAATGCCCCACCATCTTCCCTCTCCGCCGATAAAGAAATTAGACAATGGTTAGGCTATGTATTCATACGTGGCAATTGCCACCTCATATGTACACGTGTGCCTTCACATTGATATAAATACAAATGAGCTGAGGAGTGAACCCCAATTCGGGTGATTCTCCTGCTCTTTCTTCACAAACGGTGTTCTGCTAGAGTACTCTGCATCTTCTCCAATCCTCGGTGCTACTGTCCTTCAAGCTTTCGAAAATTGCATCTGGTCAATTCTAACTTCGTATCAGAGCAAGTTAATCTTCTGTTCATCTATTTTTTCTTCTTCAGATTATTGTCTGTTTAGTCTTCATGGAGGATTCTAGTTTGAGTGGATCGACGAATGTTCCTATTGCAATGGCTTTTCCCTTGAGGTTATCATTCACTACTGGATCTCTTTTCTTCTCTCTCCCTAGCATCACACACATATTTGCTGTCAAGTTAAATTCCGATAATTACTAAATATGGCGTGGTCAATTTGTACCGTTTCTTAGAACATATAAGTTGATGGGATTGGTAGATGGATCTGTTCCATGTCCACCATAATTTGTTCCTGATCCATCTGGTTCATCTATAGAGATTGTTAATATAGATGCGGATCTATGGAAATAGCATAACAATCTGATTATTACAGTGATAATGTCATCCGTTAGTGATTCAGTTCTTCCCCTAATTGTCGGTCTTGAGACTTCTGCGGAAGTATGGACAACACTTGAAGTTATGTATAACTCTTCTTCTACCACTCGATCTCTTCAATTGAGACTTCAACTTCAAAACCTTAAGAAAGGAACTATGAAAATTTTAGAGTATCCTCAGAAAATGAAGAATCTAGCTAATGCTTTGAGTATGACTAATGATCCGATTTCAGTCAGTGAGCTTCTTCTATATGTTCTAAATGGATTAGGTTTGAAATATGATTCTTTCATTACAGTTGTGACCACTAGAGCAGATGCTGGAACTTTAAGTATTGACAATATCCAAGGTCTTCTTCTTAATCATGAAATACTGTTACTGCAACGTCAACAAAATGTAAATGAAGTTATAGCAAATATGGCAACAACTACTTTGAATGTACGACAACAATCTATTCAATACAATCAAAGGGGTCATGGAAGAAATTTCAGAGGTAGAAATGCTGGTCATCGTAGGAATCAAAATTACAATACTGACAGAAATCAGTTTTCTAGTAATTAGTAGTAGAATGGTTCAAACGTTGGTTATAATTCTGGGCAGTTTTCATCCTTTTCTCAACCGATTTCAATAGTTTGTCAACTCTATGATAAGAGAGGACACATTGTCCTCAATTGTTGGAGACGTTTCAATCCAAATTTTAGAGCTGAAAATAATTTTAATCAAGGGTATAATAACTCCAATGTTCAACCGTATTCTGCTAATGTGGCAACCATGAATCCAGGATATGCTAACAACCAATTTGATCCAAACTGGTACCCGAATACTAGAGCAAATAGCCATATGACACCAAATGCTAACTTGCTTTACAATTCAGTTAATTACATAAGGCCGAAGAAGGTGGTTGTTGGAAATGGAGAAGGATTGCCTATATCTCAAGTGGGCACTTCAGGTTATAAGAATTTTCAACTTCATAATACTCTGCATGTTCCTATTTTAGCTAAAAATCTTCTCTCGGTATCACAATTTGCAAAAGATAATCATGTCTTTTTTAAATTCTTTCCTCACTATTGTCTTGTTAAGGATATCAAGAGCAAGAGGGTGCTAGCCAAAGGACACAATACTAATGGGTTGTATAGTCTACCAGTTGAGCCTTCTTGGAGACCGACTGGTTTTGTTGCATAAACGGGTGACATTTGGCACAAAAGCTTGGGTCATCCAGCATTTGCTACTTTCCGAAAAGTGCTTCAAACTATTGGAGAACGTCTAGTTTTAAGCATAGTTTCTATTGTTCACACTGTGCTCTTGTAAAGAGCCATAAACAACATTTCTCTTCCTCTGATTATGTTTCACATTTTTCATTAGAATTAATTGCGTTAGATATATGGGGGCCATCCCCAGTTGCCAGTAGAAATGGATGTCGATATTATGTAGTTTTTCTTGATCATTACAATAGGTATTGTTGGCTATACACGTTAGTTTCAAAAAGTGATGTTCTTAGTGTGTTTGTTCAGTTCAAGCAACAAGTAGAAAATTTGTTCTCGAGGCAAATAAAATATTTTCAAAGTGATTGGGGAGGAGAATTTCAAGTGTTGTCCAAATTGTTTTTAGAAAGTGGCATTATTCATAGAGTTTCATGTCCTTACACACATCATCAAAATGGATTGTCAGAGAGGAAACATAGACATGTGATTGAAACCACACTTGCATTGTTGAGTAATGCTCAATTACCTCACATTTTTTGGGATGATGCAGCTACGTGTGCTACTTATCTTATTAATAGGCTTCCCACTCATGTTTTACAAAATCTGTCACCTTATGAAAAGTTGTTTCAAAGAAAGCCTAATTTATCTATGTTGAGAGTCATTGGGTGTGCTTGCTACCCTCATTTAAGACCCTATAATAATCATAAGTTTACTCTTCAGTCTGAGTGTTGTATTTTTCTGGAGTACAGTGCCAAACATAAAGGGTACAAATGTTACTTGCCGCAACTTAACAGAGTTTACATAGCAATTAATGTCATATTTGATGAGAAATCTTTTCTTTATATGGTGTTGGTTAACAGTGATCCTGTACCAGTTGTCAATGATCAAATGATTACTCTTTCTAATCCATACCAGTCTGGGTTAAATATTCAGTTACATGGCAAATCTGATAATTCATTGCCTACTCAGATTACTTTTGTGCATAATCCTCAGGCTATTCTATCTCCTAATACTCATGTTCATGGTGTTTCATCAAGCCATGATCCTACTACAGCAGTGGACAGTACAACTTCTATTGGTCATAATTTTACTATTTCTTATCACAGTGATACTGACAATTTTGATAGTCCTCCGAAGAAATTTTGATTTCTTAAAGATATACTTATACAACCCATAGCTTTCAGCTCCACTTGGACTGCACTGCCAGACTGCTTATTGTAGACATGCAATTTTAGTCCAGTTGAAGAGCTTAAATTCTTGTTTTAATGAAGAATATTTGAATAACCTTTCAAGGGAACCGAGTCTTCCAGAAAAATCGATTTTTTCGGCACATTTCGAAAAAGATGAGCGTTGACCAAGGTCAAAGCGCCCTATATATAGGGCACCAGGAGCTCTGTATATAGGGGTAGGGCACCTGGCGCCCTGTTTATAGGGCACCAGGCGCCCTACTTTGGCACCAGGCGCCCTATAAATGGGGCACTGGCACCTGGTTGAATCGACTCGATCGGCTGATTTGACCACTCACTGGGACTCGTCTTATCGATCTGACACGGATCATGATGCTAGCGCCCTATATATAGGGCGCTTTGCCGCGTGGAACTGTTTTTCTGATTTGACTAAAGTGCCCTCTTTCGGGCTATAAATAGGCACTCATTTGGAGCTTTGAGGAGGTTCCAACTTGGTGCCACCCTAGAGCTCATCCAACACTACGTTTTCAAGCCCTTTGCCCCCCCTAAACCTTCAAACTGATTCAAATTCCCCTTCCCAAAAACCCGAAAACCTGCTATTTCTGCCATCCAGAAACATAAGCTTTCCTCAACTTTGAAGATCTCTACCCGTTTCTCCTTTTTCATTCAGCATCCAAATTCCCCATCATTAGCTTCATTTGCATATTAGCTACAAGGAGGAGCCTCTACTTCGTCACAAAAGCCATCCAGCACTCCGGAGCGGTGTCGCGAAGAGGGGAAGAAAATCTGCCCAAGCTAGACCTAGTGCCCCATAAATAGGGCACTTTGACCTTGGTCAACGCACCCCATAAAGGGGGTACCTATAGTTGGCACCCTATATGCAGGGCACTAGCAACGGCAGAAGCCGGTTTTGCATTTTTTGGAGTCCGATCGCCCGTCCAATCGGATTTTTGTTCTTCGTTTTCATCTTAAAACCTTTCATCACTTCATTTGGCATGCATTAGGTCATTTTGCATCTCTCATATATTTAAAAACCTACCAAAATAGGGGTTTGGATTTTATCCCAATCCGGTTAGTTCCTTCCCTTTTGCATGTTCAAAACCCATACCAAGCATGATGATATACTCTCACCAGAGCTAATGAACTTTATTTGTTTTCATGTTTTTCCACATGACATTCTTGGGTGAACCCGACCGAGGTGAAGCTTCGACCCGATCAGAAACAAAGAGCTCACTAAAGCTCTCTTCTTTCGGCCGGCCGAGAGAGGAGAAGTTAGAACCTAGCAATCTCTCCCCCCCCCATTCCAAAAGGTACGACAATTAAGCTTACTTTTTATTCCATTTACTTTATATCTAATCATATTTTGGAGTCTTCGACTCCTGGTGACCACATCACCACTAACTTTTCGTTCCAAGAAAGAAAATGAACCACCACCACCATCCCGTTTCGGGTGCTCACACTTATCTTCTTCTAATTCTAATTTGGTTGGTCCATCTCTAACTGTTTCTTCTATAGTTTTCACATCAGCTCAGAACAGTAAGTCTTCTTCTACTGTCTTGGAATAAAAAAGATGCAGTCGATATGCCTTAACTGTTGAAAGATAGTTTATTATGGAGCCTACTTGTTTTAAACAAGCTAATCAACACCTTTGCTGGAGAGAAGATATGTCACAAGAGTATTTTGCCCTACAAGCAAATGGGACATGGTCCCTTATTCCTCCTCCTGCTCATGCCAATCTAGTGGGTTGTGAATGGATATACAAAGTTAAAAGGAATTCTGATGGCACTGTTGCTCAATATAAAGCACGCCTTGTGGCAAAAGGATACACACAAGAACATGGTTTAGACTACAATGAGATATTTAGTCCCGTAGTTAAACCTTCAACCATTCGGATTGTTCTAGCTATGGCTATTAGTCACAATTGGATTATCAAACAATTTGATGTCAACAATGCCTTTTTACATGGTCACTTGGAAGAAGAAATTTACATGAAACAATCTTCAGGCTTTATTGATTCTGCAAGAGCTCATTTTGTTTGCAAATTACACAAGGCTCTTTATAGACTTAAATAGGTGCCTCGTGCATGGTTTTATAGGCTATATTCACATCTTCTGAGTATTGGTTTTAAGGGCTCGGTCTGTGATCCTTCCCTTTCTACATATTCTATCAACCGAGTGCAAGTGTCTATACTCATTTACGTTGATGATATTATAGTCACAGGGAATGATTCAAACAGAATTCATGGTCTTATTTCAAGTCTTGGAAGAGTTTTTTCCCTAAAAGAACTAGGTGACTTGAATTATTTTCTAGGCATTGAGGTAATGAGAACTCCTCAAGGGCTTCACCTTCGTCAACAGAGGTATATTTTAGATTTACTTGAGAAAGTTCAACTCTTGAATTCCAAGCATTTCTCAACTCCTAGTGCTACAAAAACTGCTCTGTCTCTGTCGGATGGTCAACCGTTGGAAGATCCTACACTTTATAGAAGTATTGTAGGATCTCTGTAGTATGTTACAATGACTAGACCGGATGTTGTATATTCAGTGAACAAGGCTTGTCAGTTTCTAGCCTGTCCTACAATTTCTCACCTGAGCTATGTTAAGAGAATTTTGAGATATCTCAAATTGACCTTTACATATGGTCTTCTACTACATCCAAGCAACTTTGAATTGAGTGTGTTTTTTGACTGGCAGGATGCCCCGATGATCGAAAATCCACAAGTGGGTTTGGTATCTTCCTTGGAACCAATCTAATTACATGGACTGCTAAAAAGCAAAATATTGTGGCTAGATCTAGCACATAGTTAGATATGAGGTCCATGGCATCTGCAACAATTGAACTTCTATGGACATTTCAATTACTTAAGGAGCTTTGTCTCAATACTTCTGGTATACATGTTTTGTGTTGTGACAACACATCTACCATATTACCTCACTGCCAATCTTGTGTTTAAAGCTCGAACCAAACACATCGAGGTAGATTTTCATTTCATACAGCAGTTAGTTATGGAAAGAAAACTAAAAATTTGTCACATAGCAAGTAAAGATCAAGTTGGAGACATCTTTACAAAGTCCCTTCCAACTCAACAGTTTGAGCTACTCAGAAGCAAACTCAACGTTCTTCCCTCGCTGAGTTTGAGGGGGGTGTTAGAGAGAACATACAGAAATTAGACAATGGTTAGGCTATTTACAGAATTGGGTCAATTGTATTCATAGATGGCAATTGCCACCTCATATGTACACGTGTACCTTCACATTGATATAAATACAAATGAGCTGAGGAGTGAACCCCAATTCGGGTGATTCTCCCACTCTTTCTTCACAGACGGTGTTCTACTAGAGTACTCTACATCTTCTCGAATCCTCCGTGCTACTGTCCTTCAAGCTTTCAAAAATTGCATCTAGTCAATTCTAACTCTAACCACCCTCCGACTAGTTTTCCTCTCTCTTTCTCCCTCTCTCACGCAGTCTTCCAACCCCTCCGGATGCCCCCTTCCTCCTCCTCGCCGTCACAGTCGCTACCGCATCCCTTCACCACTGTCACGAATGCCGCCGCCCGTTGTCACCATCGCCTCCCTTGTTCCACCGAAAGCCACCACGGGAACACCCCCTGCCGCCGGTCATCTTACTCTCCTCCTCCTCGTCGCCTGGCCGGCACCCCCTCCGCCGGAGCCGCCCCTCGCCATTGACCGCCACCCCAGCTGCCACCGACCGCCTCCCTCGAGTGCCGCTGCACGAGCGTCGCGCTCATGCATCCGACCCGGCCACCTGGCCCGCTTCAGCCAAAGACGCATCCGGCCCAGCCTGGTCCAGCCCGGCCTGGCCGCCAGCCTAGTGCAGTTTGGTCCATCCCAGTCAAATCATGCAGTTCGGCGCCCGTTCAGCTTTATTTGGATTTTTTTTGACTTATTAATTGAAGAAAAGAGAGGAAAGCCATAAAATAGCATAAAATATAAAAAATATCAGAAAAATCCCAGAAGAATCTAGGTAGGTTTCCCAGGTTTGTATAATTATTTGGATCAATAATTATGTGAAAATTACATTAAATTGCTTAATGACTCTAGATTAGCTTAATTAAGGTCCTTGGAGTTGTAATTAATTGTTTGGTCAATATTTTTGGAACCAAATGTTTGTAAATGATAATTCGTACATTATGAAATTTTTTAGCATGTGGTTATTTTGAGTAGATCTTTTTTTATGAATTTTTATTTATTATAGTTATTTATATGTATATATACTAATTTTGACATAGATTTGAGAATCAATTATGTCTGAGCTTAGGAAAAATCATATGTCATCAAATTATATTTCATGAAACCTGTTTAGGTTAGATTATGGTTGAGGTAATCATAACATTAATTATTTAGTTTATGCTAAGCTGGATTTAGGTTAATTATCTTGTATATGTACTTAAGCATATCTAGTTCGGTTTGTTATTGCATGTGTGTAGATTAAGTAAAATATGTTTAGTTTGGTTTCAGATCGTGAGTTATAGTATGCATGGTTTAGTTACGTCAATTTGGTCATGATTAGTATGAGTTTTCATTTAAAACATGTTCAATTAAGCTGGTTTGCTATATGTCTTGTCTAAGTTGTTATGAATGGTATTGCATGAAAGGTTTGAAATTAGATGGTTATATATTGTATGTGGATATGTGTGGTATGATTATGAATACGATGAACTCTTACTACAGCATGCTATAAAGGCTTCATTAGCCTATGTTAGTTAATTGTCAGTGGACAATGGGTAACTTAGATGAATCTAGCCCTCCCATAGATTATGAATTACCATAGTTTACTCTAAGTGTCATCACTACCTATATACATTATTAGTCTAACTTAATATATGTTATTGTTATAATATTAGAGCTAGTGAAAGTAAATTGTATATGTGATATGTGAAAGTAAGACGACAAATTTCTTGTTATATGGTTTATGTTTGAAAGAAACGAAATATGCTAGTTGATATGTCAAGTAGGTTATGAGATATATATGTTGGTATGTCATATAGACATGTTGGTGTCATTATATGTTTATAAAAATTAGATTTGTCCAATTATGTTAAGGTCATATTATGTCAAGTATGAAGTCATTTAGAATGCATTTATCTAGTTGTGTGGTTCAGTATGCATTGATTTAGAAGTGTGTGGTTTTGGCATGATCATTTCAATAAAGATAATCCTTGATTGGTTATGGGATAGTGAGGTTAAATATTAAAAGACATGGTATACTTTTATGTTACTTCTCAAGCTAGATATATTATATGTCATCACTTGTTTATACTAGTTATCTGATTGACGAAAGAGTGTAAATTCTACTTAGTCATTTGTGACTCACCTTTTTGTTGTTTTAAATTTTTTTAGCAGGTTTTGAAGAGCTAGAACTTAATGTCAAAGCTCAGGTGGAGCAGGAGAATGCAAGGTCTCCTGCACTTGGAGATGAGCGAATCTCCCTTATCTAAGTTGTTTGTCTTGGTTTGAATAAAGATGTGGATAGACATTAGTTTTATGGTTGGTTCCCTTGACTTGTTGGTTCTTGTAATAAATTTGCTTTATGTTTGAGTATGAAGTCTTGTGGAACGTTGGATTTGGATGTTGGCTTTAATATGTTTGTTTGGATTATGGAATCTGAGGATAGATTTTCTCTCATTGTCACAACGTTGAATTTTTCGATGCATGGTTATGTTGTTTAATTTCCGGGTTGTGACAACGGTGGTTAGCAATTTCATGAATGAATTGCTTGGGTCTACTTTATGCAAACTTGGTACCTTCTATCTACTCAGGTTGTTTTCTTAGTGCACCTTATAATGCCCTCAACCAAGAAGCAGAGCTTGCGGCTTTCAGTCCGATGATAAGTGGCACATTTCTTAAGCAACCGTAAAAGATCCGTATGCTAACCTATTTTAGACCTACATGATTTCATCTGTCTGCTTACTTATGAAAAATACAGACTTTACTTTACCCCTATACCTTTAACATACAATACAACACACAGATTGTTGGGGATGGGACAAAGAAGCATCCCCCAACAGACCACGCAGAGGAAGCATGTGGCAGGCCATTAACTTCGTTATGGGGATGGGATGTTCATCCAGACTCGGTAAATTAGTAAACCGAGCAAAGACGTACATGATCAGTTATAAATTGAACCACGTTAGCAAACCCAATTTCTTGAACCAAAATGATATATTATGTTATAATTAGTTTGGTTTCAATTTAGTCTATCTTTATTTTGCACCGAGTTGGTGAATCTCGGTTGGTTGGCTGACTTGATTGTTGTAGTTAATTCTTATATGGAGAAGTTAAGAGCCGACCCACCCACCCTACAAAATATGACTTCAACAGAAGGATTGGTTTCAGAAATCTTTCAACAGGGGACCCAGTTCGACAATTTTTTATGACTTCCATTCCAATTTGGATGGTAACAGTAGGGGAGGTGCAAAAATGACTTTTATGTTGGGTTTGCGGAAGCGTACCTGAATCCATCGTAAACAAATCGTTTCGAGACGACCTCTCGATCACGTCGGACCGAGCGAGTACGAGGTCTTCCCTCCTCACGTCTCCCGTACAGTCTCGTAGTCGATGGGGAACTCGAGAGCGCCTTTCCGTGGGAATGAGGGGGACCAAGACTCAGTCTTATATAAATAGAGTCAGCCCATCGTGACTCAAACCCTTAAGTTATTAGAATTGTAGATATATCCTTTACACTAATGGGCTCCTTAAATATAATACAAAGGCTTTATTTTATAAAGGCCACCTTACGGGTTAATACTAACATTCTCCCACTTGGCCTTATAAAAATAATAAATATATATTTCAAAATAGCCTTTGGATTATCGGTTTGAAAACAAATTCCATAAGTGCGCACATTTGAAAACATGCCCATTAGTATATCTACAATTCACCTTTCATGCCTAGCTAAGAGAACCTGTCAATATAGGTCGTGGCGGTTGTACATAATTATTAACATACTTCCTTCCATGCACCATAATATCAACAAATTCACTTAACTAAGCCTGTAATCTGAGTACACATAATGTCCCCACTTTAATGTCATACAGACAAGTTCTTCCATTTCAACCATAAATGTTAACAAATACCATAACAAAATGGAAGAGAACACACAATCATCATCACATTACAGAGATCTCTAATGTATCAATTATACCATTCACTAATCCCAAACAAGAAGACCCATGCCCTTTACATGTCCTGAAAAGACCTTAGGTGCAAGGGCCTTAGTCATGGGATCAGCAACCATATCAACACCATTAACAAAACTAATTGATACAAGATGATTGTTTATCCTTTCTTGAACAGAAAGATACTTAATGTCAATGTGCTTATTAGCACCAATTGACCTACTATAATTGGAGAAAAACACTACGAGAGGAATTATCACAATGAAGTCTCAAGGGTTTAGATATTGAATCTATAACAAGAAGCCCCGAGATGAATTTCCTCAACCATAATGCATGTGAAGATGCCTCATGACACCCAATAAATTGCTTCCATGGTGGAGGTGGCAACTATATGCCGTTTGGTGCTTTTCCATGAAACAGCTCCACCACCAATAAGAACACATAACCGAAGTAGACTTTCTCATTGTCGTGGCAACCTGCAAAATCTGCATCTGTATAACCAATCACCTCAAGATGATCAGTCTTGCCATACGTGAGCTCAAAATCTTTAGTCCCCTGAAGATATCTCATCACTTTCTTTAAAGCTCTCCAGTGCTCCATTCCTGGATTGCTTTGGTATCTTGCCAACATTCCCAATGCAAAGCTAATATCGGGACGAGTACAAACTTGAGCATACATCATGCTCCCAAGGGCAGCAGCATATGGAAGAACCTTCATTTCCTGCTTTTCAATCTCATTCTTAGGACACTGATGGAGACCAAATTTATGACCCTTAAAGATTGGCACAACACAAGATGAGCAACTAGACATCCCAAACCTTTCTAAGACCTTGGAGATATAAGCTTTTTGAGACAAACCAAGCAACCCCTTAGACCTATCACGATGAACCTCAATGCCAACAACACATGATGCATTACCCATATCCTTCATATCAAAATGATCGGAAAGAAAACTTTTAGTTTCATATAATAGCCCCAAATCATTAGTAGCAAGCAGTATGTCATCCACATATAGAATTAACACAATGAACTTACTCCCACTGACCTTCAGATATATACATTGATCGGCAATGTTTTCTCGTAAATCCGAAGTATACAATGAAATGATTGTACTTCAAGTACCATTGGCGGGAAGCCTGTGTCTGTTCAGATATGGATTTCTTTAATTTGCACACGAAGATTTTCTTTCCATTCATTTCAAACCCTTCAAAGTTGCATCATGTATACCTCTTCTTCCAAATCCCCATTCAAGAAAGTCGTTCTTACATCCATCCGATGTAATTCTAAATCAAATGCGACCACTAAAGCCATTATGATTACGAAAGAGTCCTTTCTAGAGACCGGGGCAAAAGTCTCTCTATAATCAATGCCTTCTATTTGAGTGAATCCTTTTGCAACAAGTCCGGCCTTATACCTTTCTACCTTGCCTTTAGGATCACGTTTGGTTTTAAATATCCATTTACAACCAACGAGTTTATATCCTTTAGGCAATGCAACAATATCCCAAACTTCATTTTTATGCATGGATTCAATCTCTTCTTTCATGGCATCAATCCATAATTCGGACCTTTTACCTTCAATGGCATCCTTAAATGAGAATGGATCATCATCATTGCCAATATCATAATCACACTCTTGCAAGTATACAATGTAGTCATACGAAATAGCCGGTCTCCCGACTCTACGAGACCTCCTTATTTCCGGATGTGGAACTACATTTTCATTATGAGTATGATCTTCAATTGGTGCATCATTAAGGTTTTCCTCTTCAATGGGAATGACATTATGATCGAGGTTGTAAATCTATCATGTGATGTTTTGCTTGATCCGATCTAAGATGCGCATTAGGAGTAGCAGGGAATGGATCTGTGGTTTCCCCAAACTCCACATTACGTGGTGTAGAACTCCCATTAACCTCTCCATTCTCTATAAATTTGGCTGTATCAGCTTTCTATAATTCTCATAGTGTGGGTTGGACAATAAAATCTATACCCTTTAGACCATTACGGATACCCAATAAAGAAACAACTAATTGTTCTAGGATCCAATTTCTTTTCTTGTGGATTATACATTCTGGCTTCTGCTTTACAACCCCAAACATGCATATGCCTCAAACTGGGTTTCCTACCTGTCCACAACTCAAAAGGAGTTTTAGGCACTGCCTTACTAGGAACCCTGTTAAGGATATACATAGCAGTTTTCAAAGCCTCATTCCACAAATTCAAGGGTAAGGATGAGTTGCTAATCATACTTCTCACCATATTCATGAGAGTACGATTTCGCCTTTCAGCCACACCATTTTGCTGGGGAGTACCTGGCATTGTATACTGAGGTTCAATCCCATTCTCTTCCAAGAATTTAGCAAAAGGTCCAGGAATTCTACCTAATTGACCTTGCCTACCATAAAATTCTCCACCTCTATCAGATCTCACGACCTTAATTTTCCTGTTTAATTTATTCTCTACAAGATCTTTAAAAATCTTAAAAGACTTCAAAGACTCAGACTTTTCTTTTAGCAGAAAATATAGCCATACCGTGAGAAATCATCAATGAATGTGATAAAATACTGTTCACCTCCTATGCAAGAAGAAAGAGGACCACAAATGTCAGTGTGGATTAACTCAAGAAGTTCCTCAGACCTTAAGGCATTCCTTTTCTGGGTTTTGATTTGTTTTCCTTTTATACAATCGATACAAGTACCAAAATCAGTAAAGTCAAGAGTGGGTAACACTCCATCTTTCACCAATCTTAGCATTCTTTCCTTCGATATGTGACTCAATCTTTTATGCCATAGAATTGAGGAACTATCATCAATCATACCACGTTTGACACTAACATTCACATTCAAGGTGGACAAAACATCACAACAAGAGCAATCTGCATTTATTTTATAAAGACCATCACATAAAGATCCTGAACCAACAAAAACAGAGTCTTTATACATATTAAACTTTGAGTTACCAAAACTAAATGAATAACCTAATACATCAAGTTTTGGTAAGGAAATCAAGTTCCTAGACACTGATGGAACATAAAAGACATCATTAAGATCTAGATGGTATCCAGTCTCAAGACGAAGCCTGCAAGACCCTATAGCTTTGACTTTAGACTTGGTCAGATTGCCCATAAAGATGGAAGACTCACTAAGGGTTGGCCTTCGCCGGAAAGGAATACCTGCATAGAATTGGTAACATGAATAGAGGCACCAGAATCAATCTACCAAGTATTAGAGGGTACATTAACGAAATTGGTTTGAAAGCAAACATACAACTGAGAGTTACCTTTCTTCTCAAACCAATTTCTACGTTTTGGACATTCAGCCTTAAAATGTCCAGTCTTGCGACGAAATAGCATTTCTTTTCTCGCTACTTTCTTCATTTCCTCTTTCCCTTTTTTTGGTGGTATGAATTTTCCATTCCCCTTTTTGGGTTTGAACCGCTGAGAAGTAGAAGCATAATTGACCACTAGTGATCCTTCCTGCTTTAATCTCTCTTCCTCTTGCACACACATGGAAATTAACTCATTCAATTTTCATGATTCCTTATGTGTGTTATAAGAGATTTTAAATTGAGAAAACTGTGATGGAAGAGAGTTAAGAACAAATGTAACCAGGAAGGTTTCATCAATAGTCATGCCCAATGCTTTGAGCTTTCCAGCAATGTCAGACATTTCCATAATGTGCTTGCGCACTCCACTGGTTCCATTATATTTCATAGAAGTCAATTTATTTGTGAGCATTCCGGCCATTGCCTTATCGGATCCACCGAATCGTTGTTCAATGGAACCAAGAAATTCTTTTGCCCTTTCACTATCGTGTACGTAACCCCCGATGGTTTTTGCAATAGAACTCTTGATTATCATTAATGACAATCTGTTTGAACGCTCCCACTTTTCAAATTGAACCTTCGATCATTGCTACTTTCATCCGTAATCTCGGCGGGTTTCTCAATACGAAGAGCCAAATCAAGGTCTAGACAACCTAAAGTGATGAGAAGTTGCTCATGCCAATCACTATAATTGGACCCATTCAGTGGAGGAATCATAGACAAATGAGAATGAAGAGAAGCAGGAGTCATAGCTGAAATAACCATAAAGAGCTCACATTACTATCATGATGCAGATAAAATAATATATCACAGCAAAGATCTATAATATCATGACAATCAATAATTCATGACAATTCACTTTAATTCAACAATCAACTAAGAATGCATGAGGGCGGGGATATCTCACCTTCGGGCAAAAGATTCCCCGTGCTTAAGCAGTAATTAGTTAATTATTGATTCCTTTCAATATATACATTGAATCAATGTATACATTACAAAATATACCTTGATGCAATTTATTTATAATGAGAGAGGCACCTTAATTCTCTCTATCAATAACTTCAAGTACTAACATGATCCAAGACCCTTTGGGGCAACTAGAATCATAAAAGAACTTAAAGTCATCAATACAATTGCTTAACATGAATAAACAAATTATTATGCAATTTTCTTTTATGAGAGAGTATCCATGATTCTCTCTATCAATAACTTTAAGTACTAACATGATTCTAGACCCTTCGGGGCAACTAAAACCACAAAATAAACTCAAAGTTATTAATATATAAAATTGCACAATAAGATAACCTTTAATTCATACACTTATAAACCAATATATAAGAATAAGGGTATGAAAGCAATTATAAAATGCATAAGGTTCATATGCAATTTTAGAACATGGTATATCAAAACTTTAACATTGCATGATCCCTCATCAACCATGAAAATATGAAGGAATTATACCTTAATTGATTGACAATTTAAATATATATAAAGTAATATCCAAAACATAAAGGATATTAATGCAATAACATTAATTTACTGTGTAAATCTGTAATCACAGTAAATAAGCATGATAATATGTCAATCAATCCCTGATGATCATGATTTATCACTAACACCATGATTTAAACTCTTAGTAGACCTAATTATAACATTAACAAGGTCATAAATCATGATTTCTATTAAAACAGGGTATTTATGCAATTTTGAATGATTCTAAAAGTAATATTCATGCAATTTTGAATGATTCTAAAAGTAATATTCATGCAATTTTGAAAAGTCTGGATCCTCCTTAATGGATCTAAGTCCGGATATTAAAATCTGGATCCAAAACTGTCTTAAACATTCATTTTATAGCATTTAAATGAAAAAATGGCATAACTGTAAATAGCCAATGGCAAACTTGTGAATAAAATGGGAATACACAAGTGCACTGTTCACGGTTACTGTTCACGCGATTCGCGTGAACAGTAACCGCCCGAGGGCAGCCGCCGCGACTGTTCACTTCTCGCGGCGACGGTAACCGCCGCCGCCATCGCTGCCGCCGCGCGACCGAGAAGATGGCACCACCGCTACAGTTGGTCACCGCCGCTCACCATCAACGCATCCGGTTGGCGCCGCCAAAGGTTGGGAATTTTCCGCCGCTGAAGCCATTGGGTGCAGCCCAGCGCACCACCACGGCCAGCCGCTCCCTACCGCACGGTTTCTACGGTAGCCAACCGGAACGGCGGTACCCTCGTGAATCAGCAGATCTACGTGGCCTAGGACGATGCTCGATTCCATATAGTCGATTCCATATCTCGATACTCGATCTAATCGATCAAGAACGGAATCTAGCGAGTCGACTTCGATACAAGTAGAAATCGGACAAGAAAGAACTCCGATTTCAAATATCAAATCCCCTAGATCTCAACGGGGCTCTGATACCAATTGTTGGGTTTGCGGAAGCGTACCTGAATCCATCGTAAACAAATCGTTTCGAGACGACCTCTCGATCACGTCGGACCGAGCGAGTACGAGGTCTTCCCTCCTCACGTCTCCCGTACAGTCTCGTAGTCGATGGGGAACTCGAGAGCGCCTTTCCGTGGGAATGAGGGGGACCAAGACTCAGTCTTATATAAATAGAGTCAGCCCATCGTGACTCAAACCCTTAAGTTATTAGAATTGTAGATATATCCTTTACACTAATGGGCTCCTTAAATATAATACAAAGGCTTTATTTTATAAAGGCCACCTTACGGGTTAATACTAACATTTTACGCCGACGCTCCTCTTCTTCATATGCACGCACGAATGAACATGAAAAATAATCAGCTTGATTGTACGTATCTCACCACGAGATTATTTGTCAATCGATTGTATCTCGTTGCAAAGATTTTGGGAATTTAGATTTAGCCAAATAACAAAGATGCATCCCGAATCTGCTCTGCTCGGAAGGAAGAGAAGAACACGAACACCGGAGAAGAAACTGAAGAACAAAGATGTTCACGGAAAAGAAAAGAAAAAAAACGTTGGGTTTTTTTTTTATTTTTTTGCATTGCGGGTGATTTTGTTGAAGGGTATTATCTCATATTGGTCACCGGAGAACAGTCCATGCCTTTATCATAGCTTGGACCTGGGTCTCCTAAGTGCACGTGTTTTTTTGAAATTTCACATGGTATCAGAGCTGGTCAAGTTGTAGGCTCTATCCTCCAGTGAATTTATTCTCGTTTTTGCTCGGTCCCACCATGTGTATTCCTATTGTGGCTCTAACGGTGGTGGCTGGCCAAGAGGGGGAGTGTTGAATGGTATTATCCCATATTGGCCACCGGAGGATAGTCGATGTCTTTATCATAGTTTGGACCTGGGTCTCCTAAGCGTACGTGCATTTTTGAAATTACGGTACTGAAACCACGCTTGGGGCAAGACGATGGAGCAAACAACATGGAGACAATACCCAAACTCTGGGCCCAAAAGAGAAATGCAACGGAGGGTGGAGACTACAAACAACCTACTATGAAAAATATATGCAGCATCTTTTTTTTGGGTTGAGTGCTGTATTGTCGTGACAATTAAAATTGGGAGGATCAACCTACTTTGAAATCTGTTTGAACTGAACTCCCCTATTTCATTATCAATAACCATGGTGAGGTACAAACAGACAAGAGCAGCATGGGGGAGCTCAACCAATAGTTTACAATGGAGCACTAACTACAATATTCAATGCCATCTTCAAAGCAAAGGCTACAATATTTAATGACTAAAATCTTACGATCCAGATCCAAACTTGATATGCGTACAGAAGAGCAGCATTTCTTTTTGGAAGAGTGTCGGAGTGGTCAAGCCACCCGACAGATAGATGCCCATCGCCGGGGTTGGAGGGGGGGCTCCCACGCGATGGCCACCGGCGAGGGATAGAAGAGAAGAGTGATATCAAACAGAAATAGTCAAGAGATAATTTTTTGTTTCCAACAAAATATATTAAATTTAGGGCTGACCCTAGATAATTTCTACGTTGATTTGATTTTACAATGTATAAATTTAATTTTTATTTAATAATTACACAATATGTTTTTTTTTTGGGTAGAGTGCTACATCGGTCGTGACAATTGAGACCCGGAAGATGAATCTACTTGAGATCTATTCGAATTAAGCACCCCTACTTCATTGTTAAAGACCATGATGGGGGTAGAAACAAACAAGAGCACATGGCGGGCTCTCATCAAACAGTTTATGGAGTGCCAGACTACGATATTCAATGTCGTCATAACAAACAAAGACTACAATATTTAATGACTGAAGTCTTACCACACAAATTAATACTAAATATGCGTACAAATGGAAGAAGAGTAATATCAAAAACAGAGATAGTTAAGGGTGGTTTTTCTTAAAAATAAAATACTAAATTTAGGCTTGACCCTAATTATTTCTTAGGTTGATTTGATTTTACAATATAATATTTTAATTTTATTTTATTTTAAAATACATAAAATAAAAAAAATTGGGTCTAGTGCTACATCGGTCATGGGAGGATGAATCTACTTGAAATCTATTCGAACAAAAACACCCCTACCCCTACTTCATTATTGATGACCACGATGAGATAGAAACAAAACAAAAAAAAACACGCTGGGACGTCATCAAATAGTTTACTTTGGAGTACTGTCTACAGTATTTAATGTTATCTTCAAAAAAAAAAAACGACAACAATATTTAATGACTAATGCCTTGTCATCTAGATCAAAACTAGATAAGCATAAAAATGGAAGAAGATCAGTAATATCAAAGAAAGATAGTCGAGAGATGATTTTTTTTCTTACAATTAAAATATCAAATTTAGGGTTGACCCTAATTAATTTTTTAGGTTGATTTATTTTACAATATATTAGTTTAATCTTATTTTATTTAAAATTAAATAAATATTTTTTTGAATCAGGTGTAACATTTGACCGTGACAATTGAGACTGAGAGTACGAACCTACTTGAAGATGAGGTAGAAACAAACAAGAGCACATGGCGGGGCCTTATCACATGGATTTTAGTACGGAGTTGGAGTACTGACTACAATATTCATTGTTATCTTCAAAACAGAGACCACAATATTTAATGACTGAAGTCTTACAGTCTAGATCCCAACTTGATATGCGTACTGATGGAAGAAGAGTAATGTCAAGGAGAGATAGTTAAGAGATGATTTTTTTTTTCTTACGAATAAAATATCAAATTTAGGGTTAAATTTTTACTGATTTGATTTTATAATATATTTATTTGATTTACTTTTAATCGAAAATTACATTTTTTTTTTTGAGTCGGAGTGCTGCATTGATCTTGACAGTTAAGACGGGGAGGATGAACCTACTTGATGACGAGGTAGAAACAAATAAGAGTTCATCAATTAGAAGATCGAAGATTTGGTTATTCAAGTCAGGAAAATTTTGCGCATGTCCTGTACCCAAATCGTTCATATTCCCAGGACTGTCAACTTAGTTGCACACCACCTTGCACATTTTTGTCTTCATCAAAACTTTGACATGGACCATTTAGGTTGTACACCTCCGCCGGACTGTATTCAGAGATATGTATGTAATGACTCTATTTTCCTTGAATGAAATTTATCCCTCTCTCTGACCAAAAAAAAGAAACAAATAAGAGCACAGGGTGTGGGGGGCCCCATCAAATAGTTTTTACTATGGAGTGCTGACTGCAATAGTTGATGTTAGCTTGAATAAACAAAGACTACAATATTTAATGACTAAAGTCTTATCAACTGCACATAAAATAAATAAATTTTTTTTGGCTCAGGTACCGCGTCAGTTGTGACAATTAAGACCGGGAAGATGAAAGATGAACCTACTTGAAATCTATTCGAACAAGACACCTTACTTTATTATTAAATGAGAGTGGAGAGTTTCAAATGTGCACTTGAGGTTGCATTCTCGGGTCAATCACAAAAAGATCTTATTTAATATTTCAAAAATTGAGAAATTATTAAATCATATATTAAATGAAATCTCTTTGTGAGTGACTCGAAAATATAGCCTTGGGTGGACATCTCAGACTCCCACTCTCCTTTAATAATAAAGTAAAGTGGAAACGACCAGAGAGCACATGACAGGCCTCGTGAGGTAGTTTACCACGGAGTATTAACCGTGATATTTAATGATATCTTCAAAGGAATTACAAACTACGATAATTTATGACGAATGTCTTACCATACAGATCAAAAATTAGGTGTTGATAAGAATGAAAAAATAGTAATATCAAAGAGAGATAGTCAAGAAAGAATTTGTTCTTCTTACATATAAAAGGTTGAGTTGAACCTAATCAATTTTTTAAGTTGATTTGGATCCTTTTTTGTACATGTACTAGCCTAAACGGCCGGGAGCCTATCACTTGCACAGGCGACGGGGGATCGAGCCTCCGTTGGCTCGGTCCCCACCCGAAACTTCCCCCGCATGAGGAGGGCCAGGCGCCCATGGCCACCTTCCAACCCCGCCCTCCCGCTAAAAATCGTAGGAGAGATGGCAACCGAGCTATTCTCGGCCAGCAAATTGATTTGGCTTCACATTGTATTATTTTAATTTACTTTTATTCAAAAATACGTAAATTTTTTTTTTTTGGGGGTTGAGTGCTGCATCCGTCGTGACAATGAAGGCCGGGATGACAATGAACCTGATCAGAGCACCTGGTGGGGCGTCATCTTTTCATTCTTTTTTTTTTTTGGTTATGACCTCATCGAATAGTTTACCATGGAGTACTACTGATTACAGTATTTAATGTTGTCTTCAAAAACAAACCACAATATTTAATGACTAAAATCGTATCATACAGATATCAAGACTAGATATTCGTAAGAAAGGAAGAAGAGTAATACCAAAGAGAGATATTTAAAAGAGGATCTTTTTTTTTACAAATAAAAGGTCGGATTGACCCTAGATAATTTTTACGTTGATTTGATTTTACAATGTATAAATTTAATTTATTTTTTATTTTAAAATTACATAATACATTTTTTTGTGGGTAGAGTGCTGCGTCGGTCGTGACAATAATTAAGACCCGGATGGTGAATCTACTTGAAATCTATTCGAATTTTAAGTACCCCTACTTCATTATTAAAGACCATGCATGCATGATGATGGAGGTGGAAATAAACAAGAGCACACGGCGGGGCCTCATCTCGAATAGTTTACCGTGGAGTACCGACTACGGCATTCAATGTTGTCATCAAAAACAAAGACTACAATATTCAATGACTAAAGTCTTACCATACATATATGAAAACTCTTTATGCCTATGTCATCCTATATGTACTCCTTTATCTTATGAATGAAGATGTTGTTTCCATTGTCCCAAAAAAAAGAGAACTTCCGAAAAGGATTTATTAATTAAGATTGGTCTTAATATTTTGATTTATTCCTTTCATGCATCCTTGAACATAATACTATAATTTACCTTCTCAAAAATTTGTCATTCCCGTCAACTGTCACACACATAATTTTGATATCATATATATAACTGGTAGCCTTGCTAGGAAATTAACCCATCCAGAGACATCTCAACTAATGGTATTGAGCTAATTAACCCAACAATGGGAATATATAACTGGTAGCAATTGAATCATATAATTAACCCAACAATGGGAATATATAACTACGTACTATTGTCTCATCATCATGATAACGAAGTAAAGTAAGAGAAAAAGAGAGAAAATGAGTGAAACAAAAGAAAGAATATTTCTCGTAAAGTATGATAGTGGGAATTAAAATGAGTGAAACAAAAGAGTTTTAAGAATAAAAATTTTAAGTTAAATGATTAAAAATCAAATATAATGGGGTGTTTGGTTGCATGATAATTTTTGTACACTTTCATGATAAAAAATTATATTAAAATAAAAAGTGAACTAACTCATGACATAAAATTATCATGTTTGGAGGGATGTAATTACAAAAAAGAGTAACTACCACACATGACCAAACAAAGTGGGGGACCACAAGAAAAAAAGAGAGGTGAGACCCTCTTTTTTTGTTTAAGAAGAAAATCACTTTTAAAACATAAAATTGTCATGGTTACCAAACACCTCTTTTAACCAGTTTTGTTACAATTTTTAAAAATTAAAACAAAAATCTTCATTATCATACAACCAAACACCCCCTAAAAGTTAATACTATGTAAATAAGCATGACCACAAAGATTAATGAGATACGTAAAAAAAGTATTTAGTGAGTTTAAAGGGAATGACCCACCAAAAACGGAGACATAACGATAGAATAAAGAGGTAAAAAGATGATAAAGAATAAGAGATATTGGTGTAAAAATATTGTCTAAGTGTAAAAATAATAATGTTTATGAACACGTGAGAAGTAAAGCAAAACAAATTTTTTGATGAATAAGAGATGCATCTTTTAAATACATATATGAGAAACCTAGAATTAAAGGATGAGAAAAGAATAGTTATAAAATATCAAGCATGCGAAAGAAAAATCTCAAGATCTTTATTAAGTAAGGTGTATGCATATAAATATCAAAATTTGTGGAATTAAAAAGATAAAAGAATTATTTTGATACTCTTTTTAATTAAAAATTAATAGAAATATAAAAATATATAAATAATATAACAAAATTTAGTATGAATCATACATATCAGGTGAGTTATTAGAAACTAAACAGGCTTTGAAGATGATAAAAGATAAGCAGCGCATGTGGCTGCATTGGAATTCGTATTGAACCATAAAAATATTTGAATGATTTAAAAATGAAATGGTTGAATCAATTTTTTAATATTTTGTCTCTAAAAATATCAAGTAAATAAAAAATAACTTTATCATGCTCATGTTTAGGATAAAAAAAGATATACAGAGACCTGCTCAAATTCATGAAGCGATTAAGCTCGTTCGCCGTACCATAAAATTGTAAAAAAAAAGTTACAGAGCAACGAGATATTATAAATATTTTAATCCACCAATTTAATTTTACGCCTAGTCATTCACCCCAAAAAAATATTTTTCTTATTAAAAATTTAATACAACAACATTGAGATGCGAAGAAAATTATAGTTTATCAATTTAGAAAAAAACTTTAAATTTTGTATTTATTTTACAACGGTTGCGACAAAAAAACAATAATTTCAAGTGGGTAAGCGAACACCAAATTAGAGCGGAAGGGAATCAGTGGTAGGAGTGCTTGCTTGCAGCTGTGTCAAGTGCATCACCAGCAAGTAGGGGTGAGTATTAAACGGATCAAACCGAAAAATCAAACCGAATCGGCCTGTTTGATTCAGTTCGGTTCGGTTTGAATCATGTTCGATTTGGTTCAACTTGAAAGTCCTCCAAACTGGTTTAAATCAAACCAAATCGTTTAAACCAATTTAATAAAAAAATTATATAAAATTATTAAAAATAATATTTTTATAAATTTTATAATAAAATAATATTTATTTTAATTGTTTTTAACTTAAAAACTATTATATATATATGTAAAAATATAATTAATTAAAATATTTTTATATATTTTCGGTTTAAATCGAACCAAACCGAATTGAAATCGGTTTGGTTTGATTCGGTTTGAGGGGTTGAATCAGTTTGGTTCGGTTTAGAAAAAAATGGCCAAAACCAACTAAACCGAACCATGCTCACCCCTACCGGCAAGTTCGGAAATATTCTGCAAATGAAACGCAGGGTGTCTAAGTCAAGTGCATCACAGGCAAGTTGAGAAATATATAAACACACAGAAGATTTTATTGCATACCCACAGGATCTGGCAGAAAACAATGTTTGCATATGAGCTTGTTTACACAATACATAAACATTAAACACTACACGGTAGGAAGCACTGAGGGATATCAGAAAGTTACAAGCTATCGTGACCACAGAGCAATAATCTAGACTTGCTGGGTGCTGTCCCTTACACATATTGACAGCCTGCTGCTAACTTTAGTCTGAATGCACGGCTGATACACGTTTGGCACCCCTGCTTGCACATAAACTTCTCGGATGCCACAATACTAGAGCTGCATAAAATGCCAGAGAGACAAAAGTCAGGTGCTCGATGGGCAAACCAACCTGATTAATCATCGGTCCATATAAGATGAAGTTGAGCAAAAGAAACTGCATGCAAGTTCAGGATCTAGGTCGGCACTCTCGTTCGGGAGAGCTCCCAAGAGTCGCCGTCGCTCAGAGGGTTGACTTGGATCCTTGTGTCAATAAACACGATCCAATCTGGTGGTGAAGATGATCCTGCTTTTGTTCTCCGCCTTGGGACAAGAAATTCTGGCAAACTTTAAATTTTGTATTTATTTCACAATGGTTGCGACAAAAAAATTTAATTTCAAGTGTATAATCAAACACCAAACCGGAGCGGAAGGGAAACAGTCTTAGGAGTGCTAGCAGATGCGTCAGGTCAAGTGCATCACAGGCAAGTTTGGAAATATTATGCAAATTTATTACATACCCACAGAGGATCTGGCAGAAAATAAAAAATGTTTGCATATGAGCTTGCTAACACAATATATAAACACTACTCGGTAGAGAGCACTGAGGAATACATCAGAGTTAAAAGCTATAGTGACCACTGAGCAACAACCTAGACTTGCTGGATGTTGTCCGTTATGTATATTGACAGCCTGCTGCTAACTTTAGTCTGAATGCACGGCCGATACATATTTGGCATCCCTGCTTGCACATAAACTTCTCGGATGCCACAATACTAGAGTTGCAGAAAACGCCAGAGACAAAGTCAGGTGCTCCAAGGGCAAAACAGGGTCCATATAAGAAGAAGATGCGCAAAAGAAATTGAGAAGAAATCATTGCTAGAGTAATCTTGTCTCGGTTATATCGTATACCAAAAAATTTGTAAAAATATAAGAAACATGTTTATTCAAATTATGGCATGAGATTATGAGTTAGATGACTCAACAAGTTTAACAAATTAACATAGCATCAGAGTGTGTGGGTGTGTATTCTTGGGACATGTTAGGGTAATCACATATTCAGTATTTTAAAGGGTTCTTGGAATTATAATTGTGATGCCTTCTCCACTCAAGGTGTTGAGACTGAGTTGGGTAACCTACAAAATTTAATGACAGACCTCTAATTAAGGGTTTGTAAAATTATAACTGTGACTATACTCATAAGTTGGATGACCTAATAAATTTAATTTAAATAAACTAATACAAAGAACTAGTTGGATGACCTCATAAAGTTAGGGGCTCATAAAAATATAATTTGTGGTGACCGTTAAACTTAGCATTCATTCTACAAAATAATGCAAGGAAGCAATAGCTAGTGAAAAGAGGAGAAAGATATTACCTGCTGTGGTGGGGTGGGAGGGCTCTGGCAAAAATTTCTAGTAAAGCATCATCCTAGAGCAGTGCTCCCTTCCATCCTCTCTTGTGTAGTAGATGAACTCTCTGTTCAAGGTGGGGCAATCTTTGACCATGAAAGACGGCTGCCGGGACATCTCCACCTTGCATCTGCAGAAGTCAGTTAATCCCTGGAGGCCTTCGAGATAAATCGCCCTCAGGCTGGAATTGAAGCAGAACTCCTCAGTAGCGATTATCTGCCTTAATCCGGTGCATTGCATCACCGAAAGTGTTGTGACACATCCCATGTGCCTAATCCAACTTAGATTGTTCAAGTTGTGGCACTTAGAGATCTTCACCTTGCTCAGTCGCCGATATCTTCCCCCCGTCTCCATCAGTGGTGTCTCTCCGCAATCGACAGTGATAGTCGAAACCTCAAGAGAGGAGAGCTCAAGCACCTTCAGACCTAGTAACCAGTGGCCGGGAAAGGATAGATTCTGTATGCCCAGGACATTGGCGATGTGAAGCTCCTCCAGGTTGACCAACGCTTCCAGCAGAGCCATGTCTGGGAAGCCGATGAAACCATGGAGAGATAAGCCCACTGTTAACCTCATGACAACCGATTGAAGGAGGTCATTAAAGCTGAGGAGCTCGTCGATGTGGAGCCATAGTTCTTCCAGCTTCACCAGCCTGTCTAGGTCGGTCAAGCTTACCCTCCTTTCTACAGAACTGACATCCCAAACCCACTTGCCGTACTTGCTCCCGAGCAGATTCAAGATCCTCAGATCACCTCTATCCGAGATCACCTTGCTGGGGATCTCAACAAGGTTGCTGGTGAAGCTCAAGTTCAGATGGATTATCTTTTTCATTTCTTTCATGCTCACCGGAAGACATTTAATTTTCGTCCTAGAGAGATTTAAATACCGCACATTGACCAGCTTGGCGATGCCTTCCTCGGGAAGAACCTCTACATTGGAGTTTGACAAATCCAAGACCCGAAGTGAGGACATTGTGTCAAAGAATTTGAAGGGGATATTTTTGAGGCTATGGCAGTTCTTAAGCAGCATGGTCAAGAGATTGGAGCATTCTTTCATCGGTGATGGTGGCGTGAAGATGTTGTCAATCAATGATATCCTCTTTGCTCGCTCCCAATATAGACCTTTTTTCTCCTCTTTATTCATAGAGTCGGGATACACCAGTTGCAAGTCCTCCTCGTCCGCCGAGATCTTGATGGCCATGTCACGGATCAGACCTTGCATCTTCACCATGTCCCCTTCCTCGGAGGTGATGCTGCGTTCCATAAGGCAGGCATTAACTAGCCGATTGAGGATACGATTGCCCTCTTGACGAAGTTCTTTCATGCTGGGTAGAGTTTCATCACCACCACTGTCCAGGAATCCTTCGGCGATCCAATAGTCGGTAACCTCTTTTATGCTGACATCCTTGTCATCGCCGAACAAGGAGCAGTACCGGAGACATGGTTGATATTTGGATTTCAATCTCCTGTAACTATACATCAAGGGCCTCAACACTTTCTCCTCTCCCAAAAATTTCCTGCCGAACATCGTCCGAGGATCCCGGAGTGCTCTCTCTGTTTCCTCCCAATCGTCCTTAAAGTTCTTCTTTCGCATGGCTCTAGCCATGACTCTGATCGCCAGAGGAACGCCATGGCATTCCCTGACTATCGATCTGGCCAGGTCTTCATGCTCGCACCACCTGCCAAGCTCGTTGCAGAAGAGGGAATAGTCTTCACCATTCTTCAGGGGGCCTAATTTCACCTCTTTTGCATCCATCCCCCGGCAGACGGCGCTCGATCGTGTCACGAACACAATCTTACATCCGTTGATGGGGTTTGGTCTGGGAATACCAATCTCCTCAAGATCTAACCTTTTCCAGACGTTGTCGAGTAGAAGTAGAAACTTCATACTGCCAAGTGCTCTCTTCAGCGACGACTTGTCTTCCCAGCCGGAAGAAGTCGAGGGTTCAGAGAGCTTCGCGCCTATGCTGCTCCGGAGCCTCTTGGAGTCCACCACCATCTTGAATGAGGTATTATTCTCGGAAAGCCCGGCAATTTCGTTGGTGGGGGTGACCTCCGCCAAGATCACCTTCTGGTCTTTGCCGGCGTAGGCATGTTCAACACGGTGTAGAAGCTGGGTCTTGCCGACACCGGCAGTACCATAAATGCCAATGATTCCCACGTCTTTGTCGTTCAGGTGCTTGTAAATACGCTCGAGAGCACTTCTGGCGCCCTCACCGATCATCTCCACAATATCATCTGACCCCATGTACGTTTCTGATTCCCTGACGAGCCTGTCACCGGCATACTCCCTTCCTTCTTCCATCCTCTCGCGGACATCTCCTATCAGGCGAGCTACTTGGCCGCTGAGTTTTAGCAGGAGACAACAGCGGCTTCCGCAGCGTTTGAGCTCTCCGCACAGGCAAGAGCAACAGCCACAACTGCAACCAAGTCGATCACCCTGTTGCTGCTGCAGTATGCTGGTGCTGCCGTTAGGGGAGCCGATCTGATTGTCGATGCCACTATGTTTGGCGAGGAACTCCTTCACTTCTTCGTTCAGATTGTCCACATCCTCCGACCAGTTAGTGAAGGCAACGGTGTGCCGCAACCTGTAGTTCCTGAAGCAAGAACTGTCGGCTTCTTCCTTCTTGCCGTCCCTCTCTGTCAGCAGCTTCTTCATCTCTCTATCTAATTTGTTTATGCTGTTCCTCAGAGATGCTAATGCTTCGATCCTCTCGACGATCTTGTTCTTCACAAGATCACCGAACTGTTCAGCGCAAGATCCCCAAAAGCCGGGATTGCTAGAGCCCATGGTGCTCTTCAAGTTCAGAGAGAGAGGGAGGGAGAGGGGATTCAGGAGAGATGCAGCGTACCAGGAGTTGGGGAAGAGGGCACCATTACAGCAACGGAGAGGTCTAGACACCAGGAGTTGGAGGAGTTGGGGAAGAGGGCAGCATTACGACAACGGAGAGAACTAGGCACCAGGAGTTGCAGGAGCTGGGGAAGAGGCAAGCGTTACCGCAACGGAGAGACGTAGACACCAGGAGTTGCAGGAGTTGGGGACGAGGGCAGCATTACAGCAACGGAGAGATGTAGCCAGAGAAACAATGCGCGAGCAAGTGAGAGAAGAAGGTGTGTATATTATATGTATATAAGAGCGAGAGAGACAGAAATATAAATGAGATTAGGGTCGATGATGGCCTCCGCCGCGAAGGGCTATATATTCCCTAAAAAACAATAAATAAAGAGTTCAAGACCATACATCCCCGCCTCCCGCCGGTTCATTAAACTGCACCTGTTCCAGGTGGGGCTGTTCACTATTTGGTTCAACCCGAAAAACCAAACCAAACCAGAAGTTTGGTTCGGTTCGGTTTGGTTTGAGCTACCGATCGGTTTGATTTGGTTCATAGAGCCCTTCAAACCAAACCAAACCGTTAAACCGAATAACCTGAATTAAATTAAATATTTTATTTTAAGTTATATATAATACAATGTTTATGTGCCTTTTCTTATAATAATAAATTTGTTTCAAGAGTTTTTAAGACAAATTAATGAAATGTATAAACAAATACACTAAATTTTAATAGAATATGATTTAAAACAAACAAAATGAAATTATATATTGACATATTTACTCTACCTTAATAAATAATGGTTTGAATCGAACCAAACCAAACCAAACCAAATTAATTTGGTCTGGTTTGATTTGGTTTGGGAGATAATTTGATTTGATTTGATTTGAGAAAAAATACTAAGAAATCAAACTAAACCAAACCATGAACACCCCTAGTTCCAGGGCAGTAGACACCGCAGCTGGCCTCTTCCCGGCCCGGGTTCGAATCCCGAACGCATCCTGCAGCTGCGATTTCGTCGCATGGTTCCGTTGCGAGACAAAAGTAAACAGGGTCCGTTTAGAATATATTTTTCTGATACGTAAATAATATGATAGTTATTTCCCTGCAAAAACACGCGGGAAAGTGCACATAGCTCTTGTTTCTGTATCATGGTGGCTGATTAATTTTTTAAACATCAAGTCGAGTGTTTATCTCTTCCGACTCTTGAAAACAGCAATGTTCCGACATTTTTTGGGGACGAGTATGTAATGATTCGTCTAATGATTTACCTTTTCTTGTCGTGCTAATGATTCGTCTGATAAGATAAACATTTTAGCCTGTTAACATACTTCTAGCCGATGGGGAACGAAGGCTTAAAGACTATAATTTGGGCTCTTATAATCAATAACAATGGTCATGATATGCTATAAAAAACTACCAATCGGCACGACATGCTATAAAGAAAACTATGGTCGAAGTTAGAGTAGGTATCGAGCGAAGTGATGACAACGTCAACGGCCCGATTCTTCTTGTCGTAAAAAGATGTGGGTAGAGAGGCCCAAGATCACGATTCACGCATGAAGCCCAGTTCGTCTTGTCGGCCTTTTGCGGTGTCTGGAAGTCCCTCAGCGGGAGGACGCCAGCCCATCCAAATTATCCTAACGCTAACTTGGAAAAAATCTCAACGGCTGTCCGGGTGCCCATGTTAAAGCCCAGGAATAACGCTATTGATTACTCTTAATTGTACAGTACTAATTACCTTTATCAAATTATATAGAAATATAATTTTACTTCGGCCCAAATTTAGAACAAGTTTCGCAAAAAAAATACGAAATTGAGTTTTGTTACCGAGTTTAGGTCGAGCTCGAATTTAATAAATCAGCTCGCGTAAAACTTAATGCCCTGTTTGGTAACACTATTAGACACCTCTATTACTATTAATTTTAAAATTGATATTGTTGGTAATCACTTTGAGATATTTGACTAATAGTATCAATTTTAAAATTTGTAATGCAAACAACACATGTTATATAATACAAGTGTCAACTTGTATCAATTTTGATATTGATACTCCCTCTTCTAGAAATATCAATATCAATACTAATATAGTATCATTTTTGATACTCTAACCAAACAGGCCATAAGCTTAGACCGGTCTCAAGTTGAGATCGAGATCAAACTAGGCATGATTTAGTAATGAACCAAGTTCTGAGTCAATTGGAGCTCAAACCCAAACTTAGTATAGATAAAAAGGCCTAGCTCGAATAATATGTTACTAGATTAGGGTCACTTGCACTCCAACTGTCCGGTACGTGAATTAGGGTTGGGTAAATAGGTCAATGGCGACCAAGTTATATTCATGATATCGATTACTAAAGAAATGTTTGACAAACTTTTTAATTGTACTTCCACAGAGAGTTTTCTCACTAGAAAAAAATGGAACATTTGATCATCCATCGTTTTTGTTATATATGTTCCCACATCTATTACCAGAGATAATATTTTAGCTGCATATACTTTAATATATTTTTATTACAAAAATTATATCACAAATCTTCATCTGTCTTTTAAAAAGATACGGGGTTGCGAACACCAGAGAAAGGAGACTTTGCGATTCCCGTGTATTTCCAGCTTCCGCCGTCGAACTATATGTACATAAGCTGGCTAGTCCCCTATTGAATCCTTCACGGAACCACCGCTTGATGCCATCTGGACGGCCAAGAAGCAAAGCATCTGCTCCGGGCGTGTGAAAGATCAAATTTGGGCGGACTCGATCCTCCCACGTCATCAACTGGGGCCATCCGTCCCGATCTCAGACCGTACACGCTCGGAAAACCCCGTCGTAAGCAGTGATGTTCGTAATTTAGTTTGATTTGATTTTTGAGTATTTTTTTTTCAAATCAAACAAAATCAAATTATCTTCAAAATCAAATTGAATTGAACTAAATTAGTTCGATTTGATTTGATTTGATTCGATTCAAATCATATTTTACTAAGGTGTAATAAATATATCAATATATAATTTTATTTTATTTATTTTAAATCATATTCTATTAAAATATTTTGCGTATATTTATATATTACATTAATTTTATTTTAAAAATTCTTGAAACAAATTTATTTTTATAAAAAAAGATACATAAATACTATCTTATATCTAACTTAAATTAAAATATTTAATTTAATTCGAATTATTCAATTTATCAATTTAATTTAGTTCGAAGAATCATAGAAATCAAATTAAATTGATCGATGATTCAAATCAAACTAAATCAAATCAAAATGCTAGTTTGATTTGATTTTTTCATGTTAAATCGAACAGTGAACAGTTCTACGTAGCGCAGATCTTCATCGAGTTTTTTTTTTAAATAGCACCCATTTTTTTATTTTTTATAAGAATTGCATTGTAACTTTTGATTTTGCAAGAATAGCACCGTTTGAGGAAAGTCGCAATTTTATACAACGACTTTGTAGATTTCAATCCAAACTCGTGAGGGGTAATGTATTGAAACTAAAATAAGTCGGTATATTATTAAACGAGTTATTAAATAAGTCGTTATATCGTACAACGACTTAGTAACAGTTTAACCTAAAGTTGTTGTATAATATCACGACTTTATTCTTCCAAAATAACACATTTCGAAACTAAGTCGTAAAAATATATACCAACTTTAAAATCGTGGTATCGTACAACGACTTTACAATGTAATTTTCTAAAAGTCGTAGTATATTTAAACGATTTTAACTAAAATGGTCAGGGGATTAACTTTAACGATATTTTGATCAATAGTCGTTTAGTAGTTAAACGACTTTAGTATATAGTCGTGATTATATTTTGATCAATAGTCGTTTAGTAGTTAAACGACTTTAGTATATAGTCGTGATTATATACAACGACTTGTAATAAAGTCGTTATATAAAAGTGCGACTTTCGTCCAAGGGTGTTATTCTTGCAAAATTAAAAGTTACAGTGCTATTCTTATAAAAAATAAAAAATATGTGCTATTTAAAAAAAACTCGATCTTCATCTGTCGTATGATTATTTACTTTCGGGGGAGGGGGGGGTAGATCGTAATTTTTCTTGCGTTTCCCCGATTCCGACTCTGCCTCCTCTTCCCGAACTCCATAATTAGAGAAAGAAGATAAAACGGTCTCGCCGAAGAACAAAAATCTGGACCTGGCAACCTGTGCATCTTTCTGGTTTCGTGCCGACCAAACCCTAGATCCATCCTCCTCTTCCTCCCATCCAGGGTTCTTCCTGGCGGGTGTACGATCAGGGTTTTTTCTGTGCTCTCTCCTACCACGCGGATAGGTCTGCAGAGCGTTCGAGCATCCGAGTGGTCGATGGCGGACGCGTCATCCTCGTCGGCGGCGGCGGCGCAGCCCGTCGAGGAAGAGGAGCCGGAGTACGAGAGTGATCCGGAGGACGCGTTGCACCCCTCGGCTATGCGCAGAAGGGAGGCCAGCGACGACGAGGAAGCGGAAGGGTCGTCCGACGGTGACGGGCCCGCGGCGAGGGCGGTTCGGAGGGTCGGATCTGAGGAAGATTTGGAGGAGCAGGGTGGGGCGCCTGCGTATGAGGAAGAGGAAGATGAGGAGTTAGATGGAGAGTACGATGACGAGGAGGATGAGGAAGAACTGCTGGAAGAGGGGGCTGATGCAGGGATGTATGGTGATGACGACGAGGGCATCCATGCGGGCGGTGCGGGGCGGGAGGAGATACCAGCGGAGGGTGTGGAATCATGCAGGGATAATCAGGGATTGGGTGGGGAGAACGGAGAATTTCATGTGAAAGATCAGGTGGAGGGCGAGGTGAGGAAGGAAAACGAGCCCTTTGTAGTACCAATGGCAGGAGCCTTCTACATGCATGACGATCGTTTCAGAGAAAATGGAGGCGGCAGGCACAAGTAACTTCTTTGTTCTCTACTTTGCGGGATAAATCACGCCTGTTATCTTCTTTGCTTTTCTGGTTTTCTTTATTCATTAAACACTTTTCACCGATCTCGCATAGTGATTCCACACTTGTGTCACATTTTACATTTCTCAATGTTTGCTTTTAGTCATGTATGGAACTGTTTTATATTGAATCGGTTTCTTCTGGTGTTGAACATGAAAAATCTAAGGGTTCCATAAATATAAAGTGAACTTGATTTTATGTAGGAAGAGTAGAATCTATACAATTTGATCCATGTACTGAGGATAAGCTACCATGTCTTTCTTTCAATTTTCTGCTTGACCAGCCCTGGTACGTATGTTATCCAATATCTTGGTTACCTTTGTTGCTTCTTCCTATGCAAACCATAATTGTTCAAGGAGTTGAACATGTTTAACTCAGGTGGCATTGTTGCGCGTCATGATGGGTCCATGGTTAACAATGGCGAGTCTAGTGGTGAATTAAGACAATGGAGTACGGTTTTAGAAGGAAGGGGTGTGTTGGGGTTATTGGGTGGAGATGATGTAGTCATGGGTGGGTCCTATGACTTACTCACCAACCCGGTTTGAAGACTGGCACGCTTGTAACCTGTCTTTTTTACCATCTTGGCAAAAGAGTTTTTTACTTTGCTTTTGTTTGTATTACTTTTTTTGTTCTATTATTTTAATAAAATTAGTCTTCTGACCTTTCAAAAAAAATCAAAATTGAGGTAGAAAATAACAGAAATACAACTAACATAAAGGAGTGAAAACAATTGAGTAATAATTAATTTAAAACAAAATAGATCAATAATGTCAATTTAAAACTAGGAAATATAGTAATTTAACAACATGAATTTTGAAAAACTAAATAACATTAACTCAGGAGATAGGATTTAAAACTAAAAGTAGAGATAATTCAACATATATAAATGACTAAAAAGTTAGAGATGATCAACAATTGATAACAAAAGTAAAAATTTTAAGATTGCAGTAATCAGCAGCACGAAAGATTACATACAATAAATTTAAGATAGAGCAATAACATTAATTTAAAACTGAAAGTTTTATAAATTTAATTGAACTAATTGTAATATGTTTGTAGCAACAAAAATTCAAAACTGAAAAAAGACCATGTAACTTCAACTAAGAAAAAAACAAAAGACCATGTAACTTCAACTAAGAAAAAAACAAAGTCCAAAGTTTTGCAGCCAATATAATTATATCAACTAAACTTCAAGCTCTAGGCTCTCTAAACCAATACACAATAATTTTTAGTTTATTTGATTTAGGCCGCTAGCAGGTCCACATTCTATAGGTGGTCTAAGTCCTAGGTCAGGTGAGCAAGTGAGGCAGGTGAGGTGCCTGAGGAGGTTTCATGAGGTGAAATTGGCCAAGATGAGGCGGGAAACCATGCTCTCGAGTCTCGTCTTGCGTCACCTCATTGCCTAGGCGACTGAGGTGATCGCCTTTGATAACATAGTTAAGGTCCCTTCTTAACTTGATACATCAGCTGACCACAGAGTCCCAGAAAGAGTTGTAACTCTTTCTTTCTCATCTGCAGTGATCTATTATTTGCACAGGTGGCGAACCACATTTCATTAATTCAAAAAGGAAACAAACATACACATAAGAAAGCTACAAGGTACGTCTGCAGCAATTCTGAACAGTACAAGGTCACCTCTACTTTACCTCAGGCACCTTATACCTTTTGGCAACATAGGTTAAAAGAGATATAAAGAAGTCATGATTGTCTAGAAAGCTTTTGTTTCAACTTTTAAACCAATTCCCTTTTATATTTCTTGAGATTGACCTTAGTATCATGTTATGTTTTATTCCCATCTAGGTTTTGATTGTTTCTCTATATACAAGCGTGATCATGCAATGACTTGCTTTCAAGTGCCTATCAGTTTTATGGAAATGAAAAGAATATGGTGATCAGCAATCAGCAGCTTCTTTTAAGTGATATTTCAGTACATTATTCACGTTGCTTTTTGATCCATGCCTGTGTATCATCTGTTTACATTTATATTCATGGCAGCAATAAATAATTTTAGAAATAGTGCTATGCAATGAAAATCATATTTTTTATCAAATTTGTACATAGCATGCATCCTATAATACCTAAGTAGTTTTTTTATGCTTATTATAAAAAATGTTATGTTAGTACTAAGTGTGATTACTATCTTTTTGCATTAGTTATAGATGAATTAACTAAGACCATACAATATAATATATCTTGGTGTATGCTATTTGCGGATATTATTGTATTGATAGATAAGACATGAGGAGTGAATAGGGAGTTACAATTATGGAAATATATTCAGAGACTAAGTGTTTCAAGGTAAGTAGAAGTAAAATGGAATATATGCATTGTAAATTTAACGAAAATGAAAGAGAAGTAGGTGATTGTGTTAGTTTGGATGTGATAATATTATCTTAAGGAATCCAGTTCAATTATCTTGAATTAATTATTTAAACATATGAGAAATGTGATAAAGATGTTAATAATAGAATTAAGGCATATTGGATGACGTGGAGGATGACTACATGGGTTTTATGTGATCGAAAGATTTTGCTAAAGCTGAAAGGAAAATTTCATCTTACAAGTATAAGATATACAATGTTGTATGGTAGTGAACGTTGGAAAATAAAAGAAAAATATACTTCTAAAATAAGTGTTGCTGGAATGAAAATGTTAAGATAGATGAGTGATCAACTGATCATAGTATATCATGTATAATAAGAAATGAATATATTAGAGAAAATGTAGGAGTAGTGACAATTGTAGACAAATTGAAAGAGATTGAGATGGTTTGGGTATCTTAAACGTAGACTTAAGTAATTCTGGTTAGAAAAGTAGAAAATATTAAAATAACTGAAACAAAAAATATGTGGTAGACCTATGTTAACTTGAAGTAGGGTAATTCGATATAATTTAGATAGATGATCTAAATATCTCCGAAGAAGTTACTCAACATCGACATGAGTGAAGAAAAAGAATCCAAATGGCCGACCCCAAGTAATTTGGGAGTTGAGTTGAGTGATAAGAGGTATGTTGTTAAAAGCTGTCAAGGCAACCATATAGGTGAGGAGGTGAGGTGGCCCCTTGCAACCTCAACTCGAGCTAAACTGCCTCGGATATTACCCGTCACCACAGGCATTGAGGCAGGGGCCAGCAGCTGCCCCCTGTCCTTTTCACACCATGATTTAGGCTGGGAAGATGGAGTGTCCATTGGTCCATTTGTACAGTCAGATCCCACGTACTCTAATTGTGGGTTCCACAACTTAACACATATCTCTATATGGGGACTGCACTGACACGAGGACCCTTCGTGGGAGATGGGTATCACCGCTTTCTTCTGGAGCTTATCTCACCACCGGACACACTTCCATATTTCTTCCTATCTCCCCACCACCCTCCAGCCTTTTCTCTTGGATCACTTTCATTATCGGAGGTAATTATGCAAGGCAGTTGAGGCAAAATGAGATGTCCCACACCTCTGACTACATAGAATAAGAGGTCTGATTTCTTGGTTCTAACCCATCAAGTTCACAATTTATACAAGGACTGCAGGAACTTTTTGGGATAGCAATTGTTTAGGAGTTGTCTGACTTTTTTATTAGTCCATGCACCTTTCTTTTGAAAGGTGATTGGGGACCAGTCACAATTTATTGAGCAGTAAAAACTAAAAAGAGGGATCAGGTGCTACAAAAACCCAACTAAACTAGTGAATGAGCATTCACATCAGAACTGTTATCCATTTAAGTGAAGAACTAACCTAACCGCTAACACTACTGTGTCTCAGAAAAAGATGGATCTAATCTTTATCAGATAGCCAAGAAATATTCATTTTCCTGGTTTCCTGTCTATAAGCCAATATGACATATTAGCAATCATCAACTTTCTCAGGCAGATTTCGAAAAAATGTTTGGATTTTTATGTAGACTATTGTTCTGCATCTTGTTAGCCCAGCTGCCTGCACCTCTTCTGTAGACAAAACCTGAAAACTGATTCAACAGGATATTGCTAGTCAAGCTCCTACAACTCTCTTCTCATTCCTTTGATGCTATTTAGGTTGCACCAAGGGTTGACAGGGTAGAGAGACACTCTAAGATGTGACATCATATGGTCTAGTGAAACAAATCACTGATCCAGAGCTTCTATTGCCTGGCTCATTCTCTCTTCTGGGATTTTGATTTCATAGCTTGGGGAGGAAACAGGCCACAAACTTGATAATATACTTGATTCCAGAAACTTCTAAAAATTTAATTTTAGTTTTATGTTTCATTTATATTAAAATTTGGTTGACGGCGTCTGTTAAAATAAAAGCCAGCGAATAAAGTTTCTTTCTCTAATGAACTTTCTGCCACATCTAGGGAAATATGGCCAAAGACATGGCAGCAAACAGCTTGCTGGGCTATGTTCAAAAGAGTGCTAAATCCAGTGCATTGGCTGCAACTATGTCATCACTGCACTGTGTGGTACTGCAACTGTCTTCTTATGGTCTTGCTGTCAGCCGACCCCCCATCCCTCCCCTCTCCTTTCCAACACTTATTCTATTCAGCCTCTTCTTTCTGATCATTCCCCAGGCACATCTACTCCATCTCCCTCCTCGGCTCTGATTTGCCCGCACCATTCTTCTCTTCTCTGCCTCCTTCCTCTTCCTCTTTCTTTCCTCCTCCCTCCAACATCTCATTCTCTCTCTGGCAAACATGGTTTGCTAATTACAGGTTAGTTAGTTTAACTCTCAACAATTATATAAAAGGTAAAGAATTAACAGAACTTGATGGCTTGGTCTTTGTATTCAAGAGTTTTTTAGGGATTTGGAAAGAAGTTATAAAGTTTAACTGAAAAGGTTGACAACTTTCTGCAATTTTTGTCAACCTTCAAAATTCTTTGTATGATATGTAATTAGGATGCACTGATGTAACATACTTTTGGGCTTTTGTGGGCCCTGCTGTTTTGAACCTAGTACAGGGTGTCCTTTTGGGCGGTTTCATGGATCACCGGATTGGAATTGGTACCCGGATCAGTTCTTCAAAAAGTCCTAAAAAAGAAAAAAAACATAGAATATCAATTCAATCTAGGCTTTTTTGGGGCTGATTTCGGCCCTGAAATGGGGCGATAGAGGCCACTGCGATGGCAGCGCCACTGTGGTAATCTTCTCCACTCTCAGGTGGGGATGAAGCCCTTACTGAGGCCATTGGGTGCAACTCACCAGATTCCAGCCTTGATCCAACCGATTTCTGTCGATTTTGGTGGGAGATTGGGTTGGATCGACCATCCAGGTGAAAATCAAATCACCGAGGGCTGTTCCGATCCGAGAATCAGCCAATCCCGGTCCAGATCAGCTGATTCTGCAATCAACGGGCAGTTTTCTTTGGTTATGTACTGATCTATCCTCTTGATAGTGTTTTTGTGCCGCTCTCTTGTACTGCTAGCTCTTTGTTGTTTCAATCAATGAACTGCCCCGTCCTTGGCAAATTACCTTCAAGAAAAAAGGGCAAGTTTATGGGAGTTAGAAGCAAACTGCCCTTCATCTAGATAAAAATTACAGGACTAGCCTGTTGTACATGTTTTTTTTACTTGGAGCAGTCATTTCATTTATTTTGGTCATTATGCTATTTTTATCTGAAATTTGTAGAAACTTTGTTTTGGGTCCTTTTTTGTTCTTGGTCCTGGTATCATTTTCTGTGTGCTATGCAAACAGCAATTTCTATATGGTCTTGTCTGCATATATTAAATACATCTGTTTGCTTCATATTTTGTGAACAGTGCAGCATTTTCTTGTCCTCTAAATTATTCGCATATGTATTTGGTGTTCATGCGTGTAGCCGAATCAAAGGGGGTCGGAAGTTGTGGGAATCCAAAGATGAGCGTAAGTGGGTCCATGATCGGTTTGAAGAGATGAATATACAGGATCCACACAAGGAGGTGAAATTCTCTTATTTACAAGATTTTGTATTCCATCTTTTTTGCTCTTTCTCGTTGCCTTTTTTTTCTTTTTCATCCTAAAGTGTAACCAACTCAAATATACTATTTCTTATTCACTTGTTGCACTTTGACTTACTGAAATTGTCATTCATGAGATGTGGTTGCAACCCAGAAAACCCATAGCTAAAGAGCATCTATAGTTTTTTAAAATTTTCAGAGACAATTGGAGACATGTAATTGTCATATTGCATTTTGGCTACTCTTGCTTATTTCCTTTTTGGAATTTTCAAAGAAAGCTACATAATACATAACGCTTCTCTCAGGAAAGGATGTCTAGAGACCGTTTTAGAGGACGTGGCAGAAATCGTGGTTCTGGTCGTGGATATGCAAGGGGAAGCCGAACTCCATCATATAATGAGAGGCCCCGTTCCTATGATGGAAGGTCTCGAGTTTATAAGAATGACAGATCTCGATCTTATGATGACAGTGGCAGTCAGAACCTTGTGCCTGGAACATTCCGAGGGAGAGGGAGAGGTAGCAGGCGTTATGAACCATTGCCCAAGACTAACGCTGAACAGCTAGTGACTCAGCATAAACTGTGAGTGTGGTTAAACTTTTGTTCTCCTGTTTGGTCATCTACATTCTTCGTGCTGTTCTGACTTAGAAAAGTTATGATATTTTGCAGATCTGTTAAATCCAATGAAATGGTACCCAAAAGTACCATGCTTAAACAGTCATCAAATGTGCTGATTGTGCAATCTGAACCAGTTCATCTCCAGAGGCATGTTTTTGCTTCTAGCTTGAGTTCTGCTTCACCTCCATTTTACCCTTCTGGATCTTCCAATCAAGATATTTCTGGCAGTTCAAAAAAAGAGATACAATCCACAAATTCCAGTCAAAATGTTTCATCTTCTTTTGCTGAGGATAACTTTTTACCTTCACATACTGGTGCAATATTGAGCGGAAAAGCTGTTCTTGACTCTCTTGTCCAAGATGGCTATTTTCTTGATGATTTTAACCGTCCTATTGGAGGGAAGGGCTTGCCTAATTTACACATGCAATCTTCATCTTCTCCACCACTTGTGCACACGACACAGTCCTTGCAACCAAAGGTTCAAGGTAAGGGTACAAATATGCCAGGTCAAGTTAGTTATCAACCTCCTATGTTAATCAGTCATCTTGAAAGGGGAACTGTTCAGACTCAGTTCCCTTCCATTCAACGGCCTCTTCAGACTTCAATTCAACCTTCCATAAGACCATCCACCCATCAGACAGGTCAGCATCTTCGTGGACCTCAACAATCATCTACATCTCAGGCTCAATCAACAACTTCTCCTGAAGATGTAGAGACAGAATCTCCACACGGACCAGGTAAACAGTTGACATCTGTTTCTGTCAAAGGAAAAAACATTATTCAAGGAAGTGGAAAGGGTTCTTTTCTGTACAATGGTGCTCAAGTTATGGGAGGTGGTGGGGCCATGAGTCTTGCTCAAGGGTCTGCAACCCCGGCTTTATTGCCAGGTACATGTTTTTAATATATTTTCTTCTTTTGTCAAAAGTATGGTATATTGTTCTTTGGATGCCATGGTTTTCTCCTATCATTACATTATGGATCTCTTATTTTTTTATTCCGAACACAGTAACAGGATTCCAAGTTAGCTATTACTTTGGATTGAACTTATATATTCTTATTCGTCTAAAACCATTACTTATTTATTCGTCTGATGTACCCTAGGTTAGACTGCAATGAACAGGTGGTTAGGTTGAGATAGATTCAGTAATTAATTGGGCAGAGTATCTGGTCCATGTGGTGAATGTGATTCTGAATCTACTGCTTCTGTGTTTATGGCAACTTTAAGTCAGCTAGGCACTCGGTCCAAGTTGACTGCCATGGTAGTTTGTCAACTCACTCTACAGTTGGTCACTTGTAGAGACGTAAATGGGTCAGATTTTATAGAATCCGAACCCAAATCCAATAAGAAAAATATCGATATGGTAAGAAATCCGATACACATTTCAGATCCTGGCCAATACCTAAATCTGAAACCATTTTTGGACTCGGACCCACCTGTTATATGAAAAACAGGTCACTATGTTACCGATCCAAAGTTTACATTTTGAGGCATGTAGTGAACTATCATAAATCACACAAATGACAAGATTATACAAAACATTCAATAAGAATAATTATCAGTGAAGGCTTACATTTCTCAATGATGTATTTTAAAACTAATTCTATGATCTCTACGAAGCGTTTCATGCCACCCACTTCAACATTAAGAAAGGGGGTCAATTCTGGCAACTCTCAATCAGTGGCCACGGCAGTCTGTCTTGCAGGACTGGATTCTGTCACTGGATTGGACTGGAATCCTGTGGGGAATCTATTGCCATGATTTTTTTTTTACTTTTTTTTTGAAGAACCAATCAGGGCTGATTCTGGATAATTTTTTCTTTCTTGGAATCTGCTGATTCGATCCGGTCTCTATTTTGTTACCTGATATTTTTTGTTACCTAATAGATCATTACTATACTGACATGCAGCTATGTTCTGTGCAGAAATTTTCAACCATATTGACATAGTGTCATTGAGAATCTGCCTCATATAGCTAAGTTGTAACTTGATAACGAATAACTTAACTTTTCCAATACATAACCAATGTGATAATGGCACAAGTATAAATAAGTACTGGGTATCAACGAAGGCATACCTCATTTCAACCAGATGAGACAGATTCATAGCTGCAGTTCTGTATGCATCAAAAGGCATCCAAGAATTGAATGTTTTTTTTTCTTGAAAGATTTCTTAGGCAAGTTATTAGAGGCTGAAAGGTAAATAGACTACAAGAATACAATACTAAAAGGAAAGACAAGATGGTGGTCTTAGTCAAGGCAATAGAAATTGCAAAGATCAATTCTTGGTTATATAGACCACATAGCAAAATGAAAGAGAGACCAAGAAGAAAGGTACATGAACCCAATTACAAGAAGAAACTTTCATCTAATGTAAATGGCTTAGATCCGTGTTGGATCTTTCAAGATTTAATTTAACCTTCTGTTTTTGCATTCCAATGGTCTAATTAACTAGTGCCTTCAAATTTAAATACACTAAGACAATAATTTCTATGTAAATATTCTATATCATAGAAATCACTTAAAATACCCCACACGATCATGCTTTTGTAGATACTGGAAGTGAAATTGTTTTTTAGGGAATCAAATCATCAACTACCACATTAATGATGTATGCAAAGCATATTTATTGTGTATGTGTCTTGAGAGGGTATTTAATATCTTATATAATTATGTTAAAAAATTAAGGTGCAAAACATAGATCTCAAGGTGTACTAATCAAATATGTTAAAGGTTAAAGTACAATGAATTTGAAAAAAAAAAGTCAGGCAACTTTATTCCACCCTTTGCTTATGCTCTTGTTTTTTTCCCTTTAAGTTGCATGCTCAACTGTGACTAACGGTTGACAATGCATATCAATATTAATAATGTGCTAATGGCAGGTAACAATATTGAAATAGATGTGCTGTATAAGTAAAATTAATGCATCAAAGTATTCGGGAAGGAATTGGACATCTGGATTGCAGGTGCCTATCCAAATCCATATTGGTCTTGGGTCAAGGGTTTCAAGTTTTGATCCTGAAATCTGAAAAATATGTCCTGCATAACAATCATAAGACAAGAAACTAGTAGGTCACTCAAATAAAGGAAAAAGTTGTGGGAACTAAAAATTTTATGTTTTGATTATGTATCAAAACTAGGAGAAATATTTTACCTGATCAAGAAGATAGAATAACCTGCAAACTTGTAATTATAAGATGGATGATACATAACGTAAAGAGTCATTGTACTCACATAATTAATCAATTTTAAAGATGTGAAAATGAGTGCAAAAATAGCTATGTTACATTTTTGCAAAGCTCTATAGAACACTGCGGCCAGTTTGATTCATTTAAACTTGTACTTTGTGAGAAATCTCAGACAGATCAAAACTCTCAGAATACCTTGAGTTTAGCTTGGCCGTTCCATTTTGTTGTTGTTGAGATCTTCTCAGAACACTTGCTTCAAATCCACCCCACGACTAGAGCATGCCGGCAACAACTAAAAGATAAAGAGAAAAAGGGGTCTTGCAGAAGCTGCATAGGCAAGGAAAAAACAAAAGCCTATCTCACCCTTTCACCCTATTGCTCTCAGAAAGAACCAACAGCGATGAGGGATATTCAAATTCAAAATTTCTGCACGCAACTTGTAAATCAATTTTCTATTGACTTTATGTTGCAGTTGGTTCTTTATATCGCTTCTTTTAGCAAAATTTGAAGGAACGTCCAAAACAAAGACCATCAGTTGAAGCCATTGTCATTTTCACCTTATTAATGGCTATTGGTAATCAATAGGAATTAGCCATGGTCAAAATCACACTTAAAATTCAAACAAGGAATTATCACTAGTGTAGAGAATCTTTCATTTAAGAACTTTCCCTGACCCAACCTTTCATTGTAGCATCATAAAACACCTTTAGCAATTTTGTTGGAGTTGTGTGGTACACAGCTCGACAGAGAACAAAGCACAATGGAACTATTGAAGAATTGGGAAAGATCAACACCTGAGCATAGAGAAAGATGTGCTAACATAGATAAAGGTAGAATGATTGAATCTAAAAATCATTACATGGTTGAATCGAGCCATCAGACTGATATTTTCACAACAATACATTTGTGTAAAAAAATGTACTTAGGAAAAAAACGAGATGGTTTTATAGTCATAAATTAGAAATAGAAGTGTATCGAACGATTCACCATCTTGATGCTGCATTGCACATTTGCAGCTATCATATAGCTTGCTTTAAATCCACTTCAAAACATGACATGAACAATCTGTTTGATAAACGAAAAATTAAAGCAAAAAAGCGTGTAGTAAAAGCTGTGAAGATAATAAAAAAAGTCATCGGATCCGCTCATTCGAGTCCAGGGGACGTGGCAGTCACTAAAGTCGGCAGATTCTGGCATGAGTCATCGGAATCAGCTAATTCGAGCCGAATCGGTCCCGATACATACCAATCGTCGATTTTGGGTGGGATCGGAGTTCCCCTCTTAATCGGTGAGTTCTCCTCTTAATCAGGTCATTTTACGTCGATGCAATCTTGGAAGATCCTGGAATTGGTCAATTCCGCAAACCATGCATACCATTGTATGTTGTGCATTTAACTCAGTAAACGATCATATTGTTGCATAGATACCCTTTTGAGTTGAATGAATTCAAAACACGAATATTCCTGTTAGGTGCAACCAAGATTTTGTTGAGGGATCTTTGTGTTTTTTAGTATTAATGAAATGCTTCCATTGTCAGTTGCTCTCAGAAAGGAACAGGAGTTAGGTTTATATGTCTAGAAAACCCTGAGTTGGTATCTCATAGGAATGACAAAGATATCTAGACTATTGAGTTTTGATTGCATGTGAATATTTGAACTTATTTTAAGGTTATACATAAAATTTTTAACTTTTTCAATTTTAGCATTATACATCCATGTCTTAGAGTTAACATTGTGAAAAGGCCTGAATTTCTATATTTTGAGCCTTTCATGTGGATAAGATTCCTGTTATGTATTCTTCTGTATTTCCTAATGTAATGGTTGCTGCAAGTGGGAAACTTATGCTTTACATGGCGTTGCAGTGATGCAATTTGGGGGCCAGCATCCTGGTGGCATTGGGGTTCCAGCCATGGGCATGGCACTCCCAGGTTACGTTGCCCAAACACAACTTGGCTTTGGAAATTCCGAGATGACGTGGTAAGCTAGTTTGATTTACACTCCATTTTGCTTTTTGAGTGATACCAACTTTTTGTGTATGATTAAGAGTGTCTTTGTTTTCTTTAATTTTGAACAAGAATATTTTTTAAAGCAACTTATGAGATATTAATTTTTTTAATGGGAAAACCAACACATGAATGAGACATGAATGGCCACACATTTTATTGTGGTGGCTTATGACATTTTTCTGGTTGGTAGGGTGCCCGTGCTGGCTGGTGCTGCTGGAGCTTTAGGGTCATCATACGGACCTTATTTCACCCTCGATGGGAGTTATTATGGTCGTCCGCCAGGACAAACATCTTCATCAGGAACACCTAGGTAAGTATACTTGATTCACATGAGAACGTTTTTAGAAGTCCAGTCACTGGTGGTTAATTTTTGTAAATACTCGGTCTATGTGAAGAATAACAGAGATTAGCTCCAACCATAGTTGTCAAAGGCGCCGCCTAGGCGGCAAGGCGCCTTTCCAAGGGCGCCTTGTCTGGGGCCAAAAAGGCGCCCAAGGCGCCCGCCAAGGCGCCCAAGGCGCCAGCCTAGGCGCCTTGGGTATTTTTACATCATTAAAAAAAGTTTTTGAGGGATTTTTCTCCCTTGATACCCCTCACAAGGGACACTTATTTAATGATAGTTTGAATATATTAATATATTGTATTATCACTTATACTATCATACATATTTAAGATTTATGATTATAAATATATTGTATTATCCGCGATTACTCTGTGCCCCCCCATTTAATAATATTATAACAATATTTTACCATCACTTATACTATTGCACATATATAAATTTTATAATCATAAATGAGTTATATACTTAAATTTTATAAATATTTATTTAACTTTCTTCTCTTTCACACACCATATTTACTTATGTGCATTGATAAAACACTCATATTCAATTATAACATAACAAATATAATTATATTTATGTTTTTTTTATATATAACAACCTCCCGACTCAGTCTTCCTTGAATACCGCCTTGACCGCCTAGGCGACGCCTAAGCGGCCGCCTTGTCGCCTAAGCGGAATCGGTACCCTTCAACGCCTTGGGCGCCTTGTCGCCTTGACAACTATGGCTCCAACGCTCATTTGTCCTATTCGTTCCCTGGACAGTCCACTTATAAGTTTTGTGGTAAACAATGATTAAGTTATTCTACATTTTTGTTTAAGAATCAATATGCATCAGCACTTTTAATTTGTTGTTATGTGATTTTTCGTGATTCTAGTTATCGGTTGATAGTATTGGTATTTTGCTGTCTTCATTTTTTGACTGCTATATTGTGGCCATTTTTTTTTGCAGTAGAGAACCAAGTACAACTAGAACTGCTAGTGTGTGGAAAAATCCCGAAAGGCCCGGTAAGCAGCTTGTCTTAATGTTTAATTAAGATCATTGTTTATTTTCCCGTATATTTATGGTAAGTAGCTCTTTTATGTCCCGTAAGCTATTTAATTTGAATCCATGAAACTCACACAAGCATTTGACATGTTAACATGCACTCGTCTGAAAAGTAGACTCAAAGTGAATCACTTAATTCACATGGAAGTGCGTGAAGCTGAATCACTTAATCTACATACATCTAGACTTTATGTGATCATTCTGTTCTTTTCTCATTCCCGAGTTTTATGCAGAGATCACAAATGATGAGTTTGGTCAACGGCAGAACAAGCCTCGCAGGCAAGCATGTTTTACCAGTTGATAATTTTACTGATTTTGTTTCTAGTGCGTTCACATGGTTGAATAGCATACTTGGGAGTTTATGATAATTATACCATTACATGCTCTTCCTACAGATACTCGGAAATGAATTTCGGCCAATGAAGTACATATGTATTGTCAATTTCGTTCCGAATAAGCTGCTTAAGGTGCACTCCCAACCAACTGTCTCTGAAAGTTATTTGCATGTTAATCAGTTTTTAAAACCCTGTCTTTGCAGGTCCTTCCTCAAACCCCGTGATCTCCAGCTTGTATTCTGTAGCATGTTGGGCTGGCCAATATGCTAAAATATATCAGGTAATTTGTTTTGCCATATATATTGATTTGGAAGCATGATGACTTGACCCTAATCCCTAAGCTGACTGTGGCAACCTTTCTGCGGTGTATGTTTGCGGTTCACATATAGCTCTTTCAACTTGAAGGGAGCAATTTTGGAGTCCAAAATTTGCTTCCCACAAACTAGTTTATTATGCACGGAAAGTGATGCTACTGATGTATGTACTGTTGCCCAAAGTGTGAAGTGCCTGAGATGACGAAGCGGCCACCTCTGAGGGAAGAGCAGTGGCTCAGATGCCTCATAAGAGGCAATTAGAGATGCCACAGATGTGGGCTGGAGCTGCGGATGGCTGTCAGATGGTGGATGGATTACCAGAGGGCCTCCCGTCGTGGCTTATTGGGGAGGGGAGACAGGACCAGTTGCAGGTCTAGATCCACCTCTGATATTGGGTGGGGTAGACAGGACCAGTTGCAGGTTCCAGGATCCTCCTCTGTTATCGGGCATTGGTGCGACTGTGCCCTTTCTCTACAATTTATCCTTTGATGCACCTCCTAGGAACACTTTTGTGGTTGCCTTGCAAATTTTCTTTTTCTTTTTAGGCGAGTTTGGGAAAGGTGTGCTTAATATAAGAGGCATCAATCTTTTACATGCATGTTAATGTTTATCTTACAAGTCCTAGTGAAGTTTAACTATTTTGCTGTTCATATCTTGTCATATGCCTTGGAAATTTTCTCTTTCTGTAGAATGTGGCTTCTTTCATAACTGTTTCGAGAGTAATAATTTTTGGGGGAAAAGTGATGTCCCATGTTTAAATTTTGACCACGTCCATTGCCAGGGCCTGTTTTCTGTTGAGATAAAATGAGATGAGGACAGGTTAATTAGTCTTTCCCAGCAAGTTCTGCATAAATGATATGCAAACGCATTGAGTTTTAGCATACTCCATCTTTTTGATTGAATAACGAGTTTGCCCTACGGATAACTACATTTTTTGCACCAACCTGAGTTGTAGCTTATCTTTATGCACCCAAAATTTTTAAGTGACATACTTGAGCATGGGCTGTTTTACCCAAACAGCATCTTACCGGATATGAGGAGAGTCCGAAGCATGTGATGGGGAGAGCAAGTGGAAGACAAGGAAATTTTACTTTCCTGTAAAATAGAGTTCTTTGCTAAAGCGGACAATTTGTAAGGCGATCTTCTGAATCACAGTTTATTTTTAAGAGGTTTATTTGATAAAGAGGTGTGATTAGAGGTTTATTAAGACATTAAATTAAATGATCTGAATCTACCAACCTCTGACTGAATCCGAGGTCAGAGGTGGTTAAGATCAATCAAACAGCACATAAACAAGCCGTTTGGTTGAAATTTTTCCACACTGGTGGTCAAATAAAAAGGTTGTGTCAGCCTTGAAAGATGGCAACGTTATTGCTGCTATGAGGTGTTTTCATGGCCGCTTCTCCACTCAGCTTTTCAGTTTGTTTGTCATGCCCCGATGTACTACTATTAATTAAATCTTTTAATGCTTTCTGTATATGAAGCTTGCATGCTAATAAGCCTTTCAGTGTTTGATAGATGAGGCAAAATACAGATTTGAAGATGGCTATTGCTGCTTAGGTCTTCCTTTGAATTGATAAGAAACCTTCAACTTATTGTCGATGCAGATATATGAACGCCTTGCTTCATGCTGCGATCCACTTGAGGAGGACCCTGCTGCAGCAGGACGCGTGGCATTTTTCGTTTTCTATCCTTAGTAAGAACATCCTTTTTTTTCTCTTTTTCTCATGTATATCACTTGTTCTGTTCAAGATCGTTTGCAGTGACACGAGTATCAACATTTTCTTTCTCTTCAATTCGTTCAGGTTTCCTATATTGCTTGGGGTTTGAAGCTTGATAGTAGCAGCGAGCTTCTGATAGAGGAAATGAAGATGTGCAGATTCCGCTTGGTAGTTGTGCAAGTAGCCTTGCCTCATGGTTGAGAAAAATTGTGATGATGCTATATTATTGTTGTTCATTATTATTATTATTATAATCATTAATGCATATCATGCCTTTTACTGTGAGAGCTTCGTTATTGTGTCAAAGATTATCCGCCCGTCTGTTGGTAACTTGGTATTCACATCAATCCACTATTCTATGTTGTTCCAAGAGTCTTCCCGTCTGTTGAGGGCCATCTGGATGCTCATATCCCGCCCTGAAGCTGGGAAGCTTTCTGTTGGGAGCGTTTGATCAAGCAACCCCGAGTAGTTACTTCCCTACTTGCCTCTCGTTCGGTTTAGTAGGAGGATCGGTCATGTCTCCTCTTTAACTGAAACCAAAAGATCGGGCTTTAAAATCTAAAATCAGACAAACTACTTCTGGTTATCCTGATTAAGTGCACCTGTTAACTTTGTTCGAGTCAGGTGTTAGACAACGTTCTTGTTTGGCTATATGTTATTTTGGTGAAAAGGAAGGATGCGAACGGGCCGAGCCGAGCGTTCAATTCTGCTCTGGTTAGATTGGACCCTTGTTCACGTTTGGCTTGGAGTGTTTCGAGCTTCAACAGGAGTTCAACTTGCGTTTATTCTAAACTAGAGTTGAAGTTCAATGTGAGTTTGTTTTTAAAACTCAGTTGAAACTTGAATTTGCGTCCGTTTACTTTTCACCCACAAATATGGTGATAATCTCATTTTTTAATTTTTAACAATCTTAAAAATGTAAGTTATTTAATGCCCTGTTTGGTAACACTATTAGACATCTCTATCACTATTAATTTTAAAATTGATATTGTTGGTAATCACCTTGAGATGTTTGGCTTACAGTATCAATTTTAAAATTTGTAGTGCAAACAACACTTGTTATGTAATACAAGTGTCAATTTGTATCAATTTTGATATTGATACTCCATCTTTTAGAAATATCAATATCAATACTAATATAGTATCATTTTTGATACTCTAACCAAACATGCCACGAGGAATTGTGTTAGAGTGATGAACGATAAAAAAAAATCGTTCATTCTGGGTTGCTCGTTAATGGCCCGTTTGGTTAGAGTTTTAAATTTGATACTATATCAATATTGATATTGATAATTTTAGAAGTTGGAATATCAATATCAAAATTGATACAAGTTAACATTTGTATTACATAATGTGTTTTGTTTTCACTGTCAATTTCAAAATTGATATTACTAACCAAACACTTCTTAGTGATTACTAAGAATATCAATTTTAAAATTGATAGTGATAGAGGTGTCAAATAGTGTTATCAAACAGGGCATAAAGTGATGAACTTGTGTTAGACGCCAGCGACGATGTTGAAGGTATAATAAGCTCACGGAGATCTTTTGAGGGTAGCAGCCTAACAGGACTTGCCATTCTATTTCCAGTCGGAACCAATCTCCATGTCTTCTCAGCTCTTCCCGTTCATCCCCTCTCTGAACTCTTCCCTGTCTGCTTCCTTCCCTCTCGGGCAAGCGCGAAGTTTTGGAGCAGGAGCGCGCGTCTGGTTGCATGATAATCTTTCATATAAGTTTGATAAAACATTGTCTTAAAGCATAATTTGAATTAGTCAATCACGTAAAATTGTTATGTTTGGAACTTACTATGTGATAACAAAAATAAAAAGTCGGTGCCATATATGATCAAACAAAGTGAGATCACAATATATAGATAAGAGGTTAGACTCCTTTTTTGTTAAATAAGAAAGAAATCTCATTAAAATTATAAATTTGCAATGACTGTCAACCAACATTTTTTTTTTGAAACAAGCTCAAAGCGTGTTCGTGAGTTGCCTTTAATCTTCGCACGAGCTCCAACTTTGGAGCTTTGTTCACCTCTCTTTCAGAAGACAACTCTTGTCAGCTCAGACACGGAATCATAAAATGATGTCTTGAGACCCCCGAAGCTTACACCCCCCAAGGCAAGGTGTTTCACTTTCACATCCTTGGTGAGGTCTACACTTTTCTACATACGAGGTTTACGTCTCGCTCCCGCTGCCCCGCAGGTGGCGAAGGATCGAGCAGCTGCTCGATCCTCACTGTTCACCCCCCTTGGGGTGCCTGGCTGATGCCGCCGGGAGGCATCGATCCCCCGCCCTGTGCCCCCAGGCACATGGACGTTGCCAGTCGAGCCATGCTCGACCAGCTGTCTCACCGTCTTAATGTTTTCAAAGTCGAGCGTATTCTAATAAATAATGAGAAAAAATTATTAACTATCGACATATATATGTAAAGACATAAAATATTTCATCTCTCAGCTGCATAAATTTTTACGATATTTTTTTTCTAAATGACACACAATGACTTTGTTTTGTATGGCTATCTACAGAACTTACTTGATTATAATGTCTATATAAATAAAAATTATCAAACATAAAAAATTACAATTGATAATGTATTATTGATGTTTAAATGTTATCAAAACAAAATTTTACACATTTTGTGCTTCGAAGCGTTGATACAGATTTTGTATTTTTTTTTTCTTAAATTGAGACATAGGTCGCTGAGAAAATGTGTTAAGACTGCCTCAAAAGCTCGCAAAAATTTATAGACCCTGTTACGTGATCAAGCACATTCGTGTTACAACCCCCACCATGTACATTTGCAACGGTAGAGTGTTGAACGAGCCTCACACTTAAAAGGACTACATTTAGCAACAGATTAAACATCTAACTATCATCATTAAAGTTATATGGTGCATTTGTAAGACGAAAAGAACCATGGATCTCGACTCCATGACCTTGAAAGGTCCAAATTAAAAGAGTCGTAGAGAGTAAGAAATTTCCGTTGTCTAGACTCAAACCCGGGTCTCTCGGTTGAGAGTCGAGTATCCTAACCAACTATACTATAATAGATTGTGGCTTTTTTGCTGAAAACAAAATTTTAAAGACAAAAGTTCTACGTTTAGCGAGCTTTCCTCCTTCTCTAAACTATCTTATTGTCCCTCCCCTTAATTCTTTCTCAAATGAATTTACATTTATTTTTTTCCTTTCTAGTCGGCCGATTATATATATACCCTACTGTGTACTATCTTTATGTATCTGTCAAAAACACTCTCATCTTACGACATCAAGAGCATATTATCACTTCACCGTCTAACTCTCGGAGAAAAAAATTACGATAAATTTAAGCTGACTTTAAAAAAATAATTTGATATAATTTAGACGGATTGAATTAAAAACATTTAAAATAGATAAAAAGAATTATATAATCTATGCTACATGATTTGAGATTGAGGCTTGAGTTGATTTATTGTATAGAAATTATTTGTTAACTTAAACAAAATTCTGTGATCGCATAATACTTTGGTAATCAATTATAATCATTTTCTAATCTTATAAAATTTATAATTAACGTGGTTGTCACATCTTACTAGTACCGATTCATCCCAAAGAAAACATTCTTTTCTTCTTCTTTCTCTTTTAAAAATTGATTTAAAAAAAAGAAAAAAAGAGAACATAGATACATGAAGAAGATGAAAGAGAAACATCTTTTGCATCTTCGAAACCCATGCCGAGAATTACCACTCTGCCCTTCCGCCCTTCACTCGGCCGGCAACTCACCCGGCTCCCTTCGTATGCACCGAGTCACCGAGTTCCCGTCCCCATCCAAGGCCCGAAGCATGCGATTCCTCTCCCGACTTCCTAGCACCCTCGGGCGATCCTCCCAGCTCCCCCGGCTCGCCGCTCCCAAACCCCTCGCCGGAAACGCTAATTTCTCGCGCATCCTTCTCTGCACGAGGATCCGAGAGAGGCGCTCATCTCGTCAGGTAACCGCCATGGCCGGCTCCGCGGAAGAGTTCGTCAGAGGGAACGTCTTCCCGAATGGAGTCGCCGTCATTACTCTCGATCGCCCCAAGGCGCTGAACGCCATGAATTTAGGTTCCCCCGCTCCACCTTCATTTTTAACTTGGTGTTTCAGAATCTGTATTATTGAACGACATTGTGCCGGATCTCGCGATCGGTTGCTGTCGTAGTTTTCACACTCAAGGATGCTTGTGCGGTCGGAGATTGTTGGTGTGGGAATTTTGCATCCTGATGCCTTTGGAATTGTCAACAAATTCCGACAGAAGAGTACAAGAAAGAGTTACGGGACGTTCTTAAACACTTGTTCTCATGGGTGCTTGTATTGGAAGCTACAGTATGTTAGGCTGACTTTCTTCCGGAGTGCTAGTATTGAATGCTGCTGTACAATTGTCTGATTGTCACGATAAAAGCGAACACTCCGGGGGCTTCAGCTTATTTTATTTATTAGCCAACTTTGCACTGTAGTAATTATGAGCTTGCCCCGTATGGTTTATAAGTAGCTGGCAAGAGCACGCATGATCAAGCCTTGCTCGTTTTTTGTTTTGCTGACATTAGCTTGTTCTAAAATTGTCTGTCAGCTTTGGAAAACGAAGTTCCTACCACTAGCTTATTCTCTCTGAACTGAGCTTATTATTGGTTTAAGTATGTTCTACGTTTGTAATAAAACTCTCAAAAGTGAAGCTCTGCTTTAAGCATCAAGTGCCGACATTCTTCTTTTTGATTATATATCAAGTAATACATATTTTAATAGTGTGTTCTTTCTCATCAACTTCTGGCTTGGCTTTTGATGATGTATTGTTGGTCTCGTGTGTTTCAGATATGGATATAAGATACAAGAATTACCTTGATGAATGGGATACAAATCCAAACGTCAAATGTGTTTTAGTGGAGAGCAGTTCTCCCCGTGCCTTTTCAGCAGGTAATAACCTGTTTCTGGAGAATTAGACAAGTTTCATCTCTTCCCATTGCGGAGTTCATTTCTGGTATATTTCTGGTTATCCTTTCTGCCTTTTGGAACTCTGGGCATGATGAGAGGCTGGAATTCATGGCCAATGCAGGAATGGATATCAAGGGTGTTGTTGCCGAAATCCTAAGGGACAGAAACACACCTCTTGTTCAGAAGGTCTTATTTCTATATACATCTTTGTTTCTTTCTCTGGAAGGAGAAACTTTTCTACACATGGAGTTGAAATAAAAAACATGCATATCTAAAAATATTTTCCTCTAGTATCCCTATCTGCTCAGCCATTTATGACTCCATCTGACATTTTGAAATATGCGTTCTAATTTTCCCTCACCATTGAGTATGTGCTATATGCTTGTTAATTTTTCCCTTCTGGTTGAATATTCACCTTAGCTTGTTCATATAATAACAAGGCCATTAGTGTAAACCTGCAGGTGGCGATGTGAAACAGATAACAGTCATACATGAATTATCGTATGTGATAAAGGTCCAGTTTTGTCTGTACTTTGTATCAACAGATTCAGTGTCATCTCTTGTGATGATGTTCAATAAGTCATACCTTATGCAGCTATGCCCTTATATGCATTGCTATATTTAGTGACTCCTTATAGATCCTGATAAGCATGCTGACAATGAAATATCTGATCATATTTCTCACTCAACCAAAAATCTAAGTCATTATTAATCAGTATCACTAGGTTATATTATCATAACATGCTTTTCTTTTGGAAGGTGGTCTCAACATGAGAGCCACAATTCATTCATGCACTAAGAAGAAGAGAACTACGGGTCCAATGGTATCTGACTGGTACCAAGAACAAAGGAAGCCAAGAAGAAAAGGCAACCAAGTGCCTACTAGTAGCATCACATCATGAATACAGCTGGTGATGCCAAAGAAGTAGAGAGGATAAATCATGGAAGAAAAGATGCTGGAGAACAAACTGATAAGTAACATAGGACATGGTCAGACTTCAGAGTACATTGAAGAACTACAACTGATCTTTAGCCACAAATTTACCACTTGATTTTTTTCTCCTGATTGGACTGAACTTGATATACAGTGCAAGAGATCATGCAGAGTGTTGAATTTCGCTGAAGTGATGAATTCAAATGGTTGTACATTCTGGTCCATAAAAGATATTTTTCTCTTGAAATGAGTTGGAGGTTTAACTAGCTCTTTGTCTTTTGTTTCTTTTTCTTCTAATTCTCTGTTGGATATGTTGCTGTAAGTACTGCCTTGTCTGGATTGCTAGCAATAAATTAGAAATTAAGGGAATATTCAGATCTATTCATACATGACAGATCTCGTTTTCTTGCTTGAGGCTTCTTATCTTGGCAAATGTACAACTCTTTGGTACATGGTTGTGGTGTCTCTCTTGCAGGTTTTTGCTGCAGAATATTCACTTATTTGTAAAATTGCTTCATATAAGAAACCTTATATTTGCTTCATGGATGGAGTAACTATGGGTTTTGGAATTGGTTTGTCTGGTCATGGGCGCTATCGGATTATTACCGAGGTATTACTAGTTGATCAAAAATGATTTGCTAGAGTTTTCTCAACTAAGCTGGATTTTTGTTTAATCATTACTCTTGGTGTGTTAATTACTATGATATTTTCACAGAAAACTATTCTTGCCATGCCGGAAAATGGAATTGGCTTGTTTCCAGATGTTGGTTTTGCATTCATAGCAGCACAAAGTCCTGGAAATGGAGCTGTTGGTATGCATTTTATCTGTTAATACGTAGAATTTTGTTTCTTTTAGTTTTTCATTTTCAAACTTGAAATTTGATCAATTTTTAATATGACACATACTTGTTGTTGTAATTCTGTAATGTAACGCTTATTAGGAGTGGTTAATATCAAGGAGCAGTCAATGACATTTTACCACGTGGTACATTTCTAATTGAACAAGCCTTGAGCTCTCCCCAGTCCCCAGGCGTCTCCACATGCCCAGTTACAAAATTCTTGTCCAAGTGATAAGATATTGACTTGAATTGTTTACTCCCATATCTTTACTGTGATATTCTTGAACAACATTATCCTTCTTGCACTATAGTGCTCATAAATGAGTTGCATTCCTTTAAAATTGAAACATGACATATCTAGATGTTTCAGTTTTTCTTTGACTGATATAAAATGCTTTTTAGTTGCTACAATTACATGCCAAAAGCTGTTATAGACATATACAAATCTAGCTTTTCTTTCTCTCCATAGGGAGTTTGCTTGGGAGTGTGCCCTCTAAGCTAGTGGGTAATCAGTTTAGTAACTCTTCTTACAGCCAAGTATTTCAGTTTTATGTAAATAGGTATCCCCCAGTCTTTATCCTTTCGAGGCAAGTTCAAGGGATGAGCATACGCTAAAAAGCAGTTAGGAGGGGGGTCATTTTTTTTCTGACAGTGACAGCCAAGGCACTTGAGGGTGGTTAGGGATCCAGAGTTAAAGAGGGCCTCCCAGATCAAACGGGGGTTCCTTCTGTAGTGGCTTCTGGTCCAGTCTCTTTCTAGGCATTTCCAAATGCCTTTCTTTATGGAGTCCTTATGAAGCGATCTTTTAATCTTATAAGCTAGTCTATTATTCCACATTTTATTTTGTTGGCGGAGCTGAGAGATGCATTTCTGTGTAAAATATTTGTATTGCCTTGCCGCACATGCCTCATCAGCAAGTGATTCTTTATCTAGTTACTAGTACAAATTTCAGTTGTTGCACAATGACAACTATGATAAAATGTGTCTTAAAAACTGTTATTCCATCCATTTAGTCATCCAAGACCATGCATGACTTTAATATATGAAAAGTATATGAAATGAATCAACATAAAATCAATTATCTTAAAGATTTTAAGGCAGCAAAGGTCTTCCTTGTGTCGCAACATGGTGTTTGCCTCAATTGCCTTTTCTGTACCTCTTTACTTCCTTTCCTCATACTACTATGAATGCTGTCAAAGAAAATTTACATTTGAGCATGATTCGTGAAAAACACCCTGTGAGTTGTTACTTTTCAGTTTTTGTTCATTTCGTATCAGTTATTGTCCTCTCAGAATGTTCATATTCTTTCTTTTATGTAAATTTTCTGGTTCTGGTGATTATTAGAGGAAGCAGCTTCTTTATATTTTTTGTTTCTGCTTTTTTTCTTCCATTTTTAGATGTTTAACCTGTCATTACTTCTTGCAGGTGCTTATCTTGGTTTAACTGGAAAAAGGATTTCATCTCCTGCAGATGCATTGTATGCGGGGCTTGGAACTGACTATGTGCCATCTCAAGACTTGGCTTCACTTAAGGAGAAACTTTTGGGATTGGATTTGTATTTTTCTGTTCTCATAAATTTTCTCACTTTTTGGTTTAATTTATTATTATTATCATTATTATTTCTCTTTGTTTCTTGGTGCTCCAAAGGGTTGAAAAAGATTTTTTGATTCCCTCAGTACTATCTAATGTCGATATGACATTCTCTCTCATGAAGTCTTCCCAATATTGTTCATAGGGAGCCATATAGGTGTTCTTGTATACTTTTCATCTTGACATGGACATATTTTTACGGACATCTTGGCTATGAATAGTCATAGTGGAATGAGGGATGGCTTTATTTGCTTAGTTGTCAGAGCTAACTGACATTTTATTGCCATTTACTTTAAGACTGGACGTGCACATTTAAGGTAAAAAGGGCAAAATAGAGTGGTTTACTTTGGATGAACTGATGTTATGTCAACCTAATCATTTTTTCTAAAAATGGAGGCTGCAAGGAATGTTGATCCTAAGGTTAAAGTTAGGACAGAGGAAGTGAAATTGGTCATTGGTTTTTTATGTGATCTTAAGATCTCATTACCGACACATTTTTGTGTGATAGTGAATATTGGATGATGGAAGGGCAACATACTTTTATAATAAGCATTTCTGAGATGAGCATGTTACCGGATATGTGGAGGGATCTTCCTCTTACACAGGCACAAAAGACCGCGGGGAGGGCGGATCGTACCACCTGGGCTGTCTCACTAGGCTGCAATTTACTGGACCTGCTGATGGTGGCTCACCATCGATTTGTGACTATGCAGGAGGGAATTATATCGAGATGAACTTTTGGATTCCCAAAATAGGGGTGTAATTGGGTCAGTTTAGTTTGGTTTGAAGCAAAAAATTTTCAACCCAAACTAAACTGAAACCCCCTATCAACTAGAACCAGAGCAAACCAATTTAAGTCAAGTTGGTTCGGGTTGAACCGATTAAAAGCGTACATTAATATGTTTATTTTAATAAATAATATAAATAGTATTGTCTTAACATAAACTCAAAGTCTCAAACATTAGATTTGATTTATCATCAAAAACGTTTTTGATATAAATTGTCTCTAGTAGGATGAACCTAGTGCATTGGGCTTCTTTTAAAGAGCTCTGTCACTGTCAGGTACGTTTTTGATATAAATTGTCTCTAGTAGGATGAACCTAGTGCATTGGGCTTCTTTTAAAGAGCTCTGTCACTGTCAGGTACGGAAAAGCGAACATCCGATATGGATCACTGTTCATGACTCTGCTATGTTACTGCTAATAGATATCTGCATGCTTTTCTTTCAACAAACTCAATTAACTTATTGCATATGCTTTTTTTTTAACCCACAGATAAATATTAACTGATCTTTCTGTCTATTGTTGTGTTGTCACTGTTTGATCTTCTTCTGTTGAAGTTACAATGTTGTTCTTTAATCAACTCTTGTTTTTATGAAGAGACACGAAATTTTGGTTGACAGTACTAAATAAATAAATAAGACCTTTGTCTGTATGTATTTGCGACAAGCATCTTTGAAATTATACCATTTAATTTTCTCTCCCCAGAGTGTAACAACGTTGCTTAATCAACTGCACCCTACTTTTTTATGCCCGTTTGTTGAAAATAGAATCGATGTGGATCTTCGTCTCATTGAAATGTGGCATCCTTTTTGCTTGACTTCTAAAAGAAGCATGAATGTTGTATTCTTGTGCACATTGATCTTTATGTTTCATCACCACTGCCCTTAGTCAATGATAAGTTGCTGAATTGTGAAGGTGTCTTACCAGAGACGAGAGTTGGGCCAGATAGCAAGGTGAGTGGGGTCGGGGGGTCGGGCCCCGGTCAGACTAGAGTGGACTAAGTTGGATCTGATTTAAAAAGTAATTTATTATTTAAAATATAAAAATAATTAAAGTATTATTTTTACATACGATACTTTTTTTACTTACAATACTTAAAATGAATTGTTTAAGTAATCAAAACATTTTTACTATTATATCATTAATATATAATAAAAATGAAACACTGCCGCCACAGTGTTTCACACTTCCCACACATGCAAGAAATGGAGTTGGTATGGCTTTGGGGGACTCGGCGACTCAGGGTTGGGTCTGGTCTGTCACTCACTCACCCCATTGTCTTCAATAGAGGGGGTGAGGATTTTAAATTATGTTATTGACTTTAATCAGTTAGGTAGGTAGGTAATTATGATAAGGTATAAAACATTTAAAATTAACTAATCTCAACCTAAACTCATCTTGGAGTTAAAACATTGACTGTTTAAATAGTTATCAAGGGAGATGACTTATAACTGGTTGGGAAGGGGCCAAGGAGCCAAGGGGGTGAGTCACATTGCCTCAGCACCTAGGTGATGCTTTCTAATATCAAACGATTTCCTGATTTTGGTACATGCTTTGATGCAAAATAGTTTACATCATTACAAGGGTTCCACAATTTCATTAATTAACAGTACCGCTTGCTAACTTGGGTGTTATTTTGTATACAGCTCCAGTGATCCCCACAAGGATGTTCAGACGGTATTGGCATCTTACAGCAGACAGCCTGAATCAAAGCCTCAATTATGCTTACTTCTGCCACAAATTGCCTCATCTTTCAGAGCTTGCAAATCAGTACCTGAAATTATAGAGGAGTTAAGAGCACATCAAAATAGTACCGATGCTGCTGGTACATCTTTTAAACATATACTCCAAGTGATTCTTGAATTATTGCTAATAAAGGTTTTAAGCACTAGTTAAATAGCTACATTGCCGAGAGTTGGACTATTTCTCTTATATTTTTTTATAATTGAATAGGTATCTCCAGCTGTGTACCTAGTGCTGTAGAATCGTATGGTGCAAGAAATTAGGAGTTTGGATTCTGTTGCTATCACTGTTAACAGCCTTTATAATTAATGTCGAATCTGCCGGGATATTTTAGCAGCATGAAAGCACAAAGTAGCAGTTAAGATGCATTTGTTGTGCCAGCCATATTTTATGGAATTTTTTGCTTTTTATATAAAATTTGCATTCACTTTGTGTCATGGTCCAGTGGCTGAATGGGCTGGTGACGCTCTTGCCGGGCTCGGAAAAGGGGCTCCATTTTCTCTGTGCTTGACTGAGAAGCATTTCTCTCAAGTTGCATCAGCCCGTGGAGATAATGCCAATCAGCTATCCAGCGTAAGAAAATACAGTTAATTTGTGTGTTTTTTTCCTTCTTGTCTCGTATATTCTCTGGTACGAATAGTCACCTCTGGAGTTCACCTTGAAAGAATCTATTAATTTGATTTGCCTACGTTGCGTAGTTAGAAATACAGCCTCGAGAGGGAATTTCTCACTCGTCTTACCTCATCTTGTAGTTGAATGGAGTAATGAAGGCTGAATATCGCATTGCTTTGAGGGCCTCACTGCGAAGTGATTTTGCCGAAGGCGTCAGGGCCGTCTTAGTGGACAAGGACCAGGTCCAGTATTTTCTCTTGCGATATCTTCCATCTTCTGCTTCATGCTAGTTCGATGAACCGTCCTTCCCATCCGCATGCACTTGTTTGATTTGCCTTCTCTCATATATCCTATTTGCGTGCCCTCTTGAAATGATCTACATCGTCCATATATATCTTGCATTTCTTCTGACGAGTTGCAGCATTATGTATATGCAGAACCCCAAGTGGAACCCTGCGCAGCTGGAAGACGTGGACGTAGGCGATATCTGTTCGGTTTTCGAGCCATTACAGCCAGACTTGGAACTGAAAGTATAACATATTCAACTTTCTATCTTGTCTTCAGGTGGTAATTAATTCTCCGTGGCTGATATGATGCATGATGAATAAAAGGTACCAGAACCATGTGTACGTAGTGGTCTCCCTCATTTCATATGTCAACATTCACTGCCATCTTGTGTGCATACCATCCACGCTAGGGCATATATCTCATTATCACCCACACGTGGAATTGTACTACGTTTGTGCTTGATTCGAACTGGTTCTGGTCGGTCCCGGATGAGTTGTAGGGTTAAGACATTTTCTCTTCAAATTCTCAACACATGTTCTAAAAAGAGAAATATAACTTTATGAAAAGGAAGAGCAGCCGGTACTTGGGGATGTCGAGGGGTGGAATATAGGGGTGGAATATATAATAGCACTATCCCTGTCTATATCCTATAAGTAAAATATGTATCTATTTAATGTTCATTAACTATCGTGAATAAATATATTCGTGATAGCTTTCTATTATCCACTATGAAGTGGGTTACTGTCGGTATATATAAAAACAATATACATGCAATGACTAGAAATATCAAAACAAGACGTTAATCACAGCGATAAAAAGAATAATTTAAAATTAGAGATCTAAAAAATAACTTGAAGGATGGATCATATTTTTTTATTTGACATTTATTTGTAAAATTAGAGATTTAAATTTATCGATAGAAAAGAATTAGTGATTTATTTGGTCATGCTTGTATTATGCCAAATCAAAGAGAAAATTAGGGGTTAGGTCTCTACAAGGACCAGAAAGATGGTAACTTTAGGAAGGCGAGCATCCACAAACACTATGGACAGTTAATGAATGATAGCTCGGATTAGATTATGTATTAATTAACCGATATGAATAATAATTGTTAGATTCAATTTACGATGTATTCGCTAAGATAATAGAAAATTCATTTCCGAGAATTGTTAACTGCTGAAGGTTTTTAACCATCTATTAACTGTTAATTAACTTAACGAACAGGTCGGATGATCCGTGATAACCCGTGACCATTGACATCCCTATCTAGAACATGTTCAGATCTCCGGGCCACTGGAGTTTTTTCTCATTGGTCGAGGTTATCCTTCAATTTTAGTCCTTTAATCTTCGATTTCATGTATGGCGCTGTTTTTTTACGCGGAGTATATTCATAGTCAATGTTGTCTCAATTGTCGCCCAATGTTAGTCCTTTAATCTTGCTTTTAATCCATGCAATTTTTAGAGGTCAAGTAAATTTTATATACATAGTTATTGTCAGTTTGTGGTACGTATATCTAGTCCACTCACTAGCTTGAAGACTCATCGACAGCTGATCTATTCGGTTATTCTTTCAAAGTTTAAGACCTCTAAAACTGTTGTTCTAATTTTATTCCTCATACTTTTCGTAGTATCCGATTTGATTTATAGCTGTGCTTGTCTACTATGTCAATTTTATTACATAAATATGATATAGAAATATTTAGCGATATTTTAGATGCATACATACGACATTACGTACGCTAAATGATATTTAAATAATATACATAGTGTGTGAATTTATCAAATAAGTACTTATCTTATGATCTTGATTTGTTCTTTTATATATATAGTTTGTCAGTTGTTTGATGTCAAGTTTTATACAGTCAAGTTAATTTCTAGTTACATGTTAGAATGTATATATATAGGTTAGTTTTGCAACCCTAAGTGGGACCCAAACTTGTTCAAATGCTAATTTGGACCGCTAATCAGACATATCCAAAAGACAAGAGATTTCTCTCTAATTTACCATCTACAAATTAATACATAAAATATAATGCATAAAAGACGTGCACGTGAATCCCATTTTTTATGTACAGCGCAGAGATATCTCTTCCCCATCCAAATAAGTGACATAAAACCCAATTTTCTCCTTCTCAAGGCAGCAATGGGTTGCTTGGTCCAAACTCCAGCTTACATATATATGTGTATGTTTATGTATATGTATATGTGCGTATGTATATAGATATATATTTTCCCTCTTCTCAATTATTAGTCTGGTTTGTGATCAGTGGAAGACAAGCTATGGGCCGGCAGATCAAACGCATAACAGACTGCATACGTATCCAATGCAAGCCCACCCTTCGTAGATAGATAAATAGAAATACATGTCTATATACATACATAGAGAAAGTGAGAGGGGTATCCGATGAAACCCCACCTTTATAGATAGATAGATAGAAATGCATGCATTGATATATATATATATCTATATATATATAGAGAGAGAGAGAGAGAGAGAGAGAGAGAGAGAGAGAGGTGACCTGACCTGCTGCCGCTCGCTTCTCCGTGTCCATAGCGTGAAGGGGAGCGAATGATCGAATAGAACGGTTGGGAGGTCGCCGTCGACGGCTTGGGTTGGGTCTACGTCCACCGGGCCGGCTACCACATGCCGGGGTGGTGGCTGCCGGCTGTCCTCCGTCAACCACGGCGGGTCTGGGTTGCATAAATGGGCGACACCGGGAAAGGGACGTGCGCGCTGTACGTAGACGGGGGTCTCCGGCCGAAGGGGAGAAGAAGAAGAAGGAGGAGGCGGCCATGGAACTGGAAGCCGATAATAGGAGAAGATCAGCCAGCCTGTAGAATTAAGTGCTTAAATACTCTACTCCATTTTTTTAACCTTTTAAATACGCAATCACTTTAATAATTAGCAGCAACAATCCAGCATCATCCCCTCACACATTGCCCATCCTTGGAGAGTTCCCTTTCCTTCAGATGAATATTTGAATATTATTAATTAATCTCACAGGACAACCCCCCACCACCTCCCGATGATTAGCAACTTGATTGGGTTCTTCTCCTGTTCTGGTGTTGAGATATGTTAATGCTGGCACTCCGGCAGCCGCTCCTTTTGAACTCTTACCCTTCCCCCATGTCCCAAAGGTGTTTGAAAATATGCCGAGGAAGGGAATACTTCTTTCTTTCCCTCTCCTCCTTCCATTCCCCCCACAGCCACAATAACGAAGAGAAGCTCCGTCCATGGGGGGGCGAAGCAAGCACATGGCCGTAGCTCTTGTACACGAGCGGATAAGTGTGTGTATATATATATATATATAAAGACCACAATAATGATTCTTGGGGAAGGACATCCATGGCCCCAGCTCCAGCTCCGACGAAGCTCGTGGAGGAGGGCGACCGCCGTGAGCTCGCGCCTTTCGGCGGCCGCCGTCCTGTGCGGCCCCTGTGGGGGCTGCGCTGCTGCCCACAAGGGGCACACATACATATTATATATATATAAATCGTCTCCGATGCTTGAAAGAAAGATAGAGCTCTCTCAATCTCTAATAAGAGATAATTATAATCTTTAATCACTCAAGTGAGGGGTGCATTGATACGAGTTGTTACTGAACTAAAATTCATAAATAGTTACATTGTGGTCCGTAAGATTTAGATTGATTTATAATGAGTTATATTGTGATCATTTGCAATAGATTACAATGTAATTCGTAATAGGTTGAACCGTTGTGAATCCGGTTTGAACTGTTAAGAAATACAATGTAATCTAATACGAATCAAGTTGAACCGTCACAAAATACAATACAATTTAATAAAAATCACACCCCTCTCTCTCTCTATATATATGTATATATATATATATATAGAGTTGAATGGGGTCATGGGCATCTGAAGATACGCGCTTGTCTATGCTGTGTGATGCCGCGCGCGAGGCATGGATGGAGCTGCTCTTCCGCTAGCTAGCTAGTGGGTTCAGAATCTCCGGTGTAAAGCACCGGCCATGGCTGCCTGCCGCCGTGGGCGAGGAAAGAAAGGAAAGCCAGCTCCTCCGGCTCCGGCGGCGCTCGCACCAGCGTGTGGTGTGTAGCCGCTGCCTGCCGTACGTTGCCCACTCAGGAAGATCTGGCCCGAGGACGAGGAAAAGCCGCCGACAGCGGGGAAGGAGGGCCACGGCGGCGGCGAGCAACGCCACCGCCGGCGGCGCCGCGGCCTTTAACCGGTCCGCCGTGATGCACGGTATGAGGCACAGCTTCGACGAAGAAACCTCTACGGCGTGGGCGTTCTGGCCGAAAGATAATATTTAATTTTTATATGTACGTAATTATTTTCGATATTATTATTATTATTATTACCAAAACGGGAAATGGTCCGGCTCTCCGCAGGTCGGTGAAAATTTTGAACCACCTCGTGATTACTTACAAACATAGGTGGGTTTAGTTAGGCTTTGACTTGATCTAAATGTACGAAGACTTGCCGCGCTGACCTCTTGCTGTGTGGAAAACGCCAGGTATTTTTATGTCGGAAACCAAAAAAATAAAAAGTGACCCAAAAATTAGATTTTCTTTTATAAATTTCAATGCCACACTCAGCTGTTAGCTGGAATATTTTACCAAGCAAACCGGAGATTCAGACTCCATAAGAAATATCAAAAGTCCTCCCCAACCTAATCAGCCTTCTACTCTGAAAAGGATCAACCTAAAATCCAGTCTTTTATTTGTATCAGAGAAATAAATTTTTATAAATTTATAATGCTATACATCTACGAAAATAAAATAACCGAATCTTATCGTAAGTCCAGTTCAAGAAAAACTAGAGCACCCCCGCGGCTCTGACTGGGTCTGGGGTCGGGAGTCTCGGGAGCCAAGCCCGGATTGACGGAGGCACCACGCTTCGGTGACGGCAGATCCGAAGCTTTGAGATTCCCGTCGCGCCGAAGGCTTGACCGCGCTCGTCAATCCCGGCCGCGGGACCCGGCCCGATCTCCAGGATCCGATAAAAGAAGCAACTTTCCGGCGGAAAGCCCGGCGGCAAGGGAAAGCGGCGGCGGCCGAGCTCGCGACTCGGAGAAAATGAAAATATGTTTAATCTTGACTCAGAGATATATATACAAGATGATGGAAGTTTATGTGAAGGGGTGGGGGTGAGATGATCAATGATACCCGCAAGCGTATGCACACAGAAGGATCTTGAGGAATGCCACGAAATGAACATATCACGGAATCATATTATAATCAATCGTTACAAAAAGAAGAAGAAGAAGAAGAAATTAAAAACAGAAATTCGAGAAAAAGAGTATTTGTAGCAGATTTATGACATCACAGTTTGATCGGCTTCGTCGTCGTCGTCGTCCTGTACACGCTCATCTACACTTCGTCTGCTCCGCCCCTCTCCTGCTCGCAAGCTTATTCACAGCTCAACCGATCTCCGCCTCTTTCCGATTTTGAGTGGCGCCGCCGCCGGGAGGTTGCGGGTATTTTTCTGTGGTGGTGGAGCCTGAAGAAAGACTCCTCCCTCCAAGTTTTCCATTTTCGGGGCGGGGGGCAAAATTGGGGGAGACCGGAGGATGCTTGCGGCACATAGATTATAATGACGGCGGTAGCTAAAACGAATAATCGGATGGTGTTCTGTTCTTCCCCTTTTGGGTGTCGTTTATCTTGCCCGAATGATGCTCGAGAGGGAAGATCATTCTTTTCGAAAGAATTAATAGAAGGGAGGTGGCGGAGGTGATGCATATGGAATGCCGACGACGGGCGGCAATGGGCCTTCGTAGACTGGTGCGGGAGGTGGAGGTGATGGCATGGGTGGAGATTCGCAGGGAACCGAGGGAGGTGGTGGTGACGGGGATGGCGGTGGCGGGGATTCATGGTGGATGGGTGGTGGTGGAGGAGAGGGCGAAGTTGGAGGCTCGTAGTGAACGGGCGGCGGAGGCGGTGAAGGGAGAGGCGGAGAAGGTGGCGGGGGAGAGGCGTAATGGTAAACCGGGGATGGCGGCGGAGGAGAAGGAGGCGGTGGTGAGGCATACTCATAGACCGGGGTTGGTGGCGGCGGAGACGGAGGAGGCGGAGAGGCGTACTCATAGACCGGTGTTGGAGGTGGCGGAGACGGAGGCGGTGGTGAGGCATACTCATAGACCGGGGTTGGGGGCGGCGGAGACGGAGGCGGCGGAGACGGAGGCGGCGGAGAGGCGTACTCATAGACCGGTGTTGGTGGTGGCGGAGACGGAGGAGGCGGAGACGGAGGAGGCGGAGAGGCATACTCATAGACCGGCGTTGGAGGCGGCGGAGACGGAGGAGGCGGAGAGGCATACTCATAGACCGGCGTTGGAGGCGGCGGAGACGGAGGCGGCGGGGAGGCATACTCATAGACCGGTGTTGGTGGTGGCGGAGACGGAGGCGGCGGGGAGGCGTACTCATAGACCGGGGTTGGTGGTGGTGGCGACGGAGGGGGTGGAGAAGGTGGAGGTGGGGAGGCATAAATGTAAATGGGTGAAGGCGGTGGTGGCGGAGACGGAGGAGGCGGAGAGGCACACTCATGGACCGGTGTTGGTGGCGGCGGAGACGGAGGCGGCGGAGATGGAGGAGGCGGAGAGGCATACTCATAGACCGGTGTAGGCGGTGGCGGAGACGGAGGGGGCGGAGAGGCATGCTCATGGACTGGTGTTGGTGGTGGCGGAGATGGAGGCGGTGGAGAGGAATACTCGTAGATCGGTGTTGGTGGTGGCGGCGACGGAGGGGGTGGAGAAGGTGGAGGTGGAGAGGCATAAATGTAAATGGGTGAGGGCGGTGGTGGTGGAGGAGGGGGACAAGGCAATGGCGGAGGCGGAGATGCTAAGCGAGGTGGCGGCGGTGGTGAATTGGGAGGAGTCGGTGAGGATGGGTACGGAGCTGGTGATGGATACACTGGCGGAGGGGGAGAATATGGCGGCGGTGGCGGAGAAGAGTACACCGGCGGAGGCGGGGAAGGAGGAGGTGGTGAAGGCGGGGGCGGAGACGGCGGCGGGGGCGAGGCATAGTGCACAGGCGGGCTGTAAACCGGCGGTGGCGACAAAATCGGAGGCGGAGGGGGAGGCGGGGGCGGAGAAGGGGGTGGCGGGGGAGGCAATGCCGGCACGAAGGGGGTACACCTGAAGGCATTGCAGTCGACAGGGCGTGAAAGGATGGTTCTGCACTGGGTCTGAGATCTCTGCGCCGGCCGCTTCGGCAAGCAGTTCCGGCGATCGTCGAAGGCGGGGAGGTTCAGGCACGCCGTCGGCTCCCCCGTGAAGAAGTTGTACGAGTAGGTGAAGTTCTGCAAGCGGGGGAGCTCGCAGATGGCCTTGGGAATCCTCCCGGAGAGCAGGTTGTGGGCAACGTTAAGCTGCTCCAGGCTCCTCAAGCCGGCGAGGCTCTCCGGCAGGGGCCCTACCAGCTCGTTGTAGGCCACGTCCAGCACCGTGAGGGCCTTGAGGAGGCCGATCGCCGGCGGGAGGCAGGAGCGCAGGCCATTGTTCATGAAGATGATCTCGTTCAGCGTGCCGGACATGTTGCCGAGGCTGGCCGGGAGGCATCCCCGGAACCGGTTGTTGGCGAGCACGATGACGGAGACCGGCGAGTTGCCGAAGTTGTCGGGAAGCTCGAAGGAGAAGCGGTTGTCGTTGATGAAGATGGCGTCGAGGTCCTTGTCGAAGAGCTCCCGCGGCACCTTCCCTTCGAACTCGTTGAAACGGAGGTCGAGGTACTTGAGCGACGGCAGGCGGAGCACCACGCCGGGAAATTTCCCGGCGAAGCGGTTGTTGCTGAGATCCAGCTCGAAGAGCAGCTTCAGCCGCTCCAACTTCCGGGGCACGGTGCCGCAGAAGCGGTTGGAGTTGAGGTGCAGCAGCGCGAGGTCGGTGAGCAGGCCCAGCTCCTCGGGGAGGTAGCCGGCGATGTCGCCGTGGTTCAGATCCACCCCCGCCACCACGGTGACGTTGCTGCCGTCCGGCGCCGGCGCGCAGAAGACCCCCGTGTAGCTGCAGACCCCGGGCCCAACCCAGTCGCCGGTCAGGTTGCGGGGATCGGAGAAGATGGCGAGCTTCCAGGCCTGCAGCGCAATGTAGGCGGAGCGGAGGCGAGGGTTGGGGAAGGAGAGGGAGGGGTCGACCCTGACGCCCTCCCCCCGGTCGCAGAACTCCTCGTGCCGCTGGCCGACGGAGTCCGCCAGGCCATGGCTGGGGGAGGCGGCGGCGGCGGCGGCGAGAAGGAAGAGGCAGCAGCAGGCGGCGAGGGTGGCCCTCTTCATCTCATCCCTCCGGAGGGGGCCGCCGACAAAAGGGGGAGGGTGGAGAGAGAACAGGGGGATGTCGTCCCTTCCGTGCGCCGGGGGTGGTGACCGGAGTTATATGGGGGGAGAGAGAGAGGAGCAGTGGCTGGTCTGCTAACTCGCGGTGTCATTAGTCGCTCTCCCGCGTTAGCCGAAGATGAGGACTCCACGCGCGTCGACCTGCCCCAGGTTAGCTGGCGCGATAGCTGCAAGGGGCCAGGGCGAGTGGCGATCGGGCGTCGGGGAGCCCGAATTCAGCTCAGACGTAGCTCCATACAAAAATGTCCTCTTTATTTATTTATTTAGTCATATGTATTGCTTCTATCAGAGTAGGTAAAAATAAATCAACTAATTCTAATTTTTACTTTGACCCGTGAAATATTCAAATTTAATTGTGATAAATCATAGTGGAGCCGGCCGGCCGGGGACGGGATCCTCTGTTTACCACGGTGTGCACCCGGATGCACACCGTGACGCCATTCGCCCACGTGTCACCGTCGACCGGATGCTGTCAAACCAGGCAGCCCACGCGAGAGAGCCGGAAACAGGAGCGCGCGCGCGAACCGGCAATCGGCCCGGCGCACAACCAAAAAAATAAAATAAATGCATGAACCGGCAACCGCCCGACGCACAAAAAAAAAATGTTAACCGGAAATTGGCCGCGCCGGACAGAACCGACGCACAACATAAACATAAGATGTAATACAGATGACCTAGGTAAATTTTTGTTACAATGTTGAATGAAGGAAATTTACTAATCTGATGTTTTTATGTTTTTATCATTTTTCAAGTACGTAGATTGACACACATGATTAGTTTGTCACCAAATCAATTTTATCTAAATTGAGTAAGGTCCACGCAATGAATAATAATATTTAAACTTGTTAACTAGATAATTAAGTTCTGTCTGTATATTTGTTCTATGAAATAAAATTTTTGTCTCCACTCTTTTTAAAAATTTTAAAGTTAATGATAATTTACAGTTCGATCTTAATTTGAGAAAAAAACATTTATCTATATAATAGTGTTACCAGGTTATTAATTTGAAGAAAAATTTAATTTGTCTGTATATTAAATACAATTATTTTATAGATACAGACGGTGATTAAAAATATTAATAATGATAAATACTGCTGTAAAGAATAATGATAAATGTAAACACGTATGTGACCTAGGCCGGTTCGTGTTAATAAAAATGTGTTACATAATACTTTATATTTAGTGTTGAGTTAAGATGGAAAATACAGTGGCGAGAAGGTGTTTTTTATTTCACATTTTTTTTTGTGCGCCGGGCCATTTGCCGAAAAAAGATCAGGGCGTGATCTTTGAAAAAAAGGTAAACTTTATTAACTGTTCAATGATCAAAAGTAATCCACTCCGAAAAAAGATCGCGCGCGGCCATTTTCCGGTTAACGTTTTTTTTTTTTTGTGCGTCGGGCGAACACGCGGCCAATTTCCGGTTCATGCATTTCCGGTCGACGATGACACGTGGGCGAATGGCGTCACGGTGTGCATCCGGGTGCACACCGTGGTAAACAGAGGATCCCGTCCCGGCCGGGTGGGCACACTCGGCCACATTTGGTCTCACCTGGTCGTAATCTAAAATCGGTTGATCTGGCTCGAGGTCGAGTCGAGGACGGTTCACATTGAATTGTCGGGCTATATATTTAAATTAAAAATATGTTAAAATAAAAATAAAAAAGTATTATTATAGTATGTTTTTTTTTGAAAAAATAAAAAATAAAATTTTATTCAAGCTCGATTGAACCTGATTGGATCTGAGTTGGCCCAGGTCTCCGACCCGGGTGACTCCACCTGGAATGGGCGACCCGCTCCCAATCCATGACCCTGTCCACATAAAATCTTAAACACATATCAAACAAGTTTCAAATGTTTTAATTTGCATCGAAAATCTTAAAATAGCCGACTGTGTTTACCATTTTACCCCCCCCCTCCGGAAATAATGGATCCTGGGGGTAGGCCCGCATCCGATCCGAGTCCGACATCTAACCCCTCGCGGTACTTCCGAAGATCGCCGAAATCCCGCGAGCTCCACGTTACCTTGACATTGAAATGAAACCAATGTGTGCCCGCCTAACTTGGCATTAGGTACAAGAAAGAATTAAAAACACGAGTGTGGTGGCTTTGGTAAATTTAAAATTTGTGGAGGACTAGATTTCAACGGGCACCTAATTCTGTCCTGCGTACCAAGGCTCTCTAGAAAGGTTACCAACAACGCGAGTCTCTAACAACCGGGCGTAGTGGATACAACCGGAAATACAGGAACAAAGTATATATATATAAGATGAGAAAGTTCTTGAAGAGCTGCTACGTACCTTGAAATGGTCAACCGAGAAGTTGGTGAAGAAACCCCAGAAGGGTGAATATATATACATATGTATATGTATGTGTGTGCATGTGATCTTACGCGACCATTTTGAATCTCTCGGGGGGCTTTCCATCTTTTAGGTGTTTTAGGAGGTGTTTGGTAGAAATATCAAAAGCTAATAAATAGAATAGATGCTTACGTTGGATACGATCACAAACGACGAACTGATGCTATCAAATGTCAAAGGCTGTATTAATATAAACGGTTTATAATGTTACAAAATCTGGATGGGTCCTAACATATATATCATGTTTGGTTAGAGTATTAAAATCTAATATCATATCAATTTTGAAATTTATATTTTTGAAGGACAAAATATCGACAATAAAATCGATATCGATGACTCTATGTCACCGTCAATTTTGTAATTCACGGTGGTAAAAATCAATATCAAATCTCTTGGTGCAGATAAAATATGGCATATGATACAAGTGTCCATTTGTACCTATTCTAAGACGGATACAAAATCGGGTTTTATTTTGGAGTTTTTGATGCATTGATTTCTTTTACCCTAGGAGGAGCATTCTTTATACTTCTTCTCCAATAACTTGGACGAATATGAATGCAAAATTTTGATAATATATGGGTACACCCTCAAAAGTAGGGGTGTAGACAGTGTTCGATATTTCGATATTTTGATTCGATTTTGATAAAAATTAACGAGTTTAAAATTTATTTTTATATCTTATAAGTTATCAGATTTTCCGATAATTTATCAGAATCAAAATCAAAATTAAAATGAGTTGATTCTATTTTTTAATCTAATTTTGATAACAAATAGCTATATATAAATAAAACTAAATCAAACGAAGTTAAATAAATTATAAAATATAAAATATAAATAAATACAATGCTAAAATAAAATTTTAAGAAGATTATATCAAATTCTAGTGATTATATATGAATTATATAATTTATTTTTAAATAAATATTAATATTTAATATGTATTTCAAAATTTATATTCAAAATTTGATAACGTAATCAAAATCGAATCAAAATCATAATATAATGATTTTAAAATTTTCGGAGTCTTAATCAAAAATCTTTAACTCTTATCGAAATCGGATTTCGATGATTTCACTACCGACTCGTTTTCGGTCCTCCTCAGAAGGATACATATCAAAATTGCTGAATATTACAGAGATTTTTAGATCGAACCCGTGGAGCGTCTTGCCAAATTGTCATTATAAACAAACAGTATCTCCTCCGCGGCCACTTGCAAAGTAATATTATTCAAGGGTACATCTGCACGTAATACCGTTAGCATTAACGTGTAAAATAAATTCAAAAGTTGGATAATTTAATATGATTTTGATAAAAATTTGAAAATTTTAAATTAATTTTATTCTATAGATTATCAGGATCGAAATCAGATTTTTTTGACGGTTTATCATAATCATATTAAAATAATTTAGTTTATATTTGTTTACCTATATTTTGTTAAAATTTAATATCAAAATTTTAAAAAAAATAAATTATGATATATACAATCTAAAATGTTAAATATATTAATAAAATTTTTAATATATCATATAAAAATAATAATAATATAAAATTTATTTACCAACTTATTAATAAAATATATTATATTTTGATAACCGAACCGGAATTGGAACATAATCGAAATGTCCTGACTCTAATCCGTTAAAGTTAGAATCTTTTTAACTTTTATCTGAATTAAAATAGAAATTAATTAATATTTTTATCGAATCTGACCAGTTGGCAGACATATTTATATTCGGCGGACGAAATTTCTCGCGGTACCCTCCAAGCTTCCAGAAGGTCGTGGTCCCGCTCAAACCGGACGGGAAGCCTACGTGGCGGAGCCCACACGGAGCAGGCCCCACCGCGACTCGACGATCCAACGGTCCACGTCGACGACATCCGACGGCCAAGATCGGTTAGATCGGGCAGCCAGCTGGCATCGGTAGCAGTGGCGGCCAGCTGCACGCGGAGGCCGCAGAAGCCTACACGTCACCTCCGGCGGGGAGGGCGGGCCCGCGCGCCACGTCACGGGAAGCTGCCGAAGCGTGACAGCGGGGCGCTAGCTGTATCGCCCGGGGACGTTGATCTACGCTACGCGGCGAGAAAGAGACGCCTTTCCCCCGCCTCCGCGTATTCCCGCCGCCGACGGCACCGGCGGGGGGCGGGCCCCGCCGCCGTCTGCCGGCTGGAGGTGACGACCGGGGCCGCTCGGCCCGGTCAGCCGGTGCGGGCCGGCTCGGCTGGACGGTTGACCGGCTCGGCCGCGGCGGGGGAAGGGAGATGAGATGGGCCCGCGTCGCCGGCGACCCGCCGGGGCCCACCACGTGCAGCTGGTCTCCAAGCAAATAGAATAACCGGGCGCATGTATGTCTTTTTTTTTTTTTTTTTGAAACACAGTACTAAATTCATTCGTACTAAGCAACAAACGATACAGAGTTTGAACAATCATACATCGACGACATTGAAAATATACGACCGAGTTAACAAAGACAGTTTTTTTTGCAGGTGGGTCCCTGCCGAAATGACGACGCTCGAGCAGCCGCGACAACTTTATTTGATTGGTTTTTTGCCCGAGTTTGATTCCCTTCGTGGAATATATATATATATATATGTATATGTTAATTTGGCACATGCAAACATTACCAAGATCAACGCTTTTATTTTTATTTTTTTGTGAAATAATAATGAGGAGGGAGACCAAGAAGACCACCCTCCTCGGGAACGGATTGCTGGTGGTCGGAGCAGTCATGGTCGGATTTGTTGTTCATCATCCATTCATCGCCAACAACCGTTTGAACCAAATCGCAGGTCTACCTAAACTTGGTGTTTGGTTGTAATTTGGGTTATAGTTTTACGTTTTATTTTTTTTGCAAAGAGATCATTATAAATTAATGTTTTTAAAGATACTTTTCTATTTGACAGAGAAAAACTGAATCCCTTCGTCCAGTGGTTCCCCACCTAACCAGTCTCCCCTCTTCTTTTGTTACGAAATCTTAGTAAACATGATAATTTTACGTCATTAATTATCTTACACTTTATTTTAATATAATTTTGTGTCATCAAAGTGTAAAAAAAATTGTTGTGCAACCAACCACCTGATTTGTTTATTTTATTACTATTATCTTGTTCCAAAATCGTATATTTAAAAACACAAATTCTCTTAGAGTGTAAAACAATAATATTTGTTTGTTAACTTTGTAACAAGACATGACAAATAAAATACGGAGTCATCATATGATCAAGATGATTTTGATATTATAGTACGGTTTTCACCCGCCTCCTCGCGTAACTTAAACAAGATTTTTATTTTTTGAAAAACAATAATTTATACTAACTAAAACGATTGAAAATGCCGTGAAATATAACAAATACACTATTTCACACAATTTTATAATCGAACAAACAAATCCCAAGTATTAATTAAACAGCTGTGTCAACACAGCCTTTCAATGCGATTTTTGACATTGATGTGCCTCATGATCTTCCGTACCCAGGGGTGGACATGGTTCGGTTAAGTTCAATTTAGTCCATTTTTTTTCGAATCGAATCGAACCGGATCAACTTCTCAAATCGAACCGAACCAAACTGATTTCAATTCGGTTTGATTCGATTTAAAACGAAAATATATAAAAAATTTTAATTAATTTTTTTACACATACATAATAAATTTTAAATTAAAAATAATTAAAATAAATATTATTTTTATTATAAAATTTATAAAAATATTATTTTATTAATACTACGATATTCTTTTATAATTTTTAAATTAAATCAAATTAAAAAATTTGATTTATTTTAAATTAATTTAAAAAATTTACAAATCGAAAGAGATTCAAACCGAATCAAACAGGCTGATTCGATTTGATTTCTCTGTTTGAATAATTTTGTGCCCACCCCTATATGTGCGTCGGGGCCCTGGATTTCTGAAACTGCACGATTGTTTTGCCCAAGTCAATGCTCGTCGGTCGACGCTGCTGCATGCAACCATGCAAGCGATCGGATACCCGTAAGTAAGCCGGTGGCATCAGCCGATATCTTCTTTCCTTCTTTTTTTTTTTCTTCCTAAAAAAAAAAGAGGTCAATGACACCGTATATATTGGTATATTCTTTCGGATGAAATGTAGGTCAGTGCATAAGGGGGGTGCCTTGAGCATGCAGACACCTTTGGGTACAAAACAGAAATTACAGAGACTAATGGTATGAGCGGTTGCTGCTTAATTAGCCAAAGAGAGCAGACATATTAGTTACAGATTACAAGACGGAGGAGGGTTTCAAGAGCTTATGGGGGTGTTTGGTTGCATGATAATTTTTGGTATACTTTTACGTTGAAAAATTATATTAAAATAAAAAGTGAACCAACTCATGACATAAAATTGTCATGTTCAGAGGGATGTGACGACAAAAGACAGTAACTACCATACATGATCAAACAAACAAAGTGGTAGACCACAAAAAAAGAGAAAGAGGTGAGACTTTCTTTTTTTGTTTAAAAAAATTATTTTCAAAATATAATTATCATACTTTTTTAATAATTTTTTTTATATTTTTTAAAAATAACAATAAAAATTCCTATTATCGTGCAACCAAACATTCTATTAACATACTTTTGCCATGTAGCTCGAGCTTGATTAATATTTTAGCAACTGTTTCTTTGGATCTTGACCGAATATAATTAAGGAGCGCATCCCAAAGCTTGCCCGGATGTGATAGCTTCAAGCGTTCGGAGATTAATGAAACTTGGATGATGCTCGATCTCCGCGTAATCGAAAGCTTCCAAGATTGCTAATTAGACTTCCAGCTCTCGGGGGGACCTTCTAATTAGTTGCAAATCTTGAGAGGAAGAGAAATGAAGATCCGCAGGAATGCAGAGATTTTGGATGAATGAACGGTCAGATGTCTGAATCCGTAGTGGAGTACTTTATCAACCGCTAGAAGCCTCACATACATCCTACAATTGAAACAATATCCCTGCAGGAAATGGAAGTTGCTGCTTTTAAATCGTGGAAGTTGGGATCATAGTTGTCAAGGTGTTCGGACGTCCAAAATGTCAAAGGGTGTCAAATCTGTTTAGCGACAAAGTCGCCGTTTATGTGCCATCTAAACGGCCAATTAGGTGGTGGTATTAGATATTTATATATATACATATATACGTGTATATGTGTATATACATATATAATTAGATGTTAATATTATATCAATTTATGTATACATACAAATATAAATACATGTATACATATATTATGTAAATGTAATTTTATTTTTTATAATTATGAAAATATTGATATATATTTTATGAGAAATAACTAATGTCGAAGTGAGTGAGAAAGGTGGATTAAGAGAGAACTTGAGTTTTAAATATACCACGTATATTTATAATCATAGATCTTAACTATATATAATAGTATAAGTGATAATCAAACAGTCGTGAATGGGACCTTGGCGTCTAGCTAAGTGTCTCGGGCGTCTTAGGTGCCAAGGTGGGCACCTTTTGACCCTAGACAAGGTGCCTTGGCAAAGCGTTGTTGGACCACCTGGATGGATGCCTTGACATCTATGATTGGGTACTGACAAATGGGCTGGGCTGCTGGAGTGGTTTGGAGTCTGGATCATCAGGTCTGACAAATTCACAAACTAAAAGGGGGAAAACCAACTTTAAAAAAAAGAAAAAGAATATAGAGTAGCATCCATCTCTGGAAAGAAATACACTTGTAAACACCTCCCAGGATGATGTGGGCTGACTGTTGGAAGGTCTATTGGCCTTATTTCTCACTCTTGAGTGGCATGATGGTGTTGGATGATGTGAAGGAATTTTGTATGACCGGCTTCTTCGAGTTCTGACATGTTTTGAGTTTTGAAATCAATTAGGTCTGATAGAGCGGAGTAGATACCTTTTTCCAATCAATTTTATTTCAAAGGATATCCCTTAGTTATAAAAAGTCATGTTCAATTGGACAACTTGGTTGGAGGTTTATTTTGTAAATTGGGCCCCTTTATATGAGACCCTATTATCCGGAAAGATTGATCTTTTGCACATTTTCCTTTTGCAGATAACATGATTTTCTCAATTTCACAAGACATGGGGAGTCAATTGTGAGCCAAGATTTTGGATATTAGTCTGTGACTTCAGAATTTGGATTTTAGGATTGAAGACCATGGAGGATTTTAGGTACCAAATTTCAAGGATATTCTTATACATGGTGTTTCAAAACATGTGTTTTCTTCCTATCTCTATCTCTCCAGTTTCTCGAATCTTTATGGGATGTTTGGTTGTATGATAATAGAGGTTTTTATTTTAAGTCTTAACGGTTGTAAAAAAACTTGTTAAAAGAGATGTTTGGCAACCTTGACAATTTTATGTTTTAAAATTAATTTTCTTCGTAAACAAAAAGAGAGTCTCGTCTCTTTCTTTTTCCTTGTGGTCTCCCACTATGTTTGGTCATGAATGATAGTTACTCTTTTTGGTTATCACATCCCTCCAAACATAATAATTTTATGTCATGAGTTGCTTCACTTTTTATTTTAATATAAATTTTTATTATAAAAATGTACAAAAAAGTATCATGCAACTAAACACCCTATTGGAGATTTGAAGTTGACTTTTTATAATTGGAGTTGCATTGTCAATGCCATCGTTTATTCTCACATCCGAAGGTGATTCTGTAGATTATGTTTGGTAATACTATTAGATATTTGTATCGCTATTAATTTTAAAATTGATATTGATCAAAATTAATAAATAGTGTTTAGTTAATAGTATCGATTTTGAAATTTACGGTGAAAACAAAATATGTTATATAATACAAGTGTCGACTAGAATCAATTTTGATATCGATAAATTAACTTTTAAAAATATCAATATCAATATTGATATAGTATCATTTTCAAACTCTAACTAGACAAGTCTTTAGGAATTGAGAGGTTTCTTGAATATGAGAGTATCCGAGACTTGGTCATGTCAATGTAGGAGTGGATGGAGCTGCCATAAATCTAATCTCAGGATTTTATGGTTTAAATAATAACTCTTTAAAGTAGTGCAACCTTTTTTGTTTTATAGTAACCATAACTTTATTACATTAAATTATTATCAATTTATTCTTAACAAAAGACATTGTTATTTTAAAATAATATTTTAAGATACTATCTGCCCATGTTGGTTGAATTATTATAATGATTGAAACCAAATGAGCGCTCGTGGACATGAAAGTGCAACAAGTCAACTAATGTATCTTCCGAATGGGTGTTAAAAAAACTATGCATTATGCTAAACATGGTTTCATTTCATCATCCTAGCAAATGGACTTCCTATATTCCACCAAATATTTTCTTAGACAATATAGCATCACCTACGAGGATAATTTCAAACAAGTAAAAGCTGTCTAAATTATGAAGACAACAGTAAAGAAAAATGGCAAGATCCTGCTGATCATTTAAAACAAATTAATGGGGAGAAAAACAAAGGAATCGAGAGAGCATCATAAAGCTATGTAGTTTCATCCTGGTTTAGTTCAACTGGCCGGGCATGTCCTCATATTGATGGATTTGCTTTGACCCTGTCAATCTTAATTACGTAAATCTAATTTAAACTATATCTACATAAAAACCTGAGAGAGACCCACCTCTTTGTAGAAGATCTTTGTCTCTACTGAATCCTGTAGGTCGAGCATTTTAAACAAAAGAATACTACATTGCCGACCCAAATATCATGATCACATCTGTTTATCTCACCCAAAATGGATCAACCAGGAGTAGATATTCCATGGGCTTACCTCCTTGCTTCCTTTTATTCTCCATGTCTATGATCATAATACTCATTAAATTCTTATGATGCATACACCTAACTGATGTATTTTATATTATTTTATAGGTATTGTTTGAGATTAAATATTGGTGACAATACATCAAAATTTATCCATGTACATTTTTAGGCATCAAGTTAAAGAAATACATATAATACTTATACAAATATTAAAAAAATAAGGTGTAACTAATTATTTTTATTCTAAATTTACTTGTTTATTATCACTAATATTATTTATTATTTTACAGTAAAAGATTTATGTGAGTATATAAACATCACAAAGACTTTAATAAATAAGTAGATATATGTTGACACTTAAGTGCATAAAAAAGAAGGTTAGAAAAATAATAATTTTACTTATGCAACAATTAAACATATTCTTTGCAACGACAAGATTGATGATTTCAAGTAACATCATGAATGAAAATCATTCAACATAAATAAAAATTTTAAGACTTATTAAGTCTTCGCATAAGGGGGGTGCCTTGAGCATGCAGACACCTTTGGGTACAAAACGAAATTACGAGAGACTAATGGTATGAGCGGTTGCCGCTTAATTAGCCAAAGAGAGCAGACATATTAGTTACTGATTACAAGACGGAGGAGGGTTTCAAGAGCTTATGGGGGTGTTTGGTTGCATGATAATTTTTGGTATACTTTTACGTTGAAAAATTATATTAAAATAAAAAGTGAACCAACTCATGACATAAAATTGTCATGTTCGGAGGGATGTGACGACAAAAGACGGTAACTACCATACATGATCAAACAAACAAAGTGGTAGACCACAAAAAAAGAGAAAGAGGTGAGACTTTCTTTTTTTGTTTAAAAAAATTATTTTCAAAATATAATTATCATACTTTTTTAATAATTTTTTTTATATTTTTTTTAAAAATAACAATAAAAATTCCTATTATCGTGCAACCAAACATTCTATTAACATACTTTTGCCATGTAGCTCGAGCTTGATTAATATTTTAGCAACTGTTTCTTTGGATCTTGACCGAATATAATTAAGGAGCGCATCCCAAAGCTTGCCCGGATGTGATAGCTTCAAGCGTTCGGAGATTAATGAAACTTGGATGATGCTCGATCTCCGTTGCATCGAAAGCTTCCAAGATTGCTAATTAGACTTCCAGCTCTCGGGGGACCTTCTAATTAGTTGCAAATCTTGAGAGGAAGAGAAATGAAGATCCGCGGGAATGCGAGAGATTTTGGATGAATGAACGGTCGGATGTCCGAATCCGTAGTGGAGTACTTTATCAACCGCTAGAAGCCTCACATACATCCTACAATTGAAACAATATCCCTGCAGGAAATGGAAGTTGTCGCTTTTAAATCGTGGAAGTTGGGATCATAGTTGTCAAGGTGTTCGGACGTCCAAAATGTCAAAGGGTGTCAAATCTGTTTAAGCGACAAAGTCGCCGTTTATGTGCCATCTAAACGGCCAATTAGGTGGTGGTATTAGATATTTATATATATACATATATACGTGTATATGTGTATATACATATATAATTAGATGTTAATATTATATCAATTTATGTATACATACAAATATAAATACATGTATACATATATTATGTAAATGTAATTTTATTTTTTATAATTATGAAAATATTGATATATATTTTATGAGAAATAACTAATGTCGAAGTGAGTGAGAAAGGTGGATTAAGAGAGAACTTGAGTTTTAAATATACCACGTATATTTATAATCATAGATCTTAACTATATATAATAGTATAAGTGATAATCAAACAGTCGTGAATGGGACCTTGGCGTCTAGCTAAGTGTCTCGGGCGTCTTAGGTGCCAAGGTGGGCACCTTTTGACCCTAGACAAGGTGCCTTGGCAAAGCGTTGTTGGACCACCTGGATGGATGCCTTGACATCTATGATTGGGTACCGACAAATGGGCTGGGCTGGTGGAGTGGTTTGGAGTACGGATCATCAGGTCGACAAATTCACAAACTAAAAGGGGGAAAACCAACTTTAAAAAAAAGAAAAAGAATATAGAGTAGCATCCATCTACGGAAAGAAATACACTTGTAAACACCTCCCGGGATGATGTGGGCTGACCGTTGGAAGGTCTATTGGCCTTATTTCTCACTCTTGAGTGGCATGATGGTGTTGGATGATGTGAAGGAATTTTGTATGACCGGCTTCTTCGAGATCAGACATGTTTTGAGTTTTGAAATCAATTAGGTACGATAGAGCGGAGTAGATACCTTTTTCCAATCAATTTTATTTCAAAGGATATCCCTTAGTTATAAAAAGTCATGTTCAATTGGACAACTTGGTTGGAGGTTTATTTTGTAAATTGGGCCCCTTTATATGAGACCCTATTATCCGGAAAGATTGATCTTTTGCACATTTTCCTTTTGCAGATAACATGATTTTCTCAATTTCACAAGACATGGGGAGTCAATTGTGAGCCAAGATTTTGGATATTAGTCTGTGACTTCAGAATTTGGATTTTAGGATTGAAGACCATGGAGGATTTTAGGTACCAAATTTCAAGGATATTCTTATACATGGTGTTTCAAAACATGTGTTTTCTTCCTATCTCTATCTCTCCCCGTTTCTCGAATCTTTATGGGATGTTTGGTTGTATGATAATAGAGGTTTTTATTTTAAGTCTTAACGGTTGTAAAAAAACTTGTTAAAAGAGATGTTTGGCAACCTTGACAATTTTATGTTTTAAAATTAATTTTCTTCGTAAACAAAAAGAGAGTCTCGTCTCTTTCTTTTTCCTTGTGGTCTCCCACTATGTTTGGTCATGAATGATAGTTACTCTTTTTGGTTATCACATCCCTCCAAACATAATAATTTTATGTCATGAGTTGCTTCACTTTTTATTTTAATATAAATTTTTATTATAAAAATGTACAAAAAAGTATCATGCAACTAAACACCCTATTGGAGATTTGAAGTTGACTTTTTATAATTGGAGTTGCATTGTCAATGCCATCGTTTATTCTCACATCCGAAGGTGATTCTGTAGATTATGTTTGGTAATACTATTAGATATTTGTATCGCTATTAATTTTAAAATTGATATTGATCAAAATTAATAAATAGTGTTTAGTTAATAGTATCGATTTTGAAATTTACGGTGAAAACAAAATATGTTATATAATACAAGTGTCGACTAGAATCAATTTTGATATCGATAAATTAACTTTTAAAAATATCAATATCAATATTGATATAGTATCATTTTCAAACTCTAACTAGACAAGTCTTTAGGAATTGAGAGGTTTCTTGAATATGAGAGTATCCGAGACTTGGTCATGTCAATGTAGGAGTGGATGGAGCTGCCATAAATCTAATCTCAGGATTTTATGGTTTAAATAATAACTCTTTAAAGTAGTGCAACCTTTTTTGTTTTATAGTAACCATAACTTTATTACATTAAATTATTATCAATTTATTCTTAACAAAAGACATTGTTATTTTAAAATAATATTTTAAGATACTATCTGCCCATGTTGGTTGAATTATTATAATGATTGAAACCAAATGAGCGCTCGTGGACATGAAAGTGCAACAAGTCAACTAATGTATCTTCCGAATGGGTGTTAAAAAAACTATGCATTATGCTAAACATGGTTTCATTTCATCATCCTAGCAAATGGACTTCCTATATTCCACCAAATATTTTCTTAGACAATATAGCATCACCTACGAGGATAATTTCAAACAAGTAAAAGCTTGTCTAAATTATGAAGACAACGATGAAAGAAAAATGGCAAGATCCTGCTGATCATTTAAAACAAATTAATGGGGAGAAAAACAAAGGAATCAGAGAGCATCATAAAGCTATGTAGTTTCATCCTGGTTTAGTTCAACTGGCTGGCATGTCCTCATATTGATGGATTTGCTTTGTGCCTGTGAATCTTAATTCTGTAAATCTAATTTAAACTATATCTACATAAAAACCTGAGAGAGACCCACCTCTTTGTAGAAGATCTTTGTCTCTACTGAATCCTGTAGGTCGAGCATTTTAAACAAAAGAATACTACATTGCCGACCCAAATATCATGATCACATCTGTTTATCTCACCCAAAATGGATCAACCAGGAGTAGATATTCCATGGGCTTACCTCCTTGCTTCCTTTTATTCTCCATGTCTATGATCATAATACTCATTAAATTCTTATGATGCATACACCTAACTGATGTATTTTATATTATTTTATAGGTATTGTTTGAGATTAAATATTGGTGACAATACATCAAAATTTATCCATGTACATTTTTAGGCATCAAGTTAAAGAAATACATATAATACTTATACAAATATTAAAAAAATAAGGTGTAACTAATTATTTTTATTCTAAATTTACTTGTTTATTATCACTAATATTATTTATTATTTTACGGTAAAAGATTTATGTGAGTATATAAACATCACAAAGACTTTAATAAATAAGTAGATATATGTTGACACTTAAGTGCATAAAAAAGAAGGTTAGAAAAATAATAATTTTACTTATGCAACAATTAAACATATTCTTTGCAACGACAAGATTGATGATTTCAAGTAACATCATGAATGAAAATCATTCAACATAAATAAAAATTTTAAGACTTATTAAGTCTTCGCATAAGGGGGGTGCCTTGAGCATGCAGACACCTTTGGGTACAAAACAGAAATTACGAGAGACTAATGGTATGAGCGGTTGCTGCTTAATTAGCCAAAGAGAGCAGACATATTAGTTACAGATTACAAGACGGAGGAGGGTTTCAAGAGCTTATGGGGGTGTTTGGTTGCATGATAATTTTTGGTATACTTTTACGTTGAAAAATTATATTAAAATAAAAAGTGAACCAACTCATGACATAAAATTGTCATGTTCAGAGGGATGTGACGACAAAAGACAGTAACTACCATACATGATCAAACAAACAAAGTGGTAGACCACAAAAAAAGAGAAAGAGGTGAGACTTTCTTTTTTTGTTTAAAAAAATTATTTTCAAAATATAATTATCATACTTTTTTAATAATTTTTTTTATATTTTTTAAAAATAACAATAAAAATTCCTATTATCGTGCAACCAAACATTCTATTAACATACTTTTGCCATGTAGCTCGAGCTTGATTAATATTTTAGCAATCGTTTCTTTGGATCTTGACCGAATATAATTAAGGAGCGCATCCCAAAGCTTGCCGGATGTGATAGCTTCAAGCGTTCGGAGATTAATGAAACTTGGATGATGCTCGATCTCCGCGTAATCGAAAGCTTCCAAGATTGCTAATTAGACTTCCAGCTCTCGGGGGGACCTTCTAATTAGTTGCAAATCTTGAGAGGAAGAGAAATGAAGATCCGCAGGAATGCGAGAGATTTTGGATGAATGAACGGTCGGATGTCCGAATCCGTAGTGGAGTACTTTATCAACCGCTAGAAGCCTCACATACATCCTACAATTGAAACAATATCCCTGCAGGAAATGGAAGTTGCTGCTTTTAAATCGTGGAAGTTGGGATCATAGTTGTCAAGGTGTTCGGACGTCCAAAATGTCAAAGGGTGTCAAATCTGTTTAAGCGACAAAGTCGCCGTTTATGTGCCATCTAAACGGCCAATTAGGTGGTGGTATTAGATATTTATATATATACATATATACGTGTATATGTGTATATACATATATAATTAGATGTTAATATTATATCAATTTATGTATACATACAAATATAAATACATGTATACATATATTATGTAAATGTAATTTTATTTTTTATAATTATGAAAATATTGATATATATTTTATGAGAAATAACTAATGTCGAAGTGAGTGAGAAAGGTGGATTAAGAGAGAACTTGAGTTTTAAATATACCACGTATATTTATAATCATAGATCTTAACTATATATAATAGTATAAGTGATAATCAAACGGTCGTGAATGGGACCTTGGCGTCTAGCTAAGTGTCTCGGGCGTCTTAGGTGCCAAGGTGGGCACCTTTTGACCCTAGACAAGGTGCCTTGGCAAAGCGTTGTTGGACCACCTGGATGGATGCCTTGACATCTATGATTGGGTACCGACAAATGGGTGCCTGGAGTGGTTTGGAGTACGGATCATCAGGTCGACAAATTCACAAACTAAAAGGGGGAAAACCAACTTTAAAAAAAGAAAAAGAATATAGAGTAGCATCCATCTCCGGAAAGAAATACACTTGTAAACACCTCCCGGGATGATGTGGGCTGATTTGTTGGAAGGTCTATTGGCCTTATTTCTCACTCTTGAGTGGCATGATGGTGTTGGATGATGTGAAGGAATTTTGTATGACCGGCTTCTTCGAGATCGGACATGTTTTGAGTTTTGAAATCAATTAGGTACGATAGAGCGGAGTTGATACCTTTTTCCAATCAATTTTATTTCAAAGGATATCCCTTAGTTATAAAAAGTCATGTTCAACTAGACAACTTGGAGGTTTATTTTGTAAATCGGGCCCCTTTATATAAGACCCTATTATCCGGAAAGACTGATCTTTTGCACTTTTTCCTTTTGCAGGTAACATGATTTTCTCAATTTCACAAGACATGGGGAGTCAATTGTGAGCCAAGATTTTGGATATTAGGATTGAAGACTACGAAGGATTTTGAGTTCCAAATTTCGAGGCTCTTCTTATATACGGTGTTTCAAAACTTGTGCTTTCTTCCTATCTCTATCTCCCCCCGTTTCTTGAATCTTTATGGGATGTTTGGTTGTATGATAATAGAGGTTTTTATTTTAAGTCTTAACGGTTGTAAAAAAACTTGTTAAAAGAGATGTTTGGCAACCTTGACAATTTTATGTTTTAAAATTAATTTTCTTCGTAAACAAAAAGAGAGTCTCGTCTCTTTCTTTTTCCTTGTGGTCTCCCACTATGTTTGGTCATGAATGATAGTTACTCTTTTTGGTTATCACATCCCTCCAAACATAATAATTTTATGTCATGAGTTGCTTCACTTTTTATTTTAATATAAATTTTTATTATAAAAATGTACAAAAAAGTATCATGCAACTAAACACCCTATTGGAGATTTGAAGTTGACTTTTTATAATTGGAGTTGCATTGTCAATGCCATCGTTTATTCTCACATCCGAAGGTGATTCTGTAGATTATGTTTGGTAATACTATTAGATATTTGTATCGTTATTAATTTTAAAATTGATATTGACCACAATTAATAAGAAGTGTCTAGTTAATAATATCAATTTTAAAATTCACGGTGAAAACAAAATATGTTATACAGTACAAGTGTCGACTAGAATCAATTTTGATATCGATAAATTAACTTTTAAAAATATCAATATCAATATTGATATAGTATCATTTTCAAACTCTAACTAGACAAGTCTTTAGGAATTGAGAGGTTTCTTGAATATGAGAGTATCCGAGACTTGGTCATGTCAATGTAGGAGTGGATGGAGCTGCCATAAATCTAATCTCAGGATTTTATGGTTTAAATAATAACTCTTTAAAGTAGTGCAACCTTTTTTGTTTTATAGTAACCATAACTTTATTACATTAAATTATTATCAATTTATTCTTAACAAAAGACATTGTTATTTTAAAATAATATTTTAAGATACTATCTGCCCATGTTGGTTGAATTATTATAATGATTGAAACCAAATGAGCGCTCGTGGACATGAAAGTGCAACAAGTCAACTAATGTATCTTCCGAATGGGTGTTAAAAAAACTATGCATTATGCTAAACATGGTTTCATTTCATCATCCTAGCAAATGGACTTCCTATATTCCACCAAATATTTTCTTAGACAATATAGCATCACCTACGAGGATAATTTCAAACAAGTAAAAGCTGTCTAAATTATGAAGACAACAGTAAAGAAAAATGGCAAGATCCTGCTGATCATTTAAAACAAATTAATGGGGAGAAAAACAAAGGAATCAGAGAGCATCATAAAGCTATGTAGTTTCATCCTGGTTTAGTTCAACTGGCTGGCATGTCCTCATATTGATGGATTTGCTTTGACCCTGTCAATCTTAATTCTGTAAATCTAATTTAAACTATATCTACATAAAAACCTGAGAGAGACCCACCTCTTTGTAGAAGATCTTTGTCTCTACTGAATCCTGTAGGTCGAGCATTTTAAACAAAAGAATACTACATTGCCGACCCAAATATCATGATCACATCTGTTTATCTCACCCAAAATGGATCAACCAGGAGTAGATATTCCATGGGCTTACCTCCTTGCTTCCTTTTATTCTCCATGTCTATGATCATAATACTCATTAAATTCTTATGATGCATACACCTAACTGATGTATTTTATATTATTTTATAGGTATTGTTTGAGATTAAATATTGGTGACAATACATCAAAATTTATCCATGTACATTTTTAGGCATCAAGTTAAAGAAATACATATAATACTTATACAAATATTAAAAAAATAAGGTGTAACTAATTATTTTTATTCTAAATTTACTTGTTTATTATCACTAATATTATTTATTATTTTACAGTAAAAGATTTATGTGAGTATATAAACATCACAAAGACTTTAATAAATAAGTAGATATATGTTGACACTTAAGTGCATAAAAAAGAAGGTTAGAAAAATAATAATTTTACTTATGCAACAATTAAACATATTCTTTGCAACGACAAGATTGATGATTTCAAGTAACATCATGAATGAAAATCATTCAACATAAATAAAAATTTTAAGACTTATTAAGTCTTCGCATAAGGGGGGTGCCTTGAGCATGCAGACACCTTTGGGTACAAAACGAAATTACAGAGACTAATGGTATGAGCGGTTGCTGCTTAATTAGCCAAAGAGAGCAGACATATTAGTTACAGATTACAAGACGGAGGAGGGTTTCAAGAGCTTATGGGGGTGTTTGGTTGCATGATAATTTTTGGTATACTTTTACGTTGAAAAATTATATTAAAATAAAAAGTGAACCAACTCATGACATAAAATTGTCATGTTCGGAGAGGATGTGACGACAAAAGACGGTAACTACCATACATGATCAAACAAACAAAGTGGTAGACCACAAAAAAAGAGAAAGAGGTGAGACTTTCTTTTTTTGTTTAAAAAAATTATTTTCAAAATATAATTATCATACTTTTTTAATAATTTTTTTTATATTTTTTAAAAATAACAATAAAAATTCCTATTATCGTGCAACCAAACATTCTATTAACATACTTTTGCCATGTAGCTCGAGCTTGATTAATATTTTAGCAACTGTTTCTTTGGATCTTGACCGAATATAATTAAGGAGCGCATCCCAAGCTTGCCCGGGTGATAAGGCTTCAAGCGTTCGGAGATTAATGAAACTTGGATGATGCTCGATCTCCGCGTAATCCAAGATGGCTAATTAGACTTCCAGCTCTCGGGGGACCTTCTAAGTTGCAAATCTTGAGAGGAAGAGAAATGAAGATCCGCAGGAATGCAGAGATTTTGGATGAATGAACGATCAAATGTCTGAATCCGTAGTGGAGTACTTTATCAACCGCTAGAAGCCTCGTGTACACCCTAAACATCCCCGCAGGAAATGGAAGTTCCTGCCTTAAACCTTGGAAGTTGGGATCATAGTTGTCAAGGTGTTCGGACGTCCAAAATGTCAAAGGGTGTCAAATCTGTTTAAGCGACAAAGTCGCCGTTTATGTGCCATCTAAACGGCCAATTAGGTGGTGGTATTAGATATTTATATATATACATATATACGTGTATATGTGTATATACATATATAATTAGATGTTAATATTATATCAATTTATGTATACATACAAATATAAATACATGTATACATATATTATGTAAATGTAATTTTATTTTTTATAATTATGAAAATATTGATATATATTTTATGAGAAATAACTAATGTCGAAGTGAGTGAGAAAGGTGGATTAAGAGAGAACTTGAGTTTTAAATATACCACGTATATTTATAATCATAGATCTTAACTATATATAATAGTATAAGTGATAATCAAACGGTCGTGAATGGGACCTTGGCGTCTAGCTAAGTGTCTCGGGCGTCTTAGGTGCCAAGGTGGGCACCTTTTGACCCTAGACAAGGTGCCTTGGCAAAGCGTTGTTGGACCACCTGGATGGATGCCTTGACATCTATGATTGGGTACTGACAAATGGGTCAGGCTGGAGTGGTTTGGAGTCCGGATCATCAGGTCGACAAATTCACAAACTAAAAGGGGGAAAACCAACTTTAAAAAAAAGAAAAAGAATATAGAGTAGCATCCATCTGCGGAAAGAAATACACTTGTAAACACCTCCCGGATGATGTGGGCTGACTGTTGGAAGGTCTATTGGCCTTATTTCTCACTCTTGAGTGGCATGATGGTGTTGGATGATGTGAAGGAATTTTGTATGATTGGCTTCTTCGAGATCGGACATGTTTTGAGTTTTGAAATCAATTAGGTACTGATAGAGCGGAGTAGATACCTTTTTCCAATCAATTTTATTTCAAAGGATATCCCTTAGTTATAAAAAGTCATGTTCAATTGGACAACTTGGTTGGAGGTTTATTTTGTAAATTGGGCCCCTTTATATGAGACCCTATTATCCGGAAAGATTGATCTTTTGCACATTTTCCTTTTGCAGATAACATGATTTTCTCAATTTCACAAGACATGGGGAGTCAATTGTGAGCCAAGATTTTGGATATTAGTCTGTGACTTCAGAATTTGGATTTTAGGATTGAAGACCATGGAGGATTTTAGGTACCAAATTTCAAGGATATTCTTATACATGGTGTTTCAAAACATGTGTTTTCTTCCTATCTCTATCTCTCCAGTTTCTCGAATCTTTATGGGATGTTTGGTTGTATGATAATAGAGGTTTTTATTTTAAGTCTTAACGGTTGTAAAAAAACTTGTTAAAAGAGATGTTTGGCAACCTTGACAATTTTATGTTTTAAAATTAATTTTCTTCGTAAACAAAAAGAGAGTCTCGTCTCTTTCTTTTTCCTTGTGGTCTCCCACTATGTTTGGTCATGAATGATAGTTACTCTTTTTGGTTATCACATCCCTCCAAACATAATAATTTTATGTCATGAGTTGCTTCACTTTTTATTTTAATATAAATTTTTATTATAAAAATGTACAAAAAAGTATCATGCAACTAAACACCCTATTGGAGATTTGAAGTTGACTTTTTATAATTGGAGTTGCATTGTCAATGCCATCGTTTATTCTCACATCCGAAGGTGATTCTGTAGATTATGTTTGGTAATACTATTAGATATTTGTATCGCTATTAATTTTAAAATTGATATTGATCAAAATTAATAAATAGTGTTTAGTTAATAGTATCGATTTTGAAATTTACAGTGAAAACAAAATATGTTATATAATACAAGTGTCGACTAGAATCAATTTTGATATCGATAAATTAACTTTTAAAAATATCAATATCAATATTGATATAGTATCATTTTCAAACTCTAACTAGACAAGTCTTTAGGAATTGAGAGGTTTCTTGAATATGAGAGTATCCGAGACTTGGTCATGTCAATGTAGGAGTGGATGGAGCTGCCATAAATCTAATCTCAGGATTTTATGGTTTAAATAATAACTCTTTAAAGTAGTGCAACCTTTTTTGTTTTATAGTAACCATAACTTTATTACATTAAATTATTATCAATTTATTCTTAACAAAAGACATTGTTATTTTAAAATAATATTTTAAGATACTATCTCGCCCATGTTGGTTGAATTATTATAATGATTGAAACCAAATGAGCGCTCGTGGACATGAAAGTGCAACAAGTCAACTAATGTATCTTCCGAATGGGTGTTAAAAAAACTATGCATTATGCTAAACATGGTTTCATTTCATCATCCTAGCAAATGGACTTCCTATATTCCACCAAATATTTTCTTAGACAATATAGCATCACCTACGAGGATAATTTCAAACAAGTAAAAGCATGTCTAAATTATGAAGACAACAAGAAAGAAAAATGGCAAGATCCTGCTGATCATTTAAAACAAATTAATGGGGAGAAAAACAAAGGAATCGAGAGAGCATCATAAAGCTATGTAGTTTCATCCTGGTTTTGTTCAACTGGCTGGCATGTCGTCATATTGATAGGTTTGCCTTGTGCCTGTGAATCTTAATTCTGTAAATCTAATTTAAACTATATCTACATAAAAACACGAGAGAGACCCACCTCTTTGTAGAAGATCTTTGTCTCTACTGAATCCTGTAGGTCGAGCATTTTAAACAAAAGAATACTACATTGCCGACCCAAATATCATGATCACATCTGTTTATCTCACCCAAAATGGATCAACCAGGAGTAGATATTCCATGGGCTTACCTCCTTGCTTCCTTTTATTCTCCATGTCTATGATCATAATACTCATTAAATTCTTATGATGCATACACCTAACTGATGTATTTTATATTATTTTATAGGTATTGTTTGAGATTAAATATTGGTGACAATACATCAAAATTTATCCATGTACATTTTTAGGCATCAAGTTAAAGAAATACATATAATACTTATACAAATATTAAAAAAATAAGGTGTAACTAATTATTTTTATTCTAAATTTACTTGTTTATTATCACTAATATTATTTATTATTTTACGGTAAAAGATTTATGTGAGTATATAAACATCACAAAGACTTTAATAAATAAGTAGATATATGTTGACACTTAAGTGCATAAAAAAGAAGGTTAGAAAAATAATAATTTTACTTATGCAACAATTAAACATATTCTTTGCAACGACAAGATTGATGATTTCAAGTAACATCATGAATGAAAATCATTCAACATAAATAAAAATTTTAAGACTTATTAAGTCTTCGCATAAGGGGGGTGCCTTGAGCATGCAGACACCTTTGGGTACAAAACGAAATTACGAGAGACTAATGGTATGAGCGGTTCTTTGCTTAATTAGCCAAAGAGAGCGGACATATTAGTTACAGATTACAAGACGGAGGAGGGTTTCAAGAGCTTATGGGGGTGTTTGGTTGCATGATAATTTTTGGTATTCTTTTACGTTGAAAAATTATATTAAAATAAAAAGTTAACCAACTCATGACATAAAATTGTCATGTTCTGAGGGATGTGACGACAAAAGACAGTAACTACCATACATGATCAAACAAACAAAGTGGTAGACCACAAAAAAAGAGAAAGAGGTGAGACTTTCTTTTTTTGTTTAAAAAAATTATTTTCAAAATATAATTATCATACTTTTTTAATAATTTTTTTTATATTTTTTTTAAAAATAACAATAAAAATTCCTATTATCGTGCAACCAAACATTCTATTAACATACTTTTGCCATGTAGCTCGAGCTTGATTAATATTTTAGCAATCGTTTCTTTGGATCTTGACCGAATATAATTAAGGAGCGCATCCCAAAGCTTGCCGGATGTGATAGCTTCAAGCGTTCGGAGATTAATGAAACTTGGATGATGCTCGATCTCCGCGTAATCGAAAGCTTCCAAGATTGCTAATTAGACTTCCAGCTCTCGGGGGGACCTTCTAATTAGTTGCAAATCTTGAGAGGAAGAGAAATGAAGATCCGCGGGAATGCGAGAGATTTTGGATGAATGAACGGTCGGATGTCCGAATCCGTAGTGGAGTACTTTATCAACCGCTAGAAGCCTCACATACATCCTACAATTGAAACAATATCCCTGCAGGAAATGGAAGTTGCCGCTTTTAAATCGTGGAAGTTGGGATCATAGTTGTCAAGGTGTTCGGACGTCCAAAATGTCAAAGGGTGTCAAATCTGTTTAAGCGACAAAGTCGCCGTTTATGTGCCATCTAAACGGCCAATTAGGTGGTGGTATTAGATATTTATATATATACATATATACGTGTATATGTGTATATACATATATAATTAGATGTTAATATTATATCAATTTATGTATACATACAAATATAAATACATGTATACATATATTATGTAAATGTAATTTTATTTTTTATAATTATGAAAATATTGATATATATTTTATGAGAAATAACTAATGTCGAAGTGAGTGAGAAAGGTGGATTAAGAGAGAACTTGAGTTTTAAATATACCACGTATATTTATAATCATAGATCTTAACTATATATAATAGTATAAGTGATAATCAAACGGTCGTGAATGGGACCTTGGCGTCTAGCTAAGTGTCTCGGGCGTCTTAGGTGCCAAGGTGGGCACCTTTTGACCCTAGACAAGGTGCCTTGGCAAAGCGTTGTTGGACCACCTGGATGGATGCCTTGACATCTATGATTGGGTACCGACAAATGGGCTGGGCTGCCGGAGTGGTTTGGAGTCCGGATCATCAGGTCCGACAAATTCACAAACTAAAAGGGGGAAAACCAACTTTAAAAAAAAGAAAAAGAATATAGAGTAGCATCCATCTCCGGAAAGAAATACACTTGTAAACACCTCCCAGGATGATGTGGGCTGACTGTTGGAAGGTCTATTGGCCTTATTTCTCACTCTTGAGTGGCATGATGGTGTTGGATGATGTGAAGGAATTTTGTATGACCGGCTTCTTCGAGATCGGACATGTTTTGAGTTTTGAAATCAATTAGGTCCGATAGAGCGGAGTAGATACCTTTTTCCAATCAATTTTATTTCAAAGGATATCCCTTAGTTATAAAAAGTCATGTTCAATTGGACAACTTGGTTGGAGGTTTATTTTGTAAATTGGGCCCCTTTATATGAGACCCTATTATCCGGAAAGATTGATCTTTTGCACATTTTCCTTTTGCAGATAACATGATTTTCTCAATTTCACAAGACATGGGGAGTCAATTGTGAGCCAAGATTTTGGATATTAGTCTGTGACTTCAGAATTTGGATTTTAGGATTGAAGACCATGGAGGATTTTAGGTACCAAATTTCAAGGATATTCTTATACATGGTGTTTCAAAACATGTGTTTTCTTCCTATCTCTATCTCTCCAGTTTCTCGAATCTTTATGGGATGTTTGGTTGTATGATAATAGAGGTTTTTATTTTAAGTCTTAACGGTTGTAAAAAAACTTGTTAAAAGAGATGTTTGGCAACCTTGACAATTTTATGTTTTAAAATTAATTTTCTTCGTAAACAAAAAGAGAGTCTCGTCTCTTTCTTTTTCCTTGTGGTCTCCCACTATGTTTGGTCATGAATGATAGTTACTCTTTTTGGTTATCACATCCCTCCAAACATAATAATTTTATGTCATGAGTTGCTTCACTTTTTATTTTAATATAAATTTTTATTATAAAAATGTACAAAAAAGTATCATGCAACTAAACACCCTATTGGAGATTTGAAGTTGACTTTTTATAATTGGAGTTGCATTGTCAATGCCATCGTTTATTCTCACATCCGAAGGTGATTCTGTAGATTATGTTTGGTAATACTATTAGATATTTGTATCGCTATTAATTTTAAAATTGATATTGATCAAAATTAATAAATAGTGTTTAGTTAATAGTATCAATTTTAAAATTCACGGTGAAAACAAAATATGTTATATAATACAAGTGTCGACTAGAATCAATTTTGATATCGATAAATTAACTTTTAAAAATATCAATATCAATATTGATATAGTATCATTTTCAAACTCTAACTAGACAAGTCTTTAGGAATTGAGAGGTTTCTTGAATATGAGAGTATCCGAGACTTGGTCATGTCAATGTAGGAGTGGATGGAGCTGCCATAAATCTAATCTCAGGATTTTATGGTTTAAATAATAACTCTTTAAAGTAGTGCAACCTTTTTTGTTTTATAGTAACCATAACTTTATTACATTAAATTATTATCAATTTATTCTTAACAAAAGACATTGTTATTTTAAAATAATATTTTAAGATACTATACGCCCATGTTGGTTGAATTATTATAATGATTGAAACCAAATGAGCGCTCGTGGACATGAAAGTGCAACAAGTCAACTAATGTATCTTCCGAATGGGTGTTAAAAAAACTATGCATTATGCTAAACATGGTTTCATTTCATCATCCTAGCAAATGGACTTCCTATATTCCACCAAATATTTTCTTAGACAATATAGCATCACCTACGAGGATAATTTCAAACAAGTAAAAGCTGTCTAAATTATGAAGACAACAGTAAAGAAAAATGGCAAGATCCTGCTGATCATTTAAAACAAATTAATGCGGAGAAAACAAGGAATCAGAGAGCATCATAAAGCTATGTAGTTTCATCCTGGTTTAGTTCAACTGGCTGGCATGTCCTCATATTGATAGATTTGCCTTGACCCTGTGAATCTTAATTCTGTAAATCTAATTTAAACTATATCTACATAAAAACCTGAGAGAGACCCACCTCTTTGTAGAAGATATTTGTCTCTACTGAATCCTGTAGGTCGAGCATTTTAAACAAAAGAATACTACATTGCCGACCCAAATATCATGATCACATCTGTTTATCTCACCCAAAATGGATCAACCAGGAGTAGATATTCCATGGGCTTACCTCCTTGCTTCCTTTTATTCTCCATGTCTATGATCATAATACTCATTAAATTCTTATGATGCATACACCTAACTGATGTATTTTATATTATTTTATAGGTATTGTTTGAGATTAAATATTGGTGACAATACATCAAAATTTATCCATGTACATTTTTAGGCATCAAGTTAAAGAAATACATATAATACTTATACAAATATTAAAAAAATAAGGTGTAACTAATTATTTTTATTCTAAATTTACTTGTTTATTATCACTAATATTATTTATTATTTTACAGTAAAAGATTTATGTGAGTATATAAACATCACAAAGACTTTAATAAATAAGTAGATATATGTTGACACTTAAGTGCATAAAAAGAAGGTTAGAAAAATAATAATTTTACTTATGCAACAATTAAACATATTCTTTGCAACGACAAGATTGATGATTTCAAGTAACATCATGAATGAAAATCATTCAACATAAATAAAAATTTTAAGACTTATTAAGTCTTCGCATAAGGGGGGTGCCTTGAGCATGCAGACACCTTTGGGTACAAAACAGAAATTACAGAGACTAATGGTATGAGCGGTTGCTGCTTAATTAGCCAAAGAGAGCAGACATATTAGTTACAGATTACAAGACGGAGGAGGGTTTCAAGAGCTTATGGGGGTGTTTGGTTGCATGATAATTTTTGGTATACTTTTACGTTGAAAAATTATATTAAAATAAAAAGTGAACCAACTCATGACATAAAATTGTCATGTTCGGAGGGATGTGACGACAAAAGACGGTAACTACCATACATGATCAAACAAACAAAGTGGTAGACCACAAAAAAAGAGAAAGAGGTGAGACTTTCTTTTTTGTTTAAAAAAATTATTTTCAAAATATAATTATCATACTTTTTTAATAATTTTTTTTATATTTTTTTTAAAAATAACAATAAAAATTCCTATTATCGTGCAACCAAACATTCTATTAACATACTTTTGCCATGTAGCTCGAGCTTGATTAATATTTTAGCAACTGTTTCTTTGGATCTTGACCGAATATAATTAAGGAGCGCATCCCAAAGCTTGCCGGATGTGATAGCTTCAAGCGTTCGGAGATTAATGAAACTTGGATGATGCTCGATCTCCGCGTAATCGAAAGCTTCCAAGATTGCTAATTAGACTTCCAGCTCTCGGGGGGACCTTCTAATTAGTTGCAAATCTTGAGAGGAAGAGAAATGAAGATCCGCGGGAATGCAGAGATTTTGGATGAATGAACGGTCGGATGTCCGAATCCGTAGTGGAGTACTTTATCAACCGCTAGAAGCCTCACATACATCCTACAATTGAAACAATATCCCTGCAGGAAATGGAAGTTGCCGCTTTTAAATCGTGGAAGTTGGGATCATAGTTGTCAAGGTGTTCGGACGTCCAAAATGTCAAAGGGTGTCAAATCTGTTTAAGCGACAAAGTCGCCGTTTATGTGCCATCTAAACGGCCAATTAGGTGGTGGTATTAGATATTTATATATATACATATATACGTGTATATGTGTATATACATATATAATTAGATGTTAATATTATATCAATTTATGTATACATACAAATATAAATACATGTATACATATATTATGTAAATGTAATTTTATTTTTTATAATTATGAAAATATTGATATATATTTTATGAGAAATAACTAATGTCGAAGTGAGTGAGAAAGGTGGATTAAGAGAGAACTTGAGTTTTAAATATACCACGTATATTTATAATCATAGATCTTAACTATATATAATAGTATAAGTGATAATCAAACGGTCGTGAATGGGACCTTGGCGTCTAGCTAAGTGTCTCGGGCGTCTTAGGTGCCAAGGTGGGCACCTTTTGACCCTAGACAAGGTGCCTTGGCAAAGCGTTGTTGGACCACCTGGATGGATGCCTTGACATCTATGATTGGGTACCGACAAATGGGCTGGGCAGCTGGAGTGGTTTGGAGTCTGGACCATCAGGTCTGACAAATTCACAAACAAAAAGGGGGGGAAACCAACTTTAAAAAAAAGAAAAAGAATATAGAGTAGCATCCATCTCTGGAAAGAAATACACTTGTAAACACCTCCCAGGATGATGTGGGCTGACTGTTGGAAGGTCTATTGGCCTTATTTCTCACTCTTGAGTGGCATGATGGTGTTGGATGATGTGAAGGAATTTTGTATGACCGGCTTCTTCGAGATCAGACATGTTTTGAGTTTTGAAATCAATTAGGTCTGATAGAGCGGAGTAGATACCTTTTTCCAATCAATTTTATTTCAAAGGATATCCCTTAGTTATAAAAAGTCATGTTCAATTGGACAACTTGGTTGGAGGTTTATTTTGTAAATTGGGCCCCTTTATATGAGACCCTATATTATCCGGAAAGATTGATCTTTTGCACATTTTCCTTTTGCAGATAACATGATTTTCTCAATTTCACAAGACATGGGGAGTCAATTGTGAGCCAAGATTTTGGATATTAGTCTGTGACTTCAGAATTTGGATTTTAGGATTGAAGACCATGGAGGATTTTAGGTACCAAATTTCAAGGATATTCTTATACATGGTGTTTCAAAACATGTGTTTTCTTCCTATCTCTATCTCTCCAGTTTCTCGAATCTTTATGGGATGTTTGGTTGTATGATAATAGAGATTTTTATTTTAATTTTTAACGGTTGTAAAAAAAACTTGTTAAAAGAGGTGTTTGACAACCTTGACAATTTTATGTTTTGAAAATGATTTTCTTCTTAAACAAAAAAAAGAGTCTCATCTCTTTCTTTCTTTTTCTTGTGGTCCTCCACTTTGTTTGGTCATGAATGATAGTTACTCTTTTTGGTTATCACATCCCTACAAACATAATAATTTTATGTCATGATTTGCTTCACTTTTTATTTTAATATAATTTTTTATTATAAAAGTGTACAAAAAGGTATCATGCAACCAAACACCCCATTAGAGATTTGAAGTTGACTTTTTATGATTGGAGTTGCATCGTCAACGCCATCATTTATTCTCACATCCGAAGGTGATTCTGTAGATTATGTTTGGTAATACTATTAGATATTTGTATCGCTATTAATTTTAAAATTGATATTGATCAAAATTAATAAATAGTGTTTAGTTAATAGTATCAATTTTGAAATTTACAGTGAAAACAAAATATGTTATATAATACAAGTGTCGACTAGAATCAATTTTGATATCGATAAATTAACTTTTAAAAATATCAATATCAATATTGATATAGTATCATTTTCAAACTCTAACTAGACAAGTCTTTAGGAATTGAGAGGTTTCTTGAATATGAGAGTATCCGAGACTTGGTCATGTCAATGTAGGAGTGGATGGAGCTGCCATAAATCTAATCTCAGGATTTTATGGTTTAAATAATAACTCTTTAAAGTAGTGCAACCTTTTTTGTTTTATAGTAACCATAACTTTATTACATTAAATTATTATCAATTTATTCTTAACAAAAGACATTGTTATTTTAAAATAATATTTTAAGATACTATACGCCCATGTTGGTTGAATTATTATAATGATTGAAACCAAATGAGCGCTCGTGGACATGAAAGTGCATCAAGTCAACTAATATATCTTGTAAATGGGTGTTAAAAAGCCTATGCATTATGCTAAACATGGTTTCATTTCATCATCCAAGCAAATGGAGTTCCTATATTCCACCAAATATTTTCTTAGACAATATGGTATCACCTAAGAGGATAATTTCAAACAAGTAAAAGCTGTCTAAATTATGAAGACAACAGTGAAGGAAAATGGCAAGATCCTGCTGATCATTTAAAACAAATAAATGCGGAGAAAAAAGAGGAATCAGAGAGCAACGAAAAGTTATGTTGTTTTCATCCTGGTTTAGTTCAATTGGCAGGCATGCCCCTCATATTGATGGATTTGCTTTGACCCTGTCAATCTTAATTACGTAAATCAAATTTAAACTATATCTACATAAAAACCTGAGAGAGACCCACCTCTTTGTAGAAGATCTTTGTCTCTACTGAATCCTGTAGGTCGAGCATTTTAAACAAAAGAATACTACATTGCCGACCCAAATATCATGATCACATCTGTTTATCTCACCCAAAATGGATCAACCAGGAGTAGATATTCCATGGGCTTACCTCCTTGCTTCCTTTTATTCTCCATGTCTATGATCATAATACTCATTAAATTCTTATGATGCATACACCTAACTGATGTATTTTATATTATTTTATAGGTATTGTTTGAGATTAAATATTGGTGACAATACATCAAAATTTATCCATGTACATTTTTAGGCATCAAGTTAAAGAAATACATATAATACTTATACAAATATTAAAAAAATAAGGTGTAACTAATTATTATTTTTCTAAATTTACTTGTTTATTATCACTAATATTATTTATTATTTTACAGTAAAAGGATTTATGTGAGTATATAAACATCACAAATACTTTAATAAATAAGTAGATATATGTTGACACTTAAGTGCATAAAAAAGAAGGTTAGAAAAATAATAATTTTACTTATGCAACAATTAAACATATTTTTTGCAACGACAAGATTGATGATTTCAAGTAACATCATGAATGAAAATCATTCAACATAAATAAAAATTTTAAGACTTATTAAGTCTTCGCAATTTTACCTTTTATTTTATTCGCTGGACAATTGTTTTTATGGTCATTTCTATCTATAGCTAGTTTTCATTAAAAGCATGATGAAAAAAAAAAACACAGGCAGAGGAGAGGAAGGACCCCAGGTGTGAAGATTTGTACCAGAGTGAGCTAGAGTCCCGTCCTTATTTTGATCATCTGGACTTCAAATAAAAAAGATAATATGATCAAAGTCCACCTGTTATCATTTTTCATTTATCTGAAACAAAAAGAAACTGGACGAATATGCCCCCCGACATCGTTCTTCTGACCGACGCTCGCAGACGCCCAACGGATCCCCCTTCCTCTCCGCGTCCTTCTTCTCCGATCTCTTCTTTCTGCAGGAGAATTCCCGTCGGCGGCGCAGATCGCGCTGGGATTACATATGCAGACCTCCTTTCTTGTCTCTTCTTTGACAGGTTATGGCGCCCGTCTCAGCGCTTGCGAAGTACAAGCTGGTTTTCTTGGGCGATCAGTCCGTGGGAAAAACCAGCATCATCACCCGCTTCATGTACGACAAGTTCGATAATACCTACCAGGTAGCCCTTGATTCTGAGCCCTCCTCCTCCAAACTCTTGCTTAACGTAGTTTATACTCTCGATGCCCGATCAATTTGGTCCCTGGTTGTTGCAAGTTAATACCGGCGTGATCGCCGTGGCCCCATTCATGTCTTATTTTATCGTCAATCGTGGCAATCGTTTTGAGCACCTTCTGTTTTCAGTTTTTATGTCTGCTCTCGCTTCCGAGGGCTCCTTTAAGATTTACCTTTCTTTTCAAACCCATCGATCAAATATAACACCTGGCATAAACATGAAGTATTTGTTGTCGCAAACGAGGAGGGAATAGATAAGACAGAAGAAGTGAAAAGCGTTGGGACGTTCTCCTATAGTATTCGGTTAAAATGCTTTCGTTCTTATTATGAGGGCAGATTGATGCTGCCTGCTCATCCCTGTGCTGTAAACACTTTGCGTTCAAATTGTAGCTAGGTAAAACTGCATTTCGAGTTTATTGGTTGGCAACCTGCACCAATGCTCATGCTTGACCTACTTTCTCTTGGAGTTACATAGAAATGTCTTCTTTTACCGAGATTTAAGGTTTCATTTTTGGTAGTTCTTGTGCACTTATTTGTTGTCGCCAATATATATGTCACATTAATGCTACATGATATATTTTCTAGAATGTGTACTTTGATAATCATACCGACTCATCACAGCTTTAGAAGATTTTAAACTCTTCGCTCCTCCATAATCACTTGTGTATCACCTAACTTCTGGCTTCCTTCCGTAACTGGAACGAAAATATGAATAAAGAGAAGTATTTATGGAAACATGAGATTGAAAGAGGGCTCCAGTACCGGAAGGGGGGTGGAAAGAAGGATAGCAAACAGAAGGTAGTGAACAGGTGCAGAGGGTTCAAGGGGAGAGATTCGGGGTGCAAATGGAATCCAATATTCTGATTAGATTCCACTAAAAATTTATGGATTTGGAGTATTTTTGTATCCTATAAGCTATTATAATTGGAATCGGATTATTCTCATAGCTTATTGGAATTGGAAACGTTTCATTATGTGATCCAATTTCAATAAAATATCAACATACATACTTAAAATTTTATATTATAATAAATAAAAATATATAAAAACTTATGATGTATAAAAGTAACAAAAGTAAAAGTAAAAGCAAAATTTTAAACATATTATATCAAGGAAATAATAGTCAAATGAGATTTATTTGCTGTTTGTAATAAAAATTGGTATATATTATATATTTTTAAAATTATCGGATTATTCTAATTCTGACAACAGAATCATAATCCGAATACCATGGTTCCGATTTAATTGGAATCAGAATCACTTAACTCTTGGCAGAATCAAATTTGGAAATAGGTAATATCACTATCCAATCTGACCCGTTTGCAGCCCTAGGAGAGAGTGGTATGGAAAGTATGAGATTTTGAAATAACTATATCCTTATCCTTTATCCGAAATGTACCATTGCCATTAGTTTAGGGCCCAAACTAAACGGCAGATCCCTAGGTTTAATAGCTCAGATTATGGATGTTAGCCTATCCCTAAACCTTGTATCATTCAAGTGCCTTTGTATGTTCAGCTACTATCCAAAATAACTGTCTATGCTAAGTCTATAACAACCCAGCTGCTGTAGTTTTGAATACATGTGATCCTTCAACTGTCTTCATAAATGAAATTTCAAGCTTTATTCTTAAAAGTTGTGTTGTTTCCTTTGTGAGGGTTCTTTGGGCAATTTTTCATCTTTGCCACAAGATTAACCTTCATTTCTCATTGATCTGAATTGTGCCAGTTCACTTATATGCAAAAACATGATTTTCCCTTATGTGTCCGTGGTGGAGAGATGATTGTTTCCTTCTTCCCGTGTTCACTTACTGTTTGTTTACTGACTTGCAGGCTACCATTGGCATTGATTTCTTGTCAAAGACAATGTACCTTGAAGATAGGACTGTAAGGCTGCAGTTATGGTATGTTTGACATTTTGTTATGTGGAGATATTATACACTGAAATGTCACACATTATTCTTTTAGCTTTCTGTTATGAGATCTGAGCTGAATCTGAATCAGTATATAGTAAGTGTTTAACTACAGACACTCCTTGACTGGGAGAAAACTGCTTTCCTGTTCAAAAAAGAAAATAAAATAAAAATAAAAACTTCTTTCATTCAAAGCATGTGGTCAGCCCAAGGATCACATTTCCAAGAACCATATGGATTTATCAAAACACTGGTAGGGTTAGGCGAAAGATAGGTTACATATTTCAATGCATTAGCAGTCCTCAAAGTGGTTTCATTTGCCATTGTATTCATGTGTGAAGTTTCTTTGATGCACATGCGCCTGAAACATTCTTCATGTTAAACATGCGGAGTGTTTCTAACATTTTTACTTTTTGACACATTTTTAATAGGGATACAGCTGGACAAGAGAGATTCAGGAGTCTCATCCCGAGCTACATCAGGGATTCATCAGTTGCTGTAATCGTATATGATGTTGCAAGTAAGTGTTAACTATCAACTTCTTTTATCTGATATCTCTGCTGGTACGTTCCCAAGGCTGTCATCCTGAGTGTTAATGATGGCAATTTTATGTTATGTGCGCACTTGGCATGCGATCTAATTCATGGTTTTCTTTTTACTCAATATGAGACTGGCATTGTAAGCAATTGATGTCAGGAAAGAAACAAATCTGTTGCAGACGTCCTTTTTGTAGACTTTAAACACTTGAATGTAATAGATAGCTTACATAAGATGAAGTGATCTCTTGTTCCTTTTCAGAAACAGTCTGTTTCAAGAGCCACACTATACCAATGGGTGCAATAAGCTATTGGTGCTTGACATGTTCCTTTTGACTTTTTTTTTGAGATTGATATTTTTTCTTTGCGAGCAAGGTCGTCAATCATTCTTGAACACTTTGAAGTGGATTGAAGAAGTTCGCACAGAAAGAGGTAGCGATGTCATCATTGTACTTGTCGGGAACAAAACAGATCTTGTTGACAAAAGGTAACATGTACTTGTTGTCTGTGTCATTCTGCATATTATCATGCATTTACTTTCTTCAAGCTTGTTATATACCCTTGTATCCTTTAAGGTTGGAATTAACATATCCTTTACATCAGACTGTTCTACCGGTTGTCAGTAAGTGTAAGATGTTTTTCCTCGAAAAAGGCATATATTGTATATATTCTCGTACATCAACCCATGAACATATTATGGAACTTTGCCTACTCTCTTCCTGAGAAATTGGGATATATTACGCATCTGTGTATAAGCATTACTCCTCTAGCCCCCATTAAAATTTGCATTTCATGATTTAAATGCATTAATCAACATATTAAAGGAGCTCAGGGCCCATTTAACTTACTTTCTTTGGGTGGTGAGATTATATGTCAATCAATATATACAGGGAACTAATTTTATGCCTATTATAATTATGGGTGTTTGTGTATATAATCTTGAAAATGTCTATATTTGCAAGTCCTCCTGCAAGCATATTAGCTCGTATATCCTGGATTACCGCAAATCCTTGCACTGTTGTCCCTGTACTAATAGCATTGCATCTTACAAATATACGAACTACTTTCTCGTGTACCCCTTCTCTACTTGGTTTCTCTCTCCATCTCTCTCTCTCTCTCTCTCTCTCTCTCTCTCTCTCTCTCTCTCTCTCTTCCCTCCAGTAGGTGTATGTGATGGCAGCAATTGACAGGGAGTTTTCAGATGCACCAGGGGTGATGACAGTGGCTCCACCCGTGACAGGGGTAGGCAGCTAGGAGCTCATGGTGGTGGGAAGGTTGCCAGAGGTAGTCAAGAGGGCTCGGCAGGATGAGTGTCCCGTGGACAATAGCTGCAAGCCAAGGCCAGCATCCAGCAGTGACGGTTGCAGGCTGTGGGAGTGAAGGTGCTTCTGCTCATCAATGGTATTGTTAGAATCACCAAAAGATGAGAGCATGTTGGGCGGCAATCTGCCTGAACCAAGGGATGGATTACTAGGCAACCTCCTTTCTTGTCTTATTAGAATGGGAAGGGGGCAAGGGATTAGCAAGGGAGGCTGGCAAGGATCCTATGGTGTGGGATGGTGACGATTGGTGAGTGGTCTCATTCTAGTGTAGTGGTTGGGTGAGGGGGTCGGTTGCCTACTTGCCTATGTTATTAAAGGCATTTGAAGTGCTCACCTCTTCTCCCTTTGCCTCTGTGAGATGCATCTCAAGGGTACTTAGGTCTCCCTTTATAAAAAAAATGAAGCAAGGGGTTCCTTGCCATAACAACCCCTAGTTGTGAACAGATGCCTCACTGGTGTTAGATAAGTATATGGATGGAGTCAGTCAATCTATCACTAGAAAATGAGAGTGAGGGGGTGGGAAGTTGGCCTTGCCGATGCCTAAGGGGGAGAGAGAGAGAGAGAGGGAGGCATTGGTGGGGAGAGTAAGGACATGGATTCTCTCTTGCTGATGACTGAAGGAAAGTAGTAAACGTGGCAGGGAGGACAGAAATGGGTTTAGGTGTCAGCCTTTACTGTGCTGAAGGAGGAGAGCCAGGGGTGAAAAGTTGGATGAGGTGGGTGTTTTGAATGGGGGAGGGTAAAAGAGAGAGCCCTCAAGAAATACAGATATAGAGGGAGCATGAGGGATATAGTAAGAGATGATTGGTACCGAGTGTTGAGCTTTTCACATACCTACGTGGTGGAATAAAAAACCATTATCAGCTATCCTTAAAGAGGGAGGATGTGATAAAGACACCAACTAAAAGATTAAAGTAGGATGGATAAAGTGAAAATTAGCTACAAGGATTTTATTGATCGTGAGATTGTACTAAAATTGAAAGAGAAATTTGGTCGTACAACTATAAGACCTATAAGGTTTAGAGAGAGAAGAAGAAGAAATGCTTATTGAACATGTATTGCTAAAATGATAATGTTAAAATGGATGTGGTCATATTAATGCTTAATGAATATATTAAAGAAAATGTGAGAGTAGTGATGATTGTAAATAAATTGAAAGAAAATAAATCAATATAATTTAGGCATATAAAATAGACATGAGACAGTTCTAGTTAGAAAAGTGAAAAATACCTATATTGTATAAATAAAAATGTGATAGACTTGAGGAGGGTAATTTAATATGATTTAGATAATTCAAACATCTACAAAGAACTAATTCAAGATTAACATGTGGACAAAGAGAATCCAAGTAACTCACCCTAATTAACTTAAGCTTAAGGCCAGAGTTGAGTTGGGTAATTCTTATTATTTGGGCTTTTTTTTCTCTTGTGGCGGGTAATTCTTATTATTTAGGCTCATTGTCCTTGAAGAAACCATCATCTGGTCTTTGTTTAGCTTGTATCTCTTTTACGTTAGTTTATTTCAACCATAGATTCTTTATTAGTCCGTAACCATCCTACGGTTAAGTAGCTAAGGTCAGCTACGAACTTCTTTCTGTTCCGTCCTTATTCTCATAAAGAGTCATATCAGAAATTGCCTGTTCATTGTCATAACTTGTTAATGCCTGCTTCACCATCTTATCCTGTTAATGCCGAATGATACATCAACCGAATTTTTCATTAAATGTGATAGGCAAGTATCCATTGAAGAGGGAGAGGCCAAAGCACGTGATCTTGGTGTCATGTTCATTGAAACAAGTGCAAAAGCTGGTTTCAATATAAAGGTGAAAACCTGACTTTCTTTTATGTTGAAACTTCCCATTGGCAATACGTCTCCGGTGGTTTGAAGTTTAAACTTCAAAATGAATCCGCATGGAACATCTACAGGCACTATTTCGTAAAATAGCTGCTGCATTACCGGGGATGGAGACCCTCTCGTCAACAAAACAAGAAGACATGGTTGACGTGAATCTCAAGTCTACAAATGCCAACACTTCACAGACGCAGCCACAGTCTGGAGGTTGCAGCTGTTGAGTTGCCGCTTCGCTTTCATGTTCTTTTTTGACATCGGTAGTACTGGAGGGGGAGGAAGCGATGAAGTTTTCCGAGGATGGTCGATAACAACCTATAGCAAACATCGTGGAAGCTGTAGTTGCTTTATCCGCTGATTGGTGATTGTAAGGTGTTTCTCGTGGTGCTTTTTACTCACCGGCAGCTGTAATGCCATGAATTTCAAATAGCTGCATTAGGAATATTAAAAGGTATAGATAGCTGCTCTGATGAACTGGTTCGCTTGATGAATCTCGATAAAAAAAGCATGTTTTGTTTTTTGTCATCGTGGCGTGTAATAAATAGTAAATACCAGGCTCCTTATGGCAAGATAATTTGCCTTTCTTTCCCCGTTTAAGTTGGTGCCTTCTGGTGTGTGAAACATTCAGTGTACTCTAGTCTGATGTCTTTTGGCTTTTTTTATTTTTTATTTGCTGTTGATGCTCGCACGCTGTGGTACTTTCTTTATATTAACGTGTACTCTTCTTCGTTTCTCTGTTTCGACTGTCAGTTCCGACTGATCAGAAATGTAGATTGCCAAAGATAACCCATTGATTATTTCCTCCCGAAGCTACCACTCTTTGTGGTAAGTGGACCGCACATTGCTAAGATACTTTGGCTTGTTGAGGCACGTTTCAGTTAATTTGTATTTAATTACTGACTGAGTTCACCCTTGTTTATGGGTAATTTAGTTCCAACTTACCCATTCGGTACTGTATTCCGTTTTATCTATTAAATAAACAAATAACAGACCTAAAATGTGCTTTGCAACTTATTTACACAAGATAATTATTTCACATATAGTTAGCACTTGGACATAGCGTGGTTGGACTTCATTCCTCTTGTAAATTTGTTTTCCAACAAAAGTTTTTTTATGTCTACATTTGACATGGCTAAATCATGTCATTCTTTTTTCTTTTAATTTGTGTGATGCTACTCTTATATTTTTCTAATGTATTTATTCCTTAATCTAGAATGATCACTGATATATCCAATCATTCTCATTTCGATAACACGTATTTTGGAGATATGTTTTTATTTTATTGTCTAGCATTCGATGTCATATGATATTGTAGATCTTATAATTATACAATAAAATTCTTCTTTCGACTTTACTAGAATTTTACAATCATATGTAACCTCTATAGTTAATGCTTACTTCATCCAACCTGTTTTAGTCAAATGGTTAACATTTTTATTATGTTCTCTATCTTTTTGAACAAACTTTATCCCATCCAAATTACCATTTTCATTTTTTAAATTTATTTTTTGTTAAATTTACAATGCATGCATTATTCATTGGTTCTACTTATCTTGAAACTCTTGGTCTCTAACGTATTTCTCTACAATTTTAGTTTAAAAATAGATATGATGATATTCTTTCTCTATTTATTCGATATTTTCTTAGATATTAAAATTTTGTTAAAAAGTTAAGTTAACTATTCCAACCATAAATTCTTCCAAACAGTCACATAACTTACTTTTATTTTTTTAATGCTTCTTTAACCTATACAATTTTAATTTCCTTAGTATAATTTATACTAAATTTTTTTGTGTTCACTATATATCTTTTATATTGTTATCAAAGTTGTCATTAAAAAAATATCAAAATAACTTGTTATATTGCTTTAATGTCCTTGATTTTAACTGTTTTTTCTTCATCCTTGATACATCTACTTGATTATGTTTTTGAGACTTTCTCCCTCATTCTAACTAATTCATGAATAATTTTATCTCCTTTAATTTCTAGTTTCTAATACATCAATTTAAAAGTCTCATTTCTTGTTCGCCTGATAGTCTTTTTATTTCTCTTTTTTATTATTTTGTATTGTTTATAAACTTTGCAGTTATCACACAAACAATCTTTTATATTAATCTTTCTTATTCTTTTTTTTTCATTTTTTACACTTCTTCATTTATCCACCCAAGCTCCTTTTTAGGTGGATTATGTCTTTAGACTCTATAATCTCTCTAATGTAGCATTTAGCTTCTACATTTGACTTCTAATATTAATCTTAAAAAGTCCACTCTTAAATATTGATCGTGTCATTTATTTTAATTCCCCGGATGTTATTTTGAGAAACATCAATGTGTTTATTTGTCTTTTGTTCTTAACAACTAAAACCACTTAGTTACGTTGATTTATTAAAGTTTCACTACGAATAACTTTATAATTTTTAGAAAGAGAATGATTAGTCTTTTTTATAAGAATATAACCCACTTGATTTTTATTCTGTCTACATTAAATGTTATTAAGTGAGATTTTTTTAATAAAATGAGTATTTGTTAATATAAGATCATATGACAAAATTTTAGATACCTTGTTATTTTTATTTAAATTACCATATATAAAACCAAGTTTCTGACATACATTTCCAACAAATTCATTGACATCTCATCTAAGAAATATACTATCTTCACTTACTATACTTTACAGAAGATCCTCTATGTCTTCTAAAAAACTTTATAATAATTTTATTTCTTAATCTAATTTGTGAAGTTAATTATCTATACCTTACATAAGATCACCGTATCTTTCGATAATTTATCAACAATAATGCTTATCCTATTTTTATTTATATTATTTTTTGCGTATCGTAGTATTTTTATTTCTTGAAAATAAGTTCTGTATTGCATTACTCACATAAACAACATATCTTTGTCCCATCAACATCCTTCTTTGGGTACCCGGATAAAAGAGGAGGGTATAAAAATAAGTCATCGATTCTCCGTGACCAATTTTATTTTTGGTTGTGTTTGGTTTGAGTTACGGTAGATTTCGAAGATAAATTCGAGGATAATTCTATCGTAAATTCATAAATATTAGTAGCGAAAACTCAATAGTTGCAATCCCCAGGGGGTATCAAGTAATATTAGTAGCGACATGTATGAAACGAAAATACAACGATACATAAATCCAGAGCACAGAGGCCGTGCGCCGCCGCAGACAGCTCCTTCCCTTCGCGGTAGCTCCTCCGTCTTCATCCTCGGACCGAATCCCAGGAGGGAAGAGAGGATCGTAGGACTCCCGCCCGGCGTTCAGCGGCTGCTGATCGATCCCCCGGAACCACGTCACCGGGAGCAGGCCCTAGAAGTCGTACTCTCTGATCACCACGTCCGCCGCTCCGGCACCCTCGCAGACGGGTAGCCAGGCCGCCACCGGCGCGTCGGCAGCCTCCAGAAGCTCCGGCTCCAGAACCATTGGCCTCTGTAGGAACCTTGCCGGCGGTGTGGAGAATGGTCGCCGCAGCATCGGAGAGGATCGCTATGTCTGTACTGTCCCCCTGAGACTCCGCAGGGGGGCTCTCCGACGACCACGGCTGCGTTTGAACATTCCTGATCGTTAAGCGCGGCGGCCGACGGGACAGGAGGAGACGCTGGTCGCTGGAGGAGGCGTCGCGTCGGGGGAGGCCCGGAGGGTGAACAGGAACAGGTATCACATCCTCAAATTTTAATGTTGAATTCTCTGGGTTGATTTGTCCCTTCCTTTAGGAGATCCCCGATTTTCGGGATAAACCCCCTCCGCACTCGCCATGGCTGCTCCCACGGAGAAGAGTGTGTTGGAAACCATCTTCGAGGACGGGGAAGCCGGTGACGACGACGGGTTCCTCGCGGAGGACGTCGAGATGGTCGATGCCGAAACCCTAGAGGACCCCGGCTTCCAGTCTCCCTGGAAGACGAGCCCTGCGGACACGCAACCTATTGCAGGCGGAGGCGAAGGGGATGATGACGACGTCCCGAAGCGCTGCGCGTCTCAGACAGGGAAAGGTGATGGGAGGAAAAAGAAGAAGAAGAAGAGGAGGAGGAACAAGAAGAAGCAGGAGCAGCAACCCCCATCCGATGTGTGTATCACCGATATAAACAGGTGGAGCTTCCTGCTTTTGTTCTGTGTCACGGCGGTCATCATTTTATTATTTTTTTCTTCATTGCTCCAGGAATGCGTTTGAATTGTAATTGAGTGAGATAGACGGTTTTCTAATCTTATGCCTACCCGTCGTTGGTATCAAGGGACGCTGCTTACTCGAGGATCTTTTAAGTCGTATATGGCAGCAAAATGGCGATATATGGTACAAAGAAGGGGGGGCAAACATCGGGTGGTATGCGCCTTTGAAATGAAAAAGACAAAACATAAACTCAAAGAAGTGGGATACGTAGTTTAGTTATGATCTTTCCCGCAGTATAGACTTCAACATAAGATTGGCTTATGCAACTTTTTCAGCAATTTTATATGGATATGGGATTTAACTATAATGTTAAATTTTATTGTTCCGCCTTGTTTCATAATGGTTACCTGATGGGCTAGCTTTGATTTGGATAAGTTTGGTTATTTCTTCGGAGATGTTATCCCTGTTACTGCTTTCCATATACAAGATTTATTGATGTTTATTCGATGTAAATTACTACTGTAACATCCTCAAACATTTTTCATTATGAGTAGGTATCACTCATTTTGTTGATCTGTTTTCAGGTTTGTGATCAATACATGTAGGCATCTGAAGGAGAAGAAATCTTATTTGGTTTGGAGTGCTGTGGGCTGTCTTGGCGTTTCTTCTGTGAAGGACCTTGTCAAGGAGGTATTAACATGTCTCGTCATTTCTTTTTTTCTGACTTCTAATAACGAATAAATATACTAGAGAAAATGTGGGAGTAGCAACAATTCTAAATAAATTGAAGAAAGAGAGATTGAGATGGTTTGGACATATTAAACTTAGACCTGTGGAGGCTATAGTTAGAAAAGTATAAAATAATAAACTAATAAAAACAAATAAAAGGAACCATGTTTACAGATCTACTAAGGAAGGAGGTGTGGGTCTCACACCACTTGAGGCTATGGAAATTGAATCAGATCAGGGATACCTTATGGGACATATTAGTGTTTTCTAATTATAGTATAGGGAATGATGATTCTTGGATTGCAGACTTCTGGAACGGACACAGACTTTGAAGTATTGGGAGAGACATTCTTCATAACTGGGTGTTTTTTAACTCTAATACTTCTATCTCCTTGGGAAATGGTAAGAGAACATCTTTTTGGGAAGATCAGGGGATTGGGCATGCTCCTCTTGCTGTGATGTTATCCACACTATTCATTCTATGTTGCAATTCACAAGCAAAAATTAATGACTTTGGGATGTGGACCTGTTGGCACTAAAAATTTTCACATTTTATTAAATGGCATAAGTCAAGCCCAATTTTGCTGTTCACTCTTCATATGTTTAATGGATTGCAGCCTTATCTCAACTCAAGCTCATTAGATGTCGATTTTAACCCTACTCGATGTCAATTTGGCAGCACCCTTTTCACCCCCTTAATAGACTAAATCTTAGGCAAGAAATAGGCCCATCATGAAGGCCTTCCCTTTAGCCTATCTGGTTTCCATGGTACAGCTTTGCCAGGGACATTTTGGAGAAAATCCCAGCCCTGCCACCTCAGCAGCCAAAGCCAACACCATCTCTTCCTATTTTGAAGGGGCACGAGAATATTGGCCACAGAAGAACCTTCTATGGTTTGGGCTAAGCTGGAGGCAATAGTGTAGCAAATAAAGCGGGCCACTGAAACTCCTTCCCGATTTAGAAGATGAAGCGAACCTGTAGACTTCCTGCCAGCAAGGATCGACTACTTCCAGGACATCACTGGGCAGTGGGAGATCGATATCCATCCAGCCTAGCTCTCGCGGCAAGGAGATAGGCTCTGCAGCGGGTTCTACCTCTAGTTGGACTCCTTTTTGTGGCAGGTAGGAATGGGAACCATCTGCGGACTCCCCCAACTCCGTCTCAAAGTTGGATTCCTTTTCCGAAGGGTTTCCCAATGGAGGGTAACCCGGAAGCTTATATAAGCATTCCCAAGGCTGTTGCGCCGGGGCTAGAAGAGGAGGCCAGAGGGAGGACAGAGAGGAGTAAGAAAGTGGCGCTGGTTTACCTCCTTTGCCCTGGTCATCAACGACGCCCTCAACCTCAATGACATCTGGAACAGAAGACTGTTTTCCCCCCTATTCCGGTACCTGCTCGCCGTGATCGTCCTTTGACAGGTCCCCTGCCGCTGGAGTCAGCTGCTCCCCTCAAAGGAATCGTCGAGGACCTCTATTGTCACCATCGATGTTGTCTCCTACCATCGAAGCCCTCCGTAGGTCCATATGCTACCGTTGAGACCTCCGGCTACCCTTATATTTTGCCGTTGTGTTGTCTGGAGGGCCTCATCCGCTGTGGCTGTCAAAGGAGCTTCCAAGCATTGCCGGAGTCTTCTCAAGCCTGGTCTTCCCGAGATCCATTGGAGCTCTCAGTCTGCCTCACTGGAGCCTTCAAACCCCCCCAGCAGTCGGATGATCGGGTTGATGCCCTTGCCAAGATAGAAGGTCGCAACGAGCAGCCCGGTCCATTGCGCCTGCCAGACCAGATAGAAGGTCGCAGCGAGCAGCCCGCTGGTGAATGTTAAAAAAAAGAAGGAAAAAGAGGAAACAAGCCTCTACGGGAGGCAGCCAGGACGAGAGGTGAGGCCTATCGTAGTATCAGCTGGCCAGCAGGCCCATTGGGCCCCAAAAAGCGCCATTCATGCACCAGCCAACATAAAAAAGAAGAAAGTTTTCTTTTAAGACATACACCTAATTGAGAACTTAAATAAAAATCTAATAATTGAATTCAACAAACCGAGACGAGCATTGGGCCGGCTTCAAGCCCACCCCATGGTCTCATCATAATATAAAAGAATTTAAAATAATGGGTAACTAAGGGGCCGGCTCTAAGTCCACCCCTTGACCCTCAATTAAAAAAATGAAATAAAACAAACAATAAACATAAAATTAAATAAAAAACCATTAAATTAATTTTACAAGCCGAGACGAGCATCGGGTCAGTTTCAAGTCCACCCCATGGTCTTCGCTTAACTTAAAAGAATTTGAAATAATAGGTAACCAATGGGTTGGCTTTAAGTCCACCCTTCGACTCTTTTAAGGTAGACATCGAAAGGTCCATCAAGGAGACCCCAATGTCTTACCACTCTATGAGTCTATGACAGTGGGTGATTTATTCATCAAATGATGAAGAAGCTGTGGATGATCAACATGCCCGTATGCTAACTTATTAGCTATTTTCCCATATGCCTATCAAGGGCCGGACATGCTTAATCTCAAATTGATGGGATGAAGTCTATAATGTCTATCAATAGCCAATTGGATTTAATCCGGATTTATGGGAATTATGGCCTTCTTGCCTTCCCTTCATATACTTGTAATTTGATTCAAGCAATGAGAAGCTTTCATGTTTGGTGCACCTTTGATATTGTGAGGGACATGAATAGTCTCATGAAATTAGTGGAATGCAAATATTTATAAAAAAAATGAGAAGCCTGTAATGCTAAGGCCCAAATCAGAATAGAGAAAATTGAGCTTAAATGAAAAACAAGGTCTTATTGGAAATGACCGGGTAATCTGAAATATGTCAGACCGTTTGAAGAGTTCCAAATTTTGAGGGTTATCTGGTAAGGCTAACGTACAATGAGTTTATGGATAGCTTGGGAAAACTGTTGACTGAGCTGAGACAGAGATCAAAGGAGAGAAGGCAAGAAGCTTTGTGAAAATTCTGCGAGTTTGAGACTCAAATCTCCAGAGCTTGAGTTAAAATGATAGATATTAAAATCAAGTTTGATACCCTGAACTGATGCCTGAAACAAAGGCCCATACATGACAGAAATCTGAAATCTCAAAGGGAGCTTGGCATTCCAGAAATTGAAAAAGCCTAAGGACTTTGTGATATCAAAAATCAGTCAATGTGTTAATCGGTAGTCCTGGGAAAGAGCATACTTCATAAGACAGAGAATCAACTAAGTCATAACCTGGGGAAGGCCATGAAACCGAAGTTGATCTTAAACAACTCAAAAGCCATTAGATCCTTAAGCCCAGATATGAAAATTCCCAATTCAAAAAAAATCTGATTGGACCAGGCCAAACAGGAATTTCTCATTTCAGAAATGATGTTAAAAATCTCAAATGAACTCCCTTAAAACCCCAAGGAGCCAGTTAATGAGCAAATAAACCGAATAAACCCAACAAGAATCAAAAAATAAATCAAATGGTCATTCTAAGAGACAATCTGTAATCAAGTCGAATCCAAAACAACCATAAGCGAAACATAGGATCATCGATCAAAATCTGAAATTATGCAAACGGAAGAGGCAATCAAATCTCAACCAAATCCAACCCTGAAATTGAGAACTCATCAAATGACAAATCCTAATAACAAAAGAACATTCAATCCACTCAATTCCAACAAACCCAAAATCTTAAAGTCTAGAAAAAAAAATCTGAAGTTGCCAATTAAACCCAAACCAAATCATTCAAAACAAAGGACTTCAAGTCAAAAATCAATTCAGATGGACTTTAATCAACTCAAATTAAAGTCTCGACCAAACCTTGGTCAACTCAAAATAAAATCCAACTACCCATCAAGCTCAAACCATAACAAATTGCGAACTCAACAAAATCCACTAACGGAATCTTAACCAAGCAGAACATGATGACACCAAGCTCAACTAAATTCCCATCCCTAAAAGAGATTTCCAGTCTTAATAAGGTAAACAAATCAAATTCAAGTCAAATCTCTAAATAAACCTCAATCAATTCAAATTAAATCTGAAAATAAGTCTTGAACCACAAATTGGATCAAATCCTCACAAGAAATGAAACAAACTTCAAAATGAACTCAACCGACCAGAAATTAAATTAAACCAAATTTAATCTAAATAACATATGCCCAAAACAAAGATCTCACTCAAAAATTTAAAACAGAACATTTAATTGGAAACAAATAAAGATCCCTAATTAAACTTTAAACAATTAAAATCTGACCTTAAACAATTTCAAAGATGAAAGTCACAACCCATAAACAAATCAAATCCCCAAGTCAAACTCAAATCAATTTTGACTAAACAATTTCAACTCAAACCAAACTGAACTTAAACCAATGAGCAATCCATAAGCAAATCCAATTTCCCAAACAAGGTTGAATCAATCTTAATCAAATCAAACTAAACTCAAAACACATGAAGTGTCTACATTCCATCAAGTTCATGGTGTTGTTGTTCCCGTATGTATGTTTATTTTTGTGGATGTATGTCTTATGTTTCATGGATTGTTATGGCGGAAAATCAAGAGTATTCGAATGGTTGTTCGATGTAATTAACGTCGGTATTTCGCAAGTCCGATGGGGAGATGTCAAAATAAATTTTTAAAGAACCTAACAACCTCAACATATATTTTTATATATATATCATTGACGTACTAATATTCCTATGGAATATCACCTATTTTTCTAGTAGTCAATGCTAAGTCAAAAATCAAAACGGAAAATGAATTTCCAAAATATCAAAATTTTAATTTTAAAGTTTTGAGGTTACATCAGGACCCTAACTGGTGCATTACATTCCAGAGGAACTTGAAAGAGGAGTTGGTGACTTTTCTAGTCTACTTGCTCTTCTTAATGACCACAGATGCTTGGTAAATGTTGAAGACAAGTTGGTTGGGCTCCCTAGTAATCCATCTTTTCTGTAAAATATGTGTTGAGTAGGCTGACTAGGGGGTGTTGAAGTGACGTGGCATCCTGATGAGTGGAACCAACCTGTACCTACCAAGATCAAGATTTTCTTATGGAAGACCAGTAGAGAGAAGGCTCCCAACCAAGAGTTACCTACATAGGATTTTTTCAACTTTGTCCACTAGTTGTGTTTTCTGCAGTTGTAGAGAGGAAAGTATCAATCACCTTTTCATCAAATGTGGCATCATTAACTATATGTGGAGGGATGTGTTCAAGCTGGAATAGTAACTAGATGGAACATTCTAGCACCTTATTCTTTATGCAAGTATGGAATAGACTGAATCATTGGCCTACCAAGGAGGTTCTTTGGAAGTTCATGCTACTGGCTATGGTATGGTCAATCTGGTGCACAAGGAACGTTCTTATCTTTGAGAAGTGGCTTGAGAATTTTAAGTTCATTTTGCACCTTATGGCTACTTATGTCATGGACCAGTCGTTGGCTTTTTTTGAGACCTCACAGGATGCTGACAAGTTTAGGGAATTTTTCTCAGTTTTGAAACTTCCGTTTTTGTAAATTTGTTTTTCTTTTGTGCTCTCTACCAGTACCAGCTCAGCAGCAGGGCTGTTCTTCTTTTTCTATATACAATTGTGACCATCTTTAGTTTGTAATTGAAATTTGGCCTTCAGACCTCCCTCAAAACAAACAAACAAAAGGATGTGGTAGACCATACGGATTCTTTCACAGATGGATTCTTTGCACAGCCTTGGCTTTTTCTAACTCGAGCTTCTTTGCGTTTTCTTCGGGTTGTGCTTTAAAGATTACAAGTCACTTGGCTTTCTGCTATTGTTTCCCATGTTGGTAATTGTGCTTGATATAGGCTGACTCAGGCTAACATGTATTGATGTAAAGGCTTATGGTGGTCTATTTGTTTATTTCTCATGTAAAATTAACATGAAATGATTGTTCACCAACAATTATATGTTTTAAAATTTTGAGGTTAAATTCATCGCCCCCCCTGATTTGACATCCATTTTGGTTCCACTTCCAATCATGCAGCCTTGTTTGTTGTCTGTAGAGGGTTCCAGGAGAGATAAAAAGGCCAATATTCCTTGTGAGATCCCAGGCATTCCCATTTCCCGGACAGCTGAAGGGGACATCTATCAAGCAATGAAGGTTTTGAGTCAAATATCATAGCAGCGAATGGAGCCTAATATTGTGAATACATGTTTATTTGTCCAATCTGTGGTCTCATCTAAATCTTATATCCCATCATCTTTCCATGTGCATTTTTTGACACCAGCGAAATTTTATCTCGGGCTAGGGATCTATCTTGTTTGTTTTCAGTTTCTTTTTTCAGTAAGCTGGTCATGAAATTCTTGAATAATAACAATCATGTTAGGGTTAACTCTATAACATACTCCTTTGATAAGTGTCATCATTTCTCTTATTTGTTTCTAGAGAGGAATCCTTTAAAGCTGTTAGTGCGTTGTCCGACATCCGCTTGTTTGCCCTGTTGTTTCTTGTTCTGGTCTATTGTGATGCACGATTTTGTAAATGCATGACCCCTGTAATGTAGCTGTAGCATCTGCTGTGTGTGTATCTGATATTTACTCATATATGATCTCATATCTGGTGAAGCATCTAAATGAATTTTTAAAATCTACAGGTGGATGCAATTTGGAGTTGTGGTGGTCAGAAGACTGCTGATGGGAAGCGCTTCCGCTCTGGAGGTGGCATACTATGGAACATCCTGAAAACTCGTGAACCCAAAGCTTATAAAGAAATAATGGCAAAGGGGAAAGAGTTTGAGGTATTCTTCAATGCGCTTAATGGCAAGCTGTCTGCATATTGTTTTTTCAAGTACATATATTTCTTGGAAAGTTGCATCTGTATTCTGTTTTATTTGTCAGAGCTGGAATCGTAAGCTGAATTTTGATGTCAATGTTCTTTACCCGTTAGTTGTCATACTGAAGATTTTAATCTCCCCCTTCATCTTGTTGCCCCCCTCTTATGATAGAGTTGCCATCTAGGACATAAGATAACTTGTGCGTTTGTTATGTATAATTAAAACCTTGATGTGCTGCTTTATTGTTTTGGTTAGTTTCAGCAGATATCCTGTTCTGCACTATGCTTCCGGGGGATGTTAACGCATAAAAATAATCAAAATTATGCCTGGAAGATAGATGCATTTTTGAAAATATACTTCCGACTTGGACAAAGAAGTGAAATTTAACATGCCGGACAGGTCCTGACGAGAAGTCCTAGAAGCATCGATATACATAAAAAATTCAAATATCCCTTTTTTCAAGCAGAAAATAGCATGTATCACATTTGCTTGTTTGCTGCTGTAGTTCGTTGATTTGGCATTAGGTAGCAATCTTGCACGACGAGGAAATATTCTGGATTGAGAATTTCGTTAGCTTCTATTGCCATCTCTATGCTCTGATGCTAAGATGTCTTCCGTAGTTCTCAACCGGAAAAGGGCACTGTACATACTGCATAGGTGCATTCAGAGGGTACGGGCATGGATGAAACAATGAAAGCTTCGGGTCCTTCTGCCGCGCGATAATCCCTAGATGAACAACCCAAGAATTTGATGTTCGATAATTCTTAACCTTTTCTTTAATTTTCAAAAATTCATGTGAAATGGTTTATACCTCTGTGTTATTCATCTCAGCATGGTTCTATTCTATAAAGTTGATCTTACGGTGTCATATTTGTCTGACTGCCCCAGTTACATCACATTTTTCTTTCGGGTCGTCCATGGCTGCGTAAAGAAAATATGCAGATGTTGCCATCATTAACATTTCCTTCTGTACGTGCTTCTGACCGTCTACCCCCTCCGTTGCAGAAACAGTTCAGGCCAAGCCGGGCAACGCGCAAGATGAAAGAGAATGAAGCCGCCGTCGTCCCGACCAGTCCATGCGAAACCGACAGATCTGAGCAGCAGCATTCCGAGGGTTCTCAACGCCCCCAAGAATATCCTCCAGTGCCTGAACAGCCTGATCCCAAGGAAGAGACGGAGAGGAAATCCGTCTTGACTCGAATACGTGCACCCGTTTCCTACGACGACCTCTTTGAAGAGGGTGAAATAGTTTAGAACCCCGGAACGCGTGTGCGCTCTTTCCACCCTTCCAGCACCAGTCGTCTTGGCAGATGGTCAAAAAGGCGCGCGACTTGGAGGTCTTTTATTTTCTGTTCTCCCTTTTTTTGACTCGCTGCCTTGATAATATTGGTGATGAGTTTTTGTCTACTGGAGTACAAGTCTCTTCGTTCGATGTTGTCCGACTCTAGAGTGAGGAAGGAAGCAGCTGCGTTTCTCGGTGTCTAATCTTGGACACCTCCCTTCGTCTTCTACGTCGACATTCGCTGAAAGTAGGCATTACCGACCTTGAGTAAATGCCCAACGACAACGATCTTTCGTATATATAATTATGGTTTTTGTACATATATGTTTTTGTAACTGCATATTAGTTATTATCGCATCCACTTAACATTAAACAGTTCTAATCGCACGGCTCAACGGGGACGGTTATCTCATTGTTCTGATGATCCACATGGGTGATTCCAGCCGGTTCTACGCTGGAATTGGCCAATCTTTTTTGAGTTAAATTTGATCCTGTTTGGATGGGATCGTTGGCCAAAAGAATAGACGATACAATCCGGTGTTGACGTGAAGGCATACGTCGACTTGTAAACTCTTGATAAAACATTACGAAAATCTTGAAATTGGTTTGAGTCAGATGCCCGCAAGACTAAAATTCTCAAAACTGGTAAATCAAAAAACAACTCTTCCGCCAAAAAATTGAAGGCCGGTAAAGCAGAGGGACAGTCTCGCGGATTAAAAACGCCATTCCAGAAATCTGCAACCTGTTCAAGCAAAATTCAGGTCACAATGTTTGAACCCAGTAAAAGCATTCGTCAATTAAGTGTTCAATATCGGAAACATATTCACGACACAAGCTGGACAAAAAAATTTCAATCTCAGCGACACCATAGGCGGGTACCAAATCATAGGAAGTAGTTAATGTTCTTATTTTGAATTGCTTCGATCATGCAGTCATAATAAGTTATTCGGCACCATTCACAGAGCTTTGTGGTGAAGGTCCGTTTATATCTGATACAAAACTTGGTCTCTATACAGGACAAATCACAAAATCTTCAGCCTACAGATGTGGAATGAAGTAGAAATTGTTTGTGTCCACTTAATTCACATCTGTAAAATTTACATCATAACAACTTTTGATAAGAAAAAATGTAAATAATACACGTGGGTGCTAACTAATGCTTGCAGCACCAAAGCAGTGCCAGGGCACAGAGAACTGTGAAACATTTTGAAGAGCAGCATCAGCTGGTGTATGTGCCATAAAAAATATTAAACCAAATTAAAATAAAATAGAATTGGTGCCAACATCATGAAAGGAACTCGAGCAGTTTTGTCAGGCCGCCTCTTTAGATACTTTTGAGGAAGGCACAGTCCCACTTCCTCTTCTCTTTGGGGCAATCAAGTCAGGAGATTTTACTACGTTGGCAAGTTTATGTTGTACATTAGATTCTGTGCTTATTTGCCGTCTTATTCGTAAGATTTCGCCCTTTGCAGCAGCTATTTCTTCTTCAAAAATTTTCACTTTCTTGCCCAAACTCTCATTTTCCGACTCATACTTCCTGATGATACTTTGAGTGTCCTCTAATTTTTCTTGTTTCTCTTCATACGTACTTTTCTGATCAAGAAAGGCCGCATGCAACACCTGTTTCTCTGCCTCTATATTGGCAAATCGAGAATTAGCGTCATCAAATTCCTCTAACAGTGATGACGCCTTTTTATTTGCCTCATCAAGGGATTTAGTAGTCTCACCCAGCTCTTTCTTCTTCTTTTTTCTTTCTTCAGAATATTTCTCTATTTTTTCCTCTGATTCTTTCAAGTCTCTGTTCAAAGCAGTAACAGCTTTCCTCTCCTCTTTCAACTCAAGCTCCAAAAATCCTATTTGTTTATGGACCTCCAAAAGGTCCTTCTCTAGACTACCACGAGCTTCAGTGATAGATTTTATTTCATCAAATGTAGTGGTAAGATGTTCCTTGGTCTTCTTCACAGCATCCTTGACTAATGAAAGCTCATCAGACAATAATTTTGATGATGATCTCGCATCATTAAGACTAGCATTAAGTAAATTTTGTGCTTCAGAGGACTCAGTCACAATTCTTGAAAGTTCAGATACAAGTTCATTAGTTATATTGTTAGACTCCTTTAATTGTTTCAATAGATCAGAAGACTGAAGTTCTGAATCTCTTAAACTTTCTTGAGTTAACTGAAGCTCATCTCTTAACATCTTCAAGTGGTTTCTTTCCTCTTTAAGTGCAGCACTTAAGTTGTTTCTTTCACTTGTCATGTTCTCAATCAACTCTCCTTTGCTCTTTGCTTCAGTTGAAAGGAGGATAATTTTCTCCTCAAGCTGATGAATTTCTTCATTTTTATTGCTCATAAGTTGAGTGTTAGAAGCCAACTTAAGTTCAAAATCAAATTTCAGGTTGTTAAAATCTTTCTGAAGAGTATGAAACTTTGTGTCCAAGTCATCTCTTTCTGCAAGTAATGAGCTTGCTTTCATCTCCAAATCAGTCATAAGAGAGTTCTTTATGTCAAGTTCTTCTTTAGTTCTAAGGCATTCACTTCTCAACTGAGCAAGAGAAGAATAAACTTCTTCAAGATCTACTTTTGCCTGCTCAATGGCAGAACTCATATCCATGATGGCTGATTCCTTTTCTTCAAGTTCTGAAGTCAGTGTATCTATGTTATTTTTCTTATCCTTGATCTCTAGCTTTAGCAAGTTACCTCTGTCCTGGAGGACATCAATTGTATCTGACAACTCCCTAAGTTCTGCTTCAACCTTATCTTTGTCTTCACCAGCCTGTCTTAGACATTGGTGCAGCCGATCAATGTGCAATTTGACATCATCAACTGATCTTTTCTCATTTTGAAGCTCATTTCTTAAGGTTGTTTCTTTGGCCTTAGCCGAAGCAAGTTCTTTGGACAAAAGAACTTTATCTTCCTTAAACTCTCTGATTTCTTTCTCATGTTTTTCCTGTTGCTTCTGCATTCTTTCATCAAATTTCTTTCCAAATGATGCAATGGCATCTTCTTTTCCAGTCAAGGCAGTTTTCATCTGCAGTTGGCAATACATGATTATAAGAGGAATAAAGCATTTTCTTGAGCAAAGATGATAACCTATATCATTCTTATTTAAGGCCTGTTTATTTAAAATATCAAAATTGATACAAGAATAATCTTGATATTGACGTAGGCACATCACCAACAAAAATTGATGGTATCAATTACGGAAAACAAGGTTGATGAAGGAACACAGTAACAAAACCTTAAATCTTCAGTTAGCCAACAAAAGTATCTCCTAGAAGAAAACCTCAGGTTCACTGACCATTTCCATTTTGAAAAAAGAAGAAGAGATAATTACTTAACAAAAGAAAGCCGATAAAAGAGTGCATAAAAATGTACAGATTCAATGGCTGTTCCCATATCTGCCTTCTCCTTGCGTGAAGTTGCATACAGGGCACCAAACACGGCTGAGCTGAGTATTCCAAGTTCATTCAAAAGCAATAAAAATGTGTTTCCTGGAGCTGGATTCACTGCAAGCTGTGAGAAACAACGTTCATTTGAGGACATTGAAACAAAAAAAGGTCTGCGATCATTTGAATTTCAAAGCAGGTACAGACTTGTAGAACTTCAGCTTCATCCTGCTTTAGATATGAGGAATTATCCTGTATTCGGGGACCTGGGTTCTTTTCCATCCTGGTTTTCTGTCTACCTGGAATGGAAACAACAAATAATTAAGAGGTTCTCAAAAGTAAATAGGGAACGTTTATGGTGAATGTACAAATTAAATATTAGGAACTGAACCTATTGCACTGATCATGATCTTTACAACTTTGGACATTGCTAACTTGGAGACAACACCTTAATTAATTAGTTGCTTCAATCGACATATCGTACAAATCATGCAACTCCTACGGATCATCCGCCCATCTCTTGATGGCGGTTCGTCGACTGCTATGAGTTTGTCATTTTTAATCCTACTGCAGGAAAATAGCAATCATTTTTATCCATCAATTTGGAACACCAAAGAAGAATATTATTTACCTGCAGGCACCCGAACTCCCATTCTCCTAAGACATACCGCCGGCGAGGAGAGAATTTTTAAGACCCGTGCGACCGAAGCCAGAAATTAAGAACAGTAAAGGCAACAATATCAGTAGAAAGAAGAGAAAGCGAACCGAGAGAGTAGACGGCGGCATCGACGGACTGAAGTTGCAGGAATTGCACAGCGGAGAGACCAAGGAGAATCAGGGCCCTCCTCTTATTGTTGCCTTGGATGTCTTTCACGCCCTTCTGGAGTCCGAAGACTAGGGCTTTTTGCTTGCTCCTGGCCGAGCGTGAAGGGTAAGAATCCGGAGAGGAAGAAGAGGGAGGGGGCTGGGAGGGGGAAAGTGAGGACTGTAGGAAGATCGAGCGTCCTGCTGCGCAGTAACGACCCATCTCCACCTCGTCTCTCTCTTGCTTCCACCCACCCCCTTCTCGCTGGTTTCAAACTCCGGTTCGTGCGTCAAGATTTGAGTCCAATCTCCTCTTCTTCCCTCCCGCCAGCTCTGATTACACCTCCTGCCGGCGCGGTCGCCTTATTATGCCGTGCCTGTCTGGGTGTTTCTTCGGTCCGCAGCTCGCTCCCAATTGGTGACGGCGCTAAGAAGCCCCCGCGCGCGTGGAATTCCGGGAGGAGCCACCCGGAGGATATCGCCGGCCGGTGGTCGTCCGCCGACCGAGCGGCGATCAGAAGGAAGGCGGCGAGGGGCAGTATTTCTGTGGAGGGCAGTCTGGAGATAAGTTGCGCAGGAGTGGACGGACGGCTCTGCATGGCCAGCCACGTCCATCTCGAGAGGAGAGAGAGGGAGACAGACAGACAGAGAGAGCAGGCATTATCCGCTGCCCTTTCATTTTATTGGTCCAAGTGTTCCAATGATATTCGAAAATTCAAGTATTTTTTTTAAAGACATCACAGATTATCGGATCGTTTGCAGCCTGTTTGGTGATAGTGTGAACCATGAAGAGGTGTTAGGTTTTTTTGACTGGTGATATTAATTTTAAAATATTTAATGATCGACAAGATTAATTTGTAAAATAAATATTGGTTTATATCAAGTGTGCTATATATATCTATACTGCATCCTTGGGTGAAATACTAGGGTATCAAATTAAACTTGATGTAAAATCATTTTTGTAATGCTGTATACTAAAGTAATTAAGGTGTGATCACATGCATGACGTGTGTCTCTGCCTTCCGCAAGGTTTTTATTGGATGATGTTTGTTTATTTGCTGCTTAGTACCCGACCCGGGTCGGGTATCGTACACGTGCCAGTATAACTTGTGTGCTTCTTCTTATTATTATTATATATGGACGTAATAAAAGGGCCCGGGTTAGCACGTGTGCATATTTCCATCCTCACCCGTAAGATATATATATATAAACTTGAGAATATATACAGTACTCCTCCCCGATATCACTAGAATGTTTAGACTAAATATTAAAAAAAAAATAGATGACAGGTCAGGGGGGACATACAGTCCAGTCCGGCAGATATTATACCGGATAAACATGCAAATATATTTGAAGGTTGCATGTAAAGTTTGGAAGGAGTATGGTGTTAATTTATAGAAAGCTGCATCCATGCAGGGTCTCTGGAAAGCTCTAGCCCAATGCATGTGTTATTAGACATCAATGTATTTATTAGATGATCAGCAGTGTTCCCGGAAGATCACCCATGATGAGGCTTCCAACAAAGTGCGGTTAACTTGGGATGTTGAAGGGTTTAATCTCATATTGGCCACCGGAGGAATATTTCGTGTCTTTATCATAGCCTGGACCTTGGTCTTCTTAGCACACGTGCGTTCTTGGAATAATTTCACATGGTATCAGAGTTGGTCAGGTTGTAGGTTCTGTCCTCCGGTGAATTTGCTCCTATTTTCGCTCGACCCTGCCCCGTGTATTCATATCGTGGCTCTGATGGTGGTGGCTGATCGAGAGGGAGAATGTTGAAGGGTTTAATCAGAGTTTGTTGGAAATCCACCGACTTCGGCACACACACACTAACTCAGTGAATCAAAAGGAATAAGCTAGTGAAAACTGAACAAGATTCCAAAAGTTAATCAAAAAATTTAAAGAATATAAAATTGTATTCCAAATTGAGATACATTACGGGGAGCGATATATAAGACCCCATTATATATATATATATATATATATATATATATATATATATATATATATATATATATATATTGGTCAGGATACGTTATAGCCTTACAGGTATGGAGGCCCGTTGCTGTAGTACTACTACTGCGGAGTATTTGGGCCTTGCTCACAACCGGCCCACGCAGGGTAAAGTAGAAGGCACAGCACACTCGGGTATTTTACAAGAAGAGAGATCATGGGTCCATAAATATCTTGAATATAATCTATCAAAAATGGTCTACGTACGTAAACATAAAAAAGGGAGATCCGGGCCATTCTACTCTACGGCATTCGAGCGTCCACCGCCGGGAAGGAGGAGACGGGAGGTAGTCGACAAAGGGCTGCACGCCAGAGATGAATCGCAGACGCGATTCAAGTTGGAGTTTGAGTCACCTCGAGAGATTAGTGAAAAAAATATTATTTATTTTCTCACAAAAAATGAGACCTATATAATAATTCAAATCATCTCGGGTCAAATCATCATTTAAACATGATAAGTCACATTTTTTCGTGAGAGAGTACTCCTTCCACCACCTTCTTGATCCTAAGGTGAACGAACCGTTCAAGTTGGGGTATTATCAGGCCCGCGTCCAACTCGATTAAGCTGGACTCCTGATATATATATATATATCTATATATTTATATATTTAGGTTAGCCCAACCTATGTGATCACATTTAGGGGTGTTCATGGTCTGATTTAATTTGGTTTCTTAATATTTTTTCTCAAACCAAATCAAACCAAACTATCTCTCAAACCAAACCAAACCAAACCAAATTATATTTTATTAAGGTAGAGTAAATATGTCAATATATAATTTCGTTTTATTTGTTTTAAATCACATTCTATTAAAATTTAGTGTATTTGTTTATACATTTCATTAATTTTTCTTAAAAACTCTTGAAACAAGTTTATTTTTATAAGAAAAGACACATAAATATTGTATTATATATAATTTAAAATAAAATATTTAATCTAAATCGGGTTATTCGGTTTAGTGGTTTGGTTTGCATTGAAGGGCTCTAGGAACCAAACCAAACCGATCGGTAGTTCAAATCAAATCAAACCGAACCAAACTCCTGGTTTGGTTTGGTTTGGTTTTTTGGATTGAACCAAATAGTGAACAGCCCTAGTCACATCGGTGGCCCTACCTGACTCGACTCAACCAATAAAAATATTAACTTGGTCCCGATTGTTCTATATTTTATATCTCATTAATAAATTTAATTATTAAAAATAATATTACATTGATGATAGCAACTTAACATAAATACCCGCAAGCCAATGTGCCGGCTCAGCTTATTGCCATCTCTAGGTTCAACTAACACTCACTTTTAGGTTTAGACTTGGGCTCAGTAGAAATGAGATCAATTGAATTTGTGTTACAATTTTATTTTTTATAATAAAATTTGTAAAAAAATGGCATCGACAATCACTACAAATTTATGTTTCTAAGAATATTTTTTAAAAGTGCTCATCATTTTCAACTTTGTTTAATCATATACGCTGTCCTTCCTCCTCTGTTATCAAATCTGATCTCTAAACATTACAATTTTACGTCGCTCGCACTTTGTTTTAATAAAAATATTTATCACGAAATTGCATAAAAATGTATTGCAACCGAACACCATGTAAACTTTCACATCTAAAAAAAAGTAGAGTTTGAATGGAATTGTGTAATTTATGTAAGTTCAAAACAAAATCTCACGTTGCTTTGAAGTCCCCAGACGGGCGCCTCTCTGGTTTCGGACGCGCCGCAGCCGCCGGTTCGGATCCGGAAGAATACAAAAGCCGGGTGGGCCAGGCCCGTTAGCGGCGTCGGTGCCCGTTAACCGGGGGCAGAAAAGCGACTCGCGTCCAGTTGGGCTTCCGTATGGGCTTCCCGTCCCGGATCCGCTTTATAGAAGATCCGGCCTACCACTAAACGACGAGGTGAGCCATCGCCGATCCGGGAAAATATCCGAAATGAGATCCAGCCGGTCACGTCCGCACCAGGCACCGGGATTCATGGGGCCCCTATGTTTGATTCAGCTTCGACGAGAGGCTAGAAGCTGCTTTAGAGCGTTGTAATTATTTGATTTTAAAATTATTAATCTCGGTTTTCGATAGTTCGAGGGTGAAAACTGAAATCCTCCAAAAGAAGCTAGCTGTCGTCGTATTCGTATGCATGATTCGACTCTAAATAAAATACATACTCCCTGCACCCGAATATGAGAAGAAGAAAAGAATTCGTGTAGTTATATAATTAACTTGCTGCAATATTGATCTTATAGCGTGAGATGATCTCAAACAGATGTCTTAGAAATTCTTAACCCATATGCAGTAAATATGTTAAAAATGTGAAATGTCAATGATAAAATTGAAACCAACAGGTGTAGCATTAAATTTCAATTTTGACGTCGACAACCGAACACAAGATGTATATCGATATTGATATTAACTCCAGGATGAGTAGTGATGGAGACTTTTGATAATGCAACCAAACTGGCTGCTTAAGTTTGACTACTATATATTTAATTACTTGAATTGGTTAATCATCCGATAAGTTGGGTATTGGTGTAAGTTTTTCTTTTTTAAAAAAAATTATAAAAAGGATACAAGAAGCTCGAAAAACTTAAAAGGTTGTTGATAAAATTAAGAATTTGATTAAGTCGTTCGTATAGCTTGTTAGATTGGAATATTAAAAATGATATTATATTGATATTTTGATATCGCTCTTCTTGTAATTAAGCCATGGTATCAATATCAAAATTGATACAACCTAAGACTTATAATATACAATAAGTTATATATATTTACGTGTTGATACAAATATTTAATAATGTTATCGAGTAGAGCCTAAAACAACTCGGATTTGATCCTTTCGGTTCACTTGTACTCCTTGCTTAGACAAGAATATATGGTGTCATATATACACAGACCTATGAGTATTTATTATAAAACACCACCCAAGTGAGAAATCTTTGTTATACATGAGATTACGTGAGTACACACTGATGAGTTTCTATTTTCTGTCGAGATTGTATATTTAGTACAAGTCGTCGTACAAAATATATAGTAGTTACAATGCACCCTCTCAGGTTGCCACCTATCTACGTGGAGAGGACGCTGTTTACTCCTGGTGTCCAGACAGAAGAAGACGCTAGGACGGTGCCCATGAAGGGCTGCACCGGCTCCCTTTGAATATGGGTAACATCTGTGTGTCTCTGCGCTCTAGCGAAGTGGACACCTTCTGCCCCCTGATCACTCCCCCCTCGCTGCTCGATCCCCACTGATCACTCCCCCCTCGGGATGCCCGGCTGACGCCGCCGGGAAGCATCGAACCCCTGCCCTGTGCCCCCGGGGACGTCGCCAGTCGAGCCATGCTTGACCCGCGATAACATCTATATTCGTCCCCCGCCTCGTGGCGGAGTGGGACACCATCGCCCTGCGGGGCGTCAGATCCTGGGTTCGAACCCGGCGTATCCGCCCCGTCGTGGGCGGCTTCCCCGCACAGAACCACTGCGCCATGAACCAAAAAAAAAACATCTATATTCGACCAAGATATTCTCGGAATTCAGAGCAGATAAATTCGGTTCAGCATTTTAATAAATTTTATCTAATTAACACATAAAGTATGTAAAAATAAACATGAAAATAAAAAACTTGTCGTATGTTAATGTCAAGCAAGTACATTAGTGTGTTTAGATAATATTTAAGCATATTCTAAATAAAATAAGCGTAGATATGTAACTATGGGTGCATTTGGATCCCTGTAAACCTGATCACATGCGCATCTTTTCCAGAAAAGTCCATCTTTTTATTCATTTTGTTGCAAGTAAAATGGTAGTCAACCGAAATTGTTCTACGTTGACTGTTGAATAACCAGGATTTTGGCATCCGGGAAAATCCTCCGGATGCCATTTTCGGTGAGCAGGTCCAAAAATTTATCTTTTTGCCAACAACAACTCAGTAAATGAAATTATTATTCTAAAATTATATATTTAATATTAATTTCTTGTCATATCCATTAAAATAAGAATACATGAATGATACACATGAACATAATATTTATAAACAAACTTTTAATATATATATATACGTGAAAAATAAAGTTGTGTTATATTATCTTGTTCTTTGTATATCACAATAATTTTTTTAAGAGTTAAATGATATAAAAAATATTACAAGCAATCAAATAATTATAAATATTTTAACATATATAAAATAATATATTATAATTATGTTTTATAAAAAATAGTCCACTGAAGATATTTTCATCCAATCTACTTTATTTTGAAATTTTATGTTTAAATAGTTTGAATAAATCTAATTAAAAACATTTTTTATTTCAAACTATAATTTTAAAATTAAATATTTTTTAATAATGTGACTTAAACATATTATTTTATCTCTTAATCAATTTGAATAATAATTAGTGTTAAAGTTCTGAGAATAAAAAATATTATGATATTTTCTTGTAGAGGTGATAGATGATTTAGAAACATGTTTTGTGGAGATTGATTTACATACAACCAAATAAATCACCCTGTTTTCAATTTTCATGGAAAAGTGATTCCATGTAAAACTATATCATCAAATTTTATGTTTCCACGTAACCAAACAGACCCTATATATCTCGTGTGCCATTATAAAAGATTCTATACGGATCTGTCTGTCCTAATTATGGGGCACTGGTACCGGTGGGGGGGTCCATGGCCCCCTCTTGGGTACCTCCACTCTCACGGGTGTTCACATCAAACAACAGGTAAATCCACCGGGTAGATTTGTGTGGTAAAACTTCTTGACTCATCACACTTAATATATAGTTTTAAGATTACGAGTGAAGGAAACACTTCATTTATATTTCGAAATTTTATTTTACAATATCGGATATAAAATTTTGTCAGCATGTTCTTTCTCGAACGCCTGGATTAATTTATTCCAACTTCGTCACACATAGTCAGAAATACGCACGCATAAGTTCAAGCTGATGTTAAAACCAGTTTATAAATCTTTAAATCTTATAAACTATGATGTTAAAATGTGGGGGATTATCTCCACTTTTCAAGATGCTCTGAGATGTGAGATTGGTGATAGAAATTTAACAAGAAGTAAAGACAACGTAATCAAATATTATAGACGAATAACCCTCTGCTCTGATATTATGCCAAATTTATCTGAGTAATACAGCTCAAAATCTTAAAACTACGAGTGAATTAAGTACCATTTGTATTTTTTTTGTAATATTGAATATTATTTTTTTCTGACAGGCTTCTTTAGTTTTTCAGACAGACCCAAACAGTAACAAATTTATGATTGGGTTCTTGTTCACTAAAATTTTTTTGGTAGTTAGTATTCACCGTTGAGGCCAATCAAACCGACAAAGCAATCAACCGGATTTGGTTGCGTGATAAAATGAGTTTCTATTATAATTTTATATTTTTTAACAAAGCTCGCCGAAAGAGATGTTTGACAATTATTATAAATTTATCTTTTTTAAGTAATTTTTAGATAAAATATAAAAAAAATATGACACTCTCTTTTTTACCTAGTGGTCTTCTGGTCTCCCACTCTTTTTTTTTTCGTCACATCTTCCCAAACATAATAACTTTAGGTTAGTTTATACTTTATTCTAACGAAACTTTTCGCCGTAAAATTGTATAAAAATTTACCGACACCCTGCAAGGCTTTTTCTGGCACTTTGCTCGTGTTCCTGCTGTCTCCCCCTCGGCACAAGATAAATCTCCGTAAAACTTCTCTTCTTGTTCAGCGGTGAAGAGATCATGGTTCGCCGGGTCGCGACCCGGACCCGATCCGGTCGGTTTTGTGACCGAACGACCCGGTCGCAATCCCAAGACCCCAACTCCATTTTTAATTTTTTATTATTATTTTTTGTGACCCGGGCCGACCCCGTCGCGACCCCAGCCGACCCGGGTCAGTTTGGGGCCAAACCGACCCGGTCCCGACTCCCGACCCCATCTTCCCTGGAAGAAATTATTCTTTGAAACTTTGAGCCCCAATCGGTTGAATTGAATCCCTTCTTGATATCCAATTACCAGTTGAGAAATGCAAAGGGGAAGATTGTTTGGCCGTACACCACAAACGGAAATATTACCATAATGTCTGCACGCAAATTTCTCAGGGACCAGAAGATCCCCTCCTGACACCTCAAGCTTTCAAACTTGAACCATCCGACAGAGGATCGGGAACCCCAACATGTCCAGAGTCGAGTCTCTAGAGTCCAGACACTACTTCCAGAGAAGATTACTATCTTTCTGTAGAAATGTGTTTAACTCCCCACTCGTTTAAGCTTTAGCAGAGAGAAATAAAGACCGTTTAACACGCATGCTAATCATGCAACCTCAGAACAAACAGAAACTCTAGCATCTCCTATTCCAGTGGAATTGGGTGAGGGCAGTGTGGTTCGGATCAACTATAGCAAGAACTCTAAAGGAAACTGGATTAGGAAATCACACTAACACCCGAACCATGAAAATTTCAGCATCACTACCCATGGAGTTAGAGCTGACACAATATGACACATCTGCAAAAAAAAAAATTTATTTTTGAAGGTAAAAAGATAAACCCCAATATAGTAATCAGAAATGTCTCAGGAGACACTAGTTTTTTTTTCCTTCAAAACCAGTCTACCAAGTTCACACCCACCCTCTGGCAAATTGCCAGATGCAAAACGTGGATGGGGCGACCACGATGAACAATGATGCAATGTGCTTGTCTGCTTGATAATTAGAGATAGTTACCGGAAAGAACAACGTTCGCCATGTTTCAGACCCCAGCCATCTGCCGGGGTGCCACCATGAAAGATTGTGTTGAGGTGGTGGACATCCAGAAGGAAAGCGGCTATGGCGACGGCACTACAAGGGTTTCCACAAAGATATCAAAGCATGACTTAACTGAGTAGTCCGGGTGTGTGATACATGACATGTGCATGATGTTGTTTTGGTTTAATTTAAAAATCTGAACTCTTAATTTTATTTCTTATCTCGTGAAACATAACAATCTTAATTGTTTACCTTTGAAAATAAAAAAAGTTACATTGAATCATTTAAAATTAAATAACTTTTAAGAGATTTTTGTCATATTCAAACGTTACATCACATATTTTACCAAACAATCTGTACGTCTAACCTCTAACCGAACCATCAGACCGATTCAGAGAAATAATTTCAAACAAACAGAACCCAGGTCTTCAAGAGAGATAGATGGCAACATCTTAGCTCGAGTTTATGTTAAAATTTTAAATAGATGAAACCACCAGCAGAAAATATACATAATATATGTATATATCAAAAAAATTCTCAGGACATATTTGGTATCAAAATTAAAGATAAATCAAATTTATCCCCAAGTTATCCCGATACGTACTAAACAGTGGCATCGGGATAACTTGGGGATAAACCTGATTTACCAGGTTCTCCCCAAAATTTTATGGTGCCAGACAGGCCCTCAAGGCTTTAGAGCTTGGTAGAAATCTGTCGGTCACAATCTGTCCCAAGCACGCTTTTGTTTGCTCCTGAAAATTTCAGACGAGATCCGACCAAACCGGGCATCGTTCAATCCTGGCCCACTGTTGAGGATTAGTGCCCGTGGGCCTGGCCGTGATGGTCGGTGCTGCTGCAACCGCCAACCACTGTTCCTGACTTCGGAGATATTATTGTGAGGTCGGTTGGCAGCTAGTCAAAAGGTAAACGGACATCCGCGTGCCCTCGTATCCTCTTGTCCTTCAAGGACCGCGCGGTGCCGATCTCTTCTTGCTGTGTGTATTAATCTAATCATCAAGGGTTGAGAGGAAGAGAGCGAATACCTTCGGTTGTTCCCAACGAAAAAGATTACGATACTAACCACTTAAATGATAGGTAGTAAATAAATAAAACATGGATAACGATTCAACTTCGTCGATGAATCATTATTAAACTGTTATTGACACCTCACAAATTTACTATCAAATTTAATACAACTTACTACTGATGAATAGTAAATTAGTAAAACGTCGATAACGATTCAACGATTCATCAAACTCGTTATTTAAACCATCGCTTAAGTAATAACCTAAGATCATGACCAATTTTTATCGAAGACTGAAGATGATCTCTCCACGGGGCCTGAGATGGAGACAGGGCTTAGTGGGGGGACGGGCATCAATTTTATTCATGTTTCTGATAATTAGTTTTGGATCCCTTTAAACACAGTGAACTATATATATAGTACTCCTCATTTATTGCGTACTTGTGTTCCAATTCGTATAGAACAAAATTTGCATTGGTTAGGATTTCGGCCATCTCGAGCAGAGAATCAAAGGTATTACTACAGAATGCCATTGCCGGTGCCGGAAAGGAAGACGAGGGCAGCGACGGGCTGTGCCCATGATGGGTCGTGCCACAATCTGCCCTGTTGAATGCCGATGCCGGCGTTAAGAAGTTTCCACATAACTCAGTCTGCAAGTGTTACGAAGCATGTGAAGTTTTAATTATGGATTCCGTCCTGGTCTCGAGGGAAATAAAGACCCTGCTCGGCCGGGAGGAGGAAGGGGGGAGGGGGCGGGAGGGAGGAAGATAAGCTGGCTTAATCGTCTTCCAAACAAACAAAATCTTAGCAGGAAAACAAAACCCCCGGTTGCACAGGCAAAACGCCAAGGGGAAGGCGGCGACTGACGTACATGGCGATCATCCATGGCTGCTAGGAGAATATCACATACACAGCTCTTCCCGAAACAGATGATCGGATACGTTTTACCTAAGCAGTCCCCTTCGCCCGCGGCGCGATGATTAGCGGCGGGGGAGGATTATGGAGTCCCCCGTATGCTTATTTGGGGATGAGCACGACGGGGAGGAAAATCTCGTCGGAGTAGGCCGAAGTACCGGAAGAGCCACAGGAATCCGTCACGGGCTCCTCCATTTCCTCTTCTTCAACCATGATCTCCTGGGCGCGGCAGCTGCTACTGCAGAACGCCTTTTCGCCTCTGCAGAGCATGGCAGAATGAGCAGGAAAGCTTGCATCTTTTTCGTGACCCACCATTGCTTTAATTAACAAGCAATACGAACTGCGAGGGTGGAAACAGCAAGATTTTTTTTTTTTTTTGGAAGAGCGTCAAGATAGCAGACAGCTGAATCGCACGGAAAGATGTACCTGTATATGTAGATGTCTTTGCCGTCCAACTTCTTCTTGCAAGAATAGCAGGCACTTAGGAAGTCCTCGCCTGGGAAGGACAGGGGATCCTCCGAGCACTTGACAATCCAAGAGGATTCTTTCGCTTCCTGCCCCTGTTTATTGTTGTCGTGGTCGTTGATAGGATCGGACAAGTTGAAGCTGTGGTTTTTCAGAATGCAATCTCCGAAAATATGAGTTGTCTTAGGATTCGGACCGTGAGAAATAATGCAAGTGTAATCTTCGGACAGTTCTATCTCTCTGGCGGAGAGGGAACCCGAGAAGCCAGCGGTGACGGGCTGAGAACCTAAAGAACCCTGTAACTCCGCCTCTCCAGCAGGAGGAGAGACCGGAGAATCGCCCTTGGATTCCACACCGGAGGCTCCTGATCTGACATCCCCACCGGTCGGCAGGGATTCGCCCATGTCCGCCGCGCAAGATTGGATCTTTATGGCTCCCGGCGATGCTCGGGGAAGCCCGGGGGCGGTCTCCCATGAGCTCGACCGTTTAAGTGGCGACCCGGTCCGGGTGTGGGGGGAGATCGTGTAGTTCTTGGGGAGGGATTTGGGCGATGTTGCGGGGCTATCCTGAAGCAAGTAATCGAGATGGGGTTTTCCGCCAGGGATTCTTATCTTCAACTGCGAGCCAAGCAGTATCTTGCTGCTGTCAGACGAGCCCAGAAGACAGCCGACGGGCTTGGACTCGTCATTGAGCGAATCCACGAGACCGAGGCCGACCCTCTCGCAGTCCCAGCTCTTGCGAGGGCCGTCGACGCCCGGCGACCGCGGAGACCTCACTAAATGGCTGCCCAGGCTGGAGAACACCCGGTAGTCAAGCGGCGATATGGGGCTCCGGGCTGCGTCGGCGTCTGCCATGCCCTTGGCGAACCCGACGAAGAGGCCCGGGAGGCTGAAGAACGAAGTATTCCTGGGCTTCCGGACTGAAGAGGAGGAGAATTTCGTCTCCGAAGAGGAATCAGTCAACAGCTGCCCATTGTTGTGGTCCTTTTGAGCCGGCCTGCTCCGCTTCCTCAGCATCATGCCGCCGCCGCCGCGTATTCTCAAAATGCAATCTGGAGGAGAAAACGAGAGGAAGATACTGAATCAGAAAAGAGAAACAAGGAAGAAAGAAGACGGCTTGGAAAGAAAGAAGAATCAACCGAAGGCTGAGGAAGAACCAAGGATCGACGCTTGGGTCCGCGGTGAAGCGAGAAAGACCGGAGATTCACAGATGAGGACAGGATACCGCCATTACATCCCCCAAAAAAGAAGGGGCAGTCTAGTTCGCTTGCCGGGGTAAGAAATCCCGGAAATGATGCAACGTTTAATGAAGAAGACAATACTACGCACAAAAACTGCCGCATGAACAGGAACATATAGCAGAGTACCGAGAGTTGCGGAGAAAATCCTCTCACAAAAAGGGCTGATGCATGCAGGAGAACATCAATGCGGGAAAGCAGAAAACAAACAACAAAATACAGATTGAAGGAAACAAGATCGCAAGGATCGGCGACCGTCAGCCCCGGAGCGGATAAAAGAGAAAACGACCGGAAAAAGAGACTCTTTTGCCGCTTCGCGGCCAGGATCATGGGAAGAAAATAGATGGAACGGGGCAGATGGAGAGCCTTCGTGGTCATACAACGAAACAGGCCGCTCTCTCCACTCGAATGCAGGACATCGACCAAGTTATGAGGGGGCGGGGGAACAGGAGGGCGTAAAATGGAAGATCACAGATGTGCGAACAAAGACCGGATCTTTCTAAAGAAAGCCGGAAACAATACCGAGATGGCTCTTGCAAAACAGGCGTACAAAGTGCCCCGGCAACGGCAAGGACTCAGAAAGCAGCCAGCCTTCGGGTGATCGGGTGAGAACGGCGGAGTTCTCGCGGACTCTTCAGGCCTAAGGAACAAACAGATAAAACCGCAGGCACCAACACTTGTCAGACCTTCACTAACGCGATGTGTTGAAGAAGATGAACGCAGCAGATGTCCAGCGGGATGGAAGGCCAACCTCTTCTCCTCCTCCTCCCTGAAGAACCCCCCTAGATGGAGCTGGCCTGAGACGCCATTGCGGTAGAAATAGGTTTGACAATCGTATGATTCTTGTACAGTACACCCCCCGCTCTCTCTCCCTCTCTCTCTCTCCCCCATATTCCATGCATCAAAATCAGCGAGACTTCTGAAATACTCCTACTACCCTGGCTTCTGCTAGTATTCATGGCTGTCAGAGGCAATAAAGAAAGAGGGGAAAAGAAAAAAAATAAGTAGGGAGAATCAAAGCCAGCGGCTGCGTCTCTAAATACGCAAGTCTCGGAGTCCGGGGCGTGCACAAAATTGTTCAAACCGTCGAACCAACCGATTGGGCTCGATTTAGTTTGGTTTGACCGCCTCCGTGCAATGAATTTATTTTTTTAAAAATAAATCAAATCCGATCAAATTAACTAAATTAATTTCTCTATATTAATATCATGTAACTTCATCTACAATTCTTATAATAAAACAATATTTTACCGTAGTTATTGATAAGTAAAAAAAAGTGTCGATAAATAGTAAAATAGTTTTCGATCTCAAATCTAAATTAAACCGAATACATTTGACCAGTTCATTTAAGTTAACATGGGCATTGTTCAATTCAATTCGACTTAAAAAAAACGCACACACACCACAAAAATCAAATGGAACCATGCACACCGCTGTCAAGGGCGGTCTCCACCGGGGCCGGACGTTCAGCCAGCGGCACGCAACGTTCGTCGCCGAGTAGGTCGGTGCCTGCGGGAAACCAACGGTCTTGATCGAGAGGAGCAGGATAGAATGAGGGCCGAAGCGATCACATCAGCCGGCGGTCGCGCGGTGCGCCCCCGTGGCCCACCGTTCAGAATGGTGCGTGCGTACGAACCACGTACATCTGCGTCCTGTACGTATCCACCCCGGTGACCGAATCCGGACCCGAAACGTTACCTTTAAAGCCGGGTCCGTCCCGCCCGGGGCCCCCTCTTTTCCTTTTTACTGTCCCGGGGGGGTCGTCAGGAAAAGGACAAAGCCGAGTTATGGGCCCCATCGGACAAGAGAAACCGGCTACCCTTGGGCAGGGGTCTCCCCTCCCCGTGGTTCGCCGGGTCGGGATTCGGACTTGACCCGATCAGTTTTGGGGTCGACCGACCCGATCACGATCTCAATACCCCGATTCTATTTTTAATTTTTTATTATTATTTTTCGCGACTCAGGCCGATCCCGTCTCAACCCGGGTCGTGATCCCAACCGATCCAGATCGATTTGAAGTCGAATCGATCCGGTCCCGACTCCGGACCCCATCTTTCTTGCCCCTCCCTACGGCGAGTCGGCGAGCTAGGCCGTAAACACGGGATCGTTCGGCCGAGAACAACGGCAAGTTTCTTTGGAAACCGGATGAGTTAACGAGTTTTTTTTTTTTTTACAAAACCTGAACTTATCATGCAACCAACACTCAATACACCAATATCTTTTTGGAGGCTATTTTGTTAGTGCATTTTTGATAAAAATAATTGAACCCACACATCTAAACATGACAATTTAACTTGTATCAGATCACTTAAATTTAAGTTACTTATTATTTTATTTGGAGTAAAACATCAGATGCGAAATTAAAAATTCAGACATTTCAAATCAAACACACCTAAAAGACAACACGGCCAGCACCCACATTTCCTATTTGATTGCATGTTAACGTGGGTTCATGAAATTTTTCAAATATCGGCTAGACATCTTTAATTATTAGGAATGAAGTGGCAAATTTAATATTAGCTTCAAAATCAATTTGACTCTAACTTGGTCAATTCACAAGCCTGAGTTTATGAGAGACAATTTAAAAAGCTTGGACCGTATAGGTTAACAAAGTGCAATGAAATTGAGGCCAGGACAGAAGGGATTTGAATGGAGAAATTTGTGTCATAAATCCTTGACGACTTAAAACTCCAATCAAATATAATAAATTTCTTTTCACCTTCCTACAAAAAAAAGTAAATAAGAGAATTTGAGAAATAAAAGGTGACAGGTACATAAAATCAAAATTTAAAGGAATCTCTCCAAGTTTGTAGTAAATTTCTATTGACTTCCTTGGAATAAAAAGTAGAGAAAAGATTCTAAGAAATAAAAAATAGCAGATAAGTAAATTTATTTTTAAATGAATCCCTCGTCGGTGTTTAAAGATTTTCGGAGAAATTCCTTGCACAAACTCTCAACAAACCAACTTTAAATAAAAATCTAAAGTATTTTATTTAAAACGTGCGGGTAACTATCCCCTTATCGCCCAGTTGTAGAGTGGCTCATGATATAAATAACTAGTTACACTATATATATATTTGTCATTAACACTTTCGGTTTTTAGTCGTCATGGTGAAAGCTATGATCAAATAACTCAACTTAATTACGAACATGCATCTAACATTGTCCTATGTTCTATCTGCGACGGTAACGGTGGAACTTGCGTATCTCGTCGTAAAATAATTGTAAACAGGAGCGAAAAATAGTATACTCATTTATCCGCTCACAACAAAATAGTCTGTTCACAGAAAATTTGGTCAGAGTGTCTTCCTCACCTAGAAGAGTAATGATACATAAGAGTTGAACAAAAATAAATAAAATTAATTTAACCATTTTTTTAGTTTTTTTTTACGAATTTACAATGTTTTCGTAGTTTTATATATTTTAACATTAAAAATACTTGTCCAATAAAGAAAAAGAATAGATTTTGAAAAGGCAACCGACAGGCACAAAATCATCTTTAAATAATCTTGGGAGAAGTTTCTTTTGCACCTAATCTCGGCCACACCAACCTTGAATAGAAAATTTAAATATTTTCTTTCAAGCGTACGGTAGTTATCCCTCACGGCTTGCCGTTGCTGTACAGTGGCCCGTATTGATGGGCAGTTAAACGCCCGTCCAGTTGCTTCCAGAGCCCGTCTCGCGGGGCGGCATCCTATGCATCCAGCCTCTGACGTAGCGGCCAAGGCTCCTCCCCGTCGCCGGGCGCGACGAGGCGGCCGCCCCGCCGCCGCCGGATTTTTACCGCGGCGGCGCTCGACGGTGCGGCACCAAGACGCGACCGCGATAAATGCCGAGCCGATTACGTGCGCGCGATGGCCTTCTCGCCATCAAGCGCGCGCGCGCGGACGGGGCGGCGGAGGGCTCCGCCGCCGCCGGCAGCCGTCCCCTCGGGCGGTCGCTCCGCCGCCGCCGGTGCTCGCCGCGCCGCACCGGTCGGCCGCGCAGTGCCCTCGGTCCTCCCCCTCGGCTTTCTTTCCGGAGGGCGGCAGAGGAAAGTATAATAATTACAGTTTCCCCCAGAGGACAGAGCTCCCATCACGGTTCGGTCCCGTCGGATGACGTGGGGCTCCAAAAGCGGAACCGAGCGGTAAAAAAAGGACAACCCCCCCCCCGGGCGAGGAGGAGAGGAAGTGCTTTTTTTCCTCGGCCATGGTTTCCCGGCTGCTTCGCGCTTCGTTCCCGGGTCGCCGAGTTTTTCCTCGTACGGCCGTCCCGACTCCCCAAATATCCTCCCCCCCCCCCGGCCACCCACCCCCGTGGCGGTGCCGACGGGAGCTCAACGGTCAAACGGCCGCCGTTCAGGCGACCCCCGGCGGTCCCGCCCCGCGTTTGGTTCTGATTATTGTGGGTGAGGGATTTTCGCCAAAGCATTCGAAGACTCGTGTAACGTGTTTATCAGTTTCGAGAGAATTTTTCTCTGCTTTTATCCTAGAAAAGCTAAAACAAAAAAGGGCTTATAAATTATGGACTCCTGACAAAACTCCCTCTCCGAGAGATCGAGCCAAACCCATCCTAGGTCGGATATAAATGTAACTCGAAAATTATAATTTAAGTATACTTCGAATTTGGAGCTAACACGATTGAGTTTTATTTAATTAATATGGTTAATAATATATATTCAGAAATAATTTTAAAAGTATTTATTATAGCCATGGCAATGTCGTCGTATGATAAAGAGTTAATATCCACTCTAATTAAGAATCAGATGGTATCCGAATATGTATTATTTAGATGATAAAAAGTTACCCGATGATATCTGAATATATAAGAAATCAAATGTCATCTGATGATCTGAATAAATGGTATCTAAATTTTATCGGGATCTATCTGCCTCACGGCTCGGCGGCGGCCCCACCCCACGCGGCAGCCGGCAGGTGGCCTAGGAGCCGGAGGGGGGGCCCACTGTTCCCAGGTAGTACAGCCATTTCGTCGTCTTGCGCGGCGCGAGTTTTCACGGGGGCGGGGTGAGTGGCCGACACGTCCCCCAGAGGCGCGGGACCACGTCGCGGGGCCATCGGACGGTCCTCCTCGAAGATTCCCCCTCCCCCCCATCCGACGGCGATCGCCCGCGCCCGAGGCGACGCCGTGTCGGAGACTCTCCCGCCCCCGTCAACCGCCGCACGCGCGAGCGCCCGCGCGTGGGGGCGCCCGCCCAGAGGCACCGGCTGCCACGTGGACCAATGGAGCGCAGATTCGCGCCAGGTGGGTTGATCTCTCGGAGCACGTGCGGCGGTGGGGGGGGGTGTCCGCCCTCGTGAGACAAGAAAATGGGAAATTGGTATGTGCGAGGATTCGGGAACAGAGCAATGATAAAACTCACGAGCCTTTTGGGAGGGGGCATCATGCATGCCCGCTCCCGCTGGCCGAACGGGAATCCTCTTCTTTTTTTTTCTTTTTCTTTTTTTGAACTCTTTGCGAAATCCGAGGAGGAAGGGTACACGGGGAAGTAGAGTTTTCTGGGAGGGGGTGTTTTAAAATATCCCTGTTGCTGCTTCTGGAAAAGCTTCAAGGGCCGCGTCGGGGCTGCCTCCGCCCGAGCGAATACCGAGATATTCTGGAAATGAGACGTATTCGGTATTCTCACCCCCTCCCCACCGCAAATAAGATAAGTTGGAGGGTAGAAAAGAAAAGTGGCCGCTTCGCCGTCGTCCGATCTTCGCCGGCCGGCGGAGACCTCCCACTTGTCTACGACACAGCTCTGTACATTTTATATGCAGTTTGGATATTTCAAGGCGTTGTCGGAGATAATCTGTCCGATCTGTCTTTTAAGTTTCGAATAACGCAAGATGTGAGGGTATTTCTGCGAAGCTGACATTATCCATTTACATGCTTCTGTGTAGAGTTGTAAATATATATGGATTAATATTTGTCTTGACGAATAATATCTGATTTAAGATTTTCATCGGAACGAATATTCTGATACGCATATTATTCGAATGTTAATCGAAACGAACATAAAAATATCTACTCCGAATCAATCTTTGATGATATATGTATAATAATATTTAATTAACGTGCCGAAGCAGATATTATCCGTATCTACTCTGAATCCAAAAATTATCCGACTTATAATATTTGATCCGTATTTGTATCCGATTCGGAACTTACTAAATGAAACAGATACGAAAACGTCATATCTGCTCTGTATCCACTCCATTTACAGCCCCACTTCTCTATCTCCACCGTCTAGTGGTGTTGCTGATTCAGCTTGATGGATCTGAGAGAGCCAAACACTTTTTAGGCATTTGGATTCGGTTTGGATTGAATTGAGTACCAGTTTGATTCGGTTTCAACAATCAATAGAATCGAATGGAACAATTAAACTAATTCGACTATGTAGTTTAAAATATTATATGAATTTAAATATATAAATTATTTTATATTTTATTTATTTGATCGTGATTCAAATGAACCAAACCATTCCGCATTATAATGCAAGTTGACACACTTGCACAATTAGATTTGGGAGGAAAAAATCTTCCTTACTTGAACCAAATCAAACTATGAACACCCCTACCAATGTCAAGCCCTCAATTGGAATATTAAAAATATTACTGTGTTAAGCAACAATGAGAATATGGATACAACCAATTTCAAAGTTTATATTAATAATAATAATAATGGCACTGTATATTAATTTTAATTTTAAAATTAATAATGACGTATATTTAATATTATTAGCAAACATATTAAGATTAGTAATAGGAATAAGTCTTGAATATGAAACATGTATCTATATATATATATTTTGTTGTCGATTATTGATCTTTTAAAAAAGATTGAAATCAAATTTGATATGGTATTATTTTTAGCCGTCCAACAAACCGGGCATAAGGTTCGATTTGGAAAAAGTACCGATTATTTTCGGTGTTAGGCACCATAAAAATTTAACATGTTCACGAATAGAAGCTTTACAATCTATCATTTATAAACACTTATGGGGTGTTTGGTTGCATGATAATTGAGGTTTTTATTTTAATTTTTAAAAATTGTAAGAAAACTTGTTAAAAGAGGTGTTTGACAACCATGACAATTTTATGTTTTGAAAGTGATTTTCTTCTTAAACAAAAAAAGAGGGTTTCACCTCTTTCTTTTTTCTTGTGGTCCCCCACTTTATTTGGTCATGTGCGGTGGTTACTCTTTTTTGTAATCACATCCCTCCAAACATGATAATTTTATGTCATGAGTTGATTTACTTTTTATTTTAATACAATTTTTTCTCATGAAAGTGTACAAAAAATTATCATGCAACCAAACACCCCATTACGTTTTGTCAAGATCACACATATCACAAATCTTGACGAGTCACACGGACCTTTCAACTAGGTCATAATCTGATGCTATATGTAACGATCGATTAAATCAGTTAATTGACCCAACGATCGTGTTGTTATTTTTTCAGGAGGTCTCACCCATCCTCCAAAGATGATAACATGTTTAACTTTCAAATTCTTTCAACTTAACATTCGAGAATAATTAACCAGTGTTATCGATAATTTGCTGATTTAATCTTTTAACGTATTCACAAATCAAGATGTCACTTACAAAAAAGATTCCAAATCGAATAAAATCAAACATTCGTGTACGTCCCACCATTAAATCCAGGTTACTTAAAAACTTCTCACATAAAACTTGGGCCCGCGGATACTTCTCGGCGTGACTTTTAAAAAAAAAACTCTACCCGTTCCTAAACAGAAAATAATACACAATGGTCGAGATTAAATTATACGATAACAAATAGATCGATAATACACCTAAAAGTGTAAAGAAACCAGGGCGAGAGCAGAGCGAGGCGATAGACAGAGCAGATCCTCTCGAGAGGGGGAAGGCATGGCCTGGGTGGTCGTCGCCTGCAGAAATCGGAATGGGTGAGAGCGGGTGTACATGTGGAGCCTCTCTCGGAGGCGTAGTATCAGAAGAGGGGGGGGGATTAATTAGTGGGTGAGTAATCTTGATCTCGGCTGCCGAGGGCGGGCAGACGGCCGGGGAATAAAAACTACGTCGGGGAGAGCAGGAGCCACCGGCCAGAACCTGGATGCAAGTAGCAGCCTTGGATGCACATATATATATATATAAACATAAATATAACATATTGATATATAGTTGTTCGTATGCATGTAGGGGTTCGAGGAGGGGGGAAACGGTGGTGGGTGTGAGAGGGGGCGGCCTTCATTATTATTATGTTTTGGTTTTGTTTTGGGCGGCTTCTTGTTTGTATAAACAAGTATCGGATGCAGCTTTGCCTTTGCTTGCACCGAAAGAGTCCGGATTGTCTCGGCCGGCCGTGGACAGAGTTTCGGCCCGGAGCAAGTGCAGTAAACGGATCTCGATTTTTCGCTCCCGATACGTCTCCGTTTCGGCGGATAACTTCCGATTATAAGATATCCGTCTGAACGAACACCCCGGTACAGATGAGTATTCAAGGGACGACGACATTTAACTATTGATATTCATAATTTGTACTTTAAAATAAATATTCAACCGAGTATCGATCGAGTTACCCCTGAACTTATCGCGTTGGGCGAGAACATGTTCGAACTCCACTCGTTTAACATGAGTGAACATTTATTTCATCCTCAACTTGGCTCGTTTAACCCGATGGATGTGTTCTGTTTAAGTTGTCCTGGACTTTCCAGCGAGCCAAGTTTCGAGTGGTCAGCGGCGGAGTGTATTGGTTCGCCTGCACCCTGGACGTATTTGTGTTACGCAGCAGGCCTCTACATGTATTACATCATGTTTGATAATATTATTAAGTATTTCTATCACTATCAATTTTAAAATTGATATTGATAGGAACTATTAAGAGGTGTTTGACTAATTATATCAATTTTAAAATTTATAGTACAAACAAAACACATTATGTAATACAAGTGTCAACTTGTATTAATTTTGATATTGATACTCTAACATTTGAAAATATTAATATCAATATTAATATAGTATCAAAAATGAAACTCTAACCAAACAATGTATTAAGTTAGAGGTTAGTAACGAAAATAAATAAATAAATAAATCGAGACAGTGGGGACCTCCCCCGACGGCACCGAAGAGCGCCCTCGAGGCCGAGACGGGGACCCAAAGCAGAGCATCCTCTCTCCTCGGGTCTTCGAAGGCCACCCGACGGGGATGACGTCACCAGATTCTGTACGCCTGCCAAGTGGATGTTTCCCGGAGTAGGATAGTCGCAAACAATTTACGCCGGCCCCTCGTGAACCGGATCACGTTGATGGCCGCAGTTAGTAGAGTGTGTACGATTTGATTTGGTTTGATTCGTATTAGTATTTTAATCAGATTAGATCGAATCGAATCAATTTTAATTTAATTTAATTTTAAACATATTTTTTTAAATTAATTTTATTTTACATGTAAATAATAATTTTTAAGTTAAACATAATTAATATAAATAAAATTTTTATTATTTTAAAATTATTGTAATTTTTTATGGTTTCGAATTAAATCAATTCAATTTAGTTTAAATCGGATCAGACAACTCTCAAATTCAATAAAACACGAGGTGGTTCAAATTGAACCGAACCTGGTCGAACAAGTTGATTCGGTTTGAACCATTTAGTGCCCGCCTCCGATCGCAATGAGTCAGGACAGAGTCCTTTGAGGTCTAAATAATAATAGGTCTCAAATTTTTTTGTCATATGGTTTAACCAAAAATATCACTTCTCGAAATTATAATATAAATTAAATTATAACTAATTATATAATACTATTTTTTAATGATTAAGCTTATTAATATGTTAGTACCAATCGGGTCAATCGAAGCTAAAATTTTATGCCGATGGGCTTAGCCAGTTGACGACTCATTTTAAGTTGATTTCATGTCACCTCTTATTCTGGAATTCAGATCACCTCAAGGGATCTTCCGAGAGAGTCTCCCGAGACCACTCATATTTTTACATTAAACGTACGATGAAATGTCCAATTAACATATGGCAAGATGAGATATTTAATGTAAAGATGTGAGTGGTCTCAATGAACTCCCTCAAGAAATTCTTTGAGGTGATTCGAACTCCTTATCTTGATTGTGTAGTAACCCGTTTGACAAGACCTTATAACGTGTATGTATATCACACAACATTGTGCGTGATTTATTTTTTTATAGTATACATTATAATATAATATGATGATATGATATATAAAATATTATACAAAGTGAATACTTAATTAAATTTATCATGGCTTAATATTACATAATAAATATATTATTAAATTTACGTATTAATGTCAAGAGTTTTATATTAAGTCGTACATTACAATTTGTAAATCCTATACATTATTATAGTATAGGTTACATGTTTATTTGTAAGTTATATAATATATTTTACACAAGTATGATTAACATGACGTATCAAATAATTTATTTAAATATTAATTTATAATTTATGTATTCTATATGTTTTAAGTTGTTTTTGTACTTTATATTTTTATGTATTTTAAATTAAATTAAATGTTTAGCATTTATTTATTATGTATTTTACACTTTTTTTGTACTCCACAGTTTAATGCTTTAACAATATAGCACTCGTATTACATGTCACGCCTTCTTTGTACTAACAATTTTAATATTAATATCAATAAATAAATATCTATTTATGTTACGTATCCATGTCAATTTCAAAAAATAATAGAGATATACGCGTTTTAATACACTATTACCAACGGCCCCTAGGGAGACTAGGGGCTCCCGGGAGTTTTCTTAGAAGCCCAAGGTGGATTTCCATACGGCTGTAGACGGATATGGATAGAAGTCGGATTCGATCCGAATTCGTATCGGCTTAGACGGATAATATCCGATTTTTGACATCGGTCGGAGCGGATATCCGGATATGAATATTATCCGAATGTTAATCGAAGCGGACACCAAAATGTCTGCTCTGCTCTGTTTAAGATCCGCTCCGAATTCATCTTTGATAATACATGCATAATATATATAATTATATATTTAAAATTATTATATTTACAAATTTGATTAAATATTTTCTATTATAAATTAATATCCTAAGTTAATGTTAATAAATATATGATAAATTTTATATTATATATTTTTTTACTATATATTTGTATATTATTAAATATTATTTAATTAACATTTCGAAGCTAATATTATTCGTATTCGTTCCGAATCCGAAGAGTATCTAACTTATAATATTCGATCTGTATTCATATCCGATTCGAACCAGGTACGAATTATTCGAATAATTAAACGGAGCGGATGCGAAATTGTCATATCCGCTCTGTATCCGCTCTGTCTACGACCCTTGTTTCCAAAGTTGGTTTTGCCGTTGGCGGCCCTCTTAGGAAGTTTGAATGAACCAAATCCAACATGATCCAAAAATTGTTAGATTAAGGTTCGATTTATAAATTTTGTGACCAAGTCACGCTTAATCTTTGGCCATACTTGGTCGAAGACACAGATCTCGTTTGTTCATGGTAATTTTCCGAGATCATTTATATATGATTTGATAATAATATTTATAACCATATTGCTTCTTGTCCATAACTCTTATGTAACGTGAGACACTATTTTTGTAGAGTGCATGTCATTTCATACGTTCGTAACATTCAGTCATCATTTGATCACTAAATCGTTTCTATATTTATTAAGTGGTACATATAATTACTAAATTCATTGTTTTTGAGTTCTTAATCCTTCTAAAATGTTACTAAGCTCTTTATTAACTATATACACATTTTAATAATATTTTAAAATGGCTGGTAACTAAAAAATATTAGATCTAGTAATTATATGCATCACTTTTGTTACGTGGCTCCATCTGATTGGCGATTGAGGGGCTTCACTCCTCTGGGTACGAGGTGATGTGTTGTGCGCTCATTTTTGTGATAACGTTGTGCCCCTGTCTATTACCGTTAATTTAAATATTTGGTAATTAATATTAATTTTAATCCGGATGTGTTTACAATTGACGTCAAACAAGAAATCATATTATTTTTATACTCAAACGAACGGAGAGTACTTAGGAAGACGGGTCTCGGGTCACCATCCGGACCTGATCCGGGTCCAATCGGATCCCACGAAGATAAAAATATGTAGAAAATTAGCAAATTTTTGCAAAGAAGCTGAATAATTTGCGAAAACGACAAACAAAAATTGTGTTCATTTCTGTGTAAAAAAATTCCACTGTGTTGTTATTTTTCATAATTTATATACCATCTTCGAAATTTTACAAAAAAATACCGGTCATCATAATCAGGCGAGAAATCTGGAAGTACCGTATTTTCCTTTTCTCATTTACGCTGTATTATTGTGGTTGTAATGTACTCTTATTTTTAGTTCAAGGAAGAAAGTCCATGTTCTATTGTTCAACCGGTGTTTGTTTTGTTTGGTTCGCCTAAAGAAAAAAAAAGGTGGATGTTTACACATTTACAATAATGCCCATCGATTAAAATCTCCATCATTTTCTCCCCCCTCGGCCGTCGACTCCCCTCCGCTCCCTGTTTCTCCTGGCGAAAGCGCATGGCCACGGCGGGTTGCCGTGCAGCCTCGAGCAAATCACCTGCTCGTCCACGGCGATCATGCGCGCGGGTTCCCCTGCCTTCCAGGAGTTGAAGCCCTAGGGCTCTCGCCGGAGTAGGTAGATGGAGAAGGAAGTCGAGCTCCTGTCGCGCTTGGCGGCCAACCACCTTTACCTCGGCCAGTTCGAGGCCCTCCGAGCAGTCCTACTCAGTCTCTGGAAGCGGGAGCCAGAGATAGCCTGGGCGTTCCTGAACAAAGTGGTGTTTGAAGGGGGGAGGTTGGATGGCGTCCTTTGGTCCGACGGCTGCAGGTCTCCCTCGCATCTTGCGTGGATGTCCGTTCTCGAGCTCCTGGAGTTCAGAGAGGCGTCTTCGTTCCGGGGCCTGGACCCGGAAGCAGTGCGGTTGAAGGTGGAATTCTTGCTTCTGGTGCAGATTCTGTGTTCCAGGGATTTGGAGATGTCGCGGGAGAGATCCGCCGATCCGAATGTCCACGATGGAGATGGCGATTCCCGTGGTCGTTCAACATCCGTGGATCTTCTCAACGAGGTCTTGGAGTTAGGTTTGAGGAGATTGAAGTGGGAGGTGGCCGACGTCCTCGACGGTCCTGTAAGCACGGATTTCTCGCCTTCAGACGAGGAATTGAAATGTTTGTACGCCGTATTCTTGGATCAAGCTAAGGTGGTAGACGCGCTATGCTGGAACATCCAGAAGCAGGTTCACTTGTCCAAGCCGAGTGGTTCGGAGTTGACTGTCTGTGTAGCTGGTGATGTCGGCGGGGGAAATCCATCAACAAACGAGGATTTGGACACTCTTGTGGGAATACAACGGAGTGTCCAGATGGCACACTTGGGTGCTCTGGAGATGTGCTTGGAGGCAGATGACGTTTCTGGTGCTATTTCTCATATCCGTTTCCTTCATCCGGGTTTTGGCTTGGAAGACTCATACTACCGGTAAGTCTGTCAAACTCCCGTTCAGGCGCCCGTTTCGGAAGGGGAAGATTAGCATGGCTTCTGTGCAAGGATTACACATAAAAATAGAGAAATAATTCAAAGTAGTCGGCGATTGGCATTATGTTGTTCCTCAATTTCTGAACATTACACCGTACTGTTCAACAAGCATATGTTCTTGTTATATGGAATTTATTTTTCAGGATGGCCTTGAACTCTTTAATCAAGAAAACCTGGTCGCATGAAGACCACTCCGGAGGGGAACAGTACCGCAATCCAGATTTAATGCTGTTGTTGTACGCTGAATCACTTTCATCCGGTTGCACGCAAATGGCGCACATGATTGAGGTTTTGACATCTCTTCGTTCACACTTATTTTTTACGACTGAGTGTATGGTTGGTTACAGAGTCTTTTCACCAAGAGGCATGCTTTAGTCTCTTGAAGGTGGATAAGTATAAATGCTGTAATCCTGTTTTGATGGAATATGAACGCAAAACTGGAAGTTACTGTTCATTAAATACAGAACAGAAAATAGCAAATGAAATTGCAAAGAGGAAACAACATTATGACCATGGTAGTAAAAGAAAGGAAAAGTTCACAGAGGGGACACAAGATATATCCTTCAAAAGTGAATGTTACGTAAATAATTGTTGCCAGTATGAGATGCCAAGATGAAGAGTTCCAGGACCTTGATTCTTGTTTGGCAAAATTTCATTCCTGGAGCATCATGCCGAGGTTTTCAGAATATCTGCCACAGTTCAAAGGTCCTAACTGGAAATTCAGTTGTTCCGAGCCAGCCATTTAGTACACAGAACTTCATGTATGCACATTTGTCATACTATCATATGTCGTTGCGGGGATTTGTAGATGATCATGCTGAAATCACATTGGTCATCAATATCTCACCATGCTTATGACCACGTACTAGATTGAACTGATTCAAAGTGTTAATCATTGCACAATAAACAAAGGTGCTATCCCGATTTTCTGCAACTAGGTCATAAAAGGAGATCTAGTCCCTCCTTCCATGTTATGCCATTTTTGCCTCTCTGAAGTAGCTCCTCTTTTCTGAGCTTTCTTCCAGTGCAATGTTTGGATTGGCAGAACATTGAGATGCAATTGCTTGTTCAAGTAATTAAACTTCACATCTTTCTCTGCTAGGAATCTGAATGGCTGAATTGATGGAAAAATTATTACTTGCTTTTGCTCCTTGTAGAAAGAGGAGGATTCCTATTGACCCCATTTAGATCGAGGGTAGCTTTATTGCCAGTGATGCCAGGTTCCAGGAAAATTTATTCCAAGAGTAAGATTTCTTCCTGCAATTTCTTCAACAGATCTCAAGAGATTATTAAAGGATGCTAATGATTTGGTTTTGCCTTTTTCTGGAGAAGTTAACCTTTCTTCTCAATCTTACAAGTTGGGATTTTTCCACAACGATCAGTAGATTAAAGCACCATCTTTGTTAGTTTCCAAATAAGTCCTCAAAATGGAACCAGAAAATTCATAAAAATTTTAGTCTTCTAAATAGGAAATTTTATAAAACTTTATATATTTAAATTGGAACTCAGGATAAAAACTTCATTGCAATTTTCTTTAAGGCCTTCAATTAATTGACAATCAAATTAAACCTTATTTTTCTAAAATGTATGTATGCTTCCTGATTTTATACATCTACCTCTGGTTTTTGGTTTGAGCTTTAAGTCCTTAATTTGACACGTGAATTTAATAAATTTGTCAGCAATAGTCGAGAGTCGTACAAGTATAAGATCTAAAATATTGTATGGTAGTGAATGTTGAACAATAAAATGCAATTATATTTTTGAAATAAGTGGTGCTGAAATGAGAATATTAAAGTGTATAAGTGATTATATTATATTAAATAGACTAATAAATGAATGTATTTGAGAATACATAGGAGTGGCGACAATTGAGATAAATTGAAAGAAGAGAGATTGAGATGATTTGGACATATTAAACATAGACTTAAGAAGTCTCTAGTAAGAAAAATATAAAATATTAAAATAACAGAAACAAAAAGGGGCATGGTAGACCTAAGTTAACTTGGAGGTGGGTAATTTAATATGATTTAGATGATTTAAATATCTCCGAACAAGAAATTTAAAATCGACACGAGTGGAGAAAGAGAATTCATATGGCCGATCTCAAGTAATATGTGAGTCTGTGACTAAGGCTTGAGTTGAGTTGAGTGGTTAGCAACAATTGTGATTTGTTGTGGTTTATTCTTCACAACTAATAACTGATTACCCTAAGTATGTACTAACATGTTTTTACATTTAACAAACTGAGGTGTTACTGTCTGTTTAAGTAAATTCTTGTAACTACTTTGTTTACTTTCTCTTGTTTCCTCCATGACTTTTTAATATCTGGCTTTGTTTACTTTAACAGGTCATTCAGGATGAACTTCGTCGGGAAGAAATTGAACAGAGTAAGGTTTCTGATGACAACTTTGTTCCACTTCCCCTTCGGAGGTACTTGGAAAATCCACACTCAAAAGAAAATGCAACACAAGAGGCCAAAGTATTAAAAAATGTAGCTGTCAGATCTTGCATGGAAGACATGTATCACTTTGCACGCATTTCTGGTAAACATGTTCTGGAGTGTGTTGTGAATACTGCGCTTTCTTTTGTCAAGAGAGAACAACTTCAAGAAGCTTCTGATGTATGTTTTTCTTTCTCATGTAGAATGCAGCCAAAGTTCTTAAATACTTAGAAACTTTTTTTTTACATTTTAGTTGGATTGTTTTTTTTTTGAGTGCAATATAGTTCACTTTGTCAGTGGGCTGTACCAAATCATTCTTTCAGCCAAATGCTACGTTTCTTTTAGGTTCTTTCAATATTCCCTCTTCTTCGACCCCTTGTGGCTGTTATGGCTTGGGACCTGGTGCCTGGTAAGACAGAAGTGAGAAGGAAATTAATGCAGGTACTGTGGACAAGTCAGTCACAGGCTCTGAGGCTAGAAGAGTCTTCCATCTACAGAAAGCAATCGGATGATGTAAGTTTCTTGCTTTTTGGAACTTCATTATTTAATATGATTGATATGCCTTTGATATACTCATCTCTGCAGCTTGGGTGCACAGTTATTATATTTAAATTACTTGCAAATAACCTATTTTTGCAGGTGTCTTGTGTGGAGCATATGTGTGATGTTCTTTGTTTTCATCTGGACCTTGCATCATTTGTTGCATGTGTTAATACTGGCGGACACTGGGATTCAAGGTTCTCTTTACTTCTGTCGGGTAAAGGTCATACATTTGCTGATAATGTTGCTGGTCATGGTGATCCTTTTATTGAAAATTTTGTACTGGAACGACTGGCTGCCCAAACTCCAATGAGAGTAAGTACATAGTCATTTCATCCTTACAGGCCTTTATCTTATTGTTTGAGTCTTTGTATCACATTACGCCTGCTTTTGGGAACGTAACCTCACAGAGGCTACAGTTCATTCAATTATAGTAAACAAGAAGAGCAGTTGAACAGCAAAAGAAAATTTTTGGTAAACTTAACACCTTTCTATCAACACGATGCGGCAAAAGAAAATAAACATAACGAGAGATAAGTAAAACTTAAAAGTAGTCATCAAGGTACCACCCTGCATCAAATGAAAAGCAAGCAGGCAAATTATTAAACCTGAACGGTTATTGTGCCTATTGGCCTGTTTTGGTAATATGGCTGCGATACTTAGATGAAATATGAATCCAGCTTAGTGATTACAAATTTACAAGATCATATCAACATGTGATTGGCTTTTGCTAATCCTTACCCTCTAGGCTCTGAATCAAGCTGACTCATCATCACGTGCAATGTTGCTACAACATCCACATTACCATTGCAACATACTCTCTGTCCTAAAAAATCTCATCCTCATGAAAAGGATCAAGGACCAGATTGAGGCAGAAAATCATTCCCCAGTCCCTAGGATGGATGTAGATTTATCCTTTTAGTCAGGTCTGTGATCTGTCTTTCTCCTAGCAGAACAATAGGTGGAGGATGCACTTGCAGCCTCAGCTGAAATGACTCTACTGGAGTGAAAGGAAACGTCATGTATGGTTTTCAAGTGTTATGAATTACATTTTTACCCGCCCATCCCTTGATACTGCTCTCCATGAGGGCATCTGTACATCTTTTAAATTACTGGAACTCCCTCACTATAGTAGTCAAAGTTGTCAGTCTTCTTTCTTTCTCTTCTCTTAGGCGGAAATGGTTCCTCAAGATTGGGCAATGGAGAAGTGACGTATATGCTGATGTTTGGTTACATTTTTTGTTGTTTGTCCCTTAAATTGATAAATAGCAATAAGAGATGGGAAGAATGAGTGACTTAATGTGCACTCGGAATTTTAAGAGAGCATTCTTATCTGTTTATCATTGGTCTTGAAAAGAAAATTGGGAGCATCTTTATTTTCCTTTGAGTGAGATATTGATCTCATGCATCCTTGCATCGCGTTTTATCAACCACCATCGTCCTTGACAGCACACACCTCCGCCTTTTGCTGAATGCACCCCATTGCGGGCTCCCCCTTCTTTCATTGAGAGTACCCACTGTTATCTCCATGAGCTCCTGCTATGCAAGGTGCAATGCAACTGGTATCTCTGCTGGCACTGGTCAGAGTGAAGAAGCCCGTGGACTACTTGGGCACTGAAGGCTGTAGCCAGGAAGGTAGACACGGAACAAGGGGCAGGCTTGCATGGGCATGTATTGCCAGAGATGGGAAGGCATATGCAGCACGAGTGGACTCATGTGAGTAGTGATTTGCCGGAGCTTAGAAGGTAGATGTGGGATGGCATACTAGTATGGGCAGCAGGCAGGGATTGCCAAAGGTGGAAGGCAAATGTTAACTACAAATTTTTTACTACTATCCGGCGATAAAATTTTAGTTAAATTTATATCAATTAAATCTATATATAATGAGATGTGATGATTAGTTTTATGTTGGCTGTAATCTACCCAAACCCTCATCCTTTCTCCTCCGAGTTGGGACCGGCCATGGTGGAGTTATCATGTTTTGTGATTTACTTATTTTTATTTTATTATAATAACAATTTTAGTTATATATATTAAAATTTTAACATAATAAAAAATGAAAACGGCATTAACTAATTCCAATTTTTGGTAAGCTATTGGAATATTCTATTCTGATTAAGTAATTATAGGATGCATTAATAGCTTCTGAATCTGTTATTTTTTGTCGAAATTAAATTATGATTTTGAAATGTTGAATTGTCAGATTGGTTTGTGTAAGAGGGGTGCTAAACCGAACCAAAGTGTTTATGATATAATGGTTTGGTTTGGTTCAAGAATCCGAACAACTGATCTTCCAAACTGAATTAAACTATGCAAATCTGTTTAGTTTAAATGTTTCACTATCCGGATGAGCACCCTTAGTCACCACAGTCTTCGAACCAAGTCGTCTTCCTATCCAGGTCCGGTGCCTAACGGATGTTATCCGTTACTAGGGCTGCAAATGGGTTAGGTTCGGTATCGGAATGAGTATGTTCCAATTCTGATTCCGATAAAAAATTAGTGTTTATGATTCCGATTCTGATAAGATCGAAGTGAGTAATTCCGATTTCGATTTGTTTCCGATTTTGATATTGAAATCGGAATATTTGACACCGATTCTGAGACATGGGAATCTCATCACCTCCAGCCCTCCATTGTTGCCGCAGTGTCCAGTTTTAACACTGGAGCAATTTGGCGCCACCTCCAGCCCTCCATTGTGAGAACACGAGATGTATTGCTGTCACTAGAGAGTACCATTTATCTTTATCGGAAGGCGTGGGAAAAATGGAACAAAAAATGGGACTTTCACTTCAACGAGATGTTGGTAAGGCAAGAAAAGAGATGGGAGAATTTGCTAGAACAAGAGATACAATCCCTTGTCGAAGAGTACTATTCATCATCATCCGAAAGGGCAGACAAAAAATGGGAATTTTTTCTTCAACATGGAGAATAAATGATTTTTTTCTCCAAATTGAGATGCCAGCAAAACAAGAAAAGAGGCGGAATAACTTCCTGGCACGAGGGATTTAATCCCTTTGTTAGAGTGTGCCATCCTGTTGGTGGGTTCTGCATCTTGGAGGGCAAGAAGAACATTCAAAAAACCCCCCGTGATGTCCTCTGCCTTGTCTGCTCTCCGGCCAACAAGGAAGCGTCATGCGTCACTATCCTTGTATATAGTCTGTGCGTCACCGCTGACACTGACCATGCCACACCGCACAGGTTCCTATCCATGTTTGCCACTGGATCCTCTGATCATGGTCCAGCTCGCTCTTTTAGCCTGCTTTCACTCGTGGGTTTCCACTGGATGAGAGGTGAGACCAGAGCAGGATGTGACCGAGATGCTGGCATTGGAGGAGCTGCAGCGGCTGGAGGAAGAGTCCCAGCGGAGGAGAAGCTTCTTCCATCTGTGGCGGCTGGAGGAGGAGCGATGGTTGGAGGAAGAGCCACGGTCAAACTTGAGGATAAACTTCTTCTAGTTGAAGGGGGCTAGGGCTTCACTCAAACCAATGCTGAGAGCTGGAAAGGAAAAAGAGGGGGTGGGTGGTTGGGTGGGAAGAGAAACATTTACTTTTGGTGGTCTGACGTGGATAACCATATTTCTTGTCTTTGAATCTTATCAGTATCTAATATAATCAGAATCAGTACAAGGTGATTCCAGTTCTGATAAATTATCGGATAATCCGATTTCGATTCTGATAAGCTGTCGGAAATTTTATTGAATCTGCATTTAGGGATAAGCTAATTGAAATTGGGTCGAATAATCGGAATAACAGGTACCGTTTACAGCCCCATCCGTCACCTTGGCTATGCTCAAAACTTGGCCATGGAGAGTAACCAGTTCCCAACCAATCTTTTGCCTTATGTTTGGTGTTTTCCATGGAAGCAGCAGCAGGCGTTGCTCCTATGCTGTTGCTTACCACGCAGCATGTCACATTCTAGCACATTGCAGATTAGTGGCCCTTGCCAAGGCAGCTAGCACAGCAGTCCTTTGCCACCTGCAAAAACAGTCACTTTTTTCATGCTTTGCTGCAGTATGAACAGGCTGTTGCCAGAGTCTGCCCACTAGTACCCAATCCTCCCCCCCTAATGCCTAGTGAGAGTCTCCTTACTCCCATTGTCTCCGCCCATCATCAACACACCGGTCACATTGGGTCAACATTGTGTCCTCAGCAAGGGTGTCAGAGGCTATAAAGTGGTCCTGGATTGTCATTTTGGTGCTTTCCGCAGGCATGTTCAACATACCTCTACACTGGTGCAATGTTGCTAAGTGCAGTGGTGTCGGTCTAAGAGTGGAGGGCACTGCATGAAGTTGGCATCATAGGAACATCAATATGACCTCTTTACCTATAAGGAGGGCTTGTCAGTGGAGTAGAATGGAATTGATCTAACAACAATATTGCAAGTGGAGCATAATGAAAGAAACACATTTTTGCATGGCTGGCACTTGCAGACCTGAGGAATTGATCCTAGAAGGATCTTCTGCCAGGGGATCGGGCTGAAGAAGGCTGGATCAGCCGATTCTGTACCGAGCTGAGCCTTCAGATTGGCTGATCCCTTGGAAGTTTGGTGTTATCTATGGTCCGAAGGGTTGCTGGTGGCTGACACCCTACGCAGCCCTGTATCTCCCTACCCCATTCCAGGTGGAGAAGGCTAGTCCTTTTAGGATTTGCGGGCCAAATAACATGATATCCACAACTTAAAATTGCAATAAGGTTTTGTGGGAACCAACTATTAGGGGACCTTCAAGTAAAAATTGCAGACATTCCAGATTTTCTGATATCTTGGTGGCGAAAAAACACGATCTGCATAGATTACACTGTTTGCTTGGGTGTAAATGAAATCCAATAATTTAAACTTTTGATTTGAATCTGATAAAAAATGACAGATTTGGAACCAATTAATGCATCCTATAAGCTATTCGAATTAGAATTGTAATCTAGTTTATCAAAATTATAATTGATTCTATTTTTGTTTTTCTAATTTTGATAAAAAGTTAGTTTGTAATTAAAAATAATCAAAAAAAAATAAATAAATTATAGAAAATTATATACAAGGTGATAAAACATAAAAAATAAAAGTTTTAAAAGGTTTATATCAGATTTTGGTGATAATATGTGATTTATAAACTTATTTATGAATAAAAATTAATATTTAGTATGTATTTTGGAAATTATTAAATTTGGTTCTGATTCCTGTAACTGAATTGGAATTTGAACCAAATCGGAACATGGTGATCCCCAATTAATTAGAATAGGATTATCCTAACCTTGTTGGAATTGGACATGTGATTTCGCTACTGAATCTGACCCGTTTTCAGCACTACTGTCTACCCTTCGTCTGTTCCTCTGCTGGCTACCCCTCCGTCTCTCCATCAGCCAGCCCAAAATGTTTGGAGCTGGTGGTTCGGTTTTTTACTGATTTTCCAGAATTTTTATTTTTCTCTGAAATTTTAAAAATTTAAAAGTATCTATCCATGCCAATCTTGGATCATAATTTCTGTCCTTACGATGGGCTACAACTCTTGTCTCTCCATAATTTCCTTCTCCCACCCGGACCTGCATTGCCTTGTGATAGTGTGGCACTGCTGGTGGACATAACTGAAATTGAACTTAATTAGATTCCACATGGAAGAGCTTGAGGTGAATCTTTTGCTGAAGGACCGCATAATTGTTCTGTGTTAGCTTTGTTGTTTCAATACTGTATTTGCCTTCTTAGAGGCCTAGGGTTTCAATGATTATATAATGCATAATGTTTTGAATGGATGCTTCTAGTTTTTGGATAATGGTGACAGACTAATTATGTTTTGATTCTGGTGATGCGGTATACTTTTTTTACCACGCTGGTGATTAATTTAGAGTGATAGCCACTAAGAATTTTAGTTCAAAGGGCCTATCCTTAATCTGCTTATTAGCCATCAAGGATCGCAGAATCAGAATCAGGTTATGGACCCTAAAAAATGGAAAAAAATTACAAAATAATATGTTAGATCAGATTCTGATCTGATGTAAGGATTGAAACGGCTTGGGCGGGGAAGACAGACTTAGGATCCATAGCTTACCAGGTCTTAGGGACACGACAAGCTATCAGGTGGGGAAGAGGCCGCTTGAAATCGCCAGAATCAGTCCCTATCCAGACCGATTCGATTGATTTCGATCTATTCCGGAGGGAGTCCAACTTGGATTGGGACTCCAAGGCAACATCAGATTGGTGGGTGTCGGTTTGATCCAGGAATCGGTCAATTCTATTTTGGATTGGCCAATTCTTCAAACTATGCTAAACATCTAAGCAATAATGTCCATGCAACCTTTGCCAGCCAATCTGCCATTTTGTTTTGAAAGAAGATGTGGAAACATCATGGTCTCTATTCTCACTTTTTTTAGAAGCACACTTTTATGCTATTTTTTGATGCTTGGCATATGCAGACACTAATCGTTCTCTCAAAAATTTCTTTATATAATATGTGGTGCTTGGGTCCTTCGGAAACATTTGTAAAAGCTATACTTCTTTTAATTTTTTATGATGGGTTGGCTTGTGGATTGAGTTGGTTTTCTATTTTTATGTACTTTTACTAGTCTACGTCACACCAAATATCTGATGGGTGCTGATTTACAGGTCATGTTCGATGTAGTTCCAGGAATAAAGTTTAAGGATGCTATTGAGCTGATTAGCATGCAGCCTATTCCTTCTAAGTCTGCAGCTTGGAAGAGGTACAAATTTTTCTCCTATTAAAGCATTTGGATACTCCTACTGTATTCCTCATTCCTGGGGAGAACCCTGATCTTACAATCATTGAGGTAGTTAGACACTTGTGATGCATTAACAGCAGTGATCGCTGGATTAGAATCGGTAGTCGGTCGATCTGGCTGATTTTCTAAGAGAAAAAATGATCTAGAATCGATCTGCATCATTTCTTCAAAAAACCTTAAAAACAAAAAGAAATACAGAATATGGGCCTAGATTGGATTCCAATCCAATGTAGGCCTTTTTTGGACGATTTCAGCCCCAAAATGGTCCAATAATGCTGCAATGCTGCCGCGTGGTCTTCCCCGCCTGATAAGGCTACCATGTCCCGATCTGATGACTTAAGTCACCAGATCTGGGACTGATATGGCCTCCTGATAGGGTGACCGTGAGTTAACTCACGGATATGGCTGAGATCTGGGCTACTGAGTCCTGGGGGGGGGAGACTGCCGCTGTGGCATTTCCTGTCCCAATCGAAAGTTGATTCGACTGATTTTGGTGGGAGATTAGGTTGGATAGGCTCCCCAGGTGAAATTGGATTGCCAATGGCAGATCCGATCCGGGAATCGGCCGATTCTGCAATCAATGATTAGAACTGCCTTGGGATTTAAATATGTTCTTGAGGATCAGCATGGCCATTGTTTTGCTGCTTGTCATTTAGCCCAGCAATGATTGTGTAATGACCCACATGTTTGGATGTCATGGTGATCGAAGAAAATGAGGATTGTTGCTGGATAGTAACCACAACAGTTAAGACGACAAGGCACCCAAAATATTTATAGGTGCTATTTGTGCTTAGGCAATAAGGTGGCCACTTAGGTGTCGCCTAAGTGGTAGTGGTACTACATATATATATAAATACAAAGAGATAGAGAGAGAGCGAGCTAGAAAACGTATAAAACATACATTATTAAGTATATACTATAACTACAAATCTTTAATATATATGATATTATAAGTGATAGTGAAGGATTTTAATACAATTTCACTAATATTAAATGGGCATCCATGATTCATGGATTAACCCGCACAATCAAGTCATGGGGGTCAATGGGGCCAACATCCTGGACAATTTTCTTACTGCCCTTGTATTCATGTGAAAGGGCCCAGCTTGCCTAGGCAGATGCCTTGGGTGCCAAAGTGGACACCTTTTGTGCTAGAAAGGTGCCTGAGTGCTTAGAGTGCTTAGGGCCCGCAAAAGCACCCAAGCACTAGGCAAAAATCTTGACAACTATGATAGTAACCCATCTTTTTTGAGGCCACTTTAACGTTGTCAAATGTTCATGATTTTTCTGGAAGTGACTGCTGAAAAGGCCACAGTTCATCATGCAAAAGTAGCATACAGAAAAATCAGCAAAGTAAATTGAAATATGACAGCAAAGCAAGGAAAGGAAACATTGGGGAAACCTACTGGCGGAGTAGGTGCCTCCGAGCCCATTAGAAGGCCTGGCCCTTACAAGAAGAAACCTGGCCAGTTATAAGAGCTGATAGCATTATATAAGTAGGCATATATATGATGTAACCTTGAATTCTTTAAAACTTGAAAAGTTTTTCTTTCTTTCTTTCTTTTAAGGGAGACGTTTTGGCTAAACTTTGACAACTATGAAAACAGTTGGTATTCTATAAGAGTATTAGCTAATATGATAGCATTATATAAGTAGGCATATATATGATGTAACCTTGAATTCTTTAAAACTTGAAAAGCTTTCCTTTCTTTCTTTCTTTTTTTTGGAAAAGGAGACGTTTTGGCTAAACTTTGACAACTATGAAAACAGTTGGTATTCCATACGAGTATTAGCTAATATGATGTGGTATTCATATATAGCAACTTGCATTGTAAGTTCCATAAGTCTTCTAAGTGTTGACACAAGGATCATTCTATCACTTAGACCATTGGAACCACAATTTTTATTTGTTGAAGTTATTTTGAGTTCTTTTGAAAATTTGACCTCTTCCAACCGAACTTCTAATATGTTGGGGTTAATTATATCGAGTAACTACTTAAATACTCTTGATTAACCACCATAACAATTCATGTGTCAAAATCATGCATCAACAAAATAAACACAGGAGATATAGCTCCATAGACTTACTGGAATGAAAAACTTATGATTTTGAATTTATTTTGACTTGATTTGAGTTTCATTTAGACTTTGAATTGTTCTGATTGTTTTTGTTGTTGTTAAGACTTGGTGTCTTTTCAAATTTAGGGTTTGTTTCTGATGGCATAGGTTCTTAAAGATCCAAATCTACAAGTCCTTAAAGTTAATGATACTGGGAATGGTAAAATTTAGTATTTGTGTTACATTTATGGTCCTGTGGTTGCTGCTGAAAAAGTCATTTTCTTTTTCAATCTTACGTCAGCTTTTGATAACTTCTCCTTCTTTGCTTGGTGTGTTGGTGGGGATTTCAATGCTGTCTTTAAACCTGGTGAACGATCAGGGCAGGATGACTAGGTGTATGAGATGTCGTTGTTCGATGATTTTGTGGATGTTTGTGGCTATATCAAAATTTCAAATTATGGACTTGACTTTATATAGTCTAATGTGAGATCGAAGCCTAAACTAGATAGGTTTTTTTTCTCCTTCTTGGGTGCAGTTATATGAGATGCCTGAGGACTTTTACCTATCTAAGGTGGCTTTTGACCATTGTGCTATTGGTATAACTTGTGGCAGAAAACTTTGGGAAGGCCAAGAAGTTCCACTTTGAGCTTGCGTGACATAGGGTACCCAATTTTAAGGATATGGTAAGGAAGTGGTGGAATGAGTATGTTTTAAAGTATCCTTTAGCTACCAACAAATTTGTTTGTAAACTCAAGTGATTAAAGAAGTATCTGAAGTTATGCACGAGAAAGGAATTCAACATTTCAACTGCCAAAAAAAATAGTGGGTCTCCAAGATGGACTACTTTGATAGATTGAATGATACAAGGAATCCTAATGACGAGCAGAGAGATGCATGGTAGGGCCTAAAGGAAGCATACAAGGAGTGGTGTCTCATGGAGGAAATTAAGTGGAAACAATTGTCTAAGGAGGTTTTGGCTAAGGGAAGGTGACAAGAATGCCATATACTTCGATACTTAGGCTTCTATTAGGAAGAAGAGGAATACCGTTCACATATTAAGAATGGATGGGGTTGATTTTGAGGGCATCGAACAGATTGACCTTTAACCTTTAAATTTTTACAAGCATCTTTGCATTGATGACAAAGGGTAGAGTCCTTTATCAACTTTATCATGCCAAAGAAACTAGTTGTGGCTGAAGTCGAGTCTCTCAGTTGTAATTTCACTGAACATGTGGTACTTGATATCATCAAGAACATGCATCCTTACAAAGCTCCTGGTCCTGATGGCTTCTCCATTGGTTTCTATTCATACTGCTGGGACATAATTAAAGAGGATTTTATGGTTATGCTTAGTGAGTTTGAACATTACCCTAGTATCATTAAGCTTCTCAACTTGACCATGCTAGTTCTGCTCCCAAAAACATAAATTGTGGAGGATATCAAGGACTTGAGGCTGATTAGTTTACTTAACTGTAGCTACAAGATTATCACGAAGACTCTCGCAGCAAAACTGAGTAGATATGTTAATAAATTGACTTTTACTTCACAGGCTGCTTTTATTCCAGGAAGATATAGCTTGGAAAACTTCATGGTTGCTCTTGAATGCTCACATGATCATAGAGTCTGACATTGAAACTATATTTTATTGAAGTTAGTCTTCAAAAAAGTCAATGACACAATTAAATGAGATTGTCTCTTGCGTATCATGCAACTTCTGAGATTTAACAACAAATGAATAGGTAGGATTAAGAGTTGTATGTCTACTGCAAAATTCTTTGTTGATAATAATGGTACATCTGTTGGTTTCTTTTCTTCTTCGAGAGGACTTCGGCAGGGAGACTCGATCTCTCATCTTCTCTTTGTTCTTGACAGCCAAGTCCCGAGTATTATGCAAGAAAAGGCTGAGCTTGCAGGGTTTAATTGAAGGCATTGAGGTGGGAACTAATAGGGAAAGAATTACACATCTTCTGTTGGCAAACGACACACTACTCTTCTTGGGCAAACTTGACAAATGATGCACTTTTATATTATTGCTGTATTTTTTATGGGCAGTGACAAGTTTAAGGATCAACCAACATAAGAGCGAACTGATTGGATTTAGCATTAATGATAATCAAAGAAGCCAGTTGTTGAAAATCTTTAACATGTCTTGGTCTTCTCTACCCAGCAAGTCCCTGGGTCTCCCACTCTCGAACTAAAGCACGAAGAGTAGTGATCAGCATTGTGTTATTTAGAAGATGGAAGGTAGACTACAAGAGTGGGAAGTCATAATGCCATCTATTGGTGGTCGGCGGATATCGTCGAAGTTAGTGCTACTGACCATTCCTCTCTTTCTTCTCTATTCTTAATGCCTAAAGGAATTTGCAATAAGTTAGAGAGTATTAGAGCAAGATTCTTTTGGCAAGGGAACACTGACAATAAGAGACTTTATCTCATTAAATGGGATCATGTTTGCATGCCAGTTGAGCAAGGGGACATGTGGCTTGCACCTTTGGATAATATCAAGAAAGCTCTCATGTCTAAGTGGCCATGGAAGTTGAGTTTGAGTAGTCACGCTCTGTGGGCCAAGATTGTGATATCCAATTAAGGGAAAAGGACAAATGGTGGGTGGGTAACAGATTTCTGAGACAGGTAGGTTGTTTAAGATCTGGCATGGAATCCTTAGTATTTGAGAGTTTTTCAATTCTTCTCGCATTATTGATGTAGGTGTTGGTAAGAGGACCTCTTTCTGAAAAGATAAGTGGACCGGGCATATTCCTTTGGTTTCCATGTTTCCCAGCGTTTTCAGCTTTTGCCGAGACCCTTAAGCCAAAGTATACAACAACTGGGATGCTAGTGCTAATTGGTGTCTTTCATTTCATAGAAATCTCAAGGAATAGGAGATTGGTGAATTTTATAATTTGCTGAGGGTACTTGAGAACATTAAGTGTCTTATTGACAATGAGGATGAACTAATTTGGAATGTTTTTACAATCAAGTTTGCTTTATTCAAAATATCATATGGGGAGTGACTGTTTTTTGGTACAGGTTAGTTGTTAAGTCTCTACTACCTATCAGAATGAAATTATTCCTTTGGAAGATTTGCGGGCAACGACTCCCAACCAGAAGTTACTTAAACAGGAATTTTCTAGAGCTATCTACTGCATGTGTTTTCTGTGGCATGAATGTATCAACGGTCAATCTCTTTTTCAAATGTGGCATTATTAACTCTTTTTTGGAAAGTTTTGTTCCTCGGTTGGAAGATACATTGGTCAGAACCGGGCTGATGTACTTTCTTTGCTTTTTGGTTGGGCTAATGTGAACCCTTGGTGTTCGGGCACCAGCTTTGGAATCTTGTCTTATCTGCGATGCTCTAAGCTATGGCAAGCAAGGAATAGGAGGATATTTTATTTGAAGGCTTTTTGAGCATTAAAGGCTTATTATTTATCGTATGGCTGTGTTGGTGAGAGAGATTGGTCCTTTGCATTTACTGGGCTTTGGTTGGAGGAGGCAACTTTCAGGAACACGTTTTTGATTTTTAGCTTCTTTTTTATGTAATAGCCTCCTTCAATTATCACCTCCGTAGCTGAGATGGAGGATTAGTGGTTGTTTTCCCCCCTTATTTTGTACTTCGCTTTGCTTTAATAGAAATCATGGCCTTGCCACCTTAAAAAAATACGGGCCAGGATTTAGGGATTTTGGACTGAACAAGTGGCTGATGTCAATTCAGGAATATTGTGGTTTCGGGTGCCTGTATCAGCCTATATGGAAGTATCGGGGACTTGGAGCTTTTGAGGTGTTTAAGTGCCATGCCTAAATGACGGGTTTAATACCTGATAGGGTCGCAATAGGGGGCTGGTATAAGTGTTTGCGGGGTATTTGAAAGGAGCCTCATGGGTCTGATTTCATGAACATTCCAAACCTGGGATAGATGAATGTTCGGACCTGGCATAGATGGCAGGATTGCTTCCTGTTTAGAGGTATACCATGGGCTGTTTAGAGGTAGCCGCTAAGAGTTATGGAATTCCAAGGCCTGGCATATGGGACTGCGCAGGGGCTGAGCACGTGTGGTTTTGGATGGGCATTTTGTGGCCTATCTCGAGGGCTATCAATCCTGGAACATTCAGGCTGCATAGGGATGCACAAGAGACATGTTTGAGGGATTGGCTGAGGGGTATTTTAATGGGATTTTGTGATGAGAAGGGTATGTAGGTAAAGGGGGACGTGGGTGAGGGCACACCGTCATGGAGTGCTTTTCTCACCTTGCTTTCTTTTCCTTTCTCGGAGCTTCGGCTTTGTGCGCAGTAGATGGGGAGGCTGGATGGCCTCCTTTACTTCTTATATTGTTGTTGTTGTTGTTATCTTTTGGTGCTTTCGTGCAGGCAATGGCTGGAGTTGTAGATGGACACCTCGGGACTGGAACCTTGGAATAGGATGGCTTTGAGGTCTTTTTATAGAGGAATATCAAGGGTGGCACATTCGGTCAAGGGAATAATGGCTGAGGGTATCCTCCAATGGCAGGTTAGGTGGGCTGGAGAGGAATCCGGTAGGTTTCCTTATTTTCTAGGGATTTCCAGCGGGATTTCTTTGATTTTGGGAGGATGACAGTTTTAGCAATCTCATCCTAAGGCTTCCTTGTAGCAGAAAGAGCTTAAAGGCCTGTTTTTGTGGAGTAGGGCTAAAGAGGAAGATCCAGCAAAAAAGATATTGACGAAGGCTTCCTCCGATTGGAAGATAGGGTGAGGTGGAGAAGCTCTAGGTGGATTTCATTATTTTCCAGGGATTTATGAGTATTTGTTTTTGAATTTGCAGGATGACAGTTATAGAAGCAATCATTATGACTTTCTTGCTGCCGAGGATGCTAGCTTTTTGGCCCAGGAAATTGGCTGCGCAAGGGGCTGGTGTATGGGTCAGGATTGACTTTTAAGTGGGCCTATTTTATGAAGGATATTGAAGCCAATAATATCATGGGTTATGGACTATACGGATGGGTCACAAATTAGGTGAAATCTCAGTTTTGGAAAGTTATAAGATAATAAAAAATGTTAGGAAATGATAACTGCTCAATCATAACATGCAATATGTTGCATGATTATAGATTGATATCAATGCATTTTGGGACGTCAATAGCACAAAGAATAATTATGTTGCTTAGGGTGCGTTTGGGAACCCACTAGAAGTCCTTTTTTTACTTCTCCTCTGGTAAGAAGTATTTCATATTTTAAATATGGTGTTTAGATACCTACAAATATTCACTTCTTCTTCTCCGAGAAGGCAGAAGTAAGGAGTTTTTTGCTCCTTCTGCCTCTGAAAAATCTCCTCCCGATAACTACTCACCATACCACACGGCGAGTTACCTCTGCGAGCCCCCCTTTCAACCCGTCAGTGGGCCCCCCGCCAGCAGCCCCCCCTCCCCCCCCCCGAAGACCCTCTGCCCTCCGCGAGTAACCCGCCAGCAGCCCCCGTGAGCCCCTCCCTGGGGACCCTCTGTCCTTCGCGAGCAACCCACCAGCAGCCCCCTGGGTGACCCTCCACCCTCCGCGAGCATTCCGCCAATGGCCCCCGTGATCCCCTCTTCATCCCGCCAGCATACCCCCTCCGCAGGCAAGCCCTCTACGCTCCACGAGCCCCCTGCAATCCGCCGGCGTCCCCCCTTGCTTGCCGCCCTCCGTGAGCCCCTCTGTAGCTGTGGGGTTTCTCGCCACCATGCCGTCATCTACAATAGTGATTACCGTCTTGCCATCTACCGAGTGGACCTTGGCGCCTCCAGCCGTGGCGGCACATACGTCGCCAGGCCTGCCTTCTTCCTCATCGGCTGGAGCATGCGACGATAATGAACCAAGAGGTAGGTGAACAGGGGCTGCCTGTTGATGCTTCTGACGAAGAGGAGGGCGACGAGGACCCCGCCAGCTCTGGAACTTGCGGCGCATCGAAGAACTTTAAGATCTGTGTATCCAGATTGCCAGTGAGCTTCCTAAGAGAGGATTCAACGCGGACAAGGGATGCAGCGATGAGGAGGCCGTCGGTTGCTCTGTCGGTGTGGAGGACATCTTCAATGTGGTGTTGAACGGGGTGCTCTCGAGGTTCCAAGCGGAACGGGAGGAGGACGAACAGGGAGAAGGAGATGGTGCCGACGTTCTGTTAAATTTTAACATCCAAACACGTTTCACTTTTATAAACGAGAAGAACTTTTGAAAGAAGTGCTTTATTAAAAAAAAGTTTTTCTGCAAGAAGTCCTCCAATGAGTTGCCGAACTCACCCCTAGTCTTGGTATGTATTAATGTGGCATTATATTTTAATATTACTACTTATGCATGTTTTAATATATATTGTTCATATACAAGTGATTGATGGATGATTCATGACAATATAGTTGGATATGAATATTTAGTTTCAATTGTAGTTAGAATTTTGAGCCAAATCATATTGACTTCTAGATGTAAAAGGAATTAGCCAATTTTTGGCTTAATTTATATAAAGTAGTGGAACATGTCAGCTTCAAAGAGACTTGAGTAACTTGTTTACTATTACTATAACATTTACTTGAAACTAAGGAACTTAAATCTTAAAAAGAGGAGCAAACATGGAGAGATGAAGTTATGGGCCAACTTCGCCAAACTGTAACCATAGCTGAAGAATACATAGATTTAGCTAAAATTCAATGAACATAACACATTACAAGCATAGATCAATGATGAATAAGCGTGAACCTGAGTTCAATTTAGAAGATTGAGTTTAGGTAGAAGAATAATTAGGTAATGTGACATTATTCAAAGAATTTCAGATTTTTTCAAGATTGTTAAAAGCGTAAGACTGAATCATCAAAGAAGCATAAAACCACAATTCATGAAAGCAACGTAAGAGTCATAAAGGTAAGAATAAATATATTTTGACTGATCGATTAGACGTTGCAAATCAAGATATGATTGAAGACTCGAGAGAAGACACATCGAAATGAAGTATCAATGTCCAATATCAATTTAGATAAGTCAACATTCAATAGTAGCAATGATGATTTAATGTGTGATGAAGATACATCATTAAAATCAAGGAAGGTGTCAAAAGATCTTCACTCTTGGCCCTCGCCTATGCATTTGACCTGTGAAGAACAATTCACCCATGTAACACAAGATCATGATCACGATGTGTGATGCAAGACGTAGAAGACACCAAAAAGGTGAAGATTGATAAAAACAATTTTATAGATTTGAGTTATCACAAGACTCTTGCTATCACATATATCACTAAAAGTCTTATTCAATATTGTAGGATAGTTATTCGTTTTGTAAGTTCTATGTACTCAACTTATGAGTGTGAAACTTGGAGAGGAATTCCTGAAATAATAAAAAAGGGGAGTGAAGAGTGTAACGGGAATGCATACTCTTATAATGTAACATAAATCAAATGTCTTGAGATGAACATATAAATGTTGTAGAATAAGCTTGTAATGTACAATTTGATAAGAAATAACATGATAAATTTTTTGTCAAATTTTTATTCTTTTGATTTCTAATTCGATTTGGGTCAGGCTGGGTTCCGAACCCTGGGTGATCTAAGTCGGGTTGGGCCAACTTGCACCCGACCCATGATTCTTCCTCGTCTAAATCCACTTACCTTTGTTCACCTTTTAAAGATGTGTTAGAAATAAGTTTACAATTTTTGTAAAAAGTATGGTTAGTTTTTATTGCAAGAATAGAGTTGATTTGGCTTTTATTTTATCTACTTATATATATTATTATGATGTTATTTTTAATAAAATGAGTATTTTTAGTATAAGATTATAGACCATAGCAAGGTCATTGATTTTTCCCCTTTATTATTTGTAGTTTCATATTTAAATTTCTTTGGATTTTTTTCATATCTAGGACGATCACTTACAGCATGTCATTGAGATGTCCAACACATTTTTTCTTCATTCAATATACTTTGTATGATATCATTCTTATCCTCTCAAAACTTAATTTCATTTCCTAATCTAACTTGTGGAGTAAAAGCACCGACTATGTTAATTACCTATCTCTTTGTAATCTTCTTCTCTATGTTTTATCAACAATGATACCTATCATAATAGTTTATATCTTATATTTTTTAATTTCTTAAAATTTTATTTTTTTTGATTTTTTGAGTGCAAGCAATGCTAAATTTTATTTTATTCATACTTTTAACAAGTTTTATAAAATTTTTCCATCAAGAACTCTATATTTTAAGTACTTATTTTCATTAGTTTTTTAGATTTATTTTTATAATAATATTTATTTGTCTTTAGGTTTGTTCTAAAACTTATGTCTTGATGCAGTATATGAAGTATCCTTTTCACACACATTCATCTTTGAGAAATGTTTGTTTATTTAACACCACATTTCAACAATTTTTGGCCCATCTCATGCGAAGAATGCCTTCCACCATTGCTGTTTTTTCACTACACTTGAGCTCCAGTGAACTGCATCGTAAGAAGGGAACCCTCGTTGTTTATATCGTTTGAATCTATATCTTAAGATGCCGCAATATTTTTACACTGATTGTGACATATTGCAACTCTTACTTTTTTTCAGACTCATGTCTGCCAAAGTGTGAGATAAATGTTTCAACTCATTATTTTTCATGCAAATCTTTTTATGGTTTACTCTCCATTCTAGTTAAAATATTGTGTTTATTTGGTTTACGGGGTTCCTTTACTGCAAATACATGAAGTGTGCTATGTGGAGTCCTGTGGAGTGCTGGCATCTATTATTCAACTACATGCACTAAAACTCTGCTAAGTAAATGTTGTGAAAATAGTGATTTTTTGCCTTCTGTAGGCAATTTGAGTAAATGAATTTATAGAAGATTTAGAATGGCTTCAACTCATGCCGAGTTCTTCTGTTTGGGGCAGTACCTCCTGTTGCCGTGTTGCCCCGTTGCAGTTGGATCATTCAAGATTCAAACCGATTGCTTTCAACTTTTCTGTATGTGTAGGATCAGGGACTAATATTTTTTAATCAATGTATCTCTTTTTTGTTGCTTTTCATCTTGTTTCTCATTTTGAGCAGCCTCCACTGTAATGTTCTCACCTGTTTCATGAATTTCATTCATTATGTTCATCTTTGACCACATCATACAGTGTGCTAGACATCTGGTATTTTTTAATTGTTAAAGCAACTATCTTTTTGTTCTTCTAAATGAATGGTTGTTTTACACTTTGATTCCTTTTTAATTCTTTGATTTTAGTGAAACTCTAACAACAGCTTAACATTGACAGACTTGGCGATGTTGAGCTTTTGCACATGCGTTATGCTCTTGAATCAACTGTGCTTGCTTTAGGAATCATGGAAACATGCACGGTTGACAACAACAAGAATGAGTATTACGTGGCAATGATGCATCTGAAAGACCTGAAAAATCACATCGATGCCCTGAGTAATGTACTTCGCAAGGCAAGTCGTATTTTCTATTATCTCATCGATGCTTAAGTAAATGATACATTCCAAGACTTAGATTTATTTCTTAAAGCATGCTGTTCTTATTTTCAGATAATTCTTTCATCTCTTCCTGCATTTTATTCATATTCTTGTGCCCAAAACAAGTCATTTTTCAGGTGGCCTTTAACTAGAATGAGCATTAGGGAGGTGTTACGGCTCCCAAGTATTTCTTTCCCACATTTGATCTGTAGATATAATTTTGAATATTTATTTGTGTAGGAAACCATCCAGTTGTGGGTTCAGTAAATTTGCAAACACGAAAAGGACCAAACACAAACACTAGCATGAACAAGCAAAAATCTAAGCATCTGAACATGTACTGTATGATCTTATTAGCTGGTGAGTTTGTATTTTTTTTTTTAACTCTATAGAGGCAATATGTGGTGCATTTTACAAGAGTAAGAGAAAAATATTTAGTAATCATCACTAATGGATCTTATATGCTATCCAAAGAAGTATTTAGTTGAGAAAAAATGAAATCCTGGGACCCTCTTTCTATTTTGGGTTATAGACTTCTAGTTTAGACAATCGTGTTTGCATTTCGTAATGTGGAACCAGGGTTGAAGATATCGCAGAGGAGGGGCAGGTCTTCTAACCTTTGAAATTGCTACATAGTACTTTTTTGTAAATGGTTGTGAAAATTTAGCCAAGGTGATAATGCCTTGTGTATCAAAGGGATTTTTGCAAAATACTGCCAAAATGATTGAACAGTTAAGCAATTTGTATCCCCGTTGTCTTAGGTACCAAGTTCCCCAATGCAGTTCCCTTGACAGTTGCCAGCCTACACTATGGTACTTTAGTTCTATCATTGATCATTATATTTATTTTGTTACCCAATGATACTTATGTTCTTTAGGTTACTGGGTGAGGTCTTCGTTGTTTTTCTCCTATTTGATAAATTGGAGATCCCTCTCTGTGTCACTTTACCTAGCCCATTGTCTTTTCTAAATAATTTTTTTTTTATGACTCTTTCTCATCCGTGCTGTTCTTTAGATAGCTCTATATTGCACTGTCCTATCCAAGGAATGCTGTCTTGCTTCTTGACCTTGCGAGATGAGAGCGAGACAGATGGGCCGGATGCGTCTGATAATTGGACTGTACCACACCCGTCCACCCACCCTACCCCCTTTTGAGGGGGGGATTGGATGGGGAAGCCAGCACCTTATGGACCCACATTCTGCCAAGTCTTGACGTGCATTCTCAGTTTGTGAGTTGCTCGTTTAGTTCTGAGTTGTGAAACTATCAAGCGGAAACTGAAATGCCAATTTACTTATGTGGTCTGACCTTATTATTCAGGATAGCAAACGTAAGATAGAGGGAAAGCAAACAACGGGTGGGCGCATGGATTGCAGAATCGGCCGATCCGGATCGGGATCGGCCGATTCTTGGATTGGATCGGTACCTACCGATCCAATTCCAGCCGGAACTACCGATCCAGTTGGAACTCCCGACTGGATCAATCTGAATCGACTGGATCGGTCGATCCTGGACCGATCCAGGTGGATCGATTTGTAAATCGGTCGATCCGGACCGATTCCTTAGAACCCGGAAGGGTCCAAAATCAGATCGATTCAGGACACGATTCCAGACCATTTTCTGGTCCGATCCCCCCCAATAAGGGGGAGATCGGACCGATATTCCCTCTTCCCACCCATCATTCTCACTTCCCCCCTCCTTCATTGTCTAGGGCTCCCCCTAGACCTCTCCCTCCAACAATCCACCTTGAACATTGGCCGATCCCCCCTAAACATGTAAATTTAGGGGGGGGGGGCTCCGATCCCTTCTTCTCCATTCCCTTTACCACCATAAAAATAATTTTTCTATCCGCGACTACTCTGCCTCCCGCTGATGATAGTGTAAACATATTAATATATTTCACTATCACTTATACTATCACATATATAGAAGATTCATAATCATAAATATATATTATATACTTAAATTTACATAAAGATTTATTTTAATTCTTTTCTCTTTATTTTATATAATAATTTATACTTATATGACAGTTTCTTGAAATGAATTTACGTTGTATGACATTGTTTGATAGAATGACATCCACATTGGTTTTTATTTTTTTGATTATTTATTTATTTTTTTGATTTTTCCTGATTTTTTTTGATTTTTTGAGGATTTTTATGATTTTAAAAAATAAAAATTTTTGCCCAATTCGGACCGATCCAAGACGCCCTTTTCTCCGGAGGATCGGCCGATCCGGACCGATCTGATCCCGATCCGGATCGAATCGGTGGTCACCGATCCCGATCCCGCGATCCTTGGGTGGGCGACTCTTCATTCAGCAGTCTGGGGTATTCGGTAGGAAAAAAGTTGGTTGTTTTCAAGGATGAAGTTGCTGCTAAGATGATACTGTTTGTCCTTGTTTTAAATTTTAGGGAATGGCCTTTGGCCTACTTTCATCAGATGTCATAAGCTCTTTATCTTTTCTTGCATGGGAGTTTTGTTTTAAAATATTTTTGATACATAACATGGTTCACTTACTTATATTTTCTGGGCCCTTCAACCTCCGTGCCATGGTTTTGAGATTTGTAAGATGGTATCAGATTAAGACATTGACCTTATTATAAATCTTTGATTATCTTAGCTATTATTCCCACTTCCCATCTTGTTAGTGAGGGTGAGTGTTGGAAAAGTAAACATAGTCCCACATCAACAATTCTAAGGAGGTTCACTTGTTTATATTTTTTAGACCTTCAACCTTAGTGCCATGGTTTTGGGGTTTGTAAGATGGTATCAGAGCGGGCCAGTGACCTATTTATAATCTTTGATCATCTTATCTTATATTCTTATTGCCATCTTGACATTGAGGGGGAATGTTGGAAAATATCTTTGATACATAACAAGGTTCACTTGCTTATATTTTTTAGTCCCTTTAACCTCAATGCTATGCTTTCGGAGTTTGTAACAAGTTTCATTTTATCTTGGTGTTCGTGAATCCGTGATTGTCTTCTTCTTTGTTTATTCAACTGGTTTGTATTGCCTCTTTTACTGTGTACTTAAATAATCTTGTCCAGACAATTTGATGGAGGAGTGCACAAATGCGTCTATTTTTTATATATTTTTTGCTTTCTGTTTGCACTTTTCTTACCAATTTTGTGATGCTATTTGCCTTTCACTATGGGATAACTCAATCACCTGCTGATTCTTAGATTATAGCAACCAAGGAAAGCAGGATCCAAATCATGGACCGGATTGGCTTGTGCTGATTGCTATCCGATATGGATTGGATTGGCCGGTTCAAGGGAAGAAAAACCATTCCGGAGTTGACCTGGATCAGTTCTTCAAAAAATATAAAATTTAAAAAATGCAGAATATGGTAGAGTTACATTTCTAAGGGGAATCTGGTCTGATCCTACCATTTTGGGACCGAATTGGCACCAGAATCATGCGCCAGGGTGGCGGTGGTGCTGCAATGCGCCCCTTCTGCATCTTTCCCTGTGCAGGTTGGATCCAACAGGTGACCAGATCTGAAGATTTCTTCCAGATCCAATGGACCAGATAGGAGCCTCTTCTCCTCCGGTTTGGCCAGGGAAAAAGCATGTGGTGCCTTGCAGTGCCGCTGCCACGCCGGTGAGAATCACCGGATTGGACTCTGTCCTGAATCAGTCAATTTAGGTTGAATCGGTCCTGATCCATGGTCAAGTTGGACGATTCCGCCCGATTTGGGTGAGAATCTGGGGGCGGATCAGACTCCCCCAGTGGAATTGGGTTGCATAGGCTGATCCTGATCCGTAATCGGCTAATTCCGCCTTCCACGATAACAACTAATTCACCTTTTTTATAATGTTTTTTAGTTTCTGTTAAGCTAACATCTACACTTTTGAGTTATATTTTCTATGACTTGATTGTCTTCTGTTTATTTCAACAGGTATTTATGTTGAATATCATTGTTTCTCTTCTGCATATGGATGACTTTTCAACAAGTTTGCTGCAGTGTCCATCACCTTCCAGTTCCTCTGCCTATCAAGAACTACCTGAATTCTCTTACCTCTGTGGAAGTGGAAATACAATGGTGGTTTCATTTCTTCAAATGCTACTTGAGATTTTGCAAAACACTTTGCCATCCAATGTACCTGAACTAGAGGGCAGTGGACGTGTATCAACAACTGCAAAACAAGCATTGGAGTGGAGAATATCAAATGTTAGGTCCTTTACAGAAGATTGGAGATGGCGTCTTTCCATTTTGGATTGCCTTCTTCCTTTATCAACTCACCCTTTGAGCTGGAAGGAGGCACTAGCAATCTTGCATGCTGCTCCATCTAAATTGTTGAACCTGTGAGATACTGGAAAAACTTCTATTTTTCTAGGTTTTGACTGTTTTAACTTTTATACTTTTTGCGGTAACTTTTATTCAAGGTCTGTTTTCAAAAGCTGTTTCATGACAAAAACAACCCGATACATGTCTTTCCAAACAACAAAACTGACCAACCAATGGAAAAACCAAAACATTGTAAAAATAACATTCTTACTACAAGATATTCACAAACTTTTTCAACAGATACATTATGTTGTCCAACATATAGATATCTCAATTCCCTGCCAACACCATTTATCACAGGATCGGAATCGGGACTCAGATTGGTGGGTTCAGTTCCCATCCAGATTGGCTAAACTGGTTGATTCACTGCCTCCAATTCAGCACAACTGAGCCATAGCAGGCCAGATGATTGATCAAAAATTACATAAAAAATCATGTATAAATAAGCACATAATAATAACTGATGTGGGATTTCGTGGTGGAACCAGGCTAAAAAGTTGCGAAAACAACGTTAGAAAGCTAAAACAAAATTAAAACTGACTGAAATAAAAGGTACCGGATTTAACCAGTCTAAATGGGACCCGAACCACCCTAAACCCTGCTGAGCCAGCCTGAATCACGCTGAACGGCCTGTTTGGGCACTGAACTGGCGTACATGGGTTAAAAACCGGCTTGAACCAGCATGGTCGGTTGGACCTGCCGGTTAGACTGCTGGCCATCACCTGGCTTCTTTGGGTCAGGGGGGTTGTGGCAACTCTCAGTGGTGCTCGTGAGTGCGTGTGGAGCCGGCAGAACTGACAAAGTGTCAGACAGAGGGCCCCTTTTCATTTTCATCATTCTTCTTCGTTGCCGTCAGGAAAGGGGTGGAACAGGAGGATCGAAGGGGGTCCTTGTGCGGGAAGGGATTGGTTGGGAAGGAGAGGGGTAGGTATGGAGAAGCCAGCAGTGGAAGATAGTTGTGCAGGAAGGGGAAGGGCTGGACGGTTGCGAGAGGAGTGGTGGGTTCCATGGAGTGTTCTTGAGGAATCATAAGGGGTGACAATGAAGGGAGAGGAGGGGAAGCCGACGACGATGAAGAGGCACCAGGAGGAGGCTGGAAGTAGGGGTGGAGATAGAAGGTCCTCTGGGATCACCGGATGTGGTTGTTGCCATGGATTGCATAATCGATCGATTTGGATCGGGATCGGCCGATTCTTGGATTGGATTGAACCTCACCGATCCGATTTTGGTCGGACCTACCAATCCGGCCCGGACTTCCGGCCAGATCAGTCAGAATCGCTTGGATCGGTCGAGGATTGACTAATCTAGCAGGATTGAATCAGGAATCAGTTGTTCCCCAAATCCAGAAATGTCTGGAATCGGATTGATTCCGGACCCGATTCTAGACTTTTTTCTGGTCCGATCTCCCCCAATAAGGGAACTGATTCCTCCTTCCCACCCCCGATTCTCACCTCCCCCTTCTTTTCAACTTCTAGGGCTCCCCCTTCGGCGATCCAACATAAGAAGTGACGATCCAGCTGTGGGAGGCAGCCGATCCGCAACTACCCTGCGTTCTGTTTATGATAGTGTAAACATATTAATATATTTTACTATCACTTGTACTATTACATATATATAAGATTCATAATCATAAATATATGTTATATATTTAAAATTTATATGTATTTATTTTAACTATCTTCTTTCTCTTAAATGATAGTTTGTACTTATTTGTCAGTTTTTCGAAATGAACTTACTTTGTATAGCATTGTTTGGTAGAATGTCATCCGCATTGTTTTTCATTTTTATTTTTTTACTTATTCTTATGATTTTTCTGATTTTTTGAGAATTTTTTGATTTAAAAATAAAAATTGGTCAATTTGGACCGATTCGGGATTGCCCTTTCGTCTAGAGGATCGGCTGATCCGGACCGATCCGATCCGATCCGGATCGGAACGGTGGTCACCGATCCTGATTTTGATCCCGATCCCACGATCCTTGGTTGTTGTAGAGCAGCCGATGATGCATACAAAATCATCCATGGGTTGCCGGTCGATTCAGTAGGAGTTGTAGATGTTGGGAGCAGATGCTTGAGATTGGTAGACTTGACACTAGGAATCTGGAGGTGCTAGAACCACATGAGCTAGGAATTGAAGTCGATGTCGGAGAGTCGATGTCAAACCTATGTAACCAGTGAAGGGGGATGGGGAAGGGAATGGCACGGATTGCCGACTGGAGGGAGGGGAAGGAGAGCTTGGAGCTGGCTTCCTACCGGGGTGGAATGGAGCCAGCCTCCGTGGTGGGTGGAGAGGACTACTGGCCTCCTACCGGTGGTGGACAAAAAGCCCTCCTGTTTGGGGGGGGGCACAAAAGCTATGCGGCATTGCCCCCTACTGGATGAACCAAGGGCCGATTGTCTCTTTTCCAAAAATTTCAATGTTTTTTTATTCATGTAGGTGCCTCTTATACAGAGAGTCAACTATTACAAAAAGGACCAGTAAATAACTATTTACTAGCCTTCTAAAGACTGAGAATTAAAGATTATGACTCAAAATAAACTATCAAACATTTACAAACAGATTACTCACGATAGACATGCAAAAAGACTCTAAAACTTCTAAACCGGATCCCCATCTATAACCCCAATTGATCATTAAGGTGCCTAATTGGCAGGGTCATGAAAATGTAATGATCTATGGCATGCTGGAATCTTAAATGGACTATGCAATTGCCCTTAACTGATAGCACTTAAATTTCATAGATATGACCATGGAATGTCGGATCGGCATCTGGGTCCCGACCTGGGCCTGACTTGGTCAGTTTTTGGGCCAACCGACACCGACCCGACCCCGACCCCATAGATATTTTTAAATTATTATTTTATTATTCTTTATTCCAACCCTGGCCGACCCAAGTCTCAACCCTGGCCGACCCCGGTCAGTTTGGGCCCAGCCGACCCACTCCTGACCCGCGACCCTGCCTTCCTTGGATATGACCAAGTCAGACCTTTGTCTGGCCCGCTAAAAGTCACAAGTGGCATATTTGGGCTATGCTTTGGTCTGGCACAAATGTGATGACGTGACACAAATAAACTTTCTAGTTGGTCAGACATATACATATATAAAGGACATAAATAGATCCCAAATATGTCAGCCAAACGTACATTCACTGGGAATCTACATTATGAACATATGAGGAATCAGCCAAACATATATGTATATTGGCAGCAATTAGTAAGGCATTCAGGCCCTTAATGTGTATTTGTATAGGGCCTTAAAATTTAAGGTCAATTGCGTATTGTTGCAGATTCTTTTTATTATATTTCTACAACCTTTTGTATACTGTTTTTCATGGTTAATGAGAGTTTGTGCTTTTGCTACATGATTTCAGCTGTATGCAGCAGGCAAAATATGACATTGGGGAGGAGGCTGTTCGCCGGTTCTCTTTACCTCCTGAAGACAGAGCTGCCCTTAAACTAGCTGAATGGGTAGCTGGTGCTGTTAGAAAAGTGTCGGTATGCTTAGACAACAATACACTGTCTTGGATATTTCTCAGGAAACATGCATTTAGTTTTCCTTTTATTCATGAAAAACTTAAGATTGTGTCTTTGTGATGTCACATGTTCTTATCTGTTTTAATGTTGTTCATTGCAGATGTATCGCTTGTTTACCCCTTTCAACTTGGTTCGTTGGCTAGTTTTCCTGTATCTTCAAAATGTTATCATAAGAAATATGGTTTTATAGATTAGAGGTGGGAACAGGTGTTTCCGCTTCAACCTCCTGTATAGGAAATTGATATAAATCTATCATGTTTGAAAAAAAAAGAAGTGGATGTAGAAGGAAAATATCTCTCTTCTGTTTCAGAGTTGATTGTTCTCATGGAGACCAGTGCCCATTTTTATGTTCTTACATGAACTGTGCTGATGAATCACCACTTATTGCATGCCCTGTGAATTGCAAGAGTACTCTGACCTGTCAATCATACGAACTCCTGCATACATATGATAACCAAAAGTTTGTTGTTCATTATATTCAGAACATGCTGATACTTATCAGAACATGTCATGGCCTATCAATTCCTGGATCCCCGGGTGGGACAGACCAGGCTTGGTTTGAATGGTCTTACTCTGCTATGATCAGCCTGATTTGGCTGTTTCATGCCAGGATTGGCTGGTCTGGTTGAACTAATTGGCTGGCCCATAATCAACTGATATCTATTTGGGATCAACCATTTCAATCTAGAATGGCCGAATCAGGCTAATTTTTGGACAAGTCAGGCTGAATGCTGATTGCTAACTGATTCTGCCCACTGATTCTGCCCTATGCTTGACTTCCATCTGACTGGACAATTTGGCCCATCTTACATCTGGCTGATCTTGAGGCTAACTGAGCGCTGATTCTGGTTCCACAATCGTTGCGATTTAGGACATACAACTAGTGGGGTGTTTGGTTGCATGATTATGAAGGTTTTTATTTTAATTTTTAAAAATTGTAAGAAAACTTGTTAAAAGGGGTGTTTGGCAACCTTGACAATTTTATGTTTTGAAAGTGATTTTCTTCTTAAACAAAAAAAGAGGGTCTCACTTCTTTTATTTTTTCTTGTGGTTTCCCACTTTGTTTGGTCATGAATGATAGTAACTCTTTTTTGTTATCACATCCCTCCAAACATGATAATTTTATGTCATGAGTTGGTTCACTTTTTATTTTAATGCAATTTTTTATCATGAAAATGTACAAAAAATTATCATGCAACCAAACACCCCATAGGGATTTGATTGAGTTATATTTGAACAAACTTTAGTTGTTTTTACGAAATTTGTTTCCCATTTTAGTTTGACCTTTGTTTTCAGACTGTTGCTTTTTAGACACCTAAGTCAACCATTAGAAAGTTCTGAGAATGTGGCAATTGGAATGTGCAGTATACTTTGTGTGATATGCAGGTACATACATATGCATGTTGTGCTAGGTTGTTAGCTTAATTATACTTCATGAATTGGTAGTTCCAGTGTTCCAGCCGAGCTTAGCTTGATCCTGGTAGAAGTTTCTTCATCTTCAGCTGACTCACCTGCCAACCTGATATTGGGACCTTCCACCTGGATTATGTTGAACTCAGCTGGAATGGATGATTCTGGACCGATCCAACCTGATCCGAGATTTTTGGATCGGAATTGGGACTTGGATTGGTGGGTCTTGATCCAGGCCAATCCTCCGGGAAGAATCTTGACCCGAAATCGGTAAATTAAAAAAAATGATTCCGATTCCTAGCCGATCCCGACCAATCCTGGCTGATCCGGCTGATCCCGGCCAATTTAGCCGGGATTGCAAAAAAAGAAGAAGAGGAAACTGATCTGATTCCGATCCGATACCAGACCGATCTGGCCAATTCTGCTTGGACTTTTTTCTGGATCGGTGCTTCAGCCGAGAATCAGATCGACAATTGCAATCCGATCTAGGATTTGGCCAATCCCAATTTGGATCGGCCGTTTCCACAATCTATGACCTGGTCCCATACGAATCACCGTCAGTGACAGTGTAGGAGTGGCTGTCACCACCCTTTGCATCTAAGGGGAATAGATCAGGTCCCACAAACTCGATATGTAGGCGATCCATAACTTAAAGTTCCCGATCCAGGTGTGGGACCCATTTACTAGGGGATCTGTGACTGAGAAGTTTGGAATACCCTGCATATTGGGTCTGCAGGAACTGATCAAGGTTTTATGCATCGGGATCACCCACTGGATTGGACAGGATCAGGATTAGATTGGCTGGCTCGGCCGATCCAACAGATGGAATTAGATCCAGGATCTCCTGGCTTGCTGGTGGAGGGGCTGCCCGGATCCGTTGGTATCGCTACTGGGAGGATGTGGAGGAGCGGCGATCACTGCCCATGTGCCTTCTGCTCCCTAAACGGGTAGAGAAGAATTTCAGTCATCTGGACCTGATATCTGCCTTCTTTCTCACTGTAACTGGTGGGAAGGTGCAGGTTCAGCCACGACCGCCCCTCCACTAATCCCTATTTCCCAGAATGGGCCAATCCAGGCTGATTCAACTTAGCCTGTCCTGGTTTTGGTGGAAAGCGGCTTCACGATAGGGCTTCCCCTGGATTGGATTAGCGAATCCTGCAAACCTTGGTTTTGATAAGTTTTTGGGTGGGGAATACATAGGGGGGTGGAATCACTAGCGATGACCTCCATCTTCACCAGCGGTGATCCCCGTGGGGCCAGGGTTGGATTGGTCTGGAATCACTGGCAGATCTTTTTTTACTGAAAATTTCATTTTCTTAATCTTTGCTGTTTTTTATTCAAGTTTTGGAAGAATTGATCCAGGCTGATCTTGGATCAGATTTTCTTTCCTCGAATCAAGATCAGCCTTGGCTGATCCTGAATTTGACATCCATGGAGAGAATGACCAGTTAGTAACATGATCACCATGTCAAACTTGAGGAGGTTCATTCGCAGCCTAGGCAATCTGCCTAATCACCAAGGGGACCTACCAACTTAAACTTCTTTGGTTGTTTGAAAACATTGTAACTTGCTCCAGTAGCCAATTCCTTAGCATAGTTGGCACCATACACATTCCTGCAACCCTACCCAAACATCTTGTGGAGTCCTTGGGTTGTGGTGCCAAGGAAGCATGTTGAATCTTACAGCATTCCATCTGCACCCAGCCCTCTGCCACCCCAACTCCACCACCAGTTCAGATGCCTCAAGCCACTCATGAACCTGTCTCTGAAATGGGATTAAAGGAGAGCATCCAGAAAGGGTGGCCAGAGATGCAGAGCAGTACCAGAGAATCACCAACTGTGGTGTCAGATTAAGTTAATCTTGCAGCAAGCCGTGGGTGGCTTTCTCTCTTTATGTTAAAATGAGAGAATGGTATTGCTCTCTTGTTTCTTTGTCTTGTATGGGTTGTACACTTTTGGTTCTTAGGGAGCTACTTAAAATCACCGCATCTTAGTGCTTGCTTATCTGCACTCATTTGTTGTAGCCATTTTACTGCCATGATCACTTTCTGTACTCATACTTTGTTAGGTATTAATTGGATAGCTACCAGCTACCACTTCTCGTAAATGGTTTGAGAAAACATCTAGGTTAATGTAGATGAGCATTTTAACTTTTTAGTTAAATTCATTATGTTAGTTCTAGTTGAAGTATTTGAAAGTTCCAAAATGCATCCTTTGTGTGCCATAACTTACTTTTATCTTCCCATCCTAACACACCTTAGTTCAGCATGGTATTTCATCTGCTGAGATATTACATCTTGAAAGTTGAACCTTAAGAATATTCAGTGCTCAATAATGACTGTAAGATTTGGCAAAACCAAGACATGAATCTTATCAAATGATCATATAATCATGATTAATTACATCTTTACATAGCTTGAACCTTTATGGTGCTCGAAGTCTGCCGAGAACCATATAATGTTAAACAATTTACTACACACTTAGCTGAGGATAAAGCATTGCTTTCAGAAAGGAAATCCTGTTAGGATGGGAAGAAAGTAGTTTTCCATATGGAGACCATCAAATTCAAGGTGCCAGACAGCTTTTCAATGAGTTATGAGGTTATCAAGAAGTTAGTTGCTGCTATGCAGGCTATTTAAGATCACACTCTCTCATTATATATTTTAATGCAACCTTGATTGTGCTAATTCCTGAGAAGAGTGGGGTGAACTACATGAGATTTTGACCCTATTAACTTACTTAAAGGGGTGTATAAATGCTTTACCAAGGTGTTGACTAAAATACTTCAGCGGGGCATTGATAAAGTGGTGGATGGCAATCAGTTTACTCTCATGAAAGGCAGAATGATTCTTGACAGGTGATTCTTAGGAAACCATTCAACTTTGTTATCAGAGGCGCTCGGCTTGGTCGCCTAGGTGACTAAACGTAGGGGTGGGCATTAAACAATTCAAAATGAAAAACCAAACTGAACCGTCCTGTTCGGTTCGGTTTGAACCATCTTCGGTTTGGGAGTCCTCCAAACCTACTTAAACCAAACAAAACCATTCAAACTAATTTAATTAAAAATTATAAAAAATATTATAGTATTAATAAAACTGAAATTTATATAATTTATATAATAAACTAATATTTATTTTGATTATTTTTAACTTAAAACTAATATATATGAAAAAATTAAATAAATTAAATATTTTATATAATTTTGGTTTAAACCAAACCAAACTGAATTCCGAACCAAACCGAATTGAAATCGGTTTGGTTCGAGGGGTTGATTCAGTTCGGTTCGGTTTGTAAAAAATTGGTCCAAACCGGACCAAACCGAACCGTGCCCACCCCTAACTAGATGAGGCAAGGCGGGAGACAACTGTCTTGCTTAGGCCAGTTTTGCCCGAGGTGAGGGCTAGGTGGACGCCTTACCTGCCTAAAGACTATAGAATCCAGAACCACCATCAGCCGAACCCAATAAACTAATCTAAATCCTCTTTCCTAGTGTGAACCCCACCCCCACCATTTTCTCTCCCCCACTCGACAAATGGACTCTCCCCGCTGCCCTAGTGCCATTGTGCCATGTGCCGTCGTCCTTCATTGTTGAAGGGTCCTTCCCCACAGACTGCCTCCACCGAAGCACTTCTCCGTTTTCAGCCTTGACTGGGATTTTCTTTCTTCTCTTCCTCTGGCCCTAGTGCTGCCTATTCTTCCTCCTCCACTGGCCACCACTGCTGGCCACCGCTGAACCATCCACTGCACAAGTCAATGCTGTAGGAGCTTCTTCCTTTGCCGGCCACCACCAAACCGTCCTATGCCGCAAGATCTTCTTCCTCCTCTGGTCACCACCACCGGCCACCATTGAACCATTCTCTGCTGCCTTTCATTGCTGCTTGAGCTTCTTCCTCCACCAACCACCACCACCTCCAGGAGTATTAAAAATTCGCTGCTGTTGTTATTATCTTCCTACATTTTTCAATTTTAATTTAATGTTATTGGTGCCATTTGATTTAAATTTATATAATCTGTTTATATTTTTTATTGCTGCATTTTATTTTTTTATGCTTATTAACTTTCTGCATTCTTACAGTTTGTTTAATGTCATTGCTGTATCTTGTTTTAAATTTCTGTGATTTTATGTTGCTTATTGGTGCATTTTAATTTTTTGTGAGGATGGTTACTAAGTTACTGCATTTATTTCAGTTTGTTTTAATGTTATTCCTTTTAATTGTTTTAAGTTTTGTAATCTTATGTTGCTTGTTTGATTTTAAAATCTCTGTATACTTTCTATATATTAAAAAATTTTATGCCTTGCCTTCGTGCATCGTTCCTCACGTAGTTCCTTACATTGTTCTATAGAGCTTCAATGCGATGTCTAGCCTGAGCACGGTTCTGCAAGTGGTTGCTGTATCTGGTGCCTTCACTAATGTTACAGACCTGTCAAGGAAGAACCAGCGTTGGACAGAGGTTTCATAGAATTCAGGAACCTTGGACTAACAAGTGAGGCTGGAGAGGATGGGGGCATAGGTTGCTGGGAGAAAAGGGAGTATGGCCTTTGGAGACTGTCAGTTGGTTAATGAAGTTAGTTTATCGGAGGAAGATTTTAGTTTGATTTAAAAGGCTGAAATTTTAGTGCTCTTTGCACAGTTGTCTGATCCAAGTGACATTTCTGTTCTGGTTTCTTAAATTTCTGATTATTTTAATTAGACCAGCTTTCTTTGTTTTCTGTTGTGTTTTCATTGTTATCTTTTCATCAGAATTGGTTCCAGGGTGCTTAAGCTTTTGCTGGCAGATGATCAGATTATTGAATCCAAGAGGAGACTGAGGGCAGGAAAGGTACTTAATATACATCTGATGTTGAATCTGAGCTGGAATATTAGGGTGTAAATGGTAAGTTGAAGATTAGAAAGTTGAGCAACATGTGAGAGAAAAATTTGAACTTCGTTGCCCTCAAGAGACGGAATTGGATTCTTTTGATCCTCATCATCTGTGAAGTGTGAACTATGCAACAATTCTCTGGATGACTTTGTTTTTTGTCCGGCAGCTGGAAGAAGTGACATCCTGTTACTCTGGAACTCTAGAAAATTTGAGGCATCAAATAACTCTTACTGAAGGTATGTTGCACACATTCAATTCAGTAGGAAAGTAATAATATCGGTTGGCATTTTGTGTCTATTTGTGCACTGCTGACAGATACAGAGAAGGGTAATCTTTTGATGGCCTTCGGAAGTTGTTTTGTTCAGATTTACAGGCCTCCTGGTGCATTTATGGTGATGTAAATGTGGTTAGATATCCTGGAGAAACAATTAGTCAATTGCAAAGAACAGCTGATATGAATTCATTTATGATTGGGTCAATCAGATTGATTTTAGGAAACTTGGCTTGAGTGGTTTACCTTTTATTTGGTCAAACACTGTATGTAAGTCTAAACTGGACAGGTTCTTTGTGACAGTGGACTCGTTCTCTCTCTTCTTGGGCAGACATCTTCATTCTTCCTTCCGAGGAGTGTTTCCAATCACTTTCTTATTGGAATCCATTGCAATCAAAGAGGTTTTAGCAAAAAAACAAAAAAACAAAGAAAGAATTTTTAGGTATGAGATTGCATGGTTTAGACACCTGACGCTGGTTTTGCACATCTAGTTAAACTCTGGTGGGAGCAGCTGGTTAAGGAAAGCTTGGCCACTAAGATATTCATTTTGGGACTTCAGCAGGTGCATGATGAGAGAAGAAGTGGCGTGCTCTAACCTTCAGAGTGGCTGCACAGATTATGGAAGATTTATTGAATAAATTTCAAGAATTATACTTGTTGAATGATCAATGATTGATTTCTGACAGTGAGAAATTCTTGGAAAAAATCTAAGTTGAGCATAATGAGTGGTGTTTAAGGGACAGGAGTAACTGATACAACGTGTTAAGGATACTTGTGCTGTGCTAAAGCGAGGAATAAAATTACTATTTTTTTATGCTCAGTCTTGCTTATGGAATAAAATAGGTTCTTTTAATCCTTTGGAACTAGAATGTAAATGCGTGGAAGGATCAAAACAAATCAGTGAAGCAGCTGTTGAATATTATAAATTGTTATTTGATGAGGATTCACAGTGGCACCTTAAATTTTTTCTGTTGATTACCCAGCGGCACTGTGGATTCCTTTTTCTTTTCTATTTCTAGACAAGAAGTCAAATTAGCTGTTTGCTCTTTAGATCCTAATAGATCTCTGGATCCAGACGGTTCTACAGCAGGTTTCTATCAGCATTTGGAATATTGTCTGTGAAGATTATATGTCAGTTATGATGGAATTTGAGGTTAACCCTTGGTCAATTCTTTTAACTTTGCTTTTCGGTTTGAATCAGCTATGGCAACACACAGGTCCGGCATCGTCTTCAAGAACTAGCATTCACAGGCGGATCCAGAGGAGTGTGACAACTCTTCCATCATTGGCATCTCCACAGAGCACTCTATCAATCCCCGGACAGATGCTATTGGCTCCCCGACTACTGACCTTTGTATATTTGCCTCCTCTTCTAGCATCTCCACCCACAACAACACCACCATCCCGTGCAACCCATGGATGCCAGGGCATGGTCAACACCCTCATGCTCGTCCGAAACTCTGGCATGCTTCCACTCCTCAATGACTCACTCGCCCAATGACCCCACAGGTGGTGCTTCTCTCTGTTGGGAACATCCCGTCGATTTCCTCATCCGTCACAATGACCCCTATCCACCCCTGCTGTCTCGTCTTCCAGGCGATGACAATGAAGAAATGAGACGAAGAAGATGACGGAGAGAGAGAAGACAGTGGACGAAGAGGGAGGGCCTCATTGACGGGGCTTCAGACCTGCTGGGGATGAACCGCCTCCTGCACCCTTGACGCATCATCTCCGCCTGCTCTGACCTGCCCTTCCGGATGATGAGGGTAACGAAGCTGCCAAAGACAAAAAGCACCCCTGCAGCCGGCTCCCAATGCCCTTTCGGTTTTGGTGTTTTCACATGATCTTCTCTCCATCCGGACTGCCACGACACGTGGGTGCGTCCAAGGGCCTCCATGCCCCCCCTTGGGTGGGGTTGAGCTCGAGCCAGCCTGTGTGCACAACGACTAGTTCAACCAGTTCTGGAATAGCAGGCCTGGTTTGGGCCATGTTGAGCCCATTTTGACCTGTTAAGTCTGGTTCACTTCATTGCGGTCTTTTTTTTTTAATTTCATTTTGAGTGTTTCTAATGCTTTTTTGCAGTGTTTTTGCACAAGTCCACCACGCTGTCCTGTATCAAGGCACAATCAGCACCCTCCTGCTTATCTGAAACTCCGGCCTGCTTCCACTCCTCTATCAGGAGCATTCCACCAGCTTCCCCATCTGTCATGATCACCCCTCTCCACTCCTGCTCTCTCTCATCTTCCTGGCAATGACGGCTGAGGAGACAAAGAAGAGAAAGAAGACAGTGCATGAAAAGGGAGGGCCTCACCTACAGGGCTTCAGGCCAGCCAGGGATGAACCGCCTCCCAAGCCCTCGTTGCACCATCTCCACTTGCTGCGCTCCTGCTCCGACCTGACCTTCCGGACAACGAGGGTGACGAAGTTGCCAAAGACTGAAAGCACCCCCTTAGTGGGCTCCCAACACCCTGTTGGTTAAGTCTGCTTCGTTTCGGTCTCTTTTAATTTGTTTTGGGTGTTTCTAACACCCTCTTTAGCACTTAAGCACTAGTCCACTGCACCGTTCGGCATCAAAAGTAGATATATCTGACATCAAGGACTACTTACCTACTGGCCTTCTAAATTGCGATCACACCTTGATCGTACTGGTTTTGACTTTTGATGAACATATTGATAATATACGTGGAAAATTTGTTAACCATAATGAATCTGCTTTTATCCTCAGGATATGAATTCTGGATAATTATATGGCTTCTCCTGAGCGGCTGAGTTCTTCATGATCAGCATTGTAGGAAAAAGGAGTATGTTGTTATCAAGTTATATTTTGTTAAGGTTTAGAAGAGGGTCAACTGGCTATTTTTGTATCATGTCCCTTATTTGATAAGGTTCCATTACATATGGTTGAAATGGATCCAACAGTGCCAATACTGTTCATTTCTCAATTATGATTAATAGGGAGTCCTTTGGTTACCTTGATAATTTTGCGGTTTTTGCTATGACTATCCTATTTCTCCATTTCTTTTTGTGCTGGTAGGTTAAGTGTTAAGCATGGTACGGCAGAGTGCCCACGATAAGGTTATTGTTGAGGATATTAGTGTTGGGAGGAATAGGTAGATAATTTCTACTCTTCAGTTTGTAGACGGCAATATCCTGTTTTCTTAAACGATGGTATCAAAAACTCATTAATTTGAGGAAACTCTGATTTATCTATTTGACGTGGTTTTAGGTCTTTAGATCAGTATGGGAAAATGTGACTTATTGTATCAATATTTAAGAGGAATCCAGGTTATATATCCCATTAATTTTCAATAAAGAGTTGAGATCATTTCCTATTAAATAGTTGTGTTTACCTCTACCCACTTGTGGTTTGTTGAGCATTAATTTGTTGCCTTTATCAACAAAGTGGAGGAGAAGCTTCAAGGTTGGAAAGGTAAACTTTTATCTACATGTGGGAGGTGGGTTCTTTCCAGGAGTGTCATTCAAAGTTTACGTCTGTTATTTTTCCTTCCTTAAAATTTCTAAGGGTGTTTGTAAAAGGTTGGAAAGCATCTGAGCTTTATTTTTGGCAGATTTCTGCTGAGAAAACACATCCGCCTGGTGGCTTGGAAGCATGTATGTGGAGATGTGAAAGAGGGCGGTGTAGGAGTGATGCCTTTGGGTGTTTTTATGAATTCTTTTCTTGTGAAATGAATCTGGAGTTGAGAAGAGGAGTTTAAGGAATCTGCACGGATGTTAAGTCTAAATACCCTTGCCTTGGGTTTAAAGTTGGCTTGATGACTTTTGGCATCAGGATATAATTTCACCTGTTTGGAGAGGTATTATTCATATGTGGAATTTCTTTCAGTCCCTTACTTGTACCTCATTAGGCAATGGTAAATGGACCAGGTTTGTGAGGTTCCGTGTCTGGCAACCGACCTTTCTTTTGTTTATTTCCAAGTCTACAATATTTACTGCTCTAGGGTGAAGAGATTGTTGATCTTTAAGATTTCACCACTTATTCAGTCTGTAACATTATTTCAGAAAGGTCTCAATGATTGTAACTGTCAATTTTTTTTATCTTTTAATAAGTTTTTGGGCAATTTTAAATGCTATGCTTTCATCAAGATCTGATCCAGTGACATTAAGAATGGTGTCTTGATCAAGTTAGCTTGCTGCCGGCTTAATTTTGGAGGTAGAGAGGTTGTGGTGGGGTAGAGTATGGAACCTCCTGTTTCCAATCACGAATAAAGTATTTTTTTTTGGCGAATGCTCTATCATGGCAGGCACCCTACCTGAGGGTTCTTGCTGAAAATCTCAGTAGTGTGGCTAAATGTATGTTTTTGCAGATGTTTCAAGGAAGATTTAATCATATATTCCTTGTTTGTGACATGATTAACACCCTTTGGCATGCATTTTTTAGAAGTTTGGGTTTGACGTTGTATGATTATAAGACATTGACAACGCAGTGAAGATTGGTTTCAGTTGAACACTTGGATGATGGAACTGACAATAGGAAGCTAAGAATAAATTTGCAGTCCTCTCTTTATCCTTACATCCCTGTGTTTCTTTGTCAAGTGCGGATTTTTTACTTTCTTTACTTTCTAGTTTCTACCCTGATTCTTCTGTATATTCTTCCAATTTCTATAACTGGATGGAATTGTTTAGATGATTTTCCTTTCCTCCTGCCTTAGGTAGGACTTTTCGCATTCAGTTTAGCTTTTATTCCTCTTGGTTTGATGTTGTTCGTGTCATTCTCTTAATTTAGTTTAATGGAATTGTGGTTCCTGCCACCTTAAGAAAAAAAAATGGAACCTACATGTTGGCAATTTTTCACTTATTTGAGTTCTGTTTCTTTTCACTCTGGCCTGATTCATGTCAAGCTGCATATTGTAATTTCTAATGCAATAACGAATACATATGGGTGAGAAATTTTCATACCAACATTTTAATTTGTCTAGATATTTGGTGTTTAAGCACTGGCTTGCATTCTTAGTAGATATGAACATCCTCTATAAAGCTTTCCAACGTTTCCAATTTTTTTCTTGCTGTGAATCATAGCTCCTTGTTATGACCAGCTTTCAAAAAAGTTATTTGTTGATCCTTCACTTTTGCTTGATTATACATTTTGATCATTTTCTAGGTTGAGGATGCTATCTCACATGTTGCTGAAGGATCATCAAATGCTGTCCAAGAGCTGGATTTTTCTGCTTTTCGTGCTCAGTTGGGTCATATGCCTGCAGTAAGTGTTTCCGATGATATTTCATTGTAAAAAACTCTTCTTATAACTTTGTTAAAATTACTGCTCCTATGTCAGATTCTTCTTTGTGTTGATGTTGCTGCTACTTTGGCCAAGTCTAAAGATACGTGTAAACTACTTCTTGATGAGGCAAGTATAACTCTTTTCTTTTTTTGCTTAAATGCTATTTTACTCATGATTCATATTTTTTACTTCTTTTACGGATGGTGTTGTCAAAACCATCCGCTTAGGCAGCACTTAAATGCCAAAGCTTCCCAAGCCCACAAAGTGACTGGCCAATTTTCTTAGTTACAATAAAGTGGGTGTTTTATTGCCTAAGAACAAAGAGGTGCTTACCGCCCAAGGTGGGTACTTCATTGCCTTAAGCGGACTCGGTTCTAAATACTGATTCAATTTTTTGCCTCCCTCCCCCTTCATCTCTTTGGGCAGTCAAACAACTTAGACTAGCCCTTGACTCCGAGATGCCATGCAACCCTCTGGTGCTAGGGTTTGCAGCCGTCAGCCTCTGATGTAAGGCACTGTGCAGCTGCCATCAGATCACTGTCACAGTTGATGTCATGCCACTGCAAACAGGTAACTACCGATACCCTCCTCTTGTGCCTTGTTCTCCTATGCGTACCCCCTCTACAGCTCCGCCTCCCATGCCTCTGTTATCCTGCCCTTGTCTCCCTTCTCTCCTCCCTCCCTCTTTCCCAGCACTTCGCTCTCTCTCTCTCTCTCCTCTCCTGTGACTGTTGTATTGCACTTGCCCCTTTTCTCTTTTTTATCTACCTCTCTTCTCCCTCCTGGTGCTCTGTTCTCCTGCACTGGTCCCTTCATTCTCTCTTATTTCTGCTTCTACAGCTTAAGCAATTTCCTTGTTGCTTTAATCAATCAAAGGTCCCTTGGTTGCTTTGCCATCTTGGCAATCTTAGCTATGGACCATGAATGTTTATAGGGTTTTGTCACCAAAAACATGTATAGAAGATTATCTTCCCTGGACAAACCATATAAACATCCAACAGATGTTAAGTGGTTCATGGCCAGTCTTTGCCATATGGAGACAGCCTGATCCAGCCTTGATACGACCTAGAGAAGCTGAGTCTGTCTACATTTGTTCTTTGACATTCTATTTTTTAATTTTGTAAAATGGCCTTCGAATTTATTAACATTTTGGTCAAGGTTATGTTTTTAAGTTTAAATGAAAGGAAATCTTCATTTCATTGAAGCCATTTAGTCATGCATCGTAATGGTGAAAATATTGTACATAGTTATATGCCCCCTTGACACTCAATGACTCATTCCCGTTGGCCCTTTTCATCTTGAGCATTTTGGGGGCATATTGAAGCTATATTTTGGAAATTAGTAGTCACATGCTCTTTAGAACCTCCTTAATACCTAGTGACTTAACACTTGTGGGTTCATATTTTGAACATCATTCGGCCATGGTGAAGTCACATTGAGGGAAATTAAGAGTCATACACCCCCTTTATACCAGGTGACTCTGGTTGGTTCTTCAAATTTGGAGCATTTTCAACACATGGTCATTGTCTTCTGTGAGTTAGCTTTCTGCTTGCATGTCCAGTTGGATTATGTTATATCATAGTATCATATAGGATCTTACATATCAACTTGGGGACACTTCACCCCATAAGTTTCAATCACATTATGTTGATTTGATTTTTTATGGGGACCATTTAGGACCATCTATTTATAAGTTTTAAAAGGGTGTTTGGAAGCTCTTTTAATTTTGATACAACCCCTTTTTTGAAATCAAGATCACATGATGTCATAGTTATAAATTTAAAATCAGAGAAACATAACTCTTTTGTGTTTGGCAAAATTGTCATCATTTTTAAAATTTACATAGTAGTGTTTGGCATATTCACACAATCACAATAAAGACATTTGCTGTCTGTTCCATGCTATAATACTACAAAATAAAATTAATAGGAAGTTGCATTTAATGCCCCTGTGAACAGTGAGGTCTGATGCAAAATCAAAATACGTATGTTTGGAACATGAACATATATCGGTGTGGGCAAAACTACGTGAGCAAATATCTGGTGCTAACAATCAGTCCAGTAGCCATTGCTGCAACTCCCTGTCCAGCGAGGATTACCCACAAGCCCCCTTCCCCAATCCCGCAGGCCCCCATCCCCAATCCAGCGATCTCCCACACCTAGTTCGGAGGCCATAGCCGAAGGCACCCAGCCCCAATCCCGCAAGGCCCCAGCCCCAATTCGGTGAGCCCCATCCAGTAGCCATTGCCGCAGGCCCCCAGCCCCAATCCGACAATCCCCCATTCCCAATCCGGAAGCCATACTTGCAGCCACCCTGACCAATCCTGCAAGCCCCCTGCCCCAGTCCCACAAGTCCACAGCTGGCAAGTCCTACTCCATCGAGCCTCTTGTCTAGCACGACGCACTATGGCGAGCCGCACAGGCCTCACATGCCCCAGTGTTGCAAGCCCTTAGACGTCGTCAACACTGGCCTCTGCGTGGATACAGTGAAAGCGGTGCCTGCACCCACACCATTAATCACAGTATGTAGATAGAGCGAAGCTAGCTAGCTTCTACTTTGCACGTACTTGCGATCTGTGTTGGTCTCTCCTGGTTCAACACTTCTCTTCCGCAGTTATGGAGAAGCCCTTGACCTTGCCCTTGCCCATGCTCTTCGTCGTCTCCACACCGCGCCGCTGTGGCTTGGCCAACCAGGCGGCATAGAACAAGTAGACCGTCAAGTTGATGACGCCCAGCACGGCCAGGAGCTAGTAGAAGCAGTCCAGCCGTCCGTGGTTGATGTTGTCCACAAGCCACCTGCCGCCGCCTGGTCGATGACGATGAGGTACCTGCTTTGCCGCTGGAGGTAGCCCGTCGTCCGCCGCCTATGGTCGAGAGGGATCCCAGTCATCCGCCGATCATCTGCCATGAGAGGAGTGGAGCATGTTGTTGGGTGACGAGAGCGAGAGAGATAGAGGGAGAGGGGGAAACCGTCTCAACGGCGGGAGAGAGAAGCGAGACGTCGAGAGCGAGAGAGTCGGCTCTTTTTTGGAAACAAAACACCTTGCTCCTTGTTTTGTTTCCGAAATAGAATGTGGAGAGAAGTTACGCCACTTTTAAAAAAGAAGGAGCACTTAAAAACATCAACCAAACATCATATCTTCTTTAATTTTAAAATTAAGGAAAAAAGGTAAAAAAATGGAACCAAACACCCTATAAGTCCATGCATGCAAGCAATCCAGATCTGATGGGGACAAATTTTGGGATAATTTTAGGTTTTTATGTTTGGGTCCTTAAAAGGACAAGTTTGTAAATAAGAGTCTTAGAAGGTCTTTCTTTTAAGTAAATGTCTCCTCTCTCTATGAGAGGAGAACCGATGTACATATTGCAACAGTGATATTGAAGGAATTTTTGGGAAAAAAGCCTTCAGGCGTTGGGTCTCCCGTGAGAGGGGCTCCGCCCCCTTCTCCTCCTTCCCCACCCCGGCCAATGAGGGCCATCGTCTTCTCCCACCTCCGGCATCGAGGCCGGGTACCCCTTTGTCAACCCCTGGGGAGATCCTGGTTTACCCCTCCACCCCGGTGCTTTGAGACCCGTGCTCTCCCCATCCTCTGGCCACGGCCTTTTCCAACTCCTAAGCTTTGCCCTTAGTTCCGTATGACGCCCCCCCTTTAGGGTGTTCCATCAATGACAACAAAGCTGGCGATCCCCGGTGCTGTTTCCGTCCTCGTTGATGTGCCGGCCTCTGTGCCTTCCCCTCTTTCTAGCGTCACAGGCAGTGGCTGCGATCAGCCACCGGTGACCACCTCAATCGCCCGCACCAGCAGCATCACAGGAATGACAATGGCGTCTCCGCTTCAACGGCACTCAACGGCCACGCATCGACTGCACGGCGGACTCCTCCTTCCCGCCGGACAACAACAAAGAGACGGAGGATGGAGAAGGAGGAAGGAGATGGAGGCGATGGCGAAGATGACCTCAGCTCCTCCAGATCTCCTCCTGTGCGAATCCGGTGGCCCTTAGCCCCTCTGGTCCCTCCATCATCTTCTTCCCATGTCTAGACGAAGGAAGAAGAAGATGCCGAGGACGAAGAACTGGCGGCCGTACTGGTCACGTGAGGGCTCCGAGACCATCACCAACACCCTGCCCTGCCCTGTAGTGTCTGGCTGTGCTGGCTGGACAACGCCGAGGATGATCGAGGATGAGGTTGCCCTGGAGCGACTACCCCCTTTGTCGCGATTGCCGATCGCGGGACCGCCGAGATGCCTCCATGATGTCATGGGTCGACGGCTCAACGTCGGCCATGCGACCACCCCGGTGAGGAACATGGCAGCGTCACGACCTCCACCGGTTGGCGACGCATGTGCAAGCGACCGGCCGGAGCCAGTTCACCCTGGTTCAGACCGTTCTGAGCCGGTCTGGACCTGGTTCAGCGCATTTTGGGGCTGGTTCCTGTCTGTTTTGACCAGCTTAAGTCTGGTTCGCCTTAATTTTGGTTTGTTTAAGTCATTTTCGGTCTGTCTAGTCCGTTTTTAGTTGTTTGTCCTGCATCAGGATCTAGGTGGAGGAAAAGCCGATCTGGAATCCACCCAGATTGGTGTTTCAAAAAATTAAGGAAACAATAATAAAACAATAAAATTGGTCTATATCAATCTCGGTTGATCTGCTTGCTGATTTTGGATTTTTTCATCACTTACTGATTGGCTAATCTGGGTTTTATCTGGTCTACGGACCCGCTACGGGCAGGGAGGGCGCAGGGAACATTAGCATGTAACAGATAGATGCATGAAATTAGCTTAAAGCTTGACAAAGAAGAAAGTTATTTGCAAAAGAAATTATGGATTGACTAGTAGCAATTGACTAATGCTCTATCTGAATGTGACGGGTCATAAAATAATATGGTAGATACATGGCGTAAAATTTTTTTTTGACAACTTCAAATTTGGAGGTAAAATTACATGTGAAAGTGATGATATCATGACTTTGAGGTTATAGTTTGCAAGATTGACCAGTATAGATCAGAATCATTTTACCCGGACAGGAGTTAACACTGGCCAATCCTTTGCTGATATTGCAGCTTCTAGGTTGGTTCCAGTTGCTTCAAGGCCGATTCATGCTGATATTTTAGTACCTGCCTGGTTTCTGATTTTTAAATCGTTATTTGATCAATGCCTTTTTCTATTTTAAAAGGGATAACTGCAAGTGTGTCTTTTAGCATGATGTTTGTCTAGAAAAGGGGTAAACAGTAAAACTTGGTGAGAGAGAACTTTGGGAAGACGAGGTTCCAGCATTTCTAATTTTCAATGATCTTAATACTGGGGGTACTTAGTAACGGGGTGATGATTTCTTCATTGATCTACGGGAAGTAATTGTGGACAACTTATTTTGAGCTTGCTTGTTATCTTATGTTTTTCTCTCCAACTGTTTATATTTTACATCTTAACAGGCTAGGGCAATGCTCTCAGACATTTATCCGGGTGTTTCACCAAAGAATGGCTTATCTTACTGGGATCAAATACGAGAGATCACGATAATTTCTGTAACGAGGCGTGTGCTGCAGTGCTTGCATGATCTTGTGGAAGAGGTTTGTGGATTTAATTTTCAATGAATTTTTAGTAAGGCATTGATTTATAGTTATGAACCAATTGCTAAATTGAAAGGACATGCTTCTTCATAAGTAGTTGCTTAGTACCAAAACTGGAAGCACATATTTTAGATAAAGTACACTCAATTCCATGATGTTTAATTGCATTGAATGGTCCATTAACGTTTTTATTCAGTAAATTTAAAATTTGAGAACCAAACCAGATGGTGGGCCAAGGAAATTGACAACATAGTGGTGGTGTTGGGGATTATATTTGTAAGTTTGCTCGTTAGCTTAAATTTTATGATATGTTATATCTGAAAATCGGCATTTTTTATGTCTCAATGGAAGTTTTTATGCTTGTCAACCACTCACAAAATGCCAGAAGAAATTGACTTACTGTAGAATCTAAGAGGATTGTGCAAGTTATAAATAAACTTTTGCCATATTTGTTAAAACGACAACTTCGAGTCATTAGAACTACATCAAAAAAATAATTCTTGCTAAATCCTGGAGAGATAGGGTTAGGTTGTAGTGGTTTTTCTCTTTAAAAGCAGGTGATGAATTTAAGAGACATGGTGGTTAGTGACCTGGATGAATATAAATTGATTGACCCTCAATAGAGGTCATGAGTTTTGAAGACCAGATCAAATTTGTTTGAATCATTTCAGTTTTGAACAAGCTGTCTGTTCTCTGAATTTCGTCAAATCCATCGTAACCTGCTATTTTTCCATGAATATCTGGGTTGATTTGGGTTGACATCTTACTTGGAGCTATCTGAGATACATGGATAGTGGAATAGTGGAATTGGACTATTCCGAGATTGGATTGGCATAAGCTGACCTGATTTGTTGGGGGGGGGATCCACCCCTGAATTCCTGCCGAGATCACCTATGGTACTGGATTTTGGCGGTAGCCACCAAAAATGGCCTCGATTGGGACTGATTCGGTTCGAATCAACCGATCCTGGTTACTCCCACCAAACTTGACAGCCAATGGCACATGATGCCGAATTCAATTCTGGCTCTGATCTGACCCTTAATCGTCCTAGGAATAATGATATATCAATTTTTTAATTTTTTAATTTATTCTATTTTTTAAAGAACAGATCCAGGCTGATTCCATATCAGTTTTTTACCAAGAAATCAGCCACTTTTGTTGATCTGATCTGGATCAATTCGGAATTGGCACTAGCCAATCAAATGGCCGATCCCTATCCCACAATCCTTGTTGAGATATGACTAGCTCAGGTATAATCTATTCTAGCAATCAAAGTCACCCTTTACAACCTTTGTAATTGTCACTTCAGTTGGTGGATGATGCCGATGAGATGTGCCATTACCCATGATTCCATTGTGTGTGAGCAGTGATGAGCTTTGTTTGAGACTTGTTAATATTATTGGTTTTGAAGGTAAGATCATGCTAATATTCAACCACCCCACGACTCTCACTTCAATGCTCTGAAATAGCAGTCTAGTTTCAGTGACTGCATTATTTTCGTAAGTGCTTGGTTGTTGGTGAACATGCATATTTGTCTCTGTTTGCAGATAGGCCATTACATGACTTATTTGTTAATCCTCAAACATTCTAACTTTTATATTCCTTCTCCAATTTCTATTGTCATGGTAACAAATGCGGGAAAGGAGGGACACGATTTTCGAAGACTTGTATTGATTAATGGATGGGGACAAAATGAGGCTGTCGACTACTAAAATTTATTTAGATAATTACATAAGTACCATTTGATGTAACCTCAATTTTTTCCCCAAACAATCTTTTTACCTTTCTTATTAAAAAGACGTTCAGTTTTGATTTAGCTTTAACAATTAGGAAAATATGTGGTATTCCATAGGAGCATAGCTATTTCATGATATGTATAAAATATATATTGAGATTGTTGGATTCTTTGAAAATTTATTTTTTTCTTCCTATTGGACTTGCGAAATACTGACGTTAATTAGATTGAATTACCATTCGAACACCCTTGATTAGCAGTTATACTAATTTCTGAATAGAAGTCATACATTCATGCAAAAGGGACATTTGGGAGCAACAACTCCATGAACTTAATGGAATGCAAACACTTAGTGTTTTGAATTTAATTTTGATTTGATTTTTTATTTGGTTTGTGTTTGTTTTGGGATTTTGTTTGCTTTGTTGTTTTGGTTAAGACTTGATGTCTTTTGACTTTGTGATTTGTTTTAAATTTAGTTTCTTCATGTTTTGGCTCAATGCCTTAGCAATTTGAGGTGCTTTGGTTTTATCTTACTCAACTTGTCTTTTGAATTTTGGATCTTTGGGGGTTTCCAATTTTGAGTTTGATATTTGGTGAGTTTTCAGATTTTTTGATCTTCAGGCCTGCTGATTTCTGCCTTATTTGGTTTTGTTTATTTATTTAGTTTTGACTTTCAGGATTTTCTGGTTTCAGATTCTTTTCAGATTCAATAGACTTGTAGTATTTTCTGGTTTTCTAATTACCTGGGCTTCTGATTTTCAGATATTCAGGCCATCGAATCTTGAATCAAATTTCAGATTTGCAGAGTTTTAGGACCTTCAAACTCTGACATTTAGGAGCTTTCAAAACTTATCAGATTCTAGTTTTTTTTCTATTTTTCCAGGATTTCAGAATATTCTGATTTTTATTTGAATTTCTGAACTTTGTGAAAACTTGAGATTTTTTCTGATTGATTTTGTATTTAACGAAGTGTGTGTTTTTTATTTGTTTTATTTTTTTTGGTTTAGCTTATTTCAAATTATAAAATTGAGTGCATTTTTATTTCTAGGGTGTTTTTTGACTTATTTTGAGTTTCCTTGCTTGTTTTTTGTCTTTTTGGTTGATTTTGAGACGTTTGGGGTATTTCAGTTTTGTTGGTTTAATTTTATGTTTGTTTTATTTGTTTTATTTGTTTTATTTAGTTTATTTGCTCATAAATTGGATTTCTCACTTGAAAATTTATTTTTTGGTTTTTTTAATTGTCTGAGAATTATATTTTGAGTGTAAGATTTTCTGTTTGACCATGACCAGAATTTTGGTAATTTTAGAATTAGTTAATTAATTATTTAATTTAAATTTTTTGCTCGCATCTTTTTATGTCTATGGGACTATTCATGCTCTTTACAACATCAAATGTCTGCCAAACATGTAACTTTCATTGCATGCTCAATTTGAGATACTTATTCATGGAGGGAAGACATTCGAGGCCATAGTTCTCAGAATGTGAGTCATTTATGATTACATTTCTTTTAGCCTTTGAATAGGCATTATGAAATTTATCCTATAGTTTTAAGTGGGGTTGAGTCTCTTTTGGAATTTGATAGGTATTAGAGACTATCACCCCTGGTTTAGGATAATATGCGCCTGGCCTTGGATAGGCATGTGGGGATTCTTCCTATTGGTTTACGATCAAGTATACCTCAGTCTTGGATGGGCATGTGGGTACTCGTCCCGTTGATATATCACCTCATCAGCTTATGGCTTGGCTGGTTTGCATGTGTATGCTTACCTTAAAGTGGGGAGTGGTGTGACATTAAGGTTTTCTACCATTTCAGCATTTACCTTTGTATGCCAATCTTATAGAGAGTAGGCTGTGCACAAGGCTGGCCCCCAATTAGCCTTGATTGTTGGATTCATTTTTCAAATATGTAGAGCGTGCATAAGGCTTGCTCCCAATTAGTCTTGGAATGAATTCTTATTAAAATTTAATTGAAAATTGAGGCGTGCCATGAGGCCAGTCCCCAAGTAGTCTCAATTTGGGTTGATCATGAATTTTATTGAGTTTTAATGGCCATAGGGCCTTTCTTGAGTATCGTCTGGGCCTCAACGGGCTTGTTACATGATTGTCCACCAGTTGCAATCGGTTCTCCTAGTGTGATTTTTTTTTTCTATTCGCTGGGTGACTACTTGCTCTTTTACGTGACATGGCTAGTCACGGTGCAATGGTCCCATAGACCTTACACAAGTGACTACTTGAGGAAGAATTACGTTGCCTGGGACTTGAGATGCCTGTAGAGGCTTAACATTAGAGGGAAGAAGGTGGCTTGCCAGGTGCTTCCTTTGTCTTCTTTTTCTTCTATTGCAGTCTCAGGATGCCGACGGTGGCAGTGGACTCCACATGAGCTCTCACAATGGGCTTTAGGCTTCCACGATGGCAGGGCTTCCATAGATGGTTTTGCAAGTCCTTCTGGCTCCGACAAGGGCCAAAAGTCCCTCAGATGGCTTCACAATTTCAAGGTAGACCTTCGGCCCTGTTACAAAGCCCAGTGGGCCTTGCAAATAGCTGACTTTCCCTCAGGGGTTGCATAGCTTTCGTAGGGACCTTCCGCTGTTGATGACATCACGTCAGGTCATGGTGAACCCCTGCTACTGTGCTGGTGGGCTTCTCTGGCAATTTATTTTTATGCCAGCAAGGCACAGGAGCTTTACGGGAACTCTATTTTCATCTCCCTGTTCACAGACCTCTCCCTTGACAAAGGCCGAGGGTGCTGGGATTGCTCAAAGCCTCTTTTGTAACCCTTCTTCTTGTGCTGCTACCCACTGGGCCCCTCATAAGATGCCATGGGATGCTTGTGTAGGCTGAGGGGTCTTGCCGTTATCGGGAGAAGTCCCATGGAATAGCTGTTTCTCCAAATGGCAAGCTGAACCTCTGGAAGTTGCAGATACTTCGTAGCCTTTGGATGTCTTGTGCGATCTTTTGTAGCCCGTCCCGGGAAGGCTACAACGCCATTTTTGGTAAGAACACTTGTCTTCTGCCATCAGGTTGAGTCTTGAAAGAAACGGGCTTCGTAGGTTGCAGTTGGTTCAGCTGCATGGAGCTGTAGGATCCATCGTGATCCTCCTTACTGTTTTTTGAGGATGAAGGGCACCCTCAATGATCTTCTCAGCCCTTTGGGATAGGTGACAGACCTATATGTAGGAGACCTTGCTAGTGCAACTGGGATCTTTAAAGATATGGCTGCAGGCTATGTCTAGAGGATATACATAAACCAGAAGGCCCAGATAAAGATGGCAAGATCACAATTCTCCAAAATAGGAGGTGATGGTGCCGGTCCTGCCAAGCATAGCTGGGATCTTCAACAAGAGCAGGAGAGAACTCTGGGGCTGGCTGCTGACGTGGCAGGGACTGGATGGGCTAAAGAAAAGCTATTATAATGGGCCTATTTTAGGACTAAAATTAGTTTATTAAGTGTGTGGAAAGGGTGCTGCAAAATTGACATCAAATTGGATTAAAATTAAATCTAATGGGCCTGAATTGAGAGAAAGATGCAACCTATTAAGCATAAGAAGGATGAATGGCAAAATTGGGCCTGATTTAGGCCATTTCTAAATGGATTAATCGATTGAAGTGGGCTTAATTAATGAGTTGAATTTGAGAATTGAGCAATATGGCTCAATGGGGATTGAATAAGATTTAATCTCATACTAATAAAATTTGAAAATTTTCGGTGCCAACATACATGTAAGGGCAAAAGAATGAATCCAATTTGTTTGGTCGTCTATAAAATCTTAAAGTGGCATGTGGATGGTAATATTCATTGTTCAAAAATGTCTCCAACCAAGTGGTCACTAGATAGATGTGTAAACGTTGATGAAATTTGTATGGTTTGAAAACAGGATTTAAAACCCTAGATGGTGCTGAAAGCATTGTGGAATTCAAAATGCCTGAAGATTAAACTCTGGAACAATGCTAGGAAGAAGGTGGTTTATGTAAGGCCTTTTATAGGTTGAATAGGACTCTGGATGATGACTCTCCTAACAGATTTTCAAGTGTAAAGAAGCCCCACTTGCATTAGAGGGTGCCAACATGAACACCCTCATAGAAGACCAGAGATATTTCCCACGTGGGACATTACCGAGCAGCACTCAAATGCCCTTTGCCTTACCATTCACTGGGTGCTCCCAAAAATTTATGCAGATGTGTATCAAGTCACAGACAGAAAAAATAGAGTATAATGAAGAGTTTAGTGAATGAAAGGTGCTACCCATCATCATACCTGGTGAGGTCATTCTTGAGAAGCTCCGTAAGGGTTCTGTGGACCCTCATTGAACTTCTTTAGCTTGCAAGTTCCACAGGAGATAGATGAAGAAAAGAATAAAATGGATACAAAGAACGGCACGATGACATTGACCCTCACCAAGATGGTGACTGATTGCATGCATGGGAAGGATCCACTAGGGTGGTAGATAACCTCATGGTTCCCGGATCGGGATCGGCTTGGGCTGGGTCGCCTGACCCGGTTGGCTTTACTAGCTTTAACCCTGATCCCATTTCCCCTAGTCTGGGATGCAGGGAAGGTGCCACCCATAGGGGAAGCTGGAATGCCATTGCGGGAAGCTTCCTGCAATGGTATTTTTTAATACATATTATCAATTTTAAATTTATATTAGTTATAAAATATATTTTAACTATGTAACTATTTCTTTTTACTTATAAAAAATTAATACTTTTTATTTATTATAATTTTTAAATAATAAATTATTTTTTAATTAGATCCTATCCCAACTGACCCGGGCTGACCTAGGTCGCAACCCAATTTGACCCTGGGTCTGGTTTGGCTATAATGACCTGGTCCTGACCCCGACCTGAACTACCTCATAAGTCATAACCTCACACTGTTGTATCTAATAAATATTGGGTCCCAAAGTTAGTCGTCAAAAAGGAAGGGAATACCCACTGAGCAGTGTGGATTTAAACACCAAGCACTTGGTGAGGGTGCGCCAAGTATTTAGGAGTTGGGAGGCTGCTGGGTGAGTGTGTGCCGACAACACATCCCAAAATTTATCAGACCTTTCATTTCTAGTGTTGAGAGTTAAAGCATAATAAATTATATTGACCCCCCCCCCACACACACACAATGTCTCTCTTAACTGGCGATTAAGCTGGTGGCCTTGTGGTCAGCTTCACCTTTCATGACACTGGCTGCACCCAGTCAATCACCATCCCGACGAATCCTCGTCCCCAGCCAACCACCTCATCTGCTACCATTCTTTCATCTGCTGCCATTCTTTTGGCTTCTGCTGGCTGGCACCATTCCCTTTTCACCTTTGCAATAGTGGTGACGCCTGCAGTACCAAGGGGCACCTCACAAGCTGTCCCTTTCCTTTTCTGAAGCCAAGGGTGCCACTGCCTCAACCATGGAATGCCTGACCCACCTTATCCAGTCAGTTTTGGTCCTACTTATCCACTCCCGCTTTGGATCATCTGATCTGAGAGAGTCTTTCCTGCATGCGGTTTTCACCATCATGGTAGTCCACGATAGTGATTTTATTTTTAAATATTTTACAATTTATGTGATGGGGACAAATTTTGGGATAATTTTAGGTCTTTTATGTTTGGGTCCTTGAAAGGACAAATTTGTAAATAAGAGTATTTGAAGGTTTTTTTTTAATTAATTATTTCCTTCTTTTATAAGAGAACCGATGTACATATTGCAATAGTGATATTGAAGAAATTTTTGGAAAAAAATGCCTCCGGGCACTAGGTCTCCCGCGAGAGGGGCTCCGCTCCATTCTCCTCCTTCCCTACCCCGAGCAGTGAGGACCGTCATCTTCTCCCACCTCTAGTGTCAAGGCCGGGTACCCCTTTGTCAACCTTCGGGGAGATCCCGGTTTACCCCTCCACCCCTGGTGCTGTGAGACCGGTGCTCTCCCCATCCTCCGGCCGCAGCCTTCTCCTCCTCCTCCTAAGCTTTTCCCTTAGTTCCGAATGACGCCCCCCTTAAGAGTGTTCCATCAACAACGACAAAGCCAACGATCCTAGTGTTGTCTCTGTCCTCGTCGACATGCTGGCCTCTGCACCATCCCCTCTTTCTGGCATCAGAGGTAGTGGCTGCGATCAGCCGCTGGTGGCCACCTCGATAACCTGCGCCAGCAGCATCACGGGAACGGCAGTGGCGTCTCCTCTTCAAGGGCACTTGACAGCCGTGCATCGGCTGTGCGGCGGATTCCTCCTTCCCACCCGGGCAACGACGAAGAGACAGAGAATGGAGAAGAGGTAAGGAGACGGAGGCGATGGCGAAGACGACCTTAAACCCTCTAGATTTCCTCCCGCACGAAGCCGGTGGCCCTTAGCCCCTCCGGTCCCTCCCTCGCCTTCCCATGTCCAGCCGAAGGAAGAAGAAGACGTCGAGGACGAAGAACTGGCAGCCGTATTGGTCACGCGAGGGCTCTGAGACCATCACTAACGCCTTGCCCTGTCCCGCAGCATTCAACTTCACCTGCCAGACAACGCCGAGGACGATTGAGGACGTGGTTGCCCTAGAGTGACCACCCCTTGTTGTCGCGATCACCGATTGCGAGGCTGCCGAGATGCCTCCACGATGTTGCGGGTCGATGGTTCAACACCGGCCATGCGACCACCCCGGCGAGGAACAGGGCAGTACCACGACCCCCACCGGGTGATGATGCACGTGCAAGCGACCAGCCGGAGCCAGTTCAGACCATTCTGAGCTGGTCTGGACCTGGTTCAGCATGTTTTGGGGTGGTTCGGCACATTTCGGGCCTGGTTCGGGCCTGTTTTGACTGGCTTAAGTCTGGTTCACCTTAATTTCGGTTTGTCTAGTCCTTTTAGAGTCGTTTGTTCTGCATCATTATGTTTTATTATAAAAATATTTATATTTTTAAATAAACTTTTTATTTATACTATTTTTAATGTTCTTTATTTTAATATGTCTTTATATTTTTAACAATAAAAAATAATCGGATCCAATCCTGCTGGCTTGAGCTGATTGGGTCAGCTGACCTGACCTGATCCAATCAGTCTAGACCCAACCCAATACTCGATCCTTCTTAGCCTCCACTGTTGTCAACCCCCCCCCCACACACACACAACAGTCAACATTAGGTAAATCCTCATGTGCATCTCCTGCAACCTTGGTGCCCATCATCTTTCTAATTGCTAGCCACGTGCCTGTGGATTCTGCAGAAAGATCATGAAAAAACAAAAGAGGTGACCATGACTGTGTTTCATGGTTTCACATTGAGAAAACATGACTTGAGATCATAGTTCTCAGATTGTGCTATTTTCACAAATGTAGTTTTTATTGTACCATTTTGTTAATAACTTTCTTAGATGGGGATATCAAAGGAACTTCATGAGCTTGATTGTTCTAGCCACTAGCCAGTGTCTTCTTGAAGCATGTGTTTATTTTATCAATATTAAAATTCTTTTGTGACAATTTTTTGTTTTTAAGTTCAATTTGATGTATATCATTGTCTTAGTTACTTGTTTCCTGAGGATATTGAGGCTTCTCAACTTTCTATGGTTTTGTTGAACTGCCTTTTAGGAAAATTCTCCAGTTCTTCAGTCTACTTTTTCTGGAAGTATGATCTCACCAGTTGGACCTGTTTTACAAGTGCAAAGGCGTGACACACTTTCAATTCTCCATCAGATGATTGATGATGCTTATAGGGGAAAGCGACAATTTTTAAGTGGTATTTTTTACTTCAAAACACTTCTTACTTTCTATTCTTATATAATCATTCAGGGAAACATATGCCTTCTTTAGCTTATAGGCTATGTAGTATCTGTTGGAGGGAGTTCCTGCTGCAGATGCATTGGGTGTTCATTTTGTAAAAAAAAGTTGCTAAATAAAATATGTGAATTGAAATCATTATGATATTTTACAAGAAGTGCATTTTGATGTGTTATTGCAAGGACCTTCCTTCGACATATGTTACAGGAAAGCTGGTTCCATCTGTGTTGTATAGGTAAACTTCATAATCTTGCACGAGTGGTAGCTGATGAAGTTGCAGATGACAGTTATCTCAAGGGAAAAGGTGTTGTTCTTGGCCTTGGACTCAATACTCTGGTGACTAACTCATTTCCATTGTCTGATAGTGATGGTCCTGCGGTGTATGATATGAAGGATTCTGGGAAAAGGTTTTTTGGTCCTTTGAGTTTGAAACCATCTACATATCTCTCAGCATTTATCATTTATATTGCAACAATTGGTGACATTGTTGATGGCATTGATACAACTCATGACTTCAACTTTTTTACACTGATTTATGAGTGGCCAAAAGATGTAAGTTTTCTGTCTTTGTATTTACTGAATGGAAGTCCAGTTCAGTTAAACATCATTTTACCTTTCATTAACACAAATAAATGCTAGTGTTGGACCTATTCCCTAATTGTTTGCTTGTAGCATGCTATCTGCTGATCTATACTCCAACCCCCCCCCCCCCCCCCCCAAAAAAAAAGGAAAAAGGAAAAAGAAAAAGAAACGAAGGATATTCAAGAAGAAGATACCCACTTGCTGTCTTTTATATGCATAGTTGTCAAGGCAACAAGGATGCCACGGCCACTTAAGCATTACTTAGGTAGTCAAGTTGGTAACATTAGTTCTGCATGTATTTAAACAAACAATTTCGTGTGATCTTGGTAAGGCCCCTAGCCAAAAATGCCTTGGTGTCCAACCGCCCGGGTAAGGCACTTAGGCATCCGCCTTGACAACTATGATTATGTGATTTTGGTCATATACTTACTACTGATAGCAGATAGCTTGATGCATTCCTTTTTTTTGGTGGGATGATAGTTGAATCTTTGCAACATCAACATCCATTACTTTTCATGACATCTTTCTCTGAGCTAACATAAATATATCTCATTTGCTGCTCAAAGTCTACCAGGAAAGTGTAAAGAATTTTCTTAGTGGGAGGCTGCATAGCAGCACAGTGATTTGTGGACTTTGGGAGAAAATTTTTTTTAGTAGTTCCTTATCTTATACATTTCCTCTCAAATCTTGGCACATCTGTTCCCTTCTTTGATATTTGGGACTTTTTGGGTACGTAGTGCTACGTTAATCCTGGGTTTTTAATTACATATCAAACATACAACAAAACCAAGTGGAATCAACTGTACTCCATGGACTGACCCATGCCAAAGCTCACTTTTGTCCTGTTTAGGTATATGTGTGGCCAGTTCTTAGATATGTTGTCATGTCTTTAAATAATTCAAAATGGGGACATTTTCTGCCTATTTTAGGACATTTTTATTGTTTATATACAGGCCTGTCAGCAACTTATGAGGGGACGGGCCTGCTTTCAGCCCGTTTAAGAAGCAATATGAGGGCCTATTGAAGACCAAGAGGCCCATCTCAGGCCTATCCACAGTCCATCTTTTTGGCCTACTAACAATGACTTTGGGAGACTGATCCAAAGCCTTTTACATGCCCACTTTTGGCCCTTCTCGGAGTCAGTCTGTTGGAACCCAAACTTTAGAAAATTTTTGAATGAAATGATGATGAATAAATAAATAAAAGGAAAGAGTGGGAGCAGGGACGGTTGGAACAATCGAGCCCTTACTGTTGGGTGAAGAAATGGAAAATAAGAAAGGAGCCCTCCTTGGTTGGGTCATCAAGGGTCCGAACCATGCTGCTATTTTTTTTTTCAAAACTGAAAGTATAATTCAAAACTGAAAACTGAAATCTGAAATGAAAACCTCAAAAACTGAAAAAAAAAAAATCAAATCAAGACAGAAAGAAAAGAAAACCAGAGTGTCAAAATTTCATAAGCCTATAAACAAAAATCACATCTAAAGTAACCCCCATAACAGTAGAACAGAAAATGAGAAATTAAAAGGGGTAATGAGTTTCTCAGGTAATTAATTGAAAACTCAATAAACAAAAGGAAATAAATTGTTTTGTTCCCAAAAAACTTCGACGAATGAAAACAAAATCAACAGATAATCAGTAAAACAAAATAGCGTCAAACAAATGCACAAAGACAAATCAATAATTCCACAAATAGGAAATGAAAAAAATCATAAAATAAACTGAAACAAAAATAAATGAAACGGGATAAAATATCTTCAAAATTTTTCATCATCACTCAAAGCAATTCATACAAAAAACAAAACAAAAGAAATGATAGTTCTATAATCTTATATACAAAAAGAAATTCAAACAAAAAAATCTTCAAATCCAAAAACAAGGAAACCATAACGTCCCAAATATAAAATCATATTAAAAACAAATTAAATCTCATAAAACCATGATATGTTTTTTAATATCTGTTTATTTTTTGTGGATGAATGGCTTCGATAAATGAGTTGCTATGGTGGTTAATCAATTCAAGAGTGTTCAAGTAGTTACTTGATATAATTAACCTCGGAATATTGCAAGTATGTGGAGAGAAGTGTAAAGACTTTCCTAAGTCATGATAACATCAAATATAAAAAATGTGGTTTAGATTTTCTAAATCATAAGGATTTTCCTATTCCAACACTTTAGAAGATTTTGGAACTCAAAATGTAAGTTCCTATACATATATATCATACCAAATCGTCTATACTCTTATGACATTTCACTTATCATCTATTTTCAAATGGTGATGCAAATTTATTTTAAAATATGTTAAAAATGACGTTTCAACATCCTTTCAATAGAAGCACTAAATTAACATTGTGATGGCATCACTGGGATGTAGAATAGGTATGCCGTATGAGAAACTGTGATAGGCTGATAGCCAATTAGGATCCACATGCACAATGTTTGGAACACTGCACGTGCCCAGACTGATGTTCGTGTGCACACATGCATGCGCACAAACCTGGTACCATCTTTCTCATGTAATTGCTTTCCTTGTGACATCTAGTAGTTGAAATTCTCCTGCAAAATGTTTATATTGAGCATTCAAAATTTTGCCTGTAGAGGCCACTGAGCAAAAGCAAAACAGGTAATAGGTAAGAGAATCTCTGTAGTTTTCACTATGCTTTTTTCGCCAAAAAAATGTTTATGCTTACTTTGGTCTATCTTTATGTAATTTTACCAAAACATCCTACTGATGTGACTGCTTGCAGCTTTTAACACATCTTGTTTTTGAACGTGGAAGCACTGATGCTGCTGGAAAAGTTGCCGACATAATGTGTATTGATTTTGTTCATGAAGTAATATCAGCATGTGTACCACCAGTTTTCCCCCCACGTTCGGGCCATGGTTGGGCCAGCATACCTGCCTTACCCGGTTTTTCTAGAATGACTCCAGTAGTAAGGCCTTCTTTTCCATCTCATAAAGAAGCAAGGGCGAGTTCATCTTGCTCAGCTGTGGTTTCACCTTTGTCTTCCCTTTATCCTCTTAACCTGGATATTGTGAAGCATCTGGCTAAATTATCACCTGTAAGGGCCATACTGGCTTGTGTTTTTGGAAGTAGCATACTATATAGGAGTAATGAATCATCTTCATCTTTCTCTAATGGTGCATTGATGCAAGAACCTGATGCTGAGAGGTTATTTTATGAGTTTGCTTTGGATCAGTCAGAGAGGTACCGGATGTAGTGTTTGATTATTTTTATCCCTTTTATTATTGTTATCTTAATTTTGTTTTATTTGATTGACAGATTCCCTACACTAAATCGCTGGATACAGATGCAATCAAATCTTCACAGGGTGTCAGAATCCGCTATAGCAGCTACAAATGATAGTGTTGTTTCTGGTACACCCGAGTACAAGAATTCTTATAAACGGTTTCGAGAACCTGAACATGATGCTGAATCTGAAGTTAATGAGATTGATGTCAGTAAGCTTGTTTCCACAACTTTGCATGATTTTCATGGTGAACATGCGGCTTCTGATTCAGAGAGGAAATGTTCAAGATTATTTGATGCTGACCTTGACCGGATGGTATGCATTTCTCTTGACTGGGAGGATGAAGGTCCATATGAGAAAGCTGTGGAAAGGTATAATGATGGATGATAATTATATGATTTGTTTTGTTTCAACTTTCAAATCATTGCTTCTCAACAGTTTGTACTCTAGATGTCTTGGCACTCATTTTCGCTTGATTTCTTCATAAAACCAAAAATCAAGACATTGGTGGAGCATCTTCTCAGCCTAAAATCTCTAAGCATGCTTCTAGGTGCCTGGTTATCTTATTAATCATTCTTAGTGAGAAATGCAGATTGCATGAAAATAAAAAAATTTGTCAGATGATGTAACAAGTATGCTCATGTCCATATAATGAGTAGGCATGGATTGTGGAATCAGCCGACTCTAGGATCAAACTAGCAATCCTGATCTGATATGGAGGGGAGTCATATCTCTCTCTCAAACCCTCAAATTCTGGACGAATCAGGTAATTCTGGTGGGAAAAAACACATTGGCTGATTGGGAGCCGGTCGCTGCCTCTGGTTCACCCCGTCACCGCCATCAGATAACTTTGTAGTCGCCGGAGAACTTTGTGCCACTGGAGAGGTGATATTTGTCACATTTCTGGTTGGTTTTCAACCCGAAATCTGCCAATTTTGATATGGATCTGCCAGTGCCTGTTCAAATATACCTGATCTGCACTTGGATCTGTTGGATCTAGTTCGTAGTTGATCACTTCAGAGGAGGGTACACATACACTAGAATTGGATGGAATCTATTAACTGTTATTGTTGTTTGGATGTTTAGGGTCAAAATACAAGTTTTTTGCAATGCGAAAGAAACTGAAGAATATTAATTGTTATGCACATGAAGAGTAGGAATATGTCGTTAACCGTCAGATTAGAGAAGTTGGTGTTCTGCCACTACAACATGAGGTTGAGAATCACAAATATGAAAGAACGTCAAAAATTATCATAACAGAGATTCATATCAACTAAGAATAAAAACAACTAAAGCAGGAGAAAAGTCATCTAATAATGACTTGAAATGCCTATTTCAAGAGGGGCATTGACCGGCAGCTTAGGTGGATGACATGGATGGGACACAACCTCCATAGTTTGATCCAGTTGATCATGTATGGGCCGAAGGGAAACTTGACAATGTACATGCAGCACATCAAGAAGTTTAACAAGCACAACGTACAGTTGTTCTAGCTCCAGATCAATCAGTACAAAATGATAAACTGAAGACAAAATTCAGTACCAACCACTTTAGAATGTTTGAAAGTTTGAAACAAGATGTACTAACATTGCAATGGGGCTAGTTCACAGGCATAAGGCATTGTAAAGAGAAGATAATTAGAAAGTTAAAAGAGGACCGGTGAATCCAAATGACTGTACTCAAGTACATTTTTCACCAAGTAGCGAATCAAATGCATTGCTGAGACACCATCATGGATTTTCAGGTGTAGGTGCAAATACAAGTTCATGTGGATGAGAAGGTCAACTTGGACCAACGTCAATATTTTAGTGGTCATCATCATTTGCATACTTGGGATTTTTTTGATGAGTATGTAGGATATTCTAATCCGTATCCATTTTCAGTTCATATATATTCCACCTACACATCTACCGGATGTAGAGATAGAGTTTAGAGAAATTGTTCAATCACTATTTGAATATGGATATGGGTCTATTATGATTTCTCATTCACAGTGGACGTCGAAAAAAGAATAAAATAAAATGAGGAGTCATACGACAGATATTGGTGATCACTAGGTGCCACTTGCATATAATTTGTACTATGCAAATGTATTGAGGCATAAATTTGATAGTTCATATTTATTTATTTATAGCAAAGATTCTGGAATCGGAATCGGAATTGGTCATAATCGGTTTTTTTATTTATTCATAGATTGATTCCAATTCTCAGGAATCGGTCGGAATTGGCCGATTTCTAAGAAGAGAATATATTTTGGAATCAGTTTTTTTTAAATCTTTTTTTTCTTTCAATTTTTTTTTAAAAAATTCAGAAAGAAATATATAAAAATAGGAAATGGCCTAGAAATTTTTTTAGAAAAGGAAATGTAACATTTAGCATGCATGTACATGTCGGTTCACGAAATCGGCCGAATCAGATTAGAATCAACCGATTCCAAAATCATGTGAGGAGGTTTTTTGCCTTGTTTCTTAGATAAGAATAAGATGTAACATCATAACAATAAGATGTTAATAATTGTAATATTATAACAAGACAACGTGCTAATAAACTTGAGAAGTTGCTAATAACATGATAAGATGCAAAAAGTATAGTAAAATGTAACATGATCACATGAAAACATGAAAGTAAAAATATACATTTCATGACACATTCATCAATATCCATGATATTGGCATTCATCCTCCTCTTCCTCCTACTGTTCTTACCATGACTGAGTTGTCCCCATTCTTCTTTTCATTACTGGCGCATATCCATATGAAAATAATGCATTCGCTATGTCACCTAAATCGTAGGGATCGGATTGTGACACGTAGGTAGGCTCAGGTGGAGGAATCCACGGTCGCTGGGGATCATAAAATTTTGGATAAGCTGGCTTCATATAATAATACTGCGGTGGCTACTGCTCTAGGCTGAAATATGGCTTTGGCGGCTGTGAACTAGGTAAGTATGGAGCTGCTGCACCTGCTTCTGGTCCATGCACCTCTCTCCCTTCCTATTGGCTGTGTAGTTGTTATACACTCATCGTCATCATCAACTAAGGAGTGAGAAAGAGCATGTGACCATGTGTGCTTTCATCTGAGCTTACAGGACGTTGTTTGATGTCTAATTTTCTTCTCTTCACTTCTTCGGCTATGTCTGATGTCCCACCACACCTCAAAGATTTTGTCGATTATGAAAAGCAGCCCATTTTTCGTGTTGTCACTTTTGTTTTAGTCTTGCTTGGACTATGAATGGACTGAGTGGCTACGGTTGGGTCTGGGGTTGGGGCTGGAGCTGGAGGCGACTGTTGTACGGCTACTGGGGTAGAAGATGGGCTTGCCCAAGCCTGAGTAGGTGGAACATTCTCAGCCTCTACACCATCCAACTCTCCTTTTGCCCATACACGGTCATCAGGATCAAACTTGACTGAATGATCCCTAGCTGCCCTATCCTTTATCTAGGAAGCAAGTGCATGTTCCTCCTAAAATATTTGGTTGATGTTAACTTCCTTAGGTGGTGGTGTCTGTGATCTCTGTCTTTGCTTATATAGACCACCTGCAAATCGTGCAAATCTCTCCTCCGAGATCTTCTGTCAATTTTTGATTTTCTTGATGCACAATCTCATATTGTAATGACAGAAAACCAGCATCTCTAGCTTGTCAGAGGTCAACATGTTCCCTCTCTTTGTATGTATCAAGTTGAATGTACTCTAGTTTCTCTCACAATGGGAGGAACTAGTGCTCTGGCTTAAAATCCTAATACCAACTATAACAAGTGAATTCCATCAACTCCTAGTGTTGACCTGCATCTACCACTCAGCTACAAAAAAGAAGAAGCAAACAATCAACCCTATTTTACTTGAATTAATGGACTTATAACTTATAGAATAATGAAATAAAAACATGATCGTAAATAAATATACTACAAGAATATCTCATATCAGCATTTGAATATACCCTAACTCTCATCTTATATCTCTGCATCTGAAATGATAAATAAAAAAATGATTAGTTGTTCCCAATAAATTATTGACTCCCAATTATTAATGCAACTCCAACCTACTTCTAACTCAATTTCTACTCTATCTTGTTGAGATCGGCACAGGCACTGAATAACTGTGTACCCCGCATCACCTTATTATAGTTCGACACCTGTCTTCCATATTGGATGCGGGAGTTCAAAAAATATTTTGCAGTTGTTTAAGCATATTACATTATGAATAAACCAAATATTGACTAAGTAGAAAATAAATAACCACAAATAATTTATTCACTAACTAACCTGTAACATACACATAATGATGCAAAGTCCTATCCCATCGGTCATTTATGATGTTTCACCATTTCTTATAACCTCTGGGATTCTTCTTTTTTATTTTTCAATTTGGCCTGGTCTATTGCATCATACAAGGTGCTCATCTGGTTCCTATCATCTGAGTCTACCTACATCAGCACAACTACCAGTGACTCTATAATTGCCGAGTAGTAAACAATCCTTTTCTAGAATCTCTTGTCTGTGATCTGTCTCTCAGCCTTGACAAGAATCTCTAACTGGTCCTCCTTGTTATACAAGTTGTCCACCATATATTGATAATACTTCTCAGAATGGATGAACCTGACCAGTGCATACCTGTGTCGATGCAAACTCTCCAAAGCTATAATGTTTGTGGCAAAACGAGTGGGGCTTGGCCTGACAAGATCATGCCCTCCAGTGTATGACCCCATAATGTGAAGCAGACGGGGATGTGAATAAATAAAAGAAGTGATAGTCTGCACCTGCCTGACAAGTGTGGAAACTGTCTCTTCCTTGCCTATATTCTCTAAGATGAGGTCAATGGAGTGAGCCGCGCAAGGTATCCAGAAGAGATGTTGTCTCTTCTCCATCAATTTCTTTTCTACCGTCTTGTAGGAGGGTTCATTGTCATTAACAAACTGAACCACATTCTTCTCCCCAATCTCCTCCACTATGGCATCCATCAAGGAAAAAATGTAGTCGGCATTTTTTTATCTGGACCGAAGTATCAATCGACTTCAAAAATGTTATATCTTCAGAACAATATACCAAAAAGTTTATCATGCTCTTCTTAATGATATCTGTCCACCCGTCACACATAAATGTGCAACTCTCTCCTAACATACCAATTTAAAACTATTTATCCACTCCCGCACCTCCTCATCTAGCTCATCAACATATATTTGTCTGCTGATCCGGACTTGCATTCCCAGTCTAGCCTCAACAACGACATCAACGATAGTCTGGAAGTAAGAGCTAGTGACTACATGTTTTGAGATGCCTACATTAAAGTAAAAAGAATCTATCAATTATAAACAATGTTAATTAAATAAAACATACATACATGACATTTTAACAGTTATACCTACGTGTAAAAATCACTTTACAATGTGTCTCGCTGCTCCCTTTACAGTCGTTTCTGCTACCTTCACATCTTTCATAGCTTGTTTGATATTCATTTGTGAGGCACTCCTCTTCCTAAAAAAATACAATTCGGTTGGTGTAAATCTCATACTAACAGACCAACGAGCTGACTCTTGTCTCCCGCCCTCAGTCTCCCAGGTAGGTTGAGCCGATGTTGATCAACCAAAAACAGGGTCAGCTTTAGACCGTCTTGCTCTCCTCCTCCATTGTTGTTGCTGCCTTGCTAGCATGTCTAGCTCTTTTGAACTTGGAGTCTGTGGATGAGTCTTCACTCTCTGACTCCGGTTCGGCTCTTGCCTTACCCTTGCATTTTCTTTTCTGGGTTGACACCTCTCCTCTCCTCTCAAGGAGTTCATCATGCAATTACTCTCTCTGTTCAATCTTAATCTCCCGTTGAGAGGCTTTTCTTGTAAGGTAGCCTCTCATCTCTTCGCTCTTCTCCTTAGGCACCTTATCACATTTCTTGACATTGCCACATACTCCACTAATGTGTTGTTTGAACCGAAACACCCTCCCCCCCCGTTTATCTCCTTTCCACACCACTTGCATTTGACTCTTTTTTTTGATAAGTCTATCATGTGCCCGTGTTCCTAACCGACGTCAGAAAGACGTGCCAGCATTACATCATCCTCGTGATCGGCCATTATTTATACCTGCAACATGCGTAAACAATTTATATCAACTGTTAGACATGTATACAATTAGTTTAGGAGCTGTTCCGGAAGAGACCAACCTGTTAGATAGGATTTTCGGTATGTTGAAATCACTTTGGAGTTGTCGAAAATCTGTAAAAATTAACGTATAGGCATTTCAATGCTGAAATGTTATCAATAAGATGTTAATGTTGAAGAAACAGTCTAATCGGAGCAATTCGGGAAGAGAATAACCTGTCTAAAGGGTTGTTCGGTATGTTTAAAGGGTTACGGAGTCACCGGAAATGCATAGAAATCAGCTGGGGATTCCAACAAATATATTTTACCAAGAAGATTCAAACGATGAAGGAACGACTTGAACATAGTTGTTCGGAAAGAGAACAAAATGTTTAACCGATTACGGAGTCATCAGAAACGCGTAGAAATGAGCGTATGGAGAGTCCGGTGAAGAAATCTTATCAATAACTTTCAAATGATGAAAGAACAGCTTGAATAGAGTTGGAATCGGCTGAAGGAATTGCCGGAATCGCCTGAAGGATCGCCAGAATCGCCAAGGATTGCCAGAATCATTGGAATTGGCGACGGAATCAACTGATTCCGCTTGGATCACCGCTGCAACCTGCAAGGGACTGGATCGAGTGATTTTCGCCAGAATTGCCTTGGGAATTGCCGGATCGTCAAGAGCCCTTCCAAGTTCTGGTGTGCAGGGGCCGATTCCAGCCTTTAGGGGCGGAATCAGATCGATTTGAACCCGGTATCGAACCCGTTACCAGAAGCCCTTGCTTCCAGCGGAATTGGTCAGATCGACCGATTCCATTCTAAATCGGTCGGAATCAGATCGATTCTGACCAATTTGATTGATTTGGACCGATTCCTACAGAATTCCTAGTGGAATTGGTCCTTCAGCCAATAATCGGATCGGAATCGACCGATCTGATTCTGGATTCGGCTGATTCTGATCCGATTTCAGCGATTCTGCAATCCATGATTTATAGTCATACCATTCAAATTGATATGTATGCACTTGGATGCTTGTATATTCATTTTTTCTGTTTGTCTGTGATTTTTGTCAATTTTTGAAAATAAAAAAGCTGATCACTATTGATTCTGGACCAACTTCGTTCCCATTGGATCAGATTGTGATCAGAATCGGCCCTGGCTGATCCAGGATCCGATTCCCATGCCATAAAATTTTGCTAGTAGGTGGAATACGGGTTACAGTTCATTGTAAAAACATCATCACATAGGGGGAAAGGCTGTCATGAATTTTTCATGTCCTTTTGTGCCCAGCCATTTTCTGCACATATAAGATCTATGAAGACAGGTCATAGCCCATTGTAAAAACATCATCACATAAGGGGAAAAAGGCTGTCATGAATTTTCATGTCCTTTTTTGCTCAGCCAGTTTCTGCATATATAAGATCTATGAAGACAGTTGAAACGTTTTGGATTAGTGTTGCCCATGTTATGCCACATTTTGTATCCCAGCTTCTCTATTTTGCTTGGATTCAAGTGCATATTTTTTAATAGATTATCTTCAGATGCAAATGATCCCTAATGGCAGCTGATCCCGTGATCTCTTCAGGTGCCAATACCACTCACCACCTTTATGACAAAGAAGGAACAACTCATTCAGACTGACCATAGAAAGTCTGGGAGAAATGCATCCCAAAGTTGTGGATAGACGTCTGTAGGACTAGTGACAGCCAATTCTTCAATAAAAGAGCAGTGCCCCTTCTTGCCCATAGGGCCTCAGCAGCGTCGAGGAACATATTTGCTATAAGTATTGGATGATCCCACATTCAGAAACATGTGGTTTTGATCTTCAGGCATCAAACCACAGAATATACACAGTTTAGCTCTTTGATCTGTTAATCAATGAAGCCTGACTGATATAGGAAGTCTAATCCAAGTTTTTTTTCACAGAAATATTCTGAACTTCGAAGCAACTTTTTTGTCCTAGGCTAAAGGGGCCCAAGGAACTGTGGCCTGTGCCAGCATTCAAGACTTTGGTGACCGACCTAGTGGTGAAAACTTAGCTGGGACTCCAAAACCAAAATCTTGAATCAGGGTGATTATTCAAGCCCATGAAAGGGTGAGTCACCTGAAGTAGCTGGACAAAAGCAAGGTCTTCCTTATCGAGTAAATCCCTGTAGAAAAGAAACTTCCAATCTAGTGGGATAGAGTTTGGCTCTATGCAATCAACAATAGTGCTACCTTCCAATGCAAGCACAACATATATGGATCTTCTTCTAACTTCCAGCCACTGTGTTAGGGTTACATATGGGGTGTTTGGTTGCATGATAAAATGAGTTTTTATTATAAAAATATATTTTTGCAACGAAACTTGTTAAAAGGATGGTTGGCAATCATTACAAAAATGTTTTTATTGGGAGTTTGTTCTTAGATAAATAAGTGGGGAGGCTTATTTTTTGTTTCTTATGGTCTCCCACCTTTTTTAGTTGTGTGATCTCCAATCTTTTTGTTATCCAGCATCACCAAACATGATAATTTTATGTTCTAGTCGTGTAATTGTATAACAAAAGTGCATTCAAATTATCAACCATCTCATTAGGGTGTCAGTTCTGGTAATAATAAGTGTTTTTTGTCATATTTTGAATGCATTCACGGCCTAAAAGTATATATTGTTAAGAAACTTCTAAGATTCTTCGTTGCAGGTAGAAATCTTCTACAATGAGTTCCAAAGTCACCTCTTTTTGTTATTCTCATATTCATGGATTCCATAATTGGGGTTGGACCTGGATTGGCCAGATCTATGAAATGCAGTAGTGGCCTGTCCGGATCAGGATTGTCTGATCCTGACAAGGATCATCCATGGTGGATGCTGAACGTATAGGTAAAGGGTAATTCATGGCTGGTTCTTGCTGTGTTTTGCTGGAATAAGCAAGGTCCTTGAATACAATTATTTAGATAACTTCAGGATGGTCTCTGATCTGGCCTTTACTCATGAGCTGCAAAAGTTGGATTCAATTGTTTGCCAGACCTTTTATTTGGGAAAGGTTATGTAATTTGAGTGGGGTTGGTTTTCTCTCTTTACTGGATTTTGTTCCATCATCCTGATGGATACTCTGTACAAGACTTTCTTTGTGCTCTTTGTACTTTGTACCAATGATCTAGGGCCCTCTGCCGTGTTACCTTCTGAAAACCAGTAGGAATTCTAGCTGTCCTTTTTATGAAAGATTTTTATATACATTTGCCATTGCCTTGTTTCGTAATAAGGTTTTTGTGTACTGTGAATCCTGTAACAGGCTCCTACTAGATGCTTAATTTTTGTGTTTAACAAGATCAGTCCTCTATATTTTGAAACAAAACAAATAGTCCTTTTTTTCTATTTTGATTTTGTTTTTAACAGGTTAATCAATGATGGGAAACTAGTGGATGCTCTTGCCCTTTCGGACCGCTGTCTGCGTGATGGAGCATCAGATAGATTACTTCAGCTACTCATTGAACATGAAGAAGAAAACTTCAACTCTTCTGGGTATCCACAGGGTTTTGGTGCACATAATTCAAGTAATAGTTGGAAATATTGTCTTCGACTGAGAGATAAATATCTTGCTGCTGTTCTTACTCTCAAGTATGTGTTCTGTGAATCTTTGATTGCACTTGTTTTTTTTATAAAGTTACTAAATTCATCACATTTAAATTTTGTAATTGATCTGCTATTTATCTCTGATAAACCCATGTATTTCATAGCACTCATGGCTTCTGTATGTGGGGCATAGACCTGGTGACCTGTTTGGGCTGTTGGGATAGTTGACTCTGCCGTGGATGTCTGCACCCTTCAGCTATTCAGGTGGCTGTAGTCAGGCACTTTCCAAGCAAGTGCCTTCCCTTTCAGACCTGTTTATCCTGTGGAGATGTAAAGTTAAGATGGGAGTGCATGCGAAACTCTTCATGGCCTAACAGACTGATCATTTCTTGTTAAATGATCATGTGGTATCGAGGATGCTGTAAACAATTAGTTTGACAATTAACACAAAGATATCAGTAGAAAATGTCGTGGGAACAAAAACATAGGCAACATTTCTCATGAATGTCTTGTGGCCAATTTCAATTCTAAAATATATGAATATAGCTTAGCTCCATGATTCACATCAATACAATCAACATATTTCACCTATCCTGCATCACATATTTGTCCCTTTCTAAATCAATAAAAATCATCATAAATAAAAATTAACAACTGTGGGCAAAGGACTCATGTAGGATGTCATAACTAATTTAATAGCGAAAAATATTGTATTATTTAGCAAGTGGCATATAGCAGTAGATAAATTCGCAGCAGTGTCAAAACCAACACGTAACCAACTCATATATAAGAGTATAGGAACATAATTACTATCCCTAACATTATCCTCATCAGTATGCAGAAGTGAACTCACCTAGATTAATTTATCCTTAATCCCAAATTATTCAGGGTTGGCCTTGTGAATTCTCTTTCACCACTTGTGTCGTTTTTGTGTTATTTCTTCATTGTTATTTAAATCATTCAAATCATATTGAATTAAGGTCCTCCAAGTTAGTTTTGGTCTATCACATCCTCTCTCTTTTTTTCTTACTTCTACTATCTTGACACTTTCCATTTGTGTCCCATAGTTTTTAAGATGGTCGATATGCTAAGTGATGTCTTCTTTTATAGTAAAATTGATAGTCTAGTAAATATTTAAGTGACAAATAATATAAAAATAAATGTGTCAATATGTGTGTCCATTAATAATTTACAAGTGCATAGTGAAATATAATACTTGATTAGTATTGATTGTTGAAAATTACCCATCTAATTACTTGATCATAATTTTTATTTCATCAATCTATTTGTAATCAAAATTAACTATTTGTACTTTAATATTTCATCAAAAGTACTCAATTAAATTAGTATTAACACTTGTAGGTCTTATAGCTATGATTTTTTTCAACTTTAGTGGAACATTACGATCATAAAAGACTCTTATGGCTGCTCTATACTTCATTCATATTGCTTTAATCCTATAATCAATGGATTCATAGCATTATTCATCTTTTTTGATAAATGAATCTAGATATTTAGATTGAGTACTTTGAGATGGTATCACTCCATTCATGCTACCTCCTCCATCTTTACCAGTTTGGCCAGATCCAGAATTTTAACAAACATCAGATACGAAATACTGACTTAGTTTTCATTAAATGACTCAGAGAATTAGGATGTCAAGGTAACACTAGCCACAAACATCGAGAATCAATGGTGCTGGTGTTAAGAGTTACTCAAACATCAGATTCTCGCCAAACATTAATAGAAACAAAATATTGTCCCTGGATGAGCTCTCGATGACAATGACATCCTCACCTCTGAATGCATTCTCATTATCAGTGTGATCCCTGCTTGGGCTTAGAACAACTGTAATGCTTCAGTATTAGATGACCTGCAGAAAGTGTCTCACCCTATAATGTCACAATGATGTTAACCATAGGATTAAAACAAGATGGATAAAGTAGTGATTGGCTACAAAGGCTTGAGAATAGGCTGCAGGCATGGCTTATACCTTAGCCATGAATGGGCTGTCAAACATGGCTGTTATGTTTGGAGTATTTGATCTTGGATGTACGAAGAAACCCATGTCTCCCGATTAAAGTCAATTTGTCCAGCAAATGGACCTGAATATTGGTTACATGCAATGTGGACATGGGATAGGTTTGAGTTTCTTATTGGGTTCAACTGATGGATCAATTAGGAGACAGTTATATGACAAATAAATTTGGTTGGACCAAGACTAAGACTTAACATAGCCCTCATTCCAAGCCAACTAACTTCATGGAATCCAGTCACAAGTGGCTTAACGAAATGCACATTGAGTGGATTTATAAATTACATGTCCAAGATAACCATGCTGACATGTAATAGTCATTCATCCTAGAATGAAAAGTCATTCGGGAGAACATCTTTTATACCCGTAGATGTGACATCTTGTAGGCACGTTATCTTCCTGATGCTTGGGTTTTGTTCACTGTCTATTGAACTACTATGCTTTCTTCTCTAATTCTTTTGTATTAATTCTGTGATGAACAAATTCAGTCCCATACGTGATGTTTCACATAATCAAATTTACAGGGCATTTTTTTCATCTGCTTTGTATTTTTTATTTTTAGATACCCACTGAGCATAAGCATTGTGGTCATCTAACATGAGTAGTTTATTTTTATTATTGATGTATTCTGAAGTTTTTTTATTGCTTTCAGATACCTTCATCGATGGGAACTAAATGCTGCTATTGATGTTCTTACTATGTGCAATTGCCATCTGCCCCAAAATGATCCAATAACAAATGATGTATATTCCATATGTTCTTTGTTGCTTTTTTTCCTGAAGTGGGGATGCTGTTGTATATATAAATGTTACATCATGGTCTTTTGGCTTCTGCTGTTAGTTTAAGCAGATTTTTTTCTTTTTTTATATGCTTAGGTGTTGCACGTGCGACGATCTTTGCAAAGATACAAGCACATTTTATGTGCAGATGACCATTATAGCAGTTGGCAAGAGGTACATAGGCTTTTCTCTTTGTGTTTGCTCCAATTGTGGGGCTGCTCAGATTTTTCTTCCATCTTCTTGTTGATTGGAGCTTAATGCATTTTCATTGCCAGGTAGAAGCAGACTGCAAGGAAGATCCCGAAGGCTTAGCACTCAGGCTTGCTGGTAAAGGGGCTGTATCTGCAGCCCTGAAAGTAGCTGAAAGTGCATCATTATCTACTGATTTGCGGAGGGAATTACAGGGAAGGCAACTTGTTAAGCTGCTTACAACAGATCCTCTAAGTGGTGGAGGACCGGCAGAGGCTTCACGATTTCTTTCTTCATTGGTTGACCCTGATGATGCTATGCCAGTTGCAGTTAGTGCAATGCAGCTCTTACCTGACCTGCGGTCAAAGCAACTTCTTGTAAGTTATGATGGACAGTTGTATTTGCACAACTAACCAGCATACGTTTTTATATAATTTCAGAGCATCTTATTTTTCGCTATGCTCTTTCCTTTGCCCTCTTACCCTGTTCATGCAGGTGCACTTTTTCCTGAAAAGGAGAACTGGAAAGCTCTCAGATTGTGAGATTACTCGACTCAACTCTTGGGCAATGGGTCTTCATGTTCTGGCAATACTACCACCACCTTGGCAGCAAAGATGTTCTGCTTTGCATGAGAACCCTCACTTGATTCTTGAAGTTCTTCTAATGATGAAGCAACTTAACTATGCTTCTATGGTAGTCTCTTTTTTCTTACACCTGATTTCTAATTATCTTTTATGCAATATGTTTCTTTTCACGGCCTTTAAGTATTTAGATATTTAGGTCTCTAACCATATTGATTCTTTTTTCGTAGAAACCCAAGTGGGGCTGCAAACCGGTTTGGTAACAAAATTGCTTGTTTCCAATTCTGATTCTGATAAGTGTCAAGTGGTTCGGATTTTTACATCAGAGTCATGTTGATGGGGGACAGACTCGGACTTAACTAGCAATACGCAATGAATAAGAATCTGACTCCCTAATCAGGCTCTAGGGTTCCAATTTTAGAGTTTATCTAGCCAAGAAATTTTACCTAGAGACTAGAGTTACTTTCTCTTTTAATGAATCAGAAGGGGAAGAGAATGAGGGAGAGCGCAGTTTTGAAAATCTGAGATAGATTTTGAAATCGGCCCTACAGCTAACGAATCAGATTTTAGCTTATCTGGAGGGGTGGTTCTCTCAAATATGCCTTGCCAAGACCAACAGCAACAAAGAAAGAAGCTAGGACCTAATACGCACTTGGCATGGCATCACGACGAGATAATAAATGAACAGGAAATTAAACCATGCAAGGACGGGTTTCAGAGTGTACCTCCACAACTGGCTGTGGGGAAGACTATCTTCGGCTGAGAGATAGGTGTCCCCTTTAATTACAACTATTTATCAAATAGGTATAGGACCATAAAAATGACCCACACCTCGCAGGGTGGTAAAAGGTCAACAAATGTTCAAGTAGGGGATGCCTATCTTCAGGTTGACCAGAAATAAATGCAGCAACCGTCCTTATCAATAACTTCTGAGTGTTGATCGAAACCCGGAACAGTGGAAAGATCCTTCCCGAATTGTGGAATCAGGGATCCTCTGTATCAATACCCATAGGGTTCTGCTGACTATAAACACCGACAACCAGGAGGCTACCAAGGTGATAGCCGAATGGAGGTCCTCATCATTTTCCGGTAATAAACTGTAGGCAGACCATAGTGGAGGTTGCCGATTTTCTGTAGGCTCCTGACCAGAACAAGTTCAACCACAACGAACAGTACCTCTCGATCCTCAAACCGAACCCAACTCAGGCTGGAGTAAAGCCGGACCAGCCTCGGACCTCAATGACAACAGCATTGGCGCAGTTCTCCGACCAGGAAAACCAAAAGAAATCGGCTAGCAATCGTACCCGACTGGATTAGGACCAGTATTCAGCACAGTAAATGATCTCGGCAGAAAACGGTATAGGGGAAGACAGGAGGAATATAGATGTCATCTTCTTGAAACGGCTGGAAGAGGACCAGCCCCGGAGCTACAAAGAACACCCGCGAACCAGAGCCCAGATCCGGAAGAAGGGAAACTGTTGACCAGACAACAATCAATCGGGACTGGATTGGGACCAGTCTATAGCAAGGATTTCAGGCAAACAGCAAGGTAAAAGACTGCAACGATCAATATGTAACAAGACCCGGCTGCATATCGGTCATCCCAGCAGAGCCCTTATCGAACAGAATCAGAAACCCCGGATCTGGCCAATCACAGCCAAAGAAGACTATCCCATACGGAAACAAAGCACTGAGGAAGGAGCCACAGTGAACCGAACCAGATCGGAACCCTCTTCTGGGTCGTATAGTAGGGGCGAAACCCCATCGATGGAGGTCTTCGACTAGTAGGGAGAGGAATCGAAATACCTCGTCATCGACAAGGACTCAGATGAGTATTGTCTGCGGATATCAGCAATCACGTGCAGAAGGAGCTGAAGAGGATCCAGATCCTGCAACAACGAGATGACAAAGGGGAGGACGTCTCCTTCATCTCGGCTGCCTAGGAGCGTCTCCGTTCAACCACCAACCAACGTGCATCTCCGAGCGGGACAGAGGAGGAAGAACGGCCTGAGCTAGGCGTCGCTATCGGGGGAGGGAAGACCCCTCGCTCGATGAGAGATCCGGAGGAGGGAGAGCCGGAGAAGCAGAAGACCTCGCCGTCTGGAGGAGGTCACGGGCCCGAGGGGAAGAAGTTGAGGGACCGCCGCCGTCTGGAGGAGGTCGCGGAGATCGCGAGCCGGAGAAGGAGAAGACCTCGCCGTCTGGAGGAGATCGCGAGCCGGAGAAGGAGAAGACCTCGCCGTCTGGAGGAGGTCGCGAGCCGAGGGGAAGAAGAAGAGGGGCCGCCGCCGTCTGCAGGAGGTTGCGGAGGTTGCAAGCCTGAGGAGAAGAAGACCTGGAGGAGGTCGCGAGCCCGAGGAGAAGAAGACGAAGACTGTCGCCTGTGGGAAAAAGGGGGGAGTGGACCTCGCCGCCTGACGCCGACGGGACGGGAGAAAAGAGGAGGGGTCACAGAAGCTTCGGGAACCGGGAGGGAGGAGGCACCAACGGGAAAAAATCCTGTTCACTTTTCATTTCATCCATCATATCGCAAAAAGGAGGACTCGGATCCCCTTTATAGGACCGAGACCCACATATTTACATGTATACCCAAAAAGAGCAAAATATGCAGGAAGACCCTAGGACGCCTAAAATTCTAAGGACATCGTAGTAAAATCCAAAAAAAATGTAAATGACTCAAATAATAAATCAAAGAAATCAAACAATCATGCTCCCTAGCCAAATGGGGCCCAATGATTTTCTTCGACGTCCATAAACCTGCCTGAATCGGGGCCATTGCCTAGTGTCCCCACTACATGTGATTCAATTCCATTGTCAAAATCTGAACCAAATTCAATGATTTCTGAAATGTGTGAAAATAAGCTAATAAATCTCATATAAGTATTAAATTTTATTATAATAACTTCACACTTATTTTTAATTTTCTTGTCACTTTATATGTCATAATTTTTATAATTTGTTTACTTTTACTTTTAAAACTTAGCAAAGTCGGGAAAATAAATACAGAATTGACTGATTTCGATTCCTATTTTGGTAGCTTATGAGATTCAATAATCGATTCCAAATCCATTAATTCTTATTCAAGTCAAACCGGAACTTTGAAATTCTAGATTCCATTTACACCCCAAAACCCTTTCTTGTATTGTTAAGGTGACAAGGTGATGCGGGACAAACCGGCTAAACCGGGCTAGACGGACCGAAAATGACTTAAATCGGCGCTAATCGCCCTAAACAGAATTTAAGTAACCCAAAAATCGGCCTAAACCGATCCAAACCGGTCGAAACAGGCCGAACCAGCCCCAAACCGGGCTCAAGATGGTCTGAACCGGTCCAAACCGGCTTAGAACACCCTGAACCGGCCTGAACCGGGCGGTTCAGGCACCGAACCGGCCTGAACCGGGGGTGAACCCGGTCAGAACCGGTCGAACCGGCCGGGTGGCCGGTCCGGGGCCGCCGCGCGAGCCGGCCGCGCTCGAGGCGTGAGCGGGGGTCGTGGCGCCTTCTCGCGCGGACCCGAGCGGGGTTGCGTGGCCGAGATCCAGGCCGTCGCCCGTGTGCCGCCGTGGCGGCATCGCGGCCGCCCCGCGAATTCGCAAGCCGCGACAAAACCCCGCAGCACACCCGTCCGCACTCGTCGTCCTCGCCCGATCGTCGCAGCGTCGTCGTCGCCAACCGGACGGAGCTGCGCGGTGGAGCAGAGGGCGGCGACTTCGCGACGCTCGTTGTCTTCCGGACGGAGTTGCAGACGGCGGAGCAGGGGGGAGGAGTCTTCGCGCGGGGAGGGTGGAACCGGAGAGATGCCGCACGGGAGGGTAGATCCGGGGATCGCCGGAATCCCTCCCGAGACTTCCTCTTCTTCCGCCACTTCTTCTTCTCCTCTCGTCTGTTCATTGTTACCTCGGGAAGACGGAGACCGCGAGAGGGGGAGGGAACCAGGCATGGCCGCGACGTCCGGCGTTGTCCGGCCGGCGGAGGAGGAGCTGGCAGAGGCTGCCGTCGCCGGGATCATCCACACGCGCTTCTGCTTCTTCCCTCGTCGACCTCGCACCACAGGGGACTGACCACCACGCGCACATCCTGGCATCGCCGGAGTGATGCCGTCGGGGATGAAGAACCCGCAGAAGGACCAATCGTTGACGTCGCCGATGGAACTCGGGGAGGAGAAGATGAGAAGAAAGGCGCGGAGGCCTGAGGATGAGGAGGGAGGGAGAGTGGCCACTTACCAGGCCCGGAGGGTGGAAAGAGAAATGAGACATCGCCATAGGGGGGGTGGAGAGGAAGAGCGGGGCCGCAGCCCCCTACACGGGAGAACCAGGCCGCAGGCCTTTTCCAAAAATTCCAATCACTGTTGCTTGTTCGTATGTACATGACTCCTTATATAGGAGGAGAGGAGAACAATTAAAGAAAAAGGACTCCCCAAGACATCTATTTACATACTTGTCCTCGTAAGGACACAAATAAAATAAGAACACAAAATTTACCAAAATATGTCCCCATCACAAGGCATCTAAGATGCTTAAGGACACCATCTTCGCTTAACCACTGAGTTGTCCTCCCCTAAGCAGTAAAATTAGATATTAATACTATGTATACACATATATACATAGTATATATAGATAGAGATAGATAAATAAAATATATAGTAGACCTTAAAAGATTTAGATATAAAAGAGTTTTACTTATAATTATACACATATATATGTATAGATAGAGAGATATAAAGAAAATATATAGTAGATTTTAAAAGAATTAGATATAAGAGAGTTTTACATATCACTATATATTTGTATATTATAGTTGAATATGCCTATTTGTGCGTGCGTGCATCTAAATGTGTTTTATGTATGTAATTATGTATGTGTGGGTATATATTTTTGGAAAAGAGATAATCTTCATAAAATTAAGTGAGAGGGAGGAAAAAGGAGGCTGATACAGAAATTCATAATTTTTAAGTATGCGACCTATATTAGTAATTAAAATCTTAAACATCAGTAATAATATAAGTGATGGTGAAATATTTTAATATTTTTTTCACTATCATTAAATGGGCTGCCACGATGCATGGACAAAGCCTTTGGAATCTGGAAGAAAAATAATAATCATGTAAAGGCCCTGGGGAGCCTAGGCACCTTTTGGTCCCTAAAAAAGGTACCCAGGCACCTAGGTCTTTGAAGAAAATTTTTAGTCATGTAGGAGGCCCTTGTACCTTGGGTGCCTCTTGGCCCCCAAGAAAATCTAGAGCCCAGACAGGCACCTTGACAACTATGTCAAAACCCATTGAATCAGGTAAATTTATCAAGGAATAAAGGATAATAATAATAGGTTCTAACAAGAACCTATAACCATAGTTGTCAAGGTGACGAGACAACCAAGGGTTTAGGGGTGAAATTTCTGCTCAGGCAACAAAGCAGCCGCTTTGGTGTTGTCTAGGTGGTAAAAAATATATGTTAATACTATATACACATGATATACATATAATATATATAGAGAGAGAATTAAGAAAAATGTAAAGTAGGCTTTAAAAAGTTTAGGTATTAGAGCTTTTCATGTAATCATATGCATATTTATATATTGTAATTGATTTCGTGTATTATGTTTGCATGCATGTAAATGTGTTTTATGTAAGTAATTATGTATATCAGGGTATATATTTTAAAAATAATAATTCTTACAATCTAAGGGAGTCAAAGAGGAAAGGGGTTGGGAAAGAATTTTATAAAATTTTAAATATATATTCATAATTAAGGATATTAAATATATTTAATAGTATAAGGGATAGTGAAAGATTTTATAATGCTTTAACTATCATTAAATGGGCAGCCATGAATTTTGGATCGGCATGTGTGGTCAGGTCACAAGGTCAAGGGGTAGTGTTATTTATGAGGGGTATCCAGGGTCAATGTCCCTTGAAGAAAATTTTGTTAATCATATAGAAGGGCTAGGGGGCCTAGCCATGCGTCTTGCCTTAGGCTCCTTTTGGCTCCCAATAAAGGTGATGGGTATCCGATTCAAGAATTTTGGGGTCTATTTGCATTCCAGTCCTTAGGGACTTGTTTGTAAATACTTTAAGTTTGTTTTGAGTCTTTTTTTTGTTATATTCTGTCCTTAAGAGGACACATGTAAATTTCTTCATTGGAGGTCTCTTTTGTAGAGATGGTTCCTCTTTATAAGGAGCCCCAAACATGAAGAAAAAAAGAAGTGAAGAGTTTTTTTGGAAACGAGGCCTTAGGCCACCTGTTCATGTAGGGGGGCGTTTCCCCATTGGTCTTCTTCCACCTTCCCAATCGACCCGGAGGCCATTCCCAGTACCCTCACCTTCCTGGCTGATAGGGCTCCCACCTCTTCATCCTTGGCCTTGGAGCCTTCCTCCCTATCTTCCCCTTCTTGGTTCTATGGTTTTAGGGTTTAGGGTTTAGGCCACCTGTTCATGTAGGGGGGCGTTTCCCCATTGGTCTTCTTCCACCTTCCCAATCGACCCGGAGGCCATTCCCAGTACCCTCACCTTCCTGGCTGATAGGGCTCCCACCTCTTCATCCTTGGCCTTGGAGCCTTCCTCCCTATCTTCCCCTTCTTGGTTCTATGGTTTTGATGTCACCAGTTGTGGTTCATTCTGTTTTCATCTCCACTGTCATTCCCAGCTTCACTGTGCACAGCTGGGTCATCCAGTTGTCATCGGGAAGCTCTCCTGCAGCAGGTTTCTCATCAACAATGCCTTTGGACTGATCCGGCAATCCTAGGATGGTTCGGTGGGCACCTTTGTTGACATTAGCTTCCTAGCATCCCTGGAAGCCCGTCCATTCCCCAAGGAGGATTGCAGGATCCGAATTGGAGGCATGAGGCACTTGAGGCAAGTATCATGGGATTGGAATTGGGACCCAAAACGGTGGGACTTAGATCGGATCAGTGATCCTGGCCGATTATCTGTGAGGATTCCCTATCCAGACTGATAACTCTCCCGGATATGCCATATTGTGATCGAATCCGGTGACTTCAGCCCTTACTGGGTCCCGATGGACCCAGTAAGGGCTCCTTTACCGCCCAATAGGATGGGGAAGACCACAGCCGCAGCGGCCATGGAGGGATCGATTCCAGTAGATTCCAGCACTGATCCAACCCAATTCAATCAATATCGGTCGATTCCAGCAGGAGATTGGGTTGGATCGACCCTCCAAGTGAAAATGGAATCAAAACAGACTGATCTGATCTCAAAATCGGCCGATTCTGATCCAATACGGCCGCTTCTGCAATCAATGTTTTCTTTGGAATCTATTGTTTGATTATCTGTGGAAGGATTTCATTATCTAGAAAATCAAAGTGCTTTTTATGCATCGATAGTTGTTCTAATATCTGTTTACTGTTCTGTGTAGATCTTGAAAAATGTTTTGAGTCTTTGTGTGATGACTTATGTAGGTCTTCTTTTTTGCATTGCACTATCTATTGTTGTGTTATCTATTGAAGGATCTCATGATCTGTTTTCTGTGCATAGTTAATAGTCTCTATGTCCATTGCTATTCTACGCAGATCTTGAAAAGATTTAATTCTTTGTGTGATGACAAACTTGTTCTTACATATGCCGCAAAAGCAATTTCCATCAATGTCATTGCTACTCCAAGAGAATCAAGAGTATCAGTTTCTAGGACCAGGTCTAAACAGAAAGCAAAGACTAGCATGCTATCCCGATCTAACTTCACAAATAGTCTCAGTAACTTGCAGAGAGAAGCTCGCAGGGCTTTCTCCTGGGCTCCACGTGTAACTGCAAATAAGAATGCTCAGAAAGATCGTAAGAGAAAGGGCTCTGGGTTATTACCATCTGGAAGAGTTTCTCCGGAGGTGATGGCTGGCATACAGGAAGAGAGAACTTCTGCAGGATTTGCAGATGCTCAAGATCGGCCTCAGTTTGTGTCTGTTACGGAAGAATGGGTACTGACTGGAGATCCAAATAAAGATACTGCAGTCCGCTCATCTCACAGATACGATAGTTCTCCTGACATAATTCTCTTCAAGGTGTGTACAAGTAAGTTCATTTAGAAGTTTAGCCTTTAGGAGAATTCTTAGCATGACAGCATTACAATTGCAATCCCATTTCCAAATTGGCATTTTCATTGCCTCACCATCCTGCTTTATGCTGTTATTCAGTGATGACACAAATCTTGAATGATGCTTTCACTTTCTTGAGTGTAAATACTTGTATACGGTGTTTTATGATTTCTTGTTTTTTTATTCTTAATATGTCATTTGTCATAGTGGCATCTTTTTAAGATTTGTACAAGCTTCAATTTTCTGATGGAGGCTAAATGATTTTAATTAAGATCCAATCGTGATGTATTCTTAGGAAATACTTTCTTTGTGTTCGGATGAATTGATAGCAGCCAAAGGTGCACTCGAACTGTGTGTTTCCCAGATGAAGTGTGTACTCAGTTCCCAACAATTGCCTTTGCATTCTTCTGTGGAAGCAGTCAGCCGGGCTTATCATGCAACTGAAACTTTTGTTCAGGTACATGATTGGGATGACACAACATGGATATGAAGTCATTTACTTTCTTCCATTCAAACTGTTGAATAAGTTTTATGAATATTTTCAGGCCTTGATTCATGCAAAATATCAGCTCAGACAACTTTCTGGTTATCCTGAGCTGTTGAGCAATTTTGAAAGTAAAGATGCAGATGATGCATCTGTTGATACAGGCAGTTCTGGTGGTGGTAGTCCGTTTCCAGATGAGCTGTCTGAACTTACTGCACAAGCTAACCTTTGGCTAGGACGTGCAGAGCTTCTTCAAAGTCTTCTCGGGTCTGGAATTGTTGCCTCTCTTGATGACATTGCTGACAAGGAGTCATCTGCTCATTTATGTGACAGATTGATTAAGGATGAACGCTATAGCATGGCCATTTACACCTGCAAAAAATGCAAGGTGATGTTGCACATGGATGATGCAGAGACTGCATTTTCCTGTTTTTTTTACCAATGATGCAACCTTTTTTATTTTTAATTTTTTAATCATGTGAAATGTTTTCCTTTCAGATTAACGCTTTTCCTGTTTGGAATGCATGGGGCTATGCCTTAATTCGGATGGAGCACTATGCACAAGCTCGTGTGAAATTCAAGTGAGTGGTGCTATGTAATTTTATCCATGGTTCACCGGGTCGCGACCCGGGTTGCGACCCGGACCCGACCCGGTCTGTTTTGGGGCCGACCGACCCGGTCGCGACCCCAAGACCCCGACCCCATTTTAAATTTTTTATTATTATTTTTCGCGACCCGGGCCGACCCCGTCCCGACCTGGGTCACGACCCCGGCCGACCCGGGTCGGTTTGGGGCCAAACCAACTCGGTCCCGACTCCCGACCCCACCTTCCTTGATTTTATCTGCCTTCAGGAAGATTAATATTAATGAGCAACTGTAACCATCATACCATTAACAATTAATTACAGAGGTCTGTTCAAATGGTAGCTTTATTACCTTTATCTGTCTTTTATCAAACATATATGGCTGCTATCAACCAATAGGCTGTGTGCATGGACTTGGAAACTTTGAACCTGAAATTAACCCTTGAACTGGATCAAGGTAAATTGATCCTAGCTCACATGTATTCAGTTGGTTGTACCATTTCTTGTGATCTGGTGTTATCTTTGCCACTTTGCAACATGAATGAACCAGGGTTCACGTAGCTGCTTCTGATTTATTTCTGGGTTTTAAAGTCACAGCATATGGTGGTCTTTTCTTTGCTTTTGTAGTCACAAGGGGCATTTAATTTATATTTGGAATGAGATCATTTATTATGGATCAAGTTCTATTATTTAAATAACTATCTTTTTGAAGTTCAGACAAGCTCTTCAGCTGTGCAAAGAAGATCCTGCTTTGGTGATTCTGGACATAGTCAATACAATAGAGAGTGAGCCTCCAGTAGATGTTTCGGCTGTTCGTTCATTGTAAGTATTCATAGTTGCTGCACCTGGTCTCTTTTACCTTGTTCAACCCACTTTAATGGATTTACATTCTAATTCATTATGAATGTTCAAATTTGATGATGTGATTGGTATTTGATATGGTTACCTAAATTTCTGCAACCAGTTTCTATTGTACTACAATTAGTTGTTCAGTATGCAGAGCAGGTCCAAGTGATTTCTGTTGCTATCTGTTTTAGGATTATTGTTGTAACCCTTTGAAATATGATTGTTGTATATATGTGCAAGAATCTTAATGCCAAGCTCTATACTATATTACGTTGATTCTTCTGCCATGAAGATTAGGATCAAACATCTGAAACAGTGAGAAATTCATTTTTCTTTCTATGGTCATAACTGAAATATGTAATGAGAATAAATTGCATCCTAAGGATCTGATTGCATATAACCAAAAAGGTTTTTCCTCTTATCATGGTATGCACTCTCTTCCGTTAGGGAAGTTTAGGGAGAATATGTGGGAGTCTGGAGTCTGGAATCAGGAAACTGCTGCGGCAGAATTGGGTTGGACAACCATATCAGCTGCTCATTGTGAACAAAATCATCTAAGTTAAGGGAAATGTGAATTTTTGAATCATTTTTTCTGAATTCTAAGAAGTTAAAATAGAGATTATAAGAAAGCAAAGAAACTTTTATCAGTTTAATATGCTGCAACTCCTGATGATCAAGCAATGTCGATCTCTAGCAGAAGCTGTTCTGATGCAAGACCTGCAAGGATAAACAGGGACAGAACAGAGAGAAGGATCGTGGTGGATGGAGTAGCCAATTGTACTCCTGGTTGTCAGCACCACCTCTTATTTATAGAAGGCATAATACACAGAATACAGGTGCTGTGTGAATTTCTGACTACCGGGCAGCAATTCCTCTGGTTGATGTGAATGAATACAAAAGCAAACAAAACAGAAGGCGGTGCGGAAGGTGTGAAGAGCCAAACATTCCAGATTCTACAAGAGTTCAGCAAAACTGTAATTAACCTGTAACTAGGATGTAAAAGTGGTTCCAAGTGTCAAAATTAGTATTATCAAGTTGTGTTTATTTGATCCACATAGTCAAGGTAATTTGACCGATTTTTTGGATTTGGGCTAATGGAGTTGACTTCATCTAAGTCTTCTTTTATTTTATTTCTTTTTTGGAGTGTCATGTTTCCATTATAGAACCTGACAGTAACCATAAATTTTTGTTTTATCCGGATCAGCCATTCAACCTATTTGAACTAGAATTAGCTGACTTCTTGAACTGTTGGATTTTGATAAAGGTGTCCAAACATTGGTGCAAATGGACATAGGGAAAGTCAATCTCTCTTTTCTGATGAGGAGTTTGTGTTTTTCATATTGATCACTTCCTGGCACCTTATTTTGATTTTTTCTGGGGAATATAGTAAGACGAACATTTATTTGAGAATCAAACCTTCTGTATTTTAGCCATTTTCTTGTGTGCTTGACTGCTTACTTTTATGAGTAAGAAATCCTCATATACTGTTCACAATGGAAGCATTTTCAACGGTTTATCTGTTAAGCCACTTATGGCTGAATTCTCTTGGTTCTCGTGTATCACATGACAGATTGACTAATGTTTCAGGTATGAGCATCTTTCTGAAAGTGCATCAATAATTTTGGATGATTCTCTATCTGCTGATTCATATCTCAGTATTCTTTATGTACCATCTACCTTTCCACGCTCTGAGAGGTGTAGACGATCTCAGAGGTCTTCAAATGATCAACCATTCTTCTCTATCTTAGAATTTGATGAAGGTCCAATAAGCAACTTGGACAGTGTGCGATATGCTGAATGTATTCATTACCTACAAGAGGTAAGCCTCTGGTACAGACAAAAATGTTTCTATCATTCTGGGAAGTTCTGACATCTGACTCACTGATTACAGACAAAAAAGTGGCTTTTGTCTCTAGATTGCAATTTACAAACAAAAGATGTTTGTTAAAAGGGATACATATTTTGTTTTGTGCATAATAATTATTGCAACCAGCATTAAGCTTGGCATTTATGTTCATGTCTTTATATTTTACCATTGCGTTCCTGTTTCAAGCCTGATCTTTGCAGGCATTTGTGAACTTAATTTTTATATCATACAAGAAATGCCTCTTATTAGTATTGTATGGCTCTATGATTATATGGGATCTTGTTTAACCTGTACTGAACTTACATTTTGCAGTACGCTCGCCCACATATGCTCAACTTTATGTTCAGACATGGTCACTATTCTGATGCTTGCAGTCTTTTCTTTCCGCCTAATGCTGTTCCATCACCTCCTCAGCCATCATGTGTTGCTACAGCTTCCTCTGCATCCACTCAAAGGCCTGATCCTTTGGCCACTGATTATGGAACTATTGATGATTTGTGTGAGCTGTGCATTGCCTATGGAGTAGTGAGTGCTCTGGACGATGTAGTATCTGAAAGAGTTGCTTCAGTATCACAGGATCCAGCAGTGAACCAATACACTACTACAGCACTTGCACGGATATGCAACTATTTTGAGACTCATCGCCATTTCAATTTTCTATACCGGTTTCAAGTATGTGAATTATCTTTTAACAATGTTATGGATATTCTGCTCAATCGGCCAAAATTTTAGATGCTACTTGAAAATTTTACAACCATGTTAATTTTTCCCAGTTACTTTTTGTCCTTTTAAATTAGATTTGTTTTTCCTTGTTCCTTTTGTCCACTTTGCCTTAATATTCTAAATGATATGGCATACGTAGAAGAACTTTATGGAAATCATATTCGTCGATCATGTTATCTCTGCCTTTTTCTTTATCGTCTAGGTGCTAATATTCATCATTATTCTTGCTTGTTATGTTGCTACATATGCAAAGATTTGTCAGAAAGATTGATCCAAGGAGGTGCATTCCATATGGGGAGGTATATAGTGAATCCTTTAAAATCTTACGCCAAGGCATTATTGACCTTTACTAGGAAAAATAATCTTAATCACTATTTTTCCATGTCTTATACCTTGTGGGAAGCCTAAATTCCTTGATGTTAAAAAAAAAAAGAGGGGCTAAAAAATGACGCGCCTCGACAGACTTGGCTGGTCTTTATCATCGATTGGCCAAAGGTAACATTGCCAAAATAAATACAACTAAGGTGAAAACCTAGAAAGGTATTTTAGGCAAAAATGGATGACCCTCCTGCACGAAAACCATGAAAAGTAGTGTGGGCAAAAGTGAAAAGGGAACTAGCTCAGGAGAAGAAAGAAGAAAAAATACAAAAGTCATGTTAAGTCTAGTATGATGGCTTCTCTATGCTTGGACCAGAGTTTTCTTCTGTAGCTTTGTATTTTTCTTTCATGCAACAAATGAAGAAAACTCTTTCACATAATTGATCTGGCATAAATTTATTTTTCAATGTCCTTTGACTTCTAAAAGTCTATTCCTCCTAGTATGGCACAATTATATTAATGTATACCTTCTATCTCTTTTATATTTTTACTTGCAGTACAGATTTCTACATCATGGCTGGATCCTACATTTGCCAGGTTGATCCCAATCAAGGATCATAGGATTGGAATCAGCCACTAGATCGGCTAGTGCTGATTCCGATCCAATCCGGATTAGTAGATTCGGCCAATTCTATGGGAAAAAAACCCATCCAGAATCAGTCCAGATCAGTTCTTCAAAAACCCAAAAAAACATACAAAAACTTATAAAATAAGCTTTCCCATGAGATTTCGATCCTATCCAACTCTTTTGGACATAAATTGTGGTTGTAATGACAAATCCGGAATCTCGGGAAGTTATATGAGCTGGGGACTTCACCACCTAATAGGGTGGGGAAGATGCAACGGCACCATAGGTGCACTGCCACCGCCTCAGCAGCCAATGCTAGCGAGGAATCGAATCTTCCGATTTGGTCTTATTCCAACTGATTCCAGTGGGATATTGGATGGGTCTCTTCCCCTAAAATTGGGCCTATCCAATGAATCGGCCGATTTCATGATCCATGATCCCAATCAAGATCCACAGATCAGCCAATCTGCCTGAAGCCTATGATCTGCCTAGGTTAGGCTGATCCTGGCCCAACTATGCCAAGATTCAGTTCATGTTGTTTTAGTTGGGCTTGATCAGCTGATCCTGGATCAGTTAATCTTCACTCAAGATTGACCGATCTGGTGCAGCAAGATCAGTCTGGATCAGCCTATTCTGTTCTGGAATCAGCCAAATCCTGGACTATCCAGCCAGATCCAGATCCCCCCCCACAATCCTGATTGGCCAGCCCTGCTAACCATGTTTAAGTATCATTATATCAATCCGGGTGGGGAAGATGCAGAGGCACCGTAGGTGCACTGCCACCGCCTCAGCAGCCAATGCTAGCCAGGAATCGAATCTGCCGATTCTGTCTTATTCCAACCGATTCCATTATCGAGAGTGGATCGGTCTCTTCTCCTAAAATTGGGCCGATCCAATGAATCGGCCGATTTCATGATCCATGATCCCAATCAAGATCAACAGATCAGCCAATCTGCCTGAAGCCTATGATCTGCCTAGGTTAGGCTGATCCTGGCCCAACTATGCCAAGATTCAGTTCATGTTGGCTTAGTCGGGCTTGATCGGCTGATCCAGTCAATTATAAGCTTGGATCAGTTAATCTTCACTCAAGATTGGCCGATCTGGTGCAATAAGATCAGTCTGGATCAGCCTTTTCTGTTCTGGAATCAGCCAAATCCTGGACTATCCAGCCAGATCCAGGTCCCCCCCCCACACACAATCCTGATTGGCCAGCCCTGCTAACCATGTTTAAATATCACTATAATAAGCAATCCACCTATCTCCAATTTTACCATCTTTTACAGAAAATAACTTTCACTATCTTTAATGCACCTAACTTGGTTAAGATCCCAACCATTGTGTGATCGTTCCCATCCAGCCAACAAGAAGCATTGAGGTATTGAGCGTTCAATAAAAATGGCTTACCATGCGGTATTTCTAAGGCACTGATGAGACTTTTTATTCTATATTTATCTACTGTAGTCTTGTAAAATTTTGTACTATGTTCATGCAAGTGATAGCATTTTATCATTTTTGAGTGGCAATGTAGTTTGAAAACTGTTAAGACTTCTTGGCATAATCTTTGTGATATTTTGGTAACTTTCATCAGCAATGCGAGTAGCTAACTGCTGTTGTCTCAGGTAATCAGGGGTGACCATGTTGCTGCTGGTCTTTGCTGCATTCAACTATTTATGAATTCAGTAGCTCAGGAGGAGGCAATAAGACATCTAGATCGTGCCAAGGTAATACATGAGCAAAGATATAAGTATAAACTAAACCATAATTTCTATCTATTGCAACATGTCTTCTACTGTCTCCCCCTTGGTATAGTCTGGAGACCTTTGCCTCTTTCTATAGATTAGCTTCAGAGATGTGCCTGCTTTTAGAATGTCTCTTAATAGGACGTAGCTCATTAAAAAAAATTAACAAAATGCCATGTAGAAAGGATATAGTACCAACACTAAATCCTAAACCTCTATATCCCTTTACAGAGCAAGAATGTCAATGGATGAACTTCTCCCACCCACGAAGTTGAAATTGGGGGAAATAATATTAGCATCTCTGCTCTATCTGGGTTTTTATTGCTCATGTATGCATTTAAGGCTCTTTATCTTTGCTTATTATGGTTTTATAATACATGCCATATGTAAGCCAATGCTTTCAAATAACGGTAATTGTGTTAATGAATGTAGATGCATTTCGAAGAAGGATTATCTGCTAGACACAGGGCTGGTGAAATGACCAAGCTTCCTTCAAAGACTGCTCGTGGGAAAAGTGCCTCAGAAAAGCTTAGTGAGGAGGGCCTTGTTAAGTACTCTGCTCGTGTGGCAATTCAGGTGCCAATGAACTATTTGTATATGTTATTCTTTAACGTTTCCTTTGAATCTTTTAAAGGCTGTTGATGGTTTTAGTTGTGATTAAAAATGTTAATTAAGAAGTATTTTCAACATGCATATTAGTTTCTCAAGAAAATAAGATTTTGTTTTATTCACGAATGTTTCAACAATTACCTGCAAAAACAGTCATAATAAGATGATTACTGGTACTCTTCCAGGCTTTGATATTTGGAACTCTGCTTCTAAGGAATTAATTTATAGCTCCAACCTGAGGCACTATATTCAAGTTGATATATATGTATGTCAGCTTGCTAAATAGCTACATATCTTCTATATGCATGCATATGCATTGCATTTCACACAGGTCTACATCTGTTGTATTCTTATGATTTGTTGTCATTCTCAGTGTGGAACTAAGTTACGTTGGCTAATTTTTTTTGGAATGACAAAATATGCAGAAATACTCTATAAATAAGATAGTATCAATGTTGTTTCTCTTTCCTTTGCTGTTTTCCTCTTTGTTTTATAAGTGGAGTAGGTCATAGTCGATGTTAACTTCTTTTCATCTAGTAAAACAACTCTTTTACAATATTTTCTTCTTTCTTTGTAACCATTTGTGATGTCGTTTGGAACATGCAGGTGGAAGTCGTTAGAGCATTCAGTGGAACAAATAAGCATCCATGGAAGCATTCACTTTTTGGAAATCCAAATGATTCGGAAACATTCAGGTCTGCTAATAGTTATTTATCTTAATGCGTATAACATAAGAAGTAAGAAAATTATCAGGTTCCATAATGTTGTTGAGTTTAAAATTGTATGAAACTAAACATATTTTTTAGCTCATTTTTTCTAACATTTTTGTTGGTGACAGTTGTCACAATGGCAAAATTAAACTCAACACAAACAAAAGAAGAGTGTGAGGCAAGCAGCAAGCCCAACCATTTCTCTAGAGAAATATCCATTGATCATTTTAGTACTTGTATACTTCTGGGCTTGAGATGACTCAACTCCAGAAAACTTGTATATATAATGCATCTGTATCGTTGATGCAACTGGTCTCAAATTTATTTTGCAGCAGGAAGTCCTATATTGCTTATTTAGGTTGCAGCTCTTGTTCGGAAATGTTTTGAGATGGGAATATCATCTTCAGCTCTAGATTTCCATTTGTTTTTTTTTCTTCCCATCTGATTCATGTCCTTTTTAGATTCAGCAAATTTTTTGAGATGGGGAATATCATCTTCAGCGGTAGATTTCCATTTGTTTTTTTCCTTATCTATTTCATGTACTATTTAGATTCAGTAAATCCAAGTCTTATAACTGTGTTTGTCTTCTCCTTACTGTATTCTAGATTTCCACCTGATGCACACACACCATTGCACTTTAAACCACTCAAAGGAGGAAAGGTAGTGTGATTTGCCAAGGTTATTTAAGAGTAAAATCTCATGACAGAAAGGGTGTCATCACTTTAGACCACCCAAAGGAGGAAAGATAGTGTGATTTGCGAAGTTTATTTAAGAGTAAAAACTTATGACAGAAAGGGTGGCATACTGTCATGCTCAACTTGTAAAGGAATTTACAGGTTTTCGTGTCTGTCAAAATATTATAGATGTTTGAGATATGTTATATGTGATTGAGCTTGACAATATTTAAACTGATTATACTTGTCTTTATCTTCTTATCTTTAAAACTTGCAGAAGAAGGTGTGAGGTTGCAGAAACCCTTGCTGAGAAGAATTTTGATTTGGCTTTCCGAGTAATTTATGAGTTTAATCTTCCAGGTATCATCTCAATACCCTTTCTGCCCTTGCCATCCTGTCACTTTATATTCAACTTACATTTTGGCATCAATTGCCCGTTTGTAGCTGTGGATATATATGCTGCAGTAGGCGCATCCCTTGCAGAGAGAAAGAAAGGCAGTCAGTTAACAGAATTCCTGAGGAATGTAAAAGGCACAATAGATGAAGAGGATATGGATCAGGTAGTCCTTTTCTTTTACTCCTTATTTGTGGCTCTATGTACTTCTCTGATAATAGTAATAATAACTTTTACAACAATAACGTTTACCTTGGTAGTAATAGTCATGGTAACTTGAACATGCCTTGTCACATTTTATGTTCGTTAATCAATTTTCAGATGGAAGGGTCTAAACATGGAAGGCTGGGGCTCTCTCTCTATCTCTCTTTAACTATATATATAAATAGTTTTTTGTTTATAATTTATTTTATTATATTTTTATGATTTTTTATTTTTGTCTGATTTTTCAGGAGCTGACTGATCAGCTCTTTAATTCTGGTTGAAATATTTGTAATATCCAGTAAACGACACTCAATAACTCTTCCACATTTTCATAGTATGACTCATATCCCTTTATAATTTGAGCAATCTATACACATTTTTTTTGTAAAAATAGGAATGATGATGCTTTTTTTATTCTTTTGACATTTTTAGGAATTCTGATTTTGTTAAAAAGTACAGCTAACAGTTCCAGCCCCAAATCCTCCAAACGTTTTCATACTTTAATAGAGATTCTATTTAGACCACATGTCTTAACTTGTTTTTATCCTCTTCAATATCTCCTTAACACTTGAAAATCTAATCCCCCCTCTCTCTAATCTATGAATTATCTTTTATGCCTTTTTTACTTTCAAGTTTCTTATGCCTATATTTGAAAGTTTCATCTCTTGTTCGTCTAACCGTCTTTTTTATTTTATTTTTAAAATCTTATATTGTTCACAAGTTCATTTTTCATTGTTATCACACTTCCAATTTTTTATACCAATCTCTCTTATTCTTTATTGTCTGTTACACTTCTACCATCATCATCATCTCATTTTTTGATGGTAGCCATGTTCAACTACATAGCATTAGCTTTTATGTTTGACCTCCAATTCTTAAATGTCTCTTGCTTCAACCTTTTTAATTTTTACTATTTGATTCTAGCAGAAGATTTTTTTTTAATTATGTTTGTTTGTCTCGTGATCTTGGCACGTGAGATTTCTAACTTATGTTGACTTGTTAAAGCTTCATTAGGAATAAATTTATATTTTGTTCATGGTTTTGTTTGGTTTACGAGAATTTTTTTTTTCAAACCAAACATACCTTTGGAACTAAACCAAATTAATTCTATTTGGTTTTGTTTTGTTCGGGTCAAACCATATTTTATCAAGGTATAGTATATATGCCTACATATGATATTTATAGTTTGTCTAAATCGTATTTTAATATAGTATAGTGTATATATGTATATACATGACTAGTTTTACCTTAAGTATTGTTAAAATATTTATTTTTACATGAAAAATATATGAAAATATTGTTAACATGCATAAATTAAAATAATTTTTAGTCCAATCCAAGTTATTAAGTTTACTGGTTTGGTTTGGTTTAAAGGACCTTTGTAACCAAATCACTAGTTTGGTTTAGTTTCTTGGGTCGAACCAAATAGTGAACACCTATACTTTGCAAAGAGCACACTTAGTCTTTCTTGTAAAAATGAAGTCGATATGAGTTTTATTTTGTTCAGTTTTAAATATTATTAAATGAAATTATCTTTTAATAAATGGGTATTTCTTAGTGCCATTGGTTATAGTGAAATCAAGGATACTTTTCTTTTTTCATTTACAGTTCTATGACCAAAACTCCCATGGATTCTCATATCAATGCCATTTATTCCAACATGCCTGTTGAGATCTCCAATAAATATATTATATTCATTTGGTGTACTCTACATAAGGTCATCCACATTCTACCAAAATTTGTTTTAATGTCACTTCCTAGTCTAATTTGTAGAGCACAAGCACTGACTACATTAATTACCTCCTATTTTGTAATGTCTTTTACAAGAATAATTGGATCTTTTGCTCTTTTCACGGACATCAGCGCATCCTTCAATGTTTTATCAACAATAATACATACCATATTCTTATTTCTTGCATTTTTTGTTAATGCATTGTATTATCTTGGAAAGAATGGGTAAAAGAAATAGTGAGTAAGCACTTCAAGACAGAATCATGCTTCCAAAAATTAGGTCAGCACCTCCTATAGTAAAGCTGGGAAATGGCCATCATACATTTCTGTATAAAACCTCAGGTGTAACCAAAAGTGGATTCATTACATTGATATTGCTTGAACATTGGATTCATATCCAACTATGAAATGTAGTCATCGTTTGTTGGTCAGGAAGTTTGTAATATATAGCATTGTGTACATTTCAGCCAGAGAGGAATATCATTTCTGAATAGAAAGTGATATCATTGCTTTCAGGGATGTAATCGACCACAGTTTTCCTCATTATAATAATCTATGTATCCAATTGTATCAACTAGTATATGCTATATTACTAGTTATGTTATTGCTTAGGTGTTACACCTAACAAAGTTCATAAACCATTGTATGTTGTGATAGACAAAGCCTGGATCCAAACTTGATAATGTGCTTAATTCTTTTGTTTAGGTACTAAGTGCAGCAATTAATGTATATGCCAATAAGCACAAGGAACGTCCTGACCGGTTGATTGACATGCTGACAAGCAACCACAGGTCTGTTGTTACTTTGAATTATTTTCTTGTTTAACTTTGTCTTCTTCATCCTTTAAGAAGACCGATTGTTGATTTATGTTATAAAAAACATGTCGTACTCCTTTTTTGTTTTGAATCACAAAGCTTCAATATCAACATTGTTAAATTTTTTAGGTGTCTATAATAATTTGCAGAAAGCTTTAGGGTTCTGGATTTAAGGATGCTTGAGGGTGGGAGAGGGGTTTGGAGGGGATGAAGAGGATGGAATGCAAGTGATAAGAGAGGATGAAACTCCAGTAACTCGTTATGAAGGATTAAGCCAGCCAGCTTCCTCTTCATGTGTCTCTTTTCATGGTAATTACATGTGATCCGTCGGTGGAGGTCATTGGATCAAGGATTGCTGAAGTGCTGTCCCATGCTAGTTTTGCTTGAGTGAGGTTCTATGAAGGCAGCAAGCTTTGTAGGACCTTACTGCAAAGGAGTTCAGTATATTTAAGATCTCCCCTATTCTGTCTCTAGATGGAAGCTAGGAGGGACTTTGTGTGCTATGTTATCCGAGGCACAAGGCCCCTGAGGTGAATGGAGGATCGACTCACCTCAGGCACTTGAGGTGAGATATACTTTTGAAGAACATAAAAAACACAACTCACTTCTAGGGCCTGCAGGGCATCAGGACGTTGGGACCTCAAGGTGGAAGATTAGTCATTGGGGGTTTTGGGTGGGAGGAAGAGGACTTTCAGTTACCAGATTCGGCCATTATTGGGTCTGGATCTGGGCTAAGCGAGGTGTTTTTGCCTCATCTCGCCTCAGTGCCTAGGTGCTTGAAGCGAGCGTCTCTAATAACATGGCCTGAGTGCTGATGTAGGAAGTGTTGTGAGGACACTCAGGATGTCTGGTTTGACCTGCCTCGTATCTGCAACATCCACAATTATGACACATGCTGCTTTCAATTGTTGAGGATTATTCAGGACACTGGCTAGTAATTTTTATTATTTGTCTGTACTTTTGGGTTTTGGGCATTTTTGCAAATGCGGGAACTTCTAGTTCTAAGGTTTTATTTTGAACCCCTTGGAAGGAGGCCTGAAATCATCTGAAAGTATGGCTTGAAGATATTCTCATTTTTCTGAGAGTCACCTGCTATACATGTTACACTTCATTTTAACAGCAGAAGGTACAACACAAGGAAATTACTGGACACGAGATGTGTTGTCTTGCTCCAGCGTGAACATCTCCATGTCCCATCAAAGCAGAAATGTAGAAAGACCTTGAGATTATTATCCACTCCTCTTCTGCAGAAACACATGACAGTACCCTAGTCCCAGGCATCTTGCATGCACTCTGACATTCGCCTTTGGGCTGCCATGGAGCTCAGTCTTACTACAGTCCTGCCTGAAACTCCTCCCCCCCCCCAAGGTGGCTTTTGACCAGTCTCCCCCATAACCCTGGGACTAGTCCTACCTACTTCCTGTTCTGAATTTTCTAATGCAGTTTCCAATGCTGGCAAGAGTGGACGGTAGTTGCAAGGCAGTTTCAGAGTGATTGCCCATACTGGAGATAGACGTACGACCTGAGAACTCACAGGAAGAGACACATCTTTAAAGATCTTCCTCATGTCCTTCCTTTTCCCTCTCCTTCTCCATCTCCCTTCTCACATCACCCCATGCTTGGCAAAGGCTTTCTTCTCTCCTTTTTCTCTATTCCATCCTGTCCTGCCTTCTATATGCAATGCCTCACACTTGGTTGAATACTCACTCCTTTCCTTCTCTTACCCTCATCTTGGCTCAAGAAGCACCTCTCACTCACTCTTCTCCTCAACGTGTTGTTTGAGCTTCAAGTCTAGACTGGCATTGTCTTAAAACAATAAATCTTAGCATCAACTAGCTCTCACTTGCAACCGCTCCTAGATCTTCTAGTTAACCTCATTTTTCTATGTTTTGCAGTATTAGCCATGGTATGCCGGGTCGCGACCCGGGTCGCGACCCGGCCCCGACCCGGTCGGGTTTAGGCCCGACCGGCTCGGTCGCGACCCGGTCGGGGCGACTCCCCCGGCCGGGTCGCGGAGTCGTGGCCGGGTCGCGCGAGTCGCGCGACTCTGTCCGGCAACCCGGCCGCGACCGCGCGTTGCACCGTCGGCAACCCGGTCATACGACCGTTGCCAACGGTCTCGGGGGGCGCAGCCCCCCATTCAGCCCCTCGGGGCTATTTAAAGCCCCTGCGGGCTCTCCTTACTCCCACCCCCACTCTCACTCTCAACCTCTCATTTCGTGCTCATCGCTCTCATTGCTCAAATTTTTTGTCTCATTTACTTAATTATTTCATCAAGCATTGGATTAGTTCATTTAGTATATTTATTTAATATTAGTTCCCATTGATTAGTGGGTTAAGTAGTTTATTCTTTTTAATACTTATTTGCTTTACTTGCATACTTAGTTACCTAGAAGATTAGTTAGATATTTAGTTTAGTAGTTACTTAACACATCATTAGTCGGAAGGTATAGTTACTTATTTAATTATATAATTAGTTAGTCATTTATTTTACATAATTAAAAGTTTACTTAGATTAGTAGTGACTAATTAACGTCATTAGTTTTTTAAATAGTTAATTACTTACTTAAGTAATTATTTAGTTAAAAAATGTCTTCTCCAAGCCAAACAACCCAAACTACGGCGCGACCCGGAGTGATCCCATTGCATTGCAATTTAATCTGACCTACGGCGGAGTAGAAAAGTGCGGCAATGTAAATATCGCGACAAAGTAATATTCGCGGTATTTATCGTTTAAAATTTCATCTTGCGAAGCATGAAGGGAAATGTTCTTCCTCGTACACGGACTCCGCCGGAGGTCGGAGCTCAATTTCGTAGGCACCTACAAGCGATGAGCAAACGAAGGAACCAAGAAAAGACATAAAGGGACCGACCGAGAAGAATTGCAACAACCGGGGAGACGATCCGTACACATTTACGGAACCGGACAAGAGAGGCCGGATATTTTTGGAGACGAAGAGTACGAAGGTATGGGAGGTGTTACTCATAAACGTGCTTCATTATTCTATTTTAAAGGATAATTAAGTAGCCTTGATACTTAAATGTTTTTTAAAAGATGAACTCTCACGAGGATGGAAGAAGTCGAAGATCATTCGCCGAGAAGACTTCTAAGGAACGCAGAGGCCGAACGATGGGTCGGTGCAGTGCTAGGAGTGGTCGAGGTAGCGGAAGAGGATCCAACAACCAACCGCAAGATCGGTTCGTGATCTCACACAAGACGACGACCCGACGGTAGGTCCCGTGGATCCGTAATCACTGCATCTACGACAACGTCAAACAACAATCACGACGGCGACGAAGAACCTCAAATTATGTAAGGATAGGATTGGCCGGGCAACGCGTGGCGTGGTTCTTTCACTACGCATTCCGCAAATGCCGCGAAGGGACCATACTACGAGAATACGATCGACACGATCGCGTACGTCGGGAGGGGAGTGCTTGGTCCCGAAACCCAAAGGAGATATACAATGTATATCTTCCTACGGAGGTGCAAGAAAAAGTACGTGCAGAGTCATTTCGAACGCATCCCAGGAACGAGGTTGTACGTTAATGACCGACGGATGGACCTAATTAAAGTTTCGTTTACTCATTCATATTAGATGTATTAACATTCTTTTTCGGGTATAACTTATTTATCATCTTATACTTACTGTGTATTACTAGGAAGACTACGATCAATTTCCTTGGTACACAATAAGCCGCACTTGCCTGAAGTCGGTCGACGCATCGGGGCAGTGTAAAGAATGCGTAGTATCTTTACTAATTGATGAATGGAGCGATGATGAAGAAATAGGAGAGAGCCGGGTAGTTCAAGTAGTCACAGACAACGCGGTCGCATACAAAGCCGGCTGGCCGGGGACGCTTACGGTCAAAAGACAAAGTTGTATGACACCACTGTTCGCCCACTCTTTAGACTTGATGTTGGAGGATATATGCAAGGATCCTCAAAATGAGCAGAAGTTAAGCTACCTCACTTTATTTCTTCATTTATTTATAACCACAACTTTTTCCTTGCACTTACGAGGGAACACACCGTGGGCGAGAGTTGTTACGGCCCTGCAACCCGGTTCGCCTCCCACTATATTTCCTTAGAAAGTTTATCGAGTCAAATGAGAGCTTTAACTCAAAATGGTCATTTCACCGGGTTGGGGTAGTTGGATGGCTAGATGAACCCATCGGATAAGAAAGGGGAGAAAAGTAGAAGAGACAATAGAGAGTGAGATTTTTGGAAAGCGTTAAGAAGACGTTAGACATCGTCCAACCCATAGTGAAGGTATTAAGGATAGTTGACGGAGATAGAAAAGTAGACATGGGGTATTTATTCGACGCGGTTGAGAGAGCGAAGGAAGAAATGTCCAAGACCGTGTCGGACTTCGCCAGTGGTGGGATATTAGTATAGTCGCCCAGAGCGTACATTACATCAACCCATACATGCAAGAAGTATATTTTCTTAAACATTTACTAATCTTTTTAGTAATCACTGTTGCGTATAACTTGTTTACTAATACTATTTGTTTCGTAGGTTACTTTTTCAACCCAAGACATCACATATAGTGCACATTTCAAGGCGATGAACGAGCTATTGGGGATGACGCGAAGAGCGTCATCCGACGGTCGCTTGGTGACGACGACCGGGCAATCATCGTCGTAACAAGATGTATGATTACGAATGCGGAGTTATCACTTTCGAACGAGCGAGTTGAACGAGCCGTGATGATACTAAGTCCGGGTACGTAGAAATGTTTTTCATCACTTAATTAATTAAAGCTTACTTAGATAATAATGCACGACATTCAATTTATGGTTGATTGGTGGATGGACTACGGTAAAGTACCGTGGTACGAGGACTAGCGGACGTAGCCATCGTGGTCCTAAGTCAAACCACACACCGTCGGCTTCGACCGAGCGAAATCGTCTACATTCGGCCTCGATTCACACAAAGCAGAGAATAGGTTGACATCGAGGTCGAAGACCTCGTGTATTGTCATTACAATACGAGGTTAAAGTCGAGGAATTCGGATAGAATGAAGGCAATCCGTATGGAACAAAAGAGATGGATAAAGCACGAGCCGGGACGTTCGGTGGACGAGCCGCCAATCGAAGAGGAGGATATCGATTTGGATCAAATATTCTACGAGAAGAACTCCTTAAGCTTGGGTAAACGACCGAGAAGGGTTGTCGAGAACCGGAGTTCAACCCCAAGACCGTACGATAGGGCCGAAGGAGTGCTCGACGATGTCCCTTTAGCCGAAGAATTCAGATCCCTCCCTCACTAGCAAAGCGCCGCAGGACCGGGAGAAGGAACTAGCCAAGGCACGCAAAGTAGGCGAAAAGGTAAAGAAGTTATGACCGATCCTTTCGATATTTCAGACGTCGATACGGTCGAAGACGATCGAGAAGATACGCCGAGCCGAACATCCGAGTGCGGACTCGTACGTCCGAGGATTCGTCGTCAAAGAGCAGCAACATGACGGTGCTCGATACGGGGGCTGGACACTTTACACAATGGGACCTCGTATCCTCCCATATCTCCCACTACGTCGCTACGTTTTACCGGCGAGGAGCAATATACTCGCGACCCCAAGATACCGATCGAATACGGTAGAAGGCCGCCACAAGGTGAGGAGGTCATCGTAGCCACGGAGTTGGAAGCAGACCACCACGATGCCCCCGACTATGTGACATGATTCATCCCAAGGCTTCTGGTTCCCTACATACGATCAAGAGTACTGTGGAATGAATTATGTGAGTCATCGGATACTTCGATCCAATCGACCTATAGTTATGCGTGACTCCTTCGGATCAAATCTTAGGATAGTTTCTAGGACGTACGAATACGATCGTCACGCGCATACGTATCGTTTCGTACTCAACCCAAGTGACATGGGGAGGGTAAAGCAACTACCTACAAAGTGTACAACACATCATGTTGGAATAAAATTGATGCATTATTCATTTAAATCATGTCATTTAATTTATCCAATTTTTCTGTATTTTTTAAGATTTTTTTTCGCATTTTTCTTATTTTTTTGAATTTTTCAAAAAAAAAATATTTAAAAAATAGGGTCGCGACCCGGGTCGCGACCCGGTCGCGACCGGGTCGGCCTGGGGGTCCCGCGACCCGGTCGCGACCCCCGACCCTACCCTCCTTGGTATTAGCTAATTAGGAGGCAGATGCTTCTTGATCCCAGACTGATTTTAGCTGATTCTTAGATGACTTTGATCAGGTTCAGCATCCTCCCATAGGTGGTTTACCTGATTCTGTAATGCTTGCTTTCTTATCTTCGTTTTTAGCTCAACAAGCTTGTCTCCACTTTAAATGCCTTCAGCAGACTGCTTTCTCCATTAGAAGCCAAGTTTCTACAACTAGTGCTTCTTTAGCTTGTATAGTTCCCACTCAACTGCTTTTTCTGGTTGACTCAGTAAATTTTCATTGATGAGCAGATTGTCGTGGTTGTGACTTGTGAGGTGCTTTGTGGCTCCCAGATTAAACATTGTCTACAAGTTTGTGACTCTTCTCAATCTAGGTAGCTTACCTGATCTTATAATGCTTGCTATCTTATCTGATCTTTTAGCTCAACAAGTTTATCTCCACTTTAAATACCTTCAGCAGACTGCTTTATCGGTTAGTTGCTGAATTCCTACAACTAATGCTCCTTTAGCTTGTATGGTTTCCACTCAATTGCTTACTCTGGTTGACTCAGTAAATTCTCAGTGATGAGCAGATTTTCATGATTGTAACCTGTGAGGTGCTCTGTGAATCCCAGACTAAACCTGCTCTGATGAGCTGGTTTTTGCTCCCTTCCATTAATGGTTAAGTTGAGATTGATAACTGATTTATAGGAAATATGTCTTCTATGGTCTATTCAAAGAGGATCAATACCATTCCAGTGCCAATCCAACACCAAAAGGGTCGGATCAAACCAGAATCCCCAAATGAATGTATCTATTTATTGGAATCTACTGATTCTGCTATCCTTGAGGTCATTACTTTGAAAGTATGTTGGCCATGCAAGAAACCACGTTTGGATCTTCAAACTTTTAAAGTGGATATGGAACTAGGATCGATCAATCTAAATCAGCACTTGCACATTCTATGTCACTACAATCATAAGTAGCCTTGTTTTGGTTATTGTTCTTGATGGATGTTGGTTTGTAGATCAAGGAATCTAGTCTTGTATCTTGGTATCATCTCGAGAGACCAAGGTATCGATATGGGGATAAAAATTGCAAAAAAAAGGAACTAAACTATAGTCTTGAACTGCCACTGTGCCACATACTGCATATGGAGAAAATAGTGAAAAATCAAACACAACGAATGAACAGAAAACGTAACAATGAAAATTCAGTATGTAAATTCATTTAAAAATATCAGAATGTGACAATCTTAATTTATTTATGATAAACTAAAAAATAGTCTTATGAAAATTGCAAATCTTGACATTTCCAACCTGAAGCAAATTGATCTAAAATCTAATCCTTATTATGGATGCTAGTAAGGCAAGCTGAGTGGAAAGAGGAACTGTTGTCAGACCAAGCGTCTGGCAAGGTTGAGCCTTTGAGGAGGAATTATTGTTAAACTGGCATGTGGGCAGGGTAACATAAGGACTGAACCAAAACAAAAGAACAGATATGAAATAAGAGGATCAGCCATCATCCTTAGGCAGTAAAGTCAAATGCTACTGAGACCAAAAAGAAAGAAAAGGGAATATAAATGGGTTCACCTAATTTACATATAAGCTGCAACGATGGACAAAGAAAAGTTAATAGTGGACCTGACTTGTGGGATCTTAAACCCATTTGTTAGTCCAGTTCTCCCGTGTCCAGTTCTGCTGATCCAGTTTTTTGCATGCCATCGGGGTGGTTTGACTGTAGCACACTACCTTTTCAGGTCCCATGATCTGGCTATTGAGAGGGGGCAATGTAGCTAAACTGGGGGTTATTAAACTGTCTTTTTGTCTAGGAGACTGCCATCTTGTTGAGTTTCTCTACTACAAGCTGCTACCTCTGCTTCATCCCTTATGTTGAGGAGAATTTAACGCACTGAGTTTCATTATCAGTATCATCTCTTTTTTCTTATAATATCATTCTACAAAATTTGAACTTTCTTGCATGTGTATTTATTCAATCTTGGAAATCTAATTGGACATTCATTAGCTTTTTTATTTTATTTTACCCTCAGAAAAGTGCTGGCATGTGTTATTTGTGGTCGCTTAAAAAGTGCCTTCCAGATAGCATCCCGTAGCGGAAGCGTTGCTGATGTTCAGTATGTTGCCCATCAGGTAGGCGTGGTATCTAAATTTGTGCTCTATACTGCGAGACACTTACCTAGGTTTCCCTTTATTTAACCGCCTGCATTTTGTGTGAAAATTTTGCAAGTGCCAGCACCTTTTTAATGATCTTGACATCTTGTGACTACATTTGGGTAGGTCTGAGATCAGCAATAGTTTAGCATTTTTCTTAACTGGAAGAACCAAATGTTTGAAACTTGGACATTGAATTAACTGCAATTGAGAATCACTGTGGATTGCAGTGGATGAACATTTATTACTACCCTTTGATCAATTTAGTTGAGAATTAGCACGTCTAGGATGAAGCCATACTAGCAGAAAAATGATGCCGCTTTTATTTCTGAAACACTAGAATGTGCTTGGTTTTGACACTAGATGAATTCAGTGAGTTGGGCATTGCTTTTGGATGGAAATATTTTTAACTCTTCATGCATATCTTTCATGTCCCAAAGATCTTAAGCAGGAGGATTCTCTTTTTCTTCTGCTCATTTTGTTTTCACTTACAAAGACAATGCAGGTGTGGTGGTAGCGATGCCCTGCAGTCAATTTCAGGCACTAATGGATCTGACCGGAATTGGACAATCTTCCATCCAATGTAGATATTTCCATGGTTTTTATGTTTTTTCTGTTTTTGGAAGAATGGCTTTTCTTTCTTTGGATAGCAAATCTGATCCGGATCAGGATCAGAAGGATCAGCCCTGGCAGATCCTGATCCCGATCCAGAATTCTTTCTTAGGTGAGTGGCTAGGCGATGTAAGTATTTTATTTATTTATTTCATTTTATATTGGAAGAAAGGACTGGGGCAAATGAGTTGCTAGAAGCACTGCTGGAGGTCATCGGGGCTGAGGAGCAACTGGAGATGGACCCATGATGGCTTGCGTGAGTAGGTGACTGAGACAATGCAGAACACCATGGTCTCTGACTGCTCATCTAGCCTGCTACAGTCATTTGCACATCCTCTATGAGGTGCTCAAGGCGCCTTCAAAGCCTGCCTATTCAGTGACAGCTGCAGCTGCTATTGCGGTATTGCCTATCAATTTGACCTGAGTTGAGGCATGATGGTGCCACCTTGCCTCACTTGATAGCCTAGGCCATTGTCTCAACTACCTTCAATAACATAGCTCTCTGTTCCTACCAGCTTCAATTCCACACAACTTAACTATTGCCTATTAGAAGGAAGGATTGTCCAGGGCAGATTCCAATGCGGAATGGGATTATGGGATCTGTTGATTCTAAGCTCAGATCGGCTCAGGATTAGCCTATCTGGTTCAACTGGATCAGCTGATGCCAGTCTAGAATTGGCCGATCCTGCTGGATACCGGCTGAAAAACCAGAATGGAATCATTCTTCCTCTTGGGATTGGATTGTGGTTGCTGGTCCTCCAAACCATGCACCCCACAGAAGAATTCCGTTTTCCAGCTCTCCAGTAACCCACCAATAAAGATGTCTAGCCTTGGCCTGGAAGCTCTCATCTGTTTACTCCCTAATTCACCAGACTTAGTCACGGCCATCAATGGCTAAATGCTACAGAGAACCACTGCCATTTACACCTGCTATCCCCTTGTGCGGCTGTGCCTATACCACTACCATTGCACAGGTTGCCAGAAAGCTGCAGTTCTCTACCGTCCAACCTCAAGGCCCAGGGGATTGACTACCCTGCACTCATCCCGGTCTCTCTCCTATCAGTCTCGCAGTGACAGAGCTATGAAGGGGTTATTGACCTTGCCTCTTCACCTAACCTTCTCTATAGATCCTCCGGTGCATCAAGAGTCAAGACACCCACAAACTTCACTGTGTTCCTTCAATTTCTTGCGAAGTGCACCTTTTTCAATCATGGGGTTCACCTCTCTTCCATGCCATCCCCTGCTTCTCTTGTGGGTCAATCCACTACCAGGGGTGCCTCACAGCCTGCGATAGTCATGGCCCTCCATCAAGGAGAGAAAATGATCTGAATCCCCTGGCCTTGAGACCACCACCTGCTGGGAGATGCAGATCCACAAGATCTCAAGCAGGCCTCGTCTCTTCTTCCACTCAAACATTCTTGTGGTGAATTAATAATTTATTTCTCCCAAACGTGTATCAGCAGTACATGCAATTTATTCCACAAGGTATACCTGATTTTTCTGTGGTGTTTTTGTTGTGTGATGCCTTCTGGCGATACATTAATTCTTATAATAAATTTCATGATAATGAAAACAACCTTTTTGCAATTTGGCTTTTCAAAATACCAATATTTTGTATAACTTTTTTGCCATTTTTGATCTTGAATGATACATTCTTGCCATGGAAATTTCTTTTGCAAGCAACAATTCCTGCAATTCACAATTTCTTAACGAGCATGCTTATGTTGAAATTTGATTTTTTATTTATTGATTTGCATGCATGTAAAAACAATTATTCTTTCCAATGTTTCAGGCGTTACATGCAAATGCACTGCCTGTCCTGGATATGTGCAAACAGTGGCTCGCTCAGTGCATGTAACTATGTTGTATACTGTTTCTTTCTTTCTTTGTTTTTTTTTTTTTTTTGAAGACTGCTGTGGTGGTCCCAGGCTCCCAGCAACGCAGCTGCCAATGCCCTCGTGGGCATTCCCGGGTTCAAACCCAGGAGGATCCCTCGGTGGTAGTAGGTGTCCTTGGCCACTGGCCGACCACATGTTGTATAGTGTATACTATGTCATTGCTAGACAAATTGATACAATATGAGAAAATTTAAAAAATGCGTGATTCTTTTGGGATTTGCCCATCCAAAGCAATACAAACAGCTGCTTATAAGTACAAATAGGTAGAATTCAGTGTTGTAATTTTTGCTGTCTGTCATACAAGTGTATTATTTCATCCATGTTTCGATCATGTATCATTCCTTTTTTCTGCAACGGTGAACACCTCGCTTGCATTCCTATAATTCCTTTTTTCTGCAACGGTGAGCACCTTCTCTCTTGCATTCTGATGACTATATGATGATGATGATTGATGATTATCACGATTTCATACAAGTGAAGAACTACAAGGAAATGGATGGTGTACTCCGGTCCCTTTTCAAGTTTGAGATATTAGCTGTTTGTGGAAAATAAACGTAGGACTGGCATGATTATGGATTGGTGCAGGTAAACGTTTTGACATCCAGCTGTGTTTATTTTATTGTAGAAAAACTGTTTTATTATACGTCGGATGCTTTTTTATTTTGGCTAGTATCAGAAAATCAGCTTCTGATGCATGAACAAGATCAAGTTGCTGGCCCCCGTCCCCATGTGGCTCGAAGCCTACTGGGTAAGATTAGTTGATCTTTGAGAATTTTAAGAATCATAATTTTATATTGTGCTCTGTAATTTACTAAATGTGCAGAAGTAAAATGGCAATGTTTGTCTTAAAGCTCGAGCTAAAGCTAAAGATGAGATGAAATGAGCTCGCAGGTAAAAGTAAAACCTGGAAAAAATCTATTTTTTCAGAGACTGATATTCTCGGGATTCTGAAATGTGGGTTCAGGATTTAATTCTCTAGTGCTGAAGCATTGACCACGCTGAATCCACGGCTTGGTTTTAATGACTTTTTGTTGGTCTACCTTTTCATCTTGAGCTTGACTTACTGGGCTGAGTCAGCCAACAGATTGCTCTTGGGCACAACCCACAAATAGAGCCACCACAAATTCAGCTCTCAGATGCGTTCTCCAAGCTACAGGTAAGAGTGAATGTTGTATGTTATGCGATATAAAACAATTTAAATATTTCTGTATTGGCATTTGTCTAGTGATGTTGGCACAAGTTATATTGGGGTTCAATTGTCCCTTAGCTGATTGTCTTGCATTTCGTTTGATTCAAAATAATAATAATCTGGACCATGATCTTCCGCGACTGTAATGTCTCTTTAATTCGTGTAGAGGACCAGTTATCTAAATATGAAATTAACGCATTCTCTCGAAGTCTTAGGCATTTGTATTTGCAACATATTCCAATATAAGATGCGAAGCTTAATTAGCTGTCAAAAATTTCGAATAACAAGTGATGAGTGGATGATCACACGGTGTTACTGATTCTTTTTCTCAGTTCGTGGATGATTCATTCCAAAATGTGCCTTGGACACCCATATGTAGAGAAGACCACCATTAGAGGAGAAAATGCAGATATTAACTTACTATGGGAGGATCGTATGAATCTATTCCTTGTAGATAGCTGCAGAATTCTTTTTCTCATACACATCAAGGAGATTAAAGAAAGTATCTTCTTTGTGAAAAAAAAACTGTTTTATGGTGGATTTAATAAATAGATTATTTTGACCTGAATGGTACGCCAAGTTCACCGTGTAAACCTGGTCACGCGTCGCCCTTCCAGTGTAGTCGGTAACCGTATTACATTACACCTCCCACGCCTCTTCACTCGCTGCGCCGGCGATCCTCGCGTCGGTTGCCGTCGGCTGCCTTCCTCTGCGACGCCGGAAGGCTCCGGCGATGTCGGTGAAGGCCCCGAGGATGTGCTTGTGAACGCGGCGGTCGTTTAACTCGAGGCACGAGATGAGAAGCTCCTCCATGAATTCCCAATCCAGTGGCTCCCCGTCGTGGGGTCCCGTATGGCGGGCATCCACCATCTCCTGCATCGACCGCCGGAAGTCCCGGTAGGGATTCACCGAGAATGTCGTCACCGCAACGCTGCAGCCGCAGGTGGCCGGCACGTCGTCGGCATCGGGCGAGGACGAGGAGGAACCGGAGCAGGAGCTCGACGCACCGGAGGCGGCGCTCCGGCGACGCCCGGCCTCCCCCCCGGGAGAGACCGACGTGCCCGGGGACATGAAGAAGCGCTGGGGCGTGGGAGCATCGGGAGCGGCGTCCTCGGGGACCTCGCAGCTCCCCGCCGGAGACCACCCTCCGCCGTCGCGACTGTCGACGTAGAGGGAGTTGAAGTTCTCAAAGAGGAAGCGTTCCACATCGGCCAGCGTCGCGGCCGGATCGCCAGCCCCGCCGCCGCCGTTTCTTCCGCTGCCTCCGCCCCCCTCGGCGGCGGGATCCTGCCGGCGATCGGCGGCGAACGACCGAGTCCGCGGGTGCTTGCATGCGGAGAGAAGAAGCCAGGTGGGCGTGGGCGGTGTGGGGATCGCACGGGGGCGGAGCTCACCGTGCATGACCTTCCTCATCTTCTCGAGATAGACTCGAAGAGACTTCTTGAGCCTCTTCCTCATCGTCCTGCCCTTGATCCCCATCTCTCCCTCTCCCTCCCTCTCTCTCTCTCTCTCGCGCGCCCGCCCAAGAGATCATTCGGCTCGAAGTATATATATACATGCGAGAACGTTAGGAAAGGCCCATATTGATGGAGGACTGTTCGGAGTACTGTCACCGCCGTCGTCGTCGTTGCGTCCGCTCGCCATTAAATTATTTCCGGCGGGGGGTGGAGGGGGTAACCGGCAACGGCGATTACGTGAGGTTAAGGGGGTCGGATAGCGGTCTACATCTGGAGCGATTCACGTAGCGCTCGCTGGATAGATCATGATCAGGACGAAGATTGTAAGCGGGTGAACTTGGTAAGTTCTCCGACCTCCGTAAGCTGCTCAAGATCTCTCCTCTGGTGGTCGGTCGGTCCGAAGGGCACTCCCGATGACGTTGACCGAGGCGAAGGACAGAGATCCGACCAGAAGAGTCTTGACGCACGGGCAAACGTCAATATGGGTGGGTCCCGCTCCTAGCATACATATGACAGGTGGCGCTTGGGGGGGGTCGACCTGATTTTTTTTTAATTGGATAAGAATATTTTAACACCACGACTGAGTCACCATCACTCACTTCGAATATAATTATTATGCGTATATAGAGATCAGAATGGCTCTAAAAAAACTGATCTGGTTAAGGGTGCGTTTGGTAGGAATTTAAACATAGATTTCAATCATTAAAGACCTATAATATATGGGTCAAATGTGCATTCAAATACATCAACTTCTAATAAATTTACATGCACGAGAGGTTCTAAGAGGGATGAGAGAGAGAGAGAGAGACTGTTTCTAGATAGGAGAAGAAGAATTTAGAGTAGAGAAAACTCTTGTATTTGTGGAAGAATAATAAATGAAGATAAAATAGAAATTTGACTAGAAATCTACTGCATGCCTCGTTAACATGTCGAACTAGATTTTAACACTAACCAAATATTTATGTGAAATTCGGATATGAGGGACCTTTAAGGAAATATTTTTTTAATATGGCGAAAATTGCATATCTCCCCTCTAAACCCATGTTTACGTCCCTGTGCGGACGTCAACGTCATGTGATCATGTCAACGCTCTCAACGGACGGCGTTCACCGGAGCAAAAAGAGACCTGAAGATCACTATTTTGATTCTCGAATCGATCTGTGGGGAATGCCCATGAAGCAGCGCTAACATCTGGGTCTACTTCACTCCTAAAACAGTATACTTGATTACAGTAAACTTCACAGATATGGTTTAGGGTATAAAAGAGATTTTCTAATCATGAAAAATCTCTAATATCGCATATTTCCATCTAGACTTTTTGACTTTTAGATTATTATGATTGAGTTGGATTTTTTTAGAGAGAGAGAGAGATAGACCCATCAACTATTTTTTCTCTCTCATTTTTAAAAGCTATCAAAAGATGAATTATAAGGATTGAATTGACGGAAACGAATCTCTAAAATGGTTTCATTCCTCTCTTTTGGTTGAGTCGTACGAGTTAGCCAATTTAAAATCTTTGATTACTGACACTCCGGAGAGTGACATTATTTTTCCCATGTGGATGCAACGTGTTCTACATTTATACCCAAACCTATTTATCAATTATGATTGTGTATCTTTACGAAGTAAATACTATTTGGTAGACATTAAATTGCTTGTCATGTATTCAGGGCTGAAGTTGTCTATTACAATATCAACGTTCTGAGTCCAAATAGTAATTAACTTTTGAGCTTTTCTATTTATATCTATATGAATGTCGAGCTTGCACATATATACATACATGAGTAGAGAAAGGAGGGGGATGAGGGAAGAAAAACAATAACAATTTAGGCGGTTTGTTTTTGCTTGATGTGAAAATTAAAAGTAAGAGTATAAATGAGAATTTAAAATGACTTGGCAGACTCTTGCGCGGAAAGAGCCAAACAGAAAGTGACCAAATGGTGTCGCCACTTCAACGCAAGTGGTACATTTGTTTGATGTTTGTTTTTGAGTGTTTCGATTCAAGTTTATCAAAGAAATATAGTTGATTGAACACATTATCCTCTCTTTTCTTTTCCTGTGCTTGCCAACCTGAGTCTTGGAAGTTGCCACTGAAATATCTCGGTGGTGTCGATTAGTAAGCTACTCCACCTAGTTGCAGCAAGATTATTACTAATTACCCGTCATTAAGACTCAAAGAGGGCCAAGGTAAATTATATATTGTTGGAACTCATCATCTAGTACCGCACCCCAGCACCCAGCCACTTTGGATTCAATCAAACCTTGCATATCCACAAACTCAAACCTTGCTTTTCCTTTACCCTGTAGATAATCCCACATCCATGATGAATGGCATTGGGACATAATATATATTCTCCTCTAACCGGGGATGACAAAAGAAACTAACCAATATGCCACAACGTTGTCAAACTAGTGCTTTCACCTGGATCACACTACCGCCCCCATTTGTTTTGACTTAATTGATGCCTAACCTCTAAATCAGTCACAAGTTAGATATTAATGACACCTTTGGTTAAAAGTGTTGATAAACCACTTACTTTTAAATGGTTTAACATAATATTTTTTATTTTCAGAGATAAATAATTAAGAATGTATATTCCACAAGAAAAATTAAAGATGAAATTAAATTTTTAGACAATTCATTAAATCAAATCAAACATCACCCAAGTCTCGTACCACAGAGATGACCCCTGTAGATTTACCTCTTCAACAAATGAGAATTTGTCAAGCTACCATCCTTTATAAATATCAATATCAACATTGATATGATATTATTTTTAATAATATAACCAAACAGGGCCGCAAACTTGCGGCATCTCCTGCAATGGTATAATTTAACAACAGTAACATGATTAACCGAAGAACGGAAGATAGCGTGTTGCTAAAAAAAAAGCCCAGTACAGCACTAGTAAGAAGGAGAGGCTGGTTCGGTCCCAACTGCAAGTTAGTCTCTAGACTAACACAAGACTCGATGTACACTACTTGTACAAGGACGACCCACGACCTGAATGATGCCTTGCCAGTCGACGAAGAAAACAGCGCAACCGGTCGCTGTGCGGCTGAAAGATGCAAGCTTACATCTGGTGTGGATATGATGTCTGTTGAGCAGCTGCGGGGCCGCCGGGGTAATCATATGCACTGTAATTACCCGGAGGGGCTCCATACTGCGTGCCACTCCCGCGTCCGGCCATGTCGTCTGGCACATAGTAAGGCTGAGGAACCGAGGGGCTACGGCTGTAATAAGGACCAGCGCTTGGTGCTTTGTAGGCACTCTGACTCTGTAAATCAAATGCATGGCGGGCTGCTGGGGTCGGGTGAGGTTGCTGGCGGGCAGACGGGTAAGGCGGGGTGCCAGCCCTCCTGGTGGCCTTTGTAGGGCTAGTCGGGTTGACCTCCGATGCGGGGCCGCTTGTTATGATGGGACTTGGCGGCTGCGACCTTCTTCCTGTCTGCCTTGGCTTTCTCCAAGGTCGATACTCGCTTCCTCAGACTATCGAGAGTGAACTCCTCCTCGAGTTTGAGGGCCTCCACACACTTGATAATTGATCGGGTAGCGTTCAACTCGTACGCGCTTGATTCTTCCTGAACAAGAGAGAGAGAGAGAGAGAGAGAGAGAGTACACTTCAGAATTCCTGTAATGAACCAAATTTTGCCTGTTAACCTAAAAGGGTTTCACACGGGAGAAATGGGTTTCTCAGAAATCAAGTCCATGAAAATTGCATGTTTGCGCTGCAGAAGAAAGGAGAGAGAAAACGATTCCAATTTAACCTTTACCCTTCTTGAAATCGTAATTGAAAGCAAACAATTCCCTACCAAATCCCACTCATTTTCAGCCCTAAGAATATTAAAGCATTTATCGACTTGCTGTGTGATCTGCGAATTCAAGGTGGAGAATGTGAACCATATCTTCTTTAACGTGGTATGGTATCATCAATTTCTTGTGACAGATTGTTTTCAAATTTTGGAAAATTGCTTGGGTGGAACCGGTGGACACCATCTAATTCTTGCTACAGTGGCAGTGGCTGAACCCATGGCATTCTGATCCTGCTTCTTCGGCATGGGATTTAGTTCTACCGACTATGCTTTGGTCCATTTGGATTTTGGCGTACTAGGAACAAGCATATCTTTGAAGACCGGTTTGAGAATCCCAATCTGGTCCTGTTTCATATGTCTACTCTTGTCAATGAGTGGATGGTCGCTTCACCAGGATGCTCTATAACCTTGGCTTGTTCACAGGGATAGATTTTTCATTTCAGGCAGTTCTTCTTGTAATGGCTCTCTTCTACTAGATCAGTAACAGAGAATCTTTCTCTCGTCTTCCTTCTACCACTAAACTATCTGTATGTTTTGTTTCCTTTACATGCGTTAGTAGAAATTCTGATTTTGGGTAATATGGTAACAAAGTGAGCATTGGGGCTTTTAGGCTTCAAATTATTTCTAGAACCTAGCTTTAGAGTTTAGACATAAAAAAACTGAGTAGCTACATTACTGAGCCTCTTTATCTCCATCTGAAGGCATTTTCAGGCTAAGCTAACTAACAGATGTGTCATTGTGAGGAATACTTTTTTCATTATCCGGTGAGGAGAACACCCAGGCTTACCAACCCCGCTTGACATCCAGTGCTACCACCTCAACTGAATGTTACGTGTAACCATGAGTGGCTTCTACATACATGAGCGCATACCATAAAGCATAAAGTATGGGCACAAAGCCAATCAAAATAAAAAAGAAAAGAAGGAATAAAAAAGCCACAACAATACCGTAGCAGAAAGAGAGTTGTTTCCATTCTTCAAGATGGTGTTTGCGTTTTTCTTTGAGCTCTGAAGATATGACTTAAGCAGAGAAACTGGTGAGAACTTGTCAGTCAGACCAGACTCCTGTGCGAGGTAAACAGCTTCAATCTCCTTCCCAGTCTTGATCAGCTCATCAATTATATCTGCATAGAAGATGATATAGACATTCAATCATACGAAGTTGATAAATCATGCTTGTACGAAACCAGTGATAATGAATAAATTGTTTACTTAGAAAGCAGCAAAAGAAACTGACATCATGTAGCATCATTGGTCACACTTTAGCATTTTGACCAGACGTTTATTGATTTTAAATCTCTTACATAGAGGTAGTGAACTACACAATCAGGAAGTGACTGAAAAGCATGAACAGAAAAACACCAAAACTCCCGCTGCCCATCTGTTAACAAATTATCTTGACACATATGATAAATATTAAAACAAGGATAGTTTTTTTAAGTCTACCCACCAATAGAGCAGAAGTAAATCATTAAACCGAGAAATAAAATACAATCAAGTAACAAAAGGTGGGGAAGACAAATATACAAAGGGAATAAATCAGTCATAATGAACCACGGTAAGATCAGGAAATCCGCAGAAGGATCTTCAAGGAACTTCACATCAAATCGTTAACATTATTCTCAAGTTACAAGACTCATTAGGGACTGGGCAAAGGCTGGCAATTGGAATTTGATAGAGGCCAGGTGGGCTCTTGATAGAGGGACTAAGACGGAGTAAGATTTCCGTGTAATCTCAGGGTTTTTCTGCATTTCCAGTCTTGGGGAGGGTGTGCACATGTTCCAGCTATATCATCAAATGTGATCGTGCCAGTCGCCTAGGCAATGAAGCAAACCAAGGCGATAATAGCTAGGCACCTCACCTTTCACGTGATCGCCTAAGCCAATCACCTCCTTTGCCTAGCCTGCCTAAGCGATCCCTCAACCTGTGGCAACCAATACTTACAGCGATGATCTATAATATAAGCACATGTTTGCTCTTGCATTCAGGAAGAGAGCAAAGTTGGACCTTATAGGTGGCATATCAGTATTAATTATTAAATTTTGCATTTTTAGCAACATAAAGCAACACTGCAGAATTGTGCTGTACATCGTTCAAATTTCCTTATTAACATTGAACAATGTCTTTACTCAGTCTTTAATGTTATACAGGGCAAACACAGATTAAATAAGAACTGAAAGATGTATGGAAAAGATACCCGGTACTGCAAAAGTTAACGAAAATGATTGAAACATCTCTTTTGGTACCTCCGAGTTTCTCCCCTAAGCCCAGTCTAGCAGCCAGCTTCTGAACCTCCTTCCTCAACGCAAATTCCCGCACCAGTTTCCCCAGGAAGTCAGTCTCAATTTTGTCATACACACCGAATGCCACGACAAGCTGCAAGAACATCTGCGCCTCCGCCCCGGCCATTACCCCACCTTCCTCATTTTCATCCACCTTCTTCTTCCAGGTTTCTGCAATTGCACCGGCCTTCTCCTTGATGCTGCTGGAGGCATCAAGCCCCTTCCTCCCCTCCGCATCAAAAAGGGACCTCAGTAACGTCCCGCATGCCCAGCACCGATCAGCAAGGCTTCCACCTCCCTGATTCTCCACAAAATCCTCCACTGCGTCCAGGACCAGCCGAGGCGGGTCCACGGCCTCCGCGACTGCGTCAGAGATCTCCCTCCGCAGCAACCCGAGGTCCTTGCGCCTGGATGCCATGAAGCGCCACAGTCCGACGGAATCCATCCTGCGGCAAAACCCGCGCAGAACGCTGGCTACGTCTAACGGACCTGCGGCGGGCGGGGATGGGGGATTCTCCATTTCGGAGAGGGCGGCATCCCGACGCTGGGCGACGAGGGCGACAGCGGCGGACTCGACGGTGGAGATAGAGGACTCGCGGGCGGAGAGAGCGTCGAGGGACTCCGAGGTCCTGGAATCGAGGTCACGGAGGCGAGCTTCGAGGGCCTCCGCGCGCTCAGCGAGGGAGCGGTCGAGCGAGGCATAGTGGTCCGACAGTCGCCGCCAGCGTAGCGTGCAGCCATCGATGAGGGTTTTCTGCGACTCCAGCTCCTCGAATGCCCTCTGAACCCTGTCACCAGCGGCCACTGCCTCCGTCGCCATAGAGAGAGAGAGAGAGAGAGAGAGAGAGAGAGCAGAAAACCCTAGGCGGACGCAGAGAGAGGAAGAGCAGGAGAAGGTAAGCACAGGTGATTCCTGCAGTTTAACCACGGTCTTTGGTCAGCAGAAAATGTCCCTTCATCTCGGCGAATACACGTGCAGGAGTCATGTATCCACGTGACTTACCATTCAAGGCCCATCTAAGCATAGGCCCGTTAACTATTTAAACGGGCTTTACATAGTTCCGTGGAGGGCAGTCATCTAAATTTTCGATTCGAACTGTATTAAAAAATGAATTTAAAATCTAAAATTATAGCTGCAAATAAGTAAAATAAAAAATATATTATAATATTTTAGGTTGGTATTGATTCAGGAAAATCGTAACTGGGTTCAATCAACTTGATCTGATTTTCTGATTCGATAAAATTGTACCATATATCTCTAAAAATAATAAAATAAATAAACTATAAACATAATTGCACAATAAGTGATAATCAAATTAAAAAATTATAGTTATTGTATTATTTTGTAGTAATATATGTGATTCATCAATTTATTTTTGTAGATTTTAAAACTATCCGAGATAGATCTAAGAATCGGAGTGAACTCAATCGGAATCGAAAACCAGAATCATGTTACGTCACAAAAATCCAGAGAACGTTACCACCAAAAAAAACACCCCACTTTTTGCTGGGTGTTCACCGTCCATCTTGGATTGGTTCGTTTTGAACGAAACTAAATGGCACATATCATATGCCTTTTACTAATTACCTTGATCACTATTAAAATTTCATTCCCATATTTGACATACGTGTTCATCTACCATTACATAAATACGCAGACCCACCTGATCCATCATTCTGATTTCACCTGAACAAATGACCACTCCAAATTAAACCAACCCCGTACTGCCTGCAGCCTGATTGGATTCGATTCTGATTCCTGGGGCTGAACCGAAGCGATTTTAATCAAAGGCCACCGAGCGGGATCATCTTAAGGTCGACAAAGAAGGTCGGTCTCCTCGCCGGCTGGCCAACAAATTCGGTTGGGCGGCGGAAAACCTGATGGGGCTGAACCGAAGCGATTTTAATCAAAGGCCACCAAGCGGGATCATCTTAAGGTCGACAAAGAAGGTCGGTCTCCTCGCCGGCTGGCCAACAAATTCGGTTGGGCGGCGGAAAACCTGATGCAAAAACTTCCAGAGACTGCCAAAGACCACCACCAGGCGTAAAGAACAACAGGCAAAAGGATTGGAGGAGCAGACAACTAAAAGCCCGATATGTGTTAGTGTCGATCGTTTCAATCTACATACATCCTCGGTCACAGCCATCGGAAGAAGAAGAAGAAGAAGAAGAAGAAGAAACAGCTGCAGCAGCAGCAGCAGCAGCAGGAGCAGCAGCAGCTCAAAGCAAAATCAATTACGAGCCATGTCTCTTGCAGGCGTTTGAGGACAGTGAGGAAGAAGTTGCACCACGCCAAGAAGGGTACTAACCTACTAACTACGGACAAAACAGGGGCTAGATTGAGCTCAGTAGCTCGCGCCCGAGAAGAATCGGAGGCCATACAAACAAGTTGTTGCCGTCTTCGGCATTTCTTTTTTCTTTTGTTGGTTTGGTTTCATCAGGGGCTTCGGAAGAAGGGGTGCGAGAGTGCTTCTCGAGCCGTGAGGCGCTCTGCCGGTTCAAACGCCAGCAGGCCGTAGAGTAGGTCCGCCAGGGAGGCGCCAGACTGCCCTACGTGACGGGAAATCAGATCCTGCGGGGTGGGGGAGCATCACAGCAGAAACAGGAACCATGATGAGATACTAGTGATGACGCAAAATAAAATGGTTGATAGTTTTGATATGGACGAGGAAACTAAACAGATAAACATGATAGAACGGTAGATAATTCTTTGGCTCGATTCATTTTGTGCCTCTCTCGTTTGCCACTTCACACAACAAGCTGAAATGAAAACACGGAGAAAAGGAAGACGGACGGCCATGAACCCCCTATTCCCACTTTTTCATGGTTTTTTTTAGTATTCAGGATAAGATAAAACAAAATTAGAAAGCTATAACGTGTAGGTGCTTTTGAAACCTTGCATCGCCATTTTAGACTTAATCGTAATTTCAAGAAAACGTATTCTCCTAGCCATGGCGATTCTGGTGCCATATGTTATGGCCACATGAAACTGTTGAAGGCTTGAAAGCCAATCAAAAGTGAAACAACAATACCTTTAATCCATCAAGTTTCCGCACCGCCCTGATACTCTCTCTAGATTCAGCCCCCTCAGGCCAATTCAGCCTTGCACCTCTATGGAAAAATTTCCTTGCAGATTGACTGCAAACAAAATAAAATGTTCGATAAGTGACATGACGAATAAAACAGGAGCAACTAAGATTTGACATTTTATTGTTTTGCTCCTTTGGTCCCGTAACGTTTACACAGTTTGGAAACAGGCAAAAAGAACATGCGAAGTAACTAAAAAACAGACTTGCAGCAGCAAGTCAATCTACAGCACCAAGAGCATGACATTAGCAGTTGTAGATCAAGGGGCGAGTTGCAGAGAACTCAGAAAAAGCTGACACTTACAGTCAACTACTACACAGTTATAGCATGCGTGAAACCCCCGAAGCATGACGAAGAAATGGATGTGATCACCTTGAGAAGTGTAATAATTGTAGTGGGATAAGAAGGAAGCAGAATATCCCCAGCTTAGACTAGAAGCAAGAGCAAGCAGGATTTATGGGATTGGCAGGAAAATAATTATAAAATATTTGGAAAGAGATCCAGAGAAAAGGAGGCAAAGTTTTGAGGGCCATAACCAACAATCCAATTGCAAGACAATCAGTACCACATTCTAATTGAAATGCCAAGGATAACGGAAAAAGGGAAGCATGCAGCTAAAATGAGATTCAATTTCTAACATAGACCAGCACACGTTTTCCTCCCAACAAGTGCTGATGTAGCACCGCCAATGTGACGGGAAACAATGATAATTATGCTTCTTTCACCTGACTTGCTACATGATTTAGCAAAGCCCTCTCAAATCTCAACAGCATCACAGCTTTCCAAATATACATGCTATATCACAAAAGCACCCAAGGATATCTATACATACTTTGATTTTCGAATCATATGATCAGGCAATGGTCCCAAGACACGTTCCATCATTGCAAGGTGTTCCAGATTGTCGTGTGTTTGAAACAACTGCTCGCCCTATAAAATTATCGAAAATTGACTATACAATGAAAAAAAAAATTAAAATATCAAACGATGATGGAAGAACTGAAACTACTGTGCAGAGCTCCACAAGTATGCAACCAACGCTCCAGACATCACAAGGATAGTCCCATCCTATACCTGCATAGTAGCATAAAAAGCACAAAGTAGCCTTACTTTTCATGAAAGGAAAAAAATAACTAATATTCTATCAGAGATTCAGAGTACAGTCAAAGATCATAATGAAAACAGAAAAAAAAATTATCCACCATTATAAACTGCCACACTGAAAAAACAATCAATTCAAATTCAATCCATAAAAACAAAAGCAACTAGCAATGTAATGCTAAAAGGTGTAATAACCTGTAAAAAAATGAAAGTAAAATCCAAAATTATGCTACCAACCAAAGGAAAAGGAAAATATATAAAGTGAAACCAATTTAAGAAGAGAAAACGCCCAAAGCTAACCTTTTTTTTTGGACATTGGCGCAGTGGTCTGCGCGCGCGAGAAAGCCGCCCTCAACGGGGCGGGCGCGGTTCGAGACCGTGAGCTGCCGCCCCGGAGGGCGGTGGGATGGGATTAATCATGCCTCAGAAAACCAATACCTTACATAAGGATGAAGACTCTGTCACTTAATCACATATAGGCACATTGGAAGGCCTATGTAATTACAGATAAGATTGACCATTGAAACCAACAACTAGAAATTGGGACTAGAAGATAGAAGTCAAAATGGTTGACATTATCTGTATATGTCATTACAGATACAAGGCTTCAGCATGTGCTTGCCTCTCAGCAATGGTCCAAGAAAATTCAACCAATGGCACACAAAAAATCTTGGGCATAACATCAACAATTAAAGGTACACCACTAAAGATATGGGAAGCATAAAAAACAAGAAAATACCTAAAAGAATTGAACATGAACAAGTCTAATGGTCAACACACGAAAGGTAATAAGCAAATGGCGGTTCTCATTTTTATTCAACATTGAGGAGTCAGCATCTCTATATGATCCTAAATAGATGCTGCAAAATTCTTATGGGCAAGCTATTGCCCTTAGCGATTGAGTTAAACCAATACTCTCTTCTCTAAATGGACTAGTTTACCTAAAATTATCTCTGGTGCTCTGTATTGCCTTGTTGAAACAATGGAGCTACGATCCTGATCCTCAAAAGCAGTACTACCAAAATCAATCAACTTTATGGCACTTGATTGCGGCAAGTATCTAGAGTGCATCTCCCGCAAGTTTCTCTGTACATATCCAAGAATCCATTTAACATAATTGCGGGGTCCAAATACTCAATGAAAAATACAATTTCCAAACCAGCACAGATCACTACAATACCTTGTAGCTGGGGACTTTAACATATTCAGATGAAACAAGAAGTATATTTTCTGGCTTCAAATCTGTGTGTATTAGGCGTAAATCATGCATATCTACGTTAACCATGCAATAAAAAATGCAGTCAACTTCTCAGTAAATAATGTTAAAGAAATTATCAGATTCATCAGGGTATATAGCAAAGGTGAGCCAAAGGAGCTCAAGAATAATCCACACACATGCAACAGATTCCAAAAGCTGACGTCCAAACTCACGAACAAGATCCACAGGAAATGGACAATATCTATTTCTCTTTAAGAAATCAAATAAGCTTGGCCCAAGCTTCTCAAACACCTGGTGACACCATTAAAATTCATATAGAAATTGTTTAATACATAGTTCGGCTTCTAAAAACTGAACCAATAGGGTTTCAACAAAGCAAATAAACTGTACTTTTCCTGGGTCAAAGCACAAATCAACATGGTCCTTCAGCATCATTCAGATAAATGGCAGAAAATTCACCAAATATAAAAAGTAAAAGAAAGCCAACTTAATGGAAATAATAAAAAGATGTTGGCATGGTGAAATGGCCCCAAATTCCAATCGTGAACGGCGAAGGACAAGCCAGCATGTTACATAAGGTAAGTTCCAGCTGAGTGAAACATGCCATTTCATACAAGTTACCCACTAAAGAAATTATATCCACACATTTTCTAGAAAGTGCAAAAAAGCAGAAGCAGGCTCTTTTTCATTCCTTTTAGTGTGCCCTCATTGTCCCCGCGCACCAATATTCAATACACAAACACTCCAAGAGTCTCTAAAAAAGGTAGATTTATAACCTCCTATGTTCAAAAGAACTCTGACACTACAAAAACTATTCAGCACATTCCTAGCACACAATGCCCTGAATAAAAACAAAGATTTATGAATGACTTCTTTACAAATAAAACAAGACTGATAAAGTTTATTTATCCTTCGACATGATTGAGAGGAGGTAACAACAAGACTTTGTAAAATGAGAGAAAGGGGTCCAAAAGTAGACTACTTGATGAGGTTCCAAGAAATGTATGGGGAATGTGAATGTGTTTAATGGAAGCAGATGTTGAGCAACAGAACGCCTTCTTTTTCTCTTTGGATTTTTCAGAACAAAGGAATACATTGGGAGAGGATGAAGTGGGGAGATTGGAAGTATCTTGGAGGATCAATATCGGATAAGGTTACAAGATTTTAAGAACAAAGAAGTGAAATGGAGCCACATTGGAGGATGGGAGATAGAAATGTTAGGGACAGCTTGATTGTTCTGTTGATCTGAAGGGCATTAACACAACAGAAAGAGGGACTCATCTTAAAGAAATAGCATATAAGTGTCTCTACCCTCCATTGTTTCCACCCCCACCGTCTTACTCCCTGTATTTATGCATGGATTGCAATTCTCAAGATGGATCAAAGAAATATTATGTAAAACACTAGGTAATAATATGTTAATAGATTAAATCGGAGGACTACTAACAATTCTAACTAATCATTTTGGGATGTGATTAAAAATAATCCCAAGTAGCGGTGTACACAGTCCAGTTTGGTATGCTTTTAGACCTCTTTTTTTTCAAAATCAAACTGAACTGAACTGGTTCAATTCAGTCTGATTCGGTTTGAGACATAAAAATTAATTAAATAATTAAAATAACTATTGGCTGGTTATTTTATCTGGTTCTGATCCCAATCCAATGGGAGATTGATTTGGATCAGGTCTCCTGGCCAAAATCAGATCAAATCACCGGGAATCAGCTGATTCTGCAAACAATGGTTTAACTTGATCACTTAAACCAACCACCAAACAAAATTAATGGAACAAACCAAATTAATATAAATGGATTAACAGTGCGGCTAGTTTTAAATCTAATTATGTGTACTATATTTGAGAACCCTTCTAGGATCTTGCAATGGATTGCCTGTTGGTGAAAGACTGGGAGTTTGCGCATTCATGCTCTAAATACAGTTTGGACATCTTTTGAGGGATAGTGTCCTCAAATGGAAGCAATTTCTTCTTTAGTTTTGCACTTTACTCCCGACTGCTACCATCTTGGCAACAGTCGTCGTTGTCTTCTTATTTCTTTACTATACTTTACTCGTTATAGTAATTCAATGAATTGTGGCTTTGCCACCTTCAAAAAAATCAAACATAAAATGGCATAAGCCAAAGAAAACCAAATTAGTTTAGTTTTGTTTAGTTTGCTTGAATTTGTGGATTTAATTTGTTTTGTTTGAGAAAAAATGACCTCAAATCAAACCAAGGCGAACCATGACCATCCCAATGGGAACCATTCTCTAGAATCGAAGATGGACCTAAGCATCACACCACAAATATACATAGTAGGAGGCACAATAGTTGTCAAGGCATCTGCCAAGGCAGCACCTAGGCAGCAAGGCACTATTCTACCAACACCTTGCCAAGGTGCCTTTTGGCCACCTAAGCGTCTCAGGTCAATCCGTGATTCATGAGCACCCATTTATGATAGTGTAAACATATTAATATGTTTCACTATCACTTATACTATCACATATGTATATGATTTATAATTATAAATATATGTTAGATACTTAAATTTTATAAAGATCTATTTTAACTCTTTTCTCTCTTACACACACATCAAATTTATCAAGATTATTTATTTCTCAAAATAAAGATATACTTATGCATACATAATTACATAAATAAAATCACATTTAAATGTATGAACATATAAACATACACATTCAATTATAACATACAGATATAATTATATTTATATATATATGTATGTACGTATAAATATATATAATGCTAACATCTAATTAGATATACATCTAATTGTGTATATGTATATACACATATACATATACATGTATATATAAATATCCAATGTTACCGCCTTGACCACCCAAGCGATGCCTAAGTGGCCGCCTTGTTGCCTAAGCAGAATTGACACCCTTCAACATCTTGGGTGTCTTGTCGCCTTGACAACTATGGGAGGCACATCTTGAATATGTGAGAGCCACATCTAGAATCTTACTTGCTACCTGGATGTTATGATCATATGAGAACGTCAATCTTTTAAAGGAAGCTTGGAGAAGACACCAGTGTGCTCAAGTTTGGTTCAACCCAACACATATATATCAATGTTGTTGCCATGCCGGGGAGTCATTATGGATTGGAGAGGACTCTTGATCAATAGAGCTGACATGATGCTTATAGAGGTTCATACTTTTTGACCGTCGTATGTTTCCTTGAGGATATGAGTTTTGTATACAAACCATACTTAAATCATATTTAGTCTGGTGTATCCTTGTAGGCATTTTTGGGTTTCTTTAAACTGTAAGATGGTCTACAATAGAAGACCTGTGCTGCATGTATGAAGCATGAACAAACAATCAAAAAATGGAATCCAGTCTTCTCTCCCCTGGTTAGTGCCTTTCCCTTCCCTCCTCCCTGTGGCTTCCCCATACTTCTTTTGAAAGTGACTTCGTCACAGTTCATTTGTAACTTATCATTACAAGGAATACTCCTCATTCTTCTTCTCATCCCTGTTCTTCTTCTTCTCTTCTCTTCTTCCTTGTCCAACCAGCTGGCCCTTCCTCTACTATTCCCTCTGCTCTATATACTGAGCCCATTGCCCCTTCACCGCACCTGACAACCAAACCACCTGTCTTCTTCCCTCCACACTGCACTGATGCCAGTTGGACCCTCATTGGGAGCTTCATCCCACCAGCTTAGGCAGCAACCACCCTCTCCTCCCCCATTGCTGCACACTGCACAGCCACCTGGCCTCCTCCCCTACACTTGTCAGATCTCGCAGAACCACCCCAACACCACCGACCAACCAGCCCCCTCTGTTCATCGTGCTCCCTGCATGCACCAGCACCTACATCTCCTTGATGCCGGCACATCCCCTCCTTCGACCTGGTGAACATTGTATGGCACCAGTGACACCCCATCGTGCCGTCCCTGCACAGTCGGTTCCCAGGACAGTCCAGTCATCTGCCCACCCTGCAGCACCACCCACTGATACCAGACGGAGCCAGACAAGAACCCACCAGGTCCGCACCTCACTGCCCTGCGCAACCCCTTCCCCTTCCATTTGCTTCCAAATACCAGGCCATCATCGCCCAGCCATGGAGAAATGACAACAAAAAACCCCTGAGCCATCTCGTCACTGGCCTCCCCTCTGGACCAGGCTCGCCAACCAGTCAGATCCCTCAACCAGCGGCAGTATGTATAAAATCCTACTTTGCACTTAGAAATCTCATGTAACACATATCAACTTAACACATTACACAATAAATTATTCAAGGTTCATAATAACATCAACAGTAACCCTAGTCTTCCACTTAAAAATTATGCTACTCAGAAAACTCAAAACATTGAAGTCTTAGTCACAAATTAAGGGAGGGGAATAGGTTAGGGTATACAGCACAAAAAGGTGAAATAGAAATCTGCAAAAGCTTAGAGAATGAAAGACATTATACACTACTTACAATGCATATGTGATTACGGTAGTCAAACCAGCCATGGATCTGCACACAACTGCATATACAGAGAAATAAACAACTCATTAGCAATGATGCAAACACCATTAGATCTTCACACTGATAGCCCTTCAATGCTTCCAAGAGATGAATATGACCACGCACCGTGCCCTTCCCCTCTCATGTCTAGCAATAATGTTGAGGACATCAATCTCAATCATCGCTGCTCGACGGTATTTGCGTATGCTGCGGACTACCTTTATTGCTACATGAATACGTTTTTCACGATCCCAACACTCCAGCACACGCCCAAATGTTCCTATAGTGGTAAACCATGCTAAGAAAATGCAAAACATATACACCACAAAAATGACCCAAAAAAATTAATAAGATAAGAAAAGAAACCTTCTCCCATCTTGTGAAGTATCTTATCTGCACGATAAAAAAACACTATGAGCTTTTGACATATAGGGGGAGGGAGTCCAGAAATGGTGAAAGACTGTAGAAGAACAATTAGCAGTATCAGTCTTAGGAGGTCCTATCAGAAAATAAAATGTGTGCCCACAATCCACAAAGAGATTGAATGTTCTTTAAGTTGCCCTCTGGAACAGAATATCTAAAAGATCGTGACACCCTTGTTTCTTCAAGCCATCTTCCAATATTTTTGTTGTTGTCTCGGTCTTCCTTTGTATTTTTTTTCTTTTGATTTTATCTATTAAATTGCTGCATCCTAGTGGATGTTTGCTCTAAAAAATAAACAATAAGGCCATGACACAGTTTAATATTTTGGACTCCTGAAACATGTATGTAGTATAGTTACAACTTACAAATACAATTTTGGATACATGATCAAGCGTTTTCTCGAAGAGAGACAATGATATCAAATGCATGTAAAAGTTTTCAGAATGCAGAGAGATCACTGCTCCATCTATAAAAGTACTAGAAATTGTGAGAAGAACATAACAAACCCAAGACTGGCCCAAATCATTGTTCGCATAAATCACAAATGGAGTCTTAGTCCTACGCTGATGATGGGAAAATTGCTGCAACAAAAGACGCGTGATAGAGACAAAAGCTGAAAACTTACCAAGGCGGTGAAAGTGGACAATAAATTTTGAAACAGAAACATGAGAAGAACGTTTCACATAATGATAACCATAACGACTTGAAAACCAAAAAAACTATTCTAACAAGATGAAAAACACATTCCCGATGAGGCATCTCACATCGTGGAGTCAGATTTTCCCCCAGGTCGAACACGTAGTGCCCCTCTCTGTCATCCTCTCTCAACGGCGGCGACTCACGGCGCACTCCCGCGGGAGACTCATCGCCTCGAACGGCCTGAACGAAGCCACCACACCATGCGGCGATCAGATGCACTGCCGGAACCCTAAATTCTAGACCCGGCATGGTGAGAGTGCAAACGGGTACCTCGATCTCGGGCTGGCCGACATCCCGCGACCGATGGCGCTTCCTAGTGTGCGAATCCTCCATGGAGCCGGATCAGCAACACCTGCTGCTCCGTGACCCGGTCGCAACTCGCGAGCTGATGGATTCCTCCGCGGATGGGGCGCCAACCAAGGGATCGGACACTGGGTCAGCCAACACGTATTGGCGGGGGAGGGGGGTAGCCTTCGCCTCGACGGCCTCCCCGCCCCCCCTGCAGAGAGGATTTTATTTAAAAACCCCTCGACTCCATGTAATTTTGCGGGTTATTTTTTACAAAATGGAGTCAAACACCCCCGCAAAGATAAATGAAACATGCTTGCAATATTTATTTTCTACGATGAATTAGAAATTTAAAATATGTTAAAAAGAAGATATTTCTATTTGAATTAGAAAATATATTACAGAATGTCAGACTGTTTGAGGATCTCAAAAATAACAAGAACAAATGTTTTCCACTTTCACACGATTTTAGATTGTCGTGCATAATTTCATCTGAATGCACTTTGTTTCATTTTGCTTCTTAGATTGTCATGATTTAGTTTGCGTATTTAATAAAAAATATATAGATTCGTCTATTTTTTATCTTCCAACTATTGAAAATACTGACAAAGCATAATAGTGATTGTCAATTCTCACAAATCTTATAATTTAAAAAATGGTAGAGAAAATAGTATTTTATATTTATCTTCTAACATATGCTCTTAAGGTCAGTTGAAAAGCTAATAACACGTTTGGTAAACAACACCTCCAGGTGATTTTGAAACTCATATTGACATAAAAGTGTCAAGTAGTGTTTGCCTACCAATATTAGTTTTGAAATTTATAGTACAAATAACACATGTTACGTAGTACACGCGTGGAGGGGTGACAATGGGTCGGACCGCCCCTGGGTCAACACAAGAGCATAGAGTTTAGGCCCATTGACCTTGATGGGGTTATAAATTGGGTTGGAAAGGAATAGAAGTGGGCCACCAGTGCTTTATGCCATGTTTGGTAACACTATTAGGTACCTCTATCACTGTCAATTTTAAAATTGATATTGATAAGAACCATTAAAAGGTGTTTGGTTAATTGTATCAATTTTAAAATTTATAGTGTAAAGAAAGCATCTTATGTAATACAAGTGTCAACTTGTATTACTTTTGATATTGATACTCCAACATTTGAAAATATTAATATCAATATTGAAATAGTACTAAAAATAAAACTCTGACCAAACAGGGTATTAACCATTTTGTGCCGCAAATTAATTGATATAAATAACTAATGGCCCGTTTGGTTAGAGTTTTAAATTTGATACTATATCAATATTGATATTGATAATTTTAAAGGTTGGAATATCAATATCAAAATTGATACAAGTTGACACTTGTGTTACATAATGTACTTTGTTTTCATTATCAATTTCAAAACTGATATTACTGACCAAACATTTTCTTAGTGATTACTAAGAATATCAATTTTAAAATTGATAGTGATAGAGGTGTCAAATAGTGTTACCAAACAGGGCCTAATGTATTTAAATAAACTAAGTACAAAATTTCCATGATTATCCATCCATCATACTTGTGTCAAACGAGGTAGAGAGTAATTTATGATTTCTTATAAATCAAATTAAAAAAGGCATCTAACACCAAATCAACAACATCATGTGTATATATATGCATGTATATATAGTATGCGCGCCTGTGTTACAAAGAAAATGTTCTCTCTACATATAAATCTATTTAGTTAACAACAGTTGAGATGAAACAATAAAAATCGACAAGATGATATCGATCACTAATTTTAAGACACTAATTTTAATTTAATCTCCAAATACTTGTGGCCATGTGTAGAACTTTTCATCCAGCATTATTAAAATAAGAAACCAAATATCATGTCTAAAAATAAGAAAATTTATTTAAATACTTTTTCTACCATCGAATCAGTGTCGAGAAGGCTAATTTGGGTGGTACAAGAAGAACAGTAGGCATCAAACATATTTATAATATTTAGTCAACCGTCTAAAATTCCAATAAATTAAGTAAGTTTCTGGGCATTGGATCCGGTGCCAGAGTTGAAAAATTCAAGGCTGACTCCATGAAAATAAAATAAAAACTCCAAACGGAAGAACACAGCAGAAGACAGCTTCCGGCAGCCTGGAAAGATTTCAACCCCTCTGTTCTTCAGCCGCTGCTCCGGAGAACTCCGGCGGGATCGGCGAAGCGCATGGAGAAGGACCTGCTAAGATTATCGTCTTCCTCCTCCTCCTCCTCCGCCCACCTCGCGGATCCCCGGTCCTCGAAGTTCTGGGCGTACGTGCGAGCGTCGTAGGGGACGCGCGGCGGCGCGGCGGCGCCGGACCGGAAGACCCTCCTCTGCTCCCCCACGATCCTCTGCCAGAGCACCCGCCACCCCGGCGCTCTCGCTCCGCCGCCGCCGCCGTAGCAGACGTCGTCGGCAGCGCGCCGCTGGCTCCTCCATCCCCGGCAGCTCCGGCGGCGGCGGCCGCACCAGCTGCCGACGTCCGGGGGGCACGCACAGGGCGCCCGCCGGCGGAGCCCGGCGCCGCCGCAGCACTCCATGCCTCGACCTCGAGGAAGAGGCAGACCGACGAGGAGGATACGAAGGAGAGAGGAGGCAGTGAGCGTCGGATCTCGTCTATATACTATATAACAACTCGAGTGCAGATCACCGGTGCATGAGACTGTAAGTCGTTAAATGATATCATTTAATGTCTCGAAGATTAGAAAGTGGTTAAATGAGACATTAAATAACGACATTTATGTTAAGAAATCAAGATATTAAATGATGACATTTATGCCAGAGATCAAGCACCTTCTTGAAATGATCTGTACTCTTATAACTCACAACCAACCGATCTGTTACCTGTAATGAAATCCTAACCGTTGATTGGGGTGGAGTTATTTGAATCATGATTTCAATTTCAGAGGTTTTTTTTAAGTAAATCGTGCCAAACATTAATTAGAAGATTTTTAAAACTTGCATGTCAGACCAAAATGGATCATATTCAGACACCACAAGTGGAAGCCCCTTTAAATGATTGGTGCTAGGGTGTTAATGATTTGATTATGTTTGATTTTTCAGAAGATTTTTTTGCAGCCAAACCAAAAATAAATCTCTCTTTCTCTCTCTCTCTCTCTCAAACGAAATCAAATATTAATTCAACTTAATTTGATTCAAACCGTATTTATTAACTTATAATATATAAAATATGCCTATGTGTATGATTCATTTGGTTTGGTTTGAACCATATTTTATTAAAATAATATAAAAATGTTCTTCCCGGTAAATAAAATATCAACCCAAATAAAAATATACTTTTTATTGCATTTTATTTTTATAAAAAATAATATATGTTAAATCCGAGAACATCATTGATTTAGAACTCGGGTTCGATTGAATTCAATTTATATTTAAGTTCTATTTTGATTTTGAAAAAAAAAAAACCCACTAGACCGACGACAACGTCCCTCCTTCCTTGCAGCGACAGATTTGTTTGGATGTCTTCGTGCTTTGCTACCTCGTAAGATCCCCTGGACCGCCGGCGAGAATCTGTATTTATCTTGTTTTTTAACATAATATTGATTGATATTTTCATTCATTTTTTCCCTCGCAGACAAGGAGATGTCTTTTTTTTTTTTGTTCACTTGGCCCGGAGACAAGGAGATGTCGAGAGCAAGACACAGACCTTGTTTTTAAACGGGCTTGATTAGTAATGAATAATACCTTCTTACTCTGGATGTTGTGAAGGTTTAAATTCTTCTGGCCATTAGATAAATAACACCGTTTGTGTCGTCGTCTACAGCTTTGGTGGGCCTCTCCTTCTATACAAGTAGAAGCACTTATTAAAGTGGGCCTTCGGCCCTGGCCCAAGCCAGACCGATCACTGTAACGTAGACTGCACTTTAGTCACACTATCAAGGTTCGCCACGAATATCACTGATATAGTGCAGAATCGAAATGTTGACTCTGCAAAAAATAAATAAACAAAATCTATACGAAAAGTAGAGATAGAGAGGAGCACACTGAGATTTACGTGATTTAGAGGCGATATGCCTTCCTACGTCCACGGGTGAAGACGAACGACTTCCACTATTATGAGAAACAAGTACAGAGGAAGATGAAGAATCTCTCAAAACCTGAAGCCCTTTACACCTACAAACTCTCTATATAATATCTCTCAAGAGAATACAAGAAATAAGAAGAAGAAAAGAATATATGGTGGTGGCGGCTTTCTTGCTAGCTTGGCCTTTTCTTCCTTGTGTGTACGTGTTCTTATCCCTTCCTCATGTTTTTATATAGAGGTGGTAAGAACTCTCTAGATATGACTAGAAGATACTTTTGTAGATAGAAAATATCTAAGCACTCTCTAGATATACCTAAAAGATACTTGAACACGTTAGATGTGCTTAGAAGTCTGGAAGAGTCCAGAATAATATTTGAGTTGACCAAGTCATTCTTTACACACACAGAGAGGCAGGTAAGGAGCAAATCATCTCCAGGTTAAGTTGTATGCACTATTTTTGAGATTAAATATAGTAGTGTGTATTAAGCATTTTTGTAGTATATATATATAGAATGAAGAGTTTTTCTCGGGTGATCTCTCATAAAAAAAGTTCATTATAATATTGGGAGTACCTTGTAACCTGGAAACTGGTTCCTATTCATTTCTGCCCATGATCATGTGCTTGAATGAAGCAAAGGCAATTGCTGTAACCTGTAGAGCGACGCCAAAGGCATTGTAGATGACATAAATGGTACACATGTCTGGTGTTATGGAGGGCTCTCAACATATGATTTTGGTATGCAGTTACTTATCTACACATTTTGTTATTTCTTTTGGGCATGTAACCCTTTGGCTCATCTGCTCCCATTTTTGAAGCTATGTTTTCCTTCAGCCTGCGTGGAATCAGCTTTGTATGGATGTCTTGTTAATGGTTCAACTAAATATCAGGTCTACTCTACAAAGAAAGGAATACTTTCTAACGTTGAGCGCACTTTAACTAGTTGAAGATCTTGACCTATTTGGTTATATTATCAATATCAATTTTGATAGCGATATTTCAAGATGATAGAGTACCAATATTAAATTTGATACAAGCGGATACTTGTATTACATAATTAAGTTACTTTGTTTGTCCTCTGAGTATTGAAATGGATACTATTAACCAAATATTTTTTCGATGATCGATATCAATATAAATTTTAAAATTGATAGTACACCCGTAAATGGGTAGGATTTTTCATGACCCAAATCCAAATTCGATAAGTGGCGAATCCACCCTGACCCGATACCTTGTGTCCTGAATTTGAATGTACACTCGACATTAAATATTCATCAGGTTCGAATTAGCCCCGAAATGCCATAATGTATACACAGAGGAGACTAGTCTACCTACTAGCATGACAGTGTGTATATATATATTCGTCTCCTCCACAACTTGCGCAATGCTAGGTGCTTCCCGTTCCTCCATTGTCGACAATTTTCCCCTGCCTCGTCTTGCTTTGGTTTTTTGGCGGTAAAATCGAGCAGCTACTATGGCGGCGACAGCGGAGGTGTCTGGCCCGGCCATCTTCTCCTCCAACCCGGCACTTGCTCTTTCTTCTTCTTTTTTGTCCAGCCCGTCGTGTGGTCGCAGTTGGTGTTTAGGGAAGATTCGATGAGGCGATCGAAGCACAAATCAAGTAGTATATTGTGATGCTTTCTTTCCGGAGTCACCGCCCACCCCCTTCTCCTCCGCCTCCTCCTCCTGTCCACCGCTCTCCTCTTTGCCCCGCTCGCCGATGCCAAGACATCCCCCGGTGATGCCCGAGCCCTGCGCCGGCTAAGGCGGCCCTGGACCCGATGGCTTCTCTTTCGGTGGGATCCTACATTGGCTCCTGGAACTTCTCCGTTGTCGATCCCTGCGATTCCCTCTTCTCCGGCACCTAATTCACTTGCGACTTTCACTGCAACACCTGCAACTTCGCCGACCAGCCCCATGTCACTGTATCTCCCTCGACGTCGCTGCCTACTCCGGTTCGCTCTCCCGCTCTATCTAATCTCCTCCCAACCTTCGGACCTTAGACGCCGTCGAGAACCATCTGTCCAGTGCTATCCCCGCACCGACACCCGCTTCCGACCTCCGCCAGCTCCGGTGACGAGCATGCGGATGAGCTCTTATCAGGCACCTGATAATATTTTATCGGTCCCGAAATATACATTTTTAGGATATGTTTAAACCCGAACCCATCACCGTTTTGTGGGTTCGTTGAAAGACGCTCCAAATCCAATAATACATATGGACTCGGGTCAGGGTAACGGATTTTATGAATCCTTTTACATCTCTAATTGACAGTGATAGGGATGTTTATCAATATTGTTATCAAAGAGGCATAAATTAACGGTATAAGGTTAAGGGCGTCGTTTGTTTAAAGCTCTTAAGTGTGAATTGTTAAGCATTAAGGATGGATGAAAGGAACAGGAACAATTTTAGCATGACGTTTTTTTAGCAATCAAGAGAAACAAAAGATCTCGTAATAATATAACATTTGAAAAGAATCTTTAAGATAGGTGGATTCATAGTTTTTTTTTTCAAAATTTAATATTTTCAAGAGGCTTAGGGCTTGTTTGTTTTAATGTGTAATCCTCATGTAATTTCAAAATCACTTATTTAATTTTTTTAGATTTAAAAGATAAGAGTTCTTGTGTGCCTAACTTTTTAAACGGCACCGAAAACAAATATGGCAGGATTATGCGTTGTTTTACATTAACCCAAACAGTTGAAAATACAGCAAACCAGAAAAAAAACTGCATTATTTTGCAGCATTTTACAATCAAATTAGAAACAAGCCGCAAGTGAACAATATCCCCCCCCCCAAGCATCTCTGCCCTAAAACTTTAATCACATCACTAAAACAAGAGTATTTCACTATGTCTTTTTTGCCTACGGAAAATTGATCATTCTAGATACATAGGTTTTTGAAGGACGAGGTGCAATTCAAATGACCCACCATATATACACATATATATACACCCCTGCCCCATGCATGCATGGAGTTGTCAACAAACTGTTATAATATTCTCTCTCCAAGGATGACACACATAACACATATTCAAGGGCATATCTGTAGTAACACAAGGCACAATCAGAAGCCCACCACCCACCGTCAAAGCAGAGCTCTGAAGCTAAAACTTCGTCGTTTCAAGAGAAGCAAAAGCACACATCGCTTGGGGTGCTCGCCCAAGAAGAGCAGCTTTACCGAAAGCCCCCATTTATATGTATATATATATATATAGAGAGAGAGAGAGAGAGAGAGAGAGAGAGAGAGAGAGAGAGAGAGAGATGGGGAGGGAACCCATCATGGCAAACATCTCAGGCTCCCAAATGAGATCACTCTCAATCTGCCCACTGTTTTTTTCTCATTAAAATGAATATCTCGATCATGCCCAAGCCTTCATACCTCCGCAGCTTTAATCTAGCTTAGACTCCCCACCGTGGAGGATATAATTATTTCCGGAGGTGGAGCAGCGCACCCGTGTGAAGCTCGAAACTGATCTTCACGTGTATATAAATATATACATATCTTCATAAATGATTAACGTTGTAAGTGATGATTAGTATGCACACTTCCATGCACATACACATAATATATGATGATTTGGTGAGTTTATCTATGCTGCATCCCGAATATCCGTGAGCCTTCTGATACGTATCTTCGTCGAAGATTGAGGCAGTTCTCATAATACCCCATTAGCATCGTAAAAGGAGTATCCGATCCTCGACAGTAATTAAAGAGCAGCAGTCTCGGAGTTAATAGTTAAAAAGTGATCAATTCCAGCTAATAATCTCATAGGATTCTGCGCTTGCACCGAGACTGCGTGCGGGACCTGATCATCTGTGTTCTTCGGTGATCCAAAAGAGGGGAAAATAACTGGCAGAATTGATAAAATAACTTGAGAAGATGCTACCCAGAAGCAGTTACAGATTCCTCGACAATCTCGATCATTTTAAAACAATCTCGAGAACGACGCACACCGCAGGAAGCAAGAGAGACCAAGGATATATATATATATATGTGTTACAGTAGTACTTCTTTTTGATGCCTTTCAAGGGGAGTAATAACTGCTTCCTCGAAGCATACGAAGGTACAAAGGGGATCTGCCCATATCACCACCACCTCCCTTCTTCTTGTTCTTCTTCTTCTTCTTCCTCCTCCTCCTCGCACAGGAAGAGAGATATATAGTGGGTTGCAATCATTTCTAGGGCAGCGAGCGAGTGACTGCTCGTCTGAAGGCAGACCTCCGCGGCTGTGTCGACTGCGGTTGTGTTGGCATCTCGCCTTAGCTATATATGCACTGTTTCTGAAGAAAGATAGAAAGAAGGGACAATTAATTCCCACTCCCTTTAACAAAGTGTCTTTAACATTAAGTCCGTTGACCGACTTCACTTCATCAACGATCCAGCGATAGAAAAATCTGCAACCCCCGATCCATCTTGTCCAACCAATATCGAAAATGTCAAAAATATCCTTGTCTGTCTAACAGTGTGACGAGGGTAGTGATACCAATTTTGTAAATAATATATATATTAAATTCTTTATCAAACCATATTTCAAATATTATTATATTTAATAATATTTTTTGTATCTGACTTTAAATATTAATTTATTTACTACATTATATTAATTATATCGAATTTAAACTATATATTATTATGTTTTAAATAAAAATTACAAATTTATTCATTACATTTTGTATGTGACAACAAAATCAATTTATTTACGACATCATATTAATGATATTTAATTTTAATTAAAATATCATGTTTCAAGTAAAAAAAAATATTACTATCACAAATCTATTCGTCACAAAATTATTTATTACACAATGTTCAATATGATTATTTATGACTACAATAAACTTATGATCTGATTTAATGAAACATGCATTTATTAAAACGAAGAAGTTAACGTCTGTTGTTACGTTGTTTCGAGGGCAAAATAAATATTTTGCCTTCCTTTTAAGATTTACTTTTTTTTTTGCTATTATCTTTGGAGCGGAAGTGCATGAAAACATAAAAATCGGATCTCCTGTTAAACAGGATTTCTGACCGGACTTTTCATTACAGTGGGTCCGTTGAAACGGACCTGCCGTTAATTTCTCCTAGAAAGAATAAAGGGGATGTTGCTGCAGCGCGGTCAAAGAGGGAGCCAAATCAGCTACAAGAGAACCGAAATGAAAGCTTTCTGATCCTTCCGCACAGTGGGTCGGACTCCCACCGACCCACCCGGAAGCAACCAGCCAAGGGGGTGCAGGTGCAGACGAGCATCAGAGACAGTGGGTCCAGGCTCTACTCTCTGTTAATTAAGTTCGAATAACTTCAGTCCCCCCGGTGGAGGGAGTATCTTCGTCCCCAATCAAAAAAAATCATAATCCCAACCACTTAAGTGATGAGTAGTGAGTTAGTAAGACGTCAATAATAGTTCAACTATATCGATAACAAGTTAATGAGTCAGTAAACTGTAACTAAATTACTACTGACATCTTACAAATTTAATACTGAACTTAATACAACTTGCTATTGACGGATAGTGAGTTAGTAAAGTGCCAATAACACTTCAGTCTTTTTTGAATAGTAATTCATCAAATTTGTTATTTGAACTGCCACTTAAATGACTTTAGATCGTAGTCGATTTTGATTAGAGACTGAAGATATTCCCTCCACCCGGTGACTGAGGTGATCCGAACCCTTATTTATTATATTGACCAAGCAAACTTTAAACAAAAAATAAACTAAGATATAATAGGCAAGTAAGCCAGCTGAGTTTGAGCAAATCCCTGCTCCGCTCCATAACAATTGGCTTAATCTGAGTTTAAATTCGAGTTGTAATTTTATAAACGAGTTTAAACTTAAGTTATATAAACAAATAAGTTTGTTGAGCTTCGCGAATGAGCTCAAATTGAACCCTTCAGGTTCGAGCTCAGTCAAGTAAACTAATAACTCAACGAACCCATGGAACTCTTAATCAGCCGAACTTGAACGTTAATCTAAGTTACTCGATCGGTATCAAGCAGAGTTTGAGCTAGAATATGAATAAACGAGTTCTAGTCTCATCGATCGGTATCACCCGCGGCCATATCTCAGGCAGCGACAAAGGGGAATGATGCTGTCCGGCGTACACTTCTCTTCTATCAACATCCATTCTGTCATCTCTCTTTCTCTCTTTCTTAAAGATATATATATATATATATACAAACCCAAAACAGGGTAAATAATAACTAAGACAACGGAGAGATCTCAGTGTGTCTTGATGAAAAAAATATTATTCACCAGCTATTACGTCCAATTTTCTCCTGACGCCATACCCACGTCTTCCTCACGCAAGACTCTGCGAGGACCGAGGAGCTCATTGGGAACCCGTGCTCAAGAACAGCCGATCTGCTTCATTCCACACATGCATGCGCAGACTGTATATATATAGAGAGCAATGTACATGTATATTATAATTAAATTTAGTCTATGATATGTTTTGTCTAAATGTCAAAAATAATATTATTTTTATTTTTATGTTTATATATTTTTAAAATTAGAATATCAATATCAAAATTCATACAAGTAAATATTTGTACTTCATACCATATTTTGTTTGGCTTAGAGTTTATATATATATTGATATTGATAGTCAACTACTTTTATCATTATTAATTTTAAAATTGATATAGTAACTGAGATATTCAATACAGTAGCATAATTACATTAGACATCTCTATCTCTATCGTTGCGGATTTTGAAGTTGAAAGTGAATAAATTACATCAATAGGTGTTTGACTATATAATATGGATGTTGAAATTCTTGATATGTGATATAAGTGTCTCGACACTTATATCAATTATTATGATATTGATATATTCCATCACCTACAGATATCAATATAAAAAGTGGCATATATCATCATTTTTTATATCATGAGAGGATCGGTCTGTGAAGAAAACTGGAGGTTCATTTATTAATGGGTATCGCCTGTAAAAGCTTATGATTATTAAAGCTTTTATTCCCGACGACAGGTGCACTTTTCTTCAAGGTAATGGCTTTCCGCAATGGAGTTTTCTTGGGTCACCCATGATGGGCAGCGAGAGGAGTTCTCCAAACTTTGGTTTAAAAGTTGTCTATAATTATGTTTGGAGCACTGATAATTAAGCTCGCTTTTAAATAAGATAAAGTATACGGTTCTTCCACCTTTCTGAGATCACTTATAGGGAGGTTTGATGGGCTTAATATGCTATCAATTTCTTCCTACGTACCCATTCGCCTAATTTCATATATCTTGCAGCTGAGAGGTCTTGTTAATTAGCTAATATCGTTTGATTATGTGAGACTATTAAAATAATATTACGTCAACTTTAACATTGGTGTTACACAATACAGAGTACAAAAATAACAACACTGAGACAAATAGACCGATGCTTTGTATGTTCAATATTAATCTTAAACAGTGACAGAGGTGTTTAGAGGCTTACGCGTGCATGCTGCACATATATACCCGGCTTCTCCTCTCGGATTTATTTAATTTAACAGCCCATGTGTGTGCTGAAATAAAAATTCCCCGGACACCTTTGATCACTACATATTTGGCTGCATCCATTCAACAGAGAGTATCTACGCGCGAAGTGGTGTGCCTGGATACAGAAAAGCCGAGAGGCCTTTTTAGGGCTGTCGAGAACTGGAGAGGGTCTTCAGCTGGGAGAGGTCAACATGCCGATCACCACCGTCCATCATGTCTTTCACCGCCGATCAGGAAAAGTGTAGATTTGCACCCGAGATTCATCATCATTACATGATATTCATAGGTTGTGCAGAAAAGGAAGCTAGGATGCGATGCATCCCCGTCCTTTCCCTCCCAGCATGAACACCCAAGCTGCCGTATTATGCTCTACTCATCCGAAGGTCTCTCAGATCATCCTCAGTTCTAATACTGATCATAGCCAAGCTCCTGTCTTCATCTCTGCTGGTACTTCATTCTCTCTCTCTCTCTCTCTCTCTCTCTCTCTCTCTCTCTCTCTCTCTCTCTCTCTCTCTCTCTCTCTCTCTTGTATTGTATTGTCACTGTTCACTTTTTTGGGGGGGGGGGTGCTGTATGCCCCCAGAAATTTAGGTAGAGATTATGGATCTGGCAAAAGAGTGAGAATCTATCAGATAATAATGGTGGGTCTGCAAGGCATCCAGCTGACTTTTTCAGCTACCAGTCTCTGAAGCTGCAGTCTTGGAGGCATATATGTGGGATTTCCCTGGCATGAAGGGTTTTAGATTTTGGAGGTCTCCTTATACAATGTTGTTAATTTACTTGGTCAAAAGCAGCTGTATAAAGAGACAGAGACCTCGTTTACGTACGGTATCTAATTAAAGCTGATCAATCTTGAGGTTGCTCTCATCAAAAGATACTTAATTTTAAAGTTTTTAATTTAGTTTTAAAAAAATAAGGAACCAAAGTTATTAACAATACACTAATTTAATCTCTTAATACATTTTAAAATTGGAGTAATGTTACAATCTACCTCTTTGAAGACTTAGATTGACATCTTAGTAATTAAACACTGTACACACAGCACATATATATCTCAAATCGAAAAAAAAAGTCTTTGTCACAAGAACACAAAAAGGTGAGATTCATACATACTAGTTTTCATAAATGGTATTTACTACATTTGTAAATCTCACCTTTTATGTCTAAGTTGAAAGGTGGTTTAAGCAGATCTCTTCTCCACATCTAAGTAGATCATATATAACTGATCACTCTCTGACTCAGTAATAACTTTGATACTATATCTAACGACTACATACATATATTGCATGATTGTCCACCAACTATACTGATTAATCAGTAGATTTGTCCGGAAGTCACTCCTCTTAAAATTACTCTCAACAAGAGATACATTTAACTTTAACATTATTTTTAACTCAACATCTAAAAAATAATTAACCAGCTTTGATAATCTACTAATTTAATATCTTAGTATGTTTTTATTAATCGAAGGGTTGCAAGCTTGGGACTTTTTCTTATGACTTCATACTTAGGTTTGTTTTTTACATCTCATGTTTGTATTTTTACGCAAGCAAATAGGTGGTCCTTTCGAGAGATCGAGATAGGGGAGATCGAGAGAGAGAGAGAGAGTGAGAGAGATATCTACCCCCTTTTCTTCGCTTCTTTCCCCCACGACATTCCGCTTGTCCGGCCGTCTTTACGCTCATTTACCCGAGGGAGATGTTATCGGAGGATCAAGGCGGCGCGGGCAGCTCCCCCATGGCCTTCTACGCCCATCTCTCCCCTCCCCACCCGGCCGCTTCCAGCTTCTCGCCGCCGTATGGCTACCAGCACTTCCTTCGAGCGCTCAACGACCACCCTTCGTCGTCCTCGACGTCTTCTGCGGCGGGAGGGGAGCACGCACAGCGCTCCCTGATCAGGGAAGGCCCGCTCGCCACGGCGGCGGCGAAGCACGCAGACAACGCCTCCGACGGCGGCGGCGCCGCCCGGTTCGCTGTTCCCGCGGTGCTAAGATCCACAACCGCCCCGTGGTACGTACTGATTAGCATCCCTAATTATACGCCTTTCTCAGTCTCAGCATGCCCCGGATACAGCTTTAATTTGCTGCTTAAATGTGTGTCAGCTAGCTTCTTTTTCTCGATCTATTGCCTGCAGCGACCGCTGATCCCCGGCCCTTTGTCCAAGGAACTCAGTCGCTGCACCCTCCTCCGGACTCCTTTTCTGAGTCAAATGTCACTCTTTTTCATAATCCCCCCTAGAGTCCGGATCGCCTCAGGAGGCGTCCTGAGGCGACTCCCGCAGTCGCCTATCCGCGAGCGCCACGTACGCGTCGGACCGATGCGCCAAACGTCCGTCGCCGGCTTGGGAAACGACGTTCGCGGAACGGCGAACGAAACGGCACGTCTGACGCCGTTCGCGAGGTTTGAGGGTTAAAAAAATGTGTTGACAAGATGAAAATTTTGGGCGCGCGAGGTATCCGGGTTTGAAGAGGCTTGCTTCCCCGCACGGTGGTCGTATTCGCTTCTTCCTCGTCGTCTTCTTCCATTCCCCCGACGTTCGCGGTCCCCTCGCTCGCGGTTCCCTCCGTCGGCGGTGCCCTAGTTCCGGGAGGTACGATCGTCGTCTTCGACTACTATTGTTCTATCTAACGGTATCGTCGTGCTTTACATAGTAATTTGCGTATATTAGAATATTAATGGCGTCGACTAGGGTTTGTGTAGAGAGTTAGTAACATTGGGAGAGGGTTAGTAAGTTGTGAGAAATTGGTTCGGGGGTATGTAAAGGGTTAGTAACATAGGGAGAGGGTTAGTAAGTTACGAAGAATGGTTTTAGGTGGGTTTGTGTAGAGGGTTAGTAACATAGGGAGAGGGTTAGTAAGTTGTAATAATTGGTTCGGGGGTATGTAAAGGGTTAGTAACGTAGGGAGAGGGTTAGTAAGTTCGAAAATTGGGTTCGGGGGGCCGTATGAGGGTTATTAACATACGGAGAGGGTTAGTAACATAGGGGAGAGGGTCGGTAACTTCGAAAGCGGTTTCGGGGGGCCATGTAAAGGGTTAGTAACATAGGGAGAGGGTTAGTAAGTTCGAAAAATGGGTTCGGGGGGCCGTGTAAAGGGTTAGTAACATACGGAGAGGGTTAGTAACATAGGGAGAGGGTTAGTAAGTTCGAAAATTGGTTTTGGGGGGCTCGGTATAGGGTTAGTAACGTTATTAGGAGAGGGTTAGTAACTTCGAAAATCGGGTTTCGGGGGGCCGTAAAGGGTTAGTAACGTAGGGAGAGGGTTAGTAACTTGACGGTTTCGGCCAGTGTAAAGGGTTAGTAACATAGGGAGAGGGTTAGTAACTTCGAAAGCGGTTTCGGGGGCCGTGTATGAAAGGTTAGTAACGTAGGGAGAGGGTTAGTAACTTCGAAAATTGGTTTCGGGGGGCCATGTAAAGGGTTAGTAACATAGGGAGAGGGTTGGTAACATAGGGAGAGGGTTAGTAACTTCGAAAAGCGGTTTCGGGGGCCGTAAAGGGTTAGTAACATAGGGAGAGGGTTAGTAACTTACGAAAAAGGGTTTTAGGGGCTCGGTATAGGGTTAGTAACATAAGGAGAGGGTTAGTAACTTCGAAAATTGGTTTCGGGGGGCCGTGTAAAGGGTTGTAACATAGGGAGAGGGTTAGTAACATAGGGAGAGGTTAGTAACTCGAAAGCGGTTTCGGGGGCCGTATGAGGTTAGTAACATAGGGAGAGGGTTAGTAACTTCGCGGTTTCGGCCGTATAAGGGTTGGTAACATAGGGAGAGGGTTAGTAACTTCGAAAGCTGGTTTCGGGGGGCCGTGTAAAGGGTTAGTAACATAGGGAGAGGGTTAGTAACTTCGAAAATTGGTTTCGGGGGCCGTGTAAAGGGTTAGTAACATAGGAGAGGGTTAGTAAGTTCGAAAAATGGGTTCGGGGGCCGTAAAGGGTTATGTAACATACGGAGAGGGTTAGTAACATAGGGAGAGGGTTAGTAAGTTCGAAAATTGGTTTTAGGGGGCTCGTATAGGGTTAGTAACATTAGGAGAGGGTTAGTAACTTACGAAAATTGGTTTCGGGGGCCGTATGGGTTAGTAACATAGGGAGAGGGTTAGTAACTTCGAAAGCGGTTTCGGGGGGCCGTATGAGGTTAGTAACATAGGGAGAGGGTTAGTAACACGGCGGTTTCGGTGGGGCCGTGTAAAGGGTTAGTAACATAGGGAGAGGGCCAGTAACGTCTGAAAGTTGGTTTTAGGGGGCTGTGTATAGGGATAGTAACATACGGAGAGAGTTAGTAACATAGGAGAGGGTTAGTAACTTACGGCGGTTTCGGGGGCCGTATAAAGGGTTAGTAACATAGGGAGAGGGTTAGTAACCACGAAAAAGGGTTTTAGGGGGCTCCGTATAGGGTTAGTAACGTAAGGAGAGGGTTAGTAACCGAAAATTGGTTTCGGGGGGCGTATGAGGGTTAGTAACATAGGGAGAGGGTTAGTAACATAGGGAGAGGGTTAGTAACTTACGGCGGGTTTCGGGGGCCGTGTAAAGGGTTAGTAACGTAGGGAGAGGGTTGGTAACTTCGGCGGTTTCGAGGGCCGTATGAGGTTAGTAGCATGGGGAGAGGGTTAGTAACTTCAAAACGGCGGTTTGGGGGGCCGTAAAGGGTTAGTAACATAGGGAGAGGGTTAGTAACTTCTGAAAATTGGTTTCGGGGGGCCATGTAAAGGGTTAGTAACATAGGGAGAGGGTTAGTAACTTCTGAAAATTGGTTTCGGGGGGCCGTAAAGAGGTTAGTAACATAGGAGAGGGTTAGTAACTTCGAGAAATTGGTTCCCGAGGGTATGTAAAGGGTTAGTAACATAGGGAGAGGGTTAGTAAGTTACGAAGAATGGTTTCGAAGTGTGTAGAGGGTTAGTAACATAGGGAGAGGTTAGTAAGTTGTGAGAAATTGGTTCGGGGGTATGTAAAGGGTTAGTAACATAGGGAGAGGGTTAGTAAGTTCGAAGAATGGTTTTAGGTGGGTCGTGTAGAGGGTTAGTAACATAGGGAGAGGGTTAGTAAGTTCTGAGAAATGGGTTCAGGGGGGTATGTAAAGGGTTAGTAACATAGGAAGAGGGTTAGTAAGTTCTGAGAAATGGTTTCAGGAGGCTGTGTAGAGGGTTAGTAACATAGGGAGAGGGTTAGTAACTTCTGAGAAATGGGTTCAGGGGGGTATGTAAAGGGTTAGTAACATAGGGAGAGGGTTAGTAAGTTCTGAAGAATGGTTTCAGGGGGCTGTGTAGAGGGTTAGTAACGTAGGGACAGGGTTAGTAAGTTGTGAGAAATTGGTTCCGGGGGGTATGTAAAGGGTTAGTAACATAGGGAGAGGGTTAGTAAGTTACGAAGAATGGTTTTAGGTGGTTTGTGTAGAGGGTTAGTAACATAGGGAGAGGGTTAGTAAGTTACGAGAAATGGGTTCGGGGGTATGTAAAGGGTTAGTAACGTAGGAAGAGGGTTAGTAAGTTCTCGAGAAATGGTTTCGGAGGCTGTGTAGAGGGTTAGTAACATAGGGAGAGGGTTAGTAACTTCTGAAAAATGGGTTCAGGAGGGTATGTAAACGGTTAGTAACATAGGGAGAGGGTTAGTAAGTTCGAAGAATGGTTTCGAAGTTTGTGTAGAGGGTTAGTAACGTAGGGAGAGGGTTAGTAAGTTGTGAGAAATTGGTTCGGGGGTATGTAAAGGGTTAGTAACATAGGGAGAGGGTTAGTAAGTTACGAAGAATGGTTTTAGGTGGCTGTGTAGAGGGTTAGTAACATAGGGAGAGGGTTAGTAAGTTCTGAGAAATGGGTTCAGGGGGGTATGTAAAGGGTTAGTAACATAGGAAGAGGGTTAGTAAGTTCTGAGAAATGGTTTCAGGAGGCTGTGTAGAGGGTTAGTAACATAGGGAGAGGGTTAGTAACTTCTGAGAAATGGGTTCAGGGGGGTATGTAAAGGGTTAGTAACATAGGGAGAGGGTTAGTAAGTTCTGAAGAATGGTTTCAGGGGGCTGTGTAGAGGGGTAGTAACATAGGGAGAGGGTTAGTAAGTTGTGAGAAATTGGTTCGGGGGTATGTAAAGGGGTTAGTAACAAAGGGAGAGGGTTAGTAACTCCTGAGAAATTGGTGGCGGGGGGTATGTAAAGGGTTAGTAACATAGGGAGAGGGTTAGTAAGTTCTGAGAAATGGTTTCAGGGGGTTGTGTAGAGGGTTAGTAACATAGGGAGACCGTTAGTAACATGTGTTTGTATTGTAATTAACATGTATGTTCTTTATTTGTTTTATTAACCTTCCAATCTTATTTTACGGACATGGGTCGAAAAATGAAAATTTGTGAAGCGTAAGGCCCCGTTCGAGGGTCCCTTGGTGAAAAGGTGGGTCCTTCCGTGAGAAGGAGATTAAGAAGTATGTAACACGGGTGTATAATTTCACACTATGTGGATATGGTTGCGCTGAAGTACAATTCCGAACAATGTCATTTGGAAGTATTACGCAAGGACTCCTTTTGGAATATTCCGGGGGCCTCCCAAGCTACACCTTCGGTAATGACATACTCGGGGAAGTGCTCATTTCTTGTGGTGGCCGCGTGTTCGACTTACTGAAGGTCACCGTATTGGTTGAGCTAACCACCGGTGATGTTAGTCCTTACCGGGATTGCGGACGGGTGAACCCATCGACTACGGGGCGGGGCACGGCACTCGGCCTTGTGGTTTGTGCGAGGAGGTGGCTGCATCGGGACGAAATATTCAAGGTCTGAAAAAAAGCGCCAAGCTTCCGACAACCCGTATGATGTACGAACTTAGTGAGCTTATGGGTTCTCTTCATGCTCGCTTGCTTTCTTATTCCTAAGTCCAACTTTTCTTGTTCCCGTAATGTTCTTTATTATTTGCAAGATGTAGAAACAGTAGGTAGATACAATTGGGCTGCTTGTGTGCATGCCATTCTTTTCGAAGTTACTAACCCTCTCCCTAAAACCAATTTTCAGAAGTTACTAACCCTCTCCCTATGTTACTAACCCTTTGTGGCCCCCGAAACCGTTTTCGAAGTTACTGCCCAACCCTCTCACAATGTTACTAACCCTTTATGGCCGAAACCAATTTTCGAAGTTACTAACCCTCTCCTAATGTTACTAACCTTACATGAGCCCCCAAAACCAATTTCGGAACTTACTAACCCTCTCCCTATGTTACTAACCCTTTACGCTGGCCCCACTGAAACCAGTTTTTCGAGTTACTAACCCTCTCCCTATGTTACTAACCCTCTCCCTATGTTACTAACCCTGGCTACCCCCGAAATTTTCGAAGTTACTAACCCTCTCTCCTTATGTTACTAACATACGGAGGCCCCCTAAAACCAATTTTCGAACTTACTAACCCTCTCCCCATGTTACTAACCCTTTACGGCCCCCCGAACCCATTTTTGAACTTACTAACCCTCTCCCTATGTTACTAACCCTTATACCCCCCCGAAACCAATTTTCGAAGTTACTAACCCTCTCCTTATGTTACTAACTATCTGAGCCCCTAAAACCAATTTTCGAACTTCACTAACCCTCTATATGTTACTAACCCTTCATGGCCCCGAACCATTTTCGAACTTACTAACCTCTCCTATGTTACTAACCCTTTACATGGCCCCCGAAACCAATTTTCGAAGTTACTAACCCTCTCCTTATGTTACTAACCACTATACGGAGCCCCTAAAAACCAATTTTCGGAACTTACTTAACCCTCTCCCCATGTTACTTAACCCTTTACCATGGCCTCGAACCCATTTTTCAAAAGTTAAAAATTCTTTACATATCTTCCTAACCCTTACTTTACATGCGCACGAACACATATGTTTCACGAGTTAATAACCCTTTACATAACTTACTAACCGTTTATATATGATGTTCGACCTTCATTTCACGCGTTACCAAATACTAAATACTAAACATTTACATATCTTATTAACCATACACATCACTTATTATGTTTTTCCCAACCTATTGACTCTGAAACGTGATCTTAATAGTGTACATTTAGTGCTAACTACCTATTGTAACTTCTCATGCAGCCAGCACCACAGTCCATTGCTCACTAAATGCATCTGTACTACGATCGGTGGTTTTCAGAACATTAAATACACTACATTCAATATCTTTTAACGTAAATAAACATACTAACATGACGACTGTCTCTGACGAGGGGCCAACACAACTTGTTTCAACCTCGCTCGCCTGGCCGTCCCGAAAATCACGGTCCATTGCTTCGATTCTTCCTCACCACGCGCGCGAAAATGCACCGGGAAAATGGAGGAGGAATGCTCCGATGAACATGCGGACGAACACGAATATGACATAGGGCGATTTATTTTCGCGCAATTTTCATCGTGTCACCATTAAGGAGGACTTGACAACGTCATGATGGCATGGTAAGGCAGAGACGGTGGCGGCGTCCGCACCGGCAGTCGCGAAACGGCGCCGTTTCGTTGGGTGAGACGGGCCGTTAAGCGAACGGCGTCAACCTCTCCTGCGTCGGACGTTTGGCGCAGCGGTCCCGACGCGTACGTGGCGCTCGCGGATAGGCGACTGCGGGAGTCGCCTCAGGACGCCTCCTGAGGCGATCCGGACTCTCCCCCCTAAGATATGCACTCTCGTCCTCTCTCTATTGACCCTAATCAAGGATCATGCTGTTGCACAGGTCTTGGAACGAGGCTGCAGCATCCGGCGGCACGAGATCTTCGGCGGCGGCGGCGGCGGCGGTGGAGATTCACGGCGGCGACGACAAGAGGAGCAGCTTGTCAGTCGCCGCCGCAAAGATGAAGAAGGTGAAAGCGAGGAGGAAACTAAGAGAGCCGAGGTTCTGCTTCAAGACCATGAGCGATGTGGACGTCCTCGATGATGGCTATAAATGGAGGAAATACGGCCAGAAAGTGGTCAAGAACACCCAGCACCCCCGGTAAGAACATCTCACCTTCTTCTTCTTCTTTTTCTTCCAATCTGTTGTAACTCTTCTTGCACAGTGGTGTCTGCCCTAACCATGCCGGGTGTAGATAGCTTCTGCTTTCTTGCATTTACATGTTAATTACCTGGATCTTGCTGCTCAATACTGCTTGTTTTCTTCTCATTTCTTTGCGCTTCGTCTTCCTTTTATATTTGTACACTTGCCCACCCCCTTCTTGCTTATTTGTCAGTCAGCACAATGCCAAGATATATATCATGATGGGAGAAACCCAAGGTAAGGTTTCATGCAACATTATTATTATCATCGTCCTCCATGCCTGGGAATGCAAGTGGTTAAGTTAAATTAAAGACAGTAGATTTTGAGATAAACGAGCACAGTGGTAACACAGCTGACTATGCAGTTGAATCAGTTCTATACAGATTTTGAAGAATACTATTGGGGCTTTTTGCCAAGCAAGATAGATAAGTGTCAATATTGGCACATTGTTTGACCTAACCATCTTGAGACATCATCTCCCTTGAGTAGGTCTCCTCCTTCTGTGTGGCTCTTCTGGGGAGATTGTTCTCTATGCCATCTAAATTGGGAATCTAGATGGCGCAGCACAGCCTTGTGGCCTTTTGTCGTGGTGAATTTTCCGGGTAATCAAGGAAGGATTGGGCTTGTTTACCAGCTGTGGATCTCTTTAAGTATGTATTCTAGCATATACAAAAGGTCGGAAAACATGGGGTACGTAGCAGCAATGAACAATAAGCAGTTGATATATATATCGTATTGTGATGTAATCCATGAGAAAACAAATTAGTTTGGCGATTAAAGTGACATACCCTTGATTTTTCAAATAAGATGTAAAAAAGAAAACATCTTATTTTTTTGTTTGCCATCCCTAGCTGTTGCTTATATGTTGAGGTTGCTATATGCTAGACAAATCCGAGGAAGATCATATCCGCACACTCTTTGGATAGACGATAGAATGCATCTCTCTCTCTCTCTCTCTCTCTCTCTCTCTCTCTCTCTCTCTCTCTCTCTCTCTCTCTCTCTCTCTCTCTCTCTCTCTCTAACACACACACACACAAAACCTGGTGATGGATCTAATTAGTTCTTCAGATATCCCGTCACGCATTTGCATTCAACATTGTCTGTGATGATCTATACAGGAAGGTTATTAAAGATAGCATGCAGTTGCAAGACCCCGAGGTGAAATAAACATGTCTATATTGTTCACGGGCATGATTTAGTAACCAGGTATAGAATCTTCCAAGCTTCCAGCCCGATCGAGATGAGCTGTAGTACTGAAAATCTAGTTTAGTACAGCATCTCTCAAGCGGGTGTTTTCTGTCAGCAGGTGAAAAGAGCTTAACATATGATTATTCCAAGGTTATAATCTCGACAATCCAGAAATCCAGAAGCCCAAATTCCTGACTATGTGATAGGATATATGTCACCTGTAACATGACATTTTAACTCGACAATGTCTTGTCCTTGAAAGGCCACTTTTTCAAAAAGCCGAGGCCTTAGTGCTCATCTCAGCAGGGTGCTCGTGGTAAAGTTTATTTTTTTCCTCACCTTTTGCCAGGTGATTTGAAGTAACGGCGCCAACTCTCAATACATGTGTGTGTGTGTGTATATTGACGTAATGCATTTCCAGCTGAACATAAACAGTATTTAGACCCAGATGATAATTTTAAAAACCTTCATCATAACACACTGAATGCCGAGAATCGTCATATCACAGACTGTGGCTAGTATATATGTGGTGATGAAGCATGGTTGTTTTTCGATCATCACGACACACTGCATATATAGAAATTAACCTAGCATGCTAGTTGGATGTGGCCTTCGTCTTCAACCTCTCTCCTCTGCAATCTATCTATCTATACATACACGCAGGAGTTACTACCGCTGCACGCAGGACAACTGCCGTGTGAAGAAGCGGGTGGAGCGCCTGGCGGAGGACCCCCGCATGGTGATCACGACATACGAAGGCAGGCACGTCCACTCGCCGTCGCACGACGGCGAGGAGAACGGCAAGCCCCCCGCTCAGATCAACTTCTTCTGGTGACCAGCTAGCTTGCTGTGCACGCGCGGCCGCACGCCGCTGACCGGCCTCAAAGACTTGCATCGATCCGGCGGTCGCATCGTAGTAATAAATTAGTTATATAGCGAGCCTACATATATGTATAAGTTGATGCATTTTTATTTTTCCGATGCAAATAAAGTTCTTAGTCTTGGATCGTAGATGCTGCGGCTACGCGCTTGAATTGATTAGGGTTTCATGTAAAATGGGTCTCTTGCATCGCGAGTTTTAATTCCTGGGAACTGGATTCGATCAACATTTTGGTCTGTGTAAAATTTTGGTCCACCGAATAATTATCCTCCGTTGATCCCATGCATATTGTGGTCTTGATTTTGTTGAATATATATAAGTATATATGCATTGTACTTCATTCTTTATTAGGTGCCAACTTTTACTTGGAGACATGCGTGCATCTTTAAATATCCCAAGAGTATATATATATATATATAAATGGTAGTATACAATACAAATATATGTGTGATACCAAAATTCTGGATAATTAATGCTAGTTCAGCTTACTCACGGTCTTTGCAAGTTCATGTGGGTGGAGGAGTTTATGTAAAACTGCTGGGTGTCAGGATACGTTCAGACATCAAATCGCTATACTGCTGACCGTTTAGATTAATTATTATTGGAGAAATCAATGTCCGGTCCGTTTCAACGGACCTAGTTTCACCAATAGTCCGACATGAATTCCAGTTTAACAAGGGGTCCCATTTTCAGATTCCCCTGCATTTCCGCTCCAAAAATGACAGCAACCAAAGGTAGAGAAGTTATAAGCCAAGTGAGCTGACTTTTATGCCCCTCAAAAGTTACGAGGAGAAGATATTATCGTTGAAAAGAGATATTTTATCCCTGCAGGTTGTTTTCTTTCAAGGCCCAATAAAATTATTGAATATATGATATAATGAAAAAGTTTAAGAACAAAAACATTGATTATTATAATATCGATAGGCGATCAAATCAAGTCTACCTAAATAGAGATTTAATTAAAAAAAGTCCACCTAAACAGATAAAATATTTAATTAATTACTTACGAACAAAAAAATAATAATTATGATATTCGATATAATATAAATTCATCGATCAATATAAACTTAAAAATAGATAATCATAAATTACTGTATATGTTATATTTAAATTTTGATATAAATAAATTACAATAGTTTTTACGTCAAACATGACATGATAAATAGATTAATATGTATATTATATTTAAGCATTGATAAAATATAATGTAATAAATATTTGGTAGAACATATTAATATCTTATAGACATAAACAAAATATAGTAACAATGGTTTAATAAATACATTTTTAGTTGTAATATTTTTTGCTCTAGACATTACAAGTGATTAAAATCATATATAATCATCATGATGTAATAAACAAATTAATATTTTATATTTAAATCTTGATATATATCAAATATAATAATTAACTACTTAAAATAGAACATAATAAACATTTTATCATGCACCATTCACAAAATTGTCTTACGAGTCTCCCTAGGACAAGCGAAATGAATAAGCGCCTATAGGAATGCCCAGCAAATGGTCTTCTGGATGGGTGTATTTGACATTTTAACATTTATCTAGCGCTGATTTCACGAAATGGATCGGATGTTACAGTTATTTTGATTATTGGACTGTCCCTTAAAGAATTGTGGTCAACGGACTAATGATAATAGTCATTTTGTTAAATGGACCGCCAATCAATTTTCCCTTAATTATTTTTGCGGATGCTGAGTTAATAGTAACTCTAAACCTAAATTGTATTGATTTGGAGAGTAATCTCATAGATAACTTTGTAAACAAATTAACTTACTTATCATAAATAAATAAAATTATACGCTTTGTATGAAAAGAAGAAGAAATTGAATTAACTGGTGCCCTTTGGGCAGACACACAGAACATGGTTGCTGCGTAAAAATACAACGTAACTTTTGGATTCTGTTCATTGGTAATTAATCGAAATAAGTGATGGGGGGTGGGTTTCCAGGGTTTTTCATTTTGATAAGAAGAATGTTTCACATCGAACAAAGTCAAAATCTGTTCTTTTCTTTTTTTAAAATATAATAAAATATAGATAGGTTCCGTAACAAAGCTGGAGTAGCTCAGTTGGTTAGAGCGTGTGGCTGTTAACCACAAGGTCGAAGGTTCAACCCCTTCCTCTAGCGGCAAAATTTTGTTTTACTTTTTAAATTTAATTAATTTTTTTGGGGTCCATGTACGTAGATATACTTTGCTTAAAAGTATATGCGAATATGTCTTGCTCATAAACTTCTGTATATGCTCCAGTATGTCTTGCTCATAAACTTCAGAAAAGAGCAAGTCGACTGTGGTTGTAATCCCCGGCGCCGGCAGTCTGTTCTGCCCATCTTGCAGCGGACAAGCTGGATGCTGGATCCCTACCCAAGCCTGCCCGCTGGTCTCGCCCCGTCCACAGAGAGTAGGGCGGCAGACGACCCCTTCTCTCGCCGGCTCCGTCTCCGCCTCCGGCGCCGCCGTGCCGGGCTCTTCATCCCCCGCCGTGGCCCCTTCCACATAAATACCTCCGACGTCTTTACGCCCCCGAGATAAGGGAAGGGCCGGGGCCCGGCGCGGCAGGCGGCCGGGCAGCTGCCGGCACCGGCAGTGGGCAGTCCGGCTGTCCGTCCTCCACCGCCATGGGAGTGCGTTCTACTTCTTCCTTCCAGACGCATCCCCTCGGCCTCCGCCGTGAAAACAGCGGCGGGCAACAAAGAGGACAAGACGGTCGCGCGCTTTGTCTGTTCCTCTGTTGCGTTCCCCTGGGGAACCGGAGCGAGCGTACGCTCCCGCCACCGCCGGCGGGCGGCACGGCGACGGGCTTGACCACCGACGACCGGTCCCCCGGCCGGAGGAGGGCCGACGAACTCGGTTGATCTGGACCGTCCATCGGCGGGGGCTGATCTGTCACCGTCGCGGGGCTTCTCGGAGATCATCGGTCATCGATAATCGACGGCGCGGGATTATTCCGGGGAGTTGGTTTATTATTTAATCGGGCCGAGAGAGAGCTCGAAATATTAGCCCGACCTAAGTTCAATCCATGTTCATTCTGATATCGATTTTGTTTCTGTTTTGTATTTTTGGAAAAAAATTAATTTATATATAAATAACATCGTAATAAAATAAAAATAAGTAAGTCATTGAATATAATAGCTAGATGATTAAAAAATTAAATAAAAGTTTTAGATCGAAATTTAGTAATTATGCGTGCTTTATCAATATGAGTTAAAATGATGTCATCAAGTTTCAATAGATGTGTGTGTTTCAAAAAAAAAAAAGTTTCAATAGATGTGTGATTTATTAATATATCCAATGTCTGATTACATCAAATTTTAAGGAACGTGATGAATTTGAAGTCTATTAATGCGTCATGTGAGTTATCGAAACTAGATATCAAAATCACTTGATAAAATTTAAATTTATATACATCACATCCTAATAAAATAAGAATAGGTAAATCATATAATATAGTGTTTTAAATATTATCAAATATAAAATAAATTATAGTAAAATTTAGAGTGCAACAAAAAATAAATAATATAGCGTCTTAAATGATAAAAATATAAAATAAATTATTTAAAATAATTAGTTCAAAGTTTATCGATATACGATTTATAACTAATTTCTAATAAATCGTTAACTTCGATTTTGCTGCAGAATATCCTAAAAGTGTTACGCGAGATTAGGGATGTCAACGGGGTGGATACGGGTCGAATAATAGTATTATATGTATCTAATAAGAAAAAAGGTGTATCCACTTGCTGTTCGTTAACTATCGGTATCGGGTGTATCCGCGAACCGCATTGTTCTATCCGCTTAAAAATGGTTTACGGTCGGATAACGAACGGTTATCGAATATACAAAGAGATAACATACGTATGATACAACCTAGTAAAATAAAGAAGTAAAGATAATTTTACCGATAAAACACACATAAAAAATATATATTACGATTAAATGTATCTATTTATAATAATGAACAAGAAGAAAATTCTTAATTATATATCTAACACAAAATATGAGATATAAAAAAATAATTTACAAGTTTATAGTAAAATTGATTTTTTAGTCTACAGTAGATAATTAGATGCGCAACACAAAATATGAGATAAAAAAATTTTTTAATTACATGTCCAACATAAAAACATGAGATAGTCGATTTACAGCAAAAATGTGTACGTGGATTGCACCATCAAGAAGCATAAGAGGATGAAGACATCGTTGTTGGACGTCAAGACAAGGTTTATCAAATGTTAAGATCTCAAGGAGGAGGGTAAACCGATGAGTTAAGGACAATAAATTTTTTTAGATAGGACATATATGCTTAGATGTCATAAATTGTGAGTTATATCACATTATGTATTAGTTAACGAATACGGATAACGGTTTTCGAGTTCGATTTATGATGTATCCATGATCGCATTCGCTAAGATAACGATTAATCGGTAAATGAACGCGAATAACTTATTCAGAAAATTTAAACTATTCATTTACTGTTCGTTAACTAACGAACAAGTCGAATAATCGGATAATGGGTAACCATTGACATCCTTACGCGCGATATTATATCCGCTTGCCGGGGGAAGAAACGTGAAGTCCGATTCCGCGGCGACTCGACCCGCGTTTGGAACGGCTCCCCCGCGACCCCCGTCTCGAGAGCAAAATCCGCTTCTTCTCGACGGCCACTCCTGGCTGGTGGTAGTGGCTGCTCTCCTCCCGGCTTCGCTCTGTTCTCTTGCAGCTTCTCGGCTTGCTAGATCGGGGCAGTTGCCGGCTGCCGGCTGGGATCCGGGGGGAGAGGCGGGCGTTATCGCTGAAGGCGCTCCTCGCGGCAGATCCGGGGGGACTGAATGCCTAGGTGCCGACCGCTTCTTTTCTTCCTCGCATTTCAATCTGTTCTGTCCCCCAGTCTTCTTTCCATGTTAAGGAAACTAGACCGATCTACGATGGTGGAGGTAGAAGGTGGCCTGCTGTTGGTGATTTTTATTGGGAGGGAAGTGATTGGGAGGGATGGCTGGGCTGCGGCTGGTTTCGTTGCTGACTTGCTGGCTGCTCTTCGTTTTCATCTCCCACTCCAGTTGCTGTTGTCTGGCCACCTTACGATGGTGACTCAACCTGGGACATAATTGGACCGGTTATCTCACTTTTTATTTTTTATTTTTTGCTGAAGCAATCCATCGGATTTCGTGAACGAGCCTCTTAGCGGAGGCGGCATTTTTGTTCCAATTTTGCGTCTGGTTCGACCCCGGAGTCCAGTTTGGGACACTACTAATCAGTAATCACTATAGTGTTCCGCTCCATTCGCTTGTAAAGTTCCCTGTTCAATAAATGCCTGCTTCTCGGAAAGGGAAAAAGTCGAAACATAGATTCGCCTTCTAAGAACTGGCGCCTCGCATTCTTGTTTGCTGCTACCTTTCCTTTTTCAGAGTTCTTGTTAAAGCGCTTATCTTTAGCAAGAAAATGGAATTATCCTTTGTCGGTTTTTATTGCAATATTTGCCTGGTTAGTGTCTGACTACAAAGCGAAATATCAGCTATTAAATGCCCACTTTTTGGCCTTCCGCTTTTTCTTGCTATGAGGATTTAAATGGGTTATGTTCTCTATAAGAATATAATGGACTTTTTTTGGTTTTGTAACGTCTTCTTGTCAGAATGAACATCGTCTCTGAGCAAACATCCTTTTTTTTTAATCTACTTGCTGCTTTTTCTTTCCGCTGACAGGTTCTATTTCTCTTATTATGCTTGAACCCTATCTGCTATTTTCCAATGAATCTCCTCTTCTGACCTTCCATCCTTATCTTGCTTCTTTTTCCCTTACAGAATTATTCATTTAGGGTCTTTGAGTTTGATTTTTCTGTTGTTCATGCAGAAATCCGATAGTTCCTTTCTCGTTTTATTTGCCGAAAATGGTTAAGACCTGTACACTACTCTTAAGATTTATATTTTGTTTTACTCTCGCAGCTGTTCCTTTTCAATCGTTTTTGCAAGAAAATTTTGACCTGTTGGTATTTTTCTTGGTTGTTAGACCAGCAAAAGTACAGTGTTTCCCTTGCCTTGATCTATTGAGCTGAATACCTTTAATTCAAGAAATTTCTTTACTACAGTGAAATCGCTACCTTATATACTGGCAGTTGGTGTTGCAGAGGAAGGCAACTGCTATTCCTTTGGTGAGAAGTCTCTTATAAAAAATTTAGATAACAGATAAATATTTTTCGGAGAAATACATATCAAGATGTGTGAGCTCTGTTGTCAAAATCTAATATCTTTGAATCAGTATAATTTTTTGGTGATAGTTATTATTTGAATGAAGGTTCCATTGATTTTATTATTTTATTGACCTTTCTGTTATGTGCCTCTTCCAATTTGTATTTATTTATCATGTTCATGCTTTGATGACATGCAGCTTCTTGTAGTATCCTCTGGTGCCACATCAAGGATTATGAACGTCTGGGCAACTTGCTTTTTATTCAAATGTCTGCACTGTGCTACTTCATTTTCACATGATTTGGTGGCTTTCTTATCTTTTGCCATGAGAGATGGCAGTGCTATTGCTACACATGGAGTGGAGTAAGGACTACCCTCCCTACCCTGTTCCCAGAATAGTTAAGAGAGTTCCCTTTATTTCTTCCAGATGAATGTGCACAATGCTATTTGCTGTTGAAGGAGGAGGATTCTTCTCTTCTTCAGCATCTGGATACAGTGACGGTTTGACCCTCCTGCTACTTGGACGGAGAAAGGAAGAACAACCCATGAAAGTTTCACCGTGGAATCACTGTCAGTTAGTACTGCAAGATATTGACTCCGACGTGCAGCTGGCTTCCAAGGCAAACCGTGTTTCCTGCAAATGTACCTCCCTTGTCTGCTTTGGCCGCGAATCTGCTGGGTATAATGGCCCTTCTCCTCCCCAGGTTGGCCCTTCTCAGCAGTCTGACTCAGCAGATACTTCAGTTTCAGAAAGGGGAGTAGGTTGTAATGAAACTGACACTGATGTTGAGATTGGAGGGTCAACCTACCTGAAGAGTAGTCTTAAAAAGAATACGGCCAACCATGCTGAAGCAGTTCAGGGAGATATCATGGTTTGTGAAGAATCTCATGAAGAACAGGGTGATACTATTGTTCACATGGATAGGAGGAAAGTTCAATGGACTGATGCATGTGGCAAGGAGCTCGCTGAGGTTAGAGAATTTGAAGTCAGGTAACAACATAATCATGTAGAAGTGCCAGTAGAATGTGTTATATTTTATGTTATTTCTACGTGGGATCTGGCATCCATTTTAGAAAAATATTATGGGGAACAGTTGTCTTATCTATCCATTTTCATTTTATTTTTAGTTATCCTTCGCTTTTCCTCTCTGATATTTATTGATGGATATCATGCCTTAGCTGCCACCACTCACTCTATTGGTTAATGCTCGATTGGATGGTTTTGCTGCATAACTTCCTATTTGTCAATACTTATACTTGTAGTCCAGCATGTTCTCAGAAAGCAATTTTGAAAATGATGATTTGACTTTAAAATGATCCGGAAATTAACTACTTTTATTGCACTTGAAGACATTACTTTCCTTTTTCAGCTTGGTTGTAAACAAGCTGAGCTCACTGACATCTCTTTATTGGACAATGCCTCTTTGACCATTCTACCCAATATTTGTTTGTAGACTACAGAATGTTTATACTTTGTTTAATGCACAAAACTTTATTTTTTTGACAAAATGCTTCTGAAATAAAAAATTATATTTTGTCTTGTAAAGCTACTTAGTGTAAAGGAAAGGATCCATTTACAAGTTAATGTAGTTCGCTAAAAACTGACTAGGCATGTGAACATGCCTAGACTTAGGCACATAACTCACAAACGTAGTGTAGAAAATGGTAAATTGAGGAGTAAGCCATGGGCTTTCCATGAAAAATAGTTGGTTCTCGCATACAATATTTAGTTTCCTGCTTAAGCTTATATGTAGCTGATGACCAGGTGAATCATTTCTAGGAAGTAGAGAGCACCTATGCTATGCATCAGTTGGAAAGGGATTCAAGGTGGTAGAATCTGATTTATGTCCGGAATGGTGAAGAAATTCAGTTTGAATGGTTCCTGCACCAACCACAGTTTTGCCAATAGTTGACTGATTGTTACAGAACCTGTTATGGTTTTGTTTATCATTTTAAGTACATTCTGTATATGGATGGCAATGGCACCCTCCAAACTACTACTGTATGACTATAGTGGGAAGCATGCAGAAGCAGCCTACATTTTAGAAATTCAATTTACTGACAAGTTAACTTTTTTCTTTAAATCAACAAGGCTTCAGAAAGGACATGAAAGCTCAATTTACTTGTTTTGAAGCTGAATATTTTAATGGAAATGGCTTTCTTAAGAGTGATTTGTCTGTCAAGGTTCACTAAGGAGACAGAAATAAAGGGGTATAATTTGCTTGTAGGTGCTAAAGAGCATATGACATGTTCTAACGGAATTCATAACAATTTTTTGAGAATGCATTGCATCCTTGAACTGAATATCAAAGTCTACCTTCCGGCAATGTTTTTCATGCTATGAAAAGGGAATTTTTAGATATTTTCAGGAATATCAGTGACTGCTGAGGCTTTCTTTCTCAGTCAATGTCAAATTTCTAAGCAGGGCATGAGGCCAAAAACAGAGAGTGGGCTGCTGGAGTCTCTTTGAAAATTTTGTCTAATTGTTAACTTGTGGTTTTCTTAACCTCAAGGAGTTTGGAGAAAAAGCAATTTATAGCTTGTTCGAATAAATTTTACTGTTTAATACAAATTCAAGAGAATTGACTGTAATTCATACGCTTAGGTTGGAAAGCTTTCACAGTATCACCGGACATGTCCTCAAGGCTAAGATGGGGCCAAGAAGTGATGCAAGACCCGTCCTAATCTTCGGCCAATCAGGATTTGTCACGAGCCAACAGGCAACAGCTGATGTGACATGCCCATTTTATCTGAAGTGTCATCTGCTATTCAGCAATCACCCCTATTGCTCTTGCTTCTCAATCATCTTAAAAGAATACTAACATGATCTTGAATAAGCAATCTTAATCAGCCTAAACATCATTTGAGGCATAAAAAACCTTAACCCTTCAAATTCTCCAACAAACTGTGGAAACTATAATACAAGCAATTGGAAGTTGAAATCTGAAAGTCATCCAACTTAAAACTTGCAACTCAAATAGTATCTGGATAAAATGTGTGGTAAAAGACTTGGAAAATTAAAGCTTTTTAGCTCTCCAAACCTAAATTCAAAACAATCAAAATTTATCTTTTTATCTAATTTGATTATTTTCGAGTTAGAGCATCAATTGTGATGGCTAATCGAGGGTATCTTTAGTTAACACCAACTTTAGTTGTTTGTAAGATGCCAATTTACATTAGCAAAATAAAAATGAACCTGAAAGAATACCTTCCAGATAATGTTTAAAATTATAAAAGACAGATTATCATATAGGGCATGCTATTTTTCAAGGATATTTGAGCAGATGAAAGGTTAACAAATCCACGTCTTCACTTTATATATTGCTTTGCAGAAACTTTTGTTATAAGTTTAAGGTGGATTCATGGTTAGTAGAATTGGCTGATTTGGATCAGCATTGGCCGATCCTAAATCAAGATCAGAATGGGCTGAACTTAGATCAAGATCTGCATAGGCTGATCTGATTTGGGGGAGATCCGATACAATCCCAAAAATCTGTTAGAATCAGTTGCAATGGGACTGATTCGGCCTGAATATTGGGTCTGTTGGATCTAATAGAGCCAGAGCCGGATCTGGATGTTGGGATATCTGGTGGTCCAATGGACCTGATGTCCTTAGATCCTGCCACTTGGGGGTCCGATACAACTTGCTTTTCCCGCCCAGGAAGTCAAAGCCAATGGACATATGAATGAAGTCTTCGTCTGTGAATTGTTCTGGGACTGGTTGTTATCAATCCTGTGTTGACCTTTTGACTTGATTACCGATGCTGCTGTCCTCAAATGCCCTCTTTTAATTGAAAGAAATTCTTAAATAGAGAAGTTTGCGCTTTAGTTGATGAAAGTGCCCTCCTGTAGGGTGATAGTTCTGTTACAGAAGGGCTTGTTCTTGTTAAGTAACTGATGGGAAAGTTCAACTAGGTTCATGAAATGCCATTATTGAGAGAGACGACTCAGCAGCGCCGCTGACCCGGTGCTGCTACGAACCCAAGGGATTACATAGGACCAGAATCTTCTGATTATTTTGTATGTGGTATTCTTGTACTTTTTTTTTAAGAACCAATCCAGGCCAACTCTGGATCGGTTTATCTTCGCTTGAATTGTCTGATTTGGCCAAATACAATCCAGATCAGATCAAAATTGTGCTAGCCCAACCTGTCCCCAATTCCAATCTTGCCTTCCTTGATGGATCTTGAGGTGTGCATTCACACAGCACCTGTCATCCGCATCCTAGATGAGAGATGTTCTTGGTTAGAGGGGTAGCACCTGTAGTCAGTTCAGTCTATGCCTCAGTACTAGGGCTACTAAGGGCATCAGCTGGTTCAGGATCAGGATCGGCACCTACCTGCAGCCCTGCCTGTGGGAGGGGGGGGGAGGGGGAGCTCGAATAAGCCGATTTCTGATTCTTCCAGGCCTATTTGATCTTATTGGGGTTGGACAGGTTCCGGGTGATAGCGGGATAGCAGATGGGTGCGGTGGTGCCACCCCTGCATCTTCCCTGCCTGTTATGGCTGGACCCAATCCTACCTGATACGGTAACTTCAGAAGCCACCGCCTCTAGCCAACTGATCCCCACCCAGAAATTGTTTCAAAGTACAGATGGATGTATGGGTTTCAGTTAACAATCATGTAAAATCAACTTGCTGCTTGTAGCGTCCCTAGTTAATATCTGCCCTCCGTTCTTGCTTGTAGTATTTTAAGGGGTGTTTATCACCACATATGGAGGCAATGTGCTTACATTCCCTGGACGAGAAACAGTCAGTTTTCTTTGTTATGCCTTTTATGGGTCTCCCATTTGCATGGTGCTTAAAAATAATGTCCCTCTACAAGATGACTGATGTCAGCTCACCATGGTCAAACTGGAATGCAATTTCTCGGACCCTCCTAACAGAGCTTTCCATTCCTGTCATCTTTCATCGGGAAAAAGGTGGAAAATGAGAACATGTAGTTACATGCTAGGCTGTTGGTAGTTCAATGGGGTCATTAGCAATTTATAGGTACGTAAAAATGATCTGGTTTGGCATGCAACTATTTATTCCAGCATGTTGAATGGACTCTGATATCCATATCTTTTGGTGCCAAATTTCTGGGCAGCGAAGAAGAGACATCAAGTGGAGATTTTGAGCACGGTGTTCTGCAGAAGTGCCAGTGTGTGATCCAGTAAAATTTGTTTTCGGCACCCTACCATCCAGCCTGACGTCTTGCTCTGGCAGCTGCAGAAGCAGTAGGCTCTCTCTTGTTTGGGTTTGCCCACCATATGGCCAGAAGAAACGGTTTTCCTCCCCTTGAGAAGAAATTGACGTCATCGGAGCGACGACCAAGTAATTCATCCCCTCACCGCCCGTTCTTCTTCCATGTCAACCTGCTTTTGTTCTATCTTAGTGGTGTCAATTTTGTCCACTGGGTATTCATCCCACTGTATTGCCTTTCATTTTTGTTTTATTTTATTTTTATTTTTTTCCTCTTTTCCTCCTCTGCCCTAGTCCCACTATGTAATATTTGAACTTGTGTAGTGTTAGAGTGGAGGAAATCCCCACAACGGTCATTGTAGAAAGATTACCGTTTATATTTTCTAGGCCTCTCAACGTTAATGCCTCGATTTTTAGATTTGTAATATGATAGTAGAAGTAGTACACTGATCCTGATATAATATTTGATTACCCACGTTTCTTGTTTAATGCCCACTGCCATCTTAGCAGTGAGAGACAGAATGTTAGTGAGGAGTCTCACTTTGATCAGTGTAGTAAGATCATGATGTGCATATATATATATTAAATTGCTTGGTATAAAAATATTTTAATGTATTTATTTTTATCACAAATTAATATGTTCGATATAAAATTAAGATTTTATATTTTTGTACTAGCATTACATGTTATTCATTTAGTTTTTATTGAAATTATATTATATTTTTTTATTTCTGTTCCTTTTAAAAATTCGTCTGGACAATGAAAAAGTTAGAACATACCCCTTAATTTTAAAAGATTTTTTGAGATATAAATACATGTTTAGAGATTAATTAAATTATCAAATCAAACAGTCGATCCTTAATCCTGTAACCAAGAGCTACGGTAGGATCAAACAAAGAGTGCCTTATTTTTTAGTAAGCCTTGAAATTTTACAAATGTATGCTTTATTTTCATGATGGTGCTGAGAAAATAAGTGACAGTGTGATGAAAATTAGACCGACCAAACTTTCTTAATCGAAGAAGGTTCTTTTTAAATCATTATTAATATGAAATAACGTAGCCCATGTAGGACTGGATCCGGATTCGGTACACGGTCGGTTGGAGCCCGTCTACTGAGATCCGACCGACCCGAATTCCGGTTCCAGCTTTTCATGTGTGCTATATTCTTCCACGTAAATCGCCACTCTGGAAGGCGCTCCTCGTCTTTTTCCGCGTCTTCGGCCGTTGCTTCTGCTTTCCAGGGTTTCCCCAGATCGCTTCGGTCCTCGCCGCCCTTGCAGTCTCTGCGCCGCGAGGTATGTTTTCTCCTCAATACTATGCGTTTGTTTTTACACGGTCAGGAGTGGAAGAGTCGTATAAATTTGCTCTGGTTGTGTGTAATCATCGCCTCACGTGGTCGAGTTTGCTGGAGCGAGGAATCAGGAAGCTTAGGGTTGGACGTCGGCAGGAATCCCTTTGTGGTTTTTATCTTATTTAGTCGTGTTTATATGCAAGTTATGCAACACCGATCCGGTTGTTTTTTTGTTCAATTTTTATGTTTATGGTGTATTCCTATTTGGTTACACATTTAAGTGCGAGTGGTTTTGTGTGACTGGATCCTATGTTTGAAATGTCTTGTTGGAGATGTCTTGTTTATGAGAAATGTTCAGTCATGCAGAGCAGGGAGGGTTATGATTGCAAGTTAATGGGAATTTATGTTTTAGTTTGTTCACAGTTATGCCCCAGGTCCGAGAAGTCTATTGTTTCTTGTTTAGGACAACAATTAGATGCGCCTGTGATTTTATCAATGTTCTGATATCATGTTCCTCCCTATCATTGTTTAAGGCCATTGCCCCCGTTCTTTCTTCTGGGACTTATTGCCCACCACTCCCCACTCCACCCCCTCAAATTCCTCCCATTGGAATGTTATATTGACCCGTTGAAGATGTTGACAGATCAACGTGGACTTAGTCTTGTTTAACAAGTCGAAGATCATTACCTAGATATGTGTGTTATAATGCCCGATAACGATGAGCTAGTTCCTATTTGCTTAACATTCTCAAAGGGTATACCAGGGTGATACAAAGCATTCCTTTGTAGGTGGTGCAGATGACATTGTACTGGTAGAACGTGAATGTGATTGCCAGTTTGTGTCATGAGCTAGGTCCGGTAGGAGTATGGTTGTTGGTACTTGGTACATTACGTATTTACCTTGTAGTCTGAAAAATACCTACAGCTCTGAATCGCAGGCTGCAGCCATCAACGTTATCTTTGAAATAGAATACATGAAGCTTTTGGCTATGAAGCATGTGTTACTCCTTATGTATTTTGTTTTATCAACAACTCACTTGGCAGGTTAGCAAAAGAGAATTTTTCTTGTAAAATAGGTGCTTAGGGAAGTGTCGGTGCAGAATGTTGTTTATCTCGATAGCCCATGTTTTGCTTATGCCTCCTGGTATTTACTGTACCAATATTGCTTCATATCCTACAAGACAGGTTTTTGCAGCACCTTGGCTTTATTAGTCTGCTTCATCCTGGTAAGATGATTCCGTGAGGGATTGGTTTAGTATTCACTTTTAAAGCCCCTGGTGACATACATTATTAAGGATGAATTATATGGTGATTCTTAAACGTGTATGAGGTAAGTATCATCATGTACCAGAGCATATTCAGATAATTAAATTGTATATGTTGTAGAAGGGAACATCTCAAACTAGCCAATTAGGACTTTCAAATTGTTGATTTTGGTTTATGGGTTATGGTCTGAAGCTACTCACATGTTTCCAAGCTTGTTATTTTTGTTTTAGGCATGACTAAGCTCAAAATATTTACGTCAAGTTCTTGGACTAACAGGCCGATTAGCTCCTTGTAAAGTTGAATCCATTTTGGTTCTTTGAAGTGTCTGGTCTTTGGGATGTTTGGCGTTCTACTTGCATGAGCATAAAGGCATCCTCATGAAGAATTGTCTTCCGAGCACCGGTGGTTGGTTTATCCAACTGAGAGTCATGTAGTGGGCTGAGTGATCTTTTCTAAAGTTATTAGCTCTAATATGTGATAGTGGAAGACAGTAGAAAATTAAGGTTTTTTTGTTAGGGGTGTCAGTGGCCTGACCCTGGCCAGCCGGAAGCTGGCTTAATTAAGGTTAGGTCCAAAGTATATCAGGTCAGCCCGGCCTTGTCTACAAAAATTGTTAACTTGCCTTGGCCTAATTTTTATTTTATAAATATATTATCCTCAAATTTAATAAACTTAATTACTTAAGATAATAGCATAGAGTTGGCAATAATTTAATTAAAATATATTTTTAATAAATAGAAGCGATATTTTTAAATAAGTTGTCTTAAAAGTTGAAGTTTTGACCCATTTTAGACCTGGACGTGTTGGCTCGACTGGCTAAATTTTTTGGCCCGTTTATTGACCGCGGTTGGTGTGGCTCATTGCCATACTTAAGGTTTGTTAGACGATATGCGATAGTTTGAACTTTAATCTTTTTCGATTTCCGTGTAAAAGGCTGTCGAAGTTCTTTAATCCCGTGTAAAATACCGCCGTGCAGGTCTTCCGCGGGCTGTTGAAGATGGCTGGCAAGTACATAATAGGATCGCTTGCGGCGTCGTTCGCAATAGCTTACGCCTGTGATATGCTGCTTGCCGATAAGAAGATATTCGGAGGTCGTCCTCCTCACCAAAACCTCCTCGCGTTCTTCTCGGAGTACGACTTACTGATTCATACGTGCCTTCGTTCGTCCGAGCAGGCACTACTCCGAAAACTGTTGCCGACAAGGAGTGGTGGGCGGCGACTGACGAGAAGTTCCAAGCCTGGCCTCGCACCGCCGGGCCTCCGGTCGTGATGAACCCGATCCGACGCCAGAATTTCATCGTCAAGAGCGGCCCAGAAACATGAGGTGAAGATCGGACTCTTGATTTGTGGTTCTCCCGTTTGTATCCCCGTCTGGGTTGGCTCTTTCCGGTGCGTCATCTACATGTAGCGTTTGCTCATCTCTTGCTTCTCTTCCTCTTGTTTTTTTTTTCCGAACTTGTGCCTGCTCTTCATTTGGACCTTTGTTCCCTAATCGTAGCGTTGATGGATAACGGAGGGAATTTCCTATGATACATACTACAAAAAGCCAAGCAGCTGAAGTTTCGTGTTACACCAATGCTTGTATAGCCTCGTAATAGGAAACACTGCCCTCGATATTGAAATGCAAGGCAAGGTGGACCGATTCGCAAGCGATGAAACTACAACTACAAGCGCCTGTAGGCTCTCTGTTTGCTTCTCATCGCCTGCCTTGTGGATGAACCAGGCCAGAGTCTTGTCCGCCGATTGATTAACATGAAGCGTTCGTCCCTATAATTTTAGGGATAAACCAAGTTTATCCCCTAATCAATCTTGTACCGAACGGATCTTACAACTTCTGTGCGGAATGCGGCAGTGCCAACTGAAGGTGTGAATTGGGTTCAACTACGGTCTGAGTTCAACTCAGAAGGTACGGGCTGTATTTAGGACACTTAAAGGTCGGGCTCGAGTTGGGTTCACTGACTTAAATATTAAGAACTTTTTAATATTTTATTTTCATTTAGTTACAAGCGTTACAAAAATATTGGACGAGTTCTATGTGGTCAAGGATGGTTTTTGTGTAACTGTTGTATGTGAAAACAGATAAAAGTATAATCAATCATGCCCAGAAAAAAATACTTGTCGATGACAAATTGTTGTCCAGCGGCTGTGCTGTAAATTCTTTTGGCTGGGAGGTGCTGATTCAAACCAGTGTTGTGCGTTGCGGTAGCATGTTTACCCATTCATTCGGCATCTCAGGCTGATTCTTTTAATGGATGATGATATATGTTTTTACCACTTGTATGTTGGAGGATCTGCAGGCTTGGGTGATGAGAGAGAAAATGTTGGCTTTTGCGAACTGTTTGGACAGGAAGTAATGTTTGAATTTATTCTCGCTTCTAAAGTCAAATTCAAATATTATAGACGAGCTTGAAACCTGTTTATCTCCGCTTGGGTCGAAGTTGTTTGGCATTTCGTGGCCCATTGACACCAACTTCAAGCACTGTCGTCAAGCTAATTGTGCTTTCTTGTTGATCCTGATATTACTTCGTCGGGCTTGCATCATCTCAAATCATTTTATTTGGATAGAAGATCTGAACAGAGTGAGATGATTTAAGTGGAGGTTGGTCGGTAAATTTTTTCCATCACAGCAGAAAAAAAGTACGATAAGGCTAGTTATGTTGTACTGAATTTGGATGATGTAAAGCATACAATACTTCGGCATATCAGGTTGCACACGACAAAAGAAGATTGACATGATCGAAAAATTGGCATGCGCAGATCTGTTTTCTAAAACAATATATTGAGATGGTTAGAGTGTTTGAACTCGTTGGATGTCAACTCAAGGACCATAGCCGCGAAGAGGGATGCCGTCGACGGCCCCCCACCATGGCTGCGCCTTCCCGCTCCACCCACACCATCGCCCTTCACTCGCTTCGTCGGCGTCGGCGGCGGGGGTACGCCACGGACACGGTCCTCCCGCTGGCCTCTCTGCCCACTCCAGCCGTCGAGTTCGTCAAGATGATGACGGCTCACGGGAGGGCCGGGGAAGTGGACAAGGCCGTGAGCCTGTTCGAGCAAATGCCCCACAAGAACCAGGTCTCCTGGAACTCCCTGCTCTCCGTGCTCGTCCGGTCAGGGGACGTAGATTCTGCCCGGAGGATGTTCGATCGAATGCCGCTGAAGAACGCCACCTCCTACGCCACCATGATCGCGGGATTGTCCCGGACGGGCCGCGTGTCCGAGGCACGCGCCGTGTTCGATTCCATGCCGCGCCGCTGCGGCAACGTGTTTTCATGGACCGCCATGGTCTCCTGCTACGCGCAGAACCGCGAGCCGATCCGTGCTCTCGAGATCTTCGCTCGCAGCTACTCCGATTTCTTCGAGATGGCGGTGCTACCTAATTCGCATACCTTCAGCGCGCTGCTGAAGTCGTGCGCGGATGTTGGTTCTCTCGCCCTCGCGGCGCAGATCTACGCCGTGGTGATAAAGCTCCTGGACGAAGACAGATGCTCTGCATACGTTCACAATGCTCTCATCCATCTGCACGCCAGGTTGGGGGAATTGGCGGACGCGGAGCTGCTCTATAGGAGAACGAAGGCGAAAGATCTGGGAACCTGGAACGCCATGATGGATGCTTACAGGCATCATATGCAGATAGAGAAGGCGGTCGACATCTTCGATTCCATGAAAGAGAAGGACATTGTCTCATGGAACATCGTGATGTCCGCCTTCGGAGAGAGCGGCCGCGGGGAAGACGCCTTGAGGCGCTTCATCTGGCTGCTGACCCTGTCGCCGGCGACGAAGCCCAACGCCTCCTCTTACACCATTGTTCTCACCGTCTGTGCAACTCTGAGCATCGCCGGCTTTGGAAGGCAGATACACGCTCTCGCCATCAAGCAGGGAATTTACCCCGCCAACATCTTCATCTGCAACTCACTGATCAACATGTACGCGAGCTGCGGGTCGAAGCCCGACGCCTTAAAGCTGTTCGACGAAATGCCCGTGAAGGATGTCATCTCGTTGAACACCGTGATTTCAGGGCTGGGGCAGAATGGGCACAGCGATGAGGCCCTGGATCTTGCGGAGAAGGCGCTGAGCTCCAAAACGTACAACAGCAGCACCTTCGTCGCGATCCTGACGTGCTGCAGCCATGGTGGCCTCGTGCTGAAGGGCTTGGACTACTTTGCGTCCATGGACGACCGCTACGGAATCAGGCCCACCACGGAGCACTGCGTCTGCGTCGTCGACATGCTTGGAAGAGCAGGCAGGATAGACGAGGCGCATGGCCTGCTGCGGTGCTCGCCGCTGCGTTCGAGTCCCGTAGCGTGGGCTTCCCTTTTGAGTGCATGCTTGCTTCATGGGAGCGGCGGCGTGGCGGAGGTTGCCGCCGGCGAGCTTCGCTCTCTTGACCCGGACAACACTGCAAGCTACGTGATGATGTCGAGTGCTTATGCCCGAGCAGGTAGAACGGACGACTCCAAGAGCCTCCTGGACCTGGTCAGGGTGAAGGGTCTCCGGAGATCACCAGCGGCGCGCAGCTGGATCGCCGCCGCTTGACCGCTCAGGCAAGCTCCGAGACGAAGCCGTCAACAGTAGCAGGTGAGGTGTTCGTCGAAATGCCTACACGAAGATATCCCCAGGTCTTGGGCGCATTGTGCCGCAGCGCAGAGGAATCCGCTCTCCCTTGGCCGATGCCCGCGGCTTCCTTCGTTGCCTTCCCCTTCTTCCGTCTACGACGGGAAGGCGGCTCCTAATCTCCGGGCAGCGGGCAGGTCTGCCCGCCCCCAACCTCCTCCAGTCTTCCACCCCTGCCCTTCCAACGCAATCTGCCGCGTCATCACGTTACCCACCGGAGCCGATCCTCACCGTCGGAGGGAGAGGAGAATCTCCCGATCGCCGCCTTCGGAACGCTCAATTCGGCGCAGCTCGCCATTTCCCGAAGTTTCATATCTTTTTTGTTTTTTTGGTCTGGCCGAAGCTTGATCTCGCTCTGCTGCTCGGCGTCGGGAGCGTCTTGGTCCAAGGTCCCCTCCACCACCCTAGGGGTTAGGGTTTCTCCGGAGAGGGGGATCTGGGGGCTTTGGATCAAGGCCTTCTCCGCTTTGCAGAATTCTCGGCTTCGTTGCTCGTTACCCTGTTGAGCCGGCTCAATTATTCAGATATGATCGCTTCCAATCGGCCGGGCAGATAGGAGGTGATGGCTTTCGACTCCGACGACTAAGATTTCGATCCCAGCGGCGGCGAAGAGGGTGCGACGTGGTCTGTCTACTTGGGCTTGGTTGGGGGTTTTGTGGTATAGGCCAGCGCGGGATGGAACAGGACAAGCAGAAGAGAGAGGCGGAGGAAACGGAGTTTCAGGCGGCTAGCGCGCCTAGACTCTGTGTCAACAACTGCGGTTTTTTTGGGAGCTCAGCTACCAATGACCTCTGCTCCAAGTGCTACAGTGATGCTTTTCTGACCAAATCGAAGGCGTTGGCGGTGGATGCTGCTCCCCTGGCTCCGGCGCTTGTGCCACCTCAGGAGATCAGTAATCCCGAGATCAGTTTACTGAAGGATGAGAAGCTTGGAATTGTCATTTGCGAAGAGTCAAAAGGTCATGCCATGCTGGGTAACCCCTCGGGTGAGCCCTCTGTGGCGAAGAAGCCGACAAACCGCTGCAACTTCTGCAACAAACGAGTTGGATTGATGGGTTTCAAGTGTCGCTGCGGAGAGGTCTTCTGTTCTTTCCACCGTTACTCGGACAAGCATAACTGTGCCTTCGATTACAGAGGTGCAGGACAAGATGCCATAGCCAAGGCAAATCCGATCGTGAAGGCTGAGAAAGTCGAGAAAATCTGATTTGTTTGATCCAAGAAGAGGTGATTGGTAATTTCGCATGACGAGAATTATTTGAATCCATTTGCTATTGTTGGAAATAAGCCTCTGAGGTCTCCTTCTCATTAGCTGGTTATCGATTATGCTGAGGTCTGTACATCTTGGTCTCAAATTCCGTAAATCATCCTTTTATTTTGTCCATGTCCGATGTTTTTTGATTTGTCTATATTTATCTCTTTGTGGTTATTGGCGCTGGTATGAGTTTGAATTCAGAATTTCAGATTCAAATTAGTTGAGCTTGCTTCTGCTGAGGCTTTGCCGTTTTGGCATGGCCTCAGTTATGGAACACTTGTGTGTTTTGGCATGACCTTAGTTATGAAACACTTGCTTATTTGAACTTATGCTTGTGCCTCATCATTTGATGGAAGACATTATAAGTTGCAAGCTATTGTGTAGTCCTTGTGGTCATTTGCATTGTCACCAAAACTGCATGCTCCAGACCCAGAGATGAAAGTAGAGAACTTGCTTCTGGCGAGGTTTTGATTAAACATCTCCTGAATCAGTTAGTCTGCCTTCATCAGTTGCTATGGATGTTGTTGAACTTGAAATGGTCTAAGTCAAGGAGGGTTGGGTCTGGGGTCGCGACCGGGTCGCGGGACCCCCAGGCCGACCCGGTCGCGACCGGGTCGCGACCCGGGTCGCGACCCTATTTTTTAAATATTTTTTTTTTTGAAAAATTCAAAAAAATAAGAAAAATGCGAAAAAAATGTGAAAAAATACAGAAAAATTGGATAAATTAAATGACATGATTTAAATGAATAATGCATCAATTTTATTCCAACATGATGTGTTGTACACTTTGTAGGTAGTTGATGTACTCTCCCCATGTCATTTGGGTTGAGTACGAAAGCTTGATACATGTACACGTGACGATCATATTCGTCCGTCCCTCGAAACTATCCTAAGACCGCATCCAAACGAGTCACCATAACTATAGGTCGATTGGATCGAAGTATCCGATGACTCCACATAATTCATTCCACGGTACTCGATCGTATGTAGGGAACCAAGAGCCTTGGGATGAATCATACACATAGTCGGGGGCATCGTGGTATTCTCTGCCCAACTCCGTAGCGACGATGACCTCCTACACCTTGTGGCGGCCTTCTACCGTGATCGGTATCTTGGGTTGCATGAGTATATTGCTCTCGCCGGTATAACGTAGCGACGTGGTAGGAGATATGGGAGGATCCGAGGTCCTCAGTACTTGTAAAGTGTCGTGCCCCCGTATCGAGCACCATCATCGGGCTTGCTACTCTTTGACGACGAATCCTCGGACGTACGATGCCGCACTCGGATGTTCGGCTCCGGCGTTTCTTCTCGCTCGTCTTCGACCGTATCTGCATCTGCAATATCAAAAGGATCAATCCTAACTTGTTTACCTTTTTGCCTACTTTGCGTACCTTGGCTAGTTCCTTCTCCGGTCCTCTGGCGCTTTGCTAGTGAGGGAGGGATCTGGAATTCTTCGGCTAAAGGGACATCGTCGAGCACTCCTTCGGCCCATTGTCGGTCTTGGGGGTTGAACTCCGGTTCTCCCAACCCTTCTCGGTCGTTTACCCAAGCTTCTAAGGAGTTCTTCTCGTAGAATATTTGATCCAAATCGATATCCTCCTCTTCAATTGGCGGCTTGACTGTACACTAGGAAATTGATCATAGTCTTCCTAGTAATACCTGTTAAGTATAAGATGATAAATAAGTTATACCAAAAAAGAATGTTAATACATCTAATATGAATGAGTAAACGAAACTTTAATTACCGGTCCATCCGTCGGTCATTAACGTGCAACCTCGTTCCTCCCAGATGCGTTCAAATGACTGCACGTACTTCTTTGTTTCTTGCACCTCCATAGGAAGATATACATTGTATATCTCCTTTGGGTTTGGACCAGGCACTCCCCTCCCGACGTACGCGATCGTGTCGATCGTCTCGTAGTATGGTCCCTTCGCGGCATGTGCCGGAATGCTGTGGTGAAAGAACCACCTTGACGTTGCCCGGCCAATCCTCTCCTTACATAATTTGAGGTTCTTCATCGCCGTCGTGATTGTTGTTTGACGTTGTCGTGGTCGGTGATTACGGGATCCACGGGACCCACGCCGGGTCGTCGTCTTGGGTGAGATCATGAACCCGATCTTGCGGTTGGTTGTTGGATCCTCTTCCGCTACCTCGACCACTCCCACACTGCACCGCCATGACCCGTCATTCGGCCGGTATGTACATAGAAGTCTTCCTCGGCGAATGATCTTCGACTGCTTCCATCCCTCGTGAGAGTTCATCTTTTTAAAAAACATTTAAGTATCAAGGCTACTTAATTATCCTTTAAAATAGCATAATGAACAACGTTTATGAGTAACACATCCCATACCTTCGTACTCTTCGTCTCCAAAAATATCCGGCCTCTCTTGTCCGGTTCCGTAAATGTGTACGGATCGTCTCCCCGGTTGTTGGAATTCTTCTCGGACGGTCTCTTTATGTCTTTTGCTAGTTCCCTTGGTTTGCTCCATCGCTTGTAGGTGGGTAGGAAATTGAGCTCTGACCTCTGGCGGAGTGCGTGTGCAAGGAAGAACATTTCCCTTCATGCTGCTAAGATGAAATTTTAAACGATAAATACCGCCGAATATTACTTTGTCGCAATATTTACATTGCACTTTTCTCTCCGCCATGGAGATCAAATTGCAATGCAACCAAGCCGGATCACTCCGGGTCGCGCCGGTAGTTTGGGTTGTTTGGCTCGGAGAAGACATTATTTAACTAAATAATTACTTAAGTAAGTAATTAACTATTTAAAAAACTAATGACGTTAATTAGTCACTACTAATCTAAGTAAACTTTTAATTATGTAAAATAAATGACTAACTAATTATATAATTAAGTAAGTAATTAACTAATATCTAACTAATCTTCTAACTAACTAACTATGCAAGTAAGCAAATAAGTATTAAAAAGAATAAACTACTTAACCCACTAATCAATGGAACTAATATTAAATAATTATACTAAATGAACTAATCCAATGCTTGATGAAATAATTAAGTAAATGAGACAAAATTTGAGCAATGAGAGCAATGAGAGCACAAATGAGAGGTTGAGAGTGAGAGTGGGGGGGTGGGAGTAAGGAGAGCCCCTTGGGGGCTTTAAATAGCCCCCAAGGGGCTGAATGGGGGGGCTGCGCCCCCCCAAGACCGTTGGCAACGGTCATATGACCGTTGGCAACGGTCATATGACCGTTGCCCGGACCGAGTCGCGCGACCCGGCCGGGTCGCGCGACCCGGTCGGCCGGTCGCGCGACTCGCGCGACCCGGCCACGACTCCGCGACCCGGCCGGGGGAGTCGCCCCGACCGGGTCGCGACCGAGCCGGTCGGGCCTAAACCCGACCGGGTCGGGGCCGGGTCGCGACCCGGGTCGCGACCCGGCATACCATGGTCTAAGTTTGCAAGACTTTGGGAGGGGGGAGCTTATTTATTGTCCTTAAGTTACCTAGCTACATGCGGCAATTAGGTGATCCATACTTTCTTTATTTCTCTCACTGGCAGTGGACCTAAAAGTGATCTTAAGGAAAAAAATGAAGCGCATTAAAAGATTCATAAAAGTGTATTCTTTTATAAGGATTTCAGGATCAGAAGGGATTGGGCAGTTGCAGATTGTGATCGCTTGTTTGGTTTGCTTAATCCATGGGCTGCCAGGATCAGCCAGGACTTCACCCGAATATGCCCAACTAGTTCCAACTTGGACCAACACAAATGGAATTGGCCAATTCTGCCTGATCCAGCTGTTTCAAGTCATCAGTGACAGTTCAGCTTGATCAGCTAATCCTGTTGAGCATCTATCTATTTAAGATTGGAGATTCCATTGCTGATCCTGATCCTGATTGGCAAATTCATGTAACTCAATCTGCTTGTAATCAGCCTAAATGTGGGGTGTCAATTCCTATAGGAATCATTCGGCCTTTTCTGATTTTGGATTGGCTTATCCTGAATATCCGTAGCTTAAGAATTGTGATAGACTGGGATTACCAGGCAGCCTCATGGGAACCTCTTGGCAACTGAGTGACTAGTCCAGGATGGATTTGACTATCATGATTTGGGGCTATATGGTATTTTGGTACGTAGCTTCCAAATTCCTTTCTGTTGGAACTTCTGTTGTTAATGAGTATTTACTTTTGGGATGATTTCCTTGATGGTTATTCTTAGTGAAGTTGTAGTATTTGTTAAGGTAATGTGAGAATGTTGAGGACTCTGCAATTTTTCTTCTTAAAATGAATGATTCTTTGGATGTCGTTGGATGTAAAAGTGCTTGCTTTCTCAGAACAATGGTTTAGACAAAGTAAATTGGAAGGGGCTTTTGATAAACGTTAAATAAAGTTGATTCTAGTTGTGTTAGTTGTGTTGTAAAGGATGATGGTCTCAGTGGTGCCCATATGCAAAGGATCCTGCTTCTGTGGTGCACGCATCCTGTGGATGGCTATATGTTTCTTGTTCCCGATAAGAGAGGGCAGGAAGTTGTTTTTTTTTTTGCAGGGTGGAAATAATGTTGAATTGTTGTGCTAAGTTGGGATCCTATGTGTAATAGGTCCCTAATCTGTAAGACACATCAAGGAATGAACCTTGGAAGGGGAATACCATCGTCTTCAAGCGTTGCTTGGCCTCTAGGGGTCACTGGTTTGAAACCATAATATGAGAATATCTTGCATAAATTGGGATTCTACGTATGATAGGTCCCTAATCTTAAAGATGCTTCAAGGAATGAACCTTGGATGGGAAATGCCATCTTCTTCAAGTGTCACTTGGCCTCTACGGGTCAATAGATAGAAATCATAATATGAGAATATCTTGCATCCTTTGTTGGATTAGCGAGTTTGCATCTTTCACAGAATTACTATGGGGAAAAGTTGATGAAGTAAAACTCGGTGGCTCAACTGTTATTGTGTTCACTGTTTTTTCTCGTGCTTAAGATTTTTCAGCTGCTATATGCATGTATTTGGGTTAAGTGGCCAGTTTTTTTGCTGTCCCCCTCCCTATTCAGGTTGTTCCCATCAGACTACTTTTCTCACTCTCCCAATGGGTTAAGAAGGCCTCTTAGTCGTTCCGTATTCAGGCAAGAATGTCAAAAGACATCTTTGTAACTTGGATAGCTTGCATACCCGGGAAGGTGGGAAGGTGTTAAAAGGATTTTATGGTGGTTTTCACTTTCGGTTCCTTCCAGATTTTGTTTTGGACCGCTGACTTAGTTGGTGGTTTTCAGTTGTACTGACCCAATCTTATTGGGGGAGAGATGAGATTTGAAGCTCAAGTGCAAGTCATTACGCTTTTGGTTGTCTTCCCAGCATTGGGGCCAGGAGAATTCATCTCCAGTTTCACACGACTCCTGCTGGTCTTTGATGCCAGTTCAACGTGTGAAGTAGTTTTTGCCTATTTAAAAATGTTTGGAACATTGCCAAGAAGAACAACATTCTATTTTCCTTCAGTGGTTCATATGACATTAGAAATCGAAGATCTGCATCTATGTTGCAAGTCCCCTTCTTATAAGGCATATGGACGTGAATTCTTATCTGGGTTTTACCTCCATTTACCCCTTCTCCCTCTTGACGAAATTCGAATTCAAAGCACCTACCTGCCCATCAAGTCTGACGTAAAATCTTCGCATCGAGCAGACCTCGGTACCCCTTTCTTCTCTCTAACCTGCTCGCACAAGGTACGAGTGTTGGCGATCGAAAAAAATTGAAGGCCATGAACGCTGGAACTTGCTGTGTGCTTCGGAGTTTGGATCACAAGTCTATAAAGCTGTTTGGTACAAGGATTAAGTTGGCGATAAATCTGGTTTATCTCAGAAACTTTTGCCCCCAAGAGCAACATGCAATCTTGTACACTTGAGGAATCACCAATGTGTTATTCGAAGAAAAAATATTTGTGATAGAAAATTAATTTATCATGTAACTAAACATGTGTTACTTAAAAATTCCTACTTAACAAGGGCCATGTAACCTTAAGTGTCTTCAAAGAAAACAAAGTTTGAAGATTGTAAAGGCCATAATTTAACGTAATATTTTTCGTAGATTTATAAATGTACTTAAAATTCAACGATTTGCATGATCACTCACGCTGCAGAAACCTGTTGTATCACATTCTACATGGTTAAACTCGACACACGGCAGCGTACGACTTCTAAGTTCTTGTTGTGTTAGAAATATATAGCAAGTCTACAGTTATCTCTCTCTCTCTCTATATATATATATATATATATATCTATGTATGTATATGTATATATATATATATATATATATATATATATATATTCAAGGAATGTGTTATGCAATCTGTGTCCAGAGACTGCGCAAGATGAAAAAAATGCACTTTAATTTGTGATGACGTATAGAACCCTAATCGATGGTTTCAGACCTGCAGCAGGTTGTGTAAATACTTGTAATCGCTTGGGAAGAAGCCGGACCGGATAAAAATCCAATCTTGCTGCCCTAACATATATCACAAAGGAATATTTATACACGTACGTGCCAGGGAAACTTTAAAAAAAAACAAAACAAAACTAGTCTCCTAACCAAGATCACGGGGGAAGGGGGTGAGCAACATATATATATATTACTGCAGAGGTAAAAAAGAAAGAAAGGAAAATAGCCGATCAAGCCAAATAAAAGAGGAAGATGAAGATGGTGTATATATATGTATATCTCTCTCTATATATGTATGTATGTATGTATATTGCCTGATGATCACCAATGGATTACCACCTCGTTGATGCCGGAGGGATCCGTGAAGACGGTGACGGCATGGCCTTCCGTCTCCTCGTCGACCTCGTCCACGTCGAAGATGTAGCGCACCACCGTCGCCTCCCCCTCCTCCTCGAACGTCTCCCGGTCGCTCTCCTGGTAGAACATCTTCACGCCGCCGCCGCCGCCGCCGGTGAACTCCACCACCGCCATCCACCCGTGGGTGGTGATGACGTACAGCCGGCCGCCGAACGCCAGCACGTCGAACGTGCAGCACTCGGAGTCGCCGTCCGCCCATCGGCATTCCGCCCAGCGGCCCCCCGCCGGCCGCAGGACCTTCAGCACGGGCTCGTCGGGCTTGAACGCCACCAGCACCGCCGCCGGCGCCGGCGGCACGGTCGGCGGCGAAGACAAGTCGGCGCCGCCTTCGACGAACCGGCCGGCGTCGGCGTGGAGGCCGGTGTGGTTCTCCACCGCCGGCCGCGCCCGCGCCGTCTCGTCGGCCTGATCTCCGCCGCCGCCGCCGTCGGCTTTCGCCGGAGGGGCGAGACGCAACATCTTCCAGCGATACATGGCTTCTCCTTCCCCAGCGAGCGAGCTAGCGAGCGAGAGAGAGAGAGAGAGATCAGAACTCAGAAGGCAGACCGGGCGATGTATATATATATATATGTACATCGAGAGCGGCCTCCTAGTCGGGATAGAACTGTGACATCTATTGCAACAAGCAAAAAAAAAAAAGAAAGAAAGAAAAAATTAGCGCCATTTTTAATCCGGTTCCAAGTTGGAGACGAACCGGTTGTAATAATATTTACGAGAAAGAGTACTGGTCCAGCTATGTATTATGTCATGTTTTCTTCATCTGATTTCCAAGAGATGATGGGTTTGGTTGGACCGGACCGTCGGACGAAAGACAAAATATGTTCACAAAAAGCGGATAATTTCAGAAGAGAACGGATCACCTCTGAGGAGTCCACCTCAGGTCATTCACATATGAGCATTTAATACATGATGTGATGGGTCTTAAATGTATTGACATGATAGACATTGAATGTCCACATGTGAGTAGCATGAGTGGACTCCCTCGGGAGTCCACCCGAGGTGATCTGCTCTCATTTTAGAAAGTTTTGATGGAAGTAGCATGTGCAGATCAGAACAGCACCGTATAGTATCGATATTTTTTGGGGGATGACCTATATATGTTCTCTATAAATATGTGGAAATGCGCCCTTGCTTCTTTGAATTCATCATGTGCTCTTCAGTCAGCATATATATAAATATATAAATAAATATATTTATAGACACACACACAAGGATAACCAGAAATATACACGTGTGTGGAAAGGGAAAAAGAAGAAGAATTTATATATATATATATATATATATATTTCTTTTTCTAAGACCCTGTCTGATAATATTATTGGGTGTTTCTATCACTATTAATTTTAAAATTATTATTGATCGTAATCACTAGAAAGTGTTTGACCAATAATATCAAATTTAAAATTTATAAAATAAACAGAACATGTTATGTAATACAAATGTTAATATGTATCAATTTTGATATTGATATTCTAACTTTCAGAAATATCAATACTAATATTGACATTATATCATTTTTGAAACTCTAACAAAAAAAGGGTCATAAGTTAGCACTTTCGTAGAGGAAGGGTTGCTTATTTGCCTCTTTTGTTGACATTATTAAATACCTTCATTCTTATCAATTTTGAAATTGATGATATCAATCATGTTTGACTAATAATATCAATTTTAAAATTTATAACACAAACAAAAATAGGATGTTAGGAAATTTAAGTGTCAACTGATATTAATTTTGATATTAATTCTCTAATTACTTAAAATCTTGTTTGGCAACACTAATAAACATCACTATCATTTTCAAATTTAAAATCAATAATGATAGTGATCACCTAAAAGTATTTAGTTAATAGGATCGATTCTGAAATTTGTAACCTAAACATAACACATTATGTAATACAAGTGTTTAACTCGAATCAATTTTGACATTGATATTCCAATTTTTAGAAATATTAATATCGATATTAATATAGGATCATTTTTTATATTTAAAATTATAAAATATCAACATCAAAATTTATCTAATATTATTTTTGATATTTTAATCAATCAACCAAAAACTTAGTTGGGAGAGGTATTTTCTGATTGCATGAGTACGTAAATTGTTTCTTGGTTTTAGGGATTCAAACTTGGATTTTTCGTTTGTAATCTATCTGATTGACCTCTTTTGGCCTAGCTAGCTCTTATCCTTGATGGCTTGCTTTGGTTAGAATATCAAAAATGATACTATATAAAATATAGTATCAATATTTTTTAAGGTTCGAGCATCGATATCAAAATTGATACAAGACACTTAGGCCCTATTTGGTAACATTATTTGACACCTCTATCATTATCAATTTTAAAATTGATATTCTTAGTAATCACTAAGAAGTGTTTGATTAATAATATCAATTTTGAAATTGATAGTGAAAACAAAACACATTATGTAATATAAGTGTCAACTTGTATCAATTTTGATATTGATACTCCAACCTCTAAAATTATCAATATCAATATTGATATAGTATCAAAATTGAAACGGTAACCAAACGGGCCATTATATAGCACATAACATACTTTCTTTGCTCTACAAATTTTGACATTGATAATATTAGTCAAACACCTCTTAGTTATTACTCTCAATATCAATTTTAAAATTAATAGTGACAAAAATGCCCAATAATACTATCAAACAAAGCCTAAGCAGTTAAAACTTGCAACCGGTCAAAGAGAGAAGTATATCCCCTCCATAATGTTTTGGAAGAGATTCCATTCACACTTTCTGATGTGAGAAAATCCGGATTGTGCCGTGGAGGAAAGACACTAGGGGCATGTTTGGTACCTAAACCCAAGTTTATCCCCGAGTTATCCTCGTACCAAACAGCACCTAGGTGTTCAAGAGATGTTGGACAAGTTATTTACAATAACGCCATATGGAATGCGGGGTCACAATCAGGATTGTGACCGAGACCCCCACCTAATCAATTTTTGGACCGATTGACCCCATCCCAACCTCATGATCCTAACTCAGTGAATGTTTTAAATTTATTTTTTTATTACAATCCCGGCTGACCCTAACCAAACCCGGGTCTCGACCCCGGACGACTCGGGTCGGTTTGGACCCAACCAACCCGGTCCCAACCCCAACCCCACTTACCTTGGCATGCATCTCTAAAAGCATACATTATAAGCGTTCCATCGATCGAGAGAGTAAATTTGGTGTGTCATACCTTCTATCCGATCAATCAAGTTCTTATACAAGCATGCAAGTATAACTGTCAAAACGTTACACGAATTACAGCCTTCGGTGGCGTTTGATAACACTGAAATATTGAGATCTGAAATGACTAACAAACATGCCGAGTTCAGCGCTAAGTGGACATTCGCTCACTTATAAATTATAATGACTCACGACGCTAACCGCCCAAAATATACTGTTAACAACTCTTAAGTTACAGAGGTGCTCAAACTGAATCAGACTTCAGAAGCGGTTAAACCCAAACAAACAGGGCCTCTGTTTTCGAAGGGTCCAACTTATATTCGCTTGGGTTGAGTTTGTGATAGCTGAACCAAGCGCAGACCATGTATTTGCTCCGCTGAATTAAAGAACTTGAAGTGGATGCACAAATGTCGATCAAATCCCTTATCGTGAAAATAATGTGTGCATGATGATCACCATATCAGAGCTGCTTCCAGGAAAGATGGTACAAAAACTAGAGAATAAAGGCATGTATGCCTGAAACAAAGAACTAGATTTATCCAAATAGTACTCTAACGAATCAAAAGATCTGTCTCCCAGTTGAAAAATGTAATTTGCAAGTGCAGGACACCTGCGCACGGAGTAGTACTCAACAGGGCAGCCCTGCAAAGAGAAAACTGGATGCAGCAGCCGTAAATTGTGGCAGGCTTGCTTGGTTTTATTCTTCTTTTGAGACACCAGACACCGCCAATCCAGGACGCCGCTGTGCAAGTAACTGCTTTGTCCTCTCAAGAACACCAAAGAAAATTGAACCGCCAATGCCTATCCACAAGACCCTTGGACCAATGCCCTGAAATTGTGAATTATGAAAATATTTTGGAGATTGCACTTACACCGCACACAAGAATAGTCATAGAATACAATCCCTACAATGAAATATTGTTGGATTACAACAAGAGACAATGATGGGCCAAACTCCCAGAGCACCCTGTACTGTTGGGGTTGTTGGCGATGGTTACCCTAACAGTCCAAGATAAATTCACACTGCAGGTTGTCTGGAAAGCTGGAAGAAGGCAAGGTAAAGTTTGTCCTAACAACCTTTTAAAGCATCTCTCCTGGAGTAACGTTAGTTTAGGAGTATGAAGTCACCCAGAGTAAAATTGATGATGGTGCTGGAGACACGCACAGCACCATGCAGAAGCAGACACCCATAACAAAAGAAAGATAATTACAGCCATTTTTGAGCTTAGGTCCCACATGATTTCAACCTTGCCGACCTGGTTGACTGCTCACAAGTCCAGCAGGTCTGGTGGCACGTGACCAAAGTGTTACCCAACCTAGCTATTACTAGTCCGACAGAAATCTCCTCATCTAGAGTATCCCCACGGCATGGTATACACCGCAGTTGTCAAGGCAACAAGGTGTTCAAGAAGTTACAATGGGTCGTTGACGGCTCCGGCAATAATGTGGCAGCTTAGGAATTGCTGAGCAGGAGAGACAGGTAAAAAGGAAGAGGGAGAGAAGAGATAAGGAGAATAGAAAATGGACTTCTAAAGTTTTGTAAGAGGAGCCTACCATATGTATTGTATATGTATGAGCGTGCAGATACATATTATGATAGAGCAAGAGGGAGAAAGAGGGTCGAGAGAGAATTGTGTAAAGAGTGACATAATATTCCATACAAAAGTAGTTATTAAAAATCTTAAACATATATGGATAGTGTAAGTTACAGCAAAAGATTTGACCTATTTTCAAATAGGAACACTAGAGGGCCAAGAGCACCATTTTAAATGTCAAACCTTCAAGAGTGCAGAAGGCCCCTCTTCGCGAACAAGAGTCTGAACACAATCAAATACGCCATTGTATTGGTTTCCTGAGCCCTGCATTATAAGAGTTTCATTCCACCATTCGCATATGAATGAAATTACTATAAGAAAGATAGAATATTACCTGAACCATTAACCTTGTCTTGATTACATCTAATGGGGTGGTTATAGCTCCAGTTAATGCACCTACATATGAACAATTATCAGCCAATAAATTGTATTAAGATGACAACTGAATCAAACTATACAACCTAAGACGTTCTTTACAAAGACTAATGGGCACCATCAATGATGCAGTGTCTTTATCAGAATGACATGAAGATTATCTATAAGTGATTGAGGCATATTTCTTTGCTGTCACAGAGTTCGAATGTTCAGTCAAGAAAACCAGTGAGAGAATCATATCTATGTAGTCAGAGGCTAGAGGAGCCCGAGGCGAGAGGGGCCTCGCCTCGCCTCAGGTGGGCACCTTAGGTGCCTGAGGCGAGATTTTTTTATCGAAGAACTTCTCAAAATATATATATAACATTGAAACTTTTGGAAAAGAACATAAAAAAATAAAAAACTCACTTTTAAGGCCTACAATGCATCAAGATATCGGAACCTCGGGGTGGAAGACAAGGCATTGGGGGTTTAGGGGTGGGAAAGGAGGATTTAAATCACCAGATTTGGCTTTCATTGGGTCTGGACCCGGGCAAGGCAAGGCATTTTTGCCTCGCCTCAGCGCCTGAGGCTAGCACCTCAGAAAACATAGAATCATATAGATAAGAAATCACTCCTAAAAATGTAACTACATTCATAGTAGCCTGAGCAAATGTAAACGGAAATTGATTTGTGTGGCAATGATATATACTGGGAAGAGAAAAAGATGATGCATAAAAACAACCTGAGAAAAGGATGTCCAATGATCATTGCTAAAAAAATAACTACATTCATAGTAGCATGAGCAAATTTAAACAAAAAATTGGTTTGTGTAGCAATGATATATACTAGGAAGAGTAAAAGGTGATGTAAAAGAAAATATCCAAAAAAGCAATCTTAGAAAAGGATGTACAATGCTATGATGCTATCACAGACCCATGATAGATAATAAAAAATCTCCACTGGAAAAGCAATATAGTGACTGAATATACCAGCAAAAGCACCAATGGCAGCAGTCTCTGGATCACTCAGATCTCGACGAGCCTGCACTCATGCAGACATACAAAGAATGAGAATAATACATTCTTGAAGATAATAAAATTGCAATATTAAGTTGCTTCCAGATACATGTTATTTTACCGCTAACTTATATCCTATCCTCAGTTGCTCATAAATACAAAACTGGATGGCATCGAAAGGTAAATCACGCAATAGAAATGACCTATATCCCTGCAAAGACACAAAAGCAAATATGAAGAAAAGAACAAACATTAAGCTTGTATTACCCATGATGCATAAGAAAAGACAAAAAATGGTTTAAACAATCACTAAATAGTAACCTAGAAAATAAACACCATTCTAAAATATAGAAATATAACATAAAATGGTTTAAAGAACCATAAGAATTTCAGGAAAGACAAAAATAGCATCTACCGCATAAAGACCTCTAAATCCTTCTTTAGCAATTATAAGGCGCACAGCAACCGGTGCAGAAGCAAACTGCCCAGTTTGCATCCTTTGTTTCACTACCTTTAGATTGAAAAACAAAGGTAAGTATGGGCAAACCAGTAAAGTTAAAGAAAAAGGTACACGCACCTCTGTTGGGACACGAATAAGTGAAGAAGCAGCCCCACCAATAGCACCTGCAGTCTGCAGAAAGTTTTAGAGTGTAATACACTTAGCACCTGCAGTCTGCAGAAATTTTAGGGAACGTAATATACTAAGTGACTTCCTGTATGACCAGATAAATAAATAAATAAGAATGTCATCCACCAGTTGGTGATCTATTATCTTAAAACTGCATGTCTATAAAAAAGAAATTAAGTTGCTACACACAAAGTAAGAAATATATGGCTCAGTGACAGCACAGAAACAGTGTCTAACCAGAGATCCACCACTTCACTGAAGATAGCAAGACATCTTATTCTTCAAACTCATTTTCTTCTGAATGCCTACTCAACAATTGCTTTTATATACACTTCTGTTGACCAGTGACACATTTCACTAAGGTGAAAAGTAGTGCATACAGAGAATAGAAAACGATATTGTCATAAGAATATGTAGTTATGGCCCCTTAACAGTTTAACCCTGGAATGCAAAATGTGCAACTCTGGAACAGCTGAGTAGATCTCACATAATGTCTAAAGCAGTCACTGTAACATAATAAACTAGTGAGCTGGCCATTTCTAAACTTTGGCTTTCGGCGCAGTAGGCTACACTGCTACAATACAAAGTGTAATGACCCACTGTCGTGGTATTCAAAAACCAGACTCCGAGGAAAGTGACCCACCATTGGGCTAAGCCCCTCCCAACATGTCACACCAGCTTGCTGACTAACACAAAAACATGCACTAAAGAAATATACAAGCAATAATACAACTAATTCATTGTGCTTTGCCCCCTTAACTAACGCAGAGATTTTGTCTTGTACACAGTTTCTCATGCAGTTTAACCTAGGCTTATTGGGACAAAATTATAAACAAGGTCTACCATCCACATATTAAAGAACATGTGTAGATAGTCCTTTACTTATATTAGGATAATGTCATACAACCAACGTCAACGGACTTACTGTTAAAGAGATCTAAGAATATATATATATATATAATGCACTATTTTATCCAAAAACAAGTTGGCCAAATCATACAAATACTTGCATATTAGGAAATCACATCATAGCATGCTATAATCAGAACATATGCAGAAAAATGAAAAATGAAGAAACCACCCATAAGGCCCTTGATGACTAGTAGGGATAAGGAAAACAGAACCGATCTGTCCCCCAGATATGCAAGTACTATTCACATTCTGAATCAGCCTGGGAAACAGTGGATCCAGACCAGAGAGTGGATGCCAATCCTAGTGAGGGTCGGCTTATTCCAGTCCATACTGGCCAATTCTGCAATCCATAAGAAGACACTCAATCTTGCGTAGCTTCTTGTGCAAAACATGTTATATCGACTTACCAAGTGAGCAAAAGCATTGAGATTTTCTGGAAAGATCTTCAACAATTTTTGCTTGACAGGCTCATAAACACCAACAAATATGGCAGAAGCTCTGTATGCAACATGAAATTAAATTAGAGACTAGTTTGTACGCTATAAGAGAAAAAATAATAAACCCAAAATTGTGGAAGAAAAGAGAATGCAAGACATCAAGCAGTACCACTGAATCCTCAAAATAGAAGAGAAACATATTATGAGCTATGCTAGTTAGCGACATTTTGGTATTTCCATAGAGATAAGCTCAATACTATATGATCATTAGTTAACCAATGAAGACGACCTGCAACATGGCCTGAGATAAAACAATAGAGACCAGTAGTTAAGCAGAACTGCAGGTGCTTAGGAAATATACTGATACGTGAAAACAAGTAATCTGACATCACTTATCAGCTTAAACTATTTTTTCCAACCTACGTTATTTGAGGCGTTCGCCTGAAGCGCCTAGGCACTGAGGCGAGGCATGCCTCAGCCTCAGCATTTCTCGCCTTGCTCACCTTTCCTGGATCTAGACTCAATAAGAGCCAGATCCAGTGACTTAAAATCCTCTTCTCCCAACCCAAAACCCCCAATAGTCAATCTTTCACCCCAAGACCCTAACATCATGATGCTCCGCAGGCCTTAAAAGTGAGTTTTTTTTTACGTTCTCCAAAATTTTTAATGTTGTATATAGATATATATTATTAAATATATTAAAATATACATCTCACCTCAAGTGCCTAAGGAGCTCACCTTAGGCACCTGAGACGAGGTGATCCTCCCCACGCATCTAGCGCCTGACACCTCAGACAACATAGTTTCCAACCCCTTTCATGAGGCACTAATATAGTTTCTGACTCTTGCAACTTTTTTTCTGAAAGAGGCAGCAACCACGCGGTAATATTTTCACGAAGATGATTGTGTAAACTGATGTCACTGTTCAATCATGCAAAAACCTTTTTTAAGTGGATACTTGTTTCATTTTGTATTGTGATTAATGATCCTATCAAGCAGTCAATTGCCACTTATAATTTAAACTTTACATCCCACCTTATTTTCCAACTTTATCTTTTTCTAAGTTACTGAATGGGGAGCACCAATTGACTCCAACATAAAAAAAGATAAGAAATATAAAATAAGATAAAACGACACGAGACAACATGGAATCCTACTAAGATAGTAAAGAGGTCAACCAAAGCAACCAATACCCTCATAAAAAAATAAAAAATAAAAGCCCCTGAATCATCATAACTGGAAGATTACAAGACCAGACTCGTGAAGCCATAAAAATCAGCACAAAAAGAAATAACTTTTTCCTGACTGTTAAATGCATTCCTAAAAATTCTACTATTCCTTACGTCCAAAAAGACCAGAGGATAGCAGAAATCCAGAAATTTCAGAATATGCATCTCTTCAGTCTAAAAGTTTGATCTTTTTCTGATCAATCTAAAAAAGAAAAAAACTAAAGTACCAGCAACAAACAACACCAAATCAAAGAAACTCTAAAACAGCTGCCAGAGAAAAACCAACTAGATAGAACAAGACCTTTGATCCAGTAAAAGGTTCCTCACAAGAGAAACCCACACAGTCCAGAGTACCAGTCTTGATACTGAATAAAATAAGTTTATCTTGTTTCACATGTCTAAACATTCATGCATTAGATATAATTTGCACCTGCATCAGAGAGAAACAGTTGCATAGAGATTCTTGAAATCAAAGAGAATATTCAACATGTAGAAAGAACTGACGGTAATACTCCAGCAAGATTGCCAGCCAACCCAGAGTAAAGACCTTTCCATATTATTTTGCCTCCACCACGGGCAGCCTGATAGAATATTCCAAAAAGCATTTACACAAAATTATTATGATTAGCAAAAAAAGGTACCCAACCAAGAAAATTGATTTTTTTTGAACTGTAAGAAAAAAATAGCACTGGATAACAGGCTTTTCAGCAGTAGAATAAAAATCAAATGCCAGATATTATGTGTGCACCGTTCATTTTTTTAGTCATTCTCCTTAAAGCCAAACTGAAATGAACCTGCTCGGTTTGGGTTAAATCTGAATTATAACAATATTGTACATAATTACTTGTTAATATAAACATTTTTACGTGTACCAACTTAAAACAATTACAATGATGATTGATAACAATGTAAACAATATAAATTTAATTTTATTAATAGCATAAAAAATGTTCAAATAATTGATTTATTCAGTTCAGATGGTAATTTCAGAAACCAAACAGAACAAAAAAGCTGAACATCAAAAGGAACTAAAAAGAGCCTGTTAGTACCAAAATGTAAAAATCCATAGAAGAGAAGATAGATAAGTATATGATTCTAAGAAAGTAAACCCCAGACAGAAGAAAATAAAAAACTGGGCAAAAAGAAAATCTTGTAATTGTCCACCAGTTTGCTAAGGTTACAATACTTTCTTTCCCTGCTGATAATGGAACACAAGATAACCTAGGCTGTAAAATTCAAATAACTTCCAAACAACCACAAAAACCACAAAGTCGTGGCTCCAATTCTACTAGGAGTCTTGGCGAGAATCTTACCTATCAATCTTCGGCAGTATCACCAGGAGGTTTTACACCTTTGCTGGACCTTTCCCCCATTGCAATAATGATTAATAAAATTCAAATAAATTCAAAACAACCACAAAAACCACAAACTTGTGGCACCAATTCTACTTGGAGTCTTGGCAAGAAGTGAGATCATGCATATCCCCAGTGTCTACGGCAGAATCTTACCCATCATTCTTCAAGCAGCATCACCAGGAGGTTTTACACCTTTGCTGGACCTTTCCCCCATTGCAGTAATGATTAACCTACAAACCATGAGACATACATTTCCTATAGCGCCAAAAGAACAGCTTCTGCGAATCATTAGTTTTAATCACCATAAAATTGAATATGGCCTCAGATAATCACTTAGTCTGTATTTTATACGTTCTCCATTGGATACTCCTTAAACAGAACAACATCTGACAAAATTCATGGATCTCTATATCAAATTCATGTATTATGTTGACCAATTTTCACCCTTAGTTATGGCATACACCTTTTGAAAAACTTTCTAAACCAAATGTCACTACCATCAACAATAATATGTATACTTAGTATCAGCATCTCTTAGAATCTTAATAGAGAATATTAAATTAAGAAAGAGATTAGTATTACCATCTCTTAAAGTCTTGAAAGAGATTATTAAATTAAGAAAGAGAATATCACATTAAGAAACCAACAAGTTACCAATGACATTAACCTGCCTGCAAACGAGTCTTTATTGTGTCAATTGGATATAAAGCAGATTCAACAACAACACCAGCAGTTCCTCCCGCAATCACTCCCTCTACAAAAGTCACCCAAGTTTAGTCCTTGAGAAAAACACAAACACTGAAATCCCGGTCACAAATATTGCTATACCAATATCACGAGCAAAGTAGAATTTGAACATTACCACAGAAGACACGTAGAAAATCAAAGGGTTTTCCCTCCCCCATTGTAACTGAAGCAAATGATCTTGACGGTTTCAAGATAAAGCAAGGTCTACTACCATTTCCATCTGCAACCGCATGTCAAACTCAGATTTCATGAACAAGATCATTACTTAGAAACAAAAATATTTATGTGACTAAAGTTGAAGTATCGTAGATCCCAAAGGGCACGTAAAAAATAAATATCATGAATGTAAGAAATAAATATCATGAATATGAGAAAGTCCGTGGAGGTTTCAAATATGAAAATTTAAATGAAAAAGAAATATTTGATTTTTCCATGGCCTATGATCTAATACTAACAAAAACTAATTTTATTTAAAGAGTCACACTTAATAATATTTAAAAGTGGACAAAATTAAAGCCAAAATGATTTCATTCTTACAAGAAAGACTAATTGTACTCTCTTCAAAAAATTATAAAGTTATTCCAAGTGAAGTTTAAAAATCTCAAGATTATCAACATAGGTTAGTGATTTTATATATTAAGATCAAAAACCAAATAAACACATTTAAAAGAAAATTTTATTCTAAAATAAATGGTGAGAATTTAAATGGATGAAACAAGAGATTTTTAAGAATGAACTTTTTTAGACACATGATCGGAAATTGGATGCAGACGCAAATGCCATGTGGATGAACATAGATATAAAAAATAGAGAAAATAGCTAAAAAGTACTTGGAGAGTTTCAATGGCACGACCCACCTAAAAAAACATGATAATGGACTTAAAATGTACAAACATGACAAAAAATAAAAGATATTAATACAAAAGATTGCAAAAAGTAAAAAAAAAAGATTATTAGACAAGCAATAGATGAGACTTATAAACTGATGTATGAGTTATATGGAACTAAAGAAAAAAAATAACATTTATAGATTAGCAAAGATGCAGAAGAGTAGATATTAAAATCTTAACCAACTCAGATGTATCAAGGATAACGAAAAAAATATTTTGATCAAATATGGTGACATTAAAGAAAGATGAAGTTATTTTGATACTCTTTTTTATGACAAATTTGCCAGAAACATAGAAGGCATAGAAGTGTAAAAAACAATTTACATTAATTATACAATGAGGATTAAATTATCATAAGTTACAGGCATTGAAGAGAATGAAGACAAGAAAAGTGACCCGACAACATTCCTCTTAAAATATGAAAAATTTTGGAAGGTTAAGGGGTGAGATGGTAAACTAGACTTTTTTAACAAAATTTTGATGTCTAAGAAAATGTTGAATGAATAGAGAAAGAACATCAACATACATATTTTTAATAGAAAAAAAAGATATATAAGATTTTTCAAATTATAAAGAGATCAAACTTATGAGTCATTCTATGAAATTGTGGGAAAGTTATGGAACAAGGATTAAAAGAAAACATAAATATTTCAACCTAACAACTTAGTTTTAGGTATTGTCGATCTACAACAAAAGCTATTTTTCTTATTAAAAGTTTGATGGAGAGATATTAAGATATAAAAGAATATTTTCATATGGTTTTTATAGCATATTTGCTTAATAATTTCATGCTAAAATATGAATGATTATCACTAAGTCGGAAGTAGTACTGATGTTTGCTAGATGATGACCAACTTAGTATTGGATTAAATGATGACATATTATGCAATTAATTGGATGATATGAGTGAATATAAAATATTCATTAAAACATATTTGAGCATGTAATATGACATATAAGATTTGACCAGTTGGTATATCTAGAGTCTAGGCTATACTATGTTCAGTCCAATTTAGAGGTTAGTGTGTCCATGCATGACCTATCAGAACAGTGGATTCTCTATAAAGTAGGATCAAACTCAAGGCCATCTAGGAGGCGAATATCCATGTTCAGAAGAGGAAAAGAAGATCAATGACTTCATGTAATGTCAACATGTCTATAGAAAGGGTGTCAGTGCTCTGATCTAGAGGATCTTTCTTGTATTGGTCTCAAGAGGTCAAGCCCATGTGATGAGATTCCATTAGTAAAAAAAATAAGTAGGATTTTACAGTTGGTAAAGCGCCAGCTAGTCCTAACAAAATTTTATAAAATAGATAAAAGTACATTAGCCTTTTGACAGCAATGTTTACAAATGATACCTACTGGTACACACACACAAGAGCAGTGTTTGGCAAAATAATACCTAATGGCACTCCAGGTAAGCCATGTGAACCACCACCATCAAGTGCCAAAATTGGAGGAGCCATCAAGGCCAAATCACCTTTTTCCTGTAACCCGAATTATATAGATCAAGGGTATGTTGAAATAGCACTCTCAAGAGAAACTTAACTAAGTGTGAGGAAACCACAATTCCATCAGGAAACTTCAATTTCGTTTTGACAGGAATGATCAAATCTTAGTCTGGACCAGTCTTAAACCAACTTAGTTCTGAGCCCATACCCTCTTGATAGGATCTGGATCGGGCATATATGGCCCAGAGTGTTGATTTGATCCTAAACCATAGTCTAGAAATCTGTGCCCCATAAGAAACTGCACAGAAATATTATGTGGACATCTCCTTAATCGTACAAAGATAACCAAATGGAAGAAGCATCAAACTGAAGCATGCACAACTACAGATGGTCTGTCTAGAAGACATAAAAAGTCTGATGATTTGCATGGACAGCAGAATCATAGTTGTCAATGCACATGCCTAGGCGATGACTAGGATCCCTTGAAGGGGCGGCTCAGGTCTTTCTACACAATTAAAAAGTTTCCTGCAAGGCAGCTGCGTTAATTTGAGAGAGCGAGAGAGAGGGAGGGAACATCGGCGGATCGGACTCCACGGAATTTAAATGTTGGGAGAGGGAAGAGGAAGAGCAAGCGGAGGAGGAGCAGCACCTGCAGCGGAGTAGACCGGGAGCCGAGGGGGCAAACCGGGCAGCGCCAGTCCTGCACGGAGAGCGAGGCGAGGCAGACGGCGGTGGCGGCGTGGACGGTGGAGATGAGGCGGTTGCAGAAGTCGATGGAGCGACGAGGGAGCGCCCTCCTCACCAAACCCAAGTCAATCCACAATTCATAGGAACCCATTTAATGATAGTGCAAATATATTCGCATGGTTCGCTATCACTTATACTATTACATATGTTTAAGATTTGTAATTATAAATATATGTTATATGTTTAAAATTTATAAAGTTGTCTCTTAACCCTATTTTCTCTTTCCCTCTCACGTAATTTATCTAGATCAACTCTTTTGCAAAAAATACATACCCACACATACATAATTACATAAACAAAGTCACATTTACATGTATGCACACAAAAACACGCGCATTCAGTTATAACATACAACTATAATTATATATATTTATGTATACATAAAAATATATATAGCATTAGCATCTAATTTTATATATATGCTTGCGCTTTGTATATATATGTATACACACGTGTATGTACACGTATGTGTGTATATACATATATATAAATATCTAGTGCTACCACATAGCCTGAGTAGCTACTTTGTCGCTAAGCAGAATCGACACTCTTGTATGCCTTGGACACCTTGTCACCTAAAAAACTATGGACAGAATGCATATTTTGCTGAGCTAATCACCACTGTTGTTAGCACCTTCGACTGAGTTCCACGTATACGCCAGTTCATGATGCAGAGCAGTATAAAGAACTGGTCGGTAAAAGAACTAAAATTAGCCACTTCAGACATTTTCGCTAGCCTAGTCTCGAGAGGCACGAGAATGAAAACTCTGACATAAGGCAATCTACGCAAGTAGGATGTTGCTGAGATGGGTAGAAAACAGTAATCTTGTTTAAGTTACACCATTCACTTATCAACTGACCACTCAACGAGATTTTCTAGATGCATGACCTAATAGCTAGTGCATACTTCAATCAAAGGATCCCCCCTTCAATAACAAAAATTAAAAAGTTCCCTTTTTCTTCGGGATAGCACGGACTAAAGGAATCAGGTGTTGTTCTCAGCATGGGAGTAAACACTAGCCTCAGCCAAAAGAATGCCCGGATCCCAAACAGAGAGAAACAAGCAAACAAACCATCCTATCAAACTGGTCATTCTACATGCCAAACCCGATGGAATAAAATCTGCAAGTACTCACCAACAAGAAATTGGAACCGGTTGGCAGGCAGTTCCAAAAACAGATAAATCCAAAAGAAATAACAGAAGACAGCAACCAGACGCTCAAAGAGAAGCAATTCCCCGAGGTCTAATGAAAGGAGGAGGAATCAAAATGGTAGCAAATGTCCAGCGAGAGAAGGGGGGATAACCCGCAGGTGCTGCCGTCTGGGCGTCTTCCTACCTGCCAAATGGCCGCCGGCGTACGGTCGGATTAGGTTTCAAAACAGTCGGATCCTGTATCCGATAAGAATTTCGAATCTTGCTAATGGGTGCTTTTGCTATCCGACCTCGGATAGGGAGACCACTCGTATCGGTGGAGGAGAGAGCTTCCTCAGTTACCGATCGATGAAACAATACTCTCACCCCGACTTATGTCTTGTTTGGTAACACTATTAGACACCTCTATCACTATTAAATTTAAAACTGATATTGTTGGTAATCACCTTGAGATGTTTGGCTAATAGTATCAATTTTGAAATTTGCAGTGCAAATAACACATGTTATGTAATACAAGTGTCAACTTGTATCAATTTTGATATTGATACTCTATCTTCTAAAAATATCAATATCAATACTAATATAGTATCATTTTTTATACTCTAATCAAACAGGCCATAAAAGGATTAGATGAGAAATTTTTTAGTAACCTTTTTTCTTCTCTTTCTATCGACAAGTTACCATGTGATATGTTATTATCAAGGTGTGATATAAACTATCAAATGTGATATGATTTGTGATTGCGAGAACACTTTCCTCCACTTGACTGAGGTGATCTGCTCTCACACTTACACGGTCGGACTCATCAACATGGATGAGGATACCTAATTGCGAAAACACACGTGTAATCGACACGATAATGCCATAATGGAGAGCGAGTTGCATGTTGAATCCATAAGGCTTCTATAAAAATCCACACTCCACAACAAACTATGACTAGAGCCATTAAAATTGAGGTTGTTCACTGTTCGACTCAACTCGGAAGCCAAACCAAAGCCTTAATTTAATTCGTTTAGATTTGTTTCGAACTATCAATATATCTAGTTTGATTTATAAGTTTTTTAACGTCAAACTAAACGAAACCAAACGGAGAAACCGTATAACTTAAATTAAAGTAAATATATATATTTTTTGAGTTAGACATATTAACAATATTTTTATATATTCTATTACAAAAGACATATATTTCAAGAGTTTTTAAAATAAAATTAATGAAATGTATAAACATATAAGTTAAATTTCAGTAGAATATGGTTTGAAACAAATCAAATGAAACTATGAAAGTCCATATATATACTACTACGCCTTGGTAAATTTTGATTTGGTTTGGTTCAAATAAAAATTCTCAAACACCACACCGTGAACACCCCCCTAACTAGAACTGGACTCTTTGTGCTTGCCTCTGGACTGGTAATCTGGAAACAACATTTGTCGGGAATTCTCAACTAAGAATACCGAGAAAAGAATGTTTCTTGATATTGTGTGCAAACAAATTATAAAACAGTATCTATCGCTTTCACCTTTTCAAAAACTTTATAATAATTGACGATCTCTATTATCAACCCTTTGCTATTTTTTTAAAAAAAATGAAAGATAAGATTAGAAATAATTATCCCTTTTCCTTAAAAATATTAAACTCGTCGTCAAAATTTAATTTGAGCTAGATTATAGGTCGTTAAGGATTTTAATGATTGAAATTTTCGATATATTCGCAACCAAACACACCCTGAAAATCTGCAAAAAGATTTTGTTCTCAGCAATGAGACCATTTGTTTTGGCGACGGGAGGGATTAAACAGCTCTAAGCTCGACCAAGTGGATTTCAACATCTCCAACCTCCATAATTTTCCAAACGCTAACAATCTACCGATATCTTCACATATTCTTATACCGGAATTCACAATTCATCCTCTTTCATACACGTCAATGTAAAACTTTCTCGCTTGTATCATAGTCCTGACAGCATGCGTAAGAATTAGATCATTTTACTGACCTAACAACCATGACCCCTTCCTTTGAAGGTCATCCCTCTTAGTTCTTTCAACACAACCTCTGAACAATGTTTGACCAATCTTATCTAGTAATCATAGTCCTAAATCAGTAGTTATAATCTTGTAGAAGCTCAAGGTGTCAAACGATACAGATAGAAGAACATGAGGAAAAGCAAATCTGCTAACCCAAAAAAATAGTCTATCCGCAAGCAGGAGGATGCGTTCTCAAACAAACTCAAGCTGTTTAATGTAAAAAAGCTGCTATCTGTTGAATCACGGTAAGGCAGCTGATGGTTGGAAACCAAAAGAAGAACCCCAACGATTGCACCGCATGTCTTCAATGTTAAAACGATTATGGTTTTGTCCAGCTGACCCAATGATACGTTCAGCTGATGGGTCGACTTGGGGATGCAGAGAAAAGCCTCTCGAATTTACAACCCCGGTCCCTTCAGATCCCATATACATGGAAGAAGACGATGAGTATCAAAAGCAAGCAAGTCCCTTCAGATCTCGTTTACATGGAAGAAGACGATGATTAACAAACGCAAGCAACAGAAGATTACCGGATACGCTTTGCAGTCATGTAAATTGCAAACTCCTTCTCGCGATTCCCCTTCCATGTCGAACAGCATATCTAGCAGATTATTTAGTTGGACAAGTATAGGGGACATTACGACCAAAGCACAAATGATCCACGGCGGATCGGCGATAACAAACGAGCATCTAGTTTGAACAGTCATATCCATCGCAACTCATCGTGATTGCGATTAACCAAAAAAAGAAGAAGAAGGCCATACTCACGCATACCAAGAAGGAAGAAAAGCTTCTCTCACTCCCGCCCTATCCCTCCTCTCCGTTCGTTTTTTTTTTTTTTGCGGTCCCCGACGACCTACGGAAACGATCTCCTCCTCAGATCTTGTCAATGTCCTCGTCCTCGAACTCGATGTAGCCGTCGCCAGCGCCTTCGTCCTCCTCGTCCAGGCCGCCGGCGATGCCCTCGTTGAGCCTGGTGCTCTCCGGAAGCTCGCCGTAGGCCTTGAGCAAACGGGCCTCGTCGGGCATGAACTTGAGGATGACGTCCGCCTTGTCGTCCTGGTAGTCGCGGAGGCCGACGAGGACTATGTCGCCGGCGGCGATCCACACCTTCTTGTGCATCTTACCACGGATGTGGCAGAGGCGCTTGGTGCCGTCGATGCACATGGCCTCGCAGCGGCCGTTGCCGAGCATCCGCAGCACCTGCGCGTACTCTTGGCCGTCCTCCTTGAAGACGAGCTCGCGCTTCTCATCGTCGGCCTCGTTCTTCCCCCTCTTCCGATTCTTCCCTCCCTTGCCCTTGTTCTTCGGCATGCTTCCTCGACGGAGAGCCCCGGGAAACCCTAATTTCCGCCCTCTTCCACCTCCCGCTCGGTCGCCCCTCTCCCTCGGCTGAAGTAGGCTCCGATCCGAGTCCGAGTCCGGGCGTCTCTGGGAAGGGTAGTCCCTCTGGGATACGGATGCTCTTTAAAGCCTGAAATTCCGAGCATCCAACAAATGGACGGCGGAGATTGCGAGATGGTCTTCGAAGAATCCGGATACGTAGAGATGAACCGGTGTAGCGCCGTATCGGGCCTGCCGACACGAGACAATACAGCCATTTAGGCCTCAACGGCCCATTAAAACTTGATGGGCTGAATAAAGCGGCTACTCCCAAACCCATCTAACATGCTTTTCCCTAGAAGATTTGCTCTCTTATGATACTGGCAAAAAGACTAAGTATCATATAAAAATTTATTTGTTATAAAAAGGAGTGCAAGAAGGGTAACCATATTTAACACCTGTATCGATATTAAATTCATTTGTCCCTGGCCCTGTGGCCGAGTGAACACCACGGCTAATCACTATCCATTTTGGTAACATTATTATACTTCTTTCTCACTGTCGATTTTAAAAAATGACAACGATATAAATTATCAAGGATTGTTTGAGTAATAATATTAATTTTAAAATTTTTACCACAAAAAAACATGTTAAAGTAATTAGTTTTGATATCACCACTCTAGGCCCAACTCCACTAACCGTGTCAATTTTGAAATTGATGAAGACAGACACCATCAACAACAGTGTTTAAGGCCTATCTGGTAGGCCCAACTTGGGAAATGTATTGAATATCTCTAACAGTGTCAATTTTGAAATTGATATCGGTATACACCATCAAAAGTGATGATACTAGATTAGTTTTGATATCCTTATTTCTAGATATTAGAATATCAATATTAAAATTGATATAATTTGAGACTTGTGTATTACACCATTACATAACATGTTCTGTTTGTACTACAAATTTTAAAATTAATATTAATAATTAAACATCTCTTCAATGATTAGTATCAATATCAATTTCAAAATTGACAAAGATAAAAATGTTGAATAACTTTACCAAACAGGGCATTAGCTACCAATATTAATTCAGAGACTCCTTAAAAAAATGGAACAACGAAAATACTTTTCGTGTAATTAACTTTTCCAGAAAAAGTATATGCAAATGTTTTGTTTGGCTCACCAGCAAATATTTTTTGTTGTTAAAAAGTTCTTTTATATCGTTAATTTAAAAATATTGCAAACGTATAATTATACTATTATAAAATTTTACCATAGATAAATATTCAAGTATTTTATATATTATTTGTATTAATTTAATAAACATTATTTTTACAAATAAAAATTAACAGATAAAATTTTAAATTTAAAATATTATACAAATTAATTTACGTAAAAAAGTATAAATATATATTTAAAAATAGTACAAAATTAATTTTTTTATTTTGACACTATTTACTTTACAAATAACTTGAAGATTAAGGTGTATTTGGTTTCTTATAAAAAATAAAAAAAACATAATCATTTTATTTTATATAAAAATAAATACAAAATTTTAATTTGTTACACCTCTATATAAATTTTGAAAATTTTAATTTTTTATGCCTAAATATATTTTAAATTATTTGCTTAATTTTCATATATTTTTATATTATTATTAAATATTAGTATATTCTTACCAGGTGTTAATTGTATACTTACAATTTTTTAGCGTGTTAAAGTTTGGTGCAAATAATTTTTTTTTCGTAATAAATTTCTTCAAACAATCAGTTATTTGTAAAACTTTTCTTCGAATTTTTATACAAGTTGAAATATTAATGTTTGTGTACACTGTAAATTGATTCAATAAAATAAATTTCCATATGCCGATATGAATATGACATAAAAATGTTTCATTTATTCAAATAGATGCACGTCTGCTAATTCAAATGAAAGTATGCAAACGACATCAGTTGAATCTTATTTTCGAGAATAGTTGATCCATGCACCTGTGTGTGTTCTGGGTAAACAAACAATACCCGGAGATTGGTTGGTACCACATTACTTTGGAGATCAATCTAGTTTATCCCCTAAATTTTGATAGAACATAGGAGTGTAAACGAAATCCAATATTTTGATTCGATTTCGATAAAAATTAACGAGTTTAGAACTTGTTTTTGTATAAATTATTAATTGGGTAATGACTCGGGTTGAATTACGATGATTTTACTGTCGAATTGGATCCTTTTACCGCCGGAGCATCTTTGTCATCGTTCTCCCCCATGGATCAAGATCAACAGTCTGACCTGCATGCCCGGTGATGTTGACTGAAGCTGTGTACGGGTGACCCTACCTGCCCGCGACGGCCATATACAAACACACACACAGCAGGCAGGTCTCATTCAGGGAAAGAGAGACGAGAGCTTGATATCATCTCCACTCTACATGATTATGAATCTAATTCGCCTCCTACTTTCCGCTCTTTAATTTAATCTCGCTCGACGGAACGCCACCACCCGTCTTAACAAGCACAAACATCCGATTCCCAGCGCTCGGGGAATAAAAACAACTCATCCGGGGTTCACTGAAGCATTTCGTCGAACAGTCGACGAGCATCTCGAAGAACGCCCTGGGACGCATCGCTGCTATCATCGTCGTCGCCGGGGGGGGGATCGGTACCTGTCCCGTCGGTCGCCGCCTACCTTTCGTTCTCCGCCTCTGATTTCTGGAGCATCGGGACGCACAAGAAAAAGGACGGCGGAGGAGCGGACAGCGGCCGGGCGAAGGGGAACCGGCGCCGCCTGCCAGCGGCGGAGCACTTCCAGCGGCTTACAAGAGGAAGAGGGGGGAGACGGGAATCCCATGTAGAATTTACTTAATTATGAGAAGATAAACATAACTAATTAAGCAGGAAATGCTCGGTCAGATAAGATTCGACAACAGAGATAATTTCCGTCTATTTATTAATTATACCTTGAAATGGGTTACGTGGCCGATCGGGTAAGATATTTGACTTCCAGGCGCCGTGGCCGGCCCGCTGAGCCGAAATTCCGTGCGGCTTGCGTCAGCGTCAGCTATCTCGGCAAATAGGGAGGGGCTGAGCTGGCCAGACGGGTCCCGCACGGGTCGAGGTGTCGCCATCTCAGCCATCCTTGTCAGCCTCTCCTTTTTCTACGGCCACGCCCACTTTCGCGCCTTGCCGCCGCCGGGTCTATAAGAACTCGAGCTCGCGCGTGGTTCCGACTTCCGAGGGCGTCCACGGGCACTTCTCCGTCTTCCGGCGCAGGAATCGCCGCCGCCGCTCCTCTCTTCCGCCGTTACGCAGTGGTGCTCTCTCCTTCTACGGCTCCTGCCTCGCCTGCCGTTCTGGTTTTCCCCGATCGTAGTATTAGGGAAGCAGTGGAATGAGAAGTAGGGGGGAGGAATCCCTCCGACAATGACGTCGGCTGGCCGTCTGATCTCGTTCCGAAACGAGGGCGGAGCGCCGGCGAGCGAACCTGCTCTGGCGATTGGCTGTTCCACCAGCCGGGGCCGTTCTGGTTAAATCTCGTCACATCAAAATGCGACGGGAACTTTGTTCTCTTCTTATCGTGTAAACTGTGTTGATAAGCGACCGGAATCTTGTTACGAACAGGGTAGACGGTAGACCAATCCTTTCTAAAAATTTCTTGACTTTTTTCCCCCTCCGCAGTATCGGTATGGGAAGGTTCTTTCGTTTTTTTGTGGAATTTTCTCATCTTATGGGATCGTCAGACTCGTTTATCTATGGTTCCTTTGTTTAAGATAGTTTTCCATTGATCAGATTCGTTAGGGACGCTGAGAATATCAAGAGCTTCCCATCACTTCATCCGTCTCTTGGCATCCTCAGGTTTCGCAATCGAGAAGTGCGCTCCGGATTTCAGATTGGGCGGAGGGAAAGGAAAACTACCATCTCCTCTTCAAATCCCCCCCCCCCCGGACTTCTCTGTTTCCTCTGGGAGAGAAATGGTAGCCGTGGAGATGGGGCTCGACGCAGCCTGCGTCGACGCAGCGCAGATCCCCAAAGAGGCGAAGAAGATCCTGCACAACCTGGCCTCCAGGTGGAGCGACGTCTCGGACTGCAAGGCACTGGAGGTGGTTCCACTGAAAGGGGCGATGACGAACGAGGTTTACCAGATCAACTGGCCCCCGGGGGAGCTCGGATCACCCTCGCGGAAGGTACTCGTGAGAATCTACGGCGAGGGCGTCGACGTCTTCTTCGACCGCGTCGACGAGATCCGCACCTTCGAGTGCATGTCTCATCACGGCCAGGGGCCTCGCCTGCTTGGCCGCTTTCCCAACGGCCGCGTGGAGGAGTTCATCCATGCCCGGGTGAGTTGGCTGCTTTCTTCCACTTCCCCCATTTTCCGAGTTCTGGTTAGAAATACTCTTGCAACTACTGGAATTCCTGTGAAAGGGAACTTTTGGATCGCCAAGAATTTCTTATTCGTGTAGGTTTATTTCTTGCGGGAAATAAATTCTTTATCTCGCTTCTTTCGTTTGCCAAGTGCTTCTGGTTTTCTGGCCAGGTCGAAATATACCCAAGTTTAAGGAAGTCGACGTCTATTAGAAAAGCCTAAATATCAAATTTTGATTTACTGGGTTTAGCTAATATTTTGACTTTTTAACTGATATTTTATTTTTAGACATGATTTTTTCTCAAATTTAACATCAGAAGACTAAAAAGTCAATACAGAGTGAATACGAAGAAATAAGCAAAACTTATGCATACTAATCTTACCGGTAATAAAATTTTATCCAAGTGAAAATTTTAAGTATTTTTGAAGGAATGTTAGTGGTATCTGCTCAATTAGTCCTGTTACGTGGACTGATACCGATTTCCTGTGATCTGGAAAGATCCTTTTCAGTTTGGAACCCCGAGTTTTTGTTTAGAACTTAGATCACTTTGGACCCAGATATCAAATCAGTTTAGATCAACACAGGCTCTTCGTTTTCTGGACATTTTGATTTTAGTTCTCTGTCCACATTATTGAGTTATATATTGGTCTCCATATGTTGGCTACTTGGTAATTTTACGGGCCATAGATAATTCGCCGTGTATAGATTTTCCTATTTTTAAATGTAACTTGCTTTTACTTTTATAAAAAAGTTTAGAGGATGAAATATAAATATCCATAGTAAAAACTGAAGATATACAGTTATCCAAACCGAACTCTAAAGAAAATAACTTTGACTTTGGCCTTCTCATTTATTATCATGTGTCCTTATCTGACAGGGGACCAGCACCCGTTTGTGGCCGGTGCCGACCCCCTGATGATGATACTTGTACCTTTCTACTGAAGAGATGATCGTGGGTCAACGGTCGTTGTCCCGTCTTTTCGGCACGCCCCTCCCGCCTCACCTTCCGGTCTTTTTTATTGGGTCGGCAGTGCCTCGCCTTCCGGACTCTCAACGTCGTCGTTTTTTTCGTCGTTCCCAAAACAGATTCGTGAATCTTCGGATCACGCGATTCTACTTCCTGCAAGATGTCGTCATCGTTGATTGGCTGTTTGGTGGGGCAATAAGTTCTTATATATTTTCATGATAAAAATTATACTAAAATAAAATCTGAATTAGCAGATGGCATAAAATTGTCATATTTGGAGAGTCCACGGAATAGAAAAAGGGCTCACAGTTTGTGGTGAGCATCCCTGTATTTTGGTTGCCTTGTGTATGCATGGATTCGAGTATGATCCATCCGTTTACCTGCAAGCCTTTTCAATCCTGATATTGAGATACTTATCCGGCCTGATCATAGAAGTATTTTCTTAAGGTTACCCGCTTATATTGTCTACTTTTTGCGAGGATGATCTCGGAATGTTTTTTCATGCTACAACAAGTACCTTGCTCCTTGCAGTCCGGTTTACCTGCAAGATCCCTGACTAATCTCGTATCATCGGATTTCAGACATTGTCAGCGGCAGACCTCCGCGATCCTGCAATCTCTGTGCTTCTCGCTGCCAAGCTGAGGGAGTTCCATAATCTTGAGATGCCCGGCCCTAAGCATGTCTTCCTCTGGGACCGGCTAAGGTAATGAGCATGTTTGCCTAATCGGACAGTAGTTAAATTTGTGAAATGTTTTGTTTGTTTCTATTCCGACAGGTGCTGGGTCAAGGCAGCCCTGGACAAAGCAACCTCCAAAGAATCTGCCGAGTTCTCATTAGACAAAGTTGAGGATGAGATAATCAGCTTGGAAAAGGAATTGTCTGTGGGGAATCAGACCGTGGGATTCTGTCATAATGATCTTCAGTACGGTAACATAATGATCGACGAAGAGAGCAGAACACTGACCATAATTGTAAGCTCTGTTGTTCAATTATTTTTATGCGATTCCGCTTGCTTGATCGAATTGCATGCGCTGGCCGATTGTTTCTTTCTAATAGTCATCTGTTCTGTTGCCCTGAGACCCCGTTTCTGTCCTCGAAAGTAAAGAACGGAAAATGGAAAAGGGACCGCACGAAGAAAGAATAAGTCGCCTGCATCTTAGGTTGGTTAACAGTAAGGCTTGCTCGACAAGGTGGAGAAGGAAAAAAAAAAAGATGTCTCACCCTCTGAAGGCCTACTTCAATATGATACATATACAGCGAAAATCCTGGGTTCCCAATGTACTAACTGGCCGACTTCATTTGTTCATTCGTTAAGACCAGTGTGTGTGTGTATATATATATATATATATATATATATATTCTGTTGCAGGGAACATTAATTACTAATCCTCCCCCCTGTTAATTATTTCTCAAAAAGGATTACGAATATGCGAGCTACAACCCCGTTGCATATGATTTGGCTAATCATTTTTGTGAAATGGCTGCTGATTACCATTCGGAAACACCTCATCTCTTGGACTACAGTAAATACCCAGGTCAGTGACTGGTATTATCGGTTACCGCCCGTCAGCTTTCCCCGGTTCTATCAGACATTCAACGGCGCCTGTGACCCCTTGTGCAGATTTCGAGGAGCGGAAAAGGTTTGCGGGGAGCTATCTGGGCTCGGGTTAGTATACTAATCCTTGGCAACCATCATTCAAATTCCGAACAGTGGGTGAGATGGAAGGGGAAGGACTGCCCTGACTCCCGAGCAATAACGTATGCCGAGCAATAGCATCTGCGTATCTTTATGTTGCCATATTCAATCGTCAGATTCTCGGATAAGGAGGAGGAGAAGAAGCCGTTAAACAACAGGAGGGGGAGTCCTTGATCTCGAGCTTTTCACCGTGTGCACATCTTTCTTTCCCAGGTGACGGATCGGGTGGAGTGGAGGTGAAGGAGCTGCTCGGAGAGGTTGAGAGGTACACTCAAGCGAGCCACCTGCTCTGGGGCTTGTGGGGGTTGATCTCCGTAAGTCCGAAGCCCGGCCGCCACTTCTACGCCGGAATCTATGTTGTCATATGCATACACACGCACGACGACGACGAGTGTCCGAGCTGAGCGTAATACTCTCGCTTCTTTCTGCAGGCGCACGTCAACGATATTGACTTCGACTACCTGGAGTACGCGAGACAGAGGTTTCGACGGTTCTGGGCGGCGAAGGCCGCCGCCGCCGCCGCCGCCACCTTATTGGGAAAGTCCGATATCCGAAGCAACGAGTGATCGTTGAAGCGAGGAATATCGCTTCTAGGACATGCGTGTACGTGAGGCATCACCGATCAGACGGTCGGTCGCCCTCGTCGTCCTCTGTAGATAAATACGCAAATGCAGTGTGGAGTGAAAAGAAGAAGGAAGAAATAAAAGATTTGGCTTGCAGTTGTGTGCTGGTGGAGTTTAACATGCTTCGAATAGAGGAGAGAGGGAGGAAGGAGGTCGCGTGTCAAGCATATTGCTTTACGAGAAGAGTGGTTAATGTAGAAGTGGTTGCAGACTTGCAGTGAGGGCACCAACGGGATCTTATGAATCAGGAGCAACACGCCTATAAAAGTTGGACAAACAAGTATTTATGGCGTGTTTGTCATTTGGGTTTTGGGAGGCCTTCTTTTTTTCCCATCGAATCCAAACTCCAGCCAAACCAAAGAGAACACTCACATTAAATAAGCTTCCAGGTTTCCTTGAATATTTTATTTCTCTTGGTTTTTTGGGCGTGAGTAAAAAGATGGTGTGCACCAGCCGGGAATCGAACCCGGGTCTGTACCGTGGCAGGGTACTATTCTACCACTAGACCACTGGTGCTTCGCTGCTTGGTGCAAAACTTAAACAAGCAGAACAAAAGGTCTCGAGCATGCCCCTAAGGTCACACCTGAAATGGGAAAAGAAGATCATTAACCGGTATGGTGATACAATATTATGCATATTGTAAGAAGAATGCTGACCCAAACTTTTAGTGGTCGATACAAAAATCATGTGCATAAATGGGTGGATTTCCATCATCCTCCTATTCTATTTTTCCCTCTATTTTTTTTTCTCCAAAAAACACGGATACATATGAGACAACACATCAACTAGTACCCCACATGCAGTTCTCACAAGCTATACATACGCAAATAAGCACAAGACATGAGGGAATTGTGTATGCTTTGAATGTATTCTCTGTAATTGCATACTTGTTCTTGATCTATAGATTTTCACACATCTTGAGTGAACAGCACTTGTTCTTGAAAATCTGGCCACCCCTCGGAAGCACGGCCTTCCTTCAGTTCTCTTGTTAGCTGATGCCACCAATGCAATGCATAAGATGATTGTGTAACACCAAACGAATCAGCAAACGACCTACATTAACAATCTGTTGAATGCTGTAGATCGACACGGGTGGATGGGAATGCATAGCATCAAATGTCCTAATACCCTGTCTCATTTTGCACCCTACCTTTTTACCTTCGCATTTACAAACAAATCTTGAGAGCTTGGAGCATCAAGTTATTCAGATCGATTGAAACTGTAAAAACAGTAGGAAAGAAACGCATATTGATATTACTTGTCTCGCGGTATATGATATTCATGTGAGGTTGTATTTTGCCAGGGTCCTGATCTTGTGTTTTCTGGAATGAATGACTTGTACGTTTCAGAAAGAGGTGATGGAATTGATGCACTCTTTGATTCTTTCGGTTAATACACGTTATGATTATTGCAGACGTTATCTTTTTTTCCCGAAGAGGATGTTAACAGTCAAGTTACCAGATCCATCTCTACCAACTTTGACCCCATTAATTCTTTTCTTGAAGTGAGTGCCAGCGTCTCTTCATATGATAAGTTTATACGGTAGTTCAAATCTCCCAAGCATGTAATTGATTCTTCTGCTGGGAGATGATCCACACAACCATAAGATTTCTTGGGAAATAAACTACAAAAAAAGAATTAAAAGCAGATGCAAATAGTTCTTGTCATCGCTTATTGAGAAAAACATACACCATAGAAATGGACGATGCACCATGGAAATGGGTGGAGACCTATGTACGTATAACAGTTTAAATGAACATAAACTCCTTGATAATGACCAAGACAAAGTAACTAACGCTAATTATGCTGCAGAACTTTTAAGTAGCAAAGAATACACATGTACAACAATTTCTGCTTGGTGCACCTTACAAGGGTATGCGGTCAACATATGGTAATATTGATTGATTGGTTGATTGGCCCTTATAGAGATAGAATAAGGATTACATCTTTTCTTTCAGACTTAGATACCATCCACTACTCAACGTGGTTAAAGCAGAAGAAAAAGGCTTTTAATCCAACAAAAAAAAGACAGCAGAGCGCTTGCATGTTTCGGAAAAAGGCACGGTAGTGATTATGTATTAAGTGAGAGAAAATACAGAACTAAAATTGGAAGAGGAATGTCCTTAAAATTATACTCTTTCTATACCAAAAATCTACCGCAAATGAAACCTAATGCCCTGTTTGATCACACTTTTAGAAACCTCTATCATTATCGATTTTAAAATTGACATTGATGACAATCAATAAGAGGTGTTTGGTTAATGATGTCAAATTTGAAATTTCAATGCAAATAAAGCATGATATGTAATACAAATGTCAACTTATCGATTTTGATTTTGATACCTATCTTTTAAAAATATCAATACCAATATTAATATAATATCATTTTTGATAGTCTAACCAAATAGGCTCTAAAGTCCCTTCACGATTTAACAAGAAAAAGGAAGAGAAGAACTAAGGTGGTAGTGAAGATTTTTGCATCTTCCTACACATTGGGGCTGCGAGTCAGCCTGGCTCAAACTTGACCTACCTCTTGACATGCGACATGGTGCGATTAGGTTAAATCCTTATATTTTAGTATTAAAAATTTTAAAAGTAATAAAATATAAAAATTAGTAAAATATACAAAAAATATAAATAAAAATATGACTAGAATTTTTTATTTATATTCAAATTTTATATATTGTTGTTCTTCTACATAATAAACATACTCCGTCCAAATCATCTTGGATGACCACATTTGTTTGTAAGTCGATAAATGTTGATACCACTATGCACATATATTCTCGTTCACTTTAAGATAATATTCTCAACATCCACCATATATGTCATAGGTGGAAGTGTCTGATGAAAATCCATAATTAAACTAAGTCATCCCATAATTCCTGTAATTATAATTAAGAAATCAAGAGACTTGAGATGGTTGAACCTCCCCATATGACATTGAATAATGTTGATGCTCGTCTTGTTGTGTGTATTCTCTTCTTTATGTTCACATATCATGATCCTTTATTTTGGATAGTGTATGTAATGCTCTTCTCCCATGAACTACATCAATTAAGGTTGCAATTCTCTCTTTGTTCTATACGTGTTTTGGATTGTTGCTCCATCGTTGTCAAAAATTCCACTGCTACTCTTCGATGTTGAATATTTTGTTGTCTAATATTGAGCTCTAATGTTTGTCTTAGGTGTATCTTGTTGCATCTCATCAATTGGTTCATCTTCTACATGGTCCAAAGAATCAATTACAATATGTTTTACCTTTACCAAATCGTTTCTTGTTTTGGCAAAAAAATTATCCAGTCTTCTATCTTTTTGTCAATGAAAGAAGAATATGAAATTCCTCTGCTAGCGGTACATCACAAGTTCTCCTTGAACTCATTCTTGATCGTTTGGGTTGAACACTGGTTCCCCTAATACTTACCGATCATTCATCAAGTTTGAAATAGATTTTGCTTGTTGAAGATCTCATCCAAATCGACGTTGTCTCCATGTATAGTCACCACCTCACTTTGCCGTCCCATCACTTTCTCTCTTCACGGATGTTCTTCCTTTTGGTTCTCTCTCATCTTCTCTAAATTCTTAAACTTCAACCTTCAACCTTCAACCTTATGTTGTAATGATAGTATATCAACTTCTCTCGTCTTCTTGACATCGACCTGTTTATCTGTTTTGCATGAATTAAGCTGAACATTCACCAATTTCTCTTACATTGTCAAGCCGATGTGGTTTGACTTAGTACTCTTATTACAACATTCCACTAAGTCCTCATATCTCGATGCTTGTTGTGGTCCATCCACTAATTAGCAACATGATTTGCAGTTTGTCTTCATAGTCTATATCAAGTCATATGTTTTTAAAATAAAAGTTAAATGTTAATATTATAGAGTGATTAGTATGATTTACTAAACATTATGGCAATGTATCATCATCGAAACTTCCATCCCAAGGAGCTGACAGGTGCTTATGTCCGATCTCGTATATGTGAACTAAATGTTTTGCACGTTCGAACTTTCTTCCCAGCGATCCCCATGTGCTGCTTTGAAGCTTTCTTTGCACAATCTAATACTTATAAATATCTACAGAATTAGGCTCTTACCTCGGGTGGAGTCCATGTGCATGGGACAATGTTGCCATTCATCCTAGTGAGGTGAAAAATCCCATGTGCATTATTTTTTCATAGCTCTTACATTGAATTTTCTTCTTTGCTATGGTCGACTGAATGGGGCTAAGTCGATTGAGTTGGCCCCGACTAGCCTAATAACTAAAAATTGTCTTAGCTAATTTGTTCCGATCCAAGTCCCCTGGATCAACCCCTAACATAGGCCTTGTATAATAACATTATCAAACACCTCTATCACTATCAATTTTCAAATTGATATTGATGACAATCACCTAGATGTGTTTGGATAATAATATCAATTTTAAAATTTGTAATACAAGCAAAACATATAATATAATACAAATGTCAACTTGTATCAATTTTGATATTAATATTCTATGCCCTGTTTGGTTAGAGTTTCATTTTTGATACTATATCAATATTGATATTAATATTTTCAAATGTGAGTATCAATATCAAAAGTAATACAAGTTGACACTTGTATTACATGATTACATGATATGCGTTGTTTGCACTACAAATTTTAAAATTGATACAATTAACCAAACACCTCTTAATAGTTCATATCAATATCAATTTTAAAATTGATAGTGATAGAAGTACTTAATAGTGTTACCAAATAGGACCATATATGTATAACAAAAAATTGTTATCTTTTCAACCGTGGACCATATATTTTCAACGGTGAACCATATCACCCTACAATGATAATGTCACGACCCGGATTTTTAACATGCACAGCGGAAGATAATCCGGCGACGTAACGGGAAAGGATATCGGTCTGGAACCAAATAAGACTAAAAATCACAATCCAAATTCATAATTCCACACTTTACAACATATTAACACTATAAACAAACACCTATATAAACAAATTAAATACCAACATTGAATGAGAAAACCACTAGCTCCTCGGACTCCAAAATACCACTACGCTTCTGCTGCGCTAAACCTGCACTCCTGAAAATATTAACAACGGAAGGGGTGAGTCACAACAGACCCAGTAGGACTTACACCCAAACTACCCCACTATAATAATGATTCTAGTGGTATACGATACATATTAAGCCTAAAAATCAGATTTAATACATAGCTCTTAACTAATTATATATCTTTAATTAATTGATTACAAGATCATTCTACTACCCCATATGATAACCAGACTCTAAATGCATTAAAACCGACATAACCTACACATTAGGCTACTCTAGGTATGCTCATAACACACCTAACATGACATAAAACCAAGGACACATCTATAACACTACCATCTATGCCAAAATACACAACTAAACACCTGTCTGAGTAAATACCATGCTCCATCTGATAAATGTAGTCACATCACAAAACTAGCACCCGCATTTACCATATAGTAGGAAGTAACATATAGTAACTAAATCCCATAGTACCCCTAGGCAGGGGAGTACTTAGGATGAACCGCGGTTCATGGGATCGAAGGATGCTCCAGATTCAACTAATCTCCGCTGCCCACGGGACACTAATTTAGTATGGTGAAGTACATACAACCACAATGCAGCTCACTGCACTAACCACATTCAACACCATGCAAGCATATAATTAAGCTCAGACAGTAAACATGAATATCTAATTGGCAAATCAAACATGAAATACATAGAGGAACACACATGGTTCTATGCACCACATATTTGCATACCAGACCACAGTCTATCACAAACTAATGCATATGAATAAGATCATGCAATTACAACCTAAACATGACAATTACATACTTAAACAGAACTATCTATCTAATAAAAGAAAATAAACTAAGTTCTAACACCACTATGCCTAATCCTTACATCGGCTTTTTAATAAATCAGAATATATATTAAAGGTTATCGTGATGCAACTATACTAAACTAACTAGATTAAAACATAACAAAACCTATCATGATGACCAACATACATGAATAACTAGTTTAATCTAAACATGCATGATTTAAACAGATTAATCTAACTCTATCTAAACATGCTAATAAATCCAAAACAGCCCATTAATCACAATCTTCTAATCCTGGTGATCTAAACATGATTCTTACGGTTTAATAAAAATATTAGAGTGCTAAGAATAGCCGAGACGCCTACCTTGACGGCAACGGCGAACGGCGCACGGAATTCCAAGGAAATTGAATCAGGCGACGAAACTGCTGCGGTTGCGTCGGCAACGAAAAATCGAGCCGGATAGGTGTTCTTAAAATCTGTCGGTAGAAGGGAAATAATAAACTAGGGAGTTTGATATAGGATGATAGAAGAGAGAGCGATAGGAGAGAGGATGAGACAGTACCGCGCGGGAGAGAGAGAGGAGCGGCGCACGGCGGGCGCACGGGGGCAGCGCGCGTGCGGGCGGAGGGCGGCGGGTGATCGACGACGTGGTGCGCGCGAGGACCGAGGCGCGAGGCGGCGTCAACACGGCGGCGACCGCGAGCGACAGTGTGGCACTCCGCGACGGCGGAGGCGAGCGCGCGGCGGCGCGCGGGACGAGGCGGCGACGCGCGTGATCAAAGGCGGCGGCGGGCGACCGCGGCAAGCGTGTGGGCACGCTCGGCTAGGTACAAGGTGGCGACGACGTCGCGGGGGGGGGGGGGCGAGGCACGCGACGGGCGGTGGCTGGCGTGGAGGTACGCGCACGAGGGCGGGCGGCTGTGACTGCCGGCCACGCGGCAGCGGGCGGCGGGTGCGCAGGCGGCGCGCGCGGGAAAGGAAGAAGGCGGGTTGCAGGCGGCGGCGACTGAGGGGAAAAAGAGAGGAAAAACGCTAGGGTTTTCGCGGGGAAGAAAAACGGCGCCGGGGAGGGTGCCTACGGGGGAGGGTATCGACCCGGGAGGAAGGGATATACAGGGGGGAGAAGCGAATTAAAATAATAATAACTAATTAATAACTAATATATTTTTTTTAAATAACCGGGGTATTACAGATAATGCATAAAATTTTCTTGTTTGGTGAGGTATAATAACAAAAAAAAAATCGATCACTCCACAATGATAAGGCATTGCCAGGTGGCTCATATATATTTTCAACAGTGTAAATTTTAAGATGGATAAAGATAAAAAATTTTGGTCGACGGTCAGATATAACAACAAAAACAATGCGATCGGGTAGGTACCGTGATCACCCTACAATGATAAATGGATAGCCACGAGGGTCGGGGGACATTTTCAATAGAGGACCATAAATAACAGCAGTACAACACACTCAAGGGCAGCAAGAGTGGCTTTACTCCTCTCTCTCTCTCTCTATTTATTTATATATATAGACAGATGTCCTAAACTCTAGCACTAGGTGTAAAATGCTTTGAAGATGCTACGGGTCTAGAGTAGGGGTGGGCACAAAACGGTTCAAATCGAGAAATCAAACCGAATCAGCCCATTCGGTTCGATTTGGTTCCGTTTGGACCTCCTTTCGGTTTGGTTCAGTTTGAAAAATCTCCAAATCGATTTAAACTAAACCAAACCGTTTAAACCGATTTAATCAAAAAAATATTATAGTATTAATAAAAATCATATTTTTTAAATCTTATAATAAAATAATATTTATTTTTATTATTTTTAACATAAAAATCAATATATATGTAAAAAATAATTAATTTAAATATTTTATTTATTTTCGGTTTGGTTCGATTTGGTTTGGGAGGGTGATTCAGTTTGGTTCGGTTTAGAAAAAAATGGACCAAACCGAACCGTACCCACCCCTAGTCTAGAGAGAGGAAAGAGGTAAAAAGAATAAAGAATGATTTGACAGCTCAAAAAGCATTTTTTTAAGATCAACAGGTAAACAAAGCAAGGAAAAAGAATATGACATATTAGAGATGGTTTAGAGGAAATCCCATGGAGAGAGAGAGAGAGAGAGAGAGACTCAATTGCAAATTATAAACATATGTAACAGAAAGCATAGATAATGCCCTCAGCAGAGTATATAAATGAGAGTAAATATAACTCTGTTGTGATACAAAAGAGGAGCACTCCCAACTTGAAGAGCCTTTTTGTGGCCAGGCATTGACTAATGGCATGCTCAATGGCATTTCATTAGAATTTTAAAAAGGATAGCATATCAGTTTTGATATTAGCATTTATATTAGTGTCAAAAATAAAATTGATGTATGTTTGACACTTATATTATAACTTTATTTTTTTGGTTACATGGCTCAGTGGCCAACCACGCGCACAACGCTATTTTTTGGACACTTATATTATAACTCATTCTGTGTTTGTTCCGTAACTTATAAAATTGACATTAATAATCAAACATTGATTTGTATCTACAAATATCAATTTTAAAATTTACAAGGATAAAAGTGTTTAATACTACTACTAAATGGGTTACACATTTTTGAGGTGTTTGGTATCATAACATTTTTATTCACTTGTCTGATAAATTTATATATGAAAATAAAATTTAAGATAGATAAAAGACATAAAATGTTGTTGTTTGGTGAGATATAATGACAAAGGCAACTTGGAGACTATGTATAACTAAAATAACGGAAGAACACAAAGAATAAAAAGAAACAAGCTTTCACCACTCTAGCTTGTTTTGCCCAAAGGAACAATTTCTTATACAAATATTTTTGTAAAAATTGTGAAACATATTTTTGACAATTTTTTGTCATAAAAGCTCAACTTATCATGTAAAAGAACAACCCCCGTTAACCTTGGAAAGTATGCTCCACTCCACAGGTTCTACCGCCTGCATGCTTTGAAATTTTATCTCTTTCTTATATCACCAATCTCCATTCTCCAATGATTGTACCCATGGGAACCACCCACCTAGGTTGTGCTGTACTGTTGATGCTTTTAAGGACTGTTGGGTACAAAATAAATTTGGGGTTAAACCTGATTTACCCCCAAAATTTAGGGGATGAGTCAGATATATCTCTTAAATAATCTTCTACCAAACTAGCCAATGCTAAGCTTTGCAGCTTACAACTGACAGGTCCAAGGAACAGATATATTATCATAATATGTTTAAAAAGATGTGGGACATTTCTTTCTTTCTTTCTTTCTCAATATCTTTTATTTTTCTATTGTTCATGCTATCCAAGTTACGAAATAATTTTATCTTCTCATCAATTTTTTTGCCATCTTAGATGAAATTTTTGTATATTTTTTATTCTAAAAGCAAATAAAATTTAATCACAACCAGACACCTCGGTCAATTATTTCAAAGTTATGCTTTTAGGACATGTTTGGCACCAGTTTCATTGGGTGATAAACTTAATAGGGTGTTTGAAATATTGCATGATAAATTGAGTGTTCGTTACAATTTTATGTTTTTACAATAAAACTTGATAAAAAAATTGGCAACCATTATAAATTTATATTTTTAAAGTGATTTCAATCTTAAACAAAAAAAGAGTCTCACTGTTGGGTTAGCCCAATATTAATTAAGATGATTCACTTGTTATTGGGCTCAACTTAGCACACTATTAGGTCTATAAGATAGAACATGGCTTATTGGACTTAATCTCCGGTTAAGCTCAGGATCCGACTATGTACATGATCTTAATCCTAGTCGAACTCGAACTAGTTCATCCTCTCTATATAAGCACAGGTTCTACCGCCTGCATGCTTTGAAATTTTATCTCTTTCTTATATCACCAATCTCCATTCTCCAATGATTGTACCCATGGGAACCACCCACCTAGGTTGTGCTGTACTGTTGATGCTTTTAAGGGCTGTTTGGTACAAAATAAATTTGGGGTTAAACCTGATTTACCCCCAAAATTTAGGGGATTAGTCAGATATATCTCTTAAATAATCTTCTACCAAACTAGCCAATGCTAAGTTGTTGCAGCTTACAACTGACAGGTCCAAGGAATAGATATATTATCATAATATGTTTAAAAAGATGTGGGACATTTCTTTCTTTCTTTCTTTCTCAATATCTTTTATTTTTCTATTGTTCATGCTATCCAAGTTACGAAATAATTTTATCTTCTCATCAATTTTTTTGCCATCTTAGATGAAATTTTTGTATATTTTTTATTCTAAAAGCAAATAAAATTTAATCACAACCAGACACCTCGGTCAATTATTTCAAAGTTATCTTTGTTAGGACATGTTTGGCACCAGTTTCATTGGGTGATAAACTTAATAGGGTGTTTGAAATATTGCATGATAAATTGAGTGTTCGTTACAATTTTATGTTTTTACAATAAAACTTGATAAAAAAATTGGCAACCATTATAAATTTATATTTTTAAAGTGATTTCCATCTTAAACAAAAAAAGAGTCTCACTGTTGGGTTAGCCCAATATTAATTAAGATGATTCACTTGTTATTGGGCTCAACTTAGCACACTATTAGGTCTATAAGATAGAACATGGCTTATTGGACTTAATCTCCGGTTAAGCTCAGGATCCGACTATGTACATGATCTTAATCCTAGTCGAACTCGAACTAGTTCATCCTCTCTATATAAGCACGAGTTCTACCGCCTGCATGCTTTGAAATTTTATCTCTTTCTTATATCACCAATCTCCATTCTCCAATGATTGTACCCATGGGAACCACCCACCTAGGTTGTGCTGTACTGTTGATGTTTTTAAGGGCTGTTTGGTACAAAATAAATTTGGGGTTAAACCTGATTTACCCCCAAAATTTAGGGGATAAGTCAGATATATCTCTTAAATAATCTTCTACCAAACTAGCCAATGCTAAGCTGTTGCAGCTTACAACTGACAGGTCCAAGGAACAGATATATTATCATAATATGTTTAAAAAGATGTGGGACATTTCTTTCTTTCTTTCTTTCTCAATATCTTTTATTTTTCTATTGTTCATGCTATCCAAGTTACGAAATAATATTATCTTCTCATCAATTTTTTTGTCATCTTAGATGAAATTTTTGTATATTATTTATTCTAAAAGCAAATAAAATTTAATCACAACCAGACACCTCGGTCAATTATTTCAAAGTTATGCTCTTAGGACATGTTTGGCACCAGTTTCATTGGGTGATAAACTTAATAGGGTGTTTGAAATATTGCATGATAAATTGAGTGTTCGTTACAATTTTATGTTTTTACAATAAAACTTGATAAAAAAATTGACAACCATTATAAATTTATATTTTTAAAGTGATTTCCATCTTAAACAAAAAAAGAGTCTCACTGTCGGGTTAGCCCAATATTAATTAAGACGATCCACTTGTTATTGGACTCAACTTAGCACACTATTAGGTCTATAAGATGGAACATGGCTTATTGGACTTAATCTCCGGTTAAGCCCAGGATCCGACTATGTACAGGATCTTAATCCTAGTCGAACTCGAACTAGCTCATCCTCTCTATATAAGCACAGGCGGGGCTGTGACTCCCCATACGATTGCACTATACAGGCTCAATAGAGAGAGAAAACTAGAGAATCGTCTGAAGGAGTTAGATGATTCTTATCCGACGAATCTTCCTCGTTTTTCGTCTTCCGTAGCAATAATCTTGTGCCCCCCCCGGCTTTGTTTGGTCGTATATGATACCCGCTCTTTTTTAATATCACATCCCTCCAAATATGGCAAATTCATATTTTATTTTAATACAAAAAATTATCGTCGACCAAACAGCCTATAACGTTTCATAGATAAATCATGTTAGTTTATTCAAAAATTATTATTCTACCAAACTGGCATTTGTCTGGTACGAGAGGTTAGTTTGGTACCTTGGTTTATGTTCAATTGTTTGGAGCTGCCGGCTGCTTATTTTCAAATTAAACTCCTACCGAAAGGACACCTTAATGGTGTCATACCAATTTTCATGTTTGCATTATATATAAATATCAGTTTACACATGTTTTTAGCACCTAGCTAATTTTTTCACTTCAATTTTATTCAGTTTTGCTTTTCTTACAGCGTTTACATCTCTTGGGTTTAATTTGAAGCACATACAAGTAATTCGATATCATTTTTTGATAATTTTTTAATTAATTTTTATATCATATTAAACCAAAATTATTTTTTAGCTTAAGGAGTTCCTAGAGGTATAAGGCCCCAAAGCATGCAGAAGTTGTATAATAGCTTTATTTATATATAGATGGCCTATATAATGACCACAGAAACGCCAACGCATGAGGTTGTGTAACCTTCCATTCTAATATATATATATATATATATATATATATATATATATATAATATGCTAAAAAATATTAGAAAAGGGATCCCACCTTTTTTTTGGTTAAAAATCTAAAAAGTCCGGACCATAATGATATATTGTGCAATTTTAGAGGGAGGAACTAATTTCCCAGTAACACAAGATTTCAAAATTTTTTAATTTTCCTCAGATTAATTAATGAAATCAGGCAGAATTTCCCTCAGATTAATTAATTAATTAATTAATGTAATACCGATTTCCCTCGGATTCGGATACTTCCAGTTCAGGCCTCGGAATTTCGAATCCCCCGGATCCGGAGATCCAAACATGGAAGGAAGGCGGCCTCTCTACTTCCCTCGGAGCTCCGAATCCGGAGATCCAAACGGGTCGTTGTCCGTGTAGAAGGAAGTGGTCTTCCCGTCTTGGAGTTCTCCTCCTCATATATCTCTTCTCTCCCTCGCAGTCGCCGTGGCTAGTAGCTCTCTCTGTGTCTCTGTTCTGGTATGGCGGAGATGAAGAACAGCCCGGGGTACCCGGAGGTCCTCCTCGCCGCCGCCTGCTTCGTCGTCCTCTTCCTCCTCCGGTGGCGGGGGCGCAGCAGCAGCAGCAGCCGGCCGACGAACTGGCCTCTGCTGGGCATGCTCCCCTGTATGCTCTCCCAGCTCCACCGCTTCTACGACTGGGTGACGGAGCTCCTCCGGGAGTCCGGCTGCACCTTCCTTTTCAGGGGCCCCTGGTTCTCCGGCATGAGCATCCTCGCCACCGCCGACCCGGCCAACATAACCACATCTTCAACGCCAATTTCGCCAACTATCCCAAGGGCGAGCAGTTCCTGGAGATCTTCGACATCCTCGGCGGCGGCATCTTCAACGCCGACGCGGACTCGTGGAGGAGCCAGCGGAAGGCGGCGCACGCGCTGATCGGCGAGCCCCGGTTCCGGCGGTTCGTGGCGGCGACGAGCCGCGGCAAGGTGGAGGGCGGGGTCCTCCCCGTCCTGTCGCGGGCCGCCGCGGGGGGCGGCGCCGCCGTGGACCTGCAGGACGTGTTCCTCCGGTTCACCTTCGACGTCACCTCCACCCTGGTGTTCGGGTTGGACCCCGGCTGCCTCGCGCCCGGCCTGCCGGTGGTGCCCTTCGCCAGCGCCATGGACGACGCCGAGGAGGTCCCGTTCTTCCGGCACACCGTGACGAGGGCGTGGTGGAAGCTGCTGCGGCGGCTGCGGCTCGGCGAGGAGAGGAAGATGGCGGTGGCGTGGGCGTCCATCGACGACATCATCGCCCGGCTGATCTCCAAGAAGATGGAGGAGGCGAGCAAGGCCGGAGAGGACAAGCCGGGGGATCACGCCGGCGAGGCGGACCTGCTGACGTCGTACCTGAACCGGCTGCCGGAGGCCCTGGGCGCGGGCGCCGTCGGGTCCGCCGCCGAGTTCCTGAGGGACACGACGCTAAACCTGATGCTGGCGGGGAGGGACACCACGGCCGCGGCGCTGTCCTGGTTCTTCTGGTTGGTCGCGCAGAACCCCGGCGTGGAGCAGAGGATCCTCGAGGAGCTCCGGACGGTGGCGCCGCCGCGACCGACGCCGGTGGTCTTCGACGCCGAGGAGCTGGGGTCGGCGGTGTACCTGCAGGCGGCGCTGTGGGAGGCCCTGCGGCTGTACCCGCCGGTGCCGTTCGAGCACAAGAGCGCCCTGCGGCCGGACGTGCTGCCGAGCGGCGACAGGGTGGAGCCGGCGACGAAGATACTCTTCTCCTTCTACTCCATGGCGAGAGGATGGAGGGCATCTGGGGGGAGGACTGCCGGCGGTTCCGGCCGGAGCGGTGGATCTCGGAGCGCGGGAGGCTGAGGCACGAGCCCTCCTACAAGTTCGTCTCCTTCAACTCCGGCCCGCGGACCTGCCTGGGGAAGGACGTCGCCTTCACCCAGATGAAGGTCGTCGCCGCCGCCGTCGTCCACAGCTTCCGAATCAAGCTGGTGCAAGGTCACGTCGTGGCGCCCAAGCTCTCCATCATCCTGCACATGAAGAACGGGCTCATGGTCACCGTGGAGGAGAGGACCGCCGCCGCCGCCGCCGCCACCTGAGACAGCCACACACACTACCTTTACTTATTAATTTCCTTCAACCACCATATATGGCAACTGCCGCCGCCGCCACCGCAGCCGCCGCCGCCGCCGTCGGGGGTAATAAATATTATTGCAAATAGACCGGATCCCCTCAGGAGGCCTCCTGAGGGGGTCCGGTCAAGCCACACTCATTTTTTTGATGGGACAGGCATCATATCACATTTAATGCCCATCGTGTCATCTTTCACGTCAAAAAACTGAGTGTGGCCTGACCGAACCCCCTCAGGAGGTCTCCTGAGGGGATCCGGTCTCTATTGCAAAATGACGGTCTGCATCATCGTCGATCCGCTAAATCCACCCGTAGATAGATCTACTATGAGAGAGGATCAACTCAGTTCTAGGGTAGAGAGAAGTCTCAGTTCCTAATTAAAGACGATCATGTACCGCCGTCACTTAAGTGGTAGTTCAATAATTGATTCGATGAACTGTTACCGAAAAGAGTTGAACCGTTATCGACGTCTTACTAACTCGTTACCGACGGATAGTGAGTTACAAAGACCTCGATATCAGTGCAACCCTTTTCGGTAGTGGTTCACCGAATCGGTTCTTAAACCGCCACTTAAGTGGCAGAGGTATATGGCCGTCTCTGATTGGAGACGGTGACTTCTCCCTCTACCGTGAGACGGTGGTAATTCGCTCTCATCTACTCTTCTCTATCCATGTATGTAAACAAAAATGTAAGTTTTCTTTATTTTAGGTAATATATATATATGTTCTTCCGTCAAAGACCATGATCAAGAGCCGCTTGATTAATTTTTCTCCAAATCAATCCGATCGTGTGCTTAATTAATTAATTAACACCCGTGCACAGGATCTTGTTTGTTTTAACTCATTTGATATTCGGCCTGACGTTAAATATTCATATTGTTTAATAAAACCATCTAATCCCTTGTTCATTCAGAAGTTTGGTTAGAGATTCTGTTTAGACTGTTATGTCCTGTTTGGTAACACTATTTGACATCTCTATCACTATCAATTTTAAAATTGATATTCTTAGTAATCACTAAGAAATGTTTAGTTAGTAATATCAATTTTGAAATTTTCATCAAAACAAAACACATTATGTAATACAAATGTTAACTGGTATCAACTTTGATATTGATATTCCAACCTCTAAAATTATCAATATCAATATTGATATAGTATCAAATTTAAAACTCTAACCAAACGGGCCACTAGGTAACATGTTCGAGACCACCATTTAAATATGTTCGAAGTGTTTTAAAAATTTATTTAATTTCAAGTGATCGAAAATAAATTTTTTATTTTGAACATTAATGAGGTGTTTTGTTGCATGATAATTTTTTATACACTTTCATGATAAAAAATTATATTAAAATAAAAAGTGAACCAACTCATGACATAAAATTATCATGTTTGGAGGGATGTGATTACAAAAAAGGGTAACTACCACACATGACCAAACAAAATGGGGGACCACAAGAAAAAAGAAAGAGGTGAGACTCTCTTTTTTTGTTTAAGAAGAAAATCACTTTTAAAACATTATATTGTCATGGTTACCGAACACCTCTTTTAACAAGTTTTCTTACAATTTTTAAAAATTAAAATAAAAACCTTCATTATCATGCAACCAAACATCCCATAAGCGATTGAAATTTTGTGTTCCACGAAATAAGAGATGTAGACGAAATTAAGAATTTAAAATGTTAAAAATTGCTGTTAAAAATACTTAAGTCGTCCCTAAAATTTTGTTGCGACGGCTTCAAAGCCGGTTGTTGTGGGTAAACTCGTCGTCATAACTTTAACGATGGATATAACTCCAAGAAACTATCAATGATGACAAAACACATTGCAAAAACATTCATAACGTCGCCTCTAACTAATTATTCATCATGGCTCAAGTCGTAGCCAAAATGTCCCGTATGCCTCGGTCAAGAGCATTCTTCACATTTGTGTCAAAATGGTGCATAGCCAAAATTATTTTTTTATTATAATTTTACATTTTCGCAACCAGAATATTTAAAAAGTGTTTGACAATTATTATAATTTTATATTTATAAAATAAATTTTTACTGAATAAACAAAAAAATGAAATCCTTTTTTCTTATACACCAGTCTCTCACATCGTTTGTTTATATCTATGATTCCGACTATTTTGATGTCATCACATCTTTCTGACCACGACAATTTTATGTCATGGTTAACTTACACTTTTTATTTTAATATAATAATTTGCCTCGAAAATGTGTAAAAATTTATTGTGCAACCAAACACACCCTACTTAACCGACTTACCATGGGATCACATAAGGGAACCGAAATGACCCATTTGAAAATTTGGGTATTCTATTTTTTTCTTTTGGTTTGAATCGAAATAAACATGTGGATAATCAAGTGATTTTGATTTCATTTATGATCAAATCAAAATTATTATATACCGATTAGGAATCTGGTGTCGACATTGAAATAATCTAGTGACACCATGAAATGTATAATAGCTACTGTCTTGATTAAATAATTTGTGAATAAATCTCATTAGACTATTGCTTTTCAAAAGGTGCACCTGATTGCCCTGTTTGGTTAGAGTTTCATTTTTTATACTATATTAATATTGATATTAATATTTTTAAATATTGAAATATCAATATCAAAATTAATACAAGTTGACACTTGTTTTACATAATATACTTTGTTTGAACTACAAATTTTAAAATTGTTATAATTACTCAAATACCTTAATGGTTCCTATAAATATCAATTTAAAATTTGATAGTGATAGAAGTACCTAATAGTGTAAACAAACGGGACGTAAACTTGTGATCCTGTCTCGTGCGATGTGCATGCATCTCCCCTGATCAACATTTGCTTGTGTTTGCCCCCACCCAACAACGATAGTGATCTTGTAGATACCCAGGTTGTGATTTTCATAGGTAGCATATGGTCTTATGTAAGACACCTCGACTTGTGATTTTCGTAGATGCCTAGGTTGTCTTCCACTAATAGGTTAGAGTTTGCTAGTACAGAGATGACAACCTCTGTCATATTTCTAATGGCAAATAGTGATCAAAAATGATAATGAATCATTCTGGAGTTTTTTCCCTTTTTAAAATGACCAATAACTTAAGGAACGTCAGCATTAGTACTGCTCAAATCAGAACATACTGATGTTCAGGCCACTGGGAGATATACACTTCACGTTAGATCTACATAACTACCGGTCTGCTTTCCTCAAACTAATGTCATCATTTTGACTATTTTAACGGTCATTCTAATGTGAACGATAATCATAGTACTACTGATAAAAGAAAAATATGTGTTGCCTTGGTTAATGGGGTATTTTGTTGCACAATAATTTTTTGTAGACTTTCATGATCAAAAATTTTTTAAAAAAACAAGGGAACATTATAACCCGGAGCTTAAAAGTTTCCCACTGGAAGATTATCACAACTAGATTTCCAATGAACAGAATATCTGTGCCTCCAGACAACCTGGATTTTCAAACTGGGCATAGATCAACAGATTGGTGGCTTTTTGGCCTAGTTTTACTGTTTTTTAGAAAGGGAACTAAATGCTTAAAGATAGACCATACAATCCAGAGACATCAGTTATTTTCTACTCGGTCTATGCCTATCCATTTTGCTGATACTCGTTCACTATTAATTAGTTCTTTCAGCCATCATTCATCCTTTCACTATGATGCTGCTTGGTCAAGAACTAGAAGTGTAAGGAATGGATAAAGCTGCTCTCTGACATTTTGCACCATCTGATGAATGGATGATTAAATTTGGTAGAACAATAACCTATAAAGTCAATCTTGTATACATGTCCAATAATAAAGTGAGCACTAAAACATATCACTTCTTTAAGAACTTGCATTTTTGCAAAGGATTTTATGAAATTAGGTGCCAATAATTATGGAGTACTTACATCAAAGTATGGGCTTGCAATCTAATACGAATTCATGAAGTTGAAGTATGACAAGTTTTTGAGTAATCTTTGTAGTTTCCCTATAACAGTAAGTGTATCACTTGCTTCCCTCCCCAAGTGCCTTCCTTGATAATATTCCATGCAAGAAAGACCACATTTTTATGCTATAACTAGCATCATATTCAACAAGATGACAGAAGTTTACCCAACAACAAAACAAATCAGGGAACAAGTTGCAGATGTCCAAATGCAACATGCACGAAAAATTCACATAAATATCCAAAAGTCAGAAATAAATAAATAAAGTATGGACTACATTAAGTGAATCTTTACTCTACCTCAATATTGTATATGCCAATTTTCACATCAAACAAAGAGACAGATATAACGCCAGGTATTTTGGGGGCACCAGTGCACATCAAAATTGCAACTTGTACTAGGTGGCAACTCACGGACTATGTCGTATTATTGAAACATGTTGTGACAATCATTTATTAAGCTAGATAAAAACATGCTAATTAAAATTTATTTGGCGCCATAGAGACAAGGACACTGGCGGCTACTGATCAACAGTATACTGGATCATCGACGCTAACAGTGAACGACAGTAACATCCAATTGATGGCAAGAAAAACCATGACAGAGGGATTTTTCAGAGAACTCACAACGAAGTACTTCGCAGACCTGGAAAACCTCAACCTCCTACACTTGCAAAACGACCGAATCACCATGTTAGAACAAAGAAATGACAGAGAAAGAAAATCGTTTCGAATTTATTGGAAACAAGACGGGCCAGAAAAAATCCTCAAAGGACATGACACCACTCAAGAGTAACACGAGGGGAGAACATATTTCATCAAGCATATATACAATGCCTTGATGTTCCTACTGACACCCCTGCCCCTCGTCCTCTTCCAGGGAAGAGCAACCCCGTTCCTTTACCCTATCCTTGTCCCCCTCCATGGATCGGCAATGTCCTCCGCGACAAAGAGAGAGCGAGAGGAGAGCTGAGCGGAGAGAGGAGCCTCTGGAGAGAGAGGATCTACCAGAGATATGCCGCTGCCGTCTCCACGCCGCCGTTGCTGCCGCTGCCGGAGACGTGCATCTAGAAGAAGAGAACGCGGTGTCAAGGGTTTGTCAGGTGCTATGCGAAGGGCGCTTGGGCCGGCAAAGAGTACGTTGGTGTCGCTGTGGAGAGAGCTCACGAAGAAAGGGGAAACGAGGTCGAGGGTTGGTCGAGTGTCGGGGGTGAGAGCGTTTTCCAAAAAAAAAAAAGTGGCGTGTACCACTTTCTTTTTCTACGATGCTGCTCAGGAAGATCAAAACTTTTTTAAACTAAAAATTTATAACATCCCAAACATGTTTTACAATGCTATTTCGTGACAATTTTTACAAATTAAAATAAAAATCATCATTACCATACGACCAAACACCTCATTAGGGAGTTGCGATACCTGCTAGGTCTCGGTGCAGAGGAGGACGCGGCTGATGGCACCGTTGCAGGGTGAAGTTGTGGGAGGGCTTGGGGCGATCAATGAAGGGTTCGGATCTCGGAAGAACTCGCGTTACTATCCACTCCTTCGATGGGATTGGGAAGGAGAAAAGGGGGAGGAAAGAGCACAGACACCAGCTGGAAAAAGAAAAAAAAAGGCGTACGATCTTACCGGGCACCGACGACCCGCGGGGTGGCGATGCACAGGTTAGAAGCGGAGGGAGGGCGGCGATCTGGGCTTCATCTCTGCCCACCGAGGCGGAGCCCCCGCTGCTCCTGCCGCAGCGGTACTTCGAGGCGGACACGACCGGCGAAGAGGATCTGACACAGATCACGACCGGCCGGACTCGCCGGTGATAAGAATTAGAGTAATGAATAAAAAGTATAAAACATGCGAACATAAAATTTACTTAATTTCAACAAAAACACTCGAGTTTCTTGGATTTTGTGTAGATAAACTTACTTCTGGTTGTGACATAAATTATATATCAAAAAAATCTAGCTACAATGTATAATACTATAATTGACATATTTTTGAAATATACGATAACAGCAACAGTGGATGTCATTTGTAACAAAGAAGAAAAAACGATAGAGGTCCATTGGAAAAAAAGTACTTTTTATCCTATAGAAAACTTTACTTTAATATTTTTTTTTAACAATTACCGAACATTTTTTAACTAGTCTTCTTTCGAGGCATATTTTTTAATTAAAAAAAAGATACATTATCATGCAACCGAACTCCCCCGTTAGAAAGGGAAACCGTGAGTGTTACATGGGGGGGTCCACTATCTGGCACTTATGGAAGAGTCGGCATCTTACCATCTTGAAAATTTTACTTCAACATCCGATTAAAATCATTGAATCAACTAAGAGTCCATTTGGTTTTACATAAAACTAAAACTGATGAAAAAGTTTTCACTGAATGTCATTTTCCAACGAAACTAAAAACAACACTAGTCATTTGGTTGTCCGTAGTTCTTTTTCTAAAATATTTTATCAAAAACTTTAATAAGAGTATATTGGTCATAAATAATTTTATCATATTTATATAATTAAATCATTTATTTATAACAAAAATTTAATAAAAAATAAATTAAGTAAATTATTTTACATGAAATTATTTTTTTAAAAAAATAAAAATAAAAATTTATTATTTTATATATTAGTCAAAAATTTGTAAACCAAGATTTATTATTTTTATCGTTAAATTATTTATATAAATTTATACAAAGTTTTACTATAGTATCTTTATTTGTTTACTTGAATATTTATAAATAATTACTACATATCAAGTTTATACATTCAAACGAAACAAATAATAATTTTTTTAAAGCTAAAAGTTTTTTATGAAATGGTTTACTTAAAATTTATATTTTGAAAACCTAGGATAATACAGTGGCAACTAAATAAGATACATATAAAGTGTTGTAATTTTTATAAAAAATTAATTAAAAATAGTTTAAACACTTGCAAACTCAAATTTGAGTTAAATTTTTATTAATAAATTTATCAAATAAGTAACTGATGTGATAAAATAGTTTTTCAATAAAATTATTTTATTTGTCAAATACATAAGGATAAAATAAAATTTTTATCTACTGATATATGTCTTTATAAAATTAAGTTCGAACAATAAAGTTATTAAAATTGATAATATCTATTAATAATATTTTAATTAATGAGTTTTAAAAAAGATTCAAGGTCACTCGCCGAAAACGGCGTTCGCCTTGCACCGGGCGGATGCCAAAATCAGAGTTGTCGGGAGAGATTTGTAATGTGTTTTACGTGATGCATCTTTTACGTGTAAACAAATAAATGGGTTGACACTCTTTTCTCGAAAACCTGCGCATGCACCAAGTTCTCCCGACAAACAAACGGACCCTAAGAGGGATGCAAACTTTTTTTGTTCGTAGATTCAGTTTGTTTACAAGTAAATCAGTCAAAAATGGATCCTCTCGCTCAGAACTCACCTGAAAATCAACGTTGATGCAGCCACCGATGATCGAGAAGGGGCTATTGACGTGCTTATCATTAATTATTGTGGACGGATCTTGGAGTGGAAAGCTACAATGTCTACCTCGGTTGACCCCTTGCTGCCGGAGGCGGAAGCCATTGAACAAGCCTGCTCCTCTCCGCTATTGAATAGCGGATACCATAGAAGATCAGTAACCGTATCCTCCACCGTTGGCGTTGCCTTGATGTCGCCTCCGCTTCGGTTGAATTTTGCCCCAGGGAGCGAAATGAAGCTGCTCACCGCCCGGCGAGGTGGACTCTTCGCCAACCGGGGGATTTCAAATGGACGACGTCTTTAGTTTCTCTCCCCTCCGATGTTTTGGATCAGGTGCAGTTGGATGTACCTATGGACCTACCGCCTGGAGGTAGGGGCGGCAATGGACAGGCCTGGCCTGAGGGCCCTCGGTTCCGGGGCAGAGCAACCAGCCCTCACACGTTACTTGGGCCCAGAAAACAGGCCCGCGGGTATTGTTCCAAGGTATTGTCCAGCGTCGCCGTCCCTTAGTCCCCAAGGAGACATGCAAAAATCTTTTTATTTTATTTTCATTGAACTTTTTGCATGCATAGGTAAGAAGAAGGTACGTAGATTATCAAATAAATTTAAAAAAGAGTAATATTTTAAAATAATAAAATATATACTTTACTTTAACTCTAGTTACATATCTATGATTATTTAGGTGTTAAACGGTATGCTTCTATATGTATTTATTTTTATTTATAGATTCGGAATATTTCTTTGGTAGTTCGCTTGATGTTTAAAATTTTTAAAAATTTGTCATATTTATAATTTGTATCAAATTTGTATTATTTTTTATTTTGAAGTTTATATATATTTTATATTAGAAAGATCGAGTCGGGCCGGGCCAAATTTAATTTTTATACGGGTCGGGCTGGGCCGAGCAAGAATATAATGCGGACCGGATCGGGCCGACCCGTTATAATTTGAAATGGGCTTTTATTGGGTCGGCTTTGGGCCCAGCCCGACTTGGCCCATTGACACCCCTAACCGGAGGGCGTTGATGACTTTGTAATGTTTGGGTGTTCATATCTATTAGTTTATTGACCAAAAAAAGAAGAATCTGCTTAATATATACAACAAAGGAGCAAAATAAAATTCACCCCTCGAATCCCCCAGCCCCTTCTCGACAAGTTACATCGGCTGCGGCGCATCCTGACGGCGGCTTCTCCTGGTGCCTCTTCCACCTAGGCGGCGACGGCACATCCCCGGTGACGGCCTCCTCATAGCCTCTTCAACGGCTCTTCTTCGCGAGCTCTCTCTGTAGCGGTGCAGCGGTTGCCTCTTGGCCCTCTTCTTCGTAGGTATGTTCCCACTAGCGCCGCCTTCCGCATCCTCTCCTTAGATCTCTCCTGTTTGCCACTACTGTTCCTCAACCCTTGCCTTCAATACTGCCGACCGTTTGATTTCTCTCTTACTTCCCCAGTAGATCGGATCTCAGTTACTTGACGTGCCATGACAGCGCTGTAGACGTTGCCGTAAAATTCTGACTAGGGGAGGGGGATGCGGGGTGGCATCCAGGTAGGCGATGTCTTGTGTTGTAGTTAGGCTTGTTTGATCGACCCTCTGAGCTCTTGATTTTGACGTAGAACTGTGAACATCCCATAATCTGCCTGATACTTATTTGTACATATGCCGAGCAGAGCAACAATGTGTAAGGGACGTGCTTTTAGGAAATTCAATTCTTACTCTAAAATGTTACATCTTTCAATGGTGTGAACATGGTGTTGACTGTGTCAAAGAGGAAAGCTCACATCCAGGCACAACAGATGGAAACCATGATCGTTTCGAATTTCTGTCGTAAATGCTTTCAATTTTTGCACATCCGACTCCTATACCTTTGTAGAGACCGATTTCCTACTGCCAATATAATAAGAATAAGAATATGTGGCTTTTTCCATGTTCTCTTTTACAAATTGAACGCCAAGGACATACCAGCACCATCAATATTGATATAAACTGTCAAATACTTTATAGATGATTTCTTTCATCATCAACTTCAAATGGATGGTGATAGATGTGCTAGATACAAGATTAGTTTCGTTGTTATCTGTTGAATAATCCACAATCAATTTTTGAGTGCATGCGTACTATTTTGCACAACACCTGTTAGCACATTTAATTGTTAGATTAATTAGAATAGTTAGTTGGTTTTCACTTGTTTGAATTACCATATGATGCCTGATCAAGGCAGAAAATCAGACTTAAGTATTATGCAGATGTCACGTATGCTAAGAAGTGAATATTCCTACAATAGCTAGCATTGCTGCAGAGACTTTTCTTGACTTCTTATTTTTTTACGAAGGATGCTCCTCCAAGTCATTCATATCATTGTGGAGGGCCAAAATCAGCCGAATCTGCTTGGATCAGGTCCAATTTGAGTCAAACCATCCCCAACAGGCATTTATCAATATTATAGATTAGATTTATCAATTAGGTGGTATTCTTTTCCTTTTTGATTTTTATTTCTTGCATCAAAAAAGATGTATACTTCATCTATTTTTATCCTGTGGATATACATGCAAAATTTCATTAACCTTGTTTTTTATTATATTTTTATATTATATCTTTTAATACATAGAATTATATGTGAACTTTTCAAAGTCTCTTGCAATATCCATTAGATATACAACCAAAATTAGTTGCTGTTGCTTACATGTTACATAATTTTATTAGAGATTTTACAGGTGGAAAAGACACATTGTGGATTGATATTGAGAATGAGGAAAGAATTGCAATTAATGGAGATATAGAATAAAGAAGGTAAGAAAGAATCATGAATGAAGATAATGTTAGAAGCAATTCAAGCACAAGTGAGTAAAGACGTCTTGGAAGGTTTCAACGATATAATATAGTAAACGAAATATGGGAAGATTATGTTAGGTGTCGTAGATTGTAATTATATATTTTTAGATGATTGAATTATTGTATGACATGAATATTTTTGTCATTTGTATGATCTCGTGAATTCCTAAATTTGTACGACATGAAATTCTTGTTTTTGAATGTTTACGAAGTTGATGAAAATTAAATTAAAAATGTCACCAAACAGTTTATTATCATTTTTAAAAATTAAAATATTTTTGCCAAACATGTTTGTTGTCATGTTTTCATTTTTAAAAATTATCATGTTTGGTATTGTATTATAATTTTTTGTCATGAAACCTTTAAAAAAATTAAAATGCAACTGTTGGCGTCCAATTTTTACAAAAAAAAGGGGAGACAATGGGGCAGGCCTAGGACCAGGCCGGACAGCCCCAAGGTCCAGCCGGATTGGGCCCAATCAGGGGCCCATGTATGTCCAATCAGAAGCCTTTGATCCCATTTTTAAAATTGGGCAAATTCCATCCTGAATCCATGCCCTGCGCAGCCCACAGCAGGAGCTGGGCCGCAGTCTCCAGCTGGCCCAATTGGCCCATGTAAAAAGGCTTGTGCGCAGTCCATCTCTAAGGCCACCTGCGGCCTAGTGTGAACATGCCACACTGGCCCTCCTGCCACCTCAGCAGCCACCTGCGCACCTGCCAGGTCACACCCTTGACTGGTTAATGGCGTGGGGAAGCCCAGGCAGTCAAGGAATTGAAGCCAGGGGGATATCCAAGGGGGTCAGGTCATTAAAGCAACATGGGAGAGCTCAAGAGCCATCCCACGTTGGATTCAAGATGACCCTTGATCTCCCCCCATCTCCTATAAGAAGAGGAGGGCGTGCCAAGGACCAGGGGATTGTCTTTGGACGCCGACAAGCTGTTGCTCTATCCTGCTGTCCCTGCTGCTGCCTGCGACCAAGGAGAAGAAGAGAAGGAGAGGAGGAAGTTTGGCGCACCAACAGGCTGCCAGTTTGCCACCTGTTACTGCGCCCTGCTGCTGCACCTGCTGCACCTGCTGCTACCACCTGCAGCCAGAAGAAGAAGGAGAAGAGGGAGAACAGGTGGGTGAATATTATGGACATGTAGCCCTCTAAGGGCATCCCCTCTCATCCCTTTCTCTTTCTTCCTCTACTCAATCTCCCCTAATGGCCTGGCCGACTCAAAGCAGTCCTTGGGTAGTCCTCCTCGGCTGGTCTTTGCTCAGTCAAAATATACTCCAAACAGGTCCTGGCGCAAGCCCATATCTGGCCTCCCAAGTAGCCCATTTTTAGCCTCCTGCATGCCCACTTGGTTCAGCCGAAGTCTCCCTCCACAGGAGCCTAAAACAAGCACCTTGTTCGGCCCCTTTAAAACACATCAAACAGGACCTGTTTTGGCCCCCCTCATGCTGTCCCTAAACAGGTCACACCCCTCCCCACTCTGGTCACCTGTTCGGCTCATCCAGAGGCACTCCAAACAGACCCCAAATCGGACCCTCGTTCAGCACTCATTCAGGCCCTGAAATACCTCCAAAATCAGACCCCAGCAGGCCCTGTCCGGTCTCCAAACCAGACCTATGTACAGACCTCACCCGGTTCCATTTCAGAGCTATGCACAGGTCCTGTTCGGTCCCCACTTCAGACCTGCTAACAAATCCCTGCAGGTCCACTTTTGGTTTAGCCAAACGCCCCTTGTGCAGGCCTACTTTCGGCCTAACTAAGGCCACCTGATCAGCCCCCTTATGGCCCATCAAAACCAACCCCAAAACAGGTTCCGTTCAGCCCCTTTACAGCACACCAAGAAGAAGGCAAACAACAGCCCCCTTGTGGCTCAAGATGCAGCATACTTGCGGTTCAGCAGAAGCTACAAAATCTGCCATTTTCAGCAATGGTGGGTAGGGACGATGTCCCGGACCCTCTCGGAATCCGTACGACGGGCCGATTGTTTTGTCCGGGCGGGTCCTTACCCTACCATCAAGACGGAGGGAGGCGCAACAGTCCAAGACCAGGCCCCTTCCGGCCCAAGAACAGTCCAAGACAGGCCCTTCCGGCCCAACAAGACCGAAGACCGGCTTTGAACGCCGACGAAACTCAAGACCGGCCCGAGTGGCCTTTTAAAATAATAAAAACAGAAATGAAACTAAAAAGAAATGGACGGCTCCCCCGGGTACGTCCTGGGATCATGGAATGCGATCTCCCGAGAATCTCTCGAGATCTCTCGAGAATCTCTTTTCTTCCGTGCGTCCGAGAAACGAGATCGCCGAAACGAGAAAATCTATGTAGTACCTATGATATCTTGATCTTCTCCGCCTATTATTATCCACAACTTGTTAGATGATCTTGTTAAGTTTCTTTCTTATATTGCCAATTTTATTATGGAATACATCCAAATATTCATCTAAACATTATTGTTTGATAAAATTTCATAGCTTAATATTTTAATGACTATATATGTACAATTGGCCCAAAATGTTATTAATATCCTATCCATATTGTTCAAGATGAAACTTTGGTCTGACATAAGATCCTTTGTATGTCTCATGCTAACAATAGTTCACCATCTCTGTACTACGTTTTTAATTCTCTCACAACTTATTTTAATTTTTAATATGAGTTCTCTTGTCCTTTTCAAGGAGATTATATGACATTCTACATTTAAGCATGCACATTGATTGGTATTTCTAAGATCTAATCTCTTGAGGTTTTTTCGAGATCTTTTATCTTCAATCTCCGTGAGATAAAATATAGATGTGAGATGACAATCATTGGGTAAAGTATAAATAAAATCCGAGATCCGATCTCCCGAGATTTTTCCGAGAATCTCACGAGATCTCTTCTCTTTCACGTTTCCGAGATGAAGCCGAGATCTGAGATGACAATCCTTGAGTACAACTGAGGGTAACAAAGAGCCTTAAAGAGTTCCGTAATCTTCACGTTGTCCAGCACCGGTTAGGTAGCAGGCTTATAAACCCAGAGTCCCTGAAATTTTTGCCATTATATGCAATGGCACTGTGTAAGTCTCATGCACTGAGGGGAGGATATGCAGACGTTCTTCTTGATGAGCGCTGTGCAGCTGCCTATGGCATGATGATCTTGCCTGCGAAGAGGATGCTAAAGCTTCTTTATCCTAGCTTGATCAAGGTTGATGAGGACCTTGTGAAGGTACACATTTTCTGTTCTGTCAGATGATTTACGTTGTGTGATAGTTTGAGATGATATTTTGATTCTGTGGATCCCAAGTTAATTTTTGTTCATTAGGAGGACCTGAAGGTCTTTAAATCTCAAGCTATTTCTGTTTAACACTTGGAGTAATCATTTCACATTTCATGGATACTATAGTTTTACTCTTTGTTGTCAAGATTAACTTCCAATTATGCTTCAAATGCCATTATCTTGTATCTTATGGATTTTATGATGCCTTCTAGGCTTCACATCTTGGCAATGATTCGAAGGACCTGAGACACTTACCACTGAGTAAAGAAAACTTGGATCCCAGTGGTCTCTACATCTACGATGATGGATATCGTTTTGTTATTTGGTTCGGGAGGATGCTTTCATCAGATTTGGTGACAAGCATACTGGGTGTTGATACATCTGGATTTCCTGATCAATCCATGGTAAGGACTAAAATTCGGAGGATTCTCACTTTTGCTCATGAAGTTGTTTATGATGAATCATGATTCATGCTGATCTTTTTATGTGTACTCGATTTTCCATGTTTATCACTGCATCACCACCATTTCTTTGTTTCTTGCCCATTCTTATTATGTTTATCCAGCTGTATTCGACCTGTTTTTCATATTGAGAAAAAAATAAAACTTGGTTTGCTTTTTTTTCTCGGTGAATATAGTTTGTATTTGTTAGACAGTTTATTTTTTGAGGTGGATTTGGTTGAGTTTCTACCTCATTTACTTTCTGTCTGATTCATGGTTTGGAGGATCAGTTGATCTGGATAGGCATAGTTCGATTCGATCTGATCCTAAGGGGGAACTCTGATCCAACCCTGGAGTTCTCCTGGAATCAGTTGGATTCACTGGATTTCACCAAACCAGTTTGAATCTGGCGGATTTGGAGCCAATCCAGCCGGAGTGCTCCCAGTGGCGGAGAAGTGGTGTCCGGCGCCCTGCTCCTTTCCTACCCTAATTGAGCAAGGAAGGAGGTCCGGGCCCATACTCATGGATCCGGTAACTCCAAGTTGGAGGATCCATTTTTTTCGGTGTCATGAACCCAATATGCACTGGATCTGTGCATATGGACGGGGTCTTATGGACCCAATATGCATCTCCTTACTCTCACAATTAGGGCAGAGAAAGAGTGGAAGTCATACTTCCACTCTGCCGCCACTGGGAGTGCTCGATCCTGCCTGATAGGCCCCAAATCAATCTTCAGATCCAATGGAGGTCAATTTTTTCTGATTTTTTATCTTGGCTTTTAGCTTGTTTTAATATTTGAAGAATCGTCGATCCCAGGTTGGCTGGCCCGGCTGGTCCAATCTCGATATCAGGATTGGGATAAGTCATACTGGGATCAGTCAGGACCAAGGATCGCGGGATCGGAATCGGTCCCTGGATCGGTGGGGATCGGGATCCAGGTCGATTCGTCGGAAGAAAAGTCGATCCAGATCGACCCTTAAAAAAACCCTAAAACACAAAAAAATAACTAAATAAGGAGGTAGATCAGATTCCGGGCTGATCTACCTCATTTTGGGGTGATTTCGGGCCCAAAAGTGGCCCGGAATCGCCGCCACGGCGGCAGCTTGCCGTCGTGACGTCTTCCCCGCCCTATCGGATGGAGAAGATGGCCTGACCGGGTCCATCGGACCCGGTGAGGCCAGGATCCGGTGACTTCCTCAACTGGTAGGGTTTATACTCTACCGGTTTGCGTATGGGGTCCATGGGACCCGATACGCTTAAAATTGCCTGATCCGTCGCTACCGGGTCCCGATGGACCCTGTAGCTTATCGGGTGGGGAAGAGGGCCGCCTCCGCGGGATGGCTGCCGCGGCGGTCTGTGGGCCGATTCCGGCGAGAGAATCGCCAGAATCGATCCAGAATCGACCAAATCGGTCGATTCCGGCACCGATTCCACCTACAAACACCGATCCGGACCGATCTTCGGTCCGGATCGGTAGTTCCGCCGGGAATCGGATCGGAGGGGTTCGATCCGATCCAAGAATCGGCCAATCCCGATCCGGATCGGCCGATTCTGCAATCCATGGTCAGGACTGATCCGGTCCCAATGAGGCCTTCCTTGGCGCAGTGCGTGACCTGTTAAAAGCTCTTGTACAATAGGTTTGTCGGTGTTGATATTTCTTAATGTATTCTTTAACCATGGAGGATTGTCCTAGTCACTGTTAAGCTCAGAGTAGCGCTAATATCTGCACATTACTTATGGGAATCCAAATAAGTATTTATATTTGTGAAACACATTGTAAAAAATGTGCACATCAATCTTTCCCCCCAATTTTTTTATAGTTACTAAAGTCGTAGCCTTCGTTTTGTCATGCATTCACTTATTTATCTGTCATGTTTTTTTTGTTTTTTTGTAATTGGCGATATTTCCTTAAAATACGCTGGAGGGAACCGGAGAAGATAGAGCGTGATGACTCTACCTTTGTTTTATTTATTTATTTTATCTTATTTTTACTTGAGGGGATCGAGGGACATCTGTTTCTATATTGCACCTCTATTTGCCAAAAGACGTTGATAGTACCCGTAGTTCCTTTCTGCTGTAAGAACTACTTGCATGGACATGATATTACCTTTCTTTCATGCGTGGTGAAGCCCGGTTGTATAATCTGTTTTTTTGTTGTTGTTCGATGTACACATTTTTTCTTCATTGTCACGATCCCATGTATCCATCGTCCAGCAGTTGTTGGAGGATGCCATCCATTTCCATCGTTTGGTTGTATATAATGCGTCGCGCTTATTCACGTAAGCGAGCTGCTGAAATTACAGGGTCATCTCTCCGAACTTGACAACCCCACGTCCAAGAAGCTGATGTCTATACTGAGGAGTCTGAGAAAGAACGATCCCTCGTGCTACCAGCTGTGCTATGTCGCGAGGCAAGGCGAGCAGCCAAGAGAAGGTTCTTTAGTTCTTTCAAACCTTATCGAAGACCAGAACGCCGGCATTGCATGCTACGGGGACTGGATCCTACAACTGTACAAGCAAACCCAGCAGAACCCTTAGACGGATTCAACCCTCCTTTTACTTGCCCTTCCGGTGGAAGCTCCCTTAAATGTTGTGTACAAGAGAAAAATCAAAACTGGGGCGATCACAGCTCCTCTGTTCAGTTCTAGATTGCCACCGTTCTACTTTTGAAGAAAGATTTATTTTTTGCGGTAGTTTTTCTCGGGTGTTGATTATTTCAGAAATAAGAGTCGAGTCATTTTATTTATTGTATTAAAGCACGAATTTTGGTGTACACAGGAGCCTTTTTTTTTCTTCACTTCTTCCCTTTGCTGTCTTCACTGTTGTTATTTTTCCTTGTATCGCATCCAGAAGTTGAAACATTTGGCTATTTGGGCACTTGATCTCGGACGTTTGCAACAGCTAATTATGCGTTGCTAAGATGTCGAGGCAACAAAGATGCTCCTGAGAAGCACGGAATGTTAGGTTGAGACCCGGTCTATTTTTGGGTTGATCGACTCAATTCTGATATCGAAATTCACACTCTATAAGTATTTTTAAATTATTATTTTATTAAATTCTATTTTGAACTCTGTCGACTGAAGTCTCGACTTGGATCCCAACCTTAGCTGACCCGGGTCAAACCGACTCGCTCCCTCCCGGCCCCGATTCTGCTTTGCTTTGAAAATCAGAAGTAAATACGAAATAAATTAGAAGTAAATATCGAAATATTTGATACTATTACACGTAGCCCCTAGCCGAAGAATATGGTAAATAGCAAGAACTGATAGAGTGAAATTAGTGAACAACCTTTGATTTATGCATACTATATTCAATTAGGCCAAAGTATTCACAATTTCTTTGACTCGCTCTTGTCAAAATTTATTCCCGAGGCATTAAACATATATTTAGTCTGAGAGAAAGATTCCTAGCACACCGGGAAGGTCTTTATCCATCAAATCATTGTTTTTTTTTCTAATGCTTTCTTGGTTCTAGAGACAGTTTTACTCCGGGATGAGCGGCACTCGGCAGCTTCCAGCGCATCTTCGAGAATTAAGCACCACATGCATAATCCATGGCGGCCAAACGAACACCATCAAGATGTAGAAATCATTTTTTTTTTGTTATCACCATCATCTTAAGATATATTTGTACACTTTGTTCTACAAGTCATATGGCGCCTTCTATTTCTCTCTTTTTCTGTACCTGTACAGCCAGCGGAGCACATTTTCTTAAAGACGCCCGTACACGAAGAAGGGTGGAGAAGAGAGTTAATCTCTCTCCCTCTCTCATGATCACTACTGTCCATACTCAGGACCCAACAAAATAGACAAAGCCTCGCGATCATGATCATCCAAGATGCATGGAAAAAAAAACGATAGAATCATGCAAGAAAATGATCGGTTGTCTAGACACAAAACTAGATGACTTCACCCACAAACTTGATACGCCTCTGCAAATTCTGGAGTGGCCTCATGCCGAAGCTGAATTCTGTATTGACATTTGACAAGGCTTCCACCAACCCAGTGGTTTTCCATCAGAATGGGAGTCCTCTTCCCTTAAATCATCTCAGCGTTAATAGTGCTTAGAGATGTATATAGCAGGGAGTCTCATCTTCTGGAAGACTAGCTCTCCTACCTTTGTCGAATCACCCTCAAGTTTTGGAAGCTGAGGCCATTGCAGAAACTTGTCCTGTTCTGTGGAGAGCCCAACACTTTTTCTCTAACTGCAAGTGTCTTTTAGCTAATGCTCTCATATTACTGTTTCTTTTTTGCTTGTACCGTCTTGTGTAAGGAAATGCCTGGTTGATCTTCAAATATATATATATATCTTATGTTTTCTTTTCAAAAAAAAGAGAAAAAGATACAAACTAGATGCCATGGGCAAGCAAGCAACATTATAGCATGCAAGTGTGTGCCGCTCTCAAAGCCTTTTACACTTTTCACCAACTCCAACCACCCTTCTCCCTCCAGTAGCAGAGACACGGGCGCATAAACTAATGGTAATCCACCCTTGATCTTGGGTTGCAGCTGCGAGATCCCACGCAAATAATGATCAAACTACTCCCACAACCACAGCACTCTCCACTGAAATTCATTGTTTAAAGAAGAGTGCAATTTTCAAGTCTCTTGTTTGGTACCTGGGCTTCCCTTCCAATTAATGTTTCCATGTGCTTCCTCTGGTTTTGCACCTGTGTCTGTTCAAACTATGTCAAGATGAAGAGAAGAAGAAGATTTACCTCAGTCCATATAAGTTAGAATAAATACAATTGCTGATCTTACCATATATCATGAATCTAAGTTAAAGGCACCTTTTTTTTAACTGGGGGGGGGGGTGTGGTGTGATCTATTCTCACCTTAGAGTATATATGTTTGGTACAGATTGTGATTAAGGGTTTTTTGCCAAAATCCCTAGGTAGTTCATGTTCATTGATTTTGAGATATTTTTTGATACAGATTTTCTTTGTCTATCTATTTTTTTAATTTTTAAACTCTTTCTCTCTCTCTCTTACTGAAACTAAAAAATATTTGGCTTATAATTTAGTTGGACTTCTAGCTAATCTGTGCACGGTGATTTCTGAGCCAGTCAAACACCCAATCAAACCGTGACCTTAGTCAATTAATGTAAGAGAGAGGTGACTCTATAACTTAGATTCAAGAAAATAATACGTAAAGATGCATTAGATACAATATCTTGATTTTAATATATGTGAACTCCATTTTTTATTCTAAATTGAAGTGACTTTCCTCCAAGAGGACTGTGGTGATCTCTTCTTAATCAGCTCCGGTTGAGCAATTATATTCGTAGACGAACGATAGTTTGATAAATTATTTTTAGAGATCTACCCATATATTTAATAGGTGGTCACATACGAGACTAGAGTTTTGAATGCATTATCTAATTTGATTATTACAATAAAACATAAAAATGTAATTACAAGATAGTGTGCCATACATATACATTCATTAATTGTCGATATATGACTGATTACATTTACTTAAGTTTTATTTGGGTGTGTGTGTGTATGCCGTATATATATCAGATATATATATATATATACACATACATACAAGTAATTAGTTAACATCAGTCATTTATTACATGAAAAATACAAACATTATGGCCATGTTTGGTACGAGCATAACTTGGGGATAAACCAGATTTATCCCCAAAATTTAGGGGATAAACCTGGTTTATCCCTAAAAAAATTTGGTGCCAAACAAGCCCTATTAGTTTTCTTGTGACTTATTTGGTTACACTAGTGAACCTAAACTGAGGCACAAGTCTCCAAAGGACTCATCTGGGATGTTTCTAGAGTTAAATACATTCTCTACAAAAATTATGGAGTACAAAACCTGCATCAAGTGAGTCCAAGGCAAAACTCGGAATGAAGTATGTGGGATCGGGGTTGGGATCGGGTTGGTTGGGATCAAATCAATCGTGGTTGAGACTTGGGTCAGGTTAGGGTTGGCAAGGGTTGTAATAAAAATAATAAAATAATAATTTTAAAATATTCACCTGATCAGAGTTGTGACACCGCATTCCATGCCTGAAATTCTGAGGTCTTTGTCTTTGATTCAAAGTGTAATTTTCTTTGGCAAGTACAGCAAATCATCTGGTCAGTACAACACAAAATTGTAAATTTTCAACTGAGTTAGTTTCATTATTCATAATAAATTTAAAATTTTATTAAAATAAAATAATGCAATCTTGATTTGAGTTATTTTTAACATCTGAAGTCATTTTTATCTCTAACCTTCTGAACATCTCAAAACAAATTTAAGATATGTGTACTAAATCCCTTGAAATTGAAGTGCTCTATGAGATTCAACTGACATATTCTGATATCCGTTCAGACCTTTTATGAGATGATTTAAGAATTCTAATTTTTAACTGCCAAATGAATCAGAAACTAAATTATCTTATCATGCTGTCTGACTTAGAGATTATTTATATCCCTCGAACGATCCATGACCTCTAATTTAAATTCCACCAGGCGCCAGCACCCTAGAAGGGATCAGGTCACCGCCTGCACGTGTCCAGCACGTGGTTGGGTGAGCCTCTCCCCCTCCCCCCAAGGGATCCGGTCACCGAGTTCCCAGGGCGCGTGTCCCGCACGTGGTTCCTTCTCCTCTATCTCTCCACATCGACCACCTGCTGTTCTGAGCATTCTGATCCTTTCTTTCTGCTGCTCCTCTGTTTCGCTTCCTTTCTGGCTCCACACCATAAAAGCGGCTCTTTTTTTGTCGCATTTCTGCTGCATTCTGAGTTCCTCTGTTCTTCTCGATCTGTTCTTCATCCCTGTACATTGATCTCCCTCGCAATCGCTGAGCCATGCTCGGTTACACGCACAGGTAATCGCAGGCGGAGCCTGAAGAAGAAAGAAGAAGAAGAAGAAGAAGAAAGGGTGGACATGGAGCGCTGTCGTCATCTTCTCCTGCTCTTCCTCGTCTTCTCCGCTGCGCAGGCGCAGCTCCCCAACTCCCAGAGCAGAGCCGTCTTCCGCCTGAAGCGCATCCTGGAGTACCCCGCCGCCCTCGCCAGTCTGACAAGATACACTAACCTCTGCTATCTCCCGCCGTCTCCCTCCCTCTCCGTCGCCTGCTCTGCCAACCGCATCACCGGGCTCTCGGTCTCCGGGCCGCCCGGCGCCGCCCCCCCTCTCCGCCGCCTTCTCCGCCGACGCTCTCTTCACCACCCTCTCCCAGCTGCCCAGTCTAACAGCCCTCTCACTCGTCTCCCTCGGCATATGGGGCCCCCTCTCGCCCAAGGTCGACCGCTTCCCCGCCCTCCGCGTTCTCAACCTCACCGGCAATCACCTCACCGGGCCGATCCCTCGGGAGATCTCCACCCTGGCGGGCCTCCGCAGCCTGGTCCTCCGCGGCAACCGGCTGAACGGCACGGTGCCCGACCTCGCGCCGCTGCCGGTGTTGGAGGAGGTTGACCTCGGCCGCAACCTGCTCGGTCCCGAGCTCCCCGACCTCGCCGAGAATGTCGTCGTTGCGGTGCTCGGCGCCAACTCCTTCCGCGGCCGCGTCCCCCCGTCACTGCAGCAGCTCGCCAAGCTCCAAAGATTGGATCTTTCGGCTAACCAGCTCGCCGGCGCCGTCCCCGCCTTCCTCTTCTCGCTCCCCTCGATCCGGAGACTCGACCTGTCGGAAAACCTGTTCGTCGGGTCTCTCCCCGTCAACCTGTCGTGCGGCGAGGAGCTCAAGTACGCGGACATATCAAGGAACCGGCTTGTCGGGGCCCTGCCGCCGTGCCTGCGAGCAAGCTCCTCCGGCGCGGTGGTGGTCGACTCCTGGAACTGCCTGTCCCCGGACGAGTCAAAGGATCAGCACAAGAGTTCCTTCTGCAACGAGCACGCCATCGCCGCCGCTTTGCCGCCCGCGAGGAAGAAGGGGGACCCGTCGAAGAACAAGCTGGGCTTCATCCTGGGCATCGTCGGAGGGGTCGTGGGAGCGGCGGCGGTACTGGGCCTGCTGCTCACCGTCGTCTTGAAGAAGTTGGGGAGGGGAAACGCAGATGTCAGCGATCCGGCGAAGCTCGCGGCGGCCGGTAAGAAATCCTTGCCAAATTCCTTCCTTCCTTCCTTTGTGGAAAACCCCAAAACCGTCAGGTCTTATAAACCGCGGTCTTGAGGAAACCAGGACCAGGTCTTATAAACCAGGAATACTTCTCCTAGCAGCCGATGTGGGACTATGCCTTTAACACTCCCCCTCTCGGCCAGCCACCACCGTCAGAGCCACGATAGGAATACACGGGGCAGGACCGAGGGAAAATAGGAGCCGGACCCACCGGAGAAGCAGAGCCCAGGCCCACCTGCTCTGATACCATGTGGAAAACCCCAAAACCGCGGCCTTGAGGAAACCAGGACCAGGCCTTATAAACCAGGAATACTTCTCCTAGCAGCCGATGTGGGACTATGCCTTTAACATCCTTCATTCATCTTCTTCTTCTTCTTCTTCTTCTTCTTCTTCCTCCAAAACAGTAATCTTCATGGATGAACGAAAATGCCCAATTTTCTGAGCAGAGAAGATGAACCGGAAATTTATGTTTTTTTTTTGGAAAAATTGTAGGAAACTTGTCTCCTACTGTGAGATTGGAAGTCAACGGACTCCTGCCGTATCGTGTATTCACAAGAGAGGAGCTTGAAGAAGCAACGAATAACTTCGATCCTTCAAACTTGATCCCACAAGACTCCAAGCGCCAGGTATGTGTGTGATCTCTCTGAACTCTTAATTTGCAGGAGAGGCAAGGTTAATTATGTTAATTTCTTTTGTTATTAAGGTAGAAGACTGAGTTGACAACTTCAAGCATGAACCTGAGAAAATACTAAATTATAGAATACCTTTTAAAATAAAGAACATAAAATTTTTGCAACTACAGATAAAATCAAAAGATAATGATTGTTCTAGATCAACCCTTTTGCAAGTTCCTAGTATTATGGTAAAAGGCTGATAGCATACGGTAGGATAAAGAATGATAAAAAATGTAATTATAGAATTTACTGTAATATAGAACAATATATTCAGAAGGTTGTTTGGTATGCTATTGGGGGTAGATTATTTGTTTTCAAATATTAGCTTAAGAAGCTATCTTATTTAGAAAAAATCATGCCCCCAAAGTTATCAGGTCTCACTCTGATTCTGGATAAATCAAACAAAGAAATTAAAATTTAAGGGAAGCAATAAATAAAAATGTTACTTTAACAAACATTTTTTATAAATAGAAATCTGAAGGCAATTTTAAACTCGATTGGTTCTAGTGAAAGACATGAGGGGACAAAAAGGTAAAATGTGTAGCAGCCATTATCATACAGGAAGAGAGACAAGTGAGATGGAAGATGAAATGGGTCTCCTTATTGAGACTCATTTTAGTTGCGTTATCTCATCATCTTCAGGTGTGATTTCTAGGCTAATGGTGAGCTTTGAGAAAAGAAAGGTTATCACAGTTTCCAGCAAGGGAGTGTCTTCTCTTGTTCATCATCCACAAATGGGTCTCTTGATCTGCAGGCTAATTATTTGGGCATGTTTCTCTTTCCCAACATTGTTGGAAGATCATGGTGAAATTGACAAAGGCATTTCAGATTAGATGCTTAAAATTTGTTTGCTTCTTTTAACCTGGAATATCTACTGCAACTCAGGTGTTCAAGGGTTGGCTGGAGGATGGTTCAGCCATCATCATAAGGCCCCTGAAGTTGAAACAAAAGTATTCTCCAAAAAGTGTAGCTCGATTTGTCAATGTAATTTCAAAACTGAGGCACCAAAATTTGGTTAGCATACTTGGCCACTGCATCAATGATGATCAGGATGATTCTAACTCCAGCCATTGCTTCTATCTGGTGCTCGAACATGTCTCCAATGGAACACTAAGAAGCCATCTCACAGGTAACTTGCTCAGCTGGTTTGTTATATTCATTATGATCTGTGCGACATGACAACACTTGAGGAAGCTCCTTTCTCGTAACTCTTAGAATGGCGAAAACGCGAGATGCTCAAATGGCCACAGAGGGTATCTGCTGTCATGGGAGTTGCCAAGGGGGTCAAATTCTTACATACAATTGCAGTTCCTGGTATTTCTGGCAATGACCTCAGCATTGACAATATCTTGTTGGATGTAACCTTGACTGCAAAGATCGGTAACTACAATCTTCCGGTGTTTCCAAAGAGCAGGAACAGCAAAGTAGGTGCAATGGACATTTATCTGCCATGTTCTCCTATCTGTCACCTACAAGTTTTACGTCTGACCAGCTTCTACTGTAACACTTTTTAGGGTAGTCCAGAGAGCCCTTTTTGTCCAAGTGAAGATGGGTTTCCTGTCTGGTACTCTCTCTCTCTCTCATATATATATATATATATATAGACAGAGAAATTCTGGTATTTGCATGATAGATGTCGTGATTTAAGAGAGACTGATTCTCTGGTATATATTCAAGTCCATCTTAGGTGTTTGGTATACTGTAAAACAATGTAAACATCAAACTACATGAAATTTTTTCTCATGTCTGGGGTGCTGCAAGCAGATGTATTTTAGAATCAGATTATATGTATATGACAACTCATTTCAAGGATTCCAGTTTTCTTCCTCAAACTACTGAAAACCAAAGTCAACAATTGTGGAGTCGATGATTTCATTATTAATTAATAACAATGCACCAAACCAGCTCTTCACCAAACCAGCTCTTAATAGTCTGCTAGAAGTATGATTGGAGATTCTCATTCTCGGTCTGATAACAGTGTTCATGGTGAGGAACATGGAGAAGAGGGAGATGTTTATCAGCTAGGACTCATCTTATTCGAAATCATTACGGGCAAACCTGTTCCAAACAAGAGTGAGCTTGAAGCTTCAAGAGAGCGGGTAATGTACACATCCTTGCATCAGGGATTGACTACTTTCTTTTTCCCTCTTGAAATCACATGTGATTTCGGCTGAACTTGATTATGTATGCAATGTCTTCAGCTGAAGAAGAGCTTGGCAGCTGAGCCTGAGAGTGTGAGAGAGCTGGCAGATCCCAACATTCACGGCACCTACACCTACGACTCCTTGAGAACTGTTGCTGAACTCGCACTCAGTTGCGTGTCCGCCGATCTCAGCCAGCGGCCTTCCGTCGACGACATTCTGTGGAACCTGCAATATTCAGTTCAAGTGCAAGAGGGATGGGCGTGCAGCGAGAATCTGAGCACCAACTCATAGTACACAAGATTCAGAATGCATGTGATCTTCCCTGTCTTGACTTTTTTTTTACCCTTTTGTACCCTAACCAGCACATTCCAAATGCTAACTTAGTTCATAGATTGATGAATGAAGCAGCAGTTTCGGCTCACTTTCGCTTACCAAGATACTCTTAGCGTCCATCTCAGCTTCCATGCCTTGCTATGCGAGAAGAAAAAGAGGCATCAGAGTGAACATCTGATGCTCTGCGAGGAAGCATCATGGTTTAGGATCTCATTACATATATGCTCCTAGCGCAATCCTATTCATTTGACAAGCAGTTAATTGTCAATCCTTTCCTGAAACTGGAAATCAGGGTAGATCACGATTCATCGAGTTCCTGCAACTCGATCCCAGATCTCTAGAAAAAAAGTGAGCCGTGAGCTGCATTAGATTGTCCCCAATTTCAAGTTTTGCGGAAAGAAGTGATGATGCAGTTGATGGTTTCTACAGGAATTTTCTGACCTCGGAAAAGACATGGCATCTGGTGTTAGGGATACGCCAAGTTTCTCAAAGACTCAAACTGAAGCCATGAAAAGTTAATTCCAATTTGATTTAGTTCTCTGTTTTGAAACAAATATTAAGCTCTGTTCTTGGGAGAGAGATGGTGCGAATTTTGAAAGCATTGCCAAATTCATGGTAAATTTTATTATAAAACAGTAGATATTAACATGGTACGTCGGGTCGCGACCCGGTCCCGACTCTAAGACCCCAACCCCATAATTAATATTTTATTATTATTTTTGACGACTTCGGCCAACCCTATCCCGACCTGGGTCGTGACCCCGGCTGACCCAGGTCGGGATGCCCCCCCCCCCCCAATTGATTCTCCTCCTAGTCCAGAAATTGGCTGAAATTAAAAACAATCATCTCCCGAAAGTAAAAACGCAAATAGATCTTAAAGATCATTCTCTACCTGATATTGGTAAAACTTTATATTTTCATAAATATTTTTATCAGCATAGAATTTTTTCTTCTGAATTGTGAATATCAATAGTGTCGTCATCTTAAAAACAAAAAAGAGATGTTGACATGATGGAATCTCTTGATTTTCGTCTTAAGCCGCTTACAAATCTTTTATTTTTTTATTTTTGGATGTCCCTCGGTTTGTTGTAATATTAGTCGGATGCCTTTAGGTTCTTTCTGATTTTACAAAACGTATTTGTTTTTAAATTTTTTTAGTTTCAAATTACAGTCACGAGAAAAAGGCATTAAATTAAATTAAATTAGGATGAAGAAACAAGTCGTTCTTATAGTTTTTTTTTTCATTTGACGGTTTAAAAATCTATTTAGTTATTATTTTAAAAACCATGGAGAGCGGAAAATTCGGAAGGCTCAGACGGATATCCAGACGCTCTTACTCAAGGACGGACGTCGTCGGGCGATCTCGCGTCCTCTCCGGCTCCGGCACAGAAAGATGGGATCGGCGCGGTAGCAGTCCAGCTCCGACGCCGGAAACCCTAGATGGCCCTCCTCCGTCGAGCTTCCAGAGCGTCTACATGGAGGCTCGGGCATCTATCGCTTGGTGCCTACTCCGCGTGGCGCCTCTCACCTTGCAGTAGAGGGATAAGTGCCCGTGAAGAAGCGGGCAGCTCTTCGGTCGGAATATCGGGGCGGCGCGAGTACTGCTCCAATCATCGATCAGCTGGCGGGGAGGACCTTGACTTGAGTCGATTCCCTCCAGACATGATCCGCAACTTCTCCATCATTGCGCATATCGACCATGGCAAGTCGACGCTGGCGGATCGACTCCTGGAGCTCACAGGGACTATCAAGAAAGGGCATGGCCAGCCCCAGTACCTGGACAAGTTGCAGGTCAGTCGAAGAGAATGAATTCTTCATCCAGTTGCTCGAGATCATTGGAACTTTTGTTAAAAATACAATGCGACTTAGGCTTTCAAGCGTGCTAAGTACATATTCTTACGTAGAAGCATGCCAAGCACTTAGCACTTACACTTAGGGTCTTAAGAGAAAGCTTAGTCGAATCAATTAATTCGTAGTTATCTGCTCTTTGTACTTGTTATTATGGCATGATGCTGATCTCAGTAGAATTAGCCGAATTGTAGTTGAGAATTTAATTCAGCTTGTATCTCATCTTAGTACTAGGCTTAGATGTTCCAATACCTCCAAGTTACTCCATGTTTGGTTTTCCCACATTTTTTATGGCAGAGACATGATGGACACATCTCAGAAAAATAAAACAAGGTCAATGATTTAATACATGCTAGAATTTCACTTTTGAGGTATTATACTGTAAAAATGGCTAGGATAAGTAATTTATGTTGTTATTCAAAAATTTTGAATCTTAAGCTTGCATATAGATGCATTTAATGGATCTACTGTTTTCATTATATCTAAAAGGTATGATGATTTAGAAGTACAAAGTATGATTATTTATCTACATGATGGGATCAAGTACAATGGACATCAGTTGTTATGCTATGAGACTAAAATGCTATTTGATCTTTTACATATTTGGATATTGTAACTGGAAGTGTTTTCTTGCATATACTATTTATAATGTCTATGTTGGATTTAATATTGTGAATTTTAACACAGTGGTCGAAAGATCAAATTTTGGAGTATGCATCATATGATCATAAACATATTGGCTACTTGTGGCATTTGACTGCAGGGGTTCCTATCTTAAACATCTAAAAATGGAGAATAAATTATAAACTTTTAGTCGCAAATGAATTCTTGACATCACACATGAAGTGCTTCAATGATTTCAATGGTATGGATGCATACTTATCCAGGTGAAAAAAGACAACTCAACCTGACAACAAAGGCTTAGTTGGACACCTTCCAGGTGACCCATCCATACAGAATATGTGTGCAGCTGTTTTCTACATACCAGCTATCTTAAGATGAAAAGTAGGCATCATTGAAGGGAACCAATGTCATTCCCACCTGCTTTAACTTATTCTAAGAGGAGATCTTGAATGCCCTGATAGAAATTTTTGGATATGCTAATAGGAACTTCTATGCCCTTTGAGTATGTCTACATCCTAAGTGACAGTTTCATACTAAATTTTAAAAAATGTCATCTATGTTACCATTTGAAACCAAAGAAGGTCGGGTCAAAATCAGACCTTGGTTCAGCTTCTGATTAGATCCAGATTGGACAACTGGTCCAGTGGATCCAGGCTGGTCCCAGCCAATTCCAAGCTGGGACTGGCTGCTTTGTTCTCAAGATGTCCAATCCTGGCTTATATCTGTCCAGACAAGCTGGTTCAACCAGATCGGGCAATCCACATCTGGATAGGCCGACCCAATTTTAGAATTGGTCGATCCGTTTGATTATTGCTGAACCTGTCTGATTCCAGTCCGCCAAATCAGCCAATTTGGGCAAACATGTTTGAATTAGACAATTCAATTATCTTGATCATCTTTTAGTGCTTATTCTCATGAGAGTTATTAATTGATCTATTTATCATGTCAATATGCCATACTACTGGTCTGCATATTTCTATGTCCAAACTAACACAATCACATAACCAGGTTGAAAGGGAACGGGGGATTACAGTCAAAGCCCAAACTGCTACGATGTTCTACAAGCATACATTTGACCGCACTGATGAAACTGAATCATGCAAAGTAAACAATTTTCTTCTGAATCTAATTGACACACCTGGACATGTTGATTTCAGTTATGAAGTATCAAGATCTCTAGCAGCTTGTCAGGGTGCTCTCTTGGTTGTTGATGCTGCCCAAGGTGTTCAGGCACAGACTGTTGCAAACTTTTACCTTGCTTTTGAGTCTAATCTGACTGTAATCCCCATTATAAATAAGATTGATCAGCCAACTGCTGATCCTGACCGTGTGAAGGCTCAATTAAAGTCTTTGTTTGATCTTGAACCAACTGAGGCTCTCCTAACATCTGCTAAAACCGGTCAAGGCCTTGAACATGTTCTTCCTGCTGTAATTGAAAGAATACCTTCTCCTCCTGGAAATTATGAGGCGCCTTTGCGCATGCTCTTACTGGATTCATTTTATGATGAATATAAGGGAGTTATATGCCATGTAGCAGTTGTTGATGGTTCTCTGCACAAGGGGGATAAGATTTCTTCTGCTGCCACAGGCCATGTCTATGAGGTGTTGGACGTTGGAATCATGCATCCTGAACTCACCTCCACAGGAGTGCTTCTTACAGGACAAGTTGGTTACATTGTCAGTGGTATGAGGTCGACGAAAGAGGCACATGTTGGAGATACTTTACATCATGCCCGAAGCATCATAAAGCCTCTTCCTGGTTCAGTTTTACTCTAGTTGCTTCTTTGCACTGTGACATTTTAGCTACTGCACAGTAGAGATGTTTTAGTTATTTTGCAAGTACTCCGCTTATCCTTTCCTTAGTAGGTGCCCACTACCCTTTGTATTTACAGGGTTTAAACCAGCAAAGCATATGGTATTTTCTGGGCTTTATCCAGCTGATGGATCCGATTTTGTTGCCCTTAATGATGCCATAGAGAAGCTCACATGCAATGATGCTAGTGTTTCTGTTACTAAAGAGACCAGCACAGCACTGGGCATTGGTTTCAGGTATCTGTTCTGTTAGAAATAATCTTTAGCAACTTCAAACAAATTAATGTGGGGGATCTTTTTTGTATCTACACATTGAATTATTTGCCAGGAATTTATGTTCAACTAGTTTTTTTCTAACATGCAGGTGTGGTTTCCTAGGTTTACTGCACATGGATGTGTTCCATCAGCGGCTTGAACAAGTATATCTTCCTCCTATAGCTGTTTTTACTATTATATTTGTATACCTTTTGAATGTGTTGCTTTTGTTAACCTACTATTTCATGTTCTGACCATTGTCATCTACATCATGCTAATGATTGTCATTGACGTTGTTATAACCCATTCTTTCTTCCTCATGAGGACTTCATCTTGTTCATTTTTGTGGTCTTTGTTATGCTATTCTTCACGTAAAATGCATATTCGAATCACTTGTTATTGTAATATTTTGTAGGAAAGTGCTAGTTTATTTGTTGGCCTCAATTACTTTATAGCTTTGCTGCTAAATTAACACAGCTGAACCTGAATTACTCAATACCCACGTGAGGGGCATAACTTTCAGTTCCTAAAAATCTGCAATTTGAAGCTTGGAGAGTTAGGTTAGACACTTCCACTTGTTTATCATCTTTCTTTAGGTGTACATATATTCAGTGTATTGAGCATGGTTCGCCGGGTCGGCGACCCGGTCGGCCGGGTCGCCCGACCCGGCCGGTTTCCGGGCCGACCGGCCCGGAAACGACCCTGCCGGGCCGACTCCAAGCTGGCCCGGCAGCGGGTCGCGCGACCCAACTTCGGGTCGCACGACCCGGCGACCCGGTCGGCCGGGTCACCCGACCCCGGGGCGACCCGGCCTACTTCAAATTTTTTTATACTATATTATATACTTAAATTTTTTCCTTCCCCCTCCCCATTACCACTATTAAAAAAAAATTTCTTCGGGGGGTGTTGCCCCCCTGATACCCCCCACAAGGGGCGCTGCCCCCTTGACCCCCGCGACCTGACCGCGCAGGTCGATCCGCGACTACTTTGCGCCGCATTTAATAATAGTATAACAATACTTCACTATCACTTATACCATCACATGTATATAAGAATTTTAATCATAAAATACGTGTTATATACTCAAATTTTATAAAGATCTATTTTAACTCTCTTCTCTTTCACACACATCATCAAATTTGTCAAGAATAATTATTTTTTGAGTGTCCCATTTATTAATTGTACAATAATATTTTACTAGTATTTATATTATTATGTATGTTTAACATTTATAATTATAAATATATGATACATCTTAAAATTTATAAATTTATTTGTTAAGTATCTTTATCTTCTCACTTAAGATTAACTCTTTCCCAACATATATTAATACAACGTAATCACAACAAAAATCATATTTACTTGTATACATAGATAAACACTCATATTCAATTATAATATAAAAAATATAATTATATTTATGTATACATAAATATATGACATAAATTTATTGTTTCTATTTGTTTCTTATTTTTATATAATTTTTTATAATAAAATAATTAAAATCCGACCCCATCCGACCCCGTCCGACTAGGTCGGTTTTGGGGCCGACCGACCCCGGGCCGACCCCCGACCCTGCCTTCCTTGGTATTGAGAGTGTTATCTCTTTTATTTGAGGCTGTAGGATTATGACATTGGTTCAATGCTTGGGTAAAATGTTGGTTTCTTTTTTTTTCCTGAAATCTTTTGTCTAATGCGGGTGTTGTATCTTTCAATATATTGACAATGTTCAATGAAGTTATCCAAAAAGAATATCTGTTTACTTCCAATCCAGCAAGAGTACCTATTTCTGGCATGGAAGGCTGATCAGTTCTATCAGTTTCATCTACCTATGACTAGCTATTACACTTCATCTGAATGAATCTTATAGGAATATGGAGCTCGAGTTATATCCACCATTCCAACCGTACCATATATATTTGAATATTCTGATGGAAGGTACTACATTTCATTTTATTTTTTGCTTTATCAGATGCGGTCTGCATCTGCTGATATGACCTTATATGTCCAGTAAGGTTCACGTCCAGAATCCTGCTTCATTGTCCTCAAATCCTGGAAAACGTTTGGTTGCTTGCTGGGAACCTTCTGTTGTTGCTACAATTATTATCCCCAGTGAGTAAGTCGTATCCCTTTTCCCATTCTATTTCATTGATGCATTATCATTGTCTTAATGACAGAAACTCTTTTTTTCTGATATAATGGGTTATTATCTGGACATTCTCGAGAAAACATAAAGATATCTTGTGGATAAATTATTAATTTCTCCAAGGGAATGTGAAACTATTATCTTTTGTCTTTTGTCTTTTGCAGATATGTGGGGCCCATCATCACCCTCTGCTCAGAGAGAAGAGGAGAGCAACTAGAATACACATTTATTGACAGGTAGATATGTGTTTGGTAGCTATGAAAGTATTCAAGATTGTATAGGTAGTCCTAACAAAATAATCAATTTTGTAGCCAGAGAGTACTTTTGAAGTATCGGTTGCCACTGAGGGAGATAGTTGTAGACTTCTATGACCAATTGAAGAGCATTACATCTGGGTATGCATCCTTTGACTATGAAGATGGCGAGTAAGTTCTAAAACTCGGTGTATTTCATATTTGTTGACGTCTTTATTTTGCAACTTTTCACTTTGTTGTTAAGAGCCTGTGGATTTCTGGCCACATGTACTTGCTTTATTTCCGTATTTAAATGAAAAAAATATTACTATAATCGATGATTTTATACCAATTTGTAGGTATCAGGTGTCTGACTTGGTGAAACTGGACATACTAATAAATGGGCAACCAGTTGATGCCATGGCAACTATTGTCCATAACCTAAAGGCACAGAGGATAGGACGTGAACTGGTTGAAAAGCTGAAGAAAGTTATAGACAGGTACGGATCATGGATTGAGTACCCTGGTGCCGTTGCCAGCTTGTTTTCTACGCAAAGATGACTTTTCTTGCATTTCTCAGGCAAATGTTTGAGATAACTATTCAGGCTGCAATCGGGTCAAAGGTTATTGCAAGAGAAACGTAAGAGACTGGACTGTCTCATCTTTTAAATGAATGGACTATATGATATTCACTTATTTATTTTCTCAATTTTCCATATATTGGCCTTATCTCATTTCATGTTCTTTCATTTATCTGCAGTCATCTAGTTGGGATATGTTAAAATTTTATTAAATCTTTTGTCATCTACTAGCTATTTACTACCAGAAACTAACAGGATGATGATGACACGAAGCGAAACAATGAATCTGAATAATATAATAGTAAGTGACCCAATTAATTTGTGCCCAAGTATTGGTTGAAGTGAATTGAATCTAAATGACTTATCGAACCAAAGATCTTCCGAGTAGTTGATTTATAGGGAAGTGACATTCCAACAGTACAATTTTTAATCTCAATTGCCCACGTCTTGCGTACTGGATTCAAGATGCATGGTTCTTTTGGGGGTATCAAGAGTGGCTTTTGTTTCACAGTTCATAAGCGTATAGGGCGTTGCTTGATCTGCTCTTTTTGTGGTTTCATATTACTCCAGGTTAAACGTCTACTTCCTTTGTTAATTGTGTTTGAAGTAGTTTGCATGATTGATTCTGCAAAAAGAGTTGCTAGTTGATCTGCATTCAAACATAACTGGATTTCTATGGTTTAGATTACAAGCATTTCAAGTTCATCCTCCTGTGGCAATAAGCCTCTTGCGTTTGTCCTCGAAAGTATCTTCTGCTGAGCCTGAGCTAAGCACAATTGTTGAACATAACTCCTCCATTCCACAGCCTTTCGGCAATGAGAAAGAATGTGCTGGCAAAATGCTACGGAGGCGATGTCACCCGAAAGAAGAAACTCCTGGAGAAACAGAAGGAAGGTAAGAAACGGATGAAGCGTGTTGGATCAGTAGACATTCCACAAGAAGCTTTCCATGAGTTATTGAAAGTTTCGTAGAAAGAAAAGCTCTCATCCTGTAAGCAGTCTAATTGAAGCGCCCAGCAAGTTAACACTTAACAGCACTTCAACTAAGCGGTGAAGGGGGGAAAAGCTAGCCCTGCAGAGGAAGCCTGCCAGAGCTCGGACATTCTTTGTTTTATTACCCTGGAGCATGATCCAGCAAGCACCTAACTATTTATAGCTGACATTTCTGTAGTTGAATAGCTTCTTATTCTTTTAAGATTCAGCTGCCATTCAAAAGTTGGAATGCCATGTGAGGAGCTGAGCTCCGCATGATGGGCAAATTTGTAAATGAAAACAAGGGCTTCCTCTAAAATTTCAGCATGTCAATCTCCTTCATTATCTGCTAGCGATCCACGTCTGTTCTAGTAAAGTTGCCTAGTGGTGGAAGTGAAGCTGCATCTTCAATGATGTGATGCTGATTTTTCTTGTGTAGATCAGACGCTTATAATTTTTGTTTTGGTGGCACATCTGAATATCTTCGTGGTACAAAGTTAATCACGGCTAGGAATAATTGCTGTATACATGATAAATTTAGATAGCTTTATAGTGTGTCAAAAGCTAGGGTTGTAGACGGTTGGATTTGATAGCCGAATTGTCTGTTTCTGATGTTCATTCTGACCAGGAGTGAGACATCTCTATTTCGATTTTAGTTAAATTGGAATCATGGTATCCTAATTTTATTCCAATTTGATTCTCTTAATTGTTATATACATGAAAATGCCTGTCTTTGTCGAATGCGCACGTTAGAGAGGTCCATGGGAATGGGAGTATTCCCTGTTAACTTTGAAATTCTGGTCGACTTGTTTATCATGTTAAATGAACAGATTTGAATGAAAAAATAAGGTTTGAATCATTGCTGAGTTGAGTTACTTGATAAGCTTGTGAGTAGCTTAGATCCATTTTGAGTTTTGTAAACAGGTCTGTATCAAGGTTGAGCTCGACTTTGAAATAAAATTAAACATTCTCCTTCCGAGCGGAGCCCCAATAAGGCAAGCATTCAAGTAAAATCAGATTAGTCGAAAGATGCAAATAGAAATAGAAATGTTTACACGTATAACATAGTTACCATTATTGAGTTGTTATTGAATCATCCCTTGATTGGAGACCGAAAATGTTTTCTCGGAGGTGAGAGAGATTGATTGAGGTCGTCTGGACCCAATAAGAAGAAGACATCCAAAATACAGAAAGCAAAACGAGCGTGAGGACGACGCTGGTCGCCGACGTCGGGGAAGAAGGCGACGGCCGAGCCGATCGGCCGCCGGCGGAGAGAAGCCCGAGCCGGAGATCCCAGACGGACGACAACAAACTAATGAAGCGCCAACGCCCGGCCGACCGGGGCCGTGCTAGCTCGACCGTAGGTGCCCACGCGTCGCCGCCGGAATCGACGGACCGCCGACGCCCGGTCCGGAGAATTTCGAGGTTGGGGTCGACGTCCCCGGCGCCGGCCGTCCGACAGGAGAGATCGCGTCGCTGTTGCCCAACAACCGGTGGCTCCCGTCCCTTTCCCGACGTCGAAACCCGCGGCCGGCGGCCCTTGCCCGACACGGCGCCGAGCCAATTAGCCAAGGGCGGTGGGTTTCCATGGAGAGCGGGCGGAGCTTGCGGCGGCTGGCTGGCTAGCTAAGCTAGCTGGGAGAGGGGGCGGTGATGAGCTGCCGTCGAAGATGCTAGCTGGCTCGTCGGAGCACTGTGGCGATGGACCCCGGCGGCCGGCGATCAGGCAAGAAGGAGAGGCGAGATTGCGCCGGCCGCTTGGGTCCCGACAGGGACACCAGCGTTGGGATGAAGAGGCCCCTTTCGGCCATCGAACTGCTTTTCTTCTCTAGAGTCGTCTTCGACCGACCGGCGGAGGGGAGCTCCTGCGTCCAACAGGTCGGCTTCTTCTTCTTCGTCGTCGTCTTCTTCTTCTTATTATTATATTTTTGTCCCTAATCTCTTATATATATTATTTATTCCTTATTAATAATAGATATATGTGAAGTTAGATACCTCCCCCCCCCGAAAAAGTTATGTTATATATATATATATAATAGTGTCCCTATATAATATGACAGATCTCAGTTGAAAGAAAACAACCGGAAGAAGGAGTATATTGTTTAGAATAATCCCATCCCATATAAACATTTCTGAAAATATAAGAAAGATGCCTGTTGGATGATCCGATAGAGTTAACAAATTTTAACTAATTAGCTCGAGCTCCACCATTCTCACCCAAAGGGTACACCCTAGAGGCGCCATATTCCCATGAATCGGGGATTCGGGTAGGATCCAGAAGAATATATATATATAGCTCACCAGTAGGGTCGTTTCTACAAGCAAGACGCACACAAGTAAGGATGTAAATATAATTTGAGATTTAATTTTGATAAAAATTAATAGATTTAAATTTTATTTTTATCTTGTAAGTTATCGAAATCAAAATTAAATATTTTAATGATTTGTCGAAATCAAGATCAATTAATTCTATTTCGTTAATCAAATTTTGATAACAAATAAATAAATAAAATTAATATAAATTATAAAACTTTAAAAATAAAATTTTTAAAAAATACTTTCGAATTTTAATAATTATACGTAACATATTAACTTATTTTTTAAAAAAAAATTTAATATAAATTTCAAAAATTATCAGATTCAAATATTTAATATAATTAATCAAAGTGATTTTAAAATTATCAGAATCTAATTCCGATAATTCGGGATGCCGAATCCAACCCGTCTACAGCCCTACGCACAAGTATAACCGATACACTCCATATAAATATATAATTAACTTGATCTAACTAGTCGTCGTCGTTACACAGCATCCTCATCCCATCATCATGAGGAGGTCAGTGATCGACACGACGATCAGGAAGCAGACGCCATGCTCGTCTCCGGCTCGGGCTTGTAGTACGAAGAAGAAGATCTCCTCGCCTCCGCATCCCAGCTCAACTTGGACACCACCTCGTCACGCTCCGGCACGTACTCCTGCAGCCCAGAGAAAACCAAGATACATAACACAGTCACATATAATTAACTAATCACGACGACGAAGCACCCACACGTATGAAATTGAAGCAGCTGATTTACTAAACTCATTCTTTTTCTCTGTGATTATACATACGTACACACATGTATAGATATGTACAGATCTTGATTTTATATATATATCTTTCCTTGGGCCATTACCTCCAGCTCCCCGATGAGCTCCGCCGCCGTCGGCGCGGAGACGATGATGCGGCGAGCGGCGTAGGAAACGAAGCCCTCGTCGACGGCCTTGTCGATGAACGACAGGAGTATGTTGTAGTAGCCGTCCACGTTGAGAAGACCCACCTGCAGAGAGAGGGGGGGATCAGTTTCGTCGGATTATATCATTAATTCGTATGCGGCTAAGAGCAGATTAGATCAGTATAGAATATTAATTAGCGGAAAATGATCGACCGGCCGGTGATATAAAATATAGTCTAAGGAGACGTGAGATATATATAATATATACTTCAAATTAAGCAGCAGCAGCAGCAGCCCGGAGAGCAGGTGGAGGAGAGTGGCGCAAGATGCTTAAGCATGCATGCCCCCCCTTCTTAATCATGCCGCAGCATGGAAAAGCACACCTTCTAATTAATTAATTAATTAAGCTTGTGTGCTCTCGTTTCCAACAAAATCAACGATCGTTAATTTCAACTTCTTTGCAATATATTTAGCTGAAATATATAACCTGTTTATGACGGGTGGTCCGTGAGCGCATGAAGAGGTTAATTGGTAAAACATGAAAGGGGATCAATTAATGATGATGTCGGTAGAATAGACAGAGGGAGCTAGCTAGGTTCATGTGATACGATAAACATGTGATACCATAAACAGAGATGGGTGTGCATGAAGTTCAGATTGAACATTTTTATTTTGAAACTATATATGTTGAATTTATCAAGCTATCCAACACAAAATCTTAAGATCATTAGCCCAGTAAACAGTCAAGAACTCTTTTGTAAGAAAGGCCCAATATATATATATATATATATGAGATTATATTAATTCTAATAATGGCCAAGCTCACCGGCTTACTGTGGATCCCAAGCTGAGCCCAGGTGATAACCTCCAGAAGCTCCTCGAGGGTTCCATATCCACCTGTGAACACAAGCAAATTAAATATCAGGAAAAACCCGATATTGGGGGGAACATGACCTTGAAGTTGCAGTATATATATATATATGTATGTATGTGTATATTTATATCATCAGGATAAGGTTTGGACAGCAAATTAAATATCAGGAAAAACTCACTATTCGGGGCAACATGAATATGACGTTGCAGATTTTTATATATATATATATCATTCAGATAAGGTCTGGACACAGCAAGCTAGCTTGCTCACCGGGCAGCGCGATGAAGGCATCCGCCTGCGCCGCCATCTCTGCCTTTCTCTCGTGCATGTCCGAGACCACCTTGACTTCTCCGACCGTAGCGCCAGTCAGCTGCAATTAGTTAAATAAATAAATAAATAATCACCAGTGTTTAAACCATAAGAAATCAGCTGCAACAGCAAGGTTATCACCCTGATCACTTCCAGACCCTGCATGCATGTGACGGCCCTAAAAAGCTCAGTACGTAACCCTAAAATTATATATATATATCCGTCGTACCAAAGGACGACGACCAAGTGGCCGCGTGTCTTTGGAGGAAGTGGACAAAACATTAATTTTCAAAAAAAAATGGGGATTTCAATTTAATTAATCACCAACTATACCCTAATGAAACCCCCGCCACGATACAAGTATATACAACTGTCTCGTGGTATCGTTTTCATGTGGAAATGAATAAAGAACAGAGCATGCGCATAAATTGAATAAGGGCTTTTTCTTCTTCGTCTTCTTTTTCCAGAGGGCTCACCTCCTTCAGCATGAGAGTCCTGGGGATGACCCTGCGAGATCGAGGAGGAGGAGGAGGAGGAGGAGGAGAGAGAAATTCAAACTGTGTCAGAACTAGGTCTCAGGAATTAATAATAATAACCGAACACAAGTCACGGTAAAACTAAAAAGAAGAAGAGAAAACGGCAGAATTTAAGAGCAAAGATCAAACAGAAATAATGTGCTCGGCGCAGAAATCGAAGAGATGTATGGAGTGAGATCTGAAACGTCACATTTTTCCGAGAAATTTGACGAACACGGCGCGTAGATACGCACTGACTAAGGGTATTAATGAGATAAACTTACTGCACACATTTATATATACACACGAAGATTCACGGTAAAATATAGCCGAGGTAAATTTCAGCACAGCCGTCAGCCGCCCAACTGGTAAAAGAAGTATTATATCTATATACTTCCAAATGCGTATAGACTGTTATTAAATTTTGTGCCTGTATATGAGAGAGAGAGAGAGAGCCCACCCTATGACATGGCAGCCACCGTCACCGACCACCTTGGCAACATCTCCCATTAAACCGATGCTCCCGCCACCGTAAACCAGGTTGATCCTTCTCTCCACCTGTATATATATAAGGGGAGCCACTTAATTAAGATAACGAGGCTTCAAACGGGTTCATCGACTCCCTGATGCTCGTTTACAACAGGGTTTAGGCTGAGATGACCCTCATGTATAGAAGTTAGAACCCTAGCGTCTGACAATCAGTCAGGATACAGGGAGCTGCTGCAACATCACGGCTGAAGCAAGCAAGTGGGAGAGCGGAAGAGCGTCGTCCAGTAGATATAAAAGGGGCCCGAGCCCATTCATCGCCGTGATGAGTACCTACAGTGATTAGTACCTACAGCGACGACTGGGAAGCAAGAGATATAAGAGAGAGAAAGAGAGAGAGGAGGAGGGAGGAGGAGGAATTGTAAAGAAGACCCGCAAATGAAGGAGGAGCAGAAGCGCAGACGATGAAGTAAGAAAGCAAGAGAAGAAGAAGAAGAAGAAGAAGAAGAAGAAGAAGAAGAAGAAAGAAGAAAGAAAGAAAGAAAGAATTGTAAAGAAGACCCGCAAATGAAGGAGAAGCAGAAGCGCAGGCGATGAAGTAAGAAAGCGATAGAGAGAGAGAGAGGGAAGGATGGAGGGAAGAAGAACAACAACCAAGAAGAAATTGTAAATAAGGTCCGCAAAGGAGAAGCAGAAGCGCAAACGATGGAAGTGAGGAACCAAAAGATAGAAGAGATAGATAGATAGATAGATAGATAGATAGATAGATATAGAGAGAGAGAGAAAGAGAGGGAGGAGGAGCGGCGGAGCTAGCAGGACGGAGAGAGAGAGAGATAGGCCGGCCGGCGGATATACAAAAGGCATTATCACATTACCATCTCCTTGCCCAGGGCGGCGGCGGCCTCGGAGTAGCTGCGCTTCTTCCCGGAGCTGCTCCCGCAGAAGACGCAAATCCTCCTGAACTTGGACGCCGTCCGCTCCTCCATCTCCGGCACCGGCGGGCACCGTCCCCGTCTTCCCGGAACTCAAGGGAGGGAAAGGAAAACAAGAGGACAGCGCTAGCTGCAGACCGGAAGGTGAGGCTGCCTCCGGAGATCGGTGAGTTCCGAACACGTTTATAGAACACACTATATACGGCAAGGACAGCCGGCAACGGGAGAGAGTAAAAGGTCATGCCGAACAAGGCAGCCTCACCTTCCGGATTTTGGGGGGGGTGCGGATTCTGGTGCCTGTTTGGGAAATTAACCAGGATTCTGCATTAAATATGCTCTTATCGAGGGGAGGGAGGCGGCGGCAACGCCCTCCGGTCAGGGCACCGACGCGGTGACCCGATACTCGGCATTTATGGATCCGCCAGACCGGAGGATCCGGACCGTCCACCTCGCTAGACCGTCTGCTCTGAGTACGGGCGCCAGCGAGAGTCCAGTCGACAGTAAACAACTGGAAACCCGGGCTTCGTAAAAATTTGCTTGTTTTGTTGATCCTTGGTCGACACATAAATTCACAGCTGTGTGTGAAGAGATGTTTGATTAATATTAATTATGTTTTGTTCAAAAAAAAGACACATAAATTCGAATAAAAAAATAAAACTTCGCTCACCGGTGAGTCGAGGTTAAGAATGTGAATGATTATCGATTATTTGGATTATTGATTAATTAATGAATAATTTAAATTAATTTAAAATTGTTAAATAAATTATGTTCGTTTAACGATTAATCGTTATCTTAACAAATATAATTATAGATACATCATAAATAGAATTTAAAAGTTATTATTCGTATTCGTTAATTAATATATAATACAATAATTTACGATCTATGACATCTAAGTATATATATGTCTCGTATAGAAAATTTTATTGTCTTTAACTATCTGGTTCACCTTCCTCTCCGAGACTTCAACATTGGACAAGTTTTGTCTTGACATCCTACAATGATATCTTTTTCCTCTTCCGCTTCCTGACAGTGCAGCCACGTACACAATGTTCTTCCGCCAAATTTGACATCTCGAGAGACTTATCATACTGGAGAAACTCATCGACTGTATGATCAGCCAAATGATCGATGACAACACAAAATAGAAAGAGGCATTTTAATCCACTAAAAGATATTTCACTTTTACTACAGATCGACTATCTCATATTTTATGTTGGACATGTCTTATTTTGGATAAGTAACTAAGATTTTTTTTATCTCTGTGTTGTGTATCTAATTATTTACTACATACTCAAAATCATTTTTACCATAAACTTGTAAATCATTTTTTTTATCTCATGTTTTGTGTTAGATATATAATTAAGAATTTTTTTCTAATATATTACTACAAATAGATGCTTTTAATTATAATATATATTTTTTTATATTTCCATTGGTAAAATTATCTTTACTTTTTATTTTGCTGAGTTGTATCATACATATGTTATCTTTGTATATCTTCGATAACCGTCCGTTATCCGATCGTAAACTATTTTTAAGCGGATAGAATAATGCGGTTCGCAAATACATCCGACACTGATAATTAGCAAACAACAAGTGGATATACATTTTTCTTATAGGATATAGATACGAATAATATTATTATTCGACTCGTATCCGACCCGTTGACATCCATAGTTGGGCACCGATGGAATCTTATTGGACGTGAAAAAATTCATAAACGACTCGGATAAATTATTTTATTAGCCACATGATACAAAGTAATTTACCAACTAAGTCAAAAAAATACTTTGAATTCGAGAGTTTAGGTCAAATTTAAATTAAGCTCCCGTTGAAGTTGGAGTTACAATTGGAATTGGAATTGGACTTGAATATTGGATAATAAATATTAAATTTGAATGTGAGTCTAACCTATTTGTAAGTGTTTTTGGAGTCTACGTTTGAACATGATTGGGAGGCAAACGAACATGATGGGTATCGGTGGATAGCTTGGACGTACTCTTGTTCGAGATTTGCCGTTCAAAAGCGACCTCTTAAGGTAGATGCTATTTGATACTGGGATAATTTGAGAATAAATTCGAATTATCCTCGAAATTTTATGGTACCAAACATGCCTTAAAAGTTTGATAGGTTCGAGAACGATTCATCTAGTTGCTTATTTACACGATTGAGCTCGAACTCTAAGTGTTGCGTGTCCAAATCGAGTTCGGGTTTGATTTGGACTCGATTTCTGGCACTTGGTCTATTCAAACTCGACTCGTTTATAAATCGAGATTTACTTTTTTTCGTTCAAACCAATTCAGTTAAGATTATAAACAAACTTAGCCAACCCAAACTTGATAAAAGATAGCATATTACTCCGTCGGACTATGGTCACAATTGCACCCCTGTGACCACCATGGCACCCTTGTTCGGTTTCTTTGTCTGTAATATGCGCCGATGGATCCGTTGTGGTCGAGTGATCCGATATGTTATCCGGATCCGGATCCGCGGGTACGGATCAGTCATGTTTGGGCCCCCGTTCTTGCTCCCGCGCCACCGCCGGCCGGCCACCGACGAGCCTCCTCAGCAGTCAGCATTCTTCTCCCCGTTGCCGCCGCCGCCGCCCACTCTCCCGGCTCCCCCAACCGCCGACCATGATACGTACCCGTATCATCCGGTGTCGCCGCCTCCCGTGCGCGCTGCCCTTGTCGCAGATCATGCCGGGGCTTGCCCATCGGAGCGACCACCATCAGTGAGCTACCTAGGGTACACGGATGGCAGCGGAGAAGGCGGCGACGGCGGCCGGGCGGCGGACACTGTGGGGGGCTCCGGTCGGGGAGGGGAAGACGGCCGCGGCAGATTGGGCTTGGCCGGCCGAGGAGTTACCAGTCTGCACCCTGTGCGCTCTACTCCGCCCTTGTTTATTTTAGAAAAGCTTTTATTTTTTTTAATTTTTTTTGTCATATATGCTTTTGTAATTATCCCTAATTGCGTACGTGTTAATATCTCACCGGAAGATTTAATAGTTTTTATACCATTATGAAACATCAAAAGGTGATTATGTCCTTGAGAGAGTATGTATATCTGTAACAGTTCAAAATTTTTTTTGTCACTATGGTCGAATGGCCAACATCCGTGCAGCTCTGGCACGACGACGAGGGATCGAGCCCTCCGACTCGACCTAGGTCGTTTGGAGACGGGGAGGAGGCATGTCAGAGAGAGAAAAGAGAGAAGTAGTTTTAAGTCATGTTATTCCAAGCAACTTATGTTACCGCAAAGGAATTACGGAAAATTTACGGTAGGAGTATATCTATACAGTGATTTCACGTTTAAAAAGAGACAGGGAAAACGATAGGCCTCCAATCGGGTCATAGGTACAATTAGGGACGAATGTAAGGGTATACGTGCAAAAAAAAGAAAACAGAGTCATGATATTTACATAATTAAAGGTAAGAATGAATATTATTGGTTTTAAAACGATACTATAGCCATCCGTACGAACAAAAACAAACATCAACGTTTCATGTTCCTAGCTATACAGCGAAGAGCTACGCACTCTCATGTTTTATGCGCTGTTCGGTTACTTAATAAATTTTTATAATAAAAATATATTAATATAAAATATGAAGTAAACCGTTGACATAAAATCGTTCCGTCTGAGAGAGATATAACAGGAAAAAGAGTGTGTGACTAAATAAGATGGGAGGATCACAAGGTATATGGGGTGTTTGGTTGCACGATAATAACGGGGTGTTTGGTTGCATGATAATTTTATGTACACTTTTATGATAAAAAATTGTATTAAAATAAAAAGTGAACCAACTCATGACATAAAATTATCATGTTTGGAGGGATGTGATAACAAAAAAGAGTTACTATCATTCATAACCAAACAAAGTGGGGGACCACAAAAAAAGAAAGAGGTGAGATCCTTTTTTTTGATTAAGAAGAAAATCACTTTCAAAACATAAAATTGTCAAAGTTGCCAAACACCTCTTTTAACAAGTTTTCTTACAATTTTTAAAAATTAAAATAAAAATCTCCATTATCATACAACCAAACACTCCATAAGAGTTTGTTTTAATTTTTAAAAATTGTAAGAAAACTTGTTAAAAGAGGTGTTTGGTAACCATGACAATTTTATGTTTTAAAAGTGATTTTCTTCTTAAATAAAAAAGAGGGTCTCACCTCTTTCTTTTTTCTTGTGGTCCCCCACTTTGTTTGGTCATGGATGGTAGTTACTCTTTTTTATTATCACATGCCTCCAAACATGATAATTTTATGTCATGAGTTGGTTCACTCTTTATTTTAATACAATTTTTTATCATGAAAGTGTACAAAAAATTATCATGCAACCAAACACCCCGATAGCAAAGAGATGAAATTTTTTTGTCCGAGAAGAAAATTTCTTTCGAAACGTAAGATTGTAATAGTCATCCAACACCTATTCTAATAAATTTTGTTACAAAAATATAAATTTATGATAAAAACTCTATTTAACATGTAACCTTACACCCCCAATATTAGAGACAGGATGAAGGCAACATTGGTGTTTTAGCTTAATTTGAAAAAATTGCATTAAGTTCACGTGTAACTTTGAGAATAAGGTAACGAAGCGAAGGGAGAAAAAAATTGCTTATCATGACTCAACTTCAAGCAGGTAGTTTTAAGACAAAAGATGTTGACTTAGGCCTTGTTTGATTAGACTGAAATACGGTCTAAACTCTGATTCGGTCAGAGTTTAGACATTTTCATGTGTTTGAGAATTTCTCTGAAGTAAGGTCTGACCGAGCCACTTATGTCTTAAAAAGCTCTTACCTGTTCAGATAAAAAATGTCACTTTTTCTATTTCAGTGGTTGAATGCCCCGAAGATGGACTGCATCAACGTGCAGGCTCATCAACGATGTCCCGATAGTGGATCATTCCACGCATCAGAGATCTCTCTCTCTCTCTTCCATTCTAAATTTATTAAATATAATATTTTGTTCTAAAATTTATATTATTATTTAAAATAATTTAAAAATATTTAATTTGACAATCTATTTAAAATATTTTCATACAAATTAACATTTAATAAAAATTATGAAGAGTATAAATTCCCTGTATATAGATTTTTTGTCTATTTTATCCACTGTTTATTACTTGAAAAAACAATGAATAATTTTTTCTTTCTCATCTTCCATGTTTAAGAGGAAACTCATGAATATTTAGTCGTTTTATGTTAATTAAGAAGATTAGGTAGATGATTCAGATTTTTTATCAAATAAGAAAAATTACTTATGTCTTAATCAAATTAAGTACTTTTTTACCACTTATTAAGAAGTTAGATTTAAAATTAAGAGTTAAGATTTTCAAATTAAGTCTAATCAAACGCCACCTTAGGTCTAAGCTCTGATTCGGTCAGAGTTTAGATCATGGTTCGTCGGGTCGGCGACCCGGTCGCCCGACCCGGTCGCTTTTTGGGCTGACCGACCCTGACCCGGCCCCGACCCCCTGACCCGGTTATTATTTTTAATTGAATTTTTTATTATTTTTTTTCCCGACCCCAACCCGACCCCGACCCGACCCGGGTCGCGACCCCAACGACCCGGGTCGGTTTTGGGGCCGACCGACCCGGGGCCGACCCCCGACTATTCCTTCCTTGGTTTAGACATTTCAGTATGTTTGGTATTTTCACTTAATGTCCATCTGACTGGAGTGCTAACATCTGAAAAAACTCTTAAAATTTCAGCCGATAGAAATTACTTTTTCTAGTTCAGACATTGGCGCTTACACTATTGAACATTCACTTGTAAAGTGCCTATTACGTTTTATCTCCTCCTCCTTATTAATGAATAAAATATTTTATTTCAACATTTATATTTTCTCTTATAATACTTATAAAATATTTAATTTTATAAATATTTAAAATATTTTATACATATTAATATTTAGTACAATATTATACATATCGATCTTTTTTATTTGGTATATAGTTAATTAGGTTGTATGTTTGTAATATACTCCGTTGGTTTCTTCTAAAAAAATAAATATACACTATTAACGTATATATTGCAGTGTAAATAATAGATGTCAACTCTTTTTATTTAGTAAGATCATAATTTATATATTTTATCAAACAAGGTCCACCACTTTCATGTTAATCAACTTTAGCTTTTTTTTCACATGTCAAGGAGTTAGGTATGCAATTAAGAGTTTAGACTTTAAGATTAAGCTAAAAACAAACGTCACATGAGAGTTTATATTTTTAGATTAAGTGAGTGATTCAAATTTTTTGTCAAACACTGTAAATAACTTATGTCTTAATCAAAATTAAGTATTTTTTTACCACTCATTAAGTAGTTAGACATGAGATTAAGAGTTAAGATTTTCAGATTAAGCCAAATCAAACGTCACCTTAGGTGACATTTTTTATTTGTCTTGATAAAATGTCTGACATCTTAATTTCACGTGTGATTATTGAATTTCTCTAATAGAACACAAATTATTATTATTATTTTGCCTCCGAAAGATACAAAATGTATATAGAATAATTTTTTTGATGTTGTTTTACTCGAAATTTTAATGTCAAATCTTTGACTCGGAGATTAAGCATCAATTAAGCTAAAAAATAGGATCCCATATAAAATAGCGAAGAATGACAACCTCCCTAGAATCATACGTGAGAGATTTACATTAAGATATATATATATATACATACATCAAATACCAGAGAATTAAACACTGTGAATAAAGATGAATATGATCCTTAGATTATATATATATATCTAATGGGATGGTGTTTGTACAGACGACGATTCCGGCACTTGTCCGCATGTCTCCGACAACTTGCACTGTTGTGCGCGATCTGCACCAGATCCGTGGATGTGATCCGCGGTAGGCGAAGCACATTCAACCCCTTCCTCCCTCCTCCGTCTCGCTGCCGGAGCCTACCGTCTCCTCCGGCGCCGGCGTCGGGATCTCCGTGCTCGTAGCATTTCCTTCCGTGGTCTGACAGAGAACTGCCGATCGAACCGGGGCCCGGGCTCAGACGCCAGCCGCGGCAGAGTACCGCGACGGATTCCGGGACGTCCCCGGCCTGTCTCCTTCGCGCACCTACCCGACTGTTGGTCGATCTTGTCGTCACCAGTGACAGTGAGCTACCCGGCCAGAGTCTAATTACCAGGTGTACAGACGGGAGACGGCCGACAGGAAAGGGAAGTCTCCGGCTGCGCCGTGGCCACGGCAGGCTACGACGCCATCGGGTAGCTCACTGGTGACGCTGAGGCGACGCATCGCCCGTCGCCGGAGATATCGGGGCGCGTGGCGTCACGGCGGCGGTCGCGGGTCCATCACGGTAGCCCACGAAGGAAACGGCTCCCTTCCGAGGGGAAATGTCGGACGTCGCTTCGGATTGCGTAGCAGCCGTCCCCTTCCGCCGGATCCATCGCCGCCGCGGGGAGGACGGCCGTGGACGTCTTGTCGGCGAGCCGCCGGCGCCGGAGGGGACGCTACGATCTGAAGGGCCAGAATGACGTGTGCAGCAAGAGAACCCCTGCAAGGCTGCAATTCTCCAAACTCGCGGCGGCGGTCGCGGGTCCGTCACGGTAGCCCACGAAGGAAACGGCTCCCTTCCGAGGGGAAATGTCGGACGTCGCTTCGGATTGCGTAGCAGCCGTCCCCTTCCGCCGGATCCATCGCCGCCGCCGCGGGGAGGACGGCCGTGGACGTCTTGTCGGCGGCGAGCCGCCGGCGCCGGAGGGGACGCTACAATCTGAAGGGCCAGAATGACGTGTGCAAGCAAGAGAACCCCTGCAATTCTCCAAACTCGCTCAGGATGAAAACCGTCCACACCTGTTAAAAGAACAATTTAGATTAAATATTGTGTAAATGCACACTAGGTCCGTTTCAAAGAAACCACTTTACCACTAGGTCCGTTTTCAAAAACACATTACCATTAGGTCCGTTTTTTCAAAATATCATCATACCCACTCCAATTTGGATTTGAAATGTCGTTTTTGCCCCTCGCGGAGGCGGCAGCTGGGCTGTACTTCGCACCTGTGAGGACTTCGCGGAGGCGGCAGCTGGACTTCGCGGCGGCAGCTGGGCTTCGCGGAGGCGGCAGCTGGGCTTCGCGGCGGCAGCGGGCTTCGGGGGAGGGCTTCGCGGAGGCGGCTTTGCGGAGGCTGCGGGGGAGGGCTTCGGGGGAGGGCTTCGCGGAGGCTTTGCGGAGGCTGCGGATGGAGTCTTCGCGGAGGCTGCGGATGGGCTTCGCGGCTCGCGGGAGGGCTTCGCGGAGTCTGCGGATGGAGTCTTCGCGGAGGCTGCGGATGGGCTTCGCGGGAGGGCTTCGTGGCTCGCGGGAGGGCTACGCTGCGGATGTGGATGCGGATGCGGCTGGGGCTGCTGGTGCACGTCCAGGAGGAAGAACGGAAACGAGACGGAGCTAGGGTACGCGTCGCAGCGAAAGGAAGACGAGAGGGACAGAGCGATCGAAATCGGGGGAGGAGGGTAAAAATGGAATTTAAAAATGACAGGATGAAGAAATGGACTGGGTGATAATGAAATTCGGTGTCAACGGACTAAACAGTAACGAAATGTGGTCAACGGAGTTTTTGCTAAAGTCATTTTCTTAAATGGACCTAAGAGTAATTTTCCCTTAAATATTTATTAAAAAATAAAGGTGTTACTATTAATAATTTTACGTCATCGATTAACCGTACAAAAAAAGTCAAATTTTAAACTTAAACTTGATTAGGAGGGTTTCATAAACTGAGTTAAAGTCATACGCGACTTTTAATTGATTTTGAGTTGGAAGTCATAAGCCCATACGTACGTATGTATATCTATCAGGTTTAAAATTACGATTTTTAAATAGCATTTATTTAATATTACATTTAATTATCTTTTTAATATGTGGAGCAGTGCACTAAGCAATGTAGGCTATCTAATCTTGATTTGAGCTGTCTGTTCTTCTGTACATGAAAGATCAAAATAGGAAAAAAAAGAAAGAAAAAAGCTTCACATTTTTAGCTGTATGAAAGAGAATGAATTCTCTCATAATTTGGATGGAGATAAATAACCCATCGATTGTTTAGAAAATTTCAATGAACATATTTATAAGCTTATTTGTTTGTACGGTATAGTTAATTCGGTTTTGACACCCATATTCTATTTAATGATGAAAAAACAGTACGATGTTATATTGTAAACACAATGCTATAATTGTTAAATGGGCCCAAAAGTTTGGTGCTGGGCCTTTTCTAAAGGAGGCCCAAGGGTAACTGACTTCTGCGGTTCTCCTGCTTAGGGGTGAGCATTAAACGGTTCAAACCGATAAATCAAATCGAATTGACCTATTTGGTTCGGTTCGATTCGATTTGGTTCAGTTTGAAGGTCTTCCAAACCGATTTAAACCAAATCAAACCGTTTAAACCAATTTAATTAAAAAATTATAAAAAAATTGTTATAATATTATAAAAATTAGTTTTTTTGTATAATTTTTATAATAAAATGATATTTATTTTGATTATTTTTAACTTAAAAATTATTATACATATGTAAAAAATAATTAATTAAAATATAAACTAATTATAATAATCAATATAAACCTAAAAGAGGTAATTATAAAATACTATTTTTGTTATATTTAAATTTTGATATAAACTAATCATAATATTTTTTTAAAATGACACGATAAATATATTAATATCTATATTCTATTTAAATATGATATGATATGATATAATAATATTTTTATCATATTAATATTTTTATACATAAAAAATATAGTAACAATGATTTAATAAATACATTTTTAGTTATAATATTTGTTGGCTCTAAACATAATTAAATATAATAATTAATACATTAAATATATAATAAACGTGTTGTAATAAACAAATTAATACTTTATATTTTAAATAAATTAATACATTAATATTTTACGTTAAATTTAAATCTTGACATACATCAAATATAATAATTATTTATTTAAAATATAATAGTAGTTTAATATGCACTGTTCACAAACCTGTACCGCCAATCTCCCAAACAGTGCCAAAGGACAAGCCATATTGATAAACGCCCGTACCGTTGTCTAGTGAAATGGCCTTCTACATGGGTATTTTTGACATTTTAACATTTATCCAACGGCAATCTCACAGAGTGGATCGGAAGTTATAAATCTTTTTATCACTAAATTGTCCACTAAAGTATTTTGGGGAACGGATTAATCGTAATAGTCATTTTGTAAAATAGATCTTGAATTAATGTTTTCAAAAAAAAAAGCATGTCCAAACCGGATCAAATCGAACCGTGCTCAGTGCTCACCCCCTGCTCTCGCCCCGCCCGCTCGCCCTCGGCGCCTTCCCCGATTCGATCTCGGAACCTAGGGCTCTCCGCAGAATTTTACCCATTCCGCCACCGCTTCCCTCCAGTTCCGACGATCTCCCCGTTCCTCCGGCCCTCCGGGTTCCCTCTTCCATGGCTCCTCCTCTGCAGGAGGACATGGAGAGGATCCTCTGGACGGAGGCGGAGATAGCCGCCCGCGTTGAGGAGCTCGCGGTGGAAATCTCCAACGACCTGAAGGGGTCCGCGGACCCCGTCGCCTTTGTCGGGGTCGCCACGGGTGCCTTTCTCTTCTTCGCCGATATCGTGAGGCGTGTTGCGCTACCGGTGACGGTGGATTTCGTGCGGGTGGAGTCGTACGGCACCGGTACGGTGTCGAGCGGAGCTCCGAGGATATCCAGCGACGTCAAGGTCGACGTGGGAGGGAAGCATGTCGTCCTGGTAGGAACTTGATTCATCTGATTGACTTTTACCTCTACCGAGAAGCGAATGTTACCGGTAGCTGCAAACTCTTGATTATGCACTTGTTTCAGGTCGAGGACATTGTCGACACAGGGAGCACTCTTTCGTGTCTAATCCTGCATATGAAATCTAAGGGTGCACGCTCTGTGTCGATTTGCACATTTCTTGATAAGCCACTCAGAAGAAAGGTTCAACTTGAGCTGCTTGGAGACGGGAAGTTCTATCGGGGTTTCGAAGTAAGAATTGAATTGAAATGCTCTCCTTACGTTATATGGTGAAGCTATGATCGAGAATCGAACTACGACGGTTGAATCACCGTATCCAGTTTCACATTGCTTTATGGTTGGACATATTAAGTGGGTAGGATCGTATTTTGATTTTCTCGTTTATGGTCCTAAAAACACCGGATGGTGCATGAAATATCTAGTCTTCTCTGGTCGGAAGAGAGAGGAGTGTGAAATCTGATCAGATGGGCACCCCACCAATCCAACGGGTGTCTTCCATTTAAAGAATGAGAGCTAGAGATTTGACATTGACGTGGGAAATTTTCCTTCACCAGACGTTTTACTAGAAAATTGTAGGAAAAGAAGTAGTTCGCGTTACTTTTCCTTCCAGGCTCCCTCTCATTTCTCTTGCAGACTAATGGGTGCCAAAGAATTGTAATGGGTCTAGTGTTTGGTGAACTTACTTTAGCTTTTAACTTGTGACTCCAATCGGAGGCATGCATTTACCCCGTTATGTATTGTTCGGCCTTTTCTGACCATGGAGTGTCTGGTTACAATGATAGCTGCTGGAGTCAAGCTCCTGGGTGAGAAATTGAGAATTGAGTTAGAAAATCAGCTTCCTGAAGACACAAGTTTCAAGCTTTCAGTAATTAACCCTGTACCCCTACACTGGACTTTTTTTCGTAGTCTATATGGTTGGTATCATGTGGGGGATGCTTGTCTACTGCTAATAGTGGTTTTGAGGATCCATGGGTCGATATTTATTTTGGAGCTGTTTTTGAAGCAGCATAAGGTTCCTAAATAGTGAATGGTGCAAGCTGACTTGAAATTTGCCTAATGGAGGTCTGTTGATTTTATTTCATTTTTAAATTGTATGATATCACAACTGAAAATGTACTTGTTTTCAGAGAGTAAAATTACCCCGATAAGATTGTCCCTATCTAAATGCCATTTTCTTCTTTGCACTACTACAGAGATGTCTTAAGTTTTGACCTGGGCTCAGCAGCTTTTTTTTCTTCCAAACTGTGATCTGCTACCATGAATAATTCATCCGTGTTACCCACATTGCCACTAGCATGATTTGTTGCGAGTCCAAATCTTAATTTAATTGGTGAATGTTATCTGGGAGGAGGTGTTGGTAAGTTGAATCAGAGAAAAATGGAATCCAAGTTAAGATGAGAAGATAAAGAAGCAATAGTCTGCTGACTTTAAATTTAGTTCTCCATCATTCCTACCGTTCAGATTCTTACTTATTTTTGCCATTTTCTTTCCTTTTAACTATTGTCAATTTTTTTTTCTTGTTGAGGGATCTTGTTATATCTGAACTACCTGGTTTTGTGAATCTTGTGGAACTACTATCAGTTTCCTTTCCATATTGTTTTTTGTTGCATATGTCATATATATATATATATATCTTTCAGTTGAATATAGTCAATTAATTCTAGTCTTATTAGTCATAGATATGCTGGATAATATATCAACATGAGTCTTATTTTCTGTTTTATAATTCGCTCTCTTGTGGGTTTGTTATGTAATTAAAGTAGCCAACTGTACTTTGTTTTACCTTTTATAAGCATCTTGTTAGAAGAGTTATTGCCAAAACAAACTATTTAATTTCTTTATTAAGGCAGCATGCAATGTGATCATTTGACCTATATCACTTTCTTTTGGTGGTAGGCATGGCATGGGAGTTAGCAGTTGATGGATTGCCCCAGGGTCATAGCCCTAGATTGTTAAAGTGATATTTATCTGAGATTCAGCATCAGAAGCATTTATTGTTTACAAGACCTAGAAATGGAATTCATGTGTATGAATATGTATCCATGGAATTCTGATGAGCCGATCTAGATCATAATTGGGTTACATGGATGAGGTTCGGCTATGGCCAATTTATTGGGCCTATTTATTCTGATGAGCCGATCTAATCATGTTATATTCCATTGGATTGACTCTTGACCCAAAATTCCATATCTTGGATTTTCCTGGCTCAAAATACTTTTCTGGCACCTATTTCTTTTCCTTGGTTTTATTTCTTTATTTTCTCATTATCTCATCATATAGTAATTGTCCAATATCCATTATGGACCCAGTAAGAATGGGATCCAATTAACTTAAGTGATGGGCAATTCTGGGCATTGGATCATCCATCATCGTTCTTTTAATCCTGGCCTTCCTTATCTTATTGGGTATCAATCCTATTAAGAAACCAATTAGACTAGATCCATTTAACTTAAGCTTCCGGATGGGCTGCGTGGTAGGGAGAAAATTTAGGTAGATATTCTTTATTTTTAAGTATTTTTCTATTTGGTGGACCCCCAACTGATTCCAATGTGAAGAGATATACTCCAGGGCATTTTGGGGAGTTTATGGGAATTTCCAGATTTCCGGAACCTTCTGGGATTTATCCACCCATTTCTTATATTTTTTTCAATGTGAAAATGCCAGAAAGTGGTCATAAAAATATATTTAGGGTTCAAAAAATATGGAAGTTTTAGGGAATATTTAAGGGCCGTCAAAATAAGTATTGGTCATGAAAAATTCTTTTTTAACTTAATATCGGATTTTTTTGGAGAGAGAAAATGATTTTATGGAATTTTTTAGAATAAAATTCGTAAAAATATGGAATTTGTAGAAAGCTGTATTTTGAATATTTTTTATGAATTTTAGGGGATTGAATGGATTTTTATTGAATTTTGAATATTTATCCTTACTTTTTGAAATACATATAGGATAAATAAGAATTTTGGAAAAATAGACCCATTGGGTTGAGATATTCAATTTGAGCTCACTTGGTCCTGAACCATGATGTTTTGTGAGGAATTTGAATTTCAATTGAATCCGGATATTTAATTGAGATAAAAAGGTATATCCCAATTAACATGCAATTTGATAATCTAAAAAATTTTCTCTCTCTCTCTCTCTCTCTCTCTCTCTCTCTCTCTCTCTCTCTCTCTCTCTGTGTGTGTGTGTGTTTCTTGTGTGAAAATTTTGGTGTTGACAGCATAGTTGTCAAGGCGCCCGCCTAGGCGCCGCCTAGGCGGCAAGGCGCCTTTCCAAGAGCGCCTTGCCAGGGCGCCTTGTCTGGGCCAAAAGGGCACCCAAGGCGCCCAAGCAAGACGCCTTGGGTATTTTTACATCATTAACAAATGTTTTTGAGGGATTTTTCTCCCTTGATACCCCTCACAAGGGACACTTATTTAATGATAGTTTGAATATATTAATATATTGTATTATCACTTATACTATCATACATATTTATCAGCGACTACTCTGCGCCCCCCCATTTAATAATATTATAACAATATTTTACCATCACTTATACTATTGCACATATATAAATTTTATAATCATAAATGAGTTATATACTTAAATTTTATAAATATTTATTTAACTTTCTTCTCTTTCACACACACATCATATTTACTTATGCGCATTGATAAAACACTCATATTCAATTATAACATAACAAATATAATTATATTTATGTTTTTTTTATATATAACAACCTCCCGACTCAGCATTCCTTGAATACCGCATTGACCGCCTAGGCAGCGCCTAAGCGGCCGCCTTGTCGCCTAAGCGGAATCGGTACCCTTCAACGCCTTGGGCGCCTTGTCGTCTTGACAACTATGGTTGACAATAAACTAAGTGAAAGAGAGTGAGAAGATAGTTAAGAGAGATATTTATAAATTTTAAGTATATAACATATATTTATAGTTTCAAATAGTTATTATCTTTGATAGTATAAGTGGTAGTGAAATATATTAATACGTTTGCACTATTATAAATGTTTACCAACAAATTGTGGAATATACTTCCCAAAAGGTGCCCTGGCAAGGCACCGACAGAACAACACTTTTTCACCTAGGTGGGCGCTTTGACAACTATGTTTCCAAGGAAAAAAAAACCTTGTTCTGATGGCCCAACGGAATGCTAGGTTCTTTCTGAGTTCAGCAAGGCAACATATTAAAACCTTCATAAGGAGTCTTCAATGATTACCTGTCTTCACCCTGTGGCCTTCATGAATTGGAGGCTGCATTCGGACAAATCTTGCTGAATTTTTTTTCTCCCTGGCCCCGGATGGTAGCTTACTTTTCACCTTTTTTGTTCATATAGGATTTGTCACCGAGGTTGTTTCTTTTTGCTCAAGACACGTTTATCATAGATGATCTAACATCTCTGCATGTAACATGGCATCGATTCCATGAACATCTATTTGACTGGCTCGTAAATATCTTTTATCTGTTTTTGCAGTGTCCTGATTATTTTGTTGTGGGCTATGGAATGGATTTTGCGGAGCTCTATAGGAACTTGCCTTTCATTGGTGTCCTGAAGCCTGAAAAGTATGAATAATATTTTTTTTACTAGTTTATTCAGTGCTTTGGGTTGAGTGGCTGTTTTTTTTTAAATCCCGAAGGAGGCACCTGCATTTTATCACCAATCCACAATTCTCATTTGGCAGCATCAACTTGGCCATAAGAGAGCACTTTTTGTCCCGGTGGCAATGTATTTCAATATACGATATAATGGTTAATACCAATTCTTTTAAAATTCAAAGTAATTAATCTACCTTTAAGATCCTGTTTGATTGAGCTTTCCGTGTACTCTATACATCATCTTCATGCGCATGCTTGGATGCGGACTAATCTTTGAACTTTGGGTCAACGAGTTTCAGCATGATTAATCAGATTCGTAATGGCCAGCCAATCAGAGCCGATTAGTGCAGTTAAATATATTTTGTCAATCATAGATATAAGGTCTTCCGTGAAGAATGTTTTGATCTGTTCGTTGTCTTTTTAAGCATAGACAATCTAGAATAGCTTCTTGTATCTCACTATCTTGGGTATTTATCTTTTTCATCCTTATAAACTGATATAAAATTGTTTAATAGTTTCAAACATAACTACAAACACGTGGGCATATTAGGATGGCTGCCGGAGCCTACCCTTTTAGTGTTAGTTCCAATGGCTTAAAGAAGTCATCGCAACTGATTGATAATGTGCAGCACCAGTTGCTACAGCTTCTCTTGGAGCCGTCATAACTAAGCACACTCGGGGCACATGCTGTTTTCAATCTTCTACCTTGTATCTCTCTCTCACTCACTCACTCACTCACTCACTCACTCACTTTCTCTCTCTCACACACAGAGACAGTCTCACCATCCTCGTCTCTCACTCCCGCCGCCATCACAACTGTAGACAGCCACCTTGCAGCCACTAGTCGCCAATGTCTCACTTGGTCGCCACCATTGCCACCATGATCCTTTATATTCGAGGTTGAAATTGAGATTTGGTTAGATGTTAATTTCGTGTAGATGTTAGTATTTTGGTTTAAGCATGTTCAGAACAGTGCTTAAGTTTATTTGTATGCTTAAATTAGGACTATGTTTAAATGTTTAGAGTATTGTTAACTTGCCTGTCAGGTGTTTTAGTTGTCATTTTAGCTCCATTTGTTTGTAATATCTTTGTGTTACTATATGTAGAGTAATCATTAACTTTGTTTGAATGATAAGGATAGGATTAAATATATGTTTAAATGTTTACATCAGTTTTAACTGTAAACTGTAAAATTCTTGTGTTGTTTTAGTTGATATTTTAGCTTTGTTTAGATGTCAACATATTAGTTTAGATGTATTTATAGTATTAAAATTGGTTTGCATACCTAGATTTGAATTGAATATGATGGGGGACAGAATTGGAAACTAAAAAGTGAGGCTATTAACCCACAAAGAAAAATTCTGACTCCCACAATTAGTTCTAGGTTTCTCAATTTTTAGAGTGATCTAATTAAGAAATTGTCCACTTAAGTTGCTTTCACTTTTATTTAATCAGAAGAGGAAGAAGAATAGAGGAGAAATCGCCAGTTTTGAAAATCTTGTTAGATTTTGAAATTCGGTTCTACAACTAACGAAACCGATTTCAGTTATCTGGATTAGGTTCCCTCTAAGGTGCTCGCCAATGACCAACAGCAATTAAGGTAATAGCTAGGACCTAAATTTGCACCAGGCATGGCATTTCGATGTAGATAATAGGAAAACAGAGCTATAATCATACAAGGAAGAGTTATCAGAAATGTACCTCCACACCGGAGTGTGGGGAAGTCAATCTTCGGCTGAGAGATTGGTAATCCTCCATAATTACAATGATTTTATCAAATAGGTACAGAATCAAATGATGACCCACACCTCAGAGGGTGGTAAAAGGTCTACAAAACTTTCTTAGAGGATTACCAATCTTCAGGTTGACAGAAAACCACATGATCTGCACCTTGCTTGAGTTTCCAGCAACAATCTCGGATCTCAGCAATAGGGACAACAGCCAGGATTTTAGGCTCAGAAAATTTGTCTCCTCACAGCCTTGGAATCAGGAGACCAGAATTAAGATGATTCTCTCCCAGTGGAGAACTAAGCTCACTGCCGACAACTTCAAGAAGCTACCAAGGCAATAGGGGAATCATTGGTCCTCATCACTTTCCTCTTCGAAAATATAGGCAGATATACACGTATCTGCCATTCATTTTAGCTTATCTCTGTTACTAGAAGTTGAAATAATGCTATGACATCCCCTGATCAATGTTTGTTGGAACAATTGAGTTCGGAACCAGCAGCTTTAAAGATTCAGAAAACGACTGAACAGGACTGGAAGAGGACCAGTCTCAACGTTCACTATATACCAAAACTTCCAGCAATATCCGTTCCCAAGATCCAGCAAATCAGTAAGGACAATAAGAAGACCAGATTAAGACTGGAATAAGGACCAGTCTTCTTCACATAAATGGTCCAAAATTCAATGCAGCAGTAAAATCCAAAACTGAAAGAACTTTTACTTGGACTGGAGAAGGACCAGTTCCTCAACCGGACAACAACAATAAGGTAAACTGTATGTAGGCAGCATCGGAGTGCAATCGAAACTAGTAGAACCTCTTAGGATTTAAATCCACAGCATTGTAATAAATCGATCTGGACATAATCAATCCCACCTCCTGAAGAAAACATTATTAATATTCAGACGGAAACACTGAAGATTCAGAAATATATCAATCTCGGAATGGAGAACGACTTCAAAACAGAGTACAACTTCTGTGTAACAGTATAGCCACGCCTTCAGATCTGAGATAGCTATGTAGAGCTAAATCAGATCCATCAATCTATCAAAGACTTCCTTCATATACCAAGACCAAGTAGTATCTGTAATAATCAAGGTTCCAGCAGTGTGGATCCCTCGGTTCCGAAAGAGGGAAAGATAACCAATCACAAGTATAGCAACATTCTGTCAGAGTTCGCAGCTAAGGGATCAAGAGATCTAACCGATCTTAAAAGAATAGATCCCATCGTCACTGGCTGATAGCCTCGGAGAAACAGAAGTTTATCAACATCCGCAGACGGACATTCAGTATTATCATTCGACAATAGGCAACATTGCAGGTTCTACAACCAATAGGAAGTAGAAGATCGGCTACCAGTATTGTCACTCAAAGTCCCGCACAATAGTACCAGGAGGAAGAAGTCGAGACGAATGAAGGAGGTTCGCCAGAACCAGATCCAGAAAAAGGTGCGGAAGACAAGCTATCTTCAAGAAGGGAGTGAAGGAGAAGAGAACGAGCGGTCCTCATGGTGTAGAGGAGGAAGAAATCACCGTAGAGATCAGAGGGTAGCTCCAACGGAAGTGAGATTCAAGACAAACCGGTAGATCTGAGAGTAACTATTGTTAACTTATTTTCTTCGATGTTAGGTATAAACTTGTTTATATGTTTTTTAGCTTCGTTTAGATAGATGCTAACAGAGTGTTTGATTGCACAATAAATTTTTATTAATTTTCATGATAAAAAGTTGTATTAAAATAGTGTGAGCTAAAAGATTTGAGTACAAGTACCATATATGACCAAAAAAGGTGGAGGACCACAAGATAAAAAGAGGGTCTCACCTTTTTCTTGTTCAAGCCTCTTCAAAAACATAAATTTGTATTTATTGCCAAAGATCCCTTTTAACAAGTTTTGTCACTAAAACGTTTAAGTGTAACAAAAACTCAATTTATTGTGTAACCAAACACCCCATAGTATTTCAGTTTAAGCATGTTTATGTTGGTGTTTAATTTTTAGTTTAAGTATGTTTAATTTCTTTGTTTAGATGTTTAATCAGATATAGATTTACATATATTTGGATGTTTATATGTTTACTTAAATTTTTGTTTTAGGTTAAGACCTTGTGGTGTGAAGTATTCTTCATATTTTACTTTTTTCTCTTCATCTCATTCTTCCTCTCCTTATTTTCAGTTTTTACCTTTTTTTTCTAATTTTTCTGTGTCTTCTTCTTCATTTTCTTCTTTTCCTCCTCGTTAATTTTCTTCTACTTCATCTCATTCTTGTTCTTATTCTTTTTTTCTTCCTCCTCCATGTTTTGTTTCTTCAGATTTCTGTTTTTTCTTCTCATTTTGTTTCTTCTTTGTCTTCTTCTTCTCTTATTTTTTTATTTTTTATTTTTCTCCTCCTCATCTTCTCCTTCTCATTTTATTTTCTTCTTTTTTTTCTTCATTTTCCTACTTTTTTCTCATCTTCATCTTCCTAGATCTTGAGATGAATATATTATTATAAATTTTATTTTTATTCTTGGAATAATAATTTTAACTATTATTAATATGATAATTATACAATGATGTTTTACCTTTTAGTGTTTTATATTTATAGATATAGATATTCTAAAATACCCAGGGAAAATGTAACGAAAATAAATAAATATTTTTTAAAAAATTATTAATTTATTTAGCACATTATCTTTTTTTATTAAAAATAGTTTATAATTGTGGTTTCAGTAAATGTTCGTCAGATCAGGCATATGACTGTTTCCACGATGCGATACATATTAGTGACATTACATATGTGACACACAAATAAGAAGAGATAATAAACTAACTAATGGCCTGTTTGGTTAGAGTATCAAAATTGATACAATACTAATTTTGATATTGATATTTTAAGAAGATGTAATATTAATATCAAAAGTGACAGTATTAAGTTTTTTTAAATGTTTGGTAATGTTATATCAATATTAAAATTGATATTAGATGTTTGGTAATATAATACCAATATGAAAATCACTCCGCAGCCGGGGGGCGGGGACGGGGGACTCCGGCGGGGGCGGAGAAGGGGGAGTTCTCTCCGCAGCGGGGGGGCGTCTGCGAGGGGGCGACGGGGGACTCGGCGGGGGTGGAGAGGGGGGCGTCTACCGCGGGGCTCTCTCCGCAGCCGGGGGGGGGGGTTCTCTCCGCAGCGAGGGGAGCATCCGCCGCGGGGGGGGGGGGGGGGGGCGTCTACCGCGGGGCTCTCTCCGCAGCCGGGGGGGGGGGGTTCTCTCCGCAGCGAGGGGGGCATCCGCCGCGGGGGGGGGGGGGGGGCGTCTACCGCGGGGCTCTCTCCGCAGCCGGGGGGGTTCTCTCCGCAGCGAGGGGGGCATCTGCCGCGGGGGGGGGGGCGTCTACCGCGGGGCTCTCTCCGCAGCCGCGGGGGGCGACGGGGTACTCCGGTGGGGGCGGAGAGAGGGGGCTTCTCTCCGCAGCGGGGGGAGGGGGGACTCCGGCGGGGGCGGAGAGGGGGGGGTGTCTACCGCGGGGCTCTCTCCGCAGCCGGGGGGGTTCTCTCCGCAGCGAGGGGGGCATCTGCCGCGGGGGGAGGGAGGGGGGCATCTGCCGCGGGGCTCTCTCCGCAGCCGCGGGGGGGCGACGGGGGACTCCGGTGGGGGCGGAGAGGCTTCTCTCCGCAGCGGGGGGAGGGGGGACTCCGGCGGGGGCGGAGAGGGGGGGGGGGGGCGTCACCGCGGGGCTCTTTCCGCAGCCGGGGGGGGGGGGGGTTCTCTCCGCAGCGAGGGGGGCATCTTCCGCGGGGGGAGGGAGGGGGCATCTGCCGCGGGGCTCTCTCCGCAGCCGCGGGGGGCGACGGGGGACTCCGGTGGGGGCGGAGAGAGGGGGCTTCTCTCCGCAGCGGGGGAGGGGGGACTCCGGCGGGGGCGGAGAGGGGGGGCATCTACCGCGGGGCTCTCTCCGCAGCCGGGGGGTTCTCTCCGCAGCGAGGGGGCATATGCCGCGGGGGAGGGAGGGGGCATCTGCCGCGGGGCTCTCTCCGCAGCCGCGGGGGGCGACGGGGGACTCCGGCGGGGGCGGAGAGGGGGGCTTCTCTCCGCAGCGGGGGGGGGCGACGGGCAGGGAGGCGTCGGCTACAGAGAGACGTCTGTATCAATTTTAATACAGGTCTTCACCTGTATTATTTATGATACTTTTTTTAACTATTAATTTTAAAATTAATATTGGTATCCAAACACCCATTAATACAAAGTATCAATATCAATTTTGAAACTGATATTAATACAGGTACTTGATACTGTAAACAAACAGGCCATAATATAACTTCTTAACTTATTTGCTGACCACAATTAAAATATATTCATATTTTGTGGGATTATATTGAAAAAATAATGATAATAGATCTTATTTATCTATCTTATAAGAGAAGAACGGTAGACATTCGTCAAGTACACTCATATTATGTAAGTATCTATTTGATATATCAATTTATTGTTAATAACTTAATGTAACATGCATTATATTAATTTTAAATTGAATAAATAGATAAAAAAGAAAGTTGTTATTTTATACATCCAAAGATATTTTAAATGACCCCGACTCATCCACAACCTGATGATACTATCGTGGAATAATGAACAAAATCGTCAAATGACAATAAATATTGTTGCACTCTGGTGAAATCCACTTTATTTTGTAGAGATAGATCGAGACGAATCAAACGTAGAGAGAGGAAACATAATCATGTGACTTGGTATGATGAGATTGGTGGATGTAATGCTAGCTCCAAGTTTCATCAGCATTTGTTTGAGAGAGTCGAAGAATGCATATGAGATTTCTAGTTTGAAACAAATGCTTTTGTTTCAACGAAACATTTTGAACACAAGATCCAACGGTTAACTCAGCAGATGTTAGGCATACAACAAAATAACTTTCTCCCGAGGTGATAAAAAGATAAGGAGAGGAAGATGGAGAGGATGGTTACGAGGACGAGGAGGAAGAATTATTTAGGAAAAGATAAGTGATTTTTTTTTAGTGTTGTATGATTAGGCATGTTGCTAGATGCAATGAGTTTGAACATTGCCATATATTGTTAGTCACAATCACATAACATGTTACTACGTGTTATTTATATGAATTGTTGATCATATCCATGCTGTATGGTTATTCTCCATTTGTTCTGATTATATCTATGTAACCAGTTTTTGTCTGTAAAATGTTGTATAATGTTGTATGGTTATCCTTTATGGATGTTAAGATTGTATATATATATGTAACAGATTATATGATTATTCTTTTCAGATTATTTATGGTTATTCTCCATATATATTCATAATATTGTATATATGTAACAAGTTGTGTAGTTCAGATTGTATATTTGTAACATGTTGGTTATTCTTCTTACGTTCTGATTATGTATGTGATAGATTGTGCATGCAACCAATTATATGGCTATTCTCCCAATGTTTAGATTGTGTATGTATAATAAATTGCATATGTAACCGGCCGTATAATTATTCTTTGTATATATATATATATTCAGATTGTACTTCTTAGATATTTAAAAATAGATCGGAATAAGTATTTTTATTATTTATCTCAAAATATACTATATGTTATTTATATCGATTGCATCTAATAAATAAAAAATATATTATATGACTGATTTTTGAGAAGTTTATTGAGACATGAAGGCTATATTTAGAAATTAATTAAAACACAATGCTAGACTAAAAAAGTTACATTTATCAACCTGCTGAGTTTGGTTTACGACTTGATAAACATCAGGGATGACACGTTTAATTATCTTTTCGATTATTTATTTAAAATTTAATAAAAATATTTAAATATTTTTATAAAATTTTAATTACATATTTTTACGTTATTAAATATCTGGATAAGACATCAGCAAGGAACTCACTGGAACAGGCATGAAGGTCAAGCTCGAGGCTGCCACGCTCTGCTCTCTCTCGGAGGATCCAGCGAGGGAGATTTCGGCGGCGTGGTCGCTAGGGTTCCGCCGGAATGAGCTGCGCGGCGCCCAGCTTCCCCGTCTGCTCCGACGCCGTGCGCCGAGACTTCACCTCCGTAGCTGGGAGAAGACAGCTCCTCTCTTGCACTGCATCCCTCTCTCTCCATGCGTCCGCCGCTTCGCACAAGGCGCTCGCACTCCCCATGCTCGGCTATCCCTCCAGCCGTAGTTCCCCCTCTACTCCCCGGCCCGTCTGCTCCTCTCACCGTCTCTCATGCTGCCGTGCTCCGGACGGCCACTGTACGAGCGGACACGGTGAGGAATCCCTGAACCTCTTAAAAGACTGCGCACGGGCGCTGGCGGTGGTCATCGTCGGCTCCGTCTTCTTCGCTGGGAGGTTCGCCTGCAGGCCGGCGCTTGCGGCCACCGACGTCCAGAGGGGTACCGCTGGTGCTCCCGCGGCGGAAACGGCGCCGGCGCCGAAGGAAGTTGGGAATGGAGATGAGGAGGAAGAGGATGAAGAGGAGGTAGTGGTGGACGAGGAGTTGGCTGAGAGGATGCTGGACGCTAACCCGAGGGACGTGAAAGCTTTGAAGATGACATTTTATGCGAAAATGAAGAAGGGAAAGATCAGGGAAGCGGTGGATTACGTGGAGAGGCTGATTAAGGTGGAGCCTGAAGAGGTGGAGTGGAGGCTCCTGCAGGCGCTCTGCTATGAGCTCATGGGAAGGTTTTCCAAGGCCAAGCAGCTGTTCAAGGATATACTGGAGAAGAGGCCCCTTTTGATCAGGGCATTGCATGTGTGAAATTCGCCCCTCATTTCCTTTCTGATCGACTCTGTTCTTCGCTTCATTTCTCTGTCGTTTCTGATATATGAATTTCTATAAGAGATATCGTTTCTTCTAGTAATTCGTGGAACTGATCTTATATTCTCGTTTGGTTCCATGCTTTGGCATCTGATGGTGCTTCAATTTCTCTTTCGATGCTGACGTTTTGGTTTAGTCTTGCTTCTTTTGAAAGAAAAATTCTATTGCACAACTACAAGATCCGTCATGATCTACGTTAATGAGTGTTGGGAACTAAGAAGAAATATATTTTTAAATTGAGTGTAATTGAAATGTGGATGTAACGGTGGATGTGTAGCCACACTCGGATAGATAGAATCCACAATGAATGTATTAGAGATAAAGTGTGAGTTGCAAGAATCAAAGATATTGTCAAGGAGGGAAGACTTGGTTTGGACATATCAGGCGGCGTCCTCTTGAAGCGTCTGTCAGACAAGTCGAGATCTTGAGGTTGTCAGTACAGAAGAGGCAGAGGTAGACCCAAGTTAACTTGACATAGGCGCAGCCAAAATATGATTGGGACGAATTAGGCATACGAGATGGGTTAATGAAAGACCGTGTAGAATGAAACAGATGAATCTGTATAACCGACCCCAACCATTTGGGACTGAGGTTTTGAGTTTAAGTTTGTTTCGTTTTTGCTACTTCTTGCCTAGGGTTTCCTTTTTTAATCTGTCTTATCCTCAGCATTTTCGGCAAGTCCCGATTTATTCTGAGAATTGAATGTTGTGCATAATGGAATGCAGGGATGCTATGTGTTTACTTCACAAAGATTGTTGCACTCTGGTGAAATCCACTTTATTTTCTGTTAAATCATGTTTCTGTCAGTTTTATTCTTGCCTGCCCTGCTGGACAAAGTAATGTTTGCTAAACGTGAAGTGTAGTTTTTGTCAACAATGTATCTACTAATTCTCCATAGAAATATGAGGACCAGTTGAATGTCCTGTCCTTACCCTTCTCTTGTGGACAACTCTAATGCCTTGTTGCTTTCATTTGCTTCTACGTGGCCCATTGACTGTGAAACTTAAAAAGTGTTTTATTTTATTGATTTTTTACATCATTGGAGCTAGGATTGTTTAATTATCTTCTTTGGCTATCGTTGTCAATTTCTTCAGTTAGGGGCTTGGGTGAACATAAAATATTCATTTGTTGTTATTGTTTGCTTTCTCTTTTACCTGAATGGTCGTCGATGATGTTATTAACTATACAAAAGCTTATTTCTTATCCTATCAATAATCAGTAAATTGCTAGTCACTAGGAAAGCAACGAAAATGAAAACTTGCTTACTCATGCCAAAAAAGATTTGTAGACCACAATGCATCTGTTTTTGGATAAATGCATGGTGGTCCAAGTTGATATCTTAATCTATAAACAATTTCCAACAATAATTGTCACTACACCTTTGGAAAATAGTGCTTTTTACTGTTGTCGTTCATTAGTGATGGACTTTTTCTCACTCTGATAATGAGCCAACTTGGCAATCATCTTAGGGTCAACATTCTTGGACCAACCTTGTTACCTGGATCATGCCAAGTAAATTGAATATACTTGTGCCATGTCTGTCTGAATCTGGTACTCTGGATAACGCCTGCTATAGATTTTTATAGGGGATGTGCCTAACTATCTCAAGACGTTTGGATTTGTGATATTAAAATAATAAATGGAAAATCCATTTATGATGCACTTATGATTTGGATGTTGTCAAATGTGGCAAATTCTTCCTTTCAAGTCTATGAGTATGGGTTTAAGTACAAACTGAACCTCTCACTCTCCTTTGGAATCATTCCTATGGTGAATGGTATACTCAACTTGATCCTTAATCTCAAATTATTTGGGGGTCGGCTATAGGGATTCTCTTTCTTCACTTACTCGGTTTTGAGTTACCTATTTAAATATATTTAGATCTTCCAATTCATATTGAAATTTTCTCTTCCAAGTTAACTTAGATCTACCATGTCTTTTTTGTTTCTATTATTTTGATGTTTTTTACTTTTCTAAGTGGAATTTCCTTAGCTCTGTGTTTAATATATCCAAACCATTTCAGTCTCCATTCTTTCAATTTATCTAAAATTTTGGCTACTCCTATATTTTCTCTAATATATTTATTTTTTATTCAATTTAATCTAGAATGACCACTCATCTATGATAACATTCTCATTTCAATAACACTTATTTTGGATGCATATCTTTTATTGTTTAACATGCACTACTATACAATATTGCAAGTCTTATAGTTGTATGTTAAAAATTTTTATTCAACTTTAGTGGAATCCTATGATCATGTATAACCCCTATAGCTAATCTCCGCTTCCTGTTGTGGTTAAACAGGGCAGGTTTAAACCTTTGGATATTGCATTTATCTTCAGAAATATTTGAACTTGCATACTTGCCACGTACAAGTAACAATTGTAATGCAGGGTCTAGCTTTGGTGATGCACAAGAATCATGAAGGCCCTGCTGTTTATGACATGCTGAATGAAGCTTTGGAACTGGCACACCGTGAGAAACGGGTTACCGAAGAACGGAACATTCGAATCTTAATTTCACAGATGCATGTTATAAAGGTAAATTTTTTAAGTGGGTATATTCTGCTGTCTTTCCACTGACCATTTCATTTAATACAATGCATATGCAAAAAAGAAAGATTAAGTCCTGCTGTATCTTCCATTGCAGAGTAGTCATAATGCAAAAGCACTATTATGCCTTGCAGGGTGACTTCGAGGAGGGCTTGAAGCAATTCAAATCACTAATTGATGAGAATAATGTGCAATTTCATATTTTAATTTGACAATAGAACGAAAAAGACTAAGATTTCTTGTTCTTTTGTAATATTATCTATTGAAGATAGATGTTATGTCTTTTGACGATCAGGGTGACCTGGAGGGTGGCTTAGTTCTGTTTCAGAAGTTGGCTGAGGAAAATCCAAAAGATTTTCGGCCTTATCTTTGCCAGGTAAGAGACTACTCTTTTCTGTTGAACCCTGATGAGAACGTTGTGATCAAAGATTGCAGGATTGGAATTGGCCACCAGATCGGTGGGTACCGATTTGATCCGGATCGGATCAGATCAGTCGAATTCTGAGCGATCCACCGCAAGAAATAACAATCCGGAATCACTCTGGATCGGTTCTTCAAAAAGTGTTAAAACCTTAAAAAATATTAAAATAAAGTTCTAGATTAGATTCCGATCCAATGTAGTCATTTTAGGCGCGAAATCGACCCGAACCCCCCCCCCAAATGGCGCTGCAACGGCCTTGGCTGCAGTGGCCGTCTTCCCCACCCGAGAGGAGCGGGGCGGGGAAGACGGGGCTACCGGGTCCATCGGGTTCGGGTAGCCCGGATCCGGTGACTCAAGTCACCGGACCGGTCCGGTCCAGTCAATTCCGTCCGGCGAGGAATCACCGGAATTGTTCCAGAATCGACCGATTCAAACGTTTCCATCCCCGATTTTGACCAAAAAGACCAATTCCGATGGATTTTTTATCCGGATCGGTGATTCCGTCGAGAATTGGATTGGCCATAGCCGCTCCAATTTAAGAATCGGTCGATCCCGATCCGGATGGGCTGATTCTACAATCCATGGTTGTGGTTGATGTTTTTTTCTCAATTCTCATTATTGGTCTTTTCCTTCTTTGATGAAATTTGACAACGCGTTTATTGCTTGCATATAGGTAAAAACCTTATTCCATGCTGCTTGCACGTAGCCTCTTTCCCGTGTTTTTGATTCTGTAGGATTTGATATGTTACAGGGGATAATCTACAGCTTACTAGACAAGAAGCAGGAAGCTGAAGAGCAGTTCGAGATATACCGGAGCCTTATTCCCGATGAATTTCCACAGAGAAATTTCCTCGACGATGCCATACTTTCCGCAAAATCTGAATCTCAAGGACAATCGAGAAATGACTTCCGGTCTGAATAATTTACCAGCGGAACCTTCGTGAAGTAGTGGTTGCGACGGGGTATAGTTTGTCTGAACATCTCCAAAATATTACATGGTTGCCTCAATGTTCTCAAACATCGCAACTATTTTTTTTTGAACCTATAAATAACCAACCTTAAAGCGGAAAGATTTCTACATGAATTCCTGGCCTGTCGCCCTTTTGTTTTTCCTTGATCCCGTTTTGATATATGAACATTACTCATCGGTCGTCATCATTTTATGCCTGACGTATTTATTTTTCTGCAGAGCTTCATAGCAGAAGGTGGTGGATAATATTTATTTATCCAGGCCAGGTGATGTTCGTCCAGGTGGACACAGACAGCCGACTCCCCATTTGGTTTCGTGGTGTCCGAGCATGGGAAATGGTCGGGAGTGGCCCCAATCTCTTGCCTCTCTTTTGCCCACGTCTCCTGAAGGTTTGGAATCCTATTCCATGATCCGTCCGAACCTGTTCTCCGGGCGTTTCCTGTTCTGTAGGTCTCGAGTTTCATCCTCGTCTCATTTCTACACAAGGATGTTGACCGGTCCGATACCGATCGCATAGCGTTGCTACCTGAATTCATATCCTCTAAGCAAGACGTGTATTTCCTTCCCTATTTCTCGTTAACTATCTACTCGCCAACCGCTTTCTCCAAAGAGATCATACGTTAATGTCTAATTAAACTAATTTGAACCGATCAAATCTAGATTTTTATCAAGGCATTGAGTTTTAATTTTTGACTTGTTTGGATGCTTTATCAAACTCCTCCATGATGACGGATGATGAAAGTTCTATCGTCAACGAATTCGTAAATACGTGGACATCTCAAGCATCAATTGACTACACCAATTTTAATCTACCCTAGTTGATTTCAAGAATTTTTAATTTAAATTGAGCTAGCTAAATGTATATTTTATCGTTATTTTATCTCCATGAGTACGGAGGTTTTTGACTCCAAGAACAAATAATAAAGTCGATTTTAAAATATGGGTGATGATGATAATATGAATATGTATTCATTGTATCATTATCTTTGTAACAATTAGTTTCTGACAATTATTCATTTCGGAGAGCGGGACATATTTGTATTTAGGCTGTTCACTGATTAGTTTAACCCGAAAAATCAAATTAAATCAAAAATTTGGATGCGATTTGATTTATTTTGAAGTACTGATCACTTTAATTTAATTTTTAAGATCTTTCAAATCAAACTTTTAAATTAGATTAAGCATTTTATTTAAAATTAAATACAATGTATTATTTATAAAAATAAATTTGTTTTAATAATTTTTAAGATAAGTTAATAAAATGTATAAATAGATACATTAAAATTTAATAAAATGTGATTTAAAATAAATAAAATAAATTTATATATTGACATATTTATTTTATCTTAATAAAAAAATTAATTTGAACGAGATAAAATTAAATTAATTCGATTTAATTTGATTTGAAAAATAATTTAATTTGATTTGATTGAAAAAAAAATATTCAGATTCAATTAAATTAGACCATGAACCGCCTTACTTGTATTTCTATCTACGGCCTACGGGTCCGGCGAAACCCGATATTGCGGCTACCTCTGCGTCTCTCCCGGATCGGCCGCCGCCGGGCAGTAGTTCTCTTCTCGCAGTTCTCCCCATCCGTGCGGGCTACGATGCCGCCGCCGCCGCCGCGCGTTCGTCTCTTTCTCTGCCGGTTCCTCTCCGGCAGCCGCTTCTCTTCCGGAGCACAGTCGGACGCCTCCCTGGGACCTTCTCACAGGCTCTTCTCCCTTCCACCAACTCCTCACAAATCCACCTCTTCCCTCGCCCGCGCCCCCAAGCTCCGATCCGTATCGGTTTGCTCCTATCCCTCCCTTTGGTTCGTCGGCCGCCGTGGGATCTGCAGCGGGACGCCAGCGGAAGATTACAGCAAAGAGGTGGACGAGATCAACCTCAAGTTCGCCGAGGCCCGCGAGGAGATCGATGCGGCCATGGAATCTAAGGATACGGTGTACTTCGACGAGGAGGCGGAGTGCGCCCGTGAAGCGGTGAAGGAGGCGCTGAACATGTTCGAAGGGCTTCTGAGGCGCCTGCCGGAAAAGGAGCGGGCCGCGCTGCAGAGGTCGATGGGCCTCAAGATGGAGCAACTCAAGGCAGAGGTGCAGCAGTTGGACGAGTAACTGGATTACTCAAGGTCTGTGCACGGGATTCCCGAGAGTTGTTATTTTATTCTTGTTTGTGCGTTTCCTCCAATTCCGGAAGTTTTATATTCCGGTCGTTTCAGGATGTTGCTCTCCTGGAAGGGTTTTATTTCCCGTTCTTTGGAAATTTTGCTACGGGTACTGGAATGCTTTATCCATCGACCATCTAGCAATCGAATCTCATGTGTAAGCCCTTATTTGTGTCCACTGATGCATAAATTTATATCACTCAGTGCAGCCAGCACATTGCCAGGATGCTGACCCGAATAATTTGAAATTAGGGCTTGAGTGAAGACGTATGCGTGCAGACTAACCAATGTGAGAAATGAAGGCAGAAAGTAGAGCAAGAAACAGAGCTATAAGGGTTTTATCATTTGAGAAATAAGAAGGGCAATAAATGAAGTGAGAACTGTGTTAGGAAGTTTTCCTGCAACCATAGTGCACTTTCTATAGAAGTTTTTGTTTTTTGGATGATGAAAAAGATTGGATGTCTGGGCCTCTTTTTCTGTATCGGAGCATGATTTTACATGTGATTATGCAAACGTGCAAGGCTGATCTCACATAACCCAGTTATGCAGATTTAAACTCATGCTAGATAAATGATCTCCACTGAGAAACCACCCAAAAAAAAATTTCTACTCTTGATGTTCCCAGCCACAATCCTTTTGGCCATCCCAGTATAGTAAACGAATGAATATTGAAATATGTATCTAAAGGATCCGAAGTAATCTCGTTTGTGCCTGCTCATTCAACATCAACACAATGAATGAGTCAAGTCTTCTTCAAATTGTCTCGTACAATTTGAGCGTATTGATTCGTATGCACCCTTAGGTGGCCAGCAAAGGTCATGGACTCGCTATAGAGGGAGGCTTGGGGGAGGGGTGTTGAGGTGCTGGGTCGGAGGGTGAGGGGTGAGGGAAGTCTGTGACAATCAATTAGTTAATTAGTTAATTTGGCTTAGCAATTATGTAATTGAAAATCTTACTAAGAATGTTATCAATCTTGAGATGGCTTTCGATCCAATATGATTCAGTTTGGAGTTCTCAAGCTAGCTAGTGAAAATGCTTTCGAAGTTATTAATTTCTTAACATAGTTTTCAAGGTAGTTGTGGCTACATTGCACATCTATATTAGGGCATAGGTTTTTTTTAAGGTGAGCCCCAAGGGTTTAAGGGGTAACTCTTGCTTTCTACATTTTGTTACGTGTGACACTCAAGTGGTATTCTGCGTGGGGTGGAAATTTTAAAATAATATTCTCTTTTGGCTTTTGAGTTATGGATTTAGTAATGACTAATAATCTCATAAAATTTCTCTCGGAAGCTTTTGCAAGCGTAGAGAGGATAAAAGAGTTTGATCTATCTCTCTCCTCTAAAAATCATAGCTCAGTTGTTGTAATCCGAAGGTTATGAAGGGATGTGGTACATTTGGATGAGAATGTATTTTATGAGAGATTTAAAATAGATTTCACAATCGCAATGTACAACCAGATGCAACCTTGTTTGGTCTTCAGATTCTTGAGGTGAACACCTGTTCTTGGATTTTCTGATTAATCATGGACGAGGCGGATGTCGGATTCTTCTGGTGAACCTCCTGTTGGATTTAGATCGTTCTGATCAATGGCACACGACCATCGTAGTAAAAACCACAACAGTTCTTCCATCCGAGTGGTAGCTTTGATCTCGAAGCCGAGACAGATGCGGTGGGACAGACTCTGGACGGGCTTGGCGCTCCATCACGAGACAGGCCGCTCGAGGCGAGCGTGGTACCTCCGTAGAGGTGAGAGGCCCGCCCTTCAATAGCAGCCTACGTGATCCCCCCCTTTCCCTTTACTGGCAGCTGAAGCGTCTTCAAAAAAAGGAAAATAAAAAAAAGAAGACAGCTGAAGCCGACGAAGCGCCGTACGTGATTGACCATATCAAGATGACAGCTAGGTGCCTAGGTCTATCGTATGATAGAGACTTCGCAGCTTTCTGCTCGCGAAAGTTGCTGTTCGCCGAGGAATTTTGTCGAATGCCTGAGGTGGGTCTCCGGACGGTGATCTCCTCTCACCCCCTGCATTACTGACTTTTCATGCTTTTCATCTCATATGCCATCTCTGGATCCAGAAGTTGACCTCGTCTGTCATCCCCACGGGCGGGTGATTAATTGCCAAAGCAAGTCAGACACGGCAAATTAACCTTGAGATTTAGCACGGTGCTTGTACCCAGGCCTCTTGGTTGCCCTGGGTAGTACCCGTATTAAAAAGTTCTAAGTTTGATAGCAATCTCTATATGCTATGACTTGCAGGTTATTCCTTTTTAAAAGCTTAAACATGGTTTGAGAATAGAAAATACCTTTTGGAGGTATTGTAAAACTCTCTTAATTGATCCCTTTCGGTGGCTATAATAGTCTCACATCGGCTAATTAACCATAGATATAGCACAGAGCTTCCTTGATGTAGAACAGCCCCATTTTGGTTAATATTTGATTTAGTACAGTGATTATGACTCCTGGAACCGTGATCTTGAGGTTTGCAAGAGCAAACTTGTAGTTACGGATGCTTCTCAAGTTGAAGCTAGTTCATTTTTTGAGGAAAGGACACTGATGCTGCCGGAAATCGTTCCATCCGTATGCATGCTGGTGTCACAATTACATTGATGATTCTTAAGCCCCAAGTTCAAACCTTTGTTAAAAGAATTTGATTGCAATTCCAGCTCGAGGTTCTTGGTTCTTCATATAGGGCACGGCCCCATGGAACAGAACAGATCCATGCCCCCGATTATGAACAGAAGACTCATCTGCCTGGTCTTCCTCCTTGTAGAAAGGTGGTGGAAAGGATGAACTTGAAGAACTAAGGTTTGCCGCCGCCGAAGTCTCAGCTGTGGGAATTGGTGGGCTTGATGAGAGGCTGCTGCGACGTCTTCCCCCATTCTTCCGGTGGGCTCTTCACCTCCGTCAACAGCGCCACCACTTCCTTCATGGTCGGCCGCTCCGACGGGGTGGAGTTGACGCAGAACATGGCGATCCCCAGCGTCTGCAGCATCTCCTGCACCATCTGGTCCGGCAACCCCCGCAGCTTCGCGTCCAGCACGCTGACCGCCGGCTCGAAGCTGCCCATCTTCTTCTTCACCCACTCCACTATGTGGAGACCCTCCCCCGCCTGCGGCTCGATGGCGCTGCGACCGCTCAGGATCTCCAGGAGGACCACCCCGTAGCTGTACACATCGCTCTTCTCCGTTATGTTCGTGCTGTAGCCGTACTCTGCACGGAGAAACTGGTCGGGATCCAGAAGAAAAAAAAAGGAGGAAGAAACAAAGACACGATTGCCCGGAAAGGCGTGACGATCAGACATTTGATCGCCGCAATCAAGCAACGCACCTGGAGCGATGTACCCGTAAGAACCCGCTATCCTGGACGCGGCATGGTGAAAATTGGGCGAATTCAGGGACTTGGCCAGCCCGAAATCCGCCAGGTATGCTTCGTACTTGGCGTCCAGGAGGATGTTATTGCACTTGACGTCCCTGTGGAGGATCGCCGGGACGCAGTCATGGTGGAGATACGCCAGCCCCTGCGCCGCTCCGACGGCGATCTTGTACCTCGTCTCCCAGTCCAGGCTCCTGTTCTCCTGCAGCAGCTGCTGCAGGTTGCCGTTGGGTATGTAGTTGTAGAGCAGGAGCTTGACGCACCTGTTGGAGCAGTAGCCCAGCAACCTCACTATGTTCCGGTGCCTGATGTGCCCCAGGATCTGAATCTCCGACTCGAAGGCGCCGCCGCCGGTCACCATCTCCTCGCCCCTCTTGGACCTCCACAGCTTCTTCACGGCGACGAGCTCCCCGCCGGGCATCTCCGCCTTGTACACGACGCCGGAGCACCCCTTCCCCAGGACGTTCTCGTCCCTGAGGCACCCCAGGATGTTGTCGACGGTGAAGCTGAGCTTCTGGAACGGCGTGAAGGTCCACGGGTAGGAGAAGTCGTCGGCCCCGGCGGAAGCCGGTGAGGCCAGCGCCTTCTGCGCCGACAGCTTCCTGCTCCTGTTCAGCAGAATCCATGCGGCGAAGGCGGACATGGTCAAGAATCCCAGTATCACGCAGACCAGAGCCCCTGTTCTGATGGACCTCAGCGTCGTCCGCCGGACTTGGTCAGCGGAGCAGGTCAGCCCGTCCAAGGACGGGCAGAGGCCGGCGTTCTCCACGTACGACGCCGGCGAGAGGGTTCTGAAGAAGGGGGTGACGGGGATCGCGCCGGTGAAGTTGTTGTAAGATATGTTCAGAGAAGTGAGGCTTGTCAGCAGGCCCAGCACCTCGATCCCGCCGGAAAGCCTGTTGCGGGAGAGATCCAGGGACTGCAGCTGCGTCAGCTCGGACATCTCCCTGGGCAGCTCTCCGGTGAAGTTGTTGGAGCTCAGGTCCAGGCTGATCGTCAGGCCCGTCAGCGAGCCGACCTCCGGCGGAATCGGCCCCGACAGCCGGTTGTAGCTCAGGTCGAGCATCGTCAGTTTCTGCAGGTTTCCGACGGATTTGGGCAAAACGCCGGCGAGCTGGTTGTTGCCGAGGATGAGCTTGTTCAGGTAGCTGAAGTTGCCGAAGCTCGGCGGTATCTCCCCCGTGAGGTTGTTGTGGCTGAGGTCGAGCTGCTCCAAGTTCATCAGCTCACCCAGCTCCGCCGGTATCTCGCCGGAGACATGATTATCGTGTACGTCCAGTAGCTCCAGGACCGTGCAGTTGGAGAGCTCCGGCGGCAGCCTCCCGGAGAAGCGGTTGGAGAAGAGATCCAAGAACACGAGGTTCTGCAGCTTCCCGAGCTCCTGGGGGATCACGCCGTGCAGCTGGTTCTCCCCGAGCCTGAGCCTGACCAGCGACTGGCAGTCGCCGATGCCGGCGGGCAGCTCCCCCGACAGGGAGTTCCCCAGGAGGAGCAGCTTGCTGAGCTTCCCCAGGCCGAAGATCGCCGGCGGGATGGCGCCCGTGAGCCGGTTCTTGGACAGGTCGAGGGAGTAGAGCTCGGTGCAGTTGCCGAAGGAGGCGGGTATGGCACCCGACAGGGAGTTGCCCCACAGGAACAGTATCTGCAGGGACCGGAGATCCCCCATCTGCCGGGGGATCGGCCCAGAAAGGGCGTTCTTGTCGAGCTGCAGCGTGGTGAGGCTGGTGCAGTTGCTGAGCTCCCATGGGATGGAGCCGGCGAGCATGTTGTCGGAGAGGTGGAGTTCTTCCAGCAGGGCCAGCTGGCCCAGCTCGCCGGGTATCTCCCCCGTCAGCTTGTTGACGGAGAGGTCGAGCACCACCAGGGCGGAGCAGTTGGAGAGCTCCCGCGGGATGGGCCCGGCGATGGAGTTTCCCCAGAGGAGCATGCTCGTGAGCTTCTGCAGCTTGCCGAGCTCGGAGGGGATGGCGCCGTCGATCTTGTTCATGTGCAGGTAGAGCGAGCGGAGCTCCGAGCAGGAGCCCAGCTCGGCGGGGACGGGGCCGGAGACGTCGGTGTCGTAGAGGGCCAGCGTCTGGAGGTTGACCAGGTTGCCGAACTCGCGGGGGATGGGGCCGGAGAGGCCCGTGGCGGCGGCGCCGAAGGTGGTGAGATTGGCGAGGAGGCCGAGCTGCGACGGGATGCTGCCGGCGAGGAAGGCGTTGCCGCCGACGCGGAGCTGCTGGAGGGAGAGGAGAGAGCCGAGCTGGGAGGGGATGGAGCCGTTGAGGAGGTTGTCCTGGAGGCAGAGGACCTCGAGGGAGGAGAGGTTGGCGAGGGTGGCAGGGATGGGGCCGGAGAGACGGTTGGCGTTGAGGAAGAGGAACTGGAGGGAGGAGAGGGCGCCGAGCTCGCGGGGGATGGGGCCGGAGAGGGCGTTGGAGGACAGGTCGAGCAGGAGGAGGGAGGAGAGGCCGCCGAGGGAGGGAGGGAGGGCGCCGGAGATGTTGGCGGCGGAAAGGTTGAGGAACTGGAGGGCGGTGAGGGAGGAGAGCTGCGGCGGCAGGGCGGTGAGGTTGAGGAAGGTGTTCGGCAGGGAGAGGGAGATGACGCGACCCTGGGGCGAGCAGGTCACGCCGTGCCACGAGCACGGCGTCGGCAGGGAGGGGTTCCAGGTCGAGAGCACCCGAGAAGACAGGGAGGAGGAGGAGGAGGAGGATGAGGAGGGGAGGAGCGAGAGCAGCGCCTTGCCGTCGGGAGAGAGGGAGGTGGCGGCAATGGGGAAAACAGCCAAGAGAAGAATGCAACGGCGGAGGCCGACCAGGAGGAGGGAGGAGGCAGTGGCGGCCACTGTTGCCCTCATTTCTGTCCCGGCACGCACTGACGTCGCCGCTGGAGGAGAAGATGCCGGCGATGGTAGGCGCCGCGCGGGAGGAAGGGGGGAGCAGAAGCAGCAGACTCAGGAGCCGCCCGCTACAGCCGGAGGAGCGCCCACATAGCCGCCGTCGTGGAAGCAAGCACAGAACCAGAATCTGAAAGAAGCGGATCAGGCGGCGAGCAGACAGAGATTCATACACGGGCGCTGCTGCCACCTGCTGCCCCTGGTATGGCCGGCAGGAGAGAGTGGTGCCGCGAGGAAGAAGATGACGGGCAGTCAAAAAGCCGCACAGGCACGGCGGCGTAAATCCGCGGAAAACTAGAAGAGAGAGGGTTATCGGCAGACGCGCTGGAAGCTCACGTAGCTCCCACACAAGCGCACCGGGGGGGGTCAGACAGAGCTGTCCATGTGAAGCGGGGACGAGGGCGTTGCTTGGACGTCACCCAAGTGTCGTACGGACGCCGGAAGCGGTGGCGCCGCCCACCGCCGCCGCAGCTCCCTTCCTTACCTCTCCCTCAACTTGTACGCGCGGGTGGTCACTCGCTCAACGGGGGGGGGGGCGACAGTGTCTTGCGCACATCGCTCGCGGGAGCGGCAGGACGTTGTACCATATAAACATTTCATTCAAAGAGAGAGAGAGAGAGAGAGATCTGGGCACTCTGTTTTTGGTCGTGTCTGCCGCGGAGGTCTCTCGGACCGGGGAAACGGGGCCTGTCTGTTCACCGTCTTCGGCGTCCGTCGGCTCATCAACCAACGGCTGGGATTGATGCTTTGTACGTTCACGATATGGGCCGGGCTCGTTAGAGCCCACTGACACTCCGTATTGGGATCGGTAACCTGACCGCGGTTCACGTTCTTCGCTGAGATGCCGACCCATCGCCCCAAATCCCTAAACGGCGCCTGCCGTAATCTCTGGGATTGGGTCGAAGTCCAGCCGTTATCCGATATTCGTAAAGCTCACGACCTAAAATTACCTTAGTTTTTTAGAGCGTACGCTCTCGTATGGAGGGGGGGGGGGGGTTACAGGGCTGAGTCTCGTTTTTAACCAGTCTTAGGGTAAGGGCATTCTTGCGCCCCAACCCACCCATGCAGCGCCAGAGTGGGTACTGATTCGGGCAAAGCCTGCCGCCTTGGAGGGGGGAGCCGTTTAGGGTTCTCCCCTTCGCATTGGGAAGGCGAGGTTTTGATGAAAATGGGGGGCGGGGCAAAGGAACTGTGCGCTGCGGAGCTTGGGGGACTGTGAAAAGAAAAGAAAAAGTAAAGGAAAGGCTTGGCGTGGAGCAAATTACAGAGGGTAGAATAAATAACCATCTCTGGTCTCTCACCAGTGCTTAGCTTAAACTATGTGAAGGAAAAGTTAAGGAGACAGGGTGTGGGCGTGGATGTAGAGGGGGGTGTTTATTAGGGCAAGCTTGCTTGGGGAGGGGTAAAAAATGGAAGAGGAGAGGGTTGAAGTCCATCGGTGCAAGTTAAAGATGCGAAGGGTGAGGGGATTGGGTTTCCGAGGGCGGCAGTGGTGGGGTGGTCTGGGGGATTGTGGGTCACAGGCAGTAAAGTGAGGAAGGGGGTGATGGGGGAGAGGGGGGGGGGGTTGCAACCTAGTGTCATACTCAAGCATATATTAGCTTGGGCTGCTGCCACATTTCCCAATATACGGTTTGGGAAGAGGGAGAGGGAGATGCTTCGTCTTAATTTTAGGGTTAGGGTGCCGTCTTCGTCATCTGTCTCTTGTTTAGTTTTGGGCCGTACACCACGGATGGCTGCAGCTGTTGGGCCTCCAACGTCGGCTTGATGCATGTTGGTGTTGTCGGAACATGATGGGAAGAGAGACGTGGTGTATTTTCAGAGCTGAGCGGAAGTTGCAGGGAAAGAGGGCTTAAACATGGGCAGTCGAAACAATTCAAATTGGTGGGCATGATAAATGGTGGTAGAATAGTCCCGTGGTATTATTATATACGATGAAGACGACGAAACAGTTCTCCTCTGATAGGGTGTTCCGTCGCACTAAAATTGTTTATACACTTATATGATCTATATTAAAATAAAATCTAAGATGACCAAAGACATTAAACTTTTCTCGTTTGGGTAGATTAGATACGATAACAAAAAAGAAGGGGGGTGAGAATCATATCCAGCTAGAGCCGGGTCCATCCCCAAACTAGAGTTGTTTCAGATTGACTCCCATCAGGCGAGGCGCTTGGCTGAACAAGACACTACGCTTGTCTTTCTCTCTCTCCCACTCCAGAAGGTGAGGAGGGGAGGGTGTGGGTGCCCCAAAGCAGCAGCAGAAGAACAAGAAGAAGATGATGATGATAATGGAGAACACCCATGCTTTGACTGGCTCGGCCTGGCCGTGGACTGCAATCAGGCAAGTGAAGCTGTGTTGATTTCGACAGCCTCACATGCTGCAAAGATGGGAAAAAGAGGAATAGCAGACAAACCGCTGCACCGGAAATGGTAGGGGGGGTGCAAAGGAGCCCTAGACAATAAGACAGGTTGCCGGAAGCTGGAAACTATACCGAATAGAAAATTGGTTTTGCTTGTTTATTTTGGTATCAAATAAATTTGAATAAGATTTTTCAAAAATATCAATATCAATAATAATATAGTATCTTTTTTTTTGTATTCTAACCAAACAGGTCTTAAAATAATGGGTTTGAACGAAACCATGCTCAACTTAATTACGATTGCGACCAATTCGATTAAATATTTGCTTATAAACTAAATTATGGTTATCCGTACCCATACGGTGCTGATTAAATTTTTGTAATAAGTTAAATAAAATCTAGCGGGAGTTTAAATCTAGATCGAGCTGATGGATGAATCCAAATTTGAGTTTCATAAACAAATTCTTGATCAGAGAGCACGGAGCTCCTCTTAAGAAAATCTTCTCGGTCTCCTCGCATAAACGAGAGGATAAAGGTGATTTAATGTTTCTCACATCCTCGTTCGATAGTGATTTGATGTATTTTATATCTTCATTCATGCGAGTAGACGACTAAGATCAAGTTTGGATCTTGTAAAGGACTCTACAAGTTTGAAGAACTCAACTCGATCAAGTAACGAGTCTAAGTTTGAACTTGGGTCAACAAACTCGAGTGAAGATAAAGAAGCTAAAATTGAACGATATACGAGTTTGCGCCTGCGGAGCTCCACTCGTCTACTCGGTGCCTTTATTCGCGCCCCCAACCAAAGGTGCTCGCCATGGAAGCCGGGAAACCCAGCCGCTTAGCAGAGCGTATCTTGGCGATCTTTCAGGCGGCAAAGCCGTGCATGCATGTTTATATATATATGTATAGATCACTAGGCATCCGGCAACCTGACACCCGAATAAGCCGGCGGGGGGGAGGGAGATACCCCCAGGCCTATTTGCCCTTTGCCTTTGGGGCCGTCGGCCTACCAACTTCTGGAGGGGCTCGAGATTAGTGGAATAATAAGCCGGCCACGGTCAGCCTTGTCGGAAGGTTCAAGGTTAATTTAGTCGGCAAAGGTCACTAGATTAGCGGTAGGGTCATTTGACCGACGCAGTTCATGGATTGCCAAGGACACAGATACAACCAAAGCTGTCGTCGCCCTGAATTTGAATCGAATTTCTTGTGCTAAATCTCTCTCTCTCTCTCTCTCTCACAGATGACGAGACACGGTGGGCATGTTAATCAAGGAGAGCATTATTAATTATCATTGGTAAGGGTAAGATGCGTACAGCTGCATATGTAGGAAATTCATGTTAAGGATATGAATGAGAAGCCATCAATGTGTCCTCGTTAGAGGTGCAAACGACAGTCGAGCCGAGTAGTATGGTGTTCAAGTTCGGCTCGTTTATTTTACACGAGTTCATGTTCGAGTTTGAGTTTTAGCGAGTATGAGGAAACCTTATTCAAGTTTAGTTCGTTTATTAATCAAGCCGAGTCGAGCTCGAACTTGAGTAGTACCTAGACTAAAATTCAATTCACTTTCAAACTTAAGCCACGTACAAACTCGTTTATCAACTTAAAATCAATGAAAAGTCATTTGTGAAACTCTAGATTTAACTCATTTATGAAACTCTATCTAAGTTTAAACTCAAATTTTAAATTATTTAATATATTTAAGTGACAATATATAATTATTAATACCCAAATTTTAATTTTTAAAAATAAATATATAATATAATATTTAATCGAGTTGCTCGCGAGTTTATCGAGTCGAGCAAGAGTCTGTTCAAACTCAGCTCGTTTAATGAGTCGAGCTTTATTTTTTGTTCAAACTTGTTCATTTAACATGATAAACGAGTCGAGTCGAGTTTTTATCGAGCCGAGCTTCGAGCTGCTTGTCGAGTGTATTGATTCGTTTGCACCCGTAGTCCTCGTTAAATCTCCATGTTCCTGGCTGAATATATATGGTCCGGTTTTACTTTTCTCTTGGGGGTGCAGATAGAATGTGAGATTTTCTTGATTTGATTTAAAACTTAACAGGGGAAGGATGGCTTGATGATCGAAATATGTATATAGTACGATAGTGAGAACAGATATTGGTCTTGAGCTAGCACACCAAGTTGAATTCCCAATATATATATATATATATAAATATATGCATATATATGTGTGTGTAACTGTGTACTTTACTGAGCTGCTATACATGTTTAAGTGAAAAGAGAAGTTAAAATAATCAAAAAATTACTATAATTCCAAGTCTTACTCCAATACATTACATCTTACAGATTTCAAATCCATGAGATACAAGCCCATGTATAGAATAGTCAACATGTGAGGGACTATCCCCACTATTTTAACAGGTGCATCCTAATTGTTATAATCCAAACCAACAATATATGAAGAAGCATATGTATATATATATATATATATATATATATGGTGTAATAAATCCCTACTTGGGCGTTCAGTTGCACACTAACTTAATATTCCCGTGTCTATGCTTGTTCCAATCTCACAGCAAGTAAAAATATATGGCACTTTTGCCTTAAATCCGGGGGTATCAAAACACAGATTTGCTTCTGCACATGTGGAATATATATATATATATATATAGTTTTTTTTTAATTTATCATTTGTCTTATAACCACTTTTTCTTCACGCTCTACGCAATCAAAATAGCATTCAGTACTTGAAATTGAGATGAAGAAGCGGACTTGGTGGTCATTATGATGGATTATTTGTCCTCGAAAATAAAAAAAAATAATCAGATTAAAAAGAAACCTCACAAAGGGATCGGAAAGGAAACCTTTGATGACCTGCTTGGTACAAGAATATTGATCAGAGGATAGATCAGATTTATCCCTGAAATTTTGGGTTTGGATCAAATTTATTTATACCAAACTAATCATTATGACTCCTCCAGGTTAAGAAAGAATTAATAGGAGTTTTAAGATATCAGCCAATTTAATTAACCATGACTCTCTTTTTACTAAAAAGAAAGAAGTCGCAAGACCCAAAGAATTATGGCTTTATGATCGATCCGAAGTCATGACTTGGTCAAGACCCAAATCTTAAGACTTTCAGTAAGTTTAACCTATATTATGTTGTTAATTTATGTAATTTGATTAGTTCGGCTTGACCTATCTTTATTTCATAAGTATATAACTATTATAAAATTTAACATGTATGATCATTAAAGTAATGTTTTAATATCAACAATTACTTAGATTATAATTTATTTGAGTAGATGTGACATTTTTAGTCAAATTATATTGCAAAAGTTTGAGATCATGTGATGTGTTATGGACTCATTTGCTGTCTTGATCTTGTGGTATATATCATCCCTCTTTGGGGGGGCTCCTACGTTGGTAGAGCTACGTACAAAGGACCTTAGCGGTCAGCACCGTTTATCATTTTGGTCCAAACAAACCAATACACGGCACAAGCAGCTCAGTAGCTGGGTCGCATAAAAATTGGACTCTATTCATTTATTATGTTAACTAAATTTAAAATTCGATTTATTTAATGAGTTGATCTTGAATAATCTCATGTTAGACTTAATAGGTTCACAAATGGTTAGATTAAATACTTGATTGGATATGTATTTAAATTTAAATTATGAATATTAATGATTGTAAAAATATAGTTTGATTTGTGTTTAAACATGGATCGAATTTCATCGATGACCTAAAATTAAGGTTCCAAAAATAACCTTTGATTGATTTTCAATTTTATAAACACAGTTAACATCGAGTTTGAACTTAATGCGAATTGATCTTGAGCCAAGTTATTTAAGCTTGAGCTCAAGCTTAACAATATACTCCTGAAAGCTCGAGAACTCGAAGTCATCTAGAATAATCTCATCTTGGTTTGGTCTAAGAAAGAGTCTTTATTAACAACAATTGAGACGGTTTCGTTGGTAGCAAAAAAACCAAGTGGTGGAAAACTATACATCTATATATGTGAATTTATTAGTGAGAAAATCTTGAACTGTTGTCCACCACTCATCTTGCAACTCAGGAGGTCGTCGGAGGGAGTACTCTTCGCCCAAGGCACAAACAAATGGGACTCACCATGATTTAAATATTGATTAACTTTTGGGGCTCACTTCTGTCATATTAGTCTCACTCATTAACGTTTGTGTCTGAGCAAAAAGTGCTCCCTCCGTCAACCTCGTGAGGTGACCTAAACTTATCATGATTTAAATATTGATTAACTTTTGGGGCTCACTTCTGCCATTTGGGTCTCACTAATTAACGTTTGTGTTTGGATGAAAAGTGCTCCCTCCGCCGGCCTCCTGAGGTGACCCGAACTCATTTTTCAATGGTGGCCTTCATCCAAGAGAACTATGTATACCTAAGTCTATACTCAAGTCTTGTCTTGTCTCATACAAGATATATACACGTACATATATATTTATACACACACACAACCCCCTCTTTCCGTACGCGTGTCTTTTTTTTAAATACGGACTTCAACTATATTAAACCCGTTTTAAGCACAGTAGCAGTACGCATGTCTACAAAAATCTGTTCCAAAACATGAGAGGGCAAAAGGGGGGAATGCGACTGGTTAGGGCTCGCCATCGTTTGAAGCGACCACCTGGCCAAGAGATGGGCAGCGCGATTAGCTTCCCTCGGCTTGAAGACAATGGTGATTTGGCTATCCACCAAGCTCCGCCGACATCTATCGATGTGTTCTTGCGCTCTCCAACAGTCTGGACCAGTTCTGTTGATAGCATCAACAATGACTTTGGCATCGCTCTCGATGATGACTGGGATCCGGTGGCAGATGTCCAGACAGCAAGCTTCTGAAATAACTTTCGCTTCTAGTGTTTGCGGATCTTCAAAAGTAGATTTTCGAGCATACCAGGTATTTAAACCGCCCTTAGAGTCTCTGACTAATATTCCCAAAGCTCCCGATCTGCCGTTAGAGGCGCTGTCAACATTGATTTTGCAGTGTGTTTCCGGCGGACATTGCCATACAAAATCATTTGAACTGGGGTCAGGCGGACTAGCCTGGGATAAGTAAAATCCTGCCTCTTTAGCTGCGCTTTTAAAGATCCATGTAGGAGTAAAATTAAGGCATCTGATTGAGGTAGCACACCTGGCCTTCCATAACTGCCATAAAATAGATAGAGCCAAAGTTCCTAAGAAAACTAAGCTCTTTTCAGAATGTAGTATCCATTGAAGCCAATGAAGAACAATAGATGTAAGACCTTCTGTAACCCATCTTGGATTGAATCCCGGCGGGGAGGCAAACCAAACGGCTCTACTTCGAGAACAGTTTAAAAAAATATGTTCGAGGGATTCTGTTTCCTGATAGCAAATTTTGCATTTATCATCAATCTGAGGACATCTCCTAGCAATTTCTTGATTGGTATGAAGCATATCAGACATAGCTTTCCACAGGAAGGTCAAGATTTTCCGTGGGCAAATATTTGCAATTTTTGGTTTCCACAAAATTTTCCAAATGTCCATATTCGAGGTGCTGGGTGGCATGGTTCTCTCCCTTAGAAATCTGTAGGCAGATTTGGTAGTGAATTGGCCATTTTGTGTATAGGGTCAGATGATGACATCTTGGTGAATATCCCGATAAATTGAAGTCTTTAGTATCCTGGTAACAGAAGCTGAATCAAAGTAATTGTCAAGAGTCTCCTTACTCCAACTTCCTTTTTGAATAAGTTCATTGATCAGTTGTGGGGTTTGAGAAACATTAGATTTTAAAATCGGAGGGCCTTTTCTGTCCACTATCCACTTTTGCTTCCAAATATTGACTCTGGAGCCATCCTTTATTTTCCAAAGGCAACCAATATTAAGAATCTCTCTGGCCTTCAGCAAGTTCTTCCATATCTCTGAGTGATAATTTTTGGCTTTAACATCCCAGAAATTAAGCTCTCTTAGATATTTGGATTGGAAAGTAATATCTTATTTCTGCTCAGCTACATAAATGCACTGGAATAAATGGATCACATGTCCTTGTCCACCTCCCCCAACTCTACATCTGGACATATTTGTGTAGTTTCCCCTCTTCATCATTAATGTGTTCTCTATTTTTTTAGTTTTTATAGATGTCCAATTGTCCACTGCAGGGCAGTGCATTAATGATGTTCACTTCCTAGCACACATGGATTGATCAGATACAGCGTATTAATTATAAGATATGCGGGCACATCTTTTAGTCTTGTGTACATTGGGAAATTTTACTCTAAGATGCATGGGACGACTAGATGATCTCTTCTTCTTAATGAATAGTTTAGGCCATCAGAATCCTTCCTATAAGGCTTAATTATTCTTGATATATATATATATATTTGTATATATACACACACATAAAGAACAACGAACTAAGACGATAAAAGGAGTTGAAGTGAGAAGGATTCCATCAATTCCATTGGGTATATATATATTTATAAAAAACAGTAAAGAGTTATATATTTATTTATCTAAAATGATAATTCGGGATGAAGGCGCGCGTCACTCCACCCTCTCGCGCAAGCAAGAGTGCAAAGAAAAATTTTACTAAATGAATAATCTCAACACTTCGGAAACAAGCGACGTAGACATACATCTCAAGAGAAGAAAGAAAGAAAAAACAAGTGAGATATATATAGATAGGTACACAGAAATACAATTAATTAGCAGAGATGGAGCTACCAGCAGAACAAAATATTTCTGTGCGATGCACAAGCTGCATGGTCCTTGAGTTCTTCTTCTTCTTCTTCTTCGGATGATTAGGTGATCAAGAGAGAGATCACCTCAGAGATATTGTAGGGAGGGGGGATAGGCATGGATGCAGTCGTTCCAGGGGTTGTCCATGTCGGGCCCCCCGTCCCGCAGCGCCCGCCACACCAGGCTGCACGCCTTGAAGCCCGTGCCGAAGGCCAGCATCCAGAGCCGGTCGCCCCGCCGGATCCTCCCCCGCGCCTCGAAGTAGGCCAGCTCGTAGAAGACGGAGCTGCTCGACGTGTTGCCGAACCGGTGCAGCGTCATCCTCGCCGGCTCCACCACCGTCTCCGCCAGCTCCAGCAGCTTCCCCAGCGCGCTCACCACCGCCTTCCCCCCCGGGTGGAAGCACATGTGCTCGAACGCCCGGGTGAAGTCCGGCACGCTCGCCGCCGCCGCCGCCGGCTTTCCCGCGGCGGCGCCCGGCCGCCGCATCCCCGCCGTGATGGACCCCGCCACCACGGCGACGGCGTAGGACAGGAGCTCCGAGAGCGGGAGGACGCGGGGGGCGAGGGCCGTTATGTGGTCGCGCAGCCCCGCGCCGGCCACCCGGACCAGGTCCTTGCTCAGCGCCACCCCCACGTTGCCGCGCTCGTCCTCCCGCTGGATCGCCGCCGCGTAGGCCGCGTCGTCCGCGCCGTGGTGGGTGCGCAGGGAGCGGACCAGCTCGAACTTGGCGGCGCCGCGCCGCCGCCGGTCGCTGGTGACGAGCACGGCGGCGGCGCCCACCCGGAAGATGCAGTTGGTCACCAGCATGCTCCGGTCGTCGCCGAAGTACCAGTTGAGGCTGGTGCTCTCGGTGACGGCGATCAGGGCGTAGCCCCCGGCGCGCCGCCGCCGGAGCATGCTGGCGGCCATGTCGATGCCGATGTTGCCGGCGCTGCACCCCATTCCGCTGAGGTTGAAGGTCTTGACGTCGGGCCGGAGGTTGTAGTGGCGGGCGACGACGGAGGTGAGGGAGGGGCAGGGGGCGAACATGCTGCAGCCGACGACGAGGATGTCGACGTCGCAAGGGGGGACCTTCGTCTTGGCGAAGACGGCGTCGACGGCGGCGAAGAGGCCTTCCTCCGCCTCCTGGAAGGCGGAGCTGAGCCGGGGCTCGTAGTCGGACTGGAAGACGAAGGGCGGCGCGTAGGTCTCGCTGCCGATGCCGGACTTGAGGAAGATGGTGCGCATGAAGTCCTCGCTGGCGGCCTTGAAGCGGCGGCTCCGGCGGACGAAGTACTCGCACGTCTCGAAGCTCAGCTTGCGGTCGTCGCCGGGCTTGAAGCAGGCGTAGTCGAGGAGGTAGACGGGGAGGGGCCGGGCGGCGAGGTAGGCGGCGAGGGCGGCCATGGCGCAGCACGCAAGGCAGAGGAAGAGGAGCACGCGGCGCTCCGGCGCCGGGAGGAGGGAGGAGGTGACGACGGGGGGCGACGGCGGCGCTGCGTCGTCGCCGGCGGGTGCCGATCGGAAGAGGGAGGAGGGGAACAGTAGCGTCGACCGGAGCTGCTGTGGGGATATGGGCGCTAGGGTTAGGGTTAGGGTTAGGGCCAGGAGCAACAGGGCGAAGGAAGACCTGCTCATTCTATCGGCAGCTATCATGTCCTCTGGGAAAGGAGTGACGAGAGAGATGATGGGGGTGGGAGGAGGGAGGGGAGCCTGGACACGGCTAGCTTTAAGGGGGGAGACGAGAGAAGGACGTCTAAGGTGGGCTTAGAGAAGAGATACGTACGGTGGTGGGTGGGGGGGGATCTGTTTGGAAGAGATTCCTATTAATTACGTGGATTCCGTAAAAATAATCATGTGTTCGTTCTTTTTTTAACACTGCACTGATTCTAGCAAAGTTTTATTTAGTTAGTGTTTTAATTGTGCCTGAGGTATTGACCGGAGATTTTCACTCGAACGTCCATCTTATCCCATAATTATTATTCTTCGACGGTTGTACGATGAATCTAAAACATGACGTTGAAATTATCTTTCCATTATTAGATCATTTTCTCCTAGGTAAAGAAGCTGCTGCCTCTTTTACGAGATGTTTTACCTCATGAAATCTCTTCGTACGTAGACTCAATCCTAAGGTGAATGGAATAACCTCGGTCTCCACTCAAAAACAGCGACAACCTGTAGAGAGTCAGTCACTAAGTGATGACTTGACCTATTCGACGTTATTAATGATCGAACTCTCTTTTTAGACTCTTGCCAAATACATCCTCAATCCCTTAAGAAAAGATTCCACAAAAAGAGTTTTCTAATGGTCTTCGCAGTGCCAGCCGAAGGAGATGAGAATGTCTTCATTAATCCCGAGTTTGGATCACCTCAGTCCCCCGGGTGGAGAGAGTACCCTCAGTTCTTAATCAAAGTCAGCCACGACTCCCAAGTCACTTAAGTGGCAATTTAAATAACAAGTTTGATGAACCGCTACCGAAAAAGATTGAACCGTTATCGACGCCCTACTAACTCACTACCCGTCGATAGTTAGTTATATTAAGTTCGATAATGAGTTTGTAAGATGTCGGTAGTGATTCATTAACAATTTACTGACTCATTAACACAAGATTGAACCACTATTGACGCCTTACTAGCTAATTCACTACCCCCATCTTTTCATTGAAAACTAAAAATATTTCTTCTACCCGGAGACAACTCATCCAATCCCTCGTGCCAGAGAAAGGATAAAACAACTTAAATAACGCATTCAATAGAGATGGTGAGCGTACACTCAGCACGTGATAGGGTGAAGCCCCACGACCCCGTTGAGATGTTGAGATATATAATCTGAGCTGTCACAAAACAAGAGAGATCGAATCTCTTCGACGTTTATTGTTTATTTCCATCATCTTCTTTTTTAAAAACGTTACTGAGATGTGGGCACAAATCTAGCTACTTGTAGGTGAATTAATTACACCGCACACTAGAATTTACATGTGTTCCTTTTGGCATATTTTACTTGATATAGCTACGGAGTCATGAGTGAGAGAATTTCGTCGACCCCCATGTATCTATCGCATGCACGTACATACATACATATATAGCTAGGGGAGCTCATCGAGCAATTATATATCGTTTATATCCACCACATGGACGAGTCCTATATACCATGCATGCACTACGTACACGGAGAAATTTTCATATGTTATTTTTGATGTATATATTATATTTAGTATTCTTCTTTGTCTTTTAAAAAAGAAACTTATGGGTGAGAGAGAAGAAGAAGAAGAAGAAGAAGAGGAGGAGAATTAATAGATCGAGAAGAGCATTGAAGCTGTGGGGGGACGTGTGATGGAGCAATTATTACGTCAAATCTGACCTAACATATCGATCGAGCAATTATTTCACTGCAGCAACCTATATATGCATATATATAGTAGTAGAACCCCATTCAATATATACACACACATATATATATATATCAAAATATATATCTATATTATAGCGGCGGTGTGTTCGTTGGGACTTCATGATCAAACAAATTTAATTAAATGATGTTCGTATATATATATATGTGGCTCATTTTACTCTGGACGTGAATGTTTGCTCTGATTGCAGATCCTGTTAGTGAAGACACTCCTGGACATTATTATTATTATTGTTATTAGATGTCAGAATATATATTGCTAGGCTAGAATATATCTATCATTCTTCATCTATATTTCTTGATATCCTAGGGAGTGGGTAACAAATGTTTGTGCATTTTCACACCAAAGAAATGTACAGCAATAAAATGTAAACCGACCAATGACATAAAATTAACATGCTTGGGGAAGATGTCTTGTAAGACAGACTTTATCAAAGAAGATTATTTTATCAAAGAAGTCATGTAAGATCTTTTTTTATCAAAGAAGTTCTTTTTTAAATATAACTTCGTAATGACGGCCAAACACCTCTTGCATTAGGGTCTGTTTGATAAAGCTTAATGAAACTCTTAATTCTGAACCGATCAATGTTTAGATATTTAGGAGCCTTTGATAAAATAGTTGAATCACCATCTAAACTAAACTCCGAAGTCTTGACATCATCCGAGTCATTCAGATCGGTGTCCTAGTTTTTTCATGTTTAGACGCCATCTCGCTCGTCTGCGCGGTCGCCCCCGAGATCGATATATCATAGCCGATCGTGTCCATCCAATCTTCTCACCGTGCCCTCGGTGTCGGGTTGCCGATTCTCCTCTACTCACGAGCTTCGCCAATCCCTGGTTCTTGTCTGCACGGTCACCACCAAGAGATTCGCGAGTCCCTGGTTCTCCTTTGCTCGTGAGGTTCCAGAGTCCCTGGGTCTCGTCCGCGCGGTAGCCACCCAGAGTTTGATATCACCCTCACAATCGTCATCCTCGGGTACCCTACCCTCTCGTCTGTTGCAAGCTCATCCGTCTTTTTCTCGCTTCTACGGCTTGAGCTTCCGACGTCTCCTCCGCAAACCCTCTCATCGTCACCCATCGGTCGGAGTTCCGTGCTAGCTTCAAACGAGTGGGTGGCTATGGTACGACGACCTGGTCGTCATCTACTTCTCGTTGGCCACCACCAAATTTGAAATGCGACAATTAAATTAAGTGGGTGATTCAGATTTTTATCAAACAACATAAATCACTTATCTCTTAATCAAATTCCAACACTCTTTTACCACAAGTTAAAAAGTTTGGAGTAAAATTAAGAGTTAATGGGGTGTTTGGTTGCATGATAATTGAGATTTTTATTTTAATTTTTAAAAATTGTAAGAAAATTTGTTAAAAGAGGTGTTTGACAACCATGACAATTTTATGTTTTGAAAGTGATTTTCTTCTTAAACAAAAAAGAGGGTCTCACCTCTTTCTTTTTTCTTGTGGTCCCCCACTTTATTTGGTCATGTGCGGTGGTTACTCTTTTTTGTAATCACATCCCTCCAAACATGATAATTTTATGTCATGAGTTGGTTCACTTTTTATTTTAATACAATTTTTTATCATGAAAGTGTACAAAAAATTATCATGCAACCAAACACCCCATAAGACTTTCAAATCAAACTTAATCAAACGTCACCTTAGTGTTATATATATATATATATATATATAGCTTTGAATGCCTGCGGTGGCCTTTGAAACAACCTCATGGCCCTTAATAAAGAGAGGCAGCTTCTGTTACAACCGTTACCCGCTCGGGTCTCATAAAAACAGAGATAGAGATAGAGAGAGAGAGAGAGAGAGTATATTTATTTCCACAGCAGAGCTACTTTACTGTAATCTGGAAATGCGGGGTCGACCAGCAGCCGACAAGAGATGATCAGTCGACTCAACTTATTATTCACGGTTAAAAATAAAAAACTTCAACATTATGGTTAAAACAAAAACACAAACCATGCATCGTCGAGTCCGGGATTCATATAAAGAAAAAATTTAAGATTACACAGATTGAGCAAATGAGGCCAAAAACATGCATATACATCTGTTAATAAAGATGTGTAATTAATATTGTTAAACAACACCACAAGAGAATAAATATGGTTATTGATGATGGTCGAGGGCTAGCCTAATCAACCTCACCATCGATCCTTCCTGATCATCTTACATTTTTTTAATATTGAATTGTTATTTTTATTTATTCTATAAGTAAATTTAGACAAAGCCAAGATTTTTGGTTCAATTAATTAATGGTTTAGTTTTGTAGCACAAGGGGTGCCAGATATTTGAAGTGATCCAGTGAAATGGTGCTCACTGGATTCAATCTAGAAAGGTTTCAATCATCATTGGTTTTTCAATCAGCTTCATGTAATTAAAACACCCCATAAGGTTCCAAGGCTACACATGCCTCCATCAATATCATGACATATCAATTTGCGGATTCCCAAGCTAGAAATGTGAACCTTTCACGGGAATTTAATTTTATTTATATGTAACTAGGTTTTGTATGGTAGGCGGGTCAGGGTCAGGGCTGGGTCAAAATTTTGGGGCCTGGACCTAGAGCTGACCCGAGTCGGTTGGGATCACGACCCGGATCAGTTTGGAGTCCAAATAAAAAATAATAATAATAATTTTAAAAATAACTACCGAGTCGATTAGTCAAAAAACTAACCGGGCCAGCCGACCCAATCCAATCCGGCGGGACCCTATGAACCAGGTGGTTTTGTAAAAAAAAATCAAAACTGTATTCTGCATCAGTTGTCAAGAGACCTTGCTCTATCAAATATTATTTTACCGTAACACTTTATTACAAAAGCTTACCAAAAATAATACTATAACCGAACATCGATCCCATAATGCAGTAATAATTTTAATATTCTTGTTAGGTGCACCAGCTTGAGAGTTGATAACACCAAAATCAAAAATAAAATTTATATTTTAGGAGAGTTTTAATTTTTGGACAAAGAAGAAAAAGGGGGTGAGACTCTCTTCTACTTCTTCTTCTTCTTCTTCTTTTCTTTCTTGTGATAAACAACTACTTGTCCAAGTAGATCGTGCAAATTAATAAGAGGGCAAGATCTTCTGGACATCCGCTAAGCATATCATATATTCTGACACAGAAATTTTGATGTCTATTCAATTTACTTGAACAAATATTCGGAAACATAATATCGTCTGTTGGTGATTAATTTAACAGCGTTTCTTTTTTATTGGATTGATACGTGGCCTATGAATGTTGGATTGGGCATTTTCAATCACTGTCCATTTAGCCAGGTGCCTGCTATAGTAAATCACCTATTCTACTTCAGCCCAGTTGAGGACCCACTACAGCCCATTAATAGCCCATATTAGGATATAATAAGAACCAATGGCAAATAAATACATTAAAATCAGAAATAAAAATAGAAAGAGTAAAACTATTAAAATTTGTTTAATTTAACTTAACCCGATAAAATATAAGCTTAGATATCCGTCCCTATAATTATTTGCTATTTCAAATATATTCATAGAATCTTGACATTTTTTTGACTTTTTGGATCTTACCATGCTCTGAAAATGAGCCATTCAGTTAATTTTTAATATTAAAATTAATTTAATTTAACTAAACTCAGCATAATCTTTTTATTAATCTTTTCCTCTAAGATAAAGAGAGAAACATGTTTTAATAAATTGATTGGTTGAATACTAAAGATAACAATAAAAGCTAGCACTAAACTGTATCGAGCATAAATAAAATAAATTAAGATTTCAGTTGTTCTTAAAATTTATCGACATTTCAGAAACATAACTTAAATATCAAACAATTCTAGGGATCGTTATGCAAAGCCCAGAAATCTAAAGTGGCGTTTGGTTTAACTTCATCTAGAAATGTTAACAATAATTCTTTGACTGAGTCCTTAGATTGGGGTAGGGAAATATTTTATTTAATTGAGAAGTATATTAGTAATCGAATTAGTTTTTATTTTAAATCATATAACTATATACAAATTGCTGATTTTGGCATCCTTAAAATTGAGAAGTATATCATCCGTTGACTACCAAATTATGCTGATTTTGGCATCCTTAAAATTTCTACTGATGCCGTTTTCCGGGCTGCAACCAACGACAAGGCAGACACTGTAGCTTCTTGATTTTCTCGTTTGAAAGGAGAATTCAATCTATGATAAGACTTCAAAAAAATTTAATGATTTATCAATATAAATTATAATGTTGCTTTAATATATATTAATTTATATAAGTTATAATACTTGAATACGTCTTTGTAAAAAATAAATTTTTTATACATTTTAAATTTATTTTTATCGATGATTGTCATCACGGTTTGAACGTCTTTAAAATAATATTACTTAAATATTTTTTTAATTTGTATTAAAAAGTATCTATCTCCGGTATTATGTCTTGTTTCTGTTTTTAAATAAATAATAATATTTTAAAAAAATAAAATTTAAAAATGGCATTTTACTCACATTATGTAAAAAAATGATCGTTAAAAATCATATTATTTAAATATTTTTAAAATTTTAATTTTTATGAAAATGTATTTATATAAAAATATGATTTTAAAATGCAAAATTTATATAATTTAAAATAAATTACATAAGTTTCAAGATATTAAACTACCAAACTAGGATTCAAGAATAGCATGTAACAAATCAAATTTCACATACTTAAATATTTATGAAAGAAGAATGTTTTTGTTTTTTAATTTAGAGTTCGGATGTTCAAAGTTGCTTAAAAAATTAAGAATTTGTATATTAAAGTATTCAATTTTCTGGAAATAATTTTCAAATGAACCAAATAAGGGATGCGTAACCGAGAAAACTTGATCCCATGTAAAAGATTTTCATTAATTTTCGTTTTACCCTTAACCAAATGGACCCTAAGATTTGTAGTTTAATCACAAGAGTAAAAGAGGTTTTAAACAACCTCAAAGTCACTAATTAGGTCTGTAGTGCAATTAAATAACACCTAAAATGTTAATAATTAACTCTAATTTTGAACGGAGGGAATCATTATCTCCAATTATATATTTAGAAGCGTTCAGTTTTTTTCTCAAGAAATCCTACAGGGAAGAGTTGCTTAGAGCTGCATTTCCGGAGAGCAGTTGCTCAAGAAAGGGGAGTCTCACAATCTCCTCGTAAAGAAGAGTTATTTGACGGCCACGATGATTTGATGATGGACCTCACTCCGACTAACCATCAAGTTATCCCTCTTTGTGAAGTGACCGAGCGACTCCCCTTAATTAGTCCGGTGACTAAAGGGATCTTACTCTCGTATTTTGGGGTGTTTTATTATTATTATTATTATTATATAAGTTCAACTCAAAAAAACATCGAAACAATTATTCAGTTTTGTTTGGTTCGATTCAATTTCAAAGATCTTTCGAACCATGTCAAATGGGTTAATCGAATTAATTTAAGTAATTACATCATATATATGTCTTGGTTCAACCCCCAAAAAATCAAATCAATTATTTTATGTTGTTTGGTTTGATTCCGTTTCAAGGATCTTTCAAATCATATCAAACTGATCAATGAAATTAAATTAATTCAGATAATTACCTAAAATTATATTCGATGTAAAAGTAAATACTTTAAGAGTTCTCAGGTAAGATAATCAAATATAAATATATAATTTTATATTTTTTTAAAATATCATTAAATTTAATTCGAAATAAACTAAACCAGTTTATTTTTGTTTAGTTGCTGAACCATGTTTGCTTTGGAAACCCAAAAAAAAAATCTCAAAATCTAATAGGGTATTTGGCTACACAATGAATTCTTGGACACCTCAGTGTTAAAACAAATGTATTAAAATAAAATATAAATTAGTCGGAGACTTGACGTCTCACCTTTGTTTGTTCAAGAAAAAGATATCTCTTAAAATATAAGAATTACTGTGATGGTCAAACCTCATTTTAACAAGTTTTGTTGTAAAAAACATATTTATCAAATAAACACCCTTAGCTGCTCTGCTGCTCGAGTGTGATGGCCCATCTTCGTTTAATTAATCCTATCTCAACATATATATATTCATCAAATTTTGGATTACCTATTACCAAGCTGATATATCTCTTTGGATTGAATTGATCAGTTGAACCAAATATCTAGAGATGTATATATATGGAGATATAAATATGTACATACAATTAATATACGTGTGGATAGATTTTGTATATATATATATATATATCCGACTATATATATAGCTAGATGGATAAGGGGGCACCATCGATCCCTCTCCGGAGCCACACGACCCAATGGCTCTTATCCTCTTATTAGCTAGGTAGGGCAGCTCATGCCCTTAATAAATATTAAGTAAGATTTAGACGCCCATACATGTATATATGGATCCTTCGATGCCAACAAAGACGTCAACCTCGCGGGTCATAATTCATTCATGGCTTGGCTATACATTGATCTACACACTATATACATATATATCACAGCTACGTGCTGTGATATCTTTTCAAGATCATTATCGATTTAAATCACCATTAATTATAAATTAATTTTAAATCCTGTAGTACAAACCAACCACATATATAGGGTTCTAGAGACGAGTGTCAAAATTAGATTAGCCAAGAATTAATATAAGCCAAAATCGTGGTTGTATTGTGAATATTATTATTGATGTTGTGGAATCTATAGGTATATTGGATGATATCATATATATATATTTGAAGATCTCGAAAGATTGTCGTCCAAGAACGCGCGGAGAACCAATTTTACCATTGAAAAGTCAAAGATTTGGTCTCTCATTTCTATTCTTATATATACAGTATATTCAATTGTATATATTAATTATTGATGCCACATGTGCCAAAAGCCATCCATTATATAAGTTAATTAGCGACAAGATCAGCATCATGCATGCATGGGTGTCGACGAGCCACCCTGCAGTACTATAATTTTGTTTAGATGGGCAAACGTAGCTTGGCGACGACTATACGTAAACTAGTGCACCTGTTGTTCTGGGTAAGAAGTTCATCATCTTTTCCTTTAGGGATTTTTAAGCATCGATCATGTGTAAACTCAACTTGATATGTGTTTGATGAGATGGATTCATCTAAACATGCTTGTTCAAATAGATGTTAGAGTAGGATTAAACATGTTTGTTTAAATACATTATTGGAAGGTTGAAGTTGGAGGAGGGTCTTGTATAATTAATCAATTTTTATGAGATACAATCATACTTATGTAAATTTATCGGAGTTTATTTGGTAGGGATAGACAACGATGGATCCGATATCGTAGACAATGCTAGACTTGCGCGACATGTGGCACGATGGGTCCAGTAGAGGTGCTTCTATCTCTACGACTCAAGAAGTCTGAAAGCTCAGAGAGGAGGTGAGAACGTGGACAAGTTGGAGAAGCAAGCTCCGATCAATATGTTGAATCTCAATATGAAACTACTTCTCCTAAACAATGGCTAAACGATCAACAACGATTATTTCAAGAAACGGTTGCAAGCCTAACTATGATGTATGCGAATATAAATCAAATTATGACTCCCAGCATCATCTCTTGCATCCACATCGATGGCGTCTCCGAGATGCAAATGACGATGGGGGAATGACGGCGACGGCGAGGAGGAGAAGTCGCCTGGAGAGGACGAGTGATTGTACCCCTTATCCCATTTCATTTTAATAAACTCTCGAGTTGTCTAGAATGTCATTCTTATTTATGTAATTGTAAAAAGTGTTGATGCATTGTTATGCCATTGAGGTCTTATTTCAGATAAGCTAAACGTATGATTTATAATTCTTATTGCTTCGTATATGAATGAATGAATGTATCGATTACCCGTGCATGAATGGTCATGGTTGTATAAAATAGATGTTTTAGCAACAACTTTGAATGAATGAATATATAGATCGACATATGGTCTTTTGTATAGTTCACTTTGTGTGGAACATGTGTATGCAATGATTGAATTAATACACGAATGAAGGGATATATATATATATAATGCATGACCATTATGGGTAACCAAAATAGTCACAATTCACCCGAATAATATTGCAGGCCCATTCTGCACATTTGCGGGGATGGTTCCAAAAGTAAACCGTAGCCAATATACATGTTGGGGTATGACTCGAAATCATCAAACACAAATGTGAAGAATGCTCTTAACCCAGGCATATGGGACAGTTTGGCTACGACTTGAGCCACGACGAATAATTAGTCACAGGCGACGTTATGAATGTTTTTGCAATGTCTTTTGTCATCGTTGATCATTTCTTGGAGTTATATCCATTGCTAAAATTACGACGACGAGTTTACCCACAACAACCGGCCGGCTTTGAAGCCGTCGCAACAAAGTTTTAGGGACGACTTTAACATTTTTAGCAGTATTTTTTAACATTTTAAATTCTTAATTCCGTCTATCATCTCTTATCCTGTGGAACACAAAATTTCAATTGCTTAATGTTTAAAATAAGAAATTTATTTCCGATCACTTGAAATTAAATAAATTTTTAAAACACTTCGAACATATTTAAATGGTGGTCTCGAACATGTTACCTAACAGTCTAAACAGAATCTCTAACCAAGCTTCTGAATGAACAAGGGATTAGACGGTTGTATTAAACAATATGAATATTTAACGTCAGGCCGAATATCAAATGAGTTAAAACAAACAAGATCCTGTGCACGGGTGTTAATTAATTAATTAAGCACACGATCAGATTGATTGGGAGAAGAAATTAATCAAGCGGCTCTTGATCATGGTCCTTGACGGAAGAACATATATATATATTACCTAAAATAAAGAAAGCTTACATTTTTGTTTACATGCATGGATAGAGAAGAGTAGATCTATCTACGGGTGGATTTAGCGGATCGACGATGATGCAGACCGCCATTTTGCAATAATATTTATTACCCCCGACGGCGACGGCGGCGGCGACGGTGGCGGCGGCGGCGGTTGACATATATGGTGGTTGAAGGAAATTAATAAGTAAAGGTAGTGTGTGTGGCTGTCTCAGGTGGCGGCGGCGGTCCTCTCCTCCACGGTGACCATGAGCCCGTTCTTCATGTGCAGGATGATGGAGAGCTTGGGCGCCACGACGTGACCTTGCACCAGCTTGATTCGGAAGCTGTGGACGACGGCGGCGGCGACGACCTTCATCTGGGTGAAGGCGACGTCCTTCCCCAGGCAGGTCCGCGGGCCGGAGTTGAAGGAGACGAACTTGTAGGAGGGCTCGTGCCTCAGCCTCCCGCGCTCCGAGATCCACCGCTCCGGCCGGAACCGCCGGCAGTCCTCCCCCCAGATGCCCTCCATCCTCGCCATGGAGTAGAAGGAGAAGAGTATCTTCGTCGCCGGCTCCACCCTGTCGCCGCTCGGCAGCACGTCCGGCTGCAGGGCGCTCTTGTGCTCGAACGGCACCGGCGGGTACAGCCGCAGGGCCTCCCAGAGAGCCGCCTGCAGGTACACCGCCGACCCCAGCTCCTCGGCGTCGAAGACCGCCGGCGTCGGTCGCGGCGGCGCCACCGTCCGGAGCTCCTCGAGGATCCTCTGCTCCACGCCGGGGTTCTGCGCGACCAGCCAGAAGAACCAGGACAGCGCAGCGGCCGTGGTGTCCCTCCCCGCCAGCATCAGGTTCACCGTCGTGTCCCTCAGGAACTCCGCGACGGACCCGACGGCGCCCGCGCCCAGGGCCTCCGGCCGCCGGTTCAGGTACGACGTCAGCAGGTCCGCCTCGCCGGCGTGATCCCCCGGCTTGTCCTCTCCGGCCTTGCTCGCCTCCTCCATCTTCTTGGAGATCTGCCGGCCGATGATGTCGTCGATGGCCGCCCACGCCACCGCCATCTTCCTCTCCTCGCCGAGCCGCAGCCGCCGCAGCAGCTTCCACCACGCCCTCGGCACGGTGTGCCGGAAGAACAGGACCTCCTCGGCGTCGTCCATGGCGCTGGCGAAGGGCACCACCGGCAGGCCGGGCGCGAGGCAGCCGGGGTCCACCCCGAACACCAGGGTGGAGGTGACGTCGAAGGTGAACCGGAGGAACACGTCCTGCAGGTCCACGGCGGCGCCGCCCCCCGCGGCGGCCCGCGACAGGACGGGGAGGACCCCGCCCTCCACCTTGCCGCGGCTCGTCGCCGCCACGAACCGCCGGAACCGGGGCTCGCCGATCAGCGCGTGCGCCGCCTTCTGCTGGCTCCTCCACGAGTCCGCGTCGGCGTTGAAGATGCCGCCGCCGAGGATGTCGAAGATCTCCAGGAACTGCTCGCCCTTGGGGTAGTTGGCGAAATTGGCGTTGAAGATGTGGTTGATGTTGGCCGGGTCGGCGGTGGCGAGGATGTTCATGCCGGAGAACCAGGGGCCCCTGAAGAGGAAGGTGCAGCCGGACTCCCGGAGTAGCTCCGTCACCCAGTCGTGGAAGCGGTGGAGCTGGGAGAGCATACAGGGGAGCATGCCCAGCAGAGGCCAGTTCGTCGGCCGGCTGCTGCTGCTGCTGCGCCCCCGCCGCCGGCGGAGGAAGAGGACGACGAAGCAGGCGGCGGCGAGGAGGACCTCCGGGTACCCCAGGCTCTTCTTCATCTCCGCCATACCAGAACAGAGACACAGAGAGAGCTACTAGCCACGGCGAGGGAGAGAAGAGATATATAAGGAGGAGGAGAAATCCAAGACGGGAAGACCACTTCCTTCTACACGGACAACGACCCGTTTGGATCTCCGGATTCGGAGCTCCGAGGGAAGTAGAGAGGCCGCCTTCCTTCCATGTTTGGATCTCCGGATCCGGGGGATTCGAATTTCCGAGGCCTGAACTGGAAGTATCCGAATCCGAGGGAAACCGGTATTACATTAATTAATTAATTAATTAGGGGGGGAGACGACTGACGGGAGCGCCTATTCAGGAAGGCAGCTCGACGCCACCGCGAAGAAGGGGGAAATATTTTTATTACGTGAATTAATTAATTTACTAATTTATTAAGTTTTTTACTTGCCCAAATTAGGTCCTCTCGATGTTTAAGATGATTATATCGACGTCAAAAATACGTTAACGTGGAGGTGATAAGGGCCGGGCTGTCGGTTGACTTGGCGGATAAGCGTTTCATTAAAGTGGTCATAATTATATATTATTGGTGTTTTCTTTAATAATTAGTTTATATGTATATATTATTTTGACAAAAAAGCACCTCCTCAGATGAACAGTTATTATCCTATAAATATATATATATATTCGTGCTTATCTCTGTTAACCGCTCCCCCCCCCGCCAACAAAATATATCCTCTTTTTTTGATGCCGTGATTTGTATATTACTCGATCGAGTTTAATTAGAACTTCATAAACAATATTATTATTTCGTAAAGAGTAAAAATACAGCTAAACAAAAGATAAAATTTATAAGTCTCTTTTAAGTGTTAAAAGTTGTCGTTCATCGTTGAACTTAAGACCTTTACATAGATACCAGTCCTCATAAAAGACTAGCTAGAAAAATTAGATATCTCTAAAAAAATCGAAATCTTGTGTTACTGAGAAATTAGTTCCTCCCTCTAAAATTGCACAATATATCATTATGGTCCGAACTTTTTAGATTTTTAACCCAAAAAAAGGTGGGATCCCTTTTCTAATAATTTTTTAGCATATTATATATATATATATATCTAATCTAATCTAATCTAATCTAACATATAAGAAGCGAGAGTATCAAATTTTCGTCCTTTCATTTTTGACCGTCCGAGCGTCTTCGGTGGACCAATCGACATCCATCCACCGTGCATAGAAGCGCGAGTGGGTGTTTTTTCGTCCTCTCATTTATGGTCGTCCGATCGATATCTTTTGCGGACCAATCGACATCCACCGTGCGATTTGTTATACCCAACGGATTCGTCCTCCTGATGAGCAGCGTTCCAGCCCAGCACATCTCCTCCGCCCCGCGGTTTTCTCTACAACCCCACCCCGCTGTTTCCTCTACGTTTGTTTGATGAACACATTCGATCCCAGCCGCCTCCCCCCCCCGCAGCACGCTTTCGAGAGTTTTGTCCTGCCTCCCGATCCTTCGATCAACATTGAGCCGCTCGATTCTTTCTCTAGATCTCTCTCTTCCTCTCACTCTCTGTCTCTCCTTCCCTACCGTCGGCGCTATGTCGCCTCCTGCAGAGGAAGCCAGAGGCCGACGCCCCACCACCGTCTGTCCTTCCCCATCCCCCACAGCGTCACCCCGCGAGTCCTACCCCGTCGTTGCTGCACCGCGACATCGATGTCACGCTCGCCTCACCTTGTCGCCGTCGGTGTTTTTTTCCCCGGGAAGGTACGTACGCTCTTCTTTCCAATAAGCGATTGGCGATCGGCGCTAATCTCTATGATTGCCCAGGTGATTTGGCGCGGTTTCTTCTCTTCGACATGTCTGACAGAGGTCTTCCAGCGGCGGTTGGCCGGCGTGTCCCGTGGGGAAGATAAGATTGGTTAGGGCGGGCGAACCTTGATTTCAGATATGTGAATTTGAGAATTGGGCTTCTTTTAGGTTTGAAAATGAAGGATTCTCTTAATAATACTGTCTCCTAATATACTTGAGTCTTAATGCCTTTAATGCTTCATCGAGTCACATAGCAGTCATTAAATGTCCTATCTTTCTATTTACTTAAGTTCGTTGACCCTCATTCTTTACAACGTTCAAAATGTCAATTGGCAAACACTGTCAAAAGAAACTTATAGTTCAATGTTGTGCAAGCTCCATATAGTTGGCAACATTTGTATGTTGGATATCCTAATCATTTGGCCCATTTGGGTCATATTGGGATTTATTAGTTGGACCGCATCAGCTCTTGGATGTAATTTCCTACTTGATTTGGCAGTCAAGTAGGGATTTCTTATTCAAGTATATATATGGAGGTCTAGGTGTGCAGATTCCATCCTGCCTTTTGGCTCTCGCCTTTTTTCTTCTCTTTCTTTAACACATACAATTCAGATTTGCATTTTTTGTTCTCAATCTCAAAGTTTGGAATCTTAGGAGCGTTGGGACTAATTTTACAGATGGAAATCTTAGGCTCTTAGTTTCGGTTTGAGGGCTTTGGATTGTGATTTTTTAAAATGTTTTCAAGTCTGGTCTCTTTTTTAATTAGGGGATCCTTGTTTTGAGAGCCTCAACTTTTAGCATCTAGAATTTCCCTAGGCTCACTCCATTTATGCGAACATCATTTCTTTGAAAAATTGCAGATTTCGGACATTTGTACTTTCCGAATTTGCTGTTCCTAGACTCTTTTGTCATCCTTTAGGACTTTGAGGTTCTACCCTCTGAGTTTTTGATTCAGAGCGTGCAAATGCTGAGATTTAAGTTTCAAGTTTGGGGATTAAGATTTTAGATTCGGGCATTTAAGATTCTCCTGATATATATTTTTTATTTGAGATTTGAGATTCTAAGATGTGAGTTTTTGGCTTTCTTGGTTTGGATTGTGAAACTTTCGTATTGGCATTTTTTGTTCTCAATCAGTGTTTGTAATCTTAGGAGCATTGGGACTAATTTTCTAAAATCATAAACATAGAATATCTACATTTCTTATGCATGATCAATGCGAGCATCTTACTTTAACTACAGTGAACGGAAGAATTACGAAGCTGAAGTTAATTCGTAAATTTAAGATGCCAACTTCACCTTTGCTTGAAGTTAGAAATGATCAATTTAAAGGTTAATGAATGACTAAATTTACCTTATTTTTAATATTGATTCACTTGTGATAATTGTTATACGTATCTTAATGTTTCATGGTTTTCAGACTGGTAGTTTTTGCATAACTATACACCAAGTTTACGGTGAAAATGAGCCTCATAGGTGGTGGTTGAACGATTGCCCAAGTTATCTTGTAAACTTTTGCCAAATATGATGTATGGTGTCATGTGTATCAGTCTGATACGAGATTTTGTTTGACATACCAGTCTTCTATTTAAAGGATCAGGAAATTCTCTATTTAACATGGTCTTTTTCCACGGCATGAAGGCGGACTACAACATCGCGCCCAAGGTCGAGCACTGCGCGTGCATGGTCGGCCTCCTGTGCAAATCCGGCCGACTCGAAGATGCTTTCAAGCTCGTGAGCGAGATGGAGGTAGAACCGAATGTTGTCATCTGGGGCACGCTCCTCAGCGCCTGCCGGGCCCAGCCGAACCTTGCGCTTGCCGAGCTCTGCGCCGAGAAGCTGCTCGTTTTGGAGCCCGGGAGTTCGGCAAATTATGTTGTTTTCTCTCCAATCTGTATGCCGATGCCGGGAGGTGGGACGATGCTCAGAACCTGAGAGGTGCCATGAGGAGGAAGAGAGTTGAGAAGACGGCCGCCTACAGTTGGATAGAGATCGAGAATGCTGTGCACATGTTTCTGGTTGGAGATGCGTCTCATCCCGAGTCAGATGAGATTATATGGGGTGGCTGAGGGATTGGGATTGCTGTTGAAGTGGGCTCATCATGGCACCCCACAGGCTCCGAGCGCTTGCTCTCTTGAGATTCACGGACGGGGCATGGCAGATTGGGGCGATTATACATCAAGTTGTTGAGATTCATGATCAGGGCATGGAAGATTGAGGTGATTATCAAATTGTTTTCTCTGTGTATTTATTTACTTTCTTCCGAGTGAAGAAGGGAAATTCCTGATGGTAGAATCATCTGTTTCCAGTAGGGCTGTAAACGGGTCGGATTCGGTAGCGGATTCATCAGAATCCGATTCCGATTCCGATAAGGGTTAAGGGGTTCCGATTCCGATTCCGATAATTTCGGAATCACTATGTTCCGATTTCGATCCGATTCCGATTCCGTTATCGAAATCGGAACCGAATCCGATAAAATCCGAAATGCATATTAAATATTAATTTTTATTCAAAAGTGAGTCAATAATTCATATATAATTATTAAAATTTGATATAATCTTCTTAAAATTTTATTTTTATTATTTTATCAATTTATATATTATATTTTATAATTTATTTACCTTCATTTTATTTAATTTTATTTATATATAATTATTTTTTATCGAAATTGGATTAACGAAAACGGAACCAACTGATTCCGATTCCGATTCCGATAAGCTACCGGAATATCCGATTCCGATTCCGATAACTTATAGGATACAAAAACAAGTTCCAAACCCGTTAATTTTTATCGAAATCGAATCGAAATATCGGAATATCGGATTCCGTTTACACCCCTAGTTTCCAGATTTGATTCAAAATAGCAGACCTAGTTGAGCATTCGGCTGCCAGAGAGACTCATTATTTATGTTTGATATTTGTCTCATCAAGCGTTTGCCGGTTGCTCTTTTAAATCTAGTCAGTTGGAAGTTGAATTCAAATAAGAGCTCAATGCAAATTTTAGCTTGAACTCAATGTGAACTCATTTACGAAGTTTCACATTTCGATTGAGGATGATTCGCAAAATTCAAGTTTAAATGTATTCATAAAATTCAAACTTTAGTTTAAATTCAAATTAAATTTTATTTAACTTAGTTAGTAGATCTATTTATTTTCTATGATTAGTACATTTTACATTATTCTTAAAATAAACATTTCATTAATTAGTTGATCAAGTGCTCAAATAAATTACTCATGAACCATATCTAGTAAAATAGGATATCTTTTTCGTCACGAACAAAAAGATCTGCCCGAGCTCAGATTGATAATATTTTCTTTTTCCCTTTCAAGCCTGTTCAACTAATATAATGAGCAAGCAAAATCGAGTGCTATGGAGCCAAGTCAGGTGTATCGTCCGATTTGCACCCGTACTATGATCGAGTCGTCGAATTGCCCACAGTTATGCATCACGCCTGCTCTGCGTGAGAGAAGAGAGGAACTGGTTCCGGGATCTGCTTGCTGATACCGTCTGTAGCTAACAAGTTAACTTGCTGAGCCTGGAAGAACACTCGAATATCGGCTCGATGGTCTGCAGGAGACACCTTGAATCTTGATATGATCTGCAGTTTCATCACACAAAGAGGGAGAAAAGTACCCATTCCGGGAAATCTGATTCAGGTTCTTGCCCTAAAAACATGTTAAAAATCTTGAGCCTAAACAGACACTGAAATTGTTGAAAGGTTTTATCCCATATTGGCCACCGGAGGAGTATTCCATGCCTTTATCATAGCCTGGACCTGGGTCTCCTCAGCGCACGTGCGTTTTTGGAATTTCACATGGTATCAGAGCTGGTCAGACTGTATGTAACGTTATGAATATTTTAATATTAAATAATATTGTTTTTATTAGTTAGGAGATTATTATCGTATTTACACCCTCCTTTCCGTTATACCACCTTCCGTTTTTCTCTCCTCCGGATTGCCCAAGCGAACCGTCCCCTTCCTTTCTCTCTCGCGTCCGCATCCTCTTCGCCAACGCTCTGCCGCCGCGACCCCGTCGCCGCGTCACCCAGCCCCTCCGCCCGTGGCCACTGCAGCGCCGCCGCCTCTCACGGCAACCCCCCCCCCCTCGTTGGTCTCCATCCCCGTCGTCACCCGCCGCCGTCCGCCGCGACCGCGGACAGCCCCGCCCGCGCGCACGCGGTTTTCGCCGCGGAGAACGCGCCCCTCCGGCCGCGTGTCCGCCGCGGCGGCCGCCGCGTCAGTCCAGCCGCCCGCAGCAGCCTCGCGCGCCGCGTGTTCGCCCGCGCCGCCCTCGTCACCGCCCGCGCGCGAGCGCCGGGCCGCCCGCTTGCGTGCCCCGCCCGCCGTCCCGCGTCGCCGCGGCAAGCCCATTGCGCGCCTCTCCCGCACGATGCCGTCCCCCACCTCGCGCCCGCGGCCAGCCGCTCGTGCGTGTGCCGCTTCGCCCCTCCGCCGCTCGCCGGCATCGCCGGCCACCGTGCGCCAGCCCTCCTTCCCCGTGCGCCATCTCCCCTGCGCGCCGATGTGCCCCCGCCCCTATCCACCGTAAGTTCTCTCTCTTATATATATTCTCCCCTAGCTCCTACTATCCATGATATTATTTATTTCTCCTTGATCTTTTCTCTATATTTCCCTTGATCCGATGGCCTAACCCCATTCTATATGTCCTTTTCCGCAACATTAGTAAAGGGAGATATCTTATTTGAGTTGCTTGGATTGTGCCTAATGCGTCGCAACATTCGGTATCATATTTGGTCACCGATTTCCAACTCTTCAGCCGTCATTTCGGTAGGCATCCTTGACGTGTCTATTAATTATCATTAAATTTCTACTTAATCCTCCATGACTTGTAGTGATTATTATTGAGTTAATTAGCCGGTTTAGTGTTGTATGTCGTGATTAACTAGCATGGTTAGTCTACTTGTTCTATGTTGTGCGTAATAGGGCTCTTGTTAGGGAGATTATTATAGCATCTTCATCATGATTAATTTAGTAGATTGTTAGTTGATTTTAGTTCTTTTAGTTGGTATGTTTTTAACTACTCTTTTGTTATATAGGTGTGGTGATAGGTTAATAAGATTAGATAATATTTATATAGTTTATTCCATCTATTTCGGATATGTTATTGTCATTAATTTAGGTGATAGGGTCTGTTTGGGTCCGTTCCTATCATGTTAGTCCTTACTTATTCTTGTCATTTTTATGGTTCTAGATCATGCATAGGTGGTTCGAGTGTGGTTGATCATGCTATTTGCATTGATGGTATGTTTATTCATTGCATGGTATAGTTTATATCATTCGATCTTGCATAAGTATGATCATGGCATGGCATGATCGAGGTGGATGCATGATGCATTGAAATTTTAATGAAAACAAATGTACACCGGACTAGTTAGTCGTGACCCGAGGCGGCGGAGGTTAGAACATCCGGTGCATCCTTCGATCCCGGATACCGCGGTTTGTCCCTGTGCCACCACCTTTGCCTAGGTGCACTATGGGATTTCGTTTAGCTATATGGTCGCTTATATATGATAGATCTGGTGGTACTGGTTGAGGTGGCAAGACGACGCATTCCTTGCTAATAATGAGAAAAAGGTGTGGTTCTTATTAGATGATAGGTGCATACGTGTGAATGTGGTCATTCATTAGAGGATAGGTGCACTTTTTGCATGGTATGGTATAGGTGGTCTAGGGATGTATTTCATTTTTGTCAATTGTCATGTTGGGTTGCTTGGTGTATGCATGGTTTGTTCCATTTATAGCATATCATCTTATGAAGCATGTAGTAGGTGATTATGCATGTGTTTACCTCATCTTTTCAGGTCGTTTTAAGGTGTTTATAGGTGCTGGTCGGTGTGATTATAGACTTTGGTTGGTAGTGTAAAATGCATGGATTAAGTCATATATCTAATGTATTGACTAGCCTATATTTACATATAATTGGTGTAGGTCTTGTACCTATTTAATTAACATCTAGAGCTTTTAGCTATCCGATTTGGCGGATGATGGGGTGTCTACTGAGTCGTCGTACTCATCCTAATCCTCTTATCAATTTTCAGGTAATCGGCAGTTTAGCGAAAGCGTGATGGATCGATTCTCGAGAAGATAATTAGATGATATTTATGGCGTACTAGATGGTATTTAGTTTTGTTTAGATTGTAGTGATTAGTGTTGTATTGGAATTTGAATTTGTGAAATTATGAACTTGGATCTAGTTGTTTTCATTCGTTCCAAACCGATATTTTTTTGGGGTTATTTTCCCCGTTACGTCGTCGGATTATGTTCCGCTGTGCAGGATTAAATCCGGGGCGTGACAGCTTGGTATCAGAGCCTTAACTCGGCCTTAAGGTCTATTTTTGACTAGCCCGAGTTTATGATATCGGTTTGGCTTAGACGAAATTGATGTTTGGAAGAAAATGATCTTGGATAGACAGAATAATTTATGTTGACTATTAGATTGAATGACATGGAAATTTGATATCACCTTATTACAGTTGTACGTTAGATTATTACATGTATCATTTTATGATGACTTAATTTTCAGATTTAGTGCATCTTGGAGTTTGGATTTATGTTCATAGGATAAGATTATCAAATTGGATTTGTTGAATTTTAATATTAGAGAGTGATCGGGACATTAGAGGCTTAGATGGGATGATCAATGTATGATGACCAATTTTCAGTTTTGTTCGATATTGTGGTTTGGCTTGATGAAGAATTGCTTTTTTATCAATATTGAGGTAAGATTCTTGATTTATATATATCTGATTATCGAATGATTGATATACGATGCTTGATCATTATTAGGTTGGTTTATACTTTAAGCTTGAAGTTTTCAGATTTAACATGATTAGTGATTTGGATTGATGCTAAATTCAATGGTCAGAATCATGATGATATTATATGATCAATAGATAAATGATAGATTAGTGAATCTTCAAATTGATTTAATTGGATAATCTATATGGGATGACGATGATGATTTATTTTGTCTATCTAGGATTAATCCGATTTATCATTGTATGTTAATTGATGGAATATCAATGAGTGGTATGAGGATAGGATGACATGTGATTTTGGTATTGGATCTATCTAGATGTGAGGTGAAATGGTGATTGATGTATTACCTTTGATATGGTTTCAATGGAAGAGAAATGAGATTATCAATTTGAAATTTCAGAGTAAGATTAAGAGAATTTTATCTTGCTTTGAATAAGTGATATTTTTGTGCTACCAAGTATGAAATACGACCGTACAAGCATGAGGATGTGATATTCGGGTGCTAGTATCGAGTTTGAGAATTAAAAGATGGTTTGAGTATGATTGTAGTAAGGTTGGTCGTGCTATCTCTGTTGATTAATATTATAGTTATACACTCTATCATGATCTTTCATCTATATGCTCAAACTTTTGAACTTCTTTATCTTGCTATATCTTACTTGATCAATCTAGCCAAATCTTGACTCTAGATCATCTTAAATTGTATGTTGTGACCATTCATAGGTTGATCTTATGTGGAGTTTGGACCCCGGTCTATTGGAGGTGATCTTTTAGATTAGATAGAGATATCATGATGATGGGATATATCTTGCTAATTGTTTGGAAGTAGTTAGAATATGAATATAAACTTATTTTAAAGAAGAAGTGAGAATGAATCGTGAGAGTGGTAGATATAGTAGATAGATTTGTAGAAGAGGAGAGTTGAGAATTCATTGAAAGTGAGAATCATTTTGTCGATTATATGTGATTATAAATAGATAATATTTTTATGATGAAGATTAGAGATAAATTCTTGATTATAATTTGATAGCAACAAGTTTAGACAAAAAGATATTGCAGTAGATATACTTGATTAAAGTTTGAATCATTATTGTTTAGGTGATGTTACTATCGTCAAAAGTAGTAAACTCAGTAAAATTACTTGGGAAGTTAGAGATTTGGTCTTCTTGAGGACTTAAATAATATGGATGATATGAGGTGATTATATTTGAGATCATGTGTATGAATGATATAGAGGTTAAGAATAATTGAATTGATTGGGTAAGTGGATAACATAAATCTTGAGTTATATTTCATTTTATTGCATCATTCCCGTGAGAAGCTTTAGTTATGAGATGGAATTGAACTATAGTAGCCTTAATGAGAATGTGTCAAATTTAGAGAATGAATTTCCAATATGAATTTTGGAATAGATTTACGAAAACATAGGCATGTGCATAGCATTGATAATCTTTTTGATATTTGGGATGAGGTTTATAGAAGATCATATATAAACTTTAGAGCATAGGCGATTATCTAGATAGGGTTGTAATCGTTTAAGTTTATGGCAATCGGTTTTATAGCATGATCATATTATCTAGATCATCATCTATTATCTATCAATATTGAACTCACGAGTTATTTCTATCTACCTTGATCTGAGTTGGGCTTATCCAATCTGAGAACTCATTCTCTCTTCAAATCTTGATTTACAAACTTAGCTAGAAGTATACTTTGCCTACTTAGATTTAGATTTGAGTAGATGGTGATAGATTGATTGTCATATTGTGAATAAATGTAGTAGATGAATTAGTTAGACCGAAATTCATTAGAAAAGATCTTTAGATAAAAGATTGTAAAGAGGAATGGCTAAGGAATTTTTCTTCTCTATTGTAGATTATGTGATCAATACGAATAATGATATAGCTTCGTATTTAGTAAATCCAATCACTTTAGTGATGATGATGAGGTATATCACCTTTAGATAAGATATTGGTTGGATCAATTAAATTTGATATTGGATCATAATTGGATTATTAATTAGATAAGTAGATTGTGTAGTTGATAGCACTATGGATGTATGCTATGATGTTAATTTTTTTTTTTTTCAAATTTAATGTATTGAAATGTTAGATAGAAGTTGATCAATGTTATCAATCTTAGACAAGGTTATTAATTCGAGAAATGTAAAGACTATTGGATTATTGAATACTTTTGTGAAGGATACTTGATCCATATCATATTGATCTGCAAAACTTTCAAATTCACACATCGAAAATTCATGTTAATGATCATTAGAAGTAAGGTCATGAGGTAATGTGATTGGATGATATAGATAATGTATAGATAATTTAGATTGATAGATATGTGGATAGAGAGTTTGGTCACATATATCAAAATTCAGTAGCAAGGTAGAATTTTTGAAAAGATTGTTATGATAGATATGAGAATAATTAGATCAATTCATCTGGTCTACGTGAGAATAATGAACTTGAGTGATATATGTGATTTGGGAGAATGCCTATATGATATGAGATGTTTTCATAGATTAGAGATTTTTAGATTTGATTTTTATTATTGTATGATATTTGGATTATGAGATTGAAGTGGAGAGGATATTGTTAACTAATAAGGTTACATTGAGGATGATATTAGTAGAAAAAGAGATGAGGTGTCTTCACCTGTAGTTGTTCGTGAGTTCGGTTGAATTTTCGAGGACGAAAATTTTGTTAGGAGGGTAGATTGGTAACGTTATGAATATTTTAATATTAAATAATATTGTTTTTATTAGTTAGGAGATTATTATCGTATTTACACCCTCCTTTTCCGTTATACCACCTTCCGTTTTTCTCTCCTCCGGATTGCCCAAGCGAACCGTCCCCTTCCTTTCTCTCTCGCGTCCGCATCCTCTTCGCCAACGCCCCCGCCGCCGCGACCCCGTCGCCGCGTCACCCGGCCCCTCCGCCCGTGGCCACCGCAGCGCCGCCGCCTCTCACGGCAACCCCCCCCCCTCGTTGGTCTCCATCCCCGCCGCCGCCGCCGTCCGCCGCGACCGCGGACAGCCCCCGCCCGCGCGCACGCGGCTTCGCCGCGAGAACGCGCCCCTCCGGCCGCGTGTCCGCGCGCGGCGGCCGCCGCGTCGCTCCAGCCGCCCGCAGCAGCCCCCGCGCCGCGTGTTCGCCCGCGCCGCCTCGTCCCGCCCGCGCGCGCGAGCGCCGCCGCCCCGCTTGCGTTGCCCCGCCCCGCCGTCCCGCGTCGCCGCGCGGCGAAGCCCATTGCGCGCCCTCCCCGCACGATGCCGGCCCCCACTCGCGCCCGCGGCCCCGCCGCTGTGCGTGTGCCGCTTCGCCCCCTCCGCCGCTGTGGCATCGCCGGCCACCGTGCGCCAGCCCCTCCTTCCCCGTGCGCCATCTCCCCTCGCGCGCCGATGTGCCCCGCCCCCTATCCACCGTAAGTTCTCTCTCTTATATATATTCTCCCCTAGCTCCTACTATCCATGATATTATTTATTTCTCCTTGATCTTTTCTCTATATTTCCCCCTTGATCCGATGGCCTAACCCCATTCTCTATATGTCCTTTTCAAGAACATTAGTAAAGGGAGATATCTTATTTGAGTTGCTTGGATTGTGCATCATGGCCGCAACATTCGGTATCATATTTGGTCACCGATTTCCAACTCTTCCAAATAGCGTCATTTCGGTAGGCATCCTTGACGTGTCTATTAATTATCATTAAATTTCTACTTAATCCTCCATGACTTGTAGTGATTATTATTGAGTTAATTAGCCGGTTTAGTGTTGTATGTCGTGATTAACTAGCATGGTTAGTCTACTTGTTCTATGTTGTGCGTAATAGGGCTCTTGTTAGGGAGATTATTATAGCATCTTCATCATGATTAATTTAGTAGATTGTTAGTTGATTTTAGTTCTTTTAGTTGGTATGTTTTTAACTACTCTTTTGTTATATAGGTGTGGTGATAGGTTAATAAGATTAGATAATATTTATATAGTTTATTCCATCTATTTCGGATATGTTATTGTCATTAATTTAGGTGATAGGGTCTGATTGGGTCTGTTCCTATCATGTTAGTCCTTACTTATTCTTGTCATTTTATGGTTCTAGATCATGCATAGGTGGTTCAGGTGTGGTTGATCATGCTATTTGCATTAATGGTATGTTTATTCATTGCATGGTATAGTTTTTATCATTTGATCTTGCAAAAGTATGATCAAGGCATGGCATGATTGAGGTGGAAGCATGATGCATTTGAAATTTTAATGAAAACGGCTACACCAGACACTAGTTAGTCGTGACCCGAGGGCAAGCGGAGGTTAGAACCCCGGTGCATCCTTCGATCCCGGATACCGCGGTTTGTCCCCGTGCCACCACCGCCTAGGGTGCACTATGGGATTTCGTTTAGCTATATGGCATCGCTATATATGATAGATCCGGTGGTAGCCGGTCGAGGTGGCAAGACGACGCATTCCTTGCTAATAATGAGAAAAAGGTGTGGTTCTTATTAGATGATAGGTGCATCCGTGTGTGAATGTGGTCATTCATTAGAGGATAGGGTGCACTTTTGCATGGTATGGTATAGGTGGTCTAGGGATGTATTTCATTTTTGTCAATTGTCATGTTGGGTTGCTTGGTGTATGCATGGTTTGTTCCATTTATAGCATATCATCTTATGAAGCATGTAGTAGGTGATTATGCATGTGTTTACCTCATCTTTTCAGGTCGTTTTAAGGTGTTTATAGGTGCTGGTCGGTGTGATTATAGACTTTGGTTGGTAGTGTAAAATGCATGATTAAGTCATATATCTAATGTATTGACTAGCCTATATTTACATATAATTGGTGTAGGTCCTGGTACCTATTTAATTAACATCTAGGGCTTTTAGCTATCCGATTTCGGCGGATGATGGGGTGTCTACCGAGTCGTCGTACTCATCCCAATCCTCTTATCAATTTTCGTGTAATCGGGTTTAGCGCAATGGGAAGCGTGATGGATCGATTCTCGAGAAGATAATTAGATGATATTTATGACTAGATGGTATTTAGTTTTGTTTAGATTGTAGTGATTAGTGTTGTATTGGAATTTGAATTTGTGAAATTATGAACTTGGATCTAGTTGTTTTCATTCGTTCCAAACCGATATTTTTTTTGGGGTTATTTTCCCTGCTACGTCGCTGGATTATGTTCTACTGGTGCAGATTAAATCCGGGCGTGACTTGGTATCAGAGCCTTAACTCGGCCTTAAGGTCTATTTTTGACTAGCCCGAGTTTATGATATCGGTTTGGCTTAGACGAAATTGATGTTTGGAAGAAAATGATCTTGGATAGACAGAATAATTTATGTTGACTATTAGATTGAATGACATGGAAATTTGTTATCACTATTAGAGTTCTACGTTAGATTATTACATGTATCATTTTATGATGACTTAATTTTCAGGATTTAGTGCATCTTGGAGTTTGGATTTATGTTCATAGGATAAGATTATCAAATTGGATTTGTTGAATTTTAATATTAGAGAGTGATCGGGACATTAGAGGCTTAGATGGGATGATCAATGTATGATGACCAATTTTCAGTTTTGTTCGATATTGTGGTTTGGCTTGATGAAGAATTGCTTTTTTATCAATATTGAGGTAAGATTCTTGATTTATATATATCTGATTATCGAATGATTGATATACGATGCTTGATCATTATTAGGTTGGTTTATACTTTAAGCTTGAAGTTTTCAGATTTAACATGATTAGTGATTTGGATTGATGCTAAATTCAATGGTCGTAATCATGATGATATTATATGATCAATAGATAAATGATAGATTAGTGAATCTTCAAATTGATTTAATTGGATAATCTATATGGGATGACGATGATGATTTATTTTGTCTATCTAGGATTAATCCGATTTATCATTGTATGTTAATTGATGGAATATCAATGAGTGGTATGAGGATAGGATGACATGTGATTTTGGTATTGGATCTATCTAGATGTGAGGTGAAATGGTGATTGATGTATTACATCGGGCAAGTATATGGTTTCAATGGAAGAGAAATGAGATTATCAATTTGAAATTTCGCAGTAAGATTAAGAGAATTTTATCTTGCTTTTGAATAAGTGATATTTTTGTGCTACCAAGTATGAAATACGGACCGTATAATGAGGATGTGATATTCGGTGCTAGTATCAGCTTTGAGAATTAAAAGATGGTTTGAGTATGATTGTAGTAAGGGTTGGTCGGTGTGCTATTGTTGATTAATATTATAGTTATACACTCCTCTATCATGATCTTTCATCTATATGCTCAAACTTTTGAACTCTTTATCTTGCTATATCTTACTTGATCAATCTAGCCAAATCTTGACTCTAGATCATCTTAAATTGTATGTTGTGACCATTCATAGGTTGATCTTATGTGGAGTTTGGACTCGGTCTATTGAGAGGTGATCTTTTAGATTAGATAGAGATATCATGATGATGGGATATATCTTGCTAATTGTTTGGAAGTAGTTAGAATATGAATATAAACTTATTTTAAAGAAGAAGTGAGAATGAATCGTGAGAGTGGTAGATATAGAGATAGATTTGTAGAAGAGGAGAGTTGAGAATTCATTGAAAGTGAGAATCATTTTGTCGATTATATGTGATTATAAATAGATAATATTTTTATGATGAAGATTAGAGATAAATTCTTGATTATAATTTGATAGCAACAAGTTTAGACAAAAAGATATTGCGTAGAGATATACTTGATTAAAGTTTGAATCATTATTGTTTAGGTGATGTTACTATCGTCAAAAGTAGTAAACCTGGTAAAATTACTTGGGAAGTTAGAGATTTGGTCTTCTTGAGGACTTAAATAATATGGATGATATGAGGTGATTATATTTGAGATCATGTGTATGAATGATATAGAGGTTAAGAATAATTGAATTGATTGGGTAAGTGGATAACATAAATCTTGAGTTATATTTCATTTTATTGCATCATTCCTGTGAGAAGCTTTAGTTATGAGATGGAATTGAACTATAGTAGCCTTAATGAGAATGTGTCAAATTTAGAGAATGAATTTCCAATATGAATTTTGGAATAGATTTACGAAAACATAGGCATGTGCATAGCATTGATAATCTTTTTGATATTGGGGATGAGGTTTATAGAAGATCATATATAAACTTTAGAGCATAGGCGATTATCTAGATAGGGTTGTAAGCAGTTTTAGTATATGGCAATCGGTTTTATAGCATGATCATATTATCTAGATCATCATCTATTATCTATCAATATTGAACTCACGAGTTATTTCTATCTACCTTGATCTCGAGTTGGGCTTATCCAATTCGAGAACTCATTCTCTCTTCAAATCTTGATTTACAAACTTAGCTAGAAGTATACTTTGCCTACTTAGATTTAGATTTGAGTAGATGGTGATAGATTGATTGTCATATTGTGAATAAATGTAGTAGATGAATTAGTTAGACCGAAATTCATTAGAAAAGATCTTTAGATAAAAGATTGTAAGAGGAATGGCTAAGAAATTTTCTTCTCTATTGTAGATTATGTGATCAATACCAATAATGATATAGCTTCAGATTTAGTGAATCCAATCACTTTAGTGATGATGATGAGGTATATCAGCCTTTAGATAAGATATTGGTTGGATCAATTAAATTTGATATTGGATCATAATTGGATTATTAATTAGATAAGTAGATTGTGTAGTTGATAGCACTATGGATGTATGCTATGATGTTAATTTTTTTTTTTTTCAAATTTAATGTATTGAAATGTTAGATAGAAGTTGATCAATGTTATCAATCTTAGACAAGGTTATTAATTCGAGAAATGTAAAGACTATTGGATTATTGAATACTTTTGTGAAGGATACTTGATCCATATCATATTGACCGCAAAACTTTCAAATTCACACATCGAAAATTCATGTTAATGATCATTAGAAGTAAGGTCAGCGAGGTAAATGTGATTGGATGATATAGATAATGTATAGATAATTTAGATTGATAGATATGTGGATAGAGAGTTTGGTCAACATATATCAAAATTCAAAGAGCAAGGTAGAATTTTGAAAAGATCCGTTATGATAGATATGAGAATAATTAGATCAATTCATCCGGTCTACGAGAATACTGAACTTGAGTGATATATGTGATTTGGGAGAATGCCTATATGATATGAGATGTTTTCATAGATTAGAGATTTTTAGATTTGATTTTTATTATTGTATGATATTTGGATTATGAGATTGAAGTGGAGAGGATATTGTTAACTAATAAGGTTACATTGAGGATGATATTAGTAGAAAAAGAGATGAGGTGTCTTCACCTGTAGTTGTTCGGTGAGTTCGGTTGAATTTTCGAGGACGAAAATTTTTGTTAGGAGGGTAGATTGTAACGTTATGAATATTTTAATATTAAATAATATTGTTTTTATTAGTTAGGAGATTATTATCGTATTTACACCCTCCTTTCCGTTATACCACACCTTCCGTTTTTCTCTCCTCCGGATTGCCCACGCGAACCGCCCCCCTCCTTCCTCTCCCGCGTTCGCACCCTCTTCGCCAACGCTCTGCCCCCGCGACCCCGTCGCCGCGTCACCCAGCCCCTCCGCCCGTGGCCACTGCAGCGCCGCCGCCTCTCACGGCAACCCCCCCCCCCCTCGTTGGTCTCCATCCCCGTCGTCACCCGCCGCCGTCCGCCGCGACCGCGGACAGCCCCCCCCGCCCGCCCGCGGTTTTCGCCGCCAGACCGCGCCCCCCCCGCCGCGTGTCCGCCGCGGCGGCCGCCGCGTCGGTCCAGCCGCCCGCAGCAGCCTGCGCCGCGTGTTCGCCCGCGCCGCCTCGTCACCGCGCGCGCGCGCGAGCGCCGCCCGCTTGCGTTGCCCCGCCCGCCGTCCCGCGTCGCCGCGGCGAAGCCCATTGCGCGCCTCCCCGCACGATGCCGTCCCCACCTCGCGCCCGCGGCCAGCCGCCCGTGCGTGTGCCGCTTCGCCCCCTCCGCCGCTCGTGGCATCGCCGGCCACCGTGCGCCAGCCCTCCTTCCCCGTGCGCCATCTCCCCTCGCGCGCCGATGTGCCCCGCCCCCTATCCACCGTAAGTTCTCTCTCTTATATATATTCTCCCTAGCTCCTACTATCCATGATATTATTTATTTCTCCTTGATCTTTTCTATATTTCCCCTTGATCCGATGGCCTAACCCCATTCTATATGTCCTTTTCCAAAGAACATTAGTAAAGGGAGATATCTTATTTGAGTTGCTTGGATTGTGCATCGCGTCGCAACATTCGGTATCATATTTGGTCACCGATTTCAACTCTTCCAGTCATTTCGGTAGGCATCCTTGACGTGTCTATTAATTATCATTAAATTTCTACTTAATCCTCCATGACTTGTAGTGATTATTATTGAGTTAATTAGCCGGTTTAGTGTTGTATGTCGTGATTAACTAGCATGGTTAGTCTACTTGTTCTATGTTGTGCGTAATAGGGCTCTTGTTAGGGAGATTATTATAGCATCTTCATCATGATTAATTTAGTAGATTGTTAGTTGATTTTAGTTCTTTTAGTTGGTATGTTTTTAACTACTCTTTGTTATATAGGTGTGGTGATAGGTTAATAAGATTAGATAATATTTATATAGTTTATTCCATCTATTTCGGATATGTTATTGTCATTAATTTAGGTGATAGGGTCGATTGGGTCCGTTCCTATCATGTTAGTCCTTACTTATTCTTGTCATTTTATGGTTCTAGATCACATAGGTGGTTCAGGTGTGGTTGATCATGCTATTTGCATTGATGGTATGTTTATTCATTGCATGGTATAGTTTATATCATTTGATCTTGCATAAGTATGATCATGGCATGGCATGATTGAGGTGGATGCATGATGCATTGAAATTTTAATGAAAACAGCTACACCGAGACTAGTTAGTCGTGACCCGAGGGCGCGGAGGTTAGAACGATCCGGTGCATCCTTCGATCCCGGATACCGCGGTTTGTCCCCGTGCCACCACCACTGCCTAGGTGCACTATGGGATTTCGTTTAGCTATATGGTACTGCTATATATGATAGATCTGGTGGTAGCTGGTTGAGGTGGCAAGACGACGCATTCCTTGCTAATAATGAGAAAAAGGTGTGGTTCTTATTAGATGATAGGTGCATCCGTGTGAATGTGGTCATTCATTGCAGGATAGGTGCACTTTTTGCATGGTATGGTATGTGGTGGTCTAGGGATGTATTTCATTTTTGTCAATTGTCATGTTGGGTTGCTTGGTGTATGCATGGTTTGTTCCATTTATAGCATATCATCTTATGAAGCATGTAGTAGGTGATTATGCATGTGTTTACCTCATCTTTTCGTGTCGTTTTAAGGTGTTTATAGGTGCTGGTCGGTGTGATTATAGACTTTGGTTGGTAGTGTAAAATGCATGGATTAAGTCATATATCTAATGTATTGACTAGCCTATATTTACATATAATTGGTGTAGGTCTCGGTACCTATTTAATTAACATCTAGGGCTTTTAGCTATCCGATTCGGATGATGGGGTGTCATCTTGAGTCGTCGTACTCATCCCAATCCTCTTATCAATTTTCGTGTAATCGGGTTTAGCGCAGCGGGCGTGATGGATCGATTCTCGAGAAGATAATTAGATGATATTTATGACTAGATGGTATTTAGTTTTGTTTAGATTGTAGTGATTAGTGTTGTATTGGAATTTGAATTTGTGAAATTATGAACTTGGATCTAGTTGTTTTCATTCGTTCCAAACCGATATTTTTTTTGGGGTTATTTTCCCCGGTTACGTCGTCGGATTATGTTCCGCTGTGCAGGATTAAATCCGGGGCGTGACACTGTAGACTCTGTCCCATGGAGTATTCAATGCCTTTATCATAGCCTGAACCTGAGTTTAGACTGTAGACTCTGTCCCATGGAGTATTCAATGCCTTTATCATAGCCTGAACCTGGGTCTCCTCAGCGCATGTGCGTTTTTGGAATTTCACATGGTATCAGAGCTGGTCAGACTGTAGGTTTTGTCCCATGGAGTATTCTATGCCTTTATCATAGCCTGGACCTGGGTCTCCTCAGCGCACGTGCATTTTTGGAATTTCCCAGAAATGTAGGGGAGTGTACCAATCTAAAAGCTTCTTGAGCCTGCAGTTTTATCGATGTCTGTTTGGTTGTTCCATCTACATTCTTTCTTTCGAAGATGGACTACCGATATGTGTTAACATTAGAGGATGATTCGTACACCCCTACATTTCACAGTCCAAATTAAGAACCAGGACCTCTGAGCTTCTCCAGAAACATAGTGGGGAATGCGATGAACTACTTGCAAAAAATTCACACCGTTGCCACCATTTCTGGTTCTGCCATCATATTAGCAGCTTCTATCAATTCCCCCCCCCCCCTTCTTTTCTCTATTCACTAACCTGCTTCGCCGGTGGGTCAACATGCATCAGGGACAGTTTACATTCATGGATTAGATATACAGACTGAGATGCACAGCAATATGGGTTTCTACCCACAACACGAGTGAGATATTCTGTTACTGAGCTTCAAATACATACACCTTCTTTGACCATGCCATGGTCTAATGACATATGAACACTACGATTGTTCTGCAACTGCGCGACCGCAGTTTGCTCTGGGAAGAACTGACGGGCAAGGAGCACCTGATGCTTTATGGCAGGCTGAAAAACGTTGAAGGCCTTGAGCTGACACAAGCAAGGCTGATGGTTTATCTTTCATTCAGGTGTTGTTTGTTGTTAGGACTGGATCGTTGTTATGCTTCTAACCCGTAGAAGCTCCAGGACGGTTGAAGAATCTTTGAAGGATGTGGACTGTTTACTTGTGGCATTGCCAATCGAGAAAGTGGGAGAATACAGTGGCGGCGTGAAGAGGGGGCTCAGTGTTGCTATCTCAATGATCGGTGATCCCAATTAGGTATCTACATATCATGTCTTCCTCTGTTCCTCGATCGAAAATTTGCAGCCATTACTGAGATTGAGAATGTCCTCAATCTACCCACCCAGATTATATTCAAGGATGAACCAAGTGCTGGCCTGGATCCTATTAACTACGCAAAGAATGAAGGATAGTACAAATTTGATTACCAGTAACATCTCATCCCCGCCCCCTCTCATAAACTTTCATCATTGTGCCATGCATCATGTACTTAACAGCCACCGCACATACAGCACATTCAATAGAAGAAGAAGCAGAGTTTCTGTGCGATCGAGTGGCGATCGCGGTAGACGGGGGCCTCCGATTCATAGGAAATGCGAATGAGGTAAGCAGTAATGTAATTAGGTCGATCTTCTGAACAGGTCCAGTTGCCTTGTGATTCAGGGACTCACCTCTTCGAAAATTGGACGGCTGAAGGCTGGGTATGGTGGCGGCTCCGGTGTGTCCACGGTGATGGCGCCCTCGGACAAGGAGGAAGAGGTGGAGGGGAAGAGCTACTGGGGCGGTAGTCGCCCGATGCAGAGAGGATCTACCGCGTACCTGGTACAGAGAAGTTCCGGCCGCCGGCAAACGGCGCCGGTGTTGCCAGAGTGCTCCCACCGCGCGGTGGAGGATCTCAGGCGCCGGTGTTGCCGAAGGGGAGTGATCGGCGGTTCTTCGGGATCCGTAGCGGGTAAAAGAGCGATTGTTGGTACGGGGGGTGGCTTCGTGTACGATCGCTGATGAACAGCTTGGAATCGTTAGCAAATCTTCATCTGGGCAGAAATGTTGAGCAAGTATTTATTGCTCCTCATACCCAATCTATCTCATGAAAAATCGCACGGTAAGGCATTAAAAAAAAAAGTTTACGCCATTGCCGGGGATTGAACCCGGGTCACCCGCATGATAGGCGAGAATACTCACCACTAGACTACGACGACTGATCGATTATTCATTAATTATTTTTTATATCAATCAAAATAAAGATTAAAATGATTTTTTTGCAACGAAGTTTATAAAATAATAATACTTAAAAGTATAAAATATTTTAATTTTAATAACAAAAAAGAATCAAAATAAATTTTCAAATATTAATCCAAACGGAATCACATTCTTAATGAATCCAGAATCAAAATGAGAAAATGACTAAACCGCTATCCATTCCTACTACGCGCAGCCCTGGCGGCGGGTACAACGCACACGCAGCTGGCAGCAGCTGCCAACCGGGGCCCACGAAGAGGAAGGAGGCGCCGGTGGTCCGTGGCGCCCCCCCCCCCCCCCCCCACCCACCCTGTAGGTAAGTCAAACACAAGATATTTCAGACGGGCCGTGCCTTGCCTGCCTCCGGGCAAGCGCTTAGCAGCCGACCACCGTAGCCGGTGCGCAGATGCCTCTGGAAACTTGACCTCAAAATAATATATGCGATTGTAAATAAATTTTGAAATTTTGAAATTTTAATTTGACTCCAACAAAAAATAATGAATTCGAAACTGATTTGTGCATCTTGTGAGTTATCGAAATTGAGATCTGTTGATTCTTTTTTTATTTATCTAATTTTAATAAATATATATACATAAAATTAATTAGATTAAAGTTAAATAAATTATAAAATACGATAAGACGATAAAAATAAAATTTTGAAGTAGTTATATCAAATTTTAATCATTATATATGAGTTACTATAAAAATTACTTAATTTGATCCCGATCAAAAATCAAAATAAAATGATTCTGAAATCATCAACGTCAGAATCGAAACACCTTAACTTTTATCGGAATCAAAATCAAATCCTAATAATTCTACCCTCCAAACTCCCAACGTCTTCTTATAAATCTCAAAATCGTGACGTTGGAGTCAGAAATACACGATATGAAAAGCCAGAACTATATATACAAGAAAACAGGTGGATCTCGATACATTTATCGACATGATACGAAACTAGTTTCTACCAGAACCGGCGCACATCTCTGGGGAGGGAGCGATCGCCCGCGTATCGCCGCCGGCACCGCAGTCAAGATCGTAGAGAGTACGGAGCAACATGACCACAAGCCTTCCATTAGAACAGTATGGTACAACAGCTCAAAAGCTTTGAGTCCGGAGACGAAGAAGACGACAGCGACGACGACAAAGAACAAGGCGGGTTCTTCCTACAAGCCTTATTTCCTCTCCCTCTCTACCAACTCTTTATTCTCCACGACCAGACACGGAACTCTTCTGAAAGACGCGCATCACCGGGATGATTACAGAACAGCATGTACACAAATACGAACGGAGCAATTCGCCGCCGCCGGCGAGAACCTCTCAGTAGGAAGGCCAGAGCCAGAAGGGCGGCTCCTCCACCGGGAACGTCGACCCGTAGTGGTGGCACGAGCCGTCCTCGAGCTTGGGCAGGCCGTACATCATCTCTTCCTCGTCCTCGCCGTGAGAGAGGTCCGAGTAGTCCTGCTGATCGAACGCGTTCGGCGACTCCGCCGGCCCGAACGCCGGGCGGCGCACGCCGTCGTCGCTGCCGCGGGGGCTTTCGGCGTCGACCACCGCGCTGTGGGCGGAGCCGACGTCTTCCTGCCTGCACCCTTCCGCCGGAACGCCGGGATCTCCGGCCTCCGACGGGGCGTCGGGGTCTCCCGGCTTTTGTGCGAGCTGCTGCAAGATGGTATCTTTGGGTTCAAGAGCAGTCGCCATGGCCTTCCTGCCCTTCTCTCTGAGGAGGAGCTTCTCGGTTAGAGCAGTAACCTGCCAAGCATTCATAACCTCAATATTAATATCATTTGGCTTTTGCTAAGTTGCAAATGGACCTTTCAAAATTACATGCAACAGTAAAAACAAATTATCTTCAAGCCCTTAAAAATTTAGACCTTTTGTTTAGGGTACTTATATTTAGACCCCACCCCCTGTGGAGTGTGGACTACTTGTACACTTGGAAGTAACCCATGTTGGGGCCCCAAGTCTAAATCTTTAAGAAGTCTGTAAGGATCGAGCTACGAATATTTAAGGTACGGAAAGTTATTTTAATTCCATACATCGCCAAGCGGTCAAAAAGGAAATGAATACCCTTCATAAACACTCAAAACAGACACAAGAAGAGACTAAAATATAACTTAGTAAATTTAAAGAAATCCAAACACAACAAGAGAGACTGCTCTTACTTACGTAGAAGCAACGCCCAGGGCTCCACTAAGCTAGCTAGGTCTGCATCTCAAGAGAATCAAAGACCCACAAGCCTTTGTTTCTTTGTAGAGCTTTGTTGCATGGAGTCAATGTCATCAAAAGTACCACTGTGCAAACTTTTTTTTTTTTAAATAACAGGTAGTGGTGGAGAATCTAATAGTTCTTTCCAACAAGATGACGATGACGATGATCTTGGAGCATCTCGAGCGAGTAGCTTAAAGCCTTAAACACTCGGCTGTGTGACGAACAGAGGGGGGGAAAAGCTAGTGTTCACGTGCATGCCTGGAATCAAGAAGGCTTTGCTTTTGTATGCCCTACTTGGTTATAATATTAAGAATGATATTATATCAATTGTGAGAGGATAGAGGCAGACATGTATTACAATTGATACCTTGTTTGTATGACACATTTCAAAATTAATATTATTAGCTAAACATCTAGTGCTGATGTATATCTGTGTTATCAAAGACAGTCAGAGAGGAGGGGAACCCTTGCCTCCTCGACTCATCCAGAACAGCCCAGGAGATAGCCCCTGCTGCTTCCAGGCATGTCTGCCCTGCCTCCGACACCTTCTTAGCTCAGTTCGGGTGGGAAAGACAAGCAATCGGGATCTGATTTCTGATCCTGCATCCCCAAAAAGGAGAGATACACAACTTAAAAGTGAACCGCTCCCTGTGCGCTAAATTGCCCCGGTCTGACCGGCGGTTTGGCGGCCAGGATTGTTCGCTCTAAGTTGCATAGCTGACTTATTAGGCCCATGGGATCCAAAATCAGACCCGCAGACCCTGTATCCTCTGCCCAAGCATGGCAGTCAGCACTCCACCAGTGGATCACCGTTATGAGGTGACGGCCTTTGACAACATAGAGGCGGACACATGTATTACAATTGATGTCTTGTTTGTACGACAAACTTCAAAATTAATATTAAGAGCCAAATATCTTGTGCTGATTTATAATTATCAATATCAATTTCAAAATTAATAATGATAAAAATGTTCAACAATGTTATGATAACAGGCTGTTACCTCGGCTTTCAGGTCCTCTTTCTCCCTGATCAGCTTCTCGTGGTCGGCCTTGAGGCTGTCATAGCAGGTCTTGAGGGCCTGGTAGTCCCTCTCCAGCTGCTTCGTCTTCCAGCGGGCTCGCCTGTTCTGGAACCAGACTGCCACCTGTCTCGGCTGCAGTCCCAGCTCTCTCGCAAGTTGCACTTTCCTCTCAGGTTCCAGTTTGTTCTCTATCTCGAAACTCCGCTCCAGGAACTGGACCTGATCGGCGCTCAGCCGCCTCTTCTTCTCCGGCTGGTGGAACTCATCGGAATCATCGATCCCGGTTTCCTGATCCAGATCGACCTGCCGGAAGAAGGAGCTCTCCGCTACGCTCCCTCTGACGTCTTCAAGATTCACCATGGAAGTGTATCGTCAATACTAAGATTACTGCACAGCAAGGAGCAGGAAGAACAGCGGAAGGATCCAAGAAAAGAGAAGATACTGTTCAGCTGTGTTTTTCTGTTTCAATTAATATTAAATACCTCTATCACCACTAATTTTGAAATTGTTACTGACAAATTATCATAAGTTGTTTGATTATCAATATCAATTTTGAATTTTTTAGTACAAACAAGGCAAAGTTGTAATGTGTCCACCAATCAATTTTTTACTATATTCTCAAGAAATATCAATATCAAAATTGATAAGATATCATCTTAATATTCTAATCCAGCCGGGCATAAAACAGAAGTATCCAAACGTATTGACACCAGATGGGCACTTCGCTCTTCAAAAAAAAATAAAAAACTGATGGGCACTTCGGGCTTGATGAATATCGGGGAGTAGAAGGATAAATCAATCCTAAATATGTACTCAGCATGCATCTCCATGACAAACGTGAATTCCGATAATACAATAAATGGCAATCTATGAACAATTCGTATAATTTCAGTTTTACAGTATTAGTTGAAAGATGCATCTAGCAGAAAAAATGGAAAGAGCATCAGCAACCGCTAAAGAACACAGCGCATCAAATCACCGATCATTAACCAAAAAGAAACGACGAGAAAAGCTGGCGAACATCTGAATCTCGATTGGATAACAACCAGGAGAATCGAGTGTAAACAGTTCTCTAAAGATTCTATCTTTTCATGCATAGCAGAGAGAACAGAAACGCGATAAAGAAAATGAAATTAGACCTGTCATTTCATCAAGTTTCAGAGGTAAGAAAAAACAAGCAAGGATCCATAAGAAAAAAAAACAGAACTTGCAGGAATTCACCTGGAAAAGCGAGAACGAAAACAGGTGCAGATAATTATCATGTAAACCGGGATCACCGAATAATTACCGTAGAAACGAAAAGATTCTATTTTTTTTATATAGCAGAGAGATCAGAAACGCGAGAAAGAAAATGAAACTAGACCTATCATTTCGTCAAATTTCCAAGGGCAAAAAAGCAAGGATCCGTGACCCCCAAAAAAAATTGCAGGAATTCACCGGGAATAGGTAGAATGAAAATGGATGCAGATCATTACCATGTAAACCGGGAGCACCGGAAGCCAAGAGAGCCTCGATCTCCTCCTGCGAGATGCCCTCGTTCTGCAGGATCACCACCATGTTCGAAGCACTATAAACCCTCCTTCCTGTCATCTCCTTTCCTCGGAATCAGAAGCCGCAAAAGGACGAACTGAACAAGAACAGAAAGAAGAAGAAGAAGAAGAAGAAGAAGAAGAAGAGAAGATGGGCACTCAAAAGGCGATGCTATCGCCTTTCGAACTAAGAGTCCGGAGACGCATCACTTCTCCGACCCACCGGGCTCGTCCTCCTTGCCACCGCTCTATCCTCTACTGCTTATGACGAAAGAAGCTGGTGATCATGACTATGGAGCCCTGGGAAACCAGAGAGCACGGGTAGCTGACCCCCATCCCGCTCAGCAGGAGAGTTGCAGAGGAGAACCCGGGCAGCGGAGGGGAGGTCTGCGAGGAGGAGAAGAGGGAGCAAAGGAGAGGGAGCTTATGGAGATGTGGGGATGATGTCGAGATAAGGTAGAGGGAAAGAGGAGAGCTCGGAGAAGCGGCGGAGGTGACGGGTGGGGGGCCTCCTGTTCCGTGTCTTTTCTCCCCTGTTTAACTATGCTGCTTCTGTTGTTCCATGGGGTGGTGAAAAGGATACGGAAAGCCTAGGCTTCCTTTCTTTAACCAAGACAGAAGAAAGGGAGTAGGCTTTTCTGTTGGATTGACTGAAATGTCCCTAGTTGACCAGAATTGAAAAGTATGCTTGTAACTTTGCCCATGATGAGATAGATTTTATTTTATTTTTTATTTTGTAAAAAAATGGCAAAAACAAAATCAATAAATCAACCCTAATGTGAACAGCTGTTTGATTACATGCATGAAATTTCTTTATGTTTCTTTTTAGTTATTTTTTAGATATGTTCCAATTGTATTGAATTATCTTTATTAATGTTGTTTTTTTTTAAATTTTGTTGTGTGATTATAAATCTACAATACCGTACAGCAGTGAACAGTAAACAACAAAAAACACTATATACCCAAAATAAGTATAGTTGAGGGAGTTATATTGGATTGACTGAAATGTCCCTATTTGACTTTACTTGAAAAAGTATACTTGTAGCTTTGCTCATGATGAGCTAGATTTTATTTTGTCTTCCATTTTGTAAAAAAAAATGTCAAAAACATATTTAACAACTCGACTTTAATTGTAACAACTGTTTGATTATTTGAAATCTCTTTCTATTCTTTTCAGTATACTTAAACTGTATTGAGTTATCTTTATTGATGTTGTTTTTTGAAATTTTGTTGTATGATTATAAATCTACAATACGGTACAGCAGTGAACAGTAAACAATAAAAACACTATATATCCAAAAAAAGAATACTTAAGGAAGTTTCGGTTAAAATTTTAAAAAATATGTGTGAAAATGACATTGTTGTAGTGTCCGGTCAAAGTTGCCAACCAAGACCAGCATGGGTTGTTCTTGTTTCCAGCCACGCAGGGATATAATTATAATTATAGATATATATTTCTACCGTTTCTTATATTATAAAGGTGCCCTTGGGTGATTATACTAGAATTGATGAATAATACACAAAAGCAAATTGACCTATGCTAGGATTTGTTTGACTATTTGTGCTGATATATGTTTTGAGAGATTTTTAGGTATTAGTCATTATAATTATTCAATTCCTTAAGTATGTCATGCAATACTACAAAATCTTAATAAGTATTGATTAAATAAAAAACTATTTTTAGGACAATGTAATTTTTTGGTAAAATATCTATATTTAATGTTATCACTTCTTGTTATGTTATACCCTCTCGTATTTTGTCAAAGAAAAAAAAAGATTGATGTGACAAATGGATGTTAGTTGTTGACGATATTTTTAGATGATTGACCCGCAGTTACTTATGGGGTGTTTGGTTGCATTTTACTTTTTTATATGATTTCATGTTAAAAAATGATATCACACGTTGAAACTTGACAAATTTTAAAATTAAAAACTATAAAAATATAATGTTTGGTAAAAACATTATCATTTTTAAAAATGATGGTAAGGAGCTTGGTGTATAAATGAAAAGTCACTTATGTAGCACATGGGGTTAGACTTGTCCACCATGTGTTGTGGGTGTGTGCTTTTGAAAAAAAAAATGCTCAGTATCTCTTTTTTTCTCTATCACATGGAGGAGGGTAAAAAAAATTTAAGATAAAAAATTGTAGCACATGCCAAACACTTTTAAACTATACTTTTACTATAATTTTTAAAAATTAAAATAAAAATACTCATTATCATGCAGCCAAACACCCTGTTAGTTTTTAAATATTTAAACTTTGTAAAATTAAATTTTCTGGAAACTACCGTAGGACCTATTTTTGTCTATACAAACATTATAAATCTGAAAGTCTGTAATGTCTGTCAGTTGAACATTACCTTTGAATGAGTAAAATGCCTCTTCAATGTCTGCAAAATGTCAAAAGACACTTGCTGGCCAATACCTGGCCTTATATCTCTATCTATTTTTATAATAGAATAGTTAAGTATAAATTTTATTGAGTCCGTGTGATTCATTCTAATTTTTTTTAATATTTTTCAAGATTACAAGACTATCGCAGGAGAAACACACTGACTGCGAGAATTCGAGAAGTTAGTTGATTTTACATTTGATTCTGGTATTTAAATTGTTTAGACTTTTGTATCGTATATTTTATTTTTGATTAGAACTATTTGATTAATGAATTAGGACCTATTATAGATTTCTATTTTTTCAAACTGTCGCATACAGGAGTTAATTCTCCAATCTCGTTGCCAGATTTATTCCACTACGTATGTTAAAAATTCGGGACGTGACAATTTTAACATTATAAATTGTTGAATTTATGATTCTGCTGCTATAGACTGTGACATGAAAGAATTAATTTGTTTTATATGCCAGAAAGTCTGCTAGAAGAAAATGTCTAGGGTGGAGATACAGAGTGCGGTTTGAATAAAAAGTTTTGCACTTTATAATTTTGTGCTTCGATAATTCCTCCGTGGCAGATGCCGTTGAAAGGGGACATAGTCATTATGCTGTGCAATTTCCATCAACAGATAAATTATTTAACTTTGTTATTAGAAATATGATTTGAATCCGTGTGATGGCAGAATCATGGAGGGTACAGAGAATGTGAATTTGAATTATATCATGGAAATTTAATTTTTAAAAGTTAATGAATCGTTGAAGATGATGAAAACTAAAAATAAGTAAGAAACTTACTTTAGATGGTATTCATCTCGAAGTGTTGAAATGTTCGGAAGATTTAGGAATGAAATAGTTAACTCTATTTTTTTAACAAAATTACGATATCGAAAAGAATGTCAAATGAATAAAGAAAGAGTATAAGTGTACCTATTTAAAAAATAAGATTTAAAAATTGTAAACATTATAAAGAGGTCAAACGCATGTGTTATACTATGAATTTATGAAAAAGAGTTATTAAGCGGTGATCACAAATTTGTATAATTATTTTATCTAACTAATTTAGATTTATGCATGGTCGATTGATGATTACTTATGATAAGTTTGATAGAAAAATATCGAGTTATAAAAAAGATTTAAATATGGTGCTTATTGACTTTAAAAAGGTATATGATAAAATTTCAAGAGAAGTTTTGTGGTAGGTGTTAGAAGAATATAAATGATAAACATGTACAACGAGATAACTACCGGCGTATGCACAATCGGAGGATAAACAAGAGGTTTTTTTATTTCAATTGACTAATATCAAGGGTTCCATGACTTGTCACTATTGTTATGCATTAGTAATGGATGAATAAACAAAAGTTATACAAGATGATATATCTTGGTGTATGATAATTACACCCAATATCGTATTGACTATTGATAGATGGAACTCAAAAAGAAGTGGATAAGAAATTTGAATTGTGTAAAAATATTGTTGAAACTAAGATTTTCAAGATAAGTATAACTAAAGCAAAATATATGTATTATAAATTTAATAATAAACAAATAGAAGAAGGTGACGATATACGTTTGGATGTGATAATATTATCTTAAAGAACTTAATTCAAGTTTTTTTGATCAATTATTCAAAAATATAGAGAATGTGATGAAGATGTTAATCGTAAAATTTAAATATATTATATAAAATTGAGATTGGCTACAAGTGGATCTATGTGATTGTAAGTTCTACTAAAGTTGAAAAAAAATTATCATACAAATATAAGATGTACAATATTGTATGATAGTGATTGATGAACGATAAAATAATAACATAATTCTATAATAAATGTTACTCAAGTAACAATGTTAAAATAGATGAGTGGTCATATTAGATTAAATAAAATAAAAAATAAGTGTATTAGAGAAAATATAGAAGTAGTGACAATTGTAGATAAATTAAAAAAGTAAAGATTTAGTTTGGACATAGATATACCTAAGGAGGCTCTATTAAAAATAAAAAAATAATATCATATAAATAAAAAGTACATGCTAAACTTATGTTAATTTGAATGAAGATAATTCAATATGATTTAAACAATTTAAATATATCTGAAGAAATAACTCAAAATCAATATAAGTGAAGAAAGATAAACCATACAGTCAAATTTAAGTAATTTGTGACCTAGACAAAGGTCGAGTACTAGAAATACGTATTTTTCTTCATTTTGTCTTCTTTTTTTTTTCGAATTTTATGTGCTTGGTTGCATTGCAGCCGAGTTCTTATTGAAAATTATTTTTGTAACAAAACTCATTAAAAATATTTATAAATCATTAAAATATTTAAATATTTTTGCCACTGTTTTTCCCTTTGTTGTTTCTCACTTTTTAACAAATCAAGTGAATTTTTTCCCACTTGTGATCCCTCACATTTTTATTATACATGGTCTGCACTCCTTTTGTCATCATATCTCCCCTAACAAACATAGTAATTTGATGTTTTACTTACCTTACGTCCTGTTTGGTAACACTATTAGGTATTTCTATCACTATCAATTTTAAAATTGATATTGATAGGAATTATTAAGAGGTGTTTGGGTAATTGTATCAATTTTAAAATTTGTAATGCAAACAAATCATATTATGTAATACAAGTGTCCACTTGTATTACTTTTGATATTGATACTTCAACATTTGAAAATATTAATATCAATATCGATATAGTACCAAAAATGAAACTCTAACCAAACAGGGCATTAGGCCTTGAAGATACATGGCACTTAAAATAAAGTATGAATTATGAGTGCATGACTTATTAGATCTTTCGAGCATATCATAAATATATAATTCATGATTGGATCAAACTTTAGTCAAATGAGTTTATTGTTTAGGCTTTCCTGCTCTTTCGGTGTGTTAGAAGATAGATGAAAACACAAAAAAAAAACGTCTATTTAGAAATAAAAAATATGTTGCTTTATGGCCCGTTTGGTTAGAGTTTTAAATTTGATACTATATCAATATTGATATTGATAATTTTAGAGGTTGGAGTATCAATATCAAAATTGATACAAGTTGACACTTGTATTACATGATGTGCTTTGTTTTCACTACCAATTTCAAAATTGATATTACTAACCAAACACTTCTTGGTGATTACTAGAAATATCAATTTTAAAATTGACAGTGATAGAGGTGTCAAATAGTGTTACCAAACAGGCCCTTAATTGTGACTTTGACAGATAGATGATATCATTTTATGTTATATATATTGTAAATATTTAAACAGCCAACTTATGATAAACATTTTTTTTGGACATTGGCGCAGGGGTCTGCGCTCGCAAGAGAACCGCCCTCGACGGGGCGGGCGCGGTTCAAGACCGCGAGCTGCCGCCCCGGAGGGCGGTGGTATCCCATTGCGCTACGAGCACGGGATCTTATGATAAACATTGTGCCAACCGGATAAGACTCACAGATTTTTTTTTCCATGCGGCGTACGAGATGAAACTATATGTGGAAGAAATTATCTCCTTAGAACCTTAATATGTTTTAAATATTCCTTATGACCAGTAATTTTCACCCCCATATAAAATAACCACAAGGTCTTGTCACAACATAAATCAATGCTAATTGTGAAGCTTCGTAACCATCTTGTAAAAAAATGCAGTTGTCGATATCAACAGCATGTATATGATGAGAGCATGATGAAAAAAAATCATCTGATTATGATAGCATGCTCAAGACACATGTTGTTCAGTTATAATGTTTGAACTCATGTAATATTAATTTTTGTATTGATATTAGACACATCAACTCAATAAGTTCTTTTTTCCCAATTATCGTAGTGGAGTGTTTAAAAAGTTCTTTGTTTTTTTTTCTTGAAAATGTGTATCATTTTTATATATATGCAGAGTGCACTTTTAAATTCTTTTAATATTGTTGTAATCTATTTCTAGATTTATGGGGTGTTTGGTTGCATGATAATTTTTTGTACACTTTCATGATAAAAAATTGTATTAAAATAAAAAGTGAACCAACTCATGACATAAAATTATCATGTTTGGAGGGATGTGATTACAAAAAAGAGTAACCACCGCACATGACCAAATAAAGTGGGGGACCACAAGAAAAAAGAAAGAGGTGAGACCCTCTTTTTTTGTTTAAGAAGAAAATCACTTTCAAAACATAAAATTGTCATGGTTGTCAAACACCTCTTTTAACAAGTTTTCTTACAATTTTTAAAAATTAAAATAAAAACCTCAATTATCATGCAACCAAACATCCCATAAGACTTTGCTTACGGTTATCTCGAAATGAAATTATTTTATTTCAAAATAATATTTTTTTAATTTTAAACACACGACTTCTTGACATCGTCAATTAAAAAAATACTGTGTAAAAAAATCATTAATTTGACAACTAAAATATTTTATTTAATTTAAACTTATTTTCTTATCTAATTAAAAAAATACTATTTTTTAAAGCACAATACTTTTGAATTAATTCCAACGGATTAAAAACCTCGGGACCTAACCTGACCAAGCGCACCATTTTGTTGACATTGCATATGTGTCCTCGGTTGACCTTAGAAGAAAGTATGTACGCAATAAGTTCGACAATCGATGGTTAGGGTAGACTATGACGCCGAGTTTTAAGCACCTACGACTCTGCGTTCCACGCGTCGCGCGGCTGTTGGGCCGCCGGAGCCACATCAGCGTCCCGTCGACGTCGGGAGTCGGGGACCGCCGCACGCTCCGGCCCGGGCAACGCCGAGATCCATACGCTAACGCAAGCATAACACCACGTCACACACCCCCACGTGAAGGCATCCAGCTGGTGGGCCACATCAAGACGGTGACGTGAGAAAAAAAAAAAAGGATGCCTGACGGTAGCTGCGGAATGACCTTATCCGTATGCTTCTACCGTTTACCGGTACCGATAACGACGGTCGGGCGATCCGATCTAGTTTTAAATGCCCATCCAATTTTTCTTTTTCAAAATATTCTGATTTTTAACATTTGGTACAACATCTCGATGTGGCACCTACCTCTGAAAAAAAAATACTCTATTTATTATAGCTTTTATTTTCATGGGTAATAATATGGTTCATAGTATTTTGTCTAAATTATGTCAAATCAAACACCACACTGATTTTGAAGCAGTATATTTATATTATTATTAATTGATATTAATTTATTATTATTATTATTACATTTTTATATTTTTATTATGCATCAAGCCAACGTGGACCTACACATCCTACCCATGCCGTCCCTTTCGTAGGTCTCGGCTCTTACCGGCCACGGCCAGCGGCAGTGGGATACCTTTCCGGTCGCGTACTGGGCCGGCCTTTTATGGGCCTTTAGCTAGTCCACGGCCCGGATAACACCGTATCAGGTTACCACCGGTTAGCGGCCCACGACCAAGATGACGTTTTCTGGGTCCTCGTGTATTTTTCTGAACGTGAATTGGGGATCGTGGAAATTTTACCGGAGGTAGGCAGGCATCCTTGTGAGCTCGTTTATAAAATTGCAGTGTCATATAAAACTTATTTTTGCAAAACTGAAAACTGAGGTCGTTTACGACCTGAGTGGCATTAGATAATTACTAATGACCACAATTTAAACTCTTGAGCGGATATCTAATCGAGTAATTAAATGCGTTAAACTACGGGGGTTCATTGAGGTTCAAGTTCCGCTCGTCAAGGAGGTCATGACTTCTTCTGGTTTCAACTTGTTCCATGCCATGTAATAAGTAAACCACAAGTTTTCCCGTTACTCGTTATATATATATTAGTTGTTTGGAATCATTTATTTTATACTGATTTCAAAACGACGGGGCAATTTGGGGGTAAAGTGGGATTAGAAAAGCGAAATAAACGGTGGAATTCGGATCGGATTGGACTCCATGTTGCGAAACTTGATACTAGTTAGGACGGTAAATGGATACGGATAAATCCGAATATGCTCGGAGTTCGTTTCTGTTTACGTAGATAGTATTCGATTTCAGATATCCGTTAGAGTGAATGTCCGGATACGGATATTATCCGAATGATAATCGGAAAGGACATAGAAATATTCGCTCCACTCCATTTAAGATCCGTTGTTCTGAATCCATCTTTAATAATATATGCATGATATATATAATTATATATTTAAAATTATTATATCTACAAATACGATTAAATATTCTTTATTATATATTAGTATACTAAGTTAATGTTAATAAATATACGATAAATTTTATATTTTATACTTTATTTCTATTTATTTGTATGTTATTAAATATATTAATTAAATAATATTTAATTAACATTCTAAAGCGGATATTATCCGTATCGGCTCTAAATTCGAAGATTATCCGACTTATAATATTCGATCCGTATTCGCATTTGATTCGAACTGGATATAGATTATCCGAATAGTTAAACGGAGTGGATACGAAGACGTCGTATTCGCTCTGTTTACAACCCTAATACTAATGAACTAGACGGCATACAACTTTGCTCAACCGGTTAAAATTTATATTGATTTTATAAAACGTACTGGAAATCAATTTCCCCACAAATAAATAAGGCATGCCAAATGAGTGAGATGAATCGAACCGGATCGAATCGAGTCAATAGTTGTTCAGTTTGGTTATCTACCAAAATGGTCTAGTTCATTTGCATCTCCCTCGCGGTGGTGACGCCCTTGCCTCGCAACCCTTGCGGTGGCAACAACCTCGCGGGCCGCGGTCTCCCTCGCGGCGACGACACCCTCGCTGCGTCGCCCTCGCCGCGGTGAAACCCACGCGGCGGCCCCCCTCGCTGTGGTGACATCCTTGCGACGGTCTCCCTCGAAACTCCGTCGGCTCCAGCGGACCCTTCGTAATTGTCTATCTGTAGTTTTGAAGCCATTTGTTTTATGGGAGGAAGTTTCCTCCCTCTCACTCTCCCTCTCTAGTATTTCGCTTAAACATGAGTTTAAGCATTTTGTCTCTTTTGTTGTGCTGGAGTTGGGGAGCTCCACGTATTTATGTCACTTTGTTTTATTAGGGTTTCTACTTATGTTTGCCGTTTTAAGGTTGAGTTTTTTTGTATTATCTTTTCTGATTCTCTTCGTAGCCACGATACTCATTTTGAGACCGATGATCTGGGCGATATCCACACCTATCTGGTGTGATCCTCCGGTCTCGTGACAGTTATAAAACTCCTCTGGTGGAGTCTCTACATCTGCTGTGCGACCTTACGAGCACTTTTACGTGCCCGGTCGCTATGTGGTTATGGTTGAGTCTTCTCGAAAAGATATGTTCGGTTAAAACTTTAGCTGTTTCTAGTTTGATCATGTGTTCTACTACTTTGAGTCTATTATGGTTGAGTCGATTGTGGTTGTATTATAGTTTCTCTACTCTTTTATATTATGAATGAATTAGGTTGTGGTGTTGTTAAAAAAAAAGTTGATTTGCGTTATTTATCAAAGGTGGACGTCTTTATCCTTATCTTTTTAAAATTACGACATTTTTCACGAATATATATATATATATTGATAAATACTTTCTCCCTCGTGATCGTTCACCTGAACCGACCGCTGATCGTGGAGGGGAATCCGCTAACGGATAAGGATCCGCGTCAGAATCGCCGCGGCAAGCCGAGCAACGACGCCATCACGCCGGTAAACGCTAGTGGATAAGGATAGCCTCTTAACGGTGACGGCCCGATAACCCGATAGGACTGGATACAAGTACAAGCTGCAGCTCGTATCCTCCTCTATCGCCCCTGTATCTGCTCCCGAGATCCGTTTATACCGGTAAGGAAGACCCGATTGTAACCGAGTGGTTGATAAAGTTTCGTAAGGCACCCGTTATTGTTTGACTAAAAATATCTTATGAGATGTGTTCGTTGAAATAAGAAAATAAAATTTGATCATAAATATTTATAACAATTTTTTTTTGAAACACAGTCGTCCATCATCATGAAATTATGCTTTCATAGAGATTTTTTTTACTTAAAAGCGATTTTTTATTTATTTTGTCTTTCATCTTTTTAATTATATACGGTTTTCAGATTTTATCGACACATTTTATGAAATATAGTTATTTTTATCTATTATTGATAAGATTAAAATTATGTTTAATATCGACATTTGTTATATATATAATTATTATGCAACAAATATGTCCTGAGGCGGCCCCCGCTCTCTTTCCTTTTAGTCTCTTTCGCAGCTCCAGCCCGTGGGGGGACGACAACACCTGCGATAGGCCCCGGCCTGCCGCCGTCATGGAAGCCGCCGCCAGGGCCTACACCGCGGCCTTCTCCCTCCGCGCCAGTTCCGCGGTTTCTGCGAGGCGTTCGGTCGTCACGTTCTGCTGTCCGTCTCGTCTGCACCTGGCGGGATCCCGTGGTCCCCCATCTCCCGAACGAAGCTTTGCACTTCCGAAGAGGGGTGTCTGCATGGCCGCGCAATCCGAGATGTCCGCTGCCTCCGGCTCGTCCGAGAAGGTTGTCATCCTCGATCGAGGTTCCTTCCGAGCCGCGTTTCGATTGTAATTTAGTCATGCCTGCGGGGACGAGTGATTCCGGCGTTGGAGGATGCCGTTTGGACGGACGATGATCGGTTGTTCCTCTTTTTAGCTGTCCTGGAATCCGGTGATATTTTTTAGAGTTTTGTTTTTGTGTTATGTGGGACAGGTCGCCGAGTCGTACTTCAGGAGCGTGATTTCTAGCATGGAGAAAGTTTACTTGGGCAGGAATCCGACTGCAATGACCATCCTGGACCTTGTTCGTTCATCCGATGGAGAACATGTCTGCTACGATCACTTCGCTTTTCGGACGTTCGGGGTACTTGTTTTTGCCTTCGTACCGATTACATTGGTGTTCGTCCTCATTGGCCACCGTTTGCTCGCTCTGCACGGTCTTATTTTGTTTTGCCTGTTTCATAACGATAAAGCTAACTTCTTTGATGCCAATTCGTGCTCCTCTTTTATCGTCGCCGGATGTGGAAGGTGGATGGCCATGGAATTGATTCCATGGCGAAATTCTTTCTGGATTTTGGTTATACGGCGAGGGATGAGCTGAGGTTCCCAGCTAAAAAGCTGAGGGCATTTTGGTTCGCGCCTCCAGAAACTCAGCATTCCGATGGTAGGACTGGCGTCGAAGGGCCCTTGCCGAGGATTTTTATATCTGAACTTCTGGTGGGAGAGATGAGTGCGGAAAGTCAGGTACAGCGTTTTTCTTTTCTCTTGTTATTTACGTGTAGGTGAGAAAATCCTTGTACTCCACTTGTCCGACTTGGTTTATACATGCAATGTCTGTCTAATGTGATTGTCTATTCCCCTCAATAAATCATTAAACGTGCATGGAATTTAAATGTATCTATCTCAATGCATCGTGTGAGACTAGTTTGCTTAGAGTGAAGGTTCCAAGTCAAAGGCAGCAACATCCGGAGACAACGATTTGAGTTGCTTTGCAGGCAAGAGTGATAGCCTGCTGCTTTTTTATTACTCCCTCCATTCATTCCTCGTATGGGGTTCTATCTTCTGACCTGTAAAATAAGGAAGTGGACTACCAATCTGAGGTTGCACTTATTACATTATCCTTGTGATAAGATCCAGGTATCAAGACACATTCGAAGGCAATGATGATGTTGTCCTCCATTAGGGGTGTAAACGGAATCCGATAATCCGAAATTTCGATTCGATTCCGATAAAATTAACGGGTTTGGAAACTGTTTTTGTATCCTATAAGCTATCGGAATCGGAATCAGGTGATTCCGTCTCCGTTTATCCGATTTCGATAATAAATAAATAAATAAAAGTAAAAATAATCAAAATAAAGTCAAATAAATAATAAAATATAATATATAAATGGATAAAATGATAAAAATAAAGTTTTAAAATATTATATCAAAATTATTAAATATATGTGAATTATTAATAAATTTTTGAATAAAAATTAATATCTAATATCGGAATTGGAAATTATCGAATTTGATTCCGATTTCGATAACGGAATCGGAATCGGATCGAAATCGGAACATGGTGATTCCGAAATTATCGGAATCGGAATCGAAACACCTTATCCCTTATCGGAATCGGAATTGGATTCTGTGATTCCGCTACCGAATCCGACCCGTTTACACCTCTGTCTCCATGCTATTCTGCCTGCAAATTGGTGATCAGCATGCAGAAACCAGTAGTGGCTAGATGTGAGGCTGAATATTTTATCTCACCTACTGGTCCATCATTGTTTACGGAATCGGTGGAATCGGACCGATTCCGACCGATTCCGGAATCGGATCGGTGCCATGCGGAAGGACCGATTCCAGCATGAATTCCGCGAAATCGGTCGGAATCGGTAGGAATCGGTCGGAATCGGCCCGGAATCGGCCGGAATCGGTCCGGAATCGGAATCGGATCGTTTTTTTCATTTTTTGCTATTCCAGTCGGATCGGCCAGAATCGGTCCGAATCGGCCGGAATCGGTCCAGAATCGGATCGGAATCGGAATCGGATCGTTTTTTTTTTTTTTTTTTTTTTTTTGCTTTTTTCTTACCGATTCTGGATCGATTTTCTTCCATTGAATCGGTCGGAATCGGTCCGATCCGATCCGATCCGGATCGAATCGGTACCCACCGATTCCGATTCCGATTCCGATCCCGCGATCCTTGGGTCCATGAAATTTATTTTTCAGTGCTTTTAAACTGTGAATCAACCAGAGGCATAGAGATGTTTGTAGTGAAAAAATGGTATATGGGCAGTTGCCTCTACAAGTCTTAAACACAATGTTGTCTACATAAATGTTTTCTTATAAACAGTTGTACAGATCATGACATCCTTGACTTAGATGTTCCATTTCTGTGATGCTTAATTGTAGATGGTCTTTTCGATTTTATGTCACTAGCTCCTGTAAGTTCTCTGTACGATGAGTTGTAAATGCAGGAAGTGATCAGAAAGTACACCAGAATTTCTGGCAGAGGAAAAAAATATGCTGCTTTGGCAAGTGCATTGGGATCTTTAACGTGGGAGATGCCATCTTATACTGATTATAACTTGTTGCTCAGGTAATTGCCACAAACCTTGCCCTTCATGTTGCATTATTTTTTTCCACATGGTTTTTTATAAAGGTCCTTCTTGAAGGTAACAAGAAGGGCAGGAACTAGTTAAAAAAGGAAAACCAAAGAAATTTTCTGGAAAATATGTCTCTTATGCAACTTGCAAGAAAAAAGAACTATGTTTTGCTATGTACCGTCCAAAACTAATGCTGGCAATGTACCCTAGGAGTTGGTACAACTATAGTGGCTAGCTACTTTTGGATCTGTGATTTCCCTCATCATTGAAGATTTAAGGTTTGCATTACATCTTCCAAGGCAATTTGGTCACTTTTTTATCTTTTGTATTTCAGGGAAAGTGAGTATGCTGCATGGACACTTGTAAATGGCTATGCATTAAATCATGTAACAATCTCCACACATCGGCTCAAGTCACACATTAGACACATAAACTGCTTCAACCAGTTTGTTGTGGATAATGGATACAAATTGAACTCTGAGGGAGGAATTCTGAAAGGTTTATTTTTTATGCTCATCAGCTCATGCTCAAGAAAGTTTTTCCTTATAGTGTTCAGAAGAGTCAGCTTGTGGGCTGATGATCTTACGTTTTTGTATGTTAATAACCTGGTTGTAAATTAGATTTCCTGCTCCATTACCCTGTGTTGAAATTAAAATGCGTACTTTTGTCATCTATTTTTTATTTATTTAAAATAAGCTAAAATGATTTAGGATTTTGCAGAGTATATTATGCATTATTAGTCTCTTCCCTGAAGAAGCTTCTATCTTGACATGTCACATAATGAGAAAGACATTGTCTTACCCGTGTGACTTTTCTCCCATTGGATAGGAATGTATTTCTAATCCTTATCGCGGCCAAATTATGCTGATTCCACTCAGTTGTTGCAACATATTTGGTCTACCACTGATGTAACCTCAAATTTAAAGATTTATTCTTTTGTTTTGAAAATTCATTTTTCTTTTGAATTTGGATTAGACCTTAGCATTGACTTCTTAGGAAAATAGATGGTATTCCATAAAAGTACTAACTAGGATCAAAATTATATGTTGAGGTTGTTAGGTTCTTTGAAAATTGATTTTGACCTCTCCCCGTCGGATGGTGCGAAGATCCGACATTAATTACATCGAGATTTCTCGAATACCCTTGATTAAGCGTCATAGCAATCCATGAAAGTAGAAGACAATACATCCACAGAATAAACATCCATACAAACACACAGGAGAAAATCACCCCATGAACTTGATGGAAGGCAAGCACTTAGTTTTGAATTTTGATTTGAATTTAATTTGGTTTGAATTTTGGATGGATTTTGTTGGGATTGAATTATTTAAATTTAGTTTGGTTGGAGTTGAATTTGAATTTTGCCTTGTTTGATTAATTTAGATTGCTTCATTAAGTTTGACTTAGATTTAATTTGGAAAGTTTGATCCGTATGTGAGTTGATTTGATTTGGTTTGAATTTGAGTTTGTTTAAATTGGTTGAAATTTGGATTTGTGTGTGAGTTTTAATTTGAGTTGGATTTAATTGGTTGAATTGCTTTAAGTTGGGTTGAAATTTGATCTGTTCATTTTTTTTGAGTTGCTTATTGGTTTTAAGTTTGGTTCAATTTGGATTTGTTTGAATTTAGTTTGAGTTTGTTTGATTTGGAGAATTCAGTTTGAATTGGGTTGATTGATTTGAGTTAAAAGATTTGTTTGGTTAAAGTTAATTTGTTTTGAGGTTTGATTTAAGAAGTTGATTTGGATTGAGTGAAATTGATTCGAATTTGTTCAAGTCAGATTTGGCTTGAAATGAAGTTTGTTTGAATTAATTTTGTTTGAGCTTAATTGAATTTGGTTGATGTTTCCGAATTTCAGATTTTTCTTTTTTACTTAGAATTCTGCAGATCTACAGTTTTCGGTTCCTTGTTTAGATGTGAGGTTCAAATTTTAATTGATTCAAACAAGTTTATCTTGACTGAGTTTAATTTGAATATGCTGGGATTTTTTTATGTTCAGTGAATTAAGTCATTATTTTCAGATTTCTGCAAAGTTGGCAGATTTCACATTTTTGTTTGTTATCTTCTTCTTTACTTGCTGATTATTCTAGGATCTTCAGATTTCAGTATCAGGTTGTGTTTCAGATTTCGGATCCGTTGAAGTGTGTTGGTCTTGTGGGTTCATTAAGAGTTAAGAATTTGTTGTTTGGATTCAATTCAAGAGATTTGGTCTGGGTTTGTTGGTTGGGCTAAAATTTGTTTTGATCTTTAATTAGAATTCAATCTATGAGTTATCAGATTTGTTTTGAGTTAGTCTTACATTGGACTGAGTTATTTTGATGATAAACCCGAAGGCATGATTTGGTTCAAATTTGCTTTGCTGCAGAGATTTGAAAGAGTTCCCCTTTATTTCTTCTTTTTTTTTTTTTGAAACTTTGCAGATTCTTGCTGGATTACAGATTGCTTCAACCTCGATATGGATTTGATTTATTTATTTGAAATTAATTTAGATGTTTGTGGTTGAAGATTGGATGGCTCAGAACCCTCGGCTCCCTAACCCCTCTTTGATTTCAGATTTATTCAAAATACTTTGGTGTCGTGAATTTATTGATTGAGCCTGATTTGGTTTAATTCAGGGAATTTGATTCACCTTCACATTTTGGAGTTTTTGTTTGGAATTGTTTGATTTGGACATTATGTGAAGATTTAGATTTCAGATTCTGGGCTTTACAGATTCTGGGGTTTACAATTTTCAGATTTACAAGTTTGCTTGGATTCCGGATTTTCTTATCTTTGGATAGACATTCAGATTTAAATCCTTAGAGTTCAGATTTTTTGAATTAGAAACTGCAGATATTTTAGAATTTTTAATTTCAGATCTGGGTGTTTAGATTTTCAGATTCCGAACCTTATCTCCCATATTTCAAAATTTTCAGATTTTCGAAGTCCAGATTCTGCACCATTTCCAGACTTGCAGATTTTTTACAGATTTCAGATTTTTGTTCCAGATTTTCAGATTTGTACATATTGTTAGATTTCAGTCTCCGGAGCCCAGATTCTGCATTTCAAAGATTTTCAGATGGGAAGTTGTGTGAACCTCTTTTTTCTGCGTCTGTTCTTTGGAAAGAAAGACATCTCCGGATTTTTCTAGGAAAATAGGTGATATCCTAAAAATATTAGGTAGTCCGGTGATAGTTTTAAAAATATTAGAACCGAGGTTCGGGTTCTTTGAAAATTTCATTTTTTGACCATTCTCCGCCGGATGGTGCGAGTATCCGGCGTTAACTTACATCGAGCAACGGCTCGAACGCCTCTGATTAACCGTCGTGGCAACCTGTTTTTGGAGACATGCACATCCACAAAAAGTAAAGAACTCAAAAGGGCAGCGGCCTTTTGGGTCCGATCAGATGCAAACCGATTTGTTCGGATTTGTTTTATTTGTTTGTTGGTTGACTTTGAAGGTTGATTTTGAGGGGCTTGATTTGGGATTCCGCCGAGCCACAAAGGGGCTGGAGTGAATGGATTAAGATGGGCCAAAATGGGCCTGCGCAAAGGGGCTGATTTGGAATCGGTTTTAGGACCTGAACGTGGGCTGAGCAAGGACAGCTTCGGACCTGCTTAAGGGGTCTGTTCAGATGGCTTTGAATGGACCGATTGGGGGCTGTGTAGGGGTGTTCTGGATGGGGCCGCAGAGGGGCTGTTCACTGCAGGTTTTAGGAGCAGGTTTTCTGGGTCTGCTTAGGGGGGCTTATAGGTGTGTCAAATTGGGTCTCAACGGGACCTGTTATGGGCCTGGATGGAGACCAGGGAATGGGCCTGTTTGTGGGCCTGGTTGTAGGCTGAACCCAGACCGGTTGTAGGATGTCTGTATGTGGACCGAACAGGGCCTGGCCAGACATGGATTGGAGACCGGCTATGGGCGCCTGTAGGTGGACCAAATAGGGAGTGAGAGAAAGGCCTGCGTGAAGGCCCGCAAGTGTGGCAGGGGGATCCCATTTCAGAACCTGATCTGCCCTTTTTTATTTCCAGACTGCCTGAAGAGTGAAGACTGACTTTGCTGTTTGAATTACAGATTTCTGAATTTTGTTTTGGTTTTCATTATTTCAGTTTGGCGGTTTGCATCGCCTCCGATCCATCGGGCCACCTTTGAATGCCCAGCTTCATGCATCGAGATGAACATCAAAGCTTCATTCATTGAAGGTTGGAGTACATGGAGTACAATGAGTGGTGATCCTTCCCCCAACTTAGGCTCTTCACCGGTTTAGAAAAATTTCGGCATTACGACGGCATGCCGACAAGTTTCTAACTTGGTGAAGTTTACCCGTCCAATAAGGCTAGTCGGTGACTTAGCCAAAATTGGGGGAAGGATCGACGGCTACGAGAGCTTGCCCGCGCCCTCGTCCGGATCGACGGCTACGGTACATGCCCACGCCCTCGTCCAAGGTGGAGTTCCTTAATTTAGGTATTGCTTTCGCATTCTGATTTTTATTTATTTATTTTTTGTAGGCCACTTCGGGCCAGTCTATGTTCCATCGGCGTTCAAAGTCGGACTTCAATTTGTAGGACTCGGGATGCCCATCTTGGTCTTCTTGGGCCGGATGGGCCTGCTGGACTTGTGTTTGCACCTCCAATGCCTTGATGGTAGGGTAGGGAGAGTGCCCCGGGCGGACGATCGGCCCCGCCACACGAGTTCCGAAAGGGCCCGGGACATCCACCACTACCCACCATTGCTGGATGTTGGCAAATTCCGCTCCCTGGTTGTGTGCCACGGTGCTGCCCACTTCTGGAGCTTCTTGAGCCGGATGGGGCTGTTGGACTGGTGCTTGTGCCTCCAATGTCTTGATGGTAGGGTAGGGAGAGTGCCCCGGGCGGACGATCGGCCCCGCCACACGAGTTCCGAAAGGGCCCGGGACATCCACCACTACCCACCATTGCTGGAAGTTGGCAGATTCCGCTCCCTGGTTGAGTGCCGTGCCGCAGTGCTGCCCACTTCTGGAGCTTCTTGGATTGGTCCTTCTTCTCGGGAAAGCCACAAGGGGGCTGCTGGAAGAGACCTTGAGCTTGCTTCTTTTTGTTTGATTGAGCGGGACCTGTTAGAGGTCTGTCCGACTACGCCACAAGGGGGCTATTCGGGGCCTGTTTTGAGGTCTGAACATGGGCTGAACAAGGGCAGCTTTGGACCTGTTTAAGGGGTCTTTTCGGATGGGCTTAAATGAGCCGAAATGGGCGTGCACAGGGGCGTTTCAAGGGCCTGGTTCGGTTACTGGACAGGGACCAGATTGGAAGCTGTTCAGGTGGGCCCAGATGGGCCAAAATGGGCCTGCACAGGGGCATTTCAAGGGCCTGGTTCGGGTGCTGGGCAGGGACCAGATTGGGGTCTGATTTGGGGACCCGTTGAGGCCTGTGTAGGGGTCTGATTTGGAGACCGGGCAGGGGCCTGCTGAGGTCCGGTTTTGGAGGACTGAACAGGTCCTGTAATAGCTCTGATCAGCGGGCCAACAATGGGGCAGAAATGGGTTTTTAGGTGGTCCGAACAGGGGCTGATAGGAACCAATTTGTTTGGGCCATGGGTTGCCAATGACGATGAAGGCCGGCTTAGGCCATTGGAGGGGTTGAGAAGAGAATTTAGAAGAGGAGGAAGGGGTGCCCTTAAAGGGCTACATAGTTAATATGTGTATGTCCCTACCTTTTCTTCTCCTCTTCTTCTTTCCTTCTTCTTTGGTCGCTGGCAGGTATGCACGTGGGCAGGAGGAGAGCAGCAGCTCTCTTCTTCTTCTCTTCTTCTTTCCTTCTTCTTTGGCCGCTGGCAGGTATGCACGTGGGCAGGAGGAGAGCAGCAGCAGCTTTGTTCTTCTTCTCTTGGCTGCTGGCAGGTGCGTACAGCAGGTGTGCACAGGAGCAGCAGAGGTGAGCAGCAAATCCAGCAGCCTGTCGGCCCTCTCTCCCTCTTTCTCTGGCCTTGGGCGCATATGGTCTTCTTATAGGGATGAGAGGGGAGGCCAAGGGACTGGTCATTCACGTAAGATGGCCATTGGGTGGTGGTCAGGCTTTAATTTCTTGAATTTCTCCTAGGCCATTCAATATTTGACTTGACCTTTGAGTTCTCTCATGGCATTAAGTGTTGAGCTGTCCCTTGGCTTTCCCCATGCAATTAATGGGTCAAGGATGAGGTGGCAGGTTATGTGCGCAAGGAGGAGTGAGCTGAGGTGGCAGGTGGGCCAGTGTGGCATGTTCACACTAGGCCGCAGGTGGCCTTAGAGATGGGCTGCGCACAGGCTTCTTTTACATGGGCCAATTGGGCCAGCTGGAGGCTGCGGCCCAGCATCTGCTGTGGGCTGCGCAGGGCCTGGATTTAGGATGGAATTTGGCCCAATTTTAGGATGGGATCATGGGCTTCTGATTGGACATACATGGGCCCCTGATTGGGCCCAATTTGGCTGAACTGTGGGCTGTCCGGCCTGCTCCTAGGCCTGCCCCATTGTCCCTTTTTTTGTTTGTAAAAATTGGACGCCAACAGAAGTTTTCGAAATTTTGTTGCAGGTTTTATGGATGACAATTTATGGACTTTCAGAGTTTACAGTTTCTGGATTTTTGTGCATGTTGCAGATTTTGTGTTTTAATTTCAGAGATTTTTTAGGTTCGGCTTCAGATTTCACAGTATTCACATTTTCTTTTGTCTTGCCTTCCAGGAGTTTCATGTGATTGTCCTCTCCTTGTAACATAAACATATGCACCGAACATGAGCTCTTCATTATTTCTCCCAATATGAGACATGATTTACAGTCATGACCAGAAACTGATCCTTGAATCCTTGATGGATTCGTCAATTCATGGGCGGCATGTACCCGGTCTTGATAGACTTATGGGCATCCCCCACTATTTTGAGATTGAATACACCCGGCTTTTGATAAGCTTGTGGGGACTCATCTCACTGTTTTGAAACTGAGCATATCCCGGTCTTTGATAGACTTGTGGGAAATTAGCTCATGTCAATCTTCATGGCTCCTTCATGAGTCTGCTGAACTGCTTGATGCACCGGTAAGACATTGGGGTCTGTTTTTTATAGACCTTTGGATGTCTACCTTAAGAAGAGGGTCAGGAGGTGGGTTTAGAACCGGCCTCCTGGTTTCTCTTTGTTTTGAATTCTTTTAAATTAAGCCAAGACCATGAGGCGGGTTTTTAGCCGGCCGGATGCTCGTCTCGGTTTGTTGAATTAATTAATGAATTTTTACTTAATTTCTGTTTTTTGTTTGTTTTATTTTATTTTTTGAATTATGGGTCAAGAGGCGTGCTTAAAGCCGGCCTATTGCTTTCCCATTTATTTTCATTCTTTTAAGTTATGCCGAGACCATGAGGCGGGTTTTTAGCCGGCCGGATGCTTGCCTTGGTTTGTTTAATTAATTAGATGCATTTTTATTTAGATTTTCATTTGATTGTATGTTTTATTTCATTTTTTTTAATTGAATTGCCCCTCTTCAAATACTGTTCATCGGGTGGTTATGGGCCTTCACGCAGCCCATCTCCCGCTGGGCCTCCCCTGGCTGGTCCTTCTTCTTCCCCTTCTTTTCTTTTTTTTTTTAAACACCTTTCAATGGTGGGCCCCACCAGAAGTTGACCTGCGGGTCAACAGTTCACCGCGGCTCCTCTTCGCGCGCGCTGCTTCTGGTAGCCTGCTTTCCTTTTTTTTTTTAAATCTTTCTCCCTGGTGGGCCCCACAACATGTCCACGGTGGACATAAGTTGGGGGGAAAATCCCCCCGACCGGCACTGTTCACCCGGCTGCGAGGGGCTCTCGCGGCGGGGGGTCGCGAGGAGCTCACGGCGGCGACGGCGGCTCCGGGAGAGGACTTCGATGACGGCAGCTTCCGGAGAGGGAGCCTCGGCGACGACAGCCTCCGGAGGGGGAGAGGGTTCCGGCGACGGCAGCGGCAGCCTCTGGAGGGGATGGCTTCGGCAACGGCGGCTTCCGGAGGGGACGGCAGCTTCGCTCGGAGAAGATGATTGGCCCGCCTACGCTTGTGGGAAGGAGAAGAAAAGTACCCTCTCCTCTCTTTCTCCTTCTTGCTTCCGAATCCTCTCTCAGCCCCTCGGTTGTTGCTCTCGCGGCCTCCGTCTCTCAGCCTCTCTCTCTTGTTCGTCGATTGCTCTCGGGGGATCCTATTTTCTGCCCTTCTATTTCTGGACTTCTCTCCGGTCTCCTCGAGCGCGCCCTATCAGGTCCTTTTATAGACCGAGGAGCCGTGGTCCATCGTGAGGAAATCCTGTTAGCGGAGACCACTCCGAATAGCAAGTCTAACTCTGTACGGGACTACAGTTTTTGATATCGTCTTGGATTCCTTACCATTGAAAGAATCCCACGTTGGCCTTGGCTCCGATTAGGGAAAGTCTCCCTGCTTTCTTTTTTTTTAATACCCTTCCGACCTCGGCTCTGACTCCCTGCGAGGTAACAACTCCTTCCTAAATGAGATGCGCTGGACTTCCCCTGGCTAGGCGCTAATGTTGGCGGAGGTGGCAAACAAGCATTGTGCATGATGATTAGGGATGTCAACGGGTCGGATACGGGTCGAATAATAGTATTATCCGTATTCGTATCCTATAAAAAAAAAGTATCCACTTACCGTTCGTTAACTATCGGTAATGGGTGTATCCGCGAACCGCATTGTAATATCCGCTTAAAAACGGTTTACGGTCGGTTAACGGTTAATTAACGAATATATAAGCATTACTATAAGGTACCTAATATACACAAAAAAATGTTAGCTTCCTTCTAACATGTATACTTAAATATCGTAGTAAGATAATACAGAGATATCATGTATACTAGCACCATGAAATAAATATTTGTCAAATAATATGCCTTTGCAACAAAAGTAGGGAATGAACTTGACCTATGATCCAAGATAACTAAGTAACATGGACATTGGACGATTGCATACAATGGCCCACATCTGTCAAGTTCATGAGAATGCTCCAAGACGAGAGCGAGAGAGGGGTGACAGTGCTACGGGTGAACCAGAGGAGAGAGAGAGTTGGGAGCCTCGCAGGCACCACGCGGACGGCAGACGCGGATGTCGCTAGGCGCAACAGTGTAGCCGAGGTCACATCGGCCACCCAAAACCAACAGGTCCATGACGTAGCCGCCGGCCGCCACGTCAAGGTGAAGGTGCAATGATGCAACAGGTAAGGCGTCGGGCAAGGAAGAAGGAACAGACAGAAGTTGAAAAGTCGATTTCGGAGATTCTCACAAATTAATTTTAGGGTTTTTGAGATTGACATATTTCTTGAACGTTAGATGTTGATATATTTTCAACCGTTGGATCAAGCTTTACTTAACGGGTTCGAAAACGGTTTATCGGGTTCGGTTTATACTGTATCCGTGACCGTATCCGTTAAAAAGACGGATAATCGGTAAACGGCTAAGGATACCCTATTCGGAAATTTTTGATGGTCCTTTAACCGTCCATTAAGTTAACGAACGGGTCGGATAATCGGATAATCCGCTACCATTGACATCCCTAATGATGATTGGCCCATGGGCCAAAAACAAATGGACCACTATAAACGTTAAAAAGCTTAGCCCATAAAATGTCTATGAAAATAACATGGAGTCAGCTCACTTAAATGACTTCGACCCAATAACTAACCAAAAAAAGAGGCTACGAAATTGGTTACGGAAATAAGCCTGTTTATCAATGGATTGGACAATTGGACGTATGAATGAGGTTAATCTCCCAAATGATTGAAATTGGTTGTAATGAATATGTTGAATCTGGGAGCTATCTATGATAGGTTAATGGGAATTGAGCTCAGGTTCAACTTGAAATTTTCTGGTGTCAACAACCACCTTAGTAGCCTGTGTCATCTGCTTGTGAAAACATGATGGTTCACTTGTTTACACATTTTTCACTTCCCACTGTCATTATGAAAATTAGCTTCAAAAGAGGATGATGGTGGACATTCAAACCTGAATAATTGGAGGCGCTTTGTTTCTTTTGTGAGATGAAAAGCATGTTCTCATTGTTTCTTTTGTCATATGAAAGGCAGTTTATCCAATCTATTATTTATTTTGTGATCATTAATCATAAATAATGCTAGAATAATTGTTTTGGATAATGATATATTACTTTGTAGTTTTATATTTTTTGATCTTAAAGTGCTGGACTAACTTGTTATTCATAATTCTTATGAACAGTCAGCCCTGATGGCCTTCTATTACAGAGCTCAACAGTTGCCGACTCAACTTGTTTTCTTTTTTCTGAGGGTGTTATTGAATCTGTGCCATGTTCCTATATTGAATTTGCGGAAAGACTTCTACTCCCTCAGTACAAGAACTTGCCCAAGGAAGAGGTATTCGTCAATGCAGTTCTGTCAGAAATGGTGCTTTTAGATATAAACTCTTCTATTTTCTTTCGTCAGATAGAAACTTGCAAAACAAATCTTGTTTATGCTGGAAGGCTGCAGGGAACATGTATGCTGCCACCAAGGATCGCGGGATCGGAATCGGAATCGGAATCGGTGGGTACCGATTCGATCCGGATCGGATCGGATCGGACCGATTCCGACCGATTCAATGGAAGAAAATCGATCCAGAATCGGTAAGAAAAAAAGCAAAAAAAAAAAAAAAATGATCCGATTCCGATTCCGATCCGATTCTGGACCGATTTTGGCCGATTCGGACCGATTCTGGCCGATCCGACTGGAATAGCAAAAAATGAAAAAAAACGATCCGATTCCGATTCCGATTCCGATTCCGGACCGATTCCGGCCGATTCCGGACCGATTCCGACCGATTCCGCGGAATTCATGCCGGAATCGGTCCTTCCGCATGGAATCCACCGATCCGATTCCGGAATCGGTCGGAATCGGTCCGATTCCACCGATTCCGTAAACAATGGCTGCCACTGATGTTCTAGGCGAATCCTCAGTCAGCAAGAAAATAATGACCGAGAAGCATGCAAGTTATGTTGACAGAAATACGTTAGGCCACTTGTTTTGATAGTGTCCTAATTTTTGCGTTGAACAACTTTTGAAGGAATTTGACTGTTAGGTTTGGAAACTTGGGCTGCATATTACAAAGCTGACATAAATCTCCATGTTTAGCCATGAACCATGCAGGTACAATAGAGCTTTCTCTAAATAGTTACAAAAAATTAGATTTACTTTTACTTGGTATAGAAACGCATAGAAGAAACCAAATTACATTCAAGAGAATTGTGCAACTACATGATATCATATAATTGCAATCCAGTTGATAATGGGAAGTATGTCGAAGGATTGAGAATGAGAGTGTGAGAGATCCTTAAGGAGGCTAATGACTGTTGTCACTCTAACCTGATGCTTTAACTTCACCTTTCTGTCTATGGTTCTGAAAAGAATATTACATGGTGGATTATTGTTGGTATCGGTGTCTGAAATTCTCTTGTAGGATCTCTAAGCTCACAAAAGAAACAGGGAACCCGTTAGTCCGCGGGGTGGTGTTAGGGAGAAGTGCTCGGCAAGGGTTGTGCAGTGCATTGTGGAGGTTGCAAACGTGGATATGGTAGTCGCTAGGACATGGAAGTTAGCTGCTATGAACCAGATTGCCAGGCTATATATCAAGTCTCATCGGAGCACAAGTGACAAGATGCTCTGCAGATAATATCATCCGTAAGGCCCTGTCTGGTGACAATATTGAGCAGCTCTATCAATATCAATTCAGAAATTGATGTTGATGGAAATTGTCAATAGGTGTTTGGATATCGATACCAATATTGAAACTCTAAGTACAAACTAGTTGTGATATGCAACACGAGTGTCAACATGTATCAATTTTGATATTGGCACTCTATCCTCCACAGCTATCAACATCAACATTGATGTAGTATCACTTTTAACACTCTCAACCAAACTGGGCATAATACTGTATTGCCATTTCCAGCTGGACCATCTCTCTCAGTACAGTTGCTCACATTTATGCGTATACAAAATACATTTTAGAATTTTTTACCAACCCGATTTATGCTTCCAAATTTAACCGCTTGCAGGCTTTTGAAAATTACTCTGGCCGCCTGTTAAGTGATCTTGTGTTTTTTTTTTTTTTGTAGATCAAGGAGCATCACAGGCGTGATGGTTTTGAGGTCGGGAATGCAGATAAGATCTTTGAGAGCACGTCGATGGATCAGCTAACGCGGACCGCATAACAGTGGGACAAAAAACAATACTGGGGTTGGGAATCAAGAGCCCTTCAGGCATGAGATATCTGATCTGCGTAGAGGGTACCCCTCAGATTACCTTCGTTGCTCTGATATCCACCTTGTTCAGGAAGCTTCGAGATATCGGCCTATATGCACGAGATACAGCCACGTGAATGTTATAACTGTTTTGGATGGCATAAATGTGCAACGGGCACATCCTGTTCAACTGTCCGAGAGACGATCTGTTGTCCTGACTAGTTTGGATCATGTACGTCATTTATTTTAACCTTCATTCCGACCATTTTTAGCTGTCTTTCCATGACCACACGCGCCTGAGCTACCGAAGGGAATGGGCTCGGGGGGAAGTCGTAACCAGACGGGTTCTGTGGGTTGATGACTAGAAACGTTTCATTCTGTATCAACAAGTAAATAAGAGAAGCGATAACGCATTTGATGTTTGCATTTACCCTTCCACATAACTGTGTTTATGTGTAATCTTACCCATTTTTTTTGTTCAAGAAGGTATCTTCTATAAAAACATATATGTCTTTTAACGACGGCCAAACACTATCTTTACTATATTTTGTTAGAAAATGTGTTTTTTTAACAAAAAATTATCCAACACTGTAAGTATCATTGCCTAGTCTACCTGAATAATCGTAATTATGGCTGTCTAAATGTCATTAAGATCCCATTAACTTGTCGAGGCGACTTCTAAATTAAATCGAACGGTTAACTCGATTGACTTAGTTTATTTTTATATAACATTAATTTACAAAAATATATATCATAAGTTTGTACGGGATAATACCTAAAAGTTAGTTATATCATACAAATAAAACAATAAATTTTTAATTGATTTCAGTTAGTTATTTTTTGATTAGATTATCATTAGATTATGTTATTTTTTATTTAATTTAATAAGATAAATAATATGTGTTGCACTAGTGGACCTAATCAATAAATTTATTATTTTATCAATCAGTTTAGTTTTTTCTTAGTTCTCTTGTGATTCGATTTCGGTTACAGCAAAAAAAAAAAAAACTAAAATGAACCAAACACAGAACCGGTCTTTATCTTCTTCTTCTTTTGTTATTTAACGTGATCAGAGCCATAAAAGAAACGGAGGCATGTCCAAGCCCAGAAATAGCTTGCCCAGCCGTCGTCTCGTTGCCCGGCCCAGTCCGTTTAGTACTCGGTATTTCGTTCTGCTTCTGCGTCAACCCACCCGTCGGCGTCCTCAAACCCTAGAATTCCTCCCTCATTCCTAAGGCCCTTCCCCGAACTCGGGGATGGAGGACTCATGGCGATTCCAGGCCGCCTCCGGCGACATCTGCCCCACCTGCCGCGTTAGCCACTTTCCCTTCTGCCCCCCGCCCCGGCAGCTCTACGGCAACGGCTTTCCTCCCGAGGCACCACCGTTTCATCGTCCGTTCCAACCTCCCTTGCCCTTTCCCGAGCACTATGGAACTCATCTGCCACCTCCGCCGCTGCCGCCTCATCCGAACCCGATGGCGCCGAGGAGCTTGGATCCTTGGAGCAGGTACCCTCTGCCGGAAAGGGAGCCCCTCGGACAGCCGTTCTTCGCACCCGAGAGGCTTCTCTCCGATGATTTGTCGGGAAGGGAGCGTTTTCACAAGAGAATGAGAGTGAACGAGGGGTTCCCGGGTCGCTCTGCCAGTCCTCCTAGACTGGATAACTACGGCGTTTACCCTAGCATGGTTTCTTCAGAGAACGAGCGTAGATTGAATCTGATCCGGGATCATGGGCGTGTTCAGATGAGTTTGCCATTCGACGTTGACCAGAGGATGAATGGAGTTCCAGTCGAGAGGTATGCACATCAGAGGACTGGTTATGCCCGATCCGGGACTGATGGAGACCTGTATGCCGTGGCACCGGGTGTAGCTGGCGCTGATGACTCCTTGTTCTTTAGTCACGAAAATCATGCTTTGCGGGAAGATTTTTGTGGTGACTATACTGATCCCAAGGGACGAGTCGGTTTTCGAGATGTCGACAGCTTTGCTCCTTTGACAGACAAGGAACTGCAAAGGAGAGACTGGAGTGCAAGCAACACCTTCAGTTCTAACGTTTCGAACGGTGGGATGGATAGAGAACTGTATGGTCTATCAGAGGGACCCTCATATCCATCTAGGACCTATGAGTATGATGGTGTACCAAGACAAAGTTCTAAGAATTACATGATTCATCAGAAGCCGGCGGAATCCAAGTATAATTCCTTTATCGAAGAGACAGTTAGCAACTTCCAGAAGCAGGTCCCTGTTTCTCCCCCGTACAGTGGTTCTCATGGAGCTCTGGAGATTCTTCACCAGCAACATTTCCGGCAAACGAGTGTTGCTGAACGGCAACAACTTCACATCAATGGTTGCCAAGCTCCTTTTGGGCCAAATACAGGACATTATTGTCATATAAACAACATTGGTCATGAACGAATGGAGAGTAAGAACGAAATGCATACCCATGAAATTGAAAGTCCTCCGTCTGTTGAACCTACAGCTTCTTCACGCCAAGAGAGTTTTGGGGCATTAAACTTTCAAGATCATCGAGTAACTTGTCAATTTAATGCACAAACGAACCAAAGAGATGAATTTTTTGTGCAATCCGACCATAACATGGTTGCGTCAGTGGAAGGTCAACTGCAACCATCTCAACCTTTACTTCCTGCATTGCTACATCCATTTGTTGGCCCCACTCCTACTCCTGCTGATCCATCCGTGTCACATTTGCAAGTCCCTTCTTTATCAACGCATCGTTCTACAATCAGTCCTATCCCAGTTGGGACAATATCGACTCCTCCTCCTCCTACAATCAGTCCTATCCCAGTTGGGTTGTCCGTTGACGTTCCACATGCTATTCGAGGGTTTTCTGAAGCTCCAGCCATTTCGGACCCATATTTTCATGCTGGTGTACGTGAGGTATGGCTATAGTCCTTGTACATCTCATTCTGCCTCACACTGTGTCTGTGTTTATTGCGTCTTCAGTATCCTGGTACTGCCAAGGTTTTGGAAGGAATTATATTTTTAAATAATGCTCTAAGTTTGCTCTGTTTTATGTTTTTTTCTCTCTCAAGTTTCCTACAGCTTTAAGAAATGTATATTCTTTGTGCCTTTATTTTCTTTTTCAGAGTTTCTTATGTCTTGAAGGAATGTGCATTCTTTCCTAACCAACAACTTGGATGCTGTTTATCTTTATTCTTGTTTTGTCTCTATTGTACAAGAGGAAAATTGCCTCTGCATATTCCTTAGACTAAGCCCTGGCTGTCGGAGTAATGTCGAGAAAAACCTTTTGACACTGCTATTCTAGGGGCAATAAACACTATCGAACGTAGTCAGCTTATCCAATGTCAGTTCTATCCAAGGGGGGGGACATTTTTATTTGGAGTTGGATTTGTTTTAGCGTTAAACTGTACCATCATGTATTAAAACTTAGAGGGCATGCCACATATTTCTTCTTGCCTTCAATTCCTTTCTCCTGTTGATTTCATTTCCGTGTACCAAGTTTATGCATAGAGGTTTTATGACATATGTTGTTACATAGAGATTAGAGAGGCTGCTGCCTTGAATAGTGTTCTCAATGCTGCTTTATATTTTTCCGCATATGTTTCTATGCTGAAACATGTATTTTTATCACCAGTTATTTATCCTGATTGACTTAACTCAATGCCATGTAGTCTGGTTTTGCATTTTATCTGCTTCTCTCTTTCTTAACCATGTGTTCTATTTATACATTGCAATGGAATTAAAACAAGATTATAACAGGTCATATTTTTGTCTTATTTTGGACACTGATTGCTTGTGCTTGGCACATGTTTCATTAGGTTACAATTTTTGGGTAGAGGTCATGCCATCATGCAAGCACTCGTTGTCTGTTTTAGTTTTATCCATATTAGACCTGTGATAGTTAATCATTTTTCATATTCAAATTCCAGAAAATAAAATCATCATAGTTAAGCCAGGCCAGTTCTTCCCTTTTCAAAGAACCTGGATATGCAATTTTTTAATTTAATTTATTTGCAATTTGAATTGTTGCTGAAGGCTTTTAATGTTCATTACCAGTGTCCTTGACAATTGTTGACTTTGTGCGATGAAGCCATTGTATAAAATTTTAATGTTTTAAGTAGTAAGATATCCATTATTTATGTCCAAGAGAACATGGTATGTATCCACTTCTATGTTCCTTTTGATTTTTAGTGCCATGTCTCCTCTTCCTATTTGGGGGGTTTGCAGCAACAAAGCATGCCAATTGGCTGAGAAAAGTCTGTCTAATTTTGTTTTGTATTTGTTGCATTGATCTTACTGAATTTGTGCTTTTCTGTTGCCCTGCTGTCAAGGAGACAGATCAGGATCAGTTGGCCGGTCAATCCACAGGAAAAAAGCTGATCAGGAATTGGCTTAAATTGGCTCTTCTGAAAAACCAAAAAATGTAAAAATTCAAAAAATTGAAAATAATGGAACATTGGTGGGTCCTGCTGCCGATCTGTCAGATCTGGTGGGCAGTGGGGGATGGTTTGGGGTGGCGCTACCATCGCAAGGTGCTCCCCTGCACCTACCCTGCAGTGTAGGGTCCATTGGACCCGATAGGCACTGGATCTGGAACAGTCCCATGAATATCTTACAGGCAGAACCACCCTGTGCCACCGATTCCAGTGGGATTGCCGGAGTCAGCCAATTTAAGCCGATTTGGTCCCATCTTTGACCAATTTGGACCAATCCCAAAGGATTTCTGGGGTTGGATCAGGTTTCTGATCTGGCAAACCATGCCTTCTGTGCTATAAATGTCAGCCACTAACAGTGGATTTATCTTTCTGCCAAGGATTCTGGAATCGGAACTGGTCCGATTCTTAAGAAGAGAAACCGATCCAGAATTGGGATATTTTTAAAATTTTGATTTTGATTGATTTGCCCTGATTTTAAAAATCTAAAAAAATCAGGATTTTGATTTTGATCCGACTTGACCGATTCGACCGATTTTGGCGGAATTCAGGTCAGAATTGGTCCTTCAAGCAGGAATTGGATTGAAATCGACTGATCCGATTTTGAAATCGACTGATTCCAATCAGATTCGACCGATTCCGCAATCTAAGCTTTCAGCTGGTCTTTATCACCAAGTTACCATTTTTAACATTTTGTGTTTTATTGCCAGTTATGACTTTTTTTGTTTTTTCTTAAACTATTTGGTGATTGTGTTTAGTGTATCACTTGTTGTGTTGTTATGTTTTTGCATGAATTGGATGCCAGTTTTTTTGTATTATTTTGCATGTGCACATTTAGCCTCCTAGCTTCAACAGTTCAACTGTCTTTTGGCTGATTTTTCTTCTCTTATTTTAGTTTCTTGATAAGGTACTGATTTGCTGTCAAAACTTTTTGTCAGAAATTACCACCACATATCCCTCAGCTTCCATCCAAGCGATTTACAGAAGAGGGTCAAATATTTCCATTAAGAAAAGCATTACCTGAAAAAAAGTCCATTGTTAATGCTTCAGACATATTTTGTAACCCTCATCGGGCTACACGTCCAGACCATATTGTTGTCATCCTCCGTGGACTTCCAGGTACTATCTTTTTTTCCCATAAGATGTGTATCTTATTTAGCTCCTTTCTATGTTCAAGTAATTTTTATGCTATCTGCAATTATTATATTTAATATTGGTATCTTGGAAGTGATCTTTAGCCTGTAGGTCACTTGGAGTCATATTTGTGATAGACTTTGCATTGGTTAGATTAGGAGAATGTGTATTTGCTTGAATGACCTTAATAAATTATCCGTGTAAAGCTCACATTGTTTCATGGATGCATTGTTCATGGAGAGATTTCTCTGTAAATGGTTCTGTTACTATTTGTAAGTGATTTAATTTTGAGATCAAACGATATCAAAAACCAAAAAAAAATGCAACAGAAGAATGCATAAACATAAATCAAAGAGCTTCCAATCCCCTACTCTCCACCCAAAATTTACATGCAGGGATGTTGGGTAAATAGTCACCATGTCACTTCATAGACTGTATTTAGGGATGGAACTGGAAGATATTTGAGAAATACTTTTTCTACCACGGAGTATAAGAAGATGCAGATAGTCAATCCTATGTGGGAAACATTTTGTTCCAATGCTTCACTTAAGGGACTCTTGGGCTTGCTTTAATCAATGATGCGATAAGATTTTATTCAAATAAACTTCTACGTTCCCTATCTTACTCATGCGGCAAGATGCTTCTCTTTGTTCATATATGAGATAAGTAATAATTTCTCATTCTTCATGTTTATTTAGGAATTGAATAATTGAATTTGATTTCTATGTAAACCTTTGTAATATACAGTGTATGTACAGTACCATTTAAACCATGATTCTTAAAGCTGTTATATGTTTAATTTTTTATGCATTTTACCTGGATGCATTTGGTATGTCATGCACTGAATAATGGCTTCATCTCTAGTATTTATTTATCACGTAGTCTTGTGCTCATACCCCATAAACATAGCTGCAGACTTATACATTTTTATGTTCTAGGTAGTGGAAAAAGTTACTTGGCTAAAGCACTTCGTGACTTGGAAGTTGATAATGGTGGTAGTGCTCCACGCATCCATTGTATGGATGATTACTTCATGACGGAAGTTGAAAAGGTAAGGTGACGTCTCTCAGGGTTGATTTCACATGCAAGGTTGGCCAAATTGGCTTGCTGTGGTCTATCCTGTTGCTGCCCGGAAAATATCATTCCTGGCAAATTCAAGCCTGGATTAGCTAATTGGCCAATTCTATGCCTGGATCGGCAGATTAAATGAACTGGCTCAGCTGATCCTGAGTCTGGAATTGTTGATTCTAGCCTGTTTAGTTGGATCAAGTTGAGCAGATTATAGCTGACTCCGCGTCAATTTCACTTTCACCAAATCAGCTGATCCCTGGACAGTGTAGTGTCCAATGCTTATTCAACTTTCCTCGCTTACATGATCAATAATGGACCCACTTTTTTATTCATTGATTTTTTTTTGAACTTTGCATTTTGCCTAGAACTTGTTATCAGTCACCTTTGTGTCTTTTCAGGTTGAAGAGAGTGATGGGTCCAAGTCTTCTGGTTCAGTCAAGGGGAAGAAACAAGTAAGCAGGAAGGTCATGGAGTACTGTTATGAACCAGAAATGGAGGAGGTATAGCATCATTTTTTTGTATTCTACTTTGATTTTTATCTGGCTTTTTACAGGATACAAGTTGCTGAGAGATGCAGCTTAGTCTATGGCTGTTTTTCCATACTGGGTCATTTATTTCGCCATTGGGATTGGATATCCCATAATCCTAGAAATTACAGCTTTTATTTTTTGTATGGAATTAGATGGTACTGGAATTCATTAAAGAAAAGGGGTTTACAAGTATGAAAGGTGTAGAAAGAGGGCCCAAGAAGGACAAAACACCAACGAAACAGCCTATTTGGTACCCAGCAAACTGAGAAGAGCAAAATCAGTTATACTGGGATTGAAAGAAAATCAAAAGTTAAATTTGTGTTTTCTCTAGCACAAAAATTGCTGATGTCTGGGGTGTTTAATTTCCTTTCTTGAAATTTATCTATCCCTTTGAGCCAAAAAATGTCAAAGTGGTAGCCTTTAGCATTCCAATGAACTGTCCTATCACTTTTATTGGCCCCAAATATACTGTAGCAACAGAATAGGAGCCAAACATCAGCTGACAAAATCACTGATGTGGTTTTCTATCTAATCATTTTTTGATATTTTCTTTTCCATCCATCACCAAGTTCAATTTTCCTTTACAATGTGGATGGATATTGAGCTTAAATATGGTGCAATTGACTTTGTTATCCATTTTCATATTATCTGACCTTGCTTTCAACTCATACGGCACTTTTGTAATGGATAAAATTACTGACTCTTTCACCAACTGTGAGGTAATGACTATGATTTCCCAAGTCGGTTACGAAACTTGAGATTAAATTTAACTGTGCATGCTTAAATTTGGAGTTCCTTTTCCTGCTTGGACTGTACAAAATAGCTAGCCAGAATTCTTAAGGAGTCTCAGTCTAAGGACAATCTTTGCCTATACTTGTTTTCTTGTTTTTTGATAACGACTATCTAGTTCATTCTTACTTAAACACCTTCTGCAACAATTGTGGTTCCACACTATGGTTGATTGAACACTTTTTGCAAACTTGCCTGTAAAGTATTGCATGGTATAGTATCGTTTTGCAGCAATCAATTCATGCCGTTCCCAACAACTTTGTGTGGTCATTCATCAGAGACTTCTGCTAAATAGGATTTTTTTAATTTGAGTTACTTTTCTATTCCACTTTCAAAAATAGGGCCATTATCCTACTTTTTCTGCTCGGACTAATGTTCTTGTCTGTGTCATAGATACCCTGTATGCATTTTGTCTATGCCTGGTTTATAATTTTACAAAGTATATAAAGAATAATAATTTCCCATTGAAGTTTTTTTTTTGGCCTAAATCTTTGAGTGTTGTTGTGAGGTATCTGTTTTTTACAGTTTCCACTTTCCTGTCCTTATTTTTGGAAATAGTGGTAAAGCCATACAACCAAGAGAAGGTGTTTGATTTGTTTTGAATTATTTTGAATTTGTATTTTTTATAATGAAGTATAATTGTTTATACAAGCCAATTTGTACCTATCATACAAATATTTGTGAAATGTTGGATCTTGTTGTCCTTTTTGTGAAAAGTGGTTTGTATAAATAAAAAAGGAGAATAAAAAGAATGTACAAGAATTACGAAAGAAACCTCTGACCACTTGTTTTGATAAGTTAGAAGAAAACTCAAATACGGCTTACATCAGAATAAACATTAGAAGTCTTCCAAAAATACAAGAAAGCAATTTCTGAAACCTCAATTTCGCGTAGAAGAAGGAACTACCCTTCAGGAGCACTATTACGAATATTTAAACTTTTGTCACCATACCATGGAGGTCTAAAATCCGTCTGATCAAACTAATCTGCTTAATTAACTCTTATGCCATTTGCCACATTGTTTTGTTAATTAATTTATGTTTATTATTGATTCAAGATTGGGTTGCTTATACTTAACAGGCATATCGGGCAAGTATGTTGAAAGCTTTCAAGAAGACTGTTGAGGATGGCAATTTCACCTTTGTAATTGGTAAATATAATTTACTGTTATTTAATTGAATCTCATCTTAGCCTGCAATTCTTAGCTTACTATTTGTGTAACGGAGTGTTGCATGCTATTCTGTTTCTTCAATCAGCTACCTTTTTGCATACTTCATTTCATTTATGTTTTCATTCTTCATTTGTTGTGCTCACCTTTTTATCTCTTGCAAATTTTAGTTGTCTGTTTTCTTGTAAAAGTTTAACTTGCCCGTGCTTCTTGGTTTCTTTAATATTGGGATACTTCTATGTACCATTTAGGAGATTATGACTGGGACTAGTGAACTATGACTACATAAGTTGTCATAAATGTTTCAAGTTGCTTTTTTAGGACTTCTATTTCTTCTTCTAGATTGATATCTTGCTATGTTAGCCTTAGCTGTGGGTGCATGTAAAACATTAAAATGCTTTCCTGTCTATTTGTTGTGTTCTTTCCCTTCTTCCACAACTTGAATGTTCTAGCGTGGTTTCTCAATGCATCCATGGAATACAGTGCATATGCAGCATGCACTGCCTTCAATATCGCTAACTACTGGTGCAGCATTGTTCGGCAACTGACCTTTTGTTGCTGGTATGTGCCTCATTTAGTGGATGACCGCAATCTGCGGGTAGCTGATTTTGCTCAATTTTGGGCAATTGGAAAGGTATACTCTCTCTCTTATATCAGCTCCATGAGTATTTGCGCTGTGGCTTCTTTGCAACACTATAACTGAATATATTCTGTTTTTTTATCCGTTTTGGTGGGGAGTGGAAGATGCTGCATTTTCTATTTGCAAAATGACCAAATCAGCAATTGGCTGGAAGCCAGATAGAACAAGCTAATAAGCTAAGTTAACTAAAACATCAGTTAAACTAAAATTATACAATTGAATAGAAGTGAAAGGATATGGTGAGACCAAAATAGCCTTGTGTTTTTTGCATGCCCTATTCCCAAACAAGTGTACTTGAAGTCACTTTTCCGGATTCTAGAATCAAGCTTCTGTTGTTCTTTCAGACTTTCTTGTTTTGCAGGTCGTTGTTGTTTCAGATGTCTGAAATCATGAATGCAGCATTTTCATCTGTGGAACAAGTTTACCCTTCAGCCATCTTCAGTGCCTAGTAGTGCCTCTCTCACCATCCTAAAGAATATAGATCCTGCTTGACTTGTTCCATGCGAGATTGACGATCAGAATCTTTGCACTTACTGGTGGAACAATGTCATAATTGCTGATTAGTTGTCATCAACTCATCATTATGTACCAAGTCTTGCCATTTTGTACCTTGACTTTGTCTCGTAGAGATTAGAAAGAAGGGATTTTGAGAAAATCTTGGTAGCTTGGATTCAGAAATGTTATTCTAAGTGTGTATAAGTGTTATTCTAAGTGGCATAATAATCTCTTCAAAATGGTACAAGGGAATGAAGGCCAAGGACTAGGACAAGCTACCAAGGGGAACCAGTATTAAAATACAAAGAGTGTGACTATCTGTAACACAGAACACAGATCACATTTTGTATCTTAGCTTCATCGCAAATAGAGAAGAGATCTCTTTGAAACCTGTAGAGATTGATGTGATGGCTTGGGCCATTTTATACATATGTAGTCATGTAAAAATGTTAATTCACAAAATTTAATGAAAAATGGAACAACAATCGCAAGGTAAGCTTGGGGTGGATCTATGTTATTAGAGACGTGAGATGGGTGAGGCGAGGGATGCCGCCCAAATGCCTAGCCCCATTCTCCAATGATGGAGGCGATCTCCAGTGGCATCGCTGCAGGCAGGCAGGGCAACAGAGATGGGTCCATAGAAATGCCCGAGGCGACATGTTTGGGTGGAGATAATGAGGCCCATGAATCTGTTTTCGGATGCCGCCTCAGCCGGAGGTGCCCCGCCTCAACACCAGAGGCATCAACATCAGTTATAGGTGGTTCAGGCTGAGTCGACATGGCGAGGGGCTGCCTCGCCTTGCCTCGCCGAGGCAGTGGCCTTGCTTGCATTTGATAACAGTGGGATGGATGCAACAATGAAGTTGTCAATATGTGGAACAAAATAATGTCATCTAGCTGAAATAATAATACTTTATAGAATGACAGAATATGAAGGATGTAGGCAATTTTTATTAACATGGAGTTGAAGTTAGTTGTAGCAACAGGTGGGGTGTGTGTGACAGAGAGAGATAGAAGGGCGGGAGGGGGAGAGAGAGAATGCATTTTATCATTCTATGTTATGTACTACCAGTATCTACCGTTATAAGGATTTTCAGGGTGTAGCACTACTGGTTCTAAAACTTTTTGTGAAGTACTGTAGATGATGAATGACAGCATGCATCCATGCAGACTTGTTGACTGCTTACTTTAGTCAGGAAGACATTTTCATCTGTATTTGTTTTCTATGCTGCCTGGAGAACCTGGTATATGTGTTCTGACATGGTCTGAGGCCCCTTCTTTTCACTGTCTTTGTATTTGTTCAACTGCCTTTGTCCCTTTGTTAGGTATAGAAAAGTGGAGGTCTGTCAGTTTTCTATTGATGTACAAATTGATTAGTTGTGTTTTGTTATTTTACGTTAATGAGGTTCCTGAATGGTTCATTTCCATCAGTGTGTATGGGCTTCTTTTGGCTCATTCCCATGGTTCGTAGACTTGGCTGATTCTAGAATTGGATGGCATAAGTCAACACAATTTAGGGGGGAACTCTGACTCCCTGGATTTTCACCTGAATCGGTGGAGTGCTGCGCCGCTGCCCATTTGATTTTAAGGGGTCAGATTGGACCAGAACCCAACGTGAAATCCGTATGCCATACTTTTTTTTTACATTTTTCTGCTTTTTGAAGAATCTGGATTATCTTTTTTTTCTCAGAATCGATCAATTCTGCCAGTTCAATCTGGATCGGATCAGAATCAATCTGGTCTTTAATTCCGATTAAGCTTTCCTTGCTTATTCCAGATAGTGATTCTCTTCATTTAATCTCCTCTTTTATGGTGAATAAAATAAAGCTGCTAATTTTGGGTTTATGGTGCTTTTGTTTTAGGACACTGGCAATTTTTATATATTTTACATTGTTATATTCTTACCCACTTTCCAGATAAGGGATGTTCACGCTTCTACTATACTTGTTGGTTCTTTCTTTCCCCATGGATTGGGGAATAGGCCAATTCTGGGATTGGATCATCATATGCTGACCCAATTGGGGGGGGATCCATCTTGGGTCGGTCAAAATCGTCCCAATTAGCCTTTGATTAAACTGATTCGACCTGAATCAATTGATTCTGATCCGATTCTGATGATTTTGGCAGACTTGACTGTCACAGCTGCTGTCCAGAAGTCTTAGTGGACCTGGCACGAGTGTAAAGCTCAGATCTGATGATTTTGGGTCCAGGGGATCCTATATAGCATATCTGATATGTTTTAAACTCGGATATGTTGGACCCGATATGACCGAAGTCATCAGGTCTGACCTTTGACGGCCATACCGGGTCCAATGGATCCGGTAAGATCTCCTTATGCTGCAGCGACAGCGTCATCGGATTTGGATATCAGCTTGACCCTAACAGGGTTGTAATTGAACCAAAAGCGCACTATGAGTCTATATGGTGTAATTTTTAAGTTTTTTTTTATTTTTTAAGGACCTATCTGCACCGATTCTATATTGGTTTTTCTCTTGTAGAATTGGCTGATCCGATCTGGATTCGATTGGAATCAGCACCCACTGATCCGGTGCCTGATTCGAATTCCACTATTATTGCTCTCCTCTCTCCACCTTTTTTGTTGGGACCGCCGTGCTGGATATCTGGTCCCTGTCGTTTTCCACTATCCTTGCTCTCCCCCCTCCACTTTTTTGTTGGGACTGCTGGAATGGATATCTGGTCCCTGTCGTTAATTGAACGTACATTCAAGAACATTTAGCATCCTTTGGAATAGATATTTAAATTTTGATTTGCTATCTCAAATAATATTTTGTCATTAACGATAAGCATTGATTTGAAATCTCTGGCTTATGTTTCTTTCTCCTATGCTTATTTCATTTTTATTGCTCAGAGGTCGGGATATGAAGTATATCTGCTGGAAGCTACATACAAGGATCCAACTGTAAGATTTTTTGGATTTCTTTTAGAAAAAAAACTATTTGTGGCTCTGAAGTTGTTTATACGTTGTTGATTAGAAAAAAAAACTTAAGCTTAGTTCACTTTTCAAGTACTTGTCAGGCCGGTAAGATAACCAAATCAGGCTGGTCGGTAGGGGTGTTCACTAGGGCTGTAAACGGAGCGGATACGGAGCGGATATGCCATTTCCGAATCCGCTCCGGTAGCCAATTCGGATATCGGATATCCGCTCCGGTTAGAATTCGAATACGGAGCGGATCTTCACAATCGGATATCTCTCGGATACGGAGCGGATACGGATAATATCCGCTTCGCTCCAGAACCTGCACAACTTATAAAAATGTGAAAAAAATCTCCGAACAGGGGGAGGGGGGGGGAGATTGGGCGCCTGCCTCGGTCGGCCGAGAGGGAGGCAGAACAGGGGGGAGATTGGGCGCCTGGCGCCTGCCTCGGTCGGCCGAGAGGGAGGCCGAACAGGGGGGGAGATTGGGCGCCTGCCGAGTGCCGCCTGGCAATCCGGGAGGAACCGAGGGAGGCCGAACGGGGGGGGGGCCGAGGGACCGAGAGGGAGGCCGAACAGGGAGGTGATCCGGCGCCTGGCAATCCGGGAGGAGGGGGAGTTCAGCCGCCGGCGCTAGGGAGGGAGGCTTGGAGGCTCCGCCGCCGCCGCTGGGAGGCTCCGCCGCCGCCGCCGGGAGGCTCGGGAGGGAGGCAGGGAGGCTCCGCCGCCGCTGCCGCTGGGACTGGGAGCCGCCGCTGGTCCGGAGGGAGGGACGAGGAGGCTCGGCCGCCGCCGCTGGGAGGGTCCGGAGGGAGGGACGAGGAGGCTCGGCCGCCGCCGCTGGGAGGGTCCGGAGGGAGCGCCGTCTGCCGCAGAGGGAGGGAGAGCCGAGAGCGTCGCCGTCTGCCGCAGAGGGAGGGAGAGCCGAGAGCGTCGCCGTCAGAGGGACGCTCGCCGCTCGGGAGGCACAGTGAGGATGCGGATTGCGGGGGGGAGTCGGGGGCTGGCCGGCTGGAGACCGGAGAGATTAGGGATTCGGGGCCCGGGGGTGAATGATCCTGGCCGTTGCTTCTTACATCTAATGGTTCATATCGAACCGGATCTTAACCGAAGCGGATCCACTGAATCCGAGTCCGCTCCGTTTATATTTCGGATAATATCCGAATCCGAAATAAATATCCGCCGGAGCAACCCAAACGGATAATATCCGGCTATCCGAATACGAATTCGAACCGAATCCGGATAATATCCGGATCCGTTTACAGCCCTAGTGTTCACTATTCGGTCAAGCCAAAAAACCAAACCAAACCAGTTTGGTTCAATTTGGTTTGGGTTAGAGTTGGACTAGTTATCGGTTTGATTTGGTTTCCAAAGGTCCTTCAATTCAAACCATACCAAACCGGCATACTGAATAATTTGAATTAGATTGAATATTTATTTTGACTTGGGTGTATAAACAATATTTTTATATATATATATTTGTTATGTAAAAATATATATTTTAAGAGTTTTGAGATAAAACTAATTATATATATAGATATATTCACTACAAACAAATGAAACTACATACAGACATATATACTATACCTTAATAAAACTGGATCATATTAAATTAGTTTTGTTTGGCTTGGAAAGAAATCATCAAAAACCAAACCAAATCATGACACCATCACACCCCCTAGTGTTCAAGCAACCATTCCATATTTTCAGATGTTGATATCTCACAAGCTAGTGCATTGTTAGTTAATAGTTGAATAGACTTGTTTGAAGCCTAAATAATCTTCATAGTGAGAAAATGGCAACATCGGACATGTTTTATTCATTTAAAGGATAACTCAGTTTCTGTTTAATAGATATTTATTTCGTCATCATTGTAGTCAATAGTTCTAATTTCTTGAGTATATTTCAGTTTACCGGCTATTCAGTTGGACTGTATTCATGTCATTTGTCCAATACTGATGTGGTATGGCAGGGCTGTGCTGCTAGAAATGTGCATGACTTCACGTTGGATGACATCAAAGGAATGTCAGAAAAATGGGAAGAAGCTCCACCTTTCTACCTACGTCTAGACATTCAGGTTTATTTTAGTTTGTTACATTCATGGCCATCATTCAATCTATCAATAGCTGCATTTAGTCAGGTTTATTTCTGTTTGTTACATTCATGACCATCATTCAATCTACCAATAACTGCATTTTCTCATGTATGTGGATTTTTTTAATTATTCCTTGTCTTGTGACACCACGCTTGATTGTTTCAGTCACTATTTCGTGGGGATGACTTGAATGAGAACAACATTCAGGAGGTAAATAGTGTGGTGCATATGTTACTTCTATCTGCATCAAGTTACCATTTTGCACTAAGGTTATAGCTTAGATTCTATTTTATCTATTTTGGACATTTTTAATGTCCTGACTGGAGTTGTTTTTTGTGCACTAATTGTTAATAAGAATTTGTTGTTTATTGTAGTCCTTTTCTAGTTTCATGCCATAATGTGGTGTTTGGTAACGCTTTTAAATTTAAGATAACCTTATTTTTGAAATCAAGATTGAAAGACTTCTCAATTTTGTTTTTAAAATCAAAACAGTCCACTTTTTGTGTTTGGCAAAATTGTCACAATTTTTAAAAATTATATAGTAGTGTTTGGTTATGACTTTAAAATCAAAAGAACTTCTACGACACAGTACATGTCAATACAAGAGAAAGACACTCTGCGCTCAGCTCGATTCTCTCCTTTACCCCGTCCCCTTCCACAACGTCTGGGTGCTCTCCTTCGACAGCCCCAACGAGCTCGGCCTCCGCAGGATCGTCGAGAGCTACAACAACTCCAAGATCAGCTTCATCAATTCCAGTTACGATTTCAAGTACTACGGCAGGTTCCAAATCGCGTTGCAGTCCGAGGCCGACTTCATATACATTCTCAACGACGACATGATCCCCGGAAGGAAGATGCTGGAGATCCTCTCCCACGTCGCGGGCGAACCCCCCCCCTCCCCCGTGGACATCGTCCCCTCCCGAGGAGCCGGCATTCCCCCAGTGGTCGCAAGTCGCAACCCCATTTTCTGCACCCCATCCCCTGGCGCAGCTCCCACCCCACAACCCGTGCCGCAGCCCCCACCCCCTCCACTCAACCTCACTAGGGGATAGGGGGCTTCGGAAAATACGGCTGCGACCACTGTGACCCCAAGTCCCTCTGCTCGACCTTGTCGGACACCCACTCCGATCGCAGCCCCATCTTCTGAACCCCCCCTCATCCCCTCGTGCAGCTCCCACCCCCACCCTACAGCCCCCCTGCTCGACCTTGCCGGACCCCCACCCCCATCATAGCCCCTTCTTCTGGACCCCAACCCCCCCGCGCCGCCCCCACCCCCGCAGCCCCTATGCCACAGCCCCCACCCCAAGCCCCTCTGCTAGACCTCTCCGGACCCCCACCCCCGTCGCAGCCCCTTCTTCCAGACCCCCACCCCCACGCATAGCCCCCACCCCGCAGCCACTCTGCTCGACCTCGACCTTGTCGGACACCCACCCCAAGCCGCTCTGCTCGACGTTGCTTGACTCCCACCCCCGTCGTAGCCCCATCTTCCAGACCCTCACCCCTGCACACAACCCCCACCCCAAGCCCCTCTACTCAAACTTTGCCGGTGGGATTGCTCTCCTCGCGATGTCCGTCTCCTTGCGGCGATTTTCTCTCCTCCCCCCGTTTGTTCGATTTTCTTTGCATCTCCGTGTCTGTCTCGGAAATAAAACAGGTCCACTGTTGTTTTGCTTTCAAAAGAGATTTACACGAGAGGGTGAAGCGGTTTTAAAAAAAAGGAAGAAAGAAAAAATCGTAACCAAACAGGGCATCTCTCCCATTTTTAAAATTAAAGTAAAAATAGAGAAAAAAACGTAACCAAACAGGGCATAAGAAGGTCCATCTGTGTTCTGGGCTTAAATACGGTCTTCTGAGGCCCGTTATTATGTAGTACTGTTCTTAGGTTGTGGTCCTCTCACACTTGTCAAGGCAGCAAGATGACCAAGGCTACCAAGGGGCCTTTGACTACTCACATGACCAGGCGGTCACTTATGCCACTTAAAGTGAGAGTTATGCATGCCACTATTATAAATTTTATGCATCAACTATCAACTAGTAGTATTAGACAAGCACCAAATGGGTGATATGGAGAAAGTGAGGGGGAGTCTTAAGAGAGACTAAGTGATGGAGACAAATAAGATAAGTGAAGAGGGGGAGGGGGAGGAACAGCTAGAGGGAGATTCAGAAGTATATATATAGAGAGAGTTAATCGTTGGATCTATCATCACAAAAATCAGATGAAGCTCAATTTCTTTCTTCATAGTATAAGAAGTTCAATTGGTGAAACTGTACTACATCTGAGCCAAGGTAATCCTTGAAGTCCATTAACTGATGATTGTATGGCATTCTAAAAAGAAAAACAGAAACAACTTGAGCAACCACATGGTTTATATTTGAAGGAAGCATCTTTTTCTTGTGTGACCTGGCAGTCATCATGCATTGGGGCACCCAGCCGGTCCAACTGGTAGCATGATACGACTGCTTGACATGTACCTAGTTTTCTTTTTTTATTTTGTTTTTTTCTGTTGGAAGTTGTACAGTGCAGTAACTATTACAGTTCGGCATTGATGATGTGTTCTGATTTGTGCAACTCATTAAACACTTAACTTTTAATGTGAACAGGTCGATATGGATACAGAGGATATGCCTTCTGATGAAAGGATCGTCTCGGAAAGGCATGAAAATAAATCCCCTAGGCAAGAACTATCAACCGACAACAATCTTGGAGGTATTGCTACTCATTTTCATTTCTTGTGTAGACCATCCAGCTGAACTCATCATATCAGTTAGCTTTGTATTTTTTTATAGAATCAAATTTTTTTGTAAGACTACATCAATTTGTTTTGTAAGATGTCGGACCAAAAAAAATCACTCAAGCAAAAAAAGGGGGGGGGAGGAGAAGAAACGAAACAGGGGGGAGAAGCCGAAGGAGGAGCAAAAGCTCCCTATCACTTCCGATAGAAGGGCCTAAGGCCACTGATGTCTTCGTTGCCCTCCTATACATCCATCGAACCCATAGGGAGTGGGAAAGGCCGCTATCGCCGCCGCTACGGTCGCTGGGAAGAAGAAGCAGGGGCGGAAGCACCGCCCTGTGCGCTGGAGGAGCCATCGTCGCCGCCTTCACCAGCCACAGTTGCCTCCGCCATCATCGCCGGAAGGAGCACCGCGAGGGAACCCTCGCGGGTGCCGCGCCGTCAGGGAGGAGCTCCTCCCGCAGCTGTCGTCGCCTTCACAGTCTTCGGAGGGAGCCGCCGTTGAGGTCTGCCATGACTGTAGAAGCCCTCGCGGGCTCTATGTTCGTCACGGCAAGAGAGAAGATAGAAAGGGGGGGGGAGCTCCCACCGGCACTGCCATCCTCTTGCACCAACACCGCCGTTGCCAGAGCCCGCCGTCGCCATCGCCGGAGCTTGCTAGTGCCGCCGCCGGAGCTCGCTGTCGTCGCCACAGTTCGCCTGCGACAAATCCCTCGCGGGCGTCTCCTGTCGTAAGAGAGAACCGAGCGTCGGGGAGAGAGGGCCGAGGAGGAACTGGTTTGCGGTCAAACCGCGGTCAAAAAAAAGAGAAGAAAAAAAAAATGGCCGCCCGAGTGGGCAATCGTGGCCCGCGCGCGCGCCACGCGTGGGGCAGCCGCGGGATGAGACCCGGTTAGTGACCGGGCCTATGACCGGGGGGTAAACTTACCACCTGGTTTGACTTGGTCAAACAACACCCAGAAAATCAAAAAAGAAAATGGAAAAAAGGGGGTAACTTCAACACATTCCGGTCACCCCCCACTCCCACGAAAATGGACTTAATGAGGTGACTTTTTGAGACCAAAATATCTCTGAAAATCCTCTATAAATGGGCTTGACATGCTGTACGTAGAGGAGGGTTGGCATTTGGTAAGAAAGAGAGGGTTGAGAAGAGAGAGAAGCTCTGAGTTCTCACTTCTTAGAAGGTAAGAAATATCTCGGTTTTGTGCTACATTTCCATAAAAAGGGGCTGGTTTTGCGCTACCTTTCCATGAAAAGGGGCCCAAAATAGTTAACTATTTTGGATAGAAAAAAAGTCAACCCAACTTCGGTCTAGTCGAAATACTGTCGAAATTAAGTGGTTTTGTGCTACATTTCCATTAAAAGGGACCCAAAATAGCTTGCTATTTTGGATAGAAATAGAAAATCCAAATCGGTAAAGCCGAAATACCGGTCAAACCGAACGGGAATTCAAATAGGAAACCCAAATCGGTAAAGCCGAAATGCCGGTCAAACCGAATGCCGGTCAAACCGAACGAGAATTCAAATAGAAAACTCAAATCAGTAAAACCGAAAGGCCAGTCAAACCGAACGGGAATTCTAAATGAAAACCCAAGTCGGTAAAGCCGAAATGCCGGTCAAACCGAACGAGAATTCTAAATGAAAACCCAAGTCGGTAAAGCCAAAATGCCGGTCAAACCGAATGAGAATTTTAAATGAAAACCCAGATTGGTAAAGCCGTAATGCAGGCCAAACCGAACTTAACTTTGATATGTATTGAGAAGAATTGCTTGAATGCCCCTCATTTGTTGTACTTCTACGTACTCAGATCGGCATGAAATAAAATTCAAGTTCGACCGATATGTTGTGTTACTTCAATATGTGACATCAAATCTCCATGGACTCCAATAGATGGATAAAACTAAATAAGTTATTTAAATAATTTTCCAACTTAATCAAATAATTAAATTTGATTAAATCAAATCAAATAATTATTTATTTATTAATAAAAATGCCATCATAATCAAATCAAATTCTTGTCGTAAAATCATACATAAAAAAATGATCACAAATAGTTACAAAACATGTTAAGTTTGAATCCGACTTAACCATAAAAAATTAAATCAATCCAAATGGATAATGCTACTTAAATAATTAAATGTACATAATAAAATCCAAATCAAATAAATGATCAAAATGTTAATAAAATGTTAACATAATCCGACCAAAATTATGTCATTAAATAAGACATGAAAAATGTCAACCAATGACTACAAAAACAAGTTATGTTGGATTAAAATCAACCATGAAAAATTAAAGTGACCAATATTATTAAGAACAAATCTTAATAATAATAAGAAATTCACTTAAATCAAGCAAAAAATGCTAACAAACACACTAAAAAAATAGAAATTAATTCTTATAAACAAATAAGAAAAGAAGATCAATTGAAAATTGTCTAAGTCAACAAATGACCAAAAACAAAGCAAATCAAATCAAATCTTAAATTAAAAAGAAAATCAATGAACCCAAACTTAAAAGTTTGAATTAAGTTCAACCAAATTCCATCTCATAAGGCCATGGGGATATGTCTTCCAGTTTCGTGTTTATGTGGATGAATGACTTCCGTTCAATATGTTGCTGTGACGGTTAATCAAGGGTGTTCGAGTGTTCGCTCGATGTAATTAACAGCGGAATATCGCAAGTCCGGCGAAGAGAGATCAAATTTTATTTTGAAAGAACTCATAAAACCTCATAAATTAAATGGTGGTTCAGATCATCTAAGTGGTGGGTGATACACATGTCGGCACTTAGCAAATTTGTGGAACCATCGGTGTTCCTATAAAATAATACCACATCAAATTAACTAATACTCCTATGAATACCACATATTTTCATAGTAGTCAATGCCAGCCTAAAGCAAAAAGAATTTTCTAAAAAAAGGAATTCTAATCAGAGAAAAACGAGGTTTCAACATAAGACTACCTCTTGGCAGCTTACAGGAGTTTGTGATAACCTAACTGCACATAGTCATTTATAACATGAAGTCTATACAGACTCTATTAATTAACAAGCTGTTAAAAGGTTGCGGAGGTGCTGGCAGCTTCCCAAGTAGCGCTGGAGCACAAGAGCAGAGCAAATGGAGGACTGCTGTTTCTGGACAGTGGAGGGACCAAGCAGAAACAAGTAACAGAGGGGCATAGTTATCCAGGTGAATGCTTACAACTGAGTTGAGTGAGGAGGGGTCGCTGCATCACTCAAGGGGTCTGGTTTTTGGTACTGTATCAAGGGAGTTCTTTTACATGGTTGAGGTAGAGAAACCGGACAATCTTATGATACTTGTTTAAGTAATCACAAGCTATTGGGTGTGTATATGTCTGTTGGGTTAGGGTTGTTCTGCCAGTCAGAAGGCTACCAGGGAGAACGATGGGGCAAGAGTTTGATAGTCAACGATATATAGGATTTATAATTGAGATTGGTTTAATGAGGACTGAGGAGGATAGGGTGCATCACTCCTAGGGGTTTGGTTTCTTGTACCGTACCAAGGGAGTTCAAATGTTTGAGGTAGGGAAGTGGGACAATGTTGGGTTGTCTGAGGGATCAATGGTTGTTGAGTGGCTAGATCTGTTGGGTGGGGAGAAGATTCTACTAATCAGGAGGGTACCAGAGAGTTGGATGGTTCAAGGGCATGGTGGCTGTGCAATCGAGGCTGAAGAGAGAGAGTGTGTGGGGGTGGGGTGTTTTTGGATAGGTTGGGCTCAAGCAACAATCAGTCTTCTAGGGCACTGATATTGCTTGCATAGTTGTCAAGGTGACAAGGCATTCAAAGGTGCCAAATTCTGCTTAGAAGACCAAAAAATTCTGCTTAGAAGACCAAAGGGTCACTAAGGCAATCGAGGATGAAAAAATTAGATGTTTATATATACATATTTATACATACTTAAATATATATGTATATACATATATTTACAAATATATATAATTAGATGTTAATACTATATATTTATGTATATATGCAAACATATATATAAATAAAATTGTATTTGTATGTTATAATTGAATGTGCGTTGGATGCTCCGGAGAGGTGAGAGAACCTTCACCAACTATAAGGTTTTTCGGAGGCTCGATGCCCACAGCATTTAGCGGGTGGTCCTGGGGCTGGTGGAGATGTTTGTATTCTCTGTTGGAACAGGAGGGCTTTCCATCCGGCATCTTAGGGGGATGCAGTCTCTGTTGTGCGGGAGGAAGGAGTTAGAGGACTGCTCACACTGCATTTCTCCCGGTGCAGTTACTCTCATCATCAAGGAAGGCGGATCTCCGGAGGTCCCTAGATGGCTAGATCCCTACCTTGGCAGAGGGCTACTTCGATTGTGTTGGGGTGCTTCTGCTTTCTGCCAGTGCTAAGTGCTAACCCTCTTGCAGTCGGGACTGGAACTTGTTACCACTTTGGTTTAGGATGTCCTTTCTGCTAGAGGTGAACCTGGGAGGAGAAGGTCATTCAGAGATGTTGTGGTTCAGGGGCGTGCCCTTGGAGGTAGGTTGTGGTCTTGTGGGAGATGTTACTGCAAGGGCGACTGCATATCACAGTACTGGAATGGATTGAGATGCTGCATGTGTTGGGGAGTAGGGCTGTCCGGTGGTGTCTAAGATGCCTAAAGCCCCACATCTGGCTTCTTTGGCTCCTTCCTCTGATGTGCTTGGAAGGGTCGCCACCATTCCTCTATCTCCAGGTTTGTAGGACAATAAGCTGTGGCTGAAGCAGTGTAGATCATGGTTTGAGGAATCAGCCAATTATTGGGTTGGATCGGCCCTTGCTAATCTGATTCCCTCCTGGGACTACCTATCTGGAATCAAGTTTTAGGGGAATCGGTAAGCATCAGGTGGTTCGCTGCCGGATTGCCCGATCCTCCCGAATTGAATCAATAATCAGCCGACCTCAAAACTTCATCTGGGCCCGACCACCTTGCGTGCATGTCTAGGGCTCTCCTCCTATGAGACCCACTCCCCAAGGCCGATCCAGTCTCTGAAGGTACCAATTCTCCACCCCCTTCCCTTAATCCACCCCCTCTATACTCCAAGGATCGCGGGATCGGAATCGGAATCGGGATCGGTGGGTACCGATCCGATCCGGATCGGATCGGACCGATTCCGACCGATTCAATGGAAGAAAATCGATCCAGAATCGGTAAGAAAAAAAAAGCAAAAAAAAAACCCGATCCGATTCCGATTCCGATCCGATTCCGATTCCGATTCCGATCCGATTCCGGACCGATTCCGGCCGATCCGACTGGAATAGCAAAAAAAGAAAAAAAATGATCCGATTCTGATTCCGATTCCGATTCCGGACCGATTCTGACCGATTCCGCGGAATTCATGCCGGAATCGGTCTACCGATCCGATTCCGGAATCGGTCGGAATCGGTCCGATTCCACCGATTCCGTAAACAATGCTATACTCCCACCCCCGAGGGGGAGTGTTGCCACACTTTTGGGGGTGACTACATAGTGCGGGTTGCCCCCTAAAGTGGTGACCTCCGAAGGGGTGAACAGTTCACTTATTTTTTTAAATTTTTATTTAATTTTTTAATTATTATATTTATATGTGTAGATAAAATGTTGGACGAGAAGCAAGTTGTCCCTAGACAGAAAGACGTTGGATGGCAACATAGGCACTTGTTGGATGTGGGGAAGAAGATGATGAGATGTAAATGGTGTCATAAATATATGAATAGAGGTGTTTTCCTTCTCAAGTAACATATAGCCAATGTGGGTGTGAATGTAAAGAAGTGTGACAAGGTCTTGACTAAGTTGTGGGAAGAAATGAGAGATTATCTATAACTAGGTGAGTATCGCAGAGAGGGATTATAATTGAGCACAGAGCCGAGTTGCTTAGTGAGTTGTTCGGACGGAAAGACATACATCTTATGCTTGGAAGGGGTAAGAAGAGAAAAGCACAAGTTCGTGTGCAAGTTGATTCATCATCTTCAGTTGTTAAAGAGGAGATAGAGATGAGGAGAGCCATGCATGCTAGTGTAAGTCTTAGTCTTTTCTTTTTTGAGGATAAGGAAAGAAGAAGGGAGGTTGGAGGAGGTTTGAGTGCTTCCTTATCTAAGGCATCCTTCAAGGGAAGACTCTAGTCTTTTTTTTTTCTTTTTTTACTGTAATTTCATTAATGCTTGCCATCTTGGTAGTGTAAGCCCTCTTCTCTTTCTCATCTTGCAATTTCCTTTTTTACACTTGTATCCATCCATTCTCATGTAAATAGAAACTTTGGCCTTTTGACCATCTTCAAAAAAATGAATGTGTTTGTGTGTATACATGTAATTATTATTTTATTTATGTAATTATGTATGTGTGGGTATATATATATTTTTGGAAAGAGTTAATCTTTATAAACTACCTGAGAGGAAAAGAGAAGAGGGTTAAGATAGAACTTTATATTTTCAAAGTATATAAAATATATTTATATTAAAAACATTAAACATATGTAATAATAATGATAGCGAAATATGTTGATATGTTTACACTATCATTAAATTGGAACTCACGAAGGACTTTGGTGCCTAGGTGGTTTGAGCTCCCAAAAAGGTGTCCCTCCAAAGGCACCTAGGTGGCACCTTAACAACTATGATTGATTGTTAACAAATTGGATGTTCCAAATTTTGTTATTTACATTTATCAGTTTGCCCCCCTCATATTTTAAGATATTTTAATAACCTTCAGATTCTTACCACTTATGATATTCATGGAATATTACTTGGAATATGGCTTTACAACATATTAGATATGTGATAAGTAAATAAATTGTGAACTGTATGATTAGGAACACAGAATTATGTCTCCTTTCTATCGTGTTACTCATATCCGAGCATTTCTACATAGGCAGTAGGCACTGAAGATCATAGCCGAAGGCAAAGTGTATTTTTTGAATTTTGGTCATTTGATTCTCTTGTACCTTTTCTTATTTAGGATCAGCAACTACAGGGGAGAGATGGTTTGCCGACGGTGATGACTTGGGACAACCAAGAGAATTGGGAAAGAGCAAATGGTCAAAGGATTTTGATGATGACAATGGTGTTGATAAAACAAGTGGTCCCATGGAGAAATCAAATGCTCTATCTGGGCTAATTCAGGCATACAGCAAGGGTGGAAAATCTGTTTACTGGGGTGACCAGGTATTTCTTTTTTATTTTGCATGTTATTGGATGCTCTTTTTCATTCCTTGTTTCTAAAGCAAGCTATATTTGCGTTGTCTGTCAGTGTTATGATTACCCCTCGAATTGAAGTATCTTTGGAGCTGTATATTAGTTTGTTATGTCATGTGTAACTAGATTGATGTGTGAGAAACTCCTTATTATGTTTATTACATCATAAATTTGATTCGTTGACCTTGGACAGCAGAATTGCTGGATGGTTTAAGAGCTGTAAGATGTGCATAGTTATTGGAAAAAAGAAGTGTGTAGTTCTTTTACATAACTCAAACTAGCTTATAAGGTTTATTGGGACTCAAGTATGCAGGTGTCCATTCTCTTAGAAGCAAATGTACTAGAAGGATGCAATATCTCAGAGCATGGCCATTCTTTTAATAAGTATATAGTGCCGATTTTGGAGGCATGAACATTGGCCCTATGTATTAAACCAAAACGGACAGGAGCTTTGCAGTGAACATCGAAAGTGCAGAAATGGAAACCATACTCGTTTGTGGGCATGCCATATGGATCTTGCATCTAAAGGTTTTAGCTAAGTTGAGTGGTCAGTTGCAGATAGGTAAGACTAAGCGGCATATGTATGGTTTGCAGTTTTGGCTGTTCCCAATCCTGTAGGAACTTCTGATGGTATCAGGTTAAACTCAGCCATGTGGCCCAGGTCAGCCTGCATCGGCTGATTTTAAACCGATCCGACTTACTGGATCATCCTATCCTATGGGCATCAGAGGAGCTGTAGGTGGAGGGACAGCCATAGGCTGCCTGGTGCGTTGTTCCCCCATTTTTAGTTGGGGAAGATGAAGGTTGGACCTGCGGACCCCAAGGTTGTGCATCTGCCAGATAACGGGTCCCAGTTGTCTGAGAACCTTCTTTTCCACCCGCACTGGGCATTGGAGATGGAGCAAAGAAGGGCAGTGTAGGATTGCTGCCGGCCTATTTGCTGCAGAAAAGTGCTGGTCAGCAGCAGCGGAGTGGAAGCCCATTCCAGGTTGTGAATCAGCTGGATCAGCTATGGCACTTCTGACAGAGGAGCCTAGCAAGTCATTCTCGATGCTTAATTCAGATGCCGATCCTGACCAAGAAATGCTTGGTATGCATGTAAAAAGCTGAAAGAAAAAAACTATTTTGCTACGATCTTTCACAGCATGACTTAGGCACTGAAGGGGTGACATGCTTCTAAAATGAGCGTTGATAAGAGAACATTAAGGTGGGTATGTGAACACGCCAGATTACATGGACCTAATGAGTGTATGAGATATAAGGAACAGTTTAGTTGATGCCAAATTTGGAGGAAGACTGAGAATGTTTGGTCATATTGGACAGACTGGGGAGGCTTAAGTTACAGGAATGGAAAATATTAGGATGATTGGGGGGGGAGAGAGAGAGAATTGATAGCTATATATTTATTGTATGCAGTTTTCTTTATAATATTGTTGGATAAACATTTCCTTGTTTCAAAAATACCCAGAGGCCCAAAAAAGAATGTTGTTGCTTTCACCTTCTAAAACCATTTCATGGAATTGTAACAAGTAGTGTCTGGGATGTTGAACTCATTATCCCATCCCGTCCATCTTGTGCTTCTTGAAGTTTGCATTTGTGCAGTTGAATCTGTGTTCTTTGGCATGATCCTCTTGTTAGGATGTGCTTGAAGGCGCTGAACAAATTGGGAGACCAAGAATCAGATAAGCCAGAAGTGAGAAGAAATGAGAATGCTGGGATTTTAATTCATCTTGGTTGTACATGGAATGCTTCATGTTTTGATTACCGGCAACATTTCCTCATACCAGAAAAGGAGGGCAGCCCAGCAATTCTTCTTATATTTAGCTGCTAAACATTATGAAACAGAACAAGCCAAAGATCATACTCCTGTTTGTCTCGGTAGGTTGCCACTAGGGGCAGCCCAACAATTTTTCTTAGATTTATCTGCTAAATATTATGAAGCAGAACATGCCAACGATCATACTCATGCTCTGTTTTGATAGCTTGTTGCTAGGAGAAGTTCAGACAGTTCTTCTGTCTTATTGGGTTTTGCTGCTTCCTTTTTTCGGTAATTGGTTTGAGTGGATTTTATGGATGAATTAATGATAACTATACAAGATGATATATCATGATGTATGATATTGGTAAACAATATGATATTTATGGATGGAACACAATGAGTGAATATGAAGTTAGAATTATGGAGAAAGACTTTAGAGATTAAGGGTTTCAAGATAAGTAGAAAAGACAAAATATATGCATTGTAAATTTAATAAAAATTAAAGGGAAGAAGATGAGGGATTTAGTTTGGATGGGGTATTATTATCACAAAGTACGTAGTTTTAATATCTTTGATTAATTATTCAAAAAGGTGGAGAATATGATGAATATGTCAACTATATGATAAAAACATGATTGATGAAATGGAGAAAAACTATATGAATTGTACATGAATCTAGTAAAGTTGAAAGAAAAAATTTATTTTACAACTATAGAACCAGTAAAGTTGTATGGTGGACAATAAAAGAAAAATATGTTTTCAAATTAAGTGTTAATGAAATGAGAATATTAAGATTGATGAATAGTTATACTAGATTAGATTGAATAAGACATGAATATATTAGATAAAATGTGAGATAGCGACACTTGTAAACAAATTAAAGAGAAGAGATTGAGATGATTTGGGCATATTAAACGTAAACCTCAGAAAGCTCTAGTTAGAAAAGTAAAAAATATTAAAATAATAAAAATAAAAAAAAGACTTGATACACTTAAGTTAAATTGGGGGAGGATAATTAAATATGATTTAGTTGAGTTAAATATTGTTGAATAAGTAAATCGAAATTGATGTGAGTGGAGAAAGAGAATCCACATGGTCGCCCTCAAATATAACTTTATATTATTGTAATCAAATAGGTTCTATCTTATGGATTGATCATATTTTATTTTCTTTATTTTTTGTTTTATTTTGGTATTAGCTTTTTTTGTCATCTTTCAGTATTATTTGCTCTGTGGACACTAGGAAAAAAGGGGTTTTGTTGAACTGAGCACTTCGTCTTTCATTTTCCAGCTATAACTATTTATCTTATAAATTTTTGTGCAAGTCTGAAAAGTACTGGAAGTGCTTCGACATTCCTTGTTGATTTGAAGGAAGACATGTAACGAACCCATAAAACATTTCCTTGTATGGTACAAGATTGATTTGTGGATAAATTTAGTTTGTCTTTAAAAAATGTAAGATAAAACAGGTGTATTCCCAAATTAAACTTGTGCCAAACGACCGTTAGCTCGTAAGCGTTGTTCCTGTTTTGAAGAAAGAAACCTAATATGCAGATATGAAGTGGTAGTTTTCTTTCGCATCTTTGTTCTGTTGGTATTGTTGTTTAGGCATTTCCTTAGGCTACCTGATCATCACGTTTGTTACTCTTGGTGTGTTGTTGACAACAGGCTGAAAGGAGAGGTTTCTCCATAGGTGCTTCAAGAAACCAGTGTGGCTCGTCTTTGATCATTGGTCCTGGCTCGGGCTACAATTTGGTTAGACATCTTTGTCATCTTCCGATGTTTCATTTTTAAGAACCTTCTATCGGAGTGGCATTCATATTTTAATACGGGATGAGGCATTCACCTTTTGGTTATATAAGTTCTAAAAAGTAAAGTAATTGGGAAGTCGCTATCGCAAATGGGAAAACCACTCTATTGCATGGTATTTAAAAAAAAATCCTATTTCTGTTCCCCAAGGTGCTGCTATGAGAAATATTCTATTCTTCTTCTAGGCTATTCGCCAGAGTTTGAGCTAAAATCCTCTTCCCTCTCTCTCTATATATCTGAAAAGACGTTTGGTCTTGTAAAATGTAGAGTCTTATTTTGTAACCCTGTTTCCAAATTCACTGATGGAAGTCTGTCGGACAACTTGCCTTCTTTGCAGAAATCGAACCCCATACTCGAGGAAGAGACTCCCATCGACACCGTCGACAAGAACAACACCAGTGCTTCGAGGAAGCGATCCATCTTTCTGGAGCACATCCGCGCGGAACGAGAAGCATTCAAGGCAGTTTTTGACAGGAGGCGTCAACGCATCAGAGGACTCGACGATGTCGAAGACGAGTAATTCCGGGGATTTTGATCAGATGCCCCTTCGATCTTTCCCGGGCTTGGTGCTATTGACGCTCTAGCCCTCCCTGTGGTCTTCTCCTCCGTATTTTTTCTTCTTCTCTGTTCTGTCCAGTTCTCATGTCTTGCGCCAAATTTGGCGAACGTATGCACCTTCGGGAACGTCGTAAACCCCAGTTCCCGACCCATTTGAGAGCAGAACGGAGTGCAGAACAGTAGTCTGAAATGTATTCTATACTACCTTACCATGCGTCATTGGGTTCATCCGTTCCATTCTTCTCTGCAGTCTCTACTTCAGTTCTACTCACCTTTCTCTTGTTGAGGTGTGGTTCATTGTCTATTGTGAAATGAGACAAGCAAAATAAAGGGCTGTCAGTTCATCCGACGACTCGGATCATATTCTTGTGATGGCACCCAAGGAGCACTAGTCAGGGAAGAATGGGAGAACTCCTCCCGTCTGATTTTCATTTTTTCTGACTTTGGTAAATAATTCGTTAAACATAGTTACAACGTTTGTTTTTTAAAATTGAACTACTAAAAAGCGAAGGGGGCAAAATTCCCCTAAGAAAAAACTCCAAGAATGGAGAAATAGAAAAACTATTTGCAAGCTCAACATACGCTTTCCCTCGTTATTCCTTCTCAAGTAAAAGAGTTCGAATCATCTCATGCTCCCAGTGGAGGGTGTGTTTTCAATCTTTAATGAAAAATGGCCACAAGTTATTTAAGTGGCAGTTTAAATAATAAGTTCGATGAACTACTATCGAAAAAGGTTAAACTGTTATCGACGTTTTATTAACTCACTATTCATCGGTAGAGAGTTGTATTTAGGCTGGTAGTGAGTTTGTAAGGCGTCGGTAACGGTTCAGTAATAGTTCACTGACTCATTAACTTGTTATTGACATGGTTGAATTGTTATCAACGTCTTACCAACTCATTACCCATCATTTAAGTGACTCGTATCGTGACTTTTTTTCATTGAAGATTGAGAATACTCCCTTCATCTTGGAACTGAGGTGATCCAAACTCCATGTAAAAAGGTGTCTCCTATTTATAGCATTTTCATATTTCTCGCTCCGTACAACACATGTGAATCTGTGAGTAGGCTGGTTTGTGCATCGAAGTTCTATCTTCTTTACCAAACAAAATATCGTATTTGTATTGAACTAAAAGCAAACTAGTTCTAATCTCTTTCAATTCTACAGCACTTTCCAAATATTCTATATTCTCATTTTAATATCTGAAAACGCACAAAAGTGCTGTTATGCAGGGTAATTACCATCAACTATAACCGTGGAGTGGTATACACTGCACAGTTTTTCGGTAACTTTTGTGATCAACACAAATATGCAATACTAGAGGACATCGTTTGATTTCTCTGTCTACGGAAAAATAATTTACAGCATAGAAAGAATTTACAATTTACAGATGCTCGGTACAGAGAAACATTCCTACATATCACAGTTCAAAATTGCTCACATCGCTGAGAAGTATATTTTGTCTTCTATTTACGTATATGTTCACATGGCACCGCCGAGAAGAATCTTTTTATTTTCAGGTATTTTCAGGGTAGTTTACCTGTGCGCATGGGTCACCCAGCTCAACTGGGGTTAAAATGAGAAAATGATACGGACATCCGGTCAGCTTAACGGGGCTTAGGAGGACGCAGGGGCGGGAGTTAGGTAACTTTTGAATACGGGATTAGAAAATTAAAGAGAAGATAAGGAAGGACTAAAATATAAAGAAGCATGAAAAACATAGAGGCGGGAGTTCAGATTTACTCATTCCGCTCTATATGATCCCAATCTCTCATCGGCGCGGCTCGGCGCCGCGAGCGGGAAGGGGAGCTGCAGGACGGTGTGTTCAGAAGCGGCAACCCGAGGTTCGGCGAGGGGTTTCCCAAACCTTAGGACATGGCGGATGGCCACCTCTTCAACAACATCCTCCTCGGAGGCCGCGGGGGAACGGTACGTCTCCCTTTATTTCTCAGGCGGCGGGGTCAGGGTGTCGCTTCCGGGTTCGCGTGGCCGTTTTAAGATCGTTTAGGGTTTCTGTTGGCTCTCGTCGTCATCAAGTCTATCCGGCCGGTGTCCGGGTTATTCGACCATTGGGCGTCACAGTTACGCCTGGTTGAGGTGTTTTCCTCTGCTGGGAGGTGAAACATTTTAGCCTTTCCGAGCTACTACTTAGGGTTGTTGTTGTTTTTTTTTTTTAGAGTTCTTTTGAAGTCCTATGCGATTTCTGCCACTCAAGTGCCAATGCTTGTTTTCTTTTGTGCATAACCACACCTTGATAACTGAGATTCGTTTGAGGCTTTGAGCTACATGTCTAGTGCATAGAGGGGCAAAAATATTGGATCGTTTTTCTGAGAACGAATAGCATATTGGGTCGTACAAAGGTTAGATGTCTGGCCTTGATTGTGATATATGGTTTGCAATACATGTTATGCGTTCTGTTGGTTCTGAGGTGTTTTTGAGAAATTTTTATAAGTTATTATGGTATTCCTTCTGGTGATTCTGGTCTAAATTTGAGGTTCATTGTTTTTGGATATTTTGGTAGTATAGGTTGTTTATGAGTTCATCTTACTAGATCCGTATTAAAGAGAATTGTGCCCAAGCTATGTTATCCGAGACGTGAGATGCTTGAGGCGACTGGTGAGGCACCTCAGGCACCCGAGCCGAGGTGCCTCATGTGCCTGAGATGTTTAATGTTATTTAATTATTTTTTAATAAGGCATATATCTAATATAAATAGTTGAAATAAATTTAAACAATTGCTTGTAAAATTGAAATAATTGCATTATTTTAATAAGTATGTATTGTAACTATAAATAAATAAAGTTATAACAACAAAAGAAGGCTAATAGGGGTGGTTAAGTTAAGAAACTGATCCGGTCCTACCAGATCCATTTGGCTTAGTTGGGCGAGGCATTTCCGGGCGAGGTGAGGCATTTTGTTAGTGCCTCGCCTTGCCTCACCGCTTAGGCGGTTGAGGCGAATGCCTTTGACAACACAGTGTCCAAGTGATCTAGTGCTTGTTCGAATAATGAAATAGAGAAGTTAGTCACAGGTTTCATGAATCTAAACACGAGCAAGGTTCTTCTTGGCATATCTAACAGCATTGTTTCTTTGTTGTTTGCAACTTCTCATGCCATCTTTCTTACTAAGAAAACTTGGATGCTACTATTATTTAAATGAGAAAGCCTTCTCAACTTATACCCTTTACTTTTTTCATCTTGCCTGGTAAGACTTCCACCACTGCCTAAATGTTGAGGAGACAAGCAGAATAATAAGGGAGAAGTGAATGCGCTCACAAATTTGATGGATCTGATTCAACATCATAAGTGTGTTGAGCTTCTGCCAGTTATTCTTTCATCGTGCCCCAGTAAGAACTTAACTTTCTAAGTGAAGTCTCTCAGTCAAAAGCTGAGCTGGGGTGGAATGGAGGTTTAGTGGGAAGCAAGTCAAGCAACTGTGTGAAACTCTTTGTAGCCTGTTAACATAATATTGTTCTTATGAAAAATATGTAGGGTGAAACTTCTGACCCGATCATATCTACACAAGCTCTTTCAACTTCAGCCCTTTGTCGTGTTATCTATGGAACAGGGCTGGAAGACATTGATCACTTGTTCTTTTGCTGTGGTACCATTGATATTGTATGCCACGTCCTTTTTGGGAGTTGGAATATTCAGTGGGAAGAATTGGGTCACAATATCTGATTTGTGGGTGGAGGGATAAGACTACTTGGAGAGCTAATAGAAGTCTTTGGAGTATGTGTGTATCGGCATTGCTTTGGTCTGTATGGCGAGTTAGAAATAGAGGATTCTTTTAGGATCACTTTGAGAATTCTGCTGCAATTCTCCAGCAAATGACTTTCAGTCAAGGATTGGGTTTTTGCTCATTTTGCTTCTAAGTTGGGCAGGCCAGTGGTGAAGGAAAAACTGTTGAGTTGGTGATCATTTTTGCTAGTTTGACCCGGACTTGTACCACCTTGGTAGTGGTTTGGGCTTGTCCTTTTCATTCTTTTGTTTTCTTCATGTTCTTTATTTTACATACTTTGTTCTTTTTAACTATATTGAATTGTGGCAATGCCATCTTTAAAGAAAAGGAGAGAAACCATAAAATTAAGTTTTAAAACCTTCTAGGCAGTCTGAGTCGGAAGATGCTCCTACTGCCTAGGCCAGTTTTTTAGTCGGCAAGGCAAGGGGCTCAATTTCAAGCTAGATATTGACTTACAATGTAATGATTGTGTTATATTAACTTTCATCAGAAAAATAAGGTAACATGTGTTGCACTTGATTTTATTTTCATATTTACTAATATTTGTAATGCCATCCTATATCTTGTGATTTGGTTCACAGATGTACTTTTTGTTGATCATTATTGTCACCTTACATAGACATTCTTTATTCACAATCTGAAAGAAACTATTAATAAGATACTTAGAGAAATCTGAAAATGGAAAAATCTTTAATGAATAATAAATACAATCTGTTGTGTACTTGCATTTGAAAAATAAATAATATTTAACTTTGAAATCTTAGAAGTAATGAAATTATATAAAATAGTGTGAATGATTCTGTACTAAACAAGATAACCATGTGCATGTTTCTGTACTGCACATGCATGTTCTTGAAAACGAGTGCCACAATGAAAATGACAGGAGAATCTGAGAGATCACAATGCAAAGGTTATGGAATGTGCTAGTCAGGGCTAGGAATTCCAAGTTGGGATCAGAGTCAGTATTGGCCAGGGCTGATCCCCTGATCCAGATTGATTGATCTAGGGGAAAAAAGAAAACAGGCCCTGGATTGGCCTAGATTGGATATTCCAATAACCAAAATGTGAAAAGAAAACCTCCATGTTCCCATGGTGGACTATTGACCGATTCCAGCAGCTTAGAGCCTGATCTTGGCAGAAGGTCATTCTGTGATCCATTCCACCCTCATTTGGGTCGGTAGGCGTCAATCTTGATCTAGGTCAGCCAATTCTGCAATTCACAAATCATGGAGTAGAGGACTGAAGAGGGGAGGATAAGCAGAAAAAAGATGAAAATTTAACTTGCAGCAAGCTGTGGTGGACCACAACATTGTTGGCTTGTTGCAGAGCAGAAGAAAAGGAGCAAATTAAAAACTGCTGCGACACTGTTTGCTTGTTACAGAGCATGCATCCGTATCTCTTCATGTTGTGGCCTTCCCACTGTTATCACCTGCTAGAAGATGCTTGCAAGTGGAAATGCTGTCTGCCAAAGATGCCTTGTGAAGGTGCTGAGGCCTTCGCTGGTGCACGGCTGCATGTCAAGTCGTTCCTTAAGTAAATATGTTTTTTTGTGATTATGTTGTATTAGTATATGTTGGAAAAGAGTTAATCTCAAGTGAGAGAGTAAAAATGGTTAAGAAATAATTTTTTAATTTTAATTGTGTCATATATTTATAATCATAAATTTCAACCATATGTAATATTATAAGTGATAATAAAATATTGTTATATTATTAATAAATGGGACAGAGTATTCGCGGATCGACCTGGTCGGACTGGGTTGGGTGACCTTGCCGACCGGGTCGCCGGGTCGCCCAACCCCCGCTGGGCCACGCGACCTCACATTGGGCCGTGGAGTCAGCCCGATCGGGGCCGGGCCGGTCGGCCCAGAAACTGGCTGGGTCAGGTGACCTGGGGCGACCCCCGGGCGACCCGGCCTTCCATGCTTGAGACAACTGGATTGTAGCTTCCAGCAAAAGATGTTTGTTTTATTTTTAGCATTTATGTTCCAGTGCTTCAAGAAATCAAGTAATCTTAAACAAATTAATATCATCGCTTCTCAATGAATAGTTGGAGCAAGAAAATAATAATGGACTTTGAAAGAGAATCTGAAAGTTTGCTATTCTCTTTTACCACACAGTAAGTTCAGCTTCTTATAAAGTTAATGGAACTCTTAGACTGCTGAACCTCTGCCGTGTAATCTTGCTTTGCCATCAATGCTTTGGTCTATTTAGAGAACACTGAATGGGACTTCTGATAACCACTTGGAGAATCTATTCTTCATATGGCGGTTGCTTTTGTTCAGGATTTGTTTTTTGCCCGTGCTGGGAGGGCTCCCATTGACTCTTTTTTCCGGGATAGATTCTTTAGAGAACCTCCAGACTTCCAGTCTTTAGCTTTTGTTGTTTTGGGGTGCACCCTTTTCTCTACACTCTCGGTAGTCAATATGAGTGTTACCTTTTCCTCTTTACTCTTTGGTTGTTTTTTTTGTTCTCTCTTTGCTTGCATCTTACTTTGAATCAATGAATTGTGGCCCTGTGCCACTGCCACCTAAAAAAAGTGTGCAGCCGCCTATGCATTACGGTTACATGAATATCAACGTGGTGCAGTGGATAGACGTCTGTGGATATCTTCAGCCACTGAACCAATTACTTCATGTGCTACTGGTTTAATGTTATCTGAAGTCAAATGATTGCAGCATGGATGTTAGACAATTAATGATTTTGAGGCAACCATATTGTTTGTCTGCTTTAACTAGTCATCGTCTTCTGCATTGATCCATCCTATGTTTTCTTTATTCTATTATAAGCACTTGTTCTACAGTCGTGATCATAAGCTCTTAATTTGGCATCAAATGATTAGAGCGTTTCTTTAATGTACATGCAGAATGTAAAGAAAAACAACCCTGGCATGCCATTCACAGATCTTGGTAGAACGCTTGGGGAGATGTGGAAAAAGATGTCAGGTACATATTTTAGGCTTTTAGCTATCGGCTGATTTTTATGCTTAATTCAAGCCAAGGCATTTTTCATCGGCTGAGGTGTCTGGGTATCATTCTTGGGGACAAAATATGCCCAAGCTGACCACCTTGGCGAATCGTGGTAGTCTATCTAGTGATAGAGAAAACATATTAAAATATTTTACTCACATATAACATTACATTTGTTTAAAAATTTTAATTATAAATATATGTTATATGTTTAGAAAAGTTCTTCTCTCTCTCTCTCTAATTATATATAACTCGCTTTTACATAACCCTTTTAAGTCTACTTTATTTTCCTATCACATTGACACCGTTCACCGTTGATGCTTCGTAGGTTATTACTAATTAGCAGATTTGGTAATTGTTGTTGGGTTGATTTTGTTATTGTTCGGTACAAGCAGCTGAGGAGAAGAAGCCCTGAGTCGATGGCAAATGCTGACAAGAAGCGGTACAAGGAGGCGATGGTGGGTTATAAAGGTTTTGCCGCTCCGGTGACCGTAGATTCCGGCAACGATTCTGGTAGCGAGTAGTCAACAATACCTGTATGTGGGTTTCAGGGGCTCCGGTCACTGCCTTCCCTGCCAGACATGATGCACTCGATGATCTATCCGGCGAATGTGGAAGCCACAACGAGGGGCAGCTTAGCATAGATGTTGGTCAAGGCCATGGAGTACAGGGTTTTGTAGGAGGATTACATGCTGCTCCTAATTATTCAGCTTTGTTGAATGCCCTCTGCCTCTTGCTGTTTTTGATCCGATATCAGATTAACCACTGCCTTACGCCCTTTGTTTGGTTGGAATATTAAAAATGTTATTGATATTTTCTAGTGGGTAGAATATCAAATTATCAGGTATTTAAGTTGTCTTCCGGATATGCTTGGCGGCTTCGTACTCCAGACTTGGAACAGACTTGGATGTGAAGTTTATTTCCAAATAAATCTTGTACTAAAAACAGGCTGTTGGGGTTGTTCTTAAACTCACTTGCCGTTTCTTTGTTCAACTTTGAGTGGGACCAGATCTGTATGGATTTTCTACCCTTTGGTTAATTTGAATATTATGTTCCTCTTTCAAACGAAAAAACTTTTTGAGTCTCATAATGTATACCTAGTGTATAGAAGTGTCCGATTGGCATCATCTCAGCTGCCCACCGTACGATCTGCCAAATTCCATCTGATATAGCAAGCGTCCGATCCGTATAACGTCGCCCGGCCACCGTCTGCTAGAGGCTCCGCTCCTCCACCATGGTTTGCATGAACATTTTCCTTCGGGAAATTACCTTTATGTCCATTTAAGAAAATAGGTTTATCAGAAAAAAAATGTGTTGACTCAATTTTCATTGTCCTCTAGTCTGTTTACATCCGGTAGGATTTCCTACTGATCTATTTTCATCTCTCTCTGTCCTCAAATTCTGTTTCTGAGCTTTTTGCATAGATGTCTACCACATTTGTGAAGATATTTCCACACTGGATGCGATTGTCGAGCGGCGGTGTTGAGAGGGAAACCGAGGGGTTGGCGGTAGGAGGATGGGGTGGTGGCGATTGTCTAGAGGCGCAGACGAGAGCCCCTATCATCAGCCTCCTCCGCCACCGCGGGAGCAAGGGCAGCCCCAAGAGGGAAATTGAGGGGGTGGTGGTAGCTGTCGAGAGGCGCAGATCGGAGCGACAGTAGGAATACGAGGCAGCGACAAAAACTGAGGACGTATATGTGAATTGGCCCTTCACCTAGTTGCCCCAACCAAGGAAGGAATAGTCGGGGGTCGGCCCCGGGTCGGTCGGCCCCAAAACCGACCCGGGTCGGTTGGGGTCGCGACCCAAGTCGGGTCGGGGTCGGGTCGGGGTCGGAAAAAAATATAATAAAAAATTCAATTTAAAATAATAACCGGGTCGGGGGGTCGGGGCCGGGTCGGGGTCGGTCGGCCCAAAAAGTGACCGGGTCGGGCGACCCGGCCGACCGGGTCGCCGACCCGGCGAACCATGGCCCCAACCCTCGTTGCGGAAATTGTCGTCGAAGGAGTCGGGGCTTGGGGAGACTTCCATGAGAGGTATGAGGGCCTCCCCACGGGACACAGGTCATAGCATCTTGCGATTAGAGGCTCCAGGATACCCTGAGTGCTGTCCTTTCTCCCACAGCAGAGGCCAGCCATGGGGGATCCGGGACACCCTAGGTGCTCTGTTCTCTCCTTATTATTAGTAAGAAGTTGTTCTTCGATTTTCCATACTACCTAAGGACCTGTTTGGTAACACTATTTGACACCTCTATCACTATCAATTTTAAAATTGATATTTCAAGTAATCACCAAGAAGTGTTTGGTTAGTAATATCAATTTTGAAATTGGTAATGAAAACAAAGCACATTATGTAATACAAGTGTCAACTTGTATCAATTTTGATATTGATACTCTAACCTCTAATGACCCGTTTGGTTAGAGTTTTAAATTTGATACTATATCAATATCGATATTGATAATTTTATGGGCCGTTTGGTTAGAGTTTCAAATTTAATATTATATCAATATTGATATTGATAATTTTAAAGATTGGAGTATCAATATCAAAATTGATACAAGTTGACACTTGTATCACATAATGTGCTTTGTTTTCACTATCAATTTCAAAATTGATACTATTAACCAAACACTTCTTAGTGATTACTAGGAATATTAATTTTAAAATTGATAGTGATAGAGATGTCAAATAGTGTTACCAAACAGGGCCTTAGAGATTGGAGTATCAATATCAAAATTGATACAAGTTGACACTTGTATTACATAATGTGCTTTGTTTTCACTATCAATTTCAAAATTGATACTATTAACCAAACATTTCTTAGTGATTACTATGAATATCAATTTTAAAATTGATAGCGATAGAGGTGTCAAATAGTGTTACCCAACATGGCCTAAAATGATCAATATCAATATTGATATAGTATCAAATTTAAAACTCTAATCAAACTGGCCATAAAGAAGTCCATTCTCCAAACCCTCCGAAACGTGATTTTTCCTCTCTCCGAGGAGACTTTACAAGGTATTTTTACAATTTTACTTCTCTGAGTACCCCTTTACATATGTTATTTTTTTTGTCACATTTTGGTTCAAAACCCCTCTGCACTGCATATATAACGGTCCTCCTCCTGAAAAGGGGCTCCCAGGACGATACCATGGTCGTAGGTCCGGAAGGAATTCCCTTTTTTCCTCCATATTTCTCTTATGTTTTCTCCTCCTTCACTTCTTTTTTTTTCTCCTTCTTGCTCTTCTATTTTCAACTTATTATTACTAAGAAACTATTGTTGGATTTCTGACAGTACCTTATGCCCTGTTTGGTTAGAGTTTCATTTTTGGTACTATATCAATATTGATATTAATATTTTCAAATATTAGAGTATCAATATCAAAAGTAATACAAGTTGACACTTGTATTACATAATATGTTTTGTTTGTACTATAAATTTTAAAATTGATACACTTAGCCAAACACTTTTTAATAGTTCCTATCAATATCAATTTTAAAATTGATAGTGATAGAGGTACCTAATAGTGTTACCAAACAGGACATTAAGAAGGAAGACCATTATCGAGACCAAAAGTGATTTTTCATATCTCCGAGGATCGAGATTTCACAAGTTATTTTTTACATATGTTATGTTTTTTCACGTTTTGGTTTCAAATCCCTCTGCATTGCATGGTGATCCTCCTTCTGAAAGGTTGCTTCCAGGACGATGCCATTGTCTATTTTTCTTTCTTTCTCTTATGTTTTCTCCTTATTATATATTGATAAGAAACTGTTCTTCGATTCCCAACTTAATTAATATGCTCGAGGTTGATTAATTAGTTGTAAAAAAAATAGAACATGATGAATCCCATCATATTTCTTTGGGCGGTGTAGACGTCATTTTGTTCAACTCGTCATATATTTGACAAACGCATTCCAGTGAAATTAGGAATTTTGTTTCTGATCGTTAATTTGGACGTCTAACGTCATTATTATTTTTAGAAATACTTGAACACATCAATGGTGCCAACTTTCAATTACATGTAGCAACGGCAATTAGCTTGGGGTTGCATGCAGATGCAGTACCTTTTCATGATTACCATATTTATATTTTTAATCATTTTAGCCTTCACCCACTGCCATGTTTGGTTAGGATATTAAAAACAACACTATTTCGATATTGATATTGATATATTTAAACAAAAAGATATTACACGTGGACACAGTTCAGTAGAGTTTATGTCTTGTCGGTGTTATCAATTTGCGAACTGATATTCAGAGTCAAAAATATGTTGAGATGATTTATACCAATAGCTATACTAATAGTGATGGAGGGGTTTAACGTTGCTAAGAAATCGCCATGAAGTTACACATTATGTGTGTCTATTTTCATCCTCGGGAAAAAAAATTATGTCCGGGAAATAAAAAGGTTAAAACATACGAAATAATTAATTACAACATAACAGCCAATACGTTATAAGATACATTTGATATATAAACATATGCATGCATGAAGCCTAAAACTCTGGACGACCCCACGTAGAAATAGAGAGAGAGAGAGAGAGCGAGCGCCACCGCAACGGTCGAGTCGAGCACCGGTTGTGCATGCGTCGTTGGCCGTGCGTGTGGCTCTCCCCTCGCCTCTCCCCCGCCCCTCCCTCCCTCCCCTTAAAACCCGACGGTGCCCTGCGATCGATGGTGAGCAGGGGCACGCAGTTGGGAGGAGGGCTGCGCCTCTTAATAGAATAAGAACCCCCTCGCCCCCCTTCCCGGCTCGCCTACCGACGAGGGGCCGGAGAGGGCGCCGGTGCTCCCCTGCGGCGTCGTAACCCCTCTCCCTCCCTCCGGCCGGTAGGGACGTTGGGTTGGGCCGGCTGCATTAATAATCGACCATGGCGGCGCCGCCCTCCCTTCTTCCCCCCTTGCGGCGCCCGGCGACGGCGGTCCTCTCCTTCTTCCTGCTGGCGGCGGCCGCCCTCTGCCGTGCCCACATCGGGCACTACGACGAGACGTGGAGGATGCGGGAGGAGAAGGCCCGCCAGGCCGCCCTCGCCGCCGTCCACCCCCATCCCGAGTCCGTCAACGACCACCTCAACTTCCACGTTCACAAGTACGTACAATGTACTTTAATTTCTTACGGGAAGGCGACATTTTCTTTCGCGTGGGGTGTAAACGGGTCGGATTGGGTAACGGAATCACATAATTCGATTCCGATAAAGGATAAGATGTTCTAATTTTGATTCCGATAATTTCGGAATCATCATGATTTTGATCCGATTTATCGAAATCGGAATCGAATCCGATAATTTTCGATTCTAATATTAGATATTAATTTTTATTCAAAAATTCATTAATGATTCACATATATTTAATAAATTTCGATATAATATTTTAAAACTTTATTCTTATCATTTTATCGATTTATATATTATATTTTACGATTTATTTGACTTTATTTTGATTATTTTTACTTTTATTTATTTATTTATTATTGAAATCGGATAAACAGAAACGGAATCACCCAATTCCGATTCCGATAAGTTATCGTAACATCCGATTCCGATGACTTATAAGATACAAAAACAGTTTCCAAACCCGTTAATTTTTATCGGAATCGAATCGAAATTTCGGATTATCGGATTCCGTTTACACCCCTACTTTTCGGGGACTTAATCTGAAATTTTGATTTATTTTTTTATTTTTATTTCATGGAACACAATAACAGACTTAGTTGAAATATACTGGATCAGAGTGATTTCTTTAAGAGATTTTTGTGATGTTCAAACATTAATTCGAATATTTTACCAAATGAATTAAATGTTGATCGAATTTTCGACTGAATCAAAGATTAACCGTCTTATCAAACAGTTCTAAATATTTAATTCGGAGATTATACGTGTCAAATGAACTCAAACAAACAAAATCTATTGTCTCTGGTGATTAACTTCTACCTTCCACGGTCAAAAGTGAATCCAAGTAGCTAGTAATGTACATATATGATTGATTACTATTTATAAATATATGTGTATCCTTCGTTCAATTTATCCTAATTTATTCATCGATATATAGCGGAGGAATATATATATATATATATATATATATAAATATACAATTGGTCCGCGCGCGCATGCAGGGCTCTGTCGTCGTCGTCGTCGCGGGTCAACGGGACGCGGCGGGGGCTGCTGGGCAAGCACAAGGGCGGGCCGTGCACGGCCACCAACCCCATCGACCGGTGCTGGCGGTGCGACCCCAACTGGGAGCACCGCCGCAAGCGGCTGGCCGGCTGCGCCCTGGGCTTCGGCCGCAAGGTCACCGGCGGCAAGAAGGGCCGGTACTACGTCGTCACCGACCCCTCCGACGGCGACCTGGTCAACCCCCGTCCCGGCACCCTCCGGCACGCCGTCGTCCAGGACGGCCCCCTCTGGATCACCTTCGCCCGGGACATGGTCATCCGCCTCAACGAGGAGCTCATCGTCAGCAGCAACAAGACCCTCGACGGCCGCGGCGCCAACGTCCACATCGCCTACGGCGCCGGCCTCACCCTCCAGTTCGTCGACAACGTCATCGTCCACGGCCTCCACATCCACGACATCAAGGCCGGCGGCGGCGGCATGATCCGGGACTCCCCCGACCACTACGGCCTGCGCACCCGGAGCGACGGCGACGGCATCTCCCTCTTCGGCGCCACCAACGTGTGGATCGACCACGTCTCCATGTCCCGCTGCATGGACGGGCTCATCGACGCCATCAACTCCTCCACCGCCATCACCATCTCCAACAACCACTTCACCGACCACAACGAGGCCATGCTCTTCGGCGCCACCGACCAGCGGCCGGAGGACCGGGTGATGCAGGTCACCGTAGCCTTCAACCACTTCGGCCGCCGCATCCAGCAGCGCCTGCCCCGCTGCCGCTTCGGCTTCTTCCACCTCGTCAACAACGACTACACCCACTGGCAGATGTACGCCGTCGGCGGCAGCATGAACCCCACCATCATCAGCCAGGGCAACCGCTACATCGCCTCCGACGACATCCACAAGAAGGAGGTATTCTCTTTTTATTAATTCGATCGAGCGCAACTTAATTTTCTCCGGTGAACACACGAGAAGAGCTCCCCAATTCTTCTAGATTTCACAAAGAGATGGAGAGGACGATGGGATAATGATTTGATATCATCAAATTATATGTCTTCTCATCACGAGAGACTCTTCTCGGATGCATCCAGAGCATCAACCATGTAGCTAGTATTATTGATTCGGGTGCGCGCAGGTGACGAAGAGGGAGTACACGCCGGAGGAGGTATGGAAGTCGTGGACGTGGAGGTCGGAGGGGGACCAGCTGCTGAACGGGGCCTTCTTCGTGGAGTCGGGGGCGGAGAGGCCGAAGCTCGGCTTCACGAACAAGGAGAAGATCAAGGCCAAGCCGGGGACGTTCGTCCGCCGCCTCACCCGCTACGCCGGGGCGCTCAACTGCAAGCGAAATGTCCCCTGCTGACCACGCACCGCCCGCCCCCGGTCGGCCTCCGGCGGCGGCGGCGGCGGGTGAAACGTGGGATCAGGGAGGGGGATCGAGTCCCAGACGACTGTGTTAACCGGGAGAAAGAAAAGAAGGCCTTTCCGATACGGGGGAAGAGATGAGACGACGGGGATGGGAGGATACTGTAAGCATATACATGCGTACGAGAGACCGGAGGAGGAAGGGAAAAGGGAAAAAAGGATGAGACGAATTATTATTTATATCAATTAATTTGTTCATACAACCCGATGATTTGCCTTTCTCATTTTTCTTCCCCTTTATTAAATAAACTTAAATTACGCGTACACAGAGAGTACTGAAGGTTTGCCTATAAACTCCTCGGGTACCTATAAACAGCGCCAAGAACATAAACTTTAAAAGAGAAATAACTAAGTTGTATGACTTCATCTGTATATCCGGCCATAGTTTGCAGTTTGCACCAAGTAACGTACAACAACTTAATTTACCGTCGTTGATAGTAATATTTCGCAGAGGTTAGATTATACAAGTTGACGCCTCGTATCACTTAACGTCTATTTGTATTACAAATTTTAAAATTAATATTATTAATTAAATATCTTTTAAGATTTATTATCAACATCAAATTTGAAAGTGACGGCGACAAACATATTTAATAATGTTACCAATTGATATGTCAAAAACAAATGCTACCTTAAGAGCCCCGTTTCGCACCACTATTAAACACTTCTACCATTGTCAATTTTAAGATTGATATGGATGATAATCATTTAGAAAAATTTGACTAATGGTATCAATTTTAAAATTTATAATATAAATAAAATAATTTATATGATATAAATATCAACTTGTATCAATTTTAATATCGATATTTCAATCTCTAAAAATATCATTATCAAAAGTGGTATAGTATCATTTTTGATACTCCAACCACACAGGTCAACATCTTGACTGGTTATCGATTAATATCAGAAGAGTAATAACAAAGTCATGTTTTCACCAAAACTAAGGAGGAGTACAATCCAGTCTTGTTCTCCACCATCCCATCTTCACAGCAGGAATATGCGGATTGCGTGGCAACAGCTGGATGATCTCCTTTACGTACGGCCTGTAGACGATCAAAATCCATCACCTTCGTCATAGAGCTTTTCTCTAGAAGTGTGTACATATATATATTTTTATATATATACTTCTATTCTCGGCGGTAGTAGTCGTCGATATCTGTATATTTTTTTGGTCACCACCCAGGATAAGATTCCAAATTTCCAGCGACTTCCTCCAGAGTGTGAAAAGGGGGGGGGGGGGTTGCCAAGCATAATTTGCATCATTTAAGTATCTATGAAAAGCAGCTCCAAGAAGAAGGCGGAGAAAGAGAATAGACTTCAAATAATTTGAGATTAAGATTAGCTTAAATAACTCAATTTGATTCAAAGCAAGAGACTTTCCGGCGGCAAGTTCTCGCAGTTTCTGTTCATTAAAAATTCACCTTATTCCCTCCACCCAACAAACAGTGCAAAGCTGCCGAGATGAAACCGTGCAGCCAGGCAGGAAGAAGACTCGCCGCCGGAGTGCTTCGTCCGTCTAGACTCGTCCGTCGCCGCCGCCGCCTCCGAACAGAGGGCAGAGCACCGGCGAGGCGGCTGCGGCGCCACCACACCGGAATCGGATTCGAATAAGCGCGGGAAGGGATAGGAAGTACCTACCGGGCAACACCCCACCCACCGCCGGAACCGGACGGAGGAGGGAATGGGAATAAGCCACGCCGGATATGAATTCCCTCCCCAGGAAGGCAACGGCAATCGGACGACGGGACGAGAGCCTCCTCAGCCGCTCCCTCCCACCTCCGGAAAGCAGCAATGTTCTAAAGCAAAAAAGCATTCGGCATCCATCTTCTTTTAGCATCAAATAAAAACCAGAATCTCCTCCTCCTCCTACTTCTTCAAAAAAAAAAAAAATAATAAGAAAAAGAGGCTTGGAGGAGAGAGGAGAAGCACACCTGGTCATCAATCTTCTCTTCCTCCTCCTTCTGATAGACCGCACCTCCCTCGCCTCCGGCTCAGAAATATGATCGCGGCGCAGACGGTGGCGCGCAGGCTGGTCGTGGAGGTGGTCGACGCCCGCGACCTCCTGCCCAAGGACGGCCAGGGCAGCGTCAGCGCCTACGTCGTGGTGGAGTTCGACGGGCAGCGGAAGCGAACCAGGACCGCGCCGCGGAGTCTCAACCCCGAATGGCACGAGAAGCTCGAGTTCGCCGTCACCGACCCCGCCGCCATGGACGCCGAGGAGCTCGACGTCGAGGTCTTCCACGACAAACGCATGGGCGGCTCCGTCGGCGGCGCGCGCAAGAACAACTTCCTGGGCCGCGTGCGGATCTACGGCAGCCAGTTCGCCAGGCGGGGGGAGGAGGGCCTCGTCTACTTCCCCCTCGAGAAGAAGGCCCTGCTCAGCTGGGTTCGCGGCGACATCGGCCTCAAGATCTGCTACCACGACGACCTCCCGAACTCGAAGGCCGACGAGAAGAAGGAACCCGAGCAGCACCCGCCGCCGCCTGCCGAGGAGAAGAGGGAGCCGCCGCACCCCGACGCCCCGCTGATCCCCACAGAGACGGCCGACGAGACGCAGGAGCCGGCGGCGGCGGCGGTGCCCGTCGTGGTCGTGGAGGAAGTCCCGCCTCCGGATCATCCCAATCCTCCCCCTCCCCATCCGCCGCCGCCGCCGGAAGTCCCCCAGCCCGAAGTGAAGAGGATGCAGACGGCGGCTCACCCCGACAAGTTCAGGATCTCCCGGCCGTCCGACGGCGGCGACTACGCGCCGAAGGTGGCCTCGGGGCGGTTTTCCTCCGCCGTGGAGAGGGCGGAGCGCGGCAGCATCCCCGCCTACGACCTCGTGGAGCCCATGCCGTTCCTGTTCGTGAAGGTGGTGAAGGCGCGGAGCCTCCGCCCGTGCGAGAACCCCTACGTGAAGGTCCGCGCCGGAGGGCACGTCCTGCGTTCGAAGCCGGCCCGCGACAGCGCCGGCGGCAGCGCCGAATGGAACCAGGTCTTCTCCTTCAGCCACTCCAAGCCCGAGTCCACGCTCGAGATCTCCGCGTGGGACGGCGGTCCCGGCGAGGCGTTCCTCGGCGGCGTCTGCTTCGACCTCTCCGACGTCCCCGTCCGCGACCAGCCGGACGGCCCCCTCGCCCCGCAGTGGTACCACCTGGAGGGCGTCGACGACCGGAACCCCACGGCGCCCGCCGTCGCCGGAGACATCATGGTCGCCGTCTGGATCGGCACGCAGGCCGACGAGGCCTTCGCCGAGTCATGGAACGCCGACGCTCCCTACGTCTGCTACACCCGCTCCAAGGTGTACCACTCGCCCAAGCTGTGGTACCTGCGCGTCGCCGTCATCGAAGCCCAGGACCTTCACGTCGGCGGCGGCGTCCCCGCCGACGTGCGCGTGAAAATCCAGCTGGGCTTCCAGTCCTCTCGCACGAGGAGGTCGACGCCCAACGGCAACGCCACCTCCTTCTCCTGGCACGAGGACCTCATCTTCGTCGCCGCCGAGCCGCTGGACGACCACCTGCTGGTGCTCGTGGAGGACCGGTCCACCAAGGAGGCCCTCCCCCTGGGTCACGTCATGGTGGCGGTGGCCACCGTCGAGCAGCGGCTGGACGAGCGACCGCTGCCGTCCAAATGGTTCAACCTGGAGGGAGGCGGCGGCGGCGGGGGACTCGCGCCTGCCTACACCGGCCGGCTCCACCTGAGGCTCTGCCTGGAAGGAGGGTATCACGTGCTGGACGAGGCGGCGCACGTGTGCAGCGACTTCCGGCCGACGGCCAAGCAGCTGTGGCCACCGGCCGTGGGGGCGCTGGAGCTGGGCATCCTGGGGGCACGTGGCCTGCTTCCCATGAAGACCAAGGGTGGGGCCAAGGGGTCGACGGACGCCTACTGTGTGGCCAAGTACGGCAAGAAGTGGGTCCGGACGCGGACCATCACGGACAGCTTCGATCCACGGTGGAACGAGCAGTACACGTGGCAGGTGTACGACCCCTGTACCGTGTTGACCATCGGCGTGTTCGACAACTGGCGGATGTTCGCCGACGTGGCCGGCGAGCGGCCGGATTATCGGATCGGCAAGGTTCGGATCCGGGTGTCGACGCTGGAGAGCAACCGGGTGTACACCAGCTCGTACCCGCTGCTGGTGCTGCTGAAGTCGGGCGTGAGGAAGATGGGCGAGATCGAGGTGGCCGTGCGGTTCGCCTGCCCCGCTCTGCTCCCCGACACCTGCGCGATCTACGCGCAGCCGCTGCTGCCGCGCATGCACTACCTGCGCCCCATCGGCGTGCCGCAGCAGGAGGCGCTGCGGAGCGCCGCCATCATGATGGTGGCCGGGTGGCTGGCCCGGGCGGAGCCGCCGCTGGGAACGGAGGTGGTGCGGTACATGCTCGACGCCGACGCGCACGCCTGGAGCATGCGGCGGAGCAAGGCCAACTGGTTCCGGATCATGGGCGTCCTGGCCTGGGCCGTGGGGCTGGCCCGGTGGGTGGACGACGTCCGGCGGTGGAGGAACCCCGTGACGACGGTGCTGGTGCACCTGCTGTACCTGGTGCTGGTGTGGTACCCGGAGCTGGCGGTGCCGACGGGCTGCTTCTACATGGTGCTCATCGGGTCGTGGTACCGCCGGTTCCGGCCGAGGGTGCCCGCCGGGATGGACATCCGGCTCTCCCAGGCCGACACCGTCGACGCCGAGGAGCTCGACGAGGAGTTCGACGCGCTGCCGAGCGTGAAGCCCGACGACGTCGTCAGGGCGCGCTACGACCGGCTGCGGGCGCTGGCGGCGAGGGTGCAGACCGTGATGGGGGACCTCGCGGCGCAAGGGGAGCGGGTGCAGGCGCTGGTGAGCTGGAGGGACCCCCGCGCCACGAGGCTCTTCATAGGGGCGTGCACGGCGGCGGCGCTGCTGCTGTACGTCGTGCCGCCTAAGATGGTGGCGGTGGCGCTCGGCTTCTACTTCTTGCGGCATCCCATGTTCAGAGACCCCATGCCGCCGGCCGGCTTGAACTTCTTCCGACGGCTCCCGAGTCTGTCCGACCGTTTGTTGTAGCCTCGGCTGGTTTAAATAATCAGAAAACTTGATGAGACTTGATATTTCGCCTCTAGAGGAATGAAGCGCCGGACTTCAAGGGATGTGATAAGAAATTTTCTGTACTTTCTTTTGTAGTTGTATTTTTCTGTACTTCGATTGCAGATAATAATGCATTGCATAAATGACAGAAAAGTGTCATTTCCCATTTCCTGGCATGGGTCGAAGATTGAATCCATGATCACTATGCATTTGAACGATCTAGGGCGATGCTCAAGACATTATTCAGTGATGGGTATTCAATACATTTTTGTGAGTGGTCTGAGAAGGCTCCCTCAGGAGTCCATCTGAGGTGATCCGCTCTCTTCAGTGATGGATCAACGCTTTGTCTGATTAGTAACTAAGGGAGCTTTCTGATTTCAGAAAAGAGGGTCGCAGCACATAGCTCCAGATACTTATGACAACAGCAAATTTTGAGCGAAAAAGAAAAAGAAAAAGAAAATCAAGCTGAAGCAATCAAGCCCAAAAGAATGCCTGTGTGGGATGTGACAATATTTCTTCCCCTAGAAGGTAAAACACTGTTAGGCAATCTTGTCAAAGAGATAGACACAAATTCCAGTTTACATACGACACAAGAATGACATTAATACAGTGAAGAAAAAGAAAAAGAAAATCCAGCTGAAGCAATCAAGCCCAAAAGAATGCCCGTGTGGGATGTGACAATATTTCTTCCCCTAGAAGGTAAAACACTGTTAGGCAATCTTTTGTCAAAGAGATAGACACAAATTCCAGTTTACATACGACACAAGAATGACATTAATACACTGAAGAAACAAATACCCTTTTTAACACTAGCCTACGATAGGATTTTGCTAGAAACCTTCTGTCAGCGCAAAAACTCGGCCAGCTAAAGGTGGAGGTAATTTGGAGATCGCAGTCAGAATTTCCTATAAACAACAGAATCAAAGTAAGAAAACTGGTAAGAACAGTTTGTTAAATAACTCATTGTACTTGTGCCCTGAATCGAAACCGACTTACCTCAACCCGGTATCTTGCCGAGAAATGGATCAGAAGAATGGCTTTGTTTTCAAATTTATCTGCATTTCTGATTATCTGTCCAGAAAATGCAAAGGCGGACGTTGGTTTCCAAGTTGGAATAAGTCAATGGTACATGGTAAAAGGAGAAGCTGAATAAACCTCAGACAGATGAGTGTGGCCATAATCTCTTGCACTCTCTACCGTTATTGTGTTGTCCACGAAGGTACTCTAGGAAGAATTGCGGGGAAGGGTCAGCAGCACGGGCAGATATATCATTCAAACTAGAATGTATGTACCAGGCGTACGTACATGAAACCATGCCATGCAAACTGCCTCAGGCAGCTGAATAGCAGAATAAGCTTAAATTGCTAAAAAAAATAAGAAAAAATGCTGCTGCTATCTAAGCCAAAATTACCTGCCACATTTATGATGCCGATAAATTCAACAAGTATCAAGACAAAGGATAAGAAAATTTTAAAATCCTTCGCATCTTTTAGCAAAATGGCCACATCTCAAATAATGACCTGGAGCTCCAAGTTTTAGGGCCTTTTTTTTTACAGAGGTGAGGGTAATACTGAACTGGCCTTGATGGTTAAGTCCCACTGAATTTAGACAAAAAAGTCAAGTAAATACCAGGTCTAGCAGTACTCGGTAGTTGGTTGTACTTATGCACCTGTATAAATAAAAGGTAAACTCTCTTTTTTGAGAAAATCATGCTCTCTGTTTCATTCTATTTCAAAACAGAGTTCCAAGAATACAATATGAGAAAAGGTTAACTGTTATCGACGCCATCACAAAGGTGAAGACAAATTACAAAACAAACTTATTGAGAAAGAAAAATGTGCAAAAAACAGTAGATCCGCTTAGGTCAACCAAAAGGGATACCCAATCCGGGATTGATCTTGAATAAATTCCATTTACCTATCTTGAATGGACATTAATTGATTGTATATGCAGCTGTTGTAGATAAAAGGTAACCTATTTTTGATGCCCTCATAAAGGGAAACATAAAATAAATTTAAATATTAAAAAGCTTAAAAGGCAATTGATCCATTTGGGCCAACCAGAGAGGTACAAATCCAGTGTTAATCTTGAATACGCTCTGTGAACTCCCAGATCGCTAGGCACAACTAACAAATTCACATTTTAGGAGCAATTTCTATTTAGAAATAGACAAGAAGTGGGTTATGCCTCCATCTAGAATGTCAGACATCACAACCAGGCATACTGTCCAGACATCTCCTGAAAATTAGACAAATGTTCCTAGGTTTCAGCAATTTTATTAATTGCCCAACATTCTTATCCACTGAACCAGACCATAGTACATATAGGGTCATGTATTTACTCGTGGATGGAGAAAACCTGAATGGTCAGGTCCTATAGTCTGAGTAAACTGTGAGTAGCAGTCAAATGTGTTCTTCCTTTTTCTTTTTTATCATGATACTTAATCTTTGAAGAGGATAAGCTTACTTTAAAACAACAAAGCCTACTTGAAATCATCAGAATCAATCATATTTGTCCATGTCAAAGTGTCTATATCACACAGAGAACGCAGAATGCCATGACTAGAACTATTATCCAGATACATACCTCCATTACTAAAATACGAGCCCTTAATACATCCATATTGTCTGGGTCGACTATGAAATCCGACATGGTGTCTCCCGTAAAAGCAATCTCCGGAAGTGCGATAGTGTAGGTAATCTGCAACCCCGTAAATGAGTAACTGCAGAAAAAAAATTTAAATGAAAAACCATCAGCAACATCAAAGAGAAATCCAAGACAGACCTCCACGCCTGATAGCTTCAGTTTCTCAATGTCACGTCCCATAAGGCCTGAGTATTCCTGCTTAAGTTTTTGTCTCACAGTATAAATTAGATACCCCTGCAAAAAAAGTACCAGAGAGAAGCTCCATCACAACCCCGAGATCCTCTCAAACAAAGAACACGGCCGAGATTAACAATGTTCAGAAATGCATTCACCTGGCTTGATATTGCATGGTAAGTTCTGAACGCTCTCACCTTGAGGTCTTTCCTCAGATGATACTCTTCTCCTGCGCATATAGAACTAATGACGATAGGTAAACATGGCAAGAACAAATACAGATTTAGAAATAGAAACCTTTCAATACTGTAGAGACGGACGCACAAGCTATCCGGAAAGAAAGATTATAGACACAGCGTCCTACCGACATTCAAGGCGACGAGATTGTGCTTCAATTCGGACTTATCCATTGCTCTGTGAATCTCAAACAGCTTCTCGACCTCCTCCTTAATGGCAGCGGGTACAAAAATCGTCGGTGGCTTCATCCTGTAAAGTCCCCGTGTGGCCACGTACATCGGCAGCCCTCCCTGGTGCCGTCGCCACGAGGAGGAAGAAAAAAATAACAACAATCAAGCTCGAATCCCCATTTCTGGCACTCGAGGATTGCAGTAAACACCAGGAAGAAGCGTTCACGATGTGGTCCATATGGCCATGGGATATGAAGAGGAAATCCTGGGAGATGGCGCGCTGCGGACACCGGCCGATGTCGAAAGCCATACTGAGCCCAGGGAAGATCACGCAAGTCTCGTGCCCCCCGATGGACAACCCCTCCACGGGGTACCCCTCGATCACCATGCCCTTCTTCGCCCTGCTCGCTTCTGCGTCCGCCGCCATGGCACAGAACCTCTCGGAGATCGCCGCGCAGTGATGCTCCTGCCAAGCGCCAACGGCGGCAGCGGAAGCTCCAGTTTGGGGGTTTGCAGCGCGGAACTGCACGAGCACGGCCGAAAACTATAAACCGAGTCGACCCGGCTGGCTCGTCCGGGTTCCAGATGACAACCGGCCGACTTCCTTGGGAAAGGTTGGCCCATTATGCTGATCCAAGCCCATTTACGTTTCTTCCAGTAAGTACCCACCCTCCATATTAAGTCAGTTTATATATTATTAACTTGCCCTATATGTTACTAATTGGTTCATATATTACTGAGATAGTTCAATTATTAAGTTCTATAATACTAAATTAATTTATATATCGCTAACATTTTTTATATATTAGGTCTATATTACCGATCTGTGTCATACATTACTAAGTCCGTCAATATATTGTTAAGATGTTCATATATTATTAACTCCTATTATATATTCCTATATTACTGAGTCCGTTCATAAATTATTAATATGTTCATATATTATTAAGATAGTCTATATATTTTTAAATCCTAGCACATATTACTAAGTTGGTTTATATATTACCGATTAAGTCTGTTTATTATTATGTATTACCAAGTGGGTATATATATATTTCTAACTCCTAACATATATCACTTTATCGATCTACATATTATTAAGTCGTTTCATTCATATATTACTGAGTCATTCCATATACCATCAAGTCCGCTTATATTTTACCAAGACTATTTTATATCATGAAGGAAGAAAGATGTATCCTTGACACCCCTGCTTACAAACACAATAATTGATGGTTTGTGCAAATGTGGCAAAGTAAACAAGGCATATCAACTCTTGGAAGAAATGAAAGTAGAAGGGTGTCATCCTACTGTTGTTACTTAATGCGTCGCTGACAGAAGGACTTGCTAAAATTGACCGCCTTGATGGGGCATACGTGTTATTTGAAGAAGCAAAATACAGGGGACTACTAGTCTTGTTGATGGTTTTGGAAAAGTAGGCAGGATTGATGAAGCATATCTCATAATGAAAGAAATGATGCAGAACTGTTTGACACCTAACGTTTATACATGGAGCTGTTTGATTGATGCATTGATAAGAGCAAAAGAAATCAGTGAAGCTCTTGTTTGAAGTGTCCTCCGAACAGTTACACATACAACATCCTTATTAATGGCCTTCGCCAAGTTGAGAAGTATAACAAAGCCTTTGTACTTTGTCAAGAAAGGCAAAAGCAAGGTTTGTCCTCCAATGTTGTCACATGCACTACCACGGTAGCAGGCCTTGCAAGAGTTGGAAACTTCATTAAAGTTAGTGAGTTATTCAAGAAAACTCATGGTGAATGGTGGCATCCCAGATTCTGTATGTTATTATACACTCATAGAGACTCTTTGCAATGCAAATAGAGCAATCGAGGGATGCAGAATTTTTGAAGAAGCTCGTACAAGAGGATGCCAAATCAGTGCCAAAACATGTATTGTTCTTCTTGACAGCTTGCACAGAGTTGAGTGCCTAGAGCAGGCTGAGATAGTTGGTTCTGTCCCGAGGGAAATGGCAAAGTCTCGTCATGCTGTCAGGTCCTTGTAATTATGAGAAAAGGAGAGGATAGGAGTACATTACTGGCTGAGGTACGTCTGTTAGTTATCAAATATGTCTGGATGGTTTGAACTTGAGTTTGTGTTTCTTCTTTTTACAGCTGTTTTTTTTTTCCTTTTCTCCAGCGTTATGTTTTATCCATTAGGGAAATCTCTTCTTAATTTGCCTACCTCAATCCGTTGAGCAGATTCATATGTAGAAAAGTCCTTTTATTGTTTCTTAGAACATCTAGCTAGATGATCGTTGGTCTTTTATTGAAATCTTTTTGCACAAATATCTCAGGAATTGGTCATGTATCGAAGAACAAACAGAAAAAGCCTGACACTGCATACTTCTTTTTCAAAAATTAAGTCCAGGGTAGCGTAACATGATATTCAAACTAATCAATTATCTTGACCACTCAATCCTTCTTAAAAAGAATCTTTTTTTGCACAAAATCCTAGTGTTACATCTAAGGTTCCAGCTTTATGTTCTTGTCGTCTTAATCATGTGGTATCTGTTTTCTGGTCCGCAAAGATACATGTACATTTATTTCACTCTCATCTTTTTTGGCTACCTTCCTCATGCAGTGAATCCAAAATGGATTTACAAGAAGATGAGTGTATCCTTCCAAAGTGGACTGCAGTACGTCACAGATGTTTCATAATATTCTTTTGTGGCAAGGCGTCTGGGTAGTGGTTTTAGCTGCACCGTGCTAGTCTCAACGGTGTCTTCTGCATAAAACCAAGAGACAGAGTGGTGGAACGGCATGGAGTCAGTGGAGGCACGTTTATAATGGAGACAACGTAATTAGCTGGAAGTGTTGCGTCATAAGCAGCTGCTAAGGTGATGCGTTATTCAACAAATCCTGCAGAAAGAAAGCACTTCAAGATGCAAATGGTTCAGCCGATATCATAGTCAGAACTGGACCAAGCAAATGGAAGTGGCTTGTGATCCTGACAGCGGCCAACACTGCTATCTCAATAGTCAATAGTGAATATCAAGCCCCTTTGCGACTTATACCATGTGCTCATGTGCTCCATGCTCTGTTTTCTTCGACTTGATGCCCTGTTTTCTTCGACTTCATGCAGAGCAGGCAGAAAGACATCTATTGAAGTCCATCGACGTGCTTGAAGTTATCAAGGATTCATACCCTCTGTCATTGTTGAGATCATAGTTGAAAATCCGTAGAATTAACTAAAGTTTCTCGTACATGACCAAGGATTGTCTTTCCACTCGGGAGATGCACTCTCAGAAGCTGTATCGCATCTCTCTCATGCCCAAAGATGCCAGTAACCGAATTAAGGTGAGCCAGGTATCAGAAAGCAAGTCCCGAGGCTCAGGAGGGGCCACAAAGAGAAGTGGGTGGTCAGTTTGGTTGCCATCCAGTCTGACTGCTGAGCAGCATTGGTCAACACCTCCGATACTTGCCGGGTCAACGCGGGTGGCCAATGGTAATCATATGGCTACTGGTTTTGTTCGATCCACACGGATGATGATCGGGTCTCTATGGGCGCGGTATGTCTGATTTAGGCTTGTACGCATATTCATACAGAGGGGCATCAGCATGTGTGGAGATCTCATCCGTTCATAGAAGGCAAAATAGAGCCGCACCAGTGTAACCGGCGCTTGACTTCTTGAGCTGCCGTTCTTAACACCTAATTCGCCGTGCATCCTGCTCGCACCGCCGACCTTGACTTCACGGAAAGCTGTATCGTACACTGGGTTGGGTTGGCCGGAGGCGGCTGATCCGCATGTCCGAACGCGCCGCGCTTGCCCTTATAAATAGGGATGGGAGATGGCGGCGAACCAAATCAAGTTGTAGTGCTCCAACCAGAGATGGCGCCCAAGAAGGCCATGGCTGTCGCGCATGTACTGCTGCTCCTAAGCTTCGCAGTGGTGATCTCGTTCGCTGCGGCTGCAAGAAGAACGCTGGTGGCCGGTGAACCTGGTGCGCTCTCTCTCTCTCTCTCTCTCGACCCATCTTCTTATCGTAACTGAAGCTGCTATATATATATATATATATATTTTTATGTTCGCATCTACAGGAGAAGGGAAAGATGGAGCCGGCGGCCGGCGGCTGGTGACGTTCTGCGTCCCACCCAATTGCGGCAGCTCAACGCCGGTTATCTCGCCGCCGGGCGTCGGTCGCCCGAGGGTGCCCCCTTTCTGCACCCACTGCCGCTGACGGGCGAGGGCGCAGTCCTCCGAACCTGCAGGTACCGGGAGACATCCCCGCATACTCTGGATACGTATGAATGTATATATGTATCCCTTCGACGTGCATGCATGAAGGAGGAATACGAACTTCTTTCCCTCGTTCCACCTGCTGCAATTACATAATAATAAGCATCTGAGTTGGGCGCCCTTGTGGAACGATCCTGGCACCGTAAAACTTCGAAAATAAATCAGATTTATCTCCAAATTATTTCCATACCAAATAGCACCCCTTAATGAACGATATCTTGATGGTTGTGAAGAATCTGAAATCGTATATATGTGGTAATCTGATTAGTCCACAGGTGCCATGCGCCGTTTAATTTTCGGTCGAGTACTGTGCCATGCGCCGTTTAATTTTCCCTCATTTATTTTACCCAGAGTTAGACTTCAATATCAACTATTGTTTCTGCTTGGCTTGTTACTTAAAATTAATCAAGTCTATTTGAAGCTCTTTCTCTGATCATAGTTCGACTCTAGTTGTATCTATAATTGAGTTCAAATTCACTGGAAACCTGTTTATAAAACTCGAGTTTGATCCGAAGTCATTTGTCAAATCAGAATTTTAATTTATTTTTCAAGTTTACTCTAAGTTTAAACTCAAATTAAATTATTTTTATTTATTTTTATATATTTTAACGTTATTATATAATTATATAATATTTAAAATTCGATTTTAAAGAAATATTTAATCTAACTACTCATGAGTGGAGCGGGGATCGAGGTTGAGTTTTTTTTTTTTGTTTCTAACTTGTTTGTTTGTCATAAATGAGCTAGTTGAATTTTTATCAGGTTCGGCTTACAAATATTTGGGTGTGTGTGTAGTGATTCGCTTGCATCTCTAAACCACAACGGAAGGTAAAGATTTGTTTTAAGTGTTCCAACGAAAGAAAAGAGATTATTTCACTCTTGTGATATTTTTTGTCTGCTTGATATTTGGTTGATCAAATCAGTGAATTATATTCAAAATAATTATTTTTTAAAATATAAATGATTATATATAGTTCAACTCTCTTTTCTCTCTTTAGTTCCCTGTGGAGAGAGAGAGAGATGTCCGTGTCACCTTCTGTCAAACACTATGTTTTTATATTTTTAACTAATTCAAATATTGTATGGTTACGAAAAATATAGAAGTCAAGGTCAATGGCCTTTGGGTTTGGGGTCCACCGAGCCGCCTATCTTGACCTCCAGGGTTGGCCTCTTCCCAGGATGCTCTTCACACTCGGGTCCACCACTGTCCAGTAGGACCCACATGCTTGACTAGTTGACCGAGAGTCTCTCTTTCTCTCTCTCTCTCCCCAGTATATAAATATCTATAAGTTGTTTATACATAAAACATTTTTTAAAAAAAATAAAAGTAACACGCATTAAAGTGCAGAAATAACACAGAAAGCAGGACATAAACTTAAAGTCTGATTTTCGCTCAAAATCTTGAAGTCCAATTTTTTTAGGTCCGACTTTAGAAGGGACTAAGCAAATCCGATTTTAACTTTAAATTAAAAAAATATATCACGTTGTGTTTAAGATATTAATTAAACAGTCAAGTTAAAATAGGACTTTTCAGAATGCGTTATTCTTACACAAAAATGTTTTATCGTGTTATTTTTAAGATTTCGAAAACAAAAGGTGTGTAACACATATATATTAGAAAAACCCCAAATATCTTGGGCTAGAAATTTATGTCATGCATCATACGCCACACCTTATGGCCCGTTTGGTTAGAGTTTCAAATTTGATACTATATCAATATTGATATTGATAATTTTAGAGGTTGGAGTATCAATATCAAAATTGATACAAGTTGACATTTGTATTACATAATGTGTTTTATTTTCACTACCAATTTCAAAATTAATATTATTAACCAAACACTTCTTAGTGATTACTAGGAATATCAATTTTAAAATTGATAGTGATAGAGGTGTCAAATAATGTTACCAAACAGGGCCTTAAGTTTCAAAATCGATATCGATGCCTGAATAATCTCGATCTCGATGATTTGTATACCACCGGTCCCGGTGACAGACTTACGTTGAGCATAGTGGGGCCTAGAAGATTTTATCAAAAATAAAATTCGAGAAATATATTACAAGTTTAGATGATTTTATCAAAAATAAAATATAATATAAAATATTTATAAAGAATGATTCCACTAAAAATTTAAAGTTACCTGACCTAGAATCCTAGATCCACCGCTGACCGGTCCACCTTTGAAACTTCAAAATAATTATTAACGTACGATAAACACCGGCCCAACCATGTATTTAACTTCAATCAAGCTAGCCCTCTCGGTCTCGGGCGCCGGCTTATAAATAGAGACCGGGAGGCTGGGCACTCCACAAGAGAGACCCTCCACACAGCACAACACAGATCGATCGGATGGCGCCCAAATCCATGGCTGCCGCGTACCTGCTACTCGCCGTCTGTTTCATACTCGCCTCATCGACCGCCGCCGCAAGAACAGCGCCGGCGAAGGATGAAGCCGGTGAGCCCCCCTCTCTCTCTCTCTTTCTCTGTGATGCCTCCGATATCGTCGCCCGTCTTTGTGGTCGTGTGAAGGAGGAGAGAACAATCAATACAGGGCAAGAAGATGAGGGGGCGAAGCTCGTCGGAGCAAGCGGCGGCGGCGGCGACGACGGAGCCATCGGTTACCGTGCTCTCCACCCGCAGCCGGTGTGCGGGGGTCCGCGGGGAGCTCCTTACGGCGGTCCATGCGTTCCGAGGAGCCCCAGACCTTGCACCTCCGTCTACAGATGCCGCCGGCCACCGGCGGCGACGTCGGCACCTTAATCCATCGGGTGGCGTTTAATCTTGCATGCATGCGGTGCCGGCGACGACAACGGAGATCAGTACCGACAGATCATCTCGATCGACGAAGCCTCACAGAGCTATATATAATATATGTGCGTACCCTTGATCATCGTAGAAGATGATAAATAATAAGCATGCTTTGGCTTTCATCAACCAAGCTATATACATATATATATACATATGGATACAAAATATAATAAGCATGTACTCTCTCTTGGAGAAATAATTAAGCTTCCGGTTTGGCCCTTTCGAGGGACCGGTGGTCGGTACTATATAGTTAAGTTTGGTTGCACAAAATTATTTTGCATGATAAAATAAAATCTGAAATAACAAAAGAAGTAGAATCATGTCACGTTTGCCGAGATACGGTGATATACAGAGTGAGATACATAATTATAAAAGGTGATCTTACAAACCCCAAAATCATGCCATGTTTGCCGAGATACGATGATATATCTAGAGAGTGAGATACATAATTGTAAAAGATGATCTTATAAACCCCAAAATCATGATATCGAGGTAGAAGGCTCAAAATATATAAACACCATATTAAATCTCAAATAATCAATACGAGGCTATTCTCGCAGTTCTAACAACAAGCTTGGTCTCTCTCTCTGATTTTTTTTTTGTCACAGATTCTTTGTAAAAATAATTTTATAACTTTGTTTCAAAACCATAATCTTTCGGTAAAAACGGTCATTTTTGGTGCGATAAAAACAGTACCCCGTGCTCTGATACAAACATTTTTTTCCCTTCTTAATTAGAAACCCACGCATGCATGTATATATGAGGCTATGAGCAAGACAGTACAGCTAGTTGTTATAAGATTAATAATTTTATATCGGGGGAAGTAAAAAAGAGACGCGTAAATACTCCTCGTTATCTTCAGATTTTAAGTCTCGTTTTGCTCCATAGACTGTAACAACCACAAGCTCAATTAATTAAATATTATACCAGATTTGTAATATTTGGTTGACTTCGGTCAATGCTTAGTTTGGGACACTCGTCTGAAGAACAAGTTTTGGTGGGTCCACAAGAACATGAAATCTTGACTTTTCATGATCACTAAATGCCCCGACGATGACATCATGTATGATAACGAGAAAACACCTTCTGTATGATAACGAGAAAACACCTTCTGACCCCGCCAAAAAAATAAAAAATAAAAAATAATGATAAAACACCTGCCATAGGGGGGTTGGCCAACATCGTGGTGGTGGTGGTGGTGGTGGTGATGGTGGTGGTGGTGGTGGTGGTTCAACTTGAGCAAACAATAGTCACCTAATCGTCACACACCTATGGTCATTGACTAAGATGTGAACTTGTTAGATTGATTTTATATGTGGTTTCTTTCTTCTTCTTCTTTTTGAATCGAATTAGTTGCTTAAGACAAAATAAGTAGAAGATATTCCCTTCCGGGTTTGATTTAGTTCGAAACCATAAAAATTAAAATAATTTTATGTTTATATATTACATTTTAAGTTATAAAAATCAAAATAAATAATATTTTATCGTAAGAATTAAATAAATATTGTTTTTTATCAATGATATAATGGCATGATAAAAAGACTGCCGGAAGATATTTCAAATCGGTTGAATCTAACCAGTGGTTCAAAGTAAACAAAATCGATAGGTCCGTTTCGGTTTAACAGGTTAGTCAGACCATTCAGTGCACACCCCTAGTTGTCGCCGCGAGAGAAGGTTGCATGTTTGAATGGTCGATTGTGCTCAAATTGTTGTACCTCGAGCCGAGCCTGTCTCGACTAGTCCAATGGCTCTAGATTGTCTCGACTGACCCATTTGAATCCGTGTCGACCCGGGCCGGTTGGGGATGAAATATATACATATGTATATTGCTTAATGACAAACTCATCATGAAACTGCATCACATGCATAAGTAACCATTTGGAGGATTGCAAATGGGCCGTATCTAACCCACTTGTTCTTGGGCCTGGGCTATACTTGACCTAGCTGCCATGAAAAAATGTTTCTTTCACAGGCTTTATCATATTAATACATGCCAAAATGGCCCGGCCCAGCCCGTCACTTTATTACATGGGCTTGGGCCCAACGAGAGCAAGTTTCTTTTTTTTTGATAAACCTAATTGAGATTACATTTGTTTATATAGGTGTAAATTAAATAAATCACTATGCAAATCATTATTAACTCGTATCATACAACGCTATGATCATATGTAACAAAAATATGCCGTAGGCCAAATGATAGGAAAGAGAGAAGGTTTCACCTTATTTTATCCTCAGAAGAAATTCTGTATGAAATATATATATATATCTCTCTCTCTCTCTGCCATGATTGCCCTACATTTTTTTTCCAAGTGTTACTTTAAAACATATATTTCTGAAAAAAATAAAAACTTGTAACCAAACATTTTATTATACATCATCTCCATCTTTTGATTTATTTGTTGATGGCCCAAAATGATGTATCTCGTCATAAGTTGTGGTGTCCTTCTAAAGACTAATAAAGCTCTTCTTGCAAGCACTAATCACCCTGAAATATATGATGTGGAAATGAGACGCTGATGGAATTAGATAAGAGAGAAGAGGACTCACCTCGATTTCGTGTATATCAAGAAGCAGGCAAGGAGGTCACAAAAATAAATAAATAAATAAATAAATAAAAGGAGGTCTCACCTGATCAATTTCGTCCATGAAAAAAAACCTCCATGTTAATAAGTTTTACCATATGCATTGCTTACGTATACATTTCTAATTAACAAAAATGGTTAAAGATCTGCATATACTTTTGCACTAAAAGGTCATTTTCTGCACGGAACCAAACATCACATGATATATATTAACCCCCTCAAACATCAAATATCGAAATGAATTAATAGTGATACAAGTGTGTTCAACATCCGAGACATCCCAAAATTGGGTGGTTGCGTACGTCCTCTCCCCCTTAGATCGATCCTGTTTGTGAGATAAGAATCTTGAGATATTGGGGGTCCCCTAAACTTAACAATGACTAACCGAATGGCTTTGATTATTTATATATATAGCCTATATGGGGTCCCGCGTGAATCAGGTCCGGCAAACCCAATATCTCGAGAACACCGAAATAGGTTTTAAATAGTCAGGGATGCAAACGAGCCGAGTCAAGCTAGTTGTAAGATGTTCAAGCTCGACTCCTTTATTTTACACGAGTTTGAATTCATACTCGAGTTTTAACGAATATGTTAAATCATTGTTCAAACTTGGTTCATTAATTAATTGAGTCGAGTCGAGTTCGAACTCGAGTAGCAGCTGAATTAAAATTCAACCCACATTCAAGTTTAAGTTATGCAAAATTTAAAATTAATGAAAAATTATTTGTGAAACTCTAAATTTATCTTGTTCGTGAAGCTCGGTCTAAGCATAAACTTAAAGTTTAAATTATTTAATAAATTCAAGTGACAATATATAAATCTTAATACTCGTTATTGAATTTTTAAAAACAAATATTTAATAAAATAGTAAATCGAGTCACTCGCGAACTTATCCGGTCGGGTAGAAATTTGTGCAAACTTGACTTATTTAATGGACCGAGTTTTATTTTTGTTCGAACTTGTTTATTTAACGGATAAACGAGTCTTCCCTTAAATCGGGTAGCTAGACCTGTGCCATCTTGGATTTAGATAGTTTCTTTTTTTTTTACACCCACGGACTTGATCTCTTTTGAACCCGTCAAATCTTGTAGACTGCAGATTCCCACGGTCAATCGACCGATGGAGAGACGGATCAGAGAGAAACCTCTCCACCCCCTTCTTAAGGGAACTAGGGGTGCAAACGAGCCGAGCCGAGCCGAGTAGTACAGTGTTCAAGCTCGGCTCGTTTATTTTACACGAGTTCGTATTCGAGCTCGAGTTTTAGCGAGTATGTAGAACCCTTGTTCAAGCTTGGTTCGTTTATTAATCGAGCCGAGTCGAGCTCGAACTCGAGTAGTAGTTAAACTAAAATTCAATTCATATTCAAACTTAAGTTATATATAAACTCTTTTATAAACCCAAAATCAATGAAAAGTCATTTGTGAAACTTTAGATTTAACTCATTTATGAAACTCAATCTAAGTTTTAAACTCAAATTTTAAATTATTTAATATATTTAAGTGACAATATATAAATATTAATACTTAAAATTTAATTTTTAAAAATAAATATATAATATAATATTTAATCGAGCCGCTCGTGAGTTTATCAAACCGAGCAGGAGTCTGTTCAAACTCGACTCGTTTAATGAGTCGAGCTTTATTTTTTGTTCAAACTTGTTTATTTAACATAATAAATAAGTCGAGTCGAATTTTTATCGAGCCGAACTTCGAGTTACTTGTCGAGTGTATTGGTTCGTTTGCACTCTTAAACAGAACAGGAGCGGCGGTCCCTCGGTAAACCAGACGGCGGGGGGTCGTCTGCGCACGCAAGAAGGCGGCATGACAGAGGCATCCATCATCGTGAACAAAAAAAAAGAAAGACAGAGGCTTCCACACCGGCCGGACACCATATCTTGACGACGCACGGGGGTGACTTCGCCGTCGGCGGCGGAGAAAGCTGGCTGATCCGGAGAATGACGCACCGATTCTGCCCCCGTTTCTTCCTACCCCCAGCTCCAAAGACTGGATTTTTCGTGCACGTATAGGTCTGTTAATATATATATATATCTATCTATACTGTCTCCGTCGAGTACTCGGTGGTTGTAAACATATATATATACGGACTTTGAGCGGGTCAGCGACGCAATATGTATATATATATAGAGAGAGAGAGAGAGACGCCATCGTGTCATCTGCACACGCTATGTTGATAGTTAACCGACCTAAAATGGCAACTCTGAGTCAGGGTGACTCAAGTTTTTAAGTATTGGTATCTCTTCTACTAAATTAATATGGCACTATTTTAACTTGTCTTCTCATGTGTAAACTCTTCTAACTTAGTCACGCGTACACTGTTTATGGGTGGTGGCTGATAACGAAGGTTAATAGCGCTCGACTCTGATACCATGTTAACTGACCCAAAATTGTGACCGTAAATTAGAGTGACCGGACTTTTTAAGTATAGGTACCTCATTGATCTACCTAGCGAATATGGCACTATTCTAACTTGCCCTCTCACGTGCATGATCTTCTAACTTTATCGCGTGCACAACTATTTACGGGTGGCAGTCGAAGGGTCCACAACTCTTGACTCTGATACCATGTTAAGTGTTAACTAACCTAAAATCGCGGCTCTAAATTAGAGTGACTCAGACTTTTAAGCATGAGTACCTCCTCCACCTGACTAATATAGCACTATTCTAACTCGTCCTCTCACGTGTAAGGTTTTCTAACTTTGACACGTGTACAATATTTACTAGTGGCAGTCGGACAGAGGGTTCATAACCCTTGGCTCTGATATCATGTTAAGTGTTAACTAACCTAAAATCGCAGCTCTAAGTTAGAGTGACTCAGACTCTTAAGCATGAGTACCTACTCCACCTGACTAATATAGCACTATTCTAACTCGTCCTCTCACGTGTAAGGTTTTCTAACTTTGACACGTGTACACTATTTACTAGTGTGGCAGTCGGAGAGGGGGTTCATAACCCTTGGCTCTGATATCATGTAAATCGATCTAAAACCACGACTCTAAATTAGAGTGGCACAGATTTTTAAGTATGAATATCTCTCCTACCTGACCAATATGGCATTATTTTAACTGAGCTGTTCATCTCTCTCGACCGCCGGTTTGATCGTGCAAAACCACCGGCGGCTGCAAACCAGCTGGTTCGCCGGCATCCCTTGCCTCCGCCCGTATATATATATATATGAAAGAGGTGTGTACTGCCTGTGCCGTGCTCTCTCCTAGGGACCTTTGATTATACATGGTTGTATATATATTGTCGTCACCAGAACAAGTGGTGGTGTTAAAACCTTGGAAGGGCATGGTTAGTTAATTAAGTGGCGATCGAGAGAAAGTGTGGCATGTTCCTTGACGACCTTTCCAACCAAAGAAGACAGCTCCGAATGTAGACTAGACGAGCAAATTATGTGGGCTTCTCTCTTCTGTAATAACAACAATATATTTATATATATGCAGCTTTGCAGTTTGAACCAAATTAAGGCTGATCGATCAGAGCCTGCTGGAGGCACTCGTATTTATAACAAGTTGATCAGATGCTGAGGCTTTTTGCTCTCTCTTTCTCTCTCTCTCTCTGTGGGTATCCATCTGGTCGAGTGTCTAGCCGTGTTCCATATTTCTCGTCTGCTGCGAAGCTGACGAACGTTTCGGACAAGAGGGGTTTGTTTGTTTGTTTGGGAGGTTGAGCAAAGATAGGACACTTGTTTTATTTTACAGTATTGTTTTCAGCGGTTTGGGTTTTCTCCTGAAACAATGGTCATTGTGGTAAATTATATGTTGTTCCCAATTTTTTCATGTTTTTTTATAAAATTCGCGGCTTGCATGGTTACACACCCATCCAGATGCATCCAGATTGTGTTGTTGCTAGTGAAAAACAAAAAACAAAACATTGTCCTGGTTTGCAGGATTGTCTGGTCGGTCAATCTGTCCATTCCTTTCGCCAACCAAACTAGATCTGTGCCTTCGTCTCGGGACGGTTTGATGACTCAAGACTAGCTACCCGGATACATGGGGCTGATTCAATCCCGTAAATCATGGAATATTGGCGGCTCGGGGTCGGGTCGGCTAATCGGTCAGATTTTGGTCCAATCAACCCGATTGGGACATAAATCGGCCCATCCTGCCCAGGGTGGGTCTGGCCAGGTCAGCCTCAACTAACCCAATGGCTTCAGGTTGTCTCCGCTAACCCATTTTGATCCAAGTCGACCCAGCTCGTGGACGTACCCTAAGGCCTATTTGGTATCGGGATAACTTGGAGATAAACCTCGTTTATCCTCAAAATTCAGGGGATAAAAATTTATTCGCAAAATTTTATGGTGCCAAACGGAGTGACCCTGTTCAGCCGGGGATGGGCCGACCAGCGTCCAACTCCCGACCCGGCCTATCTTGCTGCAAACCACCCAAAACTTCAATTTCATTTCCTTATTACTTCTCTATTCTTGTTTCTTTTGTATCTTGAGCACGGTTGTGTGCTTGTGACATAGCTCCCTGGCCTTCTAGAGGGACAGGGCAGACAACACTCTTGGCATTCAAAGCATTAATCCTGGACTAGGAAGAGGAAAATGGAAGTAGTGTTTCATTTGAACTTAATCAGGAAAGGCAAAGCACTGCCTTGACTACTGTCGTGTCTTGGTTGATAAAGAGTTTGAATAACCATCAACACCAATAAGAAAAGATTCATAAGTAAAATTTTTGATGCACTATATATATTTGATGCATTGGAGACCCATTTTTGTATGTATATATGTTGGATAGACCTGTGATTAGGGGTGCAAACGAATCAATATTCTCAACGAGTAATTCGATACTCGACTTGTTAAGAGTTCGACTGAAAAAAAAAGCTCGACTTATAAACGAGTCGAGTCTGAACAGAGACCTGTTCAGCTCGATAAGTTCACGAGCAGCTCGTTTAAGGGTTCGATAAAGTACTAGATTAAGTATTCGATTAACTACTCGATTATTTATTTATTTAAATAATTATATTTTATTTTATTTTATTTTTTATATTTTTTATATTATATAAAATTATATTTTTATGTTTAAATAGTAATTTAAAATGTTTTTTTAGATATTTGAACTTTAATTTTAAGTAAACGAGCTCAATCTCGAGCTCAAAAACGAGTTCGAATATGAGTTCGAATCGAGTTCGAGCTAAGTTGGCTCGTTTACATAAATGAGTGGCTCGACGAGTCAAGCTCGAACTCGTCGAACTGAAAACGAGTCGAGTTCGAACAAGATTTTCGAAAACTCGTCGAGTATCGAGCCGAGTTCGAACTGCTAAATAATCGAACGAGGCGAGCTCAAACAGTGCCCCGCTCGGCTCAGCTCGGTTCAATTGCACCCCTACCCGTGATCAATGTACCAGTGATAGATTGTTGCGGTGGAAGGTAATTAAAACTTCGAAGAGACGGCATTGCCCGACGACAATACGTGTGTGTGTGTGTCTCTCTCTCTCTATATATATACATACACGGTACAAGGCATTCCTGGCCTCTTAACTAGACAAACCACTTAACTCAGCGGGCACAGCAACCAAAAGCTTGTTAAAACTGAACGTATGGGTCCGGAGACGTCGTACGTAGTTCAAGAACAAAACTCACTGTTTGTCTCAGTCTGAGGCATACATATATATGGTATGGATATTGAACCACGGGCAACCCAGACAATATGTCTAGTGTTGTTGAAGGGTTTTATCCCATATTGGCCACCGTATGAGTATTCATGCCTTTATCATAGCCTGGACCTGGGTCTCCTCAGCGCACGTGCGTTTTTGGAATTCCACATGGTATCAGAGCAGGTGGGCCTGGGCTCTACTTCTCCGGTGGGTCCGGCTCCTATTTTCCTCGGTCCTGTCCCGTATATTCCTATCGTGGCTCTGACGGTGGTCGCTGGCCGAGAGGGGGAGTGTTAAAGGGTATAGTCCCATATCGGCTGCTAGGAGGAGTATTCCTGGTTTATAAGGCTTGGTCATGGTTTCCTCAAGGCCGCGATTTTGGGGTTTTCCACATGGTATCAGAGCTGATCAGGCTGTAGGCTTTGTCCTCCGGTGGATTTACTCCTATTTTCGCTCGGTCCTGCCCCGTGTATTCATATCGTGGCTCTGACGGTGGTGGCTGGCCGAGAGGGGGAGTGTTGAAGGGTTTTATCCCATATTGGCTACCGGAGGAGTATTCCATGCCTTTATCATAGCCTGGACCTAGGTCTCCTCAGCGCACGTGCGTTTTTGGAATTCCACATGGTATCAGAGCAGGTGGGCCTGGGCTCTGCTTCTCCGGTGGGTCCGGCTCCTATTTTCCCTCGGTCATGCCCCGTATATTCCTATCGTGGCTCTGACGATGGTGGTTGGCTGAGAGGGGGAGTGTTAAAGGGTATAGTCCCATATCGGCTGCTAGGAGGAGTATTCCTGGTTTATAAGGCATGGTCCTGGTTTCCTCAAGGCCGCGGTTTTGGGGTTTTCCACAAGTGTAGGGTTGTTAATAACTAGTATCAATCTAATAGCGTCCTAAGTTGCGTATAATTTGTAGCGCAGAGCCAATGACAATCCAGGCTACTTGACTCAGTCGGATTTAGATCCGATCAGACCCAAATATATCAATCAGGCTCACCACCTATGGTTCATTCCAATCCAGGTCGGGCTGACCCACTCCCAACCCCAGACCCAACCTATCTTAATTGGCAACATACTCGTGTTGTGACGCGGTGGACATATATATATGTTAGCTCTCTGAAAGAGAGGTTGTAAGTTGAAAAGTGTGGAGCACATCATCACTTTTAGCTAGTTCTAAGTCACAGTCGATGATCATCTGAAGGAGTTTCTTTAGTCTCCAAAAAGATACATCCGCAACTCCCAACCACTTAAATGGTAGTTCAAGTGAACCAAGGTAAATCATTACTGAATCGTTGTTGAACCGGAGATTAATAATGAGTTATAATGGGTTTAGTAATAATTCAACTCCTTTAGTAACGATTCAATCTGATCTAATAATGAGTTATATTGTGGTTAACAACTATTCATCACTTTTAGTAACGAATTAAATTGTTACTATAATGTAACCCGTTACTAGATTGGTTTGAACAATAATTAAACGTAGCGTAACTCATTACTAACTTCAGTTCAGTAACAATGTATACTGATTCATCTTTGACTTGCCATCTAAGTTGCTTGAGATTGTAATTGTCTCCTATTAGAGATTGAGAGTACTCTTTGGGATGATCATCTCAGGTGATTCACCCTCTAATTGGTATTATTAATTCTAGTTGACCAGTTCTACTTAGAAAAGTTCGCTGATACTCTTTTTGGGGGAAAAAATCAGTTGACATTTGACTTTGTCAATTCACAAGTTGAGACGTTTCTAGCTATAGGGACCGATGATTTTGAAATTTTTGATCGACTGTTTAGAAGTTGGGTGGTCAATGGTCGAGATTGTATGCAATTGTTTTAGACATTATTTCGATCTCGATCAATAATATTCCTTGATCAATTTGCATGGGAACATGCAAATTCGTCGAGTTTTATATATGTTTGTTCTCTACGTGATTATCTCTAACAAGGATCTTTTCTTAAATATGTAATAATTACAAGAATATATTATTAGAACCACAAAGTATACATATATTTTGATCCTCTCAACAAGAGAGAAATCTCGACATGACCTAGACTCAACTTGTGTTGAGTTCCTTAAGAACTTGATATATATATATATAATGCTTCATTTTGATTTTTCCAGCGGTTTATTTATTGGTTCTTTTTTTATTTTACTTTTGGTCATACTTCCAAACTTAAATTATTGTTATATGCTTTCTGCGTGCCCTCCATCTTGAAGCACCTGATTCTCTCTGCAAGTTGGTGTTGGTCAGTGGGAAGAATCTTCCGTTGATGCTGGCTGCCCGCTGCCGCCAAGGGACGCAATATATATTACATACACACACGTGTATGTGTGTGTATATATCAATATATTAAATTTATATACATGGTGGAACCTTTTGTTGGGTTGGTCCATGTCCTCCCATGCAAGAAAACACTAGGTGTGACCCCAAAGGCGGCTAAGGGTCTCCTACTACTTTGTTCTTTCTTTATTACCCTGTCTACTCCAGATCAGATGCTTCTGTGTGAAGAAGAGCATCCAGGCCAAGAGACGACTAGCTAGCTAGCCAGGTTCTTTCTTCTAGGGCATACGTATATGGGTATATATTAATTAGAGCGACCACAATGATAAAAGGGACATATTCTCTGCTGAGATTGATCCGGTCATTTATGTGTATATATATATATATATATGAAAGCAATCAAACGTTTGGCTGCGAGAAGGCAGAGTCTCCCAACGACGTCGGGCAAAGCTCTTTCACACGTGGTTTGGTCAAGATTCCGGGGGGGAATAGATTCTCTTATCAGGATTTGTTGGAGGCTCAAAGTCTCAACCAAATGTGACATATTTGTATTGGCTCCGGTCCTTGAAAAGACAGATATGAGATTTTTAAGAACTTAGGAGGAGTAGACACACAACACAGATGAAAATCTATGTCACAGAATTTTCTCAAATCTATATAGACACGACCTTTTGGGGATCTTAATTAGAAGAAATCTCCGGCGCAGAATCGTCGCCAAACGGACCCGAAAGCTCGCCGCCCCCACCTAACTTTTGTTCTTCCAAAAGACGGTTCAGATGAACATACATATATATGTGTACATATATATATTATATTTATTTATTTTGTGACATCCGATAAAGAATATTACAGTATTAATTCCATGCAAGTTAATTAGTTACTTTTAAATTTTTGTTAAATGGAGGATCATCCTTCAACAGTTCAGACTAGACCTAGCTAGCTATACTCTTCTTGGCTTGGATGATCAAACGAGCAAGGTAGCTTGCAGAGTTTGACATCAGCGACAACGTCGACGTAGCTGGTATTAATCAATTATATGTATATTTCACACGACCGAAATGTTTGAATTCATCCAGATCTTGGTTGACTATTAATACATCGAGAAAATGCACACTAAGTCCGGTTCAAATTACATCTTTTCACGTCAGATCTGTCTTCGATACGAGTTTTAACACTAGGTCCGATTTTCACAATTTTTAAAACCCCCGCCCCGTTCTCGTGGTTTTCATTAGGGGTGGGCACGGTTCGGTTTGATCCGGTTTGGATCATTTTTTTCCCAAACTGAACCAAATCGAATCACCCTCTCAAACCGAACCGAACCAAACCGAATCAATTCGGTTTGGTTCGATTTGGTTTGGTTTAAACCGAAAATAAATAAAAATATTTAAATTAATTATTTTTTACATATATATACTAATTTTTATGTTAAAAATAATGAAAATAAATATTATTTTATTATAAAATTTATAAAAATATCATTTTTATTAATACTATAATAGTTTTTTATATTTTTCTATTAAATCGGTTTAAATGGTTTGGTTTGGTTTAAATCAGTTTGGAGATTTTCTAAACCGAACCAAACCGAATGGGGGTCCAAACCGAACCAAACCGAACCGAATGGGCTGGTTCGGTTGGGTTTCTCGGTTTGAACCGTTTTGTGCCCACCCCTAGTTTTCATAATCACGGTTCTTTTATTAAATTGTAATGTGGATCGATCTCGCAAAATTATTATGAACAATCTCCGTGATTTTTATCTCTTCCTAGCTTTCGAAAAAATAAGACGAGAGTTTTTATATCTATAATCTGAACCAAACACTCTCTTCTTGTTTTTCCGTATAGAGATTAGGACGCCGGAGAGTGTACAGCACAGTTGTGCACACGAATAAAATGATTTTTCTGGATATCGATATCATCGTCATCATCATTATTATATTTTTAAATCGATATTATTAGCAAATGGAGGGTGACGTGGACCGGCCGTCGTCCCGTCAGTCCGCATTTCTAGCTAGCTCAGCCACCCCGCGTCCACGTCATTTCCGACGTGGACAAAAAAGGGCTAAAAATGAGGATAAAGGCGGACCGATGAACCGAGAGGGCCGATGCGGCATCCGGAACCGAAAAGCTCCCCTTCGTCGCGGTCGGGAAGAGCCGGCAAGCAACTCGTCCGGTTCAACCGTCGGGCAGAAATTGACCGGTCCGACGTAACGTCGAGCGGTCCGAAGAAAGTGACGTCATCGTGACCTGGCCGCTCACGCGCACGAAATTAGCAAGGAAGAATTACCGGGCACTCCATTTAACGAAATGGGTTTACTAAAAATTTTATTGATCACATTTTCATCACATTTAATTCGTTGACTTTCATTTCATTTACTATCCACTTCAATGACCATGACAAATTTCTATTTTACTCTCAAAAATAACTAGATAGCGTAATACTAATGAAGTTTTAACCGTGATATTTTTTCATTCAAAATGTAATAATATTTTATTGTTAAAGTATCTATATAATTATCATGATATACTAAATAAATTATTATTAATATTTTATAGTAAAAATTTATATTAAATATGATTTAATAAATAATATTCTAGTTATTATATATTTTACTATTAACAAAATAATACGATGCAGTTAAAATAAAATACTCTTAACTCAGTGTGATCAATAAATTAATATTTTAAATCAAATTTAAATCTTTATACAAATAAGATGTGATAATTCTTTTTTTAACTATAATAATAATATTAATTAATATGATGTGATAAATAACATGATATTTAATAATTTACATCATATTTAAATTTTGATATGAATAAAATATGATAAATTTTTATTTCAGACACATCGATATTTTACTATTATAAATCAGATGAAAATTATAAAGTAATTTTAAAAGTTAAAAATAAAATTAGAGATTCTAATTATCTATTAAATTTAAAATTTTTTGAAATCTAATATTAAGAGGTAATACTAAGTACTTTGTTTATAGTGAAAAAGTAGAAAAATATATTTTAAGTAAAAAATGGAACGGATGTGATGATATTTTGAAGATACGGACCAGATATTTTTTTAAAACGAACCTAATGATAAAGTGTTCGTATTACAAACAAAAAAAGAGATAAAATGCTCTCCTTAAAATAGATATAATGTGCATTTTGCCAATTATCAAATCGAAATCCAAACACCTCGACCCTCCTGATCGGGAATCGTGGCCAAAATCGGATTCTGCCGCCGAACCTGACCCGTTTGCAGCCGGCATGCTCGACCGAATGCGGATGGGTGGTACCGGCCGGCGGCGCTGCTCCAGAGAGTCCGCCGGCCGGATGGTTCCGCCGCCTCCGGGTGCGGCGGCGCTGGTGGGACCTGGATCCGTCGGCATGCTCGACCAGAATGCGGATAGGTGGCACCGGCAGGCCGCAGCCTCCGCTGTCCTCACGGCGGCGCTGCTCCTCGGAGCCGGCCAGCCGGACGCTGCCGCCGCTCCCGGCGGCGCCGACACTTCTTCTCGTGTATTCCGGCCTGGTAGGGTGAGACGTGTCTGCCCAAATCATGTATAATAATAGTAAAGAATAAAGAAAATGTATACAGTTACATTTTATTTTTCTGTTGCCGAATGAAAATCAACCTATCAAGTTGCAGAGAGTTTAGGATAACATTTAGTTAAGAAATTTTACCTATTTTAGAACTAAATTTCCTATCAAGAAATTATCTCCACAACTAATTAAATTAGTGGACGGATGCTTTGCCTTGAAGAGGAAAAAAAATTTGTGAAAAAAACTAGAGACCCAATAGTAGATCAGGGTGTAAACATAACTTGATATTATAAAATTTAAATTGGACTATGACAAAAATTAATTGATTGGAAACCTATTAGTATATCCTATAAACTATGGAAATCCAAAAATTCAGATAGTTTGACAAAATTGGTATCAATTAGTTCTATTTTTTATAAAACTTCAACATATATTGATAAAAATAGTTAATAGTGTGTTTGGCTGCATGATAAATGTTTATACACTTTCATGTTAAAAAGTTGTATTAAAGTAAAATTTGAGCTAATCAATGACATAAAATTATCATGTTTGGAAAGATATGATAACAAAAATTAGTGGACATCGTATATGACTAAACAAGCTAGGGGATCACAAGATAAAAAAAAGAGGTGACACTCTTTTTTGTTCAAGAAGAAAAAAATCTTTTAAATATAAAATTATAATACTATCAAACATCTCTTTTAACAAGTTTTGTTACAAAAACATAAAATTGTAACAAAATCTCAATTTATCGTACAACCAAAACACCCCCATAAGACGTAGACATGACACGTGATATATATATAAAGTGACAAGCGGTAAGATAAAATCTTAAGAAGATTATATCCAATTTTAATAATTATATGTAATTTATTATAAACTTAATTTTGATAAAAAAAATAATATAGACTATGTATTTAGTAAATTATCGAATTTCAGTCCACTCTAGCAGTGGAATCTGAAATAAATCAATACCATATTCCTTATCGAAACCATATTCAGATAGAGATGATTTCGCTATCGAAGTCGACTTATGTGTGGCCCTACCCTCCAAGAATGATAAGGGGGGAGGGGGGGATACTTCAGGAAACATTTTGGCTGGTGAAAACAAGATAAATTGTGTGATATAAACAGCATGGTAGGAGAGATATGACTGCTTGTCATTCATATGGATGCTGCTCTTTGATAGCTTGTCTTTGTTCATCAACATGTGGGGTCTTGAAAGAGCAAGTCTGCTGTTAGTCCTTGTTTGAACACTTCCCTTCTGTGCCAAAATTTTGGCAAATCAAATCCAGCAAGTTGAAGAGAAGTGCAGTTGCTCTTTGCCTGTCTGTTTGCACCATGGATAGACCAATAATCTCAAGTGTGAGATATTATTATTTTTTATATGTGGTACTGCGAGATCTAATATTGACATCTATATATATCTAACAGAAGTACTAAAATTACTACTGTATCAATTTTGAAACTCTATCCAAGCATGACCTTAGGAACAGCTTGCATGCTAGCTAGCTATCATACGACATGTCTTATATTCTACAGGAAAAAGGAGACTTGACAGACTGAGATGGTCCCTAAAGCCGGACAGTATTGTCATTCAAATGAAACCCCATGTTTCAAATGGGTGAAGTTTGTGAAAAGATAAATTGAAAATGTTTGACATTAACTTAATTATACACAGCTGACCAAAAGTCATTTTTCTAGCTTACTGTCACACCTGGAGAGAAAATAAAAAGTCGGGTATTTTTTAACACAAGCATATTTGGGTAACCTTTTATAAGAAAAAAAAATGGTTTGAAGAATATTGTTGCTTTTTACTTGTCTATTAAGATATGTAATCATCTATTCCTGGTCACTAGGGGTGCAAACGAGTCGAGCCGAGCCGAGTAGTATGGTGTTCAAGCTCGGCTCGTTTATTTTACACGAGTTCGAGTTCGAGCTCGAGTTTTAGCGAGTATGTGGAACCCTTGTTCAAGCTTGGTTCGTTTATTAATCAAGCCGAGCCGAGCTCGAACTCGAGTAGTAGTTAGACTAAAATTCAATTCATATTCAAACCTAAGCTATATACAAACTCCTTTATAAACCCAAAATCAATGAAAAGTCATTTGTGAAACTTTAGATTTAACTCATTTATGAAACTCAATCTAAGTTTAAACTCAAATTTTAAATTATTTAATATATTTAAGTGACAATATATAAATATTAATACTTAAAATTTAATTTTTAAAAATAAATATATAATATAATATTTAATCGAGCTGCTCGCGAGCTTATCGAGCCGAGCAAGAGTCTGTTCAAGCTCGGCTCGTTTAATGAGTTGAGCTTTATTTTTTGTTCAAGCTTGTTCATTTAACATAATAAACGAGCCGAGTCGAGTTTTTATCGAGCCGAGCTTCGAGCTACTTGTTGAGTGTATTGGTTCGTTTGCACCCCTACTGGTCACCCTGATACCATTTTCTCGATTTTTTTGCAACTCATCACCCTAATACCTTGAATGCACCTATATATCATTAATGTACGAGTTTCTAATTTTACAATCATTTATTAATCTACAGCCAGGAAAAGTTCCAGACCTTGTTTGAAATTCTAATTAAATGAAGCTATAGTGCAAGATGATTTTTTTTTCATAAAATTTTACAATAGAGATTAAGAATATTCTAAAATATGTATATTTCTTTTAAATTTTTTAAATTTTGTTTTAACTTTAGTATTTACCAATTTTTTATTTCTGTCGATAGTCCTCTCTGTACATCTGTGAAATCATCTTAACGTCACGGGAGTAATTTAATTATTTGAAATGTAGTGTTAGGTATGACTTCGTCTAAATATATATCCTAAAAATATGAGCCTCGATATATTATTTTCAACTGTTGCTCTTTTGACGATCCGGCAAGCGCAAAAAAATAATAAAAAAAGGAGGACGCCCAATCTGAATAATAAAATGAATGGAAATTTCGCCCAAGTCATTCATAATCTGGTTATTTTCTTGTAAGATACGGTTTTTTTTCTTTTGCATTACTACGTATCACATATCCCTTCAAGTATAAGTATTTGTACATGTATCCTTGATTTGGTTGCAAGATAATTATTTTCATATATTTTTGCAATGAAATCATGCATTAAAGATAATACAATATAGTTAATATAAAATTATCATATTTGGTGAGGTATCATAACGCGCCAGGTGTGGAGGGGGGAGGGGGGGCATATATGACAAAAATAAATGAAGATCACAAGATGTTTTTACCTAATAAAAAAATGTAAAAAAAAAGATGCTTTATCATGATTACCAAACAAACCTCTCTAACAAGTTCTTTTTAAAAATATATATTTGTCTATTATTTTTTTATTTTGCCATGCATCTAAGTATCCTATAATGTTCCGAAGATGTTGTTTTTACAATTAGAAAGAAAGAAATAATGAAGAAGAAAAAAAGATAATTAAGTAATCTTCTGGGGTTAAGCAAGATTCGGTAAGCAAATTGTAGAATAGCATTTTGTACTTATCTAGGTGTTTTTTTTTTTTTTTTTGTTCACGTGGCTCGGTGGCCAGAGAGCCCGCAGGCGCGCGGGAGGCGAGGGTTCGACCCCCGTCGAACCCATCAAGTCGTCCCCCCCAGGGGACGCTCGGCTGTCGCCGCCGAGATATAATGTACTTATATCTCTCCTATGATATTTACAGAGTGCAACTGAAAATTAATGAATACCTAGTCATGGCTGAATAAATAAAATAGGAAGGGCAGATTTATTTTTTTTAATGCAAAGCAGGGGCAGGTTGGGTGTACTTCGCCAGGAATATTTTAATCGTTGGACAAGTTTTCGGAAAAGAAATAAATATAATATTCGAAAAGCCTATATTCTATGTAACATGATGATTTTATTTTATTTTTTTTACCGGAGCCGGGCTATCTTTGATTGGGAGCTTCGGGAAGGGGGGAGGCGGAGGAGATACAAATCAGGGCTGTTTCGGGGAGAGCCCACAGGAAAGCAGCTTCTCTCCATCGCCATGGCCCCTGGTTTTCCCTTCCCACGCAGAGATGGTATTGAAGACCTGGCTTACTCGGACCTCTTCGCCCTCCCTCCCTTTTATACCGCCATGGCATATCCCCATCAGTTTAGTAGGGACGCCCGTAAGCCAAAAATCCGGGGAGGAGGAGGAGGAAGAACGATCCGCCGATCTCTCCCCCTTCCGCGCCTCCCGTTCTACCCGCGCCCTCCGAGGCTCCGCTGTTGGAAAACCGCGATCTTTGCGAGATATGCGTAGATTCGAGCCCTTGGGGCGAGAATCCCCGGTACTCATCGGGCTCCGATCTTCCTGCTCCTAACCCAATCCGGGAATTCGGTCGGAGCCGTTCTTATGCCCCTGCTGGGTAGCTCTATCGCCGGCGAGGGATCAGCTTTCATGAGGGTGGAGAGCAGGTTGGCGGAAAGAAAGGGGTGGGAGTTGGCATCGGCGGCGGCGGCGGAGAAGGACGGTAGGTCGTCCTCCAAGAAGAACAAGCGGCGGCAGAAGAAGCCGCCTGCCATGCCCACCCTGGTGCAGAGGCTCCACGATACCTGCTCCGAGGTTTTCGCCCATGGGCGCGCCGGCGTCGTCCCCTCCCCCGGCGACGTGGAGCGCATCTGCTCCGTGCTTGGTAAGCCGCTCGCCCTTCCTAAAAATCCGATCTTTACGTCCGCTGGAGCCTGTGCGTTCGATCGGCCTCGTTCTCTTCCTCCCTGTCCGATTTCCGACCGTTCTTCCCGCAATTTGTTGCTCTGTTCTTGCACGCCCGGCGAAACAAGGTCAGTGTTACCTTCCGGCATTCTACTTCTGGGTGTTTCGAGGTTCCCATCGCCCACATTTTCCGCCCAGGAACCATTAATGCCCTCCTCGTAATTGGGAATTCTTCGGTTCGGTGTATTTCATCGTCTGTACATACATGGTTCAGGCGTTGCCTTCCCTAAGATAGCCGTGATGGCGCGATTCCATCCGATGAAGTGATCAGATTCGGTAGAAAACCCCTGATTCGATTCCGCGGAACGGGACGACCCAACGCAGATCACATCCGATTTACGCTCAAATTCATCAATTTTCTTGCTGGTTATTTTTTTTTCGTAGCTCTCTGAAGAATCACGGTCGCCGTGTGCAGATCAGATGAACGCCGGCGACGTCGGCTTGAGTCCGAACATGCGGTATTTTAGGAATTACGGCAACGCCGGGAGGCCGCCGGTGACGTATTTACACGTCTACGAGTGTGGCAACTTCTCGGTAATTCCTAGTGTTCTTTTCCCCCTTTCGAGCTAGCATAATCTCTTCTTCTTCTTCTTCTTCCTTTGATTAGTTGCTGCTTGTATATATATGAATGCCACCAGATCGGTATCTTCTGCTTGCCGCCGACCGCCGTCATCCCGCTGCACAATCACCCGGGCATGACCGTCTTCAGCAAGCTCCTCTTCGGCTCTCTGCACATCAAATCCTACGACTGGGCCGAGCCCGAATCCTCCCACGGTAAGGCGTACGTAGGTGCGCTTCTGCTACGAGCAAGTTCTTCTCTCGTTGAGAGGAGAGATCTGATAGTCTGGATCGCCTCACCCTCGCCTTCTTCCGTCGTGACGCAGTCGCCGGTCCGGCGGGGTCGCGCCCGGCGGTGGTGAAGGCGGACGAAGCCCACAAGGCACCGTGCAGCGTGTCCGTACTCTACCCCGCCGCCGGGGGCAACATGCACTGCTTCACGGCGGTGACCGCCTGCGCCGTGCTGGACGTGCTCGGGCCACCCTACGACGACGACGAGGGCAGGCACTGCACGTACTTCGACGACGGTCCCCGAGCGGCGGCGGACGGCGGGGCGTACGCGTGGCTGGAAGAGAGGGAGAAGCCGGAGGACTTCGTGGTGGTGGGTGCCATGTACGGGGGCCCCAGGATCGTCGGGCGCTGATGGGCATCATCGAGAAGAAAGAGGAAGAAGAAGAGACGGGCTTGGACGGAGTTCTGATCGGAGCTCCGACCTGGTCGGTGCAGTTTGGGGTTTTGTGTACATAACACAAGAGAGAAGAGGTACAGAGGTACTGTTACCGTCCGTCCGGCGGCGGCGGAGTACCTCTCGACAGAAATTCCTCCTTCTTCTTCTTCTTGGTTTGTGGACTGGATCAGATTAAGAAATATTAGAATGGACGAACAATAGCACGAGTTCTTGGGATTCTTTGCTTCTTTCTTTCGTTTCGTCCATGGGTCTCTCTCTCTCCGAGGTTTATGCTCTTCAGCCTCTTCTGCGGAATCTTGTCGAAGAAATGGGATGAACACGGAGATAATTCTTTGAGGAAATGCACACCAGGTCCGCTGCAACGCAATTGCTTTCACACTATGTCCATTTTCAAAATCGGTTTAACAGTAGGTCCGTTTCTTTAAAATTTTACGATCTGCACTCCATTTCGGAAGGTGATCTTAAGCTAAGGGTTACTTTCTCTCAGAAAGAGACATTTCTACCCTTGTTTTATTACGAAGTTAATATTGTCTAATCTTTTTTTTAATTTCAACGTATAAATATTTTAAAAATAATAATATTTTACCAATGGAGACATACGAGTGTAAATTTATCGTTATATTTAGATCTTGATATAAGTCAAATATAATAATATTTTATTGATAGTAATAAAGGTGAAATCATATATAATAAATTATTTTACAAATCTAATAATATTTTTGAGACATAATGAATATATTAATAATTTACATTTTATTTAATATAATCATCATACATAATAAATTTTTTTAGATAGATTAGTAATATGTTGTAGTTATAAATCATACGTGATTAACATAAGATAATAAATAGATAAATATATAAATAATTTATATTTAAATTAAATATTTATAAAAATCAAATGTAGTAGTTTTTGTTTTAATAATATTAAAAATTTTAATTATAAATCAAATATAATCAGCAAGACGTAATAACATATAGTTTTTATAAATAAAATATTGTAATTTATATTCTAAATATGTTAATATTTTGTAGTTATGTCAAAATATTATAGTATGTAAACTTATAAATAATATATTATAATATTTAATATCTCATCGGGAAGAACTTTATCATATTATTTAATTGATATAAAGGTAATTTTGATATTTTAACATACTTGTGAACTGGGAGTATAATAGAAGGGGCTACGTGTGAAGAAAATTTGGACAAACGGACTGCAGGTGAAGAAAAAAATGTCCCCGGATCAGAGATAAAACTCATTTTCTTAAACGGACTGCAGATCAATTTTCCCTAATTCTTTTCTCCCCATTTTGAAAATTTTCACCGTGATGAATTCCTTATTCAATGTAGTAGTTTAATCCAGTCGGTTAATTAAACGACTAACCAAAGAGTGTGGTTCAACGATCGTTTGAAGAAGAAATGCAAATCATCTCAGGAGATCAGTGTCAGAGGTTATAGCCGTCTTTCACGTAAATGTCGTCATTTAATTGATGATTTAATGACTTTTCAAACTCTTGAAACATTGAGAGATATCATTTATACGAGAGATGTTACGGTCTCACATTCTTTTGAGGTGATTTGCACTCGCGAGGTAGAGGCTGCAGTCCTATATGAACGATTGTCACGGCGTGCACGTTCCTTTTTATTTGTCTGTGATCTCCCTCTCATGTGATGGTGGTGAATCGTACTCTACTCTTGGTTAAATGGATGGCCTGTCCGGTAAACTATTTTTTAGATGTTCAGTTTTTTAAAAAAAAAATTTAAAATTACGTTTGTTTTGTTGAGAATGATATCAGCATGTGTGATCTCATAAAATTCGGTTCTCTTGGTTGTTGGGTTGATTTGATTGTTACACGTGACTCGGTCATAAGCACAGTGATGATTTACATGGGTGTTATGATGTGTGTAGCCTCTGAGGAGGGTCTGGAAATTTTCTTTAAACTGAACCTAACAGAATTGACTGCCCAAACAAATTGAATAAGGATAAGAAAATTAATTAAATAACTGAAATAATTATGGCTTACCTATAGTGATTTTTAATTGTTATTTTGTCATAAAACTTATCTAGATATCCTTTTTTTTATTATTTACGTAGTAATACTTAACCACACTTTAGGTTGATTTGGTTTAACCTTTGGTTATATATGTTTGGAAGCCCTCCAAACCGGTTGCACTGGACCATCCATTTCTAATGGAATTCAAATTAGACCGAGTTAGTAGGTTCGGTTCGGTTTGACGGTTTGACGCGAACAATGCACACCCCTACGCGCGGTCGGAATTCGAACATCTTACGTGTGCCGATACGGAGCGGTTTTAGGCTACTTGTGGTGGGATTGGTATCAGAATCAATCTAGAGAAGGAAGGCCCGAACAAGCTTGAATTAACAGCCCCACATCGTATCATATTAAAGTGATTAACTAGAAAGGCTACCATCGATGATAGCGGTGGAGCCATTTGTGGTTAATTTGTACGCCAAGTGTTGAGCTGAATGATCTACTCATTCCACCGCGCACGATCGACTTGGAATTAATAGTAATATTCTTGAATGAATATAATATTCGCAGCAGCATATATATATATATATATATATAAATATAGCCTTGGAATAAATAATCAGAATGCCTCGCTACACTACTTTAGACAAATGGGTACGCGTTACACCAAGAATAAGGGAGATGTGCCCCACTTATTTTGGAATCAAACTCATTCTTGATGTCAAGGCAGATCAGATCGGGGCTCAAAATACAAAACTACATTATCATGTCTGCAATAATTAACATGAGATTATCGATCTCCACGATTTTAATATTTCTTTGCTGCTGAAGTGAACAGTGGGAACAAAATTAGTTAAGATAATCAGATATTAAAAATCGATAAGTGTGTCCGCTGACATCATCTTACGAGTCTCAAAGTCGTGGTGGCATCTCATATCAACTATTACATGGCATGGTAACGTCCGTGTATATATATATCCTTGGATCTTTCAATCTTAGATACATGATTTTCGGATTTGTAAGTAGATATCAAAACCGACGATTAATTCAAGCCGGGTCATGTGTGTGCGCACCTCTATTTGTGGTTCACTTTTGGCAGAACTCGATTAAAAGAAATCGGCTTGCATAGGATAGGATATATATGTTAGAAGAGTCCCAGATATTAAAAAATTCACGAGAATATAATTACGATGCCCACTTCACTCATTGATTCACAATTTTGCGTTAGACCACTCGTTTGTAATAATGCCTGCAAATGGTAACCATAGATAGAGACGATTAAGCATCGAGAAGGCACGTCTCAAATGACAAAAAAAAAAAGAGGAAGAAAGAAAAAACTTAGATGCTCCTCCTCGAGATCTGTCTGGACAACAATTGCCGTCTCGATCGACTATTCTCTTCCTCATCCTCTCGAAGGGTCATGACATTGGAATCCAGGTCACATCATGGAATACGGATAGCTCCATTCTTCACGTGTCGCTTTAAGGATTATTTACCCTTAATTTCGTGGAGATACTTTTTTGTGTAAATGCACACTAGTCCGTTTTAAGTAAATCACTTTACCACTAGGTCCGATTTTAAAAACACCTTTTCATTAGATCCGTTTTTTCAAAATATTGTCACACCCACTCCAATGTGGATTTGAAATGTCGTTTTTGCCCCCACCGGCCCCCCTCCGGCCCGCAGCGACGCTCTCCCCCGCCCGTGGCCCCCCCCCCCCCCGGCGAGGCCCCCCCCGCGGCGCGCCCGCGTAGGTCTGCGGCTGCCGCCGCTGCCAGGAGCTTCATCTGCCTCGCGGTGTAGACGGAGGTGTGCGCGTCCCGCCGGAGCTCCGAGAGGCGCGTGATGTCCAGGTACTCCACCGGTGTCTTCATCCGCGCCACCGTCTTCTCCACGGCGTCCCTCATCGACCTCGGGAAATAGAAGCCAAAACACAAGAAATGGAAAACTTCTCATCTCTCCCGGCGCCGGCGACCGGCCGGAGAGAGGAAGCAAGCAGCAGGGATACAGGTACGACACCCGCGGTCGACAGCACGCCACACGCATCCTTCGCCGCCCCGTCCATGGCTCAGAAGAAGTAGGCCGACGACCCGAGCTCGAATGCGCCGCCCGGCATCGCTTCGTTCACCGACGGCATCCTGCTGAACATGGGGCTGTGCACGTACCCGCTGTCGAACGCCACGCAACCGTCGCCCGCCGACAGCGAGCTGCAGCCGCCGTCGATGCCGCTGAATTCCGCCGGGTCGCACCAGGAGCTCTGCTGTGGCGGGGACCCGTTCCCAGTCTGGTCGCCGGCACCGTCACCGCCCCCGCTCAGAAGGGCCGCCGGCGGGAGGGGGTGCTGCTCGGGGTAGGTGCTGCCCGCCGCGGCGGAGTCCTCCTGGGGGCTGTACTCTCCGGCGGGGTACGGCCGGTATTCATGGTAGTTGAGATAGTCGGGCTGGCCGAGGGGGCAGGGGCTCTGGCAGTCCGGCGGGAGGAGGAAGGAGGTGACGGAGGCGCCCGGCGGCGTGTCGTGGTAGATGAAGTTGGTCCGGGCCTGGGGCCCACGGAGGGAGCGGGCGGCGCGGTCGTAGGCGACGGCGGCCTCCTCGGCGGTGTCGAAGGTGCCGAGCCAGTGGCGCTCCTTGGTGGCGGGGTCGCGTATCTCGGCGGCGTACCTTCCCCATGGCCGCCTCCGCACTCCGAGGAACCGGGTTCCGCCCCGTCTTCTCCGTGGTCATCGTCCCCCCCCGGCGATGCTTCCCCCGCCTGCGGAAGCCCCCCGGCGCGGCTCCCCCCCCCCCCCCCCCCCCCCCCGCCGGCGCTCCCCCCGCCCGCAAACCGCGAAGCCCCCCGGCGAGGCTCCCCCCGCGGCGCTCCCCCGCCCGCGAAGCCTCCTCCCCCGAAGGTCCCCCGGCGATGCTCTCCCCCGGCGGCGTCCCCCCGGCACGCGAACCGCGAAGGCCCCCTCGGGCGATGCTCCCCCCCCCCGGCGCTCCCCCCGCCCGCAAACCGCGAAGCCCCCCGGCGAGGCTCCCCCCGCCCGCGAAGGCCCTCCCCGCCGGCGGCGTTCCCCCCGCCCGAAGCGGAAGAAATGCGAGAAAGGGCAAAGCGATTGAACTCGGGGAGGGGGGGTAAAAGTGGGATTTGAAAATTTCGGGATGAAGAAATGGACCGGGTAATAATGAAATTCAATGTCAACGGATTAAACGGTAACGAAATGTGTTCAACGGTGTTTTTAGTAAAGTCATTTTCTTAAATGGACCTAAGAGTAATTTTCCCTTTTTTGTGTAAATTTCCCGTGGTTGTGACTGTGAGCTTTAATTTATTCTCTCTCTATTTTATGGTGCGTACACGTCGAGAAGATCCTCCTACGTGTTATGGTAGAATGAGATGTCATCGCTCAATCAAAGCCACTTGATTCCCGCGGTGCCGTCTGCAGAACATATCGGGGGATTGACAGCGATCTGAGCCATGCTAACCCTAATCGCCGCTGTGACAGCCAGGGACCGCAAGGGCGGCAGATCTGGCCGGAGAGGCGGGAGGTGCTGCTTCGGTTTTTGGGAGAATTTCAGGGTGCGTGGAATATCTGGCCCATGAAAAATCCAAAAATCGTGCTCAGATCAGATACCAGACATTATTCCAACTCGAAGTCCATTTCTGTGTGTCCGGATAAATGTGGTGTCCTTTGCCAGTAAATATGCAGCTACATATACAAGCCGAAGGTTGCTAAGAACCTACGTGGAAAACCTCATTATTGAGATAAATAGAATTAAACTTAATAAACATGGAATACTATCTCCAATATCCAATATGGGATTAAGTCAATTAACTCTCTCTCTCTCTCGACCAGCAACCATCATCAAAGTCAAGACTGACATACATGAGACAGTGCCCAACAAATATATAAGAGTGAGACTGAGAAGATAAAGCCCTAAAAATTCACCTATTTTGATACTATACGAAAAATTTCAAAACTTAAACATCGAGATCAAGGAAGGCAGGGTCGGGAGTCGGCCCGGGGTCGGTCGGCCCCAAAACCGACCTAGTCGGACGGGGTCGCGACCCCGGGTCGGACGGGTCGGACGGGGTCGGATTTTTATTTATTTTATTATAAAAAATTATATAAAAATAAGAAACAAATAGAAATAATAATTTTTATATCATATATTTATGTATACATAAAATATATACATAAATATAATTATTTTTTTATATTATAATTGAATATGAGTGTTTATCTATGTATATAAGTGAATATGATTTTTTTGTGATTATGTTGTATTAATATATGTTGGGAAATAGTTAATCTTAAGTGAGAGGGTAAAGATACTTAACAAATAAATTTATAAATTTTAAGATGTATCGTATATTTAGAATTATTAATTTTAACTATATAATAATATAAATGATAGTAAAATATTATTGTACAATCAAAAAATGGAACACTCAAAAAATAATTATTCTTGGCAAATTTGATATGTGTGTGAAAGAGAAAAGAGTTAAAATAGATATTTATAAAATGTGAGTATATAACATATATTTATAATTATAAATCTTATATATATGTGATGATATAAATGATAGTGAATTATTGTTATACTATTATTATTAAATGCGGCGCAGAGTAGTCGCGGATCGACCTGCGCGGTCAGGTCGCGGGGGTCAAGGGGGCAACGCCCCTTGTGGGTATCAGGGGGGCAACGGCCCCGAAGAAATTTTTTTTAATGGTGGTAACGGGGAGGGAGAAGAAAAAAGTTTAAGTATATAATAATAATATAAAAAATTTTGACATAGGCCGGGTCGCCCCGGGGTCGGGCGACCCGGCCGACTAGGTCGCCGGGTCGCGCGACCCAAAGTTGGGTCGCGCGACCCCCCGTCGGGCCGGCTTGGAGTCGGCCCGGCGGGGTTGTTTCCGGTCCGGTCGGCCCGGAAACCGGCCGGGTCGGGCGACCCGGGCGACCGGGTCGCCGACCCGGCGAACCATGATCGAGATAACTAACATCAAACTTAATAAGTACGAGAAAATTTTATGCAACAAAAGAATACTAAATTCATATCAAAAAACTATAGAACTTTTTTTTAAGTCGACATTTTTACGTGACGGAATAGAAAGCTAATTTCCTATTCCATTTGACGGACCGCCAATGGCTTGGGCCCCCGCCCAAGTTACATCCACGTCGGCCTCGAACAACAATATATCAGAGAGGGAGATGTCGTCGAATGGAAGCAGCGAGAAAGATCTGCATATCGTAAGGGAGATGAAACATTTTATGTGATGGCGGAGGAGAGCAGAGAGGCAGGAGATTGCGTGGGCTTCTCGGCCCACGAAAACGACGTCACCGCCCGCACAACGTGATGCCAAGGGCAGACGTGCGCAAGCGTTGCAAAAAGGACACCTCCACATGAAGTCCACGTGACATTTGCCCGCACAAGAGCGGACCACCACGGGAAGCCCGATCATGGAGCCTTGGATTGTGGTCCATAGCACGGCAGATCTCCGACGCTGACATTTCATCTGAGAAAGAAAGCGTCAGATCCGGCAGCATCGATGTCAAAGGTTGGATTACAGTTTCACATGATACCATATCAATTTTGATATTAATATTTATAGAAGATGAAATATGAACATCAAAATTGATACGGCTCAACACTTAGTGTCACGTGTCGTCTCTTGTTGATGTCTGAGTTTTAGTATTGGTATTGATAGGTTCAAATTGGACAGTTACCGAGGTACTCGATACAGTTACCAAATAGAGCCTAAAGCAGAGAGGGATGTACCTTGCGCTCAAGACAGTACATAAAGAGCCTAAGCTCGACGTTACCTTACCTGGAATACTTCGGGATTAGCTAAAACTGGATCAAATGACACTTGGCTGACGTTCAAGGCACATAAATAAAGGGATTGTGAAGTCACATGGATGTGAACTCTAGAACATATGATCACTGTTTCCAGCACCAAGCTTATTAATCATGGTTACCCCCCAGCTAAGTGAAGCCTACCTAAAGCACTGCTTTTCGTAAATATCACGGCCCAAATAAAATTATTATTTGGGAGGAGAGATGTGTCATATTAAGCTCATTTGAAGCACCGTCTACCATAATGCAATTCGTGGACCCGGGAGAACTTTTTATGTGGGTGAAGGGGTTTCCCAGTTCTGGGGCCAAGGCCCTACATCATAAATAATTTCCCTGTGGCAGGACCAGACCAATCTTATTGCTTCTGGCGTTCCAATACCTGCACCTCTGGGGTCACCGGCTGGTCCAAACCTGTCAAATCAATTATTTGGCGCTTGGTGTCAGGGGGGTGAGTGGCATCTACGTGGTAAAGAAAAGTATTACCAGCGCAGCACTCACCAATGATTCTGTGGAGCGCCAGTTGTGCGTGCTCTCACTCCAGCGTATGTGGTGCCGTTAACTGACCTTCCGAGTACCTCCTGTTCAAGTTCTCAAGCAAGTAACTATCATGAAGAATGGGGAAAAAAGGCTTATTCTCCACGGAGGGTGTCAAAAAAAATTAAAATAAATAATTGTCTCCTTATCCACAAGAAGTAAGCGAAGCCAACAGAGAAAGACTGGGTAAAATCGCTACCAAAGCAGACACAATCCTAGAGTTCGTTCAACCGAAGTCCTGGAACAAGTGTTTCAGCATGGAATTTTAGAATAGTTAACCAAAGCAGTGGAAAGGTCCCTATTACTCTGGCTGAACGATATATGAATCAAAATTTTGAGACAACTGCGAAGGAAGTAGTCTAAACTGTTCTCTAATTTAACACTACGCAGATGAATCATCCACATGAGAACTACAAGAGATGAACAAAGGCACCAGAAATAACTCAAGTTATTAAGCTGTTCAATCTTGCCTGCAGAAATAGAGGATCATTAGAGACAACGGCAGCAGTTAAATGTGCATGCATCCGCTCGCATGCATCCAACACTAACGGGAGCTGATCATGTTTATATTCCGTGATGATCTGCAATACATAAAAAAATTCAACGTTTCAATTTGTTTATCTCCGCAAGCAAAGTTGCCAAGGAAAAATCCATTGGCATGGAATATGGAAAGATGCCTAGCTGAATTACCAACGAGCTATATGAGCAGACTACTAACATCAGTGAAATCTTTTAACGTGGATAACTTGCCATTCAGGTTGGGGTAAAACACTTGGATCTTTGGGATTTTTTAATACTGGCTTCATAATGGTAGATAAAGCAAAATGTCCTATAGATTATGTGGTCTCTTACAGTAGAAAACAAAACGACAGTGCTCTTTACAATTGCCAGGTATTGAAAAAACATAAGATCCACTATCGTAGATCCTATCCTAAGCAAAGGTTCCCTAGTGGGTTCATCAATTGAACAGCCCCTTTATCCAAGAATGCATGTCGCCACTTTTTGTCAACCCCGAGGCATATAAATCTGAAATGCGCAATATCTCCCTATGTAATTCCCATTTTTCCTAAAGTGGGCTTAGTATCATAAACCTAAAAATTTATGAGAATCAGCTATGTGATTATTATGAACGTGCATTTCATTATGACAATGGAAAAGCCAGGTAATGAAGAAACTGTCTATCTATTTGCATAGTATTTGGTAAAAACAAAACAAAAAAATAGCCACCAAATTTGATGGCATAAATTGTCTTATAAACTATAATCTATAGTGATGAGAAGAGGTGCAAAAGATAATAGCCAACAACATTTGGGCAATGGATATGCATTTTAATTATAGTAATGTGTGCTTTTTCAGCATCGAGTAATACCAAAGAAAAGTAAACTCAATTTAAAGAACCTTAATCCCAAACTGTTCAAGGGCAATATGTCCATTCATCCACCTTAACGTTATCACGTCAACAACTCAAAGCCCAACAGACTAACGCACAAGGGAATCATTTATAACAAGGTTTCTATTTCAACTTTAATGGAAATTTCAAGGCACATAAAATTCTTATTCCAGTTTCCTTTTCAATCATTCTACTCATATCCTCTTAAAACATCCTCCATTCTTTTGAATGATTGAACCATACTTGAAACATACGCTACGTGATAATTTTAAGGCATCCAATTCTCTTCTTTGCCTTTTAACGTCCCTTATAGAATATATTTTGTCTTATTGGAGTTCTTTCAATCTGCTCTGTTAGAAATCTTTTTATAGTAACATCTTTTTTCAACTTGTTATATGCCTTATCCATTGCTCAGTTTTGTGGACTACCTTCCTTACCATCATCGACTTTAACGTGAGAACCCTCTAATCTAATAACTCATCTGTCTAAAGATATTGTCTTCAACTCTTGCTTCTTTCGCACTATGCCTGAGCTCCAATAAAACATGTTGTAACTAGAAGATAACATAATTCTTATATTAGTAGAATGCATTTTATGAGATGAGAAACATTTACTTTAGTCATCACCTAGTGCAACCTCTTGCTTTATTTTAGTCTGGCATGGGCTAAGCACAAAAACGATCATAATAAAATGGAACTGTAATCTTCACAACATGATGAAAGTGCTACGAGCAAAAACATAAAAGAACCCATGTTAGTCAACTTTGAAGACGATTTTAGTCCTTCTCATAAGATGTAAACGCATTCAGCTGTTTAGCTTGTATTTTTTATGAGGGCAGATTGCTAGTCCTAGCTATGTAGAATGATGAGTTAGTATTGGACAATGATGATACAGGCAATATAATTCAGTCAATACTTAACAGTAACCACGGTATCCAACTATCAGAAGAAAATGGTGTTAGACAAAGTTAATGTTACTAGCATTTATGTATGCATAGAAATGGTAGAAATGAACATGGACATTGTAAATACGCATCTACAATAAAAAATTTGAAAATATTTTACAATATAATGATGGCAATTAGCTTTGACAAAGATTGAGTGGCACGGAACAGAAAGTTATTACAGTCTCAATTACCTGAAATGGGCCAAAGATCTCCTTTGTAACAAGCTCAAAGTTATCTTCTTTGATCATCTCGGTAACGGGAACAAAAAGAGCTGTTGGCTTAATGGCACCATAGATATTCGGAATTGAATGGTTTTCTAGAGGCCCACCACCAAAGAGAAGCTTTGATCCGGGAATCTGAAGCAATTTCTCAACATGTTCTAACATGCTTTCTGTTGTCACCTGAGATTGGGATGAAATTCTTTCAGCAATTATGACAAGAAAATCCATGTTCTACATGTTTAGATTGAGGATCTTTTAACAAAATTAAAGAATGACAGTCTGCCTAGATTGAGGATCTTCTAACAAAATTAAAGAATTACAGTCTGCCTAGATTGAGAATCTTTTAACAAAATTAAAGAATTCTTATTTTTTCCTTCTTGAGCCCCCGATGACGAATTGACAACTTCCCTCCCTCCATACCCCACCCACCCAAGCCCCCTCTGCAGACAGTAGACACCATCTATGTTCTGCTCGCAGAGTCCCCTCTAGCTCTCTTTTTCTCTATCCATCTCCCTACCCAAGCCCCCTCTGACAACCCTGCCTCTCCCTCTCTAGTCCACACACTCTTTATCTCTCCCCTCCCGAATACTAACTGGTGACTACACGCTCTGCTTTATTCAATCTACTCACAATTGGCATCTTGATTGGTGGCAGTATATCTATGGAACCTTCATGGCCCATCTGATACAAATTTAATTTGGGGATGATCCTGGTTTATCCCCATATTATCCTCAAAGAATTGGGAACAAACAGAAATCATCCCCAAATTAAACTTGTACCAAACAGACCATAAGGAATAAGGAAATCAATGAGGTTATCAATGCTATCATCAATAGTGCTCGTATATTGTATGTGTATGACACACATGACACAACACATACAAGCACAGATACACAACACATTGGCAGCAGATTCAGCAAAAGATTCAATTGATTATCTTAGTGGTTTAAGGTTTAAATAATTTTGTATAATCATGATGGTATTATCATATCATGTAAAATATTAAAAAAATCAGAATATATACAAAGGTATACCAATGTGCAAAACTTTACTTAATTTTGATTTTTAGTTCTTTTTACATATTCTGCATAATAATATAATCATGATTAATAAAAATTATATAAATTAAAGTCATTATGATAACTAATCAAAATTTTAACATTCTTATAGCTTAAACACCCAAATCCTTCGGATGAAGATCTGATGTTTTGTGTGCAAATCCACTGGCAACATTCCATACGTATAACATATCATCATCAAAGCTCACACACCCACATTATATATATATATATCCATATTATCATCTACAACGCTGACAAACTTATATGAGAGAAAAGGGGGGTACATTCACATCAACAATAAAAAGATAAACAGCAGCCTAAGAAAAAAAAGATGTTTTTGTGCTTATCCAACAATGATCAAAATGAAGCATGTGCTAGACTCAAGTTCACTAACCGTAAGGACAGGTCCAATAGTCAAATCTTCTAACTTCCGTTTCTCCGCCAGAAACTTCATCTTGGACAAAAGTGCAGTTGAATTCCAGTTCTACAGACAGTGAGCACCTCATGTTTTAAAAGTTCAAGCATCATAGAATAGACCATCAATTTAAAGCAAGCACCTCAAATATCCCTCTAAAAGCTTGTCATGGCTCATGTCTAAACATAATAATGTGTATGCATATTCATGTGACTGTTGAAATTTGAAAATAGAAAAGTATTTGCAAATATATGAAAGAAAGATAATAGTACAAATTTAGCATTTCATACAGTTTTCATCCTTGTACAACCCATTATGCAACTCATCAATGCTCATACTATTAATGGCTCAGACTATTTCAAGTTTAAAAAACCCTTCATCTCTATCAACGAACATGAGCATACACTAATTAAATGATCGTGGAAAATGCATTCTTCGGTGAAGAGCGTTACTTCATGAACAGAAAGAATCGAATTGGAGAAGAATCAAATTGGTAAAATCCTTCAGACTCATAGATATGAAACAAGCACTAACTAAATGATCATCTGTAATGCAGTACTATAGTAATGTTACCTCATGAGCAAAAAGTATAGATTGAGCAGAGCACTTCTGTCCACTGCAAGCATAAGCATCTTGGTCACAAACCCATGCAACATAGTCAACCTACCAGTCAATAAGTCGAGCCAGCTAATAAGCAAAAAATTAGAATCATTCTAAAAGCATAAATGCTATCATAGATACAAGACTGCATAGACAATGACCTCTTGAACATCTGGCCCCAGGATCTTCCAGTCAAAACCTGCATCTTCTAATTTTATACGCCCTTTCAAGTCAACAGCTAATTTTTCTGCCACTCTTGAGCTTCCGGTAAAAAGTGTCATTGATGGTTTTGACTGCAACGTTTGAAGAAAATGGAGTTAATACATCTACTAGTCTCAATTAATTATAATTAACTGCAATAGCAAAATTAAAGAAATCATTCTATCAGAATTCAGAAGGCAACTTGTTTAACTGAGCTTCTGCGGACTGGCCTTGTCAATCTTTGCAGAATTACCACACATGTATGGCATTGCTTCCCTCCTTGGTACACGGGTGGGGTCAAAAGTGGGAGATGGGTTAGAGTTACCCAAAGTTAACCAACTTTTTTAGAGGTGACATGGACATGTCACAATTCATTGAAACAAAGGATGCAAACTACAAGCTGTTAGAATATGACAGAAAGCAAAAAAACAAGAAAGAAAAGCAAAAAACAGAACCAGGATAAGAGTTTTGGAGTCCACGGGGATTTGATGTCACTTTTTGGAGTAACATAACACATCAATCGAACTTGAATTTATTTCATGTCGATTTGAGTACATGGAAGTACAATAAATGAGGGGGCATTCGAGCCTTTGTTCCTCAACACATGTTAAAGTTTGTTCGATTTGGCCAGCACTTCAACTTTACCGATTTGGGTTTCGGCTTTGCCGGTATTTCAATTTTACTGAACCAAATTTTCTTCATATATCCAAAAATGACTTGATTGCATTTGATATGCAGCATTTCTGGAGCTTCTTCGGTTTTGCTGACATTTCGGCTTTACCGATCTGGGTTTCGGCTTTTCCGACATTTCGGCCTTACCGAACCAGATTGTCTTCATGTGTCCAGGAATGACTTGATTGCATTTGATATGCGGCATTTCTAGAGCTTGTTCGGGTTTGCCGACATTTCGGCTTTACCGATCTGGGTTTCGGCCTTTTCGGCATTTTGGCTTTACCGAACCAGATTGTCTTCATGTGTCCAGGAATGACTTGATTGCATTTGATATGCGGCATTTCTGGAGCTTGTTCGGTTTTGCCGATATTTCAGCTTTACCGATCTGGGTTTCGGCTTTTCCGACATTTCGGTCTTACCGAACCAGATTGTCTTCATGTGTCCAGGAATGACTTGATTGCATTTGATATGCGGCATTTCTGGAGCTTGTTCGGTTTTGCCGATATTTCGGCTTTACCGATCTGGGTTTCGGCTTTTCCGACATTTCGGTCTTACCGAACCAGATTGTCTTCATATATCCAAGAATAGCTTGATTGCATTTGATATGCGGCATTTCTGGAGCTTGTTCGGTTTTGCCGACATTTTGGTTTTACCGATTTGGATTTTCATCTTGATTTCCCATTCGGTTTGACCGGCATTTCGGCTTTACCGACTTGGGTTTTCACCTTGATTTTCCGTTCCGTTTGACCGGCATTTCGACTTTACCGATTTGGGATTTCACCTTGATTTCCCGTTAAGTTTGACCGGCATTCTGGCTTTACCGACTTGGGTTTTCACTTTGATTTCCCGTTCGGTTTGACCGGCATTTCGACTTTACCGATTTGGGATTTCACCTTGATTTACCGTTCAGTTTGACCGGCATTCCGGCTTTACCGACTTGGGATTTCACCTTGATTTCCCGTTCGGTTTGACCGGCATTCCGGCTTTACCGACTTGGGTTTTCACTTTGATTTCCCGTTCGGTTTGACCGGCATTTCGACTTTACCGATTTGGGATTTCACCTTGATTTCCCGTTCGGTTTGACCGGCATTCCGGCTTTACCGACTTGGGTTTTCACCTTGATTTCCCGTTCGGTTTGACCGGCATTCCGGCTTTACCGAATTGGGTTTTCACCTTGATTTTCCGTTCGGTTTGACCGGCATTTCGACTTTACCGACTTGGGTTTTCTATTTGAATTCTCGTTCGGTTTGACCGGCATTTCGATTTTACCGATTTGGGTTTTCTATTTGAATTCCCGTTCGGTTTGACCGGCATTTCGGTTTTACCGATTTGGGTTTTCTTTTAGAATTCCCGTTCGGTTTGACCGGCATTTCGATTTTACCGACTTGGGTTTTCTTTTAGAATTCCCGTTCGGTTTGACCGGCATTTTGGTTTTACCGATTTTGGTTTTCACCTTGATTTCCCGTTCGGCTTGACCAGCATTTCGGTTTTACCGATTTGGGTTTCCACCTTGATTTCCTGTTCGGTTTGACCGACATTTCGGCTTTACCGATTTGGGTTTTCTATTTGAATTCCCGTTCGGTTTGACCGGCATTTCGGTTTGACTGATTTGGGTTTTCTATTTGAATCAAGCTATTTTGGGCCCCTTTTAATGGAAAGGTAGCGCAAAACCACTTAATTTCAGCAGCATTTCGGCTAGACCGGAGTTGGGTTGGTTGTTTTCTATTCAAAATAGTTCACTATTTTGGCCCCTTTTTATGGAAAGGTAGCGCAAAACCAACCTCTTTTTATGGAAAGGTAGCACAAAACCAAGGTATTTCTTACCTTCTAAGGAGTGAGAATGTGGAGCTTCTCTCTCTTCCCAAGTCTCTCTTTCTCACCAAATGCCAACCCCTTTTTCCAACCCTCTCACGTATGGCACTTGGGGGGCTATTTATAAGAATTTTAGAGGGGCAAAAGGGTCACTTGGAAGACCCCACTAAACCCATTTTCGAGTTAGTGGGGGGTGACCCGATTCAGGGTGAGTTTAACCTCTGTTTTCCCTTTTTATGTCTTCTGTTTGACCGGAAGTCAAACCGGTGGTAAAGTCACCTTGGGGTGACCGGATCCGAGGAGTGGGGCCACTTCCTGGACATGGAGATCGTGGGGGGAGACTGGTTGATCAAGTCTCCCCATTTATTTTTTTTTGATTTTTTGGGTCTGTTTGACCAAAATTACCCCCGGTTTGACCGGGGGTGGTGCGCGGTTGCACCCGCGCACGCTGGCCAGCGTGGCATTCACACTTCTTCTTTTTTCTGCCTTTTTCTCCCGTTTGACCGGGGGAGGCCCGGGTTGACCATGGATTGCAGAATCGGCCGATCCGGATCGGGATCGGCCGATTCTTGGATCGGATTGGACCCCTTTGATCCGATTCCCGGCAGAACTACCGATCCGGACCAAGGTCCGGATCGATGTTTGTAGGTGGAATCGGTGCCGGAATCGACCTCGGTCGATTCCGGATCGATTCCGGCGATTCCCTCGCCGGAATCGACCCACAGGCTGCCGCGGCGGCCATCCCGCCGCGGCAGCCCTCTTCCCCGCCCTATCGGGCGGGGAAGACAACCTTACCGGGTCCATCGGACCCGGTAAGGCAAGTCACCGGATCCGGCATTTTAGCGTATCGGGTCCGATGGACCCGGTAAGGTCGTCTTCCCCGCCCGATAGGGCGGGGAAGATGTCACGGCGGCAAGCTGCCGCCGTGGCGCCGATTTCGGGCCATTTTTGGGCCCGAAATCGCCCCAAAATGGGGTAGATCGGATCGGAATCCGATCTACCTCCTTATTTAGTTAATTTTTTGGTGTTTTAGGGTTTTTTTAAGGGTCGATCCGGATCGATTTTCCTTCCGATGAATCGGCCTGGATCGGACCGATCCGATCCGATCCGGATTGAATCGGTCCCCACCGATCCAGGGACCGATTCCGATCCCGCGATCCTTGGGGTTGACCGGGCGGGCGCGCCTTCATGCGTGCACGCCGCGCAACCGCCGTGCGGCCATAATCCCCCGGTTTGACCGGGAGAGCCCGCTTGACCGGGGGAGGGCGCGCGGTCACGCGCACACCCGCGCGCGTTCGCCGCGCCGCTGAGCCGCGCAGCTGTTTTTTTTTTTTTCTCTTTTTTTGTTTCAACAAGCATCTTACCTGTTCAATCCATATGTGATTAAAACTCATCAGTTGCAAAACTCTAGTAAGCAAGGATCATGGGAACAGAATCGGACACTGGATCGGCTAGTGCAGATTCCAACCCGATCTAAATCAGATTGGCAAAATCGGTCAATTCTTTGGGAGAAAAACCGATCCAGTTGGTCCGGATCGGTTCTTCAAAAAATCATAAAAATAAAAAATACAACCAGCACCTAAATCAAATTCTGGTCAGATCCGACCTTTTGGGGCTGGAATTGGCATCGAAATGGGCCCGAAATGATGGCCCCACTGCCATGGCTTCTTCCCCGCCCAAAGGCAGTCGTACCTAGTACATATTGGATCAGATGTGCCATATGAACTCACCGGATCCAAGTCATGCTGACCTAGGGTGGAAAAGTAGCCACAATGGCACGGCACTGCCCCTGCTGCCATGGCAGCAGATTCCGGCAAGTAGTCACCAGAATCGGTCTAGAACCGGTCGACTCAAGTCAAAACATTCCGATTCCAGGCCAATTCGATCTATTCCAACAGATTTCGACTAAAAATAGGGGGTGGATTGATCCCCCCTACAAATCAGGTAAACATATGTCGATATGATCCCGGAATCAGCCAATTCCACAATCTCAACTAGAAAGACAATTCTAGTCCACCTTGTCATAAGCTTGATTAAAATCCAGCTTAAAAAACAAGCATTATCTCTTTCTTGATTTCTGGTAATGAACACACTCATAAGTAGTCATGAAGTTATCCAGAATATACTTCCTAAGAACGAAAACTAACTGTGCTAGATTTACTAATTTCTCAATGTGTTTACTCAATCTAGTAGTCAATACTTTTGAAATAATTTTGTAGTTACAATTAAAAAAGTTGATAGGTCCAAGGTCTCTAATATCAGTGACACACTCTTTCTTTGGGAGAAAAACCATAGACCATGAGTTCAACAATTTAATACAATTTAAAGTTCTCAAACTCCTTGACTATTGCACAAAGTCATTATAATGTTCTGTCAATACTTCTAGTAAAACCTGTAGCAAACCCATTGGGCCCAGAAGTCTTAAACGCATCCATAGATTGGACAGCATCAAAAACCACCACTTCTGAGAATGCACCTATTAGGAAGGTTGCATCTTCAGACAGTTTCTTCTGCATGGGCAAGTTCAAAAGGCGGTATCCAACTGCCATCATTCTTTAAACAAGTTCTGACAAAAATTGTCCGCAGCCTGGCCTATTTGATATGTACCTTCCTTCCGACATCTTCTACCCTTAAGCAATGAATTGTGTTCCTCATGTTTCTGATCGATGCTTGTGCATGAAAAAACCTAGAATTTTTGTCTCCCTTTTTTAACCACAGTTCCTTGACCTATATTTCCATTCGATTTCTACTTTTAAGCTATACTCGTTGCATTACATCTTTGCAGCTAACCAATCAACATTTTGGCATTCTAATAACGTTCCTTTGTCATTTAGTTGCTCAAACTCTTCTAATCTTGGCAGCAAGACCTCCACCTCACAGTGAATTAATTGAAAGTGGAATCAACCTAATTTGCAACAATTTTCTAGCATGCTTCAATTTGGATACAAACACTACCAATAGCGGAAGATAAAATTAAAGAACCACATTCCATGTAAAAATAAAGAACCGCATTCCACCAGCCCTGGATGCAGTGCAGGATAACAGGGTTCCTACACCATGTCATTTCCTAGTAGAATTTCCTCTTCGACCTAGCCTTGCAACCATGCCTAATACCAATAGAAAACTGATCTGAAGCCACTCTCGGGAGATGGAAACTTGGAAAGCCTCTTAGACCCTATACTCATCCAACCAAAGAGTGGACACATTCCGTCAAGTTTAGACAGACAAAGAATTAGACCATGTACTATGTAGTCAAAGGCACAAGGCGGTGCCTCGCCTCGTCACCTCCAACAACGGAGGCAACCCTCCATGGCCACCGTGGCGTTCTTCCTCGCCCAAAGATGCCCTACCAGGTCCATAGAGGATTAAGTCACCGGATCTGATCTATCAGGTTTTGATAGACCCAATACAACCTTGAGTCACCGGATCCGATGATTAACGACCCTATTGGGGGCATCTTCTCTGCCCAAGAGGGTTGGTAAAACTCACTCAACGGAGGCCTCAGTTGCCTAGGCACAAGGGCCGAAGCAAGGCAATTTTGCCTTGCCTTGCCTCGCCTTGTCACCTAGGCAACAAAGGCAGTCGCCTCTAATAACATAGACCACAAGCATCCGCCCAATTGTTAAACAAATCCATTTCCACTGACCAATCTATTTGATCTGCCTGTCACCCAACTTTCTGGCTGCATTAAAATCATCATAAATTTTGGGTATGCATGGTTTGATTTGGTCTAGTTTGGGATCATTTTTTATTCTAAACCAAAAATAACCAAACTGAACCAAAGACTGAAACCAAACCAAATCAGTTCAGTTCGGTTTGGTTCAATTTAAAACCAAAAATTAATTAATTAATTAAAATAATTAATTACTCACATACATACTCAATTTTTGTTATAAATTATTAAAATAAATATTAGTATATTATATAAATTTTATAAATATAATTGTTATTAATAATATAGTATCATATTATAAATATTTTATCTTAAATCGGTTTCAATGGTTTGGTACAGTTTGGCAGTTAACCCCTACCACAAATGCACCATGCAAGATCACTATGGTCCAATACTAAATGCCTCAAATTGCTGAAAAACAAAAGAAGAGAATTTTCTTGTTGTCACCCAAAGGGCCATAGACACTTGCAAAGAAGAACTGTTTTTTGCAGTTAACCAACTATTCTCTGATTAAGGGCTGAGACAACTCAAAGGCAACCTGGCCAAAGAGGTGGGTTCCAAAACCTTGAGTTCCCCCAAGCCTAGTTAACTTTTATAATGCAGCAGCGCTTCTGTGTTATCAAAGTTTATTCTGACCAAAAAAGGGTAACTCCAGGTAAAAGGTGAGAAGAGCTTAATAATTTCCTTAAGAAGAATTTAACCGGAGACCCTACCCATAAATATGACTTGAATGAAAAGTCCGGTGTCAGAAATATCTTAACATAAAACCCAGTTTGACAAATAAATGTAACTCCCGCCCCAATTTGAATGAGAGCCGTCAGGAGGAGTCAGAAAAAAGACATCGATACCCTTTTGTTAAAAAAAAATACTTTCCTGTTAGCACAATGAAGTATGTGCTGGGTGAGCTTCTGTGCTTGGTAAGGACAACGGACGCATGGTGAAGGTGTTTCCATGTACGGAGCCAAGCAAAGAGAGAGGTGAGGACAACGGCAGTCAGTGCAATCAGCACCAGCGGAGGGCATGGCGGTGATGAGTGGTGGCACACTAGGAAAAGGGACGGATGGGGGGTGGGCACGGTGACGGAGTGCACTGGGCAGGTCCATGCCGGCAAGGCTGCCCATGACGTGGCCGCCTAAGGAGAAACAACAGGGGTGTGGCTGACAGTCAGACTTGATGGGAACAGGGGTAAACGACGACGATGATGGCAACGGACGTGGTGGCTACAATTGCGGGGACGTCATGGGGAAAAGAGGAGGCATCGGTGGCTGCAAGGAGAAGATGGCGACGGAAACAGTGAGAAGGCACGGAGGTGGTAGTAAGTAGTCGGGGTGGAACAGAGCAGGCGAGGGCAATGCTGGAAACTCCTCGTGGCAAGGTTAGTGCAAGGCAGATGGTGAGGAAGATGGTGCGGGTGTCGCTCGGACTGGGAGGAACGGAATAGGGAGAAGTATATAAGAAGGTACCAACACTGGCTGACTTGGGTCCGGCATTGCATATCGTGAGACCGTCGAAGACATCCTCCTTTGAAGGGGGTAAAAATGGAATTAGAAATTAACGTGAGCGGCTCATTTGATGGAGGATGACGGAAAGGATGTTCTATTAAAAGTATTCTCTAATTTGGGCCTATCATTAAAAGTATTCGGTCCTTGGGTTTTGTATTTAAGTCATTTTGTTAACTGGGTCTCTAATTAATTTTCCCTTTCCTTAATAGTGAAACTTTAGTTATTATTATCCTCAAAAGAAAGCTTGAAGAAAAAAGGATTCGAGCATAAGATTTCCAGATGTTACATAGTGCCAGAAAATGACCATGTTTTCTTGAGCTAGTTTTGACCGCACAGTATGAAGAACCAACAATTATAGTTGGATCAATGCAGATTGGAATAAACTCATACAGGAAATTAAATCTCTACAACAGTCAATAACAACTGCAGATCAGCATGAACTAGCTCAAAATCAGCTGATCCAGATAATCTAACTGGAGGAGCCATGGTCTATCCCTCGTGCTAATCCAAACTTGAAGTCATTGTCTTGTGGCCTTTACAACAGGCCAAGTCATTTTTATGTAAATCATAGCGGAGACCAGTTTAGATGTCTAAAAAAAGCAGAACTATTTTTCTTTTGAGAAAAAAAAGAGAAAAAGATAAAAGGTCTCTTGTTGACGTACAATATTATAATAAGATGATTAGTGGTCCTTACGCAGGAAATAGAATTTAGCCAGGCAATACAGAATTGTCAGTTTCCTCAATGCTAAACAAGCATTGTCAGTTCAATTAGGCTGATCTCGAATCAAACCAAGCTGCAGCAGTTACGGGAAAATATAGATAGTAGATACAAATGTCATAAAGCATTTTGTTAAATTTTAAATGAAATAGATCCTCAATCAGATGTTTGATGTATTTTTCAGAACTAAGAGTAAAAGAGTTCACTGTTCATTTCCAACAAACTCTGTCCCTTCTTTGTGTGAAGGACAGCTATCCATTTTTTGTAAAGACATTAGAAAAAACCAACCTTCATAAGTAACTTGTTCATTGTTGCACCATCAGAGTTAATATAATCAGCATCATCCTTTGGCAGCCCACAATTATGTAATAGTCGAAGCATCTGTTCCATTACAATGCTTACCTACAAAGTTTCCATTATCCAACATTGTAAACAGAAGAAAGGTCCGAAGACAATATTCAAAAAATCTGTTTGATTTACTTGGACAGAATTCAGAATAATGGAACATCAGAGAAAGCTAATTGCCAACCACCTTATTACTGGCAATAAATATTTTACAAAAAAGAAAAGAGGAATATAAGGTCCAAATAGATGTCTGAGAATGCTATCAAAGAAAAAAAATTAGGCTTAGGTTTACAAAATGAATAAGCTTCATTCTGAAAGGACGGATAAGCACTATTCAAAACACCCAGCGCATGCATATACGTAAAAGAGATGTTCAATCATTTCAGTTAGATAAAGGTAATACACAAATCTAAGCAGCTACCCCCCCCAAATCATATAGAATGAACAGATGGCAAAAGAGTAAAACAGGAGTATTGTATCGTTCATAGCCTTGAAGAGCATACCTTGCTGTCGACCTTGACAATGGGTCTATTTCCCATATACAGTGCACCCATGAGTTGCAGAAGAGGGATCTCCAAAGGAAAATTGAATGGTGTAATAATAGCTACCTGCACAAATAAAAGTGTGGAGTAAAGAAATTTGGTGCACCTATATCTGTAATGTCCAACTTAAGGGCTACATTTACAAAGATGAGCCAATTGGCATGACACATCAGGGACAGATGCTTTTATGAGTTGAGGGGGTCAAGTCATTCCATGGTTTGCACCAAGCAGTATGGATAATAATTCGTATGTTGGATATCCGCTTCAGTTTGAATTCAAATATCGAGTGGATATTAAATCTCGGATATCTCTCTCGGATACAAACCAGATTCAGATAATATTTGCTTCGTCAACATATTCTATAAATTATTTAAAAACCAGCAAAATTTTGTCAAAATTGTAAAAACCTGTAAGAAGTTCTACAAAATTATGAGACAATTTGTAAAAAATCTTTATAATTCAAAAACTGGGATGTGATGATCAAGCCTGTAAAATGACTTTTAAATTCCAATGCAATTCTGCATAAAGACATTAAAGGCCTGCAAAATCTTTTAATGTAAATGTGTAAATGCCTAATTGAATTATCGTGCTCCATGACAGTCTAGGGATCAATAATTACTTAAGAATCAATGCTACATGACAATGCCATAGGCATAAGCAACTCTCAGACATGAGCAGCTCTAATTCATGGATCAGACAAATCTGGGAACAAAAGGCATATGTTTTCTCGTTCTCATCTCCAGTTGATGTAGTAGGCAAAGCCGTCAGAAAGGGATGCTGCCAAGAGAAGGAACATCCGATGCCACCAGGAGAAGGGATGCCGCCACAAGGGATGACCGATGCCACATGTAGAAGAGAAACTACCGCGGGCTGAGCAGGGAGAAGGGATGCCACCACAGGGGAACTGATGCTGCTGGGAGAAGGGATGTCCAGAAGAAAGGATGGCACCGCTGCAATGGAACCGCTGCAGTACCTTCTCCAATGCGATGGAGAAGGTGTGCACTGCGGGCTGAGCCGTCGAAAGAATGGCACTGCTGCCATGTCTTATTCACCACGATGGAAAAGGATAAGGGTTGCGCCGTTGGGACTTGGGAAGAGTCGGGAATGGGGGAGCAGCGTCGTGGCCCATTGGGACTGGCGAGGAGTCAAGAATGGGATTGTGCCATTGGGACTTGTTTTGATATAGGGTTTTCTTGGTGACCCTTGGATCAACGATCCAATGGTCCTTATTGGAGCGGATCCACCTATTCCAAAACCACTTCGTTATTAATCAAATATTATCCGTATCCAATAATCAAATCCAGCAGATCTCTTTAGTCTGATATTATCTACTCGACCAAATACAAATCTAAATTGGATCTAAATAATATACGGATCCATTTATGACCCTACCTAGAGGGCCAATCCGAGGCCGACTCCTAGAGGAATCGGCCTAGATCAACCCTGGATCAGCCAATCTTGCTAGATTGATCGGGAATTAGCCAATCCAAAAAGATCGGAATTGGGACTGAATCCAATCTGACTTCCTCACAATAAGAGGAGAAATAGGCGATGCCTCCCCCCAACCCCAACCCCTCCTAATTCCAGGGTACAATACCCTCCAATGAGCTCAAAGAATCCTCCGCCAATCTGGTATCCCCCCTCTCAGCCCTCCCCCCGATTCTCCCCCATCGGCATAAGTAAGGAGACCTCACTTTGGCAGAAAAGTTAGTCACCCCTTGCTGCCTCCTTCAGTCCTCCCCATCTCGATTCCCTTCCAACAAGGGCAGCTACTATGCTGCCGCAACCAGGGAAGATTCTTCTCGCCCCCTTGTTCCCCCTCCGAAGGAGGAACCCCCTGCTAGAGTCACCCCAAGGGGTGATTGAAACTGGACTTTTGTTTGGTTGCCCCCACCCTTCGAGTTTGAAATGTCCAGTTGTCCCCCCTGTCTGGAATTCCCCACTCCTTAACATTTTTAAACATTTACTTAACATGAGTACCTTTTGTGTTTTATGCATAGGGAAAATGCTGAACGAGGAGCACGGTGCCCCTGCACATAGTGATGTTGAATGGCAACATGAATATATGATAAATGTGATCAAAAATAGTAAAATGTAAGTGGTGTCAGAAAAAAATGATTTGAGAAGCTTACCATCCCAAAAAACACAGGTGAAATTAGTGGGAATGTGAAAAATTGTGGCAAGGTACCGATAGAGCTCCGAGAAGAAATAAGAGGGCATTTAACCAAAAGAACATCACAAAGGAAGATACGTATTGAGCAAAGACAAAGGTTACATGATGAGTTGCTTACGTGAAAAGACACAAATCTAATATCTAAAAGCCACAAAAAGGATAAGGAAAAGGCTTAAGTTGACGTTGATATATCAAGTTCAGAAAATGAAGAGAAAGCACAAATGAGGATAGCGATGCATGAAAGTAAGGCTCAAGACCATGAAGATAAAAAAAAGAAGAATAGGGTACAAGAATCTATTGCTAAATGTTCAGATGTGGGTCAAGGCAGTTGCTCTACACTCGGGTAGGCCAAGACAGTGAGTTTTAAAGAGGAGGCACAAATGAGGATGGCGATGCATGAAAGTAAGGCTCAAGTCTGTGAATATGAGAAGAAAAGGAAAGGGTACGAGAATCAACCGTTAGATGTTCAGATGTGGGTCAAGACAATTACCCTACACCTCAGGCAGGCCAAGATAGTGAATTCCATCAGTCATAGTCAATTTGGCGAACAAGCATGTTCATGCATAGGCAAAGTGACAAAAGTCAAGCCTTTAAAGTTAAGGTAACGACAAAGGCTACAAAGAAGACAATTAAGCATATTTGCAAATAGTTGAAAATAATTTTTATGCAAGTATGTCAAGTTTTAACTTCATTTAAAATGTGTCTTACATATTTTTGCATCAAACATAAGCATTTATGTCTAATTTCACATTGGTGCAGATGTCTCAGTCCATGTAGCCACCAGTCTATATTTACAAACCATCGTTGATGTTATTGATGAAGACAGACCGAGATTAAAAGACGATGACTAAGTGCATATACGAGGGTGGATTGGATTCAGAGGTTTATGAGTTGTCATCATGGATAGATATATTCAAGATAGTGTGAAAGAAAATGTGTTGCACTGTAATGTGCGACAGATGGACAAGAATTACAAAAAAATTTATAATCAACTTTCTCATTATTGTTCTGAAGGCATGACATTCTTGGAGAGTATTGATACATGTGGGCAAATCAAGGAATGTTGAGTACTTGTTTGGTCTCATGAACAATGTTGTCAAGGAAATAGAACTAAAGCATGGGCTGATGATGTGAGCCAATGGCAATATTCAAGTGGAAAAAGTCAGTGTTGAAATCAAATAGAATTTTTTATGAGTAGGTAGCAAGAAATTATCACCCCCAAGGACTTCCAATTATATATTTTACCCACAACTCCAGTGCAAGACACTATGTATGATTTTAGTTAGATGACCGATTCATTATTTTCATATATATACAGGTCAATCATGGCAGACAACACTCAATGGCATTCAACAAAATCAAAAGGACGAGGAGTACAAAGATCAATTCCATATATATTGGTGATACAAAGGTATACACTCTATTCCATATGACTTGTACTATTTTCTTTATTTGTTAAAATGAAAATTGTTGTTAAATTATATATATGGAACTTAAAGTCTCTCATAATGATATGAAAATGTGGTAAATGTTACATTTTCTATTTTTAACATTTTTTAAAAAATTTATAATTTTTTTATATTTTTAGTGACTTTTCTGAATTTTTTATAACAAATAAATCCCCAATCTGGATTGATTCCGGATCGGGATTGCTCCCAAAGAATTGGCCCAAGAGAAGAAGAAGATGAAATAGAGCAAAGGCCAAGGCTTTTTTCATCCATGTCGTCTTCATCTACTATAGAAGTCAACTTCAACCACAAAACAAGCAGTAAGTTTTTAAATTTTGAAACATGATAAGATTGATAACCAGACATTATCCTAGTAATGAGTTTTCATCATAGTAACAGCATATGAGTATTATATACCGGTATTGTTTTTGCATCAATTGAAATTGGGGTTCTGATACCCGACTATACCATTTAAAATTTGACAATATCAACATCATTAGAAGTGCAATTAGAAAGCAACAAGCTCGGTTCTCTACATCTCTTTCAAAAATAATATATTTCACAATATTGTTCTCACCCTAAGAGTTTCAAGAAAAAATATGCTTACAGGACCATATGGCCAGCGAAAACCATGACTTTGCTGCCCGAGATGGTTACCAGGTACAGAAAATGAGCGTGCCAGAAAACGAACCTGTTGAACCACATTGAAAGTAACGGACAATTATACCTGTTAATAGTTTTACAGAAAAAACAAAGTTGTCATGTTGATGATAACATTAATTAGTACAACAAGCAAAGATCCAAAAAATATTTTTCTATGGAGTCTTCGAAGACCTACTATAGATCAAACTGAAGCATCCTTCATCCTTTTCAACTTGCAATGCTTTAATGGTATTTCCTCTTGGCATTTTCAACAGCACAAGCATGATGACAATGAATCACTAGTTATGATTAAATAAGCCATTATTTGTTTGCACCAGACCATATAAATTATCCTTTGACACCTTTAATTTACCATGCAAAAGGTAGAAGAACTGGTAGATACTGCACACAGGCCCATGGTTCGCAGGATCAGCCAATGCAGATCGGGATAAAAATCCAATCCAAAGGTGAGCACAATTCCACAGCTGATTTCAGCCGAGATTGGGTTTAGGCTAGGTTGAATCAGCCTGAATCGGCCGATTCCATACCCACCAGTAGTGGGTCCTTTGGGCCCAATACGAATCTTCTTCCCCACCCAACAGTGGGGAAGGCACAGGGATGACAGTGACTGCTCTTCCACAGGCAATCAACCAGGAATGTTTTTTCATGCTTTTTTAAATTTCTGGAAGGACAAATCCTAGATCAGATTCCCTTCCATCAGATCAGCCAAGCCACCCCACCTAATCCCTGTCCCGTCCTGGAAATCCTTGCACAGGACAAGCTACAACACCGTTTTTGATTCTGTTCTCGATATAACAGAAATTAGGTCATGTTGCAAAAGGGGAAAATAAGTGTTTGAGTGGAGTACAAGATGCAAAGGCAAAGGGAACCTGTCGCCAATTCACATTGTTCATGTAACATCTCTTGGTCACATTAAGGTGTTTGTGCTGAACCAAGATATATCACAGTACGCACATATGGTGCCCGGTGCTCACTGCCTTGTCGCCTGCCAATGCATGTGCTGCTCAACTTCAGAACATGTGTGCCTTTTAATTAAGGATTAGGGATCACTTGGATAACACATTGAATTAGTTATACAACAAAAAGTCATAAAAGTAAACTAATGTTGGCATATTTAACGTTGAATGGGTATAGATTAAAAAACAAGCATGACAACATAAATTCAATAAAGTTACATTATTTGCCTGCAAATGAAAATAGAAATTTACCTGATCACCAGAAAAATTCTCCAGAAATTTTTGTGAAACGTAAACCTCTGCTTGTGCTTGTTTATAACTTTTTGGGGAAACCCTTTGAATAAGTCTAGCAAAGTAATTCGAAATCTACAGTATAAAGGTAACAATCAACTAACGTAAATAAAAGGCTCTGTGAGTGACCTTAATTACTGCTCAAGTATAAAGAACAAGCAAATCAGGACAGGACAGGACAGAAATCATATTGGCCAATCTGGGGAAAACGGTAGCTGGCCAGAACCTGGCTGACTCAGTCCAACTCAGCCACCACTTGGCCGTGTTTTAGGCTGAGCCAGACTGATCAGCCAGGATGCTCTGATCCTAGACAGGAACATGCCGGGATGTATAATCAAACTCAAGATCAGCCGAACCTGAGCAATCTCATACTGGCTGAACAGATCACTGAGATTGGTCAAGTTCCAACTGATGCTGCCCAATCCCCACTAAAGACAGCCTGAGATCAGCCCATAGCTGCAGAATCAGACTGGCTGATCTTGATCAGTCAATTTATACAAGCTATGCAGAGAAAATTATAGACTACTGACAGTCTATTTCATTCAGAGAAAAACTAGGGATGCATGTGTACATGCACAAGTAAAAAGAAAGAAAACGACCTCAGGTTGAGCAAGCATATGAGCAGCCTTTGCAGAAATGTCCCCATACAAAAGGTATCTAAGTTGATCACAAACAATAAAAATTAGAAAGTTCATGTTACTGAAATGATGCATCACAACAAAATTTTCAAGACCATAAAAGTTCAGGATAAACTTGGGGTCCAATAAGAATCTTTCCATAAGGGCAAATGCCAATAGGAGAAGTCCTGAGGGGTCCCCCAGTTAAGTAGAAATGGGAAATGGCTGAAGCTGGCATTTGACATCGGAATACAAATCTTAAGCCAACTACCCCAACAGCAAAAAAATCAAATGCATTAATTTGGCCAAAAAAACACAAACCTTTCAGGGTTCCTGAGTGGATTATGGAGACCATATTTTGGGCATTTCTGTAGGCTCTCCACAAATGGCTGAAAGATAAGCAGTTAGACCATTTAATGAAGCTTTAGCAGAAATATATATTTCTCACATGCATAAGAAAAAAATATAACAGAAAGATACAGTATTCAACAATAAGAGTAAATTGGAACAAAGTAATAGAAGAGCTAAGAAACAAATAACTAGCCCATTTGTGAATCAGAGGACAAAAGACTTGTCAGTTATGTAGAAACCTTTATCTCTGCTTCCTGAACATCAGCTACTTTAATAAAGCACTGTCCATTTAAAGGATCTACTATCCAATTCCAACAAGAAGATGCCCTCCATTCACCCTGCACTGAACCAAAAAAATGGAGTACACACATTTCAGAAAATATGCAGCAGTACATTCTCAAGAAAGATGCATAGTCAAAACATAACATTGTATGTATAAGACCAACAAGAAACATCATCAGCCTTGGAAGCTTTAAAAAATGTATGCCTTCTGATATAAGGATGTGCTTTACTTTTTCTCCAGTGGTAACGAATATTTCAATACCCATGGTTAATTAAGAATTGGGCATCTAGAAACAATGGCGTTATGTTACAAAATATTAAAGATTTTTACATATTGATCCCTATAATTTACCTTAATTCCAAACATGTCCTCGTAAAATCAAAATTCTTTGAAAACATCACTGAGCTTCCAGTTCATTCCCACTGTGGTAACTGGTTATTGTATGCACTGTTAGCATTACCATTAAATTATTGAGTTGACAAAAATGCCCTCACCTTTAGCCAAATACACCCTTCATCATCCCCTCCGCTATCCAGACTGAGATAAGCAAGTAATTTTCTCTTCTCTCACCTCCCTCCCATGGGTGTTTGTGCCAAGTGAAGGGTAGTACAACAGAAGTGCTGGTGCTAGAAGATTCATGCCCCTGCCCTGAGAGAAGCCACAGACGAGAACGGGAAACTTTAAACATGAGAGTTTTAGCCAGAAGTTGCAGGACACACTAACCAGGAACGAGGGTAACTTATGGGATGACGTGTGGAGCCAGCGGAGGAGTGAGATCGTGGAAGTGGGAGCTTCAGACGGAGAGGCTTCTCACCACATGTATGGAGGTTGACATGGAATGAGGAAGCCAGGGTCATGGCTTTGATGAGAAGAAGCTGAGTGGCTGGGAGCCTTGCAAAGAAAGGAAGGAGTAGCTCGATGTCACAGCGGGGTGGAGCACCACGTACACAAAGGAAGGGATCACTTGGAAGGGGAGCAAATAGGGAACTTGAGTTGGTAAGCGTTCCGGAAAACACCACAGTGAAAGGAGGTGAAGACGCGCAAGCAGGAGTCCATGGCAAGGTTGCAAAGAAAGAGATGCACAGTGCATGTGAACAACAGGAAAGTTGTGTGTGGCACAGAGGAAGGCAACAATGAGTGGTGATAGTAGCGCCAGAAGGGGAAAGGCAAGGCAGAGGTGTCAAAGAAACAGGGCAATGAATCCAATGGCAGAGGTGAGCGCACACATGTCATGTGGCGGAGGTGAGTGCAACACATGTCAGATGGAGGAGCTACAAGGTGGCAAGGGGGCAAACAGGAAAGACAATAGAGAGTGGTGCATCGGGCAGGACTGCAGCATGCTACAGGAGGGGCAGCGAATGAGGGAAGAGAGAGAAGGGGCATGGCAGGGGGATGGTGGCATGTTGAAAGTGGTGCATGGCAAGAAGGTTTACACAGGAGTTGGTTGCAGCAAGGATTAACAGGTCAGGATCAGCCCCTAGATCAGCCAAGGCCCATCTTGATATGGATTGGGATCAGATGGCCACCTCCACTGACTCATTGAAAGAAAAATGATTCAATATCTACCTCAATCATTTCTTAAAAAATAGAAAAAAAAACATTCTGGACTAATTACCACTGGAGGAGGCTAGAGCAACCCTGATCCAGCAGGACGGCCTCCAAAAGTGGAGGGGCCATGGTGACTGTCCTGAGCAGGGAAGGCATAGAACAATGTAGACACGCATATTTGGCCTAATTGTAAAGTTTTAAAGTCATGTTTTATAAATAACATTATGAACAGGCCAATTTCTGCCAATCCAGAGCTTAATTCAATATGTCAAATAAAATGTTGACACCCTATCCCCAACGCGCTTCTGTTTGGCGGCATTTTTCTCTACACTACCCCCGCAAAACCATCCGAGTTCTCATGCATTGTCATTCACCTTAACTATAAACACCCCACTGACAAGATGCTTTCAACTGTAAGGTCTTCTGACAACATGAACTCCGTACAATCATTACTCGACTTAAATAGAAGTGCCCACAAAGTGCTCTCAACAGTAAGGACCCTGATAGCATGATCTGCGCACAATGATTATGGATCTTAACTAGAAATGCCAGTTGACAAGATGCTTCTAGTGAGCCATACCAAGATAAGCACAATCTTTTGTGCATAGGCACGTCGTCATTAATTCTGAATGATTGATGCCCTATCAGTGAGATGCTTCCTTTGAGAAGCACCCCAGCGATACGACAAATCTGTGAGACAACTGTAAAACCTAAATCATGCGTGGTATAGGCAGATTTAGGGGGTCTCCGCTATAAAAAAAGAAGATCTCCAATGCTAAAAGATTGCAAACCAACTTGAGAGGGCTCTTCTCTTCCTTTATGCCATCAGACAGAGAGAGAGACACCCCACAAGGTTAGAGAAAGAGAGAAACAACTTTTGACCCTTGTGTACCCACTGATAGAAGCATCCCAGCACCCAGCCACCTTCATCAAAAGTACCTTCTGCATGGGCACTTTTGACAGGGAGTTCCACCAAACGGTTTTCCGAGCTTTTATCATTTCTCTACCCCCTCATATGTGTTCTAGTGTCATTTTGCACGCATTTAAGCATCTACTCTCTTCTTCATATATCCAAAATCAACAAAAAAATAGAACTTACAATCTAGTCCGAATCTGGTTCGTTCCACTTCTGTTATCATTTTTATGCCTATTTTGTTTTCGATTACTTAACTCTATCATTTCTAATCTTTTGTCACCTTTCTTTTGTTTTCAAGCGTTGCAGGAAGAAGCTCTCAACTTCTGACAGCTTCTAAAAGACAACGTTTTGAGCTCTTCATCCTCGGCATGCCCAAGAGAAAAAAACTAGGACCCACATCACATCTCCCGCTCATGTAGGTCAGTTCTTTAATTTCATTTACATTCAGACCTGAGGTTCATGGCAACCACACACCCTACCCTCTTTTACAACCCTATCAATTAGTTAGCACGCATTAGCAGCCTCCCCAAACTGGCTCTCCAGCACCCGAGTGGTGCCAAGGATTGAACATTCATACGTGCACCCGAAATCACGTCGATGGCCAGCAGGTCAGCCGCTACCTCCCAGAAGCCTGGATAGGTCCAACACCAGATGATCAAGGCTCATCTGAAGGAGACTAGCCCGATCCCTGCAGAAATCGACCATGGGATCAGGTTCTCCCATACGGTTGGCACCTGTCGATCCAAATTTGTATCAGCCAATCCCAATCCAGATCCTGCAAATCATGGGCTCCAATGGCAGGGATCACATTAGAAGAGGCCCGACCTCAGCAGGAGGAGGCAGCTGCCACAGGGTAGGTTAGTCATTGGACTTAAATTGGGTTTAATTAACTCAAGGTTTCCCTGGAAGCGCAGTTATTGATTGATGGCTACTAATTTCCAATGACTAAAGTTTTTGAAATCTTCTAAAGTTTTTAAAAATATATGAAAAAAAACCAAATATTTAAGAAATATCTTTTTAGATGGTTGAATCACACTTAAAAGGCAGTAGACATTCATCAGTTAGGAACATGCACACCTTAAGATTATAAAGTCATTTGATCAACAAAATAGGTTCATCATAAGTTCTGATAAGTGCTACCTGTGTATATGTCATGAGAGGAAAAGCACAAAACTTTGGCCTGTTGAACCTAGACTATAAGTTCCCTACACTATTATGGCACCCATATTCTTTATTCTAGAATCAAAACATGTACATCACTAGGCATTGCTCTTGTTTTAACCCTAATTTTACCACTGAAAAAATAAATCTAACATATACCACCAGTAAACATCTTTAAGCAGATAGATTTCAATATCCATAAAAGAAGAGACAAAATCAAATAAGCAGAACAAAGAAGCCACAAGACAAGCATGAATACCTAGGTTGCGTACTTCAGCAGGCTGAGAGGCAGAAATGTCTTCAACAGCTACAGAAGCAAATGCCAGGGAATGCAAAGATCTGGTTAGATGCAAAGTTCAATATAAGAAATTACTCAATTAACACAGATTGTGCAGACACGTAATGCACTGGCTAGGAATGGATCTTAGAAAAGCATTCCCAACGGTCTCTACCGGAACTCTTAAGAGTGTAAGATGGGAACTTCGATATTAAAATTCACCTAGGTCTACCATGTTACGAATACAGGACAAAACCATTAAATATTCGCCTTGTTATTTAGGTCTGCAAGACTTGTTGTTGAACTCAGATACAATTTTAGTGGAATACAATAGACTTATAGACCACTTTTCTAGAGCATAATATTCCACCCCACAATATGGTTTTCTAATGGTCCGCCTGCTCTACTCAGGTAGATGTATCAGCACAAAGGCGTATTGGAGAGATCCTGCGGGGGATTGACTTCGGCGATTTCAGGTCGACCGCAGGGGACAGGAGATGCTGTGAGGCTTCGCCCTGTCAGCGGCAGTTCTCTACCAGATGGGGAAGCAGAAGGTGGGAGGTGGGTTGATGTCATCAAGAAGCCTCCCATTGCTGCAGCTAGTACAGGTGAAAATTTCAGTATCTCCAGCTACCGTGTAGGCTAGCTTCATGGATGGGGACATTGAAGTGGGACCAGTGGTTCCTTTAGCTCTGCTGTTGTGGGTCGTGGTGGTCAGCCTCAAGGTGGCTGGTCTTGTGGTATAGGTACTATGGCTTTGATCATGCCATCTAAGGGTGCCGAAATCGTCTCAAATGCAAGAGATGTTGGCAGGGGGGGCATTGGGAGAGGTTTTGTCCCGGTGGAAAGGATTCCCAGTGGCTGCCTAGTGCTACGAAGGAGTCCGGGTCTTCTCCTGTGGTGGTTGATTCCAAAGGGTCTGGTGGGATGGTGTTGGCACCCAAAAAATGTCATGACATCCAGAACTAGCAAGTTTTGGGCAAAATACATGAAAGAAAATTGAACACGCAAGTGTAATCCACTTTTCATCACATTTAGGGCCAACGGGCCAAATGGGCCCAATAAGCCTTATTGGGCCTGACCAGCTAGATGATGACTTGATAACGGTCAGACATCACCATGTTGTCCGTCTAGCTCAAACTTGAGCGACGACGAAGTCGGATCGAAAATCCGACTTGAATTCAACAATTTATGGGTCAAACGGTGAAAACACTCCCGAATGGCCTTTGGTAGGCTTAATGGGCCCAAATAACAAAACAAGTGGGCTCACACCTTTGTACCCGATCGAAGACATTTCCAACGGCGCCTCACATGTCAAAATCGGCCGGACGGTAAAATGACCGTTTTGCCCTTGTGGGATTCGGGCGATACGGTGAAGGTCCAAAGAAAAGTGGCACCCGCAAAGGTCTACTTGACTTTCGGATAAACAATGACGAGTCGGATCGGCAATCCGACCCGTATTTGGAAAGTTATGAGAGAAAACACGAAAGTCGATTTTTCGAATGGCCTTAATAAGGGCATATCAAGTCCGAAAAACAAAACAAGTGGGTCCAGTCGTACCCGAGTTGAGGGCTTCGCAACGGTACTCTGAATGTCAGAATCCGAGTTTGGATGGTACCCAAACGGTAAAATGACCTCTTTCGCCCTTGGTAGGTTTGGACAATTCGTGATAGGCCCGATAATATCTTGGTGCATCATCAAGTCCGCCAAGCTCCATATTGAGCAACATTAAAGTCAGATCAAAAATCTGACTTGTATTCGGCAAGATATGGGCAAAACAGTGAAAGTGGACTTCCAGGCGGTCTTTACTGGGCTTGGTGGGCCCAAATGACCAAACCAATGTGTCAGTATTGCCTCGACAGAGAGCTTCGCAATAGTGCCTTGAATGTCAAAATCCGACTCCGGACGAAAAAATGACCGTTTTGTCCCTATTGGGCCTGAACAAATCCAGATAGGCCCATTAACATATGGCATCACCAGAAAGTCCGCCTGACTTCCAGATGAACAACATCGAAGTTGGATCATCAATCCAATCCATATTCGGAAAGTTATGGACAAAGTTTGAAAAATTGCGAAAGTCGCACGCACTCAAGACGGAGCTGCCCAAATAATTTCAGATAGTAAGATCTACGCATGGAAACCAAAATTATGGTGTATAGATATTTAATTGTATTTTAAATACAATTTTCAAAATTTTCGAGGGCCGAGATTGCCTTGATTGGAAAAATTTGTCGAAACGGTGATGTACGGATAAATTGAGAATTATCAACCGTTGATATGATTGAGCACAAGTTCTACGGCCATCAAAATATGTTACAATTATTCGGCCAATTTCATAGTTAATTAAATTAACTGCATACGGAATTAATTTTGGCCATTGGATCGAGTCATCGATATGATGCGAGAAGGGTACATAGGTCTGTTGGACATGAGGTGTTCTCAATTTAAATAATAGATTCTACTTATGATCAATGGCTAGAATTGAATGGTTGAATGATCTATCCTCACCGTTGGATCTAAAAGATCAACTATCCACCATTGGATTTAACTCCTTGATATGGAGATTAAATTAAATGCAGCCACACCCTCCTCTCGTAACAGCATAGGACCAGGTCAAAAAAGGAGGTTGCCGCACATCATTTCCCACTTCCCCACGTTTCTCTCTCCCACCTCCTCCATAACGAGAGAGGAGTTATGAGCTGGCGGTTTTTTTCTTTTTTTTGGAGCCCCCGCAGGAGAAGAAGAAAAAAGAAGAAGAGGAGGATTTCGGAGGGAGGGGGCTTCGGAGCCGCGGTCATCTCTCGCCCCCATGGCTGCCAAGTCTCTGTGCGGCCACTATTGCAAATGTCCATAGGGGGAAGAAGAGAGCTCTTGCCCTCTGTTGCTGCTATCATGGTTCGCCGGGTCGGCGACCCGGTCGGCCGGGTCGCCCGACCCGGTCGCTTTTTGGGCCGACCGACCCCGACCCGGCCCCGACCCCCCGACCCGGTTATTATTTTAAATTGAATTTTTTATTATATTTTTTCCCGACCCCGACCCGACCCGGGTCGCGACCCCAACCGACCCGGGTCGGTTTTGGGGCCGACCGACCCGGGGCCGACCCCCGACTATTCCTTCCTTGGCTGCTATGCCAAGAGGGAGAGAAGAAGAAGACGCTGCTGTCATCTCCTCCTCATTCCCCATGGCAGATGACTCCTCCTGATGTGTTGTCAAGACTTGCAGTTCTCTTCACGTTGCTGTGCATGGAGGAACCTATTGTTTGCCATCTGCTGCCTATGTTGCTCTTCTCTACACTTCTGTGGCTGCCTTCGCCTGTCTCCTATCAAGGAGGAGCTGAGGGGCTGCTATCGGTTTGCCACCATGCTGCCTTGTCTTCTTTTCATGGTTCTACCGCCTACAGTGCCCAAAGGAGAGGCGTTCTTGAAGGAGGAGAACCGAACCCCCAGCCACTGCCTTCTTTATTCTCTCCCATGCTACTACGCCAATGGAGGAAAGGAATGGACTTTGGTTGCTGCTAACGACCTGCACAGCCAATGCCTCCTTTCCCTCTCATGTTGTAAACCAATGAAGCCCTGCTGTCCCTGATGACCTGCAGAAAAGTTGGAGAGGATCAGGAGATGCCGATGGAAACATCTTCTAGTGAGGCTGCTGCGTCTCCACACCCGATGGAAGGTACACCTGCTGCCCGTGCTCGTACTGTTGGGATACTGCCAAAGCCCTCCAGCTGCTGCTCAAAATGATGATGTGTCAGATGGCTGTCCACCTACCATCTGCTATTTCTACCATTTGCTACTTCTACCGGATGCTGCCTTCACCTATCTGAGGTGAAGGAGAAGAAGCTGATGTCCTCTGCCCGGTGCCCACCCATCTGTTGTTGCTCTATGCAGCGCATGAAGGGAGGAGAAAAGGGAGTTGATGGCTTCCCTGGATGGTCTACATGTTGATTGTCTTTGGATGCCACAGCAGTACAAATAAGAGAAGTCGTTGTTGCTTTCATTGTGAGAAGTACCCACAGGAGAAGAAGAAACAAGAGGAGGGCTCTCCCAGCCCCCTGCCATATGCCGCCAGGGCCCATCTTAAATCAAAATTGTCATTTGGCCGACAGGGTCCATGTTTATCAGAATCACCAATGCCGCCAGGGCCAGATTCTACAAGAAATTTCAAGGCTGCCAGGGCCCCAATGAAGCTCAAACAGGCCTTTAAGGCCCAATGAAGACAATCTGGCCTACAGGGCCTTAAGAAACTCAAATCGGTCATCAAGGCCTGAACGAGATTTGACTGGCCAGCAGGGCCTTCAAAAAAAATAAATAAATAAAATTTAATCAAATCTGAAACAAAAAAAAATCTATCTAAGAGCTAGCCTATTTCACATAGGTTACCTCAAGGGACGGGCACTCGGGCATGTCCCCGACGTGTTTGATCCAGGACGGGGAAATGGGCAAGCTCCCATCTTCTACCGATCCTTCCCCCGAAGTAGGGAGTATCAAACTCCACCTACTAAGGGAGGTATATCACATCAATTTAAGGGGAGGTCATGTCAAAATTCCCCCTTAAATTAAAAATGAGAGAAATATGCCGAGGAAGGATCATCCTATGTCCATCAAGGACTAAGGAAAATTCATCAATGGGAAACACGACATTTTATGTCACCCACGTGTAATTTGCATTCGAATTTGTCAATAAATGGAATTTCGAATTTTGCATGCCATTATTGTCACCAGAACTTATGAAAAACCCCATAGACTTGGAGGAATGTAAAAAAAAAAAAAAAAAATCTGAAAATAACAATAATCTGGTCAAACCAGTCAACATTTTTTTTATCTCAAAAAATAAGTTTCAGATAATCAAAACATAAAAAAATTAAATTTTATGAATCAAAATGGCAATTAAAATAAAATAAATCAAATAAACCCAATAAAAATAATAAAATATAGCCAAATAAACCAAAATACCCCAAACATGTTCAAAACACCAAATTCATTATGTTATTCCACAACATAAAAAATGGGAAAGAATCTCAAATAAAAAAAATCGAAGTCAATTCGAAATCAAACCCAAAACAAAAAAATAATTGTAGAACAGATCCTCAATTAAGAAAATGTGTTAAATCCTAACTTGAAATGACATTAAAATGAAATGCATCCTAAACAAAAATCACAATTTGAATTCAACCAAAAGATGTCAAGCCCTAGTTAAAAAAAACAAATCAAACTTTTTAAAACAAATCCAAATCAAGTTTAAACCAAATCACTCAACTAAAAGATACTAAGTCTTAATCAATTAAGATCTTGAAAATCCCCAAATCTAAAAAAATTCAAATTCAAAACCCATCAAAAATCTGAAAAAATGAACATCCATTAAATTTCAAACCCAATTGAAAATCCTCAACATAAAAAAAAAATCAATTAAACGAAAACACAAATCTTAACAACAAACCTAATTCAAACAATTCAAATCAAATCAAACTAAAGTTCAAAATACTAAGTTTTGCATTCCATCAAGTGTATGGGGTTATTGTTCCCATGTGTTGATTGTATGGATGTATGTCTTCTATTCACAAAATTGCTATGGCGGCTAATCAAGGGTATTCGAGTATTCTCGATGTAATTAACATCGGATCTTCGCATTATCCGATGGGGAGAGGTCAAAACAAATTTTCAAAGAACCTAATAACCTCAACATATATTTTTATGCATATCACTGACCTAGCTAATACTGTTATGAAATACCACATATTTTCCTAATAGTCAAAGTCTAAGTCAAAAGCAAAATCTAATACAGGAGAGGTTTTGTCCCGGTGGAGGGGATTCCCAGTGGCTGCCTAGTGCTACGAAGGAGTCCGGGTCTTCTCCTGTGGTGGTTGATTCCAAAGGGTCTGGTGGGATGGTTATCCCGCTTTAACCAAACTAATCTCCATGCTAGGCGATAGGGGTTAGGAGGATAAGAGGGGCCAGATTGATGTTTTTTTTGAAAACCTATTGACCTGATACCAACTCTTGGTGGATTGCTTCTTCGGCAAGGGGGCCCTTCAACTCCACTAAAGATTGGCCTAAGTCTACTGATTCCACTCGCTTTGAAGTCCAGAGGGCTGGGAAGAACTGGTGGCTTTTGTCATCCGACCATGGGAAGATGAATCCGGGGCCATTGTTCTGCCTGGGCAATTGCAGCCTGTGTGGTTCAAGATCTTTGGTCTGTTGTCATTTGCCTGGACCGTCACAGCCTTGTCAAAGGTCTTGAGCCCCTTCAGCAGGATCAATTCCGTTGACAGAAAACAACTTTGGTGGCCGCAGGATGGAAGAGTTACCCTCAGCATTGATTCTTGTCATGATTTCGATCAAGAAGTGAAACTGTGTTGTGCCATGTTGTTTGTATGATAAGAGCAGAGAAACAGAAGTATGTGATAAATTGTTTGATGATGCCAAAGAAGATGAAATCAGGGGGTTACAATCCCCTGTTTTTTTATTCTGATGACAATCAAGCTGCTTTTGGCAATAGGCTTGATTGGGGTAAGGGGAGTGTTCTTGTCAGGAAGCCTCGCCGGAAGCCAGTCTCTACGGTGTCTGATCCGCTGGTTTTGTTGGGTGGGGAGATGGCGCTTCAGAGAAGGCAGATCTACTGTCATGCCAGTGCGAGTCCCGACACCATAAGGATATGATTAACTTTTATTCATGTTCTTCTCGTGATTTGGCTCAACAAGTTCAGGTTGCTGCTTCTGTGAATCGACGGGGTGATAACTGTCAACTTTCGACTCTCAGTCCGGCTGTGGCTGATGTTGCCGAACCGGTGGAGGCTTCAGACGGTCAATCTGCTTTCATTGTCTCCCTTGTACAAGCTGCCACAGCTCACTTGTCTACCCCTTCATCACACTTTTGTTGAAATGCAGATGCAGATGCCGCCTTTGGGAAGTCGAGGAAGCCTTAGGGAACGGACCAGAATGCAGGGACTATGCGGGGCCAGGGGAGTTGATCTCCAGCAGTAGGCGGATGGTGGGGACTAGCTCACCTCCTCCGGATGTTTAACTGCTGAAAGCAGCTGGCCCTCTAACCTTGGTGGTTGACTATATCTGATTTTCTGACCGATGGATCCTTCGATTTCAAGGCAATGGCTTTGGTGCCTCACTATGGAGAGATGGAGGTTGACAGGTGGAAAGACTTGGGGGTTGGTGAAGATCAATTATCAGATGATAGTATTTGCTCCACTGGTGAAACTGTTAGATTGAGAATTTGGGGCGGGATTGTCGTGAAAGAGTTCTTCAACAAATTACGACACGAATTGCATTGTGATCTTAAAGCCATGCAATGTCAACTTCTCTTTACATCAGAAAGTTGGGATCAGAGAGATGAAGTTTCTTATTAACAATGAGGTCATTATGGAAGGCAGAAGAAAGAGGAAAGATGGGAAGGACGTAATCATTCATTCATGATCAATATCATCAACTGGAATTGTTGGGGATCAGTGGTAGAAAGAAAATCAGAGAAAAGCATAACATCATAGCTCTTTGTAAACTAGATGTGTTTCTTTTGCGGTACACTAAGATTAGGTTTGATAATCCTCAAGACAGGATATCAGTTAAGTGTGGTAATCTGTCAGGTTTTCGTGTGTCAGCCACTGTGGGATGAGTTTTTTTTCATGCAGAGGATATTGCTAAAAGTAGGCACTTCCAAGCAAGATAGGCGGGGTAGGGGGTATGGAGCTGGTATGTTGGGCCCAAACCAATCCGGGTTGGACCCGTGTCGGGACTTGACTTAGCTGAGGTCAGAATAAAAAATATTAAAAAATATTTTAAAAACATCTATGGGATCAGGGTCTCAGTCAGCCCAAAAACCCAACTGGGTCAAACCCGGGTCGCGACCGGGGTTCCAACCCCGCATTCCATGTTCCAAGTTCTTAAAGTCACGACAATAACTACAACGGGGCATTGGTTCATATGCAATGTCTACAGACCAATGATTGATACAGAGAAGGCTGATTTTTCCATGATTTGAAGGCAATGTTTTTGTAATTTCAGCAGCAAGGTTTGGTCCTTTTGTAAAGATTTTAAAGTTGTTTTAAGGCCAGGAGAGAGAACAGGGCAGGGGAGTTGGGCATAGGAAAGAGCTCTTTTCAACGATTGCATCAATAAGTGTGGTCTCCTAGGGTTCTCCAACTTCGGTATCAATTTTACCTAGTCGAACTCCAAATCCAAATCAAAGTTAGACCATTTTTTGTTTCCCCTCCATGGATGCAGGTGCATTGCATCCCAGAAGGCTTCTATATTCCGAAAGTGGTTTTGGATCATTTTTCATGGTATATGTTGTGGTTTGAAAATCAAGTGGGAAGTAAGGAAACTCAGGTTAAAGCAATCATGGTGCAGAGACCCTAATTTCAAATATCTTGTTAACGGGTGGTGGAATAAACAACCTTTCAATACTTCCTTGGCAACATGGAGATTTATTTGCAAGTTTAAATGGGTCAAAAGGTGTCTCAAGAATTGGGCATGTTTCTCTTTCGATTCTTCAACTAAAGATTGAAATGAGTGGGTAGTCAAGATTGACCACTTTAAACAGTTAAATGATAAAGGGCAACTTGATGATAGGCAAAGGGAAGAGTGGAATCAAAGACCATGGGATTGGAATCAGAGTTGAGATCGGTGGGTATCGATCCAATCCCGACCAAGCCACTCGAACAAAACCGATTCAGAATCCGTAAAAAAAAAGCACTGATCCCTATTGCAATCAAATCCCAACCGATTCTGGCTTATCCCGGCCAGAATAACAAAAAAAATTGATCCGATTCCAATCCTAGCCGATTTTGTCAGAATTTTTTATGGATCAGTCCTTCAGGTCCAGGAATTGGCCGATCTCAATCTATAAGTGGAATACACTAAAAGGCTTGTTAAGAGAATGAAATCACATGAAAGAGATCAAGTGGAAACAAAGATCGAAAAAATACTGGTTGAAGGGGGGGAGAAGAATACGAGATGTTTTCACACTCAAGCTACTATTCGAAAGAGAAGGAGTTCTTTGCAAAAGCTGATGATGAATGGCATTAAATATACACGAACTGATGGGATTGGCAAACAGGCCATGGAGTTTTATAGCAATCATTCCAAAGAAGACAATTGTCGGTGGCCTTTCATCAATTTCAACATGCATACGGTTCTTAAGGATAGGGAGTATGAGTCCCTGTTTTGTGAGTTTATAGAAGAAGAAATACTTACTGCCATCAAGGATATGGTGCTAACTTTTATCTTCATTGTCGGTACATTATTAAAGATGATTTCATGGCCCTAATTAGAGAGTTTGGAAATGACCCAGAGTGTATTAAGCTTCTCAACTCTACAGAGTTGGTCCTGTTGCATAAAAAGAAAATGTAAAGAACATAACAGATCTGAGACCAATTAGCCTTTTGAATTGCAGCTATAAATTTGTCACCAAACGCTTGCAGCCAGGCTTAGCAAATATATTGCTAAGCTGACCAACTATTCACAGTATGCTTTTATTCCAAATATATACATTATGGACAACTTTATGGCAGTTAATGAATGTCAACATGACAAGAGACAGAGATGCAAGGAGTGCATTCTTTCGAAGTTAGATTTTGAGAAAGCCTGTGACAGGGTTAGATGGTTTTGCCTCCTTAGAATTGTGCAATTGATGGGGTTCGATGAGAGGTGGATTAAATGTTGTGCTAGTGCAACCAGGTTTTCAATTTGTATGAATGGGATGGACTTTGGTTTCTTCACCTCTTCGAGAGGACTAAGACAGGGTGATACAGTTTCTCCATTACTCTTTGTTCTAGTGGATCAAGTTCTTAGTTTCAAGTGGAAGAGAGAAAAGCAAGCAGGTTTGTTTGAAGGTATTGAAATAGGGACAAATAGAAAGCGGGTTACTCATCTCCAGTTTGCAAATGACACATTATCGTTCTCATCAGGGAGCATTGAGAAATGTTTTCACTTTCAAATCTTGCTTTATTTCCTGCAGACGGTTACAGAATTGAAGAACGACGAATAAAAATGTGAACTCACCGGTCTCAATTTAAGCGGAGATACACAGAGTAGGATCCGAAGTATTTTCACCATGCCATGGTCTTCATTTCCAATTATGTACCTTGGATTGCCTCTTTCACACAAAGGAATCCAAAGTAGGGACTAGGAGTGAGAAGTCCAGAAAAAGGAAAGAAAACTTCAAGGTTGGAAAAACAGAATGCTATCAGCAGGTGGCAAATGGATTCCCTTAAAATCTATGCTTCAAAGTACACCTCTTTTCTTCTTCTATATACTAAAAGTTCATAAAAATGTATGCAACAAAATGGCGAATACTAGAGCCAAGTTTTTCTAGCTAGGCAACAACAAAAAAGGGGATTCACCTCATCAAATGGGACCAGGTGTGCCAACCTATTCAGGAAGGAAGAATGGGTTTGGTGACCATAGAAACTATTAGCAAGGCCCTTCTTACCAAATTGTTGTGGAAGTTGAATCTTAATAACGACGCTCTGTGGGCTAAGATTGCATTGTCTAAATATGGTATCAAAAATAATGACTCGTGAATTAAAGATTCCATAGGAAGAGATAGGATTTTTAACATTTGAAGAGGTATTCTCAACAAAAGAGAATTTTTCAATTCCTCCTTTTATTAACGTAGGGAATGGAAGAAGAACCTCTTTTTAGAAAGATCATTGGATTGGCTATGCTTCATTGGCTGAGATTTTTCCGGTTTTATTTGAGCTATGTCGGGAGTCGGGACCCTCACATTATGAATAGTGGTAGGGTTGTAAACAGAATCCAATATTCTGGAATTCCGATCTGATTCAAATAAAAATTAATGGGTTTGATACTTGTTTTTATATCTTATAAGTTATCAAAATCATAATAAAAAATTCCAATAGCTTATCGAAATCGGAATCAGTTGATTCAATTATGTTTGTCCAATTTCAATAAAAAATAAACATGTATAAGTAAAATTAATTAAAATTAAATTAAATAAATCATAAAATATAATTTATAAATTTATAAAATAATAAAAATAAAAATTTAAAGAGATTATATCAAAATTGTAGTAATTATATGTGAATTATTAACTCATTTTAATAAAAATAATATTTAATATGTAATTCAAAAAATATTGAATTCAGTTCCAATTACGAAAATAAAATTAGAATTGGATCAAAATCAAAAAATAATGATTCCAAAATTATCGGAATCAAAATCAAAACCTCTTAGCCCTTATCGGAATCAAAATCAGATGCTAGTGATTCTATTACCGAATCTGACTCATTTAGAGCCCTAATTAGTGGCAATTGGGAGATCAACTCATAGTGGTCTATCACTTTCAAAAGAAACCTTAAAAATGAGAAAAATTTGTGATCTATCTTATATGCCATTACTTCTGGAAACTTATTGATGCTTGGAGGATAAGGACAGGTTGCTTTGGTTACCTTGCAATAAAGCTACACTCTTTGTTAAGTCCGCTTCTTTGAAACTATACTTGGGTGGAATGGAGGTTCAATGGCATCGTGCCATGTGGATGCCCTACCTCCCCATTAGAATCAGGTTGTTCTTATAAGAGAAAGGCAAAAACAGGCTCCCAGCAAGGTGTCATTCACAAAATATCTTCTCAATTACATCCACAGTGTGTATTTTGACGAAACTATTGATCACTTATTTGTTCACTGGGGTTTTGTTATCAGTTATCTCTGAAGTGTTATTCAAGAGCTGAAATTTGCAATGGAAGAAACCTACAAGCACCATTCCTCTTTTGCAAGAAATACCAAGCTGGAACCCTTGGGACTCCGAACATATTTTATGGAGGCTAATTTTACATGCTATGTCATGGTCCATGAGGTGTACATGGAACAGGAGGGTTTTTGATGAGGTGATGGAGTATGGAGAGCCCCAAGTTTGATCCTCTCCTCGATGACTTCTTCCATTAAGGATTGGACCATGCCTCATTCAGGCATTCCATTGTCTCGGAATGTTGCTAAGAGAAAACTACAGTCTTTCCTTTCGTTCTTCTTGTAGTTTCTGCCCATCTACCACCTTGGTAGACTGAGCTTTGTCCCTTGTTTTCTTTTTTTCCTTTTCTCAAGCTGTAGTGTTGTATTTTCCCTTTCATTAATAGAAACTTTGGCTATGGCCTTTACTCGAAAAGATGTATCAGCGCATGTTTCTTTGATCCATAACTAATGCATGAAAACTTAAAGAATCCACTCACTAAATACAATTATTTTAGAAAAAAAACAGAAAACTGACTGACAGTGCTCCGCCATGCGGAGAAGGGCCTTGCAATCACCCACCGAGGCAGTGAAAAGCTGAGGAACTATAATATTCGGGAAGAAACAGCAACAGTTGCATCTATACTTCTATAACTACGTTGCACCACCTCCGGTGAGGATTTTTTTTGCGAGTAATAGTGCAAAATCACTAGAAACTGAGATGTGAACAACTCCAAAACAAAGAAAAGGAAAACGTGGGCAGAGTGTTTCTGTTTACAGACCGTATGCGTTCATAAATTGCACATCGTTCACGCGTCAAGAAGAAAAAACATTAGAAACAGAATCAGGCCTGTGTTAGATCAGAAAACCAGTAAAAAAGAAGATCCGATGATCAAACGCCAGAACATGACAATCAGATAACGCGGGGAACAGGTCGAACGAACAAGGAACTCACCAATCCTAGGTCACAACAAGAGAGATAAAAACAACTTCGATCCCGCAAGTAAACAGGGAGAAGGCAATCGACTCGAACGATAACCCACATCAGACGCTAAAATAGACGCATACGGGAGCGTACGAAGGCAAACAAACGGCATCGACACAACGAACCATCAGAGACCGCAAGGCAAGACAAAGTAAGGCCGGATTAACCGAGCCAATCGGCGAGTATATAAGCGAGAGAATACCTAGAAGACGTGAGGAAGAGCGACGGATCAGCCGAAGTGAGGCGGAGCGAAGAGAGAGCCGCCTTCGCCACGCCGGTGCACGTCCCTCTCCTGAACAAAGCAGATGATGTTTGCATTGCCTGCTGTTCGGCCTTCGACGCAGAAGAACGAGGAGCTCGAGGAGCTCGGATGATGGATGGGGATGATAAGAGACAGAGAGAAGTAGCTACTCGCACTGCCAGCGCTTCGCAGCGGGGAAGAGAGAGGGGGCGGGGTGATGCAGTGAGAGGCGTGCATGGAATGACAAATGTCTCCCTCGGACCCCGGCTTGAGAGGAAGGAGTTATCAAGTGTGGTGTTTTGCACTCAAGCCCTCTTGATCGAGTCAATTGTAGATCTCCCCCATTTCAGCAACTTCTCCGAGTAATGTGTATTGTGTATTCATTTGATCTTTATTCTGTTTTCTATAATTAGACGACACTGATGAACAAAATAAGTTTGCTAGATAAAAAAAAAGACCTGAAACTAGTTCCAGGATGAAACCTTTAATAGACTTTGTATGATTTTTTATCCATGAAAAAATTGCTTTTATTTGCCACGAAGTACAAACTTCAAATTTAGGCCGAGAGGCCCTTGAAATATTTAAAGGCCCTATCCATATGGTGGAACTAATAATATGTATATATTTTATCTGAAATGCGGACATTCTAAATATAATTAATTAAATTTTATACAATCATTCGCTTACAATATTTATCAATATTTTGGTATCGTTGAAAAACTTAAATGCTTACTTTAATATAATGATTTTTCAATCTCTGTCTTCGTGAAAAATGACCTGGTGCTTGTTTGCCAAAGAGGATGAACCTTTTAATGTCATGTTTGGTTGGAGTATTAAAAAGTATACTATGTCAATTTTGATATTAGTATTTGTGATGGCTGGAGAATCAATATTAAAATTGATACAAGTGGATGCATATATTATGGCTTGTTCGATTTGAGTTTCGAAAATGATACTATCCATATTGATATTTGATATTTCTATATATTGGAGTATCAATATTAAAATTGATACAGATTAACACTTATATTACATAACATGTTTGTTTTTATAACAAAATTCAAAAGTTATACTATTAGTCAAACAATTTATAGTGGTTGCTATTTATATCAAATTTAAATTTATTAGTAATAGAGGTGTTTAATAATGTAACTAAATAGAGCCTTACACCATGTTTGGTAATACTATTAGGTGCCTCTCTATCCACTATTTGGTAACACTATTAGGAACCTTTAAGAGGTGTTTGGATAATTGTATCAATTATAAACTTTGTAGTGCAAACAAAGTATATTATGTAATACAAGTGTCACTTTTGATATTGATACTCCAACATTTAAAAATATTGATATCAATATTGACATAGTACCAAAAATGAAACTCTAACCAAACAGGGCATTAGGCATTGTTTGGTAACATAACTAGACACCTCTGTCACTTTCAATTTTAAAATTGATATTGATAGTAATCACCTAGGGTATCTCGCTAATAATATTAATTTTGAAATTTGTAGTACAAACAAAAATATGTTACGAAAATACAAATGTCAAATTGTATCAACTTTGATATTAATACTCTAATTTTTAAAAAATATCAATATACATACTAGTGTCGTAGCACTTTTGATACTCCGACTAAACAAGCCATTACATATCATGTTTGTTTGCATTGAGAGTTTTCGATATTAATATTGATAGTCAACACTTAATGATAATTTTTATCACCATCAATTTCAAAATTGGTAGTGATGTTCAATACAACTACCAAACATTTATATTTTTAAAAGATGATGGCATGTTTTGTTAGAATATAAAAAATGATAGTATATTACTATTGATATTGATATTTTTAAAAGTTGGAGTATCAATATCAAAATTGATACGACTTAGACACTTGTATTACATGACACTCAAGATTAAATAATTAAAAAATTTATCACTGCATTCAGTAATTTTATTTAATATGACAATGTATAACATTTGATCTATCCATAAAATAACCTTTATATTCTTCTTTCGTGTCTTAATAAAACTCTTTGAACTAAGTTGTATGTTTTGGGGTTTTTTATTTTTAAACCGAATCTCTACCTAGGAGATACATATATAGTAAATTAATTGATATTTAAGATCTTTTTTGACAACACTATTAAATGTTTCTATCATTATAAATTTTAAAATTGATATCGATAGTAATCACGTGTTTATTTAATAATATCAACTTTAAAATATGTAGTGCAAAAAATATATATTATATAATATAAATGTCAATTTATATAATTTTGATATTGATAGATTAATTTTTAGAAATAGAAATATTAATATTGATATAATGTTATTTTTGAAACCCTAATCAAATGAGTCATAAACAATTGATAATAAACCCTTAACGAGATGTGAGAGGATGTTGTTAATTTTGTTTTTCACTTCGATATCGGGGCTGGGGACTGTCAAATCGAGCCAAAGGCCACTTCGAACAGGCTGAGCGGGCCCGGTTCACCGCATGAACCGAACCGAGTGGACGAGCCTGTATCTCTTCGACAGCTCATCAGGCACCGGCCCGTGGCTGAAACTTCGCCCTTCTCCGGCTTTCTGGACCGCAGTTTGAGGCATGTTCTTTAATGGCCCTGAAATCGTGATGACGCGGATCCACGTGGGCACGGGCCCACCCAGCTGGAGACAATTATGGGCGACGGCGCAAAACGCAGGGCCTGGAGCGGCTCTGGACGGGGAGGAACGGAAAAGAACACGTGGAAGGATACGTGCGGGGCTTTCTTCATTTTTATGCCCTATCCGGGGCTCCACAAGTAAAACAATAGTTAACATGTCCTTATATCTTATCCAATTGGTGATATATATTTAAAAAATATATCATAGCAATTGTTATTATTCGCAATCACTTGATGATCGTTCAGATATTTGCGGCCTTCGTTCTCCGCGTGCTGTTAGCCATTGTTTAAGCTCTGAAGCCTTCCTGTCGGTGCCATCTCGCCACCGCCGCCCGCGCGCCGCCGCCGCCGGCCGCCGCCCAATCTCCTCTAATGCGTTCGACGCGAGAGCTGCGCGAAGAGCAAAGGGAGATCCTCTCGCGCGCATGGTCCGAGTAGCGGTGTCCCCGACGACGATGGCGAGGATGGATCCACTTATTGCTCGGTCCCTTACATCCTGCTACTCGGAGTGGATAGCGGAAGCACTGAACGAACTCGCTGGAAATTTCCTGATATCCGACCCCTGCATCGCCGGTCACCCAATCGTGTTCGCCAGCCGGGGATTCCTCAGGATGTCGGGGTACGCCGTGGAGGAGGTTGTCGGGAGGAACGGGAGGATTTTCCAAGGCCCCGGCACGGACCGGAGGTCAGTTGTCCAGATCCGCGAGGCAATCCGAGAAGAGCGGACGATGCAGATAAGCATCCTGAACTACAGAAAGGACGGATCGTCGATGTGGATTCTGTTTCACCTGTGTCCCGTATTTGGAAGGGGCAATGGGCAGGTGACGCACTTCGTGGCGGTTCAGGTTCCGATCTCCCGGCGTTCCGGGGCTGGCGAAAGGGGTTTTGTTATCGGGACATGTCGAAAGGAAGTGAATGGCGAGATAGAACCGAGATGCAACCTTAGGATGGAGTCGTCTGTCGATTCCGACCACAGAGGTATGACCATTCTACATTGGTGATAGAGTGATCAGGTTCCAGTTTAGTTGCAGTGTTCGATTATTCAAGTGCTTCATGTTAGAATTGTGGGGATAGTCCCATATTGACTATTTGAGACTTGATATAGTGCTTATATATCTTGGGCCCTTCTACCTCAACACCATGGTTTTGGGGTTTGTAAGATGGTATCAGAGTAGGCACTTATCGATATTTAATACTTGATTATCTTCTCTCTTATTTCCACTGCCCACTTAGTTGAAATAAGTGGGTATCAGAGCAGGCACTGGAGTCGTCTGTCGATTCCGACCACAGAGGTATGACCATTCTACATTGGTGATAGAGTGATCAGGTTCCAGTTTAGTTGCAGTGTTCGATTATTCAAGTGCTTCATGTTAGAATTGTGGGGATAGTCCCATATTGACTATTTGAGACTTGATATAGTGCTTATATATCCTGGGCCCTTCTACCTCAACACCATGGTTTTGGGGTTTGTAAGACTTCAGTCTAGAGTCTTTAGACATCTGCCTAGTTCCCTCACCTCGTGCGTGCTATGTTTCTAGCTGCATGAATCCCTCTGTCCGGTTGCCGCCTCATGAATGGCCAGCAGTTGAATGGTGAACTACAGTTTATCCTGTTCCGTGATTATGTCATGAGTCTATCAATTTTGTGATTGAATATATTACTATTTTTGCTCGCTTATGATAATAACTGGTTTCTGCCTCTTTTGTTAACTCTCGCAATGTTTAGTTACACATTTGACACATTTGACACAATTGACATTCATTGGTTAATTGCGTTTGGTTGTGCCTATTTCGTGTTAATCTTGAAGCAGAATCTGCTTCTGTCCATGTTGATGTTGGTTCGTTGTTGCCATTGACTGATTCTTTTCAGCATCCTCGTGCATAAGCCAGGCCATTTCTGCTTGACCTAATCGTGTTTGGGTTATCGGCATCTCTTCATCTCACCTGTATTTCACAAAGTCCCTGATTGAGTATGTCCTTTTTGTATGTGGTATAGTTTTCTGTGCCCTTATGTTGATATCTAGCGCTTCTTTCCTGTCATTCTTGTTAGTATATAACTTCAGTATGACTCCAGTCCCTGAATCTCGATACACGTGGCTTATGTCACACTAGGTAAAACTTGCAGATTTTTGCTTTCCTTTGTTGTTGCGTAGCTAATGCCCTATTTGGTTAGAGTTTCATTTTTGGCACTATATCAATATTGATATTAATATTTTTCAAATGTTGGAGTATCAATATCAAAAGTAATACAAGTGGACACTTGTATTACATAATATACTTTGTTTGCACTATAAATTTTAAAATTGATACAATTAAGCAAACACCTCTTAATGATTTCTATCAATATCAATTTTAAAATTGATAGTGATAGAGGTACCCAATAGTGTTACCAAACAGGGCGTAAAGTACTAATTTGTACTTTTGGTCACTCTAATTACTTATTTTTACTTTTGTGATTCCATGTCAAAAGAAATGGTTACATATTCCAATTGTTTCTGAAATGCCTGTAGTATTTTTGGTTGTCACAGGTTTGGAGGCTGAAGAATCTTGTGAAGCAGGTGAGGTAGAGAAACAAAAAGCTATAGATGCTGCTAACAATGTTTTGTCTACTCTAACCCACTATAATGAGCTAACTGGCAGAAAAGTCTGTAGAATGCGATGTAATCCTGATGTAATTGCTCCTGTCACTTCATCACTGAATATAGTTCTTGGTAGAATCAATCAGAGCTTTGTATTGTGAGTTGTTTTAATTTATGTTCCTATTACCATGTTAATTTCAGTCATGTTGCTAAATTCTTGCTGATTTTGATGGATCCATTTAATTTTCAGGACTGACCCTCATTTACCTGACATGCCTATCGTGTATGCCAGTGAAGCATTCCTAAGATTGACAGGTGAATTGTTTTAGGCATTGAACTCTCATATTTTCTCATTTTATTCTCATATGAATGTTGGTAATTTTTTAAGCAACAAATATTTCCTAAGCAATATTACAATTTTATTTAAAGGCATGAGCAAAATGCATCTAGTCACTTCATGGGAATGGAAAAAAACTGCAAAATTTTGCAACATTTCATTATATAAGGTTCGAGAAACTTCTGTATCCACATTTTTGTGAGGAAAGGCTCAAAGAACTGAGAATTATTTCTCAAATCTCTCTTGTATATTTTAGTGCTTTCTCAATGGGGAACTGTTGGATACATAGTACATACTCTATGTTGTTCAAGATGATCATAATAAGGGATTAAGAATTGAGGATAATTATAGAGAAGGATGAATCAATAAGTAGAACATATGCTAACTAAAAGTAATCTGAAGTAGAACTGCATTACTGTGCTGACATGCTTGGCAATAGTTTGAACTGAAACCATATGAAAGATGGGCAAAAAGGGTTTGTATCTCTATCTACTAGAGGTACTGTAGATAGGTCCCGTCTAACCCAAATGCAGAACTTAACTAGGAATTAATTGGTTTGCCAATATCCCAACACCTATCAGAATGCGCAGAAATTTGGAGGGAAAATGAACCAACGCATGTGGCTCTATTACCTATTTGTCATTTATGCTTGACAATATATGATTTGGTTCTTTGACAATTTAATTCTAGAACTGGATTGTAACATGACATTAAATGCTATAAAATTGTCTAGCATGTTATTGTTAATAGGTCAATGATTCTTTTTTTGGTAATTTATGAACCCATAATATCTAAATAGGTTCACCCGTCATCCGGCGTCAAATGGATGCTAACTCTTAAAAAACGTCATACAGGTTTTTTTGCCTTCAAAAATATGGACAAATTTCTTCACATAAGCCACGAGTTCGTGACTAATAATCAATCCTTAAGATCCAACTGTCGCTTAGCTAGATGGGAAGGTCCATGCAATAAAAAGTAGTTGAAGTGTTGGGCGCTGGCCCATCCCCCTATCGTATGCAAGAGAGATCAGTCAAAGCCTCCACCCCCCTGGTTCTTCCAAATCATGTTGTAAGATCAACCACTAGATAACATGATCCTTAGGATCAGAAGTCCTGTACATTCTGACATATAACAGCATTGAGAAACTGCATACTTATTAGCGATTATTTCATATAGCCACAGCTTACAGCTGTTCTTTTCTCTTATCAGAATCTCCAGAGCTATTAGATTCATTGATAAAATGTTGTTTTCCAAAGAGAGAAATTTATATGCCTGTATTAAGAACTTTAAATTACTTGATGGTTGGAATTACTTTCTGATTGTCCTTTATTGTTGTTTAATGTTCCTGTATTTGACTAATCTGAATTTCAATGTACCGTTAACACTCCTGGGCTACGTCCATTTAACTTTTACTGCACCGTAAACTTGCTTACTGTGCCCTCTGGGATTGTTTTATATGCTTTCTGGAAGCTGGGGATTATACTGTCCGGAAAGGAAATTATTACTCTGATTAAAACTTCTTTCCTTTCAAAGGGACATGTTATTTGCCACTGATTAACCATAAAAACATCAAGATTTTGAAGGATTTTAAAATTTAAGATTTCGTTGAGTTTTACATACAGTTACTTGATTTATCAAGTTTTCGACTCTGGTATGAGTAGTGGCAACCCAACAACAACTGGCAATTTGGAGGATTTCACTTCTGCTCCACAATTCTTCCGCGACTCTGGGTAAAATACTCTCTCTGCCACCGGACCTTGCTGCTCTCTCAGACGGAATCCCAATCCGTATAGATGATGAACACAGAGTTGGGTGGAAAAGAATGTTAAGTTGGCTCGACCAGGCCCGTCCTAACTTTTTTCATAAATATATTATCAAATTTAACTAACTTAATCGTTAAAAATAACAATATAAAATGATAATACTTTAAATTAAAATATATTTTCAATTAATAAGTTTTGTTAAAAAAGTTAAGGCCCGATTGGCCTGCTTTAATCCACCTCGACCTGTTAATCGATTTGTTTATGACCTGCAGGTTAAAACTTTGAGCCTGTGTAGTGACCCGCGACTGGCCCGGCCCGCCGGTCCAACCCATTGCCACCAGTACAAAGTTGGCTCGGCAAGTCCAATCCCCAGCTTGTGAATCTCAAGCTTTGCCAATCCCTTTAAAGGTGGTGCCCTGTTGACGCTATTAACCTTGTCACAGACAGTGATCCCCAGTGCAGCAGTAGTTTAGACAAAATTGATTATTGGACAGTATGGGCATCGACCCGAGCAAGTAGGTGACAGGGCTATAACTGGCATGGGATTTGTTCAGTGACTAGAGAAACATGCTAGGTTCAGTCTGAGACTTGGAATGCCCCCGAGATCTCATCCTATGTAGACAGGTCCATAAAAAATTTTTCTTCGGGGGCTTTGCCTCTCTGATACCTCCCACAAGGGACGTTGCCCCCTTGACCCTCGTGACTTGACCGCGCAGGTCGATCCGCAACTACTGTGTCCCGTTTACGATAGTGTAAACACATTTAATATATTTCACTATCACTTATACTATCACATAAAAATGTGTTACAAGTTTAATATTATATTAGTATTTAAATAATATTACATACAAGTTTAAATCTTTTAGAAGCACAAAGATCATCTTTTGGGTATTGAAAGTGTTTGTAATTGTTCATTCATATAGTTGATGTACAAAATATGTTATATATTTTCATGTAAATTCATTAATATACTCATATTTTTATAAGATATTATATTAGATTTCATACATATATACATTTTGATTCGAGAATCCGAGATCGGATCTCTCAAAATTTTTTCGAGATCTTTTCTCTTTCACCCCCCCCCCCCCGACGAAGTTGAGATCCGAGATAGACAATCCTTGATCTGAAATACAAGTTCCAAGTGTCTAGACCTAGAAAGAATGAGACAGAAGGCAGAAAGATTTTCCTCTTAACCAGTTTCGGCAAACTGAAAGAGTACTGGAGTAGTACTCATTTCACGGATTTTAGTTTCCGTACAATGTGGTTTGACCCGAGGAGATCAATAATTTTATGGAATAACCTGTTGCAAAATACTGACTGCCTCGTGCTCCGGGTTAGGATTGGGCTATCATATCCCCCTGGATCAGTCCACGCACAGATCCAACGAAAGAGTAGGTGAGTATATCTTAATTTATGACCAGAGCTCCGACGTCTGAGTGCACTGCTTTTTGATTAAGAGAAGCTGATCGGTCGAAACTTTTTTGAGATGAAAATATCTGGATATAGGAAAATTAAGATGTGCTCGTCCTTTTTTGCTGTCCAGGTTACGATAGACATGAAGTGTTGGGGCGTAACTGTAGATTTCTACGGGGACCTGCCACGGATGCCGAAACATCAGAGCAGGTAAATGCTACTTCTGGCCTCTTCTTAATTAGAGCGGATCATCTCAGTTTTCGAGTGAAGTGAATACTTTCAGTTCTCAACGAAGAAAAGATCACGATGCTAGTCACTTAAGTGACAAGTAATTAGTAAAATGTTAGTAGCGATTCAACTATGTTGGTAGCGGGTTAATGAGTCAATAAATCGTTACTGAATCGTTACGGACATCTTACAAATTCACTACAAACTTTAATACAACTCGCTATCAATGGATAATAAGTCAGTAAGATGTATTCAATTTTTTTCGATAATGATTCACCAAATTTGTTATTCGAACCGTCACTCAACTGATCTGAGATCATGATTAATTTTCATTGAGAACTGAGAGTATCCACTCCACCGAGGGCTGAGGTTATCCGGAGTTCTTCCGCAGGCGACGACTTCGTCGATCACCGTGCCCATTTTTTTTCTTAACCCCATCTCCAGATTCGAGACAGCATTCGAGCTGCCAGATCTTGCTCGGTCCGCATTCTAAATTACAGGTAATCCCAACCCCCATCTACACAGTTCGCTGCACTTGAGTAGTACCGCATCTTGCTTGTGTTCTGACCTTCGCACCGCAACACACCAGGAGAGACGGAAGCACGTTCTGGAACCGCCTTCACATGTCGCCCGTCCGGAACGCCTCTGGCAAGGTCTCGGTCCCTCCGGCGTCCGCCCTCCGCTCCCGTTCTCCGATGCTTCTTCCGTTCCGTTCGACCGACTCAAACAGGCGATGCTTCTGTTTACAGATCGCTTTCTACGTCGGCGTCCAGATGGACGAGGCCGCGAAGGCCGAGGCCCGCGGGCTCAGCCCGGAGATGCGGCAGCTGGGCGCCGTCGGCGCCGTGAAGGTCGCCGTGAGATGCTTGTCGGCCGGGGGTGCCGGTCCATCGAAGCCGTAGAACATACACGACACGACTTCTTCTTGCTCTTACTTGTCGCCGTGCGTGCTTTCCTTGTTGTCCATACGTTTGTGATTGTCTGTTCATAGGCTCACGGCTTGGGTCGAGGGCAGAATTCCATTTGGCTTGCTTATTAATTACCCTTTTTGCCTTAATCTTCACAATGTAAATAAATAAGAGTATTAGGCTGGTGTGCATTTTGTTCTGCATCAACTTGTCACAAGAAGTTGATACATATACCAAGAAGTTGTATCTCCTCATATGGGATAATATAAAATTGCACAAATCTCAAGGTGGTTTGGGCATTCGTGACCCGCGAACTCTTAATCAAGCTTTACTCATGAAACTAGCCCGGAGACTAGCACATAGCAATCATCAACTCTGGAGCTCTGTCTTAATGCACAAGTATCTCAAAAATTGTGATCTCTGGCATGCCTCGAAGCTTAGGAGATGCTCTAGTACTTGGCACAATATCCTGCAGGCTTCAAGTTTGATCAAACAAGGTTGCTTTTGGAAAGTGGGAAATGGTCGTTCTATCAACATTTGAAATTTGGAATCAACGTTGGATTCCTGATCACCCAGGTCCACCTTGTCTGAAGCCAGGCCTGGTTGTTACTTGGCAAACAGTAGCAGAACTAATGGTTGATGGACACTGGAATGTTCCCCTCATAAATGCCCATTTCGAAAGCCATTCTGCAGAAGCCATATTTAAAATTTTCCTTCCTAACAACCCCGATACAGAGGACACCATTATCTGGCCGTTTACCACTTCTGGGCACCTGTCTACAAAGTCTGCTTATCATTTTCTTATTAGTAGGCAGCTCCCACCAGGACAGTCAGATCATCGTATATGGAAGAAAATTTGACACCCTTTCCTAGCCCATGTTCTTCCCCACAAAATTATTCTCTTTATTTGGAAGTGCCTAAGGAACATACTCCCTACCAATGCTCTTTTAGCTAGCAGAAGTAAACACATCTCACCCATATGCAGCTCATGTGATACTGGGGTTGAAACGATGGAGCATTTGTTCTTCCAATGTTCATGGGCAAAGGCAACATGGCTAGGTTCCCCCATTACCCCCTTCCAGATTGCATCTACTCACTCATTCAGAGATTTTGTCACTAATTGGCTGGACATAGCCCACATTGCAGGCGCAGACAAAATCAGGATTATTGCCACAGGTGCTGCTTTCTTATGGGGCATTTGGAAGGCACGTTGCAAGTGCAATTTTGAAGGAATCCCTACATGTCCTCTCTCCACTATTCGCTACGCTGTAGCAGAGACTAATTTTTGGATTTCTTCTGCTGACCCCCCAAGAAATCATACACTTCCAGATGGGAACCCCCACCAACAGGATGCTGGAAAATAAATGTGGATGCCGCTGCGGATGACACCATGGGTGCAATTGGGTTGGTAGTTAGAGATGCAGATGGCACCTTCCTTTTTTGTCAGAGCCTTACTTTTAAGGCCACTGATCCCCTTATCTTGGAAGCAGTAGCTGTCAATGCAGCCCTCAAGTATTCCATCGGTAAATCTTGCAGTTGTTATATCGATAGTGATTGTAAGACTGTGGTTGATGCTCTTAATGGAGGAATCAATGTCAATTGGAAGATACTAGATCTCATTGTTGACTCAAAGGCATTGATGCAGGCCTCTAGAGCTTCTGTACAGTACTCTCCCAGATAAACGAATTTGGCAGCACACACTCTTGCAAGGCATACTCTCTCGTCTAAGATAAATATTTCTTGTTTTGGCCCTCTACCTCCTGTTTGTATTCAATCAGCTGTATGTAATGACTCACTTTTGTTGTAATGAAATATTTTAGACAGTTTTCCAAAAAAAAAAAAAACTTGTCAAACAATGGTGGTCTACGGTGGATTGACCGCGCTGGCAAAGGTTTGAGTGGTGTCTTTTTTTTTGAAGGAACTTCTGACCACTGCAATAACATTTCCAATTTGTCTATTTTTGTAAACAACTTGCTGACGGGATTTGATAACGAGCCAAGATCCACTAGGATCACAATCGGTCAAAAAACACGCACTGACACGGGGCTGCAGCCCCACAACCACTAGGAAACGCCGAATGACAACAAGGATAACCGCTAGGCCGGATCGGGCCTAGTCTTTCAACTTAGTTCCTCCAGTTCCCGTCGGAGGCGCCGCCCCCAGAGAAGCGGTCAGATCCGCCGCCGTAACCGCGGTCACGACCGCCGCCACCGCGGCTGTAGCCACCACTGTCGCGGCGCGGACCGCCATAGCCACCTCCGTAGCCGCCGCCGCCGCCGCCGCCGCCGTTGCGGAAGCCGCCGCCGCCGCTGCCCCGGGACTGGGCCTGATTGACGGTGATGCTCCTCCCGTCCAGGTTCTGGCCGTTCATCCCCTCGATGGCGTCCCTCATCGATTGCTCCGTGGAGAAGGTCACGAACCCGAAGCCCTTCGACCTCCCGGTCTCCCGATCGTTGATTACCTTGGATTCAATGACCTCGCCGAACTGGCTGAACGCCCTCTCCAGAGACCGGTCGTCGGTGGCCCAGGCCAGCCCCCCCACGAAGCAACGGTACTCGACTTCGGCAGCCATGTCGAAGGGGAAGAAACGGCAGCGGAACGAGGCAGAACCGGACCCGGGAACCAAGAGGGGGAGGGGAACCAACCCACCTCTGTAGAGAGCACCAGGTTTGAGTGGTGTCGGTGGGTTAACTGGTACCTCTGTTTAGTTTTTTTGAAGTATTTTACAAAATGATTCAATTAAACATTCCGTCTTAACTAAGGGTCTTCGTGGTTTTATTTTATTTTATTTTTTTAAGATTTTTTTCACAGGTCAAATATAGCTCTCAACCCAAAACAAACCAAGTAGAACCCAGTTCAACTTAGTAAGATATAATATATATATCAACGGATGGTACCATCTTGATTTATTGTAATCATATTATATAAAGATTAATTGTCTATCCTTGCATATGCGACTAGTTTCACCGCAGAGTATAATCTTTTAATATGAAAAAGATATAAATATAGTTAAAATACATATGTTAAAATAGATGTGTAATTTAATGTGAGTAATTTGGTTTATCGACTTGCTTTTGAATTGGTGACTTATTTAAGGCAATAATCAAAAGTTTTATTTTTTATTTAAATTCGTTCGTTTCAAGCTATCCACACTGGCCCGTAAGCGAACCCTACGGTATGCGTATCTCGTTCTCCACCGCCTTTGCCGGGAGCGGGAGGTTTTCTGCGATCCTACGGTCGACCGCGACTGCTCCGGACTCCGGCGGTCCAGGACGGTGACTGCAGCGGCCATCTTCCTCGGCAACAGGTAAACACCCTACAGACAGCGGCTTCTCTACCTTCCTCCGATGGATTGTCTTGACCTCGACGTCCCTCCATATACTCTACCTCCTAGTGTCGCCGGCGGAGGATCCATCTCCCTGCATCTTCTCCAATGCCGCTGCTCTACGGCTGCGGAGGATCATCTCGCAGCCGCGGCGAACATAGTTAGGTAGGTTAGGACATCGGACGGCCTTGCTCCTCTTTTCCAGCTCACATCACTCATCTCTTTACCCCGCCGGATGCCCCTCTATTTGTGCATAATTATCTATACATTTGATTTAATCGTTGATGATAATTCATACTGAAGTGTTTTCTGAGACGGAGCTTCCACACTCACGAAGAAGAGGAAAGGCAATGCCGGGGACGGCGGTGGAGACGTTGGGGGGCACCCAGTATGACGGCCAACCACCTTCTCCGTCGCCTCAGCATCCGGTATCGTCGTGCCGAGCCGGCGCTCACATACCCAGCGAGTGGTCTGCGGCGGCGGACTCCATCACATTCGATTCCCCGGAGTTACCTCCGCCCATCACATTCATATGTGGCCCCAAGAACAGTGGCAAGAGCACCTTCTCCCGTCACCTCGTCAACAATCTTCTCCGTAGGTGGGGTCATTTCCTTTCTGCCTTCTTCTTCTGTCACCTCGCACCCCCCTATTCACCGAGATGGAGATGATCGAAGTTTCGGAGTAATGAGCAGGCACAAGCTAGTGGCATTTTTGGATACGGATGTTGGGCAGCCGGAGTTCACACCGCCTGGCTGTCTATCTGTTCACGTGCTTCATGAGCAAAATCCAGGTAAGAAACACCTTTTTTTATGCTTCTTCTTCTTATTAATTTGTTTGTAGTCGTAATCATCCATGATGCCTGTTAGGCCGTGAAGAAATTTTGAGCCTTTTTATGTTCGTTTATTTACAGATTTGTTGGTGATGTCACTCAAGACACCAGTGAGGTGAGCTTTGTTTCCAGAGATGTGCACGTTCATTGGTTCATATATGTTTGTCCTGTGAATAGTTATAAGCTCCTCGTGCAAGGAACAAAGGAGGTGCCTGAGAGTATTGTTGTCAATGCTGTCACTGTCTTTGTGATGCTAGAGACTTCTATGATGGCTTTATTTTACACAATTAATCTATTTTTTCAGTAGAATATTTCTGAATTCTTCTCTATTTGTGTCAGTGTTTGTGATTGACGGTGCTTTTTTTGGCTTATTTGAAAGTGGCACCTAGGGAAACTATACCGACTTTGTTTCTTCAATTATTTAATTTTCTAACCAACAATGGGTCTTAATGTCATACATTTGTCTTAGTTTTCTGTCTCTTATTTCTTCAGCTAAGTTTGCAATGCTTATAGTCATCTGAGAATATAGCAAAAGTATAAATCTTTGTTTCAGATGCATCTTCTTTGGTGATATTTCTTCTAAAAGAGATCCCGAGGCATATAAAAGTGGTATCTTCTCCCTTTATGACTACTTCTGCAAGGAATATCGATCTAGCAAGCTGGACAATTGTGAAAACTTAATGCTGCCTCTTGTTGTAAATACACCTGGATGGGTGAAGGGTGAGTATGTTATCCTGCAAAGTCCTTTGCCTAAGTGAAACAGTTTCTCACTTGATTATTTTATCATCTAATCTAAACTGCAGGAATTTGTCAATGCATATTGTAAGGTCACTTTTTTTTCTTGATAGGCATTGGCTATGACCTGCTGGTAGATATGTTAAACCATATGAAGCCAACTCATGTGGTTCAGATACGCATTCCTTCAGAGAATAAGAATCTGCCACCAGGTGTTTTCTGGTCAAATGAAAGTCAAGAGGCAGCAGTCAACATGCTTTATATCCGTCCTGCATGCACCGACCCCTCTGATCAGTGGTAAGTATCAGGTCTACATGCTACCTCTTCTGATCTTCTCAACTTTCTTGTTTCTTCAATTTATCTTTCTTTTATAAAAGGAATATTTTTATTGTTCATTTATACATTTCAAAAGATTTTTTGCACTTTTTGGATTTGGATAAACCATATTATTGGTATCACTATCAACTTCTCATGTGACAGGTATGTAAACATCAAAACTTATGCATGTAAAAAATTTAGAAAATTTGTTTGGGTTTTACTGTTTGGCCTGAATATCAAGATGGAAGGGAAAGTTAGATATGTTCAGTGTTATTGACAATTTCTATACAACAAAAAAACTGGATGCATGTTTGTGGTGCATTATTTTTGTTTGCAACTACCAGGACATGGTTTTGCATACTTATGAAACTGACCTTCAATTGGCATAAAACTTCTTTGAATTTTTATTAGACAACTTTACATTGCATTTTTATGAAGTGGAAGCTTCATTTGAGGGTACACTTTTTAAAAAATTAAAAAAGCGTAGTTTCAAATGAAACTATACATGTGTTGAAGATGGAAATAGATCTGTTCGCTTCATGTTTTTTGTTTATATGTTTGTTAGGTGCACTTGAAATTTAACAACTTGGTCCAGTGCTTGTAATATATTGTCCCCTGTTTGGCATGGTGGTTCAACTGTTCTGGTCCTAAAGGGAACCTGACAATGACATGGAGCCAAGTCCTGAGTATGAAGTCTGTTTCTTTCATGCTGAAGAGCAATTGCATCCTGTCATCTAATACATTAGTCTCACAGGAAGTCATTTTTTTATACTGCACTCTTATAAAGAGCATGCTTGACTTGAAAAAAAATATTTTTGTCATTATTTGTACTTGTTAGAATATTAAAAGCTAGTTTGTGCTGGTCTCTTGCAGGATATTAGTTCAGAAACAAGCACGTGAGTTGCGCGATGCCCGATTACTTGCCTATTTTCAGCAATGTATCCCAAGTGAATGGAATATCTCAACTCACAAACAACTGGCTCATGCCTTGGCGTCAATCTCTCCGTACGAAGTTCCTATATCAGAAATTAAAATAATACATTTGCATTGCAAGGTTTTTTTTTGGCCATGCAACTTCATTTTTTGGAAAGGGATAGATATTCTTGATTACTTCCTTTCTCTTGTGGGCTTTAAGCCAGAGAGCTTTTATCTCTTACAAAGCTCTTTCTTGTCAGTTCTCACCTTGTTTCATGTTTCTTTTCTTTGTTAGGTTCCAAGCAGTGAGATTTTTCACAGTTTGAATGCAACCATAGTTGGTCTGGCAGTTAGTTCGCTAGACTCTACAGACTCTTCTCGAACATACTGGTGCATTGGACTGGGTAGGTTTACTTCTGAAATGTTAATGTCCAAAAAGCAATAATGAGATGTTGAGATCTCCAAGAGATACATTTTCTCTGCTGTTTGTCCTTTCTCGCTCCTATTTTCTAACTGCAGCGAGAATTTTCTTTTCACACGGTATATTTTTTGTTCTATTTGTAAATAATCATAAAACCACATTTTGCAACTAATTGCAAAACAACATGGATTCTGGGCTTTTGTCTGTTACGAATGTTGAACAACAGTTTTGATTTATGAGAGATAAAAGAGTATATCAGGTGATCAGGTATCTTTTTGGGTACTTGTTGCCGTCTAGCAAGTACTTCTCAGTTCTTAGTCAAGAAAGCGGAAATGTAGTTAATATTCAGTACCTTACTTTGCGCCGGAGTGGCTTTGCCATTTGATGTTCTCTTTCTTGGACAAATTGATACCCACCACCCAATGGCAACATATCCCCGAAGATTGTGTTCTATTTAGATTCACAGTATCAGAAACTACTTCATAATGCATTAACGAAGGTCAGTACGTTTCACTTTTATATTTAAAGATTTCCATGACAATGTTATTTTTGTATTGATGAACACCCCCAAAAAAGTTGCCAATTTTCTTGCATTTTTTAAGATACCAAGCATACAAAATTACCCTTGTGAGACCCTGTCATATTTCTTATCACACTGCTTATTTTCTTCCTTATTGTCATTCAGGGATCGTTAGAGGTGTGGATGTTTCGAACAATTTACTTTACGTGATTACACCTGTCTCTATGAGCGACCTAGAGAAAGTCGATCATCTTTTACAAGGTTTCGTTGAAATTCCTACGAGTATATTGCAGGTAATTTTGTTATATGTCTATCTCGTTCAATATTTTCAGAAGGTTATTATGAAAATCTCGATTCTGATCTTTGCCTGTCGGCTATGTATCGCTTGGTAGTCTTCGTTTCTTTCGAAATGATGATGGCGCCAATTCCTCCCTCCTCCGTACCCTTGAATGCTCCAGACCCTTCTCAATGTGCCGATGAATGCGGTTTGAGATTCTGCTTTTTTTTTTCTTGGGGGTGAGAGTGTTGTCTTGTCTTCACGTGATTGCCCGATCATTTTTCTGCTTGCTTCAGCGATTCGGATCCTTTTTAACATCATTTAATAGCGAATTTGCTCTCTTTTTGGCAAGAGATAATTGACTTGTTTAATGGCAACCGTCCCGTGCGCTTCAAACACCAGGTGCGTGGATGCGTGTCCCCTTACATGGCAACAAATGTGCTGAACAAGTTAAATCCTGCGGCAATGGCGACGTAGGCGGGGAGGACGAGACGATGGCACCCCCCCCTCCCCTTCCGACGAGGGCGGCGTATGGTTAATGTCTTGAGTTCGGATTCTTTCCTCCTCCTGTTCCGTTTTTGACTCATTTTTTCGGTAGTGACTTTTGTCACCCTCGAAAAAAAAAAATTGAATCTCTCCGACGTTCAAGCTTATTCTCCTCAAGATCTGATCTTTACACCGTTGTTACACTGTACCTCTTTCTCTGGACGTAAATCATTAAAACTGGAACCGTTCTCTTGAGTTCCAATGTCACGACCCGGAATTTTAAATAATATAACTTCAAATATGCAGCGGAAATACACAATGTCGTGACAATGGGATGAAACCCAATACTTAAATTCTATAACCCAAACTTAAACAATTAATTCCATAAGATCCAATCATACAAGAGAATAGAACCATACTTCTAAGTCTAATCACACTCTTGTTCAAGAACAACCAAGATCATCTTTCTAAGTAGAAAGTACCAAGAATCTCCAACTGCAAATGACTCTGAATTCCTTTGGTTCCACCTGAACTTCATCTTCAAGCTCCTAAATCTTTAAAACCTGCTGAAAAATTTATCCCACAACGGGGTGAGTCCGGGACTCCGTAGGATTTACACCCCAATTCCCGCCAATCGGATACTAATATATAAACATGCAATGATAGATAACATATTTAAATGGAGATGTAAATACAAACATATAGAATGTCTTCTATATTAAGCTCACAACTCACATCCAAACCATGATTATCTTTAAGGAAAAAGATTATGCCAATGCTACTCAATTCTAGACCAAAACACACAAGACCATACCAGCTAGACGAATGACCTCAAGACTTAACTTAACATGACCAAAACAAAATGAGACAAATCTGAATTTTCTAACATGCCACAACTTAACATCTATACATGACACACAACTAACATATTTCATATTCTTTCCAAAACACATAGCCAAAGAGCAAGGGATTGGTTGTCTTGCTTCACATGTACAAATGCATTCACCAGCTCTAATATATATAGAAGTAACATATACTAAGCTAGCCCAAAGTGCACCTAGGCAGTGGTGACACCAAGGGGAAACCGCGTAATCCGGGATCTCGTGGGAGGGCCGGATTCAACTAAGTTACCCGCCGTCCACGGCAATTGACTAGAATAGGCCGGGTGAGCGCTTCATAGCACGTCATATCAAGAGTTCATAACATAATTTCACATCACGACATACTGACCATACCATGCCTACATGACATAAACATCTAATTTCATAACCTTTCGTACGCAAGACATAGCATTCATAACGAACTTGACAAGACATATGATAACCCGACTTAATTGAACTTGTTCTCAAATGACAACTTGTACTAATCATGACACTAAATTGACATGACTAACTATACATAGCATAACCCATGATCCGAAACCAAATTAAACATATTTTCCTGCTAAAACTAGACAAGACTTATACTAACCGACTTGGTTGACATATTCCAAATCAAACCTATACCAAACTTGACCATATGAACATAACCACACCATGCATGACATATTACATAATCTGAAACTAAACTACCCAAAATTTACATGACTTACATACATGAAATGACAAGCCGAACTAGACATATACTTAATTACATATGCAAGACATTTAACCTAAATCAAGCCAGGCATAAACTAGACAAATTAAATTACGAGGATAAATCAACCACAATCGACCTAAACGAGGTTAGAAAGGTATGATTTGAGGATCCATGATTTTTCCAAGTTTACACATAATTATCTTTCAATTCTAGGTCCAAACTAGCATATAATCACATACATAACTAACATAAGGTCAAATCTTATGAAACATATCTCTACCCATCCAAAATAAAGCTAAACATGTTCCATAATTTTCAAAATAGTAATTTCAAGATTCTAGTTTCAAGGACTTTTGAGAAGAATTACTAATCATAAGTTCACAAAGCTAAACTAGTCAAATCCAAGGTCCATAAGTTAAATCATGCATATTTTCTAATCAAAATGGGATCAAATAAATAGACGAGCTTGAGAAACCTACAGGAAGCTCCCGTGAATTTTACGGATTTTTCAGAATTTTCACCCTGCTATTTTTCCGGCATTTTCTCTCGATTTTCGGATTTAATAAATCCAATAAAACGGTTGAACCGACGTTGAACCGGGCGGCGACGGAGGGCGGCGGCGGCGTTCGCGGCGGGCGACGGTGACAATCGCCGGCCGGCCGGCGACCGAGGGCTGCCGGCGGCGAACGGCAAAGCGATGGGGTGGAGGCGGGCAACGGCGGCGGCGGCAAGGCAGTCTCACGGCGGTGCCGGCCAGAACAGGGGAGGCCGGCGGGGCTTCCGGCGATGGCGACTGAGGGGTTTACGTCGGCGGCGGCGGCTGGACAGCGGCCGAACGGCAATGGCGAGGGCGAGGAAAAGAGGGACCGGAGGCTGGTGGCGACAAGGGAGGCAGGGTCGTGCGTGCAGACGGCGGCCCACACAAGTCGGAGGTGCGGCGGCGGGTCCCGAACGGCGAGCGACGTCGGCGAGGGAGAGAGGAGAGGAGGGCTACGGCGTCGCGGCCGGGAAGAGAGGGAGAGAGAGAGATGGGAGAGAAAAATAGTGAGAAGAGAGAAAGTCGACAGGGGCGGGGGGATTCGCCGTCACACCGCGGTGCGTGGGCGGACGGTGCAGGCGGGGCCGGGGGGGGCGGACAGGGGCGGAGGCGCTGGAGGGGACGGAGTCAACGCCGGGGGGGGGGGAGTAGGATGGTGACGCAAGGGGAGGGGGGACGGGGGGGGGGTGGTCGCATGGAGCCGGGGGGGGATGAGGGCCAAGGGCGAGGCCGCGGGGGCTGACGGCGGAACAATGCGGGGGCGGAGAGGACGCAACGACCAACGTCCGAGGCGTGGTCGTACGGGTGCCGGGTGGCCATGCAACGGCGGCCGGAGCGGCCGCCGCGGCCTAACTCCGTCCCGGCGACGGCTGCGGGCGGAAGGCCACGCGCTACACGGTCGAGCGAGGGCGACATGGAGGCGGCTGACGGCGGGCGGGGGCGGCGGCTGGGCTGGATAACGACTGCGGCGGCCAGGCAGGGAGGCTGGACAGCGTCGGTGGGGGGGTGTGTGTGTGTGTGTGTGGCACGCGGCGCCAAGGGGACGACGCGGGAAGGTGCGGCCGCGTACGACCGGCAATCGGCGGGAACGGCGGCAGACGAAGAGGAAGAGAGAGAGGGATGAGAGCTCGACGAGACCGGAGGGGGCGCGCGTAGCCGAGAGGGAGACGGCAGGCGACGGCGACGGGGATTTCATGCGGCGGCAGGTCGCGCGCTTTCTCTCGCCGGGAGAGAGAAAAGAGGGAGAGAAATAGTTACGGCGTGGTGGAGGGTTCAAGCAGAAATATATATATATACACATTAAAAGGAGTAGAACTCCAAATTCGGTAGGACTTCTCTGTTACGTAAAAAGAGGGGGAATAAGAATTTGAGTGATAACATACGTACTTCCACGTAAGGAGGAGAGGTACGTAAAAGATAGAATAATTTAGTGAAAGAAATTCAATGAGATTAATTTCTAGTAGGCTAATCCCACATGATTCTATCCATTCGGGATGAGGAGTTCAAATTAAGAATGACTCTAATCACAAAGGAATTTACTATGGAAGGAACGTGAAGAGATAAAGATAATCGAATCAAAATAAAAAAAGATAACAAAATAGAAACTAAAAATAGAATAACACTAATAATATCACGCTAATAAGAAAAAAAAATATCATAATTTAATACAAGTGCTAAAACTAAAATATTTAATAAAAAATATACCGGATATTACATTCTACCCTCCTTAAAATAAATTTCGTCCTCGAAATTTCTAAACAAAAACTATCAAGAAAGATGATGATGGGAATATTTACAATCTCTCAATCTATTAACTGATCTCTCTTATTTCTAATAATCTATCTAGTATACCTACGTAGCATCATCATCATTCTATCTATCAAACCATTTTGTCTAATCCTTTCTCTATATTAATTATCCAATGAATCATCTATATTCGATCTACCCATCTACATGTATACCTTCTATCTATTCACCTGCCGATCCACTAATCAACCTACCTATCTATCTTTGCATCAATGTACACATCTATCCACATAGCTATCTATCTATCTAACCGTCTATCTATCTATCTAACTAACTTCTCTTACATCAATTTACCTATCCATCTAATATCAAGCTTCAATGCCATCAAGATTCTCAATCTAAGAGACAATCTAAATTACTCTATCTATCTAAGATCATAATCTTCCAATTATTAATTCTATCTAATCAAAACCGATATCATAAACCCGGGCATGACAAAATAGTCATTCCGGCCGGGTTAATGCTCTGATACCAACTTCTGTCACGACCCGGAATTTTAAATAATATAACTTCAAATATGCAGCGGAAATACACAATGTCGTGACAATGGGATGAAACCCAATACTTAAATTCTATAACCCAAACTTAAACAATTAATTCCATAAGATCCAATCATACAAGAGAATAGAACCATACTTCTAAGTCTAATCACACTCTTGTTCAAGAACAACCAAGATCATCTTTCTAAGTAGAAAGTACCAAGAATCTCCAACTGCAAATGACTCTGAATTCCTTTGGTTCCACCTGAACTTCATCTTCAAGCTCCTAAATCTTTAAAACCTGCTGAAAAATTTATCCCACAACGGGGTGAGTCCGGGGACTCCGTAGGATTTACACCCATTTCCCGCCAATCGGATACTAATATATAAACATGCAATGATAGATAACATATTTAAATGGAGATGTAAATACAAACATATAGAATGTCTTCTATATTAAGCTCACAACTCACATCCAAACCATGATTATCTTTAAGGAAAAGATTATGCCAATGCTACTCAATTCTAGACCAAAACACACAAGACCATACCAGCTAGACGAATGACCTCAAGACTTAACTTAACATGACCAAAACAAAATGAGACAAATCTGAATTTTCTAACATGCCACAACTTAACATCTATACATGACACACAACTAACATATTTCATATTCTTTCCAAAACACATAGCCAAAGAGCAAGGGATTGGTTGTCTTGCTTCACATGTACAAATGCATTCACCAGCTCTAATATATACAAGTAACATATACTAAGCTAGCCCAAAGTGCACCTAGGCGGTGGTGACACCAAGGGAAAAACCGCGGTAATCCGGGATCCGTGTGGAGGGCCGGATTCAACTAAGTTACCGTGCCCACGGGCAATTGACTAGAATAGGTCAGTGAGCCTTCATAGCACGTCATATCAAGAGTTCATAACATAATTTCACATCATGACATACTCGACCATACCATGCCTACATGACATAAACATCTAATTTCATAACCTTTCATGCAAGACATAGCATTCATAACGAACTTGACAAGACATATGATAACCCGACTTAATTGAACTTGTTCTCAATGACAACTTGTACTAATCATGACCAAATTGACATGACTAACTATACATAGCATAACCCATGATCCGAAACCAAATTAAACATATTTTCCCATAAACTAGACAAGACTTATACTAACCGACTTGGTTGACATATTCCAAATCAAACCTATACCAAACTTGACCATATGAACATAACCACACCATGCATGACATATTACATAATCTGAAACTAAACTACCCAAAATTTACATGACTTACATACATGAAATGACAAGCCGAACTAGACATATACTTAATTACATATGCAAGACATTTAACCTAAATCAAGCCAGGCATAAACTAGACAAATTAAATTCTGAGATAAATCAACCACAATCTGACCTAAACAGGTTCTGAAAGGTATGATTTGAGGATCCATGATTTTTCCAAGTTTACACATAATTATCTTTCAATTCTAGGTCCAAACTAGCATATAATCACATACATAACTAACATAAGGTCAAATCTTATGAAACATATCTCTACCCATCCAAAATAAAGCTAAACATGTTCCATAATTTTCAAAATAGTAATTTCAAGATTCTAGTTTCAAGGACTTTTGAGAAGAATTACTAATCATAAGTTCACAGGCTAAACTAGTCAAATCAAGGTCCATAAGTTAAATCATGCATATTTTCTAATCAAAATGGGATCAAATAAATAGACGAGCTTGAGAAACCTACCTGGAAGCTCCTGTGAATTTTCTGGATTTTTCAGAATTTTCCTGCTATTTTTCTGGCATTTTCTCTGATTTTCGGATTTAATAAATCCAATAAAACGGTTGAACCGACGTTGAACCGGGCGGCGACGGAGGGCGGCGGCGACGTTCGCGGCGGGCGCACGGCGTGACACCGCCGGCGGCGGCGACCGAGGGCTGCGGCCAGCGAACGGCAAAGCGATGGGGTGGAGGCGGGCAACGGCGGCGGCGGCAAGTGGGGGCCCGCTGGCGGTCGCCGGCCGAACCAGGGAGGGCCGGCGGGGCTTCCGGCGATGGCGACTGAGGGGTTTACGTCGGCGGCAGCGGCTGGACAGCGGCCGAACGGCAATGGCGAGGGCGAGGAAAAGAGGGACCGGAGGCTGGTGGCGACAAGGGAGGCAGGGTCGTGCGTGCAGACGGCGGCACTCAAAAGTCGGGGGTGCGGCAGGGCAGGTCCCAGCAACGGCGAGCGACGTCGGCGAGGGGAGAGAGGAGAGGAGGGCTACGGCGTCGCGGCTGGAAGAGAGGGAGAGAGAGAGATGGGAGAGAAAAATAGTGAGAAGAGAGAAAGTCGACAGGGGCGGGGGGATTCGCTGGCACACCGCGGTGCGAGGGCGGACGGTGCAGGCGGAGCCGGCGACGGCGCACAGCGGCGGTGGCGCTGGAGGGGACGGAGTCAACGCCGGGGGGGGGGCAGTAGGATGGTGACGCAAGGCGAGGGGCGACGTGGAGCGTGTGTTCGCATGGAGCCGAGGCGGAATGAGGGCCAAGGGCGAGGCCGCGGCGGCTTACGGCGGAACAATGCGGGGGGGCGGAGAGGACGCAACGACCAACGTCCGAGGGCGCGGTCGTACGGGTGCTGGGTGGCCATGCAACAGCGCTGGAGCGGCTGCCAAGCGACTAACTCCGTCCGGCCGACGGCCGCGGGCGGAAGGCCACGCGCGCTACACCTGGCCGAGCGAGGCCGACATGGAGGCGGCCGACGGCGGGCGGTGGCGGCGGCCCGGGCTGGATAACGACCGCGGCGGCCATGCGAGGAGGCTGGACGGCGACGGTGGGGGTGTGTGTGTGTGTGTGTGGCACGCGAGCGCGGGGACGACGCGGGAAGGTGCGGCCGCGCACGCACGGCAATCGGCGGGAACGGCGGCGGACGAAGAGGAAGAGAGAGAGGGATGAGAGCTCGACGAGACCGGAGGGCGCGCGTAGCCGAGAGGGAGACGGCAGGGCGGCGGCGACGGCGATTTCATGCGGCGGCAGGTCGCGCGCTTTCTCTCGCCGGGAGAGAGAAAAGAGGGAGAGAAATAGTTACGGCGTGGTGGAGGGTTCAAGCAGAAATATATATATATACACATTAAAAGGAGTAGAACTCCAAATTCGGTAGGACTTCTCTGTTACGTAAAAAGAGGGGAATAAGAATTTGAGTGATAACATACGTACTTCCACGTAAGGAGGAGAGGCACGTAAAAGATAGAATAATTTAGTGAAAGAAATTCAATGAGATTAATTTCTAGTAGGCTAATCCCACATGATTCTATCCATTCGGGATGAGGAGTTCAAATTAAGAATGACTCTAATCACAAAGGAATTTACTATGGAAGGAACGTGAAGAGATAAAGATAATCGAATCAAAATAAAAAAAGATAACAAAATAGAAACTAAAAATAGAATAACACTAATAATATCACGCTAATAAGAAAAAAAAATATCATAATTTAATACAAGTGCTAAAACTAAAATATTTAATAAAAAATATACCGGATATTACATCCAACCTTGACAAGTGGCAGTGGTATTATACCGATCGGCAAAACAAGCGGCGAGTCTCCACCTTGCAGCTTGCCCGGTATCTCCGTAAATGGACCGAAACGAGGTTCCGTTTCCGTCTGCTGGCGGGGAAACGTTGCGCGATCATCGAGCCGGTCTAAAGGCGGAAAGCCAAGAGGATTACGGAGTGTCCAGAGTTTTTGTTACAGAAATATATTTTGGTAACAAAATCCGTACGGGGGCAGAGGAACTGATACACTCGTCGAGTAATTTGAAAATTTCCACGATAAAAATTTAATTTGATTTAATTTATTATGATAAATGATCCAGTTTGAATAAAAAATATAATTTGATTTGTTATTATAAGTTCGTGAGTGAATATTAATTTTTAAAATTAAATTATAAATATTAATACTTATATATTGTTATTTAAATATATTAAATAAATTGAAATTTAAGTTTAACTTAAAAGCAAATTTTATAAATGAGTCAAATTTAGAGTTTTACAACTATTTTTATTGATTTTAAGTTTTATTAACGAATTTGTATATAGTTAATTTTGAATGTGAATTAAACTTTAATCCGGTTAATATTCGAGTTCGACTCAATTAGATTAATAAACAAAACAAATTTGAACAAGAGTACAGTATACTCGTTAAAATTCAAGTTTGATCTCGTGTGAAATAAATAAGTCGAATTTGAATACCATATTACTCAATTCGACTCAATTTATTTGTATCTTTAAAATTTTTGTTAAAAATTATGTCCGATAATTATTATAAAAATAATTTTTACACAATTTCTTGGGCAAGAAAAGAAGTGTGATTTTTTTCTTTTTTTTTTTGCTATACATGGTTTCTCACTCCTTTGTTATCTTATCATATCCGACCTAGTAGATCGATTACTTGGCTGTAGACAATGATTCTTGGTGGGCTGGGCAGTATCATCTCATTCTAGTGTTTACGTCAAATCATATTCTTATGTCTTTTATTGTTGTGTCGGTAAATGCTAATAAAATTTCGGCGCTAGCAGATTTCTACCTTTTTTTTCTTTTTCCCTTTTTTCCATTTCTCTATGTAGATGGATAATAAAAAAGGCGTAAATTAAAATTCAAGAAAAGAAACAGCAAAATACGAATGGGACTGTTACGTAACTAAGTTAGTTACGTACGTACGTATGTACGTCGGTTAATTCCCAAGTGGAGATAAGGATCCGGTGGTTGTTAACCCGATAAGCATCGGGTTATTCAAGTCGATCAAGACTTTGGACAGGGACTAGGAGAGTTCTAGTCGGGATGTGTTTCCTGGGTTGTTCTCCCTATAAATAGCTCAGGCCGGTGGCTCATTTGGGATGTCGGGTGTCGAGGGAGCCACCGGGGGAGAGGTTGTACGTCTGTGGTTTAGTGGAGTTCGACTTCTCCGAGATCTCGTTGTCTTCGTGGTGTGTGCGTCTTGCTCCGTGGGTGATCGATCGCCGGGTTTTCCGCAACATCTGGTATCAGAGCTATGGCTTGATCGGACGGAGTCGAAGACGACACGGTGAAGACGACGTTTGGTGGTGGCGGTATCCCTCCATCGACGGTTCTGCAGCGGCTCCGTGCTGCAGGTGAAGCCTCGGGGCGGTGCTCGGCTGGAGGTGTGCGCAGTTCTAGCTGGCTGGGCAACGGAACGCGATTCTCCTCGATGGTGCGGCCGTGGTGACCGGGTGAGGATCCACAAGAAATTAGCAGGCGCTACGCTGCAAGATCTGCTGGGCGGGGGAGGGAGGCATCTTCCAAGGGCGACGACACTGTTGCGCTGTGAAGGAGACAGCGGCGGTCTCAAGAGAGCAGAAAGGGGCTTGCGGCAGTGTGTGCGCAGAACGTAGGTGGCTGCAGAGCGCGTGGGTGCTTGTGCGGGTGATTGGGTTTCTTTTTTCTCATTTTTTACTATTCTCATTTTATCTCCATTGTTGTAATTACGTGGAAGCCAGGGACTCTGCTGACGTGCGCAGGACGCAGGTGGCTGCAGAGCGCGTGGGTGTTTGTGCGGGTGATTGGGTTTCTTTTTTCTCATTTTTTACTATTCTCATTTTATCTCCATTGTTGTAATTACGTGGAAGCCAGGGACTCTGCTGACGTGAGGGACAGGAGATAGAGAGAGAAAAAAGTAAGAGAGTCCTGCTCGACTCGATAAACTCACGAGCAACTCGATTAAATATTATATTATATATTTATTTTTAAAAATTAAATTTTAAGTATTAATATTTATATATTGTCATTTAAATATATTAAATGATTTAAAAATTGAATTTAAACTTAGATTGAGTTTCATAAATGAGTTAAATCTAAAGTTTCAGAAATAACTTTTCCTTAATTTTGGGTTTATAAAAGAGTTTGTATATAACTTAAGTTTGAATATGAATTGTATGTACGTCGGTTAATTCCCAAGTGGAGATAAGGATCCGGTGGTTGTTAACCGGATAAGCATCGGGGCTATTCAAGTCGATCAAGACTCTAGATAGGGACTAGGAGAGTTCTAGTCGGGATGGGTTTCATGGGTTGTTCTCCCTATAAATAGACCAGGCCGGTGGCTCATTTGGGATGTCGGGTGTCGAGGGAGCCACCGGGGGAGAGGTTGTACGTCTGCGGTTTAGTGGAGTTCGACTTCTCCGAGATCTCGTTGTCTTCGTGGTGTGTGCGTCTTGCTCCGTGGGTGATCAATCGCCGGGTTTTCCGCAACATGGGACATAATCATTAGCATCTCAGGAAGATTTGGATAGGGTGTGTGGTTGCAAAATATTTCTATCTATTTTTTGTGATAAATTAAAGATTTAAAAAATCGAAGGCAAATGGCAAAATTTTCTTGCTTGATGAGGTATGATGTCAAAAATAGTAAAGATCATAGAACCAAAAAAAAAAACGATAAGGCCGCAAGAGGGAAAAAAAGAGCTCTCATATATTCTCTTGCACCAATAAATATTTTTAAAAAATACACACTTCTATAATAGTTGTTAAATAATTTTATGATAAAGTTTAATACAAATATATTGCCATAGCGAAAATTCATTTTGGCAGGCAACCAAACCCCGTGGAACAAGGTGTTTCCTCGAGAACACACACATATATATTTAAATATATTCATGCAAATTGATTAAATTTTATGGGATGAATATATAAACTCTTAACAGTGACAATAATCATTTTGGGGAGCTCCAAATATCCCACACGTCTACTTTTTTTTTCTTTTCGCCCGGAAGCTTCTTCGAGTATTTACGGATGCCTCGGAGGGACTTTCGACGACTGCGCGAATCACGCCCTCGTCTCGGCGTCGTCGTCGCCGTCGCCGTCCCGCCCTCTCTGCATCACCATCTCGAAGCCATTAGAGGCACGGCAATCCTCACCGGAAATTGGGCCCTCCCGTGGGAACGAAGGCCGCGGCGGCGAGTTGGGCGGAGAGGCGGGGCGTGATAACCCTCCATTTTTCGCGCCCCCTTCGGTCCCTTTTGGTTTTTGCTCGCCGCAGCAGCAGAGACGGCGGGAGGTGGAGATCCGAGTTGATTTGACGCGGACGGGAGTTAGAAGAGACGCGAGCGATGGCAGAGGGGGAGACCAGCATCGACGACGGCGAGGGCTTGCTGGAATTCGACCAGGAGCTCCCCTCTAGGAGATCCAGGGTAGCGCCTGCCCTTCTCCGGGTCGACGCGCGTCTCTCGGTTCCTTCCCGTTTTGGTCTCTTTGTTCCGACGTTCTGATGGTTCCCTTGGCTTCAGAAGGAGCTGCTCGCGAGGCAGGCGGCGCAGACGAGGGAGAGGTTGTCGAAGCAGGCGGTGCAGACCAGGGAAATATTATCGAAGCAAGCCGTGAAGATCGCGAAGCAAGCCGAGGAACACGAGCGCTTCATCAATAAGGTCCGCTTCATGATCCATGTTTTTAATCGATCGAGTCTCTGTATCATTTTGTACCTTTCTATATAGATTTCGTCGTCGGTAAGGCTATTGCTACATAGTAAATTGTCCTATTCGACTTTTCGTCTCCGTGCGCTTGTTGTGCCCCCGGTGTTTTCTGGGGATATTTTGATCGCTACGGGTACTCTGCTTAAAATTTCAGGTGACGCACTTGGTGGGCGTGCTTGGGTTCGGTGGGTTCTGCTACCTCTTGGGAGCGCGTAAGTTGTGTAGATCACAGAGTTTCAATCTGTTGCGCGACGTCAAATGAAAGATGGTTAAACATGCCGATTTTGGATGAGCAGGACCCCAGGATATTCCTTATGTATACTGCTTCTTCTATGTCATCTTCGTACCGCTGAGATGGATATATTATCGCTTCAAGAAATGGCATTACTATCTGTTGGTGAGTAACAATCATAAAAGGGCTTCTATTGAGTTAATGAATTTGAGATAGTTAGGAATATAAATTAGAAGTTGCAGATATTTGGTGCTGTTCACGATATGGTTTCGTGGGTACAAATTGTTACTTTTCCTTCCTAGTCTCTTGTTGCCAATTATACATTCATTCCCGGACCTTTGTTCAGCAAATTCCTATAAATGTTATTCCAAACCCCATTCATTTGGTCCTCGCTTAAGCCCTCTCACTGGGCCATCCTTCATTCCCATGACTGCTGTTATGTTTCTCATCTTAAATGTTATTGGCAGCTCCCACAAAAATGTTACCTGTCTTAAACATCGTATTAGTCCTACTGGGGTACTCCTTAATGTCCTTTAATCACGACAACTTTCTAGCTTTAGCAATGTTTTGCTTCTCTGAATCTGGTGGAAACATCGTGGATGGCTGATCTGACTATCTTATTGGTGTCATTTTTGTTGCATTTCAACTTAAATTGTCGGGTCTTTACACACATTCTTTTTAGTTATCCCTAATTGTGTCTATATCCTTCTTAAAAGCCTATTGTTCAATCAGTGTACACCTATAAACATGGAAATGTTGCAGATGTCCCTAACATGACTTTATAGTTGTGTAACTTTACATAGTTTTTAAGTTAATGATTGTTTCATATCTCTCTCTCTCTCTCTCTCACACACACACACACACGCACACACACACACACCCACACACACCCACACACCCACACACACATGGGGGGTGTATGGGGTATCATGATCAGTGGGTATGGGAGGGAGAAGATGGGTTGTTTGCTGAAGCAGATGGGAGAGGTACACCTTGCTGAGGCGATGAGCATATGAGAATGACCGTTAGATATGATTTTTTAAGAACTTTAACTTGTAGGACTAAGGCCATAACTACAACATTTTCGTAAGCTCAAAGGGTGCTTCAGGATGATTATGCAAATAACCCTTTCTTTAAAATTAATGGAGCTATTGTACTCTAGAAGTTCAGTATGTTGTGCTTGAGAGATGATCCAGAAGTATCACGGACTCCACATCAGGTCTTCTTTTGTCTTTTCATCTGTCAGTTTAGATTTTAGAACTCTAGTTGTAGGATGGGCAATTTGTCCACTCACTAGAAAATCATCTCACTCTACGTGCTAATGCTTTCTTGAAGACTTTACCCAATTTTGTCATTTATTTTTTTACCGGCTATTTGTTTTTGTCTCTCACCTGCAAAATGTTCTTCTCAGTAAAAATATAAGGTTTTATTCCTTGAAACCCAGTAGGGAAGTATCATATGTTGGGATTGGATCTGTTCAGGCCTGTCTGATCCAGATTAGTCGATATGGATCCAATCCAGACCAGAGGAGACCAGGTCATATCTGACCACCCAGCTAGCCGTTGGACTAGATATTGGGCTGATCCAACCCAATTGAATTGGGCTGAATTGGCTGATATCTTCCAATGCGGAGTTGGATTGGCCTATCAGGCTCAGTATTGGATCGGATTATTGGATGGCCAAAAATCCGATCAGATCAGCCAATCCCATCTGATCCGGCTTTCCGTGCTTGAATCCAATCTCTCGGACTAATGTTGTGAAGTATTGCGTGTTGCAGTGATAATTGGAAGAAAAAAGTGTGTTCCTGCTAACTGCTTTCACCTGCTACTGTTTCTATTCTGATTTTCCTATTTCTGTTTTCTGTATTCTGTACCTTACTCTGTGTTGCATTTTAATCCAGCTTTTATATACTTAATAGGTTATAAATTTCTGTTTTTTTCTTTGCAGGATTTCTGCTACTATGCTAACACAATATTTATTGTCACACTTCTTTTTTTTCCAAAACATGAGAAACTTTTCATGATCTGCTTCTCATTTGCAGAAGTAAGTATAAAGCATGACTCAGCTTGAAAATGCACTTTCTTATCCACTTGAGCTTTCTTAATCTACATTTTTTTCTGCTACAGGGACCACTGGCTTGGGCACTTATTGTCTGGCGATGTAGCCTTGTATTTAGTTCTCTTGACAAAATTGTCAGTGTCCTAATTCATCTTCTACCTGGTCAGTATGTCATCTTTCTATTGACGCAATCACATCTTGATGATATTTAATCTTTTATTATGTATACAACATAGTTTCCTCATACTCAGCCAGCTTATTAGTTTTCTTCATGACATTTTACTTTCTCCTTGAATACAGTACTGATTGATGTGATACAACTATCTAATATGTTTCATGTTGTATGATATCATTTGCTTATGACTTTTATTTTCAAAGATGGCCTTCTTTATATGATGATCATAGTTTGGATTCCTCATGATGCTTCTAGTTCCATTTATAATATTTTTAGCACGCTTGCACAAGTTTTCATCACTAGATCTTGGGAGTTGTGATCTTTCTGGAAGTACCTGCCTTCCTGGGATTGGGATGTGGATGTGCAAAGAGTTGAAGCTTTTTGTGATTCGGACATCATAACGTTTTCTCTAGGAAAACCACGAAAAGAAGAGTGAAAGGATTTTAAGAAAGAAAGACTGTTCCCTACCAGATTATGGCTTTAAAAAAATGATAAAGTCACATCATTGTATCTTGGGTCCACATTCTGAACCCATGTTTAAAATGAGGTTGTAGAATAGTAGCTACCTTATTTTGGTATAAATAGTGTGAACAGGGACAAGTTCAAAAAATATTTATGAATCTAATGCATAAATATGTGCACATAGGGAATTCCTTTTTTACAAAGGGAAGTCTGGAAACCAACATGTGTAACAAAGTTTGGTATGACGTGTTTGACTAGAATATGAATAGATGGTAGACCACCAAGAGACTAGGAAAAGAAAACAATAAAAAAGAATTCAATCACTGGACTGCTACATGTGCAAATGCTTCCAAGAATAACCTGGTAAACCAATTCATAGGGGATTCTTTTTTATAAGGGGAAGTCTAGAAACCAATGTGTAACCAAGTTTGGAAATATCTGTTTGACTGGTATATGGATAGATGGTAGAACCACCAAGAGACTAGGAAAAGAAAAGTTAGTAAACAAACAGAATGCCATTGCAGATCTCTGATATTCCAACTTAAAATCTTTATGAGATGATTATTTTACCCCCTATGCTCTTCTTAACCAACCAGATTCCTCAATGTGCCCATTGGAAGAAAGTAACTTTGAGTTCTGCATTGGATTGTCTGCTGTAGCATCTTCAGAGTCTGCCCTGGAATTAGTCTTAAAGGGGACAAGTGCTCCCTGAAATAAATCAGCCCCCTTCCCATGGAAACCTACTTACTGTTGCCAGGTTCACCGACAGCTCAGGAGGCTTCATAACTCCTTGCAGGGACTGAATAAGATGGCTATCTGCTCTGTTAGACTCCATTGATTGCAATGGTACGGAAGACTCCTCCAGGGAGGGGCCAATCAATGCTTCAACCTCTGTCTATGTTGTTAGAGGCGTTCGCCTGAACTGCCTAGGTGGTGAGATGAGGCAAGGTGTTGACAAACACCTCGCCTTGCTTGAAAACATCTCACCCACCTATGCCAAACAGATCCAGTAAGACTAGATCCGTTTCTTAACTTAACCACCCCTATTAGCCATGTCTTGTTGTTTTGACTTTTTTATTTATGACTACAATACATAGTTATTAAAATGATGTATTTATTTCAATTTTACAATCATTTTTTAAATTTATTTCAACTATTTATATTAGATATATGTATTATTAAAATATAAATAATTAAACGATAATAAATGCTTCAGGTGCCTGAGGCACCTCGCCTTGGGTGTTTGAAGCAAGGCGCCAGGTGCTCGTCTCGTGCACCTCACGCCTCAGATAACATAGACCTCTATAGAGAGACTGGAGCCTGGCACTACAGCAAGCTGGTCAGCTGAAGAAGTTGTATCCTTGTGACTTGAGCACATGCCCAACAGATGATCGTCACATGACTCAAACCTGGAAAATCTGGTAAGAATCTCCTGAAAACCACACCAGGCTTTGGTCACTGCTTCAGGAAGAGTAAGTTCCAGAGTAAGTTCAAGACCTGATACATGTTGGCGGATCCATGTGCATCTGTTCCCTAGACCATTTAGGGCATAGAAGGTGCTGGGGGCAGCTTCTGCCTCTCCACTTCTTGGAGGTGGCAATCCTGCCGGGATCAGCCTAAAATCGGTTGATCCAAGGCAATTTCGGCAGAAGCTAACCCTGCGATTGGTCTTCCCATTGGGTTTGGCACCTACCTACTGATTTTTATCCCGATCAGTCTATACTACAAACCATGAATTGGATGGACTACCCTTACTAAGAAAGGGATATTGAAAGAAAGGATTACACCTGCACCACAGGGTGGTTACTTGTTCGCACTCAAGCTTCCAATATTAATCTTGCGAGGAGTCCATAGGGTTGCATGGGAAGAGTCAAGGGTGGGAGGAGGGAGAGGTCAGTCAAGGATGTTTTTCAACTTGCTGCTGAGCATGTTCGTGCCACAGCCAGCACATCATTTTTTGTTTTATGTTTACTTGGATGATCTAATGTTTCATGTTTGATTGCACTGAAAGGTGTAATCACCTTGGATTCATTGTTGAGATTGCTTATTACTTTACACAGGAATTGTTTTTTTCACTGTTCGCTGGTGGGATCCTGCCACATTTGCTGCTATGCATTCAGAGGGGGAAGGCAGAGCATCATGGCCCTATGCGGAGAACAAATCTTACCTTTGGACTTGGCTATTTCTTGTCCCATTGGTCGCGTATACTCTTTGGCAGCTTCTTTACTTCTTGATTGTCAATGTATTGCGTCGGCAGAGGCTCCTAAGGGATCCTGAAGTTATGACTTCCTACAGGTACTTTTTCTTCTGGTTCATTTAAATTTGTGTGTGTATGCTATGGCATCAATGGTTAAGTCAAACGATAAGGTAGTTCCCTTTGGTATCCAAAGTTGGTCTGTTTTAGCAGCTAAATTATATAGCTTAAAAGCGAGATTACACAGAGTTCTCATTCACCAATGATATGCGGTGTCTCATGTCACTGAATAGCCAATACTAGGCTGGATAATATTCGGCTTGATAAGTGAAATAAATGGCCCATACTTGTTGCCACTTTGGTATGCCACACATGGAGAGGTAACTTTTCACCCTTGTATACCAAGGAAAACATGTCGATATGCTACAATATGCTTTATGTATAATTTTCTACTTCAGTGGTAGTTATTGCCGTGAAACCAGGTGATGTAGTTATTCGTAGAGTGACTAGTATTGGTAGCATGAAATGTTTGATTTTTTTATCCTCAATAGCAAGGTTCTACCGGGAAACTGGAACTTTTGTTTGCTTGTAAGAGGGAAAATGCCACCGGGACTGTGCAAGTAAATGGTGAAATTCCATTTTCTTATAGTTGGGGAGTGAGCGAGGAATGTTTCTTGTTGCATTTTTCGCACGAAGAAGGCATCACTCCGTCACAGTTAAACTAATTCGGAACATCTGTTGTCAATATGATGCAATTTACCAGACGATTTGTTAGCCCATGATCTTATATTGGTTATTTTGTTCCTGCTGTTTCCTTTGTGAGCTCATCAGCAGATTGGTGAGTCGTGACCCTACAGATTTATTTTGTTCTGCTTGTTTCCTTTTATCTACATATATAACGTATGGCATGTCTTCTGAAAAAAAAAAATCGGCATCGCTTACGTTGTTTTGACTCATCCAGCGGTATAATTTCATTATGACAGAGAACTGTCGAAGAAAGCACAGAAGGCCAACAACATATGGTGGCGTTTAAGTGGCGTCCTTGGCGATCAGAATCGCAATTTTATGTATATCCTACTCCAGGCGGTGTTCACGGTAGCGACCATGGCCCTCACGGTCCCGATATTCCTCTCGTATGAGTTGCATGTTATCTTCCAGATTCTCAAAGTATCGGCATCCATATGGAATGGCGGGAGTTTCCTGCTCGAAGTCATGCCAAGGCAAGTCGTGCTGAAGGAGAAGAAGAAATTGGAGATGAAACCCATGCCTGGTCAAACCGACCTTCCATCCGGTGATCTTCTCACGAACATCCACCAGTCCGATGGGCAAAACCACACTGAGGCATCGCGTACGGATGCTGTCAATTAGCTAGAAAATACCTTTGACGTTTTGGCCTTCCTGAAGTGGGTGCTCTTTTCTTTTCACGTAGCTCATCGCTACGGTGGAGTGTATATTCTCTCTATAGGGAAATGATCGTACGATTGATTCCGCTTCTCTAGCCTGTGAACCGCCATGGTTGCATATGTTCTTGAGTACTGTAAAGCGAGACCGGTGACTCGGCGAGCGAGTTATGAGTTATGGGATCAAATCATGGAGATGGGTTCTTTCCACGCGGTCACGAAAAATAGATAGGACGAATCTCTAAACACTCGTGGGAATGATACCGATTCAATAAAAAACGATGAACCTCAACAACTCGAGCTAAAATAGATTGAGTAGATATTGTTTGATTCGGCGCATTCCGTTTGAAGAGTTTTAGAAATCATTGTTAAAATACCATTAATGTGGTATACCAATGTGTGCGGATTTGCTTTGCGTTGATTCCAAACACTTCTCCGATCAGAACAACGATTGTCTCAATCAAAATTTAAAGATGGAACCGAGTCAGCCGACTAATGAAATGTTAACCTCCGGGAGAACAAAAAAGCATGTCATGGAACGAGGGTTAAACGCGCAGAGCAGGCTACCAGATTGAGGGGTTTTTACTTCACCATTCCATGCGCTGTTGGCAATATTGCCTGCCCGGTGACACTGTGGCCAATTCAAATAAAAAAAATTTAAACCTCTACCCTGCGCATTCTCATGCAGTTGGTTGCATATGTTGTACTTTTTCCCACGGCAAAGATCAACGATCTGAGAATCGTCCAATTCTTTCATGCACTGATAAATTGTGTTAATGTCCCTGTTGACAGCCAGTTTATATCATTCTTTCACGCGCATCTGTCATATACTACCACTCTATATGCTCGATTGTGTTAGGTGTAATTTCTAACCATAGAACAACTGTTTTTTCTTATAACTAGCTTGGGATGACTTTTCTTAGAGACGCCTGCGCGGATCCCGTCCATTTCATCCGTAATTTCTCTCGGGTAATCTGGCACCGTGTTATTGCCCTGTGATCTGGTTTCTTTCTGGAAGGGCTTGCCTCGCACGAACAACCTGTTGGGCAATCCGGTGAACAGAGCTACATACATTGCTCCGTAATGTTTAGGTCTACGCGCATTTTCAGCTGATAGTAATTAAGAAATAATTCCCGTGCACTTTTGTTGTCATCTATTCTAGCATTCAGTCCCTCCTCCGAAATTACGGATCCCGTCCATTTCATCCGTAATTTCTCTCGGGTGACCAAACAATCTGGCACCGTGTTATTGCCCTGTGATCTGGTTTCTTTCTGGAAGGGCTTGCCTCGCTAGAACAACCTGTTGGGCAATCCGGTGAACAGAGCTACATACATTGCTCCGTAATGTTTAGGTCTACGCGCATTTTCAGCTGATAGTAATTAAGAAATAATTCCCGTGCACTTTTGTTGTCATCTATTCTAGCATTCAGTCCCTCCTCCCCCTTCTGGCTTGTGGCCCTGGATTTTCTAGGATCCTTCTCGGAGCGCTGTCAAAATGACCTCATCCCTCTCTGCTCCTGCAATTACTGCTCGGAGCCTTTCATCCTGCGATTGGTTGTTACTGGAATACAGAACGGTAGACATCTATCCAACCAGAGCAAATTCACCACAAGTTAAAAGACTAATCTAATTTATCTCCTAAATATTCAAGCTCGGCTAACTGCATATGGCCAGTATCTCTCAATTTCGACACCAAACGAGCCCTCCGAGACATGCTCCGCTGCACGCTGATTCGCATTTTTTTCCTCAAAGATTCGCATGTTTGACAGTGATGTAATGTAAAAGTATGTATACTGGGGAAGACCATAATAAAGACGATCAGACACTGCTATACGGCAGATCCAACATTATAAGAGGATAGCGCTCCAGAACTAGGTGCGCATATCAAAAAAGGAAAAGCCACGGAAACAGAGGCACAACGACGGCGGCGGCGGTAAGGAGAGGAGCGACCGATCTGCAGCAGTTAACGCTTACGCACCTCGACCTTGATACTCCTGGGCTTCCTGCGCTCCCCCGGCGACAGTTTCGGAATGGTAACCCTGAGCTCTGCTTGGATACTATTTTCAATGATGACGGCGGAAATGTCGTCGAAATTGAAGTCCTTCGGCATCGTGAACTTGCGCACAAATTCGCTGACCCTAGGATCGCACATCCGCCGATACATAACCGGTCCCCCCTCCCCGACCTTGCGCTCGCCGCTGACGATCAGAACATTGTCGTTCTCCACCTCAACTTTGATACCGCCGGAGTTGAACCCCGAGATGTCGACAACGATGACGTAAGAGTCGCGACACTCCTTGACATCCGCGGATGCCATGGCCTTCGCGTCGCGAAGGCGGACGGGGGTGCCGCCGCGGGTGGGCTCAACCATGACTTGAGAGCAGTGAAACTCGTGGACACCCGTGGAGGCCGTCGCCTCGGCGTCGCGGGCGGAGGTGAAGGCGGGCACAGTTATGAAAGGTTTGAAAACAGGTTTGAAAAACACAGGTCTGCTGAAAGCCATAGTATTGAGGTAGAAGGGCTCGGAATAAACACAATATCAGATCTCAAGCAATCAACACGAGACTATCTCCACCATTTTAACAGCGTTGAGAGGCTGGAATCCGGCACGCTCGGAGAAGGCTTGTTTACTTCTCGATGAGAAGGCGCGGCGAGGACGGGGGTTCTCGGCCTTTCATAGGCGCCGGAGAAGCCGAAGAGAGAGTCCGGCGCTTGCTTCGAAGCGTCTTTCTTCATGTCTTCGGTCTTCGGAAGGTTTCAATACATCGTCGAACAATCGCGTCGGTTCCCGTCTCGCTCCTCCTCCCGAGAGCGGGAAAATGTCGAGTTTGCCCTTTGGTCTTTCGCGACGAAAGGACGAAACCCGACCGGCACCTTTGAATTTTCGAAGGGATAAAAAAATTTAGCTACGAGCCTACGATAACAGATAAAATTAGAATTGTTATTTTCGAAGGAAAAATAGATTTGTTGATGAATCAAGTTTCAGCGGACCCGGCCTCATAAATTCGTGAATAACTTAACTAAACATTTGATCAATTATTCGTTCAAAAATATTATTTAAAAACTAATTATAAATATTGATAATTAAATAATATCATTTTTTACGTCGATGAGTTGAAATAAATTTGGATTTTAGGTCGAGCTTGAGTTCGCGAACAAATCCAAGGTGGAGGTGTTTGAGTTTTATAATTGAGTCTATGAACTTAATTTAAGTTAATTTGTCGGCTAAATTAAGTAATGAGTTAAATTTTAACGAGAGTACGAATCTATTAATAAAAATTAAATGAGCCAAATTTGAGCAATACGCTAATTCCGCTATTTTTGAGCCAGAACATGGCTCATCGCATTGATTGAGCTAACTAGGTTGGGTGACTGGGGCTGAGCTGAGGTTGTACTGCTGGCATCACCCATTTTGAGTGGTCAAGAGGACTTTTTTTTTGAAGAAACTAGACAGTAACATAAACAGGAGTACATAAACATAATTACAAATACACAAACACAGAAAAAAAAGAAACACAAGTAAACACACCACAACCTTGAACTTTTCTGTCGAAAGTCATCTTCAATATATTGAAACATATCCAAGAAGCGACTTACACAGCAATGTGTCTAGAAGGTCATTTTGCAGAAGTAAGAACTCTATAATAAGAATTTGATAACTATCACGTGATCGAATGATCACATTAGAAGAGTGTGGATAATGTCTAAACCAACAATCTCGTAAAACTGATGATGACTATGTAAAAGACATAAGAAAATATCGAGACAGACATAGACCAGTAGACATATGACAACAACAGGCAAAAGAAACACCATGGTATAAGAGACACCGAACAGCACATTTTCAGTGACACCAAAGATAAGAGATCTAACTCCACAGGTGGACAAAACATTAGAACGTGAATTAATCTACAAGAACAAAACATTTACAAAATATTAGAGGAGGCAGGAAGGAGGGGGATCCACCCCCTCCCCAATCCAAAATTATCTCAAAATATGAAGTGAAAAAACAAGGTGCAAAAGTCTGATGTGGAAGAGCCAAGTCGATAGGTCGTAATGTGCAAATCGATTTGTGTGAGTCGAAGGGGTAGGAGGAAAACCGAAAGAGACCCAAGAGCTTAGGTAAGGCGAAAGCCAAGTAGCAGGATGGAGTGTCGAAAAGGGAAAAAAAAGAGAATACTAGAGAGGGATAGAGAGACCATGAGAGAAGGGCTTGAGACGCAAGACAACGTCGAAGGCACCGATGAAAAAGACAAGAACAGGTGAAGAATTTATTGGAAACGAATATAACCAAAAAAGGGGTTTCCGCCGGAAGAGAAAGAAAGATTCAACGAAGAGTCGATAGAGAGAACCAAGAATGTTAGAAAACCGAAAACGCCGCAAAAATTTGCCGAAGATAAAGATCGATGGCACATTAGAAGTTCGAGAGAGAAAGTCGATGTCATCGAGAGACCCGAAACATCGAGGACGGAGTGCAAAGAGACTCCTGGGAGGCGCCGCTGAAAATGGCGAGAATTGTCGCGGACGAGAACCGGCCGGCTGCAGGCCGGTTGGCACCAGCTAGGGCCGTAAACGGGTCGGATTCGGTAGCGGATTCACCAGAATCCGATTCCGATTCCGATAAGGGTTAAGAGGTTCCGATTCCGATTCCGATAATTTCGGAATCACTATGTTCTGATTTCGATCCGATTCCGATTCCGTTATCGAAATCGGAACCGAATCCGATAAAATCCAAAATGCATATTAAATATTAATTTTTATTCAAAAGTGAGTCAATAATTTACATATAATTAATAAATTTTGATATAATCTTATTAAAATTTTATTTTTATTATTTTATCAATTTATATATTGCATTTTATAATTTATTTAACTTTTTTATTTAATTTTATTTATATATAATTATTTTTTTATCGAAATCGGATTAACGGAAACGGAACCAACTGATTCCGATTCCGATTCCGATAAGCTACCGGAATATCCGATTCCGATTCCGATAGCTTATAGGATACAAAAACAAGTTCCAAACCCGTTAATTTTTATCGAAATCGAATCGGAATATCGGAATATCGGATTCCGTTTACACCCCTAGCACCAGCCCTGTCCCGAGGGCGGGTGGACAGGGTTCGAAGGACGCCGAGCGCCCTCCTTCCCCAGGGGGAAGGTTCAGGTGGGATCGAGCGGGGGCTCGATCCTCGCTCGCGTGCTTGCGCTGCATGCTCTCGGCCATTCGGCCACGGTGATCCAAAAAAAAAAAAGAGAACCGCCAGATTTCCGCAAGGTCCATCAAAACTTCCGAACCCACGAGGGGCCTCAACTTTTGTTTCATCGGTTAAAGATTAGTTGTTAAATTTCGTTGGTTAATTAATCATTTAAATATAGTAGTAACTTCTATTTTTTAAAAAATTCTAGACATGAATAACTAATATTTTATGTTAAATAATTAAATACTAAATTATGACTTTAAATATTGTATCAGGTCAAATCAAATAATATCTTATTTTAATATTTATCAGTCTACTAGGTTAGAACTCTGCCATACGTTGAAATATGGCGCATGGTAAAAGAGGGGGGGAGGGGGGAGGAAAACAACAGGACAAAAATTATCATGGAGAGCTCTATAAAATTATATTTTAAGAAGGTTGTCAAATCCCCCCTACAAAATCAAACACTCAATGGAGTAACACTCAATGGAGTAATAAGTTGTCATTTTTTGTTGATTTCGCCAGCTATCGATATTCAGTAAAAGTTGGCGCTTCCTTTTGTTCGGTAGGGTAAAAGTCCATGGTTCAAGCGTTTGGGGGTGAGCATTAATTAAACCTGCCAAACTGTTGAATAAAACCCAACCGATCAATTTGGTTTAACCAATTTGAGAACAATGAGAGATAAATCTAATAAATTGAAAGGTAATAAAACCTGTTACCATATTATTGATAAAATAACATTTAAATAATTTCACGATAAAATAATAACCGTATCTTAACTATTTATAATCCTAGATAAGTAACTCATATGAGATAAGTTTGATTTATCCTTAATTTTAGGAGATAAATCAAGTTTACCCTCTCGATAAACTAGTGAATCGAAGCTGAAAAACCAACATTATGGTCAGTATCCTTAGTTAAGAGACAAATCAGGCTCATCTCCGGAATATTCAACCTCGTCTGCATATGGTCAGTATCACTTCATTTAGATACCAAACGAGCCCTCCGAGACATACCCAATGCTCGGCTGCACACTGTTTCGCATTTGTTTTTAAAGATTCGCACATTTCAACCGTAATGTAATATGAAAGTATACTAGTGAAGACCATGATATAGATGACCAGACACTACCGACCATACGGCAAATCCAACATTATGAAAGCACTCCAGAACTAGATGCGCATGTTAAGAAAGGGAAAGCCACAGAACAGAGGCACAACAGGTAAGGGCGAAGACTCGAAATCTCTGCCTTCTAGCTAGGGGGGTGAGGACGGGAATGACCGATTTGCAGCAGTTAAGCAACCTTGACCTCGATCATCTTGGACTTCTTGGGCTGCGGCGGCGGCAATTTCTGAACGGTGACCGTGAGCACTCCGTCCTGACAGGCCGCGGCGATGGCATCCAAATTGGCATTGTCGGGCAGCGTGAACTTTCTCATGAACTTGCCGACTCTGCGTTCCATGCGCACATACTTCCCGTCCTTCTCCTCCTCCCGCTTGCGCTCGCCGCTGACGACCAGGACATTGTCGTTCTCCACCTGAACCTGAATATCGCCGGACTTGAGCCCCGGCATGTCGACAACGAAGACGTAGGAGTCGGGATACTCCTTGACGTCGGCGGGCGTGGACGCCATGGCCTTCGCGTCGCGGACGTAGGTGCGGGCGGGCGCGTTGAAGGCCTTGTCCATCTCGTCGGGGATGCCGATCAGGTGCAGCGTCGAGACGACGGGATCATCCAGACCGAAGATCCGGGCGTCCATGGCGACGGATGGAAGCCGGAGAGCGGGGATCTCCGGTGGAACGGTGGGAATCCGGTACACTCGATCGGAGGGGATGCTCGTTTGCTTCACGATGAGTGAGGGGAGGTTGCGAGGATGGATTCTGCCTTTTATCGGTGCCAGAGAAGTCGCTTCGAGAAGAGTCTGGTGCTTTCTTCTTCGAAGGCGTCTGTTTATATGTCTCCGGAAGCTTCACTACCTTCCAGAACAATCGGGTCGTTTCCGGTCTCGCTCCTCCCGAGCGCGGGAAGATGTTGTCCGACTTTGCCCTTGGTCTTTTGTGATGAAAGGACCAAATTCCACCGGCAATTTCAATCCGAAAAGACAGAATTTTAACAATAAAATTAGATTCGTCCATGACTCGAGTTCGAAAAGACTCGGAGTTGTAAATTCTTGAATAGCTCAAATAAATAGATCATTAATTACTGGATCAAAACTTTTACTTGAAAACAAGATCATAAATATTGATAGTTAAATCACAACACTTGGACAGCAATTGTAATAATCGGTTATTTTTTTTAAAAAAAAATCTCACACACTCCCTCGAATTTTTTCTCCTCCACCGCCTTTCCCTTCTCCTTCTCCCCCTTCGCAAACCTTCCTCCACCCCCGGGAGCATCGTCACCGTCGACACACCCGCCTCCCTCTCTCCTTCCTGCCGTCGCCGTCGCCTCCGCTTCTCTTCTTCTTCTTTCCTTGATCCTATCGCCAGATTTAATCCGCTGCGTCTATTGAAAAAATCGGGACATGACAACAATAGATTGAAATAAATTTGAATTCGAGCTTAAACTTATTTCAAGTTCAGCAAACGTATCTGCGTGAGAGTTTAGATTGAGCTTGAGTTTTATAATCGAGTTTAAGCTACGATCGAGATTCCGTTGATAAAGACATTACAAAAAAAATCTTAAAGCATGACATTTAGATTTGACAACAGGAACAAAAATCATCACTTTATTTTACACTTATCACACTTTTACTGACGATTGTCGGTCTCCCTCTCTTACCCTCACTAAATAAGAGTAAATTATATATGTCCTAATGACGAGATAACATCTCCACTTAACGTGTCAAACACGATTCAAAACTATATGACCATGCTAACATAAGGATTACGGAGGCAAACTAACCAATACAATACACTTGGACAAGTAAATTTAAATTCGATTTATGAAAATTTAACTTCACACTCATTTATTATGTTCGACGAACAATATTTAAAAAATAAAACTCGACTCATTAAATAGGTCAATCTCAAACAATTTTCTATTCGACTTGATAAACTCGAGAGTAATTCAATTGAGTTAATTGATTGAATTTCTATCTAATAAATCAAATTATGAATATCAATACTTATATATTATCATTTACATGTATATCAAAATAAAATAAAATGTGAGTTTAAACTTAGTTCGATGTTATAAATGAGCTAAATTTAGAAGATTATAATAAAGATTTCGTTTGATTTTGAGTTTTACAAAATGAATATAAAACTAGTTTAGTTTTGAACGTGGATTGAACTTGAGCCCAATTATTATCAGAACTTGAATTTGTACTCTACTCTGTTAAATAATGAATCTAATCTGAACAGGAGTTTAATATATTCGTTGAGATTAGTTCTACTCGTGTAAAATAAATGAGACTATTTACTACTCCACTCAACTCCACTCGTTTGCACCAGTAACGAAGATGCCCAAGAAAACCCATGTTCGTTAAGGAAAAAAAAACTCCCAACGAAAATGTAAGAGGAATCAGTCCACGATGACATGCCATCTTAATATATTTTACCCTTTCGTCAAAAAAAAAAAAGGGAATCATTCCACGGGGACCGCTCTTGGGCTGCACCGGTCATTCACAGCCACCCGTTTCGGTCGGCTTCGATAAATCCATTACTTAACCGCCACCTAATGGGCCCGAACCGGCTGACCACCTTCGATTTCTTAAGCGGATAATCCGATCCTTGGCCCATCAAACCCCTACTTGGACACCCTCCAACTACCTCAATTTTGTCGTCGAAGGACTTCTGTTTTTCTGTCTTTTTTTTTATCTCAACAAGGCCTCCGGTGAGGAAAGCAGTGCGTACACGCACACGGCTCGTGGAAGCTGTTACGTACCGTGCGGTTCATCCACTCCGCGTGAGAGTAGATTAACAGATTAACCCGCCGCCGTCTGATCTAACCGAATCTGTGATTTCCATCTAAGCAGACGGGCCTATCGGGGATCCGATCCGACACCGCGGAGCGGCAGAACATCCCCTCTCCTCCGGGGAGGCCGATTTTTGTCAGGTCTCGAGAAGCCCGCGGCGGTTTCGGGTCTCGGACAGACGGCCCGGATATCCGGTTGGCGAATCTTCCCGCAACGTTACTCCTGGCCTGGCAGCGCCAGCGAGGCGTCGTCCAGCTTTCTTGTACAACTGCCGGCGGCCCCCACAAAATGCTCGTATTGTCCCCTTAAATTACGCCGTTGCCATCCCGCGCGCCCGGGGGAAGATTAATGCGAGGACCGTGCCGAAGGCGTCGGGCGAGGGCAATTCAGGTATTTCTTTTATTGAAGAGGGCTGTTACGTAATCCAAGCGTCTTTACACGCACCCGCGGCGGATTTTTAAATTTCACCCGGCGAATACGTGAGCACAGTCGGGGGGTGCCGGTACCGCCGCCACGCGGAGTCGTCTCGGGCCCTGGGAGACGGCGCGGCGCAGGAGCTTGAAGCGGGTGCGGTGCGCTGACCGCAGATACCCGGGACCCACTCCAGCTCTGCCGGGGGATACCGGCGGCAAGTCGTCCCCCCGGTCCTCGTAGTGGCGGCTTATCGCGATTTGACGAGAACACCCCCCGGCCGCGGTAATAGTAATACGGACCGCTCCTGAGCTAAAAAACATCTTTTATATATATATATATGCACATATCCGGAAAAGGGAAGAAAAAAGGAAAAGGCAGGGGGGGGAGGAGAAGGGAGGTGTGGAAAACGGGGAGACGTTGTGGACGGCCAGGCCAGCCGTCTCCGCCGAGAACCCTCCCCCTTTGCTCGCGCCCGCTGCTGCTGTCTTCGCAGATCCCTGCTGTTCGAGCCTGCCGTTTGCTCCATTTTTCTGATCTGAATTGGGAAGCCTTGCTCCGATGAACGATGGTAGGAAACCGGATTCGGCACTTTCCCGTGTCGGTTTTGTTTACGCGGATAGAATTGCGGATCAGACGGCGTAGCTAGGTTTTGCAGCGCGAACGAGTTTCCGAATGGCTGCGCGCTCCTTTTCTTCTGAATTGGATTGGTGGATGGCTGCCGGAGCTCGTAAATGTTAGTTAGATGGAGGAGGGATTCAGCCATTTTGAAAGCAATGAGTTGGTCGTGGAGCAGCACTCGTGTTGCTGATGGATTGGCTGGTCCACCTTCTAGCAAATCAGTTTATCGTAGAGTAGAACTAGAACTTATCTACAAAACGGAAGTATGGTTCGATGCTCTTGAAGTCACCATACGAGCACCTTCTTTCTTGTTCAAATGTTATAGTGTTTGTTGACCATCCAAATCGTCTTCGATTGGCACGCTTGTCCTTATCAGACGGGAGCATGATCATCCTTACAAAGGGGACAGCGTAACAATCCTTAGACAATTAGCTGCCAATCTTTTTGTTACGACTATACTTACTTTGGAAATGCACATAATGCTTGGCACTAGTTTCATGCTGATTTCTGCACATGGGATGGGACATTTTCATTTGCATCACAGACTTATGGTGGTTGGTAACTTCAGAAACTAACCTTGTCATGTAGGTTTTGTTGACAGACACTGAAAACGTCATTGCCTTTATATCCCAGAAGGAGCAGCCACTTAATAGCTAATCCCCTGTTTGGTAACACTATTAGACACCTCTATCACTATTAATTTTAAAATTGATATTGTTGGTAGTCATCTTAAGGTGTTTGGCTAATAGTATCAATTTTAAAATTTGTAGTGCAAACAACACATGTTATGTAATACAAGTGTCAACTTGTATCATTTTTGATATCGATACTCCATCTTCTAAAAATATCAATATCAATACTAATATAGTATCATTTTTGATACTCTAACCAAACAGGCCAAAAATTTCTACTAGGAAAACTCAGTACAAAAAATTGGCTTTTTCTCGCGAACATGTTTCTGTGCATATCTGATTTTACTTTGTGGGTTTCATGACATTTTATTGATCTAGCAGGTAGCTGTTACATGATACATATATATCAGAGTCAAATAACACACCATCTTTTTATTTGTTAGGTTGTCGTCATGTTGATGCTATTACTAATTGACAAATGGCCTAACAACAATTTCTTTTATTTCTCTATAGGACTAGGACGTCCTTATATTATACTAATAGTTCTGAAGTGAAAAACTTATGCTTCTTTTCTAACTTGTCGATCCTCAGTTGACAGATGATCAATGTGACTTGTTCTCTGACCGGCTTAGTTTTTGCAGGCGGCTCCAGTCAACATTGTTGTAGGATCTCATGTATGGATTGAAGACCCAGTATTGGCCTGGATAGATGGCGAGATCGTCCGAATTAGTGGTCAAGACGTACATGTCCAGACCACAAATGGCAAAATGGTACATATGCCAACATTAGTTTCTTATTGTTTAAAGGTGCAGATACCCATGGAGGTTATCTTGAATTCCAGCCTTACAGGAATGAATCCATAGGTTGTTAAACCTATTTTTTTCTAAATATTTAGTTGATAAAACTTTTGTTTCTAAGCAAGTAAAAATTGATTAATCATTTTATAAGTGATATGCGATCATTTTTATCGAAGGCGACATTAGTGCTACTTAACTAATACTGTAGAAAGAAAGTTACAAACATGATGGAGATGGTAAAACTCAAAATAAAAGAAAAAAGAGCACACCTGCCAGCGAAGAGAGGACAGAAGAAAAAGGAAACTGAACCCTAGGAGGAGGACCTCTAGAGAGAACAAGAAATTATAGAAATAACTCCCGCATCATCTACTAGACACTAATTTGTATCACACATTTGTTTCTAGAGAAACAGTAAAGATCTGCACATTCAAAAAAGAACAATAACTGGGCAAGGGAGGGAAAGGGAGAGGGCATACCCATCCATAAGATGGATGTTTTGTATGCCAAGAGGGCTACCCTCCAGCTACCCAATCAGAAATCCTGCAGCAACAGTTAGGTTAAGGAATAAAAAAGACTCTCACCCTTCACAATAAGAAATGAGGGTATCAAAAATAGTGCTGCTTCGTCTATTCACACCATTCCAATCTTTGACGAAATTGATAACCATTGGAAAAATGCTTTTGATCGATAGCTTGATGTCCTTGAAAATTTTTTTTTGGTTGTTTCTGGTTTTCCAGATGGCCCAAAGAACCACTGAAAAGTCGCCTTCCACAGTTTGAAATCCAGAGAAATGTGTGAATCTTCACCCCTTTACCAAGTCATGTCTGTTGTCCCATTTCAGTTGGAGATGGAACATTCTAATTTACCATCCATACAGTCCTGAATGCTGATAATGCCACACTTTTCACATATCTGTAGCCTCTTGTCTGTGACCCACTACAGTCTATCAACTAGTTTGAGTCTTTTTGATGCAATCTGGATCTTAATTTAGATGATTTCATTTTTTTTGAAGTCACTAGTTTTACCATGTATAAAATGTCTATTTTCTGTCAACAAAATGTATATAGAGATTTTATTGTTAGGATCTCGTTACTAGTGCCTACAGAGAAGTTGAACAAACACATGTAATTTTGGTATTCTTGTAGTCAATACTTTTCTGCATAGATAAAGGAACATATCATCTTCCTGTTTTGATTACTCAACTTTTCATGTAACCATTGTTGTTCTGGTTCACATTTTTGTTCAAATGACAGGGAACATTTTTTTTACTCTTATTTGCTGGCTGATGTTTTTGGAATTTTGTTAACTTTTTTTCTTGCACAGGTCACAGCAAAAATGTCAAAGGTCTATCCAGAGGATACTGAAGCTCCTCCTGGTGGTGTGGATGACATGACAAAACTGTCTTATCTTCATGAGCCAGGAGTGCTGCAAAACCTGGCAACTAGATATGAACTCAATGAAATATATGTACGTAAGTAGTAAGTATGCCATTTGTCTCCTTGTTGGTCAATGGATGGTACTGATATTTACTTTTCCATGCCTAGACATATACTGGTAATATTTTGATTGCCGTGAACCCCTTCCAAAGATTGCCTCATCTTTATGACACCCACATGATGGAGCAATATAAAGGTGCAGCTTTTGGGGAATTGAGTCCTCATGTGTTTGCTGTTGCAGACGTTGCGTACAGGTGCTTTGTCCTTCTTACCAACCATTTTGCATTTTTAGTGTTATTGACTGTTTCAAATATTCTATTATCAGGGCTATGATAAATGAGGGCAAAAGTAACTCCATTTTAGTCAGTGGAGAAAGTGGTGCCGGTAAAACTGAGACAACAAAAATGCTGATGAGATATCTTGCATATTTGGGTGGGAGATCTGGAGTAGAAGGACGAACTGTTGAACAACAAGTCCTTGAAGTAGGCTAACTGGAACCGTATCTGTCTATCATGAATTCATGTTCATATATTTTATTCTTGTTTTTTGGTGGTTGTCTTTGTTGCTCTCAAAATTTGACTACATTTTATTTTCTGGTTGTAAATTCAGTCCAACCCTGTTTTGGAGACATTCGGGAATGCTAAAACTGTCCGAAATAATAATTCCAGGTATTGTATTCCCAAAACTTTCCAGTGATGCTGCTTTCTAAGATGATGCCTTATTTGTGTCTGTTTGACATTATTTGGCAAATGTCAGTCGTTTCGGGAAATTCGTTGAAATTCAATTTGACAAGAATGGGAGGATTTCTGGAGCAGCTATCAGGACTTACTTGCTTGAAAGATCCCGTGTTTGCCAAATTAATGACCCAGAGAGGAACTACCATTGCTTTTATCTACTTTGTGCAGCTCCACGTGAGGTAGTGGATCCTAACTTGTTCCTCATTTATCTGCCTTGCTTCTTGATATTTTTGGTTTCAGATCAATTTTTTTAACAAAGCAACTTTTGCTTCTGAAAATTTTGAAGGTTACCGAAAAGTATAAACTGGATAGCCCCAAGTCGTTTCACTATCTCAACCAATCTAACTGCTATAAACTGGATGGGATAGATGATTCACTTGAATACGTTGCTACCAGGAGAGCCATGGATATTGTTGGAATCAATGAACAAGAACAGGTTTTTCTTCTTTTCCTTTATACCGTGATATTTGCTCATGTCTATTTTCATCATGCCATCTGACACTCTTTCGTCTTCAGGAGGCTATTTTCAGAGTTGTGGCTGCCATACTTCACCTTGGAAATATAGAATTTGCCAAGGGGATTGAAATTGATTCTTCTGTCATTAAGGACGAGAAGTCTAGATTTCATCTTAACTTGACTGCTGAACTTCTCATGTATGGCTCATGTTTCAACACTGTACCTGGCAATTTGTTGATTCTTCCATTTATTTTCTTTTACTGTTAATTTCTTTTTGAAATTGTGTGGCAGGTGTGATGCCCAGGGTCTGGAAGATGCCTTGATTAAACGTGTGATGGTGACACCAGAAGAAGTCATCACCAGGACACTGGATCCTGCTTCTGCGATTGTCAGTCGTGATGGTCTTGCAAAAACTTTATATTCTCGTCTGTTTGACTGGTAATAGCTTTGTTCCCTTCATGTCCAGAATTTCATCCTTCTGTTATTTGGTTTTGCTTGTTAATTAGTACATATATGTTGTCAACAGGCTGGTGGATACAATTAATGTTTCCATTGGTCAGGACCCTAATTCTAACTCACTGATTGGAGTGCTTGATATTTACGGGTTTGAAAGCTTTAAGTGTAATAGGTGAGCTGCTTCAGATATTTTGGACTAGCCATTTTTCTGTAGTACGGGACATGTTGGCTCATCCTGTGATTTTACAGCTTTGAACAATTCTGTATCAATTTCACTAATGAGAAGCTTCAGCAACACTTCAACCAGGTTTGATATGTGACAATTTTAATCTCCTACTTAAAAAATGTTCGTCAACAATTATGCTTTGTCTTAATTTCAGCTCTCTCTCTCTCTCTCTCTCTCTCTCTCTCCCCGTCCCTCCCTCCCTCCCTCCCTCTTCCTTTTAATAATTGCAGCATGTTTTCAAAATGGAGCAAGATGAGTATACAAAGGAGGAGATTAATTGGAGCTACATTGAATTTGTTGATAATCAGGATGTGCTTGACCTGATCGAGAAGGTTTATTGTTATTTGATTTATGTTCCATTCATTGTGAAATAGCTATAACATTATGTTTTTTATTTACTAACTAGCAGATTGTTGAGTTATTCTGGTTGGCTGCTACCCTCATTGCCTTGGCGATTCTAGATTTGGAACATTCAACTCCATGTTAAGACCAGAAAAGTGCTGTCACTAGACCTTTGTTGCAAAAGCACAGAAAATTGCTGGCATTGTTAAATAGGATTTTGTTAAGTCCATATTGGCCCATCTAGATTTAATTTGGTTTGGATGGTCCGATCTTGACTGATTTCAGTTGGAATTGATCAGGATTGGGCCTAGACTGGTAAAAATCAGCTAGGATCAGCTGATCTGGTTGAACCCAGCTCTGTCAGGCTGAAACCAGCCAGGATTGGCTGATCCAGAGTCTGGACTGCCTGTTCCCAATTGGAATCCACCAGAATGGTCCAATTCTGGTTCGGTTTTAGCTAAGTCAATCCAAGTCAGGGCTGGATCGGCCTGTTTTTTTGCTTTCACAGGATCGATCGATCCAATCTGGTTCTTATTGGAATCAACCCTGGCTGATCCTGGGTTTGGTCCCAACCCTGCATTCCTTGCAATGCAAATGGCAGGGGCCACCATCACTTGATGGGAAGGGCATGTGGCACCATAATCAAGCACAAACTACTTTACCAAATAAAGGAATTATTCCAAATGACATGATAATCTCTTCAAAAGGGGACATGAGAACTTGTGTACTAAGACTGGGATAAGCTGATAGAGAGAATCAATACCGAGATATAGGAAGGCCGATCAATTACAATAGAGAATACATTAATAGAGTTCTACATCTGATGGGGTTCAAGGAGAAATGGATCAAATGGATTAGGAGTTGCATCACCATTGTAAAATTCTCAGTCGATATCAATGGTAGGGATTTTGGTTTCTTTTGTTTTCTCGAGAGTTCTCAGGTATGGGGATCCTATCTTTCCCCTTATTATAAAATCCTTACTTATTGTGTAAGCTACCGAATGCAGCTTAGATGCCTTTCTCTACCCTAACAACTTTGCTTGAACCTAGTGTGCCGGAAGCTCTGAAAAGTTTGTTTCCCATTGCCCTGGTCAACTGTCATTCTATTTTTTGTTGTTTTTATGCCTCCTAATACACAGATAAAAAGGCTGGTGTTTAATGCTTCCCTACTGTCTTTTTCTTTCTTTCTCTATGGCTAGCTTGCCTAAGTTCTACATCTTTTTTTTCAGAAACCTGGTGGGATAATTGCACTCCTGGATGAAGCTTGGTATGTGTTTTGATGCTTTGTTTTCATTACTTTGTTATTTAAATTGCAGGCTTTTGTAAGTAGGATGATTTTTGTTCAGTCATGGAGGATTCAAGGAATCTCGTGAATAAATTGAATCTTATATTAGTTTCTACTTATGTTCATTTTCACTTGTCTATACAGCATGTTTCCGAAGTCAACACATGAGACATTTGCCCAAAAGTTATACCAGACATTTAAAAATAATAAGCGTTTTGTCAAGCCAAAGCTTTCTCGTACAAGTTTTACCATTTGCCATTATGCAGGCGAGGTAATCATTTACCTAGTTTTTTTCTTGAATGTCTCTTTTTTGTGGCATGTGTGTTAGTCTGCTAATTGTTATATTGTTTGAAAAATATTTAGGTAATGTACCAAGCAGATCATTTTCTTGACAAAAACAAGGACTATGTGGTGGCAGAACACCAGGACTTACTAAGTGTTTCTAAGTGCACCTTTGTAGCTGGCTTGTTTCCACCTCTTCCTGTGGAGACATCAAAATCTTCAAAATTCTCTTCTATTGGTTCACGCTTTAAGGTGATCTAATGTATTCGTTATATCATCCTCAATCCTCGTATACCAGAACCAAAGCTTTACTCCCTGGAGCTAGCTTGTTTCCACCTGTGGATATCAAAGTCTTCTAAATTGTCTTCTACTGGTTCACTCTTTATGGTGATGTAATGTATTCATTGTACTATCCTTGTATAGAATAAGCGAAGTTTAAGCATCCTTACATCGTCTTGAAAAGGTTTTCCTGTACATGATATCTTGTCAATGTTGTCATGCAATTGGTGTTTGATTGACCTTTATTATTTTTTTATATCATCTGTCTTTTTTATTCTTGTCTGTTCGTTATATCAGTTTGATGTTTTACTTGTTTGATATTTGCTAATATATGCCTCTGACCCTTAACTTTTAGCTCCAACTTCAAGCATTAATGGATACATTGAGTTCCACTGAACCTCATTATATCAGATGTGTAAAGCCAAATAATGTACTCAAGCCTGCTATATTTGAGAACTTCAACGTGATTCAACAACTACGTTGTGGTGTAAGTAATAAACTTAATTTTCAACTCTATGTCTAGTTTACTATTCTATATAGCTATTTTTCTGTGAACCTGTGACGCACTGCTTGTAGAATCGGCCAATCCAGATTGAGATCGGCCGATTCTCATATTGAATCGGACCTCTCCGATCTGATTTTGGCTGTAGGACCAACCTAACCCGATGTTATGCCGGAATTGGCCAAATTCAGATGAATCGGGCTGGATCGGGGCTGGAATTGGTTAAAATCAACTGATTCATTCAGCTTGTTGCCAGAATCGATCCCTATGTGGCGGCCGTTGCGGCTGCACAGCCTTGGCAATGGCGGCCTTATACAGCCCTTTTTGATGCCTATTTCGGCCCCAAAAGAGCCTAATCTAGGTTCTTTTTGTGGTTTTTTGTTTTTTTTGTTAAGAACTGATTCAGTCTGATTCTGGATCGGATCAGGGCTCACTGATCTGGGTCTTGATTCTAATCTTGCGATCTTTGCTCTTACGCATAGAGGCAAGTAATGAATTTAAATCACACTCTAAGGATTTCCAGGTGGGTGCAATGCGAGTCTGGATTAGGATTGGATTGGCTGAGTTGTCCTTTTATCATGAAGTATGGGTAATCCTGGATATGCTTGGTCTGGAAATAGAAATGAGTAAATCTTAAAAATTAGGAAAAATGAAGAAAAATATGGATAAATTAACTGTTTATTTACTTTTAAATATAATATATGTATATAATTCAGGCTAACTTCCTATTTGAAATAAAATGTTTTTTGATATATTATGCACATTGGTTAAATCGTACTCATATTTGAAATAACAAGAATTAGCATATTATATGAGTATATTCATTTATTTTAATCACAATAACAAAAGTCTATGTTAATATGATATCTAGTGCAATAAATATTTATATGAAATTTACTAGTATTTATACATTATTATGTATGTATATGTTATTGTATTTAGTGTAAACTAGTCTCAAATAAATATATTTTGTTCAATCTATTTTAATATATTTAGTAATAAAATATATGTTAAACTATTTATTAATATAAAATTAGGAAAGATGGTGCCCCCCTGATGGATTGGCCATATCCTGGCAATTTTAGGTGAGCCCCCCTGCCACCAAACTAAATCAGCCATGAAGGGGCAGAATTGGATTGGCACCTACTGATCTGATTTGGCTCAGCAAATCTTGATCTAGATCAGCTGATTCCTGCAAATGCAATCCGTGATTCTGTCTAGTTTATGTTCTACATAATCCCTGTGCTGTAACAAGGGTTTGCTTTAGTGACTGGATTTCCTCACTGCAGGGTGTCCTTGAAGCCATAAGGATTAGTTGTGCTGGGTATCCTACTAGGAGAACCTTTTATGAATTTATTCATCGATTTGGTCTACTGGCCCCAGAGATTTTGGAAGGAAAGTGAGTAATTTTAACATCCAAGTACAGGTTTTTTTTGCCATCTTTTACCTGGCTGCAAGGCTTCAGTTATCTTGTTTTACTTGTCATGCCATATGCTAACTATTTATTCTATTCCATTCATGTAACTGGATAGCCATGATGATAAGATAGCTTGTCAGATGATCCTGGACAAAATGGGATTAAAAGGTTATCAGGTAAAGTCTAATTTCTATTTCATTCTGCTACTTGCTTTCTGCCCATTGAAAATTTTTTGTTTCAAAATTTGATTTATGGGTTATGGCTATACCCTTGCTTTGATTCTGCTTCTTACTGATGTACTGTTATGATTTCGCTCTTGGTGATATCAGATAGGCAAGAATAAAGTATTCTTGAGAGCTGGCCAGATGGCCGAATTGGATGCTAGAAGAGCAGAAGTTCTTGGAAGAGCAGCTAGAATAATCCAGGGACAAATCCGCACATATATTACTCGCAAGGAGTTTCTTTTATTGCGCAAGGCTACCATTCATCTGCAATCTCGTTGGAGAGGTATCACTTGGATTTGATACAAAGATATCCTCTAATTTTGCTAGGGCATCTTACAGTTTCTGTAGTACATCACTCATATGTCATATTTTTAATTGCATAGAGCTTGAAGATGTAATAATTGGTTATGCATAGTTTGTGACGTAGTTGTGGGAAATGTTCCTAAAAGTTTGGAAACTTGTTTGCAAACTCCAGAGTTGCTAGGAAATGCCAGGAAACTGTAGGACGAAACTCTATGTATAAAAAGCTTTCATAGTATAACCAACAGCTTTCTCACGTGTGCTTCTAGTTTATATATTTTATTGACAAATGTTGTATGGTCATCGTCAAAATCATTGCACATTGTTTTAAGACATTTCCTTTTTTTTAAAGGTGACATAAACATGTCACAATTTATTGAAATAAAATATGCAAAGTCAAGCTGTTAGAACATGATAGAAAGCAAGAACTAATAAGACAAGCAAAATACGGAACCATAATAAGAGTGAGCCAACCGACTTACTACCAAGATGGTGGTAATAGGAAAACAACTAATACTTCCGGACTAAAAAGCTGTCTATGAAAAAAGAGTGTCTGGCGGACATACATATTTTAACATAAGCATCTGATCATATACAATTTGTAACATTTTTTAGCATGGGGACATGATAATACGATGTAAATATGCATGGCTATAGTTATGTATTTATGTACAGTTATGTATGTGCTTGTGTGCATTTTTGTGCTGCACGTATAGAGACATTTTTGTTTGTGTATTATGCATGTCTGCATGTACCCTGTGAACATGTACTCATGTTTATGCATGTATTCTCTGTGTATATACATACAATTATTTCTTCTTTATCTTTTTGGTGGGTCATCTCTTGCTTCAGTTCCTGCTTTTTCTTATCAAGGCTTTGATGTGATTTGTGGTACAATTGACTTTTGAAAAAATCACTTGGTTTTATAGATAATTGACTACACCTTTTGTGTGGGGGAATAAAAATCACACTTACATTTGCTGATATTTGGTTGACCCAGGAAAACTGGCTTGCAAATTGTATGAAGATATGAGACGTGAAGCAGCATCAGTGAAGATCCAGAAGAATTTGCGGCGATATGTTGCCCGGAGATCTTATACCTTACTCCAGTCATCTGCACTGTTATTGCAAACAGGATTGCGGGCAATGACTGCTAGAAATGAGTTTAGATTCAGGAAACAAACCAGAGCAGCAGTTATTATCCAGGTAATAATTTGTTGAAAATCAGAAAGACAGATGCATTTCTTCTGTTGCGCATGGAAACAATCTAGGATAGTTTCATCCTTGCTGATTTTTATATTTCTTTATCATGTATTTACAATTAGGTTGATAGTATTCTTTAGTGCTACATCCCTTTTCAGGCTGATCCTGCAGTTCATGGTCTCTTCCCATAGGAGGGAATTGGGGAAACCACTGGGGCTTGGGCATTTGTTGGGAGTTGTCTAATCCAGAGACCCTTCAAGTACATTACATGAGGATAAGTAGTAGAAGATGAGGAAAACTACATTCATTTAGGCACCCTAAAACATAGTTGCAAGGAGCTCACCATTCTCCAATGCTTCTTTTTTTCTCGCATGTCCCATTACTCAATTGATTTAAGTATTTGTGGCCAAAGGCCGGTTCCTTTCTCTGTTTCTCATTTCATTTCCCACTTTAATTTCTCATGTTGGTAACTATAATCCAAGCTACTCTAAGAAGAAATGCAAGTCCAGAGATCTGCTCAAATCTAGTTAAAAGCATGTTTGGTTGGTTGTCTTTGTTAACTAGGTTTACATAACAAGCCTAAGGTTGATTCAGTTTTTGATAAACATAAACATAAAGTTTTTTTTTTCAAATCATTTGCTGGAACTTTCTGAATCACAATTTACAATGCAGCGTTTTGTTGTATTTCTTATGATGGATGGCTCTTAGCCTCTTGCTGATTTGAGACTTCTTGTGGATTCTGAGAAGTTTTTTAGTTATCTCATTTTGCTTTCCTTTGATGTCTGTTCACTTCTAAAATTGATCTTATGAATTTAAGGTTGCAAAATGTTTGTCAACAGCCAAATATACTCCAAAACTGATGTTGTGTGTGCCTTCTGAAAGGCTATTTATACTCTTTTTCTCAATGATGAAATTTAGACCAAATGGCGTTGCTTCAGAGATTTTATGTATTTCAAGAAGTTGCAAATAGCTTCAATCACATACCAATGTGCATGGAGACAGCGTCTAGCAAGGAGAGAGCTCAGAAAGCTTAAAATGGTCTCTGCTTATCTCTCCTTGTTTTCCTTGTGTTTTATTCCTTGGTGTAGGTGCAACATACTTTTTACAGGGAGTAGATTCTGATTTGTGCCATTTTTGTAGGCTGCAAGGGAGACTGGTGCCCTTAAGGAAGCTAAAGATAAACTAGAAAAGCGTGTTGAAGAACTCACGTGGCGTTTGCAGTTAGAGAAACGCCTAAGAGTAAGTTCTATTTTTAAGTTGATACTGGTGAACCATCTTAACATGGTTGGTAGAATTGGCTGGTTCAGATTGAAGTCAGCCATGACCAATACCAAGAAATGTCTATGAGTTAAGATGATGCTGAAAAGTGGTTTGTCATCATATAAGTTGGGCAGAATCCGTCAATTCAGATTGATATTGATCACAACCCATCCCAATTCCACTTTGCTGGGTTGATCCTTGGCTGATTTCAGTTGGAAGTGGCCGGGATTGACCAGGATTGGTAGGAATTTCCAGTTCGTGATCAGCTGATCCAGTTGAACCAGCTCAGCCTTTGTTGAGATCAGCCAATCTTGGTCCTGGACCTTCTGATCCTAGCTTGGACTCGACCAGTTCCAGCCTGACTCAGGCCAAGCCAGACTGAGCCACAACATGGCTGTCTGGCTGGAAATTGGCTGACTCTTCACCAATTCTTGGTTACTGTGGGATGATCTTGCCAGTCTAATCTGATTCAGATCAGGGAGCCAATCAATACGCCGGTTCCATCCTGACTCAGGCCAAGTCAAACTGAGTCACTGCCGAGTTGGGCCGGAATTGGTCGACTCTTGGCCAGTTCTTGGCTTCTGACAGATGATCTGGCTGATTCACTATGATCCTGATTGGGAACCAATCTGATCTTCAATTCATACTTCACCTTCCTTGCATCTCAAGTACATCTTTATTGACAGTTCAAGTATTTGAGGGATGCTAACAATTTTAAACTATGATCTTAACTTGTTTGAACTGAAATGCAGATTGATTTTGAGGAGACCAAGGCACAGGAAATTGTCAAGCTACATGAAAGTTTACAGGAGATGCGACAACAGGTTGAGGAAGCACATTCCATGGTTATCAGAGAAAGGGAGGTTGCTAGGAAGGCCATTGAGGAAGCACCTCCAGTCATTAAAGAAACTCCTGTTTTAGTCCAGGATACAGAAAAGATCGATGCACTAACGGCTGAAGTTCAAAGTCTCAAGGTATGGTGAATAGGTTCTGATACATTGATTGCCTGTGATGCATCTTTTACTTTCATCCTGGCATTCTTTGAGTTTTCTGGTGGTGTACATGAGCATAAATTTGTAACCCTTCATGTTGTATGAAATCATCTAAACTTGCAGGGCATGTGCTTTGTAAACTGGTCTGGAGATGGCACTTTGACATGATTTTGCTTCTAGTCTTAGTGCATAATGCGAGGTTGCTTATTGAGATATGCTTAATTTTTTCACTGTGATCAAGTTCATCATACGCAATGATGTATCATGTCATCACAAGAGGCCATGTGGATGGTTGACTTTTGTTTTGATAATCTGCAAAAGGGAATTAAAGTTGCAACTTTTGGCAAGTGATTCTCATTGTTTTATTATTTGGTTAGACATGTTGAATTCAACTACCTTTGAGATACAGGGTCGAATTGGACCATGCGACCTGCATGCAAGGGATGTTAGAATGAGAATCCGCACTCAGGTTTGCCTGTCGAGCATGGAATTCCAGGTTGGGATCAGCCTGAAATCAGCCACAGGATCAAGATCAGGTTGGCGGGTCAGTCAATCTGTTGGAAGGTTTGCATCAGCCAATCCAGCGGGGAATACTAGGGTGTCAATGGGCCCTTGAAGCCCAAAAAGCTGACCCAACCCAAGGGTATGGGTTTTAAGCCCATTTATATATTGGGCTTGGGCTTAGAAATGAAAGTAATCTCTTATCAGGTCGGGCTTGGGTTTGCTTAAGCTGGAACCCAAAAGCCTGACAGGCCTGTTACTTTCCGTCTCCAGGCTGTTCTAACAGTTTTTTGTTTTGTCAAACTCCAAGTTTTTAATAGAGGCATTAATAAGCATTAAGAATCATAAGAATTCAACTGTAACCAGTTATTATCTAATACTATTTTTGCTGCATATGATTGTATTTTTATTTGTTTCAGCACAAAATATTTAAAACTTTTTTTGAATATATACTTGGAGCTTTTCTGTTTAGTTTTATTATAGGTTCGTATGTTTAGATAGTTGCAACAACATATTTTATAAAATTATTATTTAAAATTTTAATCTTTTCCACAAAAAACATTTATAATTTTTAGTAGACAGTGAACCCAAACTCAACCTGAGCCCATTCCATAGTTACTCATTTGGGTTTGTGCTTGACCAGCCCGACCCATGCTAACTGTTTGGGCTTACTTTTAGTGAGACCCGACCCAACCTGAACAAAACCTGTCCCATTGACACCCCTAGGCAAGACTAAGTGATGGATCCAGACCTGATATATGGGGGATCTGCAGCTATCGGGTCCACGGGGTCCAAATGGGCTACCCAAACTCAAAACTCAAACTCAAACTCAAACTCAAAGCCTCAGTTCCAAATGGTTGCAGTCTGCTATATGGATTGTCTTTTTCATTTTCCACGGTCTTCCGCTAACTCTTCTTGCATGCCTAATTCATTCAAGTCATACTAGATACGCCTACACTAAGTTAACTTGGGCCTACCTATCTGCATTTGCTGTGCTTGCAACCTCAGAGTCTCGACTCATCTGACAGGCGTCTCAAGAGGGCGCCACTTGATATGTCCAAACTAACATAGTCTTCCCTCCTTTACAATATCTTCGATTCTTGCAACTCTCATTTTATCCTTTATGCATTCGTTGCAAATTCTATCTACTTGTGTGTGACCACACATTTACTATATCATCCGCATTTCAACTACACTCAATTTGGCAATATGGTTCTTTTTAGTTGTCCAACACTCACTACCGTAAATCATGACAGGTTTTGTAGTTGTGCGATAGAATTTTCCTTATAATTTTAAAGAGATTTTATGGTCATATAGAATCCTATCGCCTGTCTCCATTTCAAGCCAACCCATTTTGATTCTATAGTTGACATCTTCGTCACATTCTCTGTCTATATGTAAGATTGAATCCAAATATTTAAACTGCGTACTTGGTGCGAAGACATTTTTGTCCAAGGTAACTTCGACCTCTTCCACTCTCGGGTTTTCTCTAAATCTCAAGTGCATATATTCTGTCTTCGTCTTACTAATCTTAAACCCTTTGGCTCCCAACACGGTTCTTCATTATTCAAGTTTTCTGTTAATACTTTCTCAAGTCTCATCAATAAGGACAATGTCATATGTGAACATCGTACACCAAGGTAAACTCTCTTGTATATTTTTAGTTATTTCGTCAATGGTTAGGATAAAAGGATACGGACTTAGAGCGGATCAATGGTGTAGCCTAATTGATACTAAAAAGGGTCCTGACACCCCTCATGGGAAGGAAACTTGGGCGATTAAACTCTCGTACATGTCCTTGATGATATTAATGAATCTACTACGCACCATCTTTTTTCTTAACATCCACCAAAGAACCTCTCTTGAAACTCGGTCATAGACTTTTTCTAAATCGAGAAAAATCATATGAAGATCTTTCTTCAGGTCTCGATATCTCTTTACTAATGATTTAGCTAGAAAGATGGCTTCTGTAGTCGATCTACTTGATATGAACCTAAATTGATTTCTGGAGATCTCAGTACACTCTAAGTCTCCTATCCATAATCTTCTTCCACAACTTCATAGTCTGACACATAAACTTGATACCTCTATAATTCCCACAATCTTGAACAACCCCTTTCTTTTTAAATATCGGGATGATGGTGCTCTTTTTCTACTCATTTGGCATCATTCCAGAGGTTACTATTTTGTTAAATAGTAGGGTTAGCCACTCCACTCCTTTCTCACTCAAACTCTTCCAAACTTCGATCGGGATGTTATCAGGATCACACGCCTTTGAGGTTCCTATTCTCCAATGCAAGGCGCACCTCTAGCGGGGTAATGTTTTGGGCTACTGGCTTTAGCCTACCCCCCACCATCAACTCTATAGGTATAGGACCTCATGCGGTTGGCAGATCTGTTGGGGAAGCCTGTTCATGATTCAGTTTGGTCAGGCTGATTTTGCTGAAAACTGGATTGAAGTGAACCGGTTTGGCAAAAGGACAAGCCTCTAACGAATTCAGCACTTAAATTAATTTAATATAATATTAAACTTTAAGTAAAATAACTAACTAAAATATTAAATTTCAAGTAAAATAACTAACTTTATTTGTAGGAGAAAATCATCATTCTCTAGTATCACTGGATTTATAATAATATATTTTTAAAATCTACATAAAATATAGTAGATTATTTGGGCCAACTGATTTACATGTTTGTATCGGGTCACCGGGGGGCAAAACCAAACCAAACTGTATCTTATTGGTTTGGTTTGGTTAAAAAAAACTGAACAAGTATGCATCTGAATCAAACCAAACGAACAGTTCAGTTCGGCTTACCGGTTTTACTGGTTCATTTGACAACCCTTACCATTGGGTCTGGAATCGGCTGATCCAGCTGAATCCAGCCCGATCCTGATGGAAGTTCCTTCAGTAATCGAGCTCTCTCCCCCCTATCCTGATCTAGGTTGAGTCATCCTGCAAACCATGCTGCTGCGTTTCTTATGGCACCAAAAATTTAGTCAGCACATGGTTGCAGATGGGGTGGTGATCAAGTTAGTGGGTAGCAAGGTGAGTTTGACCCTTGCTTGCAGGATTTGTCATGAAGATTTCTGCACCAGATGGCCTACCCATGGGAAGGATTACACCTGGGATCAGACATAATCTCCAATTCCTTTCTGGGGTTGGTTCAGCCAGAATTAGGTAATACTGGCCCCTGACCCTGGGCCTGCTGATCCTAGCTTGGAAGCTGACTTTTGGCTGATTTTTGGCTTTTGCTGGATTGGCTAGTTCAATTCAATCTAGATTGGCATTGGCCCTGGCAAATCCAGGGTCTGATTCCACCTGCCTTATTTGATTTTGAGCTGAGTAGAAAATGTCCACAAGTTGCATGTTTTGGTTTCTCCTTTTATAGTTTCAGAGAGGCTCTAGGCCAGACCTGGATCCGGTCTGTGGGGTTGTCTAGAATCTACCAGGGAAGAACTTGCTGATCCAGTTGAACCAACTCGGCCTGGCTGAGATTGGCCAGGAGGATCAACTCTGAGCTTGGACTGACTGATCCTAGCTTGGAATCAAAAATCATGGCCAAGTTGGGCTGATTGAGGCCAGAACTGGCTGACTCTCGGTTGATCCCTGACTTCCATTGGGTTGGCCTACCTGTTCCATTTCAGATTTGGGTTGGCCCTGGCTGATCCAAGGTCCGATGGACCCTGTCATCCTTATTAACCATGTAGTTCTTTAAGAAGGTGATCTTTATATCATTTAAATATCTTGCTCAGAGTAGCTAATGGATACCTGCAGTTTGCATGTTTTGGTTTGCTCTTATAGTTTCAGGGAGGGGACACGTCAGTTTCTTTTTGCCTTTGGTGGCCACGAAGTTATTCATCCTGAAAGAATCAATTCACAACTTATGCCATTCACTCTCCCATAAACATAACTGAGTCTTCGTTTAAATTTAATTGAAGGCTTTACTGCATTCGGAAAGGCAAACGGCTGATTCTGCAAAACAAGCTTTCATGGAAGCTGATGCGAAAAATAAAGAGTTGGTCAAGAAACTTGGTGATGCAGAAAGAAAAGTTGATCAGCTTCAAGACTCTGTCCAAAGGTAACCTGTGTTACCAAAACATAATTTGTTCTATGTCTGATGCTTATATATCTTGGATGTTTGCAACAAAATGAGCTTGTATTATTTCTGTGTATGAGAAATGTGGTCATCACCATAGTACTTCCTTGTCATTTTTTTATGAAATGTTCTTGTTTAGACTCGAAGAGAAGCTTGCCAATGTTGAGTCGGAGAATCAAGTGCTTCGTCAACAGGCTCTTGCAATTTCTCCGACTGGAAGAGCCTTGTCTGCACGCCCCAAAGCAACTATCATTCAGGTTACGCACTATCTCATGTTTTTTATCTTCCCACTAGATTCAAGTTTCTCTATGCTGACTACATATTACAACAACAGAGGACCCCAGACAATGGAATTGTTTTCAGTGGCGAAACAAAACCATCCCTGGTTAGTGTAATTCTCTAGTCTTTAACTTTTCATTTAATTGTTATCTGGAGCAACACACTTTTGCTGTTTTTTTACTGACTTTTGTTCCCCTGGACAAAACTTAAAGGATTTGACTCCTGTGCACAACATCAAAGAGATAGAAACTGAAGAAAAGCCACAAAAATCACTCAATGATAAGCAACAGGTAACCTAAAAAAAATGATGTATCATGACCATGAGTTGCATTTAATGTTTGCACTTTGCACTAGATATCATCAGCTTAATTTGTCATCATTTTTCTTCTATAGGAGAACCAGGACTTGCTCATCAAGTGCATATCACGTGACCTTGGATTTGCTGGAGGAAGGCCAGTTGCAGCTTGTATTATATATAAATGTCTTCTTCATTGGAGATCATTTGAGGTAGAGCGGACAAGTGTTTTTGATCGTATAATCCAATCAATAGGATCTTCAATAGAGGTACTCTCTTTTTTCTCCGTTTGGCCCAAAGGTTTTTTTTTTCAGTTTTTTGTATTATGAAAAACATATTTGAGCATGACAACTTTATGATTCTAGAGAGGATATAAATTTCATGTTGTGTAAAGTTCCATGTTTCTGATGCTCTTTTTTTGCATGAAGTCCCAGGATAACAATGATTCACTTTCTTATTGGTTGTCAAATTCAACTGCTCTATTATTATTATTACAACGTACACTGAAAGCTGGTGGAGCAGCGAGCGTAACTCCATTCAGACGGAGAACATCAGCTTCATTATTTGGAAGAATGTCTCAAGTATGTAAAGTGATGCATCTTTTTACCTATTAGGCAGATAATGCTGAAAATTCTGCATGAGTAGTCAGCTCATGTTTCTTTTTTATTGATCTAAAATTTATTTATGTTTTTATTTTTAGGGACTTCGTGGTTCCCCACAAAGTGCCAGTGCTTCTTTCTTGAATGGTAGGATGATTTCTGGCTTACATGATTTGCGTCAAGTGGAAGCCAAATATCCAGCGTTGCTCTTTAAGCAGCAACTTACTGCCTTTGTTGAAAAGATATATGGAATGATAAGAGATAATCTGAAGAAAGAAATATCACCGCTGCTCGGCATGTGTATCCAGGTGCAAGATATTTCTGTCATTAACCTATATTCTTAAACTAAACATATGTTTTTTATAATAGTATTCAGGTATTGTCAGTCTAAAGGCCTTTGTCTTGGTCAAACAGGCTCCTCGAACATCTAGAGCAAGCTTAGTGAAAGGCTCTCGTTCTCAAGCCAATGCTGTAGCACAACAGGCTTTGATCGCACATTGGCAGAGCATTGTGAAAAGTCTTGACAACTACTTGAAAATATTGAGAGCCAATTATGTGAGCCAATTGAGTCTTTCTGTTTGTGATTATGATATATTTTCAGAAGATGAATGTGCTCTTATGTCAACTACTTTTTCAGGTTCCCCCATTCCTAGTACGGAAGGTGTTCACGCAAATATTTTCATTTATTAATGTCCAACTATTCAATAGGTATACAGTTGATTTATTCTGTTGTGGTTCTTTCCTGTATGTCCTTCTTTAAGCTTGGGCATTACTATATTTTTTACTTGTTCTTGCTGCAGTCTTCTTTTGCGACGTGAGTGTTGTTCATTCAGCAATGGGGAATATGTCAAAGCTGGATTGGCTGAGTTAGAACGTTGGTGTTTTGATGCGACAGATGAGGTGAGCATGTTGCTATATTATAAAGTAGGATCTCCTTGAAAGGTGTAGGTTTACTTTTTCACTTCATACAGTATACGGGATCAGCTTGGGAGGAGTTGAAGCATATTAGACAGGCAGTTGGATTTCTGGTCAGCTTCTTTTTTTTTGACATTTTAGGTTTTGTTGTTTTCTAGCTTGGCTTTACCGCTTAATAATTCTTTTTATTCTTTGAATGTCAGGTCATACATCAAAAGCCAAAAAAGACACTGAGAGAAATAACTAATGACTTGTGCCCGGTATACATTCATATCTCCTATTTCTCTGAACATTGGTTTGGATTTTGGATTCCATTTTACACATTAGTATGCCTTATGCTTGTCAGGTACTCAGCATACAACAATTATACAGGATCAGTACAATGTACTGGGATGACAAGTATGGCACTCATAGTGTTTCTTCAGATGTAAGCAATGCTATAGTTGAATGTTTTTCTGATAGCTAAGTTGTTCAGCTTTTGCTTTGCTTAATGCTTACCAGCTATTATATTCTCTTGCACCATTGCACATTGCAAATTCATTGGGTTCTCTATCACAGGTTATTTCAAGTATGAGAGCTCAGATGACAGAGGAATCGAACAATGCTGTCAGCAGTTCTTTCTTGTTAGATGATGATTCTAGGTATTGTTAAAATATGTTTTTTAGGTTGGCAACTATTACGAAGCTACAATGATTCTTTCTGATATTCAATTATGTTTTCTTGTATGATGCAGCATACCTTTCACTGTGGATGACATATCAAAATCAATGACACAGATCGAAATAGCAGATATCGATCCTCCACCAATGATTAGGGAAAATTCAGGTTTTGCATTCTTGATGCAGCATGCAGAATGATCCACTTTCGTCTTGCAGCTGAGCTCTGCCACAACTTGTGCATATCCACCATTAATGTTCATATAATTAATGCAGCATCTTGCATCAGCCAGAGTTGGCTGAGTACCCAGTGTCAGAATCTAGGACGTTTTTATTTCTTTATTTGTTTGATTGATTTTTTTATTTTTTATATTTTTTACACATTAGATGTCTAGGGAAAGCATAGTCCCTGTCTTGAGTGGTTGTAGAAACTAAGGACGGGGCACATAATTTTCACCAAAAAGGTTCATTTTGCATCTCAGGTGCTTTTACAAGTTCCATACATGGAAATATTTATGCCCTTGGGTATTTAAGCTGTCTTGAAAAACTGGCCGATTTTTAAGGCTGTCATGTTGTATGCTAGAACTTGCTGTATAATACATTGTTGTTTAGATGGGAAATCCTTCCCAGATATATATGGCAACAAATGTATTTTGCATCCGGTTTCTGTTGAAGTTGGCAGCATATTGTTAGCCGTCCATACTGTGTTGCAAGTTACCGAGTTCAATTTCTTCTCAAGAGAAATTATGATTGTTGTTTCCTTTTGGTGAAAATTCGTGCGGCACATCCTACATGTGATTAAGTACCTCTATCTTGTTTTCTGGGACACCAATCCTTTACCGCGTTGCATTCTTGTGTATCCGAGAGCGACAATGAAAAGTGTTTAGATTTTGGATCATGATTGATCAGGAAAGTGAAAATCTTAGGCCCTATAAATTAGGATGTCTAAAGTAACTCACTGTTGAACAGACATGAGGAGCTTTGCACTAACCGTTGCAGTGATTGACATCAGCAAGTAGACGAAGAAAACAGATACGAGGCTACGAAAGAGGAAGGTGCCGAAAGCTGGTTTAAGTTGGATGACCAAGAAGTGTACTGGAAGCTGACAGAAGGGAGACAATATTCTCGAAAGTTGAAACCAAACTTGACTTCCACGAAATTACACTACAACATATTCATAAGATCTTTTTTTTTGAAAGGTTTTCAATTTTCATAGAGCTAGTATGACCTACGTCTTTTGACTCACTGGCTAAATATGGTACCGTGGTGTTGTATTCCATTCGACTGCTTTGAGAACTCAATTAGGACGAGGAGCCTTGGAAAACTCCAGTTGAAGTTCTGTCGTGGACATCCAGTACAGATTTGCTGGAGGCGCATGAAGGATGGTTTAATAACTGACGGATCGAGTGCTGCCGTTTTATGATTACCACTCAGTTTTACTCGTTTTCTGCGACGAAATTATTAGGTTACTACCTGGTATTGTGGCACAACGATGCCTAACCGCCCGTGGATATTCTGGTAAACTTTCACGCATAGATTGCAACTTTTCCTTGCTGAGAGATCAGAGAAGCCTATGTTAATTGGGTGCTTGGTTGCATCAGAATTTGAGGTTTTGTTGCGAAAATTTATTTTTATATGATCTATTTCTAGACAAAATAGGTGAGGTCATTTTTCCCCTTGTGATTCCTCACTTTTTTTACTTATATATCTTAAGTTATTTTAAATTTTATTTTAATATAATAATTTATCATGAAAATCTATAAAAGAGTTATTGTGCGGCCAAACACCCTGTAAAGTGTAAACCCACGGTTTTTTGTTGGTCGAGCGCACCGCCTAGATTGATTTTTTTCTTCTTCATGTTAAATTACCAGTCCTTTTCTTCTCCGGAACTGAGATAAAGATGCTTGCCTTGTTGCATTTAACATGGTTTCAAGCACTTTCCCTCACAAAACGTTTAGGATATGTGGTAGCATTTCCACACCTCTTTTTTTTTTTTTTTGAACTTAGCATTTCCACACCTCAGATGAGGGTCTGCATCTGTTCTTTCCCTTTTTCATGTTTTTAATCTCTACCAGTCTCCGATGAGGGCTAAGCTGCATCTGTTCTTTCCCTTTTTCATGTTTTAAGCCCTCACCGCACCCTGTGAGGATGTAATTTAGCTACTACAACAGGAGTTTGTTTGGGGCGCCGGAAACTTGGAAATAGCTGTAGACAACTGCAATCTGCAGCATTTTATTTTATTTTTGGGATTGTTAGGTGTTGATTCTTATAATTCTTCATATTTTTTAAGCCCTCACCTTGCCAGGGCTTTGAAATCTTCTATTACTGGAAGATAAGTTCTTCCCGCCAGAGAACTCTTTTAAAGTACTCTCAGTTAAGCGTGTTTATGACAATGTCTCTCCTTAGTATGATCTTCACTTTATCTCTTACCCCCATCTTTGTCTCTCTAGATAAAAAAAAATTTCTTTAAAAATAAAAATTTATTTAACTAACAACATTTTGGTGGTGCTTTATTTTTTATAAAATATGATTTAAGAACTTTTATATTTAATAACATATTAATAGTTATGAGGGCTGATATGTATGAAATCCTGGTGTAGTTTTGAGTCTTTGAGGCGTAGTTTAAATTCAGGAAAAATCCATTTCTTGGGTTTCGTTCGTCACCACCAAAAATCATGTCCAAGGTTTAAGCTTTCTTGGAGAAGGTCAATACCAGCTAGTAAGGCGTTTGCTTGCGATACTGTCTACAAACGTCATAAACTTTGAAATTTCAAAAATATCCTTCCACTTCCGTTTGCTATCATGCTCTTTCGTTAGTTTATTTATTGAATTGAGTAAAACATTGTTTTATTTAAAATTAAAATATTATAACTAATTTATATTAAAATAAAATAAAAATTTATTAATATTGATTGTTTTATTAAATTATATTAATTAGATGTGTATTGATAACTACATCATCTTATTTTATTTGAAATGAAAATGTAATATATTTATCACACAAGATTTATTTTATTGTATGATTACAAAACATCAATATATTTAGAAAAAAAAATATTATATCTGACTTATATTAATATTTAAATATAATACAAATGATAATTTATGTATTATATATTTTTATACATATAATTGGAAGATAAACTTTTGTTTTGTCAAATATCATAGTTACCTCCTTGTTGTTCTTGTAAAATTAATTACATATTTTACCGGTTTAGGTACTTTTGATTTGGTGTGGTTTATTTGATTGTATTGTAATACTTAAAATTTGACATTCTTGATTATTTTGATGTATTATCTATTTTATTTTACATATTATCTGACTATACCTTAGTTAATACTATTGAAATGAGAGCATTGTAGACCTTAGACTACTTATTAGCATATATATATATATATATATATATATATAAGTTCGTTGATTTTTAAAACTCATCAATGTATGATGTAACCATCTTTCATTAACAGCACATCTCATTCTGTTCATGTGTGTGGCCATCCTCATTTTTTACCCCTCACCTCCACTGTGACATTGGCATTTGTGGGGTGTTTGGTTTCATCAAAAAAAATTAAGTTTTGTTATAATTTTATGTTTCTGTAATAAAAATATTAAAAAAGATATTTGACAACCATTCCACGTTCATGTTTCAAATAGGCTTTTTTCTTAGAAAAAGAGAGAGATGAAACTCACTTTTTATCTTGTGGTATCTACTATCTTTTAGTCATATATGATTCTCACTTTTTTTATTATCTCATTTTCTTAAACATAACAATTTTACATTATTGTATACTTTTTATTTTATTTTAATGCAACATTTAATCATAAAATTATATAAAAATTTGTTGTTCAACCAAACACCCTAAATATTTGATTATTTTGACCTTGACGATTGTCCATCTGCTTTCCTATCTCAAAACCTATCAACATACTCTTTAGCAACAAACTTATAAAAATAATTCTCCCATTGGGATATAATTTCTTCTGATGCAGGCACATTGATCTAGGTAGGGGTGTCAATGGGCCGGGTCGGGTCGGGCCCAAAGCCGACCCAATAAAAGTCCAATTTAAATTATAACGGGCCGGCCCGGCCCGGCCCGCATTATATTCTTGCCCGGCCCGGCCCGGCCCGCATAAAATTTAAATTTGGCCCGATCCGACCCGGCCCGGCCCGATCTTTCTAATATAAAATTATATAGAAAGTTCAAAATAAAAAATAATATAATATATGATAAAAAATTATAAAAATGACAAAAATTGTATAAAAATTTATGATATGATATAGAAATTAAAATTAAGATCATTTTTTTGAAATATTAAGGTACGTCGAATTTGATAAAAAATTTGAAACATGATTAAAATAAGAATAGTAGATGCGCTCCACCGTACGCATTCAAATTTTTTTAATTTATAATAAAATATATAGATTTGACCGGATCGCTTAAATTTTCTAATATATAATAAAATGCATATCGTATTTTTAAAATTTTCAAACATCAAACCAACTACCAAATAAATATTTTGAATCTAGAAATAAAAATAAATACATAGATAGAAACATACTGTTTAACATCCAAATAATCATACATGCGACCAGAGTTAAAATATATTTTTTAAATTTTTTTCTGATAGTCTACGTACTTTGTTCCAACCCTTGCATGCAAAAGTTCCATGAAAATAAATAAAAAGACTTTTGCATGGTCTGCTCGCGGAGGGACGGCGACCGCTCGACACTGTTGCGGAACAAGGCCCGCGGGCCTGGTTTCCTGGCCCTACTAGCGCGTGAGGGTTCGTTTCTCTTCCCCGAAACAAGGCCCAGGGCTGTCCCGGCCCGAGGGCCCGCGGGCCAGCCCTGTCCATTGCCGCCCCTGGATCTAGGGATGTTCATGTGTTGTTTTGGTACGACTTTCTTTTTCTACAAACCAAGACCAACCGATCATCGACCTCATTCTCTTTGATTTGTTATAAACCATATTTTATTGATATGTATATATATATATAGACATGCCTACATGTGATTCCCTTTATCCTATACATAATTAGTTTTGCCTTAAACTCTTAGACTAATTTGTTTACACAAACATACAAAATATCATTAGTATCTTTAAGTTAAATAAACGTTCAGTCTAATTCTGATTATTTGACTTTCTGATTTAATTTAAATTGATGAAACTTTGGAATCAAACCAATAACAGATGGTTAGTACAACCAAACGCAAAATCGAACTTGATTATTAGTTTGTTTATTTTTTTTCAAGTTAAACTTAAACCGAGTTATGAACACCTCTGGTGTGAGTAACCGGCATGAACACCTCGATGCAAGACTACCTTCATGACTTGTATAACTAAAGAATTATAATTACATATAATTTTCGCCAAAAGAATATAATGATAAAGAACATATGTCAGAGTCGAGCGGTTCTATCGGGCCTCGCATACCATTATCGGTTCGAACTTGCCGGTCGATGCCCATTTACGATCCGAAAGTTGCCTATATAAGATTCCGGTCCGTTCGCCCCGAGGGTCTGTTTCCGGCTTCTTCTCTGTCGGGGTAGAGACCTGCGCGGTTGCCTGCTCGTCCGCCGCACCGTCCGCGACCAAGCGTTCGTTACCGGCGCTTTAGGAGTCTACGAGCCGCCGGAGGAGCAGCGGAAGAGGTTGAAACCAAGATTTAGCGATCTGGTGTGCTCACGACACGTTCTGCAATAGTCGAAGCATCAGATCGATAATGATGCTGTGAGTGAGGATCGAGCAGTACTTCACCGGGTCTGGAGAATAAAATGGAGAACAGATCTTGTTGGAAGTTCTACACGGCGTATCTGTTAATCGTCCTGATTGGCTTGAACTTCGTAACGGGATCTGTTGGTGCCGGCGGCGGCCGACCTAAAAACGTCCAGGTTTCTCTCCGTGCCAAGTGGTCCGGAACTCCGCTCCTACTGGAGGCCGGGTAATTTTCTTCTTGGATTTTTTTTTGGCTGCCAAACTACCTCTTCGCTTCTGTTTTGGAATCGCACCTATGTAGCATGTTTTAGTCCATCTGAACAAAAAATGTTGGAGTGAAATACACAGAATTTTGGCTTGTTCCTGCATTCTCAACAGCTAGCTTGGAATAATAGTTTTCCGCTGAAACATCATTATTTTTATTTCTCGCCTTGTTTAGGGTTGATTTATGCGGGTAAGCATTATCAGTTATATGCGTGTAGTTCAAGAATAATGTTTCTGAATTTGTCCCGCAGCAGTGGCTCCTATGCCAAAACAGTCGAGTGAAAAATGTGATTTTATATATTGGCTCGGATCTTAACGCAAAATGTCTCGAATTCCATGCATTCTTTCAGGGTTGACAATGGTGGTGTAGATTTGATCCACTGATAGTTCACAAGTTATACTGTTACAATGAAGCACCCCGAAGGCTTCAAATATTTTTGGTCTTTATGGTGAAACTTACTTAAACGTAGGTTCTATGTTAGCTTACTTTTCTTTTCTCAAATATTTGTTCGGGGGCTCAATTCCTTCTAAGTTATGGAGATGTAGCCAACTTTTGGATGTGAATGCTCTTTCTGTCTTTCATCCATACTTGTATTATGTATATATAAGATATAAAATGAAGGAAGTGACTGAGGTGAATTCTTGAGTCCTGATTCTTTGTTGCATGATAAATATTTTTGATAGGTGGTGTTCTGTGCAAGATAGCCTATAACCTCATTATTTGTTACTTCCAATGATTTCGTTCTTCCTTATATTTCATGTTACATGTGCGGATGAGGAAACTGAGTGGTTTATTTATGTGTGATGTAAGGTGAAATGTTTTGTTGAGCTCCATTCTTGTTTGTTAGCAAAAGTTGTAATCACATGGGCTTCTGTATGTACTACTTTGCACTGGTTGAATTTAAGCTAGTGTTTCGGGACTTGGTCGAATCCATGAAAGAACATCTGATGCTTATTCAGTACCTTTCCGGCTTTCCCTATCACCAGTGCATGGTACCATATGCAAAAAAGTGGAGGATGATCTAAAGTGAGATCATTTTCCCCTGGTAGTGGATAGTACAACAGTGTACAAGGTTAAATGGGATGAAATTGTAAATATGATCAAATCAACCCACAAAAGAAACCCCTATTACAAATGCATCAAAAAGAGCAGACACCCTCTTGCTTTTGATACCTACATAGAGGTGAAAGCCACTCGTTGCACTTATTCAAAATGAATGAACAACATGCTCTGGATAGAGGGATTCCTATTTGAAAATTCTTCTGCTTCTTGCCATTCATAAAGACTAAAAAGTATAATGGTTAGGAGCCTCCCAGTCCGACTGGAACTATTGAGAAGAATTCCGAGGCATGACAAACTCCTGCACTGATATCTGCATGAGGTGCTTGGGTGTAGGGCATTGGGCTGCGGAGTCCCAGAATGGTGTTCAATACCAGCTCTTCTTTGGGGCGGGCATAAGAGCCACCTCTGCAACTTGAGAGGGAAGGTCCTTTTAAAGTCTTTTCGTAGGGAATGGCAGGCTTCTCTGCTCCCATCAGAGGTTGCCTTGTGGTGTGACTGAGTTACAGTAGGCTGTTGATATCCCTTCGGTGTCAGAGGTGGTTCAGCATCATGAATGATTGGAAGTATGTCTTGTTGTGAAGGTTTCAAGACGGGGTTTCCATCCCCACAAGATGAGATGCTTAGGTCATTGCTTAAGAGCCTTCTGCCGAAAATGAAGGGCCAGTGGATTTTCGCCATTTTGAAGGATTTATGGTTAGTGAAGAATCTCATATTTAATTATTGGAAGATTGGTGGCTCATTTCAGGTCTTTTCCTTGTTTGAACGGGCCATGGTTGTAGGATCAATCAATCCCAGACTAGGTATGTTGATCTGATCCAATGGGGGGACCCTGATCCAACCACCCATTTTCGCTCATATCGGTCCAGTTGCTCAAATATTAGTCAATCCGGAGCAGGATCACTGAGAAGAGTCACTTGTAGTTTGTTCAAGCTTGTTTTAAGATCAAGATTGAGACATCACAATGTATCCAAATATCCAAATCCATCTTCTGCTATGCACAGATAGCATGCTGTTCTGTTGATAAGAAAAAAGTGCCACCATGCATTCTGGATACTGAGGAACATGTTGTACTCAATTTATTAGAGAGAATTTAACATCTAAGATATATACTTGCAACTCCCTCTTGCCAAGACGAGACATGATGATCAAATTTTAAGAAATGACATAATCTTTATTTGGATATGGCTACGGAGATATTGTCACTTGAGTACGTGAAAAATCTTATGGGTCATATAATATTTATTATTTGTTTTGGTGATCTATATGTGGTACATGTACTGATATCTTAATACAATCATTCATATTTGACAGTCAAAGGTCCTTTTCTAGATAGGCAGCCTTTAATTCATAACATGTTGAGGAAACTGTAGGGGTGGAAGGGTAAATTGCTCTCGGCTGGTGGGAGATGGGTCTTACCATTATATTTATTTTCTATTTTAAGAATACTCAGAGGAGTTTGCAAGACACTTGAGGCTATTAGATCTAACTTCTTCTGGCAGGGTTCTCAAGAAAGGAAGGACTTGCATTTAGTTGTGTAGAACCAGGTTTGCAAAACAAGAGAGGAGGATGGGGTAGGGCTTCTACCTCTTGTAGCTTGATTTCATCAATAAGCCTCTTCTTGGCAAGTGGTTGTGGAAAGTATGTCATGAAGGGCAACCTTTGTGGCTCAGGGTAGTGATTGAAAATACTGCCCAAATGGTGTTTTAGGATGGTCTACACAATTTGAGTTTCATTGGAAGATTTCAAGGATGTGGAAAAATATTTTGGATTTGTGTCCCACTTCAATTTTACTCTTCCACAGATATCATACTCGGAGATGGGTCTAGTACCTTATTTTGGAAGGATCCCTGGCTTGGTCTCTCCAATATTGCTAGCCTTTATTTTTAACTTTTCAGTATTACCAAAAAAAGGATTAAAAGATTACTGACTTGTGGGAGGGGGAGGACCTGCACTATAACTGGATATTTTCATAGTAATTTAAAGGAGGGCGGAATCGAGAATGTTTCAAAACTGATTGAAGTGTTACAAAGTGTCAGATGCACCAACGTCCAAGACAGATTAGTGTGGACTGTTGAGAAGTTCGGATCTTTCTTTATTTGATTAGCATGCGCAAATTTAGTGATTGGGGGGATCAATGTGGCTTTGTCAAAATCGGTCTGGGTTCCATGTCCGCTGTGGAAGATTCACATTTTTCTATGAAAAATTTGCAAAGGATGTCTGCCTACAAAGTATTTTCTTTTTTAAATTTTTTTGGAGTCTAATTTCTGTTGTTTTTGCGAAGTCACTCAGGAGAGATCAACCATTTTTTCTTGCATTGCGGTATTATTCAGTTTTTGGTCCACTGTGTTCAGAAGCTGGAATCTTTTTTTGGATCCTCCTTCGGATGTCATCAGTCTCCTTCTTACATGGAAAAGCAGAAACCCTTGTATGAATTTTTGCCACTTGTGTGTTTTCACTCTTCTGGTGATGCTGTGGGCTATTTGGAGAGCAAGAAATAAAAGATAATTTGTTGACCTATTCCTTCCTCCAGCAGACATTCTCGTGCACATGCCCATCTATGTGTGAGATTGGCACTGGGCTTACTTTGGAGCCTATTCTAACAGGAGATTCTTCAGGGCTTATTTCTTGAACTGGAAGCATTTTTCTTATGAGTTCTTTTGGGATTTTACTTCCTTGGTAGAACCATAGAACCCATAAATAGTTATCTTGACTTTCTGTCCTTAGTTTATTTTTTTAATTGTAAACTTATTCTGTTATGTTTTTATTATCAATAATATGAAACGTGACCTTCACCATGTTCAAACAAATATTATTTATGTATTTCATTTATAATTGTCGTCATAGATGCTTACTTGACTTCAATGTAATGATGCATGCAAATTTTATATTTATTATTTTTCATAAATTTTCTTAACATTCTTGGGTTTTATCTTTCATTAAAAAAACCGATCTGGTCATCATGCATCAGTTTTGCTTCAGGTGGATGGGTTGAGCTGGCTGATCCGATCCCAAAATGGATCGGGATTGGACCTGGTCGATCCTAAATTTGATTCTGATCCAAAAATCTTTGGAATGAGTACTCCACCTTTTATCCTTAGTCTCTACCTATGTTATCTGAGGCACTCTCCTCAGGTGCCTAGGCGCTGAGGCGAGGCGAGGCGAGGCGAGGCGAAGCAAAAACGCCTCGCCTCGGCAGATCTCGCCTTGTCCGGGTGAGGACCCTGTGAAAGTCAAATTTGGTAACTTAAATCCTCCTTTCCCACCCCGAAACCCCCAATGCCCAGTCTTCCACCTTGAGACTCCAATATCTTAATGCATTATAGGTCCTATAAGTGAATTTTTTATATTTTTTATGTTCTTCTTCAAAAGTTTCAATGTTATATGTATATTTTTTTAGAAATTCTTCAATAAAAAAATGTCGCCTTGAGTGCCTGAGGCGCCCGCCTCAAGTGCCTGAGGCGAGGCGAGCCCTCCCTCGCCTCGATCGCCTCTCGCCTCTAACTACATAGGTCTCTACTTTTTTTTCTAGGTTTTAGACGCTTTTGGGCCTCTTAGAGGCTTTCTTTTTTGTGCTATAGGCACTTTTAAGCCTTTTGGGAGCTTTTTCGGCTGTGTAGAACATTTCCTTTTTTTGTCCTAGTTACTTTTGGACCTCTTAAGAGACTTTTTGCACCTAGTAGAGGTTTTTCCTTCTTCTTAGGAGATGTCTTTTAGAGGCTTTTTATGGCTCATTCAGAGCCCTTTGCATGGGAGATCCATGTCTTGGATCTCATTTCTTGAATGAGGTTTTGGGGATTTATTTATAGAGTGGTGAAAAGCCATTTTTGTCTACAAAATACCCCCACTGCTTCTTATTTTTTGGGTGAGGGGAGGTGACTAGCTTAAACAGGGGGCTGTGCAAAGTGCGGTAAGTGACCGCCGACCAGCCTACCTCTGGAATTTTTTCTCTTGTAACCGCCTGCAGGGGTACGTTGGGCACTAGGGATTTTTGGTATCCCTCGGGTGTGGTGGCACTAGGGATTTTCCCTTCAGGTGTGGTGGCATGGCAGCTCTTCTGTTTCCCCTCCCTCTTCGATTGGGTGAAGGGCTTAGGCTGACGGCGGCTCTTCTCTTCTTCTCCTTCCTCAGCGGGCTCAGGGCTTTGGCCATCTTTTCTTTTTTTTTTCCTTCTCCGTCAGGCAGGCATATGGCTTCTGTGGCTCTTTCCTTTCTTCTCTTTTCTCAGCTGGCCAGGGCTTCAGTGGCTCTTCCTTTCCTCCATTCCTTTCTTGGCTGGGTGGCGGCAGTTCTTTCCTTTCTTCTCTTCTCTGTCCTGGTGGTTTTTCTTCTTCTTCTTTCTTTTTTATCTGGCCGGATTTTCCTCCTCCTCCTCCTCTTACAGTCCTTTATTCTTTCTCTCTTCCTCCTACTCCTCTGGTCTGGTGTGCAGGACCCTCAGCTCTCTCTTTTTATTTTCTATGGGTACAACAGGTGTGGATCCTACAAATCATTAAGGGTGCCTTCAAAATCTGGTTTTGTTTATTTTTGTTTTTTCTCTTCTCATTTTTCTGTCTTGAATATTGAGCTTGTCTTTCTGCAGGGAATTGCTATCTAAAGAATCAGAAAGCCTCTTATGGGAGTTCATTCAGATCTGGCTGAATGCTGATGGAGATTCTGAATGTTTGACTGCCAAATGCTGTTTTCTCAAAGTTGTTAAGCATGGGCGCTCTATTCTGAGTAAACATTTAGGCGCATTATTTGAACATTCTCTAGCACTTAGGTCTGCATCACCAAGGTTGGTGCTCTATCGGCAGCTAGCAAGGGATTCTCAATCAAGGGCTTCTTTGTCTCAAAAATGGGCTGCAGATGGTATGAAAAGCTTGCCAGAGAGTGGTTCAGGCAGTGTATTGGTGGAGCACATGCTAAACGGTATTAATCCGAGTGGTCCTGGAGACAATTGTTGTTGGATAGATGTTGGTAACTCGTTGCTGTTTAATGTGTCTGAACTTGTTGCTTGGTTTGAGGGACTGGCACAAATGTAAGTTTACTTAGTTCATGCATGTGTTCTTGTTGTCATTTTTTTTAAATTTTTTTATGCTAATAGTAAACTGTGCTTCTCCATTTGGTGCATACTGTTGTAGATCACACGCTTCCTTTGAGCAGCTTGAAATTTTTGACTTTGATCATGTGTATCATGGGGGGAACTTTGCAAGGCCTATTGCTGTTTTATATGGAGCACTTGGGACAGACTGCTTCAAAGAGTTTCATCCTTTTCTAGCAGAAGCAGCCATGAAGGTAGTTGCATGTTATAATTATTTCATTTGTTTGCATGTGATTTTTTTGATGAATATCCACCAACTCAAAAGCAGCTCTATAACTTGACAGCTCTAGTTAAATATCTTATATCTTCATATAGAGTGCTGGTACATTTATTTTTATCATGTTCTTTCATGGCGAGTAGGACTTGTCTTTCCAGCAGATTAGATTGAAACATCATTAAAGAATGCTGGATGATGAATCCAATATGAGGAAATCCATCTGAATGGCAAAACCAAGCTAGTTCAGAGCAATCCAAGCAAAAGAGACTGGATTTTTGTGCACATCCACGGTGCATAATTTCTTTTCTAAACTCAGAGAATGCAGAATTGGCAGATCTTGATCAGAATCAACTGATTTTTAGATTAAATCAGCCTATTGCGAGTTGCGACCCGATTTCACTGGTGGAGTCCGATCCACCCCTGGATAAATATCTCTATTATATGTTGTTTTTCTCTTTTTTGAAGAACCGATCATGGCCGACTCTGGATTGATTTTTCTCCTCTTGAATCAGCCAATCCAATCCGGATTGGATAGGCACAAGCACTAGTCAATCCAGTCCTTGTTCTCAATCTTGCCTTCCTTGGCTAAGTGGATCCTTAGTGGAGCAGGAATTTTTTATTCAGTTATAATTTATCCACACCATTCACCAAGCATTGGCAATCCATTTATGTTGAATTTTCTATATTGTCTGAAGCTGACCTGCTTGTCTTTCTTTAGCAGACTATTTTTATCAGGCCTCTTCGATCACAATGCATGTGCCTTTTTTGATTCCCAGTTCTGCATGTGTATAAATTTTTTTTTGATATATTGTAGGGCAAGATCAGATATGTCCTTAGACCTGTATTGCCTTCTGGATGTGAAGCTAAAACGACTTTATGTGGTGCTCTTGGTACATCTGATGCTGTAAATTTGGGAGGATATGGTGTAGAGCTTGCATTGAAGAACATGGAGTACAAAGCTATGGATGACAACACGATTAAGAAAGGTCAGAGTTTTGAATGACCATGAACTTTCTTTTCTTGTGAGGACACACCAAAGTCAGAAATAGTCTAGCTTGTATTAATATACTTAATGCTTTGATTGTTGCAATGTAAACACCACAGAAACTATTTCTAATTGTAATATTTTATTTTCTAAATGATTTGTATGTCTTCATCCACTTTTAGACAAACCTTTAATAAGCTATATAAACAAGGATAAAAAAAGTGTAAAGAAACAGAAAAATGATGGTATTAAAGCTTAAATGGATTCTGGTCCTCTGGAGGAAGGGAATGGAAATGTATGTATATAGACATATTTGTCAAGGTTACAATAAAAGATTGCCATGTCGGATCTCAACTTCATCTTGGGAGGGTGAAAGAGAAGAGATCTTGCGAGAATTTAAAAAATATCTTGAGAGATCGGATCTTAGATTAGATCTTTGTAGGATATATTTTACTTAAAAATATAAATTGAAAAAAATGGAAAAAATAAAATAGGCCCTCAAATAGGTTTTTATCGAACCGGACTCTAAGGATTGTCATCTCGCTTTTTGGTTTCGTCGACGTGAGTTTTCGGGAAAATATTGAGAGATTGGATCTTAGCATGCTAGTGTAAAATGATATAATAATCTTTTCAAAATGGGCATAAAACTTGAGGACCAAGATTGGACAAGTTGACAGGAGGAATTAGATATAGGAAGGATGATCAATGTCAATATGTGATATATCAATAGGTTCTATTATGGATCTTGACTTTTTCTCAAGTAATATCAAGAGAAGAGATCTACTTGAAAATTGAGAGATAATTTGAATCACTTTTACAAAGAACTATATAAAAATTTTAATTTATAAATTGTAGGAGAAATGAATCAACAACACCTAGATAAGAGTTTGGATAGATGAAACAATTGAGTAGTTATCATGTGGAAACTTTGTAAAGACATTTAATTGAATTAATAATGGGAAAAAGAGTGAGATATATTTCTAATGATATAGATACTGTTTAGTAATATGAAGTTTTAAATTTAGTCATCAACTTATGGTAGGAAAATAAAGGGTAATAAATATTTATATAGATCGTTTATCAGTGATCTCGTTTCTCGAAGATATGGAGAGATAGAGATTCTTGGCAGATCTCCGATAGATTTTCATGAGATTGTATTCTGTAGTTAAGATTACAAATGTATCCAAGATGTCCTTATGGAAGCTAAGCATTTGAGGTTGCCATCTGGTGCCAACTTTTTGCCTGCTTGACGGAAGTGTACAAAATTGGCTGTCGCTGATATCTACTTTTTTGTTCTTTCTTTCATAACACCTAAGCTCAATGAAGATAGAACTAAGAGGGCCCTTCGGAGAACATAGTCATAAATGCATAATGGGGTCCAACTATAACAACATAATCAATTATCTTTATCTGTAAGAATAATAGATTGTGTAAGAGAAAATAGTTCAAGACCATTATTGTGGGACCAGTGTTAGAATGGAATGGGGTTCATGGATTGCTTCGGCAATTTCGGAACGGGTCTGGTGTTTTGTTGGCGTCCACTGGCGTTGCTGCATGGGGGAGCTTGAGTGTGTATAGACGTTTTGTGCCCATTCCGCAGGATGCAGAGGGGAAGATCTTATCTTCAGAGGTTCTCGAGGGTCTTTTCTTCCAGGAGTGTGGCTCATTGAAGGAGTCCGAGGTCGGGATGATCACCCGGAGCTGTGCTGCGGCAAAGGGTGTCCTTGCTGTCGGTGCTCCACCATTGACCAAATCGTACAAAGAAACTATTGCTTGAGGGGATCTGTTTTAAAAAAGCTCCATCTTGGTGGTTTTCGGTGGAAATTATGGGAAGGACCGTTATTTCTGGACACGGGCCATTGCTACAGTAATGATCATGGGACTGCCTTTTGTTGCGATGGCCTATGGTGTAATTGGTGTTGGGGAGTAGGCCATAGGAAGAGGGGCTGCCCTCTGTGTGTGTGTGGGCGGGGGGGGGGGTCCCCTGATTTTGCACAGGGTGGTGTGGTGCAGGATCCGGTCCCCCCTGCCCTGATCATGGCGTTGTTTTTGTTCCTCTGTCTTGGGCTCTGCTTGAGAAGAAGCGGTGGCTGTTGTAGTGCATGGAGGTATCGGTTGAGGGGGTTGAGAGAAGTGCTGAGAGGAAGGCTATGTTGCAAGGTTTCCTTATTCAAAATTGGCCGGAGATGCAGCTGTGGTTGGTTGGTGTTTCTGCATATGGAAGCTTCACTGTGAGGAACAACTCTTTTGGTAATTGGTTGGATTGTGTAGCCAGCAGGAGTTTTCGTATCAGAGGGGCATTGAAGGGAGATTGGGTCGTCATAGTGAGGAAATGGTAGGAGAAGGTGTTTCCTGTTGCGTCGTACAGAGAGGTCCATGATGTCATGGTTACAATTACGGGCATCCCGGTGTTTGCTTGATCGGTGTTCGGTCTGCAACTTCTGCTTAGCCAGTTTGGACGTTTGAAGTCTGTGGAGTTAGGAAGACTTTGGTGGTTCTCGTCGGATAGTGTTAGTGCAATCTTGGAGATGCATGTCAATTTCAAAACCATCATCTCTTTTCCGGCTTGCATTGATGGCGAGTTGTTTCAGTTATCCCTGTTGAGGGCGGATGGATGCTTAGTTCTCAGCAGAGGCTTTGGAAACTACCACGGAGGAGTCATACTCCCTCCGGAATTCAAATCCCACTTTATGTGAGACGTCTAGGGCTATAGCTGGTCATGGTTTTCCTTTGACAAGTCCGGAGGCCATACACGACAATGGAAGTGGTCTGTGGCGGATCCTCGTGTGCCCATTCTTCGAAGCTGTCGGGCCGGGAAGACAGGAGCTTTGGATCCCATCCGGTCGTCTCGGGCCTGCCCATGCTGGATCTGTCTATCTTAATGTTGAATCAAGAGCCGGTTTGCCTACGTGACACATCATCAACTGGAGACTCTATGCAATGAGACGGGCCGGTTCAGGCTGTTCTTGCTGATGTCGACTCCACTGGCTTGCTGGAAGGAGACCGGGGCCCTGTTCAAACACACGATGCATAGGTCCTGTGGTCAAACCACTGTGCCCGCGAGACCCTCCTTTATGTTCCTCTTCTTCCGGTGGCACTGATGCCATAATGCTTCTTGTTGCTCTGCTTACGGAGCAGTCAACTGAGGTCTTCACAATGCAGGGTGCTGGAGCATTCAACAACCAATTAGACTGTGGGAAAGTATCTCCTTGCAATGTGGATGGTTGCAGGCATCTATCAATGGGTATGAATTTTGACGGTGCTGGTCTGCCCAGAGCCTGTTGGGACAATGGAAAAACAGCTGAGCTGGGTGGAGAAGGTTGAGGGTTGTTGGTACATCTCTGATCAGGTGATTACCTCCATAGGTAACATCATCGGATTGAGATTTTTGGGTCGTGAACAGGTGATAAAAGGATTTTTTGATAGATTGAGACAAGAGATCGATTGCATGGCTCCTTCCCATTCTTCTAGAATGCACAACAAGTAGAGGGTTGGCACTAGAGAACTGAATTTTATTTTGAGCAATGCACCTGTTATGGAAGGCCGGAGAAGAAGCAAGGACAGTCAATGTTATTATTTTTCCATGATGAAGATGATCATGTGGATTTGTCGTGGTCTCGTAGGGAGAGATAAACAAAGGGAACTTCAGAATATCCATAATGATTGAAAACCAAATGTGATTGGTCTACAACAAGGATTGCCATCTCAGATGTCGGCTTTGTCTCGGGGTGGGTGAAAGAGGAGATCTCGAAGAGATCTCAGAAAAATCTCGGGAGATCAGATCTCAGATTCTCGGATCAAAATGTATATATGTACGAAACATAACATAATATCTTATAAAAATAGGAGTTTATCGATGAATTTATATAAAAATATATAACACATCTTGTACATCAACTGTGTGAATGAACAATTACAAAGCACTTTCAATATCAAAAAGATGATCTTTGTACTTCTAAAATATTTAAACTTATATGTAATCTTATTTAAATACTGATATGGTATTAAGCTTGTAACACATTTTTATATGATAGTATAAGTGATAGTGAAATATATTAAATATGTTTACACTATCATAAATGGGGCGCAGAGTAGTTGCGGATTGACCTGCGCGGTTAGGTCGCAGAGGTCAAGGGGGCAGCGCCCCCTGTGGGGGATATCCTATGTAGTCAGAGGCGTGAGGCGACCGAGGCGAGGCACCCCTTGCCTCGCCTCAGGCGCTTGAGGCAGGCGCCCGAGGCGACATTTTTTTTATTATGATATTTAATTTTAATACCTGGAAAATATATATAAGAAAGTGAAAAAATATAAAAAAATACAGTGAATGCATCATAAATGCAGGAAATATATATGAAAATGCAAGGAATATATTTAAAATTGCAGGAGAAAATAAAGTTATGTCCAAAAATGCAGATAAAATTATCTAAAAAAGCTGAACATATCTAAAAATTTCTTATGTAAATGAAATACATTAAGAACAATAAGATTTAACAATCTGATTTAACCTATAGGATTCAATATAAATTCAGATTTAACAAAAAATATGATTTAAAAATTCAGATTTAACATAAACTTCGATTTGATAAATTACATTTAACAAATAATCTGATTTAATAAATCAGATTTAACAAAAAATCTGATTTCAGAAATCTGATTTAAAAAAATCAGATTTAACAATAACAAATCAGATTTAAGAAATATGACTTAAGAAATCTAACTAGCATAACGGAAAAAAACTATATTAAAATAAAAGAAGTGTGTATGAAGAAAACGGAAAAAACGTAAATTATACCTTTCCGACAACGTCCGGATTGTTCGGTAATCTTTGCAAACCCGGTTAACAACGCTTGCGCCTTCTACACGTTGCCAATGGCCTAATAAAAATATTGGAATGACATTTAGAATGAAAAAGAAGAAGACATAAAAAAAACGTACCTTGTACGTCTAAATCCAGTCTTCTAACAATGTACACCAAGATAGAAGAAAATAAAACTTAAGATAAGATTTTTGTATTAGTAAAAGGATGTTGAATAAGAAAGATAAGAAAAATTGAAGAAAAAAACGTGAAAACCCTAAAACGGACCGGTTGGAGAGCTCCTCCGATGGTGTGGAATGTTTGGACACCTTCTCCGGCTAAAGAAGGCGGCGACGAGGGCTTCTCCGGCGACTGGCGGCAGCGGGTCCTTCTCCGGCGAGCAGCGGCGGCGGACCTTCAAACAGCAAGGGGCGGGGCCACGGGAGAGAGAGAGAGGACGTCGGGCGGGATAGAGAGAGGAGAGGCCGCGGGGACTTAAGTCTATCGGATCCGGCTGCTTGGGTCCGGATCCGATAGGCAGAGGCTGAGGCGAATGCCTCAGCCTCGCCTCACGCCTCCCCCGCCTAGGCGGTTGAGGCGGGGGAGGCGTTCGCCTCAGGCGATTGCCGCAGGAGAGAGGCGGAACAGGGCCGCCTCGCCTCGCCTCCTCGCCTAGGCGACCGAGGCGGTCGCCTCTGATAACATAGGGGGTATCAGGGGGGCAAAACCCCCCGAACAAATTTTTTTTGTGGACCAGTGTACATGGGGTGAAATCTCGGCGATCTCGTATCTCGGCCCCTTGGCGAGATCGAGATTCTCGCGAGATCTCGGCGAGATGGCATTCCATGGTCCACAGGAAACCAAATCTGAGTTCAGTGGGGATCAGGACAAGCTGGCTCTGAAAATTGGGAGGTTAAATAGCTGTTCTTTAGTTTTCTCTATAGGTCGAAGTGGGGGAATGGCTGTTTTATGGGATGAAATCATATCTTCTGTGGTCGACATCTTCAAGGACAGGCACACTCAGGTGCTGTGTTTCACCTCTTATTCTGATAAAAGATGGTTCTTTTGCAATGTGGATGGTCCTTTGGATGAGGGGGATAAACCGGCGTTATTCTCCAATCTCAAGGATCTGGTGCGTAAGGATATCAATTAGGTTTGGTGCATTTGTGGCGTCTTTAATGCAGTACTTAAATCTGGTGATAGGCAAGGGCAAAATGGATGGTCAAATGAGATGTCATTATTCAGAGATTGGGTGGATGGATGTGGTCTTATTGAAAGCACTGGTCATGGAATTGACTTCACCTGGTCTAACTCTAAATCTAAATCTATGTCGAACTGTTTTTTTGTGTCTACCTCTTGGGTGCAGTTTTTTGGGCTCCCAGTGGGCTTCTAGTTACCTAGTGTTGCTTCCAATCATTTCACCTTAGGCATCAGCTGTAGCAACTTTAGAAATTACTACAAGAGGAAGTTTTGTTTTGAATTAGCTTGGTGCAGGGAACCTACTTTGAAGGATCTCATTAAGCAATGGTGGAATGAACAGGAGTTGCCTGCTACTTAGCTACTGAGATTTGTTTGCGAATTGAAGGGAGTCAAGAACCGGCTCAAGGAATGGGAATCATCACATTTTAAGACCCTAGCAGTAGTCAGGAAAGAGTGGTTGGCTAAGATTGATCACTATGAGCAGCTTAATGACTAGAGATTAATGGGTGAGAATCTCATAGATGATTGGATGTTTGTGAAAAATGAGTACAAGGAATGAAATTGGAGAGAGGTGATCAAATAGAAACAAAGATCTTAAGAGACTTGGCTGAAGGAAGGTGACAAAAATTCGAGATTTTTTACACTCTTGCTACTCTAAGAAAGAAAAGGGATTTTTTCACTAAGTTGAAAATTGATGGCCTTGACTGTGAAGGTTTTGACCTGATAGGGTTCCATGCCACGGAGTCCTATAAAATCTTTTTTTAGGGAGGAGCCAACATGGAGTCCTTAGCTGAATTTACAACTGGATAATGCTCTATTTGTGGATGACTCAGATGTGCTGATTGGCAGCTTTTCAGAAGAGGAGATTCATCAGGCAGTTGAGGACATGAATCCTTACAAAGCGTCTGGTCCCAATGGCTTTTCTGCTGGTTTCTATGTTCACTTTTGGGACATTATTAAGGAGGATTTCATGGCTCTGCTCAGGGAATTTGAGAATGACCCCTTTGTATCAATCTTCTAAATTCTACCAGTTTGGTTCTCTTGCTGAAAAAGGAACATGTTATAGACATCAAAGATCTAAGTCCGATCAGTCTTTTAACTGCGATTACAAAATCATGACGAAGGTCCTTGCAACTTCTTGGGCAAAGTTATAGATAATTTGACTGCTTCTTCATAGTCGACTTTCATCCCGGGTAGATATATTATAGACAACCTTATGGCTGCCCATGAATTCATACATGACCAGCGGACCAGAAATAAGAAGTAAATCATGCTAAAATCGAGAAAGCTTATGATAGGGTAAGATGAGATTCACTCATTAGAATTATGCAACTCATGGGGTTCAGGAACAAGTGGATAAAGTGAATCAAATGTTACATCAGCACAGCCATATTCTCTATTGACATCAATGGAGTCACTTTCGGTTCCTTCAACTCTTATAGGGGCTTGAGGCAAGACGATCCCATCTCTCCTCTCATTTTTGTTCTTGTTGGTCAAGTTTTTAGCACCATGCGGACGAAAACGAGAGCAAGCTGGTTTGATTGAGGGTATAGCAGTGGGTAACAGTAGGGAGCACATTGCGCATTTACAATTTGCTGATGATACCATGCACTTCTCCCCAGCTGATGTTGAGAAATGTGTGATGTTGAGAGTCATGTTGTTCTTATTGGAAGTTGCTACCGATCTTAGAATCAATAAAGACAAATGTGAAGTCATAGATATTAATTTAAATAAAGGCTAAGTGCACTGTTTGAAAACCATTTTTGATATGTCTTGGGGCTCCTTACCAATCAAATATCTTCGTCTCTGATGGGTCCTTTCCAACTCGGTTCTTCAAAGTATCCTCTTGTTCTTTTTCTCTATGATCAAGGTTCCCAAAGGAGTTTGCAACAAATTAGAGAGCATTAGGGCTAGATTCTTCTGGCATGGTAATAATGAGAAGAAAGGCCTACATTTTGTGAAATGGGATCATGCATGCAGGTACACTAAAGAAAAGGGGGGTAGGCTTGATCCCTCTATAGACTATGAATAATGCTCTACTTACCAAGTGGCTGTGGAAGTTGAATACCAATCAGAGTGCGCTTTGGGCTAAAGTCACCAATGATAAGTACAACCTAGGAAGGAACAACAGTTGGATTATGGACTTTAGGGATAGGGGCAAATTATCTAGCATTTGGAAAGGCATTTTGCTCAACTCGGAGTTTTTTAGTTTCTATTCTGTAGTCTTGGTGGGAAATGGCTGTAAGATATCTTTTTGGGAGGACCACTGGATTGGTCATGCACCACTTGCAAACATGTTCCCCAGGCTATTCTACCTCGTTAATGAGCCTCGGGCCATGGTCACAGTTGGGATACTAGAGAGAGTTGGGAGTTTTCTTTTAGAAGAAATTTAGAGGAAGAAATATGTGATCTTTCGGCTATGCTGCTACTACTAGAATGTTTCAAATGTGATGTGAACAAGGCTGACAATCTCATCTGGCTTCCGAGGTAAAATTCCACCTTCACCATTAGGTCGGCTACAAAAAGGTTGTTGTTGGGAGGGGTGGAGGTTCCGTGGCACAAGTTTGTGTTGCTATCTTAGGCACTGTTCAAGTTCAAAATTTTCTTGTGGAAGATTGCAAGGTTGAGGCCATCTACAAGATGCATTTTCTGCGGTTTCTACATAATAATTCGTTGAACACATTGTCATTGATTGTGGGATCATCAACTCTCTTTGGAGAACTATGTTTAGACCTTGGTGTTTAACCTGGGGTGAGCCTCTGGACATTGTGTCCTTGTTGATCAAATGGCAAGATTGGAACCGGTGGCCTGCTAATTTACAAGTCTGGAAATTTGTAGTACCAGCATTGCTTTGGGCAATTTGGAGGACAAGATACCACAGAATTTTTGAAGACCATTTTGAAGATTCAAGGAGAATTCTACTTTCTATGTCCTACTGTGTGAGAGATTGGTGGCTAGCTCATTTTGGTGTTCACCTTGAGGATTATGTCTTTAAGGGGAAATTTTGCATTTTTGGGGCTTTATTCTTGTAATCGGCATCAGTCTATCCCCTTGATAGATGGAACGCCCTCCTCCTTTCTTTCTTCACTCTCTTGTAATGTTCTTTTATATTAATGGAATTTTGATCCTCGTGTCATATTCAAAAAAAGTTAAAAATTATCATAACACTTTATCTTTGCTTGCGTATTGCAATTTCTCGATTATTTGTTTCAGTGCTTAGTGTTTTTCAGGGTATAAAAATAATTAACGGGGTTGGGTTCTGCATGCCGATCTATTACAATACTGGGATAATCAGAAACAGAAATCAGATTTCAGATGCCTTCGATGCGGAGCTAGCAACCTGTGGTGCCTTGAAGTTCTGATTCCTTGCTTGCCAATTTATGGAGAAAAGGGTGAAGAAGGGCTCTGCTTCACGTTGCATCTTAAGTAATGCCTTTTTATTAGTGTAGCTTTTGGATTTTTCAGCAGACAGAGATTAGGATTTATTTTCCGAAACAAAGGAATTTTTCTGTAAAGTAAATTATGCACATAAGCAGCAGTATGTAGCAATTATTTGGTAGATATGCAGGCTTGAGATGGTCCAAATCATGGTTCGCCGGGTCGGCGACCCGGTCGCCCGACCCGGCCGGTTTCCGGGCCGACCGGCCCGGAAAAGACCCCACCGGGCCGACTCCAAGCCGGCCCGACGGGGGGTCGCGCGACCCAACTTTGGGTCGTGCGACCCGGCGACCTAGTCGGCCGGGTCGCCCGACCCCGGGGCGACCCGGCCTAGGTCAATTTTTTTTATATTATTATTATATGCTTAAATTTTTTTCTTCTCCCTCCCTGTTACCACCATTAAAAAAAAATTTCTTAGGGGGGCGTTGCCCCCCTGATACCCCCCACAAGGGGCACTGCCCCCTTGACCCCCGCGACCTGACCACGCAGGTCGATCCGCGACTACTCTGCGCCGCATTTAATAATAGTATGACAATAATTCACTATCATTTATACCATCACATATATATAAGATTTATAATCATAAATATGTGTTATATACTTACATTTTATAAAGATCTATTTTAACTCTCTTCTCTTTCACACACACATCAAAATTGTCAAGAATAATTATTTTTTGAGTGTTCCATTTATTGATTGTACAATAATATTTTACTATCATTTATATTATTACGTATAGTTAAAATTTATAATTATAAATATACGATACATCTTAAAATTTATAAAATTATTTGTTAAGTATCTTTACCTTCTCACTTAAGATTAACTCTTTCCCAACATATATTAATACAACATGATCACAAAAAATCATATTCACTTGTATACATAGATAAACACTCATATTCAATTATAATATAAAAATATATAATTATATTTATGTATATATTTTATGTATACATAAATATATGAGATAGAATTTATTGTTTCTATTTGTTTCTTATTTTTATATAATTTTTTATAATAAAATAAATAAAAATCCGACCCCATCCGACCCCGTCCGACCCGGGGTCGCGACCCCGTCCGACTAGGTCGGTTTTGGGGCCGACCGACCCCGGGCCGACCCCCGACCCTGCCTTCCTTGGTCCAAATAAACCCCGAGCAAAAAGGGAGTGCTCTTAATGGTTGCTTATGTATAATCAGTGTATATAACACCTTGTCACCTTGGCAATGTTTTGAGAACAGTAAAAAAATTCAATAGGAACTGAAATCTCTTTTCTCTAGTGGAATTTACAACACAAGCTACATTGATAGTGCTTATAAACCTAACAGAAAGCATTCCATTTTCTTTCAACTTTCATCCAGGTGATCAATAGTGGAGCTGGCAGCAGCCTTAAGAATATCTGACAGAAAAACTGAATTATGAAGCATGTAGTGGCAGCATGATTTAGTATCCTTGATAGTTCTATACATACAGAGGAGAATCACTTTATTCTTTAGTTACTTTCTTTTCCAAAAGATATGGCCATCTCATAAAGTAAAAAGAGGCAGCCTAGTCTGACTTGTTCAAGGCAAGAAGTAGAAACTTGTATCATGGTATCAGTGCCAGATGCCAATCAAAGGACCTGGACTGAGGCCATTTGAGCTTTGAAATGGTTTTATTCAGCTGCCTTTAAGGATTTGATCACAGTGCGGTGGGAGCTTTCAACCAACACATTAGGGAGCACGTAACACTTTTATTGTATAACTTGAGGCAGGTCAGGCAGGAGATGAGTCAATGGACGATGAAGACATTTAGAGCAGAATCTACAACTAGAAAGAGAGCTGCTTCCTACCATTAACACGTTTCATGCTCTTAATGACCAGAGAAGCCTATTGGAGGACGAGTTGAAGGAAGGGAAATGTGCCAAGCAGGGCTACAACGTGGAGCTTAAAGGATACAATGGAAACAATGGGCTAAGCATTGTTGGGCAAGTGGCATTCCGACCCCGGGGAGTGGGATACTGGGGTCAGTTTCCATTGGGATCCTGTTAAGCTTGGTCAGATTGTCTGATTCCAGAGCAGTCTGGGGTCAATCCCCATGGGATTGCGACTGGGAGGTGGTTGAAGATGAAGATGATAACTCTCTACTGTGGCCAATTATCTTGCACTATTAAAAACAAACTTCTAAGTGCTACTCTTGTGAGCTTCTCAATGAGATTGTGGACCACGTCATTACCTGTGGCATTGTTAATGTGCTATTGAACACACTCTTAAAAGCATAATAACCAGTGAATTGTGGTTCCTAGATGGAGAACTTGCAGAATATTAATGAAGACAAACTCTTGTATAGGTTAAGGCTACCATGGTGCTATGGTTCATTTGAAGGAGATGAATGGCAGAACATTCAACTAGCATTTGGCTCCACTACAAGCTACTTTCAGAAGTAGTGGTCTTATTAGACAGTAGTTAGGAACTTATGCAAGGGGCAGGGATCCTTATGTTGTATCCCTGGCTAGGTTACATGGTTGGTGGGTAACTGTTAATCTCTCCTCCTTTATATTCTTTCTCCCACTATATTAGTAGGGCTTATTTTGGCACACTGTTCTGATGTTTTTTCCCTAACTTCTAATGAATTGTGGTCAGTGTTATACTAGCCACTTTCTAAACAAAAGGGGAGGAGGTGCCTCACTATTGGCTGGTGATTCTACATAACACAAATAAAAAGGAAGATGCTTAAGATTCCAAGGAACGCAGGATTATGGAGCAAATACGGTTTTATGTATCTCACAAAGTCAGATTTTAATGGTCTTTCCTCCCAATAACTGTTGTTTGTACATATAGGGTGATTAGTCATAAGATTGTAATTCATGTTGTTATCATAAATCATGTTCCTTCTCATTTTTATGTGGAATGTCTGTTTATTTCTCTTATTTCTTAAAGGAAAATGTCTTATCCATCTATCCATGCCTGATATAACAAAATCATTTGCAGTGAAAACCATCTTAAAATTATCTTTGCAAAGCCTTGCTGAGAGGTGAGAAATGTTGGGCTGAGCATCCGGCAGAACTGTTGTGGCTGTATACACTTTTTTTTGGAAGTTATTACATATAAAATCTTTTCATTATTTTTATGTATAAGATAATATTACTGGTTTCTATTCTTTTATCATTTATCATTTTGTTATAAACAGAAGTAAATTCTATATGTCATTCTGTTGTGCATGGGGACACCAAAACATATATATCAATATCAAAAATAGACCTGTGAAGACATGTGCAAATAAACTCATCATCTTTTATTTTCTCTAGGAATTAAGATATAAATGCTTCTCTCATTTCGTTCATGACCAATCTAATTAGATAATTAACATGTCATGTGCAATTTAGAGGAATAAGTTGAAATTTTCATACCTAGAAATGGGGGAACTCCCAGTATTTTTCTCCTCCATGTTGTTGTCATTGGTGTGTGCATTGCTTGGTTGTTTTTTTTGGGATTTTCTCTAAAGCAAAGCAAATCAAACCAAACTCACAACCATGCAGCTTGGTTCAGACGATATTTATTAAATATAGTATGAACATTAATTCTACGAATATGATTACATTAATAACTATTAAAATGTTTATCTTGATATAACAATTGAAATTATATATACCTAAGTGATGTAACCTCAAAAATCTCAAAAGATTTATTCTTTTGTTTTTGTTTTGGAAATTCATTTTCCTTTTGAATTTGAATTAGACCTTAGCATTGACTTTGTAAGAAAATAAATGATATTTCATAAAAGTACTAACTAGGGTCAAAATTATGTGTTGAGGTTGTTAGGTTCTTTGAAATTAATTTTGATCTCTCCCCGTCGGATGGTGCGAAGATCTGACATTAATTACATCGAGATAACTCGAATACCCTTGATTATTGTCATAGCAATCCATTAAAGTAGAAGACATGCATCCACAAAATAAACATTCACACATAGGAGAAAACAACCCCATGAATTTGATGGAAGGCAAGCACTTAATTTGGTTTTAAGTTTGGTTTGAATTAAATTGATTTGAATTTCGGTTTGATTAATTTGAATTTGATTGATTAAGTTTGACTTGGGTTTGATTTGAAAAGTTTGATTTGTATTTGAGTTGATTTGATTTAGTTTAAATTTAAGTTTCATTTAAATTGGTTGAAATTTGGATTTTAGTGTGTGAGTTTTAATTTGATTTGAATTTGATTTAATTTGAATTGATTAATTGATTTAAATTTATTTGGAATTTGATTGGAATTAACTTGATTTAACTTATCATTGATTGAAATTGAATCTTGTGAGTTTCAGGTTTGTGTGAATTGATTTTTTTAACTGTCTTGAATTTGCTTAAGTTAACAATGATTTGAATTTGAGTTTGATTTGGATTGATTGATTTGAGTTTAATTAGAACAGATTTGTTCAGAATTTGATTTGTTTTAAACTCAATGGAATCTGTTTGATTTTTAGATTCAGTAGTTGGAATTTGGGTTTTGATGTGGGCTTTGATTTGTTTTGAGTTTTATTAAGTTGAGTTTATTTGAGTTGGTTGAAATTAATTAGATTTTGGTTGTTTGATTCTGGGAAATTCAGATTTAGTGAAATGATTTGGATTGGTTTTAAATTTGAATTTTCTTACCAGCTTGAGTTCACTTGAATTCTACTGATTTAACTCTGCTTACGGATTTTGACTTGGGTGCAGATCCCGTTCTAAATTTGATTTTGTTTGAGCTTGATGGGCGGTCAGATTTGAGTTAATTTGGAAGTTTATTTTCACTTACAGATTTGATTTGCAGATTGACTTATCATTTGATTTTTGTTGGAATTGAATAGAATTTGCTGGTTGTATTTGGAACAAGTAGGCGGCTGCTGTACAGATTCTGGGGGGTTTACAGTTTCTGGATTCCGGATTTGGAGTTAGGATTCTGCACCTTTTTTAAAGACTTTCAGACTTTAGCCCTTGGAGTTCAGATTTTGAATCTTTGAAATGCAGATTTCAGATTCTACATATTTCAGATTTTACGCATGTTTCAGATTCTAAACCTCCACAGACTTCTTTATGGTGATTCCGCACATTACAGATTTCAATTTCAGTTTGTATGTTTCAGATTTCAGAATTTCAGAATTTATCTCCGGATGTGATGTTCAGATTCAGATTTCAGATTCTACACCCTCAAATCCCAGAGTTTTATGGAGTTCAAATCTCATATATTTCAAAAGATTTTCAGATTCTATTTATTCCCATTTTCAGATTTGAGGTTTTACAGATTTTTACATTTTTTCAGATTTAAAGATTTTACATTTGCAAGCTCAACATATTTCAATCTTTACGTTCAGATATTTCCAGATTTCTGGCATCCGGACTTCAGATTTTACATTGTAGATTTTGTGTCTTTTAAGTTCAGAGATTTTTATTTCAATTTTACAGGTTCGGTTTCAGATTTCGGATTTTTACGGTTTTCAAATTTCTCTTGTCTTGCCTTCCAGGAGTTTCATGTGATTGCTCTCTCCTTGTAGCATCAACATGTGCACCGGATATGAATTTTCATTTGTTTTTTCTCAACATGAGACATGATTTACAACTTGACCAGCAATCCGGTCTCTTGAGTTCTTGATGAACTTGTCGATTCATGGGCGGCATGTACGCGGTCTTGACAGACTTATGGGCATCCCCCACTGTTTTGAGATTGAATGCACCCGGCTTTTGACAAGCTTATGGGCAATCGACTTACTGATTTGAGATTGAGCACACCCGACTTTTGATAAGCTTATGGGCAATCGACTTACTGATTTGAGATTGAGCACACCCGGCTTTTGATAAGTTTGTGGGGACTCATCTCATACCTCATGAACCTCATTAGCTCATAGTTTGGCATATCGGCATGTTGATCATGCACAGCCTTCCCATGGCATAATGGGTAAGTAACTCCCTCTTGGGGCATGGTAAGACATTGGGGTCTTTTTCATAGACCTTTGTATGTCCACCTTAAAGGGTCAATGGGCGTGCTTAAAGCCGGCCCATTGCTTTCCCTATTTGTTTTGAATTCTTTTAAATTAAGCCAAGACCATGAGGCGGGTTTCTAGCCGGCCGGATGCTCGCCTCGGTTTGTTGAATTAATTAATAGATTTTTATTTATTTTTTGTTTATTGTCTGTTTTATTTTATTTTTTGAATTATGGGTCAATAGACGTGCTTAAAGCCGGCCTATTGCTTTCCCATTTATTTTTGATTCTTTTAGATTATGCCGAGACCATGTGGCGGGTTTTTAGCCGGCCAGATGCTCGCCTTGGTTTGTTGAATTAGTTAAGTGCATTTTTATTTAGATCTTCACTTGATTGTGTATTTTAAAAAGAGATTATCTCTTTTTTTGTTTGGGCTGCAGCAGTTCGCAGCTTCAACTCAATGGGCCTGGCCCATCTCTTCTCCTTCGCGCCCGCTGGCTGGTCCAGGCTCCTTCTTTTTTTTTTAAACTCTTTTACCAAGTGGGCCCCACCTCTGTGTTGACCCGATGGTCAACATGCTTCACCGCGGCGGCGTCCGCATGCGCGGCTCCTCTTTCTCTTTTCTCCCCCCTCTTTTCTCTTTTTTTTTTAAAGCCTGCACTATTCATATGTCCCGCGTGGACATAAGTTGAGCAAAATGACCCTGCGGCCGCCACTGTTCATCTATCCGCGGAGGGGCTTACGGCGTGGGCGTGAGGGGCTCGCGGCGGCGACGGCAGCATCCGGAGGAGATTCCGGCGGCGTTAGCTTCCTCCGGCGGTGATGGCTTTTTCCGGAAGGGATTCCGATGGTAACGGCAGTGTCCGAAGGCTTGTCCGGCGATTGCAATCGCTGTAAAAGAGGCTTCCGGCGACCACGGCGATTGCAGGAGGTGCTTCCGGCGACGGGTGTAGCTCCTGGAGGGTCCGACGGCTTCCAGAGGAGGCTCGACGGCTTCAGCAGCCCCATGGGACCTCGACGGCTTCCGCAAGGTTCCTCCTTGCTCTCTTCCTCTCGCGGTCTTCCTCTCCTTTTCTCTCTTCTTCCCTTGCGCGCGGCCTTCTCTTGCTCTCTGGGGGTCTCTCTCTCGTACTCTCGGGGGATTCCCCCTTTTCAGCCTCTCCTCTTCTCCCTCTGAGGTTTTTCCCCCCTCTCCATACATGATCCCTTTCCTTCTTTTTTCTTTTTATTTCTTCTTTCTCTCTCCCCCCCCCCCCCCCGGCCCTCCCCGGCCCGTGCGCCTTGCGGGGCTTTTATAGGCTTCGACGGCCCCCTTTCCTCCGATAGGAGACTTGCCCGAACCAGAGTCTCCCGGCTCCGAGACGGACTCGGAGGATTCCGAAAATACCGGAATCGATTTGTTTTGGAAGTCTTCCCTTCTTTGCATTATTCCCAACGTCGGAGGACTTCCACCTTGCGCAGGATCCGATCGAGGATCGATTGCGCCGACCACACCTGCCGTTTTTTTCTCTCCCTGTGCGCAAGGGTTGTAAGCCCGGGTCAGCTGTTGACGTGGGCTGCTTGATATGGGATTCTTGATTTAAACCAAAAATCAAGCCCAATGAACTTATGAGGAATAGGCCATGTGGCCACTTGTGGATCACATTCCGTATTGTATCTCTTCTTCTTCTTCTTTTTTTTTTTAAACCAAAAACAGGTAGGTTTATGCTCCATAAATAAACTTAATCCATCTTAAACAATAAATTGAACTTCATAATGGCCTCTAACAGTGGAGCTCCAGCTGCTGATTCAAATCACCCCCCTTTTTTTTGAAAATTTTTTGGTTTCAACACTAAGATAACATAACTATTCAGTCCAACCTTGGTTTGAAGAAGCTTTGGAACCATATTAGTGATGAGCCCAACCCGACCCACCCCAAACCAACTACTGGTTTGGTTTCTTTTTTTGGGTTGAGCCAAATAGTGCACACCTTTAGCTGAGATGCTTTCTTCATTGCTCTATGATTCCCAAGTGCTGGATTAAATTGATGCACCTCATGGTTATGAGAATAATGAAGTCTCCAAATAACCTGTGTTATTAGTTTATTGATGTAGTGTCTAAAATTGTACATATACTTTGTGTGTTTTGACAAAATCATCTTTGATACCTCATGCTTGGGGAATCTTTCCTGGTTTCACTGAGCCCTAAAATTTTTTATATTATCAATTCGTCATATGGACACTGCATTTCTTAAAATTGAATGAGTAATTATAAGGATTTTACATAATTTTGATTTAAAAAATTAGGCCTTTAAAAATGTTATATCCTGATGTTAAAGAAAGAAAGACCAATTTATTGTTTTGTATTTTTTGCTGCTTAGGTGTTACTCTTGAGGATCCTCAGACTGAGGATCTTGCCCAAGAAGTTAGAGGATTCATCTTCTCCAAGTTATTGGTCAGTTTGATTGTATTGACATTCAATTTGAAGCTATCATACATAGGATTGCACAGGACTTAACTGCTGCTCTGTATATGCAGGAACGCCAGCCTGAGCTGACGAGTGAGATAATGGCATTCAGAGATTATTTATTATCATCAACCATCTCAGATACACTAGAGGTCTGGGAGCTAAAAGGTGCCATACTAGAGTCCATTTTAGAAAAATTTACATCAATATCTTATTAACTTCTATTCAGATTCATCCAAGTTACCAGTGATCTTAAACATGCAGTTTCTTCACCTTATTGGTATGCTTTTTTGTAGATTTGGGACATCAAACGGCTCAAAGAATTGTGCATGCTTCTGACCCTTTTCAGTCAATGCAAGAAATAAATCAGAATTTTCCTAGCATAGTTTCTTCATTATCTCGCATGAAGGTGTGGCCCATAGAAATTGTTCTTACCTCAAGTACTATATATGGTTTTTTGCAAATAGACCACTATTAAAAACAAAATGACAATTTGCAATTGCATTTGTCTGTATGTCATTGAGAATGAGTGCTATGGTCATATAAATGAATTTGCTTTATCGTACACAGCATTTTATTTTTAATGTTGTGGTACAAGCACTTTCACAAAAATAAAGCAAAAGCAGTGCCAAAATAGTCATTTTATTTTTAATAGTGTTTTTTTTTGTAAAATGCCCTACTATATATGTGGTATTTGATTTCATGCTTGGTGATTATGGGGAGAAATCCTGACTGCAATCATTCTTTTCTCTTTTCAGCTGAATAGCTCAATTAAGGATGAAATTATTTCAAACCAGCGTATGGTTCCACCTGGGAAGTCCTTAATGGCTCTTAATGGTGCTCTAATAGATACTGAAGAGATCGATCTTTACATGTACTTCTTTTACACTGCATGTTGTCTGTATGACTGTATCAGATATAGAATCTATCCTTTTCCTGTTCGCTCAAAAGTTTTTGGTGCTATGACGATGGTTCTTATGATATTGAATCTTTAAGGAGTTGTTTCACTTTTTAGGCGATCAAGGTTATTTCAGTAATCAGCATAAAGTATTGGAAGTGAATGCATTCTTGAACATCGCTGAGGTCTTTACGTATATTTGTAGCATAGAGAAGTAGATTATAGGCTAGGTGGTTATATTGATCCTCGGATGTTAATCCCTTAACAAATATCCATCTTTACAAGGAAAATAAACTCTTGCAGATAGAAGTGTTCTGCCCCATGTTTTAACCTATTTTGACATGCTTTCCATACTGGGTCTGCATTCACTTTTTGGTCATGTTCTTCATATGTTTGATCACCTATCTTCTTGCTAAAATGATTGACATGTTTAGATTATCTGCATTTCCTAGCTAATTTGCATTTTACTCTGCTTTCTATCACTCTTGTATAGTCTAATATTCTTGTCTTGATGCTAGTTTATGCAATTACCATTGAATGCCTTACTTCGTGCAATTTTAATGTTTTTCTATTGCTGTCAAAAGGCTATTGGATCTGGTTCACGCAGAGTTGTCATTAGCAGATCAATTTTCGAAATTAAAGGTGAATTTCACATCTCTGACTAGGAATTTGGTGACTGTTTTTTTGAATCCTTTTTGAGCTTTGGCTTTGCTTTGGCTCTTTGATTATTTTAGTTTTCTCATTGTTTTAATTTCTGCTCTATTTTTTGTTCTTTAGAGATTACTCCTGTACTTCTTCTTATACATTTGAAATTTCTAGTTAAATCTTTTTTTGGTTGTCTAGTAAACACTCTATCATGGAAAGAAATGTTTAATTCTTGTATTAAGTCATTGTTTGATCTGAACAATGCCAATTTCATGCTGCTTCTTGTATGGAAAATTTCAGATTCCTCCAAGTGCCATCAGGAAATTGTTGTCAGCACAACCTAGCTCTGAAACAAACTCATTTCGTGTCGACTTCCGCTCACCTCATGTTCTTTATCTTAACAATTTGGAGGAAGATACTATGTATAGACGTTGGAGAAGCAACATCAATGAGGTATTTCTTCCTGTTATAATGTGTTAGATGCAATTATTTTTTTATTGTTATGTTTTTAGTTCAGAATTTATTGTTTTTCCCTCATGAAGCTTATTTTGCTGAACATTTTTCTTTTGTAGATTTTGATGCCAGTTTTCCCTGGTCAGCTTCGATACATCCGTAAGAATTTATTTACTGCGGTTTTTGTGCTTGATCCTGCAATGTCTTGTGGATCTGAGGTGTGACATTGCTGCTTCTGTATTCTTTTTATGTCTATGACAATAATGATTGTCTTATTTGTCAGTGTTGGGATAGGGGGTTCTCAATTTCCAAGTGATTGATTGCTTGTTTTGCCAGGCCATGGATGCAATCTTGTCTATGTATAGAGACAGTGTTCCTATGAGGTTTGGAGTAATCTTGTATTCCTCAAACTTAATCAAGCATATAGAAGATAATGGTGGTGATCTTCCCCTATCTTCGGCTAGAAATGCTGTTAATGATTCTGGAGAAGATATTTCCATTCTGGTAAATTGGTTTCTCAGTATTTGATTTACCTTTTTTACATTTTTCATGATTATCTAAATTATAAAAATGTGCTTAGGATTTTAATTCGTGTAGGTAGCAAACTTTAGACATAGTGTTGGTTCCAGCATCCTCCTTGGGATCACTTGGAATCTGTTCCATTTGCATCCTAATTCATTTAGTTTGACTCATCTTGTCTTCATAGTTGTCAAGGCGCCCGCCTAGGCGGCGCCTTTCCAAGGGCGCCTTGCCAGGGCGCCTTGTCTGGGGCCAAAAAGGCGCCCAAGGCGCCCGCCAAGGCGCCCAAGGCGCCCAAGGCGCCAGCCTAGGCGCCCAAGGCGCCCAAGCAAGGCGCCTTGGGTATTTTTACATCATTAAAAAAAGTTTTTGAGGGATTTTTCTCCCTTGATACCCCTCACAAGGGACACTTATTTAATGATAGTTTCAATATATTAATATATTGTATTATCACTTATACTATCATACATATTTAAGATTTATGATTATAAACATATATTATATACTTAATTAAGTTCTTTTTCAACTCTTTCCTCTCTCTCTCTCTCTTTTTCAACTCGATCCGCGACTACTCTGCGCCCCCCCATTTAATAATATTATAACAATATTTTACCATCACTTATACTATTGCACATATATAAATTTTATAATCATAAATGAGTTATATACTTAAATTTTATAAATATTTATTTAACTTTCTTCTCTTTCACACACACATCATATTTACTTGTGTGCATTGATAAAACACTCATATTCAATTATAACATAACAAATATAATTATAATTATGTTTTTTTTATATATAACAATCTCCCGACTCAGCCTTCCTTGAATACCGCCTTGACCGCCTAGGCGACGCCTAAGCGGCCGCCTTGTCGCCTAAGCGGAATCGGTACCCTTCAACGCCTTGGGCGCCTTGTCGCCTTGACAACTATGCTTGTCTTGTGCTTTTGATATACTGCATTCTGGAAATTCATTTACATTTTTTTTCTATGGCTGGATTGGGACTAGCTGACTTGTTTTTGTTTCAGTTATATCAGTTTAATTATGCTGGTGGATGCATTACTAATATGTGTCCTAAGTTGGTTGACTTTGAGTAACAGAGAGGTAAAGTTGGAGCAGTAGCTTAGTATTTGATGACTATCCAAGCGTTGCTTGGCTGTCTCATGATCAGCTGAAGAATGTTTGTCAGCAAAGTACCGGTGAAATGGAGATAATATCTATCAAAAAATTGTCAAATAGTGACATAGATCTGTTAAAGTTGGTCTTCAAGATTATGACAAACCGCTGCTGCAAAGATATCGTTGTAAATGTGAAAGTAGGATCTTTAAATCTTTTTTTTTTACTTGCTACATATCATGACTACCAAGGAGATTCTAAACTAGAATGGTTTGGAACAAGGAAGCGAAGACTAAGCTCTTAATGTTCTGCAGTAGTACTACTGTGGAAGGTCAGGACTAGGAGCATCTGTTTCTGAAATGTGGTGACGTTAACTACCCGTGGCAAATCTGTTTAAGAACTTTATTTTGGTCTTTTTGGTTGGATTGATCCTTGGTGGATGTATTCTTCAATTGGACGGGAGAATCCTAATTGGGTGGAGCCTTGCATTTGGGATGGCTTTTATACACCATCTTTTGGAGTACTTGACTGGCTGGGAACAAGAGATGCTTTGAAGGAACTTTTCTTCGTCTTGGTCATATCCATTTTCAATGTGGTTTTGTAGGATAGGGTGACACCATCGTAGGATAGGGTGGCACCATTGAACTGGAGTGATTATCATCTCAACATTTTGATTCAATGGTTTTCCTCTTACTTGAATATTTTAATTTGAATGCTGTATCACCAATTTGTATCTAAGATGATGTCTTTTGTTCCCAGCTTGATGTGGGGATTTTTTTTGATTCCCTTCTGTAGTTGTGGTTTGCCATAGGTTTCTTTGGGGTTTCTTCTCCTAGATAGACCTTATGATCCCTTGTCCTCTTTAAATTTTTTTTTCTCAATTAGGGGTATGCATGGTTGGTTTTTGATTGGGTTTGGGGTCATTTTTTCCAAACAAAAACTGAATTGATTTGGTTCGATTGAGACTTAAAATCAATTAAATATGTAAACTTAATAATTATTTACACACATGTATACTTATTTTAGTTATAAATTATTAAAATAAATACTGGTATGTTATAAAAAATACATAAATATCATTTTTATTATGAATAAAATAATATTCTTATAATTTTTTATTTTAATCAGTTTATTTGGGTTGGAAAACCCCCAAAGTGGTTGAACCAAATTGGTGGTTCAGAGTCTTCAGACCGAATCAAACTTGGTGGCTCAGATCAGTCTGGCAGTTTAAACTGTTTTGTGCACACCCCTAATCAGTACGGTGAATGTTCAAAGAATTGCTGGATAACATGCTACAGACATGGATCTAGAGTTTTATCTTTGATTATCTCCTGCCTGGTGAGCTGCATGAATGGCCAATGACGAAAAATAAGCTAGGTGCTTGCTTGACTAGGTGAGAGATGCATTATTTTGTTGGACCTCATGTATGGCTGGCTTATTCGAGAGGATTCGATGCCACCCATTGGGTTTGATCAACTACGACATCAACTTCATAATATTTATTAGCTTTGAGAGTTTATGCATGCCTTTTGTTTACAAACTTCTTACTTTGAGTTTGTCAAAGCAAAAAAGTTTGAAAATTTTGCGGGTCACATTTTGTTAAAAGTGGGGTAACTTTTTGTTTAAATATCTCATAGGGTCTGAAGTGTAAAAGTTGGTTTTTATAAAACCCCATCTTGTACCCCAATCAAAGATTGCCATCTTGCATCTCAATTTTATCTCTGGGAGAATGACGAGAAGAGATCTCTCTGAGATCGCGAAAAAATCTTGAGAGATTGGATCTCGGAAACATCAATCAAAGTTTATATTTTAGTGTAAAATGTAATCTAATCTTTTTAAAAGGACAAGAGAATTCATATTGAACATCAAAATTAGTAGACAATTAAATGCAAAATACAAAGAGAGTGAGCTATTGTTAACAAGAGACATATAAGGGATCTTATGTCAGACCTAAATTTTATGTTGAACAGTATGGAGAGGACTGAGGAGATTAATGTGGCATCTTGGGTCAATTGGACATATATTTTCATAAAAATATTAGGCTATAAAAGTTTATTAGACAATTATGTTTAAATGAATCTTTGGATGAATTCTATTAAAGTAATATATGAAGCAAACTTAGCAAGACCATTTAACTAAAATACTAATAGAAAATAGAATGAGAGAGAATATATATGATATAAGTAGCTTGTCCAATATGTAGATAATAAGTCAGGGGTAGAAATAGGTGGAGGAAATTAAGGGGTCAGAGGTGCATATATATTCTCATTTCGGCGATCTCGTTTCATGGATGCATGGATTGTTAGATGCTTGGGAGATCTCGAGAGATTTTCGGAAGATCGCATTACATGACCCCAATGGACGAGAACAAGGAAATGAAGCGTAGATTTTATGTGCTGTGCCTTTTTCTCTGCCCTTGTCAGCCGACGAGGCCTTCCTCATCCCCTTTGGTTGTATCTGTGACCTGCCTGCCCCTTCACCCTACAACGACATCTGCCCCACCACCCAGCACTGTACGCTCACACTTTTAGTCCCATTTGCTTGCTGCAGCCACCTGTTATTGTGCTAGCTGATGTTCTGGGCCAAGCCTCCTTCTTCTTCTATCCACCCCCCTATCGAGCCTGTCGAGAGGTTGGAGGTCAACTTGACCGCTGACCCCCTGCTATCTGCTGGCCTCCAGAGTTGATCACGAGGTCAACATTGCACACAGGGATGAGCCTTTCGTCTGGGTCCCATGACTATAGCATTGCACCATGGAGTAGCATGGTTGCCCCTGTTTCCAGCCAGTCCCCACCCCCTTGCAGCTTTTCCCACCAGTGCCACAGCCCCCCTTCTTCCAGCTCCTTCCTTCCAGTCAGCCAGGTGCCCCAGCGTGCAAGCAGTCAGCTTCTTCCCCAGCCTTGCGCACTTCCTGGAACACTCTTACGACAGTGCCCCTGCTCTGGCTGCTTGGAAGTTTTTCTTGAAAGCCTTGCCTTCTCTCCTCAATCGCTGTCATACAGCCTCTTGTTGGACGCACTTCTGCAACATCTCTGTGCCTGAGTGGCACCTCACCGGCGTCAGATGAACCTCCTTGCAATACCTTTTTCCTGACCCTGACGAGGCAAGCCGACCGTCATGCTGCAATAATCAAGTTGTAAGTTGAGGCCTTGCCTGACCTCTACATCCATGCTGCATGCTTGAGGGGTGACCTTGTCCGGCTGGCTTGCAGTTGCTTCAACTGAATAGGCCCAGTCCAGTCTGGTCTGGGCTAGCTGATTTCTGGTCCAGGCTGGTTCAAAATATGTCCTGTTTGTCTTGTTAATCCAGCAGGTTTAGCTGGCCTAGCTAACCAGTCCAGCCGTGCTTGGTCAACTTCAGCTGGTCCTGCTGGCCAAGCCAGGATTGGTTCGATTCAGTCAGTTTAGTCAAATTGCATGCTATAATGGAATTCAGCACCCCGTCCTGCATCAGTGAGTGCCTTATATGCTGTTGGCTTCTCACCTAGGTGAAAAGGCTTTTGTAGTAGGCAAGTTATAGTTATTAGGAATAACATTTTTTGTCTAGAATGGTTATAATCTTAGATTCTATTTTTATTGACTAACTGCTCTGTGATACCGCGGTTTTCCTTCAAACGTTCCATCTCAGACTTTTTACATCTATGGTAATTCATATGTGATTCTGATTTTCAGGTGCTCATTATCTTTTTCTTTAATATCATTATTTCTATTTGCAGCCTGATAAATTTTTTGTCCATTTTTATTGTTGGAAAATTAACCTGAGAACCTTCTGTGGACTGTCGCAGCGGATTCCAATCAATTTCGTCCAGTCCAGATTGGGATCTGCACTCTTACCCCGGTAGGCCAATCTGATTTTGTACTCTTTTGCAAAGGACATCACAACCAGGTATCCTTTCGTCTCTGATAGCTCCAGTGTCTGTTGACTGATGCAATTTCTCCTGCCTAACCGCCTGCTGACATCAGCTTCATTGTTTACTGTCTTCTTGAATTCCATCTTTGATGCCTGGATCCTCTGATTGAGGACATGTCAGTTGTTATCCATACCATCTGGAAACCTTGCTTTAATGATCCTGGAACACTGAATGCTCCTTCAGTGGAAAGATGAACTAGACCTTTACTTCCATTGGTGTAACTTGGTAGTGTATGCCGTTTCTTTTCTCGTTGGACTGTTCTTTTCAGCAGAGAGGGTTTATCGCACATGTAAGCAGATTCAATTTAAAACTACTCTTGCAACCATTCTGCTGAACTTCTCTGATGTCTCCCTTACCATCTTTATTCTTGAAACTTAGTGCAAGTATTGTTGTTGCAAACACCTAAGTGCTTCTTAAGTGACACCTCGGCACAAGGGTATTCTGAGATGACCCAAGTGATCATATGCCAAACAAGGCCTGCAAAAGGTTGCCCAGGTGGGACAATTTAGTGCCGAGGCAGGCCAAAATGACCCAAGGAAACTGCTTTGTTGCCATAGGGTGTGCCTAAATCTGGCCCTGGCGGGCACTTAAGTGCCCACTTCCAGGCAGGCCAAAGTGACCCAAGGCAATTGTCTTGTTGCCGTAGTTTATTCAGTTTAAATCTGGAGTCCATCTAACAATTACTCACACCCGAAATGGGACTGAAATCCTTTCATTTCTCACTAAATGGCCAAATTCAGTTTGACTAGTTCCTTACCCCCCCTATTGCACAGCATTGATGCGGTGGACTTCTCTGTCAAGAATGGCTGCTGTGATCATTGCCACCACTGCTGCCAGCAGCTCCTGTTGGCAGTCACACATACTCTTTCTCATTCTATCTCTCTCACCGCTGCCTACCTTTTTTTCTTTTTTTATCAAACTTATTTTTCATCCCTCCCTCCATTCACGAGCTCTTTTCCCAGTCCCCCTTTTCTATCTATCTATCTATCTATCTATCTAGATAGCTAGCTTACCACCTTACCACTTAAGTGATGCTTAAGCAGGCAAGCAGTCAAGGACCTTTGATTGTTTTGTCGCCTTGACAACTATGCTACTGTAATATTTTTTAGTGAACAATAGTTTTTGATGATTTTTTTAGGGCAGCAGATCAAATACACCTTGTTTCACTTATGTATATAATTGGAGAAAAAGCCATTTGTCAGTTTTCTAATTGGCTTGTTTAATCATTATTTACATGGTCACGCTTGATACTTGATGGCAATGCCTTGAGGCTCATGTCTCAGCACATACACCTGAGGGCTATGCTCAGTATATGTTGCCCCCAGGCCTGGCATATGTCTCATGCTTCATGTGAATACTTTTTATTATCATATTATAATTGAATCATATTACTTATGCAAGTTCCATAATTGTATTGACATGCTATGTGTGACAGATATAGTCTTTTTACATTTTAATGATGCTATCATTCTAAGGCGAGACTTAGTCCCCACCATACCCTAAGGATTTATGCCTCGTGAGGTTTTCTTGAATGTGCTTTTACTGCGTTACAAACTCTTAAACCATGAGTTCAATCTTGAATCAGCAGAGCCTGATTGTTCGTGAATAATTTTATTCAAACACTGTGTTCTGTTGTTCACTTATTCATCCACACCCCTTAGTATTCTTTATTATTCTATTTATTTATTAGCTCAGACTACCTAAACATTTTTTCTGAAGTCATTTGAACCTGAATTTTTTGTTAACTATATTGAGTTTACAAGTTTTCTATAACACCTGTTTTGCAGATAATTCGATTTTTTCTTTATATTAAGAGAACTTATGATGCTCAATCAGCGTTTCAGTTTCTGAGCAAGGTACTTGTCTAGATCTCCGAAGTTTTCATATGTACCCATGGAAAGCCTATGTGCTACTTGTCAGATATTTGTTGTGCTACATAATGCCATTTTTTGTTACAAAATTTATAGAACGTAGGTATTCCTAATCATATCCATGATTATGAGCAATGTTGCTTTTTGTATTGCCATCGGACCTATTGTTCTCATAGCCTGTCCATTCGTAATGCATTCACATTTTTGTAAGGAAACTTTTTTAGTTAGAAGGTAACTGCCTTCTGCAATATTTCTTTCTGTCAATGCTGAAAGGTGATTCTTTTTTAGTGTTTCAAATTCAGCTGCTATGTCCATTTTCTGTCACTGAAATCTTTGCTGTCATTTTATGTCCAGCTTTTCAATTTAATGTATTCATTTCGGATATTGACATTTACTCTACAAATGACATTTTACAGGAAATGCCGTCTTTTTTTTTATTAAAGTCAGTAATGCTTACTCAAACTTTAGTAAATTGTATTACAATTCATCCCTTGTTTGTATGTATTTTTCCAAATTGGTATTAATAGTCAAACACCTTTAGTTTATTTATATCAATACTAAATTTAAAATTAATAGTTATAGATGTGTTTAATACTGTTACCAAACAGGCTATAAGATACCCATTTTAGTGTGTATACTATTTAGTTCCAACAAAATTCAGTAACTGAAATCTGCGGTCAACCCCTTCCATGTGTACCTTGGTATGTGAATGACTGTGAGCTTCTGATTGAGAGCCATAGTGCTCTTCTAGGTCGCATAGGCCATTTGACTCCACAGTTTCAATAGTGCAGCGATGAGTGTTTTGAAATCCATGAAGATCTCAAGCTGAGCCTAGTATTTGAGCTGGCTCGAACATCTTGTCTGACATCAAACCCAACGACAATGAGTGGCATTGACCGATGTACATAAACTTCAACTTGTTCTTAGTTGTCCAAACGATGCACATACGCCACAGATTTACAGGCCGTGGAGTAATCATGTCTTCAGGGAACCAGCTTTGGCATGCAATATGTTGTACGAGAACTGACCAGAGCTTCACTAGTGGAATGAACTTGGGTTGTGCCCATCTACAGTTCAGGTGAAGTGTTTCTGGAGCTGGTGGACCTTACTTGACTTATGGTCAGGTTGGTGTAGGGAGGCCTTGGGAAGCATGTCATGAGGCTAAAGAATCCGTCCTCCCTTCAAATTAATTGTATGCTCTGGTTGGCCCATGTGTCGTGGCCTTTTGCACTCGTGGTGAGTTCTCTCAATTTGCCATGTGTCCAAGTCTGTGACCTGCACGCGGTCACCTCATGCCTTGTTCCCACCAACACCCAAGATGGTCCCATTCGACCTTCCTTTGCTCTTGAAAAATGGTCCTTCGAGATATGGGTTCTGCTCGTTATGATAAAGACTTTAAGTAGATATCATTTTTTCAATGTGGGACTAAATTTGAGCAAGGAGATCTGACATAATCTCCCAATCAAATCCTGGTTCATCCTCAAGTCAGCTTGATAACGTATTTGGTTGAGACGCACCCTGATATCATTTCTTATGGAGTTGGAGAACCATTTTCTCTTTATATTAATTGGTTGCTCTAGTAGGCCCAGGTGTCTTGGTTCCCCAAGTCATGGATTGACAATTTGACGTGGGTTGGAGTTGGACCGAGTTGACTCTTTAAACTGATTGACACATGATCTGGTTCACGAGACCAGGTACTTAAATTTGATTTGAGGGTAAAGTACCAGTGTTGTTAGGAAACTACAAATGGTGTTAGGATGTCTATCTAGATGTGCTTTAGGTTGAAGAAGAGTAGGGAGAGTATAGTCTAACTCTGGTTTGGCACGAACATTTATGACTGCATATGAACTGAGCAAAGTAAATAATCAAGGGGAATATTAGAAATTACCTTTACGCTTGTAGAAGGTTCAGCTGACACGCATCCCACCTTTTGCAGGAGGGTAATATACTATATGCATCATGTTCTCAGGACTGTTCATGTTAATGGGTATCGACTAAATCAATTACTTGTCTTTTTTGTTAATTCTAAGAGTCCATTGTCGAGAGTCAAGGTGGAAGTTTGTTGATTGTCAGTGGATGGATGTCAAAGAGGCGTCAAGATTAGGGGTGTCAATGGGCCGGGCTTGGGCTGGCCCGGCCCAGGCCCACTTCAGCCCATATATATAGAGCCCAAGCCCAAGCCCATCTAGAAAGCCCAACGGGCTTAAATCAGTCTTTGGGCTTTAGCCCGCCAAAGCCTAGTTAACGATGGGCTTTTGTTTTGTAAAAGCAGTCATAAATAAATTTTTTTACAAAAATCATAAAATTGTGAAAAATTTTAAGAATCACAATGATATTATAAAATCATCCGTAAATTTCATAATTCAGCTAAATATAAAATATAAAAAATAGAATGCTTATCAATTTGTGAATTCCCATAATTTAAGAAATAAAAACAATACAATAGAGGTGATGATGCTGTTCTGAAAAGCTACGGTAGTCCTATGAACTTGAACAATGCAAGCATCAACAATGGGAATAACTTGATTAATGCAGTGATAAAAAATCACTTGTGTTTCCAAAACTGAAGACCATAATTCAGTGAAATTTTCAAGGACTGAGAGCCAAAACTTGAAATAAAAAGTTGTTGTGTGAAATTGAAAACCAAATGGGAATGCCGAGGATCAGAGAGCAGAAATTCGTGCGAAGAGTCCGGTGAGTAAGCGAGAGAAGACGGTGACCACAAGTCTAGAAATCTGCATACATGACAACCCATGGGTGAATTTCCAAAATGCTGGAGCTCAAATTGAGAACGTGAAGATTAAATAGGACTCGATTGGGGCTAAATCAATGGTTGACATAAAAAGTGGAACGCTTAACAAAACCTGGTCCTTAATAACTTACATATTCAATGATATCATGACTAAATTCTAACAAAATTTGAATTGAAGAGAATAAATTCTAAGCAAGACTTGAGCCGAGATTTTAATCCCACGATTGGAAATCATCACCATTCCTCATAATGGTGAAATAGCCCCACATTCTTAAGTATGCAAGTAGCTAACTCCCTCAAAAAACCAAATCTTAATCAAGTCTCATCCAATCAACATACAACGTCATATATGAAACGTGAATAAATACAATACGAGCCAAGTACTAATAGAAAAAAATTCCAACGTACGGATATAGAAAAAAATTACATAGTTGTATTTCAATAGTACATCCTTCATTTGATCTACGAAAGTTCTCCTCCCTCTATTTCTGCGATCATTATCTTGTGAAATAATATATATATATATATATATATATATATAGGAATCAATTATTGACCACCCGGAACCGAAACCAGCCGCGGCCTCGATGACTACTTCGTAGGCCAAAACCCATGTATGTGACTACTAAACTTTAAGGTGTTGTTTGGTATAGGGATAACTTGAAGATAACACAGGATAAACATGGGTTATCCCCAAAATAACCCGAGGTTTATCCCCAAAATTTTATGGTGCCAAACAAACCCTAAGAAACTTGGAACAAGGATGAAATAAAATACATAATTGGAGATAAAATGGTAGAAGTGCTAGTTGCGAAAAGTCAATAAATGAATAAATACAATTGAGCACGTACAGAAGGAATCAAGCAGAAAAGAATACTGTAAATGTAGCGTTCCCACCAAAGGAATCAAGCAGAAAAGAATACTGTAAATGTAGCGTTCCCACCAATTGAGCACGTAGCTACCCATGATGACATTGGTTAAAATCAGGCCCAATCAAACCAAATTGCTAATAGGAAATCAAAAAACAACCTGAATAAATACAAATCGAGCCAAGTACTTAAAACGAACCACGAATCCAAACAAATCTCAAAACAGAACATGAATCGATCTTAATTAAACCAAACTTGGTAACGAATCAGAAAGAAAACTCCAAGTTTGAATAAGATAGCTAAATTAAATTCAAACCGAGCTTAAAATAAATTTCAATTGATTCAAGCGAACCAAACAACCCAAATCTTCTTAAAATAAGTTGGCCGACGGCGGAAGTGAACTCCACTCTTCCAAGATTCGAGACTTCCTAGACCATTACTCTTCTTCCCCGGTATCATTTGCGGATCCCGGTCCCCGGATGACCGAATCCCGAAAACTCCGAGCACGATCCGAGGTGACCACACGGACCCGGGGAGTTTCGATTACGCGTAAGCGTATACCGGTGAATCACATCAACGCGTCGGCGGCAGCCGCGCGCGGCGTGGCGATGGAATCCGGCCGGATACAAAAAAACCGGGGGTTGGATACTCGGAGATGGCGGGGATCTCGCCGCGCACCGCCCGCAAGAGGACAACGGAGATCCCATCCCGCCGTGGATGAGATTCCGTGCCGAGCTACCACGAAAGCGAAGGGACGGCGGGCCGGGGAGATTCGGGACTCCGATTCTGCCTGTAACTCGGGCCCGATCTCTCTAGAAGGTGCGTCGATGGAGTTCCCTCATCCTCCGACCGTTGGTAGGGACGCCGAAACCCTATGCAAGCACTGAGCAGAAGTCGAAGACGGGGGACCGGCCAACCGAGGGTGCTGGGGCGCGCGAGTCGCCGCCGACGGGCTTTTAACGGGCCGGCGGGCCAGGATCAACGGGCCTGCTGATTTCTCTAAAATATGAAACACATTTATCATTAAGCCCTCGTAACTTTTTGATAGGCCTGAGCCCAGCCCGCAGCGGGTTTTTTGGCGGGCTAACGGGCCCAGCCCGTCCGTTTGACACCCCTAGTCAAGATGCCTAGGTGGATGGATGAGTGTCGACTTGGCGTTGGAAGCTCTTAGCGACACCGGCCTTGTTGGTGATGGCGGTTGCAAGACATTGATTGGTTTTCGGCATTGGAAGACTAGAGTAGGGAGAAAGTGGGAGGGAAGAGGAAGATGATGGGGGTAGATAAGGAAGAGAGGTGGAGTCACCTTCTTCAGGGACGTTAGGTAGGTGATAGTGTCGACTGTTCATGGTGCTTGATGTGGATAATGCTTTTTATGAGCACCCGATAATGGATGATTGGGTACCCCTTACAGGCTCCTCTCTCACAATTTCGATGGAAAGTAAAAGAGCACACTCTTATTTCAAGTTTAGATTTCTTCAACATTGTAGTACAATGAGAACACATGGGGTGGGGTTTTTATAACCCACAATGTTTCTTTCAAAATTTGTTTTTCTTCCAAACACATCTCCGCCTACTAACAACTAACCCTTAACTTGAAGTAATTATTAACTCTCAAAAGACTATACTTCTTAATTCAACAAGTATCTACCAACTTAGTAATTATTAACTCTCAAAAGATTGTATTTCTTAATGAGAATAAAACCAACTACCTACCAACTACCTACCAACTACTAACTTTAAAATTTTTAATTAATGAAACTAAAAACAACTATTTACCAACTAACTACTAACCTTGTTGATTAACGAAGTAACACTTCCGTAGGCAAGAAGAGGTAGGTGGGCCACCATTCTTAGGAAGAAGCAAAAAGGGAGGCAGAATTGGATCCGAGTCCGATGGTGTCGATTGCCCGATCTCGGTGTGGACTGATCCAATCCAATCGGGAATGCCGTCTAGAACCGGTTCCCTATTAACTATCTCTAGTTGGGAAAAACTTAACCCTGTTGAGAGAGGGTCCAAAATGCTCTGGCATCTCTCTAGTAGGTCTGGGTCAATGCATTGCAACACTTCTTAAGCTATCCATGTGTTGTCTGAAGGTGGCTTCTCACTCTAACATAGTAGGTAACGTTGATACACTTCCCTCTGATTGAGATACCATGCTCATCCAATATATAATCAATATGTTCATGCAACAAGGTAGGTATGGGTATTAAATGTTGTGGCTCAGGTTGTTGTTCAATAGGGGGACATGGCTTAAATGAGTCACTAGGGATAGCAACTGACTCATGAAAAATGTTTAAGGTCAGAAACTTTGGAAGTAGAGCTTATCTCAGAGTTTGATGGAATGTTAACTACATAGACATTAGACTTTACCCATTTACTGAAATGGATCAACATTATGAGCTTGTAGTTTCTCATATGGAATCGGCCAATTTCGCTGATCCGATTCCATCCAGGATGGCTGCACCTGTGCTATTCGTGTACTGCCTCTGCCGGCAAGATGTGTGCAAGCGATCAGTGTCACAGTGGATTGCAGTTGGATGCCCATGATGTCTGTGCAGATGGTGTAGAGGTTGCCTGATTGGATTTGCTCGTAGTGGTGAGCGGGGGTGAAGATTAGTGAGAGGGGGGAATGCACAGTCTGCTGGGTCTCAATTTGTTTTCAGATGTTAATTGTTCGAGGCAAGGACATGGTTGCAACTGATGGTTCAGTTAGGAGTGAGTCTGATGTAACAGTTGTTGACGACATAGTAGGTGGAGTTGCTTGGGTAAGCCTGCCGTGGCGCCTATGCTGGAAGGTGTGGTGGCTGGGTGTCAGTTTTTGGATGGTGATCAGCAGGTTTGCTGCAGGCTGCCAGCGTGACTTGGACAATGGGAACTGTGTGAGCTGTTGGCGCCATGAAGACAAGTCTTGATGTATGGGAGGACTGCTGCAGGCTTTCTGGTATTGTTGGACAAAGTGGCGTGGTTCTGAGTCACATGCCACAGTGGTGACCTTCCTGTATTAGCTGAAGGGCTGCTGATGCAGCTTTGTGGCTTAGTCAAAGACGCTGTTGAGAACTGACAGAAGGGAAGAAAGTGGATCAAAATTGTGTGATTGCCAAGGACGGAGGAGGAAGCAGGAGTGAAGAAAGGGGACAAATTTTTTTCTCCGCTGACAAGCAGGAGGTGAGAGAAATTGCTGTGACACATTAAGCATTCAGGGTCCATTTCCGAAAAATTGAGTTTATTCTGTTTTTCTTGGGTTACATGATTGAGCTCTTAAGGAGGCTATCTTTTTACATACCGGACCCTTTAAAAATTGCAAATGTGTCTACCAAGGACTTGACCTTTTAAGAATTTGCAATTATTCACTTCCCGACTAAAAGAAGAGGTCTAGATGAAAAGAAAATGCATAATAAAGAATGATGCTGGTAGGTCTCTTGTCGTTAGGTCTACTACGTTGCCCTTCCTGCATTGTACATATGGTCTGGTGGCTTTGCATCATATCTAATGCCTTGTTTGGTCAAAGTATAACAATGGACTATATCAATTTTGCTTTTGATATTTTTAGAGAATTAAGTTTCAATGACAAAAATTCTCCAGGCTTTGGTAGCTGGGAAAGTCCTTGTGCAATGTGTGGTGTTGGTGGAGGATTGGGGAGCAAAGATCGCAGGATTGGAATTAGTACCCGAATCGGTGGGTACCAATCCAATCCGAATTGGATTGGACTAGCTGATCCTTGAGGAGGAATCCTTATCTGGAATTGATATTTTTTAAAAGAATTAGAAAAAATAAAATTTTTTAATTCCAATCAAGATTCTGATTTAATTCTGGCCCATTTGGCAAAACATGATTCCAATTCCAATTTGTTTCCAACCCGATCCTAGTCGATCCAGCCAATTCCACCAGGATGGGTGAAAATTGGATCGGCATAAGCCGATCTGATCCAGAAAATCATCCGATTTTGCAATCGATGCTGGGGAGGGCCCCAGGAATGTCATTACTTATTAATGGGTGGCTGGGGGGGTAAGTCCTAAGTGGAGCAGAAGCAGACATGGTGAAGGGCTACCAGAAGAAGCGCCCCCTCATATCCATAGTTGTTGCCATGTTTCACATGCTCCCCCCATGACAAGTGGACATGTGGTCCGGCTGAAGACCTCTGGTGGGAGACCACGAGTTTGAACCCACATTGCATTCGAATGTGCTAGACGCTATAACTGTTGTGGCATTCTTAATTATTTTGTACTAGGATGTTTTGAAAACTGATATTGATATCCAAACACCATTTTTCATCTGTATTAATATCAATATCAAAGTTAATACTTACCCGAGGTGTTCAACACTCTAATCAAATATTGCATAAGGTATCTCCTTTGCCGAGTTCTCACTTACATTTTTACATTATCTGTTTCCTGGATAATGCCTTCCAATTATGGGATAATCTATACCGTGTACAAAGCAAAATCCTGCACTCTTTTTATTTTAGTATTTTTTCTATTATTTTTCTCTATTAGGCACTCCATTTGGTTCCCGTACTTCTGATCCACTTGATGTGCTTACCTTTGGCTAAATTTACATTTCTTTTGATCATCTTGAGTATTTTTTTATCTTTTATTCTATATTTCAACTTTTCTTCAGCCCCAGTGGCTCAGCCTTGGATGCTTTTCAACTGTTGCAGGTGAACAGGATACGGAGTGACTCAGTGGATTCTGCTGAAGAGGTCCTTGAAATGCACCATTTGGAAGCAGCTTTTGTTGAAACACTACAGTATGTTCGTAAGGCATTTGTGTCATGGTTAGCAAGTGTGGATGGATGTTTGTTTGTTTTTAATTGTTTAGTGATACCTAATTTTAGGCCACTCACAAATTATATCAATAATATAGTTGCTGTAGTCCTAGTTTGCCAGGGACCAGGAGGGGCAGTCATTGTGGAGATGGCACTGATTGGATCATCCAGTTAGGGATCTTTTTATTTTCTTTTTTTAAGCGTGGAGGGGCATCTGATCGGGATTGGATCATTGCTTATGACACTGGAGGGCTAGTGGCGTTGCCACTTTTGCATCTTCACCATTCTAATGATGGGGAAGAGCAGACCTGATTTGATAAGATCGGGTAAGTTAGGTTACCCAATCACTCTATATCAAGTCTCTCGGAACCATAGCCCCTGTTTGAACCTCATCATTAAGCTTAAAGCTATGCCATCCTAAGGCACTTCTATACGGAAAGATCTTATTGACGTCCCTGAATGATAAATCATAGATTGGACTGCAGGATCGTAAAAATTGGTGCTATAATAGTTTTGGCTAAGTTTACAGACCGGAGATAAGTGAACTCAAACTGCTGACATCTGCTATAGGGTAAATTGCATCCTCTTGGACCTCCCCGATTATTGTTTTCAGGATTGGCCAATGTTGATCGGGATTGGCAGATGCTGACCTGATCCATGGGCAAACCCTAGGGTAGCCTCTGCCAGTATTAGGCTAGATTTGGTCATATCTGCCTGGATAGGCCGACTCTGGACCAATATGGGGTCAATTCCGGCACTCGCACCCCTCCCAGCAGTGGAGGGGTGGAAGGCACAGCTGATATGGGTATGAGCCTGTTTTGGGTGAGGACTGAGAAAGAAGCAGGGTGGCCACAGCTGCCCCTCCATTGGCAGGAGGCAGCAATCCCACGTGATCTATGCTGCCCTTTACTGGTGATCTGGCAGTGTAAGGTGCAACAGTGGTGTCAGCCACCTGTCTGTCGGCCCCAAAGATTCCAGAATCGGAATCGGCCGATTCCTGGGAAGAGAACCGATCTCGGAATCGGCCTGGTTCGATTTTTTTTTTGAATTTTTTTCATCAAAAAATTCAAAAAAATCAGAATTTTTTTTAAAAATAAGAAATGAGTTAGAAAAAATTCTAAAAATAAGATTAGCATTCATCCACAGGACCACATCGAATAATTACTAATGAACATGAAATGAGGTTAAGTACATATACCAATCCATTGATTTAAAAATCAATCAATTGATACATCATGAAAATATAAAAAATAGGAATTTACATGATATCAATCTACTACCAATATCTAGGATATGGATATTGGCCTTTTTCCTCTTCCTGCTGTTGTCGACGCTCCTGAGCTGTGCTCAGTCTTGTATATTGTCCGGGACCATATCCATATGAAAATAATGCCGATGCCATGCTATCAAGGTCGTAGGCATTAGACTGCGGGACGACCGGGACGTAAGGAGACTCTGGTGGAGCTAGTGGTGGTGGTGGAGGAATCCACTGTTGGTAAGCCTCGCCAAACGCTGGATACTGTGGCTCTATAAAATGATGCTGTGGTGCCTGCTCATCCAGCGTGTAATACGACCTTGGATGTTGTGAATCAGGTGACTGGGCTACTGCTGATGGCTGCGTCGTTGGTATGCACTCCTCGTCGTCATCAACTGAGGAGTGAGAAGGAGCCTGCGTGCTGTCATCTGGGCTCACAGGACGCCTGACCTCTAGTTTCCTTCTCTTCACCTCTTCAGTCATCTCTGAAGAACCAGAACCCAAAGATTTTTTTAGCTTTGCAAATCCGCCCATTTTTTGTGCAGTCACTTTTGTTTTCGTTTTCGCTGGACTACGAATGGGCTGGGTAGCGGCGACTGGGACTGGAGCTGGGGCTAAAACTGCAGGTGGTTGCTCCATAGCTGCTGTGGCAGAAGAAGGCCATGCCTGAGCCTGAGAAGTAGGTGGTGGAGCTGGAGCATCCTCTTCGGCTTCAACACCATCCAACTCTCCTTCAGCCCATGCACGGTCATCGGGATCAAACTCAGCTGGATGATTCCTGGCTGCCCTCTCCTCTATCTAAGAGACAAGTGCATGCTCCTCCTGGAATATCTGATCCATATCCACCTCCTCAGGTGGTGGTGTGACGGAGGTATGTCTCTGCTCGTATGGACCACCTGCGAAGTGTGCAAATCGCTCCTCACTGATCTTCTATCGATCCTTGATATTCTTGATGCGCATCCTCATATTGTAATGATAGAAGACCAGCTTCTCCGGCTGGTCTGAGGTGTTCCTCCTTTTTGTATGTATCAGGTTAAATGTACTCCAGTTCCTCTCACAATGAGAGGAACTGGTGCTCTGACTGAGTATCCTGATACTGATGGCAGCAAGTGGATTCCATCCACTCCTGGTATTCACCTGAACTCACCACTCAGCTACAAAAAAAAAAAAGAAAAGGTAAACAATTAGCCCATCATCTTTAATAACTTATATGAAAATAAAATAAAATCTTCATCATAAATTAATATACCATGTGACACTTTGTCGTATGAATATCTCAAATCAGCATCTGAGTATACGTCGGCTCTCATCTTATATTTCTGCATTTGAAAAAAATTTAAAAAGCAATCATTAGTTGTCTAATAATTAGCTACTCCTACGTATTGAATAAACTCTAACTTACTTCTATCTCAGTCTCTATCCTGTCTTGTTGAGATCGGCAGAGACGCTGAATAACAGCTAGTGTACCCCGCATCACCTCGTTGTCGTTCACCACCTGTCCTCCATATTGGATGCGGGGGTTCAAAAAATATCTTGCAAGAATTAATAGTTAACATTATGAATAAGACAATCATTGAATAAGCTTAAAGTAGGTAAGCACAAATATTTTTTTAACCTACTAACCTGCAGCATGCACATCGTGGTGCAAAGTCTTGTCCCATCGGTCATATATAATCTTCCACCACTTTTTGTAACCTCTGGGATTTTTCTCTTTTATTTTCAACTTTGCCCGGTCTATGGCATCATAGAGCGTGCCCATCTGGTTTCTGTCATCTGAGTCAACCAACCTCAAGACAACTACCAGTGGCTCAATGATTGCCAAGTAGTAGGCAATCCTCTCCCAAAATCTCTTATCAGTGATATGCTTCTCAGACAATGTTACTTGTCTTTCATAGAACCTTGTACAAGTCCTCTTATTGGTGGACTCAAATGATAAAAATCAAATGGGGCACCTGCACAATGCTATGGACAAAACCAAGATTAAAAATTAAAGAGAAGCATCTTAGGGTTTATCAGAAGTGGTGAAGAATTGACAACAGATGAGAAAAATTATGACATTCATGTTGCAAGTATAAATTTAATTATTACCTTTGGGTTTATTTTTATAGTAATGCGTTAATGGCTAATGCATTAATTATGAGATGTGTTTTATTATGATAAGATATTTTTTTAACTCGAGGATATAGTTTGGTGGGTAGGTGTGTAATGGCACCGAGGTACTCTCCAATATGTTATTAGTTATAAGGAGGTTGTGTAAGACTTCACAGTATAGAACCGAAGCTGAGATTGTGTAAGGCTGCTACAATACTCCACCCTTATTTTTCCATTACTAACCCTTTATATATTATTAACCCATTACATATATTACTATTGTTACAGTGCCTTTCGTTATAGTACCCCATGTGGATTTTCTCATTACTAACTTTTTACCTATATTACTAACCCCGCGAGTTTCCTAGTTATTAACTCTTTACTTAAATTAGTATTTTTTACACATGTTACTAACTTTCAAAATAAATTGATATTAATCTTAAACAAATTTTAAAAATTATATAATAAATTATTAAGTCATATTCTTTTGGATTCTTTAGTTACTAACTTTTTACGGATATTATTAATTCTTTACGTTTGCTATTAATTCTCAAAATAAATTAATATTAACTTCAAACAAAATTTAAAGAAATCATATATTAAGTTATTAACTTGAATTCTTTTAGAATTTAGTTAGCCCTCAAAATAAATTGATAGTTACTCCAAGAAAATTTTGTAAAAAATCATAAAATAAGTTTTAAATTTGTATTCTTTCATATTTTTCGGTTATTAACTCTTTACATATGTTACTAAACTTTTAAATATGTTATTAACTTTTAAGATAAATGGATAGTAACTCCAAATTTTTTTTGAAAAATCTTATAATTAGTTATTAACTCCTGGTACATGTTACCGACCTTCCCAAACACTTATTAATTACGTGTTAGTAATATGAAATGTAAATCAGTATTATATACATAGGGTTATTAATGTTTACAGATGATTAATAATTTATATAAAAGGCTAATAATATATTTATAGGTTTAATAATTGATAACAGGTGGTTAGTAATAGAGTTTCAGTGCGTTTGTAATATATATAAATGATTAGTAATATATGACAATAGTTAGTAATTTTAGCAACGGTGGAAGGGGGATGAAGAGTCCATGTTGGTCTCTGAAGTGTTAACGGGAAATGAAAAGTATTGTAAACGGAGGGAAACCGTGTGTGACCAAAAGAACTAAAGATTATAGAAATTGGATCTGATGAACTAGACATTATGCAAATTCGGTCCACAGATTAATAATTAGGTTTATTTTGTAAAATGGACGGGAAATCAATTTTTTTTAACCAAAATTGGCCCACATTAATTTCTCATCATAACCAAGACTTGAACAGTTCCATGTTCTATCACCTAGTCTTTCTCTCCGCTGTCAGGAATGGCAGTTTTGCACACCAAGGAACATATTATATTGCCCCTGTACTTTTTTTTGGGGTAAATCCACTTATTTAGCATACCTTGTTTGGCGGTATTGTTAAAAAATCTTTCATATGTACCCCAAAAAGGAAGGATCTTGGAATTGCATGGAAAGAGACTAACAACTACTAAGAAGTATGCTCTTAGTGAAAGATACCTTTTTCTGAAAAAGGTATCTTTCACTAAGAGAGTAGTCTTCTGCTTAAGATAACTTTTCTTCTTTTCTTGTAAAGATCTATTAAAGTTCAAATCATTTAATGTTCGTTGCTATTGTTAAAACTAGATCTATATTTGTCCTTCGTTATCAAGGCTGTTGAAAAATGAGCAATTTGCTCAATCGGTCTTCTTCCTGATGCCAATTTGTGCTCTTCGTGCAGATCAAAGGCTAAATCTTCTCCTCAGGAAACTTTATTAAAACTTGAAAACGACCTAAACTTCAAGGTGGAAGCGGAAGACAGCTCAAAATTTGTCTTTAAACTTGGATTATCTAGGCTCAAGTGTTGTCTTTTGATGAATGGACTTGTCTTTGACGCAACTGAGGTCTCTCTCTCTCTCTCTCTCTCTCTCTCTCTCTCTCTCTCTTCATATCTAGAGGTATTTAATATTTCTGGAGCTACATTCGCATTCATGACATTTGGGAGATGATTGTTTACCGTTCAACTTTTGTGTTTCTTCTTTATCCCTTTGAAGATTGGTAAGAAAATATGCACAGTTTGATGATACGATGTTGTCATGTTTGTGTATTGTTTGTCGGATAAATGATCCATTGTTTTTTTTCATGCTCATAATGGTTTATTTTTTACATTTGAAGGATGTGTGGACAGTTGATTCAGGTTGGGTTTGCCTATGATCCAAATCAAGACCTGAGAGCACAATCAGATTCATATATGAATCTAACCATGAAGAATTTTTGGGTGCTGATGTAACCTCAAAATTTAAAGGTTTAGGTTTGTCTTTGGAAATTCATTTTCCTTTTGAATTTGAATTAGACCTTAGCATTGATTTCTTAGGAAAATAGATGGTATTCCATATAAGTACTAACTAGGGTCAAAATTATATGTTGAGGTTGTTAGGTTCTTTGAAATTAATTTTGACCTCTCCCCGTCGGATGGTGCGAAGATCCGACGTTAATTACATCGAGATGCTCGAAAACCCTTGATTATCGTCATAGCAATCCATTGGAACAGAAAATATGCATCCACAAAAATAAACATTCATACAAATACATAGGATAAAACAACCCCATGAGCTTGATGGAAGGCAAGCATTTATTTTGAGTTTTGGTTTGAATTTAGTTTGAATTGCATTTTGATTTAAGTTGAATTGAATTGATTTGAATTTTGTTTGAATTTAATTGCTTTTGGTTTGGGTTGATTTGTTTAAGTTTGATTAAAATTGATTCTTGAATTTGTTTGATCAATCTGTTTAGAATTAATTTGTTTGAATTCAATTTGATTTGAGAGATTTGATTAAAATATTGTTTATTTAATTTGGGTTGGGTTTGAATTTGAATTTCGGTTTGATTTCACTTTGATTTGAGTTAAATTCGTTTGATCAAAACTGACTGGAGCTTGATGTTCAATCGGTTGGAAATTACATGGATTTAGCCTTCAGTTTTGGATGTTTATGTTTCCAGTTTATGTTTCTGAGTTCTGCAAATTGGTAGATTTCACATTTTTTGTTTGTTATCTTCTTCTTGACTTGCTGATCATTTTAGGATTTTCAGATTTCAGTATCAGGTTGTGTTAGAGTGTGTTGGCTTTGTGAGTTTATTTTAAATTAAGAGTTAAGAATCTGTTGTTTGGATTCAAGAGATTTGATCCGGGTTTAATTTGCCATGGATTTATTAGTTTGTTTTTTTAATTTAGTTGAAGTTGAGTTTGGCCGAAATTGGTTTGATTTAATCCGAGTTGGAGCCTGCAGATTTCGGACCTGTTAAAATGGTGAATTTGGGATTTGATTTATTCACTTATTTGATTCGGGTTCTATTTTGAATTTGGCTTGAGGGTTTAGTGAACTCTTCTTTTTTGGGCTTCTGAAATTGTTTGATTACAGGTTTGCTTGAACTTGATTTATATGTAAGAGATTGTTTTCAGTCGCAGATTTTACACTTCAAAATTTTCAGCTTCCAGATTCCAGATTTAATGACGATCACAGATTCTGATTTAAATCACCGACCTGTAAGTTTAAGTTCAGATTTCAGATTTTGTTGAAGTGTGTTCAGATTTTTCGTTTTCTGGATTTTGTGCACATTTTGCAGGTTCAAATGTCAGATTTTTGTATTGCAGACTTTGTGTTTTTAATTCAGAGGTTTTTTTTATTTCAGTTTCACATGATCAGATTTTTACAGCTTTCAGATTTTTTTGTTTTAGTTGAACTACATATTTTACAGGTTTCAGATTATATTTTCAGATTTTTTTATTGTCTTGCCTTCCAAAATTTCATGTAGCAGTCCTCTCCTTGTACCATGAACATGTGCACCGAATATGAATTTTCATTTTGTTTTCCTCAATATGAGACATGATTTACAACTTGACCAACAATCCGGTCTCTTGAGTTCCTGATGAACTTGTCGATTCATGGGCAGTATGTACCCGGTCTTGATAGACTTATGGGCATCCCCCACTGTTTAGAGTTTGAATACACCTGGCTTTTGATAAGCTTGTGGGGACTCATCTCATTGTCTTGAGACTGAGCATGTCCCGGTCTTTGATAGACTTGTGGGAAACTATCTCATGTCGATCTTCATGACTCCTTTATGAGTTGATGAACTGCTTGCTACACCGGTAAGACATTGTGGTCTGTTTTTATAGACCTTTGGATGTCTACCTTAAGAAGAGGGTCAGGAGGTGGGTTTAGAACCGGCCTCCTGGTTTCCCTTTGTTTTGAATTCTTTTAAGTTGAGCCGAAGCCATGAGGTGGGTTTAGAACCGGCCTTATGCTTGCCTCGGTTTGTTTGAATTAAATGAAATTTTATTTAATTTAAATTGATTGTTTGTTTTATTTTTGTTTTGAATTAATTATGGGTCAGGAGGTGGGTTTAGAACCGGCCTCTTGGTTTCTCTTTGTTTTTAATTCTTTTAAGTTGAGCCAAAGTCATGAGGTGGGTTTAGAACCGGCCTTATGCTTGCCTCGGTTTGTTTAAATTAAATCGATTTTAAAACTTGAATTCCACTGTCGGAGCACTGTTCATGGCAGATTATTGGGCCTCTATGGACTCCCCTGTTGGGCCTTGCGGCCATGGATTGCAGAATCGGCCGATCCGGATCGGGATCGGCCGATTCTTGGATCGGATCGGACCCCTCCGATCCGATTCCCGGCGGAACTACCTCCTTATTTAGTTAATTTTTTGGTGTTTTAGGGTTTTTTTAAGGGTCGATCCGGATCGATTTTCCTTCCGACGAATCGGCCTGGATCGGTCCGATCCGATCCGAATCGGATCGGTCCCCACCGATCCAGGGACCGATTCCGATCCCGCGATCCTTGCTTGCGGCAGCCTCCTGTTTTACTCTTCTTTTTTTCATCTTTTTTTTTCCTGTGGGCCCCACATTCAGGTTTGACTCGTGGGTCAATGCTTTACCGCATCTCTTCGGACGCGGCCGGCTCCTCCGCCGGCTTCTTCCTTCTTCCTTTTTTTTTCACTTTTCTTTTTCCAGCGGGCCCCACCACATATCCACCTTGGACTATAGTTGGGGGGGGATAATCCCCCCCGGCCTCAGCCTGCACTATTCACCCGATGGCATTCTCTCTAGCCGCTGCGATGCCCTCGGTGGCTCTCGATCCTCCGGCGGCCTCCGGAAAGGGGTTTGATGGCGCCTGCAGCTTCCGGCGACAATAGGACGAGCTAGGGATAACCCCGGCGGTGCTGTAGGAATGCCCCGAAGAGGAGAGGGCTTCGGCAGTGTCCAATGGGGACGGAGGAGGCTCCGGCGTCTCCAATCGGTGTTGACGGTGTGAATGGAGGCTCGACGGTGCTGTTGGAAGTAGCGGATGAACCCGACGGTGTTGTGGGGAGGTGAAGAGAGGCACGACGGTGCTGCTGGAATCACCGGATGGAACCGATGATGCCGCGAGAAGTTGGAGAGCACCCCCCCGCTGTGGTACCGCTCTTTCCTCTCTCTGTTTTCTCCCCTCCTCAGGCTGATCCCCATCCCCATGGCCCATTGGCCTTGCGGATGCTTTATAGGCATCCCGGTTCCCTTCTTCCATCAGGAGACCTGCCGAATAGGCGTTTCCGGCTTCGAGCCGGACTCGGAGGGGTCCGGGATTTGTGGGATCGACTCCCTTCCTCTACCTCCCTTTTCTCCTTGGCGTTCGGTGATTACAACCACCTTCATAGCGTGGGTCTCCTCCGTGAGTTGGGAACCTCCCGCAGTTGGGTGTCTTGCTCCGGGAAGGACTCGTACGAGCCCGGAACTTGTGGGATTTAGCTCTCCCTGTCCTCAACGGCTCCGGAAAACTCTTTTAGGCAATCTCTTGGTTCCCATAGGATTTCCTTCGATCGGAAGAGTCTTAATTTAGTGTGAAAAGCGACTGAAAGCCCTTCCCGACTCCGTCTCCCAACCGATGAGAACACTGTAGTCACGGATTGGGCCTCGGATGCCCATGCTAGCTGCTCCAAATGGGCTTCAGCTCTGTCCTCCCTCGTACGACAGTTCTGGCACTCAATTCTGCACCTTTTTTTTGTAGAATCTCATTTACACGTGAGATGGGTGTCTCATTTGACACTTTGGTTATTTTGACAGCACCATTAGCATCTATTAGAATGCTCAGAAGGCTGTTTCTCTCGACTGATCCCCATAAGTGATAAGGTGTGAAGAAGAAATGCACCTTTCTTTTCTTCTTCTTTTTTTTAACAGCACCTTGACATGTGATTTTGTAGACATAAGGCGGCCCCTAATTTCTAAAAATTCAGGTGTCAACAGGTGCGAACCTAAACTCAAAAATTGATGTCCAGTTCAAATCTGTTTAATAGATGCTTTTTGGAGTTGCTTCGGCATCCACTCAACTTTAACATCATGAACTTGGCGTCTTCTTTGCCACTTTCTTCCTTCACTGCTGCATGCTTTACCTGGCACAACTGTTACTGGCTGGGGAGCTCTCTCCTGCACCATGTTCTTTGCACGGCAGCTGCAGTGGAACCCCTTACTCTTCTTCTCATCTACCTACATCTTGGCAGGACAAGGGGGTGGATGGTGATATGTATTGGACCACTTGATTGGACTGGTTTAGTTTCTTTTTTACTGTTCAGTCCTTAGAATGATTTCTTGTGTAAATTTCTGCTTTACAAGGTCTTTTGTAGTATACTGGCTCTTCTATATAAGAAGCATTGATGTAGTCCCAGATGATAGTTTAATAGATTACCCAATGAAATTTTGGGCACCATTTTGGCAGTTCACCTGCCGAAGGGGCGTGGCCCCGTTCTTCCTTTTTGCCTCTCTGATCAGTCAAGAAGGCCCTTTTGATCTCCATCTTCTCAGTATGGCGCCATACTTCTCCCCGTTTTTCACCTTCCAACCTCTGAGTCTTCCTTCTACTTTCCCCCTTCAAAGGTCTAGTCGATCAGATAAGCACGTATGCAGGTCCGACATCAGCGTCGTCGTCGTCTTCTTCATTCAATCATCATCCGTCAATGCCCTGGTTCAGATAGACCCTGGGAGCACTTCCTCTCCAATGACGATGTCGGCTTCAATAGTGTCTGGTGATCCTTGTTTGACTGTGGTCGACATCCAGGCAATATCTCCCAAGCAGATCCAACGAGACACCAATGCACAGGTTTCCAGTACTAAGAGAGCGATTCGGCAAACTCCCCCATTGTGGAAAGACATTCCATCAACCAAATCGACTGATTGGCGGTCCCTGACGAGAGGCTACAAAGTTCTGCGTGACTGACTTCATTTTACGGCATTGGATTTCGTCAATCGGAGTCTCTCAGCCACCGGAGCACTTAGCTACTTTTTCGGTTATTCCTCTTTTTCTTTATGAGCTCCCAACTACGCCAGAACACCATCTCTTCACCGTTGCCCGTTCTCACACTTTCGTCCTTGTTTCAGTGACAAGATGATGAACAATAACACGTAGAAGTTTTGTTCATGCCCCCATCGGAGCTACAATGATCCACGAGCCTATTTTGGTGCCCGTCACAATCCCCAAGCTTTCACATGTGAATGAACTTTTCTATTGCACCATGCACTTTCCGGTGCACCTCCACATGAGCTAGCCTCATCCGTTTTCTGACGTGGAATGGCTTCAACTGTCTGATGAAGCACCCAAACAAGCTCCTGTGCAATTTCAATATTACATAATTTCAATTTTTTTCACTGCGTTTTCTGCATTTATTCCAGTTTTAGATTTCATGCTCACATCAGTTTGAATATTCTGGACAACAGAAACTCAGACAAGTTTCTCTTGGCCGGGGAGAATGATGGACACCATTTTAGTGACTTCTATTTTTTTTGTTACTGCTCAGTCCTTAAAGGGACATTCTTGTGTAAAGTTCTGCTTTACAAGGTCTTTTGTAATAAATTGTCTCTTTTATATAAGAGGAGCATTGATGTAGTCTTGGATGATAGAGAATACAAATTTAATTTTTGGGTGCATTTTGGTGGTTTGTCTGCAGAGAGGGTGTGGTCCCATTCTTCCTCTTCGCTTCTTTGATCAGCCAAGGGGCCATTCCTGATCTCCTATCCTCGGCAGTGAGTTGTTCTTTCTCTCCCCTCATCCTGTCCCCCTAGCCTTCTTCTTTCTTTTTCTTCACAGGTTCTCCAGATCTTCAATTATTTGTGCTCGAGTTCGTTAGGTCAGACAACTCCTGAACACTGTTGGATCCTTGATCAGAGTCATTGTCTTCATCCTTTGACTCTATCTGGCGATCCTGAATGTCGATGACATTCAGCATCATAGGTCTTCAACAACTTGACACTGGAAGATCCGACTACATTGCATGCTTCTTTCGCAATGCCCAACGATCTTCAGATGATGGCAACAGGCATCAAAAACTTTTTGCAAACCAACAGATTCATGAGCAACACCAAAATAGACCCAATTAGACTGGGTCGGTCAGGATTATTATTTTTTAAAAACATAAAAAATATACAAATTGTAGGGAAAATAAGAAAAAATACTTAAAAATTTTAGAAAATTGTGGACATGGCTAGAAAAATATTTTATTTATCTTTCATTCAAATGTTACATGACTTTTGAAAATAATACAAGGCATTAATATTCCTCATTATCTCGTATAATTATTCTAGGATAAGATTTAAAGGATCCACCGTAGCTATCATACGTAGGCTGTATAGAAGTATTGGAAGTTACTTATGATGGTTGGATCATCTCAAACCCCTCTTGGTGATATGTAAGATACCAAGTCTTTTGGGATGATTCAAATTCATATGTGGTGTGTTCATCGTCGTAGTGTGGACCCCACTCGGTTGTGTGTCCAGTTCCACCTCCATGTTGTTGCCTCGCACTGTTGTTAGCATCTTGCGTTGCATGCGTGTAATGTTGTTCTTCTGTGAAGTGGTGTGTAGGGTACGTCTTCATATCTGTTCTCCTTCCATTAGAAGCAGTGTCGGTGATGGTGCCTCTGCCTTCTTTGTTCATTGCTCTTTGATGAAGAATCCTCTGATGTTTGATATTGCATTCGGAAGTGTGGTTATGGTGTGTCTTCTCGATTATCGTCGATCGTTGCAGTGTCTGCAATGTCAATGGGGTCAGTTAAAACTTGTTTATCTTTACCCTTTGATTGCTTACATTGGCAAGAAGATTGTTTGGTATTCTGTCTCTTTGTTGCTGAAGGAGGGATTTGGAATTCCTTGGATAGAGGAACATTGTCAAGTTCTCATTGAGTTCATTCTCGTTTCTTTTGGGTTGAACTCTAGTTCATCCATTCTTTCTCAATCATTGACCCAAACTTGCAAAAAATTTTACTCATCGAATATCTCCTCCAAATTGATCTTTGGTTCTTGTATTGTTGCTGTCTCACTTCGTCTTCTATTTATTTCTTCTCTCCACTTTTGCATCTCATTCTGGTTATCTCTCATCTTCTGTAATTTCTTCAACTTCAATCTCATGTTATAGTGACAGTAGACCATTTGCTCAAGTCTCTTTGATATCAACCAATTTCTTTGGTTTGTATGAATAAGTCTGAATGTTGACTATTTTATTTCGCAACCCGAAGTTGATGTAGTTTGGATTAGGAATCAGATCGCAACTTCGGCCAAGTCTTCATATCCCGATGTCTTGTCGTGATCCATTCACCAGTCAGTTGCATGATATCATGCATGTTAGCAAATAATTGAAATAAGTTAAGTATTTAAATCAGAAAAAAATAATCAGATTATACATATCGTGACTAAGAAGCAAAAATACTTGTTGCACCCTTGTTGTCTTAAAGTAGAATGATCTCATTTTATAGTCATGCATTATATTGCATGATATAATTGCGCGATCATCATTCCCAAGCATCTTGTGAAGTATCTCTTCGATGCCCTTTAGGAGTTTATTAATATGTTTGAATATTTAACTGTAACAATATCTTGAGTTAAAAATATGATATAATAATTGACTAAAAAAGATCATTGTCAATATAGAGTATAAGCATAAGAATTTTAATTAAAATATATCATTTGATGTGATTTTTTTTTTCCATCGATGGTTTATGATTTCCCATCACTTGCTGAAGTTAGAGACCTTATTCGATATTTTTTTCTTAACTTGCTCAATTGCATCGTACAAGTACCTCATGTTTGTCTTATTATCTTCATCTACTATTTTAAGAACCTTGACTAATTGTTACATTATATCAAGTGTCTTCTTTACAATCCGTAAAAACTTTTCACTCTTTAAAGTCTCCTCTACCTTCTTCTTTTTCTTCTAATATGATGGACTAGTCACAACAATCTAACAAGCCCATTCCGGTGAAGGTATCATTTGAGTAAAGGGACATCTCTGTTGCATTAGACTTTCTAAATAAATGTAATGAGAGGCAAACTGGGTTGTCTCGGCCCGTAGGAGCTTTTCACTCTTTGTGTGCTATCTCATTCAGTTAAGAATGAAGTTGTAACTGTATATGAATGGTGAAATATATTGGGTTATCTTAACTACCCGATATATTTGATGATCATTGTAAATATCCTCTAACATTAAATGTAAGAAATGAGCAGAGCATGGTGCCTAATATAATTTTGGTCTCTTGATCATCAACATTTGTCTGGCAGCTTTATAGAAAATTACGTTGTCCATCACTACTTGGACAACTCGATCCTCTCATATCTCTTTGACAACATCATCAATTAATTCAAATAGGTAATTCACATTCTTTGCACGTCCGAATGCATCTACTAATTTTCAAAAGACGGTTCTGACTTGACAATGTACTTGAAAGTTGATCATCGTCATCGTAGTTATACCTATTAAAAACATGATTATGTTTTAGATTTAAATTTAAAAATAATAAAGGCATGTAGACTAAGAAATGTGAAATTTAAACATGACTAACATATCCAACCGTCTGTCATCAATAAGCATCTCCTTTCATCTTAAATTCGTTCAAATGTCTTGACATATTATTTAATATTTTGCACCTCTATTGGAAAATGTGTTCCATATCTCTTTCAGTGTTGGTTTAGTTACTGCCTATTTACGTCAGCTATATTGTCGATCATTGACTCGTAGTAAGGTCCTTTTGTAACGTTGACAAATATGTACTATGGAAGAACTATCTTGAAGTTATACATCCAATTTTCTTCTTGCACAACTTCAAATTCTTCATTGCTGTCCTGATGGATGTTTGTTCTTGTCACAGTCGAGTGAGGACAAGATTTATAGGACCTACTATCATAGATAGTAGAATCGGCTGAGTTGGATCAGGATCGGCCATTGCCAATTCGATTCTCAGCCGAAGAACTGATATGGAAAAAAGTTTCGCAGAATCAACCAAGATCGGCCGGATCGGTCAGGATCGAATCAGAATTGGATCAAATTTTTTCCTATTTTGGCCAGATCGGCTGGGATCAGATTGGAATCGAGATTGATTTTTTTATAACTTTCTGATTTTGGATCGGTTTTATTCCAATGGATTGGTTGGGATCGGACTGATCCGATCCGATCCGGATCGGTACCCATCGATCTTGACTCTGATTTTGATACCGCGATCCTTGCCTACTGCTAGTTCGTTATTTTGTGGGTTTCTTGCTTTTCTGGTATGCACGATCTTCTTTGACTTCTGTGTTCATTCTCACTTCCACGTTTGCTCTTACTGTTCGAACCTTGGCCCATAAATTTGTTGGTACCAATACATGTCTTTCTCTGCAAATGACTTGCGGCTTGTCTCCATCGCTCGTACTAAGTTTGTAATAAAAAATAATAATCAATTATTTTTTTATAATTTACATACGGAAGTCCAGGTGCTTTTGTCTGGTACCATATATATGTACTAAATGTATTATCAGTTCTGCAATTTCTTCGTGGATGGTGTCCTTATGTCTCGTTGAAACTCTTTTTGATTTTTTCAAAGTTTGTTAATGAGTTCGAAATTGTGCTCGTATGTTGGATGGAATTCGTGTGCACAGTATCACATCCCCTTTTTATCTATAAGATGATACTTCAACTGGTAAATTTCGTCATAAAGAATTTTATCACAATACTTAACATCGAACTTTTCTTTACTTAATTGAGAGCAAGGTGCAATTAAGTCATGTTGGATCATTCCGGGTTGAATAGGAAGTTTTACGGTTTGAAGAAAAAGTATGGAATAATAACACTTAAGTAACCAACAACAATAGTTCAAAAAATGGGATTAACAACTCAATTAAACAAAAAATAAATTAACACAATTAAAAAAGGACTTCAACACTAATTAAATGATTAAGACTACAAGAAATAATTATCCCTAATTAAATGATTGGCACTAACTATTTATTGATTAGCACTTTAGTTAATGTAACTTAAACTAGACATTAAAAAGAACTTGAATTTAGAGAGCTTTATAATGAGAGAGAGAGAGAGAGAGAGTGTGGGGGGGGGGAGCAAACCGGTCGGTCTGATCGGGTCGGAGACGGACCAGTTGACCGGAAAATTGACCGGGCTGGGTTACTTGGTTTGGCCCCATACCAACCCGGCATTCCATGATCTCTACCATCGATCTCCCACATTCTTCTTCTCCTTCTTCAATTCCAGCCCCTTCCGCATCGTTCGTCTTCTTTGTTTTCCATTCTCTATTTTCTACACGAAGATGAACAATAGACCACGAAGAAGGTTTTCAAAGAGCTTCATGGCAACTACAATGCATCTACAGTTCCCGCAAGATATCCTCTCTTTGCCGTTGTGTGCCTCTTGCCTTTTCATGCCGAGATGCCACAACTCCGCCTCGTTCACGCAAGTGTCCATCTGTTTCACCTTAGTTTTAGCTGTTTTCTGGCATCAATAATTAGTTATTTCTGATTTACTTTAGTTAGTCAATTTTAATTCAGTTTCCAACATTTTAATTCTGGTTTAGCTTCTTTGGCCCGTGTCACCACTGTGGAGATTTGTGGTGCCATATCCGCAGCCGAGGTGCTTGCCCCTTGCAGTATGTTGTTCCACAGGCTGCTGCTGGAAAACCTTCCAGTCTTCTGTTTCCAATGTACATGTCCTGGAAGGACACCTGAAAATGGTTACCCCCCTTCTGTAGTCAGATCAGTTTGGTGATCTTTCTGCTTCTTCTCTTCATCCACCTTATGGTATCCGGGACACTGCTAGACATGGGACACTCATAGCAGATTTAAATTTGTACACGAGAAAGAGAAAAAAAGGAAAAACCTTGCCAGAAAGAACTACTCTTTTATGTGTATCAGGGTTCATAAACATATCCAAATGGTGATTTAGTTTAGGCTGAAGTTACTTATGCAGAGTTGTTTTGAAGTGTACAGTACTTTGTTCCCAAATGCCAGCCTAGGTCTTCTAAAAGTTCAATCATAACTTTATATAAAGTTCAAGATCTTACCTTAGGGAGAGGGGGAAGATCCATTGATAAAAAGTCTTCTGTTAGATCCTCCTCATCAATAGTCTTCATACAATCTTACTATGTCATCAGGATTCTGCCTTGAGTGCCATGAATGAAGAACTTCCAAGGTTGCAAGAGCTAGTTTATTATGGCCATATTGGTTCAGATACAGATATCTTAGAGAAATTTCTCTCTGAAAGTGGCTGCCGGCGGTACAACCCATCGGTGAGCGTCAAGTAAATTCTCCTTTAAATTTATGAGCTTTGTGCTGATCTCACTTCACATTCTTCTCTTCCATGCTCCATACATGTTAGATCACTGTTGAAGGTGAAAATTCTCGGCAATTTGTTTCACTGTTTGCATCAACTACTGGAAAGGACTCCATCCTACATGATACGAGCTACCTCCATTCTGCTGGAAGTGAGCACTATTTCTTTTCTTTCTACTTTTCACGGTTACATCCTGGAATAATTGTATGCATGACCTATGCATTTATAAATATGTCACAGCTATTGACAATTTGAAGCCTGTAACACATCTCATTGTCACTAATATATCTACAAAGAAGGGGATTAATTTGCTTCATGAAGGAATACAGTATCTGGTAAGAGCGTGTAAATTTTAAGGTCATATCTAATTTTTTCTGTAAGAGCATGTAATTTCTTACTCCTGTGCAGATGAGAGGATCTAAAAGATCCCGTGTTGGTGTCCTTTTTAATGTTAACCATGATGCTTCAAGGCATGCTTTGCTTTTTGCAGAGGTGTTTAGAATAACAATAACCTCATTCAGGTCTTTTACTGCAACATCTATAGTGTAAAGTGATCATCATCTTCACTACTTCTGTGTTATATTATAATCTTGATGTTTGACTTCTTTCCGATGTTAGCCACAAAGAGAAGGTTCTTGATTTTTTGGACCAGCTATGTTCCTTCTATGGGAACATCCAATCTTTTCAGGGGCCAATGAACTCAGACAGTCTTCAAATATTCAATGAAAAGGTTTTTGAGCTTGCCTTCACCAATGGCTTACCTTCCGAGGAATACAAAAATGCTCTATCCGGACTACCATTGGATTCACTCACGAGTCACTTGGAAAAGGTATTTTTCAGATGCATTATCTATAGCCTTTTTTGGATTGTTCTAGTTGCAATCATTGCATATGAGAGAAGTCCAACGTAGTTTGCAGTTTCTTGTCTGATGCTGATAAGTGTTAATCATTCAATTAACAAATGTCAAGTTTCATGGGCTTTAGTGGCTAAAGTATTTTCTCGTAGTTTATAACCTTTTCTAATTTTATTAAATTGTCTTGATCCCATTCTGGTGTGGTCATTGGATATGATTGCAGATATACACCATGCTAGTTCCACAACACATCTTAGTGCTGTCTTACCTCCCAGGCCATGAGTATATACTGTACTGTGCATTTTTTCTTTTTAGTGATCATATCATCCATCCACACATGCAAGAATGGTGGGATCTATATTGGACTCTGGATTGGACAGGTCTATCAATGGAAGCTGATCTTCTAGAAGCCAATAATTGGCCAAGGCTGTCATTTGGTCCAACTTGGCTGTCGGGCAGAAATTGGCCCATCCAAGCTTGGACTGGCCAGTCTGTCATCAAGATTTACTGACCCTTCCTGGTCAGCTGGTTCATCTGGACTGACTTGTTGCAATCCTAGCACAGACTTGGCTGTTCCTGGCTGATTCCAGATAAATTCGGCCAAGGATCAGCCCTGCAAAGTGGAATGAGGATCGGCCATGGCGAATCCTGATCTAAATTGGATTAATCTTTCGACCATCATCGCTGTTGATGGTACCCAACATGAAGTTATCTTGATTTTCTGATGTGTCACATTGGCCACCCTTGAGATATGCATGGCATTCACCTACCCAGGATCCTGGGCCATTCCGGGCAACCACACTGTCCTTGTTGCTTAGCCATGAACCGTTATGGGCTTAAATCTTGTGTTAATCCCACATCCTGATGTTTGATATGAGCAACAATGTCACTTTCAAAGGTGGCTCCAGCATGGTCCGAATGCCAATCCTGGCCTCAGTTGCCACCTGCATATTCCTTATGGGTACTTGCTGCTGATGGCCGTACATGGTGGACTCCCAAACAATTGTCCATTAGGGCACCTGACCAATTTAACCCTTTTTATTTTGGACCCTCAGTTTTATAAGATGAACAATGAAGAGCAGTCAAAAGACTGGAGGAGATTGACCTAACTGCTCCACTGTTTCTTATTCTTGCTTCTTGCTTCTTGCTTCTTATTGCTGACTTGAGCACTGGTGGGGCTTGTCACTTGCTCACCCTTGGGTTCCCAGCTCATATTGTAGACAATCCTAGCGTTGACAGGAAAGCATGTCCTTGCTTAACTGGGAGTCTTCAGCAACATCAATTAATTATACGAAGTTTTTTCTGAGTAAAATGATGTTGCATCTCAGTAACGGGACCTAACAGGTTTGTATTTTTGCAACATGAATGCTAGAGTGGTGCATGTGAGGAGATTTATTGTGGGTTAGTACTTTTTGCTATCTGCATCATCTCATCCATGGATTGAAAGAAAACAGTTTTTCAGGCTTAAGAGAAAATGGTTAGCAGTTGTCAAATTTATTTTAGTTCTGTATGCCAAGTGTCATGATTCATCACTGGGTAACTTTGTAACCGATACAAGACTGGTCCAGGGCAGGAAACTGGGCAGATGATTCGGATTCGTTGCCCAACCTTGTTCATATCTTGAGTTGATGGATGAGTTCAATTTTTAAATTGTTATGTGAGATTTTCTTTTCTTGCCCATTTCCTTTCATTGTATTCTGTCCTGCTAGGAACACTTGTCCATTCCTTTTCGTGGTTTGTATCCTCTCTATGAAGATCTTCCCTTGTCTTGATCTCAGTTCTTGATTTTTGTATATATTTTCTGTTTTCTTTTGCTGTCGATAAATTGCAACCTTGTTGCATAGCTTTGAAAAATGTAACAGAATAAAAGTCATGTCAGTTGTCCTACCTCGCTATATAGATGCTGCTGTTAAGTTTCCAGCATTGTAGTCTTTGAAATTTTCTTCTGTTTGTGTTGGGATCAGACCTGGTATTGACCAATTCGATGCAAGAAAATCAGATCTAGGATTTATCTTTTGTTACTTGTCTTCCTGGTTTTTTCAGTCAATTTGCATGCCCTTTATATTCTGTTGCGTCACTTCTCTACTGAGTAGATTGTACTAAAATTTGACATGTGTGTGTTCTCTTTCTTAAATTTCAATAAAATACCTTAGACTTTGGCGAGTATTACTGTTCACATAATATCGCAGAAAGAATTTTGTAGTCTTTATCCAGCTTCATTTTTTTTTGCATTTTGGTGCCTAGTTATTGTTATTTTTTACCTGTGAGCTTGCTGCATTCAGGTTCACGATTTCTTGCACTGGCAAGTTAAGCTTGGATTTGGTGTTGATGCTGTTATCACAAATGGCAGAGTAGGTTATTGTTCCTTTTCTTCTTTTTTGATGAGTGCAAGTTCTATTTTTGGCATTTAGAGTTTGTGTTTGGGCCGTGTAGTCTCACCTTTTGTGCTTAACAACAACTAGTTCATTTGACGATAGTGGGTGGTACTATAGTGAATAATCTATGCACTTTTATTAATCTGTTCAGATGAGTTGAATGGTTTTTCTTTGTTTTTTGACAGCTTATTCTTCCAACTAATGATGGCACTTTTCTTAGTGATGATTTCGATCTTCTGGAGTCTGTTGAATTTGAGAAGAGAACAAAACACATTGTCGATATCATCGAGCAAGTTGAACTGGCTGACGTTGACCCAGATAATTTAACCAGGTTTTGGTTGTTTGTTTCTTTTTTCATTTTATGCAGGTTTCCCACCTTTCTCTTGTATTAATAACAAGCACACTTAACATTTTGTTTGATTTTCATTATTCAATAACTTCCTAGGTTCTCTAAGAAGCTAGTGCTACATCTAGATGTGTAATTGAAGGAAACCACATATTCAGCAGTCTTCTTGATTTCTAATTTGGCCAGTAAAACATAAGAGAACAATCTATAGTGATTAAGGATGGCTACTTTGTTTCTCAAACCTGGAAGTCCTACCAGAGTTCTCTTGCTTATACCAGCCGGTTTGGATAACCATACAAACATTTCTTTTGCAATTTTTTAGGCTTTCTCTGTTTCTTTGTAGTTTCTCAGCATAGATTCAACTTCTGGAAGAAGTTAGTGTCCTCTAACATAATTGAGCCTTTCTCTGTCAAATATTTTGTCTACTTTAGGTAAAAATTTCAGCCATTATCCTTATTATTGCAATTTCACCCTGTTTTTTTTTTGATTTAACCGTCAAGCGCTTGGTGCCATGCTTTAATCTTTCCTTGAGACTCAGCTTTTCCATGCATCATGGATCTATGTTGTCAATGCCTAGAGATTGGAGTGGTGAGGAGCTGGTCTAGTTACTTTTCTCTGGTCCTTCGGTACCAACTTGAACTCTGGTATATCTATTTCTCTGATAGATCTCTTTCAGCTGTCTGTGTTTCCCGTAATTTCTAATATGATCATTTCTTCAATTTTCAATAAACTGCCAGCCTCTTCTTGAGGTTTGCTTTCAAAAAGAAATATAACAAATAACCAAAGGTGAATCAAACTGTTGGAAATGATATCCCACAGTTTTGGTTAATGAGCAGGAACTTGGAAATTCATTGGATATAGTGTAATGTCAAAACATCAACCTTGGAACCTTTATATACTGTTGTTTAAAGACTAGAATTTTTTCTGATTCTGGTTTTTTTTTCTATGTTGCAGCAATCTTTTGAGTGATCTTATCATGTTTGTCACATCATCATTGTCTGTTCATAAGAAGAGATCTGATAGGGCACGCTTTGAAATTCTGAATGCAAAATACAGGTACTTGTAGCATCTATGAAACTTATTGATCATTTCACAATAAGCATTACAATTTTAAATCTCTCTCTTCTAGGTTTTTTTTTTCTTTAATGTGATGCTTTTCATACAAATATATGGCTACACTCTTGAAATGTTTTTTTGTCGACTATAATTATACATACATCTGTCTGTTCTAAAGATTTAATTTTCTCCTCACAAGGTGGTATCTAAGCTTACCCTTTCAGGTTGTGTTATTCTTATCTGTTAAAATGTCTATAAACCTAGTTTTGTGGGAAATGATAGATATAGATATTCCGGATGATGGTTGGTACTGTATTTTATAATGTGCAAGCACCTCCTGAACTGAGTTCCCATATCTATATCTCTTAGTGGTGTCGGGGAAGTATGCTCCGACGAAGGAAGAGTCAGGGGTTAGGTCTGGGTTGGCCCAGCCCAACCTGGCCCAGGTTGTCCTGGTCAGCCACCCAGCCCGACCTGGATCTGATCGGACCCAGATTGAATTCGAAATCAGGAATAAATAGAAAAAATAAAAATATAGGAAAGTAAACAATCAACAAAAAATATCATTTTATTTCTATTCAAATCTTACATTTTAAACTTCTTCTGCAGTATTTATATACTCATTATATTACAGTAGAAGAGTATATACATTGATTATGCTCTTCGTTTCCTTTTTCAATTTTTTTAGGATATCTCCAAACTTTACAATCATATGTTAAGCATATAGAATTTGGATAGGAGTAACTATCTTGGGACATTTGACAAGGCTCTTGGTGATACGTGGGATACCAAGAGTCTTGATATATTCTTGTCCATAAAATTGGTAATGTTGATGACCGCTGCCGGCTTGTGTCTTTCACATTGTTGGCGTACATTTTTTAAAAAAAAAGAGAAAAGAGGAGAACAGATGGGCTGGTTTAGAAGCTGGGCCGACAGTCCATAAGAACAACCACAATTGGGCACCCCAGCAGGAGCCCTATTTACCTGGCCCATAATTGATATATTTCGGCCAAATTTAGGCCTTGTGCGCAGCCCCTAGAAGGGCTTGGGCCGCAGCCTCCTGCTGGCCCAGAAACCAGGCCCAAGTTGGGCCAGGCCCACTTCAATTCCAATGAGAACAGGCCCAGCCGCACCCACCTGCCACCTCAGCATTAAAATGTGCGCACCCACCTGCCACCTCAGCAGGGCTGACCGCCCAAGTCACCTGCCTAGCCACCTCATCCTTGACCTATTTATGAGGTGAAGAAGCCAATGTGGCCAGCCTACGTGGGAGACACCAATGGTCAGTCCAATATTGAAGACTGGTGGGAATTCAAGGAGTTGGGGAAGGCCAAAAGCCATCCACGTACAGCACAGCCTGGCTCTTCACCTCCCCCTCCAGCCTCTATAAAAAGAGGGGGGCGCACCAGCCAGAGGGGGGGCTGCTTCAGACGCCGGGAGGCTGCCAAACTGCCGCCTGCACCCTGCCACCTGCTGCACCTGCGCCTGCACCTGCTGCTAGGAGAAAGAGGGGAGACTGCTGCCTTGTGCCCTGCTCCCTGCTGCTGCTGCCACCTGCTGCCAACCGTGCTCTGGCCCCTGCTACAGAAGCTGGTCTGCAGTCAGAAGAGGAAAAGGGGAGAAGAAGAGGACAAGGTAAGAAGAGATCGTGGGTATGTCCATGTAGCCCTTTAAAGGGCCTTCTTTCCATCGATTCTACCAGCCATCTCCTGCCCTTATCCACCTTCACAAAATGCCCCATTTCAGTCCATTCAAACCCCCCTAGATTGGACTGTAATCCCCTTGGGCCGAACCCATAAATCTGGCCCTTTCTGGCCCTTGTCCGGAGCAAAAAAAACCAGTCCCCTTGTGATCAGGTTTTCAGCCCCAAAGAAGGCCCAAAAGAGCTCAATTCCGGCCCACCTACTGGCCCTTCTACAGGCCCAATCCGAGCCCACATATCAGGCCCAAAATCTGCCCCTTGCCCAGTCCAATTCAGGACCTGTTCAGCCCATCCAGAGGCACTCTAAACAGACCCCAAACCGGTCCATTTTCAGCCCATGTTCGGCACCCAATTCAGGCCCAAAACAGGTTCAATTTCGGCTCCTTTGCAGCCAGAAAACAGGTTCAATCTCGGCTCCAATGCAGCCAGGCGCCAGCCCCCTTTGCGGCTCAACCCAATGGCCCTTTCACGGGTCCAATCCGCTTCCCAAGAAGCCCTACAGCAGCTCCCTTGCAGCAGAAAACAGAAGAAGAGGTTGCAGCGGCCCCCTTGTGGCTTGTACCGGCAAAGTGAGGGATGAACCTCAACGGCCTTTTCACGGGTCCGGTTCTCCCCTCAACACATCAAGAGAGGGATGAACCTCAACGGCCCTTTCACGGGTCCGGTTCTCCCCTCAACACATCAAAGGAGGAGAGAGCCTCAACGGCCCTTTCACGGGTCCGGCTTTCCCTCCTAGAAGTTGTCCTCCCAAATTCAAGCAAGAATTGAAGCCCGGCTTTGAACGCCGAAGGAATGGACCGGCCCGAAGTGGGCCTTCAGAAAATTAACAAATAAAAAACCAGAAATGCGAAAGCTACATTAAATTAAGGAGATTCACCCCTAGCGGGGAACTCCACCTTGGGCGGAGGCGCGGGCATGCATCCCGTAGCTGACGACCCGGACGGGGGCGCGGGCATGAATCCCGTAGCCGTCGATCCTTCCCCCAATATGGCTAAGCTAAGGCTGGCTATTTTGAATGGGTAAATTTTCACTAAGTTGGAAAAATAGCCGGCATGCTGTCATAATGCCAAAATTTTTCCAAAGTAGTGAAGATAAACCTATGTTGGGGGAAGGATCAATCACATTGTACACCGATGTACTTCATCCCATCTTTCAATGAAATGAAGTTCGATGACAATTTGGAATGCATGAAGTCGGGCACCCAATGGTAGCCCGATGGGTCGGAGGCGATGCAAACCGCCAAACAAAAATAAAACCATTTCAAAAATCAATCTGGAAATTCAAACAGAAAATCAAAAAACAGAAAATCAAATCTAACAATTCAAACAAAAACAGAATTAAATCAAATCTGAAAATCAAAACAATAAAAAATCAGAATTAAAATAATTCTGAAATTCAAACTTGAACTCACATCGATCTTCAACAAAGGAGTGAACCGGTTTTGAAACTCATTAAGCCAAAAATCAGATTTTGACCGAATCCAAAACAGATAAAATTCAGATTCAAATTAAATCTGTCAACCACAAAAAACCAGATTCCAATTAAATCTGCAACAAAAAAAACAGATTTGAACAATCCTTCAAAACAGATTCTAACCGACTTCAAAAAATCTGGTTTTAGCAATTTGAAAATTAATTTAAAATACACCGAACCATGTTCAAATAAATGACATAAATCAACCTTTTCAAAAGAAACCAATCAAACAACTTCAAACACCCAAAATGGATCAAAAAACCAACTCAAAACCAAAAAATCCAGAATTTGAAAACTCCGAAAAAAAACCAAATAAAAAATCCAAACATGCTTAAAACACTTCAAACTCATCAAAAATCAAAACCAAAACAGACTCAAACCAAAACAACTTGAATCAACCAAATTCAATCCAAAACAAATAAAAAACCAAACAACAAATCAATCAAACAAATTGATTCAAATTTCAAAACTCAAAACCGACTTTCAAGTCAATCCAAAAATCAACCAACAAATAAATAAAACAAACCCGAACCAAATCGGTTTGCATCTCATCAGACCCAAAAGGCCGCTGCCCTTTTGAGTTCTTTACTTTTTGTGGATGTGCATGTCTCCAAAAACAGGTTGCCGCGACGGGTAATCAAAGGTGTTCTAGCCGTTGCTCGATGTAAGTTAACGCTGGATACTCGCACCATCCGACGGAGAAGGGTCAAAAAATGAAATTATCAAAGAACCCGAACCTCGGTTCTAATATTTTTAAAACTATCACCGGACTACCTAATATTTTAGGATATCACCTATTTTCCTAGAAAAGTCCGGGGATGTCTTTCTTTCAAAAGAACAGACGCAGAAAAAAGAGGTTCACACACACATCTTGCATTTGCACACCATGTTCATGATCTTGTGTTATATGGGTGGATTACTCTTCAATGGTGAAATGCATATGCAAAGACCAAGATTGTGAATCTTCTGACGGTATCTTTGTTCTTGATGATGTATCTTCATTGGTACTTTTGGATATTGTCTATCATATAGTACTAGACATTGATGTTTCGTTTCGACATGTCTTCTTTGAATCTTCAATTGTATATTGATCTACATTGTCCAAATGATAAACCATAATTTGTTTACTCTTATCCTTATATTTCTTATCTTGCTTTGTTGATTCTTTAATTTTTGCTTCGTTGACAATGTTGGAGGAATCTACAATTCTTTGGATAGTGGTATATTATCCAACTCTCTTTCTACTCAAGTTTGGTCTTCTACATCGAACTCAAATTCTTCTTGTTTTACATGTTAATTGACCCATGTCTGCAATGTGTTTTGCTTATGGAAGGTTTTATTTAAATATATGTTGTCTTCACGACTTCACCTATAGTTTTTGCTTGCTAAGGCTGATCTACAGTTTCATTTTTTTATTTCTTTTGAGATTCAGTATTTAAAAATTCTTTAGCTTTAAGCGTATGTTGTAGTGACAGTAGACATGTTGTTCCAACGTCTTTGAAGTCAACTTGTTTTTATACCTTGTATGGTTGCAATTGAAGCAAAATCTTCAATCTCAATGCTTTGTCATGGTCCATCCACCAATCAGCTCCATATGAATAATGTATGTTAAGATATGCATAACTAGTAAAATTAAAATATCACATAGAAGTGGCTCTTCCAATTTTCTTTTTGCATAATCTTATTTCTTTATTGTTGCAGTGATGCCTGATTGTCATTCTAATTCATGGATAATATTCAGATCTAACAGATCTACTTGTTTATTCATTGTCTTGTGAGTTTGTGAATATCATGTTGAGACTTATTGCTTGATCTTTGTCAACTGCTAGAAGTTTGACTCATATACCTCCTAGGTCGTCTATTCATGTCTTCGTCTGCGAAAGATTTGCGGCTAGCATTCATGGCATGCAACATCTTGTGTTTAAAAAAAGGCAAAAATGAAAAAAGTGAATTAAGATAGAATAAGTTAATACCAATTAATTTGAACATACCATCATCAAAATCTTATGATTAAGCGATGCCTATGTCTGCGTCTTAAATGTTGACTCTATGGTTAGAAGGCCAAGAAATCTCTTCTTTAAAATTTTTTTGACATGTGGTCAAAACTTTTTTTGTTCTAAAGATCTTAAGTACGAATTTGATTGCTTATCTCAGGTGGAGCCCTGTTAAATGGAGCAACATTTTCTTTCTCCCTGGTACTGTGATGTTGCATTTGAAAGATTCTAAACATAATCTTGTTATAATATTTACATTGTACATTTCTTTGTTGTATATCTATCAAGTTATAATGTGCTTAGGTCGGATCATTTCGGTTTAAGTTTATAGTTTGGGTGTCATGGTTGTCCATTGATATTTTAATCAAAAAATGATATAATGATAAATAAAATAAATAGAATTGAAGTAATCTTGTTAGTAACACAATTAAGTAAAAAATGTTGTGAGAATGTTAAGACATATGGTATGGAGCATTGTGAGAACTTGAGAGTTTTAAAGAGAGAATTTATAGTACTTTAGAGGGAATTTGGAGTGAAAAATGAGAAAACTTGAAGTGGGAGGATTGGGTGGAAGGGGAGGGAGGCCCCTTGGGGGCTATTAAGTACACCCCATGGCTAGCTGTTGGTTGACCCGGTTTGACCCATCCTTGATGGCTGGATCAGTCGATCCAATTCGGATTTTGATTAGGTCATTTCCATGCTATATCAAGCCAATTCGAGTCGACTTTACCCGACATTCCATGGTACTCATCTCAATTTAAGCCTTCATCCAAAATTATTTGAGATCAACATACACAAATGTTGTTTTTGAGTTAATTCTTCAAAGATATTTAAATCATCAAAAATCATGTTCGATTATTCTCTTCCAAGTCAACTTATGTCTACCTTGTCCTTTTGTTTATATTATTTTAATATTTTTTAATTTTCTATCTAAAGATCATTATGTCCAAATTATGTTACTCTCCCTTATTTCAAATTGTCTACAATTGATTTTACTCACACAATTTCTCTTATATATATTGAGTTATGTATTCATAGATATACTTAATCTAGTATAATCACATATCTTTCTTAACAATCTCATTTCAACATTACTTATTTTGGAAGTATGTTTTCTATTATCTTACATTCACTACCATGTAACATTGTAGGTCTTATAGTTGTATGATATATATATATTACTTTAGTGAATTTTTACAATCACAAAAACCTTTGTTGTCAATCTCTATTTTACCTTGAGCTGCAAACGGTAGGGGTGTTAACAGGTCGGGTCGGTTTGGTTTACAAAGTTTTTTTTTCAACCCAAATCGACCCAACGAGTACACTCTACCTGAACCAAAGTAGATTGGGTTGGTTCTGGTTGAACCAAAAATTTGATTTTATTAATTTATTTATTAATTCAGGGATAAGATGTCCCAAAAAATAAATAATTACGTAACCTATAGATTAATTCTGATTCAAGATAGGACCCCAAATAATCGTTTTTAGCATAGGATCCCATTCAATAACGAAGCTATGTTAACAACCTTTATTTATAGCATTTTTCAGCTCTCTTCTACTTGAGATTGACGATGTGGGACTAAAGAATTGCTGGAGCATAAACACGGTAGGACCCTGCGGACAGTTGGTGTTCACAGTTGGAGAGCACAAACACTTTGTTTAGTCCCATATCGTATAGATTAAATGCTCTTCACTGCATATATTATTATCAAGATTGAACTCAGCAAAACTGTTCAAGCCACGCTGGATTCATGGGCTGGGATTTGACACATGCTGAAGATCGGGTTTGTTCGGTTTATTTTTTAAACCCGAATGACTCATGACCTGAACCAACCTGACAATTTTGGGTTGGTTCGGTTCGGGTCATCGGGTCAGCCCGATGAGTGAACACCCCTGGCAAACGGATTGGAATTGGTATATTCCGATTCCGATAATTTTCAAGTGTTTTTTATTCTGATTTTGACAATTCTAACTGATTCCGACTCTGATTTCAAAATTTTGAGATGACCTTTCCCATTTTGATTCATATCCGAGTTCAATATTGAAGTCGGATTGATTCTGATAACCTATATAAACCAATTCCGATAATGTAATTTCTTTCATATCTAATCACTATCTTGGAAAATGTATTGAGAGTCAAGAAAATTTGTGTATTGAGCATACATAGTACCCGTAAATGAAAATAATAAATATTTTAAAATCATAATGACAAGTCTAATAATAACAATAATAACAACAAGGTGATTGCAAAGATCGCAGGATAGGGGTTGGGATTGGTGGGTTCCGATCCAATCTGGATCGGATTAGATCAGTCCAATTTTGACGGATCTGCCAAAACAAAAATCGATCCAGAATTGGTAAATCGCCTCAGCATCTAGGCGCTCGAGGTGTTTGCCTTTGATAACAGAGCTTTAATCTGAACTGAGATATGAAGATGACTCAAGGAAAGATGTCTTAAATTAAGAATCAGATCTGAGGACATCTCAAATTCTCCAACATCCGGTCTTAAATCAAGGATTGTTCATATCAAAGTTGAAATCTGCAGTCCCCAATAGAGAAATTTTGTGAGACATAGGTTCCCAATTTCAGATCTAAATATATATAATGCAAATATGAAGACTGAAATCACTCAATCCATTGAAAACACTCTGCAAGGTCTGTTGGGTAATGATCTGAGAATCTCAATGCCTATAATTCTTGAATATTTAAGATCCTAAGGAATGTGATCAGAAATCCCTGAAGATCAAGATCATGGGTTAATAATTCTATCTTAAATCTGAAACTTTGCAATCTGAACTGTCAACTTGGGATCAATTCTCTAAATACCAACAACACAGATCTAAGATCCTATAAATTTTAATAAAGTCGAATTAAATAAAAATGCTAAAGGTTGAAACTTAGAATAATTTGCATGTCAGACATCCTAAAGTTCCAAACTAAAAATGGCCAGTCCTATCTTAAGAAAACATAAGATCAAATCTTAGAATATCAATGTCAGAATTTAGATTTCATAAGCTCCGAACAAGAAATGTTTTGAACAAGAAGACCAAATATGGAAATCTGTCCTAAAACTGAAATTCTTGAGGGCCTAGATCAAGAATTCAAATGCATGAGTCAACCAAAAACCCAAAGATCAAAAAATCTGAAATTTATGCAAACCAAGAATCTAAGATTTCAACTTGATGTTTGGAAGTAAAATCTTAGACTTCAAACCAAACTCTTTAATTTTGGAGCCCCAGGTTCAGAGAACTCCAATTCAAAACAATGTCTTAATGTTGAGACTTTGAATAGGAGTAAAAAAGTCTATGGATAAAGCATTCTCATATCTTAATTTTTAGAGGAACCAAAGGCCCAACCCTCGATCTAAGGGACCCTTAAGTCTAAATCCTAAAAAGCTACAAAGGAGCAAATCCTCAAATTGGGCTCCTAAAAATCTGAAATCACAAAAATTGAATCACAAAAATCTGAGAATTCATCATATTTCAAACTTAAATGGAACCCCCTAAAACACACCAAATCCAAATGACAAAAAGACACAAAACATCATAATTGAAAAGGCATTAAATGAATCTCGACAAAATCTAAATCAGTTGAAATCAAACTTAAAATACTAAGTTTGCATTCTATTGAGTTTATGAGATTTTATTTCCAATGTGTTTATTTTATGGATGTATGGTTCCAATTTATGAGTTATTGTGACGGTTGATCAAGGATGTTCAAATGGATATTTGATGCACTTAACATTGGAACTTCGCAAGTCCGACGGAGAGAGGTCAAACTGAAAATTTTCAAAGATGTCCAAATTCCAACAACCTCAACGTACATTTTTTATATATCATGAATGAACTAATATTCTTATGGGATATCATATATTTTTTATAGTTGTTAATGCTAAAAAAATCAAAATGTTTTTCTAGAAAGGAAAGACATGAATTTTGATTTAACTTTCTAGAAAGGAAAGTCCAAAATTAGATTACTGTATTTACCTTCAAGGCTTTAACTTCTGAGTCCTGACACGTGGCATCAGTGGAAGAAGGAATTCGTTTCTCTGTTTTTTTGGCATTTTACATGAAGGTAAATGCAGTAATCTAATTTTGGACTTAGTTCTTCTCCAAGTGGATTAACATCAAATCATTGTGTCTTGTGTTACTATCTGTTTATATATTTCTTCATTGTACAGAAAAAAATGCAAATACATTCCAGCCATCTGATTGTCCAGACATTTTTTGCTTAGATATGCTATGGACGCTTTCAGGTGTTTTAGTCATGCTTAATGAGTCATTTAGGTGCTGAATATTACATCATCTTCTTTCGCCAGTGCGGTTGTTCTAGAGAATGAAGATTCTAGCATCCATATTGATGCAGTCATTGATCCATTGAGTCCATCAGGCCAAAAGGTTGCTCCCATTCTTCACATTCTTTGGAAGTCCATTCAACCAAGCATGAGAATTGTACTTAACCCAATGGTAAATATTCAGCTGCTGATGGTGTTAAATAGTTTACTTTGTAATCTTCTACTTAATTTGTGTTACATTATTATAGATAAGGCAAGTTTGGTCCCTTTTGTAGTGAATTCACTCAAATTCCCGTAGTTTGCTTAAGTGTGATTATATATTTCAAATGTTTACCCCATCACTGCGCATGCACAAAATATTGCCTATCTAGTAAAGTTATGATGTCCCCAGCATGTTTTTTCAATAACTTTTTACCAATAGCCTTAAAATTTTATTATTTTTGTGAGTTAAATGGCATTTCTTTGAAATCCCTGTGTCATATGGTTTAGTTTTGTAATCCACGGAACTTTTGTCTCATACTTTCTTTTTACTGCACTCCACTGTAGAATTTTCCATTCTTTCTTATTTGTGCCCTTGTAATTACTTTGTTATATCTGTTGCATAATGTCAGGTTTTCCTTCATCTTAAGTAATCTTTTGTATATCTTCTCTCTGTTGGCTATAATGAATTGTGATCTTCTGGCTTCCTGCATCTAATCAGTGAAATTCTGAAGTTCTATCTTTTTTGCAAAGTTCTAACAAGTGGTTAATCTTGTCATGAAGTAGCGTGTATCTTTTGTTATCTGCTTATTCTCTTTTCTTATATAATAAACTCTGGCTTTCTTTCTGGATTTGAAGCAGATTTTTTAGATCCAAAGAAAAAGGAGTTGGTGTCTTGACAGTTTCAGGCAGTAGAAAAGACCATTCATGATCTGAAAATGAGGGAAGAGGGGGGTACACATTAAATTAAATTTCAAAAAATGCTTATGATAAGATTCTATGCTATCGAAGGGAATCACCTAGGCAATGAGGCGAGGCAGTGGTTTCCTGTCTTGCCTTGGCCAATTTTGCTCAGGTGCTTCGCTCGATTTATCCGGTTCACAAAGGACTTAGACTACCTATATGTTGCAAACTTGGTATCTACCTAGATCCAATAAACTAAAAATTGTTGTGTATTTGGTTTGTTGAACCTAGAGCTTTGAGTTTGGTGATGTAATTAAATTGACTACAAGACTTCAAATTTTCTTCTTAGTTTATGTGTTGTAGATTTTCAGTTTTAAATTTTTGTTGTTATTAACATATTCTAAATTAATTCAATTAAGTTTCTGTATTTTCAGTTTTAATTGATGTTATTACTTTCTTTATTTTAAATTTATGTAACCTTTTTATGTTGTTAATTATTGTAATCTTAATTTTTTTTACTTTTGCTATCAATTTGTGGATCATTTCTAACTTTTTAGCCATTTATAGATGTTGAATTATTTTTAATTTTTGGTTTCAATCGTCTCTTCTAAGTTGATGTTATAAGTTGTTCAATATTCATACTGTTAAATTGCTGTATTTTTTCTAGTTTTAAATTGACAATGTCAATTTATGTTTTTTTTAAAAAATATTTTACTTAATTGTTTTCATTATTCTATGTTAGTTGTATTTTTATTATTTTATACTTTAATTTTGAATTTATGATTTATTATTATTTATATATATAATAATAATAAAATATTAATATATATTAAAAAATATACTTTGCCTCAAGCACTTGAGGCAAGGCGAGCCCCTCCTCTTCTTGAGCACCTTGTGCCTCAAATAACATAGGCAAGGTCAATCGGAGCTGCCTGCTGGAGGTACTAAATCTGATGGGTTTCAAAGAGGATTTGGCTGGATGGATTAGAGAATGTTCGATTACTGCCAGATTCTTGGTAATGGTTAATGGTCGGCTTAAGGGCTTCTTAGCAGCTTGTAGAGGTCTGTAGCAAGGGGACCTGATATCCTTGTACCTCTTCTTCTGGTTAGTTACATGCTCAATGTATGTTGGTCTCAAGCAGCAAGTCAAGGTTTGAGTGAAGGGGTCAGGATGGGCAATGATGTTTATGTTACCCATATTTCTATTCACCATGATCGAGGAAAGTTAGTTTGCCTGAAGGCTTTAATCCTTTTCCTACAAGCTACTACGAGATTGAAGGTAAACATCAGCAAAAGTATGATGGTGGGGATCAATATGGCACAATCAGAAGTGGCTGATATATATGGTTTGTAGGATCGACCGTTCGGGATCAGCATAGCCTGATCTGATCCCCAGGGAGAAGCCCTATCCTGGAAGAAACTTTCATCAGAATCGGGCTCTAAGGTACCATATCAACCTGTTATGATCCAGATCCGAGACCTTGGACCCAACATCTCAAACATTCGAGCACTTAAGTATCTGGTACTACCACTCTTAGATCTAGCACCGAGAAGGAAAGATTGGAACCCAGTGATCAGAAATTTGAAAATAGGCTACAAGGATGGAGTGCAAATGTGCTTTCAGTGGGGTGGCAGATGGGTGCTAGTTATATCGGCTGTCTAGCTTCCCTTTATTCTTCTTTTTCATAATCATGTGCTGACAAGGATATGCGAAAGGTTGAAAGATATCGGAGCATCCTTTTTTTTCTTCTAAAAGAGCTTCAAGGTTCTCTACCCATGAGAGGCTCTTGGTGTAATGATATCACATGTGCAGGCCAAATGAAGAAAGTGGTTTAGACTTCATCTCACTACAAGCTATGAGAGTAGTCTTATTGATGAATTGGATGTGGAATCTGGACAACATTTTTTGCTCTCTGTGGTAGTTAATATTCAGAAGCAAGTATGATTCTTGTTAGCCTAGCTGGGCGGACAATTTAATCCCAAAACTCTCACTGTTCTCATGTGGAAAGACATCCTTGTGAGCAGCACATCTATTCCTTGGACCTCAAATATTTCTACTGGTAATGGAAGGAAGATGAAGTTTGGACTGATAAATGGACGGACAACGCAATGCTGAGCACTTTGTTTCCTAATTGTCCTAGATTGTAGCTAACAGAGACCGTTTGGTGGCTCATTGCTAGGATAACCGGTCTACGTAGCATGAGTGGTTTTGCTCTTTCATATTGAACTTTAATCGGTGAATGCGAGGCCTGTGCCAATGTGATCAATATGATTCAGAACTTTTAAGTTCATGCAGACAATTTAGAAAGATGAATTTTGGACTCAAGTCCTAATGGGAAACTTCTTATCAGTTTAGTTGCTAAAATCTATGGCTGGGATGGAGTTGGGGTTCCCTAGGCCAACACTCTGGAGAAAAAGGATCCACGTGAATTAAGATCTTCATGGGGAGGATTCCTCTTCAAAGACTGCTAACTTCAAACAGGTTGCTTGGACTTAATTGTCCAAGCTGAAATTGTGGATGTTCACGTGAAGATCAGTATCATTTATTTATATTTTGTGGGGTTATTCACATAGTTTCCAAGGCAACCAAGGCGAGGCGTTAGGCAATGTGTTTGCTTACAGTAAAATTGATGGATTAGCTAATATGAGTGACAAATAAAACATAAAAAGCAATGCTAAACAGACAAAATAAATGTCTGATAAGCTGCTCACATAGGTGCCTTCTCCATACAGTGTTTATTTGTTATATGTGGCAAGTATGCTCTAGGATTGTTCAAGTTTCCTTGGGTCAAGAAATAGCCTCCTCGGTTTATCTTTGAGTGGGACGTCTTGAAACCACATTGGGTTGGCTCTCATCCATGAAAAAACCTTGACATTCTATGGAGCCTGGATGACCAGAAAAATCCGAATATTCCTTCTTAAATACGTGAACCATCACTATAGATCTTAAGATGACTCTAGTTTTTGTTATAGTTCTATCCTTATCTTTAATGGCAATACAACTTGTATTTTACGCTAAAAAAATACGATAACAGTCATTTTCATTGCACTCCAGTCAATGCAGGTGTAGGTTGTCACAGAGAAAATAGAACATTCAGGATCTCAACCCCTTCATGGGTCCCTTCCATTGCCTCCACTCATATTTTATTCGGTTTCTTGCATTTTTGATGTATCATGTAGTGTTCTTTTGGACGGACTTCTTCTTTACAAGCTCATTGTATCAGGGACATCTTTTTGGGGTTGTGACTTGTGGATGCCTTGTATTCCAATCTATCCTCTTGATGATTTTCTGTCTCCTATCTTTTATAACTTTTTTATGCAGTGAGAAGGGGTTGGTGCATGTAGAGCAGACTGACAAGGCTTCGTGTTTATCACTCAATTGATTGTGAATGTTAAGAACGATAAGTCTATTTTTAGAAGACCTTTGAAACATCTATGGTCACTGGACTGAAGGTTATAAGATATGTTGTCCAAGATGCAAGGCGTCCAAGGCAAGGAGGACTTAGCCTTGCCTTATGTGCTTGAGGCAAAGCATATTTTTAATATATATATATATATATATTTATTATTTTACTTATGCATTGATGAATCATTGATAACATCATAAATTTAAAACTGTTTGGTGAGACGGTTATGGTTTGCAACATAGTTTGTTGGGTTGCGACCGAGTCACGCGACCAGTCCCAACCTGGTCGGAAAACCCAGTGACTGCTTGATCATGACCTTAGGCCACTGATCCAGCCAGATCTAGGCTCAGGGTTGCATGACCCATCGTCCAAGTTGGGCCTGGTCGTTCATAGATAGCAGCTAGTGGTTGGGGGCCCTTTGAAAGGGCTCGAAGGGGTTGCCACACCTCCCCCCTTCATTCTCTCACATTTTTTTACTCTAAGAACTCTCTCTCTCTCTCTCAAGCATTCGAAGCGATCTTTCTCTTTCTAAAGTGCTTCAAAGTTCTTGATTTTTCACTTTGTTTTAAGGTTTTCTAAGACATTTTTCGTTTAATTGTGCCACTAACCCTATTTTGTTAAGTGTTATCTTTTCTTAAACTTTGTTTCAAGATGTTTTCTCTACGTTGTGACACTCCAACCTCCATTGCGACTCTTGGAATGATCCCGACTTGTTTTCATTGCAACTTGATTAGCATGATGGAAAGAAAAGTCTAATATGAGTATTGTAAGATGATCATGCATGGGGAATATACCAGTTGAAGCATCACCTTATCAGGATGAAGGACAGTGTTCTCTCATGCACATGTACTTCGTTCGAGATAAGAGCACAATTATATAGACATTTACAATCTATGGAACATGTAAAGGGAGTATCAAAATGGCATAAGGACACTTTTCGGGAAGAAGCTTCTCAACCTTCTAGTCGTGGAGTCCACATATATAGAACTGGACAAGGGTGTCCTACGGTTCAAGGTACTTCTATTGTGAAAGGTTTTGATCATGGTAAGTTGTTATTTCTTTAATAACTTACATCGATATCAAATGAGATTGATATTTAATACTTATTCTTATAAATAGAAGAAATGATATGTGCGATGGAGGTAAACTAAAAGTCCTTAGCGAACAAAGACATTTATCGATGTACCGGTCAATTCATAAGTCAAGGTTCCAAAAGTGGTCATGGTTTCAGAAGTGGAAGTGGATCGAATAATGACCAAGAAGAAGAAATTCATGATTTCACATGAGATGATGACCCAAGAGTAGATTTTGTGGATTCCGTAATCACATATGTCTAGACAAAGATAAATGACAATCACGACGACAATGAAGAACTTGAGGATATGTAAGAAGAAAATCGGATGTGTGACAACTCGATGGTTCTTCTACAACATACCGGCAAATGCTGTAAAGGGACAGTCTATGATCAACATTATAGCTAATGTCAATAAGGGCATTCCTGGAGCAAAGCCGAAGAATATTTACAACACTTATCTTTTTATGGAAGTGGAAGATATTAAACAATATGACAAATCATTTGAACATATTTGGTAAGGAAGAGGATGTAATTTGATAACGGATGGCTAAACAAGCATATTAAAGTTTGTTTTTCTTACTTATTAGTTACTTATCTTTTTTTTATATTTAATAATTTATAACTTATGCATGATGTCTTTTTTTAATATGTATAACTAGGAAGGCAATGATCAACTTTCTTATATATTGTTAAACCGAGATCACGTTATGAAAGTCAATGATTGCATGATTGCATCTGGACATGTAAAAAATGCTAACCACTTGTTCGAAATAATCAACGACGTTAATGATGAGATAAGAGAGAATTAGGTTGTCCAAGTAGTAATGGACCCTGCAACTGCCTACAAATCAACTAGGTGAATGCTGATGGTCAAAAGACCATGCATGTATTGGGTACCATGTTATGCTTATTCTTTAGAATTGATGCTAGAACATATATGTAAGGATCCTCAGATTGACCAAGTAGTTAAGATGTCTCAATTTATATTATCTTTCATCTATAAACATAACTTTATCCTAAACCTAATGAGAGGGCATACGGAGGGCCAAGAGCTTTTACAGCTTGGTGCAACTAGGTTCATTTCAACATTACATATCTTTGGAGAGTTTAATGCAACATAGTCATGCTCTTACCCAAATGATCATTTTACCAAGACGATCAAGTTGAATTGATAAGGCAAGTCCTTTGGATAAGAAAAAGAGAGGAAAGTAGTGGAGACATTTGAGAGTGGCAAGTTTTGGTGAATTGTGAAAAAGACACCATATAGTACAACCCTTAGTAAATATTTAAGAATAGTTGATGAGGATAAGAAGATAGATATGGATATCTGTATGATACACTTGAGTGGGCAAAGAATGAAATCTCAAAGACGGTTATAGACTTCACTAAGTGGTGGAATACATTATTGACCGTCAATGGGAATAGACGTTATATTATCTTATACATACAACATGTACTTTTTAAATTCTGATTAATGATATAATTTTTTTAATGTTCAATTTTTTACTGACATGTATACAACACTACGGAGGTTATTTTTTCAATTCTAGACACTATACTTTTTTCTTTAACCTATACGATGAGTTTCTTTAGTCTTTACAATAAGATGTATAATTATAGGTTGGGGTCAATGTATTTTGGGACACCAAGAGCACAAGTGTAGTTATGATCCTAAACCTGGTATGTATCATTTGTCTTTCCAATTTATATAATGTTTTATCGCACTTATGTTCTAACATACGATATTATTATGCAGTTGACGGATGAACCACAATAAGACAACGAGATATGAGGGCCTAACTAATATTGCAATAAGAGTTTTGAGGCAAACCACATGGACTTTAAGATGTGAAAGAAATTACTTGACGTTCAACCTAATATATACAAGACATGAGGTTAAGCTAAAGAAATTCATAAAAGCTGAGGGACAATTGGAAGGGGGAATTGAGGTCGAGAGATGAAGTCATGGAATGACGAAGTCAGTTGTCCACCATAAATGACATATAAGATCGAGAATAGGCTGGAGAAGAGTTTGACAACGTACCCATAGTCAATGAATTTTGGATTTCTCTTTCGTTGGGCAAGAGCCAGAAGTCCAAAGAGTCTTCTCGTCTAAGTAACAAGTCATTTGATGAAGAAAAACATAGTGTAACTGATCCATTGGATATTGCAGATCAAGAAACGATTGAGGGGCGAGAAGATATGTCGGAGTCATGATTTTCAAGGCGTTGTCTAGGCGACAGCCGACAAGGCACCCCCTTGTTGGTCAAGGGGAGGGGCACCTAGGCGAGTAGGACAATTTAATGGTGTTTTGGCTAATTTATTAATTAATTATCAATATCACTTAATTGAGTGATTTTAAAGTAAAAATAACTAGTTATAATAGTTAATTTGATTGTAAATAGACATTTTGATGGAATTATAACTAGGATTAAATAATTTTATAGATGTTGGCTAATATTTAATACAAATAAAGTACTAAAATTAACTTATATTTAATTTTTTAGTTTATGTAACTATGTAATTGCACATTATTAATTGATTACATGGTGTTATAGTTATTTTGTATTATTTGTCACACATTTATTATTGAAATGGTGTCGCCTAACACTACACGTTATCATATAGATGCCAAGGCGGTTCTATGTCGTCTTGGTTGCCTTAATTGCCTTGAAAATCATGGTTAAAGCCGAATGTTTAAGTTCAATACCAGGCATCCAATGATTTGACTTCAAAAAGTAACCGCAATGGAGCGTTAAACGAGGAAGGAACCAATGCTAGTCCAAAAAGGTCTACAGGTCTAGGGATATATCATATAACAATGCACTTCATGGGTGAACAACAATATACACATGCGATACAAGATTTACATCATGATGCATTATTGCAAGGTGGAGAAAAGTAACACACACGAGACAAAGGTCAGCACTACACTACTCTGATGGAGTTGAGTTATCACAAAATTCTTGGTTTCCTACATTTACCAAGAGGCTTATGGGGTGAATCAAGTAAGTTATAAATCCTTACTGGACACTTCCATGCACTCCACCTATGGTAGTTATAGTGGATCTTAGGGAGTTTATCCTATGATGATTGTAAAGGGGAGTGCATAGTAGTAGTACAATGTGCATGTGTGTACACTTTCAACGCTGCGTGCTCTTCTCAAATATCTTTGGGGAGAGTATAGATTACATAGAGTAACAAAAAAATGTAAGATTTACATCGTAATGATTTTTTTTGTTTTTATGAATTTTTTACATTTTTTTAAAAAAAAATGCTTTATTATTATCAGGTTGGGCCTAGCCAGCCCAGTTGTTCCTTGGTTTGCAGGAACAACACTAGTTATTCCAATTGGAAGGAGGGAGGCTGATCCAAGTTTGAGCATCGTCTAGGATTACTTGGATTGGGCTAGGTCGGCTAGAACCGGCCATTTTAGACTAGGATTATCTTATCCAGGTCAGATATGGGCCAATCTCAGCCAATCTGGTTGAACTGGCTAAACCTGGCTGAGATCTTCCCAGATTGGCTGATCCTAAGCCTGGATATGCCTATTTTATTTTTGAATGGGCTTGATTGGTCAATTCCATCATAACCCTTGGCCAGCTGGGTCGGGGTTGCCATGACTAGCTAGCACTTATATAAGACTCCCAATGGGCCTTGTCATATATATCCCCACAACCCTTCCCCCTAGTTCTCTCTCATTCTAAGAACAAACTCTTTCTCTTTCTCTCTCTGTCTCTCTCTCTAGCAGCTAATTGCTCTCTTCTTCTTCTAAAGTTTTCAATTTCTTTTTATTTAAGACTATAATATGAACCCCAATTATTCAGTTTTGTATATGAAATTGTGTTTTGGTACCATTTTTACTAAGCATTTATAATTTTTGGCCAATGTTCGGTGAAAATGATACCTGAACACATTTTTATATGAAATTTGGATAAGTGGAGTTCTTATTATAGTTTGAAATGGAGGGGGAGACTGAAGTTACCTGGAGAATAGGGGAGATAGAAGTTGCCCACAAAGTCATGGTGCTTCTTTTAAAAAGAACGATTTAAGTATAGTTAAATGATTTTTATTTTTATAAATTTTTATATTTTTACGTATTTTTTATTGAATTCTTATTTTTAAAATTTTTCAAGTTTTGGATCCAAGTGAGTTAGAGCCGGGCTTACTTGGTTGCGACCCCGGACTGAGCCTTTCTTGCCACCACTCAATGAATTGACGAGTTGGTTTTCACGTTATCTTTTAAGCCTGAGATGGTCAAATCAAGGTTGGTGCGTATTGAGAACTCTTCACTATCCTATACATGGATACAATGAAGCGTTCAGCATGCATGACCGCTATGTTTTGCCCTTCTGCCCTTTCTTTAGACCTTTATAAGTGCAAAAAGCCAAATCATTCCCTAAGTGCAACTGTGCCATTAAAAAGTCTGAATTGAAATAAGCTTATTTCTTATGCTTTCCTTACTTAATCTTCTGGTTATCATGATCTTATAGTTATGGTCAAGTAATGCATTGGATTGAATGAGGCGTTTTTTTGGTTCTTTGGCTTTTGTTGTTACTAATTTATGCAGCTCTTTTAGGTGAATCCTTATTTTCAATTGCTCTTCACAACTTTATTTTAGGTGAATCCTTATTGTCGTACACAATATGGGACAGTTGTGTTCACGTGATATAGCTATTTCTTCAGCTTTATATGTTGGGCTTAACAAGGTTTTTGTTATTGTGTTTCAGAGTTCTCTTGCTGATATCCCCCTCAAAAACTACTACAGATTTGTGGTGCCAACATTGGTATGTAGAAACCAATTACCCTTTACTTGTAAGCGTAACCATGAGATGGTTAATCTCTGATCCTTCTTATACTAACGTGTGCTCTGCTTTTGCTGCAGGATGACTTTAGTTCAGTTGATAATTTCATAATGGGCCCAAAAGCCTTCTTTTCTAACATGCCACTTACAAAAACTCTTACAATGAATCTTGATGTTCCCGAGCCATGGCTTGTTGAATCAAAGATTGCCGTGTATGTCATATACTATAGATTTATCAATTTCTGCATAAATCATGCAGATATTTAAACTGAAAATCACTTATTTTCAATTTATCTCAGGCATGATCTTGACAATATTTTACTTGAGAATCTCGGTGATGAAAGGACATTGCAAGCAGTATTTGAACTTGAAGCACTCATATTGACAGGTGAAAATTCATACCCATAAATCATGATATTTTCTTTAAGTTATGAATTTTGTTCCTAACTAGGGTTTTCAGGACACTGCTCGGAAAAGGACCATGATCCTCCAAGAGGTCTTCAGTTGATTCTTGGAACAAGGAATATGCCTCACTTGGTTGATACGATTGTTATGGCCAACCTAGGTTACTGGCAAATGAAAGTTTCCCCCGGAGTGTGGTACCTGCAGCTAGCTCCTGGCAGAAGTGCCGAACTATATGATCTAAATGAAAAGGGAGAGAAAAGTCAGCAGAATTCTAGGCCAAAACTCATTACGATTGAAGATTTGAGAGGTAAACTGGTGCACTTGGAAGCAGTTAAAAGAAGGGGAAAGGAGCATGAGGAGCTATTAACAGCTTCAGCAGATGATGGTCATCTTGAAGAAGGGGAAAAGGTCGATTCTTGTCTTGTGGTTTATCTTTAGATTTTGTCTGGTCTTTAGTTTATACCTTTTTGCTGCCTATATTCTGTTCTTTTCAGGAAAGTAGAACATGGAATACCAACCTGTTAAAGTGGGCTTCTGGAATTATCGGTAGCCATGCTAAACCAACAAAGAAACGAGAGTTGCAGGTAACCAAATTAAAAATAATTATTCTATTTTAATAACTTTTCTTTAGATGTGAGAAACATCATGCTGCTTGTTCCATTTATGTTCTATGGTATAGAGAATCGAACATTGAAGTATTTGTCCATGTCATGTTGCTCCTTGTAAGGCTTTGATAATGTGAAAGAGCACTGAAACCATGAAAGGTGGAATCATCCAATTAGCCATCTGATTGGATCCTGCCAAGCTGATCTGATCCTGATCCTTCACGGGGCATGGATTGGTACAGGCTGATACATATCGGTCTGGAGCAGACTGATGCGCTCCATACCCATTACTTCCTACCTTGACAGTAGGCTTTCAGAAGTTGTTGTCGCTAAAGCAGAGGCATAGTTTTGTTCTTTAAAGGTATAGTGTAACCTTGCGTAAGTTCACAACCATCTTTTCAACATCCAACCTGAGACTATCTTTAGGCTCTGTGCCACGTAACATGTGGACAAAATGATCCTATAGATGATGCCAATGACCAAATAGAGTGAAGTTGTCTTCGAGATTTTGTTCCTGGGCAGATGAGGTTTTGCCCTTGAGCTTTTTGTATTAAAGAGTGATAGCATGCCAAGTAAGTGCATGTTGTCCTTTCAGTATCTCATATGGCACAACCTTTAGGCCTATGACACATCACGTTTGATGGGTTGACATTTTGGTGAATGCCCTTTCATTATTAAGCTTAGCATCCCATAGTAGCATCCCATAGGTTCCTACTGAACCTATCTAACCAAACAAGTGTTCGGTTTGCCTTTAATTGCCTTTTTATACATTGATGGGTGGCATCATGGAATGGATGTGATGTGGCTATTGAGTCTAGGCTTTTGCGGAGGCATGTTTCACTTTGGCCTTCTGCAGTTTCAAGGTTGCATCATCATTCTCGTACACTCCACAACAGGATGAAGTTGCTGAAAGGAAAAATAGCTACTTGCTAAAAGCAGCTTGAGCTCATGTTTCAGTGAACTATGTGAAAGAGAATTTAGGTTGATGCAGTTCTTTCAGTTGAAAAATGTACACATAATTACATAAAACACGTTACATGCATGCACACATACAGTTTAAACTATACATACACATGCATATGTTTATATGTAAAACTCCTGATACCTAATTTTTTCCGAAGTCTACTTTCCCTAGGCCTCTCTCTCTATATATATATCTGTGTGTATTGTGTGTATATATATGTAATACTAATAAGCAGAAATTGCACTTTTGAACACCTTGGGCTTCTTGTCTTTTTGACAACTAGGACGTTGACTCAATTGTCAATTAACTATTTACTTACCTTCTGAAAAAGCTTTATTATTAAGTTGCAATTTACTAATTTTGCATTTCTTATCTGCTTATTCTGAAAGGTACCTTCTGGCTGATGTCTGTGTTCTTTTATGTTTACTATCAGATATCTAGTGGTTGGATTTCAACCTTTTTACTGTTTTTTAATCATCCGCACAATGTTTTTTCACTGTAATACTAATTAATAGTTTTTTTTGTGAATCTTATTGCTGTCTGAAATTATTTACTGCTTTGGCAGAATTATGTCGAAAATAGAAGGCATGGAAGGACAATTAACATATTCTCGATTGCTTCTGGTCATCTGTACGTAATCTGTACAAATCTGTTAAAAAGCTTCTAGTTTTATGTCAGTGGTTTTCTGTCCTTAAGTGCTTCGCTGCAAAGGGTTAGTTGTTTAGTATCTTTTAAACTGATTGCCTATCAAACAGAGAATGTGCTTTCATATTTGATTACAGATAGTTTTATAAATGGATTTCTAAGAAGAAAATGGATGGAAAATGAACACCGAAAATTACTTAAGAGTATTCTTTAATGTTCTATGGTGACGTTTGCTAGAGAACGTAGTTATTTAGGATGGCTTGTGTGCCAAGCGAGGGAAATGTCTCTGCTAGAAGCCTCTTCTTTTAACATGAAGTAGCCTTACTGAAAATAGCAGCAATACTGGGATTCCTCGTTTCCGGTCCACCCTATAGATCAGAGGGCAACAGTTATTATCAAGTAGCATAACTCCTTGTCACGAAAGCCATTATGAAAATAGTTCATATCACCTCAGTCCCCAGGTGGAGGGAGTCCTGAGTTCCCAATGAAAAAAGGCCACAATCCCAGTCACTTAAGTGATGGGTAGTGAGTTAGTAATTCGTCGGTAGCGGTTCAACCCCGTCTGTAGTGAGTTAATGAGTCAGTGAACTGTTACTGAACCACTACTGACGCCTTACAAATTCACTATCGAACTTAATACAATTCGCTACCGATAGATAGTGAGTTAGTAAGGCATTGGTAGCGGTTCAATCCTTTTCGGTAGCGGTTCACCAAACTTGTTATTTGAACCGCCACTTAAGTGGTATGGGGTTGTGGCCTTTTTTCATTGGGGATTGAAGGTACTCCCTTATCTTTTTGCGTTAGTTATAGATGAATTAACGAAGATTATACAAGATGATATACCTTGGTGTATGCTATTTGTAGACGATATCATATTGATAGATGAAATACAAGAATGAGTGAATATAAAGTTAGAAATGTGGAGAAATATTTTGGAGATTAAATGTTTCAAGATAAGTAGAACTAAAACAGAATATATGCATTGTAAATTTAATGAAAACCAAAGAGAAGTAGGTGAGGGCGTCAGTTTAGATGGGATAATATTGTTTCAAAAAACTTAGTTCAAGTATCTTGGATCAATTATTCAAAAAGATAGAGAACGTGATGAAGATGTTAATCATAGGATTAGAGCAGGTTGGATGAAGTAGAGATTGGCTTCAGGGGTTCTATGTGATCGTAAAATTTCATTAAAGTTGAAAGAAAAATTTTATCGTATAAGTATGAGACCCGCAATGCTGTATGGTAGTGAATGTTGGACAATAAAAGAAAAACATATTTCTAAAATAAGTGTTGTTGAAATGAGAATGTAAAGATAGATGAGTGGTCAAACTATATTAGATAAAATAAGGAATGAATATATTAGATAAAATGTAGGAGTAACGAGAATTGTAGACAAATTGAAAGAAGGGAGATTGAGATGGTTTGGACATATTAAACGTAGACCTAAAGAGACTCCGGTTAGAAAAATAGAAAATATTAAAATGACAGAAACAAAAAATGGACGTGGTAGACCTAAGTTAACTTGGAGGAGGGTAATTTAATTTGATTTAGATAGTTTAAATATCTTTGAAGAAATAACACAAAATCGACATGAGTGGAGAAAGAGAATCCATATGGCTGACCCCAAGTAATTTGAGATAAAAGCCTTAGTTGAGTTGAGTTGAGTATTGAAGGTACTCCCTCCACCCGGGAACTAAGGTGATCCGATCTCTTATCAAAATTGCTCTGACATGCCAAAAGTTAGGTCATGTTAAGAGCAGCCCATGGTATATCTTAAAATAGTTCATGTAACTAGGCATACCCATAGTTGTCAAGGTGGATGCCTAGGCGCCGCTTAGGCGGTGCCTTGCCAGGGTGCCTTTTAGGGAGCCTAAAAAGGCGCCCGCTTAAGTGCCCTAGGTATTTTTACATGATTAAAAAAATAATTCTGGGAGATTTTTTTTCCTTGGTACCTCCCACAAGGGACACCTATTTAATGATAGTTTGAACATATTAATATGTTTCACTATCACTTATGCTATTATATATATTTAAAATTTATGATTATAAACATATATTATATATTTAAAATTTATGAAGTTCTCTTTTAGCTCTCTTTTCTCCCTCGCTCTCGCTATCACAATTAATTTATCAAGATTAACTTCTTATCCAAAAATAAATACTCACACTTTCATAATTATATAAGATCATTTATACTATTGCATACTTTTTTTTTCTTTCGAGGGACTTCGTCCCCCGACAACCCTCCACAAGGGGCGACCAGACCGTGCCGCCTAAGTAGCCGCTTTGTCGCCTAAGCGAAATTGGTACCCTTCAATACCTTGGGCACCTTTGTCATCTTGACAACTATGGGCATACCACTGTATACAGACACATGATTGATGTTCTCTTCTTTAATGCCACAGAAAATACAACCACGTGAAGTAGCAGTATGCAGCCAACTAAAGTATGTCAAGTACAGAAAGTTTCCATGCAATTTTTCTTAAGAATATCTGCAATTGTTTTGTTCCACACCCTTTACACAGCATATCTCTGTGGACCCTGCCCATTAAAATAGAAAAAGATCTGGCACTGTCATTAAATGTAGTCGACAAGGCGATGCAATGCAATGAAGCACTGCCTCATCTAGGTGATCACCTTGATTGTCTTGGTCACCTAGGCGGTGAGGAGACCACCTCACCTACTTCATCACCCCACCCGAACCCCGATGATTGTAAGATTGGTGGGTGATTATTGTGACAATCACCGGATCATAGCTTACCATGTCCGATGGACCCGCTAAGCTTCTCCTGCCCTCCTGATGGGGGGAAGAGGGAACAGCAGCGGTCACCAATTCCTCATTAAAATTGGTCTGGAATCAGCTTATTCGAGTCGAACGGTTGATTCTGACAGGAGTCCAGCTTGGATTGAAACTCAAAGCCCATCGATCTGATCTGGGAGTCAGCCGATTTTACAATCCATGCTGAACCCAGTCCGGGACTGGCTATTGGATCCATAGTCAATTAACTTAACCCCCTCCCCCACCTCCAATTCCTTCCCACCCCTAGCTTGACATATCTTGCACACGTCTTCCTCCTGTGCCCTCCCTCTTGTTGGCCTTGGCCATACTCCAATTCCTCTCAATTTTTATTTTTAGCTATTCAAATATGATCAATAGAATTGTTGTTTTATTTATATATGTGATTAATTGAATATTGAAGATGTTTCAATCAATGTTTCCATCAATTGAATAAACTCACGGATCGTGGATGGATTCTAATTCCTAAATCATTCCCACGGGAATCAAAAGTAGCGTTTTTCTAAAGTCGAAGGATGTTGGCTACGAAAATGGAATTCTTGCAGATCTAATAAATTGAGATCTTGTTAGGTGTATAGGAGGATTGTAAATAGAGGAACTTATCATTTGAAAAAACACATTACAGGATTGTCCATGAATGTCACTTCTTGTAAGATCACTACAATAGAGGCAAAAGAAGAAATCAAGTAACATATGCAACAACTCAAAAAAGAAAAAATTGAAAAGTATGTATGACAAAAGAAGTAGTAGGATAAGATAATTTTCTTGGGTGGCAGTATATGAATTCACAGTCACAAGAGACAAATATGGAAAATCAAATTGTCGATGTATTCTTTATTAGATGAAAGGTTTTATGCACCACTTTTGCATGCCTAATCTCGAAGAGGTCAAAAGGCAAATATGTGAAAGATACGAAACATTTGAAAGAAGAAAATGAACAAGTCATTCAATACATTGTTAGATGGGTGTATTGTGCATGTATTTCTTTTAACATTGTGTAGTTGTGTATAGTTTTCAAACTATGTTAGAGGCATAGTTGGCAAGGCGACTAAGGTGACATACTACCGCCTTATTACTTAGGTGACAAGACAAGGCGTTAGGCGACTCCTTTTCACACACTTGGATAAATCAGATTAGACTTAGCAATCAGCCATAAATATTACTATATCTAGGTCTAACTTAGATAATTTAGATGAGACATAGCAAACAACAAGCAGCAATTAATATTAATGAATCTATGTCTATTTTAAATAAATTACATTAAGACTTTGCAATCAGCAATCAATGATAAATATTACTAAATCTAAGCCTAACTTAAATAAATTAGATGCTAAATTATATTCTAGAAATAAACAAGTTAAATTATGTAAATAAAATATAAATTAAATTTATCTTAAGATTCATAACTAGACTAAAAAATCAGTAATCATAAATATATATTAATATATGTAAGGATAATCTAACATAAATGAAATATCCAAGTCCACCATTAATGTATTCTATAAAATCAGATTCTATAACTTAAACAAGCTAAACTATTATTCGTGACTAATGAATAACAATTAATAGTCAGTATTAGTAACAAATTATAATATTATGCATGATATTAGATTCTCTTAACTCACTAAAAATTTAAATTATAATAATATGCAGGTTACTTTAACTGTTAACAGAGACTTAAACAACTGGATTTTTGTTGTTAAAGTTACACAAGATGCCATGCCCAAGTGCCCAAATGCACACCATGATGGCATGAACATAGCAGAGGAAAATAGGGCAAAGTAGAAAATAGAGCCTTAACGCCGTGCTGTTGCGGTGTTGAAGACCGCAATGAGCATAAGTTTTCATCTTTGTTGCGGTAGAGACCGAGAGGAGTCGCAGATGTCATAGAGCCCACCTAGAAGTCATGACACTGCAGAGGAGGAAGAATAAATCAACTTCCAGACAATAAGAAGATGCCGCGGTTTCCAAGGATGTCGGGGTGAGAAGAAGAAGAAGACATCAGACAAAGTAAATGGTTTAGATGGCGTAGCAGTCGCATTTGGGGCATCGGAGAGAGAAGTCAGAAGAAGAAGACGCAGGGAAGAACTTGGAGAGGAGGCATTGCGACTCAAAGGCTCAGCCGCAAACAAAGGTTGCTTTGTATGTTGCCATCGCGGGAGACCTCCAAATCAATAAAGATGTTGTGGCATCCTCTAAGTATTGCTCTCATAACCCAAGATCTTGGCTCTTGTCACTGTCGTGGGTGGAGAGGAGACCGTAGACCGACAGACCTTGCGGCATCAGTGTCACAGTCGACAGTTAGTCATGTCATCGTAGGCAACTTTCGGCACTCAAAATTATTTTGCTGTTGTCACTGTTGTGGGAGGAGACTGCCAGCCAGATGTTGTAATATTGCCGTTGCGGTTGCACTAGGTGCAGCATCGCCACACCAACAGGTGGGAGAGCAAGTTTACGAGAGGAAGTCAAAGAGTCGTCCTTAGAGAGGAAGCAGTGTGGCTTTGCAAGGATTCTTTAAACTCATTTATAGCCCCACCAGTTCTACGAATCGACGACCTTTCACCAGTTCAAAGGGTTCAACAACAAATCAGGCCAAAGAATAAGTGGGCTTGTACTCCTAGGCGAGCTGGGAACCACAAGGCAGTCAAAGCACCAGCAAGGCATGCCGGGCAAACACCTTTATGGCATACTCGCCTAGGCAAGGGAATGCCTTGGCAGCCATCGACAACCTTTTCACCTAAGCGATGTCTTAAAAACAGTGGTCAGCAGCAGAGGACTAATTTGGTTTATGTTTGAATGGTCTAAGTTATCATGAAATTGAAGAGAACTTGCTAGCAAAAGAGATTGAAACAACTCAATAGTTAGTGGAAAAAGAAAAAAAGGACTTGGGTAAAATTTGACTGTAATATTACCTCTGATAAACTATGTAGTTAGAGGCGACTGAGGCGAGGGAGGGCTCGCCTCACCTCAGGCGTTTGAGGCAGAAACCTCAGGTGCCCGAGACGACATTTTTTTTATTGAAGAACTTGTCAAAACATATATATATATAACATTGAAACTTTTGAAGAACATAAAAAATACAAAAAATTCACTTCTAGGGTCTATAATGCATCAAGATATCAGAATTATAAGGTGGAAGATTGGGCATTGGGGTTTCGGGGTGGGGAAGAAGGATTTAAGTTACCAAATTTGACTTTCACAGGGTCTTGACTTGGGCGAGGCGAGATCTACCGAGGCGAGGCATTTTTGCCTCGCCTTGCCTCATCTCAACGCCTAGGCGCCTGAGGCAAGCGCCTCAGATAACATAGTTGATGAATGAATAGAAGATAAAATGGGGAAAATATTACTTTGACTTGCATGATGTTTTCAAATTTATGGATAATAGTTTTGTAGTACAAGATGCACAAATGTTAGCTGATCCATTGAATAAAGTTGTGTTGAATGTAAAATATATATATATATAACAATGCTTCTAGCTATGTTGTTTTTGAAGATTTGTTGATGTATATATATCCTCTTTTAGTTTAGACATTGTATGTTGCATATTGCATTCAAGGACTGACATCTCCAATTTGGCTTCATTTTGGAAGGGATGGAGAGAAGAGATCTTGGAAAATTTTCGAGATGTTAGTCTATGCGCATGTATGAGTGTAAAATATGATGACAATCTCTTCAAGCAAGGTTGAGATTGAGGACTAAGATAGGGGCAAGTTAACAAAGGGTACTTAGATGATATACAAGCAAAGATTGTCATCTTGCATCTTGACCTCATCTTGAGAGGGTTGGAGATAAGACATCTTGAAGCGATCAAAATCTTGGGAGATGACTTTGGAAAGGTTAAGTCTATAAGTGTTAAAATGTGATGATAATCTCTTCAAAAAGGGATGGGACTAAGGACTAAGATTAGGACAAGCTAACAAATGAAACTAAGACCTGCAAGGAGGGCAAGTATTGTCGGTAAGGGACACTAAGGAATTTGGGATCCTAGGTTGGATCTAGACCTTATCTTGACCAATTTTAAGAAAAGATGTTTATCATAGAGAGATTTAAGAGAATGATGGGATATCTTGAATCATATAGTGACATTTAAAATATTAATTTAATTTTTTGTGAAAAATAAGAGAAAAATACCAAGGTAAGTTTTTTGGATGGATGCAATATTCTTAATACATAAAACAAACTTAATAAGGTCATCTAAATAAAATAACAATTTAAAATAAAATGAGAGAGAATGAGTACAATTTAGACATGTTGCATTAAGCAACACATTGAAAGTTTAAGGATAAGAGATATTTGTATAGATATTGCAATTTCGGTGATCTCATTTCTGGGAGGTGTGTGGAGCAATCTCGAGATATCAAAGATTCTTGGGAGATCACATTTCATGAATACACGGTGAGCATTTTTCACAAGGGACACATCAAGAAATTTAAGATCCCAAGTTGGGCCTAGACTTTAAATTATTTACTTGCATGCACACATAATCATGTTCGACTATAGCATACAAATACAATTATATTTATGTACATATGTTTGTATATATCATCTTTGTATATGCATAGTATTAAGATTTAATTTTACTACTTAGCCAATGCCTAAGCGGCTGTCTTGTCTTCTAACTAGAATTGGCACCCCTACAGTTTGGGTGTCTTGTCACCTTGACAACTATGGCCTTGATTAGAATTAGTTAGTGACATTTGATGGAAGTTGTCCGGTCTTTTAATATAATGAAAGTCTAATCATTTTTTAATATTGGATAACTTTTATTTTAAATGATTCTGTAGAATGTAGTTCATTCTTTTTACCTGTGTGTAAGTTAATGAAGGATTGCTTAAATCTATTACAGAGCACCTCGGTCTTCGCCTTATGTTCTTATTGAAAGTCATTGCTATTTTATATTAACAAGATATGATTTTTCAGGTACGAGAGGTTTACCAAAATTATGATACTTAGTGTCCTGAAAAATACTCAGAGACCAGTAAAGTTCTGGTTTATCAAGAATTATCTTTCCCCTCAGTTTAAGGTCCTTCACTTTCATCTTTCTTGCATGAAACTTTTATGCTGCTTGTAGGCAATACAGCTTTTATGGGACTGACATTTTCTTTCAATGATTCTTTTTTAGGATGTCATACCGCACATGGCTCAGGAGTATGGTTTTGAATATGAACTCATCACTTATAAGTGGCCGTCATGGTTGCATAAACAAAAGGAAAAGCAAAGGATCATCTGGGCATACAAAATCTTATTTCTTGATGTGATATTTCCACTTTCCTTGGAAAAGGTATTCCTTTTCAAAGATCTGGAAGTTGACTATAAATAATGGTTTACTTTTTTTACATGTTCAACTAGGTTATCTGTTGAACTCTGAGTACCTTTTTTTCCTACTTCTTTTACAGGTTATATTTGTCGACGCAGACCAAGTTGTTAGAGCAGATATGGGCGAGCTTTATGACATGAACATAAAAGGAAGACCTCTTGCATACACGCCGTTCTGTGACAACAACAAGGATATGGATGGCTATCGTTTCTGGAGTCAAGTGATTTTTTTCATAATAATTGATAAGATAATAGTGACACTAGAATGTGTTTGGATCATGATAATTTTAACACTTTTTTCTTTTGCACTGATAGGGTTTCTGGAAGGACCATTTACGAGGAAAACCATACCATATTAGGTACTAAGATGCATTCTAGTTTTATGACTAAGAACTATCTAAGAATTTGTTTATGATTTCCTTCTTTGTACAGTGCTTTGTATGTTGTCGATCTGCTGAAATTCCGGCAAACCGCAGCAGGAGATACACTCAGGATATTTTATGAGACTCTTAGCAAAGATCCAAATAGCCTTTCCAATCTTGATCAGGCAAGTATCTTTTCATTGTATTGTTAAGGTGAAATTCTGAGGCAATTCAAACAAGCCACTATTCTATTAAGTGGCTTAGTCCCATATTGGATATCGGAGAGAGTATTCAATGCTTATTAAATCAGGTCATGGTTACCTCAATGTCTAAGTTTTGAGATTTTCCTTATGGTATCAGAGAAGATGAGTTTTTAGGGCTTTGTCCCTCCGGTCTCGCTCATATAATCGCTCGGCATTATCCTATGTATTCGAATTGTGGCTCTGACGGTGGCTAGCTGAGAGGGAGTGTTAAGTGACTTAGTTCCGCATTGGACACCGGAGGGATTATTTTTATCAAGTCTGGTCATAGTTATCTCAATGCCTAGGTTTTGGGATTTTCCACATATTTGTTATTAGTTTAAGAACAAAAAGGACTTCCAGATGCATATTTAGGCTTATAAATTTTCCTGAACATTTAATCGGTGCATATGTCTCAGGTTTTTAAGAATGTATAATATTTAATGTTTTTTGTAGTTCCATCTCAGCCTTATGGTTCATTCCTTCGCAATGGAAGATGCAAACTACTTACATGAGCTTGATGCATTATTTATATGATAGTCAATTTTGCTTCTCTCCTATTTCACTGTGTTCAGGATCTTCCGAACTATGCTCAGCATACTGTGCCTATATTTTCGCTTCCCCAAGAATGGTTATGGTGTGAATCTTGGTGCGGAAATGCAACGAAGTCAAAGGCCAAAACTATTGACCTCTGTAACAATCCCATGACAAAGGAACCCAAACTCCAGGTTTCTCTCAACTCCAGGTCGTCTTGTTTTTAATTCACACGAAAAGTAATAATACTGCTAAATCAACACTTCTTTCCCAGGGTGCTAGAAGGATTATACCAGAATGGAATGATCTTGATGCAGAGGCAAGAGCGGTGACAGCTAGAATCTTGGGCACAGAGCCTGGAACTCAAGATACGGCTCCTACCTCTCCACCTATGACAGATGCGGCACCCCCAGACAACAACCTATTGGAGGATATGGAATCCAGATCAGAGCTATGACAAGTACCTCACTTATGGGCATCATCAAGTGGAAGTTCTGGGTTCATTCAAGTCTAGCTCACAGTTTTTGCTCTTATACCCGTTCGAATCATGCTGAAGTATATCAAATCGAGCTCTTCAGAAAATAATTGACTAACCAAGAAATCGAGAGAATAAGATCAGGCGATAGTAGTCCTTGTTTCCTCGGCAAAGGCTTTAGGATTCGCTTAGTATGTATTCTTTCCTCGGCAAGTAAAGCTTGGCTGGGGCTTTAGATTCCATAATATATTTCGTCATCATGGCAACGCCATTTTGTTTCCTGCACCAGGAACTTGTAAAGTACTGCAGAGGAGAGTCATCTTTTTATGCTCGAGTGCCGTACAGCGATATTCGCCCGGGTGTTGCTTTCTTTAGTGACATTGGTACTCTCAGATAGGTGCTACCACTCCAGCCACCAATTGGTGATACATACATGTAATGTAACAACGTGCTTCTATCGACCTCTGGCTCGGGCAAAAGTCCTGTGAACACTGGCAATATTTTTCATTTAGTATTTATATAACAGTATTTTCGTTCGATACACCAAGTTGCTTTCTTTGTTCATCTGTCCAAGGCTTTTCCAGTCTCATTCAGCTTCTGTTCCGGCTGGAAAGTACGCAAAGCTCTTAACTCTGAGCTTCTGTAGAACCGAGGGAACCCTTTTTGAGGTTCTGATTGTCTTATCAGCGGTTGAATTCTAAAATCGGAGTTCCACGTTTCTCTTCTAGTTTTCATCTTTGGGTGCGCAGAGACCAAAATCTACGATTTCATAGTCGACACCCTTGCTGCTCGAACAGTCCACAAAATCGTTGATGCTGTCTTCCAAAGCCATTGGGAAAGAGAACAGCGATCTAAGAAAACTGGTATGGTGTTCGCAAGTCGCAACACCAGCCTCCACTCGTCCTCATCCCGGCAACGCGGCCGTAAAGTGCTTCCACATAATATATATTTTTATAGACATATCCAACCCCCATGTGGGGCTCAGCAATTTGTGGTCGTCGCCTGCGGCCGGGCTGGGGTGAATGTGGGTCAATGGGCATTTATTCATGTATGTTAGAATAATCATATATTAGATATTGGAAAAGATATGACAAAGGTGTTGGTTTTGAGTAGGTCCATAGTATCAGAGCTCTTTGATTTAATTTGGGCACCGTGCTTCATATTTTTAATCACGTGGTAGTGTGTAATCAAAGAAAGATATCGGCCTACGCACTAGAAGGTGAGATATTGGTCTTACACAAGAGGGTGTGTTATTAAATATTAGAAAAGAGTTGTTTGCGAATACGTAAAAGAAATGTCTACTTCATTCATTTTTTTTAAGATTTTGAGTTGAGTGATATATTTGTTTAACAATGATGTGTGTGTACATATATATATATATATATATATATATAGTTTCATCTTCTATCTAACTCAGTCTTGGAGATAACAGGACCCACGCTTCGAAACCGATCAGTCATACCATTTATGGCCATATAAATTTATATATTTATAGTTTTATTTTGTTGGGATTAGTCATCTGATTTAATCGTTACATATTCAAAAATCGGGATGTTACAAGATTGCTATCAAAATTTCAGATTCTGAGGTTCAAAAAAGCATATACCATACGACTACAGGCTCTAATCAAATTCTAAGAACTCATAGATGATCCTAATAACTGAGCATGATCTCATCACATTTAGTAAAGTCGACCCACGGTACCCTTATCATATATAAGGTTTGACCTCCATAAAATCATCTATCCCTCATAAGTCATGACAACTTGTCCTTTTTTTATCCTCTCTATCACTCAATCCTTTTCGACACTCAAGCAGGGTAAGGATAGTTGAACATGCTGGTTAAGTATCTGGATATTTAGAGGAGGGTTGTGACTCAGGATGGTCAACAGAAAGAGTTTTAATATCATGATCGAGATTTTGTAGGTTGTCCTCGCCAAGGATGGAGGGGTCGCGGGTCGCGACCGGGTCACGGGTCGCGACCGGGTCGCGGGACCCCCAGGCCGACCCGGTCACGACCGGGTCACGACCCCATTTTTTAAATAATTTTTTTGAAAAAATTCAAAAAAATAAGAAAAATGCGAAAGAAATCTGCAAAATTACAGAAAAATTGGAAAAAATAAATGACATGATTTAAATAAATAATACGTCAATTTTATTCCAACGTGATATGTTGTACACTTTGTAGGTAGTTGATGTACTATTCCCATGTCATTTGGGTTGAGTACAAAGCTTGATACATGTACACATGACGATCATATTCGTCAGTCCCTCGGGAAACTATCCTAAGACTTGATCCAAACGAGTCACCATAACTATAGGTCGATTGGATCGAAGTTTCCGATGACTCCACATAATTCATTTCACAATACTCTTGATCGTATGTAGGAAACCAGGAGCCTTGGGATGAATCATACACATAGTCGGAGGCATCGTGGTATTCTGCTCCAACTCCATGGCTACGATGACCTCCTCTATCTTGTGGCCTTCTACCATGATTAGTATCTTGGGTCGCATGAGTATATTGCTCCTCGCCGGTAAAACGTAATGACGTTGTAGGAGATATGGGAGGATCTGAGGTCTCTTGTACTTGTAAAATGTTCGCGCCCCCGTATCCAGCACCATCATCGCTGCTACTCTTTGACGACGAATCCTCGGACGTCTGGTACTGCACTCGGATGTTCGGCTCCGGCGTATCTTCTCGATCGTCTTCGACCGTATCAGCATCTGCAATATCAAAAGGATCAGTCATAACTTGTTTACCTTTTCGCCTACTTTGCGTACCTTGACTAGTTCCTTCTCCGGTCCTCTGGCGCTTTGCTAGAGAGGGAGAGATCAGGAATTCTTCGGCCAAAGGGACATCGTCGAGCACTCCTCCAACCCATTGTCGGTCTTCTGGGTTGAACTCCGGTTCTCCCAACCCTTCTCGGTCGTTGACCCAAGTTTCTAAGGAGTTCTTCTCGTAGAATATTTGATTCAAATCAATGTCCTCATCTTCAATTTGCGGCTCCTCCCCCGAACGTCCCGCCGCCTGTGATATCCAACTCTTTTGTTCCATCTGGTTCTGCTTCATTCTCTCCAAATTCCTCAACTTTAACCTCATGTTGTAGTGACAATACACGAGGTCTTCAAGCCTCCTTGATGTCAACCTATTTCTTTGCTTTGTGTGAATCAAGCTGAATGTAGACCAATTTCGCTCGTAGCCCGAAGCCGAAGTGGTTTGACTTAGGACCCTGATGGCTACGTCCGCCAAGTCCTCGTACCCTGGTACTTTACCATGGTCCATCCACCAATCAGCTGCATAAATTGAATGTCTTACATTATTATTTAAGTAAACTTTGATTAATTAAGTGATGAAAAATATTTCTACGTACCCGGACTTAGTAGCATCACAGCTCGTTCAACCCTGCTCGTTCCAAGGTGAAAACTCCGCATTCTGTAATCATACATCTTGTTGCAAGCGATAATAGCCTGGTCGTCGTCACCAAGCAATCGTCGGATGACGCTCTTCACGTCATCTAATAGCTCATTCGTTGCCTTGAAATGTGGACTACAGCAGTATCTTGAGTTGAAAAAGTAACCTACGAACCAAATAGTATTAGTAAACAACTTATATATATCTGACATTAAAAAAAAGATTAGTAAATGTTTAAAAAAATATACTTGCTGCATGTATGCGTTGATGTAATGTACGTTCCCAGCGACGATCTATAATATCCCACCACTTGGCGAAGTCGGACACGGTCTTGGAGATTTCTTCTTTCGCTCTCTCAATTGCATCATATAAATACCCAATTTCTGCTTTTCTATCTCCGTCAACTATCCTTAGTACCATCACTATGGGTTGGACGATGTCTAACGTCTTCTTTACAACTTTCCAAAAATCTCCACTCTCTATTGTCTTCTCTACTTTTCTCCCCTTTCTCTTATCCGATGGGTTACATCTAGCCATCCAAATACCCCAACCCGGTGAAATGACCATTTGAGTTAGAGCTCTCCTTTGACTCAATAAACTTTCCAAGGAAATATAGTGGGAGGAGAACCAGGTTGCACCGGGCCGTAACAACTCTCGCCCCTTGATGTGTTCCCTCGTAAGTGCAATGACAAAGTTGTGGTTATAAATAAATGAAGAAATAAACTGGGCTAGCTTAACTACCCTGTCTATTTGAGGATCCTTGCATATATCCTCTAACATCAAGTCTAAAGAGTGGGCGGAACAAGGTGTCCAATACAACTTTGGTCTTTTGACCATAAGCATCTGACTGGCCACTGTGTATGCGGCCGCATTGTCTGTTACTACTTGAACTACTTGGCTCTCTCCTATTTCTTCTATCACTCCATCTATCAATTGGTAAAGATACTCTGCATTCTTTACCTGTCCTGATGCGTCGACCGACTTCCAAAAGACCGTGCCGGCTTGACTGTACACTAGGAAATTGATCATTGTCTTTCTAGTTATACCTGTTAAATATAAGATATTAACTAAGTTATACCAAAATGAATGTTTATACATTTAATATAAATGAGTAAAAGAAAATTTACTTACCGGTCCATCCGTCGGTCATTAACGTGCAACCTCGTTCCTCCCATATTCGTTCAAATGATGCCACGTACTTCTTTGTTTCTTGCACCTCCATAGGAAGATATACATTGTATATCTCCTTTGGGTTTGGACCAGGCACTCCCCTCCCGATGTCTGGGATCGTGTCGATCATGTTCTCGTAGTATGGTCCCTTCGCGGCATTTGCTGGAATGCTGTGGTGAAAGAACCACCTTGACGTTGCCTGGCCAATCCTCTCCTTACATAATTTTAGGTTCTTCATCGCCGTCGTGATTTTCGTTTGACGTTGTCGTGGTCTGGTGATTACGGGATCCACGAGACCTACTGCCGAGTCGTCGTCTTGTGTGAGATCATGAACCTCATCTTGTGGTTGGTTGTTGGATCCTCTTCCACTTCCTCGACCACTCCCACTTCCAGACCCTTGACCCATCATTCGGCCGGTGCGTCTATGGAACTCTTCGTCGGCGAATGATCTTCGACTTGCTTCCATTTCCCGTAAGATATCTTCTATTTAAGAAATATTTAAGTATTTAACTACGTAATTATCTTTTAAAATAGAAGAATGAATTACGTTTATGAGTAACCTCTCTCATACCTTCGTACTCTAAATCCCCAAAAATATCTGGCCTCTCTTGTCCGGTCCCGTAAATGTGTACGGAATGTCTCCCCGGTTGTTGCAATTCTTCTCGGACGGTCTCCTTATGCCGTTTGCTAGTTCCATTCGTTTGCTCCATCGCTTGTAGGTGCCTACGAAATTGAGCTCCGACCTCCGGCGGAGTCTGTGTGCAAGGAAGAACGTTTCTCTTCGTGCCTGCAAGATGAAATTTTAAACGATAAATACCACCGAATATTACTTTGTCGCAATATTTACATTGCACTTTTCTCTCCGCCATAGAGATCAAATTGCAATGTAACCAAGCTGGATCACTCCGGGTCGCGCCGGTAGTTTGGGTTGTTTGGCTTGGAGAAGACATTTTTTTAAGTAAATAATTACTTAAGTAAATAATTAACTATTTAAAAGCTAATGACATTAATTAGTGACTACTAATGTAAGTATACTTTTAATTATGTAAAATGAATGACTAACAATTTATATGATTAAGTAAGTAATTAACTATACCTTCCAACTAATGATGTGTTAAGTAATTACTAAACTAAATATCTAACTAATCTTCTAGCTAACTAACTATGTAAGTAAGTAAATAAGTATTAAAAAGAAGAAACTACTTAACTAACTAATCAATGAAACAAATATTAAATAAATATACTAAATGAACTAATGAAATTCTTAATGAAATAATTAAGTAAATGAAAAATAAATTGAGAGCAATGAGAGCAAAATGAGAGCTTGGGAGTGAGAGTGGGGAGGTGGGAGTAAGGGGAGCCCCTTGGGGGCTATCCCAAGGAGCTGAATGGGGGGGGGGCAGTCCCCACGGGTCGCACGACCCGGTCGCTGGGTCGCGTGACTCACGCGACCCCCGTGCAACCCCGCGACCCGGCCGAAAGAGTTGACCTGACCGGGCCGGTCGGGATCAATCCCGACTGGGTCGGGGCCGGGTCTCGACCTGGGTCGCGACCCGGCGAACACTGGTCCTCGCTATAAACAAATCAACATGGTGACCTATTTGGGGCGTCAAATATTCGAGGGAGGCACACTGATGAAAAAATTACATACTTTTTTGTCATACTAGGTATGGTTTCTTCAAAAAATTTATCTTCTAATGCGTATCTTTCTTTTGTATGTTGTGTTCCATATGTTTCAACCACGCACGATATTAGGGGTACTGCAAAGGGAATCATCATGATTCCAATATTCTGATTCAATTTCAATAAAAAGTAAGGGATGCAGGGTATTTTTTTAATACTATAAGCTACTAGAATTAGGGTCAAATATTCTAGTAACTTGTTGGAATCGTAATCATGTAAATGATAAAAAAAGTAAAATTTTAAGGGTGTGTTTGGTTGCGTGATAATTTTTTGTACACATTCATGATAAAAAATTGTATTAAAATAAAAAGTGAACCAACTCATGACATAAAATTATTATGTTTAGAGGGATGCGATAAAAAAAAGAGTAACTACCGTACATGATCAAACAAAGTGAGGGACCACAAAAAAAGAAAGAGATGAGATCCACTCTTTTTGTTTAAGAAGAAAATCATTTTTAAAACATAAAATTGTCATGTATCTCTTTTAATTAGTTTTTTTACAATTTTTAAAAATTAAAATAAAAACGTCCGATTATCATGCAACCAAACGCCGATAAACATGTTATAACTATAAATAAACCAATAGTACCATGCGATTTATTTGTTGGTTTTAATAACAACTGATGTACATATCATAAAATTATCAGACTATTCTAATTTTGATATTTAAATAAACAAAATCGGAATGCCGTGATACTTTTGATTTAATCTAAATCTCTCAACTCCTGCGGGAATCCGAATCAGAAATAAATGATATCGTTACTAAATCCGACGGCTTTAAGTTCGATATGGTAAGGCTGATGTTGAAAAACAGGCATTGCTCTTATTGGAGTAATGGGTGGTGTTCCTTGCACTCATCCCAAGAGTAGTACTGCTGTGGGATTTATATGATGCAAGCAAGTGGACCAGAGGAAGTTGTGAAGTAAAAGATGGGCAAAGGAGGAGTACTACCGGTTTGGTTGGTATAAACCAGGATGATTATTGGAATTTATATGATGCAGCTTAGGCCGTCCAAGGCAGTATCATTAAATACTTATATAATGTGTATGTACATGTACATGCAATCATATGTATATATAATTAGATATTAATAACATATATTTATACATAAATAAAAATTTATATACATAAACATAATTATATTCATATGTTATAATTGATTGTGCATATCTACGTTTAAATGTGATTTTATATATGTAATTATGAATGTGTGAATATATATATATTTTTTAAGAAAGAGTTAATCTTGATAAATTTAGTGAGAAGAGGAGAAAAGAGAGTTAAAATAGGACTTATAAATTTTAGAAATATAATATATATTTATAATTATGTGATAATTTAAGTGATAATGAAATATATTAATATATTTACACTATCATTGAATAAATGTTTCTTATGAAAGATATCAAGGGGGAAAAGCTCTGCACTTGTATAAAACTTGGGATACCTAACTCAAGCACCCTAGGTGCACATGTGTCTTGGACGCCTTGAGTACTTGGATGAACAAAGTTGTGAGTTGACCATATGATTTTATATATATATATATATATATATAACGATATGCTTATATATAAACAGTTAAAGACCATATGAGTTGACCACATCTTATGGGGTGTTTGGTTGCATGATAATTTTTTTGTACACTTTCATGATAAAAAATTGTATTAAAATAAAAAGTAAACCAACTCATGACATAAAATTATCATGTTTGGAGGGATGTGATTACAAAAAAGAGTAACCACCGCACATGACCAAACAAAGTGGGGGACCACAAGAAAAAAGAAAGAGGTGAGACCCTCTTTTTTTGTTTAAGAAGAAAATCACTTTCAAAACATAAAATTGTCATGGTTGTCAAACACCTCTTTTAACAAGTTTTCTTACAATTTTTAAAAATTAAAATAAAAACCTCAATTATCATGCAACCAAACACCCCATTAGATTTTATAGATATCGTGAATCGAGCAAATTCTGAATTGACTATGCGATTTTTGTAGTGTGATGGGTCAGTCGGTGGCATACTTCTTTGAAGAGGTCGACGGCAGGCAGAGAAAAGCACAAATCATAAGGTAAAAGGAAGGGACTTGAGCTCATATAAATTTTACTTACTCTGTAACAGCAATGCGTGGACAACCGGCTCCTTATATGGTTATTCCTAACAAATTAAAGATAGGCAACTTCTAATAGCAAGATGTAGTTATTCCTGAAAATTTAACATATATATTTCGAGAGGTGAGCAGCTAATTGTAAGATCATCTCAAAGTTCAAGAACATAAATAAGTAAGTTGAATACTGCAAAGGGCCAACTATCAGCAAAAAAAAAAAGTTAATATGGTCCAAGGTTAGCTAAAGCAGCAAGGTTAATAGTATATTTGGACGAAATTCAAATAAGATACTAAGGCAGGTGCTTGTCTTGACATAAAGATTAACAAGTTAGAGGTTGTGCTTCTCTGGTTGGCATGATTACCTTGCTTGTATGAGCATAATGACTAAATTGTCGTTCAATGACAACACCCTCAAGTTACATAACATAATTTTTTCATTGCTCGTAAATGAGTTAGGTGCGACCTTGGCGGCGGTGAAATGCAAAGAAAATTTGTTATGTTTGTTTTGGTTATTGATGGTATCAAGATCTCCAACCAAGATATGTATATATATATATATCATGGAAGGTCGGGTCGCCCAGGAGTCGTCTGACTCGACCCTGACCCGACCTGGGAGACTCTACAGTGGCCTAATATGTGGTCACGCGACGGCCCAATGTGGAGTCAATCTACGAATACTCTGCACCCCATTTATTAATAGTATAATAATATTTTACCACCACTTATAATATTATATATAGTTAAAATTTGTGATCATAAATATATGATACATAATTAAAATTTAAAATTTTATTTTTTAACTATTTTTACTCTCTCACTTGAGATTAACTCTTTCCTAGTATATACTAATACAACATAATCACAAAAGAAATCATATTTACTTGTACTCATAGATAAACACTCATATTTAATTATAATATCAAATATAATTATATTTACATATATATAGTATAAAAATTATTTTCCAATTTTTATATGTACTTTTTATACTTTTTATATTTTTTAAATAAATAAATTCGATCTTGTCCGACCCATCCAACCCGGGTCACGACCTGATCCCATTAAGTCAATTTTAGAGCCGATCAACCCCAGACCGACCTCCAACCTAATCTTCCTTGACATATATGAATCATATCATGTGTTGGTAGACAGATGCTTTAACTTTAATTGCAATAGGATAAACGAAGTTGGGCTCAAACGCAAGCGGATAATTAAGGATCGATGTCGGTGCTCTGAACATCATACTACTTGTATCCGTTCATACAAAAGTCCACCATGTAAATTGTGGCTAATCACATTACAACTCATTCCGCCGCCAATCTCGCCAATCAATCGACAATGTAGGACAATTCCAGCTGCCCCACCTTCACCCAACATAAATTTAATCTTCCTATCTCTTCAAATACATGTATATATATATAGAGAGAGAGAGGGCGGGGAGGGGAATTCGAAGGTATGGATAGCAAAGACAAACAGCAGCTCTATCTGGTCTGCAGAAGAGCCTGCTCTCTATATATACTCGAGAAAAACAAATAAGAATGGGTACAAGTAAATCAAATAATATGTGAAAACTACTTGTTTATATATATATGCGTACCCACGTGCCCCCGCCGTACATCCTTGTAATTCAGACCGAGACCTGTCCCCCGTCGGACAAGTCACGGCACCGCGCTGTCGCCCTGCGGGACCCACGGTCTCTATCTCAAACGAAAAAAAAAAAAAGATCACCTCTGGACTTCTCTTGAGAGTTCCCTTAAATCACTTACAAAAATATATTGAATGTCCATCATGTCAATATATTTAAGACTCATTCAATACATTTTTGGTGAGTGACTTGAAGGAACTCTCTCAGGAACCAAAAGATCTCTTCTAAAAAAACACAAGAAAAAAGAAAATCGCCTCATCCGCCTTTTTTATCTTTCTTTGTTCGATGACGTGCGACATCATGCTCCTCCTAACAAGAAGCTTCGTCGTCCGGGTATGATGCGGAGGACATGGACAGCCCATACGACGACCGTACGGTATGCGGCTGCAGCCGGAACGACAAATAGGCAGCCGCAGCTCCCCGGCGGTGGCGGCGCTTCCTCATCCCTCAGTTCCGCCGCCGCCGTGTAATTCGAAAGAGGGAAAAAAGGGGGGAAGACGACAAGGAAAGACGAACGATCGATGCGCGGGGATGTATGTGGATATCATGGCTGTTGCTTCTCCCTGATGGAATTGAGCTTCTCGAGCCTCCACCCGGCGCGGAGCCGGGCGATGAAGTCCTCCGCCTTCGTGTTCACGTCCGGGCTCGGAGGACAGCGCGATGGCGTCTGCGGCTTCTCTTCTGCTTCCAGGATGGAAGTGCCGCCTTCTAATTGATCTGCGGAGACGGTCCGACGAATGCCGACAGTTTTAGGTGGCGGCGGCGGCGGCGGAGGTGGTGGCGGCGGGAGAACGTAGACATCCGACATGTAGATGCTGCTTCTCAGTTTCGGCAGAGGAGGGCGGGCAGCAGCGTGCTCCCGGGATCGGAGACGTGGAGGTGGCGGTGGCGGCGGAGGAGGTGGGGCCGGAACAGAATGTATCTTCTTGTTCTTGCTTCCACCTCTGATGCCGGATAAACGTTGGAAGAAACCGGAGGAAGAGCGGGGTGGCGGCGGCGGCGGCGGAGGCGGCGGCCGCGGCACTGGTGTGGGAGCTTGATCTTCTTCCTTGGATGGAGAGGACGACGGAGATGAAAGTTCGGAGCCGTCGGAAATTTTCTTACCCTTGTCACTCTTCTTCTTCTTCTTCTTCTTATGGTAGAACTGCGCCAGAGCCGTCTTGATCTCCTTCGCCCCCTCGCTTCTCTTCCGATGGACCCGACCCGGCTCCTGCTGTTGAGACGACGGCGGCGGCGGGGGCGGCGGCGGCGGGGGAGTGCCTGGTGGAAGCAGAGACCCCGTCGGCTGCTGGGCTTGAGCCTTCGCGAAGACCTGGAAACGCCGGGAAGTCGACGTTATATGCTCGACTTCTCTAATCGGGACCTTAGTGAGAATCCTCCGCGGCGGAGTTGACGGCGTCGGCGGGGGAGGAGGAGCCGGCGGCGGTCCTCGAGCTCTCCCCCCGATATAGCAGCGCTGCTCGTGGCTCTGTTGCGCCTCCTTGTGCGGTTTCTGGGGCGACCTCCTCCTCGGTTCCTCGGGCGGAGAGGACACCGCCGGAGTCGGTGACGGTGGCGGAGATCTGGATCTATTGACAACCGTATCGACGTGGATCGTCTTGATCTCCGAGTCACCGGGCGACCGCGCGTCTTCCCAGACCCGGGCGCCGCCCTCCGATCTCCGGCTCCCGTAGTTGTGATAGAGCTGGGAGTCGTCGGAGAACCGCCTCCACCTATCGACGGAGTCCCAGGCCTCCTGTCTCAGGTCCGGGTAGGAGCTGCTGTTCCTCGTCAGCCGTCCTGCTCGCGACGTCGCCTCGCCGCTGGGAGGGGGGTACCAGCCCTCGACGGCGCCTGGAGCGGACGGCGCGGTGGCCGCCTTACGATCCGCGGCTTCGTCCCCGCCGGGCTCGTAGTTCCGGCCGAGAATCCCGCACAGTATGGCGAAGACGACGAGCACGAAGTTGAGGGCGTCCCACCCGTTCCTGACAAGGCCGGACCGCAGGCCCCGGAAGGAGGTGGACACGACGGACGGCACGAACAGCACCACCGCCACCGACAGCAGCAGCACCAGGACCCACGGTCTCAGGAAGGCGGCAGCGCCGGCGGAGGAAGAGGTGGACGCATTAGAGCCGCCGGAGACGGTTCTCGTCGGCCGCCCGTGCGGCCAGAGCGGCGGCGACGACCCCGGGCCTCCGTCGTCCTCCATCCTCCCCGCCACCCCTTCTCTCTCTCTCTCTCTCTCTCCGGCCTTTTCCCTGCTCGCCGGCGCTTTCTTCCCGGCCGGAACCCGATGATCCGACCGGCTCTGCTCTGCCCTGCCGTGCTCAGCTCGGCGATGATGACGATGATGGCGGGTGGGAAGCTTCGCCGGTGAACATAATTACACATGATTGGGGGGCGTCTGGCCGCGCATTTTGTACTGGTCTCCCCCAGCTCCGCCCCCCGGAGACCCCTGGGAAGAACGCATCATTTTGACGGTGGAGATCGCGCCAAAATACGCATTTGAATCTGATCCGTGGGATGGGCGGACCTTTCTCTTCCTCGGCGCGGCAATGTCGGACGGAATATACCGGTAAGCACTGGCCGTTCGTACGAGAAGACCCCTGATCGAACGGTTCGGAGAGCCCACGGCAAAGAGGGATACACCTAGGTACGTACGGGCCCCGTGTGATCTCGACGCACCGGTCCGTAGGACGGGCGGGAACGGCGTCGAAGGGGACGCCAGCTAGGCAGAGGCGCGAGGGTGAGGTGGGAAAGCGGGGACGTCAACTGATGATGGACTGTCTAACCTGTTTATTATTAAATTAATAGATATTATAGGATGATAATCTGGCAATATCGAATAACATAATAATATCAATAATAGATATGGAAACAGGTGTATGTTAAATTCAATCTATTATTCAAAAATTTTGTTGATTAATCAAAATACGTCATCAAATTTTTCATACAAGGTAATTTAGTAGTCAACACTCAATTAACATCAAATATAAAGAATTATAATTTTTTATATTAAAACATTTAATGGCAGAGATGAAATCAGATAGAGTTATACGTTAACCTTAGTTTTTGTTTTCAATCATATTAATTTAAAATTAGCATTTACAATTGGTTTTATTTTATATTTATGACGAATAAGTAACTATAAGAACTTTCATTTAATACGCTAGTTTTCCTTATGTATGTTTTCAACTCTAATATGTATTCTCTTTTATGCTATGTTTTTATCTTTTAAATTACTTTTACTTCTTGGTTTGATGTATTAGGTTATGATATATATTATTGCATATTTATGTATCGACGTCTATTAGAAACTATAAAACAATTAAACTATCAAGAGGTCTAGATTATATCAACACATTATATACCTGAAATACTTGTCGTGGGACTATTCTTATTCTCCTAACAGTATCAATAATGGATATTCTATTATTGTGTTAAAAAATTACGATAGAGATATAACTTAAAACCATCTTGTAATTTCATAAGTACTTTTATACATGTTTCAAATATGTATTCTCTTTATGTACCTTGAATATTGTCATTTTAAAATATTTTTATTTGTAAAAAATCTCAAAACTTAGGCATTAAAATAATCAAGATTATGTTTATAAACATGAAAATACTCTCGTACCTAATATGAGGCTGAGTTCTTCGACTCTCTTTCTCTCGGTCAGTCATCACTATCTCTGAGTCATGATAGGAATATATGGGATAGGGTCGAGCGAAAATAGGAGGCAGATCCACCGGAAGGACAGAGCCTAACTCCACCTACTCTGATACCATGTGAAAAAATTCAAAACCTAGGTATTGAAGTAACCAGAATCAGACCTATAAATATGAAAATACTCCCGTCAATATTCAATAGAAAAAAAAAGCTCAGTTGGGGATAAACGGCATGAAGAATGTCATATAACTGTATAAGAACAAAAGGACTCATCATAAAGCAACATTGTAGAAGATGGCAAAATAATCAATCAACAAGGTACGAACACATCATGTTCTGTGAAATTGGTTGCCCAAATCCATGGATTGCAAATCACCTCCCGACTCAATCCCAGAGAGAGCCCAATACCGGAAAGAACTTCCACTGGGATTAGGTTCTAAGCCATCAAAGTGTGGTCAGATCAGATCATAATCGAATGTTAGTTCACCTTGGATACATTTTTACATTTTTTTTTGGTTTCTAAAAGGACTGATTTGAGCTAATTTCAGATTGATTTGTCTTCCCTAGTATCAGCTGGGTTGACAGATCCGATCCTGACCACGATGCGACTAGAATTCCTTGCCCAAATCACCAGTATAAATGGCACAAAACAAGAGTCCTTACTGAATCAACTTAAAACAAGGTAACGTGATAAGTTGATAACTTTATGAGTAGAAACAAATCAACATATTATTTAACCTGAAAGTGATTATCCAATTCAAATAACATAAAAAATTTACGGACATAAAGTCAATAATGGATAAAAATGGCCCAAGCATAGCGTTCTCATGTTTTTAAATTATATAACAATGGTGGTAAAAAAGGCAAAAAACACACAGTTAAGAAAAGTACAAAGGGAAAGAAGGTGAAGTGGGAAAGTTCATAATCCACGATGAAAGGAGCAAATTTTGCGATGCCCAATCGTACGACCAGGAAAGATCCAGAGAGCGTAAGAAAGAGGCAAAAACCTTTTAAAGGAAACAGAGATGCACCATCTACAGGGACAGGGGAGAGGACATGATTTTAAACAAAACAACAATTCAAAGGCCCGAAACCAAAAGCGAGATCACATACATCATCGCCAAAGACACCAATTTCAGCATCGGATCAAACAAAAGAGAAGACAGGAAGTCGGGCAGCACAATCCAGCCAAGTCGAATTTGAATCTCCGAGAAGACAATTATAGAAGGGGCCAAACCTGAGAGGGGATGCGACCAAGGATGGTGAGGAGGAACCTGGGGAAGTCTCCGGTCATAGCGGCAGCGAGGACAGTGAGGGGGTTGTACGCGCCTCCGCGGGTGGCAACCCCAAGCCAGGCGAAGAAGAACATGGAAAGCACGGAGAGGGAGCCCTTGAAGGCCTCGGCGCCGTGCGGGTGGAGGAGGCCCGTCCCCAGGGCCCTGTATGTCAGCAGCTTGGTGAGGGCGCCCGACCACACCCACAAGAAGGACATCGCCATGTCACCTCCACCCAGAAGCCTCCGCCGCGAGCTCCAGTTGCCTCCGCCCAGAGGCCTCCGCCGCGAGCTCACCGCGAGCGTGTCGAGTCGACTTCCGCTGCGAGCGTCGGAGTCGCTGCGAGCGTGCCGTCGACTGCGTCGGAGTCACCGGACTGGCCGGAGGTGGAGTGCCGTCGGAGTCGCTGCGAGCGTCGTCGGCCCGTCGACTTCCGCCCTAGGTCGTCTGAATCCAAACAAGCGAAGGATGAAATCTGAATGGTTCAGACGATTTTCAGAGTTTAGACATTAGGTAAGATGGCCAATCAGCGATTTTATCAAACACTGTGAAATGTCTTAACACTTACCGAATCAGCGATAAGAGGTAGATTCAGCCCTATCAAACAAGCCCTAAGTCTTTCAACATTTGTTTTATTTAAATTACATATATATATTATGTATCCGTATGTATTACAACACGAGCCGACACCACAAAACAGTGGCATACGGTCCAAGAAGAACAAGCAGATCATTTAAAATAAGATAAGATTACGACGGGGGCGGAGGTGGTGGTGGTGGGGGCAGGAGATCGAGAAGGAGAGGATGCATGACGCCGCCGGTGACGACGAGAGGCGGCGCCCCGTTGAGCACGCGCGCGGTGAGCTGGGTTTTGAACTATACGGTGGCGGCGGGTCCGGTTGATACCAGCACACGCCAGGTGCTCGATCGGCGGCCGCCGGAGGGGAGAGAGAGAAGGAAGGAAGGAGGGAGCGACACGCGGTTTCTTGCGGCGAACGTCGAGAGAGCAGAGAGCGGCATTGCCTGTACCGCCGCGCAAGGAAGCCGGCCGGCGGCGTCACCGTCAGAGAGGGAGGGGGAGCTTCCCCGTATCGACGGTGCGTGTGCGTACATACGGGCGTGCAGTGTGCCGCACGGCGCGTATCTGAAACTCCGGCCAGGTTTCCGGCCGAGCTGTGCAGGTGTGTGGAGGCCAGCCGTGGGAGGGAGCAGGTGGCGGCTCCACGGCTGCGCAATACCGGGCGGGTCATACGATCCACGGGGAGGGAGAGGAAGCAAGTCGCTTACAGCTGCTCTCCCGCTCCGCCGCTCCCGAGTAGTAGTAGTCTTGTACTCCTGTCACCTCGCCGGGTTCCGGCGGGCGGCCGGAGATCTTCGACCCCTCAAGATCACTCGTTGACCCCTTTGTCTGGACCTGGCAATTTTGGACATGTAATTTATCTAATTAACACACGTATTAAAATGAGCGCGGATCACCCCCCCCACATGATCATCCGAGCTAGAGTTTTTTATCTCCGGCGGAAGACAAACACTTATGGGGTGTTTGGTTGCATGATAATTGAGGTTTTTATTTTAATTTTTAAAAATTGTAAGAAAACTTGTTAAAAGAGGTGTTTGACAACCATGACAATTTTATGTTTTGAAAGTGATTTTCTTCTTAAACAAAAAAGAGGGTCTCACCTCTTTCTTTTTTCTTGTGGTCCCCCACTTTATTTGGTCATGTGCGGTGGTTACTCTTTTTTGTAATCACATCTCTCCAAACATGATAATTTTATGTCATGAGTTGGTTCACTTTTTATTTTAATACAATTTTTTATCATGAAAGTGTACAAAAAATTATCATGCAACCAAACACCCCATTAAGTGATGGTTCACAGGTGAATCAACGTGAATCATTATTAAATAGAGTAATTACATCGCATTTAGTAACGGTTCAGTTCAATCTAATAACTTATTACACACGGATGTTAGTAATAGTTCTGAGTTGAATTATTACTGCACAGTATAATTTGTTATTAGATCGGACTAAATCATTACTAATAGAGTTGAACTATTACTAAATGTAGCTCGTTACTAATTATCTCAAGTTCAATAACAATGCATTATTTCAGTAAACTTGAACCGTCACTTAAATAGTTCACGATCATGACTATCTTCTATTAGGTGCTGTTTGGTACAGGGATAACTTGAAGGTAACCCGGGATAAACATGGGTTATCCTCAAAATTTTGGGGATAATCCAAGTTTATCCCCAAAATTTTATGGTACCAAACATGCCCTTAGAGATTGACCTCGGATGGCCATATACAAGATGATCCGTGCTCTATTAATATACTTAACGCCTTGTAGGGACTCTATATCAAGACATGAACACTTCACATCGATCCCGGTGGACCAAGTTTTCTTCTCTTTGTTGTGGTCAATGAATAGGCAATATATATATATATATATATATATATATATATATTACTTGTCCTATAATTATCAAATCTTTCTATATCTTGCTAGCATCATTTTAAGTTTTTTTAATCTCATCCATACTTTACTAACTATGACTAACCTCTTTATGCACTTGTTGGTGGCCAGAGATAAGACCTCTTGAGTCAATAAAGTGTCTTTTTATTATGTAGATCCGTAGGTGAAGAAATGAAGAGCCCTTTTCCCAGTTATTAATTGATGCTTTAAGGGCTCCGCCCCACACATGTTGTTATTTCCCTTTAAGCACTTCTTGATTATGGGCTCTTCAATTAAGTTCTCTCCCTCTCCCCCCCCCCCCCTCTATATATATATATATATATATATATGTGTGTGTGTGTGTATGAGTGTGTGCTTGTTCTTTTATTTATTTAATCGTCTATATATCTTTCTCTACAAGAACACTCTAAAAACGGGTTGGTGAAACATCAATTCCAGTATGCAGCAAGATTGGTGACATTCAAGCGATTTGACGCCAACCACCTGTTGAAGGAAACTAGCATGTAACATACTACTTAAATAATGAGGTTAGCTTTAGAGGCCTACGGTCTTGTATAATTAACTAGGATCACTGGAAATAAAAGCACTATTCCAATGGTGGGCAGAACTGTGCTGGTTGAAGGACTGATTCAAGGCACCTAAAAACAGTGAAGAACAGACGGCTATATTCTAGTAGAAGGGAACAGCCTTTTTCTCCTACCTCATCATCATTAATTTATATACATATATATATATATGAGTTGTAAGATTTCCAGTTCACAGTGATTTTATCCTAGAGCATGTAAAAAATTAAAAATTAGATATGAAAAAAAACTTGTCAAGACTCTAGACTTCTAAAGAAACAAAAAAGTTATTCTATTTCACTTATTTTTAAAAGATATTTTCATATATAAAATTTTTTTTTAAACAATATTTACAAGTTTTTTTTACTAAACAATCTACAAAATCTAAAGTCTGATCGAATCAGACATCAAACCTTCGAAATGTCATCAAACAGCTCCTTACTCACAAACCGAATCAACCGACCTTAAGGTGGGTTTGGTTGAGGTGACAAACATCATCTTCCTCACAAAACCTGTAAAAATTTGTAGGCGTGAGTTTTTGAAGATTTTCCGAGACAAATCTACTGTGTCTATCTCTTCAATTTTCACGGCCACTCTTCTACTCTTGGTTAATGCAACCAAATGTGTACCTTAATCCAGCGCTGCTGTGTCGCCACTAAAAAACACTGCTGAATCTGAAGTTACAAATGTCATGTATATAAAAATACCGCACTGCATTGTATATATGATTCTGCACCACGCACTATTTTTTATCTGAAATAAGTATTCGATCGCATAAAATTTGTAGGGCATTTAGAATTTGTTGCGGAGACAAGCGTAGCTGTTCTTTCGGTGATTTGACTTGGGTGTGCCTCGAGACCGTGAACCGGCTTCTACCCCGTTCTTTTCTTATTTCTCAAAGAACAGCTGATGGCCGCCAGCTACTTGGTTGGATATTGTCGAGCTGTGATCGAACAGGAGCCAGATGAAGAGGCTAAGGATGGACCGATTCGTTGTAGTGGTAAGTAGGTTCAAGTAACTTCTGCTAAATATGTATATTCCGAAAATTTAAAATATAACAAGTAGAGTAGATATTTGAAATGCAATGACTAGATAACTAAATTTCATTTCCAGAAAATATAGATAAAATTAAGGCACCTTCGGTCAGTAAAGGGCCCTCGTATTGAATAAAATGAAGCAATTATGAAGATATAACAAAAGCGTCTACTCCACTCATGACCTTAACATTTTAAATTAGATGACCCAATAAATTCAATATATATATCAGAACACAGTTCAATACTACAGGACAAAACAAAGGGGTCTGTAAAAATATGAACAAGTGTCCACTCCATTTATTGCAAGTTTTGACTAGATGGCATCACAAACTTAACACACACAGGTAAAAGAAAATGTTCCCATCACACGTAACCAAGATGGATTAACCGAAGGAATAATACGAGCATGGGCAGAGAGCTACATGTCCAAATATCCATCTTAAACGAGCTTTGATCATTCTTCAAAAGATGGTTCAAATCTTTGCTTTGAACAGCTGGTAATACGCATCTGCTTTTGTTTAAGCAAAAAGAAACTCCCAGAGAACAGAAGAAAAACAATGATGTGATGATTATTCTTGTCCTGCTTCCCCCCTACCCACGAAACAAAATAGGAGAAAGACAAAAGCTGTTCAAAATACTAGGGGGCCGAAGTTTGCCGGTGGCGCCACCATTGGGCGGTGAGGCCACACCAAGCAGTTTACACAGGTTTTCTCCCACTTATCTGTCACCAAAAAAATGCCATGGCAGCATGCGCATAGCAATAAAGAAAATCAACCATTTTGCTCACCAGTAATTGCCTCTAACTAATTTAACAATCATGGCGGATTTCATTCCTTGAGAGGAATTCAAGACAGCGTGTGAAGTAATCTGGAGAACATCATCACCAGATTGACAGAGAACTCTCCACATAAGATCCTCTTGCCTATTTAGCAAAACTGGCAATCCACGGCGCTCTGCACAAACCAGCATAGTATGAATTAACAACGGCCAGACGAACTTCGACTGTTGCTACGTCCGATGATTTCCTGTATCTCTTCGTGTGCATTCACCAGAGACCCAACAAGTCTGAATTCTCCAGGAGACCAAAAGATGTTCTCTACACAAGCTCAAGGTATCTTTTTTTTTAACATGCCAAGCTCAAGGTATCTTGAAAAGCTTCTTCAGTTTCAGTACTAACATCCACTCTTCATTCGACAACTCATCCTGCAAAGGCATGTCATGGATCAAAACTGAATGAGGACAACATCTGAAGGGGTGACTCAGAAACATTTAATTACGAATCAAAATGGTAAGGGCCATCAACTTTATACTTTGAATAGCCAACTAGTAATAAGAAGAGAGAGAGAGAGAATCAAGCTAAATTTTAACATGAAAGTTACCCTATAGTCCGCTTTCAGAATGTCTATTGCCTTCCTTGAAATATGACTCACAAGTTCGTCTTCGATATCGAAATGCCTGCCATACATCTTTTGCTGCTCTTCAGGAGTGCTGCCAACAATCTACAAAAGAAACGGAGAAAATATTAAAATGGTGTGATCACTCCACATATCTAGCCTACAAAAGAAGGGATAAAATATTAAAATGGTGTGATCACTCCACATATCTAGCCTACAAAAGAAGGGATAAAATATTAAAATGGTGTGATCACTCCACATACATATTACTAGAAACTCCATTACCTTTATCGCCACCTTCTGCCCCTTCTTGGCCACGTCAACTTGTTTGTGGTTTATTTCAATTGATGCAATCTTCCCTATGTCGATAAATTCTCGTGCCGGGATACACATGAGAGTCCCAATCTGAATTAGCATAACACTTGTCATCTTAAAATGTGCAAGGTTGTAGTAAAAAATTTACCAAATATGGTAAACTTGACCCAAAAAAATAAATCAGTCTACCTTTGCAATGCCTTCGACAATATCCACACCCAAAACAATTGGATCTTTCTTGTTGAAAATACAATTTGGTATGATCTTAAGAATGCACGGGAAGACCACTTCTTCAGCACTTTCTTTCTTTTTTTCTTCCTTCAGGGTGTCAATGTACGCCTTGAATTGATCGAAGAGGTGGTAGATAATATCCGCATTGAATATTTTCACCCCGACCTCTTCAGCGAGCTCTCGAGCCTCAGGGGTAACTTTGACATCAAAAGCCAGGATAGTTGCATACTCCTTTTTCCTCTCAAGCATCACACTTGCCTTCATAACATCCTTCTTGTGCACAGGGCCTATGTTGATGCCACTGACAGGAATACTAACAGCTGGACTCTTCAAGAACTCTAGAAGTGCTTCCAGTGAACCAAGTGTAGATGCCTGTACACAGACTCCCTCTCCACTCTTATCAATACGGCTCATAACACTCTTCATGTCTTGCATCGCTATTTCTGTGACATCTTCCAGATCATCGTCAGGTCCCACAACATAGAGGGAAGTGCCTGCAATGGCATGCTCGAGACCCTGAAATGGATAGGAATTAGGAAACAAAGCCATTATAAACAGAGTTGCATTTCATGAAGATGCTCTTTGAATGAAACAAAGTACCTGAGCAGTGATCTTTACACCCTGTGCTGCTTTCAGCTTTTTATGGTGCTGATATGATCCCTGATGTCAGATAGGCATTAACCAAATGAAACATCAAATCAACAAAAATCAGGTAAACACAATTACACCAACCATAGATTCATAAATCCAGTTTGCCATGAGTGTTGTAGTCCTAACAACTTGAATCACTTATAACAAATAGTGGTCAATTCAACCATGAATCAAAGATTATTAAATAATTAAGTTAATACAATGAAAGAATATTATAATCATCAACAAATGGTCAGAATAAGTTATGATGATGGAGTGTTACGCCAATGGCAAAATTTAATTTTAGTATGCCATATAGCAAGATATGGGGGAAAGTCAATGCATGACATTGAAGTAAGTGAAGCATCGAAGTGAACTTGAAAAAAAAAAGAAAAGCAAGTTGAACAAAAAAATGGGAAGCAATTTTGCAAGTACGACCAGTATAAAGCTGTACAGAAGGGGACTGCTATTGCCACTCCAGCTAGAAGGAATTTTAGTATCTATACAGTATAATCCAGCATGAACTCATTCATAATACCAAACCAAAGGCATGCTAATCAACCACAACTATGCTCTTGAGTCTTGAAGAAAACTCTTTTCCAAAGGGCCTCATTTAAAATCTACTGGTTGATAGAAGCTGAAAACCATGAAAGCTAAATAAGTAAATATGCCATATAGCTAAGTCCATACAACGTGTTTCAAAGCAACATAACAGATGCTACCTTCTTATCTTCCTCTTTTCCTTTCTGCTGTATTTTTTATTTGCAGTAACAAGTGAAATATGCTTTGTATGGTATGGGTCACAGGTAAAAGAACACTCCTCTCCATTGTAAATAGATTGCTGATAATTTCACTTATGGCTACAAAAATATACTAGTTGGGAAGTTTGGAAGAGATGTTGGCAGCAGAAACATCAAAAGTTGATGATAAAGGTGTATCAGCAGGACTTATAGCATCACAACATTAAAAGTTCATGGAACATTGTTGCCACTGAAATCAGATAGAAAATAAAAAAACAAATTTTCTTTAGTGTAAAGGGTGCACAAAAGATAGGATGGCATTGAATCTAAAAGATAACATACCTTTATCCGTAACTCCTTCATCGGGTGAGGGGTAAGGAGTGCTCGGATAGTTGTTACAATGGGGCCCTATATTGTTGAAAAAAGGAATAAAGAGTTAAAAATGAGGACTGGATTTCTTGCCACTTCAGTGATTTTTTATAAATAAAAAAGATACCTGCATGCCACAGACAACAATCTGATCACCCTCGTGGAGGACACCATTTACCAACACCACATCTATAGTTGTCCCTAATCCCTCAACCACCTTAACCTCCAAAACTGTGCACTATATAACATGCAAAAGATACAACAATTAGACAGATAGATAACGAAGAACATATTAAACAATATTCTCATTATCTTCCAATTCTAGGTCACACTGCACAGATTACAAATTAGTGAACTAACCACTACCACGGAAAGTTACTGAGCTAAAATACAAGCAACTACAAAAAGAAAGAGAACACTATAAGAATAAAATCCTTGACGAACCATGCTCTACAAAGCAGGAAGCTATAGTTTATAAATATCTAAACTTAAAAATAGTTTAGTAAAAAAAAGTATGCATCACAAAAGATATATAAACATGAAACCTGAAGTTCATCGAGAAATGTAAGTTTCTCCACCATTGTCCTTTGTGCCCAGAATAGTAATACCAAAAGAAGATCTGGGATGCCTTCACCACTGAAAGATTTGATGACTAAACGTCAACCTCAATTCACAACATGCATGTTCGGTATCTAGACGAAAACAAAACAAACATGCTATAAACTATAAACAAAAAATACCTGATTGCACTAGTGGGAACAATGTTGAATGTTTCCCCCATATCTTTATTCTTGTAATACAGTTCAGTATTCAATCCTTGTTCTTTGAACTCAGTAATAATCTGTGAAATATAACTAATGTCAATTAAAAACATAGAGACCGAATAACCAGGAGAATGTCTGACCTGAGTAAGCCTCATCTTGAATTCATTTTGGACATCTTTAGACTGTTGCTTCATTGCCACCTGAATTGGTGCGTTTGGGCACTTTTTCCACCCATATAATCTATCAACCTAATAATAAACAACCACAACATGACAAAACAGACATGTAAATACAGAAGAAAAGGCAGATCAAAATTACTGTAGAAGGTATGGAACCAACCTTATTAAGAGCAACAATAAATTCAGCCTTCCGACTTTTCAGAAGGTTTAATGATTCAATTGTTTGAGGCTCAAGCCCATGCATAATGTCTACAACCAAAATTGCAATATCACACAGACTTGAACCTCTTGAACGTAAGTTAGTAAATGACTCATGACCAGGGGTATCAATTACGAGCAAACCAGGAACCTTCAGATTTGCATCTGATTTCAACTCTTTGGTTCTCTCTCTTATGTTCTCAGCTGGAAAATATGTAGCCCCTATCTGTTGAGTGATACCGCCAGCTTCCCCTTCTTGTACATTTGTACCCCTGATGCAATCCAAAAGTTTGGTCTTACCAGTGTCAACATGACCCAGGATGCAACAAATTGGAGAACGTAAATTTTCACTTGTATTTTTGGAATCCTCAGAGGTTGAGGCTTGGCTCTTGCTGCCTGCTTCCTTTTTCTTCACGCCAACAACAGAATTTGCTCGTTCATTATCTTTGTTTCTGGCACCTTCAACATTGGGCACTGCATGAGGTGTAGCCACCTTTTTTATTACAGATTTTGCAGGTATTCCATCATCTTCATGTGATTCATACCTAGATGATGCTTTCACCTGCTCACTTACTTTCTTTGCCACAGGTTTCTTTATTTTTTCCTCCTCTTCCTCTTCAGCAAAAGCACTAATGTTAGGTAAAGTAACGTCAATGTCATCCCAGCTCTTCGCATCCCACTCATCTTCATCATCTTCTTCCTCCACTATTCCCAACTCTTCAGGCTCCTCTTTTGGTTCCACCACGTCCTCAACTTCTTGATTGGGGAACTTTGCTTCTTCTACAGCCATAATTTCCTCTTGTTGTTGATCAGTTTCTTGTTCAATAAGCTCTTGTTGACTCTCTACCAGTTCTTCCCCAACATTCTTAGCAGGAACACACTTGGACTTCTTTGTCTGGTATCTGGGTCTCTTCTTTACCTCTCCATCATTCTCGGCAATAGGGATCTCAAAACCCCGAGCAAGAAATTGATTCCTCATTGCCTCAAGCCTCCTCGCTTCTTCTTTCTGCTTACCAGTCAACAATTTCCCTTCCTGCTTCTTTTTAAGCAGCTTTTCTTTCTCTCTCTCCTTCTTCCTTCGCTTTGCCTCCTCAGCAAGTCTCTCCTCCTCCTCCTTGCGCAGTCTCTCTTCCTCTTCCTTTCTCAGTCTCTCCTCCTCCTCCCTCTTTTTCCTCTCCTCCTCCTCCTTTCTCCTTGCAAGAGCCTCTTGCATCTGCCTGACATTCTTCGGAATCTTCTTGTCAGAGACCTTTTTATCACCAGGTTTCCCCTTGGTTTCAACCTTCTTCTCCTCATCAACTTCTCCACCTGTCACTGCAGCAGCAGCAGCAGCCTTCTTCTCCTTTTCTTTTTCCTTCTTTTTCTTCTTCTTCTTTGCAGCAGCTGTCTCCACCCCTTCCGCTTCTCCATCTTTCTCCTCCACACTAACAACAGCTGTTGTATCCATCGATTCTATAGCTGTATGAGTTAAGTCCTCCACAGGCATAGCGGGAGAAATGGAGGTGGTTGGCTGCGAGGATGCAGGGGCCTCCCCGAGCTCTGAAAGGATCTTCTCTAAATCTTCCTCCTCTTCGGCTGTCCTCCCACCCTTCTTCTTTTTCTTCTTCTGCTGCTTCTTCGAAGCAACCTCCACACCCCCTCCCTTACCACCCGATTCAAATACCATATCAATAGCTTCATCATCCTCCTCTGCTCTGGTAATAGACACGGAATCCAGCTGCCCAGCCAGTGACTGAATTTGATCTTCTGATGCATCTGCAGAAGCAGGAATCGAGGCACTCGGTTCAGGGACAAGCGTGTCCTCCCCGAGCTCCGAGAGGATCCTCTCCAAGTCCTCCTCCTCCTGCGCAGTTCGTCCTCCCTTCTTCTTCTTTTTCTTCTGTTGCGGTTTCTTTGAACCGGCCTCCTCCATTGAACTCCGTTCGCCGAATTCCAACTCCGCATCTTTCGCTTCATCTACCACATCACGAATACCGCCGCCATCCACGACATTTTCAGACTCAACTTCCCCATGATCCACGTGCGCATCGTCCTCCTCGCCAAGGGCACTGAAGGCGCTGAAACCGCTAGCAGCCTTGCCGCCCTTTTTAGACTTGGAAGACTTCTTCTTACCGGTGAATACAATCGGCACAGGCTCGTCATCGTCCTCTGCAACGTCCGCAACCACCGTCGGCTTCTCCGATTCGGCGTCGTCGGCTGCCTCCTCGACGTCCTTCTTCTGCGCCTTCCCGCCGCCGCCACCTTTCTTGTTCTTCTTCCCGCGGCTCTCCTTCTCCGGCGGCGGCGCCACCAGTTGCGGAGCATCGTCTTCCTGGGGCATTGAGTACTCGTCATCATCGATTGCGACGGGCTTCTTCCTCCCCATGGCCTCCCACCGATATAAGACCGCCGAAGAAACCTTGCTTGGGGAGGAGATGGGAGGAGAAAACCCTAGGATCAAAGTGATCAGACCCTTTTCTGGAAGAATAGGGAGGATGAATTGCCGTCGCCGGAGGCCTCACGAGCAGAGTAACGTTTAGCTGGGTTGGGAGCGGCAGGTGACGACCTGATCCGCCTCCGGCTTCGCCGTCGGGGAGAGAGGAGAGGAATGCAGGATGATGCCTCTTGCCTTATATAGGTCAGCACGAATGGGCCGGAGAGCGCTCCAAACCGGCCCGGACCGGGAGCTTTCGGCCGGTCGGCCCGATCTAGGGTTGTAAATCATCTGTGTCCAGATTGTTAAGCATTAAGATATTTAGGGTGTTTGGTAGCGCTTTTATATTTAAGACAACCTCAATTTTGAAATTAAGATTGAAAGACTTCTCAGTTTTGTTTTTAAAATTAAAACAGTCCATTTTTTTGTGTTTGGCAAAACTGTCACAATTTTTAAAAATTAGATAATAGTGTTTGGTTATGACTTTAAAATCAAAAGAACTTCTACAACTCAAAGTACATGTCAGTACAACATAAAATAACACAACTTCCATATTGTATATAATGTCAAGTAACATGATTGACTAATGAATCCTATACATCAATTTCATCTACTAACATAATCTTCCCACATTTCCAATGCTATTTTATTACGTAACTCTTTTCCAAGTCTGCGTTGCTCCGATGATCTTCCAATATGCTTTGCCTCGCGTCGAACTCTATCTCTTCTTCTATGATCCACTTCTCCATCTATTGTTCTGCCGCAGTCCCTTTCAATTTCAACCCATGTCTCATCTTTACCACATTGAATATTTCGTATGAAATTGTGAAGTGCACATGCTGCTATAATAATCTTGCTTTGAAACTCAATGGGATACTCTAATGGCCTTAAAAATATTCGGAAACGTTCTTTAAGAACGCCGAACATTCGCTCTATCACATTTCTGAGAGAAGCATGCCGCAAATTATAAAGTTCTTTGTAATCCCTTGGAGCTGAATGACTTGGACCAAACTCTTTAAGATGGTACCTCACTCCTCTATATGGTGCAAGAAAGTTAGGTGTGTTTGCATATCCAGCATCCACAAGATAATATTTACCTGATCAAAAAAATTCAAATTATGACATATTAATTAAAATCATAATTCACATATATTACCTTCAGGTACATAAAATCCCGAGCTCAACGCATTTTCCAGAACTGTCGCATCAGCAGCCGATCCTTCATACCCAACATGAACATAAAGAAAAGTCATATCAAACGAACATGCAGCCATCACATTTTGTGATACATGTCCCTTTCGATTGCGATAACGTATTCTATCATCTGCAGGGAACTTCACCATTATATGTGTTCCATCAATAGCTCCTATACAATCCCGCAATGATTGAGAAAATAAGGCGGGCATATATAAGTAATTACGTAAAAGGACATTTTTTTACCTTAAAAAATCTGAAGTGCTGCCTATCAACAATGTACTTTGGAGTCCTTAGTGAAGGTAAGGAAATCAGATCTGGTGCTAACAAATGAAGAACCTCAACAACTTGATTGAATCGCCTACTTATAGTTTCACCTGAATGCTGAAATCTTTCTTGAGCACAACGATTACTTACACCATTTGCTAATATGTATAATGCTGTTAACACCATCTCTTCTACATCTACTCGTACACTTTCTTTTATTGCACACAAGCCTTTATTTGATTACATAAAGTCGTAAAAGCAGCTTTGTTCATTCTACAAACCTCACGAAATCTTGTTGGAGCTCCTGAACATATTTCTAATGTATACTCCTTCCCGCTAAGTAAAGAATCTCGCACACGTTTCTTTTGTGATGTGGAAGACTTGTACGCTTCATATACAATTGCAATCATAGTACGAAAAAATGTACGACGACGATTCATAAATATTTCTTCTTCGTTTTCCACCTCCAAGTTGTCATCATTTTCAAAAGTTTCCATAACACTGCAAGAAATGTAACAAGGACAATTGACATATAAATCGGAAAGTATAATTGATAAGGCTTGAACACTACAAACTTTATGAAGAACATAATCATTCATTACATATTAACTAACATTAACATCTATAAACTAAATGAATAAGAAATTTCTGTAAACAAAAGAAAATTCAAGTTCAAAGTAGAATAACATATACTGCAATCGGCCATCATCACTTCCTAACTATTTTGCAAGTGCATCTTCAACCATTCTAAACGAGTCTCCTCATCAAATTTGAGGAAAACAAGATATGCGTTCCCACTCCTAACTATGTCTGCCAATCCTAAAGTCAATTACCTTCAAAAATTTCATACCAATCGTTGTACAATGGAATCGTAACTCCCCTCCATGTTTTAGCTTCTGGATGATTCTACAATATGTGTATGTACATATAAGATTTTGAACCTCAATTCAATACATGAATAAAATGAAATAGGTCTTAAAGTCACCTGAATATAAGCATCCCATACTTCATCGGTTGCTGTGAATGTATTCAAGTTTGGATTGAATCCAAATCCGCTCTGATTGAATAAGGTCCGTATGACAACAAAATCATTCTTCATTACTTGAACTCGTGCTTTAAGTTGTTTACTAGTAACGTTAAGTCCAAAACGTTTACTGAACTCTAGTCTCATGGCTTCCCATGCTTCTGGCTTCCAACTTGATGATGCTCGTTTACCATTTCGATGGTGCTCAACTAACATTTTGGTCAAAAATGCTGAGCGAGTTTGATCCCACTTTATCCTGTCACTATTTCCACTCGCCGAAGAAATTTGTGTCTCATCCATCTACGACGTTTCACATACGAACACATGTGCATAAACATATACATTACTTTCGACACTATGATATATATTTGAAGCAAAGGTAGACATACAAAACATGAAAGAAGACATACAAAACATATACATTACTTTTGACACTATGATATATATTTGAAGCAAAGTTGTATATCAACAACAATTTGTCAAGACATCAGGGACACTTAATATCAAAAGAAATCAGCTCATTTTTATTTTTTATCAAGAAACATATATCAAATATTAATAAGTCCTTTTCAAATTTCAAATTGAAAATGAGCTGTATCAAATATTAAGTTGTATTTCTTTTTTTATCAAGAAACGTATACGCTCAGTCCTTTTCAAATTTCAACCAATCAGTTTGAAAAGGAGAAATGTACGCTCAGTATAAAGGAGGAGAGGCCAGGCCATAGTTAATACACATATAGGCCATAGTTAATACACATATAATAAGCATATTACACATACACGTTTGTTTAAAACAAAAAAGATCCATTCCCACTTTTAACCGAAGAAGATGGTTTTGTGAGTGAATATTATCATCTAGATAAATTAAACAAAATGTAAATGCATCTCGCTTTAAAGGTCCGCGATGAATATTATCATCAAGATAAATTAAACAATTTTAAATCCTCTGCAAGGTTCGCGAACCTGAATCCGCCGGAGGAGGCAGGAGACGGGCTGGGGGGAGAACCAGTCAAGGGGATGCAGGTTCCTCTGCGAACCTGATGACGCAGCCGAACACGCCGAACACGCAAGCCCGTCCTCTGCAAGCTCTGATGATGCAGCCGAACACGCCGAACCTGATGACTGGAAGACGGGATGGGAGGAGACGGAGGGGAGATGCCCGTCCTCTGCAAGCCGAACACGCCGGGCACGATGGAGACGGCGATAGCGGGGAGACGGGCACGGAGACGGCCTCTGTTGGCTGATGACGCCGGAGGACGGACGTCCTCTGCTAGCTCAACACGCCGGAGGAGGCAGGAGATGAGCACGGGGAGACGGGCACGGGGGAGACGGTGAGTTAGGGGAGATGTCCTCCCTCTGCAAGCCGAACACGCCGGAGGATGGACGTCCTCTGCTAGCTCAACACGCCGGAGGAGGCAGGAGATGAGCACGGGGAGACGGGCACGGGGGAGACGGTGAGTTAGGGGAGATGTCCTCCCTCTGCAAGCCGAACACGCCGGAGGAGACGGGCATGAGGGAGACGACCAGAGCGGGGAGACGGGCACGGGGACGTCGAGCGCGTCTCTCTCGGAAATAAAACAGCCGTTTCCCTATTTTATTTCTGGGAGCGAGATTAGGAATAGGATTCTCCACTTCTAAAAAAAAGAGAGTGCTCCGGAGACGTAACCAAACAGGCAACGTTACTCATTTTTAAAATTGAGGTAAAAAAAAAGATAAAAAACTGTATCCAAACACCCTATCTTCTGATTTCAAATTGTTTCTGAATTACCATATTTTGATTTTTTTTGGAATAATCGTATTTTTATACTTTTACTAGAAAATAAAAAATGCCGTATTCGGCGAATGTATTGGAAGCCGAAGAATCTCCATCTAATCTTTTTTCTAGTTCATTGTAGAAAAAAAAAATGTTCGAGGGTCAGCTAACCAGTGCTGAGTGGTAGTGAAGCTTTTTAGTTTAATTTACCGTAATCTAACCAAATATTTCTTACAAAATTTATGTTGTATTGTTTTGTACATATGAATGATATTTTGATTAATTTTCAAGAATATTTATTAGCTTGTTGAATTTAAGATAACATTTGATTATAAAATGTTGTCAGTTTATTCAAAAATACAAGCAGTTAATTCTCTTAGGAACTTCAAAATAACTAATTTTAGTTAAAAAATTTTATTGTTATGTTATTTCAAATGGGAATTTAATTTTTTTTAACTTTTACTTTTTTTAGTTAATTTAATTCCATCAGAGAAGTAAAATTGCTGCTGAAAGCCTGAAACAAACGGGTCTGGTCGGGTTTCGGTACGTTTCGATTTCAAACAGGTATGGTCTGGTTTCGGTACTGGTGTGGTCGGATCTAGGCTGACCCGGACCAGATTCTCGGGAGCTCCAATCGGATATTGTGGCCCATCGGTTCAGACTCCGCTGTGCTCGTCCTACCGGGTCTTTCGCGGCGCGGCGGCGTCTCTCCAGTGTCAGATCTCAGCGGCGCCCTTCAGTCTTCCCTGCGGTAAGTCCGACGCCGCGCCGCTGCCTGGGGCGGAAGACCGTTCGCTAGAATCGGCCCTTTCGACGGTTCCCGCCCCCTGCTTGCTGCCAAGCGGAGGACCCTGTGATCTCTTCGTGTTGTTGGCATAGTTTTGTAGGATGGTTGGTCTTTCTGCTGGAGAAAAGCATTTTATACGGGGTGGTATTGCTCAAGACCTTCGAGCGGATGGGCGGCAGAGACTCCACTTTCGACCCATCTCCATTGAGACCGGAGTCATTCCCCAGGTTAGTTAGGTCTTTCAGCTTTATTTTCCTGTTTTTGTTTTATTCCATGTACTTTCTAACGTTATTGGTGATTATGACATAGGCAAGTGGTTCGGCACGAGTTAGGTGGGGAGCGACGGATGTTATCGCTAGTGTTAAGGTACGATTAATGGTATCGAGTAAACGGTTGACTGATAACTGTCGTCATTACGGAATTATAATCCATTCTTTTTCATGCGCTGATAAGATCGTTCGTGTTGTGAGTCATGTTTTCCATATATCTGTCATTTTAATTGTGGCACTAAGCATCAACATTTTACACTAAAATCCAACAATTGTCACACTATATTGAAAGTGGGCATAGTCCCATATCGTTGGTTGGTTCATAACAAGGTTCAGTTGTTTATATTTCCTAAGCTCTTCAACCTCAACGTCATGGTTTTGGAGTTTGTAAGATGATATGGGAGCAAGGGGGTGACCTTATTAAAATTTTTGATTATCTTAACTCTTATTCCCACCGTCCATCTTGGTAGTGAGAGAGAGTGTTGGAAAGTTGGCATAGTTTCATATTGTTGGTTCATAACAGGGTTCATTTGCTTATATTTCATGGGCACTTCAACCTCAATGCCATAGTTTTGGAGTTTGTAAGATTTTGGAGCTAGTGAGGTTTCACAATATAGTCATTTTATCTACCTAATTACTTCTGAATAGGGTTGTTTTTGTTTACACAAATCGTAATGATTCACATCCATTTCCCTTGCTTCACCCCTTGTTTATTGAGCCTTGTGCACATTGAAGCTTCCAGGAATTCTGAATAATCTGTAGAAGATGGGCGTTTGGATCAGATAACTTTTTCTTGAAGGTACCTAAAAAGTGGGACAAAATTTGGTGGCAGTGAAATAGAAGTTTTACAAAAGGGCACAAGAAAATGAGGTCATTTCAACAAAGATAAAAGAAATATTCAACAAAGACAAAACAACTAAAGGAAAAGGAAAACATCTGGACGAAAACAAGTTAGAAGTTTCTTTCTCCGTGTATTAATGCCTAATATAATTTTTTCATAGCATACCCATTAAATCATGTTTCTGGAATAGATGTGCTATGGTCTTATAAAAAATTTGCAAATCAGACACTGGGCTTAGCCCTTTCAATTTATCGGTTTATCCAGACCTATCTATCAGCTGTCATACTTGCTCTAGATAATGAAGTGATTTAGTGGTTTGAGAGCCTAGAAAAGAAGAAAATTCTTGATTTGCCTTCACAAGATGCATGATTGCATGCACATTAATTCTTGTTTTATCTGAGATATGGCTTACAAACATCTAATTTTTTTAACAACATTTAAGATATAGATATATTGGAACCTTGAAAATGAGATGCAGGGTTATGTGAGTTGTTTCCCAGTACTTATCAATATGCCTCTTAATATCTCTTAAACGGAATCATGTATCTGCTTCTGGAATGCTGGATGTTTTAGAACTTTTTATTTTATTATAAGCATTCTTTTTACAGGCAGAACTTGGAAAACCTAGCCCTCTTACTCCTGGCAAAGGAAAGGTTTCTATATTTGTCGACTGCAGTTCTACAGCAACCCCCGCTTTTGAGGTTAGTGGATTAGCTAATTGTACATTTAATCAAGAAGTTATGGTTTTGTCATGTTTTTAATTGTTTAGATTTGGTTGTATTTTGTCTTGGGGGAATGGGAGATGCTTTTATGTATGCATATTCCCCATTCTTTTGTACAAAATTTTTATGTATGCTCTATGTGATGATACCCACTTCTTTTCAACGAAGAAGTGACTATTCTTATGTCTTAAGGGCAGAGAAGTTGCTGGATGTTATGTTTTCATAGTCTTGGGAAAGGAATATTTTTTAATGTAGAGGGCTATTGGATTTTGCAACTTAAATAAAAAAGCCTCTTAAACTAGGTAGAATTATATGCACATCTTGGCAAATTGTACAAAAGGAAAGGTGTGTTAGGTCTTGTTATCAGAGAAAGTTCGTTTGGCTAACTGCTGCTAGCAGCAATGTTTTTCTATTAATTTTGAAATTCCGTTCTGCTAGTTGTTTTCTCTCATAGCTATTTGTCTTAATTATCTTTGCTTTTCATGACGCTTCAGCATCAGTATAATCCAAGATAGATGACTTAAGAATCTGGTGAATATTTCTGGTTGTAGATTGATGTCCCATAGGACTTCATCAATTTCTCCTTGTTCTGTATTTTTTGGAAAGCGTCCAACCAGGATGGGAGTAATTCATTAAGCAAAAAATAGTTACAGAGGGTAGGCAACAGGATCTATTTGTGGGACAGAAATTTAAGAGTCATTATATATCTGCAAAATAATCTGAATATCACCTGCTTCAGCTTTTCTATCATCTGGTCATGGGACAAATGTAGTTGCTTAAACGTGGTTTTGTCAAGTGGGCCGATGGGCTACAGGCCCACCGGCAGTTGAACTGGGTTCTTGCTGCGGGTCCGGCACAGCCTGGTCAGGAGGAGCTGAGCTACTGGACCAATTGAAGGGGGGCTGACCGGCTGAGGGTCCGAATGACACCGGAAGGTGGCTTGGACGCCAGTGCCGGGATATGCAGCTGTCGCTGGGCTGCACTGGCCCAAATGGGGGTCATGGGATCATGGCAGGAACTGGTGAAGTGGTAGGGCTTGTGGTGCCTTCTCGGCGCGGGAAAGCCAAGTGGCTTAGGCGGTGCTGGGTCGCTCTTTGGAGCCCTCTTGTGGGCAGCTCGGATGTGTGAGCCATGTGGAGACAAACAGTCGAGGGGTGGCACCACTTGACAAACTGGAGGAAGTTGCCTGGGGTACTGTAGCCATTATACCTGCACGACCAAACCTTCTGTGTTTTACTGTAGCACTGCGGAGGCATGAAACAGAGGACAGCACTGTGCTGCAATCGGGTGGAGAGGAGGCTGACTGGTGGTGCTGGAGGTGTCGTGGGGAAGGTCTGGGGCCAGTGAGGGAGGTTCTGGGTCAGATTTAGTGGTGTCAGAGTGGCATCGGAGGGAGGGCTTCCGAAATTGTCGGAAACAGGGGAAGGGTGGTTCCGATGATGGATAGATTTGTGGCATGTACTTCAGGGCAAAGGCTGCTAAGTGGCTTTCAACATATCATTGCATTTCATTATCCTTGATTTTGCTACAATGATGGCGCTTATAGAAGCTTTTGGAGCATTACAAAAAAGACTGTTTTAAGTTATAAATTCAAGTTAACCCTTAAGTATCAGAGAAGAAATGTGAAATTTTGCAGAAAATAAACATATATCTATGAATTATTTAATATAAAATATCTCAATGTCTCTAAGTAGATTGCCAATGTCCTTGATTTTTTCGTTTGTTAGATCAGATCCAATCCAGTTCTCATCATTCTCCCCAGGTTACAAAAAATTTGTCTTCAAGTTTTGTAGTGCCATATGATCATTATGGCCACTACTAAAATAGATGGTGACAATCATGCAATCTGAAGAATGACAACACATGGCCTACAAGTCCCAAAATACCCGCAGAAGGATATCTCTAGATGGTGCCATTACAGCTGCCAAGTGCCAAGTTTGGGAGCTCTATATGGATATCTCTAGATGGGTCCTCTAGAACTGGCATCTCGGAAACAGAGCTTTTAAAAGGAAGCCACACAGTGGTCAGCTCCACCAATAACTTAGTAATATGTTAAGTCAACTCATCCTCAATGGCTCTGTTTGCTTTAGTTTGCTCAAGGTGCTGCTACTCTGTCATCAACTCAATTAGCAACCTGGGAAGCTACTTAGTTAGGTTGTCCTTGACAACTCTATCAACCTAGTCCTTTACGGCATACTGTTGCTCATGGTCTGTGGCAAACTTGGGACTAGTCACTTAAGTGACCTCGAAAACATGTCAGTTTGCTCATTGACAGTCGATCACTGGGGACAAGCGTTACCGATGTAAATAAACTCTCTCAATGATCTGCGCTCTTTGGGCCATAAAGTAAGCTCCTGAACATATATGTCTAGATCTATGTACCAATCGACGAGCTACTCATATCCCAAAATAATACAATGTCTATGGGAAATAATCTCACATTAAGCATCATCTACATACCTCAATGATCTCGCTTGGAATTTGGCAACACGCGCATTCTGAATATATGCCCAACCATTCTTAATTGTTTGATATTATGGTGCAATTAACTAGAGAAGAGATCACGAGATACAACTGCTGGAATATTTGGACAGGAACATGATGGTAGGTACCTCTACTTACAATGTGACATCAAAACTAAAGTGTCGGTGTTTCGGGCAATATAGAGATCCTAGCCTGTCAAAACAAGCTAGTATCGGCTCTAATACCAAACTTACGTGAGACAAGAACTTAAGAGTGATTATATATCTGCAAATAATTTGAATATAACCTGCTTCAACTATTCTATCAACTGGTTATGGGTCGAACTTAAGAGTGACTGCGGTCCTGTCAAGTGGGCCAACGGGCCACAGGCCCAATGACAGTTGAACTGGGTTCCTGTTGTGAGTCCAGCCCAGCCTGGTCATGAGGAGCCAACCTATTGGACTAGTTGAAGGGAGCCTGACTAGCTGAGGGTTCAAATGATGCAGGAAGGTGGCTCGGATGCCAATGCCAGGATGTGTTGCTGTCGTCGGGATGCATCGGCCCAAATGGGGGTCATGGCAGCGCAGCAAAAAATTTGTGAAGTGGCAAGCTCGTGGTGGCTTCTGCGGAGCACCTTGACAGCACATGAGAGCTAGGTGGCTCTGGCAATGCTGGGTGGCTAATTGGAGCCCTCTCATGGGGTACTGGTTCATAGGAGGCGGCTCGGACTTGTGAGCCGCATGGAGGTAAACAGTTAAGAGGCAGCGCTACACAACGAACTAGAGGAAGTCACCCGGGCCACTGTAGCCGCGATACCTGCATGAACAAACCTTTTGTGTGCTTTAGTGTAGCACTGCGGAGGCATGAAACAAGGAACGGCACTGTGCTGCAACCGGGTGGAGAGGAGGCTGACTGGCAGGGCTGGAGGTGTCGTGGGGAAGGTTTGGGGCCAGTGAGGGAGCTTTCGGGTCGGGTGAGGTGGCATTGAAGTGGCATAAGATAAGAGGGAGGGCTTCTGAAATTGTCAGAAACAAGGGAGGGATGGTTCCGTTGAGAACAGATGGAGAAGAACCAATGGAACCGTAGGAGGTCCGGATGTGATTTGGAGATGAAATGAGTGGAACTGGAGTTGGAGGAAGAGGAAGAACAATAACTGGACAGTCGGTGGCTTCCAAAGGTGAAAGAGATGGACGTCGGACTTGCTCTGTGGGTGAAGATGAAAGACTGGCTGGGTGAGGGAGGAAGCCGGGCTGGTCTTAGAGGTGGTGAGGAAGCTGGGAGCACCCCGAGAGAGGGCTATCTTTCGTTTCAGCATATCATTGTATTCATCATCCTTGATTTTGCTACAGGGATGACTTATATTTAAGTCTTTGGAGAATTACAAAAAAGACCCTTTTAAGTTCTAAATTCTAATTAAGCCCTAAGTATCAAGGAGGAAATATGGAGTTTTGAAGAAAATACACCTATATCTACTAATTTTTTAATATAAAATATTTTGGCATTTTCAAAATCGAATGGCAATGTCCTCGATCTTTTCGTCCATCGGACCCAATCTGTCCTTCATCATTTATTCTTGTTTCTGTAATATAGTTTTAGTATATGAACATACCATTGAAATACGGGGCCACCCTATTGCTTTTGTCATATGGTGAAGTTTTGCTGCCGTTGCATTGGAGGCATCTTTCTGACTATAGCTACAAATGTACCTTGCACACAACTTGCAAGAAGATTACTAAGAGAACAACCATTTATTCATATATTCTCACAAAAAGATTAGATAAGATACATAATGAATATATTAGAAGAAAAGGTAGGAGTAACATCAAAATAAAATATGATGTATTCTCAACTTGAGCCTTAGTCTCAAATTACTTGGGGTCAGTCATATGGATTCTCAACAAATAAGATGTAATGTATAATTATTTTTAAATTTTAAAATAAAACATAGAAGATGTGAAAGGTCACCAGTAAAAGCATCTTCTGAAAATGTAACCACCAGGACAGTGTTAATAATTACACCTCGAATAAACCAAGAACTCCAGCAACTATTGTTGCTATTGCTAGTAACTGGTCCTGTCCTTTGCCACCTCTGAGAATCACAATAGGAATCAGCAGGCGTGAAAATCTTTTTAAAGACTTTGATTCCTTTATCCCCAAATCGCTCAGTTGTACTGTACTAAAGTCCATCTCTCTTCTTGCATACTTTCTCTCTCTGTCACCAATCTGGCAGCATTCCCTCTAGAACTGCAGGAGTATTAGTAAAATCTTTTTAAAGACTTTGATTCCTTTATCCCCAAATCACTCAGTTGTACTGTACTAAAGTCCATCTCTCTTCTTGCATACTTTCTCTCTCTGTCACCAATCTGGCAGCATTCCCTCTAGAACTGCAGGAGTATTAGTAAAATGGTTCTTTCATCCTCAGTTTGTGTACTGAGAAAAAAAGTCACCTCTTTCTCCTATTCATTAAAGAGGCATTTCTATGCATGATTTCCGAAGCTCTGGTGTTTGATGTGTATCATGCATCAGCCTTCAAATCTTGCTATTAATACACTTCATCAATTTCTTATGTGCATTGGAGTGACCATGCTAGGATGATTTCTCTTTCAACACCGGCTCATCTACTTTTGTCAATTGCTTCTGAATCTTGACTGCTGTTACAACTGAAAATATCCCAGCTCTTAAGCAAGGATTGCCGTCTCGGATCTCGACTTCATCTTAGGGGGGGTGAAAGAGAAGAGATCTCGGAGAGATCTCGAAAAAATCTCGAGAGATCGGATCTTGGATTCTCGGATCAAAATGTATATATGTATGAAACATAACATAATATCTTATAAAGATAGGAGTACATCAATGAATTTATATGAAAATATATAACTTATTTATACATCAACTGTGTGATTGAACAATTACAAAGCACTCTCAATATCAAAAAGATGATTTTTGTGTTTCTAAAAGATTAAAACTTATATACAATCATACTTAAATACTAATGTGGCACTGATGCGGTGCCATCACCACACACCCATGCTACCGCCGAGGCGGGTTCCCTAGACCTGGTACAAGCTGGATCCGGTCAGGTGGGATCCCACCAGACCCGGCCTGGATCTGACGCCAGGTCGGCGACCTGGGGTCGGATCCAGGTTGGTCGGTTAGGAATCCAATCTGGTTGGGCAACCTGGCCCGACTTGATTCCAATCCGTTTTTGCATGCATTGAGGAATACTTAGGCTTAATTGTTTCTTATGATAAGCGTGAAATCAGACTTAACATAGGTTAGGCAAGGAAGTTATCCTAAAACTTGATTGTACTTGATGATTACTTATTCATCACTTATGGCCATAAAATGCATTGCTTGAATTATTATTTAGAAATTAATAAACTTCTCTATGCTATGTGAAATTTATTGCAACTAGAGGTATTCACAGTTTAGTTTCAAACAGATTTTGCTAAAACCGAAACCAAGCTGGTTTCGTAAATGCCCGAATTGATAGTGAAGTGAACTGAATGGTTTGGTTCGGTTAGTTAGCTTAGCACATATTATTTATTTATAAAATAAAAGGTAAATTGGTTTCAATTAATATAATATTAAATCAAAATAAAATAACTAACTAGATTCAGCCCTAAGTTTGGTATTTTATTTGTAGGAGATAATTATCTCTCTTGATTTTGTTGGCACCTAAAAATTTCAAGTTAATTGTGGTGGAATAAACCCAATTCAATCCCCATCAACTTCTTATGATCAATTCCTAGTGTTGGCACATGATCCAATGGATAGGATCTTCAATTCTTTCAAGTATTGGATCTTTAATGGGAGATAATGAGAGGATAAGGGGTGGTGCAAGATATGAGGGCTAGGACTTGATCATGGATTAAGTTGTGGATTCTAGGCTTAATGGTCCTTAATAAGATCCAGATCTTACTTAGCCCATGGATGGTCATGATTAAAAGTTATCTAATTACATGGTGAGTTCAAGATGGTGCAAGATCCAATGGCCATAATGTTTTAACCATTTAAGTTATGGATTCTCATCTTAGTGGGTCTTTAATAGGATCTAGATCCTACTTAAATAATAATTAACTATGTTTGGATATGATGAAGATGGCACAAGATCCAATGGATGAGATCTTATAATCACTTAAGTCTCGGATCCTATTCTTATTGGGTCCTTAATGGGATTCAGATCTCACTTAAGTTATGATTAATATGAGCCCTCGAATTGTGGGCTACATGATGAGATCTTGGGTCAAAGTTGCAGCAGCCAAAAGTTCTCATTCGGTTGGTATTAATCTAGGTGGCAACCATTCAAGGGACCCTGGAAATAGGGTAATAACCACGAGGCAAGCAGTCAAAGCAGTCCATCAAAAAGGCCTAAGTAGTATGGTGAAGTGGGGAAGGTCCAACGGGAATATCTCTCACGGTTACTCCCCATGACCGGGTCTTTCCTATCCCCCAACCAATGGAAATAGTTTACCTGTACTCCACTCCTCCTATCTTCGTGCACAAGCAAGGATGTCCTGTTCGACGCTTTTTCTCCTGTCACCTCCTTACAAAAGGAAGCTCGTGGCCATCTGTTTCAGGTTTTGGGGGAAGAGAGAGGGTCTGAGATGAAGAAAAGAAGGAGAAGAAGAGGAAAGGAGGGCCGCCGCCCCCTGATCTGCGTCTGCTGCTATGTACCAAAGAGGAGTGCTCAAGGAGAAGAAAAGTAGAAGGGAAAGGGGCCATCCCGTTGCTGCTGCAGCCCTGTCCTGTTGTCATGCCAAGTGGAAAGAGGGAGAAAAGAAGAAGAAAGGTGAGGAGGAAGAAGAAAAGATGGGTGACCATATCTCTCTTGGGTATGTTCAGATCTTATATTGGTGACCATATCTTCCTTGTGCAGCTTCTTTAAATGGCCCCGGACATGTCCATTTTCAGACCTTATATTGGTCATCAAACTCCTCATCCAGACCATTTGGCAACATGCACAAACCTACTGTCCGGCCTCCCCTTATGGATATATAATAGTCCTCATGCATAGCCATCTCACCCCCATCTGATGGCATATCCTCATAGTCACTCAAATGACCCTTGTTTGACCCATACTTCATGGCCACGTAACAGGTTGCATAACCCTTTGTTCTGCCCACTGTTTAGGCAGACAGATCAGTCCATGATCGGTTTACACAACCTACTGTCTGGCCTCTTTCTATGGCCATATGGCAATCCTTTTGACCTATACTCAGCTCTCTTCTATGGTCTTATGGTACCCCGTGCATAGCTCCTTACATACCTCCTGTCGGATGGCTGTAAAACCCATGCAAAAGAGTCCTTTGGCTCATTCTCCATGGTTTGACATGCTGATATCCCTCTCATCCTAATGGCCTTCCATATGACTCATCTCAGCTCTTCCTCATGCTCATATATATATATATATATATATATATATATATATTGCTTGCCACCCATGGTGCTGGGCACTAAGAAGTCGATGAGAAGAGTGGTCAATAACCCCCATGCCTCATCCTCCATCCATGCTTACACTTAATGCCCTCTCCATGATGCTGTTCTGCTGCAATTGGAGCTCCTACGGTTGATGGCACGTTCTTGCCAATGCCATACATAATGTTGCCCACCGTGATGACTATGTTACCACATGCTGTTGCAGGAACTGCCAAACCCCAAGATGTTGTCCATACCATGTCAATAACCTGTTGAGATGCTGCAGGTGATGAAGATGGTAGGCTGTTGTTGCTGTCTTAGCATATCCAGGAGAAGGGAGAAGAAGATGGGCTGAAGCCTTTTCATCCATGCCTTGAGGCTGCCACCATGCAACCCATACTGCCTCGACCCTCCTCCATGCTTCAGCCAATGTTGCTACCACTGTAGGTACCCGTAGGAGATGAAGTGATTGATGCTGCCATCCCCATGTATCCCAATAAGCCATCCCCTTAGCCTACTCTAGGAGCCAATGGACAGCAGGTCCTAAGGCACAAAGGCAACATGGTAGCAAGCTAATGAAGCTCAAGGGCCAATGGTCAGCAGCCTATGGGCCAGATCCGATGGTGGCAGCCCATTGGGCTTGAAGACAATGAAGAACAACAGGCCTGTAAGACCCAATGAAGCTCCAATAGGCCTACAAGTCTCAATGAAGATGGAACCAGCCTATAAGGCCCATGATGACAACCGGCATATAACGGCATTGGACAAATACACCATAACCATAGTGAAATTAAAAGAACATGATTAAGAGGTCAACCTGTTAGCTTAGGCCCCTTCATATTGACGGACCAACATTCAGGAATGTTCTCAGTCTATATTGATCCTGGACGGATAGATGGACAAGTTTCTCATGCTATATCGATCATTTCTCTTCTAAGTAGGGAGTATCAAACTTCATCTACTAAGGGAGGGTAATCTCACTAATTTAAGTGGGATGTCATGCATGTCACCATGATAGACCGAACCTTAAATTAAGTGAGGAATACCAGGAAATGATATATCATGCACATGGGAATATGGCATCATATCATATACCCAATGCATGATATCATGTCAATTTAAGTAAGGATCATGTCTATATTAGTCCCTCTTACATATCGATGTAATTAAATATACTCTATGACATATGAATGATATCATGTGTCAAATGTTCTATCTCATGGTTAGAAGACATCAATATAACTCACATAGTTTATGTGGAATGTAAACATGATAAGATGATTTTAAAAATCACTAAATCTGAAACCGATTATGAGAATATGTTCTCAAGGACATAAAAATGTCAATTTTCAGATTTAATAAAACCAACACTTAAACATATCGAATTTGAAAACTATAACATGATAAAACTAATGGAATCTTGGTCAGTTTGGATCCGAAACATTCATGCTAGTTTCAGATTTGATCATGGAATTGTAGGATAGAATATGGTAATCCCCAAAGTTTCAGATTTGAGGTTGCTCAAATCGGGTCACATATATGCATGTGATCAGATTTGATGGTCACATGACCATAGTCAAGCTATGAAATGGTACTCTCTAGATTTGAATATGATGGAAGTAGTTTCAGACGATGAATCTTTATAGTTTGAGAACTGTTAGAGCTAAAACATGTAAACTTCGGTTTGATTAGATGCAGCATGCCTAATGGCAATAGAAATGAGAAAGGATGATGAATGTAGGATTCAAACATTCGGAACTGAAATCTTTGAGGGCTAGTTTTGGCTGATCATGGTAAATCTGAGGATGATTTGGGAGGCTCAGATTTGAAGCATGAAGACAAGTACTATGTCTAAATGGGTGAGTTTCGACTAAGGTAGTCTTTGGTTTGAGAGCTGAAAATAAATATAGGCATGTAGATTAAAGAAGTAAAGGAAACCAGATCATGATTGAAATAAGGAAGGCACATTTTCTTGAATCAGAACATGGAAATATGACCTCACGAATTAGATACTCAGCCCTAATTATATGAGGTCAGTTTCTCAAACTTGGCGTCAGAATTTCACTCTGGGCACAGAGATAACAGACATGGAAAAATACTTTAGTCCTAGGCCTCAATCTTGTAAAAAATGGAAGGAATGTTATGAGATTTGTGAATCAAGTCGTATTTCGAACATGTCGGTTTTGGATCCATTAGAACACCCAAGTCTAAAAATCCATGATGAAAACTTAAAATGAACCTCAAGTCTAATGCTAAGATTTAAGACATGAAATCAAATGATAAAGAATTCACTCTAATCAGATACCATAACAATCTGATTTTCATTAAGTCTAAGATGTTATACTTTAAATAAAGAAAAGATAAACTTAAGTGCTTAATATTATGACTTAAAATAGAAAGAATGATAATGAAACAATCACGAACATGTTTTAAATCCATATCATAAAAATCAGATTTAAGTAAAACTCACTAAGTTTAGAATGTCAAGACTTAGATATCAGGAAAAATGATGAATTGAAATGATGACCATATGATAAAAATACATAACACATTGATTGAAGACCATGTGATAAAAATACATAACACATAATGGAAGTTGATCCGAATCACGCCATATAGACCTTGGGTCCACTTAACTCTAATAATTTAAATTATGTCTTAATGTTAAGACATTGAATTAAAAGAGTTAAATCAATATGTCAAATATTGTTTAAGAATATGCTAAGGAATATAACCTTAATATGTTAGAATCTTAAAATAAACTCTCATAAAATATAATGAAACTCGAACCAAACTTAATATACTAAGTTTGCATTCCATTGAGTTTATGGGATTATAGCTCCTGCATGCGTTTATGCTTTGTAGATGTATGTTTTCTATCTCTACTGAGTTGCATTGATGGTTTATCAAAGGTATTCAAGTATCTCGATGTAATTAACATTTGAAATTTGCACCTTCTGATGGAGAGAGATTTAAAGACATTTTTTTATGAATCCAAAATCTCGAGATGTTTATATTTTTTTGTATATGATGTATTTTGACTAATAATCTGATGAGATATCATGCATTTTTCATAAGTTGTACATGTTAGTTAGAGATGATGAAAATTCTTTTTCCAAATAAATGGAAATCAAATGAATTTTTAAACTATACCACATATATATTTTTATAATTTTTATATTGTTATAAATGAGGTTTCACAATCTCTATATAGATTTCTAATAATATATATTTAAAGTTAATATAAAAATTCTAGATAAATTGAAAGATGGGAGATTGAGATGGTTTGGACATGTTAAAAGTAGATCTCATGAGATGCCAATTAGAAAAATAGAAAATATTAAAATAACAGAAACAAAAAGAGACATGGTACACCTGAGTTAACTTAGAGAAGGGTAATTCAATATGATTTTAATGATTTAAATATCTCTAAAAAAGTAACTCAAAATCGACATAAGTAAAGAAAGAGTATCCATATGGCCGACCCCGGACTAAGGCTCGAGTTGAGTTAAAGTTAATATAACATACAAATAAATTGGATCAACCAATTCATCATCGGGTTATAGGTTTGGATGAGCACCCCTAACTGCGGCTACTTTCCAGGTTGGCGAAGAAATGAAAGTCAACTTTATCACTCAAGGATTTTGCTTTTCTAACAGATTTGTTACATTTTTCTCTTCATGGACTTCTGATGTTGTACATACTTCAAGAATTACAACTTTATCTCTAAACATGCTGCATCAAGTATATTTTTTAAACATGCAAAACTTTTATTTTCTAAAATTTTTAGTTAAATATCAATTTTCATTTGATAAATTTTTTTTTTTGAAATCTATACCCAAGATTGCAATGTGCCCCATGTAATGACAGGGAAAAGGAGGTGAAGAACTATCCGCAGAGCTCTCATCTGCACTACAAAGATGTTTGCTGGGTGGTAGGAGTGGAGCAGGTAGGCCATGCAACTTGCCAACTTTTTCTTTGTTCATCAAGTTATCAAACTTTTACTTCCTCAAACACCTAGATTAACACATCAGCACCAACTATTTAGCCTTCATTTTAGCATTTTGCATCTTCTAATATGCTCTTCGCTCCTTTGAAATTATTTACCCATCCAACTCAAAAAGTTAAGGTGACGACTGGAGATGGCCTCCTCTGACTTGCAAACTAATATTGCTGTTATCCCTTGGACCACAAGCAACAGGTGTAGACATGCATGGAACATGGATTCTTAGTCCTGTCCTTTGATACCACGTCGAAGTTAATGTACCATCTAAGTCAAAACCTAAGCACGTACACATTATATCTGCACCTATGTTTTTGTTAAATCCAATATGGTAATATTTATAATAGTCTTGTTCACATGCAATAGGAGCGGGAATAGATCAATCATCACTGGTGATTCTAGAAGGTAAGGTCTGTTGGGACTTGTATATTGATGGACTGGTTGTTAGCTCTGATGGCAATCTGCTGGATGCATTGGGTGCTGTTATCAAGGTAATTGATTGGAAGTTTCTTCTTTTGAAGGATCAATTTAAGATTTTCTTTCTTCAAATATTTGTTTTCTACCACTGCAATCTTGGCCGCTTAGTATTCCGTGATACCTATGTCTAGGTCAATTTGCCAAGTTTTCTCATTTTGACAAGACAGCCGATTGATACAATATATTTAGTGTTCTCTTCTACTTGTCTTCACTCCAGTTTTTGCGGGGTAGGGATGAGGATGAGGGAATTATGCTGACCTTTTTCCCATGCCATGATGTTGGAGAATTATTTATTCCTCTACTCTTAGAGCTCTATATATTTTCCAACTAATGAAAAACTCTTTTTTTAAAGGCCGCTTTGAGCAATACTGGTATTCCAAAAGTTAATATTGCTGCTGGAGCCTCGGCCAATGAGCAGCCTGAGTTTAACATCAGTGATGAGGAATATTTGCAGTTTGATACTTCAACAATTCCAGTCATCATTACTCTAACCAAAGTGAGTTTGCCTATAACTATATTCACTTTCAGAAGCAGTCATTGCATTATGGATTTTTGAGCTATTTGAAAATACAACTGAGAGATGCAATGTGCTTCTACGTCTCCTGGTTGATGTCACTATTGTAACCTCCATTGTAGCTCACTCGTTCAGAGAACTCATTTTCACATTTGCCACATCTGAGAAGTAGAGATCAAGCAGGTCACTGCCCTAAAAAAAGATTTTTAAATAACAGTCTTCGGATTGAGGCAACATTTCTCTTTCATGACCAACAATAGAGGAAGACGACATTCAGTTCTAGCCATTTATGTCCATGATGTTAAATAAGGATGCTTGAGATAAGAAATAGGAAGTGTTTATCATTGTTGATAAAGATTGGATTATACATGCGGAAGGCTTAACATATTCCAAGTTCTATGTGATTCATACTGGTGAGTTGATCGAATGGAGTTTTCTAGGAAATGCCAAGCTTAGATCAAGCATGTCAAAAAAAAAGAGTGCAGCGACAGAATCCAACAATTATAGTGCATTTTCTCCTTTATGTCCACTACGTTACTCTATTATGTAACTGCCTCTCTTTTCTCTGTCTTCTTTTGTGATCATATTTTCTAAATATCAGTGGAGCCATGCATATGGAATATGATAGTGGCATCATCTTCTGTTACTAAGTTCATCATCCTATCTCTCCTGTCCTGCAGCGTATGGCAAACTTATCTTGCTTATTTTTGTTTTTCTTCTTATTCTTTGTTAAAAGAACTATTTGCATCATATTGCTATTTTTGCAGGTAGGCAGGGAATACATAGTGGATGCCACCTCAGAAGAGGAGTCACAGATGAGCTCGGCCGTTTCAGTTTCTGTCAATAGAAATGGAAAGATATGTGGGCTCATAAAGCGGGGAGGTGCAGGTTTGGACCCCAGCGTGATTCTAGACATGATTTCTGTGGCAAAACATGCCAGCCAACAGCTCATCTCTCAATTAGATTCTGAGATAGATGCTGCAGAAGCAGCTTACGCAGGAAAAGTTCCTGAAGAAGATTCTTGACTGGTCTTGAGGTTATCAACCTTCAGCCTCACAGAAAGGTAGCGTCTTTTATGTTCGATGTTCATCCATCATCCATCGTTCCAGAGAATTCCTTTGTGGAGAATCCGTCTACCATCTTCTTAGTGTTTTTGACGGATGAAGTTAGGAAGAGAGTGTTCTCTTCCTCACTTACGTACCACCTTAGCTGTAATTTATTTATGGTGGGGAAGCGGGCTTTTCTCACCGTGTTTGCTCCCATCTTCACGGAGCAGCAAGGTCTGTTTACTGCCTGTGGTGGTATTGCAGAGGCTGTGGATAGAAATCAGTAAATCAAGTAAACTCAGCTGCATTGCCAAGGGAAAATTTGGAAGGTACATGCATGTCTTGCTATTCCTGGTTTTTGCTAAATCAAACCTACATCTTCGTCACCCTTAAAATACCATGATACTGGACAAAACAACATTTTTATTTAATTATTCATTTCTTGAGAACTAAACACAATTTACTAGTGATCCCGTTAACATCATGCCATCTTTATGATCCAACGGACTACACTCAGCTGCCTCTATGCAATGCTTCCTCCTGCTGTTCTTGTATGTGGAAGACAAACACAATGAAGCCATGTTCAAAGGAAGTAATACCTATATTTGAAAGAGCCTGGTTCAATATCCTCTTTACCAGATACGAATATAGTGGAACTCAAGTGTTGGATGTGTTGTAGATACGAATATAGCCATGTTTTCTCATTTCTATTTTTACATAATTTAGTATGACCATCTGTATTAAGATTCTCATTTCAATGACATTTAATTTGAAAACATGTCTCTTTTATTATTCATTATTTATTATCATCCCACATTGCAAATTTTATAACTTTACGATAAAATTATTTTGTAGCTTTAATGAAATCTTACCATTAGGGGTGCAAGCGAACCGATACACTCGACAAGTAACTCGAAGCTCGGCTCGATAAAAACTCGACTCGGCTCGTTTATTATGTTAAATGAACAAGCTTGAACAAAAAATAAAACTCGACTCATTAAGCGAGCCGAGTTTGAACAGACTCCTGCTCGGCTCGATAAACTCGCGAGCATTAAATATTATATTATATATTTATTTTTAAAAATTAAATTTTAAGTATTAATATTTATATATTGTCACTTAAATATATTAAATAATTCAAAAATTGAGTTTAAACTTAGATTGAGTTTCATAAATGAGTTAAATCTAAAGTTTCACAAATGACTTTTCATTGATTTTGACTTTATAAAGGAGTTTGTATATAGCTTAAGTTTGAATATGAATTGAATTTTAGTCTAACCACTACTCGAGTTCGAGCTCGACTTGGCTCGATTAATAAACGAACCAAGTTTGAACAAGGGTTTTACATACTCGTTAAAACTCGAGCTCGAACTCGAACTCGTGTAAAATAAACGAATCGAGCTTGAACACCATACTACTCGGCTCGACTAGACTCATTTGCACCCCTACTTACCATCACGCAGAATGTCCCAGGGCTAATCTCTACTTTATCGAACCTATTTTAATCATGTTGCCATTTTCTTTGCATTCTCTATTTTCTTTATATTGATTCAAGATTCCTGTATTGAGTATTTCGAGATGTCCCGTGAGATGCCCGGCCGACAGTTTTTTTTGACATCCCACAGCAGTGTGCTGTGTTCTCTTGGCGGGGAGGCACAAGTTCGATCCCCATGTTCGTTGCGACAGAGTTCATCAGAACAAACTTTTCCATCTTCTTTTATTTGATTTTTATTAAATTTATAACTTATACATTCTATCTTAGTTCTTTTGCTCATCGTAAAGCTTTATCCAAAGTGTTATTTTTCATAGCTTATGCAAAAAGGGTAAGGACATATTCATGCATTGTGTTTCATCTGTTGATATAACATCGTCCGCAAACTCCACTAATTTATCCATAATTAAAATAGGAAAATCTTTCATTTTTAACTTTAAGTCTACATCTGGTGCTTCATCGTAGTACGTAGGTTTTACATATCATCTGCATATACTCAACATGCCATCTTGGAGCTCCAGTCTCTCCTAAACCAATAATATCATGTAAAATTTTCTAATTGCATCACTATATTTTTATCGAATTTCCGATAGGAAAAAATAATTGTAATCATAGATCCATCAGACATAAATCGAAACTGATGAAGCTCGTGCGAGCAGTGCTTGCCGGTTTGTCGGGCGTTGAGTTTAGATCACCTCAATTCTCGAGTGAAAAGAATATTCTCTGTTCTCAATAAAAAAAGTTACGATATTAACCACTTAAGTGGTGGATAGTGAATTAATAAAATATTGATAACAGTTTAACTCTATTGATAATGAATTAATGAATCGTTATTGAATTACTATTGACGTCTTACAAATTTATTATCGATCTTAACATGACTCGTTATCGATGCGTAATGAGTTAGTAAAATGTTGATAACGATTCAACTCTTTTGAATAGCAATTTATCAAATTTGTTATTTAAACTATCATTTAAATAACCTAAGACCAACTTAAGATCGTGGCCAATTTTTATTGAAGGCTTGAAATATTTCCTCCACCGGGGGGCCGATCTCCGTCCCGCTCACTTTCCTCGCAGACGACGACAGCCGAGAAAGCCCGGCGAGTACACCCCGACGGTACCACCTCACCTTCCGCCCATCTCTCTCTCTCTGCCGCGGGGCGGTGGGCCTGCGAGGGAACGGACGAGGCCAGGCCAGGCCAGGCCGTCCTCGGTCGGGCATACACGCGAACACCTGTCGGGCGCCGCGTTTGACTCCAAAACCAGGACGTCCCCCCGGCTGCCGGACGCCACTCGGCCACTCGCCGTGGTGGCGTCCGGCTGCAGCGCACTCGCCCGCCGTCCCCCGGCTGTCGCGGGGGGGAAGAAAAGATCGAGGTACCGCGCGGCGCGGCCACCACCGTCCGGCGGAGCCGCGGGCTGGAGGGGCACCGTGCTCTCGTCCGGCCGGGAAGGCGCGGGGGAGGGCGGAAGAAGGTGACCCGGATGGGCAGGAAAGAGGGGGGGACGGAAACATCGATGAGAACGAACGACGGACCTCTCTGTTGCGGTCCCGTAGCAGCGAGGTGTACCGCCCAAGTGGCGGAGCCGTCGACGGGTGAAAGCGAGCGGCCATCGCCGGGCCCCGCTGCTCTGCGATGACGAGGGAGGGCGGCGCCACGGAGATGGTGGGGCGGCACGGGGGCCGGACGGTCCGCCGTCGTCCTCTGCCTTATTCCCGCGGCGCCTGCTGCCCGGATGCTCCGCCGTTGTCGTCGAAATGTCAGGCAACAGCGAGTGCGGGCGTCCTTCCTGCGACCACGGCCGTGTCAGAGATGACGCGGATCGCCGACAAGAAGCGCCTGTTGCCGTTGCACGGATCGGGAGGATCCCTGCCCTGCATCCAAACAAAAAACACCGTCTTTTCTCCGTTCGTCGTCTCAACCAGCGGATACCCGGCAGGCACCGATGTTGCTACCAGCCTACCGGGAGGGCCTCAAACCCCCATTTCTACGACCCACGGCCACGGCTTTTGCTTGCCTGGTGATCGAGCGTCGGCAGAACGATGCACTCTCGACGAAACACCCCGGCAAAACCTCATCTTTCGCGATGGGAGGAGGACGGCAATCTCCGGCGGGATGCAATAACCCAGGAAAATCATCAATTTTCATGATTGACAGGAGGTCCGGAGAGAAGGAATAACCCAGAAAAATCTCATCGTACATGACGAGACAAGGACGGCACAATCTCCGGCGGGACGCAGCAAGAAGAACGGATGCCACACTACTTGGTTAAACTCAGGCCACGGCGACCTGGGAGGGAGTTCCCATCAACTGAAGCAGCACGCTTCTTCACCGGAAGAACAAGCTGGCAGAACGGATTTTGAAGAAAATCTCTCAGCAGGAAAGCTCGACTTCACGGAAAAAGTAGGCGGCAGTGAGCGAGAAAATAGGCGGGGGCAACTATAAAGACGTGGATTTTATATCACATTCATGTCACATCTTCATAAGCATTTAAGCCCAGATGGGAAAAAAAATGACATATGGGCTGCTGAGCTATGAACTAGGGAGAGGGAACCACGGGCTATCCCAGATTCCGCAGTTATTTCCTTCGGGAAAGATGCTTCTCGTCACGCTCTGGTTCTGAGTTTCCGGCGCGCCTTCAGGTCGATCACTATGACCGTGATGTTGTCCTTGCTCCCCCTCTGCAGAGCAAGCTTTGACAGACATTCTGCAGCATACTGGGAAGCAGGGTCCGCTTCTCCGCCGCCCCGCTCCGCCGAGGATGTGACGCCGTTCTTTCTGTGCCACAGAAGGATCCTCTTGCGGGCGACGTCGCAGACTTCTTCATTGGACATGACGTCCCACAAGCCATCACTGGCAAGGACCAGGCACTCGTCCTCTTTCATCCTGGGCGTACAAGATACTTCTGGCTCCGGGATGATCCAGGGTGTCAAATATCTATCACCTGGAGGAAATTAAAAAGGAGAAAAACAACAATGAGACGCGAGATTGTTGGAAGAGCAGCTCCAGTGAAGCGGTCTTCAAATTGGATTTGTGCAAAGTTGTATGATCTCGGTATGAAATTCAGATGTTGAATTGAGCAAAGGTGAAATTAGTGCTATGGGGTTTCAATCTCGGACCATGAATAGGTGACAAGAAGTAGGTATAGCAAAATTAATGATGTACTTACAAGTGCCACTGATAAGTTAATTTCTCAGCCACAATGACAGCGACGGAACAAGGTATTCCTCGGAAAGAAAGAAAAAACCTCATTGAAGAAAAAGTTGGTTTTTTATTAGGCGTCATCTTTTGTTACTGCAGAGAACAATCATCAAGTCGTGTACAATAACTTATACTTCGCATCTCAAATCCCAGCACAACTCAGCTTAGAGATGAATTTCGTTTATACCTTGTACGAGTTGAAGGGTGCCATATTTCTGAAAATATAAAAAATACAAGAGCTATAAATACCCAATGTGGTCAATCTTACCTGGCAACAAAATATAGCCACTGATTGCTCAGGCAATATCAGAAGTGTATCTCCTTGTAAATAAATTTCAATGGACTATTAAAGACAAATAAATAGTCAATATGAGAGAACCAAATTGAGCATTTTTTTTGCAATTAAGATCAAAATTCACAACCCACTTAACAAGGTGATAAATAAGCAAAGGTTTAAACATTAAGTTGCACTGTCTTACCAATACAACCTACTTTTCTGCCAAAGCATGCATGATTGAAGTTCTGAATTTTTTTAGGTCAAGAAAAACTAATGATACGAGTGAGACATATCAGCCAAGTTGAGGTTCTCAATCGCCCACTAGAGGAAGCCAGACAATGGCACCAGTCTCCATGGCGACCATAAATTTCTTTACCTATTAGGGACATTTCAATAAGCAGGTATAATGTCCATGCTAAGTATCATTGTGCAGATCTTTCCTCTGTTTTTTTTTGTCATTGGACTAAATTGCTGACTTGATTATTGCAGGAAACAACCTCAGGATTGCTTAGGCTTCTAGCTATTTTAGGAATTAGGATCTCAGAATTTGTTCAATCCTGGTTCCTATCAGGATTGGATTGTCTAATATACCCCATCTAGGAGAAGCTGTGACTTGGCAAGAAATCAAACAGAAGCAGCCCAACTTGGTCATGGCTCCATCCAAATTGGCCTGAGTCACTGCGATTGGCCAATCCTAGCCAATTCAAGGGTAGATCAGCCCATTGGTCTTAAATACAGAACCAGTGCAGATGAACAATCTCAATCAGGATAGACTGATTCCAGATTGGCTGATTCCTGCATGGAATCTGCCAATCCAGCCCATTCCAGCCAACCCAAGATGATGCTGGCCTGGGACTGATCTATTGCCTGCAGAACTGGATCAGCTACTGGTACAGATCATATTTCTATCATTATCAGCCAATTCTGTAAACCATGTTTTGCTTATGTCTCTTCTGACTTCTCCATTGCAGGTCCAGTGGCTGACATCTGCAATTTATACCTCTTTCTGATGGATTTTGACCTTATCTCAAGTGAGCTTAACTGGGACAAGACCAAATACATTTTGACCTTCAATCATCGGACTCAAGACTGCATGAAGTAATTTCGAAGCCTACCTAAAATGATAGAAGCACGTTATAAACTATGAAACTGACACCTCAAGTTCATTTCTATTTTCTGCCACTTTGATCAGGATTATAAAATTGATTTTCGTTCTAAGTATAGCACATTGCCTTGAAAAGATCGGCTACTCTGACAATAAGAAATCTGGTAAATATTCATTTTTCCATCATTATGTGAAGTGGAATAAAAAAGAAAAGCCACGAAGCTGACAAACAAGATGCATCCATAATATTTATCCAAAGGAGTCAAATTAAAAAGCCCACAAAGCATAGTTATACAAGGAGGCATATCTAACATTTTCCATCAGAGAAGGTTATAACGGATTAGCACTGTTATTTTTCTTTGTACGGTAGTGGTTCCCTCCAGCTTTACGAATACGGGCATGTGTAGGTAATTAGGATATCAGACTGTAGAAGTAAGCAGACAAAATTGTAACATCAGCCTGTCAAATTAATGCGATCTTTCGAGCCTAAATCTGGAATTCGCTTTTTGGTTGTCTACGAGAATTTACAACATTTCGCAAATGACCTAATATTTACATAGAAAGGCACATGAACACATACCTATTGACCTTGACATTGCCAAAACTCCAAACACACGGTATCCGTTCCACTGAATAACCTTTCCTCCGGCCGCTTCTATCCTCGCATACTCATCTTCCCTGTTTGGCTGAACCCAAAAAAAAAAAGAAAAGATGTTGCACAAGTTTGACAATTTTTTACATGAAGTTCAAACTTAAAAAGAACCCAATTAGGGTATGTGGCCTTGATCTCACCTTATGATCCACTGACAAAGCCAAGGGCTGCTTGCCCCGGCAAAGCACTGCCCTTGAATCCCCACAGTTGGCGACGATGATGTGAGAAGAGCAGAGAACGGCCACCACGGCGGTAGACCCTACGGTTTCCGGCGCAATGGCTTCAGCAGGAGGAGCGCTGTTGTTCTCTTCAGAGCCGCCGGAGCCTCCTTTTCGTGCCCCGCCCTCCACTTCGCCGTCGACCTTAAGAAAGCAGTTCACAAAAGCGGTCTCCCATAGCTTCCGGCAGCCATCTTCGTTGCTGCATCTTGGATCTTCCTTAAGGTTCAGAATCTCCTCGATCAGTGACAAATGCACACGTTCCCGACAGTAATTAGCCACCTGGAAACATCGGATTTGTCGAAAGATTCAGACAATAGTTGGAGGACAAGAGGGAGGACAAGAAAATGGAACCTGGGCGCCGCCATGGCCGTCGTAGACCCCGAAGAAATGGCCGGTCAAACGAGTGGAATCCGTGTTCAGACCACCGTCCACCACCCGGGCGGCGTTTAGCATCCAGAGAGGAATCTCCAAGAACCAAGGGACCGCCGCCGCCGCGTCTTCCATCTCCGGTCGTCTCCCGCAAATGGAGACATGGCCCCAGAGCGGACCGTGCTCAGACACCGGCAAACTCCGGCGAGCCGCTCCACCGGGCCAGATTTCTTCTTCCGCCTGCACGATGGCGGGCGACACTGCTTGCAACGCGAAATCGCCTCCGGCGACGACCAGAGGCTCGGGCACGCTCGATTCTCCGGCCACGGAGAACGTGAGGAAGGCCTCTGAGCCCCTGCTGAGTACAGTCGTCAGGGCGTCCGCCGAGCTCGGCGTCCCCGCATTCGCATTGTCCGACGCCGCGTCCGGCAGCAAGACCTCGTCCACGAAACTGCAGATGCTGCTGCAGTCACTGGCCACCGAGCACGACCGCTCGAGCGGCGGATTCTCGGGTTCCAGCACGAGCACTTCGTCCTCGACGCTACTTTGCAGCATCCGACACTGCAGATCGACACCGTCCACGGCCTCCTCCTCCATCGCCACGGCACCCGTCTCATCATGCCCCTGGCAACTGCTGCTGCTGCTACCGCCACGGCCGCCGCCTCCCGAGGGATCCGCCATCGGATCGGAAAGCAAGCTCGCCGTGTCAGTTATCAGCTTCAGCCGCGTGAACTCCACGTTGCCGTCGCAAAGCGAATTCCCTACTACCCTAAAAGGCAAAGCAATCGCCGGAGACATCATCTTCTCCATCGGCTCCGCGCCGCCCCCTCGGACGTCCGTCGCCCCCGCGACGCCACAAGCCCCTAGAGTAGCGGCGGCAGCATCAGGAGGAGAAGGATCCGCAGCATCGCCCGGCACCATCCAAGGCCGTAGTGATCACATGAGCCGCCATTGCTTGAGCGCGGCTACTTGCTCGCCGCCCGCCATCGAGGGCAGCCCCCCACCGCAATTCACGGGCTGCTCCAATCCCCGCGGGCCTCAAATCCAGGAGCTCCGCCTGCGTCCCGCCGGAGCTTCCCTCCGGTTACGGAACCCGCAAGCTCCGTGCGGCGGGGAAAACAAAACCGATCTGGAGTCACCGTAGCACGGCCGCACGAGCTCCCCTCCAAATCTGCACAGCACAAATCATACCAGGACAGAAGAACACACGAAAATTTGGGAGAAAATGCCCTAATCCTTTCCTTGGAGCACGATAAAGGGCGCGGGGAGAAACCAGAACAGATTCACGGGAAAAGCCACTCAAATCTGGGGATCGCTGTGGGTTCCCCAGATCTGAAGGAAACTCAAGAACAACAACGTAACTCTCTCTCTCTCCCCCTCTCTTACAGCTGACGAGGCATCTCCCTGTAACCGGAGATCCTCCTCTTCGTCGTCGTCGTCTTCGTCTTCTTCCCTCCGTCGTGTGCAAGATCAGCTGTCATCTCCCTGCTGGACCAGCGCCCATGCATAGCTAACCTGCAGGGAAAGCAGCAGCAGCAGAGAGCCACCTCCACCACTCCATGACCGCCACGGCCGGCAGCTACCAGCAACTCTCTCCTCCTCGTCTTCCTCCTCGCAGCGTGTGGTGGTCAACAAGCCCTGCACAGCACTGGTCTTCCGCCCTTCCAAGAAGGTGGAGGTGGAGGAGGAGGAGGCCGCCGGGGATGAGGAGGGAGGGGGGAGGAGGCGCTGACAGGTGTCAGGAAAATATCGAGATCGGCAAGCCGCCTTCTCTCTCCGCGCCAGCGTGCGCGGCGGGAGGAGGTATAAATAAATAAAAACTATTTTTATTTCCGGGGAGAGCGAAAAAAGAGTGAGCATCCCGAACTATATTATTGTTCGGAAAGATTACCTTAAAAAAATTAATTTAATGGGCATCAATCATTTCGGTTAATTATTTATTAAAAAATCCATAAAATATAATACGTTTTGTTCGAAGTAATTTTAACATAAGTGATTTTCGGAAAAAATACTAATTGATACAATTATCAAGGATTTAGGTGACGTCTGATTCGATTGGAGTTTTAATTTCATCTCTAATTTCTAGTAGTTTTTTAATATAATCTAAGTCGTGCATCTTTAAAATTAAAAAATAAAATAAATCATTTATAATTAAATGATTTTTTAAAGAAAATGACATTCTTAAACGTTCAAACGGTTTGCCAAGCGTTCTCCATCGTCCGAGGTTTGACCAAATAAAAAATTAGAAATTTGATCAAATCGGGTTTAAAAGGTCAGACATCATTTAAGTTGATTTACACTTGGTTTGACTCCATAAAATATTTAAAATTTTAACCTTATCTCTATTTTTTCGATGGAACACAAATTTCATCCATCTACGTCTCGAAATAAAAAAATAATTTGCACGAACCAACTCAAATCAAGTTGGTTAGGTCAATTTTTTATCAAAAATCTCTCAACTCTTTGAGATCAATATCTCGAATTTTTCAAGAGAGATGTCATTCTCTGTTTTAGATTGTAATAGAACAAAGTAAAAAATTACTAAAAAATTATTTAATTATTATTTTTCGTCAGAAAAACGTGGGACGATATTATTATCTTATTAATGATATTATTATAAATATTATGATGTTCTAAAAAAAAGATATTATTATTTTCTCAGCGGGGATGCGGTGGGATTGCATCTGACCCGGGCGGGAGGACCTCCTTTGGAACGACTGGCGGAGGTGGCGCCACGTCACCGCCGGATTCGAGGGCTATATCAACAACTATATACGATTTCTGATTTTTATAGTTTATGAGTTATAAATTAATATCTCCAATTTATTAATTTAAGTTATACTCGGGTGGGATCTCCATCGAACCCCATAAAATGTGTCGAGCAACTTGTTTGAATACTTTTTCAAATATTTTTTTTTAAAATCAATCATGGGCATTTAGTGAATATATCGGTGCTAATTTAACATACAATTCGGCCGGCATCAGGGGCCTGGATGTAAAACGCACACGCCTACCGGTGTGAAAGAGAGGGAAGACCGGAAGACCGACGGGTGGCTTGCGGTCCTGCGGGGCATCGGACCGCCACGTGTCCAGCTCCCCGACACCGCCGTCGTGCGTGACCGGCACGAGACGCCGAGCGGCGCCGGTTTGGCATCGGAGTCCCCCGGGCCGGTGGGTCAGCTGTCGAGGTCGTTCCAGTAAATGACGCCACCGCCGCGGCTTGTCCGTTTGCGGACCGGCCCCGTTCGGTCGACACGTGTCGGAAGCTGCCAGGGACTTTTCCGTGCCAGTCAGCGACGTCAGGAGCACGTGGTACGTGGATCAAGGCCGCGTCACGTGCAGGAAAAGTCGCGTGGGGCCCGAGGCGACGGAAAAGGTTTCGGAGGAGCTCCGTCGAGTTCCATCCAACTCCAGCTCCAGCTGGCAGCCGCCGGTGGACCGGAAGTTCAATCTAAAAGCTTCTTTAAAATCAGATAGTTCGTAATATTTATAAAACTTCGACTCCGTCTAAACTTCTAAACGGTCCCTCTCATATTTGAATTTTAACATAATTATAAATTTTGATATAAATTTAATTTTTTATTTTAATTTTATTTTATATATTTAAATAACACTATAAAATTATTGATACTCGTAATTTAATTTTTAAAATAAATATTCAATTAATACAGTCCAGTTGAACCAACTAGGTAATAAATAAGTTGAGTCGAACTTTTATCGTACCGAGTTGTGAACTACCGTCTGGTGCATCGGTCCGTCTGCCCTTGATCAACAGTCGACAATGTCGAAAAACTCATTCGTCGTTGGGGTGCAAATGAGTAGAGTAATGCCGAGTGGTATGCCGTTAAAATGTGACATGTTTATTTTTAAATGAGTTCGAGTTCGAATTCTAATTTCTACTCGATCTTTGTTCAAGTTTTATTCGTTATTTGATCGAGTCGAACTGGAGTTTAAGTAGTAACTCCACTCGAGTTAATCTATATTCGAGTTCAAATTCAATATGAATTTATTTATAAATTTTGATCTCGATCTAAGTTTACTCGTGGAACTAAGTTTACTCTAACTAATTTATGCAACTGTAGTTAAGTAAAAACTCAAAATAAATTTTTTTGCCTTATTTTCTATATTGACTGACACGGTATAGCTCTTGATATTAATAATTTGTTTTTTTAAATAAATAATCAATGCGTAGTAATTTTAATCCAGCTACTCACTCACGAGTTTCTTTCTTGATGGACATCCTTACTCACCGCATGACCGAAGTTACAACTTAGCCGACGATGTTAGAAAGGAGCTGGGGCGCAATTAAATAAAGCACACGAGATTTGTTCTTGATCCCGTGATAAACTTGTAGATGGTGAAAAAAATACGTTCCTGGGCAGTCGTATTTTAATTTATCCTCGCATGATTTCTCTAGAAAATGCGCATGGTTAGGTTCTTTTCGAGAGTTTTTTATATTATGGATGTTTGATTACGTACAGAAATATTAATATACATATCCATGTTGCACAATGTTCTCGTATCCTAGCTATGTTTTTAAGGACCCAAACTTAAATAAAAAAAAACAAAAGACCAACTATTTCATGGGTCTAGATGTAAAAAAATATATATCTTGTCTAAATAACGAATCAGACTGACCTTATCATGATATTATTAATTTACACAGGACATAGCAAAACAGAAAGGAAGATGGGATAGCAAGTCAAACAAGTTACAAGTTGAAGCTGATTAGAAAACTGACTTCCTCCCCACATCACGTACTTGGAGTAGAAACTACACGCCATTACAGCTGAGGGTGACTTGATCCCAGCTAATGCATGCTCATCGATCTATGTTTTATATAGTTAACGGTTAACCCACGCAAATTAACCAAGCCGGCAAACCCGAGTTCAGCTAGGGTTAAGATAAACCAGATGGTTAAGTCAGGGCCTCCCAAGGTGATTTAATTGCCAAAGAAAATTGTAGACAAGATAAGGTTGACTATGAGTGAGCTTCAGATTGGCTTTTGTTCTCCAGGACCCATCTATTATTTTAAACAAAAAGTTTGAACCAAACCAAAAAAAAAAAGGTTCAATCCAAGGTTAGGTCGATAACTACCAGCAGTTTAATATTGATTTAAAAATTTAACTTGTGAATGTTGATAATTTTACGATGTCACTTTAATATATGAAATAAGTTAAAATTTTAAATTAGATCATACTTCATAAACATGTTCAAGACTGACAAATCTTGAGCTTGACACGAGGAGATGACGATGTGTCAGGTTTGAATAGGAGTCAAGCATGTTGGCCAGTACTGTTAACCTCGAATATGAGATTTTCTAAAGACAACTTGATTTCGATGATAATTAATATATTCAAAGCACTCGCTCTTTCATCCCATAACCCATAGGACTAACGATTGAATATTCCGATAATTGATCAAAATTAGAATTGGAAACAGTGTGTCCTTTTTCCCAATTTTGATAAAAATTACACACCCATGCTTAAAACTATGATATATAAAAGTATAAAAGTATCAGATCAAAATCGAGTAGTAATACGAGATTTGTTAATTTATTCTTTTGAAAAAAAAATTAATAAAAAAACAGAATTTATCAGATTATCCAATTTCCACAACAAAACCAAAGTCAAAACGAAAATTCAATATCAGGATTCCGATTTCATAATTAAAATCTGATTCAAATTTTCACAACTTCGATTAAAATCAGAGTAAAAAAAATAAACAAATATATATGTATATATATATATTCCTTCCCTCCAAGATTGTCGCCGCCGGCCCCACCTTTTTTCCCAGCATCCATCTTCACCATTGTTTCTCCCCTCCATCAGCAACCCTTCCCCCATGCCGTGCCCCACCACCCAGCCCATGCTACCCTCCGCCGACCAGATCGGTATTTATCTAGGGCTGGCTGCTACGTGCTCCTGCTTCCTTGAATATCCTCCTCCGCCCCCCACATGAAGTGCGTCGAGAAGAACATAAAATAACACGACACAACAGAGATGGCAAGCAGCGACGACACCATACAGAGAGATGTGATGCGGCAGAGATGCTCTGATCAGCATGGGTGAATATCACGGAGATGCCCTCAATGGATTCTGTGATCGATTCTATTCGATCAGCAGACTCGTATTGTTGCCGACCGCATATACCACAAGTATTAAAATAGAAGCGCATGAAAATTCTAGAGATTTTAAAATAAATGTTAGGAAGATGAGGTTACATTTATAATTGAGATAAATTGTAAGAACAGATATATATATATATATATAACACTATACATTTTATGCCCAGTTTGATGATTATATTGAACACTTCTATGGCTATCAATAGCTGTCGATATTAATATTAAAACTCCGGCTCAAATAAAGTGGAACATGTAATACAAAGATGGATACATATCAATTTTGATGCTCTGAACCAAATAGGGCATTAGGCAAGACCTCCTTTTCGATGCTCCTACACGACAGTTGCTTTGAGCAGCTCTTTCCTCCCAAATAATTTGGATCCGTGCTTTTTAGATGTTAATGTATATAGACACATAAATACACATGTACATATTTGTACACACTTACAATATTCACGCGCTAGAGAAAGGAACGAGATTAGAGTCTGCGGGCAGATCTTTGGGGTTCTGTCCTGCAGGTGATCCTGCGGTTTCCCGTTGAACATCAACATTAAAATTTCACACTGCGGACCATCTAAAGGCCCGTTTGGTTAGAATATTAAATCTAGTACAATATTATTCGATGTTTCTACCAGATACATCACCATTAGATGTCATACTACCCAACATCAAAGTAATAAGATACTTGCGGCTAATACTCCAACCAAACAGGTCCCAAGTAATATTGATATAGACACTCAATGTTGCACCATGATTAATACTACATAACCTTCAATTTTATATTAGAGACATCAGCGGCAACGACGATGCCTTCAAATATGTTAAAACTGAAATTGACGTAAGCGAGTACTACATCTGTGGAGACCCTGTAGAAGAGCTATGTAGATATAAGGCAACAGCCAGGTGGATGGCCTCCAACAGGCGACGGTTGTTCTGGTAAACACTTAACAGGGAGATTGTGAGGGAAGAGAAAACATAGAAAATAGGACAGGAAGAGACAATAGAAAAGCCCATGCCGGGGAGTGGAGATAAACTAAATGGACTGTGAAAAAGAAGATTATGGGGGTCCGATAAATTAATCATTAGAAATTATTTTTATCGGATAAAGGAGTAAACGGGTACATTGTCACACCCACTGTTTATTGTGCTCATTCAAACCGAAGGTGCTTCACAAGGAGATGCTTCACGATCCATGTCAAACAAAATCCGAGAAAAAGGGACCTAAAAGCCAATGTGAGCCGATCTAGTGGACTGAAGATGAGTAGAAACACCTACTCTATGTAGTCAGAGGCGTGAGACGACCGAGGCGAGGGACCCCTCGCCTCGCCTCAGGCACTTGAGGCGGGCGCCTCAGGCGCCTGAAGGGATAATTTTTTATTATTATTATATTTATTTTCAAAGTTGGAAGTATATATAAAAAAATTGAAAATATATAAAAATATAGTGAATGCATCATAAATGTAGAAAATATATATGAAAATACAGGAAATATATCTAAAATGCAGGAAAAAATATAAATACAATAATTATGTCCAAAAATGTAGATAAAATTATCTAAAAATGTTGAACATATCTAAAACAATGTGAGAAATACAAAAACAGCAGAAATTACATAAAAATGCATAAAATGATGTCCGACTTGTTTGGTAAATTTTATCAAACCAAATGAAAACAACGTTCGACTTCTCCACCTCTTCGGTGTCCTATTAACAACGATTGAATCACGTTTATAACATAAACCGAAAATAAAAAAACAAAAGAACATACCTTTTACGGCTAAACACGATCTTTTGACAAACTATGACAATAACGAAGAATTAAGATGCTATTAGGAGGATGTTACGTTACAATAATGTGCATAAATACAAAAAAAACTCAAAAAGAAAAAACGAAAAAAAAAACTCAAAAAACCCTAAAACACACCTGCGTAACACCTTCAAGAATGAGGTGATGCCATAGGGAACTTCTCCAGCACAAGACGGCGTCAACGGCGGGTGCTACGGCCGTAGATAGCGGCAATGGCGGGTTCTCCGATGGCGAACGGCGGTGAGGGGCGCTGGAGGGGGAGGCGGACAAGCTTCCGCAGGCTTCCGGTTCAGGGAAGAGAGGGTCGCGACCGTCGGGGAGAGAGAAGAGGGCGGGGAGGGGGTGTTTTAAGTCAAATGGATCCGGGCCGGGTCTGGTTCGGGCCCGGATCCTGTCGCGACCGAGGCGATCGCCTCGCCGCCTCGCTGCGCCTCAGCCGCCTAGGCGGCTGAGGCGGATAAGGCGTTCGCCTGAGGCGAACGCGGGTGAGACGAGGCGCTGCATCCTCGCCTCGCCTCGCCTCATCGCCTAGGCGGCTGAGGCGCTCGCCTCTGATAACATAGCACCTACTTTCAACAAAACCAGCTGGTGATGATCGGCATTTCCCTCAACCGAAGAAGTAAATAGATGTTCTCACTAGACGTCTCTGAATCAAGAAATTGCCTGTTCATGCTACATTTTGCTTCATCTGGGGTGATCGACTGAAACAATCAAGGACACGGAGGTTCTTCCAATCTCTTCATCCATAAAATACACCCTTATCTGTAGTTTCATAAAAACATAAAGGTACTTCAAGATATGTTGGGCCTACCTGAAACTGCTTCATTGTCACCAGTTCAATTAAGTATGCAGACAATACAATCGATGTGATCGGCCTCAAACTCTGGCACCCAGGCAAGCAAGGAGCTACCAGCATCTGAGTAGCTGTGATTGGACAACAAGAGAGAAACAGTAAATGCCCGTCTATAAAACATTTAATCTGAAAATTGAGAAAAGGAGGTTTTGGCTTTTGACTGATAAACACGAAGCTGAGTAACAGCAAACAGAAATGGACAGTGATGGCAGCGATGAATATCCATCATTTGCCGTATCTTGTCCACTTGGCACTGTGATGTCAATGATGTTCGTTGACCATAAATGAACGTTAAAAAGTGATTTATTCAAACCTTAAGTCCCATGAAAATCACAAGCTGTTTGATTTTGCAAAATGAAAGTGTCATGCTAGACGTGGAAAAGGGAACTGTGCAAACTGAATCCTCAAAACAGGCGCATCTGGTTTCTTATCATCAAACTTGTAACCTGCAGAGGAAGAAACCAATCAAATTGCTTCACGTGATAGGTTACTCCCTTTGACAGCAGATAGTAAATTATATCAAAAAGAAAAATCACAACTCAAAACGGTACAGTTTACTTCCAGTAAAGAGGTGCAAATGAATGAATAGATACAAGGTGCTTTCCTGACTCGCTGAAAATACATAAAATATGAATGACTCTCTGATCTTAGATATTTGTACTTGATTCCTGTAAGCTTTCAAGAAATGAGATACAGGTCCCCAGCAGCAGGTTATTTCTACGCATATAAATTAGAAATAACTTGCTGTTAAAAGTTAATATATAAGTTAGATAAGTTTACAGGGAGCAATAATCAAATACTCGGAGATGGGGTTATTCTGATTCTCTATGTTTTGAGGGTTTCAATATTAAAAGACCAATATCCTTAAGAGCCTGATCTTACAATCTGGTCCATCATGGGAATAGCATCTCTTAAATCTGGAAAATATCCTTGGCTGTTCGGTCATTTTAAGTCTCATTCTCAATATAGATTGTGGTGAGGGAATGGTGAGGCTGCCAGGTTTTGGAAGGATAAACTGTGTGATGGTGTGATTATAAAGAATGACTTTCCAAATCAAATGTGCTGTTCCTTCGTCTGTTAAATTACATAAATAGTTAGGCTGTGTGATGCTAACTACTACCTTAACCTCTAGAATGTCTTAAAGAGAAACTTTGGTGAGCAAGAACCATAAATTCTTTACATGTCGAGTAGCTGTGCTATATGAAGTTGTATTCAACAAAAAGTAAGTGAGATTTTGGAGATGAGGAAAATAAAACCAGTTTCCTGTAAAGTTCGCTTGCAGTTTCATTTATTCTAGAGCATGGAATGAAATCTCTTTAGAATGTCTAGCGATCTCCTGTTGTTCAAAAAAAAAGAAAAAGTCTAGAGATCTCCCAATACCCTCTCTCCTTGCCTCCGAGAAACGAGATCATCGATATGAGATCTATATAAATATCCATCTATTATCCTTTATTTTTCCTAACTTTAAAGATCCATACTCATGCAAATTGTCTTATATCATTCACATTATCTCTCATTCTTTTTCCAATTATTAATTAATTAGATGACTTTACAAAGTTTATACATGTTACAAATCTATTGTTGCATCTATCCAAAATATTATCAAGGTGTTATTGACTCATTTCTACTATATTTTATAAATTAACATTCATATATGACCATATGCGTAAAAGTGATTTAAAGTGTCACACAACCTCTCAATTTAAAAGAAATTCTCTTCCCTTGATAAAGTTCAAGAAAAAGTTTAGATCCATGTTAGAACCCACTAATGTATCATCTATTAACAATAATCATTCTTCGTATATCTGTTTTGATTTATCTTGTCAACATCGTTCATAAGACTAAACAAGTACTCAACATTCTTGATATGTCTAGAAGTGTCGATACTCTTAAAAAATGTAATGCTCTCATAACAATAAATAAGAAAGTCAATCATAAATCTCTTTATAATTCATGTCCATCTGTCACACACTATAGTGCAACCCCTTTCTATCTATATTGACTTGAATCTATCTATCTATAAGAACAACTCAACAACCTCTACATCTAACCCACTCATAAATATACTTAGATGTTGAGACTTTTAATCTCGGTTCAGTCTCACCGATAGCATCAACCATGGTCTGAAGATATAAAATGGTGGTTGCATGGGATGGGACACCTATATCAAAAAAAAAAAATTTGTTAATATTTTTTTAAAAAATAGTTAAAACATATTTGAAAGAAGTTAAGTTTTGATATACTTGCATGTAACATTACTTACAAATGTACTTGATTGCCTTCTTTACCGCCCCTATCATATCTTTAACTCCTTTCAATGTTTGTTTTATTGTCATTTGACTCTTGTCACTCTACTTATACATGGAAGTATTTGTCGGCTGAACTGATTATGACTGACAGAACTCACTATTTCAATTTGATTGATGTAAAGAGTGAGCTTTCTTCACATTTAAACGCCTAACAGTAGATTCTCATATTCCCTTCTTCTCTCCTCATCTTCACAAGTCTGACACTTGCATGCATTGCTCTTCTCATTTATGTCATTTTCATCATTTGAACTTGATGCATCAACCTCAGCTTTGAGCTTTTCCTTTACTTTTTTATGACTTTAGGACATGAGATTTGTGTCACTTAACTCATCGCACATATTGGCTCTATGCTCAATACGTATCTCTCTCCATGACACTCTTGCAATTAAATATTACCTTATTTCTTCTTTGAGCTTTGCTAGTATCTTGTCACATTTCTTTCTTCGTATTCTCACTAAAACCATCTATGTGTTGTTTGAGGTGGTAAATATCTCTATTCATTTCCTTTCCACATCACATATATTTCACTCTCTTCTTATTAACATTTAACATGTGTTCATGTTGTCATCTAACATCACAATGTGCAAGGGCACTCTGCTCCATGTCTAACATTTTTCCTACACATAGAAAAAGTAAAAAACATAGAACTCGTGTTAAATAAATGAAAGATTTCAAACAAGCATCTGGTTTTAGATCCAATCCAAAGGGGCAAAGCCATGGGGGGCAGAGAGAGAGAGAGAGAGAGAATTAGATCACCCTTCTGGGTAACTTCGGTAGCAAAGGTTCCCCCTATGGACAAGGAACAAGAGGGGGGGAGGAAGAATCCACCCGACCGGCCTTAGAGGGGAGGGAAAGGAAGGGGGGGGGGGGGGGGGGGGGGGGGGGAAGAAAGAACACCATATCAAGAGGGTGCTCCTTGCAGAAGGGGATTCTAACAGGGACATCGAAGTGAGAGGGAGCCCTAGATAAGAAAGGGAGGGTCGAGGAAGGGAAGATCAGGAGGGAGGAAGAATAGGCCAACCCCCCACTAGGATTAGAATCGGGCTTGATTTCGATCTTTTCGGGTTCTCGATGAATCAGCCAATTCCCTAGGATCAATTAATGCAAGGCTAATCTAGGTTGATTCCTATAGGAGTCGGTCCTGAACTATGTTATCCGAGGCGTGAGGCGCCTGAGGCGAGGGACCCAGCGCCTCGCCTAAGGCGCCTAAGGCGGGCGCCTCAGGCGCCTGAGGCGTTTTGAGGTGGCGCTGCAGGCGGTGTGGTGCACCGGCTGGAGTGGCGTCAGGGGTGGAGGCCGGAGGTAGCTTCCGGTGGCGGCCGCAGGTGCAGCTGCAGCTGGCGGAGGCGGAGGCGGCGGCGGCCGCAGGTGAAGCTGCAGGTGGCGAAGGCGGCGGCGGCAGCTTCCAACGGCGGCGGCTGGGGCTTCCGACGGCAGCGGAAGTAGGGGCGGCGGCGGCTGCTGGGGCTTCCGATGGCGGCTCTGCAGCTGGCGGAGGCAGCTTCCGGCAGCGGCGGAGGCTTCTGGCAGCGGCGACGGCAATGGCGGAGCCTTCCCAAAGCGGCGGCAGCGGCGGCAGGTGCAGCTGCAAGCGGCGGCTTCATCCGGAGGCAGGGGCAGCGTCGGGGGCGAGGGCCTGGGCATATGAGGGTTCGGGAGGGAGGGAGAGAGAGAATCGGGAGAGAGAGAGGATCCGGTAAGACCGGATCCGGTTCTTACCGGACCGCAGGGGGGAGGCGGGCGAGGCGCGTAGGGCGCCCGAGGCGCGCGATGCGGCGGGTGAGGCGCCGGAGGCGCTCGCCTCAGGCGGAAAACGGCAAAGCGAGGCGGTTTTCAACCGCCTCGCCTCGCCTCACCGCCTAGGCGGGTGAGGCGACCGCCTCTAATAACATAGGTCCTGAACCCATCATTCAAGGCAGTGCTGATCCAACCCTAGAATCGGCCAATACCGACCTAGATCGGCCGATTTTATGAGTTGAGTCCAATGGTAGCAGAGTGACAAGCTGGTGTAGTTTCTTTCTAAGTCAGATTTCTTCTATCTCCCGGTGGCCTTCAGGATGTGTTGCAACTTGAGCCATACATTTGTGAACTTCATCACCACAACAATGATAAAGAGACTTCCACCGTGCCTTTAAAAGGTGTGGTGGTGTAAGTTTGTCAATGCAGAAAGGTATGTAAGATCACATATGCAAGGATCGAGGGCATTCATCTACTTCAAAAGCATTTTCAAGGGCACCACTTTCCGATGCAACACCCCCAACATTCTCGCACCACAAGACAACACCAATCAGAGCTTCCTGCAGGGGCGACACTAGCACATGGGGCATGAAGTTGAAGGCCTAAGAAAACATAATGACACCTGTAATGACAGCCACTACAGTTCTCAATCCTTGTATATTTAGAAGAAGGTCATTTTGCAGGCACTGTTTGCTACTTAAGAAGCTACAAGCAAAGCCACAATTGTAGCCAAGTAAACCAAATCATCTCCCTCTTCTGCAGCAGTAAAATGAGTGGATGTCTGTCGGTAACTGATGTTCATGCTTGCGCCCTATGCAATGCATGGCCAATTTGCAATAAGAAGAGGGTGCTTCCCAAAAATAAAAAAATGGGCTATTCCTAACCCCTCCGAGTCTTGCATTTGAGTTCTGCATTGAATCTTGCATCTCATCAAAATAATAACATGTAAGATGTTGAAGATCACAAGTTCAATGAAGATTGTGTTCAAAATCCCGTTCAACAAAATCAATGATGGCTTAGTTAATTTCTAAACTTATGGATATGCCCAAATTGTACAATGGAAATGATGATTCCTATCTAGATATCTTGACATGTTATGTATAATTTGTATCTTCAACTATATTCTTATAGTATATTTATATTTCTTTACACCAACATGCATCATCTCATGCATCTCACATTGTTTTATTCACCATATTTCATATCCCATTGTGATTATTTTGCCCCACTATGCTTTAAATCTTATCACCATCCCACCATGTTTTCCACTAAGTTCAAGTCCCAATATGTTTGCCACCATAATTTCCCACCGTGGTATCTTCTTTATCCCACCGAGTTTTAAATCTCACCGTTTATAACTCAAATTTATATCCCACCATGTTCTATATCTGGTTCCACTATATTTTGTATCTCATCCTACCATATTTGCATTGCATCTCGTAACATTTGCCCTGTTGCGACTTTTGATTGGTCTTTTAGATTTCTTCAGCTCATCCAGCATCTCATCGAGCTTTAGCGATGATTTCCAATAAGACAGGAGGTTATTCCTCCTTGGATTAAATTAATGTTCTCAAAAGAACATAATGAACCTGAAGTCCTAACTTTAGCCAATTGACAATTCTATTTACTCAATCTTCTTAGTTTGTCTAGGTTTAACACATTACACAGCTTGTACCGCTAACCAATGACAAACACGCGAGTCTGTGACTCAGGGGGGCCTTCACTACACGGTGGTGATTCTTCTTATCTCCTTGTGCCTGTGACACATCTCCTTATCAATTAGTCTTGAAAAATGGTTCGATGGAATATGACAACAATCTTGAATCTAGTGGTGTTTGCCACACTTAATTAGACCTTGATATGTCTAAATCTACACGTGTTTTCACTCCGCTCTGTCGCTCACTTGAAAAGTTGATGCCAATGCAAGGCAAGATGTAAACACGTCAAATTAACCCAATAACATAACTTAAAGCTCTTGTTTTATGATTAATGTTCAAAATTTATCGAAAGAAACCAGTTTTTTCTAGTTGGATACTGCAACTCGGCATGCTTCATAGAAGCACCACAACGCAGGATGCTAGCACCTTAGCCTAGGGTGCTTGCGTCCCAAGTTCAATTGGCAATATTTTTCTCCGCAAGATCCATCTGGGTTTCCATGCTGATGTGGGATAAGACTGGGGGTCCCATAATTTCAGAATTCAGAAAATAACCAACAGGTAAAATTGCCAAATAGAATCAGAATTCCAACAGTAATACCAAAATACCAACAGGAGTTAAAGTTCTTCAATAAATAAGAAGCCAACAGCAGGTAAAGAACAACAGTGCAAAGAAATCAGCAGTGTAATGAACCGAAAATACCCAATAAGCTGTCAACCAAGAGATTATGCAATTCAACCAAATAGGTACCCGCAACAGCAATCAGGTTTAACTTGCAATAAGCCAGTTTGCTATCCTCCAACAGAATATGCAATTAATCAACAGGACAATTTCGCAGCAATAGGGAATTTACCCTCAATAGCAAATAGCCCTCATAAAAAAACCGAACCAACAGGAAACAGCAGTAGGGACAATCCGTTGGGAGGGACAAGCAGAGCTCAGAAAATATATCATCACAGCCGTAGGGAATCAGGAAACCAGGAAGTTCATCATATATTTCAAGAATCCTCCCAATGAATAGTACCGGCAACTAATTAAAGCTACCAAAGAATTATTTACCTGGTTTCATCATCATATTTCCATATGAAACTGTAGGCAGATCTGGACATCTGCCGTTCCTGTAGCTCCATTTTCATCAAAGTAAACTGAATTGTAACCAGATCGACAGCAGAACATAGAACCAGCAGAACAACCGAAAATCCAATTAATCAAAACAATAAGTGTTGACTGGAGCAAGGACCAGTCTTAATACCACAATGCCATCAATCAGAATCAATCACAGATTGAAATAGCAGATCAGGGAAAACAATACAACAACTGAGCATAGGCAGTGATGAAGCAGAATCGTCCCAACTCATCCAGGAGGTGACACTTAGCAAAACGTAACTCAAAGGAACCACGGATCTCAAAGAATAATGGACTGGATCTGGAGGGAACCAGTCCGCAGGCAACGGAGCAATGATATTATTCCAAGGGGCAAAGTCAATCACAACCTCTAGGTTGTTAGACTGCAGATCTTTCAGAGAAGAAGGAAGCAATACCTCATCAGGAGCTCAGAAAACCAGCGTAGACACCCTAAGTTCGGACTCATACTGACCTTCCATGAAGATCGGTTAATCAGAGCTATTTGAGAGAAAGATCGAAGAACCATTTGTCATTGGCTTGTTGCCTCACGTAGTAGCCATATAACAAAGAGCTTGCAGCGTATCAGTAACAGTAAGAGTCGGATCCATGGTAGCGCCAGCACTGCGGTTGGAGGAAGACCACATAAAGGATGGAGGTCCAGCCGATCTCAGGGAAGAAGAGGCAACGACGTTGGGAGGAGAAGAAACGCCGTAGAATCAATCGATAGGGTTTCACCGCTGGGAAGAAGAGAAACTGCCGTCAATTGGAGACGGAACCCACAAGCTCGTCAGAGCCGACCGGGGAGGCTCGACCTTCCGTAGAACTAAAGAACCGTAGAGGAAGATGAGGGGAGGAAAATCCTTCACTAGCACTCGGTGAGACAACCACGGGAGGAGATGGATCGAAGAGGGGAAGCTCTGCTAGGGTTACGCCATCGGAGGGAAGGAAGAGAGGTAGCGCCAAACCATCGTCGGGGAGAGAAAGTGTCCAGCCGAAAGAAGGGGGTGAGAAAGGGTAAGACGTTCCGGCGGATCAACCCGGTAAAAAAAATCATTTCTTTCAATTTCAACGTATCATCCATACAAAGGGAAGGTTCTGGTCCTATTTATAGGACCGAACGGCTACCGTGAAGACAAAAAGAAAGAAAAACACAGTTTTAAAACCAGAAAATGAAACTCAGGTTTCTAAAATGCCTAAAATTAATGAAAAATGACTAGACATCTTAGAAAAATCATAAAATTTAGAAAAATTATTCAAATGGACCTAATATCAATCTAAAATCAAAATTTATATGAAATTTGAATTCTAATAATCGGTTCTTGCATCCCAATTCGATTATCAACATGAATCGGTTCTTGTGTTCCGATTCGGTTCCCATCACATGCGCTATCATTTATCTTAAGTAAAAGTGCCCCAATGGCAAGACACTTTTAGTGAATAGGGCCTCTAATAGTATGATCTCCACGTAATCATTTGTCCTAACTAGAAACACCCCATTGTTAGAGTGCTTCCAGTTGGCTACACCAAGATCTGTTGAGTGTCTCGTACATCATCATTAAGTCTGATATAGGCATCCTCTGCCCTTGACGCTTCCTCTTATAAATGCCCCAGTCCCAAAGGCTTCTATAATACAACTTTAAATCAGGATCTTTCACAATGTGGACCGGATTTGAGGGTCTCCTCTATAAAAGGAGGAGACCTCCCAACATAGAAAAGGTCCCCCAAAGTTCCAAGGGGTCCCCAACGTTCCTATAAGCCTCCAGAGGTAGAAGAGCTCTTCCACAAGCTACAGAGAAGCCATCTTCCACCGTAGACACTCATTCATAGAGGCGCCCCAGCCTTTACCACATCTATATTAAAAGCACCCTCCCCTAGATCATGTCTTTTAAGGGAGTACATCAAATCTGGTTTTCTGCGTTACTATTGCCTTTTCTTATGTTTTTCAACACTATTTTTACATATCTTTAGCCATTTTCTTCTCACTCACATACCTAAAATACCAAAAATAAGGGTTAGGACCTAAGCCCCCACCAGGTTCGAACCAATCCATTTGCCATTCATACTTACCTCCTTCATGGATATTGCCCTTCTTCCATAGCCCAACCATCTATCAACTTGTTTCTTCATTTTTTGTGTAGTGCAAATAGAAGTGCTTCGGGGGCTGACCGCATCCAAGATTTAAAGTGCCACACACATGACCGCTTCTACCATCGAGAGCAATTTTCAAGCTTCTTGTCCTCGGCTGGACGAAAAGAAGAAAGTTATTACCCATAAAACATCCCCCATACACATACAAGTGTCAGTTTTTCAATTCTATTTTATATTCAAAACTAGCAGTTTATAGTGACCCTTTTGATCAAAAGCCTCCAAACCGTCCTCCAACACCTGAGTGATCCCGAGGCTGCATTTCACAGGGCCACTTTGTTTCTGTCCACCAGACCGTTGAAATCTGTGTTGACAGGGATTAGTCCTGGATCGGTTGATCCAACCAATTTGAGCTCAACCTGGCAGAATTCAATGCCAAGATATGTTGATCCTAATCTTAGATCGACTGATTCTACAATCCATGGTCCACCCTTGGATCAGGGAAGTACCATTAGTGTGGGGAAGGAAGCTAGATGCAAGAATAAGAATATAACAAAAACTGGTTAATTCTAGGTTCAGCAAACAAATCTTCCAAGATGGAGGAGAAAGAAACTCCGGCAAATACAGTTTCACGTGCTTTGTGAAGAATTAGTGATGGATAACAGAACATAATAGAAAGAGCAACAGCAATTGTCGCAACACCTTGAAGAGCTTCCATAGCAGTTGTGGCACATTTTCCATCGCTGAACTCCACAAAACACAGGACGCGGGCCTTGTCTCCAGTCTGCAATTAGAATTTTCAGAGATCGTAAATGCACAAATCCAGAATCACCCTTATCTAGTACAAAAAATGATCTGGGAGCAGGGGGTGGAAAAGAGCTAAAAAAAGTCCAGATGAGCTTGTTCAAGTGACATGTCTGATGTGCAATAATTAAGCTTAAACACGTATTTCTCAAGAAGTGACAGATGATAACATAAAGTGTAAGAAAGGGCACCATAAGTGAAAGAAACATCTTAAATTTAACCTGAAAACAAGAGACATCTGCTTGCAACAAACTCTATTCAAGAGGTTTTAAAAATATGAAAAAAGTGGATATTGACATGTGCGTACCCTTTTGGGTTCCTTGTGAAGGACTTTAATATCCTGGAAGCCAATGAAAGGACGAAAGAGATCTTTGGATAGTAGAGTCAAACATCAACAAATGTTAACACAATAAGAGAGAAGGAAGACCAATAAAAGCGTACACATAAACAATGAAACACATGAAAAAAAAGGATACGAGCTGCTTCTCTTTTGGTACAGTCATTTGGGAGGCCATCAACAAACAAAATTGCAGGCCACTCCTTTGGCAGTTCTTCATCCTTCCTTGATACACTGTGATGTTCCGAATCTATGATGCCTGGCTTAATATTCAATGCAGCATCATGTCTCAATAAAGCCGAATCGTCCAAGCGAGTAACCCCTCCTACAGTAGCACCAGGAAAACCACTAGGCAGCCTTTCATGATTTCCTATGGCCTTGATATCCATCAAATAAAACAATAACAAGATCATTTGTGAAAATGAAAGTAAAAAAAAAATCATATCAGTACATAGTTCAAATTTTAAAAATGCACACATCAAATGGAAAAAACAATCTCACATTCCTTTGTAGAGAATCAAATGCAGCTCCACGTTTGCTGTCGCCATAAAGGCTATGGTGTGACAAGGAAGAGTTCTCAGATAACAGATAACCAGCAAATGCTGCTCGGGGGTCTGTTCATGGTCAAAGTACTTTTACTAGTCGATACCCAACCAACAATAGGACATTAGAAAAATGATAAATTTTCCAAGAAAAATGCTAACAGTAGCAAGTTTCATAATGAAAGCAACATGAAATGTCAGATTGAAAATAAAAAACTAGAATGCACTAGAAAATGAAATTGTCTACAAAGGCCAGAAATATCACAAAAAAAGAGAATATCTCAACTCAGGAAAGCAAGGAAACTGAAAAACGACTGGATTTTTTTCCTTCACATGACAAAACATGTGAAAAGATGTTCCAATCAATTGCTTGCACTACCAAGAACACTGAATCAGACAAGAACAAAACTACGAAAAGGTAAAAAAATCAGTGCACAAGAGATTTACCTCCATACACATTGTTTTGAAAACAATCCTGAGAATGTATGCAATTAAATGACAAAATGAAATTACATAGGAGATAAAAGTAAAGACACCGGAGAGATCTATCAAGAAGATAGAAACAGAAAATAGCTAAAGAACATCCTACATGACTTACAAAACCTGCTACTACCAAAACAAAATATAAAAAAAGAAGCTTCACAGACTGAAAACCTCCTTCGACTGTTCAGCAGTATTATTTTCCCAAACACCAGCCATGTCGGTCTTGGTTCAGTTTTTTTAACAATGAAAAAAGATAGGTTTCACATGGTGAAATTTACTAGAGAAAATTCTTTCATTTCTGGTTAGCCTTATCGCTCATAAGATTGCAGGTAAAAACCACTTTATCCTAGGGTTCATGATCCAGTTTGTTCTAAAGTATCATTAGTCTTGCTGTTGATTCACAAACCATTTGGAAGCTGAGTGATTGAGAAAGAGCAGATCAGAGTAATTTAAATATCCATAATAAAGGATAAAGGATCTGTATCCTCATGAAGGTATTGAAAAGGTACATAATTTGTTCCTGCCTTAATCCACATTAGAGTGCTAAAGATGGGTAGCCATGTACAACTTTCCGTCAGGTTTTTTTTCCACACTAATTGATGCCAGATGATTTTTCATCCTCTTCTAATCAAGTTTTATGTAGCAGACTTGGTAGAGAACTTGCCATCTCTGTTCAATAACCAAAGTAGCTTGTCTCTCTCTCCCTATCCTTGTTCAATGTTTCTGCATTTAACATTAAACGTAGGAACTGTTGCCTTCATACATTTTAGAACATTTAGAACAAAAAAGCAGATAGCAAACACATGAGCAACAACCAGTGAGATTTACTGCCTGAGTAAACCAGCATAATTGACTGCCTGAGTAATGATGCTCAGCATATCTTTAAGACATTTAATTTTCTATTTTTTTCTAAAAAATAAATTGTAACACGGTTTATCAAATATAGATAAAAGGTCCAACTATAGATTGCCCATCTAAACACCAAAAAAATTTTCACCAACATCACAGAAAAGGAAAGCTCAAGCAATCACATCTTTCCACGAGCCATCTATAGAAAACAACATTGATACACGGAGGTGATGCAGCATTCAGGATCCCAAATCAACAAAAAGATCTATGCATACTGAAGGATGAAGCACAATGCCTCGTTCTAAAGGAACAATCCCCATGATTATTGGGTTTAGCACCCAAGTTCTCTATATATCACTAATGCCAGATACGTTTGGTTTCCTCACTCTTGGATCTGCTTGTCACATGTCTTCAATAAGAGAAAAGAAAGGTAGAAGACATAAGGTATATCTTGAACCGAAATTTACTTATTAAAATCAGTGTTGTTCCTTAGCAGCGCCTTGGCACAAAGGCGTCATTTTAGGACCGCCTAAGCCAAGTGCCTTGCACGGCCTCAACAAGGCGTACACCTTGGTGCCTTGTCAGCTGCCCAGCCTCTTGGACCAGCTGATCCATATTTTTTTTATTTCAAAACCGGTTAGCTCTTAAAGCCCTTCCCCCAGTCAACTGAGCCCCCCTCGTGATACTGAGAAGGATACCGAAAGAGCCCTGGCAGTCACCGGTGCCATCCTCTGCCCATGGAAGCTGCTGCCGCCGCACTCCTCCTCTGGCGACCACACCAGTATTGTTGGCCTCGCAAGAAGCAGCCATCATCGATGCCACTCTCCCGTCATCCTCCTCCAACAAAAACCTAGGTTTTAGGTTTATTTTTTAATTGTTTCACCTATATCTTCTCACTTCTTCTTTCAAGTTTATCCTTTTAACATTTATTAATCTTTTTAATCTTCTACAATCTCCGGTGAGTCAATAGTTTCCAATATTGTTATTTTTTGTTTATTCGAGCATTTTTTTAGCTTCTACGTGTAGCAAAGACAATGTTTGAAGTTTGGATGTTATGGTTTGAGTACCCATTTGATTGGTTACGTCTTATCATTTGTAGTTGTGATTTGTTGTGGAAAGGCTTCCATTTCGGCATCAAGTTCGGTTAATATGACGGAGGAGAAGAAGAAAGCTAAATTGATTGATCTGGGATGGAAGTGTACGACAAAAATAAGATTAAGTGTGAACCTTGTGAATTGGTTAAAAATGACTGAATAAAAAGATAGAAGGAACACTTGATTGTCGGATTGAGTGATGTAAAAAAATCCAAAAACTACAAAAGAAATCATCAAAAAAATACTAACATGGTTGAATAAAAATAAAATAAGAAAGATGCTTACTTCCAATATAGATATGGTATTTGAAGCTTTTGATGCAAAAGGTGGTGAAAGTGATGAGTAAAATAAAAATACATTGGTGAAGAATTCATCTTCACCGAAGAAAAACATGACATCAATTATGGTTGTTAAAGAAATTAGCAAGAAGAAATGACCAATTGATGTATTTACAAACTTACTTGCAAAAGATTTTGTAGATGCAAGAAGAAATGGTAAACAATATCAAAGAGGGGAGTAAATTCAATAAGAAAGTACAATTAAAATTTGAAGTTGATGCGGTCACATGGTTTTGTGATGCATGTATATCTTTTAATGCAACAAAATTGAGAAATTTTAATGCTATGTGTGAATAAGCAAGAAGGGTTGGGTCTGGCGTGATGTCTTAGAGTGATCATAGTCGAGGGTGTGTTTGTTGAAAAAAATTGGTTAAATGCACAAAGGAAATGATTTCTATGTATGAAAAATATTCAAAGCTTTATGATTTTACCATAATGTGTGATTGTTGGATAGATAAAAGACAGTAGAAGTTAGTGAATTTTTTAATAAACTACCCACAAGGTACTATTTTATGGAGTCTCTTGATGTCTCTGACAGTAAGAAAGATACCATCCTCGTTTATAAGGTTATTGACAAAGTAAATGATAAGGTTGAAGAATAAAATGTGATACAAATTGTGATAGACAACGCATCTTACAATGTTTTATCAGGGAGATTATTGATGAACATCTTGTGTGACTCATTGTCTTGATTTAATGTTAAAAGATTTTAGAAAGATAAAAATTCATGCAGATAACATCTCCACGGCCAAGAAATTGAATACATACTTGAATAACCATTCTTGTTTACAGAATTTTATGAAGAAATAAACAAAATAAAATGAACTAATAATAAGTGGATTGACAAGATTTGCTATATTTTTTCTTACTTTAGAAAGATTACATGACGATGTCATCAAAAGAGGGTTGAGAAGATTGTTTTCTTAGGATAATTGGCATAAAAGTGTGTGAGCAAAGACAAATACGTGAAACATGTCTTCTATTATTTTTCAAATAAAGTTTTGGCAAGGTGTTGAAGAGATTTTGAGAGCATCTCAGCATATGTTTCAAGATTTAAGGCTGGCAGATGGTGATGAGAAACCGGATATGAGTTATCTATATAACGCAATGGAATTTGCAAAACAAGAAAATTGTTAAAAATTTTACAAGAAAAAAAATAGAGTATGCTCACATCTTAATGATTGTAGATCATCAATGAAAGATACATATGCAACGTCCTTTGCAATTACTTGGTTTCTTTTTAAATCTCAAATTCTACTTTGATGCTCAATGAAAAGAACCCTCTTCAGTTGGGAAGTATAAAATTGCATTTTGTATGTGTTAAGAGAATGATACCATATAAAGATAGTGATGGCAAGGGATGAAGATAGTGATGAAGAACATGGAAAGGATGATGATGTAGATAATGATGATGAAGATGCACCATGGGAGGAAGCAAATGATGAAGATAGTAGCGGTGCAAATGACAAGGCTAATGCAAGATATGAAACTTTAGAGAATGCTATCTGACTTTAAGATTTGAATGTCATTATATTGTGAGTGAATGTGTTAAAAGACTCTTGAGTGCTTATTTGTATTTTTAGTCATTTTAGTTAATTGCTTTGCTTATATACTTGATTTAGATGTTAGTTGTATTTTTGTATTTCTATCTTTTTGTTAGCTTGTGATAATGTGGACTACTTGTGTATGTTGTATTTGCATATGTTGTCAACATTATTTTTTAGATTTTTAAAGGAAAAAGTTCAAAGATTACATATCATTTGTTAAAAAAATTTAATTTATAATGCTTGTCTTTAAAATTTTATATATATAATATGTTTTCAATTTTCATATAAATTATATTCTTGCTATATGTCAATTTTATTAATTCTTATAAGTTTTAAAAATTATTGTATAATTGTTAGTTGTATGAACCTAATTTTTTTCTCATATTTAGAGTAGATATATACATGTATATGTATATACACACACACATATATATAAACACCTAATGCTACCACCTTGACCACCTAGGCCATGCCTAAGTGGCTGCCTACTCGCCTAAGCTGATTTGGCAAACTTCAACTCCTTGGGTGCCTAGTTGCCTTGACAACTATGTTACTTGGAAAGGCCACCAGAAAGAAGCTAAGAAGAAAAAGACAGAAAGAAGAAGTACTACACACACAGAAACTAGCACGAAGAAGGAAGAACTTAGAGAAAAAATAACTAAATTATCATTCCAGGTGAGAACAAATAAGAATCATTGATGATCTGTCCATATTTCAGTCTAGCCTTTGCATTGCATATCTATCAATGTTCGTTATATAAATCACTTAAAAATAAGAAAATTAAATCACAGCTTTACTAAATCGGGCATGATCTCAATTAAGGCTTGATGGGGCTGATTCTTAGCTGCTTCCAGGTAGAATTGGCTGGGATCTGCCTAGATTGGCAGGAATAGACCAGACTCGGGAGTCAGAATCGACCAATCCATTGAACTAAATCTACTAAGCTGAGTTTGGCCATGTCTATCCTGAGCCTAGATCAGCTGTAGCCTGTACCCAGCTGGGATCAGCAGGAATCGGCCAATTCCAGGATGACTTGTGCCGAACTGGGCCAAGCTGATGTTGACTTTGCCTTCCTTGAATTGAATGGTATTGGAGGCAATGAACAAAATCTGATGCCTCATCCGTTCATTGTTATCATCATTTGTTTTCTCATTACTTCACATGATCAGTCCACGGAAATCGTAAACAAGTTAGCTGCTCCATTATAAAATTAATCGATCAAGTAGACGAAATGACAGCCTTCTGTCAGTCGTTTGTTGGGTCATCAATAAATCAATTTGAACAATAATGCACAGTTTAAACCCTAGGTATCCTAAGAACTTAACTCATATCCAGAAGTCTCAAACCTATGAATATTTAATATATGATTAAAACAGATTCCCCAAGACCTAAAAAGATTTCAATCCTTACCTCAATTCCAAAAAAAAAAGTCCAGATTATGGTAAAGATCTGAAACTGAAACCGTAAGCCCCCTAAAAAGAATCTAAAAGAAATGACAATGCATAAGTGGCAGCCCTGTCACCTAACAAGAAATGTCAACATTGGATGCCTTGGGCACCTTGTCACCTTGACAACTATGGCTGGAAGCATAGATGAAATGTTTAATTAAAGGTATTTGGTCAACTTTGTTCAATGGGGAGGGGCAATGTGATTTCATGTCAAATGCGAAAACTTCAAAATAAAAGAGAAAAAACCTCTAAATATTAGATTCTTACAGAAGGAATGTAAATATCATATATTATCTTCAAGATGAAGCTAAATGGCAACGGATGACACTTGAAGAAGACTGCTACAAAAAAGACATCCTTGATCTGACAAGATGAGGAAGAGAGACAGGAGAGAAATGGAAAATATCCCAACACCTACACAGGAAAGAATGATAGTGGAAATGTTTGAAGGCGACCAACAACATCACATAGCTTCGCTACCAGCATTTGGCATTTGCAGTTGTTAGAAACTACGTTGCAATAACAAAGCATCATGCTAAAAATCTCTAAATACGATGCCAGGTTGAACGGCAAACATCCAAAAAAAAATATATATCCTCCTTTTGTTTTTCGAATTATCTGGCATCCACTTCCTCCCAGCACTCACCGGCATCTCCTTTGAAACATTACATCTCAACGCACAAGACAAACATACAAAGACGACAGCCATTCTCCATCTCCCATCTAAGAGCACGAACCTATCAACACAATCTTCAAAAAGAAGAGGAACAAAGAATCTAAGTGCTAATGAGCCTGTCTCAAAAACAACAAGCTTAAAAAAAATTCTCGGAACAAAAAGTTCCCGAAGGAGGTGCAACCCTTAGGTCTTATGAGTAGTTACAATGTAAAAATTCCGAATTAATCCTCTTAATTTACCCGAAGCACCATCCTCTGACCAGTAACCACTGGAGTAGTGAAACACCATGCAGCCATGTCTAGTAAATGACAAATTGCTCAAATCAGATAGAAAGCACTGGATATTATAATGAGATAGATGATCCTACAACATAGAGCCTCTCTATCGCGCTTAGACATTGTGAATCATCGATGCACTCGGGAACTCTGGCACTCAGACAACAGAACGGGCTTACCAAGTGCCCGGAACGCCCTGAGTCCGGGATCTAGCCAGCAACGCCCTACCAAGTGCTAAACTGTAAAGAAAGCGCGCGAGGAAGTTCGAGATACAAAAATCAAAGGCACCTCTGTCGGCAGGCGCAGGATATCCCCAGTATGGATCAGCCATCGCCGTTGCTGCACTGCTTGCTGCCGGCGGCCGAAGGACGAGGCAGTCTGGCAGATCAAAATCACCAACGCCGCGAACGGCGACGCGGCGATAACCGGAAAATGCAGTCCGGTAGACCCGCGACCGATCCGATGTGATAATATGATCGTAATTCGTGGCGTGACATAATTCTATCATTGCAGGTTTCATTTCATATTTCTTTTTATTAAACTTGTCAGAAACATGTGAAACGCTAAAATATCGTAAAGAATTTTATTTACGATAAGTTCACCGACAGTAATATCAAAAAGAAGATTTATCAATATACATATTTATGATAAACTAAGAGTCCTGAAATTATTTCATATTGCTCTCCTTAAATATCGTAAAGAATTTTGTAAATATGAAATTTCAAGACTTCTTCTCATTCTCCCGGGGCTGTGGGCCAAACTTACCTGCCAATGATTTTTTTTTTTTGGTAAGATGGCGCAAACGGAGCCGAGCTCGTGCAGCACGCGACAAGGGATCAAGCACAGCGCTCGACCCCCACTAGATCCACCTCCCATTGGGGTGGCCCGGACATACACGTGTCAGGATTCAACCCCGTCCCTGCTTTCCCCAGGAGCAGGAGTTCACATCAACCAAGCTAAGCTGACAATGATTTTGACATGCAAACTTTAATCAAACTATCAATCGAATGAAAGCGGATAGTAGGACGGTAAAAAAGAGCAAATACGGGACGGATATGGTATTTTTGTATCTGTTCTATTTAATTAATTGGATAATCTGTTTTCAATCCGAATCGGATACATATACGAATCAAATATTATAAGTTGGATAATATTCGCTTTAAAATGTTAATTAAATATTATTTAATTAATGAATTTAATAATATACAAAATATAGAAATAAAAGTATAAAATCTAAAATTTATCATATATTTATTAACATTAACTTAGTATACTAATATATAATATTTAATCATATTTTTAAATATAATAATTTTAAATATATAACTATATATTATGCATATATTATGAAAGATTGAATTGGAGCAAATTTTAAACAGAGTGGAGTGGGTTTTTTCGTGCGCTTCGATTAACATTCAGATAATACCTATATTTAGATATCCACTCCGACGGACATCTTAAATCGGATATTATCCATCTAAGTGGATACGAATTCGAAACAAATTCGGATTTTATCCGCATCTGTTTACCGTCCTAACGGTTAGAAATAGATCAGATAAATCTCAATTTTTATCATAACCTAATAAAAATATTATTTCTACTCATGAACAAATATTTTTTTAATTAATTTATCATCACTTTTACAATAATATCTTATATAATAATTTTTATTAAATTTTTAATAATATACTTATAAAATAAAATTTTAAGATGAATTAAGTCAGCCCAAACCAAGTTAATAATTTTTTGGGCCAAGCCAACAGAATAATGCAGATGCAGATAGAGCCGGCCTGATATAATTTGACCCTGACATTCAAAGCAAGTCAGCTATGGGCTGGGCGGGCCAATTGACACCTGGCTAGCAAATCGTTTTTATTGTTTCTGCGTTCTTTTTTTAAAATGTTTTCTCCATTTTTCTGAAATTTTGTTACTGTGAATGTTCTAAGTTTTAACGCCAAGGTTGACAATTTTAGGATATTTTTTAAATATAAAATAAAATTTCTAAATTAGTGGATTATTACGGGTTTAAGTTGAACCTCGAACTTTTACAAATATGTCAAATTCATGTTCAAATTTGGTTCATTAACTAATCGAGTCCAGCCGGAGTTAGACTTAATTTCAATTCATATTCAAGTTCAAACTCAAAATTAATCAGAAGTCATGCGTGAAACTCTAAATTTAACTTGTTTATAAGACTCAATTTATGTTTAAGCTTAAATCACAATATATTTTGACTTATTTTATAAATCGCAATATATTTTGACTTATTTCATATATTTAAGTGATAATATATAATTATTAATATTTAAATTTTATTTTAAAAATTGAATATTCAGTCAAATATTTAGTCGAACTAATCACAAATTTATCTGTTCAAACTTTTTGTTTAACATAAATTAGTCGAGATGAATTTTTATCGACACAAGTTATGTGTATCGATTTGATTGCACCGGCACGATAAAAACATTAATTCACAAAAATTACTAATTATAAAAAATGTTTAAAAACATAACTAGGATACATCTTCATAGAGAACTTTTTCTGAGGCCTACTTTATCTTTCAATCGACCATTTTTCCAGTTATACATGACTCTCATCAAACACGATAAACTTTACTCTCTCTCTCTCTCTGTGACACGTACAAACAAAGGAAAAGATCAGTGCGCAATACAGTTCCAAATCCAGATATTGTTCTTAGCGGTTAGCACGACGAAAAATGGAAGTTCTGATTTCGTCTATGCAAGTTAGAACTCAAAACACAAGACTGCTTTTCTTCGTACCATACCAAGTACCAACCATAGAACAAGTAGATAGTTTCGATCTAGATCACACGTGAACGGATATTATTGTGAATCCTAGCTAGACGTGCGGATCGGACGATTTTCCCTGCTCGTATTGTTTCTATCATTATCTAAACAAGATGATTGAATCAACGAAAGCTAGAAAGCAAAATTCGTACGAAGTCTAATGAAGCAAACCAAATTTGATCAGCATGGAAACAATCAAAGAATTTTAAGAGGATATCAACAAAAACGACCGGGAATCGGAGTGGTTTCTTATGGAACGAACGGCTGGCTCCACTTTTGCCTAAGAAACTGATTCGCTGAGGTAAGCAATAGAGGGCAGAAAATCGGATTTAAGGAGCATTCAAGAAGAAAAAAATATTAATCAAAAGACAATAGGCTGAGATGCATATAAGACAAATGACACCCAAACAAACACTCAGCAAATGTAGAGCACACAGAGTGACGACCTGACAAGAAACTGCCACAAGAGACGGCATGTTGCCCATGCCGACCTGGGCATTCAGGACTTCTTGATACATTCAACCAGCTTAACTCTTGAAGAAGCACAAACACCGATTACCTACTGAAAACACGCGCTTTACACTCATGCTTGTTTTGTTCGACGAATGCTCATCGGACATCACACATTGGGGGGAGGCCTGACTAAAAATGAGCAGGTCGACCCTACAACTGGCTTAACAAGAGACTCATGGGGATGTTTTATGGTACAGCTTAACAGTCACTAGGATGACATAACGTCCGCTGAGGCAACCATGTCCACCTCATTTTCGAGGACCATTGATTTCGTCCCGTTGACTTGAACTGATTCGCCTAGAAGATCCAAGAATAAGAAATATTATACCCTAGAAGGAATTTGGACTAATGGCGTGTGACAGATGAAGTCCGCATGAACCTTACCAAAGATTGACTCAATTGATGGCGGCCTTGGTGATCCAGTCCTCGTCAAATCTACAGATGAAAAAGAGCTTGAGTCTTCTCTGTCAATGAGAGCCAAAATTAATGCAGCAACTAAAAGGTTCCCTTTCTCACGGTTGGGAACTTTTGAGACATTGAGTCATCCGGTGTCTGTTGTCTGCCAAGTGTATTGTAAAAGTTGAAAACGGGAACACTACGTCCACCCAGTTCTCAACATCAGATTATTGCCTAGAAACATGTCATTTTGCACAAGTTGGTTGTCTGGTTGACTGCTTCTGATTGGGCCAAACCCGCATCAGAATGAGCCGACTGTGCACATTATCACTCAAGTTTATTCTATTCAACCTATCGCCATGTAGCTGGAAGGACATTGCCAAATTTACTTAGCACTGTCTATAGATAAAGAATTCAATCATGTTCGATGCATCTCATTCATAAGTCTGATGATTTAAGTATTTCCTACTCTACCTAATGCCTGTTGCACACTCAAATCAGCACACAGCAGGTATCCAAATAGAACTTTTAACACTCAATAACTCTACGTTCCCATGGTCAAGGTCGCTGGGTGCTCATAATACTAAAACCTAACAAGGTTTTAACTAGTTCGACCAAGTAATTGTTGGCAAGTTTTATTTCTAAACAACCAATCAGTTTTAGTCATGCTCCACAGCATCATCTGATTCTAATACATGCAAGAAACATGGTTTGGTCATGTGATGTGTGTGAGAGACCAAATTGTTCCGAAAAAATAATAAGATTGCCATTCAATTCGCCCAGGTATACTATCTACTATAAAGTGATGGAATAATCCCAAAATGTGGTTAAAAATGAAAAATATGGTTATAGTAATGATGGCTCTCTCTCTACTACCTTAAGACTTTCAGTTGGTTGGTCCAATAATTTCAGCAAAAAAAAACAAGAATCTGCTCAAAAATAGCAAGATTTCCATCGTTCATGGTACAATAAAGTGTCAGGAGAAAAGCCACACTCCACTTAAAAAGTACTGAAAGTTGCCAGCATGGTCGCTACATGTCTGCATATTTCAGGTATTTTATGGATTGCTCTTTAAAACAGTATTTACAATCAACCTTATGTGCTTATCACTTCAGATAATACTTTCTTTCACTTCCGCATTTCAATCAGAACCTGTGTTTGAAATTAAATTGCATTTCCAAATATGCACCACAATTTTCAAACACAGATCCTATTGCACATAACAAAAAAGAACAGATATACAAGAAAAGTTGATGGATGAAATGGGATATGGTAACAGGTGAATGGAGGACATGATTCTCAGAATATTTGTTTGTCTAAGACCGACAGAATCACTCTAATCAGAGACAAAGGGTGTTCATGACTCCAGATACGCTCCTGCTACCCTATCCTATGTGTTTATGTGACTTACTAAAATAGATCTTTCAAAAATTAAAAATGCTTTCAATCCATTGCCAGACATCCTGAAACATCTTTAACTTTCTAACAAAAAGATTCAGAGACCGGTAGTATGGGAGCCACCAGTCTTCTTTGTATTTCTTCGTTCAGGAACTAGAGTAAGCTTTCATTGTAGCACCATTAAAACCATATCTGAATTGGGCAATTTATTGTGGGTTCAAAAGTAGACTTCTTTTCTTTCATCTGTCTATCACCTTGATAGTACTTTTCCATTTTTATTTGCATCTGCTCATTCAGTTTTCAGTAAATTGTGGCCTTTTTGGTCACCATTAAAATTATAGAAAAGAGATAAAATACGTCAAAACAAAAAGACATGTTTTTTGAATGGTACATCAATCTTTTAATGTGGAAATATCAATAACAGCTATAGCATTGACTCATGTGATTGTGATGTGCCTATGTTAGACTAAATGTCAACAGCCGATACAACTCCATGATAATCATATTAGTAGGGACATCTATAAACATACAAATTTGGTAGAATGACAAACAAAAAGCAGCTTAATTTTGCATCATCAACTGATGTTTCACATAAAATTTGACTTCCTAATTGACTGCTTTCATTTCCCAAGTACCACGTGATATTACAATATTTTGAAAAAAAACACCTTTAAAATAAAAAAGTAAAAGATAATTATAAGATTATTATGGCATTTCACCCAGAAGGTCAGCACTCAGCAACGTACTTTATGTCAACAAAGTTACCTTCGCAAGGATTGTGGAATCCGAATTGGCCACTGGATCAGCGGGTGATGATTCCGAACCTAATCAGATCTGAAAATTGGCCGATTTTCTAAAAGGATTTTTATTCAAAATCGGTCCAGATCAGTTCTTCAAAACCCATAAAAATAAGAAAAAAAACATAAATCAGCCCAAAATTGGATTCCGGTCCAATTAAACCCCCTTTTTGGGCTGGAATCAGTGTCGAAATGGGTGCAAAACGGCAGCCTCGAGCCGGTATGCCTTGTTGGGGGCGGGGAAGATATGCGGAGTGGCATGCTGCCATGGCCTCCAATTCTAGCAAGGAATCAGCCCGATATCGACCAATTTGTTGAAGTAGACTCAATTTGAGTCTGATTCACAGTTTTTTTCCATCAGAATCTGGATCGCATAAATCAGTCAATTACGGCAGAATCGGATCGAAATTGAACAATCCTGAGCTGATTTGTCTAGGATTCTGGGTGTGATCAGCTATCCTGGTCAATATCAGATCGGCATATGCTAATCTGAACCGGATTAGACAATTCCACACGAACCATGTACCTTCATAAGTTGTCCACAGATAGTGGTTATGGGGTGTTTAGTTGCATGTTAATGAGGATTTTTATTTTAATTTTTAAAAATTGTAAGAAAACTTGTTAAAAGAGGTGTTTGGTAACCATGACAATTTTATGTTTTAAAAGTGATTTTCTTCTTAAACAAAAAAAGAGGGTCCCACCTCTTTCTTTTTTCTTGTGGTCCCCCACTTTGTTTGGTCATGTGTGGTAGTTACTCTTTTTTGTAATCACATCCCTCCAAACATGATAATTTTATGTCATGAGTTGGTTCACTTTTTATTTTAATACAATTTTTTATCATGAAAGTGTACAAAATTTTATCATGCAACCAAACACCCCATTAGTATTCGCAAAAGGCACACACAATTAGCAGATCCTAGAAGAGAACAGACAACTGCAATTCATGAGATTTCTTACCTGATTGTTGGCGCAGGGCTTTGACAGCATCAAAGTTTTTGTAGGTATACCCAACAAAACTTAAATCTTTGCTTGCCAACATTGACTGCAAAATTGTCAAGATCCCTCTTTAAACACAGAAAAATGTAGCAATAGCAAACACTTTTGTGCCAGCAAAGAACTTCTAAAAGATTGACAAGAAAATATAATAATGCCTAATGAAATGCTGGCATTTTCTTGGGAACAACCACTGATGGCAGGATCAGCTTATTGAAGTTGGTCAATCCAGATTGGGTAGGCATCCCCATTGATCTAGCTGGATGACCCAAACCTGGCTTATTCCAGGGCATAACTGCAAAAGAGATAAGGAATGGCACAGGCTTATCTAAGGGGTGACCTGATTCGCTGATCATTGAGAACAATAAGAAAAGAATGTCCTTAATGAATCAAAAGGAGTTTCCAAAATTTTGGGCTCCACGTGGAAGACTTACTCCTGAAGATTTAAAGAATCACCAGCCAAACTGTAGGAAGATGATAAAAGGAGTAGAAAATGAAATAACATTACTAGATAATGTTGAAGACAAATAAAGGCAAACTGATTTGGGTTCAGCTGTACATAACAGTTCCATATGTCTTTTGGCATTGACATTTTATCGATGTCTCTATACATCAAAAGGAGTGAGACGATAATGAGTGAATCTGCATGTCCTGGAAAATGGTTGCATGCAATGGACACCAAATAAAAAGACAATTACAACATGAATCTTCTTGTAAAACTTAGTCCTATGCTACTTTCCGAAACAACTCCAACTGAGCATAATTTAATTCTACACGGCAGTATCAAGAAAAAAAACTAAAGAATATGTACTTGAAGAAATAATGGATGTGCAGAATAGATCACTCTTTTTTACTTGCAATGATGCCAAGTTACAGCTTCTCCAAAAGAAAATACTTAAGGTACAACACGTACATAGATGACGGGCCTTAATCACAAATAAATCCTCACAATGCATCTGATGAAGGAAAAAAAGTTTTTCATCGATTGAGAATGATGAAATAGACAAGTTGACTCACCAAGTGTGTAAGATCATTTTTATTTTAAGTGATAGTAATATCATCAGTCATTGTGTCCATTCTACCTCACTTACTATTCAAACAAACTTAAAACTATAATAAATGTGGAAAGGTACCTAAGAAGATGATGAATTGAAGAAGTTTCATTTGCTATGTGTATTGTAAAACCCAACCAGGGATATTATAAAAGTTGGAAGAACAACTTTAAAAATAAAAATAATTTTCCACAGCTTTTCTAAAGATTGTAGATTGCAGAATGTTGAAATGTCTTATAAATTAACCATCAACTTAATAAACACAGCTCATTGTGTTGATGGATAAAGAAACTTCCATCCCTGGCTTTGAAACTCCTTCAGGAACCATGTGTATGCAGAACACATCCATATAATGAATAATCATAAAACTATTAACCATTGATTGCATTAAACTCTTTTCTATCAGTCTACCATTGTTTACATTCTTGATGTATCACAAATTACTAAACCAGTCTCCTCTTACGTGAAAAGGTTATGACAAAATACTCTAAAACGAGCACTAGCTTCATTTACATTTTTGAGATTAAGCTTACCTCAACTGCACATTAGTTTAACCAGCTGCAACAAAGCAGGATCACTTTTGTCCTCTACATAAAACATGTACAAAACATATAAACCATTTTCAAAAGTGAAAACAATATGTAGAGTGGCTTCCTTGCATATAGGATATCCTCAAGGGAATCATTTGCTATAATCCTCTTTTCTACCTTTCATAAGACTTCCATCTCATCAGGAATCTGATCATCGAAGGCTGATAGAATTAAGGTATATTGTTTAATGAAGATGTTTCCTAAAAAACTTCACAATGACAGATCACTTTCAATATGAAACAATGTCATCGATATTCAAAGGATTATACTAATTTTTGCACCCGTGCACCCACACACACACCATACCTTCCATGAAGGTCCAGATCCTGTTCTTGCAGGAGCAGGGGGATCCAACTGTGGCAAGAACGAAGCAACAATTAACTTACTTTTTAGGATAACAAAGCACTAAATATCTTTTTTTTCCTAAAAAAGGAATGGAACAGCAGTCTATTTAAGTGACAAAAAAATGTAAGGATTTCAACATAAAATATAATGTTTTAAGCATGTAAATAATCACAATTCAAAATCACGACATAGAAAATGACACACATGGAGCATAAACTTAGAACAAATGCCCAAAGTTAATTAATATATAGGACAACATGGCACCCAGAAATATTCATATATCATGTGACTGTTAATTATGAAACTGACCTCAAAGCACAAAATGACAAAAGTAACTCTTAACTTCACACAAAGCTTCTTTTTTTTTTGAAAGTGGTAGGTGCCAAAAAAATCATTCAAGGAAGAATAATTACAAACTGTGGTGAGGGGTCATAACCAAGGTTAAGTGTAAGGTTAGTGGGGCCACCAAAATAAATAAAAAAGCTGCACAAGCTACAAAGTTGAGGGGCTGTGAGAACCTCATTTTTTTAGTTTTGAAAAAAGATTTTCGTATCTCCTTTAGACTACTTAAGAAAATAAGTGATTGCCTATAAATGTATTAAATAATCTGACGATATATTTAAAAATATTAGAACCGAGGTTTGGGTACTTTGAAATTTTGATTTTGACATCTCTCAGTCGGATGGTGCGAATATCCGACGTTAACTTACATCGAGCAAGTATTCAAATGCCATTGATTAACTACCATAGCAATTTATCTAAGAGAATGTGCACATCCACATAACAAAAGAGAACTCAAAAAGGGCCTAGCCTTTCGGGCTCGATAAAATGCAAACAAGTTGTTTTAAATAAGTTGGATATTGATTTTATTTGTTTTGGAGTTGACTTTTGATTTAATTTTAGGTTGATTTTATTTAGTTTGAACTGTGAACTTTCATATTTAATTTTATGTTGCTTTTGAATTGTTTGATTTTGATCTCGGTTTCATTTGGTTTCGGTTGCTTTTATTTCGATTGGTTGACGTTATCTTGTTTGTTTGAGTTTGAAATTTGATAGATTTTGATGTGTTAAATAATTTAATATGTTTAGTTTAGTTGGCATCTGACGTAGGGTGTTTTTTTTATCTTTTATGTCAGTTGATATTTTAGTGTCGGTTTGAATATGTTCGGTGTGTTTTAGATGTTTCGAAATTTTGGTTTGACTTGATCAATTTTAAATTTCAGATTGTTAATTATCTGATTTTTTATTTTATGAATAATTTTTAATATTTTAAAGTATTTTTGATGTGATTTGTTTGATTATTTTGAAGTATTTAATTTTCAATTGATTAAGAAGTGGGTTTCCATTAAATTAAATGATTTTAATTAAAAATTTCATATTATTAGAAATTTGATTTTTCTTTCATTTTTCAGATTTAGTGACCTGTTTTGAAGTATTTTCAGATTTCATTTAGTTCATTTTCAAATTTGTTTTATCTCCTTATTTATGTTCGGTCCGCATCTCATTCGGTCCGTCGGGCTAGCATCGGTGCCCGGTTTGCAATCCACATCGATACTTGAACTATTCATTTCATTTCATCCCATGTCGGGGTACATCAAGTCGGTCCACATCGGAGTACAAGTGAAATTTGTATGTAGTTATTTTTCTTCCCCCGGGGTAATTTTTCATAAGATCGAAAGATGAATTTGGCATTACGATAGCATGCCGACTCATTCTCAGTCAAATAGATTTTTACCCTCCAACGTAATCAAGTCTTTCAACTAGCCATGTTGCGGGAAGAGTCTGTCTGCACTAGGAGCGTGTCCCATGCCTACGCCCGGGTTGACATATCAGAAGCTGGTTCGGACTAGCCGCCTAATTGTGGAGCACCCACGGTGTGGTGCTAACTCCTTAGAGTTTTCTTTATTTCATGTTCAGATTTGATTTAAAATTTATTTTGTGTCCGATGGGTCCAATAGGCCGGTCCTTGTCTTTCTTGGCCCGGTTGGCCGGCTTCGAGTTTTCATGGGCCCGGTGGGCCTGCCTTGTGTTTCTTGGGCCCTGGCAGCCTGTTTAGTGCTTTGACTGGCTTGTCCATCCTCTGTTTTGTGCCGGAATTGGGGGTTGAAGACTGTGGACTCTTTGGCATCAGTTCGGGGCTGAAATCAGGCCGGTTTAAGGACTGTTTCAGGGGACTATTTGCAGACCAGACAGAACCTGCTTTGGGCCCAAATGGGGAGGGGGGGGGGTGTGTAAGGGGTCTGACTGGGACCTGCTGGAGGTTTGAACAGGAGACTGTTGAAGGGGTCTTTGATAGATGGAAATTAGGGCCACCTGGCTTAACTCTTGGCCCATCCGGCGGATTCCAAGAGGCCCGGGCCGTCACCGTTATTCCCTTCCATCAAAGAGACTAATCAGTTTGATTTGGGGGCGCGCTGCAGAGGCTATTTGGAGAAGCATGAGTAGACCGAATGGAGTCATGTATGGACCGGCTTTAAGGGACTGTCGGCCAGGACTTTGAGGTCTGCCTGGGAGGTTAAGGTGTCTGCATAAAGGGCAGTAGATGGTGCTGTTCGGCAAGGGGTTAAGGGGTCTGTTTTCTTGAATAGAACCGGCAGTGGCTTAAAGGACTGTAATCAGACCTGTTAAGGGGCTGTAAGGAACTGCTAAAGGGGTGTCAGTGAGACCTGTTTAGGGGTAGGCAAGGACTTGTACGTGGAGGCTTTTAGGTGGACCAAACAGGGTGTAGATGGGGGTCAGCAATGGTCTGCGGTGGGTCCAGTGAGGGGACTGTTGTAGGGGTACTGCAGACGAGGCTAGAAGAAGGGCCTGGCAAAGGGGGTTCTAAGATGTGAGCATGGGAATTAAAGGGAACTAGAGAGATGGGTCGAAATAGGGGGTTTCAGGAGAGCTACGGAAGGGCTGGAAGAGGTTTGAGGGAAGATATTACAAGAAGCAAGAAAACGTGGGGATGGGTGGTGCGGCAGAATGTGGAGGAAGAGAGAAGAAAACAGAAAAGAAAAGAAACAAAGCTTTACGTGAAGGTAGGGAGAAAAAAAATTTCTTCTTCTGATGACGGTGGCGGAAGTTGAAGGCAGCAGTTCCTCTCCTTGGTCTTCCTCTTCTCGTGCTGTTGACATTGAAGACGACAGCCTCTACTCCCTTTGTCTTCTTCCTCTTCTGCTACTGCTACTGTTGAAGACCACAGGAGTTGTTGGCGATGAAGGCCCCACGCTCCTCTGCTGTCTCTCTCTCTCCCTCTGGCCACCGGGTTGCAGTCCCTATCCTTTTGCTTTGTTCTTTTTTCATATCTCATACCCTACCAGCAAGTCTGACCACGTATGGGATTTAGAGAGAGAGATGGAGAATCGGGGGAAGATGCGCTTGATTGCTGGAGGGAAGTGGGCTAGGCGCCAATCTGCTGGAACTCGGGGATTCCTCTCTCTTTTTTTACCGCAGCCCGCTCCTTAGGGGTGCAAACGAACCAATACACTCGACAAGTAGCTCGAAGCTCAGTTCAATAAAAACTCGACTCGACTCGTTTATTATGTAAAATGAACAAGTTTGAACAAAAAATAAAACTCGACTCATTAAACGAGCCGAGCTTGAACAGACTCCTGCTCGGCTCGATAAACTCGCGAGTAGCTCGATTAAATATTATATTATATATTTATTTTTAAAACTTAATTTATGAGTATTAATAATTATATATTGTCACTCAGATATATTAAATAATTCAAAAAAAAGTTTGAACTTAGGTTGAGTTTCATAAATGAGCTAAATCTAGAGTTTAACAAATGACTTTTCATTGATTTTGAGTTTTAAAAACGAGTTTGTATATAGCTTAAGCTTGAATGTGAATTAAATTTTAGTCTAGCTACTACTCGAGTTCGAGCTCGACTCGGCTCGATTAATAAACGAATCAAACTTGAACACAGGTTTAACATACTCATTAAAACTCGAGCTCGAATTCGAACTCATGTAAAATAAACGAGCCGAACTTGAACACCATACTACTCAGCTCGACTCGTCTCGTTTGCACCCCTAACGCTCCTAAAAGATCTCCAATTATCCTTTATTTCCTTCATTCTTTAGATGACAATAATGGAAGATAATGTCCTCATTAACTATCTACTAAAAAGTAGGAGTTAAAAGAGGAGAGAAATTCTGTACGTGGACAGGAGAGAGAGAGAGAGAGAGAGTGTGGCGGCTGGTCTTCTTAGGTTAGGTTTGACCTAGCTCTTCATCGGAATGCTCCCGTTCTGACAGCGGAGATTAATTCCAAATGGAATTTACTAAATTAACTCCAAAAATAGCCAAAAAATTCCAGAAGACATCCCGATAGCCATTGATCTTGTGTACCTTCAGATTTACGGCGGAGGGCTCTCCAATTGTCCGAAGATCGCTGATTTGATGAATTTTTCGATCGATGAAATTTTAGCCCTCAAAAATTCTCAAAATTGCCTGTGAAATGCAATTAAATAAGTATGCACCAAAATTTTGGTCCTCATGCAAAAATAACCTGTTCAAGGACTATTCGGACAGATTTGCTCTTGCCTTGGGATGCGTGCGAGCTCTGCTAATATTTAAATTTTGTTCATAACTTCTCAAATACGTGTCGGATTGTCGATCCGACACCAACATTGTTCTTCTGGAAGTCGAGCGGACGTTGGTGATTTCTGATTGTTATCGGGCCGACATTTGATCGGTCGGGTCCAATAGAGGCAAAATGGTCATTTCACCATCCAGAGCCAAATTTTGGCATTATGGGCACCATTGCAAAGGTCTTGACCAATACAATATCCTAGACTAGGGGTGAGCATGGTTCGGTTTGGTTCGGTTTGGGCCATTTTTTTCCAAACCGAACCAAACCCATTCAACCCCTCAAACCGAACCAAGCCAAACCGATTTCAATTCAGTTTGGTTCGGTTTAAACCGAAAAAATATAAAAATATTTTAATTAATTATTTTTTACATATATATAATAGCTTTTAAGTTAATAAAAATTAAAATAAATATTATTTTATTACAAAATTATAAAAAATATCATTTTTAATAATATTATAATAATTTTTATGTAATTTTTTAATTAAATCGGTTTAAATAGTTTGGTTTGGTTTAAATCGGTTTGGAGAACCTTCAAACCAAACCAAATCGAACATGGTTCAAACCGGACCGAACCGTTTGGTTCGGTTTGGTTGTTCGGTTTGAACCGTTTAATGCTCACCCCTATCCTATACCCGCTTGTTTTGCCATTTGCGCCCATTAAACCTTCCAAAGGCCAGTTGAAAGTCTATTTTCATTATTTTGCCCGTAACATGCCGAATACAAGTCGGATTTTTGATCCGTCTTCAGCGTTACTTAAGTTTAAATTGGGCGGACCAGATGGTGCTGCCTGATCGTTATCGGGCCATCGTCCGGTTGGCCAGGCCCAAAAAGACTTATTGGGCCTGTTCGGCCCATTAGTCCCAAATATGATGAAAAGTGGGTTTCATCTGGCTGTTTGGTTTTATTCATGTATTTTGTCTAAAACTTGCCATTTTTGGGTGCCATGACATTTTAGATGCCGACAGGGGCCATAACCTCACCATTCTCTCACAGTATGGCAAACAAAATCATTAAATTCATGAAAGATATTTCCTTAGCTCTTTGAATAATTCCTTCAATCCAGTTGGGCTTTGATGAGCACATGTTAAAGCACCCAATTTTTACCTCAAATAACTTCAAAGGTCTCTGACTGAAGATATAAGGTGGTGTGATATACTGCAGCACATAGTACTAAGGTAAAATGTTCTTAGGAACGGTAGGTGCTTGTTTTTCAGAATACAGATCATCCATGATATGATGATATATAGTTTGTGTTCAACGATGACATGATGATGACCAATGGAAGAAAGCATCATAGTTCCTCAAACCAATTGATAGTGACGGGAAAGAATACAGCAATAGCACAAGCTTAGAAGAATAAGCATACAGCTGGAAATGAAAAGGGAAAGTTTATAAAGAGCACCATACTTCATCAAAGCTCATAAAATTCTGTGTGTCAAGCTCGCCATTGACTTCAGGCTTGAACGCTGCCTCCGTTTCATAAAGTTTGTCCCAGTCAATACCCTTGAACCAAGGGTGAGCCTTAAAAATTAAAACATAACATTAAAACAAGATCAAGCTTTTGATATAAGAAGCTAAAGAAAACAGAGCATTAGAAATTACCTTTATTTGGTTCGCTCCACCAGTACCTAACCTATGTTCAACATCACATAGTAATCTACAGATTAAATCTTTTGCATCAGGACTCAATCTTGCATCTTCTGGAAACTTCACGTGATTTCTCCAGTTTACAATCTATCATTTTTGTTAATCCTTGTAAATATAAGAATCAAATGCAACTTTGATATAAAATAAACATATTAAACATAGTGAGATAATCAAATAAGAATATAAGAACATTACAATGCTGAAATGCCAAAGATGCAGGTTTAGTGCTTATACTTAAACATGAAGGTGTAACTTTTCAACTGGTAAAATCAAGAATTGCGAAGTTACAGTGAATAATGGTTTATGAAGCAATTAACCACATATAAGCGTAGTTCTCATCTCAATATTACTAAAATAAAAACTGAAAAAAAAAATGAAGTCCACAACACAGGATGAATGAAGTTTCGTAGCAAAGAGAAGATACTAGGTTTCCTAGATCCCACTAACAGCAGGCAGTTCATGGAAGAAAAGAAAGATGCCAGACAAGAAGCTTAGGAGCTCCCAACTTTAAAAGATATCAGATTTACCTGAACAATTTAATTCAATTAGTTTTTATCAAGCATCAGCAACCAACTATGTGAAACAAAATAGCAAAACAAATGTGTATGAGTCTGACAACAATATTTAGTGTGATCAGCAGGATCAGCAAGTAGAGCAAATGGGTATAAGATAGTTCCAACACAAACGTGGTCTGCTCCCATTGCCACTGAAGGTAACCTTGCCTAGAGGGCTAGAAGTGCAAATGAACCAAGACATTTGATTTGACAACTCTCAAATATGACACCGAAAATATCCAAACTCAAGCCTAGTTAACAGGAAAGGATAAGCTTCGTGACACTTAACTTTAGTACATAGATATCTGAGATTGAACACATATAATTGGCTTACATTTTTGTTAATATCCTACTGATAATCTGATACTTCTAGATTTCTTTTAAAAGCCTAAAGTCTAGTACCAGATATAGCTATTTTTGCTTTGAGAAGGTGGTAACCACAATTTTTTTGAAACAAAAAATAAGTATATGGAGCAACAATTAACAACCTGGGAAGGTTGCCATTAAAGAGAACGAAAAACGAAGGCAGGCCCATCACCGTGGTAGACATCACAAGAAAAGGGAAGAGAAAAGAAAAAGAGCAATAACTTTTTTTGTTGAAACAAAATTAAGTATATGGAATGCCGTTTGGTTTGACCGGCATTTCGGTTTGACCGACTTGGGTTCTCTATTTGAATTCCCGTTCGGTTTGGCCGGCATTTCGGTTTGACCGATTTGGGTTTTCTATTTGAATTCCCGTTCGGTTTGACCGGCATTTCGGTTTGACCGACTTGGGTTTTCTATTTGAATTCTCGTTCGGTTTGACCGATATTTCGGTTTGGCCGACTTGGATTTTCTATTTTTATCCAAAATAGCAAGATATTTTGGGCCCCTTTTAATGGAAAGGTAGCGCAAAACCACTTAATTTCGGCAGCATTTCGGCAAGACCGGAGTTGGGTTGGCTTTTTTCTATCCAAAATAGTTCACTATTTTGGGCCCCTTTTTATGGAAAGGTAGCGCAAAACCAGCCCCTTTTTACGAAAAGGTAGCACAAAACCAAGGTATTTCTTACCTTCTAAGAAGTGAGAATGTGGAGCTTCTCTCTCTTCCCAACTCTCTCTTTTCTCACCAAATGCCAACCCAAGTACGTACAGCACTTCAAGCCTATTTATAGAGGATTTTCGGGGGTATTTTGGTCCCAAAAAGTCACCCCACTAAGCCCATTTTCGTGATAGTGGGGGGGTGACCGGAATGGGGTGGAGTTACCCCATTTTTCCCCATTTTTTTGATTTTTTCTGGCACTGTTTGACTAAGTCAAACTGGGGGAGGGTAACTTCACCCCCCAGTCAACAGACCGCGGCCACCCGCGCGTGGGCGCGCGCGTGGCCCACGACCGCCCACTCGGGCGGTCCCCCCCTTTTTTTTTCATTTTCCCCTTTTTTTGACCGCGGTTGACCGCGAACCGCTGCCCTCTCTCTCCCCGACCCTCTCTCTCTCTCGGCAACCAGGAAGCTCTCGCGAGGGCTCGCGGTAGGGCTGTAAACGGGTCGGATTCGGTAGCAGATTCACCAGAATCCGATTTCGATTCCGATAAGGGTTAAGGGGTTCCGATTCCGATTGCGTTATCGAAATCGGAACCGAATCCGATAAAATCCAAAATGCATATTAAATATTAATTTTTATTCAAAAGTGAGTCAATAATTTACATATAATTATTAAAATTTGATATAATCTTTTTAAAATTTTATTTTTATTATTTTATCAATTTATATATTATATTTTATAATTTATTTTACTTTATTTTATTTTATTTTATTTATATATAATTATTTTTTATCGAAATCGGATTAACGGAAACGGAACTAACTGATTCCGATTTCGATAAGCTACCGGAATATCCGATTCCGATTCCGATAGCTTATAGGATACAAAAACAAGTTCCAAACCCGTTAATTTTTATCGAAATCGAATCGGAATATCGGAATATCGGATTCCGTTTACACCCCTAGCTCGCGGACCTCGCGGCGGCTCAAACGGATTCCGACGAATGCAACGACGGGCTCTGGCGACGGCGATGGCAATGACGGGCTATGGCGACGGCGGCAACGGCTGCGGGAGGAGCTCCTCCCCGACGGCACATCACCCGCGAGGGTTCCCTCGCGGTGCTCCTTCCGACGATGGTGGGGGCGGCAGCTGCGGCTGGTGAAGGCGGCGACGACGGCTTCTTCCTCCTTTGGCTTGAGCGGCACGCAAAGGATCTTGCATCGCCTCTTTTTCCTCTCCCTCCTCTTTTGCTCCCTCACGATGGGAGCTCCACTGCGGAGCCTTCTCACCGCGAGCTCGGCGGTGGCGGAGGCTTGGTCCGGTGGTGGCGATTGTGTGGTCCGATGACGGCAACGACGATAACTACTTGTGAAGACGACGGCGAAAGGGGTTCCCCTCCTCTCGGCTGTCCTCTTCCCGAGATGAGGGCTTCCCGGTGTTTTCCCCTTGCGGCAAAGCCCTCCTATTGCTCTGTTTTCTTCTTCTTCTTCTTCTTCTTCTTCTTCTTCTTCTTCTTGTAAAGGGGTCAAAAATTTCGGTTTCACAGTACCAAACCAACCAAAGTTCACATCCAGTCCAAATCTATGTAGTCAAAGCATAGATTGCATAATTGGTAAATCCAGATCAGAATTGGCCAATTCCCGAATTGGTTCGGCATATGTCAACCTGATTTGGGGGGGAGGACTGTGAATTGGGTTGATTTGGCCTGAACCAACCGATTCTGGTGATTCTGCTAGAATCGGCCTCCTATGCGGCTACAGTTCCCCTATCCCAGGCGGGGAAGATGCAACTTACTCTGTGGGGGCTGCATCACCGATCTATGAATCTATCTAGAGTAGTCTCTTAAGTTTTTTTGTTTTGTTTTTTCTTGTTTGTGAAGAACTGATTTTGGATTGGTTTTTCAACCGTAGGATCGGGTGATTTTCCAATCCAAATGGGATTGGGATATGGATCGGAATCGGTGCTTACCGATCTGGTGGCCGATTCCGATTCTTACTTCCTTGAGTCAAAGAAAAGAGGCAGTTGGGGTGACCAAAACGCAATGGATCATATGGCCTCAATTGTGATGGGGACCCGGTCCGGTCCATTTTGGGGTCTATTTGTATTTACGTCCATTTGGACTTGTTTGTAAATATTTGAAGTTTGTTTTAGTCTTTTCCTTTAATTTGGGTCCTTACGAGGACATGTATGTAATTAGTTATTTACGATGTCTTGTTTGTAATAGGCTCCTCTATTTAAGAGGGCCACTTGTTGAAATGAAGAGAGTTGTTAGTGTCAATTTTTGGAGCCCTAGGGCTGGTCCCTTGTACAGGGGGGCGCTGCCCCCCCCCTTCCCTTCACCCCGTCCATGATGGAGGCCTCCCGCCTCCCCGTCCGGTGAGGGCCGGTCTCCTTCGCGACCCTCCGGCGTGGGTGCCTTCTCCTTCTCCTCCGTCCAGCGGCCTCCGAGCCATTCATTCCCCTTTCCCCCTTCACTGGTTCGATTCGGAGCCCTATCGACACCGTTCACCTTCGTCTCTGTCCGTTTCGACGTCTCCGACGGTGTCGATCACCACCCCTCCGTCCACCCCCGCCTCCGCGATCCCCGTGAGTACCTCCATCCACCTTCTTGCTCCCATTCGGGGCCCCCGTACAGACGAGAAGACAGAGGAGGAAGAAGAGCCGCGTCTCGCGGCTCGTCCGCGCGCGCACCCGCCAGGCTCGTGTGGTCTCACCCCCCTCGTCCTCGTGAGGCCAGAGGACGACGACGACGGCGCCGACGGCTCCGTCGGAGACCCCTCCCTCCTCCGGCGGTGGCGAAGACGATGCCCGGCGCCGCTCCCGGCGCCGCCCTTCCGCCCGCCGCGGCCGCCGCGGGACAACTCCGCGCGAACCCCGCGCTCGAGGTCCCCCCCCCGTGCCGCCGGCGGCGACGGGCGGCGATGGAGCCCCACCGGCCCCTTCTCCTCCCAAGGCGACGGCGGCCTCCGCCGGCTGCGCCCGCCCTCCGCCTCCGGTCCCCGCAGCCGAAGCCGCGGCCGCGGCCCCCTCGGGAGCCTCGCGAGCGGACGCTCGCGGTCGACGACACCCCGGCGGGGCACGCGGGCGCCACCGCCGCCGCCGGCCGCGCCTCCCCCGCCCCGCCGCCAACCGCCGGCGGCCACGACACCCCCCGCGCAAGTCGCGGCCGGCGCGAACCGGCCCCGGCCCGCCTCCGCCCGGCCGGCCGGCGCACCGGTTCGCGCCTCCCGCCCGCCCGGTCCGCCCGCCATCGAGCCAAGCCGCCGGTTCGCCTCCCGTGCCGGCCCGACCGCCGGTTCAAGCCGGTTCGTGGCCGGTTCGGCCCGGCTCGACCCTCCGTAGGGTCGGCTCGGGCCTTAAACCGGCCGGTTCAAGCTGTTGGGGGCCGGTTCGTGCCGATTCAAGCCATTTTCGGGGCTGGTTCGGTGCCCGTTTCGAGGGTTTCGGCACGGCTCGACACATTGGGGTCTGCTGACCGGTTTAAGTCCGGTTTTGCTTGTTTACCATCGCATTTCTTAGGTCTCGCGCCCCGAAGGCTCGCCGCAGCGCCGCGCCGCCGTCCGTCCCGCCTCGTCCCGCATCAAATGGTATCGTAGCCTCGGGATCGGCCCATTCTCACGAGCCGACTCCCGGGATGCTTCCGATGAAGTGCGGCGCTCGTGGAACGCGACGGCAACATTTCAAGACGTTAAAACTCGAGGACGAGTTTTCTCCCGGCAGAGGAGAATGACGGGGACCCGGTCCGGTCCATTTTCGGGGTCTATTTGTATTTACGTCCATTCGGACTTGTTTCGTAAATATTCGAAGTTTGTTTTAGTCTTTTCCTTTAATTTGGGTCCTTACGAGGACATGTATGTAATTAGTTATTTACGATGTCTTGTTTGTAATAGGCTCCTCTATTTAAGAGGGCCACTTGTTGAAATGAAGAGAGTTGTTAGTGTCAATTTTTGGAGCCCTAGGGCTGGTCCCTTGTACAAGGGGGCGCTGCCCCCCCCCTTCCCTTCACCCCCTCCATGATGGAGGCCTCCCGACTCCACCTCCGGTGAGGACCGGTCTCCTTCGCGACCCTCCGGCGTGGGTGCCTTCTCCTTCTCCTCCGTCCAGCGGCCTCCGAGCCATTCATTCCCCTTTCCCCCTTCACTGGTTCGATTCGGAGCCCTATCGACACCGTTCACCTTCGTCTCTGTCCGTTTCGACGTCTCCGACGGTGTCGATCACCACCCCTCCGTCCACCCCCGCCTCCGGCGATCCCCGGAGTACCTCCATCCACCTTCTTGCTCCCATTCGGGGCCCCCGTTGGGACGGAGAAGACAAAGGAGGAGGAAGAAGAGCCGCGCCGCGGCTCGCGGCCCGTCCGCGCGCGCACCCGCTAGGGCTCGTGGCCCCACCCCCCCCTCGTCCTCGTGGAGGCTGGGGAGGACGACGACGACGGCGCCGACGGCTCCGTTGGGAGACCCCCTCCCCTCCGGCGGCGGCGAAGACGAAGCCCGGCGCCGCTCCCGCGCCGCCCTTCCGCCCGCCGCGGCCGCCGCGGACAACTCCGCGCGAACCCCCGCGCTCGAGGTCCCCCCCCTCGTGCCGCCGGCGGCGACGGTGGCGATGCGGAGCCCCCACCGGCTCCTTCCTCCCAAGGACGGCGGCCTCCGCCGGCTGCGCCCGCCTCCGCCTCCGGTCCCCGTGCCGAAGCCGCGGCCGCGGCCCCTCGGAGCCTCGCGAGCGGACGCTCGCGGTCGACGACACCCCCGGCGGGGGCACGCGGCGCCACCGCCGCCGGCCGCGTCTCCCCCGCCCCCGCCGCCAACCGCCGGCGGCCACGACACCCCCCCGCGCAAGCCGCGGCCGGCGAACCGGCCCCGGCTCGCTCTCCGCCCGGCCGGCCGGCGCACCGGTTCGCGCCTCCCGCCCGCCCGTCCGCCCGCCATCGAGCCAAGCCGCCGGTTCGCCTCCTGTGCCGGCCCGACCGCCGGTTCGTCGGTCTCGGGGCCGGTTCGGCCCGGCTTCGACCCTCCGTAGGCCGGCCTGGGCCTTAAACCGGCCGGTTCAAGCTTGCTTGGGGGCCGGTTCAGCCGGTTCAAGCCATTTCGGGGCCGGGTTCAGGCCCGTTTTGAGGGTTTCGGGCACGGTTCGACACATTTTGGGCCCGTTTTGACCGGTTTAAGTCCGGTTTTGCTTGTTTACTGCATTTCTTAGGTCTTTTGCGCCTCTTGAAGGCTCGCTGCAGCGCTGCGCCGCCGGTCCGTCCCGCCTCGTCCCGCATCAAATTGCCTCACCTAAAATCATCTAAAATTTAGGTATATAAATAAAATACCATCTTTTTTGCATTTTCAAAGTAAAAATGATATAAAGGCTTGAAGACAACACCTCAGAGAGGCAAGGCAAGTAAAGGTGGTTGTCTTAACTGACTTTGACAATGTAGGTCCACAGATAGCTCATGGTGTACCTCAAGTAAAATAAAAGATGCTGATGCATTGGCTGACTGAAAAATGTTTATACAATTAGGTACAGAGAGGAATATTGATAATGTTTATGGGTAATAAAAAATTAAACTACCGAGAAGCTGATAGGGCAAAGAATTTTGAGTTCTTGACGCAAGTACCAGACAATGATGAGGCCTTGCCTAAGGAAATAACAGCAAGTTTAAAATATTATTGGACTCCAAGGAAGTTCACCCGTAATTCCACTATCATCATCCTGATTGATGCCGGTTATCAATTATTCAGGATTTGCTACATAACGCCCTGTTTGGTAACGGTATCGGACTATCGAACACATCTATCATATCAATTTTGAAATTGATATTGATACAAATCATCAATAGGTGTTTGGCTATCAATATCAATATTGATACTCTTAGTGCAAACAAAGCATGATATATAATATAAGCGTCCACATGTATCAATTTTGATATGTACATTATATCCTATACAGGGTATTAATATCAAATTTATATAGTATCATTTTTGCTACTCTAACCAAACAGGGCATAAGAAAACGAATTCTGCCCTGTTCTGCCATTTTAGTTTATTCACAGATAACTAAATTTGCATTTAGTTAAAATTTAGAAACCTTTCTGCACGTGGTTATTGGATCATTTGAGTAGAACGGGGGGTAGCCAACAAGCATCTCATACATGATTGCACCAAGCGACCACCTGCATGAACACTTTAGTATGAGAATGTAAGAATACATTAAACTGTAAAAGAAAGTGATAGTGGGGGATGAATAATATATCCATTATATAAGAGAAATAAATGCATATCATTTTACATTACAAATCATACACGACAAGTTGAACGAAGCTCCCAAGTTAACAACTGAAAGTATAAAACAATGTTACGTGAGAACCATACCCCGGTTTTAGACATCGACGTTCTAAAAGTCCTGATATGTTAATGTCATTTCAAAGATAGGAGCTATTTCACAAGGCCTATTTTTTCATGTTCTAAACTGACCATTTCCATGGTGTAGTGAACTATTGCCTTATAGTTGGAGTCGTACGCCAGTCCAGGATATCTGCTCTGTGTTCTACCCCTCCTGTGGATACCAAATTTGATGGAACATCTAGGCCTTCTTCCAAGGCTATCTGTAGGGAATGCCCATTTTCTGACACATTTGAAAGGATACTTGGGGCTATCCCCAACGAGGGTGCAATTGTAGCTGACCCGAAGTTAGAATGCCCTGTCCAACCAAAATCATCTTCCCTAGCCTATTTCTATGTCATGTTTGCCTTGTAAAATATGTGATCATTGCCATCTAGATAAGAGACTTTGAATGTCGTCAGCTTTTCCACCGAGCGCAATTCACTGTCCTCCGCCAACCATGGTAGGACTCGGGGCATACTGATGCTACCCTCAATTTCTCGCGTAATGGAGTTAGTGTTGAAGTTGACTGGGCACCATTCTTTCGGTACATCTGGGTGGAGGGGCCCTGCATTCTTTATGTAAGTTTCAACATCTTGGCCTTGACTTCATCAACTTCACCAACTTCATCAACTGTGATTTCATCGTCAGGAGAAACTAACACCTATTCTATTTAGTGTGGAGATAAATTTTTACTTAATGCTTAAATTTATATAATATAATCCATGATTTTATTAACACAAATTTTGAGGTTTAACTTCACATGCATCAATCCTTTTAAGTAGGAATGAAAAATTATCACACGGGGTTGAATGTACCGTGACATCACATTGCCTTTTCTTGAATGTGCCCACAAATGTCAGACATAAATATATTAATAAAAGTAGGCAAAAAAACAAGATGACAAGACTAGCAAGCTGGTACCTCACAAAGAGAAAACAACCCGGTCCAGACAAACCGAAAAAGCTATCCCTGCTTAAGAAACCTCTTGCAATTATAAAGTCTGGAGAGAACAAAAAGACGCATCCATGTAAAACCCAAAAGTTTGGTGAAAAACCATTGATTTCACTGCTTTCAATCTTTGGAAAACATAGAATTCTAGCTTTGCGTAATCTCCCACTTAAAACTATATACTGTCAGGGTAGCAGCGTTTTTGGCAGTACCCACCAGGTAGCATGATGCATGATTTTATAGCCAACTAAGTAGGTTTCAGTACCTTAAAACAAGCCTTGCAAATTTAGGAAGCAGTCTTCCACCAAACCTGTTGTACCAGAAGAAATTATGCCCATAATTGTCAATCTAGGCTGCAGGCTGATCATAGTGCCCAAAGAGTAATGCTCCCAAGGAAGGCAGAATCAGGATTGGATCGGCCGATCTAATGAAATAAAAAAGAAAAAACTGATATGGAATCGGCCCAAATCAGCTCATCCCAAAACAAAATAAAAAAGATAAAATGTAAAAAATACAAAGGATGAAATCTGGGGTTATTCTGGTCCTATAGATAATCGATGTCGAATCAGTGCCATAAACAGATGCGGGGGGCGGCACTGTGCCCTGAATTTGATTCAGGGAGAATCTGATCTTGGATCTGACTCCTCCCCCCCCCTTTGGATCAGGTCAGCATGTGTTGATCTGATCCAAAATCAGCCGATTCTGATCCAGATTGGCCAATTTTACTAACCATGAATTCTCCTGAAAATAACTTCAGGAATCAAACAGGGAAAACAAGTAACCCTTGGACTAACACAGTAATTACAACCCACGCGTGGCAGTGTATCAGAACATCACAACCCCCTCCCCGCCTCTCAAACTAAGAATGTGCATAGACTTTAAGCAACCAATAGATTAATCAAAGCATTTTGCAGCACAAATTACAAATATAAGCATGGACGTTACTAGGCCTTTTTCCATTAGTTCTTTGATATGGGAATTACTATCCTGCAAGACTAGTGACCTCATAGATTCACAGAAAAAAAACTGAACAAAAGCAGATAAATATCGAAGAGTTCCCAAAGCAATAATAGACAAACCAATCACACTCCATGCCATATCCCTTCTTCAGCAAAACCTCTGGTGCAATATAATCTGGGGTCCCCACTGTTGAGAATGCCTGAGAGTAAAACATAATAGCATCTTAGCCACAAGCTGTAAGATGATGAAACTTACGCATAATGAATTGATCTCTTTTTTGTTGGTGTATGCAAAAGTGGCATTCAACTGTAAAGGTAAAAAAAGTCCAAAAAATATATTAATAAAAAAGAGCACGAAATTAAGGAACAATAACACACCAGCTTTCTCCTATTCATTTGCCAACGCTGCAGTTGTTCTTGAGGGTTCTTCCAACAGTTACTATCACTGGTTTCTGAGAAGCATCCATCAACGTCCATCGGTTCCCTTTGGTTTTCATTGATAATTGGCTCATTTTCATTCAAAGTAGACAACCTTGTGTAGTCAAGCGGCTTGCAAAGTCCAAAATCTGAAAGTTTCATGTGTCCATTTTTGTCCAAAAGGAGGTTGTCCGGCTTAATGTCTCTGTGCAAAATAAAATAGAAATAAGGTCCTCTAGAGTAAACTGAACTATTCACTGTACAACACAGACACAGACTCCGCTTTTACAGCACTGACACTGCTGACAGCAAACTCAATGCAGACAGTCTGATCAAAATTGGACTTTCTACATGTAAAGACAATTAAAGTTTTAAAAACTGTTAGACTCACAAACAATAGCATTTAGCAACATAAATTATAATTTCCACTCATAGAAAATAGCATGATAAAAATAGTCAAAGATTATATATACAAGCAAATTGCAGTTGTACTGTCCAGTTTAACTTTTCATAGACAAAAGGTAAATATAAAGCAGTATTTATAGTTACAACATTTAGTGATCTACCTATTTTTTAAAACTGGAGTTTCATATTTACAGGCAAGACTCCCGTTTTGACACGGCAAATAACTCTTAATGGCTTAATGCCTTTGTGTTTGTGTATAGTAACTTCCAGAAGTCGAAATGTTTCAAACCTGTGGATGTAATGGTGCTTATGAACAGATTCTATTGCGAGAACACTCTCAGCTATGTAAAATTTAGCAACATCTTCTGTCAATATATCCTTTCTTATGAGAAGGTTCATCATATCACCCCCAGGAAGGTATTCCATAATTAGATACAGATATTCAGCGTCTTGAAATGAATAATAAAGCTTGACAATACAATGGCTAGCAACTTCAGCTAGCAAGTTCCGCTCAGCTTTGACATGCTCGACCTACATGTCAAGAATGTTGAATATTGAAAATTATCAGAGGAGCAGGTATATCACAAAATTATAACCCAGAAAAGAAATAAACTGTAAAGCCCGAGATAAATGAGGAAAGGCAACTCTATCACCAACTAATTCCTTTTTGCTTATTTAGAACAAAGCAATTTTATTTAACAGATAAAGTAGAGAAATCAAACAAAGAACATGTAACCTGAAAGGACATAAGACTGCAGGACTAAATATAAAAAAGGGTCGTTCATTTTTCATCATCATATAGCCAAAATGATAAAGGTGATGGATACAATATATACATTTATATCCTGGGTTGTCAGTGGGTAGTGAGGCCATTGATTGCATAATCAGCCAGATAGAATGGGGATTGGATAGGTCGGTCTCAATCCGATTATCGCCCGGAGGACCGATCCAAACCGGATTCTCGGCAGAATCATTCTGGATGGATGGAATCAGCCTGGAATCAGCCTATACCTAGAAATTGGATTGGAATTAATGGATTCCTAAAAATTGGATCGGAATCTTCCAATTCCGCCGGTAGGATTAAAATCCTGGTATGCCTTCAGAATCGGGCCAATTTGGCCTGGTTATCGGTCCATTATTCACCCTTCCTAAAGGCGAATTCCCCCCAGACCCCTCCCGATTCCCCGAGGGCTCCAATGATTCCGGCAATCCCTTTGGCAATCTTCTAATGATACTCCAGCAAAAGAAGCAAACTAACGTCAATCCCCCCTTGATCCCCCCTCAATCCGGCAATCCCGACCTATGGAGGGGTGATTCCCCATCTCTAATGGTGATTTCAGCCCATCTAAGGCCCCTCCCACCAGCAACCCTTCAGCCCATTCTTCTCCCCCTGCCCAACATGGTTTGCAGAATCAGACGATCTAAATCAGTATCAGCCAATTCTTAGATCGGGTCGGCAATAGTCGATCCGATTCCACCCAGGACAACTAATCCAGCCGGAAGCTCTGAGCAGATTGGTAAGAATTAGGAGGATCGATCCTGAATTAAACTGAGAATTGGTCAACCCCCCAGAACCTGGTTAGTTTCGGAATCGGGTTGATCTGGGACCCAATTCTAGACCGATCTCTATGATTCGCCCCACCACCACCACCCCCTGATTCCACCTTCCCCTGAAATCCCCCCTCTTCTAAGGCTTCCCTCCAGCAGTTCCCCCCTTTGGCAGTTCCTTTAGCAATCTCCTCCCCCCCAACAAGTAAAATCGGCCCGATTCCCTCCCCCCCACCCCTAATCCACCCTTTCCCCGGTTCCCCACTCCCCCACCCCTTCAGGGGTGACCTGAGCACAACCACCCTATCGGGGGTGACCTAAAATCACCCCAAAGAGGTCTGAGCACAATCACCCCTTCAGGGGTGACTTTTCTTACCCCCATTCTAGGGTTTTCTCACCACCGCATGGGTGATTAGCTGATCACCCCCAAAGACCCCTTCAGGGATAATAGTTTTTTTTCAAAATGTAATTAAAATTTTAAATTATTGTGGTTGTATATGTAGATAAAATGTTGGACGAGAAATAAACTATTACTGCAAATAGCGACATTGGATGGCAACTTGATTTATTGTATGTTGAGAAGAAGAGGATAAGTTATAAATAGTGTTAGAAAGATATGAATGGAGGTGTATATCATCTCAAGTAACATATAGCTGATATTGATGGGAATGTCAAGAAACGTGGCAAGGTCTTGAATGAGCTGAGAGAAAAAATAAGAGGTTATTTAACAAAGAGAACATCTCATAGAGATGTTAGAATTGGGTATAGAACAAATCTACATGATGAGTTGCTTAGACGAAGAGACATCGATCTCATGTTCAGAAAGGGTAAGAAAAAAAAAGACAAGAACATGTCCAAGTTGATTCATTATCTTCAGATGATGAAGAAGAGGCTCAAGTGAGAAAAACCATAAATGCTAATAGGGCTCAAACCTGTGAAGATGAGGAAAAAATAAGGTGGTAAATCACTGTCAAACATTTTGATGTTGGGAAATGCACTCACCTTGTTCGAGATACTAAGTTCCATCAATCGCATTCAGTGCGGCCAATGGCAAACGCCACCATGTATAGGCTAAGTGATAAAGGCCAAACGTCACTATAAAAAGCCTTAAAAGAAATTAAGGTTACGAGCCGCAGAAAAAAATCAATCAAGTATATGGTCAAATTCTTTCCACATACACGTAAATAAAGATGTTAACTTTTATTAACTGTATGTTTTCTATATTTTTGAAAAAATTACTAACAATGATGTCTTTATTTTGGTGAGGCTAGCCCAAAATTGAGAACTCCCACCTCCAAGTCCATATACGAGGGTGAGTTGGATGAAGAGGTTGATAAGTTGACATCTTGGATGGATGGAATCAAAATTTCTGGAAAGAGAGGGATGCACTATAACATGTGATGAGTGGACAAGAATCACAAGGTCACTTGTCAACTTCTTTGTATATCTATACCTAGTATATAGAAGTGCGAGTGCCCACTTTTTCGTCCTCCACTCTACAACCGTCCGATCGACGTCGTCTCACCCGGCCACCGTTTGATAGCACCACCGCATTCTCTCCTCCGTGAAACCCTTTATGGAGGCATTTACTTTCAACCCTTCCGCTACCTTCCTTGTTTGGCATCCCGTTCCTGCGTACAATCGCCCCTCCTTCAATGTTCGGCAGCGGCAAACAAGCGTAACGTTCTCCACTCACTCGTAAATTGCTCTTTGAACTCAACATTTACCGTCATCGGCTCGTAACAGTCAAATTTGTCTCATTCGTTTCACTTTTTTTATCATTCCTCACAGCTATCCACGGACACTCACTTTCCCAACACGCATCTCCTCCCTCTGTCTTTGCCGACGTCGCTTCTCTCTCAATCTTCCTCTGCATTTTCGCCGCCGGGAGTGGATGCTAAGGGGAGGCGTAGAGGACTGCTACGGTCTACATCTGCTTTGGCTGCCTGGTTAGGATGATGCGCACGCCAAGGTGCACAACACAATATTCTTTTGAATATATGGATTTTGCGGCGACACCTTTTGAATCTCAATCCTAAGGGAATCAAAGAGATGCTTTAGTACTTTTGATTAAATCTTTGAGAGACTAAAGAAATTCATCTTCACAGAGGATTTTAGCGTACGTCATTAGTTTGGTTTGCAGAGATTAGTAAAGCTAATATCAAAATTTTCTGAATTATCAGCTGATGGTGTGCTGGTATTTGATAAATGTCTCTTTTTGCAAACCACTCAATAATAGATTGGAGGAGCTCTTGTAGAATATGCTGCATCCGAAGTGAAATCGACCGTCCATAGGCCTTCGGAGGTATCACCGAGGGTGCCAACATGTCAATATCATGCCTCACTACTCACGGCCTCCGCAGCTCATGGATCAAATTCGACGACACTCACGTGCCGAGTTAGTGCTTCTTCTACTTCATCTCCCTTTTTCCCCGTCTTCACCTTGTTTTATTTTCAAACTCGGTCGGAAGGCTTTTCTTCTTGTACAATTTATACGCATTTTTCAAGTGTCGACAATTCATAAAATATCGTGGTTGTTTTTGGGTTCTCACACGAAATAAAGAAAAATGTACAATTATATAGCAAGTAGTAGAATTCTTAAATTCTTGTACATTTCTTAAATTCGTCTGGGTACCCCAAAGAACTAAAAGATCGTTAGTGCTTTCTTGTTCTCTAGTATATCAGCCTTTATTAAATTCTTAAATTCTGCAAGCGATATTGTTTTATTATGTAAGATTCCCAAGAAACCAATATTCTTTGTTGTTTAAATACATAAGAATATATAAGCTTTCTAATAACAACCAGTTGCTTTGCGTTAGTACCTCAACAACCAAATATTTTGTAAAATTTTCAACTCCTAAATTCTTTTCGAGTACATAGAAGGAAAGAACATTCCTTTTAAGTATACGAGCCTCGTACAATTCCTATATATATTGTCAAGCGCTTCACTTTACTTTGCCAAGAATTTAAGAAATACACATTTGTTAAATGTCTATATTATTAACGAGAGGGTTACCCCGCAACCCGTGCTTCATACATCTCCAAGCAAATTTTTTTCTTTTGGGTATATCGTGAAATCTAAGTTCAAATGTTCCTCTCTCATATTAAGAATGTACATAATTTAAATTTGATTTCGTCAAAGATTGAGTGAATTTATAATCTTATGATTCAGCTATTCGATAATTAAGTTTATAATGGTATTCGAATCTTTCCAATTTAATTTAAAAAATTTACCTTTGTATTTTTCGATGATGTTTTTTACTTAATAGCTCTTGTCGTTTGGCACATGTTCCCTTTTTAAATAGGTGGGTTGTTTTGGTTTTGGTTTCAGATTTGAGATTTATGTTCTCTAATTTTAGTTTTAGTTCAACGGTCCCTAGATTCTAGACTTTGTTTGCCTTCAAATTTTTTGTTCCAATTTCCAGGATTTGGTGTTGACATTTTTTGGATATCCGATCTTTGAGATTTAAGACTTCTTAACTTTTGGGAATTCCATTTTTTTTTATGATCAACCTTCAAAGTCTTCTTGACTTGTATATCTTCTCGAGATTGCGGACCTTTTCAAATTTCTCACTTCTTTGGGGATTTTGGGATTCATTGAGTTTTTATGATTTCCAGAGATGCAAACAGGCCTTTTCTATTTTTAGTTATGGAGTTTATTTTTTTACTTTTAAGTTTCAAGTTTGAACTCTCTTGAGTATGGGATTCCATAATTTAACTTTCAGATTTGATGTTTCTTTTTAATTCCAATTTTGAGATTTGAGTTTTGGGATTTGAACATTCAAATTATGAGTTTTTTTTAATGATTGGATTCTTAGTTTTTTTTGTTAGAACGATCAGCATTTTAAGATATTCTGACTTGCATTACTACAGGATTTGGAGTTGATCATATTTTTGGATATCTTGTTTTTGAAATTTAAGACTTATAAAATTTTGAGAATTCTATTTTTTTGTTTTTGGTCAGCGTCAAAATCTAGATGTCAAAATAAATTAACCTGTCAAAATCCATATGGATGTTATACAATTCATATGTAGACAACAAACATGTGACTCAAAAAGGAAAACATCAAGCAATCATAATTATTTACCTTTGATAATCAAATAGGAAGATTGGCAACAACTTAACACAAGACAAAGCAAAAACATCGACACCATGTCAACGAGGTCATTTTAACCTGGTGTTTTTCTCCTCCCCCTTATACTGTCAATTTCTTACATGTTAATTGTAAAATAAGAATGGGATATCCTAAAATAAAAATATAACTCATTGTTTGCTACTTCCATGCTCCCGTTGCCAAGTTTTCTTTTGAAACCTTGTGCAAATATAAACCTCGAGAGCAGATAAATAGTCCTATAAAGTAGATGCAAGACATCATCCAAGCCATGAGGCTCAATTACTTTTTCTGTCTCAAGAATACTTTCATATTGATCACCACTTTTCTCGCAGTCTGGAGCAATATGCCAATCGTCATACTTCCATCCAAACATATAAAAGATTACAACTTTTGTAGATTCATTGAAAGACTAGAAAACAAAGCCATATATTTAAAGGGGTGTAAAGATATGGCTTTGCCGTAATGTGAAAATGCCTTATCTGAGTAATACCCCATTTCCTTGCATATTTCTCTAAGATAAGACACATGAAGCAAGATGGGTTCTAATAAAAATGTGTTTTTAAAATGCTTCATTGAATTTAGACAAATTAATTTCCATGTTTCATCTTTTACTGGTACATTAGATCATTGATCATAGAAGGGGAACACCTTTCGTGAAATAGTTTTAATAATATACTTATACATATGTACCAATAAACAAATGTTAATACAATATGGAAGGGCCGGATAGAAATCGGATCTGACGAACTATCCATTTTAAATATTTTTCTTAATCAACCAAAAGGGTGGAGGGTTTGAGCGAGGATGGTGGTGCATATGTTGTAGCCCCACTTCTTTCCCAACCTAGACATAAACAATTATCTTGATCGTGAATAAGGAGCCAAGGCTGATGTGGAAGAAGAACCCCTTGAAGAATTAGAACACCAAAATTTAGGTAACTATGCTACATTAGTCCATAATCTTTGGCAGTTATGTTCTCTACCATGTTTAATTTTTTATGTTTTTTGTTTTTTTTCTCGAGTTCTGGAAAATTTGATCCTAGATCAGATTTCTTGAGCATTTTCATGTTGGGATCCATATTAGATCAAATTTCTTAAACATTTCCATGTTGGGATCCATATTAGGTCATTGCCACCTCCAGAGAAAAAGTTGATCCGGGGATTAGTCCGATCTCTTCCAAAAATTATTACAAGATGGAATCTAGCATATTATGGTTTGATTTGACTTTGATCGAGTCGTATCAATGTTGTAGCAATGTGCTAGCCTAATCAGCAACTCCTGACGAGAATGGCTCTCCAATTGCAATCTGCTGATTTCAAGGGATCTCCAGCTGCTACTTAGGAACATTTAGCTAATACTTTAAATTTTTTTTGAAATGTCGTGCCAGTTTCAAATTTTGTATTTATGCTTAAGAAGGTTTTTAGATGTTGGATCCAACTATTGACACCTTAGATTTTCTTGAGTTGTGAGTCTTAACGATGGCCCAAATCAATTTGACCACCAATCCTTCGTTGGTGCGTATCAAAGATAGAGGTAAGAGTTTTGATTTTGGTTGAGTTTATCAGGCGAACAAATTTTTTTCCAAGCGGGTTCAGATTCTGGCATTTAGATTTCCAATTTCATATCAAACATGTTTTAAATGTTGAATTTGGAATTTTTTTAGTTTCAACTCAGATTCGAAATCTTATGGGATTAAATATTTCGGATCATCAAGCTTCATATTAGAAATTGATGTTTTGAAACTTTTAGATTGAGATTGAACCTTAACTCTTTTGCTTTTCGAGGTTTTTTTCTTTTTTTATTTCGTTTAATACATAGTTTCAAAGGTTTATGATTACATGGACTCAATTTTGGCATTTTGGGAGTTCGATTCTGTGGTTGCGAGATTAAAAGTTTTGTAGAAAATTGATCTAGGATTTGAATTTAAGGTTGAACTCCTTCAATGTCCCCGGGATCCCATTTTTGCTTTGAACAGACAGATTTGGAATTGAGAGTTTTCTATTTGTTATTAAGGGTTTCATGGTTTGGATTTTGGATTTGGTTGATATGGGAATGTCTAAGCATGGTTTGACCTTCATAGTTACTTGATGTAGTCCATTAATTTCAATTATTCCTAAACCTTGATGCCTTCCTGAATTTTAGAATCTATCAAAGTCCTTCAATCATGGTGGGTTGCAGATTTATTAAGAGCTATTGAGAAACATAAAATATCCCATTTTTTTACAATATTATTCTTTGATTCACAACTCCTATTTATTTTATTACAGTAAATCATAAGCTACTGCATTCTACCAAAGTATAAGTTGCGTAATGTAACAAAAACATTACAGTAGAAAATCATCCATTTGTAGGATAAGTTGATAGATATTTTTATATGCATACTTTTTTATTTTCAAGATTTGAAACTAGAGTTGTCTACAAGTGACAGGTTGACTTGCTATCGCATTTTACTTAGATATTTCGTGAGAACAAGCTATTCATCTCAAAATCAAAAGTGAAGACCGGAGGTGGCAAACAACTAAACACCTTTTGCTTCCATGTTGTTGAGAGGAACCCACTAGGTCCCAAAACCAGTGTCGTTGTTTGTGCAAGTGATAAGCCCCACATTGTTACAATGTCAAGGGTAATACGGAGTAACTCAAGACTCTACAAGAACCCTAACATGGTATCCTTTTGAAGCTTCTTCAAATCAAGATCTTTGTACAATTTTGATTGCTTAGATCCTTATTCTTAGATCACCATTAATCGCTCTTGTAACCTCGTCATTTAAACCGGGGGGGGGGGAGTTATGATTAAGTAACCTTGTATAAAGTTTTTGCAGATTGGATGTGAGTTTTGTCTAGATCGAAAATATTTATTTCACTTGTACAGAAATTAATTATATTTTCGAGGATGACGAGGTTGATAGTTCTTGATTAGTTCATAACATTTCCTTTTATATTATTTATTCTAGGTAGTTTCATTTTTTTGCGAACATATATATTTTGTATTTTCATATTGGTAGAATGATGATTTCAATATCTAATGTATTCTTGGTATGTTCGAGGGGGGATATAGTATTTTAAACTACTTATACATTTGGGTAAATGCACATAATAGTAAGTATCATGTTTTTTACTATGGTCAATATATGTTTAGATAGTAGATCTTTAATTATTTATAAATTGACATTATATTCTTTTAAAGTCACATTCTTAATTTATTATTTAATATATGTTTAACCGTACATTATAAACTTATATTTATTTTAAAATTATTTTAAAAATTTTAACTTATCAGAGTGCACGTGCGAAGCACGTACTTTAACTAGTTGTTCTAAAGGTACCACATTCTTGAAGTCTATTCATGCATCAGGCCAGGTGAAAAATGCATATTACATTTTTGGTTTAATGAACACTATGGTGGATGAGATGGAAGAAAAAAATATTGTAAGCTTGTCACTGACAACGAAACATCGTTTAAGGCTGCAAGAAAGATGCTACTGGAGGTTAGACCACACTTGTTTTGGGTGTTCTGTGCTACACATTTTATTGATTTGATGTTGAAAAGCATTGAGAGGGATCCAAATGTAAGGTCCTTGGTAAGTCAATGATAACTTATCACATCCTTCATTTATAGCCATAGGTACCCTAAACTATATCATGAGGGAGCACACCAATGGTCGTGATTTAGTTTGACCAGGTCTCACCAGACTTGCCACACATTTCATTGTGTTAGAGAGCCTCTATACATATAGACAAAATTTGAAGAGGTTCATACTATATATTGCATATAAAGAGTACATGGATGCCTATAAAAGCACAATGAAGCAATATAATATTTTATTGAAAATGGAACAATTTATTGAGAATAACAGGTGATGGGAAAAGGTGAAGTACTACATGTCAGTAATAGAACCCTACTTAGATTGGTGGACTCACGATAAAAATCAAATGGGTTATTTGTACAATGCTTTGGATAAATGAAAGATGAAAAATTAAAGAGGAACATCTTAGAGGTTATAAAAAGTGGAGAAATGTAATAGACAATAGATTGGACAATATAGATATCCATATCTTTTATATTCACATGATAAAACTTCTCACGTAAACTATTACATATTTAGTGCATGGTAAACATTATCATAAGAACATTATACACTTCATCATTTCTACATCGTGTGCTTTTTACCGCTAAATGGTAGATTCAAATCAACGACATGAGTGAATGAAATCCACTAACAACTATAGCAATTCGGGTGCTAATTCAAAGCACCAACTCATCCTAATGTTAGAGGAATTTGAGCACCTTCAGTCTCATACACGTAAAGAGAAGGAATAGGTTAAAGACTGAAAGATTGAGAAAACAAGTCTTCTGTCATTACAGCATGAGATTAAGGATAAAAAATATAAAAGATAGACAAAAGACTTTTGAGGACAGATTTATAAAATTTGCAAATGGATTATATCGGGACAAAACTCAAGCTCAAACCAATCAAAGTTCGTCACAAAATGATGTTGACTTGAAATATCTATTCCAAAAAAAACATCCACCTGCAACATAAATGAAAGACAAGGATGCTGAAAGAGAGCCAGAGTTTAACATAAATAATAAATTATGAGCCAAAAGTGAGCTTGACAACGTCCTTGGTGAGAACGACGAAATGCACGAAGGACAAGATACCCAAGCTCTATGCACAACTCTAATTCCTGATCTGCCCCAAACTACAACTGCTCCAAAGGAAAATCCAACTCCAGCCACAGCTCCAACATAAGTTCCAAGTGCAGGACCTTGTACCACTAAGAAGAGCAGTAACTTGTTCAAGGCCTTGAAAAAACTTGCTAGCCAAAGCTCCAAAGTACTCAAAAAGAAGGAAGTTTGCAAAGGAGGAAGCTAATTAACAAACCGAGATCTCATTGCTACAAATACTACTCAGACACATTCATCAGATAATGATGATAAAAAAGAATTTATTCCACCCACAGAACAAGAAGGTGTGGAGAGGTGGAGGGTGGATGTGAGAGTGGTTCTACTAGCAGCGCACGCATGAGTGGAGCTGGAGCATGTCCAAATGATTTGATTGATATAACATATTTAAGTGGAAGGAGCAACGAATGTTGGAATCAAATAAGTATCTTTTATGACTACACAGTATTATATCCAAATTCTACTGTAGACTTCGAGGCTTGCTATCCATCGTCTCCTCCAACTCCAATCGAGGATAAAGTATATAAGTTTAGCCAATTAGCCCAATCGTTACTTTCATATGGTTACGAACCACTCATGAGTAATCAAAGTAAGTGGAGAATTCAAGAAAATAAGAAGCAAAACAAAAATTATGAGGAGCAATTTCATAATTGGTGGTGATTAGAAGGTATATTTTCTAATACATAACTTGTACCATTTTCTTTATTTAATAGAATAAATATTGGTTTTACTTTGCATGCATTTGTGTTAAATCTCTCATAATTACGTGAAAATGTAATAGATAGCACAATTTATTTATTTTTTAAATTTTTAAAAAATCCCTGATTTTTTATTTTTTTTAGAATGTTTCCTGATTTTTACGAGCCTTTTTAAACAAAAAGGCTGATCAGAACTGATTCCAGATCTATCTTTGTTCCCGTGGATCGGTCAGGATCAGAGTTGGGATTGGTGGGCACCAATCCGATCCTATCCAATCCAGAGGAACTACTGGATGTGGGAAAGGAATAGTCGGACGGGAGCCCTAAAAATGGAGAGATTTCAGGGAGCGTAGAATTGGGAGTGGGGGGAATCGGTTCGATCTCTCCCTTATTCCAGAACTTACAGGATTTCGAGATCGATCGATTCCTAGTTCGATCTGGGAGGATTGGTCAATCTGGGACCGATCCTCCCGATTCTTACCGATATGCCTAAGACTTCCAGCCGGATTGATTGTCCCGGGCAAAATCGAATCGACTACCGATGATTTGATCCAAGAATCAGTCAATCCAAATCGAGATCGGCCGATTCTGCAAATCATGCACAGGGCAAAGCAGTGAGTCCCTGCACAATTGCAAGCCAAAACCACAACGAAGTATCACAAGAGTTAGCTTTGAAGGCCCTTTCATCTTCGACACTTGTCCAATAGTAAGGTGAGCATAGAACGACGCTATAGAGTCATGGTCAGACATCCTCACGCAGCCAAAAGAGACCGAAAGGACTGCGGTGACATTCAAGAATCGACTCCATCAACTTCTCCTTCTTCGTCGCCATTTGAAAGGAGGCAAAGCAGGGAATGGCAAGAGGCGGTCAAGCGATGGTCGGCCTTCCTCGCATAGAAAGGAGAAACCAGAAGAGGCCAAGGAGGGGCGAGATGGCGGCAAAGCGGTGTTCTGAAGGCGGAGGAATCCCGACAATTCCAGAGAATGGAAGACAGACACAGTGGAATAAGAGGAGCATACAGCAATGAAAGGAGGGGCAACAAGAGGTGGTTGGCAGGCCTCTGAGGATCGTTGGTGGTTGTTGTGATAGCCATGAGAGTGGTTGGAGGAGTCTACATAGGCACAGGATCATTGGACTTGACTCATTGGCGTCGTCAACGCAAAACTAAAGGGGTGAAGGGGTAAGGGAGGTTAACGGTGAGATGACCGGAGTGAGGTGGGAAAGAGAACGCATGTTGCTAGAGGGTGGAGGGGGAACCAGACACTATTAGAAGTGGACAGGGAATAGGGCTCTCCCGAGGTGGAGGTACTTACAGGGCTAAGCCCCCTATGCCCAAACCAAGGACCAATGGCCTTCCAATTCTCCAAAAATTCCTTGATTGTTCTTTCATTTACATTAAGGCTTCTTCTATAAATGAGCCAAATTACAAATAAAACATTTAAAACACTATTTACAAGCAAGTCCTTGTAAGGACCGAATAGTAAAGAAAATGAGTCGAAATGACTAAAAATATTTACAAACAAGTTCTAAAAAAACTGGAATGCGACATCATCACAAAATCAACTAATTTAGATCCCCATCACTTCCCAAGAGATCACACATCCTCAAGGTACTCTCAACAAAACACGTTTAACTCTAGAGTTCTTTCAACCATGAAATGCCATCTCGGCGAGATCTCGCAAGATCTTGGTCTCGCCAAGGGGGCGAGAAACGAGATCACCGAGATCTCACCCCATATAGCTTGGTCAATCTACGATTACTCTGCACCCCCCGTTTATGACAGTGTAAACATATAACCATGGAATGTGATCTCCCGAGAATCTCTCGAGATCTCCCGAGAATCTCTTTTCTTATGTGCGTCCGAAAAACGAGATCGCCGAAATGAGAATATATATGTACTACCTGTGATACCCTGATCTTCTCTGTCTATTATTATCCTCAACTTGTTAGATGATCTTGTTAAGTTTCCTTCTTATATTGCCAATTTTATTATTGAATCCATCAAAATATTCATCTAAACATTATTGTTTGGTAAAATTTCATAGCTTAATATTTTAATGATCATGTATGTACAATTGACCCAAAATGTTATTAATCTTCTATCCATATTGTTCAAGATGAAACTTTGGTCTGACATAAGATCCTTTGTATGTCTCATGCTAACAATAGTTCACCATCTCTATATTATGCTTTTAATTCTCTCACAGCTTATTTTAATATTTAATATGAGTTCTCTTGTCATTTTTAAAAAGATTATATGACATTCTACATTTAAACATGTACATTAATTAGTATTTTCAAGATCTAATCCCTTGAGATTTTTTCGAGATCTTTTATCTTCAATCTCCGTGAGATAAAATATAGATGTAAGATGGCAATCATTGGGTGAAGTATACCCTGCATAAATGAAATCTGAGATCCGATCTCCCGAGATATTTCCGAGAATCTCACGAGATCTCTTCTCTTTCACACTTCCGAGACGAAGCCGAGATCCGAGACGACAATCCTTGCATATAACTATATCTCACTCTCACTTATACTATCACATAAAAAATGTGCTACAAGTTTAATACCATATTAATATTTAAATAAGATTGTATACAAGTTTTAATCTTTTAGAAACACAAAGATCCTCTTTTTGGTATTGAGAGTGCTTTGTAATTGTTAACTCACACAGTTGATGTGTAAACGTGTTATATATTTTCATGTAAATTCATTGATGTACTCCTATTTTTATAAGATATTATGTAATGTTTCATACATATATACATTTTGATCCGAAAATCCGAAATCCGATCTCTCAAGATTTTTCCGAGATCTCTTCTCCCCCCCACCGAGATGAAGCCAAGATCCGAGATTGCAATCCTTGCTTTCAACTCAACTTCTGAAAAATAGTTAACCAAAGTTGTTAATAGTCCATTGATTTAATCTTCTTACATATTATCAAATCATGGTGTTAGAATCTACCTAGACTTTACGTCCTTGTCAAAATTACACATATCACATATCATACACGATAAGTCACAACGGACTTTCTAGCTAGGTCATGTTCTGATATCATATGTAACGATTAAATAAGCCTACGTTATTAGAGGTGATTGCCTCTCTCACCTAGGCAACGAGAAGAAAAGAGATGGGTGTAAAATGTCTAGCTCTAGCCTAAATCGCCTTGGTGACCCCCTCTTTTCACTGCCACTCCTACCATTTGCCTGTGGTTCATCAAAGGGCTGTTCTCCACTCATTATCGGGTGGATAAGATTTATACATCGAACCGGTTTAGCATTGTTATCTGCTCGGTCCGCTTCAAGTTGAGTCCGATTTCAAATCCCGCCGACCCTTTCTTCTCCACCCAATCATGCAGCTTCTTCTCCGCTTCATCTCGCCCACCAGTGTCCTCCTTCCTCGTCCCCTGATGCCCCTTCACACATGTTACGCCGCTTTGCACCTCTGATAATATGGATATCAGCTGAGTGACCCAACAACCGCACTAATTATCAACTTTCTAAGAAGATCACCCATTCTTGAAGTACTTCCCAAAAAAAACATGCTTAACTTCGAAGTTCTTTCAACTCAACTTCCGAAAAATGGTTAACTGAAATCATTGGTAGTTCACTGATTTAATCTCTTAACAAATTCTCAAACTGTGTTACAATGACTAGGGCAATAGTCTCAAGGCTGGAGAACTTAAAGGCGGTGGTTGCCTGGCAGCAGGGAGCATGCAGGTGCATATCAGGAAATGGAGTCTTGTGGCAGGAGCGGGTGCCAGTTCCTGGAGAGTACAGTGACATGTCTCACAGTTGTACAGGCATGCAGTTGCACTTGCAAGAGCTGCCGGAGGTACCGTTCATTTATTTGAAGAAATGGGAGGAAGAAGGCAACAGATGCCGACAGAGGGAAAGAAGAGAGATGGAGGCCTCCTCATCCAGATGAGAGAGAGAGAGAGATTAATTACCTCCTCGGCCAAGCCAAAGAGAGAGATAGGAGAACATGAGGCAGGGTACAACCTTAGTGGCTAGGATTTCTTCAAACTTCCATTCATCTTCATCTTGTTCGCGGAATATACAATGCGGATTCTTAAAACACCTCCACTTTTACGCTTCAGTCCCTTCTAAATATTTAAACAAAAGGTTGCCCTATACCCCTTACAAGATGTGACTCTCCTAAACATCCTAAACATCCTGACTTTAAAGTTCGGCTTTGACGTCCTTAAGACTAGAAAATATTGATAAATAAAAAATGCATAATTAAAAATCTTAAAACAAATAAAATAATTCAAAATTGATGTTGACGTCAATCAAGCTTGTCCAGTAGTGACTCATTCCCCTCGAGTTGACCATCCGTACTTGTTATCAATCCCAAACACAATATATATCCTATGCTTACTATTTTATGGCCCTAAAAAATAAAAATTACAGGTTTAGCCATGAATTTCCATCTCTCGACGAGAATATGGACATAGTGCATTGTAACAGTATATGATGATACAAATAGATCATATTTAACAAGAACTGAAGACGAAAAATCCACTTAACCTCTGTGTGTGATGGGGCAATGCAGAAGAAGCACTCAAGTCTCCTGTAGTATATCCTAAAATCCAATGCTTTCGGGAAAATGGGCAATAGTGAAAAGAAATACAAGTACAATCTCAGGGAGATTCCTAAGCCAACAGAAAAAAGAATAGAAAAGAAACCTCAGACAATGCCATCAACATAGAAATATTTCCCTGCCCATTCCGATGGGGAAGACACTCATACCTGGTCCATTGCACCCAATATATCCAGGATCCATTCACTTAACCGGATCAAGAGACATTGGGTCCATCGGACCCAATATTCCATTCGATGACTTAAGCTTGATCGACCAACAGTCCAAGACCAGACAATACAGAATACCATAGAACCTACATTCATTTTATTGGCAACAAAAGAAAAAAAAAATCTTAAGCTTCTGATCTGGCTGCTGTTCTGAAGGTAAGCATAACTGTTAGGAGGCAGAAAGCTCCATTTGGTCTTTCAGGAACTTCTGTGCATACTGAAACTTCGAGGTCATCAAAGGTCCATCATTATGTTTCTCATTATCAATCATTCTAAATTGAAACCCGTCTAAATATCCCTTCACTAGGTAACATAGTATTATGAAAGTGGAAAAGAAAAAAGAATGCTAGTTAGTATTCAACTGAAACAGATGGCAGAATTTACCTAGATTCTAGTGCATAAGGACACGCAAATAGCTTTTCCGGCATTCAGTCATTCCCTTAGTCAAGCACCCATGTAGTTTCACCAATATAAAAGAGTATCATGCTTACCATAGATCTTTTTCAATCCTCAACGGCACCAGTACTGGGGAATGGTGAGAGGATCTGTTTCTGGGAAGAGCATAATGAAGCCCTTTCAGAGGCTTTTCTTAGCCTTCACGGTATATCCTCTTGCAGGGGGGGAATGATTGCAGAGGTCTAAGACAGCACAGTGTGAAACATCATCTTTAAGAGAAATATCAATGACAGGGAATTGACGGAATTTGTATCATTATCCACATTGTTGAGTAACCACTCTTGTAACAATATACACCAGGACACTATTGAGTGGAAATTGGACAATAGTAAAAGATTCTCAGTCAAGCCAGCATGCTACAAACTACTGCAGGGCAGAAAGAACATAGATTGGAGGACAGTATAGCTTCCAATACACCCAATCAACTTAAAGATACTCCCATCAGGATCCTTATTGAGACATATCAAGCTGATATCATATAATTAATGCCCATTTGGTGTGACATTGGAAGAGGATATTGATCATTTTCTCTGGCAGTGTGGCGTCATTAATACAACCGGGGAAACATTTCACAGATCAGCAAACTTGAGCAGAAGGATGTTCCATAATATCATGCAGGTCTGTGTAATGTGGCAGCATTTGAATCCGTGGGGGACAGCAGGTAGAGATGTGTGGCAGCTTTTCCTTCCGACTATCTCATGGACTATATAGAAAGAGAGGAACCAGACCATCATCTTATGAGGGGCAGTATGTATCGTATCTTTTCTTTAAATCGTTTTCTACTACTTTTACCTTAATTAACAATTTGTGGCCTTGCCACCTTCAAGAAAAAAAGGTCAAATACCCGATAAAGATAACATACAGTTTGCCGGATCAAAAGTAGGCTTATGACTTTTGAATACATCTTCCTTTCGCAAAAGCACTCGTGATTTTTAGGAATGATGTCAATCATGACTGAGTGCATTCTGACGCCCAACACCTTAGCAATAATTTTATACAGCCCATGCAACAAACTGATTGGCCTGCAATCTTACAAATTATATGTGCCCTTTTTCTTTAAAATAATACAAATAAAAGTATTGTTGCCAATTCCCGAGCTTTGACACACTCAGCACTGAATGGACATGCAACAGGAGCCTACACCACAACTAAAACCCCAAATACATATTGACGACAAAAGGAAGTTATGGTGCACTAATCAAATTCTCATGTGAGAACAGGTGGTAACCTTGATGGAACACCATGTGACCTCAATTTCTCACAGATACAAGTCCTCCAGTATCATGCCAAAAAGAAAGATTGGCAGTAATTGAACAGAATAACTACTGTATTAACAGTGGGAAGTAGAAGTTTTCAACTCTTGCACCCTATTCTTTTGAATAGAATATTCAGATTTAAGGGCAGCATAAAACCATTGAAATTCGACATATGCACTCTTGCAAAGCCTTATCACAAGGCCAAAATAACATTTTTTTCTCTGAACAGTCTTGCATCACATATTTACTAAAGTTCTAGCTGAATGGCTTTCTACAAACTGCATGTGAAATGTATTCGGTAAGCACAACACAAAAGGCATATAACAACCAGCTTGAAAATCTATCATCAAATCGCCAGAAAATGGTAATTATGGTCTATCACCTGACCCCTACTATGCATTTCAGACTTTTTCAATTTTTTCATTGCATAGATGTTGCCAGAGGATTTTTCACGGCACAGCCTGACCTGAAATTCAGAGTTTGAAAGTACATGTTATCTCATTGAATATTATTCTTAGAAAGCCAAAAACAAAAAACAAAAGAGATGTCCAAGTGATAGTTTACAGTGAAAGATAAACTAAATGAGAGGCCTGCAAGCAGAAAATTGCTAACCTCTCCGAATGCACCTCTACCAATAATAGTTAAAAGATCAAAATCATCAGCACAGATCTTATGCCTTTTAAGTCGCATATATTCAGTCTCCTTGCGCTCCAAATCTTTTATTAGATTGATTTGTTCTTCAACTGGAACATCAGAAGAAGCTAACTTTCTCTGTAAAACCCAGCGCCTAAAAGAACAACAGGATCCCATCAATAACATAAATATATTAAGAAGATAGGACTGTAAAAGGTGGAAACAAGATTCCATGCCAAAGAATGTAAGCTATTAAAGCACCAATTATATCTAAGATAAATAAAAATTTAAAAGATTCACTTATGTTGGCAGTAATTTAATAACATGTGCTAAAGAATATGACTAAAGGTTAATAAACAAGAAGAAATTTTCTCAGAGTATCCAAAACTATACAAGTTCTGCAGTATAGTCCATCTGCTGCCTTGAAAATCCAGCAATATCTTAACCATACCAAAAATACTAGTTCACCAAGTATTATCCACCTGAATCATCAGAGCACGCTAGCTAAAAAATAAAAAGAAATGCCGTCTATTTGCAGAGTCTTGTGCAAAAGAATCTGCTAGCACCTTAGGACTAAAAGACAAAACCAAAATATCATGATGAAATCAATCCAAGATTTGGTGGAAAATAAGATTAGATGTAGAGAAAAAATGTGACTGGATGAAAAGTTCAGTTTACATAGGCCAGATGTGCTGAACAGGTTATATTTTTTTGCCATCTCAGATTGCCTTCAGCAAAAGACTTTTACATGAACCTTCGAACCTCACTCTGTTTGAGCCCCACTGGTAACAATGTGTCACCACAAGCTTGTTGAATGAATGTCATGAACATGATGAAGAAAACATCCTTGATACTCATGAAGCAGGATGTACAAATAACCCAAGATCTGAATGTCCCAAATTTTTCTTAACCACCTACTTGAAACTTCATCTTAGGTTTTCAAAAACATCTACCTGGGAGCAGAGATGGTAGTAATACTTTTCTCTGTCTTCTGTATGTAACCCACAAAACTCATGCACAACTTGAAAGATGGTATGAGCTTTCTAGGTTACTTGAAGATAAAGAAACTGAAAGTACTGGCAACATCTCTCTGTATTTGGTGGGTGTTTTTAGAAACTTTTGTTGAAGTTTCAAGTAGGTGTTTAACAACCTTGCTTGAAAAGAATCACAAGATTATCTGACAATGCTATTAACCCACAGTACCAACTACCAACAAGATTCTGGTGTATGGCATTGCCAGCAGTGTAACCTCTTGTCCACTATTCTTTTTGAAAGTGAACCTCCCACTCAACTTAGAGATTGGATGGCTACTCATTAGTTCTGATAGTCAATGGTCATTTCTCCAAACCCAAGTTAGCACTTGTGAAACATTTGCCTTCTATATGCCCCACCCATTACAACCTGCTGGCCCCATTCCAGTAGTCTCATAGTTAACAGACGTTTGTATTTGATAGTTCCTACTCCTGTACAAATCATCAGAGAAAAAACATACTGAAAAAGATCATTGCTTGAACATTTATCTAGATGGTTGCCCCCATTTTGTTTGGTCATATCAAAAAAATTACAAGAGAAGCCCAGGAAAGTCCTCAAACTGAAGTTCAATATGTGGATCCACTAACAGAAAGGAGTTAAGGATGTGAGCAAACACATGAAAATTGTAATCTAACTCAACTCAACAAACGTAAAGAAATCTTTGGGTAATCAAATTTCCTCAAATTATCAACATTCCTCAACACAGGAACAAAACACCAACTAGCAACTAGCAAATGTAGTATAGCTTGCAACCTAACATTTAAAAGTTCAAATGAAACCAATTCCCAGGGTGTGACGGGCGGTATGCACAGGGCTGGGGTTCGTATTCACCGTGGGCAAGAAAGCCAGAGCACACTAGCATGCCTTCTGTTTTCTCGCTAGAATGTGAGCCATTCTATGTCTCACTTCACTTACTTGAGAGAGGAGTCATCAGGTAGTAAAAAAGAAGACAGCAAATGAATGCAAAACCAGGTCTTTCATGGAGAACAGTGGAGCAAAGTGAAATTATCCTACCTATGACAAGGAACTGTACACACTTCACTGGGCAATGAAGCACCAGCGGTAATTGATTTGTTTAAGTTTCCAAAGAAAGTTCACCTAGTTTTAGGTTTTAGCACCTTCGCTGTAGAAGCACCTCTTTAGCCCACCAGCTGGTGCTGATAAAAGCCCTCCCACTGAAAGAAGTGGAATAAGCAACCAGATCTCCAAGTCATTTCCCAAGGTTCATTAAAAGATTCAGGAACTCATGCTTCAATGATGTGAATCCCCCTAATAACCCTCAGGAGAAGCAAGCTATGGCTCAAAAGCCGGAGCATGCTTGTAGTTTTCTTAACACTCCCCCTCACATAATGTTAATAGTGTGATTTAGTGTCGTTTTTTCTTTCCTCGTCTGGACTTCTTCTCCTGAACATCATAAAATGTTAGCAAGCACCTTTCTTCTTTTCTCTAGAAAGACTTTAGCTCGGTGCTCATTTGCGCGCACATGTGAACCAACCCGCCACACTACTTGTGGCAGCACAACAACAAGAACAGCAGTAGGAATGGGAGCAAGTTCGGTGACGAAGTCAGGTCAGCTGGTTGAGGAATAGAAGAATATGAGCCGAAGAAACCTTCCGGTCCGGCTCCCCTCGATGCATAACTATTGAGCAAGAGCCCTTCCACATGGAAATCCTGGATCACTATGGCCTCAGGGGAATCTCAGATGTGAACACTAGCGCAAGCCCCTAGCTTCTTCCCCAAGAGGTCTGCTAACACAGGCCATTGCTGAAAGCAGGCTGAATGAGATGGGGAACCTCTCTATGAGGTTGCACCTACCTCAGGTACATTGTGCTTTAGACTAGCCGCCCACCCTTCCTCCGCTTTGATAACCATGTGAACAGAGAGTGGGCAGAGTAAAAAGGAAGGAGGTCCTCTTATGGAGTTGCGTTCTTGGGCCATGCAGGGGCCGGGGTCTGCTGTCAGAGAGCCTCATGGGTTGCTAGAAACTTTCCTCTTCTATTTGTAGTGAGCCACAGGACACTACACCTCACAAGCTCTTGGAACCCACGGCTAGTGGAGGAGGACAACCACATCGTGAGACAAGAGGGATCACATCACGCAGCTTTCCATGGGTACAAAAGTTTTTCTGCACTATGCCCAGGTCCTTCGAGGTGGCAGGATGATTAAGGCTGGCAATCGCCACCTGCATAAAAGTTCTTCCGGATTATTTGTTTGCCTTTTCGTAACCGGGGACAAAGGTGATGCCAAAGGTATCAGGTCCTATTGTTATGCAGCAAATAGCGGTTACTGATGTGGCTCATAAACATATGCAACCATGAGCACCGTACGACTTTCCTAGCTCAATAACTTAGTCAGCAACCTAAAGCACAACTAGAGCGGAGATTATCATTACTTAAAAGTGGCAACATCCTACGAACATGATCCACGGGACAATATATCGCGTGAACCTCACAGTAAGACAGATGTAAGAGGACAATAATCGGCAGGACTAGCAAACAGGCTACAGGCACCCTAGCAGAATGCAGTGAACAACTGATAGTAGGAGGAAAACGGACTGCAAACCAAAGCAATGTGCATGGCAACACTGGGAAAATGTACTATCGGCACTTCATTTATTTTTACCTATTTTGGAATAACTACTTTCCTAATTGTCCAACGGAGTATCCGGCTCTTTGCCTTCGCTCGAGCTCCAAGAGAGGGAATTGGAAGCCCAGCAGCGGTGATACTGGCGCCGGATTCCGTGCCTTGCGGCTCCGCAAAGATCTGCCGGCTAGATCGGTTGCCAGAGCACGATCTGGGGGACTCGTGGATATCCAGAGGGGAGCACGAAGGAGCTGCCGGGGACAGATGATCGAGAGGTTCGAGATCCTAACCTTTCCTTGCGCTCCTGGAGGATCTTCCTCTGGTTTCTGTAGTGGTTCTCGATGAACTGCTTGGCCGCGGCCACCTTCTCCATCGTCAGGCTGGACCCCAGCGGCTCCTCCACCACATCCTCCGCCTCGCCCTCCGCCGCCTCCGCCATCTCCCTCTCCATCTTCACAACCCTCTGCCTCCCCCGACCTCCCCAGCTCCGCCTCTACCCCCCGCGGTCTCCAGTCTCCCCCCTCCCCTCTTGCGCCCGCCCCCCGTCTCCTCCTGTAGCCTGCTCATGCTCCGCTGGTGTGACGTATAAAACTAAAATAAGATGGATTAAATTAAACAAAATGACCGGAATTACATTTCCGGACACGGCGTCGCGGCCGACGGCGCGGGGGGGCGCATCGGCCTTGGACGCAGTTGCGCAGGCGTCACATGGGGAGCTGGAAAACCCGATAAGAGTATTCTTTACACTCAGACACTGTCGGGTACCGGTAGGCGGGTCTAAATGCTTTTATATCTATTTTCTCGCAACATTAAAAAATCAAATTCGTAGCCTCGCAGGAACCTATTTTCAGTTCGCCAGCCCGTGGCAGGTCTAAATATTCATGAAGTGTTTAGTTGTACGATAATAAAAGTTTTTATTTTAGTTTTTAAAATTTATAAGAAAATTTGTTTAAAAAATATGTTTGACAATTTTATATTTTGAAAATAATTTTTTTCGTAAATAAAAAAGAGGATCTCATCTCTCTCTTTTTTCTTGTGTTCCCTCGTTTTTTTATCATGTACAGTAGTTACTCTTTTTTATTACCGTATCCCTCCAAACATGATAATTTTACGTCATGAGTTTATTTATTTTTTATTTAAATATAATTTTTCATCACGAATGCAATTAAACACCCCGTAAACATTTGTTTTCTACCAAAATTTTGCATACCGGTTTTTAATTTGTTTGTATTTCTAAATATACTTTCAACAATCTTTCTTGCGCTCCGGACGTACGGAAGAAGTATCGTTATCCTATCCTTTTATTTTTTATGAAAAAGCACTTTCTTTTTCCAGAGAGATAAGAATTTGTGAGGGGAGCGATCACATCAGAAAATATTTTTTGTCTGTCGTAAAAAATTAAAGTTTTTTTGACTAATGATGTGTATGGACTTCCTCGTGCCAGTATCTCATTTTTTTCAGCAATAAAATGTTTTAAGAATTTTCCAAAATCTTAAGATACCATGAGGATGTATTCGAAAATATGAATTTCTTCCTCACGTACCAACCACGGGGTAACTAGTTAAGTTTAAACGGCAGTCTCGACGCTCCGGCGTGAAATGCTTGAACCATGCCCGGTACACTACTCTGCAGCCGAAATGTTTTGTAGTGTTGAAACCATTCAACGCGGTCTTCCTGTCGTACTTCACCGACCTTCTATTTCAGGATTTAACCGCAGTTCATATACTTGCACCTTGTAACCAATATATATATATCTGTGTGTGTGTGTAACTACTAACTAGATCTGTTACCGAAGATCATACGGCCCGGCGGTCTCTCCTGGCAGGCGGCGGGGACCCTCGGCCGGTCCCCGGCACCTGGCGAGGTGGGTTCGTTTGCACAGTCGCACGTGCTGGGCTGTGGCCGGAGCCCAGCCAACCCCACCGCCGTCACGTGCAGAGAACTCGGCCACTTGGTGCTCGCTAGTAGGGGTGTTCATGGTTTGGTTTGGTTTGGTTTCTTAGTATTTTTTCTCAAACCAAACCAAACCAAACTATCTCCCAAACTAAACCAAACCAAACCAAATTAATTCGGTTTGGTTTGGTTTGGTTCGGTTCAAACCATAATTTATTAAGGTAGAATAAATATGTCAATGTATAAATTTATTTTATTTATTTTAAATTATATTCTATTAAAATTTAGTGTATTTGTTTATACATTTCATTAATTTGTCATAAAAACTCTTGAAACAAATTTATTTTGATAAGAAAAGGCACATAAACATTGTATTATATATAACTTAAAATAAAATATTTAATCTAATTCGGGTTATTCGGTTTAGCGGTTTGGTTTGGTTTGAAGGGCTCTAGGAACCAAACCAAACCGATCGGTAGCTCAAACCAAACCAAACCGAACCAAACTCCTGGTTTGGTTTGGTTTTTCGGGTTGAACCAAATAGTGAACAGCCCTACTCGCTAGGACGGTAAAAGGTTCGGATTCCATAGCAAAATCATGATTCTGATTTTAATAAAGATTAAGAAATTTTAAGTTTGATTTCGATAACCTCTGAATCATTATGTTTCAATTTTGATTCAATTCCGATTTTGTTATCAAAATCAAAATCAAAATTAATAATTTTGAAATATATATTAAATATTAATTTTTATTTAAATTAAGTCCGATGCCTCCGTTATCTATTTCTATTTCTGTGTTTTCGCTACGATATAATGAGAGTGTTTGGATGTACGAAAAAACGAGACTACATCAATGTTATGGTAGATAAAAAAAACTGAATACATTGTGGTAGAAAGGGCCGTAAATGAAAAGTCATTTTCAGCATAAAGTATAGAAGGTAAGACAATATTTTGTACATTGATTAACCAACAATCTGAAAGTAGAATCGTACCCAAATGAGAAGTCAGAAAATCGAAAGCTTAGGGAGTGTTTGGTTGCATGATAATTTTTTATACACTTTCGTGATAAAAAATTATATTAAAATAACAAATGAACCAACTCATGACATAAAATATCAATTCAAAATTTAATAGTAATAAATATGTTTGATACCAGTTTAGAGACCATAAAATATACTTGACTTTTACCTCTGAGCTACTGAAGCAACTTTATTTTTTTATATATATTTTCTCTCCCAATGTTATCTAACTTGCGATTTCTTCTGACAACTTGATGTGATTTTTAGTTTTTCTGCACTGGACTCAAAGTTGTGACAAATAATATAGTTTTAAGCTATGGGACAATAAGTTACAGTGAACAGCAGGAAAATAAAAATACTCCGGTGGACCGCTTATTATTAATGTGGCAATGCGACTCTATCATTAAAGTTCTTCAATCAATATATAGCAATTGTTCCGTGGATCCAACAACAAGTAGCTCTGGTAAATATTTCCGGACTCTCAAACAGCACAAAAAATGGCTTACTTATTCAAATAGAGCGAAACACAGAATTGAACGTTCATATGCATTTTAACATCTGCAGTAGAGTTCGGATCACCTCAAGTCTTCGGTGGAGGGAATACCCTCAGTACTCAATGAAAATTGGCCACGACTCTAAACTATTTAAGTGGCGGTTCAAATAACAACTTTGATGAACTGTTACTGACGCCTTAACAACTTCTACCTATCGGTAGCGAGTTGTATTAAGCTCAATAGTGAATTTGTAAGACGTCGATAGCAATTTAGTAATACTTAATAACTCGTTACCGACGGAGTTGAATCGCTACCGACGTCTTACTAATTTACTGCCCATCACCACTTAAGTGACGGGTGTTGTTGTCTTTTTTTTTCATTGGAGACTCTCTAGTACTTCTTCCATTCGAGAATTGAGATGATCCATTCTCTTTGCAATAATATATAGATAAATATCAGAATAATAGTGTCAATTTTTTCAACTTTTTTTGTAATTTATTTCCCGTAATAATGGTATATTTTTTAAAAAGTCAACTATTTAATTACCGTCACCAAAGAGAAAGCACATAAAACACTCTGCAGAGAAGCCTTCTTGAATGCCAGAGCCTGTATGAATATCCAGATTTTACGGTATCGTCCCGTGAATTTTCGCTTCACAGATAGAGATCAACCTAGATCAGAGGAACAGATTTGGTGGCCTTCCCCTCCATCTCAACCTTCAAACATTGTGTTTTTTTTTTCCCTCTCTCTCGATTAAATAGCAAAAAATCTTGGTCTCCGCGCTTGTTCTTCTCCATAACCAGTCTGGGTAAATTGATTTCGATGGTCGCTACCTCTCCGCCGATCTCCACGGAGCCGCGGCATTCGGATGGCTGGTCGGTCGATTCTGCCGTCAAGAACAAGCAAGGGTTAGAAGAAGAAGAAGAACAGGGTTAATGGGAGGTGTCGAGCAGGGATCGCCGACGGATATGCTCACCTGCCCGGTCTGTGATCGCACTCTGGAGTGCGCGTTCGCATATGAATGTGGTATCCGGGCCAAGCTGCCGCCGCCGCTGCTGCCGGGGCCGCCGCCGCCGGTATGGATGTTTTCCCATTCATGGCCAAGGTTCCTCAGGCGGTTGAGCTCCGGGAGGATGACTGTCCCGAGGTCCGGCCGGTCCTTCCTCCTCAGCTCCGCGCACTTGAGCGCCAGCCGGGCGAAGGCCAGGGCCTCCTCCACCGGCCAGTCGGTCACCGTGGGATCCAGCATCTCCTCGAAGGTCCCCTTCTCGATGGAGCGCTGGACGTAGTGGGTGAGGCCCATGGGCGACTTGGCCGTGACGACCTGGAGGAGCAGGATGCCGAGGGAGTAGATGTCGGACTTGATGCCGAGCATGCCCGTCTGCTGGTACTCGGGGTCGATGTAGCAGAAGGTGCCGGCGGTGGAGGTGACCCGGTACTGCGTGACGCTGTCGGCGACGGAGGGGGGGACGAGGCGGGCGAGCCCCACGTCGCTGATCTTGCTCACGTAGTTGCGGTCGAGGAGGATGTTGCCGGGCTTCAGGTCGCGGTGGACCAGCGGCTCCGGCTTCGTCTGGTGGAGGAACAGCAGCCCCGTCGCGATCTCCGCCGCGATCTTGAAGCGGACGCTCCACGGGATCGTCGGCGTGTTGCCCCGGCGGAAGAGCCGATCCTCCAGGCTGCCGTTGTCCATGTACTCGTAGACCAGGCACCCGTACTCGGGGCAGGCGCCCAGCAGCAGCACCATGTTCGGATGCCGGATGCAGCTCAGAACCTCCACCTGCCGGGACGCCGATCAGCATCAGCCAAAATTAACAGATTAAAAATACAATTTTTATCTTATGAACTAACAGGATAAAATTCAATATTTCTATAATTTATCGAGATCTGAATCGAAAATGGTGAATTTTAGCTTCGTCCGTTGGATTTAGATTAAAATAAAACAACACATTAACATCAATATTTCAACGAATTAGAGATCGTCGGAAGATCAGTCGGTCACCTCTTGCTGGAACTGCTTCCTCCCCTGTGCGGCATCCGGCCGCAAGACCTTGATGGCGACGGCGGTGTGGTCGAGGCAGGCCTTGTAGACGGGGCCGTAGCCGCCCTCGCCGATCTTGAGCCCGTCGCAGAAGCTGTCCGTCGCCGCCTCGATCTCCTCGATGCTGTACTTCCGGTAGCGGACGTCGTTGTGCGCCAGGGCCTCCAGGGCCTTCTTCTTCTCCTCCGCCTCGCGCTTGGCTTTCATCTCGGCGTTGACCCGCTTCTGGCCCTCGAGCTCCGCCAGCCTTTGCGCCGCCTGGGCAGCCTGGATGGCGGCCTTGGCCTTGGCCTTCTCCATCTCCACCATCGCCAGCGCCGCCCCTTCCGCCTGCCTGGCTTCCTCGATCTTGCGCACCTCTTCGATCTTCCACTGGTGAAGTTCTCTGGCCTGCTTTCCGCGGGTATTAGTCACGGGTCGAGGTTAGATTCCCAACTTATTTGTTTGCTTAATCTTAATTAATATCTTAGAAAGTCTAAAATTTTAGTTGTAACATTTTTATAGGTGGTCCACTTATCTTAGATATGTCTGATCATAGAACTATAAATAGGTTGTATATAACTCTAATAATATCCTCCATCTTCCGAGTAACAATTAGATCAAACCCAGTAATCATACTAATTAATATTCTTCATGGCAGATCACCCGTGTTAAAATCACTCTCTCAGAATTCTTTCAATTTAACTTTTGAAAAATAATTAATCAAACTGATTGACGATTCACTGATTTATTCTCTTTACGTATTCTCAAGCTGAAATAATACAATCTGCCTTCCATAAAAACTCTCATTAATACTACATAAACTAGATAATTAAGCCACTAACACATTTTTGTTGAGAAGTCACATTTGGGCTAGTTTTAAAACAACTAAATTATTAACTATTCCGACAAGTTAATTTCAGGTTCCTTTAGGAGATTATTCATCTCTGAACTACAGCTAACAAACCAACAAAGTATATTAAAATTTTGAGTTTTTTTCAACTCAACTTTATTAGTTGAAATTGTTTGTTCTCCACTAATTTAATGAATTAACATATTTCGGTGTCATGTTACCATATTCTATAATATGGTTGGCACATGTTGGCGGATATGGGTGTATGTCTGCTCATACTTATTACCTTGTAATCCGAAAATTCTCCACTGGCACAATATTCAGCAAATATTAGCAAATCACCGGAAAAAATAATGAAATAAGACCAAACAGCTGTTAGCTAGCTAGTTAGCACCGAGAACATTGAAATTTCAAAAATACACATGCGTTGAGAAGACCCAGATTCATATTATGATAAAGATATGAAATATTTCTCCGATAATTAATATGGGATAAAATCTTTTAACACTTCTCCTCTCGATTAATCATCACCATCAAAGGCATGATAATAATACACGGAGTAGGGTCGAGCAAAAACAGGAGTAAATCCACCCAGATGATAAAGTTTACCGTTTGACTAACTTTGATATCAGGTGAAATTTCAAAAACACACATGCGCTAAGGAGACGTAAATTTAGACTATGATAAAGGTATGAAATACTTCTAATCAATATAGGATAAAACTGTCGAACAGAGCCCACTTCTCACCTTCTGTTTAGCTGTGATTGCCTCTTTGCAGGCTGTACTATACATGTCCATCGTCTGCTTCAGCTCCAGCCTCAGCCTGTTCATTTCAGCCTCCACTTCTCTCTGTGATGAAATCAATAACCCGGATGAGTGTTGCAAAGTATACATGATGATCAAGAATACATATATATACCTTTTGATTTGATCAGAAGTCAAGATTTCCGGAAAACATCTCCTAGCTTGTAGGTGTTGATAAATCGATCATGGAATCAAGCAAGAAAATTGATCGGGTACTAACGCTGGCCAGAGGGGAGAAGGCGCTCCCCGGGCTGTCGCCGGGGGTGTTCAGGAAGTCGAGGTTGTCCTGGCTCAGGTCCGACGACTGCGAGACCAGGTTTCCGGGCAAGTCAAGGTCCTCCGAGAAGGATTCCCGGGAGCCGGACGGCCATGGCGGCCGGGGGGAGGCGTCGAGGTTTCCCAGCAGCACGCTGTTTGGCGCGGTCTTCGCCGAGGAAAGCGGCCTCTCCCTCCCCGGCGTCCTAACGAAGTCATTGTTTCTCTCGAAGGACCGCCGCTCCGGCGGGCCGCCGGAGGGCGGAGCCGGGCCTCTCCACGGCGCGCCCCTTGTAAACGGTGTCCTGCCGGCGGAAGAGAATCGTTGCGCCATTAAACACTACCCTTTTCTCTCGTCGTCTGATCAGGATCACAATTGTGCCAAAGAGATCGACCCTGGGCAGGATCCGATCCTTACCTGATGGATTCGTCGGGCTCGGGGCCGCCGGGAGTAATACGGCCCGGAGTTGCAGGCACCGGCGCCCTGGGCGACGACTGTCTAAGGGGTGCAAGATTGGGAGCTTGGGTCTTCGCCTCCCGGACGATCGTCGTCTTCCCTTTGGCTATCACGTACACCGTGCAGAACTCCGGCGCAGATTTGAGCAAGCACGACGGAACATCCGGGTTCCTGAATTTTCTGCACAAAAGGAAGAAGCCGGAAAACATCGATCTCATAGAGCAGATCCGGGCGAATCAGGAACAGAGGTGATTATGATCAGATCATCACCTGGTGATCGCATTCCGACTGGAGGCGCCGACGATAATGTTGATGATATTGTTGTGGGTGATGTAGTCGACGAGGGCTTTGGTGATGTCGACGTCCTCGAGAACCACTTCCTTCAACTGCTTCTGCGGTCACGAAAGGAAACGGTTATCATATGGGTAGCCCCAAAGCTTGTGGTTTCATCCTCGTCGGAGCGGAGCTGTGCCATGACGGCGGCTTACCCCTTTACGCGCGCAGTAGCCTCTGTAAGGGAGGAAGAGCTGCGACATATCGTTCTCCACCGACTCCTTTGCCGCTTCGGGGCTCACGTCCGACGCAGAGAACCCATCTGCCAGAAGAGAAGGAGGCGCAACATCCAGCCGTCGTCAATGGCGTCGGGGTATGGGCAGCGACAATCGCGTAGGCAAGCGGTTTCCAGGATCGTGGTGGTGCACATGTCGTCAGTCGAGGACAGAAGGTACCTACTGGAGATGGCCGCCGTGTTCCGGACGTGGACGAGAACGACGAGGGAAGAGTTGGCGAGAAGATGGTCCACCGCCCACTTCACCGCCTGCTGGCTGCTCTTGTCCCGGTCGACGGCGACGACCGTGTTGGCGGCGGCAAACGGCTGCCGCCCGCCCTCGTCCTCCGCCCGCGCGGCGGCGTTCGGATGCATTCTCGCACGTGAAGGCGCCGGAGGGAGATCGCCGCCGGGACGAAGCTACCTGGACAGAGCCGTCATGAACGACACCGGCGAAGCGAGGGCGGCAACGTCGTCATCCGACCCCCCCCTTCGTCCTCCTCCACCACCTCCCCCCCTTCACCTTCCTCCCTTCTCGCTGCCTGAGCGGGAGGATGAACGCCGTCGCCGGTCAATATCCCGGGAATGCTGCTGCTTCTCGCGTCGGCCGTGGATGTGCCACGCGTCAACAGCCCCATATTTAGAAAGTCAAAAGTCTTCCCTGCGACGCATTCAACGCCAGTTAAACCACACCGGACTGCATCCCGTCGTCGGGAAGTGGGATCGGACGGTCCTGGCGGTCTCGTTGCGTAGAATCGGACGGCAACGATGACTTGTCGGCCGCTGGGGGTGGTCAACGCTGAACTGCATCTTCAATTCCCCACGAGAAGGAACAGAGAGTACCTGGATTAAGTAGAGCTCTTTAGGGGGGGTGCTGTAATCAGGATTATTTCTTCGTTATGTTTGTATCGAATGAGATCTCTTAAAATGTTTATACGGCCTACATCCGTTTAGAAGTAAGGAATCCCTGAATGCCTTGAGACATCCAGAAAAAATGGATGATATATAATTATTATGTGGTTGGTTGTATTACAGTTTCAATTTGAGTTTTTGTCGTGAAAATATACTTTTATAGAAAGTTTTGTTTAACAAGATCTTCAGCAATCATTATAAAAATATAGTTTTAGAGTATTTTTTTTGTTTGACAAAAAAGGTGATTATCTCTTTCTTTCTTTTTTGGTTGCCATTCCCAACCTTTTCAGTGATCTCCATTTTGTCGTCACATCTTACAAATTATGATACATTTATACATTTGACTATCTTAAAAATATTTTAATGTTATTTTATTTATGCAGCCAAATACACTATTAATGTTCCAACTTCCAACAGTTGGATTTCACCATGTTGAACGTTCGTTGATTTTCTTTTTCGGACGTGTAAAAACTGTCGCCACGATGGTAAATTTTGTTAGGCTTGTGGTTGAGTTCCATCAAAAAAAAAGAAAAAGAAAATAATTGAACGCTTCGGCAAGGTTCATGTCTCTTGTACCCTAACAACAGCCTTGACATTTACAACGATAACATAATAACATAAATATAAACACCAAATAATTTCTGTATACATGTTGTAGATATATCCTGCAATACTCCGTAATTGTTTCTATAACATCACAAAGAGCGAGGGGGCTGTTTACCCTTGAAGTATCAACCATTCGTCCCTCTCTGATCTTCCCAGTTTCCAGCAGTCTCTCACTCTCAAAGTCTCCCGCCCTGATCTACCAGTTTCAGCCTTCCAGGGGCTCCGGTCGACAGCAAGAAGCCGAAGCACCACGCGTTGCCTTTCGATCCTAGGTAGTTTGCCCTTCTCTATCTCTTGCCCACATTCGTCATTCGGCGTTGCCATCCTTCGTCCGTCCGCATTGTTCGTGCCTCGCATCTCATTTCCACCTTGCCTCTCGGGCGTCTTGCTTCCACCGGGTATTGTTGTGGCATTCAGGGTTTTTTTTCTCATTCTTTTCGCGATTTCTTCCTCAGATTTGGTTCTTTGTTTCCTTATGCTGGCTTCTTTACCAGAACATCTATTTTGGTCCAGACGAAAGGTGAAGAAGGTGGGAAATGGTTCCAACTATGACGGAGGACGAAATGGGTGTAGCGCGGGATAACTATAAGAGACGTGGCGCCCCGATGGTTCGGCGTTTTCCCCTAGGGTGTGGCCGTCGTGCGCCGCTGCTCGAGGTGGGAACCTAATTGTGGAAGTTTCCAGCCACTGAAACCCCTGTAGCTAGTGGCAGTGTGGTGCCACAAGTGTTGATGATGGCGGAGGAGGAACCTGATGGTCTTCCTGTCTGTTCAGAGTACCCGGTAGGCCCTACGGAATGTCAAAAAGCCTGATTATGTGGACGTGGTGGGGCACTTCCTGATCGGAGTATGTATTTTGTGCCTACTTCAGATCAGATGGATGTGGCGGCAGTGAAAATGCAAAATGTGTTGAACCTGCCAAGAACTCCAAGAGCGTCAAGAAGAAGAAATGAGTGGAATCAGGAACAGTTGTGACAAGACACTGCATCACGTTGTTCATGAAGCAGGTATTTGTTTATTTTGTATTTTTCATTTAAGTATTGTAGTGATATGCTAATCATTTATATTGTATTTTTCATTTAAGTATTATAGTGGTATGCTAATCATTGATTCCATTGTGACAGCATACTTCTTAAATCCGAGGAATGTAATATGGCGGATACATATGCAATGATGCAGAGAGGTTTTGCATGGTACATTGTCGGTGATACATCTATCTAGGACTCCAAAAGATAGAACAAAAATGAAACTTGAAGTAAAGGATAATAGAAATACATGTAATTGAGTTTTTAAGATCTATTTGTTAATTTTTTTGGAGTAAATATCTATTTATTAAATTGTTATCGACATTTCTCATTCATATGATATTTCAGATTCAAATATAAGATGGGAATTGGAGTATATAGAGATCTAGATTCATGATATTCATATGATAAGATTTTTCTTGGTATTTTATATCACATTTGGTACATGTTAATATTTAATTGACAAAGATACAAAGTTATATTGGTATTATCTTTTCTCCATAGAGTGGCGAACATAAGTATTAGAAGTAGATGGAGTCCACTTGTTGTCATTGTAGTTCGGATATTGAGTCAGAGCACGAGTTCATCAGAGTATGAGAGAAATTGGAGTACCTTCAGTTTTATACACACAAAGAGAAAGAATATGTTGAAGAGTGACAAATAAATAAACGGTTGATAATCAAGAACATCAAGAAACGTCAAAAAGTTACTGAACAAAAAATTGTAAGATTTGTAGGTGGTCTTTATTAGTTAGCTGAAGTAGGTGGTCAAGATTTGTTACAAACTAATGTTGATTTGGAATATATTTTTCAAAAAGAACATTAACTTGCAGCATGGATGGAAAATAATAATATTGCATCAGCTCTAAAGTTTGACCGGAATAATTGTGCATGTTCATCAACCTCATAACAAATGTCAAGATGAGGAGGATCTTCTTCCTGAAGGCGAGGAGCATAAGCGTGCTCGTGCCATTTATTTGGGCTCACAGAAGCTGACTGTGAGTCTGTCCACTTTCGTCCCTTCTGATGTGTCCTGATGGAGATGGTGATGAAGAGGCATTGCTTACATCAGAGTTATGGAAGTCTTACGTTTATTTCAAGTTCATTGTAGAAAGTTTTTGCAGAGTGAGGAAACAAAGACAGAGTAGTTGTCAAAATCAACAGGTTGGCATCATCAAAGAAAAAAAATGTGTATAAATACCAGTAGAATTGTTGTACGACCTGCCCCTCGTGTTGAGGTTGGTGATGAGTTCCACTACAGGGTAGAACTTCTGATGTATGGTCTTCACCGTTCTCCGCAAGGTGTCATAGATTTCTCAAACATGTGGTAGACGTCTAGCAATGAGTATAGTTGCTTCGGTAGGGCATGCTGATGAATTGGATTGTGCTGATGTTTTGATACATTTTGGTTCTGGAGGTACTACTGCATCGAGAGCTGGTCCCACAAAAGATCAGCTACTTGAAAATGGAAATCTTGCACTTGAAAACTGCATTGATGCTGAGACCCCGGTGCGAGTTTTCCATCGGTTTAAGGAGCTCAGATATATATATATATATTATCTAAAATCAGGACTGAGCCAAAACCATTCTCAACATTTACACATGATGGATTATATTTAATTGAGGATTACTGGACCCCAGAAGGTGCTCAAGGTTTTTCTGTTTATAAGTTATAGCCGAGAAGAATCCCTGGGCAGCCGGAAGAGGTCTAAAGGATCTGTTGTACGTGAAGGTCTTAGAGAAAGGCGAAACAACCCATTGCTGTTGTTGATATAATTGATGGTGAACAACCTGGGCATTTCAAATAAATACGCAACAAGATGGTATACCCTTCCTGAGACTCCAGACGGATGCAACTGCAAGCTCAGATGCTCTAGTTCTGCAATTGTTCTTGTGCCGTTAAAAATGGAGGGGAGATTTCTTTCAACCTTGATGGAGCTATTGTACAAGCTGAACCCCTAGCCTATGAGAGTATGAGTTGGTCTCTCTTGTGACCGTACGCTGTCCTGCTATAACAGGGTCGCTCAGAATGGAACCCGATTGGGGATCTTCAAAACTCAGTACTCAATCGTGTTCAGGATCTTCATCTGTGAATATCTAGGATGGTTGCGCCATGATAAGGAGGCTCCATGATGAATATCTCTTTGAAATAGGGCATAACTACGAAGAGCATGACCGAGGGAGAGAAATCCATGTCAGACATCTCTATGTTACAGGACAGTGTGGATGCCACACCAATGCACATATAGACCTGTTAAGGAATCTGGTTAAACACTGGCAAGTAGTGTTGCCTAAAGTCGATGAGTTATTATTGTGAGACTATCATCCAGTGTAGTTATGGATGAGATCAGTTGGATGAAAGAACGAAGGACTTTCTAGATACAAACTAAAAATTGGATACCGGAATCATTTCTTGCATAGCAATTCCTCTGAAATAGTTATCCACTTATTTTCATACTTTTTTTGAAATGGGCCAACCAAGATGTAGCAAATTTAAATGGTAATGTAGGTGCTTTCATTTACAATGGAAAGAGGCTGAAAGCGTAAACTGCTTGTGGTGACTGAAGTTCCAGATGAAAAAAAAAAACATAAGCTTGCTGGAGAAAATCTGGATTGCCTGCAGTAAAGATATATGAATTGTAAAAGTAGGCCACGCATTGGCGAGGCCCAGAAGTTTCTGAGACATTCATTCATGGAAGTTTGGTTTTAAAAGTAAAAGGGAATCGTTCATGTTTACACAACATTGGAGAATGGACAAAAGTAATACTTGATATTTATGTTCTTCTAATTTTGATTCTATTACAAGTCACCGCAAGTCCTCGTACTTTCTTCCCCTCGAGGATGGCGATGCAACAAGCGAGCCTCCGCACAGACCATTTGTGTGCGTCACCGTAAGTCCTCGTACTACGCCTATTTCGTCCCAACAAGCGAGCCTCCTCACAGACCATTTGTGTGCGTCACCGTAAGTCCTCGTACTACGCCTATTTCGTCCCAACAAGCAAGCCTCCTCACAGACCGAGGGAGCACGGTGGAGCTGTGAATTCGTCCATAACACTGTTTGGCTTAGCAATGGTTTTAACATCTGTACCATTCAACTCTTCTAAGTTCTATCTACTAAAATATATTCTTTGAAATCATCGAGGAGCTCAGCTGTGCTGTGGCTCTTGGAGCTGGGAAGAGATGTTGAAAGGTATTATCTCACATCGGCCACCGATGGACAGTTCATGTATTTATTGTAATCTGTATCTGAGTCTCCTCAGTGGGTGCACATTTTTAGAATTTCACGTAGTATTAAAGTTAGTCAAGTTGTAAGTTCTATCTTCCGGTGGATTTGTTCACGTTTTCGTTCGATCTTATTCTATGTATTCTTATCATAACGTTGACGGTGGTGATTGATTGAGAGGAAGAGTGTTGAAAGATATTATCTCACAGTCCATGTTTTTATCATAGTCTGGACATAGGTCTCTTCAGTGTCCGCGTATTTTGGGAATTTCACAAGAGATGGCATGTGCCACAGAAGAAGACGGAAAGTAGAAGAGTGAAGGCTGTTTCCGGGAAACTCTTGGAATCAAGGTCCTCACCTCTTGGACGTGTGCGTTGCCTCTCCTCCCAGACTCCCATTTTGTAGTAGACGCCACATTAACACAACACTGAATATCAATGTCAGGTTGGTGGATGATCAGAGCCAACGTCGGGTATGTCAGTCCCTTTGGGGCTTTTTTGGATGCATATCTATCAAGTTCTGATATTGAGATTAGACACATTGATCACGTAAATGATAGCACTAAATATAAAAAATAGTACCGTTATAGGTAACATATAGTGTAAAACTGTAACCAAAACCAAACAAGACCTTGTGGTCTGCTTGGTTAAAAACTGTTGTTGATATTTACATCATACAAAACAAAATAAAACTTTAGTCTCAAATATCTACTGGAAGTAAAGTAGAACTAAAAGCATACAGGCCGAACCGTAAAATTAAGAAGTTAAACATAGCAATCAAACATTCATTTGTGTGCGTCACGCTACCGGAAGCAAGATTGTTTCTGTTCTCTCCCAAAAAATAAGAAACATGCTCACATTTCACAAGAAGACGCAACTGTGAAGAACTAAACTCACAATAATTCATGATCAAACATGTTTGCGACCATTGAGGATAAGACACACAGCAGCTGTCGTTTCTGCTTGGTATGCTGAAGCCGCCCCTTGACAGCAACATGAACACAGGAAGCCATGACCCTTCTTCAAATGCACTGGCGTTCTTTCCTTTTGAAAAGGAAATGAGCCACCATCCATTCTTCTCCGTTGTTGTACCCGAAGAGCTCAGCAACAGAGATGAAGAATGTTCTCCAGTAGGCAGTCCATTTTGTAGCTGCATCCTTACCATATGTTGACTCCATAATTGGCCTTATAGAAGATGCATTTTGGTCCATCCTTTTAAGCCATTCTTCACTGCAACAATTGCAATTTCTAGACAATTATTCTAAGAAGCACATGAGTTTCAAACAGCCAAACCAAAAAAAGGCGTAAAATTGTTTTTATCTCTAATTTGCTCAAAAGTTTGATATTTGATATGACTATCAGTCAATGGAATGAAGAACCAGATGACAACCTGGTGAAGGATGTTATGTGTAGGTTTCAACATGTCCGCTCTAGAAATAAGTAAAATGGTAAATCAGTACATATTAACATAAGTGTGAGAAAAGATCCCAGATGGACTTCAGCAATACAACCTTCATTCCAAGACGTAATTCTCGAAGACACGGTTCGACAATCCCCTCTCTCCACACTTGGTGCCCATGTTAAAATGAAGCACAGTTGCGAGCATGTGAAACATAAGAGGAAGCAAAACAATAAATGAAATTGAGGCAGGAGAATTTCCTGCAACTATGAAATAAGACCCCTGGTTTGATCATGTTACGGAATAAGAACACAAACTCAATGAGAAATCTTGATATCATGCGAAAAAATTCTTGGAAACCAAGACCCATGCAAAATCGGAGCAGCTGTTTCATATATGCATTCAAATATACAGATGCAACATCAATTAATTTGTATTGAATGTAGATAAACACGTACATATGCAATATGCAAATTATAGATTTTATGTACCTCGTCAATGCATAATGTGTCCCATTGACTAGCCAATGATCAACGATAGAAACATCATCCTAAACAGCAAAGTGTTAAGCTTGTCAGCCAGAAGAACAAGTATAGTGTACATAGCAGGAGAAAGAAGCTTATGGTCTTTCAGACGTGAGTTTCATCGAAGTAATACCCCATAGAGAAAGTAGTTTAAATTTTTTGAAACAGGATCTTCTGTCTTATGGTATCTAAGCAAGCTGTTAAAATGTCTGTAAGAATACGTTCGCTCTGGATGTGTGCAAGGACCTTAAAACTACATAGACAAAGGAAGACAGACTTCGGACTTCCGCACACAAACCATCATTGGTAAAAAGTAAATAGGCGTATAACTACTGCATTTTTGGATGCGATAAACATATATCCTTAATGTGTATTAATTTTCTAACAACGATCATACCAAAAGGACTGTTTTGCAGCATTTGGACACATTATTGGCAAACAGAGATATACAAATGCAGAAATTATAAGTATACATTGATCTGTGCAACATACCCAAACGGAAAAATGTATCAGAATTATAACGTTTAGATATCCATGAGGTTAAAAAAAGTGTTGTTTTAGTGTCACGAGGAAAGGAACCAGAGAAGTCGGGGATTTTTCTCTTTTTCATATCATCCTTCCAAATATAACAAGCCCACTGACAGTAATGAACATGTTTTGAAACCAAAGGTAAATAATGATTAATTTATTGAATCCCCACTCACTTGAAAATATAGAAGCAGATTTGATGAAGGCATAGTCCCACCCGTAAAAAAATACCTAGTAATCCAATCATCATCATTTTTGTCCTGAAAAAATCATAAAGAAGAAAATTGTTATTTTCAGGAAAAGATAAAGATCATAATGGAAAGTTGGAAACAGATGAAAGACAAGAAAAGTTAAAGGCAACACTTCTGCTAGGATAAACAATGAAAATTAAGAAAGTAAGAGTTAAAAGCTAAACAATAAAAGGTATCCAGCGAACACACTGTAGATATCACCAAAATTGGGCTTTGGCACTCTTTTCCGATAGAGAAACTATGCAGAACTTATATTAAAAAAAGCAGCTAAAAAAGCAGCTGCCCACGTCATCCCGGTGTTCAATCAAGTATACCTCAAAGTGGTAAGCAAAAGATTTGTGGCAAAAATAATGTACAAAAAGCAAGCTATCTTCTTTCATCCATCTGGATATCTTCTTTAAGAGCTTCTTGTAGTTCTTCATGTGCTTCAAAACAAGAAAGGTCATAATGTAAATATTGCCAAACCATAGAATGAGTTAGAAATTCTTCATGTACCTCAAACATTTCAATAGATATGATCCGGTCAAACATTTCCTCCATTTCAAACTTGCTTATGTCGGCAACAATGATCTTCACATTGGATAGCTGAAGACTCCTGTAATGGGAAAATCAAGCAGGTAGCTGGGTACAAGGAAATCATAAGGAGGGATGAAAACAAAAACAAGTACCGACACTCAAGAGTCTGAAAAATTGAACATTTTGTCTCAGTGAACCCAAACTTCTTTCGCATAAAGGAATTTTGATCCAGTTCTAATGTTGCGTTTCACTATAGGAACTCGTAGGCACTAAATCTTATTCCAAAGTCCTTGTATAATTTAGGCAGTACAGACAGGAACCTACCTAAGCATTTCATTGAAAGGAACACTCTAGGTTCACCTTAAAGCACATTTCTCACATAACATGGTTTCAGAAGCTGGTGGTCTAATTAGAAATAGGCTAAAAGCAGATTAAACTTGATTAAGCTTCTTCATCTCTTTAAATTGTTAATATGTATCAGCCATATGAAGAAAGCTGGTAAGAACCTGGGGTGATCTGGTCACAAGGATTCAAACCTGATTCATTTCATGGTTTAACCATTTAACATTGATCATAAAATTCAATATTTTCCATTGTCACCATTACTTATCCCGTATGCATAGTTTATCACCTTATTGCAACGGAGTATAAACTCTTCAATGGGTCCGTATACCAAAACCCTCGTTCACTATATGCATATCACTTGTGTAGAACTGAATAACAAATTTGTATTTATCATATTACCGTGTATAAAAGGGATACTAATTGAGCATTTCATTTACTAATTTACCTCTCATTCTAGGAATAAAAATAAATTTGATAAAAAAATCTAAAAAGCTTGCAAAGCATAATAATATATAGTACGCAATCCTCTGGTGATATACATACTAACATACATGCTATGACTTGAAACATTACTAGTTTTCATGCTTCATTCTACAGTTTGGAGCTTTTCTGGACTCACCTGTGTCATTAGCTTTCAACATGCTTATTGAGCCATTGCTTCTCATTCTTTAGACACATTCCTAATCAACTACCAAAACCCCGGACACACTCACATTCTTCTCCAAACATATGCAGGGAAGACATGATCATTGAAGGATACACAATTTCCTGTCAAAAGGTTAGTTAATAAAAGAAGCCGACTTTTCCAGTCTTGGGTTTTATCTTACCTGATATAAAGGAAATAAAGGACATTCTCCAGTCTTGAATTCCAAACCTGTGTCCACAATTATCGACCAGAGATAACTGTTGAATGACATTATTATCTATATATTTCCAACTAATTTCAATAGATGTGTTTGTATGTTCTCATTTCATGAATCTCATTAAACCGAATAACTGAGCTTAGAGATTTCAATTAAACAATTGATAAGAACAACTAGAAGCCCAGATAAATATTCCATTAAAGCCATTTAGGTACAAAAAAATAAGAACAAAAAGAAGAATTGATCATAGTTGAAATGCAAAAACTAGCAAAACCATGCACAAGTCATTTGATCTGAGCTTACCTGCATTGCTCCTCAATAAAGGCCTTTTGTGTTGTAGAATTGCATATTCCAGTTACACTGCAGTTCACGAATTTCTTTGCGATATAAAGTGAAAGAGATCCCCAGCCACATCCAACATCAAGTACACTCTGACCATCTTTTACCTGAGCTCTTACGCAGTACATCTCAAGCATTGCATTTTCAGCATCCACCAGTGTACTTGATTTGTCAACAAAGTAACAACAGCTGTAGAATCGATCGGTGTTCAGCAAATAATACTCCATTGTGTTTCTCCACAATTTGAAGGGTATTTTGCATGTATTCCTTTGATTCATATTTTGCATATACATCTCCAAGTTACTTAAAATATTAGAGTTAAGCCCCTAGAGTGAGTTCCAAGAAGTCTGTACTCTATACAAACAAAATGTTGCATTTCTTTAAAAGTCAAGCTAGTAGCACAATTATAACATTTGGAGGATGTTGGGGATATGCAATCTGACATGCTTTGCAGGATTATATCCAAGTGCAAGAAACACTGCAGTTGATAGCGATGGTAGAAGCAAAATCGGTGTTCCTACATTACGGTAAAATCTGGTGAACATATACAGATTTCGAAGTTCTCAAATAATTCCCAACATGATAATCTGAGTGACACATCGGCATGAAATTAATGTATAGTTTTTGAAGCCACGTGTGGGTTCTTTGACAACCAAAAACGCAGTGACTTATCCTAGATCCCAAGTGCGTTCCGAAACTGTAGAAAAAACATGACGTGAAAAGTAGAACATATATAGTAGCCAACATGAACTCCCTCTAAATTCTAAAACCAGTGCGTTCACAAGGGGGCAGATCTTCGCCAAGGTAGAAGATAAGAAGAAACATCTGCGGCGAACAAAACGACTACTCCACGATATCCCCACGCACCTGTACTTGAGGTTCTTACCGAGCACCATCTTAAAGAAAGAGGTGGGCAGTTCGTAGTGCTGGGATTTGGGCATGTCGGTCGCCACCGCTATCGGCATTTCCTCGAGCGCTGCAAAAGCAAGTCGACGCAAAGCTCGAGGGGCCTTCAAGGCTTCACTTGTGGTGATCGGGGCTTTGTTTCGGGGAGGATTTGGATCTTACAGCGAGCGAAGCGAAGGAGGTCGGAGAGTTGGAGCTCTGCAGAGGGCTGGTAGCCCAACCGCAAGCGGCCGGCCAGGAGCAACCGCGTCAGCCGCCTTAGCGCAGCGTCCGGCAGAAGGTTACGCTCCAGCGTGGCCAGCACCATTCGCACTGTTGCCTCGTAGGGTGCTCGCACGACGGCGTCCATGGATGTCGGAAGCGATGGCTTGGGCGGCGCAGTTCCAGTTCCACGGCCGGAGGGGAGCGTCGGCGAGGCTTGAGTTGCAGCGTCTCTTATCCTCGTAGCAGCTATAATTTAATAAGTTTCAAAATTCATATTATTAAAAATATTTAAAACATGGTTCGTCCGTGGCGACCCGAGCCCGACCCAGTCGCAACCCGGTCGAGCTGACTCAACCGGCTGTGTCGTGCGACCTGATGATCGGGTCACCTCCCCATTCAGCCCTAAGGCCCTTACCCTTGATGATGTCCCCTTACTCAGAAGACCGACAATGGGATGAAACAGTGCTCGATGATATCCCTTTAGCCGAAGAAATCTAAATCTCCCCCTCCCTAAAAAAGTGACAGAGTATTGGAGAAAAAACTAGTCGAGATATACAAAGTAGGAGAAAAGTAAACAAGTTATGACTGATCATTTTGATATTGCAAATGTTGATATAGTCGAAGACGATCAAAAAGATACGCCGGAGCTAAACATCCGAATGAAGTCCCAGACTTTCGAGGATTCGTCGTCAAAAAATAACAACGATGATGGTGTTGAATACGGGGACGCGAGCATTTCACAACTACAAGGGACTTCGGATCCTCCCATATCTCCTACAACGTTGCAACGTTTTACCGGCGAGGAGCAATATACTCATGCGACTCAAGATGTCGATCATAGTACAATGTCGTAAGGTGGAGGAAGTCACCGTAGCCATAGAGCTAAAGCAGAATACTACGATGTCTCCAACTATGTATATGATTCATCTCAAGACTCTTAGTTCTCTACATACAATCAAGAGAATTATGGAATGAATTATGTGGAGTCATCAGATATTTTCGATCCAATCGACTTATAGCTATGGTGATTCGTTTGGATCAAGTCTTAAAATAGTTTCTCGAGAGACTGACAAATATGATCGTCACGTGCACGTGTATCAAGCTTTGTACTCAACCTAAATGACAGGATCGCGACCCGCGATCTAACCTTCCTTGATTTAAAAATTATTAAAATAATATTAGTTAAATAATTTTTAAGGACAAAGTGCTTGTTCTCCTTTCTCAATCCGACACTCTATTTATCGTCTTGAAAAAGTCAAATTATCTTTGTCGATAAACTTCTTTAAAAATACTTATGGGGTGTTTAATTGCATGATAATAAAGATTTTTATTTTTATTTTTAAAAATTGTAAAAAAACATGTTAAAAGAGATGATGGACAATCTTGACAATTTTATATTTTGAAAGTGATTTTCTTCTTGAGCAAAAAAAGAGAGTCTCGTCTCTTTCTTTTTTTCTTACCATCTCCCATTTTATTTGATCATGTGTGGTAGTTACTTTTTTTATCATCACATCCTTCCGAACATGATAATTTTATGTCATGATTCATTTTTATTTTAATATATTTTTTATCATAAAAATGTACAAAAATTATCATGCAACCAAACATCCCATTAGATATTAGATAATGACATTCGAATGTATTTTAGACGCACATACTTATGTTTCACATGTGCAAGATTTCACAGATTTATTTTTAGGCTATGTGAAAAAATCCTTTGAAAATAGAAATGATCATGAGAGCCGATACGTAAAAATCTAAAAAATAAATAAATCTGCACGGCGGTCACACTAATCTCGCGCCACCCATTTTCGAAATGAATATTTTAGATCAAAACGTCTAAATTTTATACATTCAATGACACCATGACTCCTTTAAATTATATGTTTGCCTTGTTTGCTGCTATAGGTCGTCTAAACTGAGCATTACACATTGAAGTAGCTTAACAGGCTCAAAATTGGAGGAGGTTCATTGGTAAATATTAAAAAAGAGATAAAAGAGGAGAATTGACCTCTCAAATCTATCTAATTGCGGTACTTGAGAAAAGGACCACAAAATAGGGCTATAAAATAAATGCATACGGCAAAAGGGGGACGGGAGATGATTTTGCCAAAAAGATAAGAAAAAAAAAGAATGGTAATTCCGTTCAAAAAATTGGAATATCAGAGCTCGCCGACTGGTGGCTTCGTCCTCGTGAAGGCTCGACGGCAGAGTCCGATCAGGCGGTAACTTGCAGACGGAGGAGGGCGGCGGCGGCGGCGGCTTACACGCCCTTCACTTCGAGCTCGGGGAATCCGGTGCTTCCAGGCGGAGGTAATCGTACATCAGACCCTGGAAGGGGCTTAGATGCCTCGACTGCTTGAGGTAGATGACGTTCCGGCCGGCGACTAGCCACCGGCCGGGCACGGCGATGCTGTACAGCCGGTACAGGCCGTGGATACCCATCCTCGCCACGGCGTTCTCGTCGCCGATGAGCCCCGTCGAGAAATGGGGAGGAGACGCCGCCGGAGCATTGATCCGCACCTTCACGAGAAGAGGCGGTGATTGTTACGGAACTACGTTACTTCGATCTGCTGTCTAACTAGATCTATGAACCCTCACCTCCAGATCGACGGTTCTGGCGGCTGCAAGCGCTATCCTGAGGGTGTAAGATCCCCTTTTGGCAGGCCGATCGAGTGTAAACCAGATCTGCCAAGTGGTGGCTTCGTAGGTTTCGGAATCATTCAATCTCCTGCGCGCAGGAAAAAACAGAGCCATTTCTCCGACAGATCAGACTCCCCAAATTGATCGATGATCGGCGATAAAAATCTCACAGACTTCTACAAATTTATGTGTTCATGCAGACTTACCGAGGAACCTGCTCGAAGAACCAATCGGTGGAGTAGTTGCTCGCGCCGATCGTGTAAACAAGATCCCTTCTCGGGTATAGCTCCGCGTACCTTTCCCACAATCCATACTGTCTGAATCTGCCATTAGAATCGAAGGTCGTCAGAAAATAGGGCAAAATTTTACCGGAAGCTTGTCAGATCAGACCGATCGTTACTTTTACCTGTTAGCGGCATTGTGAAGGAAGAGCTTGTTGATGTACATGGGGTTGGGGTCCGGGATGTAGAACTCCGCCGCCGATCGGTCGGGGACGCCGATCTCCCACACGGTAGGGCCGGCTCTCGGCGGTTCGAACACCAGGTCGCCCAATTCATCGTGAGAACCTATCAAGAGAGGAAGAACGATGACGGAGAGCAACGGGCCAGGGGTTTTGGTTAGCTGTAAAACGCGGCCGTGGGCCGAGATCACCGATCGACGTCGCCGGCGGCGGCGCACTGACCTTCGGAGATGATGACATCTCCGGCGTACTTCCAGTCCCCAACGAAACCGGGAACCCAGGCGTAGAGATTATATGTTCCGGGAAGAACTTTGCCGATCTTGAAAGACCCGTTCTTGGCAGCTTGCACCCAGAACTGGTATCCCTGCAAGAACATGAACTAGGTCACATATATGTTAAACCTAGCTAGCTCATCCAAATCAAAATCTACAACTCAAAATCATAGTTTTATTTTGCACAAATTCTTTTTAACGATACCCAACATGGGATCATTCTAAATTTCTAACAATATAATGCAAGAACATGACAAGCAACATATATATGATTGAATTGCACATGTATATTGCCGATTGACCGTAGGTTCGAGCAGACGCTCGAACATTTGAGGGCAGTCATGCCCGGCTGTCTGGGGAGGGGGAGGGGCAGCTGCTGGTTCAAGTGGATGCTCGAATGTCTGCGGACAATCATGCCCGGTGGGGGGACAGCTGCTAGTGACGATCAAGCTGGAGCTCGATCACTCGATCGTGCACGGGGCTGCATGCCTTCTAGTCACTATGTCACCGTGTCCAAAAAAAAAAGAAAAAAAGAAATGCACATGTATATATAGATGGATGACCTTGCTTTCCCTTTGCCATGATCCTGCTTGTCCTGGCAAAGCCAGACCCACGTAGGCGGAGGCTGCTGGCATATCTTCTGCTCTTGTGTACCTGAAAAAGACGGGCATTTGATTGAATCTATATGCGTTCTTCAGATGATCAGATGCCAAATTGCAAATGTCAATCAATCTAAATTAATTTGAAAGAAGAGAATGAACTGAATTTGTTGTTCTGCGTATCATTTGATATAGCTTCTTGTCATAAAATTAAGGATCCCACAAGATGATCCACAAGACATGAGTTAGATAGAGCATAGAGCTTGAGTATGCGATCAAATTTGACTCGCACTTGGTTAAACACAAGTTTTTTTTTAAATAAATAGTTTTTATTTGGTTGACTTTGTAAAATATATGAAAAACAAAAGGAGGGGACCTTACATGAATTCTCTCAACTATAGCATGTTCTTGTTTCCGTTTCCACCCCTTTCTCATGCGATTTAAAACAAGAATTGTTGTTTCAAAATAAAGGAGTTTAATTACATCAACCCAAACAAGAGGAAATACTGCAAAATGGAACAAAATCCTAAAATAAGAGGTTTTGTTTAGTTTTAACTCTGTAAAAGACATTAAAATAAAGTAGGGAACTACATGATTGGCATGATTTCTCAACTATAACATGTTCTTGTTTGTGGTTTCCACCACTTCTCATGTGACTCAAAACAAGAATTCTTAATGTTTCAAAATACAATATTAATTTTACATTAACCCAAAGAAGAGAAAATACTGCAAAATGGAACAAGGTGCACTATTTACGGAAGTTTGCAATCAGTCAAACAAACAAGCCCTTAGAAGACTTATAGTTTGAGCATTTTGAAGCCATACAGTAGCTGCTGGTTAAGTACAAATTATATATAAGAAAAACCATCAATATCCTCACCTGTCTCGGACAAGCAACCTGCCGGACACAGAGCCTCTTTGGTTAGCCTTCAAGAAATCCTTGGAAGCAGGGAAGCTGTAAGGCCATTGCATAACTTCTTCCAGCATCTGTAACGCAACAGGAACCAAAAGAATTATATTAATGACTCCCCATCTAATGCCCTGTTTGTTTAGAGTTTCATTTTTGGTACTATATCAATATTGATATTAATATTTTCAAATGTTAGAGTATCAATATCAAAAGTAATACAAGTTGTCATTTGTATTATATAATATACTTGATTTGCACTACAAATTTTAAAATTAATACAATTAACCAAACACCTCTTAATGGTTCCTATCAATACCAATTTTAAAATTGATAGTGATAGAGGTACCTGATAGTGTTACCAAACAGGCCATAAACCTCACCCACGATGTGTTTTAGATGGAGAAAAATCCCAGAGTCCTTTGTAATATACAGTCGAAATGATCAATTAGGAGGCCGGATCACCCCAGTCGGCCACCGGCAAGATCCCCGGCTGGTGTCAACGAGAGAGTCACGAGTTGAGGTAGAACACGGGGCCATGGCCCCCTTTCATTGGCACCGACGCAACGGTAAATCCTGCCAGTGACTGATTGAGGCAATCCGGCCTCATCAATTAACGGACTTCATGAGTGCATGCACGTTAGGATTTTGATCATGATCACCTGTGATTTCGCATCCTCCCAAAGACTTGATGTACTGTTATTTATCGGAGAAGAGTTGAGGTAGAAGAACACGGGGCCAAAGACCTTCTTCCAGTACTCCACTTGCTGAACGTTGAGCACAAGATCACTCCCAGCATAGTGATCACTGATGAACACCTGTAATTAACATACATGCATATATATATATATACACACATGAAGATTACACCTACGTATAGAGATATATAATAAGGAAGTGAAGGGTGAGAGAGACTATATTACAGCAAGAGTTGTAGGGCCGACATGGGAGGTAAGAGACTGCTTGAGGGGTCCACCAGTTCGAAACTCTCCACTAGGTGTTATCTGCCAGAAGCCGATGGCAGGATCAGAGCTGATCCATCCATGCACCTTGATGTCCTTGTTTTCAGCTGAATATTGGTATTTACAGTCCACCTGTTTAAGAAATTCCCAAAATCCTCTTAAGCAATCTCTAACCTCTGAGTAGGTCAAATTCAAACAGTCATCTTTGATTTTTAACTTCTTAGCTTATCAGTTGTAGTATGTTCTTATAGTGTGTACTTAATCTATATTTTTGCAGTATTTTCAATTATTTGGGTAAAGACTTGTTTGTACGGTTGTAAAACTCTGTCCAAAATAGTGCACCGAGCTTGTTCCATTTTATGGTATTTCCAACTGTTTGGTAATGGTCACCGTAAAACATTGTATTTTGAAATAATAGTAGTTCTTGATTTAAACCGAAACAAAAACATCTTATAATTATAAAAACATATTAGTTGTGTGGCCCCCTATTTTGTTGTATTAATTACATGTCTTCTACACAGTTAACCAAACAAAAAGCACTTGTATAAAATCTAAGAATCAACTTAATTATTTCTAAAGAAGTTATTTTTAAACAAGAGAATTACAACACAACATACAATTTAGCCCGAATAGAAAGCAAAACAATAGCTGTACATGTAAAATCATCTTAATCGATATGTGTGGCCGTCTCCTAGCTAGCTACTAATTCTCTCCATGTCTTTTACAGAGTTAAGCAAATTAAATAATAACCTTTGTTTTAAAATCATCCAAGAGCAAAAAAAAAAAAAAATTCTCATTTTTTGAGTGAGTGGATTGGTTTCGCAACAAGAGAATGCCACATCAAAATAACAGACAAGCCATTTATGCATCTGCAGTGCTTACCTCGCCCTTTAGGGCTGGATTGATCGGATCTACCAGGCGGACAGCCTCCTTGAACCCTAGCCGCCGTCCCCTCGGCGGCACACGATCTTCCGGCATCGGCATCGTCCTCTGCCTGTCATCTGAGACGGCCATGTAGTGAAACCTACACACCATCGGCGAGCAGCAAGGCAACCAATCGATCAAATACACCGTATAAAACATCAATCAAGCAACCCGATTAAACGCCTAAATACCTCCTCCTGCTGAGCTTCATGGTGATCCGAGATTCGGCTATGTGGAACCGGGGCCATCCCCCCAGATGCTCGAAGATGCCGTATGCGTAGAACCCCGAGCTGCCTCGGAGCAGTACGAACCTTCGGTCGACGTTCACCGGAGCGCCTTCCCCGATCCGAGAACGATCGTCCCACCGCCGGCGAAACGAGACCTCCACCTGGTCTTCGTTTTGCACCACCACGGAGAACTCCGTCCCTCGTACCCTGCCAGCAGCGTAGGCATGTCCATGGTAACGATTATTCGATTATCAGGTTTGTTCGTTAACTTAAAATCATCGAAATTTTTTGAATAAAGTATCGTTACTTACCGATTATCTATTTTTTTTAAGGTCACGGATACATTATAAATTAAATTTAAAAAATTATTTTCATATCCGTCAATTATAATATGATCTAACAGTAAAAAAATATATCGAGTGAAACTATGTTTACGATAGATATGTGTAATTGAAAATTTTCTCTAATATTACATTTTTTAGGATATTCTTGATTTTAATATTCATTCTCTTTTATATTATACTTTTATTATTAAAATTATGCATTAAAAATTATACCATCTTACATAATTATTATTCTTAAAAAATGAAGAATAATTTGTAATATTTATGTATCTGTTAATCGATTGTTATCTGATCGTAAATTATTTTTAAGTGAAAATTATAATATAATTCACGAATAGATTCACTATCGATGGTTAACGAATAATAAATAGATGTGTCCAAAAAAACAAATAATAAATAGATATTTTTTATTTTATAAGATACGAATATAAATACTATTATTATTCAATTCGTATTCAACCCGTTACGGAGATGTGTGTGCATATATATATATATGCGCGCACAGCTTCTATGTATCGGCTTCTTTATCACGCCCATAAACAAATTATATATCCGAGATTTATATTTATATATCTAAAGAAGTGCGCGGAAAATGAAATCATAAATCGTCGGAGCACTCGTCATTTTAGATAAAACCTTTGGAAATAAAATAACATCGTCGACCCGGGGTTCCTAAAAGCCCTGCATGAATCTGCCTCTACCAGCTGGAAATCAATATACGGAAATCTAAGTAGGTAGGGAGAGGAGCAGTACGTAGTTCACATGTGCGTTGATTAATTACTTACAAGTCGAAGTTTAACCCAGACCCGTCTGGTGCTTCCCAAATAATATCCCAGTACCTGCAGGAGTACCCATATCATGCAAGTTAGTTAATACATGAATATTATTCGCAAATATACGTACATTATATGTATACATGATTACATATACATATATATTTAGAGAGAGAGAGAGAACGGCATGAATTACTCGTTCATGTTAGGGTTGGTGATTAAGTACATGAGTATAAATGAAAAGGCTGTTGCCGGCCGGCTGCAGGCCGGTTGGCGCCAGCCCTGTCCCAAGGGTGGGAGGGCAGGGTTCGAAGAGGGCGCTCAGCGCCCTCCTTCCCCAGGGGGGGAAGGCTCTGGTGGGATCGAGCTTGGGAGCTTCGATCCTCGCTCGCGTGCCTGCACGCACTTGGCCACTCGGCCACCGTGATCAAAAAAATAAAAAAATGAAAAGGCTGTTGAGTACGTACCCTCTGTTGCTCTGACGGTTGCGGGTCTCCATCAGGTTGTCGACGCCTTGGTATCGGATCCCCGTGATGATCCCGCCTGGCTTGGACAGTGTAAGCTGCACGATTCCATTATCCAGCAAAACCTGCGTAGGTACACGTACATACATGAATGTTCCGTCAGAGGAATGAGTTGCCATCATCAGATGAGATGAGATGTTTGGTTGTACGATAAATTATGTTTTTAGTATAATTTAATATATTTTTATATCAAAATTTGTTGAAAAATATGCGACAATTATTATAAATCTATAGTTTTATAATAATTTTCTTCGCAAAGAAAAGGTGTTCGGTCAATAGTAACATCTATTTTTTTTTATTATCGTATCGTCTCGAACATAACAATTTTATGTCATCCGACTAGCTACTTTATATGTTTTTAACACAACTTTTTATCATCAAAATGTCCAAAAAAAATATTTGTGCAACCAAACACCCGTTCCAGGGCGTATATATGCATGGTCTATAGAGAAATTTCAACCATTTAAAATTTTCAACACATCCCAAGTGTAGCTGTGGTCTCAATTTTTGACAACTTAAGAGTCTAACCAAGTAAGAGGTATTCACATTTAATTTTATACAACAAGATTAATAGAGTGAGAGAGAAGATTTTGAGAAGTGAGGAGATAAACATATAAAATTTATTTCAGAAAAATATTTCAGAAATCTAACACTCCAAATAACAGCGTCGTCCCAAATGAGATTTTGGTGCTGCACGCATTAAATTTCAAAATAATAATAATTATAAAAGACCCAAGTGGTTTCAAGAAATTAAAATCCATGTACGCAACAGAAATCGCCGCGGGCGCGCGCATAAAGGGGGAGAGGTACGTAGAGTTAGGAACGCCATACATGCCGGCGGTTGATCGACAGCGACACCCGCGGGCTCCCATCATCGCCGCCGCCGCCGCAGCACCAGGCGGGCTCTCCGATCACCGCGGAAACGCACAGCCAGAAGCACCAGTTCCTCAACCTGCAGCAACGTCGACCCAGATCATCGAGCTACGGCGTGAGATCGATCGAGAGGCAGCTACCTACCTAGCATCATGGAATGCATGCGGCCGTATGATCATAGATGCATATAGAGTTCGAGTCCCCCTGAGGAGGTCGATCGACCAACAGAGAGAGAGATTTTATGTCTGCAGGACCGAGAATATTTTCTCGTGAGTCTTATCATAATTTCAATCCCATCATAAATTAATTAGATGTTGGGGTTTCATTACGATTTAAATAAGATTCATCATGATTGAAATGTCGATCTAATTCGTCCCACGAGTATTTGTATCCGAGTCGAGGGAACTCCGAGGCCTCCGGGGACCTTTTTTCGAGGCACCCTGAACTCTATACAGATGTGAAAATAAACCCAAGAACATGAGACGACGCGACAAGAAAGAGATCATTCTCACGGCCACCATCTTGCCCTGGCCCGTTCTTCGACTTACATTATGCCGAGAGATCGGCTAGTGATCAGATTCTTAAGAGCAACAGATATTTTCTTGTATATATATATATCTATATATATATATAGATGCACGTCGAGAACCAAGAGAGACATCTTTTTCAAATATTCTTAAGAGCATTACCCCGGTAGCCAAGCCGACGCACCGCCCTCTTCCTTTTTTGTGTAAGTAGCCATCGTCGTACGTCTACCAGGTGTCGAACACAACAACATCATCGTCCTCGTCGAAGTCGAAGAAGAAGAAGAGGAGGAGGAGAAGAGATTCATATAGATATACGTACGTACCTCGATCGGCCTTCTTCCTCCCTGTGTGCAGTGCAGACGCGGGTGGGCGGCGGCGATGGCGGCCGGGCAGCTTCTTCCAATCTGTTGTTGCAGAGACTAAGCTCGCGTCGGCATGGCGGAGGAGAGATCGTCGCGTGAAAGGAGGCGGCCTGCAGGGGATGCTCTACCTGTCTATGTATCTAGCTAGCTGACTCGGTAGCGAAAAATACTCGGAAGTGTGAATAAAAAAGGAAACGATTATTCCAGTTAATTTCTTCTCTGGCGTGGGAGATTAATCAGGCCGGCCGGTCGATTGTATTTAATATATCGGAGGTGGCCTTCCTTCCTGTTTTCCTGTTGGCCGGGTGGTGCATTCGGAAACACATTAAATTCTCAGAGAGGAATCGCGCGCGCAGTATATATAGTAATTTCGTTCTGACGCAGCAACATTAATATATATATATATGTGTGTGTGATTTAAATGGTGTATTATTTTGCGTTTTAGGGTGTTTAACATTTTTCTGTTGGTGTAGAAAAAGCTGTACTTAATTTGAAACAGTGATTCTAGCTAGCTAGTTTTTATAAAATTATCTGTCGATCATGTGATCTCTCTCCTTTTTACCATGCTCTCCTTTTGTTTTTTTATAAAGTTAACTCTACGTATACTAAGCACAGACCTGTTTTGTGAATTTCAAAAAGAATCTTGTTTTTTTTTTTAAAAAAAACATGATCAGAGCTGTCATATGGTACGCAGTCTCGCTGTCAATATCCCATAATACTTCCTGCTTGTGACGACACATCTTTCTCATTGATTTGGAAAATATTTTCATTACCTAATTAATTTAGAGGCATTCAATTAATCCTATAGCTTGTTGATGAGAATTAATGGGATATGAACCGATATAGACATCAACACATTTAAGGTGATCACAGTAGATCGAGAAGACACCTCTCATTGGTGATGCATATGCATGTTCTTTTTCTTATGGGGCTGTTAAAAGTTTTAAGTAGACAAATTGTGCATATATATATATGCATATATAATCTGATAATGAATTAATAAACTGTGATTTATGATATCGTATTCAGAGCATTGGCCATCTGAACCAAAAGTCCTGATGTGTACGTATATCTCACCATATTGTTAATTCATATCTGATTTACTATTTTTTATTTTGAGACTGTCATGAGAAGTTGAGGGGTTCTTTAATCATGGGTTGTTAATTTGGTGGCACCACATCTGAACCGAATTTTTATGCAAAAATATGTTTTTTTGATAAAATTGGTTAAAGAAGATGTTGAATAATTATTATAAGAACATGTTTTCACGAAGTTTTTTATTAAACGCAAAATTAAGTGAGATTTTTTTTTCTTCCTTGTGAATCGCCAACTTTCGTATCTTTCCAAATACGATAGCTTTAAAATTTTAACATTCTTAAATTAAATTTTAATACAAATTTTGCGTATAAAATTAGTAACTTATTTACGAAATGCAGTGATCAGTGAAACCCATGCAGTTTTCTCTTGCCGGCAAGTTTGACTCGCTCATTGGGTGGTTATTCTTCTCCGACGAAGCCCATGCTAATATGCTATCCCGTTTTATGTTAATATTTTTTTTAAAAAATACTAATTAATATGAAGGTGAAACTCATCAATATTCTTAATAAATATAAAGCAATGAATATGATGCAGCAAAATCTTTGCACACCTCAGCTCTCTCTTTCGCTCTCTCATCGATTTCTACGTGCGTACACAGGTTAGAGTTTCCGCGTTTGAATCTAGGGGTGGCAATGGGTCGGGCCGGCCCAAGGGTTTGCGGGCCGGGCCGGCTGCGGGTCATTTGACGGGCCAAAGAATTTGGCCCACGGGCTTTAGTCGGGCCGACATACGGGCCGACGCGGGTTAAAACGGGCCAAATAACTTTTAATTTTTTATGTCAAAAATATCATTTTTACTTATTAAAAATATATTTTAATTAAATTATTATTAATTTTATAATATTATCTTAAATAATTAAATTTATTATATTTAATAAATATTTATTTATAAAACATATAGTTGGGCCGGGCCGGGCCGGGTCGGGCCAAGTCAATAATTTTTGCGGGCCGGGTCGGGCCGGGCCAACAATGTAGTGCGGACCGGGTTGGGCCGGGCCAATATATTTTGGACCGGGCCCTAAGCGGGCCGACCTCGGGCCGGGCCGGGCCCGGCCCATTGACACCCCCCTATTTGAATCTTATTTAACTTTAGAAGCACTAGCTATATATTTGAATATTTCTAATTCTGTTCTTTTTCAATTTTATGCTAGAAAATTGCTGCCGACTTCGACAGGACTGTTAAGATCTTAAAGAACGTATTAGTCTCTATTGAAATAAATAAGAAGCCTTATTTAACTATTAATTGGAATCTATATATCGAGTCAATATAGCCTTCTACCTTTCTTGTTTTTACCATTGTACCTACCTATCAGGATATATATATTTATATATGATTTGTCTTTTTTATTCTTAATGTAAATATTTATGGACGTGAAATATTAAAATTGAAAATAAACATGTTAATTTAACTGATTGATCGTGTGGTTTTGATTCTGATAAAGTAACTCCGTTTGGAATAGCTTATTACACTAGTAATGAGTTCCAAATCTGTAATGATCCAATCAGAGATATTTCAGAACTTGGGAACATCGAAGTACTGATTATTCTTTCCTATTTTGGTTGGGATATATCTATATATCTATCTATCTATCTATCAATCTATCTATATCTATGCGACATGACTTTCAAGAGCCAGCATCGGAGCTTGAATAAATTTGAGTGCAGATAACAGTTTTGGAAGAAAAACTGAAAAACAAGCAATTTTATGTTGAAGGGTTTTATCTCATATTGGCCACTGGAGGAGTATTCCATATCTTTATCATAGCCTGGACCTGGGTCTCCTCAGCGCACGTGCGTTTTTGGAATTTCACATGGTATCAAAGCTGGTCAGGCTGTAGGCTCTGTCCTCCGGTGGATTTGCTCCTATTTTCGCTCGGCCCTGCCCCGTGTATTCCTATCGTGGCTCTGACGGTGGTGGCTGGCCGAGAGGGGGAGTGTTGAAGGGTTTAATCTCATATTGGCCACCGGAGGAGTATTCCATACCTTTATCATAGCCTGGACCTGAGTCTCCTTAGCGCACGTGCATTTTTGGAATTTCACATTTTAAATAAGAAGGAATTTAACTGGCAGGATTTGAGCGACTCTGCACTTCTATATAATCAAATAAATATTTTATATTTATTGCATTTTCAAGAGCTGGTGCTGTATCTTAATTAATGTAGTGGTGGGCAGTGAATAGCCCCGTAAGATTAGAATCGCTAGGGCAAAAAAAAAAAACTAAAATCTCATATTAGTGGGTGGTATATTTTTTATTTTGGAGCTCACATTCTTGAAGACAGTTCTCATGGTTCGCGGGTTAGTCCGGACCAGACTAGGTCAGCCAACCCGATTGGTTTTTAGGTTGACTGGTCCGGTCGTAACCCAGTAGTAGTCGGACTGACCCGATCCAATCCCAGATCGCCTCAGACTGCCGAAGGAGAGAACTCCCTCAATTCTTAATCAAAAATTGTCACAATCTCTAAGTCACTTAAGTGGTAGTTCAATAACTACTAAAATAGTTGAACTGTTATTGAAGTAGTGGTTCAAATAAAAATTCAATAGTGATTCAACAAAAGTTCAATAACAATTTGGTACTTTAGTAACATGTTATTGAATCATATGAACTATTACTTGAGTGTTACTAAATCGTTATTTAAGTGTTGCTCGGTCGTTATTGAACCATCATATTTAAATGACTTGAGAGTTGTTGCCAAGGAGGGTAGGGTCGGGGGTCGCGACCGGGTCGCGGGACCCCCAGGCCGACCCTGTCGCGACCGGGTCGCGACCCTCATTTTTAATTATTTTTTTTTGAAAAATTCAAAAAAATAAGAAAAATGCGAAAAAAATCTGGAAAAATACAGAAAAATTGGATAAATTAAATGGCATGATTTAAATGAATAATGCATCAATTTTATTCCAACATGATGTGTTGTACACATGATGTGACTACTAATGTAAGTATATTTTTATTTATATAAATTGAATGATTAACTAAATATAGGATTAAGTAAGTAATTAATATTCCTTCAAACTAATGATGTGTTAAGTAACTACTAAACTAAATATCTAACTAATCTTCTAGCTAACTAACTATGCAAGTAAGCAAATAAGTATTAAAAAGAATAAACTACTTAACTCACTAATCAATGGAACTAATATTAAATAAATATACTAAATGAACTAACGAAATGCTTTATGAAATAATTAAGTAAATGAGAAAAAAATTTGAGCAATGAGAGCAATGAGAGCACAAATGAGAGGTTGAGAGTGAGAGTGGGGGGGTGGGAGTAAGGAGAGCCCCTTGGGGCTTTAAATAGCCCCCAAGGGGCTGAATGGGGGGGCTGCGCCCCCCCAAGACCGTTGGCAACGGTATTGAGACCGTTGCCAACGGTCTGGCAACGGTCAAGTGATCGTTGCCAGACCGGGTCGCGCGACCCGGCCGGGTCGTGCGACCCGGTCGGCCGGGTCGCGCGACTCGCGCGACCCGGCCACGACTCGCGCGACCCGGCCACGACTCCGCGACCCGGCCGGGGGAGTCGCCCCGACCGGCCTATTGAGAGACTGAGCGAGTTTCTTCTTATGAGGTGATCTGCACTCGTTTAGTTGGCATGTTATGTAAGGGACAACCAATTCGGAGGCGATGGTGACGGTACCGCGATGGCAGCGTCCATTTATTTTCTTGATGTATTCTTTTATTTATCGTCCATTTATTAGCTATTTAGGACGTCGTAACGTTTCCAAGAGGAGAAAGAGGGTGCAGCTCCAGCAGCAGGGCTACATCGAGAAATATTTTGTTAATATTTTGATACAAAAATTTTAAGGCGTGCTGTTTCCAAAAAAACCCTATAGATTATCGATTATTATTACAAAATTCGTATTCTTGAACAGTGGAGAGAGAGAGAGAGATAGAAAATATTTTATTATTTCTTTTCCACAAGGTGCCAACCAAATACCTGGATGATTATATATATGTATAGTTTCTCGTAAGAAATCCCAGCAGGTGTTTCCCACGGTGGTGAGGTCAAACAAATTATTATTTTTGATGATCATCTTATATCGTACGCATTACTTTGACTTTTTATTTGAATGTGCCATCACAAAGGTCTGCGAGAGAGTTGCAACTGTTGATACGAGCTGGCATCTGCCCCACCGTCCCCGGGGCTCATTCATAAAAATAGAATTATGCTATGCTTCAGAAAAATAATTATTCTTTTGAAAATCATGATATAACTGTTCTATTTTAGCGAGGTTCTTACCCATTGAGTGGTATATAGGTTTTTCAAGAATTACTGAATGGTATATATTTCAGAGAGAGAGAGAGAGAGAGAGAGAGAGAGAGAGAGAGAGACCATACTTGACATGATAATTACAGTGGTTCGGTTTCAAATGATTAACATGCCATCAAGATCTATATCCATCATAATCTTCCTTTTTTATCTCACACTTTCCAAGGAGAGAATAGTATCAAACATGACAGAATCAAACCATCAGTCGATCAATGTGATGGTGTCGGTTGACCGATGGAACAACGATTTAAATTCAAATTTTCGACGGACACTTCCGGAGCATATATATATATATATATATATATATATATAAAGAAAATTGTTCTGTGGAGTTCAGTCAAGCGCTCGTCTGGTCGGTCCAGCCAACCAACATATCCTGATCAAAAAAAAAAAAAAAGAAGCTCGCCTAAAATTCTAAGTCGACCGACGCACACTAGTCAGTCGACCAGTCTAAAAACCCTCCCATAAGAACCTGATCCGCATGTGAATTGCAGAACGGAAATGCTACTCCGTGAAATCCGAGAGAAGCTTGCTTGTGGTCGAATAAGAAGACGCATCTCCTTTGCTGGTGAGGGTGGACGTCGAGGAATCGATCCAGGGTGCATCAATGGAGATGCTGTGATTCTGACCATCATGTGAGATCCCCTCGAATGACCTGAACCTCTGCGCTTCATTTCCGTCGGGGTTGATCTTCACGGTCGGAACCCTGATGGGTGCTCGGCCTTCGAGCATGCTTACCACGGTGGACATTGGGGGCCGAAGCGTGGGAGATGGACAGGTGCACACGAGAGCCAGGTTCAGCATCTGCTGAGCCTCTTCTATGGAGTAGTTTGGGCCTAGTGTCGGATCCACAAGGTCGAGAAGACTCTGCTGTTCTTGCAGCACATATGCCTGAGGTTTCCAATTCCAACAGATGGATGTTGAATGCACAAGGAGAATTGAAGGTACTAAACAGAAAAAACTATTGGCAATTTCATAATTTAGCAACGGACTGCATCAAGATAAAGAGTATATGTGAATCAATCGTATTGACTGTACTCACCAACACAGGAAACAAAAGCGGGAACTGAGATTTGCATTTTGAAGTATTATAGAGTTAATTTAAAGAGAGAAGAAAGGAGAAATAAGACGGAAACGAAGGGGGTGGTGACCATGTTACTGCCCAAATGGCTATCGCCAATTTGATCCTGCATCGGGACATGGAATATATAGGAGGTCATAGCAAAGACCATCTAATACAAGGCATCTTGGTCAAACCTCTAAACTGAGCCAAACTAGTATTTTCAACTTGGTTCAGTTCGGTTTATTAATTTTCGCGGTTCATTACTTAGGTCCACCATGTTCTTTTTTGTTTATGTTCTTTTGATATTTTATATTTTTCTAACTAAAGCTTCTTTGGGTCTACATTCAAAAAGACATTCTTTCTGAAAAGGCTCAAACAGAAAAAGAAAGATTTGCACTTTCTAGCAAGATTGGGTTCATTCCATTTTATAGCTATATGTTACGAAGTCAAGGTTGACTTCATTTCAATGGTTATAAATGTTTTAGCCTGCTCAAGAGAGTGCTTACCCAATCAAGTAGATAGAAGAAGTCCTCCTTTGGCCGATAGTTTGAGTTACTTTTCCCACTGACAATTTCTAATATGACGACACCAAAGCTGTAAACATCTGCCTTGTCTGTCAAGTAACCCCTCATCGCATACTCAGGAGCCATATATCCCCTGGAAAGCAATAGCTTTCACATTAGAAAAAGCGACAACAATCCATTAAAAGCTTTAAAAATATATAAAGAATATTTCTACTGTAGTAAAAAAGTGAGCTTTCTCTGTACCAAGCATGTCATGTTCTTATTTCTATTTTCATAGGTACGGAATAAATTTGGTAGAAACAATAAAACAGAACGAAGCCGATAGAGATAGTATGAGAGATTTTCACTGGGGCTATCGCCCATGGTTTTGCATGTTCAACATCAATGTTAATTTGAAGATGTGTCGGCAATGACATTGCTCTCTTCTGAAAAAACCAAAATAGTGTACCAAAAACATGAATGACTATAAACACAAATTTCTAGGGTTTAGCGAAGACAATAGTTGCATGTATTTTTCACTATACGTAGAATTGTCATGACCTAAGAAAATTTGACTATTTGAGTATCAATTCGATCAAGTGATTTGCATCAGCCAATACATGGAAGAGAGAGCTGCACTGATCATGTAATCACCATTCATATCTTGAGAAATGCCAAAAAGGATAAATAAATTGATTCAGAATTATCATATGCTTGCACCATGAAAAATTATGTTTCATAGGAACAGCTAGAACTCAATGTGAAAATCAAATGCATGCTGGAAACAAATATAATTGCCCATGGAATAAGATTTACTTACATAGTTCCTGCTATCCTGGTGCTGATGTGAGTGTTGTCCTCTTCATCAAGCTTGGCCAAACCGAAGTCAGATATCTTTGCATTTAGATCCTTATCAAGAAGGATATTGGTTGCCTTGATGTCCCTATGGACAATCTTCAATACAGACTCCTCGTGAAGGAAAGCTAAGCCCCTTGCTATTCCCAAGCAAATCTTACGCCTTGTTTGCCAATCCAAGTTTAGTTTAAGATTGCCAGGACCTATAAACATGATTGTTATGATTGCAAGAAATGGACAAATAGATAAATCATACATACAAAAGTCTGATAGGGATAGAACACGCGCAAATTGAAGAACACAAGTAATATGCATACCAAACAGAGCTCGAGCAAGGCTGTTGTTTTCCATGTATTCATAAATTAGTAGCAACTGATTGCCTTCAATTCCACACCCATAAAGCTTTACAAGGTGAGGATGCTGCAATGCTGATATCACACCTATCTCATTTATAAATTCACGATTTCCTTGTTTTGACTTGGAAGAAAGTTGCTTAACAGCAATTGCAGTGCCATCAGGAAGAACTCCCTAAATGCATTGTCAAATACAATCAATATGCTAGTAATATTGCTGTTGAAGTTGGTAACAAATGAAAATTCACATCAACATGCATACATACCTTGTAAACAGGTCCAAATCCACCTTCACCTATCTTGTTTGCTGGATCGAAGTTCCTTGTTGCAGATTTTATTTGTTTTAAACTGAAGTGGCCTGTCGGTAAATCAAGACCTCTGAGCTCTGAACAAAAAGGAACACACAAACGTTTCATTGTCACTAAGTTATTTCTATATTGAACACTTGCTGAAGCTTTTAATATACTAGGGCTGATCCTTGAGAAATCTGAAATAGTATGACGTCAGTATTCACTACATTGTTACATCAAAAGAGAAGCCATATTTGGGACTGCCTTTATTGGATTTTGCTTCAACTTCTATACTAGCCTACTCCATAATTTTCTATATGACAGTTGGATGCACCATACTCACTACCCAATAGTTTCAGAAAAGAAATATTCCTACGGCTCTAGTGAAGAGAGCCCCTAGCTTGGCTTCTGAGTGCAAAAAGGAAATCAACATTATTTTTCAAATTGGATGATAGTGAACTATGGACCCTGCCTTGATAGTTTATCAGCAATGCCAGAGAGAGAGAGGGCAGAGAGAGACTTGAAAAAAACATATCAAGATAACATACTATTTCATGCACATTATTTGTGTTAAAGTGTGAAGCTTCCCTGCGAGAAGGGCTTGTGGAATGAAAAAATTATGCGTAGTATGAACAAATGATACACAAATTTTGCATACAAAATCCAGAAAAATTTAATTGGGTGGAAAAAGGAATGTCACCATCTTACCGTCATTCTCATTGCCTTTTCTTTTAAGAAGAAACCACAAAGCGAACAAAGTCAGCATGAATAGGATGCATGAAGCAGCAACAATTCCAGCAATAGCACCAACAGGTAACTTCTTTCCACCCTCACCCAGATCAGGTTTAAAATCTACATATAAAACTGATTAGATTGGGATATTTAAGGATGATAAATTTGAATATGTTAGGAGCATACTTGGTGTTACTGAAATCGCTGATATTAAAGGCCCATAAACACCTCTTTGGGGAATCGCATTTGTCCCTTTTCCAGCCCATTGGAAGTGAATCTCCAATGTGTTGTTCTCGACAAGGGTTGTGAAATTCTTATCAATTACTTTACCGGTTCCATTTGCTGCATCAACAATATTAAAATCCTCAAGAACCTTCTTTCCCTGCAAGAACACCACAATTCCATTAAGTAATGAAAGGAATAGTTAGAACCAAAATCTAAAAAAGATACCAATTATAGAAAGAAACCAATATTGAAAAGAAATAAAATACAAATTAAGAGTCCTTCAGGCTTCACAGGATAGTAATCTTAGGAAATTCAAATTTCAGTTAGTATCTCGAACACCAAGGGTGACGTGACCTTCACCCAAGGCACTAATCAAAAGGCCCAAAATACACATGATGCAGGACGAAAAATAAAAGTGTGAATTTGCATTAATAACACCCTGGACAAAAAGAATTTATACAAAAGTACATTTCAAAGCAAAATTTAAGCATAATGAACTCAAATGACCTGAATCGATACATCGAAGACACGCCTCCCAAGACTACTGAATGTCTGGTCAGAAGTAAACATTATCTCCGCAAAATGGAGTGAGACTCCATAATTTCCGTTCTGCAGGCATAGGCCATAATATCGCAGGGAGAGAGGATTCAGACGACCTGTTGTGTACAGATCTGGATGGGCCATTGTCAATGTTGATGCATTTCCTGCCACATATTTTGCATTTGAATCACCTCCAAATAAACCTGTACTAATATAAGCCCACTTTCCGCTTTCAGAAACAAAATATGCTGAGGGGCCCTGCAGTGAAGTATCCGCTTCATATTCAATGTTGTCAACAGTGACTTTGGGTCCACCGCAATTTATGAAAAATTGATAATCTGAAAAGTTTACAACAATATGGAGTCATTGATTATAGCAAATCAACTGCTAAGAAAACATGCAAAAGGGGAATTTCACACACTTCTTGCTTTTTGACTGCATGGAAGGTTTTTCCTTAAGCATGAAGCCACCCTATAAAATGGAACAAATAAGGCAAAATTTCAGATACTTCAACATGCATACGGAATGATGTAACAGGTACAACTGACTTTTCATGTTGGCAATGCAAGGAACATACGAGTTATCTTGCGTAGAAGAAAAGCTGGCAACGATGTTCCTGCAAGTGATGTATTAAAATAAAGTATAGGACATGTATAAAATAAAGAGGAGACATAAAGAACATTCTCCTTACTGGTTTCCTTGTGGACAAGTGCTCGGCATTGGTGCAGTTGCACCAGGTGTAAAACTGTTGTAAGAAAGATCCCTGTAATTGTAAAAAGCCAATGCTATGACATTATTTCTTACTATCAAATATTGTCACTTCCATGCACAACAATAAACCTCTGAGGTAGAAGCATACATATTCTGTGTGCTTCTCAATATCCATGAAGGTATTGATCCATTCAGCATGTTGTTGGTTAGAAACCTGCTTACAGGAAGAGAAATATCAAAACTAGAAATCTGAGAAAAGTATATAAATTTCTCCTAGAATGCTCATGCTAAATGAATAATTTTATGTTCTACCCTACTGAGTTCGAGAATGTACAGCATCCATGTTTCCTTACATATAGTTTATTGATGGTTCCAAGTTCTGGATGTTGCTAGGTATTGGACCAGTTAAGTTGTTGAAGCTCAGATCTCTGGAAAATATTGCCAAAATACCACATAAGCTCAGACATGCTTAACACGGCACACGTATTTTGAAGAATGAACAAAAAATAAACATTAAGTCTTACGGAGTTGTAAAAAAAATATGTCAACCAGACAGGAAGATAATAAAGACCGGTATTAAATCCAAAACCAAACATGATGAACCAGTAGATTCTGTTGTTTTTTTAAATGGATTCTCTAAGAAATGGTGTCTGACCAACTAAGAACACAGCTAATTAAATTCCAGAAGCACCATATACAAACTTCCAAAATTATCAAAAGTGAATAAACTAAGTAACCAATAATCCAATTCCAAAATTGTCAAATTCCAGAACTTCTTCCACCTTATTCCCTTAATCATATTTTGTTTATGCCACGAGTGAGGCTGATTGGTGAGCCTAGCACACTGAAAATATGGATCTAATTGGATCTTCTGTCTTGTACTGAGTCCCAAACACAGGTAATAACATACTCATTCATAAAAAAGGAGTGTACAAACCTCATGCATAATGCTTGTGAAGGTACTCACAGGCACTATAGTAGAATGTCCAGTTGAAACTAATATCAAATGATTATTTGTCTTATTGGCATATTTTGTTTAACAGACCATTTAATGCCATATAGGCCATAATTGATACTCGACTTCAAAAAAAAAATCAACTTTGTTGACTCTGTCCTCAATTAAAGTAACCAAGCAGTGTAGGTTCGTTGGACCATACAGGAGCTTTAGATTAGTCATGCGTCCAATATAGTCCGGGATCCGACCAGTTATTGAGCAACTTCGCAAAACCCTGCAACATTTTGCATGGAGAAACACACTTCAGCAAAGCGTAAACAAGACACTCGTGGTTCCTTGTCATAAATGAACTTACAAGTATTGCATCTTTAGCATATTCTCTAGAGGAGGGAAGCTACCATCCGTTTTCTTTAAATTGCTGACTCTCCTACAGAGTCCAAAATGCCACAAAATGAAAAAAAGGAAGAAGAAAAATTGTGATTTACATAGTTCGACAAAAAGGGGCCCTTAAAGAAATTCAAGAAAACGCAGTTAGCCAACTTACAACTGAAGTATATTCTTTAAGGTAGAAAAGATGGGTGGAAAGGGACCCTCCAGGGACGTGCCTTGCATTTCTCTACAAAATAAATAAAAAGAAACATATGCACCATCTCTAAGTCTTCAAAACTGATAAAAGACATAAAAGTTAAGAAGAGAAATATGTAGATTAAGAGTGAATGTGCTGACAAGCGATTTAGATTTATCCAGTTCCCTATAAAGCTTGGTATCTTCCCAGAGATGTCATTTCCGTCAATCCTACTGCAAACATGCAACCACCACTTACCCATCAGAGAATCTCAAGAAACACAGATAGTCGCACGAAATAGAAGAGGAGTTTGGTGCATACAAATCGGTCAAGTTCTTCATATTACCCATTGTCTCCGGGAGTTCGCCGGAGAAGAAGTTGGCAGAAAGTAACCTGCGTTATCGTATGGCGTATCATTTATTAAGCTTCTACCTTGAAGGCCTTTCCTATGTTGACGCATACAGTATCTTTGAGGATTGAAAAGAAAAAGGCGGACTTACAGTCTAGCTAGCCCGGTCAATTTACCAAGGCTCCGAGGAAGAGGCCCTTGAAGCCTGTTGTCCTCCAACACCCTTCAAGCAAAATTTTGGGTTAGCCTGTAACATAATGCCGATTACCGACACACAAACCGTAAAAAGAAGAGATAGAAACAGTACAAGGACTCGAGCGTAGAAATATCCCCAATCTCATCGGGAATGGCACCAGAAAGCCTGTTCCCCAGAAGTGATCTGCAATCGATTCAGGGTTAAGCAATCAGAGAGAACCAATCTGTACCTGGTGCAAACAATGCACCATATAAAAATGAAGAGGCATTCTCTTGAGGTACATGAAGATCTTACAAAAGACGGAGGGGAATCTTAGCCCACGCAGCGGCAGGGATCGTCCCATTGATATAGTTGCGACTAAGATCGCTGCTTGGATAGCACGGCGCAGATGAAAATTCAGAAAATGGAACAATGTCAGGCCTCTTTAAACACAAACGAAGCAAGAAAGCCCATTCGAGTCGAATCTGCGGACTTACATCTCAGTCAGCGAAGTGAGATTGCCGAACTCCTCCGGCAGCTCTCCCTTCAGGTTCTGTCCCTTGAGCCGGCTGCATACGCAGGTTTGGGGACAAAGGTAAACTTGGATCAGAGGGCGCGAACAGAAGAAATTACCTGCGGGAGGGTTATGAGAGGAGTGTACATGACGTCGACGTTGCAGACATTGGTGGTGGTGTTGCAGTTGCAGGTGAGGTTGCTCACTACCGTGTCTTGGGTGCCGGTGCCAACCGTCCAGTTGCCCTCGCTGCCGCAGGGGTTCAAGCTGAAATCCCACAGCGTCGTCGGTATCTTCAGCTTCGCGGCAATCCGTCTGAGGGCTTCGACTGTATTTCCATGGCGACGAGATTATGTAAAGCTTCGGCTGATCAACGGTGAGGTCGATCGCGGGAAGTTCTTCGGTCGAAGATCGTCTTCCTCCCCCGCAGGAGGACTTCAAAACAAGGGCACAGGCAGATTCGAAATGTCTCGCGGTGAACGCCGAAAAATCGCACGGAGGGCCGAAGAGCAGCGCAGCAGAGCAGAGAACAGAGACCGATGAGCTTTGAACGGTAGGTTACCGGCCGGAAGGCGGACGGCGATGTAGGTAGACGATAGAGGAGAAAAAGATGCAGGGCAGCAGGGTCCTCCTGCGTCCTGCCCTCCCTCCGCGTCGCCGGAAGGCCGTCCGTCTCCGTTCTCAGCGGCCGCTCGCCGGCATAGCTGGAACCAAACCAGGCAGGGGACTGCTGAGACGTGGGGAACGGTACCTATATAGGTTTCCGGCAGGAAATCGAGGGAATGGAGACGGCGACGAAGAATATATAGATGATAGAGGAGAAAGGGTGTGCAGCTTCCACAACAAGGCTGCTGTGGGGTGGTCCGGTAGACCCCTTCAGCCGTGCAGGTGAACGGCAACCGAGCACGGCGAAGGACGGCCTTCTCCTCGATCAGAGACGTCAGGAGCGAAAATTAGGTACCGGGAGACGGTCCGAGCGCCTGTCTTACCTTCTTCCTTGGGAAGGGTGCCCTGGGCGTCGCAGCGGAGGTCCCGAAAACAGCAGCCGAGGATCACGAAGAGGAGGAAGAAGTGAACTCCGGGGAGCCTTCCCGGCCGGAAGCCTGCCGGCGCCGCTGATGTTCTCATGAATCCCTTCCTCTACTCCTCTGCAACGCACCCTCTGCGTCTTCCCGATCGATCACCGAGCCGAGTGAGAGAGAGAGAGAGAAGGACAGGGAAGAAACGGGGAGGGGGAGGCCAGGGATCAGCATGAACATATCATATACAGGACCGGACCGACAGCTCTGTCTCCGGCGATATCAACGAAGGCTGCCCGATCGTAAATGGCAGCTGATCGGATGACGTCGGACTGAGGTCACCACTGATCAGGGACACGTGGCTAGCTCCGATTGAGTGACGTCTTGCGCCGAAAGTCAAACAGCCCGCCAAGCTGGATGGTCAAATCGAGCCGACAAGGCGCAGGCCCGCGGCAGGCGTTGCGTCCCCGGGATGAGGCTGCCGCACCAAACCTGCGGATGCTGACAACGGATACCCGTCGGAGAAGAAATTCTATTTAATTTTTTTTGGTAGAAAAAAAGTTTTCTAAAATATTTCCCACGTACACTCAAAAAAAATAAATAAAAGCTTGTGATCAAGCTCTTCACACGCGTACATGCACGAGACTGACCAAGGCGCAAGCTACCCATTTGGTGTCGACGAGGGGCGCCGCCTTTCAGAGCTCCCATGCATGAGATCGCCGTTGCCCCCAGTCCTCTCTTGAAGTCGAAGGACAGAGAAGATAATACATATATGCATGAAAGTAATTAAATGCATCTGCTATTCAAGTATCCGTAGGTCCTGGGCATTTCATTATTAAGAAATCTGGGTCTACGTACAGACATATAAGAAATGTAATCTATTGGTAGATCTCAGAAGGAAGATAATTGATCTCCGGGCTCTTATCCGTTCATCTCTGAATTCCTGGGGTGTTTAAGTTGCACAGTAATCAATCTTTTAACATCTCACTCTCTCTCTATGATATATTTGTATATTGAAATAAAGTGTAAGGGCCAGCTTCATTAGTCTCAACCAATCTCTGACCTCTCGTTTGGTCAGAGAGGTTGGTGGTGCATTTCGGAATGTTTTATTTAATATCTAAATTAATCTGTATACTTTTTTCTTAGGTCTTAATACGCATCTCTTAAAAATAAGTTGTGACATTTAAATTTTTTTAGTTTTCAGAAATGTATAATATAATATAACTTACGTAAAAGCTAAATTGATTGGCATATAAACATCTTAATCAATTTTTTTACAAACTATGAAATTAAGAGCTTTGAAATTCAGACAAAGCCAAAACAAACGTCTCTTAAGTTGACTGAGGACATAAAATTGTAATATTTTATGAGATGGGGGTGACAAAAAAAAGTGTGGATTGGATCCTATATACAGCTATCATTAATGGTGGGGGACGTAATGCAATGGGAAAAGTCCCATAGTGTTTATCGAAGAAAACAAATCTTCTATAAAAATATAATTTTGTAATGATGGTCAAATATTATTTTTTAATAAGAAAGTCAACCTGTCATGCAACTAAACACCCCTTAATCCATGCATATAGGTTTCAGATATGTTCCTAATTTTTTTCTAGGATCGCCATCAATTGTGCCTTCACCATTGACACCTACCAGATCTGAGTACTCAAGATGCACTTTAGAGGTGATAAGTTGGAGAATTTTTTTTTTCCTTCAATCTAAACATATATACACATGAGACTCTTCCAGATGCAGTAAACTCAAATTTAACACCGATGGTTGTGGCGAGTCTCTGTTAGTGCAGCCATCATATAAGGGATCATCATGGTTAATTTGTTATGCCTTAATCATCTACAAAATTCTTGCTATTTGCATTTGGTGGAGATTTACAAACACATACCAATCATTAAAAATCTACAATAGTTCAAATGTACCAGCTTCTCATAGGCTTGCGTTTAGGAGAGATGAGAGAGATATTCACAATAGAAAAAAAAAATCTCTCAAAAGTTGGTAGGGGACGGCTTCCTGGGTCGTAAGAGAAAGATTTATGAGTAGAAAGATAGTTTTACCCTTCTACATTTATCACCACTCTTCCGTTAGATTTGTCAAAGAATAATAAACATGGGTGAAATAAACCGGTGGAGTGTCCAAGAAAAGACACACAGGAAATTTTCATAGAATCTAGAAATGCGTTTTCAACAGGGATTCCAATACATATATGGTTGTGGGAGTGGGAATATTGGTCTCTCCCTGACATAGACATCATCTCATACTGATTGGTGTGGACTCAATCTGCACACTATCCTAGTAGGCAAAGAGGTTAATTTTAGTACTCACTCGATTCGGGAACATAATCAGCCTGCAATAACATGATCAAGATCAACAAGTCTTTCTACTTAACTTCTTTTCTACCTTCATCTGTTAGTGGTGCGGTTACTCCAAGGGGCATGTTCCTCCAAGAGCATGTTCCCGTGCTATAAGCGAGTTAATTAGAGACTATGGAATGCGGCCGGGGTCGTGACCTAGGTTTGACTCGGTCTATTTTTGGATCAACTGATCCGGTGCCGACCCCACGACACGGACTCGTGTTTGTTTTAAAATTATTATTATTTTATTTTTATTGCAACCCCTGCCGACCTTAACCTGACCCGAGTCTCGACCTGTCGATTTGAGCCCGAACGATCCAATCCCGACCCCCAAGGACCTACCTTGTAAGAGACACCCATCTTGTTACAATATAATAAGGGGAGTAATTAACCTATAAAATCCCCCATTCTTTTTTTTTAAAAGAAACAGTCCCAACTTCAAGATATTCTACTCTATCATATGCACCGAATTGACAGGCACATCTCGCCGGATTTTGACTCACGAAACCTCATCAGTCCACGAAGAAACCCTTATCTTATATGTTTCAGACCCGATACCCTGCTCATGAACCGGTTCTCCGAAGTCGTGGTACGCTTAATTTTAATATTTTTGTCAAAGTGACGGCCGCAATCTTATTTGGAAGGGGCAGAAGATAGATAGCCCCTTCCCCGAAAAAAAAAAACACCACACCCTGCCCGTTAAAATATGATACATGTAGCCCAGTCGGACTTGGCAACATGCCGAAATGTCACGTCAGCGACGCAGCCCAAGCTGCAATCAGAGCCGTGCAGCGAGTTAGATGAGCGTCGTCCCATGCAGGGCCTTCAATGTCGTGGGGTCCGCGTCCCGCTGCCGCCGAGAAGAGAGGTCCCCGGCGGCGGTGGACAGGCGGGAGATCATCTCGAAGGACCTGGGGACGGCTCGCGAGCAGTGTCAGAGCTGGTCGACGGTATTTACCGGCGGCGTCCCACCGTCGAGCAGCCGGCCGGGGCCTCGCCGACCGCCGCCGGACGAGCGGCCGCCGGCATCCGAAACTCCGGCGGAGGAACCTGAATATCCCGTCGAACGCCGTCGATCGAATCTGACCACTATCTATAACGTCGTCACGGAGGAGTGAAAAGTCGCGTAAGAAGAACATCTGGAGCAGCTGGAGCTGGGAGGAGGAGGTCTTGCTCGAGAAGATGCGGCAGAGATAGATTTTGAGAAGCGATAAACTAGAGACTTGTTTGGTTGTGATATTGAATCTGATACTATATATATATATATATTATTTTTGTTAATACTAACTGTATCAGCACCGTTGATACAAATTAATGTTTATCGTATCTTGTGTGTAGATATACCTTTCTTTTTTCTTTACCATATATAATATACGTACGTGCGACAACAGCAGAAGTAATTGAGGTATTAGAAGTTCATTCAGCTTGATCAGTTCAATATATCATTCAGCATGTTGTTGAAAGGCACCATCAAACATTAAATTTTGGTGCGACGCTGCTGACCGATCTTCAAACTGTGAAATATATCCACCTCTCGTACATCTCATCTCTTTTTGACCTTCAAATCGTAATAATGGACATCAGACTTTTGTGAGAGAGAGAGAGAGAGAAAAGAGTAGAATTGTCTCTTCTCTTCCCTCTTCGTTTCTAAAAACAATCGAGAGAAAGGTATACATGGATTATGGATTATTATTACAACATTCATATTTTTGAAAAGTGGAGAGAAAGAGAGAAAATAGTTTACTATTTCTTCTCCACACGATGCCGGCCAAATACCTGGATGATTATATATATGTATATATAGTTTTTCGTAAGAAATTCCAGCAGGTGTTTCCGAAGGTGGTGAGGTCAAACAAGTATTTTTTTTCTTGGTAAGTAAAATGATGATCTTATTATATCGTAATAGGCATCACCCTTGACTTTCGGATTCCCCCATCACAGAGGTCCCCATCGAGGGTTGAAACGCTTGATTAAATATCATTCTATATATATGTTTCATCCGAAAATGCTGACTTCAGACAGTTCTTCAAGAGTCCGGTCGACTGTTCCACATTAATGATCCGTTTACTTTTTGGCATCTTCTAGTTGCTGAATCAAAAGAGTCATTCAATAAAAATAAGTACTCTTTTGAAAAATCATGATCTAGTCAAAATTCTATTTTAGCAAGGTTCTTATACATATTTGAATGGTCATTAATTAGCTTATTCAAGAGCAACCATTATAATCGTCTAATTAACCACATTATGATAAATAATGTTACGCATCGAGATTGGGAGATCGTCGGATGAGGACAAGCAATTCATGCTCTCATTCGGTGCTGATTTCATACAAGGCCAGAGATGAGTCTGAGTCTGACTCGTCTCAACTGGGTGAAAGAGAGAGAGAAACTGTAGTCATCAACTGGGTGAGCAGCACTGTAGCTTAGGGTTGTTCACTGTTCGGTTCAACCCGAAAAACTAAACCAAATCAGTACTTTAAACCTTTGGTTTGGTTTGATTTGATTTGGACTATCGATCGGTTTGATTTAGTTTGTAGGATCCTTCGAACCAAATCAAACCGATAAACTGAATAACCTAAATTAGATAAAATATTTTATTTTAAGTTATACATGAGATAGTATTTATGTATCTTTTCTTATAAAATTAAATTTATTTTAAGAGTTTTTAAGATGAAATTAATGTAATCTATAAACACATACACAAGATTTTAATAGAATATGATTTAAAATAAAAAAAAATAAAATTAAATATTGATATATCTACTATACCTTAATAAAATATGATTTGAACCGAATCGAACCGAATTAATTTGGTTCGATTTAGCTTGATTTGAGAAAAGATATTTAAAAGCTAAATCAAACCAGGCCGACTTCGTCCAATTAGAGTTACTGTTTGTTTTGGTAAAACATGAAAGCATGGATGCTAAACCAGTTATATCTCCTTGATTTTTTTTCGTATCATGGCATATCATGGTGTGCGGTTTCGTCGAGCTAGACCTGGGCATCTGTTTGAGTTCGAGGTGTCTTAATCGGGCAATGAGGAGAGTTTTTTTCATCGTAAACACAAATATATTGTGAGATATATGATTTGTTCTTAATTTGATCGACGAGACGTACTCACGTAGTAGAACATGTCTTCCTAAATATTTGTGTCTATATATAACAGAGAAAACTCTCTGCAACAGAAGAAGTCCCCTCCTCCACCACCTGACTAATGAACTCGCTTGTTTTACACGTCTATGAATTATACTTGCATTAATTTATGTAGTGCTGCAGTTTCAGATGATGGATAAAAGTCGTTTTTTTTTTGGATAAATTACCCGCATATTTCAAACAGCAATGCTTTTAAGCGTAGATGTATTTTCTCGAACGTTTTATATATATATATATATACACACCACCATAGACGAAAGCTAGGATTTAGAATGAAAAATAAAAAAATTCAAACAAAAGAAAACTTAATAGTTTTTACATATTTGTACTTATAATTATACTTGTTTTCAAATGTTATCAAATAATTTAAACATGTTAATGGAGTGTTTGGTTGCATGATAATTTGAATTTCTGCAGTTATTTTATGTTTTCAAAATAAAACTTGTTAAAAGAAATGTTCGACAACTATGACAATTTTATATTTTTAAAATGATTTCTTTCTTAAAAAAGAGAGAGGGTCTCGCCTCTTTTTTTTTAATCTTGTGATCCTCCTCCTCACTTTGTTTGGTCATATACAATAGTTACTCTTTTTTGTTATCACGTCCTTCCAAAAATGATAATTTTGCCATAAGTTTGTTCATATTTTATTTTAATACAATCTTTTTATCACGTACGTGTACAAAAAAATTTATTGTACGACCAAACACCTAATAAGAGTCCTTAACGGTTACAGTCTTGCTGCATTCTTAATAAATCCACAGTCTAACACACCTAAAATATTATTAGTTTAAGACTGTTACCCCGGCATCCAGGGGTGTAAACGGTTCGGTTCGGTTCGGTTTGGGTGTTTTTTTTCCGAACCGAAACCGAACCGATAAGGGAAACCGAACCGAACCGAACCGAACCGGTTCAGTGACTGAACCGGTTCGGTTCGGTTCGGTTCATCGGTTTAATGTATATTTAAATAAATAAAAATAAACATAAAATAAAATATACATTATAATAATTATTTAAGATTAATATGAAGACTACTACTTTATTTATAATATATAATTATATATTTATACTAATTAAATTAAATTTATATTAATATATATTTAAAATTGATATAATATATATTTAGATGTAATATAATATGTAAATAGAGTGGGTCAAACTTTGCCAAATCGGGTCAACCGGTTTACCGGTTCGGTTCGGTTTGGGGAGATGCCGAACCGAACCAAACCGATAAGAAATTATCGGTTCGATTCGGTTCAAGAAACCGAATGGATAACCTGTCAAACCGAACCGAACCGATCGGTTCGGCTCGGTTCGGTTTACCGGTTTACCGGTTTTACTTGAACACCCCTACCGGCGTCATTGTCGACTTGCCCATCACCTTGACCAGGCATAATGTCCTACCTACATCTTGTTGGTTCCTCGTATTAATTTATTGACCCATTCATGGAGGATGTTGCATGCATCGAATCAAAGAAGTTCGATAAGCCCATCAAGTCAAAAATGGTCAACAAGAAAGGTGTATTAAAAAAATCTCAGCATATTAAAAGTTTTTACGGTTACAGTCTTGCTGCATTCTTAATAAAGCCACAGTCCAAAGCACCTAAAATATTACCAGTTCAAGACTTTTACCCCAGCATCATTGTTGGCTTGCCCATAACCTTGACCAGGTAAAATGTTCTACATCACGTTGACGCCTCGTATTTATTGACCCAGAGGTAGGGGTGCAAACGAGCAGAGCTGAGTAGTATAGTGTTTAAGTTCGACTCGTTTATTTTACACGAGTTCAACAAGTTCGAGTTTTAACGAGCATGTTGAGAACTTATTCAAACTCGATTCATTTATTAATCAAGTCGAGTCGATCTCGAACACGAATAGTAACTACATTAAAATTCAACTCACATTCAAACTTAAATTATATACAAACTCATTTATAAAATTCAAAATCAATAAAAAATCATTTATAAAACTTTAGATTTAACTCATCTTTGAAACTCCATTTAAGTTTAAACTAAAGTTTTAAATTATTTAATACATTTAAGTGACAATATATAATTATTAATATTTATAATTTAATTTTTAAAAATAAATATATATTATAATATTTAATCGAACTACTCGCAAGTTTATTGAGCCGAGTAATAGTCTATTCAAGTTTGACTCGTTTAATGAGTCAAACTTTATTTTTTATTCAAGCCTGTTCATTTAACATAATAAATGAGTCGAGTCGAACTTTTATTGAGCTGAACTTCGAACTACTTGTCGAATGTATTGGTTCGTTTGCACCGCTACACAGAGGATGTTGCATGCTACGAATCGAAGAAGCTCAATAAGCCCATCAAGTCAAAATAAATCAACGAGAGGGAATTTTTGGCCAACAATATTCAACCAACAGTATTTGAGAGGTTTTAAAACATGAAAAATTAATTATTATGTTTTATAAGGACATATTTAGAATTACATATAAGTACAGAGACCAATGTACAAAAATCCTAAACCATATCATGCATCATTTCTGATAGTTCTTCTCGAGTGGGAGCATTTCCATGCAACTACAATCTAGAACCTTTTTAAGAAAAGATATAATTAGGTACCAAGATTTGTGCATGTACATAACCTGATTTAGTGCCTCCTAAATCTCCAATGGAAAAGAGGGTGACTCACAAGTTTCCGAATGCTTCTCAGGTTCTGGCATCGGAATTGGATCGTCGTTCCCCGGGTGCTCAATTCTGGATGCTTATCAGTTGCCTTTCAGCGATCACGCGGCCTCCATTTCGAGGCACTTCAAGGGGGAGTTCAATAGTCGCACCAAGGTGAACCCGATTGCAACGGGAGGTCGCCAACCTCTTGAAATCTTCGAGTTCCTCAGGAATCTGCCAAGACACCCGCTCTGAAGAATTACTCGCAGTCAAGGAGGAAAAAAAAAAGAGAGCCAAAAAAGTTGGAAGATTGAAGCCAGTGATGTCTTCTCCGTGTGAAGCCTCTGAATCCTCTTCCCGAAATATTGTTTGCAGATACCGTTTTCCGGCAATTATTTAGGCTATCTGTCTACTTATCGTGATGTAAGTTTTATCATTTGAAACTCAAGCACCTACATAAGGGCTTGTTTCTTGTTAAGATGAATCATCAACGTCAGGACTCAGTTCTTGTTGCTGGAATCTCATACCGTAGAAAATTACATCGCTACACTTCTCTTTCTTCTTTCTTGGGTATTTTGGCTTTAGCTTCTGGATTCCATCTTCGTAGAATTCATGTACTTTCTTTCCTCCCACTTTATGAGTGATCTCCCTCTATAAAGGCAACCTTCCAGGAAACATTGTTCCACTAGAGTATGTTTGAATCTTACAAATAAATTGGTGACGAAGCTGGAAATCGTTTGCATGAAAGAGAAAGAAAAAGGATGCCACAAGGTTCAAACATGCATCAAACTTCTTCCTATAGATAGGATGCATACATTATCTATTACACTAACACTAACATACCTCTCGTTAATCTTTGTTATTATGAAGTGTCCAAGAAACATCAGCTGATGATCCACTCGTAGATGGATAGAAAGCTGCCTTCTCATCCTCATGAAGAGAAATTGCTGAATCATTTGGTGAATTGTACAGCAATGTACTTAGTTTCGGACTGTCAGAAGACAACTTTTTGAGTGCACCAATGATCCAATCCTCACTACCAGAAGTATTCTTGATGGGAGTAGGGACAGCAGCTTCCCCAGTAAGCATATTCACCACAACAGACATTGGAGGCCTCTGTGTTGGGGATGAATTAGTGCATAAAAGGGCCACATTTAGCAATCTCATTGCTTCATCCTCTAGGTAATGTGAGCCCATATTTGGATCAACAAGCTCTAGGAGTCTTCCTTCGTCAAGAAGTAGGAAAGCCTGAAAATTGAAAGAGAAACAAAGGAAACCATAAACAATTGATCCATGTATCGTGATGCTATGCTACCTTGAGATCAAGGTCAATTTATTTATCAGGCATCTAACAGGCAGCATTTCTTGCACTTTTAACTAGGGGTGGCAATGGACTGGGCTGGTCGCGGGCTTGCATGTATGGGTAGGGCCAGCCGAGCCAATGTAAGGGTGAACTTTTTCAGCCCATGGCCTCAATAGGGCTGCCACTTGGGCCAAAGCAAGCCTAAAGCTTCATTGACACCTCACCTCGGTCTTCAATACTTCCGCTTATTTTGCTCCTCGCTGGTATTTGCAACATGCCACATCCTCCACTCCCCCCTCGCAGCATGTAAGTGTCACTGCTTTTTTTGGTTATCCCTTAAACTCATAAATATCATTTCTATTCATTGAAAATAAGTTGTAATTTAAGTTGTTGTCAATCTTATAGTGTTATTTTTTATAATTAAGTTTGTTGAATTTGATATTAATGTACTTATTAAATAGAAAAAGTTGGGCCAGACTGAGATGAAACAGGTCAAGTTAAAAATTTGTATGGAGGCTGGGCCAGCCCATAATTTTGTAGATCAGACCTTTACCGAGCCACCTTCGGGCTAGGCAAGGCCCATTGACACCTCTACTTTTACCCTTGAACTTGCAGATAAGTTTTAAAAGCAACTTAAATCCTTACACCAACCCCTAACTTGAAAACATTGTGTTATTAGATATAAGCTCTTCAGTTAGTAATCTTGCATGAACTTCTGTAACAATCAGACTCCTTTTCCACGTACAGTTCAGAAATTCAACCACAGACATTTATTGTGCACACACATATTACTGAACACATCATGACAGCTAGAAAGCACGGTACAAGCTGCAATGTTGGTATTGCAAGAAAAGAACAAGGATCATGCACAGAGATAGACATTCTGGTTATTGCTAGAAAACACGTTAATTATGGCAGACTTTTGAACAGATGAATATCTGTCTGCATTTACGTTATTTACCCAATCAAGTAGATGGACGAACTTCTCATCGGGAACATAATTGGTATTGCTTTTCCCAGTGACAATTTCCAATACAACCACTCCATAGCTGTAAACATCTGCTTTGTCGGTCAAGTACCCCCTGGTTGCATACTCAGGAGCCATATAGCCTCTGACAAATAGATGGAGAGATATTGTCAACAGTATTAAAACTCGGTAAGAATTGGAAACATACATAGTGAAGATTACAATGCAAAAATCACTACTAAAGATTCCTATAGAAAGATAAAAATATCAAACTTTGTTGGCACATAATGCACATAGTATCGGATTCTATTAATTGCATAGATATTTCCAACACATTCAGCATCTCACAGAAATGTTCCTAATGTTGACAAAGACAAGTGCAAAACTTGCTATTCTTCTCGAGAAATATTTTCAAGAATAGGATTTTGCTTAATCCATTTGGTAAATTAGGAGATAATAATTCAAAATTTTCAGAACCTATGGAAGATTTGCATATAAAAAAACACTAAAAGGATTATCTTTGGCACTGAAAAGATAGTTGTGGTTACTGCTTGGCAACCACTGACAGGAAAATGACCATTGAATACCACCCTCCAATTCTACAATAGACTTACTACCAAAAGGTTTGGAGGAAGTTTGTAATGTTATGAAGTATGGCATTTTGTGAAGGCTAATTCCCAGTTCAAGGGTTTGAATGGAAGTTTGTATCTGGCAGATTGAGTTCCTTTCCTTTACTCTCCAAACGACATTTTCACATAAATTATTCTGTGTTGCAACTTTGCTACGTTAATCCACACTCATTTGATATGCAGTCAAAACTCATCTCCTCAATTTATAAAACATTATCTTAACTTAAAGATATCCACTATTCAAATGATTGTACTTATTGCTTGTTGAAACTCGTTCCATTTGAAGTGTTTGCTTTTCTTGTATTTGTTTGGTGTTATCAAAAGCTACTAGCCTGTGATTAGTTCCCCACAAGTTTGAGATAAGTGTAACCCTATCTTGAAGGAACCTTCACTCTCGACGTTGATCATCTATTTGAACTCCATAAACCTGCAGTAGTTTCTGTGCTGCAAAGAGTCCTATATTATATTTCAGCCAACTATTTTATCAGGGTTTCCGATTGTTATTTGATACTTTCTTACCATTTTTCTGTGTTTGCTGAGTTCTGAGTGTCCTGCATTGTTTGATTAACCATGATACTCATCTCATGTAAAATCATTGTGTGGAATATTAGTTACTTTTGGTGGTAACAAACTCAGCTATAAGTAAAATTTCTCGGAGTAAGCTATACGCCATTTGTACATTTGAACCATTCTTTAGTCACCTCTTCAGAAAGGTTAAATTCTCCAAATTATATTATACTATCTTCCTGTAAGTAAACCAAAGTCTACTCCATTCTCATCTCTTTTATTTCCTTCTGACTTGAGTCTCACGCATGGTTCCCTTAATCCATGATATTCATCGATCATAATTAGTGAAAATAATGAGAACATCAGATTTTGTCAATAACCAACTTGATGTAGCCTTCACCCAAATCATTTGAAGTAGGCTATATAGATTCTCTACCTCCAGTCTGAACTATCTAGACTTCCTCCTCAGAATGCTTTAAAATTTATCTACTGTACTACCATCTTGCAAGTTAGCCTAGGTCTACCCTGTTCTTTCTACCATTTCAGTTTTTCTTGATATGCTTCACTTTTCTAACTAGAGATTATCTAGGTATGAGGAAAAGGATACGACAACGATTCAGAACTAGTCCTTATGGTGTTCCTTCAATTTTTTGACAATAGTATGAGGACAAAAGTCAAGAATAATCCATTAGCAAGTTGTGTTGATTTTTTTTCCACGCAATGTATATGTTGAATTTTATGGTATTTAATCCATTCATGAACTTGTAGTGCATAATCAAAACACAGTGCCACGAACACAAGGATGAAAAAATAGACTTAATTGACGCCACTGGTAACCACCAACTCTGGTTTGAACGATGGGAACTGAGAGAGAGAGAGGAGTCATCCTTGAACTTTCAGGGAGATGATTGTAGGAGTTATTGCTTGCACTTAACATAGTGTTTTTGGTTGACCAGTAAAGTCTTCAATAACACATGCTGCACAGCACTTCTCTCATGTCCGGGTTGCAACAAAATGCTTCATTTGACTGACAGTTTGTTTTTACTCATAGGCCAAATAGAAGACAAGTGTGAACATATAAGATGAGATTATTTAAAATATTAGGTACTTAGATTTTTACAATCATTCAACTAAGCAAATGCGAATTTTTAGCATATGAATGAGCAAAGTATATATTGGGGGGTAATAGTAGTACTCACACAGTTCCAGCTACCCTAGTGCTGATGTGGGTATTTTCTTTTTCATACAGTTTAGCTAATCCAAAATCAGAAATTTTAGGGTTAAGATTCTCATCAAGAAGAATGTTGGTAGCCTTTATATCTCGGTGAACAATCTTCAACCTTGACTCTTCATGAAGATAAGCCAACCCTTTTGCTATGCCCAAGCAAATTGTGTACCTCATAGACCAGTCAAGTTTTAATCGGTGCTCTGGCCGTCCTGTAATATAAGACTCAGTATTCAGCCAAGATTCAGGAAAAAGAAAAGAAACTCAGAAACCAATGGGATTTTCACAACTTCCAGGTTATGAAATGAGGAAGATGTAGTATTATGAAGCAATGTAATTACCAAGAAGTGCACGACCAAGGCTGTTATTTTCCATATACTCATATATCAGAAGTAACTGATTGTTTTCCACGCAACATCCGAAAAGCTTTACAAGATTTGGATGTTGTAAAGCAGATATTATGCCAATCTCATTTAAAAATTCACGGTTCCCTTGGCTTGAGTGGGAAGAGAGCTGCTTCACAGCAACAAGAGTTCCATCTTCCAAGAGACCCTATACAAAGAAGACATTCAGAGAGTTAATAAGATGCATTCTGATGTAGACAAATTTCAATTAATTTTAGCTCACTTCAGTACGAGTCCATTGCATAAAATTTGAAAAAAAAAATATATATACCTTGTAAACAGCTCCAAAACCCCCTTCTCCAATTTTATTTGCAGAGTTAAAGCCATTTGTAGCTACTTCAATCTGCTCCATACTGAAGTAATAGCTAGGCCTTCCTTGAAGACCAGATACCTGATGACTCTTCTTGCCACCCTGAAGCCTGTGAGGACATCCTTTGACCCAGATATACAAAGTCATACATAGGAACAAAAGGATGCATGCACTTATTATCCCAAAGGTAGTTGCAAATGGAAACCCTTTGTGGCCCTTTTCAGTATTGGGGACTACATACAGGAAATTGTCACAGATCATTAAAAAGTTTTTTTAAGGATAAGACACCAGTCAGATTCAAAATGCTGCAAGAAAGTGCACTTAAGTAGTATTATCTTACAAAACTAAATTCTTACTTCGTGTAACTGAAATGGCTGATATAAGAGGACCATATACACCTCCTCTTTCTGGGATAGCATTTGTGCCTTTTCCTGACCAATATAAGTGGATTTCTAAAGTATTATTAGTGACAAGTGCAGAGAAATTCATAGCGACTGCATGACCAATTCTCCCTGCTGCATCTTCAATGTTGAAATCCCTCAGAACTTTCTTGCCCTACGGATAGCAGAGTGAGAAGAGGTTGTGTAGAATTACTGCATGCATAAGCCAAGAAGATACTGAAGAAACATGTATAAGTGTTGAACTACTGAATCCTTAGCAGTAGTAATCAGTTATTTTGTTGGCAATACAAACATAAGAAATTCCTTTAATCTTTCTATTTTATAATCTACTATACAAACAATTGAAGCATATTACTGCGAGAACCTCGTGTTTTCGTTTTGGAAAGAAAAGGTTTATTTATCTCCTTCGGACTACTTAGAAAAAATAGGTGATATCCTATATTAAGTGGTCTGACGATACTTGTAACAATATGTAGAACCAAGGTTTGGATTCTTTGAAAATTTGTTTTTTTGACCCCTCTTCGCCGGATGGTGCGAATATCCAACATTGACTTACATCGAGCAATGGCTCGAATGTCCTTGATTAATCGTCGTAGTAACCTGTTTTTGGAGAGCGCGTGCATTCACAAAAAAGTAATGAACCCGAAAGGGTCGCGGCCTTCTGGGCCCGATGATATGTGAATTGTGAACCAACTGTTTGGGGTTGATTTTATTTAGTTTTAGAAGTTTTTTGATTTAATTTTATTTGTTTGTTTGGTATTTTTTGGTTTAATTTCAATTTAATTTGATTTCGGATTTGGTTTTAATTTGTTTTTTTTGTTTGTTGTTGCTTTTTTTGGTTTGGTTTGTTTGATTTTTTTTAATTTGGTTTTTTTTGGTTTGGTTTGGTTATTTGGTTTGAGTTCAAATGAGTTTGATTGGTTCAAGTTGTTTTGATTTCGGGTCTAGTGTTATGGTATGTTTTAAGCATTTTGGTATTTGGTTTAACTTGGTTGGCCTTAAAGTTTCAGATTATGTAATAATTTGATTTTCGGTTTTAACGTTGATTTCAGTGTCATTTAAGTGTTTGAGGTGTTGTTTATTTAGTTTTCTTTGAAATCACTCATTTGTCGTTTGATTAAGAATTTAATTTGGCAAGATTAGGTGACTTTTAATGGATTCCCTGATTGTGTAAATCTGATTTCTTGCATGTGTTTCCAAATTTGTTAACGTCTGATTTTTTTTGTTCCCAGTCATTAGTTGTTTTTTTATTAAATTTCCAGATTTTGGTTGTGAATCTGATTTTTTGTTCCCAGTCATTAGTTGTTCTTTTATTAAATTTCCAGATTTTGGTTGTAAATCTGATTTTTTGTTTTTTGAGATGTTTTCAGACTGGTCAAAGTTTTATTTTTTTGTTTGTTTTGTGCTTTTGTTTTTGTTTTGGGGATTTGTTTCAATTGAATTTAGGAGATTTTGGTTGAAATTTTCAGATCAGTTAAAGTTTCTGATTTTTTGTTTCAAGATCAATTTCGGTGCCCTTTAGGTATTTATGGTTTGTTTTGGTTGTTACTTAGTTTAAAACTTCAATCTTATTGGGTTAGGTGGGTTTTGGGTGAATTTTCAGATTTTATTTCAAATCTGATTTTCTTTTATTAAATTTTAGATTTGTTTATGTTATTTATTTAATTTGGAATTTGCATCAGATCCGATTCAATGGGCTGCCATTCAATACCCGGTTTCATTTATTCTAGTCAACAATTGAACATCATTTCATTTCATATGTCAGAGTATAAGTGATTGTGTAAAATAACACTGGGTGGAACATCGGCATTCCTTCCTTTAATGTAAATTTTCATAAGGTCGAAAAAATTCAACATTATGACGACATGCCGGCTTATTCCAACCAATATCGAATTTACCCATCCAAGATGACAAGTGTTTGACTTGTCATATCGGGGAAGGATTGCTGACAACGGAAACCGACCCATGTTGTCCTCCGGATCAACATTTCGGGGCGGACCTAGGGGAGCCGTCCAAAAGTGGAGTATTTGTGAAAGGGTGTTTCACTCCTTACTTTAGGTTTGCTTTTCGCATTTCTGTTTTTTAATTAATTTCTTGTCAAAGGCCGCTTGGGCCGGTTCAAGTTACATCAATGTTATTAGCCCACCTTCGGTCTTCTTGGGCTCGATGAGCCCATCTTGGACTGTTTTGGGTTGGAAAGACCTGTTGTGGGTGCTAGCGCCTTGCTGTAGAATCCCTGTTTGGACCGACTTTGAACGCCACCAGGCTATGTCCTTGGCTCGTCGGACGGTTTCAAAGAGGTGCCGGGCCATCACCCTCAAGTTGGCATATGCAAAGGGGCTGCTGTCCTTTTTTTTCTGCAGAACCTATTTTGTGATGCTTGCTTCCATCGGCCATGAGGGTGGTATGTATACGGAGTGGCAGGAAGTGACCTATTTTGGGGGGTTGTTTGGAGGACCACACAAAGGGGCAGTTTTGGGCCTGTTTTAGGACTGCGCAAGGGGTAGGAAAACAAGGGTTTTAGGGATACCACAAAGGGGCTGAAGTGGGATTTTTAAGGAGAGACCACAAAGGGGCTGTGTAAGGAACTGTTTGGGCAGGAGATTGAGACTTGAGAGCCCGCCCAGAGTAGACTTGGCCTATCAGACAGTTTCCAAGAATCTCCGGGTCATCACCCTCACCTAAGGCCTTAAAGGAAATAGTGTGGGATATTTTAGGAGTAGGTTGGTGACCTGTTCGGGGTCAATTTGGGAAGTAGAAAGGTAACTGTTTTAATGGGCCGAACAAGGGCTTGTTTGATGACTTTTGGGGGACCGAGGATGGCCTGCATAGGGGGTGTTTAAGGGCTGTTTGGATGAGCCAAAAGAGGGCTGCATAGGAGCTGCTCTGGCAGGCAGAAGAGGAGCTATTTCGTGGGCTGAAAAGGACCTGCACAAGGGGCTGTTTAGGGGACTGTCAAGAGGCACTTTGATGGGCTGAAAATGGGACTGTGTAGGGGCATTTTGAAGAGCCGACAGTGACCTGTTTAGTGGTCTATTTGGGGGCCGATTGGAGCCAATAGAGGGGCTGTTTGTGTGGGCCAAACAGGGGGGCCAACAAGGGGTCGAAACAGGGTTTGTGTAGGGGACCTGACAGGGGGCACTTAGATGGGCTGAACATGGGACTGTGTAAGGGGATTTTGAAGGGTCGACAGTGACCTGTTTAGTGATCTAATTGGGGGCCGATTGGAGCCAACAAAGGGGCTGTTTGTGTAGGCCAAACAGGGGGGCCAGCAAGGTGTTGAAACAGGGCCTATGTAAGGGACTTGACAAGGGCTGGAGATGGCTTGTTTCAAGACCTGTTTAGGGGTCTTCTGGATAGGCCGAACAGGTGGCAAAATGGGGAAGGGCTGTGCAAGGGGCCAGAACAGGTTCTATTTAGGGTATATTTATAAGGCCGAAAAGGGGCTGTCTAGGAAAGCTTTAGATGAGCCAAACAGATGGACCAAGTGAGGGAGATTATGGCCTATTTAAGGGCAATCTTGGTGGGCCAAAATGAGGTTGGCAAAGGATTTTGTTCAAGGCCATGGTTTGCCGATGACAATGAAGGCCGGTTTAGGCCATGAGAGGGGTTGAGAAGAGAATTTAGAAGGGGTTGAGAAGGGATGCCCAATGAAGGGCTACATGGTTAATGTTTTCTCCTACCTTTTTTGCTCCTGTTGCAAGATAGGATAGAGAAAATGGCTGGATAGTCCAGCTCCAAGGGGGCTTGGCACGCCAAAGAGAGCTGCGAGGGAGCTCTCTTCTTCTTCTTTTCTTCTTCTCTTCTTCTCTTTCCCTTGGCCGTGAACTGGGAGTCAGCTAGGTGTGCACAGCAGCAGCCTGTCGGCGTCTTCTGGGCTATCCTCTCTCCCTTGGGTGCCCTTCTCCTTTTATAAAAAATGGGGGGATATGAAAGGTCAAGCTAGCATGGAGTGTAAGATGACCTTTCCCATCTCCTAGGCCATTTAAGCTAGCTTTTCACTTCCCCTAAGTCATTAAGTCCTTGACTAGTCTCTTGAGTTTTTCCATGTAATTAAGTGTTTGACTTGTCCCTTGAGTTCTCCCGTGCAATTAATGGGTCAAGGGTGATGTGGTAGCTGATGTGGCAAGCTGTGGTGGCTGCTGATGAGGCTTCTGATGTGGCATAGTTGACCAAACCATTTGTTGACCACGGCCCATTTTCTCTCTATTAATAGGTTGTGTGCAAGTGGGCTTCAAGGGAGCTGAATAATAATCAAATTAAATCAAAACAGGTGGATGCTATCATTATAGAAGAAGCTACAATTTCTGGAAGCTTTTCCTATTCTCATGATTCACTGAGTCACGATTTAATATGCTGATGCAAGAGCAAGGACACAAAAGTGCGAATGGATGAGCAAGACCCTGGTAATACTGTCTTCAACTTCAATTAGAGACTTAGGGTAGCTACAAATTTGTGGGCAGAAGGTTTATTATTTTTCTGGTTTACCATGTCAATTTTCTTTTAGCTGATGCATTAATCACGTGAAATTTAGTAATTTTGGTTGGTCAATAGTAGAAAGTAATTAAAGTATGCAAAACGCAAGTACTTTAGGACCCCTTTTTGATAACTAGATGGCCATTCCTGAAGTGCCAATCCCCAGATGCCTAATACCACCAAAATATGTCGATGTACACTTCAGTGACACATACTGGAATAGTCTGAAGGCTCGTTTCACGTATTTGGTTCAAATGACTTTAACAGGAATAAAGAGAAAAGCCCACTTATTCCCTATATAGCCCATTCTTGCAACCAAAATGAGTAACCTGGCTAAATTAGGTTACCTAAGTTATTCATCCCTTGATTTAGTAATCAAACAATATCTATGGTTTGAGGTACAAATGTACTTTCTTCTAGAATTTCATGAAAGACAATGGGGCTGGAATCGGCACCAGGATCGGATCAGCAATCCCGGCCGATCCTCGGGGAGGAATTCCAATTTGAAATTGGTATAGCTCAGGATTTTTTTATTTTTATTTTTTGTTTTAAAAATTCAAAAAATCATAAAAAATAGGAAACTTTCTAAAAATTTATTAAAATAAAAATATAATATCTAACACACTTTCATGTCACTATTAGATATTTTAAGATGAATATATATAAGTTAACATTAATAATTGTTCCAACAAAGAAGCAACATGATGCAAATGATATGCAATACAAAATATATTTTCATATCACCAATATCTATGGAACTGACTTTAATCCTCATTCTCTAGATTCTCTGACAATAAAACCTTTCAGACTCTAATGCTGACTTTACATGTCATGTGTGTCTGGGGGGGATCTCAAGAAAATTTGGAGATTAGTCTTCAAGAATGTTGTTAGTCTAAGTGTATGTATACATGTAAAATGTGATAATCTTTTCAAAAGGGAATGAGAAATGAAGACCAGAATTGTGATAAGCTAACGAAAAAAACTAGGACCTAAATACAAGGAGAGTGACCATTGTTCACAAGGGACACATCAAGATATCAGAGATCCCAAGTTGTATATAAGCTTCATCTTTGAGCAATACGGATAGGAGATTCTGAGTTTTTTCTAATTAAGGCATCAAAATAGTTTGTTGACCTACCAAGCCAACGTTCCTAGCATGCATTATAAACATCTTGAAAGCAAGGTTTCATTGTCCATATTGGTTTTCCATTTAGTAAAGGCCATTTAAGTCACAACTACTCTATTATTTTGCAATTTTATCGAAATGTCATATACTACTCCTGGTATTCTCTAATTGCCGCTGATTGCTCTTAGCACATTCACTAGTTGATTATTATCAACAGAAAGGTACAAAAGATGGCTCAATACATGATGTTAAGCTTCACTATGACTTCTGTTTGGATCTCAAGCAACTAAGAAATATCAGAAACCACAATCCAGTAAATAATATGCCTCAAGTGGAGGTGGTTCTTAAGCCGCCAGGGGCAAACTTTTGATTCTATGTAGAGAAAATGCACCATATTTCTGTATTTATGTTCATCCTATGATGCACAGATAAAATCATGCAGCTATACAACATATTATTAACTCCACTTTGGACCAAATAATTAGTGGCAGAAGAAACAAATTGAATTAATAAAATAATTAAAGAAACAAATTGCATGACAAAAAATATATATTACCTGAATCAGTACATCAAATATCCGCCTTCCTAAACTGGAATATGTCTTGTCTGCAGTGTACATTATCTCGGCAAAATGAAGACTGATAGAATAATTACCATTAAGTAGGCAGAGACCATAATACTTCAGGGAAATTGGTGAAAGACGTGCATCTTTATATAGATCTGGATAGATTGTGTCCAAAGCAGATGTATTTGTCACTATATAGTCAGCATTTTCATTAGCTATAAAATCTCCTGTACTGCTGTATGCCCATCTACCACTTCTATCAGCATGAAAGGTTGATGTACCGATCTGGGAAGAATCATCTTGATATTCATTCCCTTCAACAACCACCTTAGGACCTCCACAGTTAATAAACAGGGAAGAGTCTGCATGCATGCTGGAGGTTATTAAATGTAGAAGATAGAGTGGATACATCAACATATCATTTTATTATTGACTATCTAGTAGTAACTTATACAAGATTTACTGGGTAAGAACTAGGACCAGCTAGGGCTGGGAATGCAAAATCCGACATTACAATTTAACATCGATAAATTTCAACAGGTTTGAAATCATTTTTGCATTCTCTAATCTGTGAGTATTGAAGCCAATATCAGGCAATTCCAGATTCGTATTACAGATTCTGCTCTCTCAGAGCACAAAGGTTGATGTACCAATCTAGGAATCTTGATATTCATTCTTTTAAACAACACCTCCACAATTAATAAAAAGGGAAGAGTCTGCATGTAGGCTAGAGGTTATTAAACGTAGCAAATATTAGGTGGACACATCAACATAGGTGTTTTATCAGTGAGTATCTAGTAATAAAATGGGAAGAGTCTGCATGTAAGCTAGAAGTTATTAAGTGTAGCAAATACAGGGGATGCGTCAGCATAGGCATTTTATCAGTGACTACCTAGTAATAATTATACAATTTCTCTCTCTCTCAGGATTTTGTCAGAGAGCAAATAGAATTAGAAAATATTAGGTAGGTTCATTCCTCTGGTTAGACTGTCTGTAGCACGCATTAGATCAGGACCAATTGATTTCTATCTTTTAATAAAAGACCATCTCCTATGATTATTTTCACTGTTGCTTATCCTATCTCTTTCTAATTTCCAGCCTTCCTTTTTCCCTATATTTCTTCTCCACTTTCCCTCCATTCCTAAGTTGATGTCTCCATCTCAGATGGAGTTGCCAGTGCATGTTCGTTTCCTCCTTCCCAGTGGAAGAGTGTTGTACAATGCTGCCTCCTACTAAAGCCTCTTCACTGCCACTTTTGGGTTCCACTTAATCTAAGGGCATTCATTACAAGGTAATCCACAACCTCCAGCAGCAGCAATGTTCCCTCCAACTCAACTGCCAGACTGCCACCTCAGCCTTTGCCGTAATGGATTTCCCCTTTTCCTTTTTTTTCTCCTTTTTCATGTGGAACCATGAGTGCACCTTGGGTGTGCTATCTGGTTTTTCCTAGTTGTGTCCCCTTGATAGAACAGTTTTTGCTTTTTTTTCTCCTCCTTTTGAAATTCTACATTTCTGAATTTTTATGTTATCAATGAAGTGTTATCCACTGAACTTTAATATAAACGTTCTGGGAAAAGTTGTTTCTATACTTACATTGTGGCTGAGCTGGACAAGGGATGTCTTTCCGTAGACAAGGAGTAATTCTGAGAAGTGAAGAGAGTAACTGGCAGTCAGCTTGTTGTTCCTCAAAAGGAGGCATATACAAATATTGCTACACTATTCAAAACATTCAGTGGAGAATAAAATATCTTACGCATTGTCATTTGAATATGAAAAACTTGCAACCAAATTCCTGGAAAAAATGTCATAGTCAGATATGTTTATGAAACAAAGGACAAGGCATGGCAAGTGTCATACAGATTTCCCTGCTGACAGTCAGGTGGAGCTGGACCAGTGAAGTTATTGTAAGAAATATCCCTGCACAGGTGCACGTTATGCTGGTCATACAAAGAGATACAATGAACAAAATAACTCAAAGCTAATATACAAAAGGATGTGAAGTGAAGAATCAATTTCTTCTTGTTAGTCCCACGTAGTAAACAATGAGAAAACCGGATTTCACATACATGTTAATTGTGTTGCTCTGCCTGTTCCTCAACATCCACTGAGGTACTTCTCCAGTAAGCATGTTGCTGGTGAGGTACCTAGTTACATTTAAATTGACAGGATATCTGGATATGAGAAACAAAATTGAACTGACAAGATAGAGATAGAGATTCTATGTTGCAAAAGTTCCTTACATATACTCCAATGCAACGAGCCCATCAAAATTGGAGGGAACCCGACCTGTCAGCATGTTGAAGCTCAGATCTCTGACAAGGAAAAGATGAAAGCAGGAATCAGAAAGCAAAATTCCTCCGAAGTTTCATGCTCTACACTGCTATTATTGATAAGTGAAAAGGCATGGAATTGCTGTGAAATTATAGCATAAGAAGGTCAACTGCCATAGAGAAATGAGGAGGATAAACTAGAGATTTATTAATATGCTAGTTATAAAGAAACTGAACCACAAAAATGTATGATCTTGGTTTTCAAGATGGGTATTTTTTTTCTTCTTCTTTGAGAACTCTTTCCCTTTGTCCCAGGGCACCAAGACCCAAAGGCCTTTCTTTTTTGTTTCTTGCTCCCTGTTTTCCCCTACTAACCAGAAAGAAATTGTGCTTCAAAAATAACCTATTTGACTATACAAATACATGCTTATTCAAATATATTTAAATTGTAAACACAATTGCAAACAATGGAACTCACAAGACTTTCAGACATTTCATGGTCCCCATATAAGGAGGAATTTCACCAGTAATTGAGCAATTTCGTAGCACCCTGCATCATGCAGAGAAATGATAACATTTACATAAGTCGAATTCGATATTAAAGCAGGACATGTAAGGAAACACAAGCTTTACTCACAGCTCTGTCAAATCTTCAGCATTTTGCAATGAAGGAAAGCCCATGATTGTTGCATTCAAGTCACATATTCTCCTAAGGTAGAAGGCTTAAGTGCTATGAGAGACAACTATATTGCATAGAACAAAGGATGAAGATATGCTTACAATTCAGTTAAGTTCCTTAAGAGAGAGATACTTGAAGGAATAGAGCCATACATTGCTGTACCCTGCATATCTCTGGTAACAAATTTCATTTATTTCATTCTTTCAATAAATTCACAACAAACTTTTACAGTCAGCCAGAAAACAGAAGCAAGATATTCAAAGATGAAATGAAATCTTATGCAAGGAAGCTATCACTCACATTCGATTTACTTGTTTCCAGCTCTGAATAAAATCAGGAATCTTGCCAGTAATAGGGTTCCCATCAATCCTACTGCAAAAAGTAGTTTGGTGATTTCGATTTACAGTTAAAACTGAAAAACTTAATGAGTTGAAGGAACATACAAATTTGTTAGGTTTGTCAATTTGGCGAACGATATGGGCAACTCTCCAGTGATGAAGTTACCAGAAAGGAGGCTGTTGGAATAAAAGAATCAGCACATTAAGAACATGGAGATACAAGTAGCACAATAATGGATGAATTTTATCAGCTCACAGTCATGTATAAGAATCATATAGAGCATAAATAAGTTGATGAAAAAAAATGAAATGAGATATATAACATAAATTTAGAATAATCATACACAGTTTAAAGCATAATATACAAATATTATTTTCTAGAGATCTCTAACTCTTTCACTTCATCTTCATCATGTCAAAAGGTGACTCGATTCATATGAAAATGGGCAAGCATCAATAAACATGGGGAATAACTTGTGGTCCCTGATGTACCCCATGTTTTATATGCTTGGAAGAACAAGAAAGGGCCCCCAAAATTATGTTTTTCCTTTTATCTCTGCAAATGGATTAAGGAATGACTAAGAGCTGTTGTGCTCCCTCTTTGAAATATCCCTTATGCAATAGAGGTTCACAGGTCTAGCTTGAGAATTCTGCTGATCCTAAGTACTGCATCTCCATCATTGCATATGGCAATATAAAAAGTAAAGAGAAGGCATGACCAGAAGAATTGTGTGAAATAAGTCAAGCATGCAAGAAAGAAGCTTTTCTCATAGCTTCTTGACTGAGGTTACAGGACAAATATATAAAAATGGTTTCATATGTAAATGAAAAAGATACTAACAGCCTTTCTAAGCTGATCAAGTTACCAAGCTCTGATGGAATCGGACCCTCAAGCTGATTATTTTCCAGGTTCCTGCAGAATTTCAAACAAGCTATCATAAGCTGCTGGATTACCAATATGAATGACAAATAAAACTTACAGTGTCTTAAGAACAGTCATGCTTCCAAGTTTAGCAGGAATTTTCCCTGATAAGCGATTTCCAAGAAGTGTCCTGCAATGTTTCATGATATATCTATCATGTCACAAGTGTAATGGTCGCATTTTACTGAAAAATAAACATGCATTAAAGAGAGTAAAGCTAGGAGAAAGAAACATACAAATTGGAAAGAGGAAGGGACGCCAACACAGGAGGGATGGTTCCATTTAGATAATTGCGTGACAGGTCACTGTTAGAATTTACTTCTCATCAGCATTCTGGCATAACAAGAGAACTGCTGATAGATTTTCTACTAGAAAGGTAGATACTTAACCATGCAATGGGAAGGAAAACAACACACAACAAATGCAAATATCCAAAGGAATTAGCAAAAATTTGAGGGGTAATGATGGTCTAGAAATATCTTACCCTTCATCCAAAGATTTTCAAAATAAAACACAATCTTTATGGAACAATATCAATGAATATCAATTTAATTGCAAAATCATAACAAGCAAAAAAACAACAGAAATCTCTTCAGTAAAATTCCAGGATCTAATTATAAGGTCCTGAATGTTGATCTACAAATAACTTTTCAGCTTTTTCTATAAAATTCCACATACAACAACAGAACCTTTGCATAAAATTCCGGGAGTTCAGCATCCCTTAAGACCACCTCCTACCTTCTGTCTATAAAGCCGGGCACCCTCCTCCACTCACACTTCTGTCCAGCTCCACACCCTTGCTGCCCTGACTGACCCGGAGTCCAGAGAGGAAAGTGATGCATATACCTGATTTCTGTTAAGCTAGTTGTTAGTTAGTTTTGCTGTTAGTTTCTTTCTTTACCCATTCATGTATGAGAACAATAAAAGGGTGAGGGATGTCAAAAAGAGGCAACAGGAGAAAATAGTAGGCTTGTGAAAGGGAAGTGCGTTGTATCCAAAGATTCTGAGCCTGCTAGATGTTGCTGCCCTCTCCATGCCAGTCAGAGTCTTCATCAGCTGATTCTGACATCAAAAAGGTTTTGATAGAGATTTTACATATTGGTATTCACATTTAGCCTGGGCTGAGTATTGGTACAATACAAATTACCACACTTTGATTGGTATGATACCATTTCAAGCATTATATGGGTATACTCCAACATTGCTCACTTATATTCCGGGTGTAGAAACAGTTTCTGAAGTGGGAAATGTACGAAAAACAAGGGATGAGATATTAAAAGAATTGAAGCTTCAGTTAGAAAGATCTCAAAATAGAATGAAGAAACAAACAGATATGAACAAATCTAAAAGAGAATTGTCAGTTGGTGACATGGTTTATCTCAAGCTTCAACTGTTCCGACAAAAATCAGTAAGCAATAGAAGTAATCGAAAACTGGTTGCTAGATATTATGGTCCTTATGAAGCCATTCAACGTATAGGAAAGTTGCTTACAAGTTACAACTTTCTGAGAATTATAAGCTTCATGACACATTTCATGTATCTCAATTGAAGAAAAAGTTGGGCCCTTCTTCCTTGATTTCTTTTTTGCCAGATCCAATGATAGCATTTTCTTCACAGCCATTTGCATTATTGGGTCAAAGGATGATTAAACGACGTAACAAGGCGGTCACACAATGGCTTATACAATGGGAAGGACAACTGCCTGAAGAAGCTACATGGGTTGATTATAGAGATTTTGCTTTATCTTTTCCTTCTATTAAACCTTGAGGACAAGGTTTGTTTTAGGAGGGGGGTTGATACATATACTAGATTTCCATTAAGACAGTTGTTAGTTAGGTTTGCTATTAGTTTTTCTGTTAGTTTCTTTCTTTACCCATTCAAGTATGAGAACAATAAAGGGGCAAGGGATGTCAAGAAGGGGGCAACCAGAGAAAATAGTAGGCTTGTGAGATTGCTCTCTCTCTCTCTCTCTCTTCCATTTCTGAGTGGAATGGCAAGAACAAAAGGGAAGTCTGCTGTATCCGAAGATTCGGAGCCCACTGGAGGTTACCAAAATCCTGGAGATCACATCAGAGAGAGAGAGAGAGAGAGAGAGAGAGAGAGAGAGAGAGAGAGAGTGTGGTGGGGAGGGGGTGTTGGAGGAGAGGAGAGCTTCAGGCCTGCAAATTTACCTAGACCTCTCCTTGTCCAACCTCTTTTTAGGAAGGAAAAAAGAGAGGAGGATGACTAAGCATCAGAAGTCACTCTTTTTCTTCTATAGTTTGATTTTTACAGAACGTCTTTCATCCCTTTTATAAGAATACATAAAGATCTTCTGATGATGTTAAGAGTTGTTATGGAATTGCCTAATGTTCATAAAAATGCTAAATAATTGATTCTTATCCTAATTTACATTTGTATTCTGCAGATTTTAGTTTTGTGATCTGGTAATATGAAATATGTCCTGAGTTAATATGTCATTACCATTTGAGATAAATTGCAAAGTATTTCAAACATTATGAGTTCTACTGAGAGAAGTAAGAATTGAATGATTTATGTAATTATGTGCATCACAATAATATAACAACCAAACAATTTATTTAAGACTATGACACATCTCACTGCAGCTCTCATTTCTACTCGGTTCTATGTAGGTGTTCTTTGTTTTGTGAAGTTCAAGTCATTTATGTTTCATTCTAATTTGGGGAGGTATATTTTATGTTCTATCCTTGGTGGACATCCCATTATGCCCTAAGGAAGAGTTCTGTTCTAACTTCTATCCTGTGAAGAAGCCATATAACATTATATGTAATGAACTTCTGTCTCATTCTATTCAATTATGCGAGAAGGTGACAACCATTCTGATTCTATTCTGTTTCATGAAATGAAGAAAGACCTCCAATATACTTTGTTATGTTCTGTTCTATTTTGATAGTGTCTGTACATGCACCACCTTAAGACTTAAAGGAAGGCCTATCATGTCAAGTAATCTAATTTCATATTTTTGTTTACACGTTATAATATGTCCTTGTAGTTTTGTATTGGTCATATAAGATCAAGTGATGAACAAATCAGTTGCTAGCCAATCTTTACTCTGAAAAATTTTAGTCAAGCCTAGTGCACACAGATATATTTGCATGGTCAGGATGCAAAAAAAGGAGAACGTGATAAAATTTAACCTAGTGATTTGCTCCCTGTTGCTACTTTGGCCAACCTGATCTATGAAATTTGTTTTGATGTTTGTTATTATTCTAACATATGTATGCCTCTGAACTGCTTGAGCTACAATGATTCCCAAAGTGACTGTTAAATTGGAGCTCTCATATTAAATCCTAGATTTCGATGAACAATTTCAAACTAAACCTGATCAAGAAAAATAATTTACATGCATTATGAAAATTCAACATGTATGTAAAAAACTGTTGGCGTACATTTTTTTCAAAAAAAAGGGGGAGAAACAAATGGGCAGACTTGGGAACTGGGCTAATGGCCCACAAATCAGCCACAATTGAACCTAATTGTACACCCCAATAGGGGCCTTGATTAGCTGGCCCATAATTGAGCCAATTCAGCCCCTAATCAGGCCCTGCGTACAGCCCACACTAGGCTTGGGCTGCAGCCTCCTGCTGGCCTAGAAACCAGGCCCACCCGAAGCCTCCTTCTGGCCCAGGAAAACAGGCCCACCTGCAGCCAAGTGTGAACAGGGCCTGCCACATCAGCACTTGCCACGTCAGCACTGCCACATCAGCATCTGCCATGTCAGCACCTGCCACATCAGCATCTGCCATGCCAACACCTGCCATGTCAGCACTGCCACGTCAGCACCTGCCAGTTCACCTCCATCTTGCGCACAACCTACTGCCACATCATCCCATCGGTCAGGTTAAGGCTGGGGGAAGGCCAAGAGGCAGCCAATCAATAAAGTCCATTCAATGCAATAACTGCATGGGGGAGGCCAAGAGGCCTGCGTACAAGCCACCTGCTGGCTCTTCACCTCCCCTCCAGCCCCTATAAGAAGAGGGGGGCGCACCAGCATGAAGAGAGGCTGCTGGAGACGCCGCCAGGCTGCTGGTTCAAGCCCTCATCCTGCTACCCCTCTGCCTGCTGCTGTACGTCTGCACCTGCCAGCAGCCAAGAGAAGAAGAAGAAGAAAGCTGCTACTCCCCTCCTGCCCACGTGCATACCTGCCACCTGCTGCCAGGAGAAAGGAGAAGAAGAAGAGAGGAAGAGGACAAGGTAAGAAGGGATAGTTGGCTTCCACGTAGCCCCTTGGGGGGCCTTCTTTCTGGCAATTTACCTGCTCTTCCCTGCCCCTATCCGTCTTCAAAAAAATGCCCTCTTCCAATCCATTCGAACCCCCCCTAGACTGGACTGCAATCCCTTTGACCGGAGCCAAAAAACCCAGTCCCCTTGTGACCTGGTTTCAGCCCCAATCAAGGCCCAAAAGAGCCCCACTTCGGCCCATTTCCAGACCTACCATCAGGCCCATAACCGCCCACCTGCAGGCCCAGGTTAAGTCCATATCCGGTCCCTATCTGACCCGGTTTAAACCACCTGCAGGTACCCCCAATCCAGGCCCATGGATAACCCCTGTCCGGCCCATCTGCTAACCCTTCTACAGGCCCAGGTTAAGTCCATATCCGGTCCCTATCTGACCCGGTTTAAACCACCTGCAGGTACCCCCAATCCAGGCCCATGGATAACCCCTGTCCGGCCCATCTGCTAACCCTTCTACAGGCCCAGTCCGAGCCCACATATCAGGCCCAAAATCTGGCCCTTGCCCAGTCCAATTTAGGACCTGTTCAGCCCATTTAGCAGACCCCCTGCAGGTCCACTTTCGGTCCAGCCAAATGCCATTGTGCAGACCCATCTCGGTCCACCTGCAGCCACCCAAACACACCCTTGTTCAGGCCCTTGTCCAGCCCACATCCGGACCCCCAAAACAGGTCCTAAAACAGCCCCTTTGTGGCACCTATTAGAGCCCTAGGTGAGGGTGGATGACCCGGGGATTCTTGGAGACCGCACGACGGCCCAAGTCTACTCCGGGCGGATCCTCAAGCCCCTTGTTTTCATGCCCTTTGAGCAACCCCTAAACAGGCCCAAAACCAGGCCATCCAATAGCCCTTTGCGCAGCCCAAAGTCAGGCCACCAAGTTGTCCTTTGAACAGCCCCAAACAGGCCCTCTTGAAGCAGGCCATTTTCGGCCCCCCTTTGGCTCATAGTTCTGCCGCCACAACCAAGGAGGAGGTGCTCCGAAACAGGTTCTGCAGAAGCCATACACAAACAGGAGAGCAGTTTGAAGGCAGCAGACCGGCTTGAAGGTGACGGCCCGGCACCCCTTGGAAACCGCACGACGGGCCAAGGGCATAGCCGGGTGGCCTTCCAAGCCGGTTTCACCAAGATACTCCAGCAAGGCAGCAGACCGGCTTGAAGGTGACGGCCCGGCACCCCTTGGAAACCGCACGACGGGCCAAGGGCATAGCCGGGTGGCCTTCCAAGCCGGTTCCATCAAGAAGTTCCAGCAAAGTAGCAGAATTTCAAGCAGGCCCGTTGAGCCTATGAAAATTGAAGCCCGGCTTTGAACGCCGAAGGAATGGACCGGCCCGAAGTGGCCTTCAGAAAATTAACAAATAAAAAATCAGAAATGCGAAAGCAACATTAAATTAAGGAGATTCACCCCTAGCGGGGAACTCCACCTTGGGCGGAGGCGCGGGCATGCATCCCGTAGCCGGCGACCCGGACGGAGGCGCGGGCATGAATCCCGTAGCCGGCGATCCTTCGCCCAATATGGCTAAGCTAAGGCCGGCTATTTTGGATGGGTAAATTTTCACTAAGTTGGAAAAATAGTAGGCATGCCGTCGTAATGCCAAAATTTTTCCAAAGTAGTGAAAAGAAACCTATGTTGGGGGAAGGATCAATCGCATTGTACACCGATGTACTTCACCCCATCTTTCAATGAAATGAAACTTTGATGTTCATATTGATGCATGAAACCGGGCATTCAAAGTGACCCGGTGGGTCGGAGGCGATGCAAACCGCCAAACTAAATTAAAACCATTTCAAAATCAATCTGAAAATTCAAACCGAAAATTAAAACAGAAAATCAGATCTGAAAGTCAAAAAAATCAGAACTAAACAAAAATCTGAAATTCAACTCATTCCGGTTCAACAAACAACCGATCTTCAACAAGATTGAACCGGTTTTGAAACAAATCAAACCGAAATCAGATTTCAAACAAAAAAATCCGCCAAAACAGGAAATCAGGTTTCAATAAAATCTGTCAACCACCAGAAAAATCAGATTCTTACCAAACCGAAAACACAAAGAAAAATCGAATTTCAATAAAAAATCTGCAACCAAAAAAATTCAGAATTGAACAATCTACTAATATAAATTCTAACTGACTTCAAAAATATGATTTTTGGCAATCTGAAAATCCATTTAAAACCTACTAAACTTATCCCAAAAGAAATCAAATAAACAACTCCGAACACCTAAAATGGATCAAAAAACCAACTCAAAACCAAAAAATCCAGAATCTGAAAACTCCGAAAACAAACCAAATAAAAAATCCAAACATGCTTAAAACACTTTAAGCACATCAAAATCAAAATCAAAACAGGTTCAAAGCAACTCAAATTGGTCAAACCGAAACAAAAAATGAACAATAAACAAATCAATCAAACAAATTGATTCAAAACCCAAAAATCAACAAAACCGACTTTCAAGTCAATCCAAAAATCAACCAACAAACAAATAAAACAAATCCGAACAAATCGGTTTGCATCTGATCAGACCCAAAAGGCCGCTGTCCTTTTGAGTTCTTTACTTTATTTTGTGGATGTGCATGTCTCCAAACACAGGTTGCCGTGACGGTTAATCAAAGGCGTTCGAGCCGTTGCTCGATGTAAGTTAACGCCGGATACTCGCACCATCCGGCGGAGAAGGGTCAAAAAATGAAAATTTCAAAGAACTCGAACCTCGGTTCTAATATTTTTAAACTATCACCGGACTACCGAATATTTTTAGGATATCATCTATTTTCCTAGAAAAGTCCGGAGATGTCTTTCTTTCTAAGAACAGACGCGTAAAAAAGAGGTTCACACAAAAACATTACGAGTACATAGTCATAATCCATGTCTAGTTTTTTTAAATAGGAGTATACCTACCCATATGGTATCCCCTTACTTTGTCAAGGACATTCCTCACTTAGGTTCCATTTGTTTGCATGTAATATAGACCATGGGTGCCAAGTTTTCCCAAAAACCCCATGTGTATTTGGTAACCCATAAAAGGTGAGTCATGATATCTTGACAGTTCAATATCCAGATTCCAGTATCCCTTGACTTTCTTCGGATGCCGTTTTCCATGAGAAGAGGCAGGCATGAGCACTATGGTAGTTTTCTGAAGTGCAGCAAGGTGAAAAACACTTCACACTACTCGACGCTTAAACAGGGCTCAAGAACTCAGCCTCCTCCGCTGGCATCATCAGAGTGAACAAGGCTCTTCATTTGCACTCCTTCTTTCCTCAACCCGCTCTTCCTCAAACAATTGAATAGGCAATGTTGGTGTTTTCCTCAACGCTCTGCTCCCTCTGGTGTGAGAGTTGTCTTCTTTTTTTTACAAGCCACTTTCCTTCTTGTCTATTAAAAGTTTAAAACAAGATTGATGCAAGATGTTGCTTGAGATTTTGTAAGTTTGAATCTAAGATTTCAATGGAGAGTTTTATTTTTTTCTCATATTATTCATTGAGCATCTCAGATCTATCATGTTTCTTTAAGGAAACAGAAGAAAGGTAAATTTGAACACAACTACATTTTGGCCATCTCAAGCTCACCAAGCCCAAGTTCCACATTGCATTCTTAAAACCATTCAGGCGATCATGGGGTTTGTCTGCTTCAACTATTCAAAGACCTTTGCTGACGTGTTGCCACTTAGACTTTCTTTATTTCTTCTCTCTATCTTTCTGTTGGAACATAGCTTGTGTTGCCAAATGAGTAGTCAGCAGGGACAAGTCATATCATTATATCTTGCTGAGGATGTTTCTGAAGATGTCTTGCTATATCTTGAACAAACACTCCTTCACAAAATAGCGTAAAGACATCTTGACAGTCATGTCTTCTATGAAATGTAAACAATTCAGTGCAGAATTTTTCAAAGAGGGGATTCGATATATATAGTTACTTCAATATGATCAATAATGATCCATATTTAGAATGATAGAGAATACAATTATAGACTGTTCTGTTTGAATAGCCACTTTGGGAATTTTTGTTGCTTAGTTTAGATCTATTTTTATTTTTGATTTCTCTATAAACACTTAGGAAAATTTTCTTAGTAAAGACACAAGCATAGGATAGCAAGTACTGGTGGTTAGTATGAATAAGTTTTACCTGTTCCAAAGGTTCTGTTGGTCTACAGTTACGAGTTGGTTGACATTCTTTTTCATGTATTATGTGAGAATAAATCATATATGATTTACACATTCTGTAATTGTAATAGTTGACAATCTCTCTCTCTTAAAAATATACCCTAAGAGACCAACATAGTATTTATAGTTTATCTTATTGTTGTTGATCTTGTATTGGAATGTGGTTAAAGCTGAGATGTTTTAGAAGATACTTTCTTATTAAAATATCTCATAGAAGTTTAAATAAATTTTAAACAGTTTAAAGAAGCTTAGCATGCACCGTTCTAATGTAGATTATGAGGTGCGTCTTTTAAATTTAAAATTTTAGTTATTGGTATATTTAAAGTTTCAAATACAAATTTTGAGTAAAATGTCAATTTTCTGAAAGTTTTGATTTTAAGAAAAAATTTCATTATATAATTATATTGGAACTCAATAGCTAGTAACTATAGAAAAATAGTTTATCATAAATTTCTAAAACATGAAATTTTGGAGAATGATTTACAAACATCCAAATAACCAAAAATATTTTCAGGAAAATGATTTAAGGGCAACTAAATAATAAATTGTGTTTTGCGGAACAATGTATTACATACAACCAAATTGTAGTTTATACATTCAATTTTGTTAAAACTGTTACTTGGAAAATGTTTGACTTCATTTTGTTTTTACATGGATCCAAATAAACCCTTACAGCTTTCGGCACAACTTTAATTTGTTGGGAATAATCCTGGTTTATCCCCAAATTTTTAGAGATAAACCAGGTTTATCCCCTAATTAATCTTGTACCGAGCACGGCCTTAATGTCAATCCATTATCACTTTTGTTCCTACACATAAATGCCACCACAAACAAATAGTTTTTTCTAAAGTGCTATTTTAGAAGCCTTGCACAAGCGTTGCAATTTTATGTTAGAAATATTGCATCTTGTTATGCTAGGTTACATCCTAATACCGGTATTCTGCAAGTATTAAGCAAATTAGTTTATCTATTTCGGTGTGGATGAGGCATGAGTTTGGGAATGTATTTTCTTCCAAATCTTAAAATCATGATGTTAAAGTTGAGAAACCCACGATGTGGAAGCACTATAATCTTTCTGAAACAGACAATATGAAACTCCACGCAGTGAAGATTAAATAGGAGTCAGGATAAGATGTATAAACGCTATAATCTTTCTGAAACAGCCAATGTGGGACCATATCCAGTCTAGAAGGTTGGTTGGAAAATTTTGGCAGAGGTGGCAATCCACAGTTCTCCAGGTAGAAGGATTGTCATGTAAATTGCCAACAATAATAGAGATGTCAACTTAATATGTAAAATAATATTCACAAAGGTATGAACATATAAAAATGCGGCGTAAACATACAAAATAGTCGAAAGCCCACACGAGACCCACAAAAAGCCGAAATATAGACAAGCCTATTCAGTCGAATTGAAGACAGAAACGAGGCCTTTCTAATAACATGCTCAACGTGAACGATCCAGAAGCAATCAAGCATTAATAGCGTACTAAAGCCCTTCCCCTTGAGCAGGCGGTCATAGGATTTATTCGCAGGTCAAGATCTAGAACATAGAACGCGATTACTTACAGATAATTGAGGTACGCCAAATCGGCGATTTCTTCCGGCAGCACGCCAGAGAGATTCTGTCTCATGAGTTGGCTGCAATTTGATGAATGTTTGGGCTGTCACTTTCTGGCACCCAGGACCAAGTTTGTACGTTCACAGAACAAAACAATATCAACGATTATAAGATCAAATGAGTGTTCAGGGGATAGCGACGAACATGCTGACAACGTGGCAGACAGAGCCCTTGGCGAAGGAGCAGTCGCAAGTAACGTTGCTGACGAGGTGGCCGGTAACGTTGACCCACCCACCCCCGCCGCTGCATGGGTCCACGCTGAAGTCCCACTGCCCCGCCGGCTTCCTCAGCTTGACAGCTATTCGCTTCAGCACCTCCACTGCGTGCGTTTGACCATGCAAGATTTCAAAGGCAAACTTTACTCTTCCGTATCGGAAGCGGAAAGTACGAGTCGTGAGAGAGGTGCAGGTTTCAGACTTGGCCGCCCACCGCCCACCAGCCCCCGAGGTAGACCCGCTACGCCTCTGTGCCCGCGAAGGAAACAAGATAAAGTGATGCTCACACGACGGTCTACGGACTGGGCTTTTATCCAAATTATAATAGCCATCACATATGGTGATCTCCCATTTATTATCGTAGAAAATCTTACGGCATATCTAACATCGGGAGTATATACGTAGAAACAAATCATGGATCGAGAACCCAGCAGACAATCCTGCGCGTCAAAATCGAAGACGGTTCATAGTCGGGAACACATAGCAGAGAGGGGCTACAAAATTTTGGAAGCTAATAGCGCCTATTCATGAACGGTTTACCGGAAATCACAAATTTGGAATCGAGAAACTCATGGGAACAGACTGAATCAAAAACAGTAACTTGTTATCGGGCAAAGAGGTTGTGCGACATGCCCTCCATCTCCGCTCTCTTCCTACGAATCTTAATGGATAAAATCAGAATGGAACTCGGTTTTCAATTTTCGAGGAACCGGCGCATCAGGTCCCCGCGGTCTCGTGCATACGCGTCTGCGATGCGCAAGCCGAAAAGGAATCGGAGGCACGTGACGACGAGAGAGCCGTCCTATCAGCTCTCTGGCCTCTTCTTGAGCTGCCATAGCATGAGAGTGACCGAAGACAGCGGGCAGGCGGGTGACGGCATCGTTTTACCTTTGTTTTTCCCGGCTACAGATACGATGTCGACTTAAATATCGAAAACACACGTCGCTTACGTCTAATTTCATATCTATTTGGAGAGTTTAAAATTTTAATATATATATATATATATCAAACAAATACTGTGTCTAGATAATTGCGCCCGAGTACTCCAGTGGATGTCGTTCACGGCGATCATCGAAACCGGAGACCATTGGGGTAGCATCTATAATATTGTGATGATCAGAAGCGCGGTTCCGGGCCAGAGCTGACAGATTTGGTAGATAACCTTCTCGATGCAAAGGAGGGCGCTCAACTCATCCATTACAAAGTGCTGAGTGGAGAAGATGGGAGGGGAGGGCTACCACCATGGCGGCGGCGCTTTGGCAGGGGAGTTTCGGTTTATAGGAACATTTATTCAGCAGCTACAGCTTCCGCCAATGGCAGTTTGGCGGGGTGACAACTGCGAGAGTTCCAGAGAAGAAGCGGATGGGGCAGATAGAGGCAAATCAGACGGTGGAAAGAGGAATTTGAGCCGGAGACGTGCGCTGGGAGCTCAAATTCCCACCGGAGAGTGGCGGCAGCAAGAAGGCAGGGTTTCAGTCCCCCGACATGTCTATCAGCAAGATTGTGAGTAGACGCGTACCTTCCTCCGCGGGGAGCTTTTGGGCGTCAGATCTCGGGTCCCTCAGGCCGCCGCCGAGGGCGAGAATCAGCAGCAGCAGCAGCCACACACGAGCCACGGCCCTCCTTGACGCCGACGAAACCCCCACCATGGAAGCGGCCTCTCCGCCTGCCGCCCTCAAGCGCCTCTTCGAGCACCTCCTTCCGCGGGCGCTCTCACCGTGGAAGCAGGCAGTGGTTCGCGAGACCCGGGCAGTCACCGTACTGGCGGGGGGGGGGGCTCTTGTCAATGCTGACCCGGCAGTAGAGCGGCGAGCCAAGCTGAGTTAATGTGATAGAGATTTTGTCAGTACGTGATAAAATAATTTATATTTTTTTTTGAAAGAGATAAATTAATTTATCGAAAAATCGGTAAAATATATGATTTTTTATTTTTCTAAAAGAAAAACTGGTTCATGATATGTGTTCTATGTTGAACTACCAAACGAGGTGGATAAACAGTCTTGTTTGATAGTAGTGAGGGGTGCTATGTGATTCCCGAACTTCACATCTTTATAGATGTTTTAAGATGATGGTCAAAATATAAGAACAATGGTAACGAACTAATTTCAAATATTATTTAATTTGAAGATCAACGGATAATCTCGTACCAAACAACTCCTTACATATTATGACACGGAATTGCCCCTAAATTTCAATCGAATAAAAAACTCTTACCATGAACAAATCAACCGTTGACATCTTATTCATCTCTGTCCTTGATGTTCAAAACTTGGGTCAAAATTTTAGACCAAATCTAGGAGACTCAAAATCATTTATTATTATTTGATGACCTGTTCAATGCAATAGAACTCTCTCTCTCTCTGTTACGTAACTAGTTAGTGCGTACGTTCCTACGGGTTAATCCTCGAGTGGGATAAGGATCTGGTGGTTGTTAGCCGGATAGGCATCGGGCTATCCTAAGTCTATCAGGACTCTGGATAGGGACTAGGAGAGTTCTAGTCGGGATGGGTTTCCTGGGTTGTTCTCCCTATAAATAGCCCAGGCCGGTGGCTCATTCGGGATGTCGGGTGTCGAGGGAGCCACCGGGGGAGAGGTTGTACGTCTGCGGTTTAGTGGAGTTCGACTTCTCCGAGATATCGTCATCTTCGTGGTGTGTGCGTCTTGCTCCGTGGGTGATCGATCACCGGGTTTTCCGCAACATCTGGTATCAGAGCTATGGCTTGATCGTTCGGAGTTGAAGACGACGCGGTGAAGACGACGTTAGGTGGCGGCGTTCCTACACCGACCGGTTCTGCAGCTGGACCTTGCTGCAGGTGGAGCCGCAGCAGCGCGGTGCTCTGGTGGTGGTCTTCAGCGGCGAAGCAGGATGGCAGGTCCTCAAGACTAGCGGCGCGGTGCTGCGTACGTGGGAAGGAGGATCGGCGGTTGCTTCCGACAGAGGCTCCAACAACGTAAGGTTCTGTAAGGTGTTCTAGGGGCGGACTGCGGTGCCGAACAGCAGCTGCTGTGGTTCTTCGGGTGCAGGCGGGGGACCAGCAGCAGGGCGGCGGTGGACCAAGCCCTAGGGACCAGCGGCCTTGGGTTGATCTTCGTCAGGTCGGACGTGAAGGAGGGCTGCGCACTGTTGTCATACTGCATTTGATTTCCTCTAAGTTTTTGTTTTTCCTTTTTTTTATTTTGCCTGTTGTAACCCCGCGGGAATAAACATGGGGCTTTCTATGTTGGGCTGACGTGGGATAGGAGAGAGAGAAAAAATATATAGAGGAGAGAGAAGATGCTGCTCAAACAGGACTTATTAGATCTGATTATTAGGACTTAGATTTTAAGTCCGGTTGGATTCGATAAAGTTAGGTTGCTAGGTCTGGGTTTCGGGTCGGGTTGTCGGGTCTCGTCCGTACCCGTTAACAGGATCCGAGATCGGAAGGAGCAGGTTTACCGATCGGGTGGCTGAGGTTGTTTCGACTTGATCGGGGGCGTTCGGTGTCGGAATCAGGCGATCCAGGAGTCCAACCCTAGGTTTTCAGGCGCTCTGGGTTCATTGGTCGATCTGGATCAGGTGATTTCCGAACCGACGGTCTGATTTGTGCAGGTGCAGGTGTGCGTCGATATCGATCAAGGGCGTACTTGATCGGGATTGATCGATGGCAGGGCAGGAAGGCACAAGTCAGAGGTCCACTGGAAGGGTTACAAGCTTCTCCATAGAACCCTTCAACGGTTATGGAGACTTCACTCTATGGCAGCAACGCGTGAAAAATATTCTTACGCCGGAAGGACTGGTCAAGGCTCTTGGCAAAGCGGCAGACAAACCGGAGAAGCTGACAGAGGAGGAGTGGGCTGAAAAGCGGGCGTTGGCGAATAGCACGATTCAGCTATTCTTGGCGGACAACACGCTCCGAGAGGTGATCGGCTTAGAAGATCCGGCGGATGTCTGGGAAAAGCTCGAGAGCAAGTACATGTCCAAGTCACTAACGAACAGGTTGCTAGCGAAGAAACGGCTATATGGCTTGAAGATGATCGAGGGAACAGGGATCGAAGCTCATATCGACAACTTCAACAGGATTCTGACGGATGTGCTATCTCTGGGTGAGGAAATCAAAGAAGAGGATCGAGCACTTCTCCTGTTGTCGTCATTGCCGATGTCGTACGATCACATCGTGACGACCATGCTGTATAAGACCGACACTCTCAGGCTAGATGATGTCATAGCCTCGTTGCTTTCGAACGAGTCTCGTTGAAAGAGCAACGAAGCAGGGATGTCAAGTGGGAGTCAGGCTTTGATTGCAGGTGGAGGTCGTGGAAGATCAGACAACCGGCAGGGGAGACGAGATGACAAAGGACGATCCAAAACTCGAGGTCGTAGGTGCTACTACTGCGATGAGGAAGGTCACTTCAAGCGGGAATGCCCACAGCGTAAGAAGAGCGAACGGCTGCAGGAGGCAAAGTTGGAGAAGGCAGAGGCGTCAACAGCAGAGGACAGCGAGGAGGACGTGGATGACGTCCTCTGTACGACATCTGCAGGAGAGCGAGATTCAGGTTGGATCTTAGATTCTGGCTGCTCGTTTCACGTATGCTCGGACAAGACGATGTTTCACAGGTATCAGACATGCGAAGGCGACTCGGTCCGATTGGCAAACGGAGCATGCTGCTCGGTTGCTGGTATCGGATCCGTGAGGATAAGCATGTTTGATGGAAAGGTGCGAAAGCTCGTGGAGGTCCGACATGTGCCAGATCTAAAAGAGAACTTGATCTCATTGGGAGCCGTGTGTTCAAGAGGATACCGATGCACTCTTGAAGGTGGAACTCTCAGGATATGCAGAGGAGCACGGATCGTGCTAAAAGGGCTGCTGACGAAAGGTTTGTACAGGCTCGTAGGGAGGGTTGACACAGGTGCAGCTGCGATATCCCAGGAGAGTAGTACAGTTCAGTGAAGGATGATATCTGCTGAAGGTGGAGCGCGGAGGAAGCGTGTGACGTTCGCTTCCAACGACGGTGGTCGATATCTCTCGCGTCAACCGAGAGAGGAGGGGCCATGTCGGGGCGTGCAGCGGAATCAGGCTGTGTAGGCACCTGGTATTGGTACGGGCCATGCTGGTGGAGCTGGCAGACGGACGGAGACTTGTGGAGTTATCCCAAGGTGAAGAATGTTACGTAACTAGTTAGTTACGTACGTACGTACGTATGGGTTAATCCTCAAGTGGGATAAGGATCCGGTGGTTGTTAGCCGGATAGGCATCGGGCTATCCTAAGTCTATCAGGACTCTGGATAGGGACTAGGAGAGTTCTAGTTGGGATGGGTTTCCTGGGTTGTTCTCCCTATAAATAGCCCAGGCCGGTGGCTCATTCGGGATGTCAGGTGTCGAGGGAGCCACCGGGGGAGAGGTTGTACGTCTGCGGTTTAGTGGAGTTCGACTTCTCCGAGATATCGTCATCTTCGTGGTGTGTGCGTCTTGCTCCGTGGGTGATCGATCACCGGGTTTTCCGCAACATGCTCATTTATTATTTGATGACCTGTTGAATGCTCTCTCTCTCTCTCACACGCACACACATTGGCTGTTAGTATGATATGATCAAAACAAGTAGGGGGTTGTTCAGACTGTGTACAGGAATTGACTTTCAGGGCTTGCTTTTCTTAATTTCCTGTTGAAAAAACACTTTATTTATAAATTAGATTCTTTTTTATTTTAAAATAAAAGTTTACGTGTGATCAATTTTGTCAAAGCCATGAAAATTAAAGTAGAGGACCACATGATTAAGATAATTTCAATTCATGTGGGGTTATTCTTAATTTGGTTTTGCCTGATAAACCAAACTGACCATTCATATTCAGTTTGATTTAGATTGAATCATATGAAGATTTGATTCAGTTTCGTAAATTGATAAAACTGAAATGCACTGCCAACAAAAAATGAACCAAAATATAATAAAACATATGTTACAATAATAATAATGGCATATATATGAACTAGGATGCAAACAAACCAATACATTCAACTTGCAACTCAATACTTGACTAGCTGAAAATTCAACTCCACTCGTTCGTCAAGTTAAAAAACCGCGTGGTGGAAACGAGCCGAGCCAAGTAATATGCTACTCGAGTTTTAACTAAGATGTTAAATCTTTGTTTAAGCTCAATCCGTGACTTAATTGAGCCGAACTCAAACTACTCTACTACTCTAGCAGCTCAACTCAAGTTCAATCTACATTCAAGTTTAAACTCGATACAAAATCATCTATAAAATTCAAAATCAATCAAAAGACATTTATGAAAATCAAAATTTAACTAATTTATAAAACTTAATTTTAGTTTAAACTCAAATTTTGACTTATCTTATATATTTAAGTTATAATATATAATTATTAATATTTATAATTCAATTTTTTAAATTAAATATTTAATTGAGCTACTCGCATGTTTATTAAGTCGAGTAAGAGTCTATTCAAATTCAACACATTTAATGAGTCAAGCTCTATTTTTTGTTCAAAGTTGTTCGTTTAGCATTATAAAGAAGTTGAGTCAAATTTGTATCAAGCCAAGTTTCGAATTCATTGTGAATGTATTGGTTTGTGTACATCCCTGGTTTGAACAAAAATAACATCACTTCATAGATGACCCGAGTCTAAACATACTTCTACTCAGCTCGGCTCGCTCGTTAATTTACACCCCTATTATAAATAATAAAAATATGTTTTAATTATTTTATTTACAAATTTTATTAATATATATTATTTTATAATATCTTTTAATTGTAAAATTCGAATCAAACTACTTAGGATTCACTTAGTTCAAGTTAACCGAAGTCTTTGGTTTGTTTTAGTTGGGAAAACAATGCATTTTTCTACATGAACGGTGTTCACCTCAAAATTCTAAGGCGCTCTTATTATTGCATTGATCCAAAACTCAATACACACATTGACAGTCCCTCCCCCTATAGTTATAATACCATATTGTTTATAGCATATGGAAACCCGTTTGCGAAATTCTGATTTTGCAGGAGTCAACACAAAATAGCTTTCGTTGTTTTCTCTTCTACATGCAACCAAATGAAAACTCCCTCAATTCTCAATTAAAAGTTGTCACAACCTCCAAGTCATTTATGGCCTGTTTGGCACCTAAATTTTTTGGGGATAAACCAGATTTATCCTCATACCAAACATGCCCATAGGGTCTGTTTGGCACCAAATTTTTTTGGAGATAAACCAAATTTATCCTCTAAATTTTGAGGATAAACTTGATTTATCTCCAAGTTATTCTCACACTAAACATGGCCTTGAGTGAAAACTTAATATCAAATTATTGAATTGTTACTAAAATGATTGAATCATTGTTAATGACCTGTTTGGTTAGAGTATCAAAAATGATACTATATTAATATTAATATTGATATTTTTATAAGTTAAAATATCAATATCAAAATCGATACAAGTTGACACTTGTATTGCATTACATGTTTTGTTTGCATTGCAAATTTCAAAATTTATATTATTAACCAAACATCTTTGGGTGATTATCAACAATATCAATTTTACAATTGATAATAATAAAAATATTTGAAAATGTTATCAAATAGGGCCTAATGGTCTGTTTGGTTAGAGTATCAAAAATGATACTATATTAGTATTGATATTGATATTTCTAGAAGATGGAGTATCAATATCAAAATTGATACAAGTTGACACTTGCATTACATAACATATGTTGTTTGCACTGCAAATTTTAAAATTGATACTATTAGTCAAACACCTCAAGGTGATTACCAACAATATCAATTTTAAAATTAATAGTGATAGAGATGTTTAATAGTGTTACCAAACAGGGCATAAAGTAATAGATAAGTAAAAGTTTAATAGCGATTCAATAAAAATAATAACGATTCAATATTTTAGTAATATGTTATTGAATCGTTACTAAATTATTACTGAATTATTACTCAAATGTTACTTAGTCATTATTGAACCACTATTTTAATAATAGTTCAACCATGGTAGTAGTGATTTGACAGCATAATATTGAGTCATAACTTAAATACTCTAATGGGATGTTTGGTTGCATGATAATGAAGGTTTTTATTTTAATTTTTAAAAATTGTAAAAAAACTTGTTAAAAGAGGTGTTTGACAACCATGACAAATTTATGTTTTGAAAGTAATTTTCTTCTTAAACAAAAAAGAGGGTCTCACCGCTTTCTTTTTTCTTGTGGTCCCCCATTTTGTTTGGTCATGGATAGTTGTTACTTTTTTTTGTTATCACATCCCTCCAAACATGATAATTTTATGTCATGAGTTAGTTCACTTTTTATTTTAATATAATTTTTTATCATGAAAATGTACAAAAAATTATCATGCAACCAAACACCCCATAAGAGTTATGGAAGTTTTGATTGAGAGATTGAGAAAATTTTCTTCTTGTTCATCTCAGACGATACACACTACAGTTTCATACACACATATTATGTTAGTTTTTGGCAAACAGTTCTAAAAATCTCAAGCTCTGCAATTTAGAGGATGTGTTTTATCAAACCGTTAGAAAGAGATTAGAGGCCAATTTTGCCCGATCCAACGCCCTCATGTACTCGCTTTTAGGAAATAATAAAATAATAATATTAAAATTATTTTTAAGGATATGCATGCTAGTATGCGGTTAATGTATTACTTTTGAGAGTGGATCACCTCAGTTCCTAAGTGGAGAAAGTACTCTCAGTTCCCAGTAAAAAAATGTCGTGATATCAACTACTTAAGTGATAGATAGTGAGTTGTAATACGTTGGTAGCGGTTCAACTCCCATTGGTAATGAGGTTAACAAGTCAGTAAATTGTTACTGAACCGCTACTGACGTCTTACAAACTCGTTACCAAGCTAATACAACTCGCTACCGATAAGTAAGGAGTTAATAAGATGTCGATAGCGATTCAGCCTTTTTCAGTAGCGATTCACCACTTAAGTGGTTGGAGATCGTGGCCTATTTTCAGTGAAGACTGAAAGTACTTTCTTCACCCGAGAACTAAGGTGATCCGCTCACTGCGGTAGATGTGCCCAACCTGCCGACCCGGTGGTGGTGTCCGGGCTAACGAACGCGGCGACGCCTCCCTCTTCGCCTGCGATGGCGGCGGACACGTCGGACAGCTGTGCTGTCCAGACGCCAGCTTCGGCTCCGAGCCAGCTGTAGTGCTCGACCGTTGCAGCCGAACCAAATTCAAATTTAACGGAACCGCCCGTTCCGACGCCACCAAAACCGCTCGAACTCCCACCCTCCTCCTCGTCGCCGCCGTCCGCCGTCCGCCCTTGGGGAAGGGGAGAAGAGGAGGAGGAGGAGGAGGAGGAGGAGCTCGCCATGGTGTCTAAACGCCGGGTGGCCGTCAGGAGGAACACCGCCAAGCCCCCCAAGCTCAGCCCCGGCCGCCGTGGCAACCGTTCCCCGCTCAAGGACCTCTCCGCCTCCCTCGACCGCTCCCTCCGCGGTTGCCGCCGCCGCCTCATCCGCGCCTTCGCCCGTCTCGTTTCCTTCGGCGCCTCCTGCGCCCGCCCTTCCACTCCGTCCGCCCAGCGCAAGCGCCACAGGCAGGGCTTCCTGCTCCTCAGAAACGTAGATGCTGACGACGGCGGAGAAGAAGAAGAAGAAAGAGGCGAAGAAGAAGGGCGGCGTGAAGCGGCGCTCTCTCCGGCACCGACGAAGCCGCCCGGACCCCGCCCCCTCCCGCCGCCGGCGTGCCCGGGGAGGAAGACCCTCTTCCTGGACCTAGACGAGACCCTGGTGCACTCGCAGGCCGACGCGCCCCTCGGCAGCTACGACTTCGTGGTGCGCCCAGCCATCGGCGGCCAGGTGCTCACCTTCTTCGTGGCCGTCCGCCCCGGCGCCCACCAGCTGCTGGCGGAGGCCGCCGGGCGCTTCGAGGTCGTCGTCTTCACCGCGGGGCTCCGGGAGTACGCCTCTCTGGTCCTATCCCGCCTCGATCCAGGCGGCGACCTGATCTCTCACCGTCTGTACCGTGACTCCTGCGTGGAGGTGGACGGAAGGCTGGCCAAGGACCTGGCGGCGGCCGGAAGAGACCTCAGCCGGGTGATGATCGTCGACGACAACCCCAACTCCTACTCTCTGCAACCGGAGAACGCGGTGCCCGTGAGCGCTTTCCTGGACAACCCCGACGACCGGGAGCTCTGGCGGGTGATGGAGTTCTTCGCCGTGGTCGAGGCGTTCGACGACACCAGGGAAGCCATCAGAAGCTTCCTCTGCCGCAAGGAGGAGGAGCCCGGAGGAGATCCCAGGGGGGGTGGTTTGGCTACCTGAATTATTCCGGCGGCGTCTGATCGGAAAATCCTAACTTCGGCTGTTCTACATGAATCGCTTGCTCGTTGCACATCGAAGTTGAGATCTGGAGAGAAAATGGCACACCGGAAGAATCTGGCGGTGGAAGGCGAACGAACAAGATGATTATTTCAACTTTGCTGGTTTTTTTATTACATCGGCGACGGTAAAAAATACGGGGGAGCTGTGTTCTTATGAGAACAGGTTATCACTTTTTTTAATTTACCGGTCTTTGATCACTTGTATTAAAATCATGCCTTCAAAAAATTTGATAGGCTGATATCATCAGCATGAGAAAGTATCTTCTTTTCGCGCCCAATTTGGGACACTCTAATTTAAGAATAAAATAATAAAATAATTGATATTATTTGATAGTCTCATAACTATTCAAGTAGTTTTTAGATTCGCATAGTTCATGACGATCCATCTGCTAGTATTAGTTGTTCAACTTAGTATATATATAAACAACCAGGAAAAAGAATAATCCCATCAGTTTTTATTATATAAAATAATTTTTAGACTCGTATAATCGCTGAGATATTATAGACAAGGGAAAAAGAAATAACATAAAGGGTCTGCCTATCATTGTTTTTACTTTTATAACATTTAAAAGATCATCCTACAGGCATTCTTTCTATGGTATTGTTTCTTTGTTTTTGTTTTTTTTGGTATGATAAAAAATATAAAAGTGTAATAACAAAATTCAAGGGGGGTAGAAACAACGCTATAAGGGCAAAATATTTTAAGATATTTGTTAATGTTTACGATATGGGTTTTGAGTCGAGTCAATATATGAAATCAAATAATTTAAATTCACAATTCAAATTAGAGATGGGTGTTGAGACCGAACAAACCCATTGCAGTGTCGCATACTTGATTTTATATTTCTTCTTGCGTTCTTAAGATTATAAAAACCAAAGTATTTATTTTTCTAGTGCATTCTAAGGTTGAGAAACTGGAGAGACCGGAGATGACGCAGATATGATGAACAAGTCGATTGTACGTTAAAGCGAGTTCAAGACTAAGGTGACGTTTGGTATAGATTATGGGAGTTTTTGTCAGAAACATCCGACAAAGTCGAAATCTCAATCAGATATAATGAATTTGCATTGATTTTCGTACTTAAAAATAGATGATAGATTTCGAGAATCGAACAAAGATTGGCCCAGAAAATCCATATCAGAAAAATTACTGAAAACGGAAATTTTGAGAGAAATCTCTGCACAAAATCTTGGCCAAACGATGCCAGAATATTGTTAATATAAGCTACTTGATTAAACTAACGAGAAATTAGGGGTGCAAACAAAACAATACACTCGACAAGTAATTAAAAACCAGACTCGAAAAAAATTTGACTCAATTTATTTATTATGTTAATTAAACAAACTTGAATAAAAAATAAAACTCGACTTATTAAACGAGTCAAGTTTGAACACCTCTTGTTTGACTCGATAAATTCTAATAACTTGATAAAGCATTATATTATATATTTATTTTTAAAAATAACTTATGAATATTAATAATTATACATTGTCACTTCAATATATTAAATAATTTAAAAATTAAGTTTAAACTTAAATAAAATTTTAAAAATAAGTTAAATCTAGAATTTCAAAAATAATTTTCATTTATTTTAAATTTGGTAAACGAATTTATATATAAATGTGAATTAAAATTTAGTTTGACTATTACTAGAGTTTAATTAATAAACGAACAAAGTTTGAAGAAGGATGTAACATACTCGTTAAAATTCGAGTTTGAATTCAAATTTATGTAAAATAAACGAGTCAAATTTGAACATCATACTACTCAACTCGACTTAACTACTCAACTCGAAATTCATTGGCACTTCTACGAGAAACACTAATTTATTAGATTTGTGGAGAACTTTTTAGAACGCAGCCTGACTTTCACGCAATGATAACTCAACCCTTTTACTATGTTGAATTATCGTTAGCTCCCCCTAATTTCGTTAATTAGATGTACGAGGAAATTAACTAAGGACACGAAACATCATTGTAATTTGTAGTCTAGAAAATAATACCAAAATCAGAATTCAATATTCTAAGAATCCAAACCAAATGCGGCCGTCGCGGCGTACAAAATTGTGTCATTAATAAATGGCATAAAAAATAAAGAAAATAAGAGGGTTCATCTTATTAAATTAGGCCTGAAAGGGTGTATTTGCAAATATAGGTATCTAAACGCAAGCCAAACTCTGTTTCTTATCTTCCGGGAAACAGCTTCCTTGCCGTCGCACCGCACCCGACCTTCTTCGTCAATCTCATGGTGGCGATAGCTCCCGATCTTGTTCGACCTTGACATGGCAGACGGCAGATGTTACCCGAGCGTGGACGCCGAGGATCCGACCGCCGCGCCTCCCCCGGAAGCGATGTCCAGTGCGCCGCCGCGGGGAGCGAGGGATTTGCTCCCGGCGGGCGCCCGTGGTGAGGATGAAGAAGAGAAAAAGACGACGGGAGAAGAGGATCGGGCGAGTGTTGGAGATTTCCCTCCTTCTAAGGTATCTAATGTTCCTTGTTTGTTTGCATACTGCAATCGCTTACAGAGAAATTTTCAATTGGAATCTTCAGCTCGCTGCTTCTGTGGGATCAAGAGAATACTCGAGGTCTCTTTCCACAATCCGTAGGATATCCTGTTTTAAATGTCTACGAAGGTTACGGATTGGTTGTTTGTGTACTCCGGGGCTTTCTTGGACTGAAGACTTTTCAGTAAATTGTTTTTATCATGGAAGAATTTTTACTTTAACTTTGATGGGATCTACATTCTCGGTAGCATTGGATTGTTTTACTGTCCTCCCATACGCCTTTTCCCTTTGATTTTGATTCTGCCATTCATTCTATTATCATTGAATGAATTGTGGCATTTGCCACCTTAAAAAAAGCACCTCTCCCGGAGTCGGTTTCTATTTGGGATCATGCTCGATAATGGGTGAAGTGTGCTTTTTTACTTTGATTCTTTTTTTTGATTTTGTTATCCATCACGTGGATTGGGTAGAAGGTGCCTTTTCATGGCTGCTGCCGTTAAAGTTTAACTATAAGGAAATAAACAATTAGTTCATCACAATCATTATTAATTGTTTTTATTTATTTATTTTACATGTTGAGCCTCTTAAGTAAGAAGAAATGCTAAGAGGAAATGTTTCTATTGTTCTCTTTTCAACTTTAATTCCTTGTAACAAGGTCTCTTCAAATTGTTTGGTAATTGATGGTAGGTACATGCCGGTGTCAACATGCATGACCAAAGCAATAGCCATCCTACTTCGTCTGTCAGTGATTTCCAGATGATGGCACAAGTGCATAATTGTGGAAAATGTGCTACTGAATTTGGTGTTAATGCAAAGTCTAACAAGTATTTCTGTTACGGGTCACCGCTTTATGAGGAAACAGGAGCTTGGATACCTGTTTCTGTCCCACCTATGTCTGAGCATGATCACGAGGAGTGGGCCAGAGGTTTCTCTTCTAATGGAGGGTATTTCCCCGAAGAAGATATTGGGTGGGGCCAATTTAGTCAGGAAGATAAAGAGATGACTTTGTGGGATGTTGTAGCTGATATGCTTATTGCTGCCAGAGGCAAGGCAACTTCTCTGGCGTCTGGAGAATTTCCAAGTTGCAGAATGTCTTGGATTTCTACCCAGCTCCTTGACCAAGCATGGAAGGAGATGGCACACACTTTGACTGAAGTTAGCTTTAGCAACACAATGGAAATTCTGGATACTGAACCCCCAAGGTGGTTGGCTGATAGTGCCACTGCTTCTTGCATGTTATGTAGTGTGAAATTCCATCCAATAATGTGTTCTCGGCATCATTGCCGACTTTGTGGTGGGATATTCTGCAGTGAGTGTTCAAAGGGAAAGAGCCTGCTACCCCCCAAATTCCGTACTTGTGAACCACAACGAGTGTGTGATGTTTGCTTTGTGCGACTTGAGTACGTTCAACCTTATTTGATCGACAAAGTCAGTCCTGCCTCGCAGTTACCAACACATGACCTTACAGATCTCAGTACTCTGAGGTCATGGCTAAATTTCCCTTGGGGACAATCTATGGAATATGAAATATACAAAGCAACAAACACTCTTCGTGGGTATGCTAAGGTATCTCACTTGCTATCTGCTTCTTCCTCTCTCCTCCCCCCTTTTGAAGATGTATTTCCTTTTTTATTACATGTTTACTTCATATATTTATATGAAAAACTGGAGAGAAAGTCAAAGCCTAGACATTACTATCTTTCTTTTATTATGTGTGACCTTCTATTATCTGCTTATTTGCTGGATGCTAACATAGTTATCTGCACTTTTATTTAACTACTGGCAAGGAACTTCATGTATTGGTTTTTGATCAAGCACATATTGGTAACTGCATGAAAGCTCTTGACTCATTAATCTTCAAAAGAAACATGACCAGTTTGTACCTTTTCATGGTGGCTTATTGAGGCATGGCTCTGGTGTATTGCTTTTATAATTATTTGAATTGTATTGCTCTTATAATTGTTTGAACATGTACAAATTATCTAGTTTTCTGCAGCACATATGAAACATGGACGTTTTTTATTTTTACTGAAGACTAAACAACACATTATTTGTTCAGGTCGGTTTTCTTAGACCTGAGAAATCCATTCCAGAAGCTGTTCTTAAACAAGCAAAAGGGCTTGCAATACTTACTGTTGCCAAGGTTGGGTTAATGGTTGCATATAATATAGGAACTGGGCTGGTTGTTGCACGAAGGGAAGATGGATCATGGTCTCCACCCTCTGCCATTTCATCCTTTGGTATTGGATGGGGTATTCAGGTTTGTTACTTTTTATAATGTCTTAAATACTATTTGATTTTGGATAAAATTGCTTGGAGCCGGAGTAGCTTCTTATTTTTGTTATATGAATGTAATATAGCATATCCCTCAATGTATATTGAAATATACAACTTTGATGTGTCTTGATGAGGGAATACTTCTTTCTCGTGCACTTTGATGCACATTGTTCAATTATCCAAAATGACAGGGATTTTAATGTAGACATTAACCATAGGATCAAAGCATGATGGTCCTTTCCTGATAGGTCCTTCCAAGGCCTACAGTCTCAAGGGACCATATGTGTTATGTTTTTTTAACAATATTAAATATATATATGAATGATTTATGTTCTTTAACTTATTTTGAAAATTTTAACTGGTCTTGCATGGGTTCTTGATAGGGTGGAGGTGAATTGACTGATTTTATAATAGTTCTGAGGAATAAAGATGCTATCAGGACCTTCAGTGGAAATGCACACTTATCAGTTGGAGCAGCTATCAGTGCAGCTGCTGGAATTTTTGGACGAGCAGCTAATGCTGATCTACGCGCAGGTGATGGTGGTTATGCTGCTTGTTACACATACAGCTGCAGTAAAGGTACTTTTTTACCTTTTGCTTCTTGTGCTCTCGAGTACTTAGTGACAATAAAGCAGAGGTTGCAGTTTCTGATGCTGATGATTTTTTCCACAATTTGACCAGTTGTCTTTTGTCCATTAGTGTTTTGGATGTTGAGTATAAATTTAAGTTCATTTTAGACAATAATTTGTGCACTGTTGGTATTGGTTTTATTCTACAGCTTCTGTAGTGGCTTCCATTGGTTAATATCTATATCAGAGCATAACTAAACAATCTCAGCTTGGAGATGTGTGTTACAAATGGGGCTTCTCCTCTTCTTTGCTAATCCAACCATCACAAGATGGAAGTTGAAAAAAAAAACCTGTTTGCAACTATTAGTTCTTGGTTTTACACTCTGTGTGCTTCCTCTTGAAGCAACACGGTTTTGGAGAAATCATGTGTAGGCCAGCTCTTTGATGTGCCAATTGTTAATTTTTGAAATCTCTATCTAAATCACCATTTCTTGTTGTGATTGTCATCATCAGGTAGTCATATTTAGCTTTAAAAGATGGACCACAATGTCAGTTAGCTATTCCTAAATAGTTTCTCCAGGGTGAAGGTTGAAGTGCTAAACTGCTACTTGATTCAACAGTGCTAAACTGACCATTTCTGAACTGCGGTGCATAATATAACAATATTATTTCTTTAAATAAAACTTAGAGATGAAAAGGGATGGACATATGATGGGAACCGAATCGGGACATAAGAACCGATTCATGTTATTAATTGAATTGGGATGCAAGAACCGATTATTGATTTTCAAATCTCATGTAATTTTGATTTTTAGGTCAATAATGGGTCCATTTAAGTAATTTTCTAATTTTAGGAATTTTAGTTGAATTTTTTGAGCATTTTCTCAATTTCTTTTCATTTACGGACCTTTTCTCTGCATTTTTAACCCTATAAATAGGGCTCATGTATTCGATACAGGGTATGTTGGAGACATAATGAAATGTGCTTTTCCGGTTTTGCCCCTCCCCTCACTTAAACCCCGCGGCGGGTCCTTCTCTCTCCCCGATGGCCATTCGGCGTTGTTTCCTCCCCCTCGCGACGGCGTAACCCTAGCGATGGCGTCTCCTCTTCGATCCGTCTCCTCCTGCGGTGATCTCGACGGGCGACTGAAGACTAAACTCTTCCCCTCGTCCTCCTCTAGCGGAGCTTCTTCAGTCCGGTCGGCGATTGAGCTTCCTACGGTCGTCACCTCCCTCGGATCAGCTTGATCCTTTTCTTCCGGAGGTTGATCCGACGAGCTCCTGTGGAGATATTTTCTTCACTCGATCGGTTCCTCCTCCCGTCCCGGTTGTGCTGCTGGATCTTCTACCGTTCCGTCCTCCTCTGTTGCTGCTATCAATGATTGTTCATGGTCCTCCCGGAGATGGTCATTGCTCCATTAGCTCCGCGCCCCTCTGTTGCTGCTATCGGTGATCAATCTTGGTCCTCCCGGAGATGGTCCCTGTTCCGTAAGGTCAGTGCTGCTCCTCCGAGCACTGTGGATGCCATTGCGGGTTCTTCTAGTTGGATCGGTCCCTCCCACTCCATGAAGGTTTGCGGAATGCCTTACCTCCCAAGGCGCAGGTGATATCCGACCCTTCCCATATTATTGTCCTCCCTATGAGCTGTCATGGCATTGGTTATGGATTCGATTTGACTCTCTGAAGTCCCTACGGGTCTGCTTTCTATGTTGGTTCTTCCGACAAATTGAATGGCTCTGGTTAGCAAGCTACTGCTGGCATATCTCCTATCTTGGTTATTCCGACAAGATTGAAATGGCTCCAATTATCAAGTTGATGCTCCTATTGATACTACTTGAGATGGATAGATATATCTTCTGAGCTGGTTGTTACTGTTTTAAACCTGTTTGGATTTTCGGTATTCTGGACTGGTCCTCTCCAGTCAGCTTGATTCTAGCTGTGGTTGTTTCTGTGGATATATTTTGATTTCCGTCTGAACATGGGACTGATTTTCTACCCATACGTTGATTGATTGGAGCCTACAGTAAATGGCATTCTCTCAGAACTTGCCTACATTTATGAATATGGAAAATGATGATGGAACCAGGTAAATAGTTCCCTGGTAGCTTTAATTAGTTGCTGGTTCTATTCATTGGGAGGACTCCTGAATTACACTTGTTGAAATACTGGTTTCACTGATTCCAATTATGGCTGTGATGATCATAATCTGAGCCACGTCCCTCTTTTCAACTGCTGTCCTGATTGTTGTTATGATTATCATTTTAAGAGGACTGTGCTGTTGATATAACCTCCCTGTTCTGGTTGATACTGTCATGATGAAAATTTGCATATTCTGTTCGGTTTAAACTGCTGGCCTGCTGTATTGTTGGAAATCTGTTCATATCTGGTCTGTACCTGCTGGTTCATATCTTTGAGTCCTGATCGGACTGCTGGTTCCTGGTCAGCTGTTTATTATCTGTTTGGCATTTATCTGTTGGGTGGACTATATTTCTGGATTATATCTGGTATCCATGGGACCCCCGGTCCCGTCCCGCATCAACATACCTTTTCTTGGATGAAAGGCTTATGTCTAATGTTAGAGTTTCATAACTTCATTTCCTTACCAGATCTATTTTTGAGACTGCCAAGCGTGCAGCTACAGAGAACACCTATCGACCTGCAAATTGCTTGAGTCAGATCCTTACAGACCAGTTTCTTGGCTGATTGCTATAGTTGCCTGTTGTTCTTGTTTGGGGGGGGTGGAATTTTCTGCCAACCTGCTTAATGGTGCTTCCTCCTGTACTTTTACATGAATGAATATGCTGTTTCATGTGCACCGACAACACATGAAATGTGCAATATTTGTGTTCAAGTGAATTCTCTGCAGAGAAAGCAAATTTATCTGGAAGAAAGGAATCAACTGCACCAGAAGGCCATCGGAGACAAGGAACATAACAAGTTTTGATAGCTTTCATGGGGGTGATTACAATTCCCTTCACTGCAGAGGAATGAGGTATTGGAGAAGAATGTACCTCTTATTGATAAACAGCATTTTTCATTCAGTGAAAGGGATGGAGATAGTCCTTGATTGGGTACTTGGCTTGCGGAAGACTGGAGGCTTAGACTGGTGACGTGGATGCGGTGCTTTTTGGTTTATAATCATGCTTAAAGAGACTGAATGGGACCATCTTTGTGTGTTCCAAATAATGACATGGCAACATTCAAATTCAGAGTTCAGACTATGCTCCTGGATTTCAGTCATGCTGCCTGGGTCAATGTGGCAGTTCTGGCACTTGCCTAGCACCTTGATATTTGTTGAGAATATGGAGGCATCATACGCAGGCATGGAGATAATCTGCCCTTTTTGAGGATCTTTCAGTCTTTAGTTGATGGGTATTTTTTACAAATCATTGACTATAATTTCACCAGTGAAAAATGAATAGAGGTACTATTCATTTTAAAGAAGACTAGTGAAAAGTGTCAGTGAGTCTTCGCTTCCTGCCTTTTTTGGGTGGATTCCTCCATTCCTGACCTTGTTTATATTATCATATCTTTTGCAAACATGGCTCAATGCCCTTCTCATATCCTATATCTTTCTTGATTTCACTAGTGTTAAATGAGGGAAACAAGTAAGTAAGTGGGATGATGGTAGCCTCTTAAGAACACTGTGCTGGTTCTAGAAGGCTATTGGAAGTCTCACCATCTTTTTGGTATCAACTAAAGGAAAACAATTTTATGATGCATAAAAAGTTTATACACATTAGGCTTTCCCTGGACATTCTGTTGGTCAGGTTTTTTAAGGAATCATGATTGACTGAAGGTGAAAAGGGTGGTGCTAGATGTGAGTTTTGGGTAGAGTTGGAGCCAGATAAATGAAGAAAACATAAACAAAAGTGGTTTCTTTTTCACTTTAGTTTCTACAACTTTTGCATGCTTCACATGTGATCTTCCAGTTTATGTTTCTAGATAACCTTCACTTTCCTAGAAGCCTTATATAAGTCACCATTTAGAAAAATACTTATCTTATTGTGGAGATCACTAAATTATCTAGAAAATTTCAAAGATCCTCCTGTTATACAGGCACATATTTGTAAAATTAAGATATGTTTTCCTTTTATTTTATCCCTCCATTTGTCCTGTTGGCCTTCTCCCCCTTGGCTTTCTCCCCCTTAGTGTTCTATGAGAATCTTGTTTACGCTCTTCCCTGTGATGTTTTGACCGGCCATACCCAAGGGTTTTTTTTTGTCTTTTCAACCCTATTTTTGGCATAATACATTCTTTGGCATGTGGGGAAAGAAGTGTGGTGGCTGTAACGTTCTGATAAATGTGTGTGTGTGAGAGAGAGAGAGGGGGGGGGTTGCAGCAGAAACATGGGGGCTTCAATATCATGTGATTGTCCTTGGATTTTTCGGTTTCCACATTCTCTTCTATCGTGGAGATAGTAGTGTTTGTGGTATCACCTATTCGATACTCTACGAAGCTACTTAAAGGCATACTGTCTAGAGGAAGATTGGGGATTGCTCTGTTTAGGAAAGACCACTCTATGCAGATGTAAAAGTATCTTTCCACTTTGTATCTCTTCTGCAATTAGTTGATTTTTTCTTCTTTCTACGTGGATGTACAAGGATGCAATCCTCTCTCTGAACCACAAAAATTTGGTGTCTCTTTGTGATTTATTAGTCTGCCATGCTATCAATTATTGCTAATTTTTGCATACAAGTTACTTGTCAGATTTACACGGTTGTTATGCTGCAGGAGTGTTTCGACGCTCCATCCGCTAACACTTACCTTCTATATTTGATGCTTTTTCTACTTGATATGAGAAACCCTCCTTGTGGTTCCATGGGCACACCTCATGGTTCCATCATGACTGCTGTATGATGTCTTCTTTGCACAACAGATTGCTTTGCTATAGCTCCACTTAAGTATGTCACTCCAGCAGTATTGATACTAACGCTTCAGGAATATGAGATCACGAACTGAATTGGGTCAAGTCCTACCTTTGATGTGGTTAAATGTTTTTTTCCCCAAATGCCCTACTGCATGCTGTTCTAAATAATCACTTCTATGTACCTTTTTCCTTCTTTATATAACGCAACAGGAGCTGTCTTCTTCTACACCTTCCATTGTTGATAAAAACGCTTCAGGAATTTGAGATCACGGACTGAATTGAGTCAAGTCCTATCTTTCATGTGGTCAAATGTGTTGTTTCCCCTAAATGCCCTTCTGCACGCTCTTCTAACTAATCACTTCTATGTGCCTTTTTTCTTCTTTATAGAACGGAACAGGTGCTATCTTATTCTACACCTTCTACGTCTTGTCAATCTTCCCTTTGTTTATTCGATATCTGATGTGCTTTATTTTGCGACTTAAGTTGAGTACAGTTAATAGTTTTATGAAATATAAGCCTTCTATCTTGCACGATAGTCATCTGACATTGATTCATCCACTTCCACGACATCTATCAGGGCTCTTATAGCAGATCATGATCCCAAATAAAGTGGGATTTTATGCTTTGTTACTTTGAATTACTGGCTTACAGCAGATTACGTAATGCCATATCCTCTACCTTCTTTAGCATCTCCATTAAGTTCTTTCTTATATCTGATGATGACAAATCAGTGACAAATCATTAAGCACGTGCCTTTCCAGCAATTTGAAAGCGATTCACTGATTCCTTTAATGATCAGGACTGCAGTTATTAACTATGTTCTTAACATCACCTTTCTGCAACCATCTCCTTTTTTAACTTGCAGGCGCCTTTGTTGGGTGTTCACTTGAAGGAAGCATCGTTACAACACGCTTATCAGAAAATTCACGGTTCTATGGTACCCCTATAGATGCATCAGACATTCTCCTTGGCTCATTGCCGAGGCCACCAGCTGCTGGCATTCTGTACCGTGCACTGTCTGATCTATTCCAGAAGCTGGAGAACTGATGAAGTTCCTCAGCAAAGAAATTCATCTATTTATCGCCACCTTCGGCTATTGCGTCTATCAAATGGATGGCATTTCGAGAAGCCGCGTGAAAGTTGTAAGTATTACATCATATCATCTATTTCTTGCCATACAGGAATCCTCCTACGCTTGTTCTTCATGCCTTGATCTGGAAAGGGAAAATGTACATATGTGACTCTGTACAGAGAGACTTATTCATTTGAATTTCTTGACTTGATGAACCAGTGTGAAGAAAATAAATGCCGAATATTCGAAGAATTGGATGATATGATTCCCCGGTTTGTATAAAATGCCCGTTACACATGTTGCGACCCCTGGCTTTCGGAATAAACAGTGAAACTAAAAGATGTGTTCTTATAAAAGATGTCTGTACAAGTGCTTGGATGGTAGATATGGGACACCTAGATTCGAGGGAAGCCGGTTCTTCGGGGAAGATCTAGCTGTGTTGCCTGGTGGCCATCATAAATAATATTTGATCTTTCCATGATGCAAAGTAACATGGTTTGTCGACAGATGTGTTATTCTATAACAGGAATCCGAGGATTCTACCAAAAAAGTGAATCTTTTTTTTAAGATCATTGAATGATAGGGCAGTTTTCATCTGACACTTGCGTTTACCTCGCGGGATGTTAGTGTTAAACTGTTTATTGTATTTCTATTTCTCATTTAACGTCTTAGGAAGTCGTATGTTTGTTCTATTGTATTGTTCTTTGGATTTTTGTTTCTAATGGGGTTTTTGGTTGCATGATAATTTTTTGTACACTTTCATGATAAAAAATTGTATTAAAATAAAAAGTGAACCAACTCATGACATAAAATTATCGTGTTTGGAGGAATGTGATTACAAAAAAGAGTAACTATCACACATGACCAAACAAAGTGGGGGGACCACAAGAAAAAAGAAAGAGGTGAGATCCTCTTTTTTGTTTAAGAAGAAAATCACTTTTAAAACATAAAATTGTCATGGTTACCAAACACCTCTTTTAACAAGTTTTCTTACAATTTTTTAAAATCAAAACAAAAACCTTCGTTGTCATGCAACCAAACACCCCATAACTCTATTTAATGTGTTGAGATTAAAATGAGCTCGATTCATCTTAAACCTGTCTGATAACGATGTTTAACATCTGTATCATTATTAACTTTGAAATTGATACTGATACAAATCGTATTACTGTGGTAAACTATTAGTATTAATTTGAAATTTGTAGTACAGATAAGATATGAATTGTAATATATATCCATTTATATTAATTGTGTAATTGATATTTTATTCTCTAGAAACATTAAATACCAAAATTGATGTGGTATATGGATTTTAATACTCTAACCAAACATGATTTGTATATGTTTGGAAGAAGCTCTTGGGTAAAAGGTCCATGCATAGTTTCATACAAGTATGCATGTTCTCGCTCTAATGTGCTGATAAAATATGGCAGTTTTTGTACCGAGGATCAGTTTAATGAATGTACCGGTTGCCGTGAGAACGCGCTTGAAAAATCAAAGGAGTCATTCATGTTTAAACAATACCAGTTTGGTTGTTACATAGGTTTCAACAATCAAGTCTCCTAATTTAAACCTATGAAATGGATTGAGGTAGGATGTCAACGAGTTGGATGATAACACCATCCGCATCGATATCTTATAAATAAAAGATATATTTATTCATTATTATTAGTTAATGATAAAAAAAACGAATATACTTGCCAACAATGCCGGCCTTACGTAGAGTCCAGTGGCCGTGGTCACATGGCCATGTTGGATTTTGAGAAATTTATTAAAAACTTTGTTAACTATAAATTAAGTTAAAAGTTCTACCACAAATTATTTATACCATCTGTTGAGGAACAGTGTTACCGGTTGACGAAAGACATAAAATATGCAATGATCTAGTATGTTAAAACAAAAGAATGTAAAACTAACCTGGATGACAAAAATTAGAGCATAAAAGTGAATACACTTTTATCATAGATTTTCTGCCATAATATATATATATGGTACATTCTTCTTAAAAATACACGCCTGGAACTGTGGCGCGAGTAGCTTGCTTGGCGTCCAAGGCACGTACACGTACGCGCCTAGAGAGAGAGAGAGAGAGAGACCGAGGGCCAGGACAGGCCAGGGGTGTTCTTGTCTCGTGAGCGAGTGCAGGCTAAGAATGCAAATGAACCGCGGGTCCAGCGGATCGGCTGGCTTCGGCACCAAGCAAAAGCTATAGCTTCCTCGAGGCCCCCGTGGACTGCCCAGCGCCATGCCCTTGAGAGTCCCTGGCCTGGCCGTGTGAGGTCGGAGTTTCTTTCCGTTCACATACATATAATTTCTTTCTTCGGCTATATTTTATTTATCATATTGGTGAACTCCAAGTATCTTGTGTTTACGTCGGAATCATCCGATCGACGAGAGATCAAGATGCCCACTTATTGAATATTAGGAGCTAGCTCTTATAATAAACACACGATATTAAGATTGGATGGTCCAAAACATACGAAACGGATAGACCTCACTACATCCACCGTTGCGGAACAAAACCTACTACTTTCCGACATTAATATTATTGTAACATATGCTTTTGTAACAATTCATTTAAAATGATGTTCGATGATCATTACAAAAATATTTCTATAGATAATTTCTTCTTCCAGAAAATGAGATAATTTTTTGTTTTTGTTTTTGGTGTGATCCCTCACCTGCCCATCATGGTTATACGTAGTCTTCACTCTTGTGCGTGGTTCTTCTCACCCAACGTGATAATTCGATACCGTTGCCACCTTGGGTTTTATTTTAATATAAAATCTTATCGTGCACCGATATTGAAATTTCACGTCCTGTTTGGTAACACTATTAGGTGCCTTGTCAATTTTAAAATCGATATCGATAGGAATCATCGAGAAGTGTTTGATTAGCTATATCAATTTTAAAATCTGTGTAATACACACAAGACATATTGTGTAATACAAATATTTTGATATCGATACTCCAACATTTAAAAATATTAATATCGATATCGACATGATATCAAAAATAAAACTCCGATCAAACAGGATATCAAGCAAGTAATTTAAATGTCGTCAAGCCGGACAAGTCTTCTAGTATACATATCGCATCAGAAAAAGGAGCCGGTGCATGGTTTCTCCATCCCTTCCTTCGCAAGTTTCATCCATCTGCCGTACAATTATAGTTTATACAAGTAAAATCCTCGTATAACAAGTTTACTCTCTCTTTTGGTTCCTGGGGGCAAGTTCGATCTAGCGGGTTCTACCAAGGGGATCTTCCCGGCTCTTCCAAAGTCAACTGTGGGAACGCCCGGAGTGTCTGGAAAGTCAGCGGTGAGCAGCTGTTGATGTCTGTGTGAACTGTTGGGAATTTCTTTTTTCGACTTCATTCAGCTTGATTCCGAACCGTTACCCGTCCCGGCCGTACCGCTTGGACGGATGAAAAATGTTGAATCGGGTTGGGTTGACTCTGTTCGATCGACTAGGATCAATTTATTAGTTGTCGCCGATTTAATCTTGCATCGAATTAGCCGATCCGATCTGAGTTGGCCGGATCGGTCTGATCGGAGTGAGTCGATCTGGCTGAGTGGTCTACTTCAGATGATGTTTGATTTGATTCGACACACGAATATCTTTCGATAAAATGTTTAAGATTTTAAATTTATCTCTAATTTTTTGTAAAATATAAATTTTAATTATTCAGTCTCAGAAGTAAAAATAAGAAATTCAAGAAATCCTTTTCGATGTATTCAAAAGTTAGACATTAATCAAGTCGGAAACAAACGAGGCTCACTTCAAATTTCATCCCGATCCAATTGGATGTGGATCATATTAGGGTCATTCTAGATTGTTGACTTAATATTTATTTTAAAATGATAAATTGTGAGTATTAATAATTATATATTATCACTTAAATATAAGAAATAAGTTCATATTTTGAGTTTAAATCTAGATCAATTCTTATAAATAAGTTAAAGTTCGAGTTTCGTAAACAAATTTTTGTTTGATTTTATGTTTGTAAACAAGTTTGTATTGAGTTTAGACTCGAATGTTAATTAAACTTGAGTCAAGTTGATATTCAAACTTGAGTTCCCATTCATTCGGTTAATTAATGAATCAAATTCGAACACAAATCTAACGTACTCGTAAAAACTCGATTTCAAACTCGTGTATTGAGCAACATATTACTCGACTCGATTAACTCATTTCCACCTTTAACCTTGGCCAATCCAAATCAAGTTGAACCAAGTGGATCAGCTCTAGATCCATCTTTGTTTGGCCTGAGTCTAACCTGGCTCGCCTCAAACCCAGTTTTTCTTTTCTTTTGATATTTTTTTGTTTATATCCATATCTGCATTGACTTCGCCAAGTAATTATTGTTTCTTTTATAATCACCGAATAATTATTGAAATAATCTATATCCACAAACTACTTCTGCATATAATTAAAATATGGGTGCAGACACTCCAGAATGTGAATCTATTCTCACATGGACAGGGATCTAAGAGCAGCTGATGAGAAACATCTTCCTTGATGGGTTATTGTAACGTTACGTTATTTTTAGATAAATAAAAGAGAAAAAAAATTTAGTTAATAAATATTTAATATTATTTTATTCCCTTCCTCCCCCTATTTATACCTCTTTTTCTCTCCCCCCGGTACCTTCCCCGTACGCCCGCGGCGCCCTCCCTTTTCTCCCCCAGAAAAACCCTATTTTTCCCCTCGATCGCTGAGGGTGTTCAAGTAAAACCGGTAAACCGAACCGAACCGAACCGAACCGATCGGTTCGGTTCGGTTTGACGGGTTAGCCATTCGGTTTCTTGAACCGAACCGAACCGATAATTTCTTATCGGTTTGGTTCGGTTCGGCACCTCCCCAAACCGAACCGAACCGGTAAACCGGTTGACCCGATTTGACAAAGTTTGACCCACTCTATTTACATATTATATTACATTTAAATATATATTATATCAATTTTAAATATATATTAATATAAATTTAAGTTAATTAATATAAAAATATAATTATATATTATAAATAAAGTATTAGTCTTCATAATAATCTTAAATAATTATTATAATGTATATTTTATTTTATGTTTATTTTTATTTATTTAAATATACATTAAACCGATGAACCGAATCGAACCGAACCGAACCGAACCGAACCACAATCGGTTCAGGCTTCACTGAATCGGTTCGGTTCGGTTTGGTTCCTCTTATCGGTTCGGTTTGGTTCCTCTTATCGGTTCGGTTTCGGTTGGGAAAAAAACGCCCAAACCGAACCGAACCGAACCGTTTACACCCCTATCGGTCGCCGCCGCCTGCAACCCCGCCCACCGCCGTGCCGGCGCCGCCCGCGCGTCTCCGCGCCTCCCCGCCCTCGGTCCCCGTGCCTCGGCCGTGCGCGCCGCCCGCCGCGCGCGCCATGCGGCTGCCACTGCGTCGCCCGGCCGCCCGCAGCCCCGCCTCCTCGTACCTCGCCGTGCGCGCCCGCCCATCACCTCGTGCTGGACGCCACGCGTGCGCGCCGCCGCGTCGTCGCCCGCCGCCTCGAGTCCCGCGCACCCGTGTCGCCGCCGCCGCCCGTCTCCTCGGCCGCCACGTTGGCCGCCGTCCTCGGCCGCCCGTGCGCACCGCCCCGCCGCCCGCGTCACCGTTGACTCCCCCTTTTCTCCCCCGAAAAACCCTATTTTTCCCCTCGGTCACCGCCGCCGCAACCCCGCCCACCGCCGTGCCGGCGCCACCCGCGCGTCTCCGCGTCTCCCCGCCCTCGGTCCCCGCGCCTCGTCCGCCGCCTCGGCCGTGCGCGCCGCCCGCCGCGCGTGCCATGCGGCCGCCACCGCGTCGCCCGGCCGCCCGCAGCCCCGCCTCCTCGTACCTCGCCGTGCGCGCCCGCCCGTCGCCTCGTGCCGGACGCCACGCGTGCGCGCCGCCGCGTCGTCGCCCGCCGCGTCGAGTCCCGCACGCCCGCGTCGCCGCCGCCGCCCGTGCGCGCCACCCCGCCGCCCGCGTCACCGTTGACCCCCCTCCCCCGTTGACGCCGCCGCCGAGCGCCGCGTCACCGCCTCGCCGGCGCCGCCCCGCCGCGTGTCCGCGCACGCCCGTGCGCCGCCTGCCCACCCGGCCGCGCAGCCGCCTGCACTGTGCGCCGCGCAGCACCCTCCGCGCGGTATCTTCTTTCTCTCTCTCCTATTATTCTCTCTCCTATCATCCTCTCTAGTTTATGATTCCTTTTTTACCAACAGATTTTAAGAACACCTACCCCGCTCGATTTTTCGTCGCCGACGCAACCGCGGCAGTTTCGTCGCCTGATTCATTTTCCTTGGAATTCCGTGCGCCGTTCGCCGTCGCCGTTAAGGTAGGCGTCTCGGCTATTCTTAGCACGCTAATATACTTGATTAAACCGTAAAAATCATACTTAGATCACCAGGATTAGAAGATTGTAATTAATGGGCTGTTTTGGATTTATTAGTATGTTTAGATAGAGTTAGATTAATCTGTTTAAATCATGCATGTTTAGATTAAACTAGTTATTCATGTATGTTGGTCATCATGATAGGTTTGTATATGTTTAAACCTAGCTAGTTTAGCATGTTTGCATCACGATAAACCTTAAACATGTATATCCTGATTTGATAAAAAGCCGATGTAAGGATTAGGCATAGTGGTGTTAGAGTTTAGGTTATTTTCTTTTATAGATAGTTCTGTCTAAGCATGTGTTGATATGTTTAGATTGTAGTTTGCATGATCCTATTTAGATGCATCATATGATAGACTGGTTCTGGTTTATGCTAAATTGTGGTGTGGTATGCAAATATGTGGTGCATAGAACCATGGGTGTTCATCCATGTATTTCATGTTTGATTTGCCAATTAAATGTTCATGTTTACTGTCTGAGTTAATTATATGCTTACATTGTGTGGAATGTGGTTAGTGCAGTGAGCTGCATTGTGGTTGAATTGTACTTCACCAGACTATATTAGTGGCCCGTGGGCAGCGAAGATAAGTTGAATCTGGAGCATCCTTCGATCCCAGATACCGCGGTTTATCCTAAGTACTCCCCTGCCTAGGAGTACTATGGGATTTAGTTACTATATGTTACTTCCTACTATATGGTAAATCTGGTACTATTTTGTGATGTGACTACATTTTTCAGATGGAGCATGGTATTTACTCAGATAGATGTCTAGTTGTATATTTTGGCATAGATGTTAGTGTTTTAGATGTGACATTGGTTTTATGTCATGTCTGTGTTCTGGGCATACCTAGAGTAGTCTAATGTGTAGGATATATTGGTTTTAATGCATATAGAGTCTAGTTATCATATGGGGTAGTTGAATGATTTTGTAATCACTTAATTAAAGATATATAATTAGTTTAAATCCTATGTATTAAATCTGATTTTTAGGCTTAATATGTATTGTATGCCACTAGAAATCACTAGTATAGTAGGGTAGTTCGGGTATAAGACCTACTTGAGTCTGTGGTGACTCACCCCTTCCCATTATTAACTTTTTCAGCTGATTTCGAGGAGCCTCTTCCTGAAGAGGACTTTAGAGAAGATTTCGAGGAGGACCTTGGAGTTGATCCAGAGCCGTTCAAGGACTCAGAAGAGGAGGAGTTTGGTGACGAGTGATCATCTCATATCATTTATGTTGTTTGATTTTCCCTTCTGTTGTTAGTTTAGTATTTGTTTGGTGTGATTTTTAGAGGTTGTTTGCACTGTGTTAAGTCCTTCTTAGTTGTTTGGTGTTGGCTACTTGTGGTATTTCTTGGAGTTTGAATTTGTTTGGATCATTACATGTTGTTTTGAATTATTCAGACTCGATAGTGTGAATTGGATTTTGTTGTTTTCCTAAACTGTCCCGATATTTCGAATTTATTTTCCGCTGCGCATTTATATATTCCGGGTCGTGACAGTTATCGCATAAAGAACTCACAAGAACTGAATTACAAAAAAAAACATACAAAGGGTCTTTTTTTTCTCCAAAATTACTGTCTTTTTACTCTCTCTCCTTTTTTTTCAAATTTATCGTGGGATCAGATTACGGGCATTTCGGATTTTTCTAGTTCTAGCTGCCGTAAGCCACAGAATCATGTCAGCTAACTCACCATTCAACAGTTATCGGACGCGGGACAAAGACAGCTTCGAGACGATGGGTATGCAGATCCGGGTTATGATGACGATGGGATCGAGGAAGATGACGACAGGGAGGGGAAGAAAAATCCTTGAAGCACCGCTCTAGAAGCGGAAGAGCACTCGCCCGCGCTCGCTCTATCTACCGCTCCGTCCCCCCTCGGCAATGGGTCTGCCCTTCTGGAAAACTCCGCGTGTGAGAGCTATTAAAATCTTCCGCTCTCCCTACGAACATCGTTATCTTCATCACAGGAGCTGCACGGGCGGTGGAGGAAGAAGGGAAACCAAGAAGAGGGGGCGGCATGATGATGAAAAAGGTAAAAATAGAACCTTTCTCCGGTTAGCACTGCCATCCCCATCCATCCCTTCCAGCTTCACAAAGAATAAGAAGATCCAGAGATCCGGCCGGCGTCCTCGGTGGTCCTCGCGGCAAAAAGGTTGAGAAAAATATTTTTTTCCCTCCTTTTTTGCCCGTCGGTTTCTAACCTTCTTCTGTGGGCTGCTTTTTTGCGCAAAGTTTGAATCTTTCGCTATGTGAACGAGAAGAGAATAATGTTCACGCGTTCATCCTTTCTTCCCGTCTGAGAGTTGAATTTTCTCTTCTGTCCAGAATTTGAGTTCAGCTTTGCCAGTCCTCGTCCAGTTGAAGTTGAAGCGGGGGCACAGAGTTAGCATAGGTAGATGAAGAGGGCTGTTTTGATATGAGGAAGGAGGATTTCCCTAATTCCTGGGACGGTTTCGTTTCATCGAAGTTGTTAGCTAGCGAGTTTTTGAGATGCACGCATCAGAGGGTGGAGCGAATTCTCCGCCGCCATTCCTCACGAAGACGTACGATATGGTGGAAGATCGGGCAAGCAACGACATCGTGTCGTGGAGCCCGAGTAACGATAGCTTCGTCGTGAGGAATGTGCTCGTTTTCTCCAGAGACTTGCTTCCCAAGTACTTCAGGCACAATAACTTCTCAAGCTTCGTCAGGCAGCTCAATACTTATGTAAGTCCAAAGGCCCTCTTCCGGTTTATTATTGGTTCTCCTTGATTCCCTGATCCGCCTTATTGTTATGACTTGATGCCGTAATCCTACCTTCGGCACTGAGGTGGCGTTGGTCTGATCCGAAAAACCTGGGTAACATAATCAGAGCTGTTGATGCTTTTGGTTAGATGGAATTGTCTATATTATCTGCTTTTGTGAATGCTTTCGTAGCTTCTACATTTTGTGAAGTTGGCATCTTGGGCTCGATTTGTCTGAAATGAACTTCTTACTAAAGCGGGTAAAAGCCAAATCTGCTGCTTCGAAGAACACTTTTCTTTCATTCAGTGAGTAGTTTTGAGCATGGTTCACCGGGTCGGCGACCCGGTCGGCCGACCCAGTCGATTTTTGGGCTGACCCGGTCGGTTTTTGGGCCGACTGACCCGGCCCCGGCCTCACGACCCCGACCTGGTTGTTAATTTAAAATAAATTTTTTAATAATTTTTTTCCGACCCGGGTCACGACCCCAACCGACTCGGGTCGGTTTCAGGCCTGACCAACCCGATCCCGACCCCGACCCCGCCTTCCTTGGTTTTGAGCTTAAATATGGTGGTATAATATCATTTCACTAAATTCTGTTGGTGGAGATCAGTTAATAAACTCTTTGTGCACCATACACCACTGAGCACACTGAAGTGGCGATGGCTGCTTTCCTGTCATGTGCATCCATGTGGACAATGAGAAAGCACTGCTAACTGGAACGGACAGCTAGCTTCTATTTCTATCAGGAACAAGCATCAGATTTATACTCATCGTTGCCTTTCTGAAACATGTTCTTCTCATCATCTCCCAGGGAAATCTGTTATGGAGCTTGGTTATTTTCTAGTTTCTCATTTGCAAAATGTAGAGGATGTGGACAAATGGTAGCAGCCACCTGAATGGCACTGGGCAAATAGAAGTTACTAATAAATGGGTGCACAAGAAACAAAACTAATTTGAAATATATACTGTGTACCGGTATTCTCTATATAAAGTCCCATATCTTTCATTTTTTTGTGCATTAGAGCAATATTTTTTATCAAGCAATTTTAATGCTCTTATTGGGGTTGACCTCCCTCCAATATATATATCCCGGGATTTTCTGTCATGTTATCATCTTGAAGATTGAAGACAATTAATTCTTATTTAGGTTATCCTGGTTGGTTAGGATATGACATGTCTTTCCAATTTAAGAGTATAAAGTTGACCATATGTCTAGAATTCTAAACATCAATGCAGATTATTATAGCTTCTCTTTACTTTTTAACATCCGCTATGTTGATTCTATAATTTTTTTGTTCAAACAGGGATTCAGAAAAATAGATCCAAATCAGTGGGAATTTGCTAATGATGAATTTGTAAGAGGAAAGAGGGATCTGTTGAAGAATATACATCGCCGCAAGCCAATACACAGCCATTCCCTTAACCATCAGGTTTCTTCTACACCCTTAACTGAAACAGAAAGGCAGGAGCTTGAAGAGAAGATTGGGGGATTGAAATATGATAAAAGCATGCTTCTCATGGAGTTGAAGGCACACGTAGTGGAGGAACATGATATGGACCACCAAATGCATGTTTTAGAGGAACGGTTACATGTCCTAGAGCACCGTCAAAAGCAGTTGATAGCCTTCTTGGGACATGTTCTACGTAAGGATAGTTTACCATTTAATGCCATACATCTCTATGAAACACATGGAAAAAAGAGGAGATTCTTGAAGCCTTGTTACGTTGGCAATGACTGTGGCTTGGAAGAGGACAAGATAGTTGATTCCCAGGCTATGGGAATAGAGAAAGTTGACACTACTTCTGTTCTGTTTTCAGAGTCTGAAATGATGGAGTCATCCTTGAATTCTTTGGAGAATTTCTTTCGCAGGGTTAGCCATGTTTCTGGAGAAGCTTATGATTGTGCTACTGCAGATGGGCCTTCTGTGGTTGTCACACAAATGAACACACTGTTGGGAAATAATGATGTAAACTTACCATTGGAATCACCTGAATTAAGTTCTTCATTTTGTTTTGATGGCCAATCTCCATCTTTACTAGATTACATGGATTATACGGATAGTCCAGTTAGTTCACCTGTTGAGTTTCAAGGGGAAAGGTCAAAGCTGTCAGAGATGGATGTAAATTCAGAGCCTTCTATGCCTGAAGAACCATCCGTTTGTAATCAAGTAGAAGAATCTGCATCTTCTGTTTCTCCTAGCGGTGTAAATGATGTATTTTGGGAGCATTTTCTAACGGAGATTCCTGGTTCCTCCAGCACTGAGGTGTTCCAGCCAAGAAGCCGTGGCCTTGCCGAGGATTCAAGTAAGGTGATTTTTGATGCACTGAGAAGCATCTTGACCACATAATTTAGCAAGTGGGAAATATTTATCCAGTTTAACATCCTGATGTAGATGCACAGATAATGTAATTTGCTAATGATCTGCATTTGTGTTGGATGGCAAAACTTATATTTTCATTTAATCTCTTGTACATAAAACCTTATTAGTGCTCTAGCATAGTTTTTTTTTAGTTCATTGTATATGTTGAGTAATATAGATATCGCCATGTTTTGCTTCCCCATAGGTTGGAGTATTTTTCGTTCCTTTATAAGGTAGTTTATGCTAGTTATGCCCTCTATGGATGCTGTGCTAAAGGATGATTAGTTTATCTAGGAAAACTTTTGGTTGAAATATTGTACTCCTGTGCCTGCTGGTGAGATAAGGAAGAATCTTTGCACCACCATGATAGAGGTTGCGATTACTCTGCTGTCTTATTACTTCTTGTTTTCCGTTTGAATAAAGGAGAATAATGCTTATAGTCACGCATATTGTGTTTTATCAAACATGCACGGATGTTCCTAATTGCTAGCAATTCTGCATACATAGTTGCATTAAAATTTCCCTAACCCCTTAGGTTTTTGTTGTCGTTTCTTGTTCTTCTAGAGATTAAGGTCTTGTTTATTTGATTGTAGAAGCCCCATTGCCTGGATTAGTGTAAACATTGCATCCTAAAAATTTTTAAATTACATGGGGTGAGGAAACCAAAAGAAGGAATGCATACACAATCACCTCAGTCATTTGATTCTTCGGTTTTCATGTGTTCCACAGTTTTAACCAAACATAAACCCTTGTTAGAGAACAAGAAAATGTTTCTTATTCCTTGATGACCGAGACAAGAGAATCAGATAGAAACAAAAAGCTTATGATTTTAAAATCTAAGTCTTCTTTCTCAGCTTTTTCCTCGTTAATTTTTTTTTCATATTGGTAATTTTAGCAGTCTCACTTGCACATTTTGGCAGAAAGCCATTATGGTCTACATAGCTAGCATGGGCGCAGACCTGTGCGACCCAGTGTCTAGATCTGTTTATGTCGAGAAACATGATCCCATATTCTCATGGCCCGTTTGGTTTGAGTTTAAGCTGGGGATAAGAACTTGAACTTGGTTTACCCCCCCCCCCCCTCCAAAAGAAATTTGAAGATAAATCAAGTTTATTCCTATATTAAACCCATAGTTGTTGACCCAGAACTGTGGAATATATGGCAGCATGCAGAGAAGAAACTTCAGAAACTGGGTAAATGTATGTTGTGAATATAATATCCACATGAATGCTGGAAATGGCATGGTTCTGTTTGTCTATCTATGTTGTTTCAGACCAGATACCTTAACATTACAATTGATACTATCAAATATTTGATTTAATACTATGCTTGTGTAATAGAGGGTCTAAACAGCTCCTTAAACTTTTAGGAATAATAGAAGAAAGAAAGTACAAGAAACAACGAGAACTTCAGGTTTGACCACCGCCTGTTTGTCAAAACTTAAATATATAAATATATATTTGTAGAGAAGACATGTTTGATCATCCAACCAAGCATTCTTCACTCTCTCAGATCATCTCGAATCTTCCTGTTTTTTCTTAGACCCGAAAATAAAAGCAAACTTTGTTTTACGACCCAGGTGTCGTGTTAACAAAGTATGAATACACAAATTGAGATGTTTAACGAAACACGCAAGCCCCCGACTCTGACCGAATACGAGCTAAGATGCTCGAGAAGCTAAATCAAACGCCAAATGTTATAAATCCAATTATTTTTTCTAGCGTACGCTCAATCATCTTCTTCAGGTACGCATCGATATTTATGTGTATTGCCAAGACGCCGATATCAATAATGGGAGATTTAGACAGAAACTAATGAGATGTTCAACCGATGTCTCTACAACGACGAGTTAAATCAAGCACCGAGAGCTACTGATCTCTATAACTTTAAATTATTTACATCCTAGGTTATTATACTAAGTATATATATGTATACATAACTCTCTTCTACAAATAATATTATTGTTGTTATGCTTTTGTTCTTACTCCCAACACAAACTAGCACCAAAATAGATGATTGAATTATCTTTTGAAGAGAAAAAATAATTCAGTATAGATATATTTTTTATACGTACAAAGGTCCAGATTGGTTGGTAGATTTAGAGTTCCAGATTCTTTTATCTTAATTAATCTCAAAATATATTTCTTATGTCTTGATAATCTCTTAAGATAAATAATTTAATTTTTCATTTTTCAATTATAACTCTCGTAGAGAAATAATATATACCATATCTTTAGATATGTTAACATGAGAATCTTTTGATTAAATTAAATACTTAATTTTAAAGTTGGACGGCAAATTAAAAGTCCAGATATTGAGACTACCAAACGAAACGAACGCCACCTGCCACGGCCGAAGCTTTCGCCGCCGACGGCGGTGGCGGAAGCAACCCGCGGCGCTGCCTGCAAGATGGAATTTTTAGTCCGCCGAACACATGGGGGCATGTTCCTATCGTTCTTCCTCTTCCCCGGCTGACCTTGCCGCGCCCTGCCCAGCGTGCTCCCGCCCTTCGTCTTCGGAGCTCCACATGCGGGAAGAGGGGGCGATAATGGCTAATCTTTCGCTCCGTCGTCTTCTTCCCCACCAACCGGCCGTCTCGAAGCCCCCGAATTCGGCCTATATAAACCGAATTAAGGAGTCGAACACCAACCATCTCACCGTTCTCGAGCTGGGACCATGGCTCCGGGCGTCGCCGCGGCCTCGACGGTGGCAGCCGCCGTCTTCCTCGCCGCCGTCCTCGCCGGGGTCGAGGCACGCCTGCCCGGACGGCGCCTGGGCGCCGCCGACGCAGCCGCGGCGGCCTTCCTGAACCCGCACAACGCGCTGCGGAGGCGGCACGGGCTGCCGCCGCTGCGGTGGAGCTCCGGCCTGGCGGGGGTGGCCCGGGCGTACGCGGGGCAGAGGTGGGGCGATTGCGCGCTGGTGCACTCGGCCGGCGACTACGGGGAGAACCTCTTCTGGGGGAAGGGGAGGGGGTGGCGGCCGTCGGACGCCGTGGCCGCGTGGGCGGCGGAGGAGGCCTGGTACGACTACGGGAGGAACACCTGCAGGGCCGGCGCCGACTGCACGCACTACACCCAGATGGTGTGGAAGACGACCCAGCGGGTGGGGTGCGCCGAGATCGTCTGCCGGAGCGGCGACTCCTTCATCGTCTGCAACTATGACCCCCACGGCAACATCGTCGGCCGGAGGCCGTATTAATGACGGCCGCCGGCCCTCATCGCCGCCGGCCGGGACGTACGGCCATGCCTTTGGGCGAGCTTCTTCCGCTACGTACCTCCCTGTCTGAGCGATGTCTTCTTCGTTCTTCGGCCTGCATCGCGATATATTATATCACGTGTATTAATACTGCGTGTGTTTTCTGCAAAAAAAAATTATTTTGCCGTGAAAATAATAAGAATATTGAATTTCGTTCTATTTAAGAAATTAATCTTCTCTTTTTGCTATATCTATCTTCTTTCTAGTTATACATGGTGTGCGTAGTACCCACTAGTTTTGTTATCACATTTAATCAATTTTTTTGGTGATTATTTATCCTTAGCTATCTTAAATTTTATTTTGTACAAAAATTTATAAATAAAGTTAAAAAAACTGATCACGCAATCAACCCCCCATTAAATACAAATATATTTGTGGTCCACACTAATATTAAGATGTTGTTGGGAGATGCATGCATGTGGGTCCATCAAAAGATAATATCCATATTGAATGATTGATCCACAGGCCTGCATATATATCATCAAAAGTATTTTTATGAGTTGTTTGGTTGCATGATAATTTTAGTTTTTGTTATGTTGAAAGTACTCTCGTATCGCGAACAAAAAAAGAGAGAAGAAAGTACTCTTATCACTGCAAAAGTATAGTTTTATAGAGAATTTTTTTTCTTGGACAAGGTGATATATTATTATTTTTATACTTGAACACGATAATCTTTCCGTCCTAGATTTTATTTTAATATAAAATTTTATCTCACTGCACTCACTTGGCTCTGAATCTCTCTACACCGTTTGTTCTTTTGAAAATAGAAATCTAATAGTAGAGAGCTAATAAATCACCACAAGGGCTTCGAATCTCTTGATTTTTAGCTATGGGTCAAATGAATTAACGTAACATAAAGAAAACAAGAGAGTCTCGCCTGCTTTCTGTCCAAGAATAAAATTCATTTAAGAACATAAAATTGTGGTGGTTTGCTGACACCCCTTTTAACAAGCTTTGTTACAAAAATATATAATTCTTACAAAAACATTATTTGTTATGCAACCGAACACCCCGTAAATCTATTCTCGAGCTCGTCCAACATTATTATATCATATCTAAGTCGGCTCTAATACCATCCATCATCATGGTTAAGGCCGGGGCTCATCACAATTGTCTCCTAAAACGACAATCTCAAATATAAATTCTAGAGTTTTCTCTCATATGATAGTCCTCTCAAGCGAAGCAAAAAATGAAGCCAACAAAATCATTTTAAGGATCAAACAAAAAAAAATTCTTAATTGGTTTTTTAGCGTCCCAATCGTCACCCATGACTTGTTCTTGCAAACGGTGATGAAATATTGAAACCGTATACAACAGACGGTAAAATGAGAGAAAAGGTATTAAAAGTAGTCTATATCTATCTTGTTATGCCACTGAAACTACTTGGCAGAGCTAAGTGCAATGAATAAGTATAAAGATATACAAGAAGAAGTGAGATGCAGAATAACACACTGAGAAATATAGGTGGTACAAAGATGGTATATATATATACTTATCTATGTTGGTAGACGAAGATGAACAATTTCCACCCTTCAAGATTGGAAGAATAAAATTTTGTTGACACGATGAGTCTTGAGACTCATGGGCCCACAATTAGGCCCAAACCGAAAACTAAACCACATCAAACCAATTTGGTTTGAGTCCTATATATATTTGATTGCTTGATTTGGGTTGAAAAACAAAGTTTGCATAAATCAAACCAAACTAAACCCCACTAACAACCTTGGTCAGAAGGGTTGAGGGATGTGTCCCAAGAGAGAGGCATTTTGACCTGCTCATTCTGTCACCATACCATGTAGTAGGGGCTGCCTTCAATTAAGAATGATTAGAAATTATACATATCTTTACTTTTAATTGGCTGTTTGGACGCATATAGAGTTGGTACCAATAATATTTTTGTATTAAAGTAAAATGTAAGATGGTTAATGGGGTCTTCGACTGAGCTTTAACTTGCATTTGGATAATGGAGATCTCTAGCTAGGGGTCGATAAATGGAAAGTAGGCCTAGTGGCTAGTTTGTACATACGTACGTACAAACACAGCCGTCCATAATAAATTTTTATACATTCTTGCAACAAAAATTATACTAAAATTATAAAGTGAAAATTAGCCAATAACATAAAAATATTGTCATGTACAGAGAGATTTGATGGCAAAAAGAAGTGGGGGGGCCACTAGATAAAAAAAAGAGAGTCTCACCTTCTCTTTGCCCAAGAAAAAGTCTATTTAAAAACATAAAATTGTAACGAACATTTTTTCTTAGCAAATTTTGTTACAAAAATATAAAATTGTTACAAAAACATAATTTATTGTGCAACCAAACACCGTGTAATTAAAGTCTTTTCTTCAGCTCGTCCAACATTATATATCGTATCTAAGTCAGCTCTAATACCATCTATCATTAGTGTTAAAGAACTCATGCATCTCAATTGTCTTGTATAAAGAGATATTCCAATTCATACAAATGGTAGAGAATCTTTAACAATCATATTAATTTCAAACTTGTTTATCTCATATGATCTGCACAAAGAATTTGTTCCATACCTGTTGACACAATCAATTCATATAAACCATTTTACACAACATGTATTTAAATTTATTTTATAAAACTTGTTCATTCAATACGTTTGGTAGAATTGTTTCATATATATAGCATGTAACACATAACATGTTCATACATACAACATGTACATATATCTTGTTCATATAAGGTGTTGCATGTAATATGTACAAAATTTTAACACATAGAACATCTATTTAAGCAAGTATACAAACATTTAAATAAATAACTTTAACAATACTCTAAACATTGAGAAATCTATGTAACCCTATTTTAAACATTCAACAAGAATCTAAATACAACTAAATCACTAAATTTACATGTCTAAATCAAGTTTAAATAAAAAATAAAATACACATTAAAATTAGTGTTAACGTCGTACCTTAAATGAAGAGACTTGCAGTAGTACTGTTGTGTACTCTATGGATAGGGTGGTAGTTGGTGACGGTGATGGCGATTGTCGGTGAACTCGAGGGAGGGTGGCGGCAAGTTTGGTGGAATCCGATGTTTTCCTCTCGTAATTTGACAGAAAGAAAGAAGAAAGAAGGATGGAAAAAGAGATCAATAGCCCCGGAACATATAAGTGGACTATTTGAGACAAATTATTGGCAATGGCTAATAACAATTATCGATGATGGCTAATTAACCCATGGTGCAAACGGTGATGAGTTTTCGACGACGACTCGCGGAAGCCGTCGCCGATAACTCGCACGGGGGTAAACGGCGAACGTGAAGTCATCCCCGGTGACATCGATCGGGTTGCGAGCGACGGTTTTTCTTGAGTGCCGCCACAAATGATTTGTTAGCAGCGACGGCTCTACTTAATTAACCATCGGTTAATGAGTTCATTAGGGACGATTTATAGTGGGTCCGACACCAAAGTCATCTAAAATAATGTGTTTTCTCGCGGTGTGTGAGTCCTACACTGTGGTACCGAACTCCTGTGCAGACCACCTACCATTCAAAGGGGGGGGGGAGACATGTCGCTAGATCGAGCCGCCGCCCCCATCAAAGATCACAGCCACTCGATATCGTGTGTGCATGCATTATATATATACATATATATATATATATATATATTAATCTCTCGCCAAACTTCTAGGCTTTTGAACGGATCATGTGTACGACGTCCATGTCGCCTGCAGCTGTTTCCCATCATCAAAAGAGAGAGCCGCCACTCGTGTGTGCGTATGCGCATCTCTCGTACGTCACATTATTATCGGTATTTCTCTGTGCTCGAACGGAATAATGTAGATGTGCATATATGACGTCTCTCTGTCTACGTACTGCTTAAAAAATCTATCCTTTCAGACCGAACTATATATATATTATGTTCAAGACTAGATAAATATTACCCACGACTGTGTTAATTTGCTCTCTCTCTCTCTCTCTCGATTGAATATTAGTACGTACATGGGAATGGAAAGTATTTCCTGAACTTGTACAGATATTGGAGAATATATATATATGTGGGACTGGCTGATGCAAATAAATCAACGTACACTCCAACGAAAACGTCCCTCTTCCTAAAGAAATGTATAAACATATATATACACAGGATCGACATGCACACACGTCCCTTTCTGAACGAATTAACAGTCCTCAGTACACACGTACCCTCTATGATTGCAAGCGTAAGACAACAACATGTGTGTACGACCGCGTGGACCCCTTTTTTCCCTCCTCCCACAGTTGAATTATTTTATGATATATACCAACATTGAACCTCTCGAGACAAACAAAACGTAATATAAAAGACGACTTGTATGAATTCTGACATCGAAAATCTGTCATCTCCGCAAATATACGGTACTATCAAAATCAATATAATATTGTTGTTGAAGGGTATTATCTCATATTGGCTACTTGAGGACAGTTTATATTTTTATCATAGTCTGGACCTCGGTATTCTCACCGTGCGCGCGTTTTTGGAATTTCACATGGTATCAGAGAGCCAAGAGGTGTGGACCCCCCTCCGTCGACCGTCACCGGTAACAATGTACACGTGTCAAAGTCAGAAGAATTTGCACGTGAGGGGGCGAGTTGGACAATCCCATATCGGACAATGAGGGGAGGCATCCTGAGCTTATAATTAAGCCTGAGCCACTCTAACTCAAGGTCGCAATTTTGGGTTGGTTAACATGGTATCAGAGTTGGTCAGACTGTAGATTCTAGCATTCGGTGAATTTGTTTCCGTTTTTGCTCGATCCCATCCCGTGTATTTCCTATCATGACTCTGACGGTGAAATGGTATTATCCCATATTGACTATCGGACCTGAGTCTCTTGGCGTGCGCGTATTTTTAGAATTTCACAATTATATTTAATATACATTTTAAGGATGACTTTCAACAAATTCGTGCTCAGCACACGTGTGGTGCGAACCACGTTTATGACACGTGCCGTGGAAAGAGCACTGATCATCTTCGGACCTTCCAAGCTCGTATGGTGTATATGTGCAGTGCTAGCTAAGCTAGCTTGCAAGGGAAAAGGGGACAGTACTGTACCGTGCTTCGTCAACTGGTTGATCTGATGTCAGCCGGCTCTCTTGTGTCGATCGTTGATTGGTTTGTTTGTACGGGAGGTTGCTCGAGGTAGAAGACGGGACTGGTAGTTGATGATGCATACATGGAAGCGCATCTCGGTGCTCCTCTCATTTTCTTCTCACAAGTGATGACAAAGGGGTCCAGAGAACTTGAGAATTATGTGACTAGCAGACTAGACTAGATTAGACTGGGGCTGCTCTATTATCATCTGTGTATACATATTTATGTTACGGGTAGGCATCGTAAGGGTTAAAGGATTTTTTTTTTCAACCCAAACAACCCTGATCCAACTGAATACCCCCCCCCCCCTAGTCGAACCATTATTTTAATTCGGTTTGATTTGATTCGGTTCGATTCAAATATGCACAGATGATTAAATATACATTCTTTGTCACCCAATCAAATTAACCAATGGCCGTATCAACCCGAACGCCCCAACACAATTATATATGATGCGTAATTTTGGGGTTGAACCGAGCCGAGAGAACACCCTCTACGTACGCGTGATGAGGGAGGAGAAGAAGGATATAGCTAGGTTTGTTTGTAGGGTTGTAATTCTATCTTGTTTGAAAATCATTATTTAAATATAAATTTATTTTTAGATTTTAAAACGAGAGTACGTAATTTTTATGTGGTTAATTTTGTAAAATACATTAAAAGTATGGTAGATGTGTCCGGATATGATTAAGATGATTTTATATCTAAAATATAGTTTTGTTTGGTTTGCACCCTCTGATCGTGTAATTTAATTTTATTTTTCAAAATAAATTATTTTAAATTGACGCAAACACAACCGAAATTACATATTCTTTGGAATTTTTACGATCAAACAAATGAATCAAGGAATGCTTCTCTGTTCGTACATGATCTTAAGGCCCTTATTACAAGAAACACACATTACAAGTTAACCCCTTAAAACATCATATTGCACATTATATATATATATCGTAAAAATAAGTCAGGTCAAGTGTCAGGTCACTGGGTAACCTTGATTAAGCTAAGAAAGAGCTGGAGTTAAAGGTCAGGATTAACGACCAAGAGTTATCTCTTTTTCTTTCTTATATATATAATTGATGATATGTTTTGGGTTTAAAGCTCCAAATTAATTAATGATTAGACTTTATGATAGAATTTTGACATACCTAAATACATAACATTATAAGAGTGTGGAGACCATATATATATATATAATCATAAAAGGTGTGGGATCACAAGACAAAAGGTACAGTTTAATTTGTTATGTACAAGAACGTATGCATTTATAATAAAAGCAAATTTGTCCTGCAGTTGAACATCCCATAAAGATCTTTATATTTATAATTAAATCCCCATCCTAATATTTACGCCAACTATAATTTCCTTTGCCGAAAGCTTTACTGATCTCCTTCTACGTTTAATATTGTCGACCAAACAGCTTCATCTCAGATTGTGACATCGCTAGCCACCTCTTCCAAGTTCCAACGATGCGTCTGATTATGTCGGTGAAAACAGTCACCGATAGATCAATTCAAGTGATTAATCAAGAAAATGGCCATTACTTTATGTGACATCATAATTAAGAGATCGTTGGACCGACGTACAAGCTTTTGTGTGTGTTTTGATGATTATGAGTGATGGGCGACACACATGAAGGGAACCGTTTTTTTTTTTCATCTTATTTTGTGTTGCTCTTTCAATAACAAGACTGAAATGACTACTTGAGAATACGTACATTACATGCATATATACTAATATGTATTAGTATTACGTAATAATTATTCTCTTAAAAATCTCAAAATTATCATGCCTACCATCAAAATGGAGCGTGCGATTTTGATATCATTTTACAAACTTCAAAACTATGATATTAAAGTAGATAACTCTTGAGGTGTGACTGTGTTTATAATATAAGACTCTTGACGTACTGTGACAATATTGAATCTCGATCTGGTACCAAATTATAATCTTAAATAATATCACAAATTAAGTTGAAGTTGAAGAACCCATTATATATATATATGTATGTGTTTGTGAGTGTGTATTATATCATGTCTGTAATAGTCAACGCGTGACTATCTCTATGACTATGCTTTCTTCATAGTACGTACATCTAGACTTACCAACAAAGCTTTGTGCACTACTGTTATATCCAACTAACAGAAGATTGTAGGGATCACTATGTTGAAGGGTTTAATCCCATATTGGCCACCGGATAAGTATTTCATGCCTTTATCATAACTTGGACCTGGGTCTCCTCAGTGCACGTGCGTTTTTGGAATTTCACATGGTATCAGAGCTGGTCAGGCTGTAGGCTCTGTCCTCCGGTGGATTTGTTCCTATTTTTGCTCGGCACTGCCCCGTGTATTCCTATCATGGCTCTGACGGTGGTGGCTGGCAGAGAGGGGGAGTGTTGAAGGGTTTAATCCCATATTGGCCACCGGAGGAGTATTCCATGCCTTTATCATAGCTTGGACCTGGGTCTCCTTAGCGCACGTGTGTTTTTGGAATTTCACACACTATACCCAAATCTTCTTATTTTAGATGTATATGGACCTAGCTAGCTAGCCTAGAAGATCAAAAGATTGCTTATATTACAATCTAGCTAGGGTTAGGTTTGCTTGGTGGTTTTGGTTTTGGTTCCTCGTAGTTTAATTTTCTTCCCATGCAACCCTCCAAGTGAGTTCTCTGACAACAAGCCTTGCTTGTTTGTTCATTCTATATTCAACTTCTCTGTGTTGGCAATGTGTCGTATATATGAATATATATATATAGATAATAAAGACATTTGAAGAATGAAGACAACCTTAAAATTAACATATGTCTAAAGATCATGCGCTACTTGCTCTCATCTGTCATTAAACTGGCAACCTGTCTGGTGGAAAAAAATTTATAATTAAGCAAGCAAAACCTCACACTTATATAATAAACCAACATGGAGAGGTCAAGAAATGGAGGGGACAACTTAGGTCCTCAGTCGTCATTTCGCCTCCTCTCCATGCACACAGTTCCTTTATATATATATATATGCTTGATTATTACTGATATAAAAAATTAAGGAAATGAATAGAATCTGCATGCATATATTATATTTAGTATTTTTGTGTGGTCCCTTTGAAAGGGTACTCCAACCACGCGACGACCGGGAGGGGTTCTCTGTCCCTTTCTACGGGCATCGATCCCTACAAAAGTATTTATGGAACTATCATCCTGATAGCGATCGGAAGAGAGAAGGGGATTCCCTATAAAAGTATTTATGGAACAAAAGAATTTATTTCCCCTTTCTGATTAAGACTCAAATTTGTGGAATTTAATCATACGTATGAATATTAGTATGATATATTTATTATGTGTATATATATATATATTAGAGTGAGTGTCAAGACGGCAGGCCGTGTCCACATAGCATGTACATATATCCCTGGATTTCGAATTCTATCAACTTCCAATTCAGCTGTGAGCTAGCATATATGATGATTTTTTAGCTAGCATATTCACATTATATATAGAGCTCCCTTGGATGTGTTATCCCCTTATCTCCTAATTTGATCCGCTTGGACAAATTAAATTTGGGATTATTTCTGATTTATCTGTAAAAAAATTAAGAAAACTTTAAAAAAAAAATTTCTGATTGAACTCTTGCCGAATGGGTCCTTAATTAGTTGCTTATATTCTTGGAGAAAGGCGGAGAAATGTTGATGAGCATTGACATGAAATATTGCAAAAATGATTTTTAAGGATGGTTGCTTGATGTTGATACTTTTGTTAATATTTTGGTAGAGATCTCTGGGTTATATATAATGCTTAAAATAGCCATCTTGTTCGTTTAACATTAATATTTTCAGTACGTAGTTAACAGCACATATTTAGTAATGAACAATTTCACTTGTTTTTGTATCTTGATATATATATATAAATCATGAATTCGTACATGACTTAATTGTGCACGGCCATCTCTCAACACCCAAAATATAAATGTATAAAATTAATGATATGTATATATATAGATCTTAAGTTAATATTATTTAAAAATATTTGAAAATCAAGTCGTGTCACAGTACAATATGATCCCCGTGTTGATAAATTGCTCCAGACTAATTAATATAACCAGCCAATTAATGTCTAACATGATGCTTTCCACAGTCTTATTTTTTTGCATCAATTCTCTCATTCAAGAGTGGCAAGCCAAACTAGGAACAGCTAGGGAGCTCTAAATAAATAAATATATATTTATTTATTACAAGAGCGAAAGAGATCTCATCCTAGCTAGTTCTTTATTAAATAAGTTGATTAATCACTAATTATCATAATATATAATAACTATAAAGTATTTTTTCTGAATTTTTCCAGTGGCATCTTCGGATATATTACAGTGGTCAACGCTGTGCGGCACTATGCTGGTGTTTCATCGCCATTCCTCCAAGTTCAGGAAGGAAGCCACGAACTGGAGGTCTGCGGCAGCCTCCGCCGTCAGCCAGTCGTCGAGCGCCGCCGCCTCCGACAACATTTGGTCCTCCAGGCCGCCGGCCATCGCCGACCACTCCCCGAGATTACCGATCTCTCCGGCCGGTCCCCCTGTACCGCCCCCAGCCGCTTCTTCCCCCTCGGTCAGCACCAGAAACAGCTCCGGCTGTGGCTCCGCCGTCCCCGCTGCCGGCGTGCCGTGATCGCGGGGGACCGACAAGGGGGCCTCGCCGCCGGAGGCCGTCGACGATTTCGCCGTCGCGCAGCCGGCGGGGATCTCGTCGCTGGTGCTGCCGACGAAGTGGTCCGCCGTCGGCTCCGGGTCCGCGACCGCGCAGCCGGGCTCTCTCGGCGGGTTGGAGTTGCCGGCCGCGGAGGCCCGCTGCTTCGTCCGCTCCCTCTTTGCCCTCGACACCGGCGCCGGCCGGCCGTGCACCTTCCGCCGCAGGGTTGTGTTCCAGTAGTTCTTGATTTCGTTATCTGTTCGACCAGGTAGCCGCCCGGCAATAAGAGACCACCTGCGAGCTCCCATTGTCAGCAGTCAGCACAGCAAGAGGAAGATAGATCGAAGAAGAGGGTGACCTGTTTCCAAGGAGCTTATGGAGTCGGATGATGAGGTCCTCCTCCTGCTCCGATATGTTGCCGCGCTTTATGTCCGGCCGGAGGTAGTTCAGCCACCGCAGCCGGCAGCTCTTCCCGCATCGGTTCAGCCCTGCAGGCATTACCGGCCGGCCGGCCGCCGGCGGGATTATTCAGGCACACAGAAAGGGAAGGAAGAGATCGTCGAGAATTTCGGAGCATCGGTCCTCACCGGCTTTCTTCGGCAGGCTCCTCCACCTGCCCTCGCCGTGGCTCCGTATGTAGGAAACCAGGATCTCGTCTTCCTCGGCGGTCCATGCTCCCCTGTTGAGGCCCTCCTTCGGCATGCATGAGCTCTTCCCCATTCTCCTCCTCCGCCGCCGCCGCCGCCGCCCCTCTCTCTCTCTCTTTCTCTTTCCTCCGGTGCGTAGCCCTGCTCCGAGCGGGGAGCATCGGGCCGCCGCCCTCCCCTTATAATGGGTCTCCACGAGACTACCGAGGTCACTAAGGTTCTACGGCGGCGGTAAAATCCACAAGGAAACAAGAAGCTCTGGGAAGGAGGACGGCTACCGGCCGGCTCGCCGGCAGGGGTGAAGAAGCCGCCACCGGCCCTTCCTCCTGTCGCCGCTCGTGAGCACAAGAGACCGTCGGCGGGGACCGGATCCTGTGCTCGAGTTTTTTTCTTTTTTTTTTCAAATAATTTACTTGTTTCTATTTTTTAAAATAGCGCTGTAAAACTCCGAATTAAAAAAGTAACATGATACGGGTGAATTCGGGTGCAAATCAATCTAATTGAGTAAGTAACGCGGTGTTCGAGTTCGGCTCATTTATTTCATGCGAGTTCGAAACTTGAACTCGAGTTTTAACGAGTACCTTGAAATCTTGTTCAAATTTGATTAGTTTATTAATCAAGTCGAGTCCGACTTGAACTCGAGTAATAACTAAACTAAAATTTAATTTATATTCAAATGTAAGTTATATACAAATTTGTTTATAAAACTCAAAATTATTTAAAAAGTATTTGTGCAATTTTAAATTTAACTCATCTATCAAACTCAACCCAAGTTTAAATTCAAATTTTAAATTATTTAATATATTTAAATGATAATATATAATTAGTAATACTCATAATTAAATTTTTAAAAATAAATATATAATATAATATTTAATTGTGTTACTCACGAGTTTATCGAGTTGAGCGGGATTACGTTCAACCTCGACTCGTTCAATGAGTAGAATTTTATTTTTTTGTTCAAATTTGTTCATTTAACGTAATAAACGAGTCATGTCGAATTTTAATCAAGTCGAGTTTCCAATTACCCGTGAAATGTATCGATTCGTTTGCACCAACCAGGACGGGTGAAGTCTGACGTCCACCCAAAGAGATGAAAGTGGGCCACGAGAAAGTCATGCTTCCACGTTGTGACTTTCTTTATCTTCAAATTGTCCTTGATTTGAGTTGATATATGTTTTAGAGGTTGATATGATATATGATTATAAATTTTGAAACTAATATTGATATATACATAAGTTATTTGACTGTTAATATAAAATTTAAAATTTACATCGTAAACAATATATAAATGGTAATATAAAACATTGGCCATATATTAGATGGATAACTATCTCTCGAACAAAAGATTCAAGGATAAAGTGTCTCAATGTACCAGATGCTGCGATGGTTGATCCGTCGCTTTATTCTCGTGTTTTAGGATAAGTTGGACTGAGTTAATTCAGGTTAAATACTATTTTATTTGTAAAATGAACGAGAGACCGAGGATAAACCAGATATGTCCATGATTATTTGATTCGGACTTCAATTTATATGTTGAAATAGAATTTCTTAAGTCTGACTTTGATTTTATTACCGGTTGACTTAAACAAAATTACAAACACATATCTCAGACTTTAAAATTAAAGTTAGATTTGTTTTGAGTCCGACTTTAATATTTCGGGTGAAAGTCATACTCAAAAAGTTCAACTTCACTGCGCTATTCTGCTGATTTTAATTTTTACTGTATTATTTTTAAAATAAAAATACCTACATTGTTGTGAAAAACAAAATTTCCTCTGTTCACCTCGGAACGCACTACAATACACACTAATGGGGTGTTTGGTTGCATGATAATTTTTTGCACATTTTTATGATAAAAAATTATATTAAAATAAAAAGTGAACCAACTCATGACATAAAATTATCATGTTTGGAGGGATGTGATTACAAAAAAGAGTAGCTACCACACAAGACCAAACAAAGTGGGGGACCACAGGAAGAAAGAAAGAGGTGAGACCCACTTTTTTGTTTAAGAAGAAAATCACTTTTAAAACATAAAATTGTCATGGTTACCAAACACCTCTTTTAACCAGTTTTGTTATAATTTTTAAAAATTAAAATAAAAATCTTCATTATCGTGCAACCAAACACCCCATAAGATGTTATCTTAAATATTTTAAATTGTGAACATAATTATTATGTAAATATTAATACTTTATTTTAATTTGCATTATAGTACAAGTTAAGTTTATTTCAACATGAACATGATAAATTAAGCACATTCAACGTTGATTTATATAAAGTATAAATTAAGCACATTTCAACATAATTTTTTAACAGGGTATAAGATAAAAAAAATAAAAACAAACAAATGGTGGGACTAAAAAAATAAAATAAGCCCCGTAGCAGGACTAAAAATAAAAAACCCTATTATTTATTTATATTCACAATAAATATTAAAATGGTGTGAATTAAGGTCCACTCAGAGGTGGAGAGGCTCTGGTCCACGTGGGCGAGCGTGTACGTCCGCCCGAGGGAGCTGACGTGGCCCTACAACTGAAGGCTGACTTCCACGTCTCAATGGTCGTTACCAAAAAGTACCACAGCTGCTTACCCAGGGGTGTTCATGGTCTGATTTGGTTTGATTTCTTAGTATTTTTTTCTCAAACCAAACCAAACCAAACTATCTCCCAAACCAAACCGAACCAAATTAATTCGGTTTGGTTTGATTTGGTCCGGTTCAAACCATATTTTATTAAGGTAGAGTAAATATGTCAATATATAATTTCGTTTTATTTGTTTTAAATCACATTCTATTAAAATTTAGTGTATTTGTTTGTACATTTCATTAATTTGTCTTAAAAACTCTTGAAACGAGTTTATTTTTATAAGAAAAGACACATAAATATTGTATTATATATAACTTAAAATAAAATTTTTAATCTAAGTCGTGTTATTCGGTTTAGCGGTTTGGTTTGGTTTGAAGGGCTCTAGGAACCAAATCAAACCGATCAGTAGTTCAAACCGAACCGAATCGAACCAAACTGGTTTGATTTTTCGGGTTGAACCAAATAGTGAACAGCCCTACTTACCACTACTTTGCTTGATTGTACAAAAAGGTTTTTATATGCTTTTATGACGAAAAATTATATTAAAATAAAATATAAGCCAGCAATCGTGCAGCCTAGGACCTCGTAACATATCATTCAAGAAGTTTTAGGAATAGGTCCCTATGAATATTCGATATTTTATATTCTTATAATTTTAACAAACGTTTGACATTCTTTGAAATCATAATAGATGTGATTCAACTTAGTTAGCTTTTACCATTATTTTTAATGTTCAGCCGATGAAAAAACAAGTCATCGTTTTTTTTCTCTCTCAGACAGAGGGAGAATGTGTTTTAGAAGAGATAATGTCCAAGTTTTAAGATATATATATATAGAGAGAGAGAGAGATGGTAAAAATAGCTTCTCTATTAATTTTAAAGTTTATAAATAATATGTATCAAGTATCATAAAATATTATGGCATATTTGATTAGAATATCAAACATGATACTGCGTCGATATTTATATTTCTAAAAGTTAGAGCATCAATATTATTATTGATATAAATTTTCACCTGTATTACCTGCTATCTTCTGTTTGTATCATAAATTTTAAAATTGATATTATTAGTCTATCACTTTTACGTAATTAATATCAATATCAATTTTAAAATCGATAAGGATAGAAGTGCTTAATAATATTATCCAACAAGCCTTAAAGGTTATCTTTTTCGTAGTTTTTTTTTCTCAGCTCGCATCTTTGGTAGGATGAGCCAATGTCTTCTACAAAGTAGTTTGCTTGTTATATTTCTATATTTTTACAAATTTCTAACTGCCTCATCACAATATACATATGCGCTAAAAGTACAAATCATAAAAAAGTTGGCGATAAAAAAATTACGTTTTTGTTGTGATAGATACAATACTATATTATATATACATATGATTTTAATCTTACGTACCATTAATCCGACTGATTTTATGTGCCTGATACATCGAATATCTAATAATTTATATAACCATGACATACAAGCGTAGCACATTAGCCAGTAGGAAGTAACTTATTATTACATTACATTTACATTATTATACTGATATTGCAATGCTTTCTTCCTACCGGCAAGTAGTGGGATGTTCGGTTGATAAAAAAAAAATCAAGGTAGCAAAGCTCTTGGGTGGAATAAGAATGAACCATTTTATTAAATGGTAAGAGAGACCAGAGGAAGTAAGCGTGCATTTGGATCCATGTAAAAGATCAAATATCCTATTTGGTATCCTAAAAATGATTTTTCCAAAAATATTTTTAACATTTTGGCTCCCTGTAAAATGTTTTCAAAATATTTACTGCTTAACTTTTAGAAGGTATTTTAAATCTTATAGACTAAAATTTATTTTTTTAAAATTAATTTCAATAAAATATAAGTTGATAACATATTAAAAATATGTTTAGTGATATTCAACATAAATAACTTTTTATTAATTTAACATATGGTTTCTTATGATGACATACTTTACTTTGCTTTTTTGTACATTATTGAAAAATAAAGTGTAGTTAGGTAACACATATTAAATTAAAAACAATTTTCTACACCTTCAATATCTTAAAAATTATAAATATTTTTTAGCATTAAGTAGTTATATTTAATTACTTGAATAAATAATATAAAATTATGTGTAGGTCCTTGGGAATAAAAAATTAAAAAAATAAAATTTTAGAATATGATAAAAAGTAGATATATTTTTTGTTATTAAATAGTTATATTTAATTACTTCAAGAACTAATATAAAATTATATGTAAATCCTTAAAAATAAAATATTCAATAATTCTAAAATTATGGATATATTTTGATACGTGCACCTATCATAATTTGCAGAATTCTAAATTCCGTATTTCAGAAATCACAAATTGCATATTTTATTTGAGTTAAATTTTACATGCAACCAAATTAAGCAAATGGATCACCTTGGCCCCCGAAGGCCTTTTACGGGATCCAAATGGACCCAAACGTGAGACTACCTGATAGCCCATTAAGGGCCTATTATGCCGTCCTCCTGTAGGACTAGGCTTGATGTATGGCCTATTCGTCTGTCACCAAGATTCTAGACCTTCTGGACCTAAGACCATTCGGAACCATTCAATTTCAGAGCTGATTCCAAAATCAATGATATTTTTTTTGAAAATTTAATTGGTGGGAAAAAAATAAAAAAGTTTTTTTTTTGGTTTGGGGAAAGGGGCTTTGAATATCAGAGCCTCAGAGGCAAGCCCACCTGACTCTCACCTCCACTGAGGAGCTGCTTGGGATGTTGTATTTTACTGGACTTAAAATCTCTTATTTCAAGACTCTCAAATCTTAACACGTTTATACACACATTTTCTTTGTTTTGTTGTGAACTGATGTAAACTTTAACACGTGTACTTTGGATTTCAGTGGCGCAGTGAAAACAAGAACCATGTTAATAGATTATGTGATTTTATTTTACCTGTATTTAAAGCACCCAAAGAAAGAGGAGAAAATTTAAAATATACTCAAGTGTACGTTCAAAACACCTTCCAAAAATGTTTAAGTATTAAATAATGTGAAATAATCTTACAACTAAATAAATACTTGAAAAACCTTTTCAAGAAAACTAAATTTTGACATACCAAATACCATATTTGTATTTCATTTCTTTTGTAAACTTGTTTCTACTAAAAACTTTTCATATATTTTTGTTTTCGTTACAACTAAATAGACCCTTCTGGACAAACACACATGAAAACGGACATACAATATTTATCAAATTAATGCGTCTTATATATTTTGTGTTCGAGTTTTTTTTTTTAGTTCCTCTAGTTGAATCTGTTCACCAACCCTGAGTATTTGTAAAAAGAAAAAAAGTGTTTCTCTAGTTGAATCTGTTCTTCAACCTTATCATGTGGGTGATGTTTCTTTTAAAGATGCTCTTCAAAAAACAACATGCCAGTCAAGTTTTGGAGAACAAGCTAAATTTATGATTCAATGATGCAAATCCCCAGGAGCCCGCCCAGTCAGAAAATGTGTTATGCCCCACAATTAATAGCAGCCTGGTAAATAGAGTAGCGAAAACAATTATAAATATTTAAAAATAATAATTTTCCATCCACTAACCTTGTAGTACTCCTGATATACACATCTATTCTTTTGATCATCTCCCAATCAACCCAACTCTATTAACCAGATTTGATCTTCGCTATTTTCTTTGAAAAAAAGAATATTTAAAACAGATGAATGAGTCACCTGAATGTGGCTCAGTTGGTGTCTTGAATGTTCAATGTTGTAATCGAACATGTCTTGAATGTTTTAGATAGAGTTGCTCAGGTAGGTTAAAATTTAGGCTGCTCAAAAGACACAATATCTTTTCTTTCTCCCATATCAATCCTTTGTCTTCTCTCGACAATCTGATCAAGTCGACCATGTGTTCAGGGTTCGCTCGGTAGACCTCTACTTTCTTCGTGTACACGAGATTTGAGAGATTTTTCTGACATGGATATCCTATAGATCTTTCCCTTTTCAATCCTCGAAATTTTTTCTTTATCTTTCTGAGCACGAAACACACTGCGAAATCTGCTACATCTATCTGAAATGTTGAGTTGCATGAGATTTCTGACAAGAATCTTTCCCCCGGCCAGAATCCCTTCCAAATGCCACAGTACATAAGAGACTTGATTCGCTCTCCTCGCATAAGCTGTGGCAGGACAATCATGGAGTACTCCGATAAATCCATGGGTCAGAACCATATATACACAGATAAATAATAATATACATCACGAACGAGGGGGAAGAAGATCCACGAGCCGTCGCTGCCCATCCATGCGGTCCATGGGTTGAGCCCGCCGCCCGCTTGCTAGCAAGCCGGCGTTCAAACCGTCCATCGCGTGATGTGATGAAACAAAACCATGCTCGGGTGAAGCGACCGGACGGATACCGTTGTCTTCGAGGGAGAGATGAGTATCTCCGCCGGTCGAAGCGCCTCGGACCGGAGGCCATGAACGGACCCGGTCGAACGTCGTTTTACCCGTGTCCCGTTGCGGCTTTCTCCCAACCGACCTGAAGCCCACTTGCTTGCTCAGGTAGTCTCGACGACGAAGACCGACGGACCCGAGCCCAATGATGAGAACCAGCCCGTGCTGACCGGCTGACCGCGTCATAGAAGCTCTCTCTGGGCCCGCCAGGATCATGGGCCTTTTAGATGAGCCCATCGTGCGTGATTTTATCGAACTGAATTTCTGTCACAAAATTGTTAAAATAGTGTGTTTGGACGATCACTGCGAAAAAATTATGTATTACTTCTTCCCTCCCCCCCCAAAAAAAGATGACAGGCCTCTAATGGTTATACAATGTCTTTCATACTCTTTTCGTTGTCCCATCTCACCAGATATGATAATTATGTCCTAAACTATCTTGGTCGCACGCTTGTATAAATATTTATCATAAAAATGCATTAAAATTATTGTACAATTAAACAGAGCGCAAGAGGAAGTGTCACTTTCCTTCCACTAGTCTGCCGAGGAGAGTTGGATATGCAGGCTAAAACTGCAGTCCTTGCCTTTTTTGGTATATGCATGCTTAATAAAGCTTGATTAATGTCATACGAAGCTTAGCTGACCCTTTCACGGTTCCGATCAATTGTTAGCAGCGATAACGATATGGTCCACTCCGCAGCCGAGCCGGGCTCCTGATGTCAATTTAGATGAGGAGGAGTCCGGTTCATCTCGGGAGATCTCCTGTGATGAGTCTCCTAACTCTCTCAGGAAGTGAATGCTGTGGTGGTATCAAATCATCGTTAAATATCATCGAATCATCATTAAAATATCCATCATCACATGGTACTCTTCGTGAAAGAACCAAAGAACTCGTCCTCCTCAGACGTCCAATAGAACATTAATATCAGACAAAGTAGCTATTAGTGTGTTCCACTAGCTAGGATCGATCAAACTCATCTCGAGCTAATTACTCGAGAACCTGGCTTGTTATATATCAAATTATTGCAAGCCACTCATAAATTTTATCGAGTCATTCAGCTAATGAATCCTCGTGATTTTTCACCATGCCCTCCGGTTTAGCGTTAAGCAAATTGGGCTGCAATCAATCGGTCGCATGCAAGCTCCACACACCGCAGGGCTCCTGCTTGAACGGAGAGAGACGGCCAGACATATGTAGCTAGATATACATGCATGCGTAGCTGGGTATGTCTTCGTCGTAACGGGGCTCCAGATGAAGCTGCCGGCCGGCCGGCCGAGAGATCAGTCTGCGCGTTCTGGTGTGGAAGATGATGATCGGTCGCAACAACACACGGCGCGGCCCAGCTTCTTTGATCTCTCCGATCTCAGCGCCTTGCCTTGTTTGGCACATGGCCGCACAGTCTTGCGGTGCGGCTGCCTCTCCGTCGAGACAAAGCACTCGAGCGTCGAGAGGACCATTAATGCCGGGGGAGAGCCGATCTTCCGGTGAGGGAACATCTCCGGCAGCTTCCTTCGCGAAGACCGAGCAGATGCAGAACACCAAAATAAATCGATCAGCTAGACGATTCTCTCTCTATATATATATATGTATGTTTCTATATATGTGCTGTATACACTGGAGAAGTGAATTTAGACACCTAAAACCTCCCCCGTTCACGTCCCAGCCAGATTCCCCGGGGCGGTCGTGGCGGCGCGGGGGTAGCGCCGCCGCCGCCCAAATCCTGGGGAGGGGACCGCGTCGGTGGCGGCGGTACTGAGTTAGAATCAGCCGCTCGATCGGCTCTCGGCGGCCGAGCAACTTCGTCCGGACGTCGTCGTCGGTGTCTATCCACAGATGGGTGGGTCTCGAGCTGGGCCGTCGTCGTCGGCGTTCCGCCGGGGACGGTGTTGTATCATATGCGCACATCGTTGCGTACAAGACTCTCGACGGTCAAAGGCGGCGAGCAGCTTCGTGGCCGTGGGGAGCGGCGGCGTCAGCTTCTCCTCGTCGGCTCTGCACAGCTCAGACGCTGCGTTGGGTCGGCCTCACCGCCATGCACGCGCGGTCCGAAAGGTACGTCGCCCGTCGGCGGTCGCGCACACGGGGGAAGATCTCACATGGACCGCGTACAACTATAACATCTCCTCTCAGACGTCCGAATCAACCGAGTGTCTCACCAACTCTATTAATTAATTAGCAATTTCTTACTCACTATAGGTCGCTCATTATAGATAAAATATATTTTGATTTCGAAATTCTTTCCACACAATATTGGTTGATCAAAGTGGTTGATCGTCGTCTTCGCCTCCTGATTTAATCTCTCAGCGTATTCACAGATCGAGATTTCATGTTCTCCATTTTGAATATACGTTAAATCAACAATTTTGATTAATTATTTTTAAAAAATTGAATCGAACTTGTCTTAAAATTGAATGCATGTTGTTGGCGATGGTTTCGATCCAGGTGATTTTGAATTAGGGGTGGCAATGATGGATTGAGCCAACATACATATATATAAATATGGGTTCTGGCCTATTTTAACCGAGTCATCAAGTGAGCCGAGAAGAGTTGAGATGGGCCAAATGAGTCTCAAATTTTATGACATGATTTGATTAAAAATATTATTTTTTACTTTTAAATTATACTTTAACTAAGTTGTTATCGATTTCATAATATATCTTAGATAAATAAATTTATCAAATGTAATTACAATATATTTATAAAATAAAAAGTTAGGTCAGATCGAGTCAGTTAAAACAAATTTCGATCCAAACTAAATTATACCAACAATATAATGTCATTTTATATGAGTTTTCACTGGGCATGGTCATAATCATTCACATCTTTACTTTGAATGTTTTTTTCGATGAATAAGAGAGTTGGTCAAAGTCACTACTTTTGTATGTTACTAATTGTCATTGTTCTTAGAGAATGCTCTTCTGATTAGAGCATTTCAAAATGTTTGATATCAATTTTGATATAGATATTTCAAAGAGCATCCATGTCAAAATTGATTCAAGTTAATATTTTTATTTTGCTTTATTGGCATGACAAGTTTTAAAATTGATATTAACATAGAAACATCCCGTATGTATCCAAATCAATTTTAAAATTGACGACGAAGACAATGTATAATATTGTTAACAAATAGGGCCGAAGTTGATTTTTTTAATGTACATGTAGTCTCGAGGAAAATATTAAGTTTTACATATATTATAATAATTGTATTTTAGAATATGTTTAAAAATTAATTTAAAAATTACCAATAACTACTGATCGAGTTAGGAAAATAATCCGAAATTAAATATAGTCGTTACAGGTCTTAGTTTTAAGCAGATTTTAGACTGCATCCGCCATCCAGAAACCTCCTTCGCCCGAGTTTCGTTCCGTCTCCTCCCATCTTCTTCTTCTTCTTCCTCCCCCTCTTTACGCGCGCCTCGGGAAGCTGCACCCACCCGCCCCTTCGGAGGCTATAAAAGAGGTACCGAGCTTCCTCGACTGATCCCAAAGCAAGCTGTGCCTCGGTTTCGAAGGTCCTTCTCTTCTCCCCCCCAGCAAGTAGCGGTTCCCGCAGCCCGAGCAGTGATCGCGATGGCCGCAGGCAGCAAGGCCCTCCTAGCCTTCGTGATTGCTCTCTCCCTCTTCTCCCCCTCGGCGAATTTCGCCGACGGCAGGAAGCTGTTGGGCGGCGGGGGAAGCGCAGCGCCGGTGCCGCTCTTGGACGACGCCCTGCTGCGGAGCGCCCTGCCCAGGGGCGGCGTACCCCCTTCCTCTCCCTCCCCGGCGATCGACGGCGCGCGCGCTGCGGCGGAGAGGCTGTCCGCCGCCCGCGGCGCGCGCACCTCGCCCGTCGACCGCATGCTGGGGTCGGTGCCGAGCCCCGGCGTTGGGCACTAGCCAGCAGAGAGCTGCTACCCGATGATCTCCCCTGTTCTTGATACTCACCGTCGTCGTCCTTGTTCTTGTTCTTCTGGACTCTTTCTTCTTCTTGTTTTAGATGAATTTCTTCTTCTTCTCGGTGACTCGATTATGTAGAAGAATTTTTGTGGATATTTGCAATAAGATTGCTGGATGACTGTCGTCGTATTTTTTCCCTTTTTTTTATTCTTCTTCGTTGTTCTGTATCCGCCGAAGAGGCGCACGAGTTTGATCGCCGCTGCTGCAAAAGATACGGCGCTCGTTTGCTCGTAGGTCAGCGGGTCAAAATCCGTAGTCAATCGGAGGGTTTGCGGTAGACTTGAAGGCTGGGTTACGGGCGTACACGTCCGTCCGGATCCGGGCCCCAAATGGGCTGGCACGTCTACCAGTATCCGATAGAGAGGGGGGAACAAGAAACGTTCATGGGATCTACTGATCCGATGACGAGTTTTGTTGACAAACTTAAATATCCCGGCTCCAAGTCAGAGTGATTCAGATTTTTTAAATATGAATACCTCTCTATTTGGTCAATATGACATTATTCTAATTCGTCTTCTCACGTGTAAGTTCTTGTGACTTTGTTGCGTGTACACTATTTACGGGTGACAGTCGACGGAAAGGAATCTACAACCTTTTACTCAAATATCATGTTAACCAACCCAGAATCGCGACTCTAAGTTAGAGTTACCCGAACTTTTAAATATAGGTACTTCCCTTATCTGACCAATATGACACTATTCTAACTCACCGGAGTGGATTTTCTTCGGTGTGAAATGAGTTTTATTTTTCACGCCATCACAACATAATGGGTGTTTTTAATTAGCACATTATTTTAATTTTTAAAACTGGCACATTAATAGTTTAAATTATAAATTTAATACCATTTCGTCAAGGTTGAGTTGTGGCAACTCGACTTTGGCAAAGTCGAGTTTTAGATATTTGACTTTAAATAACACCGACGGAAAACAAAAGTAATTGTGTAGTTATATGAAAGAAGACTCGACTTTCAACTACAAACAAGTCGCATGTTGAAACTCGATCGACATTAAAAATTTTGAAATAATGTCGAGTTGCCGCAAGACTATTTTGATTGAAGCGTGCTACATTTACAAATAAAACTTTTTAGTGTGTTAGTTTTAAAAATAAAAGAGCATGTTACTTTTAAAAAAATCGTTCTCATTGGGTGGTGGTACTCCTTGTTCGTTCCGGTTCTGACAAGGTTTAAGTGATTCTTAGATTCTGATTGAATTGGAATCATGTGATTTTGAATTTATTATAAAAAACTAAATACTTTGATACCTTTAAATTTTTGTAATATAAATTAACGTTATTAAAAAATAGTAAATAAATTTCATTTTAATGTTATTTTTTGATATAATACATTTTAACTTTTATTTTTACCTTCTTAGTGAGAGTCTATACATCTGATCATATTGACAATCGAAGGATATAATCTAAAGGAAAAAAAAATCTCTACATGGCAAGCATTGTGCCAGAGTATTAGAATGTCAGACTCTATTATTTGCACTGCTAGATAGTGGGTCCCTTATCTATAACGGATTATTTCTTATGAGAATAATACCAAGGAGGTGACTTTGATCTTTGAAAACATAAAATAAAATGTAAGGCATCGCAAAGGCATGTATATATCTTACTTGTGTCTAGTAATTAATGTCCGTCTAAGGACGTAATGTAATATCGCGGAACTCTTTTTCTCTTCAACAGAGAAAAAACGTTTTATTGACGTTATTGACATTCACCGCATCATACGTACCTACTACGTACGTGCGTTCAAGCAGCATGCATGAAGCATGCAGACGCTCCCATGCACGTGGATATTCTCTTCACGGGGACGCTCACGGATGCCACTTTGCGGCGAAGAGTCTGAAGACTCTGAACTGAACCGAACGACACCCCGGCCGGGGCGCGGATTAAGTGGGCGTTCAGCGCACGCAACCCGACTGTCGCCGACGGCCGTTCGCCGCCGCCCCGGGTCGCCGCCGCCCCGAAAGCCACCGCCGGCCGTCGGCGACCAGCTCCCGTCCGGGCGGCCGTCCCGCAACCCCATAAAGCCTCCAAGGACGGCGACACCGGGCGGAGCTCGGCTTTCACGGCCGAAGCGGCACGTTGCCGTCGGACTCTCTGACCTGGTCGACCGACGGCGGCGGCGGCGGCGCTGCTCGCGAGTCACATCACGGCCCGCCGGAGATCGGCGCAACTCGACGGCGTCCAGATCAAGCTTGACCCGCACGTTCATCTCCGGCGAGTCGGCGAGCGCAGGGCGAAGCCTTGGACTTGGGAGGAAAGCGGTGCCCGACCCTCACCAAACCAGGCCGTGGTTTTAGGGTTTGAACCTTAGTTTGGCTCGGTTCGAAAAACAATATTAAACTAATTTACTCTAAAATATTCATCCTAAAACTGAACTGCAGAAGATTTTATTTTCAAAACAAACATGGTTTGGGTAAAATCGCTGGCTGTAACATGGTCGGGAAGGTAAGACCAAAAGAAATATCTCACTTAAGGCTATTCTTAATAAACAGATATTGTATCCGGGTCGATTTTGAAAATAATATCGATATTTTTAAAAAAATAATTTAGTTAATAAAATTGATTTTTAAAATTTACAGTTAAAACAAAATAACATTACAATTTGGCATTATAATTTTATCGATTTTAATTTCGATAAACTATCCACTTAAAATATCAATATCAAAACTGACATAAATGAGCAGAAAAGTACTTTTAGAACACAAGTGGTTTCGTGAATTTGCGTGAACTCTTATGGGGTGTTTGGTTGCATGATAATAAGGATTTTTATTTTAATTTTTAAAAATTGTAAGAAAACTTGTTAAAAGAGGTGTTTGGTAACCATGACAATTTTATGTTTTGAAAGTGATTTTCTTCTTAAACAAAAAAAGAGGATCTCACATCTTTCTTTTTTCTTGTGGTCCCCCACTTTGTTTGATCATGTGTGGTAGTTACTCTTTTTTGTAATCACATCCCTCCAAACATGATAATTTTATGTCATGAGTTGGTTCACTTTTTATTTTAATACAATTTTTTATCATGAAAGTGTACAAAAAATTATTACGCAACCAAACACCCCATTAGGGGGTCTTTGAGTTCTAACGTCAACAGTGTTGACTTTTAGAATTGCCGTGTGGGCGGGAATTTTAGTAATATTAAAGACAAATTTTTGTGCATACAATATGATCAAAAAACTAAAATATATTTAACAGTACATAGTGCTATAATGCTTAAAATTTATTTTACATATTTATGTATTATTTAATATGTTAATCAAATAGAAGTTAATTACAAAATTGAAGTCACTGGTGTACCAAAAGTAAACACCAGTGAGCTTTGAAGTAAAGACCACTTTAATTAATTACTTTCACACAGATCATCCAAGATACCACTGTGCCATGTTGTCTTATGTGTGCTAGTCAATTAAGGTACAATTTAGTGAAAAAAATTCATAAAACCCAACACATTCTAATGGGGTGTTTGGTTTTAAATTTTTTTTGAACACTTTAAGAATAAAAAATTTTATTAAAATAAAATGTAAGATGACTTTGACCACTTATGATGACAGAGAGAGTAGGGACAATATAACTAAAGAATATAAAAAATCACAGTGAAAAAAGGTTTGCCTAAAATTTTCTATAAAAATGTATGTTTGTAATAATTGTCAAGTAGCTTTTAAAAAAAATTATCATAAAAACATATTTTTATGATAAAAATTCAATTTGTCACGTAACCAAACACTGCACAAGTTCTCTTAACTTGAAAAAAAACAGGTAAAAACTGAAAATAAAGTCGCGACATCACAGGGTACAAACTTTTAGTTGATTTAATTTTTTAAGTGAGAAAAATATTTTAAATTGAAACAAAATATCATATATTTCTAGGCGTACGGAACGGATCTTTTTTTTTTTGCCAGCAAAACAACAGTAACTGCATTAACAAAACGGAACGGATCGGTCGACCCATTTTGCAACTCTGGCCGTACTCATATTTTATTCCTTGATACGTACATGCTATTCTCATTAATATATGCATCCACACTCCGATTCATGCGTTGAACTCACAAATAATTTCGAATTTGCCTCTGTTCAACTTATCTATATAAGTACCCAAACTACATATATAGTGTATCCACTTCTTCGTCATACAGTGAGATTTAATTTTACGTATTATGGATCATTCAATCTCAACGTCATGTATAAAAAAAGTGGTTATCATATCATAATTTTTTATTATCTTAACTCATATCTTCACGCACCCTCCAATATATATCTATTGACCGCGAGAGCGAGTATTGAAAAGTGAGTTTTGTTCCACATGGATATATATATATATATATAAACGTAGCGAGATTCACTTGTTTTTTTATGTTTCTTGGATTATTGAACCTCAATATATATCATGACTTTGGAGGTTTGCAAGAATATTATCCCCGGTGGTTTAATATGTTTTTTCACTTCTTCACCCATCATTTGCAAGTTTAATTATTGGTCATGTGTGCACACTAATTATTTGTAAATGCTGAGCTGGCAAAACTGTTTGTTGATGTAGTTTATCAAGCAATTTCTGGTTCATTACCATCAAATAATTTTCTTATATTATTCTTAAATCTGTCTTAATATCTTGGCACAAGTGCGGATAGGGTAGGTAAGTACCGGCCATCATCTCTATACTCCTGGCTCTTCGTTATTAAATTAATTCTCTCTTTCCCTGCCTAATTTAAACACCTCATTGACCAACTCCCCCCCCCCAACATATATATATATATATTCAAAGGCCAAACGTACGGTAGTATATAGAGAGCGGCATATATATATTTAATTATATGCGACGTGAAACTAACTAGCTAATTAATTAAACACGTGAGGAGATCTAGAGACATGCAAGCTAGTCTGATTCCTCCAACGGAAGGCGACCGAGTCCATATCGAATGTTGACATGTGTGTGCATATTATTGATGATAGTAAATTCGGACACGCCAGATCCCGGCGTACGTCGTGCACATATATATATATATGAATGTTGCGTTGACTTCAGAACGTCTCTGCACACAGCTGGACAGAGCTGAGCGGGCGGTCAAACAAGGCGGTGAGAGCTAGTTAGTAGGGCGCAGTCCGTCGCATGTACTGTTCACGTACGGGGAAGAATGTCTGCGTTGAATATAAGAGAGCTAGCGACGACGCTGAGCATGTAAACCTAGAAAGTCTTCACGACTTGTTGATAAGAAGCAAATACGTCTCCTCGAGGTGCACCGGGCCGGCTTGGATCGCAAAGAATTGGGAGAATTACTCTTAGGTCCATTTAAGAAAATGACTTTAGTAAAAACTCCGCTGATCACATTTCATTACTGTTTAGTCCGTTGACATTGAATTTCATTATCACCTAGTCCATTTCTTCGTCCCGTCATTTTCAAATCCCACTTTTACCCCCCTCCCCCGAGTTCAATCGTTGTCCCCTTTCTCGCCCGCGGCGCACACCCTAGCTTCCTCCCGTTGCCGCCGTGAAGCCCAGCCCCTGCCGCCGCAGCCGCGAAGCCCTCCCGTTGCAGCCGCGAAGCCCTCCCGTTGCCGCCGTGAAGCCCAGCCGCTGCCGCCGGCTTCCATGGCGGATCGGCTTCAACACTGCATCGCGGTGGACGACGGCGATATGATATTCGACCGGAACCCCCTCCAGGCCCTCGTCCGCCTCGACAAGAGCATCGCCCGCTGCGCCGTCCCCGACTTCCCGCAGCACAGCAACTGCAAGGCCGCCGTCGAGACGGTGGACGTGCTCGCCCACATCCTCCGCCGCGTCCAGTTCACCGTCGGCGCGGAGGAGGCCTTCCCCCAGCCGGCGCTCCGCTGCTTCCAGAAGCTCTCCGAGGTGCTCCACCGAATCCGCTCGCTGCTGGAGTTTTGCTCCGGCGGCAGAGGATGTACACCACGTGTCTTCTTCAATGTGCAAGGGGGCAAAAACGACATTTCAAATACAAATTGGAGTGGGTGTGATGATATTTTGAAAAAAACGGACTTAATGGAAAGGTGTTTCTGAAAACGGACCTAGTGGTAAAGTGGTTTCCTTAAAACGGACTTAGTGTGCATTTACACCAAAGAATATGATACATATATATGCCTAGCTAGATTTGTCAGCATGAAAAGAACCTTAATTGGTTGTGAGAAGTCATGTCACAGATCGGTCCAGGGGGGTACCGGTCAACTTGAACAGATTTTCAGCCATCTTATCCGATATACGGGGTTTGATTAATCCGTTCAGCTTTGTATCGGATGGTATCATCTGCCATATTATCCCGTATGTGTATATGTATAGTAGCTCAACGGCTATCAAACTGGATCAGACTCGTTTCACGTCGGTCCGGGATGGCCGGAGCTGATTTGATCCTAATGACAATGATATCATTCATATTCTCTTATCTTATCAGTAAAATGTGTATCCGTTTGTTTACTATCATGAAGGGGTACATCCGTGAAACATTTTTTTGCTATCCGTCGAGAAACGTTCGACGGACGGATATATATATATATAAACATTATTGTACGCATCGGTGGATCAAAATAATAATAATCCAAACCTAAACTTAAAATAAGGATGAAAAGACTCGTTATAAAATTCTAATCCAAAACAGGTATTCTACGTCAAATAGTTTTCTCATAACAATTACATCTAGACATTGATACGGGACGGATCGAGTCGATTCTCTAAACTGATTTTCACATATATTCTAGTTCAGGGGACCGGGTACTTGGGCTCGATTCAAAGGTAAAGGACTCTTGGTGCAGTTAGGAAACTATGATAGAAAATGCCTACTTCCATAAGATTTAGGTGGAAGAAATGAAAAAAGAGTAGAGTTAAACTTAGGTTCGGCATGAATATTCACAACTGTATATGAAATGAATAAAGTAAATAATTAAGGAGAATATCATAAATTACTTCTGCAGTTATACGAGGACCCGACTAATACACATCTAAAGAACTACATTAAAAAATAATAGTTTAAAAAATTATTAAGATGCCCATCTTTCGTAGGAGGGTAATAGGTTACATGCAGCGTGTTCTTAAAACCATTAGGTTGATGTGAAATTTCAAAAGCGCACGTCCGCTAAGGAGACCCAGGTCCATACTATGATAAAAGTATTGGACTATTCTCCCGTGATCAATGTAGGATAAAACCCTTGAACAGTTGATAAGTATCAATCAAATCGATTACTTCGCTTACTTGTTTGTTCCAAAAGTCTGCAACCGAAAGTAGAGGTGAGAGCTCCTCGGTTGGGCTGCAAATGGAAGGCCTAGGTGGAGGGAATAATTTGTTGACGTGATGTTGAAACTTCCAAACAGTTCCGTACAAAACTTTTCAAATTATTTTTTTTACGCGGATTGAATACGAGAATGCGTTCTCCTTTTATCGTAGTACTAGTAAATAAATTATATATATGAAAATGTAGAATTGTCAACTTTAAATAGAAATTATTTTTGTAGAATGAGTTTATTTTTAAAACAAAATATAATTTCTATAAAATAACGATTTTCAGTAAAGAGAAATTTATTTTATTAAGCGGGTTACTTTTATTTAAATAATTTTCCAGGATTAAGCGCTAGCGTTATAATAATATTTATTTAAAATAGTTGATATGTTCGAAAAACTCACTTTGACTGTATTTTTTTTTAATTCAAGCTGATTTTCCGAACCCTTTGGATTGGATGTAACATTATCTTTTATGACTTAATTACTTGTGGGTCCAAATGAATCCTTATGGGGTGTTTGGTTGCATGATAATGAAGATTTTTATTTTAATGTTTAAAAAATGTAAGAAAATTTGTTAAAAGAGGTGTTTGGCAACCATGACAATTTTATGTTTTGAAAGTGATTTTCTTCTTAAACAAAAGAAGAGGGTCTCACCCTTCTTTTCTTTTCTTGTGATCCCCCACTTTGTTTGGTCATGTATGGTAGTTACTCTTTTTTGTTGTCACATCCCTCCAAACATGATAATTTTATGTCATGAGTTGGTTCACTTTTTATTTTAATACAATTTTTATCATGAAAGTGTACAAGAAATTATCATGCAACCAAACACCCAATTAGGCGAAACCAGAAAGACTTGCTCCAATTTGTGTATGCCCTTATTTCAGATTCTCTTGTAATACGCTGAACCTTAAAGAAATTGCCATGTTCGGTATACATATATTGGTACATTGATGTGTTGGTCCATATAAAAATTAGAATGTGCCTACTCATATTCATTTTATGCTCCTGCAAAAGTTAGGCCCAAAAGAAAGGTGGTTAGATCATGCCTCTTGATTTTTTTTTAAATTTTTTGTTGGGAAGAAGAGAGTTTTTTTTTTTTGGTTATTGTCTTTTTTCTTGTCTTCCCTTTACTTTCCTCATCTCCTGGTGACAAGTCCTTCAAATATTTTTCAAGTTTTTAAAAGAACTTGATTTTTCTTCGAAGAGATTCAGAAAAAGGTAGATCCGATCTTACCTTCACCCCCTTTCTATAACTCTCATTTTTAATTCCTTTGTTATCTTTCTGTCTTTAATTCATTGATGATTTATCCTGTCACTTTTAACTACAACCAAATGACAGTTTGGATCAACTTTTCAGAAAAAAACTTTGCAAGCAATTCTCTATGGAAGCAAATGCACCCCGGTGTTTGGTTGCACAATATAATATTTTATAACAAAATAAAAATATAAGGTAATTTAAGATAAACAATTATCAAACCGTTTGGTGGTAAAAAATTTGAGGACCATGTATAACTAGGAAGGGTTGAGGATCGCAAGGAAAAACAAAAGAGCTGTCGTCTCCTCTCTCTTTTTTTTTGCCTAAATAGAAATATCCCGCACAAACATATTCTTATATCGAACACTTTTTTTAAAAAAATAAATTTTGGTGTAAAACGTTTTTTTAACAAAAACGTAATTTTTCGTACCACCAAACACCCCGAATGGAGTTCGGATCACTTCAATCACTAGGTGGAGGATGTATTTTCAGTCCATAATGAAAAAATATCACGATTCCAACCACTTAAATGATAAACAGTAAATTAGTAAAACGTCAATAACAATTTAACTCCGTCGACAACGAGTCAATGAGTCAATGAATCATTATTGAATCGTTATCGACGCTTTACAAATTCACACCAAACTTAATTCAACACGCTGTTAATGAGTAATAAGTTAGTAAGATGTCAATATCAGTTCAATCTTTTTCGGTAGTGATTCACCAAATTACTTATTTGAAATGTGACTTAAAATCGTGACCGATTTTGATTAAAAATTGAGAATATTCTCTTCACCCGAGAACCGAGATGATCTAAACTCCGCCACATACGATCCATAGACCTACCCAAGAGAAGCGAAACGCCGTATTGGGCTAGTGGTCGGCTAGTTTGGGCCAGTCCCGTTTCGGAGGGAATCCGGACTTGATACGAGATCCGAACGAGATCCAACTAAGTTCCCGGTTGGATCCGAGGCCCTCGGTGACAGAAAAGAACAGGCTGCATCACGACCGTAAGTCTTATCATGGAATCCAAGTCAGATCTCGTTCATCGGGCGATCAGCCACGCAACACATTTTCTGATCTCTGCCACTAAAGCCGAGATATTTCGAAAATCATACTTTTTAATCGTCCATGATTATTAAGATACATTTCCTAATGTGTTCAACGGTGTGGCGTGGCATCCGCCAGCGACACGTCATTTTCGACGGCGTGAAATTTTGAAAACAAATAAAATAGCTAGTTTATACAGAAAGTTATATCTGTCAAGGTCATATCATACATTTACATCATCACCGCCTTTATAGCGTACCGTCCACTCAGCCCCTCCTACAACCCTAACCGTACCTCCCACTTAAAATAAATAAATAAGAATTAGTGCGGGCCCACATGGGCGGCACCCCGATGATCCCTCACCTCCCTACCCGGCCCCACTCGTCGCCGGACCCGGCAGCTCCGCGCCTCCGCCCACCCTCCTCCGTCCCCATGCCGCCGCCCGCGGCGGCACCCGCGTCGGGGCGTCACCCCCCGGCCGTGCCCCCGCCGCCGTTACGTACACTTTGCACGGTACGACCGTCTTCTTCCCCACCTTGAACCCCGGCACCACGGTGAACCCAACGACCGGGGCGCTGCCCTCCGGCACCTCCGGCTCCGCAACGCTCTCCATGTACACCTCCGAGAAGCGGCAGCCCCGCCTCGCCTCGAAGACGGTGGCCTGCTCATCGGCGTCGAACGAGAAGAACAGGCGGTGCAGCAGCCAGACCCTCCTTGCCATCTCCGCGAAACCCAGGAAGAACCCGGTCTCCGGGAACCCGGCGGCGGTCCTCAACAGGGCCCTCTGGTCGAGGTTGCCGAAGAAGGATTCTTCCATCGTGGGGTGCACCAGCTTGAGGTACTTGCCGCGGCAGAACTCCGGGAATGCCGACCTTGCGCTGTCATGGGCGCCGCTGAGCAGTTGATTCAGCTTTCCGGTTTTCAAATCCACGAACTCGTCGAAGAACCGCCGCCGATCAACCAAGCTGGAGGTGCTTCCGGCGGATGATTGGTCGCCGAGTCCGAATAAATGGTGCTGGAAATCTGAAAACATCGTTCTACAGACGTACGATTCGAATGCGAATACCCGGTGCTCCGGCCTCGGGCACGAGACGCCTCGCTCGATCGAAGCGGCGGCGGCGGCGGCGAGGTCCCACCCTGCCCGCTCCATCGCCGCCGCCATGACCTTGGCGAACGCGCGGATCGACTTGACTGTGTATCGGAAGAAACAGAGAAAATGCGTCACATTGAGGTCGGAGAGGGGGAGGTGATCGAGCATCCGCAGTGTGGCCCGATCATCGGGATGGACCTGGTCTTCCATGATCTTGTTCAGCTTCTCCGACTCGGCGAGCTGCTCCTGGAGAACGAGAATCTCGGCCTCCTTGTTCTGAAGTTCGCCTTCCATCTTCTTCCCGGTGATCTGGAAGGCCTTGATGAGGTTCCTATGCTCCTGCAACTCCGCGCGGATGAGGGATTCTCGAGCGCCGCCGCCGCCGCCGCTACCATGGATCTGCTTCCTACAGTACGATTGCTTCATCTGGGACAACTGTTTCAGCTCGGACACCACCACCTGGTCGGCAGACTGGACGGTGACGGGGTCATACGGCGACTGCGCCGTCTGGAGCTGGGCATAGGCCGCCTTCACCGCGGAAATGCTTGCGAACATCCTGGCCAAGAGCGCTTCCATGGCCTCCTTGTCATGGAGCTGCTGCTGCTGCCGCCGTTTCTTATCGTCCTCCTCCGAGAAATCCGGCAGGGAAGGCAGCGAGACATCATCGAAACGCTCCGGGAACATGTCCTTTTCGCCGCCGCCATCTTCGGAGACCATGCCGACTGCTGCCCCGCTCCCCTTCCTGGCGCGGCGCCGTAAGCGGACCATCCTGGACAGCGTGGTCACAGCCCGAACGAAGCCACCGCCCACGTTGGAATACTGCGCAGGCCGAGCAGTCTCCATCGTCTCTACAGGAAGCAGGTGACAGTCAGAAGGAGAAGCTCAAGGAAAGGGTGGGCAAGCGATGGGGAAGATGATGGGGGCAGCGTTGCCACGTCGTCCTACTTGACTACGTTCGGGTCAAACTATGAAAGGTTTTTTTTTTCTATATACCCCTTCAAGATATTAAAACTCGAAATACTTCCCTAAAATTAGGCTGTAAAATAAAACACAGCTCCACTTCGGATTCGTATAAATTTATAATATTCGATTGTAACAAAGATCAAATATATCTTCTCGTTAACCGAAACGGACGTAGAAAAAATTTGAAGACGTGTGTCAGACGGCCAGCCGAGGACCAAGATGTTCCGATGCAGATGCCGGCATCCCATGCTCATCAGTGTAATAAAATGGGCTTCTTCCCGGCAGGAGGAAACCGTTGCCTCTGCGTAAATAAAGGTTTCATTTTTAGCGTTAATCAGTGCCCCCCTCCTCTTCAACCACTGGACTGTCCATCTATCCTATCAGACAATCTGGAGCGTGTTCTGTAATGATGATGTGGGTGGTCCTCGGAGGGTGCTCCGCCGGACCTACGCCTACGGCGGTGCCGAAAGGCGGAGCTTCTTGCCAGAGCGTACGGTCCGTCATCCGTCGGTATCACGGGCCAACAGGCAGACGAGGAAGCCGTTAATGAGCGGAAATTAATCCCCGTGCTGGTGACACTCGTGGAGCGCCAGACGAGGATCTTTCAAATCCCCGTTAACGATCGTGAATCAGAGACAGCCTGGGCACTGGGCAGAGATAAGAGTGCGTAAGACCGAAACATTTCGTGAGCTATCGCCCCCTCTGAACTTGGACGGAAAGCGGGACGAAGAAAAGGCCGGGAAATACCAGAAGGCGGAGGAAGGTAAGAGTAACTGAACGGGTTCATTCGGGCCGAAGAAGGGAAAAACACGGCAAAATAGCGAACGACGAAGCAAAAGAGGGAATACTGGTAAAGAGAAAGACGAAATCTTTGGTCTATGATGTTCCTGTCGCCGAATCTCCTTTCAGCGGCTAGGAGAGCAGAAATCAATCCGTTACCTCGTTAAAAGTAGCGTCTTTCTGAGCTATGATCCGCTCTCGCTTTCTTCGGTCTCGTCGAGAGAGCCTTGGAAAGATAGAAAGGCGCGCACGGCGCTGAGTCGTCGGAGGTGTCACCAGAAGGCAGAAACACTCACCGGGTCGGACGACGGGGCAGAGCAAATAACGGGAACTTCGCGCTTCTTCCCTCTCTCCAAAGCTCTCACCTCTCTGCCGCCGGGCGCCGACGCCTCCCTGCTCCGCTGCTCGAGCCAGACAAGGTCAGGAGCCGGAGGCAATGCCGCCCATGTCAGATCCTCGCTGCCTGCGCTCACCGGCTGGGCAAGAGCGAGTGGTGCACGGCCGATCCCTCTCTTCCTCCTACTCTTTCCCCTGGTTTTACACGAAAACGGTCGGTGAACGGAGACGGCGGAGAAGGCGTGGAGAGGCGAAGGCAGTGGGGAGGGAGGAGAAGCGATGAACAGAGCGGCGGCGCCGTCGAGGAGGGCGGGAAGAAGAAAGGACGGGGTGGAGAGGCGAGCGTAACAGAGCAAGCAAGTTTCCTATTTGTTTTGTTCTTTCCGGGCTGCCCCTGACAAATTTCCTATTTATCCATACTAAATATGGTATTCTCGCCTCTGCCTTCAGTTAATATCTATTGCAAGAGTCACTATAATTTATAGCACCGCATCTCCGACGCTGGGTAATCGTAAATAATACGGATATATTTACGAGTTGAATTGAAGTGAGTAAATTTTTTTAATATATATATATACACGTTAGCATGATGTAAAACTTAATGGTCCGTTTGCTTAGAGTTTTAAATTTGATATTATATCAATATTGAAATTGATAATTTTAGAAGGTGGCGTATCAATATCAAAATTAATACAAGTTGACACTTGTATTACATAATATGTTTTATTTTCACCATTAATTTCAAAAATGATACTATTAATCAAATATTTCTTAGTAATTACAATAAATATCAATTTTAAAATTGATAGTGACAGAGATGTCAAATAGTGTTATCAAACAGGGCCTAAACCTTGCGGTGAGATTAGTACGCTTTAACGCCCGATTTGGTAACACTATTAAGTACCTCTATCACTGTCAATTTTAAAATTGATATTAATAGAAAACATAAAGAGGTGTATGAGTAATTGTATCAATTTTAAAATTTGTAGTGCAAACAAAACATATTATGTAATACAAGTGTCCACTTGTATTATTTTTGATATTGATACTCCAACATTTGAAAATATTTATATCAAAATTGATATAGTACCGAAATTGAAACTCTAAACAAACAAGGCATAAGCGTTTTGTACCTTGTCCGTATTAATAACGGAAACGTTAAAAGTATCTTTGTATCATTTGAGTTAGGCCGTTTGTTTTGACTTAATTGATGTGGTGTATGTCTTCTAATGTTAAAACTACTCGATAAAATGCTTGAGAAATTTATTTTAAAAAAGCACTTTTTAAAAAACTTATTTAAAAATTTATTGTTTTTAATAGGTTGAATAGGTAATGGGGTGTTTAGTTGCATGACAATTATGGGTGTTTATGATTTGTTTGATCTAATTTTAAGTATTTTTGTTCGAACCAAACTAAATCAAACATTCTCTCAAATCAAACCAAATTAATTTGGTTGAGTTTGGTTTGGTCTAGTTCTAACTATATTTTATTAAGATAAAGTAGACATGTCAATACATAATTTTATATTTCATTTTAAATTATATTCTATTAAATTTTTAGTGTATATGTTTATATATTTCATTAATTTTACCTTAAGAACTTTCAAAACAGATAATTTTTTATAAAAAATATACATAAGAATTATATTAAATAAACTTTAAAAAAATTTAATCTATTTCAAATAATTCTATTTATCAATTTGGTTTGATTTATAGAGTATTAAAAGCTAGATCAAGTCAATTGCTAGTTCAAACCAAATCAAATCAATCCAAATTATTTGTTTGATTTGATTTTTCAAGTTGAACCGAATAATGAATAGCCCTGATGATAATTTGAGATTTGGCTACAATTTTAATTTGAAATAAGACTTGTTAAAAGAGGTGTTGTGCAAACATGACGAAATTATGTTTTTAAAGTGATTTCCATCTTGGACAAAAAAGAAAATCTCAACTTTTTTATCTTGTGGTCCACTCACTTGTTTGGTAATATATGGTAGTTACTCTTTCTTGTTATCACAATTCTCCAAACATAAATCTTTTTTGTTATTGGTTAGTTCATATTTTATTTTAATATAATTTTTAAACATGAAATTGTGCAAAAATTTATTGTGCAACCAAACACCTTATGAAATTTTATGTTCCACAAGATATAGCAAAAGTTAGAGATGAGATAAAAAATTTAGATTAAGTCAAAACAAATGTCACCAACTATGATTTGTTCCTTCCAGTTTGTTTCAGTATCTTATTGATTAAAAAATTGTGTCATGTTCGTAAAACTACAAATTTATAATTAGTCATTGATAAAAAATAGTAGAATGTAGTCACTAAGTGATTTGCAAAAGTTAACAAGGATGCATGATTATCGTTACGATAAAATGATAACGAGGTGTTTGGTTGTACGATAAATTGAGATCTTATTATAGTTTTATATTTTATAACAAAAAATGTTTACCCATCAGTATAAAATTATATTTTTAAAGAGATTTTTTTCCTTGACAAAGAAAGAGGCGAGCTTCTTTTTTCACACACATCGTGTCCACTATTTTTCGTTATAACATATTATTAAACATGACAATTTTGTTCACACGTTATTTGAATTTATTTTTCTATCATAAAAGTGTATGAAAATCTATAGTGCAACCAAACACCCTGTAAGTAAATCGCGTGGTGTTTGATAGTAATTTTCTAAATATTGAGGTATTTAATGTTAAATTTTAGTATTGTATCGTTTGAATATGATTTTAAAAAAAACAAATAAAGTCGAATCAACAAATATAATAGCCGGGCACGGGTAATAGGGCGCGGGGGTGTTTGCAAAAGCAAAGTAAAAACAGGGCTCCACAGTAATTTCATGTCGGTCTTTGCACGATTCAGGCGATAGCAGCTGGCCTGCACGACTCCGATGATGCGATAAGAAGATAATATACTTATTTATTTTATCTATATTTGAAATTAATCAGTACCTCAAGCATGAAATAAAGAGTGATACAATTCATCGATAAATATTTGACTATTGATATCTGGAGATTCTTTCTAGAACCAAAACATGCTACGTAGCATACATATCTGTTCGTATTAACCTTGATATTAATGCCATGTCGTCTACAAATATCACGTTTAAAGTTGTTATGATTTTATTTTTGATACTGTAACCAAACACGTATCTAATAAAAACTTGAGCTCGATATAATGTTGACAGAATTTAACGATCTATTTTGTCAGAGCATATATCAATTTTGATATTTATAAATGTCAAATTATTAATATCGAAACTGATATAGGTTTGAACAAAAAAGTTGAATTTGTTCTGTTTGACGTATAGTTAAATATTTATTCAATCAAAAAAGTATAGTCAAACAGAATTGAATGAATTCGGCTCGTGGAAACAACTGGTCCAGTTCCTTAATGGCGGAAGGAATAACCCTAAGCAGCAGCCACCATCACCGGTGTACATCACACTGCCGGTGGCGGTGGCGAAACTGGTTTTGTGGGATTGCTTTTCTCCTCCGCCCGCGGTCTTTCCGCAGATGGGAACGTGATCCAGTTCGAGAACCGGTACCTGGCGGAGACCAACCTGGAGGGGAACGAAATGGGGGGTGACGCCGCACACCGTCAGCGTCTTCCCAGAAGGCGAACTCTTGGCGGCGGATTCTGCGAACAGCAACATTGTCAGCATCACACCTCCGCTCTCCCAGTGTATGTGGCTCTGCGTAGCATCCTGGCTTCCAGGTTGTTCATCGCTGTCGGAGGAACGCCATGGTGTTCTTAAACAATCTGGGCTAAATGTATTTGTATTTTCAGATTGTAGGGCGAGGCCGGTAGCAGGGTCCATTCAGGGATACTCCGGCCATGTGGATGGCAAGCCTAATGAAGCCCGTTTCAACCATCCGACTAGCCTTGCCATGGATGACAAAGGGATTAGATACGTGACCTATGCATCTAATCAGGCTATTCGAAAAATTGGAGAATCAGGCGAGCTACAACAATAGGTTCGCTGATCTTAATTACTAAACACACTATTATCCATGAGTAAGACCATTTCTTGTACTTTGAGCCATTTGCAGTATCTTGATTGGCATTCCTTGTTGGACTTGCTGTACTTGTATTTGAATACTTACATCTTTAGTTTTACTTCGTAACTTTTTGGTCCATCCCTTCTGTTTTCTAGTACAATGTTCTTTGTGTAATTTTGCTTGTCCGAAGTCGATATCTATTTGTCTAAGGGCAATAGAAATTGACTCACGAGTTAGTTGTATGTGAATCTCGTTTGTACTTGCAATGTCCAACGAATACCCTTGTGTTCAGTTTGCTCTGGGTTTCTGGTTGTTAATTATGATTATATTTTGTGTATCTTGTCCAATACGCAACTTTCTTAGGTTACTTGCTATTTACAATGTTGACCGTATGTTTATGTCCATGTTCTTTTCTCTTCAGACATTATGATTTGTGGGATATGTTTCCTGCTTCCTTAAGCATGGACTCGGATCTTCCTTAAGCAGTAATCACAAAGAAGGTAAAACATTTTTACTGAGTTATTTTTATCTACCTTAAATGCCTAGGTGAGAGTATTTTTGTCAAAATTTTTTAATAAAATCTGAATAACAACATTTCCAGGTGCTTTTATGTGGACCAGTGGAGGTACTTAATTTTCAAAAACTCAATATTTCATGGATTTTTTAAGACTTTTAAGTTTTATGAAAACATATAGAAATACGAATAATTGTGGGGATGGCTATGTAAACACCCCTATAATTTATGGCCTTTTAAATATCCCATCTATATTTCTGTTGTTTAGCCAGATATTTTGGTTCGGAGAAATTTCTTCTCTTATTGCAAGTCTTCCTTGCTTCCATTTTTTTTATTCTATCCTACGTATATAAACAAATTTTTTTCTAGGCTCAAATTTTGTTGTAACTCGTTTTCTGTTGTTTAGACATATATTTTGGTTTGGAGAAATTTCTCTCTTATTGTAAATCTTCCTTGTCTTCATTTTTTTTTTGCTTTTTATCTATCTTACGGATATAAACAAAATTTCTCTTTCTAGGCTCATTTTTCGTTGTAATTCATTTATTTTCTGTTTTTCAAGCTATTGACGAAGTCTTGTTTTTATGGTCACATAAAAAACAGATATTTTACTGTCAGGCTTTAGATGCATGCTAAAGATTAGATAAGTGGTCCTATCAAGTTAAAATGCTGATGATGATAACACTTTGGCTACCATAAAATTGGTTCAAGTAAAAGAAGATGTATTGTTTTTAGTCTAATTAATTGCATAACACTGGATAGACTATCTTGGAAAAAGTTGTGTTTTAGCTAACCATCCACTAACATGAACGAGAAGCTAGTGATGGCAACAATCTCTCTGATGCATTATCATTTAGCAATACCGTAACTTCTCAATTACTTGTAGGCCCACAATATATCATTATTATTTATCATAAGGAACTTGTATAGTTGTATCGTACAACATTGTGCTTGCACAGTACATAGTTGGTGCTGTATATAGTCACCCATCTACATCTTATTCTCTACCAACCATAACGTGCAATTAATCAGTTGGAATGCACATTACTAGATTATTTTTCCTTTTTAAGATGACTCAAACATGTATTTTCTGTTATAAATATAGTAGATGTTGTAAAATAAGGACCAACAATATGGTAGGTCCTTCTTTTCCAAGAAGAAAAGTAAGTCCTCCATGAACTATTTGCAACAAGGGCATTTACTGCTTCCCACTGTGAAGTGTACTTTAGTCTATATTTTAATAGGGAGACCTTATATTTCTGAAGTGTACTTTTGCCTCAAGTCTGGAACCTGTTCCTCCAAAGGATCAGGTACGCCTTTCACCTACTCCACAAGATAACTGAGCTCCTGATGAGGTGGTACAATAGCTACAGAAGTATGGGAGATAAATGAGCTTGGTGGATGATTCTTAAATGTGATTTTACGGGCTATCCGGCAAGAGTGAAAACAAACGTGTATGTGGCTTTGTTTATTTGTTATAAAGTGGGAGAATGGTGCAGGGTCAAGGACCTGGCAAAATGTTGCAATTGTTGTCTTTTCCTTGTTTAGTGACCTGGTCCTCCAAAGGATCCGGTACTCCTTTCACCTACTCCACATGATAACTGAGCTCCTGATGCGGCGGTACAATAGCTACAGAATTATGGGAGATAAATGAGTTTGTTGGATGATTCTTAAATGTGATTTTACGGGCTATCCAGCAAGAGTGAAAACAAACTTGTATGTGGCTTTGTTTATATGTTATAAAGTGGGAGAATGGTGCAGGGTTAAGGACCTGGCAAAATGTTGCAATTGTTGTCTTTTTCTTGTTTAGTGACCTAGCTGTGCAATATCTCAGTATTTAGTCTCCTTTTATCTTCTTTTTCTACCCCTTTGGCGGTCTGTTTAATTGTCTGGAGTACTTTGTACCAGACACCATTCCAAAAGATACTTTCCAAAATTTTTAAGGAATAACTCAAGCCCTTTCTGGAAAGATGACGACAATAACTGAACTGTAATCCTCAGTGCATCAGCAATCTGAATACATTCCTTCTGAAGGTTCTATAGTTTTGTTATTTCAAGCTAGCCATATTGCCTATAAGCTACAAGGTCCAAATCAGTAATATTCTGACCAACTGTTTCTTCAATTCGAAGAGTAATTATGCCTCCACTCTTTCTGATACTTAGGTTTGACTTCCAATCAAATCTTTTCACTACAGATTTTTTGTGTTTACATCAATTTTGTTGAAGCGTATTTATGTATCTGGACTGTTTATGCAGGAAGTTTATGTACTTGCCATGTTAGTACTTGTAGATGTACAAAAATTGACATAGATACTTAATATTTGTTCACTTATCATTTGGTTTCTGCAGCAATTTTAGTTTTTAGTTTTTATGCATTTGTGCAGGATGATTTTCTTGGAGAGATATTTCAACTTATAAAAACTCTGAAAAAACACATCTCATCATTGATAGAACATGCAGATGCTCCTTGGCCATCTTTTGGAAGACTTCTATCAGATTTGTCAAAGTTTGCTATGGGAGGATTTTTTTTGATACAATTCTTTGCCTTAGTCCGCTCCACTCCCTTCAAGGGAGATCCAAGAACGGCCACACCCCACTTAAAAACAAATTAGTAATACCGGAGGATAAACTAGTGGCTCACCAACCTCAGAAACAGAAGACTTCACCTCGTCTTGCTGAGACATTGCAAACTTACAACACAGGTAGTTCTTATACCAATGCTTACGCTATACCCAAGCTTCAGAAGAGCAGGAAAATACAAGAATTCTCAGAATTTTTTCGATCAAATGAAGCTCCTCAGATGGGATCTAAAGCCTGAGGGAGAGAATTAGGCATCGTGATTGCAAAAAAAGTTCAGAAGGTGCTCTCGGATCTGTTGGAGCCGAAAAAAAATCTTCTGACATGAACCCGGGGAATCAAATTTTGACTATTTCAATGCTGGGCAAATATAACTATGACAATGCATTCCACTTTTGAATAGAGCGAGGGTAGGACAATCTTATTTACTTGGATATATATTTTTTTAGCCGTTTACTTGGAAGGAGTAAAAACGTGCCTCAATGTCAGACAATCTTATTCACTTTTGGGTGATGACAAGAAGGGTTTGTGCTTCATACACGAAAGGAGAGAGGGTTACCACCAGTTTTTTCTTCACCTGGATGTTGAAAAAGTGTACTTGAGAAGGTGGCAGAGCTTTCAGCTTTGCATGTATTTTGTGTAAGAATATGGTTAGCGTATATGGTAAATTGTAGTTTCATGGAAGCAACTCCTAATGCAGTACGGAAAGAGTTGGGACCGGGATGGACGGGAAGGGTTTCTTTTTAACTTTACCTTCTCCACAAATGCCTTCCTATTTTGACGCCACCATTTGGTTAGTTTCAAAATCTATTTCTTCTTATCCGAGGAAGAGGTCGGTAGGAGAAATTATGTCCTTCCGATAAGTGAAAATTACTCCAGTCGGCCTACGTCTTGTCGGGCATGTCCATAGCCTCCTTATAATGCTCAAAAGAGGTCACTTGCCACCTGGCCCTTCGACATCTCACCGAGGATCTCTCCTCCCCGTTGTCAGGGACATCTCCTCGCCACGGGGGCTGCTGCAGGCTGCAGCCACTGCTTTGCGGCATCACCTCCTCCGTAGGTGCTGCTGTTGCTGCCACAACCAACCTTGCCACGATCTGCTTCCTCTGCTGGTCCTACTCTTGTTAGCGTGAGCCTCCTGCTCCACTTGTGCTTTTCTTGCCGCTGTGAGCAACCTTGCCTGTTGGTGTTGCTTTCGCCGCCGTGAGCATTCTCCTCCTCCGGTGTTGGTTTTGCCGCCGTGAGCAATGTTCTCTGCCGGTTTTGCTCTTGTTGCCATAAGCAACCTCCTCTATTGATGTTACTCTCGCTGCTGCCAGCTTCCTCCTTCACTGGTGCTGTTCTCACTGCTGCGAGCCTTCTACCTCTGAATTTTTTTTCTTACGGCTTTTAAACTTTTCATTCCGATGCTGCTTAGAAGCTCACCCTTTGAATCGATTGCATTATGTTTTTCTTCTGTGACAAATGAGCGTTTGATGAGTTTAGCGTTTGCTTATTATTGGTTTTGTTGGATTCAATTGGTCTGGACGTGTATGTGCTGAGCATCTGTGTGCACACTGACTTCTGCTTATACCGTCTCCTTTTGCTGTTTGATTAGGGACCTACGATTCGTGTTCGATTGATCCTTCATTCATTGTTGGATGTAAACTTCTAACGTCTTCAGTCTCATAATCATGTGATCGGGGGAAGGATTCAGCCGAATCAAAGAATTTGCTGTTCACGCAAGGAGGGATTGCATGTTCTATATACAGGTAGCTTTATCTATATTAAACGTTACACATTTTATTAGAGTTTTAAATCGCTTTACATTTGCATTTTTATTTTTATTATGTCAATCAAAACTTTTAGATGTATAATTCGTCTATTGTTGTCAAGTAAATTATTTATTTCAAATATTTTATGATAGTACGAATAAAGACAAGATTATTCCAAAGATAAAAGTCATTTGAGATTCACAAATTAACGTGATATTTATTTCCGGGACCAATTGGGACATGTGAAAATATTATCATTTCATCAACAATTTATTTAGAGGATATATATACACAACATCAATTCGTTTACCTAACAGTCCAAATGAATCGAATCAAGTAGAAAATGAGAATACGGCTAGAAATGATGTATCAATGGAAACAAATCACAAATCTACTATAAGATATTTATTGGTCCTATTTCTTCACTTTGGAACAAGAAGATAAATCATACACGAATGACATCTCACATGAAAGCTGCTATGACATTAGTTCAATCAAGAGGACAGTGGAGATGAACTTGCAAGCAAGACATCAAGTATTGATGGAGTAACAAAGATGTTAGAAAATTACCACGTTTAAAACTTGGTGGGCGTATGTACATATGAGTCGTAACAAGATTTGTGAAAATTGAATATTGTAACTATTTGTATAGATGAATATAAAATATAAACTTTCATGGTTAAAAAGTTCATACAAATAGAGAAGAAAATAATGTATAACAATGTCATATTATTTTTTGGTCTTTCATTTAAAAATAAATGGAGCATCTAAGTTTTATTATTTTATTGTTTATTTGATAAAAATATCTTTTGATTTTTGATATGATTTTCATCCAAGTATAATTGTACATTTTATATTTTTACATAGGATGCGTTCAAACAATTCATGTCTCGGGGATGAAGTATTTTATGAGTTAGTTATTTTTGCGTTAAGTTTGATTATATATAATGAAATATATTTATATAAAGATTCGTGTCCTATATCTTCAAATAGAAGATTTTACAAAGTTTGAGAACTATTAGGAGGTCATTTTAACATTCTTATAATATGTTAATATTTGTTTATTTTTTTGATGAATTCAAGAAACATGATCTTCTTCACAAGATATATAGTAGTTGAAGAGGTAATAGTTTTATTTCTTATTATTATTGGTAAAAAATTGTTTGATTTGTGACATGAGTGATTGTTTTTATTGATTAAGAGAAACTTGTAATCAACATTTCAACGGTAAGCGGAATGCAAAAGTATGCTACATTGAATATCGTTTCACAAGTTTTGATGGAACACATAAGTTCATTGCAACAAGAAGTATATGACTATTGTCAAAAATTGTATTGGAGGAATAGATGTAAATGGTTGTAGGACACAAGGTACTCAGATTGTTATAGTTCATTGCTACATTTAGCGATAGTTATAACGAGTGTATAACAAATGGCACATATAAGTGGTTGTAGGACACAAGGTACTTAGAATGTTATTGTTGTTTGTGATTTCAACGTATTATTTATATTTATTTATGTAGGACATGAAAAAAAAATCAAGATACACAAATTTTATCAGATTATATTTGTGATCCGAATTCTAGATTTTCTAAGTCGTCAATAACTAAATATTTCATTTACAAATGTATGATTTTGTTCCATATTTACAATCTAACTATCTCTATAGATTTTTTGTATACGAAAATATTACTCAATAGATGATGATTTCATTGATACATCATGTTTTTTAGAATTATATTGTGATTATTGTTATCATTGTGATTGTAAATGTTGAAATAAATTAGAAATATTTAATTATTTTTATTTGTCATTAAGAAATGTATTATTTTGGTGTACTTAGGAAATATTGACAAATTTTTTATGATATGCCTTGTTGTCATTTGAAAAAAAATGTGCAAATTGTAGTTTTTTAATGAGTTAATTTAGGGAATGAGTTGGTCAGAGAATTTGTTGAAAATGAAACTAAAACATAAAAATATTTTAACGTTATGAGTAACACCAGGATGATTTTTTTTTGTAAATAAGATAGAAGATTTGAAAATTCTTTGGCAAATTTAATGTTTGGACAGTAGTTATTTTATTTAAAGAAGTGTTAGTTTAATTAATACCGGTACATTGTTACATGCCCTGTTGTTACAATTGTGTTTTTATTTCATCATATAAGATCTTTTTATTTGAATGAAAATATTTTATTGTTTTGGAAGTTTTTTTCGATGGAAAAATTGTAGTAAATAATTTTTACTTAATTTATAGAGAAGTAATTTTTCGTGAAACACTTTCTTTGTGGAGATGCTCCAAAGAGAAGTTTATTTCTCTTGAGTTCTCAAAGTTCTCTCAAGTTCTCAACGGATGTTGCTTTTGGGAGCTTCATTGGATTTTGTCCCCTCTAACCCCCTCTTCTCCTGCAAAAGGGGATAGGATAGAAGCCGTATTGACGATCATCAGCATTTTCTTTCTCTTGATTTTCTAGGTAATTTCCGTCCTTTTCTACTAAGGGATGGTACTTAGAGAAGTAGAAACTTGGGGAAGTAGAATGTAATGGAGGATGGGGATGACTTGTATTTACTCTGATGATATGATGCTGTTGAAAACCTTTCTAAAGAAGTGGGCTCATAATCATGTGGAGTGCAGATGAAGTATAACGACTGAATCACATATTTGTTGGGGCCACTTCCAATAACTCATTTAATTTTAAGTTGTGTTGAATTCACTTTTCTAAAAAGATGATTGATGGGAATTATATGTCGTGTTTGATAATATTATAACATATCTCTATCATTATCAATTATAAAATTGATATTGATGATAATCATTTAGAGATATTTGATTAATGATTTTAGTTTTAAAATTTACTGTACAAATAATACAGGTGTTTGAATTTTGATATTGATATTCCATCTTTTAGAAATATCAATATCAATGGTATTATTGTGACATTTTGATACTATGACCAAAACATCGATGATGGCCCTTTGCTTCCGCTTCAACCCATCACGCAGGAGGGAAACAAGACCAAGAAGACTTGCCACCGTCAGCTTACCGGACTTCAGTGCCAAGCATGGTCTCTTGCAAAACGATCTCTCTCAATTTTTTTTGTTATATGTTCTTCAAGATTGCCGACTATTTCTGGCTTTTCTCTCATACATTACCAGATATACTGCGAAATAATCTACTTCAGGGAGAAGTGTGTATTAGCTCAAAGAACCTCGCGTGCATGCCATGTCCACCGCAGTAATATTTGACGTACTTAAATCTACGTTTGCATGTGCCAACATTCTGGGTATCATCAGATGCTCATACAGTTATCATACAAGGAACTGATGAACGTAGTGTTTATTTGCGAGAAATCATATTAAGAGTTTTTTTGTTGTTACAGCTGCATGTTTATTGCATCACACGGTATTTAGCAAATTTCACGGAAAAGGGTGCTCTGATGTTGTACTTATATATATACACACACACACCTTAATTCTGGCATCATGAAATGATGGTCTTCGCTCTGTCAAACCTAGCTGTAGTCCTTTGTGGTGTGTCTGCCCGTGATTGCACACATCACTGTTCCCTTCGTGATCGTCGTCATGATCACCATCATGCGGTCGGCAGGTCCTTCCTTCGGAAGTCTGGATCCCAACCGGGACGTATCGGGTTCGAGCTGGGAAGCTAATGGTACTACTCCCCCTGAGTCTTGGTATATCCGTAATTATATAAAACAGCAAGCCCAATTCCGCGAACATTCGAAGCCGCTACCCTCGCGTACAAACCCTGCGTCTCCTGTTGCTCGTAGTCTCCCTCTCTTCTTCCTCCTCCTCCTCCTCTCTCTCTCCTCGCCTGGCTGTTCGGTGTACTGGTTCATCCCCCTCCGTCTCCGGCATCATCAGCGAACTGCAATGGTGATGGGGGAGCCGAGGAGCAGGCTTTTGGCACTTCTGTTGCTCTCCATTGCGCTGCCGTGCGCGGCGGCGGCGGCCGCCGTCGCCCTTCTTCCACCAGCTGCCGTCCCGGCCAATGCCACTCCCGCTTCACGCTTCTGGTCCAGGAGCCGCACGCGGACGCTGTTGGCGTCGTCCTCTCTGCTGGACCCCAAGCAGCTCACGGCGCTGCAGTCCATGAACCTCCCCACCACCCGAGACCCCTGCTCCCTCCCGCCGCCCCAGAACTTCACCACCTGCGACGCCGGCGCCCCCTTCCGCCACGTCCTGGCGCTCACCCTCTCCAACTGCTCCTCCGACTTGGACATCTCCACCACCGCACTCCGCGCCCTTTCTCCCACCCTCACCTCCCTCTCGCTCCGCCGGTGCCCCGTCCCCCTCGTCCGGCTCCCATCTCAGCTCGCATCCTCCCTCCGCACCTTCTCCTGCGTGGCCAGCCTTCGTCGCTTAACCGGCGTATGGCTCGGCCGTCTCTCCGGCCTCACCGATCTCACCGTCACCGACGTCTCCATCGCCGCCAGCGGCCCCGCCATCATCCTCTCCGGGATGCGCCGCCTCCGCTCCCTCACAATCTCCCATACCAACCTCACGGGCTTCCTTCCCCGGCGCTGGCACCCCCTCAACCTCACCCACGTCGATCTCTCCGACAACCGGCTCAAGGGCCCCATCCATGGCTCCATCGGTCTCCTCCAGTCCCTAGAGTTCCTAAACCTGAGCTCCAACTCTTTCGCCGGCGTCCTCCCCGTCGCCGTCGCCAACCTCGTGTCGCTCAAGAACCTGTCTCTGGCCCGCAATTCGTTGTCGGGCGCCGTCCCGTATACCGTCTCGTTGATGTCGGCTCTGGTCCATTTGGATCTCAGCTCGAACCAGTTCAATGGCAGCTTGCCTCCGTCGCTGGCGGAGATGAAGAGCCTCAGGTATCTCAGCCTGGAGAACAACAACTTCCACGGGATCTTTCCATACAACGCCTCTTTCATCGAGCGGCTGGAGGTGTTCCGGGTGGGCGGCAACAGCAACCTCTGCTACAACCGCACCCTGCTCTCCTCCAAGCTGAAGCTCGGGATCGCTCCTTGCGACCGATACGGGCAGCCTCTATCTCCGCCGCCGAGCCGGACGACGGCGCCCTCGGGCTCCTCCGGTTACGACCTGGACGACGGCAGCGGCAAACGGAGCCGAGGCAACGACGAGCACCATGGCCCCAGCAAGGTCGTTCTCGGGGTGGCCATCGGGCTATCCTGCTTGGTCTTCCTTATCATTTTCATAGTGTGCCTTTCGAAGGCATGCGGTTAGATCGATCCATACAGGCAGGGATTTCAGGAAGCCAGGGGCACACAGAATCTCTCTGATACACGATTCGTTTCGTGGGGTTTACATTATTTTTTTGACAGATCTGATGTGAAGGAAATGGGGGGAAAAATCCTTCCTTTCTCATATGAAATGTGAGGTTCTCCGAGACTCTTACAAACTCTCATCTTCCCCCTTGTTCTTGCTGACCGGAATGCCGGTTTTGAAGCTAAGATTGGAGCTTCCCTTCACTACTCGCTGTTCAACAGAGAGGTATTACATATAATGTATATGTTCGTGCAATTTCTTCGGTAAAAGAATGGTTTTATTTGTTCCGCAGGGAGGGGCTTTCTGTCTTCCCAATGCCATTGCCGGCTACTTGCTCTTTGTTTATTCCGTTGGCCAGGTTTCCTGGTGCTCTGCTCCTATGAGCATGATGACGGCGATCCTTTGCTTGTGTTTCCTACTTCGCTTGCCCCTGCGGTTCCTCACTTCCCCGGCTGAAATAACCTCCTGTGCGGTGGACGCAGACCCAGACCCCCCCCCCCCTCTTCTCCCTCCGCATTTGCTCAGGCGGATTGTGTTTTGGAAGACGGCGAGTCGGAGAGGCGCAGAGTATTGAATGGTTTTCTTTGCTTTATCGTTGGCACGCTCGATGGCGGCGCCGTCACCTCCCGGTGAGGAGGCTTTTCTTCTGCCCCTCGGCTGCTATGCTTGGCTGATAATGTTAAGCTCCGCCTGCGGATCGGCAAGAGTGAGCTCACACGATTCCCGGATTTGTGACGGAAATTTATCCTTGGTCTTCTTCTTGAAGAGTCCAGATCACCTCAATTCTCCAGTGGAGAGAAGTAGAGTACATCTTAGGTCTTTAATTAGAATGTGTCACAATCCTGTGCCATTTAAGTGTTGGTTCAATAACAATTGATTCATCGTTACTGAGTCATTATTGAACCGGTGAGGTAGGTAATAATTCAATAACGAGTTATATTGACCATAGTAATAATCTAGTAACAATTTGACCATAGTAATAATCTAGTAACAATTTGTACTGACTCCAATAATGGTTCAGTAACATTCATTAATAGTTCAGTAACAAGTTATACTGATTTTTGTAACAATTTAGGATTTCAGTAATGTCTAGTAACACTTCAATAATGTCTAGTAACACTTTAGGAAGGATCCAGTAACGAACTAGTAAGGGTTCAGTAATATAACAATTTAGGATTTCAGTAATGTCTAGTAACACTTCAATAATGTCTAGTAACACTTCAGGAAGGATCCAGTAACGAGCTAGTAAGGGTTCGGTAGCAGTGAACCGGTTGGTTCGGTGATGGGTGAATCGAGTTTTATTGAACTATCACTTAAATGGCATGAGGGTTATAGCATGTGTTTGATTAGGAACTAATGGTGTTCTCTTCACCATGAGACTAAGGTGATCCACACTCTTTCTTGAAGGATGTGGTTAAATTCATCGTTACGAGAGAGCAATGCAGCCAATGACTGATATCTGAGCAGCCACTTTCGCTCGGCGTCCGCTAGCAGGCAGCCCTGCTTGCTTCCTCAGCCTGAGCGGATGTTTCATTTCGCTTATCGTATTTGGTTGAGCTCTTGAGAGTGTGTTTCTTGTCAAAAATCTCTACTTTGAAAAGTTCATTGTTCAACTAAGTTTGGATCTTGCTAAATAGAGGAGATTTTAAAAATAGAGAAAACTAGTCACGAAATATAGTTTTTAAGAGTTTTGGCAAAAATCTCTCAGTCATGTTTAAGGGTGTCAATGGGTCAAACTTGGCCTAGGTCGAGGTTGTTCCCGACCCGGCCCATATTACATTGTTGGCCCGGCCTACAAAAATTATTAATTTGGCCCGACTCAATTTGACCCAACCCAAATTTATATTTTATAAATGAATGTTTTTTAAATATGATAAATTTAATTATTTAAGATAATATTATAAAATTGATAGTAATTTAATTAAAAAATATTTTTAATAAGTAAAAGTGATATTTTTGACATAAAAAACCCGATTTAACTTGTATCAGCCCGCTTCAGTCCGTATGTCGGCTTAACTAAAGCTTGCAAGCCAAAATCTTTGGCCTGTTAAATGACTTGCGGTCAGTCTCGCCCACAAGTTCACGGGCCGCCCAGCCCATTTCCACTCCTAGTCCCGTTCATGATTTGATTTAGTTTTAGAACAAAGTTTCTCTAATCAAGCCAATATATGCTCTCAAACCAAACTGAATTTATGCTTCGAATCATGTTTGATTAATATATATATTTATGTCTAAATAGTTCCATTTGCTTCATTTTTTGATCATATTTTACCATAGTGTATCTATTTATACATATCATTTGTTCATCTTAATTTTTTTTTAAATATTGACCTTACGTTAAAAAGTACAAATGCTGTTAATATGCTCATGTTAAAAATAAATATCCATTCTAAGGGACCAGTAATCCAACCCAAATAAAACATAATCAAATTAGTGATTTTCAGTGAACACCCTAGCAAACACTCATGCTTAAGATAAAAAATTAAATATAGAAAAAATGAATGATTTACAACAAGATTAAACACATGAACTCTGTGTTAAAACTAGAATAACGAAATTGAGTTAAAGGAGTAAAAGTTAATTTGTATTCTTATTTGAAGCAGGAGTTAAAATTTCCAGAAGACAAATTTTGTTAAAAGCGGGAGTGAGGGTGAGGGTGGCTTAACCAAGCGGGAGTTGAAAAGCTCCCTTTCCTCGTCGGAGCACCGCGGCGGTGTGGGCACCGCCGAGAGAACTCCTGCAAAAGCCCCGAAAACAAAACCCCTTGTCGCCGAAAAATGCTCAAGTTCTCCCGCTTTGTCTTCCTCCTTCCTGCCATCCACCACCCCACCGCCACAGCCATCACCATTGCTCGTCGGGAGTGGAGAAAGGCGTAGCAGGAGAGATGAGGGAGGGGGATGTGGAAAAGCTGAGAGGGGTGGTGAGGGACTGCGTTAGCAAGCACCTCTACTCATCCGCGATCTTCTTCGCCGACAAAGTGGCGGCACTCACTGCCGACCCTGCCGACATCTACATGCAGGCACAGGCGCTGTACCTCGGCCGCCAGTATCGCCGCGCGCTCTACCTCCTCAACTCTTCCCAGATCGTTTTCCGAGACCTTCGCTTCCGCTATCTCGCCGCTAAATGCCTGGTACTCAACCATTTGTTTCATTGTTTGCTTCTATAATGCCAACAAGGGCGACTAAAATGCTATACTTAGTGTCGTGCAATATTAAGTGGTGGTGGTGGCGCGGCCGAAGAAATTTGACTGCAGTGGTGGTGCGATGGCCTTGGTATCAGGATCAGGAGACTCTGTTTGAAAGCAATTATTTTGTAGACTGTGTTGGACGGACATGGAAAATAAGGTGTAAAGGTTGACGTATCTGGGAAGGAAGGCCGGAAGGGATCTTAGGATTATCCAAGGGCGAAATGTTTGATCTAACGATGTTAATGCTTTTAGCCTATTCAAAATCATTTCAGTTAAACCTACAATTTCTGAGACTTAAACTGTTCTTTTTTGCTCGCACAAGGAAGCAAGAACATGTTCAAGGTACCGTGTACTTTTTATGTGCTCTAGCTTGGCCAACCAAGATGGAGAGCGTCACCCATGATAAACTGTCAATACTTAATTTTTTACTTAACTTTGTGCATGGAACTATGTTATCAAAGGTATTTTTCTCAGGCCCATTGCCTCCTCTGCCTAGCCTGCCTCAGAGATTGTTTGGCCTGCCTTACCTTGGAGCCGGCCGAAACTGGGTAAGAAACCCGACTGGAATTGATAATGGTAAGAAACTTGGGTTGATGGCCTAACGTTAGTCTTTCTCAACCTCGTATGTATCCAGTAGCTTCTTCCTTCGGAGCTACCAACCATTACAGTCCCCTCTTAACTCTAACTCTCTTTCAGTCCCTACTGACCTCCTTTCCCTCAGCCCCTTCTGACCCATTGTTCCCTTTCCCCCTTGGCCCTGCACCTCCTGTCTTGATTCCTCTGTCCCCTTTCACTTTCTCTTGCAGTCCTTACGATGGTTGGCAGGATCAGAATCAGAGGCCTGATCAACTAGTGCTGATTCTGATCTGATTTAGATCAGATAGGCAGAATCAACTGATTCCAAGAGAGGGAAACCAATCCAAAATTGCCCCAGATATGTTCTTCAAAAAATATGGAAAAATAAAAAACATAAAAAACAACAATATAGAAAGATTCCAATTCAGTGGCAAGTTGTTTTGGGTTCACCAGGCCCAATACGACCAAATCCAGTGGATCTGATGGTTATAGGTCATTGGCTCTTTTGATATCGGGTCTATCCTCCAGATAAAGGGTATCAGGTCCGATGGACCTGATCTTTCCGTATTTAATTACTTGAGTCATCGGATTTGGCTCCTATCACTATCAAGTTTGACGAGAAGGGAAGACATAGTGGTGCCCTGTGGTGCCGCCACTGCCATCACCACCACCATCAATTTGAGCTGAATCAGTCCTAATATAGGTTGATTCAGTCTATTCTGCCTGGTTCAGACTTCAGTCATGAATACAGAGGTGGCTCAGAGTTTCCTCCCTCAATTGAGTCTGCTTATGCTGATCCCAATCCAAAATTGGCTGATTTTTATTTAGAGCAGCCGATACTGTGAAACTTGCTGCTGACCTAAAAGTTTTCTTGTTTTTTAGCATAAAAATTGGCTACAATTTTTATTTATTATGTTTTTTTATTTCAATTTCAATTTTATAATGTTATCAGTAATTCATAGATGTACATGTAAAAAAATAAAATATAAATATATATATTAAAAAAATAAAATATAAATATATATTAAAACTGTACTTTTTTTAGGCACCTAAGGCACCTGCCTTAAGCACCTTTAAGGTGAGATGAGTATGGGCATCCGTGGTTTGGTTTTGTTGGGATTTTGAAGATTTTTTTTTAAACCAACCCAAACCAAACTACGTCATTGACTAGACCAGACCAAACCAAGGTTCAAACCATATTTTATTTTGGTATAGTATATATGTCAATTTATAATTTCATTTGGTTTTGTTTTAAACTATATTCTATCAAAATTTAGTGTATATGTTTATTTTTTTGAAGGATAGCGCAGTGGTCTAGGCCACGCACACAGAGATGCCAAAATGGATGTACGAACCCGAGATCAAACCAAGGTGGAGGCGCCCTATGGCGGGGACGATGTCCACTCAGCCATTGGCCAGGGACTAGTGTATATGTTTATACATTTTATTTGTTCCATCATAAAACTCTAAAAACAATTTTTTTATCAGAACATATGTATAAATATTTTTAATATTTTAAAATTAAAACAAATATTTAATCTAATTTGGGTTATTCAGTTTATCGGTTTGGTTTGATGGGCTTAAGAAACTAAACTAAACCGATCAATAGTCCAAACCAAACCAAACTACTGGTTTAGTTTAGTTTTTTGGGTTGAACCGAATAGTGAACACTCCTAGAGATGAGGCCTCCTCACCTTAGGTACCTTGTGCCTCACCTCAAACAATAGAGGCATGGAATCTGGTGATTTCCTTTGTTAAATATGGAAGTTGGGTCTATTTATTTAGTAAAATGGATTTTATCAAGTACAATTCAAAGAAATTTGTACACTTACTAGATTGGCACTTATGTTACTCCTGTTTTTATGCCTTGATATAAGGCAAGTCTTTACTGGGACTAGCCGAAATAGTTGGTTGCATTTATTTGTGTAACCAGTCAACAGAATTGCTGGCTAGCGTGGCTTTGGTAAAAACGTATGAATGGGCCTCTACTGGACCATAATAAAATCAGTTGCTGAGCTGGATTGCATGATAATCCATACTCAACTCAACTCAAGCCCAGATCTTAAATTGCATGATAATCCATGCTCAAGCAATTCTGTTGACTGGTTACACAAATAAATGCAACCAACTATTTCGGCTAGTCCCAGTAAAGACTTGCCTTATAATTGATGAGGTCATCACCTCAATCTATAATGCCTAATAATTTAAAATATGCACAATAAGCTTAAAATTATCAACTCGTGTGTGCAAGTTATGGTGATGAATTTAACAAAATGTAAACCATGTACATAGAAATGTAACTATCTAAAATATTCCATGGATATAAAGGCTGAGATGTCAAGGTATTGAGATATATTTAATTTTTTAACATAGAAGATTCAATTAGTGAGTTCAAATATATCCTGACCAAGTTCTGAGGACTTTAAAATGGTTTGCAGAATTGTAGTGGCTTTGAATCTACCGCAGTCTATCTGGATCAGGATAAGAGTAGCCAAGTCAGGGGAGGGGTGGAGGTGCCAAGAATCGGCCTTGCTTGTCTGTCACCCATCCGAAGCCAACAGCCAATTCTGTCTGATACAAGACCATTGATGCTGATTCTTGTGGTAATTGATTATTTGTTTGCAGAATCAGATTGGCATTACCACTTGCGGTCAATATATGCTGATTTTGTGTATATGCTTTAACGCTAATTAAAAAGACCTCTAAGCATGGTTTGCAGGATTGACACTTACTGACCTGATCATGCAGGAGCCTGATCTCAGAAGTTCTTTCTGCGAGGATCAGATTAGACAAGGCTGGATCGGCCTATTCTGCCCTATCCTGCAGCTATCCACGGTGGCTCTAAGGGAGGAGGGCCCCCCTTCTTCCCATAGGTTCCCTGCTCTGTTTTGTGCACGGGAGACAGACCCTGCGGACTTGATAAGACATGAATTCACATTTTATCCAGTCTGTCTGGACTGATAACTGATGGTTCCCAGTTATCAGATCCTGTTATTGGGTGGGGAAGATGGTCACATGACAGGGTGGTATTGGCATATGTGGAATCTAGGCTATGTGTGCAGATTGGCTTGATTGGTTGAGCTGGCCCATCTGAACCTGGGCTGGGTCAGGATTGGCCCTGGCTGATCCAGACCCAAAAACTCTTTCCTTTAAGTTCACTACCTTTGGTTCTCAACACCCGATAATGATATAAAAGAAATTGTTGCTAACAAGACCGGTATGTTATATTTGGCACCCAAGATCAATGTTAAGCAAGAAGACCCCCTTTTACATGAAAATGATAACATTAGATAATGACATTAATTCAATTTGTCATTCAGTATGGTATGTCTGTATCTTATGAACTTATTTAAACTTATTGGTGTGTCTTGGCAGTTTTTGGACATCATTTTGAAGCTTTTTCAAATATGTCCCATCCTTCACGTGATGCATTTTGATTAATTTACCTTTGTCTGTGCAATTTGTATTGCAAGAAAGAGGAATCCATTATTGGTTGATTTTAACTGCTCTTTCTATTTTTTGGGATTTGTCTCAAGCTTGTCTGAGAATGAACACCTGAATGATTATGGCTATTTTGAACTTTTGAGAGGAGAAGGTTTTCCTGGAAATTTGTAAAAATGGTTGAAGGAGAAGGAATAGAGGCAATGGGGATGGGGATGATGAAGGAAGAAAAGTAGAAGAGAAACTAAGAGGAAGGGTATGGAAGAAGACTAAGCAGAGGGAAGAAATCAAATGGTTTAAAATAAAAAAATAATAACATTACTGCTGATTTTCTTAGTTAATCATCGCTAACCTTGTAAGTCTACCCTGTCAATTGAATTTTGCATGTGTGAAAATGAAAATTTGTCCATATTTGAACTTTGACAAAATCTTTTTCTTAATACCCTGTTTTACCATCAGGAGGAGCTTAAGGAGTGGCATCAGTGCTTAATGATGCTTGGTGAAGCAAAGGTAGATGAACATGGAAACATTGATGGCCTAAAAGATTGCAATGCAATGTACTTGGAGAAGAATGGTGAAGATCATGAAATTAATGTATGTTATTTGTTCTATGTTGTTGGCATCTTCAATGCTCCGTAACCTTGGAAAACAATCTTTAATGATTTTTTACACATTCTATGCAGTAATTTGTCTGCCATGCTTCAGTGTATTTTGCTTTTATTTCTTTTAATTGTTATGTTATTGTCTTGATCTCTCTTTTTTAATTTATGTTTGCAGGTACTTATGCTAAATGCCATGTTATCTCTTCTCATTTCTCAGCCCGCTTGTAATTTAAAATATTTCATCTTATCTAGTTGGGGATTGATAACATAGTCGGTTCCTACTAAATAATTTATTCTTCTTGTTGTTTGTTTATTCCTTGGCCATCCTTATTTTGTTGTCCTTTGGGCTGTATGTGTAATTGTAAGCCTACAAATCTAGATTCTGATGCACCTTCATATTTTGTGGTACTGACAATTGCGTTATCTAACCACTAGGCAAAGTGGAACCTAAGTACTATCATCTGAGTGCACTTGGCTTCTCGTGACATGCATTTTTCTTTTTTTATTTTTGGCCTCTCTCTCATCTATATCTCTAACTAAGGGTTCTTTTCATTGTGCCTGTGATAATGGATCAATTTGTAAATCGTGAGGCTGCTCATTGTATTTTCTTTACCCTTTTTACTAGTCTGCAGAATCAGTGGAACTGGATTCTAGTTGGAATTTCGGTGGAATTGGTCGAATCGGCCTGAATTGATCCGATTCTACTGATTGTCACATTGAATAGGTCGATCTGACTGATTCGACTGAGACAACTTAAGTCTCAGTCCGAATTGGTATTGGACCCAATATCAATTCAGTTTTGGCCATTTAAGGTTGATATTGTCTTTGAAAGACCGATTCAATTCTAGGGCTTGGTGATTCTGGTGATCTCTAGGCAATTCCGATGACCTCCTTGCGATTTCGGAGATTCCAGCATCGACCTTGGCGATTTGATGACAATCCATGTGATTCGGCTTCAATTTCGGCGATTCGACAATGATTCCGGTGATTTAGGACCGATTCTAATGATTCCTTTTAAGTCTTTCGGCGATTCCTTATCTGATTCTTGTTTTTTTCTTTTGTTGGTGAGTCTCTCTTCTCTGTAACTTGGTTTGAATGAATTCTAAGTCCCAATTGACTCCTATATAGTTGATTTTTGGCTTTTTGTAACTTAACATCCGGAATTGACTGGAACTGTTTTGTAAAGGGTTGTTCCAGTCCCCCTTGTCGTGTCAGTCACCCAATACAGTCACCCATTGGGTGATTGTCACAGCGGAACAGCCCCCTTAGGGAGGCTGTCTACACCGAATGGCCTCCTAAGAGGGGGTTATTCGGTCTTCCCTCCATCCCGATTATCTTTTTTTTGGTTTCTTTAATATTTTATTTAATATTTTTTAGTTAACATTTTAGAACAAGGAGCTTAAATGGTAGAACAAGGAGCCTCCGATGCATCGGTTTCCTGTGACATTTGGTTGGAGCACTGTCACATGGCGGATATGGAGAAGAAGAGAGTGCAATGCAAATGGTGTGGGAAGTAAATGAATGAGTGAGTGTTTTAATTGAAACAACACATAGTTGGACTAGGTGGCAATATAAAAAAATGTGACAAGATACCTAGGGAGAGCAGTGAGGTTATGAGGGCTTACTTGTTAGAAAGACCTCACAGAGGAAGATCCGGATGGAACATAGAGATGAGTTGTATGACGAGCTCATGGGGAGAAGAGATGAATACCTGCCTTACAAAGGGAATGGGAAATCTAAAGCTATAATTGTGTATGAGGAGGATGAGCTTTCCATAAACTGAACTGAGGAAGACAATGCATGAAAGTAAGCATGCACAGAGCGAGGAGGCGGAGAGGAGGAAGGGAATATGAGGCTTTAGAGTTGGGGATGTTCTGTCATGTCATTCACAATAGTCGACCCCCACCTAGTGAGGGTGTGGGAGTAGGAGAGGGGACATTTGGGGTGTATTGTCATTCATATTCTACACGCCCAACCATCGCACTAGCCGTGGACGACCCCTATTGCTTTATGAAGCATAGTGCTTCTCGGAGGACATTAAAGCAATTATTTAAAGACATCAAAACAACTGTCACAATTGCCAATTGGGCAATACGACATATTGTCAAGTTTTTCTTACAGTTAGGTATGAAATTTACAATGTTAATTTATTTTTTTAACTTTTTTTTTTCAATTTTTTTAACTTTTATGCTTGTTTGTATATGTAGTTATCTTTGCAAATATATCCACTAGCCCTTATTTTCAAACTATAATGGATACTATAGTTGAGGTTGGACCAGAACTAATAATCTCCAATAGTTGATACATGTATGAAGCCAGTCTAGAGGAGGTTGAGGAATTGAATTCATAGATAGATGGTTTCAAGCTGGTCTGGAAGGAGAGGGGGTGCATAGTGATGTGCAATGGATGAACTGTCATTACAAAGAGGTCCTTGATTATTATTTTTTATTTACTGTTCAGGGGCATCACATTTTTAAAGTCAATAGATGCTTGTCAGATTAAAAATGATGGCTACATATTTTTTATGATGGATGCCGTTGTGGAGGAGATTGGTGAGGACAATGTGTAGATTGTGACAAACAAGACAGCAGGTAAGAAGTTGATGGAGAAGAGACGCCGCCTTTTTTAGGTTCCTTATGATGCACATTCTGCAGATCTTATATTAGAGAATATTTATAAGGAGCCATCGGTGTTTACACTTGTCAGTCAGGCTTAGCTTATCACATCTTTTATTTATTTACATTTCTGTTTACTCTATATTATGAGATAACGTACAGTGGGGTGCGATCTCATTAGGCCTGGTCCCACAAGATTGCTATAAATTTCATTGCCTTGAAGAGTTTACTTATGCATAGACATGCAATGGTGTGGTTCATCGTATCTTAGGAATATATAATGTACATGGCTGATTTGCATAATATGATGGGCTAGTTAGAGATTTTGGCATAGATGGAGAGGTTTATCATAGATAAACCTTTCTAGGAAAGGATTCAATATTATTGCGCAAATACACACTAGGTCTATTTTAGAGAATGTGGTTTCATCATAGGTCCATTTTCAAAATCACTTTACCACTAGATCCATCTTTTCAAAATATCATCACACCCACTCCATTTTAGTTTGTAAATGTCTTTTTAACCCCCTCTATGTTGAAGAAAAGGCATAAAAGTTATTAAAGTAAACGTACACATTAAAATATCTTTTAGTGTTACCGTTAAATACTTATAACGTTATTTCCTATTGATATTAGAAAAAGGATGATCACTGTTCTATAAGGATGTCCGCGAAGGATGTCCTTACAAGCCTGCCCCAACTTGATCGCATCTCCCAGATTTGGGGATGTCCGCAATTTGGGGAGATCGCTGTCCTTACAAGCCTGCCCCAGCTTGATCGCATCTTTTCAAGTGTACGCGATTTCTCTACGGAGACGTCCTCCCCACCGAGCAGAGGAGAAACAGATTTGGCCTTACAAGCACAACCAAGAAATCATGGCATCCGAGTACAGTTACCTGAAAAGGGGATCTCGTCGGACACCTCTAGAAGGGGTTTGCGCATTGCAGTTTGGACTCTCCGCCGATGCCACTCGTCGGACACCTCCGGAAGAGGGACGATGGCACCAAAAATCTTGGTCGCACGCGCTACGGCAATAAGCTGTCGTCGCGGCGGAACGGAAGGAGCACCGAACAATGCTGGTCACGCGAACACCTCCAAAAGGAGCAAATCAGCGTGGTCGGCCTCCGGAAGGGGCAAACTCACCGGACACCGAGCACTGCTGGTCACGTAGGCTAGGGCAAGGACTTGTCTCTGCGCTGGACACCTCCGGAAGGAGCGAACTCCAGAAGGGGTGAACTCATCGAACACCGTCAGACACTGAGCAATGTTGGTCGCGTGGGCTAGGGCAAGGAACTGTCTGCGCGTGGACACCTCCGGAAGTGGAGAACTTGCCAGATGGGATCTGTCTGTGCGACGGAATAGAGGGGCCGTTCTTCACGGCTGAACAGAAGGACCAAGCAAACAAGGATAAAATTGGGATTTGGGGACAGTGTAAAAGAAAAATGGATCGGGTGGTAACATATTTCGGTGTCAACGGACTAGAGAGGATACATATATGGTCAACGGAGTTTTCAGTAAACCGATTTTGTTAATTGGACCTAGTGATAAATTTCCCTATTATTTATCCATTGTTGAGTTACTGGTAAATGTGTTGAGGTTAGTGGACTCATATGATAAAAATCAGATGGGAAATCTATATAATGTAGGGCAAATTTTAGGATAAATGAAAAGAATCTCAGAGCCTACAAAAAGTGGTGGAAACTTGTGGATGACAGATGGGATAGGACATTGCACCATGATGTGCATGCAGCAGATAGTTTTCACAAACTATAATTTCAATATTTTCATTTCATTGTTAAATGTATGTTTTTATCTTACATCATGTGTTGAATGCATGATATTTCTTAAATCCTAAGATCCAATATGGAGGGAATGGTGCAATGACAATTAGGTAGTGAGGGGTATATTGGCTGTGATTAGAAGACTTTCGATGAGTTAGCAAGATATGACAGAGGCTGAGTTAGAAGTATGGGACAAATGAACATTGGACTTGTTTTTGAATAAAAGATATTAACTCTGTAACATTTAGCTTTTTTTAGATGCAATCATACATGATGAGGGTCAAAGTATACTTAGATCCTGATCTTAGATGCTTTTATGACAAGGTTATTTAGGTATATAAATCTACGCTGTGATAATTTACTGTTAAACATATTCTTATTTTGACAACACTAATAGTTTGTTGTGAAATTTTTTTGTTTTACAACTGAATAGTGGGTATAAGTGAGTACAAGAAGTGGATGGAATCCACTAACTTCCATTGTCGTGCACATATTGAGCTAGAGCACCAGTTTTTCCCATTGTTAAAGGAACTAGAGTACCTTTAACTTTATTTACATAAAGAGAAGTAATAGATGAGGTCTGAGAGGCTAGATTAGTTGGTGTTTTGTCACTACAACATGTGCCTGCGGATCAAGAACATCAAGGCCCGCAAAAGGTTGACAGAGGAGATATTTGCAAGATTTGTAGGAGGGCCTTGTATGAGAGAGCTACTTCAGAGTTCCAGGTGCTCGAAGAGGTGGATGTAGACATAATTTTTCAGGAGGAACACCTACTTTCTGTATGGTTAGAGGAGAGGGAAGGGAGGGCACTATCAAACTTTGACGAAGATGATTGTGCGTGGGCTGAAGTGGAACTTGATGGTGTTGTGGGTGAATCTATGAAGGAGGCTGTTTATGACATGTTTTGAAGGGGTTCATACTATTCACTGCATATTAGGAGTACATGGATCCCTATAGAAGCTCAATGGAGCAATATGTTCTATTTAAAATGGAGTAGTTGATTGAGGATAATAGGTGGTGGGAAAAGATGTAGTATTACTGATAGAACCCCTGGTACAAGTGTTTAAATTGGTGGAATCAAATGATAACAATCAAATAGGGTACTTGTACGATGTCGTAGACAAAGCAAAGATAAAAATTAAAGAGAAACATCTTAGGGTTTATAAGAAGTGGTGGAAAGTGATAGACAATAGATAGGATAAAACATTTCATCATGATATTCATATTGCACGTATAATTTTATTTGTTGTGTTTTATTTTATTCTCATAGTAATGTGTTAATGCTTTAATTGTTGGATTGCGTTACATTTGATTAGATATTTCTAGAGCCTAAGGATGTAGTACAGTGGGTAAGTGTGCAATAATGTTGAGGTACTCATGCACATTATCAGTGATAAAGTGTTTGTGTAAGATGCCACAAGATAGAAGATAAGCTGAAATTAAAATGAGTAATTCTTACTTATTTAGTAAGCATTGAACTTGAGCATAAATAATAAACTTAACCGTAATTTTTATTGCATTTCAGATGATTTCATACAAACATAGAATTGAGGCCTATAGGGATCTAATTCTTTCGTATTCACGTGAAAAAGTTTCTTTTGGTAAACTATTACACATTTAGTATATGGTAAACAATGTTATAAGAACATTGCACATTTACTAATTTCTATGTTATTTGTCATTTTTACCGTCAGAGTGTTGGATTCAAATTAGTGGCAGGAGTTGATGGAATCCATTGGCAGCTATTGTAGTTTGGATGTTAAGTCAGAGCATCAATTCATTCCAATTTGAGAGGAAGTGGAGCACCTTCGGTATCATGCACATGAAGAGAAGGAACATGCGGAAGAGTGAGATTGGAGAAACTAGTTTTTTGTCATCAAAGTTGTCAAGGCGACAAGACGTCTAAGGCATTGAAGGTGTCAATTTCGCTTAAATAACAAGTGGTCACTTAGGCATCGCTCAGGTGGTGAAGGTGGTAACATTGGATGTATGCATATGCATGGGTATATACATATACATAATCATAAATATAATTAGATGTTTGTATTATATATATTTATGTTTACATACAAATATATACATAAATATAATTATACTTGTATGTTATAATTGAATGTCTATGTTTTTGTGTTCATACATTTAAATGCGATTTTATTTATGTAATTATATAGACATAGGTATATATTTATTTTGAGAAATAATTAATTTTGGTTAATTATTTTTATAAAATTTAAGTATCTAACATATATTTATAATTATAAGTTTTATATATGTGATAGTATAAGTGATAGTGAAATATATTAATATGTTTGTATTATCATAAATGGGCGTTCTGAATTGCGGATCTATTTGTGCAGTTAAGTTGCGGTGGTCAAAGGGTAGTGTCCCTTATAAGGGTATCAAGGGCACTGCCCCCCGAAAGAAATTATTTTTATTGTGTATAAATATTTGGGGTGTCTAGCCTAGGCACCTAGGTGAATGCCTTGCTGCATAGGCAGTGCCTAGGCGGGCCTTCACAACTATGCACTAGCGGACAATGGAGTTTATGATTTTAGGCAAGTTGTCCAATCGTTATTTTCATATGGTTTTGCACTAATCATGAGTGCTTAGAGTCAATGAAGAATCCAAGAAAATGAGGAGCATGATAGATTATGATGGGCAATTTCATAGTTGTTAGTGATTAGGAACTATATTTTCAAATAGATGATTTGTACTATCTTTTTTATTTAATAGAATGAATATTGGTGTTAATTTGTATTTATTTATGTTAACATCTTTTATAGTTACATGAAAATGTGGTAGACGACACAATTTCTTTTGTTAACAAGTTTTAGAATTTCTCTTATTTTTTAGATTTTTTAGGATTTTTTTGTTTTTTTGGAACAAAGAAAAGGAAAACGGATTGATCCTGATCTGGATTGATTCTGGATTGGTCTTTATGCCGGTGAATTTCTCGGAATCTGACTGATTCAATGTGATCCGGGTTGGATCGGTATCTATTGATCTCAACTCCAATTCCAATTCGCAATCCTTAGTTAAATCACTGGTATTGTAATGAAAATAGAACATGACTTTAAATTTTTTCGAAGAATTTTGAGAATACAGGAACATTTAGAATTAAAATAAATTGTAGAGATTGATTTGTAAAAATCCTATATGTAAATACAAGTATTTGTAACAAAAATCGTAAAAGAATTATGAATAATTCATTTACTTATTCACTAACTCACCTTTGAGAATTGTTTACATATTTGTTTTACAATTTGTTTTGCAACCTTTGTACCAACTTTTACACATTTCATTGTACTCCATACCACAAGTGGATTGCGATGTGATAAATGTAGAGCTAGTGACTCTTTGTTATGTTAGCGGCCTGAGACCAAGGATTGCAGGATGATATTAGAATTGGCCACCATATTGGTGGGTATCGATCCGGATCGGATTGGTCCGATTTTGAGTGATCCATCGGAAAAGATAATGATTCGAAATCACTCCGGGTTAATTATTCAAAAAGAGCTAAAACCTAAAAAAATAAAATAAAGCTTTAGATTGGTTGCAGGGCCGCTGTGACGCCATTTTCGGCCGATTCTGGTGAGGAATCACTGGAATTGTTCTAGAATTGATCGATTCAAATGATTCCGGCCTTGATTCTGACTAAAAAGACAAATTTCAATAGTTGTTTTATCCGGATCGGTGATTTCGTCGAGAATCGAATAGGCCAAAGCCGATGCGATCCAAAAATCGGTTGAACGATCCGGATGGGCCGACTCTGCAACCCATACTTGAGACACCTAAGTTGAGGAAAGGTTCTTGTTATCTCAGGCACCCCATGTGACTAGCTTTGCCAATAGAGGTGAGTGGAGAGTGGAGAAACGTGAATAGGCTAGAGGGGAGTTGTCGGAGATGGTTGAGGGCCCAAGAAGGATGCCTTATTGTCTAATAAAATTTTATAAATTAATAATTTTATGATTATATATGTTAAATTGACTCAAGATGTTATATCAATCTCTAGAGATTTCAAAGAGATCTCCTCTTCGTATTATTCAAAATAAAGCTCAGGTGTGACATAAGATCTCTTGTTTGTCTTTTGCTAACAATAGTTCAACTTTCTGTATTACATTTACGCATACACTTTGATTGACATTTCGATATCCAATCTTTGAGATTTTTTTGAGATTTCTTTTCTTTAGTCTCTTTGAGATAAAATTGAGATGCGAGATGACAATCTTTGATTAGGATTGGTTCTTAGGTCTTGACTTATGATTGAATATATGCAGGTTTAGTGCCTGGATGGTATCGGAGTAGATTGGATTGACCGATCTTGACGTAGAGACATATTGGTCGATTCACGATAGATCCAGCCAATCTTGTCTTATCCTAGCTGAAATAGTATCTCAAATATTTCCCAGGATCAGATCGACAGATGTCGATCTTGTGAGATGACAATCTTTGATTAGGGTTGGTTCTTAGGTCCTGACTAATGATTGAATATATGCAGGTTTAGTGTCTGGATGGTATCGGAGTAGACTGGATTGACCGATCTTGACGTAGAGACATATTGGTCAATTTATGATAGATCCAGCCAATCTGGTCTTATCCTATCCGAAATAGCATCTCAGATATTTCTCAGGAGCAATTTGACAGATGTCAATCTTGCGAGATGACAATCCTTGATTAGGATTGGTTCTTAGGTTTTGACTCATGATTGAATATATACAAGTTTAGTGTCTGGATGGTATTGGAGTATACTGGATTGACCGATCTTGACGTAGAGACATATTGGTTGATTTGCGATAGATCCAGCCAATCTGGTCTTATCCTCTAGCTGAAATAGTATCTCTGATATTTGCTAGGATTAGATCGACAGATGTCGATATTGACCTGAATTGGATGTTCCTGCAAATCATTCTTGGTACTCTATAGTTTGAAAGGACTGAATGGATTTTGTTAGATTAGGACATAATGGCCTCCATCTCTTAGTTTTCTCTTGTTAAAATATGGGTAATCTTGAAAATTGTCATTTAAATATAAGGCGGTGACTGTTTCACTATTTGTTTGGAAATTTTGAGTTGGACAACATAATTTAATATGATATAAGAGTCAACAATTTAATTCAAGTGTTATGCATACGCATTCTATTTTTGTGGTTCATGTAATATAGTCAGAAAAAACACATGAACTGCACGTGGACTGAGGAAGTGTGTTTGGAATAGGCGCACATGAAAAATCATAAAAATTACCATATGAATGCAAGTAGGTATATTTTACTCATTATGATTGAGTTTGATGGACTAATAACTTTAACATCTCTTGTATATATGCTGATGTTAATTTTTTAGAAACCTATTTTTGGCTCTATTTTCTTGTATTTCTACAAATAATGATCATTGTATTTGTAACGCAAGGATCGCGGGATCGGGATCGGTGACCTCCAGATCCGGATAGGCCGATCCTCCAGACAAAAAGGTGATAGTATAAGTGATAGTGAAATATATTAATATGTGATAGTATAAGTGATAGTGAAATATATTAATATGTTTAAACTATCATAAACAGGGCGCAAAGTAGTCGCGGATCGACCTGTGCGGTCAAGTTGTAAGGGTCAAGGGGGCAGTGCCGTTGTGGGGGGTATAGGGGGGCAATGCCGTCCGAAGACATTTTTTATGGTGGTAACGGGGAAGGGGGGGGGGAGTTGGCTGCCTCCCATAGTTGGATCGCCGCTCCTTGCGTTAGATCGTCGGATGGGGAGCCCTAGAGGTTGAAGGGGATGGGGGAGGTGAGAATCAAGGGTGGGAAGGAGGAAGCGGTCCGATCTTCTCCTTATTGGGGAGATCGGACTAGAAAATGATTTGAAATTGGGTCTGGAATCGATCCGATTCTGGACATTTTTGGGGTCTGGGGAATCAGTTGGTAGATCGGCCGATCTTCGATTCCGGACCTGACATTTTTGGGTTCTGAGGAATCGGTCGGGAGGATCGGCGGATCTCAATCCGGATTGGTTGATTCTGTAATCCATGTTGTGATGTCATATATCTTATGGAGAGAGATGAAGGGAATATAAAATAAATAGGTAATTTGGTACCTTTACTTGAATTTGATTAATTTAATTACATTAACTAGATAGTTACATTAGGCTTATGAATGTAACCTTTTAAGGATCTCAAGAGGGTATAGAGCAGAACGGTATCCTTTGATAGGGTTCCTATATCAGCTCATTTTGAGGTTATAAATGTCAAAAGTCCTTCCGTTTTTATATCAATTTAACATTCTATTTCTTTTTTTTGTGTTGTTAGACTACAGTTGTGGCGTGTCGAACCGTTATGAAAGTGATCTTTTGTGACATTTTACTTTTGCCTTTTTTTTGTTTTTGAGTGCCTGAAAATGTATCAAATTATAAATAATTTTACATTTTTTGGATATTTGTATCACTATCAGTATAGATATTTATAAAATTAGAATTAGTTTCCTAATATGAGTTTTTTAATTTGTAAAATCATAAATTACTTTCTACTAGGACTATCTATAATCTTATACAACTTTTTAGGGATCGGGATACAAATGCTGATGATAGGAGTTATTCTAATGTCATATACCTTCAATGACTGAAAAATAAAATGCTTTTAATTTTTTACAGATCATATCTGCAATATGTTTCCTACGTGGCAAGGCATATGAAGCTTTGGAAAATCGCACTCAGGCTCGACTATGGTGAATGATAGATACATACTTCTCATATTCAATTCATGAGCAATCTCACTTATAAAAATATTGTTATTTTGATATGTTTGATTAAACATGCTTTTTTACATCGTTTTTGGGTTCTAGAATCTTTTCTAAATAACTAGCTTCTCAGGTTTCAAGCTCATTTTATCTCAAAAGTCATAATGCATATTCTATCTTAAGTAGGGAAAAATATGCCTCGGAGGGGATGAGTAGCTGGTAAATTTTGTATGTACGAACTGAATAAATTTTTTTGGAAAGTTCATCATACCACTGATATATTGAAGGAAAATAATTAAAAATGTTAGGTATTTGAATAATAAATGGATAATTTACTAATAAATTAAATTGAAATAAAAAAATCAATTAATCAACAAATAAATAAACAATTGAAATAAGAATTAACTATTCTAATAAAACAGAAAACAGAAGTAGGTACATAATAATAAATGAACTGGCCAATAAACAAATAAAAAGATGATTAAATGGGCTGAAGAACAAAAAAGAGCTGCTGATAAGTAATGAACAAAAAAGGGATAAAAATAAAAAATAGACCGTAAATGAACAAAAATAAAGACTGAAAAGAAGAGACTAATGATAAAGTAAAAAAAAAACGTTAGCTCATAATCTGATGATGATGCATCAAATAACAATAAAACAAAACCATCCAATAACTCAATTGCCATAAGAAATCAAATCAGTTAATAATGATATCAATCTGAAAGAAATCATAAAACATTAAAGAAACTTTAACTCATAAAAAATTAGTTCTCATCAACACAAAAGAAAAGAATAAATGAGCAAATAAGTCAAATCAAAAAAATAATATAAAATATCACGGGAAAATGTCTCTTAATCCTTTTATGTTTTTTTTTTCTTTTCATTTCTTATGTGAATGAATGATTTTATACAAAATACATGGCATTGGTGGTTAATCAAGTGTATTTGAGTCATTGTTTGATATAATTAACACCAGATTAATGCGAATTCAGTGAGAAGTGATCTAAAGATATTTTCATTAACCCATATGATAACCTCAAAATCCTAAATGTGCTTAAAGTTTCTTAAATCATAATGATATGCCTATGTTTTATTTTGGAACTCTAACTACATGATCCTATACACATACCCCTGCCGTCACATTTATATATTTTCATATAAATATATTATGACGAGGACAATGTTCATTCACAGAACTCAGAAATTATCTACTCGATTCTGATTTCTTTTTGAACTCTTTGGATATTTAATTATGCTAGCATGCGGCCACACTTCATAGCTGTCAAGGTGACAACCCTTGGAAGCCTAGGTGCCTGCTTTGGCAGTAGGGCTAAAGTGATAATGCGTAGTGAATCCTATAATACTAGAAAATATTTAACTTGAACCTGATTGATCTAGTGACAAATGTCCTGTGTCCTATTGTGCAGTTCGTGGACTCATATTCATGTCTTGTTTTTATTGGTTTCTACCTGACAATTTGAATGCTTATGCTAGTATATCTACTTTAACTGGGTCCTTCATCTTGCTTAGTCTGGCAGTATTCTTTGGGCAAGTATTCCTGTCAGTTCATTGAGCCGTTAGTGGACAGTACTGCTTTGTCCACCTGCCGTTATTTGTTTTGGGGCACTGTTCAGATGTATGTCCTTAATGCGTGTGATACACTGTAATCATCATTCAGTTCTAACTAGTGACGGACTAGTAATTTAGAATAATTTAAAAGATTTCAATATATACATAGAGACACACACACACATCCTTGGCACCTATTCTAAGTTCTCGTTAGGGTGGAGATGGTTTTTCTGATGTGTGAATCAAAATGTTCATTAGCTTTTCTGATGTGTAAATCAAAATGTCCATAGTTGTCTTATTCATTGCTTTGTCCCAGTCAAAAATTGCAAATGAGATATTGATTGGTGACTTAGGTTATTATAGTTTACCTACATTTATCTTATACTTGGGATTTCTTATTTATTTGATCTGTTTTTGTCTGAAGGTATAAAGCTGCTGTCAAAGCAGATCCATTATGTTACGAGGTAAACTGATAAATTAGCCCTTGGTATTGTTTATTAACTATTTGTAAGAGTAGATGGCAGTGGAATTGTCTTTTAGTTTGTGCTCTCTCTCTTGTATATTTCAGGCTTTGGAGAGCTTGATCAATAATTTCATGTTAAGCTGTGAGGAAGGTACCATGGAGATACTGGCATGTTGAAGTGTCAATTTCTTTCTTGCACTGATCTTAACATTTCTTTGCTGTTTTTACTACATTCAATAACAAATTCTACTGTTGGCTGTTCTCATGTACCTTCTATTATTTGACATGAAATATTATGTTTTGCTGTTTTATATCCTACATTAGACACCACTATATTTTATCCAAAAGGATGAATGATTAACATGTTTTCTGTGATACATATCAGAGTCAAGTTTGCTGTCATCAGTACAATTTTCTTCCGAAGATGCATGGCTGTCAACGTTCTATTCTTGTTTATTGAAGAAGGTACACAAATTGCTGGTTGTTTGGGATCATTCTTGAACTAGAGAAAAACATCAGAAATGAAATTTTTACCCTTTTATATCATTCATGAAACACACTATGGGTTACTCAATGGCATGCATCTCCATATTTTGCAGTATGATAAGGAAGATATTGTTGAAGCAAAGTTTAGAGAGCTAGAAAATGAAAAGTGCAGTGTCAGTTCAGCAGATCCATCATGCACACTTAGAAACAATACCGACTTGTTGACATGTAAAGCTGAATATTACCATCAGTGTGGAGAGCATCAAAAGTGCTTTGAACTTACTTCCATGTGAGTTATTGGATGTTCTATCAAGTGAGGTGCTATCATTTCATTTGGGTCTTGATCTCGGGTTCTCTGTTCTGAAAGGTTACTGGAGAGAGATCCTTTCCATTTGAAATGTACCTTAGTTCACTTGCCAGCTGCTTTGGAGCTTGGTCGTTCAAATGATCTATACATTATTTCATGCAATTTGATGAAGGACTATCCTCAGAGGTATGCATTTTTTGTGTGGGTCGTGCTGTTGTTTAATAGATTGGATTACATAATCACAAAAGGGTTTAAAGGACAATGGAATTTTAATAATTTTTGTGGATTCTTTTGAATCATTATGTTGTTTTCTGACATACATGAGATTGTGGCATATTCTGATGCAATGAAAATCATATAGGGTGGTAGAGAACCTCTCCACATGTCAGATTTTTTTTTCTTGAAGTTGACCAGGAACAGGTTGCATCTTGAAAGAAATAAATAAGAAATAGAAATCACAACTTGTGGTCATCAATGAAGAATTCAGCCTTACCGTAGCCCATTAGCTTTTGGCCTTTCAATTTGGTTGATAATTTAGGCTGTTCCAAGGCTGTTAGGTTTGTCTTTTGTAACATAGCAGTCACTTTACCTTTGAGCATGATTGACGGAATGAGCATAAGCCAACCTGATTTTGGAGGGGGAGAGGTTGGGGGACCGATCCACCCCCGGATTCTCACTGGAATAGGTCTGCATCGGGACCAATTCAGCTTGAATCAGCCAATTCTGATGACTCATGCTGGAGTCCACTGCGAAGCTGCTGCTGCAATAAGGTGGGGAAGGCACTCATAACGGGTCCCTGAACTGAATACCAGTGGATCTGATGACTTCCGCAGCTCTGCTTTATTGGGTCTTTGGACCTGATAATATCTGATGAGTTAAGTCATCGGAGCCTGGTCTGATTGCCGACCCCGCCCAATAGGATGGGAAGGTGCCGCGGTGGTCTTGTGGCACTGCCACCGCCCCTGGTGCCAGATAGGAATCTGATGGGAAAACTATATTTATCGTTTTTTTTATTTTTTTGGTTTTGAAGAACTGATCCTGTTAATTTTTTGGTCGTTTTCTCACTGATCCGATCCGGATCTGATTGGAATCAACACACGCCGATCCAGTTTTTGATTCCGATTCCACTTTCTTTGCCTTTGAGAGGTTTGGAATGATATTGATTAAGAGGCCCTTCGGATTTTGAACACTGTTTTTTGTATTTTTGCGTTTTTCACAGCCAATCTATTACTTTTTTCGGGTTTTTGTGTTGAATTGCCAGTTTCTTTTAACTATGAACCCCTTTGGTTTTCATGGAATTGGTTGCATATTTTTGTTAAAGGTGGGATAGTCCCTTCATCAGCTATTATATGTTATGGGCCTGCCATCCTTAATATCATGGTTTTGGTGTGTAAGCTAGTATCAAAGTAGGACACTATCTAGCTTTAATCTTCCATTATCATGTCTCGCTGCTTACTGTTTGAGTGGGAGTGTTAGAGGTGGGATAATCCCACACCTGTTGCTATATTAAAAGTATGGTGCGCATATATATCTTGGGTCTCTCAATCTTAGCAGTTAGCACCATACTCTTGGAGTTTGTAAGATTCTTACCTGATGTTCCTTCTCATATTTTCACCTAAGTTCGAGTTTTTTTTAAGTAGATCTTGTAGTACCTGAATTCTTTTCAAATGACTGGCTGGTCACGTATTATAAGGTAATTTTTTACCTATGTTATCAGTGGCATGAGGCGAGGGACCCCTTGCGTCACCACAACACATCCGATAATTGAGGCAAACAACCACCCGTAGGCTCCAACGTCCGCCATCCCACTTCCGCTATTTGTGTTTGAGCAAAGAAGAGAAGGGGAAAGGAATTTTGGGGGGTAAAATCATTTTACGACTGTTAGAGGAGGATTTCCGGATGTATACCAGTCATAGGGAAGGGTTGATGTAGGCGAAATCCGGCCGGAGGCCTTGTTCCCACTGCAACATTTCGGTTTGATTTGATCTGATAAAAGAAGATCCATTAACTTAAAGCAAATCGCCTCTTAACACTGAACTGGCTGACCAACTGGGTGGTTCAAGCATTTGGCAGCACTTCACGTTAAGTTCTGGATCCGATGCAAACGGGTCCAAGAGACCTGTCTTCTCCACCCGGAATCAGGTGGAGACATGTCTCCTGCAGACAAACGGAAACACGTCCGTGAAATGGGCTGATGACCTAGTCAGTGTGGGCCAAAGTGGGATGTTTTATGTGTTGCCCTGCCTCTGAGGCAAGCACCTCTGATAACATTGTTTTATACAGTGTTTTTAATGATTTGATTCCCACTTTTTAGGATCCATATGTTGTAGTAGTCCTCCCTTTGGCCTTTCAAGGGGGGTTATCATTTCATTGCCTTGAGTACCCCAAGGCATTATTTGCCATAAAGCAAACCATTTTAGAAGGTTTTTTTTGGTAATTTTTTTAGGGTGGCTGTCACAATTTATTAAAGTCATAAGAAGCAACAGAACTACGTTAGAGGAGCTGTCTAGCATCTACTGTGTGGGTAGCTGATGTAACCTCAAATTTATTTTTTACTATGAAAATACATGGTATTTGATCGGAGTATAGCTAATTGAAAGTGGTACGTGTATTTAGATTCAGATTTTATGACATCAACCAAACACAATCATAATCTATTCATATTTTAGATTCAAATATTAATAATCAATTTATCAAACAATCTTAATCATTAAGATTTCTGATATCCATGTAACGTATTCAGATGTAAGAAGTAAATCTCAGATCTCAGCGTTACCAAATGCTACCTTAATGCTTTTCTTTTCAACGATTGAAAGATACACTTTATATGCTATTTGTCATAAGATAATGCCTTTGTTGGACTTGCAGCTTTGTTTTCACATGGCTGCTTATCTTCCAGCTTACACCTTCTCTCCACATTATGCTCAAAACTTAATTAACCAACAAGAGAAAAATGCGTAGATAATGCTTCTTGTCTAATACCCCCTTGAGCTTCCGAAGAAACTAGCTGAGGATCCATTTATCAGATCTGAAAGTCTGGTCCTTTCAACACAATTCCTGACCTGTTGAACCGATTGGTTGTTGGAACCCTTTAAATACGTGACCCCATACGAGCATCTTCAGTTAACTCTGTCATAGGCCTTCATAAAATCCATGTTTATAACCAAACATTTTTTTCTCCTATAGTGCAGCCTTGGATAAATTTTTGAGGCGTCATAAAACTGTCCAAAATGATTTTGTCTTTGTGAAATGCTGGCTGATTATGCCTATCATTCATTGATCACATACATTATTTTATTATTAAGATTTGTTTGAAAACATTTGTAGACTCTATAGAGCAAATTTATGGGTTTGAAATCTTCTACCTTTTCTGTTCCCTCCTTGTATGAACCACTTAAGTAGAGTTGAATAAGTTGATCTTATTATGATGGTGTTGAAACTATATTATTGGAGGTGACTGCCTTGGTTGTCTAGGCGACTAGGCGAGGCCCTGCTGTCTTGCTCTGGCCGTTGTTGCCTGAGGTAACCGAGGTTGCCACCTCCGGCACTGAGGTGGAGCACCTTCTCTTCCTCCGCAGGTTGGTTCAGGTGATCTCTAGAGGCCAGCAGTTGAGGCGGCCGCGGAGGCCTGGCCTCTGTCATCCGAGGCGATGAGGTGAGGCAGTTGGGGCGAGGCAAGGGGTCCCTCACCTCAGCCACCTTGCTCTACTAACTACATAGGTTGTAAAAATTAGTGGTTGCGGTGATATCTTGGCCTGCCACATGCCACTGCTTTGGGGCAAAAAAATAAAAGTGAGAACTCACTGGGACCATGAGATTTGTCAGCATCTAGAAAACACTGCCTCCTTAATTTCTTAATCAGGCAAAACTGTTGAGATGGAGTCTACATCATTGGGAAAGCTGAAATTTATTAAGAGTCACCATGCCTCAACTTTCTAGAATAGTCTGATGGAAAGAACATAAAGCCTTCCCAATGTCAAGGCCAGAGCCATCAATTTTGATGGTAGATATGGCTATACCTTTTCCTTGCACTTGCCATAACATGAAAGTATTTTGCCCTCTTTTAACCAAACCTCTTTTTATTTGTGTTCACTTACTTTCAATCATCAACAGCCATAGCTTGCAGAATCGAATGATTTGGATAGGAATCTGCTGATTCCCGGATCTATTCGGCACCATACGATCTGATTTCTGCCCTAAGACCTAATCCAAGCCGATCTTCTGTCGGAATGGGTCAAAATTTGTTGAACTGGCTTTGATTGGGACTGGAATTTGTTGAATCGGCCTATTCTGGACCGATTTTGGCATTTCGTTATTGGAATCGGGACTTTGATGGCCGACGTGGTGTCTTCTCCTCCCTATTGCCGGATCCCACTTTTACTGGTTCCAATGGACCTGATATGGCCAAAGTCACTGGTTCCCACTTTTATCGGTGTCTTTGGGCGGTGAAGATGCTGCAGCAGCTAAGTGCTGCTGCTGCAGCCAATTTTGGCCTATTTTGGGGCCGAAATAGACTAGATTGTATCAGAATCCTATCTTGATGTTTATTTTGTGTTTTAATTTTGTTTTTAGGGTTTTTTGTAATACCAATTTGGACTGATTCCAGATTGGATTTTCTCACTGTGGATTGGCCGATTATTCCGATCTGATTCAGATTGGATTGGAATCAGGACCCACAAATCGGAGCCCCTATTCCGATTATGTGATCCTTGTCTGCAGCTAGTTGTTATACTCTATTTCTGTTCCATTCTCTTTTTCCTTTTCTGAGAGTAGATCCCGTTCACTTTTAACCCCAGAAAATAAAGTCATTCAAGCTCTAGGGTCTAGCTGGTATTTCCACCATCTCAATTCTATCCCCTATAACACTTCAATTTGGTATCCTGGCCTACAATATTGATAAGGATGACTGTTCACCTCGACCATAATTGGACTGAAAGGTCCTCGTATATTTTGGATTTTTGAGCAGTTACTAGAAATATTTATTTGTTCTTTTTGCATGCAAATATGTATTGTAAAGGACAAGTGCTGACAGACGAACTCTTGTTTTATAGAGCTTTATCATGGTTTGCTGTTGGTTGTTATTATTACTGCATCAAGAAATTTGGCCAAGCCAGGAGGTCCTTCTGGTAATAAACCCTTTTGTTTATGATATTTGAGATATTTCATAACCACTCTTATGGGAGTTCTGATATTTTATACACGTGTATCATACTGTGTGAACCTCTTTTTTCTGCGTCTGTTCTTTAGAAAGAAAGACATCTCCGGACTTTTCTAGGAAAATATGTGATATCCTAAAAATATTAGGTAGTCCGGTGATAGTTTAAAAATATTAGAACCGAGGTTCGGGTTCTTTGAAAATTTCATTTTTGACCCTTCTCCGCCGGATGGTGCGAGTATCCGGCGTTAACTTACATCGAGCAACGGCTCGAACGCCTTTGATTAACCGTCGCGACAACCTGTTTTCGGAGACATGCACATCCACAACATAAAATAAAGAACTCAAAAGGGCAGCGGCCTTTTGGGTCCGATCAGATGCAAACCGATTTGTTTGGGTTTGATTTTATTTGTTGGTTGACTTGAAAGTCAGTTTTGTTGATTTTGGGTTTTGAATCAATTTGTTTGATTGATTTGGTTTTGTTGTTTTATTTGTTTGATTTTGATTTTGGTTGATTCAAGTTGTTTTGGTTTGAATCTGTTTGATCTTTGGACTTAATTGGTTCAAGTTTTTGTTTTGATTTCAGTTTTGATGTGCTTAAAGTTTTAAGCAATTTGGTATTTGTTGTTTGGTTGGTTTTATGAATTTTCAGATTTCTGATTTTTCTGAATTTGAGTTGAATTTTGTTTTAGGTGGATTTTGATCCATGTTTTGAGATGTCGAAACATTGCTTATTTAGTTTCTTTTTGGGATTGATTTTTGTTCGGTTGAAGCTTTGGTTGAATGAATTTTCCAGATTATTGAAATCTGATTTTTTTTGAGTTGACAGATTTGATTTAAATCTGAATTTTGTTTTGGCAGATTTTGTGTTTGAAATCTGATTTCGGTTTGATTTGTTTCAAAAACCGGTTCAATCTTGTTGAAGATCGGTTGTTTGTTGAACCGGAATAAGTTGAATTTCAGATTCTGTTCATTTCTGATTTTTTATTGTTTTGATTTTTAGATTTGATTTAATTCTGTTTTTGTTTGAATTGTTAGGTTTGATTTTCTGTTTTTTGATTTTCTGTTTGAATTTCCAGATTGATTCTTGAAATGGTTTTATTTTTGTTTGGCGGTTTGTTTCGCCTCCGACTCCATCGGGTCGCTTTGAATGCCCGATTTCATGCATCGATATGGACATCAAAGCTTCATTTCATTGAAAGATGGGGTGAAGTACATCGGTGTACAATGTAATTGTTCCTTCCCCCAATATAGGTTTATCTTCACTACTTTGGAAAAAATTTGGCATTACGACGGTATGCCGGCTATTTTTCCAACTTAGTGAAAATTTACCCATCCAAAATAGCTAGCCTTAGCTTGGCCATATTGGGGGAAGGAACCGCCGGCTACGGGAGCATGCCCGCGCCCCCGTCCGGTTCGACATTCCGGCGGACCCGGGGAGTCGTCCAAGGTTGGAGTCCCCACAAAGGGTGGATCTCCTTACTTTAATGTAGCTTTCGCATTCTGGATTTTATTTTGTTCATTTTTTGAAACATAGGCCATGGAGGCCGGTTCAATTCCATCGGCGTTCCGAGCCGGCCTTCAATCTTCATAGGCCCGCCGGGCCTGGCTTGGACTGTCTTTGGGCCGGATGGGCCTGTTGGGAAGCTGCTGCTCTGCTGGCCCTGCTTGGCTGGACCGGCTTGGAAGGCCACCCGGCTATGCCCTTGGCCCGTTGGACGGTTTTCAAGGGGTGCCGGGCTGTCACCTTCAAGTCGGCCCACTTTCTGGCTGCTGTCCACCGCTTCATTGGACCTCTGCAGAACCCGTTTTGGGAGTTTTCTCCCCTGCTGCAGCGGCCTGGAGTGTGGGCGGTAGAGGCTGAGACATGACCTGTGTAGGGGTCTGATTTTGTGGCCGGACAAGGCCAGTGTAGGGGTCTGGTTTGGAGACCGGAGAAGGCCTGTGTAAGGGGTCTGGTTTGGAGACCGAACAGAACCTGGTTGGGGTCTGATTTAGGGACCGGACCGGGCCTGTGTAGGGGTCTGGTTTGGAGACCGAACAGGATCTGGTTGGGGTCTGATTTAGGGACCGGACAGGGCCTGTGTAGGGGTCTGGTTTGGAGACCGAACAGGACCTGGTTGGGGTCTGATTTAGGGACCGGACAGGGCCTGTGTAGGGGTCTGGTTTGGAGACCGAACAGGACCTGGTTGGGGTCTGATTTAGGGACCTGTTTTGGGCCTTGGTGATGGGCCGATCATAGACCTATGTGGGGTCTTTTAGGGGGCATGGTTTGGGTGGCTACAGGTGGCTGCGCATGGACCTGCAGGTGTGCCGAAACATGGGCCTGGGGATGGGCCGAACATGGGCTGTACATGGACCTGGATTGGGGTCGAGCATGGGCTGGGAATGGACCTGTTTGGGGACCTAAAAATGGCCTGTTCAGAGGTCAGTGTAGTCCACTCTAAGGGGGTTTAGTTGGGCCGAGATGAGGCATTTTCTGGAGATGAAGAAAGGATAGAAAAAGGGCTGCTAGAACAGGTTGAAAAGAGTGCCCTTAGAGGGCTACATCGCTAGTACGTACTGCTCCTTCCTACCTTGTCTTCTTCTCTTCTTTCTCTTCTTCCTCTTGGCGGCAGGCAGCAGGTGCAGTGGGCAGCAGGTGCACAGTGGGCAGCAGGCGCAGTGGGCAGCAGGTGCACAGTGGGCAGCAGGTGCAGTGGACAAAATGGCAGCCTATCGGCGTCTGAAGCAGCCCCCCTCTGGCTGGTGCGGCCCCCTCTCTTTTATAGAGGCTGGAGGGGGAGGTGAAGAGCCAGCAGGTGGCCTGTACGTAGGCCTCTTGGCCTCCCCCATGCAATTACTCCATTTATTGCAATTTAATGGCTGGCTGTCCCTTGATCTCCCCAACTCTTTGAATTCCCACCAGTCTTCAATGTTGGACTGACCCTTGGTATCTCCCACGTAGGCTGGCCTCATTGGCTTCTCCACCTCATAAATGGGTCAAGGATGAGGTGGCAGGTTATGTGCGTACAAGGCTTGCTGAGGTGGCAAAACTGGGCCTGTTTTTTTCAATGGCTGCGGCCCACTTCCTCCCTCTCTTATGGGCCTGTACGTAGGTGAGTTATAGGAGCTAGAATTCAGTTAATTAAATTAAGAAAGACTGGGCCAGCTGGAATTTGTGCCAATGGGCCCAATTTAGGATCTGTTTTGGGTCCTGATTTGACCCAATTGAGGGTCGGTCCAGCCAGAAATTGGCCTGAACCAATTCTTTTTTTTTTGCTGCCCCTCCTGTTTCTTTTTTTTTCTGAAAATTCTGACGCCAACACATACCCATTTAAAAATTGTCACCAATGATTTTATTTCTCTCACATGAATCAAATATCCTTTTACTATGTTGTAGATCATCAAGTATTGGTATCATATTTTTTATTTTGATTTATCAATGATTCAATGTAGCAGCATGCAGCATGATACTTGTAGTACTTTGCTTGTAATGCACTTCAATATCTGTGCTTCTGGAGCATAATTTATTTTTATCATTTTTCAGCTTGTTTATTGGAAAATGGTTGATTGAATAAAAATAAAAAATGGTTAAAAGTTTTCTGTACAGGACAGGAAATACGATAAACTAAAACAGAGAGAAAACCATGCTGAGTCTCTAATTCTGGTGCTCCAGAAAGCTGAAAGAGGTGCAGGCTGTTCTATATTCCTGTTGGCAACTTTTGGCGAAGGATTGTGAAATCAGAATCCTAGACTGGATTGGCTAGTGCTGATTCCCATTTGATTTAGACTGGATTGGCAGATCGGAGCTTGGATCGGCGGAATCCCTTGAAGAATTAGCTCGGAATCACCGGAATCGCACCGGAATCGGCACACAAATCTGAGATCGTCGGAATCCTCGATTTCGAGGTTGAAATCGTCCAGAATCACCTGCTGGATCGCTCGCCGCCTGTTGGATTGCCGGAATCGACTGCAGCGGTCAATTCCCATTCCAGAATCGAATCGGGAATCGAACCGGACCGGCCAGACCGGTCTTCCGTGGAATCGGTCGAGATAGACCGATTCCAGACAGAATCGCCGAAATTGGATCGATTCCGACCGATTCCGACCGATTCCACGGAATTCCTGCTGGAATCGGTCCTTCCGCATGGCCACTGATTCGATTCCGAAATCAGCCAATTCCGATCCGATTCCGGCGATTATGCAATCAATGCCAAGATGTCATCTTGTATAAATTTTGTTAATTCATCCGTTACTAATTGTCGGACCAAGAAAAATCTCTCCAAAAAGAGAGAGAAGAAAAAAGGGGGAAGAAGAAGAAACGGAACATGAGGGAGAGCTGAAGGAGAAGCAAAAACCCCCTTATCACTACCGGTAGAAGGGGCTAAGGCCCCCAATGTGGTCAAGGAAGGGAGAAACTCCTCCCGCCATCACCGGACCAAGCCCCCGCCACCGCTGAGCTCGTGGTGAGATGGCCCCGCAGTGGAGCTCCCGTCGCGAGGGAGCAAAAGAAGAGGGGAGGATCCGGCCGCCGCCGCCTCCACCAGCCGCGGCTCCCCCCGCCATCGCCAGAGCTTGTCGCCGCCGCCTTCTCCAACCGTAGCTCCCGCAAGCCATTGTCGGAGGCAGAAGAAAGGAGGGAGAAAGAGAGGGGAGAACCCCTCATCGCCGCCGCCTTCACCAACCGACGCCGCCGCCACCGCCGCCGCCCCACCATCGCCGCCGCCGCCGCCGTCGCCGCGTGAAGGCCGGCCGAGGGCAGTCGCCGCAAGCCCTCGCGGGCTCCTGCGTCTCCTGTCGGGGAGAGAGAGGGTCGGGGAGAGAGAGGGCAGCGGTTCGCGGTCAAAACCGCAGTGAAAAAAAAAAAAAATGGATCGCCCGAGTGGGCGATCGTGGGCCGCGTGTGCACCCACGCGCGGGCGGCCGCAGCCTACCACCTGGGGGGTGAACTTACCCCCCCCCATTTGACTTAGTCAAACAGCACCGAAAAAGCTCAAAAAAGGGGGAAAAAAGGGGGTAACTCCACCCCACTCCGGTCACCCCCCACTAACTCCAAAATCGGTTTAGTGGGGCCTTCCAAAAGACCCTTTGCCCCTCCAAAACCTCATAAATACCCCCAAGTGCCATACGTACATGGGGTTGGAGAGTGGAAAAAAGAGAGAGTTGGGAAGAGAGAGAAGCTCTACATTCTCACCTCGGTTTTGCGCTACCTTTCCATAAAAAGGGGCTGGTTTTGCGCTACCTTTCCATAAAAAGGGGCCCAAAATAGTAAACTATTTTGGATAGAAAATAGCCAACCCAACTCCGGTCTAGCCGAAATGTTGCCGAAATTGTGGTTTTGCGCTACCTTTCCATTAAAAGGGGCCCAAAATAGTTCGCTATTTTGGAATTCAAACAGAAAACCCAAATCGGTCAAACCGAAATGCCGGTCAAACCGAACGGGAATTCAAGATGAAAACCCAAATCGGTCAAACCGAAATGCTCTGGCCAAACCGAACGGGAATTCAAATAGAAAACCCAAGTCCAGGTAAACCGAAATGCTCGACAAACCGAATGGGAATTCAAATAAAACCCAAGCTCGGTCAAACCGAAATGCCGGTCAAACCGAACGGGAATTCAAATAGAAAACCCAAGTCGGAAAAACCAAAATGTCGGTCAAACCGAACGGGAATTCAAATAGAAAACCCAAGTCGGTCAAACCGAAATGCCGGTCAAACCGAACGGGAATTCAAGATGAAAACCCAAATCGGTCAAACCGAAATGCCGGTCAAACCGAACGGGAATTCAAATCGAAAACCCAAATCGGTAAAATCGAAATGCCGGTCAAACCGAACGGGAATTCTAAATGAAAACCCAAATCGGTCAAACCGAAATGCGTCCAAACCGAACGGGAATTCAAACAAAACTCCAAATCGTCAAACCGAAATGCCGGCGGTCAAACCGAACGGGAATTCAAGATGAAAACCCAAGTCGGTCAAACCGAAATGCCGTCAAACCGAACGGGAATTCAAATCGAAAACCCAAATCGGTAAAATCAAAATGCTCTGGCCAAACCGAACGGGAATTCAAGATGAAAACCCAAATCGGTCAAACCGAAATGCCGGCCAAACCAAACGGGAAATCAAGGCCAAAAACCTGACGCAGAAAGCCGAAATGTCGGCAAACCCGAACATGGTCCAAATGCCGCATATCAAATGCAATCAAGCTATTCTTGGATATATACGAAGAAAATCGTCTCTAAGAAGGCCGAAATGCCGAAAAGCCGAAACCTGACGCAGAAAAGCCAAAATGTCGGCAAACCCGAACAAGCTCAGTAAATGCCGCATATCAAATGCAATCAAGCCATTCTACACACGAAGACAACTGTCTCGGTAACGCCGAAATGCTCAAAAAGCCGAAACCTGCATCAGAAAGCCGAAATGTCGGCAAATCAATAAGCTCCAAGAAATGCCGCATATCAAATGCAATCAAGTCATTCTTTCGGATATACGAAGACAACTGTGGGTTCTAAGGCCGAAATACCGAAAAAACCGAAACCCGCATCGTAAAGCCGAAAATGTCGGCAAAACCGAAGAAGCTCCAAAAATGCCGCATATCAAATGCAATCAAGTCATTCTCTGACATACGAAGAAAATTTGTCTAAAACCGAGATACCGGCAAAGCCGAAACTCAAATCGGCAGCCGGCGTCGGTCAAATCGAACAAACTTCGACACGTGTCGAGGAACAAAGGCTCGAATGCCCCCTCATTTATTGTACTTCCATGTACTCAAATCGACATAAAATAAATTCAAGTTCGATTGACCCGACGTGTCATCCAAAGATGACATCTATTCCCATGGACTTCGAGAGGTGATAAAAATTAAACAAAATTGTCTAAGTCAACAAATGACCAAAGACATAAACAAACAAATCAAATCAAATCAAATCTTAAAGAAGATCAATGAACCCAAACTTAAAAGTTTGAATTAAGTTCAACCAAATTCCATCTCATAAGGCCATGGGGATATGTCTTCCAAATTTTCTTTATGGGATGAACGACTTCCGATCAATATGTCGCCGTGACGGTCAATCAAGGGTATTCGAGTGTTTGCTCGATGTAATTAACACCGGAATATCGCAAGTCCGGTGGAGAGAGGTCAAAATTTATTTTCAAAGAACTCGTATAACCTCACAAATTAAATTGTGGTTCAGATCATCTAAGTGGTGGGTGATACCCATATCGACACTTAGCAAATCTGTGGAACCATCGGTGTTCCTATAAAATAATACCACATCAAATTAGCTAATACTCCTATGAATACCACATATTTTCATAGTAGTCAATGCTAGCCTAAAGCAAAAAGAATTTTCTAACCAAAAAGAAAAGAGGGGAAAATTCGAGGTTCCAACACTAATACAAAAAGATAGTGGCTTGTTGCAGGCCCTTGACGTATGCCAATTGAAATAGGAAAGTCTTTTATTTCATCCCCAATTGTGCATACACTAGTGGTTGTTTCATCATATGTTTTTTATCATTTGTATATACTTAACATGTACCATCTTTCGTTTCAACACTCACCATAAAGTCTCAAAATTCTCTCATAGGCATTTTCCAAGTCAATGTACATCATGTATAAATCTTTCGTCGTATCTCAATATTTTTCTATCAAATTTTTAATTAGAAAAATAGTTTCAATTATAGATCAACCGACTTAAATCTAAATTGGTTAGCTAAAATATTTGTACAATACCATAATCACTGAATCTTTCATATAATTTCATAGTATGACTTATGAGTTTGATCTCTTTGTAATATGTACAATCTTGTATATCTCATTTAAAAAAAATAAATATAATGATTCGCTTTCTCCGTTCATTTAACATTTTTTTCGATATTAGGATTTTGTTAAAAAGTTTAATTAACTATTTTACCCTTAAACCTTTCAAACATTTCCACACTTCAATATAAATACTATTTGGACCACATGTCTTACTTGTATTTATCATTTTTAATGTTTATTTAAATTCAAAAATTGAAATTTTCTAATATAAATCAGATTAAAATTTGTCATGTTTTTTATGCCATTTGTGTTTTTAGTATCAGATTAAAATTTTTCATCTTTCTTTAATATCATCTTTGATCCAAGTTTTTTCTTCTTTTGATGCATTTGAGTTGGTTATGTTTTGGAACTTTCTCTCTCATCCGTGTTAATCTATAAATATCTTTTTTGCTTTCTTTAATTCCAAGTTTTTCATACATATATTTAAAAGTATCATCTCTTGGTATTTTTTGATTTTTTTGCTATTTTGTACTCTTTGTAAGTTTCATTGTTATCACACTCAAGGAATCTTTTATTTTAATTTCTTTTATTCATTATTATTTTTTGCACTTCTTCTTGAGTCTCTTTTTGGATGGACCATGTCCTTTAGTCTCTCTAAGTTCATTGTTGGCAATCCCTTTAATCTTTATAGCCATGTTCATCAACATTTGACTTCTAATCATTTATCTTAAAAGGTTCATTTTTAAATGTTTTATGTTTCATTTTTTTTAACTCTCACCATTTTATTCTATGAGAAAAAAGAAAAAAAAACTTGCTCAAGCACTATGGAAACCTGTTTAAACTGACTGTCTTAGCCAGTTGGGTTGCTGCCATCTGGAGTCTTCAAACCGACCTTTATGGAAGTTGATGATGCCCATGAAATAAGTTTTTTTTGTAAGGCTACAGTTTCTAACATGAGAAGTGTCTTATTGCGATTTATAGCATGTATTCTAAGCAAGAATGTTCAAAGTATTGACTAATCCTATTCTACGCATTTAATATATTTTCTTTATTTTTATTTCTCATGGTTGTAATTGAATTGCAGGTTCACATATACCATGTTAAATTGGAACATATTTATCTTTTATGATGTGTTATTTTTTATCGCAGTCTTTACTATTTTTTGACAGAATATTTCTTTCCTTCAATTGTTAATGCTTGACGATCACCTGTTTTGAAAATGTATCTTGTCTATTGATATACATTTATCTGGAACAGGCTGAGCAGTCCGTTCTTGCCATTCTTTAAAGATCTTATTTATCTATGTTTCTAATATGCAGCAAGGCCACAAATCTGGATCCAACCTTTCCACCTGCTTGGGTAGGCTATGGGAATGCATATTCTGCTCAAGAAGAGAATGATCAAGCTTTGGCTGCCTTCCGTACTGCTGCTCGCTTATTTCCTGGGTAAGCTTATCTGGAAACAGATATGCTCATTTCTGTAAGTCGCATGGAAGAAACATACATTTTGGGAAATGTTGAGGTACACTTGTTTAACTTCTGTGCCTGATCTGGGCAAGATGGAATTTCATGACCTGCATGATTGGCAGAGGCACATATGTACTTCCCAAAGATCACGGAATTGGTATCGGGACCCGGATTGGAGGGCCTTGATCCGGATCCGATATGGATTGGATTGGCCAATCAGAGCTAATCTTCCGGGAAGAATCCCAAACCCGAATCGGTAAATAAAAAAATCAATTTCGATTTTGACCAAACCTGGCTGATCTGGCCAGGGTTGCAGAAAAAGAGAAAACCGATCCAATTCTGATCCCGATCCGATTCCTATGCGATCCGGCTGATTCCACTAGGTCTTTTTTCAGGATTGGACCTTCGGTCGTGAATTGGATCAACAATGGCCGATCTTTGGCCGATCTTGATCTAGATTGGCCGACTCCATAATATATGGTACTTCCTCATTCTTTGTATGCACGAGATGTCTAATGGCTATTAATGTGTTTTAATGCTTTAGTTTACTGGTGCAATTTTGTTCAGACGATGAACTAACTTCTCTGTGGAAGAGAAGTCAGTTGTTGGGTTGAAGGGACTAGTTCAGTCAAGGATTCCAGAATTGAATTGGTCTATACCGAATTCGAATCATATCCGCTGGAATCAGTTAATTCCTAGGAAGAAAACCAATTCTGGCCGATTTGGAATCGATTTTTTATTTTTTATTTTAAAAAAATTTAAAGAAAATCATAAAAATCTAGAAAATGGGAAATTTACTAAAAATTGTAAAATATGAAATGTAACATTAAGCATGCATAAAGTGTGATTTATACATGATAAGAATAAGATGTTAATAATTATAACATGATAACATGACAACATGCTAATAAACATGATAACATGTTAATAACATGATAATATATAAAAAGTATAATAAGATGTAACATGATAACACGAAAAAATGATAATAAAAATATACATTTCATGACTCAATGTTCACTGATATCTATGATATTAGTCTTCTTCCTCTTCCTCAATGTCATGACTGAGTTGTCCCTAGTCTTCTTGTCAATGCGGACACATCCATATAAAAGTAATACATCCACCATCTCAGTCAAGTCATAGGTATCGGACTGTGGCAAGTAAGTAGGCTCAGGTGGTGAAATCCATGGCCGTTCGAGATCATCCAATGTTGGAGAATCTGACTCTACATAATGCGTAAGTGGCTGCTTGTCATAAAAATATGGCCTTGGTTATCATGAAGAGGGTGAGTTTTGAGTTGCTACACTTGCGTATGCTCCACGTACATCTCCCCCTCCTCCTTCTGGTTGGGTGGTAGGTATGCACTTCTTGTCATCATCGACTGAGGAGTGTGAAGAACCTTGTGTGTTGTCATCTGGGTTGAATAGATGTCGCCTAATATCTAGTTTTTTTCTCTTCACTTCTTCTGCTACATCATGTGATGACCCACAACTCAGTTTTTTTCAACTGTGCTAACTATCTCATTTTTCTTGATGTCACTTTTGTTTTTGTCTTCCTTGGACTGCGAATGGACTGCGTAGTTGGGGTTGGAGTTGGGGCTAGAGTCGGGGCTAAGGCTGCAGGTAGCTGTAGTATGGTTGTTGGGGCAGAAAATGGGCATGCCTGAACCTAAGGAGTAGGTGGAACATTTTTAGCCTCAATGTCATCTCATTCTCCTTTTGCCCATACACGATCATCAAGATCAACTTTTGTTGGATGATCCCTAGTTGCCCTATCCTCTAGTAAAGACGCAAGTGAATGTTCCTCTTGAAAGATTTGATCCATGTCAACCTCTTCAGGTGGTGTTTATACTCTCTGTCTCTGCTCATATTGACCACTTGCAAATCATGTTAATCTCTCGTCCAAGATCTTTTGTCGATCTCTGATGTTCTTTATGCGCAGTCTCGTGTATTAATGACAGAAGAAAAGCTTCTCCAGCCTATTAGAGGTCAACATGTTTCTTCTCTTTGTGTGTATCATGTTGAATGAACTCTAGTTTCTCTCACAATAAGAAGGATTAGTGCTGTAACTCAATATCCTGATAGCAACTACAGTCGGTGGATTTAATCCACTCCTCACATTGACTTGCACCCATCACTCAACTGCAAAAAGAAGCAAACAATTAGCCCTCTCTAGGCAATTAATGGACTTATAAGTTATAAAAGAAGATAATAAAAATATTATCTTAAATAAAAATTTCAGGAGAGACTGTCATTAGAATATTTTAGATCAATATCTGAGTATATCCCAACTTTCATCTTATAGTGATGCATCTGAAAATTGATAAATACAAAATAATTAGTTGTTTCCAATTATTTATTGACTCTCAATTATTAACGCAATTATCAGTTACTTTTAATTCAATTTTTGTTCTATCTTGCTGAGATCGGCATAGATGTTGAATAACTAAGAGAATATACCATATAACACCTCATTATCGTTGGGCACTTGTCCTCTATATTGAATGCGGGGGTTCAAAAAATATCTTGCAATCATTTAAGCATATTACATTAGGAACAAACTAAATATTGACTAAGTAGAAAATTAATAAGCACAAAGATATTCACTAACTAACCTGTCGCATGTACATGTTGTAAAGTCTTATCCCATCGGTCATCTATGATCTTCCACCATTTCTTGTACCCTCTGGGTTTCTTGTCTTTGATTTTTAAATCGGCATGTTCTATTGCATCATACAATATGCACATCTGGTTCCTGTCATTTGAGTCAATCAACTTTAAAACAAGTACCAGTGGCTCAATAATTGTCAAGTAGTAGGCAATTCTCTCACAAAATCTCTTGTTGATGATTTGTCTTTCAGCCTTGACAAGAATCTCCAATTGGTCCTTCTTGTTATGTAGGTGGTCTACTATATATTGATAGTATTCCTCAGACTGGGTGAACCTGACCAATACATGCTTATGTCGATGCAAACTCTCAAGTGTAATGAAGTTCGTGGCAAACATATTTGAGCCTGGCCTAACAAGCATGCCTTTCAATGTACTCTCTCATGATGTGTAGCAGACGGGGATGTGAATAAATGAAAGAAGTAATACTCTGTACTTTTCTGAAAAGTGTGGAAATTACAACCTTCCTACCTATATCCTATAACACGAGGTCAATGGAGTGCGCTGCGTAAGGTACCCAAAAGAGATGTTGCCTCTTTTCCATCAATTTCTTCTTTGCCGCTTTGTAGGAGGGTGTATTGCCAGTCACAAACTGAAAGTCTGAAACACATTGTCATCCTCAATCTCTTCCGTTATGACATCTATCAAAGAAAAAAAAAATATAGTCGGTGTTTTTTATCTAACTCGAAGTATCAACTGACTTCAGAAATGTGGTACTCTTTGAACAATATACCAAGAAATTTATCATGCTCTTTTTGTTGATCCATATTCACTCATCACACAATTGTGTAGTCCCTCTCCTTCCATACTAATTTGAAATCTTCTATCCATTGCTTCAACTCCTGAACCTCCTCATCCAACCCACTGACATTATATGTTTACTGGTAGGGATTTGCATTTTTGGTCCAGTCTTAGCGACAACATCAATCATAGTTTGTAAGTAAGGGCTGATGGCTGTATGTGTTGGAATGCCTACATTAATATAACAAAATCTATCAGTCATAAAGAATGTTAAGTAAATAAAACAAGCATACATTACATTTTAAGACTTATACCTACATGTAAAAACCATTTTACAATATGCCTCACTATTTTTTTGCAGCTGTTCTTGTTATTTTCACTCCTTTCATAGTTTGTTTAATGTTCATCTGTGAGCATAGATCACGGAATCGGCCGATCCGGATCGGAATCGGCCGATTCTTGGATCGGATTGGCCATTGCTGATCCGATTTTTGGCCGAAGGATCGATCCGGAAAAAAAGTTCCGGCAGAATCGGTCGGAATCGGATCGGCCGAATCAGTCGGGATTGGAATTGGAATCGAATCATTTTTTTTTCATTTTTTGTTATTCCAGTTGGATTGACCAGGATCGACTAGAATCGGTCCAATTCAATAAAAAAACCACAACAAAGAGAAAATGCTCAAAGAAAAATCTGTAAACACAAAAAATCTCAGATTTCAAACAATCGGTGAACAACACATTCTAACCAACTTTGAACATTTAAAATGGATCAAAATCAATTCAAAACTAGAAAATCCAGAATCTGAAAATTCAGAAAAATCAACCAAGTAAAAATCCCAAACATGCTTAATATACTTTAAGCACATCAAAAATAAAAACCAAAACAACTTGAGTCGATCAAACTCGAATCCAAACCAAAAAACAAACAAACAACAAACAACAAACAAACTAATCAAACAAATTGATTCAAAAAGCCAAAATCAACACAACCGACTTTCAAGTCAACCAACAAACAAATAAAACAAACCCGCACCAATCGGTTTGCATCTCATCGGACCCAAAAAGTCACTGCCCTTTTGAGTTCCTTATTTTCTGGGGATGTGCATGTCTCTGAAAACAGGTTGCTGCGACGGTTAATCAAAGATATTCGAGCCGTTGCTTGATGTAAGGTAACGTCGGATTCTCGCACCATCCGGCGGAAAAGGGTAAAAAATCAAAATTTTAAAGAACTCGAACCTTGGTTCTTATATTTTTAAACTATCATTGGACTACCTACTATTTTAGGTATCATCTATTTTCCTAGATAAGTCCGGAGATGTCTTTATTTCTAAAGAACATGCGTAAAAAAAGAGGTTCACACAAAAATTAAGGAGAAGTATCGCCAAAAATATAAGAAGTGATGGATGATTATATATACTAGATAGGATAGAACACTACATCATGATGCACATGCATCATGTGAGTCTTGTTAACTTTAACCATAATTTAATTTTTGTTTGATGTATAAATGTATGTTCTTATGTCATATGTAATGAATGTAAGATATTTTTTTAAACTTTCAAATAAAATATGGATAAGAAATATGCAATAATTAAGAAGTTTTTAGGGGTATTTTGTTGGTGATCCGACGACTTCAAGAACATAGCAGGATAGATGTGAAGTTGAGTTATAAGTAAGTGAGAAAGTTATATTTCTAATAAATTTTTTATATTGGATCACTAATGGTCTAATAATTTGACGATTTTTAATTTTCAGATACAATCTTATAGAATAAGAGCTGAAGTATATTCATATTTGAATTTAAGGTATTCATTTGACAATGTTTCTCTTGTTGTGTTGAAATTGAAGCAATCTTTATTTTATTTTATGATATACAAACTTTTACTGTGATTGTAATATCATGTTATATGTTTTTTTTGCGGTTAAGCGGTGGGTGCTAGTTAATGTAAGAAGTGGTTGAAATTTCACTTGCTACAATCAAGGAAGGTGGGGTCGGGAGTCGGGACTGGGTCGGTTGGGCCCAAAACCGACCCGGGTCGGCCGGGGTCGCGACCCGGGTCGGGCCGGGGTCGCCAAAAATAATAATAAAATATTTATTTTGGGGTCGGGGTCTTGGGGTCGGGACCGGGTCGGTCGGCCCCAAAAGCGACTGGGTCGGGCCCGGGTCGCGACCCGGGTCGCGACCCGGCGAACCATGGCTACAATTGCAATTCAAATTCTCAGTTAGAGGACAAGTTCCTCTTAGTGCCAGAGGAACTTGAGTATTTTTAGCTTAATCAAAACCTAAAGAGGGAATTTGTCAACATTTGACAAATTGGAGAAACTTGTGTTTTGTCACTACAACATACAACTAAGGATAAAAGACATCAATGACCACCAACAAATTGTAGAGCATATATTCGTACAATGTGCAGGTGGTCCATATGAATAAAGAGCTAAGACAGAAGCATATGAACCACCTACTGAAGATGTTGATATGAATTCTCTTCTAGCAATAGCACCCACTTGTTGCGTGGGTTGAGGAGAAGGTGGGTTGCACCATCAGAATTTAATCATGAGGATCGTGCATATGCTGAAGAGGAACTTGATGATGTTGAGATTGAAGCTAAGCATATGCAAGAGAAAGTTTCTGCTACTCCACCACCACCTCCGTTCTCAGTTTTAGCTCTCGTTTTAGCCTCAACCTCACAACCAGCTCCCATCAAAATAAAGATAAAGATTATGGCAACAAGTAGCCAGATTGGAGTGCTTCTCACAATTGAGAAATGTATATCAATGTGGCATGGGCGTGAGTTGGCGAAAGGAAAGTTTACTTCATTTGTTGAAGCTCCCTGGTCTTTGATGGTAGTGGCACCAAAGGTGGTTGAGAAGTTTGAAGCTTGTGAGATGAAGGTAATATTGGAGAATGACTGTGGAGTGTGGAGAGATGCAACACTATTCTTTTGTTCTCCTATTAGCCTCGTGAGAGAAGATGGATGCTGCGGGAGGTCCATAGCTGGGGGTTTCTTGTTCTGAATGAACTCTATGCACGATGAAGTTTTACTGGAATGAAGTGCAGATCCATTTTTTAGAATGGATATGGTCTCTGTTTGACCATTCGAGGTTGGAGGCCCTGCTTGGCAGGTGTGACTGGTGCTGAATCATGGTGCCTTCATCTCTAGAAGGTGATGATAGCGCAACGGTGAATAAAGTGGGTGTCTTGCAAAACATAGGTAGAGATCTTTGAATAGTTCTGTCCTAAAGATTTTAGGGTCGGATCGGCCACCCAGATTGGTTCATCTAAAAATTGAAAAAATAAAACAACAGCGATTGAAGTCTGAACATATCCAGGGTGGAGGGCGGACCAATCCCCCATAGGGATCACCACTGTTTGGCTGTTGAGGGGCAGCGGCGGTGCCTCTGCTATTTCCCAGCAGCAATCTGAAATCAGGTTTAGAGTGATCTGGAATCGGCTGATCTAGATTGATCCAGCAGTTTGGAGACTGATCTCGGGCCCTGCAGAAGCTCCTTTCAGGATGGGGCAGATCAGGTTGGCAGGTGCCAATTCTGATCCTGGATTGGCAGCTGATCCTGCAAATTATGTGCAGTCTTGAAAAATGCCAGAAAACTGGTGGAGATTTTCCTGGAATTCAACTGCATTGAATCTTAGATTGTGATCAAAGGTTGATAACTTTCATATCTCTTTTATCGAGGCGGAGGGTAATGCATCCTTGACTGTAGATTCTCAGAATTGGATATAGTTGGAGATTGTCCAGGAGTTCTACAAAGCTATGGGGGATCTCTTGTTGTGGAATTATTTTCATATTTATATATGATAATTGATTGATAATTAGTCCCGGTAGTTTTTTTTATTGCTTTTCATTTCATGGTATCTTTTAACTCTGTATGACAATCCTAGATGATCGGTATTAAACATGTTGATCATTCCAACATAATTTAAGTTTGTCTTTTATAGTTCATATTTTACAATAATATGAGAATATTTTTATATTAGCTTTATTTTGTAAGGTTGATGGCTGTTTTTTTTCTCTGGTAGGTGTCATCTAACAAAACTCTACATTGGAATGGAGTACATGCGGACACACAATTACAAGCTTGCGGAGCAGGTGATTTCTTTGCTCAGAAATTAAAGATTTTACTTGCGTGACCATTCTAAATAGAATTTAACTGTCCAGGAGCTTTACAAAAAACCAAAATTCTTTAGATGGAGTTTATCATTTACATTATTTCTTGTCAGTTTTTTCTGCTCCTATGTGCCTTGAATCTACAAAGTTTCGTTTGCTATGATTTGTGAACTAGTTGATGCAATGAACATGTAAAACAATATGGTCTTTTGATGTGCAATTACCATTTGGACACCAGCCAGTTTTATTTTTTGTACATCTGAGAAAACCCAGCAGGTGAAACAAAAATATGAAAGTTAATCGTGTGGGAAGTTGGTTCATGAGTTTAGAAACCAAAACTTTTGTTACTTTTATTTTGTATTGACTTGCTTTCACCACTAGCATTCTTAACATGTAAAACACTTGCATCAGGCAACGGTTGCCTCTATTTGCAGAAGGCGTGGGAAGATAATTGCCTTTCAATTTGCTCCCTTTCCTGGCATCCTAGTTGGTACTATTGTTAAATACAGTAAAACCACGTTAAGTATAATTCGTTTTTAAAATAAAAAATATGGTCAAATTTTTTTGATTGTTAAAAGTTTGGTACAACCGTACAATATACATACGGTGTATTATACATTCATATCTGAATAATGTGGACCTAGAAGTAGATAATATATAAACTATCAAGCTACGAAATCTAATTAAAATACATAATAGTCATGATAATTTACTTTAAAATAAGTCAACCATCTAGCATTGTTATTTGAATAACGAGGTGCCCGATATGAGGGACCTCTTACCTCACCTCATGTTCTTGAAGCAATATATATTATTTAATTATATTTATTTTAATAATATATATTTAATACAAATAACTGAAATAAATAAAAAACATCTTAAAATATGAAAATAAGCTAATATGTGATGCGGGACAAAATCGATTAATCCGGGCTAAACCGAACGAAAATGACTTAAACCGGCGCTAATCGCCCTAAACAGAACTAAAGTAACCCAAAATAGAGCGGACCGGACTTGAACCGGTCAAAACAAGCCCGAACCAGGTCCATAACGGTCTGAACCGGTCAAAACCGGCCCAAAACGCACTGAACCGGGTTGAACCGGCCGGTTCAGGCCCTGAACCGGGCTGAACCGGCCTTGAACCCGGTTGGACCGGGTCTGGCGACCGGTCTGGCCGCGGACCGGCCGGCCGCGGGCCGCGCGGCGGCGGCCGCTCGCATCGCCCGCGTTCGCGGACGCGAGCGCACCCCCGTGGGTTCGTGGCGCCTTCCCGGGACTGCGGGGTGGTCGCGTGGCCGCATCTCCGCCATCGCCGTCTTGACACCGTGGCGGGATCACGCCCATCCCGCGGTATCGCGGGCCGCGACAAACGCGAGCGCGGTGCCCGCGTTGTCTTTGTCGGTCGTCGCGCGAGTGCAGCGGTGCGGGCGAGGGGAGCCAGGCGATGGCCGTGAAGCCAGCGTTGTCCGGCCAGCGGAGAAGGGGTTGGCGGAGGCAGGTCGGCTCCCTCGCGGTCGACGGAGAAGGAACACGGCGGTGGGAGGCAGCCACAGAGGAACGGGAGGGGTACAGATCCGGGGATCGCCGGACCTGCCCCTCCCGAGCTCCCGCCTCTTCTTCCGCTCCTTCTCCTTCTATTTCTTCTTCATCCGCACCTGCGAAGGGAATGGGAAACCTCGCACGGCGCCACCATCTTCGCGCGGACGGGACTGCATTCTCGCTCGGTCCGTTGTCGGTCAATCGCAACGGGAACGGCCGAAAACCACCGCTTATGCTATTATCCGATCCGATGAGGAGGTTGGAGGTGGCGCCGTGTTGTCCGGCGAAGCTCGAGCACGGAGAAGGCGCAGGAAACGCCAAGGCTGACGGTGTGTTGCCTCGATCTGCCGGCGGTCATGGGAACAGAAGAACCGGCCGTCGAACGTTGGTGCGCCGGATCTGCTGGGAGGAACTACGCTATCACTAAACTAAGCTATGCTAAGCCTCGCTGGAGAGCTCCGAGGAGGAAGAGGAAATGGAGCTAGTCGCCGGAGGAAGAAGACGATCTGGCTACAGCCTACGCTAAACTACGCTACGCTACGTTACTACGCGGGAACACCCGGGAAAGGCTCCAAAAATTCTCACTGTGTGTATTCCATCGATAGAGCCCCTCCTTTTATAAAGAGGAGTCCGATTACAAGACTGGACAGACTTCAAAATATTTACAGACATGTCCATTTCGGGACTTGAAAGAAAACATTTAAAAGACTCCTTAAAAATGTAAAAAAAATGACATTGACAGAAAAATAAACCTAAAAATGACAAAACAAATATTTACATATTTTTTTGTCCCCATCAATATGTATTCACAATATTATACTATACCACTTAAGATTGTCAAATGTATAAGCAATAATTGAAAAAGGGCATATGGGTGTTGCTGGTCAGATGTGTATGCCTTAATCCTAAATCGGTTCTGGTTGAGATTTGGAAAATACCTAAAATGAACAGAGATATTAGAACAAAAAAATGGATATGCTACAACTGTGAAGGACATCATGTTCTCTCTTTCTGTCACTCTACATGTTTAGAAAATAAAAAAAACAAAAAATAAAAGAACTTACCACTAAGGTTGCCATGTCACCGGTTGGAGTTGTGTAAACTATAAACTGATCCGAATATAACGAGTCGTGCAAAATACCTAAATTTAACCAAGATATTAAAGCAAAAAATAAACACCTAACTGGATATACTACAACAACTCTATCAATCTACATATTTAGAAGAACAAAAAATCAAAGAACTCACCTCTAAGAGCTGGACGTGCGCCGGAAGAATGACAATATATGGTCGCATGGGGCTAGTTAGAAGCCTAAGACCGACACCATGAAAAATAGAACATGTTTAGAAGAAGACAGCATTAGACAATATGAAGCACAAGAAAAATCACCTTCAACCTTTCCTTGGCAACCTAAGTGTGCTAAGCAACAAAGGAGGAGGAGCCAGGTGGCTGCCCACGCGAGGCCGGGATGTGGAGAAGACGGTGGCATTGGTGTTGACCTCGCAGGTGCGACGGAATGAGGACTTTGGCAGGGCTTCAGATGTGCTTCGGTAGGTGGTGGTCGGGGGGGGGGAGGGTTTGTAAGCTTATTGGATTCTGTTCTTACCGGATCCGATAAGCATTGAGGCAGGTGTGGCCAGCACCTCAGGCACTTAGGCGCCGGAGGTGCTTGATTTGGGCAACATGACGTGTTTTTTTCAGCCGCCTCACCTAGCCTTAGCACCTAAGTGCTTGAAGGGGTCGCCTATAATAACATAGCCATTTAGGGATAAACTAGTCATCAATAGTCTCAAAAGAAAACAAAATGATAGAAACATTTTGTCATAATATTCTGTCTTATATTGTAGTCTTTCAACTCTCTTTTCATCTTGATGATACAGAGCAATGAATATTTGGAAGATAGAAGCTCAAAGTTCTTCACTATTTATTTTCTTCTTCTTGCTTGTTTGACGTGATGAAGGAAGGACCTTGCTTGAACTTCTTTGTTTGGAGGTGTTCGGTGTCAGCTCAAAATCCGGTCTTCGAGGTGCTCCTCACTAAAGATTCCACCTTCCTCCTTGACAAGGATCGCAGGATCGGAATTAGAGTTGGGATCGGTGGGTGCCGATCTGATCTAGATTGGATTGGATCAATTCGATCTTAACTGATCCACTGGATCAAAAGTAATCCAGAATTGGTAATTTTTTAAAAAATAAAAACCATTTTTTTTTCCGATCCGATCCTATTCCGACCAATCCGGCTAGAATAGCAAAAAATATGATCCGATTTTAATTTTGATCCGATATAATCTTTACCAGTCCGGCCGATTCCACCGGAACTTTTTTTCTAGATCGGTCTTTCGGCTGAGAATCAGATCTGCAGGGCCTATCCAATCCAGGAATCAGCCAATCCCGATCCGGATCGGCCGATTATGCAATCTAAGCTTCTTGGGGCCATAAGTCCTTACATTTTATGGCCATCCACACTTACCGTCTCCATTTCTTAAATGCTCCCATCCCCTCTTGGCGTTGATATGTTGAGGCTTTTTGAGTTTATTTATCCTTCTGCATGTTCCTGCCATTTCCGGTTTGCTTTGACTTTAAATAGCAGCTTGATTTGATAAGGAAGATTAGTGGCGACTTCAGGGTAATGATCGCTGGATCGGAATTGGTACCTAGATTGGTGGGTATCAGTCCGATCTGGATTGGATTAGATTGGTCGATCCTGGTCAATCCTCCGGGAGGAATCCTGATCCAGATTTGGTAATTTTTTTAAAAACATTTTCGATTTTGATTCCGGCCGATTTGACCCGATTCTTTTTTAAAAATATATAAAAAGTCAGGATTTCAATTGCTATCTGATCTGGCCGATCCCGACGGATTTCACTTAGATTTTATCTCGAATCATCCCTCTGGGTTAAAATCGGAGCAGAATTAGCTGATTTTGCAATCTATGCTTTATGGGGAGGTAGGGAGCCTATGGCAAAAGTGTTATTGAGAAGAACATGGTTTGCCATAGGCTAGTCCAATTTAGGGATTGGCCAATTTTACAATATATGCTTCATGGGGAGGTAGGAAGCCTTCAGCAAAGTGTTGCTGAGAAGAACATGGTTGTGGGTGAAGGTGAGCGATGATTGAGCAACAAGCCGAGGAGCATCCATGCCACCTCTGAGTGAGCCTTGAGGGCTATTTATAGTGGTTTTGGAGGGACATTTTTGTTCCAAAAAGAGGTTCCACTACCCTCATTTTTGAGTAAGTGGTGAATGAACCGGAGCTGAGGTTACCTTCCTTTTTTTCTATTTTTCTTTTTTTTTGGGGGGGGGAGGGTATGTTTTACCGACAGTCAAACTAGGGAGTTCACCCTTGGTGACCAGACTTGGTCTTTGTCCGGGTCCTGGTCACCACCCTGCCCACGCATGCACCCACGTGCATGCAACCAGCCTCGGGCGGTTACGTAGGGGACCAGGTTGACCCCATTTCCTTTTTTTTTTCTTTTGCTTTGGACCAGTTTGACCGGTTTTTTCTCTCTCACATACTCTTTTGCCTCTCTCTCTCTCCCTCTCCCGACTGCAGCATGAAGCCCATCAGGGCTCTTTCTCCGACGTTGGCATCTCACGGAGGAGCCCAAGGCGGTGGCATTCCTTGCAGTAGTTCCTCCTTTTGATGTCAGCAGTTCGGTTTAGAGAGGGGCCTAACCGAACCATCCTGCTAAAAGTATATTGATTTGGATACGAAACTGAACGGCCAAGTCCTTTAACCGAACTGAATCAGCCATTTTAATTTGGTTCAGTTTGCCGGTTTGCCCGGTTCACCTGAACCCCTAGTCATATTGCAGTCATATAAAAATTGATACATCAATCAATGCTTTTGGCTGTTAATGCTGAATGTCAAAAAATGGTATTTTCGGTGGACATGTTTATAGATGTGTTACATGCATAATGCAGGATGTTTTGGCTGAAGCTCTCATTAGGGGCATGCACATCTGAAGCAAATTGCTATATTACACTTAAATTTTCAGCTTTCTTTGCTGTCTTCAAAGTGCCATGTTATTAATGGCACTTAGAGGCACTCCCTGCATGATGAGACTAGGTGAGGTGCCACCTTCTCACCTCCTTGAGGCGCACTCAATGCCTTTATGGACATTCCCTCTCAGAAACCAAAATATTTGAATTTTGTAATGCTTTTATTAATTTTAAATGATTTTAAAGTGGTATATGAGATTAATAATTTTAAGATAGTTGATTTTAGTTTATCATATCTATTATTATAATTATACTTTTACATTAGTATCTTATCTGTCATTGATCACCTCAATTACCTTAGGCAGTTGAGGCAACTAATTCAGCCTACTATTTAGACTGTGTGTAGACTAATGTTATGTCCTTTTCATCTTTCATCCTGGCCTTGTATCATTTCTTCAAGAGAAAACATGTGGTGGGTCCTCCTTGTTTTTAATTAGTGTTGCTTTGGTTGAAAAGTTAAGGTGTTGCGGGATTTATGAATGAAATGATGTTTCTTTTTAACTGTAAGATGAAGCCTAACGTTGAATCATTTTTCTGAAGTTTTTTATGCAGGCAAAGGCTTTGTGCCCTCTTGATCCACTTGTCTACAATGAACTTGGAGTTGTTGCTTATTACAACAAGGAGTAAGAAAACTCATCTGTCGTGACATGTCTCATTGTCATTTTTATCACTGATTCACAATGCCCGCTTAGGATCTAGAGCTACTAAGCTGTTCAAGCACTGGCAACCTGTTCAAGCAATGGATATTGGTTGCCAATGCTTGAAACATATGGTTCAACTTCTAAATCAGTTTGTGCTAGACTGTTCAGTTCCTGAAAGATTAAGCAACCCAATAAGAAATTCTTAAAGCTTAAAGATGAATTCTGGTGATTAAAATTTAGTTGAAAGATATGGGAACTACGCTTCTCTACCTTTTATTTAGTTTGAAAATTGAACTGATCTTGGTTCCTGATAGACGCCACCAAGGAACAGTAGACCATAAGGTCCATAACAGAATTCAGTCAAAACATGGCCCAAGTCTAATGCCATCTGAGTTCTAAAGTTATATTTTTTGATGGATTTTTCTGCTTAAAGTCGGCTTATTTTTTTCTCTTGACCTGTGCGCTTTTGTGTTCACTGATGAACATTGAGGTAAGGTGGTCCCTCCTGACATCAACCATTTGAAGTGGCTGCCTAGAGGACTTCAGGAACATCTCTGACCTGGGAAATTTGAATTAATTAGACATTGAACTAATTTTATGATGTTTAGGCATACTGTATATTCACGTACTTATGTTCAATATTTGGATCCTGCATCATTTGAGTGAAAGTGATGTCTTTTCATTGCATCTGCCTCACCCTTGATAATGTAGGTGTATGATGTAACCTCAAATTTTTCAAAAAAAGATTTATTCTTTTGTTTTGGAAATTCATTTTCCATTTGAATTTGGATTAGACCTTAGCATTGACTTTTTAGGAAAATAGATGGTATTCCATAAGAGTACTAACTAGGGTCAAAATTATGTGTTGAGGTTGTTAGGTTCTTTGAAAATTTGTTTTGACCTCTCCCCGTCGGATGGTGCGAAGATCCGATGTTAATTACATCGAGATAACTCGAATACCCTTGATTATCGTCATAGCAATCCATTGAAGTAGAAGACATACATCCACAGTAAGCATTCACACAAATATAGGAGAAAACAACTCCATGAATTTGATGGAAGGCAAGCACTTAATTTGGTTTTGTTTGGTTTGAATTGCATTGATTTGAATTGAATTAAATTTGTTGGTTTGATTTTGATTTGAATTTGAGGCAGTTTGTTTATTGTTTGATTTGGATTGAATTTAATTTGAATTTTATTGATTAAGTTTGACTTGGATTTGATTTTGATTTGAGTTGAATTTAGTTTAAATTTAAGTTCCATTTAAATTGGTTGAAATTTGGATTTGATTTAATTTGAGTTGATTAATTGATTTAAATTTGTTTGGAATGAATTTGTTTGGAATTGATTTTATTTAAATTTCAGTTTAGTTGAAATTGATTTGAGTTGAATTGTTTATTGATTTTAGTTTGATTTAATTTGAATTTTGTTTGATTGATTTTAAACTTGGTTTGGGTTTTAGACAGTTTGTTTATGGGTTTAATTTGAGAAATTTTGGGTTGTGTTGAATTTGGTTTAATTTGAGTTTGTTTCATTAAATTTGTTAGAATTCAGTTGAATTTTATTTGATTTGGGGAATTCAATTTGAGTTGGGTTGATTGATTTTAAACTTGATCTGAGTTTGATTTAATTTGCATTTGAGTTGATTTGATTGAGTTTGAATTTGATTGATTTGGATTGGACTGAATTGGAATTGAGGTTGGTTTGGGGACTATCTAATTGTGGATCAGTTTCTGACTTGCTCTGATCTAAGTTTAGGAGGCTCAGGTTTGGAACGGACCTGTAAATTCCATGATTACAATGTTCTTTTAAAGCTCAGATTTTGAAACTTCGAAATTCAGATTTGAACCTTCAAGTTCAGATTGCAGAATTTTTAGTTCGGATCCCCCTGCAGATTTCGGTTTCTTGCGGATTCTGCACATTATATTGAGTTTCAGATTTTAGACCTCAGAGTTCAGATTCTGCATTTCTCAAAGATTGCAGATTCAGATTCTCCAGATTTCTTGTTTATGAATCTAATTAAGTTTGTGATTTGTTTGAGGGTGTTTTGATTTGGAGATTTGGTTTGAGAAATTGGTTTATTTTGATTTGGAAAAAGTTGACTTGGTCTGTTCGAGCTATGTGGATTAACAGGCACATTTTCAATTTTAATTCCAGGGGATCTGGGTCTCAGATTTTTTTTGTTCGCCCCAGATTTCAGTGTTTTTGTAAATTTCAGATTTCCTATGTGTTTCAAATTTTATGGGTTTCATATTTTCAAATTCCAGATGTTTCAATTGCAGATTTTGTGTTTCAAAATTTCAGTTTCCAGACTCCTAGGCCTTGAATTCCAGATGTGATTTGCAGATTTAACAGATTTCGGATTTTACAGGTTCAGAATTTCAGATTTGATGTATTTTTATTTCAGATTTTTCTGTTGCAGGTCTGGATTTCGAATTCTGTTTCTAAATTCCAGTTCCAAGTCTTAGACCTCTGGTTTTGCAGACCCTATAAGCTCCGGACCTACCAGCCTAGAATTTTCAGATTGCAGGTTTTAAATGGGTTTCTGCACAAATTCAGATTTCAGATTTATGTGATTTGATTTGGGTTTAGTTTGATTTGTTTGAAGATGTTTTCGTTTATACAGTTGCAGATTTGTATATTTCAGATTTTTACAGATTATAGTTTCAGACTTTTTTTTATTGCCTTGCCTTTCAAAATGTCATGGTGCAGTCCTCTCCTTGTAACATAAGTCCGTGCACCGAACATGAGTTTTCATTTATTTCCTCTCAATCATGAGACATGATTTATAACTTGCATGACCAGAAATCAGGTCTTTTTGAGTCCTTGATGAACATGGAACTTGCTTTGATCAATTTGAGATGGAAAACACCCGGTCTTTGATAGACTTGTGGGCATTCCTCTCACTGGTTCGAGATTGAGCATGTCCCGGCCTTTGATAGGCTTCGTGGGAAATTAGCTCCTCTCTATCTTCATGACTTCTCCAGGAGTTGATGAATTTGTCATTTCATGGGCGGCATGTACCCGGTCTTTGATAGACTTATGGGCATCCCCCACTGGTTTGAGATTGACTACACCCGGCTTTTGACAAGCTTATGGGCAATCAACTCACTGATTTGAGATTGAGCACACCCGGCTTTTGATAAGCTTGTGGGGACTCATCTCCTAATTTCTAAACCTCATTAGCTCATAGTTTGGCATATCGGCATGTTGATCATGCATAGCCTTCCCATGGCATAATGGGTAAGTAACTCCTTGGGGCATGGTAAGACATTGGGGTCTTTTTTATAGACCTTTGTATGTCCACCTTAAAGGGTCAAGGGGCGTGCTTAAAGCCGGCCCATTGCTTTCCCTATTTGTTTTGAATTCTTTTAAATTAAGCCAAGACCATGAGGCGGGTTTTCTACCGGCCGGATGCTCGTCTCGGTTTGTTGATTAATTATGAATTGTTATTTAATTTCGTTTATCGTTTGTTTTATTTTATTTTTTTAATTATTAGTGGTCAATAGACATGCTTAAAGCCGGCCTATTGCTTGCCCATTTATTTTAATTTTTTAAGTTATGCCGAGACCAGGCGGGTTTTTACCGGCCGGATGCTCGCCTCGGTTTGTTTAATTAATTAGGTGCATTTTTATTTAAGTTTGAACTTGATTGTTCCTTTTAAAAAAAATCTCTTTTTTTTTTTGCCACCGGTCAGCGAAGGATATTGGGCCGTAGCCCACCTCCTTCTTCCCCTTCCTTTCTTCTTTTCTTTTTTTTTTAACCCCTTCATAAGGTGGGCCCCACCGTAGGTTGACCTTGGGTCAACCTCTCCTGCGAGCTTCTCCCGCTCGCGAGGCGCCTGGCCGCGGCTGCGGCCACGGCCTTTTCTTTTTTTTTTTTTTTTTTTTTCGGGTGGGCTCCCGCCCAATTTTGACCTTCGGTCAAAATAGGGAGCCGCGCGTCTCTCCTTCCTCCCTCTTCATGTGCCGTGGGACATATGTCGGGGGAAATATCCCCCCGCGACCGTCGTCTTCGCTCGCTTCCCGGCTGCGTCCGGCGGCCGCGACGGCGCCCTCCTTCACCCGCCGCTCGCTCGCGGTGGAAGCAAACACCAACAATGGCAAGGGGCTTCGGTGACGGAGCTTCCGGAGGGGGATTCCGGCGACGGCGACGATCACTCGAAGAGGTCCGGCGTAGGTCGGCTTCCGCGAGGGCTTCCGCGTCCGCGGCCAGCAGAGAAGCTTCGAGGCGACGGCGGGTTCCGGACGGGATTCTTCCGATGGGCTCGGGAACCCCGACTCCCGCGGATTCGGAAGCTCGGACAGTGCTCAAGGGGCTTCGAGCGACGGCGCGGGGAGACGACCTCCGGTAAGCCTTCTTCCTCTTCTCCTTCTCTCGGTCTCTCGATCTTCTCTCTTGGGTGATTCCCTTTTCTGCCTGCCTCCCCTCTCTCCGCGGCTTGGCAGGGCTTTTATAAGCCTCTGCGGTCTCCCCCTTCCGCTGGGAGACCTTCCAATTCTTCACGTCCGCCTTCGAGACGGACGCGGGAGTCCAACCAACACTCTTCTCTGCATTGGAGACCTTCCGAGAAGTGCTCTCCGTGTTTGGGATAGACTCGGGAGCATATACGCGGGCTCCCTTCCTCTCGTTCGGGAGACTTCCGCACATGGAGTCCGCCTGTGCTTCGAACTCGAAGCAACCCCGCAGTACGCGGGATCGACCTGCCTCCTTTTCTTGGCTCACACGGATTCTCTCTTTAGGTTAGTTGTCCTTCCTCACCAGGACTCTTTCCATCGGAGTTAGTCTTGGAATGGAATCCGATCGGGAAATCAATCTCAACCTTCTCTCTTCCATCGGAACCTTCCCCTTCCAATTATTTCCATTTATTTAAATTTTTTTGATGGCGTGGCCTCCTCCGAAACAGGTCTATCGTAGAGGGAATGGGCCAAAATTGGTATTCCAATGGGTCCATTTGGCACTTATTAAACCCCTTTAATAACATGTTTACTTGACCAACAAATTGGCCTTGAAGTGGGCCTACTTTAAAACAAAGCTCATTACATGCATGGAAATGAGCTTAATCTAAAAAAATCGGTGCCAACAGTGTACTTTCAAATGTGTATCCAGATACATCAAGATCTCTTGTTGAGTACTTAAATATAACATGTTATGGTAAATCCAACAAAAAACAAGCATCTTAAGGACATGATACTGGAGACATGCAAAAATATCTTGGAGGAGTCATGTTACTTTTCTTTGTGATTTCTGACCTCTAATCTTTTATCTTTTTTGAAGGGTGCTTTGGGATGTTTTTGTTCCCTGTTTTCCTTTCGGTTGCTGATCCCATCTCTTTAATAGAGCTTATTTCTGCTATATCATTTCTCTTCTTTGTTTTATGGCATTAATAACTCCCCTTCTTTAGGGGTAGGTCTTAAAAGAAAATTAAAGAAAAAGGAAGGGAGATCTATAAACTATTACTAGAAAAATCTGCCACCTAAATTTAGAAAGAGAGTTATTGTGACATACATGAGTAGATCCATGATGTGTATAATGTTTTTATGATATTTTGCATGTCATTGTTATTGGCAATCTACATATTTTTTTTATGCTTATGTCATGTTTTTAGGTATCACAAAGCTGTGAAATGGTTTGAGAAAACTTTGGCTCTTATTCCATCATCTCTTAGTGAAATGTGGGAACCAACTTTGGTGAATCATGCACATGTTTTGAGAAAGCTGAGGTATATATTTATTTGTATTTTACTGATTTGGACATGATTGTTCTGAAACCAGAGTTGTTCGTTTTCCTTTTTTAGTATGAAATTATAAGCAATGCTATGGACTTGTTTGACATAACCATTTACTTGCAACTCATTAGACAATTAGTTGTATCAAGCAATCACCTTTTCTTACTAATTGCTTGTTTCTGCCTTGTTCCTGTTCCTGATGCTACTCTCATATTCACCCAAGTCTCAGTGATGCTTTCGTTGTTAAATGTCAATGGGCTGTGCTTTGTTGTTACTTCTTTGGTGGATGCTATGAACGAAGAGCCTGTTTGGATCGACATTAGCCACATATATTATAATACTTTTGATATTAGGTACTATGAAATCTAATGCTGATGTATCTGCAAATATCAAAAGTAATACTATATTACGTTGAATACTCTAACCAAACAGGCCCAAAGGTCATAGTTGGATTAGACCATGAAAGAGATTACAATAACTTAACCCTTTATATACGTTAACCTTTTCCCTGTGGAAGAAATGATCTATCTAGTTAATTAAGTAATCAATCAAGATTGGGATGGAATCTAGCCTGTAAAGAGGCAATTGCGGCTCCAAAATGCAAAGAGGCATCTGAACTTTGACGGAATGGGATAGGAGAGAAACTTCAGAAGCCCTGATGTAACCTCAAAACTTAAAATTTTGGTTGTTTTGGAAATTCATTTTTCCAATTGATTTTTCATTTTACTTTGGCTTAGCATTGACTTCTTAGAAAAATATATGATATTCCGTAAGAGTATTAACTAGGTCCATGGTATGTATACAAATATATTGAGGTTGTTAGGTTCTTTGAAAATTTATTTTGACCTCTTCCTATCGGATGGTGTGAAGATCCGATGTAAATTACTTCAAGAATACTCAAATACCCTTGATTATGCATTATAGCAATCCGTGAAATAGAAAACATGCATTCACAAAATAAACATACACATAGGAACAACGGCTCAATGAACCTGATGGAATACTTGATGTGTTTTAAATTTGGTTTGATTTGTGTTAAAAGTGATTTGAGAAGTTGGATTTTGTTTATGGATTGCTTATTGATTTAAATTCAATTTGATTTGAATTGAATTTATTTGGTTTAAAAATGATTTGTGTTTGATTTGATTTATTTGACTTGGGTTTGATTCGGGAGATTTGATTTGGGTTTGGTTGGAATTGGTTGAGGGATTTGAACATTTTTTTATGGACTGTTTATTGACTTAAGTTCAATTTACTTTGATTCATAGTTGTCAAGGCGACAAGGCGCCCAAGGCGTTGAAGGGTACCGATTCCGCTTAGGCGACAAGGCGGCCGCTTAGGCGTCGCCTAGGCGGTCAAGGCGGTATTCAAGGAAGGCTGAGTCGGGGAGGTTGTTATATATAAAAAAAACATAAATATAATTATATTTTGTTATGTTATAATTGAATATGAGTGTTTTATCAATGCACATAAGTAAGTATGATGTGTGTGTGAAAGGGAAGAAAGTTAAATAAATATTTATAAAATTTAAGTATATAACTCATTTATGATTATAAAATTTATATATGTGCAATACTATAAGTGATGGTAAAATATTGTTATAATATTATTAAATGGGGGGGCGCAGAGTAGTCGCGGATCGACCTAATATATGTTTATAATTATAAATCTTAAATATGTATGATAGTATAAGTGATAATACAATATATTAATATATTGAAACTATCATTAAATAAGTGTCCCTTGTGAGGGGTATCAAGGGAGAAAAATCCCTCAAAAACTTTTTTTAATGATGTAAAAATACCCAAGGCGCCTTGCTTGGGCGCCTTGGGCGCCTAGGCTGGCGCCTTGGGCGCCTTTTTGGCCCCAGACAAGGCGCCCTGGCAACTATGCTTTGATTTGAATTTGTTTTGTTTAAAATTGGGTTGAATCAGGTTGAGGTTTGGGAGTTTGAATTTAAAATTTGATTTTAGAAATTAGATTTGAGTTTAATTTGGGAGGGTTGATTCGAGGGGAACTTGATATGGATGTTTGTTAATAGGATTAGATTAAATTTAGTTTCATTCTATCAAAATCTAATTAAGACTTTAATGCTTTTTTTGTTTGATTTTTTTTTGAGTTTGTTTAGTTAAAACCGATTTGGATTTGATGTGAGAAATTGGGTTGTGTGTTGTGACTTAATGTCTTGGAAACTATTTATGATTGGTTTGAGTGGATCTTTAATGGTCTATTTTAAATTTTGGTTAAGATGTATGTTATTTAAATTTGACTTGATTTTTTTGTTTTAAATTTTGATTGAGATTTTGTTTTAAATGTGTGTTCTTTTGATTTGATTTAATTTTAGTTGGTCTTGATTTGTTTTAACATCTGTTTTGAGATGAACTTGATGTGGTTTATGATTTGATTTGCATGACAAACTACCATCATGACAACAATGAATAATTTATGAATATGCATGGAGAAGATCGAGCGGCGACATCAAGATGTTGCTTTCATAATAACATATTGGCAAATGTCACAAATGGGCAGTATTACAAGTCCATGATTGTTACCATAGTTGATGTTAGTAGGGGAGTGCCTGGACCGACTCCGAAAGGAATATAAAATATTTATTTTTCAATAGAGGTGGAAGATATCAAACAATATGTCAAGTTATTTGAACATATTTGGCAAAAAATAGAATGTACGTCGATAACGGATGGTTGTTGGATAACCTTTTTTCAAATTTATTAGAGACTTATCTTTTTAAACATTAAAGTTTAGAACTTATGCATATCTTTTTTTTAATAGGTATAAATAGGAAGATAATGATCAACTTGTAGTATATTGTCATGTCAGACCCGTTGTTTGGAAGTCCGTGGATGCATTCAGACAAATAAAGAATGCGAACTCTCTCTTTAAATTAATTGATAGTGATGTCGAAGAGATAAGAGATGATTGAGTTGTCGAAGTAGTAATACACAACAAAGTTGGGTATAAAGCAGCTGGCCAAATGCTGATATCCAAGATACTACGTTTATATTAGACATGTTTCATCCATTCCTTAGATTTGATGTTAAATGATATATGTAAGGATTTTCAAATTGATCAGGTAGTTAAGATAACCCAATTCATATTATTTTTATATACAATCATAAATCCATCTTTAACCCAACGAGGGAGCATATGAAAGGCTGAGAGCTCTTGTGGCCTGAGGGAACCCAGTTCGTTTCTCATTACATTTTCTTAGGGAGTTTAATACAATAAAGATGTCCTCTTATCTAAATGATACTTTCACTGGGATGTGCTAGTTGGATTGCTAGGGTTTTTATTTCAGATAAAAGGAAAGGGCGGAAGGTTGAGGTGACTTTAGAGAGTGGAGACTTCTAGCGAGTGGTAAGGAAGATGCTTCATATAGTGCAATTGTTAGTCAAAGTTCTGAGAATGGTAGATAGAAGATAGACATAGATTACCTGTATGATGCACTTGAGTGGGCGAAAGATGAAATCTCAAAGACGGTGTCAGACTTTAACAAGTGGTGGTATATTATCGACCGTCGGTGGGAACGAATGTTGTATCATTTGATATAAGCAGCAAGCACATTTTTTCATTAAGTCATATCATGTTTCATGTTTATTATCATGCTATCTACTGGCATGTATATTATTGTCACTCGCCATGTCACTTTTTAAATTTTAAATATTGTTATAGTATGATATTCAAGCCATTTAACAAGTTGCTGAGTAATGTGAAAGAGATCATCCGTAGAATACTTGAAGATGACGATTGATTAATCATAGTATACAACAACATGCGTAACTATAGAATGAAGGCATTCTATTTTCAGATATCAAGGTACATTAAGTCTTGATATGTACCATCCTATTTAGATGATTAACTTATTCTAATTATCTTCTAACATATAATGATATCATGTAACTGACTAATGGATGGACAACGACAAAGCATCGGGATACGAGGACATGGTGGATGTTGCAATAAGAGTCTTAAGTCAAACCACATTAGCTTCAAGATGTGAAAGAAATTGGTCAACATTCAACTTAATTCTTACAAAATAGAGGAATAAGTTGACATCAAGAAGCTTGTAGCAGTTGGTGTATTGCCATTACAACATGATTGAAGCTAAAGAATTTGGAGAATACGAGGGTGAATCAGAAGTAGGAAAAGAGGTGGAGAGAGGAAGTGTTTGAACGGTGAAGCGAGATGGTGCCTATACAAATTATGACATCAATTCGCAGGAGACCTTCGATAAGTAAAGTCTATTGCAAATTTAAGTGCACAATCAAGAAGGATTAGGCAAACTTGAGTTCAACTTAGAAAATTGAGGATGAGTTCAAGGAGAACTCGACAACAAACATCTAGTCAAGGAATTCCAAATTCTTCCGTCAATGGCAAAAAGATATAAGATATTAAGATCGGGCAATCTTCTCTTCAAGGTAAGAAATCTACAAGTAAAGGTAAACACATTATAACTGATCAATTAGATATTACAAATGAAGAAATGATTGACGTGGGACGAGAAGACATATCAGAACCAAACCAAGGATCGCGGGATCGGAATCGGTCCCTGGATCGGTGGGGACCGATTCGATCCGGATCGGATCGGATCGGTCCGATCCAGGCCGATTCATCGGAAGGAAAATCGATCCGGATCGACCCTTAAAAAAACCCTAAAACACTAAAAAATTAACTAAATAAGGAGGTAGATCGGATTCCGATCCGATCTACCCCATTTTGGGGCGATTTCGGGCCCAAAAATGGCCCGAAATCGGCGCCACGGCGGCAGCTTGCCGCCGTGACATCTTCCCCGCCCTATCGGGCGGGGAAGACGACCTTACCGGGTCCATCGGACCGGTAAGGCCAGAAGTCACCGGATCCTCAACCGGTAGGGGTATAACCCTACCGGTTTTGGACCCGATACACTAAAATGCCGGATCCGGTGACTTAAAGTCATCGGATCCTTGCCTTACCGGGTCCGATGGACCCGGTAAGGTCGTCTTCGCCGCCCGATAGGGCGGGGAAGAGGGCTGCCGCGGCGGGATGGCCGCCGCGGCAGCCTGTGGGTCGATTCCGGCGAGGGAATCGCCGGAATCGATCCGGAATCGACCGAATCGGTCGATTCCGGCACCGATTCCACCTACAAACATCGATCCGGACCGATCTTTGGTCCGGATCGGTAGTTCCGCCGGGAATCGGATCGGAGGGGTCCGATCCGATCCAAGAATCGGCCGATCCCGATCCGGATCGGCCGATTCTGCAATCCATGAACCAAACATCTGAGTTCAATATTAGACATCAGATGATTCAACTTGAAAGAGCAGCAATGATAGAGCATTGGAAGATGAAGGAACCACTATTGGCCCAAGGAGGTCAACGTATCCATGGATATACCCTACAACAATGCAGTTCATATGAGAAGAACGGTACACATGCTACGCAAGACATAGATCATGGTGTGCGATTGCGAAGTGGTGAAGATTAGCACATAGCAGGGCAGAGGTTGGTACTATGGGTAGTCTTGTGGAGTTGAATTATCTCAAGATTTTTAGTTTCCTACGTATCATTAAGAAAGTTATGGGATGACTCAACATATATATGGATTCTCATTGAACACTTTCATGCATTCCACATGAAGTTGTTATGGTGGATCTTTTGAATCGTATATGTTGGCGTACATTTTTTTCAAAAAAAAAGGAGGACAAATGAGCAGGCTTAGGAGCTGGGCCAACAGCCCATAAGATCAGCCACAATTGGGCCCAATTGGGCACCCCAACAGGGACCTTATTTACCTGGCCCATAATTGGCACATTTCAGCCAAATTCAGGCCTTGTGCGCAGCCCATAGGAGGGCTTGGGCCGCAGCCTCCTGCTGGCCCAGAAATCAGGCCCAAGTTGGGCCAGGCCCACTTCAGCTCCAATATGAACAGGCCCAGCCGCACCACCTGCCACCTCAGCATCTTTGAGCGCACCACCTGCCACCCCAGCAGCCAGCCGCACCATGCAGCCAACCCAGCCCTGCGCTCAGCTCAAGAAAGGGGGAGGAAGAAGAGGCAGCCATTAAACAGCCCATTCAATGCAATGGCTGCATGGGGGGAGGCCAAGAGGCCTGCGCACCAACCTAGGCCCATGCGCAGTCCCTGCTGGCCCCTCACCTTCCTTCCAGCCCCTATAAAAAGAGGGGTGCACACCAGCATTTGGGGGGGCTGTTGGAGACGCCGCCAGGCTGCTGGTTCAAGCCCTCACCCTGCTGCCCTTGCTGCCACCTGCTGCCTGCGACCAAGGAGAAGAAGAAAAAGAAGAGGAGGGGAGGAAAAGATGCTGACAGGCTGCTGGAATCTCTGCTGCCCCCCTTGTGTACCTGCCCCTCTGCTGCCTTGCGCGCCTACTCCAGGACCTGCCCGCGGCCAGAAGAGAAGAAGAGAAGAAAGGAAGGAGAAGAAGAAGAATAGGTGGGTAAGATATCACATAGATATGTAGCCCTATAAGGGCACCTCCCTTGTTCCAATCCAACCCACAATGGTCCAATCCAACCCACATCTCCACTAGCCTTTTTTTATCCAGTTTGAGCTAGGGACATCCAGCCTGGGCCGAACCTAGATGGCCTCTAAAAATCCTCCCTGGCAGCCCATCGCACAGCCACCTGCAGGCCCTGCTTAATCCCATTCTCAGACTTTCACATAGACCCCTGCAGCCCCCTCTGCGGCCCACCAGGACAGCCCACATGCAGGCCCATAAAGAGGCCCATAACCAGCCCACGCCTGACCCCAATCTGGTCCCAAATCAGGTCCCCAAAGTGCCCATGCGCAGGCCTGATTCGGCCCAACCAGAGCCCCATCAATCAGGCCCCAGCCGGTCTCCAAACCAGACCCCGTCCAGCCCAAACCAGGACCCCAAAACCAGCTCCAAACCAGGCCCTCACCAGGCCCATTCCGGCCCAACCAGAGCCCCATCAATCGGGCCCCAGCCGGTCTCCAAACCAGACCCCAAACAGGTCCATATACAGCCCATATCCGGCCCTCTACACAGGTCTCCAAACCAGGCCCCTGCAAACCTCGGATTATCCCTTGTTCAGACCCAAACCGGTCCACTCAAATCCACCTGAACAGCCCCTTCATACAGGCCCAAAGCTGCCCTTGTTCAGGCCCGAAAACCGGTCCCAAACCTGATCTCCAAAACAGCCCTTTGTGCAGGCCCATTTTGGCCCACCTAAACCCAAACCAAACAGCCCCTTCTGGCTCAACCATACAGGCCTCAAACAGGTCCTGTTTTCCAAAAAAAAAATGCTTGAAGTCTTCTTTCAGCGGCCCCCCTTGTGGCACAAGATGCAGCATATGTGCGGTTCCGCAGAAGTGCAGAAATTCAGCAATGGTGGGTAGGGGCGATGTCCCGGACCCTCTCGGAATCCGTACGACGGGCCGATTGTTTTGTCCGGGCGGGTCCTTACCCTACCATCAAGACGGATGGAGGCGCACAAGTCCAACAGACTCTTCCGGCCCAAGAACAGTCCAAAACAGGCCCTTCCGGCCCAAGAAGACCGAAGACCGGCTTTGAACGCCGATGAAACTCAGAACTGGCCCGAGTGGCCTTTTAAAATAATAAAAACAGAAATAAAACTAAAAAGAAATGGACGGCTCCCCCGGGTATGTCCTAGGATGTCGATCCGGACGTCGGTGCGGGCATGCTCCCGTAGCCGATGATCCTTCCCCCAATTTTGGCTAAGTCACCGACTAGCCATGTTGGACGGGTAAACTTTGCCAAGTTAGAAACTTGTCGGCATGCCGTTGTAATGCCGAAATTTTTCTAAGTCGGCGAAGAACCTAAGTTGGGGGAAGGATCACCACTCATTGTACCCCGATGTACTTCACCTTCAATGAAATGAAGCGACTCCGATGTCGACTTGAGATGTTTGAAACCGGGCATTCAAAAGTGGCCCGATGGGTCGGAGGCGATGCAAACCGCCAAATTAAAATAATAAAAATCAAAACAGAAAACTAAATCTGAAAATTCAAACAGGAAATTAAAACAGAAAATTAAGCCTGAAAGTCAAAACAGAAATCAGAATTTGAAGAAATCTGAAAGCTAGACTCAAACTCAATCCGGTTCAACAAAAACCGATCTTTAACAAGATTGAACCGGTTTTGAAACAAATCAAACCGAAATCAGACTTCAAACAAAATCTGCCAAAACAAAATCAGATTTCAACCAAATATGTCCACATAAAAAAAAGAAATCAGATAACCTGCTAAAATCAGATTTTGATTAAACCCAAAACACAAATTCCAGATTTAAATCAAATCTGATAAACACCAAAAAATCAGATTTAAATAAATCTGCCCAAAAGAAAAACCGGTTCTAATTAACTCCGATGGCACATATAAAACTGGTTTAATGAACCCGGAAATCCACCGAACTTCATTTAAATGAACAATCAAACGCTTAACCCCAAAGAAACCAAATAAGCACTATTTTCAAACACTCAAACATGGATCGCAATCCACCTAAAACATAAAAATCCAGAAATCTGAAATTCAGAAAACCAACTAAATTAAAAATCCAAAACATGCTTAAAACTCTTTAAGCACATCAAACAGAAAACAAAAAAAAAACTTGAACCAATCAAGTCCAAAATTAAACAAATCAAAACCAAACCAAAATAAACAACAAAACCAAATCAATCAAAACAAATTGATTCAAAACTCAAACCCTTAAAACCGACTTTCAAGTCAACCAAAAAATCACAAATAAACAACTCCGAACAAATCGGTTTGCATTTGATCGGACCCAAAAGGCCGCTGCCCTTTTGAGTTCTTTACTTTATTTTGTGGATGTGCACGTCTCCGAAAACAGGTTGCCGCGACGGTTAATCAATGGCACCATCCGGCGGAGAAGGGTCAAAAAATGAAATTTTCAAAGAGCCCGAACCTCGGTTCTAATAATTTTAAACTATCACTGGACTACCTAATATTTTTAGGTATCACCTATTTTCCTAAAAAGGTCCGGGGTAGCGACAAATGTCTTTCTTTCCAAAGAACAGACGACGTGAAAAAAAGTTCACAATGTATACTAAGAGGATTGTAAGAGAGAGTGATCATAATGTAATTATGTCAACGTTATGTATTTTTTTTAAAATGTCATAATGAGAGTATATAAATTATGTAGAAGAACAACAAAATATAATATTTGAATAGAAATGAATAAATTTTTTATAGTCGTATTCTAGATTTTTTTAGAGTTTTTGATATTTTTTTCTATTTTTTTATATTTAAAGTTTAATTCTTTGACCCGATTTGACCGGGTCCTGTTTAGGCAGGACCGACCCAGTCCTGACCGGAGACCCGACCTTCCTTGTAGTATGAAATTCTATGTGATGCTTTTGACTTCGGTTATTATCATTGTAATATTGACATTTTTCTGGAATCTTTAGAAAGGATAAGATTGTATGGATAATATGTAAGCCAAGAAATTAAGCTTTTTAGCATGCTTTTTTTGTTTTAATCAAACTTTTTAGCATGCTTTTTAGTCAATATTGACATTTAATCAAACTTTTTAGCATGCTTTTTTTGTTTTAATGTTTTATGGTTTCACGTTAGTGCTTATACTTGTTTTTCAATCATTAGTGTCATGTTTATTTATATTCTACTAAGAATTCTTGAAAGTGACAATTTCGGTAAAGAATTATTATCTCTTCCTTCAGAATTTTAAGTAGCAGAATTTCATGTTTTTAGGAGGTATAGTGAAGCAACCTCTTTCTATGAAAAGGCACTAGCAATTTCAACGCGAAGTTTAAGCAGTTATGCAGGACTTGCTTACACCTACCATTTGCAGGTAATTGTGCTTGTTTCTCTTTTCTTGATAGGTATGTGATTGCGTATGTTCAGATAGAAATCTTATGATAGATATGTCAAAACATGTGAGAATATAATGTATATCTCTCTCTTCTCTTTACCTCCAAGTTCTAAGTTGGATTGGTTGTTACTTCGACATGTTTTTAGAGCCTGTGGTGAAATCTGAGCCCTGTGCGTGTGCATCTTGTGTTTGGGCATGTTAGAGAATAGTCCCATTTAGGTATTATCCAAACACGAGTTAAAATACAATGTGGACCCATCACCTCATGTCACTGTAAAATTTGGGTTGAATGTTCTAATAACTTCAACCAATATCTTGATGTCCTTCTGAAGGTATGTCTTTTAAGCACCCACCCATTACTTGATCTAGATTTCAATACCCATGTTGAATGCCGTCCTCGCGTGTACTGTTCCATTTTAGGTTTCTTGGAAATTCTTTCATTGTCAACCGAATGCCATAGGATGAAACTTTAGTAAGAACAGAACAGATGAAATGAATTTCCTTCGAAAAATACAGTAGCCGGGTGTTGAGGCCTAAATAATGTCCATCGGAATATAGATCTAAAAGTTTAAACTTGCTTTTTATGCCAACCTGGCCAAGATTTTCTGTTCCATGGCAGACTTGAGTCCGAACTTGACAAACGTGTCTGCACCATGCTAACTTTATGCTAACTTTACTGACCTTGTTTAGCTGGTTTCTACTTGATCTTCCCAGTTTTTGAATATCAACCAAAATTGTTTTACTAGTTAATACTTATCCAAATGTTGTCAGGTCATTTGTTGGTTTATGTGCTCAAACCTCAAGGTGTTTTTGTAAATGGGATCAAGTGAAGAAGATCCAATGTCCATGATTGTTTTTGGTTATATATATATCGATACTGGTTTTTGTCTGTAATCTTCGCGAGAAAATCTTCTTATTTGGAACACATGCTATATATGATTTTTTTGTTAAACTTGTTGGACCATTAAGTTCATAATCTTAAGGTGATATATGGACGGGATCTCCACATTCATTTATATTTTTTGAAACAGATAAAACCTACATAGAAGCGAGGACCCCTCTTCTCATCTCAAGCTCATATATCCCTATTTCCTCTTATGATGGAGGTGACTAAGAGTAGAGCTCAAGGTGTGGAATGTGGCAGGTGGGGAGAGAGGAGACTGTAGAGGGTAGAATCGTATTAGAGAGGTATAGGACAGTGCCAATAGGGGAGGTGGGGCTGGAGGGGTGGCCAGTGGTGGGGGTGGTTACAGTTCTTTTGTCTTCCCTACGCAGTGTTCAGGTGGGGAAGATGTAAGACCTGCAGGTCTGATTTTGGATCCTATGGACCCAACAGTTGTGGATCAACAAGGCTGTTCAGCACTGAACTAATACACTTTTGAATTGCGTATTTGCCCCTGCTAGGTGTGTGGAATCTAAAATCGGATCATAGCCCTTCATTTTTCTCACTCAAAACATCACGGGGAAGGTGCCTGATGTCATAGGGCTACCACTAAACAGTTTGGTCCATTGCTCACAGAATCAGTGGAATCGGTTCGGAATCAGTTGATTCCTGAATCGGATAAGTCGATTTCAATCCGATTCCGAGTGGAAGGACTAATTTCCTCCGGAAATTCGGTTGGAATTGGTGGAATCGGTCAAGATCGATCCAATTTAATCGATTCTGACTTAGAATCAGTAGGATCGACCAATTCCGTCGAGACAACTTAAGTCCCGACCTATGTTATCAGAGGCGAGCGCCTTAGCCGCCTAGGCGATGAGGCGAGGCGAGGCGAGGGTGCAGCGCCTCGTCTCACCCGCGTTCGCCTCAGGCGAACGCCTTATCCGCCTCAGCCGCCTAGGCGGCTGAGGCGCAGCGAGGCGGCGAGGCGATCGCCTCGGTCGCGACAGGATCCGGGCCCGAACCAGACCCGGCCCGGATCCATTTGACTTAAAACACCCCCTCCCCGCCCTCTTCTCTCTCCCCGACGGTCGCGACCCTCTCTTCCCTCACCCGGAAGCCCGCGGACGCTTGTCCGTCTCCCCCTCGGTGCCCCTCGCCGCCGTTCGCCATCGAGAGAACCCGCCTTCGCCGCTATCTACGGCCGTAGCACCCGCCGTTGACGCCGTCTTGTGCTGGAGAAGTTCCCTATGGCATCACCTCATTCTTGAAGGTGTTACGCAGGTGTGTTTTAGGGTTTTTTGAGTTTTTTTTTTGTTTTTTATTTTTGAGTTTCTTTTTTTTGTGTTTATGCACATTATTGTAACGTAACATCCTCCTAATAGCATCTTAATTCTTCGTTATTGTCATAGTTTGTCGAAAGACCGTGTTTAGCCGTGAAAGGTATGTTCTTTTGTTTTTTTATTTTCGGTTTATGTTATAAATGTGATTCAATCGTTGTTAATAGCACACCGAAGAGGTGGAGAAGTCGAACGTTGTTTTCATTTGGTTTGAAAAAAATTACCAAACAAGTCGGACATCATTTTATGCATTTCTTATGTAATTTATGCTGTTTTTGTATTTCCCACATTGTTTTAGATACGTTCAACATTTTTAGATAATTTTATCTACATTTTTGGACATAATTATTGTATTTATATTTTTTCCTGCATTTTTAGATATATTTCCTGTATTTTCATATATATTTTCTACATTTATGATGCATTCACTATATTTTTTATATATTTCCAATTTTTTTATATATACTTCCAACTTTGAAAATAAATATAATAATAATAAAAAAATGTCGCCTCAGGCGCCTGAGGCTCCTGCCTCAAGCGCCTAAGGCGAGGCGAGGGGTCCCTCGCCTCGGTCGCCTCACGCCTCTGACTACATAGGTCCCGACGGTTGATCAATATTGAGCTCGATGCAGACCTGGTATCGATCTGATTGCGGCCAAATAAGGCCCCTCATCGATTGATCCCGGTGGTCACCTGCTAGGGTTGAAGAACCGTGGTGATTCTCCCGATGATTCCAACTTGGCATTGGTTGATTCAGGCGGAGATTCTAGTGATTCCAATGATCCTTGTGATTTCGGCGAACCAACTCTTGATTCCAACGATCCTTCTTGTGTTCCTTCTTCCTTTTCATTTTCTTTGTAAAATTTTTTTGCTTGAATTTTTATACGTTCATTTCTACGCTTTTCGACGACTCTATAATAGTTTAAACATACGGAACAACCCGTCTAAAAGGTTGTTCTCTTCTCGAACATCTCCTAAATTGTTTACGTACATTGTAGGTGCAACCAATGGCCGATCATGACGAAGGTGATGTACCTACACGTCCATCTGATGTTCGTTGGGATCATGGACACATGGTAGATGTGTCAAGAAAGAGGGTTCAATGCAAGTAGTGTGATAAGGAAATGAACATGGGTGTTTTTTGCTTGAAACAACACATTGTCGGACTAGGTGGCAGTGTTGAGAAATGTGACAAGATGCCTAGGGAGATGAGAGGCTACCTCATAGAAAGAGCTTCATAACGTGAGATTAGGATTGAACAACGGGAATAATTATATGATGAGTTCCTTAAGAGGAGGAAAGAAGAGATGCCAACTCACAAAGGGGAAGGGAAAGGCAAGGCAAGAGCCAAATCGGAGCCAGAGAGTGAGGACTTATCCACAAACTCCGAACTTAAGAAAGCTAGGTATGCAAGCAAACGTGTAGCAACAATGGAGAGAGAGGAGGAGGGGAGCAGGAGGGTTCAAAGTTGACCATGTTTTTGGCCGATCAACATCAACTCGACCTAGCCACACTGAGGGTTTCGATGTGGGAGCAATAGAGGAGCTATTGTGTCGATCTGGTAGTATGAGATCTACACCGACATATGAGTATCTCTTTAGGAAGTAGAATGCCTCATAGAGGAATATTAAGCAAGCAATGAAATGGGTGAAGGCAACGGGAACAACTATAAAGAGGGTAGTGAGACACATTATAAAGTGGTTTTTTAGATGTAGGTATAAATTTTGATATGTATGTATATATGTTTCATTTAATTAACATTGTTTATGGTTAATAGATTTTTTACCTTAATGTAGACATCGCAGCACATGCAGTCACTAGCCCTTACTTCCATATTATGATTGATGTCGTTGCAGAGGCAGTGAGGCTGGACCGAGAATGCAAGTGCCTACTAGCAAACATATATGTGCTAGTGGGCTAGATGAGGAGGTTCTGGAGTTGAGGCAATGGATAGAAGGTTTTGAGATGGTCTAGAAGGAGAGGAGTTGCATAGTTATATGTGATGGGTGGACAAACATCACGAAGAGGTGCATGATCAACTTCTTGGTGTATTGTTCAGAGGGTACCATACGTAGAGCACTCTATTGACCTCATGTTAGAGGATATAGGTAGGGACACTGTAGTTTTTACACTTGTCAGACAGGCGCATGTTATCACTTCTTTCATTTATTCATGTCCCCATCTGTCTCACATCACGAGGGAGTACACTGTAGGGCACGATCTTGTGAGGTTAAGCCTTAGTAGGTTTGCCATGAACTTCATTGCATTAGAGAGTTTGCATCAGCACAAACATATATTGGTTAGGTTCACTTAGTCCGAGGAATATTATCAGTATATGGTGGACAACATGCATAACAAGGAGGATCAATTCAAGATTATTGTCAAGCCTGAACGAAAAATCACAGACAAGGATTTTGGCAGAGGAGTGCCTATTATTTGGCAATCATTGAGTCATTGATAGTTGTCTTGAGGTTGGTTGACTTAGATAACAGGAACTAGATTGACACTTTGTATGATACAATGGACCGTGCGAAGTTGAATATCAAATAGAAGAATCACAGAGGGTACAAAACATAATGGAAGATCATTGATGACAGATGGGATAGAACATTGCATCATGATGTACATGTTGCAGGTCGATGACTATCTTTGTGCTTATTTACTTTATACTTAGTTTGCATTTAGTTTGTTGATAATGAAATATGCTTGAATGATTACATGATATTTTTTGAACCCCCGCATCCAATATGGAGGACAGGTGTCCAATGATAATGAGTTACGGGGTACTCTCTCGGTCATTCAATGTGTATGCCAATGTTAGCAAGATAGGATAAAAGTTGAATTAGAAGTGAAAGTTGAATTAATAATTGAGAGTCAATAAATAATTGAAAACACTAATCATTTTGTATTTATCTATTTAGATACAACACTATAAGATAAGGGTTGAAGTATATTCAAATGTTGATCTGAAATATTCTTGTGACAAAGTTTTTCCTGGTATGTTCATTTAAGATCATGTTTCATTAACTTCTTTTAGAACTCCGTTACTTGTCTAGAGAGGGCCCATTGTTCATTATTTTTTACGCAGCTAAGTGGTGGGTTCAGGTCAATGTCGGGAGTGGATGGAATCCACTAGCTGTTGTTGCTATCAAGATTTTGAGACAGAGCTCTAAATCCTCTCATTGTGAGAGGAACTGGAATACATTCAATCTTATACACACAAAGAGAATGAACATGCTAACATCTGATAGGCCGGAGAAACTTGTCTTTTGCCATTATAACATAAAGCTGCACATAAAGTATAACAAAGATCGACAAAAGATCATAGAGGAGAGATTTGTACGGTATGCAGGTGGACCATATGAATAAAGATAGAGAACACAGACACCACCTGAAGGAGTTGGCATGGATCAAATATTTCAGGAGAAACACTCACTTGCTTCTTGGATAAATGAGACGGCATCTAGGGATCATCTAGCTGAATTTGATCCTGAGGACCGTGCATGGTAGAAGGAGAATTAGATGGCATTAAGGTTGAGGATGTTCCACTTACTTCTCAGGTAGCTCTATCTTCTACCCCAGCAGCTGTACAACAGCCCAAGGAAGGTGGGGTCGGGGTCGGGATCGGGTCGATCGGGCCTAAAACCAACCCAAGTCGGTTGGGGTCGTGACCCGGGTCGGGCCGAGGTCGGAAAAAATAATAAAAAATTATTTAAATATATTAACCAGGTCGGGGTCGGTCGGCCAAAAAACCGATCGGGTCGTCGACCCCGTATACCATGCAATAGCCACCTCTAATGTTAGCACTAACTTCAGCCCCACCCTAAGCTACGCAATCCATTCGCAATCCAGAGAGGACAAAAATAAAAGCGACATAAAAAATAAGACGCTTTGCACTATTGAAAAAATATGTGGGTTGTGGGTTATCACATGACATTGTAGAAGAAGTGAAGAGAAGGAAGCTAGATATCAGGCGACGTTCTGTGAGTTCATATGACATCACACAAGTACCTTCACACTCAGGTGATGATGACGAGTAGTGCATATCAGTCACTTAACCAAGAGGAGGATGAAATGTACATGGAACAGATGCGGGTGCAGTAGCTCGGGACTTATATAGTTCACAACAGCCCTATTCTTTGATGAGCAACCACCACGTTATTATACAGAGCAAGATTCTTCAATATTGGATGAGCTCCAACAGTCATGGATTCCACCTATTGAGCCCACTTTTGTGGCACAGTCTGATGTCTATGACTTCACTAACATGGTAGATGCATTCTTTTCATATAGATATATACCCGCATTGACAAGAAGACGAGGGACAACTCAATCATAGTAGGAGCAAGAGAAAGAGGATGAAGGTCAATATCATAGATATTGGTGAACATGAGTCATGAGATGTATAATTATTGTCATGTTATCATGTTACATTTCTTTATAATGTTATTATGTTACATTTATTTATCATGTTATCATATTATCATTTTACATTTTTTATAATGTTATCATGTTACATTTGTTTATCATGTTATTATGTTACATTTATTTATCAAGTTGAATGTTACATTTCTTTTTTTAAGATTACTTTAGTGTATTTCTTATTTTTTTGATTTTTTAAAATTTTATGAAGAAAATAAATAAAATAAAATAATCAATTCCAGATTGGCCGGAATCATTTTCTTTTTTAGGAATCGGTCGATTTCGGTAGATCCGATTTCAAACAGATCGGATCGATAGTGACTGATTCCTATTCTGATTTCAATTCTGGAATCCATGGTTTGGCGTGAGTTGAGGAGGCCCTGCCTTGGCGCATGCATAAAACATGATAACAAAGTCAATGAGATAGTAGCATCATGTATTGAAAAGAAGGTAAGAAGTAATCGAGTAGTCAGTGTTTGTCCATCATGGTTTTCCAGTACTCATTTTGGACCAAGGGATTGATTTATGGCAACCTGGATCAGCAGGTTCTTATCCAACTTATATGGTGTAACTTTTTGCTTATTCTTGTCAATATGGTGTTTATTTTATTCTTGCGTGTTTGTACTGTTTACAAGAGGCTACTTGTGGCATTTTTTTGTGGGTGAGAACGAAGTTTAGATGTCAGGATTGTTTTGTTCTGTATGATTGTTTTATTCTAAATATTGCTTATCTTCGTAGGATAAATATGAGGCCGCAATTACCTATTATCATAAGGTACGTTGATATTCTGCTAAAACTGTCAGCATATGTAGGTTAATGCCTTCTTATGCCATTTATATTGTTTTCTGCATCTGTAATAGATGATTTATCCATTCGTTGCACCATAGCTTGGTAGATGAATTTACTTCTGAAGTATCAATTTGTGCTTTACAAAATATCTGGCTTTTTCAAAATTGGCCTTGCTGAATTTTTTTAGTTTCTTGTGAAGCACCTATTTTATAGGACCTTTAAAAAGACTTCCACCCAGAATTGGCATGTTAGTTGACTTTGGATGGGAACAAGCACCTCAAGATGGTGGTGGGCTCTCAACCTGGAACAAAAGTTTCCGTCACGTGTTCCCGGTGGAGTAGAAGTTAATCGGCTATGAACTAGATAAGCATTTCAATATGCTGGTGGACCCTTCTACGTGATCTTGATGGCAAAAGGAGATGAAGGTGGATGAGTACCAAAGTGATGCAGCTGCTAAGGTTGCTTGAGGTCTCCTGGTTGGAGATGTCTGCAGAAGAGGTTCAAGGTCTTTGATGATGATGATTTCCGTTCTAAAGTCTGGTGATACTGAGAGAAAGCAAGAGGGAAGAGGAAGAAAGTTAGGAGATGAGTGATATCACAAAAGCTGTGCTGGGATAGAGAAAGGAGGTGAAAATCCTTTGGGAAGGAAAGAAACTAGGAGCCGTAGACATTCTGCCACCAGAGAATATTAGAGGCGAGACAGGCTGCACCAAGGGAGAGAGGCGGGTCTTTGTGAGAGCGAGAGAGAGAGAGAGAGAGAGAGAGAGAGAGTCCTTCAATGGATTACCCAATCCATCACGGGAGTGGATTGGCTTCCACTTGTCGGCCAATCCAATCCGGCAAACCAGGGTTTAATCAACCAAAATGATAGTGAAGGGAATTAGTCAAATAATGTATACAAGATGGTTGAAGTAGAGAATGATTATGGCAGTCGTTGTGACTAAACATTCCTTGTGAAGCTGAAAGAATAATACGCTGGATGCAAACAGGACCTGTATTCGAATGGTGGTGAGTGTTGACGGATGAAAGACAGCACGATTGTTATGATGGGAATGTTCAGGTGAATAAGCATGTTTAGTAAATTAGATTGAATATACACGTGTATTATACAAAAGTAAGAGTACAAATTAATGTCAAACTTAGAAAAGAGAAATCAAGATTGTATATACTAAATGTAGATTTAAAAATGTTTTAATTAGAAAAGTGGAGATACCAAAATAATGTGAGGAAAGAGAGGATGGGATATATTATACCATAAAAGCTTGGATCGATCAAAGTAAGACACACACACACACACGATGAATTCTGGAGAAACCAAACTCGATAAATTCCTCGAGAACAATCTCTCTCCTAGTGCCTCACTTGACACCCGACACCCCGAATGGGTTATCAGCTTGGGTTATTTATAGGGACTCTCTTAGTCCCTATCCAGAATCAAGATCAACTCTGATAGCCTTGATGCTTATCCAATTCAACCAACTGGATCTTTAACCTCACTAAAGGAATAACCCAAATAGTTACTTACGTAACATTCTCCATCTTGGGTTAACTCTCTAAGTATTCGTTTGTCCACCAGTTTTACCAATATGATTTGCATCTTGACCAGGTGCTTGCATAGTTTGACTCAAGGAAGGTGGGGTCGGGAGTCGGGACTGGGTCGGTTGGGCCCAAAACCGACCCGGGTCGGCCAGGGTCGCGACCCGGGTCGGACCGGGGTCGGCCGGGGTCGCCAAAAATAATAATAAAATATTTATTTTGGAGTCGGGGTCTTGGGGTCAGGACCGGGTCGGTCGGCCCCAAAAGCGATTGGGTCGGGCCCGGGTCGCGACCCGGCGAACCATGGTTTGACTCCGTTACATGCCTTGATATGAACCCTCCTCTCTCGGTTGACGCGAGAGATATCAACCATCATTGTAAGTTGTAACTGAAAACGAATGCTACACACTTCTTATAAGCTTCACCTTGAGTAGAACTTGTCCTCTGCTGAGATGTACTATTCATCATAGACTTTGTAGTTACATTGGTGTCAACTCTTTCTCGTCAACAACCCCTTTAACATGATCCGTGCTCCTCTACATCTGCACACCTCAAGAGTTTCATCTTCAAGAGTGCACCATTATTCTTTCGAACGCACAGCTCTCAGTGAGATTAGGTTTCTCAAATCTAGCACATGTTGGACATTTACGAGCTTTTGCACATTTTCATCGAACATACGTATCCTCATGGATCCGACACGTGCAACCAACCAGTGTGCTCTATTTGCCAATTGGACCATGTTGCCTCCACATGCTCGATTTCTGTCAAACATCTTCTTGTCTGAGCATACATGAAACAAGTAGTCAGAATCTACGATCTAGCTTGAATCTCCTAATATAGACATTGTACTGAGGATGTCATCCACATCCTCCTCGCTATCCTCTATTGTTGATGTTCCTACTTTCTCTTTTTTTGCCTCTTGTAGTCGTTCTCTCTTTTTATGATGTGGGCAAGCCTAGTTGAAGTCAATTCTTTGGCATTTCTTTTCGGGTTGCTAGAAAAATTTGTAATAAGAATTAACATAAAACTTGCAACATAAAAAATGGTGATAAAGTTGAAATTAAAATACGAAAGCCAGAAAGACATCTTTTTAAGCATGTTAATGAAAAGACATTTTGATAGTAGTTCGTTACACTATCTGCGTCTTGATCTATGTTTATCTAACATTATGTTAAACGGGTCCATCACTACTTCCATGACATATCCCTTACTAAATCAGATTCGGCGACACTTAAAACTCTTGGCTTTATGGGTGGCCTTTCAACTTTGCAATCCAAAGGAATCAAAAGAGTAACCCTTGACATCATAATATAACCTGATTTTCTTGACTTCTTGTCATACCACGTTTTCATGCAGGTTAAGTGAAGTGGGGATGGAAGAGAGTTTAACAAGTTCTTATTTAACCGTTGAATCTAGAGTACAATGTCATATGGATCTTAAGAAGAAAACTTACATAGTCTTTACAGGAACATCGGCTTAGTAGAAGCCTTCCCAATGTTACAACTACTACATACTAGTCACTCACCTATACTACAGAAAGGTGGTATGCTATTTTTACAAGATGATGTAAGAAAAAAAAGGAAAGCTCTCGGTCTTTCAAACTCTCTTTAAGATTTTGTTGATGTTTCTTATCCGATGCCAACCGATGTCGTTGATGCCTTCAGGGTTGAATCCTCTTCCTCTTTTATAACCATCCTCGGGCATATTTTGTCGTCCACTCGTGCTTCTTGATAAGATTCTTTATAAGGTTTCTCAAAGTTTCTTGACAACTATCTGGATAGATGTCTCTTGTATTATAATGTTTTGAGGTCATTCGCGACCTCACGTGTTTATAGAAAGATTCTAGAGGACGATCATATTGTCTTTTTCTTTTGTACAGGCTGGACATGTCTCCATCATGCTTTAAGAATTTGCATGATTCTTTGACAGTCTTTGCTGCTTCTGACTTTTCCTGTAGAGATATTATTTAGAAATTTTTCTATTGCTTTAATTGTCTGTTCCGTGAACTTTTTTCGTGTTGAGACTATTAAACAATTTTAGTTTTGGTGGTGTAATCACGTTTTTTTTTTGGATTAGCATCCTCTATGCTTGCTGAATTAAGACTTTTAGTCCTAATGCTTTTCTGTAACTAATGGTTTCTAATGTCGTCCCTGGATAGATTTTTTCTGTCTGAAGGATTTATTGTTCTTCTATGGGAGTCATGGACCACTCTTATTTGTATAATGTGTACTGCTTCATTGAATCTTGGCCCATCCAAGTTTGGACTTGCACTATAAATTTAAGAAATAATATATAATCCTTTATTATCACTAGGTCGAACTTAAAAATTCTCTGGTAGAATGTTGAATATATTTCGGTAAACTGCTTATTTTTTCTATTCTTGGACTAAGGTATATATCTGCAATTGCTGCCTGTTGAAACTTCTCTTACAAAATTTGTAGAAATTCTTGGTAGTAAATGCATTCTTAGGTAGATTTCTGAATGATCCAGATATATATTATCTGTCTGTTCCAAGTTATAAAGATTTTTGATGTACTAACATAATCGTTGAAGATTGAGCTGTTATCTAGGATTTCTTTGAGTCTGCCAGTGCCACTAATAACCTTATTTTCTTCACTATTGGCTCTTATTTTTGGCCTAAAATGTCGGATCCGAAATCCTTGATCTTCTCAATAGAAACTAATTGTACTGGCTTATTCGGGGGAGAAGCTTTATTTTCTTGTTCCTTCGGAAATTCTTCTTCTTTTGCAAGAACTTTACTTTTGCTGTTTATGACAACCTTATTCTTACCGCTAATAAAGATGTCCAATCCTTCTTTTAGCTGTGAGAGACTATTTTGGATTTCTCAGTCAAGGAGGGTAGGGTCGGGGGTCGCGACCGGGTCGCGGGACCCCCAGGCCGACCCGGTCGCGACCGGGTCGCGACCCGGGTCGCGACCCTATTATTTAAATATATTTTTTTTGAAAAATTCAAAAAAATAAGAAAAATGCGAAAAAAAATCTGAAAAAATACAGAAAAATTGGATAAATTAAATGACATGATTTAAATGAATAATGCATCAATTTTATTCCAACATGATGTGTTGTACACTTTGTAGGTAGTTGATGTACTCTCCCCATGTCATTTGGGTTGAGTACGAAGCCTGATACATGTACACACGACGATCGTATATTCGTACGTCCCTCGGGAAACTATCCTAAGACTTGATCCAAAGGAGTCACCATAACTATAGGTCGATTGGATCGAAGTATCCGATGACTCCGCGTAATTCGTTCCGCGGTACTCTTGATCGTATGTAGGGAACCAAGAGCACTTGGGATGAATCATACACATAGTCGGGGGCATCGTGGTGATTCCCCGCTCCAACTCCGTGGCTACGATGACCTCCTCACCTTGTGGCGGCCTTCTACCGTGATCGGTATCTTGGGTCGCATGAGTATATTGCTCCTCGCGGGGTAAAACGTAGCGACGTGGTAGGAGATATGGGAGGATGCGAGGTCCGCAGCCTTGTAAAGTGTCCGTGCCCCGTATCGAGCACCGTCATCGGCGCTACTCTTTGACGACGAATCCTCGGACGTCTGAGTGCGCACTCGGATGTTCGGCTCCGGCGTATCTTCTCGATCGTCTTCGGCCGTATCGGCCTCTGTGATATCAAAAGGATCGGTCATAACTTGTTTACCTTTTCACCCTACTTTGCGTACACTTGGCTAGTTCCTTCTCCGGTCCTGCGGCGCTTTGCTAGTGAGGGAGGGATCCGGAATTCTTCGGTAAAGGGACATCGTCGAGCACTCCTTCGGCCCATTGTCGGTCTTGGGGGTTGAACTCCGGTTCTCCCGACCCTTCTCGGTCGTTTACCCAAGCTTCTAAGGAGTTCTTCTCGTAGAATATTTGATCGAAATCGATATCCTCCTTCTTGATTGGCGGCTCGTCCACCGAACGTCCCAGCCGCACTGTGCTATCCATCTCTTTTGTTCCATACGTTCGCTTCATTCTATCCAAATTCCCTCGACTTTAACCTCGTATTTGTAGTGACAATACACGAGGTCTTCAAGCCTCCTTGATGTCGGCTATTTCTCTGCTTTGTGTGAATCGGCGAATGTAGACCAATTTCGCTCGCGGCCGAAGCCGATGTGGTTTGACTTAGGACCACGATGGCTACGTCCGCCAAGTCCTCGTACCCTGGTACTTTACCATGGTCCGTCCACCAATCGACCGTATAAATTGAATGTCGTAGATTATTATCTAAGTAAGCTTTGATTAATTAAGTGATGAAAAACATTTCTACGTACCCGGACTTAGTATCATCATAGCTCGTTCAACTCTGCTCGTTCCAAAGTGAAAACTCCGCATTCTGTAATCATACATCTTGTTGCAAGCGATAATAGCCGGGTCGTCGTCACCAAGCAACCGTCGGATGACGCTCTTCACGTCATCTAATAGCTCGTTCGTCGCCTTGAAATGTGGACTATAGCAATATCTTGGGTTGAAAAAGTAACCTACGAACCAAATAGTATTAGTAAACGACTTATACATAAGTTTGATTAATAAAAAGTTGAGTAAATGCTTAAGAAAATTTACCTGCTGCATGTATGGGTTGATGTAATGTACGTTCCCATCTGGTGATTACGGGATCCACGGGACCTACTGCCGGGTCGTCGTCTTGTGTGAGATCATGAACCATCTCTTGCGGTTGGTTGTCCGATCCTCTTCCGCTACCTCGACCACTCCCACTTCCAGACCCTTGACCCATCATTCGGCCGGTATGTCTATAGAAGTCTTCCTCGGCGAATGATCTTCGACTTGCTTCCATCCCTCGTGAGAGTTCATCTTTTTAAAAAATATTTAAGTATCAATGCTACTTAATTATCCTTTAAAATAGAATAATGAACAACGTTTATGAGTAACACCTCCCATACCTTCGTACTCTTCGTCTCCAAAAATATCCGGCCTCTCTTGTCCGGTTCCGTAAATGTGTACGGATCGTCTCCCGGTTGTTGCAATTCTTCTCGGACGGTCTCTTTATGTCTTTTGCTAGTTCCCTTCGTTTGCTCCATCGCTTGTAGGTGCCTACGAAATTGAGCTACGACCTCACGGCGGAGTCCGTGTGCAAGGAAGAACATTTCCCTTCGTACTGCAACGAGATGAAATTTTAAACGATAAATACCACCGAATATTACTTTGTCGCAATATTTACATTGCATTTTTCTCTCCGCCATGGAGATCAATTGCAATGCAACCAAGCCGGATCACTCCGGGTCGACCCGGTAGTATGAGTTGATTGGCTTGCAGATGACATTTTTTATGTAAATAATTACTTAAGTATGTAATTAATTATTTAAATAGCTAATAACCTTAATTAGTGACTACTAATGTAAGTATATTTTTATTTATATAAATTGAATGATTAACTAAATGTAGGATTAAGTAAGTAATTAATATTCCTTACTACTAATGATGTGTTAAGTAACGACTAAACTAAATATCTAACTAATCTTCTAGCTAACTAACTATGCAAGTAAGCAAATAAGTATTAAAAAGAATAAAGGACTTAACCCACTAATCAATGGAACTAATATTAAATAAATATACTAAATGAACTAATCCAATGTTTGATGAAATAATTAAGTAAATGAGACAAAAAATTTGAGCAATGAGAGCAATGAGAGCACAAATGAGAGGTTGAGAGTGAGAGTGGGGGGGTGGGAGTAAGGAGAGCCCCTTGGGGGCTTTAAATAGCCCCCAAGGGGCTGAATGGGGGGGCTGCGCCCCCCCAAGACCGTTGGCAACGGTCTTGAGACCGTTGCCAACGGTCTGGCAACGGTCACATGACCGTTGCCAGACCGGGTCGCGCGACCCGGCCGGGTCGCGCGACTCGCGCGACCCGGCCACGACTCCGCGACCCGGCCGGGGGAGTCGCCCCGACCGGGTCGCGACCGAGCCGGTCGGGCCTAAACCCGACCGGGTCGGGGCCGGGTCGCGACCCGGCATACCATGTTCTCAGTCTCTTTCTATGCTTTCTTCTACTACTTGCTATCTCTATTTTTTCTGCTATGGACTTAACCCATCTCTTTTAGTATCATATTTATCTTTGCGCTCACATCTTCTGGCTTCATTGCATTCATTTGTTAGACTATATGCAAGAAAATTGTTAGTACTTTTTATTATCTTAATATCAAAAGTACATTCACTAAAATAACTTTGCCATCTGAGTATTCTCTTGTTTTCTGGTAGAACTGCATAATTATTTTTAATAAAGGCTTTTAATTGTGTATTATTTATTCTTAAGTAGGAATTTCTTAGGTAACAAGAAGTAAGCAAATGTTTTGATTCTTTTTTTAGCGACTAACAATTCTTTTTCATCTAAGTATTCTCCTTCCTTTAAGCATCCCAATTTTTTTTTTGAAGCTTGTGAGATAAATAAGTGTCAACAATATGGAGTATAATTCAGTGCGGGAGGAAGCTGTAAATTGTAATAGAAGTTGATTTAATCTGGCATAGTAGATATTTCATTATTCTAGCTGGTTCTCTTGCTATATTACGCTGATTAATGTAACTTCCACAAGTATTGAAGCCTCCTCCGGTCAGCTCCTCAAGTCTTATTTTATTTCCCAATCAGGCTCTGTGGTTGAAACCGGATGACCAATTTTGCACCGAGATGCTTACTAGGGCACTTGAAGACGAAGCACGCCATGGGAGGAAATGAGTTCTCATCATGGTCTTCTCCAAATTTTCATTTCATCAGTTTCCAAGTTGCTTGTGTTGTAAAATTATTTATCAACTATTGAAAATTCCCAGGGCCTTGCGTTGGTATAAAAATTCGCATCGGCCAAGTCGGGTGATAAGGATCAGATAAGGACCGCATTGGATCAGGCTTTAAATAATTTATTCATTCAAAATTCCAGTAGAAAAAATGAACAATAATGTTCCTTTGTACTGTGTAGGGTATATTTGTCAATTTAATGGGAGGTTAGGGGGGAAGGATGGCAAGTCTGTAATAAATTTGAGCTTTTTATTTGGCCATGTAATCGCTTTCTACACATTTTTTTGACGTTGACGTTTCAAATGGGTTGAAATGGATTATGCGTACGTAAAGTTTTTCATGTTTTTTTATGTTCACAGGTTGAATTTAACATATCACCGTTGTTCTGAATGGGTGCTTGTAAATTCTAACAATCATACTTGCTCGGCGTGGAAAAGTTTAGAGTATTCAGATGATAATGACTCCCAGAAGGTACTTGCAACGATCGAACATCAACTGCTTTTGTGGGGCTGATCTCTGTCAACACGCTGACTCAAATTAACTATCTTTCGTGGATCAACGACAATTTTTTTTTTGATTTTGTAGACAACAATGGTTTTTTTTTTAAAAAAAATACATATTTCAATGATATGAGCGGTAACAACAGTTCGGTTACACGTTTCGACCTTGTTGAAATCGCCAATAGCACTGGGCGACAACTTCTTCGAGAGTAGGGACTAGGGATGTACATTAATCGATTCGACATCAAAAATGAAATCAAATCAATTCACAAATTTATTCTCGTTTGAAATCAACATGGATTCGGTTTCATCCAAAAAGTCTTTCGTAATCGAATTAAATTATTTATTTATTTTACATTGAGCATGCTGCATGCCCGTAATCTTTATATATCTTTCTATGTAAAAATAGATACTTTAAGTTCCTAAACTAAAGCTATCCATAAATATAAACATATATTATATTTTCCTAAAATAAGGTATTAACTTAGACTAAACCAAATGAAACTATGTATAAATATACATAATTTGAACCGATCAAATCAAATTGATTTGATTTAGAAAAGCATAATTTGAACCGATCTAAATTCCCAAAAATCAAACTAAACCAAATCATGAAGAGCCCCGAGGGAGAGACATGACAGAACAAGGAAAGCAAGATATATGTGCAGCAAGTACAGAAGAACAGGCTACTCATAGAAGCTGACAAACATTTTCTTTTCTTCTAGCGAAAATCATGTCCAGATGACATTAAAAATCTACACCAAATCTAGTGAATGCGGATGTCGGAGCCAATCACAGGAGCGGGGATAAAAAAAACCTTGCTTTTTTCACATGCCGCTTTCAGATTCTATTCCACACCTGAGGCAAAGAAAGCACTGAGCCAAGCACCGGAGGAATCAATGGTATGTTTTAACCATAGCCACTTTCAGAGGCTGAAGAACATGTTAGAACATGTTGATGCGGAAGAACCACGGGAGTATAAACGCGATCACCAGACATGCCATCAAAAAGTTGCAGAGAGGCTGACCCCTCCAACATCTGCCTCTCCCAGCAGCATTTGCATTGCCAGCGCTGCTCACATTTGCATCATTCCATTCCAACAAGAAATTGGCATCATCCATGCCAGTTATATTTTTTGCAGTCGCGCCACAGATTTCACAACACCTGGATCATGAGAGAAAAATATCACAGCATTTTATTCCGCATTTTATTTTTTAATAACACGGAATGCACAAGCCGGTCGAGAACTATTTCCACTCTCGGTTGGGCAAGAACAGATAGTAGAGAGGGCGAAGTTCAATACAGCATCAGAGAAATCAACAAGACACATCAAGAGACAATTAGTACTCTGGGTTAGCACGCAACAAATACTTATATGTTCCCCGTCATGAACATAAAAATTTCTCCCCGTTCTAACCCCACATCATTTTCTAACCACTTCATGGAAATCCATCCTTTTGTGCAATTCCTCTTTTGGAAACAGGGACTTTCTACTGCATAAAGAAAACTGCGGAACGTAAGCTATCTGCAAGAATGAATCTTAAAACACCATAGATTTCAGATCCATTGGTTGGGACTTCGGAGATATTCTGTTTCCTTTGATACATAACTACAACTCTGGGAAAAGATCCATCATGTTCCTAATGTTGAGAATCAATACAGCAGAATCACAGGGAAAATGATATTATACCAATCTCTAGGCAGGATCACATAAGAGATCCTGCCGGTGTAAAATGAGTTATTTCTTCACAGTTGTAATCTGAAATTCTGAATGTTCCCACCAGAATACACACTTCCAGAGGTACGACTGTATGAAGGAGAAATGGTAGATGATAGAAGAAATAAAGATAATATCTATCAACAAAATGCGTTTGATAATTGTTGAATGCACATAAATTAAAGACACATTCTGAACTTTGATGGCAGATGATGTGCGTCTTCTGTAATGCATGAAGCTCCTATATCTCATTTGACAAATGCAAGAGTAGATCATGCCTACAAATGTACAACTTCCAATTCCAAACTACATGGCTTTCTTAGATATGGCAGGCAAAGCTTAGCTCGTTTTATCTGCCTCACTGGTTTAGATGTTCTCCCCTATTTTGACCACCTAAAAGGGGCAAAAAGAGCTACCTGGTCGAGAAAGAACCAAGTAAACTAAGTAATCAATAAATAAACAATGAAATGTGAACAAAGACCACGGCACCGAAGAATAATGAGAAGCAGAAGTTGTAAAAAAGAAAGTTGGACGTGTACTATTGGCTGAGATGTATTTGCTTGATTAACTATAAGCAGGGTGGACCTTTTATCTTAACAACTAGATTTCTAATAGACAACAGAATGGAGCTTGTGGAGATTCTGGTCTATAAGTTCATAAACGTCCATCAGACAGGATGATAGTCTCAAGACATCCTGAAGTTTGAAGAACTGGTAAATGACACTACATAAAACACACCACATCACATGATATCAGGCATACCTCGTAAAAAACAATAGGTATGTGGACCCACACATTGTCTAAAATCTAGGTTGAGCAAATGATTTATGATTACAATTTAAACAGAGGAACTGATAAAAATTAGTTATGTTATGTCATGTTTGAGAGTACTAAAATTGATACTATATCAATTTTGATATTGATATTTCAAGAGCATAGAGTCTCAATATTAAAATTGGATACAAGTGGACACTTGTACTATATAAGTTGCCATGTGAACTATAAATTTCAAAATTTATATTATTAGCCAAACACCTCTTGAGGATTGATACCAATATCAATTTCAAAATTGATAGTGATCGAGGCAACTGATACTATTATCAAACAGGCCATTAGGTATTATACTATAAGCCTATCATATTTATCAATTAAGTAATTTATACTGGTAAACTACTGTTCTGAATACTACAACACGACAGCCCACATCACTGAATTGGTGTTGTAAGGAGGCTGAGCCGTTGAGGCAAGTTGGTTCCATTGCCACCTCAGATGCCTTCCCACCTGACCAAGGAACTCTGCGTTGGGATCGGCCCCAAATTGGGTTGGATCAGTCAATTGCTTAGTCAATTTTGCAATCCATGCATCTGACTATAGGTTACATGTCAAGTGTAAAAAATCCTTTTTATGAATCAAAGAGTCCAAGACACTTCTTCAAGGACACCAAGCTGGCCGTTGCCATTTACCTTCAATGTACCCAATTTAATTTTTTTTTCCAATTCCCTACATTCCACATGCAACCATACTTATCCATATACATAACAAAATAGTGAATCTTTCACACCAAGAATCCGTCATTTTCCCATTGTAGGCTTAAAATATGCAAAAAAATTTACACCTAGGCATGTCTTCTTAAAGAAGTACCCTAAATCTCCAGTTTCATTCCATCAGAGCTGCACTACAGTATTCACCATCAAAAGTGGATATAGCATGTATAAAACATGTCGTTGATAATGAATTTTGAAGCCATGGAGATGCCTGTTGTAGCACTGCCAAAGATGCATATGACTGGAGCCTACCTTACCACATGACTGTTGTCTTTATACAACCAAATTGTAAGGTCCAACCCTGTTTCAGATATAGCTTTGCTTATTGAAATGCCTGTGGTATAAAAAGATCAGTGCATGCCAAAACCCTCTAAATCAGTTAAAATGTTTGATAATTTTAAATGAATACTAAAAACAGAGAGATGAAAAGAGCCCCAATCATTCTAATTTGACCCAACAATGAACAAACGAAAAGCAGTTCCAAGACTAAAACCATGTTATCATTTCCACATGCCAACTGATGGCAGCCTTTTGGTCTTGCTTAAGGGCTGATTCAACCCATTAAAATGACTATGTTCACTCCTACACAATGCAATAAACAATGGTCGCCAACTGTGTAACAAAAGCAGAAAGGTGGGAAAGGAGAGCAAAAATCAATGCTAGGAACTAAAATTTTTTGATAAATTAATTTGAGAAGAAACATGAGAAATGAAGTAAGAAACAATGCAAGGATGGGGTTGGACGGCTTCCCTAAACAAAGCCATACTCTCAGAACAGTGACGCATGCAAATGCATATAGAGATTAAAATTCCATAGTTTCTGAGTTTGCTGAGAATCATCCTCTCCATTGTTGCAAATTCATCATTGCCAGAAAATGACAGCTACTTTTACTACAGAAGAGTGCCAAATATGGTAATTGGGAAATTTTGACTTTCTAAGTGGAAGCACAGTTGTCTTTATATCCGATATCATACTACAAAAAGGTATATCCTTTAACATCTTGTTTCTGACATAAAATTACAGTACTATGAAGCAAATTAAAGCCATGATGAGTGACGTCCATTTCTCAGAAGCTACACTCAGTTGTTAAATAACTATATTGATGCTCACTAAAATATAAACTGACACTGACAACTCAAAGATGGGTTTTGGGACTTAAGGAACTCAAAGAAGGAATCGTACATGAGAAACTCTGTTCTCTGAGGCCCATGCTATGCCAGCCATGTTCACATGAATGCGTGGCAGCATCACCCAGCAAACCCCGGCATCCCCCTACAAACCCCAACGGAGAAGAAGAGTAAAACACCGTTAAGATTGTTAGGGTGAAGGCTCAAATTCGTAGCCTTCACAAAAGCAACAGCTTAACTGCTTCAGCTAATGTCTTTCCTCTCAAACCAGGCGCTGAACGACATTAACTACAGAAAGAAATTCCAATGATTTGCCTGTCACTCTGAAGGAGAAGGATCGAGAGATACAAAATCACCGGAATAGCGCAAAGAGCTGTATCGAGTTAAGGCAACGAAGAAGAAATGATGCAAATTGGAGAGCCCCCAATGATACCTGTTTCCTTTGAGTTTGAACCACGCCTCCGCACAGTGCCGGTGAGCGATCCCAAGATCGTTCTTGCATCCACAACCAAGCTGGATCATCTCCGAAACCTCCGCTTTCTCCCTTTGATCGGGGCTCACATGGCAGATCCTGCACTCCTTCTCGGTTTTCAAGCTCTCTCCACCATCACCACGGCTATGCGCTTCCACCTTCACACTCTCGGACTTCACATCCACCGTTACGGATGCAGAGTCGGCCTGCGGCTGCTCCAGAAAAGCGGCCACATCCAAAGGTTCCTGTTTTCTATCATCTTCTTCCTCAGGCACCAACGACACATTCCCCACATCCAATATCACCGCATCAGCGCCAGACTTGGACACCTCACCACCGCCACCAGAAGTGGCTTCCGAGAATCTTGATTCGGCGGCGTTCTCGGGCGTCCTCCCTGGCTCTGGGGGCGCCGAAGGCCCTGCGGCCGTCACTCCAGCGGCAGCACAGCCTGCCTCGACATCCATAGGGGCATCGATCTCAGAACCGTGCACCCGCAGCCCCGCAGCCATATCAGACGTAATAGAAGACGAGGAAGCTAGACGGCATCAAAAAGGAAGCACCTCGACGCGGCATCGGTAAGCAAAGTCCCCGTTCTTGCTGTGCCCAGAACCAAGAGCTGACCCTGGGTCGAAGTTTCCCTCGATGACTCGGGAGAATCAAGTGCCCGGAAATCAAAACGAGAACTTTGGGGAAACCCTGGTAGGAAACTCCATCCCGGGAGCAGCAGCTAACACCAAGGACAGATCTGCACGGTATACGACGTTAAAACAAGTAGACGAGAGAGAGAGAGAGATATAAGGAGGTGGGATTAGGCGGGGGAAGAGAAAACCAAAAGCAGATTCTAGTCAGCGAATACGACGACCAGGGGGGGTTAACGGTAGACGGTGAATCGAGAGAAGAGGAAACGAAACGAACATGGAGCAACTGGGGAGATAAGGAGGTGGGATTAGGCGGGGGAAGAGAATACCAAAAGCAGATTTTAGGGAGCGAATACGACGACCAGGGGGGTTAACGGTAGACGGTGAATCGAGAGAAGAGGAAACGAAACGACACATGGAGCAACTGGGGAGATAAAATAAGGGGAGAGGAAGACGAGGCGACGTCATGCTGGCACGCAGGAGGAGGAGATTGGCACCCAGCCGTCCCTGTCGAGGCGAAACCGATGGAGCTCCACTGCGGGCTAGGCAACAGGGTTCAGAAGCCTCCATGGGGGGCTGTAACAGAACAGGGCATTTGGAAAAGGCTGGGAGATGAAACCACGAGTGTTTCGTAAATTGCAGTCCTAACAGGGTTGTATTAGTCAGAGCACTGTTATATTAGTCAGAGCACAGGATGACTCAAGTCAACAACGTCGGCTGGGTCAGATCCGAGTAGGCTTCCTGCGTGTTGACCGAAACGGTCAGAGTCCCCCCCTCGCCGGGACTGCAGACACGAGCTGTATGGATAGGATAAGGGCCGGCGAACGGACGGGGGACGGCGACGGCGCGCCGCCGGGGGGGGCGGTGAGCAGCCTCCTAACCCGTCGCCGTCGAGCACGTCCTCCGCCGCCGGAGGCCGGCAACGCATCGCCGAGCGGCGCCCACTTGCCGATGGCTTGCAGCGGACGGAGCATGCACCTTGGGCTTGCGGGGGGCGCGTCGGCAACTTGGCGGAGGGAGCCGCTGTTTCTTCCGGAAACCAGGCTCGAGAGCAGCTCCACCGGCAGACCCACCGCCGTCGAAGTGGGCAGTTTGCCGCCGCGGTCCCCATGTGGAGGGTGGTTCATGGGGGTGCCGACAGGCAGATGGTCAGAGAGAGGGAGCGCGAGCCCCCACCGTCGTCGAGCAATTAAGCCGGAATCGGGGACGACGCCGCCATGGATATGATCCGGAGATCGACACGTAACTCCACTTCTCCGTAGTAATTATATTCTTTATTATCCCACTCAACGCCGTGGAGACGGAGAGCGCGGAAGCGAAAACGTCCAAGGGAATCCGATTGATTTCCTGCTGGATAGCGAAGTTTCTGATGCGGGGTGGGTACATAGAGATCAGAGGAGCTTTCCCAGTGTCGACGCCGTGACAGTGACCAGTTTCTTAATGGGAAGATGAAGATCATGGCAGGCACGTCGCCGGCCGGCTCTCCCGGTCGGCGTCTTGGATCTCCCTGCCTTATCCCCACACACGTGGCGTGTCGGCGCAGCAGTATTCTTATATCCTACTCAACTATCTGTCGTCGAGACTGTTTGACTAGATTCACCAGTTATTTTTGCTTACATTAATTGTTATTAAAGACTGTATGGCTATGAATTTCAGAGATCGATACATGTAAAATTATAATGATTGTTTTTAACTATATATCAATATCAATTTTAAACTTGCGGCATGATCGCAATCTAATACCTTACCACACCTGTTTGGTTAAGGTATCATCAACACATCATTTTTAAAAAAAAATTGAAAATTTATGTACCATTATTCACACCTTTTGATAAATGTTACAAGATAGAGGGAGACGGAAAACGTACGAGAGATGGGTTTATCTCTCTTTCTTTTTATTATTCCGGAAACCTAAATCTTAATGTTGTCTAAATGTTGAAAATAGGAATTTATTTGGATGAGATTGCGTCTTGTCAGAGATTCTGATTGTGTTAAGGGTACCTTTGTACGTACCATATTTACTTTGGGAATAAACTCCACTTATCGATCCCCGCAAAGTTAGACCAGATAAATTAGAACAGTTATCTTTAAATTAAATTTACACCGTTCCCATGGTAATATCACAACCAAATACAACATCAATTGTTTAATTATTAGATTATGACACACAAGGAAAAAAAAATCTTGGTGATGAATAAGCGAAGATGATTAACTAACTAAATTATATTACAACATATTTAAAATTTTAATCTTTCAACTGACAGAAATCTACAATCGTTAAACTTGATTTTCATTGGCTTGCATTTGTGTTGTTCAGGCCGAGTCCTCGCGATTAGGGGTGGCAATGGGCCGGGCCGGCCCACGGGTTCGCGGGCCGGGCCGGCTGCAGGTCATTTGACGGGCCAAACATTTTGGCCCGCGGGCTTTAGTCGGGCCGACATACGGGCCGAAGCGGGCCGACGCGGGCTAAAACGGGCCAAATAACTTTCAATTTTTTATATCAAAAATATCATTTTTACTTATTAAAAATATTTTTTAATTAAATTATTATTAATTTTATAATGTTATCTTAAATAATTAAATTTATCATATTTAATAAATATTTATTTATAAAATATATAGTTGGGCCGGGCCGGGCCAAGTCAATAATTTTTGCGGGCCGGGTCGGGCCGGGCCAACAATATAGTGCGGGCCGGGTTGGGCCGGGCCAATATATTTTGGACCGGGCCCTAAGCGGGCCGACCTCGGGCCGGGCCGGGCCCGGCCCATTGACACCCCTACTCGCGATGCTTGTCTGTGCTCGTCTAGATGATTTTTAAGAGCATGTTTTGGTACAATAAAAAAAAATTGATTTATTTCTAAAATTGGAGATAAGTTATATCTATTTTTAAACTAAACCTCTGTCAAAATGGGCCTAAGCGTTCTGATCATCGAACTTGGGTCACCTGTAAGCTGGGGGGGTAAATCCACAAACTGAGCCAGACGAAATTGAGCCGTTCGATTGAGATACCAAATTATTCAAATCTTTTAAGCAAAACTGAATCAATACACAAAATATGGTTTAATTCTATTTTTTCTTTTTTTTCACCCAAAATCGAACTGATGAATCAGTTGACTCCATTTATTTTTATATCATATTAATTTTAAAATATAATGCCATTTATACATATGTACAGTGATAACAGAGAAGGATAAATCTTTTTTGCAAACAAAATACCAAAGATACCCCTGTGCGTGACCACGACGGTGGAATTCATCTCCCTGAGGAGAATTCGGATTGTCTCAGACGTTCGAAGGAGGAAAGTTTTTCGGTTCCCAATAAAAAATAGTTCGGTCACTTTAAGTGACGATTCAAGAGTAAATCGACATGAATCGTTGTTGAACTAGGTTTCGTAACATATTATATCGTGATTTGTAACGTTTCGTCTCTCGTTCCTAATGGTTCAACTCAGTTCGTAATCGTTACGAATTACGATGTAACTCGTTATAACGTGTTACGAATTAAGCCGAATCATTACGAACAAGAGTTAAACCGTATAGATCAAAATGTAATCCGTTACAAAATTAAAAATTAAATCGTGTTATATAATCCGTTATGAAATTCGGTTCAATCTGGACCGCCACCATTTTAGGTGACAACAGATCATGACCGTCCCTTAGTTGTTGAAAACTGAGAGACTTCCCTCGTCCCCGACGCGACCAAACCCCCTGAGGTAGTAACTTTTGGCTCCGTCGGGACATGGCACCCTCGGCCGCTGCTCGAGCGCTGGCCTCGTGCCTCCTCTTCGTCTCAATCTCGGCAGCCGCCGTGAAGCAGGCCGACCATGAAGGTTCCTGCGCTGCATCACCCTGCGCGCCACCACCGACGCCTCGCTGCTCCTCCACACCGCCGACACCGGTGCTTACTCCTACTACCTCCGTCTCTCGCCGATGAACCTCATGTTCGCGTCGGAGACGACGCCGAAGCCCGTCGCCATCGTGACGCCGACGGAGGAGTGCCACGTCCAGGCGGCGGTCACCTGCTGCAGGGAAAACGGCCTTTCCCTCCGGATCCGCAGCTGCGGGCACGACTACGAGGGGCTCTCCTACAGATCCACCGACGGTCGCCCCTTCGTCGTCGTCGACCTCCTCAACCTCCGGTCGGTTGACGTCGACGTCGGAGAGAACGCGGCGTGGGTGCAGGCGGGCGCGACCTTGGGCGAGCTCTATTACGGAATCGCGGAAAAGAGCGGCATTCTGGGGTTTCCCGGCGGGATCTGCCCCACGGTGGGTATGGGGGGCCACGTCGGCGGCGGCGGCCTGGGAACGCTGATGAGGAAGTACGGCCTCGCCGCGGACAACGTCGTGGACGCTCGCCTGGTCGACGCCGACGGGAGGGTCATGGACAGAGGAGCGATGGGGGAAGACCTCTTCTGGGCCGTCAGAGGGGGCGGAGCGAGCAGCTTTGGAGTCGTCACGTCGTGGAAGGTGAAGCTGGTGCCCGTGCCTCCCACCGTGACCGTCTTCTCCGTCGCCAGGACTCTGCAGCAGGGCGCCGTGGAGCTCGTCCGGAGGTGGCAGCAGGTCGCCCCGCAGCTCCCCGAGGACCTCTTCATCAGGGTCATCATACAGCGGCGCTCCGACGGCAACGTCAAGCAATTGGAAGCGGTATTCAACTCCCTCTTCCTCGGCCGCCGCGGCGACCTCATCGCCGCCATGGGAGAAAGGTTCCCGGAGCTCGGCCTGGAGGCCGAAGACTGCAAGGAGACGAGCTGGATAAATTCCACGCTCTACTTCTACGGGTTCACGGGCGGAGAGCCGCCGGAGGTCCTGCTGGACAGGCAGTCGCAGAAGAAGCGGTTCTTCAAGGGCAAATCGGACCTCGTGAAGGAGCCCATCGCCGCGGCGGCGCTGCAAGCGATCTGGGGCAAGTTCTCGGAGGAGGAGTCGGCGGGGGTCATGATCATGGACCCCCTCGGCGGGAGGATGGACGCCATCGCGGAGACGGAGATCCCGTTCCCGCATAGGAAGGGCAATCTCTACAACATCCAGTACTTCGTGGACTGGCAAGAAAGAGGGGAGAAGGCTCTCCACCGTCACCTGGAGTCGATCCGCCGGGTGTACGAGTTCATGAGCCCCTTCGTCTCCAAGAACCCGCGGGCGGCGTACCTCAACTATAGGGACCTCGACATTGGCCGGAATCCCGGGGAAGAAGAGCCGAGCTACGCGGAAGCCAGCGCGTGGGGAAGAAGGTACTTCGCCGGCAACTTCAGGAGGCTGGCGGCTGTGAAGGGGAGAGTTGACCCCGAGAACTTCTTCAGGGACGAGCAGAGCATACCGCCGCTGGTGGAGCAGGGAGCGGCGACGGCGGTGGAGGAGGAGGTGGCGCAGCGCGAGGATGCGGGAGCGGTGCTTCGTCGCCGCCGAGAGAGGAAAGGAGTAATTGACATTGCAGGCGAGTTGCTCGACGATTTTACTGCTTGACAGGTGACGTCGCGAGGTGTAACTCCAGTGGGGATCCGGTCACAGAGTGAAGTACAGGATAATGGGGGGGGGCTCTGCCCTGTTCGTGCGCTGGAGTCTTGTTCTGACGGGTGTTCGCGAGGGATAGGGGCCGCCCCAAGGTGAGTGGAAGACGTTTCCCCTTGAGATGAACATTCTTATTCTTGTTTTAGGTCGACCTCTTTCCTAACGGACATAGTAAAATCTTCTCTTTTGTCATTTTGATTTTTTTTTTTTTGATAAAGTTTCGAAACTCGACGGAACTCTGATCCTTCGTATCTATCTCTTATCAGTGTGATTTTTGTTCAATTTTTTCATCTATCTTAGTGCTCATAGGTGTCTGGTTAGATTAATTCATCTCATTGTCTTTTGTTTGAGATCATTATTTATGTTTGGAGGTGAGTCAATCTAGTTTTTACTTGAGCGAGTGTTATGTCTTTGTTCCCGTCTACTGTTCTAATTTCGGAGTCTCTTTGGATTTGATAACATTGTAACGATGTTATTAGCGAGACTGTTAGTTTGAGCAACACTCACATCAGTAAGATGTGATCATCCTACCTCTTGGCATATGTCAGACTTTTGTAAGAGGATCTTTATTCTTGGACCGTCAAAGCACACCTATGTAGATCCAACACTTTTTATGACAACTTTCAATCGAGTTGAAGACAAAGTCTCGAAGCAATTCTACTGTTAGTTTTATGTTTGTATTTGTTGTTGTCATGGTCCGTTTTATGCATCCGTCAACTCTCTCGTGTCTATGATTTACTTTTTGTATTTGGGTCAATCTTCTATCAAGCATGTAATTCTCTCTTTTTCAATTTAATAGTAAGAATGTAGTTTGTTTTAAAAAGGAGTACAATTATTGATGACATAAAATGATGAGATCATTTCGATAGCGGGTCAGTTGAAGATTGATAGCAAGTCTTCAAAATCTTGATAGCGAGTCAATAGAGGATCGATAACGAACATTCAAAGCCTCGATAATGGATCCGTAGAAATTTGGTGGCAGGTCATCAGAAACTCTAATCCTCGGTAGAAGGTTAGTAGACAGTCTTCCGAGCCTCAATAACAGGTCTACATAGACTCGGTAACACTTTATCAGAGTATTGATAGTGGATTTTCGCAGTCTCGGAAGCATCGGAATCTCGGTTGTGGATTTTCATAATCTCGGTAGTGAATTATCGGAGTCTTGATAGCAAGTTTTAGAGTTTCAATAGTATGTCATTAGAGATTTCATAACGGATCTATTATCGTCAGGTGAGAAGTTGAAACAATGTTAGACAGTTTTATTCGTCGTTTTATGTCATCATTAAATTTTATTTTTACCTCGTCCACCTTTACACCACGTGATGTCACCTTGTCCCAAACTACGAGAGTTTTCTCCACGAGAAATCGAGACGACCTGAACTCGAGGCCGGATCCCCTCAGGAGGCCTCCTGAGGGGGTCCAGTCAGGTGCACACCCATATGGGTGATGTGACCGCCATCACATCCCATTTAATGTCCCATCACATCGGCGGTCACATCACCCATATGGGTGTGGCCTGACCGGACCCCCTCAGGAGGCCTCCTGAGGGGATTCGGTCTCCCTGAACTCGGGTTACTGATTTGTCTAAGTACCAGTTCAAAAAAAAAAAAGATTTGTCTAAGTCACGTGCGGAGGGAACCACGTACGGCGTGGCACACAAGGGCGCGTCATTTTCAGAAAACTCCTTGCAGCAAAAAGTCAGGGAGGTTTCTTTTTCTGAAAATAGTAAGATCCACCGTGAGTGTCGGAGGCGGGACACCGTACAACTGCCGACGCAGAGAGAATCTGGGCGTTGAGCTTGGCTGCCGACGAATCACATTCAGCCACGTGACAGTTCGAAATTATTTTAAAATTTGACTGTCACTCTAAATCTGTTCTCTGGCTTGGAAATGAGTCTACTGTTTGAGTTTGGGGAATTTTTTACAGACCAAAAGAATTAATTCGTTTAGTTCTATTTGATTCATGCGACGTAATGTTTTATTGAATGTAATATAATGCGTAACTAATTTACAAAAGCAAGTGATGACACACGTAGGTTTACCTAAAAAGACTACGCAAATATTATATGTCGGTTTACATGAGAAGGCTATGCAAATGTTACCGATGCATGACGACACAAATTAATCAGCCTGGTTTGATTTCGAAGGTTCAAATTGAGCCAAACAGGTGAACAGTCTACCATGCTTATTCATTGAAGACTGTATTTGGCTTCTATGTGACCTGGACCTCTGAGCATGGCAAGTGTCAAGGAAACCATGTTATTTGGAAGACATATATTCCAGAACAGATGGGTCAGATATTTCTACATAGATGCCTTTGTTTTGGTTATTTAAAATAAGTTCACTCCAGTCTTCGGTAACTTGACTTGATAAAGATGTGAGTGATATATGGTTCCATGGTTAAGAAGAGATCATCTTCAAGAAAATGGTTTCATAGAACACCGCAACCTTCACCACTGGTCCACTACTAACCACATTTTGTTACTCTTTCTAAGTAGTAACCACATCGATCATTCATCAGCATCAATTTTAATATTTGGTGGTACCATCATTTTTATACCGAGATAACATAAACATTGACATGAATCACACGATACTAATCTCACCATTGTAGTGGAACTGGCCCTTCCCTTCGGTAACCATGTCTAAGAAGAGGAACCCCGAGAGCTACATACAAAGGATTGACGAAGAAAGAGTAACATCTGAAGGGAATTCAGAAAGCAAGAGATCCGTCATCTGGGCCCCGAGAGCTCGATTGCCTCCACGATGAAGGAAGACTCCTCTAAGGGGTACTCATAGCTCCTGGAGAAGCTGCAGGACCTTCCAAACAGACTAGTTCCTCTTCCTCCTCGAGGTTCTTCGACTGGTTCCACAGCAGATCCCGACCCACCCTCCAGCACCTTCACAACCTCCGACATCTTCGGCCGGAGGCCTGGGAGGGATTGGGTGCAGAGCAGAGCCACCCTGACGGCACTCTCCAGCTCAGCTGCATTAAAGCACCTGTTGAGATCTCTGTCAACCAGAGCCTCAAGCTTCTTCTCCTCGTATAAGCTCCTTACCTGCATAAAGACCCTAATTTCAGTGGACCCTCGAGAGGAGACGCAGTCTGTATCAGGATGTGTACGCTTGCTTACCCAGTCAAGGAACATTCCTTTGTGAACATGGCGATTCGCAGCACTGAATGACTTCTGCCCTGTTATCAGCTCCAGGAGGAGGATGCCAAAGCCAAAGACGTCCGTCTTCTCCGACGACTGCCCGGTAGCTAGATATTCTGGGGCAATGTGTCCTGCAGTACCCCTCACAGCGGTGGTGACATGGGAATCCCTGCGGTCTAATAGTTTTGCCAGACCGAAATCCCCAACTACAGCCTCAAAACCTTCATCGAGCAGAATGTTTGCGGCTTTGACATCTCTATGGATGATTTTGGGATTGCACTGTTCATGTAGGTACAAGAGGCCACGGGCAGCTCCCAGCGCAATGTTCATTCGTCTACTCCAATCCAAGGTTGGTTTCTCATGGCGCCTGTCTGTAAATGTGTAGAATTAACATGAGGAGGCAGAAAATATGACATATTAGAAACAACACCCAACTGCACAAGTTCCATTTACTCCACCAACACAGGTCAAAGGAAAGATCTTTTCAGTGGCATACTCATCCATTTTTCTTCTATGAGATGCCATGGTGGTTATCAATCTTCTAAAGGGAAATTATGATGTATATGTATGTGTTCATAAACCTCCCTGGAAAAAAAGTTGGTCTTCATGGGTACCAAGGGATGGCATCCACTCAATTTGAAAGATAACATTATCAAAGCAAAGAAGGCTGATTATCTGCACATTTCTGTATAATTTTTTCCTTGTCCCATCAAAGTAAGCGGGATAAAGGCACATCACAGAGAACAGAAAACAAACCTCTTAGCTGGTCTGCAACACTGCCATTGGGCATGTAAGGATAAACAAGCAACCTTTCGTTTGAGGTCATGCAAAATCCATATAAACGTAAGAGGTTACGGTGGAGAGCTAAACCGATCATCTCCACTTCTGTTTGGAACTGGAGTTCCCCAGTAAAATTGGGGTCTTTCAACCTTTTTACTGCTACAACTGCACCATTGCGAAGACAGCCCTTGTAAACTATGCCAAAACCTCCTTGACCTAAGGTATTCTTGGGATTGAAATTATCAGTTGCAACCTGGAGCTCTCGAAATGTGAATCTTTTGAGCTGATCCATATCAAACTCATAATTTTGCTGGTCTGAAAGAATGTCAATGGCAACTTCAGAAAATTTTAACTTTGATTTGCATTTTTTAGGATAACAAGCTCTGTTGGGAAATACCATTAAAACCAAAATTTAAAGGACATCTGCACCACCATATGCAACCAAAGAACAGCATCAAGGAGATGAAAAAGACAGATCCAAGGCTTACAGAAACAGCAATCGCCAAGTGATGATCATTGTCTTTTCGTGTAGTATTAGTTTCTGCGAGAAAATACATTCCACAGAAAGTACTCATGAAATAAGCTTTTCTAAAGAAATAAATTACCAAATTAAATAAGTAAAATAGATATCTTCGGTAACCCACCCTTAACTGACACTGGTACACCCACACAGCCCAGTGAAACTGACCAAGTGCAAAGAAATTGGTTTCCTGAAACACTAGAGGACAACATGAAACTTTAAAAGCAAATACCAGGCAATGTAAAATGACGAGACCCAAATTTCTATACTCTATATTCCGTCATAGCTTGTTCGTCAGATGTAAGTCTTTCTCTATCTGAAGCTGTTTCGAGCTAATTCGGAAGACTTAGCAACTTGATAGATTTTATAAAAGCTTAGCTACAAACTTCATGATGAGCCAAAGAATTTAATGATGTAGATACATGCTTGAAACCAGAATCATGCAAAATATTAGGAAGTCATGACAGGCTTCAAGTAGGGGGAACTTTGAAACACATTAACACGAGGGTTAGCAATGAAAATGACATTTTGGCTGAGATCTATACTTATCCAAGCCAAAATATATAATATGTTACATTATCTACAAACAACATTTCTTATATGTACAATTACATGATTTCCAATCTATCTACTATTAATCAATCGTTTTGTTAAAACAATTAGTAACACAAAGATATCCATGCCATTTGGAACAAAAGAAATTTTTGATATATTATGTCCTTTGAGGAGGAATATTCCCAAGCATACTCTAATCATTTCATACAGCACTGGCATTTTCTCACTGATATTTGTCTAATAAGGAAATCATCAGTAATGGTAGCTAGTAGATGGGTCAATTGTGTTGTGTTATTACGTATAAACTGAGGATCTTACTTATAACCCGCTAATATATTTATACAATCAACTACCAGACCGGATTTGCCATGGTCAATTATGTAATTACATAAAAATAGGATGTTATTTGTAATCAACTCTGATATGTTAATATGATGGGTTACTGGATCTTATCCCTACAATTTGAATCAGCAGTAATTGATCCAGATCATGGCTGACTAAGATTGGTGAGATTCAGTTTGAGCAGAATGATTTCACATTGAGATGGGCCAGGATTCATGCTAAGTGGTGACATTGGCATCCTGCCTTAAATTGGCCAATCCATTGGTCATACAGATCTTGAATATGTATTGGGTCGCCCAATCCTCGCTTTATGTATGAAAGGAGGAAAAGGGAAAAGGATCAAATCAATGGTAAGTGAGATGCATGCTCCCACTGGATTGGTATCTGAAGTAAAACAATCATGAATGAAACTTTTAACTGTTAAAGAAGAGGAGTTTCACCTTCAAGATAACAAACAGCATTTTGTGTAGCCTTAATTAATAGCCTTTATTATTTACAATATTGTCAAGCAACTTCCATAACGACAAATTGAAGTTAAAACTAAGAAAAAAATTGTGTTAGTTACTGATTTTCAACTTTTCTAACCTGTAGTTTTTTGCAAGAATCTTGGGAGTTGGACCACTGAAATTGTTGAATGATAGGTCTCTGTACCAAGACACTTGTGTCAGTTCTCTGATGCAATAAATTGACAGGTGAAGCACGGAAGTTATGATGGTACACATACAAGAATGAAAGACGCGAGAGATTAGCAACATCCCCAGGGATATAACCAGATAAGTTATTTCTGTCCAGCCGTCTATAAAATGCCAAACAGAGATGAATGTCATTTTGCATTGACAAAGCAAACAAAATTTGTGTCGCCGGAGCATCATCACTTACAAGTAATTCAGATTAGTTAAAGATCCCAAAGACTTTGGAATTTCCCCAGTAAACTGATTGCCAGATAGATCAAGTGTTTTAAGCTGTGACAATTTACCGAGCTCAGGAGGAATGGAACCTGATATTTGATTGTTCTGCAATAACCTGAAGACATAGTTCACATACCAGTAAGAAACTGCATTAAGGTAAACGTGAAAGTGAATGAATTTAGCAAACAGTTCAAGACTGAGATGTATTTTCCTAAAAGCTACACAATGTGCAATGCAATTTCCTATTAATTACACAGGATAAGGTCATTTTCTTCAACAATGCCTCGTCAGCAAGGTAAGAGTCCCCACTGGTTAGGTATGTTGCATCACAAGCAATTCCAAGAAATGACTGTCCTGATGTACGATGTTCATGCCTGTTTATGATTACTATCTTTGTTGTTATCAGCAACACTATTAACTACCACCTCTGGACTATCTAGCTCCAGCCAATTCTGATCCCACGACCCTTGATTTGGATACACTATTAACTACCACCATCTCTTTTTTCCAACATTTGATACCATCAATTCTGAATCTCTGATCTGATGTACCTGGTAACATCAAAATGGATATGGTACTACTTCGAATACCTTAACCAAAGAGGCTCTTAGGTGACTACTTTTAGAAGAAAAGACTCCAAAGACCTACATACAGAGCTGATAAACCTAATATGACTTGGATGGAAGAAGCCACAGAATTAGGCATAAAGGTTAAGGAATAATAGCCAATTTGTATAACAAGTCTGAAATAGAAAGGAATCAGTCGTAGAAGAAATTCAATCTCAGCAGTTTAGAGAATGCTGAAGTGAAGTTAACATCATACCGAAGAGGAGATGTGAGGACATGAAGACGCTATGTCAAAATAGCACCTTTTTTTAGTCCCCCGTGTTCAATTATCATCAGCTAAAACCTACTTTATCCTCCAACATTGGGTGCATGTATTTTCGACACAATTTGAGAGCACTTGATGCATATAAGAACAACAAGTCGAGAATCATATATATGCACAGAGCTACAGAATCAAATGTCGGCAGCGGGACACTGACATTGTTTGAAGGTGACTCAGGTTCCCGATGCTCGGAGACAGAGTGCCGGTGAAGCCATTCCTGGCCATCTCCCTGCGCCAATGCCGAGTTTAGGTTAGTATCAGCGGAACAGGAAGCTGAGAGAGAGGGCAAGAGAGATATGGGGTCGCCGCTCACAGGGAGATGACGAAGCCATCGGGGGAGCAGCCGACCATGGACCAAGTGCAGGGATCCACCGAGTTGATGTCCCACCCGTCCATCGCCCCCACGCCGTCCCTCATCTTGCTCTTCACCGACATCAGCGCCGCCACTGCGCAGCAGAAGATGCCGTCATCGCCTCGCCGTTTGAACAGATGTGATATGTTTTACCTCCTTCCCCGCACAGGCTACACACACCAGACGGATATGAAGAGGGAAGACGAGCATCCGAGGAAGATATATACCTTCGTAGTTGACGCCCTTGGGGGAGAGTAGAGGATCGGAAGAGAGACAAAGAGAAATCTGGGCTAATACGACCACAAGCGGGCTCAGAACTTCAGTCAGACGCACTCTCCGGCGCCCTCCCCCCATCGCCGCAGCGGCCGTCCACGGAAGGGCGCCGTCCTTGTCGTCAGCCCGTTGTTTCAGACGGCTGCAAGCGAACCACCGTCTCTCTGGCTCCTCCCTCGACAAAGGGGTGGATGGGGCGACAGCAGCGGAGGAACATCACGGCCGTCAGTTCTGAAGTGGCTGGAAGTTGGTGCCTTTCTCCGGAATCTTTCCGTCCGGCTGCCTCGAGCGCCTCTCCCGATGCCATTAAAAATACAGCTGCGCACTCGCCACAAGTCCAAGATCATTTTTTTACGGAAGCAGCGACGAGGAGAAAGTCTCGGCCCCTGGGAAGACTAGGAAATCGGAGCCAGCGGCGTTGCACAGAGGCCCCTTCTTGTTATCCTGCAACAATGCCCCGGTCTTCAGATTTCAGAGCATGCGGCAAACCTAAAGAAGGGGAAGAGAGAGAGAGAGAGAGTCGTCTTCTCCACCTCCACCCTCGAGACACAGAAACACTCGCAGCAGACACGGATGGTCACCTCGTTCTCCGCGACTGGTATTATAATCCCCCGAAATCGTTGAACCCAGAGCTCACCGCTGCTCTGGGGACTTGAACGACTCTGTTATATTAGATTGCACGGACAAGCTTGATCGAGGAGACAAAATAGTGGGTTGAGAAGAACGGCTAGAGCAGAAAGTAGTTGAGCGAGCTCTCTCTTCCTCCCGACCTCTGATCTGCCAGTGGAATGGAAAACGAAGAGGGTAGCAGGGTGGTGGGGATCACAGTCTAGATACATCGCCATGTGTAGAAACATGTTGTATGTGTACTAGGACCAAAATGTCTACAACATTCATCCAAGAATTAGGCGGTCTTAGATTTTAAAAATAAAAATATAGTATGTTAATATTTACGTATATAGTACTATGAATATAAAAAAAATGCACAAATAGAATAAGCTGTATATGCACATAGACAGAGGAAAAAGAAAAAAAGATACTACATGTGCAGTGCAGGCTTTGTAGTCTAAAATTGCCAGTTATCTCTATTTTTCCATAGCATTGACATATTACCTTACGAGAATATACAACTAAAATGTTATATTGTTGAAGGAGGAGGGTTTTTGGAGCATATTTTTAGTGGTTATTATATTGTTTGAATATCCAGCTATTCGATCTTTAATGCCTTATATTATTCAAGCATGTCAGGAAAACTCTCTCTTTCTCTCTGCATTCCAAACGCGACCCAGAAAATAATTAAATAAACTTCTCTGGGCCAAATGTTGCTGGTAGGGCTAGTGGGATTTTATGGTCAGCTTGTCACAAGTTAAATTTAGGGATAAGTTTGATGCATCTCTAATTTTAGGCATATAATAGATTTATCCCAGAATTAATATTTTATCAGATATACCCTCGGCTATGCTTGAGTCATCGGTTCAATTTATCGCGTTTAGACATCTTCTCCACATCTGATTTAATCAAGCAAACCAAAATATCACAAATTTATCGGCATAGTATCGATAAAAAATGTATCTAATTTTTGAAATAAGACAATACTTATATCAAGTATACTGTGCTTATATATTTAATAAATATTTTCAATCACAAACAAAATCAAATCAAATCGAACTGAACTGGCCTAGTTAGATTCGTTTGAGAGATTTATTTGATTTAATTCCAATTTAGAAAGAATGATCCAAGACCCCCTTGTAAGAAGATGATTATTTAAACACAACTCCTGAACCCATTGTGTTAAACCACTTGAACCTCTTATGGTAGTTCAGTTTAGCAACATACAATAAAAACTTTGATTTTAGAATGAACTAAATCAAACCCATAAGCTAGCCCCTCTGATTGAGTTTAAACTAAAATTATTTGCATATACGTAATGAGGTTTCTCAGCTTAAAAATAGTTTATTAAAATATATAACAAAGTAGTTCATAATTCATATATCATATAAATTATTTGCAATCCTCTAACCTCACAGCTTGTTTGATTTTTTGGTATCGCTGGGAGCAGATATTTTTTTTTTTGATCATGGCCTAGTGGCCAACCAGGCCTGCAGCGCAGCAGGCAGCGGGGGTTCGAGCGGCCGCTCGAACCCCACCTGTCACCCCCCCCACGGGGGTGCCCGGCACGGTGCCGCCGAGAAGCGAACACAGGCCCTCCGCCCCCAGGCGGAGGGATGGTGCCAACCGTGCTACGCACGGTCGGCTGGGAGCAGATATTAAGCGAGCATGATCTCGTGTCTGCTACAGTTGGCTAAATTCATAGTTCATAACCGATCCGGCAAAGACACATATAGAATATTAAATTTTAATTATCCTCTAGATCTGAAGCAGACAGCTCAACATTTTAATTTACTAACAAATTAAAAAATAAAAAAAATAAATTTTAAAACATAAATTTATCATATATTTATTGATGTCAACTAAATAGACTGATGCACAAAACAAGATTAGAGAGGAACTAACTTTGCCCTAAGATGGACCTAGCTCCAGCTTGTTCGTCAAGGTATATTTCATTGATTCAAAAAAAAATCCATATTACAGAAAGTAAATTAGACAGGAAAAGGAAAATAGAATTTAACAAAACTAGATTAGCCTACAACTGAGCTAAAAACTAGTTGAATCGAATTTTTTTTTCCTGCAGCAAGAGTTTTGAGCTTCTTGTTCACTTGCACCCCCAGTCATGTCCCTGCGATTACAATATCTGGGCGGCGGTATTAAGCTTTTCTGCTATTGTGAGCTGCGTCCTGGCAATGGCCGACAGGTAACTCAACAGAACATTGTCCTACAGCAAGAGGAACAGGGAGCGATCAGAGATCAAAACCACAGTTTTCTAAGAGCATGTTTGGTTGCACAATAATGTGTATACACTTCATGATAAAAATTGATATTAACATAAAATCTAAGCTAGCCAAGGACGTAAGATTAATCTTGTCAGGTGAGATGTGAAGACAAAAAGTGGAGACCACAAGGAACAAAAAGAGGGTCTCACCTTTAAGGAAATCTCTCTAAAAATATCTTTTTGTAATAAATATCAAACACTTTTTTAACATCCCATAAAAACTTTTATGACAAAAGCTGAACACATTTTTCCTACCTGCAGCCTGTCGTTGAAGAGCTTGTCAAAAGCAGCTGGATAGATTTTGGGCACCGATGCTAAGGCAACTGCAACGGCTCTTCCAATATTGTTGTCAGGAACCACGTCTCCTTTCTGTTGGCAAGAACATTAAAGAAGTCAGATAGAATAAAGAAATGAGCAATTGAGGCGTACATAAGTCGAGAGCAACTTACAACTACACCATCCACATATTTGTAAACATCATCAATTAGAGAAAGCAGCCGCACCATTGAGGCTTCCATTCCTTCCAGATCACTGGGAAGCTTGTCCACCATTGTTGTTTTCAAGATGTCAACTGCAAGTGGAGAGCAGATCAACAAAATTCTATCACACGGTCAGAATAGCATCATTATGCACGAAATACAGACAAGTCTAATAGGAGCCTTTACAACAATGGTCGACAGCTAGCACTTAAATCAGATACTTTATGCTACAAAAATGATGGACCCAATTAATGAATTAGACATGCATGTGAGTTTGTTTCAGTAGGTTAGTAGGGGTAATCAATCTTTGCCGTGAAAAGAATAAAAGATACGTCAGTTTCCAAAGCTTAAAGATCAGGTGAAGAAACGAGCACACAGCTAGATTCCCATAAATGGAGAAAAGGAACCTGTACTATCACACATGGAATGCCAGGCGGATCCGGCTCGCTACCCGTTCCACACCCAGTCGATTTTTGGGCCAACCAGCCCGGTCCCAACCCCGGGTCCCTGACCTAGTAGATCCAGGTCCAGGGTCTTGTAGGGCAGGGCTGGGTCCCAAGACCCGGCAACCAGGTCAGGTTGCCAACGGCTAGCCCAACAGCCCATTCGGGGTCTTGGTGAGGTGAGGGGCCTTACCACTCCCCCACATCCTCCCATACCCTCCCACATCCCCATCACTCCAACTCATCTAAATATCTAGGTTTTGGTACAATCTTCACCAAACATTTCTATATTCTTGTCAATATATATTATATTGATTAAAAAATAAAAATTATTGGTGAAAATAACATTGGAACACAAATTTACATATAAAATCTGGATAAATTATCTTGGAAGATGCAAGGTCAAGGAGACAAAAATTGTCTAACTCGGACCCGACCCAAGCCAACCTAGGCCCCGACCCACTCCCGACCTGGGTCAGTTGGGGCCCATCCAACCCGGTCCCAACCCCTGACCCCACCTACCTTGCTAGCACATATATTTTACTTTAATAAAAAAGAAAGAACCCTATTTGTAAATCTCTAAACAAATTATTGATGTCATATAACAAAACTGGTTTAAGGACAGACATAAATTCAAAATAAGATGCAATTACTAAAAGTTCCTGGTTAATAGAATGCCATGGTGGCGAATGCTCGCAGGGCACTGCCCACTGCGACATGATCTTCAAAAAAAGTAAAATCACAGTAAAGGGAAATCGGATGATAAGAGCAGAAGTAAGATTAAAAATAGGTATAACATGCAATCGCAGAAGGAATTACTTTTAATGATAAAAAGAGAAAGCATATAGTATACACCTTCACTGGCAGTGCATGGACAGAGTAATTTCAGAAAAAAATCAAACATGACATAGGTATGCAGGTCCCAATAATATACAGACGTCATAAGATAAATAGCTTACATCCAATTCTTTCTGCTTCAGCCATCTGCAGGTCCACAGGAACTTCATGAAATTGAACAGAGAGTTGCCGGCCTCCTAGGGACAAATTAGTGGAGACAAAGGCTTTAATACTTGCTTCCCCATTTTTGAGACCGGTATCAATGGTTAAATGAATTGGATTTGCAAATTCTTTGCAGTAAAAATCATGTATTAATGCACTTCCTCCTGTAACACCAAAACCTGTGGAGTACCTGCAATTAATAAAATTAGTAAAGCATACACAATGCAAAAAACTTCTTAAAATAAGAATGCAACTATCACATGATAAAAACATATCTTACCATAGGCTCACAAAAGTTTGCATCTTGATTGGGGGGAGGGGAGATAACATTAAGTAAACATGTGCCTCTTCATGAAACATACAAACCACAGAGGAAACGAATGCAAAGGTCGCATGCTGAACTAACTTGGTAATGTTAAATAAATTCCCATAACTTCTGGTGATGCAAAATCTACCATAGTTAATAATTTAAAATCACATGTTTTAATTTATAAAAAGAAAGACAGATACGCAAAAAAATCTTATTGTCTATATGTTAATTTAAACATCTCTAAAGAAGATTGAATCAGCCAAGTCAAAATCTTAAAGCTTAAATTGGATTAGGCACTGTGTGAACCTCTTTTTTCTGCGCCTGTTCTTTAGAAAGAAAGACACCTCCGGACTTTTCTAGGAAAATATGTGATATCCTAAAAATATTAGGTAGTCCGGTGATAGTTTAAAAATATTAGAACCGAGATTCGGGTTCTTTGAAAATTTCATTTTTTGACCCTTCTCCGCCGGATGGTGCGAGTATCCGGCGTTAACTTACATCGAGCAACGGCTCGAACGCCTTTGATTAACCGTCGCGGCAACTTTTGCTTTCGGAGATATGCACATCCACAAAGTAAAGTATAGAACTCAAAAGGGCAGCGGCCTTTGGGTCCGATCAGATGCAAACCGATTTGCTCGGGTTTGTTTTATTTGTCATTTTTTGGATGACTTTGATTCTTTCTGATTTCTAAGTTTCATCTGTTTCGAACTCGATCAAAATCTGATTTTTTTTATTTGAGGACTGATTTAGGATTTCACCGAGCCACAAAGGGACTGGAGTGAATGGGTCATGATGGGCCGAAATGAGCCAGAGTGGGGTCTGAAATGGGACCGAAATGAGCCAGAGTGGGGTCTGAAATGGGACCGATTCTGAGGTCTAGGCATAGGCTGAACAAGGGCAGTCTGTTGACCTGTTTAAGGATTTCTGTTCAGGGGAAAAATGGGCCTGCACAAGGGACTTTTTGTGGGCTGGTTAGGGTGCTGGACAGGAGGGCCCGATTGGGGTCTGATCGGACGACCAGACAAGGCTTGTTCTTGGGCCTGTTTGGGATGTCCTCGAAGGGCTGAAAACCGGGTCGCAAAGGGACTGGTTTTAGGCTATGAGCATAGGCCTGCAAGTAGGCCGGTTATGGGCCTGTTTGGAGGTTGGCTGGATGGGCTACAAAGGGGCCTGTTCAGGAGGTCCTTGATGGACTGAAACTGGGTCACAAGGGGACTGTTTTTAGGCTCTGGGCATGGGCCCGCAGATGGGCCGGTATGGACCAGACAGAAGGGGCTGATCGCAGGCTGGATTTGGGCTAGATTTGTGCCTGGCGCATGGGTTCAAATTGGGCCTGAAGAAGGGGCAGCAGATGGGCCGGACAGGGGGCTGTTCATGGGCCTGGATTGAGGTCTACGCAGGTGGTTTCAGGTGGGCAGCCATAGGCTTAGGCAGGGCTCGAAATAAGGTTGTGATCGAGACCTGCTGGTGGTTAGGAAATGTGGCAGTGAAATCCCATTTCAGAACCTGCATTGCTTTATTTGTTTTTTTTTTTGATTGTTTGAAAACAGTTTGTTTACTTAGTTTTGGTGGCTTGCATCTGATCGGGCACATTGGGCTGCCAATCGGTGCCCACTTTCATGCATCGACATGCCATCGAATCTTCATTTCATTAAATGGTGAGGTGAAGTACATCGGTGTACAATAAGTGATGACCCTTCCCCCAATTTAGGTTTTTCACTACCTTAGAAAAATTTCGGCATTACAACGGCATACCGACAAGTTTCTAATTTGGTGAAGTTTACCCATCCAATAAGGCTAGTCAATGACTTAGCCAAAATTGGGGGAAGGATCATCGACTACGGGAGCGTGCCCGCGCCGACGTCCGGGTCGTAAGCTACGGGATGCATGCCCGCGCCTCCGCCCAAGGTGGAGTTCCCCCGGTAGGGGTGAAGTCCTTAATTTAATGTTGCTTTCGCCCTTTTGATTTTTATTGATTGATTTTTATGAAGGCCACTTCGGGCCGGTCCATTCCTTCGGCGTTCAAAGCCGGGCTTCACTTCTTGCTTGAATTTGGGAGGGCAGCTTCTAGGAGGGAAAGCCGGACCCGTGAAAGGGCCGTTGAGGCTCTCTTCTCCTTTGATGTGTTGAGGGGAGAACCGGACCCGTGAAAGGGCCGTTGAGGTTCATCCCTCACTTTGCCGGTACATGCCACAAGGGGGCTACTGCAACTTCTTCTTTTATTTTCTGCTGCAAAGGGGGCTGCTGTAGAGCTTCTTGGGAGGTGGATTGGACCCGTGAAAGGGTCATTGGGTTGGCCCTTGAAGAGGCTGGCGCCTGTCTACAGGGGTGCTGGAAATAGGCTGTTGTGAAGGCCTGGATTGAGTGCCAAACGTGGGCTGGAAGTGGTCCTGGATGAAGACCGGAAGGTGGGCCAAAATGGGTACGGTTCAAGGCCTGGGTAAGAACCAGAAGATGGGCCGCTCATGGGCCAGCCTGGGGTCTGCTGGATAGGCTGCGGAGGGGTTTAGAACAGCAGGCCGAAGGAGGGCTTGAGCTGGTCCTGCAGGTGGGCCTGATTGGGCCGAAGTTGGCATGAAGTGAGGCTCAGCCAGGGTCTGTTTTTTTTTGGGTCGAAATTGACCTGCATGTAGGGTATTTCAAGGGGATTCTTCTTAGACCAGAGTAGGGTCAGGTTGAGTCTGATTGAGTGACCGAACAAGACCTGTTCTTGGGCCTGCAGTGGAGACCGAACTGGGTCCTGCTAAGGAGCATTCAAACAGTCCCAAGAGAAAGGTCCACCTTGGACTGAAATGGGCTGGACCGGGCCTGCAAAGGGGGCACCTGACTGGCACTGAAATCTGATTTTTTTTTGATGCATCGCAGGGGGCTGCATGTGGGCTGTGTATGGGCTCTTTTCTGGGCTTGCTGGGGTGTTTGGCTGGGATGAAACAAGCCTGCGCAAGGGGGTTTTCAGGGGGTCTGGGCAAGGTCCGAACATGGGCTAAGCATGGGGACTTCTGCAGACAGACCAGAGGCTATAGACGGGCCAGGAATAAGCAGAAAAAGAAGGCCCCTTTGAGGGGGCTACATGGGCGCACCAAGCTGGTCCTTTTACCTTCTCTTCCTTTCTTCTTCTTCTTTCCTTCTTCTGGCGGCAGCAGGTTGCAGCAGCAGCAGGAGCAGGGCGCAAAGCAGCAAGGGGCAGGGTGCAGTCCAGCAGCCTGGCGGCGTCTCCAGCTTCTGTCCTTTGGCTGGTGCGTCTCCCTCTCTTTTATAGAGAGTGAAGAGGGCAGGTGAAGGGACAGGAGTTGCTGTACGCTGTTGACTCTTGATCTCCCCATGGGAGTTACTCCATTTAACCACATTGATTGAGTGGCTGTCCCTTGGCCTTCCCCCTCCTTCAACTGACTCTTGGGAGGCTGTGCTGGCAGCTGGGTGCGTACCAAGGAGCTGAGGTGGCAAGTGGGTGCGGCTGGGCTTTGATTGGCCTGGCTGCTGAAGTGGGCCTGGCCCAATTGGGCCTGTTTTCTGGGCCAGCGGACTGAAGAGAAGCCCAGGCCCTCCTGTGGGCTGCGCACATGGCCTGTACATGGCCTGATTTGTGCCAATTGTGGGCTGGATGGATCCGGCCCCTGCTAGGGTGTTTAATTGGGTCCAATTGTGGCCAATTTGATGGGCCATTGGGCCAGCTCCTAGGCCAGGCCGCCTGTTTTACTCCTTTCTCTTCTTTTCTTCCCTTTTTTTTGTTTTGAAAAAAATGTACGCCAACAGGCACATTTCTTATACTCTGATCAACTATTTCACATTCTTGATAGAGGATATTTCTAACATGCCCCCTCACATGCATGTTGATTTCTTTTAATTTGGCTCTCGTCATGTGAATGACAAATAAGGGTACATGCACACAAAATCCATAATAAACCATGAGCTATGATACCATTGTAAATGGATTGCACCATCCAACTTAAGACATTAGGGCTATGAGTGGAGTAGGCACCTCTCTTATATTTTGATCAACTCTTTTTCACATCCCCGACATCCAAGGATTGCGGGATAAGAATCGGAATCGGGATCGGTGGGTACCGATCCGATCCGGATCGGATCGGATCGGACCGATTCCGACCGATCCAATGGAAGAAAATCGATCCAGAATTGGTAAGAAAAAAAAGCAAAAAAAAAAAAACAATCCGATTCCGATTCCAATCCAATTCCGGACCGATTCCGGCCGATTTGGACCGATTCTGGCCGATCCGACTGGAATAGCAAAAACAGAAAAAAAAACGATCCGATTCCGATCCCGACCGATTCGGCCTATCCGATTCCGATTCCGACCGATTCCTACCGATTCTGCGGAATTCATGCTGGAATCGATCCTTCCGCATGGCCACCGATCCGATTCCAGAATCAGTCAGAATCGGTCTGATTCCACCGATTCTGTAAACAATGCCGACATCCAAACCCAAGGATCGTGAGATCAGAATTGGAATCGGGATCGGTGGGTACCGATCAGATCCGGATTGGATCGGATCAGACTGATTCCAACCGATCCAATGGAAGAAAATCGATCTAGAATCGGTAAGCAAAAAAAGTAAAAAAAAAACCGATCCGATTCTGGACCGATTTTGGCTGAAATTGGTCGATATGACTAGAATAGCAAAAAAAAATAATTCGATTCCGATTCCGATCCTGACCGATTCGGCCGATCCGATTCTGATCCGATTCGGACCGATTCTACCGGAACTTTTTTCCGGATCGACCCTTCGGCCAAGAATCGGATCGGCAATGGCCGATCCGATCCAGGAGTCGGCCAATTCCGCAATCTATGCCCAAACCTAATTCGAGTGGAGAAAGAAAATCCAACTAGCTGACCACATGTAACAATCACTTCAATTGCCTCTAGACTTTGATAACAAGAATAATAATAGTAAACAATCTCAGAACACCTCAAACCATCAAAATAGTGACATAAAGAAGATGACCACATAAAAATTAAGACAATGCATACTTGAACTACATCTGGTCCATGTGGTGAATTTTGAAGTAGGCAAGGATTTTCAGATTTGCTCCCAACTCAAAGGTGGAGGCACCGTAAAGATCAGAGTGTGAGCAGTCCCAAAAAAAACTGTTTGGCTCATGCTTTTGTGAATATTACAAGCACAAGTACACATTAAAATTTTAGCATGCAAACATAAAGATTCATCAAAACAAAGCTAACAAGATGTTGCAGGGAATATGCAACAAGCAATGACATACATAGCCAGTATAATTTAATGCAATGGATTTCAGCTCTTACCATCCAACCATGACTTCCTTTGGGTTCACCTTTTGATGAGATATGAACATGTTATGATGATAATCAATGTCCAAGGCAACCTGTTTCCATGGAGCAACATAGAAAAAATAGATAACCCTAACAAATTGTGTACAAGGCTATAATGAAATAGCGAACATGGATCATACTGAGGAAAAAGAAGTTCACTGTTGCAGACAAAGTAATAAGCTCCACATAGAAAAAACGATTAGATCAAAATAAATGTTTTTATGGATAGGTATATGTTCCATAAATCAAACTGGAAATGTCAAGAAATGACAAATGAATGATCACATCTCTAGCCTAACCATAAACTGAAACATGAAGAACTATAGAAAGTGACAACACCATTCAGCAGAGACAGACAGATCAGCCGCCAGGCCCGCCACAAATGAAATTCCAACTCAACTCCAGCACCACACGGATAAACAAGGCACAAACACACCGAGTGCCGTTAGGGGCATGAGAGAACACGCAAAAAATAGAGCAACAGGGGGCAACCAACACTACATCGGACAGGCCAGTACCAATGTTTTGAAACAGACAGGACATCAGAGTCGGAATGATGGCACCATACCTGATCGGAGGACTCGCTATATGGGACGGCATAAGAGTTGCGGATCTCTACGGTGCCTTCGGGACCAATGGAGCCCAGGAGGGTGCCGATGACACGCTCGGCCTGGTCGGGGCGCCGCACATAGGAGTCGCAGATGCCGAAGAGGACGACAGGGTGGAGCTTGACAGATATGTCCGCCGCCGACGGCACAAACTGCAGCACGGTCTGCTCCATATCGCCAAGCCGCTCGCACCTTTCCGGGTCGACGCGAGATGGAACGCAGAACCGCCGGCGAGGAGAGAGACCTGCAAAAAAGGGGTCAGATTCGGTGCAGGAATTGGTAGGTTGACCTACATTCCCATTTTGATAATTTCGATTCGTTTCCGGCATTGGCACCGTCGGGGAGGATTTTTAGGCCACACCCTGCAGAGGCACCGCTACCGACATAGAAAGGATCCTACTCCCTCCTCCTCTATCTCCTGGTCTGCCGTCGCCGCCTCCTTTTCCTCAGGCTTCTCTTCGCCTTTCTCCTCCTAGTCATGGCAGGAAGACGCCAGCATACATTCTCCTGCAGAAGAAGGTGACCTCCCGGTCGAAGATCCAGCTGAAGAGGCGAGGGAGCTGCGCCCGTTCATCCGCCCTCCTCTACAGCATCCGCAGCCGCCGAGCCAGCCCGCTAACGTGCTCCGGCGCCCGCCGCCCCATCGCCACCAGGCTCCAGGGCTCTGGGTCTCGGGAAGGGAGACGAACATGGTTTGGCCATCGTCTTCGACACTGCCGACTACCCCGGCATCTCGGCCACCTGTGGGGTTTTCTGTAGGGCTGATCTTTTGGCCTTGGCGTCCCATATACACAAAAGAGGCCGGAGAAGGCAATTTACCAAGGAAAAGGCGCTGGCTGGCACCGGCAGGGCACTCTCCCGAATGCTGGCCGCCGCCGAGGGAGAGGAGCTGTGCCTGGCCTGCTGGAGCTTGGAGGAGCTGCGCTGCCCGAGAGTCCGAGACTCTCCGGAAGAACGTTGTTAGGTTTTGGACTCTCGACCTTCCATTTGATCTGAAACCGAGTGATCGAAATCAAGTTTTATTTGATTCCGATTCTGATTCGGACAATCTATCGGATAATTCGATTCTGAATCCGATAATATTTTATCGGACCTCCACTCAATGATAAATTAATCGAAATCACGGAACGATAAAATTAACCGGAGGAAATAAACACAATTTGACTAAACGTAATTTGCTTTGGACTATTTATACTGTACTTAGTACATATGTTTAGACAAGTGATTAAATTTACACCGGTAATTATACATCGTAAATATGTAAATGGCCTTAATGTATTTATAATATTGTAAATATGTAAATCAACTCGATTTATTCGAACCATTGGTTTTGTTCGGTTTCAAATACTTTTATAATCAAATTAAGGTGATGTTTGTTTTGACTTAATCTAAAATTTTCAATCCTTTATTTCATGTCTGACTTCGTTCGTGATAAAAAAAATATTTTATTTAATTAAGATATGAATGATGAGCTTGCTTGATAAAGTATCAAGAATAATATCTTGCTAAAAGATACAAGACATCATATACATGTAAACAGTTGACATGCATAATATTTTATAAAATATTAATATAAATAAAAAATAAATAGGTTAAAAACAGGTTTTTTTCTCTTCTTTCTCTTCTTATTTTCATCTAAGGAGTCTCTGATCGAACATATCTTGATAAAAAAATTTGTTATCTCGAAAATAAAAAATGTGTTTGAGAACTGGTCGAACATATTTTAATAAAAATATAATCTAAACTTTAGTGACAACCGTAATTACTCCTTAAAGATTATAAATAATTTTAAATATTTATTTGGTATATTAGTATTTTTAATCTAATTATTCATTCAATCGACAATAATATATTCATCTTCCTAAAAAATAAAAATAAAATAGAAATAATTAGAAGTTGGTTGGATGACCACCGTTGTTTTAGAGATTGCCTGGCTCCGGAGATTGTTGACATCTTAATAATAATTCAGACAGGATTCAGACGAAAGAGATTAATTCATATCTCTTTCCAAATATTTTGTCAAACAATGTCAAATGTCTAACCTCTTCATTCATTTCATTCGGCTCAATCAAAAGAAGGCTAAATCATATTGGCGAGAAATAATTCTGACAGTCATTCAGATAAAAGAGACATTCATTGAGCTCTATCAAATCAAAGCTAATTTGTGAGGTTTAGGGTGCATTTGGATCCATGTAAAAGTTGTTACGATTGAAAATATTTTAAGCGTAGCCATTTTTCCATGGAAAAGGAAAACCAAATATTCTATTTGATATCCAGGAAAATAATTTTTATGAAAATATTTTTAACATTTTAATTATTTGTAAACTATTTTCAGAATATTTATTGTTTAACTTTTAGAAAGTATTTTATATATTATGACCAAAATTTTATTTCTTACAAATTCTTTTTCTTGAAACATGAGTTAATCATGTATTAGAAATATGTTTTAATAATAGTAAAAATCATAATATATTAGGTCGATGATCAAATTTTATAGATTTTTTAACTTACTTTGTAAATTATTCTGCTATGTTTTTAGCCTCTTCTACTAAAATTGTATTTAGTTGTAAATAAAAATAAATAGTTGTTTTTATTTTTATACTAATTAATTTAATTTTATAATAATATATATTTAAAATTGATATAATATATATCTAAATATAATATAATATGTAAATAAAGTAGGTCAAACTTTATCAAATCGGGTCAATCGATTTACCGGTTCGATTTAGTTCAGGGAGGTGCCGAATCGAACCGAACCGATAAGAAATTATCGGTTCAAAAAATCGAATGGATAACTTATCAATCGGTTCGGTTCGATTTTCCGATTTTACGTGAACACCGGTCATCGAGGCAAGACTAGCTGCGTGGATCCACCTGGAGCCTGAAGCTGCAACGCTTGATCGTCTACGGCATTGCACCACATGACACAATAACTAAAACTCATCTAAATTAGTAGTAAAATTTAAAATTTAAAAGTTATTTAACCTATTATATATATGTAAGAATCCTGACTTGACTACTAATCTAACTTTACTGATCCTGCATCAATCCATGTCCACCCAAATTGATCATCCGGTCCTTAATATCCTCACTCGATGACAAAAGTTGCCCTAATTTATTGAATAAAGCAAACACGATTGTTGACTCACAATATCAGTCAAGTGATACCTTTAACTTTCTTATTCAAATTAATAGAAATTAAGGTCACGAAGAACAGCGACATGAACCTTGATATATATATATATATATATATATATATATAGAGAGAGAGAGAGAGAGAGAGAGAGAGAGAGAGAGAGAGAGAGATTGGCACCTGTGGACAGACGAAAGAGGCCAAGCTAGAAAATGCTTCCATTAAAAAGCAAGACAGACAGGGAGGAAAGTGGGAGGAAGACGACGACCGAGAGAGAGGGGGGCACGTTAATTGATCATACAATACAACTGGACGAAGATTATGCAGCGAGTAAACAATAATGGAGAGAGGGCATTGCTCTCTTGATTTCTTTTTTTAATTTGTTTTGGTTTTTATTTTCAGCATCAACGGATGTGATGGGACGTACGTACGTTTTTGCATCGCTTTTTAATTGGAATCATATATATAGTTAGTTGCCTTTTGTATAATGGACTTAAATAATGACATTTCTCTTCGCGACGCGCCGGTTGGTGATATGTAGTAGGTCTTTCTTAAAGAAAATCGAATCATGTATATATCAACCCCTCTGTCTTACATACGTATAAACATGCTTCGATCAAATCCCCGTCAGCATGTACAGGATGGTCATATATATACAGAAGCTCTTGATGGGGGAGACGAAAGAACACACATATATTATATATAGTCTACTGTATGTATTATCTGTTGTAACACTATTTATGCCCATATATATGTGACTACTGCATTTTGGATTCATAAGAAGCTAGGTTAATCTTATAGACACCCCCCCCCCCCGAAGCTAACACGAGGATCCGACTATATTATGATCTATGCCGCTGTTTAAAAAAATACAGCAATATCCATGTTATCCCTCTGCTATATTATTACATAAAGAATATACGTGTCTAGAAAATACAGAATGGTCCTATGGAAGATACTGTTGGGTTTACCCGATATTTAATTAAGTGATCCACTTGTTAATGAGCTCGACTTAACACACTATTAGGTCTATAAGATGAAACATGGCTTATTGGGCCGTTTCTCCTGTTTGGCCCGGGATCCGACTATGGCAGGATCCCAGTACTAGTCGAACTTGAACTGGTCCCTCCTCTCTATATAAGCACAGGCAGGACTGTGACTCCCCATACGGTTGCACCATACAGGCTCAATAGAGAGAGGAAATCAGAGGGTCGTCTGAAGGAGACAGGCGATTCCTATCCGGCAGATCTTCCTCGTTCTTGTCTTCCGCAGCGCAATGGAGTTTGGATCGTCGTCAGGTATTCCTAGAAACTCCAACATGTGGTATCAGAGCCCGTGTTTTGATCCACGGATGTCTGATTTGGGAATCGGTTTGGTTCTTTTCGATTTCCTTCGTGTTCTTGTTCCCACCGAGATCTGGGTCGCTCGGTATCTGGTTGCCCTCACGGCCATCTGATGGGTGCGGGGGCACGGCGAAAGCGTCTGAGGCAAGGCCGAGTGCCCTGTTCATGGTGACACCGACGCTCTGGTGTTGCTCGCGTCTGCACTTGGCCTGGTCGTCAGCCCTCGTAGGGTTTGCACTGCGCTGGTCTCCGCGCCTCCTCCTCACCCCGGCACATGGCCTCGAAGGCTATCGCCTGTGCGCCGACTGTAGTTGGCCCGCTGCTGCTGGGCAGGGCAAGCGGTTTTGACCCCGGCCGGCGCTGCGCGTTGCGTGCGCTCGCCCGCGGCAAGGGGGTGGGCAGGGGGCAGTGCCCCGGACGGCGGCCGGCGGCCGGCGGCGTAGGCGGGGCCGCCCGCTGCCATCTTCCCGCGGCATGTGCCTCGCGGAAGGTGTTTCGTACAAAAAAAAAAAAGGTGTTTTCTCCCCTCACGGGGACAGCGCGGCCGGTGCTTTCTCCGCCGCGCCGCCATCCCGCGAGGGGGGGCGCCGCCTGCCCCTTGCTCCGCCGCCTCTGTCTGCTGTGCGGCTAGGGTTTCTCCGGAGAGGAGAAACCGATTGGGCAAGGGGACCTAATTACATGTTTGCCATCGTGATCCATTAAGCAATAGTAACCGTATCTTATTTAGTTTTGTATATTTAGTTAAAGCCATTCGGATTCGGAACTGTTTTATGGTCTTTGGATCCGAATTTTGTGCTTAATTCGGATCTTAAATTTCATCAGGATCCGATTAGGATCATTTGGATCCAATTTCGGTTTGAGTTTGGATCTTTAAGGTATTTGATCCAAATTCTCTTTGGTGTTAGAATCTGATTTGGATTCCGATTTTGAAGTTGAAATAAATTTGGATTTTGGTTAAATGGATCTTCGATCCGATAAGAATCATTTCGAATCTATTTTTATATTAGAATCCATTTTGGTATTCTTTAAGGTATTTGGATTTAATTCGGATTTAGATTCTTTAAAGTAAAATCTGATTTGGATTTAAATTAAGTGGATTTTGAATCTTTTAAAGTATTAGATCCAAATCCGATTTGAGTTTAGATCTGATTTGATATCCATTAAGATATCCGGTTGAAATATCCTTGTTAATTCTATCCATCAAGTTAATTGTTTTGTATTAAAGTAAATGTCATTGTTCTTTGATTTGGTTAGAAGGATTATCCAGTATCCATTTAGTTCATAGGATACGGGCCCATTAAGCATCCTGTAGGGCTGAAATCCATTAAGCAAAACCATGTTAAAGGATACAGGGACATGCATGCAAAACAGTGGATTCAGAATTAATTCTGGTGGATATTTCTACAGTTGAACTGGATATATATGCAAACAGGTTGCTAGAATTTCTGTATTAAGTTATTTTCAGTGAATTTTAGCATGAAATTGGACATTAATTATTGCAATTTTGGTTAGAAATCTTAAGCATGCAATTATGACCTCTTATTTTATTTGTGCATGAATATTTCTTATTGCAATAATATTATGGAAATGTCCTTAGCTCACATAAAGTCATTATTTGATGTTGTTATATGGTTTAGTGGTGAATTTTTGCATTCTAAGTGGTTGGGTAGATCACCAAAGTGGCACCAATCATGAGGGATAATAAAATTTACTTCTCTTTAGTTTAAATAGCATCAAGTGAGCATGCAAACTTTTAATATTATTCTTATTTGGAGGGAGGGAGATTTAATATTTGAAGTGTGTGAGTAGATCACCAAAGTGGCCTTATACATGGAAAATATTGAATAATCCTTATTAAGAAAATAAGAATAGTATTAAATTTGTACTTTTAATTTAGAGATAAAGTTCAACTCTCAAAGGAGTGCTTTATTTTTAAGTTAAGAGTAGGATAGAATGATATTTATGTATACGGCGACTCTTGGGAATTTGGTACCCAAAGGTATAAATTCTCTCGGACATCAAAGTATATGTGGATGTTAGTTCTATCATTTCGGTCTATTTGGGGAGTTGGTCCATCGATATTGTGATTGCCTCCCGAAAGGAGAAATTACAATGATGCACCGGACTGATTGTAATTCTTTTCGGTTATTAGAATTATTTTGAGCTTTTAGCCTGTTGCCTCGTACATGATTAAGTTGCATTATCTCATATGAGCATGTTTATTAATTGCAGTTGCTTCTCCACTCTTTACACCTTTTACTGGTCTGTGCCTTATCTTAATGGAACAAACTTTGCTGAATGGAAACAAAGGGTACTGCTTGTTTGATTGGGTGTATGGACTTAGACTTAGCCTTACGCGAGGATCACCGCTCCTATTACGGTTGATAGTACACCCGATCGAAGACTCATTTTGAGAAGTGGGAGAGATCCAATCGTTTGTGTCTCCTATTTCTTCGTGGACACGCGGCCGGAACATGAAGGGATCAATCCCTACACAAACCAGTGCTAGTGGGTTTCTTCAAGCTATTGAGGAGCAATTTGTCAGTTCTGACAAGGCTAAGGCAAGTACCTTGATGGCCAAACTCTCTTCGATGAAATACACTGGCAGTGGGAGTGTTAGAGAGCATATCATGATGATGAGAGACACTTCAGCTCAACTCAATGCCATGGAGGTTACAATTTCTGATACTTTTCTGGTTCACTTCATTCTTAACTCTCTGCCTATGGAATATGAAGCTTTTAAAATTTCCTACAACACACATCGTGCTAAGTGGTCCGTCAAATGAGTTGATGACCATGTGTGTACAGGAGGAAGAGAGATTGAGAGGAGAAAGGAATAATGTGGTTAATTTTACCTCTCATAATGGAAGTGGACATTCTTGAAAGGAATTGGTGTTCAAAATGAAGGGTAAGAAGAAGAAAAACAAAAATAGAAAAGAAAAGAATGATAAGTGCTTCTTCTTCCATAAGGTTGGACACATAAAGAAAGATTGTCAGAAATATAAAAGGTGGCTTGAGAAGAAAGGTGCGGTCTCTTATCATATATATTAATGAGTCTTATTTAGTTACTATTCCTTCAGATTCCTAGAGACTTGACTCAAGGTTTGTTGTGTTTATTGCCACTTTTGAGTAGGGATTCCTATTCAGAAGGCCGATCCATAAGGGTGAGCAGCCGATTCTTTTGAGGAATAGGACATGCTTGCAAGTGAAGGCTAAAGGAATCGTTTTAGGCTATATTTAGTAGTGGATATGTTTCAAATTTAGATGACACTTTCTATGTACCATCATATAGTAGAATTATGGTGTCGGTATCAAAACTTAATTGTAAATGGTTCCATTTCGCTTTGGAATTGTTTCCTTTAATTTAATTAAAGATTCGAGCTTGTTTAGTAATCGGCAATCTTTCCGATGGTTTCGTGGAATATGTGTATATCTTCTATGGTTTAACATGTTCACGATAGTCTACCTACTTCGGCTTAATGGCAATGAGCATGATAGCATAAATTATGAGTCATCCATGTTGTGGTACAGGAGATTAGGTAATTATCTCAATTAAGAGGCTTCAAAGATTAGTTAGAGGAGTATTTTCTTCTCTTGACTTTAAAGACTTTGTGACATGTGTTGACTGCATTAAGGCAAAGTAGACACACACGCCTAATAAGGATGCCACTAGGAGTTTGGGATCTAGATTAAGAGGTTTGCATGGAGCAACCTCAAGTGTTTCATATTAAATAGAGAGAACATATGGTATGCAAGTTAAGGAAATCCATTTACTGACTTAAGCGAGCCTCCCGACTGTGGTATCTCATGTTTAATGAGATATTTTTGTCATTTGAGTTTAAAGTGAACATTTTTGTTGAGTGTTTATACCTGAAGGTCAGTAGGAGTAAATTTTATCTTGCTTTTGTGTATGGATGGCATATGACTTATTAAAGGTAATCTCTGTTTGTTACATGAAATTAAGGTTTTTCATCGTACGAGAATTTTGTTGAGATGGAAGATTTAGGTGTAGCCTAGTATATCTTGGGCTTAGAGAACACCATAGTTAGACTATTAGGCTTCTTAGGTCTTTCTCATAGATCTTACATCTTATAGGTTCTAAAAGGTTCCATTTGCTGTCTTGCACACCCGATGAGGTACCTATTGTTAAAGGTAAAAATGCAGTATGCTATGGTATTCCATTTATGACCTTGAAGGTCTTAGATATCTTAAAAGGCACAGTAGGTATTATGCTCACATAAAGGAGGTCATATCAATTTGAGATAGTTGCATATGCCGATATAGACTATGGTGGTTGCTTGATATCCGAAAGTTTACTTTTGGTTATCTTTTACGGTTACTTCCACTATGGCGGCTGTTTTCAATTCATGTCATGAGGCTAGTGCACAGGCTATTCGGTTATGGAATTTGGTCGTTTCTCTAACTTTTGTAGTCTTTTGAGGCCTATCAGGATTTATAACGACTATTCCACTACAGTGTTTTCTCTGAGGACAATAAAATGTTTAAGGGTGGTAGAACCTTAGGCATAAAGTACTTTTGTCTTAAAGATTAAGTGAGGAATCAATTAAGTGTCTATTGAGCATATTGAGACAGGTCTCATGGTGACAGATCCACTCACTAAGGGACTGCAAGCTAGCATCTTTGTGGTCATGTGATTCGAGATGGGTGCTTGTCGGTTCTCTTGATATGTTGTGATTTAGTTTGACACTTACAGCTTGTGTGATTGATTCTTCATTGTTGTTATATTCTGTATGTTTCATTTGTGTACACTTCAGTAATGGACCTGTGTATGCGTAATGTAACTTAAAGGTGGTGACCATCGAATAAACATCGTGTACGTTTATTCAAAATGCCTATTTACAGGTGTTCGCCATGGGAAAGTTGGTGACACGTGGTACATGGAAGGTGGTGTGTGACTGAATGCATTTACCGCCATGACCCTTGTCATTTGACCTACTATAATCTGAGCAATTTTGGTTCCATCTAATAGAGACCGGTGTCTTGGTTTTCTGTTTTAATCGCGCGCGCGCATACCGGTTTTTTTCGTTTCAAGTCTGAGCCCTTGATGTCAAATCTTCTAGAGTCATTTTCAAAATTATATATATTAGTATTATATGTATAGTTCAAAGAGAAGATTTGATGTATAAGGAACAAGATGGATCAAGTGGGAGAATGTTGGGTTTACCCGATATTTAATTAAGTGATCCACTTGTTAATGGGCTCTACTTAGCACGCTATTAGGTCTACAAGATGGAACATGGCTTATTGGGCCGTTTCTCCTGTTTGGCCCGGGATCCGACTATGGGCAGGATCCCAATCCTAGTCGAACTCGGACTGGTCCCTCCTCTCTATATAAGCACAGGCAGAGCTGTGACTCCCCATACGGTTGCACAATACAGGCTCAATAGAGAGAGGAAATCAGAGGGTCGTCTGAAGGAGACAGGCGATTCCTATCCGGCAGATCTTCCTCGTTCTTGTCTTCCGCAGCGCAATGGAGTTTGGATCGTCGTCAGGTATTCCTAGAAACTCCAACAGATACGTATCTACGCGTATCTTCTGCTAGTAAGTGTGTATATTTTGAACTGATTTCTCGAACTTAAACAAGGTGTTGATTTGACCGTTAATTAAGCTCTACGTGGCGCGACGGATTATAAAATGATTTCTTCTGCGCCAGACTGATTTTCGAGGTACAAACATCTCATCGACGTGTTCCTTCGTATGCCAGATCCAGCGTCCTGATCTCCGCGGGCAAGTTCTTCTCTTCATCCGACGAAGACTGTACGCGGCCGCGCCAGCGGGCGCGACCGGGAACAGAGGCCGCCGTTTCTCGGCTGCTCGGCTGCGCGCGAAGGAAAGCGACGGCGGCGAAGGAGGAGGAGGAGGAGGGAAGAGCTTTGTCTGCATGCATGGTGGCCGATATTCGTTCGTCCTGCTCCTTCCCCCGCGTCCACGAAATTCTTTTTCGACTATTCTCTTGATCTTATCTGCACCGGTCTATCCTCTCGACTCTCTTTGCGTACATAGAGTCTAACATTACCTCATTTTTTTAACGAAAGAAATAGTCTTGATCGCTAATTAGAAACGACCATAACTATGAGATGTATTAACGAGTTAGTAAGATAATTTAGTAACGATTCAGTGAACAATTAGAAAAAATTGTTAGAATCTTGAGAATAATCTCACATTGATTATTTGAGATTTTACATAGTGTTTGCTTACGTATCCCGAGCCTTTCTACTTTGACATCATGATTTTGGGGTTTGTAAAAAAAAATGACTAAATTATTACTGTTGATAACGAGTTGTATTAAGTTTGACGGTGAGTTAGCAAAACGTCGTAATGATTCGATCTTTTCAGTAACGAGTTAGCAAGACGTCGATAACCGTTCAACTCTTTACGGTAGTTGTCGATAACAGTTCACTAATACGTTAACTCGCTATCAAAAAAAGTTGAACCTTTACAATCGGTCTTACTGACTGGTTATCGAATGGATCGAACTGTTATCGACGTCTTACTAACACATTACAAAGTTTAATACAACTCGTTACCGATGATGACGACTCAGCCTCTTTCGATAATGATTCACTTAATTGTTATTGAACTATCACTTAAGTGATTTAAAGATTGTGACCACTTTTTATTAGGAACCGAGATAGTTCTCTCTATCCCGGGAGTGAGGTGAAGGAGGGCATTGGTTATTGTTTAATATTTTAATCACACGTGAGAAATACAAAAAAAATATATTATTGTACAAAATTCAGGTTCTTGTTTCACTTGCCTGTGTTCAGATTTTAAATAATGAAATTAATCAATTTCAATGCAGAAAGTCGGTTCGATTTGAGCCTTGAAATTTCAGCCAAAGTAGCGTCACATCACATCAGTCTCATATGAAAATTATAAGAAACAAACAACTATTAACTAGAACACAGAAAGTAGCGGTCTTGCCATAAAATTGAGTTGAGAAACCAAACGTAGTTAATTAATGTCAGTCAGTCTACGTGTACGTACGGATTCCTCTACATCCGTTCTTTGAAAAAATTAATCATGCAGGCACCGTGCCGGATCCGGGAATTGGGAATTTTCCCCCAACTCTTTGCCGAATTGCCCAACCTCAAACTCGGAACAAGCTTTCGATTGGCGAATCCGGCTATGGATTGAGACTTAGAGATTTTTGCCTAACTCGATGCCGGATTGCCCAATCCAAACTCGAAACGGACTTCGATTGGCGAATCCGGCATCGGATTGGGGACTTGGGGATTTTAGCCCAACTCGAAGCCGGATTGTCCATTACAAACCCGGAACGAGCATCGGAATGGTGAATCCGACTTCGGATTGGGTAATTAGGGATTTTTGCCCAACCCGATGCCGGATTGCCCAATCCAAACTCGGAATGGACTTCGATTGGCGAATCCGGCTTTTGATTGGGGACTTGGGGATTTTAGCCCAACCCAATGCCGGATTGCCCAATTTAAACTCGGAACGAGCTTCCGATTGGCGAATCCGACTTCGGATTAAGACTTGGGGATTTTTGCCCAACCTAAAGTCGGATTGTCTAATCTAAACCCGGAACGAGCCTCGGAATGGCGAATCCGGCTTAGAATTGGGTAATTGGGGATTTTTGCCCAACCCGATGTCGGATTGCCTAATCCAAACTCGGAACGGACTTCGATTGGCGAATTCGGCTTCGGATTGGTGACTTGGGGATTTTAGCTCAACTCGATGCCAGATTACCCAATTCGAACACGGAACGAGCTTCGGATTGGTAAATCGGGCTTCGGATTGAGACTTGGAGATTTTTGCCCAACCTGATGCATGATTGCCCAATCATAACTCAGAACGGACTTCGATTGGTAAATCCGGCTTCGGATTGGGGACTTGGGGATTTTTGCCCAACCCGAAGCCGGATTGTCCAATCCAAACCCGGAATGAGCCTTGGAATGGCAAATCCAGCTTCGGATTGGGGAATTGGGAATTTTGGCCCAACCAGATGCCGGATTACCCAATCCAAACTCGGAACGGACTTCGATTGGCAAATCTGGCTTCGTTTTGAGGACTTGGGGATTTTAGTCCAACCCGAAGCCGGATTGCCCAATTCAAATACGGAATGAGTTTCATATTGGCGAATCCGGTTTCGGATTGAGATTTGGAGATTTTTTCACCACCCCTATCCCAGATTGCCCAAACGGATACATGATTGTCCTATTTTATTTTTGTCATCTTAAAAAGATATTGAACAAATACCACATTTGTTCTAAAATTTAAATCCAGTAAAAAACACCTCAAATTACCACCTAAAAGTAAATTGATTTGATTGTTTGAGATTACCTAAATAATAACTAGCACATTTAACTAACAAATATCACATTAATTCTAATCAATTTATCTAAATAAATATTATATTCATCTAAGAAAACATGTTGTTACCTAAAAGGAGGTCGCTCGGTGGGGGCTGCAGCAGCGGCGGCGGCGCTCGGAGGCACTAGCAGTGGAAGCACCGGCGAGTGGCACCAGCTGTAGCAGCAGGCGGAGGCACCTGCAGCGACGGCGGGCGGCGCCTAGAAGAGGAGCGGCGGCGGGTGGCGCCGGCAGCGGCACGGCGGCGTTCGGCGGTGGAGACAGCTCTTATCGGCGGCAGCGAATGCTGCAATGGCAGCGGCGTTGGGCGGCGCCAACAACGGCACGGCGGCGGCAGGAAGCGGCTAGGGCACAAGAGCAAGGCACGAGGGGGGGAGAGAAGGAAGCGTCGGGGCGATATAAAAAAAAACTAATGGCGACGGCTTCCTAGCCGTCGCTAATGGTGTATTAAGTTACATTGGCGACGACTGATCAGCCGTCGCCAATAACTTTCGACCGTTGAAGGTATTGGCGACGGCTCCAAGCCGTCGCCATTAGTTCTCGACCGTTGAACGGTCAAAAGAGGGTCCGTAAACCCTTTAGCGATGGCTAGAGCCGTCGCTTAAAACATTTTTAGCAACGGCTTATTAAGCCGTCGCTAATTTATCTCATATTGGCGACGGTTTAATTGTAGCCATCGCAAATAACTGTTTCGGCAAATAGCCCTTTTCCCGTAGTGACCTCACTAAAAAGTATCTTAAGAAATTATCTAGCCATTAACATCTTCACTCATAATTTGCTCTGATTTGTATCCTTCACCTAACAGGTGAAATTCGAAGCGAAGAAAAATCTGACTTCACTAACAGAAAGTTACCCTGTTTTTGTCATGACAATCCAGGGCCTACGTTAATTAACACTTTTTACAAAATTCTTAATCTTGAAATTATTCTTAATAAACTTAGATTTTTTTTCAACTCAACATCCTACTAAAAATAATCAACCAAAGTTCGTCCATAATTTACCGATTTTAAATTTTAAGATACTTCTGAATTGAGATACTTCAATCTGTCTCTTCTGGGATCCGCTTGGTACGAGATAAAAAATAAAAGGAGATAATGGCAAATTATCCTTGGTGACTAACCTTATCTTTGTTATATTTAAGTTAAAGATGTATCTTGAAGACAACTCTATCCTATATTTGGTACCACGGCAATAACCCCAAGGAGAATCTTATCGTAAATACATAAAACATCTAACTTCTCAAAGATAAAAATTAATAAGATTGTAAATATTTTTAAACCAATTCAAACCAAACGCGCCCCCCATGGGCTGTTAAATTAATCCTGTGACCAGACAGGCTCGAACAAGTATCACATATTAAATATCTAGACAAATCACAGTAGCCAAGAAGATCACCACATATAAGGATCAAATCAAACTAATCCACATATTTAACTTCAGAATTCCTTTAGACTCAGCCTCTGAAAAATAATTAACTAAAATTATTAATAGTTTAATAGTTTAATCTCAACCTATTATTAAAGAGAACGGATCCCCTTTGAGAGATCTCCTCAGAGTATAAAGAATACTCTCAATCTCTTCACATAAATGAACATATAAAATATATTAAATTATCATTAAAAATAAAGATACGAGGAAGTTGAACACTAAATCATCTTTATATGTTCATATATGCGAAGAGATTAAAAATATTCTCAGAAGACCTCCGAGATCTGCTCTCATTATTAAAACGGGTGCTACAGTTTTAATTTGATTTTTTTTAAACTCTCCGCATAAAACGGTACGACAGACAGGACGGAAGACGACAAATCAAATATAAGACAAACGCAGTGTCCCTCGGTACAAGACTCCCAACCGTCCTCTCCTTTACAGCAGCGACGCTTGTCTCCTCGCCCCCGTTGACCCGTACCTCCGGCCGTCGCCGGCATGGGACAAGCCGCCGGACACCTCCAGGCCCGCCAAGGGAGACCCCCGGCGTGGCCCTCCGGCCGCCGGAGGAGACACGGACCAGCCCATCGTCATCCGGCGAGGGGCCGGATGTCCTTGACCAGACCCACCACCTGCCGCATCGTCGGTCGCTTCGACGGCGTCTCCGCCGTGCACAGGAACGCCACTCGAAGCGCCTCCACCATCTCCTTCTCCGCCTCGTCCTGCCGCCTCAGCTTGGGGTCCAGGCACCGCGCGCCCTCCTCCGTCCCGCCCCGCGCGAGCCCGCGCACCCACGCCACCGTTTCCGGCGACCCTGCTCGTCCCGTCAGCAGCTCCACGAGAACGGAGCCGTAGCTGTACACGTCGTCCTCGGTGCGGCCGTCCCCGTCCCCGCCGCCGGTGCCGAAGTCGGCGATGCGAGGCTCGAAGTCGTCGTCGAGGAGGACGTTGGAGGCAACCAGGTAGCCGTGGACGACGGGCCGGGATCCGGCGTGGTGGAGGAAGGCGAGGCCTCGCGCAATTCCGAGAGCGATTCGGTGGCGAGTCGCCCATCCCATGGCTGAAACCTCGCTGCCGGCGGCCGAGGAGCAGGGTAGAGCTCCTCCGGCTGCCGCCCCCTGATGCTCCCATGTGTCCGTGCTCCAGTCCTCGACGTTGGTTCGGCCGGCCGGTAGCTCGTGCAGCCACCGGTGCAGGTCGCCGTTGTCCATGTATTCATACAGCAAGAGCTTCTCGCTCCCTGACCATAGGAAGATCATCCATGGCTATTAGAATCACGAAATAACTGCCGTACCCCTGTATCGGATTTAAATTTTCAAATATTTACCAGCGATGCAGTAGCCAAGAAGGGGGAGGATGTTGGGGTGTCTGAGACGCCCGAGCTCCTGAAACCGAGCTCTCGCCTCTGCTGCCTCCACAGCCTTCGCCTTCTCCAGCACCTTGACGACCACGTCCATGTCGCCGGGAAGCACGGCGCGGTAGACGGGGCCGCTCCTCCTCCCCTCGGCCAGCTGCGACTCCACACCGAACCCCGACGTCGCCGCCACCAGCGCCGAGAACGTCAGCTGCATCAACGGTTTCTCGAACACGACCACCGGAGCCCCGGCGGCGGCCGGACCGGTCGCGCAGATTTCGGCCACCCATGGCGCCAGCGCCGATCCGGCGGCGTCGATGCCGACCACCAGTTCCTTGGGGGAAGGCTTTTTCCCTCCTCTATCCGACGCAAGCGCGGCCATCATCTCCGTCCAGGCCTTCTCTTGCTGAGAGTTCCCCGTCCTTCCTCTTCTCCGGCGCCGGAGACTGCAAATTACTGTGGCGGCTACTGCAAACACTAATAATAAGAGAAGGGCAGAGCTGACGACGGCCAGAATCACTCCAAGACTGGGCCTCCGGCGGCCTTTCTTCTCGGCACTTCTCCCCTTCTTCCTTCCATAGAATGAGCTGGGCGACGGTGCGGCGGCGTGCTCGGGGAGAAGCGATACGCCGGCGTCATGAAACGCAAAGACACCAAATCTCTGGAGCAGGTCGGCCGTCACACTCCCGGTGAAGTTGTTGAAGGATATGTTCAGGAACCTGAGCGCCGCCGTGGGCGGGAGGTCGGCGGGGAAGGACCCTTCCATGCGGTTCCTCGAAGCATCTAAATACCTCAACGAACGGAGGCCGGAGAGTGGCGCGGCGTCTCCGGCGATGTTGCATCCCGAGACGTCCAGGCGCTCCAGCTCGGCGAGCTCGCCGATCCCGGCGGGCATCGATCCGAGGTCGTTCCCGGAGAGGTCCAGCGCCCGGAGCCGGGAGAAGGCCGACAGACGAACCGTGTTGGTGAAGCGGTTGCCGGAAAGATTGAGCACGCGGAGGGAGGAGGCCGGCGGGAGGCGGCGCGCGCCGCCCGGGACATAGCCGACGGGGCCGCCCAGGCGGTTGGAGGAGAGATCGAGCTCGACGAGGCCGGGCGCGGACCAGAAGCCGGTGGGGACGGACCCGCACAGGGCGTTGCCGGAGAGATCGAGGACGCGAAGCGACGCGATGTCGCGCAGGACCATCCACGAAACTGCCCCGCTGAGGTTCATCGCCGGCAGCCGTATTTCCTCCAGCGGAGCAAGCCGACCAGGGTCGCAGCCGCCCCGGTTGCTGCCGGAGGGACCGGAAAGGAGGAGGGAGATGTTGAAGCCGGAAACGTGGGCGAAGGCGTCGGCGAGCAGCCTCCGCTCGGTGGAGTTGCAGGACGGATCGGCGCAGGAGAAATGGGTTGCGAAGATCGTTGCAAGGAGGAGGAGGAGGAGGAGACGGAGCTTCGAGACAAAGCTCCGACGGGGGAGGACCTCCATGGTGCCCCACCTGGTTGTTGGCCGTCGTCTCAGGGACCTGCCGCAGGTGGAGGCGGAGGCGGAGCAGCGGGGCGGCGACTGCTGCGCATCTTAACTCGTGACCCGAAACATCCTTCCGGGCGTTATTTATTAATATCGCCGCTTTCGGGTGAAGCAAAGAGTACTCTTTTTCCTTTTTTTTAATCAATAAAAAAAGAGCCTTTCTTGACGACCGGGTTGTTTTCCTGCTGACGTCCTACTTTTGTTTTCTGAGTTTATTTGGCGAGGAGGGACAGAATATTCAAAAATAATTCTTTCAATATTGAAGTGTATTACTTTTACATCCCTGCTCACGTTTTATATATATACCTTAAAATAACTACTTAGACGGTAGAATGATGAGAGACCTAGGCTGTCATTTTGCTTACACATGATCCATTCAGATCTCAATATTATTATTATATAATTCTATTGCAACACCCCCAACGTTAGAACACAAGTTTTAATAATGAAAATAAACCTGGCATAGCAATTTAGTATTTTATCACATAAACGTACCAAAAAAACAAAATGCACGCATTCACGTCATGTCCTTGTTCCCCGAGTGCATTTACGTGGGCTCTGCAGCCGATACAATTAAATAGGCCTTGCAGAGGCGGCACCACACCTCCGGCCCTTTGGATACCACCTGCCTCCGGCGTAACCGGGGGCAGGGAGGGCTCACGGCCACGGCGGCGGAGGGGGCTCTCCTCCCCACCTCCGACACCGCATCGCGGGTCGCGCCGCCTGCCCCAAAAGGGGGACAGGACGCCTTAAAGATGCTCTCCGGCTCCGTGAAAGTTCGGCTCTGAACGTGCGCCGCCGGACGGGCAGATCCACGGCGGCGCTCTACCGGCGGGCGGAGCTGGCCGCCGGAGGTCGTCAGGGCGCGGCCCCAGAGGCGGCCGCCGGGAGTGTTACCGTCCGGGTTCAAAGATTTGAATTTTGAACTGACGACGCCCTCGCGAGAACCGCGGCGGCTCCGCCCTCCCCTCCACGGTCCGTCTTTCGCCGTGCGCGCGGGCGTGCCGGCGGGAGGAGCGGGCGCTCGCCGGTCGGTCCGCTTCCGCCGTCGAACCTGCCAAAGACTCGATCTTTTTCCGTCGTGGCCTGCCGGCGGAAGACTTTTTATGAATTTACGGAACAGGGAATTGTTCGGAATGATTAAGAAACGGTGTTGGAATTAAGATTGTTTGTTATTTGATTGAATCTCAAAAAATCAAATGATTTAGTTAGATTTGAATCATCGATTGATTCGATTTAGTTTTTAGATTAAATATTTTATTTGAAATACATTCAATGCGACACTTACGTATCTTTTCTTATAAAAATAAAATTGTAAGAGAGGTTTTAAGATAAAATTGATAAATTGTACGAACATGTACACTGAATTTTTAAAGAATGTACTTTAAAATAAATAAAATAACATTATACCCCGACAAGTCTACTGTATCTCAATAAAATATAATTTAAATTTGATCAAATCAAACCAAACTAAAATTTCATTTGAGAGATTGTTGGTTTGATTTAAGAAAAATACTCAAAAATCAAATCACAAACACTCTTAGTTGAAAGTGAAACAAGTTTATGGATTGTCTCACCTGAAAGAGTGATGCAAGGTATTTCGTGTATATAAGTTTCTCTATTTCATCCCCTATTCTTAAAATGTTTAACATGATATGAAAGTCGAAAGTTAAGGAACTCCTCCTCCTCCTCCGATCAACCGTTATTCATGTATATACGTCGAAATAAATAAAAAAGTATAGTTGAAAAAGGTACGTTGAGAATTTGAAATCCGACGGTGAAAAAAAAGTACTTTCCGCTTATAAACATGAACCTCTCCATTTCAATGTCACGATTTTGAAATATCCATGAGTTTTGACGTGTTTATTTTTGTTACACCACAGTTAAAAAATGAAATATTTTTAATTTGACAGAAGTCTCTCCCTCCAATCAAACCAAACGCGGCGAGTGTTGTTGGTACGTCCGGCGGAAGAAAAGCCAGCCACGTCATGTGACCCGTCGTCATCTATTGGTGGTCAAAGTCATGGTCAACTCTACTTTAAGACCCGTGTCTCTTCAGTCTCCAGTCAACGATAGCAAACAAGTCAAGGGTCATGAAACTCTGTTTTTTCTCTCTATTTAGCTAGGCAGAGATAACAACAACGATGACTAAAAAAAAAGTAAGAAATAATAATTCTTGCAGAATTACGAAAGAAAATATCCGTTACAACTTGGAACGGAGAGTCGATCAATTTCAACGTGCAAAAGTTAGATACGTACACGAACGACATACTTTTATAACCGGCCGTCTGCCAAGGTTGCCATGACTCATTGCACAGCGGACGAGGTTAGAGGGCTGCTTGAACCTGCCCTTCCCCACGCCCCGGGGGAGGAAAATCACTTGTGAGAATCGATCCTGCGGGAGCACTTGATCCCTCGTCGGAGGCACTTGATCTCTCGTCGTGCGCTACGCTGCACTGCACGTTTGTGTGTTAACTCGACCAATGTGATCCAAAAAAATAGACAAATATTTTGGTAAAGAACCGATCACTACTGAGCAACTTCATTAAAAATAATCTAAAAGTTAAACTTTGTTAAATCTTTCTTTATACCTATCAATTCTATTCTTAACCCGAATAATTAATTGGAAATCATCCTCAGTCTGGACAAACACTTTCTCTCGCTCCCTTTGCAGTCTTCTGTCAGTCTGGACAAACACTTTCTCTCGTCGTCCAAGCACTATCGCGATTCGCCTTGTTGTTCTTCGGTCCGTAATCTCTCGTCGCGAGGCTACAGAGAGAGAGAGAGATACTCGGAGAGAAAGAAAAAAGTCATGTCTTCACCTGAAAGCCAGAGAGATGCTTCTGCCCGTCTCTTCCGACCCCGGCCGTGTCTCTCCGCCGTCTCCGCCATGATGCTGTCTGTCGCCGAAAGCTCCCGACACTCGGGGCTTCTGCCATCGCTTTGCCGCGACGGGAATCTCCGTTGGATCGACACTAGAATGAATAAAAAGGGGGGGACGTTCCAGTCGACGATGTGGCCGCCACTGCGCACAGCACCTGGCCTTTCGATGCTGCCGGTGTCTTCGCCGCACCGCCGCCGCCGCCGTGGGTGTTGACGGCGACGGGATGGCCGGAGGGGGGGGGGGGTCTGCCGCCGGGGCCGCTTTGAATGGTGCTTCCGCTTTGAATGCGAGCCGTTCAAGCTCGTGTTGCCGCAGCTGGTCAGAGAGGATGGGGCTGCCTGCTGCCGTTAAATGAACCGAGAACAGTCATGCTATTACTATCTAATTAGTACTACTAAGATGTATATATGAGGGGGGGGTCTTCAACTTCTCTTATAATTGATGAGCTGCCACCTAAGGAGAGTCACCCGCTTCGTATATATATGTATGTATCTTATTGGATATCTCGTAGTACTGCCCCTTCGATAATCAATGGAAGGCGATCCGGAGCCGGGAGGGTGGCTGAGAGGATCTGAATTTCAGCCTGCAAGAACACGGCAAGAACAGTTCCGCCCCGCTGGCTCGCTCGCTCACGAGGATAGTTTTATCTGCCGTGCATGCATGCACGCAGGCTGGTAAGAGCAGGGTGTAATCACCAGCCGTCAAACGTAACCCCGGTCTATACCTTTGACTTGGACCGTTGACGCTTGACTTATACATGATACGATCGAGCTTTGTATACCACAATCTACGATCAGCTTAAAATTTTGGCTGAACCAGCCTGACTCAGACAAATTTGCGAATGATTTCTTTAAAATTTCGATCTAATGTTCACTTTACAAAAATTAATTTATATAAAATAAAATTAAAACAACGTACGATCTAAATTTAGACCTTCTCATCTTTCTTAGAGGACTAGTTAAAAGTCTCGGATCTTATAAAGAAACATTTTATCAAATTCTGACATGAGCAGCGTGAACTACATAAATTTATTGGTTTCGGCTCAATTACCTGAAAATCCAAGATTAAGGGGGTGTTTGGTTACACGATAATTTTTTTTACATTTTTATGATAAAAAATTACATTAAAATAAAATCTGAGCCGATAAATGACATAAAATTGTCTTGTTTGGAAGGGATGTAGTAACAAAAAGGAGTGTGTGTCATATATGATCGAACAAGGTGGGGGGGGGGGACTACGAGATAAAATAAAGATGTGAGACTCTCTTTTTTGTTCAATCTTTTATTTATTCAAAGCATAGAATTATAATGATGGCCAAACATCTCTTTTAACAAATTTTTACACAAAAATATAAAATTGTAATAAAATCTTAATTTACTGTGTAACCAAACACCCTATAAACAAAGGTGCCAAAGCCGATCCCTTTCTAAAAACTCAAATTCAAACTCTAACGGAGTGTTTGGTTGCATGATAACGAAGGTTTTTGTTTTAATTTTTAAAAATTGTAAGAAAACTTGTTAAAAGAGGTGTTTGGTAACCATGATAATTTTATGTATTAAAAGTGATTTTCTTCTTAAAAAAAAAAGAAGGTCTCACCTCTTTCTTTTTTCTTGTGATCCCCCACTTTGTTTGGTCATGTGCGGTAGTTACTTTTTTTTGTAATCACATCCCTCCAAACATGATAATTTTATGTCATGAGGTGGTTCACTTTTTATTTTAATACAATTTTTTATCATGAAAATGTACAAAAATTATCATGCAACCAAACACCCCATAAGTGAAATGAGTTTAAGTTGAACAACAAAATATTAGTTTGCATCCTGATGGCGTAACACTAGAGGACAGTCATTCCGATCCGGGAATATGTTAAGAGATTAAATCATGAACTATAAGCAACACCAATTAACGATTTTTTTGGAGATTGAGTTTAAGGAACTCTGAAATTAAATGTGCTCCCCTTAGGAAAACTCCTAATTAACACTATTATTAAACTAATCAGTTGATTTAGTCGGTTGTCACATTCTATCCAACTGATATTTTGTGATCTTGACGATGACGTTAGGTCTTTAAGAGGGGTTGATTGTAACATCTCGGCTTATGAATATGTTAAGAGATTAAATCAGTGAACTATCAGTAATACCGATTAACTATTTTTCGGAAGTTGAGTTAAAAAAACTCCGAAATTAAACGTACTCTATCGAGAATAAGGCGAAGATGAATGACCTCCTGGAAAAAGAACTCCCAATTAACATTGTTGTCGAGCTAGTCAACTGATTTAGTCGATTGCTACATCCTATCCCACGGATGTTCATATGCGCGAGAGTGACGGGAAATTAAGGGGGAGGGAACGCGTACAAGCCAAAGGTTACCCGGAGAAGATTGTGCCTAGGGGTGTAAATGGAATCCGATAATCCGAAATTTCGATTTGATTCCGATAAAAATTAACGGTTTTGAAAACTTTTTTTGTATCCTTTAAGCTATCGGAATCGAAATCGGATATTCCGATAGTTTGGAATCGGAATCGGAATCAGGTGATTCCATTTTCATTTATCCGATTTCGATAATAAATAAATAAATAAAAATAAAAATAATCAAAATGAAGTCAAATAAATCATAAAATATAATGTATAAATTGATAAAATGATAAAAATAAAGTTTTAAAATATTATATCAAAGTTTATTAATTATATGTGAATTATTAATGATTTTTTGAATAAAAATTAATACTTGATATCGAAATCGAAAATTATCGGATTCGATTCCGATTTCGATAACGGAATCAGAATCGGATCGAAATCGGAACATGGTGATTCCGAAAGTATTGGAATCGAAATCGGAACACCTTATCTCTTATCGGAATCGGAATCAAATTCTATGATTCCGCTACCGAATCCGACTTGTTTACACCTCTAGATGTGTCCATCCCGGGAGACCCAACCCGACCAGTTGACCCGGTCTTCTTCCCGCCTGGGACCGTCGTTCATACCGCACCTGCCCCCATCTTGTCCCTGGTCGGAGTCCAACTCCACGGTTTAGACCTGCTTAATTAAACCCCTCGCTTCCGAGTCAACCGGAAGCAGGCCGGACCCATCGATAAAAAGATGGGAATAGAATTACGCTATGACCTATATATAAGCAATGTTCTCATGGATCATCAGTCCATCCACCTTGTCATATTATTATTATTATTATTATATCATTCATCGAGCAGCTACCACTGAGCAGAAGAGCAGGTCGGCTCCTCTACCGAATTCACATGCAGGCCACAGGCCTGTTAAAGAAAGTCCGCCTGCTTACCCGAAAGCCGAAGGTCGCTTCCCCTTGTCGGATCCGAGCACCAGAGCTTCTAGTGCATCCGGTGGTGTATGCTCTTTGATGTCTTTTATTTTTATTTTTGGTCGGATAGTCGAGTGGCCGAAGCACGCACAGCACAATGCGTCGGACGTCGATCGTTACCTGATCGTCGGTCTCCCCCGGGACAGACGGCGATCGAGCGACAGACAAACATTCGAGCTACCGCTCGAACGCGAGAACGCTGCACCCTCGCGCAGACGTCCATGCCAACCCATCTAAGGTGGGTCGGCGTATGCTCTTGATGTCGCGAAGGAAGGTCCGCAAGGCCAACATATATAAATCTCAATGAGCTCCCGGAGAGTGTTTGGTTGCGCGATAAGTTGAATTTTTGTCACGAATATATATATATATTTTTTACAACGAGACAGGTTAAGAAAAAGTGTTTGTCGATGATTACGAATTTAAATTCTCAAAGCGATTTTTCTTCTTGGGGAAAAGTAGGGGATGTCACACTGTTTTTTTTTTTTTGTATATTCCGTGGTTCTCACTCACATTGTTGGGCAATATCTGACATCCACTTTTTTTTTTCTCATCATCGCGCCTTCGTAAACGTGACAGATATTTTTAGTGGTCGGAGAGTTTTCGCTTTATTTTTAATTCAAGTTTTTATCAACCAAACAACCTCTGAGCCTTTTCCCCCACTTGGATCTTTCTATCTTTTGGTTTACAGAGTTGTTGGGGTCCGTTTCTTGTTAGGGCTTTTTTATATCAGACCTTATGAATTTATCTCAATTTTAAATACGTCATGGTAACCTCAAATTCCTTTTTTTTTTAAAGAAAAAATTGAAATCTGGTTTTGTTCCAAAAAGTAGCTAGCTAGTCGACCACCGCCGACGGCAGACCTAGGTTTTTTTTTATGGTTTAGTTGGGTCGCTCGTAATTAAACTCCATCACATTCTCACGAAACCTTTTAATTTAAGTTTTATTTTCGGTAAAACTTCAAATTTTCTAATATATTTTGTTCACAACCCCCTCCGGGCCTCGGTAAAATGCCCGCCACATCAATATTTTAATCAGATACGAATCAGCTAAACCGATTTCTGTGCCAAATGAACGTTAATTTAGGTCCCGTTTATTTTGACTTAATCGGTCAAAGACTACAAGTTGATATTGTCAATAAAACTTCCGAATGCAATAGTTAAACTTCTTTACGAAAACACTTAATTTTAAGCGATTCATTATATTTTTTATTTTTTGAGATGAATATCTAAAATCTTATATTCCACAAAAAATGAGACGAAATTGTGACTTTAGATATTCAATCAAGTCAAATCAAACATCGTCTTATTTATTCTCTCTCTCTCTCTCTCTCTCTACGGAATCTATCTTGATTAGCGAAGGCAACAATGCTTATTTTTACAATCAAGAGTTGTACGTAGATTAATTACAACATAGTTGAGAATTAGTACGTATATAATTAATTAGTTTTTGGACGACAAACCCATATTGGTATATGGACTGATTAGAACAGGTGCCCTAATTACTTAGTTCACATGTGTATCTAATATGCTCCGAGAGGAGGGTGTTTAAATATTGGTTGAGTCGTAAAAAGGATTTCCTCGACGAAATTGTATTCTTATGATAAATTTGTTTAAAGAAGATACTTGGCACGCATGATATATATATATATATATAATTTTCTTCTTGGATAAATTAAGAAAGAGATCGAATCTCTCTTTTCTATCTCTTATGGCTCGTCACTTGCTTTAATATGCATGCTTCTCAACTATATCGCTGGGATATTATTAATTTTTCTCGACAGATTCTAGTGAGGTGTTTGGTTGTACGATACTGGAGGTTTTTATTTTAATTTTTAGAAATGATAAGAAAACTTGTTAAAATAGGTGTTTGGTAACCATGACAATGTTATGTTTTGAAAGTGATTTTCTTCTTAAACAAAGAAAGAGGGTTTCACCTCTTTCTTTTTTCTTGTGGTCCCCCACTTTGTTTGGTAATGTACGATAGTTACTCTTTTTTGTTAACACATCCCTCCAAACATGATAATTTTATATCATGAGTTGGTTCACTTTTTATTTTAATATAATTTTTTATCATGAAAATGTACAAAAAATTATCATGCAACCAAACACCCCATGTAGTTTTACTTTTGCTTGTAACGCTGCCATAATATTTTAGCTCAATGTATTTAGAAGCATATAAAAGAATACATCATCTTGGTCCTCATCCAAAATCAGCAATTGAACAGGTCGCAGCCCAACCCGGCTCGGTTTGGTGGCGTTGAGAAAACATTTGGCTTTTAAATGTCTATAAAGTCTTCACTTCATTTCATCTCCATATATATATATATATATATAAATCTTATGGGGTGTTTGGTTGCATGACCACGAAGGTTTTTATTTTAATTTTTAAAAATTGTAAGAAAACTTGTTAAAAGAGGTGTTTGGTAATCATGACAATTTTATGTTTTAAAAGTGATTTTCTTCTTAAACAAAAAATGAGGGTTTCACCTCTTTCTTTTTTCTTGTGGTCCCCCACTTTGTGTGGTAGTTATTATTTTTTGTTATCACATCCCTCCAAACATGATAATTTTATGTCATGATTAGCTATCTTCCTCTGAAAGCTACAATCTTAGCTCTAACAAGCTACCTAAAATTAGTTTATGACAGGTAACTTTTACATTCAGACGTTTTCCAAATGAACTAAAATTTTGAATTTTTGAAAAAAATATTAGATGTTAGACTTTCTATCAAATGCTCCTCACACGGGCTAGAAGCTAGATATATATTGGTTCAAACGGATCAAACTGCGGTGTAAAAGGAATCCAAATTTTCGAAATTTTGAATAGGTTCCCGTAAAAATTAATGGGTTTGAAACTTTTTGTTGCATTCTATAAGTTACCGAAATCGAAATCAAATATTTTGGTAGTTTATTAGAATTGGAGTTGGTTGATTCTGTTTTTGTTTATCCGATTTCAATAAAAATAAGTATATATAAATAAAATTAATTAAAAAGTTAAAAATATATATTATATAAATTAATAGAATAAAAATAAATTTTTAAAGAGAATATACGAAATATTACTTATCAGATGCAAATCATTAACTTATTTTAAAATAAAAATCTAATTTTAATTTGTATTTTCGAAATCATAAGAATTGAATCGAAGCATAGTTATTTCAAAGATATCGGAAATGGGTTTCGGAACACCTTAACTTTTATCGGGATCGGAATCGAAATCGGATACTGATAATTTCGCTACCCAATCTAACCAATATGGAGCCCTCGATCAAACATGTTGCTATACTTTCGATGCCACTCTTGATCTTGTATATCATTCTTAATCTTATACATCACCTGTTAGCCGATCGATACATCACCAAGGCGGCGGCACGCACTTGTTTTGGCTTACAGCTTTGTGTCTGCAGGTTTGACTTAAGACATCTCTGACTTGTATAATTTGGTCATAGCTTTTGGTGTGATGACTTAATTAGCATCTGACCATGCATCTCTCCAAAATCTCGATGAACTTCTTAAAAGTGGGTTATATCGTACGGCCTCTTTGTTTTTCGGACGTGTAACCTTTATAGATGATAGGAGCAACATATATAAATTTTAAGTTAACACTAAGATTTTCAACACGAGTATTTTTTACGAGTTAACACTAAAATTCTAGCTAGCATATAAACAGTAAAAAGGAGTAAGAGTAAGACTCTAAATTTATCATATAAAAACAGTAAATATCATAGATTTCGCGAATTATCGAATCATTCCGCAACAAAACAGAATGAAATGAGCATGTCCCCTCGGATCACCGGAAACACTGGACCCTCGTCAGAATCCAACCCATGACTTGGGGAGGGGGGGTCCGCACCCCCCATGGCATCATACGCATAGATATGGATATATATATATATCTATACATTGGTAGCTGGGTCAATTGAAATCACTCACGGGCCTTGGGGGTGGATGTAATCGATCATCTATCCCCGACTATCCCCTTCAAACCTCACGTACGAGCAGAGAGAGCGCTTGCCCGGCGGGGCTCTCCGTGAGACATATACACACACATATATATATACAGCTCTGGGAAGTGATAGAGAGACGTGGGGAATCCAACCGTCTGAAAGGAAGAGCCCCCGCGAGGAGAAGAACGCCAGTGTGTGTGTGGGTGGCGAGCCGCGCAGCAGGGTAGATCCCCCAATTATTCGCCGAGAGACCGTTAATTCGGGAGTTCCGACAAGAGCTTATACTTGGGAGGCCCTCCCTCCCAATTCCCCTTCTCCAACACTCTGCCTAAAATTTTTTTCGACATTTTGTTCTATTTTGTTCTGTTGGAATCGTGGGGTTCGACTTATTTAAGTTTTTCTCGTTTTTCCTTTATGTTGTTGTTGTTAGCAGTCCAGCGACCGAGGTTAGTCTCTTCATCCGCTGATTTTAGCGTCTTAGACGCTAAGAATCTGTCGAGATCGTGTGTCTGGGGCTTATCCACTCTTGTTTGGAGTGATCTTCCGGTCTTGATGAAGTTGTTCAACTCCCTTGAAGGAGTTCCTTTCTCTACCACCCGACCACGTTGACATATTTGAGTGTTGATCATTTCGTGGTGGTATGATTATCTCTTGAAAATTTCTTTTTCCAAGATCACTCTCTTGTTAACTCGGTCGTTTGTTTTCAATGTTGTCGATGTATAATTGTATAAACTCTGTATCGTTCGTTCGTAGCTTTGTATGAATGAATATAGTACTGTGTAAAAAAAAAAGACAAGAACTTAAAGCCTGTCCCGAAGACTTCTGCCTTCGTCTTGTCTTTCGAACCAATAGTTCAGAGATGTTTTCTCTTTTTCTTTCTTCACTCACCCCCCCCCCCCCCCTTCCCAGGCAGGTACGTAGTGGCTGTTTTGTTACCCTCTCCCGGTAAAAATCTTTTTTTACCGCCCCCTCCCTCCCCCACTGTCCTTTTGCCCCTGTTATCGAAAGGAGGAGGAAGATCTGATAACGTAGAAGAGGACGAAGGGGGGAGAGACCCATGACCATGAGATGGGGATGAGGAGGTAGAGTGCTATGGCCGGCCGGATGGGGGGGACTGTGCCTGCACGGCCGCCGGTTGGAAGCCTTCTCCCTCCCTCTTGCTGCCCGCTTTCTAGCGCACTCAGCAAGATGGCGAGAGCCTGCTGGGAGATTGTGCCCCCCCCCCCCCCCCCCCCTCCAACCACGAAGAGGTGGGGCTGAGTTTGCTGACCCACCCAAAATCATGATGATCAGTAAGAGAGTTCAGATGTGTACGTAGGAGAGGAACAATCTCTCAACTATCTAATTTGAGATTATCCGATTCGTGTAAATTTTTTAACCTTGATACGCGTACATTATCATGGGTGACGGTCGACGAAAATGATCCATTGGTCCTTGTCTCTAATAGCATGTTAATTGGCTCAAAATTGCGACGTCGAGCTAGAGAGATCTAAACTTTCAACTACAAGAATTATCTCTCGACTATCTAGCTAATATGAAACTATCCGATCCGTCCATCCTCTCCGGTCAATTTGTCGATTCGTATCGTATAAATTGTCGAGATCGGAATAAGAAAGACTCGATTTTACATCTACCAAAATGTTGATATACATACACTCAGAATTAATATTACAACAACGGATAAGAACATATATATATATATAAATTGCTCAAATTACGGTGCATAGATACTAAGAACGTAAAAGTAAAATTCTAAATATATTACATGAAATAATAATATAAAAAATAAAATTTACGTGCTGCTTTATCAATACATAAATATTCTAGAATCGAGAAATTACCGGATTAATTATCCCGAATCAAAACCAAATGGGAATGTCTTGGATCCGATTTAATGGGGGGGGACGCTATATATCTAATATATATATATATAGATATTGATAGGCCCTAATAACCTAATATATGAAAAGTCTGTGAAATAGGCCCTAATATAACCTAATATATATATATATATTGATATCTCATTTTATTGAATTCACTCTCAAAGGCCGTATCCGTATACACACAGGCCCTTGGATGGATCAGCTCCATGCCTCCGATCTGATGCAACTCATCAATCCCTTCCATCTCCCCCGTACGCGCCTGCCTTGGCTCCGCGAGATACACAGTTACCCTACCTACCCCTCTCTCTCTCTCTCCCTCTCCCCGTGACAGGGCGGAGACCCAGCGGCGCCTTCTTCCCGGCCGGCCGGAACAGCACTCGCCGGAGAGCAGCTACCGCCCCCGCTCGTCCTTCGGTAGGACGACCGGTCATTAGAGGCCTGCAGACGAGGGGAGAGAGCCCTATGCTGTCGGCGCGAATAAGGGACCACACACAGAGAGAGAGAGAGAGAGCTAGCGCGTGCGGCTGGGTCTCCCCGCCAAAGCCTTCTCCTCCGGCTCCGCAACCCGCCGCCGTACGTACGTCGTCTTCCTCCGTCGCCGCATTTCCGGAAGCCGCGCGGCGCGACCCCGTGTGGCTCCCCCTTGATTTCTCGCTCCCCGGAGCTCACACTGCAGGTGGCGGCCGGCTGGAAGCCGATGGAGCTGCTTCCCGTCGCCCGTGCATACGTCCCGGCCGGCCGGATGCCCGGTTACATCGGGGGCGCGTCATGGCCGGCCGTGCGCGGCGGCGCGTCGTCATCCCACTGCTTGTTTCATGGCCGTCGGCGTCTGCTTTCGCTTTTGGCGTCCCTTTTGATGGGCGTAGACGACATCGCAGCTGCCCGAGGGGCCTCGCTTTTGGTGAACAGGAGTGAAGACGTACCTCTGTCCATCCATCCATATATAGATATAGATGAGATCGAATCTCCGGTCTCCCGAGGGATCTGGTCGGTTCACTCACAATTTTTTGTTAGGATAGACATTATATCACATTTAATGTCTATCGTATCACCTGTCACGTCAAAAAAATGTGAGTGATTCGATCAGACCCAGACATACCGGGGGATCCAATCTCTAGATAAATATATATATGTGGGATGGGATGGCAAGCATATCATGATACGTTTTGTTCTGAATTTTACGCGGCGAACAAAAACATTTATACAACGCATAAATGCCCACTTACCACAATTTTGACCGATTTTTTTTGACAACGGAAACTGTATTTTCATTCGTATCCTTATCATATCCTGAACCTCTAGATCTCTTCGACACGCGCTTATTTTTGGAATTTCACAATGCAACAGAAATTTTGATATACGTACCGATATGTTTAGAGGGCAGGGTGTATATCGATGTCAAAAGCCAAAGGACACTTATATTACATATTATGTTCTAGTATAAATATTAAACTTAATCAATGTTAGCATTCAAATGCGTCTCGATGATTTATATTAATTTTAATTTTAAAATCAAACAACAATTGACATGTTTAATATTGTTACGCTGTCGGGTAACTCGATCTCAATCTAGTGCTATAAAATCTACTACATACCACCAGTCTGTTTGATTACACCAAAAGAAGCAGGAGTCCCTCCAGGGTAACATTTCAAAAATAAATGATGCATATAAAGGTTGTTCCAACATTTTCCGAACCACTGCTAATGCTACCTTTTAAAAAAAAACTATTCAGTTGCATTTTTCACGAAACTGCCATTAAATATATATATAAATATATGCAATTCTACGCAAAGCAAGAGAAAAATAAAACAAGGATATTAGTAAATCATGCCCCTACTAAGAGCCTAGGTAGCTAGCTAGGTTTTGAAACCAGCACCAAACCGTACAGTATGTCCTCTTGTATGGAGATCGGGGAAGTGATGGCAGATGGCAAGTGAGAAGACATGTCACAACATACCATACCTGAGATACAGAGATAAGAGCATGTGACAGACCGATTTCTTTTTTTACTTGAGGCCTTAAATTTTTCACCTTGTTTTTCATATTTTGATCTAACCTATTTGTAATATTTGATACGAGAGATAATTCTAATATTTTAAGCCCCATTGACCACCCTTTTAATAATTACAGCGAAGGTATATGTAGACGTGCATGGGCTGCATGCATCCTCTCCGTTAATCTTCTTCTTCTTCTTTTTTTAATTTTTTAGACAATGGTTCAGTAGCCGCGAAATCCCGCCGAGCTCGCTCGATCCCCACCGTTCACCCCCCGGAAGTGCCCGGCTGTAGCCGTCAGGAAGCGAATCCACACGGGAGCAGGGACGATGCCAATCAAGTTACGCTCAACCGGCTCCATCAATCTTCTTCTGACCTTATGTAGTCAATTGGTTTTTATATCATTTTCGTTCAGCCATCATTCGTCCGATTATGTCGACAACATAAATAATACGAGAGAAACAACTGCAACAGTAGTTAATTAAATAGGTTTCTAAGTTAAGGTGTGTGCACGTGACAAAAGACTAATGGGGTGTTTGGTTGCATGATAATTTTTTGTACACTTTCATGATAAAAAATTGTATTAAAATAAAAAGTGAACCAACTCATGACATAAAATTATCATGTTTGGAGGGATGTGATTACAAAAAAGAGTAACCACCGCACATGACCAAACAAAGTGGGGGACCACAAGAAAAAAGAAAGAGGTGAGACCCTCTTTTTTTGTTTAAGAAGAAAATCACTTTCAAAACATAAAATTGTCATGGTTGTCAAACACCTCTTTTAACAAGTTTTCTTACAATTTTTAAAAATTAAAATAAAAACCTCAATTATCATGCAACCAAACACCCCATAAAGATTTTCTCAATTAGGGGTTAGGGAATGTTAATCACTCCACTTTAAATACAAAATATATGAAATCTACCACTGATGAATATATATATATATGTATTCATATATATATATATATATGTTGGCGCAAGTATTGTGCATATATAGTTGCAAAAAGCTCTCACCAACCCACAAATAAAGGAAACCTTTTTTTACACAAAAGGCCACTCATAAATATAAGTGGAATTTCCTTTACTATATTGATTTAATCACTTAATATATTCTTGAATCGAGACATTACACTTTTCAAGAAGTGATTATTTTTATCGACAAAATACACTCAAAACTTTTAGATTTATTTTTCAGCCCAACTTATGGAAAAAGTTTTCGGTAGACTAAATTGAGGTGTTATATTACCTAGCTATGAACACTTTTTTTTAAACTCATAAAATAAGGGTAAAATAGACGGTGGCCGGGAAAGGGAGGAGGAATGGGCCTTTAAAAGGGAACCCAAAGGGTGTGGGGTGCAGCCATGCACGGGGTCACCGGAAGCCTTGGAAACCCTAGCTCCCCCCCTTCCCCTTCGATCGGCATGGCATTCGACATGCAATCTATGGGTTCCTTCATGGTCACCATCTTCTTCATCCGCTCCATGATCATGGAGTTCGTGCCCCAGCGGCTGCTCACCTCCGTCCAGAGAGCCGTGCAGGACCGTCTGCTGCCCTCCCGAGACTCCTCCATCCTGGTCGAGGAGTTCGACTTCCAGGGCTACTCCGAGACCTTCGAGCAGGCCATCAAATACCTGAGCTTCAGGTTCTGCAGCTCCGCCGCCGTCGTCCGGGCGGCGGACGACACGACCAGCGCCAGAGGCTACTCCTTCGCCATCGACGTCAACCAGACCCTCCACGACGAGGTCGACGGCGTGGTCGTCCGGTGGAGCTTCCGCGTCAAGGAGTCCCTCCTGCTGGGCGGCTCGGGCTCCAACCGGGTGCGCTACCTCGAGCTCTCCTTCCCCAAGAAGCACGCCGCCCTGGTCCGCCACCACTACTTCCCCACCGTCTTGCGCGTCGCCCGCCAGCAAGAGGCCCACGGCCAAGCCCGGAAGCTCTTCACCAACAGCAGCTCCGGCGACCGAGGCTCTCTCTGGTCCTCCGTGGTGTTCGACCACCCTTCCACCTTCGACACCCTGGCCATCGACCCCCAGCTCAAGACCACCCTCATGAACGACCTGAAGCAGTTCGCGGCCAAGGGAGACTACTACAAGAGGGTCGGCAGGACCTGGAAGCGTGGGTATCTCATCTATGGCCCTCCCGGCACCGGGAAGACCAGCCTCATCGCCGCCATTGCCAACCACCTGGAGTTCGACATCTACGACCTGGAGCTCTCCGCCGTCACCTGCAACTCGCAGCTACGGCGGCTCCTGCTCGAGACCCGGCGGCGGTCCTTGATAGTGATCGAGGACATCGACCGCTCCATCCACGCCATTCGGAGCTACAACGGCGGCGGCGGCGGCCGGGCCAAGCCGCGCGTCGGCGACCGATGGGAAGAATGCGACATTAACGGCGGCGACAACTGCCACACCTGTTCCTGCGACGTGCCGGCCACCGACGGCGCGTGGGGCGGCACCGGCGAGTTGAGCCTCTCCGGGATTCTGAACTTCATGGACGGCCTGTGGTCTTCCTGCGGGCAGGAGAGGCTGATGGTGGTGACGACGAACCACAGGGACCGGCTGGACCCGGCGCTGCTGCGGCCCGGGCGGCTGGACGTGCACATCGAGCTCGCCCACTGCGGCGTCCTCGCGCTCCGGACCCTGGCAACCAACTACCTCTACCCGAAGCTGCAGGAAGACGGAGGGGGAGAGCACGGCGGCGGATCGTACGCAGGCGACGGGTGGGGAGAGGTGGAGGGTCTGATCGGCCGGGTGGCCGTGACGCCGGCGACGGTGGCGGAGACCTTCCTGGGGAGCGCTACGCCCAAGGCGGCCTGCAACCAGCTGGCGGAGCTGCTCCGCCGGCAGGACGACGGCGCCGCCAATAAATAACGGGGGTATGGTAACGGTCGGCAGGTCCGGTCAGAGAACCGAACAGAGGATCTACCCGGTCATCCAGGTCGTCGGGGTCAACGCTCGCGCCGGTTTAAGGCGGTGTTGCACCTTTAGTTTGCTACCGCTGCTACTAGATTACTTACTATCGTGTACCCGAAGGCGGTGTTGCAACCTTTAGACCGCCAAATATTATCACCATATTATATATACATATGTTATGAACAATCAACGTTTATTATGGGCCTTCCGCGAGCCATTGTAAGAGTTCGGCAATCTATGTACACAAAAATATTCTGCTAATGAGACAATGCGTGCCATATATAAATCTTTGATATTTCTTGCTTTTAATTAAGCTCGACCTCCTTCAGGTGAGCATGTATCCCTAGATTAAGGGACGGGTGTGCAACTCATAAAGACACTAGAAACCTGGGCAAATTCCGTTCAAAACTGGAGTTGGGCATTAACACACATGCTACACCAACAAAGATCGACTGAAGGAAGAGCATTGAATCATATAGGTTAGAAATACATTGGATCAAGAAACCTGGATAAGGATATTCAAGGTGTTCCACGGGATTGAACTGCATATCGGCCGGGGCTCATTTGTATCCGGATTGAGATCAGATTGGTCGGGTCGGCCCATCAGCGGAAAAGAAATTGATCTAGAATCGGCATGGATTGGTCATTCTGAAAAATAAAAAATAATAATAACAAACATTCTGGATTGTTATGGCAGGGCAATTCGGATCTGACAAAATCATCACCTCCCGGTGGTGAAAAAGCAGCCACCACCCTGCGCCTTCCCCACTCTTGAGACTTGCAAGAAAATAGTTGGCGGATCCCTTGTAAAGTTGGCAGATATCCCCCCTTTGTCATGTCCAAAGACCCAGGGATCCCACCAACTTAAGTTAACAAATCTCATTTTACCCGTTTAGGGTAAGGAAGGCACAGGGAGCAGCTGCCCCCCCTGCCGCCTCCTGGTAGTGACCTTCCTGGGAATGGCCCCAAATAGTTCTTGAACCGGCCGTTCTGGGCCCAATCAGACCAAGTCGAGCCCAATCCTGGCAGAAATTGACCATGGGATTAGCCTCCCACCCAAAGATCGGGTTGGCACCTGCCAATCCCAATCCAAATCTGATGATCCTGCAGGTCATGATGTGCCATGAAATTGTTGAAGAATAGTAAGGGCTCCTTTATGAGAATATATATATAATGCAGTAATTCAACTGTAGATTAGACCATCAGACATAAGCCCTCTGCTAGCAATGCATCTCACCACCGGAGTGTTGATGCAAGTGTCTAATTTCAATCATTCATCCCACGCTAACACTACCAGATAGACCACACAGGCAAAATAAAGGTCAAATATAATATTTGCATCATCTGTCATCTGATCTTAAACCTTAGACAACTTACGGAGCATTGCTATATCAAGTATCATTCGTGCAGAGTGACACTGTGCAAGCAAGCATCTATCTTTTTAGAGTACAATAATCCTAACTAAATACAGACAATGTGACATTCATAAACATTTTACAATTTTGGATGACATTTCTGCTTTTGATTATCACTTCAGAAGGCAACCCATGAGCACTCATTCATGCACATCTTATGCAATACAAAGATTATCCAGCAAATGGAAAAAAGACCATTGCATGACCCATCCAGAAAGCTGAGGCAAAATTCGACTTGTTAATTGTCCGTAGAATAGAAGAATTCCAAAAAACAAAAAACAAAAAACAAAACAAATGGTTCTCACTAAAAAAACAACTCTTAGTTGCATCCCGATCATAACTTGCAAGAAAAAACGACTGTTACCTAGTTCGTCAGACAATAAGACACCAAACTTACAGTAACAAATAAGAAGATATTGAACTCCGACTGCATCAATAGTAACATTCAACAGGGTTATTAATTCCCAGAAACACAGGTCTCTGTTTAGATAGACGGGTTCCACAGAAACCCGAAACAAAGGATTCCGATTCCGATCTCGTCCACTACTAGCCTCTCGGCTAAATGGTGAAGTATTAACACCAAATTGATGTCCTCCTACAGAAAGGGCAAAAGGAAACTCGGAAAGCACAATAACAAAGGGGGATTAAGTTTCTACAGCCGCCGCAGGCTCGCCGGACGCACCCGTCGGCTTCTCGATAGCCTCCCCACCTGCTGCCGCCGCCGCCTTCTGCAGAGCCGCTTTCCGCTCAAGATCGCGCCACATATTGATCCCCGTCGTGCAGATGACTGCGACAAGGAAACCAGTTAATCGACACGAAGCATCAACATCAAAAAAAAAAAACGAGTAAACAGCGTGCTCAAGACCTCCAGCGCCGACGAAGTACATGAAGCGCACGAGCATGGTGCCGACCTCTTCGCTCACCATTCCTCCCTCCGCTCACAAGAACCGTCGAACCGTCGCCGCCGCCGACGACCAGAGAGGCTGAGAGGGCAAATGCGAACGGGTGCGAAAGAGAGAGGTTATCGGATCCGGAGAATTCTCATCAATATCGGATTTCCTTGTCGGAGATTCCCACAAGATTTATATCCTTCGTGAATATTAGAAATTGCCGAACGAAATGCATTCCATTCCATACACTCACAGATCATTATATTATTATATTACATTTAAAATTTTAATTTTGATTTATTTACAAATTTCAAAATTATAATGTTAAGATAGAAAAGACTCAAAATATATAAACATAATATCAGTCAATATGAGATTATCCCCATAATTGTAGCACTCTCTCTCACTGTGAAAATAAGAGAAAAAATAATCAAATATTAAAAATCGATAAGTACTCTGATACTATTTAACACATTTCAAAATTATGATGTTAAAATAAAAAAATTTCAAGATATATAAACACAATGCCGAATCTCAAATAGTTAATATAAGACTATCTCCGCAATTTTAACCTCTTATAATATATAGGATAAATTCCGATTCTGGACGTTCGTATGCGCACACACGGAATATCAAATTTGCAGTCGGAATATCATGAAGATGCTGAAGAGCAAAAACCACTCAATTTGTAAAGTCATATTTTCATAACTTCGAACTGACTGGAATCAAGATTATCAGACAAATATTATGGTGACATCGATTGTAAAACCGGTGTAACATTGTATGGATAGAGCGTAAGACATGTACTCTAACATCATGTTTGACATTCAATAGAATCTATTTAATATTTTACGGAGACAACCACTATTTTCATCAATATCAGGTAATCAAACATTGTTTTTTTTTTTTTTGACACCCAGGCACGAGCAATCATTTGAGGCCAGAGAAAATAATTGTTTACGCCTAAACCGGTCTATGAAAGAGAGTTTAAAATCTTAATCAAGCTTACGGGGATACAAGTAAATTTGGCGATGAATCCACGGAGAGACCATTTGTAAACAAAAAAGGCTTAATTTTTTTTATTACAACTACCATGTTAGAACACCGACGGAGATGATGATTCCCAAGACAAGATGTTCAGAAAGTCTTCCTCACGTACTACTGCCAACTGCACACGCGCCACCACCGGAAGAACCAAGCGCTTTCTTCTGCCCGCCGATCTAGACTGGGGATTTACTTCCTCGATCGCAGCTTCGCGCCAAGAACCCTCTCCAGTTTGCCGATGATCTGCTGGTTGGGAATGGCCTTCCCGGACTCGTACTCTTGAATCACTTGAGGCTTCTCGTTGATCAGCTGAGTACGCGAGAGAGACTGCTTAACAATAACATAGGGCGCCCCAAGCCAAAGATCCGGTAAACGGGTCTATGCGTACCTGGGCAAGCTGGGCCTGGGAGAGTTTCTTGTTCATCCGTGCTTGCATGATGTTCTTCTTCAACTCCATGGGAACCTTGTCGTCTGGCGCAGGCACAGGGAATCAGAGAAATCAGGGAATAACAGTCTTTTCTTTGCAACCGAGAAAAGGCGTCCTTGAGAAAAAAGTTGAACAAGAAGGCAAAAGCAAGTCGCCTACGCACGTCGATAATGTATCGACGAGCCCCGTGGTTTGATTACGGAATAAATCTGATCTACCAAGGCTTGTAGTTTCGGAGTCACTTACGGGAAAGATTCTCTGTTTCTTCATCAAGCTTTCTTGTATTCAAGGAGGTGCTGCCTGAAGCAGATTTATTCGTTCCTGCATTTGCTGTGAATTTTTGCCAAGAGAACTAGTATCAGACAAGCAAAAAAGCACAAGAGGAAGAATAGTCAATCATGTTGCAACGCGGCCAATAATATCATATCAAGTTGCCCGTTTATGGCCTGTTTGGTAATTCCAATGTCAATAGCAGTTTGATATAATGGTGTTGGACTATCGGTATTAGTTTTAAAAGTAATAGTGTAAATATGTCTTTAAATCAATAGAGGTCCGAGTCTATATTGAAATTGATACAGTGACCTGGCCTGCCCCACCCTCTGTCCTTTGACCTGCCCCACGCCCTAGCAAAGCTCTCCAGAAGGTGAAGAGCTACTCATGACCGAAGGGAAGAGAAGCCCCCTGATGCATGGAAGCCCCTTGCCGGAGGGCTGAGTCCATGATCCCTGGTCAGAGAATGCGGCAGCTTCTGTCGCTTATCCTGCTGATGGAGCCGCCGCTCTGGAATCTCGATCGGCCTATTCCACCATAGGTGCCATAAGCAACACGACTTCGGGTCACCCTTGGCTCCAGCAACTTGTTCAAGACCGTCCAGTGACCACTTAGCGCAGGAGGTTGTCATTCCCAGATTCACTGCCGGCTTCTCTGGCACTGATCAGCAGTCTAATGTCTTTAGGCCAAGGACACACCAGCCGGCAGATCTGGCATGGCTTCCTTCTGCATTGTCCGCAGAAGCTCCAAAAGATTACATAGCTACTCTTCACAAGGTAACCCTTCACTCCCGCCTATTGTTTACCATCACATTCGCACAGAAGTGCATCGCCCGAAGCTGCAATAGATTGATCATGTAGCTACCGGGGCTCAACAGGGAGACAGGTCAGCATGCTTATCGCAATGTCGTACTTTGCGGTGGTGCCAATTCAGGTATACATCTGTCTACGCTGATAACAAATTCTTCATATTCATGGGAAGGGTTCTTGGCAATAAGCTTGGACCGATCTCAGCCAAATGTCCCTTTCCCCAAATCAAGGGCGCCTACTAGCTGCCTTCATCCTTGCAGCTGCCATCATGCTGGTAGTTAGGCAGATGTGGCGGCAGTGAGAGAAGATAGCAAACACCTAATATTGATATTGTTGTAGTGATACCGAACACCTAATATCAACTTTAATATTGATATAGTATTTACCAAACACCAAGGAGATTTAATATTATCACTTTTGATATTGATATTCTAATATCTTAAAATATCAATATTAAAATTGATATAGTATCAATTTTGATACTCTAACTAAACATGCTAAACAACACAAAAGGAATAATCAATCATGTAGAAGATTCTCATAGGAACAAGCAGAAATAGGTATGAACAAGCCAATCACAAAATGTCAACTTGATGAATAATTCTTATGAAGAAGAATACCTGCATAATGATCATCTTGAATATTTGTCAGCTACAAACTTACAGTATTTATTAGCACGCGCACATAAATGGAAACTACTGTAATCAAACATATTCCAGAGTTTGGAATTTATGACTCTTGAACATATCACCTGGTTGTATAAGATGAAAAATAAAAGCATTGCAGCACATCCATAAAGCAAAATCATCTGGAAAAATTGATATATTATATGCAATAGAGCTTTATTGTTTTTCACTGGGGAATCTTTGAGTTGCACCTCCTGTCGTGCAGACCTGCCTCCTTCATCATATCCATTTTTTCAACTTCTGATATACATTTTCACTCATTGAAATTGTGCTCCAACCCACCTTTAGGAAAGGATCACTGTAGCAAATTCATGCACATATAGTTATTTTTCCTTGTTGGTTTATCTGCTATTTGTCCTACGGTAACTGTAACTGTTCGCTATGAATACGGTCCTTCTGCCAATGTCTTGACCCGGTATGTTCTTTTATTCTAGGACGTACGATGTACCTAGCGCTACATCTTTCCAACTAATAGACCAGTTGATGCATCTCCGCAGAAAACAAGTAGTGATCATATTTTCCCTGCAAGGACATCATCTAAAATCCCCTACGTCCTCAATACAAAGAGAAGGTGAAAAAAAATCTACTGAGCTCAAGCTCCTAATATAGTCTACTATATAAGGAACCATGATGACTTTCAAGAACATTTTCATAAGCAAGGCCTTAACATAAATTCAAGGGAAGAAGATTCCTTTTTATTTCATCTATCCATTCCCTTTTATTGTTCACATAACATTACGTAGATAGCAAACAAGTCACGAGCTCCTGGTCGATTAGCTCTTTGACTGTCTCCTCGCTACATGTGTTGACCATACTACAAGGTAGGTGAAGCCAATATCTTGCGTTCAGCCATCTAAATATTGCAATTTCAGTAACAGAGATCATTAATGCAGAGAAGAAGAGGGAAATAAGGCCTTTTGGTTGCATTCAGAGGGCAAGAGTCGGATGAAACATTTAACAGCTTTTTGTCAACCGCATAAGAGCCTCTTAAAGTGTGCGCCACCATCTATTTTCCCCCTTGCGGTTCCAACCATGGAATGCCATCTCGCGAGATCTCGCCGAGATCTCGCGAGATCTCGGTCTCGTCAAGGGGGCCGAGAAACGAGATTGTCGAGATCTCGTCCTAAGTAGCCTGGTCCGAAAAATAAATTTCTTCGGGGGCTTTGCCCCCCTGATACGATCCGCGACTACTCTGTGCCCCCCATTTATGATAGTGTAAACATATTAATATATCTCACTATCACTTATACCATCGCGGATAAAAATGTGCTACAAGTTTAATACCATATTAGTATTTAAATAAAATTTTATACAAGATTAAATCTTTTAAAAACACAAAGTTCATTTTTTTGGTATTGAGAGTACTTTGTAATTGTTCATTCACACAATTGATGTATAAATGTGTTATATATTTTCATGTAAATTCATTGATGTACTCCTATCTTTATAAGATATTATGTTATGTTTCATACATATATACATTTTGATCAGAGAATCCGAGATTCCGAGATCTCTCCGAGATCTCTTCTCTTTCACCCTCCCGAGATAAAGTCGAGATCCGAGATAGCAAACCTTGGTTCCAACAAGATAATAATGAAAAACCAAAAAAGAATAAAAATTTGGAAAGAAAGAAAGCGATCGGATCAGCCTGAAGCATGGTCGTCGGAGGTTCCGCATAAAAATCAATCAATTCTCCCCTTTACGGCTCCAACAAGATAATAATGAAAAACCAAAAAATAATAAAAATTTCGAAGGAAAGACAGCGATCGGATCAGCCAGAAGAATGATCGCTGGAGGTTCCGCGGAAAAATCAATTGTAGATACAGAAGAGAAAAAAAAAATCATCGAAACCCATAACGGAGAGATAAAGAACAAGAGAGATAAAGCGCAGCAAATAAACGATAAGCAGAGATCGTAGATCGCTAATCGCTTGTTGGGTGGCGGGCAGGGATGCCTTACACTTCTTGAGGGACTCGATCGCAGCGCCGCTCCGCCGGGCCGCGTTGACGGCCTTCTCGTCCTTCTTCGCGGCGGCGCTGGGTGCCTTCTTGCGGAGCACGAGAGGATCCCAGTCCTGCGTGAGCGGACCAACGCCGGTCATTCTCTTGCTGCCTCTTCGACAACCGTAGCTGGGGTTTTACGACGATCCACGCGACCTCAAGGCGGAGCGGGGACGAGACGGGGCGCGAGAGAGATGGTGGTAGGGACGGGGAAATGGTGGAGAGGAGGTGGGATTTCATTACGTTATGTCATCTATCATATTACGCCCCCTTTTGCCGTGACGGCCAAGACATCGTAATCCAAAACAGCGGGGGACCTTACCGAAATTATATGCTTTCTGGAAATCAGAAGAATGTTCTAGATTACGTGGATTTTCGTTGAAATTCAGAAGAAAAAAAATTATACTCACGTCTCCGTGGGGTTCGTTGGGTTAGAAAAAAAAAATCAACCTTTTCTTTGTTTTTGCTAGGGGACCTTATCAAGGTCCGGTCGCTGCTGCTTGCTGCTTCTTACGTTTACTGTTGGGCATTTGGTTCAAGCTAATTTTTATTTGATTCTGTTTTCATTTTTACAGATCCATTAATATGAACTTTCTATCTAGCAAACCTGTTTGCCCCCGAAAAACGAAACTAAATCTGTGATTTGGTTAGGTTTGATGGGAGTTTCTTTCGATCAACATTGACCACGGGCTCGATCCCCACACGTAGTCTCGCCCCCGGGAAAAGGCGGAATTCAAGCCCTCGAACCCTCCCCACTATTCCCCTGAGAAGTGGTTTTTTTGATCAACATTGACCACGGGCTCGATCCCCACATGTAGTCTCGCCCCCGGGAATTCAAGCCCTCGAACCCTCCCCACTATTCCCCTGAGAAGTGGATTGTGCCAACCGCGCCAAAGCGGCCGACGATTTGATGGGAGTTAAACTACACATCTCATCCGTTTGGCATCTTCTTTTAAATCTTTCGAACCAAACGAAACTAATAATCTCGATAACCTAAGTTAGATTGAATGTTCTTAACTATTTTAAATTTTTTGGATGAAATTAGTCATGCATACAAGAATACACACTGTATTCTGATATGATATAATTTAAAATAAATAAAATAAAATCATATGCACGTACAATATACTTTAAGGAAATAAGGCCTCAACTTGACCGGATGGCAAGTTGAATAAAATTACTCGTGTGTACAAAAACATACACCATATTCTAATAATATATAATTTAAATTAAATTATATGCATATATACAGTACTATGCTTTATTGTATGTTGGGCGTGTAGGGTTGGGTCTTGGCAGGCCCACCGTCGTCTGCAGCAGGTAGGGCTGTCAGCAGTTCTCTTCTCGAAACTCAAAAGGAACCTAAAATTGAACCGAATTGGGTGTTTGAGTTTGATTTAATTCGTTAGTTTGACATATATTTAAATAAAATAAAATTTAAGTCACAATAATCAGTTAATGTTGACACGAAGAATAATTTTTTCTTATGATACATAGTTAAATATATCTTTATATTGATTAACATAATTTTTTGATAATACATATTTAAAATTAATATAATATATGTAAAATGAGTCAAACCGGGTCAACCGATTTATATTCGATTTGGAGAGGTTCCACATTAAACCAAGCCGACGAAAAGTTTTCGATTAAGTTCGGTTCAGTAAACTAATTAAACGGACAAACTCGGTTGGCATCAAAATCTTAACTGGGAGTATAGTTCATCTCCACTGCCTCGTTAGAAAACCTCTCTTTTAACCCCCCTCCTTTTTATCACCTTGTTTCTCATTTCATTTCTCACGTTTTTTTGTTTCTCCTCTTGTTAATCCTCTTCAGGATTTTGAGGTTCGAGTCTCATTTCTTGCTTCTATCTGGTTCCGTCACCCATTTTCCTTCCCTATGTTGGGCAGCTACGGTTCAATCTTAATCATCTTAAATTCTCTAGAAAACGTCGGAAATTCAAGCCTCCATAATTAAAATTGTATAAGTGATGATTTCAGATTCCGAGAGAGACCGAGAGAGAGAGAGAGAGAGAGAGAGAGAGCGCTATTTGGCAATCATCTCATAAGGACAGTCCAAGTGCCAATATCAGAATTCTATAAATATGTATGACCTCCCTATGCATTTCTTTTCAATCTTCCGACTTCCAAACACTGCACATCAAACACTGCACATAAATGACTAGAAGGGTTCCAAAATGCTTGGTCAGGAAATAAGAGCATTCAGGAAAGAAGAACCATCAAATAAAGTGCCGCCACAATGTAACCAAAGAAGCTCCTCATTAATACCCACCCATCCACTAATAAAGCTCTCTTGACAAAATGGCATTTAAACATCATGTGGGGAAGGACACTTCGTGAAAATTTTAGCATAAAAGAGACAATGTGTTGGCGTACCACAGAGTTGGGGGGCCGGAAGCAGTACAATTTACTGTTTTACTGTGAACCAATGTACTGGTAAAATTTTCCAGACAACTGAGACTCCATATTTTGAATTTTGGTTTCCAAAAGGAATATCAGGAAAGAACTATCTGTTATGATCCAATTTTGGTGAAAATTGCTTGGAAGACTTCAATCATGATCCATACAGAAAATCACAGGTGCCATCGATAGTTTCTGTCCTTGTCTTTTTCAAACAGCAGATAACTTTTTTGTGCATCGCGGCATGCTGGAAAAGATTGGAGGTTTATTTTATGTTGTCAGACTGTACATGGAATCAACCAATTTTGATTCCTTAGTTTCTTCATGACTAGGATACTCCTGAATCCAATTATCGATAACTCTTCCACGAGAGATGCCTCTGGCTGATGTTTTGAGAAGCATCTGGAGGGGAAGCAACATCTGAGTTCCAATCCAGGAATTTGTGCAGACTATTGATGTCATTTCATCCCCTAGATGCATGTTTATGGACTGGCATCTAAGGTAGCTGGGGATATCACAATAGGATCATCAAATTTAGATATTTTATGTAGCTATGAAAAGTACTTGTTTAACAAGGGTGACATTTTTCCTTCTCATATTGTGCACCATCACAGTTGTTCCTTTATCGTCTTTGTCTTGCTTCAGACTCGAAAAACCGCACTTTTCGGGTAGTGCAGTTAAAAGCAGGAGTGAGTGAAGTTGCAGAGAATACGAGAAGGCATTTAACCAAGTGGCAAAGCCTATTACATCCACAAGCAATTAGGATAATCCAGTGAATGGTGACAAAAAGATTGGAAATAACAATTAACAAGTGTCAAAGATTAGAACAATTTCAGTGTTGAGACCATAAATATCTAGAATGAGATCAAAAGCATCAAAAAATATGACTGAACAGAAAAAGAATATATTGTTGACTAGACACATATTAGTTCAAATTTCAGAACTTGCCAAGCATTTGGACAAGAAAAAAAAAAGGCTAATCATGAATTTTAAATGAAGAAACAAATGATTGAAAACTTTGGCAAAAAGCATGTCTATTCTTGAATCCGGATATTAGACATCTGGAATTCTTTGTTACATCAAATGTACAGTATGGCACTGTTCTGTAAATAAAAGGCTGCAAAAAGAAAATATTTATTAAGCAATACTACTGCTTCTTTTACAGCATAAATATAACTAAAAGAAAACACTCTTGTCAACTGCTACACGGTGTTCTCCATGTTTCTGAAATAAGAAACCATCAAGTTAGATGTGAGATCGTGAAACACAGAGGTACAAGATGCAGCTGCAAGAACAATAATTAAAATTAAGTAAATAAAAATTTAGCAATCACCTTCCATAGCAACTGAAGTCATAAAACACCAAAAGCAATAAGAAGACAGGTATAAACGGTTTCAAGTTTCTCTTCAATCCTCACTTGCAGGCCTTGCCAACACCTGAAAAGGATCAAGTTGAATTTTGCTTAAAACAAAGTTGCTATGAAGCCTGCCAAAGATCTAGAGGTAATGAAGGATGAGATTACGTCGGCAAACCGCATCTGGACCTTGGGCTTCATTGACTTTTTAACCATGATTTCATAATCCCGCCTAGGATTAGTTAAAGATGATCGAGCAACCTGCTTCTTAGTAAACCCCTGAATACCCAAGAACAATGGAGCTGAATTCTTTGATGCAACAGATGGCATCGTGCGGCAAAGCCAGGACTCTGAAGGAGATTTAGGCAGAGGAGGGGGTAGAAGAACACATGAAGCATTGGCATCAACTTTTTGTTGCGCTTTAGATTCCAAATTCTTTAGATCATCCGAAGTATGATCCTCTTCACCTGATTTTTCATGAAAACTTATCTCATTTGGATCAGCATCTTCCACGAGTTCATGTTGTGCAGCAACATCTCTGCAAGCTTTCAACACAAGGTATTCTCCAACAGCCCGGCTCTCCCCCAAAGCGTCAGAATCATTATTCATGAATTTGTTTTCGCTCCTGGTATCTGAAAAACTCGACTTTGAATGACGGTCTTCAAAAACTTCAAAACAATCCACATAAACATTTTTCTCAATCACGGGGCTCCAGGAACCAGATTTGTGAGTGCTACTAAAATGTGGAGCAGTCTCCCCAAAATTTTCACCACCGTTGTCGCAGAACTTGAGTACATTGCCATCATCGCTGCAATGATTTCTGCAATCAGGAACACCTGGAAGACGTTTATCATCATGTGGAAGAGGAAGAGTCATGTCGTTCCTGTAAGGTGAAATTTCCTCTCCCGTGGAACGCCGGAAGGAAGAAGACCCATCTGCTGTCTGCGAGTCGCTCCAGTAAGAAAGCTGATTACTTTCACTCGTCAGCTTACTTGTCTCCTCTGCTAGTAATTCTCGCACTCGCCCCAATTTGTGCCTGTAGACTTCCTCCCAGGAATGCTGCGCGAGTTCACCGAACAAGAAGAACCACCGTCAGTCGAGAACGAATCGACAGAGGCATAAAAAGCACAAATTTACCTGATTTTCTGCATCGCCACCGCCGGATCTTTGATGCCAGGAACGAAGTTGGGGGCGAAGACTCCGCGGAGCGGACAGTGGCATGCGGCCCATCGGCTTCATAGAAGGAACAGGATTCAGAAGACATAATTTCGGAAGAAAGCCGCAACCTTTCACCGATAGCTGGCTGCAGGCGTCGTCGCATTCTTCTCCGTCGCCGCCGCCGCCGTCGTCTCCTACCTCTTCCCAGTAGTCACTGCTGGCAGCCTTCAACGGGTGGTGAACCGAAGGGTAGCCGAGAGCGTTCCGAGACCCGTGCTTATATGTAAAGGGAGCACCCCCGTGCTTAAACGTCAAGGGATCACCCTGGCGCCTCCCCTTCTCAACGTTCCCAGTTACCCATCGTGCTGGCGCATGGCCGGAAGCTGACGGCTTTCTCGGTGCGTAGGGCGAGGGGCATGCCGCCATCGCCTGCGCAGCAGGAAGGAAGCGATTCATCATGAAGTCTCTCGCATGGGAGTCCGTAGACACCCTTCCGGAGGAATCCCGCGATCCGACTGCGGTCCCGCTCACGCTGCAGTTCATGAAGCAGGATTCGGCGCGCGAGAGCGTGTCGAGAGCGTCGGAATAGGAGTCTTCTCCTTCTTCATCCCCTTCGCTGCTGCCGGACTCCGCTTCACAGATCGGCGCCTTCTCCACCATAGGTTTTAGATTTGTGTTCCTTGAGCCCCCCAAAGATTCAGAACAACTGGTAACAGGGGGAGGATGTCCTCGCCGGAGAACATTGTCATCGGCCGCGTTAAAGGTGTCAATTTTGACGACTTCCTCGCCGTCCTGAAGATGCCCGGGCACTCTGCCGGGCGGAGGCTTCGGTGCTATCCTGGGGGCGCCGACGGTTTCGGCAAGGACACTACCAGATGCATCCTTCGGAAGACCAGGGGACTGCTCCCACGAGAAAGGGACGGCACCGGCGTTTCTCACCAGCCCCGACTTCATATCCGACTTGTAGAACGGAAGCGGGGATCTCCTGCCTCGATGCCCATCCTCCGCTCCAGGATTGGCGGCCGCAGGGGCAGCACCGAAGGGAGGCACCGAAGAAGAAGACGGTGGAGGTGGGATAGATCCGGAAGGATGACGGCGGACTGAGAGCAAGGGCGCGTTGAGGTCGAGCCGCTTTCCCGCCATCAAGCAAACGATCGAGATCTCTGTTACCCGCAGAGATAGTGCAGATCCCCGCCTCGGGAAGGGGAATTGAAGGGCGGATGAAAGGAAGGAACGAGCGGCCGGCCGGTCGACCGTGCGGTACCACCGGGAACGCAGGCGGCACTGCCTGCGCGAGGCGACGGTGGCCGGAAAGAGCCGAGCTTTGAGAGTAAGCAAACAAAAGAAGGGATTTTTCTAACAACACGACATGCTCAGCGCGAGGCAGAGATCGAAGAAAAGGGGGTGGAACCGGACTTGCAGAAGACGGGCGGATGGATCGGTCAGAGGGAAAGACTCCGGTGATGCTCTAGCTAGGGCAGACAAACGGGACCGCTGTTGGTTGACCGCTGTCCGAGGGTACACGTCTGGGATAGCGGCGGAGGTGGGGTTGGCCTCCACGGCGGGCTTCCCTTCCCTACCGAGACGGCAGTCCTCTCCTCCCCCGGAAAGGTACTGGTCGGGCCCCCCCGTCTCCCACTGTTCCTTCCCGCCGCCGCCGCCGCCGACGAGGACATTAGAGCCAGCTTGTTGCAGATGGACACCTCAAAAGATCAGCATTTACGTAACTTTTTGCGCTCATTATTCTTATATGTTGGAATGTTGGAGATGTAGCAGTTGGTATACAGGAGCGTGAAGTAATAAATCATGTTAGCTAAAGCTCGCATCATCCGCGACCAGAATGATACAATTCCCGCGGCTTTCATCAAATGAAGTGACGTTTATCCAAGTGTTTGCGACGAACTCCGGAAGAGGAGGGCATTTCTGCAAAGACCTTCGTAACAGGGAGCGCCCAAGAAAACGCCACTCTGGATAAATTAATCCACTTGTCTCCTTGTAACAACGGGAATCCACGTGGCGGGTGTACGCTGCCGGGGCCAACCACCAGCTCACTGCCGTCGCCCCACGTCAGGGTGTTTGGTGGAACGATACTTTTTTTGTACACGACAAAAACTATATTAAAATAAAATATTAGTCGGGCAACTACAAAGATTTGATAACAGGGAAAAAAAGTCGTATATATTTTTAAGAAAATAGTATCATATTCATTCGTACTAAATTAAGAAAAATACAGAGTTTATACATCTATATCGATACAACAGTGAAGACACTGACTACCACTAGTTGGTCGCGGTGTCACGTTGGTGGTGAAAGCTCCTGGTAGAACCCTCGCGACGGCTGCTCCTCCGCGGAAAACTCGCCGCTTGCGGTGGTATCCCCTTTGCTTAGCTCCAAGCGTCTCTTGGATCTTCTTCCTCTCCATGCTTTTCCCTCGCTATCCGCATCCACTCTCAGGGAGCCCTCCTCAGGCCAGACACAGACCCACATTAAATGTGGGTCACGTCGGCTATTTAATCCACTTTCAGACCTTGACGTGACCCACATTTAACGCGTCTTGTGTCCCGCCCGAGGGGCTCCTCGAGCCCTCCTCAGGCGATCCGCGCTCTCCTAGAGCGCGGATCGCCTGAGGGAGCCCTCCTCAGGCCAGACACAGACCCACATTAAATGTGGGTCACGTCGGCTATTTAATCCACTTTCAGACCTTGACGTGACCCACATTTAATGTGGTCTTGTGTCTGGCCTGAGGGGGCTCCCTCAGGAGCCCTCCTCAGGCGATCCGCGCTCCCTGGAGCGCGGATCGCCTGAGGAGGGTTCCCTGCCTGAGGAGGGCTCCAGGGAGCCCTCCTCAGGCCAGACACAGACCCACATTAAATGTGGGTCACGTCGGCTATTTAATCCACTTTCAGACCTTGACGTGACCCACATTTAATGTGGTCTTGTGTCTGGCCTGAGGGGGCTCCCTCAGGAGCCCTCCTCAGGCCAGACACAGACCCACATTAAATGTGGGTCACGTCGGCTATTTAATCCACTTTCAGACCTTGACGTGACCCACATTTAATGTGGTCTTGTGTCTGGCCTGAGGGGGCTCCCTCAGGAGCCCTCCTCAGGCGATCCGCGCTCCAGGAGAGTGCGGATCGCCTGAAGAGGGCTCCTGAGGCCAGACACAGATCCACATTAAATGTGGGTCACGTCGGCTATTTAATCCACTTTCAGACCTTGACGTGACCCACATTTAATGTGGTCTTGTGTCTGGCCTGAGGGGGCTCCCAGGGCTCTTGAGGGAGCCCCCTCAGGTCAGACACAGACCCACATTAAATATGGGTCACATCGACTATTTAATTCACTTTCAGACTTTGATGTGACCTACATTTAATGTGGTCTTGTGTCTGGCCTGAGGGGGCTCCTCTCCTCAGGCGATCCGCACTCTCCTGGAGCGCGGATCGCCTGAGGAGGGCTCTTGAGGGAGCCCTCCTCAGGCCAGACACAGACCCACATTAAATGTGGGTCACGTCGGCTATTTAATCCACTTTCAGACCTTGACGTGACCCACATTTAATGTGGTCTTGTGTCTGGCCTGAGGGGGCTCCTCTCCTCAGGCGATCCGCACTCTTGCTCCTGAAACCCCTCTCCGGTTGAAACTCTCTCCTCTGCTCCCCACCATCTCCACCATTTATCCCCACCTTCGTCGGTTCCCCCTCATCCCTCATCCCTGATTAACCCATCGCCCCTTCGGGTTTACACCTTACCCTTAGGGTTATATCCCTCTAGGCCCTTTTATCGTACCACCCGACGCCTTCTCCTGGCTCCCTTTTCCCCCTTCTTCCTCATCTCTTGCTTCATTCGTCTGTGCCACTTGTTAACTCTCCTTGCTACGTGCCTTCCCCTTCCAGTAAACCTGCCCATTTGTCCGACATATATCGCCCCTTCTCTGTCGTTCTTCGACGGTTTTCTCAACTTTCATTCGATGGTACCTTGACGAGTTGAATCAGTGGTAGCTGCTCTGGTTACCGCATCTTTCTCGTCGCTTCGGAACCACGTCAACCTTCGTCCACATCTCAAAGGTTATTTTGAGATATTTTTCTCTTATCGGGGAGGGAGGAAGATAGTGCTAAGGTGCTGTTTTCCTTCCTCCCTGGAGCTTTTCCTCCGCTTAGATGCTTTTGTTTAAGATGTCTTTCAAGACATTTTATTTTTGTTTGCATTGATGGAGGAATGCTCGGTTTATTTATGTTTTTATGTCCTTAGTTTTATTTCCTGTTGTTGTCTATCTTGTTTGCTTTGGTTTGTCATGTTGTCTTCTCTATTCTGTGCAATAGCCATGATTGCAGGTGTGAGACCGTCGATTTGGGCATATTCCACACTTGTTTGGTGTGATCTTCCGGTCTCCTGGAGGCTTCTGAACTCTACTTTGAGAGTTCTTATCTCAGTTCATCGATCGTCAAAGCACTTCATTGTGCATATCATTTCATTGACATGGTTATGTGTCACAGTGTCGACGAAGGCTCGGAGCAATCTCTGTGTTTTGTGGTGTCTCTATTATGTTTTTTATTATGTCTACAACTTTGTATTCTCCATGGTGTTTTACCATGTTTTGTTAGTGTTTTGAAACTTTCGTATTTCAAAAAACAACAGTGAAGACACTAGACCGAGTGAACAAGAGAGTTATCTTAGAAAAATAAATTTTCAAGAGATGATCATACCACCACGAGAAGACCAACACACACATGTGCAAATGTGGTCGGGTGGTAGAAGTAGGAACTCCTTCATAGGAGTTAGACAACTGTATCAAGACCGGAAGATCACTAAAACGGGAGTGGATAAAACCTAGACAAACGATCTCGAGAGATGCTTAGCGTCTAAAATGCTAAAAAAAAGCAGATATAGAGTCATAACTCCGTCGCTGGACTACTAACATCGACGAAATAAAAGAAAAACTAGATAGACTTAAATAAGCCGAGCTCCACCATTCTAACACAACAAAAAGATGCAAAATGCCTAAAAAAAGTTTTAGACAAAGTGTTGGAAAAGGGAGAGTGGGAGGGAGGACCATCCCTCCCTCCCTTGACTAAATCGACCTCAAACCGACAATGCTAAAAGCAAAAACAGAGGATATAACACCGGCAAAGAGTGCGATGGCTACAAAGAAACTGTCAAGAGTGCCGCAAGGGGATGCCGCCGGCTAAGCTTCCGGAGTATGCCCCCGCGATGGCTTCCGCGAAGTTTCCGATTTACGCCAAGGGGTGCCACCGGGCGAGGGTTGCCAGGCACGAGGGGTTCCGCCGATTGCCGGGGAGGGTGTCCGCCGGGGAAAGAGGCCGCCGCGGAGGGAAGCCGCGCGCTAGGGGCTCCGCTGGGCGAGGGTTGCCGCCGGGGGGGGGGGTTTACGACGGAAAAGGAGGGCACTCCGAAAGCTTAGCCAGCAAAGAGTGCGCTGGCTACAAAGAAACTGTCAAGAGTGCCGCAAGGGGATGCCGCCGGCTAAGCTTCCGGAGTATGCCCCCGCGATGGCTTCCGCGAAGTTTCCGATTTACGCCAAGGGGTGCCACCGGGCGAGGGTTGCCAGGCACGAGGGGTTCCGCCGATTGCCGGGGAAGGAGTCCGCCGCGGAGGGATGCCCCGCGCGAGGGGTTCCGCCGGGCTAGGATGCCAGGCGAGGGTTGCCGCCGGGCGAGGATGCTAGGCGTGGGTTCAGTAAGGGCCGTATATGACAGACAATGCGATGGACAGTTCAGATCGTCTCAAACACTCGAAAAGGGGAAGTCTCTCAATCTTTGATAGAAAGACGGTCATTACTCTTAGTTATTTAAGTGATAGTTCAAAAGTGAATCGGTGCGAATTATTACTGAATTATATTGTGTAACGAGTTACACTGTGATTTGTAACGATTCATTTACTGTTCGTAATAGTTCAATCCGGTTCGTAACAAGTTACATTGCAGTCAGTAACAGTAATCACAGTGTAACTTATTACGAACCAGATTGAACTAATACAAACTACAGTAGAATCTATTATAAATCACAGTATAACTCGTTACGAAATTCAGTTCAATAACGGTTCGTACTGGTTCACTCTTGAACTGTCACTTAAGTGACTGAGGATTATGATTATCTCCAATTGAAGATTGAAAATTTTCTATCCTCTAGACGTATCAGACGATCTGAACTTTGTAAGAGAGCACGACATAAAACAGAAGCGAAACCCTTCGAGACGACAGATAGGAGAGCAAGACTGAAGCTCTCCAATGATATAAAAGAAGTTTGTTATTTGTCAAAAAAACCTTTTAAGAAGAAATTTTATATAAAAAATAAAAATTGTAGAAGTTGTCTAAGATTTGTTTTAACAAACTTTGTTACGACAAGATGAAATTATAACCAAAAAAAAATCATCCAGAAACCAGACACGGCCATCCGGCTCAAGAGCGTGGAAAGCTCAATCTGTTGATCCGTCACTGGTAGCATATATATAGCTCATTCATATGTCAAGCTGTGTGTATTCTGCGAGAGATTGGGATAGGGATGGACCGGGCAAACGGATCACCACTCTCTTTGCTGTTTGGTTGACCTAAAAATTTTTGCTTGTATGTTTTTATGTCTGGATCAATCAGACTGTGCATGACACGACTCAAACCGCTGAGCTAAACTTAAACTGATTCAATTTGGACCACTAGTTCCGCTCAATCCGGTTTCAAAATCAAATCAAACGATTAAACCTATTAAAATATGTTAATAAAAATAAATATCATATTATTAATAAAATTAATACTTGTATAAATTTTATAGCAAAATATTATTCATTTTAATGATTTATGATTAAATATTTAAAATATATAATTAAAACTTTTGATCTTAAACATGTCTTTGGGTCATTGTGCGCATTGAAGATGATGTCAGAAAAGAGAAACAAATACAATATATATACATATATATGTTTCTAACCTCAAAAATGATGTGCCAACGTCGTAACCGAAACGAGCCCAAGATAAGCAACTGGGTGGACGAAGCTGGGTTGTACAACCATGAGAGAGCCCAACACTAGATTGACAAGAAAGTATAAATCCAAATGCTTCCTTGTTTGAGACATACTTTAAAGAAACACAGCGAGCCATTGATTCTTTTGACCCAACCGGCTAGCAGCAGAGGAACTATCAACTCTGACCGTTGACCCCATCCAGCAGCAGGACAGGTACCCAATTCTTGTTTGCTCTCTTGCAGCAGACAAAAATTAGGCAGTGCAGGACCAAAACCACTAAAAAATTAGGCAGAGGAGGGGCAAAAACCACTAAACTGCACCTGTTACTGTGCTTTGACCTCCAACTTCTTCCAAACGGACTTGTTATTTATCGACAAAAAGGGAGGTCTCTACCACAGAGGTAGTGAATCATCCTCAACCTTCAAAACGAGTAGTTTGACCAGTAAGTAGATCTAATATGGCAGGTGAAGAACCATTCTAGTTTGTAGCAGACTACTTATCCATCTCATCTCTTTCGTAGAAGATTGATGTGGCCAATTCATTCTCTTAAAATCGTATTTTAAATGCATAGTTTTTAAAATAATTGGCGTACCTGACTATTTCCTTTCAGAGGCAAACTATGAAATTGTAGCAGATTTACTTACTCAACCAAACACCAACGGTATCGGAACTACAACTAAAGCAGTATCTGAAGCTACAAAAAGTAGACACAGGAAAACAACAAGAACAAAAAAATTCGGCCCTTAAAAGCATCCGCCTGCGTATAAGACGTTTAGACCCTCTCCTTACAGTACATAAAAAGATGCATTTTCGGTATGCAGTCGATAACATTTCGGTCACAGTTAATTAGATATTGCTTAACGAATGGTGTATCACAGCAATAGATACCAGAGATAAGAAGACTCTCTCACTCCATCTAAGCAGCTATATATATTACATTCAACAGATTTTTGGCATTGCTATGCAATGATAACCGGAATCATCACCCATCACCTTCTGAACGGAGGTCTCTTCTTCGGTCTAATATTGTCTCTCCCGTCCCATGCGCACGACCAGAAGAACAAAGACATCCAAAAAAACACAGCTAGAAATATCCGTAAAGTATCCTGAATCCTGCAAAAAGTCTCTTGAAGACCTGCTAAAAGGGAAAACAAAAGTCCAGTAACAAACAATTTTTCTTGATTGCAGGGATGTATATCTGTTATCTAAAGCATAAAACAATACGTCAACCAAGTTTAATTACGTGGATAAAGCCACTGGGCAAATCTGGAATTACCGGTAGAAAAAATCATCTTCAACAAATAAACACTTAGAAAATGGACATGAGAAAGCTGTCCACACTTCTAATTGAATACCCACAAGTTGCAATTAGAAGTGCTCTACGGAGAGCACATGAGAATGTTCTATCACAACAAACTGAACGACCTGAAGATGAACAAAGCATCTTAAGATTCTTAACTACAACCTTACCGAGCTAATTGATCCTTAACCTCCATACACATTTTATGAACACATCTTAGAATCTTCCCACTTTATACTTCTGGGAACACTGAAACCAGCTGTCCAGACCCCTTCTTTCCAGTGGGCTGTAGATATTTACTGTTTCGCTTCATCTTCTCCCAAAATATGTACAACCTGACCTAAGCAAATCACAAAATGTCCCTAGGCAAGAGAGTGATTCCTCGGGTAGACACTTACAAGACATGGTTCATCAATTCCAATTTGGAATACATTACAGTTACTGAAACCATTCAGCAAATATGGGTAGATTGCGATCAATTAAATGACAAGTGAAACTTATAACTAAGGATCCGAATTCAGTGCACTGATCACCGATCTTGCCTGGCTGATATTATCTAGAAACACATCTCAACTACATATAAAATTAAAGATGTATACTAGTCCATTGCAAACTTAGTATTTCTTATGAAAAACCCAAATTAAGTTAAAAAAACTAAAATAAGACAGAATAAATATTACATATCACATAACAGAGCATTAAATAATATTTGCTCTGAACACAGAGAAAACAATTCGAGCTATAAGAAAGACTTCAGGGGGGGGGGGGTGCATGTGACCTGTTGCTTGGACAGGACAGAAAGACTTCCATGGGAACTTGGTTGAAAAAAACAAGGTAGAAAAAGGACAATACAGCATTTAGGTTACCACAAAAGAATTTGACACAGCAGGGCTTATGGGGAAAAAAAAACTAGACCTCCTAAAAGGAAAATTTCTAGAAATTAAGAACTTACAGCTGGATGGGTGAAGGTAGAATGATATGGTTGCCATTTGCTGTGCTTTTATAAGGATTGTGTTTGAGCAGAGAGTACATGTGGTAACATTATAGAATCCAGATAGAACAGGGACAAGTGATAAGAGAACAGTAGGAGGTATGCAGGAGAAGTCCACAAGTGTACATTAGTCAAGAGAACAGATAATGGCATATAACTCAATGGCTGATGGTAAAGAATAGCACAATGACGGTCAGGACATGGACAGCTCCATAGGCGAGAACAGTGGGCAGCAAGCTAGAAATATGGCAGTACTAACTAAAGTAGACAACACTGGTAAAGCGGGCAGCAAATAACAGAGGTTAATCAATGCCAATGGACACAAAATTGTTAAGAGAGGTAGATGTTTCCAGTATCCCACCAGTCCAAGGATCGCGGGATCGGAATCGGAATCGGAATCGGTGGGTACCGATTCGATCCGGATCGGAACGGATCGGACCGATTCCGACCGATTCAATGGAAGAAAATCGATCCAGAATCGGTAAGAAAAAAAGCAAAAAAAAAAAAAAACGATCCAATTCCGATTCTGGACCGATTCCGGCCGATTCGGACCGATTCTGGCCGATCCGACTGGAATAGCAAAAAATGAAAAAAAACGATCCGATTCCGATTCCGGACCGATTCCGGCCGACTCCGGACCGATTCCGACCGATTCCTACCGATTCCGCGGAATTCATGCCGGAATCGGTCCTTCCGCATGGAATCGGATCGGAATCGGAATCGGTCGGAATCGGTCGGAATCGGTCCGATTCCACCGATTCCGTAAACAATGCACCAGTCAGACAAAATAAAAGACATATAACAACAATAAAGGCCAACACTCTGGTTGATGTAGCATATCGACTGACAGCAACAAATTTCCATGCATTGTTACAAAGCTCCAGCATGTTGCAGCCTCTTCTCATGGTAAGAAATAGAGAGCACCATGTTGCATAGACTTTAAAAAAGATTTTGATTCAGCATTAAGCAGGGAATATCTTGGCATGCTCATCGCTGAATTATTTACATGAACACCCTCAACCATGTTGTATCTTAATAAATCAGCACTTTGAAAAGCATGGATGGAAGTGCTCAATTGTGAAACACTTGCTTCTCATCTACACAAAGGTATGCGGAACAAATATGGTAGGAACCTCAAGGATTATTTTAGTACCAATCAAGAACACTTGCCCAGGTTGCCCTACTTCTTCATCAGTGGCAACTGTGTATGCATAGCATGTAGAATAAATACCATAACTTTCAATCTGCTGGCCAAACTGAAGAAAGATACATTAGTTTTTCTTAGAAGGCAATCCCTTCATGTCACTTGCTTTGAGGTTTTAACTAGAACGATTGAAGTAAAATTAACAAAGCTAAAACTCCAATCATGATATGGACCTTCTTTGCATCTCATAATTATGGACCATAGAGAAAACCAGAAAGGGTGTGTTAAAACTCCAATGTCTGTCTGCACCAGAAAGGGTGTGTTAAAACAGTACCGCATTGTGCAAACAATAACATCATACACATTTTATCACCTGTGCCAAGCAGTCAAATTGTGAAAATTGGCATTAAGGATCTAACTGAAAAGAATTGTTCCAAACCACTCACTTTCACCGGGTGATCGTCAATTTGCATTGATCAATCAACACATTCCGATAATGTCCCTCACATAACGCTTTTTCTACAGACTACTACAAATTAATACTATAAAAAATTCTTGACTCTTCAGCATAAAGAGAAAAGAACAAAATTTCCAAACCAGAGACAAAGAACAGCTTTCAAATTAAAGATCTAACAAGCCAATCACAAGAAATTTGGAACAGCAGACAGTTTTATGAAGCATCAACTAAGCGGTTACAGAGTATTAAGAAAGCAACAAAGGTAGAAAAGGAACAATACCCGGGGACCCGTCACCGTCCTCCCTGAAAGGGGGCCCAGGCTGAGGCGGCGGCGGTCCAGCCGCCGCACCGCTACGTCGGAGCCTCCGAGACGAAGGGGAAGCGCGGAGTTGAGAAAGATGGGATGGTCCTCTTGAGGAGAGGCATGACAGGGGGAGTCGTGGAGAAGGAAGGCGCCGCCATAGCCAAGTTCGGGCCCGTCGGTCACGGGGACTGAAAGACGCCGAGCCCGCCAACGACGAGGGGAGGCGGCACAAGCGTGGTGTGGAGGAAGCGGCCGTGACCATCACCACCCTCTCCGAGCAGCCCGCCGCCGGTTCCCGTTTGGGCGCAGAGAAAGATCAACTGAAGCGCCGCACCGCTGCGCTCGAGAGGAGCGCTGACGTGTTCTCTTTTTGAACGCTGGAGACCTCTTTTTCAGATATCTTCATAATTAAAATAAGATTATTTCTTTTACCTGCAATTACTTGTTAACTTTTGATAAAACATTAAAATTGAGAAAAAATAAATGATTTAGGATTTGCTAGTTTTGAGTCTAATAATGCAAAGAATGGACACAATCTCTATAGTAAGATATTTATGAAACAATTCTCGTAAGCTTTTAAGAATTATAAATAGTGTATGTTTCATATATCACTTATTCATATCTAAATCCTTGTAGAATGTTTAGCGCTTTTAAAAAATAAAAATACGGAAAATGGACTTATTATAATTCGTCATATTTTTTAACTAATCAAATCTATATAACTTATTTAACTCTTAAGGTTAATTAAAAATAATTAAAGTCAGCTGAGACAAGAACGATAAACCTTGAATATTTCCAAAAAAAATAAAAAGAAAAACATGGGTGTATATACATTTGTAATATAACGTGTTGCCACAGTACATCTAGATCCATTTTATTATGTATCCTAGAATAACTTCGAAATGGTGTGCTTGCATTTCTCCATCTTTGATTATATACTCCTATATAATAGAAAACACTGCGTAAATATTTAATTATCTAAAAATCCATTTCTTTGGGAGGTGATGATGGTATTAAGGTGATTGATTACAAAAAAATATTTGAGTTTTTGACAATTATATGTTTTCATAACAGCCATTACAAATTTATGTTTTTTTTTAAATCTTTCTTAGACAAAAGAAGAAGAGAGTGACTCTCACTCTTTTTTGTTAACCTGTCTGTCTCCGTAAACATGATAGATTACTTTGTGATTGGTTTGCTTACACTATTTTAATATCTTTTCATCTTGAAAATATATAAAAATTTATTATGCAACCAAACACTCCCGTAAACGGGTATAAAATTCAACAATCTCAAATCTCAACAATGCATTCTTTAATCTGAACCATTTGTCACGCAACCAAGCACCCCATTAATGAAGGATTACTTCATTCTAAGACAAGAATTCAGTGGTATGAGTATGACACATCGCAATGCCAAATAGATAGATCTGAGGAAACATGTCTATGTGCTCTGTCGTTCTCACAGCAGTTCCACATACATTTCTTCGGGGAAAAGTCGGATACAACCAGAAGGAAGTGTTCGCCATCAAGAATCTGCAAATGATCCCCACGCTCAAGGCAGATGTACAAGGATATAAATGTATAAGATACAGAAACAGAAACAGGTGTCACCATTTCATTTTTTTTTATACAGAACCACATCGGTTCAATGACAAAAATGGAATAGGAAACTTAAGGTTTCCCTTTACTTGATCAGAAACATATCCCGAACTTGGGAGTTAAGTGACCCCTGGGTTTGAAAAAAAATACAAAACACGGAACTTTGCATAAAAGCCTCAACTCTCAAGTGCAACTCACATGAGCAGTACCACAAGATAATTGATCATTTTCTATTTTAATTTGTCAAGGGATGAATCGGCAAATAAGTGTGTGATCAATGGTTGGTGCCGAAGAATCATCTCGAAGAGCAGGAATTATACTTTACTAGAAGAACGATTTAAAAACCACTGGTGAAGTTCCTCTAATTGGCCACTTCCACTTCGTAGGCAAAGCAAGAAGATGCTAACAGGATTTAGGAAAGTTGGAGCAAAAACCTCACAATACCTATCTTTCACAAGCTGGTGCTGCAGTTTCTATCACCAACTTAGGTAGAATAGCAATGCAAGATTTCAAACAATGTAACTAGGGAAGACATACCTTCTCAAAAAGAAGGTATCAAATCTCAAGTCAAGCTTGCCTCTGGCTTTGACAACCCCTAGCCAGGGCAAAGGAATCTCATTTGAGTTTCGGTTGAACAAGCTCGGTGTGGCAGAAATCAAACAAGAATGAATTATGAGCCTGGATGTGCTGATCTTAGCTTGGAATTGGCCAGATAGAACCAAGACACAGCCAAGTCAGTCAGAGTCAAGACCAAGTCGCCAAGTCAAGCAAGGATCAGCCCCCTCACGACAAAACCTTGGCTTCTGATGGATCAACTGATCTGGCTGATACAATCACAATCCAGATTGGGATCAATCTTTAGCACAATCCAGGGTATAATCCCATCCAACAATTACTTGACCCCACGGTAATAAACTCTATTTCCTTTCTCACAAGTACAAGAAGAAAAAGACTTTCTAAATAAATTGTACTTCCCTTCTCACAACAAACCCCAAAATGTAGCATGTAGTAGAGAGAAATATTCAATATTTCTCTTGTTGCATATTTCTTTTGACTTGAATTTCAATCACCTTAACAAATGCTACAAGGCCTGATATGTACTGAGAACAGAAAAGTAAAAATACCAGCTCAATAAATCATCTACGATTTTCCTCTTGGCCCTACTTGGATCTGCATGTCATCATCAATGTACCTTTTACTAATCACATGAAAACTCTTATTTCGAGTGGCAGGGTAACCTGCATGATTCTACATTTCTATCAACTGAAGAAACATCAGAAAACATGCAAAGCTCTCAGAGAGAATTGTATGTTATGCAACAACCAGACTGTAGAATTGCAAGTAGTGATCTAACGAGTGGGACAAATTGATCAGCTGCTTGCTAATTGCTCGCTGACCCTTCAACGAACCTGAAGTTGAAATATACGCCCCCATCAATCCAATAATTGTCCTGCTGCAGAAGAACATTATCAAAGAATGAAAGATATACACCGAGACCGAGCACAAAGCTAAAATCAAGCAAATCTCTTCTCGCCACTTACAAGATTTACTCCTGATTGTAGCATATCATTCATCTAGAGCCGCGGATCGGTGCCATGCTGCCAGACATAGACGAGCTCGTCCCAGCCGGCGCTCGCCAGCAATCCCTCCACCAGCACGCTGACGTCGATCCCGCCGACGAACTCAGTGTGCTGGTCGTAACGGTTGAGTAGGGAGTCCTCCGCCTGGTAGTCCCACACGCACACCGTCATGTCGTAGGAGCAGGAGACGATCAGATTGGGACGGTGCGGCGAGAACTTGATCTTGCGAACGGCGAAACTATGGCCCTCAAGTTGGCTGATCGGAAACCTAATGTTGCGGATGTCCCAGACGCGGATAGACTTGTCGACCGAAGCCGTGGAGAGGATGCACTGATCATACTTGTTCCAATCGCAGGACAGGATCTCGTTGTCGTGAGCCGGGATCGTGAGGGTGGGCACGGGCTCCCTCACGTCCCAGACGCGTACAGTTGAGTCGCCGGAGGCTGAGGCAAAGATATCGGCGTGGCGTGGGCTCCAAGAAACGCAGTAGACGCAGTAGGTGTGGGCGCGGAAGGTGCGGAGGCTGGCGGGACGGTCGATTGCCCAGAGCTTGACGGTGTCATCCCAGGAGGCCGAGAGGAAGGAGTCGCGGCGGACGGGGTTCCAGTCGAGGGAGTGGACCTCTCGCCCGTGCTCCTTGAAGGAGGCGACCGGATTCGCGTTTGGGGGGAGGGCGACATCCCAGAGCTTGACGTGGCCATCGGCGATGGCGGATGCGAAGAGGGAATCGTGCGTCTCGGACCAAGCGCAGTCGTAGGCGCCGTCCGCGGTGTCGAAGGAGCGGATCTCCACCAAGGATGAGGTGGCCGGGTCGAGGTCGACGACTTGGAGGCGGCCGTTGCCGATGATGCCGAAGTTCTGGGCGGTGGCCACCACCACGCGGTTCTCGTAGAAGGGGCTGAAGCGTACGGCTTGCCCGCTGAACGCCGCCTTGAAGATCGGCATCCCTGCTGCGACGACGGCGATGCCGGCGGTCGAGCGGAATGGTGGGCGCCTGGGCAGGGTAGGGAGAGCGGAGAGGAAGGACAGAGGAGGAAAAGATACTTCGGGGGTGCTTTGGGTTATCCGGTGAGTCAAGGCTCCATAAGGGTGTTTTTCTTTGGTTTAATTTTTAATAAAATAAATAATGTATATTTAAATTAAATCAGTTATTTAGTTCAAACTATATTATATTGAAATATGATATATAATTTTATTCGAATAGTTTATCGAGATACAAGGTATTATTACTGACGAATTTTACCTTAATTGATTTTACTCGAAAACAATGAGTCAAAAGTTTTAGTGTATCTAGGTTGAAATAAACACCAGGTCTAATTCAGATTTTTTATTTACTTGCGTTGAGCAAAAAAAAATAGTCTCACTGAAAGCAATTTTTTTTCACATATCTGTTACACCATTATATAAACAGATTTATGGGGTGTTTAGTTGAATGACAATTTGAGTTTTGTTCCATTTTTTAAAATAAAACTTGCTAAAAAGGATATGTTTGACAATCCTTACAAAAATACTTTCATAGAAGATAACTTATCACACCAAAAAAAAAGATGCGAGGTCTTCTGTATTTTCTTATGGCCCCCATCTTTTTTTTACACTTATATATGGTCCTCGCCTTTTTGTTTTGGTAACTGATCATTTTATGTATTTATATATTTTAAATTTTATTTTAATATAAAACGTGTTGTGCAACTAAGAACCCAAGAGACCATTGAAAGACCGTGCATATCACCTCAGGAAGGTGTCCGAGACTGTAGTCTCAAGTCCCTCACATAAATAACTTCATTTAATATTTTGGGAGTTGTAAAGTCATTAAATCACAATTAAATGAGATCATTTATGTGAGGGCCTAAGACGTCTCAGACACTCTCCTGACATGATCTGCACTCATTGAAAGACGGGGGAAGTTGGAAGGTGGCCTTTATGTGAAAGGAAAGGGTGTGACTAAATGGGGTTGGGCCTTCACTTGGTCTCTCTTTTGGGCTTGGAATTGGTCAATCTCGAGTGGGCTGATTGGTTTCAGCTTGCTTGCGCACTAATTAATTAATGCATGTTTAGTTATACTATCAAAAGTAATATTATATTAATATTAATATTAATATTTTTAAAAATCATAATATTAGTATTAAAATCGATATAAGTTGACACTTGAATTACATAACATATTTGTGTGTACTACAAATTTCAAAATTTATATTGTTAATTAAATATCTATTGTTATCAATATTAATTTTAAAATTGATAATGATAAATGTGTCTAATAATGTTATCAGACATTGTCTAAAATAATAAAAAATAATATTATATCAAATTTGATATTAATAATTGTAGAATATAGAGCATCAAAATTAAAATTGATATAAGTTGACATTTGTATCGCATATTATGTTTTATTTGTGTTAAAAATTTTAATATGATATTGATAGTCAAACACATAGTCATAGAAACATTCAATCTAGTTACCAAACCGATCGATTTCTACTGACTAATTTGATCCATTGATAACTCCAAATCCAAAACATTTCGGGTATGATTTATCTTTTCTTTGTGGGGGAAAGGCATATACTGTTTTTTTTGTTCAATAAAGTCCAAAGTTTTATTCTGGTTTTTAACAATAATAAATCTCAATTAGAATAAGTGCAATTTTGATAAATCTCATGCTCAAAATAAGACCACTTTACACCTTGTTTGGGCTAAAGTATTACAAATAATACTATATCAATATTGATAATGATATTTTTAAGCGGTAGAGTATCAATACCAAAATTGTTATATGTGATGAACACATGTATTATAATCTGTCTTATTTGCCCTAAAATTTAAAATATGACATTAATAACAACAAAAAATTTGTTATGTTTTAGTTATTTTGGCGGAGATCTTTAGTATTCATGTTTGTAACAGTAGCTCACACCTCTTTTACTATTAATATTAAAACTGGCATTGATACTTTGGTATTTTGGCTATTAATATTAATTTTGATATTTGTAATACAAAGAAGACAATTTGTAATACAAATATCCGCACGTGTCAATTTTATTACCAATACTCTATCTTCTAAACACATCAATATCTAAATATATATATAGTATCATTTTTAATTATTTAAACCAAATATGGCGCTAACATTTAGGGATGTCAACGGAGCCACATACCAATGGGATAGTGACACTATTCAAGTTTGTATCACATGAGCAAAAGATATATATATATACATACTAATTGTTGATTAATTATCAAGAATGAATTTATCCGTAAAACTTTTTATGTTATACGTTGACAAATAATTAATATATATATATATATAAAGATATAGTATATACAATGATCTGATATTTAACTATAAGATAGAAAAAAATAATACTAATACTGTCGATTTCTTTATCTTTGATATAAATTGTGTGTTGAATGTTGGATTATCTTAAAATACAGGCCATCCAACGATATATTTATTTTTACCGGTGGATGTAATTATCAAGACGTATCTATTTTTGCATCCGTTAAATTAACAAAAATTCATAACTCACACCTTTATCGACGTCAATATTAAAATGGATAGTGAAATACATCAAATTTACGATACAAACAAACAAAATGTATTATCTCCAATATACTGTAATCTCTGAAAAAAAAAGTAATATTAAAATTAAAATGATACAACCAAACAGGGCCATTATTTATCACAATGATAATTCGCCGTCGTTGCCGTCGCTGTTAGGGCTCCCGCTGTCTGTGCTGTTCTCTCGAGGAGCGGGAAGCCCAGGGTCATGTGTATATCTGCCATGGCGGGTGACATCCTCCGGCGGGGAGGTGTGCTTCCAGCGGGTGGTCGTGCCGTGAGTGGCGGCGGCGGCGGCGGCGGCGGCGGAGGACCGCGGCGGCCCGGCGGGCGGCACCCACCATGTGCCATCTCTCTCTCTCTCTCTCTGACGAGAGCATTTGAGTTTATCCGGGAGAAGGGTCCGGTCGGCCGGCGGCGTCCCTCCCGGACCTCAGTTCTTCTTCTCCCTCTTCCGTCTCGTCGCTCTCTCGGTCCCCACCTCTCCGCCTGCACGCCGACTCGTCCTCCGATCCCCACGGCGCGCAGTGCAAAGGGAAGACGGGAAAAAATGGTTTTTTTTTTCCATTTCATAGGGCTCTCTGATTCAAATCGTCCGCACGCAGCAAAAGCCGGAGAAAGCGACGCCGAAAAGGACGATGGCAGGAGGACGGACGCCCGCCGGAGATCGGAAAGCGGGTCAGCCGCCGGACGGCGGTGGGCGCCACCGCATTATTCGGACGGTGAGCCGTCATCCTCCGCCCGCCTCCCTCGCAAGCTGCTTCTCCGTCGTCCTCCTTCCGGTTCGTCGTGCCCGTCTCCGGACGAGCCAGGGGAAAACCGGACGCATCTGCCGACGGGTTTCCGGAGTCCGGTAAGGAGCGGCGGCGGCGACGGCAGCGAATTTTCAATCATTTAACCAGGTGGAAAAATTACTTTAAAATAAAACTGATGTGATGATATTTTTTTAAAAAGTAGATCTAATAGTAAAGAACGTATTTAAAAATAGATTTTATGACAGAGCAGTTGATCCGAAAAGAACGCACATTTCTTATTCTTTTGGTCACAATCCGAACCGGATCCGCTATCTCATTATTTCGAGCCATCGCGTCCGTAATCATTCGGGTGGGGTCAGACGACCGAATCACGCCGTTAGAATGCGCGCCACCGCCCATCGTGACGCGATCACATCAGCACCACCGCCGCGTCCAAGAGGGCGGAACGGAGAGGGCGTACAGAAACGGGCACGCGGATCCGCTCCCGAGAAGCAACCGGGTCCGAGTCCGAATCGTGGCGGTTGATCGTCTCCTTGGTCCCTCGATTTCGGGCGGCGCGCGGTGGCGCTGCTCGGGGGGCGCGGCTACCGGTCCGCGGCGCCGCCTCGGCCGACGCTTTGCGAGCATAATTAAATCAAATTCTCTCCTCAATTTCTGCAACCGACCGGCGGCGGGGCCGGCAAGAAGATTGGATCTCGTGAAGCTGGTCCTTCCCGTGGCGAGCAGCGGCGACCGCCGGCCGGAGCGCCCCGGTAGAGCCCCGTGGAATCGTGCTTGGCAAGAAGAGGGAAGACGACGAGAGAGAGAGAGGTGCATTGCCGCTGCGCCTACCCATATATACAAAGCGACGGCCCCGGCGGCCGTCAGCCTGATGCGCCGCCGCCGCCGCCGGACTTAATAATTGCCGAGAAGCTCGACGGAGAGGAAAGGGAGAATCAAAAGGGGGAGGAGGAGGAGGAGGAACTGGGCTGGGTCTAGAAGTCGTTGGAGATCTCGGAGATGCTTTCGAGATGGGGACGCCAAACGCCGACGCGCCCCCGCCGCCGGTCGGAACCCTGCGCCGTCGAGACCTTCTCCGCCAGGATCTCCGACAGGTAGTGGTCGGAGGCGAGGAGCCTCGCGGCGTCGGCGGCGCCCCCGTGGCTCCGCGTCTGCTCCCTCCGCTTTTTCTTCCTCTTGGCGGGCGCCTTCTCGGGCCCCGTTGCGGCGACCGGCATGAGGAAGTAGATCCTGCCCTTCTGGAGCTGGGCGCCGGGCGGCAGGACGACGGGGCCCCTCGGGGCGGCGGCGGCGCCGTCGTCCGGGGACGAGGAGGGCGGCTTCCGGAGGACGTGCATGGGGTAGGCGTGCAAGACCTCCTCCGCCCTCACGGCGTGGCTGAACTCCTCCACCCGCCCGTTGACGTGCACGATGCGGACGACGTCCAGGGCGCCGCATGGCAGGATGCATGAGATGAAGCACCTGATGGCCTCCCTCATGGCTTCCCCTCCTCCTCCGGCGGCTGCCCGCTCTCTCTCTCTTCCTCTCCCGGCAGCGCCGCGCGTAGCAGAGGACACGAAGAGGGGGGAGTACTGAGAAGGGCATGGGCTGAAAGCAAGACGACGCATATGTATATATATATATTCTTGTGCTACGAAATGGAACGGAATGCAGTTATCCTTACTAAAATCTTCGGCGAAGCGAAAGAAAAGAGATCGCTTCAGGTGGGCTCGTGAAGGAGTCTCCTCGGGTCACTCACAAAAATGTATTGAATGTTCATTATGTCAATAAATTTAAGACCCATCACGTCATACATTCAATATATTTTTGTGAGTGGCCCGAGAAAATTTTCTCAAGAACTCATCTGAGATGATCTCTTTTCTGGACGAAATAGATCCGTATAAATAAAGGTAGATATAAATATGCTCGATGTTGGACAACTTGATATTAATCATTATCATCTTTTTTTATTTGTTTATTTATTCTCGCACATTCTGAGCTGGTGGTCGATCGAAGCCATGTCCCCAGAGGAAGGGGCAGGGAATTCTGGCTCTAATCATTGCACTTGTTAACCAACCTAAAACTGATTTAGAGAGGCCCAGACTTATAAGCATAGGTACATTTCCTACCTAGTCAATATGACACTATTCTAACTCGCCCCCTCACGTGCAAGCTCTTCTGACTTTGACACGTGTACACTGTTTACGGGTGACGGTGCAAGCTCTTCTGACTTTGACACGTGTACACTGTTTACGGATGACGGTTAACGGAGGGGGGTCCACAGCCCTTGGTTCTGATACCATGTTAACCAACCCAAAACCGCGGTACTAAGTTAGAGAGGCCCAGACTTATAAGCATAGGTACCTCCCCTACCGCGGTAAGTTGTTAGAGAGGCCCAGACTTATTATGCTTACTAAGTTAGAGAGGCCCAGAATATGGCACTATTCTAACTGCACCGGGGAGGAGGGGGGACTTAGTTTATTTAACAATTTAACTTAAATTATCATGGCAGTAAGTTAAGTAAGAAATTTTTATTTTTGTTTTGAAATATGTTCACACGATCTAAAATGAGATTTTTATAACCATTTCGTTTATATTCTGGTATAAATATTCACGTTATCTGATGTGAGATTTTTATAACTCCGCTTACGTGGAGGTCTGCGGACGTGGCTGCAGGGTTCTTTCGGTTCTTCTACGCGAGCTTAGCCGCCTCCGGACGTCCAGTCTGCACCTGCCACATGTACGTCTTTGGGACGTGTCTTATTGACACTGGGCAGCACATTAGTGGAGTAGTAAGATTTGGTCGGAAGGAAAGTCTTGTTTAACGTGATCAAAAGAGAAAAGAAAAGAAAAGAAAGAGAATCTTGTTTGTTTAAGAGCCAATTTGGTAACGTATCGAACTTAATATGATATTACTTTTCAAATTTTTCTAACAGACAAGTCAGCACTGAAGTTGATAATGCCCATTATCAAAAATTAGCAACATATTTGTGGTTAATATTCTAACACCATAATGTTCGAAATCTAAGTTAGATTAAAACGCATAATACGACAGCATCATTTTTGTTTGGGGGAAAATATCACCTTGCATCAAATAAGCGCCAACTACATTAATCTCTTTAATACTCTTTTGGTCTTACTAGAAAAATCATGTTTGACAAAACTAGTGTCGAAGAACAAAAGAGTGCTCGACACGAAGTCGTATGACACGTATGCGTGTGGAATTTCTTTTGCAATAAAAAACAACTAAAATAAATGCTTTTACGGTTGATCTGAGGGAACGTTCGGTTTCGAGAATATAAACAAGAAAATCTGGGATAAAATAAGAATCACTCGACGTGTATATTTTTCGATTCAAGGCAAATTTAATATTTCCGACGAAGACGGTAATCTTCGTATCACATTTTCTCATGGTATCTACCCGTACATCTTGGGTTCTCCCGCCGGTTCGATGCAAGTACTACCAATCTCATCATGCCACCTGGCTGCCGACAGGTTACGTACGTACGACCCGTCGTCTGTATCTGCATTTAGGGATACCGAGGAGACTCCCCTTCCGTCGTCGGCCACGGCCGCAGTCGGCGGCGCCGGAAGCCCCGGTACCATTCCCGTTTCTTCCGGCGCCTTCGAGCGACGGCACCACCGTCTGATGGCAACGCGGCGCCGGCGACTGGCGCCAGAGATCGGGGGCTCCCTTCGGCCGTGATCAGCGCATGATCTCAAAAAAAAAAAAAGAAGAAGAAAGCGATGGATCGTCAGGAGACTAGGGTAATTATCGCGGATTGAACGAGGAGGAGGGAGAGGAAGAAAGTCAACCGCGCTGCCGGAATCATCGCACCGATCCGATGATCGGAGAGAAAAATAAGACCGCTGGATGGAGGTATGACTCTCTTTACGCGGATAGCAGGACTCCGTACTGCGCGTCCCATCTTCGGAGAGGACAGTGACGGTGACGGGACTGCTTGACTCCTTGGATGTGGAAGCGGATAAGATGAGAACGAAAAAAGATTAGATCCGGAGAGCAGCCACCGTCGCGGCAGATCGACATATCCAGAACGCGATTCTTCCGTCAGAATTGGGGGGAAAAATGATAGCGGTATGACCGACGAGGAGATGGAGATCTCCATCTCCCTTTCTTCGTGGGCCCTTTCCTCTCTGTCTGCTCAGATATCAGAGATGGGGATTGTGTCTCGGGCAGAGAGAAAAGGTGGAAGCTTTATGTTCAGCATAGCCTCCATTGCTCCGCCTTCTTCAGACGTCTCTCTCTCTGCAGGGTATGGAGTTGTTTGACTTATGGAAATGAAGCTCCTTTCTACCCCCTTTATCGGTTTGTGCGGCGGAGCGGAGGTCCACCCAACCGGGAGGTGCAGGAAGTTTCTAGGTTCGAACCTCGACAGGATGGGGTGAGGTGCGAGCGGTAGGTGGGCGTCTCGCCGGGAAAGCTCGCATGGGAGGCGCCGGAGACGGCCGGGACGGCGGCGGACGGCCACTCTCTGCAACCTTGCAGGACAGAAAGGAGGGATGATCTTGCCCCCCCGCGCTTCGTCAGGCCGTCGGCTTTGCGGCAAATCCAAGAAAAACCAGAGCGGTTGACGGGCCATCCATGATCGAAGGGACGAAGATCCTGGTGCAGTGACCGAGGATAATCTGCCGCGGACCGTGCGGAGCGAGCCGAGCATACCTCTGTGGGAGAGGAGCGCGCAGCTCGCCGCTGCGGCATCTCCGTGCGTGTGGATGCTTCGCTGCAGCCCCACGGCCGTCACCATCTCAACTTTAAGCTCGAAAGCCCTTCTGCTCTGTGGTGCGGCCTCATCCAGAATCTTGACTTTGTAGATCATGACATCGAGTGATCGAGAGAGAGTGGTGCAGGGCAGCTCTTGGGCTTTGTCTAGTGCCAGATGCTTTACCATGGAGGCGTGGGTAAAATCGATTCTTACGGCCGATTCGACGCCCTTGTTGGATTAGGAAAAGCGGTATGTATAGGTGGGTGTTTTCGACGGGATTTAGGGTGCGCTTAGTTGAGATTATGAAAAGAGTTTTAACCGTTGAAATATCTTACGATACATCATCTGGTCTAAATGCACTTTATCTTTCTTTAACGTTTAGTTTGTAATAATTGAATTTAAATTATTAAGAAAGACGGTTAAGTCCGTTTCTGATATTCTCTCTCAACTTCTAACTTATTAATAGATAGAATATTACAGAGTTCATCATTTGGTATAATAGCTTAAATCTTCGAAAAGTGGCGCGAGAGAGAGAGAGAAGAGATGGATATTTCTGAATCTTCTTTTTCACATAATTTTAATCAAACACAACCTTAATCTCATCGACAGACAGACGTAAAAAAGCGCTTAACATCCGATATCCAAATTATTATGTGAAATGGATACGAAAATATAACATATCAGCTCCATTTACTGTCCTACATTTATGGGGTGTTTGGTTGCATGATAATTGAGATTTTTATTTTAATTTTTAAAAATTGTAAGAAAACTTGTTAAAAGAAGTGTTGGACAATCATGATAATTTTATGTTTTGAAAGTGATTTTCTTCTTAAAAAAAAAGAGGGTCTCACCTCTTTCTTTTTTCTTGTGGTCCCCCACTTTGTTTGGTCATGTGTGGTAGTTACTCTTTTTTGTAATCACATCCCTCCAAACATGATAATTTTATGTCATGAGTTGGTTCACTTTTTATTTTAATACAATTTTTTTCATGAAAGTGTACAAAAAATTATCATGCAACCAAACACCCCATTAGGGATGTAAACTAAATTTGATGTTTTGAAATTTTAATTAGATTTCGATAAAAATTAGTGAGTTTGAAAATTACTTTTGTATCTTATAAATTATTAGAATCGAAATCATGTGATTTTATTTTTAATTATTTGATTTTGATGATAAATAAATAAATATAAGTAAAAATAATAAAAGTAAAGTTGAATAGATCATAAAATACGATATATATAAATAGATAGAATAAAAAAATAATTTTTTAAAATACGGTATACCAAATTTTAGTAATTATGTGTTAATTGCGACAAAAAAGTAATCGTAAGCTAATTGTTAATTTATTTTGAATAAAATTTAGTATTTAATATCGAAATCAAAAATTATCGATTTCGATTCAGATAATAAAGTCAAAATTTGATCAAAATTAAGATATAATGATCTTAGAATTATCAAAATCAAAGATAAAACATCTTCGTTTTTATTAGAATTAAAAATCGGATCTTAATGGTTGCGTTGCCGAATCTCATGTCAAACCGGCAGACATTGCCTTTCAAATAATAATAAGGCACAGCCTTTAGCAATCCAATACCTGGAAACCCAGTCATCTACGCACATATATATATTTGACTGGGTTTAAAGTTGGGTATCCCCATGCTCTCTACGGGAATGGGTTGTTCTCAATGATCGAATTGGAAGAAGGAGAAGAAGCATCTCGTATTCTTCATGTCATGCCATGGTTAATATATTTAGAAAAAAAATGCTTGGTTTGGTGACACGAGAGCCTAATTTGTTGATGACATGAGGAAGCGTAAATATCTGCGCAGTAGCGTTGCGAATGGGTTACATTTGGTATTACATGTTTTTAGACCCTAATAATTCAAATAAGGGTCAAGTTATTCTATTTCTAATGTTGGTTGAATCAAAATTACAGCATTTTCGTTTCCTTTCATTTGCGATCTTGCCATCCGGTTCAAAATAATTTGATAATTTTCGAAATCTGTGCTGTAATTTAAATTTTTATTAAAATGAATTAATAGCTGCTATTATCTTATGATTATTTATTAATATCATCGTATATTTATTTCTTAACATTCATATTATTATTTTTAAAATCAAATAAATAAATATAAAATTAACCATTTTTATCTTGATCCCGATAAATTATTCATATATTTTATTTAAATTCTGATCATTTACACGTACCGCTAGGTAGGGATGTCAATGGTTACCGATTATCCGATTATCCGACCCGTTCGTTAGTTAACGAACAACAAGTGGATAGCTTAAATTTTCCGAATAAGCTATCCGCGTTCGTTTACCGATTAACCGTTATCTTAGCGGATGCGGTCATGGATACACCATAAACCGAACCCGAAAACCGTTATCCGTATTCGCTAACTAATATATAATACGATATAACTCACAATTTATGACATCTAAGTATATATGACCCATCTAGAAAATCTTATTGTTCTTAACTCAGGTTCACCCTCCTCCTTGAGATCTTAACATTGGATAAGCCTTGTCTTGACGTCTAACAGTGATGTTTTCATCCTCTTCTGCTTCTTGATGGTGCAATCCACGTACGCACTTTTGCTGTAAATCGACTATCTCATATTTTATGTTGGACATGTATTATTTTGGACATGTAATTAAGATTTTTTTTATCTCATATTTTGTGTTGCACATCTAATTATTTGCTACAGACTCAAAAATTAATTTTACTATGGACTTGTAAATTATTTTTCTATATCTCATGTTTTGTGGTAGATATATAATTAAGAATTTTCTTTTTGTTCATTTCTATAAATAGATACTTTTAATCGTAATATATATATATTTTTATGTGTGTCTTTATCGATAAAATTATCTTTACAACTTTATTTTGCTATGTTGTATTATACGTATGTTATCTCTTTATATATTCGATAACCGTCCGTTATCCGACCGTAAACCATTTTTAAGCGGATAGAACAATGCGGTTCGCGGATACACCCGATACCGATAGTTAACGAAGAGCAAGTGGATACACCTTTTTGTTATAGGATACGGATACGGATAATACTATTATTCGACCCGTATCCGACCCGTTGACATCCCTACCGCTAGGCGCTAGTAGTATAGATAGAGCCTTTTATCGGCTCTCCACGGTTCGCCGTCGCACGTGCGCCACGCTCGTGTCGCACGTACGCCTTCCTTCGCGTCCTTTTCCTTTACCGGTCGTCCTGCTCCTCCGCTCCCACCTCGGTCATCTTCCCCCGGGAACCGTCCAACCCCTCCGGCAGACGTCGGCGTCAGCCCCACCGCCCGCCAGCGGCACAGGCGGTGGACCGTCTCCCTCCCGTCGGCGTTGTCGACCGGAGAAGCTAGCTTTCTCTCCGGCCGGGGTCCACTGAGAAAGGTACCATCTTTGGCTCCTCCTCCCAATCAGGGCGCCGCCGCCGCCGCCGCCGGCGTCGTCCATGACATGGCCTCCGTTATCTACTGCCCGCAGGGGACAACTCACCTAGCCGGCCCTTCCGGCGACCCCCAGAGCCCATCCGGCCACGGAGCAACCGAGGCCAAAGAAAGCTGCGCCCCTCGCTCGGTGCGGCGGGCACGGCGGCAGCTGGCAGGACGGCATCCGAACAAGACCGCCTCCCCCACTTGCCCATCTTCTTCTTTCTCGTCCAATCTACCGCCTCCACTCGTCACGGCATCTCTTTCCGACGGTGACCCGCGCCTCTCCCGAGGCGCCCATCGACGGCTAGGAATAAATTCTGCGGCGGTGAAGGAGAGGCGTCGGTCAAAATCGCCCCCGTCACCGACGCGTCCCCTTCCTTCCCCCCTCACCTCCGGTTCCCCCAAAACCAACGGCGGCGATGCCACACCGCCCTAGATCGCCGTGCGCCGAGCCGAGCCGCCTGGCGCGTGGCGGGGACGACAGGGGGCTAGATCCATCTTTCGGCGAGAACGTCGGCGCACGCGCGTACCCCACGGCGTCCTCCCGCACTCGCGTTATTCCCCGGCCGGCGCCGCGCCGCTCCCTAACAATTCCGCGGCAGGGAACGACCGGAGAGACGGAATAGGCTAACCTAACAGCAAGGAGAGGGAAGAGACCTTCGCCGAGAGAGGGAGAGATAGAGAGCACAGGAGAAGGGGGAGGGGGGACGGGCGCTTGGAACGTAATAGAAAAATTGCATAGAGCTATGAATCGGGCTGCTGCCGCCGCCGCCGCCGCCGCCGCGCGACCGCCGAACCCGGCGACGCCATATAGGGAAGACTGCTGGAGCGAGGGCGCCACCTCCACCCTGATCGATGCCTGGGGTGAGCGCTACCTCGAGCTCAACGGCGGAAACATCCGGCAGAAACATTGGCAAGAGGTGGCCGATATCGTTAACTCCCGCCGAACGGCGCCGCGGCGACCCTCGCGCACCGACGTCCAATGCAAGAATCGGATCGACACCATCAAGAAGAAGTACAAGGCGGAGAAGGCCCGAATCATCGGCTCCGGTGGCTCTGTATCAAGCCAATGGCCCTTCTTCGAGCGCCTCGATCTGCTGATGGGCCGCATACCGTCGGGTACCAAGAAGGCTTCTCCGCCTTCGCCGCTGGCTCTGCCGCTTCCTTACCGGAAGGGGTCCCCCCTGCCGGCCGGTGCCGCCGCTGCCCCGTCCTTGTTGTCGGGGAAGGACTCGTCTTTCTTGAAGAGGAAATACTCAGAAGTTGCTGCCGCCGCTGCGGCGGCACACAAGGATGAGGAAGCGGAATCGGAGTCTTCTAAATCCAGCTCGGAGAGATCGACCAAAAGAGAAACACAGGCGATGGGCGACACCAACTGTACCGGCGGCGACGCCGGCGGCGATGAAGAGGGGGTGCGCGAACTGGCCCGGGCCATTCTGCGGTTTGGGGAGATCTACGAGAGGGTGGAGGCCGCTAAACAGGAGCAATTGTTGGAGCTGGAGAAGCAGCGGATGGAGTTCGTCAAATGTTTGGAGTTCCAACGGATGCAAATCTTTGTCGACTCCCAGATACAGCTTGAGAAGCTGAAGCGATCAAAGAGAGCAGGATCTGGTTAGTTGCAGCATCGAACAACCTTCCTTTTTGCTGTTTAGACTAAATCATGTCTTGTATTCATCTTAAATTCTCGGTGCTTCTACTGTCTGTTGTATTTTAATGCTAGTCTTGATCTGTTCCACTGAGGTGTCGAGCTATTTTTTTATGTGGGGGTATAATCTGTGTGGTCGTGATTTTCAGGGCATTGTCCTTATTTTCAAGTTACCTTTTTTTTTTATCTTCTTCTGCCTTTAGATCAACTTCTGTCTTGCTTTGGTGCACTGTGGTGTGGTGTCAAGCTAATTCCTTTTTATGTGGGGCCTAGTCTCTGTGGTTTTAGTTTATCGGGGCATTGTCCTCATTATTTAATCAAGCTTTGAAGTTTTCTTAATTGTTTATTTATTTTCTTTGATGAAAGCTCCTTTCCATGCCCAAAGATGTCTCTTTATGTTGTTACTTGCATGGACATGTAAGTCTTGTATTGAGAAGCCGGTCCTGTGGCATTGTACTTTTGCCGAAGCCAGCCAGACTGGTTACCTCATCATATTGTTGAATACTTAACTTTACATGTCGGCTTAATGCTTTTACTGCGAGTAATTTTTCTTCTTCTGCAACACTGTTGAAAGAGTTGCAAGAGAAATTACCTTGTAATTCCAAAGCAGATGTTGGTCGGTGGGAGAGATGTTGTGGTTGAGGTGCACCGGGATGTGCCTGCTTGCTCATGTTTTACCCCATTCTACAAGATTTAAGGTTCATAAAGTTGTACTTTTATAGAACTATCAGTAACTCCCTCCCAGCCTACTATCATGTCATTCTTTCCCGTGGATGTAGATATTTAGGGCTCAATCAATGGCTCATTTTTTTGGGATTGCCACATTCGTATTGTACCCTTTGGTTTACCTGTCCAACTATATAAATCAACCAAAGATATGTAAGCCCTCTGATCCTACTTTTCTTCCTGCTACCATGTGCAGTTATCTATTCATGCATGTAAATGTTTACTGATAAATGACAGGTGAAAACTTTGACATTATGAGAAGGGAAGGGGTTGACTGTGAAGCATGTTGGTGTAAGACAAATGGTCTGCCTGGGAGAAGGTTATTAGTCAAGCAAGCCTTATCGGGTATCATTTTAAAAGTGCAATATATAAGGCACACATGAAGTTCCATGGAAAGTGCCGAATTTGAGTTGAAACATACTGTATAAATTCAGGTCTGGAGGAGGTGATTTGTCTTTGGTTAGGTGTGGTTAGAACTAGTCTTGAGTAAGTGTAACTCAACATTGTCTATTGCTGAACAATATGCTTTATGTAGGCTGACCGCATACATCTTGTATCTTTTTTTGTTTTAAGGAAGAACAGTTTGAATTCATGCCGAACACAATAGCCTGTTGGATGTGAAATATAATCATTCAGTTTCAGTTTATATTTTTTAGTTTGGGCTGAGCGGTTGAGCCGTTCATACATCAGGCTTGGCAGATATGTACTAGCATGTCCTGTGAATTCCAAGCGATAGAACCTTACATATAGACTTTTCTAGATATCTTTAGAGGATTTCAATTGTGAGGAGTCATGAACTCCATTCTGCGGGCTGCGAAGTGCAGGGTACATGATTGAATGTGCTGGAATCATCATAAGTTTGATCCTTTCATATGTGCAGCTTGGTCTGCATGCGTCTGATGAAATCTAGTGGCAAACTGAGATGCTTTGATTTCAAATTCTTAAAGGGTGATAATTTTCATGAGACAAATTTTGTTTCTGCAGGCCACATTGCTGGCTCTGCTGGAATCAGTCAGGATCTGTTTGAATCAGCTGATTCCAGCTTTGGATCGAGGTGATCGGTTGGCAAACTGACTTGGCTGCTTGAGGTCAGACAGAATTGGCCAATTCCAGCTCAAATTGGTCAGGATTGAATAATTTAAGGCATACTTGGACTGATTTGGGCTGAGTCATGGATTAACTGTGTGTTGATTCCAGTTGAGTCCTGGCTGATCTTTGCGTCTCCTGTATTGAACAGATTGGGTGTCTCAGTCCTGATACGGGTTGATTCCAATTTGTCTGATCCCAGGTCTGATACTTATTCCAATATCCTTGGTCCGGGTGGTAGTCCTGAATCAATTCATGCCATGTACTCAATCCTTAAGCAGCTGATTGATAAAAATTGATGGCTTCAGCAAGAAATCCACAATCCAAGTTGAACACTTGGATTGGCCAATGCCAATACCAGTCTGGAGGCCTGGAATGGACTTAATTGAGTAGTGCCATTTCAGATCTGTATTGGTGTTTTTAGATTTGTTCAGTTGATTTCAAGTACCCTGGGCTAAGCTTTTGCTCTAGAGTTGTATATACTTGGAGCCTTCGAGGTGGCGATTGGCATTCAGTTTTCAGCTTTTTGTTGTTACACTTACATCTATTTTATTGCTCCTATCTATACCTCTATCACCCTATGTGTGAAGAATACCTTTCTTCTAATCATTATAATTTATTTATACCGTTCTTGCTTGCAAGTTGATTTTACATCGCAAATCTGTAAGGAACCTTACCATATCCTGATACAGGAATGGCAGGAAGTTGAAACTATATCTCATTTGCTTTTGTTTTTATTAAAGTTTTAGTCACTGAAGACAGATAATTAGAAATAGCTTCCATCATTTCGAGTTTATAACACACACAATCTCTCTGGTCTATATGTTACAGAATCATGAGTACTTGGAAGCTTTGATGATGTGCCAACTGCCAAGGTGGTGCGCGGCATTATCAATCGTCTTTCGTGAAGCCGTGAGATCAAGAATATCTTGCTTGAATTACTTGTAGAGAAACAGCAATAACCGGCCGTTGTTTGGGACATGGGTCAGGATTATTCGGACATGTAGCCGTTTCTGACCCGCTGTTTTCTAGGAGTCGCCTCACCTGGCATATGGCCCCAGGGGGCACCTAGGTTTGCTGCCTAGTAATATTTTATTTTATCTGATTTAGTGATAATTAATATTAATTACGTTTTAATATTGCGTGATTGAATGAATATGAGTAGGTTTCGAAGAAAAAGCAGGTAGTCAGTTTTAATATTTAATGTGATTTTAAATGGATGTTCTGTTTGTAGAACCATTATGATTAAGTAATTTAACAGTCTCAGTTAATGCTAATTAATGTTTTGAGTAGTTTTAATTAAGTGGTTATGTTATCAAGTCTATTTAATTATGTTTTCGTGTATTATTAGTTAGTTTGATTAATCTGTGGATATGTATATTTATTTTTTTTCTGTATTCTTTATCATTCACATATTTGTCTAAGAAAAAGGGCGTCTCTTGGTTGCGATCTCCTCGAATAACTATGGTCCGACTTGCTACAGGAAGCGGAGCTACGCCCCCTGTTACTAATTCGCATACATTTCTGGTTCCAATTTCCATAGGTGTTCTTTTATTCTCGCTCTGGATGCTGGTGTTCTATCTTAATCATTGGAATTAATCGTCTGTTTGATTTCACGTTGGAGGTTTGCTCGATTAAATCAAACGGAACGAAGCGGGTATCATCCAACTATAAAGATTAATCTGGTCGTCAACCCTCCAACTATAAAGATTGTCTTAACTATTCTTTTGACTTTTTACTGGGAAATAAGGATAACTTGATGTGATTAATGTTTTTCTTCGCGACAGCTTAGAAGAGAAGATTTGTATATGATGCGGTTGCCTGGTTATACGGATTCAAACAATCCTCGTGTTGTTTACAAATTACATAAATTCTTGTATGGGCTCGAGTAAGTTGCTCAGGCGTGGTTTCAAAGCGTTAAATTCACATTTTCTTGGAATGGGTTTCAAAGGGTCAATCAGTGATCCATCTTTGTTTTTGTACTCAAAGGGCAAGGTAGTCACATACCTATTAGTGTATGTCGATGATGATGTTTCAACTGTTACAAGTCTTACTGTTATCAAATAGCTTATTCAGAACCTAAGACAATCTTTTGCATCAAAAGATCTTAGGTGGGTTAAGAGCCACTTCTATCCCCGGGTGGATGGAGTATTCTCAGTCTCTAATGAAAATTGGATACGACTTCATGAAGTCACCCAAGTGACGGTTCAAATAACAAATCTGGTGAATTGCTATCGAAAAGATTGAATTGTTACCGGTATCTTTTTAACTCACTGTCCGTCGATAACAAGTTGTATTAAATTCAGTAATTAGTTTGTAAATTGTCGGTAATGGTTCAATAATGACTCATTAACTTGTTACGATGAAGTTGAATTGTTTTCGTCATCTTATTAACTCACTACCCATCGTTTTAAATGATCAAGATCGTGATCTTTTTTTATTGGAGATTGAAGGTATTATTTCCACCAAAAAATTGTGGTGATCAGAGCTCGGTGTCGAAGTGTCTCTTCTGTTTTTTGTTCTTCTGCTCTTCACAACACAACAACACGTGTATTATTTCGTAGAAATTGTCAACCCGAACATGAACACTCCTGTTCAACTTATTGTTGGATACACATCGCGCAGAAGAGATGCGCGCGAGAGAAAAACAGAGAGAGGCGAAGAAGATCGTCCGGTGCTCGCGATCAGGCGTTCTTGATATAGACCAGGTGCCTGGCGTCGGCGACCTTCTTGAGGGTGCCCAGCAGCGGAGCCGGCCAGCACCTGCCGGCCTCCTCCCAGAAGAGGAACCCCCGGCAGCCGCAGTCCCTGTCGCACCGCGCCCTGCACTCCCCGGCGCCGGTGACGTTCACCCCTCCCGTGTACCGGGCGAGGAAGTTCTCCACCCCCGCCACCTTGTAGTAGTTGCTCCACGACAAGCTCGCGCGCCCGTCCTTGCACCCCGGCCGCCTCGCCGGCGGCGCGCAGCTCTTCGACCACCCCGTCGGCCCCTTCTTCCCGGTGGGGCACGCCACGCACATCTGGTCCTCGCATATCCCGAGCGACCCGCACCTGCCGGGCTTGTCGCAGGCGCTGGGGTAGTCGTCGTCGGAGAAGAGGGTGAAGGTCTTCTCCCACGCCTGGTAGTCCACTCGGTCGTCGTAGGTGTAGATGACCAGGTCGCCGTCGGGCTCCAGCCGCAGGAACGACAGCGTGCTGTCGTACTTCGTCACCGAGAGGACCCGCCCGCTCAATCGGAGTTCGTAGGAGACGTTGTTCCCCGTGTAGCAATTGAACTCCACGGCGGCGCCGTCCGCCATCGTACCGTAGCCCACTACAGGGTCGTACATGAAGTAGGGGAGCGGCGGCTGGGGAGAGGCGTCGACGTACAGTATGGGGCTCTGCCGCCCCATCGCGAGGCTGTACGCGCCGGGCGAGCCGTCGGCGAGAGATTTCCGGCTGACCAGCCTCTTGGCTCCGCCGACGGGGAGGCTCTGACCCACGAGGAGGGTGTCCGTCGGGTGGTCGAAGCTCTGCCAGAGGAACTTGCCCTTCCGGTTGTAGAGCACGATGTTGCCGCTGGGGAGGACGTCGAGGCCCACGACGCCCTTGTTGGCGGTGCCGGTCGACCAGGCGACGGTGCCGTCGGCGTCGGCGAGCACGAGGTTGCCGTCGGCGGCGAAGGTGAGCGTGGCGTTCTCCCCCACCGGGCGGCCCCTGTTGGCCTCCCACACCCACCGCCGGACGGACTCGGAGCGGGCGGTGCCCATGCGCAGGGCGACGAAGTAGGCGCCGGCGGTGGTGTTGTACCACATGAGCTGGAAGGGGGAGGTGCCGATGAGCATGGGGCGGTAGGTGGCGTCGTACTCGTTTATGTAGATGCCGTACTCGCCCGCGTTGACGTACCTGAAGGTCTGGTTGGCCGGCACCCTGTCGACGACGGCTGCCCCCGTGGTGGCGGCGGCGGCGGCGGCCAGGAGGAAGAGGAAGAGGGGGAGGCGCTTCCCGGAGGACAGCGAAGCCATGAATGGCTAGCTAGCAGCTGGGACTGGGAGGAAGGGTGTTGGGATGATCTGATATGCGGAGGTAGGCAAGGAGAAGGGGGCTCCTTATGTTATGAAGGCCGGTTCAGACGACGGTTTTAGATCAATCATCCTTCCCTCCGCACTCGCTGGTTTCGAGGGTTGTTTTGCGGTGGCCAAATTTCGGCTGTGAAAGTCGCTGCTCCGATCCAAGTAGGTTCGTGGGCAACACGCGGAATTTGACTGAAACGAAATATTAAACAGGGTGGTTGGTGGTCGCAGGATAAATCAGGTTTTTTTTATATACAAAGTTAGTTTTGCGATAAATTTTGTTAAAGGTTGAATACTTTTTTGTGAGATAATATGGAACGAACTAAATCACGTGACTAACCAACAATCGTGTTGATTAGTAATTTTTTCATTAGTGTACTTCCAACAAAATATATTTAACTTTCTAATTTTTTCAACTCAACTTCTAAAATATAGTTAATCGGCGTCATTGATAGTTCTTTGATTTAATCTTTTAACATATTCACAAATCGAAGTGTTACAATCTATTCTTCTTAAAAATTTGACGCTCTTGTCAAGATCACACGCACCGCATATCACATATCTAGGCGAGTCACATTAGATTTTCTGGCTAGATCATGCTCTACTATCACATGTAATGATCGACTAAATTAGCTGACTAGCTAACAACTGTGTTAATTAGTAGCCTTCTCAGAAGATCACCCATCTTTAGTCTGCTCCCAATAGAGCACGCTTAACTTTGGAGTTTTTTCAACTCAACTTTTGAGAAATAGTTAATCGGTGTTGTTAGTTGTCCACTGATTTAATCTCTTAACATATTCACAAACTGGTGTGTTACATAATAGGCGAGAACTCAAAACTCGATTTGATAAAAGCTTTATGGATGGACAAGCTATAAAAAATAAAATAAAACTCAATCAAGTAAAAGAGATGAACTTGAACAAACCAACGTTTGACTGGCTATCGAGTAGCTAGATCCGATACTCAATTAAATATTTATTTAAAAATTATTAGGTAAATATCAATTGTTATACATAGTGTCATTCAACTATACATATAATAAGTTAAAATAAAAGTTAAACTTGGGTTCAAACATAAACCGAGTTTCATAAATGAGTTCATGTTCAAGTTTCACAAATTAATTTAAATAGAGTCCACTCCTCCACCTCTCCCAAACCCTCCCTCACTCCTTTTACTTTCTTATCACTCTAAGACTCTCATCACTCTAAGGAACCTATCTTTGTGAGCAAAAACATTTCAACGAAAAAAAAAACAATTTCTATCACATTGAACAAATGGTCTGTTTTTGAGCTGAAAATTTCCTTTTTTTATAGGGTTTGATAGTTTTTTTCGATCCAACGAATGATATCTCGCTATTGAAACACATTTATCAAGTTAACTATGTATATTCGCGTTCTACTACCATTCTCACCCAACTTTCCTATTATTTGGTCAATACATGTATTATATTGATTAGAAAATATCAAACCAAAAAATTTAAAAAATAAGAATTTTGGGTGAAAATTACACCTGAACATAGATGTACATATAAAATTTAGATAAATTATGTTAGAAGAAGCAAGGTCAAATTTTTTTATTGAAGATGTTATGTTGTTTCAAATCACCCTACTCTGGACGCAAGCCGAGCCAACCCAAGTCCTGACTCCTGACCCACTCTCGACCTGGTCTCAACCGTACCTTGATTTGCAGCCACAAGATCCATATACCTTTTTTCTAAGGGAAAAATAATTAGGAACCCAATTAGTAAAACAACTTTAATGAAAAATCCAGTGACGGAATACTACGTGTAAAAAACCCAATCGCCTAAATACTTATAATGAAAAACCCATTCTGTTGGGTGTGCCGTGAACTCACCGTTTATGCATTTATTTTTTCCTTTTTTACTCCCGCCTCCATGAGAAATGTTGCAGCCGGAGACATCCGTGAGAAATGTTATCTACTTTTTCATCATGACAATATTCGTAAATTAGTATTTACGTAATATTTACGTTACTTTATTCATTGTTGAAAATTTTCAAATACTATAGGCTTCAAATATTATAGAATTAACGTCGGAATGTTCATAATTTTTCACAATGAATTTAAATGAGTGATGAATTCCATTTTTCTATGTTTCTTATTGTGTGTAATCCCCTTTTTTATTTTTTATAATTTTTTCACATTAACAATATTTTAACAGACGGTACAACCATTTTTTTATATTTTTTCAATATTTAAACCATATTTCTATTATTTTTAAAATTTTATATCCTCAAAACAAATTCTGACTAGGTCGTTCTTATTTTTTCAACATTTTCTAATTTTTTTATAATAAAAAATAAGATTTCTACGGCAAAAGTGATGTATCACATTTATCACGTGAATATTTTTATTTATTTTAAATATTCATCGTACACACTTTCTTAGAAGCAGCACCGATTCAAACTTCTGTCCAGGGGTAAAAGAGACTTTTTACTATGCCATCTAACAGTTACCATCCATTTTGGGGCGGAAACTATAATAATTCCTCAAATTGGATTTTTTATTAAAACAATTCGGACACTGAGTCTCCTGTTGAAGTCATATTTGTAAACTGGGCCTTCCGTTAATTCCTCCTTTTTCTAATTGTGGTCCGTCACCATTTCTAGATATCCTTAGGGTCCATTTGTTTGCACGTAAAATGTGTTACCTGGACACGTTTTCCCAAAATGGTGATCCTTCTGGTTATTTGGTTGCATGTAAACGACTGGTCAAAGGAAAACAATCTCCTTTGACCATGTCGAAAGCAGGATTTCGGCGCCCCAAAATTTTGGACGGAAACCGTTTTCTAGAATGGGTGATAAAATTGACCTGAAAATATTATTTTGTTAAAAAAATATATTATTTTTGAATGAATGCTGTCAATTTTAATAAATGTAAGTTACATTAACATATTTTATTTAAAATTTATTTCAGTAGATAAAAACTAAGTTCATTAATAAAAAATATTTTTTATTTATATTTGGTGATTGACATAAGTACTTCAAATTATATTTTTTATATAAATAAAATAATATATCATATTTTAATATATTATTAAAATGTTATGGATCTAATCTTTTTTAACATGATTTATTTTTATGTGCTATCAAATAAAGTAAATATTTTAGAGAATAAACATTTTATATTTAATTATTCTATTGTTTAAATTTTAAGTTGGTAGATATCAGGAGCATGTTTTATTGACAAAAATTATATTTTTAGGAACTATGTAACTAAAAATATTATAACACAATATTTAAGCAACATAGAAAATATTTTCAGAGCAACCAAATGTGACCATCTGGATTTCAAATTCTCTGAAAATGTTATGCAACGTAAAAGGTTTTCAATGATTTTAGTTTTACTGGGATCCAAATGGACCTTTAGTTTCTACCATTTTCTTGTCATACTTCAACAAGCATAATATTTTCATGTCATATCTTAGATTTTATTTTAATGTATAACTTTTTAAGAACTTATAGTTTGAGCTACATTTATCTAGTCTCTTGAAACTTTCTCTAAAGTAAAGGTGCAGCCATTATCATTCAGAATAAGGTGACACTGCTTTAATCAGTTTTTGATACTCTGATATAGACCCAGTTCGGTTTGCCTCTATGGATGACGTGTCTGATCATGTATTACGATGTGCTTTCTATGCGAAATATATTTCGTACCCAAAGCATGTTAAAAGGGCACTTACCAGTAATCACGACAATGAGACATCTTATGAAGTGATTTAGAATATAACAAGTGCAAGAAGGGGCTTTTAATTTTATGAACAATAAAACACTTCAGACGTTGGTTTTGGAATCTTCCCCCTCCGCATTCAGAATCGCTTTCACAACTATAAGCAAAAGTCAACGCCCAAGTTTGTCAAATTTCGGCTAGGAAATTAATACGCCATTCTTATCCATACAAGTCCGTGGTCAACCTGCCGACACTTTGACCAATCCCGACATTTAGGGACTGTTTGATACCATAACATTTTGGAGATAAATCTGGATTATCTCCTAAAATTTGAGGATAACTCAAGTTTATCTCCGAGTTATCCCCTACCAAACTAACGCTCAAGTGCCAGCTGCATTTACACAGCTTCTTGAGAATTAGTTTCCCATAAATAATTATTAAGTAGGGGTGCAGTCAAAGAATTAATATGGTCACACTGCTCTGCAGTGTCTGATAGAACCAGTTTGCCTCTGCTTTGCATGTAGATGGCATATCTTTGGTTATGTTACGACGAATTTTCTCTGCGAAATATGATTTAGCGCCTGCTAATCAAGATTAGGCTACGTTTTAGACGAAAAGGATGCCAATCTTTTGAGTAATTACGCTCTAATAGAGTATAGAGAGTAATTACGTTCTAATAATATATACTTGGATTTTATTGCTCTAGCTATATCTTAGAATATGTACATCATCACACCGTGATCACCAAACATGTAAAAGGTTGCGTTCTTCTGTGCACTTTGCCAGGGAGATGAACTAAAAAATGGAACGTACGCATGTAACGATTTGGAGAAAGATAGTCTCTATAAGATAGCAAACAACGCTCAATCAAAGGGAGAAGAGAAAAAAATTACGATACGAATAAGATGTAACATCATGAACCGTGTAGTAGGCTAGAAGAGCAGATCAAGGATAACGGAGAGGGATCCTTGGCTCTAGGCCAGGTCCAGGGCCCCTTCATGCCACGTCATAAAATTATATTTTTGCAAATAATAATGTATATATCTATGTGGGCCGCGCTTAAGTGTAAATATAGATCGGTTGACCGTTCAAATGCGCGTTTTATCTTATCCTTGAAAAATACGTTAACGACCCAAGCTAATTCGATCAGTTTAAACGCGAGGTTAACCGACGACCAGCATGCTCATGGTGATTACCGTCCACCGCGGGCGTTTATTCGAAGAAGACGAGATTTCACACGGACCAACAACAAGAAGCAACGACGGCGAAGAAGATCGATACGATCCTCGGGGAGCGCCGCCGCCGGAACCCTAGGTCTTGATGTACGCGACGTGCGAGGAGTTGGAGACCTGGCCGAGGGTGCCCAGCGCCGGAGCCAGCCAGCACCGGGACGCCTCCTCCCAGTAGAAGAAGCCCAGGCAGCTGCAGTCCGCGCCGCACCGCCGCTTGCAGTCCTCCGCCGTCACCGGCCTCATCCCTTTCGAGAACCTCGTGAGGTAGTTCTCCACGCCCACCACCTTGTAGTAGCTGCCGGTCGCGCCGCCTGCAGCTTTGCAGCCGCCGACGCCGCCGCCGGGCTTGGGGGCGCTGCAGCTCTTGCTCCAGCCCAGCAGCCCCTTGGGGGTGGGGCAGGCGACGCACATCTCGTCCGTGCACACCCCCAGGGAGCCGCACTTGCTGGGCAGGTCGCAGCCGGGTTGGATGGCCCTGGTGCCGTCGGAGAAGAAGACGAAGGTCCGGTCCGTCGGCTCGGAGTCGACCTGCTCGCTGTAGGTGAACGCCACGAGGTTGCCGTCGATCTGCAGCCGGAGGATGGAGATGGTGGCGTTGAACTTGGGCCTCGCCAGGTACTGACCCCCGAACGCCAGATTCCACACGTTGTTGTCGTCCGGCTCCGCCCGGAAGGTCATGTTCGTCACCGGGGAAGACAAGGAGAAGCGCCCGTAGGGCAGAGGCCGCCTCTTCGGAGAAGGCGCCGCTGCGTCGTCCATGTAGTAGAGCGTCACCGCCCGGGGCTCCAGCACCAGGCTGTACTTCCCCTCGGAGTTCTCCGTCTCCGACTCGCGGCTGACCAGCTTCGTCGGGCCGGTGAGCCGGAGCGTCTGGCCGACCAACAGGGTGTCGGTCGGGTGGTCGAAGCTCTGCCACACGAACCGCCCCCTGCCGTCGCGGAGCACGAGGTTGCCGGTGGAGAGCAGGCTGATGCCGACGACCCCCTTGCCGGCGGTGCCGGTGGACCAGACGACGCGCCCGTCGGCCTCCGCCAGCACCAGGTCGCCGTCGGCGCCGAAGGTGAGGGTGGCGTTCTCGCCGACGGGGCGGCCGCGGTTGGCGTCCCACACCCAGCGGAAGAAGGGCTCCTGGCGCTTGAGCCCCAGGCGGAGGCCGACGTAGAAGCGCCCCGGCGTGGAGTTGTGCCACATGAGCTGGTAGGGGGCGCCGAACAGCGGCGTGCCGCGGTAGCTGTCGTCGTACTCGGTGATGAAGGGCCCGAACTCGCCGTCGTTCACGTACCGGAACGTCTCCGACTCCGGCACCTTGGCCACCACCGCGGCGGCGGCGAGGGCGGAAATTAGCAGGCACAGCCAAGACATCGCCGCCGGGGACATCTCGCCGTCGTTGTGTGGCCGACGCTCTGCTCGGTGATGTATGTAATCGCTCTTTTACCTTGATTTATATAGCGAATCCGGCCGGTTTGAACCGTGTGATCGGAGTTCTTACAAATTATTTGATCTCCGTGATTTATACCCTATATAATTCCCCATCCATCCGTGTAATTTTTCTTTTGGTATTTGAATTGTTTTATCTGGGTACGTACGAACGGTTCAACTCTATTGAATTTTCCCCCCATGAATTTCAACGATAAAATATAGTCTGCAAGACCATTTCTCCCGGTCTTCATCTGATCAGAAAAGAGCTGTATTTTATCAAGGATATATATATATATTAAATGCTGTCATTTTCCGACAACCTGGCGAGCGTCCGGTCCGGCTGCTGCGCTGCCGGGCATCATTCATTGGTGTCGGTTCCCTCGTCTTGCGGGAGACACGACGAGGGCGGTTCATTGTTTTGCGAGTGTTTTTATTCTGTAACAGAGAAGTTCATACTTTTATTCAATTCTGATGAGAATAATATATATAATTAATATTTAAAGGCTAAACCTGTATAAATAGCTAGATGTACGGATGTTGAGAAATAAAGGTAAAACACTTTAAAATATTATATCAAAAAGTAATGACAGAATAATATCTTTTCCGAAGTCACTTGCCCGCCCGGGTTGTCTGGTTTGGTTGTGCGACGATTCGGTCCTTGTCGCAACCTTATTATTATCTTTTCCAACAAAATTTGTCAGCAAAACGTGATCCGTCGGGGTCGTAATCTTATGTTTTCTGCAGATACTTCTTTCTTAAATAAAAAAGGTAGATGATCTTACTCGTTCATATCAACACATCTCTTCGTTATATTTTTGACAGATTTAAGATTTATCTTAACATCATTACTTATATATATATTTATTATGCAACCAAACACTCGGTTGTTTTTATCAAATTTTGAAAACAGATACGGAGTCCGACAGGCTCGCAGTCTTGGCGGCGGGGAGTTAAAACAAAAGAAAAAAAAAAAGAAGGAAGAAAAGAAAAAACTCCGCCTGCCGACGACGACGGTGCAGGAGATGGGGGATATGACGGGGGCCGCCGATCTTGACCGCGGGGCGTTGAAAGGGCGACGACCGGAGTTAATACAATACCGACGGATAGGATAAGATAGGGATATAAATGATAATAATAATGATAATAGTAGTAGTAGGAGCCACAGACAGACAGCCCACAGGGCGGGAGGGTAGATTAGATCTAAAACTAGTAAGAGCCGCCGGCGGCGGCAAAGTTGGACGGGGGCAGCCTTTTATCTTGTCGATTTTCGAAGTAACTTACTTGGTGTTAAATATTCCAGTAAAAAAAGAAAGAAGAAGTAATGCAGCCCCGCGGATCTTTGATAGGATAATAGAATATTCTCGGCTAACTGGCCTGCGCATATCCTCCGTCGTCGGCAATGCGGTCGGGGTGGTGTTCGTGGTTTAGTTGGATTTGATTTGATTTTTAAATATTTTTTTTAAATTAAAATAAACTTAATTATCTTTTAAGTCGAATTAAATCGAATCGAATTAATCCGGTTAGATTCGATTTAGTTCGGTTCAAATAATGTTTTATTAAGATACAGTAGATATATGAATATGTAAATTTATATTGCTTGTTTTGAATCATATTCTATTAAAATTTTATGTGTATATTTATAAATTACATTAATTTTATTTCAAAAACTCTCGACACAGATTTATTTTTATAAAGAAAGATACGTAAGTACTACCTGATGTATAATTCAAACTAAAATATTTAATCTAATTCGAGTCACTCGATTTATCGGTTTGGTTTGATTCGAAGGATCATGGAAATCAAATCGAATCGATCGGTAGTTCAAACCAAATTAAATCGAACCAAGTACCGACCTGGTTTAAATTTTCGGATCGAACCGAACGGTGAACAATCCTAAACACAGTGAATCAAGTTGTGGGTTTCGACATCATCTAAAAATCTGGGATTATCCGATTTGTGATATGCTACCGATGCAGTGGGTGTTGGTCGAGTAATCTCCCAAACTGATCGATCCCAAACATGATTATTTGGGGGGGATAAAGACGGCCAAAAAAAAAAAAATCAGCTTCGGCCCAAGCTTCACTGATTTTTCTTATTGGTTCTTCCCATGAATTGATGTCCCCCTTGCATCCCTACTTCTTCCATATCCACCACCACAGGAAATTAGGTGCAGCATGAATGAGTTAGCTAGCTAGCTAGTGTGGATAAGAGAGAAGAAGAAGAGTTGTTTCTATGTTGAGCAGAGCTTGAGTATGTCCCCTACTTAAATATTTATCAAAAAAAAACAAATAAATTATGGGTGCTCAGTATAGCTATATAGTAGTACTGTCGATTAAATCTACGAAATAAATTAGGTTCAAATTTTGTTGTTTCAGCGGAGGCTTGAGTTACAACCAAGCCGAAGTTTGAGTTTGGTAAATAAATTTATATTGAGCTCTGGAGGAATAAATCCAAGAAATATTCCTCTTTGAATTTGCGATGGATTGTTACATAATGCCCTGTTTGGTAACACTATTAGGTACCTCTATCACTATCAATTTTAAAATTGATATTGATAGGAATCATTAAGAGGTGTTTGGTTAATTGTATCAATTGTAAAATTTATAATCCAAACAAAGCATATCATGTAATACAAGTGACAACTTGTATTACTTTTGATATTGATACTCTAACGTTTGAAAATATTAATATCAATATTGACATAATACCAAAAATGAAACTCTAACTAAACAGGTCATAAATCTTCTTAACATATGAAGGAGAGAAGAGGTACTTCGATTTGATAGGGAAGAAATAGCCATCAAGAACTAGCTAACCCCCTAAATAGGTGGGTTATCCCCACGAAATGCAATCAAGCAATACTCATCGTAGAGTCCCAAATATGTCTTCTTTAGGAAGATATAGATAGAATAGAGCTTGAAAAAGTTATTTCTTGTGCACTTCTTTTCGAAAATTTTTTTACTAAAGTAAAATAAAATAGGTAAAATTATCATGGTTGATGAGATATGATCCTAAAAGTGTGGAAGACCATGTATGACAGCAAACCGGAGGGACCACAAGAATTAAAAAAAGGGGTTCCACTTCTTTTTATTCAAGAAGAAAATGTTCATGAAAACAATATTTTTGTCATGATTACCAAACAACACTTTCAACAATATTTGCTGCAAAAATGATTTTTAAGGTGAGAAATCCAAAGCACACCTCGTAAATTAAATTCTAATCCAGACACTTCGCTACGCTTGAGCTTATCATTTTCTTCTCCACCCTATGATTGCACGAGGCACTCTCGATCTGACGTCATCCCCACATCATGCTCACCTATTCACATATTCTGAGTTTGGATCATCTCGGTCTTTGGATAGAGGGAGTATCCTCAATCTCTAATGAAAAAATATCATGATTTCAGCCATGAATTATTATTAGTAAACTGTTATCGATGTCTTACAAATTCACTACCAAATTTAGTACAACCCGTCACCGATGGATAGGGAGTTAATAAGGCGTCAGTAACGGTTTATTATTTTTCGATAACGGTTCACCAAACTTATTATTTGAACTAGATCTTATATTAAGATCATTATTTGAAGATTCTGATTAACAATTAAATTCGAAATTTTTTGAAATCTAATATTAAGAGAAAATATTAGGTACTTTGTTTAACATGAAAGGATAAAAAAAGATATGTTCATTGAAAATTGGAGCGTGATGATATTTTAAAAAAACGGACCTAATAGTAAAGTGTTCTTCAAAATGGACCTAGTGATAAAGTGCTCCTCTTGAAACCTACCTAATGTGCATTTTGTCATTTAAAAATATACAGAGATTTTCGGACAAAGCTGGAGACTTTTCTTTCGCCGCCGGCGGCCGGAACTCTAGATACGGCTTGGTTGGACCCTTTGAACAGGTGGCCGGGAGGAGGAGAACAGCGGCCCGTCTCCTTTCACCACCTCGCCGGCCGCCGGCGGCGCCCCGACACGAGGTCGGGCCGGAGAGGTCGAACCTGCGTGGCTTTCCAGCCTGGCACCACGGTCAAACGCTGACCTGCCGGCCCAGTTTTTTTGGGTCACGGAAAAAGCAGGTACCTGCCGGCCCAGTTCGATTGCATGGATTGGAGCCTCTCGAGGAGCAGTCGGACCCATAAGTCCGCTCCATCTATCACGAAGAAAAAAAAACATGAATTTTATATTGTAAAAAATATATTTATTCTTAGACGAACTTCAGTTATTCGTGGCCTTGAAATTGCTCTAGGAGAGGACCAATATTGCGCAAACAAGTATTTTTTTAAGTTTTGTTTTTTTTAATTTACGAAAGGACCGATCCAGACCGATTTCGAATCCATCGGTTTCCTTCCCTCTTGATCGGGATCGATCTAGGGGCCGATCCTGACCTAGACTATCCAGAGGCCCGACTGAAATGCACTCCCTATCGAAAGTTGATTCGCAGATTTGTACAAGTTATCTACCGTGAAAGAAATGGAGATGACTTATGTCATTTTTGGTTTGCATATTAAAAGTTAATACAGTAACACTTTTGATACTGCCACCGGACGGATAAGTGTACAAGAAGACACTTTGAATATTAAAATAATACTTATATAGGTGTTCAATAGGGCCTGATATAAAAAAAAAATGTAGAAGGCAACATCTATGGGACTTGCAATTCTCAAGAAATTTCAAGACTAATAAAATTTAAAATTTTATTCAGTTGACAAGTCTATTAAACTCTGTCGAAATATAAGCGACCTTAAATCGAATAGCATGGTTCGGAAATGGGAAGAAAAACAGACGCTACTCAATGGAATCTGCTACAAAATATGCTTAATAAAGGAGGAGAGCAAATTGAGGGAATAAATCATATCGTTTGGTACAGAACAACCGACTTCCTATAAAATCAAATTTTGTTCATGTGGAAGCTAGTGAAGGATAGACTCCCCAACTTGTTCTATGCTGAAATAATGGATCCTTCATAGCAAGTTGCCCATTTTGTATGGAGACTGGAGAGTGTTCTTCAGATAAAATGATTTTCGTTAAGGGACATGGACAATCAGAACCACTTCATTTATTTTTCTTACTGGGACAAGATGTTGAGGAGGATATATTTATATGGAAGCTATGTCTGCCCGCGCTCTTCTTCGACTGTCTGCACACGGCGTGATAGAAGATGTTTCAACTCTCATTTTGACAGTGTATAGAAGATGTTTCAACTCTGATTTTAAGAGTGTCTTGTCTATCATCTTATTATATTTATCTTCTTACCAGGTGGCACATCTATTCTATAGGCTAGTGGGTAAGGTTCTCTCCTGTTTGAGAAATTGGAGATCCTTCTCTGTCTATCACTTCAAGTCCTAGTCTCTTTGTCTTCTATTCGAACTTTTGTTTCTTGCCCTGCTCCTCTCATTTGTGGTAGCTCTTCATTGTACCGTGTCCTTTTGTTTCTACATGTGAATTGTGGCCTGGGTTTGCCGGCTACCTCTAAAAAGGACATAATTTGGATTATTCTACCTTTTCATCTCCCCTTCATTCAACTACTTCAAAACATTTTGCCTTGTTGCTGTACAGTAGAATTTTTCTTTCAACACTAATGAAAGCTTAGGTTCATATAGAACCTATATTGCCAACCTCTACTTCATCCATCCTATTTTAGCCCTAAAGTTAACATTCCTGCTTCATCCTCTACCTTTTTTATGATTGAACCAAGATATTCAAATAGGTGTGTTTCGACTTTCGAGAGGATATTACTCCTTCCATGTAAATTCTCACATGTTTGTAATTTTTGGCCTTCATTAAACTCAACGTATCAATGTTTGTACTCTTAGTTTTGTTTCAGGATCTGTTGTCTTCCAAATTTTAAACTTCCTACTAACTCATCGTGTCTCATCATTTTCCTTCCAGCCAAGTTGGTCCATCATGCATATCCTAAACACCAATTACTCTAACACCCATAATATATATATATGTATATGCATGTATATATATTTGAAACTTTGTCAGATGCCTTTTCCAGAATACAGAAAACCATGTAAAAATCTCTTTTTTTTTTGGCAGGTGATTTATGCATTGAGCAGTCTAAGGTAATAGTGTTGGTTCGATCGATCGGAGTCCAGAACATGAGTATTCGAGTATTGCCTAGTCCTGGGTGGAAGTACCCACCAGCTGATTTCTTCTAATCGGACAGAAGGAACAGTTTCTCCCTTCTATGCTTGTTAAAACATTCTTAGCGCGCCTTGTGTTACTATATATTATTTAGCAGATTTCAGAATCTTCTCAACGCATACTTCCACGCCTACGTGAAGGGAGACACAAGCACACCATCAGCCAATACCGGAAACCGCGCGTCATCTTCTTTTGGCTGGCGATGGTGTTTGTTTTCGGTTAAATTAGGAGATGGTAGAAATGAAATTCAAAGGAAGAACTCTCCATTTTGTGGATTGCTTCTTGGTTTGTTGTGCTGTCGTCGTCGCCTACGTTTCCATCGCGTACAATAATGATCAGCTCGCGTCAGTGACGGCGACGCCAGTCTCCTGTCTCCTAATTTTTCTTCGAGCGGAATTAAGTCGTACGTGTCATCTTAGTTAGTTTTGATGTCGATGTGCTCATCTTAATTAATTAGCTAGTTCTGATGTCGATGTGCTCCAAGATCCATCGATGATATTCACTATATATTATGCTCGTGATAAAATCATATCTTCTGGGAACCATTATATATATTAATGCCTCTTCTCGATCCATTCTGCTTGGGAGGATAACTTCTAACGTACCATCTCTTCCCTAACGGAGGCGGGCAAGTAGCGTAGTATTCCTTAGCCCGGCCGTCCACTTTTCGACGTTGACGGCGTCTACCAATTACCAACGTTACCGGAGCCTAGTTTTGATAGCTAAATCAAGCCGATGCACCAAGTTTTGTTCTTCCATACACCTGATCGTTTATATACCCGAGGTATATACATTAGCAATCGATATGAACTATGTTAACGAGATAAACGAGAAGACTACTTCACCTAAACCTACGCTGAGGTTACCTGTATCTGTAATAGTCGAGTAAAACCGAATGGGAGCTACAAAATCAAATGCTTCCTGTGCGCCCATTGACAAATCAATCGTGTTCCAATCATCGAACGTTAACAATTGATGTCGACACATGACACAACCGGTCGGATTCGGTAACGGAATCACAAAATTCGATTCCGATTTCGATAAGAGATAAAGTACTGTTCCAATTCCGATTCCGATAATTTCGGAATCACCATGTTCCGATTTCGATCCGATTTCGATTCCGTTATCGAAATCAGAATCGAATCCGATAATTTTCGATTCTGATATTAGATATTAATTTTTATTCAAAAATTCAATAATAATTCACATATATTTAATAAATTTTGATATAATATTTTAAAACTTTTATTTTTATTATTTTATATATTATATTTTATGATTTATTTAACTTTATTTTGATTATTTTACTTATATTTATTTATTTATTATCGAGATCGGATAAACGGAAATGGAATCACTTGATTCCAATTCCGATAAGCTATCGGAATATCCGATTCCGATAGCTTATAGGACACAAAAACAGTTTCCAAACTCGTTAATTTTTATCGGAATCAAATCGAAATTTCGAATTATCGAATTCCGTTTACACCCGTACACGGTTACCTAAATGACATCATTGCCGACTATTCAGCAAAATATTTAAAACCCAATCCCCTTTCGGTGTTCATATAATTTTCTTACTGCCTCCCCCCCCCAATTTACGTTATATTATTTTCTTTTAAACATCTTCAATCTATAGGAACTCTAGTCATACGACGCATACCTTGGGAGACTGAAGATACTTTACAACTTATTAGAACTTTATATATATATATATATATATCGTGCTTTGAGTTAGACCTAAAATAGGCACTCGAATCGTTGTCACGTACGAGTTAAAAAGAAGCTGTTAAATCAAAATGCTTCTTGTACTATCACAACCTTTGATCGATCACATAATCTTCCAGCCGTCTAATAATAACCTCCAAGATAGCATCTATTCTAGCCATTTCGCAAAATATCTAACTCTTACTCGTTTGGATTCGTCAGTATGATTCAGTCCACACGCGCCCTCCTTGGGACGGTAAAAATGCCGCCCACCTCCTCTCTTTTGAACTAACCCTGCTGCCACAACAATTTGTCGGGGGCAGTGCTTAACGTGGATATCAGGAGATTACGGTCTCCTCCTAATTAGTCTACCAATGAACGATCATCACAGACGAAGAAAAGAACCCCACGCCGGATGGCAGACATTTTGATATGATCAAACGAGTAGAGACACGGCAAGGCTGAATTTCAGGCACCGAAAACCTACTGATCTCCATTCAACATGGGGGGAAAAACTAACATTCACCACATCCTGCTTATGCGCGCCAGATCATTACATGTTTTTATCACCAAGAAGCACCCATCGAAAAGCAAGACATGCATGTAAACAAATAAAAGCTAGAACCCGTGCAACCTCCTATCCTGCTTAACAATACAGATGACACAAAGGGAAAAAAAAACTGTACACACGTTCCAGTCATAAATTTTTTCGTTTTGGATTTGCCTCGTGGAGTTCAAATATTTCCTTCTTTTTTATTTACTTTTTACACCTATATACGTGTCAATCTGCAAAATGTAAAATACCTAGCAGCAAGAATAAAAATTCCAGAAAACAAAAGGTCACGTCGAACGGGACTATTTCGTTTTTCATTAATCCTTTCCTACGTTTCAGCAGACTGCAAAGTACTAAAGCCACGTAGTCCCATCAGCATTTCGTCTTGCCCGTGCTTCTGCAAGGGAAACAGCCATGGCCAACATCATTTGCTCCTCAAAACTCTCTGGAACAAGGTGGTTAGCCGGCATGCCAACACCATCGGGATGCGTTGGCACTGCGTCGACCGTGTAATCAGAACCTGCGTAGCTGGTGCCAGCCTCTGCAATCTCAGAGCCATGATCAACGTTCCATTCACCCTCCTCCCTCTGCACCAGTGCCCTACCAGTACATGGGGACACCTCAATCCAGTTCTCCGATGAATAGCCCCCCGTGACCCTACCCCCAGTGAATAGGGGTGGTGGTGGTGGTGGTGGTAACATCCCAGCCGTGTGGTAGTTTATTCCCGAGACATTGGCAAAATCATTACTTGTATGTTGGCGTTCGGCCAGGGCAGCAACCGCACAAGCAAGACCCCCAGAAGGAGAACCTTCGGAAGAGGCAGAGGCCCCTGGACGAAGGGCATAACCATACTCTGTATATGGCAAATCAGCTGAAATGATGCCTCCAGAATCTGAGTTTCCATGGGAACCATGATCCTAATCAAAAGGAAAGCTGCATCAGGCATAATAGCTTGAGGAAAAACAAATACACTGTCCCCGCAACATAAGACACTTTCAATAAGAAAGCCGTCAGCAAGGAGCAAAAATCCATATTAAAATATCATATTGCTGACAACAGCCAACTGAACAGTAACCAAGCCATCTTAGGTGCTAGGATCCACAAGCATGGTAAGGTTTTTAGTGCAAATCGTTGTTTCTATGCATAAAAATGTGAAACACAAATTGATGACGTGAAACATGATACCGATGTAAACAAAAAACAAAAGTATGATAAAGCATAGAAAGATGTATGATAAAAATGACCTGAACAGTAGTAAAACGAAAAAAAGTAAAAAAATAGTCATAAGCATATTTTCTAATCATTATCAGTTGTTGCAATCAACAACATTTCACTGGCAGTACAAAAGATCGTCCAAGTGTGATATCAATGCAGCTTACGAACAGTATAGGATAGCAAAAGATAAAAAAAAACTAATAGAAGGACAATATGTGAGTATTGAATATATATATATAAAAATACATATGCAAAACCAGAATTAAAGAAGGTAAATAATATATGTATAGATTAACAAAGATGAAAGAGAAGATATCAATATCTTAACCAACTTTGAGTACCAAGGATAATGAAATAAAGACTTTGGTCAAAGACTATATTAAAGAAAGATTGATAAGTTATGTTGATAATCTTTCTAATGATAGCTTGGATAGAAACATAGAAGGTATAAAAGTATAATAGAGAATAGTATGAATTTAGGAAGATCTGATTTAAATAAGTTGAAGACACACTGGTGATGATACAAATGGACCAGGCATGTGACCTCAATAGAATTTTGGAAATAGAACGCGTGAAGGTACTGAAAGCGGATGATTATGATACGACAATTTTGTAAATAAAGAGAGAAACAAAGAGGATTTAAAGTGTCAAGCTGTCAAGCTGGCAAAGGAAACAAATGCTATGGAAAAGGGCCTGGAAAATGAGCCCACAATTAATAAAGAGAAACTGTCAAACTGCCGGACAGTGAGCTCAAAGACCCCCTTGGAAAACAGAAGAAAAGAAAGACACCCACGATTAACAAAAGAAGAAAACCTAAGCAATTCACAAATCAACTGCATTGAGCTTCTTCCCCAAAGACAGTTGAATTTATACTAATCCAGAGACCAAAGTGGCCTGAAAAAAACCCACCAAACTTGTATTAATGGAGCTGTAATGTCCACAATATAAGACAAGATCAACAACCAACCAAAGAAGCTGGAGTGGAACTGGACAAAATGCATCGAATTGAGTAAACTGAACCCAGAAGATCTCTGGTGGCAAGCATCCATGCAAAACTCTGCATTATAACAGTCACCTTCACAAAAATGTCCAATCACTTTCATGGTGGGAGAGGCATTAGATAAAGATATTCCGTCCAATGTAGGCTCTATCTTCTGGTTGTACTACTACTAAACAGATGCTCGAGCAAAAACCTTGTGTTGGATTTCTGGGCTAGGCGCTTGGATGGAAAATCCGATCTCACGTGTGAAAACGTGGGTAACACTAGTGTATTCTTCTGCCTTGAGGTTCGGTGGTGGGTCCACGTCAGCTGATAGTGGAACCAAATGTTCACTTTCATACGCGTCATGGGGGTTGGTAGAGCATAGCTTCATAGATATAAACCTGATTTAACTTGATAACATTCTGGTTGACTACATAATACTTGATTTTCAGGACTTCCTAGATGATAAGGCTACCTAATTGGAGGTGTACGCAATGCCACTTTTTTTGGAAAGATGGTGGTCAGATGGCACGGTATCAAATGGGGTAAAAGCAGAGACAAAAAGTAGGCAGCCAGGTCTTTCAAAATATAAAATAGCCATGAGAAATTAAAATTACTGATGCCAAATCTGATGGAAAATTATAATTTAAATATCTACAACCTAGTTCGAGATGGCACTTTGCTCATTTATCTCGCACAGGAAATCCATTTTTTCAGACAATGGATGTTGTCGCAAAGGGTCAATCATTCCGCTCATCTGAGCTGCTGAGCATCTACATCCATTAGACACGTCAGGCAGTGTAATGATTTCCCTCTAGCAGAACTCTCCACGTAGTTGGTGGTAATTGTAGTGAGGACACTAGACGTTGGCCACGATTTAGTCAAGTTTATAGTCGACCCAGAAAGAATATGGGGTTTATTTGGCTTGGAGACAGTTATCTCTATTTTGTTTAGTCAGGTTATTTTTTTTAGAATTTTCTAAGGTGTCTACGTAATTTTTGGACACTTTAGAAATTTCTTATGCATTTTTTTCATTTTTAACTTTATTTCTGAATTTCTGGTGCAAATAGGAGGGCCGGATCCTATTTAAAGGACCAGACCGCTTCCATTAGGCGCATGATATACTTTGAAATTGAAATGAGCCCGTTGAGATGTTTTTCTCCCGATTTTGCCCCTGTGCGACTGACTTAACCCGCAAGGGTTTTTCTCTCTCCCCCGTCTTCATTCGCGAGCAGTTGGCCCGCGACTCTCTCCCGGCGGCGGACGGCTGGTCTTCACGCGGGAGCTTCTTCCATCGGCGAACCCTAGCGCATTCGACTCCTTCCTGATCTCCTTCCTCCCTTGGAGAACATGACGAGTTCCTCTGGAGAGTTCGTTTACCCCCTTGCTCGGATCTGCTGGTTTGTCTTGAATCTCATTTCCGTTGGATCGACCTTCTGACCTATACGGATGTTCTTTCCTCCTCTGCATCTTGAAGATAGCTCGTCTTCTCTTCTACTTCGTCCTCTTGAGGATAGCTCGTCCTTCCTTCTGTTTCTACCTCTTGGAGATAGTTCGTTTCCGTTTTCCTTCTTCTGGATCTGTACCTGGCGACTCTTCTCCACTCGCCTGGACTCTTTCTTCTTGGCTCTGCTATGAGATGCTTCGACGTTGGCATTACTGGCAGCCGAGGTTCTTTTTTTTCTGGCTGGATATTGAACCACGACGTTGCCTCTTGTTGACTGAGGGAAGCATGGTTTCCGTCCGCGGAAGTTTCTGAATATTCTCTACTCTGAGGTCTGTGACCTATGACGATGAGATCTACGTCTTGATATTGGTTAGACTTCCTCGATCTCTTGAATATGTTTATGGAAAAGAATGGTGCTATGACTGTGAGTGCGTCCTCCCACTTATTGTAGTCCCGCATATACGGTTCTATATCATGGTAGATATAATTGAATCGAACAGATACTCTCTTGTTCTTTGAATCTGGTTGGAGGATATTGGTTGACTTCCGGATCTGGAATAGTTTTGCAAATACTATCTCCAGTATTTCGATCCATTGACTTACTGTTGTCAAAAGCTGAACAAAGGTTCATCGATGTTTTCTATTCCGATAGTGACTTCGTCTTCTGATTGATTCAGTATTTTCCGTCTGAGTTGAGTTCTTGTTTCTATCAAATGTTGGAAACCGAGGATGTCCAGATCGACTATTTGAGCTGATGTGGGATTTAAGTCCTGATGAGAACAGATCCTCTCTTCTAGTCTCGGCTACATTTCTCCGAAACTAATTAACTACAGTTTTGGCTTGCTGATTCTTCCCGGTTCGAGGTACTGGTCCTTCTCCAGTCCAAGAACAGAGCTCTTCCGGATCTGGATACCGTTTACTGCTGTGTTACATTTTGACAGTTTATGGGAAGCGAGACTGGTCCTTGCTCCAGTCTGAATCCACCATTTCTTTTACTTTGCTGATCTTTGTGGAATCATATGGGCAGACACTGTTGATGTTGTTTCTTTGTCATACGATGACTGTTGAGACTGGTCCACCTCCAGTCACGTTATAGTCAACTGCTGATTCCTTGAAGTTTTCTGGTTCTGAGCTCGGTTCATTTCATTTAAACCGTATACAGTGGATAGTTTAACCTCAGTTCAGCTGTCGGCAACAATTAGTCAGAGTGATTGGCAGAAAGGAGAATGAATCTGCCTACATTAATCGATGCTGAAAATGATGTGGACCAGTGATTCCCCTGATGCCTTGGTAGCTTCTTGAAGTTGCCGGTAGTGAGCTTAGTTCTCCACAGGGAGAGAATCAAATTAATCCTGGTCTCCTGATTCCTAGGCTGTGAGGAGTTAGTTTTCTGAGCCTACGTATCTGACGGTAAACATTGTTGGAAAAGTCCAGATTGCTGCCAAGTATCCAAGCAGGTGCAGAATATTGGTTTTCTGTCAACCTGAAGATTGGTATTCCTTTGAACAATTTTTGTAGACCTTTTACCACCCTGTGAGGTGTGAGTCAGCATTTGGTTTTGTACTTATTTGATAAATCCGTTGTAATTAGAAGGGAATACCAATCTCTCAGCCGAAGATTGTCTTCCCCACACTCCGGTGTGGAGGTACTTTCTGTTTACTCTTCCTTGTATGGTTTTAATTCTGTTTTTCTATTATCTACATCGAGATGCCATGCCTGGTGCGATTTAGGTCCTAGCTATTAGCATAATTGCTGTTGGTCTTTGGCGAGATCATTAGAGTGGACCTAATTCAGATAACTAAAATCGGTCACGTTAGCTGTTAGAACCGAATTTCAAAATCTAACAAGGTTTTCAAAACTGGCGTCTTCTCCTCTATTCTTCTTCCTCTTCTGATTCAATAAAAGAGAAAGCAACTTAAGTGGATAATTTCTTAATTAGATCACTCTAAAAATTGAAGGACCTAGAACTAATTGTGGGAGTCAGAATTTCTTTGTGGGTTAATAGCCTCAATTTTAGTTTTGTCCCCCATCAAATTGCCGATGCCGGACAAAAATAAAGACTTCCATCTCTAAGTGCAACAGGCCCCAAAGTGTTCCCAGAGCGCTGCTATAACTCTGATAGGACCGAAATAGAGCGAGTTGAACCTGAACTAAGCTGAAAACTAGTTGAACCGATCCGAAAACCTGTTGAACAGGGCTTGAAGATGCTGAATTAGCCACAAAATGCACTGAAACGAACTGAACCAGGTCAGAGGGGTGCTAAAAATTTGCAATTATTATGATACTATCACTTAATAGACTAACCAACGAAGGTTGGGTCGCCGCTGGAACCAAGTTGAATCAGTCAAAAAATATTTTTAAAATATTAAAAATACAAAAAAATACAGAACATAGGGAAAATAAAAAATGCCAAAAATTCTGAAAAAATAGGAAATCATGTTACTCTTTAACGCCTACACTCTTTCTCATTGCAGAATCTATTTTTATTCAAATCTTATGTATCATTGTTCTCCTGCATAATGAAAATACTCCGTCTAAATTATTTTTGGGAAGAGTACATTTGATTGTATATAGATAAATATTAGTACTACTCTGCACTCTTACTCTTGATCATTTTACGTTAAGATCCCCAAGATCCACTATCACTTCCATAGATGGTAAGTATCCGATGAGAATTCAAAACAAGATTGAATAATTCCATAACTCCCTTGGTGATAATTAAGAAATCAAGAGCCTTGAGATAATTGAACCTTCTCTAATGACAATGTCTAATGTTGATGTCTATCTCGTTATGTGTATTCTCCTCGTGTCTGCGCACTATGATTTTCATCTTTGGTAGAGTACGTGTAATACTCTTGTCTTGTGAATTGCATTGGTTAAGGTTGTCATTCTTTTGCTATTCTATCTGTACTTGGAATTGTTACTATCGTTGTTGAACTTGAACCCACCACTGTTACTCTTCCAAGTCAAATCTTTCAATGTCCGTTATTGAACACTGATGTTTGGCTCAAGTGTCTTCTTTCATCTCCTAACCTATTTTTTTATCTACAAGGTCCAAAAGATCAATTACAACATGTTTATTTTTGCTAAATGATTTCTTATCTTGACGAGAAGATTGTCAATTATTTTCTCTTTGACACCAAAGAAGAAACCTTGAATTTCTCGACTAATGGTAAGTAGTCGAGTTTTCCTTGAGCTCATTCTCGATTTATGTTGAACTTTAGTTCATCTAATCTTTCTTGATCACTCACATTAACTTGAAACACATTTTGCTTGTCGAAGATTTTGTCCAAATCAATGTCAGCATCTTGTATAGTTGTCGCCTCATTTAACCGTCTAAATGCTTCCTCTCTCCACCACTATTCCTCCTTCTAGTCCTCCCCTCTGTTTTCAAGGTGCCTAGGCAACAAGGTGTCCCAAGACCGGACAAGATGAGGAGCGCCTAGGCAACCAAGAGTATTTAGGGTCATTTTAGCTAATTTAATGATAAATAGTGCTAATTAAGTATCAACATCACTTAATTAAGTGATTTTGAGGTAAAAATAACAAGTTCCAATAGTTAATTTGTTTATAAATAAATATTTTGATAAAATAATAACTAAATTAAATAATTTTATAAATGTTTGCCAAAATTTAACACAAATTAAGTGCTAAAATTATCTTATATTCAAGTTATTTAATCCATGAAACTGTGCACTTACACATTATTAATTGATTTACAAGGTGTCATAGTTATTTTGTATTATTTATCACACATATATTTGATATTTTATTAATTTTACTATATGAAAAAAGATGTCGCCTAACACCTCATCTTATCACCTAAATGACAAAGCAGTACTATGTCGCCTTGAAAATCTTAATTCTCCATCATCCTCTCTAAATTCTTCAGCTTCAATCTTATATTGTAATAACAAATACCAACAGTTCTAGTCTTCTTGACACTAGCATATTTCTCTATTTTGTATGAATTAAGCCGAAAGTTGACTAATTTCTTTCTCTTTAAGAAAATGAAATGAGAGGTTAACCTAGTTGCCCTAGCCCATAAGAGTTCTTAACCTTCGTATGTTTTCTCATTAAGCTAAAGCATGATTGATATGAATTAAGATGTCTTTACTACTACTACATGATCAATTTGGAAATTCTTACACATATCTTCTAACATCAAATTTAGGGAATGTGCTAAGCATGGTACCGAAACTTAGTTTTGAAGAAATGTCCGGCACTCATGGACTACAGAATCGACCGATTCTCGGATCGAATCGATCATGGCCGATTCGATTCCCTCTTGAACAACCAATCGGGCATGGACTTCCGGCCAGATCGGTCGAAATCGGTAGGATCAATCTCCGATTGAATCGCAAATCAGACAATCCCGACTAATTCATGGGAATCCATAGATATCTAAAATCAGGTTGATCCAGAACTTGATTTTGGATCAATCTCCCCTCAATAAGGGGGAGATCGGCTTGATTCTCCTCCCAACCCGCCAATTCTAACTCCCCCTCATCTCCCCCTTCCCCCTAGGATTCCCCTCCAGCGATCTAGCATTTCCTCCATTAATCCCCCTTAAAACAGGCAAACCCCAATCCCCCCCCCCATGACCCTCACCCCCCGAAGGAGACTCCCCCAAAGGCATAGGCACCCCTTTGGGAGTGACTTGCTTCAATGGCCAGTCACCCCTAAGAGGGTGGCTGGGTGACTGCAAGGGGAATCACCCATTTGATGAGGAAGTGGGGTAACTGAGCAGCCCTTCGTGGGTGATGTTTAGTCAACACTAAAAGGGTGATCATATTGATTATAATTTTTAAATTGTTGTATGTGGATGCAGATAAAATTTCGGAAGAGGAGAAAGGTGTCGCTGCACATCATGACATTGGATGACAACATAGCTATTTACTGGATGTTACGAAAAAGAGAGTGCGATGTAAATGGACTCAGAAATACATGAATAGAGGCATATACCGTCACAATCAACATATAGTTGATGTAGGTGGTAATGTGAAGAAGCGTGATAATGTTCCGGTTGAACTTAGAGAAAAAAATGAGAAAATATTTAACTAAGAGAACATTACAAAGAGATGTTAGAATTGAGTAGAGACAAGATCTTCATGATGAGTTGCTAGGACAGAGAGACACTGATCTCATATCTCTGAAAAAGGTAAGAAAAGAAAAGGATAAGCTCATGTCCCGATTGATTCAACATCTTTAAATGATGATGAGAAAGCTTAGGTCATGGGAGCCATGTGTGCTAGTAAAGCTCAAGTCAACGAGGATGAGGAAAGAAGAAGGGGGGCAAGAGGTTTGAGTGCCATGCTAGACGCTCTGATGTGGGGGAAGGCACTCTGCTTGTTCGGGATACTGATTTCCATAAGTAACATTGAGATCGGCCGACGACATACACCGCCATGTATATGCAGAGTGATAGAAGCCGACGATCGATAAAATAAACCTTAAAGAGAGCCAAGGCTACAACAAGGGTCACGAAGAAAGCAATCAAACACAGTGAAATTCTTTCTACATACAGATATATGCATGGATTGCAGAATCGGCCGATCCGGATCGGGATCGGCCGATTCTTGGATCGGATCGGACCCCTCCGATCCGATTCCCGGCGGAACTACCGATCCGGACCGATCTGTAGGTGGAATAGGTGCCAGAATCGATCGACCAATCGGTCGATTCTGGATCGATTCCAGCGATTCCCTCGCCGGAATCGACCCACAGACCGCTGCGATGGGGCTACCGGGTCCATCGGGACCCGGTAGCCCCGTCTTCCCCGTCCGATAGGGCGGGGAAGACGACCGCAGTGGCCACGGCGGCCGCAGGGCCGCCGCGGCACCATTTTGGGGGCGATTTCATGCCAATTTCGCCCCCAAAATGCTCTAGAATGGATCGGAATCCGATCTAGAGTGTTTTTTTGGTATTTTATTTAGGTTTTACCACTTTTTGAAGGACCGATCCGGAACGATTCCAGATCGTTGTTTCTTCCGGCGAATCGCTCAGAATCGGACCGATCCGATCCGATCGGATCGGATCGATCCGGTGGCCGATTCCGATCCCGCGATCCTTGGATATATGAAAATGATAAATCATATTAAATGTATGTTTAAGTTATTTTTGAAATAATTATTAACAACTATGTATTTATTTTGGTACGTGTAGGTGTCCTAACACATACAACCACCAATCTTTATTTCTAAAAAATGGTAAATACCATTGAAGAGGCTGGGTTAATATTAAAAGCTCCCACCTCCAAGCAAGAAAAAGTTGGATGAAAAGGTTGATGAGTTGGGATCTTGAATAGATGGATTTAAATTTATCTAGAAGAAGATAAGGTGCATCATAATGTGTGATGGGTGGGCAAAAATCAATAGGAGGTCACTCATAAACTTGATTGTGTATTGTTCTATAACACTACATTCTTGAAATCTGTTGATGCATCAGGAGGAGGTAAAAAATACAAATTAACTTATAAAGGTTAGACTACACTTGTTTAAAGTGTTTTGTGTTGTACACTATTGATCTAATGTTAGAAAACATTGAGAGGTATCCATCTGTGAGATCATTGGTGAGTCAAGGACAATTGATCACATCTTTCATTTATGGACACTCTAAAATATTACATATCATGAGGGAGCACACCGATGGTAGTGATTTAATTCGATGGGGTCCGACTAGATTTGCTACATATTTTATTGCATTGAAGAGTCTCCATAGATATAAAAATGATTTGAAGAGATTCATACTCTTTACATCCTATCACGACTAAATAGATGCATATAAAAACATAGTAGGCCAGCTTGGCATCGATCAGGCGTTCGATCATCATCTTTTGAGATACCGCCGCATAGTCTTGTGGCGGTTGGTATGCCCGAGTTGTAACGTGGGTTTCATCCTCTGGTGCCATCCATTGTGGCGGTTGTTGGGGAGGAGGCTGGTATACTACTGGCCGCATACGAGGCATAGGAGGCTGTTCCATAGGCGGTTCTTCAGGAACTTCTGCTACTCCAGAATTCTGGGCTGGTTGGGATTGTAACAATCCAAAATTCCTTAGCAGCATCTTTAACTGTTGATTTTCCCTCCACAACTCAGCTAAGTCGAGATTTGGGGGTGCAACTTCAACTTCAATATCTATTTATAATTACAAATCTTAATCATACGTAATAATATCAATGATAGTAAATTATATTAATATATTTACACTATCATTAAATGGGCACCCATGATTTGTAGATCAACCTGCAGGTGCCTTGGGTGTAAAGGCAAGTGTCTTAGGCACCTTTAGGACTCCCAAAAAGGTGCCCCTCCAAAGGTGCCTTGGCGCCTAGGCATTCACCTTGAAATCTATGTGATGGAATTCCGATAGGACAATATGTACAAAAGACAAATTCAAGAAGACTCGATAACACCAGTTGGACCCAATTGACCGTGACACTGACATCAAATAATATTATTTTAGTAGTATTATGGTCTTAGCTGTTTATAAGTCTTAAGTTAGGAGTGCCAAATTTAAATTAGGTGTTTAATATAGCCTTAAGTCACATTTTTGGTTTCATTAAATATTGTATTGTGAGGTCTATTTAAAGACCCTCAAACACCTGTATCTGATCATGAAGCCACGGATCAACAAAAAAAAATCTCATCTCTCCTATCTCAATCCCGACAGTCCCCCACTTCCTCGATTCTCTTCCTTTTTCTCCTCTTAACGGCTCTTCATCTTCTCCTCCTCACGGGCCCCCTAGCTCTCCCTTCTTGATCTTCTTCCTCGTCAGTTCTTCTTACGCTCAATCTTTCTTCCTCTTCCCACCTGCATCCCCTTCCTTCCAAGTTCTTCCTCCTCCTCCTTAGCACCACCCTTCTGCCTTGAGGACTCCCACCCTCCTGTGTGACACCCCGCAACACCTAGACATGGCACCCAGCCACGCTAGCCGCCCCTGACGGGAGCTCCTCCACCCGAGAAGCTCCAAAGTCCTGCCATTCTTGAGGGTCTCAATCAACACCCCTCATGCCATCCACCACCTCCAAACTCAGCCAGCCCTGTAAACGGCCACCGAGGGTTGAGCCCCTCCCTATGCAGGTGAAAACACCAAACCCAAGTCCCTCTACCATTGCATTCGACACCGGCAAGGATGGCTGGCTGCCGTAAGTGTTTCCCTCCCTGTCATAGTTATCAAGGAGACAAGGTGCCAAAGGAGTTGAAGAATGCTAATTCCACTTAAGCGACAAGGTGGCTGCTTAGGAGTTGCGTAAACAGTTAAGGTGGTATCATTAGATGTGTAGATACATATATATATATATGGATATATACAATCACACATACATAATTATATGTTAATCCATATATATTTATACATATATACAAACATATATACATTAATACAATTATATTTATATGTTTTTTGTCAAAAAATATATTTGTATGTTATAAATGAACGAGTATGTCTATGTCCATACGTATAAATGTGATTCCATACATGTAATCATGAATGTGTGGGTATATATTTTTTGGAGGAGTTAATCTTGATAAACTATGTGAGAGGAAAAGAAAAGAAAGTTAAGATAGAACTTTATAAATTTTAAGTATATAATATATATTTATAATTACAAAACTTAAATACACATGATATTATAAATGATAATAAAATATATTAATATGTTCACATTATCATAAATTGGGTGTCCCTTGTAGAGGGTATTAGGGAAGTAAAACTCCTGAAATAAAATTTTTTAATCATCTATAAATATATGGGATGCCTAGCCCCAACACCTTTGGTGCCTAGGCGGGCACCCTTTGGGTGCCCCGAAAGATGCCATGGCTAAAGCACCTTGGTGCCGAAGTGCCACCTCTTGACAACCATGCTCCTGGTTGAAGGAGTCTTGTAGATGCTACATTAATTTCACACTCAAGACGAAGTAGCATGAACAGTGTTCTGTCAGTTACTGTAGCTCCAACCTTTTTTGCATCATACAACATCAATTTCTATCAATTGAAGCTCGAAATTTGAGGGTGTTTAAATGAACCATATCGAGTTGTACCGAGATGTGAGATGTTAAGTTGACACGACACCATTGCAAGAACTCAACCGGATTGGGTTGGGTTTCAACTTGTTCAATAAAGTTGCAGCTCTGCTCGACCGGTCTGACAGATTATCAGTTCAGCATGGCTCAGCTCAGTATGGTTGGCATCAATTACCTTGATTTGGTACTATGCAGCGAAAAAGTATCGGTTTGATTCAGATTTGTTAGTGGTCAAACCATTTGATTGGATTTGTTTGGCAACACATCATCGATGCACAGTGGAAGTGCAATGGGACTTGCAGGACTTGATTGGTAGATTTGACGTATCAAGATGGGCTCTTCTTTTTTGTCCTACATCACTATGTTCTTTGCTATCCAAATTGCCCAAAGCATAGTAGGAAGAGTAAAAATCCACAATTTTCTAGTTGTCTTTCCATGGGTTCATAATTTTCCACATAATAATTAGGTTGATGAAATCTTGTGGAGGACATAGATTGTAAAATCGGCCGATTCTGGAATTGTATTGGCATATGCTAACACAATCTTTCGGGGGAAGTACCAATCCGTCCCGATTTCCTGTTGGAATTTATCAAAATTGACTAAATTGGCCATGGATTGGATCGATTTGCCTTAAATCAATTGATTCTGATGATTTTGCTGGAATTGGTTGCGCTTGTGGCGTCACTGTCCCTTCCCCACCAAACTGGGTCCGCTCAGACTCGATACAAGAGTAAAGCTCAGATACATCGATGTAAACAGAATCTGATATTCCAAAATTCTAACAAACATTAATGGCTTAGCTATTGGAATTGGAATCGTTGATCCTGCTTCCTTTTATCCAATCTTGATAATAAATATATAAAATTTAAATTAATTAAAATAAAACTAAATAAATTATAAAAATATGATATATAAAGTGATTAAATAAAATTTAAAAAATTATATCAAAATTTAATAATTATATGTAAATTATTAACTTTTTAATACAAATTAATATATAGAATGTAATTTGGAATTATCAAATTCAGTTTCTATTCCGATAATGAAATCGAAATCGAATCAAAATTGGAACATAGTGATTATGAAATTATTGGGATCGGAATCGAAGCACCTTAATGTTTATTGATATTGTAATCAGATATGGGTGATTTTGCTACAAAATCTGACCTGTTTGCAGCCCTACATATCCAATGACTTCCAGGCTATATTGAGTTAGAATTCCATTGGACCTGACCTTTGACGATCAAACAAGGTTTGATCGGACCCAATAACATCTTGGGCAGGGATGCAGCCTTATGCTGCAGAGGCAACACATCGCCAAAGATTCAACCCCAAAAGAGTCAGAATCGGATTGGAACGGTGCTAGAGTCTATATGGTATATTTTTAAAGTTTTTTATTTTATTCTTGTTTTTGAAGAACTGATCCGGGTGCATTCCAGATTGGTTTTCCTATCGTAGAATTGGCCGATTCAGCTGATCCAATCTGGATCAGAATCGGCACCCATCAATCCGGTGCCCGATTCCGATTTTGTGATCCTTGGTGGAGGGTCCCATGAAAGATTCTAACTTATGAATAAACTATCCTGTCTTGACCTTCCCTGCATTGGGTAACCAGGATCACATGCAATAATTTGGATACACCTTCAATCTCCTCTTCCTTTAAATTCCTTCGAAAGAGAAACCTCAAATTGCAATGCTGGTTACCACCCTCCCATAAGGCAGCAATGGTTTCATTTGGCTCTTGTCGGTTCAAAACGTCGCAAAAATTGGAAACTCAATGAAGTAAAATCAAACATGAGTTATTCTAGAATGAGGCCCAGGATTCGTTTCCAATATCAATTGTCACAAAACAATAAAAAATGCTGGCAATTCAAGGATATCTCTCTAAAATTTTTAGACCTTCCCGTGAAAAGCGAAGTGGCTATGCCAGCGTGAAAAATTATTAGAAGCATACTTTGCTTCCACGACTCCGTACCGCAAAGAATGACCATGACTAAATTTATATAACCAGTTGCAAAGAAGACCCTTGTTAATAATGTCAAATGGTAGAAGCCCTACCCTCCTCTCAATGTACAAGCCTAGTTCCAGTCAACAAGATCCAAGCCTTTTCTATCCTGCAAACCCGCCAGAAGAAGTTAGATCTAATAGACTCAAGTTTTCTACAAATCCCCTTTGGAATTTTCAAAATAGAAAACTAGAGTAGCAAACTTTGTAAGACACTTTTTTATAAGACACATCTTCCTCCTATTGCGAGAAGTTTCCCTTGTCACCCTTGACGTTCTTTCTCCATTTCAAGAATCAAAGGCTCTAAGATCTGACTCTTTGGCCATCAAGGGCAGACTGAGATACCTGGTAGAAAAGTCCCAATTCATATCTGTTATGCCCTGAATAACTTGTTGCTGGCCCTTGAAAACATTGAAACCAAAACAGCTCAAGCTTATTTTTATTAATTTTCATCCCTGAAACCACATCAAACAAAAGAAGGATGAGGGATAGGAAAAAACACTTCCTTGCATCAACCACAGAAAAACTGATAGTATCACCAAACACAGTGGAGATGGGAGATATGGATTAAATCTTCCTCTCCATTCTCCATCCTTGATACCTTCAATAAAGTGCTCATTCATGGTCTTCTCCCAAACATCTATCCAAATTTCAATAATCACAAACAGCAAAGGAAAGAGAACATCACTTCATCTAAAACCACCTAGAGATGCTAAAGTACCCAAATAGATGGCCATTGATATTGATAGAGAAGTTTTGCAAAAGATACATAACTTTGAACCCGTTGCCAATTGCATCATACAAAAGAGACACTTCCAGTCATAGATTACGGAATCGGTGGAATCGGACCGATTCCGACCGATTCCGGAATCGGATCGGTGGTTTCCGATCCGATTCCTGGCGGAAGGACCGATTCCGGGAATAATTCCGCGGAATCGGTATGAATCGACTGGAATCGGTCGGAATCGATCCGATTCCGACCGATTCCTTGTGGAATCGGTCGATCCGACCGATTCCGATGGAAGACCGGTCGAACCGGCCCCGGTTCGATTCCCGGTTCGATTCTGGACCGGGAATCGAACCGATTCCGGCCCTAAAAGGGCCGGAATCGACCGCCGCGGTCGATTCCTTCGATCCCGCGGCGGTAGGGCTCGCCTCTCGGCGATTCCGCGGCGATTCTGCAGCGGTCGATTCCGGCATCGATCCGGCGATCCAGCTCGATCCGAGCGATTCGGAGCCCGATTCCGGCAGCGATCCGTCGATCCGGGGGCGATTCGAAGACCGATTCCGGCGATTCCGGCGATTCCCTCGGGCGATTCCGGCGATTCCGCCGATTCGGACCGATTCCTTCAGCCGATTCCGCCGATCCAAGCTCCGATCCGCCTTGAATCAACGTCTTCTTCGATCTTTCGACTCGATTTTGGTAAGATTTCTTCGCCGAACACTTCGTACGTCCCATTCTTACGCGTTTCCGACGAGTCCGAGCGTCGTTAAACCTGCGATTTCCGACCGAATGAGTCCGTCCAAGTTTTAAACTATCCGTTTAAGTTCATTTTGCACGGGAAAAATTCCGGAAATCCCGTACGTTATTTTGCGACGATTTCCGGCAACTACGTAACCCTTTAAACATACCGAATGGTGTGTTACTTGGGTTGTTCGCTTCCCGAACAGCGTCTAAATCATTTTTTATGTTATCTAATCAATTTTAGTGCATTGTTTACAATTTTTGCAGATATAAGCAATGGCCGATCAAGCGACACGTGCTTCGGACGTGGGTTGGGAACCCGGGCAAGTGGTAGACCTAGGCAGGAAGAGGGGGCAGTGCAAGTGGTGGGGGAAGGAGATGAACGGGGGGGTGTTCCGGCTGAAACAACATATTGGCGGAACAGGTGGGAATGTAAAGAAATGTGACAAGGTGCCCGGGGAGAAGAGTGAGGAGATGAGAGGATACGTGACGGTAGCCTCTCCCGGGCCCGTTCGGATCGAGCGAGGGAGGAGTTGCGGGGACGAGCTACTCGAGGAGGAGGAGCCGCGATTTGCCTGCCTCCAAAGCGGGAAAGGCAAGGGGAAGGCGGCCGGCCCGAGCCGGAGCGAGGACGAGTCCACTCGGACTCGAACCGAGACGTGCTAGGCACGCCTAGCAGCGCGCATCGGGCGAGGAGGAGGACGGTGGAGGAGGAGCAGGAGGGTCCGGGTCCGCAGTTGACGACCGGCCTTTTGGGCCGATCCGCATCGGCTCGCCCTACTCGGGACCGAGAGCGACCCCAGGAGACAGGAGCCCTACCGCCGTTCCACTTCCACCGCACTCGATTTACACCGAGTGACGAGTTTTTATTTGGAAACGAGCGCTTTCGGGCGGACGGGATAAAAGCGAGGCAATGAAAGGGTGAAGGCTGTGAACGGCCGCAAAGAGAGCCGTTCGCCACATTGTCAAGTGGTTTTTACATGCGAGGTATCACTTTTTAAATTAAATTCGACATTATGCTGTTTATTTACTAAAACTTAATTTTACCCCGATCCCATTTTTTTTAACTTCGATGTAGGCATCCCGACACATGCACCACCCCTACTTCCGGACGATGGTGGATGCCGTGGGTGAGGCCGGACCGGGTTTGCAAGCCCCGGCAGACGTACACACATATACGGCGCCGGCCCTCGGATGAGGAGGTCCGGGAGTTGAGGGAGTGGACGGACGGGTTCAAGTTGGTGTGGAAGGAGAGGGGTTGCACAATCATGTGCGATGGGTGGACGGTGTATCACCAAGAGTATGATAAACTTCGTACCGTTCGAGGGGACTACATTCTTGAAGCCCGGTAGACGTTCGGGAAGCTTAAAAATGCCGAGTTCATTCTTTCTCTGAGGGAGGGAGTGGCGGAGGAGGTGGGGGAGGAGAATGTGGTTCAGGCAGACACTGACGACGAACCCTCATATAATGCGGCTGGGAGGAAGTTGATGGAGAAGATAAGCACATCTTACGGGTGCCCCTGCAAGACATTCCATAGATCTCATTTTAGAGGATATAGGCAAGTGAGAGGGTGTATCTACACTTGTCGAGCGGCGGCAGACCATCAGTTCCTTTATTTATTCGCATCCCCGCCTCCTACATATCATGAGATTTCACACAGGAGGGCACGATCTTGTCAGGCCCGGTCCGATTTGCATTGGTTAGGTTCACACAGTCTGAGGAGTATTACAACTATATGGTGGACAACCTGCATGACAAAAAGAAACGATTGGAGATTCTTGTCGGAGTCCGGCCAGACGACCGACAAGAGGTTTTAGGAGAGGATTGCCTACTATGTGGCAATCATTGAGCCACTGGTAGTTGTCCGAGGTTGGTAGACTCGGATGAGGACCGTACGGGCACACCGTATGATGCTATGGGCCGGGCAAAGCTGAAAATTAAAGAAAAAAATCCTGCAGGGATTACTGAAAAGTGGTGGAAAATCATTGATGACCGATGGGACAAGACCTTGCACCACGATGTCCACGCCGCAGTAACTTGTTCTTAAATTATTTTGATGTATAATTATCTTATATGCACGGTGTTAACTAATAAAATCTTGCGGGATACTTTTTGAACCCCCGCATCCAATATGGAGCCAGTGGTGAACGACAACGAGGCGATGCGGGGTACACTTCTGCTGTTATCCAAATCGTGCCGATCTCGACGGGAGATGAAGGTCGAGATGTATGCAAGTTAGAGTTCATTAAATACCTTGGACTAGCATTAGCGAGGCAACTAAATTTTTTATTTAAATGTTTCGGATGCGAAGTACGTGATGAGGGTCGGTGTATACTCGTCAGTCGACCTCGAAATATTCAATTCTGACAAAGTGTCACCTGGTATAGTAATAGTTTGACGAGCAATTTCTTTTCTTTTCATACAAGTTATTCTTGATGATGGGGCTAATTGTTTTCCTTTTTCTCTTCTTGTGTTTTTCTTGGAGGTGAGTGGTGGACTGAGGTGAACACCAGGAGTGGATGGAGTCTACTGTCGGGCATTGGTATCAGGATTCTGAGCCAGAGCACCAGTTGCTCCCACTGTGAGTGGAACTGGAGTACATTCAACCTGATACATACCAAAAGGAGGAACAAAGTTGACCTCGGGCCGGCCGGAGAAGGCGGTCTTCGTCGATATAACATGAGGTCGCGCATAAAGAACATCGAGGATCGGCGAGAAGATGGGCCGAGGAGCGATTGCGACGGTTCGCGTGTGGCCCGTACGAGCAGCAGGCATTCCTCCGCCACACCACCACCCGAGGAGGTGGATACGGGACCGACATTTTCCGGGAGGAGCATGCACTTGCCTCCCGGATAGAGGAGAGGAAGCCAGGGGATCACGCGGTGAGTTTCGATCCCCGATGACCGTGCGTAGGCGGGAAGGAGAGTTGGATGGTGTTGAAGGCGGGGAGGATGCTCCGCCCACCTCCATCTACTACCACGACTCGGGCCTTCTTCTCGCCCCAGCGGCTGGGCGGCCCACCGCTTGGCCTCTGCAGCCTCCGCCCTCGGCTCGGCTTCCCGGGGCCCCGGCGGCTAGCCGGCCCCATTCGCAGTCCGGGAGGACGAAAACAAAGGTGACCTGCACGGAGAATGGGAGGATTTGCAAAGTTGAAAAAACTTTGGGTTCCGGGACTTTCTGGTAGTTCAGAGATGGTCGAAGAGGTAAAGAGAAGGAAGTTAGAGGGTCGTGCGTCTGTCGCCGATGACAAAGACATGTGCCCTTCTCACTCCTCGAGGTGATGATGACGAGGAGTGTATACCGCCGACGACATCGTAGCACTCGAGTCACCCGATTCACGGTTTCCAAAGCCGTATTACACGCCGGGATGAGCGGAACACCGCGGTCTTATATTACGGAGTCACGCATCCGCATTGGCCGACGTTGCCAGCGGGATTACACCACCGGCTCCACCATCCTGCTACTTCACGTCCGGTCGTCCTGCCAGGTCCGATCCATACGACCTTGATGGCATGGCATCGGCATTATTTTCATACGGATATGGTCCCGGGACGTATTCAAGACCGAGCACGAGGAGGAGCGTCACGAGCAACAGGGAGAGGAGGACGACCCACATCTTTATCCTAGATATTGGTAGTAGATCGATACGATGTAATTTTTTTTTTGATGATGTTTCAAGTGTTTGATATTTGAATAAATGGAATTGGAACATGTACTTAACTTTCAAGTCTTCAAGTCTTCAATTGGTGTTCATTAGTATTTGTATGATGTGGTTTTGTGGATATCATGCATTGGTGATTTTTTAAAAATTTTCTAACTCATTTCCTATTTTTTTAGAAATTTTTCTGAATTTTTTGAATTTTTTTGACGAAAAAAAAAATCCAAAAAAAAAAACCGATTCCGACCGATTCCGGAATCGATTCCCTTCCCAGGAATCGGCCGATTCCGGCCGATTCTGGGAATCGGAATCGGAATCGGTCCCAACCGATTCCGATTCCGATTCCGATTCCGGAATCCTTGCTTCCAGTTGACTTTGTCAAGCCTTCTTAAAATCCAATTTCAGAACCACACTTCTTTATTATGTATTGATCTTGAATACATTATGAAGCAGTGATAAAGTTATCAAGGATATATCTACCACCAATGAAAGTAGCCTGTGTTGGGCTAATCAAGTGATCCAACCAATACTTCAATCTTGACGCTAAAACATTGGTAATGATATTGTCAGAACAATTTAACAGACTAATTGGTCTAAGATCCTTAATGTCACTAGTCTCTCCTTTCTTCGTAATCAAATGAGAGTTGTATAGTTTAGGAATCTGGTTAACTCAGAATTTTGCTCAAAATCGTTAACTATACTCATAAGATCAGACTTAAATAGACCCAAGAAGTTCTGATAGAACCCAATAAAAAAACCATCCAGGCCAGGAGATTTGTAAGGGTTTGTTGCATCAATAGCCTGCTTGATTTCATCCTCAGAGAATGGTTTAGAAAAAGCCTCATCCACATCCCTGCTCAACCTGCTGAGATCACGGTTGTTAAAACTTTGGTAATGATATTGTCAGAACAATTTAACAGACTAATTGGTCTAAGATCCTTAATGTCACTAGTCTCTCCTTTCTTCGTAATCAAATGAGAGTTGTATAGTTTAGGAATCTGATTAACTCAGGATTTTGCTCAAAATTGTTAACTATACTCATAAGATCGGACTTAATAAGACCCAAGAAGTTCTGATAGAACCCAATAAAAAAACCATCCAGGCCAGGAGATTTGTAAAGTTTTGTTGCATCAATAGCCTGCTTGATTTCATCCTCAGAGAATGGTTTAGAAAAAGCCTCATCCACATCCCTGCTCAACCTGCTGAGATCACGGTTGTTAAGAAAAGGCCTCAATGAAACATCTTCTTTAAACATGTTTTCATAGAAGCCAATAGTAGCCTTGCCAATTGAATAAGTACCTTCTATCTCTACCCCATCAACCAATAGGGTATCCACAAGGTTCCATTTCTTTCTCAGTGGGGCATGAATGAGACAGTATCTGGTATTTCTGTCATCCTCGTTTAGCCACAATTCCTTGGATATCTATTTTCACTTGATTTCTTCAGCTCCACACCAGTCATTGTAGTTCTTTTTTACACAAAGCCAATCCTCAACTTCTGAATCAGACAGCATGCGAGTGTCATTCAGCTATTCAAAAGTCTCGATCCTGGCCAGAAGACATTTGCACATGCTCACCTCTTCTTCTGTTGTGAGTAATTTCCCAAGCCTTAAGATTGAAAAACTTGATTTTCTTTATACATCTCAAAATGGTAGAAGTCTAACTAGAATCAAAACTCCACAAATCAGAAATCTTCTCCTTGAACTAAGGTTCTTTGATGCTTTTTGGCTTTGTGGTATTGATCTATCTTCTTGATAGATCCTTTTGGTTTATGATCCCTTCTGTACTTGATATTCTTTCAGTACTAAGAACTTGTTCCCATTTGGTTGCCTCCAAAAAAACTTCATATTTCCTCTTTCATAAGTTCTATAGTTTTCCACATTGAAATTTTAAATGGAGCCAGCATCTAGGTCAACATGATTCCTTATAAAATTTCAAACTATACAAAGCTATCTTACCTAGAGTTAACTGTTTTTTCTTTTCAAGTGGAAGTGCCTGTGTAAAGCGTACTCTCACTGACAAGAACAAAAGGCAGGTATTCTTCTACCTTATCGCAAGACCAAAAAAAAAACTAGACAAATGGGATAAGCTCAACCAATAAAAGCACATCACGCACAAAAGCAACTAAAAAGTAGAACCAACACAAAATTGCTTAGAACTAGCATTTGTCATGTGCCAGTATCTATATGATACAGTTCACTGTGATATATAACTGAGATTACTTTTCTTCAAGATTTCAGATCCATGAACTTTGATATACAACTGATATACACTTGTGTTTATCCAACTTGAAAGCAATACATTCTTTGTATGCTAGCCTTGTGTCGAATGTTTCTTTTTCAACATGTACATCGCTGCTATGTATATTCAGATCCAACAATGCAAATAAAACTAAGACTCTGGATCAATGTTTTCTTGCTTGGATATACCTGAATAGATAACCAGATTGCTTCCATCACCATTATGTCTTCGAGATCTAAGTCAAAATCTTCGTTCCTGCATATTAACAAAATGCTCCAAATGATTATCGCAATATTTATTAAAGATGACTAGATAACAATATACAGATGATAAAAATAATGCCGACTTCTCTTGATAATAGAGCTTATAATACCAGAAACTAATACGCCAACAATATCCAAAGAGTGTAACACAGTACATAACGAAGTCTATCACAAGCAACACAGGGCACATCATGTGCCACAGGTTTGAAACAAAAAAGTCACCAATCAGCTCATAACATTGTTAAAACCTCGAACTTTCATCTTTATATCAAAATATTTATTTATTTGTATTTACTTGGAGGTTATGGTGTGGGTTTGTAAAATTAAGGTCAGATCCCACTCCATTGGTTTCCGAATGAGTGAGTGTTAATTATATGTTGAGTAATGACTTGACAACTCTTGATTAACCATCATAGCAAATGTATAACATAGGATGACATTTAGAGTTTGTATCTGCCATATGACGATGCAAGAAGATGACAACTGATCTAAATGTGCTTGATTGTGCACTTTGTCGGATGCAACCAAGACACAGAATTCCTCCCTAATTCAGCATAAGAATACTATACGCTTAACAGGATATGCTATATTCATGCCTTGGGAGTGGAAGAAAGAAGACTGCAATTCTATGCTTGTGCACACAAACAACTGGTTAAAGATATTTCAGAACACGTGAACAGAAGTCACCATTTGCTGATACACCGTTGTCATCCTCTTCTGCATTATGCTAGCCTAATCAAAATGTCATCAGGTATTGTTTTATTTTCTTGTATTTTTTTGGTTTATAATAGAGCATAAAGAGTATTACATGTTTGTTTTTATTTTTATGTTCTTAGTTATTTGTTTTTTATGTAATTCAGATGCAACTTTCACAAAAAGATATCTTCATGCCAAAATTTGACTATAGGTTGTTATAAAAATATTGTTCTTAAAAAAGTAGTTTTATACTAAAATTTCTGTTTACACACAAATTTAACTTTTTTAAAAAAATCTGGTACTTCTTTTGATGTGTATTTCTGGGCAAGAATACCAGTTGGTTTGGATCTTAAGCCACTTAGTTTGGTTCCATTTAAACTTTCAGTTCAGTTTGCTTTGGGTTCTAAAAACAAGTGAATAAACCAAATCAAACAAACAGTGCACACCCCACTAATATGGTTTCTTTTCTCTTATGCATAGGATATCCACCTTCTCTCAAGAACAGATTCTCCTCAACTCTCTGATCTTATTTCTCTTCTCCCTCCTCCCATGATATTCCAGGGCAGTATCTTCGGATGAACACCATGTTGACCCCTAGGGGTGTCAACGGGTTGGATATGGGTTTGGATTCTTTATGATCTAAATCCGAATCCGTTTTATAAGTCAAATAAACTATATATTTTGGGTTCAGATCAACACCCAAATACAAAATCCATTTTTGAATTCAGGTGAGCCCATCTCGATACCAATGTCGAAGAGGAGAAACCAGTATTAGCAACCCCTTCGTTCCTCTTGATCAGGAATTTAACACAATGTTGATATACATTGGCCAGGTAACAGAGAAAGGGAAGTAGATGATAACGATGTGGTGTAGATGAGCAAGAGGATGGCAACAGAGAATGGAATTGCAGGTGAAAAGAATGTTGAAGTTTGAAACTACAGATGAAACTGACTAGTCCTTGACAGTGTAGAAGCAAGCAATAACACATAGATGGAGAAGAGGGAGAGGAGAGATAGTAGTAGTGGGCAGCCTTGAAGCCAATGAAAGAGGTATATTCAAAGGCAAACTAATTGAGGATGTGGTCCTTGGTGCAGGCACCTGTGATTAGTGATGTCGGGGAGAAAGATTCCCAATCAGCATAGGCTCAAGAGGTCACCACGGCTCCACCTGCCGCACCGGTGGATGTGGAAAGTGCGAAGTGTGACTCCTGCAGGGTCCTGAAGGACCGTATGCGGGCTTTGCATGGAGGCCGTGAAGAATGAGATCTGCAGGTCAGGTATGCAGCTAATAGTAACAGTATGCTGGTGTACATAAGAAGAATGAGGGAGCAGGGGAAAGTGGGTATGCGGGCTTTGCATGGAGGCTGTGAAGAATGAGATCTGCAGGTCAGGCATGCAGCTAATAGTAACAGAAGAGGCACTGGCACACCATTCGGCCTTCTGCTGGAGCTTTCAGGCATCCCTGGCACTGGCAGGGGCCAACACCGATGAGCCTCTCATCTCCGCCATGCAACAGCTTCTGCAGAGCAGCCTTGACTCTCGGCACTTTGCACGCTCCAGCCCTAGTATCTCCTTAAGAAGGATGCAAAGGGAGATAAAGAAACACAGGATTAGGTAAGTTGGGCAAGGCCAACAGGCCCAACACGTAAATAATTTATGGAAAACCAAAGAAAGGACATGAAATTTTGTTACGGATTCTTTCCTGAACCTGAAATTGAAATTGAGATATAATTTCCAGATTCTCCTGATAAAAGTATAGCATACTCAACCAGTGGTAATGTGATGTCAAAACTGAAGTGCCGATGTCCCGCATAGGACAAGAATCCCAACTTGTTGAACAAGTTGGTGTTGGCTATGATGCCAAATTGATGTGGAACAAGGCAGCAGATCCCATTGAATCACATAATTTTGACCAAGTCAACTGGCTAGAATTGACTGACCCACGTCGGTCTCAGCTTTAGACCGACCTGGTCCAGAGTTAAATCATCTGAACTCTGAACCACACCACACTGACCAAACTGTACTATGCTGAACCCAACTGAACTAGGTCAATACTAGCCTGAACAGATCTGAGCCATTGTTGATCCAGATCCGCCTAAACCATAGATCGCGGAATCGGCCGATCCGGATCGGAATCGGCCGATTCCTGGATCGGATCGGCCATTGCCGATCCGATTCTTGGCTGAAGGACCGATCCGGAAAAAAGTTCCGGCAGAATCGGTCGGGATCGGCCGGATCGGTCGGGATCGGATCGGAATCGGAATCGGATCGGCCGAATCGGTCGGGATCGGAATCGGAATCGGAATCGAATCGTTTTTTTTTCATTTTTTGCTATTCCAGTTGGATCGGCCAGAATCGGCCAGAATCGGTCCGGATCGGTCTGGAATCGGATCGGATCGGAATCGGATCGTTTTTTTTTTTTTTGCTTACCGATTCTGGATCGATTTTCTTCCATTGGATCGGTCGGAATCGGTCCGATCCGATCCGATCCGGATCGGATCGGTACCCACCGATCCCGATTCCGATTCCGATCCCGCGATCCTTGGCCTAAACTAGATGAACCTGTATTAATCATCCTGAAGCGGGTGAACTGTACCAAAAACCGACATCAACCTGGGTTGAACCAGTCTGTAAGTGGCTTTAAACCAGTCAAGCTGGTGTTAGGCCAGACCAAGGATCGCGGGATCGGAATCGGTCCCTGGATCGGTGGGGACCGATCCGATCCGGATCGGATCGGATCGGACCGATCCAGGACGATTCGTCGGAAGGAAAATCGATCCGGATCGACCCTTAAAAAAATCCTAAAACACCAAAAAATTAACTAAATAAGGAGGTAGATCGGATTCCGATCCGATCTACCCCATTTTGGGGCGATTTTGGGCCCAAAAGTGGCCCGAAATCACCGCCACGGCGGCAGCTTGCCGCCGTGACATCTTCCCCGCCCGGGTCCATCGGACCCGGTAAGGATAGGATCCGGTGACTTAAGTTAAGTCACCGGATCCTCAACCGGTAGGGTTTATACCCTACCGGTTGGCGTAACGGGTCCATGGGACCCGATACACTTGAATCGCCGGACCTGGCCTTACCGGGTCCGATGGACCCGGTAAGGTCATCTTCCCCGCCCGATAGGGCGGGGAAGAGGGCTGCCGCGGCGGGATGGCCGCCGTGGCAGCCTGTGGGTCGATTCCGGCGAGGGAATCGCCGGAATCGATCCAGAATCGACCGAATCGGTCGATTCCGGCACCGATTCCACCTACAAACACCGATCCGGATTGATCTTCGGTCCGGATCGGTAGTTCCGCCGGGAATCGGATCGGAGGGGTCCGATCCGATCCAAGAATCGGCCGATCCCGATCCGGATCGGCCGATTCTGCAATCCATGGGCCAGACTGAACAGATGAGAACCAGTCTTTAACCAGTAGAACCAGGCTAAACCGGCTTAAACCAGTGTGATCCGGGGTTGGATTGGGTTAAACAGGCAAAAACCCAATCAAAACAGACTGAACAAGAAACATCAAGCTTGACTGGCTCAAGCACGACTGAACCGGATCGAATTTGGCTGGAAGTTTGAGAGCATCAGGATTGGGGTGTCTCTTTGGATGTCTCCTTGGTGCAAAAAAATTGACCAATCTGAGAGTGAGGATCCCATGCAGGTGTCACCCTGTTCAAAGAATCGTTGGGCTCAAGTACTCTGTCCGGTTCCCATGGTGCGGCATTGACAATGTTCTGCAATCCTGAAGGGACTCAGGTCTGGAAGTCTGGTCACCTCTCACAGGTGAGCTCAACGTTGAACAGGCGGCACTCCGATCCAGTTGTCCAACTGCCAAAAGAAGAAGCCTCAGCCAGGGAAAGCATCGCTGTTAGCGAACCTGACCCAGTCGGACAGCAAGTGCCAGGCTCTAGGAACAACATGCAAGATGGTGAGCCCCGATGGGTGGACTGGAGCCAGGAGTGATAGAGTCGGTCTGCTGGTTAATGTAGCAGATCACTGTTCAAGCAGGTACTATTCCTCTGTCACCCCCTTCACCGTAGCTTGGAGTTGATTTTGAGTGATGATTTATTGTTCATTCAGGGTTAGTGTTCATTCATTCATTGTGTGTTGTTTCTTTGTGCACGGCGACTTCAGGAGATGTCATGGTGTCACTCTCGGGTATCTGACGGCAATGCCAGCACACCAACATGGTGGCAGGCTCCTCCAGAGAGCGCACACGAGAAAGGGTTTCCTGGAGTGGGCAAGGAGGGGTAGTCCAGTGAATCCGATGGCTGATGGGCTGGCGAGGACCTGGAACCAGTACCATGACACTCCGATGGGGAAGAAGCCTGGTCAGCTGGTCACCACAACACCAGTAGAGAGGGTCGACAAAGAACAAGGTGTTGTCTGGTCAAGGATACAATATAAAGCCGGCATAGCCAACCCAATCGTTGGAAGGGCTGACTTAGCCCGGGCATCCTAGTGCGCTACGCACTCACTCCTGCAAAAGACCTATGTTGTGTGGCATCTTCAGGAGGCATTCGGGATGGTGACAAAGCTTGCAGGGCCGCGGGTGAATCCAGCCGGGCCACCGGCATCGTTGAGCATGGCTTGCGTGAGTGGTTGCCCGCAAAGCACGGTGCTTGCAGCTAGGCAGCCTCGGAGGACCCAGCAGTTCCAGGACTGGTGACGGGAGGAGCGGAGAACCCCACATCGTGAAGACTTGGCACACACGCAAGTCCTCTCGGTGACGAGATGGCGAGGCCCAGCACGGAGTTGAGCTCCCGGGTGGCCCGTTGGAGAGGAGCCGTGTCCATCATAGTACTGTGCACAATGACAGGCAGCACTTCCTTCAGACCCTGCAGATGTGCAAAGGGGAGAGAGCAGAAGATACCAGAGAAGAGGATAGAGATGGGAAGGCCAGAGGCAAAGATGCGCTTGGGTGAGAAGGGGAACAGAGAATAGACGAGGGGCGGGAGAAGGAATTATCAAAAAAGAGAAAGGCCAAGAATTCACATTAAATTTCATCTTCAACAAGACAACGATTATCTTTTTGTAGGTACAAAACTGGCTCTTTTATAGAGTCACAATTTTACATTGTAACCATATAACATTTTAAAACAAAAGTTATGCTACTTTTCATGAATCTAAAATACTTTTAAACTTCTAAAATTGCTTTGACATCCTTAAACTAAAAGTTCGTATGTAAGTTCTAATACTAATAAGATAAACTCGATATTGACATCGATCAAGTCCGACTGACGACATGAAATGCTCTCGAGTCCGTCTTTTGTATGTATGGTCTGATAAAAAACGCATCAGATAGCCATCTCTCTCCCGAATCTCCTCAAGAATTTTATCTCTCTTCCCAGCCAATTAAGGGCAGTTGTACTAACTCTCCCATCCACGATCCACACAAGGGTTGCCGAAGCATACAGGTCGAGAGGATATCAACTGAAGCCTGTGCATCAGAGCCGCATCTGTACTGATTGCAAGTCTATGTTGTTGTGTCCCAATTCCGTACAGCTGCTCAAATGCAACATTGACATCATGATCCTTCTGACTTATAATTTCAGATTTCCAGAACCACTTAAACTGAATTTGTTCAGTTCAGATTGTTTGGTTTCATAGATGAATTGAGTTTGAGTTTTTTCTGGAAAAGGTCAAAAATGCCAATTCAAACAAAATCGTGAACACCACTAGGTGGAATGAGCACATACTACCATACTATACAGTAATTTAAAGAAAAAGACTTTGAAAATATGATACTAACTGGTTCAACAGAGTATAAAGCACAAGCACCTGCTTTGTCTGGAGTGTAAAGGCACTCTGTTTGTGGGTACAGCATGCTGGATCTGTGATGAAACACATTCATCATCTTGACCTGTGAAAATACACATAAGACAAGTACCATGATAAATGAAGCAACTTGACTCTAAAGAGTAATGGAAACCAAAAAAAAAGATATTACATCTACGAAGTAACATATGAAACTAAACATTTTGAATGGTAAAAACAAAGCAAAACTGAAATTAAGTTAAAACTAGTGTTCCAAGGCTTCAAACCTGAAGCTGTATTATCTGGTATCTCCCGAGATTCCAGTCCTGAAAGGGCCATTATTCTACTTGAAGAGCACACACTTTGTCTTTTCTGCATCCTTTCTTCCTCATCCTGACGCTCCTGTTGTTGCATCCTTATTTTTGCTTCTATAACTTTTTGTTCCTCCTGCAGGACAAGCAAAACTCTGAGGACATCAGAAAGTCCAGTCCTCCTCTGATTAGAAGAAGTGAGGAACGGTCCAAAATTCCTAGAAGATGAGTGATCTGTATGAGAAGCATACAAGTTGTTCCATCCCTTTTTCCTCCTTTGTCTTCACACCACGATATTCCACTGCATAATTAGAAGTTTTGCAAAAAGGACATCTTATAGAGGTTAAAGAACGACAAATAAAGAGATTCGACAACACCAACTAGATAAGCTCCTGAGCAACCTAAGATGGTCGACTTCTAATTTTAAAATATATATATATATACACACAGAAGAAGAATAAGAAAGGATACTGTGTAGGCCGAGTAGAATGAGGCGGCTTCATCTGCAGAAAACACTCTATGGACAGAAATAGTTAGTCAACATAATTTTAGATCCAACGATAATCAACTCTTAAAATCGAAGTACCTGTACAAATGCCTTTCATACAACACCTCGAGCGGTTGAGACTCGGATAATACTATAACATGAGAAATCCGAAGCATAAGCGTCCGTGACAAATTGACTGTAATTCCGCCCAGAAACACCGTCTGTAACGAAAATACTGACCAAGAAGCAGATGGGGCACTCCTCCCGCTCAAAGGCGCACTCTTCGTCCCCGGGGTAGCAGGGTGCCAGCTTCGAATCAAGGATCAGTTTCCGCAGTTTCTTGTAGTCAATATCTCGGTGCTGGTACAGCCCCTGCGGCCTCGTGTACTTCTCGTCCACCACCTGCCGCCTTCGGCCAAGCTTATTCCCCATCCCTTCTAACCCCCAAAACAAGATAAACCCACACCCCACCCCACCCCAACAAGCCCCGAATCCCCCCTTTCCTCCTCCAACCTACCCCTACTAAGCAGCGCACCCCACCATCAACGCGACCACCGCACCCGCATCCCCCATCGCCTCAACCCCAAATCCGACCTCCATTCACTAGCAGCATCCCCACAGCACGAGCAATCCATCGCCTCACCGACCAACCCAAATCTGCGCAACACCCGGCCACCCAACCCACGCACCGCCCTCCACCGGCCAAGACGGCGCAAGCAACAGAAAAGCCCTAACGAGAGAGAGAGAGAGGTGGAGGTACAGAGGTGGCACACGGGCCCGCCCGGCGAAACCTGCAACGTCGTAGAAGCGCGCGGCGGATCCAAGCACTTCCGCTGCGTGTACAATCGGCGGAGGCGAAGCAGACGAGAAGACGGAGAGGAGGCGACGGACGAGGACGAGGGCACGGAGAGAACCACACCAAGGACGGAAGAAATGATTGGGGTAGAAGACAGCGATTTCTGCAGTGCAGAGCTCCGCCCCCCCCCTCTCTCTCTCTCTCTCTCTCTCCGCTTTATATGTAATATAATATTCAAATCTCCGTCCTCACACAAGCCCGCCCGAAAACAGCAGATCGGAAGCGAAGCTCCTCTCTGACCCCGTCCTCCTCCCCGGCTTCCGTGCATCTTTTGTTCGCTTCCTCCCCGCCCTCGGCTTAATTTATTTTATTCCAGAAAAAGCTAAAGAAGATGATCTAATCGTCGCGTGGCGCCGGGCCACGTGGTGGGCCGGGCCCACTAACCCAGAATCCCTTCCCAGTTCCCACGTCAAGCAAATTTTTGAACTGGGTATCGGGTCAACTGATAAGAGGTCCGATTAGATGGGCGATCCCCGGTCGGACCCACTATCGACGTTTACCTTACCTGCTCCTTGGTTCGGATATGTCACAGATATATCGTTATTATCGAATTTCATTGATTTCATCGATTTTTTTGAAATTAATAGTTAATTAAATTTAAATATATTATCTCACGTGACTTAAGATTTGTTTGATCTGTTTTTTTAACTCACTCCAACTTAATTAATTTTGGGGATAAACCTGTTGTTTTGGTAACAAACGTGCCCGACATTCCGGGTGTGATAAAGAGGTCCGTTTATAAAAAAAGGCCGGTCGGCGGGGGCGTTTCCTTAAACGGAGATCGTCTCGGGGACGTCCGCGCAAATATGGTCGGGACCGGGAAGGCCGTCCCCCGTCCCCCGACCGTACAGGGCACGCGGCAGCGGCGAGGGGGAGGCGGTGACCGTCCTCGCGCGCCGCGGGAATTCGCGGCCCGAGTGATGACGAGAGCGGTGGCGCCGCCGCCGCCGCGGTCGCCGTCCCCGTGAAGACGTGGCTCGGAGGGAAGCAAAACGCCGCCGGGCATTACAGTAGCCAGCTGTTCCATCACTCCGGCAGAGAAGCCGATAACCGGAGGCGGGACTCCCGGCACGGATCATTTTCTCTCCACCCTATCGTCTTCTCCCACCTCCACCGCCGGCGACACGAGCTGTCTTCTTCGATATCGAGGGTTGTTGAGCGTGCCGTCGGCGGAGACCACCTACTTCTAACACCCCCCCCCCCCCGCCGGTTTCCTCCTCCGGCCACGGCTATCTGCTCCACCCACCGCACCGATCTTCGGCTCTGCACCACTCCGAGCCCGCGGCGGTGAAGCGGCGAATCGGACCGCGTTGGCGAGTTCGAGGACGCGGCCGAGTGAGTTGAGTGGCGGCCAGGGCTGTAAACGGATCCGGATAAAATTCGGATCCGGTTCGAATTCGTATTCGGATAGATGAAAAATATCCGTTTAAGTTGCTCCGTCGGATAGTAACTTCGGATTCGGATATTATCCGAATCTTAAACGGAGCGGATTCGGAATCACTGGATCCGCTCCGGTTAAGATCCGGTTCGAACTGAACCATTAGATGTAGATCCAATGGTCTAGTTTAAAGCTTAACTTTTCGTTTCACCCCCGAATCCCTAGTCTCAGCCGCGAGCCCCCGATTCCCCATCCCGCATCTGGCAGCCGTCACTCAGGAGCGCGGCGCGGCACTCGGCAGGTGGAGACGCCGGCGTCCCGAGCGGATCCCTCCGCCCTCCGCAGTCCGGTGCCCTTCCAGTTCCAGGTGTCCCTCCGTTGTCCCGAGCGCGACACTTCCAGGCACCAGGCGGAGCCGGCGTTGATCCCTCCGCCGTCCCGAGCACCCTCCGGCTCCACCCTCCCGAGCGCGGCAGCGCCCGGCGCCGTCCCTCCGCCGTCCCTCCGCCGTCTCTCCGCCATCCCTCCCGAGCGCGGCGGCGCCAGACGCCATCCCGAGCGCGGCAGCACTAGGCGCCTCCGCCGTCCCGAGCGCCCTCCGGCTCTGCCCTCTCGAGTGCGGCAGCGCCAGGCGCCGTCCCTCCGCCATCCCGTTTGCCCTCCACCGTCCCTCTGCCTTCCCTCCGCCGTCCCTCCCTAGCGCGGCAGCGCCCGGCGCCCTCCCTCCACCGTCCCGAGCGCCCTCCGCCATCTCCGCCGTCTGGGGCGAAGCGGATATTATTCGTATCCGCTCCGTATTCGAGAGATATCCGATTGTGAAGATCCGCTCCGTATTCGAATTCTAACCGGAGCGGATATCCAATATCCGAATTGACCAACGGAGCGGATTCGGAAATGGCATATCCGCTCCGTATCCGCTCCGTTTACAGCCCTAGTGACGGCGGCAGCAAATGCTTACGGAAAAGGTCGGTGAACCGGAGTCGGAAGGTTTGAGGACATAATTCTAAATAGTCGAAAAGCCGAGGACTCCCAGGAAAGATTTGTTATAAAATTGCAGGCTTGATTCAGACTCTAATATGATATATCCGGATGAGATGGCCAACAGAAAGCTGCCACGAAGTCAACGAGGATACGAGAGAGCATATATATATATATATGTATGTATGTACGTATGTATGTATATGCATATAGAAGAGTACACGCATGTGCTAAAACCTTCATAATTAGTTTAAACGCGTCTGTCCCGCGCTCCCAGCGCAGTGGGACGTCACCTCCCTCCGGGTGGCAGCTCGCGATCTCGAACCGCGTCTGCCCCGTCGACGGCGACTTTCTCGCGTGCGCAGACCACTGCGCCATCCAAAAAAAAAGATTTAAACGCGTCATCCAAAAAAAAAGATTTAAACGCGTCTTGTTAATGACAGGTGAACTACAGGCTGTAGTATTTGTTTATAAAAAAAAAGTATACAAAATTAAACCAAAAAAATAACTAACTGGAATTAATTTTTGAATGTGATATTTTATCTTTATAGAAGAGAAACTATATATATGTCTAATTTATCTATTATACTTTTTGAAATTCCAAACCAGATAGAACCGTTCAATTCGGTTTGATTTATCTATTTTACTGGTCTGGCCGGGTGAACATCGATCTCTAGATATATAAGATAATTTCAATGGTTTGCATTAAGTGCGTACCGAACTATGGTCGGCCTTGTATTCTTATAATGCGATATATGTTACTATGTGTCAATGACACGATAGTATATACGTAATAGGTGTCATGTATAAGTTAAATAACTTGTACTGATCGGCACATTTGACAGACTAAATATAGTTTAAAAATGATGATGATACAGGTACTTGATACAAAAAACAAAGAAGGCATTGGCATCTCCAAAAAATGATCCTGATACAAGATTAAATATAGTCTGAAACAAGTTAACTATTATGATCACATGTATCTGACTCCAAAGAAATATAATGGGGTGTTTGGTTGCATTTTAATTTTTAAAAAGGTTTCACGATAAAAAATTAAAATATGATACCAAACAAGATAATTTTTAAAAGTGAAAACATGACAACGGATGTGTTTGGCAAAAATATTTTAATTTTTAAAAATGATAATGAAGTGTTTGGTAGTATTTTAAATTTAATTTTCATCAACTTCGTAAACATCGAAAAACAAGTATTTTACACCATACAAATTTAGAAATACACAAGATCAAAAAAATAACACAAAATATTTATGTCATACAAGAATTCAATCACCTAAAAATATATAATTACAATCTATTTTACCCACTAATAATGGTGAATAATGTACAGATTATTTTGGAAAGTAGGATGAACCACTCTCTTCTTAATTTAATCTATCATTGGCTGTTTGAAACAAAATTAATTTTGATAAAAAAATTTGATTTATCTCCCAAAATTTAGGGGACAAATCGGACCTATCCTCAAATCGGATCCCCCCCCCAGCGGCCCCGGAGCTCCCAGCCCTCCCCCCCACGGACGCCGGCGGGCGCGCCCGCCCCCCCCCCCCCGCGGACGCCGGCGGGGCGTTTGCCCCCACTCCCCCCAGCCGGCCCCGGAGCTCCTCCCAGCCCTCCCCCGCGTTCGCCCCCCTATCCTCAAATCGGATCCCCCCCCAGCGGCCCCGGAGCTCCCAGCCCTCCCCCCCGCGGACGCCGGCGGGGCGTTCCCCCCCCTGGAGCTCCCAGCCCTCACCCCGCAGACCTTTTGAACTCTGTATTTTCCGATGGTGTTGCCCCGTGCTCTTCCCCAGCCCAGGCCGCCGGCGAACGCGAAGATGAAGCAACCACGGCGGAGGAGGAGGAAGCTATGTCGGCCGCCGTGCGGCCGGGAGGAGGAGGAAGCTATGGGCGTCCACGGCCGACGCCGACGAGCCCCTCATCTCCACCGTGCGGCTGCTCCTGCGGCGCAGCGTCGACTCCCCGCGCTCCGGCCCACCTGATCCCCCCCGCCCCCATCTTCCCCCCTTCGCTGGAGGAGGAGGAGTCGTCTAGGCTCCGACAGGTTCGGCATCCGATGCGGCATCCACCGCCGGCATATTCACTGCACCGAGATCTATTGGCGGCGGCGAACAAAGGGCGCCGGGAGGAGGAGGCCGCCGCCGTAAGAAGAGCTTGAAGAAGGAACAAAGGGCGCCGGGAGGAGGAGGCCGCCGCCGTGAGAAGAGTGCCGGGAGGAGAGCTTGGAGAAGGAACGAAGAGGAGGAGCCGCCGCTGGACACGCCGTAACGAAGAGGAGGGCTTGAGTTTGTCCTCGGGACCGCGAGGGCTTCGCGAGACGGTGCGGGGAGGTCCGGTTTCAAAAAAAAAATTGGTCTCTGCCTCTTTTTTTTTTTACAATGCCCAGCGGATGGAAACTTTTTTTAAAACAAAAAGTGGTACCACGAGCCAAACATGATTTTAAAGCCAGTTTCATTACAATTTTCAAAAATTAAAAAAAAAGTGATCATTATCATGCAACCAAACACCCCATAAGTTTTTTTTCTCTGTACTACGGAAAATATCTAAGATTTCGATTCATAAACAATTGATCTCTCTTATAAGGATGATCCAACCTTCGCATTCACAAAACTATAAACATATGACCATATATGTATATGTATATCATCAAGTACAATCTAAACAGGGCCCGAGCCGCACGGAGGGTTTCCACGGGAGCCACCGGCGGGGGTTTCGCAGCTGCCACCGCCACGCGGGAGGAGGGGGCGGCGGCTTGGGAGGCGCACTGCCTCTCCCTCGCTACCTCTGGGGCTTGTCCCCCCTTTCCGTTGTCTGGGTAGGGCTCGAGTTCTGTCGTTCAGCGAATTTCTATGCGATTTTGTGAAGAATAAAAGGTCGGGCAAGAGAAAGAGGGTTTTGTTGAAGCTGTTTTTCCTTCCTCTTTGGTCGATCTCTTTCTTTGTCTATCACGGTAAATTTTTTTCATTTTGTGGGTTCCAGAATCCTGCGAAATTTCATCTCGGAACTCTTCGCATACCTTCTATCGGGACTTCTTAGTTTATTTTCTACTGTCTTAACATTTTTAAGTATATGCTTTACTAATCCACCTCTTCAGCTGTTGTTTGGGATCTTATTGTTGCTCTAAAGTGTGGCAGTTTCAGGTTATATCTGTTGTATTATCTAGTTTCTTTTTATTTCTGTTCTATCTTTGTGTTATCTGTAGACGTCGATTATATTGTCATGAGATTATTTGTGAGGTTGTTAGTTTGGACAACATCCACACTTATATGGTGTGATCATCCAGTCTCATGACAAATGTCAGACTCCAATAAGAGAGTCCTTACTTTTAGATCGTCGGAATTTACTAAGCTGCAGGTCTATTCTATTTCGTGGCAACTTTCGACTGTGTTGAAGATGAAATCTCGGAGCACCTCTACAATTTGATCTTTATCTGTGTTTACTATCATCGATCTCTATATTATGTTGTTTCTGTATGAGATATCCACGTATATCAGTTTGTGTTGTTCTAAGTTATGTGTTGTACATGTAATATCTTCTGTAATATAGTAAAGAAGTAATATTTGTTTCAAAAAAAAGTACAATCCAAACACACTAGTGAGAGGATATTATCATTTTTTTATCAACAGGATACTGCTATATGTTGATACCCAACAGGCAACAGGAGCATGGTGTTCGGTTACCCGTATTGGTTTTACAATTTAGAGTTCAATATAACCAAAAATTTGATACATATGGTTTTATGTTGCACAAGTTGTGAGGTGGAAGTTTATGATTGATGGTAACAAGTACTTATCAATAGTGTAGAAGAAAGAATGTGCATTCATGTGAAAATCAGCAACTTAATTATCTTTTATGCATGGAGTTGGGGACGTGATTTTTTGTCTTGGATTTGCAGTCATATCCTTTTCCTGGTCTATGGGCGGATGCTCACCTTGTGGTTCAACAGACCCAATTTTTCTACTGTCATTTTTCATGAAAATTGTCACAGAGCTGCACCTTTTTTTTTCAATGTACGCATTTGTTGTTATCAGCTTTGCTGATTTTCATCATTCACTTATCTACTTTCTTAAAAATCACCTCACATAATTAGAATTTACTACTCAATTATCTAATCACAAGTGTGTGACTTATTCTTATGGGTGCAAACGAGCCGAGTAGTACGATGTTCAAGTTCGGCTCATTTATTTTACATGAGTTTGAATTCGAACTCGAGTTTTAATGAGTATGTTGAACTCTGGTTCAAGTTTGACTCATTTATTAATCAAGTCGAGTCGAGCTCGAACTCGAGTAATAACTGAATTAAAATTCAATCCACATTCAAGTTTAAGCTGTATACAAGCTCATTTATAAAACTCAAAATCAATGAAAAGTTATTTGTGAAACTCTATATTTAGCTCATTTATAAATCTCAATTTAAATTTAAACTCGAACATTAAATTATTTTATATATTTAAGTGTCGATATATAAATATTAAAACTCATAATTAAATTTTTAAAAATAAATATTCAATAAAATTTTTAATCGAGCTACTCGCGAGTTTATCGAGCCGAGTAAGAGTATGTTCTAGCTCGACTTATTTAACGAGTCAAGTTTTATTTTTTGTTCAAATTTATTTATTTAACATAATAAATAAGTCCGAGTCAAATTTTTACTGAGTTAAGTTTCGAGCTAGCACAGTGTATTGATTGATTTGCACTCCTGCGTGATCAATTTGAATAATTTTGAAAAAAAAAATTAAGGTTTTAAAATTGAAATGAAGCGAATAAAAAAAGTGCAGGTGGAGATTCTCCACTCCACTTGGGCTGGCCCATATAGATCGGGCTCAATTGGGCCCAGGGGTTTGATATCTGATCGCTGTTACATGGCCGTTGTTTAGAATAATCTCATTCAGTGCATTACATTGTTTGATTTTACGTCTTAATTAATTAACTTCTAATATTTAAACAGGTTTCTTATATCTTGACACACCTCTTAAAAGTAAGTTGTACCATTTGACATTTTTAGTCATAATTTATTCATTAAAAATAGGAATACCATGTATAATATATATATCTTTGGTGTTGAAACACAACATTAATCAAATCCAGTATTTTTTGATCGCAAGCTAAAATGTTTGATATGAAAATTAAGGGTTCGAATAAACCAAAACTAACTTCTTCTCGGGGTCGTCCGTCTCCGTTAACTGTGTCGAACAGTACCTTTCTATTCCAACAACATTGATGGTGATAGGAATTATTCATTTGGCTATACCAATATCAATAATAAAATTTTTAGTGTATAAACAAAACATGATAAGTAATATAGGTATTCATGTGTATCAATTTTGACAATATTGATACTCCATCCTCTACCTGTGTACACCTGATCATGGCCATACAAGTAGGGGTGTCAATGGGCCGGGCCAGGCCCGGCCCGAGGTCGGCCCGTTTAGGGTCCGGTCCAAAATATATTGGCCCGGCCCAACCCGGCCCGCACTACATTGTTGGCCCGGCCTGACCCGGCCCGCAAAAATTATTGACTTGGCCCGATCCGGCCCGGCCCAACTATATATTTTATAAATAAATATTTATTAAATATGATAAATTTAATTATTTAAGATAACATTATAAAATTAATAATAATTTAATTAAAATATATTTTTAATAAGTAAAAATGATATTTTTGACATAAAAATTGAAAGTTATTTGGCCCGTTTTAGCCCGAGTCGACCTGCTTCGGCCCGTATGTCGGCCCGACTAAAGTCCGCGAGCCAAAATATTTGGCCCGTCAAATGACCCGCAACCGACTCGGCCCGCGAACCCATGGGCCGGCCCGGCCCATTGCCACCCCTACATACAAGGCTCGCCAAGTACGTGGATGACAGTTGACACTACCAAATCCTTCTGCGATTGTGATGAATTGCATTTCCTTTGTTTTTACGATATCATTCATCTCCCTGCTTGTTCGGCGCCTCTTTACGGAAGATCATGCATATGAAAGAAGTGTTACCGGAATGACTGCGAGGCGTTTCTGGGATGTGGAAATTCCCACGAAGGGATTAGAAAATGTCCAGGTAAAAGTGTAGAAAATAACAATTTTTGAATTTGATAAGTTGTAATTAGCGATCTTCTCAACGAGGACGAGTTTCCCCCACCCTCCGGCATCTCCCCTGTGGTCGTCGCCGGCATCTCCCTCGCCCGCCCTCTCTGTGTTTCTGCCGTCTACTCTGGTGCCCCCCTCCACACCCTCCTCTGGCACCTCCCTCCCCCCACATTCCCCTCCTCCCCACTCTCCCTCACTCCTTCCCCCTTCGATTGCACCCCCTCCTCCGTCTCCCGCTGTCGCTGCGCTCCCAAGAGCTCCCCTTGACACCCCTCCAACGGATCCGCCCCGTGGCCAGGGGTGCAATCGAAACGAGCCGAGCCGAGCAGGGCTCTGTTCGAGCTTGGCTCGTTCAATTATTTAACCGTTCGAACTCGACTCGATACTCGGCGAACTTTCAAATGTCTTGTTCGAATTCGTCTCGATTTAAGTTCGACGAGTCCGGACTCGATTCGTCGAGTCGCTCGTTCATGTAAATAAGCCAACTTAGCTCTAACTCGAATAAAAATTATGCTCGATCTCAAATCAAACTCGTATTATAACCCGTTTTTGAGCTTGAGATTGAGCTCGTTTGCTTAAAACTCGAGTTCGTGTTTGAATTCGATTTAAAACATATTTTAAATTACTATTTAGACAGAAAAATAAAATTTTACGTAATATAAAAAAATAAATATATAATATATTTATAATATATTTATTTAAATAAATAGTTAATCGAATATTTTAAAAACTTGTTCATGAGTTTAGTGAACCGAGTAGATCTCTGTTTCAGACTCGACTCATTGAACATGACATTAATCAACGACCCCACTCCTCCATCCCTCACACTCTCGATTGCTCCCTTGCGGCACCCGTTCGGCAGATCTGCCCCCGCTGCTTGCCCCTCCCACTCGCCTCCTCGCTCTTTATGGCCCCTCCGGCCTGATCTGTCCCCTCCTCCTCCTCCTCCTCCTTATGGCCTCCCCTTTCGGCAGCTGCACCCCCTCCGTTAGTCTCCCGCTAGTTGAAACCCACCCCCCCTGAAACTCACGATGCCCCCCCTGCCCTCGCACCGCATGAACCCCTATCTCCCCCTCACTTCTTTGGCAGGTCCTTGCGCAACAAAACCTATCGCAGCGGCTCCCACTTTGGACATCATGTCTCCCTCGTCGCTCACCCTTGATTAGGAACCGTGATCAAGGGAGCTCATTTCTTGTTATTTTCTTGTTATTTTGAAGTATTTTTTAGTCGGGGAGAGAGAGAGAGAGAGGGGGGAGGGGGGGAAGATATCTGATGGGGTGTTTGGTTGGACGATAATTTTTTGTACATTTTCATGATTAAAAATTGTATTGAAATAAAAAATGAACGAACTCATGACATAAAATTATGGAGGGATGTGATTATAACTACCACACATGATCAAACAAAATGAGAGACCACAAGAAAAAAGAAAAAGGTGAGACTCTCTATTTTTGTTTAAGAAGAAAATCACTTTTGAAACATAAAATTACCATAGTTACCGAACACCTCTTTTAACAAGTTTTGTTACGATTTTTAAAAATTAAAACAAAAAACTTCGTTATCATGCAACCGAACACCCCATAAAGTTTCATTATCGTAGTGTCGTTTTTTGCATTGCTATAGTCAAGGGCCTGACTTATTTACGTGAATTTTTTTAATGATTTTCTCTGTTATCTTTTGATGTCATGTGATTAAGTTTTGCCCGATTCTTCGTAATCATGTTTTTTTATTCCGAGATTATTAATTTGAGCGATATTCACACCCTTTTAACGTGGTCATTCGATCTCGTAACAGTTGTTGCGAGAGAGTTTTCATCTCTGTCATTTGATCATTTAAGCATTTACATGGATCGATTGATTCATGATTATATTTAAATTTGTCGAAGATGATGACTGAACTTTAGTTATTTTTAGTTCTACGTCCTTTTTCCCCTCCAAATTGAATTGTTGTACTGGTACTCTAAACACTGTACTGTTCCGAACAAGTGTGTATAAAGTTTGTCTCCAAATAAATAAATAAAGCTAAGATTGCATATGCGCACATGGACTATCCTTACCCACCAGGATACAGGCGAGAGGACGCAACGAGAAATTTAATCTCACGCGAAGAGAGAGAGATATATATATATATATATGTTTATTCCATATTCAAACCTTATTTTGTAATTGAAGCACCCGTGGTCAAAGTCAAATCCGCAGTCAACGCGTCTAGATCAGAAGCAGCCAACGTCACAGCACACAGATTGCTCATTTCTACGTGAGAGCAAGTTATTGACCACGACTTTGTTAAGTTGTATAAGAAATGGTAAATAATGATAGTTAAAATTAGTCGTCGTAACAAATACCGTTGACGAAGATCGAAATCGTCGTAATATTCAGAAAATTAAAATCCGCACGATTTATTTTCAAATTATTGATGACGACTTGTGAAGTCGTCGTTAATAAAATTATCGACCATGATTTCAACTGTTTAACAATAAACTTAAGTCGGCAACGACTTCAACCGTCGTCAATGTGATTTATCATATTATTTGCTGTTAAAAAAACTCTCGATGATCTTCACCTTTTCCTTTCGCATTCGCTGTGGATCCCCCCCTCTCTCTCTCTCTCGCCGTCGACAGCTCCCCACCCGCCGCCGGCATCTGATCAGCTGCCGTCGCCGTCGCTTCCGCCGCCGTCGCCGGCGCTGTCGCCGCCGTCGTTGCCATTTTTGCAGTGTGAATAGATTAATTATCGGGTTCACACATGCAACCATTTACCATCGACCCACGAACGCTTCGGCTGGCAGGGTTATAATATTTGTGAAGAAAAACATGTAGATTAAAAAGTAGCAAACGTTCCGGGAATGTCTGATATATGTGTATGTATACGTTTGTTCTTTCTCGCTCGCGCATAAATATATATAATTATATGTATATATGAGTTTTCTAGGGCTAGTTGATGCAATGCGCACGCCGTACATATGCGACAGCATTATATATTATTCAGGAAATCATGTGCGCCTTGTTTCGAATCTATTCCGTATTTACTCTCTTCGTAGAAAGTCGATTAATTTTATTAATTTTATCTTCGTCATTAAAAGTATACAAATAATTATATTTAAATGGAGAAGAAATTTTTTATCTCAACGATCGTCATTTTACGATTATATGTCACATATGTGACATCATTAATATATATATATATAATATATGCATGCACACTCTGATCTGTCTTATCAATGAATGTCATGTAAATATTAAGTATACAACTAATAATAATAATGGATAGCAATAAATAAAAATATGTTAACCAACTAGCCAACGAAATTAACAAACTTACACTCAAATAACTCTAAAACAACCAAAATGTAAAAAAAAAAAATACACTTGAAAATCAAACCAAATGAATTAAGTATTGAAGATTTCTTGACAAGGAGATTCGGATGCGAGGAAAGTGATGACGATGTCATGCGAGAGAGGTATCAGTGCCGGTGGTCTCGTGTGTGTGTGTGTGAGTAGGGATGTCAACGGGTCGGATACGGGTCGAATAATAGTATTATCCGTATCCGTATCCTATAAGAAAAAGGTGTATCCACTTGCTGTTCGTTAACTATCGATATCGGGTGTATCCGCGAACCGCATTGTTCTATCCGCTTAAAAACTGTTTACGGTCGGATAACGGACGGTTATCGAATATATAAAGAGATAACATACGTATAATACAACCTAGCAAAATAAGGAAGTAAAGATAATTTAACCGATAAAGACACACATAAAAAATATATATATTACGATTAAAAGTATCTATTTATAGCAATGAACAAAAAGAAAATTCTTAATTATATATCTACCACAAAACATGAGATATAGAAAAATAATTTACAAGTCCATAGTAAAATTAATTTTCGAGTACCGTAGTAAATAATTAGATGTGCAACACAAAATATGAGATAGAAAAAATATCTTAATTACATCTCCAAAATAATACATGTCCAACATAAAATATGAGATAGTCGATTTGCAGCAAAAGTGAGTACGTGGATTGCACCATCAAGAAGCAGAAGAGGATGAAAACATCACTGTTAGACGTCAAGACAATGCTTATCCAATGTTAAGATCTCAAGGAGGAGGGTGAACCGGTGAGTTAAGAACAATAAGATTTTCTAGATGGGTCATATATACTTAGATGTCATAAATTGTGAGTTATATCGTATTATGTATTAGTTAGCGAATACGGATAACGGTTTTCGGGTTCGGTTTATGGTGTATCCATGACCGCATCCGCTAAGATAACGGTTAATCGGTAAACGAACGCGGATAGCTTATTCGGAAAATTTAAACTATCCACTTGCTGTTCGTTAACTAACGAACGGGTCGGATAATCGGATAATCGGTAACCATTGACATCCCTATGTGTGTGAGAGAGAGAGAGAGGCGACCGACAATGATGGTGGCGACGATGCTAGCAATCGATGGCGACAACAGAGAGAGAGAGATAGAGGGAGAGGGACTTGTAGGTTTTAAAGATGAAAAGACTATTGCGGACCGTTGTCAATTGTCAACGCTAAGATCCTATCGTTAAATGATCAAGTTTCGATATGTAACCATCGCTACTATATTTTACTAGCAATGACTTCTTTAATCATTGTCACTCTCAGTTTAATTATGTCTAAACTCGAGGTTGGGCATTTTGCATTTATTGGCTACGACTTTCCAATAGTTGTCACAAACAACTTTATTCGGGACAACATTTGTGAGTTGTCATCAATATCTATCATTATTAACAATTTTTCTTGTAGTGTACAAATATACAAAATAATAATAATAGCTTAGTAAGCAAAAAATTAGTATTCTTATATTTCATTTTAGAATATTACATAAATCTCGAAATCTTTATAATACTAATGAATGGAGAAGAAGATTTCTAAAAATATTTTTTCGTTGGATTAGATGAGCATAAGCAACTTGTGAGAAAGAATGCGATACATGTAACGAATGTCGGGTTGGGATTTGATCTGACACAACTCAATTATACTTTGGTTCGATGAGTTGACCGGGGCCCAAAATTGCTGATCTAACTACTTGAAGTTGGCTGCGGTTGGTCGAGTCAACATTGACTAATCCAATGGTTCTAAATTTTCTTGGCTAACCCATTTTGATTTGGGTTGACTTCAGTGTCTTTTGGTCATTTGGAGTTTGGATCCCCTCAGTTCTCTGGTGGAGAGAACTCTCACAATCCCTAACTAGGTGATGTCACATAGTGTAACGAAGGACGAGGCAAGGATATGCTTTAATGACGACATGAATGGCGGATAAAATTGCTTGATGCTATTTTGGTTCCCCACGTTACAATAACAAACTCGCTACCGAGCTTCTAATGACTGGCTAGGATCTCTGATGACTTGCTACCGAGACCTTGAAAACCTCTAATCAAGACTCCGATGACCCGTTACTGAGGCTTTAAAAACTCGTTATCAAGGCTCCAATGCTACTGAGACTCTGAAGATCTGCTACCGAGCTCTGATAATTTTCTACTGAGCCTTAAATTATTTACTACCGATCCTCTACGGATCCGTTGTCGAGACTTTGAAGATTCATTAGCGATCCTCTACTAATCCGTTACCGAGACTCCGAAAACTTACTACTGATCCTCTATTTACTTGCTACTGAAACAGTCTTATCTGTAATCGTCATTAAAACATACTCTTATCTCGTCTTCCATTACACCGCGGGACTCTTGGCTGGAGAACTGAGGTGATTGGTCCTTTGAGGCCCAGGCCAACTTACCCACTGCTGACCGGGCCGGGCCAACTTGCGTACGTGCGTGTGCGTACATGGCGGTGGGTAGGGCTCAAAGTTGACGAGGTCTTCCCCTTCCTCCCAAGAGAGACGACGAAGGATCTTTATCTTTCGTTATCCTCCGACTTAAAAGAGGTGTGAGAGGAAAGCAAGATGGATGAGCTACCGGGGATTATGCAAATGCGGAAAAGTGAAGGAGAGTTCCAAAGAGAGGTCTTTGATTCCGAGGGCTCCGAAGGGAGGCGCCGACGCGGGCACGGAAGCGCAGACGGCGGCGGCGGAGGGGCATGGCGGAAGGACGCATCCATTAAACGCCCTCCCTCTCCCCGCGCAGTGAATTAAGCTTCCTTGCTGTTGGCCGGGCGGTGGTCAGAGGACGGGTGGTCGACAGGAGCAGCACGCTTCCATGCAAGTTGGCATCCATCAATAGTCTCTCTCTCTCTCTCTCTCTCCCTCTCCCTCTCTGACTATTCAATTCAAGAAGTTGGGAGAAGGCATAACATATAAACAAAGGGGGCAGGGAGAGGTGGGGAAGACACGGCACGAAGTAACTTGTTCAAGATGATCAGGATGGTGAGGTTAGGAAGCACCCGCAGACTCTCTCACCCAATTACCTCCTCCTTTCCTCTCAACTGTCATACACACAAAGGCCATACTTAGAGATGATGCATGCAGAGGCCTGAGAGTACGACATATCCAGAAACCCAACTAGAAATAAGGGCTTCATGGGGTGGTTGAATTCTAACGTATTGTAATATATTCCAAGGTAGACATATGTATAGCCAGGCTGAAGGATTTCAACTTAATAACCGTCCTCCTGGTCGATTTTATTACCACAACACAGGTCAAGAACATGGTCATGTTCGTCCTTCAATGACAACAAAACATACACATGGTTTTAGACTCAAGGAGAGATATATATATAAATATATCAAAACCGATTCCAACACACTTAATTGGTGATCGTATCTTTCTGAGTTGAAGGCCCGCTTTGTTTTAGTTTAATCGATGTCTAATCTCTAAATCAGCCAGACATTGAAATATTTGATAAAATATTTAAATATAATATTATTTTTATAAATTATTTAATTTTAAACGATTCATTATAATTTTTTTATTTTTAGAGGTGCATAATTAAAATTTTGTGTTTATCATAAAAATTAGAAATAAAATTAAGACTTTAAGCATTCTATTAAGTCAAATCAAATATCATCTAAAATTTCCAGTTACATCATAATTATCTCTGCCACAGTGGTATTTGTCAAAAAGAGATCATCACAAAAATCTGGCATGATTGAGACTATTTAAGTGGCGTTTGATTTGACCTAAAATTAAGTGACTTGCTAAAACTATCGTATTCAGAAGATTTAATTATAATTTCACAATATCTAATCTCGAACCGAATCTTGTGTTAAATTAACTGGTTTTGACAATAGTGCCATATCTCTTTTTGGCTTAATTACCATTTAGCACCCAGAAATTGCAGCTAAGATTTCAAGTCAACATTTGGGAAGAAATGGCCTTCGTTTCATTTAGTTATGAGCCAGCTAAAACACATAGGTAGTAGAAATAATTAGCTCCTGGTTGGTTTTTATTTTTTGGAAAATAAAAAAATTAAATGCACGAGGAAATTAATGAAACGCACGTCAAACACATATTATGAATAAAACCTCAACTGAGAATAACTCACTAAATCAGTGTTGTATGTCGCGTGATATATACATGTACAGTTGGAAGACAGAGATATGACATGTATATGAATATATATACACACACACATATATATATATATATACACGCGCGCACGCACACGCGTGTATCTTCTCATATCTAGCAGTCATGTTTGACTGGTCGGTAGTTTATAAATAAACATAAAAGTACATATGATTATATGCTTTATCTACCTTCCCCAACCTAGAGAGTTACTAAAACTAAGGCGGTAAAATGAGGTGCTTGATATCCGATGTATGCGTGATCTTAAAGAGGATAAATGATGATATCATGACTTAATTAAGAATATGTTGAGAGACTAAATCACTGAAAGTATGTATATTAACAATGTTTACTATTTTTTTCTAAGGTTTGGTTGAGAATAACTTTGAAATTAAAAGTAACAAAATGCGAGTGATCCCAAGATACATAGATATCATTTCTGAAAGTGTTGTCGATATATAGTTGTAATTTTTGGACCAACCAACTAAATTTATTGCTGGCACAATTAATACCATACCATTACACCCCCATCACATACCGCAAGCACTAAATGACATAAATTTAGTAGAAAATGAAGATCAAATGTTCAATAGAGTGTATGATATTTAAATTGCCTCTCTGGGCATATGGATGATCAACACCATGCATATCTTCCTACCTGCCTACTTAATTTAAAAGCCATCCTCACCCAGCCGGCTGGCCTACCTCATGCTCCAAGCATCATGAAAAATAATAATTAAGTATTTAATCTCTCCTGCCATACATGTCTACATATATAGTTGTGCTCCCACAGTAATGTCTCAATATCTATCACACATCATGTACCTTATACTCTTGCTTGCATGATGACAGTGGTGTTCTTTCCACCTTTGACAACATTGCTCCTTCAACTCCTCCAGCCCAAATTTTGTTGTTTTATTGCATCTTTCTTATTTTAGAAACACCAGTTTAGAAGTTAGATTTTCTTGAATTTATTGCGGGAATGTCACTATTTGATAAACCTAGATTTCTTGACTGGTTCCGGTTGACGGTGTGAGACTTCTTTTCTAGTCTTTTAGTTCCATCTCGGGTAAACATATCCTGATAAAATTGGGATTCATTCCAGATGCATATTTATTCAGCCAAATAATATCTGATTATAAGATATCCATCCAAACAAACATCCAGACACGAATATTATTCGAATGTTCGAAGTTGACACGAAAATATTTGTTCTACTCCATTTAAAATTTTGATATGGATCGGTCTATTATAATGTACACATACAATATATAATTAAATATTTAAAATCATCAATTTTATAAATATAATTAAATATTCGTTATCACACATCAGTATACTCAATTAACATTAATAGATATACCATAAATTTTATATTTTATATTTTACATATTTATGTGCTACTAAATATAATAAAAAAATAAAATTTAATTAAAACTTTGAAGAGGATAATACCTTTATACGTTCCGAATTCGGAAATTATCCGACTTATAATATCTAATTCCTAGCTATCCGTATCTGACTTGAACCGGATATAGATTATCCCATTAACTAAGTGGAGTGGATGCAAAAAATCTCATATCCTCTGTTTATGATCCTAGATCCTTCATCATGTAACATGAAACAAAATCTCGTATTGTTTTTTCCCCTAAAAAAGTATGCTTTTCGTAATGGTCCAAACTCCAAACAGAAGAAATTTTTTTTCCCCTGCCATATTTTTCTTCTTTGTCTCTTGACACCAGTAATCGATAGATCCTGATCTTGCTTTAATTAACCCTAAATTTGCTACTAAAAGTTGGGATATCTCTATCCGATCTTAATCGACAGTTGTAATTTCATTTAGTCACGTTTATTTAATCTTTTTTTACAATTTCATCCACTGCAACATTATATAATTTGTAATACTCCATTCGGAGTTAGCTGGTGGACCCTTTGTTCCATTCGGAGCTATGGCACACTTGTTTAGTTCAGGAAGTTCCATCAAACATCAACAGGGTATTTGGTTGCATACTAATTTTTTATACACTTTCAAGACAAGGAATTGTATTAAAATAAGATGTAAACTAGTTAATGACATAAAACTATCATGGAGGGGGGAAGATGGAAATGACATAACCAAAAAAAAAGCACAAACTATGCATACGACCAAAAGAGGCGGGGGCACGAGAAAGAGAGAAAAAAACCTCATCCTTTTTTGCCAAGAAATAAAAGTTTTTAAAACATAAATTTATAATATTTGTCAAACATTTTTTTAAAAAAATTGCCATAAAAATATAAATTTATATTAAAATTTTAATTTATCATGTAACTAAACACCGGCTAAGTCTTTTGATTTTTTTTTCAACTTTGATGAGTACAAATATTTATTTACAGTAACTATTCAATGATAAAATAGTTAAAACATTAACTGTGTTTTTTCGGGTTCCACGGTAGGGTATTTTCTAATTATAAATAGTTAAATATTAACTATTTATCTTCTTCAGAAGAAAAAGAGGAAATCTTTTAATTTCTGAGTTACCTTTACAACCCCTACATAATTAATCATACATACCCTTCCATTTACGAATATCACAGGCAAGAGATAATAAAAAATAGGACTGGAAGGTAATAAACGACAAAGGCGGGGTGGAAATGAGAAAAAAAAGTGAAGCGCCGCAGAAAAGAAAGCCCTGTAGATCAGTCCCAACAAACTTCACACTTCCGAGTGGGAATGTCAATGGTAGTGGATTATCCGATTATCCAACTCGTTCGTTAACTTAATGGATGGTTAAAGGATCATCAAAAATTTCCAAATAGGGTATCCTTAGCCGTTTACCGATTATCCGTCTTTTTAACGGATACGATCACGGATACAGTATAAACCGAACCCGATAAACCATTTCCGAACCCGTTAAGTAAAACTTGATCCAACGGTTAAAAATATATCAGCATCTAACGTTCAAGAAATATGTCAATCTCAAAAACCCTAAAATTAATTTGTGAGAATCTCCGAGTCCGACCTTTCAACTTTTGACTGTTCCTTCTTCCTTGCCCGACGCCCTACCTGTTGCATCATTGCACCTTCACCTTGACGTGGCGGCCGGCGGCTATATCATGGACCTATTGGTTTTGGGTGGCCGGTGTGACCTCGGCTGCACTGTTGCGCCTAGCGACATCCGCGTCCGCGTGGCGCCTGCGAGGCTCCCAACTCTCTCTCTCCTCTGGTTCACCCGCAGCACTGTCACCCCTCTCTCGCTCTCGTCTTGGAACATTCTCATGAACTTGACAGACGTGGGCCATTGTATGCAATCGTCTATGTTACTTAGTTATTTTGGATCACAGGTCAAGTTCATTCCCTACTTTTGTTACAAAAGTATATTATTTGGCAAATATTTACTTCATGGTGCTAGTATACATGATATCTCTGTATTATCTTATTACGATATTTAGGTATACATGTTAGGAGGAAGCTAACATTTTTTCGTGTATATTTGGTACATTCTAGTAATGCTTATATATTCGTTAATTGACCGTTAGCCGACCGTAAACCGTTTTTAAGCGGATATTACAATGCGGTTCGCGAATACATTCATTACCGATAGTTAACGAATAGTAAGTGGATACTTCTTCTTTTATAAGATACGAATACGGATAATGATCCGTTGACATCCCTAGTGCCGAGCTCTTGCCAGCCCTGACGTCATCCTCCCCCTTTTCTTTCTCGCTTTCGTTTCGTAACAACAGCCGGCGTACGCACTTCTCACAACCGACCCCCGCCTCCCTCTCTCTCTTGTGCGGCGCCACGGCGGAGGAGACCGAACGGTGTGGTGGAAACAGAGGAGGAGGAGGCAAGGGACGGGAAGAGGGCAGTTTGATGGGGCCATCGGAGATGAAAACATAAATTTTTATCCAATCTGTCCTCCTCTTTCGCTCTGTCGCCGTTGCATTGAGTGTTCTCGGTAGAAGAATGGAATCCAGGACCGTCTACTAGCTAGCTAGCTTTCCGTGTGCATAGATTGTTGTGTCGATAAGGGCCGGAGGCGCCGTCGCGGTTCGTGCATCCCGTCTTCTCCGCGCGCGACAATTCTGCAAGTTGCGATCTTTCCGATCCTTCGCTCGCCGGGTTTTGTTTCCGCTCCCTGCGTCGGTACGTGGGTCTCGATCTCGGGGTCGAACAAGGCAATGGCCGCCGTCGCTGATAACGCGATCGGGTCGGACGATCGCCAGTTCCCCCACCGGAAGGCCCCGTCCTCGCCGCCGCCATCGCAGTCGCCGCCGTCCGCTGATCACAAGTCCGACTTCCGCAGCGACGTGCGGAAGCTTGTCGATCTCCTCTCCAAATTGAATCCGTCTGCCAAGGAGTTCGTGCCCTCGTCCAGGGCCGCCGCCGCCGCCGCCGCCGCCGCCGCCGCTGCCCCTTGGCCCAAGCCTAACGGCGTGTTGTCTGCCGACGCGCCCGTGTTTATCGCGGCCGGCGCCGGCGCTGGGGAACTTGTGAATCACAAGGAAACTGGAAATGATGGATTGGGAAATATTCCTCGCAGGGTATATATCTGTATTCCGACTCGCTGATTTCTATCTTTTCCCCGTTTTTTTCATAAATTTCAATTTGCAACAGGTCTCATGCTTTAATTGGTTGGCGGTGGACAAGTACGCCTTCTGGTTTCTTCGTGGGTTTTGGGATTCATCGACTTCTATCATTTGCTTAGAAATGTGTTTTTTTAACCTTTTCATTCCGAGAATTAAGTTTTGACCGGAAGTTTATAAGTTTGAGTATGGATATGTCGACCTTTTCCTGTTGGAAAATTGACTTTCTTTTTTCTTAATCTGTGGCTTTGCAGAAGAGAAATTCGTATAACCAGGGGAAGAGGCGAGTCAATGAGAGAGTGCGCAAGGCTCAGAGAGAAGACAGCATTAAGCGCACTGTTTATGTTTCCGACATTGACATACATGTACTGCTTTGTATTTACTTGATTGTTTATCAATGACAAGGCACCATTTTGTACTTATTTCGATCGTATCCACTGATTTCTTACCGCTCCGATGTTCTGATTTCTTGTACTTACGGATTATAGGTATCTGAGGAGCAGCTCGCTGCTTTATTTACCAACTGCGGACAAGTAAGATTTATTGACCTTTCTGTTTATCTGGATTGGTTTGAGAGCAAGTACGCCTTACCTCTGTTTCTGCTATGTTGTATGATTTAACAGTTAATTTGAATTAGTATGTAGCTACCTAAGATAGCATTGATTTAGGAACAAGGTTCAGGATGCTCAAAGGAGCTTGAATGGTAAAGAATTCTGTACCAAGCGCTGTTTGAAAGATAATGCCTTGTATTGCATTCTGATTCAATCAAAAATCATACCGTCATTAGCATTTAGGACTCTAGGATGGGGCCTGAAGTGGTGGGTTTTACTTGTTGTCTACTTTTTGTTAGCAAGCTACTATTTCACAATCATGAAGCTGTATGAGATAATTGAAAATTATTTTTTGATGCTTGCGATAATAAGATTACTTATTGGTGATGTTGGAGTATGTTTGGCCCATAGAATTTCTCTTTTACTTAGTTTTATGTATCTAAATGGCAAAATGAGTTACCATTCATGGTTGGAGCCTACTGAAAGCTTGTATTTTCTGCTTAGCTACCTTTATTTTTCATTTCTCTTTCATCATTTCTCAAACCTCGGTCCAAGATACGGTGTCTCTTGTCTAGACAGATAATAGAGCAATAATGGTGTCTGCCAGTTGAAAGTTCTTGAAGCTGACCAGATGTAGATATATTTATAATCCTTAAATTAAATTTATGCACCCTGATTCACTCCAAGGTAAAAAAAAAAATTCTATTTAACAGCCTTGCTCTTATTTTATGTGCAGTTTTTTGTTGTTTTATCCATCTGAGGTATGATTTTAATATATTACAGTCTAAATCAATTTGTTTGGTCATAATATGTTTTTTGCTGAATTGACATCTGACATAAGTTGCATTGTCAACACTATTATCTTTACTTTTAATTACTGTAATTATTTACAGTATTGCGACAAAACTACGACTTCTTCGGTTCTTCCAAAGATTCTTTGGTTAATTTGTGATGTTTTCTTGTCAGAGAATTTGATTCTATTGTATTTACTTCCTGGAAATTTATTATGAATTTGTGAGCGAGTGAAGCTTTTAATTGGAAGGTGGGAACTGCTAATATCTTCATAGATAAAATGGTGGAAAGTAATGGAGGCCCTAGAAGCACCAGCAGACAACATAATGTCTACGTGAGAAAATTTCTTTTTGTACTATCAAGTCTATACTCTACAACAAGACGGTAGAGCAGAATATATAGGTCGTTGCTAGTATTATCAATAAATCAAATATCTTTAGTGCCTGAATGGTAGATTCTGAGTCAAATGGGACTATTTGAGTCTTCAGTTCCAGCATGTGGAGATCTCTGGTAATGGCTCTCCCCAACAAAAGGCAATGCTCTATGTTTTGTTCAGTTCCATAATAGGTAAGGCACACCTTGTATTTTGGTGTTGCGGTTATCATAATAGGTAAGGCATGTTTTGTGCAGTCATCCTTATTTCTCTAGATTTTCTGAAACTTCTTTGAAGTTTGAACATTCCAAATTTCAGTAACTTACCAACTGCAACTGACAACAGCTTTGTTCCTTTTCACCCTCCTTATGGATTCAACCACTTCTCCAGCTGTAATCTGCCACATGGCAGTAGCTCAAAATTCTTTCTTTCTTTAAATTCTTCCGGCTTTTAAGAAATGGATGGTATGCCAAAGATGGATAGACCTCTCTGATTCTTGCCTTTAAGACGTCTAGCTTCTTTTGCTTTTTATTCCTTAGTTTATAACGGTCTGCCATGATAATTAACTTTCTATATATGAAATTGAAATTTGAAATACAACATTTCAGAATTGTTATTACAAAGCTTTTCATGTAAATATCATTTAAATGTTTTGTACCTCGGGAATTCTGGTTACTGTAGTGGAAGAATATTTGACATTCCTATTTGCCCAGTCCATCATGGTGGTTCTACCAATTTACCTTCATCTAACTCTAAGATTTTTTAGTGCATCAGTCCAGAAGGATGGTTAACTTTGGGATAACATATATCATCTCGGACTTTCAGAACCTACAGTTTTGTTGCAACAAAACTCTCAGTTTCCTGCTAGAGGTTACCCCTTTTTTGTCATGAAGAACCTTAACTTTGCCCACAATGAAAGAATTTGTTGTCCCTAACCGGCTACGAAGGAGGGGTAACCAACTATGGTACAATGGCCAAGAACCAACTAAAATTATATAATCAGGAGCTGTTGGCAACTGTAAATTTGGTGAAGACATGAAAGCTGTCCCTTGGAAGGTTTTGAGCCTGGTGAAGAACAAAACATGGGTTCCATGTGATTAAGATATGCATTTCCCTTTTATGTGACATTCACAAAAGTTTTAACGTCAGGGCCCTTTCTTTCTATTTTTCTATTTCTTAATTGCTAACTGTGATCATGGAATGCCATCTCGCGAGATCTCACCGAGATCTCGCGAGATCTTGGTCTCACCAAGGGGGCCGAGAAACGAGATTGTCGATATCTCACCCCAAGTAGCTTGGTCCAAAAAAAAATTTCTTCGGGGGGCTTTGCCCCCCTGATACCATAGTTGTCAAGGTGAGCGCCTAAGCGACATGGCACTACTTGACCAGCGCCATTTTGGGAAGTCCCCCAAAATTTATACATAATACCAAAAATTTCTTTCAGGGGGCTTTGCCCCCATGACAGCCCCCCACAAAGGGGCGTTGCCCCCTTGACCCCCGCGACCTGACCGCGTAGGTCGATCCGCGACTACTCTACACCCCCCATTTATGATACTGTAAACATAATAATATATCTCACTATCACTTATACTATCACGGATAAAAATATGCTACAAGTTTAATACCATATTAGTATTTAAATAAGATTGTATACAAGTTTAAATCTTTTAGAAGCACAAAGATTATTTTTTTGGTATTGAGAGTACTTTGTAATTGTTCATTCACACAATTGATGTATAAATGTGTTATATATTTTCATGTAAATTCATTGATGTACTCCTATTTTTATAAGATATTATGTTATGTTTCATACATATATACATTTTGATCCGAGAATCCGAGATCCGATCTCCCGAGATTTTTCCGAGATCTCTCCAAGATCTCTTCTCTTTCACCCTCCCAAGACGAAGCCGAGATCCGAGATGGCAAACCTTGACTGTGATGCATTGAATCCTTTCTTGCATGTTGCTTGCAACAATGTATTTTATTTATTTTTTGAATGCCTTTTTTTCTTTTTTTGAAGGTAGTTGATTGCCGTATTTGTGGTGATCCACATTCAGTTCTTCGGTTTGCCTTCATAGAGTTTGCGGATGAGTGTAAGTTCAGCTCATACCCTGCTTCACCCGTATTTTGTGGTTATCGTCTAGGTGATTGTATCTCTTGGTCCTAATACAGAAACCGATTCCTGATTTCCCCACTCTATTTGTTTTTGACACTCCCAACAGATGGTGCAAGGGCAGCTCTGAACCTTGGTGGAACTGTCCTTGGGTACTATCCAGTCCGAGTTTTACCTTCAAAAACTGCTATCCTGCCTGTGAATCCTACTTTTCTTCCTCGGGTGTGCAAAATTTTGATGTTTCTTTTTCTCTGCAATTTTTTGTCTCTTGACTGGAATGATGCTTAAAACTGTCGTGACTTTTTATACAGTCCGTGGATGAACGGGAAATGTGTACAAGGACAGTTTATTGTACTAATATTGATAAAGAGGTATTCACAAATTTATTTGAACTTTCAAGCTTGTCTACTTGTTTGGGCATTTCACACTTTATAATCGAAGAAAACAATAATATTTTCTAATACTTTACTGGAATACAAACCTGGCTTTAACTGTCACTTTTCTGTTGTTGAAGGTGACACAAACAGATGTAAAGGCATTTTTTGAAGCTAGTTGTGGTGAGGTCAGCACAAATTTTCTTACTGCTGCTATTTCTCCGTGCAGTTAAAATGAGGTGGAATTTATTTTTCTAATTTTTTGTATTTCTTTTATCAAACAGGTTTCTCGTCTGAGGCTTCTAGGTGACCATGCACATTCAACACGTATAGCATTTGTTGAGTTTGTTCTGGTAAGTCCATGAAATTACTATCCTGACTGCAGAATGATAGTTGGAATACTTGCATGTAATCATGCTTTTGAGGATTAAAGCATGCTTTTTCATATTGATTATTTTTTTTCCGTTCCCTTTTCTTAGAGAAGCAGATGTTGCATTTATTAAGGGGGCTTGATCATGTAAATAAAATTTTGGATTGCACAATGTTGTATAAATTGTGTTTCTTTTTTTTGTGATGCAAAACATAAAAATAAAATGGAAACCGTAGGAAAATAAATATCTAATATCACCATTGGAAATATGGAGCATGTGATTTCCTCTTTTACATTTGTTGGATGCATTGATATGTTAGATTAATCCTTTGCCATTCTATTTTGCAGTGAATGGCATTCATTAATCTACTCTGTTAGATTCAAGTCTCTGCATTTTTCATGTCTAAGCATCAATTCCTTCTTTGATGCAACTCTGACATGTTTCATTGGAATGCCCATTCTAGTTGCATCAAGAAAGTGTTATCTGTGTGCCAACTAAATGATGTAGCAAGTTGAAGATACAGGTCGTAATTTAAGAATCCGTTTGTTTGCCATGAAAATATGTTGTATGCACAGCTACTTTTCCCGAAAATGTTCTCACAGCCATATTTGGTTACATGAAAATGTATGACGAGGTAAAATGAATTAGGCTGGGTTGGCCAGAATCGGCCTAAATCGGGATTTTGGCATCTGCTGCTCAACAACGGATGCCATTTTCCGTAATGGTTGATTAATAAAATAATAGATCATATTTAATATATTATAAAAATGTTATCGCATGTAATCTTTTTAACATGATTTATTTTTATATGTTACCAAATAAAGCAAATATTTTAGTGAATAATTAATTTATATTTATTTATTATATTGTTTAAATTTTAAGTTGGTAAGTATCTGGAGCATGTTTTATTGACTAAAATAATGTTTTTGGGAACTACCCAATTAAAACTATTATAATACAGTATTTAAGCAACATAATTTACAAGTAATTAAATTAGATAAATGATCTCTTTCTCTTGGGAAAACTATTTTCAGGACAACCAAATGAGACCATCAAGATTTCAAATTTTCTGAAAACCATATACAGTGTAAAAGGTTTTCAATGATTTTGCCTTTACAGGGCTCCGAATGGACCCTAAATGAATTTTATTTTTCATCTCATCTTGATGTGTTCCGTGCCACTTGCAGGCTGAAAGTGCCTTGACTGCACTGAGTTGCAGTGGCATGCTTTTAGGAGGCCTTCCCATCAGGTAATGTTGATTACCTGATCTCGTATTACTCTTTGGTTGTATTTTGGCTATGTTTATCCTGTGTTATCTTACGGTGGCACTTCCTTTTCCATCTCATCCAGGGTAAGTCCTTCAAAGACACCAGTTAGGCCTCGGGGCCCACGTCCGGCGACGCATTGACTTGGATTTTGCGACGAACTACCCGGTTTGGTTGGAGCCAAGATAATTTTCTTTTAGGAGAAGTGAGATATGTTGCAGTCTAAAGTATAGAGATGCCTTCAGCTCGGCACAATATGCATTTTCTGAAGTCAAGACACGGCCGTATCTCTGATCCAGCTTCAACCCTTTTCTTGACATCTACCGTAAATTTTTCAAAGATGTGCACAGTTTATTTCTGTATTGTCTAGGTTTAAGCATATGTTGGATTACTTTTATTAGGTCACTGTTCTCACCCCCTCAAGAAATGAGTGTCTCATTTTCACCCGTTGATGCATCCATCAAGAGGGGGAAGGGAAGGACCGAGACCTGTGCTCTTTTCCTTGGTTGCTTGACTTGCTGCAATGATCATCTTACCTGGACACATCTGTTCTGATTAAGCTTCGAATGTGCTGGATTGGTTTCTCAGACCTACAAGTTTACATGTGAGTTTCCTTGACAAACTGTTTTGTTTTCTGCCCTCGGGATGGATCAGTGGTCATCAGACGAACAGGGTATGCTGGTAGTGCCTCGTACAAGAAGATGAAATCAAGCCGAGCCGGGACTGTATACCAAAAGAGAGTGAGGAGCTTCAGAAGGGTTCCTGAGATTCTCTCTCAGTCCGGTCACTCTCATAAAAATTTAATAAATACTGCACACCAAAAACCAATGAGATCAAAAGTCCTCTTGAGTCTCTCCGTTCTCGTACCAAAAACCAATGAGATCATCAGTGTCTTCTCCTGCGTCGGAATTTTTCTCTTTGATTCCCTTCAGGCCTTCACTTCCATGGTACCATTTGACCCGCCATCGTTCTATACCATAACCGGATCAAACTGATGGGATTTCAGATTTCATATGAAACAAACGTTTTTTTTGTTTTGTTTGGCCTTGGATTCTTTTCCATCCACCCTCATCCTTGTGCGTAGGTATTTCAAAGGGAGCCCAACGGATCGGATGGAAATCGGATCCTCCATTCGTCTTTGTCGGCCAGCTCTGCGGTCCATGAAAGTTAAATATGAAGTAATATATGGATCATGTACGTCTAGGATGCCGTTCATGAGAAGTAAGCTTTATGTGGATGTTTTTACTCGTCGCTTAGTTAGGTCATGATGTGTAATTTTCTTGTTTGATCCTTGTGTGTTTTTACAATCTTAACCGTCTTATTTTAAACTAAAAAAATTTCGAACAAGATGATTACCCAAAAAAAAGACATTTGGGATTAAATATTTTCAGAGCCTCTGTAAATGATTGATCTGAGGTTGGTTTGGTAGGCGGACATCGGCTCCCGGCGGATTTAGGGGAATGGGTACGGATTGTACCTATCGGGTCAACCCCCCGCCCCTCCTCCGCAAGCTGGGTGTAAATAGAAGTTCATGTTCTGATATAAAAATTAATGATTGTGACCTATAAACCATAAAGAATGGATATTTCGATAGTTGAACATAGGGGTGTAAACTAATCTATATACTCGACAAGCAGTTCGAAACTTGACGCGATAAAAATTCGAATCGACTTGTCTATTATGTCCATTGAATACGTTTAAACAAAAAATAAAATTCGACTCATTAAACGAGTTGAGTTCGAACAAACTCTTACCGGCTCGATAAATTTGCGAGTAACTTGATTAAATATTATATTTAATATTTATTTTTTAAAAATAAAATTATAAATATTATAAATTATATTTTATTTTTAAATATATTAAAATAATTTAAAATTTAAGTTTAAACTTAGAAGTTAAATTTTGAGTTTCATGAACGACTTTTCGTTGATTTTATATTTTATAAACTACTTTATACGTATCTTAAACTTGAATACGGATTAAACTTTAGCTTAGTTACTACTCGAGCTCAAATTTAACTCGACTAAATTAATAAATAAAATAAATTTGAACAAGAGTTCAACGTCCTCGTTAAAACTCTAACTTGAACTTGTGTAAAATAAACAAGTCGAATTTAAACACCATACTACTCCTCTTGGCTCGACTGGACTAGTTTGCACCCTTGGTTAAGCAGAATTGTTCCATTTCCACAATTTCTTCCTCTGTAATCCCCACGTATGTGCTAGATTGTTGTTGAATCATAGGCCACGTCATAATTTGGTAATCTACCGGTCATCTTTATCACCGTCAATTTTAAAAATTAACAATGATACGTCATTCGTGAAGAAGACAAGGCATGTTTGATTAAAAAATTTAATAAACGAACAAAAAATATCATGTCATATAAACACATGCCAATTTGCATCAATTTTGATGATGATACTTACCTTACAGAAATATTAATATCAAAATAAATATGACATCATTTTAATACTCCTCTAATCAGAACCAGGCACTGTTCTGTGGAGATGGTGGTACCCTCCCCTGTGGGGAGCCCCTTCTCATCCAATCACTAGGGCACGGCATGGGGTGGTGGCTGGGCGGAAAAAGTTGGAGAGCATCTTTTTTATATTAATTAATTTATCTGTAATCCAGTACGGATAATTCGGGTACATTATATATACATATGTATGCATATCTCCTCTTTCTTTAAATTTTCAGCAAAATTCGAATAATATTTTTTATCCTTGTTTCATTCATTCATTTACGGGCTAGTAGTTCAGTTTTACTTCAACTTTATTTTTATTTTTTTTTGCAAAATTTAACATATAAACGTGAAAAAAAGAGTCTGGACCATAGAAATATTTTATGCTACACGCCCGTGATCTTGCCTGGAAGCTTCTGGAGGGGAGGTGGGGAGGGACCAGTCCTGTTCCTGCATGGAGCACGTGGGTAGAAAACAAGTGCTCCGAAATGGGCGAATATTACGTCAGCTGACGTTTCTCCGAAATGGGCGAATATTACGTCAGCTGACGTTTCTACGTGCGTGCGACACGCCACCCGGAACGATGCCTTCGGCGTCGTGACCGGCGCGCGAGCGTGTCGCACGTGCGTAAATCCGAGACGGACGCGTTGCCGTCGACAAGATACGATTCCCTGAAAATTAAATTAAAAATTAATAAATTTTGGTTGCGACGCAAATAAATAATCTTTGATAACTGTATGTCTTTTATTTAAAATGGTGCTGTTCGCTATTTAGTTCAACACGAAAAATCAAACAAAATCAATAATTTGATTTGATTTGATTTGATTTGATTTCTAAAATCATCATTAAATTAAATAATTCAAATTAAATTAAATATTTTATTTTAATCATACATAATATGATATTTATGTATCTTTTTTTGTAAAAATAAACTCGTTCCAAAAATTTTTAAGATGAATTAGTGAAATAAATAAACAGATATATTAAATTTTAATTAAGTGTGATTTAAAATAAATAAAATAAAATTATACATTGGCATGGTTACTGTAATGCGATTAAAATAAAATTATACACCCCTATCTAAAAGCACAGCATAAAATACCGAATAAAAGAGTCAACCAGAAAATGAACACCCAAAATATCGATCCGAGAAATTCAATCAATGCGGTTAATGTAATGCGATTCCATAATTTGCAGTAAGTAATACCTTCAACCAAAATTTTAAAAATTGTAATCCATAGTTTGGATGATAGTTACACATGTTTTGATTTTAAAATAATAATAATAATAATACTCCGTACCGAACAATAATTCAAATAAGGCGACAAGATCCGCCAGCTGCGGACTGAACTTGGCAACGTGTGTGTGTTTGGGGGAGGAGGAGGGGGGGGGGGTCCAATCCAAACTAATAATATTTCAACAAATTAATAATTAACGACGCATCACGAGATAAAATAATATCAAATATATATATATATATATTTTGATGAACGATAACTTTCTTTTACGATGCAACAGTAGAACAGATGTTTAACCCATAAACATATATACCATATTGACTGGACTATCACGCGTCACGTGGTCAAGTGTCGGCTTAAAAGCCAGCGCCAAGATCAGCCACATAATAAGAGTGCGTGCCTTGAATACAAGATCAGTTTGGGAACAGAACCACGTGTATATCCCTTAAATAATCTCGTAGAAAATGAGTATCTCCTAAATAATTTTGTACCCGAATGATTTAACCATAGTTTGCTGAGTCGCGACTCGGATTTGACCCGGTCGATTTTGGAGCCGACCGACTCGGTTGCGACTCCAAGATTATGACCTCATTTTTAAAAATTTTATTATTATTTTTTACGACCCGGGCCGACCCCGTCTCGACCCAGGTCGCGACTCTAGCCGACCCGGATCAGTTTGGGGCCAAATCGACCCAGTACTCTCGACCCCACCTTCTTTGGATTTAATCACAAAGAGAGAGAGAGAGAGTTGGTACCTATTAGACACAAAAGAAAGAGAGAGTTTTCACACCCATGGAAAAAAGGAAAAATGAAACACAAATTACAGTGAATGCTCAACGTTGACTGTCTCACAAGAAAGAGACTACGTGACCTAACGTCGTTCTATTTCGACTTGGATTGCAGCCCTAAACAGTATCTAATTTTAATTCTAATCTAAATATATGGATCTAACCTTGATTTGACTCTAGCTAGGATTCTTGGTTCAACTGAGGTGGTATTTATTTTAGCTTAGTCTGAAAATCTAAACTCTTAATTTTATGTCTAAGTCGTTGTGATAAAATTTAGTACTTAATTTAATTAAGAGATTTTAATTTAACATATCTGATAATTTATCTAAATCAAAGGTCGAAAGAAAAAAAATCTTAAAATAATATCGACGGTTGAAGGGGTTCACATTCTCAAGCACTGACCAAGAGAAAAATGTTTTGGTTCACTTTTTTTTTCGAGATATTTTATGACACCGTGGATTTATATTGAAGTTAGTTAACAGAGTTTTTGGCTGCACGATAAATCAAGTTTTTGTGATAATTTTATTTTTTTGTAATAAAATTTGTTAAAAGAGATGTTTGGCAGCAATTATATATTTATGTTTTAAAATAATTTTTTTCTCGAACAAAGAAAAGGGTTTCACGTCTTTTTTTATCATATGGTCTGCCCCCTCCACCTTGTTTGATCATATATAGGACTCATGCACTTTCAAGCACGGCAATATTACGTCCTTCACTGGTTCACATTTTATTTTAGTACAAATTTTTATCATAAAAGTGCATAAAAATTATTGTGCAACCAAAAATTCTATGAGTGTTTTTTGCCAAACACGCTAAAAAATCGAATGTCTGACCGAATCAAACATTAGCCAGTGAATCAATCTATATATTCAAATGGGTCCTGAGATTGTAATTTGAATTAGACTCCAATTAGGACTCTACAACTCAATCTTGGATTAAATTTTTACATGACCCGAGTTGTTATAACTATTACATGTCTTTTTAAAATAAAAATTTACATTTTAGACCTTGATAACTTTAATGTCTTTAGGACTTGGACTTGCACATGCACCATTATTAATCTTCCCTAGTTAGGAAAAATTCATTCTCCGAGTTTAAAATTTTTGAAATAAAATTCAGCGTCATATAAGCTTAACCAATTCTATTTTAATTCTAACCTAAATACGACTCTAAGATGGTATTTGCTTAGTCTTAATTAGAAAATCTTAACTCCTAATTAATTTTATGTCTAACCTCTTAGTTTATGGCAACTAAATGCATGATTTAGTTAAGAAATAAATGATTTACTTTGTTTGATAAGAAGACCCGGACAATAACCTCTTAATATGCAGTGGAAATGGTCTTAATTTTGTCAAGACATTATAATTAAACTTGTTGGATGATTGCTCCGAATCAACATCTTAATCAAAATATGATGTTTGTTTTTAACAGCAATAAGATCTAAGAATGTGTTCGATGAGTGATCAAAGCCAACATATTAAATAAGAAATAAGAATAGGTTATCATAAAATTTTTAAAAATTATAAATATCTGTTTGATAAACTAGTATTCTTAATATAATTATCTTTTCAACCAGTAAAAACATATCCAGCTTCCTGATAAAAAATAAATATGAAAAAACAAAACAAGAACACCCCGCACGTGAAAGTGGTTGGCCGACCATGGCTCCACCTTGACCATGACAAAATGCACCACATCCACATGCTCTTGCGAGGGTGCGTATGAACCAAATAAAAAAAAAAGAAAAAAGAAAAAGCGACACCTACCATCTTAAAAATTAAGAGAAATATCAGGCATTAGAGGCTAATTTAGATATGCCATCAGATCCTTCATCAAATAATGTAGAAATGTCTAAGATGAGAGGTTAGACATTTACTTAGCCCAGTCAACTCTCACCATTTATATTCAATTGAGACTCTAACTTGAATCAAGTCCCCAACTAGAATTTTAACCAAGTAATTAAATCTTAGATCGAATCTAAATGTGACTCAAATCATCACATATCATTCAATTTTTTTTTTTAAAATTGCGGTCGTCCATACCTCTAGTTTATTTTAAGATCTGCGAGACGTTCCGTTAGACTTAAATGAGATATCTAATATCTTGATTTCGTTACTAGTTTTTTCTGGGATGTGGAATCTTAGTTATACACGCCTCTCTGAAAATAAGAAATTATAATGAATTTTAGAGATTTTAAAGAAATTATTATTATGTTCTCCAATGCTTTATCACACGGATTGAACGCCTGACCTTTGACCAATCCAGAGATTATCAGACATCAAAGGCATCCAAAGCAACACTGTTTAAGAGAACCCGTGGCCTTGATTTAATTTATATTCACCGGACGATCAACCTGTTTTGGAACTTAAATCTGGACAATGCATCAATCATTCATATTATCATATTATTTAATTTCATTAGTATAAATGTCAGTAAATTCTTTTTTTAATTAATGTTATGAATATGGGAGACGCTGGCCACCAGATGGGTCAGATCACAACATCATAAATTGGGGCAGCAGCGGCACCCCCTTCCCTTGTCTTCCGAGCCCGCTTCAATCGCTTGCGAGCCCTGAGGCCGCCTGGCCGGGGGGGAGGGAGGAGGGAGAAGAGCGCCATGGCCTCGTCCGCCGCCGTCCCCCACTTCAAGGTCTCCGTCGTTCCCCCCCGCCGGAGCGCCCTCCCGGGGACGGTTCTCCGGGAGCTCGCCGCCGCTCCCGGGCGCCGTACCGGAACCGCCGCCTTGCGGTGGCGGCCGTCGGGCACCATTCGGGCCTGCCGCCCGCCCGACCGCGGCTCGGAGGACGACCCCGAGGCGCCGGCGGCTGCCGGAGGGGGGCCGCCGGCCGAGGTAGGCGCCGCCGCCGCGCCCCTGAGGATCGGCGTCGTCGGGTTCGGCAACTTCGGCCAGTTCATCTCCCGGGGGCTGCAGCGTCAGGGGCACGCCGTGCTGGCCACGTCCAGGTCCGACTACTCCGACTACTGCCGGCGGCACGGCATGCGCTTCTTCCCCAGCGTCGACGACATGTGCGAGGAGCAGCCGGACGTGGTGCTGGTGTGCAGCTCCATCCTCTCGACGGAGAGCGTCCTCCGCAGCATCCCGACGCACAAGCTGAGGCCCGACACCATCTTCGCCGACGTCCTCTCCGTCAAGCAGTTCCCCCGCAATCTCCTCCTCGAGGTTGGTGGCCCGCCGCCGCCGGACGGAGCCAAAGCTGCCTCCTTTGCTCGCCGGCGACCCGGACTGATCTAAACGTGCAGGTGCTGCCGCCGGGGTTCGGGATCGTGTGCACCCACCCGATGTTCGGGCCGGAGAGCGGGAAGCGCGGCTGGATGGGGCTGCCGTTCGTCTACGACAAGGTCCGGGTGGCGGAGGACGGCGACCAGGCGCGGAAATGCGCCCAATTCCTCAGCATCTTCGAAGGGGAGGTGCGAAAGAACGTATATCTTTGTGTGCGTGATCTTCCGTCGCCATCTTCAAGCTCGACGATCGATGATGCGAAGCTTCCCGTTCTCCCCTTTTTCCAGGGCTGCCGGATGGTGGAGATGTCGTGCGAAGAACACGACCGGCATGCCGCCGGCAGTCAATTCATCACCCACACCATCGGAAGGTAAAACAGACGCGGCGGCGCACCTACTCCTCCCTTCTCTTCCCCGGTCGTCGCCGGAACAAGAACGGGAAAAGGAAACTGCAAAATATATTATCATATTTCGTATTTAATGAGGAAAATAAGCATACATACATACATATATATATATATATATATATATGATTGCAGGATCCTGTCGCATCTCAACCTGGAGTCAACGCCCATCAACACGAAAGGGTACGAGACTCTCCTCCAGCTGGTAAGCTGCCCCCGCCGCCCCCCGCCCCTCCTCCTCCTCCTCCACGCGCACAACTTCGAATCTTTTTTTTTAAATGAACACATTTTATTTTTAAAAAAAATAACGCATGAAGTATTTTACTTTTCAAATTAACACATTTTCTTGTAGGTTGTTAGATTTCTGGGACCGATGGAGGGTGATGTTGCGTTTGAAAATTCGAAAAGTGAAGGTCAAAATAAAGTCGGAATGAACAAATCTTAGGGGCGTATATATATCTGGGGTTCGATTTTCACAAAAAAAAGTTTTAAAAATGTAGTAATTTTTAAAGAAAATAATGTTTGTGTAAATTTCAGAAAGAAAGTTTTAAAAATGTTCGTTAATTTTTTTTTTCCTCCGATGTCTTCGACTGACCACCCTTCTCCTCCTCCTTCACGGCGGCGGCAGAAGGAGAACACGGTCAGCGACAGCTTCGACCTGTATTACGGGCTCTTCATGTACAACGTGAACGCCACAGACCAGGCGAGTAGCGGCAGCCGTCGATCGGACCTGCGCTTGAACTCTCTCTCTTCTTCCCCCACGGCGGGACGGCGGATCACAGCTCCCTCGCTTGACTGCAGATAGAGAACCTGGACAGGGCGTTCGAGACGGTGAAGCAGAAGCTCTTCGGGCGGCTGCACGACATACTGAGGAAGCAGATCGTGGAGAGGGTGCCGATGCGGGCGGCGGCCTCGCCGCCGGCGAGGGCGGCAAACTACTTTTTGCCCGCCAGCGACGGCATGAAGGACCTCTCCTCCTTCGCCGTTCCCCTTCCGCCGCCGCCGCCCGAAGAGGCCGTCCCCGGAGCAGTCGAAACCAAGATAGCTTAAAAGGGGGCTACCTAATCAACGGGCGGTTCTTCTTCTTCTTCATCGAGCAGCTCCTTTCGTTCCTTCATGTATTGCGCGAATCAGCTAAATATTTCCTTCAAATTTTCCTCTTTCTTGAAATTTTTTTTTCTGGGGGGGTTCACGGCCGGTCTTCTGTGTATAGATAGCATCACAGATGGCTTCTGGGGCCTTGCCCAAGAACCATTAATGTGATTATTTCGGAAGTTTATTCCCGATGCAATTGTTTAGGGGAACGATCTTTGAATAAAGAACTACGAATGAAGTTAATGAGGAGCATCCTGCGCTGCAGTTCCCATCCGCCGCAAAAAGATTCTTCGGCTCCGCCTCCTTCCGAGGGCGCCGCCGCCGCCGCTGCCGGGAGGGGAGCAGGCGGCCTGGGACGCGGAGGAGCGCCTCGCGGCGGGGAGGAGAGGGCCCGCCGCCGCGTCCCGGAGGTCTCGTCGCCGCGCGGCCCCGCAGATCTTCGTCACCGATCAGCCTTTTCCGCCGCCGCGGCGGGCGGCCGGTGGTGGGTTCGGTGTGGTCAACATCTACCTCGCCAGCTGCCGGCGTTTTTCGCCGGGAGTTGGTGCGGCCGTCCCATCAATGACACGACGTATAAAGAAGCAGATCATCCCAGATAGACAGGGGACCGGATCCTCCGTGCACCTCAATGCACGCCACTTCTTACGTTCATGTATCAAATTAATTATTTTAATTATTTTTAAGATCGTGAATATAAATATATATTATGTATTGATAAAAAAGTAATATTAATATTTTTTCAATTTATACTATTTTGTTAATTAATTATACTTTTTAATTTAAATAAATATGTATAAAATATATTTAATGTTGGTTTTCATAAAATATAACATCACATATTATATATGTATATTCACGGTCTTAAAAATGATTAAAATAACTAATTTGATCACATAATTAGATGAATTTAAGAAGTGGTGTGCATTGAGGTGAACACCGAGGTGCACAGAGGATCCGGTCCCGATAGACAGTGCTAGGTGGGGATTACGCTATATAAACAAAAGAGAGAATCTTAAAGAAACTAAATTTATCATATCCATTAAATTTACTACTAATACACAATTTTTGTGCAGAAAATAAACGATGCGAGATTATCTAAACATTGTTTCTTCGCATGCTTCCTTTGCCGTTGGCTTGTCGCATGAATTAGAAGCACCACCTTCACCTTGAATCATGAATCTTGATATCGCGTTTCATTTCAAAAATTAAATGCGACAAGGAAGCAAATTTTTTGTTTATATTTTGATGAACGTGAAATGGTTTTGGTAATATTAAAGAGTACATAATTTCTCTCCAATGATTCATCGGGTTGATTCTTTAGACCGACTCTCGCACATGGTTGATTTGAGGTGATGGACCAACGTAGTTAAGAAACCATAATATTGTTAGGATAACTACTTCAGCGAGATTTATGTGAAAAAAGAGTACATAAAGTAGAATCTAACTAGGGATCAACATGAATATTTACGACAACATATAAAATGCATAAAATAAATAATTAAGTGAAACATGATAAATTATCTCGCGAAGTTTTAGTTGACATGTATCTCAAGAAGTATAATCTAAAATAATATTTTAAAAAAGTATCACGAAGCCCACCTCTCCAAGGAGGGTAGTATGCAATATGCAACATGTTCTCGGGATCATTCAAATTGACGGATATGGACCGAACCGATCGCTTGGCTTACTTGTGTTCTTCTAGGGTTTGGTGCGAGGTGGAAACTCCTTGATTTGCAACGAACAGATGTCAAAGAGGTGTTGGGATGCCTAGGTGGATGGAGTAAGTGTCGACCCTGCATTTGAAGCTCTAAGAGGTGCTGTCATTGTTGGTGATGGAAGTTTCGAGTGGTGGATCGACTTTTGACATTGGAAAACTAGAGTAGGTAGAAAGTGTGAAAAAGGAAGAAGAGGAGGGGCAGAGTCACCTTCTTCAAGAATGTCAAGTTGGTGATAGCATTTGTTGATCAAGGTGTTTAGTGTGGATGATGCACCTCACAAGCTCTCAATACCAAGTGATTAGGCATCCCTCACGGGCTCCTCCTTGCATAGGAGATGAAACGTAAAGAGAACACACTCTTATATCAATTTTAGATTCCTTAAACATGAAACAATGAAGATACAATAGAGCTTTTTACAACTCTCAAAGCTCTTTTCAAAAATTGATTTTCCTTTAAACACATCTCCGCCTATCGATAACTCCCCATCAACATGAATTAATTACTTATGCTCAAAAGATTACACTTCTTAATGCTAAAAACAATTACCTACCAACTAGACAAGAAGAGGTGGGTGGGCCACCATCACCATTCATAGGATGAAGTAAAAAGCGAAGAAGAATTAGATCCAAGTTAGGTAGTGTCAACCACTCGATCTTGACGTGGATTGGTCCAATTCGATAGGAAAAGCTGTCTTGAACCGGTGCTCCCATCAGATTCTCTTGAACATCTGATATCTCTAACAAATAACTGTCAGATAAAATATATATCAAATTCTTCTCCTCCCAATATCAACTAGAATTAGGGTGAATAAACCCTTTCAACATTTAATTGAAATATGAGTACTAAACCCAAACACTAAGGTCAAAAGTTGATTAAAAAGGGGAATTCCTACATATGGATTCTACGAAAATCTCCCGTATGCATTTTGTATGCATTTTCTCCGCAACTTCACTGATTCTACGTAAAAATCTTGATTAGTGTTAGTATCCTGTTTGACATGTTAATCGGACAAAAGGTTTTTAGTCAAATATTTATTTTCCACTTATTATTAGTTTATGACAAAAGTTGACAATAAATGCAAAAGTTAAGGGTAAAAGTGTCTTTCTACTCTTTAAGCGGTCTGTGTATTACTATCCGAAGTGATAATAATATACGTGTTTTTTTTTTTCTTTTTTGGACAACGTGGCCCGATGGCCAGACTGCGCAGCACAGCGCACGGGTGAGGGCTCGAACCCTGAAAGACGTTAGAATACAATTAGAATGCTAGCACCGGCGAGGGCTCGAACCCAACGTCATAGTGCTAGCTTCTTGAATAAGACAGGCACATGGGGCTCTGTACCCTGAAAGACGTTAGAATGCCGATGCGCATGCGGTTGAAAGAAAAAAAAAGAAGAACCTAACTAATGGGGGTGTTTGGTTGCATGATAATGAGGTTTTTATTTTAATTTTTAAAAATTGTAAGAAAACTTGTTAAAGGAGGTGTTTGACAACAATGACAATTTTATGTTTTGAAAGTGATTTTCTTCTTAAGCAAAAAAAGTGGGTCTCACCTCTTTCTTTTTTCTTGTGGTCCCCCACTTTATTTGGTCATGTGCGGTGGTTACTCTTTTTTGTAATCACATCCCTCCAAACATGATAATTTTATGTCATGAGTTGGTTCACTTTTTATTTTAATACAATTTTTTATCATGAAAATGTACAAAAAATTATCATGCAACCAAACACCCCATAAGAAATGATAGTGAACTTGAAAATAGATTTCAAATGAGAATGTTTAGCAAGCAATTCCCCCCGGAAAAGTTATACAGCAATTTGAAATGCCCACTGGACGAGGTTTATCCTACTAGCAACTGAATCGTACAGCTGGGGACCAGATTAAAATACATGGTTTTATCAGGAACACAAGAATACGCCCCATTTCATTCAAGAACCTGAATTTTGTATCACAGGTGAATGGTGGGGCTCATCACGTTATGCAGCAGAGAACCGTTTGGAGTAGAAACAGCATCATGCTCCAGTGGCATAAAGACGGGTCCACTCCTTCGCTGTCATAGAAGAATTCTCATCAGCAGAAACATTATGGGGGTGTTTGGTTGCATGATAATTTTTTGTACACTTTCATGATAAAAAATTATATTAAAATAAAAAGTGAACCAAATCATCATGTTTGGAGGGATGTGATAACAAAAAAGAGTAACTACCACACATGACCAACAAAGTGGGGGACCACAAAAAAAAGAAAGAGGTGAGACTCTTTTTTTGTTTAAGATGAAAATCACTTTCGAAACATAAAATTATCATGATTGCCAAACACCTCTTTTAACAAGTTTTCTTACAATTTTTAAAAATTAAAACAAAAACCTCCATTATCATGCAACCAAACACCCCATTAACGTGCAGATGAAGCATGTCTGCCACGACAATGATCTCTTCTCCAACGGCAATATAAATCCAGCGCCGAAGTCACCAAAAGCAACCATTAGCAGTCGGTAAGAATCATTGTAGGAAACGATTGCCGGGAAACTAGCAGCTGATATAATCTGCTATTCGCAAATCTTAGTCTAACACAATTAGGTGCAAGACGCCAGCACCTACCTGTTTCTACTGCTTCTGCTTCATCCGTCTTCCAATGCTTTGCAACATTTTCGGATAACGGGTCATCTGGGTTTGGGGCACTTAAAAGCGCTTGAATGCTGGTCCACGAAAACATGATGACAGCCTTTGCTTAAGTAAATGGTGGTAAATGACAGAGATCAGTATCAGAAGACTAGAGGCCAAACCTACAACTTACCTCAGTAGTACGGTACGGATTTGTAAGGCAGGGCTCCATTTGTCCTTGAGAATGTCCAGACATATTCGTCCAAGCTGCATGAACCAAAATACTTGGGTAAGAACCAATGGAAATTTCCTGAGATGAAACAAATTAAGACCAAAGAGTTGTATGCTTGCCTTATCAATGTTAGGATGATATATTTTTGTGAGAAATCGCACCTGTTCCAGAAATATCAACACAATGGTTGAAGAAGATAAAATACAATAAGTTGTCAAAAAGGCAAGATGACAACAAGAGAGGAAGCAGGGACTGGAAAAGTAACGCTTTACGGAAACAAATCAGCAATAAATTGCACGCAGTCAAATCATGGAATCATTAACAAAAGAAATCAGCAGCATTTCACCAAAAGTTTCAACTGTTCACTCATACCACAATTCAGCAAATATAAAAAATGAAATCAAAATGTACCACATGTCTGGATAAAGCACAACAACAATAAGAATAAAAAATAAGTATACTATTAATAACAACAACAAAAATAACTACCAGGCTCTATAACAAGTAAAAGAATTCCCTTCTAATGGCAATATGCTTATACGTTCCTTTTCTTAAAGATGGCCGCAGAAGGATTGGTAACAATTCATTAGTAACAGATAAAAGACACAGCAGGAGATAAGAAAAAGAAAAAGCATCTATTAAGGCAATAGAGCAAGACGGGAAAGAGATGAAAAGCCATTTCTCATCGATAGGCCTTTTCAACAAGAAGGAACCACAGAAAGAAACCTTGCCATCTCTTTAGAGAATACAACAGAAAGGAATCAGAATCCCAATGACCAGAAGCCACAAATAACAAATGAGAATTCCTCAAATTTACTGAAACAGGTCATAATTCTGTAGCATCGCTCATGGTTCAAACATCCGAAAGAAATGCTAGCAGAAAAAGATTACAACTACTGGGCTCTCACCAAGTGGATTCAGAGATGGCTGTTACACACAAGATTGAAATTATTATATAAAAACTAGCAAGAACCCCTCAAACCCCCCAACCAGGGATGCAGTACGCTTACAAGGTTCCCAAGGGACAAGCTGGTTAATGAACACATTGGATGAATTATGCAGCAAATTTTTTAGTTGACAGTACAAAGGGACTAGATAAAGTAACCAGAAACAGTGCAGTCCGCAATCGAGCTTCAACCATGGTTTAGGATTAGCTGATGACGATAGGAATCAATGAATCTGGATCAGGCCTATCCTTGATAGGCCAATCTGTGGTTGAATCCAACCAGAATTAGCAGGAATCAACCAATCCAGTTGAATTGGCTCTGTTGGGCTGGGATTGGCCAGAATCCGCTGATCCCGAGCCAGGACAGGTTAATCCCAGGTTGGTATCTGCTGGAGTCAGCCAATCTCGGTCAGTCAGGTAAATCTGCCTGATTTGGGCAAATTCTTGGCTTCCACCAGATCAGATTCGATACACCTGATCTGATTGGAACCAGATCGGAGTCATCCATGGACAATACAGATTACAATTCTGATCATGCCTTCCTTGGCTTCAACAAACAGGGTACACCATGACATTTCAGACACAGAATATCAGAAGCATAAAGCCAGCTCTAAAGAAAGATCATTACGATGATAGTACAACAAGCTATGCATGTCTAGTCAGAACTAGAGAATAGTCACTGATGACTGACAGTCTGATACACCACCAATTATCTTATGTTACTTTTAAATAAAACTTACTCTAAAATAAAAACTTGATCTATCCAACACAACAAAAAATGGCCACCAGGAACCATGTAAAAATGCTTTAGTTTTGCTCCTATCTATCCATTATACATATAGTATCTTGATAAATCATATTAGGAGACAAATTTAAATACTGATAAGAAAGTAAGAACATTATGCAGCTCCATAGAAACAAAAAGGCATCTAGTGAAAAATGGCCCACCAGACTAAGCCATTACACTCTCCATGTAGAATGAGGCTCTATTCATCAAGCAACAGGACCATGAAACCAAGCATTATGAAAACAGAATCACTAGAAGATACAAACCTCTGCAGTCTGCAGCAACCATAGTTGTCAAGGCACAAGCCTAAGCGGCTGTAGGCGCCACTTAGGCCAAAGGTGCCCTTCCAGGACTGCCTAGGCTGAGCTGCGGTCAGCCTCAACAAGGCTTAACACCTTGTCGGCCGCTTGGACCCGGCTGGTCCATTTGACGAGGCATAACCGGTTCACCGGCTTTCTTTAAGTCAAAAGCCTTCCTCGTCAAATTGAGTCTCAATACTTAGTCACTCCTGAACCCCCCTCGAGCAAAAGCCTAATGTCATAGGAAAGAAGCCTCACCGATGCCCTTCGTCGCGTCCTCCTTCGGTAAAAACCTAGGTTTTGATGCCTTTTTATTCTTACACATATTTTCTCATTTCTTCCTTCAAATTTATCCTTTTAACATCTATTAGAGACTTTTAAATCTTCTTCTACACTTCCTATGCTTCAATGTCTAAGATGTTGCAAGTTTAACCTAAGATGTTAGTTGTATGAATCTATTTTTTTCTTCCTACATTTAGAGCAGACATACATATATATATATATAAACACCTAATGCTACCGCTTAGGTGACACCTAAGTGGCCGCCTCGTTGCCTATGTGGATTTGGCACCCTTCAATGTCTTGGGCGCCTTGACAACTATGGCACCAACATTTTGAGGTGCCATATCCCCCATTTTTTACAATAGTGGAAAAGAAAAGAGGAGAGTCGACCTAGATTTACTTGGAAGGTGTGGATTGGAGCATCTTTGAAGAATAGCACAAAATGGTTCCAGAGGACACAGTGAATCATACAGGCAATTGAAATGGTTTGGGATTAAGGTTTCATTTAATTGAGTTTAGTAACCATTATTGACTATGTCAAATTGTGTTTTCTTTTGGTTTGAACCACAAAAAGGAACTGAAACACCAAGCAATATATACCAAAAATGTATAGTATAAAATTACACGTTGAGAAGCTTTTTCAAGTAAAACTTGTCAGACCTTAGGGGCAGCCATTGGATACTCTTCTGGTAAGAATAATTCCAACTTAAAGACACCTCCTGATGGGAATAAATGGAACTGTTAGATATAATAATATACAAAGCTAGAAGCACAAATAGCTGCAATGTTTAACTACCATGTAAAATAAATATAAATGACATTCTGTGCTACACCAAGATGGGCCTAATAACCTCTCATTTCTTTCTGCCTCTGTTAGTACCCAGCCGATAATAGAGTAAATAGCAGAACATGTGAAAAAGGGAGATAGAGCCTCCTTTAATAGAACATCAAGATTGAAGTGCTCAGAGGGTCTGGAACCATCTTGTCTGTAGTAACAGTTTTATCTGTCTAGAATATCAGAAAACCATTCTGCTCCTTCCACATGATCAACAAACTAACAGAATAAGAGGAACTATTGAATCGGCTATCACTCGCCTAGCATGTAGAGAATGCTGAACATCTCAAGGTTTTCAAGGCAATACAGTACCACCTTGGCGATAAGGCGAGGCGTTAGGCAATGCCATTTTTTATATAGTAAAAAGGATAAAATCACAAATACATGTGTAAAAATAATGCAAAATAGCTTTGACACCATGCAAATCAATTAATAATGTGGGAAGTGCCTAGATACATAGACTAAATAACTTGACAAATTAGTTAATTTTAGTGCTAAATTCTATTAACTATCAGTAAACACTTAAGAAATCATTTAACCATAGCTATTATTTCATCAAAATGTCTATAATATAGTCAAATTAACTATTAGAACTAGTTGTTATTACTTCAAAACAACTTAATTAAGTGATATTGACACTTAATTAGCATTATTTATTATTAAAATATATAAAATAATCATGTAAGGCAATGGGTGCCTAGGCACCCATCGCCTTGCCCCCTTTTAGGGTGCCTTGTCGCCTAGGCGACCTAGGTGACGCCTTGAAAACTACGGAACATCTGCTCAATCAAACTCAAGGACAAGCTAAATGTTACCTCAACATATCACTTTAGTGGTTGGTCATTTAGGGTGAAGAAAGATGTGAGCAAAAAAAGGCCAATTAACTTCTGTGAAATTTGCCCTCAAGTTAATAAAAAAAATTAAGAAAATAAGAACTTTGTTGTAGAGTTAAAAATAGAAAATTTCTATCCTACTTTTTCACTGTCTGGACATCCAGTTACCATCTAACTGATAGAAGACAGCTGAACTACAAAAAAGAAGAGAGGAAAGGGGAACAGGATAAAGAAACACAACAGACAACAAATGAGAGGGCTTCTGCTTCTGCTACCATTTTTCTTAATTTTTTAAACAAATCAACTACCTTGCTTAAGAAAAGGAGAAGATTCCAGGTAGCATATTTCTGCCTCAAGAGACAAGATAAGGGTTTAATTGTTATAAACGCAAAAGAAAAAAATACAAAGAAAGAAAAGAAGGACAACCCCACAAGATGATAGATAGAGACTACTCAGATCAGAGACAAACCCCAAAAACCTTGATTGAAGTAAAAACTGGAAGGTTTCCATGCATTAGGATTAAGAATGTTATCCCTCCAGAGGAAAGGACATCATTCTCCAACTACATAGAGGACTCTTCTTAGCACTTCAGTGCTAGGAACCGAAGTTTTGATAAATTTTGGCTAAAGTTCTCAAAAAGCAAGCAATTGCTGAGAGAAGTTACACCAAGAATCTTCTTACTACAAATAATAAAAGACAGCTGGACATTTATTTGTAACACATTTAGGATCTAGCAGAATAATAAATAAACAGGTGGATACAACCAAATACAGCAGCCCTTGAGAAGTTGCTCAAACAAAGAAGAGGACCTGTGGCACATATGCTATCATTCCGATAAAGGAACTACATATGTTTATCTAGCACGATTTTACCTTCATACGGAGATTGAGTTGGGCCGAGAATCATAACATTGAAGTATCGCATATTTTCCTCAGAGGGAGACGCACTAATACCTGGTGCTGTAGTTGATTACACAAAGATCAACAATTCATCAATCACATGCGCAACGTAAACTGATAACAGGAAAGCAATCATGGCAGCTCATTCTAATTCAGCAAAACCGCAGCAAAAGCCTTCTCACTTCACAAACAACTGCTCCTAGCTCCACCACCATAATCAACATCAGTGTCTCAGACGTAAGGATGCACATCAAACCTCCAAGCAGAACATCAACGAAAATAACAGGGAAACAAAACAGCCCAAACCTGGTTCGCTGAGAAGCCGCTGCGTCTCCTGTAGGATCGGGTTAAACAAATAATTAAAGCAAGTCAGCGAAGTCTCACAAGCTCATCGAATACAAACGGGGCACACCATCCTCCGCAGAAACCCTCGCGAAAATGATCGAATCGACGGCGAACGACGAACCGATCGCCAGAACAAAAGGAGATCGCTACCTTGATGATCCGACGAGGTAGGTTGCTGTTGGCCATTTCAGCAGGGACCGGGGTTATAGCTCCTTCTACTCTCTGTCCCGATCGTAATCACCAAATGTCGCAGTGGGAAGAAAGGGAGCTCGCCGGCGACCGCTTCCGGAGGAAAGGGGAAGTCGAGGTTTGGCTTCCGGGATCGGACGCGGCGACGGCGTGACTGTATCGCGGAGGTTATTACGTTCGCGTTCAGAAGAAAACCGTAATTAATAATTTTACCTCGCATTTTTATATATTGCACTTTTACCCGGAAGTTGTTCGCGAAATTGATATAATCTTTTTATACACGTCTAATTCTGTTATAATTAAATTTACCTTGTACCATTTCCGAATACCCAGAGTATCTAAAACAAAAGAGGATATCATCATAATTTAATTATATATACGTCACCATGCAATTTTTTTTTAATTTTTGAGCAGTGGTATGTAGTGTTGATGGCGCTGTAGTTAGATTAACAGGCATATATATATACACATGGGTAACTCACCAATCACCACGGACGATTAAGAAATTACCTATAGCCCATTAATTTCGTATCATATGTTACTATTCTTCGGATTAAATATATGAGTATTGTTTTTTGCGTTCGCATTATCAGAGATTTATTTATTTACTTACGTGAAAAAGGGGAACAGCATTTACATGCTAAAAAAGCAGGTGGGTGGAGGCCGGTGGCGTCGGTCCAACGCTAGCAACAAGTGCATCCGGTGAGCAGCCCAGCTTTGTTTGGGGGGTGTTTAATTTAAGTTGTATAGATATGTGCTCACTTGTTAATTCTCAACGAATATATTAAAAAACATAGTCCGATAACCGGTTCAAAAAATAAATGAATTCAGTGAAACATTTGGGATTTAGAAAAAAATTTATTAATTAATTTACCATTTTTTCTCTTTCTCTTTATTTATATATGGTCTATTGTCTGCTCTCTTTTTACCCTTGTCTTGACCGCTGCTCTCTTTTTCTCTCTATTTCTTTTTCTTCCTTCTCTTCCCTCCTCCGTCACTAAAAACTGAGTTGGTTTCGAGGAGAGAGAGGGAGAGCATGAGAAGAGATCGAGAAAGAGAACCTTGAAAAATAATGAAATAAAATGATTGATCCGTGTGCAAATGTAAAGAGACGAGAGAACGTAGAAGTTCACTACTTCTTTCTTGCCGATCAACCATACAAGAAGAGTTTCTCCGAGATTTCTATCTTTTGACACATCTGTTCTCCTGCGATATATATATGTCTTTTGATGACGTGTTTTAAGTCTCAATGTGTTGTCTTGTAGTTTCTAATAAATAAGATCAGACGATAACATAACAGTAACGAGGGGTGGGTGTAGAACGCATAAATAAACAAGACATCTAAAACAAAAGAAGTGCAATGAATTATATTTAGACTAGTCTCCTAACGTCTTTTTTGATATTTTTGATATATGTATACTATATAAATAGTATGCTCAAATGATGAAATAAAACAAAATAATGCTTGGATCAGAATTAAAACTTGCTGATAGGGATTGTGTGCTTGAAAAATGACTCCTCTCTAAGGGATGAGATAGGAGGATGTTGGTTTGGAAGAGGGCTAGTCACCCTAAAACGAGGACGATCACACAAGATGGAGGGGCGTCGAACATGTGACAACAATGGAAGATGCAAAGAGCCAAAAATCTAAAGGGCATCATCTTGGTTATTGTTATTAGAATATGGTTATTTGTGGTTACGCATGCATATATGTGATGCAAGTAGTATATTAATTGTGTAAATTGCATAAGGTTGTCTAAAGTTATGTTTTATATCTAGATTACTTTTTGCATGTCTGATTTGACTAGTTAGTGTGTGTTCGGGTATTATATATTTTCAATTTGCGAAATGTAGTTGATGTATTATGTTGCATTCCCGTGATGAAATCGTGCTTTACCAGACTATGATAGTGACCTGTGGATAGTAGAGATTAGAACAGTTTAATGCATCCATTGATCTTGGGTATTATGGTTTATCCTAAGTGTACCATTGCCTAGATGTACTATGGGATCTGTGGGTGGTTGTCAGAAGCCACGAACTTCGAAAGTAAACAAGAGAAAGCATAAAATGCTTGAAAAGAGACCGAGCGTACCTTAGCAGAAGGATTGTGCTTGAGATCGTGGGTTTTAACTTCCTTCTCTTCGGCCGGCCAAGAAGAAGGAGCCAAAGCTTACTTTTTATGCCAGATGATGTGCTTTGTCGCTACACAAGAAAAAATAAAAAAGTTGAAAGAGGATTAGAGTCTAAATAAATGTAGTATCTATAAGAGAAATATGCTTAAAATGACAAAAAGAAGAAAACTAACTAGATAGAGATTAGATCTCAATCACTTTTAGGTGTGTTTAAGATACTTAAAATAAAAAATAGATGCTTAAATGTATGTATAAATGCAAATGAATGAAGAGAGAAGCAATAAATTAACTTAAAATTGAGAGACATATCTTATAGATCGAAAAAATAGCCTTTTGGAGTTCCTGACATCCCATATAGCAGGCCATCAGCAAACAACACATAAAATGGTTGGAGCCATTTTCTGACTTCTTCTCATCTTATATGTGGCCTTAAATGGGTTGAAACCACTTCCTTGAGGTAGTCTTGACTTTCACGATTACATAGAAAGAAAAAGAACGTCAAGAAAATGAGTGGGTGAAAAAAGGGAAGGCCTCAAAGTAGGCAAGAAGATCACGAGTCTGCAGAGCGTTTGTTGGCTTGATGTAGAAAAAGGGTCAGAGGAGAATTCCATGCGTCTTTCCAGCTTGTGCATGACCTCCAATGAGCATAAACTGCTTCCTTGAGGTAGTCTTGACCTTCAAGAACACGGGGGAAGAAGAACTCCAATAAGAGATGTGTGTGAAAAATGGGAAGCTCTCGAAGTGGGCAATAAGACCAAGGATCTGTAGAAGAAATGGAAAAAAAATGAATTTATGGGGTTCTTGGAGGGGTTTCTTAGAGCAAGGGGTGGCTTTTGAGATGGGTTGGGGGTTTAAAAGTGAGAAAGGATGTATTAGCTAAGAGAGGGTGTGAAGAAGAACCTTAAGACACCAAGGAAGACTCCTTTTATAGCCACTCAAAAGGGTAGAAAAGGCAGCAAAAAAGCACTTTTCTGAAGGGCTAAAATGTCCTAGTCAACGGAATGTTAGATGTCATGTCTGACAAATATTGATGGCGCAATCAATGTGGCTAACATGGTCCCATTGGACGTGACAAAAAGTTTACTTTTTTACTAACGTCTCGATCAATGGGACGTTTCTGTATCGGTCAGCACAATTATTGCGCCATGCTTGAAGTAGCGTAGTCAACTCACTGTTCGGGTCAACTTGGTACTTGACATCCCATTGATCGAGATGTTAGATGTCCCATTGATTGAGACATGAGACATCGGGCAAAAAAAGATAAGAAAATCGAAAAAAAAGTAATTTATGGACCTCTTGACGTCTTGGTCAATAAGACGCTTGATGTCCCATTGACCATGATGTTAAGTCAAATATCTTGGTCAACAAAATGTCAAGTCAAATATCCTGGTCAACAGGATGCTAGACGTCCCATTGATCGGGACATCAAGGTCCTGCAACTGCATGACTTTCTTCTTAAGGCAGCTACGGACAAACGAGAGCTCAGATTGTACCCCCATTTGATGCGTATGAAAGCTGATAACCTATCCTCTAGAAGGTTGGAAACACAAGTTAGTGTTGGAATGCGTGATTTTCTTCTAGTGCTTGATACGACCAAATGAGAAATCAGATTAACTCTTAGTTTGTTGCAAATGAAAGCTATTTGGTCAAGAAAAAACTCTTTTCAATTGGATTTCATTTTATCAATGAAGGTTTCTTGTAGGGGCACAAGAAGTAGACTACCATGAATCGGTCCCAAATGGTCCAAAATATTTCTTATGAAAACACGAGTTTTAAGCTCTCAATCGGGTAAAATTGGTTTGTCTATAGGATCCAACTTACTATATGTTACTACTACGTATATTTAGATCTAATGCTTGTTACGTGATATAGTTATAGGTCCAAGTGAAGTATATATTCTACTCAAATAAATGATTTAATTTTTGTATTATGTCATGTAAAATAGTGAATGGTTAGATATGTTTCTTCATTTCATGTTTAATGTCATGTTAGGGTTGGAGTGATTTATATTTAGAATCATGTGAATCTTCTGTATGATTGGAAAAATATATCATTTAATTTATTAAACTTTAAAAATTAGTTTTATTTATACATGTTATAATTTAATTTTTGAGTGTATTATCTTTATTAATAATAAAATTTTGCTATTATAGTAGGACAATTCGGGTGTAAGTCATACTGAGTCATTTGTGACTGACCTCATTTCAATCTTTGATATTTTCAGAAATGCAAGTTTAACACCGCATAAGTATAATAGAAAATATAATTAATTGTTTGTTCGACGTTGGTACTTAAATTATTTATATTGTAATTTTACGGTGATATATTTGATAAAAATATTTATTATTGTAAATTTATATTTGACATTAATCTTATTTTATTCTAAATTAATATATTTTAAAAATTATTTTTTATGATTATATGGTTAGATTATATTTAAAATTCAAGACTTTAACATTCAGTATAAAATTACCTGTTTGAGTTAACCGAAACGGATACAGAAGCATGTATCGAGCTCGTTATTCGATCGTTTATGTTAACTAAAATACATATCGGTCGATCTTAAGTTTAAGTCAACGATTAGTTAAAAATAGCCTAAGGACCCGTTCAATAAATCAACAAAGATAACCTGTTGAGTCAGCTAGCGGATACAGATAAAGAGAGAACATTGAAATCGCACATGGCATTAATATTTATCTTGTCTAGGTTATAATTAAAAGTTAGCTTCTTTGAATATTAGGGATAAGTAGCTAGATTGGATTATCGATGTCGATGATATAATGCACAAGTACCAAGGAATTGATCTTTGGGATGCTTGATTGCATGATAATTTTTATACAGTTGAATGATACAATTTATATTAAAATAAAATATAGATGAATAATAAGAGATGTTTGGTTGGAGATACTAATTTTCATATATTTTTACGATAAAATTTTATATCAAAATAAAATTTAAGACAAATAAAGACATAAAATTATCGTGCTCTGTGAAATATGGCAACAAAAGAGCGGAAACATGCAGGAGACCAAAGCGGAAATTTACCAAGAAATCCGTAAACATATTTTTTCGTAATGATTCTCAAACATCTTTTTTAACCATTTTTGTTACGAAAATGATAAAAACTTAATTTGGAGTGCAACCAAACATCTCAATAAAAACAAAACAATCATATTTGGTTAGATACGGTGGCAAATTGAAAAAAAAATGGAAACTATACATGTATAGCTATAACAAAGTGGAAATCACAAGAAAAAAAATCTCACTTTTTTGTTTAAGGAATTAACTGCAAAATATATATTTGTGCAGTGGCCAAAAACAAGTTTGCAACAAAAATTAACATATATTTTTGCAACAAAAATTAAACTTGTCGTACAACCAAACGCCTCGTTGGGAAGGGTTGACTGTTCTTACAAACTTCATAACATGTACAGAATGCATGTATGTTAAAAAGACTTGAGCGGATCACCTCAGTCTCCGGGTGGAAGGAGAAGTTTCAGTTTTCAATCAGAAACGGCCACATATTCCTATCACTTAAGTGACGGCTCAAGAGCCAGTTCGGTGAACCACTACCGAAAAGAGTTGAACATTTACCGACGCCTTTGTAACTCACTACCCGTCGGTAACGGGTTAGTAAGGCGTCGATAGCGGTTCAGCCCTTTTCGATAGCGGTTCAACAACGGTTCGATAACATAACTTGAAAGTCTTGAATCCGTTACCAAAAAAAGTTGAACCGTTATCGACGCCTTTGTAACTCACTACCCGTCGGTAACGAGTTAGTAAGGTGTCGGTAGCAGTTTAGCCCTTTTTGGTAGTGGTTCACCGAACCGGTTCTTGAACCGCCACTTAAGTGGCGGGGATACGTAACCATTTCTGATTGGGAACTGAGACTATTATCTCTCTACCCGGAAACTAAGATGATCCGCTCTCTAAAAGACTCCGTCCTTCGAAATATACATATATATTTTTATATTTACACGGTACTTTCCCACGAAGTAATACATATATACGTACAGGAGAAACTTTTCTTACAACTCCGAGCATGGCGGTCCGAAGGGCATCTCTCGATCAAGGAGCAGGGGCAGAGAAGCATCAGAGTATAGCGCCCAGCTTCCTCTCTGCTCCTTCACATGACGGAGCAGCCGTGAGAGTTGTCGTCGCTGAAGATCGACGCCCCACCGCCGCCGCCGCCGCCGCCGCACACGGAGCACTGGGCGGCATGGGGGTACCCGACGGCGGCGAAGTCGTCGTAGCCGTGCACGTAGTAGTTGTAGTGGGAGGAGGGTGCGGGGCCGCCGGCGGCCGAGCGGAAGCAGCGGTGGGCGGCGGCCGTCGGATGGTATTGCTGGCGGTAGCACTCGTACTCATACTGGTATGGCCAGAGCACCGCCTTCTTCCCCGTCTTCCTCACCGCCTTGAGCACCTTCTTCTGGTCGGCCCACCCAACCACCGTCACCTTCTGCGCCGCCCTGTCCACTTCGACCTCCTCCACCCCTATCTCAATTCAATTTTTTTAAAAGAGAGAGAAAATAAGATACACAGCAGAGAAAGAACTCGGCGGTAGCATCTTAAAAATAAAAGAAAATTGGAGTTCTTCCAAATTATTTCAGAAAAATGATGACCTTTGAGCTTGCACAGAGCCTTCTTAATCTTGCTCTCGCATCCGGAGCAGTCAATGTGAACGAACAGCACCACCTGATAAGAAGCAGATCGACCCAAACGCTCGTCAGCGGAAGACCGCAAAATTTAGAAGCAATCGAGAACCGGGGAGGTCTATGAGATATCCTTGAGAGAACGATCGAGGAAACACCCTGTCTGAATCTGAAACGATCAAGAGAAGGGTGCGACACCGTACCGTCATGCTGGCTGTTGCTCAAACTGGCCGGAGCTACTGCTTCGAAGTCGATCCCCCCCCTCCTTCTCCGGCGCCGGCGTCCGGTTCGGAGGCTTGCGGTGTTCCCTGGTACGTACTGAAGTCGCCGGCGGGATGGTGTGCACATATATATAGATAGGGGGGACGGAAGGAGTGCATATACCGGCGTTATCTTCGTCCGCCGGCGCCGCCCAGCTCAATTTTTTGTTCGTAAACCGTGAAGGCGAGCACCGGCGGCTGTCGCCGCTAGGACCGGACAGTGCCAACGTGTCAGAAGACTATTGGTTGATACGTCGAACTTCACAACCGTTGAGATTTTCTTTTGTCAAGAAAATTCAATTAAAAAAATCACTTGATTAAAAGATGGGTTGAGGTCAAGTCTACTTGATATCGTTAACAAAGAGACCCTCTTTTTTTTGTCAGTATTAACAAGGAGACTCAATCCATGATGGTGATCCCATCTTTGATTTTTGCTCCCACATTTAATCTCGTAGTCCCCATCATCACCCCCCACTTTCCTCTTCAGCCTCCCCTGAGGAAGAGTGAGGAGGTGGGAATGGAGTTTGGAGGAGAAGAGCATCCGGAGGGCCAACCAGAGGTGCCGCATGAGATCCTATGGGGTTGTCGAGGAAGCTGAACAGATTGAAGAGACAGTTCTAAGAGTTGTGAGCAAGAGAGAGGCCGATGGTGGCGGAGTACTAGAGTGGGAGACGAGTTAGAGATCGAGTTCACAAGTTGGCAAGGAGGGAGAGAAGCAACTATAGAATAAGTGTAACAACTTTTCGATCGGTTGTTTTGTTAATTATATCTTGTTATCAAACCAAGTAGGACCTTCATCCTGTGTAGCTCATTTAATTAGATTAATTAGTCTGGTATAGTCGATTACCATTCCAAAGTGACCCGATAAAAGTTTGGTTTCTCTCTCATGGGAAGATGAAAGATATCATTCTAGATAGGTAGGGGTGCAAATAAGCTATTACACTCGACAAGTAGCTCAAAACCTCACCCGATAAAAACTTAACTAAACTTGTTTATTTCCTTAGACAAAGAAACTTGAACCAAACATAAAACTCAATTTATTAACGAGTTGAAGTTGAACAGACCTCTTCTCAACTCGATATACTCGCGAGTAATTCGATTGAATATTTATTTTTTTAAAAAAATAAATTGTGAGTATCAATAATTATAAATCGTCACTTAAATCTACGAAATAATTTGAAATTAAACTTGGTGTAACTTGGTAAATAAGTTAAAGTTCAAGTTACACGGATGGGTTTAAGTTTGAGTTTTATAAATAAATTTATGCCTGATTTGAAATCGAATATGGATTGAACTTTGAGCCGTGCTAAACTCAACTCAATTAAATGACGAGTCAAGTTAGAATAAAAGTCGAACATAGAGCTCGGACTCAAAGTCTTCGGCCAACACTGCCCAACTCAATTTTTTTTTTGTTTGGAAACAGTGAAGCACCGGCAGCTGTCGCCATTAGGATAGGGTGGTGCTAACACGTCTCAACAGCGTGTACTGGTATTGATTTGTGACAACCGTCGAGTCCTATCTTTATTGAAAAAAATTGAATTAAAAATTAAATTAAAAGATCACTCTTATTAAAAAATTGGTTGGACACGAGGTCAAGTCTACTTAATACCATTAACAAAGAGACCCAATCCATACAGGAGGCCAAGTCTACTTCAAATCATTAACAAACAGACTCAATCCATCGTAGAACTGATTTCTCGAGTTTGATTTTTACTGCCACATTTACCCTCCAGCCCCATGACTTTCCCTTCTCGTGTCCCCTTCGGTCCAGCGGGGAAGAAGAGGATAGAGAGGAAGAGGCGGAAATGGAGGAGAAGAACACCTGAAGGGCCAGATAGAGGTGCCCCATGACCGTCGTCTGGTTGTGGGGGGGCACCTCCGAGGGCATGATAGCGATGTTGAAGCCGGATCCTACGGTGTTGTCGAGGAAGAGCAGGCCGAAGAGGCGACTCCAGGAGTAGGGATGGTGAGCAAGAGAGAGGCCGGCGATGGCGGGGAGGAGTCGATGGGGAGGGAGGAGCAGCAATGGAAAAAGTAACTCCATCCAATCCAAACACACGCTCTTCAAAGAGACCACAGAAGAAAAACAGGAGATTTAATTCGTTTGTATCAGGTGATTCTACTTTTTTTCATGAAAACGATAAGGATTAAACCTGACTTAACCATCGTACAAGTGGACCAACCGATTGAACTTGTCCAAGTAGTTTTGATTGGATGCAAAATTTCATTCTCGATCCTACGAGAATTTTTATGAAAACGTTTTGTTTGCTCCTCTTCGATGGAAGTTTCATTTCCCCGGAATGCATTCTAATTTTTGTCCTAATTCTTCTTCCGATAATCGATTCAATCTTTGATAAAAAAGATAGATCTTGGTTCTAGTTCATCTCTTCGACAAGTTTAGTAATGAGCATGATAACCTTATTATTCCGATGGAGAGATTGTTCCGGAAGAAATGAAATAAAAGATATGGTAAAAGTAGGATAGTTATTGTACGAGGTTTACTTAGGGGTGCAAACGAATCAATACACTCGACAAGTAGTTCGAAGCTCGGCTCGATAAAAACTCGACTCGGCTCGTTTATTATGTTAAATGAACAAGCTTGAACAAAAAATAAAGCTCGACTCATTAAACGAGCCGAGTTTGAACAGACTCCTGCTCGGCTCGATAAGCTCGCGAACAGCTCGATTAAATATTATATTATATATTTATTTTTAAATATTAAATTTTAAGTATTAATATTTATATATTGTCACTTAAATATATTAAATAATTCAAAAATTGAGTTTAAACTTAGATTGAGTTTCATAAATGAGTTAAATCTAAAGTTTCACAAATGACTTTTCATTGATTTTGGGTTTATAAAAGAGTTTGTATATAGCTTAAGTTTGAATATGAATTGAATTTTAGTCTAACTACTACTCGAGTTCGAGCTCGGCTCGGCTCGATTAATAAACGAACCAAGCTTGAACAAGGGTTCCACATACTCGCTAAAACTCGAGCTCGAACTCGAACTCGGGTAAAATAAACGAGCCGAGCTTGAACACCATACTACTCGGCTCGGCTCGACTCGTTTGCACCCCTAGGTTTACTCAATGTTAAATACATTATTTCGATATCTCCATGACCAATGTTGGGGATTACTTGTTAATAGTTGATCAAGTTTGATAGACTCATCATCTAAAACAAGAAATTCTGGTCCTGGAGGTATAATATCAATCACTTGATGTCCATCCGATGGATCAGTTATGGTAATTTCATATCCGCCTTTTTGTGTATGTACTATTTTGCTTAAACGGGAAACATAAATAGGTAACAAATAGGTCAAAATATGATTCCCATTTAAATTTGACTCCATCTAAATTTAGGGGTTTTACAATTTCTTTCAAATTTATTAAAATTTGATGTATTGATTCTTCAATACCTCCTGTTGTCGAATATTCATTGGGAGAGGAATATTCATTGGGAGGGAAACGGATACTCAATTTAAAGTGAGTAAACCAAATTCATACTCGATCTCATAGACATAGATACATATAGAATTCTATCCGCCAAAAGGGGCTGAGTAGGATAAAACCTGAAAAAAAGTGATACAGAGGAGTTAAAGAGAGTTCTCAGGAGCAATGTTTAAAATCGTGCATTCGTTCAAGCTGTTGAGAAATATTTAGTCAGTGGTTTTAACAAATGAACTGTAAAATAAGTTTCTTTGCAAAGATCAGAGTTACCACAGTATGAAATGAATTTTATTTTGAAGATCAAAGTGGGAACACATTTGCTTAAAAGCATGGTTCATGAAGTTCGCCTACTTTCCGACTCAATTATCTCTTATTGACATTGTAATGAATAATGATTGGGTTTAAACTCCTAGAGAAAAAAACTCATCTCTTATCCCTCCCATCAACTTTTGGAGGCTACCATGAGATAGCCTACAAATTTCATCAATTATTCTTCTAAAATTTTGAAAAGTGGAAAGAGAGATAATCCCATGGATTTCTTCTCACATAAGAAGATTAAAGAAGAAAATATGGATCCTTGGGCGATTAATCGATCTTGACAATGACATGATGTAATTACAACCAAACAAACGAACAAACCGCAACTTGTAGGAAGAAGGTTGTTAAAAGGGGAAAAACTGGATCCTCAGACGATTAATCGTTCTTGACATGATATAATTACCTCTTAACACAAATTACCATCCGCAACTTGTATGAACAAAGGTTGTGAAAAGGGAAAAAAAAAACAGCACCTTGAGTAAGAAAGTGACATCTTTTCCAATAACTTATCAGAGTAAGATTTTAGAAGTTAGCGCATACTTCAAATTAGAATAATCAGTAGGTTAAAGACCACTCAAATCATTCAACCTAGAGTTCAGCCACATCAAAACTGCATCGAGTGATTAAGTGGACAAACCTACAAACAACCGCACATCTAGAAACAGAGAGCCATGATAATACTTCAAGCTTCAGCAGAAAGCCACCGTAGAGATGGTCGTGCATGAACATACCTAGATCCATCACATGCCAGGGGGCGGTATTTTTCTAAGCAACCTGTACATGCCAAAAATATTTTTTTCGTGCCACTTGAACGGGATGAAGAATGATCGGTGAAGCGCGGGTGAAAGCTCCCGGTCCAGAAAATGTATCGCCGCCAGGGTCTGAGATTTTCACATTGTAAGGAAATATAAGATCACAAATGATACGATCCAAACAAGTTTAAAAAAGCAGGGTAATTTTCACAGTGGCCATATTATGCAAATGAAAACAGATTAGTACCGTCGATATTAGCATGTAAGAATGATAAATATGAAGTTTCTAATAAATAAAACAATTCCTTACCTCCCATTTTGACATGTTGCTCCCACGGGCAGGATATGGGCGTCTTAGGTCAAGCTCTATCAGGAACGTGCAAGCATCGATATCCTTGATCTGTGAGTATTCGAATAAATCAATTAAATGCTCACTTCCTTGAAACTTGTGCAGGAAATGAAAAAAGATATCCATACACAAAAAAGGGTATTACATATTGTTCCTCTGATGCTTTGTTCTTGTTGTTGAAATAAGGAGGTGCAGATGCAGTCCCCCCCAAGGTGGAATTAAATGGAAAAGGAAGAAGCCCACGAAAACCATCATCTATCCATCGAACTTCACCCACATATGAAGGCACAAAGAAAGAGGATGGGAAGCGATGCCATTCACTACCAACACAAACCACAGATCCTGAAACAGAAAAGAAATATTGCCTAGGCTCTAAAATACATAATGAAACTGTTGTCGGATAATAGAAACAACAATACTAATAGAAGTAACAACGTTAAGTAAAAGTACAATAATGAAATACAGTGATTTGATCTGCTGCGCCCAGTTAGAACAAGAATCAGATGGATCCCAATGAAGGTCCTTATTAGAAGCAATTGCTTCTTTCGAGAGAAAAAATCCATGGTAAGCAAAAAATGTAATAATTGTTTTCGTAGATGGTCTCGTCTCTGCTGGAAGAAATAGTTCACAAGTATTTATTGCATTGATTTTTATATAAGCTCAATTTCATATTTAATCCTATGTAACACATTGTTGGCACCGAAAGTTTTCATAAGGGGAAAGAAAGAGGGATGCCAGTTTAACCGAGATTTGATTGACTTGCATAAAGAAAACTAAGGCCTGTCTGGTTTATTCAAGTGATGTATATGGTGAGTTGTACATTTATCACAAATGGCCCATTAGAAGGCTACAGCCGCCCATATAGAGAACAGATTACCCAATTTCGCAGTCACCATGGACCCAACCCAAAGAGGGGAGCATATCCTACCTGTAACCCGTGAATCACCTACCAAATGGGCCAATGATTCTTCAAATAATTAGCTCACTAAGAAGTTAGCATTAATCCACTTACCACCTGTGTGCGCAGCCCAATTGGTATGAATAATTTCTTGTTAAGGCTATTAAGCGCCACAACAATAGCCACTAGGCCCAGGATCTGTGCCACCTCAGCAGGCATATATGAAGCCCTTCTTGCTACATTTAAGAACCGTGACCTCCACCGATGAAACAGGATCCCATGGAGGCTTGAAGAGGAATTGAAAAGTGCCGGGTAAAGAGGCCTTACCAGCGGTTGCAGTAGGAGACCTCAGCTTTGAAGGCTTCTGCCGATAGATGGGGAGCATCCAGTAGTTCTGCATGATGCAATCGGCTTACGACATGGCTGCAAGAGCCGGGAGGATATATATGAGGTGTCACGACATCCCCCAGCCACAGCAATAGCCACTCATGGGAGTTGCTTCCGTCTCGGACTCCCGACGATGAGGGAATCCGTTTTGATGTCAAACCGTCATCGTAGCTTGTCGGATCATGAAGGGAGTTGGCCACTCAGGGGAAGCCGTTGTTGCCATTTTTAAAGTTGTTTTCCTCATGAATTCTTCCCAGAGGCAAGGGGTCTTCATCGACGTCAAAATGGAGGCCGTAGCCCTCCTAATGCGGACATGAAGGATCGCAAGGAGATCCAATGGCCCCGGGTAGCTCCAAGGCTTCCGCAAATAACTGGGTTTACCTTTCGAGGAAGTCAAGGCTGCCGTGGTTTCCTCATGATGGTTAGAGGGTCATTGGCCTATATAAATGCCTCCACGGCATCCACCTGGAAAAAAAAGAGGAGAGAAGAGCAGAAGGTTCAGGGGGCAGCATCAGCTGAAGGGAATCGTCTTCATCCTCACCCGCTGCTAGAGCCCTTTGCCCGATCTTCCGCCAAAGCCTCGTATGTTTTCCCCTGTTCCTATCGCAAAAGCTGAGGTTCTTCATCGCAATCAGCTGAGCCTCCCATACTGTTACAATGGTTACGGTCACTTTCTCCTTGGAAACCTCCATAGTTATCAAGGCGGTCGCCTAAGCAGCGCCTAGGCGACAAGGCGTATTTTGTACAACGCCTTGGCCGCCCGCCTTATTGCCCATTGAAAAGGCATATGCCTTGACCGCTTAAGCGGCCAAGGAGGCACCTTGGCGAGCACCTGGACGCCTAGTCCGGATGTCCGCCGGTTCGTTGGCCAAACTAGTGCCACCGGTTCAAGCAAAAAGGCCGGCCGGCTTCTTAAGTGAGGCCTGGGCCGCTCGGCCCCGATTCCATAGCCCGAAGAAGCTCCTGCGGACGCCCAACGCCGCTTTGATCTCCCGAGCCCGAAGCCTGCGGACGCCCCCGACGGAGGTGCTTGGTGTTCGCTTCCCATGGCCCTCCAAGCTCCAACGGCGTGCCTTCGCAGCTCCTTCCACCCTGCGGTCTCCTTAGGCTTTTCCATCTCCAGAAGAAGCCCTAACTGACTCAGCTCTCCTTACGGTCCTCCAACTCTCTCTAAAACTTAGCTTTTGATTTCTTTTGTTATTCTTATCATTTCTTCTCACTAATTTATCGTCTTAACATCTATTACAATGCCTTAAATCTTCTTAAAGATTTTCTATGTATAAATGTGTAAAATATTTCATGTTTAAACATCTTCAGTGCGTCGATAATTTTCGATTTCCTTGTTCTTGTTTCTTCAAGCATTTTTATATATTCTAAATATAACATTGACATTTTTATATAGTATTTTGTACATGTTATGTTCTCGTTCTTATTCAAGTTTGGTTACGAATGTATGTCAATTTGATTAGATTTGTAAGTTTCATTTTAATTTTTATGTATTACAATGTCATGATAGTTTCAAAAAATGCCATATACACTCCACCTCGCTTCATACCTCACCTTACCGCCTACGCTTACACCTTGTCACCTAAGCTGTAAAAGACCCTTCAGGCGCCTTGGACGCCTTGTCGCCTATGACAACCTCTGTTGAAACTAGACCTTCTTCCTCTACCCACTGAGACTGTCGAGGGTTCGCTTGTCCTACCTATCTCGCTATAGTTGTCGAAATATCTCCTCCACTTGTCGTAATTGCCATTGGAGCCATCCACACCGGTTATTGTTGCCGCACCCACCCATATTGTCTCCCTTCACTGGTGAAGCTCTCCCCTTTCCGTCATCGCCTCCAGTCATGGCCGCTGTTGCAACTACCTTAACTGCCCGTTGTCACTGTAGCCAGCTCCCAATCCACCGTAATCACCGTCAAAGACCTTTGCTAGTCTCCTCATCATCGTCTACTCCTTCCTCCACTTCCATCGCCAGGGTCATCTCCACTGAATCTCGCCACCATTGAGAGCAATAGCTTCACATGCCGCTACCCACAAAACACCTACAAATCCTTCTGCCATTGCCAAGGATCGCGGGATCGGAATCGGTCCCTGGATCAGTGGGGACCGATCCGATCCGGATCGGATCGGATCGGACCGATCCAGGCCGATTCGTCGGAAGGAAAATCGATCCGGATCGACCCTTAAAAAAACCCTAAAACACCAAAAAATTAACTAAATAAGGAGGTAGATCGGATTCCGATCCGATCTACCCCATTTTGGGGCGATTTCGGGCCCAAAAGTGGCCCGAAATCACCGCCACGGCGGCAGCTTGCCGCCGTGACATCTTCCCCGCCCGATAGGGCGGGGAAGAGGGCTGCCGCGGCGGGATGGCCGCCGCGGCAGCCTGTGGGTCGATTCCGGCGAGGGAATCGCCGGAATCGATCCAGAATCGACCGAATCGGTCAATTCCGGCACCGATTCCACCTACAAACACCGATCCGGATTGATCTTCGGTCCGGATCGGTAGTTCCGCCGGGAATCGGATCGGAGGGGTCCGATCCGATCCAAGAATCGGCCGATCCCGATCCGGATCGGCCGATTCTGCAATCCATGGCCATTGCTAAGAGTTTCCGCTAGGCCAGCCCTCGCGATTGGGTCTAGATAAGGCCATAAGGGTGTAAACAAAATCTGATATTCCGATATTTCGATTCGATTTCGATAAAAATTAACAAGTTTGGAACTTGGTTTTGTATCCTATAAGCTATCGGAATCGGAATTAGATATTCCGGTAGCTTATCGGAATCGAAATCAGATAATTCCGTGTCCGTTAATCCAATTTCGATCACAAATAAATAAATAAATAAATAAAATAAAGTTAAATAAATTATAAAATATATTATATAATGATAACATGATAAAAATAAAATTTTAAAAAGATAATATCAAATTTTAGTAATTATATGTAAATTATTAACTTATTTTTGAATAAAAATTACTATTTAATATGTATTTCGGAAATTATTGGATTCGGATCCAATTTCGATAACGGAATCAAAATCAGATTGAAATCAGAACATAGTGATTCCGAAATTATCAGAATCGGAATCGGAATCCTTTAACCCTTATCATAATCGAAATTGGATTATGGTGATTCCGCTATCAAATCCGACCCGTTTACAGCCCTAGGTCTAGATGACCATCAGGGTGGTCCCTGCCGAAGCTCCTATTGCTGAAGCCCATGTTGTCGCAAGGATCGCGGGATCGGAATCGGTCCCTGGATCGGTGGGGACCGATCCGATCCGGATCAGATCGGATCGGACCGATCCAGGCCGATTCGTCGGAAGGAAAATTGATCCGGATCGACCCTTAAAAAAATCCTAAAACACCGAAAAATTAACTAAATAAGGAGGTAGATCGGATTCCGATCCGATCTACCCCATTTTGGGGCGATTTCGGGCCCAAAAGTGGCCCGAAATCACCGCCACGGCGGCAGTTTGCCGCCGTGACATCTTCCCCGCCCGATAGGGCGGGGAAGAGGGCTGCCGTGGCGGGATGGCCGCCGCGGCAGCCTGTGGGTCGATTCCAGCGAGGGAATCGCCGGAATCGATCCAGAATCGACCGAATCGGTCGATTCCGGCACCAATTCCACCTACAAACACCGATCCGGATTGATCTTCGGTCCGGATCGGTAGTTCCACCGGGAATCGGATTGGAGGGGTCCGATCCGATCCAAGAATCGGCCGATCCCGATCCGGATCGGCCGATTCTGCAATCCATGGCCCAAGGGGCTCGAAACAATGTTTGAAACAGGCCAATGACCGTTGGAAAAAAACTTTAAGATAAACAATCAAAGCCTAAACTAAAAATTAAATAAAAACTCACTAATTTAATCCAAAAGTCAAGATAAGCTTGAGACCGGCCTTGTGCACGCCTCTTGGTCTTGGCTTAAATTAAAAGAATTCTAACAAATAGGTAAACTTAGGGCCAGCCTTGTACACACCCCTTGGTCCTTAAGATAGGCATACAAAGGTCAAATAAACACCTCAATGCCATAAAATGCTCCGACAAAGAGCAACATATCCATTAAACCATGAGAAGATTGTGCGTGTTTAACATGTTGATATCTCGAACCACGAGCTAATGAGGTGCATAAAGCTATAGGACGAGTTCCCACATGCATGTCCAAAGCCAGAATATACTTAATCCTAAACCAATGGAAAGGATCCCAACATGTCTGTCCAAGTCCGGGATATACTCGTTCCTAAATCAATGAAAAGGATCCCCATATGTCTATCAAAGGCCGGACACATCCTATCTTAAGCCAATTGGGATGAACTCCATAATACCTATCAGAGGTCACATTGCCTTCCCACATACATATGCATTCCACGTTCAAGGCAATGAAGAACTTGTCATGTTCGGTGCACACTTTGACGTTGAGGGAAATATAAACAAGAACTTGTCATGTTCTGTGCACACTTTGACATTGAGAGAAATATAAAAAGCCCTAAGGGTTTAATAGAAGCAGTGAATAAAAAAGGGAATTTAAAATCTGAACAAATCAAAAAAAATCTACTAACCGACATCTCAAATAATAAGATCAAACCAAGAAATATCAGACCTGAAATTCCAAACATCTAAACTCCACGTGTTGTGAAGGCTATGAAATCTAACAGGATTAACATCATCAGATTCAAAGAGAGCCACAATCCGATGAAAAACAAACATGACATCCATTCCCAAACCTTTAACTCAAAAAACATCCAATCTAGAAATCAAGAAATTTAAAATCAGATAAATCTGAAAATTGCCAGGAAACTGAAATCAAATGTATCAAATTTGAAGTTGAAATCAGATTCCCAAATATCAAAGTTGAAGTCATGTCAGTTAAAAATTTTCAAACCCCAAGGTCTTAAATCTAAGAAAAAAAACACTCAAACGCAAAAAGCCTGAACCTCAAAAACCTCTTCAGATCTGAAAACTCCCAAACTCCCTAAATCTGAATCAACAAACCCCAAAGATAAAAGACAACATGTCTTAATCAAATCCGATCTAAATAAAACCCAAAACAAATTAGAACTCCCAAACAAACTCAAATCAAAAATCAAATCCAACTAAATTTAAAATATTAAATGTTTGCATTCCATCAAGTTCATGGGGTCATTGCTCCCGAATATTTATTTTGTGGATGTTTGCCTTTTGTCTACAAATTACTATAGCGGTTAATTAATGATATTTGAGTCGTTGCTCGATGTAATTAACATCGGTACTTCGCAAAATCGATGGGAAGAGATCAAAATAAAATATTTTCAAAGAACCCAATAACCTTAATATATATATTTTATAAATATCATGAATTAGCTAATAGTACTATGGAATACCACCTATTTTTCTAGTTGTTCAAAGCTACATTCAAATCCAAAAATATTTTTCCAAAAAGGAAATTGAAAATTTTTTGATGTTACATCACACATAAAGATGATTACTTGTAATTAATTCAATTATAAATACAGTCACATGATTGGGATAATCGTCTTAATATTACTATATGCTTAACACAACTCCCTGAAATGAAAATAAATAACTAAAACACCTACACTTGCAAATGATTTCAGTATCCAGAAATGATCAGCACTGAAACCACATACAAACACGACCAATTATTCCAAAAGCTTCCTTATTTTTCATGCTCTCACAATTTTGTCGTTGTTGAACATATTACCTGTTCCAACATCATCATGGTGTGCCAAGTGCTTGTATATCTCCATTGGAGCAGAGTATCCATGCAGCAATGAGAAAGTTCGGCTGTGTGATGCACATAATATTAGAGAAAGAACTATAGGCCTTAGAGCTTTGGCAATCTGTGCAACACAGACATACAAACAAGAGTAAATATTCGCCCTGTGGTTATCAAGATAAGTAAGACGCAATATAGAACTGTGTTACCCAAACAATAGTGGAATCTTCAACTGCATTTTTATCACGAAAAAAATCAGGAAAACTTTCAATGACAGCTCCTGCAGCAACGCAAATAAGTGGGTATATTGGATAGAGAAATCTGCATAAAGTTGTATCATAGGAAAGAGTTATAGTAACCCAAAAAGAGTGAGGCAACAAAACACAAATCTCTAGTGATGGTGGTGGTGGTGGTGATAATGATCACATATTATAAGGTAATAAAGCATATGTTTAAATTAGACAAGAATAAAAGCAATGCCACATCCATGTAGAAAGACTGAAATTCATTTCTGAGCTAACATCATCAACCTAATCGAACAATGAGAGGAGAAAACTTAAGAAATTAGCCCCCAAAATACATTGAAGTGGATGCACATACAATGAGGCAGATTTGCCAGACTGAATATAAATCAGCGGCTAGGTCATGTGATTCCTTGTTCACATGGCACTATATTTATTTTGAAAGACAGTTAATACTAAAAGAACTTAGATACCGCATATTTCACTGACATATGGCATGAAAATAAATAGGAACTCGATAAAATATATGTTGCCATAATAGACCCTAGAAAAGGTACATATTTGGGTTCACCAATGAGATAATCTGACATAAAATTGATTCCAGACCATGAGACCATAGAATTAATATAGCTTTCTGATTTGGAAATAAAGTTACTATTCTCGAGAAACATGTTCCATAACAATAATGTAGAGAACAATAGTGAAATGATAACTCTTTCAGCAGATACATATCTTTTATACTTGATTTTTGTAAATTTAGTACTTGTATATTCAAGATGGACAGAATGTTCTGAGCACTGGTTCCCAGCTCAATGGTAAAATTATAATATAATACATTATACATCAAATTTCTGTCACAAAGCAATAAATCGAGAAATGTGGAGCAATGCAACACTGTAATCAGGATATAGAAAAGATGTAGTAAGTTGCCAATTTTATATGCATAGAAACTCATCAATACTTTTAAGTAAGCACTTGCCATGAAGGAACCCGCCAGACAAATAAATATAGCTAAAGTTGCATTTTCCAGATTTGTAGCATAACAGGCCATAAAAAATTAAATTAGAGACATCACCTTTCTTCCTTGTGGGCCTGCAGTGACATGAAAGCCAACCAAATATAGATAGGAGCAACAACGACTAAAAGATCAGGTGCATACTTCTTCCTTGCAATGGGCAAGATTGTCAAAAAAAGCAGTGCAAGAATGAAACAAACATTGAAATTGTTGAATCCATTTCTGATATAAAATAATGGACCCTCAGTCCCATATAAATGGCTTTCACCACCTCCCATAACATTGTAAGCCAAGAGATTGACAACCGACGATGTCCATCTTCCATAAAAGTAGTGGTCAGCAATTATTGAGATGGCCTGCAAAAGCAGAGGTACTCATCAATCATCAGGGAGGGGACAGAAAGACCAAAACATTGCTCTTCCAAACCATTTTTCCTTCTTGTGATGTGATTATTTCATGAAGTGGAAAAGTTATCTTGGAAGTCTGGACTACTTACAAGAATGAACAGAGAAGTAGCAGTGCCTGATAGAAATACTGCCCTGAACCCTCCCTTTACAAGAGAATAGATAGTGAGGGGCAAAAAGACTATAACAGAGAAAGGCCAGCCAACAATTACACCTGCTGCTGCTACTGAAACTGCCATTGCATATTTTTCAAGGAGAAAAAGAGCAGAGGAAAGAGTAACAGTGTACATTGAAAAGCTACTGGGCAAGAAACCTGAAAAACAATCCATTGAACAGTATATCAGGCATAGATATCGACATGGGAAAGTGAGAATATAAACTAAAGCAATAAATGAGGACTAAACCTTAAAATTTAATCTAAGAGAAACGGAAGATTGTGTGAATTAAAGATGGGGACAAGAAATTGTGGGCTTTTTTGGCTGTTTGAAGGATGACCAGGATCACTTTTTCATTAATTGAGTTGTGAAGCTGATATAGCATGCTCTGTGCTATCCCCGAGTCTTCAGCTCACATGTGATTCTTAATCAGGATCCAGACTTGGAGTTGATTAAAGCAAAGTCATTGTCAGACAATTTGGGATGGTTCCGTGTCAGTTTTGTAGGGCCATGTAGTTTGATTGTAATAAAAGATTGTTCCAACCACTTTTTCACCAGTGAAGCACATTTTTGCAATAGTGCTGAGGCCTATCCGGGAGTTGTGAATGTCAGAAAACTGGGAGGAGTATAAAAGGGTTTTACCTAGGCCCTTCAAAGTTGGGTCAACTTTTTCATGTAAGCATTTGATTCTTTTTGTTTTGGGGGGGCTCTATGTTGAGATGGTTTTTGTACATGGCTATGGAGTTTCTACTGTCTGTTGGAGACTCCTCTCTGCTTGCATCTTTTTTTTTTCTCTTTCCATGTATCCTTATTTTCTATTAAAAATAAAAACGAGAAATGCAAAGCATGTTTGCCTGAAACTATGAATAAGAATTTATCAAGACCCACATGATGGTGGCATTCTTCGTATAAATAATGATTGAAAAGTATCTAGTACATGTAACTGGAGAGGACAGAATGAAAAGTTTAACGTAGGATTTGCAAAGATTATGTTACTTACTTATACTTGCAAAGAAACAACCACTGGTTAAGCATAGCATTGCGAGTGTATAAGAAGCTAGCCTGTTGCCATATTTTCTTGAAAGTGCAATAATAAGAACGGTCTCTGTAACTGCTGAAATGAAACCAAGAAAGAGCCTAACCAAATAGAATACTCTCACCTGGATTGGTTAATGGAAGAGCTCATGAGAAGCAAATAGTTAAAAAAAAATCAGAACAGAATAGCAGGCAACACTAAACAAAAGAAAAGGACCCAGATAATGGAATGAAGACAGTACCTTTTCCTCGGTGAAGAACCAAGATGCAGGTCCAGCTACTAGTGCATGAAAAACTATGTAAAGATAAGACCGAAGTGCAAACGCAGAGCTGTAATGCAACATGCATTGTTATTAGCAAAAATAAGAAAATTTTAGCAGATGATCACAAGCATCAACTAATTCTGCTCTTTCACAAATCTAGCCAAGTGATTCAAGTCAAGTGAATTAATTGAATGGCGCAGAAACAATTGTTACTTCAAGAAGAACCCGAAATCACAAAATTACATACCATGTACAGAAAAGAGGTAGAAAATAGAAACGAAGGAAGGAGCCTCTTGCACAAACAAAGGATAAAAGGCTGGTGCATTTATAACTAGCTTAAATTTCAAAAATACCATAAATGGACACAAAGAAAGTCCAGCAGCAATGAAACATCCAAAACTTAGTCTTTGGCAGTTGAAGGTTTAAGGATTTTTCAGAGATACTTTTTTTTCTTGCAACACAAATTAGAGTCTGATATGAAGAAATTGTTAGAATATAAGGATCTTTTTAACTTGAAATCAGTTTTCATTTGAATATGTTGAATCCAACAAAATTGGCCTTTGGCCAGTCTACATGAGATGATTCCAACTTTAAGCAATACGTGTCGAGATGCAGGCCCACCTGGTGTGAAATTGCTTATTGACTGAAATATTTTTGATCCGGGGCTAGCTATTACAAACACAAGCAGCAGAAAATTTTGGCAGATGCTATTAGACAATTTAATCTGTCACAGCATTTAATGTACTAGGGCTAGTTCACCTTTCCGCGAGATACTTTGACGCTTATTTAATCAATATGGACGAGTGGTGGGACAGTTAACCTGAACATGTTATAGAAAGACGCCGTTTTCCCGAATGCAAAAATGCGCTGTCTGTGGCCTTCGCAAGAAAGCCATCAGAGCCTAAAAACAGCATCAGATGTCCGGTATTCTCTACTCAAGGTAACTGAGTGAAACCCACTAAAAGCTCAAAATAGTTTTTCTTTTTTTTTTTTCAAGCGCCGACATAGACTAGCTTCTCAACAAAATGACCGGGAGACTCAAAACTCAAAAGGAAGTCAGCGATCGGTAAACCGTCACCTGTACTCCCACGTCTGAAAGCCGGACTTATATAGGAGGTAATGAAGGGGCTCCCAGTAGTTGAAGACCTCGTCGCAATCGTGGATGATGTTGGAGGTGGCGCTCATGTACCGCAGGATCCCCAGCGCCAGCAACGGCAGCATCCAACTCATGCCCCTCTGCCCCCCATCCCGCGCTCCGTTCTTCTTGCCTCCCTTCGAATACGAATCAAGCGGCTGCGGAGGGACCGCCGCCCACGCGCGGCGGTGCCGAGCTGCCGAGAGCGCCATGGGTGGAGAGCGGAGGGGCCGATTGCCGCGATCCGAGCTGAACCTCCCGGACGCCGAACAGGCCTGAAGAAGAGTGAGGAAAGCGGGCGCACCCGATACCCGACAACCCGATTGCTAGTTCATCGGTCAGTTACCGAATAATCCCACCAAAGTAACCTTCGGAGGGCAATCAAGAAACGACAACAAGAAGTATTAACGTAAAACAATACAACCATCAACCATGATAGATAAAATCTTTTCTTATCGTAACCATTTGAGAACCATTCTTATTCATTACTCGAATATGTTGATGCCGCATTTAGGATCTATACCGGGTAACCCGATTCCGTTGTTCCGCCCGAGGACCCAAGCGGCCAGTTCGCTCTCGACTCCGCTCGTGGGTTGTGCTTTTCTTGCCGGACGGTCTTCCGTCGGTTCGGTTCGCCCGAGAAAAATTTAAAAGTTTCTTAGATATATCGCCCGAGTATCTCGACAGGTTGATTCGGTGGATAAATAGTTAGTCAGGTCCATCCGGGTCAGATCGGGTCCGTTTTTCGACCGACCCATTCGGTTGTGACCCGGTTCAACTTCCAAATAGAGTCGTGCAAGCCGACGACATGGTCTGGCCCGGATGGACCCGACCGACCGTTTATCCACTGAAAAAAATGTTAAGATACCCGGTTGAAATACCTAATGGGGTGTTTGGTTGCATGATAATTAATGTTTTTATTTTAATTTTTAAAAATTGTAAAAAAATTTGTTGAAAGATGTGTTTGAGAACCATGACAATTTTATGTTTTGAAAGTGATTTTCTTCTTAAACAAAAAAAGAGGGTCTCACCTCTTTCTTTTTTCTTGTGGTCCCCCACTTTATTTGGTCATGTGCGATGGTTACTCTTTTTTGTAATCACATCCCTCCAAACATGATAATTTTATGTCATGAGTTGGTTTACTTTTTATTTTAATACATTTTTTTATCATGAAAGTGTACAAAAAATTATCATGCAACCAAACACCCCATAAGAAATATTCAATAGACAACAAGGGTCAGTTGATCGGGTTACCCAGGGTTGCCAACACTTCAAGGGATTTTGTCTCACTGATATCTCCACAAGGGTGCTACTCCTGTGATTCCCACGATCTGAATGTGCAGATTAATTTGTGATTCATCAATGTTTATTTGTTGATAGTTTAACAATATTTTATTATCACTTAGGGTATTAGGTGTAGTTAAGATTTGTGATTATAAATATATAATATATACTTACAATTTATAAAGTTAGTTCTTAACATTTTTTACCCTCTCACTTGGGATTAACCGTTTCTCAACAGATATCAATAAAACATAACTACACACAAAATATATATTTATTTATATACACACATAAATATTTATATCCAATTATAACATAAAAATATGATTATATTAATATATATTTTTATATATATTTTTATGTATACATAAATATCTAATTATATATTTTATATATGTTTCATCAAACATTATTGTCTTGACTACTTAGGTGACGACTAAGCAGTTCTCTTATCGCCTAAGTGATTTTGACACTCTTTAACACTTAAGCGATTTTTAATAAAAGTTAAATGAAGTATTTTTTTAGACATATTTCTCAAAATTTTATAATTTCTGTATTTTGTATTTTTTATACATACTTTAAAAAATGATAAATTTGACTTGATCTAACCCGAACCCAACTCAAGTCGCAAACTTGGTCTAACTTAGTTAGATTTAGGACCAACTATCGACCAGACTTTCCTGGATAAATCAACATTTTCAAACTAAGTTAGTGCTTGTTTAGCTTAATTAAAATATAAAAATGTGTTTGTTTAGAGTATCAAACATACTGTAATATTGTTTTTGATATTTCCGGTAGATATATGATTTCATATTGTTTAGAAGCTTTTTTCTTCGGTAAACATGCATAGATAAAGACTAAAGTTCGCTAGGTATTTATTTACATAGAAATTAAAAGAAAATGCATATTATTTTTTAAGTCTTCCCATTCTCCTACAATATAGGCACAATAAGGATGGTCACCACTTCAAGGCACATCTATTGATGAGAAAAATAATCTTAATTAAGGGTTTGGAGAAAATTCTATTTGACTTGGACTCAAAAGTGTAGGACACGCGTGCATCCATTTTGGTGCAACATAATTATTACATCAATAAAATTTATATGGATTAGAGGTTTTTTTTTTCAACTCTCAACTCGACTCAACTCTCGCATCCATATAGTCCCAAATTAGTTGACCTCGATCACATAAATTCTTTTTCATTGATTTTGTGTTAATTCTTTAAATATTTATAAATAATCTAAAACATAGGTCTACAACTCAATTTAAAAAAAATCATTTCTACATGCGTTGACGAGTATGGTGGTGAGACGCAATAGCCTAACCTCATTGACCAATTTTATAAAATTGGAATTTGTTATAGAAAGAAACCAAATGTTTTTTTTCTTTTTTTTTTTGCATCTGCAGGAGTCTTTTACTATGAGTAAGGCAAGAGGGATCTCAACTAGTCTTGTCCCTGCTGTATTTTGTCCTTCATGTTTCGCAACTCTCCACGATCTCATTTTTTACCAGATGATTTTGGAGATAAGAGTAAACGGAAGATGCAAGAATAATACACCTACAAAAAAACTGTTTAATGAATCAACTAGTTTGTATGTACCAAACATGAGAGTGAATCTTACGGGGTGTTTGGTTGCGTGATAATGATTATCTTTTTTTAATTTTTAAAAATTGTAATGAAAGTGATCTTGAAATTTTGTTTGGTTCGTTCTATCATTTTTTATATTGAAAACGATTTTCACCCAATGGGCATCGTAAAAAAAAGTGGTCAAGACCAAAAATTTTTTTGAAAGTGAAACTCTACGTCTCGCAAAGCCCTCGGGAAACTCTGGGTCCGTTTGGCAACTTCTTGGAGGACTTCTTCTAGAAGTGTCTTCTTTTCGAAGGCACTCCAATTAGAAGGTCTTCTCATTTGTGGGAGTGAAGTAGTTTGGTTATGTTTTGGGTCTAAAAACTCTTCTTTTTATTTTCTTCTTGCCCATAGGTGTATTCCATTCTCATCTTTGAACTGTTGTCTGTTGGATTCCAATCGAGCATGTCACAGGCCACGAGAAATGCCCAGCAATGTTGGCCGTCGACATTCCCCACTGGCACACCCCCTCGACACCCCCTCGAGAAGTATATGGTCGCCTTTCCGCTCGAAGGGCACCCGGCTGAAAAGCTCCTTCTGCTCCCTTTTCATCTCCCCTAGCAGATCTAGGCTAATCCCATCGTTCAGCACCTGGAACAACCCCCACTCGGACGGAGGCCTTCGAGGACGATCTGCACTGCGCATGCTCCCCCGCTCCCTCTCCCCGCCGTCAGTGAGCCTGTCAAAGTCGATCACCGACAGCTTGTAGTACTCCTCCCAGTGGCCGACGGGGCGGTTTGGAGACAGCCCGCAGCGTAGCCCTTCGTAGCTGTCGACCAGACCGTTGGTGGAGGCATGACAGAGGAGGAGCGGTTGTGTGCTGGGTACTGGTCCACCTCGGCGGTGCAGCAGTTCCGTGCGGCCTCCGTGGGGCTGTCGTTGTCATCGAGGAGGTTTCACGAGGTCACAGTGGGGATGAGGGAGGGGGATGCTCATACTCGTTGGCGAGGGGAGGGTGCTCGCTAGTGTGGGTCTGTCGTCACAGTCGGGACTGGTTCGTGAGGTTGCTGCAGGAAGAAGGGAATCTAGCCAGCTAGTGGGCCTTGTGGACAAGAATCACCTTGGGAGGTCGCTGTCGCGGTCCTGGGGAGGAGCAGGGTCACAACGGGGAAGGGGGGCATCTGCCGGGGGGCTCCGGCTGCCGGGGGGGACTCCGGCTGCGGAGGGGGGGGGCTCCGGCTGCGGAGGGGACTCGGGATGCCGCCCAGCCGCGCGGGGGGAGGCGCGGAGGCGTCTGCGGGGCGGGGGGGGGACCCGGCTGCGGAGGGGGACGCCGCGCGGGGGGACTCGGGATGCCGCCCGGCCGCGCGGGGGGAGGCGCGGAGGCGTCGCGGGGGCGGGGGGGACCCGACCGCGGGAGGGGGGACTCGGGATGCCGCCCGGCTGCGCGGGGGGAGGCGCGGAGGCGTCTGCGGGGGCGGGGGGGGGTACTCCGGCTGCGGAGGGGGGGGGGGGGCCCGGAGGCGTCTGCGGGGGGGGCTTCGCAGACATGGACGGTGTCTTAGCGGACGGCGGGGGTGGTCGTGGTGGGAGGCGGACGAGGGCTTCGCGGACGGCGGACGGCGGCGGGGGGGCTTCACGGAGGGAGGCGGACGGCAGCGGGGACAGTCACGGAGGGGATTTCGCAGACGGCACGGCAGCGGAGTGCGGAGGTCGACGGCTGGCAAGAGAGGTGAATGGTTGTGCAGTGAAGATCGGGAGAAGATTTTCTGAAGTTAGAAGGAGAAAAAAATTCCTCCTTACTTCTACGAGAAGGAGAAGTGAATAATAACGAGTATCCAAACACTTGCTTAAAATAGAAAGGACTTTTAACTGGATGAGAATTGAAAAAAAAAACACTTCTAGACGATTCCCAAACGCACCCTCTCTCTCCTCCCAGCGCTTCTCAGCGGCGGCCTCAGCGCCTCGCGAAGCCCTCCCGGCGCTTCCTAGCGGCGGCCTCGCGAAGCCCTCCCGGCGCGAAGCCCTCCCTTGCGAAGCCCTTCTCTGCAAGGATCAGAACCCCCTCTTGGGTTCCCCTGTAGTGCTCCATCTGTAGACCGGAGCAGCTCGCCGCCCTTCTCTGCAAGGTGGTATCTTGGTATTGCCCCTTTCTTGTGGGGGTTTTCTGCAGGCTCTGGCCACATGGGATGTGTTTATTCGAGAGTGGAGAGGGAGGAAGCCGTGCGGCGGTGCCGGGAGCGCCGTCGCCTGATGAAGCAGCTGCTGGAGTGCCGCGCTAGGTTCGCCGCCGCGCACCTAGCCTATCTACGGTCATTGCGCAACACCGGCGCCACCCTCCGCCAGTTCGCTGAGGCCGACTCCTCTGTGGATCTTGGTGACGCAGCCTCCACGGCGACCGTCACCACCGCCGGTGGCGGCCGGCGCATCCACCTTCCCCCGCCTCCGCCGCCTTTGCCTCCCTCACCTCCGCCTCTCCCGCTGTTCAGTCCGGAAGAAACCAGATCAGCACGAAGAGGAGGGAGCGGAGATGAGGAGGAGGAAGAAGATGAGCACGAGGAGGCTGCACGAGAGGGAAGCTCCAATCTTGACGGCTGCGATGCGGACGAGATCAATCCTCCACCTCCTCCGCCCCACCATAACCCAGCATGGTCTTTCTGGGACCTTTTGAAAATTGAATTTAATATACTATCAAACACTTCATTATTATTTTTAAAAATTAAAATATTTTTATCAAACATATTAATTGTCACATTTTCATTTTTAAAAATTATCTTGTTTGATATTATGTTTTAATTTTTTATCATGAAATCTTTTTAAAAATTAAAATACAACCAAACATCTCATTAGAATTTTTTTTTTGAAAAATTACCACCCACTCTATTTAACAAAATGAGTTTACCAAAAACTCCATTGACCAAATTGTCATCCCATTTAATCCATTGACTCTCATTTCATTTACCACCCACTTCAATACCGATGAAAAATTCCTATTTTGCCCTAAAAAATAACTAGATAACGTAATACCAATGAAGTTTTAAACATGATATTTTTTCATTCAAAATATGATAGTATTTTATTGTTAAAATATTTATATAAATACCATGATACACTAAATAAATTAATCTTAATATTTAAATTTTGATATAAATAAAATGTGATAATTTATTGTCTTAACTATAATAATAATTTATATTTATAAATTAAATTATTTAACATTATTTAATAAATAACATAATATTTAATTATTTATATCATATTTAAAATTTGATATGAATAAAATACGATAAATTTTTATTTCAAACACATCAATATTTTGTGGTCATAAATACGATGAAAATTATAAAGTAATTCTAAAAGTTGAAAATAAAATTAGAGATTCTAATTAACTGTTAAATTTGAAATTTCTCGAAATCTAATATTAAGAAGAAATGTTAATACTTTGTTTAACCTGAAAAGGTAAAAATACCATTTTCATTGAAAATTGGAGTGGGTGTGATGATATTTTGAAAAAACGGATTTAATGGAAAAGTGTTTTTGAAAACGAACCCAGTGGTAAAGTGGTTTACTTGAAATGGACCTTGTGTGCATTTTGCCTTCTTTTTGAACATTTGGCCCAGTGGCCCCGAATGCCGCAGTACACGCGAGTGACGAGGGATCGAGCCCTCTTGATCTCCACTGTTCACCCACCCGGGCACCCGGCTGTGGGAGGCGATCCTCCACCCTACTCTCCCAGGAGCAAGGTCGACGGAGTCGAGCCAATCTTAGAGCTTTATTCAAAAAACTTTTTTGGGTCTAAGAAAGTGTTATATCTTCGGAGAAAGTGCATCCAAGTGGAATGTGATGGATGAATAAATCTGCACATTTTATTGTGAAGATGCGGAAGATCCGCTCTCAAAGATCGAACCATGCGTTCTCTTATTCTCAGAGCCTCTTCCTTGACCGATGCGCAGCCATGGAAGTCGGCAAAAGGTGCTCGGATCCTCGGTCATTTCGCCGCAGCCGGCCGTCGATGATGCGCGGATCCCTTTGCCGGCCGGCGTAGTTTGATGGTTTCTTTCTACTCCCCCATCGCCGTCTTGCTCCCCTGAGGAGGCGGAGGCTCAGCCTGCAGCAGAGAAAAACCATATCCTTATCTCGAGACGCGCGCGTTCCAGTGTAATAATCAGCAGGTCTCTCTCTCTCTCTCTCTCTGCACCTCTGATCAACAGCCGACGAAGAAGAAGGAGAGGATCGCGTCGTAATCCCGGCTCCATTGTATATACGTTAATGCTCGATTACAGAGGGGGAAGCGTTGCTGACTCTGTGAATGGCAGGAACGTGGTGCAATCCCAGAACAAGATCTTTTATTTTATTTTCTTTTTTAATTTTGTGCCTGCCGAGAGATGATTTAATGCAGATTCTCCTCCTAGCTACTTGCCCGGCGCTATGTGGGCAGCTTTATGTTATTATATTTTTGATGCTGCAATCTTCGGCTTGTGAGTGCAGCCCCCAAATAAGGATCTAGATAACTGTGTTTCAGGGAAGAGATTGTCTCAAAGGAGAAAATTTTCTCCAACGTATATACATTGGAGGTAGGGTTTTTCACAAGTGCATTCCATGTCATGACATGAATTGTGGTTCTCACCTTTTGAGTGTTTATAATATATATATATATATATATGTTGGAGGAAGTAGATGATTGAGACGGTATATATCTCTGCCTAACGGGATGTTTGATTACACGATAAATTGAGTTTTGGTTACATTTTACGTTTTGTAATAAAATTTGTTAAAAGAAATGTTTGACAACAATTAATGTTTTTAAGATGATTTCTTTCTTTGACAAAAAAAGGTCACTCACCTCTTTCTTTTATCATATGGCACCTCACTTTGTTTGATCATTTGTGGTACTCACTCTTTTTTGTGATCACATCTCTCTAAACATGATAATTTTATGTTATTAGTTACTTCACATTTTATTTTAATATAACTTTTATCATAAAAACGTACAAAAATTTATTGTGCAATCGAACACCCCCATAAAGATATGCATGCTCTTTCACTCAAAGATATTCATGTACACGTAGGAACCCCACACTTTTGTGTTCCACACTCCGTCATGATATGTAGGAGACACAAATAAGCGGAGCTCAAATCCTAGGAGAATTATAGTAGATCATCTCTGTATATATATATTCATCGCAAAAAAAAGCTTATGTTTTAAGAGATGTATTTATATATATATATATATAGAAGTTTTAATAAGTTTGAGTCATATAACTGGAATTTGGTTCAAGATATATAGCTCAATTTGAGAGATACGATGTGGTGAGACTATATATCTATATATTCGGTGCAATTCTATATATAGAAAGAGAGAGATCTATGTAAACGCATCCTTTTTATTGTTTATCATCTTCTCTTCGTATATAGATAGAGAGATTACCGTCTCGACACAAATGGGGTCTGCTGATCAACAGATTTATCATTTCTTGCAAATATATATACAAGCAAGACGTACATACATAGATATGCATGCAAGGGGAAGAATAACCGATCTTTATCCGAGTTCCAATACTAATTAGTTTTAACAACAGCACTCCCCGGTGCATTAATGTGTTCTTCGTCCAGAGGTAGCTAGACCCATTAATTTCAAACCCTCCTCTGTAGAAGTCTCCGATCGATTCGTGGGGATACAAAAATAGCTTTTCTTCTGTAGATCGAGAACCTCACCTTGAAAAATAATTAACCAGATTTACTAGAATTGACGCTTATTTAGCAGTACCATCGGAATTAAAGATCGTCGTGGAGTAATAATTAATTACCCTGGACTTCACATATAGCTAGCTAACCGAACAGAATCTTTCGGGGGCCGATCATCTTGATTAGTTCTTGAACATGAAATGTTGAAAAGAGAGAAGAAACGGCTCACCAGATCGAGAAGGGGACATTCAACCGATCGAGTACGTATATATATGATCAAACGAGATCAACGATTTGTACTACGACGGCGACGGCGACGGCGACGACTTCCCTAGCTTGGAGCTGCAAAACAGGGCCGAGAGCTATCGCCGGATTCTACTGGCGACGCCGGTGTTAGGCCTCTTGGTCGGAAGCTGCCGGCTCAGCAAGACCCACTGCTCCGTCGCCGGCGCCTCCTCCAGCAGTCCCGGGCAGCACTCCCAGAGGTAGCAGCCGTCGCGCGGCGATCTGGCCTTCCTCCGGCCGGCCCCGACGGGCACGTTGCGGAGGGCGCCGCCGGCGGTCCAATAGCGCTGGCAGCCCCTGCAGAAGTGCCGGGGCTGGTTGACGTTGTAGTTGTTGAAGTAGCAGAACTTGGTGTCCGCGCTCTTGCACCTCGGGCACGGCAGCGCCGCCGCACCCGCCGCCGTTCCCTTCTCCCGCGCGTCGGCCTCCGCCCGGGCGCGCTCTTCGTCCCCCTTCGGCGCCGGTGCTCCACCACCCTCCGTCGGGATCCTGGTGCCGAAGAGCATGAACCCCCGATCATCCGCCATGAGGGACAGAGACGGATCAGGCGGAGAGCAGCCCCGAATGCGGTAGGCTGTGCAATACTATTTAAAGCCGGAAGACGCACAAAAGAAGGTAACCCTGAGAAGGTGGCGATGGAGGAATTCTTCTCCCATATCCACACACCCGTTCTTCTCACTTGCAGCATATATTTGATGGAAGGAAAAAAATTAATATTTTAAATTCTTTGACTAGGGGAGAGGAAGAAAAGAAATTATAATTTTCCCTCCCCCCTCTCTCTCTCTCTCTCATCTCACGCTGGCCCTCCCCCGATCTCTCTCTCTCCTCTCATATATGTCGAACTTATAAAATTGACAGTTTCGGCTCTAAATAGTTAGAGTCGATTATATAAATTCGTCTTTTTAATTCTACATAATCTTTCGTTAATTCTTCTAGTATATCTAATTTATCTATCCTATACTAGATGAATTTACATCTCTTTTCTGTGTAAAAAATAAAATTTTGAAAGTCTAAGACTTGATATAACAACTTCAATCTATTGCACAAAAAGTTGCAACAAAGGATAACAACTTTTCGCAAGATGTGTTATTTTTAGAAATAAAATTTTGTGTGTGCTATTGTTACGGATAAAGTTTAAAAGTGTTTTACTTTACACCCTGTTTGGTAACACTATTTAGTACCTCTATCACTATCAATTTTAAAATTGATATTGATAAGAACCATTAAGAGGTGTTTGGCTAATTGCATCAATTTTAAAATTTGTAGTACAAACAAAGCACATTATGTAATACAAGTGCCAACTTGTATTAATTTTGATATTGATACTCTAACATTTGAAAATATTAATATCAATATTGATATAGTACCAAAAATGAAACTCTAACCAAATAGGGCATTAAAAAAATTTCTTATATGAGAAAGAATATTAAGAACTTGTTGTATATCTCCACGTTACACCGAGGATTCACAGCTTGTTCCGAGAGGTTAGACATTTATGGCCTGTTTGGCACTATAAAATTTTGGGGATAAACCTGGTTTATCCCCTAAATTTTGAGGATAAACCAAGTTTATCCCCAAGTTATCCCAATACCAAACAGGCCCTTAAATCATCTTTTGAAAACTGATTCACTATAATTTTTTCCTATTTTCAGAGATAGATGATTAGTATTGTGTTCTACCACAGAAATTAAAAATAAAAATAAAATTTTAATTAGATATCTTATTAAGTCAAATCAAATGCCGCGCAGGGTATTAGGTACGTTTGGTTCGAAATCTTCAAAAATTGATGTCTGGGAGTTTTGAGATTTTTTTTAGATCTTTCTCAACTTTTCAAAATGGCTTATCTCTATTTTTAGAGCAGGCAAAGTTAAAAGGAATTTGACTCATTTATTTAGATTTTTTTAAGTTGCCAGAATTTTTTGACATATATAAATCCATCCTTAAAAAGTTCAACCAAACACAACCAAGGAAATTGTGTCATCTTTGCTTCCATTTTTGCCTATTTTAACACTAGGGGTGTTAATTGGCTGGGTTGGCTTATGGGTTTGCCCGGTAGCCAGCCACGGATTAAGATATATAGATTATAATTTTACTTCCTAGGTATTAATTGACACACCCTTTGGGTGCCAAAATTTTTTGGACTAAACCTTGACCAACTCAGCTTTGGACTAGGTTAGAGCAAGAGACCCATTGACACCCACTATATATTCAACACCTAGTTGCCTGTCTCCTTCATCATTACTCAATTGTCTTTTCATCAATGCCTATTTTTCACAGCCTCTTCCATCTGTTTATGCCACTGCCAACTCCAAGAAAAAGAGAGGTATAAACCTGGCTTGATTGTTAAAGAAGAGAAGTCCCGGAAGGCAGTGGTGATAAAAAGAGAATTATATGTGCCAGAAGAACCTTAAAGAGATCACTGTTTGGCACCAGATTAAATTTAGAGCTAAATTTGGTTTATCACTAAAATTTAGGACATAAACCAAGTTTTATGCTCTAAGGGCATGTTTGGAACAGGAATAAGTTGGGGATAAACTTGGTTTATCCTCAAAATCTAGGGGATATACCAAGTTTATCCCCAAAATTCTTTGGTGCCAGGGCTGTTTGGTACAAGATTATTTAGAGGGTAACCATGGTTTATCCTCTAAATTTTGGGGATAAACTAATCCCGTACCAAACACGTCTTAAATTAATAATCCAATACCAAACGGCCGGCCCTAAACGAGCAGAACAATTAGTTGTGGGATAGAAGATAGATAAAACTTGGAGGCTGAACGATTAGTTAATGGAGCTGTTTGCAAAAGATTATTCATATCAGCTCCAGGTCGTGCTAAAAGTCCGATGATCTTATTATACATATACGAGAGTGATCTTACCCATGCTATTTATGTCCATCTTCTGAGAGGTGAGTACTGGCCGCGCAGCTCGACCAAGATATATCTGTCCTTTTAAATTTGTTGCTTTTAAATGATCTCTTTTGGAGAGGACGCTAGACCTGCAGAAACTCATGAAGATGTTTGTGTACATGATTCTTCGATGCCAAGATCTCAGAATGCCTTTTTCTTCTACTTACCACCATTATCTTCTTTCATGACATCTCTCTCTCTCTCTCTCTCTCTCTCTCTCTCTCTCTCTCTCTCTCTCTATATATATATATATATATATATATATACATAAAAGGGGCACTAACACCAAAACGTGTCATGCTTTTTTTTTGTTTTGGGTACGTAGTTCCCATGGTGAGTGTCTCAACTCAAGTTCTAAGTTCTATCTCCAGGGATAAGAATGTAATGGAGTGTTTGGTTGCATGATAATTTTTTGTACATTTTCATGATGAAAAATTGTATTAAAATAAAAGGTGAACCAACTCATGACATAAAATTATCATGTTTGGAGGGATGTGATTACAAAAAAGAGTAACTACCACACGTGACCAAACAAAGTGGGGGACCACAAGAAAAAAGAAAGAGGTGAAACCCTCGTTTTTTGTTTAAGAAGGAAATCACTTTCGAAACATAAAATTATCGTGATTGTCGAACACCTCTTTCAACAAGTTTTCTTATAATTTTAAAAAATTAAAATAAAAACCTCGAGTACCATCGTGCAACCAAACACACACCATAAGTGTCGGTGTCAAATGACAATGCCATTTCTTTAATGAAGAGAATCTTCTCCGAGCAAAAAGAAGAGAAGTTCCCCCCTCCCCTTTAATCATCCACCGTGCTTTCCATTGGAGCATCCCCCCTTAGCTTTCTCCCCCTCTAACAAGAAAGATTATGCCTTCTAGTACGCGCGCACTTTGAGCTCCCTTCTACGCTGCGGTAGTGCATGACGAAACTGCGGCTAGCTCCCGAGCGGAGGACATGCGGGTCGGGTGTTACAGCCCGTGGACCTTACAAGGATTGTTGTTCAGGCCGGAACGGACCTAAGTCATACTCAATAATAGATTTTAATGTTCTATTGAAAGAACAAAAGTATTATATATATAAATGATCTCTATTGTTGTTGCTTGGTTCCCTGTTTAATCATCAAAAGCTGTTCTTGCAATAAAAGGAATATATATGAGTCACCTTCCATGAACCACAGATGTCAGGGGAAAAAAGCTGCCCAAGCTTTTTCCCTACTTTTCCTTTGTCTTTCACTCCTAGCTAGCTCTCTCATTTCTATATATCTTCTTGTGAGAGGGAATATTAGCTTGTTTTCCAGCCGTTCGCTACCAATTCAATGATGTAAGAAAGCTTGTAGTGTCACTGCTTCTGAGAGGCAAACTATACAACAACATTTATTTATTTATTTATTGACCGCGGATGGATCATCTTTCTTGGGTCGTAGAGAGGTACTTCCTTCATCGTAAATATTAAAAATATGTGACCTAAAGTACATTAAATATAACATATTGAAAGTTTTTGTATGCGACCGGTCGAGCGTGGCTCGACTGGTACGGGGACCTGCGCCTGGGGGCACAGGTCAGCGTTTCGAGCGCGATGCCTCCCGGCGGCTGTTCAAGCCGGGCGTCCCCAAGGGGGGGACGACCCGTGGGGTTCGACCGGGGGGGGGTCGAACCCTCGCCATGAGTCGTTCAGTTTGAACCACCAATTCGATTCGGTTCAACCGACCTAGAGATCTCCCTATCCAAATTAAATCAGACCAAATTAATTAAAAGTTCTAAGTTAAATATAATAAAATGATTTTTTATAAAACAATACTTATTTTAATTTTTTATACTTAAAGATAAGTATACCGTGCAAATAATTAATTATTTTAAATATTCAGTTAGATTTTAGTTGTTGAGTCAAATCCAAGTTGAACTGGTTCGATTGGGTTCAAATGACCCAAGGGAATAAAACTGCCGATCGTCTCCACAAGCTGATTCCGACGAACAGTCGAAAGAGGGGGAGAAACCAGGCTTGGAGCTGTCGAAGCAACCCGTGTGCGTAGATGCCTTAAGGGACGGCGTCTCTTCCATGTCGGTATCACATCTTCCCTTCCACATTTACCAGCTAGGGTTTATGATCCATGCGTAGGAAAGGATTACCTGAACTCCATCTCCCTGATCAAGAAAATCGATTTGTTTATTTCAAGGGCACCACAGAGATAAGAGGTTGCTTCGAGGGGGTGACTTGGCTTTATCTAAGCTAGGCCGGTCCGCCTTTCTCTGCCGTTGCTTTTGCTTTTTCATGGCGGATGGGGAGGTTATAGAACCCTAAAGTGCATCCCTTTATCCGGTGGGGAGAAAGGTGATCCCCCTTCCACGGCAAAGCAGACGCATGGACAACTCGTCGAGAAGATTCTCCACTTCGAAAATAGGAAGGACAAAGGGCGTTCAAGCTCTGAGCTTTTGGGCGATTAGACAGTCAGTTTGTGACCAGCCATCTCTTTACACGTCAGCATAGGGTTACAGAGAAGATAGACACGCAGAGAGGTCTACAGTTCGACAATGGGAGTTCTGGGCAGGATACACGCCGCCCTATGTGAATCACAGACCAACCAAACGGGTCAAATTTATATTGTTAGTAGAGTTCGTATGCAATTATGTTTCAAATATTTGATAAGCATTTGCCTCAAATTGACCCGACCTGGGCAAGCGCTATCCGATCGGTCGGCTTAAAGACTACTTGGATTAGTTCGATTTTGACTACTAAAATTTCCTGTAACTGAAACCGATTGAATCCTTGCACATACATGTACACCTGCATATCTGAATGCTGGCTTAGAACAAGTTCAGGATGTATGATCTCAAAGATGGGGGAGTTATGTTCAACATGCTCATCCTCCTGCATTGAACGGCGGCCGAATATTTATTAATCATCATCAGAGTAAGCTTTTTATCATAAGCAGCATTGAAAAAACAACGGCATTGTCTCCCGTTCCACGGGAACACCACAATCAGCCGAGTTGTAGTCTCCTCAGCTGGAAGCACTGCATAGGACTCCTTAACCAGAGTCCATATTCCTTAATACCGGAACCTTTATATTCCTTGTGAAGTAATCCGAATTCAAGAACAGTATATAGAAGCCTCTAACCAGTGAAGCCTCTAACCAGTGTTCTGCATGCCGGCAGCGATCCCCTTCATAGTCAATATGAGGGTGTCCTCCAAACCAGGAGCATACTCGCTTGTGGGGTTCAGCTTCACCAGTTCAGCAGCTGACTTGCTGGATTCCAGAATCTCCTTCGACAGATGAGGTCTCATCTTAACATGAAAATTAGGATCCCTTATGCGCTTCAGTGTATATGCTTGGCAAGCATTGAGGGTGGTGATATACGAGTCGCGCAACCTTAATCTCTGCTTCAAATACGGGTCACCTTCAAGAAGGTTCTTGTGACGGGCAACCTATCATTACCGTAATGACTGCTGTCAGTGAACTTAAGATCACTCTACTCGTGCAGAGAAATATTTGCAAAGAGCTAATGAAAGAGAGAGTAAAGAGTACGGTATATTCTCACTGGAAAAGCAAGAGCCTTGATCCAATTGTGATAAAGAAAAGTGAACATATAACACAATTTATGAAGAGTGCAGATTGGTGCCATGCATGTTTCCCAGAATTGGCTACAATCTCGATCATAATAGGTCCGGAATCGGCATAAGCCAATCCAATTAGATGGGATCCGTTCCACCCACGGATTTTCACCAGAAATGACCAAATCGGCCACGGATATGAGATATCGGTGGGTCAGATGACTTACAAATTACATAAAATAACTGATATCGGGCCCCGATATAGCCCAGCTCATGGTTGTATTGGATCCCAATGCCGATTCTAGGCCAAAAGAGTCATATCAGACTGGGCCATGTTTTATCTTGTTTTTCCTAGTTTTTGAAGAACCGACCAGGGCTAATTCTGGATCGATTTTTCTCCCATGGAATTGGCCGATTTTGCCAATCTGGTCTCTAATTCAGATTCCATAATCCTTGGCTCCATGTAACATTAATGGAATACTATTTTGCACTTTATGGGCTAGAATAACTAGCCATGCTCATCGATGGTCAAGGTGACCAAGCAGGTGCGATGTGCTTCCAGCTGCCCACAGACGACAATTCAAACGTGAAGCAGTCTTCGCTACTTTTTAACAACTGCTGATGAATGCATACGATCCTCCATTTAGAAAAAGGATGCTATGCCCAAGGACTGTGAAGGATTATTCTCCATCCGCATAACTATCCCATTAAGTATAAAGTATAAACTTATTGAGTATAAATAAGATTTTAGACTGCCACAATTTCCTGCTTCTTACAGCATAAAATAATGACCAACGCAAGTATAGAACTTGAATACTCTAGGAATTGGAAGTGATGACTCCAGATCAGTTGGTCAAATGCTCAGTGAATGTCCTTCCAGAATATGCAAGGACTAGTAACTTCAAGAATGCGGATTACTTAAACAAATTTCAAGCTAAAGAAAATTTAGGGGATAACCCAGATTTATCCCCAAGTTATCCCCATACCAAACAGCACCCGACCAACTGCAAAACAGTATACCCTGTAAACTAGCACAACTAACGAAGATCTGGCTTTTTGAAAACGCATTGTGGATCAAGATTGATAATTTACCTGGAGTAGAAGACGTTTTGTTTCCTCATAATTCGTTCTTAGTTTCTGTCCAAACGACCACAGATCATCTGATACCAGTAGTTTGTCATACAAAGCAGCAATACCTGGGTCACCCTTGGCAAAAACCATCTCAACCAAATCAATTGTGACCCTGAAAAATGGCCACTCATTGTACATCTGCTGGAGAATGTGCATATTGTTGATATCTTTTTCCAAAACATGCTTGAATGCGGCACCAAAACCAAGCCACACAGGAAGGTGGAACCTTGTCTGCGTCCATGCAAAGATCCAAGGTATCGCCCTAAGTGATTCAATTCCACCACTTGGCTTTCTTTTTGATGGTCGGCTACCAATATTCATCCGACCATATTCCAGCTCCGGTGTAGCCTTGAAAGTTGAATGACAACGTTAGGGAAGGAAAAATTAAGGTGGAAATACAAATTCAAGCACAACCAAGATAGAAGTCCAAGTATTCTGTGGTGTGAAATGGTCCAAATGGAGAACTAATCAACTAATTTGTTGATCATGAGTCTTGCAAGCAGTAAGGATCAAAGTATAATAAACATACATGACAGAATGAATGTCTTTTAGCTGCAACACTGTAAGTCACTATGTGCTTTCAGTCACAAACTCAGTTTTCAATTCTCAAAAATGGCTTCTTGTTTTAACAAGAAATTAAATGACACAGCTCATCTTTGTTAGTCCAAAAGGAAACATATCAGATTCATGCTAGTAGAGAAGAATCAAACAACCCAAGAAGATAAGAAAAATGCAAATCATGCTGACAAGCTCAGGGGAAAGTATGCTTCTTCATTTATCTGATTAGATAACAAATTTAGATTTCTCCCACAAAAGATGATGTTTCCCAACCAAACAATAGCCTTTTGAACAATAATGAAGAAAAGTTATGCTGGAAAAATAATAGAACAATATCCTCATTAAGCATTCTTACATACGGAGCATGTGGAACAAACATATTCTTATCATGCTTATCACTGGATCACATCTTCTACGTCCAGAAAAAAAACATTCTGTCATCAAATATGCAAACAAGAATCACTTTTCAACAGTGCAAACTCTAAGTTAAACACAGACACACGTTCACGTGAACACAAGTATATATGCCCCCTTCGGACAGAAACCAAGGGAAACGAGATACTTACAAGACGAAAGTATTCAACAAAACGAGGTTCTTGGAAGACAATTGAACGATATTCTTTAGTAGCAATGACAGCCATCTCATCCATAAGTGTGCGCCATTCAGGCTTTGGAGAAACTGGAGGGTGCATGCCATGTTCAAGTGTCGCAGCTGTGAAACGTTGAAGTGTTCTGAAACATAGATGCTCTTCACCAAAAGATTGCTCAATAACTTCACCTTGAACTGTTACTCGAAGAGATCCGTGAATTGTGTCTGGTGGCTGAGATAATATAGCAAGATGAGTAGGACCTCCACCTCTGCCAACGGTTCCTCCTCGTCCATGAAACATTGTCAACTTCACTCCAAACTCCTTTGCAACCTTTACAAGTTCTTCTTGCGCTTTATATAACTGCCATGCTGCTGAAAGACGGCCAGCATCCTTTCCTGAATCTGAATACCCAATCATGACTTCCTGTTTCCCATCAATCCTGTTTCTATACCAATCTATTGAGAAGAGACGGGCAACAGCAGCAGGGGCAGCCTCAAGATCTGCAAGCTTCTCAAACAGTGGCACAACTCTTAGTGGTTTTCTTACACGGCATTCGCGCTGCAAAAGCTCCACAGCAAGCACATCTGAAGGTGCAGTTGCCATTGATATGATATAGGCCCCAAAATTATCTGAAGGAAGTTCTGCTATGACGTGAAATGTGTCCAGTACATCAGCAATTTCTTCAGTTTTTGGAAGGTCAGGACCAAACAGGGGTCGTTTGCCTCGAAGTTCAGATAACAACCATTCCTGGCGTTGCTCCTCAGGCCAATCACGGTAGGATCCAATACCCAAATGTTTAGTGATAGCATCAATAACATCAGTGTGCCGGTCAGATTCCTGTCTGATATCAAGTCTAACAAATGAAAGGCCAAAAGTTGATACTTGACGAAGAAAATCAAGGAGGCTCCCATCAGCTATGGGACGGTCTCCACAAGAGCATAGTGATCTGTAACAAAGCTCAAGAGGTTCTAGGAACTGCAGAAAATAGTACAAAAATTAGTAAAAAAGAGAAATGCTAGAAAAGTAGAAGAACATAAATGCTTCATTTCTTACATATACATTTAGTTCATAGGACATCAAACCAAGAATAGAGCTCTATTCTAACTTTATTTGTCTTTCTGAGTGGAAACAGGTAAGAAATAAAAGTGAACAAGTAAGTTCGTCTCATGAAGAGGAAAAGTGGGTAACGCATATCACATCCTTTAAACAGTACTTTGTTAAAGATTCACCCTATCCCTGCCCAGCTACACTAAGCAACAGTTCTTTCCCGCTAGGTTCCCTGCTTTACTTATGTTGGGCGAACTTTTGGTCATGATCGCTTTTCCGTTGTATTTGTATTCTTTTCTTTTATGATACCATAGTATCAACCACTTGTCCAAAGAAATATCCTTCCCTACTTAATAAGTTATCTATAGCCTGTGGCCCCAAATGGTAGAAGCCATACAAAGCTGAAATGAAGACATTAAATGACAGCATAAGCATAATGCTTCAAAATTCTGGCAAATATGAAAAGAAAGCTAACAATTCATATTTATAGTAACATCTTCTAGTGCTGTCTAAATTTCAAAAAGGGGATGGGTAAAAGGAAGATTTTAAGTCCTCTCAACATAAACATGGCTTCACATGACTGTTTGAATCTAACAGTAATGTATTAATACAAAACTTTCTAAAGCTACATGTTGAGCACATTGACGAAGATCTAAACATTGATAAAACTTGTAACAAACCTCTTCAACACCAGTGAATGTCAATTCCTCGGGAACATCAGAGATTCCATTTGACAACAGTTGGCGGGAACGCTCTCTTGTATTATACAACTTATCTCTCACATCACCAAGAATAACACGATAAGGTTCATTTGGTGGAACTTGTTTCCAAAACTCTGCATAAAAACAAGTGCACAGAAGGTTCAATGTCTAAGACAAAGCTCCACAAATATCAAACAAACACAGATCGCTATCTCATATCTGAATACAACAATTTCATTTAGACAAAAGGAAACCCAATTTAATACCTGGACTATTAATGCCAGAATTACATATGCAAAGCAGAAGAACACAAATTCCATATCTTATGCCAAGAGTAGGATTGAGTAATTTGGTGTTCACGTTAATTACCTATTGGTAAAAAATAGAATAAAGATAGAATGTCTAAGGTCATTCTGTTAGCTAGAAAAAGGCGCTTATGAATCGATTTCATTCTCTTAAAAAAATTCTTTGATCAGTAATAATTTATTACTTCAATATAATAGAGAAGACACTTCACCCCATCTTTTTTATTATAATATGACAAAGAAAGAATTAGCCACTAATTTATATTCATGAATTTTTGTAAGAATTGAATATGTCTGGATACAGTAAATAAAGAATAACTAAAGATATTTTAGGCAAAAGAGGCTACCCTCATAGATTTTATATGCCCACATATAGAGCACAGAAAGAAATGGAGTTTGATGGAACTTAAAAGGGTGTAAGGTCTTGGGAGATCATGAACAGAACATATAGGGCCCAGTAAGTGTTTAATCTCCAATAATGCACTAACACATGGATTCAGTGTTCAATTACAAGATCACCATATCTGATTCTTCTACCACGTTTTTTTGTTCTGGTAACAAATAGATGTTGATTTTCAGTATGTGAAACTTAGATACCTTGGTGTTTGGTTAGTCATATAGACCATTCTAATTATCTGGTACACTTCGCAAAAGAGCAATAAATTTGAGTAGATTCACATTGTTAAGTACCTATATAATGCTTTGCATCTCTTCTCGAAGATCGATGAAGCTCATTTGCTCTCTCTCGGAGTTCATCACTGCATCGCCACATAGACAACTGCACAGAAAGCATAAAAAGGATCAGGATTAGATAGAGGATACATGTCCTTCAGCACAACTTAGTATTAAGCACGATAACTGATCATACCTCAAACATTAGGTCCTCTATCTGTGAAAAGTACATATTTGCAGCCATCATCCGAGCCAATAAACATACATCTCTTGTAACTTCAGGTGTAACTCTGGGATTTCCTGAAGTCAGAAAATTTCAAGTTCAAGACATTTAAAAGCAAGTATAAGTACTTCATCATCCCAAAATAATAACTTTCATGGTGTAAACATGCTGAAAGCTTGGACGTATTTTTATCAGTACTTGGTACATGCTAATTTCTTAGATGAAGATCTCAAAGTGCAGACTAGCAGCAAGATGGAAAAAGTCCTAGTGCGCCAGAGAACTAAAAGATGCTGATGCCTTGTATGTATTAAAAGAGATGATACAAACAGAAAATGGACAGGGTAAAGAAAAAAAATTTCACGCAAATAACATTTAAGTGCCCTACTACTTAATATGGGGCACAAAATGAAGTGTTGTCAAGGCTGTTTCCAGTCTTAATATTTGATCAGAACAACACGAACATTTGAAATGAAGTGATGCTTCTTAATGTTATAGGTATAGGATATCATACCATCACGATCCCCACCCATCCAGGAGGAGAACTGGATAAGAGGTGCATTATATGGAACACGCTCATTAATACCAATGTTCTTCAATGCTGTATCAACCCTGCGCAAGAACTTTGGAACACCATTCCAGATTGTTTCATGAAAATAACTCATGCCAGCCCGCATTTCATCCTGCGGAGTCGGTGGGGTTCTCCTGATCTCATCAGTTCGGAATGCAGCTTGGATCTGAAACAAATAATAGATGAATGAGATCAACCAAAGTGATGACATTAATTATAATCCAGACACACCAATTCTACCTTAAAGATAGAATCGTCAAGTGACCACGACTATAAACCATGGTTGCTGACTAAATACCTAATGTCTATTTACTAGAGAAAAATGAAACTAAAGAAAGGAATTCACCTAATTACAAAATAAAAGCCTTTTCTAGGCCGAAGGAAATTATCCAACATCTAAACAATGTATTTAGAACAGCTGAACAGGTAAAGAGTACAGTAAGAAGCACTGGACAGACAGAGACCACAAAAGTAAGAGAAAAAAATCATTATGTCAAGACTGCTATTTTCACAAAATATGAATGCTGAATAAAAGAGGGAAAAGAATCATCACCTCCCTCTGGAGAGCTTCATCAAGCTCCTGCTTGTCATCCGGTGTAATGTCTTTTGCATACAACTGGGCCAAACAGTTTCGGATTCTGAAAAGTATCAATTCCATATCAATTTCTTTTTTTTTTAATTCCTACAATGTGTATAATTTGAAATGATAAAAAAATACAAAGATAAAAGTAAACAAAATGATACATGCAACCGAGATGAACAAATTCATAATATGAACCTTCCATGCTTCTGAAGCAAAGATCTCCTAACAGATTGTGTTGGGTGTGCAGTGAAAACTAGATCGACCGTTTGGTTCTTCAGAGCATCAAATACTTCTTCAGGAGACTTCTTCAGCTGTGCAACAAGCCTCTTCAATGTCTCTTCAATGTCTGATTCAGTGGTGGCAGAGTTTTCATCGGCAAAATCACCCTTTTTAAGCTTAACACGTCTCCTGTAAGCAATTTGGACTTCCTCTGCTAAATTGGCCAGGTTAAGCATGTGAGAGAATGAGCTGGCAACAACAATGGAGTCTCCAGGATCAAGACTTGTTAGGACATTGCCAAGTTCCTCTAACTTCTGCGGGTCATTCTTTCTTTCATACTCGGCAGATAGTTCATAGCATTCTTGGACCTAAAAACGGAATATGATCAACATAATAAATCATCCTGAAAACATATATCAAAAACTAGTACAAAGGCCTAAAGATCCATATAAAATTATGGTGAAGCCATCGGCTAAGATCAAATTGAAAAAGAAAAACGTAATACTCATGTATGACCCCTACATCCGTGGAGTCAGAAGGGAAAAGATCCTACCCAGAAAGTAGAAGAAGTAAAGCTGATGCAAGTTGGATCAAGAAAAGAGAATCCTAATCACGCTCACCGTTTCCTTGAGATCTTCACCGTGCAAGTCCTGCAAGATGTCCAGGAAGCGGTCCAGAAGGAGGGCATCATACTCGACGAGCTTGTCGTCCTCAGAGACTTTGGAAGGCACCAGCAAGCGAAGCTGGGCGTCTATTGACGCCATTTTCTCCAAGTTACCTGCGTTCCGAGCCATCCAATTCACTCTGTCTGCTGCCCCAATACTCGGCCTTCTCTCACTCTATATGTTACCCCAGTTAAATATGAGGAAGAAAAGGTAGTAAGAAACCGAGGAGAAGTAGGACGAAGCAGAAAAAATAGCGCGCAAAAGCTTCCTCCTTTACGATCTGCAAGCACAGAGAAATCGAGAAAGTGGGAGCCGAACACGGGATCCCCTTTAAAACCTTAGATTTTGCACGAACCTTCCAACTCTTCAGATCTCCTTAAGCTCTCGTTTCTTCAGCAATCGGAAAGGAAGGCAATGGAAGAGTGCTCACACTCGTGAAAAGACACAGACACACACTCCCTCTCCCTCTCACACACACAATGAGAGATGGAGAGAGAGAGCGAGAGAGAGCGAGAGAGAGAGAACGATGATACGGGCGGGAGGGACGAAAGGGAGCTATCGCATTTATAGAAATCTTGCGGCCCAACGCCTGGCCGCCTGCCTCCAGCGCTCAGCGACCATCAGACGCTCACGCTCACAGCTCTCTCTTCCGCGGACCGCATATGCCCCGAATCCTCCAGAGCTTCCCATATTCCTCCCTCTTTGTTGGAGTCGCGTTACGCCGTAAAGTCGTGATTTTTGGGGCGATGCTCTCTCTCTCTCTCTACCAGGAATTTGCCGCGTCGTCTAAAACCGACATCTTTAGTAGTTTTTTCCCCTGGAACCAAAAAAAGGTAGCTTTTCCCAGTATGTATTTGCTTAAACAGATTCCTACGCCGTGAAATGCGGCCCCCCGGATTTGGGGAATATCCGGCGTGAGATCCACGACCGCCAGAGATCAATACAAATAATTAAACTCACTCTATACCAAACTAAATACATACATCGATGTTTTTACGGGAAAGCGGAGAAATGATGTACAGATGACGTCTGAATGACCGAAACAGAGTACATAGAAACGACAGCATCATCACTGCCATCGATATCAAATATAAAATATTTAGTTTGTGTTGGATAGGAGTTTGGAGACGCCTCTTGTTCTTCGGAGACAAAGGAAAGTAAAAACATCATCGATCGATGTGATCTGAGCTCTTCATTATATTGTGTATGAATCTGATCTATTGATCAAAAGTATACACGTATATGTAGGCGCAGCCACATACGCATACGATCGAAACTGTGTGCATGGAGAGATAGATCATCTCACTTCGTTGGTGAAAAAAATATTATTTTTAATCAAAACACGTCACAATTTCATGTTATTTAAATGACGCGATCAATTCACCTATTATAGAGCCAACGAATTCAACTTTATTAACTCTTCACTGATCTATTACTGATTCATTGTTAAATATTATTAAAATTTTATTGAGTCCTGAATGTTACTGTCAACATATTAAACTGTTATCAAATTTAACAAACTATTACTATATTCAGTGTAACTTATTAATGAAATCAATGAAAATTATTATTAAATTATTACTGAAATTTTATCGAATCAGTGTCGAAGAGCTATCGACTTGTGACTGAAATCTTACTGACTTGTCGTTGACCAATTATTCAGTAATTTAATTGAACTCCTGTCACGACCCGGAATTTAATTAATAAAACCACAAATATGCAGCGGAAATACACAACGTCGTGACAGTGGGATGAAACCCAACACTTGGATTCCACAACCCAAACTTAAACAATTAATTCCATAAGATCCATCAAAATATGAGAATGAAACCATACTTCTAAGTCTAACCACACTCTTGTTCAAAATCAACCAAGACTGTCTACCTAAGTAGAGAGTACCAATAATCTCCAAGTGCAAATGACTCTGATTCCTTTGGTTCCACCTGAACTTCATCTTCATGCTCCTTGATCCTCGGTCACTGCTTTGAAAAATTTATCCCACAACGGGGTGAGTCCGGGGACTCAGTAGGATTTACACCCTTCACCCACGTCAATCGGGTACTAATATATAAACATGCAATGATAGATAACATATCTAAATTGAGATGTAATTCAAAAGTATAGAATGTCTTCTATATTAATCTCACAACCCATATACGAACATAATTATCTTCGAAAGATTATGCCAAAGCCAATTAATTCTAGACCAATGCACACTGGACCATACAAGCTAGACAAATATCATCTAAATAACCTCAAGACTTAACCAACATGACCAAAACAAAATGAGACAAATCTGAATTTTCCAACATGACACAACTTAACATCTATACATGACACATAAGTAACCAAATTTCGTATTCTTTCCAATCACATAGCCAAAGAGCGAAATTGGTCGTCTTGCTTCACATGTACAAATGCATTCACGGCTCTAATATATATATAGAAGTAACATATACTAAGCTAGCCCAAAGTGCACCTAGGCGAAGTGGTGACACTAAGGGAAAAACCGCGGTAATCCGGGATACGTGGGAGGGCCGGATTCAACTAAGTTACCCTGCCGCACGGGCAATTGACTAGAATAAGTGGTGAGGCCTTCATAGCACGTCATATCTCAAGAGTTCATATCATAATTTCAAATCAAGACATACTTGACCATACCATGCATACATGACATAAACATCAATTTCATAACCGTTCATGCAAGACATAACAAACTAGACAAGACATATGATAACCCGACTTAATTGAACTTGTTCTTAATGACAACTCATACTAATCATGACCAAATTGACATGACTAACTATACATAGCATAGCCCATGATCTGAAACCAAATTAAACATATTTTTCCATAAAACTAGACAAGACTTGTACTAACCGACTTGGTTGACATATTCTAAATCAAACCTATACCAAACTTGACCATATGCACATAACCACACCATGCATGACATAAGACATGATCTGAAACTAAACTAACCAAAATTTACATGACTTACATACATGAAATGACAAACCGAACTAGACATACTTAATTACATATGCAAGACATTTAACCTAAATCAAGCTTGGCATAAACTAAACAAATTAAATTCTGAGATAATCAACCACAATCTGACCTAAACAGGTTCTGAAATATGTGATTTGATGATCCATGATTTCCCAAATTTACACATAATTATCTTTCAATTCTAGGTCCAAACTAGCATATAATCACATACATAACTAACATAAGGTCAAATCTTATAAAACATATCTCTACCCATCCAGAATCAAGCTAAACATGTTCCATAATTTTCAAAATAGTAATTTCAAGATTCTAATTTCAAGGACTTTCGAGAAAAATTACTAATCTTAAGTTCAAAGGCCAAACTAGTCAAATCAAGGTCCATAAGTTAAATCATGCATATTTTCTAATCAAAATGGGATCAAATAAATAGACGAGCTTGAGAAACCTACCTGGAAGCTCCTGTGAATTTTTCGGATTTTTCTGGAATTTCTGCTATTTTCTTGGCCTCAAATCTAATTTCCGGATTTAATAATTCCGAAAATCAGATATGGCTGAACCGGTGCCGAACCGGGCGGTTCGACCGGCGGCTCACGGCGTTGAGCCGGATGCTGGACCGGGCGGCTGGTCCGGGGTGCTGCTGGCCGGTTCACCTTGGCGGCTCGCGACGGCGGCGACGGCGGTGCTCGCGACGACGACGGCCCGGCGACGGCGACGGCAAGAGGAGGGCTGGCCTCGGTGGTGCCGGCGAGAGGAAGGCTCACGGCGGTTCCGGCCGGAACAGGGGACGTCCCGGCGACGGCGATGGCTCGCGGCGGTCGGGGGGGGGGGGGGTAGGGAACAACGACGAAGGGGGGGAGGAAGGAGGGCCGAGGGGCCGGTGATGACAGGGGGCGCGACCGCCGACGGGCAAGGAGGAGGCACGGCGGCGCTGGGTTCCGGCGGCGATGGCGCTCGCGACCGGCGACGGAAACGAAGAGGGAGGGGGAGGGACTCCGGCGCAATGACGGCGCAGCCGGCGCAGGGGATGGCTGGGGGGGGCTGCTGGCGGCAGTCGGCCCCGCGGGAAGGTGGTGGGGGATGCCGGCGATGGCTCGGTGGGGGGGGGGCAATGGTGGCACGGCGATGGCTGGCTCGCAGCCGGTGGTGGACACGCAGCGAGTCAACGGGGGGGGGGGGGGGGTCATGGCGGCGGCAGCAGGCAGGTGGCGCAGTGAGTCAACATGGGAGGGGGGCGGAGTTGATGGCGGCGGGGCTGATGCCGCGGCGGGCGGCGGCGGCGTCGCTTGGGAGGGCGGCGCTGGGGAGAGAGGAGGAGAGTGGCGGCGTTGCTGCTATAGGAGAGGGAGAGAGAGAGCTCCGACGGGGGGGGGGGGGGGGGGTGTTCTCGCAGGAAGAAATACACCAGGGGGGGGCTCCCTGCGGTGGCGTAACCCGGAGGGAGACGGGAGTCCCGGCGGGGACTCCGGCGAGCGCGGGGCAGGGGGGGAAAGGAACCGGAGAGAGAGAGTCCGGGTGGGAGGGGGGATCCGCAGAAATTTTTTTTTTTTTTTTTTTTTTTTTCAAAACGTTACAAGCTAGATACGTAGAACATGCAGCTTCTTATTCATCTGTACACCAAGAGAGAGGACCACCGAGCGCTGGATCCAGCTTCTTGGCCTTGGCTGGAAGAAAAATTCGAGCCGCACCCCCATAACCTAATTTTGTCCCTTTAGTTCGGTTCGACACACGACACTATCCATGTTATTTGCTTATATTCTGTTTACGTCTTAAACGTAACGTAGTGTTATAATTTTAGGATGTGTAAGATGGTTCCGGTGATCTACCACAGATTTAATCATTAATTATATGTGCTATCAGAGTTATTATATGACTCGAGACTGAAAAGAGAGCTACACATTGTGACCTATCGTAACAAGTTACTGCAGCAACTCTCGGTTTGATGAGATATAATAAGGGTTTTCTGAATAAATAGATCACCAACAATTTTGAATAGTTATTTTTTTGAGCCGGAAAAGCACTTTAAAATTAAATATATATATATTTTTTGTCATGAACAATACTAGAATAGGTGACTTCTTGAAAAGATGACTACTTGATTGACATAATTGTCGAGCTAGGCTTAATCTGTATATGGTATATGTGTTGGAAAGATTGTTAATTAACATACTTGTTGGATATGTATACATATATATGACGTCAAAAATATCACCCATTCGAAAGGGTCTATGTTTTAGTAAGGCGCCTGATATATATTGACGAGGAAAGATAAATGGTAATATTTTAGTTAAAAATACATTAAGATATTCGAATCAATAAAGTACCAACAACGGGTTAATCACCCTATATATTTTTCTCAGAGCAATCAAATATATATATGTGTACGGTTGCCCATTCGGAGACGCAAAATGAAGATACAGCTATATAAATATATATATCTATTTATATATCCTTTGACTTGCGGTGTTGACTAACTGAAACGACAGTATTTCAAGGTTAATTAGCAATCACATCGGCGATGGCCGGTGGTGCGGATTTGGACCAGGTTGCATTTGGGGTGCATGGGTAGAATATTCAATCAAGGGTGTCTAAAAGGGACAGCTTTAGTTTTCAGTCAAACTACATATATATGACTAGAAAATTGATTCAAACCAATGGATGATTTTAGCTGTGAGAGAGACAGAGAGAGAGTGTACAGATCATCTCAGTCACCGGATTGAGACCACTTTTCTAGGAGATCGGATCCCCTCAGGTGCCCACCTGAGGGGATTCCCTCAACCCCCTCACAAAGAGGGTAACATGACCGGGACAAGACAGTGATCTGACAGACGTCGGATCACTGTCACCTCAGCCCCTTGTGAGAGGGGCTGAGGGGATCCCCTCAGGTGCGATCCCCTCAGGTGGGCACCTGAGGGGATCCGCCCTCCTTTTCTAGTCTCCTATTACCTGCTGCCATGTGATCAAAAGACTGGATGTCAATATATTTTTTTAATTTTTTATTATTAAATAGTGTGGACCACCTCGAACACCTTATTTTTTTTAGTTAAAACTAATCGGGATAATATAGTATTAATCACGGCAATATATTATTACAGCGGTTGATAACCAACAAACATGATGCCTAGTGACCTATTATATATATCATTTAGTAATTTAACAAGGGATTTGGGAACATGGCAGTGAGGGATAGGAGACTTCCGAAGGGTGAATTGAAATGACCGTCACCAAATGGGAGCTATCTAGCTTTGATATGTACATATATGAACCGAATGAACCTGCTCCAAAAAGTCTATCTTGAGAACCTTCCTTGGGTTCCACCTAGAAAAAGTATGTACGTATGACCCAAAATAAAGACACCCAATTATCAACAATGTTCTAATTAAAGTTGCATACGAGGGGGAAGCATCATTCTTCTTATGGAAGGCGTACGAGAGGATTTAAAATTCCGATGATCACTGAAAAAGTCTACCGGGAACCATGTAATGTGATATGATACATATATATATATATAGACATTTATGTATATATATATATATGATGGACGCTGCTGATGAGGGTGCAATTAGACCAGAAGAAACATATATTTGTTTATCTGAGAGCATGCGCGGAGGAAGAGACAGCTGGGTACGTAGGAAGATCTGAGACGCCAGTCTGTAGATATATATATATATATATATATATGTAATAATTTTAATGAGAGAGAGAGAGAAGCATGCATATGTTAATAGGAACTTGCAAAGATTTGGAACAGACAGTGTCTCGTTTGAGAAAATTGTGTCTGGATTTTAGAAGATCATTTACTTGGTCATATGTACTGAAGATATATATGTGCTGATCCCGGAACTAGTTTTTGAATAGAATTGAGAAATGAGATAGACCGGGTTTTGGAAAATTGTATCTGAAGAGTATATTCTCTTAAAACAAACGGAGAGGAAGTTCAAAATCATCAAAGGCTTATGGGGTGTTTGGTTGCAAGATAATTTTTTGTACACTTTCATGATAAAAAATTATATTAAAATAAAAAATGAACCAACTCATGACATAAAATTATCATGTTTCGAGATGTGTGATAACAAAAAAGAGTAATTATCATTCATGATCAAACAAAGTGGGAGGACCACAAGAAAAAATAAAAAGGTGAGATCCTCTTTTTTGTTTAAGAAAAAAATCGTTTTCAAAACATAACGTTGTCAAAGTTGTCAAGTATCTCTTTTAACAAATTTTCTTACAATTTTTAGAAATTAAAATAAAAAATTTCATTATCATGCAACCAAACACCCCATCATTAGCTACTTCGAAGGCTAGAACTAAGTATAATTAAGGAGGAAGTGAAGCAAAGCCTTCATAGGTGGAGATTGGGTCCGGCACCCATCCGAGAGACTAGCTACCCTCTCAGGCGAGTACCCAAGGGACCTTTTGCTCTCACAAGGGAGGTTATAAACACAATATTTACGGCCCCTTCCCAGCACAAGTTTAGTTCGGGGATAAGTTTGATTTATTTTTATTTTTAGAGATTACCTCGAATAAATCTTGCACCAGATTAAGGAACCCTTAAAATTTTTTGAAGGGCACGTGTGAAAGGTACAGTGCTGGGTGAGTTATCACCAAGGCTCAACAATGGAGTAGAGATTTGTGTAAGGTGTCACAGCTGCCTTGTAAATGATCCCTGCTAGCTTGTGTATATGTCATCATTTGTTGGACAAAAATCAGGCCATATAGGGGACTTTGTTTGTTTTACTATGATTTCCTCTCTCCAAAATCAATTACTTAAAAGTAACTCTCTCTTTTGGAATTTTAAAACAAACATTTTTATTAAGCTAACCGGGGTAAAGGATGTGAAAACCAAAGAGACCGTGATAAGATGATTTTACAATTATAAGATTCCAGTACCTTTTCCTCCGGGGTAGTTGGAAACAAAAAATTATGAGTGTGGTTCACCTCAGGTGATCGCCCGAAAGAGGAGTTATAGTCTCGAGTGACTGTCACGACTCCCACGTAAATTCACTTTAGTACATGTACATGTCTTTTTTTATTTATGATGGGGATCATAAAAGTCGCTCATGGATGACTGCAATGTCTCTCTCGAACGCCTGATATGAACTGCACTAATCTTTTACGTCAACTCAAATAATTAATGAACAAGTGCACCGTTTAATTTGCATAATTTTACGGTGTAACAAACATGCTCACAGAGAAAAAAAGTTATAATTGACAACAGAAGTACAAAGGAGATGTGCATACGTACATACATACATATATATATATATCTTTTGATCTGTACAGAGTTATTGCCTGTGTGATAGTGATCTTGTTTTCCGGGATTCAAATCTCCACCTGCTAAAGGACGCGAATAATCGATCCTCAAAAGGCTTGAATAATCTGGATATGTATGCTTCAATTTCACAGTATTTTTATGATTTCACAGAGTTGAGGAATGGGGCGTCGACGTAAATCAGGAGGAGGAAGCTAGTAAGGATGGCCGGCAAGCTAGGAAAGAAGTCGGCATATCGTTCTCTCACCCATATATAACTCAGATCTTGGGCATGTATTCTGCACAAGAAACTAGCTAGATCCAGAGGGAAATAGGATTCGTCTGGCATCCGCCGTCGTCATCCTCAGACTGTACAGAGATATGATGTCGTTTCCGTGCATGCGTGGTCCATAATATATATTCGTCTTCTTTTTTCACTAAGTAGATGCATGCATATTGCGCACTAGCCACTCACGTACTTTTGTCTGAACCGAAGAGAGGCGGCGACTTGGACACGACATGCAATATATGAAAGATGAGAGCGGATCATCTCAGGGAACCCATCTTAGGCCACTCACAGATAGGCATTCAATGTCCACCATGTCAATGTATTTAAGACCCATCACATCATGGATTCCCTCCGAAATTCACCTGAGGTGATCTACTCTAATGAAAGATATATACGTACCCTTCTTTCCCTCTTGTCTGGTTGCCGTGGGCACATAAAATATAAATATGTGTATATATATATATATCTCTCTCTTCTTGGTCGCATCCGATTGGAAGGATGACCAGAGTGGATCTCTTTCCATGTAATTCTAGAGCTAGTAAATTCTCTTTTAACTCCTCACAGGAAAGAGTGAGAACTCATTAGTTTCAAGTGAACGTGTGATGGGCGGCCGGGAGAGCAATGGATCTATCATAGATCATTTTTTTGTGAGAAATAAAAGAGATGATGCCTCTCTACAGTTACATGAGAAAGATAATATGCTCTCGGCCGTAGATGATATAATCAGCTGTTGTTTGAGTTCTCTCTCTCTCTCTCTCTCTCTCTCTCTCACGACTTAAATGACTCTCTCCATACATAGTTAATAATTATATGAAAAGATCTGTTCTATCTATGGATCATAATCTACTGGAGTTTGAGTTATTTTTTCTTATCATAAAAAGGATTAGTTCTCTCTACGGTACTCATGTTAAAAAAAAAACTCTGGATGGATGATAATATTAGACCGGTTGTTGAGTTTTTTTCCCTTTTATAAAATAGACTCTTGAGTGGAGGGACTCTGTTAACCTGAAACTGTCACTGCAGACCTCATTTGGTTAGACTTGTCGGTGAGAAATTCTGTCAAATTCGCAGCGTTAAGAAATTTTTTGATTCCGCGGAAAAACATAATGGGGGTGTTTGGTTGCATGATAATTTTTTGTACACTTTCATGATAAAAACTTGTATTAAAATAAAAAGTAAACCAACTCATGACATAAAATTATCATGTTTGGAGGGATGTGATTACAAAAAAGAGTAACCACCGCACATGACCAAATAAAGTGGGGGACCACAAGAAAAAAGAAAGAGGTGAGACCTTCTTCTTTTGTTTAAGAAGAAAATCACTTTCAAAACATAAAATTGTCATGGTTGTCAAACACCTCTTTTAACAAGTTTTCTTACAATTTTTAAAAATTAAAATAAAAACCTCAATTATCATGCAACCAAACACCCCATAATGAAGGTATTTCAAAAAGTAGAGAAAGATAAACGTTAAAAATGTGTCAGAATAATCTCTCAAAACCCATGAATATAAGCTTGTAGCGGTTTTGGCATGATATAACCCTTGATTAATTAATTAGATTGAGGGTTGACCCATGAGTCAGTTGTGTTCCGTTTCATAAATAGATGAAACCGAACCAAACTGTCAATTCCAATTAAATAGAAGTACTGCAAAAAATAAGATATAACATTAATGATGTGCATATGTTATCAACGAAGAATACATTTTTAGACATTTTAACTTATAAATTGATATTATATATACTTAAATTGTGTATTTGATTACTGATTTGAACCAAAACGAACCTACCCCATGTTCACTCCTACTGTAGAGTACCTTCATATGGTCGGCAAAAACATGCCATGTGACCCTTCTCTGGTTCTCTCTACCTGCAGTCCTTTGGTACCTGCTCGCCATGCTCTTGGTTATTGTGTGAGACCCATCTTATGGGCCAAATCGATGCTCTACACTCACTTGTGAGGAAGAACACTACAAAAATAGCACGTAGATCTTATCGTCGTTGCATATATGATAATTAGTTAGATTCTAAAATCACTGATTCCACAATCATTGATTTTGGTTTTCATAATTTGAGGGTGAAAAATGAAACCTATAAAACCAAGTTGTCATATGATGATTTTAAATACGTCTACTTGCAGCACCCAAAAAAACAAACAAACAAACAAACAAACCACAATCCATGTATTTACAGCAACGTTTTACAGCATACGTAACAACACCCTAGTATTGCCTTGCAATGTTCAAGCGCGCTCTGCCTAGTCCAAAGAGTGTCTTCATACAAGCAGCATTCAGCGACCAGTTTGGCGGAAGTGTGATATTCTCTAATAAGAAGCCACATTGATAACGACATGTATGCTCTGGTGTAGAGTATAGAAGGCAGTCATCATTCATCATAACGGATGAATCTTTCCAAACTATCCGTGTGGAAGACTGGCTTCGCTTTCTGAAAATGATACAACAATACGATGATAAGCCACGCATGTACTTCCAGATATGAGAAGAGCATATAGATTATTCCAATTTCCATTTGATCTATCAACACATGAACTTGACCTTGTTTACGTTAAGGCTGCCCTGAACAACGGATAGGAGCACGTATGGTGAACGGTGATGCACTGAAAGCTGTAAGCATATATATTTTAAAAAAGATGATTCTGCACAATCTAGAAGTTGAATATAAATCTAGGTGTATAAGTGGACTGCAAAAGGACTGCAAGCACGATCAATCATCACTCCAAGTTTCATCGTCACCTCCCTCATCGCTACTTGCAAAAGCCTGAAAACTTCACCCTTGTAAGTTATGTGACAAAGAATGGTATATGTTGAGAAAACTGCAAAACAAAAGGAAGAAACAAAAGCAAAAGACACTGGTGTAATGCAAAGCTAAAATGAAATGAGGACATATATACCTGACGGATTGCATTAGCTTTCTCTAAGATTGCCGCAACCTTGATGTTTGTCGTGGATCTTGGCATTAGGCTAGGCCTGGATGTCACAGTGGGTCGTAGCCTAAATGCCTGGTGATAAAATAAAAATGTAAAGTTTTAGGTTTACATTTGGCAGATTCAAAGAATACTACCTAATCTCGACAGTGAGAAACCTTGAAATATCCAAAAGCCTCAAAGAGCCATTACAATTATATTCTATTGTTCTTTTGTCTAGAAACCTCTGATTATTCACATTATTTTATTTATAAAACAAGACTGGTGTTTCAGTCTTTCAGATGCATTCGTTGCCTGAAAGAAGGTGCTTAACTGGCTCGCAAGTTGGTTATACATGATTTAGTTGGTTGTCAAGCCATCCAGAATGTGTAATGTCAAGCTAAGTTGCTGAGAGAAAGCACAGAACAAGAAAGTTTCATAACACACCTTGTTTCTTATCTGATGAAGCAAATCCTCCCTATCATCAGGTTCTCTACCATTCAGAGCCTGGTTCAAACCTTTGTTTCCAGAAAGCTTCTACATTCGTACCATAGAGAAATAGTATACATCCAAAAAAGAAAGAATTTAACATTTTAATAATTTTTAAAAAAATATAAAATGAATAAAAGGTTGTGGATGAAAAATACTTTGATGCATGGTGGCGTTGGCACCTCTCGTTCAGGGTGACACAGAGCAACAGATCTTTTCAACTGTGGTTGATCTGGATGTCTGCTGTCTTGGTTGCCAGTTCTTTCATCAACCACCTGATCTGGTTTGGTTGTTCTCCACTGCAATGGAGGAAGTGGAGGTGGGGTTGGCTGGCTGCTTGGGGACTGTGATATGCCATCTGGAAATTTGTCTGACAGAGCATGTTTTCCTCCTTGTGCGGCCAAGGGACTATCCAAAGAGTCCAAATTAGGCAACGCTAGAAATGGTCCAGAGTGGAAACTAACAGTTCCATTCTCCCTGTCCAGATTCTCAAATCTGGATATATGATCCAGGACACTATTTTTTCTTCCATCAGGCTCCAACAAACTAGAAACAGATGCAGCTGATGATGAAAATCTACGTGAATCATAATTTATCTCATGGTCTCCGCTTACTTCATCATGTGCCCACAAATCGGAGTTTATGTCTGAATGAGGACTTGAGATATCATCCTGAGAATATGGGTAGGATCTCGAGAAAGTGTCATCATCAGAATCAGAACAGACATCATGGGTGGAAATATTGGAACCTGGAAGCAGCTGAAATGAAGGAAATGTTAGCTTTTCAATATTTTCGTGATAGCTGTCAGGAAATTTCAAGCTCAATTTAGAAGCCTCTAGACCATTAATTGGATGGAATGAGATCTTCATTTGCTCAAGAGGGGGAGATGACTGCCCAGAAGATTCAAACACTGGACATATTTTCTCTGATGAATTGCATCCAGTCTTCCCTGAGGCATTTTGTTCCAAAATTTCTTGACAAATTGGTCCACTGGATTTACTTTGCTCATCACTTTGGATGGATATATTGTGAACTTCTAACGAATCAGAACTTAGCATATCAGGTGGAGCTGTAGCATCAGAATTAGCAAGTGTTCCTTTCCTTTGTAAACTGTTTGTAAGGAGCCTCCTTGTTAGACTACTAAGACTTGATGAAAAGACCTGTTGACCAGATGATATTTCAGCATTTAGTGAAGCCGAAGCTGTTTCTCCTCTAGGATTATCTGCTTTTATCAAACAATGCCCTTTACCATTAGCAGAGACCTTAGTAGATTGTATTTCATGAGATTCACCTGTGGGCATACTATCATCTTGCTCACTGTGGCAGAAAGAAGAGGATGGTTCCACAGGGTAAACTGCATTGTGTGCATTACCAACAATCACCTTGGAATGCATATACGAAGTTGAATAATCGAAGTTATTACTGCCAGACATAGATCTGATTTCAGTGGACAAGTTGGGCGTGTCATAGTTTGTTGATGATGCCTCATATGCCACCTTTGTAACATCACAATCATTAGCAATGGAATTTGACACGTGATTCTCACATTGAACACTTGTAATACTAAAATCTGGAGGTTTGGATGGCTCAAGACCCAAAAGACCACCATTTGTCCAGAAGTTAACAGATCCATCATAAGCTTCTGGCAATTGTAAATTCTGTGAATCAGATGTTCTAATTGTAGGTTCCAAGATCGCCTCAGAGATAGGAATCATGGAATCAGGCGAAGGGTTACAAGCAGCAGGTTCATCAGTTATTCTAGTCACAGGTGTCTTAATGTCATCTGTTTTACAAGCATTGTCGATGGAACCAGTACAGCCATCATCCTGTGCTTTAACAGAATTTGCACTCTTTGAGAAAACTGAGGTTGACACTTGTAATGCTGCATCCTTCTTGAAGTGAAAACTAGGGGAAGCAGAATCCTCACCGTTAGTTGTACCAGAGGGAGAAGCAACTTCCTCTATGCTACTAGCAACATACTGTGCTCTTTGATTACTAAGGTTTGGTAGTAGCACTAATTCTTGTATGGTCTGAAATTCTGAATCTGTCTCTGTTTCTGAATCCAATGTATTCAATGCATCAACATAATTTTCTGCCTCACTGATAGCTTCTTCGAAATAGTTATTCACAGAAAATTGTGTTTGACTGCCTGCACAACAGGCTACATCCTCTTTGGCTATTCTTCCATGCGTGGAGCCCTCAGCTTCCTGCTTATACACCATGCACAAGGAATGTGGATCTGAATCTTGCACTGTGGCTTGCAGGTTGCAATCAGGCACCGGTCTACCTGTAGGCCCAATTATCTCCACTTTCTCATCCCATGTGACAGAAGGAGTATGTTGTTCTGGAAGATAATCTTGACGTGAACTGCCATCATCATCATCATCATCATCGTCAACCACCTCGTCTACCGTTGATTTAACAGGCCCTTCATCACACACTGCATCATTGTGGCTCTCCTCAAAGGTAGCAGAAGAATTAGGTTCTGGCTCAGTAGATGCCAATGGATAATTTACAGCCATAATCGAGCCAACTAAGGATTTTGAATTTGGTATAGGCCTTACTAATTCTGTTTTTTCATCCCATGCAGCAGGTGATTCCAATTGACTCTCTATCTCCAAAAAGTTACTGTAAAAATCATCATCATCATCTGCAGCTCCCATCTTTCCATCTTCAGAAATGGAAGTAGAAGGAATATCGAAATGATTGTCTTTCAACATAGAGGCAGATAATACACTGTAATCATGATTTTCTGTTTCAACAGAAGAGTAAATATCCAAAGCAGGTCCCACTAAACTGATTCTTGTTCTAGAATCAAAAGATGTGGACCTGCTCTCGAGTTCAGATTGTATTCTCATGTCAGACATCAACAAAGCCTCTGCAGCGGTGCTTTGGCCATCAATTCCAGGAGAAGCACCCTGAATGCTGCAAAAAGAATTGCCAATTCAGAGGAACTAGCAGAAGAGTTATTGGTGTAAGGAAATAAAGATGCAGAAGTTGCTATGAACTGTCATATCACCTGCTAGTGTGATAAGGCAAGCACACAACATGCTGAACATCGCCATCTCTTAACTGAGACAACTTTTTCTGCACATTTAGAAATGCCACATGAAAAAAGGAACTTCCACGGGTCCATAGTCGGAAACATCACTTGTACACAGAAAAATAATCTGACAACAGTTGTAGATAAGGCCCTGATTGTTACGATATTAGGCACCTATATCAACACTACATCGATGATAATGTGTCTAATGATAGTATCAAGACTGGTATTAGAATAGTTTTCACAATCTAACCAACAGGCCTTAAGCTATGAGCAATCCAGTGTAGCTAATCTGTTTTTCTTAATAGTTCTAGAACCACCAAAAATGCTGCCAGCCACAATACCAAAATATTTACTAGATCACATTTCACATTCAACATAAGAACAATCTTTAGTACTGATGAATATTTAATACAGAAACAGCGCTGGCAAGTGGACAGACCTTGATTTTATGGATCTTTCTTACTTTTTGAACTTTTTCTACCTTCACTGGTTCCAAATCAGCACATACCCTTTTAAAGTACATTGGATCTGAGTATCTCCTCAAACAAGCACCAGAACCTGGACCAGCACTGTCAAACCTGAAAGATTGAACCCAAAAATGATCCTTGAAAGATTTAGCATACCTTTGATAAAACCTAAAGGAAATCAAATACCATACTTATCAAGCAAGAATAAGCGAGGAGGATCATGACACTCTTCATAAGAGTCCATAACAAATTGCGGTAGGTCTGTATGCCTGAGATGATCGTGCTCAATCTGAATATGTGGGTGCCAGTCAGAACCTGAAAATTGATTTTCACTACTGAGAATATGTTTCAGAGGAAGATAGTTGTAGCAAGAAATTCAATACACGAGACATGATACATTGTCTATTTTCTTTCGCATAAGATTATTGGATCTTTTCAAGTTGATTTCAACAGTTCCATATTCATTAACATAGAGAACAGAAATTACAAAATGGTGATAAAAAGATAGACTATGAGATGGTATGAAACAGATTGGTGCCCTTGTTGAATCTGGTTATTGATGTAGTGATGGCAAACATTTTCATGATTCAGCACAGAACACAGCCTGAAACTAAATTAGTTAACCTGCTATATAGGCAAAATGAATGTGACTCTTTTGGTTCTGAACAGCCTTCTCTACTGCCGGGAGAGCTTCTTCTATATGATGTAACCGAACCATCATTCTACGCCCTCTATTAGCGGTAGCAGTCACCTGCTCATGTAAATCATGAAAAATTTCTGAAGCGAACCTGCAAGATCACCAGCACTTGAGGTCATAAACAATCTGTCTTTCACAGGATAAGAGACGATAAAGAACAGTGACGAAAGGAAATAAAAGCTGGTGGATTCCAATTAACATCCGTACTCTCATTTCACCTTCGCGACTTTAACGCTACCATATCTGGGAGTGAACTGTTAACGAGTACGTATTTCCAAAGAGCTAGCAGAAATGTCCGAGGTACACTGATTTCAGAAGCAAATTAGAAGAAAAAAAACTCACGCCAAAAGCTTCTCTGATAGAGTCTGCACTCAAGAAAGAACGGAAGGGAAAAAAAGCTTGGCTGAGCTGAGCCTCAGGGCAATATCATTAGCTAGATGCTGCATAAAGTCTTGGGAACCATCACTCACTGTTCCTAGACTCTGTCCAGAAACCGCGTAAATGCTGTTAAGCATCACACCGACGGAGAAGATGAACCATCAGACGCCATGTTTCCAAGTTTCAGGCGGCAGTGAAAATATAATTTAAACCATTCCTTGTCTAGACATAACGCCCAGGTGAGAGAGACAGAGAGAAGTGGGGGGAAGGCGGGAGAGAGATGTTGGAGAGGAAGGCAGCCAGGGGATACTTACTCGGCCAAATCACCGAGCTGGCGCAGGATCCCGACGAGGCCGGCGACGGCGACCCCGTCGAGAATGGCCTTGGGGTCCTCCCTCTTGGCCGCCGCTCCCCTGTACAGCTCCGGATCCCCTAGCCCGTACTCGTCCCGCACCTGGAAGCGCACCAGAGGCATTGCTCCGCCCCGGCTCCCTCCCTCCCTCCCTCCCCGCCCCTTCCTTGCCCCACCCGCTTCAAAAGCCAGCCGTGCCGCACAACGCCGGGATCTCCGCCGCGAGAACGGAAAACGGGGTCGCCGTTGCCGAAGAGATCACAGAAGACCAGTAAAGGCAGGCTACGAGAGCTAAATTTGCAGTGCAATGGAAGAGTGAGTGGTTGCCGGGGGAGGGTGGTGGTGCCGGAAGGTGAAGGCCGGCCGGAGGGGAGCAGGTCGGGTGGGGGCGGTAGAACGAGTGCAGCTAGACGACATCTCAACAACTGCTCTCCCTCTCTCTCTCTCTCCTTACCGGTTCGGAGCCGAACCGGGGCTTTGCCGTGTCTTCACGCCAGATCTCTCCTTCCCTTTCGGGGCCTGCTTTCGCATATCTGATACACGAAATCAGGACCGTCGATCTCTGAGCCCTGATGTGATCCAGATGGACCCTAGTGCTTTCCGAAAAATTAAGGTCTCACAAAGCCCAAATTTCGGTCTGGTTGGCTGTCTCTCTTTTTTTTTGTTCAGGAATATGCTGTCTCGTTACACGATAGTTTTATCCACAGGAGATAAATAAATAAATAAAATCTTAACTATTTTCTGTCCAAAAAAATTTATAAAAAATATTTTTGATATTTCTTCACAAAAATATAATTTAAAAAAACTGTATTTTGTCTTGCCACCACCAAATACCCCCGTAGGCCGTAATGTATTGTTAGTTAGACCGGCCGAACGATGAGACCAGCCGGTCAACGTCGCGGGCCGGCGAAGGCCTCCACGTCGAAGAACGAAACACAGAAGCTGCCCGCCACTCACCATCCTGCTCCTGCCGCGGCTGATGCGCCGCCGGCGGAGGGAAGGGTGGCCGCCGCCGGCGACTCGCTCCTCTGCTTTGTTTAATCGGCCGGGGAAGAAACCGGTGGTTCGGAATATGATATTGAACGTCCTGACGGCGACTGACATGGATACGGCGAGGCCGGACTTGCGATCAGGAGCTTGAATATGCACGGCTGCCGGCGGCAGGGCGTCCCCGGCTAGATGCCCAACGCCATGCCCGGGTCAGAGAGCAGCTAGAAAGAGAGCAAAAAAAAAGATAAAAAGCTTGATCTTTGCTCCTGCACTGAACTCCACGTCTTCCCTTTCCTCTCTACAGCATCCTTCCCTTTCTGCAACCCGGTAATGTATGCATGCTCTTTCTTCTCCGTTGATTTGGGTTGTTTCATCTCTTCATTCTATAATTTTCAAAATAAAAAAACCTCAATCTGATATTTGATATGCCCATACCCTTGCAATGAATGTATTTTGTCACGACCCGGAAAAATAAACAACATAAAACCATGACTACGCAGCGGAAATCACAACGTCGTGACAGTGGGAGAAATCCATCATTCGGATTTCATAACCCATACAAGCATGTAATTCAACCAACCTAATCAAGTCAACTTCATATAGTCCAACGTCAACCAATAAACTTAAACATTTAAAACAACTAAAATTCAACACCAAGTCTGTTCATATGCTCCAACTATAAATCAAATCCACTAGATTGTTTAAAGACACAACAACCTAAGAATCCAACACAAGCAACCTGATATAAATGCAATATATCACTCCGCTCCAACTCCAGGAGATTCTGGTTCTTCCACGGCCTCTGCTTGAGCCTCCAAGCCAATCTCCTGATCTTCAAAACCTGCTGAAAAAAATATTAACCCACAACGGGGTGAGTCCGGAGACTCCGTAGGATTTACACCCTTCACCCATCAATCGGGTAATTAACATATAAACAAATGATGGTATATAACATATCTAATTTGAGATGTAATACAAAAGTATAGAGTGTCTTCTATATTAATCTCACAACCCATATCCAACATAATTATCTTCAAAGAAAAGGTTATGCCAAAACAAATCGATTCTAGACCAATGCATACAAGACCATGAAACTAAACAATAATCAACTAGATGACCTTCGTACTTAACTTAACATGACCAATCTAACATGAGACATATCTGAATTTTTCTAACTTATCGTACTTTAACATCTAAACATAACATGCAATGAGCATAATTTCATGCTCTTTCTAAACTCATAGTCATATGGCAAGGAATTGGTTGTCTTGCCTTTTCACATCACATATCCGGATCACTTTCACCACTCTAATTTATATAGTAATAACATATACTAAGCTAGCCCAAAGTGCACCTAGGCAGTGGTGACACCAAGGGAAAAACCGCGGTAATCCGGGATCTGTGGGAAGGCCGGATTTATCTAAGATACCCGTCGCCCACGGGCAATTTGACTAGAATAGGTGGTGAAGCCTCATAACATGTGGTACAAGAATTCATAATAAATTTCAGATCATGACACACTCGCATACCATGTACACAAGACATAAACATCTCATGCTAATGTCAACCATGCAAAACAAATTGTTTTTATCATAAACTAGACAAGACTTGCACTAACCGACATGGTTAACATATCCTAATCAAAACTCATATCAAACTTGATAACATGAACCTAGCCATATCATGCAAGACATATTACACAATCTGGAAATAAATCAAATGATTTTTACATGATCTATGCACATGCAATAACAAACCAAATCTAGACATGCATAATTACATACACAAGACAATTAATCAAACCAAATTTTGGCATAATCAAAACAAGCTGACTTCTGATGTTAACACTCATAATCTGACCTAAACAGGTTCCAAAAGTGACATTTGATGACTTTTGATTTTTCCAAAACTCCACATAATTATCTTTCAATTCTAGGTTCATTCTAGCATATAAACATATACATAAATAACAAATGGTCACATCTCATGGAAAATAGTTCTACCCATCCAGAATCATGCCAAACATGTTCTATAATATCCAAAATATCATTTTCAAGGTTCTGGGTTCAAGGATTTTTGAGAAATTCACTAATCATGATTTAAAAGTCTAAACTAGTCAAATCTAGGTCCATAAGTTAAAACATGCATATTTTCTAATCAAAATGGGATCAAATACATAGACGAGCTTGAGAAACCTACTTGTAGCCTTCTGTGAATTTTCCTGATTTTTCTGGATTTTTCTGCTATTTTCCTTGGCCTTATTCAATATCTGGATTTAATAAATCCGAAAAATCTGAATTTCCTGGACCGGCTGAACCGGGCCGGTTCGACCGGCTGAACCAGGCCGGTTCGGAGGCGCTGAACCGTGGCTGGACCGGCGGCTGGGCCGGGCTCGTCCGGCGGTTCACGGCGACGGCTCGCAGGCGGCGGAGGCGGCGGCGGCTCACGGCGGCGCTCGCGACGGCGGAGGCGGCGCCGCGACGGCGGGGGCGGCCGGCGGCGCTCGACGGCGACGGCGACGGGGGAGGAGGGTCTGGTCACGACGGCGACGGCGGAAGGAGGGCGACGGCCGGCGATGGGGGCGGCGAGAAGCTCTCCCGTGGTGGTTCCGGTCGGAACAGGGGAGGTCGACGGCGGGGCTGGCGTCCGGCGGGGAGGGCGGGGGCGGCGCGGGAAGGGGTGGGCGGCGATGCTCTCCCCGGCGAGGGAGGCGCTGGAGGGAGGAGACGGCGACGAGGAGAGGGTCCGGAGGCGGTGACGGCGTGGGGAGGTCCGGCGGCGCTTGCTTCCGGCGGGGCGGTGATCGCGTCCGGCGACGGCGACGGAGGAGGAGGAGGGCGAGGTCTCGCGGCGGGAGTCGGCACGAGCGAGAGAGAGAGGGAGCGAGAGAGATCCAATCGGGGGGGCTGAGAACCGGCAAGGGGAGGAGAGATCGCGACTCTCCGGGGAGGCGGCCGGCGTTACCGCGGGGGCGGCGGCGAGAAATCCGGGACGGGGAGGGAAAGGGGGGGCATTACGAAAAAAATCAAATTTTTTTTTTTTTTTTTAAACAGCCAGGTATTACATTCTTCACCCCTTAAAAAAGATTTCGACCTCGAAATTTAAAAATACTTACCAAAAAGGTGGGGGTGAGACCGCTTGATATCCTCCTCGATCTCCCCGAAGTAGACTCCTCAGATGTGTGATGCTTCCATAACACCTTGACCATCGGAATAGTCTTCCTTCTAAGCTGCTTCACCATGCGATCTATGATCCGAATAGGCCTCTCTTCAAAACTCAAATTAGGTTGCACCTCAACCTCAGAAAAATCAATGACATGAGTAGGATCTGAAACATACTTTCTAAGCAATGATACATGGAAAACCGGGTGTACTGGACATAGCGGGTGGTAGAGACAATCTATAAGCAACTTCTCCAATCTTCTTCTCTATCTGAAATGGCCCAATGTACCTCGGATTCAACTTACCACGACGACCAAATCTGATGACTCCCTTAGTGGGGGAGACCTTTAGGAACACATGATCTCCTTCTTCAAATTGAATGTCACACCGTTTCAAATCTGCATAGCTTTTCTGACGGCTCTGAGCTGTAAGTAACTTTTGCCGAATGACCTGGATCTTATCATTACTGTCCTGCACCCAATCTGGCCCAATAAGACTTCTCTCTCCAACCTCTTCCCAACAAAGAGGTGATCTACAAGGCCTGCCATACAAAGCCTCAAATGGTGCCATTCCAATGCTAGAATGATAACTATTATTGTAAGCAAACTCAACCAAGATAGCTATGAGATCCCACTTTTCCCTTGCCACTCAAGTGCTCCAGGCCCTCAACATATCCTCCAAGGTTTGGATTGTCCTCTACGACCACCATCCGTCCGGGGGTGGTATGCCGAACTAAACTTGAGTTTAGATCCCAAAGCTTCTTGCGGTCCCTTCCAAACTCTTCCGAAAACCAGGGATCTCTATCTGAAACAATAGTATTTGGAACACCATGATACTTAACTACACCATCAAAATATAACCTCGACCCGACTATCGATAGGTTGGGCTTCTTTAATCGGCATAAAATGGGCTGATTTAGTAAGCCGATCAACCACAACCCATATAGCATCAAACTTGCTTCTTGGTTCTAGGCAATCTCGTGACAAAATCCATAGAAATGTGTTCCCATTTCCATGATGGTATCTCCAATGGTTGCAAAGGTCCTCACGGTTTCGGTGTTCAATCTTCACCGTTGGCAAACAAGGCACTTAGAAACATAATCTGCTACATCTCTTTTCATACCTTCCCACCAATATTGCCTCTTCAAGTCATGATACATCTTGGTTGCCCCTGGATGAATAGAATCGAGACTTATGTGCCTCTAAAAATTTCTTGCCTCAAGTCAAAATCTGCGCAGCTACACACAATCTCCCTTGATAACGAATGGTTCCATCTTCATACTTAGAAATTTACGCCCTTTTTACTAAGCCTTGCACTACCGGGTTCCCTTCGAGCTGACTTCACTTTCTCCACCAAAGATGACCTGATAGACATCTGTGCCATGAAAGAAGTTAGATGATTCACAGAAATCTTAGGTGCATAAGTGGTAATAAGCTCCATGCCTTTCCATTCTTGACATAATTGCAATGCCATTATTTTCTTTCTGCTAAGTGCATCAGCCACCACATTTGCTTTACCTGGGTGATAGTTTAGACTAAAATCATAGTCCTTTAGGTATTCCACCCATCTCCTCTGCCTCAAGTTGAGATCCTTCTGTGTAAAAATATACTTCAAGCTTTTATGGTTAGTAAATACATCAAATGACTCACCATACAAATAATGTCTCCAAACCTTCAATGCATGTACAATTGCCCGCCATCTCTAAATCATGAACTCGGGTAGTTCTTTTCATGAGGTTTCAATCGCCTAGAAGCATAGGCCACAACCTTATCATGCTCTTTGCATCAACACACAACCCGTCCTACTCTGGATGCATCGGTATAGACTACAAATCCTCCCTGTACCATCTGGCAAAACAAGCACAGGTGCAGTTGTCAACTTCTCTTTTAACTTCTGAAAACTCTCTTCACATTGTTCTGACCACTTAAATCCTCCTTTCTTTGTCAAAGCTGTTAAAGGAGCTGATATAGAGGCAAATCCCTCAATAAAACGACGATAATAACCTGCCAAACCAAGGAAACTTCTCACTTGTCGGGTTTGTAGGTTGCTCCCAATTCTGCACAGCCTCAACCTTAGCAGGATCCACCTGCACACCTGCTGCTGATATAACATGGCCCAAGAAATTTACACTCTCCAGCCAGAATGCACACTTACTAAATTTGGCATATAGCAAGTGATCTCTCAAGGTACGCAACACAATCCTCGGATGTTGGCAATGTTCTTCTGGCTAGAAGAGTAAATCAAAATATCATCAATGAAAACCACTACAAAGCAATCTAAATACTCCACGAAAATCCGGGTTCATCAAGCCTGGCAGAAAGCCGCAGGAGCATTAGTGAGACCAAAAGGCATCACCAAGAATTCATAGTGACCATATCGAGTACGAAAAATTTGTCTTAGATATATCTTTATCCTTGATCCTCAGCTGATGGTACCCTGATCTCAAGTCAATCTTGGAAAACACCTTGGCATTCTGCAACTGGTCAAATAAATCATCAATACGCGGCAGGGGGTACTTGTTCTTTATAGTGATCTGGTTCAACTTTCTATAATCAATACAAAGTCTCAAAGATCCATCCTTCTTTCTGACAAATAAGACAGGTGCACCCCAAGGTGACACACTAGGGCGAATAAACCCCTTGTCCAGAAGCTCTTCCAACTGTTGCTTGAGCTCTCTCAGTTCTGCAGGTGCCATTCTATATGGAGCAATAGAAATATGGGCTGATCGGGAACAAGATCTATAGCAAAATCAATGTCCCCGGCTGGTGGTAACCTTGAGTAAGTCCTCGGGGAACACATCCGGATACTCACATACAACATCAACCTCATCCACGATTTCATAACACTGCCTCACTAACAACAGATACACATGCAAGATAGACATCACACGATTTTCCATCATCCTTGTGTCTTCATGGCGGAGAGATCAACATCTTGGACTTCTTATAAGAAGGGCATCTATAGGAGAAGATATTTCTACCAGAATCCGAAATATAACCTTCTTCCTATGGCAATCAAGAATAGCATGGTGGTGCTCTAACCAGTCCATCCCCAAAATAATATCAAAGTCCTCCATATCTAGCACATACAATCTGGCCCCTAAAAAGTTCCCATTGATCTCAATCTCACAATGGGGTATAAAATAAGATACCTCCATAGCCAGCCCTGATGGAACACTAACTCCCATAGGTTCACACTCTTCCACAGTATAATCACAGTTCTTAAACAAGAATGCAGAAAAATGAAATGATATGAACGAATCGGTAGCTCCTGAATCAAACAAAATACGAGCATAAAGTCCAGCGACTCGAAGAGTACCTTCTCGCCGCATGAGAGTCCTGGGAGAGGTCCCCGCGCTCCATAGCAAAAACCCTAGCACAGGCACTTTGCGAGACCGTTGAGGTGGGGCCACGAAAGATGAAGTCTGCACTCTCGAACCGGTGCCTCGCCTCACTCACAGGTCGCTGCACTACGAGTCGGAGCACTAGAATGAGTCCGAGATGGTCGAGATGACATAGCCGGAGTAGCCTCACGCCCTCGCACTCGGAAAGAGGCAATCGGCAACACGGTGCCCCAGCCCACAACCAAAACATGCTCCCCGACTCGCGACGACACTCACTGCTAGCATGGTTCTTCCCACAGAACTCACATCCTCTCTGCCTGGGTGGGGGTCTCGAGCTGGTGATCTCTGGCATCTTCCTCTTCCTGTCAAGGGACTGCTGAGGCTGGTCCCTGGACGGTGCCCTGCTGCTCTGACCCGGTGCTCTGAAGGGTCCAAGGTCCTTCTCCACTCTACAAGCTGCCTCAAAAGCTGCTCCCATCGTGGGCCAGACTACAGCAACGAGTCTGCCACGAATACCACCTCTGAGCCCATCAATGAATTTCCTAGCTCTTTCTGCCTCATTCTCACAGATGTGTGGTGCATAAGCTTCAAGTTCAATGAACTTACTCTCATATTCCATGACTGACATGGTACCCTGCTCAAGCTGTAAAAACTCCTGCTTCTTGGCATGACGAACATGTAATGGAATATACTTCTCCCAGAATAGCATGATGAACTCCTCCCAAGTGATTTCCTCCTACGGGGACTCCAACAAAATGAGTCCGAAGTACGTATTCCCACCAAGCTCCGGCGGTCAAATGGAGCACGTGGGTAGCAAGCCCGACCATATCCTCCGGAGGACACCGCATCACCTTGAAAATCTTCTCGAATCTCTCGATCCGAGTTCTGCGCAGTTTGGATCCCTATCCCCTGCAAAAGAGGGTGGACTCAGACGCCGAAAATGTTCCACCATTCCAATAGGTGGGTGATCTGCCCTGGCATTAGCCTGTTGCATCAAACCCTGAGCCATAGCAGCATTCAAGCCTGCCGAGCCTGAACACGAGCCTGCACGATGCGGAATAGACTGAATAGCTTCTAATAGATTTCTGTGCAGTGCTTGCCCCTCATTCGGGCCGGGTGCTTGATTCCCAGCATCTTGAGGGTTTCCCTCACGTACTGGAACATCCTGTAGATTCCCATTGTCTCTTCTCCGAGGATTTCCACGAGATGCCATCCTGATGAAAATAAAAAAAAGACTTAAGTATTCCCTCAATCATACACATAACCAAAAATTAAATCATAACTTCCAATCTAAAACATATACTCCAATTTAACACAACTTAATCATGCTTGTCTCTTCAACCAACATTATCAACCCGGGCAGGTCCAAACTAGACCTTCCGGCCGGGTTATGCTCTGATACCAACTCCTGTCACGACCCGGAAAAATAAACAACATAAAACCATGACTACGCAGCGGAAATCACAACGTCGTGACAGTGGGAGAAATCCATCATTCGGATTTCATAACCCATACAAGCATGTAATTCAACCAACCTAATCAAGTCAACTTCATATAGTCCAACGTCAACCAATAAACTTAAACATTTAAAACAACTAAAATTCAACACCAAGTACGTTCATATGCTCCAACTATAAATCAAATCCACTAGATTGTTTAAAGACACAACAACCTAAGAATCCAACACAAGCAACACGATATAAATGCAATATATCACTCCGCTCCAACTCCAGGAGACTCGGTTCTTCCACGGCCTCTCGCTTGAGCCTCCAAGCCAATCTCCCCGATCTTCAAAACCGCTGAAAAAAAATATTAACCCACAACGGGGTGAGTCCGAGAACTCCGTAGGATTTACACCCTTCACCCATCAATCGGGTAATTAACATATAAACAAGCAAAGGTGGTATATAACATATCTAATTTGAGATGTAATACAAAAGTATAGAGTGTCTTCTATATTAATCTCACAACCCATATCCAACATAATTATCTTCAAAGAAAAGGTTATGCCAAAACAAATCGATTCTAGACCAATGCATACAAGACCATGAAACTAAACAATAATCAACTAGATGACCTTCGAGACTTAACTTAACATGACCAATCTAACATGAGACATATCTGAATTTTTCTAACTTATCATGCTTTAACATCTAAACATAACATGCAATGAGCATAATTTCATGTTCTTTCTAAACTCATAGTCATATGGCAAGGAATTGGTTGTCTTGCCTTTTCACATCACATATCCAGATCACTTTCACCAGCTCTAATTTATATAGTAATAACATATACTAAGCTAGCCCAAAGTGCACCTAGGCAGTGGTGACACCAAGGGAAAAAACCGCGGTAAACCGGCAGATGTGGGAATGCCGGAATTATCTAAGATACGCCGCCGAGGCAATTTGACTTAGAATAGGTGAAGCCTCATAACATGTGGTACAAGAATTCATAATAAATTTCAGATCATGACACACCTGCATACCATGTACACAAGACATAAACATCTCATGCTAATGTCAACCATGCAAAACAAATTGTTTTTATCATAAACTAGACAAGACTTGCACTAACCGACATGGTTAACATATCCTAATCAAAACTGTATCAAACTTGATAACATGAACCTAGCCATATCATGCAAGACATATTACACAATCTGGAAATAAATCAAATGATTTTTACATGATCTATGCACATGCAATAACAAACCAAATCTAGACATGCATAATTACATACACAAGACAATTAATCAAACCAAATTTTGGCATAATCAAAACAAGCTGACTTCTGATGTTAACACTCATAATCTGACCTAAACAGGTTCCAAAAGTGACATTTGATGACTTTTGATTTTTCCAAAACTCCACATAATTATCTTTCAATTCTAGGTTCATTCTAGCATATAAACATATACATAAATAACAAATGGTCACATCTCATGGAAAATAGTTCTACCCATCCAGAATCATGCCAAACATGTTCTATAATATCCAAAATATCATTTTCAAGGTTCTGGGTTCAAGGATTTTTGAGAAATTCACTAATCATGATTTAAAAGTCTAAACTAGTCAAATCTAGGTCCATAAGTTAAAACATGCATATTTTCTAATCAAAATGGGATCAAATACATAGACGAGCTTGAGAAACCTACTTGTAGCCTTCTGTGAATTTTCCTGATTTTTCTGGATTTTTCTGCTATTTTCCTTGGCCTTATTCAATATCTGGATTTAATAAATCCGAAAAATCTGAATTTCCTGGACCGGCTGAACCGGGCCGGTTCGACCGGCTGAACCAGGCCGGTTCGGAGGCGCTGAACCGTGGCTGGACCGGCGGCTGGGCCGGGCTCGTCCGGCGGTTCACGGCGACGGCTCGCAGGCGGCGGAGGCGGCGGCGGCTCACGGCGGCGCTCGCGACGGCGGAGGCGGCGCTCGCGACGGCGGGGGCGGTCGGCGGCGCTCGACGGCGACGGCGACGGGGGAGGAGGGTCTGGTCACGGCCGGCGACGGCGGCGGAAGGAGGGCGACGGCCGGCGATGGCGGCGGCGAGAGGCTCTCCCGCGGCGGTTCCGGCCGGAACAGGGGAGGTCGACGGCGGCGCTAGCGTCCGGCGGCGACGGCGACGGCGGCGCGGGGAAGGGCTGGACGGCGATGCTCTCGCCGGCGAGGGAGGCGCTGGAGGGAGGAGACGGCGACGAGGAGAGGGTCCGGAGGCGGTGACGGCAAGGGGGAGGTCCGGCGGCGCTTGCTTCCGGGCGGGCGGTGATCGCGCCCGGCGACGGCGACGGAGGAGGAGGAGGAGGGCGAGGTCTCGCGGCGGGGAGTCGGCACGAGCGAGAGAGAGAGGGAGCGAGAGAGATCCAGTGGGGGGGGGGGGCTGCGAAACTGGCAAGGGGAGGAGAGATCGCGACTCTCCGGGGGAGGCGGCCGGCGTTACCGCGGGGGCGGCGGCGAGAAATCCGGGACGGGGAGGGAAAGGGGGGGGCTGTTACGAAAAAAATCAAATTTTTTTTTTTTTTTTTTAAACAGCCAGGTATTACATATTTTGTGCCTTTTAACGTGAGACTATTTTTGCTCTGGTGGGTGCATGTTTTTTTTTAATTTTTGGAGGACCATTCAAATAATAAAACTATAAACTTTAGTACTATATATATATATATTAAAGATGATAGGTACTGTGCTTTTACTCAGAACTTCAGGGTGCTCATTAAGTGGTGAGAACACCTCGTCATGACTCCATATATAGATGTTTCCACGTTTAAGATACGTGGGATTATTTTAGCCATCTTCGAGATCCCTTCTATATATATATATGACAATAATTAAGTTGTCCCCAAACCAGTAGTTATAAAGTTCACTCTTTTAAAATCCGATGTTTATTTAGTTTAACAAAAGTCAACCATGTATATTTCAAGCCCCCCACTCCATGCACCCTTCAGTCAAGTTGTCTTATATCTTACATTTAACATCAGGTAACCGATCTCTCTGTACACTATTATATTCAACTGAAGAAAATTGTGGTTAATTAAGCTTTGAGTATTACTCTTGCCCAAGCTCCAATTTACATTGGAGGCTCGTTTGGTTAGGACGTTAAAAGTTAATATTCGAGTTTCAATTTTGGCATTAACATCAGAAACATTAGGATTTAATTGAAATATGAAGTAATGACCTGATCAGTGGTTCATATAATGTATCTAGAGATCACGTATATATATGGGTGAGACTCGACAAGTGTGCGGATATAGTACGTACTTCAAGATGGAAAGATTATGTCGACTCAATAATAATCCATTATTAACTGTCTCACTATAAGATCATCATCGTGATTTTAGATTATGTAAAATGACATCAGAACCAAAATATTAACTTTATCGTGATCTTAGATTATCATTATATATCGTCGTCTCTCGCACAAACTGCCATGTATAACTAGTACAAGGCCAGCCCTCCCAAGCTGCTGATCCGAATGCTTGGGGTGCCGCTCGGAGGAGGCGGAGGCGGAGGCGGAGGGGACTCCGGCGATCCGGCTGCAGGTCGCCGGCGGAGACTTGACTTGCTCGTGCTGCCGTAGTTCCGTTCCGGTTCCACGGCCTCGCCTCCGTTCAACGGTATATTATTAAAATCTGACATGTTGGGCACCTAGAAAGAGTTCAGCTGGGAAGAGGAAGACGACGACCCACCCATCAGTGCGTGCACGAATGAAGCGCGCGGACAAGCGTGGCAGCTCCGAGCGGCGTGCAGTGCCTACTCCGCCGGGAATCCCCATGGCCAGCCGCCGAGGAGGTCAAGCTCCGCCGGTCCTGCACGGTCGGTGGTTCGGAGCGGAGTAAATGGTGGTCAATGGCCTCAGATGGCGGAGCGACCGTCGGGTTGGTAGGGATGGCGGGAGATGCCTCCTTTGCCTTCCGAAGAGACGATAGTTCTCATAAAACAACCGCTGTTTTTTTTTCATGAGTTCAGGTTTCTATGGGAAACCTTTTCACTTAAACATAGAAAAATTTTGACCGATGAGATCTATGATTTATCATCACGATCTGTTTATGAAACTTAAATAATAAAAATAAATTTCACGAATTTTTTGTATCCACGGTAGAATAAATTTTCTCATGTGTCCACCCGGAGAAATCCGAACTCCCTTTCTTATATATAACAAGATCTTTTTTCGAAATTTAAAAAAATACTCTGAAACATTAAATTGCAAGAATAGTAGCACATTTTGGCCAAAATCTGAGAGTCGGACATTCTGAGTCTCACACTTCTAACCAAAAGCTCAAGTCTGACCTTCATCAATATATTTGTCCGTCCTCTTTGGCAAAATCATAGAAGTCGGGGTCAAAAAGTCGACTTTCACTGTTAAGGTGAAAGTCTCGATGACTTACACCAAAATGAGATATTCTTGTGATTTAAAATTTTAGTGTGCTATTTTTAAAATTTTGAAAAAAAAAACTATGTTATACATATAAATAATCAGAACAACAACACCCATGCCTCATCTTGCTTGAGTTGGGAGTAGTATGCCAAAGCTTCAGTTATGACGTTTCTCTAAATTTGAAATCATTTATTGCACTGGTTATTTTTGGACCTCTTAACTATGGGTGCACATTTCTAGAAGAATATCTAGTATAAAATTAGTGAGAGAAAATTGGGCTTGCCGACCGAGCATCGCTCGGTTGGCATGACCTCGCGCAGAGGGGCGCGAGGTCGGGCCTTCGCCTCCCGGCGGCTGCAGGCCGGGCACCCCCATGGGGGGGCGAACTGTAGGGTTCGACGGGTGTCGAACCCTCGCCACCCGCGCGGACAGCGGGTCTCCAGGCCATCCGGGCCACGTGACCAAAAAAAAAAAAAAAGAGAGAAAATTGGGCTTGGAATCTGACCCTGTGTTTCAGTACCTCTGTTCCTGCAGGAAGGATAACTTATGTAGACTACTTCTTGGTGTCATCTGTTTTCTACATGGTAAAAGAGATAATGTGGAAGACATATACTTTCAGTCCTCTAAAGTTTCTTGACATGTTTAATATTCGGAGATTACGTGAAAACACCATCAACTAACAGGCCGGCCGCAGAATAGTCAGTATTTTTGGTAGCCAATTTATCTGTTTTCGAGTCTGATTCTGATTAGGGATGAGTCGTATTGAATTTAGAGTCATGATATTCGTATCCTAATTCCACTACAGGACTCGGAACAAATTTTTTTTTTAAAAAAAGAGAGTTATGTATTAAAATTTATTTAAAAATTTAGTTGACAAATGTCCTATTGATTACCGGTAAGTTTTGATCTAATACCTATAAAATTAGATTTTACTCTTTTATTGTTTATGCATTATAATTATAATTATTTGTTTGTTTATTATTATATTATTTTCCTCAAAATCAAGAAAACAGATGTGAAATTAACTGTTTCTAATTTTGAGAGACTCCTGGAATGTGCCATTCTTCTTTCAATAATGTATAGGATAGATAAATAAGTACCAAATGTACAAATCATCATCGAAATTGCATCCCTACCGCATACTCTCCCAGCCCATTATTTAGTTTTAAAACGGGGAGGCATGGAACATCTCCGTCACGATAATCATCATCATCCCAGCCCATCTGCTAGACTGCTACGTTACGTTATGCTACTGTCACTTCCAAAGTCATCGTCACAACTATATACACATAAACAGAACGAGGACAACGGTTGTTTAAATCAGACAACCTGTGTTCATCAACCACCGTCATCTGGGTTTTTTCATACACGATAACCTTTCTCAGCAGGTCGTGCTGCGGACGTGTGAGGAGGTTCAGGTTGGCGCAGCATCTTTGACATATGCCAGAACCGAAGCAACCTGACCTTTGTCGATCCAAGAACCCACAACCACCGATCGGACCGGTTACTAAACCACCAGCAGCTGGCGTTTGGTGATGCTGGTCAACTCCTCCTCTCTGGATTCCTGGGTCGAGCCGGAATCAGGTGAGCTGCTTCTAATCGTTAAGGGCTTGTTTGGTAGGGATGACAAGTTTTATGCACTCTGCAAGCTGATGGATAAGAGAATTTTCTGACAAGACTTTTTAATGTATCGATTTCTCTTTATCGTTTAACAATATGCTCCCCATTTTTAAAAGGATAATGTTGTGAAAGCATCACCAGACACCAGATGCAAATAAAGCTGTTTCTTGTCTATGCTTTTTCCATAAAGACTAGATCCAGCTACTGCTTTCCACTTTCCATAAAACCTTGCGGAAACGCTTGCTGGTAGCGCGGTGTTCTTCCAGTTCCAGCTACATGTACAGCTCGATCTTTCCGGCGTCCGGCGACATCACCCGCCCCCCTCAGCTTTGACATTACATGTCTCATCAGACATGTCCAGGTTGGGGATCCAGAAGACGAGGGACGTGGATGCTGCTGCAAACATGGCCCGACGGGGTGCCCACTTTAAGCAACTGACAACACCAATGTAGCTGCTCCAGCTTGCCACCTGCAACAGAAATCCATGACATATGCTCCCATCAGAGACAATATTGATCCCCCCCAGGCCACGGCGATCACCCTATTCTTCATTTTGGTATTTGCAGATAGGTTAATCTTTCTCTTGATCAGCCAGAAGATACCTATTTTTTGTGTGGATTAATGTGGTGTTCCATCTCTATCATGCATGAACATGCTAGTTTTTAAATAGATGAAAAAGGTCATCGGCAACCAAGAAAAATACCTCTTTTTTGGCACTGATGTTCCATGCACGCAAAGTGCCATCTCCAGAGCCTACGATGGAGAAAAAAGATAGTTGGCCAAAATGACTTTCTAAGAGCCCGGATAGTCAAAAAGATACAATTCATAACTTTTCAATACAATAATAGTTTGACAAAACATAGTGACAACCATGCTGGTAAAATCCAAGTTAAAGTAGTGACAACCATGGTATGCCGGGTCGCGACCCGGGTCGCGACCCGGCCCCGACCCGGTCGGGTTTAGGCCCGACCGGCTCGGTCGCGACCCGGTCGGGGCGACTCCCCCGGCGGGGTCGCGGAGTCGTGGCCGGGTCGCGCGTCCCGCGACCCGGCCGGGTCGCGCGACCCGGTCTGGCAACGGTCATGTGACCGTTGCCAGACCGTTGGCAACGGTCATATGACCGTTGCCAACGGTCTTGGGGGGGCGCAGCCCCCCCATTCAGCCCCTTGGGGGCTCTCCTTACTCCCACCCCCCCACTCTCACTCTCTACCTCTCATTTGTGCTCTCATTCCTCTCATTGCTCAGAATTTTTTGTCTCATTTACTTAATTATTTCATCAAGCATTGGATTAGTTCATTTAGTATATTTATTTAATATTAGTTCCATTGATTAGTGGGTTAAGTAGTTTATTCTTTTTAATACTTATTTGCTTACTTGCATACTTAGTTAGCTAGAAGATTAGTTAGATATTTAGTTTAGTAGTTACTTAACACATCATTAGTTGGAAGGTATAGTTAATTACTTATTTAATTATATAATTAGTTAGTCATTTATTTTACATAATTAAAAGTTTACTTAGATTAGTAGTGACTAATTAACGTCATTAGTTTTTTAAATAGTTAATTACTTACTTAAGTAATTATTTAGTTAAAAAATGTCTTCTGAAAAGCCAAACAACCCAAACTACCGGCGCGACCCGGAGTGATCCGGCTTGGTTGCATTGCGATTTGATCTCCATGGCGGAGAGAAAAGTGCAATGTAAATATTGCGACAAAGTAATATTCGGCGGTATTTATCGTTTAAAATTTCATCTTGCGAGCATGAAGGGAAATGTTCTTCCTTGCACGCGGACTCGCCGGAGGTCGAGCTCGATTTCGTAGGCACCTACAAGCGATGGAGCAAACGAAGGAAACTAGCGAAAAGACATAAAGAGACCGTCCGAGAAGAAATCCAACAACGGGAGACGATCCGTACACATTTACGGTACCGGGACAAGAGAGGCCGGATATTTTTGGAGACGAAGAGTACGAAGGTATGGGAGGTGTTACTCGCCAAACGTTGTTCGTTATTCTATTTTAAAGGATAATTAAGTAGCCTTGATACTTAAATGTTTTTTAAAAAAGATGAACTCTCGCGAGGGATGGAAGCAAGTCGAAGATCATTCGCCGAGGAAGAGTTGCATAGACATACCGGCCGAATGATGGGTCGAGGGTGCCGGAAGTGGGAGTGGTCGAGGTAGCGGAAGAGGATCCAACAACCAACCGCGAAGATCGGGTTCATGATCTCGCACGAAGACGACGACCGGCGGTAGGTCCCGTGGATCCGGGAATCACCAGACCACGTCAACGTCGAGCAACAATCGCGACGGCGATGAAGAACCTCGAATTATGTAAGGATAGGATTGGCCGGGCAACGTCGAGGTGGTTCTTTCACCACGGCATTCCGGCGAATGCCGCGAAGGGACCATACTGCGAGAACATGATCGACACGATCGCGGACGTCGGGAGGGAGTGCTGGTCCCGAACCCGAAAGGAGATATACAATGTATATCTTCCTATGGAGGTGCAAGAAACAAAGAAGTATGTGCGGTCATTTGAACGCATGCAGGAGGAACGAGGTTGCACGATAATGGCCGACGGATGGACCGGTAATTAAATTTTCGTTTACTCGTTCATATTAGATGTATTAACATTCTTTTTTGGTATAACTTATTTATCATCTTATACTTAACGAGGTATTACTAGGAAGACTATGATCGATTTCCTAGTGTACGATCCAGCCAAGCACGGTCTTTTGGAAGTCGGTCGACGCATCAGGACAGGTAAAGAATGCAGAGTATCTTTACCAATTGATAGATGGAGTGATAGAAGAAATAGGAGAGAGCCGGGTAGTTCAAGTAGTCACAGACAACGCGGCGGCATACAAGGCGGCCGGTCAGATGCTTATGGTCGAAAAGACCCCGAAAGTTGTATTGGACACCCTGTTGCACTCTTTAGATTTGATGTTGGAGGATATATGCAAGGATCCTCGAATAGACGGGGTAGTTAAGCTAGCCAGTTTATTTCTTCATTTATTTATAACCACAACTTTGTCCTTGCACTTATGAGGGAACACACGAGGGCGAGAGTTGTTACGGCCCGGTGCAACCCGGTTCGCCTCACTATATTTCCTTAGAAAGTTTATTGAGTCGAAGAGAGAGCTCTAAGCTCGAATGGTCATTTCACTTAGGGTTGGGGTAGTTGGATGGCAAGATGTAACCCATCGGGTAAGAGAAAGGGGGGAAAAGTAGAAGAGACAATAGAGAGTGGAGATTTTGGAAAGTTGTAAAGAAGACGTTAGACATCGTCCAACCCATAGTGAAGGTACTAAGGATAGTTGACGGAGATAGAAAAGCGGACATGGGGTATTTATATGATGCGATTGAGAGAACGAAAGAAGAAATCTCCAAGAGCCGTGTCCGAGCTTCGCCAAGTGGTGGGATATTATAGATCGTCGGCGGGAGCGTACATTACATCAACCGATACATGCGGCGGGTATATTTTCTTAAACATTTACTAATCTTTTTATTATTCAAAGTTGTGTATAACTTGTTTACTAATACTATTTGTTTCGTAGGTTACTTTTTCAACCTAAGATCTTTATAGTCCACATTTGAGGCGACGAACGAGCTATTAGATGACGTGAAGAGCGTCATCCGACGGTTGCTTGGTGACGACGACCGGGCTATTATCGCTTACCTTGCAAGATGTATGATTACGAAATGCGGAGTTATCACTTTGGAACGAGCGAGAGTTGAGCAGTTTGTGTGATGATACTAAGTCGGGTACGTAGAAATGTTTTTCATCACTTAATTAATTAAAGCTTACTTAGATAATAATGCACGACATTCAATTTATGCGAGTCGATTGGTGGATGGACCGTGGTAAAGTACCGGGGTACGAGGACTTGACGGACGTAGCCATCGGGGTCTAAGTCGAACCACATCGGCTTCGGGATGCGAGCGAAATTGGTCTACATTCGAACTTGATTCACTTATGAAAGCAGAGAAATAGGTTGACATCGAGAGGCTTGAAGACCTCGTGTATTGTCGCTACAACGTGAGGTTAAAGTTGAGGAATTTGGATAGAATGAAGCGAGAACCGGATGGAGCAAAGAGTTGGATAGCGCGAGCGGCGGGACGTTCGGTCGACGAGCCGCCAATTGAAGAGGAGGATATCGATTTGGATCGAATCTTCTACGAGAAGAACTCCGCAGAAGCGTAGATGGTAAACGACCGAGAAGGGTTGGGAGAACCGGAGTTCAACCCCCGAAGACCGACAATGGGCCGAAGGAGTGCTCGACGATGTCCCTTTAGCCGAAGAATTCCGGATCCCTCCCTCGGCTAAAAGCGCCGGAGAAGACCGGAGAAGGAACTAGCCAAGGTACGCGAAGTAGACGAAAAGGTAAACAAGTTATGGTGATCCTTTTGATATTGCGGATGCGTACGGTCGAAGACGATCGAGAAGATACGCGGAGCCGAACATCCGAGTGCGGTACCCGGACGTCCAGGGATTCGTCGTCGAAAGAGTAGCGACGATGATGGTGCTCGATATGGGGGCACGGACACTTTACGAGTACGGGGACCTCGGATCCTCCCATATCTCCTACCACGTCGCTACGTTTTGCCGGCGAGGAGAATATACTCGTGCGACCCAAGATACCGATCATGGTAGAAGGCCGCCACAAGGTAGAGGAGGTCATCGTAGCCGTAGGTTGGAGACGAGAATACCACGATGCCTCCGACTATGTGCGTGATTCATCCCGAAGGCTCTTGGTTCCCTACGTACGATCAAGAAGTATTGTGGAATGAATTATGTGGAGTCATCGGATACTTCGATCCGAATCGACACATAGTTATGGTGACTCGTTTGGATCAAGTCTTAGGATAGTTTCCCGAGGACGAGACGAATATGATCGTCGTGTGTACATGTATCGAAGCTTTGTACTCAGCAAATGACATGGGGAGAGTACATCAACTACCTATTGTACAAACACATCATGTTGGAATAAAATTGATGCATTATTTGTTTAAATCATGTCATTTAATTTATCCAATTTTTCTGTATTTTTTCAGATTTTTTTCCGCATTTTTCTTATTTTTTTGAATTTTTCAAAAAAAAAATTTATTAAAATAAGGGGGTCGCGACCCGGTCGCGACCGGGTCGGCCTGGGGGTCCCGCGACCCGGTCGCGACCCCCGACCCAACCCTCCTTGGTGACAACCATGCGAGTAAAGTACAATTTAAAGTGATTTCCTTGCACAATGCCCCACCCCCACGGTAGTAAGATCTAAGGTGGCCACTGGCCGGCGGTGACTGGAGTCAGTGGCAGGGCACACCTGCTGCATCTCTCCCGCCCAAGCAAGAGCCTAAAGTTGTAGATCTCACTTTGGGCCACTTTGGACGGAAGATGATGTCCCAGTGCTGCCGCTCTCTACAGCACCTCCGCCACCGACATCCATTCAGGTCCTTGGGTCTCAACAGTCCATTGAAACCAAGAATCACGCAACATCTTGCTGAGATTGCTTCCACATAGCCTTGTTAACAACGAGGCAATAGCAAGACGTGCACTTGCACGATGGCACAGAACCTCATTAGTCATTACTTTTATTTATGGGTTGAACTCTGATGAAAACTGAACCAGACCAAAAATGAAATAAATCAAATTTTATCATGAATAAATGAAATATATATATATAATTGCTATCAACGACATTTGTGTATCCCAGTATAAAATATAGCTATTTAAAATGTTTAAACTTATAAATTAACTTCGTTCATGCATTAAAAAGTCAACTACATGTAATATTCTTTAACTCTTGCCCTAAATCGAACCAAAGCAAAGTAGACCATTTCAATTCAGTTCAAGTTTGAATTGTTCTAGCGGCACCTGATTCAATTTGTTAATTTGAAGCATGGTTGGGAAAAAAAAAATAAGATGATCAGAATAGGACTCTGCCATGCCCAATCCAAATTCCTCCGTGTAGGACTGATCCTACGCTGATTCCAGCTGTAAATTGGCTGATCCCATTGAATATTGAATCCAACTCAATCGGACTGAAACAACCTGGATTAACACTCCAGAGCCCAAACTGCGGATCCCAGCATAGAATCCAGCCAAATCGACCTGATTCATAAGTCAAACTGAGTCACCGCCGAGTCAGGCCAATTCTTGGCTTCATCCCAATCAAGAGCCCTCGACTGATCCAGAGCTTGCCTTACATGATTAAAAGAAACCTCTAATCAGAACCTAACTAATTGTGTTCGCATGTAATGCTCTAAAGCATGGATTGCAAATTGGCCAATCTAGATTGGGATTGGCACATGTAGACCCGATCCTGGGTGCAGGTCGGAAGGAATTTCCGTTGAATTGGGCTCTAAGGTAACAGATTGACTCTGGACAGGTGAAAAATGATGGAGTAGAGATAGGGGCAATGATGGCACTTAGGTGTGCAAACAAGCAGAGCCGAGGCGAGTTGTATGGTGTTCAAGCTCGAGCTAGAGTTTGAACTAGTATGTTGAACCTTTGTTCAAACTTGGTTCGTTTATTAATCGAGCCAAGTCGAGCTCGAGCTTGAGTAGTAGTTGGACTAAAATTCAATCCGTATTGAAACTTAAGCTATATATGAACCATAGATCGTGGAATTGGCCGATCCGGATCAGAATCGGCCGATTCCTAGATCGGATCGGCCATTGCCGATCCGATTCTTGGCCAAAGGACCGATCCGGAAAAAAGATCCAGCAGAATCGGTCGGGATCGGCCGGATCAGTCGGAATCGGATCGGAATCAGAATCGGATCGGCCGAATCGGTCGGGATCGGAATCGGAATCGGATCATTTTTTTCTTTTTCTGCTATTCCAGTCGGATCAACCAAGATCAGGCAGAATCGGTCTGAATTGGTCCAGAATCGGATCGGAATCGGATCATTTTTTTTTGCTTTTTTTTGCTTACCGATTCTGTATCGATTTTCTTCCATTGGATCGACCAGAATCGGTCCGAGCCGATCCGAACCGGATCGGATCGGTACCCACCAATCCCGATTCTGATTTCGATCCCGCGATCCTTGATACAAACTCGTTTATAAAACTCATAATCAATAAAAAGTCATTTGTGAAACTCTAGATTTAACTCATTTATGAAACTCGATCTAAGTTGAAACTCAAAATTTAAATTATTTGATATATTTAAGTGACAATATATAATTATCTATACTCATAATTTAATTTTTAAAATAATATTCAATAGAATATTTAATCGAGTTACTCGCAAGTTTATTGAGTTGAGTAAGAGTATGTTCAAGCTCAGCTCATTTAATGAGTCGAGCTTTATTTTTTGTTCAAGCTTATTCATTTAACATAATAAACAAGCCGAGTTAAATTTTTATCAAGCCGAGTTTCGAACTACTTGTCGAGTGTACTGGTTCGTTTGAACCCCTAACGGCACTGCCCTTGTCCATCCACCATCCGGATTAGATCAGAATCGGCAATCGATCCACCCTAGATATCTTTTTTTGTACATTTTTCAACTTTTTGAAGAACCACCCAGGACAATTCTACATTAGCTTTTTTACCACAAATCGACAAGCTGGCCAATCTAATTCCGATCAGGAATTCTTTGCTCTAAAGACAGCAGCTGTTGTCGACATGACATCAAGGCTCAAGCCCCATTTTCTCTGGTCTTTATTCCTTTTTTTTGCATTTACTTCTCTTTTCTTTATTTCTTTCTTTTGTTTCAAAATTGATATAGTGGCTCACCTTGTACTCATATAGGATATCCAAATTCAAAAGATATCAGCCGTCATAACCCCAGTAATCTTTAACATGTAGCTCTTACAATTACAAGCATGGTCCATCATACAGCATATCCATTGGAATATGCAACAAGCATCCTCATGGTTAAAACAGTTCATTTAAAAAGATTACAACTTGTGTCATACCCTTTTGTATGATGTAAAATCAACAAGGTACTAAGAAAGATTAATAACATGCTTCACAATTAACTGAGTCAAATTTCATCATAATATAATGGTGTCATGCTGACAGTACGAACATTTTATTTCTCTAAGACACTATTTGATCTGTTTGCATTACCATACCATTCTTAAGATTATCTCAATCATCCCAAAAACCATCAAACAAGTAAAACCAAAGGGTTTCACCTTCAGGGACAATGGGACACAAAAAATAAAGACTTCTAAACTAATGGGTACTTGAGTTAAAAGAACCTGGAGGTGGTTTTCAGTGGGGTTAAGCAAGATACGATTACCAATATTGTTAATTCATCAAAAGGTAATTGACAAGAAATTTGAGAATGACACTACTTCAATTTATGCATCTAATCACGCGATGCAAAAAGGTCCTTTCCTTTTCAAATCTAAGATAAGAAACCATCATGATCTAGATATTATGTTTGAGTTCCAGACATAATAAAAATAACACACTCAATGTAGAACGAAAAAAGATAATTTGACCTGAAAGCACATATTGTCCATCAGGAGTAAATGTAGCTTCAATTGTTAAATTTGGAAATGGTTCCACACTGAATCCACAATGCTGCATACATGAAGATAATGCTTCACTTTATTAGAAATATATATATTATATATTACCTTGGCCATAAATTTAAAATAAACAGATATTAGACATGTTAACGGAAAAAAAAATGCTTGAAAGCTTACCAGGAGCAGCAAAGAATGTCATGACAATCAGCAAACTGATATAAAATAAATGTAGAGGACATCTAAAGCTGAGAGCCTGACAAAGAATCGGGTGTCGATCACTTTCATGTCACGACTTTAGTGTTCAGCATGACTTTATTTTTATTTTACAAAAACAAATTTAATATCTGAAAAGAAGTAATTATGTAATTACTGTGATTAAATGGGGTAAAGGAATGAAAATCTTCGATCATGTTACTCCTTGTGCGAAGCAGCATGCCCTATGCAAACCATGTGCAAAATATATGGTCGTTAATGACAGTCTAGTTACAAAATGCAATGGCCATCAAGCAAGTACGTTCAACACATGGATGTGCGAGAGCAGTCCCTAAATTTCAGGCTAGAAGGGGAAGATGGCGAGGAAAAGCAAGAAAAGTGGGTTCAGATTGCGCACAACCAATCTGAAGGAATTTAAGCCACTGAGTGGGTGCTAAATTGAGTAAAAAATTACAGAAATAGAAGCAGAATTCAAAAAAAGAGATCAAAATGTTACTAAAAATAAGATGGTTAGAGAAATCAGAAAGCATATACATCTGTGGCTAATGCAGGCAGACATCACTGACAGATGACATCTATTAACACAGTAATTAGAGACCAGATAACCAATAAAGAAAGAAAACTCAAACACGCAGAGATCACTGGCAAATAACATCTGTGGCTAATGCAGAAATAATATAACATATAACCAATAAACAAAGAAAAAACATCCATTGGAATAGCCTTTCAGAGACTCCCCCAAAAAATTTATCTAGGACTTAAAAATTGAATATTTATACCTATTTTATAATGCCATTATTATGCTTGGTTCCAACTTTGAGAGATCAAATTTGTTAGAATATTCCTATATTGTGTACTGAAAAATAACCCATCTAAATTTAAGTATGGTTTCTACACCACCTATAGCATCAAGGTTTTGAGTTGGATGGCCCATTAAGTTTAACAATGTATCAGAGTCCATGGTTTAGTCCAGGCCTTATGTGTGTGCATCTGTGTTTGTGGGCCACATGACCTATGTTATCTAAGGCACAAGGTGCCCAAAGCGAGGGGAAGGTCGCCTTGCCTCAGGTGCTTGAGGCTAGATACTTTTTTAACATATAAATAATATATATCATTCAAACTTTTGAAGTTTTAAAAAAGACGAATACAGGAAAAGTATGCCTAAGTTAACATGGCAAGACATCCAATACAACTTGGAGGAACTAAGCATATGGGAGGAGTTAGAGGAAGACCGTAGTGCATGAAAAAGACAAATCCATATAGTCGACCCCAATCATTTGGGACCAAGGCTTTGAGTTTGAGTTTGATTCAAACTTTTGAAGAACACAAAAAACCCACTTCTAGGGCCTGCAGGGCGTCAGGATGTCAAAGCCTCAGGGTGGAAGACTGGACATTGGGGGTTTTGTGATGGGTGGAAGAGGATTTTAAGTTACCAGGTCTGGCCCTAACTGGGTCCGAATCCGGATGAGGCGAGGTGTTTTTGCCTCGCCTTAGCACCTAAAATGAGTGCCTCTGATAACAATTAACATAGCATGTGACAAAGTCCAATTAGAACAAAAAACTGACCAACATATGAGGGCACATGTTAAATAATCCCATATTGGGTATTTAAAAAGAGCCTATCAAAACATAAGTATGGTGCCTAGCCTACTCTATTCATAGCCCTACGGTTTTAAGTTGGCTGGCCCATTAAGTTTAAAAAATTCATTGATTTCTTTTTTTGCAGATATCCAGATGGATACTTGATGGGGACCCGGTCCGGTCCATTTTGGGGTTTATTTACGTTTACGTCCTTACGGACTTCATTGTAAATATTTGAAATTTGTTTTAGTCTTTTCCTTTAATTTGAGTCCTTACGAGGACATGTATGTAATTAGTCATTTATGGTGTCTTGTTTGTAATAGGCTCCTCTATTTAAGAGGGCCACTTGTTGAAATGAAGAGAGAGTGTTATTGTCCAATTTTTGGAACCCTAGGGGCTGCCCCCTTGTGCTGGGGCGCTGCCCCTTTCTCTTCACCCCCTCCACGATGGAGGTCGTCCAGCTCCACCTCCGGTGCAGACCGGTCCCTTCGCGACCCTCCGGCGTGGGTGCCTTCCCCTTCTCCTCCGTCCAGCGGCCTCCGAGCCATTCTTGCCCCTTCCCCCTTCACCGGTTCGTTTTGCAGCCCTATCGACACCATTCACCCCGTCTCCGTCCGTTTCGACACCTCCGACCGCGTCGATCCCCACCCCTCCGTCCACCCCCACCTCCGGCGATCCCCGGAGTACCTACACCCACCATCCCGATGCTAGAAGCCCTCCCTCGGAGCCCTATCAGACGGAGAAGAAAGGAGGAGGAAGAAAGAGGTCCCGCGTCCGCAGTCCCGTCCGTGCGCAGCTAGGGCTCCGGCGGACGGTTCTGGGAGCACACCCCCGTGCTAGGCTTTGGGCTCCTCCTCCTCCGGCGACGGCTGCAGCACCTCCCTAGCACATCCCCCCCTTCGTCCGGAGGAGACCTTGGCCAGCTCCCAACTTCCGTCACACCCCCTTCCGCGCGCACCCGGCGCCTTCCGGAAGACCCAACGCCGACGAAGACGACGACGGAGGGAGAGGAAGAAGACGCCGGCGCTTCGACGGCGACGGCGACGGCGACGGCGACGCCTTCTCCCGCCCGCGGCTCCACCGCGGCCGTCGACGAGGCGGCGGACGAACGAAGGACCCCGCCCCGATCGAACCCTCGCGCGCTCGCGAGGTCGACGACGGCATCCTCCCGAGGGGTACGCGGCGGCCGGCGAGCCGGCCGCGTCTCCCACCCCGCGGCCAACCGCGGAGGACCACGTCCCCCCCGCGTTAAGTCGCCGGCCGGGCGAACCGGCGCCGGTTCGCCTCCGCCCGGCCGGCCGGCGCAGCGGTTCGCGCCTCCCGCCCGCCCGGTTCGCCCGCCATCGAGCCAAGCCGCCGGTTCGCCTCCCAGGCCGGCCCGACCGCCGGTTCAGGCCGGTTCGGCCCGGTTCGACCCTCCAGAGGCCGGTTTGGGCCTTAAACCGGCCGGTTCAAGCTGTTTGGGGCCGGTTCAGGCCGGTTCAAGCCATTTTGGGGCCGGTTCACGCCCGTTTTGAGAGTTTCGGGCACGGTTCGACACATTTTGGGCCCGTTTTGACCGGTTTAAGTCCGGTTTTGCTTTATTTCATGCATTTTAGGTCTTTTGCGCCTCTTGAAGGCTCGCTTAGCGCCGCGCCGCCGGTCCGTCCCGCCTCGTCCCGCATCAATACTTATGCTAAGCAAGCTATGTTAAAAGGGATTAAATAATACTTGAAGTGAGTACTTCGTTAGACCCCAGATAGTGGCACATCGCTTAGAAATGATATCAAGTGATTGTGGACAAACTCCAACCAAGAAAAAGACAAACCTTATCCCCTCCATAAGCATCAAGAATGTAAATGTTGTTGTCTGTTGTTGTCAAAAGCATGGATTTGCCATCATTACTGAATTTGATATCACAGACCTCAGCTGTATCTCCACCGACCAAAAAAGTATCAAATGGACCCTATAGTTCACAGAAAGATAAGAACAAACTGCCACATAAAACAAGCAAACCAAGAATCTTCAATCTCAAGATGAAAACCTTGTCATATGAACGAGAATCAAACAACTTGATGGCACCACCTTCCATTGCTACTGCAAAAACAAGACCCTGTTGATCAAATGCAACGGCAGGCCTACCACGTAACCGCAGAATGCCCTGTGAACTAAGAGTTAGAATGCATCTCAATAAAATAAAATGACTTTCAGAAAGGTCAAAATTGTGATAAGCACAGCCTCTAACCTGACAGGCATTAACACGAAGATCCCATATCCTCACAGTATGGTCAAGAGAGCCTGACATAAAGCTGTCATTGACAGGAGACATGCAAAGAGAAACAATTCTACAAACAGAAGCCATTCTTTGCATTAGAAAGAATTTAAAAACAAAAAAAAAATCATCATGTTGTTGTACTCTCAGTCTCACCTCTCTTTGTGACCTTTGAAGTAGCGGAGGCACCGATTATCATACATGGAAATGTAACGAAGAGATTCTGGGAAAGAAATGGAAGAAGAAGAATGTTACAAAGACTCTGAATACAGGTGTCCATTAAGTTTCATTATAAGCATAATCAAGATTTGAAGATACCATCGTATTCTTGTCAAGAATATATGCGAAAAAAACATGCTAGTTTAATTTGATGTTTGAAAACGCACCACTTGTTGACCCCAAAGTATATCTTGAAGAACATATGATGCAACTCGGATGATGGGTAAAAGATATCCTATCTGCACCATGCTTCTTGTGGTATGTAGTCTTCAGCAACCTGAGAATGAACAAAAAGTATCACTTGTGTACAATAGAAGTTGGTAAATTGGACTTAACTACAGCAATACAACTATCCTGATGAGCGTCTGCTGTAGTACACTTATCTGCAACTTTCAAGAATTAGGCCCTGTTACTATTTAACCAATAACTGGTTTTGGAGCAAGCTGAGTGAATAGCAGAAAGAAATTGTACCCTATAAACAATAGAAAATTTAAAAATAAAAACCAGTTGCTTCCAACCATTGTTTATGCTTATTTAATAGTTCGTATGCATTTGCAAGAATGATAATTCATTATCCAATGATATTATAGGTTCTATATGAAATGACTATTAGCTATCCTAGATCATGTTTCACTTGCAATGCAACTTTTAGTACCCAAAAAGTATTCATGCACTCCATTTCCACTTCCACTCTAGAATCTGAAATAGCAAAAGTAGTTCCGCACCATATATATTTTTTATCACTACCATGTCAATCTACTGCTTAGAAGATGAGAGTTCCAGGTGAGCTGGGAAATCAAGAATCACGATAACTGGGTAGTTGCTTGTTTCATCCATAAAGGTAGCCTTGCAAGTTAACTCTGTGACAGCCCAAGACATGTGGCTTCATTTTCTTTCCCCTTGCTGAAATTCAAGCAAGAAAAACCTTTCCAAGAACAATTGATGTGGGACAAAAGCGATAAAAACCAAAATATAATGCTGGCAGGAAATGAACTCAACTGGACTGAGATGATAAAACAAAGCTTGAAATAGCTTAACCGGTCTGAGATAAAGCAAGCCGGTCTGAACCATGGAATGCAATCTCCCGAGAATCTCTCGAGATCTCCCGAGAATCTCTTTTTTTTCACACGTCCGAGAAACGAGATCGCCGAGACGAGAATATCCTTATAATATCTTTGGTACCTTGATCTCCTTTGCCTATTACTATTCCTAACTTGTTAGATGACCTTGTTAAGTTTGATTCATATATTTTCAATTTTATTATGGAATCCATATAAGTATTTATCTAAATATTATTGTTTGATAAAATTTTATAACTTAATATTTTTATGACTAAAGATGTATAATTGACCCAAGATGTCATCAATCTTCTATGTTCTATCCATATTGTTCAAGATGAAGTTTTAATCTAACATAAGATTTCTTATATGTCTCATGTTAATAATAGTTCACCATTTCTGTATTACACTTTTAATTCTCTCATATCTTATTTTGATGTTTATTATGAATTCTCTTGTTCTTTTTAAAGAGATTACATAACATTTTACATCTAAACATGTACATTGATTGTTATTTTCAAGATCCAATCTCTTTAGATTTTTTCGAGATCTCTTCTATTCAGCATCTATGAGATCAATCTAGATACAAAATGACAATTCTTGAGTAAGACATACCTTATATAAATGAAATTCGAGATCTGATCTCCCGAGATTTTTCCAAGATTCTCACGAGATCTCTTCTCTTTCACCCTTCCGAGATGAAGCCGAGATCCGAGACGGCAATCCTTGGTCTGAACCAAAGCTAGATCAACTAACCAGGCTGCACCAGTTGGATCCAGCCCTAGACCGGGCTGAATTGGCCTTAAACTGGTCTGAACCGGTCGAAAATTGGCTGGACTGGGCACAGGCCTGTCAAACCAGATAACCGGCTGAGCAGGAACTGGTTTGAGCCACGCACCTTTGGGACCAAGTGAAACAGGTGATCCAAGCACTGTTGACATAAATTGCCGGGTAGCTCAAGCGTGAAGCAAGAGCACATGAGATGGTCCGTCACATGAGAGAGTGACAGGTTGACCGGAGACTGTGTCACATTGGCCACGTGGAAGACTAGGATTGAAGATGAACGTGTGACAATGAAAACACAACATAAGAAAGAAAATTGAGCCACTGTTCCTTTGTCGAAGTGCTTCTGAGGACGGAAAGGAAACAGGGTGGACAAGCTTGTGCAGGTGAGAGGAATCCAGTACACTGGAACTGTGGGAGCAGGATGGTGGGAGAAAGAGACAGCATGGCCAACTGGTGGAGGAAGGATTTAAGGCAAAGAGGTGATTGTTCGGATGAGAGGCTGAGCAGAGGGAAAAGATGATGATGAAGATGTCCAGAAACAGCAGGAACTTCGCTGTAAGGGGAAGGTGACAGAGACAATAAAAGCAGAGGGCTGCAGCTGAAGATCTGGAGGAAGAGTTGACTCATGACTGGAACACGTGCATCAGAGAAGAAGAAAGAGGTGCCAGCTGGATTATCAGTGGGAGCACAGGAGAGGCATTTGGACCATGAGAGGAAGAGATGCAACAGCGAAGACCAGCAGATCCACTCAGCGTCACTGCAGAGATCGTTCTAGATGCAGAACAATAGGCGCCAAATCATCTGGTGTCATTGTCATGCATTGATGGCTGACACCTCATGGCTGGAAGAGGTGGTGCCGGTCCTGCAAGATCTGTGCATCGGTTATAGTGGGGCTCACAAGTCGGGAGCAATGAAGCCAGAGTTTGCAAAAGAAGATGCACAGCTTTCGGCCTTTCATGCAACAGCCACTGAATCCAAGGATCTCTGGTGCAATGGGAAGAAGACGATCAGTGAATGCATACTTTGGACACGTTGCACACGTGGCTAAGGATTGTCAGGCCAAGCAGCTTCTGCCGCAGCACTGAACCAGAAGATCGAAGATCAGGACGTAACTGATAAGTGGAAGATAGATGAATGGCTTGGAGGCTGATGGAGGTGAAGATAAGTAGAGAGAAGGTCATCTCTCGGCCATAAGGTGGGATAGAATGCCTCCTCGGTAGAACAGAATCGCCTTTACAGACTAAGACAACTCCGAAAGTTTCACTATTCCACACTGTGGGAGTACATGATTGGATCCATTTATAGATCCAGAAATATGGCAATTAGACCTAAACTAAAAACACTTAAAAACATGCCCTCGTAACAAAAGAAACTAAATATTTTTTTAAATACCTAGCTAAATTTCTCACTGGCAATTCTTGTGTATAATCCCACAGAACATGCATTGGAAATGTACATTATCTGAGAAGCGAAGCAGAATAGGCAACTAAGGGTTCACCTCACCTCAACTGCCTTAGACAATTGGAAAATTCATGATTTTAAATCAAAATAATAGTTTAAGAATGCAATAAGCAAGTTAGGGAAGATTACCTACATAAAAAGTATTGGTATACTGGTGTATATAAAAATACCATCAATCTACTGCTATAAAATCATTTAATATAAATTTTTTGGTGTAATAACTAATCATTTTAACTTTTAAAATATAAAAACCACAACAATCCTAGAGGCATGTTAAAAAGAGCAAGAAGGAAAGGGATACCATGTCTAGGAGCCTTAAGTTCAATATAAAAGGGACATACCTAAAACATTTTCCCTGATAATAGCCAGTAAAAAGAATGTGCAACTGCCATGTTTAGATGATACAATGCTCTCCATTGGTTTCATCACAAACATGGATGATAGGCCCATGGCCACCCGTTGATCCAGTCCAAATTCGAATGAATGAAGTATGACATATTTGGTAAGGTAAAACATCCAAATAGAAAGGCTTATCATAAAGCCACATCTTTGTCATCAGTTGGCTAAATAGTAAATTGTGAAAATCTTTTCTTCCCATCAGTGGATAAAAGCTTCTCTTGACTTGCAACCAATTAGTTGTATTCTCCTTGCCCGGTCAGAGAAGAAAAATTTGCTTCCACTCTCTTTATCATTTCTATCATTCTTTTGTAACAAGAACAACACTCTTAATTAGGATACATTGATAGAAAAATCATCATTTCAAAGAAAAACAATTTGAATTAAGGTAAGAACCTGACAGAGACACAAGAAAACAAAGATAGAACAACATGGTGACACCAGTAAATAAAAAAAGGTCAGAACCATTGTCAACTCCTTTGCAGGCACATGATAATGCTGACAAAGACAAACTTTCAGGAAGCGTGTCGCAACAACCAGATACCATTCTATAAGTCAATTGGGAATTGAACACTGCATATTCTATGGGGCAATAAAGGTTAAGACACAAAAGAGGAGAGAAGCCTCACTTTGCATTTGCAATGTCATAAAGGCGTATTGAATCATCTTCACTTGCAGTGACCAAAAGATCATCCTTTCGATGAAAGTCCAAAGAGGTGATCTTTCCTGCCTGGAAACTCCAAATTCATTACATGAGTAAGCAAATAACATCCAATGACCAACGGGGATAAGGGAACTGGATAAACAGAAAATACAATTTCAACAGGCCCATATCAGAGATTTCGCCTTACCATTAGATAAGCAAGAATATGTAAAACATACAGAGGAAAATCAAGTCTTATAGTTGGTTTTCCACCTCGAATAGGAATGAAATTTGACAGAGAAAAAAAAAAGACTCTGTTATTACATAGTCAGTGAAGACGGCCCCAACAGACATGCTGCGAACAAATTCATCGTTGAGCACATCGGCCGGCATTGCTGGCTGTTCCTTTTCTGCATTTTATGTATAGATCAACTTGAAATGAAGCAATCAAAAGACCAAACAAGATTGAGTGAGTCAGGAAGGCAGTGCTACCTGCCGGTATCCTCCTGCTCCGGGAGGAAGATGGAAGTCCACCGGAGAATCCTGCCACCTGAGGGAAATGATACTAATTAGTAGAGCTGAAAATGGGTCTAATTCGGTAGCGGAATTGGTATATTCTGATTCTGACAGTGTATTGAAACTGATCCCGTCAACTATTTGAGACATCAAATAATAGTTTTATTTAAAAATAATAGAAAACTGAACACACTTATCAGAGAAAACCGGTTGCGATAACAGCAGCTTGAGACACTACACAATAATTTTATTTTAAAAAATAACATAAAATCGAGCACACTTATAAAAGAAAACCGATAGTGATAACTATTTGGGACATTAAACAAGGCTTTTTATTTTAAAAAACTCATAGAATGTAATCTCTTCATATCTCCCCTAGAGAATAAATGATTTGAAGAAGTAACTAAGAACACGTATGATGATACAAATTTATTTGGCCAATAAGAAACATATAGAAAGGCAAATGTATTTGAAATACAAGCAAGCCTGCCTAGTTTTAAATGGAGGAGGAAAATAAATCTATGGCGGCAGTTGTGAGAGATTGTCGGAGAAGATTAATTCTTTGGCCAATAAGAAACATGCCCTGATAAAAGGACTCGATCAGGAAGAAAACTGGAAGCATCTCTTCTAAGCTCCGTCCATCCTTCCAAATCTCTTCGAAGTGTGCAATTGTCTTTAGATGCAAGTCTCGTGGATGCGAATCTCTAAGTGTGGCTCCCCAGCATCCTCCATTGCTCATCATGTTCTCAGTTCAGCCCCTCTCCAGCTCTACGGCATAGACAGTCTCCAACGAGATAGTTCCACTCCAAGCAAGCATGAATCGAGGGGCGACGAAGGCGTGGAGGCGACTGCGCTCGGATCGTTAGACAAGACAACCGGCACTGCTGGGAGGTCCCGCCAGAGAAAACAGCCTAGGCAGCTGGGGAGACCAAGGCGACGAGACTGAGCGGCCAACGAAAGGAGGAAAAGGCAACGTTTTGTAGGCGGCAGACCGAAGAACCGAAGTTGAAACCGACGAAGAAGGATGGAGACATACCAGGTCGGAGCCGGTAACCGCTCGCCGGAGAAGAAACCCTCCCTCGTCTGCTCGGGATTTGGCCAAATGGGGGGGCAGGCAGAAACGGCTGTCTTCGCAAGGTTAGGTTCTTCTATATATTGACGTCATCCAGATTAATTAAATTAAATTTTTACTAGACTCGGTATTAATCAGATTCCGTCAGGTGTCTTCGGTTGTGCCATGCATCGTACTCCTACTTATTTATTAATATTCGATCAAAATTTTATGATAGTAAACAAGTAAATTCATCTTTTATTCATTCGTGTTGGGACAGGAAATGTGTACCGTTAATAACAAAAAACATTACTCTGCGATATCGGACAAAAGTAATAAAACGTTATATTATCACCTGATTATATGAAAGATAAATAAAAAGAAATGAAGAATATAAAGATACATATATCATTTAGTTTGCTACACTAGTGATTATTTAACTTGCGAGACGATAAGTTAACAAGATGCATGTATGAACATGTTTGTACTGATTAGAAGCAGCACACGTATACATATATACACAAAATTCAACATGAAGAGATACGTTCGATTATCAAAAGCAATTCAGATGAGTAAAATAAACTTAACTCTAAGATTTCATCAGTCAAAAAAAAATCACATCACGTACATTTTACGTGCATAAACACGAAATAATGTTGTTTGAGTTAGGACAAACCTTGGCTTGTGGACGTTGTTGCATGTTTGTGTACCGTCCTTATTCACCTGAAAAATTACATGTTATGAGATTCTCTATTAAATAAACATGAAAACAAAGGAAACTTTGGTACTGACCAATATGGGACTAATAAATGCTGTATCTTATTATCTCGGATAAGGGTGTTCATTGTTCGGTTCAACTCAAAAACTCAAACCAACCCTTTGAACGGTTGATCGATTTGATTTGGTTTTCAAGGTCATATAAATCAAACCAATCCGGTAAATCAAATAACTTGAATCAGATTTTATTAACTTTTATTTTAATTTTTATATATAATAATATATATATTTTAATATAAATAAAATTATTTCTAGAGTACTTAAGGTAAAACAAGTGAAAATTATAAACACATATCCTAAATTTTTGTCGTGGAAACCGGTGATCAATTAATCACGGAGTAGGACATGCATGAGACAAGATTTTTTTAAAAGAAAACTGTACTTCGCAGACATTTATAATACAATCTCTCTCCTGGTGGCTCTTATGAGTCGCTAACATAAGTTATTTGCAGAGAGAACAATGTAAAAAACTTACTTAGATTATAACTTTCTTAATCTATGCCCGAATCTTAACTTGAGTCAAATACTACGATGTCTATTAGATTTACTATCGAATCATTGTCTCACTTATCCGATTTAACTCAACATTCCTAACCTACTTGCTGCTTAACAAATTTTAATATAAAATTACTTAAAATAAACTAAATGAAATTATACATCGAGATATGTAACATATCAAATAAAATTATACATTGACATATATATTATACCATAATAAAATATGATTTGATCCAGACTAAATCAAGCCAAATTAAATTACTTTAGTTTGATTTGATTCGATAAAAAATTAAACATCTCAAAACAATAAACCATACCATACCATGAACACCTATACCCCGTAGGACACTCTAATATAACAATGGACTCACCTAAAATATGTATAGATCGATGTGTGCCACATTAATGTGTTTTAATTCTAATCTAATGAGCCTGTCTCATGATAAGAAAGTATGATAAGGTTTAACTGTTAAGAATATTCTACTCCACCATACCAAGAATAGAGGGAATCTATATATAGATATATACATAGATTGATGATATAGACATTGATTATTTGATCAAATATTAGCTTATATATATGTTGATGATATTCACATACGCCTACCTGTCATGATCTTATTTACCCAATGACATTATACTGTTTATTATTTATGCATAATGCTTTGGTTTAAAACAGGTCTAACATGGTGATAGCATTAAGCTTTTTAGTATATGGACCTGATATCTTTTTAGTAATAAGTCGTTTGAGAGTATTGTTTATCAAAATAAAATTATTAGATTTGATAAAAATAATTGATACAGACCAATATAGCATAAAAATAGTATGATTGCTTTTGGATATAATATAGCAAATATACATCTATATACAATTATGCGCCCCATCTGTGAAAGTAATCACTACATGTATAATTGTGCAACGATAATAAAAACAATGCAAATGGGCATCCGAGAAATATAGTGTTTTCTAAGTGATTTGTCACGTAAATTTAGGTCTCATAGTGTACAATATAATTCATGAAAATGTTTAACATTTACCCTAGTAATATATCCCATGAAATGCGGGGTCACATGAAATGCGGGGTCACCACCCAGCCGATTTTTGGGCCGACTAACCCGGTCCCAACCCCACGACCCCAACCCAATGTATGCTTTAAGATTATTATGTAATTATTTTTATTGCGACCCCGGCCGACCCTAACCCGACTTGGGTCTCGACCCCGTCCTGACCCCGACCCCACGTACCTTGATATATCCCCTAAGAGTTAGGCACAAAAAAGGAATAAAAGTAGACCATATACAAGAAAGGAGAGAATATGTATGTAGAGGCATACTAATGGGGGTGTTCGGTTGCATGATAATGGAGATTTTTATTTTTATTTTTAAAAATTATAAGAAAACTTGTTAAAAGAGATGTTTGGCAACCATGACAATTTTAGGTTTTGAAAGTGATTTTCTTCTTAAACAAAAAAAGAGGGTCTCACCTCTTTCTTTTTTCTTGTGGTCCCCCACTTTGTTTGGTCATGTATGGTAGTTACTCTTTTTTGTTATCACATCCCTCCAAACATGATAATTTTATGTCATGAGTTGGTTCACTTTTTGTTTTAATATAAATTTTTATCATGAAAATGTACAAAAAATTATCATACAACCAAACATCCCATAAGCTAATGAAATGTTTGGTTACAGAGAGGTCCTTGTCATACAGGTAAAGTAAAAGTTTTTTTTTTGTTAAACGAGATATACAAAAAATAATTGATCAAAAGATATCAGAATCTCTCAATGACCGTGGTAGGCGATATCATAGTCAACTTTTAGATACAATATGTTGTTAAATAAGTGGGAGGGGGCAGGTTCCATATTAGAGAAGTGAAACATGACATTCCAAAGTCCATATATGAAAACATTAGGTTGTGTTGAGCTCTTACAATTATATATTTGTCCTCTAATTTTTAACATTTATTTTCAATAAAAGGAGAACTTCATTGCTACATAGTAAAGTGACATAAAATATCAAGACCAAAATAATATTAGAAATTGCTATCACTGTCAATTTTCAAATTAATATTGATATTAATCCTAAAAAAATTGACTAATAGTATCAATCTTGAAACTTGCCATCTAAGCAAAATTACTTGGCCATGTTTAGTTACATTATTAGACATTTCTATCAATGATCAATTTTACGATTGATATTAATTACAATCACTAAGAGGTATTTGGTTAATAATATCAATTTAGAAATTTGTAATGAAAACAAAACATGTTATTTTGGCTAGAGTATCAAAAATGACACTATATTAGTGTTGATATAAATATTTATAGAAGTTAATGCCTTGTTTGGTAACACTATTAGACACATCTATCACTATTAATTTTAAAATTGATATTGTTGGTAATCACCTTAAGGTGTTTGGCTAATAGTATTAATTTTAAAATTTGTAGTGCAAACAACACATGTTATGTAATACAAGTGTGGACTTGCATCAATTTTGATATTGATACTCCATCTTCTAGAAATATCAATATCAATATTAATATAGTACCATTTTTGATACTCTAACCAAACGTGCTATAAAGTATCAATATCAAAATTGATACAAGTTGACACTTGTATTATATTTCATATTTTGTTTAATTTCAAAATTGATATTATTAACCAAACATGTCTAGATGATTGCTAAAATTGATAATGATAGAAGTGTTTGATAGTGTTACCAAATAAGACCTAACGCCCTGTTTGGTAACACTATTAAGTACCTCTATCACTAGTAATTTTAAAATTGATATTGATAGGAACCATTAAGAAGTGTTTGGTTAACTGTATCAAACAAAGCATATCATGTAATACAAGTGTCAACTTGTATTACTTTTGATATTGATACTTCAACATTTGAAAATATTAAAATCAATATTGATATAGTACCAAAAATGAAACTCTAACCAAACAGGGCATAATATAAGTGTCAACTTGTATCAATTTTAATATTGATACTTCAAATCTAGAATTATCAATATCAATATTGATATAGTAATATTTGTATACTCTAGCCAAACAAACCATTAGGTAATGCCCTATTCGTTTAATGGCTTGTTTGGTTAGAGTTTCAAAACTGATACTATATCAATATTGACATTGATATTTTTAGCTTTCTAAATGAGCCCCATGCATATCAATTAAAAAAGAGGAGACATGTAAGGAGCTATTTGACTTTGGTTGTCCTGTCCCTCGAAAAGTCTGAAAGGCAGGTATATGGAGTTGCACTGCTCATTGGTCAGCTCTAATCGTAGAAGAAGGCTGTTGATCTGACTAGTTTATTCTAATACTGACTAGTCTCTTTCCCCCATTGGCTGATCTTCCATTTACCGTTAACCAGTTTCCAAATTTAAAAGCTAATTTTGACTGCAATTTTTCCTGTAATCGGACATTAAGAGAAGGATTAAATAAAGACTTCAATGTGATTAGCTTGAAGCAGTCTTCATGCTTGTGTCCAAGGATACCACGGAAATGGCAAAATTTGGTTCTTCTTTCAAAGGCAACTTCGAAAACAGCTTTGTTCCCTGCATCAAGAATGACAGAGATTTCCGTAAGTAATGGCTCATATATGTTCAGAGAAACCTTAATTCTTGCAAATAAACTTCGTGCATCAGCTATCTCCTCATATGGCATAATTGGATTTCCAACTTGTGAGGCTAAGAGCATAATTGTTTCGACGATAAGCGATTCCTAGAGGAGATCATAAATCCTCATCTATAAGTCTACAGAATTGAGGGCGTAAGCTGAAGGAGGGGTATTTGGCCGAGCTCTTTCAACTAAAACTAAATCGTTGTTGTAAAACCAAGGTGACCTTCTGCATATTTTGATAACTTCATCTTCTCCTTGTAGGGATAGCAAGAAGGAATCATTGGGATAGTCCAGCAAGGTCCAAGGAGCCAACGGTTTCCACATTTTGCCAATTCACTCGACTAGTCCGGCCGGCCTAATTCTTTCCTTTGTTAGAACAGCAATAATGAGAGATCTTTTCCATTTCTACTTGTCAGCTTGAGGAGATTCTGGAAGCCTAACCGGCTGAGGAGTGCTTGAAGATTTGAGGAGATACTGAAATTTACTAACTATGTCTTCCTCTTCGGGATTAGGAGATGGCATCCCGTCTTTCATTCATGCAGAGGAGGAGGAGAAGGAAGATATAAGAGCAAGCCAGAGAGGGGTGGAAGCACACCTAGGCCTGGAGAAGACAGTAAACAAGCTTGCAGATAGCATCAAGAAAAACTTCTTGGAGATGGAACCTCCCGTTAGGAGCCGGTGAGATACAGATAAACAAGCAGCATTCCCATAAAGTCTGTGAAGGAGCGATGATCGGAGAAAATCGGAAGGAGATCGAGCTCGGGCCCAAAGGTCCCGAGAGATTCTTCGAACTTTCCTCTCAACGAGAGAGAACTCCCGCTCAAGCGAGCGAGCACGCCACCGCGAGGTTGTTTCCAAACGGGCCGGGCCAGGCCTTAGACGACGATGTCCTTCCTGATATTTCAAATTAGTATCTCTTTTGACGATGCTGTCTGCTACCGATATTAAAAATGTTAGTATATTAATTTATGAGAAAAGTCCCTATAAATGTCAGCGTATTATTACGAATGCGTACATGCCCTCAATTACTATTACGTGGCAAAAATATTAAGATTGCCAAACGTATGAACATTAATAGTCAACAGAGATGTGCATAGATCGGATGGATACCCAAGAAGGACAAGCTTGAACAACACGTTCAGGTGAGTTCAAATCAAATTAATATATCGAAACATTAATTTAAAAATAAATCTCAAATTTTATTCGTGCATGGATAAAGTCCGATTGATCTTTAACATGTTAGTGATAAATAAAATGTATTTTTAAAATTAAATTTGTGCCGAAGGGGCACTAAGAATAGACAGGGATAGATTTTAACTTAATGTGTAAATTCCTAGGAAGCCGTTGCAACGCTGTAACCGTCGCATTCGAAAGATTCTGGACTTGTATAAAATTTTAAGATACATATATTAAATATCATTTTTTCATTTGAAAAAAAGTTATTATGTTTAGTTTCTGGGCTGCATATTTACAATTTACATGCCGTAGTGCCCGGAGAGCGCCTTCGGCTACGGCTTCGAGCTTCCCTTCCACCGTCACCGTCCTCTCCGTTCTCCTACCGGGGCGATTTCTCCGATCATCTGCGGCGCTGGAGCGTCTGTTTCAGCGAGCCAATGAGGGGGAAATGGCGAGGGAATCGAGGCAACTAGTGCTTCGCCGGGAATTGGAGATCGGAGTCCACTAGACTTCCGGGGGTGAGATCTGATCCTACGACGAGCTCTTCCGAAGCGGCGTCCCAGCTCCGCCGCCACCATTAGCCAATCGACGAAGCCACATGGCGGGGGCCGTCTCGGCGCTCTTCCTTCTGGACATCAAGGGTCGCGTCCTGGTGTGGCGCGACTTCCGCGGGGACGTCTCTGCCGTCCAAGCGGAGCGGTTCTTCACTAAGCTTATCGAGAAGGAGGTTAGCTCGCAGACTGGGTTTTTTCTGAAGCCTTTTGTTTTCTTCATGTCTAGAGATTGCGTCGCGGGATTTCCTAAAACTGAGAAATAATGGACCATGATGACTGTATATGTGTTTTTATTTTCTTAATGAAATTCATTCCTAGCCACCTTCAGATAGAAAAGAAGAAAAAATGATGGCAGAATTACTGAAAATATCCTTTCTATTTGATGCAGGGCGATCCAGAATCTCAAGATCCTGTGGCACATGAGAATGGCGTGTCATACATGTTCATTCAACACAATAATGTGTTCCTGATGACAGCATCTAGGCAGAACTGTAATGCTGCCAGTATTCTTCTCTTTCTTCATCGTGTTGTTGATGTGAGTTTTTATTCTTCACACTTCAATCATTTGATTTACCTGCTCATTTTTGCACCCATAGCTTGATTACGTTTACTTTCTCCCTTCCACTTGGTTACATGTGCAAGTTCATTGCAATTGTAGGTATTCAAGCACTATTTTGAGGAATTGGAAGAGGAGTCTCTCAGGGATAACTTTGTAGTAGTGGTTAGTAAGATTACTCACACAACTTTTTTTTTCATTAGGATTGTCCCGTGTTAAATATTTGACCAAGAAAAATTGCGACTTTTTGTTCCTAAAAGGTAATTTTTCTGTTTTTTGAGCAGTATGAACTACTTGATGAAATAATGGATTTTGGCTACCCTCAGTACACTGAGGCGAAAATTTTGAGTGAGTTTATTAAGACTGATGCATACAGAATGGAGGTTATGCAAAGGCCACCGATGGCAGTAACAAATGCAGTTTCATGGAGAAGTGAAGGCATACGGTACAAGAAAAATGAAGTAGGGTTCTCCTCATCTGATTTGTTATTCAGTATGTCTGCTATATTTTAGTATGATAACCGATTTACTTTTTTTAAGGTATTCTTGGATGTGGTGGAAAGTGTAAATATACTTGTTAATAGCAATGGTCAGATTATACGTTCTGATGTTGTTGGAGCATTGAAAATGAGAACATATTTGAGGTTGGCTGATATTTCCCTGACTTTTCTATTTTTTAATAAATTAGACAACAAAATTTTTTTCATGTTACTTTCTATAATGTTTCTTGTTAATTTATGTTGTTGCATCTTGGCTTTTTAAGCAAAAAAATCATAATTGAATTTATATGTAAATGCTTAAATGCACAAAGTGCATGTTTTTAGTAGGAAGATTGTGATTACTTTTTCTAATTGTTCATTTTAATATAAATTTCTTAAATGCTTATAAGGTGTCTTAGAGTTAACAAAGAACCAAAGATGAAGGGCTCCTTTACAGCTTTGTACTTCTGAGTATGGGTGCAAATGAACCGATACACTCGACAAGTAGCTCGAAGATAGGTCAATAAAAGCTCGGTTCGGCCCATTCATTATGCTCGTTCATTATGTTAAACGACCAAGTTTGAATAAAAAATAAAGCTCAATTCATTAAATGAGTAGAGCTTGATCAGGCTTTTGCTCTACTCGATAAACTCATGAGTAGCTCGATTAAATACTCGAGTGAATATATATTTAAAAAACTTAAATTATGAGTATTAATAGTTATATATTGTCACTTAAATATATAAAATAAGTCAAAATAAAATTTGATTCGAGTTTAAACTTGGGTCAAATTTTATAAATGAGTTAAAGTTAGAGTTTCACAAATGACTTTTGATTAATTTTGAATTTTATAGATGAGTTTGCGTTGAGTTTGAGCTTGAATGCGAATTGAGGTTGAGTTGAACTGCTATTTGAGCTCGAGCTCGGCTCAATTAAGTAACAAACCAAGCTTGGACAATGGTTCGACTTGTAAAAGCTCGAGATAGAACTTGGACTTGTGTAAAATAAATGAGCCAAGCTCGAACACTATACTCGACTCATTGCGCCCCTACTTCTGAACTGGTACAGTAACTTGTTGGCCCTTCTAGCTGTACATATCATGGTTCGCTGGGTTGCGACCCGGGCCCGACCCGGTTGCTTTTGGGGCCGACCGACTCGGTCCCGACCCCAAGATCCCGACCCCAAAATTATTTTTTTATTATTATTTTGGCGACCCCGGCCCAACCCGGGTCGGTTTTGGGCCCAACCGACCTGGTCCCGACTCCCGACCCCACCTTCCTTGGTACATATTATCCACACTTTCTAGGCCAAATTTCTATATGCTTTAAGGTTCATACAAAAGATATCCACATGGAATCCATAAGCAATGATTCCTTAGTTGGGCAGTTTGGTTTCAATAATTGAAGAGTTCACAATTAGATGTCAGTGGGAAAATTTGATAACTTTGTATGTCAGTCTTTATAAACTTTATAATATTATACCTGTAGTTAATATTGGTCAAGTAGTATAATGGTGTAAGTTAAGTATGTAACAAAATATCTCTTTTACTTTTCTTTGTAAGGGTTGGCTCATCTGTTTGTCTATCAGTTCCCTCTTCAACCATGGGGCCGGTTAGGTGTTGGACGATGTGGCAGTGACTCAGTGATGAGGAGGGGACAATGTGGTGGAGGCAAGTTGGGGGACGGCTGCATGATGGTGGTGATGTAGTGGCAGTGCAGGAGGAGCAATGCTGGAGATGACATGTATAGCCATATGGTGGAGGATGGCTTGGTGATGGAAATAAAGGATCTGCGCTGCACAGTGGCAGACGTGGTTTTAGGAAAGAATAAGTGTGGCAAGGTGGGGATCCCATGACCGGCAGCAAGGTCAAGGACTGTGGAGAGTCAAGAGTGACAAGGTGGGGATGGCATGATCACCAGCAAGGTTAGGTGCTGTGGAGAGTGGTGAGGTGCAAGCATTATCACATCTCGCTTTCGTCCATTGGAGAGAAGAGTTTTGGAGAGGTCTCGGGAAAATTTTAGGAGATTAGATATTGATATGTTAGTGTAAAATGACATAATAATCTCTTTAAAAGAAGATATAAGACTTGAGGATCAAGACTGGACAAGTTGACAAAAGGAAAATTAAGACATATAGGAAGAGTGATCATTGTTATTAGAAGATAAATTAATAGTTCTAACATGGAATCATGGATCTAGGCTTTTTCTTGAGCAATATCAAGAGAAGAGATCAATTTGAATAACTTTTACATCTATAGTCATATAGAAATCTTAATTTATAAAATATAGTAGAAATGAGTCGACAACACCCAGATAAAACTTTGGATATATTTAACAATAGAGTTGTTAAGATGTGGAAACTTCATAAAATCTTCTAATTGAATTAATAATAGGAAAAAATGAGAGTTAATATGAATGATATAGACAATTTGTATAAGCATAGAGCTCTAAAGTTAGACTTATCAACATATGGTGGAAAATAAAGAATAATAGATATTTATATAAATCTCATATCAGTGCTCTTGTTTTTCGGAGGCATGCAGAGAGAGCTTCTCGGGAGATTTCAAGAGATTCTCAAGAATTTGCATTCTATGGCAAGGTGGGGGATGACGTGATGAAATCAAGGTAGGATGGCAATCATGGCATAGTATCTGTGAATGAGGATGCCACTATGGTGAGGCAAACAGCAGGAGGAGAGGGAAAGCTTCTCTTTCCTCTCTCGCTCTTCCAAGGGTGGCTTCAGCCGGTGAAGGGGAGGGGCCGAGGGGGTTTCAGTTGTCAGCGGGGCACAACAGCTGGGTGGACTGGACAAACGTGATGGCGGGCAGCCTAGTTAATCCAGTGTTGGGGGGGTGGGTCTCCAGGGCTGAGGTGCCATCCGGTTTGGTTGTCGGCAAGGCAATGCGGCTCAGGCACAATGGCAAAAACCCATGGTGGGACTCTCAAACAAGGGGAGGGGGAGAAGAAGGGGGTATTGGAACAGGGGAGGAGTGAATTTGAGAGAGAGGTGGGCAGAGGGCACTGAGAACTGGGGGGGGGAGGTATCTCAGGATGGAGGGGAGGGAAAAGTATTACCCGAGAGGAAAGAGAAAAACTCACATTTTTTCCTTATTCCCCTTTTCTTGTACAAAATTGACTTTTTTATAGAATCTTAATTTTTTTACAATTTAAACCCTGTAACATTTTAAAATAAAAAGTCATCCTTTCTTAAATTTGAATGCAAGTAAAATTTTAATATTTATAAAATATGATAAATTTGATATTGATGTCCATCGAATCTGAATGGTGACATAAAATCTTCTTGAATTTGTCTTCGCTGCATACAATCTGATAAAAAATGCATCAATCCTGACATAGATTTCTGTGTATAAGGCTCATGGAAATTGCACAAGTTTTTAGCTCCACCCACACTTTTGCAGTTTGTTATGTCGAATCTATTTGGTTATTAAATTTCAACACTTCCTTGATTTTTGTTCGCAAAATTCCGTTGCATCTTATTTATTGTTTAATTGATGATATGCAATAAGCACAATCACAAAAGTGTTCTTGCCATATCATGCACCATATACCAGCAATTTCAAGTGATAATTCTTGATACAAGAACCAACTCGGCACTTTGCACTGCAGCGGCATGCCCGAGTGCAAGCTTGGTTTAAATGACAGACTACTCTTGGAAGCTCAAGGTCGATCGACAAAGGGTAAAGCTATAGACTTGGATGATATTAAGTTTCATCAGTAAGTGACCACCTGTAATTATGACTCCTAATGTTTGTTTCTTGACATATAATGCTATTGCTTATGGCTAGCTTTTTATATATAAAAAGTGATTTCTTATTCTGGATAGCTATATTCTGGGCTAGGTGTGTGCGTCTTGCCCGTTTTGAAAATGACAGAACAATATCCTTCATACCACCTGATGGATCTTTTGATCTGATGACATACAGGCTGAGTACCCAGGTTTACCAAGCAACTGTCAATTTGTTATTCATTATATAATTTAGATTAATATCTTTGCAGTACTTTGGTACATTGTTTGAGACCCGTATCTGTTAGGTGAAACCCCTAATCTGGGTGGAAGTTCAAGTAGAACGGCATTCAAGAAGCCGGATAGAATTTACGGTAAAAGCGAGGAGTCAGTTTAAGGAACGCAGGTACTTCATGACCCTAGGCATTTAGCTATAAGCAATTGTGTTTTTCTTTTTCATATTTTTCTAATGCAACCTGCCACTTCATTTTCATTCAGCAACGCCACTAATGTGGAAATTGAGTTGCCTGTACCATCTGATTCTAGTAATCCTAACGTCCGCACTTCGATGGGATCTGGTGTGTATGCCCCAGAGAATGATGCACTACTCTGGAAAATTAAATCCTTCCCTGGTGGCAAGGTATGTTCCAACTTCCAAAGTTTCTAATGTTATTGACTTATAATTTCTCTTTTTTCTCTATTATTTATGAGTCATTTCACTTTTAATTCAAATCTAAATGCATTTCTTTTTGCATGCTTGATTCCAGGAGTATATGTTGAGGGCTGAATTCAGTCTTCCTAGTATAACCGCTGAAGAAGCAATACCCGAGAAGAAGGCTCCAGTCCGAGTGAAGTTTGAAATTCCGTACTTCACTGTCTCTGGAATACAGGTATATATATCATGTGGGTGGTCAATGATTTTGCATTCGTTTGTATTTAGCTGAAAACATCTTAGTATGTGAACTGCCTGTTCTGGGTCACCTTCACAGGAGAAATTATCAGCTTGTCATTAGCCCTTGTTCAGCTAGTTATGATTTGCCTGCGTTTCATAATTATTGACATCATCATTTTCTTCTTTAGGTCCGGTACCTTAAGATCATAGAAAAGAGTGGTTACCAAGCGCTTCCATGGGTGAGATACATAACAATGGCTGGGGAATATGAATTAAGACTCATTTAAATCTCTCCCATGCCCATATGTATTGGTGTAAAGTGAGACATCAGAAATCAGTGCCTTCCATTTAACCACAACCAGTTCTCTCAATGATCTGTGATTCGACTTGTGATGGTTGGTGTTCAGCATTCATGCAACACCAACGGCTTCTCTTGTACTGCCCTCTTCAAGTGCGGTCTGCCAAGAATTCTGTCGACTATTATTCATTTTTGGAAAGCAATACTCTGTCAGGAATTCTTTTGGATAGTGCAAGAATTTGTATTGGTATACGTTCACTACTTCTTCAACTATGTCTTATTGCTTGTAAAAAGATCAGAATTTTGGAACTTTCTCGTGTTTTTTTTGGTTAGCAAACATTTGGATTTGATCTCGCCTTTTGTTTTCCTGGGATATCTTCATTTAAAGCTAGAAATTGAAAGGTCTGGTCTGCGCAGGGAGCTTTTGGTGAAACGATTTTGAGTCGGACATAGTTTTTTCACCGAGGAGGGACAAAAATAGAGACCTTCTTTCGCCAAGGAGCAACACTGTTGGAGTGTTGAGTGTTATATCCACTTCCTTAAAGTGGGTGAGAGAATGGATTATTCGCAGAAAGAATCCTCCTGTCCAGTAGCGTATCCAAACGCAACCATTGGTCTTGTACGTGATATTAGTGGAGGAATTCAGAATCGAGTTATTTGCCTTCCTATGCTTGTTTGATGTCTCATTTTCTTCTGTCTTATATTGAGTGGATCCACAACACAACACACTTGTTATTCACCCATAAAAATGCAAACTTTATGCTTCGTGGAGATGTTGTTGCCACGCAATTCGATCTTCAAACAATATGGGATAACCGTACAGCACAAACATAAGCGAAAGAGATGCAGAACCTTCTAGCACGGATGTCGAAAATCATGTTTAACTACAATCCAAGAGAATGATGCGTTTACCATGGTGCTAGAAGAATTCAATCAATTATCAGCATCTAGCCGTGCTAAACTTGACTGGAAGAAACCTTTGACATGGACAACTCAAGAAAGAAAATGAGTGATGAGCCACACTGGATTAGTATCACTGAAGTCTTAAGTAACATGTTGCCCAAGTTTGATTTCGTTTATCTTTATTAAGCTCGAGCTCGAACAGCTAAGAGCAGGCATAAACTTGAACTTTACCAAACTGAGTTTAAAATAGGCATAAACACTTTACCTCCATTTAAACTCGTTTACTAAACTTAATCTAAATTAAAAATCTAAACGAATTTTATTTTAACTTATCGATCTAAATTAGGTTATAAATATCAATGAATATATAATTCTTTAACTAAATATTTAACCAAACTAATCATGAGTTTTATCGAGTTAATTAGAACTGTCAAACTCAACTTGTTAATATATCAAAAATTTTTATTTAAACTCATTCGTTTAATATAATAAATTAACAGAGTCGAACATTTATTGAATGAGTTGTTAACCGTTGTTTCAAAAAGAAAAAAGTTGTTAACTGATACCCAATGGCAGTTGTTAACATCTAAAATGCAGTGCAAATCAAAGCAGTTAATTTGTGAGATCCCGAAGTGGTCATTTATACGTACCCAACACAACCAATCAGCATCTTACAGCTTGTTTGATTATAATGTTGAATAATTTTATCAGTGTTAATTTTAAATTCATATTTAATATTAATCATCCTCAGATATTTAATTTGTAATATCAATTTTAAAATTTATAAAAAAATAAGGCATGAATAATATTACAAGTGCCGACCTATATTAATTTTTATTTATACAATATTTTATAAAAATATAAATAATAATACGAGTGCCCGATATGAGTCTCTTTTTTTTGTCACCATGGCCGAAACGGCTCACACCACGCAGTGCCGCACGGCGACGAGGGTTCGAGCCCCTCACGGAACCATCCCCCCATGGGATGCCCAGCTCAGCAGCCATTCGAACCCTGCCCCTCGCTCTCAGAGTAGAGGTGACGCCAATTGAACCACGCTTGGTCGGCAACATTCGTATGAGTCGGTCAAACTTTTTTTTAGACTGAAGGTCTCTAGTTTTCCCCTTTCTCCTGTGGCATCGTCTTGCAGCGAGCAGAAGCGGACTATGAAATCTAATCACCCTGATGGCTGATGTGTTTACCAAAAATTAGAATTCATCAACCAAATGGGCCCGACTCTCTATCTGGTTAGGATATTAAAAATAATACTGTGAAAATTTTGATATTGATATTTTTAGGCTACAGAATAATAATATCAATAATAAAATTGAAACAGATAAAGGCTTATATTACAATTCATATTTTATTTGTACTACAAATTGTAAAATTAATAATAACAGTCAAACATCTTGGGAGTTACGATAGATTATATCAGTATCAATTTTAATTTCAAAATGAATAGTAATATTCTTGTCTAATAGACTAATACCATTACCAAACGAGTTATATACTAACGCACTGTTTGCCTTCGGTCACACATCTGGCCAGGGGTGAACGATTTGGTTTGAGTTTGATCTGTTTTTTTTTCCAAAATTATCGAGCCAAACTAAATATCTCAGTTCGATCTAAGGCCCAAAAACTAATTAAGCATCCAAAAAATTAAGCATTAACACAAATATTATTTTTATAATACTATAATATTTATTCATACTAGTTTATCTTAATTAATTTAATCAGTTTGGTCCAATTTCACGGTTTGAACCGTCCTGTACACACCCTACATCTGACCTTTAAAAAAAAAAAACTACCCCTTGACCATGTGGCATGTTCCTGATCGCCTCGGGAAACGAATACCGTTCTCATCGTCGTTCAGAATTGAAAAGGGCTTAAATGTTCGAGGCAAAAAACGACGACCCATTTCGGACATGCTAACGAATGAGAAACGCATGATACAGAGATAAGACAACCAGGGTTTAAAATACCAGGATGGATAGAAGATAACCAAGGATTTGAGCTTGATCAAGGATGGATAGAAGATAACCCTCTCGCACGGTTGCCGCTTTAAGCCCGGAGAGAAGAAGCTCGAAACAAGACAAGGCAAAAAAAGGGGATTGTTTGATGACATCAGCCAGAATTGGAAATGAAAATCGGGGAGAAAAGAGTGAGAACAGATAATACTCATTAAGAAAAAAATTGGTTTGATTCTTACAATGAATGCTTTGTAATGGCTACTTTTCTCACATAAAATTGAAACTGATATACAAACATACACTTTAAAACGCTGTGCACAAGCTACCCGGGGGTGCACACCTCCAGGTGATCATCGTTTGTTAGCAGGCCAGGAACTACTTGAAGAAGATGTTTTTTTTCTTCCCTCTCCTTTTCTCCGCAGCCTGTAAAAGATAAAAAAAAATTATGTCATTATAAAGTTGATAAGCAGCTCAATAATCAACACTAGATAGAGGTAGCAAAAGAGTTCAATTTGTTCAACTAGGATCAATATGGACGAGTATATTTGCGTCTGGTTTCACCTTCCCCCAAGAATATGTTTTGTTATGACAAAAGAAAGGACAAGATTCATTCATTGCTAGAAATAAAAGATTACAACCAGCCAGCCTATCTGGATCAGGATCGGCATAGGATGACAGGAGCCGGATCCAACCCTGAAGTTTCCCTAGGATGACAGGATCGGCCTGGATCAACATAAATGGGTAGATACAGGGCTGCTCATGGCAGTGTTGGCCGCTCCTGATGGCAGATGAGTGGTGGCTGCCACTAGGGATGTTCACGGGACAAGTTGGTTTGGTTTGAAGGGAAAATTTTCAAACCAAACCAAACCAGACATATTCTTCAACCCGGACCAAACCAAACCAAGACAATTTAATTCAGGTTGGTTTGGGTTGAACCGAAAAATCCATTATTAATATTTAAATTTATCAAAAGATCATATTTACTCTAAATATTGAGTTTTTCATTGCACCAAGAGTCAAAGCAATAAGCATTGACCCAACGACCAACTGCGCAATATCTCATGGTGAGCTCATGGCATGCAATCTCTCTTTTCTCTCGATATCTTGCAAAAATCTCTCCACATCTCCAAGAAATGAGATCACCGAAACAACAATATATATACTGTATAGTATCTCAGATCTCTTAATTTCTCCACCTATTATTACCTCTAACTTAGTAACTTCTTAACTCCATATCGGGCAAACAACCTATATCATACATGTTCTCTGTCAATCTATTGTCTATAACTATTTCAGTTAGATGACTTTGTTAAGTTTGCTTTATTGCATCTACGATCCATCCAAAGACTTGTCAAATTAATATTTTTATATGACTACATGTACAATTGATCCGAGATGTCACAATAATCAATAGAGATCTCAAACAGGTCCCCTCTCTATACCGTTTAGGTTGAAGCTTAAATACAACACAAGATATCTTATTTATCTCTTGTTTACACCATTCACCCTCTCTGCATCTCTTTTGGTTCTCCTAGTCAACGTTTTGAATCTCAGTTCACTTGTCCTTCTTTGAAAAGATTGCTTGTCATTGTTCACCTATACATGCACTTTGATTGACATTTCCAAGATCTCTCAAGAATTTTTTGAGATCTCTTCTCAAGATAAAATGGAGATGCGAGATGACAATCTTTGATTGAGCTTTATCTTAAAGACTTCAGCTAGCCATAAAACGTGTGAGTTTCCAATATGGGGTTAAAAGGATGACGTGGCACAACAGGCAGCGACCCTTTTAGTCCCACATCCCACATCAGACACCTGAAGCTAAACTCCGTCATATATATAACATTCTTCATGTAACCTAATGTGAACATCAGACAACAAGCCACAATGGTGCATGGTTATTCGGGTTAATGGTATGGTTCGGTTTAAGTTGGGTTCAAACATTTTGAACTTGAGTGACCCGATTCAGCTTAACAACCAATCCAAACTGATGTTTTCAGGTTGGTTCAGTTCGTTTCTCGGTTTGACCCGAGAAGTGAATAGCCTTAGCCGCCACACAGTGCGTATCAGGTCAGTAGGCTCAATGCAAGTTGGATCTGGCTCAAATCAGGTATATCTTCCTTCCCTGCCCGGGTGGTGGCAGTGAGCCAGTGGCCCTTTCACTGTCAAGAGGTGACGAAATCCAAATAACACTTAACCCACTGGATCCATTTGTCGTTGAAGTTTATGATTTTCAGTGGTCAGGGGAACATTCCAGTTAACCATGTCATAGGCCTTCCAAAGTCCACTTTCAGCACCACATTCTTTTTCTTTTCTCCTTTTGACATCGTGAATAATTTTGTGAGATGTCATAAAAGAGTCAGAAACATGTCTCCCTTTTATTAAAACAAACTGTGTAATTGTCAGCTAGTTTGTCGATTAATTTTTTTTTGCAGCCTGTTAACCAGGGTTTTCCTGAAGATTTTATAAATGATGTTAAGCAAACTAATAGGCATGAAAACTTCCGGACATAAACTATTCTTTAAATGTTTTTAAACCAATAATTTGGAAATATCAGTTTAGATGTATTGCACCTTGCTGGGTCCAATCTACCATTCATAAAAATTCAGACATTAGCATAAACCCATGATAATCATATGCAGAAATTAGTGAGGACACTAGACGTTGGCCACGATTTAGTCAAGTTTATAGTCGACGCAGGAAGAATATGGGGTCTATATGGCTTGGAGACAGTTATCTCTATTTTGTTTAGTCAGGTTATTTTTTTTAGAATTTTCTAAGGTGTCTACGTAATTTTTGGACACTTTAGAAATTTCTTATGCATTTTTCATTTTTTAGCTTTATTTCTGAATTTATGGTGTAAATAGGAGGGCCGGATCCTATTTAAAGGACCGGACCCCTCCCATTTGGCGCATGATATACATTGAATTTGAATCCCGTTGAAATTACCTTTTCCGTCTTTGCCCCTGAGCGCTGCAGGTCCGTCTCTTAAACCCTCGTGAGGGCTCATTCTCTCTCCCCCGTCTTCAATCACGAGTAGCTGGCCCGCGTTCCTCTCCCGGCGGCGGACGGCGGGTTTACGCGAGGGTTCTTTCTCTCTCTCCATTTGGCGAGCGGCTGGCTGCCTTCCTCGTTCTCCTCCGACGGCGAGCTCTAGAGCGGGTGCTCCTCCTCCGGACCTCCTCCTTCCCGTGGAGAACGTGAAGAGCGTCTTTGGAGAGTTCATTTCCCCTCCACCAGATCTACCGGTTTGTCTTCAATCCTATCTCCGAAGGATGTTTCCTTGTTCCCCTGCGGGTTTCCTTCCATCTTCGATCCTCCGAGGAGAACTTATCCTCTTCTTCTTACCACCTTCTTGAGGATATCTCGTCCTCTTCTTCTTATCTTCCTTCTTGAGAACAGTTCGTTCCCTCCCTCTTTCTCTGGATCTGGTGGTGTTTAGTTCTTGAATGCCTTCTTCTCACGAATGGTCTTCTTCCATACCAAGGATCGCGGGATCGGAATCGGAATTGGAATCGGTGGGTACCGATTCGATCCGGATCGGATCGGACCGATTCCGACCGATTCAATGGAATAAAATCGATCCAGAATCGGTAAGAAAAAAAGCAAAAAAAAAACGATCCGATTCCGATTCCGATCCGATTCTGGACCGATTCCGGCCGATTCGGACCGATTCTGGCCGATCCGACTGGAATAGCAAAAAATGAAAAAAAAACGATCCGATTCCGATTCCGATTCCGATTCCGGTTCCGGACCGATTCCGACCGATTCCGCAGAATTCATGCCGGAATCGGTCCTTCCGCATGATCCGATTCCGGAATCGGTCGGAATCGGTCCGATTCCACCAATTCCGTAAACAATGTTCCATACTGATATTGTCGTGAGCATACTTAAATGGCGTATTCCTGGTAGCCGAGGCCTTCTTTCATCCTGTTTTGGAAGAGGAGTCTTTGATGTTGCCGTTTTGCTGATTGAGTATTTGTAAATCCATCTGCGGAGCTTGCTGAACAAGTTTTTCCGAGGCTTCTAAGGCCGATGACGATGGGATCTATCTTAAGATTGGTTAGACTTTATCGATCCCTTGAATACGCACATGGTTAAAGATGGTGCTATTGCTGTGAGTTCTTCCTCCCTCATCCTCTGGATCTACGGATCTGCGCTGCTAGATATTATTTCTTGAACAGTTGCTATGTTTGATCTTCGGATCAAAATGTTAGTCGATGATAGTAGTTCGACAGATCTGTTTAGCTGTGTATAGCTATTCCGATCTGGAAGAACGTGGCTGATTGTTGCTCAGAAGCTGTGTTCGGTTTTCAACTTCCATCGATCATCTCCGAGATTACATTAATATATGAATGTTTTTAATGACCCGACTGAGCTTAGTTCTTATTTTCACTGAGTACATGGACTGAAGATGTCCTATTCGATTACACGATTGTTGTGGGATTTAAATCCTGAAGATACAGAAATTTTCTACTAGTCTCGACTGCTTCTCATCGAACCGATTCAGTACAGTTTTGACTACTGATTCATTCCGGATTGAGCTATTGGTTCGTCTTCAGTTCCAGAAAAGAGTACTACAGGATCTGGAATTTTATTTTACTGCTACATTGGAGTTCTATCATTTTACGCAAATAGGGACTGGTCCTTGTTCCAGTCTGGATCTGACATTCTTTCTTCTGTTGGTTAATCTGGATTCGTCGTTTCTACTACTTTGTTATTCTTTGTGGAGTCAAATGAACGGATGTTGTTGATAATGATTCATTGACATTTGATAATCGTCAAGACTGGTCCACTTCCAGTCAAATTCCGGTTACTGTTGGACATATGAGACTGACCGAGACTGGTCCAATTCCAGTCACATTTAGTTGATTTACTGGTTCTCTGGGATTTGTTTCCTGTTGCTATTATTTCCAGTCAACCAGTCTACAGCAGTTTTGGGTTTTCATAAAGGAAACTCAGCTTCTAGCAACAGTACATAACTAAAGAGAATGGCAGACATGTGTGAATCTGCCTACATTTTCGGAATGGAAAATGATGAGGACCATTGATACATCGACACCTTGGTAGCTTCACACTAGTTGCCGGTGTTAGTACTTGTTGAAGGCTAAATTGATAATGCCGAGAATGGTCATCTGATTCCTAGGCTGTGATGAATATTTTCTGAGCCTATTCTGTTTGGTTGCTTTACATTGCTGGATACCGGGATTATAGTTGAAAGTCAACCAGTGCAGAATTCTGATTTTTCTGTCAACCTGAAGATTGGTATTCCTCTGAACAAGTTTCGTAGGCCTTTTACCACCCTGTGAGGTGTGGGTCAGCATTTGATTTTGTACTTATTTGGTAAATTCGTTGTAATTAGAGGGGAATACCAATCTCTCAGCTGAAGACTGTCTTCCCCACACTTTGGTGTGGAGGTACTTTCTGATAAACCCTTCCTTGTATGGTGATATTTCTGTTTTTCTATTATCCACATCGAGATGCCATGCCTGGTGCGTTTAGGTCCTAGCTACTAGCATAATTGTTGTTGGTCAATAGCGAGTACATTTGAGTGGACCTAATCCAGATAACTAAAATCGGTCACGTTAGCTGTTAGAACCGAATTTCAAAATCTATCAAGATTTTCAAAACTGGCGATTCTCCTCTATTCTTCTTCCTCTTCTGATTCAATAAAAGAGAAGGCAACTTAAGTGGAAAATTTCTTAATTAGATCACTTTTAAAATTGAGAAACCTAGAACTAATTGTGGGAGTCAGAATTTTATTTGTGGGTTAATAGCCTCAATTTAGTTTTCCATTCTGTTCCCCATCAGAAATACAATGTTTTAATACATTGTAGCTTGCCAAAAATATGCTAAGCGAGAGCATTAGATGGTTCTTATGAGATATATCTTTTAGATGCATGTATCACAGGTGTGAGCCTATAATTTACCCTTGAAATGGTAACGTAAAATGCTCAAGTAGCATAAATTCTAATAAATCAGGTAAAGAGATAGCTACATGTTAAATAAAATAATTACCCTCATAATGAATAGCCTCATGGTGAGCACAATCGTGTCTCGTGTCCTAGAGAAGCATAAAGAGACAAACAGGAAACAAGTTATAGAAGTGTTACTTTAATTGCCCTTCATAAGAAATAACGTAATATGGGAACGACAATACAAGGAGACACTTACGGGCTGTCATTTGCCTTCAATTGATGTTCTGTCCCATTTGAACTATGAATAGAAAATTCAGCCGGATATCCATACGGAATAGAAATCTGCAGGAGTGATTATTTGATACATTTTTCATAACCAAAAAATAGGTAACACCAAATAACATAGTTATTTCTAAGTCATATTATTGTTAAGGCTATTATTTTAGGTGATCAGTTATTAATGCTAACTTATTTCCAATTTTATGACAACTCTTCAAGTGAATAGCAGCAGATAGAGTGGACTGATGTCCTAAGTTTGAGAAAACTTGAAATCTTGGCCTCATCACAAAATGAACACCAGCTTCACCATATTAGAAAATCAGAAACAACTTTGGTTAAATACCTACCAAGCCTTAAAAAAGACTGTTATCCAAAGCTAAAGAAGCATGTTATTAACATGAACTGAAGAAAAATAAAAATAGATTACGAGAATATAGGTGATCCCTGATCCACTCATACTGTTTTCTGTTGTTGGAAGAAAAAAAGAAAGATCATCAAAAAAATTGAAATGCTGAATGAGTTAAAACAACTACAGTTAGGATGAACAATAGGGCCAACCATACGGGTAAATTCCGAAGCAGTGCAATGATGTTGGTTATATTTGACGACAGAATAATTTATTGAGGTTGTGTATAGAGTGTTTATATTTACTCAAAGATCCCTAAATCTGACCAGGTAAGGCTGACCTAGGTCTGTCTTCTCAATCTCTTGGACATTTAAAGATCATAGTAATAATGGAGATGCTGCAAGAAAATGATGATGAAGGTTACCAAATGGGACCAATATAATAAAGAATGTAAAATTACTTATCCCTCCCCCCACTTGAAGATCATAATTCTGCATAAAGAACAAAAAGAAAACACCCTTATAAAATGATCTGCATGAGTAGAGATTAAGAGATGAAAAAGAGCTTTCACACCTTTGGTTTATGGTTATCTGGAGGTGAGATAACAATCGAGGCATGTGAAGGCGACTGTACCCGGACTTCGTGTTTTAAGGACAGCTAAACTCAGACAGTTGATAGCAGTATTTTAAGATTCTATGTGGGTTTTCATCATTTCCAAAAACATATTTATAAGCTTCTGATTGTATTTGCAAATGCCTCAAAAGTTTAGGCTGAAGAATTAAATATTTTGTAAAGAATAACATATGGTTGCAAAAAGTACGTTTGTGTTGTATCTAGGTGTTGGAAAACATAACTGTCATCAGACACCTAAACAACAATTCAAATCCAGTTAAAAATAACCGTTGAACAGTCTGAACCATTGAAAGAGATGAAAAGAGGACCAGAGCAACTTCCTATTACTCACAAACCTTTGGTCACTATTCAACCATTCTAACTGGAATTTTAGATTTGCCACAGCCACGAATCCCCTTAGCCCAGATTGTCATCCTTCCTAATTGTTGGCAGTGCTTAGGTTTTGGGTGGAGAACAAAGCAGATGGAGACCTCCAAGCCATCCTTCCCAACAAACATCAGCTTGTGATGCGTGGGTGCTGCTCTGGACCCTAACTAAGAGTCATAAGGGACAAGGCATCCCAGAGTTTCAAAGGGGCATTTCAGTTTTAGGTAAATCACCGCCCATAGTTGTCAAGGTGACAAGGTGCCAAAGATGTTTAAGGGAAAATTTCCCACTCAGACAACAAATAGCCGCCTAGGCAATAAAAAATTATATGTTAATACTATGTATGCATAACTATATACATATTGTATACAAAGAGATATAACTAAGAAAAATACAAGGTAGACTTTAAAACATTTAGGCATGAGTTTTACATATGATCCCATACATATTTATATTTTATAATTAAATATTTGTATTATGTGTGCATGCATATAAATGTGTTTTGTGTAGGCATATGTATGTGTGGATGGATATTTTTAGAAAATAGATAATCTTCATAACCTAGTGAGAGGGAGAGGAAAGAAAGTTAAAAAAAATTAATTATATACTTATAATTAAAAATATTAAATCAATTCAAAAGTATAAGTGATACTTAAATATTTTAATATGATTTCACTATTATTAAATGGACAACCACGTATTGCGGATCGACTTGTAGAAAGGCAAGGGGTACCTAGCCAGGCGCCTTGAGCTCCTTTTGGCCCCCAAGAAAGGTGCATGGGCACCTTGGCCTCGGATTAGAGCCTCGGCTGACACCTTGACAACTATGGCACTGCCTAGGTAGTAGAACTGGATGTTAATATATATGTACTCATATATATGCATTTACATGTACATATGCCGAGAGAGATGAAGAGGGTAAAAAGCTTTAGGTGTATGAGAGTTTTACATACATATAGGCGTGTATTTGAATGTGCATTTATGTGTGCCCTTATGTAATTAAGTGTATGTAACTATGTGTATATATACATTTTTGGAAAAGAGAAGATTGATAGAATACATAAGAGGAAGAGAAAAAGAGAGTTGCGAAAAAACTTTACTAGTCTTCCAAATATATATGTATAATTACAAACCTTGAACTTAAATATATATTATACATAATAATAAAATATTTTAATATAATTTCACCATCTTTAAATTAACATCTATGATTTCCAGATGCGTAGGGCTTTGGATGTCTAAGCTGCTGCCTTGGGTCCTAAAAGATCTGCCTAGGATCATGTCTCAATTATCTTAAGCAACCTGAAGGTCCCGAACTTCATGTTACTAGCATATGCTATATAAGATTGAAATCAGGCCAGCGAAACACATCTTTAAAAGTTGAAGAAAGCAATTTTCTATGATAATCTTGTAAAAGCCACTAATATACATTAAATAAATAGAAACAATGTTAATAAATGTACCGATGTGTTTGGAGAGAATTTCTCAGTGACCACAACACCTCGCATGCTATTGCATTTGATACTATAGCCTTCTCTCTTAACCGCTAGTATTGCACGCTCCCAGATGTTCATAACCCCAGCCTGTTGAATAATGAGAAATGAGTCCCTCGTAACTCAGAAACAAAACATTTGCTAAAAAAACTCAGCTGTCAAAATGACAAGGTGCTCTGAGTTAAAATTTCAGCATAGGAGACAAGGAGGCCGCTTAGGCATTAGTAGACAAGGAGGCTGCTTAGGCATTACTTAAGCGGTAAAAAATTATATGTTAATATTACATATATATACATATGTATATACATAGAGAGAGAATATAGAGTAGGCTATGAAAGGTTTGTGTATATAACATTTACGTATAATCATATACATATTTTTATATTATAATTGAATATGTGCATTATGTGTGCACACATATAAATGAGTTTTATGTACATAATTATGTATGAATGAATATAGTCTTCAAAAACTAAGTGGGAGAGAATGGAAAGGGTTTTGAAAGAGAACCTCATAAATTTTATATGTTTAAAATTAAACATATATAATATATTTCACGGTATAAAAAATAGTGAAAGATTTTAATATGATTTCACTATCATTAAATGGGTTATTCGCGTGGCCTAGGAATGCCTAGGCAGGTGCCTTGGCCCAAATGTGTCTTGGTGCCTAGGTGCCACACCTATGCAAGAATCTTGACAACTATGAAAAAAGGGCAGCAAGTTTTTTTTATCACTTCTTTCCTGGCCTCTTCACCCATGTCTCCTTTGTTGAGGTTTCTCATGTCCGTTAAGGCCAAGAGAGACTCCTCAAGCCTCAGAAATGAAGCATACCACAGTAGAGAACCCTGCAGCAGCCATTTGGATTCGGTAGCAAAATCATCTATTCTGATCAGTTATGATAAATGTTGAACCATTCTGACTAATATCCAATTAATTTAAAATCATCATGTTCTGATTTTGTACCATTTTCAACTACTTTAATGAATTGGAACTAGACTCCATGGAATGCCAGGTCAGCACAGCACGGTTGGTTTTCGCCCAACAGTGACAGTCAGGAAGGACCCTGGGTCCCTGACCCTGACCGTGATTGGACCCGGTGTTGGGTCGCACGACCCGGTTTTCCAGTTGGGACCCCGCCCCATCAGGTGGGCCAACAGCTAGCACTAGCCGTTGTAGGGAGGGGGTTTTCAAAGCCCCTCCGAGGCCCCTTGGGAGCTTTATATAAGACACCCAAGGGGACACCTCCAACCCCAACACCTCCCTCTCAACTCTCTTCCCACTCTAAGATCACTATCACTCAACTGTTCAAATAGTGCAAATTTTCTCTCTAAAGTGATTCTAGCTAGTTCAATTTTCGATTCATTTCAAGGCATTTTAGAGATAAATTTTCGTTTAATTGTGTTACAAACCTATTCTTTAATTGTTATCTTTATTTTTTTAACTTTCTAAATCTACAATGTGTCTTCTCCAAGTTGTGAGACTCAAACTTCTTGTACAACCCGAAATGATCCGATTTAGTTACATTGCAATTGTTTATCTATGACAGAGAGGAAAATTCAATGTAGATAATGTACGGAGGGACTTTCCGGTTGAACTCTCACCTCACCGGAATAAAGGGTAACATTGCACCGTACTCACTGACTCCATCAAAGGTAAAATCTCAATTCCGTATGCATTTACAAACATTTGAACAAACAAATAGACATTCAAAGTGGCATAATGAGACAGGATGAGACAGGAATGAGACATCCAAACCAGTAAGGCGTTCGGTCCACCTTTACAGGATGAGACAGGAATGTTCGAAAATTTCTCAGGATGAAAGTTTCGATGATGATATGTTGTCATTAATGTTTAAAAAATCATAACGTCTTTACGAGTTTAAAGCTGAATGATGGACTAATGTACAAAAAGTGGGAGCGAATGTAGAAGTGGAAGAGGATCAAACAACCGAGAAGAATAGAAAGAGATCCACGATCTTACACGGGATGACATCTCAGCAGTAGGTCCTATGGATCACGTCATCATACACCCACGACAAAGGCAAATCATCGTCATGACAACAACGAAGAATTTACATATATGCAAGGAGAAGATCAAATGGGTGACATCAAAATAGTTCTTCCATAGTAGCATACTAGCAAATACCGTAAAGAGACTGTATTATAAGTTCATGATCGACACTATAACCAACGTCGGTAGGGAAGTGCCTGGACCGACTCCTAAAGAAAAATATAACACTTATCTTTCAATATAGGTAGAAGATATCAAACAATACATCAAGTCATTCGAACGTATTTGACAAGAAAGATGATGCACGTTAATGATGGACAGTTGGACATGTTGGTAATCTTTAATTTTCAAAATTAGTACCTACTTATCTTTTTAAACTTCTGAATTTAAAACTTATGGTTTATGCATATTCTTTTTGTAGTGGATGTAACTAGGAAGACAATGATTATTTTTTTAATATATTGTCAAGCCAAGATTGTCTTTTAGAAGTTCATGGACGCATCCAGATAGGTAAAGAATGTGAACTACCATTTTGAATTAATCGACAATGCAGTCAAAGAGATATAAGATGATCGAGTTGTCCAACTAGTAATAAAATAATACAATTGCATATAAAACAATTAGACACATGTTGATGGTCAAGAGACCATGTTTATATTGGGTAACATATTCTCCCCACTCGTTATATTTGATGCTAGAAGATACATGCAATGATCTTCAAATTAAGCAGGTAGTTAATATAACCCAATTCGTGACATTCTTCGTACATAACCATAATTGCATCCTTAACCTAATAAGAAAACATATAAGGGGTTAAGAGCTTCTATGACCCAGGGCAACCCGACTTGTTTCTCATTACATTGCCTTTGATGATTTGATACAACAGAGACATCCCCTTACCCAAATGATACTTTCATTGAGATAAGTTAGTTAAATTCCTAAGGCTTCTCCTTCAAACGAGTAATAAAGAAGACACTTCATATAATGCAAGTGTTCGCCAAAATTTTTAGAATAATAAATGGGGATAGGAAGACGACCATGGGCTATCTCTATAATGCACTTGAGTGGGGCGAAAAATGAAATCGCAAAGACTATCAAACTTCAACAAGTGATGGGATATTATCGATAGTTAATGAGAACAAACATTGTATCATCCGATACATGCAGAAAGTACTTTATTTTTCATTAAAGTCATTATGCATCACATTTATGTTGTTATGCTTTCTACCAACTCATATATTGTTGCCACTTTACCAAATCACTCTTTTAATCCTAGAATATGTCATAGTATGATATTCAAGTTAATTAACAAGTTTCTAAATAGTGTGAAAGAGGTCATTCATAGAATAATCGGGGATAGCGATCGTTCGATTATAGTATACAATAAGATGCATGAGTATAGAATGAGGGTATTTGCTTTGGGCATCAAAGGTACAACAAACAATTATACTCCTAAGTCCTAGTAGGTACCATCCAATCTGTTATAAGCAATTTAGATAATTAATTTATTCTAATTATCTTCTAACATACAATGATATCATGCAATTGAATGGTGGATAGACCACAACAAGACACTGGGATATGAGGACTTGACGAACGTTGTGATAAGAGTCCCGAGCCAAACGACATCAGATTCAGGATGTGAAAAAAATTGATCAACATTCAAAGAAATAGGCTAACATCAAGAAGATGGGAGTCATTGATGCATAGTCATTACAACATGAAGTTGAAGCTGAAGAATTTGAAGATGAAGTGGGAGAACCAAAAGAAGGAAACGAAGTGCAGAGAGGAAACATTTAGACGGCAAAGTGAAACAGTGATTATACAAGAAGACAACATCAATTTGGAGTTGATCTTTAACGAGCAAAATCCGTTGTAGACTTGGGTGAACAATCAAGTAGGATTAGGCGAACCTAAGTTCAACTCAATAGATCGAGAATGGGCACAATGGGAACATGACATATCTCTAGCCAAGAAATTCCATATTCCTCTCTTGATGGCAAAGAGACAAAAGACCTGAGAATATTTTCACCAAGGTAAGAAATCTAAGGGTAAAGGTAAACATGTTGTAATTGTTCCATTGAACATTATATGTGAAGAAACGATCGAAGAGGGGTGAGAAGACATATCAGACCCGAACATCCAAGTTCAATACCAGACATCAAGTGATTCGACTTTAAAGATCAGCATTGATGAAACATTGGAAGCAGAAGGAACCACTATTGATCCAAGGTGGTCAACAGATGTAGGGATATACCCTACAACGATGTAGTTCATAGAGAAGAATAGTACACATATGCAACACAATATACAGATCATGGTAGACGGTCACACGGTGAACAAGATCAGCACATAACGGGGCGGTGATCGTACTACGAGCAATCTTATGGAGTTTATTCATCCAAAACTCTTAGTTTCCTACGTGTCACCAAGAGAATTATGTGATGACTTAACCTACATATATATCCTTTATCGGACACTTCCACGCACTTCACATATAGTAGTTTCCTATGATAATTGTATGAGATATTGACGAGTACAATCGTCATACATACATTTTTAACGTTATGCATTCTTCCCAAATGTCAAAATAAAATTATATAAATTATGTAGAAAGACAAAAAAATTTAAATTTGAATAGAAATAAATAATTTTTATAATCTTTTTTTTTGGTCAAATGGCCCAACGGCCAGCGAGCGCACAGCTCCGCACGCAGACGTGGGATCGAGCTGGGGTGTCCCGGCAGTGTCGCCGCCGGGATGCGAACGCTGCCCCTGCTCCCCCAGGAGCAGGGGTGGTGCCGTTCGAGCTAAGCTCGATCAGCTAATTTTTATAATCAAATTCCCTATTTTCTATATTTTTTGACATTTTTTCTATTTTTCTATTTTCTATATTTGTTTAGTATTTAAAAATTAATTCTCCAACCAGGTTGAACTAGATCCTATTTGGGCCAAACCGACCCGGTCCTAACCGGAGACTTGGCATTCCTAGCTGGACTAGGTAATCTCCAAATTTTATACATTTTAATTTTTACTTAAACTAAATCAGGAGATTTGAGTAACTACTAAAACTTTACCTTGTCACCTTAACATTTTATTTCTGCTAATTTTTATCATTCTATTTGTCATCATATTAATAAATTATGTGCTTTTACTCTACTGTAATACCAACTTTCAGAGACGTATGCTAACATTTTGGAAGTGTTTGATTCAAATTTTGTCCCAATAGTCATCTTGGTCTTCGTTGATTTTTTTATACTTTTCCTTCATATGGAGACAATCGCCTAGATATTTCCATTAGGTTTTAGATTTCAAAAAATGTGATACAAGTCAGTGGCACTCTTAGCATGGTTCCAGTTTCCAAATATACGGACACTTAAAGGTAATTTGCCCTAATCAGCAGTTGTGCTTTTGTACCACATAAAAAGGTACTGAAAAGCTTCCACACGCAAAACATCTTTTTGGTGACGAGAGTCAAGACAACATGACTTGGCAGAAATTGATGTCTTTTTTTTGGTCATTGCCGTAGTAGTGACTGCCTGGATGCTAAACATTGCCTCTGGTGATGAGTCCCGGGTTCGAACCCGGGATCGTCCACCTGGAGGGAGGGAAAGGGCCTCCTGTCCGAGGCTGGTGTCCTTACTGCGCTACACGCAGGAGACAGAAATTGATATGTCAAACAAACTACAAATGAGCAGCCAAGAAATTAAAATGAAGCACCTCATATGCATGCTCCTATCCTTACGAATGTATACTAACTACCAAGTGTCTGAGCTTTCCGCAAAACATGATAGCTTAGACGCTGGCCCGCTAAATACAATAAACTATTCAAAAGGATTGATCAAGTTCCATTTAAACCAGCCAAATAGTAAATAATCAATTTATTAAAATGACAATATGGAAGATGATAAACAACTCATGAAAAAATAACAATGACAAGTAATGCCTATCAAAAGCAAAAAAAAATAAAATTAAGCAATGCCCAAACAAAAGTTAGCAAATGTTTAGAAATCAAATCAATCAGAAAAAAAAAGAAATCACAAAGTAAATCATATAAAAAAATAAATTTAAAATGCATTTAGGGTCTAGGGTTTAGGGAACAGTCAAATCTGGGGGAAATCAAAAAATAAATCAAAGGACACATGGTTTGCTCCCAAGTAAATAAAATCTGAAACACATGGCAATCAGCTTTCCTTTTTGAGCAACATGGTATGCTCCGTAGAAGATTTAAAAAGTACACAACCATAACGTCCACCATGGTTCCGTCTTATAGCAAGTTGGCTGCAAAATGAATGGTTGTTTCCTGCCACTACAAGATGGATACCCATGAACTGAATCAATTTTCAACAACTACCTGGTGAATACTGAAATTGCATTACCAAGTGATGGTAAGTTTGGCACAGCAGTGCTTGCCACGGCATAAAATTTTCTAGTCAAATTACAAGATATGATTAATAGATGACACTGGAGTCAAAAATAAAAAAGAACATACCGGTAATGAAACTTCAAATGAATGTTGACCCACAACAAGAATCCTTTCTATCTGTTCTTGCATTTCTTGATCTGCCACAAGAAATAAGTTAGTCATTTCAAATGATCACAAGCAATTATAAGAGTGGACTAAAATATTGTCATCATAGTTGTCAAGGCGACAAGGCATTGAAGGGTGCCAATTTCACATATGTGACAAGGCGGCCGCTTAGACGTTGCCTAGGCAGTCAAAATGGTATCATTAGATGTGTATATATATCGATATATACATATATGCATATACATATATATGGATATATACGATCATGTATATAACTAAATATTAATAATATATATTTAAGCATACATACATACGTACATAAGTATAAGTATATTTATATGTTGTAATTAAATGTACATGATTATGTGTACATTCATATAAATGTAATTATATATATGTAATTATGAATGTGTGGTATATATTTTTGGGGAAGGAGTTAATCTTGATAAATTAAGTGATGGAAGAGAAAAGAGATTTTTCATTTTTGGGGAAGGATATATTTTTGGGGAATGTGTGGTTTTTTTTTTGGGGGGGGAGCAAAACATCCCGATGAAATAATTCATTTTTAATCATGTAAAAAGACCTAGGGCACCATGCCTGGGCACCTTAGACACCTAGGTGGGCACCCGCCTTGACAACTATAATTGTCATAAGAGACATATAGATGTCATATATGCAACATTAATGACAATGTTCTCACCAAGGCTCCTACCATAATGGCATTCCTGTAGGTCAGTGGGATGCAGCCTAATAAACTATCTTTTGCAAAGAGGTTATTCCCAGATGAAAACAATTCACATTCCCCCTCCACGTGGACTGATCTTCGAGAAATAAATATTTTTATGCATCAATTAATTTGATCAAGCTCGGTGCGAGCTGTTAATTTATTTAATTAAGCCGAGTTGAAGCTCAAACTCAGATAAGAGCCCAACTTGAGATCAAGTTTGAGCTCTGTCCAAGCTCATTTACGAAGCTTGAATTCGAGGATGGTACAAAATTATTTATGAAATTTGAACTTGAGTTCAGTTTGAACTAGGGATCTATTTAATCATTTTAGTTGACACTATATAACTAGTTGTACTTAGTTTAATTTTTTTCAAATGAATATTTAATTGAGTATCTAATGAAGTATTTGATTGATTACTTATTTTTTCAACATCTGACTTGCTTGCTACTACAATTTATTCATTTTTCATTTTGTGAAAGCATTTGGAATAACAATTACTTATTGAAGAAAATTATGTACAAGTAAAAGAATTATGCCAGAGCAACAACAAAAATTCTTTAACAGAAAATAGATAAAACCAAGGAGATTGTCCCACCAAAGAAGACAAAAATCCAACAAAAGGCACAAAAAATATATATAATATGTATTTTAAATAAGCTGGTCCTACTTGACGGATCTAAAAAAAACAGCCACCTTTAAATACAAATACGACAATAACAACCACATAACTCGCTTGTTCCTTTCTCCACAGCTGGCCCAATGTTTCAGGACATTTAAACAGTGACTACCAACCCGCATGATGATTACCTTTCACATCATAAGAGATCACATGTTCTCCCAAGAATAGACAATTGGCAAAATTGTCATCAAGATTTCTAGGCCTCCACAACTACCATGCCTTTATCACCATGTTAGAAAATCTTCACCTTCATACAACTAATAGAAAACAATATCTGTCAGCAGAACACAAACTACATCCGACCAATCATCCTAATGACAATGTCTGACTTGACATATATGCCCCTGCAGAGGATCGTCACTGTTTCTATCTATTTTTTCAAGTGGTCGGTACCATATTTTATAAATATGTAAAAAAAAAGAATTAGTGTGAAAATTATGGCAGCACATAAAGAACGCAAAATTTAAATCTCTATACAATAAAAAAGATGCCCCTCAAACTCAGGTGAGTTGTCGTCATCATTATACCATACAATGCAAAGGCCTCTTTCTAACAAAAAGAGAAAAGCACTCACAACTTGTACACACAAAATTAACCACCAACTCCACTGAACAAACTTCTCACTTGAAAATTCTTCCATTGCTCTCATTCCAATGAAACTAAATGGTGCATGAAGGCTTCACCATCGAGTACACTCCACCAGATATCTGTGTGCTCCAACCAGAGATAGAGTTCTCAAGAAAGATGGAGGACCATGGTCATGAAAAACATTATACTTTGCAGTTCAGCCAACTCTAAGAATTTTTTCAAAAATTATAAATGGATATATAGTAAAGTAGAGTACATCATCTAGAGCATTAAAGAGGAAGGGTAACATTTATTCTTACTGCTTGCTGACCCTATAGCCTAATCTTAATAAATTTTAATTATGTTTAACAATAAAAACAATTATTATACTTGATAATCATAATTCGATGACTGTTGGCCCATAGACATTATACATGATTATCTGGAACCAATTTGTCAAATATCACAATGAGTCACTAATGATAACATTAAGTTGATCATTTAGTTAATTGCTGGCAAATTGCATGCCTAATAATCATGCCATTATGTCTAATGTGTCCAGATTGTGAATATCATTTACTTAGTAAGCCCTAGCAGTTCCAAGTGTTTATACCTTGAGATTTAGTCTACACAAGTTCAAGAGTGATTCAGTAACTTCACATTGACATTTGCTTATTGTTCGATTTGTCTAATGAACTTTTGATCATTAAGACAAAAGATTGAACTTGAATAGGAGGTTCTGATGATCATTCCATTGCATCTTTTGATGTCCTTGCAATAAAAATGAGCAAGTTCATGTGGCCCCCTTCCATGGCCTATCTGGATGCTGGTTTGAATGCAGCAATTATGTCAATGAAGAATGTGAAACGTAGGTAAAAACCACTAAGATCCCAGGGTTCCCGTTCTTAAGCACTAACATCTTAGAATAGCAACTCTGTGAAAAGAGTAACAAACAATATAAAAATAAGAACCAAGTCACCACCACTCCTGGTTCTGCTATTGTTCAGGACAGTAATGCTGATTTTCCACCCAAGAGATTCCCCACAAAACTGCTTACCAGACGAGCAAGACTGAATTTAGAAAGAGGTTTCAAACCAACTCCTCCATGTTGAGAAGGTTCCATACTCCCCATTAATATCATACTTCACCTTTGCTTGAGAGGAGCACCGCCAATAAAACAGCACATCCTTGCCACATCTACCTAGACTGACCTTGCATGATACCCAAATGCCATCATAAGAAAGCAGTTTGCACCCTGCCCCCCAACCTGCCAGATTTGACTCAAATTGTTGACAAAGTTTCTGACAATCTGCCATAGAACTTCTCTATAACAGGGGAAGACCAAACTAGTGAAGAATCATCCCCCTCACAAAGATTAAAGAATGTCAATTTTTGCATCTCATTATCCCAAGTTAATGCCCACATTTTCCGACCAACTGATGTTAACCACTAGCCTGGCAAAACCCTTAAGAAGTTCCAATATACCCAATAATGTGGGCCTACACTGCAAAATAAGAAAATAAAATTTCAAGATTCACAGCAGCGTCAATTAGTCTAGAGGCAAGGGCATAGAAACTTTTGAACCACAGGAACTAAAGAAGCATTTTACTTGATGATCACTGAAATCAATTTTTGACCACATAAATCATGGCTTGTCATATTAACATTCAGCCCAACTTACAAGCTCACGATCACATCATGAAATATCTCATCCAACCACCACTCTATTTGTTAAAAGCATAAACAAATAGAAGAGGTAAGAATAATGGTTTACTTAAGAGAGACTCCTTGGCAATTAAGTATGCATCTGCACACTGCATTTTTCCACATTGGAGCTGTCTACATAGAAGAAACAATATTTTACAGAAGTGATAAATAGCTTACCACAGGTTATCTTCCTCTGATCATTGGCAAATACCTTAACTAGCTCACCCTGCATTTGCAAAACGACAAGAATCAATTGAGAATACATTGTTGAAATTTCATGACTCAATGGAGAATCCATAAAAGAAAAACCAGCTGACAGAATATGTACATCTACAGGTAATGAAGGCAGGATTGGGAACAGGGACATGATCTTCTAATGCCAATTCCAGTATGATCCAGATATGATCAGCCAATTCAAGGGAGGGAACTGATCTAGAGTCGGCCAGGATCAGTTCTTCAAAAAACAGAAGAACTGAAAAAAAAATAGCATCATTCCTCAAGAGATTCCGGTCCGTCTGACCCTTTTTGGGTTGGATCAGAACGGGAAACAAAAACCAGGGAGGCAGTGGTGCTTCAGGGTGCTGCTCTCCATCTTCTGGTCACTAGGTGATTGGATCTACAGATATCGGGTCCATCAGACACGACATCCCTAGCATCCAATGATCCAATTAGTTAAGTCATCGGAAAAGGGATGATCCCAGGATCTGAAGACTTGAGTCATAGGATTCGGCTCCTATCAAGTCCGATGGACCCGATAGAAGCAGGCAGGGAAGATGCAAGCAGCACTCTGTGGTGCCACCGCCACCCCCAGCGACTGAATCCGCCGGAATCTGCTCAAATTGGTCCCCATCTAAGTGATTTAGACCGATTCTAACAGATTTTTGGGGTCAAATCGGATTCCAATCCAGGATCGGCCAATTTCAATCAAGATCTGCCGATTCTGCTAACCATGTCTCCAGGAAACCAGCAGACTCTGAATGAAGGCACGCAGATATTTCTGACCTGCGACCTGCAACGACGGGAATTAAGCAAGGAAGGTGGGGTCAGTAGTCGGGACTGGGTCGGTTTGGGGCGGGGTCGCGACCCAGGTCGGGACGGGGTCAGCTGGAGTCACCAAAAATAATAATAAAATATTAATTATGGGATCGGGGTCTTAGGGTCGGGACCGGGTCGGTCGGCCCCAAAACCGACCGGGTCGGGGCGGGGTCGCAACCCGGCGAACCATGGAATTAAGAGCAATGGAGAACATCTGCATAGACCTCTCATATAATAGTCTAAAGAAGCACTATTCCATCCAAGACTCCTAGTCCTATCCCCATATCCAGTACTAAACCAACAAAGAAAAATGAAAATGCATCAGATATCTCGACCTTGATCTATGGATAAATATTCAGGGTTTGAAATTTTCAGGTTTAAAATAATCAGATCAGCTACAGTATATAGACTCCCAGTTGAGCCTGGGATTAACAAATGCTGACACCAAACCTGATCCACCTGAATTAGCCATTGTCGACACAATATAAAATGAATGGCCTAGGCTACAAGAGATCTAAGATATTGAATGAAATTTTTTGCATAGTGAACAATGTTAATATGAGTTGTTTTAAATAAAATTATGACTTCCATAGTGCTTTTAGGATGCATTACATGCTTAAGATAAAGTAGAGACTTAAAATGCAATTTAGTTGGGAGTCGATTTACAAATATTGTTCCAAGCATGCGCCTTTGCAAAAATTCCAGCACATAAATGCAATTTTTACATCTTTTATGTGTTAAAATAAAATTTCACATAATTTAATACATAATATCATTTTTTGGAGTTCAGGAACTTTCGTAGCCTGTCTAAACATTCTAAAATCTTTGGTTACAAAACCAATTTTGGGTTTAATTGCAAGTTCCTCGCTTTATTTGCATACCTGGTTCATTTACAATTTCTACATAAGATTGAGGAATGCAAAATGCCCGCGACATTGCTGAAGGCTGCTGAATAAGGCAGACTGGGGCTGCAGAAGAGACCAGAGAGTGGCATGAGATCATCAAGGCTGCCAAAGAGTCTGGGGATGTGGAGGGTCAAGATCCATCCAAGGATTTATGAGTAAATATCAGGTTGGCAGATTGGCCTATCTGCTGGAAGCAGAGGTAAAAATTGGTGGTTGGCCATGGGCTTCCAACATATCAGTTTCCGATAATCTTTTTTGTGATTCTACCATCGGCCTGGCACTTCCCAGCCCCATTTTGGGTCGAGGAGATGGGAGAGGTCCAGAGGTTTGCTCATCAGATCCCGTGGACCAAATAGAATTTTTAAGTTGTGGATTCACAACTTATAAGAGGGATGCACAATTTAACAGATCCCCATTTATCATGTCCACAGGTCCTGAATGGAAGAATCCACAGAACTCAGGTCTTACCAACTGAAATGGTGCAGAGGAAGCTGCAGGGGGTGTCCCTCATCTTGGTGCCAGCTGGCCATCTGCCCTCGGCTCCTCACAGAAGAAAGTAACTGGCTGGGCCAAGCCAATACAGCTGGATTCAGGGTTGATACCCAGCAGAAGATCAGACGGGCTCTGCTGGGATCGGTCTTTTCCTCTGAAATGGGATTGGGGGGGTGCCAATCACAATCCAGGATTGGATGATCCCGATCTGGATTGGTTGATCCTGCAAGCCTTAGATCCATCAACCCCACAACAGCCCGGTAGACCTCGATCTGCAACTTAAGTTGCAGACAAGGGCCCATCATCCCTGGATCTGCAACTTTGCAGATCCAACAGTTTGGGCTGCTGCTAGGTCAAATGATCCAGATCAGCACAGCTCAGCAGTGCAAAGCAGCCTCCCTCTGCACCCCCACCTGCCGGCGGCCATCTCTGCACCTGAACAGCATCTTTCCCACCATGACCTTGCCAAGATCTAGCCTATCAAACAACCCAGAGGTGACATCATAAAGCAAGATGGAAATCCTTGCACATAAACCCATTAATTATACTCACAAAGTCATAATAGCAGCCATCCACAACACCTGATCCTGTTCATATTTTGCCTGAGCCAAATCAAACCATATATCCTGCTTCTATTATTATTTTTTTTTGCCTGATCTCCATTTTTCACACTGTTACAATTCAATTTTCAGGTCTATCCCTGCCACCCTCGATACAAAAACCAACGATAGACAGAAACAAGAAGCTTAAGGTGAGAGGCAGTTTAAGTGAAGGACAACTCACCTAGCCCTATTGCCTCCAACGGTGGAGGCAACCCGAAAGAAGACGGCAGAAGAGGGGAGTTAATAAATAGGTGGCAGGTGGGGGGAGGGGGCATCAGAGGAGTTAATAAGTAGGTTGCAGGTGGGGGGAGGGGGGCAAGGGATGCCCCTTCATCTTTCCCGTGCCATGTTCAGGTGGGGAAGACAATCTGCAAGTGCTAGAATGCCCAACAGGGGCATCTACAACTTAATGCGGACCACCTGTGGTATCTGAGCCACTGGTTGGACTGGGCTAGTTAAGCACCTAGGGTGGTGAGGTGGTCTGCTTTAACTTGTGGATCCCTCTTGCTGCACCTGCGGGATCCAAAATCAGAACCCTGGCAATCTGTTTCGCCTGCCCAATGGAGCTGGAAGATGCTGGGAGACTTGGAGTGGAGGCAGCCAACTTGCAGTGCAATAGGGGCAACTGCCTAGGTAGTTTGGACCAAGTTGAGACAGAAAGGGGCCCTGTTGCCTCCACATCACCGAGGCCGACTCTAATACCAGATTACATAATAAGCCATAATTAAAATTTTAACTCAAAATCATAATGGATTAATTTATATGGATTCTCCTTCTCCAAGCATCAATATTGAGTTATTTCTTGAGAGGTTTTAGTCATGCAAATCATATATGAATTAATCTCTTTTATGCTAGCCTAGCTCCACAGTGTTCTTTTTTTCCTTCAACCATTTTAATAATCTACACGTCTCTAGTTGGAGCTTTCTTAGCTCTACATTTAGTGTCTAAATCATCTTCCTTCCTTTAATTTGTCCATGATTAATATTATTCGTACAATTTCTCCAGTACATCCATTATATAGTCTATCTGATATAACCACTAAACGATTTTAATAGACTCATTTCAGCAACACTTACTTCAGAAACTTGTCTTTTCTTCATTGCCATAATTCACTGTCATACAACATTGCAGGTTTTAATACTGTGATATTTTTTTTCCTTATAGTTTATCTTTAGTAGAATTCAGACTCGTGGTCAATTTCTACTTCATCCATCCTGATTTCACCCTGTGGTCAATATCCATATCACATTTTCCATATTTTTAATGCATCCTCCTCTGTTTTAAGCCACAACTAATATGGTAGACAAAAAAAGATAACAAGTTATTGATTCATAGATATTCACAGAATTGATTCCAATTTCTTTCAAATGATCAGAATAAAGATATCAACTTCTATCAAAATTTCTCTCGTAAAAACATACCAGAATATCATGTTATAGATGTGATAGGGGTCCAGGGCCCTTCTCAAACACAATCTAGTGATACTGCATACTTATATTTACAGACTAAGACACACCAACAAAATAGAACTCAATGATACTTCACAATTGTGGTATAACATACCAACAAAAGAAATAAAAGACTTTTCACTTATCCTCGGGACAGAAAAGAACTGAGGGCTCCTACACCGTGCACCTATGAACAAATAAGAATTCAATGATGACGCACAGTTGCAATCTAACACACCATCAGAACTGAGGCAACCTCCATCTCATATTCTTAAAATATAAAAAATTGGTGAAGGCAAGACACACCAGCATAACAGAATTGATGCCCATACATTATACCTCTCAGAACAAGGGTCAGGGGTCACCGGGTCAGTGATGTCGACCAAGGAAGGCCAGGTCAGGGGTCAGCCCGGGGTCAAATCCGACCCAGTCAGACCAGGTTGCAACCGGGGTCGAACAAGGTTGGATTTATTTATTTTTTCAAAAAAATACAAATATTACATGAAAATAATAAAAAATATATTTTATACTATATATATTTATGTATACATAAAAATATATATACATAAATATAATTATATTTTATGTTCAAATTGAATATGAGTGTTTATCTGTGAATATAAGTAAATATGATGTTTTGTGATTATGTTGTATTAGTATATGTTGGGAAAGAATTAATCTCAAGTGAGAGAGTAAAGATAGTTAAAAAACAATTTTATAAATTTTAAGTATGTATCATATATTTATAATCACAACTTTTAACCATATGTCAAAGACGAGCGACCCGGCGAACCATGATGTCGACTACGCTGTAACAGCAAAAAATCAAGGTTACCACCATCTCATCTCAGAACAGAACAGAATACAGCAACTCCATGGTTCATATCAGAACAGACTAACAGAAAGGGCATGTGTGTCGGAGGTGTCATTATGTTTGAAATGTCAAAAAAAAAAACTTTGGATCCCAAACTTAACAAAACAGAATCAAAAATATTTGAAATATGCTGCACATGATCAGAATAGAGAAGACCAGAACAAATCAAAATATAAATGACAAAGAACAGTAAATTATCTACAACACAACCCAGAACCACAAAAACAAAATAGACCAACCAAATGAATATGAGAGAAAATGACAGAATAGCTCACACAGATCATATCAAATATCAATAAAACAAAGCAAATACTAAGAAATTCGTGAAACAAAAGCAACTACCTCAATGGATGAGATATAACAGCCTCCACACCCCCTCCTCAACCTCTTCCTATGTTCATGGTGAAGAAAGCCTTTTACAGTCACACAAGACTCCCTTCCAAAATTGCAACCTTCCCTCTTTTTAATTTTCCCTTTCTGAAAAGGGTTGGTTAGGCAGCATGACGGAAGCTGCCCCACCCTTTTACCATTACCTCTCTCTATCTCTCTCCCCTCTTTTTTCTTTGGAGAATTTAACAGAAAATCCCGTGTCAGCAAATGTGTAATGGAAGGCCTAGCTTTTCTAATTCCTTTACCTTCCACCCCAATTCCGCACTTCAACGTTAGAATAGAACCCTGTTATCTTTGGCTCAAATTGACCCCTTTGTTCCCCTCAGCAGTTCAAAAAAGGAATCAGAAACCCCAATCAAACAAGTCCTGTTATCTTACGTAAAACTATATGAAATTACTGTTATTAATGCTAACCCCCAATCTTCTCCTTGAATCGATCAGGAGACACCTAATTTTATTCCCAAAACCCCGTGATGGATCAAATAAGAATAGGTTCATCACCATTGTGCCAGCTGTTCCAGTTGGCATCTCCAGCAGCGGAAGAATCCCGATCAAGAGCATGACTGCCTTGCATGATCGGAGCTCGAAATCTATCTCTTCAATCCAACTTGTAACCCTTGTTATTCCTCTCAAGATTGAAATAAATTGTCAGAAGCGAAAATGTATGTGCTGAGGAAACTTGTGCCCAAGAAGCTTTAGGGGGATAAAAAGTTGGGAGCAAAGCCAGGGCCTGCACAGACTGCAGCATCAGAGGGGCACCTAATCAGATGGTTGCCAGTGAGGGACTGCCTGAGAATGATGGAAACAATCATGCCAACATCGACGGTTACTAAAACATGGATAAAGATGGTGAAGAAGAAGAAAGAGTAAGCCCTCCTCACCGAGGCCCTCCTCGTGCAAATGCCTTGAAGCCTAGTTGCCAACGCCTCCTCGTCGAAGCCAACACCCTCGTCACCAAAGCCCTCCGCAAGCAGACGCCTCGAAGCCTGCTCGCCAAAGCCCTCCTCACCGAAGCCCTCCTTGAGCAACCCCCTCAAAGCATCGACCTCACTAATGCTACCGCTCAATGCCACCCTCTGCCACCTAGCAGATCGCTGAAGCCGCCGAAGAAGAAGAAGAAGCTCGCCACCACCCTCCAACCTCGCCACTGAGGAAGGGGGAGGGATCTAGGGTTCACCTGATCCAAAAGGGAAAGTCGTTCACGGATGACTCACAGATGATGGTGGACTGGGGGTATACTTGGAAAATAGAAAGAAAAAAAGATGGTCAGTTAACAATGCTGTGATGGAATGGGTGGTGTTAAAAATTTTGAGTTGATCGGGCCTTCTATTAATAACATTTGATCAACAGAGTTTTTAATAAAGCGATTTTCATAATTGAATAACTTCAGTTTTATATTGAATAATCATCTCCAACGAGAAAAATAAATCAATATCCTTTAGTCCTACATGTAAACCTTTTGTTATGCTCATATTCATCAGCAAGGGATCACAGAATTTTCCAAGATCAATAACACAAAATAATGCTGAATATGAAATATATATACAGGGCCTCCGTAGCAAGGAAAGCATAATCGGAATTGGAGACCGAATTGGCAGAATCAACTGATTCCACAGAAGAAAAACTGATTTAGAATCAGTTTAGATCTGTTCTTCAAAAAAAACCAAAAAAAACATAAAAAACCTACATATATCTTTGGTCCGATTCAGCTCTTTTGAGGTTGAATCAGCACTGGAATCTGGCATAGAAGGTGGCTGCAGTGCCACAAGACCATCATTGTACCTTCCCTGCCCAGGTCCTATACAGCCATGGGCCCAATAGGACCAAGAACCTGCTCATATTGGGTCCCCTGGGAAGGTGCAGCAGAGCCTCAGCCATGTCAGCTGATTCAAACCAAACCGTTCCAATCCAAACCAATTTGGTCGATTCTAAAGGGATGGGTTGGATTGGTCTCCCCCCACCTATCAAAAAAAAAAATCAGGTCAGCTTATGCCGATCCAATTCCAGAATCAGCCAATTACGTGACCCATACACTCTATAACCACTTCAATAATGTTGCACATAACATCAAAAGGTATATTTAAATGTTTAGAAATCAGATTAAGGTAGATTTGCTCCTGCTAGCCAAATAAGCTAGTTTACATGTTGTTGACTTTCATGCTTGATGAGTGCATATGACCACAAGAAATCTTTTAGGACAAACTAATGTTCTAAGTATAAGCAACACTCAGAGCTATTAACAACATACTAAGAAAATTATTCCTTTAGAAGCCATATAAATGCTCACAAATTAACGTCTGAATCTAGATTCACTGGTGACGTTGAACCATTTGGCATAAGAAACACGAGCTTTCCAAGAAGTAAATTTACCTTTCTCTTTCTGTCATCAAGAGGTTGAACTTCAATTGCAAGGTAGCAATCCACATCATCAGATGTAACCAAATACCTAGGCTGCTTTGCTCCTATAAAGTATAGTGCAAAATTCAATGTCAAATTCTAAAGCACGATCAAAACATAAGAACTTATCAAACATCAAGGTTATTACCTTCTATGTAGTTTACAGATCCATCTTCCAAGTAGCGCACCCACTAAAATTCATAAGTCAGTGAAGCAGTCAATGATTCTCAAAGACATTTATAGGGAAGAAATGTGAATGCAGCAAAATGGACAAGTGATGCTTTGAGCTTGAAAGATGCAGAACAATAAAACCATATGTACCTCAAAGTTACAGCTGGTCGTTCCATTAATAGAGTAACCACATGCTTGAAGTTCTCTTCCAGGAAAAGCATCACCTGAAATTTGAAGGCCTTCTATAGCTGGTAATGGGTCATCTTCTGCAGCTGTTACAATGCAATCAATTGGTAACATAAAAGATCCATCCCAAAGTCAAAGGTCTCAGGTCATGTTTCTCTATATCATAAAAGTCCATACCTTCAGAAAATGAAGAGCTGGGCTCTTCAAGAACTGTAGGCAAATAAGGATACGAAGAGCTTGTGTCATCCATACCAGCTGCCAAATTTGGAGAATTTGCAAAGCCACCCCAATGAACAGTTTGTTCTCTTCCTTGGTGAACCCGTGCAGCATCAGAGACTTCATTCTCATTGCGCTTCACAAGGTCCTTAAAAGATGGATTATGACTTCTAACCTCCGTACTGAATTGTAAAACAGAATTCACTTTAAACAACAATAATATGAATGAGTAAATCCCTAAAGCACAATTAGTAAGATGGAAATTTGACCCCCGAGCAAAAACAAGTGTTTTGTTTATAATATCTAGAAATTTTCTACATGAATCCAACATGCCATCAAAATTCCTTTCTAACTTTTTATACTAAGGATCAGGTTTAGCAAATCCAACTTGAAACCCAGGGAAGGAGAAGAGAATAATATAAAAATAAGAATATATAGAGTAAGAAGTAAGGACAGCTTTGACAAAGTAGAAAACTCTAGAAACTGTTTTCAATCAAAGAAAAATATTTCTACATTCTATTACTGACAGATGCAATATTTTGCCACCATTTCATCAAAAATTCCCTAAGAAGTCGGTGATGATTGCTCCAGGAGGTATCACTTCTTTATCTATTCTACTCCATTCTATACCAGAGCATGTGTAATCATTCGTTATAAGTTTCTTCTTCATTACGACTAAATGCAAACTTAAATATATCCTTTGAATTAGCTAGCAGGAAGTCGATGATTGTTAAACTGAGTCTTCATCATCTACATGAATCTAAAACATGAACCTCCCCATTGATTTTATAAGTTACATATGTAAAATTAATAACTTCTTCAAAAGTATAAAATTAGTGACCTATATCAGAAAACAAAAATAACAAAGCAACAAAAGAGTAGAAGCAACAACCACATACAGCCATAGTTGTCAAGGCGACAAAGCAACCAAAGGTCTCTTTACCGCTTAAGCAGTAAGAGTAAGACTAGTTGGGGCAATCCGTGGTCGGCCCACCAAATACAACAAAATAATCCTAAAAATAAGGCATATATCAACATAAATTTTATCATTTCACTCAAACAATCAATACAAGACAACTTGACCCTCAAGTTAAAACAGTATGCACTAAACAGTATATAATTAAAACAGTCTTCAGAAGAAATAGAAAATGAATACAAGTATACAGTCTTTTTTAAGTCAAGTATACAGTCAATACAAGTCCAGATTAAAACAGTATACAAGTTAAATGGGTCAAATGGGAGGTGGAAATAGGCCAAGAGGTCAAAATAGTATACAAGTTAAAACAGTCAATACAGTCTTCAAAACCAGAAAAAAGAATGGCATAAAATAAGCTGGAAATGGACTGTGAAGAATGGGGGTAGGGTAATATACAGACAGATCCGAGCTGAATGGATCCTGATTGGGTGCTTAAGCGGGCACAGTGCCTGCTTTGGGCGCTTTGCTGCTCAAGGCACCCAAAGCGAGCACTTTTTTAATGGCCAATAAAGTGGAGTCCCGCTCAGGACCTGAAATCCACTCGGGAGCTTAAGCGCCCGCTTTGACAACACTGCATACAGCAAAGCAAATCGAACCAAATAATGTGGAACTTCTCTTGATGGAGATAACTGACTGAGAAATGCTTTATGCTTGGAAAGCTTACACACATGACATTCAAGTTATTCAAGAAGTCATGATTGAGAACTGCATATGCTGGCCAATTCACCTGCTTGTAGATGGAGAAGATTTTCCAGTGCTTTCAAGATCACCATTCCGTCTGGCATAATCACTAGACCCAGTCTGAAGAGTTGGAGCTCCCATGCCCTCCCAGTTAGCACGCATCTGAGCATTTGGAGAAGAAATGGGTGACCGCGCATGAGAATATGGATGTTGAGGCACAATCTCAAGTCCCCTGTTAGCCTGAAAAAAGGAGCCCAAACCTAAAAAACATATACACCAGGGCAGAGTCAAGTAATATAAAGACATGGGGAATACTTGATTAGCCATCGCTGAACCATCAGAACGTGATGGTGACTGTGGAACATTGTTCGTGGACTCAGGATGCCATGGGGCTATCTGGTAATGAGAATCCTTAAGCTTCTCCTGCAGATTCAGTAATCAAGAAAATTAAGGCTATGGAAATGCTTAGACATTAATTTCTGAAAACCCAAAATGCCTGAGTAAAGTTCATATTAACAAGGACTTTGATAGAACCCAAGTGATGTCCCCACGAATAAGGCATTCCCACTAGTTCCTGCATTTTCTTTGAATAACATTACCTCTGTCACAAGAAGTTTCTCCTGCAAATGTTTAAACAAAACCTGCAAGAATAATGTTTTAATCTTTTATGCTTGGAAGAAAATGTATAGAAAATTTATATGCAAAAAACCATGTATAACAATAATTTGTTTTTTGTAGACACGGCACCCTGTTAAGAACACCAAAAGGAAGGTAACAGGAAATACATTCACTATGTTCAAACACAGAGATGGCCAACTAAGACATTTGCTGAATGTTAGACAACTTGAATGCACTAACAAGTACCACGACACCATGTTACAGAGTAAAGACCACATCAACCACAATAAAATGGATTAAAAGTTGGCTAACAAGAAATTAAATGAATGAATACAACACCAAGTTGTAGATGGCATTAATCTCAATTATGGAGGAGGATCGTCATTAATTCAAACTGTCTGCTTAAAAGGGTAAAAAGATATTGAGAAGGATAAGCAAGAAGAACATTAGATGATAACAGGTAAAATGGAGGAAGAAGGTGAATAATGGGGACCAAAGATGGGTTGGGTGAGGGATCCAGAGGGGTAGTAGGTGCCAAATGCAACAATTATATGTCCAGCAGTGTTGTGCATAGCCGTGGTTGCACTGTTTGCATCTAAAAGTTACTCAGCAGTTAAGGCCATATGACCCTGAGAATAGAACTTTTAACGGAAGAGATAAAGATGTATAAGAATGGTCAAGAATTTGCGACTTTCAAGCAGGGTCTTGATTGCCAAGCATTTTTGCTCAAACCTATTTTCTCAAGTTCATCATTTGTACATTCCTTCTATATTAATACAAATGTCCTTTCTGTCATGTTGGCTAACTCTTGTGTTTCTCGTGGTCTTGCTTATTTGTGCTTGTCGTGCTAGCAGTGGAGTTGGCACTTGCATCAGCAGATCGGCTGGCCCATACTTGCGGAGTTGCCCAGATGCCACACATTCTCAAGGGCAACGGCTAGAGACTGTCACATAGCTAGCACCTCTACCCTTTGTGAACACCTCAAGCGCTTGGGGCGTAGGGGGAGAGAAAAGGGCAGAGAGAGCAGGACAGGAGGCGGGCAGAACAGGCAGAGCGTGGAAAACTTAGAATCAGGTGGATAAGAAGACCATAACAGGTCCCTCAAACCTATTATGATAGGGATCTGAAACATAAATTGTATCCCTCGGCCACTGAAATGCCCGGACCGACCACATGGTTTAGCAGCTGAATGGAGTTCAATTTAAGTTGGGAGCCTGCTTATACTGGGTCTATGAGACCCGATCATCAGGTCTTGGGGACCCACACCTTTCCCATTCAAACGAGGCAGGAAAGGTGCCATAGGCACCTGCAGTGTCCGTTCAAGCAGCTGTGGGTATGGGTGTGACCACCTAGGTGACTTGGCACAGATTGAGACAATGAGACACTGCCTGATTGCCTACAGGTATATAACTATGAACACGTGTGTAGTGTGTAATAAGCTTTTTTGGAAAAGAGACAAGATATGATAGACTGAATAATGAGGAGAAATAGAGGGTTAAAAAGTAACTTTGAGTCTTTTTAAGCCAAAGAGAATAATTAAAAATCTTAAACTTTACAAATAGTACAAGCGATAATCAAAGATTTTAATATGATTTCGTTACCTTTAAATGAATGTCTACGATTCACGAGGGTCAAGGGAGCAGTGCCCCTTGTGAGTGGTATTCGGGGGGAAAAATCCCTAGAAGAAATTTTGTTTATTAATATGGGTACATAGGGCGTCAAGACAGGTGTCCTGAAAAATATGGATACACACATAAAAGGGGAGGGGCTTTTTCTATTAGAAACAAAGGAACCAAGAAACGTTGCAGAGAATGCAACCCTTCTTTCAATCTGAAGAGAAAATAAAACAACTGCTGCCAATACGTGGGTACCAAGAAAATCATCTGAACAGAGAATAGTCATTTCCACACCTTCAGGTTGCTGACAATTGACATAGCATCAGGCACAGGTGGCTGAAGATTATACTCTTGTAAAAGAGGCATCAAAGATGACATAAAAGTTGACCTTTCCTGTTGTGCTGCCTGAGTGAAAAAAGAAGAAGAAAGGTTTCATATTTCCATAAATGTTTGCGAAACCGAACACAATAAAAAATGAAGTTGCAAGAAAGACAAATGCAAGTCTTATAGCTATCAACACATGGAAGTGGGGTACTCATGCAGGCAGAAATTCCAGCATATTCACAACCGGTACTAAGTAAAACATGAACAGGGAAGTTTTTGTAGTACCATTGTTAGATTTAAATGCACCAAGATAAAAGAATATCTAATAAAGCTTCCATGTATCAATCTGTTGACGCCTAAAAAAGTGCAGGAAAAATTCACAAAATAAATAAAAGTGGACAAGACGATGCAGTTCAGCCGTCGAAGATGCAACGTTCACATACGTCTTCCGAATTTGTCACAAACGGCACCTCGTCGACAAGTTCAACTTGACAACGAGGTTCATACGAAAGTGTTGAAGCCCTCGTATGACATTTTGGTGCGTCGATACAAGATGATCGCGGACGTCGTAACGTTTTTCGACGAGTTTAAACACCTATTAAAAGTTGACATGAATCACGTACAATGGTTCGACGCGTCGACGGAAGGGAACCGAGAAGGTTGCAACAATGTCCCGACCGTATCGTCGTTTACCAGAGCTCCCTTCAAAGAGGGAATATTTTTTTTAAATGGCATAGACAAGCACATTAAGATTTGGACGTAACCGTCAACGCCCTGTACTGCCCTCGGATGCTCCTACCGCACAATGCCTCTAGGAGATGAAGTGCATGTAACGGGCGTACATTGAAGCCGCGTAATGTCAGCTCGGTAACGGCAGAAGCCTATTCAAAATTCTCTCCGGTGACCTTAAGCAAGGAGGAAGGGAGTTCGACTCTACGGCAGACAGGAAGGGAAAGAGAAGAAGAGCAGGTGAGAGGCTTACCACGGTCCGCGATCGCGGTGTCCCTCCTTCCCCGGCAGCCTGCTTCGTCGCCGCGAGAGCCTCCGGTCGGTCCCGTTCTCGCTGCTCCCACCCTCGCCGTCGCCGAACGCACGCGCACCTCTGCCCGCAGCCGCGCGTGTCCCTCTCTATCTCCGTCCGCCCATAGCAGCGCGCCTCTCGCGCCCCTCTCTCTCTCCGTGCGGGTGTAGCCGGGTTGGTGAGCGCCTCACGCGCGCTCCTCCTCTCCGTCTGTGCGCCTCCGCAACAACCCCGCACCGCCCTTCCTCTCCTCTGTTCGCCGCAGCCGCAAGCAGCCGCACGCAAGCCTCAGCCGCCGCCGCAATCCTTCTCCTCCTTCCGCCGGACGTCTTCCCGGCCACGCAAACCGCGCAGACTCCCGCAGCCGCGTCCGCGCGCAGCGTCGCCTCCCTCTCCTCTTCTGTCGCCGTCGCCCACAGCCCTCTCTCCCTCTCTCTTTGTCCGCCCGCGCTCAGCGTCGCCTCCCTCTCCCCTTCTGCCGTCGTCGCCCACAGCCCTCTCACGCCCTTCTCTCTCTGTCCGCCGCGCACAACCCCACAGTAGCGCGCCTCTTACGTCCCTCTCTCTCTCCGAGCGGGTGTAGCCGGTTGGCGAGCGCCTCCCGCACGCCTCCCTTCTTCTCCTCTGTCAGCCGCAGTCACCCACAGCCGCGCGCCCCTCTCCTCTCTCCGTCCGCCGGCGCGCAACCCCGTAGCGGCAGCCGCGCGTCCCTCACTCTCTCTGTCCGCCCGCGCGCGATCTCTCCTCTTCTGCCGTCCCCGCGCACGTCTCTTTCTCTCTTTTCGTTTGCGCACAGAGCCTCCTCCTCTTCCGCCGTAGCCGCACGAGCCCCTCCTCCCTCTCCTCCCTCCGCCGGACACCCTCCTGGCCAAGCGCACACCGCCGCCCCAGCCCCTTTCTCCCCTCTGTTTGTCGTTGCCAACCCAGCCGCGCAACCTTCCCCCGAATGCTCTTTCCTGTTCACGATCGAACCCTCTTTCAAATCCACTAAGTTACTCGCACAGCATTAGACAGAATGACGACAGATGGGTGTCAATTTGTGACCATCTATTGAAACAGGATGGCTCAAAATAATGACAATAATAATATAATAAAATTCACAATCAAACCGATTTGAGACTAATTGAGAGCCGGTCCAATCGGGCACGCTCTACGTCTCAAATTTAAACTTAAATAATAAATCGATCCAAGACTAATTGGGGGCCGGTCCAATCGGGCACGCCCTACGTCTTTAGAAAATAATCAAACAATCGAGGCTAATTGGGGGCCGGTCCAATCGGGCACGCTCTACGCTTCGGCATAATTTAAAAAAATCAAAAATAAATAATTTTGATTAGCATATAAAGGTCAAAATAAAATGACCCCAATGCAATATCAATTTTCCCATCAAGGGATTATTATATCAATTTTATATGATGGCTAAATGTATATGCATATATGCATGAATGCCAAAATATAAAACCGATATGATAGTGATTATATCGATAAATAAACACCCATAAACCTTAGCCAAAGGTCGGTGTGTTATATCTATTATCGATGTGATCCATTCCATAATGCCTATCAAAGGCTCAATGAATTCAAAACCGATTTGATTCATTGTAATCATGATATCATTTTATGTTCATCTCATTTGTAAGTTGTACATTTTTTTCAATTAATGGAAATCACATGGTGTATGTATTTTTTGATGTCAATGGGAGTTAAAATAACTCCATAAGTTGTATGGAATGCAAACAAGAAAAGAGTAATTTAAAAGAAAGATTATATTAAATTCATAACAATAAAAAGAAAGAAAGAAAGCTAATTACTTAAATAATCCGAAAATACCAAAATTAATCAAAGTTAATCAAAATTAACTTTCATAAATTAAAATTAATTTTAAGATAATTTTAAAAGTTAAACAAACCAACCAACACATAAAATAAAACAAAACATAATAAATTTTATGAACATAACATACCTATTAAGGCTTAATACCAATTTAATCTAAGAAGATACATAAGATATACTTAATTAAGTTAAAACTAATTTTTACACCCCTAAATCAATCAAATTATTAAATAATCAAATCTCCTAAATTAAATTATAAAAAAATTAATTGATGAATTCAATTAAATAACAAAAACACATGTAATTATAATTGATAAACAATAATAATAAACAAAACAAACAAATATTACTTAAGATTTTTAATCTTAACATCTCCAAATAATTACATAACATTTGAATTAAACAAACTTAACAAATTTAAAATCAGTCAAATCAACTTTAATCAAATCTTAAATTAAACATACAAGGCATTAAATCACAAAACAATTAAATCAAAATTTTAAATCAAATCAAATCAAATTCAATTTTAAATATAAAAAGTTTGCATTCCATCGAAGTTATGGAGCCGTTGCTCTTATTATGTTCATTTCATTTATGGATGTATGCTATCGTTTCGAAATTGCTATGGCGGCTAATCAAGGGTATTCGAATGTTTTCGATATAATTAACATCGGGTCTTCGCACCACCCGATGGGGAGAGGTCAAAACGAATTTTTAAAGAACCCAACCTCGAACTTGAATTCCTATGTATATCGTCGGATTAGTTATACTTCTATGGAATATCGATATTTTCATAGTTGTAAAACCGAAATTTGACGAATAAATTTTGGATGAGATTTTTGGAAAACTATTCTTTAAAAATCAAAATCATTTTCATGTTTAAAGCTCAAATCAAAAAAATGTATTTTCAAAACTTTTTGAAATACTCAAATTTTCAATTTCCATATATACATGTTTCGAAACACATACATACATGAACGAATTTCCAAATTTGATTTCAATCTCAAATTTTGAGGTTATATATACATATCTTCAACAAAATTTTCAAACTTTCCAAATCACAATCATACCAATTCCAATCACACCAAATTCAAATTTCAAATGACGAGATTTTAAAACAAAAGTTTTTTTTTCGAGGTTTCACACAATCATAAATGTTATAACATGAAGAAAACCAAATCTTAACAAAACAAGATAAAGGAGCACATTCTCGCCAAGAAATACCATGACTCATATTTACCTTGCATTTAAGAATCTTTCATCATATTATGTAAAAATATATAGAACTATCGTGGAGTTTTTCTTGGTAGCCACAAAAAATATGGTTTGCAATTCATTAAATAGCAGAAACATGATGCATAGAAAATAGAACAGAAAATATCCATAGCATGGCATGTAATCAATGACAAATTAAAAAAGACAGCTACAAGACAATAGGTCTTTTGTGATAAGATTTTAAGTGGGGAGCTTTGGTTCTGGTAGCTCGAGAAGACAGCACACTTCTGTCCTTTCTCTTGTTTCGTAGTGCTTTACGAGTTTATTTATTGCATTTCTCTTTTAGTCCATAGGACTTTTGTGATAAGATTTTAAGTGGGGTGTTTTATGTAAAAATAGCCACTACTGTAGCCGAGAAGCAAGTACGAAGCATACGATGAAATGAAAGAGAAAGATCCCATTACTGTTCTCCCTATTCTCTCTCCCCTCTACCCCGTTCTCTTCACCAATGCCGACAGAAGATCCCAATGGCTCTGAAGACCCGACCCCACCTCCCCTTTCAAGTAGGTTGATCGTCACCTCCGAGACTGCCTGACTTGCTCCCTCCAACCCTTGGCAGGCCCAAGCTTCCTCTCCACCCCCGCAATGGCCGCAGTTCCCTTCTCCTCCGATATCACGGGTTCCCCTTCCTTCTCTTTAGGAAGCTCATTATGCTTTCCTTGCCATCTTAATCTTCCCATTTCCCGCTACTTCCATTCCGACCACCCATTTCCCATTGGGATCCCCGAGCTCACCCTCCCCATGTTCGATTAACTTATGGACCCCTGCACAACACCCTTCTGGAGGCCCCAAGCAACTCCTCCAGTCCACTGCGACACCCCAATGTTCCTCATTCGTCCACACAAGATGTGTAATTTCCCAGTATAAGTATCAGTTGCATCCAAAAGACAATGGCTTTCAAGGTTAATAAATGATAAAGAACAAAACATATTAAAAGGACAAGTACCTGCAAGGCATATGTAAGACGAATGTTCTCCTCAATTATCTCTTGCCTGTAGGAAAGAGCTTTTGAAGCAGCATCAACCAAATCTTGCTGTTGCTGATCAAATGCCTGCTTAAAAGCTGTATCATTAGCACTCCATACATCCAGCAGTACTAGAAAGTAGTTACATAGAAGATTGCCTACCCTGCGCATATGAGCTATTCGTTTTTCAAGAACATACTTCTCATTCTGTATTTGGGCTTCCTGTAAAAATTAATAAAGTATTGTGTCAAAAATATGGCCAAACATCATGTGCGAATACAGTGAATATTCACTAAGCTTGCCTTCACAGAAAAGTCAGCAAGATGCCGCCTTAGTTGCAAAATCTCCTCTTCATGCTCTCTGACCTTGAGGATTAGATCCTAAAAGGAGACCTTTATTTAAGTGAAAGGTGGGAACAATGATATCATATTTCACAACTACGGGGGTAAGGATATCCATTAAAAACATGAAATATAGTATGGGATAACATCTGTCATCAGGAAGTATTCACTATAGTGCACTATTATCACATAGGTGATACACAGGAATATGTTTGGAAGATGCACATATGAAAGTTCCTTAATTGAAGTGGGCCACAGCACAGATCGACATCACGATACCTGCTTAAACAGACTGCTTGAGCTATTAATTTCAGCCATCTGTACGAGTCCATGGCTAGATTGATTTGGCCTTGGCCCTATTGAAGCATATTCTGCATCTTTTTGGTGTCTATATCAGCGATCAGAAAACATTCACTCAGATATAGTATACATAAATGGCATAGGTGAATTCTTGTATGGTAAATAGACGAACCTGCTTGGGGAGATGGATCTAGATGAAGGTGCTGAAAATTGAGATGGGTCTAGGTTACCAACACCTGTCAGCCCACCAGGTAATAAGTTTGAACTTCCATTTGCCTTGCTCTCCAAGAAGTTATGGTTCATCAAACCTCCTCGCAAAAGTTGATCCTCGTTGCTTGTTCCATTTTGGTGGATGATCAGTATGCCTGGTGATTCACTTGCAGAGCCATTACTCGCCCATCTATTCCTATCATTACTTCTTGAAGTACCAGCATCAGACATATGCGAGGCCATGGTATCTAATTTCTGCCAACAAAAGTAAGCAGGAAAAAGAGCATTCTAAGTTAAATTGAGGCATCTTCTAAATAACCTGCTATACCTCAGAATCATGAGATTAGAAACCAATCCAACAAATAAAACTTCAGATTTACCTAATCTCTCTTTATTTGAATGTGAACAAAAGGACGCAGTCCATTAATAATAAAGGAAAAACAAAAGGCACAAAAGAAAAGGGGCAATTCTCCCAAGGCAACAGAAATAGGGAAACTACAATAATCGAAGAGAAAAGATGTAGCAATGCACTTCAAATGAAGAAAAATTTCAAGTTGCGGAAGCTGGAAGAAAAGTATGTACTTCAGGGACATCACCAACTGATGCGGGACGAGGCGGGACGGACCGGCGACGTGGGGCTGCAAAACGAACCGGTGAAGGGGGAAGGGGCAAGAATGGCTCGGAGGCCGCTGGACGGAGGAGAAGGGAAGGCACCCACGCCGGAGGGTCGCGAAGGGACCGGTCTGCACCGGAGGTGGAGCTGGACGACCTCCATCGTGGAGGGGGTGAAGAGGAAGGGGCAGCGCCCCAGCACAAGGGGGCAGCCCCTAGGGTTCCAAAAATTGGACAATAACACTCTCTATTCCAAACAATGAGCTCACTCTTAAATAGAGGAGCTAAGTTTACAAAGAGACCTTAAAGATGACTAATTACATACATGGACGAAAAATAAAAGACATGGACTCAAAAGACTTCAAATAATTACAAATATGTCCAAATGGACATAAATACAAATAGACCCCAAAATGGACCGGACCGGGTCCCCATCATTCTCCTCTACCAGGAGAAAACTCGTCCTCGAGTTTTGACGTCTTCAAATGTTGCCGTCACGTTCCACCAAGCGCCGCACTTCATCGGAAGCATCCCAGGAGTCGGCTCATGAGAATGGGCCGATCCCAGGCTCTGATACCATTTGATGCGGGACGAGGCAGGACCGACCGGCGACGTGGGGCTGCAAAACGAACCGGTGAAGGGGGAAGGGGCAAAAATGGCTCGGAGGCCGCTGGACGGAGGAGAAGGGAAGGCACCCACGCCGGAGGGTCGCGAAGGGACCGGTCTGCACCGGAGGTGGAGCTGGACGACCTCCATCGTGGAGGGGGTGAAGAGGAAGGGGCAGCGCCCCAGCACAAGGGCAGCCCCTAGGGTTCCAAAATTGGACAATAACACTCTCTATTCCAAACAATGAGCTCACTCTTAAATAGAGGAGCTAAGTTTACAAAGAGACCTTAAAGATGACTAATTACATACATGGACGAAAAATAAAAGACATGGACTCAAAAGACTTCAAATAATTACAAATATGTCCAAATGGACATAAATACAAATAGACCCCAAAATGGACCGGACCGGGTCCCCATCACCAACACTAGCAGAACTCCACTTCTTTAGAAAGAACATATCCCTGCTCAAGAAAACTTGAGAACTGCTAGAAGTTTTATTGTACTCTCTCTCTCTCTCTCTCTCTCTCTCTCTCTCTCTCTCTCTCTCTCTCTCTCTCTCTCTCACACACACACACACACAAAATTAAGATGTTGAAAATTCACCTATACCTCTATATGTCAACAATTTTTAACAGCATTCTGTACTTACGTATTCACCTTGTGGAATTTTCAACCAATGTGTACAAGAACAACAACAGTTTGGGTATTTACCAGTGAATATTTCTTAAGATCCATGAGTCCATGACAGCATCGAAGGGCATACATGGAAAGGCTGATGGCAACAGTGGCAAAACATATCTGTTGTGGCAATATTCTATGGAATTTTATGACATGCTTTTTAAGGAAGAGATGGAGGGGAAGTAAATATGAACTCCAGAGAAGCGTGTGAGAGAATTGTCGGGTGAGAAAGAATATCAAAAGGGAACCTCTTCAACTTCTAGAGGCCATGCACGAGGTCCTCTAAAATGTGGACACCTAGCCACCTTGCAAATTTCAGAAATGCACCCAGATAATTGCAGAAAAGCCCTTAAAATTACAAAAGTAACCAAACTATTTAAATTTGTAATTATATGTTTAAAATATTGCATGTATATCCATCTGATCATCCCAGAATTTTAAGAAACATGCTTGGAAAATCAAGGTTCTTACAGATACATTTTAGTTCGGATTGAAAAGATTAGATGCTACAGGTCGGACTCGATTGTGGTGGACATCAATTTTATAATATTTTATTAGAGAAATAATACATAGAACTAAAGATTTATCGAAATCAGTTACCGAATCAGTGGGGACCGATCCAACTCGAATCAGATCAGATCAATCCAATTCGGACCGATTCTCAAAAAGAGAAACCAGTCCGGAATCAAGATTTTTAAAAAAATCTGATTTTGATTCTGATTCGACCGATTCTAGCCGATTCGGTCTGATTCGGCCAATTCGGCCTGAATTGTTTTTTTAAAATCAAGATTCCAATTTTGATTCGATTCGACCAATTTATACTGATTCAGACCGATTCCGACAGAACTCAAGTCAAAATCAGTCCTTCAAGCATGGATCGGTCGATCGACCAATCTGATTCCAGAATCAACCAATTCCAATCCAACTCAACCGATTTTGCAATCCACGCCTGGAACAGGACATTCAATTAAGTGAGATTCAGAAGGTGAAATTTCCCCTCTTCCATCAATAGGTTTTTCTAGAGCATTTATAACACGACCCAAATAAGCCTCACTTACCGGTATCTAAGCCAGTTTTCCTATTGCTTTTACATATTTACCATTTTAAATTAAAACCAAATAAGAAATATTTACATTATGGATAATGTCAAACTTATGTCTTTGTTTATGAACTTTTAGTTAGAGGGCATCAAAGTAAAATTAGAGAACCTTTTGAGAGTCACATTTTTAAAAGGTGGGACAATTTTTGTTTAAATATTTTTGTAAGTTCTAAATTATAGCATTGAGCCTCCCTCTCTCTCTCTCTCTCTCTCCCTCCCTCTCCCCCCCCCCTGCCCCCTCACCATTGCTCGCTCTCTCTCTCTCCTTCTCCCCATCCCCCACTCTCTCCAGATGCTTCTTGATCTTCTTCCCCCCAGTTCAACCATATCCCATCCACCTTGGGTACAACGTACTCCTTCATTTAGCATCAGCAAAGGGCCATGAAGCCCATGCTGAAACCTTCCCTCCGGCACAGGTCGCCAACTGCAGGCAGTTTCTGCAGCTGTGACAGTTCGCACCCTATCCATCAGCTATGCCTGTTGACTACACTGGGTTAACCGGAAGACCTGTCAGTGGCCGACGCCACCAGAACAAGGTCCAGCTTCGATCATCATTTTTGTTTCTGATGCATTTGGCTCCGGAGTCCACAGTCTCAAAGCCCGATGTCAAAAACCAGCCAGACATCAAAACGACACCAAACCAGTGAGTGGTTGTATGCTGCCCAACAATTTCCACAGGTCAATCAGGTGACGCAATGAAAGATAAGGGCACCACCCTGCCATCTGAGTCGTCTGCCACAAGGTGAGGCAGTGCTTGCATAAGTGTCTAATGTTGCGAACCATCCCTGCGCTCTCCCGACTTGTTACCAGCCCCAGGTCAGCCATCACCTGTAGCCTCGCCCTCACTGCAGGAGTCCATGACTCCCCTTATATATCACCCTGCATCTCAGCATTGTGCGCATCCATCCCTATTCAAAGAAACAGTAACATGTCACTCAAATGAGCAACGAAGGAACAGCAACTTAACACATTAATGTGAGTCAAAGCTACAATGGACCCCTTTTATGAAGCTACAGTAACTCCCTGACAATGCTCTCCTCTCGATCTGGCCGGCTCTGTGGACACCCCTGCACCATGAGCACCCTCACGACGCCGGTAACCTCTCCTTCATGGTGAGTGCTTGCACTCCACCCCATGACACTAGCAGATGACCAGCCTGCTGTCAACACCAGCAGCCTTATCCCGGTGCTTCACCAACCCTGTCAGCTGCCGCAGGTCCCAAATAAGTCATCACCGGCTTCACCACTACTGTGGAGGCACCACTCACTTTCTTGGAGTGCACCATGCCACATCGCCAGCTTCGGGGCGCAAATTCTGCGAGCAGAAGTCGCACCTCATCACCTTCTTCACCACTGCCGGCTACATCATCAACACCTGCCATCAACCGGCTGCCACTATCAGGGAATCGCACAGCCGAAGGAGTTGTTACCCTATGGAGAGTCAACTAGCCCGTCTGACTGCACTGAAGCCGTGGACGTATGCCTGCCCATTTGGTACTGAGACAGGCTTGACAGCTTTGTCAGGATCTTTTTCAGCCTTGTCAGGCCCCTTCAGCCTTCGGTCATGGCACGATCGTCGCAGGTGCCATTCAGGAGGCAGAAGACTTTGACGAGGCTTTAACAACAGTCCTTGGAGAAGATGCTACATGGTCTATGGTCCAGGTACTGGTCCTAAACCACCCAGCCCTGGCTGGGTCCAGATCAGCCTGACTTACCCCAGTTAATCTGATCCATACCAACTTAAGCCAATTTGACCATTTTAACCAAAATTTAGGTCCAGTTCAGTTCGGTCTAGCCAGGTTCACCACCAGTCCATATGACCATGGACCGGTTCAGAACTGGATTGATCAATTCAGACCAGTTCACACTGGTTCAGTCCAATCTAAACTAAGTCCAAGTCAGTTCAGCCTGATCTAGTGCCAGTTATAGCTACAAAAGGAACATGGGACATCAAAGAAAGAACCTACTCCGGTTATAGACCAAAAGAACCTACTCTGGTTATAGACCCTAGAGGTAAGAAACAAAACCATGAGAGGATGTACTAAAAGTCCTCAAACAATTGCAAACAAAAAAAGTAGTTCCAGCCAAGATCCCCCCTGAAAAGAAAATTCTGGTTTACAAATTCTATCATTTCTCTCCATCCAAATAGCCTAAAGAGTAGTTGGTAACATAATGTCCCTGATCGTTCACACCCACGGGGAGCCCTCTCATATTGCCTTAATTGTCTATTGATATATCTCCTATTAACAATGATCATCCTTAATATATCTATCTTAATTCCTCCTGACAAATTGTCTAGTCTTGAACCTCAACTTTCATGTCCTCCTTTTGAAGAAATTATTATGCCATTTTATACTAACATATAGAGATACAATCTCCCAAGAGTTTCCCAAAATCTCTTCTCTCCAATCATCTCGAGACGAACCAAGATGCGAGATGATAATCCTTGATCAGCTGACACAAAATGTCTATCTAGCTTCGATTTGGAAATAGCGTTACTCTAGGTAAAGTTCAGACCGTTATTATATAACTATATTGGTCCATGCTCATTAACCCTATTGTTGAAGAGATACATTTCCCATGACCAATCTATTTGGTTCGATGTTTCCACCTGCTATCTCACTGCGTTGAAGTCTCCACATATACACCACAACACAGAAGCGTGAGAAGAAGTGATGCCAGATAGCTCAACAAAGAAGTCCGCCTTTTCAAATAGGAGTTGAAGGCCACACACACTGACAAGGTTCCAGTACTTTCTACTATGACTACAGATAAAATTCATGGGGAGAGCATACTTGTAGTAGATAAGAGTGTGTGTGAACCTCTTTTTTCTGCGTCTGTTCTTTAGAAAGAAAGACATCTCCGGACCTTTCTAGGAAAATATGTGATATCCTAAAATATTAGATAGTCCGGTGATAGTTTAAAAAATATTAGAACCGAGGTTCGGGTTCTTTGAAAATTTCATTTTTTGACCCTTCTCCGCCGGATGGTGCGAGTATCCGGCGTTAACTTACATCGAGCAACGGCTCGAACGCCTTTGATTAGCCGTCGTGGCAACCTGTTTTTGGAGACATGCACATCCACAAAATAAAGTAAAGAACTCAAAAGGGCAGCGGCCTTTTGAGTCCGATCAGATGCAAACCGTTTTGTTCGGGTTTGTTTTATTTGTTATATTTCTTTTGGATGACTTTGGTCTTTCTGATTTTCGAGCTTCATTTGCTTTTGAATTCGATCAAAATATGATTTTTATTTAAGGACTGATTTGGGATTTCACCGAGCCACAAAGGGGCTGGGGTGAATGGATTATGGTGGGCCGAAATGGGCCTGCACAGAGGGCTGATTTGGAACCGGTCCTAGGACCTGAACGTCGGCTGAGCAAGGGCAGCTTCGGACCTGCTTAAGAGGTCTGTTCAGATGGCTTCGAATAGACCGGTCGGGGGATCTGTTTGAGATGTCCTTGATGGGCTGAAACCGGGTCACAAGGGGACTGGTTTTAGGTTCTGGACATAGGCCTGCAGGTGGGCCGGAATATGGGCCTGACAGGGAGGCTGATCGCAGGTTGATTTGAACTGGACTTGGGCCAGATTTGGGCCTGACATATAGGTTCAAGCTGGGCCTAAAAAAGGGGGGCAGTAGGTGGACTGCAGATGACCTATGCAGGAGGCCGAACAGGGGGCTGTTCATGGGCCTGGATTGGGGTCTGCGCAGATGGTTTTAGGTGGGCAGCCATAGGCTTAGGCAGGGCTTGAAACAGGATTGTGATCGGGACCCATAGGCTGTTAGGAAATGTGGCAGTAAAATCCCATTTCAGACCCTACTTTGCTTTGTTTATTCTTTTGATTGTTTGAAAAAAAACAGTTTGCTCACTTGATTTTGGCGGTTTGCATCTGATCGGGCACATTGGGCTGCCAATCGGTGCCCACTTCCATGCATCGAATTGACTTTGAACTTCATTTCATTGAAAGATGAGTGGGGTACATCGGTGTACAATATGGTTGATCCTTCCCCCAATGTAGGTTCATCTCCACTACTTTGGAAAAATTTTGGCATTACGACGGCATGCCGGCTATTTTTCCAACTTAGTGAAAATTTACCCATCCAAAATAGCCAGCCTTAGCTTAGCCATATTGGGGTAAGGATCGACGGCTACGGGATTCATGCCCGCGCCCCCGTCCGGGTCGTAAGCTACGGGATGCATGCCCGCGCCTCCGCCCAAGGTGGAGTTCCCCCGGTAGGGGTGAAGTCCTTAATTTAATATTGCTTTCGCATTTCTGATTTTTTTATTTGTTGATTTTCTGAAGGCCACTTCGGGCCGGTCCATTCCTTCGGCGTTCAAAGCCGGGCTTCAATTTGCTTGAATTTGGGAGGGCAGCTTCTAGGAGGGAAAGCCGGACCCGTGAAAGGGCCGTTGAGGCTATCTCCTCCTTTGATGTGTTGAGGGGAGAACCGGACCCGTGAAAGGGCCGTTGAGGTTCATCCCTCACTTGATGTGTTGAGGGGAGAACCGGACCCGTGAAAGGGCCGTTGAGGTTCATCCCTCACTTTGCCGGTACAAGCCACAAGGGGGCCGCTGCAACCTCTTCTTCTGCTTCCCTTTTTTTTTTCCTGCTGCGAGGGAGCTGAAAAATGGATCCCTTTGGAGGCCTGGATTGGGGTCTGATTGAGGGTACCTGGATCGAGGCCAAGCAGGGGGGGGCTAGACATGGGCTGTCTGGTGACCTGTCTTGGGTCTGTTTGGGTAAGCCACAAGGGGGCTGGAAGTTAGCCACGTGAAGACTGTCAGACTTGGGCTGAGTTTGGGGCTGTTCAAGGCCTGGGTAAGAACCAGAAAATGGGCCGATCGTGGGCCAGCCTGGGGTCTGCTGGAGCCTGGATGGGCTGCGGAGGGGTTTAGAACAGCAGGCCGAAAGAGGGCTTGAGCAGGTCCTGCAAGTGGGCCTGATTGGGCCGAGGTTGGCATGAAACAAAGCTCAGCCAGGGTTCTGTTTTTTTGGGCCGAAATTGACCTGCATGTAGGGCATTTCAAGGGGATTCTTCTTGGATCGGAATAGGGCCAGATTGGGTCTGATTGAGTGACCGAACAAGACCTGTCCTTGGGCCTGCAATGGAGACCGAACTGGGTCCTGCTAAGGGGCATTCAAGCAGACCCAAGAGAAAGGCCCACCTTGGACTGAAATGGGCTAGACCGGGCCTGCAAAGGGGCATCTGGCTGGTACCAGAATCTGATTTTTTTGAGGCCTGGCAGGGGGCTGTGTATGGGCTAGCAATGGGCCTGTTATGGGCCTGAACATGGGTTGGGTTATGGGCCGGCTATAGGTCTGAACAGAGGTCAGATTATGGGCCGATCATAGGGAGTTTTCCCTGCTGTGGGAGGGTGTTCGGCTGGGTCAAATGGGCCTGCGGATAGGCCTGTTAAATGGGCTGTATGTGGGCCTGAGAGTGGGTCGGCCATGGGCTGAAACAGGCATGCGCAAGGGGGCTTCTAGAAGGTCTGATCTAGGTCCGAATACAGGCTGTACAGGCTGACCTCTGCAGACATACGAGGGGCAGGAGATGGGCCTGGAATAAGCAGAAAAGACGGCCCCTTGAAGGGGCTTACATGGGCGCACCAATCAGTCCTCTTTACCTTTTCTTCTTTTCTTCTTCTCCTTCCTTCTTCTGGCGGCAGCAGGTTGCAGCGGCAGCAGGAGCAGGGCGCCAAGCAGCAAGGGGCAGGGTGTAGTCCAGCAGCCTGGCGGCGTCTCCAGCCTCTCCCCTTTGGCTGGTGCGTCCCCCTCCCTTTTATAGAGAGTGAGGAGGGTAGATGAAGAGCCAGGAGTTGTGGGCGCAGGTGACTCTTGGCCTCCCCATGGGAGTTACTCCATTTAACCACATTGAATGAATGGCTGTCCCTTGGCTTTCCCCCTCCTTCAACTGACCCTTGGGAGGCTGCGCTGGCTGCTGAGTGCGCACCAAGGAGCTGAGGTGGCAAGTGGGTGCGGCTAGGCTTTGATTGGCCTGGCTGCTGAAGTGGGCCTGGCCCAATTGGGCCTGTTTGCTGGGCCAGCGGGCTGAGGGAAGCTCAGGCCCTCCTGTGGGCTGCGCACATGGCCGGAACATGGCCTGATTTGTGCCAATGGTGAGCTGGCTGGATCCGGCCCTAGCTAGGGTGTTTAATTGGGCCCAATTGTGGCCAATTTGATGGGCCATCGGGCCAGCTCCTGGGCCAGGCCGCCTGCTTCACTTCTTTCTCTTCTTCTTTTCTTTTTTCTTTGTTTTAAAAAAAAAATTGTGCGCCAACAGAGTGGTGTCCAACGAACCTTCATTCCACAAAATTACAATGTCTCCACTTTTACCCATCGCAGAATAAAAAGAGAAATCACTGAGACCACCCCCTTTCAACTTGTCCATATCCCTTTGACTGGAAAAGTAAGACTTAGTTTCTTGAAGAGTGAACACAACAGGTTTCTGAGAAGCAATCAGGTTTCTAATCCTCCTGATCTATCAGTCCCCTGAAAGCTTCTACAATTCCAGCTTATTACCTTAAATATAAGCACTGTATGACCTCCTTCCCCTCCTTACCCCTTCTCCTTGACTTCATCGTGATCATAGTTCACAGAATCAGCCGATCTGGACCAGGATTGGCCAATTCTTGGATCAGAACAACCCCTGCAGATCCTATTTTTGGCCGGAGAACCAATCCAGTATAAGATACCAGCAAAATCGGCCCGAAATGACTGATTCGACCAATTTGATTCCGATTCGATTCCAGCGATTAAATCGCTGGAATCGCGGAAGCTGCAGCCGCAGCGGCTACCGCCATGAAGACCGTGTTACCGAGTCCATCTGGAACTGGTAACCAGGGATCCGGTGACTAATATCAGATCCATCGGGACCCGATATGGCCAGATCCGGTGACTTGGTTACCGAGTCCTGGATGCATTAACCCCATCTTCCCCAGCTAAGAGAACAGGAGAGACCACCGCAGTGGCACAACACCGCCGCGGAAGGGCCTTTACAACCCATTTTGGAGCCAATTTCCTCCCCAAAAGGGCCCAAGCTTCCTCCCTTGCCCGATAGCACCCAGGCGCATTCAACAGTTTCCAAAACAGGGGAAGTCTAGCTGGAAGGATCCCTGATCAAATTCTCTGAACCCCTTTCCCTAAAAATGTGACTCTGGATTGACTTCAGAGATCCCGCTATTGCCAAAAAAAAGTTCAGACCAGATTGATATTGGATATTGCTCACAATCTACGACAGATTCCTCTGCTCTGGCAAACCAACTACTATCCCCATTGAAACTGACTTCATGGGAGCAATTTGAATGTCATATATCCTCCCTCACATGCCACAGGGATGACGATCGGGGGATCACATTCTCTGGCACTTCTACCAGTGCTGACACACGCCATCGGCCAAGAAGAAGAATGTTGATATAGAGAACACTGCCTACAGAATTGATAGCAGCTTTGACAGCCAACGAGGACCAAGCATACAACGGCAAGCCAGAGAGAACGACCCATCTCTGAACCATATGAACTGAGCCTGATTCTTTCTCCAAACCCCAACGATCAAAGAAAGTTCTTGATCCCTCTTGCCCTTCAAATTCCTTGCCAGCCATCTGTTTTATCCAAGCTGGGAAGGCCTGTTTCTGACGATGAAAATTTGCCCCATCACACATCAACTCCACCTCTGAGACAATCCAGGTCAAAGAACATGGAGGACATCTCAGAGCCGCAGCTCTTTGGTGTCCACAGGTTCCACCCCTGCAAGAACACCAATCACAGTGTACTCCAACCATGTCTTCCTCACCTTCAGCCCCACTATAAGAAGGATGGAAATGGGGCCCATGCCCCCCTAAGACCAAAGTCACTGGTGAACCCAATCTGCAGCAACCCCCATCTTCCATTTGTGCCACTCCGACTGGAAGGACAGGCCCCCCGCCACAAATCCTGCATCTACACCATTTTGGGCAATCCACAGCAGTGTTCCCATCCTCCAGCCACCGACTGCACCAGGGATCTCTTCGGATGCCCAGCCTACCACCACTCTTACTGGCTTCCAATCCTCTCCCAGTAGAAACCACTTTGGCATAACTCCTCCTAGTCACCATTGGACGAGGTCAACCTCCACCCCCTCCAATCGATTGACTTCTTGGAATGCCAATGCTACCCCCTGCGAGGCCACAATCGTCTCCAAAATCATCAGAGCCCATCGCCGCTACCTCCTTGCACCATTGAAAAGATTACCGAAATCCATCCTGAATAGTTCTCAGCTGAATCATGCAAAAACAAAGTCAATGAGAAGCTGCTCCAAGATAAGCATTACCTCTTCCAAACTTCTATGGCTTTTCCAAACTATTCCTAACTTCTCTTGCCTGTGTTATATTTTAATTATAAATCAATTTTATTCAGGTTGGATTAGCCTGCTGCAGATCCAATCTGATCCTACCATAATTGATAAAACCAACATGGATCAAGGAAGACCTTATGAAATCTTGCAGATTTCGTGCTCTAATTATGGAAGACCACAGTCATCTTTTAAAAATTGAAACATCATGTAAATCATCTAGATTACACGTTATTTCATACACAGCAGAGTGTTAAGACACATGTGAAGATATACCTTGCTAATGGAGTGATATGGCTATGTTCACAACTTCACATTGATCATAATTGCATAATGTTGTTTTGCTAACTCTCGTATGGGCCAGCTGTACAAAGACACTTCTCAACCTCCGGTGGCAGATACCAGCCATTGGAATTGGAGCAACGTTAATCATCCTTCATGTACCTTAAGATAGACCTAATTATGTACGTAATTAGACTTTTTGAGTTATTTTGTAGTGGGTTATGTGCCTTAATTCTGTTCTTATTATTTTTGTTTTTGGGGGTCTATCATCTCAAACATGTCTTTTTTAGTTTTTTACCATTATTGTGATATTTTACTTTCCTTTTATCAATAAAATGCAACCCAATTGGGTAACTTCCAAAAAAATCTTCTCCTTAGATCTGCCCTTGTGTGAGTTTATGGTTAAGTGTTAACTAAACCGGGAAAGTGAATTAGCAAGCCTAATCACACCTGCACTTTCTCTATCCTCTTCCAAAGTGAATAATCTACTATCCTAAAATTTTTAGCTGTGCCTCCTCTGTTATTTCAATAGAAAATAGTCCCATCCAACGTGTTATCCATCATATCGAATCAAAAACTTTTGACAGTGTTGTTTCCATTCAGAAGAAAAGCAACAAAGATCAAGCAAGCGGATGATGTCCATAGCGAGTTGTTGAGGATAAACACTATAATATAAGAATTCACTAGCTTACATAGGTCTCCAATTCCCTAGTCTTTCGCAGAAGTTCATCCTTCAACCGGTTGTTCTCCTCCAGCTAAGAAAAAACAGTCAGCTGATCATTAGATGACATCATGACAACTAAGCTGATCATCAGATGACATCATGACAACTATTCGTTGGAATAACAGCAATGCTGAAAAGCAACAGCCTAATAAATTAAATTGCAAAATCATCATAGTAAGTACCTAAAAGTACCAATTTCAGCTGAAAACGTGCTTTAGAAAGATAATTTCCCATGATAAATCCTCTGGAACCACTAGGCAAAACTGTGAATTATAACTTAACTTATAGTCATCTGAAGCTAAAAGCAGCTTGCTTCAGAAGATCATGGTAAAATATAAGTGTGTATAAGCTTGATTCCTGTAAAGAATCTTTTCAAGTGCTGCCCACAAATGATGGGAGCCATTCATTTAACAATAAAGAGCAAAGAAGGGGTCGTAGTACTAACAAAAGATTCATCCAGTAGATAGAACGGCTCATTGAGTAAGAAGCCCCAAGAAAAAATATAGAGGCTCAAAAAAAGATCCTCTTACAGAAGTAGACAAAAACCAGTCGACCAACATTAAAAAAAACAGAGAGCCAAAAGAATATTTGGAAGAGATTGTTGGTGTCTTGTGGCTTCCAGCATTCAAGCCTTCAAGGCATGGATCACAGGATTGGAATTGGCCACCAGATTGGTGGGTACCGATCTGATCCGTATCCGGATCGGTCCAATTCCAACCAATCCGCTGGAAGAAATATCAATCCAGTTTCGCTCCAGATCGGTTATTCAAAAGTGCTAAAACTTAAAAAAAATATCAAAATAAAAGTCTAGATCAGATTCCAATCCGATCTTAACTCGTTTTGGGGCCGAAATTGGCCCAAACCCCCCCCCAAAACAGCACTGCAGCAGTACTACGGCCGCCACGGAACTCTTTTCGGTCAATTCCCGCGAGGAATCGCCGAAATCGTTCCAGAATTCGGACAATTCCGGCCAAGATTCGAACCAAAGAGTCCGATTCCAACGGATCTTTTGTCTGGATTGATATTCCATCAAGAATCGGATCGGCCATGGCCTATCCGATCCAAGAATCGACTGATCCAGATCCAGATCAACTGATTCTACAATCCATGCTTCAAGGTGTGACCATTCCTATAGTCCTAGCATTCTGAAAAAAAAAAACTAACCTAGATGTTGAAATAAGTTGCTGTCAAATATGGGTCTCTTTCTTACAGTTCAGTGTTGACACCCACCCATATTATCAAAGCCCTAAAAGAACATTTCCCCACAAGCTAGAATGCAAAGAATATGGATAGCAAAATACCAATGGCAATAACACATACAGTTCAATGCTGAATTTAGTTTCATGTGAATGGCATACAATTGGAACTGAGTAGAGGACAGTCTGTCATCGGGAGTTACAGATAGCAATTAGATATCTGTGCTAAGAAGGCAATAAACCTACGGTGGTCTGACCGAAGTCTAAAAAGGCCCACAATGCCTAAAAAGGATGGAGGTGGCGGTCATACAAATCAGTTAACAGGCCTGCAGGCTAAGGAAGTCTACGTTCTCACCAATCTTGCAGAATGGCGAGATCGGAATCTATGTGAAGGATGCTAGAGCCTAGGCTGAGCTCTGCCGGAGAGAAGGTGCAGTCCAATATGGTTCCTGGACTAACTCTGCAAAATCAGAAAGTCTATGTGGAGGTACCCCGAGCCACACGGAGGTCCCAGTCGCAGCATTCGACCCTTAGTAGGATCCCATTCCGAGTCTGGCTCCTCCGATAGTAAGAACTCCCGTAAGGAAGGAACGACCCCCTCAAGAAGCCAGTAAGAGCCGTGGAAGAAAAGAGGATCGATCCCGCGTATTTTAAACCCCTCCGAGTCCGTCTCAAGACTAGATCCCCTTTTACAGAAAGTTTCCAATGCTGGAGAGAAGGCGAATGCCTATATAAACGAGAAGCAGAGATCAAAGAGGAAAAGAAGGAGGGATTGAGAGGAGCAGAATCGAAGGAGGGAGGAGAAAGAGTGGATACCGTCGGGTCCCTCGTGCCATCGAAGCCGTCGGGTTGCATTGTCTCCTTCTCAGTGCTGTCGGGGACCAGTTTTCTTCTTCAATCGCTCCATCAAGCCCCGATTCCGCGTCGGATAGAGTCGTCCCTTCCTTCCACCAAGCTCATATCATTCTTCAGCCGAGTCCTAGACAAGCCGTTGAAACCCCAGGAAGTCACAGCGTTGTCGAGAAGGTGCTCCCAGTTTGCCAAGACCCCTGTGCCCTCGTGCAAACAAGGGGGAGCGTCGCTGTCGAAGCCTTCTTCTTCTTCCCTGAGCGTCATCAGAGACTCTTTCTTCTCCTCACGATGTCGTCGAAGTTCCGGGAGGGCTGCAGAGTAGACGCCAAGGACTGGACCCTGCGTCGAGCTCAAGCGAGGCGGCCGTCATTCGAAGCATACGACCCTAGAGGACTTGTCACCAAAAGCTCTTCCAGAGGCTGCTGTTGCCACCGCGATCTCCTCACACTCCTGCCGCAAGAGCTCCCCACAGTCAGGTGAACAGTGCGAGTCGGGGAGGGTCGTAGGTTTATTTTTTTGCCCCAACTTACATCCAAGGTGGCCATGGGGCGGTTGCTAACACCGTCACGTCGACCGCGGCCGACACCGAGAGAGGCAGTCACAAGGAGGGCCTGTTGCCGCAGAGCTTGTTGACCTGCGAGTCAACCTGGTGAGGCCCATTGCTTAATGGCCTGTTTGGTTAGAGTATCAAAAATAATACTATATTAGTATTGATATTGATATTCCTAGAAGATGAAATATCGATATTAAAATTGATACAAGTCGACACTTGTATTACATAACATATGTTGTTTGCACTATAAATTTCAAAATTGATATTATTAGCCAAACACATCAAGATGATTACCAACAATATCACTTTTAAAATTAATAGTGATAGAGGTGTCTAATAGTGTTACCAAACAGGGCATAAGGAAGTAAAAAAAAAGAGGGGCCAAGCCTCGCGGCAGGCGGCCGAGTAGTGGGCTCACAAGCCTCAATGGCAAGGCCCATCTGGGCAGCAATCGAGCGAGAGGCCCACAGTGGTCTCGACGGGCCGGCGATGCCATCAAGTCCCAAAAGAGACTGTTCATGCACAGACAAATAAAAATCATTTAAAACACACAATCAATAGAAAATTAAATAAAAATATACTAATTAACCTAAACAAAACCAAGGTGAACATCTGGCCGGCTGAAAACCCGCCACTTAGTCTCGGCATCACTTAAAAGAATTTCAAAATAAATGAAAAACCAATAGGCCGACTTCAAGCACGTCTCTTCACCCATAATTAAAAAATAATAATAATAAAACAAACAATAAACAAAAATTTAAATAAAAATTCATCAATTAAATATACAAACCGAGAAGAGCATCTGGCCGACCAAAAATCCGCCACATGGTCTTGGCTAAACTTAAAAGAATTCAAACAATGGGTAGCCAAGGGGTCGGTTCTAAATCCACCCCTTGACCCTTCTTAAGGTAGACATCGAAAGGTCTATTAAAAGACCCCAATAGCTTACCACTCCATAATAATAGGTGATTCATTCACCAAGTCATAAAGAAGGTGTGGATGATCAACATGAGCTATCTCCACAAGCCTATAAAAGGCTGGAGCATGCTTACATTCAAGTTAATGGAACAAATATCATGATATCTATCAAAAGCTAAAAGAGTTTGATTCAGAAATCATAGCTGTTATGTCTTCCCCATACATTTTTAATTTGACTCAAGCTATGCAATGCAATGAAGTTCTGTGCACATTTGAGGGTATTGGGAACACAAACAGCTCTCGACGAAACTGCTGGAATGCAGACATAAAAATAAATAAAATTTGTAAAACCCAAATCAACTAGAAAAGTTTGAGTCCATGCATAACAGGAATCCAAAACTGGAAGATAAAATGTGAAATAAATGAGAGGTCAGGAGTTCAAAATCTGGAGACAAGCCTTAAGTCTCAACCATTACCAATCGACTAACTCAGGGCAGTTTTTTTAGCATTAGAAATGAGAGCTTGGACAGGCTTAAAGCAGACTTCCAGATCAAGCAAAATGGCAGTCGACCAGGAGCCTTTGCAGAGTGGTCGGTATCTTCTCAAGATTTTTAAGGCCGATCAGACGCAAACAGACCCCTTACCTGACTTAAGAATCTGTTTCCGTATGGCCCATGTGATAGAGGAATGACAATGCTAAATCTTTGAGGTGCAAGAGAGAAGAGGACAACCTAATCAAAATTTGAAACGAATCAGAAAGATGACAAAATCTGCAATCTGTAAACTCCCAAGAAACCTGCAGGTTCCAACCGAACCCCAGCCAAGATTTCATCAAGCAAAATAAAAATCTCTCTCTCTCTCTCTCTCTCTCTCTCTCTCTCTCTCTCTCTCTCTCTCTCTCTCTCTCTCTCTATTCAGATCAACTGACATCTGATCAGGTCCGTCTCATTCAGAAGAAAAAAAATCAAAACATGAGATGCATCAAATCTTAACTCAAAGGGCAAAATTTTGAAAAGCATCAAACGCTAAACAGAACTCCATGTTAAATCTCAATTAAACTAGACCCTGATCTGAACAGCATGCATCCAGAGCAGAAGGTCTCAGTCAGAAGATTTTTTTTTAAACAGAACATTTAATTAGAGATAAATGAAGATCTTAACCAATTAAATTTAACTGTAAACAATCTAAAAAATGAAGGGTGTAAATGAATCAAGCTTCTCAAATCAAGTTCAAACTTCTCAAATCGAGTTCAAATTCAAAACTCTTCCCAAATCAAAATTCAAATTGGTAAATTCAACTCAAATCAAATCAAACTCATAGATAGAACATGAAGCAATTCAACCCAATACAAAAACATTCAATTCAGGTTCCCCTCAAATCAACCAAATTCAAATCAAAGGTCAAACAAATCTGCAATCTAAATTGTAAAAGAAATCAAGATATTCTTAACTTGCAATCAGAACCTGTACTAAGCAAAAAGAAAGCAACTCTTAAATCAACTCAAGCCAAATTTCCCAAACAAGCCCTAATTAATCAAGCAAACCAAATTCAACACAAGTCAATCATAACCAAACAAATTTAAATCAAATCAAATTGAACTTGAGCCAAAAGGAATAATTTGTCAAACATCTGAATCAAATCTTTCAAATCCAAACTCAATCACCCAGAGCAAACTCAAATCAGTTTTCTCAAATTAAGTTCAAATCAATTCTAATCCAGCAAATTTGACTCAAATTAAATTGAATTGAACTCAAACAAAAGAGAAAATTCAAACTTCAACACAGATCAAATAAACAATCCATAAACCAATTAATTCAACTAAAATTCAAATTCAAATCAAATAAAATTTAAAATACATTAAATATTTGCATTCCATCAAATTCATGGAGCTGTTTCTCCTATGTGTGCTTTGTTTATTTTTGTGGATGCATGTTTTCTATTTCATGGATTGCTATGACAGATAATCAAAAGTATTTGAACATTCTTGATATAATTAACGTCGGATCTTCGCACCATCCGAACGGGAGAGGTCAAAAATCAATTTTCAAAGAACCTAACAACCTCAACCTATATTTTTATACATATCGTGGACCTAGCTAATACTTTTATAAAATATTACCTATTTTCCTAAGAAGTCAATGCTAAGTCCAAATCAAAAAACCAAATTAGAAAATGAATTTCCAAAATCTTATTTTTTTTAAATTTTGAGGTTACATCATCCAAATAAACCATAAAAAGGCAAGAAGCATCCCAAAGCCGACAGTGGACCCCAGTAAAAATCCATAGCTGCTAAATCTTCAATAGTAAAGCAGTTTCCAATTATCCCAAAGGCAAAGAGCAAATTTCCCATAGAAACTGGATGGCACTGCATTTCAAAAATAGGTGACTTTGATCTTCAGGCAGCAGACCACGTAGTACACAGTTGAACTTTTTTGTTTTGTTAAGCAAGAAAGACTGGGTGACGTTAGAAGCCTTGCCCAAGCAATTTTTCATAGGAAGATTCTAATCTTCAATGCTGCTGTTTTATCCAGGCTAGTGGAGTCCAAGGGACCTTGTGCTGTGATTTCGACTGGACGTACAGAAGACAGATTCAGGAAGATTCCGAGCCAGCATCCGAATTTGATCGACACCGACATTGATATTGAACTATTTAGTAGTATTAGGACTTTATCGATGTACAAGTCTTAAATTAGGAGTGTCAAAGTCTAATTAGAAGTTTTAAAATATTTTAAAATCAAAACAGGATATATGTTTAGATTATGTCGAGTCTGGGACACACCCATTGTTTGATAAGGTATTTGGAATTTTCTCTAAAATTTGTATTGAGGGGTCTATAAAAAGGCCCCAAAACCCTATATCTTCTTCTTGGGTCTTCTTCTCCTCCCCAACGGAAAAATGAAGTGAAAATTCTCTCTCTCTCTCCCCGACGGATCCTCTCTCTTGGGTCTTCTTCTTCTCCTTCCCGATCTCCATCTCTTCTCTGCTCCATCCCCGAGCTCCCTCCCCCTATGTCTTCTTCTTCCTCTCAGCTCTTCTTCAATCTCCCTGGGCATTCTTCATCCCTGGTCATCTTCTTCCCCATCTCGGTTCAAGCACCCCCTGTTCCAGGTCCCAAGGCACCCTGATGATGCCCCTTATACAAGCACCCCCCACCCCCATTTGAACACCACCCCTCGCAGGAAGCCCCACCAGCTCCCAAAGCCGCTGTTGTGCACAGGACCCCGACCACACCCCCCTTCCTTGATGTCCACAAAACCCCCTGATAGCCCCTATCCCCTTCCGGAACAGCCCATGCACCCTAGAACACCCACCTGGTGCCCTCAGCCACCTCCACACCCACCCGGCTCCCATACACAGTCCGCAGTCCCTGCCACTGCCCATGCCCCTCCTCAGCATCATCCTCCCTTCTCGATGACCCCCACTTCCTTCCGGTTCTATGAACCTCCCCCACAATCCCCTTCCCCTTTCTGGACCCCAACAGCACCTGGAGAGAACAAGTCCCTCCTTCCAGCTCTCCCTTCACCCCCCCCCTGAACCCACGGTACTGTGGCCCTCCTCCAGCTCCATCTTCATCCCCTGAGAGTGCCTCCTACTTCCGGACCACCACCCCCCTGTTTTGATCCACCTGTGCAAGCCCCCTAGGATCCTCCTCCACCACCGGTCAGCATCCCCCCTTTGGGCCCCAGTCTCCGCCAGATCAAGCCAGCTCCACAGGCACCCTTGCTCCTACCCCAAACTCTGATCCCTCCACTGCAGTCAAGAAGCTCCCCCCTCCTTTCGGAGCACTGTAGCACCAAGGCCAAGGTGTCAAAAGCCTTTGTGCCCAGGTCATCTTTTCGACATCGAAAAGGCCTAGAACTGGCCTTGATCCTGACTCCCTCAGACTGCTCAGGTTCTGACAGGCTTGATCCGGTTTGGTTCAGTCCAGTTTAACACAGGTTAGGTTGGTTTAAGTTCGGTTCTAAATGATTTTGATCGATTCAACCCGGTTTAGACACTTAAATTCGGCTCAAGTTCAGATCGGCTCGGGTTAAATGGATTTGCCGCAGCATAGCTCAATCTTCTCTTGTCAATGTGGTTTGAGCAGTTCGATATTCAATCGATGCCAAACTGAGCCCAACTGAACTGATAAAATTGAACTGCAAATTTGCAGAACAAATCGAAACCAGACTCGATCCAGTCGAGTTGTGGTGTCTAAATTGTGTCATGTTTTTACTCGTAAAATGAAAATTTTAGTAGTAACGGTTCGTCAACTTGGCCAATTTAACGTGTCGCCATGGCTTCTACCGACCCATCCCGCATCACCTTAGCCCACCAGAATTCAAGACTTTTGCAACCGGCCTAAAGGTGTAGGCATTGCAAGAGCTCCAAGACCATATTCTTGAATCAAGTTGATTAAACAAGCCCTTGAAAGAGTGAGTCACATGTAGTAAATGGCCAAAAGCCACTTCTTCCTCATAAAAGTCCTGTAAGGATGACAACAAAATTGGATCGAAGACTGAAGGGGGGTCTAGCATTTTATATTATATTATGAATAGGATTGAAGCCTGCAGGCATAAAATAGTCTGGGAGATCAAGATTGAGTTTAGTGGAACCCAGATGCAAAAAACAGAAAAAAAAATGATTCTCAGTTAAGCCAGCATGCTCTAGATTACTCTATGGAGGGTGTGAAATACGGTGGCGGTAGAAGTATGAGATCAGATGCTTCCCATAAGGATCAGAATTTTCTTGTAGAAATTAATGTAGGAGTGGTTACCTACCAGAGATTATTTACATCATCCTTCACTACTAGATGATACCAGGTGTGTCTTCTGTGGAAGGTACAAGAAAGATATCAACCATCTTTTTCTCCAATGCAGCATCATAATCTCGACATGGAAAGTATTCTTCAAAAGTGTGGGACTAGAATGGTCTGTTGTCAAGATATTTGCGGTTATATAGTGACTGGAATCAAATTGATCTGTAGAAGACTGACAAGACATTTTGGAAGTTGACCTTCCCTGCAAATCCTTTGGGCTATTTGGACTGTCACATCCCTTTGGTTGTTACCCGGATGGTGCTGTTTTCCTCTTCCAGGTTACTTTACTGAAAGAATTTTCTTGTTAGGTACTTTCCTCTACTGACTAGGTAAAGGAGTTATCTTGCTGTGTCCTCTCTTAAAGCTTTGTATCCCCTTTTATAGTCTTTAATGAATTGTGGCTCTGCCACCTTCAAAAAAAATACTACAATAAGTATACCTTTCCAAAATACTGGATTTTCATTTATTCCGATGCTTGAATTCCTTTTTCAACAACCTGAAGTAGCATGATTGTTTAAAACAATAGAATCAACTACCTTTCAACAAGGAGGATCCTATCTCCCCTATACTCTTTCTTTTCATTACCCAATTAAGTCTTTAATCCAAACATTGAATACAATCACCCAAGTATCACTAGAGATTTCTCAAGAATCTTGAACTCTTCATTAAACAAAATTTCCAATATCTATCTCCATACTATGGTTTCCTCAGCTTACATCTTATGCCGTTATCTCTTTTGACTCCACAAATCTTAAATCAGTAAAAATTGCCTAGATCATTTTAACTCCTGTAAATCCATTTTTTATTCTTACTTCAGCTAGACCGCATCATCCTTTTATTTTTATTTTTTTTTGAGCAACCAAGAAGTGCAATTCATTAAATACTAAAAATAAAATAAGAAAAAAATAAAAGAGGAAAAGAGACACCCCAATGATGAGACTGATGCGGGATGAGTAACCAAAACCCATCGCAACATGCAAGTTGATTGAAAAAATTGGCTGGAGAGGACCGATTGTTCTGAATTGGTCCGACCTGCTGATTAACCAGGCCAGACCAGACCAGCTTCAAACTTCCTGAACCAGGTTGAACCAGACCCAAAACTGGTCTGAACCAGCCTAAACCAGACCTGAACCATGGTGAACCGACCCAGACCAGGCCTAAACCAGGCTGAACCAGTGTGAACCGGGCTTAATCCAGCTGCACTGGCCACAACTACAGTGAACCAGATCTGAACCTTCTTGAACCAGGCTAAAATCGGCTGAATCGGAATAAGCCAGTCTTGAACCCGGTGAACTGGCCTGAAACCTAGTGGGCCAGTGTGAACCGGACTAGCCACAGAAAAAATGGTCTGAACTAGCTTAGCCAGGTGATTGGGGAGTCAAGACTGAGCGGCACTTCTGAGGCAAAAAAGGTCCCTCATAAACAGCTCTTCAAAAAGGCCCCTAACAACCTTGTGCCCAACAGGGCTGGGCGGCCAGGACGTGCAGAATGGCAGGGTGGCAGTGGCACAGCCTGCATCGCATAGACGGTGCAGGAGGCCAGTCGGGCACAGCACAGAGAAGACCAAGGGTATTGCAGGCCTTGTCTGCAGGGAAGCCAGTGTTAAAACCTGGAGGAGAGAGCAGATACATCAGAGGTGGAGGGGTGTTCGAAGGCGATGTGGGAGGAACAACATGAAGCAAGGGACGCGCAGATGAGGGGTTGCTGGGTGCGTCAGTCAGCCCTGCAGTCCTTACCAGAAACAGAGGAGAGGCAAAGTTTCATTGAGACAGCCACTGGCATGCGTAGGCGTCATCTGGTGCACCACCGGCACCGAGAAAACGGCCTTCAACTCGGCATGCAGGTCATCCACGGCAAGGGCGAAGTTGGCAGAGATGTTCCCAACACATGCAGGCCTTCTCGTCCAAAAGAGGAGTGGAGCATGATCAGAGACAGGTAACCAGGAAGGCTGAGGAGGAGAACTGGGGAAGGAGAAGAACCAGGGGGGAGAGGGACGCAGGGAGAAAAAAAACTGGGTAGCGAGGGGGGGAGAGAGAGAGAGAGAGAAGGAATCACATGATTTACATCTCAAGCCTTCTGTATCTTTGAGGTACATGGTGGGAAACTTTTCTAGAGCCCCAATTTCATATTTTGGACCATATAAGATTTTAGTTCCCCACTTTCTACAAATCGTGACCTTTTGACATCCTCAACTAAAAGTTTATAAACAAAGACATAAGTAGAGTCCTAAACTAATAAAATATATAAAGTTGATGTTGGCATCAATCAAGCCCGACTAATGGTATGAAATCCTCTCAAGTCCACCTTCCATATGTACAGTCTGACGAAAAATGCATGACTGCCTTAGATGGAAAAAAACAAAAACCAAGATCCATCTATGCCCATAGGTCTGCAAAGTCACAAAAGGAGCCTTGAGTCTGCTTACAGCATTTATGCAATCAAGTCAGCATCTTGTCCATCAATCAGTCCCCATAAATATCCCAATCCTTCATTGAAGTGCTGGCTGCCATAAAATGTCTCAAAGGGGAGTGAAGTGCTCTGGAAAAACTCTATTTGTCCTATGCCTTCCAAATTGACTAAAGCAATGCCACTGAGTGTTCCATATTCCCATGTGACCTTGCTAACCTGTCAAGGCCTCCGACATACCTGCTATTGAAAAAATTGCAGATATCCACCTCATGGCCAGCATAGTCTTTCTATTGTTTTCCCATTTTTCCAATTATTATTAAGATTATCATTCTTTTTCAAAGTGCACCCAAGATGTCCTTGACCTCAAATTAGTCTCAATCAACTATATGGTTCTTTTCTCCACTAAACACAATTTTAAATTATGTTTGCAAAGAATTTTAACCCTTTAAATCACATGGAACTACCCTCCTCCAAATAAGCCTTGATCAGCATCTTCAGCCCATCCTCACTTCTTTCCACATCCACTTCATATGTTCTACTTTTCTAGCTCAAATTTTCCTACTTATACAGTTAATATGTCTACATCATCGCCATCTATCTTTCCTAAACATATCATCAATTGACACCATTCCTACTTTTCTCTAAAACACTCATTATGTATCTTATCTAATATAATAGATCCACATATCCACATTAATATTCTCATTTGAACAAGACTTATTTGAAAGCATGTCACTTTTCATTGGCCAACACTCATTGCAATACAACATTACAAGTTTTATTGATATATTGCACAGCGATCATCTCAATTTTAGTAAAATTTTATGATTACAAAAAACTATCATAGTCAGTTTCTACTTCAACTACCCTATTCCAGTTTTATGCCTATGTCATCATCACACCCTTGTCTTTTTATTTTAGGTAATTAAATAGAGATACTAAAATCAGGGAAGAAAAACCAATCCAAAATCAGCCTCAATCACCTTTTCAAAAAATAGAAAAAAATACAAAAGTATAAAAAATAATAGAGATACGTTCATACAGAAACTCAAATCCGATCCAGCCCTTTTGGGGTTGAACCTAATATTAGTTGTTAAGGCGGATGCCAAAGAGCTCAAGAGCCTTGAGTTTCCACCTCCTTCACTTTGAAGAAGGTAGGCGCCCAGACCATCTGGTTTAGGGACAGTCCAGACTGCCTCCCGTCCCCAATGGACCAGTCCAATGACCGGTTTAAAATTTTAAACCCTCCCCCAACTCCCTCATGCCTCCTCACCCTCATTTCGTATTCTTGCCCTAGCAATGGATTACCATTCGCCTCTCACCACCACCATTGGTAAAGCTCACTGCCAACGTTGTAAAAATGTTAAGGTGCATCCACCGCCACCCCCTCTAGGTTGTCCCACCAGCTATCCCCTCTTCTGCCGCCACCAGTGTTTTCTTGTTCCACGTGTACTCTTTTCATCTCAGTTTTAATTAACTTGTGAATTTGTCACCTTCAAAAAAAAAAGAATATTTTATATGAATCTTGATTAAAGCCATTGTTCAAAAAAGCATCGCCTCAAGGCATTGAGGCTTGTGCCTCAAGACCAGACGTTGCACCTCTTTCATGAGGCTTACATCGTGTTTGCAAAACATAAGACTTACGTTTTTTGTGAGGTGGTGAGGCATTGACAAGGTGCAAGCCACAGGGTCAGGGGTATTTTAATAAAAAGTAAAAAAGAGAAACAGAGAGTTATGAACCGTCTACACATTCAAAGGGATAAAGTGTTTTCTCTCCCCGTCGCACAAGTTTTTTAGCAATTTTTTCCTCCTTTGAAAGAACACACACTGATTTTATTTTTTCCAGAGAATTCATTGCTGAATCTGTATAAATTATTTCAATATAATACATTACATAAATAAATGTTGTCAAATATATAAAAATTACGAGTATTAAGCACATTATTTGGACTTAAATGGATTAAAACAAAAGTTTACTCTTTTTATACTCTAACATATTGATCAAACTTTTTGATTCATACAATATGGAAGTTTAAACAATTAATAATTGATTATATTTTGTTTTGATGCTTGTCTTTTAGATAGTTCATACATTGCAAAATTATTTATTGAAACATTCATATATTATATTTTTTCCTTAAATTGAGACTTGTGTCTCAATAACTTTTGATCGTGAGGCTCTGTCAATGTGCCTCAAAACAGCATCAAAACTTTACAAACATTGATCGAAACCATAGTACATAAAACAGTCATTAGCTTCCCTCTAAGGATAATCTTCGTTGGAGTTCCAGGGCAATCAATTTCCGCCTTCAAGATGTCATCGTCTATGACATTTTAAAGAGAAAGTGTGTCTTAAGGTTGACTATTTACAATGTCAGGCGCTGCAAATTACATGGTATCATCTCCAGACAATATTACCAGCCTTCGTAACAAAATATTGAAAGATGAATAAATCTACTTTCGAAGGCATCATTCATTTATGAAAGCGAAAAGACAGCCATCTTCTTCCCCCGTTCTTTATTATTGTGAAGACGATGACAAATGGATGCCGCATCAGTACATGGAACCAAGCATCCCCCGTCCCATTATTTTCACATGTGAAACACAACTTTTCCAAGAATCTAAGATTGCATTGAACACGAACACGAACTCTCGCATAACCAGAACCAGAACCAGCACCGGGCAAAGGCAACGAATGCGGCGAGAGAGAACTCACCTGCTGCTTGATAGCTTCAGCTGCGTCCTCAACTGCCTTCATGACCTGGGACAAGTTATCCACGGGAGAGTCGCCCATGTCCATCCCGCCTAACCTCTCCGCCAGGTTCCCGACCCCCGCGACCCCGCTCGAAGGCGCCCGCGCCTCCATGACAAAGACAGCCTCTTTGCCAGGATTTGAATCATAAGCTCCCATATCCCTGAATAGAGGAAAAAGCACCAAGGCTCCACCGCTGCGGTTCCTGCTGCAGCCTGCGAGGACCGGATCGAGCAGCGGGCAGAAATCCACTATCGGAACGCATCTCTTTGCCGGCAGGAAACGGAAACCCTAGAACCCATGAACCGTATGCACCTACGGGGTCGTAAGATCGACACTCGCCATACTTCCCCTACCGACGGCGTAGAACTGGAGTGAGTGAAGGAGGCGGTGGGCGTGGTGGTCGCCTGTGAAGTCCCCGGAATGGGGGAGATCGGGACAGAAATTTTCCCGTTGCCCCTCTTATTTTTTGGAGGGTTTCTGTACAATATTTCCGTCATCACTTTTTTTTGGTTAATTACCCTCAGAACCTTCTCACCCTGACAGTTGTAATTCTGTCCCTCCATCCGTTCCACATCGTGTCACCAATTCTTTTTTACACGCGGGCGGCTGTAAACAAATTAATTACTCTCAGAACCTTCTTACCCTTTTAATCATAAATTTGTCCATCCACACAGCCCATCAGCAATTCTTTTACACGCGGGCGGATGTGCAATGGGATACAAGCATGCCTGTAATATAAAAAATAAAAAATAGACGTGAGATAAGTTTCTCATTTACCTCAGTTTACCATAAATAAAAAATGTTTTATCTGTGTGATTTATGTCTAAATGTGTTAAAATATGACGTTTGACATAATTTTAATAATTTTTATATTCGTCGTGTGTTTGTTCTCTCTTAGATGTTGTTATCAACTCCTTACCCTATCATGATATTATGTTATGAATATGAATATATTATTTGACCAAAAAAATGACATGTGAATTTATCGACTTAGTTTGATGATATACGACATACTAGACATAATACAGCATATTATCTATGTTGGACTTAATTACAACAGGTGTGTGGATTTCGAGAATAAATGAAGGAAATGTATATTTAAACGAATGTCAAGTAATTTCATGTTCAATCTTATATATATACTCGTTTAAATTTTATTTGTTCAGTGTTTTTTATAATTTATATATTATTGTTGTCCAGAGTTTCGCAGTCCGGACTTCAAATTTTTCTTAAGATGAGTCTTCAACACGCGTCCAAATCAAGCAATAGTTTTTTTTATGTTGTGATCTTACAACCCATCATATATTAAATGTCTTCTGTTTTCAATTAAAGATGAACTTTTTTTCTGCACCACCTTATATTTATATACCTATATTGTGTACGTATATTCTTGTTTTTTTAGCTCTTCGAAATCTTAAAATAAAATACGTGGGAGTCTGGCCGCATAAAATTGTCAATGTTTGGCAGAAATCAGAATGAGATGACAACAAAAATATGTTAATTTATGACTAAACAAGGCGAGAGAATAACAAGGCCACTGACAGAAACGTAAGAAAATAATTACTTTATACCCTGTTTCGTAACATTATTTAATATCTCTGTCAATTTTAAAATTGATATCGATAGAAACTATTAAGAAGTGTTTGGTTAATTGTATCAATTTTAAAATTTGTAATGTAAATAAGACATATTATGTAATACAAGTGTCAACTTGTTTTACTTTTGATATTTATACTCCAACATTTGAAAATATTAATATCAATATTGATATAATTTCAAAAATAAAACTCTGACCAAACCGGGTATTAAAAATACAAGTTTATAATAGTCGTCAAACACCTCTTAAATCGATTTTGTTGCGAATACTTAATGACCCGTTTGGTTAGAGTTTCAAATTTGATACTGCATCAATATCGATATTGATAATTTTAGATGTTGGAGTATCAATATTAAAATTGATACAAGTTAACACGTGTATTACATAATGTACTTTGTTTTCACTATCAATTTCAAAATTGATACTATTAACTAAATACTTCTTAGTGATTATTATAAATATCAATTTTAAAATTGATAGTGATAGAGGTGTCAAATAGTGTTATCAAACAGGGCCTAAAACTGCAACGAGGACTCGATTTTTAGCTCAACCAAACACCCCATCGGTGTCAAACACCTTCATTCAATTTTCTCTCCTCCTATATGTAGATTTTATACATCTTTAAATGGGGTGCTACAAACATACTTGTTGGGATATTAATGCCTGTTATTTTCAGTTGATTCCATGTTCCAGATTCACCGTATAACGTGAGGTAGATTTATTCTTTTGTTTATTTAAAATATACATATGTAACGTTGACAATATTCTCAAGCAAATATGGATTAATGTAATTTAGAAGTTCTTCCAAAGGTGCGTTTGGTTAAGGATAGGATTAGATTTCAATCATTAACATCTATAATAAATCCATAATCGTAACCAAATTCGCCTTATACCATTGTTGACTCTTACATTGCAATACTGTTCGAATTAAGATTTGTTTTAAAGGAGTAAGACAAACTCATCTATTATCATCTTTTCTTTCGACGACTAAGAAAACTTTCACAGGGCCGATCACGCAGAGATTTTTGGTCATTCGTAATTTATATATTTTGACAAAAATGACGTAAAATCAAGACTGATCTACACCCTAAGTCAGACTTAAAGCATACAAAAATAGGAGTTGTTGCTTCAATATATTATGATATACAAAAGTTTTGGGTATGTCCAGTTCTTTTCGTCACATTATATTGTTGACTTGGCCTGCCATATCTTGTTTATTTTTATATTTTTATAAATATACAGTTAACAAATTCAACAAGATTAATTGTCACTATTTAGATTTTAACATGTGCATCAAAAGATAATTCGACGACATAACCTTAGAAATATATCGACTTAGAGTAAAACGAGACTAATAGCAAATTAAATACCAACATTGAATAAGTAATCGACTAACTTCTCGAATTTCATAACATCATCACACTTCGCTGCACTAAACATGTAAACCTGAAAAATAATAAAGATTTGAAAGGGGGTGAGTCACACTTGACTCAGTAGAACTTACACTCAGACTATCTTATTATATTAGTTAAAACCTATTGATTTTAATTGTAACAAATCTAAAAATTCAGATTATAATACATAGAGTTTAAACTAATTATATATCTTCAATTATGGTGATTACAATATCTTTCTACTACCCATAGGTTAACATGATTTTATATGCATTAAATCTGACATAACATACACATTTATCTAAACTAGGCATGCATGCATCACATATACCTATCATGAAACAAAAGACACAATTAGACTACTAATATCCATGCCAAAACGCACATTTAAACCATTGTCTGAGCAAGTCACATGGTCCATTTGGATATTGTAGTCACGTCACAAACTAACGTCATATTTGCTATATAGTATAATGTAGCATATAGTAACTAAATCTCATAGTACACGTAGACGGGGGTGTACTTAGAATAAATCGCGGTATCTTGGATTGAAAGATCCTTCGGATTCAACTATTCTCCACGGCCACTAACATAGTCCGGCGAAATAAACTTTCATCCCAATACAGCTCATTACATTAACTACATCTCACAAAATAAAAACATATACATAACTCAAACAATCAACTATTTAACCAGCATGCCAAATGATGGTCTAACTGTGAGTTACATCTATGGACAATCAGAGATCAATAAACCACATATATACATACCACATCACTGTTTAATACAACTATAACTAGTTAACAACATTATGTATCTAAGTGACAATCAAGACATGGAGTACATAAAGAGAATGACCATAGCTCTATGTACCACATATATGTATGCTGAACCACAATGTAGCACAAACTATAACTAGACATCAACGTGATGCACTTAATGTAATATAACAAAATAAATATGATACATGCATACTAAGTAATGATTAATCAATCTAGTAACAATTAACAAAGTGACACAACTATTATAAAATTATGCAACCGTACACAATAACTCAAGTAAATGTTATGTCTCACAACATGCTAAACTACATATAACTACATCAATAACCTAAATACATTTACCCTAAGATCATGCAATATACGAACCTAACATGTCATGTAAGTTACGAATCAAACATACCAAATACATGCCACGACAACCATTACAATCTACTCTATATAAAATCAAATTAAATTCTAATAACACTATGTTTTAATCCTTATGTCGATTTTTTAGTAAATCAAAAAATATATATATTAAAGGTCACCGCAATACAAATATGCTAAGCTAACTAGATTCTATCATAAAAAATCTAACATATCGATTAACATACATGATTAAGTGAATCAATATAAATATATATAATTAAATAAGTTAATCTAACTTTATCTAAACATACTATTAAAATTAAAATAATTCATTAATTATATTCTATTAACTACGAAGACCTAACGTACTTTTATAATTTAATTAATTATATAAAAATATTAAGAATAGTCGAAATAGCTACTTCGATGATCACAACCACGATCATCCAGATTCAAAGAAAATTGACTGGAACGACCATGATGGCGGATTGGCGGCTAAACAGAGTGGAGCATATGCTCCCCTGATTTGCCGGGAGGAGAATAAACAATTATAGTACGGGAGAAATACAATACAGAGGATACTAGAGAGAGGGGGGGGGGAGAAAGCGCATGCGGTAGAGGAGAGAGAATAGTGAGAAGAGAGAGTCGACCGGCTGGCACACCGCGGCGAGAGGGCGGACGTCGCAGGCCGCGCTGGCAACAGCGCACGGCGGCGGCCGCCGGCGCGGGAGGGCAGTGGAGTCAACGCCGGGGCGGCGTTGCGCAGGGAGGCGGCGGGGTGGCGCGACGAGGCGGCGACGGGTGCGGCCGCGCGGAGAGGCGACGGGGGGGCACAGTCGGGCGGTCCACGCTGCAGGCGGGGCGGCGTGGACGGCCGCGAGCGGCGCGGCGCTCGCGCGAGGCAGGGTGGCGCTCAACGACGCGGTGCGGCCGCGTGGCGTCGGGCGGCGGCAGCCGCGGACGAGAATCGGGTTTTTTTTTCAAATAGCACACTTATTTATCAAAATTATAGAAGTAACGCACAATTTTTTTTTTTTGCAAATCTAGCACAAGTCGATGTAAAATAGTTCGACTTGAAGCAAAGTCGATGAACATGAGTTCGACTTCACGATGACACACGCGTTAATTAACAAGTCGAATATAAATATATCGACTTTAAAACAAAAAAGTTACAAGTCGTACTGTGTAAGTACGACTTGCAATGTTAATTTTTTTTTTGTTTTTTTTGACAACACATTAAATACTTTATACTAAATTTGTAAATTAAGGGCTATCGGGTTTGAATTTGAATGATCCGTTCGGTTCATTAAGATCAGAACGTTCCAAACTATGAGATTGGACTCCTAAACTTCCAAAAAGAAGTAGATTTTATAAATGGACGGTCGAGATTCCTCCAAATTAATATTTTTTTGGAGTCGAAATCCGGACATCCAAAAGTGTAATCTTATAATTTGAAACGTTCTGATCTCATTGAACCGAACGGATCGTTCAAATTCAAATTTGGCGGATCTCAATTTACAAAATTAACTTAAGCATTTAATGCTCTGTAACTAATAAAAAATTTAAAAAAAATAACTAAAAATCCAGAGCATTAAATGCCTTTATTCATTTTATAAATTGAGGGTTGTCTGATTTGAATTTGATCGATCCGTTCCATTCAATAAGATCAGAACGTTTCAAATTATAAGATTACACTTTTGGATGTCCGGATTTCGACTCCAAAAAAATATTAATTTGGAGGAATCTCGACCGTCCATTTATAAAATCTACTTCTTTTTGCAAGTTTAGGAGTCCAATCTCATAGTTTGGAACGTTCGGATCTTAATGAACCGAACGGATCATTCAAATTCAAACCCGATAGCCCTTAATTTACAAATTTAGTATAAAGTATTTAATGTGTTGTCAAAAAAAACAAAAAAAAATTTAACATTGCAAGTCGTACTTACACAGTACGACTTGTAACTTTTTTGTTTTAAAGTCGATATATTTATATTCGACTTGTTAATTAACGCGCGTGTCATCGTGAAGTCGAACTCGTGTTCATCGACTTTGGTTCAAGTCGAACTATTCTACGTCGACTTGTGCTAGATTTGCAAAAAAAAAAATTTGTGCGTTACTTCTATAATTTTGATAAATAAGTGTGCTATTTGAAAAAAAAACCCGACGAGAATCAGCGGGGCGGCGTGGGCGGTCGGCGGGGTTGACGACGGAAGCGGCGCTGGCCGCATGGAGGCGAGGACGGCCACGCGGTGGGCAGCGGCCGGTGATGACCGAGGGGCGCAAGCAGCCGAGCGGACGAGACAACGACGACCGAGAGGAGGAAGAATAACGGCGGGCGCAGAGAGAGCTGGCTCACCCTAGCTAGTCGATCGACTCTGCGCACAGAAACATCGCAACGGATATACTGCCGACCAGGTTTGAACCTCAGAGGGGCGGGCCACTGGCCACGTATGGCTTGCGCCATTGACACCCATGGTCGAGCTTTTTCATCATCTCTACATTATTCTCATGTTTAATATTGTCTTGTTTGGTTAGAGTATAAAAAGCATAGTATATATCAACAATGAGGATTAGTTACACTGGCGTGAATGTATCCAGTATCCACAAGGCTGTCAGTAAAAAATGATAATATAGCATTTTTGACATTGATGTTTTTAATAATAGATAAAGTATTCGTGTCAACTTTGAAATAGGTGGGTATCCGCATTGCATGTGAAATTGTATTTGTACTAGAATTTTTTATTTTGATATCAGTAGCCAAAATTTTAGAGTAGTTTAATGTTGTTGCCAAAGAGACTGTGTGTACCGTAGCCTTGTAATGTAAGAGTGGTTAGTATCCCATGGCAGGATCAGGCAAGGCATACGTAAATGCAAGTCACAAAAAAACAAAAAATAAACTATACTATATATATTTGGTTGAGATCACCAATACTTGTTGATTTGTTTTAGCAGACTCCATACTTGCCATTATGACATAGATGTGCCTGAAAAAGAAATAAAAGGAGGATGATGATTCTTTTCGAATACCCAGTTGAAAAAACTATGGTTCTTTTGGGGGGGGGGGTTGCTTTCTCAAGGCTGACTTGGTTGTAGGGGGTGTCAATGGGCTGGGCCCGACCCGGCCCGCAGCTGGCCCAACAAAGCCCGCTCCAATATATAATGGGCCGGCCCGACCCGGCCCGTATTACATTTCGGCCCGACCCGGCCCGGCCCAGAAAAAATATAAATTTGGCCCGGCCCGACCCGGCCCGGCCCGTTCTTTTTAACTTATTATAAGATATATTTTATATTTTTAATTTTTTTAAATATCAATCCAAAAAACTTTAATGACTTCTATGATCTTACCAAAATCTTTATATGACATACAAAATTAAAACTAAGATTCTTTTTTGAAATATTAAAGTATGACCGGTTTGACAAAAAAATTCGAAACATGATTAAAATAAGAATAGTAGATACATCGTGCGTATTCATAATTTTTTAATTTATAATAAAAATATATAGATTTAACTATATCACTTAATTTTTCTAATATATAATAAAATACATATCATAATTTTAAAGTTTTTAAACATCAAACCAACTATTAAAGAAATATTTTGAATCTAGAAATAAAAATAGATAAACATACCGTTTAACACCCAAATAATCATATATATGAATATATTTTATTATTTTAAAATATTACCCTTTTTGTAAATTTTCTTGATAGTTTACGTTCAGACCTATGCATACCCGCATACGTATCTTGTTCAGACCTGTGCATGCAAAAAGTTTCATAAAAATAAAATAAAAGATTTTTGCATGTCTAGCGAACCAACGGGCGACCACCGCCGGGCGCTGGACAATGTTGCATAACAAGGCCCGCGGGCCTACTTTCTCGGCCCGAGCAACGTGAGTGGACTTGATTCTTTGCCCCGGAACAAGGCCCAGGGCTGGCCCGGCCCGAGGGCCCACGGGCCAGCCCGGTCCATTGCCGGCCCTACTTGGTTGTAGTATTGAACTGAATTATACACTCTCCCCCTTAATATTTTTGGCAGCAACATCAGATCCTTTGAGTACATATGTCAGAATATATATATATATATAAAGGCTCTTAAAAAGGGTTGTCCTGTCTCAACTGTCGAATTGCTTCTGGCAGAAAAACACACACAAAGTACATATATAAGATATTTATTATAGTGAAATGTGAATTGTCAGGGAGTGTTTGGTTGTATAATATATTTTTATGATAAAAAATTATATTAAACTAAAGTATTAACAAATTGATGACATAAAATTATTAAGATACGATGACAAAAAGATATCGATACCATATATGACTAAACAAGGTGGGAGGATACCACGATAAAAAAGAGGTGACACTATTTTTATTGTTCAAGAAAAAAAAACTCTTTTGAAACATAAAATTCTGAAGATTGTCAAATCCTCTTTTATCAATTTTTGTTATAAAAATATAAAATTGTAACAAAAATCTAATTTATCATGGAACCAAACACCCATTAAAGTTGGAATGCATCCAAACATCATCTCTTCAAATGTTTGTCTAAAATCATTTTAAGTAGATGCAATAGATAAACTACTTGGCTAGTCAGTACTGATACACTAATTAATTATTTAACACTTATACATGTCAACGCACTTGAGAGCAAAACCAGTCTCCTCGAAAAGTGCTAATTATACATGCAAACACGTAAAAATGGAATGACCTCAATAGTCAGATCCGACTGATGTTGTGAGAGAGATGGTGATGTAAATATATCATAAATTAAACAATTACAAGAATACGAAGAAAAAAATTCACACTATAATCCCCGAAATAACTCTGTCGGAGATTCTCGGCCTTCAGTCCTTTTTACGTTAATATTTTTTTTGGGCAAAGTTAATAAAATTTTTAAATAGCCTTACCCACGTGTTACGTGATCTCTTTCAGTAAGCATCGAATCACGTAAAGTAACATGAATGGCTAATTTAAGCTGATCCGGCGGACGTTGCTGGTTCCGTTCTTATCCTGGTCCGGCGGTGGACCCGGAAGGGAGACCCCCCCCCCCTCCCCCAAAAAAAAGCCAAGGAGGCGAAGCAAGCAAAGCACAACAGCAAAAGTGAGAGCCTTCTTCCTCAAAAAAGTCCCCGAATAAATAAATATTTCTTCCTTCAACCCCACGCCCTTCGAATCTCTCTTTATAGCCCGCACAGCTCCCTATGCCACTATATAGCAAAAACCCAGAAAAAAAATTAATACCAGGGGTAGCCCCTCCTCCTCCGCTCCTGAATATGGGCTCCCCTCTCCGATCGCCGCTCCGGGAGGGCCATCCGGCGGCGTCCGACTCCTCCGCCTTCTCGTCCCGGTCGAATCCGCCGCCTCCCGACCTCCCTGCCCCCGCCAGAGAGCAGGGCCGCCCGACCCCGTCGAGCCCCTTTCCTCCCGCGACGAGCCCGGTCCCTTTCGCTATCTCTTCCCGATCGCAGGAGTCGCCGACAAGGGAGAAGGATGGAGGCGGACGGCACAGCCCCGTTCCGCTGTATCTTCCATCTCCACGGGAGGACGCGCCGGTGCGTTCGCCGGCGAGGGAGGAGGACCGGTCGACCAGGGTGAGCCACGTTCCCCGTCTTTCTTCCCTTCTCCTCCAGGAATCCCCGGCGCCGTCGCCGGCGCGCGATGACGGCCGTCCCGCGGGCCCCGTCGCAGCCCTCCCTCAGAAGGGACAACCTACCCAGGATGGCGTCCGGTCCGCCGCCTCCCCGTCTGACGGCGAGGAGGACGAGAAGCCGCCCCCTCCGGCGTCTTCCTTCTTGAACCGGGCGGCCAGGGACGAGCCGAAGACAGTGACGAAGGTCGAGCGGGGCATCGGGGGGGCCCGAGACGGGACCGAGGCGGCGAGGGGGTTTCGTCCGGCGTCGTGGATCATGCGGCAGCGGCGGATGGAGGAGGCGGTGGGGCGGGCTGCGGTCGGGGTACGACTCTCGGCCGTAGTGCTGTCCTTGGTCTCCTTCTCGGTGATGGCCTCGGATAAGACCATGGGCTGGGCCGGCGACTCCTTCGATCGCTACAGGGAGTACAGGTGATCAGTTCCGCGCCCCTTTCTCTCCTCTATCAGCACGACACCTCCTCTTCTTGTCCGCTCACGGCGGGGTGGGGGCTCGCAGGTTCTGCATCACCATGAACGTTCTTGTGTTCATCTACTCGGGATTCCAGGCGTACGCGCAGGCCCACCGCCTTATGTACCAGAAGGATATCATCCGCCCGCCGCTGCGCTACTACTTCGACTTCGCCACCGACCAGGTGGGTCTTGTCTAGCCGTGAATCCACCGCCGCCACGAATCAGGGCGGAGAGGCGTAAAGATTTCTCCTTTTCTGCTTTCGGCTGTTCTCTCTCTCTCTCTCTCTCTGCCCACCGACTGAGCCCGGCGAGCGTGGCATCGGGAAATTGGCAGGTCTTGGCATACTTGCTGATGGCGGCGTCCTCGGCGGCGGCTACGAGGACGGACGACTGGGTGTCCGACTGGGGGAGCGACCCCTTCACGGTGAAGGCCAACGGGTCAACGGCCATCTCCTTCCTGACGTTCATCGCCGTCGCCATCAGCGCTCTCATCTCCGCCAGCAGCCTCTTCTCCAGGCGCACCTAAGACTAAAAAAAAAACGCAGCGGGGGCCATACACTCATTTCTCTGCAGAGTCATGTTTGTTGTGCAAATAAAAATTGGCAAGGGACTTGTGAGAAAATTGCAATGTCCTCCTCCTTCCATCATATAGAATTCCCCTCTGAACAGGGATTCCTGGGCTCCTTCAACAGCAAGCAAAGGTGTTTGGGTGTTGTTGCCCTTTTTCAGACTGGGAGTCAGCTAGCACAAGTGTGAAGTGGCTGCACAGGTGAGATTGTCATGGTCATCACCCACAGGGACAGGGGCATGGTGGAGGGAGGGCTCCATTGCCCATCTCTGATTACCCATGTGAGAGTGAAACGGTTGTGATAGAACTGGAGTTTCATGTCTACAAGAACAAAAATTCAAGGGCCTGTTTGCTAGATGTTTAATTTGAAGATATTCTTGAGTTATCTCTGTTTTTTTTCTGATTTCTTTTCAAGGCCTAGGGACAAAGCAAACTGTCTTCAAATTAAACTTGTACCAAACAATGGTGAGCATGTGCTTTATTCCGGGTATCTTCACCAATTAGATGGATTATGTGCATATTTCTGGCAAGTCAAGCAATGCATCTTTGTAAACATGGTGCCGTCAAGAGCAAACAACCTGCTTGGCAACAGTATTTAGCACTCTCTCTCACTGTTAATCTTGAAATGGATATGGATATGGATCATCATAAGATGTTTGGCTGTTCACATCAGTTTGAATTTTGTAGTAATTGATTGCAATACAAGTATCCACTAACTGATATAGTATGTATCATTTGTAATACTAAATGTCCTGTGTGATTAGTGTGTAAAAAATAATGTTTTATGAATTTTGGTAGTGATATATCTAGAGGATAGAGTTTGTCAATATCAAAATTGATGGAGATGGGTCAGTTGTATATTGTATCACATGATATGTTTTTTTTTGTACTATAAGTTTGGGAAATGATTTTAACAGACAAACACCTATTGATGATCCATATTATTATAAAATTTAAAACTAATAGAGACATAGGTTCCTAATACTATTGCCAAACTAGGCATAAGATTACATGTGTCATATTTATCTCTGCATGTCCCCGTCCTTTTGGACTGCAGAGGTGCAATTATGAATAGGGGCTTTTACATATCAATATTGGTTTCTATATTCCTTAATTTGTCTTCGGGAAAAAAATAAAAATACACTGTGTTTCCCAAAAACAAATGCCCTCATCGAAAAACACTCATAATTTCAGCATTCAGTATATTTTAAACTAATAATGACCAGAGAGAGGGTGTAGGAGAGGGAAGGAGGGATAGTATTAAAGAAGTGCATTCTCGTAAAAATAACAAACAGTAGTTACTCGATATTGACACCGGGGATTTATTTTCAGCAACAAAAAAAATAGTAACTCACTAGCATCATGTATATTTATGTGATTATGTATTAAAAATGAATAATTAAAAAGGTCGATATTTGAAAATATCTGATGAATAACATGACGCTTGGTTTGTATTCCGTAAACTTTACTCGGTCTTCTGTTCATCATCCTGCATTCGGGGATTCGGAAAAGGTCAAAATCCAACCCATTCAAGCAGAACAAGATCGTGCAATTTGTAAAAGTCTATCCATTGATCCACCCTTTTTTTTTTGCAAAGCATATAGAATAAATGACTAAACATTTTATTGTTAAAGGGGTGTTTTTATTATAAATATAAATAACTGTGACGGAATTTTAAAAATATATGTTTTATACAAAAACTTCTGTTATAAAAGAAGAAATGAGGTCTTTTTTTTATTCTTCTCGAAACCATGATATTCAAGGCCACTCCAGAAGCAAAATGGGCTGTACCCTTCTACCAATATTGCATTCTCGTACCATAGGTTTTTTTTGGTCGCGTTGGCCAATTGAACAACACTCAGCTCAGAGCGCGGTTGGATAATCGAGCCTCATCATCGGTGACTTGTCCCCCCGGGGCAGGTGGCTTGAGGGGTGGCAATGGGCCGGGCCGGCCCACGGGTTTGCGGGCCGGGCCGGCTGCGGGTCATTTGACGGGCCAAAGATTTTGGTCCGCGGACTTTAGTCGGGCCGACATATGGGCCGAAGCGGGCTAAAGCGGGCCAAATAACTTTCAATTTTTTATGTCAAAAACAGCATTTTTACTTATTAAAAATATTTTTTAATTAAATTATTATTAATTTTATAATGTTATCTTAAATAATTAAATTTATCATATTTAATAAATATTTATTTATAAAATATATAGTTGGGCCGGGCCGGGTCGGGCCAAGTCAATAATTTTTGCGGGCCGGGTTGGGCCGGGCCAACAATGTAGTGCGGGCCGGGTTGGGCCGGGCCGATATATTTTGGACCGGGTCCTAAGCGGGCCGACCTCGGGTCGGGCCGGACATGGCCCATTGACACCCCTAGGTGGCTTCAGTGTCAGGAGAGTTCGAGCGGGTGCTCGAACTCAAAAGGCCTACCCCCCCGGGGCAGGCGACACCAACTGACGTAAGGTCGGCTGGTCATCCTTAAATGGAATAAAAAGAAGTCATCTTAAACTGAAACAAACAGTTTCGTATACATGTAATATTTTGAATTCATATCTTGAAAATTATCTTTTCTTTTTTTTAAGACAAGTCTTCTCAATTTAAAGATATATTTTAAACTACCATTCAGCATATTCATGGCATCTAGCGGAGTTAACATAATATTAATCTTGATCGAGGTAATGAACATAGATGTATCTTGTTCTCTTACAGTTAAAATTAAAATAAATAAATATAGATTCTTCTTGTTTCTCTTAAACACGTCATATTAATAAAACATTTTAACAATTTTTGTAACTGCCTTATTTATCATTCTTTATTTATTTATGTTATTTGATGTTATATATATTTATCGTACAATGTCTCTTCCTAATCTAATTAGGCCATTTGGGCCGTCAATGGCAATGCGGCGGATGCCGTTTTTGCTGAAGGTTCCGCAGGATATATGCTATTACTTAAAATATTTTTAAATATATATATATTACATTTATTGTTTAATTTTTTTTTAAAATTTGTGCATAAAAACATATTTTATTTTTACATGTTTAAAAATAAAATAAAGTAATTTTAAAAATATTTTATCGTATGAGTTACTTATTTAATAAATTTATCGATGTTAATTTAACTGGAACTTAAGTTTGCCAAGTGTTTGAACTATTTTGTTAGTTAAACTAATTTATATAAAAATACAAGAACACTCTGTTGTACTATTACGTAAGATATATTTTATTTAATTCCCAGTGCATTGTAGGTTTGCAAAATATAAATTTTAAAAAAACTATTTGTTAAGAAAATTTGTATTCTTAATTTTTTGATATACTTAATTTAAAAAATATATACTCAATATTTAGTAATTATTTTTAAAATTTTAAGTAAATAAAATGAGTATACTAGAGTAAAACTTTACATTAAATTTTTTTTTTGGATTTTGATTACCAATGACGACAGCCATGTTTCTAACTTCCTGGAAAAGTGTATTTTAGGAAAAAAAATAATTTCTTGATTTTGATTTTAGACGAAACCAAGGAAGACCCTAAGTTTGGACCTATCAGCGGCTGCCAGCTGCCAGGCGGGCCCGGCGTACGATTCCCCCTTTCTGGTTCGTCATCGTCACATGCGAAACGGGCCCCCCCGGCCCCGCGGATGGATCCCGCCCGCCGAACCAGGCTCCGAAGCATATCGGTTATTTGTCTCCACGTGGGTGCCGTCCGGGCCGGCCGGGCGTCGTGCGGAGGCAGGAGTCCGTATACGGAACGGACATACCGCATACGGTCGCGTCCCGACAGGAGTCACGCGGCTGCTCGTGTGCGGGCCCCGGGGGGCCCGGCGGGGCGTCCCGGCCGCCTGCTCCGTTTGCCCTCCTCGGATGCCCGTAATATCGAGACCGCCACTCGATCCGGTAGGCTGCCGCGTCAGCCGTCGAGATAAGCATGATTTATCCCTTTAAACACTTGCTTATCGGTTCGTTTTATAACCGAGAGTGCATAAATCCCTCGACACGTCTCTTAAAATTAAGCTAAAATCAGTAGTTGTTTCTTATTTTTACGCTCTTGTACTTTTATTTTCTCCATGTAGATTTTAATTTTGAGAGCACACGAAATTTTGCTCCTGATATATTCTATTCAACCATCAAAAATCAATAGATCTTTTTCGGTGGGATGGGCGAAAATGACCAATTTTTTAAACTACAAATTCTGAATTATTTTGGAATCTCTTTCGTAAAAAACAAATCATTAAATATAGTTGCGGCTAAGGTTGTTGGTTTTTGCACACTCTCAAGAAATAGCAAAAATAAATCAATTATTATGTATTTTCTCTGCTTTGGAATTTGTGTGATACATCTGGATTTCTCACCAACACAAAAATAAAAAAATGTCTCGACCATGCACACATGGAAGATACCTAAAAACGATACATTTGTTTAGTAAGTACATAAAAATTATTTTACAGTTTTCTGCGTTATTATATATATATATTTATGCTTACATGAGCTGTTGGAAGGCGACAGAGACACCTGACAAGCTGGTAACGGAAATGGCAGTATTGTAATTGTGACTAAAACCGGGGGGCACTTGGCCAGCGGGGGTGCGGCGGTCCACGTCGGGAGAAGGCCTCGCTGGCGCGCTGTCCCCCGGGCCAGGTATCTTCCCACGTTGTGCCAGAGCAACCCGCCGGCGTCGCGAGTTCGCTCGGCCCCCGCCACCGTTGCCGTCGTCTCCCCTCTCCGTCTAGCCGCAGGAAGCCCCCGACCCGGCTACCAGCCCGCGGCGCCGGCCGGGAGGCTCCTCGCCGCGGTATTGGCACACCCGCGTCCACGCGGGAGAGTGAGAGGCGGCGGGGTGCTGGGAGGGCCCGGTCGCTGTGGGGGAGAAGCCTAGTCGGTGGCTGGTACTACAGGCATTGCTTTGAGAGCGTAGTGCTTCATGCCGTTCTCGTGAGCGTGGAGGGTTGTCTTTTCTTCCGCGCTGGGGCCGAGATGCCAGAGTTTGGTGGTGGGTTCCGGTAGGATCTGAAGCTCTGGTATTGGTTTGGTTCGTCCGGGCGAGTCTCCGCTGCTGGCTGGCATCCTGCCGTTACGAGTTTCCACCCCACGGCTCTGGATCTTCTCTTCTCGTTCCTTCTTCGTCGAGTGTGAATGAAGCGAACTGGATGCTTTCTCGGAGTTGGATCTCCCATGCGCCGGGATCTGCGGAGGAGGTGACCTTGTTTACGGACCTCTTCGATGGAGGAGATTGGGGTTCTGATTACAGAGTCTCTTCATGGCTTCCTCGTACTGGTTGATGTCAGGATTTTGCTGATGTGAATTGTGCCGCAGGCGGTGCGACTTCAGTGCGTGAAATTTCGGAGGGGGGGGGGGGTAACACTCTAGACTAATATGCCTGGCAATTGAGCTGCGGCCGCTTTTGGTAATTCTTGGGAGTCTCCGTTCTTTTCGAGGAATATAATATAAGAACGACTTTTATTTACAATACAGCATTTCCGTCTTACTTGTCATCAGCTAGTTCTGAAGCTGGACGTCAATTCTGGGCTCAGAGGGTCTATCCTTCTTGAACATTCCTTTTTTTCCTCCATCTAGTAGATCTTGGCATGTTTTAAGCCAATTACCAAAATTCAGTTAGTTGCATTCGTTGGGGCTGTTGCGCTCCGGGAATTTTACACTTCTCGAAAGCACTGCTGCAACCGTTGGGCAGTGATGAATTTTTATTGCTTTAGGCAGAAACCATATCCTGGTCGGCCACAGAGGAGACATTCTCTTGGAGAATACAGGAGAGCGATTTCATGGTCCAAGTATCTTGTTTCTTCCGGTGGAGCAATAAAAGGGGAAGGAGAGGAGCAATGGAGTGCTGACATGTCTCAGTTGTTCATAGGGAATAAATTTGCTACAGGCCGGCATAGCCGGGTCTACCATGGGATATACAAACAGAGGGAAGTGGCAATAAAGATGATAAGTCAACCCGAGGAGGATGAGAGCTTAGCCATTTCATTGGAGAAGCAGTTCACATCAGAGGTTGCTCTACTTCTACGTCTACAGCATCAAAATATTGTCACTGTAAGTCCCTATATCCGAGGTATCCCTGTGACATTGTGCAGAATATTCTTATGATATTGTTTTTGCACTATGATTTAATTTTTTTTGTACACACCCAGTTTTTCCATTTCCAATGAAATGTTTGGAAGTGCTCTTTTTCTTCTTTTGACTAATATGCTTATCAATTTTATCACATCATCTCAGTAGATGCACAACTATCGAATATGATGTAGTCAGCATGGAACATATTTGGTGGAATTGACAAAAAAGATCTGTTAGAGAGTGGTGAGAAATCCAATATGGGGATGTGCATTGTGTGGAGGAAGCATTTGTTTCGGTAATCTTATTTGCCATTAACATCAGCCAAGTGACTTACTACTCCTGGTTTCCCCAACTCTTAAACAAGAGAAGGGTAGTTTTCTTTCCGGAGAGATGTTTTTTATTATTTCCTTAATAATTTTATTTTCACAAAACTTGCTATATATCAAATATCGCAGTTGCATAATTATCCATCTAGGTTTCAGCTGCAGCTGCTATCCAATTTCTTTAATTTTTTTAAATGATTAGTGATTTATAACTCAGAAAATGATAAAAAAAATCAGAAAAAAAGATGAGATGTTCTGAAAGTTACAATTGTTATGCAGAGAAAGATAGAAAAGGATATCAAGTATGGCTCTTTATACAGCTCTTTCTTATGTTCCATGAGCTTTTCTGTCTGCAGAAACTATGCTGCTTAGTGCATAGTTGCTGGGAAACTTTCTAACCTCTCATCTTTCTTGGTCTGCTTCTTGCTTTCTTTCTCATGCTTTTGTTTCTCTTAACATTAATCTTTTGGGATTTTGAGGTTCAAGCCTCATTTCTTGCTTTCATCTCTTGTTTTCTTTCCCTTTTTTGTGTCTTGCATTGGTAACTTCGGTTTTGCATGAATATTTTTTATTTCACTTTTTTTGTAACATCTTTTTAGCAAGTTGTGTGCCTAATTATTTTCCTTTACATAAATTATACAAAAACTTTCCTTGTGATTGACATGGGTTAGGTGAAACTTGCTGAAAATGAGCTACTAACTGATGCTTTGATATCCGTGACAAATAAAAAACCTACAACAATAAAAATTTAACACATTCGTGGAGCAATATTTTAATCAAATCTGTAGATTTTTCTGCAGAGTGAGTGAATGGAACTCCAATATGCAAATTCAGGTTTGAAGCAGCTTGAATCAAATTTTGCACATCAAAGAAACTGTCAGTGTACAATTGTGAGGAATCCCGTACCATACAGCTGATTGTAGAATCTCGCAGCATAGGAAGTTCCACAGGTTCGGTCCAGTAGGCAGTTGCTTTTCTCCTGTTCCCATCACAAAAAAAGTAGCACCAGGAAAAATGCAGCAGCAAAGGTTGTGTTTCAGAGTGGGAGAAGTCAGTAGCAAGACTTTTGATGTGGCAGCAGGAAGCAGTTATGTGGCACCAGTTGAGGGGGGAGCCTCAGGCAGAAGGTTGTGATGGGGGGGAGGGTAGAAGTGTTGGAGTCATGGGGAGCGGTGGGCAGTGTAAAACTGTGAGGAATCCCGTGCCATACGCCTGATTGTAGAATCTCGCAGCATAGGCAGTTACACAGGCTCAGTCCAACTGGCAGTTGCTTCTTTCCTGTCCCTATCACAGAAGATGTAGCATCAGGAAAACTGCAGCAACAATGGGAGAAGTCAGTAGCAAGATGTTCGATGTTGCAGCAGGAAGCAGTTAGGTGGCACCAGTTGGGGGGGGAGTCTCTGGCAGAAGGTGGTGATAGGGGGTGCGGGGTGGGGGGTAGAAGGGTGTTGGAGTCATGGGAGAGTGGTGGGCATTGCCTATGAGCTTTTGGTGTGGCCGAGGAAGAATAAAAAGATAATAATGCCAGGTGTTGTACAGGCTCAAAAGAAGGAGGAGCCAAACAGTTTGCTGTGCATGATATCCAGCTATGAAGGGGAAGCTTCTGGGTATTTTAGCCTCAGCTGTAGCCTGTAGGTGACTGAGGGCTGTTTATCCATGGTTAGGCAGCGTAAGTCAGCAGCGAAGACAGGAGCTGTGGCTCCAGTGGCAAAATGTTTGAGCAGGCTGGGATGGAAGCAACTCATTGGGGAAGGCAAACCCAATGTTTTACGGATGGGGATCAGGGATCATGATGTGCATCATAGAGATTGAGGCAGTGTTCGGCCCTGTCACTTCCTATGATGATGACATTGAGCTAAACGCTGGACAGCTACACCAGGGTGGAAGGGCTGGAGATGGCAGCAGCGGTCTGCTATGCAGTGGAGCCGTGCACTATAATTCGTGCGTACGGCATTGTGTTGGTGTGAAGAACAAGAATAAGCTTCTGGAGGTAGTGAGGGTATTGGGAGAAGGAAGAATGAGAGGACAGAGGAAGGGTGTCCCATGATTGTGAGGAACGGAAAAGGGTATAAGGTGGAGTGAATGACATGAACACTAAGGTGAGAGAGGGAGGGGAAGAAAGAGATGAGGAGGAGGAATGCCATGCGTGCCAAGAAGGGAGGCCTAAAAGCTAGTTACTAATACCGTGACAGCTGTCAATCCTCTTATTCTGGCCTTATAAATGCTCATCAAATATATCAGGGAGACATAATTTATTGTCTGTATTAATTTTTTATTTAAAAAGTTTGAAAAACATGTCCACTTGTTTTAACTTCATTATTTATGTTATCTTATTCTGTTCCATTATAGTTTGTTGCAGCTTGCAAGAAGCCCCCAGTATTCTGCATCATTATGGAGTATTTGGCCGGGGGTTCACTCAGGAAATTTCTCCATAAGCAAGAGCCTCATTCCCTTCCGCTTAAGCTGGTATTAAAGTTGGCACTAGATATTGCACGTGGAATGAGTTACCTTCATTCTCGAGGAATACTCCACAGGGACCTGAAATCTGAAAATCTACTTCTTGGAGAAGACATGTGTGTCAAAGTAGCTGACTTTGGAATCTCATGCTTAGAATCTCAATGTGGCAGTACAAAGGGGTTCATGGGCACTTATCGATGGATGGCACCTGAAATGATTAAGGGAAAGCTTCATACACGGAAAGTCGATGTTTACAGTTTTGCTATAGTTCTTTGGGAACTATTGACTTCTTTGACCCCATTTCAAGACATGACTCCCGAGCAAGCTGCTTTTGCTGTGGCGCAGAAGGTATACTTTGGGTTTATGTTTTTTATCCTTTAAGTCATTTTTGTTTGTTGGAAAGTGGAAAGTTCCACTGTTTATAAATGAAATAAAAGGGTATACAGGTATAGGCATGACATCCGCCCTCAACCACTACAACCCTCTTATACAATTGAATGAAGGTCTGTCATCTTCTCAGCCCATTTTCCAAAGTATCTGTCTGATTGCTACAAGTCACTTTTAACACAAAAAACAGAAAACCACTCATAACTTATTTCATAAACAAAATCAGTCAGATACGAGCAACCATTGAAGTCATTCTTATGGAATCTAGTGTCAGAATAACTATATGGAAATGATTTCATCAATGTTATGAATGAATACTGATATATTTTACTTTTAAGCTTTAGTTGTGTCTATTATGGGTCATCGAAAATTACCTTCTATAATTGCGTCAATCTCACCCTCATTTACATGTTTAATTATTTATTGGTTGGCCTTTTTGTATGCAAGTGCAGACTTCCTCTTCTTTTCATATTCTTTGACTCGGGGAAGATAATATGTAACAAATTCTGTATAAATGCCTAATTATCTTTTTCTGCAAGACAGAGATCCTGATGTCAAACGATCATCATACTGATTTAACACATTACTGCATGTATCTGGTCGATAGTCTGCAAGTATGCATGCAAGAGGACTGCATTTTTTTATTTTATCGACTCATTGAATTTTACAATACAGTATTAGGACTAACATCTACTCTAAGTAAGATCGGAGCGGCTGGTCTTAGCTTGTAAGCTTTGCAATGAATCAAGTTTTAATGTTTTGTTCATGGCACAAAATGGGTGGCAATTGCCTGAAAATATTCTACGCATTTTCTTGCATCCACCAAAAGAGGAATTATTGATTAGTGCTTGTTGCCATTTTTTGGCTGGTTTTTTTGGAATACCTGTTTAACAGAAGCATGTCTGAAATTATCATTTCAGTGAAGCCACCTTCTGCCTGCTTTAAGGCAATCTTGGAGAAAAAAAATGCTTCCTTGAAACAGCCTGAATATCATTTCTGTTCCTTAGAGGTCTATGGCTAGAGAGGGGGTATTGGATCAGAGTTGCCGTAAGTGGTTGATCCGATGGATATTAGGCCCCACCAATCCAGTCTGTGATGGATGTTGAAAGCAGGGTGGATTGGTCATATCCATCAATCTGGACTTACAGTATGTCCTGGGCTAACTGGCTTGGAGTTGCAGTCCATGTCTTGGACCACAAACGGGCGTAGGGGCTCTATAAAGTGTTTCTTTCATCCCCCATCCTTCTGTAGAGCTCTCCATTTCTCTAGGAACTGTGTTCTCTCTCTCTCTCTCTCTCATACACACGTGCACACACCCACCCACACCTTTCCCTTTCTCTTTCTCTAAAGTTCATTTTTGATGTTAATGGTTATTGTTTTTTTGTTGATTGTTGTGTTTTGAGCTGATGTTAATTGTTACTTTTTAAGTTGTCTTTTTAACTTTGTAAGTCAAAATAATATAATAGATAACATCCATGAGCAATTTTGGAGTAAGATGGTGTTTTAGGTAGTTTCCATTTTCATGTTTCCCAAAATTCAAGGTTTTTTTTTCAGAGGAAAAAACAAGAGTCACAAATTGGCCAATTCTCCCGCAATCTGCCACACATCTTTGGTCGATGTCTTCCTGCTCCATTTCTTCCTTTTGAAACTTGCCCGATGAAGGGTAAGAAATCGTCAACCTGTTATTTTTTTAACCTTTTCTATTCTAAACCTGGTCGGAGAGGACTAGATGAATTTGGTAGTGGGTCCGATCTCGTACTGCTTATTAAACATGATAATTCCAATTATGTCAGGCTTCTATGTTATCAATTATTGCGTCTTATGTAATTTGTGTACGAATATGAGCTTTTCACTTCTGATTGCTTCTTGCATCTGGGAACCCCAAACCCGTTTTGTTCCTGCAGAATGCTAGACCACCTATTCCCACCACATGCCCACCGGCACTGAGACATCTCATCCACCAATGTTGGTCTACGAACCCAGAGAAGCGTCCACAGTTTGATCAGATCGTCTTGATCCTCGAGGATTACATGGAATGCGTCGAGCAAGATCCAGTATCCTTCTTATCGCACAAGCCTGTCAAACAGCATGGCCTTCTCAGCTGCTTCCCAAGGTGTGCTTCAGTACTCAGGTCGACATCTTTAGAAGCCTAGGTTATTCTTCTTCAATTGTGATATGTGCAATGCAAGCTTGCTATTTTTTTCGTCAAGTTTCTTGTTTTAACTATTTAGGCAAAGGGCTAGACAAACTGTGCTCCCGATGTCACCACGATTCAAGCGAAAATCAAAAGGATTACCAGCTTGATTTTGTGTGTTTATTGACTGTACAAAAACATGGTTATTTCTCATGCGAGCAAACTAGAATCAAATCATGGAGAAGCTCTGATTACTGGTTGTCAAAGAACTTTTATACAAGTCCGTTGTGTTGGAATAGGCATAGTCCCACATGGAAATTATTGATATGATAATATGTTTAAATAGCTCCGGCCTCTTAACTTTCAAAGTATAATTCAAAGATTTGTAAGATGTAATTTTTTGATTAGTTATTGAGAAGAATTTTACTTTTATTCAGATAGATGTATATACATACGTGCCTTTTAGTTTGATTTAGGTGACATTTGATTTCATTTAATTTGAATTTTTCAACTCTTATGGGGTGTTTGGTTGCATGATAATTGAGGTTTTTATTTTAATTTTTAAAAATTGTAAGAAAACTTGTTAAAAGAGATGTTTGGCAACCTTGACAATTTTATGTTTTGAAAGTGTTTTTCTTTTTAAACAAAAAAAGAGGGTCTCATCTCTTTCTTTTTTTCTTGTGGTCCCTTGCTTTGTTTGGTCATGTAGGGTAATTACTCTTTTTTGTAATCACATTCCTTCAAACATGATAATTTTATGTCATGAGTTGGTTCACTTTTTATTTTAATACAATTTTTTATCATGAAAATGTACAAAAAATTATCATGCAACCAAACACCCCATAAGATTTATGATGCGGGGGGGGGGGGGGGGGAGCTATTGTCTCATCACGGCCTCCCTCTCTCTGTCGTCTCTCATTGCGGTAGGCCTCCCTCCCTCCCTCCATTGTCTCTCGCCGCAGCATAACATGCCTCCTTCCCTCGCGGTCATACACACTCTTCAGAGAGCCCGGAGGGTGTGTTAAGAGAGAACCCAATTGATGCACGTTGTCGATGAAGGGTAGCCTCGAAGGTGACGTAGGAATCTTCTTCCTGCACCAAATCGGGTGTTTCAAGTAGAGAAATTGACCAGAAGAGTGACATGCATGGTGTCAAACACAGTTCTATCTTTTTCGTGACATTTTTGTCAAATACACAAGAGTCATGTTCTCGTAGCTTTAAAATTAAAATTGAAACCGAAGTTGATCTTGTTTCTAAAATTAAGATTGGATCTTTTTTTTAAAAAAAATAACACAACCAAAACACCATATTAGGCTACTGTGTTTTGAGATAGCCTTTTCGTAACTTGCCCGGTACTTCCACTTCTCTCCGCCCCCATCCGGGGATTAGACGCTCTTACTTTCTCCATGGAGCAAGTTACTAGATTTAGACGAACACACATGACTCTCTCTCTCTCCCTCCCTCCCTCCCTCATGTGCGAAGTCCGGAGTTCTTGCAGATAGGCACTGATACAGATGGTGAGTAGCATGCATGTAACATCCATTGAAGTCTCCGCATATTAATTTGTCCAGGACCCCAATATGCATATATCACCACACGTATATTGAGAGCCGTTGCCGACCGAGCTTGGCTCGGTTGACACGACGCCACCCCCGTGGGGGGGTGGCGAGGGTTCGATCCCGGCTGTGGACAGCTGGGACCACCTCGCGGGGGGTGGTATTCAGTGGGGTTCGAGCGCTGCACCCTCGCCGGCGCAGTGCTGCACCTGTGCTTGGCCACCGGGCCATGGTCTTCAAAAAAGTATATTGAGAGCCGTCCCCCTCTTTCCAAGTGAAAAGAAATAAAATAATACATCTATAGTTCTCAGGCCTCCTCCCTCATCTGAACTGGCGTGGGTATTAGTATTAAACACAGCTCCGTGCATATAATATGCTGGTGCAACTTGAGCAGCCTCGTCCCATCTAAATGGAGATGCTATCCAGGCAGGCGTCAGCTTGGGGATGGAGGCCGCCGGGCAGGAGCCGACCCTCTGGATTTCATCAAAGGTAGAGACTACTCGACTCTACTCTCTATTTCTTTCCCTCCCCCCATCAGCTAACTGGCGCACATCTTTTGAGAGCACGAGCGGCCCTTTGTTATCCCCTTCAATTCTCTCTGTCTCGTGGTGATTGGACCGGTGCCATCTCTTGGAGTGTTCTTAGATCTTTTCCCACAAAGATCAGTTGGCTCTCGGATTTCTGAAGTCTCATTTTCAAAGGGGAAAAAAAAAGAATAGAGAGGGGGCTCGTCATCTTGGGGTGTCGTTGGAAGGAAAAAAAAGAAAGAAAGAAAAGGAGAGAGTACGATGATCTCATGTGAAGGTTAGGGACTCTGCATATACGTGTTTCAATATTTGACTAGAAAATGTGGCGCTAACTAGAATTAATGGATAATTAACCTCGGGAAAAGATGAGATCCGCGTCTTATGTCATGTTTGGTTAGAGTTTCATTTTTGGTACCATATCAATATTGATATTAATATTTTCAAATGTTGGAGAGTATCAATATCAAAAGTAATACAAGTGGACACGTGTATCACATAATACGCTTTATTTGTACTACAAATTTTAAAATTAATATAATTAACCAAACACCTCTTAATAGGTCCTATCAATATCAATTTTAAAATTGATAATGATAAAGATATCTAATAGGGCGTTAGCTAGTGACAAAAAAGTATCGGAAAATGTCTCAATCTAATGTAATGCTTGACTCATTCAACAGAATTTTTAAGTGGGGGAAATTGTGAGACCTCTTTATCGATCGGAGTTTAATCTCGATCATATATCAAAAAAAAAACTTTTCTTAAGCCGTTTTCATAAAGAGTTTTTGATTGTCATTGTTAAGATCTCTTTTCTAACTAAGTGGAAAAAGAAAGGAATTGAAGGGGCCATCTTGGATTTTGTGAAACAAGTCATTTCAATGTATACATTGGACATATGAACTTAGACATGAGGTAAACCAAAGTGGTTGTGTTTGCAATTGGAACACATTTATGAAATCAAGCATGGTGAATAATAGATGGCGAAGGAACCCCTAGGGTCCTTATAATTAAAGGTTCATTCTACTAGGGCTTTCTGTTTGTAATCCCTCAATACCCCCCCCGCAAGTGGCTCTTCTTATACTTGGGGGGTGCGAACGAGCCGATAAACTCAACAAGTAACTCAAGACTAGACTGATTAAAATTTTAGCTGGACTCGATTTAATTCGTTGTATATTAGAAGTTTTGCATGACAAATTAATTAATGTAGAGTTCATATAAACTAAGCTTATCTGCCAGTTATCCCAATATCAAACAGTTCCTAAGGCCTTGTTTGGTATGGGGATAACCTAGGATAGACCTGGTTTATCCCCAATCTCCTATTTGGTGCACACTTAATATTGAGTTTAACCTGAATTAAGTTAATCCAGGTTATCCCCAAAATTAGGGATAAGTGTGGGAATAAATCACCCCACCTAATACTTGGGTTAAACTGATCCTGAAGTCACATTTGGGGGATACGACATCTGGGGGGAGGCGCGCGGGGAGGGGGTCCAGGGGCGAACGCCGCCGGGGGGGGAGGAGGGGGCCGAACGCCGGGGGGGGAGCCGCGGGCGGGGCGGCGGCGTCGCCGGGGGGGACGGGCCGAACGTCCGCGGGAGGAGGGGGGGCGGGGGCGAACGCCGCCCGGGGGGGGGGGGCTCCGGCCGGGGTCCACGGGCGCGGGGGGAGCCGACGGGGGGACTCCGGCCGATCCGGCCGGCGTACGCGCGGGGGGGCACGGGGGAGGGGGGCCGAACGCCGCCGGGGAGGGGGGGGGGCGAACGCCGGCCGGGGGGGCGAACGCGCCGCCGCGGGGGGGGCTCGTCCGGCGTCGGCGGGCGCGGGGGTGCGGGGGGGAGCCGCCGGGAGGGGGGGGGGGGCGACTACGGCCGGCGTCGGCCACCGGGGGCGGGCGGCGAGGCGACTCCGGCCGGCGGGGGGGGGGTGGCGGAGCGCCGTCCGCCGGGGTGCGCGGGTGGGCCTGAACGCCGCCGTCGGTGGGAACTCTGGCCTCCGCAGGGGGGGGAGCGCGCACCTCCGCGGAGAGCTTCCGGTCAGGCGGCTCGGGGAGGGGGGGGGGCTGCCCTTCGCGGAGCGGTGCACAATAACTTGAGAATTTATTGTTAACATACCAAACATAGGATAAGATTATCCTTAAATTTATCCTAAGTTAAACCAAACGTAACGGGAATAGGGTTAATCACGAAGATTGGTTTATCCCTATCCCCATTAATTTTATCCCGATACCAATGTTTGGTATCGGGATAAGTTTGAGATAAACTTAGTTTATTTCAAAATTTAAGAGATAAACCTGATTTATCCTAAAAAAATTCGTTACGAGAATTAATGGCACTAGCCAGAAACTTCCAAATAATTATAAGGTTCTTGTTCGATGAGAGGTTTGAATAAATAGCTAGAGAGTTTGATTATATCGATATCTTACTTCTTCCATCTCTTACATCTTACTAGATCTCTCAAAATTAGGTTATATATTTTTTAGCCTTTTTCCAGAAATAATCTTTTGTAAAGAATAAAAATGGCATACATAACATATATACTTTTAAGTGAAAAACTAGGTTCACGAAGCTCCATGCAGCAGTTTTTAGTTGTTTCTACAAAATCTGTTTCTACAAAATCTGTGAAATACACCTTAAATTTCTTGTTTTTCTTTCCCTGTCATGATCTAATCTTTCTTATATTTCTTCTAGTGCGTGCATTTGATTTTTTTTTGGACAACATGGCACAGTGGCCAGTTATGCGTCGCACTCTGCGCACCGACGAGGGTTTAAGTGTTGCCGGCGAATACTCACCCCCCACAGTATGACCACCCCCGCCCCCTGGGGGCCGCGAACCCCCCCCCCCCGGGGGTGGCGTCGTGTCAATCGAGCCAAACTAGGTCGGCAGGGCGTGCATCTGATACTCGGATGGAATCTACTGCGATATATATATAGATATATAGAGCACTGTGGTACGCAAAAGGAAAACATTATTCGCACATCAACGTGATTGATCTGGGGGGGGGGGGGGGGGCTAGCTAGTCAACATATACCACGGTCATAATACCATTAATAGGCTTGTTACATATATAACCTCCACATATATATAATTTATGGATAACACGGAAGATGCGAGAAGTAGATAAATAAAACACGGCTATGAGTGAGCCGTTCCTCCAACAGTACTCTCTGACAATCCAGGTGCTCGATCGATCGAGACTCGACGGAAGAAGGCCACCGTAGATCGACTAGGCCGTCCACGTCTCCACCTTGCCGTCGACGAAGTCGTAGTGCGCTCCGACGAGAGCGAGGGTCTTCTTCTCCACCCCCTCCTTCACGAAGGGGTACGTCATCAGGTTCTTGAGCGACACGTTCACAGCTTCCTGCAACGCGGACCAGCACGGATCGGAGGGTGACGATGACATCTCCCCCGTAAGCGAAGCAGTGGGCGGAAGCGGCCGCCGGCGAACACGCACAGAGCGGATGGCTGGATGTGTGTTGTAAATTTCTCACCTTCTCGCACTCGGTGCACTGCTCCGCGAAGGGCAGCTCTCCCCGTTCTGCCTTCACCTTCTCCCTCGCCGGCATGCAGACCTTGACCCAGTCCTCGATGAATTCTCTGCAGCAATGTACGATCGAGCGCATATTCATGTCCAGAATATACCTAAAAAGTAGTGGGTTCTGTCCCCCGCGAGAGTTCGATGGATGGAGAGAGCACATCTTTTATTTATTTTTTCATAAAAAGTGAGACTCGAAGTCAAATTAATTATGTGGATTCAAATTTTTTATGAAAACAAATAAAAGATATTCCCCCCTCCATTGAACTTCTGCCTCAATTCAGTCTCAAATCTAAATAAAAAACGGTCATAGCTCCCCGCATCACAACGGTTTAATAATGAGTTATATTAAATTTAGTAATAATTAAAGAAAATATTAATAACAGTTCATTTAAAAAATATATATAAATGTTAATGAACCGTTAACGTTAGTTAATTACTATCGAACTGTTAGTGACATTTTACCAAGTTGTTATTGAACCTAATATAATTAGTTATTGAAAATTTGAGATCTGCTTTCGTATATATATATTTATATATGAGGGCGGATCCCCTCAGGTGCCCACCTGAGGGGATTCCCTCAGCCCCTCTCATAAGGAGCTGAGGTGACAGTGATCTGACACCTGTCAGATCACTGTCTTGTCCTAGTCATGTCACCCTCATTGTGAGGGGGCTGAGGGGATCCCCTCAGGTGGGCACCTGAGGGGATCCACTCTCTTTATATATATACCGAGGGGAAGGGGGGGGGGAGGGATGACCGCCGGAACTTACGTGCTGGTGGAGCCGTCGTCCTTGACGGACATGAGACCCTTAATTCCACCGCAGCGGCTGTGGCCGACGACCACGATGTTCTCCACCTGCCGAATTTTCCACAAGCACATACGTGTGACTACCAGTCACGAAAAGCTAGATAGGAGGAAGTCAAAACGAGGAAGCTGCTCGGCAACATCCACGGCCAAACACGCCACACCGCCACCGCGCAGGCAAGCGGCAAGCCCACATGGGCCGCAGAGGTCGCGGTGGACGGCAAGCGGAGAATTGAAGAAGAGGGAGAAAAACAAAAAAGGAAGGCGGCAAGAGAGGCGGCCCTCATTTGCTAGAACGTACTACAGACACACCTTGAGGTGGAGCACGGCGTACTCCACGGCAGCCCCCACGCCGGCGTACTTCTCCTGCGCACAACCGGACAGCCGGCGAGAAGCACATGATCAGAATTCCGCGGTGGATCGAAGGTTCCAAGCGCAGAGGGGCGTGAATCGCAGGCAATGGCCGCCGCCGCCGCCGCCGCCGGGGAAGACGGTCCTTGCCTTGCGTACTTACCGGGTTGTATGGCGGGACCATGCTGGCGATGTTCCGGAACATGAAGGCCTCCCCGGGCTGGAAGTTGAACACGTGCGAGGGGCACGCCCGGGAGTCCGAGCACGCGAACACCATGAACTGCAAGACCCAAACATAAATACAGTCCTTGGGAGGGGGGTAATTGAAATTAAGCAGAAGCATCTCACGATTTAATCGATAAGAAACATATAATATCAAGATAGAGCGTGGAGACCCGACAGGCGACAGGTGTAGGTTATCGGATCCGGATCTGACCGAAGCAAGCACGCCGGTCGGTCGCCGGTGGGGGCGAGAGATATTCAATTCCGGATGCGCTGCGATGCTCCTCCGCGTATTTTATTTCAGGATTATTAAAAAAATAATAATTTTGAAAACGGCTTGCCTCTGACCTGCTTTTAGAAGGCGCGTGGACTTATCCAGCCAGCAGAAAAATAAGGATATTCTATCTAGGATTCTCTTTGCCCCCGATATATACCAACAGGCCCACAAATATAAATATGTATATATTTATTAAATATAATGTAGTATTAAAATAAAAAGAATGTCGACCTCACAAGTTGGTAGATGCTTGCTCCGTGATTGAAGGATTCAGAGGAGGAGGAGAGCTGTCTCCTTCCTTTCTGTTTTAATTTTTTTTAAGATTTTTGCAGGGCGCCTATGCGAGGTTAATTAATTATAAAATGATAATTAGCCTTATTGAATTTCTGTTGCAGAGTACTCTTACCTTGGGCGACTGTCCCTCGGCGAGGTCCTTGAAGACTTCGGGCTTCTTGCTGCAAGACGGACAGGCGGAGACGGCAAGAAGAAGATGAAGAGAGAAGCCATGAGAACCGATCCAGAAGGTCGACGATATGATCACAGGAGAAACATCTAATGGCGTCTACTCATGGACGTGGAGGAAGATCGTAGACTACGACGAGAGAGAAGCACGGCTCTGGCGACGAAGGGGGATGCCGATGGCCAACGGAGAATGAGCGGGAAACAACAGAGATGGAGATGGAGAGGACTTACTCGTAGACCTCGTTCCTGAAATGCTCGAAGCCAGATTGCAGCCTCTGGACGGGATCCATGGCTTCCGCCTGCAAGAAATATCAGCTGGTTTGTAAGGGGCAATCGTTCTTACCGCAGATGCGAATATATATATATATATGTGTGTGTGTGTGTGCGCGCGCGCGCGTGTCTCGTGCGTCAATCCATTCGCGAGATCGAAAGACAGAAGACGATCGCCATCGCCAGACCAGCGAACCAGGGGCAGAGGGAGGAATGCTCTTGCGCTCTCGGAGGACAATTCGGAAAGATCGAGGGAACGGAGGACGGCGACGATTTGGGGGGAGGGAAAAGGGCGGCGGAATCAAAACAATCAGAATCAATCGCGAGAGGAAGGCGATCGAAATATGGTAAGACGAGATCCCCCGGATCTCAACGGACGAACCTTCTGCTTCTGATCCTCTTTTTTCTTCCGTAGCTCCCCCCTTCGCCTCTCGTCTGCCCCTCTTCGCCAGACGCCGGAAGAAGACACTGCGACGATAAAGTTTCCCCGCCCGCCGTTTATATAGCCGAGGGGCGCGCAGATCGGCTGCCGCGCGTCGGGGATTTAGCTAAAGTGTCCCGACCGTGCATCCGCCCCCGGCGCTGGCGGGTTATTATGCTAAGGGCCTTTCGCCGTCCATGTGGAAGACGATCGATGCAAGTGCGGAGGCAGGGAGGAGGAGGAGGAGGCGACCACGTCGTGCGCGATCCCGCCGGGGCTTGCCGGTCGGCCAAGTTGGCGGCAACGCTGGCAATGTGGAGAGGTACGTACCTAGTCGCGCGGTCCCCCGGTGGAGGTGACGACCTGGGAAGCAACCGCAGCCGCAGAGGGGCGAGGAGGATAGGGCCGAGCAGCCGGTTGCGTTTCCCCCGGGACGCCGCCGTCCACGGCGGCGGTAGAGCAGGTGGAGCCGTGTAGGTGGGCCCGAGATCGACGGCAGCGATCCGCGCGGCAAGGCTCTCTTCGGTTTCCTCGCCGCCGATCGGGCGCCACCTGCCCAACCTCATGGTCCCGATCTCTTTGCCGAACTCTCCATCTCCATCCATTGTTGATATCTCTCTATCTCTCTCTCTGGCTCGGCGGAGAGTACGAAGAACCGGCATTTTCCGGCGGCTTACAGCCATTTAGATCTACCACCGCTCCTTCTGTGACCGAGAGTAGATCCTCTGAAACTCATGGCGCAAGATCATTCTCTTCGTTCTTCTTGTAGGTACACTGACTTGTTTCGGCATGATAACGAGAAATTAGGGGGGTGTTTGGCTGTACAACTATGACCTTCTATACAGTTGCATTGCATGATAAAATATTATATTAAAATAAAATTTATGGTTCGCTAAGGACATAGAATATTGAGAGGGGATCCCCTCAGGAGGGCTCCTGAGGGGATCCCCTCAGCCCCCTCACATGGGGGGCTGACAAGACCTTGACGCGATGTGATTTGAGGGGGTCAAATCACATCTCGTCAGCCCCTCATGTGAGAGGGGCTGAGGGGATCCCCTCAGGAGCCCTCCTGAGGGGATCCGCCCTCTAGAATATTTATCCTATCCGGTGAAATGGGATGACAGAAAGAGTGGGAGCTTGATTAACTATGAAAGGTGTACGTACGATTACAAGGGAGAAAAAAGAGAGAGAGGATATCTCATCTCTTTTTATGTCTAGAGGGGATTGATGTTCTATAAAAATACAATTTTGCAAGCATTGCTAGCTAAAAACCTTTCTAATTAAATTAAACAGGTTTTGTTACAACAATATTGCTGTGATAAAACTCAATTTGCCATGCCACCATAGTCAGTTTGCCATGCCACCGGATAAAATTTTTTGGCACTTAATAAAAAGTGGAGATATAAATATATATATATATTACACACACATAAAATCATCTGTGTTAGAAAAAAATTCAGAACTTGGGGATGTACCGGTTTGGGGGATTTTGGTAGAAATTCCTTGCTCAGAATTCCAACCAAATCCCCTAAAATCAATATATGACTACCAAAAGCTATAGATTGGATCATTGGACCATTCAACTCCAAAATATTTATTAAGACAACGAGTTGGAGGCCCGTGGCATGACTGTATATATAGACATGAATTTTACAGACTGGACTGGACTGGAATATATATATATATATATACATACTTCGCTTGGCAATTATATATTTGATTAATTCAGAGATGAAGAAAAATTATCACTTGCTATATATATCGACAGTATAAATCAAAACACTCTTTCTGTAGGTTCCTCTGCAAGGCGACTTGGTATACAGTTGCATATATATATATGTATATATATCAGATCCGTACGTTCATTGAGATCTTAGAGAAACATTTTCAGTTACCAATAAAAAATATATATCACATTTAAAATTTATATTTTACACAAACAGAACACGTTTATGACCATTATTGGAAGTGTAACATCACATTTTGTTAACTCCAATCTATACTTTACTAATTCTCATCTATATATTTTTTATTGATCCCTCTTTATGTTTTATTTGACCTATCACTAACTCCTCCTCCCTATGCTTTAGCAGTGATAATAAATACGTGATTTTTGAGTTGAATTAACGCGATATATTTTAGTAACAAATGCTATAACTGAGAAAATCCCAAGACTACCTCAATGTAAAGATATATTTGTGTTCAAACCAAGGCCTTATATCCGAAGCTGTACTGCTGCTCAGATTTCAGAGGGCACTTCTCTACCCTATCATATACGTATACACATGCAATACGTAGAATATGGAGCTAATTAAGCCTGAGCATGATGGCCATCAGCAGATTCAGCGCGACTTACTTATTTTGAACCCAAAGTTTCGGAATGCTAACGGGGTGTTTGGTTGTATGATAATTTTTTGTACATTTTCGTGATAAAAATTATATTAAAATTAAAAATGAACACATAAAATTGTCATGTTTGGAGGGATGTGATAATAAAAAAGAGTAACTATCATTCATGAGCAAAACAAAAGTGGGAACCAAAAAAAAAAGAGAAGAAGAGGCGAGATCTTTTTTTTGTTTAAAAATAAAATCACTTTCAAAACATGAAAATGTCAATGTTATCAAACACCTTTTTTAACAAGTTTTCTTACAATTTTTAAAAATTAAAATAAAATTTTCATTACCATGCAACCAAACATCCCATAAGTGTTTACTCGGACTGACCACACACACCTAAACCAACCAAGATGGAAATGATTCATAACGCAAGCATGCAAGCAATTTAAGTTTAGTTGACCGTTTTAATTTGAATAGAGACAACTCTCACTCAACTTGTTTCTCAATTTGCGGTATATATGTGGGCGTAGATCTCTCTCTCTCTCTCTCTCTCTCTCTCTCTCTCTCTCTCTCTCTCTCTCTCTCTCTCTCTCTCTCTCTCTCTCTCTTTATGGAATCATGAATATCCAGACTGACGCAGCGCACAAATTAAGTCGATATGTCTGCTGGACAATAAATGAATGAATAAAGTGAGGGCAGGGCAAAACCATGCTTGAATGCGCTCATAGTGCAATTTGCTCGGTTGATAAGGACTGCGCCGATCCTTAGGATGTTTGGTTGCATGATAATTTTTTGTACACTTTCATGATAAAAAAATATATTAAAATAAAAAGTGAACTAACTCTTGACATAAAATTATCATGTTTGGAGGGATGTGATAACAAAAAAGAGTTACTATCATTCATGACTAAATAAAGTGGGAGACCACAAGAAAAAAGAAAGAGATGAGACCCTCTTTTTTTGTTTAAGAAGAAAATCAATTTCAAAACATAAAATTGTCAAGGTTGCCAAACACCTCTTTTAACAAGTTTTCTTACAATTTTTAAAAATTAAAAAAAAAATCTCCATTATCATGCAACCAAACACCCCATTATACTTAATCATGTGGGGGTACCTTTTTGTTTATTTGTTTGGACAGGAATTGGGCTAGAGTACTAGAGCGAGAGATCAAAGTTTGCATCAAGATCATAATCGATGAGTCACTCAATTAATCATCTTTTGATTAGGTCTGATGCGTTGAAGATATGAAATACTTGACTAGGATTTGAACTTTATCATGCGACGAAGAACAAGAAAAAAAAAGGATAGGAAATGCTCGTCTCCTTCGATCAAATGACTCTTTAATTTCCTCTTTTTATTGAGCTCATATCGTGCAACTGTACGATGAGTCACAATTTTGTCCGTATTTATACAGACAGGAAAGATCAGTCCGAGTTTGATCAAGATTAAGAAGTTATCCATAGTCATATTCTTGGCCAAATAGAAGATAAGGTCCGATAAACAAGATTCATCTTTTAGGACAAATAGTGTGGTTAAGTCAAACTCAATTAACATGTGGATCACAAATACATATCTGGATAAACTCAACATTCACTACAAGAAATCTTCGCTTTACCTACAGAAACAATGTCCGTAGGTAAGAATTAGTAGGTAAAAGTTACGTTTACCTACTCTGTGTACCTACTAATTTGGTGATCCATAGGTAAATCTAACTATACCTACGAAGTGCTTACAGATTCACCTCGGTAGGTAAATACATTGTAACATAAATGTCAAATCACATTCAATAAAATAAAACGATGACTATTAGTAATATTAATAATCTATTATACATTAATATTAATAAAAATATAAAGTAATAAACAAATATGTAAAATGTTTAATATATAATAAAAAGAGTAATATAATGATACGAATAATTTAATAATGATACGAATATAAAATAATATATTACTATTTAAAAATAATATATTAATAAATAAACCATACAATAATTAAAACAATATCAAAAAAACATATCATAATACAATAAACATTTAATATATTATATTAATAATAGTACTAATATACAAAAATATAATGACATATAATACATTAGACAATATATTAATATTAATAAAAATATAATTTATTAAATATTATATAAAAAATAAATTAAAATATGGAATATAATAAATTTCAACTGTCCAATCAAATACACTGTTGGCCATCATTAATCCATCATATATAAATAAAAATTAATAACAAAATAATTTAATAAAAATGATATGTAATATAATAAAATATATCAATATTAAAAATTATATATTAATCATAATTCAATAACGATACTAATGTAAAATAATATACCACTACTACTAATAATATAATATATTAAATAAAATATATTAAAATAATAAAATATATTTAAAATATATTAAAATATACCAAAATTCTTTTCCACCGATCTATCAACTAACACCCGTGGACTCACCTCACTAAGTAATCTAATGTCAAAAATATCAACCCTCTAATCAATCAATTGACATCTTTAATCTATTATATAATAATAAAAATTAATAATATAATAAAACTAATATATTAACAATAAAATTAATAAAAAATATTAATATAAAAATAATATATTAATATTAATAAAAATAAAAAACATATCGAATATTTAATCAAATATATAAAATAATGAATCAAATGTAAAATAATAAATATAATATTTAAATTTTAATATTTTTAATAAAAATACACTTAAACCCTCCTTGTCCTTCCCTCATCGAACCAACTCTCGAAACTTTCTATTTTGCCTCCATGTCTCTCTTCCACTTCCCTTCTCCTCCCTAGGGCTGTTCACATTGAACCAAAAAATTGAGAAATCGAACTGAATCAAACCGAATCGTTCAGTTCGATTCTGTTCGATTTGAAAAAAAATGCAAAATTTAAAATCGAACTGAACCGATAGTACATTGTTGGTTCGGTTCGATTTTGGTTCATTCGGAACCGTTAACCCTAAATAACATGAGGCTTAAAAAAAATCCTCCGTCAGTCAGTTCGCTCCGCAGTCGCCACTTGCCACCAGTCGACGCTTCGTTAAGCAGCTCACGGCTCACGCTCACCCCCAAGTCCTAACCCTACCCTGTCGGCCGGCGGCCGCCACTTCGCGCACTCGTCGTCGTCGCTCATCTGCCATCGCAGAGGAAAAGATGCTGCCACCATCTCGACGCGTCGAGCCTTCTCGAACCCTCCCTCTTCTCATGGTCGTCTCCCCGTGCCAACATCCCCTGCCTACGCTATTGTCGCCATCGCCTCGTGCACGACCGTCGCGGCTGTTTTCGGTTGGCGCCGCCTTCTCTTCGCTCTGTCACCTCTTTCTATCGGTCTGCCCTCTTTCCCTTTTTCTTCCTTACCCTTGTTGCCGCCACATCCGCCAAGGTCGCCACCCACCTCGGCACTGTCGTCGTCGCCTCTGTGCGGTAGGCTCGCCATGGTCACCGTTCGCCATCCTCGGCTCCCCCCATTTTCTCCTTGCTTCCGAGTGTGCTGCTCGGCAGCCGTGACCCTCATCCCCTTCTTCTTTTTCTTCTCTGGCATCGATGTCGCCGTAGACATCACCGCCTCGTGCCCTCACCGCTGTGAGCGCCGCCACGGCCCCGCTCGTCGCCCTTTCATCTCCGCCTCGCCGTTCTTTGCATCTCTCTCTCTTCCGCTCTGTTTCGGGCCGTCGGCTGAAGGCACCAGCGTCCAGCAGGCAGCGCCGCAGCAGCACCTAGGGGTGTTCATGGTTTGGTTTGGTTTTTCTTGGTTTGGTTTTTGTGTATTTTTTCTCAAACCAAACCAAACCAAATTATCTTTCAAACCAAACCAAACCGAACCAAATTGGTTCGGTTTGGTTCGGTTCGGTTCAGTTCAAACCATATTTTACTAAGGTGTAGTAGATATATCAATATATTATTTTATTTTATTTGTTTCAAATCATATTCTATTAAAATCTTGTGTATATGTTTATACATTACATTAATTTTACCTTAAAAACCCTTGAAACAAATTTAGTTTTATAAGAAAAGATGCATAAATACTATCCTATATATAACTTAAACTAAAATATTTAATCCAATTCGGGTTATTCGGTTTACCGGTTTGGTTTGGTTTAAACGGTCATAGAAACCAAACCAAACCGATTGGTAGTTCAAACCAAACCAAACCGAACCAAAGTATTGGTTTGGTTTGGTTTTTCGTGTTGAACCGAACAGTGAACAACCCTAGCAGTACCCACTCCCAGGCCCCGGCAGAAAACGTCAAAGCAGGGGCTGGATTCCCCATTTTCTTGGTTTATTACATCCTTGCCAAATCGCTGCTGGAAGTTTCAGCCACGGACCATCTCTTCAACACCAACCTTCTTCAATCACTATCCAAGGATCAGGTCTTCTTTTCCATTCTCATCTCTCCATTTTCTTACTTCACTTCACAGACTTTTAATCACATGAACATGTCGGATTTACGTATTTGTTTGTTTATTTATTTATTTTTGCAAATGCCTCCATTGCTTAGGGTTGATCGAGACCACCTGTGTATCCCTTGAATATTCAAAATTGACTATCTTTCAGTTATCCAAAGTTTAGGTTTAGTCATCGAGTGGGTTGCTAAACATTTGTTTATTCTATTTTTTTGCTAGAAATTGAATCTTTTATTTCTTCACACTCTGCATATTTCCTACGCATCATCCCTTGTAGGTTGCGTAGAGGACATGTGATACTGTAAGGGAATTTGATCATCATTTAAAATTATTTTGTGATTCAATTTAAAACCGTAAGGAAATTGTTTTGCATAGAGCATCATCCCTAGTAGGTTTGATTCATTTTTCATTGAAGTGAAGGGAATTTGATCATCATTTAAAATTGTTTGATATAGTATTACCAATTTTGTTTAATCTGTTCTTGACAACCCCAACAGATTTTATGGGTTTTTATACATAAAGAATTTAAATTTATCCTAAAAAGATATTTAGCTTCTATCATATATACAAACAATCATGAAAATCCCCAACCAACCTTTTTTTTCTATTATTCTAGTGCTACCTGTTTCTAAATCTACCTATTTAATCTTTCTGTTCAGACTTTTGTCTTTTTGTTTACATATATAATAACTCGCAGCATGTTTGGTTCTAATAAGAATAACATAAATTAATGTCTAAAATTTTAACTTGAAAAATTTATTGTTTTCAAGAACAGCGTAATTTTAACTTTCTTATGTTGATTAGATTTAGGATTAATGTCTAAAACTTTTCAATTTATTTAGTTGTGTTATTTTTACTTGGAATACAAGCATACCACTTATAATCTCAGCCTTTTATTTCAACAGGTTCCAACCTGTTGATTTATGCTTCCAAGACTAAAAATTTCAACATTTTACCTAGTTTCAATGACTTTATTTTATAATAATTTTTGTTAAAATGCAAATATCTTAATTTTCTCATTGTTTTACGGCATAAGAAAATGTCTAAATAATTGTTCAAATATTTCTTTCATACTTAATATGAGAAGTTGAGTGTTTAAATGCTGGCTCCATACTCTGAAAACTCCTCAATTGAAAAAGTTACGAGGAGATGAAAGTCAGCCACTCGATGACATGTCTATTTTAATTAATATCCAAAAGATCTAGTATGACATCTTTTAAATTAAAAGATTGTAATCTTTTCTTTTATACAACAACTTTGATGTTTGTGGCAAGCAATTGGGCAAGTTCTTTATTTGTGCTCTTATGTGAACGGTTTTATATTCTCATTTTTTCTTCTAGTCCTTGGTATTATATATGTCTATATAACTTAAAGCACTTATTTTATTTAGTTATTTAGCTTGTGGTGAGGTGTAACTTGAATACTTATAGGCATCCATGACAGGGTTTCAGCAAGTCAAGAGAAAACTACCCTTTATTTAGTGGTATTATTGTCATATGACTTGATAGAAGAAGGATGCAATGACTTTCCTTCAATACTGGACTCATACTTTTGTTGGAATATCATCTAATTTTGGTCAAATCTTGGACTGAAGATTACTTGGTCAAAAATTTGCCATCTTGGACAACTACATGAGTAAGGTTAGAAACTCTGTTTACTCTCTTCTCTTCTCTTTTCTTTTATGATTGATTCTTCAAGTTCATCAAATCGTAAATCTCTTGAGGAAATTTCAGCATTTGAAAACCTTGAAGTACAGTGTAAGTTCTATATTTTAAATGAAAATAAAAAAATCAAAGTGCTCTTTTGATTAAGAGGAAGAAAACTATATTTTTCTTGGAAGAATGAAATCATTTGTCTGTATAGATGGTATGACAGAACATAGTCTTTGTGTCAAAGAAAATACATTCATTTCGAGAGGACTTTTAGTTTGTGTTGTCCTTATGCTTTGCTTGATTTTGTTTGATAACTGGACAGTATGTACTCATCGTTTTCTTTTGTTGTCTTGTTGCTGATGTTCTACCAACGTGGAGCTAAATGTTCTCTCTTTCTATTCCCTATTGCATTCTTATATTTTTTGTATGGGCCTGGAACCAAGGTATGTAAGAATAGACCTGATTGCATGCTTTTGTTTTCCATGTTCTAGTAGTTTTTTGTGGAATTGGGCAAATGTTATATTCCTCACTTTCAATTTTGTTCTAATAGTCACCAGCCGAGAGAGTTAAAACAATGTTACAACTTTCACAAGCAGGTATGACAACATTCTAGTTTTCAAATTATTTTTCCATGTTGTTAGTTGGCAGATCTTCAATGTCCAACTCTTTCATAAAAATTTTCAGCATGCAAAAGAAACACCCTTTATTCTTTCATTAAGTGTGTTGGCATACTGCCTCATTTTCATTCCATCTATACAAATTTGCAAAGCTAAGTTCACTATTAAACACCAAAACAAATAGGGATAACTCTGTTATCAGTCTATTCTTTTTAGCTTATGTAACTTGGTGAATTCTTTTGACTCTGATTTTGGACCATGTACAATCATGTTGGACTCTCTTCACATGACTGAGCCACAAAGGCAAGAGCTAACAGTTAGAAGGTAATGTATGAGTTCCACTTTAACTTTCATAATTCGAACATCTAAATTCATAGAAGAGTATATTTCATGTTCTTATTTTATATATTTCAAGTTTGTGATGTGTACTTTGTTTATGAATTTTTCTTTATAAATCAAATCTGGTTGTTGTATCACTATGATTTGAGGATGGTTTATATATAGGAATGTTGTGAATGGTGTATATAACATATGTATGAATGTTTGATGAGTAAGTTTTATTTTTTTAGATTTTTTTCTAGCTGTAGTTTGTAATTAGCAGGTTCTGTTGTAAAAAGATTGAGTGTTTTCACTCAATAGGATGGATGGAAGATGTTGTTAATCATTGGGTATCACCTTACATGTCTTTTATGATCATCCAAAATCCAAGGTAAGTATATTTATCTAGTTCACATTTATTACATTGTTCTTCTATATGTTTCTTCGGTTTAATCTTTGTGTTAGTTCTCAACTTCTTCTAACAATAGCCCAAGGGGATTTTGTTGATTCACCATTTTGTTTCACAATAAGATTTTTTTTAAATGTGTTATGTTTCTGCAGCTATCAGCTCTTGTACATTACTATGCACTCCAAACAGTCTATGAGAGCATTTAATTGGATGCTCGTTATCATAATTCTTGTTTTTTTTACACTCTTGACCCAAGTGTGTGTACGTGTGTATGTCTCTATATATATGTATGAGCAACTCCAGTTGCGTCAATCATCCCTGATCATCAAACTAAGAGTTTCTTGTGGTTTACTGCTCTGTCTAGTTGGAGAGCACAAGAAGGGTGTTTATGTAGGAATGTCTCTTTATTCATAGCTGAGGATATTGTGAACTTGACAGTTTCTTTCAGCTGGTATCTCCAAGTATTTTTCGTCTCTATTTAATGATGAGAGTTTCAGTTAACTTTTTTCTTGGGCCTCTCTTTGTGTTGTTATAGATTCTATACATTTATATTTTTGTCTTTTTACTTATTTTACATTTATACATTTTTTTGGTAACAATCACCTATCACAACTAAAACACTTAAGAAAACTGCATGCTTGGTTTCTTAGGAGAAATTGCTGAGGATTTTGCACAAACTTTCAGTCTGGTAAAGGAGTATAGATTTCTTTAGTTTTATATTTCTAAGTTCTATCCAAGACCATGTTGGTTATTTATTCATGTTATGATTAATGTTTATTTGTCTATACTAACAACATTACAAGGTCACAATTTATTCATTCATGAAATAAAACAACATTACAGGATAACTTACTATTCTACCTGTATCTTGGGAGATACTTCGTGTATTGGAGGATATTGGCAATTCGTACTGCAGATAGTGTGCTATCATAGGCAAAGTTTCTACTCCGTATCTTTTCTTCATGTCAACATGAATTTTTTTTTATTCCATGAGATATCCTCCTGATGTAAACATATAGATATGTGGTTGGTTGGGTCTCCTTATGTAGTACTTTCTTTCTTCACATTCAAGAAAAGATGTTTTATGCAATTTTTTCATGTTGCCTGATGAAATGGTTCAATTTTATTTCTCTTCATTGTTATGCTTTAGATGTTGGAATTGACTAAGTTTAGAATACCAATTTTGATTTGGTGCCTTTTATGTAGGACTTCCACCATCGCCATCTCTGCCACCTTCTAATATGAACATGAATGGTCTTTTGGGTACTGATGCTAATGTAAGAACAATAAAGTCTCTTGGTGTTGATGTGAAGAAAAAGAGAAAAGAAAATGTAAGTGGCGCTGATGTTTCTTTTGTGATTATTTTTTCTGTTATTACTTTCATTTTTTGTGCTGGAGCTCTATAGTTCCTACTATTAAAGTTCAAACAACAAGATCCTTCTCATGTGCCCACTACAACTCCAAAAATGTTGATGCCTACGTACGTGAGGACATCAGGTAAAATATTAGTCATTTCTCGTTTTTGGTCATGATGGTAGTAGAATTTAGCTTGTGCTTATAGTGATCCATTTTCTATGCCGATTGGTAAACATGTTTTGCTTGTTTATTAGAGTGCATCAACAAAGTACTGCTCTGATTTCTATATCAACAAAGTCTTGTGTTTATAGTCATTGCTCAGGTTGTGAATGGTGTATATAGAAATGTTTAGGTGAATGAAGTTATGTTTTTGATCAAATCGTAATTGCAATGAGTAGGTTTTGTTTTTTTTTCCGGTGTTTTGTTTGTGAAGTGTTGTCAAAATTTGGATTAGATTGAGTGATGAGGTCTTTTGAAAGTTATATGAATTTTTGTGTGAATTGTGTTTGTATTAAATGGAATGAGTGGAATGTATGGAGTGCAATGAGTGAAATGTATCTGGGCGAGGATCAGGTTTTAGTTATGTAGTTGGATATATTTACTTACGGATATTACACCCGTAGGTAAAGAGAAGATTGTCTGTAGGTATACGCAAAAAAACCGTAGGTATATGCTATTTTCCCGTAAGTAAAACCTTTACCTACGGAGCTACCTACGGATTGGTCGCGCAGGGCTAGTACATGTAGGCAAATATTTTACCTACGGACGGATCTGTAGGTATAGTATGAACTTTAGTTACGGGTGTATGTTCATCTGTAGGTATAGTACCGGTACTATACCTACGGATCCCTCCGTAGGTAAAACATTTACCTACATGTACTAGCCCTACGGATGGGTCCGTAGGTAGCTCCGTAGGTAAAGATTTTTACCTATGGAAAAATGGCCTATACCTACGATTTTTTTTGCGTAGGTAAAACTCGATTTTCTTGTAGTGATTGACATGTTTCTACACACCCGCCAAGACACATTAATTTATGATATGTTGGTACATATAAGAATGTGGAAAGATTGATCGATATTAGATCAGTAGACTATCAACATGATAATTATGATCCAACTGAAAAGTGAACTGTGAATTGTCATGAAACCAAAAACAAAGTCATTTGGTGGTGTGATGGGCAAACACCTCTTTTAACAAGTTTTGTAACAAAAACTCGGAGTTTTCATGTTGCCACACCGAGAACACATAACTATACATTGAATTATCTCTTGCAAGAAACCTCATCCAAGAATACGGTTGTACGGAAAATCATGACATGATATTTGCTCTATATATGCTTTTTTGTATATATACAACTTCAAATGAATTTGGTGCATGATAATTAACCAAACATAAAATGCTTGCCCGCCCAAATGTTCTTAGTATGATTACATTTCTTTACCTTACACACGTTTGGGAATCAAGCAAGCACGATCATCATGGGCGCCTTAACATAATCTTTAATCACATTTAATTATTATAGTGGACACCCCTATCACTATTAGTTTTAACATTCATAATGATAGGTATCATTGCTAGCTGTTTGAATATCAATATCAATATTGAAACTTTACACTCGGTTTGGTAACACTATTATGTACCTAGGGGTGACAATGGGCTAGGCCGGGCCGACTGGGTCATTTGACGGGAAAAAGATTTTGGTTCGCGAGCTTTAGTCGGGCCGACATACGGGCCGACGCGGGCTAAAACGGGTCAAATAATTTTCAATTTTTTATGTCAAAAATATCATTTTTACTTATTATAAATATATTTTAATTAAATTATTATTAATTTTTTAATATTATCTTAAATAATTAAATTTATTATATTTAATAAATATTTATTTATAAAATATATAATTGGCCGGGCCGGGCCGGGTCGGGCCAAGTCAATAATTTTTGCTGGCCGGGCCAATAATGTAGTGCGGGCCGGGTTGGGCTAGGCTGGGTCAATATATTTTGGACCGGACTCTAAGCGGGTTGACCTCATTGATACCCCTATATGTACCTCTATCACTATCAATTTTAAAATTGATATTGATAGGAACTATTAAGAGGTGTTTGATTAATTGTATCAATTTTAAAATTTGTAGTGCAAACAAAGCATATTATGTAATATAAGTGTTAACTTATATTAATTTTGATATTGATACTCCAACATGTGAAATTGTTAATATCAATATTGATATAATATCAAAAATGAAATTCTAACCACATCCTGTTTGATAACACTATTAATTATCTCTATCACTATCAATTTTAAAATTGATATTGATATGAACCATTAAGAGATATTTGGTTAATTGTATCAATTTTAAAATTTGTAGTACAAACAAAACATATTATGTAATACAAAGGTCAACTTGTATTAATTTTGATAATGATACTTCAACATTTGAAAATATTAATATCAATATTGATATAGTACAAGAAATGAAATTCTAACCAAACATGACATTAAGTATAAAAAGAACATATGTAATACAAATATCGGTTATTTGTATAAAGTTTGATGCTGATACTTTATTATCAACAAATACTGAATCAAAATTGTTATGATATCACTTTTGATATTCAAATCAAAAGAGGCAAAAACAATTAGCTCACGTGAACAGGTTGCCGTCTTTAAGGCCCACTGGGCCTATTTTACACTCTGTTTGATTAGAATTTTATTTTTGATACTATATCAATATTGACGTTAACATTTTAGAATGTTGGAGTATTAATATCAAAATTAATACAAGTTGACACTTGTATTACATAATATATTTTATTTGTATTACAAATTTTAAAATTGATACAATTAATCAAACATCTCTTAATAGTTCCTATCAATATCAATTTCAAAATTGATAGTGATAGAGCTACCTAATAATGTTACCAAACAGGGCATTAATGTAATATTCCGGGTTTTTTTAATATTATTTAGATTATTATCGTAGTGCTTTAATTATTTATGTATTGTGCTTAAATTATTTTTAAGACGTTTACATAGATACGTAAGTGTTTTTTTATTTATATTGTGTCTTATTAGCTTCATAGATTGTTATATTTTATTTATATTATGTCTTTTTAGTTTAGTGGATTATTTATAGTTGATATTAATTATTTATTTAACCTCTTCTTTCTTTTCTTTTCCTATTTATTCTCTCTTTATTTTTATCCTTCTCAAACCCCATTTTTCACCGCCGCCTCCTTCCGTTCTCTCCCTCAAATCCTAGTCGTACCACGGTTCTTTCCTTGCGCAGCCGCCACATCTCTTTCTTGTCTTCCCCTCGTCGTCACCCTCTGCATCTTCTCGCCCCCTCGGCACCGTCTGCAGCTGTGTTGGTCGTCTCCCGCGGGCACAGGTGCATGCAACCTCACGCGATTCTCCGTCGCCATCTCTCTCTCCCCGCCACCTCGCCGTCCGCGTCACCCGGGAGCGTACGCGTCAACGCGCCGATCGCCAGCCCGCCAGCCCCTTCTGCCGTTGACTGGCGTCACCCTGTGCCGCCTTGCCCCGTTGACGAGCGCCGCGCGCGCCATTGCCACCCCCGCCGCCCACACGTGCCTTCCCGCCTCGCGCCCGCGGAAGCCCGCCGTCCGCCATCCGCCGCGCCACGCGGCCACCGCGGCCGCCGCCGCCGCCGCGTCGGCAGCCGCCATGCGCCAGCGCGGCATCCATGCGCCCCCCTGCCGGCCGTGCGCCCCCCCTGGCCGCCGTGCGCCCACTGGTGCACCCCCTATCCGCCGCTGTAACCTCTCTCTCTCTCCTATATTATTCTCCCCTCTCTCATATTATCCATTATATTATTTTCTCCTTAATCCTCTCTCTATTTCCCCTTGATCCGATGGCTTAACCCTCTCACTCTGTCTTTTTCCAACAGCTTTGATGGAGGGAGATAGTTTGTTTGGGTGATTTGATTTGTAAGCCGCGTCCTCGACGTTCGATATCGTTTTCGGTTGCCGATTCCCGACTTTCTCCGACGTCGATTTGGTAGGCACCCTTGACGTGTCTATTATCATTAAAAATTCATATTTAATCCTCCATGATTATTAGAGTTGACCTTTTTAATTAAAGGGTGTGTGTGTAGTTACACTTTTGAACTTAAATTGTGAGTCGACATGGGTTAGTTAAGATAGATGTGCGCAGTATCTTGTGATGATATGTGTTTGTCTCTATTATGTATATATGAGATCTTGCTTAGTTAGTGGTGTATTATTGTTCATTTTTAGCTAATCACCTGGTTACATATTAGCTTGATTATATTATGTTAACCCTGTTAAAAAATGGTGATAGGTTAACCAGATTAGACGATGTGGTGAGTAGTTTTTCTAGCACCTAGTTATATTCATGTTCAATCATGTTTAGTTAGTTATATGTTGATATTGTCTCGTTCTAGTTCATTTTGAGCATGGTTGTCTAACATGGATCAGTTGTGTATATATTCGAGTTAATGTTCATAGTTGTGTTGTTATGTCATGGCATAGTATTGTTGATGTTTATTGATCTTGCATATTGGTGATCATGGCATGGCATGATTGAGGTGGATGCATGATGCATTGAAACTGTGAATGGAAAACTGAGCTACACCAGACTAGTTAGTCGTGACTCGAGGGCAGCGAGGGGTTAGAACCGTCTGGTGCATCCTTTGATCCCAGATCCCGCGGGCATCCTACGTGCCACCACTGCATAGGTGCACTATGGGATTTCGATTAGTATATGGTATTTATATATGATAGATCTGGTGGTAGCTGGTTGAGGTGGCAAGACGACGCATTCCTTGCTAATGAAAATCTGTGTACAAGATATGTGCATCTATGAGAGGATAGGTGCATATGTGTGAATGTGATTCTTGTTAGAGGATAAATGTATTTTTGCATGGTATGGTATAGATGGTCTAGTGATGTATTTTATTTTGTCAAGTATTAGGTTATGTAGCATGGTGTATGTATGATGTGTCTCATTTGTAGTATATCATCATATGGAACATATAGTAGGTGTCTATGCATATGTTCATACCATCTTTCTAGGTCATGTTATGATGCATATAGGTGCTGGTTGGTGTGATTATAGGCTTTGGTTGGTGGTGTAAAACACATGGATTAAGTCATATATCTAATATATTGACTAGCCTAGTTTTACATATAATTGGTGTAGGTCTGGGTACCTATTTAATTAACATATAAGGCCTTTTGGCTATCCGATTTGGCGTATGATGGAGTGTCTACTGAGTCGTCGTACTCATTCCAATCCTCTTATCAATTTTCAGGTAATCAGGTTTGGCGCAGCAGAAGCGTGGTGGATTGATTCCCAAGAAAGCAAATTGGATGATTCTTGTAATTTAGATGGTAATTAGATTTGTTTAGATTATAACATAGCAATGTATTTAATTTGATTCTGTGGATGTATAAACTGGGACCTAGTTGTCTTCATTTTTCCCAAATCGATATTTTTACAGGGTTAATTTTCCCCGGTCGCATCGTCGGATTATCCCGCTGTGCAAGTTAAAAATCCGGGGCGTGACAATTAAGTTACACCCTGTTTGGTAACACTATTAGGTACCTCTATTACTATCAATTTTAAAATTGATATTGATATGAACCATTAAGAGGTGTTTGGTTAATTGTATCAATTTTAAAATTTGTAGTACAAACAAAGCATATTACGAATACAAGTGTCAACTTGTATTACTTTTGATATTGATACTTTAATATTTAAAAATATTAATATTAATATTAATATAGTACTAAAAGTGAACTCTAATGCCCTGTTTGGTAACACTATTAGGCACCTCCGTCACTATTAATTTTAAAATCGATATTATTGATAATCACCTTAAGGTGTTTGGCTAATAGTATCAATTTTGAAATTTGTAATGCAAACAACACATGTTATGTAATACAAGTGTCAACTTGTATCAATTTTGATATTGATACTCCATCTTCTAAAAGTATCAATAGCAATATTAATATAGTATCAATTTTGATACTTTGACCAAACAGACCATAACCAAACAGGGCATTATGTAATATCTTTAACGACGGTTGTGCCCTCTTTTTTTAATGCCCTGTTTGGTTAGAGTTTCATTTTTGGTACTATATCAATATTGATTTTAATATTTTTAAATATTGGAGTATCAATATCAAAAGTAATACAAATTGTCACTTGTATTACATAATATGTTTTGTTTGCACTGTAAATTTTAAAATTGATACAGTTAACCAAACACCTCTTTATGGTTCTTATCAATATCAATTTTAAAATTGACAGTGATAGAGATACCTAACGCCCTGTTTGGTAACACTATTAGGTACTTCTATCACTATCAATTTTAAAATTGATATTGATAGAAACCATTAAGAGGTGTTTGGTTAATTGTATCAATTTTGAAATTTGTAGTGCAAACAAAGCATATTATGTAATACAAGTGTCAACTTGTATTGCTTTTGATATTGATACTCCAACAATTGAAAATATTAATATCAATATTGATATAGTATCAAAAATGAAACTCTAACCAAACAGGGCATAATAGTGTTACCAAACATGGCATTAGGTATGTGCGCTTAAGGGTTCAAATGGCCAGACATAGCTGAATCGGTTTGGTTCTCTTTTAACCGTACGGGAGATTTTTCGAATCAAAAAGAATAAGACGATTTAATTGATAAAGATACATTTATTGTTATATTGTTAATACGATGCAAATGGCCAGACAAACTGTGAGGCGCGATTCCTCTGGAACAAACTGTGTGCTGTGCGTTTGGTACGAATTTACATAAAGATTTCAATCATTAAAAAATTATGATAGATTTTAGAATAGATGAAGGAGAAAGACATAATGCAATAATCCCTCAAAAGTTAGAAGGAGCTAAGAGAAGAAAATTTAACAGTAAAAGCATCTTTTACTTTTGACTTTTAGCTAGGTTTATTACTACTCTTTTCTGATAGATTTGCTATAGAATAATTAACATGGCAAAATAGGTATTTGATTAAAAATCTTTTGGGTGTTTGGTTAACATGTCAAACAAGATTCTGGCACTAATTAAGATTTTATGTAAAATGGGTGGAGTTTTCAAAAGAAGACATGGGTATGATTTTCATAGAGAATCCAAGCATCCCTATCTTAAGATCAAGCTCTAAAGGGGCATCTGCCCAGGGTGGACTTCTTAAGGTGGCATTTGGCATGGATCATGGAGAAGTTATTTTGCTAAAAATTTCTGACTACTCAAAATTCTAATCAAATGAAATGGATAGAGATAGACACGAAGAATTAATCTGTCAAAAAAATTCTTTCAAGTTTATTTAGCATGGAATTTGAAAGATTTTGGGAGGAATCTCCGACACAAGATCTCTACCAAAGGCACCCTGAATCTCAAATAAATAAATGGCAACTTTACAGGGAAAGAAGCATATACGCACGCAGAGGGTGTTGTTTGGGATGGATTCGGATTCCCAGTTTATTCATCCCAGCTGACACCAGAAAACGAGGGGCTGAGCCCACTAGCACGTTGCTCATTGCTATAGCTCGCTTGTGTAAAGACTCCCCACATTTCAGATCACGTTTATTTATCTCGATTATCCGTTTGCACGCATTTGCATTTATGCTTATATCTTAGTAAATATAAGGCGGCCAATTAAATGTCTTTTAACTGTTAATTTCAATCTCTTACCGCTCGTAAAGTAAAATCTTATGGGGGTGTTTGGTTGCATGATAACGAAGATTTTTATTTTTATTTTTAAAAATTACAAGAAAATTTGTTAAAAGAGGTGTTTGGCAACCTTGTCGAATTTATGTTCTGAAAGTGATTTTCTTCTTAAACAAAAAAGAGGGTCTCACCTCTTCCTTGTTTCTTGTGGTCCACTTTGTTTGGTCATGAATGGTAGTTATCCCTTTTTATTATCGCATCCCACCAAACATGACAATTTTATGTCATGAGTTGGTTCACTTTTATTTTAATATAATTTTTAATCATGAAAGTGTACAAAAAATTATCATGCAACCAAACACTCCATTAGTTATCGTGTAACATCTCGATTTATGAATATGTTAAGAGATTAAATCAATGAATTACTAACAACACGATTAACTATTTTTTTTTTTGAAGTTGAATTGAAAGAATTCTAAAGTTAAATATACTCTGTTGGGAGAAAGTTGACGATGTGTGTGACTTTTCGGAAAGACTACTAATTAACATAGTTGGTGATCTAAGTCTGTTGATTTAATCGATCGTTACATATTTATTTTTTAAAATAATAAAATTATACGAAATCACTTGAAATCAAGTGTCTTTCGAGAAGTTATAATATATCGCCTATTCATATGTTTTTCTAAATGGTTTAAATACCTAATTAAACTCTTACAAAGTTAGACATCCGTTAAGCCAAAACAATAGACACCTAGAGTGAAAATTTTGTCAATTCTTTCTGATTTTGGTTTATTTGTGAAGAGAAAAAGTTCTCTGGCCCGGAATTTCTGGCTGTTATTTTTTATCTTCATGATGTCCTCCTATGCATAGGCATGTATGTATGGTTAGAGTATAAAAAATAATATTATGTTAATATTGCTATTATTATTTTTAAAAATTGGAGCATCAATCTCAAAATTGATACCAGTTAACATTTGTATTACCTAATATTTTTTTACATCATAAATTGTAAAATTGATATTATTAACAAAATATCTCTTATTAATTACTATCAATATCAGTTTTAAAATTGATAATGATAAATATATTTAATACTGTTACCAAACACAGCCTATCATATGCGCCCGTTTTGTTGTACAAAAAATTGCAGAGAAGAAGGGGTTGAAAAATGACAATTTTATGTATATATATATATATAGAGAGAGAGAGAGAGAGAGAGAGAGAGAGAGAGAGAGAGAGAGAGAGAGAGAGAGAGATCTTGAAGAGCTTCCAAAACCTTGCAATTTGCATTTCGGAGGGTATATGCAAAGAAATTAAACAGGAAACCATATAACTCAATGTATCAAATAACTGTAAAAAATGTGAAAGAAAGAGAAAATAAAATAATCCCTTTGTTTTTTTTTTAAATAGGATTCGCTTTAGAAGAAGTGTGATTGCAAGCTGCGGCCGCCCCCGTTCAGATTCGCAAAGAGACCAACTTTGCGGTACGGGAGGTACGACCGCCGCCGGTCCTCCGCCGCCGCCCCTCCCTTCCCGTAGTAGAGCCGGTGAGCCGTTACTATGTCCATCTCCAGCACCCGGACCCTGCCTTTTCCCTTGCCCTTCCCTTTCTTCTCGTCCGGCGCAGACGCCTCAGCCGGCGGCGGTGGGGCGGCGTCCGCCGAGGAGCTCCCCGTCTTCTCTGCCGGGGCTTTGGCAGAAGAGGACGGCCGCGGTGCCAGGAAAAACAACTTCTTCCGGCCGTCGCTCTGGCTCCGACCGATGATGAGGTCGCGGAGGCGCCACCTCTTGGAGGAGGCGGCGGCGGAGCAGACCCCCGTGGAGTGACTCCTCCTGCGCATCTCCGGGGATGCCGGCGCCGAGCTCGGCGTCCAAGGACAATAGCTGTCCGCGGAGATCCCCTCCAAATCGTCCGCCTCCCACGCCGCCGCCGAGGAGGAGACCGACGTCGAAGGCGGCTCCTTATCCTCCTCCCTCATCAGCTTCATCAGGGGTGACCCGGCAGGCTTCTCGCCCCGCCCTTCTGCGGTAGATCGCGCGCTCTCCGGGTTCTGGTGCTGGAAGGCGGAGCCCTCACCGACGACGCCGCGGTTGAAGAGGGGATATGTCGGAAGGATCTGACCATTAAAGAAGATCTCATTTGCCGAGATGGATTCGAGCCCCTCGACGGAGTCCCTAGAAACCACGGCGAACTCGAAATCCTCGCTTCCGTCGTCGTCGCTGTCGCCCTCGCCGTCTTCCACCTCGATTCGATCCAGCGCGTCGTGGATTCCATCGAAGGAGTCGAACGCAGAGTTCTCCGGCGGCGGCGGCGGCTCCTCCTCCAACTTCGGCCACTCCTCGGGGCCGGTCTTCCGGGAGCTCGGAGTCGACGCCTCCGTCTCCCTTGGCGACGGTGCCGACTGCATCTCGCCGGAAACCAGGTAGCACTCCTTTCCCCTCGTCCGCTTCTCTGCACGATGTTGAACTTGCGAGAGGGCGTGATCGATGGGTGAGGATTGTAAGCAGCGGAGGTCGTCCGCCGCGTTAATATAAAGGAGGGGATGGCGGCGGCGGCGGACGCAGCCCGGCGGGGCTTACCTTCTTTTTCTTCCACGTACGCGTCGCCGTGGGACCTTTCTAGAAAGTCAACATGACTGGGTCTCGACTCTCGAAGGAAGGATGTTTCGCCGAAGTTTGACTTTGACCATGCTGCATGTAGCGGTGACGTCATCTCCTTCAGAAAATGCCTCCTTCTCCCCTCTCCTCGTCTTTGCGTGGGCCGGGCAACTCGGTCCGAGTCCGCAGGCCGGGCCCGGTCCGTTGTCGGTATTGAGAAATCAGTCGAACCGGGCTGGGAGAGCCTACATCCTGCACCGCACACGTGACGTGGCGATGGTGGCTTTTTCAGTCAGAATTGGACGGTACTGCAGCTTCAGCCTCCCGTGTTGTATTTTGGTTGTATGGTTAAATAGGTTTTTATAAAATATATTTTTGTGATAAAACTTGCTTTAAAAAAATCTCTACCAATCACGATAAAATATAATTTAAGAATTTTATATTTAAATAAAAAAGGTGAGGTCTTCTCCTAGTGGTTCCCCATTTTTTTCTTAGTCTTGCATGGTTCACATTTTTTATCATCATATCTCACCAAACAAGATAATTGTACATTTATTATATTTTAATACACTCAGTAATCCTATCATAAAACATGTAAACATCTACTTTGCAATCAAACACCTCCTTAAGCTAAATAGACTACTTCAAACAGAAGTTCTAGAAGTAGTGTCCCCCCCCATGTTGCCTACTTCCAGGAAGAGAAGAGCCCAGGGAAAGGTTTGGAATAACAATGGGAAACGTTTAAATTGTGTATTCGAATCACCCACCGCCCATTTTGACTTCAGATGTAACGTTTGGTATAAATTTTAGAAATAGATAACATTTATTATAATTATTGTGAGATTAATTATCCCTATCTTTCTAGGGGTGGCAATGGGCCGGGCTTGTCCGTGAGTTCACAAGTCAACTTGACTGCGAGTTATTTGACGGGCCAAAAGTTACGTTGATATACGTGTCGAAGTGGGCCGATGCAAGTCAAAACAGGCCAAAGAATTTTCAACTTTTTAGGTCAAAAATATCACTTTTACTTATTAAAAATATATTTTAATTAAATTACTCTCAATTTTATAATATTATCTTAAATAATTAAATTTATCATATTTAATAAATATTTATTTATAAAATATAAAGTTGGGTCGAGCCGGGTCGGATCGGGTCAAGTTAATAATTTTTACGAGTCGAGTCGGGCCGGACTAACAATATAGTACGAGTTGGGTCAGATCGGGCCAATATATTTTAAACTGAGTCGACTTCGAACCGAACTGGGTTTGGCCCACTGACACCCCTGTATCTCTCATTCTTTCTTATTTTCATTCCCTTCCGATTTTTTTTTGCCGCCGCCCGCCGCCCGCCGCCCGCCGCCCGCCGCCCCCGCCGCCCGCGGCTTCGTCCCACGAAGCGCCACCCCGCCATCCGGCGTTGACCCACCATCACCCGGCGACGCCCGGCCGCGCGACAGCCCGCCACCCGCGGCCGTTTGCCGCGTGTCCGCACCCGCGCGGTCCGCCGCCTCGCCTCGGCGCGAGCGCCCGCTCGCGGCCGCGCCTCAACCGCCGCCCGTTGACCGGCGCCGTCGTCCTCCCGTCGTCGCCGCGCGCCTGTGTCTCGTGCGCCCGTGTGCGAGCGCGCACCCGCGCGTCGCCGCCGACCTTGTCGCCGTTGACCTCCTGCCTGCACCGCGTTTGACCGCGGTATACGCCCGCTCTCTCTTATCCACTCTATCCTTTTTATTCACCCTATGTTCTGTTTCTTCTAACAGCCCATAAGGACCTTCGGTCATTTGTCGCCATCAGCGTACTCATGGTCTGATCAATCTTCTTTAAAATCTCGTGCATCGATTATTATTGTCATTCATGTAGATATCTCGATTATTCTTATACTGTTATATATTTAATTAAATTGTAAGAATATGTTAGATCATTATCATTAATAAAATATAATTAGTGAGTTTTTTTTGATTTAATAACATGTTTACCTAGAGTTATATTAACTTGTTTAACTATGTATATTTAGATTGATCCAATTATTTATGTTTGTTAATCCACATGTTAAATTTTCTTATGATGAAATTTAGTTTGCTTAGTATATTTGCATTGCGGTGATCTTTAATAAATATTTTTTGATTTATTAAAAAGTTGACGTAAGGAGTAAAGCATAGTGTTATTAGAATTTGATTTGGTTTCATATAGAATAGATAATAAGTCATGCATTTGATATGTTTGGTTTGTAACTTGCACGGCATGTTAGGTTCGTATATTGCATGATCTTAGGGTACATGCATTTAGGTTATTGATGTGATCATATGTAGTTTAACATGTATGTTGTGAGGCATGACATTTACTTGAGTTATTGTGTAGTGTTGCATGATTTCAGAATAATTGTGCCACTTTGTTAATTGTTACTAGATTGGATAATCATGACTTAGTATGCATGTAGCATGTTTATTTTGTTAGATTGTATTAAGTGCATCATGTTGATGTCTAATTTTAGTTTGTGCTATATTGTGGTTTGGCATGCATATATATATGTGGTACATAGGGTCATAGTTGTTCTTCTATGTACTCCATATCTTGATTGTCACTTAGATGCACAATGCTGTTAACTGGTTCTAATTGTATTAAATAGTGATGTGGTATACATATATGTGGTGCATTGATCTATGGTTGTCCATAGATATAACCCATGGTTAGACTATCATTTGGCATGTTTGTTAAATAGTAGGTTGTCTGAGTTATTATATACTTTCATTTTGTGAGATATAGTTAATTTGTGATGAAAGTTTATTTCACCAGAATATGTTAGTGGCTCATGGGCAGTGGAGATTACTTGAAGCTAGAGTATCATTCGATCCCGGATACCGCGGTTTATCTTGAGTACGCCACTGCCTAAGTGTACTATGGGATTTAGTTACTATATATTACATTCTACCATATTGTAAGTATGACGCTAGTCTTGTGACATAGCTACAATGTCTAAATGGAGCATGTTAATTACTCAGATAAAGTGTTTAGTTGTGCATTTTAGTATGGTTATTAGTGGTCTAATCGAGTCATTTGTATTATGATAGGTTTATGTGGTGTATGCATACCTAATTTAGTTAAATGTGCATGTTATGTTAGTTTTAGTGCATATAGAATCATGTTAACCTATGGGTAGTAGAAAGGTATTGTAATCACCATAAATCAAGATTTGTAATTAGTTTAAACTCTATGTATTATAATTTAAATTTTTAGGTTTATTATCTTTAATATCAATAGAGAATTATTATTATAGTAGGGTAGTTCGGGTGTAAGTTTTACTGTGTCTATGGTGACTCACATTTTCCAATCTTTAATATAATTTCAGGTTTACAAGTTTAGCACAGTAAAAACGTAGTGATATTTTAGAATCTGAGGAGCTAGTGGATTACTCATTTGATATTAGTTTCTAATTTGATTAGATAGATGTTTGTTGTGTTAATAGGTTGTAATGAATGGAATTGTCATTTTGGATTTTGATTTCATCATAACTGGTTCCAAATTGATATATCTCTAAGGTTACGTCGTCGGATTATCTTTCATTGTGCATATTAAAATTTCGGGTCATGACATCAAACTAGTTATTTCTTAATAGTATACTTTTTTTAATAAGCGAATGCAAATTGGTCCTTGGATAACGGATAGTTGTACGTAGTCATTGTGCCCTCTTGTCTGGTGTCACCACAATAATATAAAATTCTATGCGTAAAGCATGGGTCTCCTATCTGAAAATTTCACCATCTAACTTATCGGATGGTATTTTTGTGGAAGTAAACTCTCGCCCGTATTCTCTCATGTCTATTTATTTATTTCTAATCCCATCCACCCATTTTAGTAAACTTCCAATCCTAAAACCAATTTCACTTTGACTCCAGCCCCTCTTCCAAATCAACTGGGTTAACGTCGAGATCGAGATCGAGATCGAGAGAGAGAGAGAGAGAGAGAGAGAGAGAGAGAGAGAGAGAGAGAGAGAGAGAGAGAGAGAGGAAAGTTTAATTTTGCCCTTCCGTTGATTTGTTTTAGAGTAAGCTCTTTTTCTTATGATAGAAGATAATTTAAGAAAAATTATCTTACCTACCTCTATTTTCAAGAAAAAATGCCGAAGATTCTATCGAATCCTTCATGTATTTAAGGTCGAAGATTAGAAAGCACACAAGTAAGCATCAAGTACCTATGCTTAACCGATCCCATGGTCTTTTGCAACCTAAAATGCTCAATTTTTTATGTCGAGGTCTTCTTCGTGCTTTATCTTGAAATATTAACCGCCCTTTATTGGACGTTATTGCCTACCAGCTACTCTCTATCTCCTGTCTCTATCATTTTGTGTATAAATTAGCATCAAAGACCGGTCTCTGATAAGTTTCCAAGGAAATGCCTGATGATTGTGCAGTTTGGGATATGTAGTATAGAATGGAAAAGGGTTGTTGTTAGAGCAAACTACTAGGGTAGCCCGATCCAAATGAATGGTATGATGCCTTTAAATTGTGCCAGTTAGGATGATAGGAAGAAATTCTGTTGTGATTTTTATGAAATGCATTATGTTGATGGTCTCAACATTAATAAAGACATGGTTTTGACAAAGTAGATGCTAGCTTTGTTTCTTTGTCTTTTCCTTTCTTGCATGTTATTCAGAATTAAATCGATAATATGTGGTTGGTAAAGGAGAATGCATATCCTCCCCCTTTTCAACCAGATTGCAGAAATTTCATAGACAAGACAACCATTTGTCCACAAGATGTGAAGTATGGATGCTTTATTTAGGAGAGATGATGCGTGGTTGGGTGGGGGACATGGAGAGTGGTGGGAGGAAGGTGGAAGTCTCAGGAACCTCAGGATCAGCAGGGAGCAGGAGGCCCTAGGAGATTAAGTACGAGTAACTTTTTGGACAGAGAAAGGCCTGTGCCACGTGTCTTGTGAAGGGCCACTGGGTCTCTTCATTTGTTGGTAGCTGTGGTTGGCAAGGGTAAAGATTGCTCGATCATGGTTGAAAGATCACTTGTGTTCATAAATGGATGGTAAGGAGGGGAAGCTTGAAGCTTGGAGAGGGGAACCTAACAAGTTAGCTGAACTTTGGGCTGGTATGGGCAGGTGGCGGATTCCTACTTAAAGGACATCGGTGGGTGTTTCTTCTATGTTGCGGTGAAGACTCTTGTGGTGTGTCCTCACGATGTTTCCTTTTAAAATTTGGGTTGTTAGTGTTGTTTTCAAGATGAGTTCGGATCACCTCATGTCCTCGGTGGAGGGAACAGTCTCAATCCACGATAAAAAACGGCCACAACCCTCATCTCACTTAAGTGGTGGTTGAGTTTAATAATGTAACCACCACTTAATGACCACAATTGAACCGTCACTTAAGTGGGGTGAAGGTTGTAGCCCTTTTTTATTAGAGACTGAGGTTGTTTCCACCACCGAGAAACTAAGGTGATTCGAACTCTTTTAAGACATTGGGTAACTTTAAGAAGGTAGATGCAAAATATTGAATGTGCCTCTACTTTGTGTTGTCATTCAAGGGTGGAGAGGTTAAAATGGGGAACCATTAATGTTGTGTACACATCTAGAATCTAGGTTGGCTCATCATAGTCACGGTGCATGGGTGTGGGTGGAAACAGAGATTGTGTGTACCTATCTAGCCTAATTTATCACAAACACAATATGTGGTGAACTCAATGTGTGGGGGTTTCATTCATAGTTTTTCTAACATAGTGTTTAGTTTAGTATTTGACTGAGTCGTTGTAAGTTTACTTTATCCTAGTATGACTGGAAGAACCAAGTGAACTGCCCAGGGTAGAGTTGAGAATTGCAAAGGCAGAAATGTGGCCTATTCCCAAACAACATAGTTAAACATTAAGGACAAAGCAGCATTACTACCCAACATCCAAGAGAAGGGCACATCCATCTAGGATATTTATGAAAACAATTGGGCAGTTGTATACTGAGACAAATGAAGAAACTGATGTAATTAAGCCACACATAAAAGACAGTTTTAAAAGGCTTCTTAGGCAGTAACTTATTTTGAGTTCTGATTGTTTGAGCAGATGATTCAACTATGTAACAATTAAATTAGTTGACTGACCTAACAATTATGTTAATTAGAAATCTTTCCAAGAAGTCACTTTTCTCGAGTGTACTCTCGACGCACCATATTTAACTTTGAAAAATTTTTAACTCAACTTTCGAAAATTGGTTAATTGATTTACTATACGGTGCTTTTAGTTGATTTGGTATCATAATTAATTTGGAAGAAAAAGATGATCCACAATTGAAAAAGATAAAACAAGAGATCCCATCATCTAATATATAATATGGTTTGATTGCGAATATGCTCGTGAACCTTAAATTGCCCATAAAATTGCTTTAAAGAGCGTTGGTGATAGCGTTGACACGAAGGGCATCGCTTTAAAAAAATAATAATAAAATGACTTATCCCCTCACTTAAGTAGCTGCATTATTACCTAAAATTCTTTATATCTGTTTGCAAAAATGATGGTCACAAATGAGTGGAGTGCTAATCACACGTATAATGAGGTGTTTGGTCGTACGACAAATTGAGTTTTCGTGCTATGCATATATTATCTATAACAAAACCTTAGAGAAGTTAGGTAATTATTAAAAGTATATTTTTATAAAATATTTCTTCTTTGACAAAAAGGTATGATAAGTTATGTTTTTTTTTCAATTTGATGTTAATATAAAATTTTATCATAATATATAAAAATAATTGTGCCATGATGTCCATACAATTGAAATTGATTCCACCCATTGATCCATCTAAATTCTATTAATTAAGGCACTGTTCAGTAACAAGATTATGGGGTGTTTGGTTGCATGATAATTTTTTATACACTTTCATGATAAAAAATTGTATTAAAATGAAAAGTGAACCAACTCATGACATAAAATTATCATGTTTGGAGGGATGTAATAATAAAAAAGAGTAACTACCATATATGACTAAACAAAGTGGGGGACCACAAGAAAAAGAAAGAAAGAGGTGAGACATTCTTTTTTGTTTAAGAAGAAAATCACTTTCAAAATATAAATTAAATTGTCATAGTTGCCAAATACCTCTTTTAACATGTTTTCTTACAATTTTTAAAAATTAAAAAAAAATCTCCATTATCATGCCACCAAACACCTCATTAGACACCATTATCATTATCGATTTTAAAATTAACATTGGTATGTATATATATATATCATCGAAAGGTGTTCCACAAATTGTATCAATTTTAAAACTTGTAATAGAAGTAGAGCATGTTATATAATACTAAGTTTCAACTTTATCAATTTTAAATTTTTAATATTAACATTTTAGGCTTTGATAACATTACTAGACATCTCTATCACTATGAATTTTAAAATTAATAGTGATAAAGATGTTTGATTAATAATATTGAATTTGAAATTTACACAGCAAACAAAACATGTTATATAATACATATGTCAACTTAAATGTCGATTTTGATATTGATACAGCATCTTCTAGAAATATTAATATTGATATAATATCATTTTTAAACTCTAATCGTGTCATTAGCTTATAAAAATAACAAAATTAAAATTGTTATGATACTATTTTTGATACTCCAATCAAACAAGACAGACCACAAAGCTCCACCATTAGTTGATCTCATGGAGGATTGAACAAGGCCGACTAAGTTGACTCGGCCCAACTTGATTGGATTTGGGCTTGACCAACTTGATCGGGAGCGAAATTAGCCGACTCAACTTGGAATTGGCTGGGTTGGGTCAGTTCAGCCGGGGTGGGCCGAGCCGGCCTTGGATAACCTTCCTCTTGACCATCTCATTCCCATTCGGGTAAACCCGGGTCACCGACCCGACCCGACCTGACCCGACCAGAGTCCGTTGGGGGCCAACTGCCCCTCTCCACACACCGGACCGGGCCTACCTTGGTTGATCAACCATGGGTGCGATTATTCTCTCTACCAACTGCAATCGGCCATGGCCCAGAACAGAACTAAATCAGTTACTTGTATTTTTCACGGATCGGCATTCAATCGGTGGACTCGAGTGTGCCGGGGACGCGGAGAAGAAGAAGAACAAGAAGAAAAAAAGAGAACCAACAACCCAGGAGCTACCGGATAACGTCTGCCTCCCCAGGTCGGCTCTCATGATGAGCAGCTCCACCAACTCCTCGACCCATATCATTATCATCTTAAATGTCTTATCGTTTTTGCAAAATTATTGTAACTGAATTATCATTTTCTCGACCGTAATTAATGGAACTGGGTCGTCGAAGGACAGCTGAGCTGCTTCCTCTTCTCCTCTGTTGTCTATATAGAACAGCCACGGATTTTCTGAGGGGGTCTCACGATAGAATTCTCTCGTGGCGTTTCTCTAGGGGTTGCAGAGGGAGATGGCGATGGCCAGCAGGGTGGAGGCCCGAGGGCGGGAAGAAGAGAGGGAGCCGTCGGGTCCCCCCGCGTTTCCCCTCCACGGAGACCTCCTGGTGGAGGTGCTGAGCCATCTCCCCACCGTCGACCTCGTCCCCGCCCTGCACGTCTCCGCCGCCTGGCGGCGGGCTGCCCGCGACTGCCTCCGCCGCGCCCCGCGCTCCAAGCCCTGGCTCCTCCTCCGCGCCCAGAGCCGCAGGAGGGCCTGCGCCGTCACTGCCCATGCCTACGATCCTCATTCCGGCGTCTGGCTGGACGTCCCCTCCCGGGAACCGCCGCGCGCCCCCGTCTCCGCCGCTCTCAGGTCCTCGCCGGGATGCGGCGCCGTCTACGAGGCCACGCCGTCGGGGATCGCCGTCTGCGGGGGCTCCCTGGGGGCGCCGTGGCGGGATCTCGGGCCGCCGCGGGCCTGGAGGACCGACCCCGTCGTGGCGCCCGTCGGAGGGCACGTCCTGGTGGCGGGCGGCACCTGCGGCTTCCTCGTCGACGACGATGGCGACCGGTGCACCGTCGAGCTGCATCGCGCGGACGGCGCCGTCGTCGAGTGTGAGCCCCTGCCGAGCGCCTTCGGGGGCTCGGCCTCCGCCACGTTCCTCTCCGCCGCGTGCTCCTCCGGGAAGGTGTACCTGATGGAGAAGAGCACCGGCCTGCTCTGCTCCTTCGACGTGGAGGCCGGGAAGTGGGAAGACGCGGCGGCGCTGCTCCGTCCCGACCCCTCCCTCTTCTCTTCCTCCATCGCCTTCTCCGGCCGGCGTCTGATCCTGGCCGGACTGGGGAAGAGCAGCAACGGCCTGGCGAGCCTGGGGCTGTGGGCGGTGGACAGCGTCACATTCGAGTGCGAATCGATCGGGGGGATGCCCCCGGAGATGCTGAGGAGCCTTGCCGGCGGGGAGGACGGCTCCCCTCTCTGCTCCGTCGACATCTCCGCCGCCGGCGACTTCGCCTACATCTTCAGGGCGTCAGAGCCGACGGTGGTCTACGCCTGCGACTTCGCCGACGGCAAGTGCTGCTGGACAGAGGTGCGGCTTCCCGGCCGGGCGACGGGCAGCTTGGTTGACAGGTTCGTCTTCACCTGCGCCGACGTGCGGACGGAGGATCTCCGGCGAGTCTTCTGGCCGGCGGTGGGTGGGTGTTGACTGTTACCGTTTTCTTGTTTTTTAGATCAAAGGTGGGCGTTGACCGTTGACGATGGGGGAATCGTTTACTCAATATTGTCCGAAAAATATGTTTGCCTTCGCATATTTATCGCGGTTGCTTTAATAAAGTCCTCTGGGGGAATAACCGGCTTGTGAATCATAACTGCTGCTTCTCACGGTTGCATATTATAGTTTTTAAAAATAACTATTTACAGTTTTCAACGGCCCGTTGAACAGAGGCCCGTTGGGCCGGCATGTCTTTAATGGGCTGGACGCCGCCATGCTAAAAAAATGGAAAAGGAGGTGTACCGAAGTGGTCGGAGATACTGAAGAAGATAATATAATATAATCCACAATGACCTAATCATCCCACCGATCTTGACCTAATCGTGTGCGCACGTTTCACAAGAGTCTATCTAGAGACGTGCATACAACGGATCAGACTAGCTAACAAATCCAGGCAGTTGGGTTCGATTTGAGCTATATAGTTTAGTTTGGCAAGTTTGGAGTCCAACAATATATAGAGAAAAATCAGATTCAACAAGAAATTGACATGGTTCATCAGTAGATGAGTTGTTATTTTAGTTATTAGATTTTAATGATGAGTGGAGGTCGGGTTTTCAATTACGTGCCCTCGTTTGAGTCATATCGAGTTTCTGATTTGTGTCCTAATTTGAGTCAAAAGTATACTTTCTAATTTTGTTTCCCGTTTCAACTTTGAGGTTCTAGCGAGGATCAAATTAGAGTTTCTAAATTAAATGTTCTGTCCTACTTAAAATAGGTTTGTTAATTATGTTTAAATGATTTGTATTAAATAGTATACTTTCCAATGTATTAAAAAATAAAGATTAGAGCATAACAACGGACACAATGATTACAGTACAAAACAGAAGTTCAAAGAAGGTGTGACAACAAATTAAGACACAGTTTGAGGTCTAAATCAAATCACTCAAGAAAAGTCACTGAATTAGAAAGATCAGCATGTCAAGGTGATAGATGGTTGAGAAGCAAAGTCCGGAAACTTTTAACGAGTTTGACGTCTGCAATAAGATCAGATGATCGCATCATATCAATATGAATATTGTCTGGACTAACGATCTCCTAAATAACAAAGTGGCTAAAGAAAGGAGTAGGAAAGACAACGAGACACCTCAAAGAAGACAACAATGAGACACAACAATAAATAAGAACTAAAAAAAAGGAAGAAACATAATAAGCCTAACGACAACCACTCTAATGATTATACGAAATGTAATGTCTATATAGATATTAAGATCGATTGCCAGAGTGGAGGTGAAGATTTTTGGAACGAAGGAAGATCATGCCCTCTTCAATCAAAACACACTTTAAAAGATAAAACATAATAAACCTAACGACAACCACTCTAACGATTATACAAAAATGTAATGTCTATAGACATTAAGACCGATTGCCAGAGTGGAGGTGAAGATCTTTGGAACGAAGGAAGATCACGCCCTCTTCAATCAAAACACATTTCAAAAGATAAAACATAATAAGCCTAACGACAATCACTCTAACGATCATACAAAAATGTAATATCTATATAGACATTAAGACCGATTGCCAGAGTGGAGGTGAAGATTTTGGAACGGAGGAAGATCATGCCCTCTTCAATCAAAACACACTTCAAAAGATAACTAGATGAAAAAAAACCCAGACTCTTCCAAATGAAAATTCACCAAAGTTGGGACTGCCGAAACCTGCCTCCTACAAGTGTCACAAACCACTGAAGTTGTTGAAAATCGCCTCCTACTAAGGCAGCGAGGGACCTTCACACGCCGAAGAAATCTTCAACTAAATCGAAGAAGTTGTGCCGACGAAGGCCTCAGGATGATGAGACGAATAAGCCTCCCACAATGGCAAATCTACCTCACAGAGCTAGGAGGGGCTGGAGGGGTGGGGGGGACTCTGTTGGAAGGGGGTCTACGGGGGTCGAGCACCACCGGGAAGGCTAGGGGGGCGTTGGGATGGTGAGGTGTTTGCAGGGAAAGTGAAGATGGCCACTAGGATGACAGGATGACCGCTGGACCTAGATCCAGGGTTCCGTCCACCTGGATGGTAGGGGATTGGGGGGAGGTGAGCATTAAATGGTTCAAACCGAAAAATCAAACAGAACTAGCTTATTTTGTTCGATTTGGTTCGATTTGAACCATTTTCGGTGTGAATCAATTTGGAAGTCCTCCAAATTGATTTAAACCAAAACAAATCATTTCAATTAATTTAATTAAAAAATTATATAAAATTATTACAATAATATAAAAATAATATTTTATACTTTTATAATAAAGTAATATTTATTTTGATTATTTTTAACTTAAAAATCATTATATATATGTCAAAAATAAATAATTAATTTTTTTATATATTTTATTTTAAATTGAACCAAATTGAATTAAAATCGATTTGATTTGATTTGGTTTGAGGGGTTGAAGAACCTTAACCCCTAATCTCTTCTCTTTGACTGGGCAGATTGTAAGTATGGCCAAATAAATATATGTATGATTCTTCTCTACTTATACATTTAGATCTTTAATTTTGCATATGAAATGTCAAATAAAGTGATATGACCCCAGTTTTAAGTTATTTTCCAGATCACTAGTTTTAAGATAATATTTTCTATCACTGAGAAGACCATTTTAACTTCTTGTTTTCACATATCGGGTCATTGCATATATATTATTATTATTATTATATATTCATTAATTGTTGCTTAATCGACCGTAAATTACTTCATAGCAGATGGTAGTAAATAGTTCAAGAATATACTCATTCCCGATGGTAAACAGACAATATAAGATAATGGGGGTGTTTGGTTGCATGATAACTTTTTGTACACTTTCATAATAAAAAAAAATATTAAAATAAAAAATGAACCAACACATGACATAAAATTATCATGTTTGGAGGGACGTGATTACAAAAAAAAGTAACTACCATACATGGCCAAACAAAGTGGCCGGGGGGGGGGGATCACAAGAACAAGAAAGAGGTGAGACCTTCTTTTTTTGTTTAAGAGGAAAATTATTTTTAAAACATAAAATTATCATGGTTACCAAACACCTCTTTTAACACGTTTTTTTATAATTTTTAAAAATTAAAATAAAATTTTTATTATCGTACAACCAAACACCCCATAAGGATATGAATAGTGTCATTATTTGTCTATTTAACATCATCTTTACTCGTGCAATGCCAAACCCCCTTCTCCCTTCGATTGTCTTTGTTTTGGGTCACAGATTCAATCGAGTCGGACATCGCAAAGGGATGAAATCAATTAAATCTAAATATATTATTATTAAAATGTAAAGATAATAAATTATTTTTATTTTTAATTAGGTTTTAATCTCAAATCAAATTAGATCAAGTTGAACTTAATTAAGTGAACGGATTAGATTCGATTCAATTTCGAGAATATAATTGGGTAAGATTCTATTTGATTTCAAATAAATTGTTTCGGATCAGACTAAAATGGAAGGGCGCCCACCCGACAAGAATCTGATTTCTTCATCAGCGACGGCGAGAGCCTTGATAAATAAAATAAATATAAATATTATGTGTGTATATATATATATCATATGGAGTAATGAGTATGGAGTGGTATTATCTACGTACATTGTGAGATGTTACTCACACTACAAGAAGGGATGTCCTTGTTTGTTGGAGCATTCCCTTACTACAATTAAAAACACACCTAGCTTGTTATTATGTACGAATATTAAAAAATAAATTCACAATTTATAGCACCAAATACATGAAGCATATTTTAATATAGGAATCCGACAATATCTCCGGATATGGCATAGACTAACAATAGTGTGATAGTTTTTGTGCCAGTATGTAATAGTTGGTTTATCATGCTCATATTCTCGCCTTTGCTTACAAGAAAAATGAAACCTCAAATTTTTTTTGTTATGATATTACAAAGCTACCATGTGACCATTTTTTTTTTTGAAAAAGAACAAAAAAAAGACCTCTTCAATGGTGATAACGGAAACGAAAATCTCTCCTCATCGACCAAAAAAAATAGAAGAGAAAATTTTGAAGTGATTTTGGTGGATGAGAAAATCCTATCGGCATACGGATTCACATTTCATCTTTTTGCGGTCCAAAATTGTGGGAATATCAAGTGGCCAGAATTACCTAAATAAAAAATGCTTCTATTTTTATTTCATTTAACTATTATTAAATAGTGAAAATTGATATCAGAACCCTTGCCGTCTGGGGGGACCCTTGCCTTGGTGTCTTCCTCACCTGGACATCTCCCTCGTCGTCCAACAGAACCCTCGTCACGACATCTCCCTTGCTGTACAACCCTCGCCCTCTAGCGTCTCCCTTGTCCGGCGTTCCCCCTTTGCCCTTGCAACCCCTCCCATCCGTCCTACTCTCCCACCCCCTCTGGTCCCCCCTCGACGGATCCCCTCCCCACCCCCTCAAACATTTATCCCCACTGGTGGATCTCCCCAAGAGGCCTCTGGCGGTTCCCCCCACCCTTAGAACCCCTTGCCTCCTTTAGGCTTAACATCCAACACCCTTCGTCACACCACCGGGCCTAGCCAGACCCACCCATTGCCTCTGTAAGGAATAATCCTACAAAATTTGGTGCAGCAGAAGCGACAATTCATGTGAGTTCAACTAGAACTTATCTCAATTGGAATCGAACGACGAAAATTGAGAATCGATTCGAATATACCTAATAGAGATTTATCTAATCCATTGGAGAAAAAGAAGAACTTCTTAAACTCTTCAAATCATTCACATATCTGGTCGCCAATGGTATCCACACGAACTTCATCCACAACAGGTTCTCCCTTCGTGCCAGTCTCAAGAACTCTTCCTAAACCGAGCTTCATTGCCCATAGACACCTTTCAAAGAAAGGATGAGATAGGGAGAAGGCTAAGGACGTGATTTTTACCATTATTTTGATAAGATTTGGTTGAAATTATTAGTATTTATAAAGAATTTAAAATTTTTCATAAAAACTCAAAATCTCTATAAATTATGTCCTTATCTCTGTACTTATGAATAAGTCTTTTTATATGTAACCCACTAGACCCAATAACTTATTTAATTGAAACTTAAATAAATAAAATAATTCTATTTAATTAATTAAATTTATTATTTAATAACATATTAATCAGCTTACCAATCATAAATGGTACAAGTAATATCTTATGATTCTAAATGGCTATGGAGATAATCTTATCTCTATTAAGTATTTACATCATCAGTTATCACATAGATATAAATTATCGTCCATCCAATGTCCCAGTCAGAAAAGAGTGCAACATTAACTGTCAACTCTTTAATGTACTGACTTTATAAGAATTTGTACTCGAAATTAGATCATTTGAAAAACTTATTTTCCAATCATCTGATATACCATGACTAATGATTTAGAGTATTATCTCATCACTTATCAAGAGTGGATAATCTCTTATTGTCTACTCAATTAACTCATGTTTGGTGTGATTGTTTGGTCTCTTGGTACTTATGAAACTCTATTTTGAGAGTTCCAATATCTGGTCCATTGACCGTCAAAGTATTTTTACGAAACAGGTCATTTTAGTTATATGACTATGGTCAAGTGAGTTGGTGATGACTCCGAAAAGTCTCTTCGTACTTTGTGAGAGTTCTCTTTGTATTTTGTTCTAGGTCTATTATCTTATATTATCCAAGGTGTTCTATTCAATTTTATAAGTAAATATATATTTTGTACAAAAAAGACATCAGATGAAATAGCGGAAGCACCAGTGTGGGTAGGAGAGCGGAGAGGAGAGGCCGGAATCTTCCGCGGAGGAGCAAGTTGTAGGAGAAATTGGAGACTGAACCCGCCGATCTTACTGATTCCCGACCAACGATTGCACATCGGTAAGCATCGAGATCGTTGGTTGAAAGAATGTTGGGAAGAACCGTGATCTGCTGGGTAGTTCCGCGCCGAAATGAACAGCGCACCTCACGGTGCAACGGGGTGTGGGGGTGGCGGAGCGTGTGAATCTCCGCCGTAAATACGAAGATCTTGCAGAAAAAGAACTTCGTCTGATCGCGGCGCCGCTGGTTAACACGATAGCATGGGAATAGAGTAGTCAAGACTCAAGGGCATTCCCATCCCATCTTCGTCCGTGTCTTGTTGGGAAAGTCTCCTTCAGTAAATTCACAAGACAGTTTGTGGGCGAACGAGGCAGCGGGCAGTATCTTTGCTCGCTGGACAAAAGCATCTCTCTCTCTGGATGGGGTGGCAGATTAATTGTACGGCGATGGATTGTTAAAGCACGACCAGGCAGGGATTTCTAGGGATAGGGTTTCTCTCCATCTCTAGGCGCCCCCCGTGGAGGGGGGCTATCGTTGTTTGCGGCTTCATGCCCCTGCTCGCTCTCTCTCTCTCTCTCTAAACGAGTGTTTGGGGATTTGGACTTTGCTTGGATTCTCTATAATTCTTTGGCATCTCCGCGCAGAATAAAAACAAGGTGTTAGACAACAAAGCAAAATGCCGGCACCAACCCACATGCTCCTCGGAGGGACATCACCGGAGGGGGGTAAAAATCGAAACTTTGTTTAATCTTAGCGTCATACAGGAGAGCTGCGACCGATCAGCTGGGCTCCTCGAAAGCCGGTCCACACCTCCCAGCGGGGACGGTATGGGCATGCTTGTACGAAGTGGAGGGGCCTCTTCGCGCTGCAAAGCTGTGCCTTTTATACAAACAAAATCCTTTCATGTGGCCCTCCTGTGACCTCCTCCCACCTTTCCTCGTGGATTTCCCCGTTTTTTTATTTCTTTAGAAGACAAAATCCCGCAGACGAGAGACAAAAGGCAACCACGTGACCTGCCAAAATCTAACCAGCTTTTACTGGTGCGCCGGGTAGCATTTCAATTTTCTTTTCAGCCTTTCTTGATTTCCTTCGCGGTTGGTTGTCCTGCTCTTTCGTTTCTTCCGCCCACCCCGTTCACCGGGTCTCTCCTTCCGGTTATTGTGTTCAATCTCCACAATTGAGCTTTCCGGGGTGCTCTGCGTTCGCATCCTTGTCCGTTTTGACAGCTTTGGTTGGTCCTTTGCGTGCTCACCTGCTCTTCGTCTTTTTGCCCTGTGGGTCATCCGGGGTCATGTGCATTTGGCTGGGGCGGGTACGGAGTGAGGCGCTCGGAAGACGGAGATTCCCAGCTGCAAGAGGAAGAAGAGCGGAGCAACATCAAAGCTTGAAGCTACGTTCTTTTCTTGGTTTCTTCTTATCGTCTGATTTCCACATCTGTGCTGTGAGATAAGAACGAGGATATTAAAATAGTTTGGGGTGAACATGTCTGTTTGTGAGGAGCGCATTTGCTGATGGTGGAATCCCATTGAGAACAGCAGCATTTGGAAGGGTTCTCTTCCTCCTACAGATCCTCTGGGCTTTATACTCGGAGCCTTTCGGTATCAGGTGCAATCCATTCTCTTTGTCGTCCACATCTCCGCCTCGTCCTGGATGCTCCCCTGGATTTTGCACCTGGGTTTTGGTTCTCGGAGGCTTGCGCGATGAAGCCCTCCTTGAAAGGTTCCTTTTCTGATGCCAACAACGGTAAAATTATTGTTCTTTTCCAATGAGTTCAAGAGTTGAAGAGAAGATGACTGAGACGGTCCTCTCTTGGTTCTTGGTTTTGAACGTAAGCTGCTTTTGGGTGGGTGTTTCTGCCTGGAATCTGATGCCGAGAGGTTTTTTAGCTGAAGTCGTCACTGCTGCCAGTTGGGACCTTTTCTTTCAAAAGGTTCTCCTTTGCAGGATTGCATAGATCGGTTAGCTTTTTTGATGTGTGTATGTCCGCATGGTTGAATTGAGGAGAAACAACCTGCTTTTGGAACGACGGCTCTTGAGAAGTGCTGTTGGTTACATGTATCTGATCTCTGAAGAACAGGGAATGGCGAAGAGGGCTTTTCTCCACTGGATAGCGAGCTTGCTGGTCTTGGCGTCGCTGGTCGAGTCTTCTGCAACACTTTCGCCTTCTGGCATAAATTATGAAGGTATATGATTTTTGTTTCTCTGCTTTCCCTGAGAGGTGTTCTCATTCATCACCTAGAGCTCATGCTATTTTCTGAACGTTGCGAACTTGATGTGGAAATTGAATGTCTGAATCTGTGTTCAAATCCCTGTACTCATTGATAGATCATCTGAATATTGAAACAAATGACTTAGATAGTTGCTTCAACTGAGGTCTCTTACTAGCTTTATTTTCCATTTCAAAGTGCTAAAACCGCAGAGTACTTGTTGTATTGGACATAAATCTTTTGCAATAAAATGGTCAGAAAGCTTCAAATTATGTTTGCCTTGTATACTTAAATTTTATCATTTTTTGACGGCATTAGCTTGCTCAGTGACATGGGCCAAACTGTTGGTGGAGGAGCAACTGCCAGCAGGCGGCAATCCATACCATTACACTCATCATTCTGCTTGTTCACTTTAAAGTTCTCTCTCTCAAAGAAACCTGTTTCTCTTATTGATTCTTGTGTTGTGCAAGTGTCTTGCCAGTTTTTTCCATTGTTATGATTGCCCTTCTTCTTCTTGTCTACCTCAATATTATTGTTTGTCCCATTTTTATTGGTCTGTATAACACTCCCTGCTCTTATTGTCTGACATTATGGAGGTCATATTAGAAGTGGGTTCCATTTTATCAGTTCTTATGCATCATCTTTAGTATCTTCATGTATTATGGTGAAATCATTTGGACTCTCAGCTTCCGGATTAATTGTACATTGTTGCATTAGCATAGAGTTTTTGGTATAGCATGTATTCACTTTGCTGAGACACCTCACCTGCTCATCATCTCCAGTTTAAATGAGGACCTCAATCCTTGCCTCTGATATTGTTCACACTTAACTGCAGTTGTTGCGTTGATGAGCATAAAAATGGAGTTGAATGATCCATATAACGTCTTGGAAAATTGGGATATCAACTCAGTGGACCCATGTAGCTGGAGAATGGTTACATGTTCTTCTGATGGCTATGTTTCTGCTCTGTATGTCAATAGTCTCTTGTCTACATTTCTGATTTTGTAAGATCCAGATCCTCCATTTCTAGAAGCACTTGTTTTCCAAGCTAACAATAATTTCGATCCTTTGCACTCTCAGAGGACTGCCTAGCCAGAGCTTGTCAGGGACATTGTCTCCTGGAGTTGGAAATCTTACAAATCTACAGTCTGTGTGAGTGGAAACTCCTGCCTGGTTCGTTAAATTTATTACAAGTAGACATAAAATAAAGAGCCATTTGCATGCTTTTGGGATGGTGAAACTTATATAAGTTCTATTTTCATATTATCTAAAGCATGTGGGTAATGTGATGTTAATTTAGCGTCTAATTTTCTACTTTAAAGTGTGCAAAGATGGTTCATATACATGGTTTTGTTTTAGGTTGCTGCAGAACAACAAAATTTCAGGGTGTATACCTGCAAATATCGGGAAGCTGGAAAAGCTTGAGACACTAGACCTCTCAAATAATGGATTCAGTGGTGAAATACCCAGTTCAGTAGGTGATCTCAAGAACTTGAATTACCTGTAAGTCAATTTTTCTGACTCCAAGTCAGCATTTTGTTTTCTATTTTGTTTGTTGTTGAAATTCCTAGTGTCTTCAACCCATGCCATATATTTCTCTATCATGATCCTCTTTTCCATCTCTAAATTTGGGTTATCTTGGCTGTATTCCACAAAATGTTACCTTGCTCTTATATTTCAGGAGACTGAATAATAACAGTCTTTCTGGACCATGCCCTGAATCCTTGTCAAGTGTCAGAGGCCTTACTCTCTTGTAAGTCATTCCACGTACATGCTTTTCCCTTTTATGGTGCTATTTTATCAATTGGTTTTTCCCTCCTGACCTTTTGAGTAATTCTACATGCTCATATAAAAATCTTTTAGAGACCTCTCTTTCAACAACTTGAGTGGACCATTGCCAAAGATATCCACAAGAACCTTCAAGTAAGTTCTTTCATCTCCTAATGGATTTCTGAATCCTGATATTGACATTGGTTTTTAGACTAATTCACTTAACTAATGTCTGAAATGCTTTCTTCATTAGTGATTTTCTATAGCATTATTAGCAATCCTCTTATTTAGCATTTCGTTTGTGATTTTCTCTAGGATTATCGGCAATCCTCTTATTTGTGGAACAAGTTCTAAGGCCAATTGTTCTGCTGTTTCTTTGGATCCACTGTCGCTTCCACCTGATGACCTACAAAGTAAGCCAAGGAGTTTTTCTCCCTTTATGAGATACCATGTGTGAACACTCTAATTAAATGTGTTATGCTTCCAGCTCAGTCGCAACCTGGTGGCACAAAAAGCCGCAAAGTTGCTGTGACATTTAGTGCAAGTGTTGGCTCTGTCACCATTCTCATGATCGCTATGGGGTTGTTTATTTGGTGGAGGCATAGACACCATCAACAAATTTTCTTTGATGTCAATGGTTGGTACAATTTTCCATTCTCTTGTTGTATCATCAAAAAAAAATTTAATTAGTTTTCTGCATGGTCAAAATGTAATTATTTTGCATGTGTAGTTCATACTTTAACCTTTCTAACCCCAAACTCAAGCTTCTGTATCTCTTTTGGCATTTGCATTTGCCTTTGAGCATGGAAGGCGGAATCGGTCGATTCCACATCAGGATTGGCATAAGCCGATCCAATTTAGGGGGGGGGGACTCTGATCCACGTCCGGATTCCTGCTCGAATCAGCCAGAGTCCACCGAATCGATCGCGGGTCTCCTGGGTCGGGAAGAGGTTTCTATATCAGGTCTGTTGGGCAGGAAAGACACTGTGGCACCCCTGTGGCGCCAGATTCCGGCTCCAAATAGACTCCAAAAGTATCGGACTGGACCAAAATCCCATATGGACTCCGTCTGCCATATTTCTTTTACGTTTTTCAATGTTTTATGTTTTTTGAGGAGCCGATCTGGTCAATCCTGGATCAGTTTTTCTCTTCTTAGTTGATCCAGTCAAGGTCGGGTCAGAATTGGCAGTAGCCTTTCAGGATATTGATTTCGATCCTGCCTTCCTTTGAAGAAATTTAATGAATAAAAGGGTGGTTTTAACATAGAAAAAATGGCCTTCGGAAACAGACCAGTTGTGAATCCATACATGTAGAATTGTCATCTTGGGATAACATTGTAGGCCTGAGATGTAAATATGTTTTTATTTGGAATATTAAAATGCTCTGAAATTCTGATACATTTTGAAGGCTGTCTCTGGCAAAGTGGCAATACAATAAACGACCAGGTTATATTTAGTAAACACAATTGCTGGTGAGAGGTGAGGTGAATGGCATTACATAACATCAAATCATATCAGTGTAGAATTGAAGCATTTGCGTGCTCACATGGATAAAAACAGAAAAATAAAATTTTAACCTAGTTTTAAGGTTCACTTTAGTCCATATTTCAGATACTAATAATTTCAGCACCATATCATTTTCTCCATTTGGTAGTTATCTGCTATCCTTACCTAATGTTATGTGTTTGCATGTTATACATCTGCAATTATGCAATTGTATTGGCAAAATGTTGATGGTTGTTATTGATACCCTTGATGCGGTTTCTGCCAGATCAATATGATCCAGAGGTTCGACTTGGACATTTGAGGAGGTTTTCTTTCAAGGAGCTCCGTGTAGCTACTGATCACTTCAATTCAAAAAATATATTAGGGAAAGGAGGCTTTGGAATTGTGTACAAAGGATGTCTGCAAGATGGTTCACTTGTTGCCGTTAAAAGATTAAAAGATTATAATGCTGGTGGTGGTGAGGTTCAGTTTCAAACTGAAGTTGAATTGATAAGTTTGGCTGTTCATCGTAATCTTCTCAGACTTTGTGGATTTTGCACAACTGAGGAAGAGAGACTTCTTGTCTACCCTTACATGCCTAATGGAAGTGTTGCTTGTCAGCTAAGAGGTAAATCTGCTGACTTTTGGAGTCTGGATCTTAGCTCAGATGTAATGCATTGTTCAGCAATGACCTTGGTGTATAGTGCTTATCATCAGTTTTTCAAAATTCTATTTGTACATAGAAGCTAGCAGTATTTGATGAAAATAATGTCACCGGGCTATCTACACAAAGTTTGGCCTAAAAGTACCATATGCTCTCATACACATGCCAAAAAAGTGTAGATATGTATATTTTGTGAATAATATCTGATTATTATGTGAATGAGATGACTCACAGTAGAGGTAAACACCAGATAGTCAAGCTCTATAGTTTTGAGCATAATCAAGGCACTGTATGCGCCTTTTTACGTTCCTGTTTTATTAATCCCTCTCCCATGTTCCAGCTTTATCATCAGGAGTAAAAGACCTTTCTACATTACCCTTAACCTGAAATATTTAAGAAATTCAATTGCTTAGCTTTGTTTGTTATATCTTGCAGAAAATATTCATGGGAAACCAGCTTTGGACTGGTTAAGGAGAAAAAGAATTGCATTGGGTACTGCACGAGGTTTACTATACCTACATGAGCAGTGCGACCCTAAAATAATTCATCGTGATGTGAAAGCTGCAAATATTCTTCTTGATGAAGACTACGAGGCAGTTGTTGGGGACTTTGGTTTGGCAAAGCTTTTGGACCATAGAGACTCACATGTTACAACTGCTGTTCGTGGAACAGTCGGCCATATAGCACCTGAGTATCTATCAACTGGCCAGTCATCAGAGAAGACTGATGTATTTGGCTTCGGCATGTTGTTGCTTGAGCTGATCACCGGTCAGAAGGCATTGGATTTTGGTCGCCTTGCAAATCAAAAGGGTGTGATGCTGGATTGGGTGAGTTTCTGTTATATCCTCTTCACGGAGATGTGCATGAATGTGTTTGCGTGTTACATTTGGCCTCTATTATGTCATTTCACCTGATACTAAGGCAGCGTATCCTCTTTTTTCAAAGTGGATAGTATAACGTATCATACAAGAATAGGAGAGAAGAACCTCCAAGCCAATATTGAAACACAGCAACAAAGTCAACTGCTTATCCTTCCAACAAAACTCAAAAAGTGGAATCAGTGGCAAGAGTCCAAAAGTCCAAACCCAAAATCATGTTTTTTAAAGAGAAAATATTCTAACTACTTGAAGATTATACTTCTCGTGCCAAATAGCTCGTAGGATAGCATGTTAAATTGCCCACCAAGTTCTACTGTCTCCAGCGGGTAGTGGGGGAGTTCCATTCGGTTTGCATGCTCATATTTGAGAAATTTGTTTATGTTGATCAACATGGAGTATCATTCATCTCTCATCTTCTATGCATATCGACGTTGATTAACATCCCACTGAGAAATTTAATAATAAAAATTACCTGCATAGCTTCATGTGATGTAATAATCTGGAGCATTCGAACCTTGGATCAGGCATGTATATCCTTTTTTTCTGTGGAATAAAGTTGGATCCAAGTTGGCATTTCCCCTGTTTCCTAGTTTTAGGTCGGTGCAAAAGCACTGGCATCTTTTGATGACAGAAAGTCGATGTTTATAGCTTTGTTCTTCCAAGTTCCAAGAAATTGTGTCGGGGATTGTCCTCTTTCTCTGAAGCGCGTGGAACAGGTAGCAGTTATCATCCATTCCAATATCTTGTTGCGTTTTAGGTAAGGAAGCTTCATCAAGAGGACAAGTTGTTCATGATGGTGGACAAGGATCTGAAGAACAACTTCGACAAGGTTGAGCTGCAGGAGATGGTGCAGGTCGCACTGCTATGCGCACAGTACCACCCGTCCCACCGCCCCAGGATGTCCGAGGTGCTCAGAATGCTGGAAGGTGATGGGCTTGCAGAGAAGTGGGAGGCTTCGCAGAAACTTGATACCCCCAAATCCAGGTCTTCAGAGCAGGCACCATCACCGCCATTATCACATTACCCGGATCCAGTAGGGGATTCTTCACTCGTCATTGAAGCAATTGAGCTTTCTGGTCCTAGATGAGAGGGCATCTGTACACAAAATCTCGGAGATTTCAGGGGGGGGGGGGGAGTGTGCATGCCGATGGGTTTGGGAGTTTGTGTTGTCCATAGAGGCTAGGTAGTCTGTAATTGTTCCATAGATCAAAAGATCAAGCAGCCCTTTCTTGGAATATGGCTGTCTATCACCACGAAAGTTGAACTTCAAGCATTATCAAGATTGTTTTTTTTTCTGGTGATGACTATAACCATGAACAAGGTGAGCATCTTGTACGGTGTAATGCGGCTACCAGATGATCCCACGGGCTAACTTTAAAGTGTCAGACGGTCAAACATTTCTTCACGAACTTCGCTTCCAACCCTTTAAGCTCCTAGGCAAAGCAATGCATTACTCTCCTCTCTCTCTCTCTCTTCCTCGTTTTCTTCTGCTTGCCCTCTTGTCGTTGTCCAAGCTCTTCTCTTTCTGCCAGCTTCGCATTACCATTACCGCATATACAATGTACATCACAGGACGCCCAAAAATATCAGGATCTGCGCAGTTGCCTTGTGAAAGCTGCTCGTCAACCACTCGGGCACCGACGCCTCCGCAGCAGCATCTGATCATCCGCGGCCACAGCTGACATTTCTGACATATCATATCAACCACTCAACGCCAGTGTCTTTGTTCGACCGCATTCGTCATGCGGTCATGACGATCTTATCGGCTTCAGGGACGCGATTTGTCAATGCGCGCGTCTCCGACGGAGTCACGAGAACGCCTACAACGACTGAAACAGAAATGAAAGGGGACCCTTCAACAGCTCGTAAGCTGGCATGCGAAAAGGAGAAAGGCCCCACATTGAGCCGTCCTCCATAGAATTTTTTTTTTCTGTTTATCATATGATCCAAATAAAGCGCAGATGATAATGAAATGCCTTCTTGGCGGTATTCATTATCCATGATAAAGGGGCGAGCTTTAACGTGTATAAGAAAATGAGAGACGGACAGAACTGGAAGACTGAAGGAGTGAGAATTCCTCGAAATAGCTGACCAGCCCAGATATAAGTTGGCGAGAAGTTCAAACATGCAATAATTTCAATGAAACATTCTGCGCAATTATGATGGGCGTGGAGAGGCAGTGCAGAGGGAGAGTCATCTCCGTAGGAAAACCCTGTTTTGATTGGAACTCTTTCACCTCTCTTACAAATGTTTCATCGAAAGAGGTGATTTATTCTTGATTTGATCAATGATCGCCCGGTGGATAAAACCTGGACTCGTTTTGATTTGATGGGCAACAGAATTCGTTTCGTTGCGTTAGGCACTTGAAGGCTTCGGCGAGCAGACAACTGTGGAACTCTAAAAAAACATTCACGCCCCAAATTTTGCAAGGTGCGAGTAATTCTGGAAATAGAATGCCATCTTTACACTTGCAATCACAACATTGATTTATAGTGAACCCACGTATGGGTTGTCATCGTATAAACAGTACATGTACTTTAAAATGATCGGTAAGCCCTGCAAGCCTGTAGCTCACTAAAAATACAATCTTTGCGGCTACTATGCTATCTTCTGGGCCGGTACTCCAAATATTTGCAAGAGCCTGGCCAAGTATTCTCACTGGAAGCCTCTCTATGCCCTATATCACAGAACAGCTTTACTGAGTGTATGGAAAGCTTATGTACATACATATCATGTACTCTGTCGTATTCAATCTGTGCGGCGGCCCCTCTGACAAACGGGGATCACAGTTTGCGTAACCTCACCAACTTGTCACAAAAGCCTTGGTTCCAGATCTTGATGTCTTGCTCCATTAACTATGCTAGTATTCCATTTACTTTAGTATTGTCTTAGTAAAAATTAACATGAGGGAGATACTGGATTGCCTTGCTCCATTAACTATGCTAGTATTCCATTAATCACAGATGGCCTCAACGGAAAGTTTCTTCACTGTCCCAGGGCATGGATCTCCACCGAAGGTGTCAGGATCTACCGTTATTGCACATCCTTCCTGGCCAATGCAATTCTGCAAAATATAATGCTTGTAAATTTTGAAGCCTTTACCAAAAGGCTGAAAGCAAAATCAAAACCGAAGGTTCTTGAAGAAAACAAGCCGAAGGGAAGTGGATAAATACCATCTGAAGAGCATCATATGATCTGTGGGCATGGCAGCTTCCCTCCAAGAAGCTTCCACATACTCCTTGCGGAATGCCAAAGCTAGCAAATTTTACGCTCGAGATTTTCTGACCAGGAGAACATGATAAACTGAGCTTTGACCTCTGTGCTGATTCAAGTGTACCGTTGATGTGCAAATTTGTTGGTTGCCATTCAGAGATATCAGCGCACACACTTCCAACAGTCCTCTTTACCATGGAGATCCCTGTTGGATCACCACCCCATTCTTCAAAGACAACAATAAGGTTTCCCGTAGGGTTCAGCCATGAGCGAGGAACATGGTACCTGATTTTAGAACAGAAATTCTCAGTTCAACTGGCTATTGAAAAATTTATGCAATTTAAATCGCTAAAATTGCTTACCATCTTTGGGATGCTTCACCACAGTTAGTCTGGCACTTCTTTTCGTTGAAATATCCAGCATAGTTGCAGCCACCGCAGGAGCCAGATGCCTTGTAAGCAGGCCAATATCGTCCTATACTTTGACCATTAATCCAAACCTGACCTTTTCCCATGCTACCCATGTCTAAAGCCAGTGGATCATTACCAGGGGGTGCATTAAAGAAAGCCTAAAATGATGTGCAGAAAATGTTGCAGTCAGAGAATAGTCAAATTTGAACCTAGTAAGTTTCATTACATAGCCAAGATACAGGAATAAATTATTAATCAGTTCAATAAATTCCTTTTCTTCTTGCAACACTCACCTTGTACCATGTCAGTGGTTGCTTTGAATATAACTGCCCCCACTCGACTGAAGAGCTACCACTCAGAGAATGTAGACCCAAAGATTCACCTTTAAGACCAATCTACAGGAGGCAAATACATCACCAAAACATTAAGCTTCAGGTGGTAAGGAATAAATGTGCAGTGACCAGTGAGGGTCAAGATGGCGGACCGTGTATATCCATTTTTGCCATGTAAGGTCTCTTTTGCCTTCATTGAGCCCACTCAGAATAACTGGCCCCAAGACTCCAATATTCCATGTCTCGAAGTGTTCCCCAACATTCTACACCACAAAGGAAAATATATTTAAACATGCTCAAAATCCATTATTATATCAAGAATGAATGGGAGCACGGAGAGCCAACCACTAAACCAACTGCCACACTTAGAATAGTAATTTTGTTACTCCCAGCCCACAGTTTTACTCCTTTGCTATAAGTGAGTTTTGGATTGTCCACATTCCCATATGCAGTACCTGGAGGATAAAAAACAATTGAGCAAACATAAACCCAGTGGAAAGCACTGAAGTCCGTTGAAACCAAATATAAAGCCTCTAACTTAAACAACCACCTGAAAGTTGCCCGTTAACAAAGATATGTAAGGAGTGTCCTGATGACATCACAGTCAAAGTTGGGTACTGACCATTCTTCAAGAACTGTTCACCGCTATCTACATTGACACTAGTGAAAGCAGATGACGCGTGCAGTGAGTATGAATTACAAAGTCATTAAGTATCCTTGAACATAATAGCAGAAACTCAGTGTCTGAGCTAGCTACTTACTAGGTTGTATACCACAGATAGTCTGTTTTATCCCATGTCATACTCAATTGCTCCAACAATCCTACTTTAGTAAATGACCTTTCATCTATAGAATTTGTTTCTTCATTGTATGAGTTCCAACGAAAGCCACCCACTGATGACATCTTCATCTGTGTACCATGGAAGTTTATCTGCATAGAAAACATGTAAAAAAAAAGCTAAATGTACACTGAAAAAAAACAGTAACAGTTTGCAAGGGAGAAGAAAGTGACGTCCATTTAAATTGTATATTCTGTTGATGTAGTCATCTGTCACAAGATCCATAATAGGGACAGACACAAGAAGAGGCTTTTCTAAAACCAAGGAAGGCAGGTCACAATTGTACCCTGGCTGGACCGACTTGGTCAATGCACCAGAAGCCAAGAATCAGCCTAATCATGCCAATTCAGCCCCGAGTCTGACTCAACCCGAGTCAGGACAGAATTGTCCAATCCTGTCTTGATCTCAGTCCAGCAGAACTGGGTCCAACTGGATTGGCTGATCCCAATCAGAATTGGCCCATCATGAACAATACCATGTGGAATAGGATCTGGATTGACCAATCCAGCGAACCATGTCTAAAACTGCATCACCTACATTGTTGTTGACATAGTGAGGAAGATTTTAACCACAGGACACTTTCTTTTGAATGGAGTAAAAAGTGCAATAACAAAAAAGCCCACCAGGAATACATCATTGAGTGTTCCATAAATGATAAAACTGGATAGTGTCAAATAAAAGGATAAAAAACACGGGCTGTACCCTTGCTGTGTTATAAACGGTGTTCTTGCAGTCTGGAAGTATGCTGATGGACCAGGGAGGAAGATCATATTGCATCCCATTAAAAGTCACTTTTGCAAAAGAATTTGCATTATAGTTGGCAAGGAAAGCAGCACAAGCGCCATTCTTGGACCTGAATACATGAGCCTAGGACAAAGAATGATGGACTTAGTTTCATATCCAGGTTCTTCCAGCAGCTAGTCCATCATTAGAAAAGACAGAAAGATACCTGCTGATAATTTCCAAGTGATGTAACAGTGGGATCTCCAGAAATCAAAGCAGCTTCGCACATCTTGATGGCTTTGTGCAGGTCTCTCAGATGACCCCATTTTGGTTGCCTTAGTAATCCTATGTGAAGAAAAAAAAAGTAGAAACATCAATATATTGATGTCATGTTAGAGAAGCAGACACATGAGCACAACTATCTCTGCAGTTATCCATTTACAAGAAAAAAATTTGTGCAAAATTTGTTTGTTTCAATCAAGTTTGACTGTGTAACTGGTGTTAACAATTAACTAGTCCATATATTAGAGCCAAAACAACAGCTGGGCATTGAAACAAACTGACCATTTCTTTTTATCATTTTTGTGACTCTCCCAAGGATTGAGGAATTGGAATCAGAGACTAGATCGGCTAATGTCAATTCTGATCTAATCCAGATTGGATCAACAAAATCGGTAGATTCTAGGAGAGAAACCAATCCAAAATCAGCTGGGCTCAGATCTAAAAAAATAAGAAAAAAACATATAAAAAAGTAAGGCAGATGGATTCCACATCGGATTCCGGTCTTATCCAACCCTTTTGGCATCAAATCAGCATTGTGCCTCAGCATAGCTGTGCTGCCCTTGGTCCAATATGGGGATCAACCGATTCTGTAAACCATGGCTTTCCTAATACCCTGAACATGGCAATTACTAGATTAAAACTTTCTTGACCAACTTGGCAGCTTGAACATCGAAGAATCATAGGATAAGTCTAAAGATGTTAAATAACATAATGAACAGAATGTACATACCATATTCCTTATCAAATTAAGCTTGATTAATTATTACTTCTTCATTCCTCTAGTGAGGACCAAATGCACTCTTCTCTTGTAGTCAGAGTTGCAAAAGCTGGTCAAATTAGCATCATGCTTCATATTTATAAAATTTTGTATTTATACGCAGTTATAATATGCATTTAGACTCTACATTCTGCATTGTGCTTTTGCAAAGAGGTTTCAACGGAAGAAGATTACCATAGACGTGATATCTAATTATACCTGCAGATAATACATCACATGAAGGTAAATAATTAAAACAAGAAATCAGTTCTAAGGAAGCATGAAAACTATAATCCTATCAGAACAAAGAGAAAATGCCATGCTTGAAGTATTTTCCGAAGGCTAGAAAAAATTGCCATGTGAAGAAATACAATGGTGGTGCTTTTGATCCAAAAGATCCTAAATAATAGATATAGAATATGAAGAGAAAAATCATTTAGAAAACGAAGAAATTTGGTTATGTTCTTATGGAGACATGCTGCCAAACAACAGAAGAAAGGTCAAAGGAGATGAGCCATATGGCCAGCTTTTACGACTGAATAAAATTGGTTTTAAAGATTCTGCAAAGCAAGAATTCAAATTTAAGAGCTAATATTGAGAAAAAAAACCAGTTAGCCAGCTAAGTAGAATAATCATCATGTTTCACACCATCTACAACATCAATGATGCACTGATGCAGTAAAAGAGTACAACAGAAATACACACCATATTCGTCAATAGGAGCATCATAGTCATAGCTTGTTGCAATGAATGGACCACCAGCTGTCCGACCAAAGTTTGTTCCCCCATGGTACTGGTAACAGAAGAATAGGGATCAAAGTTAAGACTGCAAACTTAGAGCTGTATATAGTTCCTCAGCTCAGCAAATTTCACCAATACAAGCATCAACTTGATAGCTTTTGAATAATAATATCATTTAAATTATAAATGAATGATTATGGTGCTTAATGCCTTAAAATATTAACAAGAGAAACTGACTTACCATATAGTAATTTACAAAGGATCCACCTTTCTGAATAAACCTTGCAACAGAGAAGGCCATGTCCTCTGCTGGTCTATGAGGAACAGGTCCCCCAAAAGCAGTAAACCTGTAATCCAAAAATCAAATGAACAAAGAGCATGCACATGGCATTTAATTCAATTCAATCAACTGGACAAGTGGCTTTAATCCACTCAGCAAACAGTTTTTGTTTGCCTCCATGGCTCCACCCCAGAAAAATTACCAGCCAGTCCAAGCTTCCGTCCACATATTGGGCTTGTAAGGCTTGTTGGGAGAGAAGTAGTCACAGTAGAAACCGTTGCACGTGTTTATCTGCAGACAGATCATATCCAGATTCCAGACAAACGGTATGAGAAAAGAAACCCAGAAACTTGGAACTTGTCAAACAGAAAACATCAACCGTGTACATGATGCTACCTATTTGAGCTGCGATGTTAACTAATAGGGTGTTTGGTCGCAAAATATTTTTGATACACTTGATAAAAAATTATTTTAAAATAAATCCTAAGGTAGCTGATGACATAAAATTATTATGTTTGGTAAGATGACATACTACTAGGTTTTTTTTTCCAGAATTCTCTACAAAACGTATTTTTCTAATGAATGTCAAACAACTTTTTTTGTAACATCCCGGTGTGTAAATATGTTAAGAGATTAAATCAGTGAACTACCAACAACATCGGTTAACCTTTTTTCGGAAGTTGAGTTGAAAGAACTCTAAAGTTAAGCGTACTATCTATGGAGGATGGGTGACCATCCGGGAAGTAGCACGGTTGTTGGGCCAATCAGCTAATTTAATCGATTGTTACATTTTTTTAACAAGTTTTGTTATAAAAACATAATTTGTAACAAAAAACTCATTATGTCATGCAACCAAACACCATGTGAAGGTTCTAAGTGGAGAAACGATACCAAAGGTAAAAAGGCCCTGCCTTCTTTGGTTGCACGATAAATTGAGTTTTTATTATAATTTTATATTTTTGTAATAAAACTTGTTGAACGAAATGTTGACGACCATTACAAATTTATGTTTTTAAAGAGATTTACTTCTGGGACAAAAAAAGGGTCTTACCCCTTCATATATCTTGTGCTCCTTAGTCCTTCCACCTGATTTGGTCATAAATGGCACCCAGCCTTTTTTGTTACAATTTATGTTAGTTCACACTTTATTTTAATACAACTTTTTATCAAAATGTATAAAAATTATTATGCAACCAAATACCCTATAATATAACGTCGACAATTTTAAGAAGGGAGGAGAGAGAGAGAGAGAGAGAGTGCAGGGGCTTACAACAGGGTCTGGAGCATCGTCTTCTTTGCACATGACCCAGGGGACGCCAATATTAAGACCGACCGCCATTTTTGCTGCCCAGTTGGCGTAAGCTCGAGCAGGCGCTCCTCCGTTGTATTCCAACGGACCAAACTCATTCTCTATCTATAACCATGAACAGCACAAATCCAAGCCAAAGGCAGAATAAGGTACCACTCTTTTTTTTTTTTTGAAATACAGAATAAGGTACCACTCAATATGACAGAAACAGAGAAGAAGAAGATAAAAAATATATATACCTGAGCCAGGATGATGGGTCCACCCTGCCACTCAAACAGACCTTCAGACCTCATCATGTAGACAATCTTCTCCGTAAATTTTTGCATTGCGGCCTTTGTTTTAACAAAGAAGCGACCATTTTGGATCAGTCAACCCCTCGTATTAAATTAAAACCCACGTGTGGGAAGCCTAGATAGACAGACAGATGAAGAAGATTTAAGCCAACCTTGAAGGGCCCATTGTCCGTTCTAAACTTGATGCCAGGAACGTACTTCAGCCACACGGGAAATCCCCTGTAAGAGAAGAGAGAGAAAGGAAGAAAAGGTCTGAGCTTTCGCTGGAATCGACCTCAATTCTCGACTACCATTTCTCTCCGCCGGAGCCAGTTCAAACCATTACCCGAAATTCCATTCGGCACAGATATATGGACCAATGCGGAGATGAACATAGAGACCTGCCTGCTTCACCAGCTTGACGAAGCGGACCAGATCATACCTGCCCCCGAAATAATACTGAAGACACGGAAACGGGACCCGGTTAGACCGAAGCAAGCGCAGCCGAAACAGGAGAACAAGTATCAAAGCAGAAAGCTCCATTACATTGCCGGGAGAAGGCTCGTGTCCGTTCCAGAAGACATAAGTCTGAATCACATCCAAACCGCCGTCCTTGGCCTTCTGAATAAGATCCGGCCACATCTGGACGCCCCGAGGAGAAAGAGCACGCGAGCAAACAGAGAAAAGTTAGCATCTTGCAAGCGTCGCCGGAATCAGAACAGCGCCGAAGGCATAACCGGCGGAGAGGAGAGACGGCAAGAGGGGAGGGAGGGCATGGGCGGGTGGTTTCCCACTTCCCGGCGTGTACCTCGGGAACACTCCTGGGATAGTGGATGGAGCCGGAGATGAGGATCCTCCGCCGACCGTTGATGACAATGGCCTTGCTGTCGTAGGTGACCGTCCCGGCGACCAGCCCCGCCAGTAGCAGCCACGCCTGCAGCAGCAGCGGCAGCAGACGGCGCAGTGGCACACCCTCGGCGGCGCGCATTACCCGCCTCGAGCCCATCCCGACCGCCGCCTTCCCTCGGAGAGCAAAAGTCGCTCCTTTTTCCTCTTCCTCGTATCTTCTCTCTACCTGTGGACGGGAGTTCAATGGCAGACGTGGTGGTGGCCGGTGGGTGGTGGTGAGAAGTGAGGAAGGGGAAGGCGGGGGGGGGGAGCTCCTTAAAAGGGGTAGTAGTAGTAGGGGGGACGGAGTGGGCCCCGCACGCCACGTCCGCCGACCCATCTGACGTCGGATCGTCATCCGCCCATTCACAGAATTCCGCTGCTGTCTAAAACAATTTTTTTTGTTCTTCTTTCTGGCTTATTTTTCCCCGACTTTCCACGTGGGAAAATGATTATTTTGGTCGAATATTTGGTGTCAGGTTTGAACATTCGTTTGACTCGGGAAGTAAGAGGCGGGTCGCAGGCGGACGTGCAGGGCAAACTTCCCGCCGCCGCGCACGAAGGGTGGGTCCCACTCTAATATATTATTTTAATGTCAAAATAGAGATAGACTTTAAAGTTTTTTTTTTTTTTTTTTGACATGGCACAGTGGCCAGGAAGTGCGCCGCATTGCGCACCGGCGAGGGTTCGAGTGCTCCGTCGAGCACCCGAACCCCACAGGATAACCCCCCCGCCCCCTGCAGGGAAGGCCCCGGCTGAACAGCCGGGATTCGAACCCCCGCCACCCCCCGCGAGGGTGACATCGTGCCAACCGCGCCACGCGCGGCCGACGACTTTAAAGTTCTAACCCTGTACAACAAAAACTACAACAAATATCACTTTTCAAATAGGAGCGTTAGAATATTGTTAAATAATACAAATGAAATCATTAAAAATCAGAGTATGATACCGCTTCATTTAGTCGGAACGGGGCTCCCCCTGCGATCGCGGCGCCGCGGAACCCTCGCAGCGGCCCCTTTGCTCTCGGCGGAACCCCCGGCGAATCTCCTCACCGGTGGATCCTCTCTGGCGGAACGCTCGTCTGGCATCTCTGTCGACGGAACATCGCGTGCGCTTCTCCCCCGCAGCGGCACCAGACGGACTTCCTCCCCGGCGGCTCTCCTCTCCGGCGGACATCCTCCCAGGCGGCTCTCCTCTCCGACGGATCCCCCCCCAGCGGTTTGAGGTCGGTTTAGTCTTGGGAGGGCGGCCCTCCCTCCCAATCCCCCTTTTCTAACACTCTGCCTAAAATTTTGTTAGGTATTTTGTTTTTTTTTGTTGTGTTGGAATCGTGGGATTCGGCTTATTTAAGTCTTTCTCGTTTTCCTTTATGTTGTTGTTGTTAGTAGTCCAACGACCGAGGTTCGTCTCTTCATCCGCTGATTTTAGCGTCTTAGACGCTAAGATTCTTTCGAGACCATGTGTCTGGGGCTTATCCACTCCTGTTTGGAGTGATCTTCCGGTCTTGATGAAGTTGTTCAACTCCATTGAAGGAGTTCCTATCTCTACCACCCGATCACGTTGGCATGTTTGTGTGTTGGTCATTTCGTGGTGGTATGATCATCTCTTGTAAATTTCTTTTTCCAAGATCTCGGTCATTTATTTTCAATGTTGTCGATGTATGGTTGTATAAACTCTGTATCGTTCGTAGCTTAGTATGAATGAATATAGTACCGTGTTTCAAAAAGAAAAGATACCGCTTCATTTATTATGTTATTATTTTGAGCCAGGCAACTCACTAACCTCAGCACTGTAGTATCCAAAACACAAGATTCATTCTAAGGCTCCAGGATCAGAAGTTAGATTTTTTGATAAAATGTCTCAATACAATGATAAGTTCACGATAAACCACTTAATTTTAAGTGGTTTAATAATAATAATAATATTTTATTTTGAAGATAGATAAGTAAGGTCATGTTTGATAATATTATTAGATATTTTTATCACTGTTAATTTTAAAATTAATATTAATAGTAACTATTAAGAAAAGTTTAACCAATCGTATCAATTTTAAAATTTACGATACCAACCAAACACGTCATGTAATATAAATGTCAACTTATATCTACTTCGATATTGATATTTCAATCTTAAGAAATATCAATCTCAACTTTAATATAGTATCATTTTTGTAACTTTAACCAAACAGCCATAAGATTTTATGTAATGAGTTCTCCATTATTTGAATGGAACATTTGTTCCTTCGTATGAAAAAAAAAGGTGTACACGCGTCTTCTTTGTGGTCCATGTGACCGAGCCTAATAAAAAAATGAGCTTTACATGTGAGAGAGTAGATTAAAATAATCTTATATCAAGTAACACAAAAAATCATCATAATGTGTACATCTAGGTCCAGACTATCATGATTTGATCACATATATATGAAAGAGGTTGTTTGGATAGAGTATTAATTAACCATACATATCATACTACTTTTGGTGTTAGGTAATATGAAATCTAGCATTAACACCATGTTTGGTAACATTATTAGGTACCTCTATCACTATCAATTTTAACACTGATATTGATAAAAATCATTAAAAGATGTTTGATTAATTGTATCAATTTTAAAAATTATAGTACAAACAAAACATATTATATAATACAAGTGTTCACTTGTATTATTTTTGATATTGATACTCTAACATTTGAAAATATTAGTATCAATATTAATATAATATAAAAAATAAAACTCTAACCAAATAGGGTATAATAGCCCGTTTGGTTAGAGTATCAAAAATGATACTATATTAATGTTGATATTGATATTTTTAGAAGATGGAATATCAATATCTAAATTAATACAAGTTGACACTTGTACTACGTAACATGTCTTGTTTGCACTATAAATTTTAAAATTGATACCATTAATCGAACATCTGATTACCAATAATATCAAATTTAAAATTAATAACGATAGAAATATCTAATAACGTTACTAAATAGGGTATAAAGTATTTACCAAAAAATATTAAAGATAGTAATCCAGAACTAGTCCCGATACGGTCTCTAGCTAGCTCGGATGACCTTTCTTTAATCCCCAAAAGAATATTAAACCTCTTGTAATGAAGGTTTAAGGAAATCTACTATCTAAAAATTGCCTGTTCAGTTAGATCATTAAATTTTAGTATTATTAGATACACCAACATAAAAATGATATACTATGCATCAAATATCAAAAAGCATTAATTATCAACATAGATAGAGACTTGTACCGAATATCAAATATCGAGAACCCCAAGAGGGCTAAATTAATTGCCTTGCGGTTTTCTAGCGGTTCCGCTGTTTTTTCTTCAAATGTGATTTTCACATTTCATATTCTGTAAACATCGGTAATTAATTACACCTTGAGATGAGATCTCTCTCCAAGAATTTTTTTTTAGAAGTGATAATTAATTTATGTATACCTAATAAAAACAGATCATTTAGTTCAGTTTGATTAGATCCGGTGCGTGGAAATTAAAAACCAAATAATACATTAGTGGTGTCATGATGCATGAAAACTCGGATATCATATAATTGAAGTATATATATATATATGTAGAAAATAACTGTAGTGGGAGAAGAAGAAAGAAAAACAATGTATGGTATAAATATCACAATACTAACTACTTAAGTAATGGACAATGAGTTGTAAGACGTCGGTAGTAGTTTAACTCCCGTCAGTAGCAGGTTAGCAAGTCAGTGAATCGTTACTGAACCGCTATCGACGTCTTACAAACTCGCTACCGAACTAATACAACTCGTTGCCGATGGGTAGTGAGTTAGTAAGACATCGGCGATGATTCAATCCTTTTCGGTAACGATTCGCTATTTAAATGATTTCGAGTGACGATCAATTTTTACCGAGAACCGAAGATATTCTCCCCACCGGATGATCCGCTCTTAAAAAAAGAAATGACGAATCAACGACAAGGCCAAGGCAGGCGGGCAGCCCGTCGCGCCATTCTGGTACGTGCATTTAATTACCTTTCTGCCGACTCCGACCGACCGGGATACCGAGAGCGCTACGGGCCATCTCCGCCGGCCCCCCTGCCGAATTATATCATGTAAAGAGGAGTTCTGCAGCCCGGCGGTAAGCCATGGACGGCGGGACCGCCGCCGCGCGGTGCCGCCGAGTTGGGGAAGCGCTGGCAGCGGCTGCGGTGGCGCCGCGCAAGAACAACGTGGTTGGCGAAGGTCGGGGCGGGCGGGCAGCGCGGAAGCACGTCGGAGTGGGGACACCGTTTTAGGCGCATATATACTTGATCTTAGTCGGACGAAACTGCTCTCGCCGAAGGAGAGAATCGAGAGAGATTCATCTCAGATGATCGTTCGAGAGAGGAGTCGTGATCTCTTACGAGTGATTATATATCACGGCTGTCTCATAAATGCATCCATATATATATGTACACGTTTGTATTTTTTTTTTATATAAAAGGAGTCTTGTTCATAGACGATTACAACCATTAATTCTCTCGGACGATCACCTGAGAGGTGGACTATACTCGAGAGAATTTCGTCTAAAATCCTAAACACTCTCTCGCATGTGAAAGAGGTTGGAGTGGCATGCTATTTATTTTCAAGAATAAATGTAGGTGGGTCTCATCTTTAATTTCAAAGAGATCTTTTTTCTTGTACATTGTTTGGTCACGAAGGATAGTTACTCTTTCTTTTGTTATCACATCCCTCCAAACATGATAATTTTATGTCATGAGTGGGTTTACTTTTTATTTTAACATAATTTTTTATCATGAAAATGTACAAAAAATTATCATGTAACCAAACACCCCGGTAGCGTATAGTTAAAGGCTAGAAAATGTCAGATATATATGCCTCAGATCCAACGTTGACCCCGGCGGCGGCGGCCCTCGTGCAACGGCCAAGAATGGCGATGATCGTGTTGCAATCCAGCAGCCGATCGATAGACTCTTGAGAGCGGATCATCTCAGTCTCCAGATGGAGGAACTTGTCTCAGTTCTCAATAAAAACGGTCACATTTCTCCGTCACTTAAGTGGCAGTTTAAAAACTAGTTCGGTGAATCGCTATCGAAAAAGGTTGAATCATTATTGACACTTTACTAACTCACTACTCGTCGGTAACGATTTAATAAGACGTCGATAGCGGTTCAGTCTTTTCGGTAATGGTTCAGTCTTTTCGGTAACGGTTCAGCAACGGTTCAATAACATAACTTGAAAGTCATAGACTTGTTACCGAAAAAGGTTGAACCGTTACCGATGCCTTAATAACTCATTGTTTGTCGGTAACGAGCTAGTAAGATGTCGGTAGTGGTTCAACACTTTTCGATAGCGATTTACCGAACTGGTTTTTAAACCCCACTTAAATGACAGGGGTATGTGGCCGTTTTTGATTGAGGACCGAGGCAAGTCCCTCCACTCGAGGACAGAGATGATCCGCTCTCATCAACTCCTTCCCCCCACGGAGACGTTCTTGGGTCGCAAATATTCAAGCAAAGAACAGCGATCTGGATATATGTTTTGGATATTTATCACCATCGCGTCCAGCTTACGGATCCTATGCTTGCGCGTGGCAGAGATGGCAACCACACCCGCTTCCGATCGCCGTCTCTCTCGTTTCTTCCGGTCGCTTGCTGACGCGTACTGACTGATCTCCCGCAGCTGCATTCATCCACGTCTCTGCAATTCTTATTCTTCTTTCTTCTTTCGTTCTTCCTCAAACACACATCATCTCTGACCGTTTGGATACGCAAGTCATGCTTTGTCTCTCAGACGATGCACATAAATATTTATATATATCGAGTTCGGATCACTCCAGCTCTTCCCCGACGGAGAGAACATTATTGATATCTAATAAAAAGCGGTCACAACTCTTACTTCACTTGAGTGATAGTTGAGTTCGTTAACCGGACCACCACTGAACGACCAACATTGAACTGTCACTTAAATGGGGTGAGACTTGTGACCGTTTCTTATTAGAGATTGAGAGACCGTTCTCTTCACCGGAGAATTAAGGTGATCCGAATTCGTATATATAATACATATATCCGGGGAGCACATACGCATGTAAAATAAAATTTAAGAGAAAAAGCAGATATACCCACTTATGCATATGCCAGTACCACTTGCAAGGAACAATTAACAGTATGCTACTGATAATCACAGGGCGGATCAAATCCGAGTGCCTCCCTTCTGTTCGGATAAAGGGACCGGCATGTCTCTTTTTTTTCCCCCTGTTCTGTTGATTTTCTTCTCAAGATCACACACATACTACATGCATGTACCTATATCTATATCTACATATATCCGTAAGCTATTCATCAAAGTGATGTATGCAAGTTTTACACACGAACTGCTTCATCATAGTGTCTAGATACAATTTATTCACTTTTGATAATATTTGATTACCTACTCTCTCTTATTAATTTAATTGTCAGATGCTTGTATGTCGCTGGCGTGCACATCCGGATGTGGGAGATGGGGCTGACACGCAAGCAGTACAATTTAAATGTACATATATATATATATTTGACGAAATTGCATTTTCGACCACGTCTCCCATCGGCATCAGCTGTCGACGTCGGAGGCTCCACCCCTCCTCCGAAGGTGGCGGTGGCGTGATCGGATTCTGATTGCTTCGGTGGTCGGACTCTGGACGGGTATGTGCGTATGACGACCGTTTAGTGGGCCTCCCTTTTATCCTGTTGGCTGCTGCTGGCCTGATAAGGACTACTGCGTAATGGGCCTCGCACGCCCCTCATCCTATCCCGGCCGACCCCATTCGACAGACACCGCCTTTTGTTATGATATGCATCTGGCTCAAAACGGCACATATTTATGGCTGTTATCCCGTCCAGAACTAATGTGTAATTTATCAACCTTATCCACATTTTATTAATTTGTATTTATATTTTATCAGCATTATTTATGTTTTACCAATATCTTTTTACATTTATTAGAGAGGCAGGCTCCTTTAATTTAGACCCAACATAGTGCGCGCGGTCCGCACATGAACTTATATAGACCCAACATGCACGGTAGGATCCACAGGATTATTAAATTTCGATACGTTGATTCTAATTTACGTGGACCTCACTATGTTGGGTCTCTGTTGGAGGCCCACGAGCGGGTTAGAAACGAAGATAAATAAGAATACTATAGTTCCAACAAAGGGAATCATATTCTTCTCCGATCAACCTGAGTTTTACCCAAGTTTTGTTACAAAAAACCAAAAAAATAATTTGTTGAGATTGGTGCATTTTATGTATGGTGGAACCAGAATCTTAGATTCCATTTTTTTTTATATTTTTTGGTTGTTCTTGATGCCGTCCAAGCGGCGGCGCCACCACCCAAAGTGGATAGCGTCGTCGGAGGGGTGGGGGGAAGACGATAAGGGGATGTGGCGCAGACGTAGGGCTGCGGGCGATGATAGCCGTCGCCGGTGGGGCTGACAACTAGACTGCCTCCCAACAGTCGCCGCCCCCGAACTCCGGCCACCGCCGGGGATCCGAGCGGCGCTGCGCATTATCTCTTTCCTTGTACGCGGAAGATGATGAGGATGACACGCTGCCATGCATGGCCACGGAAGACCGCGTTTCTTCCGGCGGGTCCCTTTAGGAAGAACGCGGAGGCGGGCGGCGGCGGTCGCGGAGACACGACAGGGGAGGAGCGCGACTTCACGTCACCCGCGGTTGCTCTTCCCTGTGGTAGGCCCTCGCCGTGCGACCGCGCGCCGGTAAGGCCACGGCGGCGATCGGCGGGAACCGCCACGCCTCCCTCTTCTTCCCCTTGCGTATCCTATCCCCTCTCCAAAGCCGGCCGGAGTTAGTTGGCCACACATGCACGCCCGCCGCCGTGGGTGCACGTAGACAAGACGACCATTTAAATTAATTAAACTGGCGCCGGCCGGCAATATCCATTATCCAAAGAGAGGCTTCCCCGGCGGCAGGAGGCGGCGTGGCGGCTCCTGAGCTCGCCGGAGGCAACCTGTTGTGGGGGCGGACGGCGGGCGGTCGCCGTCGCGGTCTGGGATTTCTTTTAATATCCCCCGCGCGCGCGGCGAGCGTTTTCTAACCGACGAGGCGCGGAGGTCGACAGATCCTCTGCCTTATCCCCATGACAATATGCATGAAACGTGCATTGTGGTGCTTCTCTATGCGCGCTGCAGCAGGCGTCACGGAGGTGGGAGAGAAGGTCTTACACGGCGGCGCTGCTGACTGCTGAGGCGGCAGGCCGAGCGGCGCCATTGCCGATAGGTGCAAAGCTTGACTAACTCGGCGGCGGCTTGAGCAGGGGGCCTTAATTGAATTACTGGTCGATTAGAAGAACGGAAGCTTGACGCCTCCGGCTGCTGGTCGCAGTCGACAACGGCCAAACCCTAATTGCGGATCATGGGGGAGTTTCCCCTTCCGCCACGTAAATAAGTAAGACACGGCAGCTAGCAGATCATCTAGCTGGGTGGGAAGCGGCCATTAATTATAATACCATGCCTTGAGCTCATGGGGATCGTTCAGTCGTCTGAGTGGATCAGCTAGCTAGCCTTTGTCTTGATCTTTCGGCATCCGGCCCATTAACGGGAGGTAAAGGGTAGGGACCATGACCTAGTACTCCCCTTATGTATGGGGCCACAGTGGCCTGCTGCTGCCCTGTCTTGATAGAGAGATCCTTTTAAATTTCGGCACTAATTGAAGGGGTTATCCTTGCTGAACAAGTGAGATGCACAATGATATTAAATGTGGTGTATTGTAAAAGCCCTCTTGCATATGTCTACATATATAAGAAGATACTTTCTTTGACCGAGAGAATCTCTCTCTCTCTCTCTCTCTCTCTCTCTCTCTCTCTCTCTCTCTCTCTCTCTCTCTCTCTCTCTCTCTGATACCTCCAAGAACTGTTCATCTTGGAGGAGGATTCATGCAAGACTTTGGAAGGTAAAGAGCAAAAGAGAATTATTGTTTATGGTTAGACAAATTTGGCTTTTGTTACAGAAAATTTGTTTTCATAGCAAAACATGTTAAGAAGGGAGTTTCTTTTTGGATAAAAAGGTGGTTCCATTAATTCTTTCTTGTGGTCCTTCACCTTTTTTTTTGTTATAACATGTTCCCTTCTTTATGTTGTCATATCTCACCAGATATGGCAGTCTCGTGTTGTCAGCTACTTTAGATTTTATTTTAATATAAAGTTTTAGCATGGAATTGAACAAAAAGTTGCTATACAACCAAACACCCAATTATTAACTTTTAATTGCCGATGGCTCATTTCCCATGGATAAGCTCTTCCATGATAAATTTTTTTATTAAAAATTAATATATGGTACCTAAAGACAAAATCATGATGTTTTGTGAGATATGATGATAAAAGAGTGTGGACCATGTATACAAAGAAAGTTTTACCATTTTTTGACTAAGAACAGACTTTTGATACAAAAACGTTCAAATTTATCGTACAACCATAACTCGTAATTTGAGACATGACAAAAACATCACAAAAATCTTCCATCCTCCTCTTCAAGGACATGTCAGAAGACTGGGAGACAGGCATTATTCTTCTTTGAAAAAAATCTAAAAGATTTCTTTTTAATTAGCATTTCGGACAGTAGAACGTATATATGGTTTCTATTAGTGCGCCTATATCATTAACTTGATGCATTCTGTCGACGACCAATAATTGGGTTGGTGTTCACATACATAAGTTTATAACCTTGGGGGTCCGATTTCAGCATTTTTTGTAATTAATTTCATGCTAAATTATACTTTTAAATAGATATGCTATATTTTCAAACCCAATGCACATAAATGGAACTTAGCCAACCCATTAGAGCAAATAGTGAAAATCTTTTCCTATTTTTCTTGTACAGGCGCAAGCCTCCAATTAATCAAAATGTTCTCAGAAAATAAAAACTATTGTAAATTGTCATAAATGCCCCCATAAGATATACTTTTATATGGGGTGTGTTTGGTTGCAGGACCAATTGAGTTTTTTGTTACGAAATTATATTTGTGTAATTAAACTTGTTAGCTAGAAAGGGTGTTTGCCAATCATAACAAAAAAATGCATTTTCATAGACTATTCTTTCTTCCCGGACAAAAAAAAAATGGTGAGATCTTTTTGTGGTCCTCCAGCTTTCATAGTGTTATATATATGATCTCAACTCTTCTAGTAACCGAGTTTGATTTTAATATAAAATTTTTTATCATGAAAACATATAAAAACTTATGGCGCAACCAAACATATACACGTACATATGTATCCCCCCATTGCCCCTCCTCCAATGCTACCCTACCCTAGCGGCTATATACTGCCGCAGAGCCCTTATGAATGCAGCCGCCTGGTCCCTCCTCCATATCCAGCTCTCTCACACTCTTCCCCAAACATGCAGCAAGGAACTGATTTCGTGATGTTTTCTAGATCTGCATCGGGGCGAGGAGAATTTTATAGAAGGTAATTAGCTATATGTATGATTCTTTGGACTAACAAACCACTAGCTTGCTTCACTTTATTAATTACTCATATCTATCTTGTGGGTGCAGAAGAGATAGTCCGAGGGTTCGGCCTTCAAAAAAAAAAGGTGCCTAAAATTGTTTAAGTCGCGGTTTGGGTTAGTATTTAGGACCTGCAATTTAGAAAAACCAAACTTCCATTGTTGGATCATCGATTTCATTAACATTATAGAAGATCCGATTCACGATTCCTCTAGCTAGTGTGAGGTCTTCTCTCCTCGCTCTTGCATTGCATGCATTTCTTTTGAGACCGGATCCCCTCGGGAGGCCTCCTGAGGGGGTCCGGTCAGGTCACTCACATTTTTTTGATCCTCCTCCTGAAGGCTGGCTGCAAATCAACTGTGCGATGTGAAAGCAAATTAACCAAAGCGAAGCTAGACTGCAGTTGAGAATGGCCTGCGGAGCCCTAGCTAGCTGCTGCTCTTGTAATATCTAATTTTTTTTTATATATTATATATCACCCTCCCTGTTTTTCCCCTTTTTACCCCCCATCGGAACCGCCTTTACTGTGCCCTAGCCGCTCCATTTCCTCCCTCCCTCTCTCGATTCTCCCTCGCGGCACCTCCCTTCCGCATGCCTGCAGAAGCCCAGCCCCCCTTGTGCGACCGGCGCCGTTCCCCCCCTGCGTGCGAACCCCAGCACCCAACCCCCTGCTGCCCAGCGCGCAGCGGCCAATGGCCGGCTGCCCCTCCGCCCTTGGCCCCGCCCCCCTCGCGCCGACGCTGCCCCACCCCGCCCCCCAGCTCGCTCGGCCGCCCGCGTGGACCCGCGGCCGCGGCGTCGCAGCAGCTCCGGCCTCCCCCTCGCTCACCTGCCCGGCGCGGACGCGCCCAGCAGCCTGCAGCCCGCAGCCCGCAGCAGCCGCCCCCCCCTCCGCGCGCTGACCAGCGCCGCGCGGGCGCTTCCCCCTTGCGCGCGCGGACGCCCAGCGGCTGCAGCCTGCAGCCACCCCCCCCCAGCCACCTTGGAGCCCCTGCGCCCACCCCCTGGCCGCCTAGTCTCCCTGCCGCGCAGCGCCCAGCCCCTGCTGCCCAGTGTGCAGCGGCCCTGCCGCCCCCACTCTGCCCTCGACCCCCCCCTCTGTTCTACCTCAGCCGACCAGCGCTGCGGTGCCTTTGAACCCCCCTTCAAATTCTGCTTCCCTCAGCACACTAGCACCTCCCATGCGGGCACCAGCGGCTGGTGCGTCGACTTGTCTCCCCCCCCCTGCTCAATCCGGGTATTCTTTTATTTTTCCCTCACTCTCTCTTTCTCCTAAGCTATCAAATTGTGTTATATTCTTCTATATTATTATTTGCTTGCAGCTAGCTTAGATTGAGGAGTGGAATCTTTATTAACCGGTCAAGGCACGTGCTAATCTCGGATCGAAAATTGTCGACTCCATCCCGGTAGACATCCCGGACATGTCTATTATCACTAAATTTTTATTGAAAATATTTACATGACTTGTAGATAATAATGAAATAGATAGATGTGTGATTTTAGAAGAGCGAAGTTATCTTTAGTTGTCTATTTTGATTTATTTAGCATGTATTTGCAAGTCAATTAGTGATGACCGTATAATTAGCTCTATCATAGTTAATTGATTTTATTCTTGCACGATATGTGGTAAACCTTGATTATTAATTGTCAACCCTATGGATTATGATTAGTTCTCTTAGTCCTTGATTTATATCGTGCTTAATGTGGTAGGTTAATCAAATTAGAGAGAATCCGATTTAATTATTAAATCTGAATTTTCTTGCAACACTATCAATCTTTCATATTGTGGTTATTTTAGGGGTCTACGTCATGTCGATGTTGGCATAGCATGCTTATGTATAGAATGTCGTTTTGTTTAATCATGTTAGATAGCGTGCTAGTAGCATGAGCGTCAAGTATCATGTCTACGTGTGTCTTTTGTTAGATTGTGAAAATGCATGGTTTACTAGCTTGTCTATTGGCTATCATGGTGGTAGGGTCTTCAATTTAAATGTGATAGTTTGTCATCGCAAATTTGTTTCATATTGTATGAGATTGATCATTGCATAGTATGAGATGCATTGTGATGCATGTGTGCATTAAAGAAATTTAATGAGACCGAGCTATACTGGACTAGTAGTCGTGTCCGTGGGCGGCGGAGCTTAGAACCGTACGGTGCATCCTTCGATCCCAGATCCCGCGGGTTATCCTAAGTGCCACCCCTGCCTAGGTGCACTACGGGATTTAGCTTAGCTATACAATTACTCTATATATGTTAGATCTGGTCATAGCTCGTCGAGATCGCAAGACGACGCTTTCCTTGCGAAAAATGAAAATGTTGATGTTTCATGTAGTGGATAGATGCATTGTAGAGTGGTATCGGTGTTAGTATTTATGTTGTGTTCATTAGTTCATTTAAGCATACATGTTTTGTATGATATGCATGGTAAGTCCTTTAGTTGGTGTTGCATTGCATAACCTCTTCATCTTATTAGATATATTTGTGAGAAGCCCTCTTTGGTCTTAGTTGTGGGTAGGTTATGATTGTATGTCTAAAAATTCGTGGAATGCCAATTTTCATATATATATATATTGTTTAGTTTTATATGGTATGTATCAAGTGCAGGTTGGATATTGTATACAAATCATGTTAGGGCCTTTGGCTATCCAATTTGGTGGATGATGGGATGTCTACTGAGTCGTTATGACTCACTCCAATCCTCTATTATATTTTTTTTCAGGATATCAGGTTTAGCGCAGCAGAAGCTTGGTGGTATGGACTCTAATGAAGGATTTGAACGGTTATTATGCAATTTAGACCGGTATAGGATTACTTGGATTGAAATTTTATTACGTGATTTGAGATGATTGCATAGTGTTAGAATTATGAACTGGGACCTCTGTCTTCGAGTTTTTCCAAATCGATGTAGTTTTTGGGGTTGTTTCCCCGGTTACGTCGCCGGATTGTTTTCCGTTGTGCAGGTTGAAATCCGGGTCGTGACAGCTCTCTTCTCTCTTTTCCGACCAATCTTCGTACGTATCTCTCTCGGAGAGACCCCTTATCTCATTGAGTTTGTGCTAGGTTGATTATTTCTCAGAAGTCTTTTAGAATCGATCCAGGGTTTTCTCCATAATCATCTCCCTTGATCACTGCATATATTTAAGTTGTGATTTTAGTTTCCCTTCTTGCGAGCACGATGCAACCCATCCCTCTTCTTCCGTAGCATGCTTCCATGTATGTGGCATGGGTTGATGCCGTTGTAGTTTTGTAAGAACTAATCGAGTAGTGCTGTGGTTCTCTTTTGTACGTACATTTATTTAGTGTTCTATTTTCTGAAGACTTTATTATATATATCTTCGCTGTCTGCATGTTTACATCTGGCTAAAATCATTGGGGTCTCTTTAACATAGATATATGCATGCTGCATGATCATCTCTCTTTTACTGATTTGCTTATACTTTATTTCAATATGTATATGCCACATGCATTTTTCAATCATAAAAAAATTAAAAGAATGCTATACAGCACGTGTGCACTTGTACCCAGGTTACTACTTCCCAAAATGAGTTCAACCCCCTTCTTATATGTTTATAAAATTTTGTTACATGAGCGGTTACAAGTTTTTATTTTCTTTCTTTCTTTTTTTTTTTTTTTTTTTTTTTGAAGACAAGAAGTGCTTAAATGAACCAGACAAGTCCATACAAATAAAGTTGGTCCTTTAACGGATCCGGCAGAGCTTGAAGATAAGAGAGATGATGGACGTGGACGTGTCCAGTACCAGAGTCCAGGCCCATTTCGCTTGCAGGTGGGCTGCTCGGTTACCGTCTCTAGGGACAAAACAAAGCGATATAGAAAGCTAGGTCCTTAATCAGCCCTTGGATAGCCATGATGCCAGCGAACGTGCTTCAAGAATAGCACATCGACCTCCTGGATTTGAGAATCATATACCAGAAGGAAGAGTGACAAATATTCCAGAAAATTGGGTGGTCTGCTGCATTTTTTTCAGAGGCGGCATCCGCATTGATCTAGAGGGAGCTCAAAGGTGGAGGCAACCATCTGATATGAATAGGGGAACCCGCGGGATCCTAAACGGGTCCTCAAGGAATGGGAGAACACCTTTGATATGATGAGAGTTAGACAATCTCATACCGGATAGTGAGGGGAGGCTTCCTATGCTTATAAGCCTGGGCCTTTCTAACTCAGTACTGTGGTTTTGGGTTGGTTTACATGGTATCAGAGTCAAGGGCTGTGGATCTCCCTCCGTCGACCGTCACCCGTAAACAGTGTACACATGTCAAAGTCAGAAGAGCTTGCACGTGAGGGGGCGAGTTAGACAATCCCATACCGAATAGTGAGAGGAGACTTCCTATGCTTATAAGTCTGGGCCTCTCTAACTTAGTACCGCGGTTTTGGGTTGGTTTACAATGAGCATTAATTTCAACAAAGTTGGAAATGAATTTGCTGAAGGCATTCAAAGAAGAGGCGGTTTGATTGATCCCTTAATTCTCCAAAGAACAAAAATTGGAGATAGGGTCAATACAAGGGCAATGAACAGCTACTATAGCTTCGTTGATAGGGAGAATTGAAGAAAGGCATTTCCACGTGAATTCTTATGAGAACATACTTTGGCAACCTTAGGATGCTACAACAGGCTCCAAATGCTAATATCAGAAGGATCCCGTGAGAAAGATGTAGACCGACTTGTGTATAGATTCCCATCAACCATGAAATTCCAAATCAGGGTGTCTTCGCGAGGATAAGGGATTAAGGGTCGATCTTGGTGTTTAAAATTGTCTGAACTGAGGTTTTATCTAGGCATGGACTAAGTTTGACTCTATCCCGGCAGCCATTTGCAATAAGATCTCCCATATATATAAGATGGAAGAGGAGTAACTTCTTTATTTGAGATTGGAGGACCCATCCAAGCAATTGTCCACCGCTGACTCTAGATATTAACTTGCTTCCCATCTTTAAGTTTTCACATGCAACCCCTCGAAGAATATTGTTGTATTCAAGCATTTCCGGCCCATAGCTTGCACTTGTCTCGGAGAAAAGACCAAGTTAATTTCATGTGTAGGGCATGATTCATAGTTTTGTAATCCCGAATTTCTAAGCCGGCATTGAGCGTGTACGGTTTGATAGAATGCCAAGAGGAGAAGTGAAGCTTCTTGTTGCCATTTGGGTTGTTGTGATTCCACCGGAAAGAGTTTTGGATGGTATATATCCATCCTATTGGTATTGCGAGTAAGTAACTTTTTGATCTACGAGTGGTGGATTGGCATTTAGCTAAGGGTGGATTTGATTAGTGTAGTTAAGGCTCGGCAGAAAGACGGGAAGACTTCAAGTTTGCCAGCAGCCACCGGTACGTAAGACTGTTGATTCCTCTATCAGATAGACCCATGGGAATAGCCAGATATTGATGGCCTGGAGAAACCGGAAGAAAATAGCCGGTCAAGATCCTAATCTGAAACATTATATAATATAATTACTTGCGTCATCCTCTTTGAAGGACGAGCTTCAGCCTGCATAGATCATGTGTTTGAAAAATTACTTGGATGCATCATTAGGGGCCATCATCTTTGTGCTTGCTTGCACGATCTTCCAAAATGCCATTTAATTAAGAACAAGAAGATCGCCGGCTTGTAGCTGGCACTACCCGAAAGTAGGTTACTGTCCATGGGTTATTGGCAAAAGCTTTCCAAAACCGTCGCAACTGCTATAAGGAAGTCATCGCAACTGCTCAAGTATCGGCGACGGTTAAATAGAGTCGTCACCAGTAAAATATTTTCGATGGGATCCTCTGTCACTAAACTAGTTAGAAAATTCTGGGGAACGCATTTTGAAGGGATCTTAAGATTAATAGCTATCTCATGAGCTATCGCCACTGTTATGATTAGTAATGGCTTAGGTCGTCATCAGTGACTGCAAGTCGACTGGATCGACTCTTATCGGTGACGGCGTTAACACCATTGCCAATGGCGTTAAAGTTACCATTGGAGGCGACTGAGGATCCGGTCTGGCGATGGCTAAATAGTGATGACTGGAGCCGTTTCCTAAAAGTACTGGCAACAGCTATAGTTGACTCTTATTTGCAACGGCATTAACACCATTGCAAATGGCCGTAAAGGTACCATCGGAGATGAACTGAGGATCCAGTTTGGTGACGGTGAAACAGCGACAACTAGAGTTGTTGACTACCTAGCACTGGCAATGGCTAGGGGCCATTGCCAAACCGGATCAAAAAACCCCTACACCATGATTTGATTTGGTGATGGAGATAGTTGTTGCCAATATATACGAGTGACCCCGATGATTCAAGCCATAATCATGTTGTAGTAGAGACAATTGCCCTAGTCATCACTTGTAAGTTTAGTAACGACGACTCTTCGTTTAACCATCGCCAATGTCGGTTATGTTAGACTGTTTTGCGATGGTGAGGCAAGGGCCTTCAATATGTTTTTGCGGCAGCTTTTAGTCTAGCGGTGACAGTGTTGTCGCCATTGCCCATTTTATCGTAGTGTTGTTACAGGGGATCAGCTCGTCGATCGCATGAGTTTCATCGGCGATTCATATATATATATATATATGATGTTTCAATTAATGGGTATGCTACTTGTGCTCTACCTTTAAAGCACACAAAGATGGAGCCGACGTACGTGATCGAGTTCCACAATTCAGAATAAATTAATCTTCATAAATAATTACACGTAGACGTAGAGTATATACATGATTCAAAAGCTAGATATATAGATGAATGCCATACGTCCATGGAAAAGTCGCGTGAGAGAGACCCTAGCAGCTCAACGCACAAGCGCCGAGAGCTATATATATATATATATATATATATATATATATATATATATATATATATATATATGGTAAACGGAAAATCCATCTCATCTCTCCTAGAGCCTAATTCCCAAGAGATGCAACACAACACAAAATTAATTTGCAGTCCTTTTAATTTAATCGGAGCTGTTGCCCGTCAATTATTAAGTTAATCTCTCTTGAGATATTGTTAACATATATATATAGAGCAAATGCCCTAGTTTTAGTGGAATTAATAATCCCATCCGAAGAGTAGATGGGCGTTTGCTGCTCTCTACCTCTGCTCATTTATTTATAGCGTAATCCATCAGAACTCGATATGTGATTTGTACTTGTAAAATACAAATGAGGGTTAAAGGCACGTTCCGTTTGAATATAATTAGAAGTAATAAAATATCAACCTTGGTACTGCGTATCAATATTGTAAGATCTAATGGCATCCGATGTAAAGTAGTATGATGTTAAGTGTTTTATACTGTATCTGATAGACCCCTGTATAAAACATGTTTGGGTAGGCTTTTGGCCAAGGATATCTTATTGTTGTATGTAGCTAATATTTGCACAGAATATGACATTAGCTGATTTCTGTACTCTAACCAAATACAGCCTTGGATAGGGTTTTAGGACCTTGCATCACTGTATTTTTCCCATCATTAATTTTGAAGCCCGTGTTTATTCATAATATCAAGATAGATACTATATAAATTTTAATTATTTAAAATGAACACGGTCTCTAGCTAGTTAGTAGCAGACCAGATGAAACCATGCAAGTGGGACACTTTTTTGTTTACACCGAGGGCCGGCTTCAATATTGATATTGATGGCAAACAGTGATCAGCAATTTATCAATTTCAAATTTCCTAATGATATATACAAGTGTTAGAATACGGTCGGTTACCAAATGAGGGCCTTAGCCTTTTCACCCCTTTCTTATGAATTTTATTTTTAAATTAAATAATTTATCGGAGATCAAATATTGGTAAGGTTGGATGTCTCTCCTTTACATATTCAGAGATATTCACCTCAAATTGTTTTGTTGTTGTCACCAGTCAAAACATGTGCCGGTCAATCTATTAATTTTAACGAGAAAGTTAAAAAAATAAATATCTATTGTCATTTTTTATGGACTTAGGTTTGTACAACTATATATATTTTTTGTGTGTTAGTTTAGTTTGGTAAAATAAAAGAAATGTTTAGTTTAAAAAAACCGAAAGAAAAAAAGAAGAAGAAAAAGGGGCGTTCAGATTGGGGGGCTTCTGGAACTTCTTCCCCTCTTGGCCCTTTCCCCTGGCCTTCGCCCTCGCACGAAAGGAGGAAGCTCTCAGTCGCCGGAGGCGCTACTCCCCAGCCGGAGAGGGGTGGTCGGATCGGAGAAGAAGCTGCTCGGCCTCCGCCGCGGCCGGGGAGGGGATGGCGGTGAGCAACAACATAACGGCGGCGCTCAACTTCGTGGCGCTGCTGTGCTCGGTGCCGATCATCGGGGCGGGCATATGGCTGGCGTCCCGGCAGGACAACGAGTGCGTCCGGCTCGTCCGCTGGCCGGTCATCATCCTCGGCATCCTGATCCTCCTCGTCTCGCTCGCCGGCTTCGTAGGCGCCTACTGGAACCACCAGTGCCTCCTGGCGGCCTACCTCTTCGCCATGGCGGCCCTCATCGTCCTCCTCCTCGCCCTCCTCGTCTTCGCCTTCGCCGTCACCCGCCCCGACGGCTCCTATGCCGTTCCCGGGAGGGGCTACCGGGAGTACCGCCTCGCCGGGTTCTCCTCCTGGCTGAGGAACCACGTCGCCTCCGCCGACAATTGGGGCCGGATCCGCACCTGCCTCGCTACCTCCAACGTCTGCGCCAAGCTCGGCCGCCGCTACCTCACCGCCGACCAGTTCTTCCAGGCGGATCTCTCCCCTCTGCAGGCCAGGGCTTTCTCCTCCCCCTCCCCCTCCCCCTCCCGCAAGGGCACCTCCCTGCGCGGTACCTTCACCGGCCGGTGACCGGATAGCAGATTGGTACCGAATAGGTTAATACAATACAGTGATGGATGATGGATGGCATCCTCCTTTCTTGCAGTCGGGATGCTGCAAGCCGCCGACGGCGTGCGGGTACGGGTACGTGAACCCGACGCTGTGGATAAACGCGGCGAACCCGGCGGCGGACGCGGACTGCTACGCGTGGAGCAACGACCAGATGCAGCTGTGCTACAGCTGCGAGTCCTGCAAGGCGGGCCTCCTGGGCAACCTCAGGTCGGACTGGCGGAAGGCGAACGTCGCCCTCATCATCGCCGCCGTCGCCCTCATCTTCGTCTACGTCGTCGCCTGCAGCGCCTTCAAGAACGCCCAGACGGAGGACCTCTTCCGGCACTACAAGCAGGGCTACGTGTAGTAACGCTGCCGGGGAGTTTTGGGCTAAAGCTGCTTATTTTCTTTTGCGTGCTCGTCTAGCAAGAAAGCAAGCGAAGAGGGTGATGATGCCCAGGGCCGGTGTATGCGGTGATATGAGTCTGACTCAACCGGTCGAGCAGTGTTCGACTTGTCTGGTGTGTTGTAATCGAAGAGTCGATTAAGACCCAAGTTTTTAGAATTATTACTGGATTTTGGTTTTGTCTGTTGAGTTAAAAAAGAAAACAACTTTGATCATGTTATACCGTGCACGAGATCAAAGGCAAAAAATACAAAATAGATTGCGTACAAGTTCACGCTTTCAAAAAAAATAAAATAAAATTTGTGCGTCCAATCTCATTTGTTTCCTTTTTTCCCTCTTTCTCAATTCCAACTTTATAGTGGTTAAATTACATGCTTATCTCCATCTACGAATAAAGACAATTTTAACATCGCTCATAGGTCGACGTTCTCCACATTCTGAAAGCTGATTCCTCATCCGTCCTTGTTTCCTTGGCTGGCTAGAGAATCTAGGAAGTGATTTTTTTCTTTACTGCATTCAGTCCTCTACTTCCAGTAAAACCCAATCATACATTGCAACAAAATCTAGATTTCACGGGAATGTTTGTCTCTGATTCAGTCCTCCTGCATTGAGAACAAACAGACTCAGGTCGACTCAGGTAGTTAGTCCCACATCCGTGCGCTCATAAGTCACAAAGAGCATAGCCAAATGCCGAAGATTTATATAAATATTGATTTCAAAATTAACAGCGTGACAGAGGTGTTTAATACTGTTGTCAAACAAACAGACTATAAGCTAAGCTAATAAGACACAAGAGAACACAATCCATGATAGTCCCACTCGAATTACCAAGATATATTAACAGGTAAAAAGTACCTTCTTCCAAACATGTACCATCTCAGGTGTTCTTTAAATTTATATGCACAAACATGAAAATTTTGGCCATCAAAGGTTTGTACAGAGCAAAAGAAACCTACTCAAAAATTAGTCCAGACCATGCAGAATTACCCTCTTCTTTCGTCGGCATGCTCTGATATTTTCAGCATATTGATCACGACAACAACTAAGTACCCATGTTTGGCCCACAAGTGAAGACAGGTTGGCCGTATGAGTATCTCCATTGCCCGCAGGCTGAACATTTTTCCAACTTCACATCATTGTCAAGGGTACAAAATCTGCATGACCAGATTTTTGATGCGGCTTCAACATCGTTAGGACGTTCGGTGGCGCATGCTTCACAGGCTAGAGCTAATGGCTGCAGCAGTCATAGAATTACAGCGTCAGTTGAGTGCTTCAAGAACGCAAGACACAAAAAGGCAATGTCAATGACACAAGGGCATGAAAGAATCAACTGCTGTGTACATCAAAACGCATCAATTGGACAGAAAATTAACAACTGTTCTCTATTTGATAAGCTGATAACATGACACAATAGTTTTAATTTTAAAATTTTAACTTATGTTATCAAAGACAATCGCCTCAGTTGCCTAGGAGATGAGGCAAGACGAGACAATGGCTTGACACCTCGCTTTGCCATGATTGCTTGAGGTGATCGCCTCCTTTGCCTAGCGCACCTAGTCGATCGCTTAACCGGCCTTACTTGCCTGTAAGCCGATCCAAACCAGGTAACAAACCTAGCCGAAATTGAATGTTAATAACTCTGCCTCAACGTTGCACGACCCCATATGCTTCCTATAGCTTCTGATTTCCTTGGATATCCCAACCCTCTCAATCCCCTCTCTCACACTCTTTCCCCTGGTCTGTCTTGACCCTTTGTCCCTTCAGTCTCTCTCCCTCAGCTCCTCTTGTCCCACTGGCCCCTCTCTTTCCCTCGAACTTGCCCCTCTAGCCTCAACCCCTCTATCACCATTCATTCTATCTCACAGTCCCTGATAACCCTCCGACTTTTTCTTAGTTTTTTGGTATACAAGTTAGCTATATTTTTATCTCTGATATTTTCTATTTCAGTTTTAAATTTAAGATGTAATAAGTGATTCATTGATGTGCATGTAAAATAATAAAATATAATTATATATTAAGAATACACTTTGCCTCAAGTGCCTGCTGTGCCTGTCTTAAGCGCCTGAGGCAACTTGAGGCCCTCCTTTCCTCGGGGCACCTCGCACCTTGCACAACATAGATTTAACAGAAATGCAACTACAACATGAATCAATTAATGTACAATGTGGTTAACTGAATGAGTGCGTATTGGCATGCATACGAGTACATTTTATGCATATAGAGGAAGCACCTTGTTGAAGAGAGTGCACACATGGCATTCCCAAGTTGCTCCTGAGACCACGTTCCCCACTGAAAAACTCTGATCAAATGAAGTACCGCAGTTTGACAAGCCAGAAGGACCATTCTCGGAAACATCACAGGGACCACTGCTCAAAGAATCAACTTTTAGGCGCTTAAAAGCTCCGCTGGTGCCACTTGAACGGCCATGGGCTTCAATCTTGTCAATTGGTATAGTATATGGAGCATCTTTTGCGGAAGTTGATGGCCTACTTGTTGTTTCGGCAGGTCTTTTAGATGACAGATGATCTGTACCATTACTCTGCACATCCACTGCGTCAGGTTGTCCAGAGAATACAGAAGCACACCACACCTCGTCTAAAATCCGCCTTTCAGCGGCCATGGCCGCAGCTTGAACAGGTGCGAGGACGGACTTGATACCCACGTCGCCCCCTAGGCGCCTTGGTCCCGAAGGTAGCAAGGTACCAATATGCTTTCGCTTTTCTGCTGCAGCCAGTGCAGTTCTCCGAAGGGCTGATAGAGGAGGTTGGTGAGAAACTCCACCCAGCCGTCTCCCACTAACATCAAATCCCCGACCAGTCCCCGTTATTCCCTTTGCAATAAGCTCTTCGCACTCCTATACAAGAGAAATGTATTTACTTCAACGGTATTAATAAATTCAGAGACGAAAGTTTGTTGTTTCGATTGGGCGCCATAACATCTGTACAGATCATTATAAATTAAATACTACTAACATAATCACCATCTTTCGAAGAGCACCACATAAAGATCAATCAATTGCCCACTTCCTGCCTGCAGGTAAGCACAAATTCACAGAAGCCGGAAGGCATCTGGTATAAAGCAACCATGGGAATCAGAAAAAGGAATGGCATAATACCGGAGGAGGAACAGCCAATCTGAAAAGAGGCATCACCAATATCACAAGACCGGGTAAGAATACTCGGATGGCCAGAACAAAGGAAAACGCTTCCCTACAAGTTTTGCGCTTTTAGGCAAAACCTACCTTCCTTATTTCATCCCAGAGCTTATAGAACAAGGCGTTATGAGGACCGTGTTCAATGTGGCAAAGTTCGTGGAGCATCGTATCCAGAACCGCCTCATACGGAAAGAAATCGCGTTCACCATTCGGCCTCCGCAGTCGGAGCTTGACGTGCACGCCTCCCCCCACATTCAAACCGAGGAGCGACGACTTGGCCGGGCTGCATTCCCACAAACCCTCCTCAAGATCGTGAGCCACACATTCTTTAAAACGGTAAGAAAAAAAAAATGAATCGAGAGAAAACGGGGGAGGGGCCGGGAGGGAATCTAGGGTTACCAGAACTCGGAGAGGAGCTTCACTCGCCACCGGCGCCGCCGCATGATGGGCTGGACCTGCTTGGCCACCCTCTCGAGGATCCTCCGAGCCGCGTCTTCGTCGGGCTTCTTCAAGGCCTTGATCTCCCACACCTTGTGGAGGTCCCCTACTTCCATCGTCCCGGGGGTCCTCGCAGATCTCCGATCAACGCCACAGCCTTTTGATCAGGATGTAAGCCGAGCTGCTGCCGCGACGGAGGGCGAGCGGGAAGGGAGGGGGGCGCCGATTCCGAGCTCCGCCGGTTCTCCTCGTTTACCGACACCGCCCGCCCGCTGCGAGTGAGCGGAACGCGGAACCGGCGGATGTTAATGGGCCTGGGCTGATCGGAGTACCGGATGTTGTTAAATGGATTCTTAATTTATTATTTAACAAAATTCAAACGGTGTAATATCAAATTACATTCTTTAAAAAAATACACGGGATTACCCTCCTCCAAGCTAATGTAAATCTCCTCTCTACTATTTTTTTTCTCTCCACTATCTGAATATATATATATATATTCTCATATTTAATTTCTAATTGAAGTTTTCATAGATCTACCTCTGATATAAAAAAATTCACAGTCCGAGTAGGTTCGACAGAATATATATCACGGCTCTTAATAAAATCGGTATGTGAGAAATGATTATTTTTTACGTTGATTATAATAGCTCAGCGCAATCTGGCTTCCTCCTTTATTAGGACTCAGGAAAACAAGCGCAAATAAACTTATGCTCAGATGGAGTTAAGTCTTAGGAATTTATAGGATTAAAATCTAGCTAAGAAGATCAACAAAACATTCATAGGTAGGACAACGGCGAAAGCAAACATATATAACCTTTGCCTATTTAAAAATAGGTATAACTCAATCCAAAATTTTTAGGCCATGTTTGGTACGAGGATAACTTAAGGATAAACCAGATTTATTCCTAAAATTTAGGAGATAAATCAGGTTTATCCCTAAAAAAATTTAGTGCCAAACTGCAGGACCTTAAAGTTGGGCCTGAACATCCTGGTGTTCGTGCTACATTGGGCTGAAGATGGGCTTGGTCTCCTGCCCAAATTCATAAAGAACCTTTTGCTCGAGAGTCTATCTGGCGTGCGTACCCACGTTCATCGGATTTCACCCATGCCTGCCTGGTTACCAAGATCATTTGATTTGACTAATCAAGATTCTACGTCAAATCAAAGGAAATGATGTAGAGATTAGGCATTCTATTAATCGAGCATCAACCCTCGTACATAAACTCCAAGTTGGCATCTGGGGGTGAACCCAAGTTTGGCCGGCTTCTCCTTCGTAGTTTTTTTTTTTTTTTTTTTTGCCCACATCAAAACATAGAAAATGGTGTCCCCTCAGCTCAAACCTATCTTAGCTTCCGAGAGCTGATCGATCTCTATTTTGCCGCACGGCTAAGATCATTAGGTAGGTTAAGCAATAATTGATGTTGGATATGAACAATAGCACCGCAAACCAAGGTTAGCCCTAGAGGGGTTGGCGTGTAATGCCCCGATCAAAAAAATATGTTAAAAGATTAAGTCACTAGACTACTAATAAGTTTGGTTAACTATTTTTTTAAAGTTAAGGTGAAAATACTAGATCCGGAGTTAAATATGTTTTGTTAGGAGTAATTCGAGAATAATTGACCTGACCTCTCGAGATAACTACTAACTAGCACCATTGCTAATCAAATGACTTAAACGTTATCTATAGTACGACGGTATGACCCAGTCAAAAACAGTCTGCTATGAACCATCAATGTCTGTGATAGGTGATCTATATATATATATGGTCCCGATGATAGACCTCAAGTCATTAAAAATGGTAGATTGTAAAACCATAGTCTAAAAATATGCGTCAAGAACGTGTTATCGACGACTCTGATTAATTATTTTTCGGAGGTTGAGTTGAAATGATTCTGAAATTAAAACATGTTTTGTTGAGAGTAGTCTCTCTAAGAGGGTTCTCTTGAAAAAGAAAAAAAACTGTTGATTGGCAGGATTGTTAGGTCGGTTAGTTGATTTGATCGTCGCACAACGGACGACCCAGCCAGAATGCAGAACGACAAAAGCTACAACGGCCCGCTCGCGGCCCGGCCCACATTACATCGCGAGCTACCCCTTGAGCTACCCGTAAGGAAAGAATATTATCGTAGTACTCCGGTTTAACCGGTCCCGACCTGATTCTCTACCTCATAAATATATTATATATTCTTAGAATTAGTAATTCTAATCATTAAATACAACCATACAGAAATGATGATTCACAACAACATACACTCATGATGAGTGGACATAATAATACTTTGATTAAATTATTTCGCCAGATTTTGTCTCTTGCCCGCTTCAGACTCTGCTTCCTTCTGGCTAATCGATCGACGGTCCGGTTAAAAGGTCGAGCAGGGCCAAAACTTCGAGTACGAGCATCTTATCTTCAGCCCTCTCTCTCCGGAGGAGAGATTTGCGACAGGTGTGCATGCATGCATGCACAAACGGACGGTTCGGTCGTCCATCATGTCAGATCGACCGCTCTCTTCTAGGTTTTGACTTGTGCGTACATAAATGTGCATGCCCCCGGCCGCCTTCTCTACGTACGTACCAGTACCACCAACACCACCATGCTAGCTAGTGCATGGCGGCCTGTATTATATATTTATATGAGTATCGGTCCCCAGGTGGAGATAGTATCTTCAGTCTCCAATGAGAAAAGATTCCAACCACTTAAGTGATGGGTAGTGATTGAGTAACACATCGGTAGCAGCCCAACCTAGTCGATAATAAGTTAATGAGTTAGTGAATCGCTACTGATCCGCTACCTACGTTTTATAAACTCGTTCTCGATGGATAGTGAGTTAGTGAGACGTCGATAACGGTTCAATCAATTTCGGTAACATTTTGTTGAACTTGTTGTTTGAATCGTCACTTAAATGGTACGAGATCGTGGTCGATTTTGATTGGAAATTGAGAGTACCTCTTCCGACTGAGAATTGAGATGATTCGAAGTCTTTATATACGTATGCCGTCGTGCATGGGACGCCGTAGTATATATATTTCTAGAAATTGATCATAAAACGTATGCTGGAACAATAATATATAATTAGACTACCGGATGTATACGTGTCGAAACATTGTTGCAGCTATATAGATTTTGAGGTTTGGGTCCGGGCCTTCCTGCGAAGATCAGCATCCGTCTCCTGTGTGAGAAGAAGAAGAAGAAGAAGAAGAAGAAGAATAATGGAGTGGGAGTCGGTAACGGTTACCAACTCCCCCCGAACAGGAGGGGGGTGGTGTGGAGTGCACTGGACCGTTCAAATCGAGTCAATTCTGGTCCTATCATTCTCCTTCGGTTTGAGCCATATTTTCGACTTCAACCGTTTGAAAAGTCTCCAAATCGATCCAAATCAGATCGAATCGATCAGACCAAATTATGTAAAAAATTTATAAAAAAAATCATGATATTATTTATCAAAGTAATGTTCGAGTAGTTTTTATGATAAAATGATAATTATATTAATTTTATGTAACTTAAATATTAATACGTAAAAAATAAATTTAAATATTTTATCTATATTCAATTTTAACCGAAATCAAACCGTTTTGGTTCGGTTCAATTTAGAAAAAAAATGATTCAAATCAAATTAGATGGAACCGAGCACATCCTTACCAGCAATATATTACTAAATGGAGTCAGTTTAGTGACGGCTACCCCCCCCCTCTTTTATTGGCATCAACAGAAGCGATAGAACTGATTCTGCTTTGTTATCTGCCTGTGATGATTTTTTCAAATACCCAACTTCTCAGTCGAACTATTCATATCAACTTCAATTATATACTCGTAACTAAAACAACTTAGAAAACATCTAAACTCACTATATTAAGTTTCGATCGGGAGTTCGGTTCATCTTAGCCGGGAGACGAAGGGAGTAACTACCGTTTCCAATAAGAGATTGTTACGGCTCTCCCATTTGATGAGATCCATCAGATGGCTTCCAAAAAAAATAGTCAAGAGGGAGTCATCGCAGTCTCCTGTTAGAGACTGCGATTGTCCTCTTCACCTCTCGACTAAGGTGAACCGAACTCTTCGATCAATGGATCTAGCTGATGGTTGTGTTATATATATATATGTATGTATGTATGTATGTATGTATGTATATAAATTAAGCTCGCTGTGACCGTGGACTGGGGATTGAAGATCACGGGTCTCTATAGCCCCGTGGAAGAAGGTGGAGAGAGAGCAGAGCAACATGTCTCTAGATCGAGCCGAACTAAAAAATGCTAGTCGACCATGGGTCGATTGATGTGTCCCTTGCTCACTGAGAGCAGGGGCGTGGGTTTGAAGGGCCGGAGAGCCCGACCACCCCATGGGGGGGTTTTCCTATGGAGAGCGAGCGCTACTCGATCCCTCACCTCGCGAGAGGAAATGACAGAAAAGGACGGCACCTGCCATGCATCTCTCTGATCTGACGATGCCTCGGCGGTGCACGTTGATCTTTGAATTTTCCGGCGGTTGGGCACTTCCTTCCGACCTGTGTGAATTAGGACGGTAAATAATAGAATGGATTCAAATCATCGGGGTCTAACTTTTATGTATTCCGATAAGAGTTAACTGGTTTCGGTCTGGATTTGATTTCGTTATCAAAATTAAAATTGGATTCGATAGTTTTTGAAATGTATATATAAGCATTATTTTTTATTCAAAACTAAATTAATAATTTATATAAATTTACTAAAATTTGATTTGATTTCGAGACATCCAATTCCGTTCGCGCCCCTAATTAATGTGCACCGAACGATGTGATGTTACCGTTAATTAATTGCAGATAACTATTAGATTCGATTTATTTTTGGTATTGTATGTGTTACATGGATGGATAACTATATTTGAGTTTGAACGGACTGATCCCATACATATACATACATATATAAATTTATATTCGACTGCGTAAACTTGTGAGTACGTAACTTGTTTCATTAAATACTCAATCACACATGTTTTGTTTAAAAACTAACACAAATATTAATTAGTAACCTTGTTAATCATTATATCGCTTGAACAGGGAGTTTTAATTTCTTTCCTTTATCTCTCTCCTATCTCTTTTCTCTCTCCTATCCCTTTTCTCTTTTATCCCTTTCTCTCTCATTTATCTCCCCTAACTATCTATCTAGCAAATCAAATTAAATCATCAAAATAATTGTTCTATCCTTTTTAATGATGTCGGGGCTCTCGAGGATGACCCGGTTTCGTCCTAATTGCCTCGGTTGCCACACGTTTAAACTGGTTGGGACTTTCTTAACTTATCTTTAACATTCCGATAGGCTAATTAACATATTTATCAGATAATGACTAGAAATTAGAGAATAAATAGTAATTTTAATTATTTAATTATCTACGTGGAATTAATTAAATATTATTCATGTCATTTATGTATAATTTTATTTAGTTTCATGAATTGTATCAGTTAGTGGAAAAAGTGGTTGATGACGAGATAATAATCGTCGAAATTTAGTTAAATATGGCGACGGTTAAATATGTTATGTGTATTAAATTATGAAAATGAAATCATATTTCTTTTGTGATCATATTTATATCCGATCGATGTTAAGAAGGATCTTGAAAATCACTAATAGATAATTTGAGTGGGAATAAGGTTAGGTCCAATAAACTGTTCTTAACCATCAACGTATAACGAGATTCTATTTCCATCAGTTTTGATTTGACCGAAGACTTCTGCATGCGTCGACTGTTCCACGGATCAACACGTCCGATTAAACTAAACCGAGCCGGTTCAACCGGTCGCTCAGACCACCCCCCCCCCCCCCCCTAAAAGGCTGGCTATACAAGACCCCCCTGTCCCCTCCGTGGGTCGACGGAGACGTCGAGTCGAGGGCCACACCACCCCACACCGTTGCCGGCCGGCCGGCCGACCCAGGTCGCCGGTTCCGTCGTCCTCGTCCTTGGCCGGCGGCAACCGCCCTGTATCTCTCTCTCACTCCGATGTTCCTGCTGCGCATCTGCTCGATTAGGAAAGGAATCCAAGGACGGCATCTGTCTAGTCTAGGGGTGCCAATGGGCCAGGCGGGGGACCCGACCCGAGGTCCTATTTATGGTTACAGTTCAAAATATATTGGTCTGACCCGATTTTATTCGCAAAAATTATTAATTTGGCCCTACTTGACCTGGTCCGGCCCAACTTTATATGTTATAAATAAATATTTAATAAATATGATAAATTTAATTATTTAAGATATCATTATAAAATTGATAGTAATTTAATTAAAACATATTTTAATAAATAAAAGTGATATATTTTCGACATAAAAATTGAAAATTTTTCGAATCATTTTGACTCATACGTCAGTCCAATTAAAGTTCGCAGGCCAAAATTTTTACCCCATCAAATAACCTACGGTCAATCCGACCCGCAAACTCGTGCACCGACCCGACTCATTGTCACCCCTGCATGTGTCAGCTCGACACGTCGGGAGACGTGCACTCTACCCCGGTAGAAAAGAGAACATCGGAAGCAGCTCGGGGACAGGTGCGGCGAATCCAGCAGTGTACGGTACAGTTCGGACAGAGATAACGGAGAGAGCTTTTATATATATATATATAAATAAAGGGTACCGATTTCTTTTATTTACATGGGGCGTTGGAGATTTGCGCAACCCGAGAGCCCTCCTGGCTGAGGTGCAGCGGAACTAGTAGCTTAAGACTTTGATGGGGGGGGGGGTAAAAATTCTATGCTAAATAAACAAGTGTAAATAAAAAAATCTATTGGCCGATGAGTGTATAGCTGGATATTTGCTGAACTCGATAAACACGTAAATAATTAATTTACAAATTTTAACTATAAATATCAGTAGTTATATGATATCATGCAAATAAATTAAAATAAATTTTAATTCAAGTTTAAAAGTTGAGCAATTTTTTATAAACGGGTCGAGCACGACTTTTATAAGCACGTTCTCGTCTGATCTGGTCTCGATTCGAGTTGAGTGATTATTTAATTAATTCGAGCTCAAGTCTGACTCCACTAAATCATCGTTAACGGCTTGGATTCGGACAAGAGCCGCGAGTTTTTACTGGGAGAGAATCGAGCTCTAACTAGACTTGAATCGAAAAAAGAGGAAGAATAATCCAACGAGGGGAATGAGCTAATTATTAATTACTTTGCACACTCCGAACTCTAATGCCTACGAAAAGATTTGAAGGTGGGTATCTCGCTCTTTCGATCCTTCTTAATTTGATTCCTTCTTTGATCTACCAATACCTTCGCCGGCGCTCCCACGCAAAGATCTCCCACAGGATCTGATACTGCCTGCCGGCACCCGACAAAGGGGAAGACCGTCGACGTCTTGGATCTTCTGCCGCCATTCCGGTACCAGTCCCCCTCTCGGCTGCTGGTCATTAATGAAGTATATATATATATATAAGACTGGTACACCCAAGCGTGATTAAATAAATGTGTGTAGACTTATTATAATTAGACAGTCGGCTAGCTAGCCTGCCTACAGAATCACAGGCACACTGGCGCACATACATATACAGGTACGTTGAGGTGCCTTCCTTGACTGCATCCGCATGCAGACAGCCGGGAAGAAAGAAATGTGAGGACCCGGTCCAAGAAGAGGGCTAGGTGCAAGCCGCATCAACGGCATATTAATGTCGCACACACATAGATATAATTATAATAATACATGTATGCATAGACCGTTTGACTGCATGCTGGTGTTGTGTCGCTCGGCTGATGACCCGACCCCCTTCCTAGCTAGCGATTATTTTAATCGATTGTTGCGGAGGAGAGAGCATGAGCCGCCTCGACTGGGCGGGCAGGGGTGCACTAGCTTGTAGACTTGTTGGGATGGGATATGCACTGCTCGATCGGTTTGTTCGGTTTTTTCTCTATGTTAGACGGGGTTTTTTTTTTCAGAATCTTATAACTGTATCGAACTAGGTAACTATCTAGTTGATTTTGTTCGGAACACCACCAATTCGATTTAAGTGAAGAAGCAGATAGTTCAGTTCGGCTTAATAATGGTTTGAATGGTTCTGTGCACACCTCTGGCGCTCTAATTAAGTAACTCAGAGTGTGGTAATATATAAGATGTTCAACTTAATTATAAGGCTTGGACGTTCCAGCTGCCGGTAGGGGAAGGGGGGGCAGGACAAGACGGGGGGAGTAGCCCGTGGGGTCGCGGGGAGGGTCCAGCTGCCGGCCGCCGATGGGACTGCGCGGCGGCCCCGGCAGCACATGCGCGGTGCCGCCGGAGCTGGGGGTGGTCTTGCCGCCGGATCCGTTCGTTAACGATCGATGACGATGCCTCTCCTCCTCCTCATAAACAAATCACCTTGAGATGGCTACAACACTAGGACTTTTACGGGCACCATATTATCCTTTGTACTTGCTGCCCCCCCCTCTCTCTCTCTCTTCTGGAGGCTACCTTCACCGTGCGTATGATCATTTGGAGGAGGTTAATGTGGTGTTGAGTTAGGGCCGGCTTCTGGCTCAGATCCAAATGAATGAGGCTGATCTGCGTCGTAAATGTAATGCAGTATGTGTAGGCTCAACAGCTCCCACCAGGCTCCTTGATAGTCAGCTATGAAGACAGCTTTGGCACCCTAGAATGGTCCAGTACTCCACGTAAGGAATGCCCCAAAACGGGTTGCAGCGAAAGAAAAAGAAGAAGTAAAGCAAATGCACTGGAGAATTTCTGTCGATCGAGCCTGGGATCAAATGCCACTGGGCGGAGATCTTCATTTCTTTATTTATATAAATATAACTTTTTTTAAGATGAATTACATGTTCGCATCTGTCATGTTATTAAAACAAGAAAGCATATATATATACCATATTACAAATGAAAAAGTAAGGCCGAAGCTTTTAAACAAAATCTTAAAAAAGAACAAACATAGGTTATAGATGAATAAAATTTCAATTTGGTTGGAAGTCATCTTCTCTCACACATTCGTACGTAGCAAATAGTTCCTGTGTGGACGTATCTACACAACTGACAAGCATGAGTACCATCTTTCTTTCTAGATGTGACACCTAGAGAAGGAGATCGAGGGGGATTGTTTAATCCTTAGCTCTCTTGATCCTGTTCATGACTAACTCCTTGAAACCCTAATCCTACTTGGTTTTTCCCTTTAATAGTTTATTAAGCAGAGTGTGTATTTAATGCAAAAAAAAAATTATATCAAAGTCTGACTTTTCAACTTCTTATTTGATTATTGTATGAGTGAGTCAATGTCTTATAATGCATCTTTATTCTTGGCTCTACTATCTCCATGCATGCGTGACCTTCATCTATCTAGTTGTGGATTTCTTATCAGAACTCTTTCAAACTTTAATCAATTAATTATCTTCATGATTATTAATCTATCAATATATCAAGCATAGATTTTATTAAGAAATTATTAAGCAACTTAGATTTGGTAACAGAATCATCCATATCCTATTCCAATAAGAGTTAGGATATATTTTGATTTTTATTTTGATTAATTTGAAATTATTGTGTTTTGATTTATTTTTTAACTCTGAATCATTATTTGAATGAGAACCAAATCTGATATTTTTAACGTAATTTATATTTATATTTATATAAAAATGTGTTTATAAATTATATACCAATACTAAAATTTAATAAAATCTATTTAATGCTTTATTTTTACTTTTTTACTTTTTATAACATATATTATAATTTCTGTATTGTATTCTATTTATTTTTAGTGAAGTATGATAAAATATTATTGAGATTGGAAAAAAATAAACTAATTATAATTCTTAATCTAATAGCTTATAAGATACATTAATAAATTTTGAATCAGTTAATTTTTATTAGAATTGAATCAAGATTTGTAACATCAGAATAGATTTACACCCATACACAAAAGTGGACCAATTTAAAAAAATTGTTTATTAATCAGTGTCTCTGTATTAATACCTTAATATCTTTATAGAAGTAGTCATATGATCCACTTAATTGATCTTACAAAGAAATAATTAGTGTACTAATCTATCCAGTTATCTCAATATCTCTCTCAAATATATTTTTGATAAAATACGTAGTATCAAAAATATTTTTAATATATGTTTGTAAAGGGAAAGTCTGATTTAAGTGTCACAAGTCTTTCTCTCTTGTGCATGCATTCATAGGCATCACTATATATATATTGTATATATAATATATAGTAACAAAGACAAACAAGTACTCCAAGAATAACGATATTTACTTTCAATATGAAAATATTTACACATAATTATGAGTGTGAATCATCACTAACACGTTATCCCCTTGAAAATAGCCTAATTTTCACCGACCTTCTAGAATTTTGTATGGAAAACAGTAAACTAGAGTGTCCATATATATAGTATTAGTTAGACTCGGTGGGGCCAGATGAGCATAGTTCGGTTGACATCCCTCCTACGATTTTTAATAGGAGGGCGGGGTTCGAGGGTGGTCATTGGCGCCCGGGGGATCGAGTGGCCGTCGCTTGCGCGAGCGACAGGCTCCCAGCCGTTTAGGCCAGTTCATGTACAAAAAAAAGTTAGACTCGGTGGGAGAGATATATATATGTATATACAAAATACACCCTGTCAACATTACGAACATCTATTTGTGTGATCGCCATTGATCGAGGAATAAAATACAAGGACTTCTGAATCAGAAAAAGAAGCTATTGTGACCTTGACCGTTGAGTTTGCTGTCATATATCTTTTCTTGCAGAGCACCTACTCACACCATAAGATTTTTTTTCCTCGGTGGTGAGTACTGCTCTCTTGTGGTTTTGTTGTCTTTTGAACTCGTCTTAAAGTTTCACTTCACATCGGATCTTTTTGACACGTAACTCATAATCTAGGCCTTGTTTGGTTAGAGTTTCATTTTTGGTACTATATCAATATTAATTTTAATATTTTCAAATATTAGAGTATCAATATCAAAATTAATACAAGTTGACACTTGTATCACATAATATGCTTTATTTGCACTACAAATTTTAAAATTGATACAATTAACCAAACACCTCTTAATAATTTCTATCAATATCAATTTTAAAATTGATAGTGATAGAGGTACCTAATAGTGTTATCAAACGAGACATTAGCTATCCCCTTTGCCCCCATATAAAACTTGCCAAAAAATTTCGTTAACGTTTTAGAGACTTTTATTTAAGATTTTCCATATTCGAGATTATCATGTAAGATTATTTCAACCAGTGGGATATTGCAAGATATATTATATATAGTTGTCTTTTACTGTGACACCTGCAAGACTATATTAATTGATTAAACCGGCCTATTGTACACCGACAACCTTAGCTTAATCAATTCCGTATGTTGAGTTAAAAAATTATGATATGTTTTACTAAGAATAGTCCCAATTAGGTGCGCGTGACTTATCGAAGAATTGTTAATTAACATAGTTGCTAGGTTAATGAGTTAGATTGATTTAATTCTTAAACTTGGTGTCAGATCAGCTATGACTTGATAACTAGTGCAGTCCATCTATTGTGACCTATTCGAGTACATGGTTTAAATCCTCTCGGGTAAACACTTGAGGAGACTTAACTCGATTTTAGATTTAATAAGGTGGGTCTCACATACATCACATCAATGTGGACTCACCTAACTAGCTAGGTGCACGGGACTCGTCTCATTGAATCTAGAGTTGAGAGAATCCCCTCGGACGTCTATTTGAGGAGATCCAAACTCGATCGACATATGTGCGATCTAGATGGAATACTGAATGTTTAACGGAGTAGAACGTGAGATCTATATATCTCTCCCTTTGTCCAAAAAAAAACCATAAGAGATTAAGTGATCAGTAGATTACTTACTTGTCTAACAATGTCGATTATTTATCTTTTGAAAGCTGAATTGGAATCAGGAATGCAAAGGATAGCGTGTTAGGTTGTGTTTGATAATGCTTAATCAAGCACTTAAGTCTGATTCGGTCAGTGTTGAGATATTTTACGGTGTTTGATAAAATCACTACTGAGGTGGTGTCTGAATTAATGTCTAAAGTCTTAAAATCGTCTGAGCATGTAATGATTGGACAACTGACATTAAAGTCATATATCTGTAGCTTTGGCGTTGTTCCCTTGTAAATTATCTATACATTTTACAACGTTAATGTCTTGTACGTATAAGGGCACCATTGCTGGAATAATTTCAGAAATTGTACTGCACTTTTGTTAGTTAAATTCAAAAGAATATGCATTTTGGTTTGTTTATCTTTGATGTTATGTTCGGGATTTTCTTTCTAGGAGGATATACATTTTGTTTGTTTATCTTGTTTGTTATATTATGTTATATTTATTTAAAAAAGATTGAGCGGATGATTCAGATTTTTTATCGAACAACATAAATCACTTATCTCTCGATCAAATTCAACATTTTTTACTACAAATTAAGAGGTTAAAGGTAAAATTAGGAGTTAAAATGTTTAGATCAAGCCCAATCAAATGTTACCTTGGACCATGATATATGCACACTCACGTGCTCCCCCGGTCGGCTCTTGCGACCACAACGGGAACAGCCCGTGTATGATACGATGTATCCAAATCTGCGCCCGCGTTCACAGCGTGCCAGCTGACACGTACGGAGCAAATTTCCGACCGCCCCCGCCGGCAGCCACCCGGCCGTCGATCGGAAACAAGGGGCCGCCGGGAGAGAAATCCGGGACCGTCGTCCGTGGCACTACTACGTATACATGCACGTTGCATAACATGTTATGTATCCCCCCACGCCCCCGGTCGGCGCATGCAGAGTATGTGTATATATATATATACAAAGAGAGAGAGAGAGAGACCTGATCTGGGCAGAGAGGATATATATACACGTAGACGTATCGTCGTTTCGATCGGCTGCTGCCAGGGGTGTTCAAGTAAAATCGTAAACCGGTAAATTGAACCGAATCGAACCGATAATCGGTTCGGTTCGGTTTGACAAGTTATCCATCCGGTTTCTTGAACCGAACCGAACCGATAATTTCTTATCGGTTTGGTTCGGTTCGGCATCTCTCCAAACTGAACCGAACCGATAAACCGGTTGACCCGATTTGGCAAAGTTTGACCCACTCTATTTACATATTATATTACATCTAAATATATATTATATCAATTTTAAATATATATTAATATAAATGTAAGTTAATTAGTATAAATATATAATTATATATTATAAATAAAGTATTAGTCTTCGTATTAATCTTAAATAATTATTATAATGTATATTTTATTTTATATTTATTTTTATTTATTTAAATATACATTAAACCGATGAACCGAACCGAACCGAACCGAATCGAACCACAATCGGTTCAAGCTTCACTGAACCGGTTCGGTTCGGTTCGGATCCCCTTATCGGTTCGGTTTCGATTTAGAAAAAAAATGTCCAAACCGAACCGAACCGAACCATTTACACCCCTGGCCGCTGCCGCGGAGCGGAGCACATGCATGCCCGTCGGAGTCTCTGCGGCTCGACACGACCCGCGGCGGGAAGCCACCGGGCGTCGAGTGCCGCCGGCCAGCTACTAGCTAGCTAGCTAGCTAGCTAGAGTGGACACCGGAGCGACAGGTGTGTGGACTGCGGAGCTGACTCCTCCGTAATTTCTTGACAGCTGTCGAGTGATTTAATCACCGGAGGTTGGACGGAAGAAATACTTTCATATTTACAAGTTCGATTTCAGTTGTCCCAATATCTAAAATTTAAAATTTTTTATATGATATCAGGCGAACTTTTAAAATTCTGTCCCTAGATTGGACGACAATTGATCGAGAAGAAAAATACCAAGTGACTTAATCTCATATTAGATATCGAAAAATTTATCCACGCACTTGTAAATTTGATCTTAATTATCTTATTATTATTATTTTAGTTGGACCTCTCGCACAAGAGGTTCCGTAAAAAGGGGACGCGAGAGGAAATATCCTGCACATTAAACGTGAGATTTATCATCATTAATTCTACATTTCTTTTCTGTGTCTAAAATGAGAAAGTGTTTTGTTTTCTCCACGAGAGAAAACGCGCAGTCCTCGCATAAAAGTGAGTCCCCCTGTCGAGATATGTTTGCTATGTGAGACCAAACTAATTAATTATCTCCGTATAGGAAAGAGAATATTTCCATATAAAAGTCGCGTGAAAGCGAGATATATATAGTTTCGAGGGGAAACAAACACTTGTTAATATCTAATCTCCTATCCCGTTGCTAGTGCGAGAGAGAACGGGCTTCTTAAATATAAATGTCAGAATAGGTAACTTGTTTAGCATGTGGTATTTTTTAAGTTTAAAACTGAAACTACATACATATAATTAAAGTCTGCAACCAAATTAATTAACATGCTATTCTCTATCATCAACCGACCAAACAATTGTTGAGATAAAAGCTAAAAATCTAATGTTATGAGTGGTCGGAGTAATGAAAATAATATTATATCAATTTTAATATTTATATTTATAAAATATAATATTAATAACCAAAATGATTCACCTGGACACTTATATTATAACTCATGTGTTATTTATTGTATAAAATTAAAATTTGATATTAATAATTCAAATATCATGTGATAAACAAAAGGTCGGATAAAATAGACATTTAATTCAAAATGTCACGATTCTGGTTATTAAAAATATAATGTATATTCTACCCCCGTCATTGTATGGATAGGACGTGCGCATTAAGTACTTTGTTCGACAGGAAGGAGGGGTACAAGAGACATTTTCAAAGAAAGACGGAACCGATGGGATGATACTTTGAAAAGAAATAGACCTGGTGGTAAATTATTTCTGAAAGTGAACGTATCATGAAACTGGAACTAACGTGTATTTCCTCTTAGTTTTAAAAATGGTGTAACCTTTTTAAATCTACGTACCCACCACCGGTGGGCCTCCTCTTCATGTGAGATTATTGAGAGCACTTCCTGTAGGGGGCATCTATAATTAGTTGGAGTGTTCTGTTGTTTTTATACGAGCATATATATTAGTGGAGCGTTTTTTTGGTTGAATAACAGTACTTTCTCCTTACAAGTAAGCAGCACATTAAAAATTGTGTCATTTTTTTTTAAAACAGATTTCTTATGTTAATCAAGAGAGTGAATCTCCTCGGGAGATCTCCCGAGAAGATGTTCTCAGGTCTCTCACGTAAATGTGAAGATAAAAATATTAAATCATCATTAAATATAATTATAAAAAAAAATTTATTACTTTCTCCCTTCACCCTGTCGCCACACCACGAGTGAGAGCGCCCTGGAAATTCGATTTCATCACATGCATCTCTCCCTTAAATGCCGATCCGTTCTTTCTCTCCTAAAGAGAGAGAGAGAGAGAGAGAGAGATCACATGGCGAGCACCCCCCCCCCCCCCCCCCTCCCCTGGTGTAGGACCACCCCCACACCTCCGCACGGTGCGCTACTTACCCCAATATGGCGCGGATAATTGAAGTATACACCTTCCTCCCTCCCCCGTCCGCGGGCAGACAGACAGAGAGACAGACAGATCAGAAGGGGGGGCGCGTACATATATGATCAGGGGGGGGGGGGGGATAAACCAAATCTTTCTTAACTAACACAAGGATCCGATGGTGTTTCAAAAAAAAAAAAAAAACACAAGGATCCGATGCGATCCCCGCCAACAGGACCGGACGGCGCCCAGAAAAGCACGGCGGAGAGAAGAAAAGATCAGTCGGCGGAGCGGTACGTGTCGACGGAAGGGGACCGGACCCGATCGTCGACGAGCGCGCCCATGTTCCCGGCGGGCGATTAGGTGCCATCTCCCTCTCTCTCTCTCTCTCACCCTCTTTTACTGCGGCTGTAAAGAAAGGTGTCCCCGTTCGGTTAACTTGATGGACCCATCTTCTTGCATCCAGCCCGGCCCGGGGAGGCTGCTGGATCGGGTACCGGGATGAATATATATACTACAGCTAGCCTACCTTTCACCGTATAAGTACATATATAATTGTGTGCATTGAATCTACGCCGGGTTTGCGAGTTTTGTTTTTTATTTCATTTGCATCAAGGTGTACTAATATCCTTTCTACTTCCCGCCCACGTCCGCCTAGGCTCGGTCTCGATCCCTTCCAACATGCTTCGTAGTTCTGTAGTCCCTCTAATTATCCACTCCGGATTCCCTCGGACAACCCCCCTCCCCGGCAGGGTAAGGGTTGCGTGGCTCCCTTCTATCGGCAGCGGCTGGATATGAGACCTCTTAATTATTAGGGTCCTTGCATGGAAATTTTACCACTCCGGGGATAAAACGAACCCGAAAATTTCGTGATTTCGACCTCGTGCGACCCACACAACACCACGGTAAGCCCGCACGAGATCTGTTGTGTTCGCGCCGAAGAGGATTCCCTCGGGCACCCCTTTCTAATTTCATGGGATTGTTATCGGTGGTAAGATTGCGAACGGAGCGGATATGACTAAATTGACATTTCGTATTCGGTCCAAATTGGATGCGGATAATATTGTAGTTTGGATATTCCCCAGATTTCGATGGCACGGGGTTTGAATTTTTGATTAATTAATGTATCATAAAAATAAACTTGTCACATGTAGAAAACATCTGAACATATAATCATACATTATGCACATGTTATAAAATATTATTCAGGGTGGATTTTAAAGGAAGCGGCCGGGGTGCGTAGTTTCATGTCTATTCTGGTTAGCAATCGGATAATATATCCCTACCTAGATATCCGTTTCAATGAATATCTATCTCTACGTTCGCCGATAATAATCCAGAGCAAATCTTGATAAAAATTCGGATGCGTTTACAAGGCTGTAGGAGCGTCCACTGTCAATCAAGCAAGCCCAACCCAGAGTCGGTCCCGTCCAGAAAAGATCTTGGGTCATCCAACCCGACTTACATCGTCGTATCATTACCCGGCCGGCCAGAAAAGATCTCCAGCGTCCCCAACTTGTCTTGGACCCAATTTTCGATCTCGTAAATATATTTTTGTTAAATATAAAAGTATTCGATAAGAATAACATTTTAAAATAATCGCAGCTTAAATTAGGTCATAGAATATCAGTGATGTCTAAAATTGAATTGCGCTAGTCAGCTGGCCGCCCGAGTCATTGTCACGCCTAGTCCCGGAGGGGGACGAGTGGGATCTCCTCCCGTCCTCCGTATCTTTGAAACGAGAGAGAGAGAGGGGGGGGTGCCCCCTCCGTCGCAGACCAGACACTCATATCCAGCCTCCTCCATCGCCAAGATTTGCTCTGCGCGCGGATACCTATGATGGTCTTCTACTTCTTGCCTCGAAGCTTCACCTCCTTGTATATATTCTCCTCTATTGCTGCTCTATAAATACCGCCTGCCTCTCCTCATTCTCCTCACGACGCTCGCTCCAGCAAAGAGAAGGCATCTAAGCTTCGACCCCTCTCTCTCTCTCTCTCTGGCTTCTTTCTTATTTCCCGAGACGACGACGGTCTATACGTAGATATCCTCTCAAGGAGGAGACGGATGCTTGCGCCTCAAAGACGTAGCTTGCCATCGTTCCAGCTGACGGCCATGTTCTTGTTAGGCAGCCTCATCTCCATAATTGGGCAGCAGAAGCCGTGGCCGGGCGTCCTGCCGTCCGAAATCTCATCCCTCGACGCCGACGACAGAATCCGAGCCGACGCCGAGGCGACGACCGCCGCCTCCACCGACTTCGGGCGGCTCACCTGGGTGGCGCCCGCGGCCGTCTTCTTCCCCACGACGGAGCAGGACATTGCCGCCCTCCTGCGCTTCGCCTACGAGCTCGAGCGGCCCCCGGGCGTGGCCGCTCGCGGCCACGGGCACTCAGTGTGGGGGCAGGCCTCGGCCCCGGCCGGCATCGTCATAGACATGAGGTCGCTGAACGCCCGGGCTGGCGCCGGCGGGGACAGGCACGGCGCTCCTCCCCGGCGCCGCCTCACGGTCGTGCCGCCCGGCCAGGGCCTGGAAAAGGTCTCCGGCGGCGGCGCCGGTTCGCCCTACGTCGACGCCGGGGGGGAGCAACTGTGGGCGGAGGTGCTGCATGAGACGCTCAAGAGCGGGCTTGCACCCAAGTCGTGGACGGACTACCTGTACCTCACCGTCGGCGGCACCCTCTCCAACGCCGGCGTGAGCGGCCAGACCTCCCTCTATGGTCCTCAGATCTCCAACGTGTACGAACTTGACGTCGTCACGGGTACGTTAAGGCCGGCCGCCTCCCCCCACCCATCTCATCTCTCTCCATATCTCTCGCTGTCTCGACGGGTGGTGGCCACGAAGAAAGAAATTGCAATTATATATTGTGATTAGGAAGCATAATAACAACTTAATAAGATAATCGAATCACCGGGACTGATTAAATTACTCTTCTCCCAGGCAAAGGCGAGATGCTGACCTGCTCCGGGGACGTCAACCCGGATCTGTTCTACGCGGTGCTGGGCGGTCTCGGCCAGTTCGGCGTCATCACCCGCGCCCGAATCGCGCTGGCCCCCGCGCCGCAGCGGGTAATCTCTCTCTCTCTCTCTCTCTCTCTCTCTCTCTCTCTTTCTCTCTCTCTCTCTGTTTTCTTCTTCTTCTGACTCATGATCAACCGCCTCCATGACATCCGCATATCTCCTCGTACGAGTCGAAATCGCTGCATGCACGCTATTAAGTAGTCTGCGATGTATGGTGGGCGCAGGCGAGGTGGGTGCGGCTGATCTACACAGATTTCGCCGCCTTCACCGGAGACCAGGAGTTCCTGATATCTCTGGACGGGAAGGTTGCCGGCGCCGGCGAGGGGATGCCGACGGCGAAGCAGCAGAGGAAGGGTAGGAAGGGTTTCGACTACGTGGAAGGCTCGGTGTTCCAGGACCACGGCCCCATCGGCAACTGGCGGTCGACCTTCTTCTCGGAGGAGGACTCCAGGAAGATAAGTGCCTTGGCGGCTCGGCACGGCACGGTTTACTGCCTGGAAGCCGCCATGTACTACGGGGCCGCCTCTCCGGCGCATTCCGTCGAACAGGTGAGGCGCACGACGCACGGTGACAGTCCTCCCCCGGGTTACCCCCGATCGATCGCCGACGCTTCTCTCTGCCCCCGCCACGACCCGATGACGTGTTTCACAGCTCTCGCCGGTTGCCACCCTGGCTTGCGTAGATTTTGGCTGCCGACCGGAGATTTGGCCAGCCAGCGTCCTTGGCACTGGCAGGGCAGATGGTCCCTCCGCCTCGGCTTTCTGTGCATCGTTTACGACTGCCGCCGCTGATCCGGTGCATGAACCAGCTGGCCCTTCTCTACCTTCTTCTCTGCTCCCGAGGAAGAAGACGATGGAGCCTTCCCCGATGCAATTCCCACCGCAAGTTTTAAATTTTTTTTTATTTGGTTATCGTTTACGGACGTTTGGGCAATGGCTCAGGATGTGGGGGAGCTGCTGAAAGAGCTCCGCTTCGTGCCGGGCTTCGTCTTCGCCAACGACGTCAGCTACGTGAGCTTCCTGAACAGAGTCCGGGAAGGGGAGCTGCGGCTGCGGACGAACGGCCTGTGGGACGTCCCCCACCCCTGGCTCAACCTGTTCGTGCCCAAATCCGGGATCTTGGACTTCGACGCCGCCGTCTTCCGAGGCATCCTCAAGCACAACGGCACGATGGGCCCAATCCTCGTCTACCCTCTCCGCCGAGACAAGTGAGCCCCGCATTGTTCCCCGCCGGAATCGATCGATCGACCGATCGAATATATATATGTAAAGAGGGCACATCTGTTTTGATTTGCAGGTGGGACGAGAGGATGTCGGCGGTGATCCCGGAGGAGGAGGAGGGGGGCGTCTTCTACTCGGTGGGTCTCCTGTGGTCTGCGGCGGCGGGGAGCTGGGAGCAGGTGGAGCACCGGAACGCGCAGGTGCTGCGCTACTGCGAGCAGGCGGGCATCGGGGTCAAGCAGTATCTGCCGCATTACGGGTGCAGGTCGGAGTGGATGAAGCACTTCGGGCCCAAATGGGAGAGGTTCGTGGATAGGAAGAAGAAGTACGATCCCAAGGCGCTCTTATCCCCCGGCCAGGGCATCTTCACCGCCCCGCTTCTCTGACGTGATCGATGATAGTTTGGGGCATGCAAGAAGGAGAAGCGACCGCCGGGGCTGTGGCTAGATGAGCAGTTCTCAGACTACTCTGTATACATCGTTTTTGGAGGAAAAAAAGCAGCAGTAGTAGCAGCAGCAGCAGTTTCAATTTCGACGTGTGCTCGATCGATGGATTTTTCCTTTTAAAACCAGCGAACACATTTTAATATTTTCTTTTCCAAGTAACACATAATAAAACAATTTATTTTTTAGAAGTAACGTATTTTTTTTCTCTTTTTTCGCAAGTGAAAAGTGGTCCAAGAGTAGACCCGGATTGTAGAGTTTTAAGTCATATCGGAAGAGTGATGAAAAGAACAGTCTCCACCTTCTCATACAAAATAGGACTCACATATTCACCTTAAGTGTTCTTTCCATCACTCTCTTAAAAATGAGCCGACTGCCGAGCTTTGGATTGTACGGACTCAACTTCTGCTGAACCGGTGCCAAGTAAAGAGTTTGGTCTCAAGTTCAAATTCTAAAGGTCATGTGTGCATGTATATTATAGTTTTTTTTTCAAAATATAATCGAACCAACTGAATCGATTTTGCTCAAAATATAATAATATTATTGAAGATAATATGTCTATATATTTTTATAACAAGATAAAACTAATTTTTTTATTATTTATAACCAAGAATAAATATTAATATAAATAAAAATGATAATTTTATTTAATTTTTATTCTCCGGTCGAATCAGAATTAATGTTTGGTTTGATTCAATCTGATTTTAAAAAAATTAGAATAAAAAATAATGCACAGACCGCTGCGTTGTTTTTAAAACTGAATTTTTACAATTCGGCTTCATTTTTCGTCAGATTCTTTTTTAAGAGCCTGGTTCCAGATGTTCGAGTTCTTGATAAGTGTACTAGTTTTAAAATGTGTTCTTTGGTACGTTAGTTTTAAAAAGAATAAATTAAGTTGATTTTAAAAGTTTCTTCTCAGATCGATGGGAGCTGTCGCATGCGGACGGATAATGAGACATGTTTTTTTTTCGGGCAAAGATAACGAGACATGTTAACCGACTCAAAAATTTGACATATTTACATTTTTATTGTGGGTGGCCATTGATATAGAAAGAGTCCACCGTCCCTTGACTCCATTACCATGTTAAGAGACTCAAATTAAATTGCGGCGTTAGATCAGACAGACTCAGATTTTTAAACGCTAAAATCTCTGCTCTTTCTACCGATATAGAGAGCGGATCACCTCAGTCCCGGGGTGGAGGGAGAAGCCTCAGTCTCCAATCAGAGGCGGCCACATACCCCCGTCACTTAAGTGAATCGAACCGGTTCAGTTTCAGATCTCGGTTCGGTCCGGTTCACCAAACCGGTTCACTTAAGTGACGGGGGTATGTGACCGCCTCTGATTGGAGACTGACTCCTTCCATCCCGGGACTGAGGTGATCCGCTCTCATATAGGAACATCTGAGTTGGCACAGGCGAGATCGGTGGAGGGAGCTAGCCGCCGGGACCTCCACCGTCGACGGCGACCGGACCCCCACCCCGCCGATTTCCGATATCGCTGCGGCATGGATCCAAGGGTCAGCTCCCGCCGTGCACCGGACGGGAAGATGTCCTGTTGTCTGCCCCGGCGAAGGACGGCCGGGCCGGCAGGCCGATCTCCGCGCAGAGATCGATCGGCCGACGCGCGCACCTGCTGACAGGCGCGTTCGTTGGGGGGAGGGGGAGGAGGAGGAGGAGGTGGAGGGGCGACGACGACGACGACGACGACACGCGCCTCGGCTGTCTCCACCTGCGCTTCGGGATAAAAACTTAAAGGAGGATCGCGTGCTACGGCGATGGCGCAGGAGCAGATCTCGGAGTGCCGTGTGTTGTCTGCCCTCGCGGGGGCCCCGGCGATCCGACGCGGCAGAGGGGCACGCAGCGCTGCCGCCGCCGGCCGGCTTTCCGGTGGTCGGGAAGCTCGCGCGGAGACCTGGCATTTTTTTACGGTGAGATCGCCGGAGCCTCTGACACCCGGTTTTCGGACCGATAGGATCGCCAGCGGAGACGCGGTCAAATGATCTCTCGTCCATTTGGCAACGTGGTTGGGCCGTACCGTACGCTGGTGGTCCTTTCACTGTGCTAAGCTACTGACTGCTACCCTGTTTCGGCTGCTGCATACCAAACCTTGCACGCCGACATTAATGTCGAGATTGTTAAGATAATGCTGTCGTTGGTTAATAGGGGCGTTTGACTGAATGTCAAGGCAAGTTTTCTCTGCGTAAAATACGTTTTTGTGACCAGAGTCGTCCCACTGCACAGCAAAGGTGTTGGGCAATCAATATGATAACAAGGTGAGGTGTCAGAATCACCCCAGTTTCACGGCGAAGTAAACACCCCGATCTTTAAGCAGAACATATCACAATCTTTGTGTTATTTAATTGGTAGTTCAATAACAACTTGTTCGCTGTTGCTGAATGTTTAATGTATTATTATTGAACCGGTCGACGAATTACACTAATTTCAATAGTGACTTATACGTTATACTGACTTCAACAACTATTCGTTAGAATGCCAGCAATGATTTAGTAAATACTATCGAACCGAACCCGAAGTGTGATTAAATCGTTATTGAAATTCACGTAACTTGTTGCTCGGTTCAATAAAATTCAGCAAGAGTTCGGTAACAAAAAATCGACACGAGGGTTGTGACATATTTTGATTGGAGGTTAGTAGTGTTTTCTCCACCGTGAGACAAAAGTGATCCGGTCTCAATAATCGAGTAGGGTATAAAAAAACAGCGAAATCTCTTCTTTTACTTGTTATTCTCCACCTTTCGATGTCAATATAGATGGTTGTATCTTGTGCGGTCTTTTGGTTGCAAAACGGTGTTTGGTTGTAAAATATTTTTCTATACACTTCTATGAAAAATCATTCATTGAAATGATGTGGAAGTACCTAAGAGTGTAGAATTAGCTTGTTAATTTTGGGGGAGATACGAGAACAAGAAGAGTGAGATCATGTAGGACTGAAAAATAGATGGAGAAGTCAAGGAAGAAGAAACCTGTTTTTTTCTCTAACAAACTAATTTCTATGAGATAATGATTCTATCATTATTTTCAAATACCCTCTGACAATTTTTGTTGCATCTATTCAATAAAATATATTTTGTCATGCTAACAAATTCCCTATCAGATGCCATTTAATACATTAATCTACCACATAGTGTGTGGAAATGTATCATGACCAAACATATCATCATCTGTGTGTTATCATTCTCCTTATTTTATTTCATCGATCAATAGGGTGATCGATTGTTTGATAAAATAAGCAAAAATATATTTTGTAACGAAACCTGTCAAAAATGGTGTTAGGCTGGCTAGCCCCGTTGGCCAAGCGTGATAAGATATGATTTTATGGAGTGTTTCTTCTTAGATAACAAAATAGGTGAAAGGGGCACCTCTTTTTCCTTTTTCTCGCGACCCCCTCACCTTTTTATGGTATGCATGGTCCCATCTCACAAAAAATTATTTTCAGACAAAACATGATAAATTTAAGTTTTTAGCCATCTTCTGAGGAGTTTGTGTAAACCATTTTCTACTCATTTTTATGATGATAATGTGTTAAAATAAGATCTAAGTACCCAAAATCATAAAGCTATCATTTTCGGTGAGATATGGTGATTAATCATAAAATTGATGAGCACCACAAGGAAGCATCTTTTTTTTCCTCCCCAATACAAAACTTTTTATAAAATCATATATTTATTTCGATTTTCAAACACAATTTGACGATTTTTGTCAGAAAGTATTTTTAAAACAAAGGATAATTTATGGTGTAACCAAACACCCTATTATATTTGACTTTTAATACATTCATTTATCTCAAAAAACATACTTAAATAAACTGTCATCCGCGTCGGGCTGGGCTAGGTCGGATCACGGTATCCCGAGCTTCACAGGATCATGATCCCTTCTCTCTCCCGGGCTTCACAGTATCCCTTCTCTCTCTCTGTGATCGGTGCCTGGCGATGGCGGAAAGAGGTGAGAAATCTAGAAATCTTCTTCCTTGTATTAGTTTCTCTTCGGATGCCGTGCAAATCACGGGCGTGCCAGTTACGCGCTTGGAGCTGAAGGACGCAGGAACGAGATCTCGTGCCATCCCCCATCACGACCGAAATGCACCTGGTGTCTTTAGATACCGGAGGCCACTCCGTCTCTCTTTATACACGCGCCGTTAGTTTTGACTTCTTTACGAATCACGATTTCGCTGCCGCATCGCGACAAGGTGATCTGAGCTGTTTTAGTGTCCCGTGTGATTGAATTGGGGTGAATCTTCAAGTACCAAGATCTTGTTCAGTAGACACGACAACCTTCTGAGTTCTGATGCATCAAATTATTTTGGGGAGATTGGAGTAACCAACGTAGAAACAAGATGGATGAGACTGTTGTTAAAGCCCCCTTTTTCTCGCTTCTTCGGGATTTTCTCTCTCGGGGGACATAGCACAAACACGTAGCTGATATCTTATGTTCTTGTTTCAGTGGTGACTCAAAGTAGGGTTATCATAGCTAATAGCCATGGGGAGAAGCTCGTCGGAATGCTGCATGAGGCAGGCTCCAGGGGACTTGTGATACTCTGTCATGGGTTCAGATCCTCAAAGGTAACGGTTTTAGTGTGGCGTCGTTTAAGTAGCGCAACTGTTTGTGAGGCGTTTCTAGGAAGTACATCCTATGAGAAGATGTTTCTTTTTACTCACGCAATATCCCTTTTCATCAACAATGATCAAGATGTAAATCCTGAGTGCATCTCTAGTATAGAAATATTTCTAGCAATAACTATTTTCTTCTTTCGACCTGTTTACTGTTGTTGTGTTTGATATTAGAAACTAAGGGCTCATTTGGATACAGTATCAACTGCTAATATCATATTATTTCTAATATTTGATACTATCAAATTTGATGCTGATATATATCTAACAATAGTATCACAATTGATGCAATATTATGTTCCAATATTCTAGCCTACAACCCCTAAGCCATTATCTGTTTTGTGATTGCTTTTAACATAGGGTCATAGCCTCATAGGCCTCTCCAGTCCCGCATTTCCAATTTTAGGTTTCATGAAAATCAGGCGGATGATTTCACCATGCCCAGAAACTTTATTTTTAATATAGGAACAATGATGTTATGCAAACTTGCATGTCATTTTTGTCCATCTTTTATGGGTTCTGGTCACCTTTAGGAGAGAGAACCTTCAGTTTTACATTATGTTCTGATGTTTACATCTTTGCAGAGCATGTGTCTATCTAGCTATTTATTCATGGGTTGCCATGTGTTTCTCCATACTTATACTACCATTTTGCAGGATGAAAAAATGTTTTTAAACCTTACTGATGTTTTAGTGAACAATGGGTTCAGCACCTTCCGCTTTGATTTTGCTGGGAATGGGTAAGAATTTTGAAGAATCCCTGATTTAATTTCTTCCCTTTTTTTCTTCTATCTTTCATTTCTCTATTTCTGCAAAAGTCGTTATCTTGGGGGCATTAGTGATTTGTTGGTTTCTAATGGAAATTTGGCCTTTTCAAGTTTGAGCAAATTTATAGTATTTTGATGTAGATAAGCAAACCTTGCTAAGTCTCAATTTAAGCATTAATACTCATTTACAAAGTTGATGTGTGGAAATTCTTTCAAGGTTTAGTAAGTGTTATTGTTCTCTTTTCCTTCATTGATCTTTAAAATGATGATCATTCTTGTTCCATCCAGATGCCCCAATGGTTGTTCTTGTATGGTGAAGAAGAAGAATGTTCTTGTTCTTTTCCGTCCTTTAATCCTCAAGATGATGCATGATTGTAGTTGTCCCATCCAGATAGTTGCTATTCATTATGGTGATGAACATCCTTTTCTTATTTGTAGCCGGTCATTACACTCTGGTAGTATTTTGACATTCTTGTCTATCTGCTTCTTAGAGAAAGTGAAGGATCTTTTCAGTATGGTCATTACCGAAAAGAGGCTGGGGATTTATGTTCTGTCGTTGAGCACTTTCTTGGGGAACAACGTGAAATCATTGCCATTGTTGGACATAGTAAAGGTAACCAATGAACACTTCATGTTCATACTTATCCAATTGTGGAGCCATATTACAAGGGTTAAGTAGTCAGAAGATTTATGAAATTATCGTTTTGACTTCAGGGGCTATGTTGTGGTCTAGTCTACCTTTTTTTTTTTACAATTTTTTTGACTCTGTCAGTCTGTCCAAAACCCATTATGTTACTAATCATGCATATTTACATGTTTAAAACTTTCTGTTTCAACACATTGCTACCACTTTTGATTAGGCCTCTTTTGGAGGGTCATATGGTTATGTTTTATCTTCTGCAATAGGTAGATTTAGTCATCAGGTAATCAACCTATTTCAACTTGCTCACTTATAATTATAAAATTTTTAGTTCTATTCTCCTTTGCTTCTAAAATTCTAAGTTACTGCAGGAGGAAATGCGGTGCTCCTGTATGCATCTTTATATCATGACGTGAATGTGGTTGTGAATATATCTGGCCGATTTGCTTTAGAGAGAGGAATTGAAGGTAGATTAGGGAAAGACTTCATGCAAAGAATTAAAGAAACTGGATTTATTGATGTGAAGGAAAAGACAGGTAAATTTTAATTTTCATCAGTATTGTGTCTATTGTTGCTTAAACTATATCTAGCATTCTGCTTTGTAGATACTTTTTATGTTCACTTTCCATCTGTTTGTGGAGCATATTGTATTCTACCTCATAGATTCTTAAGTTTCTCTAGGATATTACATAAAGTATCATGAAATAAATTTACAGAGCCTTCCAGCTTCCACCTATTATGTAGTTTCTAATCAAGATGTGCGCATTGGTACAAGTACAACAAGTGCAGTCAACTTGTCATTTTCTAGGTAATTAGAGAAAGAAAAGGTTTAACTCTGCATGTCTAACCGTTTCTCAGGTGGAAAAAAGTATCTACTGGTGTCAATCAGTGTGAAAATGTTTATGATGTTGTTAATAGTAATCCAAAATCCCTGCTTTCTGTAACCAAGGGAACTTTTATGGTGGTAATCCAATGTTTACTAAATGCTTCTTTTAGCAGTGGATATGGTTGTTTTGTTCATAACAAGGATATGCTTGATTAGTCTTTACATAAAAAAGAGAAAGATAAGCCCCTATTTGATGCTTAATGAAGGATGCTTAGACCAGAAGGCTACTATAATGTTATTCCTTTTTTTGGCTAAGCCTAAGGACCCTCAAAGCCAAATCACTCTGAAACCTTGGAAGTTTTTATCCGATTGTGATTACCATGGATATTGGATCAGCCTCTCCATCTCTGAGGGTAAATTGGATATTTTACTTGTGAAAATTGCTTTACTACTCTGATTCTGTACATTGACAGCATGTAGCGTGCAACAGCCTTAATACGGTTAAGAATGCATCTACAATTGAGCATAGTAGATGAACAAGGATCAACTTATTGAACTAGTTATTCATTTGTGGATCATAGGCCAAGGGTATCGTGTCACTGTTGAAAGTATAATGGAACGTCTCAGTACAGATATGCATGCAGCAAGCCTTTCAATTGGCAAAGACTGCAGGTATACTTGCTTCTATTCTCTGGCACCCTATGCATGAATTCATGTTAAGTTTGCAAGTTCTCTTACCATGTGGGTTCGACAATTGCTATTTGTTTGAGGTATGAATTGGTTAGATGACTTAGATCAATCCTTTGTCATGTTCCTCAAACTGAGAACTCTTAAATGCTAGAAATGGCATTGTCTCGGTATTAAATGGGTAAAACATCCGGAGGGGAGAAAGTCAATATGGATTCTGGCAGTACACAGACATACATGAGATGGGAAAGATTGAAGGTGCCGACATCTTCATGTATAAATGTGTGCCAGTTTATTTAACATTCGAACAAGTAATTTAGCGGTTACAATCATTTTAACATCCTGAGCGAGTATTAGCAAGTGCCAGCTAATCATATCAAAGTGCTGAACATTGCTTTCTTCATCTACAAAAATGTACTTAATGGTCTTCTCTTAATAACCTAAGGCTCCTCTGGTGTAATCAAGTTTTTTTTTCCTCAAGAAATTTTTACTGTTTATGGTGTCTCTAGTGTTTGGTGACCATTCATCGAACAGAGTTTAGAAAGATGCAACGATATTTTTTCTTTTAGAAGTCAGATTTTGATCAAAAGAACGAAGAACAAATTTCTTGAAGTATTGGATGGGGATTTTTTATATTTTTAGCTCTCTTCAGATGCTGTCATCAAGTATAAGTTGTCTTTAATTCCATTTACCAGCAGGGTTGTTTTTGTAATTGATTCACTGGGTGATGTTTCTCCCTTCAGTTTGTAATATGACCTTCCAGTACCATCTGGCCTCATCTACCTTTGAACGAGTCAAATAAACATTCTAAGAGGCACCATTCCCAAATTTTGTGGTGATTCAAGTTGGGGGGTTTGATTAGGATAGGGTTTGGGCCAGTTAAGGTTCGTAAAAAAAAATTTTTTTGGTCAGAAGGTTCGTAAAAATTTACATGATTTTTGTGTTATATACAGGGTTTTAACTATTCATGGTTCAGCGGATGAGATCGTACCTGTTGAAGATGCCATGGAGTTCGCGAAACTCATACCAAACCATAAGTTGCACGTCATAGAAGATGCCAATCATTCATACACTAACCATCAGACCGAGTTGGGCTTAGCGGTACTGGACTTCATAGGTTACAATCAGGTAAAACCGAGCAAAAAACTAGACAGATTCACTGCATCAAGATTGTAAAACGAACTGGAAAACGTGTAGGTCAATTCTAAAGCATCTCATAGTTGCGGTTTTAGAAACATGATCAAGCATAACATCTGCCAAGTTATTTATGAAACTCATGTAGCACATATTTCTGGTGAAATAAACTATACAGAAAAATACAGTGCGAGTTTATGTGTACTTGTACTGCTTTCATTGAGTTACTCTGATCCGTTCAGGTTGGTTCAAGTATCAGAGGCGATCTCTAGACATTACATTTTTAAGACCAAGCTGGTATATATGCATTGTGTAGCTTGTCGATGGTTACTAGGAAAAGGTGTTACACTGGACAGAAGCAAGTGGAATGTTGCAAGCCGTTATTCTATGCGGTAGGCTGTTCTTATATTCTTATTCGGCATATTTATTATACTGATCCGGACACAAGATGAAGTGCTACCTCAGAAAAAAATATTACATCATGGGCATGCTGAATCTCTTGCTCTGCCTTCATGTCTCCTTTTGATCTAGCAATTGCGCTGTTAAAAGCTGACTTCAGCATCTCAAATATGAGGCAGCGAACGGAAGTAAGCTCATGTCTTCAACCTGGGGTGGTGCTCCACTTCTACAATACTAGTGTTATACAAACAATCTTCTTTTTAGTGTTGCGTCCTTCTAGTTTTATGGGTTAAGCGTGCTTAAACAGTTTTGCTCAGCAAGGATCGATCATGGCATCACAAGGGATGCGTTACAAGTGCTCTATCCATTGCTCGTATTAGGGAGAGATGGGCGGGCGGCGAGGAACGGCCTCACTTCTCAAACTACATTGAGCTTGAAACATGTCAATGATATGCGACAATCTCAAGTAAACCAAACCAGATTCTTTCAAAAACCAATGATGAAGATCATGGAATGTAGAGTCACGACTCGAGTCTTACTCGTTCGGTTTTTGGTTCCGACTTCCGATCCCGTGACCTTGACTCCGTGGTTGCTTTAAAATTTTTATTTTTTTATTGAGATTCTGTCCGACCTTGACCCGACCCGGGTCTTGACCCCAGCTGACCCGAGTCTTGACCTCAGCTGACCCGAGTCGGATTGGGTCTAAACGACCCAGTCCCAACTCTTGACCCACCTACCTTGATGAAGATGGTGGCCTCCAGAACGATGCGAATACAATCAATCAAAATAGCTGCTCGCTGAATCTGAACAAACAACGTACGTGTCGGGATGATATGACTGCGAGGGTTGGCCTGCAGCCATTTCTGCTCGTTGTTTCCTGTGTGTATGTGGGAAATTCATGTGATATCCAGCATGCTGTTTAGATGCACTATTTTCATATGGGTTCCATGTATATATATATCAGTCAAATTGAGCTATAGATTCAGATGGCATACATCTCGACCTCCGTCAAACGCTGTGATTAGATTACCGAAACGCAAAGCCATCCCACTGCAGGTGCCGACGGACTTGTGTGTTGGATCTGCTTCGGTGATCGTTCACCGCAGTGTTCTACTACCGCCTGTGTGTGCTGGACAAGTGCGCAAGGTGGTACAGTGACGGGGCTTGATGTTGACTACAGTTTGGGCCTATCAGAGGGGTTGCCAGTTCCCACCCACACGGCTGTCGTCGCGTTCAGATATTTTTGCTAGCAAGCAACCACGCTCAAATGGGTGTACATATATATATTATCTCAAAAATATATATATATATATACATGTATACATATGCAAACATGAATTACTTGAGTATCTAAGTACGAATAATCTTGATTTTTAGAGACCATTTTAAAAATTTAAGTAATTCTTTTTAGTAAATCACATAAAGGAGGGTGATGGTATTGCTTAAAGAGAGGGAGACCCTTGTTCCTTGTTTCCGCTGTGGCCGTTCTTCCCGTCCTTCCCATGGCGGCAGCGGCGGCTTTTGTCTCATCATCTCCCCGCCTTCCTTCCCTGACCTCTGCCGCCTCCTCACCCTGTCCGAGACACCAGCTTCATCCCCGTCGCACCCGGCGACGCCTCTTGCCCGTCGTCCCCGCCTTCTCCTCCTCGTCCTCCTCTTTCAGGAACGGCAGTTCGCCGGAGACCGAGTGTCCCGTCCCGCCAGAGCAGCAGCCCGTAAACGAGTACCAGGCGCTCTCCACCTCGCTCCCCTTTTCCTGGGCGGCCGGCGACCTCGGCCGCTACTGCTCCCGCCTCGCCTTCACCGGGGCCGCCTTCGCGCTGTTCCTGGGCCTCCCCGTCGCAACCTTCGGCACGAGAGGTGTCGCCGCCGATTCTCAGATAGATGCCGTCCGGTGTGCGCTCGGTGCCGCGTCGACGGGGCTCCTGGCCGTCACCCTTGCCACGCTCCGGATGTACCTCGGATGGGCGTACGTCGGCAATCGCTTGCTTAGCGCCACCGTGGAATGTGAGGTTCTCGCCGACATATATATATATATTTTCATTCGATCCACTCATTTCTCTTGGACGTATGTTCTTTTTACTTAGCTGGCTGATCATGGTTTGTATGGCTGATCATGCTCTTGTTTATGATTTCACTCAGATGAGGAAACGGGATGGTATGATGGGCAGGTAATGGTTCTGGTTGCTTCACCATTCTTTCCCGTCAATGGCCTTGTTACGTGATAAATTTTATACGGTTTTGGCTTGTTGGAAAGAAATGTGATTCTTACTGTTTTCACCGTTTAATTTGTGGACGCTTGTCGGTGTTGGTATGCGGAACAGCTAGGAATATGCTTGTGTCCTTACAGTCTTTGAACGCTTTGAATCCAGTAATTTTGACCTTGTCTTCTAATTCAACTCCATGAACTCGCTGACGTTTTCGAATGATCATACTCCGGACACAGATTATTCTCTCACATGAAGAATTTTTTCATGTCCTTACTGATGTCTGCCAGCTAATGTTTAAATGCTCTATCTGACATTGATAGTGTGCTGATCCTCTCCTGCCATGTTCTTTAACCCATATGTAGTGTCTTTAGAGCATTTTGGGCGTTTCATTTTCAGGATAAACTGACAATGCTCTTGCTTGCTGAACTGATAGTTCAACACAGTTCATTGTCTTTGCTATCAGCTAACCCTACCTGACATCTACCTAGGTTTATGTTTAAAAGTGAATGGCACCAAACTGGAGGCTTTAGACAAGTACCTAGGTCCCTCGCATGAAGACACAAAAGACCAGACTCAATAAAATGCAAGAAAGCAAACAAATGTTGAAAGTACCATCTTGTCAGTGCGGGCGCCTTGACAACTATGCTTATAATCTTATATTAGCAAATACTCATTTATTTAAAAAAGAATCTCATTTAATAACATTTAAAAGTTGACAAAATAAAGGTTAAATTGTCTTCATTCTCACAAGAAAGTCTAATCGTCCTTTTTGTAGGTTAGTGGTTCCGGATGTTAAGATTGAAAGACAAACAGATGTATGTAAAATAATGATTTCTTTTAAACTAAAGTGGTGGGAATTTAAAGATATGAAACAACAAACATTTAAGAGTGAAATTCTTAAGATAAATGATTGAAAGTCAGATGTAGACGTTAATGCTATGTGGAGGAAGATGGCTACAATATAAATAAACTATATACAAATCTTAAGACATAATGATCTTCCATCTGTCTTCTTGAAAATCGTACCACCAACTTCTGTTGTGCTAAACTTGGTTACTTGAAAATTATTAAAGAATTGAGGTGAGTATGACAACTCAATAGACATCTCATTATCCATCAGATCGAATAGCTAAAACCCTAAAAGATAGATAAATAGATATCCGAACTTACACCCATTGTATGTAAATATAGAACTAGACAATATAATAAATATCTGACCTAACCACATGATTTAAATCACTAACTAGCCTCTAAGATTACACCTACCAGCACCTACGAGTTGTCCATATCTAGATCAAAAAGGATATAGATTATGATATAGTTGTACCTATCCTGATTAGGATATAGATTATGACATGTCATAATAAAAAAGGATATAGATTAGGATATAGATTATGACATGTCATAATCAAAAAGAATATATTTGTACCAACACCTACTATGTGATCTATATAGTGCAATCACTACAAATAAAACATGCTATGCATACCCTGCAACACCATCTGATTATGACAAACTAATACACATCTAATGATCATATCCACTAAATTATGCAATATATGCACCTATCCTCAAATAACATGTCACAATATTTTCTTATTCGCAAAGAATGCAACATCTTGCAATCTCGACTGACTAACATCAGATCTACTATATATAGCAGCATAACATAGCTAAATTAAATTACATAGTATACCTAGGCAGTGGTGACACTTAGGACAAACCGCGGTATCTAGAATCGAAGAATACACCGGACTATTTTAACTCTCCAATTTCCATGAGTCACGACTCACGACTAATTAGTCTAATGTAGTTCAGTCTTCCATTTCAATTAATGAACTTATGCATTCACATAACTCGTCATGTTATGACAATTGTTATTGCAAATTATGACCATGAACATGTACCAACTAATGCATTTAATCATCTACAAAAAGAAATGAACACATTCCTGACACAACATAACTACATGCTAAATATTCAAATGCTATTCTACATGTACATGCATGAAATATGCCGTCATACACCTTATACACCTAATTAAGTGATCAACAATATGAAATATTAATGAAATTTGTAAGAAAAATCAGATTTTCTAATTAATCTAAAACTCTAACTAATTTAATCAACATACAACATTAAATATTAACATAGACTCAATCGAGTTAACATACAAGGATGTTGCAAGTTCACCAACTATACACTAAAATTTATACAACATGCTACACAAACAACTAGGACATGATATAATCAATTAATCTAATAAGATTACTAACTATGCAGTATGCATCTACCATATTTGATAAGGCATAACTACAAACAATCACCAAGACTAAACTATGACAGGCACAAACCGAACCGGTCGGAGTACCCCCTGTTAAGCTGGCTAGAGAAGAAGGCGGCGGTGCACCGGTAGCACTGGAAGAAAGGGTGCACGATGCAAAGGCGCTGGTGCACGACGGTGGGAGACGATGTTGACGGTCGTTGCACGGTGGCGCGCACGCTGCTGCTGGTGAGGAAGGCACAAGACAACAGCGATCACGTGCGGTGTGTGAGGCCAGGTGCTGGTGCCCTGGCACAGGCAGCCAAGGGAGCACAGGTGACGACAACGAGGAGAAAGAGAGAGTGGTGCGGGGACAAGTGAGGCCGAGGGGATGCGCGGGGTGCACAGGCAGGTGACGAGTGAGAAGGAGACAAGGAGGAAGGTGGGATGAGCACGGGCAGTCATGTGGGGTGTAGGCAGCTCACGGGGCGCGCATGGCACGCGGGCAGCACGGACGGGGGTGGGCTGCGCAAGTGCACGGGTGGGCAGATGACGATGAAGCTGGGTGCGCAGGTGCGAGGGATGGCGACAAGGGGGGCGGTCGACACAGCTGACGGTTGTGTGCGGGCGGGTGATGTGCGAGGGAGAGAGAGGGACGGCAGGAGACAGTGTGATGGAGGGGGGGATGAAATAAATTAGGGGGGGGGGGGCAAGGCGGTGGTGAAGGCAGTTGGGCGAGGTGGTATGGAAGGCGGTGGGGGAGAAAAGGCTGTGGAGGGGTGGGAAGACGGTGGAGATTAGTTTTTTTTAGAATATTACAAATTAACCCATGATAATCTCACCTTAGGGCTATCATTTAGGGGATGGAAGAGTAGGACCAATGTGTTGCAAAATATAATGCGTACCAGCCAGACAAAGTCACATGTGCTGATTATGTACACGTAGAAATATTGAAACTGTATCATAACAATGATTCTTTTGTTGGGGAAAATAAACAATTTATTTTATATTTTGATCAATTTTTTATTGTTTCATAAGAAAAGGCTGCTTGAAACTTGACTTGATACTGGACTCATATCAGGTCCGTATTGGCCAGATTGTCTTTGAATTGGCTGTATTAGCCAATCCACATTGGGAGGGCACACCAATCAGCTCCCTTTACCTGATCTTTCCTTCCTTCGCTGGTAGGATCAAGTATGTTGTCTTTGGAGGACAACACTTTTTTAATTGCTTGAGTGTTGTTATTTCTCAGTTGTTGGAAGGGACTTCAATTTTATTTATATGTTCGGATGATTAATTGATTTATAATGATTCAGAGAAGATGGAGGGGCTTTAATTCTTCTGTTTAGGAAGGAAGTGAGCATTTTGTCTCACCATCTATGGCTCTCGTGTGTCGGCATAATTGAAATAGTGAGGCGGCCATGAAAGTTAATTCCTGACTTTGTAAAGGGGTTTACAGTCTATATTTGCTGAGCCCAGTGCCATTTTCTGTGTTCACAGAATCGATGGGATATAGCAATTTGTATGCTGCTCTTTTTGTGAAGTTGATATTATTTTAGGAAGTCAAGTTTGTTGGTTAAGTGTTAAATTATCGTATGTAGCCATTTTTAACTTGACAAGACATGTTAATTTGAAACTTTCTTTATCTCTGCTTATTCGATGTATTTATTTTTTCGTTCCTCATAAATCATCTTATCATAAATGAAAATTATCATTAATGCTTCAATTTTCAATTCTTTCGGCAGATATGGGTAAAGACTCCAGAAGTTTTAGCTCGAGATCGTCTTCTTGGTTCATTTTCTGTAAGTTAGTTGATGATGAACTTCCTTGGTTTGAAGTACATTTATCATCTCCTTCCTTTTTTTGAGATTGTGGTATTTCTTTGTATCATGCCTCTTGTTTTTTCTCTAGTCTCTTGTTTGTCATTCATTTATGGCAATAGGCAAGACTGAGGACATTATATCATTTATTTTGAAAGTAGATTTCTGAATATTATGAATAGAGGATGGCTTGGAGGTTAGTTTTTTCAAAGTTGATAGCTCAAGCTTGTTTTGAGAATGATTAAATGAAGGATTGATCTACTGTTGTGTTAGGATCATGATGCGTATTTTTTTTACATTTTTACTGGGATAAAGTACTATGAGAAAAAAGAAGATTGCTTAATCAGTATGTTTTGTTTTTACGGAAGCCCCAACTCCAGGATATCAGAGGGTGCCGAGTGGATCTTATGAATGCCAGTGTGGTATGGTAAGACCTGGAATCACGGTTCGTCATCTCGCGAGAATCTCGCGAGATCTCGCGAGATTCTCGGTCTCGCGGCAACGGCGAGAAACGAGACAACCGAAATCAATCGGTTGCATCTCGCCACTTCGTTTCCTGGTCTCGCAGGGTCGCATAGGCGTACAAGGGCACAACGGTGGCCTCCCCCATGTTAACAGAAGAAGTGTCCAGCCGGTCGGCCATGCGAGGTCACTGAAGAAGGGGGTAGAGAGGGGCACCGGGCAGGTGGACGCACTCCAACGGCAAAAGCCTCATCGGTCGGCCACGCCATTAGTCACACCGCACGCTCAACAGGGCCGGTCGGCCACGCGAACTCACGGAAGACGGGTTGAAACCCATCGTCACATCCCCCGACGGAAGATAGAAGAGGAAGAGGCGACCTAACCTCTCACGGCGGCGACCGACGGCTGCGACAGGCGAGTTCTCCGGCTCTGACGGCGGTGACCAACGGCTGCGGCAACATCTTCTCCGGCTATTGCGGCGGCGACCGACGGCTACTGCAACTCCGGCTTTTACAGTGGCGACCGACGACGAAGGCAACTCCGGCTCTTACGGCGGCGGCATCTTGTGACGGCGAGGGCATCGTCTCCGGTGGGGACATCCTGTGACGGCGGCAACTCCGGTAGACGAGGCGGCGAGGCTCGCTCGCGACTGCGCAGGGGAGCTCGGGACGAGAACAGGTCTCGGCTCGGTCGGTGACTACGCGCAACGTAACACGGTGGAAGGTAAGTTAAATATTTACTTTTATATTTTTTGTTAATTATAATATTAAGTAATAAGATTAATATATAATTTTAACATATATTTTTATGTTAAATATAGTAAGATTGTCACATTATTATTAAATTGAAATTATTTAAAGTTTAAGTATAATATAAAATATTAAATGTTGAACTGTTATTTCATTTTTTAAATTTGAAATTTATTTATTAAATATAAAAGGATTATGTATAATTATTTTGTATATATATCAAGATTATATAATGTGTAGTTTACAGTTTAAATATAATATTATTATGGTTTAAATATAGTGTAGTTTAAATATAAAGTGTAGTTTAATTATAATATCATTTTATATTTTAGTTTTATTTTAGTTTACAGTTCAAATATAATAGTATTAATTATGATAAGTTATATAAAGTTTAAATATATTTCTTTCATAATTTATAAAAAATAATTATTAATTATAAACATTATGTTTTATATTTTTTATTATATATTATACGTTAACAATTAAAAAAAACACAATAATAACACATTAAATATATAATTTTTAATATTTATATAAAATTACTTCTTGAAGGATTTTTTGTTTTTGACAAATAACATAGGCCTCTTTTATACCATTGGAGAGCTTCACTCTTACTCTCCCATCTGGCATCTTAAGGGTTTCAACATTTTTTATTTTTTTAAATTTTTTATTTTTAAATAAAATACAAATTTATTATTTATAACATATAATATTATAAAATATTTACATTTAGTTAACTAAATATAATAATATATTTATATTATATTATATATGTTTTTAAATATTAAATATTATTTTAAAGTAACACAATGAAAATAATTTATTTTAAAATTTTATTTTATTTATTTATTAACGCTGTTTTAAATATATATATTTTAAAATATTAAATTATAAATATTTATTAAAACTATATTTTTATAAAAATAAGAACATAATACAAGATATATATGAACATATTTTTAGGTTTTTTAAATTTTTAGTTTAAAATTTAGATGTAATAAGATTAATTATAATAATACTATATAAAGTTTATATAAAATAAAAGTATTACATAATCATTTATTTATTAATTTTATTGCAGTTTGTAGTTTAAATATAATAAGATTATATACAATTTATATGTAAAATAAATTATTCAATATTAATATAGGTTTTAGGTTTTTTTAAGTTTTCTGTTTAAATATAATAAGATTAAAAAACCTAACAAATTATTAAATATTTTTTTAATTTTAGGATTTATTATAGTTTGTATATATATGAAGATTAAATAAAGTGTAGTTTACAGTTTAAATAAGATTATATTTAGTAAGATACAATCCATTTTAAATATAATGAAATGTATAATAAGATATTATACTGTTTAAATATAATAAAAATTCAGTTTACCACGAGAGGGAGATCGTCAGCCTCATATGTCATGGGGTCAATATCGTGATTTTGTTGGTGATTTTGTGGCACAACAATCACAAAGTGACCAACAAAGTGATATATCAGAAGCACATAGATCATCTTTTTGGTATTGAGAGTGTTTTCTTATTGTTCATTCACACAGCTGGTGTGAAAGTGGAGTTTGACATTAAGAGTGTTTTGTGATTGTTCCTTCACACAATTAGTGTGCAAAAATATTGTGTTATTTATTTTCATGTAATGTATGTGAATTCATTGATGTACTCCCATCTTTATAACATATTATGTTATGTTTGTCATTTTATACATATTACATATATACATTTTGATCCGAGAATCCGAGATCCGATCTCCCGAGATTTTCCCGAGATCTCTCCGAGATCTCTTCTCTTCCACCCCCCCGAGACGAAGCCGAGGTCCGAGACGGCAAACCTTGCCTGGAATTACGAGCGTCCATTCTTGAAGATAAAGATCAGTGAAATTTTTGTGAAACATTTTTGTGGATATATGGAATCTGAAGTTGGAGATTAGAGAGGCTTTTAGTATGGTGGGATCTTACAAGAATCACATGGACAAACTAGATACCAAGTACTATAGATAGATAAATTTGAATTGAGCTCAATTTGTCAACAAAAAGATTAAACCATGTATCAGTAGTGCTTCATTTAAGTTTTAACAACTGTCTGAGGATGTCACTTGTACAGCTATGCAGGTAGCATAAGCATTTGGGTCGTGCAAGTTTTGCAAGCGTAAGTGCCAGCTTTGCACCTAGCAAATATTCTCTGCCACTTTATCTTGACTCATCCTCGTGCATCTATGAAGTTGTTCCCTAGCTTGGTGTAGCCATCTTGGCATCTTGTAATAATATCTATCTTGTTAATTTATAGGCTTTCACATTTATAAGTAATTGGCCGTATAGGGGAGAACGGCGCATGCTAATTTGGGGATAGTATGGTATGGCCCATGAATGAGCGTTATGGTGATATGGGTTTCAAATGTCACATTACATTGACTAGCATGCTGGTGATGCAGGCTAGTTACTGATCGTTGATATGAGTTCTTATTATCACGAGTTAGTTGAGTCTGATCTGAATTAGCCAGTGACATGTTAGTAGTATGAGGTTTTTGGGGATATGCGTGTTAAAAAGTCCTTTTCATGGAGTGCACGCAAAGACAACTATTTTCAAGGGTATATTTTGATAAGAATCCATTATAAAAGTATCCTTAGGAAGCTAGAATCTCTAGGAAATGGGAAATACATGTAGGCGTGTGCAGCTGTCATGTTGACAACTATGCTTCTGACAGTCCTAGGCGTGTGCTCGAAGCCTCAAATGATAACTGTATATATGATGCAATTACAATACACTTGAAACCCAGTTCTTTTCTATGCTTGGTGAATTTTACCATTGTTAAGATACAGCTGAAAGTTGTAAAGTTTTGATCAGATTATACTTTTGGAATTCACGGTGTATTTCAGTCGGTTAACTTTTACCCTTAGTATAGTTTATGAGCCACGACCTACTTGGGCCTCAAGTTGTGCGACTGAGCTGCCTTGGTGCAGTTAGCTTTGCAGTGCTGACATTATTCCCATGAACTGGACACTAATTCTCTGGCAACCGTGCATGCACAGATAGTGTCAGCCGATCTTTGCGTCACCATCTGACTAAGGACTTTTATTCTGTCAAAGATTGAAGCGTGAGCTCTATTATCTGTTCAACTTGCTTTCTTTCTTACGCTCTGTTTTATTCTTTATCAGGTGAAGCCCATCCTAAGCAGGGTAAAGGTGACACTGGTTGGCCTGGCTCTATCTCTAGTTTTTTGTGTTCTTCTTGTCATCAACATTGAGCATCCAAAAGATGCTTCACTAGAAGACATTGGGGGAAGAGCTGTGGCCGGGGTTTACAACGATGATTCTGCAAGATCGTTCGAGCCAGATGCATTCTGTGGCGATCTTAAGTCAGCTCTCTCCTAATTTTGTGCTATAAAAGGTTCATTGGCAATATTGTGGGGATGCTGATCCTTCCAAAGAATTATACATCCATGGAAGAAAGACATGAATAGTTTGTTTGTACTTCTCGGACACAAACTTCAGCTTCTGGTGTATAATCCCTTTGTGTACAAAGAGCCTATTATGTATCATAGCGTACACACGCTTTAGAGCTTCAGAATGCCCCCAGGGCAGCCTTGTACATCATCAAACATCTCATGTATCTTCGGGTAGTTATCAAGGCTTCAGATAGTTTCTAATGAAAAAATGATACAAATACGGGTGCGTTGGCATATTGGTCCTCTGCAGGATGATTTCTCGTATCAGGTGTATGATATATTACTAACGGCATGCTTGATGATGCTTCTGAGAAGCCTCCTTTGACTTCACTTTTTCTCACAAAAAGATAGTTTTCACTAGTTATTTGGAAGTTAAATCATCTAGCCATTATGCTATCCGTCTAAAACCACGCCTCTCGGATCACTCCATCCAGCTGGTTTTAAAAGAGAAAGGGGGGACAAACGGCAGCACGCTCAGGTGACCATGGAATTAGATGGATGCTGGTATGTTCTACCAATATTCCGCAAATATTCCTCACCAACACCTCGGAAGGCTAGGTTGTAGGGGACAATGAACTCGGAACTGAACTTGCAGGTTAACAAGGAGGCTTCAGCAGGTGTCGTGGTTCCTCCCGTCTATCTCTTGTTTCATGTCTCTACTCGGTTAAGACATGTACAAGTAGCTAGGGATGCCACGATTCGGAGTCCAAAGGCTATACAACTCCTCCAAGGCCGCCGTATTTCACGAAAACCCGAAGATTCAAGACCAACAGAACCAAAGATATGTATCTACTTTAAGACATGTATACGTAGACAGCAATGCCACGATTCCGAGTCTCAAAGGCTTGCAAGTACTCCTTCACCTAGGGGCGTCGCGATTCACGAAAATCAGATCTGGATACCTGTGCCTGAATCAGGAGGCAAGATTCAAGACCAACATAACCGAATATTGGTGTGATCTCCAGGATTTTGGTAACATCCGGCGGGCTAAGAATCTTCCGATACAACAGATTTCCCCTTCATTTTTGCCATTCTGCTAAAACATGGAAGAGAGCGAGAGAGCGAGAGAGAGAGAGAGAGAGAGTCTACTACTTTCTCTGGTTACCTCCCTTCTTGACATTCCTCGTCCTTTTATTGTTCTCGTACATGCACGGGTAAAGAAAGAAATTATCAATTTTGAAATTGATATTGACCATCAATATTAATATTGAAAGTCTGAATGCAAACAAAACATGATACCTGTTGCATGCCTTCGTTATCAATTAATATCAAAATTGATATACTATCATTTTTGTTAGTCTAACCAAACAAAGATAGTAGCTCCTCTTCACTGTTGGCCATTTTCGCTAAGCTCCCACGAGAATCTTGTCCTCCGGTGATTACCTTTTATTGCAGTAACGCACTAGCGTACAGTCCAAAACCCTGGAATCAGCACTTATAATTAGGGGTGCAAACGAGCCGAGTAGTATGGTATTCAAACACGACTCGCTTATTTTACACGTGTTCGAGTTCGACCTCAAGTTTTAAGGAGCATGTTGAACTCTTGTTCAATTTTGATTCGTTTATTAATTGAGTTGAGTCAAGCTCGAACGCAAGTAATAGGTGGACTACAATTCAATTCACATTCAAACTTAAACCATATACAAACATGTTTATAAAACTCAAAATCAATGAAAAGTTATTTGTGAAACTCTAAATTTAACTTATTTATGAAGCTCCATCAGATTTAAATTTAAATTTTAAATTATTTATTACATTTAAGTGACAGTATATAACTATTAATATTCTTAATTGAATTTTTAAAAATAAATATACAGTAGAATATTTAATCAAACTACTCATTAACTTATTATCATGTTCAAACTCAACTTATTAATGAATCAAACTTTGTTTTTTGTTCAAACTCGTTCATTTAACATAATAAATTAGTTAATTCAAATTTTTATCAAACTCAATTTCGAATTACTCGTGAAGTGTATTGATTCGTACGCACTCTTACCTATGACTTCCGCTGCAGCGACCAAAAAAATATATAAAAAAAGAACATATAGAAAATCAATGAAAAGACAATGCTATTCAGACTCGCAGCCCGTCAAAATCATAAACGACGACCTGACCTCCATCCCATGTCACGCCATCCAGATAGTTAAAAGATACTCGAGACCTCTCCTGGCATGATAGACTAGACGGCACCCGTCCTCTTTTCACATCAAAGTATCGAACATTTAAGTGGAAGTTAGAAGCAAAGGCGATGGCAGCAACGTGGGGCAAAATGGCACTAGACTGATTTGCACAATTTGTATAGTTCGGAGCACGTCGACTTGATATCCGATCTGGGGGGCATGGCATGGATTGTGTATCGCATGCTTTTCTGCTCTCTTTTTCTGTTTCTTTTCGGGCTTCGCAACACAAATAATATGGATACAATTGACAAGATTTACAGTTTCTGACAAGCACATGATTCCATGGTTTGGAATCCGAAACAAAACGCTTAAATTCTACAATTGCATCAACTATTGACAGCGTTCTTCTATTCTTTAACAAAAGTTTCTTTTGCTGTTCTTCTGGGGTCTTCTTTACTGCACTTCGCACAGCTTCGAAGATAGAATCCAAGACCACTTTTGGCTCAGAATCCCAGGTGCCGACTAAAGCCAGACAAATCTGGACGCCCGAGCAGGAGGGCATTGATCCGGTGAGAGTAAAGTTTTGGAAATAAATGAGTGGTGCAATTGCTGTTCCAGCTTCTGCACGCACTATTCTTCGTCCTGCAAAGGACAGAAACTTCATCTCCTGCCGAAGCAGTTCAACTATCCACAACCAAGTGTTGGAGATGCTTGAGCCGCACCATCAACTGCGTGAAAGAAGGGCGACAACTGGGTTCACTGCGGCAAATGATCAGAACTCAGCATAGAAATCCAAGAATTCAACCAAATCCTTGCGTATTCATCACCATCCATGGTCATGCGTGATTAAAAAGGGATTCACTTGAAGAGAATAAATAATCAGAAGGTACCTGTGCCAACAATCACGAATTATTTCTGCGGCCATTGGATCAACTTCTTTGGTAATCTCCAGACGTTTATTCTGAAATCCGACAGCTCCAACTACTTGCATTGGGTTCATCCCACTCCATGGCATGCGCAATGTCGCCAGTTCCCACAAAATGATGCCGAAGCTATAAACATCACACCTGAAGTTGGAGACAGACGTGTTATTCATTACCAGCCATCAGGCCCCAAAATTTTTCATTTAGATTTTGTAAGAAGGTAACAAAGATGATAGCTCACTTCTCATTGGAGGGTTCATTTCTAAGGACTTCGGGTGCCATCCATTCTGGCTGGAATTCAGAATTCAAGAATTAGAACAGACGGCCATTCCCATCCCAGAAAAAAGGTACAAAAAATGTCTCCGACAAAAAGTAATAATTAAAAAAATACATATAAATGCTTTGAAATGAAGAATCCAACATGTCACTGCTGTTTTTATACTTAAACAAGAAACAAGAACAGACTTGGTCACACTACGTGGCACAGGAAAGAATGACCTAAAGTGGCGAGGCATGATTCAAATTAAGGTGAATAAAATCACTAAGGACATGCAACTTCACCAAAATTTCATTGTGACCTATCTACACGTCCATATTGCCAAATGAGATGTTCTCTGACTTTTTATGGTGATCGATTATTATATCCTTGGGTATTCTCATTGGACAAGTAAAGCTTACATCAGGAACTATACAGCTTGGTTAATGAGAAGAAAATGTGAATCCAGAAAGAGGTTTGAAACTAAGCACAGTCAGATCCACCATTCCAGAGGTATGTGGATGTCATTACGCTAGTTTCTAGTCATTTCACTAATCCACTGAACAAGTTATTTGTTGTTCATAGTAGTTAGGACTTAGGATTCACCCAGGTTTTATACCAAAAACCAGAATCTATCCAAGAGGGATAAGTAATGTAACGGCCGGTCAGGATGAGTTTCAGTCATGAATTCAGGGAAATCAGGATGTTCCTGAACCTTGATCCAGACTGTAGAGTGTAGCTACTCACGTAGAGGCGTGAATAGAGTTACGGGGAACTCCCCAACCCTGCCTGTTTTTTGCTTCATTTCTCATGTTTCTTTTATCTAATAAATTTCAAGGTTCTGGCTTCATTTTTTGTTTCTCATTCTTGTTTCCCTTTCCACTTTTCATTTCTCCATGTGGTGACTGCGCACAAACAGATACAGAGATGAGAAAGTTACCGTTCCTGCAGATGATTTTGAAGATAAAAATGTGTGATGCTGCAAGCGGGACAGCCCAAAGTCGCAAACCTACAGAAACGTGTAAGAATGTAATGATTTTGCATCTCTTACCATGAAAGTTCAAGCACAAAAAATGTCATAAAATATGGCATGTTGCCAACCTTTTTCTTCAATGTGCCAATAAACATCCTATGGTCAGTAATACAAAGTGACTTAAAACCAAAGTCTAAAGATATTGGCCCAACAAACAACTAGCTCACATTTCTTAACCAGAACATGAACAAGTTGAACAACCAATTTCACAAGTGATATACCTTTACAACCCAACTTTTGTCTACAAGAAGATTAGGGGACTTCAGATCTCGGTGTACAATGGTTGGATGACTCGTATGTAGGTAATTCATCCCTTTTGCCTGAAGATCAAAAAAATTATGTGGTTAAGAGGATCAAATATTGGAATAATTGCTAGTTTCAAGCCTACCACATCCATTGCCATTCGAAGTCTTCTCTTTTCATCAAGTTTAATGTTCGCGCGATGCAACAATTTGTATAAACTCCCCCTGGAGAGAGCATGAAAAAATAAAAATTAACCAAAAGGAAATTTTTAGAACAAGAATAATGTAATTATTACATTTAGATTATCACTTTATCTATAACATTAAACAGGTCAAAGTGGCCTGTTCTCAATTTATCACTGAAATGCTTTAATATTTCATTCAGGTTCTTTTGCGTGCATGAAATTCTTTATACATGCAAAAAAATTATGTATATACTCATGTATAAAATCATGTGCCAAATAAAGGTTTCAACAATAACCAGAATGTCATTTACTCATTTGTTTGCTTAATCTTAAAAAAGTAACTTGAAATCAGGAATCTGATCATGTGCCTACGCTTATTTACTTAATCATTAAAGCAAACTTCGATGAATCTAATTGGAATACCAGATCCACCAATGCAATCTGATTTAAACTGGGACTAGATTAATTCTCTTCTAATTCAATGAACACAAAGCTGAGACATCATTTTAACTGGTATTTAATTGTAGAAAATAGGAAACTCAGACATACAAGAAATACATTCAGCACAACTTAAAAATAATTTTCAATAGAATAATCAATTTATCCTTGGTCTTAGTAGGGATGGAGGATTTACAACTGGACAGAAGTAAAAGAGACTGAAGACAGTAGCCCATGAAATGAGACAAAAAGCATGTGCAGCACACATCCATTTTAATAAACACAAGTTACGTAGAACAGTAAATTAGTAATGCCATCCTCTCAAATGGATAAGATAATTTATTGATATTAGATGTGGCAGATTATTTAATATCAGGCTCAATCAGTACTATCCATCTATTTTAAGCAGATCCAGATTGTTTCGAGGCTGTTAGTGGCAGATTTCAAGTTGATCCAGGCAAGCAAACCATACTATCTTTGTAGATTACATTATCATGGTTCAAGCACCATCCCCAAAACTGGAATTTTATTCTTTTAAATTTCAAGGTGACGCAGTTCTTTATGCCAAAAAGAAATTCATGTACCGTATCTTCCTTGCTTCCCCGTAATAAACTCCTCACCAACTACTCTAATCATTTACTTTTAATGGACATAGAAATAGAAACTTTCTGCATCAGTACCCAGTAAATAAAACAGAAAACTATCCAGATTAAACTGAATTTCTTGCTTTGTGTTGTAGAAATTGTTCAGCATTTTTTCTTCAAGTGAAATATTTCACGTAGGGCAGGAATAACAAACCTTGGGAGGTATTCTGTCAATATGGAAAGATTTGGAGGACGTGTAACTGCACCCATAAAGAGGACAACATTTGGGTGGCGAAGACGAAGCATGATCTTAACCTGCAACCATGATTGCCTGATATTGAACCCAAAATTGAAAAACGAGCAAAATATCCCAGTAAATCAGCAAAACTCAAGAGAAAAATATTTTCCTTACTTCACATCTAAATTGTTCCAAGGCATCACCAGATAGATCCTGGTCCAAGAATTTCTTCACCGCAACCTCCTAAGGTCAAGAAGGAGAAACAATTAATGCAGGTGGAATCGCAAAACATATTGCGCAGTCAATAAGCTCACTAGTGGCCACCTTAAAAGGAGTGAATGTACGTAAGCTTCATGCTATCTCAAAAACTAAGGCTAGCATAATGTGACTAGCCAGCTATGAGCTGTCACTCCTAGAATGAAGAAGATAATAGCTACTGTTCTAACTTATAAGGATAAAAATTTATTTTCCAGAATTACATATCTATGTTGGTGATTACCATGATCTAAAAAAGTGTGGCAGAAAAAATAAAAGATAGACAGCAAAAAGAGAAGAGGAGGCATTAGGTTTTTGCCCCCAACTTATCCTTTTTTCATGATGCATGGGGCAGTGGGGCACATGGCGTTTCTTTATTTAGCAACCAATAGTGGACAATAGAAAGATAATATAAAAGGCTGTAAATCAAATGATTAAATGTGTGCAACAACTTTTCCAAACAAAGTTGAGATAAACTTAGAATGTTTTGAAATTAAGCATTACAAAGTTAAATACGATTATAGATTTTCAAGGAATACTTGGTTTAAAAGTGGGTCACAACAAAGAGATGGCAAGATGTATGGAGTTTCTTTAGTGGGATCTTTGGCTCTGGGTTGCCAAATTGGTAGAATCCAAGAGAAGAGTCATGATCTGCATGTCCTAGGTGGCGTCTGATAATGCTAAGATATAACATCTAAGATCTTCTTACATCTGAATACATTGCACATAAAGTATCTGAAATCTTAACTATTAAGACTGTTTGATAGATTTACAACTAATATATGAAAATGAATATATTAAAATTATTTAATAATCATCAACTAAGCATTTGACTATAAAATTAAATATATTAAATATTATTTGATAATCACAAAAACATTTAATATAAAATTAATTAGATTAAATATGAATTGATAATCATTCTGCAGTGTTGTATGTATTTTTTGAATTTTTACATCAAACATATCTATCATACAGAAATATTAATAGTAAACATATTAAATTAATAAATATAGATAAGAAAAATTATGCATATCTATCATTCAAAATATTATAAGTAAACACAAAATAAATAAATTGTTGATAATAAAAAGCATATTTGTCTATCATATAAAATGTAATTAAAAAATTATTTTTATGATTTTAATAAATATGGGAAATATTTAATTTGAATGAAAAATAAGACTATAAAAATAATAAAATTCAGATGTGACTTATCCATAATTATTTTAAATAATCTCATACCACATTATAGATTTTAACGTGTCATCATACGTGACACATGCAGCTGCCATCTTGTTTACATACAGGGATAGGTGAGAGGGTGACTACTGTTCAGTGCTAAGTGGCTATCATTCCATTTAAGCATTCAGATGCCAGCCATCGGATATATTCCCATTCAGATCTTAAAACTGAAGAATTATCAAGCGGTCTTAAATTTTCAAAGTCTGACCGAGTCAGGCTTAAGACCCGGTTAAGCTCAAACAAACAGGACCCTAGTATCAATAACCTTTGCAGAAGAGAAAGCAGTAATTTTGTCTATGATTAAGAAACTTACCGTACCATGCCAATCTGCACGATAAACCTCTCCATATGAACCTGTCATAAATAAACATACACCGTCAAGTTGACCATAATTTGTCCCAACAGATGATAAGCAAAATGTTTGATGGCTAGGTGCTTCCAGGTTTATCACAAAATCACCATCAAATGCAATGACAGGAATGATGTAGACTACAATCTTAAGCCAGTTTTCAGGTGATAGCTAGAGAAGGAATATACTGCCTCATAAGGCTTCTTGCGTCAATTTGAAGAAACATGCCACAAAAGGTCCTATGTCTCTATTTGCAATATAATAAAGTTCGGAAAGGCCATCCAAAATTACATTGCACTATGTGCAAATCTTCTCATAATCACCGAGAAGACATGCATAGGATGCGGTAAACGGTAATCATATTTGTCAAGATGACGAAGCACCAAGGGTCCCTTTGCCGCTTAAGTGCTTGCTTAAGCGATGCTTAAAGCCTTAAACGGTAAGATTAGTTGGGGTGGTCTGCGGCTGGCCCACCAAATACAACAAAAAAACAAAACATAAATAGACAAATTTATCTTTTGAGTCAAACAATCAATAAGTTAATGAAACAACTTGACAAATAAAATGTATATGTAAAATTGACAAATTTTCAAAAGGAAAAATGGCTTACCATATACTAAGGAAATATTGTTACCTAAAGTTCAAGCACACTGTGTACTCAAACAATCAATATAACTCAAAGATACTTACATGTGTGCTCAAACAATCAATATACTTGCGACTTTTCAATATATATGTCCTTTACTTACTGGATCCAATTAGGGAGTCTTGAATCCGGTAAGTAAACTAAGCGGACAAAGTGCTAGCTTTGGGAGCTTTACCACTTAGAGTGCCCAAAGCAGACACTTTTTTACACCCTTATAAAGCAGACCTCTACTTAGGGCATAAAAAACTACTTAGGCATTTAAGTGGCGATGAATTGCCCGCTTCGACAACTATGGCGGTAATACATTGCATGTCTAGATGCCACAACGGGAAGAGGATGAAACAACAACAACCCAGTCTTGGACGGCTAGTGGCCAAGATCTAGTGAAAAGAGAAGATCACCAGCTGGAAGCATCTATATCAAAACCGGTAGATTGGATTCAGGTTCAGTTAGAACATCAAACTGGTAGCATCCAGACAGTAATTCAAGGGACCAAATGAGTCCAAATTAAGCAGTCTTATCAACTGTCTTCTAATGCCTGCAGCCAAGGCAAATGCCTAGGACACTTTTTTTTGTAATTTAAGAAGTCACTAGTGTGCCTTGACCCTGAAAATTTTGCTGGTGAGGGCACATGTGCTCGGGCCCGACTCAACCCAAATTGTGTTAAGTTCCATTTGGTTTGATGATGTACCCTTTACATAAAAGGTATACTTGTAATTAGCAATTCTAGGCATACAATTGTTTTTTCCATTTTCCCCTCAATTTTGAGAAGTTTTCTCGATTTTCTTCATTGTCCTATAAATAAGATCCTTTGTACGGTTTACACATGATGAAAGAATAGAAAAGACATTTGATATCCCTCCCAATCCAGAGTCTTCTTGTGTAAGATCCAAGCCACCGAACCTTTCTTTCTCCTCTCCCAAGGTGTTCCTTCCTTCACAACCTTTCTTCCCCTCCAAGTTTCCCTGCCAGAGAACCCACCTTCTCCCTCTTCCTTTCTCCTTCCCAAGAACGACTCCATAGCTTCCTTCCCATGCTACCTTCTCCACCTCCGAGAATAACCCTCTGCAAGCATCTCTTCTACTGTGGCTGCATCACCGACGATTCCTGCTGATGAGCAAACACTTCTTGAGATCAGTCAGATCCAAGGATTCCGGAATCGGACTGATTCCAATTCTGATTCTCAAGAATTGGTCGGAATCAGCCGATTCTTGAGAAGGGAATCGATCCAGGAATCGGCTTGGATCAATTTTTTTGAATTTTTTTATCAAAAGTTTTTTAAAAAATCAGAAAAATTTCAAAAAATAGGAAATGATTTAGAAAAAAGTCTAAAAATAAGACTAGCATGTATCCACATGGAATAATTGTTAATGAATATGAAGAGATGTTAAGTACATGTTGAGATGCAAAAAGTATAATAAATTTTAACTGTATCACATGAAAACATAAAAATAGAAATATACATGTTATCAATTTAAGGCCAATATTCATGATATGGATATGGATATTGGCCTTCCTCATGTTCCTGTTGTCGATGCTCCTCAGTTGTGTCCAGTCTTCTATTAAGTGTGGGAGCATATCCATATGAAAATAACAATGATGCCATGCTATCAACGTCGTAGACATCGGACTGTGAGACGTAGGTAGGCTCAAGTGGAGGAATCCACGGGTGTTGAGGATCGTAAAACACTGTAGTTGTTCGGTCGGAAATCAACAAGTTTAACCATACTCAGAGTCGTCAGAAATGCGTAAGAAAGGGTGTACGGTATTTTCAGCAAAGAAATCTTACCGACAATCAGCTTAGGATCGAAGACGAGGTTGAATCGAGGTAGATCAGAGCTTGGATTGGCGGAATCCCTTGAAGGGATCGTTGGAATCCAGGAATCACTGAAGGATTGCTGGCGGAATCGCCGGCTGGAATCGGATCTGGAATCGCCAGAATCGCTTCGGAATGATGGGATCAAGCGATCCAACACCGGATCAATCGATTCTGAGGGCGGAATCGCACAGGGATCGATAGGGGCAGACGGGAGCTCGCCGCAGATCGGTTCCTGCATGGGAATCGACCTGCAGGTGTCGATTCCGGCCCTTTAGGGCCAGAATCGGTTATATTCCTGGTCCGGAATCGGTCCGGGAATCAAATCAGACCGGACCAGTCCGGCTTCCAGCGGAATCGGTCGGATCGACCGATTCCAAGCTGAATCGGTCGGAATTGGATCGATTCCAACTGATTCAGCCGATTTAGGACGATTCTCGGAGAATTCCCTCCGGAATTGGTCCTTCCGCAGATTCTGGAATCGGCCGATTCTGATCCGATCCCACCGATTCTGCAATCAATGGTCAGATCCTTCATGAGATCCATTAGTAACTGGGAAATTCTAGATTGAACATTATGAGCATTGTTTCTATTTCTCTGTACGCAAGTTCACGAACTCCACGTTTAAATTGCTGATTTACATTACTTCAGCACAATCCTTCCACTGAATATTATGAACTGAAAATTGTTAGAATGAAGATTTCAAATGCTCCATGTACTGAACTTCGTTTCTACTAGAAGTCTCAGAGAAACAAATCTTGCTTTCGAAAAAAAAAATTCCATGATACTTCTATATCAAAACTTGCTAGCGTTCAAAAATTTCAGAATCACGTTTCTCTGATATTCCTTTTCACTAAACATCAGTCATAAGGAGCTTTAACTCTGTTGGAGGTAAAATCTGGTTCGTCAACCTGGACCGGAAGGTAAATCCAGCCGAGCAATCTTCCCCATGCCTAGGAGTGGAGATTTTCAACAACAAACCTTGTCGGAATAAATTGTGAGCTCATTAGAGAATACCACTTTATGAACTCTAAAATCTGGAAAAAAATCTGAAAACATTTTCATTGTTTTTTTTACTTTGAAGGAAAGCCAATCAGTCCAAATTCTATACAACTAAATTCCTGAAATTGATTAATTCCATATTTGTCTAATGAATCAGCTTTGAACTTACATTGCGCATTAAAACCGAGTTTAACCTTTAACTCAAACCGTTTATCGATCCTGTTCCCCATCAATTGCCCTTCCTCCTAGAAAGCACTTGGGCATTCGCCTTAACAACCATGCGATCCACAAACTTATGCTGGGTACTGGGAATCACTCACACCCTTCAAGAATATTGGGACCTAAATCATTTTTTTGAAACCAACACTTAGATTGCCAATGAGCAGAACGTCTTGAGGTCACCAAATAAACATGCCTTTGCACCCAATAGAACAATTTTAACCAGGCACACCAAATAAATGATGGAACACTATCAAGTACATTGCAAAATTCAGAAACAAAATGTTACATAGCAAACTAAAAACAAACTAGGATCTTCCATAAATGGCTAGAAAGCACAAGAAAATGGTAAATACCAGAACAACAAACACTGCACTTCTCTTTATGAGACTCACCAGAAGATACTCCATTTTTTCAATCTAATGGAGCAAATTAAACGTAAAATTTGCAATTCATGCTTCCAAAATTTTTGTATTTGATACATGTCACTGCGTCAGATGCAATCCCAACAATATGGGGTTACTAAGCGAACTGTAGGGTCACATGATAAATTAGTGAAACAAGACAAAAACAAGTGAAAAAAGAATGCATTTAATAAGCCATTAAAAAGGGGAAAACAAATATGCTTACCTAGTCCAATTCGTTCACCAATCTGAACATCTTCCCAAGAAATTTCCCAGTCAGCAACATCACTCAGCATATTACTTAGTCTTGAATTGCTAACAACACTTGATTCGCTATTCGTGATTAATCTGAATTTGTCCTTGTTCCCTGTTTTACAACTTTTCAAATGATCGCTGCCTTTTGTTTCAATTTCTTCTACAATTTCAGTGCAATTTGCCCGATAACATTGAGCATCAGTTTTTGGTGATGAACTTATTAACTCCATATTGCTAGGATCAGCATTATGTGATAAAAACCCACAAGGCTTATCACCAGATTTTGTACCGGAATCAAAATCCAGGTTTCTTTCTATAATTTTTTCAGCAGAATGCCCAGGACTCAAAAGATCTTTAATGTCTGGTGCTGAACTGATATTTCGGAACAGATCAGGAGGAGGTGATGCACCACTTTCTACCAGAACTGCATGCAGCCTTTGAGCAAATTCTGGGTTTTTGGCTGCAGTAACAACGTATTCGGAAAGATCATTCACATTTTTATGGTGGTCCTGATTTGCACAGTTGTCCACTTGGGATTCGTTTGACGGATAATGCATCCTTGTAAATTCCTCTCTGGAACTTGCACTGTTCTTTGCATCAGATTCATCAGCATCATGTCCTAAAGAAGACCTTCCTACATCTAAGGAGGGATCCAGGCTAGTTGGTGCTTTTATTGTCTTCTCAACTTGACAGTTGACCTTCTTATCAAATGCTAAGCATAATTCTTCGACAGTTTGTGCATCATCTTTATTTATTAGGTCAATACTAGAATTTTGAAGATAACAGCTTGGTATCTCAGCTGGGATTAATGCACCAGGTGCTCCCATCAAATCAATAATGAATTCACTGTAAGGAAAGAACAAAGGATTAGTACTTCACAAGTAGAAACCTTGTTGCCACTTGGTACAAAAGGTCTTCTGCATAAATGCATCAAAAGTAAACCCATTATGAACTCAGAGTTTACTGCACAACCTTTTATGCAGATTAAGCCAACACGCAGCATTTACAAGGCAGATAATTTTCAATATACACCACATTAATCTTATGAAAATGAACATTGGCATTCACAAGTAGGTACCACACCCTGCAACTCAACCCAGAATCTCATAGAAGCATGGGCTAACCAAGTCCGTAAGGAAGTGGACCTGGTGGCATGGGAGGCACTCCTAGATATTATGGTCTATCTGGAGAATGAAGAACCAGAGACGCTTTGTACATAAATTACAGCTCCAGCAGGGATAGTGTCACAGGCTTTTAGATTAGACTTCTTCAACAATGGGAGGAGGCTAATTGACTAAACAAAGACCAAATTCATCCGCTTATATCTCTTTTTGGGGGCTATAATATTTTTCATATTTTTTAATAGCACTCCGGACTGGTAGTCGTCATTTGTAACTGGGTTCTTTTGACTGGTCCTATTAAAATCTATACCCCTCAAAAGAACTTTAAATGACCAAGAAACACTTGTCACTTCATTGATGAAATGCAATTCCATGTGATTGCCATAAAAAAGTAGGTACTACACAGTGAAATACTTTACATCCATGTTGGCACCTAAAAAAAAGGGGGGAAAGAAGGAAAAAGAAGTGATTTGAATGAGCAGTTGGACTACAATTGGCCTAATTAAATCCTCCACCTTCAATCCTCGGCCAGAGCCTCATGATTGGAAACCATTACAAAGTTCAATTCATTGATTAAGATGGGTTAAGTTTATGGAGTATAAACCTACCTGTTTTGGTCTAAAAAAAAGAGAGAGAGAAAAGATCAATGTGGACTGTAACCCACAAGTGGCCACACGGCCCACCTTTCATTGGGCTTGATCTTAAATTAGGAGGCCTACGTCAAGCAGCTGGCCCAGGCACACAAACCCTGTGTACCGGGAGAAGTCATTTTCAAAAAAAAATATAATAAAAGAAGGAGGAAAAGGAGTAAACAGGATACGGGAGGAGATGTGCTCGCCTTCTAGGAGTCTTTCCGCGATAGGAGTCCCGGCCGACTACAATTCTGCGATCCCAATCCCAGTCTGGACAGTTTAGACGGAAGGGATAAACATGGAAGGGGCAATCGAAGGAAATCCCGTGCCTATTATGGTGGTTCGACTCCCAGTCGGATTGAGGTGGCCGTTGAGAGCCCTTCCCGGAGTCGTATAGCTCGGAGGCCCTATAAAAGGAGGCCGGAAGGGAGGCAGCCGGAGGAGGGATAGAGAAAAAAGAGAGAATGCAGAAAACCAAAGGGTTCGAAGGCGGAGAGAAGGAGAAGAAGCGGGAGAGAGAGAAAGGGCAGACCGAGGCCTTGCAAAAGCCGCCGCTGCCGGAAGCGTTTGTGGAAGCCGTCGTTGCCAGAAGCCTTTGCGGAGGCCGCCGCTGTCAAGACTCCCTCCGGAGCCTGCCGTCGCCACCGAAATCCCCCTCCGGAGGAAGCCAGGCCGCCGGAATCCCTTCCGGACCCTTGCCGTCATCGCCGGAGGGTCCTTCCTTCTCCTTCACTGGTGTCGCCGCCGTCGAACGAGGCCGGAAGCACCCGGAAATGGCGTTGCGGTGCCGTCAGGAGCTGGAGGCCGCCGAGAAGACACTGTAGCGGGGGGGGGGGGAATAATGCCCCCCCCGACTTTGGTCCAGCGTGGAAATAGGTTGGGGCCCACCCGACAAGAAAATGCAAAAAAAAAAAAAAGACGAAGGGCTGCGGCCACGTGAGAAGCCAGCGCCCGCGGGGAGGTGCCGGACGTGAGCCGCACGTGCGGCTATTGCTGCCGCGGAGAGATGTTGACCCGCAGGTCAACATTCATGTGGGGCCCACTTGCTAGAAGGTTTAAAAAAAAAAGGAAGAGAGGAGGCCTATCGGACAAGCCAATGGGCGCAGGAAGAAGCTAAAGGGCCGGGCCCAACGGAGGCCTACTCAGCTTTGATGAACAGGGTCCGAAGAGGGTCCAATGGAGATTAATTCTTCTTAAAAGACACCCTCAATTTAAATTTAAATAAAAATGCACTTAATTAATTTCACAAACCGAGGAGAGCATCTGGCCGGCTAAAAACCTGCCACATGGTCTCGGCATAAGTTAAAAGAATGAAAATAAATGAGAAAGCAATAGGCCGGCTTTAAGCACGCCTCTTGACCCATAATTCAAAAATAAAATAAAACAAAAAATAAACAGAAATTAAATAAAAATCCATTAATTAATTCAACAAACCGAGACGAGCATCCGGCCGGCTAAAAACCCGTTTCATGGTCTTGGCTTAATTTAAAAGAATTCAAAATAAATAGGGAAAGCAATGGGCCGGCTTTAAGCACGCCCCTTGACCCTTTAAGGTAGACATACAAAGGTCTATTAAAAAGGACCCCAATGTCTTACCATGCCCCAAGAGGGAGTTACTTACCCATTATGCCATGGGAAGGTTGTGCATGATCAACATGCCGATATGCCGAACTATGAGCTAATGAGGTTCATCAATCATGAGATGAGTCCCCACAAGCTTATCAAGAGCCGGGTGTATTCAATCTCAAAACAGTGGGGTATGCCCATAAGTCTATAAAGACCGGGTACATGCCGCCCATGAAATGACGAGTCCATCAAGGATTCAAAAGACCGAATTTCTGGTCAAATTGTAATCATGTCTCATATTGAGAGAACAAATAAAGATTTCATGTTCGGTGCATTGATTGATGTTACAAGGAGAGGGCAATCACATGAAACTCCTGGAGGCAAGACAAGAGAAATTTGAAAACTGTAAAAATCTAAAATCTGAAACCGAACCTGTAAAATTGAAATAAAAATCTCTGAACTTAAAAAACAAAGTCTGCAGTTTAAAATTTGAAGTCCGGATGCCAGAAATCTGGAAATCTCTGAGCATGAAGATTGAAAATCTGAAACATTTAAAATCTGAAATCTAAGTCTGTCAGGTGCAGAATAAAGTCTCTGAAACGCATAAAAATCTGAAATTTGAATCGGCAAATGTGCACAAAATCCAGAAAACTGTAAAATCTGAAAAGTCCATAAAACTGTCATTTGAAGTTGTAAGATTCTGCAAGAGGGCTGGTTCTGAAAATTCCAAATCTGAAATCTGTTTTGGAATGTACAGAATTTGAAGGGGAGCTGAGTAAAAATGTGCAACTTGAAACCTGAAGCTACAATATGCAGAACCGTCTTTAAAAAAAAAACCCAAATCTGAAATTTGAAATAAACATGAAAATCAGAAGTCAGAGTCTGAAAATGTTAAGTCCAGAGTTTGAGATTGAAGCCTTCAAGTAAAATTTGCAATCTGGAATTTGGAGATGCAAAAATCTGAACTTCAAAGATAAAAAAATCTGAACTTCATAGGAGCGTGCAGAATTCTCAAAAGGAAATCTGGAGCAGGGATTGATAAAAATCTGAAGGTTTAAGATAGGTTTAAGATCTGAACATTTCAAATCTAAATAAAACTGCGATTAAGTCAAATCAATTTTAATCAAAACATTCTAAATCAAACCAAATTCAAATTAATCAAACCAAAATTCAAATCAATTCAATTCAACTTAAATCAAAAAATGCAATTCAAACCAAACTCAAAACAAATTAAGTGCTTGCCTTCCATCAAATTCATGGGGTTGTTTTCTCCTATGTGTGAATGCTTATTTTGTGGATGTATGTTTTCTACTCCATGGATTGTTGTGACGTTTAATCAAGGGTATTCGAGTTATCTCGATGTAATTAACGTCGGATCTTCGCACCATCCGACGGGGAGATGTCAAAACAAATTTTCAAAGAACCTAACAACCTCAATGTATAATTTTATACATATCATGGACCCTAGTTAGTACTTTTATGAAATATCATCTATTTTCTTACAAAGTCAATGCTAAGGTCTAATCAAATCTAATCCAAATCCAAAAAGAAAATGAATTTCCAAAACAAAAGAAGAATCTTTTAGATTTTTGAGGTTACATCAATCCACAATGAAATTGTAAGTTGGGCTAGACTCAGAGAAAGGAAAACCACTTAGTATAATGGAATGCGGCACATATAAACCATCATGTCAATTAGCATTGCATCAGCATCTGAAAATGGTCAAATGATATAAAGTAGGAATTAATGCAAAAAAGACTATAATAAAACCACCTCCCATCATCAACTTTAATCAAGACTACAGCTCCATCATCTGTACCGGTATAATAGCTTCCTTTCATCAATCTACATGGCAGATCAATGCAGTCAGCAAGTACCTGAAAAAAATAATAATGTCAATCCCCAATTTCCAATCCATTAGCCTGTAAAATTTTGTATAGGATGCAAAACGCAACAATTAAAGGTTCACAACCTAAAACCTATTATGTTTTACCTTTTCTCTACATATAATTTTGTTCTACTAATTAGAGTTCCTAGTATCATGATAGTTGTGCAAATGCCTAACTTATGTGGAAAGTAAAGATGATTTATTGTATAAGCATGCAATTAATTTGAAATCATCAGTGAAAAATATTCATCGTGGTCTCATTATATTAAACATAACATAGCACATAAACATGAAGCCAAGATTTCATCTCACCAAGCTGATGTTTTGAAATGTCCATTTATACTGTTCTGTTGAACCATGAGAAAGATTGGCAGTATTGAACGATCTTACAGGTCACAGGATAGTGCCTGGGTCAATCTGATCTCATAATTGATTGGTCGATCCTACACCGTGAGCCCAGAATCAGCCCAAAGTGCACCTGATTGATCGTGTTGGACAACCTGTTTGGCCGATCTGTCAAGGGGAGACCCAGATCTGCCTGTAGCGAGCGGTGAGCCTGATTGATCAAATCATCCAATCTGGCCTGCTATGCGCCCCTGGATAGGCCAAGTTTTGGCCATTCCAGCTAAAATTTTTTATTTTATTTTTAACATTTAAGTTTTATATTATTTTTAGTTGCATGTTTATACATTTTATCATGCATTTAGGCATAAATAAACAAGGACCTTAAAGCAAGAAACTTCATGTCGGGATTGAACTCAGCATCAGCCATGGCCGATAACAAAGCAGATTGGATCAGATCAGCCAGATCGGCTGGTCTAAGGGAAGAAAGACCGATCAAATGATGTGGGGCGGAAAAGAAAGTGCCGCCATTGGAATGTTCTGGCAGGTCCAAATAAACTGAAATATACCTGATCGGCTAAACATGGAGCAAACCGAGTTGAAAATTTGTTGAACCGGCGCTAAAGGAGCTAAAACAAGATGCTGAAGTGCTGAAGTGGCCTGGATGGGGTACGTGGCCACAGCCACGTGGCCAGGGTGACGTGGCAATCCAGTGGGTGTCACGCAATTTGTGCCCGAATGGCGAGTGAAGATGTTCTGCTGCGCAAGCTGCAGCGGCATCAGGGGGGTGGTGGAGACTCAGGGCATGCCCGAGCATGTGTGAAGAAGGCAAGGCCGCACTAATCTCAACCGGAGGGAAATGGAGGGGGGTCGTGGCATGGCCTGGTGGGATGCATGCGACAGAGGAGAGTTGTGGAACACTCTTGCAGTGCCTGTGAGCGGCAAAAGGTGCATGAAAGGCACCCAGTGGACAAGGGCTTCTTCATCCCTTCGCATACTTGGCGTCATTGTGACAGTCCAGATGAGCAGAGGATGTCGCAAGGGGCAGACTGGTGCAAGTGGCAGCCGCGGGGTGATCACTCGCAGATCTGAGAGGAATGACGCCAAGGCTATGCTGATTTCTCTTATCCTCTCGCTTCTTCTTTCTCCTCCGTCTCCTTCGTTTGGAAAAGGGGCGGAGGCGGTGTCTTCGCGTGGGCTTGGAGATACAGAGGTGAACTCGTGTGGAGGGGCGCCTATGGGTTGGAAGGGCTTTGTGGGCATGCTCTGGTAGGACCGGAATGGGTGAGGACAAAAAGGGGAAAGGGGAAGAGCAGGAAGCAGGAAGGTGGACACGCACGCGGAAAGGAGAAGGGAAATAGGGGGTAGTAGGCAAGTGAGGACTGTTAAAAAGAATTGTCAAGTGGAAGGGACCGATGTGCCTGGAAACTGTGGAAACAAGGGCGAGATTGTTCGACAACAAGGGGTGGTGATGATAACGGTGGAATTGGAGGTGTCGTCTACAAAGACGAAAGAGGAGGCGGAGGTGAATGGCGGCGAGAGTACTAGAGGGGAGGCTTCTGTAGGACGGGGAGGTGAGGCATCGTCATCTAGAAGCAAAAGAGGGTACCAAGAGGCACAGGGGGTTCGTCGGGTGCTTCAACAGAACGAGAAGGAGAAATAGAATGGCACAGTGGAAACGAGAGAGGAAAAAGAGCCGGTCTATACCGGGAGTGGAGAGGAGAAGGTGTTGGATAGCCTCGATGGACTTTCGAAGGTGAGGGAGAGAGAGCCGGGCATCTCTTGGAGGTGAAGAAGAAGGACCAACCATCGTCGAAAGTATAGACTACCTACCAAAGAGGAAGCGAGGTGGGGCACCAGCTAACTTTGGAGCCACTGTGAAGGAGAAAGCGAAGCAGAGGGAGAGAAAGAGTGAACAATAACAGGCAAAATCATTTCATTGTAAGTATCATCATTCATCTTGGCTCCAATACACCTTATATAGAGAGGCCTATGGGAATATCATAAAAAGGACCCTAATGATAGACATAATTTTCAATTCCCCCTCCCCCCACATCAAAAGAAAATATCTAAAATGCATAAATAAAATTACTAATTATTTTATTACAAAGATATCATCAACTCACAACTCGAACGATGACATCTTCAATTCTTTCATCCGTCGGATCCGACTTGGTCTCCATCATTCTCCCTGGTTGTGAAAAACTTATCTTCGAGTTTTATAGTGCCATACGATCAACACGACCACTACCGAGACTGAGGATGACAATTGTGCAACTCGGGTGATGATGAAGTATGATCGGCAAGCTCCAAAACAATTGCAAATGGTGACCCAAATGGTTTCAAAACAATTGTCAAACTCAGTCTGGGTACTCTGTCAAGAAAACTGTGTGTGGATCTTTTGGAACGGGGTGCCTCAAGTACAGCCTCAGTGGCCAGCTCTATCAACAACTTGACAATCTATCCAGTCAGCTCTGTCATCATAACTCAGTTAGCCTCAACCTTAACGACAACAAGGTCCAACTGCTCAGTCGTCAGCACAGTCAACAGCTTAGTAAACTGCTCAGTCAACTTGGCCTCAAGGACTCTGTCAGTCTCGATCTCCATGGCTCCATATGACTCGTACTCTGCAACAATCTTTGTATTGGCCTCATAAGTCACCTCAATAAGTGTGCTAGTCCACTGCTCGATAGTTGACTGCTGAGAACAAGTATTACTGATGAATATCGGCTCTTTCATTGCCCTGTACTCCTTATGTCGCAGTGTAAGCTCTTAAGCGAAGAAGTCTAGCTCAGTGTGCCGATAGGCACTAATCAGATCCTAAGATGAGATAGTGTAACGGAGGACTATCTCGTACTAGGCATCCTCGACATATCGAATGGTCCACAACCATGTTTTACCTCTGATAATACGAGACTGTAAGCCAAGCTATTATAGACCATTTGGTACAATGCGATCAACTCCAAGAGAGATTGTGACATGTGATTGCCCGAAGAGCTAGACAAAAATACTGCAGCCGGTACCTTGAGTGACAAGATGACAAGTAGTGCAAAGATCCTGACTTGTGAAAATAAGTCGGCGCAGACTCTGATACCAAACTAATATGGAATAGAAAAAAAGCGAGACCATTCAAATGCACCGGTGAACCCAAATAAATTGAAATATACCTGATCGGCTAAAAATGGAGCGAACCAAGTTGGAAATCTGTTGAACCAGTGTTGAAGAAGCTTAAATCAATGCTAAAGCGTTTAAGTGACTTGGATAGGGTACATGGCCATAGGCGCGTGTGGCCGGGGTGACATGGCAATCCAGTGAGCAACGTAGGAGCGTGAGATGATGATGGTATCCCTGGCGGGGTGTCGTGGAGTCACGTAGTCTACACCCTAATGATGCACGAACGCGGCGGCAGCAGGGGGCCGTGGAGACTCAGGGTGTGCTCGATTGTTCGTGAAAGAGGTAGTGTACACGGGCTACGCTAATCCCATCAGGAGGGACCGAAGGGGGGTCATAGTGCGGCCTGGCAGAATGTGTGTGATAAAGGGGAGCCATGGTGTGCTCTTGCAACACCCGCAAGCAGTAGAAGATGCGTGAAAGGCACCCCGTGGGTGAGGGGCTTCGTCCCTTCATGTGCTCGGCATTGTGTGATGGTCCGGACGAGCAAAGGATGTTGTAGGCTGCAGGCTGGTGTAGGTGGCCGGGGGGTTGTCACTAGCACATCTGAGAGGGATTGATGTAGAGGCTAGACCGACTTCTCCTATCCTCTTGCTTCTTTCTCCTCTGTCTCCTGTGTCCGAAGAAGGAAAAGAGGCAATGTCTTTGCGTGGGGTGGGAGATTCAGAGGTGAACTCGCGTGGAGGGGCGCCGATGGGGTGGAAAGGGAGGGTGAGTTTCTGTGGGCGTGCTCTGGTAGGACCAGAAGGGGTGAGGACGAAAGGGGAAAGAGAAACAACCAAATGAGGGAAGGTGGACATGTGGAGGAGGAGAAGGGAAACGGGGGGATGCATAGTAGGAGAGTGAGGATCGTGAAGAAGGGTTATCAAGTGGAAGGGACCGATTTGCCCGAAAACAGTGGAAACATGAGGGAGATCATTCAACAATAGAGAGTGACGTTGATAACGATGGAGGTGGTGGTGTCATTAACAAAGACAAAAGTGGAGGCAAAGGTGAATGACAGCGAGGGGGCTTCTATGGAACGGGGAGGTGAGGTGTCGTGGTCGAGAAACTAGGGAGTGAACTAGAAAACATGAGGAATTCGTTGGGTACTTCAACAGAACGAGAAGAAGAAATAGAATGGCACGAAGGCCACAAGAGAGGTGAGGGAGCTGGTCTGGAGGTAGAGAGAAGAAGGCGCATGACAAGCTCGATGGACTTACGGAGGTGAGAGGAAGAGCCGAGCATCTCCAGGAGGTGGAGAACCAGTCACCGTTGGAGGTGGAGACTACCTATCAAAAAGAAAAGAAGGCGAGGCGCCGGCCATCTCTGGAACCACCAGAAGGGTCGACGTTGAAGGAGAAAGCGAAGACAAGGGAGAGGGAGAGTGAACAATAACATGTAAAATCATTTCATCTTGGCTACATTAAGCCTTATATAGAGAGGCCTATGGAAACATTACAACAAGGACCCTAATGATGACAATTTTCAATTAACCCCTCGAAATATCAAAATAACCCATTTAAAATGCAAAAATAATATTCTAAGTTATACTAATTGTATTATTACAGAAATATTGTCGACTCTCAACTCAAACGGCAACATCTTCAATTCTTTTATCCGTTGGATCTAACCTAGTCCTCATCACATCCCAGATTGATTTTTCCAAAAATTATAAAAAAACAAGAAAATATTCCCCATTGGAGTTGAAATAAGGTGAAAAGGCCGCCTCCTCGTAGTGATAGGGTGGCAACCACTCCCCTACTCATTCTCTACCTTAATCGAGCATGCAAGAAGGAGCATATTGGTCTCCATATCCGATACAACCCCCATTTGCACACGTAGTAGGTCCAAAGACTTGATGTGCACCACTCTCCCTACTCGATAAGAGCAGTGGCCATGGTTACCACTTCAGTGCCGAAAGCAGCTAATCTAAACTGATCCTAGGGAACTTCCTCCTTAAGATTGGATTGGCCAATGCAGATCCCAATCCGAATCAACGTATCATTTATACAATTTTAGTTTAAAATTGCTAATAAATTGTGAAACCACGAAATTAGAAAATATGATATGAAAACATATGGTGTATAGTTTGAAAATTCATTTGGCTTCCACTTATTTGAAAAATGAACTCTCATTATCTTATCTTTGACTACTATGAAAATATATGATATTTCATAGAAAATATTAGTCAAAATATGTGGTACACATATAAAATATGTATATCGAGGTTAGGGTTCATAAAATTTGTCTTTAGGCCTCTCTCTATTGAAAGTTGCGAATTTCTGATGTTAATTACACTGAGATTCTCGGACACCCTTGATTAACCGTCGTAGCAACTTATATAAAGGAAAACATTCATCCACAAAACACAATCACATGGGAGTTGTAACCCCATAAACTCAATGGAATGCAAACTTAATATTTTAAGTTAATTTTTGAGTTTTGATTTATAATTTTATGAGGTGTATTTTAAGATTCTAATATCTTAAGGTTTATGTTCCTTAGTACATTCTTAAATGTATATTTGACATATTTTATATGAGGTCAACTCTTTTAATCCAAAGTCTCTTATTAAGACATTTTAAATTATTAGAGTTGATTCGGATCTGAGCATATTCAAATCAAATTTCATCATGGACTTCATTTAAATTCAAGTCTTAACATCTTAGACTTGGTCAAATTTGTTTAAATCTGATTTTTATGCTATCACATTGAGCACGTTCATGATTATTTCAATTATATTGATTTTCATTCTAAGTCTTGATATTAAGTACTTAGAATCATCTTTTCATCATTTTAACGTCCGACATTTTAGAGTTGATAAAAATCAGATTTTTATGGTATCTGATTGAAGGTGAATTCATTATTGTTTGATTTCATGTTTTAAGTCTTTACATTAAACTTAAGAATTTTATAGATTCAAAGTAAACATGACAAGGTCTTATATGAGACTTAACAAAACTCCCTCAATTTTAGTCTTGGTATTAAGAATTAGACCTAGGAGTTCTAATGGATCAAATTTCTGGAGGCATCTTGATCTAGCTATGTCCTTTCCTCGCCTTTCAAATGATCCATTGGTCTTTGGGATTCGGCTCTGATCATGTCCAACCCATAAATCTAAAGCACTTATGAATATTGATTATTCCCTATCAGTGTCAATCTGATATCTGATATCAGCAATTGGAAGGCATTTTTTTATCTCAACTCGTACTCTCCAGCTTCGCTGTTATTTTATGGTACGGGTCTTGACAATTCAGATACGAGCATCAGACTCAAAACACAGGTCTCTAGACATCTTTGATCTTGGAAGTTCCACTGGGTCAGGCTGAAACCTTAAGGCTTAAGATATTTGCAGCTCAAACCCCCAAACATCTCTCCATGTTCGGATCAAGGCATTGGAATAGTGGGATTCAGACCATCCAAATTTGATCTTCCCACATCCTATCAGACATCTAGCAAGGTACCCAGTCCCTTGAGAGTCTCGGGTCCGAGATCTTGTCCTCAGATCATAGCATTTTCTGATGATAACTTTAGATCAGAGCATCTAGCCTTGACCTTCAATCATTTCGAGCCATCATCCTTTAGGACCTAGACCCTACATGTTCAACTCGTATTCCCATTGGATTTGAATTTTGACCTTGAAAGTGACTTCTTCATTAGTTTCAATGTTCAGATGTTTGGGTCTCAACGTCAGGTTTAAAACCCCTGAAGTACCTCATGAATTAGCATCCCTGGTCTATTTCCTTAACGTCTTTCATACATCCAAGAAACTTATATATAAGAATCATCAAACTTTCATCATGACCCAAAGGTTAAGACATCGGCCCAATCAGTATTTGTGTTAACACATGATATGGACATCTTCATCATCAATTCAAGGATTGGCTCAAGGAAGTCAAGATTGGATAACTGTGATTTCCACATATTCCGGCTCTTTTTTCAAGCATTTTAAACTATAAACAGCATATACCCACAAGACTTGCAAATGTAGACCTTAGAATCTCATCATTTTAAATATCCTAAAAGTCTGAAAATTTCAGATTAGATCTGACTGTGTTTTAATGCCGTGGGTCACTGTTAAGGTCTTTTATCATTAATCTTATTATCCTCCAGGTTCTCCTTGTTTTCACAATTTTCCAGATTTGATATCTTGAAGTATTAATTATATTAGATCCAACAGTGACATACGATATCATGTCGGTTTCAGGTTGTTTAAATTGAACCTGAAATGGGTTAAATTAAACCTTCTTGGGTCATCATAATGGAGACAATCAATACATGTCATTCATGTGACCAAGATTACATTATATCAAAGATACCATTACATCATAATGCCATGTTATATCCATCCCATTTGAGAATATCCATTGCCTTACGTAGGCATAGACTTCTCCCAAAGAAATTTCCCACTCAACCCATAGAGTTTTGGTCCATAATTGACCTCACTCTATATGGGATGGGAATTTTCCCTAGTGGGTTGAGTTTATAAACTCTCCCACAATGGGATGAATCAAGAAAACCGAGTGCATGCTCAGAATCCTTGCCCAGATCAGGTATATCAGGACATACCCAATGATACCCATCCAAAATGTCAACCACATGCCTAAGTATAGGCGTACATCAAATATTTTAAATATTTTTGTACATTACAGCATTCAAGGTCCATCATTTTTCATATTATTTGGGCTGCATAATGCCCTTGTCATCGCGTTGCATTTCTACCTTGGTCCTGATGACCAAATTCCTCAAATACTTCAAGGCCCGGATGGCCATATCTCCACAGGCTTCATATCTTCAACTTCATGGAGTTTCTTTTACTTCATTGAGGCTACCCGGGGAAATCCTTGGCCCATCATATGGGTTCCAAAGATGCCGGGTATTACCTTGCCTTCGTAGCATTGCATGAGTCATATGGAGATCTCCTAGCACTATGCCTCCTGGGAATTTTTGAAACTGAAACTTCAAGATCCCAGGGAGCATGGAATGCCATCTCGCGAGATCTCGCCGAGATCTCGCGAGATCTCAGTCTCGCGAACGGGGCCGAGAAACGAGATTGCCGAGATCTCGCCCCAAGTAGCCTAGTCCGAAAAAAAAATTTCTTCGGGGGGCTTTGCCCGCTTAATACCATAGTTGTCAAGGCGGGAGCCTAGGCGACAAGGCACTACTTGACCAACGCCTTTCGGGGGGCTTTGCCCCCCTGACAATCCCCCACAAAGGGGCGTTGCCCCCCTTGACCCCCATGACCTGACCGCGTAGGTCGATCCGCGACTACTCTGCACCCCCCATTTATGATAGTGTAAACATATTAATACATCTCACTATCACTTATACTATCGCAGATAAAAATGTGCTACAAGTTTAATACCATATTAGTATTTAAATAAAATTGTATACAAGATTAAATCTTTTAGAAACACAAAGATCATTTTTTTGGTATTAAGAATACTTTGTAATTGTTCATTCACACAATTGATGTATAAATGTGTTATATATTTTCATGTAAATTTATTGATATATTCCTATCTTTATAAGATATTATGTTATGTTTCATACATATATACATTTTGATCCGAGAATCGAAGATCTGATCTCCCGAGATTTTTCCTAGATCTCTCCGAGATCTCTTCTCTTTCACCCTCCCGAGATGAAGCCGAGATCCGAGATGGCAAACCTTGCCAGGGAGGGGAGATCCGATGGAATGATGTTGGTTGAGGGGATAACTTTATCTGGGGGGTTTGGCTATACGAGGAAGTATGTAGATTGTAAAAGGGAACACAGGTGTATTCGAGAGATTGGATGGCTCATTTATGGGACCAGTTAAAAATTATTTATGGGAAGGACTGGATATGGTCTATGTTGTACACAGGGTCAAACTCATGCATGACCGAAAGTGGAGAGGATGGTCATCAGACATGTCAATAACCAGCTGGATATTAACATGAGTTGTTCAAGAATATCGGAAGAACATGGACATGTGGAGTGCTCACTGAATTCAGGAATTCTTCATGCATATATCTTATGTGGTCCATAAGACAATCATAAAATTGGAAATAAAAGATACGCACCCGGATCTCTGATTTGATGGACAAGGGGCCCCGCAGGCACCTAGGATGTCTGAAATCTACATGGCCCAAACAAGGCGTTATCCATATGATGGTGAAGGAAAATTAAGAGCATAAAAAATAATTGTCTCTTGTAAAAAAAAATATGGACATGGTTGATTGTGGAACTGCCATGCTGCAACAAATTGCATGGGGTTGGCACGGACGAGCTGGACACATGAAAGGATTCCTCTAAATGCTTATATAATTTAGAAGAGATTAGCAACATCATGAAATTTGGGCCAAGACAGACATGGGGTCTGATGAGAGGAGAAGGACGAGGAGATCTCCATGATACCTTACCTTTTTCTTCCTTTCCCACTTTTCCCTTCAAGACCTGACCCTGCTGCTCTCCAAACAAAGCTGTCAGACCTTCCTTTCTGTTGCTTCTCTTTGCTGCCTCGGTGGTGCCTCTAAACAGAGCTTCCACTCCTCTTCCTCCCGTTCTAGTCCATGAGAAGGTTTCCTTACAAAGACTGCTGGATGGGAGATAGTTTGTGGGGGAAGTGGGCCTGTATGTGCTGTTTTATGTATGACTGAAAGTGGGGCCATGTCCTTTGATCGTGGGAGGATGGGAGCTGTAACCCCCCCCCCCTGATCTTCCTCCTCCTTTTGACTGGAGATCTCATTAGATGTCTGAGAAGCAAGGATTTATCGTGACCATTGGATCATTGGTCATTTGTTCCCTTGATTTGAACATGCTTCTAGTTTTATTGAATATTAAACTCATTGGAGATCCAATGGGACTGTGCCGATGCCTTATTGGACATTAATCCTGTTAAGGTTTCAGCAGGACTAGATCCAAAGCCTATCGGATATTTGAACATGTTAAGGCTCCGGTAGGTTCAAGTTCAATATCTTATTGGGTATTAACTCTATTATTCTTTTGCAAACACCAAAATTGCACGTATTTGAAAGTTAACGGTGCCCTATCCCTTCAGGCTAACATCCTCCCGACCTCTCTCTTGACTTGAATCAAGTCCCCACAATCGGCTGACCTAGTCGGCCCCCGTTCCGCCCTTCTCCTGCTGTCTCCTTTACCGCGATATCTTCTTGCTAGCTTGTGCTACCTGCGTTTTGGTGTATGGCCTGCTCTCCTTCTCCATATCTGTTTGCCATGGTTATCTGCCCCTACTAGAGGACTCATTGGTCTTCAGTCCTATTGCAGCCGGACTTTCTTTGAGGAGGGGTATTAGCAGGTAGTCCTGTTGCTCTATCTGATCATGTGAGTTTTTTTTCTGTCGTAATCTTTTCTCAAATTGTACGGTCGATTGTGCAGCTTATCCTTCCCCTAGCCTTGGTTAGGGAAAAGCATTATCTTGCATTTTCTGATCAGTGCTCAAGGAATAGCCAGGTAGCCATGCCTCCATATATTCTATTGCCCTTTCTCCTTTCAATTTTATTTGACAGAGTTCAGAACTTATGCCGTTGCAAGTCCTCTTGCTCACCTGTTGTGGTCAAAATAGAGGGGTTATTGTCTTCCTTTGCTCTATTAGCCTAAGCAGGTTCGATATCTCATCCTGACATCGAGTTGGATAGACTCTCAACTAGATTTCCTTCTTTTCTAGCTAATGCATCTTCTCTTGCTTATCTCTATTTATCAGAATATTAGCAGGTGCTGTAATAATTGAATTCATTCAAATTTCCTTTGTCATCAAGCTGTTTCAACCAAGCATTTGAGCATCAGACCTATTCCCAGCCAGACTGAATTTTTTCTGTGCTTACCAAGCTTGTGAAAATGTCAGGACTCATGGGTGACCTTGGATAGCTGTTTTAGTATACTTTTTTTTTCTTCATAAGTCTGCATCTTTAAGTCCGTCAACGACTGTACAGGCCCATGGGTGATCGCATTATCTACAAGACATCCCATGATCTGAAAATGCACGTACTCCAGTCCGTTTAGGATGATGCACACACATACATGTATATTCACATGAAAATTTTAGGTGCCGACATAAATATGCTTAAAATTTACTATTATTTATAATTTTATGCAACAAAATTGCTATTTTGACAGAGCAGATATAAATCATATGGTATAGTGCTCATATTGGTTCATATCAAATCTGCATCAGCCAATACATATAGGCCAGAGTGGATCAATCCGCTCCAATACTACCACCATCCTATGTACCTCCAAAAATCATGAAAGACATTTCAGACGTTTGAAGTGCAAACTGAAAGAAAATGCTTCAGGATACTTTCTTCATAGTTGCCAAAAAAACTGCACTTCTTTACTGTTTAATGCAATTGAAGATGGAATAGTAGATAGCCTTTGCTAACAAACCTTCAAAAAAATATTCCAGAATTTTATTGTTCAAACTCATTTAAAACAATAATCCTCTCTAATATAATCCAGATTTTATTATTCCAGTATGATTCTCTTTCCAGTGTGTAAATCATATGGTCCACTAAAAAAGGTTATTGACAAACAAAATTGCTCCAGACTTCAAGATTCAACATTTTCCTACTTCTCCATTGCTAAAGTAGGTCACATACCACCAGTCTTAGAGAAGGTTGGGCATTAAGAGAAATGAAGAGACATTATACTTGTGTCAATTAGCAAGCCATCCATGTAAAAAGTATGCTTTGCTGCAAATGCACCTTTCAGTAGAGAGTTGTTCACGAATGTCAGTCACTCAGTAATCAGTATGTACCTTGAAAAACTGTTATGTGATATCCAGGATGACACCAAATCTTTATCATCTTTTCTGGGGGGATAACACAAGTCTTTTTCCAGACATCATGGCTGATGGTTCTTAGGGATTCGGGAAGGGAGAATATTACAGATTAAGGACATCAAGACTAACAAAAATTAGAGGCACTTTCTCCTAAGATTCCAGGAAAACCGCTTCTACCCACTTTTTTCAAAGTGTTAGTTAATAAAGTAAATTTTTTTTTCACAACATTTTTCAAATGCTACAAGGATAATGGAAAATTGATTGGCATGATGTTCCCATGATATTGCCACCATTTATTAACCCAACATCTTCATCATAAATCGGTCTTTCCACTTTGCAAACAACAAACATATTAATTTAAAATAGTAAAATCAATATTTTCCAAAGAATATAAAAACTTAAATAACATAATATCAAAATTTTGAACTATCAAATGACATGATATATTAATACAGCATTCATCTAAAACAATCAGAAAAAAAGGTAAAATAACTACAACCTGTGAGAACCGAAAAGAGACATCTGTATCTAAACAACGACAAAGCAAAAAAAGATTCAAGAAATCCAACCTTAAACAGCAAAGCTCTGTGGCGTGATAATCCAAATTCAATGTACCCAAGAGGAATCACTATAGTATTTAGAGAAGTGCGCAGTTCACAGCTCTTTCTTCTCCACTTTTTTATCATTGTATTGACATCATCAACCGGACCGCCCATAGCCTCCACAACGATATCAGCTATCTTTTGGACTAGGCCACTTCTTATTGGATCAAGTTTAGGAGTTTTGTATCCCGAGGCAATGGACACGGCTCTTGACTCAAGTTGTTGAAGGCCACAGTCTGAAGTTCGGTTAACAGAAACAACCTCACATTCCACACTATCCAAAACCGATACTGCCTGGAGGTCCACGAGAGAGGGTATTTTTCCCAACAAATTAAAGCTTGAAACGATACCATATACATCATAGAACCCATCACCAATCTTTTCATCATAATTTACAGTGTTGCATCTCTGCAAAATGATCAATTATCAGAGCCATTACAGCTACTCAAAGAAAAAAAAAGCATGCTGAAAATGCAAAGAAAATCTCCATCAGATGGTAGATTAAAACAATGTTTCTTTTGCTGTATACCCAAAATTAACACTACTATATAGATAGTGTAACTCATGATGCCATTTCATGAAACTCATTTCATAAGGATTCAGATATACCTGGCGTGTGTATTCCTGATTTTAATAAATGGAATAATCGTGTATCCTTAACCACATTGATGTGACCTCAAGTTTTAAAATTCAAGAAAATCCATGTTATTCCTTGTTGGAAAAGAATTTCTTTATATTTGAGTTTAGCATTGACTACTATGAAAATATATGGTACTCGATAAGAGTATTAGTTAATTTGGGTGATATGAATAGAACTTACTAAGTAAGTTCCACGGATCTTCCAAACGTTGACATAGGAAATACCCTATCACTTGGACCACCTGAACCATACATTTGTTTATTTGTTAAGGTTCTTTGAGGTTCTTTGAAAATTTCTTTTTTAACCTCTCCCCATCGAAGTTGTGAAGTATTGTTGGCACCGAAAATTTTCAACATTTTGGGCCTGAGTTATGCCAAAATACCAATGAAGATGAAGGACATGTCTAGCTCCTCATAAAGTCGAGGGTTTAATAAAATGAGAATGATGGGATTCAAATAGAGTAAGCCCAATAATTAGTCCCAATAAGCATACATAGGCCCAATAAGCCAAGATGAAGCCCAAAATCAAATTTCTACAGATTTTATGTTCCTCAGAGCAACGTATGTCAGAAAATAGCCCCAGAAAATAAATCTCCCAAATTTGGGACTTATTGGGCCAAAAATATCAAAAAGGACCCACATGGCAGAAATTTATGTTTTTGGGTCAGTTGCATAAAAAAATGAGTCCTAGCAGCAGATTCAATGTCCTTGACATATTTGGGACAAGCCAAATGTCTACAATAGGACCAAATATCTTATTGAGCCAGATTTGCCCAAATGGACCCATGCAGCATAATCCAAGGATTGCAAGATCGGAATCGGCCACCGGATCAGTGGGTACCAATCCGATCCGGATCGGATCGGTCCGGTCCGATTCTGAGCTATCTGCCTGAAGAAATAACGATCCGGAATCGCTTTGGATCGGTTCTTCAAAAAGTGCTAAAACCTAAAAAAATATCGAAATAAAGTTATAGATCGGATTCTGATTTGATCTAGCCATCTAGGCCATTTTGGGGGCGAAATCAGCCCAAACCTCCCTGCAAATGGTGCCGCAATGGCCATCTTCCCCACCCGATAACCGGTGACTTAAGTCACTAGACCGGGTCTGACCGGTTTGGTACAGTTCTACGGGTCCCGATGGACCCAGTAGCCCCATCTTCCCCTCCTGACATGGCGGCCCTAGCATTTTCGGTTGATTCTGGCAAGGAATCACTAGAATCGTTCTAGAATCAACCGATTCGAACGATTTCGGCCCTAATTTTGACAAAAAAGACCGATTCCAATGAATGTTTTTTATCTAAATCAATGATTCCGGCAAGAATTGGATCGGCCATGGCCGATCCGATCCAAGAATCAGCCAATACCGATCTGAATCGGCCGATTCTGCAATTCATGACATAATCACTATCAATTATATTTATTGGGCCAAGAATGTCAGGAGATAGACCCAGATGGCAAATAGAAAGTCATCAATGTTTATTAGGCCCTAAATAACATAAAATAAGCCAAGATAGTTTATTTGGCCAAAGATGTAAGTAAATTGGCTTAGGTCTTGAAATCGTCATATTTCATGTTTATTAGAGTCAAAATGTCAAAAAAGATAGCCCCAAATGACACATCTAATAAGTGCCAAAATTATTTGGTCACAGGTACCAGAAGATGGGTTCAGATGGTAAAATCTCATTTTCAATGCTTATTGGGTCCAAATGTTTGAGATCGTACCTAATAACAAAATGATGATGTCTGGTCCCGATGAGTTAATATTGATGAAATCCCAACTTAGTTGGAAAATATGACCAATATATGGCCAGATATTTGCAAAAAATCAAATTTGCCCTTCTCCGAACTTGATTGCAAAGTCGACATATTTCATGTTTATTAGGCCAAAAATGTCAAAATATAGGTCCAAACGGCAAAATCAATGACTCGGATGTGTATCAAGTCACAAGTGATGCAACTTGGGCCCAGATGATTTATTGGGCCAGAGATGTTGGAAGATGGGCCCATATGGCTTATTGGGCCAAGAATCCCAAAAGATGGACCCAAACATCCAGTTCAACAAATGTTTGGTCATCAGATTGTAGAAATCTAATTGTAGAAAATGGACCCGGATGACAAAATTGTAGAAAATGGACCCGGATGACAAAATTCCAAATTTGGTGCTTAGGACATCAGACTCAAATCGAAAATCCGATCAATACTCATCGAGTTATTCACAAAAAACCAAAATTTAAGTTTCTCCGAAGCTCTTTTGGATAAGGTACTCGATAGATAAATGATGATCGGGAAGCATCAAAGCTCAATTCTAACTTATGCCATGATCATTTGGGCATTTATTTAACAATTATGGCTTGTCGGGCCTAAAATGACAAGGTTGGCCCAAATGACCAAAATAGCCTTTTCCAGCCTTATTGGGCCCGAGAGGTCTAGGCCCAGCCCATTATGAAATGAGCAATCATATAAGAACTAGGAAAGTTAGTATATGCGGAAGACAAGATCGGTCCGAAAATCCAGTCGATATTTTGCAAGATACATGCAAAATATCAAAATATGAGCCTCTCTGGAGCCCATCATATCAAGGGCAAAATGGTCCAAGTGATCCAAAATCGACCCGAAAAAGTCAGAATTGAAATCAGATACCAAATACACTGATTAAGGTATTCTTCAGCAAATAAGGGTAATTTTGTACTTTTCCCCGAATATAAAAAAATAAGTTCATAAAACTTCAATAAGTCAGAATGATATATGAAATCAAGCTCGATCGGAGCTCAATCATGCCCCAGATCTTATTTATTTGGGCATTAATATGATAGTTGTATCATATGAAATGCAATGACAAATATAATAGGGTGTTTGGTAACTCTTTTAATTTTGAGACAATCTCATTTTTGAAATTAAGATTACTTAACTTCTCAATTTTAATTTTAAAATAAAAAATCTAATTATTCTGTGTTTGGCAAAACTATCATAAATTTTAAAATTTATAAAGTAATGTTTGGTTATGATTTTAAAATCAAACATCCATTCTCCCTCTCTCTCTCATCTGCCGCAGGGTCCCGAAGCTCTGCTCCGGTGATCTCTCTCTCTACTGCCGGAGTTCAGCTCCGGAAGATTCTTCGATCTCTCTCTCTTCTTCTTCTTCTTCTTCTTCTCCTATCCACGGACTCCGGCAGCAACAACAGCATCCAGTTGTCCAACGGCGGAGATGAGGAAGCAGAGCCCATGTCCATCTCCGACTTCCACGGCCCCACACCGCCTAACTTCCTCCCCACGCCAGCTCCCATCTGCCCACAACCTCCTCCCCGCACCGGCAGCTCCCTATCCCCCTATCCCTCCTTCTTCCTCGACCCTCTTTCCTCCTATGTCGACGGCTTCACCCGCTCGCCGTTGCCACCGTTGTCAAACGGTTCCGACGCGCTCCACAACCTCGACATGCCACCATGGGCGAGTGGCCAACTCCGCACGTTGGCGGACTCTGATTGCATCGGTCTCGAAAGTGGCCTGCTGGGATTTGCACCGCCGCAGTGAGACGGCAAGGGAGGGGAGACGGCTGGAGCGGGTCGAGCGTGGGGAGACAGCGAGCATGGCGAGACGAGCGCAAAGAGCCGGCGAGGGGGGAAGACGACGAGCACGGGGAGACGAGCGCCGGGAGACGGCGAGGAGGTCGAGCGCAGGGAGACGGTGAGAAGGTCAAGCACGGGGGAGAGGGCTAGTGTGGGGGCGTCGAGCGCCTCTCTCTTGAAAATAAAACAACCGTTCCCTTGTTTTATTTTCCGGTTGTTTTATTTTCGAGATAGAGATTAAGAGGACTCTTCGTTTCTAAAAAAAAGAGAACATTTCAAAAAAGTAACCAAACAGGTTCCTTTCTCCATTTTTAAAATTTAGAAAAAAAATAAGTAAAAGACTGTATCCAAACACCCTATAAGCCATTGGATCAACCATCAAGGTGTTGATGAAGAAAGAATACCAATCCAACAGGATGCACATTTATTAAGTAATTGATCATCTCTTATTTGGCCCTTAGAGGGATTTAAATCCTACTTAAGTGAGGATTAATGTGAGCCATTGGATATATGGAAGATGATGAGATATTAGGTCAAAGGAGAAGCATGCGATCCTCTCTCCCACAGCCTCATGAACCAGGTCAAAGGCTGTCATCAGATGCTACAAAGAGGGAGAAGTGGGAGAAAAAAAACTGCCGCACACCACTTCCCTACTTCTACCCATGCACACAGCACACCACATCCCCCACTACCTCATGCCTTCACATGGAAACAACTGCTTCTCCCATCCAAGAAGACCTGCATGTGCTGTCGTCCCCATCCTCTATAAAACAGACCCGTGCACACCACCTTAGGGGGTTGGGGTTGGTGATTCTCTGGAAGAAGTTAGAAGATCATCCCGGAGGAGAAGCGTACCCCTCTTCCATGCACCCTGTTACTGCGCCTCCCTCTTGAGGCTGCGATGACAGGAGAAGGAGACGCCATCACCTCCTCCTACTGCTCCTGATGATGCCATCAATGCTTCATCTTCCTCCTGATGGTCAGAGGTGCTGCTGCTGCCTCTCTAGCTGCTCTAATGAAGCCGACAGATGCTCCTCCATGATGCTGCAGCATCACTTGCTGCCACTGCGGATGCATGCAGGCCCTAAAAGGAGAACCCATGTTGCTGCCAGTGGGTACCAATGCTGCCTTCTTCTATCCCATGCTACTGGCTGATGCTATGGCCGATGCTGCCCCTTGGATCTGTTGTTGTCTAGAAGAAAAGGGGGAGGCTGATGCCTCATCCTCCCGTTGATCTACTGCTGCCAAGTGCCACCTACTGCAGCCATGAAGCAACCCCTCCATGCTGTCATGCCATCCCTTGCTGCCCCTTCACTGCAGCAACAATAGGAGAAGAGGAAGAGGAAGATGAAGACTCTTCTCCTTCCTGCCATGACCGAGGGTTGCTGCCACTGCCGGATCCTGTTGCTGCTAGAAGGAAGAGCTGGAGAAGCCCTCAACACTGGCTAGTGGCTACTGCATGCTGATGTTGCAGCACAAGGAAGAAGAGGAGGAATCAACAGCCCTTCTTAATGCTGCCGCCTATGCTCCTATGCAATAGAAGGGTGAAGAGGAGGAGAACCGAAATCCTTTCCACCCATATCAAGCCCATAACTGGTGGTCATGTAGACAAGGTTACACCTGGCCCCTTAGAGCCTATACGACGGACTAAGAGTCTCCCCGTGTAGTCTCAATGAAGCAAAAAATGCCATGAAGCTGAAGATATGAAGCTTATGAAGATATGGCCATCTGGGCCTCAAGGAATTTGAAGACTTGGTCATCCAGACCAGGAGAGAACTATGACATGATGACAAGGCCAAAGGAGGCCCAAATGACACGATAAATAAAGATCTTAAATATTTGAACATATGAAAAATATTTAAGCCACATGATATATGCCTATACTTAGACATGTGAGTGGTATTTTGGACGGGTATAATTGGGTACACCCCGATATACTTGATCCGGAAGGGGGCTCCGAGCATGCACTCAGTGTCATCGATCCATCCCAAAGTGGAAAGAGTACACGTACTCAACTCACTAGAGAAATTCCCACTTTATCTATAGTGGGGTCATTTATAGACCAAACTCTATGGTTTAAGTGGAGAATTCTTTGGGAAAATCCATGCCTATATAAAGCAAGGGATATTCTCAAATATGATGATGGGATGGATGAAATGAGTTGGAATTTTGTGTAATGTCGATGTAATCCCAATCATATTAATGGCATTATGAGTAGAATGTCTCCATGTTCATGATTTAAGAAATACTAATGTAACCCACATGATCTATATGAAAGGGAGTTAAAAGTAATAAATCTGAAAATCATGAAATCAGAATCTCAAAAGGTACCCCAAGTTCCATAACCGAAAGATGCTTAAACCAGATTACATATGACCAAACCTAAGTAAAAATCTGTCACCCCTCAAAATCTGAAAACATGAGCTTTCGGAAAACAAAAAAAATCTGGGAAGCAGTAAATCCTAACTAAATGTTGGTACCAGATGTAAGATCAATATCAGATCTTAACGTATGAGGTTCTAGGATAGACAAGCTCTTGGACCCGATACATTTAAATGGGTTTCAGATTTGATTAAATGTTGAGGAATCTTACTTCCAGGTCATTAACACAAGTTTTAGATTTGATCAATGGACGCTCAATATGAAACCAGACCCTTCAGAAGATAATTCCAGATATGCTAAATGAAATACAAGGAGATCAAACATAAATCAGGTCATGTGCATATGAATGGTAATCTGATCATTGCAAAAGTGTGCAGGTGACAGAAATACCAACTTTGTGAGTCGGAAATTGAAATATGATCCCCATAGATGTTCAGAACCTGATGGCAGATGACAAAAAAAAGAGTGTTCAACTCTGAGCATGCTTAATCTCATGTTCAGTCAAAGAATAGGTCCTAGCCTGGGCAGTTTAAGTATGAATTAGTTGCTGAAGAATATGATCTGAAGGTGCTATGAATTGCTTAAGTTCATGGCCAATGGGTTTAATAAAATATGAAGCAGACTGATATATGCAGGAATAACATAAAATCCACCGAATCTTAATGTTTAGGATGATCGGCGTATGAGACTCCACATATTCTAAGTCTTGAGATTCCCACCATGGTTATATAAATAAACATGTGATCAGATTTCCAAAAATGCCATAAGACCAGATTTTAACAGTTTAAGTGAGATGATCAGGTCACATGAAATCTGACTTTGATCTAATGGGTCTAATGTTAAGGCTTTGAATTAAAAGAGTTAAACCCATAATAATCAGAATTTCATTTCACTAAGTCCAAAATATTAAGACTTAGATTACAATGAAATTTGATCCGAATATGTTCAGATTGGAATTAACTCTAATAATTCAAACTGTCTTGATAAAAAAATTTAAGTTAAAAGAGTTAATTCCATATAAAACACGTCAACAAATTTGATAATCCACCAAGGAACATAAACTTTAAAATGTTGGAATATTAAAAATATATATACACCTCATAAAATCATTGAATGAAACTCAAATCAAACTCAAAACACTAAGTTTGAGTTCCATTGAGTTTATGTTATCACTCCTATGTGATTGGATGAATGTTTTCTTTTATATGAATTGCTACGATAGTTAATCAACGGTGTTCGAGAATTTCGATGTATTAACATAGGAAATTCACAACTTCTAATGAAGAGAGGTCCAAAGACATATTTAATAAACCCCAAACCTCAACACTTATATTTTATATGCAAACCATGTATTTTGGCTAATATCTATAAAGTATCATATATTTTTATAGTAGCCAAAGATAAGAAGTCATTTCCCAAATAAATGGAAACCAAATGAATTTTCAAACCATCCAATACGTTTAGTGTTTTAAACTTAGTTTGATTTGATTTTTTAATTGAGTTTGTTTGAAATTTTGATTTGTTTTTAGGTTGAGACTTGGCATCTTTTTATCTTTGAGATTTTTGGTTCAGGTTGATTGAAGTTCATTTTGTGGGCTTGGTTTATTTGAGATTGGTTGTTTGTTTCATTAAAACTTGGTGTTTTATTTTGGGATTTGTTTTCAGTTGTATGCTTGGCTTAACGTCATTCCAATTTGAGGTATTTTGGGCTTCATCCTTGTTGTCTTTCGGATTTAATGGTTTTTGAGAATTTTTAATTTAAATTAGAGGGGTTTGAAGAATTTTCAGATTTGGGGCCTATAAGTTTTAGGATTTGAAGTTTCAAACTTGATTAGGATGTGAATTGCATGGATTTGGTTTGAGGGTTGACGATTTTAATTCCATCATCAGGTTCAGCATTCTTGTATCCCTTTTGAGACTTTTTGGCTTGAGATCCCATATTCCAGATTCTTTTGGATTGATAATTTGGGCTCTAAGTTTGGATTTGAACTATTTCGGATTACTTGTTTGTTTGGTTAAGACTTGATGTCTTTTACCTTTAAAGTTTGGTCTGTTGTTATGATTATGACTTAGGGTCTTTCATTTTTATTTTATGTTTGGTTTGAGTCGATTAAATTATTTTATTAGAATTTGGCTCACTTCAAATGGTGTTTGTTTTAATGTGTTTGTGAAATTTTGAGTTCAGACCTTAATGGGTTTTCATATCTTTGAATCTAGAAGCTTGGAATTGGAGTTGCAGTTTCAAAACTCTAAAATTTTATAGTTCTAGTTCTAAGTTCCAGATTTGGGTTTTCCATTTTTTAAATTGAATGTTTAAAATTCCTATTTTCTTCTTTCTCTTTTTTTATTTTAAGTTTATCAGGATTGGAAGTTAATTCTGACTCATCTCCATATTTGTTATTATGAGCTCAAGAAATTTTTATTTGAGACTTTTGTTTAAATTTCAAACTCATGATTTTCTTTGTTTTGACTGGGACTTAGCAGTTTGAGAGTTGACTGAGTTCCCCTTTTTGTGCTTGATTCACAGTGTAGTCCGGGATTTGATAATTTGAGTTCTGGCTGGGGAGTTGAGACTTTTTAGTTTTGATTTAAGACTTAGTTCCATACTCAATGATTTTAAGCTTGAGATTTGTCAGAATTTGGATTAAAAAGGGTTTGAGCTTGATGTTTTGACATTTCCGTACTTATTTCAGATCTGAAATCTTTGGTTTGACATTCCAACTTTCAAATTCCTTTTGGGTTGGAGGTTTGGAGATTTGAACTTTAGCTCTGAAGGTGATTTGAGATTTGAGATTTAATGTTTGAATCACTTTCAGGATTGAGATTTTAACTTTTATCCTTTTTGATTCAATTGTTCGAGATGTTGGGTCAGGCTTGCAATTTTAGCACTCTTGCTTTCAAATTTGGGATCGAGGATCCTGAGTTGCAGATTCTTTAGACTCTTGAGGTTTCAGGTGACCGTTATTCTTGCAAACTTTAGGTTTGGTTGATTTTTGTTTTTGAATTGGCAAATTTACACGTTTACACAAATCACAAATCCCTGAAAAGTCTTGTGACATCATATTCTCACCAAATAGGTCCCTTGGAATTCCACAAAGTCTTGCAATACCAGGCATCTCCGAAACTGATCAATTCCATTTTTTTAATGAAGATTCCACATCTGAGCATTCCGTTCCTTGTGGTTCCTTAAGGTTTGTGAATCTGATTTTTTGGGATCAATGGCTCAGATACAGAATGGTCATCTCCCCCACATCTTTTTAACCTTTCTGAATTTTCAAATATTTGGATTTGCCAGAATCATTATAATACCATTTTACTAGAATTTTTTTTGTCAGTTTCTGGATTTTCATCAAACTTTCATATCCTCAGATGTTCTGTTTGCCAAGGGGTTCTGATTCTTATTCGAATTCTCATAGTTCGGTAGGTTTCAGCTCAATTTTCAAAAATTCTCCAGATGTTCAAGTTTTTGGTCATTCGGATCCATTAAGTTTCAATGTTGCAGATTTTCTCTTTTTTTATGTTTGCATTACTCCAATTTCATAGGGCTATTAATGCTCCTCTCAACATCAAATGTGCATCTGACATGACATTCTTCATTGCTTGCTCAAATTGAGATACATATACATGGAAGGAAGACATGAAAGCCATAATTCCCATGAATTTGAATAAATTAAGACTAAATCCATTTGGCCTTTAAAAGGCATTATGGAGTTCAACTCGTTGATTTAGGATATAATGTACTCGGCCTGAAGTAGGCATGTGGAAATTCTTCCCATTGATTTAGGAATGAGTAGGCCGTTGTCCTCCTCTGGTAAAAACCTAAGTTTTATGTTTTGAGCTTTTTTATTCTTCCACCTATATTTTCTCATTTTTTCCTTCAAGTTTATCCTTTTAACATCTATTAGTGACTTTTTAATCTTTTCTATACTTCCTATGCTTCAGTGTCTAAGAAGTTGCAACGTCTCTAGGGCGTCGATGATTTCCACCCTTATTATTTTTGTTTCTTCAAGCATTTTTTTTTTATCTTCTACATATAGTAGAGACATTGTTTGATGTTTGGATGTTATGGTTCTTATAAGTTTTTTTATAAGTTTTTTGCTATATGTATTCTTTCTAAATGTCAATTTTATGAGTCCGGATCAGCTCAGTTCTCCGGTGGAGGGAATAGCCTCAGTCCCCAATCAAAGATGACCACAACCTATAGGCCATTTAAGTGGCGGTTCAGTAACGGTTCAATGAACCGTTACTGAAAATGGTTGAACCGTTATTGTTAGTAATGATTTGCACTGAACTTGATAATGATTCAGTAAAGGGTCAAAAACAGTTCAACCATTTATATTTTTGGAACAGTAGTGATAGTGAACCGTTACTAAACCATTATTGATGCTTTGCTAACCCATTATTGAACCAAGTGCAACTCGTTACTAACAATAACAGTTCAGCCCTTTTTAGTAAGGTTCATTGAACCATTACTAAACCATCACTTAAGTGACCTGAAAGTTAAGGCCATTTTTTATTAGAGACTGAAGTTGTTCTCTCCACTGGAAAACTGAGGTAATCCGGACTCTAATTTTATTAGTTCTTATAATTTATTTAAATTTTTTTATATAATGGTTAGTTGTATGAATCTACTTTTTTCTTCTTCTTACATTTAGAGTAGATATATACATGTATATAAACACCTAATGCTACGCCTTGACCACCTGGCACCTAGGCAACGCTTAAGCGGCCGCTTTGTCGTCCAAGTAGATTTGGCACCCTTCACACACCTTGTTGCCTTGACAACTATGAGTCAACAAAACTGTCCAAAATTTCAAGCATGCTAAAATTTAGATTACATATTAGCCTTTTTATTTGTTAATAAAATTATTTACCTTAATTGTGAATGGACTAAAAATATCACTACACATTGACCTTGTGCTTCTAATTTTCCATGCTGCTAGTGGATTAACAATAAAAATGCCACGCAATTATGTAGAAAAAAGCTTTAGAAAAAAACTCTTGAAACTTCCTTTTTGAACATGACTGGGATGGCCATTTTCATCAATGATAGAAGGATAAAAATTTGCATGCTTCTACAGGGGGTAGAAGAAGGACAAGTCCCTCTTCGAGGAAGAGTATCAGGTGCAAACTAATTGTCCACAAACTCTTGAAATCTCCTTGAGACCACGGGCGAACTGGGATGCTGCAGGCACACACACTGTCTCCGGTAGAGTAGAAACAAGAGGTGAATTAGACTTGCTTGGGCTCAATTATGTGGGCAGATGAGATGAGTTCAGCTCAGAAATCGTTGAAAGAACTTTAATAAATAAAATGCTTTGCTTTCTTCTGTACAGCATATGTACAACGCATAGGAGCCAAATTGATAATGCAGGCTTTTCTAAGCAGCTTACGGGTGCTACTACTGTATCTATTTTGTCTATAAATCCGAACAGCAAGAGTCTATGTAAATCACAAGATTTCAGCAATCTGTGGACAAAAGACGACCAACAGCCTCTTATTCAACACTGCGAAATCCATTTCACCAATTACGTATGGAGTATCACGTCGATTTCGTCCACCGATTGAACATCACTAGAATAGTACTTAGTAATCCGTAAATTTTGTGTCGGGAGGCATCACTTACCCAATACCTAAGCGAAAGCGCGTCCCCGAAAGCGTCCTCCTTCCTCTCCCCGTCGATTCCCCTCGTAGTCACCTCGTTACACGAGAGGCTCATACGCTTGGCGGCCTCCATCTGCGCCAACTCAGGATCCTCCCTACCGTCGGGATCCGACACGCTGATCGCCAGCGCGAGCTGCACCTGATACTCTTCCTCGAAGAAGGTGAACCCCCGCTCGCCGTCCCCGGCCCGCTCGCCCTCGGCCCGCGACTCCGACGAGGACGGCTCCAGGGATCTGCCCCTCGACGAAGAGACCGGCGAGGTGGACGAGGAGGAGGCGGACGCCGCGGGAGGAGTGGCGGGGGGCGGGGGCGGCCGCGGACGGGGCGCCCGAGGGGTTCCCACGCGGTGGTGATGGCGGTGATCGCCATGGGCGGCGTTGCCGCTCTCCGCGCCGCCGGCGGCGGCGCCTCCGCTACCGATGTGGAGTTTGCGGAGGAGGTGCTTCATCCTAGACATGGATCATTCCGGGGCGATCCGATCATCCGCGGGAGCGTGAGCGTGAGGCTTCGCCTCCTGCAGCTCTGTTGCCCCCGTCTCTCAAACGAGGGGAGAAGATTCCATTATTCCGTGCGGGGGACTTGCAGAAGAAGCCACCGTCGCCACCACCACCGCCACCACGTACTGCTCCGCTCGTACACACAACGGGAGAAGACCTGACCAAGGGTATAATTACATTAGATTAAATTAATTTAACCTGTAAATTCCCATCGGCGATCAAGGGGGACCGCATCCTTGACACTCACCTGTGCGAGCCCCCTCCATACACACCCTCTTCCGTATGGTCTCATCCAATAATTAAATGTGTTATTTTAAATAATTTTTATATTATAAAATTAATTATTATTTGAATATTGATAAAAAGTCATGTTAATATTTATTTTAAATTGAGCGTATAATATAAATTAATCATCAAGGACTAGCGTATATTGACATGGTGTGTATAGATTATCAAGGACCAGCATCGACCACCAAAAAAAAGAAAAAAGCCTAACATCGGGACTATGTGACGCCGGCGTCGTCCAGCTGGGAGACACCTGCACACCATTGGTTAGAAGATGACAGGAAAGCCTACTTTTTTAAATTTTTATTTTTTAAAACTAAAAATACGAGTTAATTACGTGGCCGGGATTGGGTAGTCAAAAGTCAACCGACTCGGGTGCGGATGTTGCCAACTTGGGCACTGTACGCCGCGACGGGCATGCTCCTCGTGCGCATAAGGAAGTAGCTTGTTTACGGTAGGGCCAAGCGACCGGGTTCACGCACAAAGCGCAGAGGCGCCCGCGGGACCGGATACTCTGTGCACTCCGGTGTGCACCTCAGTACGTACCACTTCAACAAATCATCTTATTATAAATTCAAATAACTTGTTTTCAATATATTTAGAATTGTGAATATAAATATTATTTTAAATATTAATAAAAATAATAAATATTTTAATATTTTTAAATTATATTAAATTATAAGTTAATTTAAATATAATATACATTCAATATTAATTTATATGAAATATTATATTATATAATATTTATTTATATTCATAATTTTAAATATATTGAAAATAAGTTATTTGAATGTATAATAAGATGATTTGCTCAAGTAATGTGTACTGAGGTGCACACCGAAGTGCACGGAGATCCGTCCCGCTGGGAACGTGGATGACGTGGAGCTGGCGAAGGATGTCCGCGGAAACGTGGCCAGCGAGGCGCACTGGTCCCGGTTAGGGCCACCCCTCCCCGACCTGTCTGACCTGGCAGCTGTCCGGTCGTAAAAATGACGTCACGCGGAGAAAAAGAGTTAAAATAGGTTTCCCATAAAAAAGATAATACCGACGCTGAAATTTTTGAAGGGCAACGGATAGAAAATAAAAATACGACAAGTGTGGAGAAAGACGAGAATAAATACCCTTTTATTGAAAATAAATATCATGCATGACTGTTATTCGGGTGCCTTATATTTTCACAATTTTTTGTCGCACGCCTGACGTCAGAAATGCCTTTTTTTAATAAATTCAAGATCATGCCAAGCGCCAGGATCTAATCCAGGCCCGGATGGTGGTAGCAGAAAAATATCGTGCAAGTAAATATCTAAATTATTTCGTTACAACAATGTGAAAATAAAACTGTCACTTAAGTCGAACATTACTCGGGATTCTGAATTTTCTTGCTTACTTTTGTAACAAACAATTGAACGATGATCAAAGACGACATTAATTTCTTATCTTGTTCAACTCCGTCGTGCGGCCATGATGAACATATTTATCGCATACTCCCCGAATGTCCTTAATATTTTTAGTTGCGCCCCAACTGTTAAATTTTTAATTACAATCATTTCTAGTATGCAATCAACTTATTTTTTTTTCCGGTCAAAGGTAATCGGAGAGACCACGTGGGAACAGCTCGAGGACCTCGTCTTCATGTTCTACTGGAGGAGAAAACGAAACCTTAAATGAGTATTTTTATTATATTTTGACCAGAAAAGATAACAATTACGAATTTGGTTTGACTTAAAATATTTAAAATGTTAATTGCACCTATGTAAAACATAAAATCTTAGTTATCCACCATCTAAATAAAAAGTATATTAAACTACTTAATTTTAAGTGATTTATTCAGGAGCTACTATTACATTGGTATGCTAGGCTGTCCATTTGTTTGGCTGGATTGATTTCTATATATACCTGTAAATTGGTTGCATATTATATATTGAGATCTTTGATAAAATGTAATAATATAATAGTAATTTTTTAAACCACTTACTTTTAAGTATTTCATTATATTTTTTTTGTTTTCTGAGATGAATTGCTAAAGGTTTTGTGTTTCACACCATAAATTTGAGATAGAATTAAGCTTTTAAATATTTTATTAAACCAAATAAAACGTTATCCTAAGAGAAAATATTACACATAGGTTTTTTTTTCATATATTTGTTAGTGATAGTCAATTTTCTTTCCTTTTTAGATCGAGTCCCAAACATAATCGAGCATCCTAGTTCCCGTTAAATTTATTGAGTTTATCAATCCAAAACAACATCCAGTTATCTATATCTTTCACTGCAGACAAGAGACATATCTCAAGGCTGAGATCAGGGATCTGTTCCTCCATAATGCAAAGAGAATGTTGCAATCAGTGGGATGTTTAGCAAGTCCTTGGCAGGAAAAATTTGTGTCTATTTGAATGTAACATTAACCATCAATGTTTGTATTGTTTTTTACAGTGGGTATATACCATCAAAATTGACGATGAAGATGATGTATATATCTAACCGTAATTAATATAAAATAGCACAGTCTTAGTTTTATTTTTTTAAATGCTCTTATCGAATGGGCTCTTAAGCTTCAACTCTATTCATCTTGTCATATCATCAATCAAACCTGCAACAACACATACGATGATGATACGTATTCAATTATGGCGGTTCCTTGCTTTTCTGAAAAGTTGAAAACAATAAAATTATAGGCTTATGGGATACTTGGCTGCATGACAACTTGAGTTTTTCCAATAAAACTTGTTAAAAGGATATTTGGTAATCATTTAAAAATACTTTTATTGAGAATTTTATCTTGGACAAAAATGTGAAATTTTCTTTTTTTTGGTCTCTCGCCTTTTATAGGTCACTACTCTTTTTGTTATAATATCCCACCAAACATTATAATTTCTATATAATTTTATCTTTTATTTTATATATTTTATTATGAAATTACTTAGAAATTACTGTTCAAGGTTCGGTGGACCAAACATCCAATGTATAGCCCATTCCATTCGCTTCCCTCCGAAGCTCCTGGCCAGCCCATTTGAAGAGCCCATTTTTTCTAATAACTTATTTCACCGTTCTTAAAAATAATTGTAAAAGAGAGCTCCATCCAAATGCTAAGGCAGATCTGATAACAATCAGCTTAATTCATCACAAGATTTTCAAATGTATGGGATAACAAAACTTAATGAGGTGTCGAAGTCTATGATTATGAATCCAACCTGTGGCTCTTTCTTTAGAATCATAGTTGGTTAAATAAGGTTCAGGTATTATACGGTAAAAAAATGTTCGTCAATAATTCGGTTAAAAATAAAAAAATAGTTGATTATTCAGTCAAACATTCAGACACTTTTAAAGTTTGGTATATTATATACGTACAGAATATAATACAGTCATATTTTAATAATAAGTACCAATAATTCTGACTATACAAATTTTCAAACAAAATTTAAAAATTATATACTTACAATTATAACATCACAACAATGTATGATACTTTCAAAATGTATAATAAACACTATTTGAAAGACACAAGGTCCATAAAGCATAAAAAGATCACATGATCCTCAAAATCTCCGAGGATAATAATGTTAACAATGAATCTAAACAAGAGAACATATTAAGTAACACAATTTCATTCAAAATAAACAAAAATTATTTATAATTAAATAATTTAGTCAAGAAAATAATGTTCATATTGAGTTTTCTATGGATTTTGAGTTAAGTCTTCATATTGACTATTATTGATCCAGAAATCTTCTCATCATTGTGTTTCAATGACATAATCACAAACAAGTATACCAATATTATCAAGATTAATTGGCTTCAACTCTTCTTAAAATTTGACACCATCAAAGAATTCATTCTTACATAAACCAAATCTTCAAGCATTTTAAGAGCTAGTCTATTTCTTTTTTTTTTGTTTGAGCAATTCTGTCCACAAGCTGATGAGCATAATTCATATAACGACTCTCTTGATGATAGAAAAATGTTTATCACTTCATGTGTAATCCCATCAAACACCTATAAAACATCACATAAAATGAAAAACAGTACTAATAATAAAAAGAAACTAATCTTAAAAAAAAACTTAAGTGGATGATTTGTTTCCAACAATGTCAATCCAATGCAAATAAAAAATTTATGAGATTTACTATGATATGTCACAAATTTCTTGACAAAATATACTCACTCATTTTCTTTAAGCATCTTTTTCAAAACATAATCAATACAGTTTTTACGTCACCATTATCAATAAATGATGTTATACAAAAAATAAGTTAGGTTGAGAATTGCAGCAACAACATGAATTGGATGAAATATGGTTTTATCTTTCCTTTGATCAAAGAATTTAAGTATTGTCTTGTACTTTGATTCATTAGTTTCCATGTATTGTCTCAATGTCTTTCTAGCTCGTTACATAACATCGTATAAATATCATGCAGTTGAGCCATCACCAACAACCAAACGAAGCACTCGAATAGTAGGTTCAAGAAACTCAAGCATCTCTTTAGCCTCTAACCAAAATAATTCTCTTTGAATGATAATACTTGCTTCCATTTTAAGTGGAGATCTAGTGTAATTTACGTCTCTCCATTCAGAAGAAGTTACAAGAATTTTTAGATGGTTCTCCACATCAATGGTGATTGATTGTAATATTAAATTTTTTTGGAGAATTTAATGAGAGACCCAATCTCTAAAAATCACTTCAATGAAAAGTCTAGTGTCGAAATTTTTTTAGTAGAAGGCCCAATTTGAAAATTTATTATCACTCCCGCCCCAATTTAGACAATAACTGTTAGGGAGGGTAAGAAAAAGACACTTATACCCTTGTGTCCTCTTGTTAAAAGAACATACTCTTCTTTACCCTCCCGTTACTTTACCAACGATCATCATGAGAAAATATAGTTCATAAATTTTCAAAAGTAGCAACATAACATCTTAGAAATTAATACACCCGAAAACAATGACGATGTGCTGGTTAGAATATGTAAATTGTGACTCCTCTGCCACCATGGCGAAAATGCTCCGACAAATATTCCTCTGCCACTGCCGCCGCTGCGAAGACGCTTCGTCCCGGCCGCCCTAGAGCTTGAGAAGGAGAAATGGGAAAATTGGGAAAGTGAGGCATCACGGGGCTAGGTTGGGAAGGTTAATATACGGTGGGGGTAGAAATGGAATAAAAAAAGAAATGAAAAGGTCAGGTAGCCATCCGTCACCAATTCTTTTTACTATAGATTTTATGTTGATTGGGTTTCTCGTAAATAACAATGGGTCAATAGAGTTTTCATTAAAGTGATTTTGATAATTAAGTTTTTAATTAAGTTTTTTTATTTTTTTAACAAATCTTATCTGGCAAGAACTCTTTAATTTCTTTTTCCCTGGGTATTTTCTCATCATTTGTAAAACTAGAATATGTTTATATAAAAGTCAATGACTTCTTTTCTATCATCCATAGCATTCTTCACCTGGAAAATTTCATGATAGATGTCCTTCAATATCAAGTTAATTATATCATGAGCTGCACACAACAAATCTTATACAAGTGAAGATACAATGATATTAATCTAATATCTTCTTCTTATATGTCAGTATGTGAATCAGACAAACATGACAACAGAAGATGAGGTGGCTCCAAACAGCTCTCGTCGCCGCCGGCTGCCGGCGGAAACTAGCAGCATCAGGCCCCGTGGTGGTGCGTTCGAACCGGGGTGAAGGAGTCGGGTGGAGTTCCGGAGCAGAAGGCGCAATGCAGTCTATAGGAAGACAGCACTGTTCGCACAACGATCGGCTGGAAGACGCGCTGGAACGATGCTACGAGGAGGACTTGAATAGAACTAATATAACGTTGCTTGGCTAGGAGTGATAGCTAGAAAAATACGTTCCAAATTAATTTGGTTTCCAGCCATGCGGCTCTCCACAGCGTTATATATATATAGTCGTTGCTAGTAGATAGGCCTTTAAATCAAGGTTAGGCAGGTAGGCCTTTAAAGGTGTAGATAGGCCTTTAAATCACGGGTGTGTGGCTTTCACCATTGTTGAAAGCTACGTGTATGTCTATATATATGCTCACACATGGCCATATCATTCTTATCCTGACATATCCATCGTTTTAGCATTTAAGATTAGAAAGTTTCCGATGGATAGAGATCTACGTAGATTTTTGTATTTTAGATATAACTCTGTGAAAATTAAGAGTCTTAAAATCTTAACATATTTTGTTATTCGAAAATAGGTTTATGTCGCTTGCATGAAATACTCCCAGAAATAAACTTTACTAAATTAAAGAGCACAACTTTTCTTCCGGTGACCCACACTCGAATATCAAACTATATATATATTGAATTAGCTTACCCTGGCTTGAGCCATTTATACGAAAAATAACCCCCATATAATCACACCCACTAGAATCATCCGATCTCCTGGCAAGTATTTATGTATATGAAATATTACAATTTCTGTCAAAAGGTTATAAATAAAAATTAGAACTTGAGTAGCTAATCTCATGTTAAAGTAGACTATAGAAGGGAAACAAAGCAGTGCTTATTAAAATGTTGAAAATCCATGTTCACAATGTTCGATATGACAGAGAAATAGTTTCATTTTCGCAGTCCACACGTGGCGCAGTGATTGCATTGTCATTTACAACAGGTAACTTTGATCTTAATTTGCCTTTAATATTTATGTCAGTTAAATTCTTGATAAACCATCTGATAGCTATGTTATCAAAGTTGATTGTTTCAATCTTCTAGGTAATGAGCATACAAGGGGCCTTGAAAACATAGAGTACGTGTTCTAAAGAGATTTTTTGGATTCCTTTTGGTTTGAACTATTAGAGATTTTCCTTTTCTTTTTTTTTGTTTCAATTTTGGGGTTCAGAATTTCATGTGTTTGACTTGGATGTTTTGAACTGCAGTCTATCTGATTCTTCTTCTTCTTCTTCTTCTTTTTCAAAATTTGGACACTTTTGGTTTTGGGAGTGCACTTCAGTTTTAGGAAATCTTGGGGCTAAAAAATAGCCTACCACAATCAACTTCATGTATGTGGTGTACGGTATAACCAAAATCAGCTTCTTGTGTACAGGGCATGCTAGGAATCCAATATTTCTAGCTTCGTTTATGTGCCATGCTTAATCTATTCCTCCAGGTTCTATACAAAATGTTTTGAGAAGAAGCTCCTCAGGAAAAAAGGATTTTCGAAAGGAAAACTACTTTAAAGCATTTCTTGGGTTTGGAGTTAACGACTCAGGCCCGTTTGTGTTGGAAGTAAATATACAGTGTGTATCACATCTCTCTGTGTTACGGTTGACGTTGCTAGTATTCATCAAAATTGAGATGGATAAAATAGGACGTAGAACAATATGTTCACTCAAATGCTAGGATTATTTCCTTGTAAAATAATATGTTTTCATACTTGAATTATATCATTTATTTTTTGTCTATGCATATTTTGCGCATCTACACCTTGTGATTCCATGTATTACTATGGACAATATCATAAAGTGTTTTTCCTAACCTTCTCATTCTTAATTTTTAACCTGATATTAAAAAATAATGAAGCACACTCCTGGCAATTGATCCTTGTACCATTTGCCTTAAAAGGGGGCATCACCTAGGTTGGAAATTTATTTTTTTGTTAAACTTTGATAGTGAATAATCTGAACATGTGGAGTACAAAATTGAATGCATAGATCATATTAGAATACATAAGGATTACAAGATAGATAGTGCATTCATATACATAAATTTCTCTAGTACGTATCACTTCATTGTGTACAATCAACTTGTTGGTCTCTCAGTTAAGACGATGAAATACTCTGAAGAGGCTTAAATTTGCCTATGTTGGTGAATCAATTTGGCAAGCAGCTGATTGTGTGATCACAAAAGATGATTTGCCAATAAAATATCTTTTTGAATTTTATTTTAATGGAAATTAAATTGTGCACTTGTATTAGACATTCTTCTATAAAGGATCTTTACATGATTATATTACCCACAAATATTTTATGGTTTGTTTTTTTATAATTTTCTTACCTTATTTGCTTGTTATTTTTAACAACAAATGATTAATGAAAATTTTTCATGGTTGTCCAACAAATGTATTTCAAATTGTGTTCGTGTACGAGAAGTGTTCAGAGAGATGTATTCATTAATGTCAATGGTTCTGTTAAAAGTTGATAGTGATTTGAATATAAATTTATAGTTTCAATGATTTCTTTGTGATTAATGTGTTGATTGAACAAGCCGTGTTTAGATATTTGTGTAACTACTGTGAAAATAGTGAGATTCAATGAGTTATGGAATGTTCCGTGGAATGTTGGAAAATCATGTGAGACTCAATTAGGTTGTGAATGTTGTGTTTGGATGTTGAAATAGATTATGAAAATATTGTGTTTAGATGTTGTCTATAGTGACTTTGGACGTGGATTGTATAATTATATGTATTTACTTACTAATATTCCTTCTATAGGTAACTGTAGTATCAATGGATTATTGATAAATATACAAGTTTTTAGATCAATTTTTTTTTCCAATAAATTATGATTTCCTTACGAGTGGGTCATTAGGTTGATGTAGAACTGTCAGTAAATATAGACTGTGGTACCATACCTATAGGAGCAAGTAAATCTTATATCTAAATCTTATAGACTCTTTTACGTATATATGGTATATGCACGAAGGATTGTCCGTGGGTATAAACTTTTATACCTATGTTATTAATGGGACGGAGTTTCTTATGAGAGAGTCTGTAGGTAGATCTTATCTATATATACATATTACTCCCGTAGGTAAAAGTCAAATTTGACATAGTGCATTTATACAGCTCCTTTATTTTATCCTTATGTCCTAAGATTCATTACTTAAAAATAACTTGTCTCTTTTTTTTCCTTCTGGAAGCTCCATCAGCTACTTCTAATTTGATATCGATACAGCTGTACGTACCAAACGCTTAGTTAATATCAATTTTAAATTGATAAAATATTACGGAACATTTATAAATAGAGATTTGATATTATCACTTTTGTGATATTGACAGTCCATCTTCTAATCTCAATATCAAAATTAATGCATGACTTTGGTACCCCCAATACCTATCCGGACAACGACCCAAATCTTTGTTTTACAAGTCATCACTTAAATACAACACATATATATATATATATGATCTTTTAAAATGAGAAAGTCGGTCCCATCAAGCTAACAACCGTGGATAATCTATGTTAACGCTAGCATTACGAAGTTCGCGGAATATTATTGCATGCATGCATCAGACCCGCGCGTGCTGAAAGGTCCACTTTTATCTTTTAGAGACGGCGTGTTAGACGATGCAGCTATTTAGCTTTAGTTTAAGAGGCCGTGCCCCCCGGTTTTCTCGATCGAGAAAACCTGCCGACGATAAGATGATGCATGGAGAGCTCAAGTGCTTAACCCCGAAGCAAGGAAGGGCAAGGTAGGGATATAACCACCGTGCGCAATATTATCGAGTGGGGATAATAAGGGTAGAAAGAGAGAAAGACGTTGTAAGATATATTTTTAAAAAATTTAACTTATTCAATATATATAATTTATTTGAAATATTAAAAATTATATAAAAATTAAGTATTGGTTAATCTCATCCAATTTTAGAATTAACATCGATAATAATAGATTATAAGATTATATAAAAAATAAAAAAATATGATTACAGTCAGTGACGATACTTCGATGCCTAAGTAAGAAAATAAATCGTATAACTAAAATTTTCTAGTTGCATAAAATAAAATATTTTTTATCTTAATATCAAAATATTATTGTTGACTACCTATTTCGACCATTATAAAATATAGAATTATTTTCTTAAAGTAACCATGAAAAAACCAGGAGCTATCAATAACAACATCGAGGCATCGTTCTCGAAGGGTTCTTCTGGAGTATCATCGAAGAATAATTCATCAACAACCTTAAATACAACTCCAATTAATAAAAGAGAGCAAAAACTAAATATTAATTTTGCCAAAGGAAACATAATAATCGGCATGTCAAAAATTCCAAAATAGACATGCTATCCATAAAATAGTCCAAAGACAATGTTCTTATAAAAATATTTTTAAATTATCAAAAGGAACTTATAAAGTCCTGAATAATATGCGGAAAACTTCCGGAGGTCTCTAGACTAATCTTGACTATGACTATGTAATAAGACAAATAGAAGAATATATTTTATCAATTGAAAGTAATACTATTTGCCATACAAACCATTATAACCTTCTCCTTTTGCATTATTCTAAGGGAACTCCCCGGTATGAGTTCGGGTCCGCTAAGGAGCCCGGTGGAGGGAGCACCTTCCACTCTCTCAAAATATGTGAAATTCACATATTTAAATGGTGATTTAACTTATGAGGTCCACAACTGTCATGTGGGTTTCACTTTTTTATGACAGGGTGAAAGGTGCTCTCTCCACAAGCTCTTGAGGGGACTTAAACCCACCCCAAACTGTCTTCTTCTACGATGAGAGGCCATTCACCGTTAGCCTTAAATCCTGCGCTAGCCACGTCGATTGCATCCTTTTGCTTCATCGTCCCATCGACCACCTTGTTGCCCCAACCACTACACCTTCCTTGCTTCTCTCGGTCGCTCTATGGCCTCCCCTTTTGCACCTCTCAGAGTACTAGCGGACTAGCTAGTGCTTGTCCTGGATGCCCCTTCTCAACATCCTGATCCTGCTTTAGTGCTCCTAGATTTCGAGTGGCGCCATGTTCAGCCCCGTCAACCCTCAAAGCCTCGTCAACCAGCACGACAATCTTGTCCCTCCATCAACCTGCACAACAATTTCCCTTCGTCTTTGTGTCTAGCTACCAGCCCCTCGCCTAGACATGATGGATCTGCTGCAGTGGTTGTTTTGTCTCCCATCGCCATCCCAAACGCACCACCATCTGTCTCATTGATGAGCCCCCTCCACTCCTCAGCCAGTGACCTTCGTTGCCCCCTTCTCTCAGATGCCACTGCCTCTCCCTTGTAATTCTTTCCCATTTTGACCAATGGTTTTTCTCATTGGCAAGTCCTCAATGACGTGAGAACACGTGATGTCATGGAAGACAAAGTGTCACTACGCTTTAAAGATGACGTGATGTCCTTTTAGCTTCCCAAGACTCCGCTATCGAGCTTAGTTTAACTTGCTATTAAGGCTTTAAGGACTTGCCACTAAGAACCGTTATCGAGGCTCTATTAAGCTGCTACCAAGCCTTTAAGGACCCACTACCGACCTTCTATCAACTGTTACTGAGCTACCGAGATACCAAAGACCCACTATCGACTCTCTACTAACCCAATACCGAGCAATGTCACATCTACTTTACGCCCTCACTAAAGCACACTCCCGCTTCGTCTTCTGTAACACCACGTGCCCTCGTGAGGACTGTAGGAACTCCCTCCACCCAAAAACTGATCAGGTGATTCAAACTTTAATGAGGACTGCAGGAACTCCCTTCACCCGGAACCGAGGTGATCCAAACCTTTTTTGGAATTCTTCTTAAAAGTACTCCTACTTTATTTTGTTCTTATGTCCTAACAATCATTGCTTAAAAACTTACTTCTTTTCGTTTATCTATTGGTAAGCTCCATCAACTAATTTTAATTTGATATTGATATAGTTTTACCAAACTCCTAATTAATATTAATTTTAAAATTGAAAATGTATTACCAAACACCTATATATAGAGATTTAATACAATCACTACCATGATGTTGATACTTAATTGATCTTCTCTAAGTGTCAATTAATGTCAAAATTAATGCATGACTTTGGTACCCCAATAGCTACCAGACAACGACCAAAGCTTTGTTTTACAAGTCACTTGAATGTAACATATATATATGTATGGTCTTCTACAATAAGAAATTCGATCGGTCCCATCAAGCTAGGATAATATATGTTAAAGCTTGCATTACGAAGGTCACGTAATATTACTGTTTGCATGCATCAGACCAGCTCGTCATGAAAGGTGCTCATATGTTTCTTAGAGACGGCGTGCTACACGATGCAGCAACTTCGGCTTTATTTTAAGACGCCGCGTCCCCGGTTTTCTCGAGAAGACCAGCAGACTTGCAGGCTATAAGATGCATGGAGAGCTCAAGAGCTCAACCTCGCAGCAGCAAGTAAGTGCAAGGGCCAAGGTGTAAGACAGATATCCAGCTCGAGAAGATGTCGAAGACCTTCGGATCATTGATGGTAGTCTTCTTCATGGGGATGCTCGTGGTAGCCTCCCTCGCCGACGACACGGAACTTCCCTGCGGCGAGGACGACGACGCTGGTATGTATATATATCCGCTATCTGTCGATCGATCTATGTACCTATTTCTATTCATATATATATATATGGGGGGGGGGGGGGTGCTTGCAGTTGCAGTCGATACAGAGGTGGAGGAGGCCGGGGCTGTTGGCTGCTGCCACCGCTGCGTGTGTACCCGTTCGATTCCCCCACGTTGCCGGTGCCTGGATGTGGCACCCAAGTGCTACTCCGGCTGCAAGCACTGCAAGTGCACCAAATCGCACCCTCGCAAGTGCCGGTGCATGGATGTCAAGCGCCGCTGTCCCAAGCCGTGCATCGTCCTCCCCGGCGTCGATACGGCGATCTGACGACCGGCGGCGGAGATCGCGAGGTCGATCCGAGAATAACAACAGTACCTCCGCCTCCATTTCTGGTTTGGGGGTTGCTAAATAAATAAGTTTGGAGCAGTGTACTGTTTGCTTTGTTGCCGTCTATCTATACCTATGTACGTGTATCTGTGTCGTTTGTGTGATATATGTGTGACGACGGTGGGCATAATCCATCCATGTTAGCGAGTCCTTGATCATCGATCTCCTACTGTGGAGAGGCGTTGGAGCGACTCACTGCATGCATGTAATGTTTAATGGAATTAGATGCTTTAACTTATCTATATATCTATTGCGTCACGACTCAAATAAAATAGGGAGCTTGTCTTAGAATCTGAATAAGTTGTTTATTCTTGGGTTTACACACAATCGTGGAGTCCTAGCTGATAATTAAAGAGTCGTAATATAACCCGGCCTAGCTAGAGTCCATTTGGTTGGATGTAAAAGAGAAAAATGACGAAAACATTTTGCATTTAGTTTTACAAGAAAAATGAAATCGAAGTGTTTTGTTGGCTATGCTTGAAATGATCTTCTTGAAAATATGTTTTTTCTTGTAAAATACCTTCGTTTTGTTTTACATTTTGAATCTCATGATCACAAAGCTTTATCTCTTGAATGAATACATTGTTTTAAAAATAGTTTTAATATTTTAAGTATTTTTTTGTTGTTGAAGACAGTTCGTATATTAATTATTATAATTTACTTTGTTGATAAATTTTAGTCTATTTTTATTTTTAATTATATTATAAATTAATTTAAAATTTAATACATTAATTACTGTATGGTATGGTTGCTTGGTCGAATGCCATTTTACGAACAACACCGAATGTCAACTCGGTTAAACTTTTCACAAAAACGTGTTGCACGAGGCCAGTTTTACGGCAAAAGAAATGGGCCCCTAATCTCGAACATTAATCTTTTATGAAGAACCACCAAAGTCATTTATTTTCTATCGGTCCTGCGTGCATGGTCTTCTGGCGAGATCAGGTCCCATGTATATAAATATAACTATTGTGAGAAACTCGTTTTTTCATTTTTAATTTATTTTTTCAAAATAATTTTTTTTATCTCCTTTGGACTACATAAAAAAAGGTGATAACCTATAACTATATTAAATAGTCCGATGATACATTTAAAATACTAGAACCGAGGTTCGGATTCTTTAAAAATTCGATTTTTGACTCCTCTCCGCTGGATGATGCGAATACCCGGCGTTAACTTACATCGAGCAAGTACTCGAACGCACTTGATTAAACGCCATAGCAATCCGTTTGGTAGAGAGTGCACGCCCATACAAAACAATAAACTGGAGGGCTGTAGCCTTGCGGGCCCGATGAGATGCGAACATGTTGTATTATGTTTGGTTGACGATGATTTTATTTGATTAGGATGTGATTTTTACCAATTGATTTAGATTTGATTTTTCAATTTGTTTATTTTTAAATTTGATCACTCCATTAATGTTTTGATTTAATGGGTTGAATTTGATTTATTTGTTTTGTTGAATCCGACCGGAATCGGGCCATCTTCCATCCTTAATACTTTTTTATGCCAATTCGACCCCAATCAGGGTTGAATCAGACCGGAATCAGCCCATCTTCCATCTTTAATACTTTTTATGTTTTATTATGGCATGGCCTCAGTGTGCCGATTTGTACTGCCATGGAGGACACAAAGACAGCCGCATATGAGTCCATCCACAAAGACAGCCGCACATAGAGAGGAGTCCATCCGCATGATTGTGAGATAAGTTGGAACAATAGACTTTGGAATATAAAGCTTCTTGAATATTCATATTTTTCTTTGGAAAATTGCTTGGGGGAAGACTCACAGAAAAGTTACAATATTACATGCCACATGTATTACATGGTAAAGAAACCTACAATTTAAGTATTTTTTGTACTTTGATCCCAGAAACATGCTTTCAGTATGAGTATCTAAAAAAATAAAAATTGATAACTTTGACAGTGTATATTACAGTAGACAAAAGAATGACCAACCACACAAAAAGCAAGGTGTCCATTTCTTACCATCAGCAAAAGCTAAACCTGGAATGCATAAGACATGATGCCTACATGGTACTCAGTGCGTGTAGGACATCTAGATCTACGCGCCGCAAGTAGAAACTTTCCCGTGTCTGTTAGTGTTGTACATGAATGGCAGTAGTTAGAAACCAGAAAAAGCATACACATATATAGCTATACAAGAATAAAGTAAGTACACATGCACAAATATATGCAATTTGTATCTTAGCTATAACATGTGTATATGTATGTATCTATGTATATATTATTTATTAGGGTTTTACATATATATCAATCTCTAGAACTATTTGATATTCCAAATATGTCCATGTAACCTTGACAAACCTTTAAAACTCTGCAAAATATTGATTCATTCCTATTATGCTACATATTGTTTGACTCCATTAAATCCAATAAAATTATTTACAATACCCTCTCTTTCTCTTAGAGAGAGAGAGAGAGAGAGAGAGAGAGGGGATAATAAGTTAGTAAAAATGTCAAAAATGCCCTGGATTGGATTAGATTAAGTCAGGTTGAGTTATGTATATGTACAACATTAAAGGTTGACGGAAGGACTCTTTTTCGGATGAAGTAACATTTCAGGAAGCTTAAAAACTTTATCAAGATTATAGGGATATATTTAGACTATTAAATAATTATAGGGATGGATATGTTAACACTTGAAAACAAGAAATAACATACATATAATATCACAATAAATAAAAAAAATAAATAGCCAGGCCTTATTTCCATCCAAATATAACAAAAATAGTGCAAAAACATTAAAATGAGATAAATAAAACTGCCAAGAGTGCCCAAAAAAACATTTATTTGTGCATATAGCCATCGACTAGTGCTACAGGCAGTTTATGAACTATTTTATTTGAAAAGATTGCCATATCAAAACAATGACTTAAATAGCATTATAAAAAGGTAATAGTTTAACATTAAAATATAATATATGCCAAAGAAATACCATTATTTGGCCCAATGGTGAAAGCCTTAAAAGCTACTTTCCAATTTTTGGTATGTTCAATTAGACATGATACATTAGAATTGGAAATCAGCACCAATAGAAAGGTCAAAATCAGTAGAGTTTGTGGAAGAAACGGATACCTTGTGTTAGACCAAGATATAGGTGGTATGTGTGTGTTGTACGATTCCTTCTTATGAAGCATTGGAGTAGAAGATCCCTTGGGCCAGGCTTCAGACAACAAGACAATATTAAAAGTGCAAATGAGTTTATGTTATAGGAAATACAGACAAGGTTATCAAGCTGAAAACTTGAGGGAAAGTCCTTGGTCTTCGCCACGGCTCGAGCTTAGGAGCTCGGATCACTGAGAATTACTTGGCTTCCAAGGAAAACCCGAATGTTCGGACCATTCTACATCAATAAATAATAGAATTATGCTACCAGAAAAGGAGAGCCCCTGGATCTGTGACTGGTAAGATTGGTAACGAACCAGAGATTTTCACCCCATTAGGATACTCCCCTTTGAAGCGCCATCGTTCTCCCGCCCTCCAGTTGGGATGTAGATAAGAACGCTATACACAGAGCCTGTTCATGAAAGCAGAAGTAGTGAAGGACCGGTCACCGAGACCTGAAGGAGGAGTTGAGATTTAAGGCTCCCTCCTCCACGATTTCTCCATGAATAGGACCAAATCATCAAGCAGCTGCCTACACCATGCAGATGTACTCCTCTCTATTCTTAATTGTCTTATAGCCCTGCTAGTCACTAATTGTACCCTTATTATCATTATTTTGTCCAGTTATTTTCTATGTATAATTGGAATTTATTTATTTCTATCAGCAGGGGTAAGGAAAGCTATTGATTAAACTTCTGAGGTAATTGACTTGTTATTTGGTCAAGTTAATGTATAACTAAAATTTACTTTTTTATCTCATTTCTTTTTAATTCCTTCTAGGACGTTTCTACTGATATGACGATAGATAAGCCGTGGATGTCTTCTATGAGAAATACTGATGAGTATGAGAAGGGAGTGGATGAGTTTTCCTCCTGAACTTCTTCCCACTCGACTAATCTGTATAAGAAGATATCCTTATCCACAAGATTCTCAATTTAAACCACACATAAAAAATGGAAATGAGAGCATTTTACAACCTTACAACATGGCTCATAAGCAAAAGTAAGCACCCAGCAGTAGCTCTTTTGAGAACTGTAATTGCAAGGCAAGAGTATCATATTGTTCTAGTTATTGGTTATTTAGCAGCCTAGTGATTTATGATTAATGTTCTTGAATGGAGGCAAAGTACTATACAGCAATAGCATGTCTATTGAGACTATCCGTTGAACCAAAGTAGTGGGGTTTATCTGACGTATTGAATGTAGATATGCAATAGTCCAATTTTTTTGTATAAACACAAATTTCTGCAAAATTATCTATCACCTTGTCCCTTCCAACAAGAACTGTCTGAAGAGTGCTTGTAAATTTTATATATGCTGCATGGGTTAGAGTACCCTATCCCTTTCAATGGGGCTTGCCCAGTTTAGCAGAGGAATAGGCCTGGGCTAGAGAAAAGAAACTGGTAGAGAGTGAAAACTGAAGAGAGAGAAAGAATAAAGGGTTCTTTCATGTAATAAGTTAACCATATATTATGTTTATCCTAATAAGAGAAGTAATGGAACCTAACAATTGAAAGTTTTATGTAATTTTCTGGATTTATAAGGATTTATACGAAGGTAACAGGGTTTTGGATAAACATCTAGTTAGATTTGGTTACAGGGAGTTAATACCAAATGATGCTTGCTAGGATTACTTTTGCTTTGAGAAACATCATCAGTACTTTTAAAATTTGATGCATGAAGTTGTCCTTCTTAAAATGCATATATAGTGTGGATACATGCTAAACTCATCTGCATAACCACAACGATTTAAAGCAAGTATCTTTACATCACATTAATCCATTATCATTTCCATCATTGTAAACAAAATTACAGCTAGCGAATGCAAAAGATGTGATGGGAGTAGTTCGAAATTTGGAAGGTGCTAGGTTTCCTGTGTTAACTCCTAATATGAAGGTAAGATTTTTAGAAATTTAGAAGCTTATTTGTAACTTATAGATTATAATTAATATGGTGGCTGTTGACCACCACTATCAATGATGTGCTGCAGGGTTTTGAGGCTGCTATTGTAGCAGGTGCAAGAGAAGTTGCAATATTTGCGTCAGCTTCTGAATCATTTTCTCGGTCAAACATAAACTGCAGCATTCAGTAGATGCTATTTGTGTTCTGTTACATGTCTGGCGTTTATCCAAAAAGCAGCAGTGTGATGTTTCCTCTCTGGTTGATATATTTTCTTCTTGGAATTCATCTAGGAATGTTAAAAATATACATACTTGAATCTAACTCTGATTTGTATTTTTAGACAGCATCTGTATCTGCAGACGTGTTTGCCAAAAAGGTAAGTGGCAATATATAGAAACCCAGAACTTCTTCAGCTCTAGAATTCAGAAACCAATCAAAACTGAATACAATTTTAATTGTTATAATAATGATTTGACTGCAACATCAAATCCGTAGTAAATAAGATTTTGGTGCAATTTTTAATTAGCAGTAAAAATGATTTTACTGCAACATCAATTATGCGGTGAATATATTTTTGCTGCAACTTTAATTTTGTCATATTAGTTATTTTGCTGTAACATCAAATCCATAGTAAATAAGATTCTAGTGCAATTTTTAATTAGTAGTAAAAATGATTTTATTGCAATATCAATTATGCGGTGAATATATTTTTACTGCAACTTTAATTTTGTCATATTAGTTATTTTACTGCAAAATTGTGTTTGCTGCAAATACTACTTTTTATAGCAAAATATATTTGTTGCAGCTAAAAATATATTGTGAGAGAACTTTATACAGCGACATACAGCAAAAATATTTGTTGCTATAAAAAATATTTTGCTGCAAAATTATCAATTTTTGTGGCATAATTATTTGCAACAAATACTAACTTTTTTAGTAGTGATTCAAAAATGTAGTTCATAAATATTTCAGTTGCGGTGAAAATTCAAATTTCTTAGAACGTTTGTATATTTCATGTATACCGATTGTATGCTGTAAACGTTTACTTTTTTAAGTGAAATGGGTTGTTAATCTTTTTTGTATTATTTAAAAAATCAAACTTGATTAGGTTGTTGATAAATTATTGTGAAACCAAATAGATAGTAGTTTGGACATGTGTCAATCTTGAGTTTTGTGAAACCAAATGGGTAATGATGATGCCAGGTTGTGAAAATTAAGTTTTATGAAATCAAATGAGTTGTGGTTCAAAGATCCTTTAGATCTCATGTATAGTATGTTGTGAATATTGAGATTTGTGAAGTCAAATGGATTGTAGATTAGAGATCTTTTAGATCACATGTATATCAAGTTATGAATGTATAGTTTTATAAAATCAAATTGGTTGTGAATTTTGACCCAACTTTTTTGTGGAATCAAACGGGTTGTGAAACTAAAATGAATTTTGTTAAGAGTTGATGTTATGTTTAGATGCATGTATTATGAGTTTGCTGTTTGTAGTGTGTAAATGGAAGAGATGTGAGTTGTTCAAATTTTTGTATCTACCTATTGATGATTCAAATTCTGTAGGTACATGTAATACCAACAGCTAGCTAGTTAATTATGAATATTTTAGATAACTATTTTTACTTAGGGAAATATCCGTATGTACAGAAAATATTGTCTATATGTGTAACCCTCTTTACCCACGTAGGTCAGATAAAAAATTAAAATTCACTTATGAATGTATGGACCATAGATCGATATAGATTAGCACTATACTTATGGGTGTATATTTATCTGTAAATATAATACATGCCCTATACGTATAGATCCACCCGCAAGTAAAATGTTTGCTTACATGTATTAACCCAATGGATTTTTTTAAATATTATTATCACCTACGTCTTACTCGTAGCTACAAGCCAAACATGATCACCGACAAGTTACTCGTGCCCCACATGCATCACACACACACATATATATGTATTAATTATTGTATGATCGACAAAAATTTGGGCATATATATATATATTTATTTATTTATGTTAATCACTGTGAAAGATGCATGGGTCTAGTCTAATGCTGAAACGGATGAACTAATTTTAGATTCAAAATAATGTCTTAAAGGGTTTTTAAAAAACTTTTAGGATATAAAAAGTATACATAAAATCGAGATAAATTTATTTCCACGTACCAATATGACAAAATTCTTTATTTATTATAGAACATATTCAAAGACTCTCTGACCGTAAATCTAAAATAATACGTGTATTTGAGTTTAATGGCATAGAGTTAGTCAGTTCAAATTTTGTAGTTTTTAGAGCCGATCAAATTTTTAAGATTTTGAATCAAACGTGTTAATTACGTGTGTTTTGGTCGGAATTACCATGGAATTTTTTAGTCATTAAAATATTTAACGTCATGTAGCCTCATCCAAATCGAACATTATCTCTTTCTGACTCATATTGTGACGTTCGAACTTAGGTTTTCAAAGAAAAAAAAGGATATATTCATTTTTTACCTTCTTTCATAACTTTTAAAAATAAAAATTATCTAAAGATATAAATTACTTGTTAAGAGTTATAATTTTAAAATTAAAAGGTACAAAAAATATTTTATAAATTTTCCTGCACATAATTCCAACCGAAGCATCCCAAATTATTCTGACCTCCCACTTGCTTACAATCCCTTAGTACGACGGCTGTGGAGGCGCGCGAATCGGACGGCAGGCCTATTTCGCACGTGGTGACAGATCAGCACGTGCTCTCGGCCTTGATCAGTGTTGACATGGTCCCGCTGACGTGGACCTCACTGATTAAGCTGGTCCCTGCTCCTCTGCCACGTCGCCACCACTCATTCGGCACGTGTTTAACCCCGCCACCGCCGACAGAGCGAGGTACGACCTGAAAGCGCAGATGACGAGTGAATGGCTACCTACTCACAATTAAGACTTTAATCAAATTATTATTAATAATATTATACAAAAATTTTAATTACAACCGTCGGAACCTTTGTTTTGATGTGTTTCTCGTATATTCAAGTGGTGTCACTTCCTTTAATTTGTTTTAAAATAATATTCGTTTAAGTAAATTTAAATGAACATTAATAGTTTTTTTTTTTTAGAATTTTGGGGAGGTCGGATGACTCCACTAACATACATGTAATTAGTCGGGCCACTGCACCATCTGTTCAAAAGAGTACGTACCACTGCCAGCTATCTGGCTGGGATGGCGGTTCTATATATATAGGTCATATTTGGCGGTACCTACCTAATTAGATCCATATATAAATATACACCCAAACATTGTTCTAATTGTACACGCTCCATATATCGTCAACAAAATATTATTTAGTTATTTAAGATTGTCCCCTAAACAATAACATCCTGGCTAGTCACACGAGAGAGAGAGAGTTTGATGACAAATAAATATCTTAAATTTTACTATGAGGAAGGATCAAAAGTGAATTGGAATTTCACACCTTCAAAAGATGACAAAAACATACCACCTCGGCGACATTGATCGTGATGTAGATATGTAGCTAAAAGTCCATATATACCACAGTGGCCCTGCTGCTACGAGCGCGCCCACGGCGATGCGCCCACCGTGGTGCCTTCAATTAGGTTGCCGCTGGCTCGCATTGAAGAACTTTGTACGTATATACATACGTGGATGAGAGAAATCTCTTTAACAGACACACACATATATATATACATATGCAGATAAGTAACTCCAATTAATTAAACACAAAATGTAATTAAATATCAGATCTAAGTTAGAGCCGAATAATTAATCCATTGATATCTGAGGGCTGAGTGCTACAAAAAATACGGCATGGTATCCAGCAGGGCACCGCAGCAGCGCGAAGAAGAGCCGAGGTCTGTCCCGTACCTACCTCTACTTGTCTCGTCGAGGAAGATGAAGGTCTCCGCCAGCATCGCCGCTATGGTACTGCTCTTTGCAGCGATGGTGGCTGCGATCCTCACTCCCACTTCAGCCCGTGGCCTGATCACTGCGGAGCATGTCCTCTCCCAAGATTTTTCCTTCGATCATTCATACATATGATACATACATATATATATATTCTCCATCTCTCTCTCTCTCTCTCATGTGTTTGCCTGCTTAACGCAGCTGGTCCTCAGCAATCCGGCGGAGGAAAAGATTGCTGCTCAAGATGCCCGTGCACCAGATCAATACCACCGCAGTGCCGGTGCCTTGATGTCTCTTCCTCCTGCTTCAAGGGATGCAAACTCTGTGTCTGCAACCTAAGCTTTCCGCCCCAGTGCCACTGCTTCGACATCATGTCGTCTTGCCCCAACCTCTGCTACGACGCGGATGATCTCCGCCTGCCCACCGCCGCGCGGTACTAACAAGAGAGGCCATGATGCATGCATGCGTTTCTCCGGTGGCTGGCGCGCTGTTTGCTATATGCCAATCGAGAGTCGCCGACCGCCGATCGTCATCCGCATCGGATCATCTCTCGCTGCTTCTGTGTGTCTGCTGTCTGCTTGTGTGTGCTCGTTTTATCTTCCAATAATGTCCGATCCAGATCGATCGGCCGTGGTGGTATCGAGTGAAGTAATGAACTATGTATGTCGTTGCAGTGCATTAACGATGTTATGTGTGTGATTTGCGCCCTTTGTGTCTTGGGATAACTCGATGATGCATGGGTGATGTCACACCAAAAGAAATGGGAACATCTTTTGTCCCGACATAAAAAATATATATAATTCAATCGTTAAACTCACACAATAATAGTTGAATCTCACATTTTTAATTTCTAAAGTGAAAGATGTTTACTCCCACAGATTAACCAGAATAGTTTCTGACTTTGGAGAGAACCGCCGACCGACCATGGCTCGGTTGCCGTGTCTCTTTGTTCCCGTGAGCAAGGGGCAGAGTTCCAAGGTCACAAGAATCTAATCTTCCCTTAAAGAATGGTACACGTGGAGATCGAACAAGAGACTCATTCTTCGTCGCGTGCGATGTGGCACGTCCGTTTGACCACCACTCGGCGATGGTGAACAAAAAAAACTTTGGGGAGAGCCGTACAACTTGAGTAGCTGGGCCGAGCGTCCCCTGGGGGGGACGACTTGATGGGTTCGACGGGGGTCGAACCCTCGCCTCCCGCGGCGCCTGCGGGCCCTCTGGCCACTGAGCCACGTGAACAAAAAAAAAAAAAAGTTGAAAAGGAAAATATCTCGGGAAGAGGAAATGAGTGGAGTAGAGTGGAGCTGAATAATATCTTAGTACTATGATTGGCCCATTTATTTTACACTTTCTAGAATTCTGATTCCGAACTTGCGCAAAGATGTCAAATCCTGGTCTATGTTTGATATGCAACCGACACCTCCATCGGCGTGAAGGAGATTCATGAGTTGGAAGAAAATATCCGTATACCGTATATATTTACTGGACTGTAGGTTACTGTCATAAATTGAGTTGTTCTTACATAAATAAATTTTTTTAATAAAACATACTTGTCATGACATCTGCTGATCAAACAAAACAAATTTATGTCATCAACCACTTCACACTTTATTTTAATATAAATATTTATCATGAAATTACATTAAAATATTAAAAAAATATTATGCAACTAAACATCCCATGAAATTTTTTAACCGTATTAAGTTGATATATATAAGTTATTAATTTTTAAATTAATAATGAAAAATGATCATGTTTGACTATCAATATTAATATCAAAACTTTTGGTATGAATAAAGTATGATGTGTAACATAAATTTTTACTTTACGACCCTCTCTAGTATGATCACTATATGGTTAAATTAGGAACTATCGCTTTATCTATCTTATGGCATATTTGGAAAGGATGATGTAGATTTATGTTTAAGTCGATTAATGATAGTCCTGTGAGTTTATATCGGAATGTACTACGTACCGTGGCTTTAACTCTAGAATTTGACTTAGAAAAAAGGGATGTATTGCAACTTGTTTGGTCCCCTCCGGAGCTGAATTATCTAAAAGTTAATGTTGATTGTGCTACTTCAAGTTTTGCAGGAGCCACTAGTTTGGTGGATAGAAATGAATCTGATATGTTGGTTCTCTGGAAGGCGGAGTTCTCGGACCATTCTCATCTTGAGATTCTGGAGGCTGAGGCAATTCTTCATGCACTCCATTGGGCGTCTGGATCATCTAAGTTGATCCATGTGGAAAGTGATGCTAAAGGTGTCGTTGAAGCCACTACTGGACAGGGGTGTATGCTATAGAGATCTGAGAATGTCATCAAACAATGTTCCGCGCTTCTGGAGTCCTTTTCTCATATTACTCTCACTTATGTTTCTAGATATCGTAATTATCTTATTCATACTTTAGTTAGGTTTGATTTAAAATCTAAGCAGAGTTGGCTTTCTTCATCTGTTTTGCCAAGGGAGGCCTGGCATGCATTTTTTAAAGACCTTACTGTTTTATAACTACTATAGTGGTGGTTTCTAAATCAAAAAGATCCATTGCCGAGCACTCCCTCGAGCTGGTCTTGGTGGTGCCGTGAACACTTGCAGCCCATGACTCCCATAGCGGTCTTCCGTCTCCGTCAAACAAGTATTTATATAAATGAATCAAGATTTTAGTGTAGTCTTTGACAGGATGGTTTAGATAATATTAAAGATAAATTATATGGACCGATCGATATGCAGAAGTTTCTAAAATTAATCAGTAACTTACCCTCATCTGTGTACTCACTCCCTCATCTGGGGTAAATAGAAAATCAGAGTAAAAAGTTAATTAGGGAAAAAACAGATATGTAATGTGCGATAGTTGAAAGATGGGCATAAGTCAGATAATTCAAGGGCGACAACATGTATGTTGTACGGAAATATATATATTATGTGCATAGATAATTTATTTATTTAGGGACATTAATTTGTGCAAAACCCCACTAAGAATCATGGTTCATACGTACGATTGTCTTTACTCTTCCGGTTATATATGTCAATGAGAATTTTTATATATTCATATTTATCACTTTTTGTATGTATGCATTTAGTTTATTATTTTGTTCATTGAAAATAGTGATCTCCTTGTCAATCAGGATGAAAGAAAACTAAATATAGATAATAGTATGCTAAATTAGTTAATTCAAATAGAGTTGAGAATCTAAACTTTAAGAGCTAATTTATTGCAGCAGCTAATACTGAAATATTGATAGATGTTATAATATTAAATAAAATTTATTATTTTAAATTAATATTGCTATAATAGACTAAAGTTGGTCTAGTTGTATTATTAGCTAGGGCTATAACATGGAAGATGTACAAGAAGAAAAAGAAACAAAACAACAAGTCTCCTCCCTGCTGTATAAGAATTAAGTGAAATAAAAAGAAGAATAGTTCAAGTTATTTCTACCCACAAACCGCTACTATATATAGAAAAAGAATAAAGAAGAATATCGCTGCGGAATCACTTGCACGCTTATGCATGGAATTCAAATCGCCTCAGTCTCCCGAATGAGGGAGTTACCACAATCTCTAATAGGACATAGTCACGACCCTAGTCATTTAAGTGACAGTTCACGGGGTGAATCGACAAAATCGTTATTGAACTAATGTTCGTAATGGTTACACTATATTTCATAACTAGGACCGTAAATGGGTCGGATTCTAAAGTGAAATCACCAGAATCTAATTCTGATTTCAATAAAGATTAAGAGGTTCTGATTCTAATTTTGATAATTTTCAAATTTCTATGTTCTGATTTCAATCTGATTTTAATTTCGATGTTGAATCTGATATTTTTTTTAAAATATATTAAATATTATTTTTTATTCAAACATAAGTTAATAATTTACATATAATTACTAAAATTTAATATAATCTTTTTAAAACATTGTTTTTTATTTTTTTATTAATTTTATATTATATTTTATAATTTTTAATTTTATTTTATTAAATTTTATTTATATACTTATTTTTTGTCAAAATTAGATTAATAGAAATAGAATCAACTAATTTCGATTTCGATTCTGATAAGCTACTTGAATATTTGATTCCGATTCTGTTAGTTTATATGATACCAAAACAAGTTCTAAACTCATTAATTTTTATCAAAATTGAATCTAAATATCAAAATATCAGATTTTGTTTACATCCCTATTTGTGACAATTCAACCTAATTCACAACAAGTTATATTGTGGTTTATAGTGAGATACATTGTGATTCGTAATGGTTCGTAATGAGTTATAATGTGATTCATAATGGTTCAAATTAGTTTGAAATAGTTTACACGGTGGTTTAGGGTTTAATTCAACAAGTCACAATGTAACCCACTTTGAATCACAGTGTAAACAGTCACAAATCGGGCTGAATTGTTATTAACAAAGGTTGAACTGTTATGAATCACAATGAAATCTGTTACAAACAATATTCAATAATAATTCATGCCAATTCATCCCTAAAATCATCACTAAGTGATTAGGGTTGTGATTATCTTCTATTGGAGATTACGAGAACTCTCTCCTCGTCAACTAAGGTGATCCAAACTCTTGTGTGTGACTCCGTTGAAATTTTAAAAAATTAATTTTGTAATTAATTAAATTTAGAAAGCGGAATTTTCGTAACCCAAGTCACATAGAACTAGTTTGACATAATTTTATAAATATAATTTGTATTCCTATTCTTATTAATCTTTTTTATTGTTTTAGGTGGGGTGGGGGGGGGGGGTTGCATAAGTTACAGAGTATGTGCAAGTTCGGTCAATTTCGTCGTCTGGAAGCGCAGTAGTTGCTTCCTTTGAATATGCAAGAACAAGCTTCAGATTCTCAGCTTCAACAGGAGAAAGCTTCAGATTCTCTCTCTGGGGGAGCAGTCGTCGATCCATCTCTGCGGAGGATAATCTTGACTGGCTGGCTAGCCGTCTAATTAATAATTAACGACTAACGAGGTCGCTTTCGCCATCGGCTGCAATATATCTATATATGAGATCAAACTTCGCCGGCGGTCAAAGAAGACGGGCATATCTCTCCATGCAAGCAGTCGATCGAAGGGGGACCTTTCAGGAGGACGCCGAAGGAGCCGCCGCCTCCGCTCCTCGGATGGTCCTGATGATAGCTTCCCGGAACGCCCCCTCGTCCCATTCAACAGGCCTCTGGCTCTGCACCACCACCATCACCAAAATCAACAACCCTCAGAGCTTGTTAATCGGTTAGAAAGAAGAAAACACGCCGATCAAAAGCAAGCTTCCGATCACTAGCTACGTGCATGTATGTGTGTGTGTGTGTGTGTGTGTGTATATATATACACACACACACGCGTCTTCTTCCGTCACCTTGACTTGCAGGGCGAACGTCGCTCGTCTGACGGGATTGTTCTGGCGCGAGCAGCCATTGGCCTCCAAAGACACCAGGCTGATGTTCCCCATCTCCTTGAGGCACTCCAGTACGCGGAGAACGAGGTCGGCGGTATCACATTCTGTCCTCACGGTCACCACTAGCTTCACCCTTTCCATCTCCGACGAAGACTCGGCGGCCCTGCTGATTTCGACCCTCAGCCCATCTTGACCTCCTCCAAGATCTTCTCCGCCGGCTTCATCCGCCACTATCCGGTTCTTCTCTTCCAGCTCCGAGATCTGCGACTTTAAACGGTTCAAATACTCTTTGGTTGCCGCAAGAACAGACGCTTTATCCTTCTGAAAAAGAAACAGAAAAAAAATTAAAAAAGAATACCAGCTAACCCATCAGGAGAAGATCGAGAAGCTTAATTGTACCGTTTTGATATCATGCTAGCGAAATTACATGTATATATATATTGGTTAATATAATGTATATACCTTGGTCCCTGGAGGGAGAAGCATCCTTAAAGCCGTGAATCTCTCGTTGAGCTTCTCCCGGCGCTTCCTCTCCGATATCATGTGGTGCAGCTGGTTGCTGGAGGGTCGTAGTGCCTCCTGAATCGGCCGGGCGTAGGCGTTCATCGAGCTGATCTGTTTGAGCATGGAAACGGCTCTCTTGAACATCACCTGACCCCTGTAGCCCTGCTGCCGTTCCACTCTCAGGCCGGTAATCGGTGTCCGCCGCCGGCAATTATACGGCTTGAAGGCTCCCCCTCTGTGGTACCCCCGGATGCCCGCCGGCGCCGCCGACGTCGACGTCTGCGGGTGGGCGGGCAGCGGAGATGATGACGAGATGATCGACAGCATCGCACTCGTGATCGCTGCTTCGTCCGCGACCGCCAGAGTCGGAAACTGGATGCTCCTGCCGTGGGCGGCCTGCGTCGTCGTCACCGGCTGGTGCGGTGGAAGGGGCACTGGCGCCGCGGCCACCACGATCGGCTGCTGAGGCCGAGCCGTCGGTGCCAGCTGATCTCCAGGGGAGGAACTCGCTTTGCCGGCCACGATCAGGGACGAGTTCTCCGGGCTACCCACCGACATGGAGCGCAGCGACGACGAGGACGACGAAGGCCAGCTCTGATCAGCTGGTAGGAAGAACTCTCCCAGCGGGGACTGCTGAACGAATTCTTCAGAAAACATGTCGCGGAAGTCCATGATCTGCAGTGTATGTCTGCCTATCTGCATCCATCGATGTCAGAAATTCCCCTAAACATCATGAGTAATTTATTATTAGCATGGCGCAAGAGGATTTGAAATCTACACTTACGTTGCTAGCAGTCGGCAGTACTTGATCACCTAGGCGCTCCGAGGGGGAAGATGCTGTTAGCATGCAGCGGTAACTCGGAGGAGGCGGAGAGAAAGAACATCGTGCCTTCTCGCCCTTCCCTCCTTGGCATGCGCTCGCGAGCCGCGAACCGTAGACGCATACTGTAGTATGGTGTATCCTCGCCGCCCTTCTCCTACCCGCTCATACAGGTAGAAGAAGAGAGAACGACGGGGAAGAACGACGAATTTGGCCGGATGAGGTATGCATAAGAGCACGCATCCGACTGCCGCAGAGGAAGCTGCTGCGCGCGCCTCGGCTATATCAGGACTCCGAAGGACGACGATCTATCTATATCCATCTGATCGTTCTGCCGTCTCTTGTGGAGGGCATAGACGTACGTCCTCAGAAGAAGAAAAGGAGAACGGCGGCGTTTCCGAGGAGACAGGCAGAGATGGCGGGCGGTGTGGGGGGCATCGGCAAGCATGGGAGTGAGAGTGACCAGCCAGCCAAGCCGAGAAAAGTAGTGGTCAAAGTCAATGCGCGCGAGGCTTTGAAAAGGAAGAGGTCAATCGACGGCTGGCGGCGGTCGGCACCCACCTGTCTCAGTGGGCCCCAGCGCCTCGCTAGTCTTCTCCAAGTCGCTGGTGGGGGTGGGTGGGGTCCAACAGGCTCGGTCTTACTTGGCATCGAGGAGTCAGAGCTGCGATTCCCGGTCGGGCTATGGACGGTTCTAGTACGTTTTAGGGATTTCCTTCCAAAAATGAAACTAACCAATTTTAAATCTCAAAAAAAAATTAAAAAAAGAAGAAACATGACCGATTTGAACTAGATTAAGTTGGTTCTATAGGGGACTGAATTTCTGTTAAAATTAAAACTAAAAACATTTTTGTAAAATTTTGTTGACCACGACTTTCCGATTACATTGATTTATCTAGAGCAATTATTTTAGATGAATGTTAGATTATTAATAATATGGTATGCATTTTAATTTAAATCATGTTATCTTCTGTCTTACTTCTCTGTGGTGAAATTAACGGAATGAACAACTAGTCCATATATATCAGATTGAACTAAAGACAGAGTATTGTTTGGTTTGCATGGCAAATATTGAGTCTTTGTACATCTTTTTCTTAACCCCCAAAACATACATATACACACACACACACATCTTGTCAACCGTGTCTTTGAAACCTTGCAGACTTGAGGTGACCGGCCACCACACCTTCTATGTATACTGAGTCAAATACACCCACATCTCTTCAATGGAAAACCTTTCTCTTCATACATCAACGTTTGCATTATCTACCGTTCGAGACACACATATATATAGGCATGAGTTCCAAGACATCAAAATTAATTGGAAACAACAAAATTGACAAATATAAGCATATATACATCATGACATGCACCAATTTTCTTCATGCATTAATTGCCTTGAGGGTCTTTGTTCAATTTGCTCTTCTCCCTAGAGAGGTTGAAGAGGTGCAATTAGAATTAGTCATTATAAGTATCTAGTACATTAAAGTTTCAACACACATATCATATCAAGAATATACACCACGGGAAAAAGGGTTATTGGCGACGGGTTATTGGCGACGGCTTTAAAGAGCCGTCGTCTAAATCGTTATTTGCGACGGCTATACTTAAGCCGTCGTCAATATGAGATAAACTAGCGACGGCTAAAAAAGCCGTCGCTAAAAAATTTTTAAGCGACGGCTCTAGCCGTCGCTAAAGGGTTTACGGACCCTCTGTTGACCGTTCAACGGTCGGAAACTAATGGCGACAGCTTGGAGCCGTCGCCAATACCTTCAACGGTCGAAACTTATTGGCGACGGCTTATCAGCCGTCGCCAATGTAACTTAATGCACCATTGGCGACGGCTAGGAAGCCGTCGCCATTAGTTTTTTTGTTATATCGCCCCGACGCTCCCTCCTCTTCCTCCCCCCGCCGTGCCTTGCTCCTGTGCCCTAGACGCTTGCTGCCGCCGCCGTGCTGCCGCCGCTGCCGCCCGTCGCCGCCGCCGTGCCATTGCTGGCGCCGCCCGACGCCGCTGCTGCTGCAGCATCCGCCGCCAGTGCCGCCCCGATAAGAGCTGTCTCCACCGCCGGTGCCGCCGTGCTGCTTCCGGCGCCGCCCTCCGCCGCTCCTCTTCTAGGCGCCGCCCGCCGCCGCCGTTGCCCCTGCCGCCGGCGCCGCCCGCCGCCGCCGTCGCCCCTGCCGCCGGCGCCGCCCGCCGCCGCCGTCGCCCCTGCCGCCAGCGCCGCCCGCCGCCGCTGCAGGTGCCTCCGCCGGTGCCACCCGCCACTGCTAGTGCCGCCGAGCGCCCTCCTGTAAGGTAACAACATATTTATCTGTTGTATCTGAAGTTTGCTTGTTCCATTGTTTGTTATTCAACAAAAAATGGCTTCCGTACGTTCCTTGTGGCATCTTAAAATCATTTTATTGTCTTCTCAATGGTCTTCTTCACGGTCCTCCCAATGCTCCCACGGAATTTATCCCGTAACTGCAGGTGTTCATGTGGTCCGATTGTAGGGAGTGTTTTTATTCTGTCTTTTTTTTTCTTTCAAAACAAAGCAGCCAGAATCTACCTTGCAAATCAAACCAAATAAATACGAAGTGATTAGTTTAGTCACAAACATTCTTAATTTTGTTCGGAATAAATTAGTTACCGAGATTCAGATTCGGGTTAATTAATGTTGTAGAACTCGGAAGATCTTCATCATGCACCTATCAACCTCGATCTTAAAACTTGTAGCACATACAGACAAGCCAAGAATCATGATACCTTTTTTTTTTTTTTTTTTTTTTTTGAACAGGATGGCCCGGTGGCCATACAGAGGGCGCTGCATCGCGCCGGCGAAGGATCGAGCGCTGCCGGGTGCAGCGCTCGATCCTCACAAGGTGCCACCTCCCCCCCATGGGGAGGTGGTCCCGGCGATCAACGCCGGGATCGAACCCTCGCCACCCCCCCGCGGGGGTGGCGTCGTACCAACCGTGCTAGGCACGGCCGGTAAGAATCATGATACCAGTGTATCAAACATTGCTACGGGCACTCCATTCTTCCGAAAAAAAAATCAATATTAAAAATGATGACGTCATTATCTTTGATAATCTGACCAAAACGGGGGGCGTGCACGGAGAGAACGAACTAACGTAGGTGAATGGCGATGCCGCCCTCCTCCTCTCAAGTCAAGAAGAAAGAACCCACATGTAGACGGTCGACCACGTCGTGAGCGCGAGCGCGCACACCAGGTACGTCCAGAGGAAGAGGACGGAGGACTCCTCTCGAGCGACGTCGAACAGCTCCGCCATGGTGCCTGCACACGCACACACAAACAAAGGGCACGTCCCCTCAGTCGTCGGCCGGCGGGGCCGCCGGCTTCCCCTTCCCCGGCTCCGGCAGGAGCAGGAGGAGGAGGAGGTCGCGGCAAGGGGCTAAAATCCCCAAGTCCCCAATCAAAAGCCGGATTCGCCAATCGAAGTCCATTCCGAGTTTGGATTGGGCAATTCGGCATCGGGTCGGGCAAAAATCCCCAATTACCCAATTCGGAGCCGGATTCGTCATTCCGAGGCTCGTTCCGGGTTTGGATTCGACAATCCGACTTCGAGTTGGGCCAAAATCCCTAAGTCTTCAATCCGAAGACGGATTCGCCAATCGAAGTCCGTTCCGAGTTTGGATTGGAAAAAAATCCAAAAGTTTCCAATCCGAACACCCAATTCGAGGCCGATTTGGCCCATCCAACCCGGTGGCGGGCTTGGATGGGGCAAATCGGCTTCCGGTTGGGGGAAAAAATCCAAACACTTAATTCGAGGCCGATTTGGCCCATCCAACCCGGTGACGGGCTTGGATGGGGCAAATCGGCTTCCGGTTGGAGAAAAAAATCCAAACCCCCAATTCAAGTTCGATTTGGCCCATCCAACCCGGTGACGGGCTTGGATGGGGCAAATCGGCTTTCGGTTGGGGGAAAAAAAATCCAAACCCCCAATTCAAGGTCGATTTGGCCCATCCAACCCGGTGGCGGGCTTGGATGGGGCAAATCGGCTTCCGGTTGGGGGAAAAAATCCAAACACCCAATTCGAGGCCGATTTGGCCAAGCTCAAATCATATCTCCTTATTATATGACAGATGAAGGGTTTCAGCAAGAGCCGTAGGACGTCTCAGGGGGGTACACCATCGCAGGGTGGTGGACCACAAAGTCACTCAGGTCGATCTCATGCATCTAGAGATCGATCCCAGTCTACTCCTTCCAGCTCTAGAGGTGTTGCGACACAACGACCTTTAGAGGCACCCCGCGAGCATGTTCCTCCTCAGGCGACACCTTCAGATGGAGGTAGTCTATCTTCACACGCTTCAGGTATATGTTTAAATATTTCTAATTATATCAATTGCTTAAGAATTACTTTGTCTCTTAACCAATTTTCTTGTTTCACATGTAAATAGCTACAGCTGCTCGTCGTGGGAGAGGTCCAGCTAAGGCGATGACTGTGCGAACTCTGGGACCCGACGAGTCATTTAATGTCGAGTTAGTAGGTGGTTCAGGTGTAGGATCTCATGGTCAGGAGTTCACATCCTATCTAGGGGTATGTAACATAGTACATTGCAATCTATGGGAACAAAATTACATGACTCTTCCACAGGAGAAGAAAGATGCGATTTTTCGTGATCTCGAGGTAAACTTAATTTTTGTGCTTTTATTTATAATTTGTTGTCTTGATTCTCACCTTTTTTTTTCATGTAGCAACACTTTACCTTCGAACGGAGTGCATCTATAGATGCACAGATTTTAAGACATATGGGCGAAATGCAAAGAAAGCAGAGGAGCCATTTAAAAAGAAGGGTATTTTTTTAATTACAAGTAATGTAAATTTTCATATTCCTTATTAACAATCTTTCTATTCAGTATTTTGCAGGACGATCATTCGAGGAGGCTGTAGCCAATGTTCCTCGACAATGCAATGAGGAACAATGGCTACATATGTGCAATTTATGGGCTCGAGATGAAACAAGGGTAAAATAAATTTTTATTTAAATGTTTTGGTTCATTTTAATAAAGTTAATGTTATTAACGAAGTCTTCTTGTATAAATTTATAGGCATTGAGTAAAAGAAAATCAAGGGAATATGAGTAAGTTAACAATGCCATATAGAAGAGGAAGAACAAACATCCACGAGTTGGAGCGAGAGTTTGTAAGTATAAAATTAAATATTTAATTGAATTCTTTAGTTTTCATGCAATTTTATATCTTATTGTTTCTGAACAGGTACAAAAAGAAGGACGTCGCCCTACTCGTCCCGAGGTTTTCCAGATGACTCAAACACATGAAGAGGAAGATGGAGCGGTCATCTGGGATAATGACCAGAGTCGTCAAATGATGGTATACACCGATACCAATTTGATTTCTCAAATTTTTTTCATTTAATACCCACATCTTTTAACTCAAATTCTCATTGTAGGAAAATATGCAACAATTGATGAATCCCCCATCATCCGATTCTTCTGCTGCTGGGGTATCTCAACCACTCAATCCGGAGGAGGCTTTTGTATCCGTTTTCGGTAGAGATAGACCGGGACGGATCAGATGTGGTGGGCGAGGTGAAACTCGCAACACTTGGTATGGAGGGTCCAGTGGAGGTTCTTCTTCCTCCACGACCCAAGAGGTCAAGGAGCTTAGACAGCAAGTGGAGAAGCAAGCTTAGGTCAACGTCGAATGTAGATCTAAGATTTCTTCTTTGAAGCAACAGTTGGACGATCAACAAAGATCGTTTCAAGAAATTGTCCAACGGTTGACACAAATGTATGAAGAAATGAGTCAAAGGCTCCCGGCCAATGTACCATCCACATCGAGACAACCTCCAACACAATCCCATCATCAAGACGATGACGGAGATGAGGACGAGGAAGAGTACGAGGATGATGATGAGGAAGAATCATATGAAGATGAATAAATTTTGATCCTTTTCTCATTAGACAATCCATTTTGTACTCGTTTTATTCTAAACTTATTATGGATATTATGTATGTGATATATGGTGTTATCGAATGATATTTGAGATGTATGTTTGGATGTGTTATTCAATGTAATGTGGTTTGATTGTATTTTTTATTGTTATTTGGTTTGATTGTACCAAGTTCTGATTTAGAATGTGTGTGATAAATGTGAATGGATGTAAACCATTTGGGGTGATACATGTGTTTGAGATGTATGAATCGGTTGTGATAATGTATATTCATGTATGGACGTAAACCTGCATGAATTCGACAACAAATAAAGCTGTTTTTTTTACATTACAGAAGTATTGGCGACGGCTCCCTCAGTCGTCGCCAATACTTCTTTTAGCGACTGTGTATAGCTTATTGGCGACGGCTATCAGTCGTCGCCAATAGGTTCGTTGCATATCCGCGGGCTTCAAAAACCTGGTTTGGCGACGGCTCCCTCAGCCGTCGCCAATACTTCTTTTAGCGACTGTGTATAGCTTATTGGCGACGGCTATTAGCCATCGCTAATAGGTTAGTTGCATATCCGCGGGCTTCAAAAACCTGGTTTGGCGACGCCTGCCAAGCCGTCCCAAATAACAGTATTTGCGACGGCTGATAGCCGTCGCCAAAAGTTATTGTAAAATGCGATAAAGGTATTGGCGACGGCGGAAAGCCGTCGCCAATACTGTTATTTGGGACGGCTTGGCAGCCGTCTTCAATACCGTTATTTGGGACGGCTGGAGCCGTCGCCAATAATAGTATAAGAGACGGCTTTTAAACGTCGCGTATATAGTTTTTTGCGACGGTTTTGACTAAGCCATCGCCAATAATATTGGCGACGGGCTTATTTGCGACGACTTGGCGACGGTTGTGAAGCCGTCGCCAATAAGTATTGGCGACGGCTTTATGGTCATTGGCGACGGCTTTTTTCAGTAACAATAATTCTTGTAGTGATATATAGTATATAGATGTTTTGTATCTCACACCAAGTTAGATAAACTTTTGAAGTTTGGGGGTTTCGTTGACACCGCTCGTCTCTCTATAGAGCATGGGGGAGGGAGACCTCTCATAGCTCGAATGGGAAAGACCCATATAATATATAAATATATATACATATACTATGTATAGGTTTTATCCATATATAGCAACTTAACACCAGATCAAAACCAAAATCATAATTAGCCAAAGGCAAGTTAATTAATAGGTGTTGTACATTTTATTAGTAAATGTTTTTTTATTTTTATAACTTTAATATATTAAAAGATTAAATCAATAAACTACTAACAAGCTTGACTGACTATTTTCCAAGGCATAAATATTGTCAGACAAATTAGTTGGTTTTTGTTCGTTATAATATCAGCGCTACGATTTTGGTTGGTTGTTTTGGATTAATATGTACACGTATTTCTAACTTTTGATTTGGTTAGAGGTAGATGTATTCACATTACTTGATGTCAAGTTTGAATTAATCACTAAATATATCACTTATATGTTGATAAATTCTTTTAAAAGATAATCTGTATATTTAACTTTTTAAATTTGTAGATGTAAACAACATGTTGTGTAATAATACATCATTAATAAATAATAAATTCATTAACATAGAAATATCTCAATCAAATTAAATATTTAATTTTACTACAAACTAAAATTAGGTTACACATGGAATTAAGGTGACGTTTGTTTGGGCTTAATCTAAAGATTTAAAAGTTTAATTGTGTACCTAACCTCTTAATTTGTGATAAAAATAAAAGCATTAATTTAATTAAGATAAATAAAATACAATTTCACCTTGAAGTTTATGGGGTCTTGTTAGGGCTCTCAATGTTTAAACAAGAAACTTTATTTTCTTTCACTTATCTTAAGATATTTTTTATTTAAGAAGTGCATTTAGATAATACTTAAGAGATCTAATGTGAAATGTGTCTGACCCAATCAGAACACCATTCAGTATAATCAAATATGCCCCCCCCCCCCCAGAGTTTAAGCCAAAATAAACAACTTCACCTAAGTAGAGAGGCCTTATCTATTTGGGTAGTGATATGTTACCCTTGTAGAGAGGGCCTTATATTAGAGGTAGACCAAAATATTATAATAAAATATGTTAAGTGATTAAATAAGTTAGCTGATCACTAGTTATGTTTTAGAGATTAATTTAAAAGAAGATTTTGAACTTGAATGTGCCTTATTATAAGTAGTCCCAACACTAATGACGTTCTTAAGAAAGGTATCACTGTCAGGCTATTTGGTCCCTGATTTTAATGAATTCCAAGAATATGATATTTTTATGTAAGTTTGAGTTTGTCAAGGGTATTAAAACCTAAAAGAAAATTCATATCTAAAAATATAAACCCTTTTTTTCAGCCAACATAAAAATATAATAATGCCTATGAGTACGAGGCCTGTCTTTCGTATTCTCGTCCGGATCAGTGATCAGTCCTCGCCTTTGAGCCCCGGAGATTATCGCCCTCTCCGAACCTCTGATCGCGCGAGATGCATGGCAAACCTCGATATGTCACCCCTTAACTTGATCGCGATGGAGGGCTCTCGTATCCGTCTATGGCCGGCCGGCTCTAGTCGATAAAACGATGCTCCGAATGGCATAAAAGGATAACTGTATATGTTGTGAGGGGGTCAAAAATAAGTAACACATGAAAGTTGCAACTAAATCGAAACTGTCAAAAAAGGTGTAAACGGATGTCGATAAAAATTGAATTTATTCTGAATTCGTATATATTTATGTGGATAATATATATCTGTTCGTGAATTATTTGTCAAGGTGGATATCCCAATAGGGATATTATCCACTTGTTAAACATCAACTTTGTTCTCTTCATGATTTGCTCCGAATAAAGTTTTTCATGAAACATATAAAGTATATAATTATATATTTTAAAATATACCTAAATATTCTCTGATATATACTCTTATAATTGGTCGACATTAATGAATACATGATAATTTTTAATTTTTAAATTTTATTTTATATATTAGTAAACACAGTAATAAAATTAAATTTAATTAAAATTTTGTACTGAATAGTACATCTACTCTGAATCTGGAGAACATCTAAATTCTAAATATTCACAACTCCTCTGGACTGCATGCAGACTTCTTCTTTTTTTTTGTCATGGCCGCGTTGGCCGGCAGCCCGCCGCGTGCGCGGGCGACGAGGGATCGAGCCCCCGCGGCTTGGTCCCCACCAGATAACTCTACCCCCCGGGGGGAGAGCCGCCAGTCGGCGCCCTCGAACCCCCGCCCTTCCGCAAACCCAGCGGGAGGGGGCGCCAACCAAGCTATGCTCGTCCAGCGTGCGGATTATTCGTTCACCCAAACTGGAGCGGATATGAAAAAGGTCATATACGTTGTTATCCTCCGAAGGGACGTGCAATTTTAAGTTCTCTTGACCTGTCGGAAGGATAAGCACACATGGAATTAAGATGTTCCAACCTAACAGGAGTTGGAAGACGAATAAGTTGCTATGATTTTAGGTGTTGTTTGGTATAAGATTACTGTCAATAATCTGATACCAATTGTGCCATCAGAGGTTAGTGTTTTCATGCCTAGTTGCCTACCTACCTGTAAATATGTATTTATATATGTCTGTGGGCTAAGACTTGCTCATTTATTTTACTTCTTGGAGATGATTGGTGATGTCAAAAGTACCCGAAGCTTATTTTACTCTTTAAAGATATTTGAGAACGAAGTAAATGTCAATTCTTCCAAAAGAGCACCAAAACATGCTCGTGTGCATTTAGACAAGGTCATATGCATCTATCTTCCGATGTCGGCAGTCAGTTCTTAAACTCAGCCATGGGATTTTCACTAGAACAAAATAGTGTTTACATCAAAATTTGGCTTTCCAGGTGGGGACAGAGACAGACTCAAATGTCCAAACTCCAAAGATCAAAGAGAAGAGGAGAACTGTATTCCAGCATCCCTCCGATAGGATTCTGAGATGACATCGTATTTAGAGAGTATCTGTGCCTGTGAGTTAGTTTCTTGCGGAGGAACGCGGACGCCAAGAATACATTCAAAGCAGCTTTCTTTTTTCGATTTCTCGGAACGTTATCGCCCAATCATCTCTCTTTCTGTCGTTGTTCATCTCATCATTGTCGAGGGAGGAAGTGACCAGCGAAGATCACCAGCTTACAGAGGACGCACGGCGTCTCAAGGTGAGATGTCGCATATCTTGTTCCATCTTTCTTTTTAGCTATGTTAGCTCCACATTATGCGGCTGGGGCGAATGCTGGCTGGAGTGTGTATTTCGCTAATAACCGGGATCGACGAACAATCTGTCTTCGGTTCTTCAGAAATGCGCGCTTGCTGGTCTTGTATTTGTTTTTCCCTTTTATCTCGGAAGAATATCCTCTGCATTTTCCCATCTAATTTGATCTGATTTCCGTCCACGAGAATAGCAGATGGGGGGCGTCAAAGAGGAAAGTTGCTTCCTTTTGCTTCTCCAGTTCCGTCCGCATCGTAAAGTAGGTAACTTTCCTCTTCCATGCGCGACAGCCGACGGGCATTGGTCGTCTTCTTCCCTGTTCCGCTGATCTTTGACACCATCGTTTTTGCGGCCGTATGTCTGTCTCTGGGTTCCAAATGTGGTGAAAAAAAATGCTACAGGGGTTTGCCGAAAAAGATCCGGTCTTGTTCTTCAAAACCCCAAGGAGCTGCTGTAATTCCATCCCATGTATCCAGCGTGTTCTTCCGCAAGAGAATTCAAGCGAGGTAGCAGAGAGAGAGAGAGAGAGAGAGATGCTAGGATTAATGTATTATTGTATCCTACGCAAAGTTCTGCTGCTCCGTCCTTTGAATGGTCTGATTCCAGACCAACACACATACATTCCCCCTCTCTTTCTCGGCTTCGTTCTGTTGTTAACACGTTAATCGCAACCGCCGTGGGCGCGGCTGCGGCAGCTGCCTGGCTGCGCGCGCCGACCAGATCCGGGACCGGCGGTGGGGCGCTGTGAGGCCCGCGTTTATCAAGAGGAAGGTTGAGGGTAGCCGGGTGGCATCGTGAATCCGGATCCGGATCTTCGACAACGCGCCGACGATGGATCCATTATACTCAACGCAATCAAGGTAACGCAGGAACCGATCTGGTCCTGCGGGGTGCAAAAGGGGGGGCCGATCCAGCCATACGTGCCCGGGGTAGAAGAAGGGAACAGAGAATCAGAGACGCCTCTGGTCTTAACACGTGCTATTGCTGCGTCGCATCTTAACTATCTCTGACATCTCGCAGCGGCTCGTTCGTTCGTACCCACAGCGATTGAACGATGCCTCTGCGAGCGACATATCGGTATTGGATCCCAACGAGGATGCGAGCGACAACGGTCACGTCAAACTAACAAGAGAGGCTAACTTCAACAAACACGTGTGTAGTTAGATTAAATATTCGATCAATTATTTATTTTAGAAAAATAAAATGCCTTCATGCACTCATCGACCTATACCAAATAGGATAAAACCAGGAACCTTTCTCTTACAATTAGCCAAAATAAATGAAATAATATACCAGTGAATCGTCGAATGTCCACCAAGGATCCACTCTCACAGATAGAACTGAGTGAATGCCTGTTCATATAAATTTTCATCTGATTGGAAACTGTAGTTCACACGCCGGTTGAAGAAAGAAAAGACGACCAAATCAAGAAATACATCTAACAGACGACGGCGTATAGGGAATATCACAAGTATATCAAGTCCAGTGCGTACAGTTTCAAATCTTCCTATGGGTGTGTCGTGTTTGAGGAAGGACGGAAGAGAGATGTCTTCGTTGTCTTCGACGCTGCATCACGTCGCCTCTGGCATAGTCAACTATGACGGGATGGACACTCGTCATTGCAGAAAACTTCGCAGAACGATACGTCTCCTGCGGCCATCAATCACGGTAAGTTTTTTTTTTCCGTCGTTGCAAAAAAAATAAAAAAATAAAAAAAAATAATTGCTTCTTGTGAAAAGAAGGCCAAACGACGCGTACGGCACATCGTATCTTGGAAGCTTTAACGCCAATACTCGTAAGACCAACTTGAGAAAATAGCTGCAATTCAAAAATCTGATGTGAACCATTTCGGAGGATTAGTCCGTGGCATCTTCTCCGAGCATTCTACCCATCGTTTAAACATCCCTCATCCTCATCTCGAATATATTATTACGCTCTTGTTCTTAATATTTGCAGCATTTCGTGAACTAGAAACGATAGGCGAAATGCTCAAATGAAGGAATCTCAAGTTTTGATGCTCTATAAATATAAGCAAGAAGACTGACACGAGGGCGCTCGGCAGAAGTCTTACCAGTTAAAACAACGGACAGAAACCATCTTATCTTACCACGAACCAAGCGGCTAAAGCACGTCAGACTGCCATGGATCTACAGGAGCACTCTGACACATTTGATTGGTAAAGTACAGATTAATCGCACTCGTGGCTAACAAATCAAGTGTTTACTTGCAAAATAATTTTTATACACAATATAAAAAATATATTAAAATAAAATATAAGATAATTGAGAGCATGAAATCATGTTTGACGACATATAACAAACAAAAATGCGAGGACAATGTACAACAGAAGAAGAGTGAGTAATTTTTTTGGGTCCATAAAAAAACTTTTTAACTAATTTTATTATAAAAATATATTTTCCTAGTCAAAAATAATTTAATCATTTAATCAAATACCCCATAAGAACATGACAATATGTGACAGCAGGCACCTATATACAGCTGCCCGTACAGCGTGACGTTAGACAACCTCACCTCACTTCCGATGGTGGTGGGTGATCAAGCAAAATTAAAAGGGGCGAGGGATGAAGATGTACTCGGAGTTTACCGTATGTCTCCCCGGAGAGGAACAAAATGCATCAGCATCCTATCTACATTGATGACGTCGATACCGAGTCTATATTCCACAGTTCGAGCGTGCTACTCTTTGCGCCTCTTCCAAATCCTTTATAAACCTGCATACAAGTCAGTTAGAAATAACACAACCACTTTAAGTGTAAAACAAATACTGCGCGCTCGTCTATTGCAATCCAATAGCTCTCGTTTGGTATCAGGAATTCAGGATAGCCAGGAACATCTCTGGATTATCCTGTTTGTTTGGTATGAAAAGCTAGCGAGTTCTTGTTCTAGATTATCTTATACTAGAATGAGGTCACAATCTAGAATAACATATTCATACATTTTACAGAAATAAATTAATCCAAAATGGCTGCAGACCCAATGGCACAAAGCACACCCTCATTTTTTCCCGTCTTTTTCACTTCCTTTGTTCCTCACACTTAAAGACACGTCACTTGCTTCGGGACACACACATCATTGGAACCAAATTAGATAATTTAGTGATGCACTCATTGTAAAAATTATAAAATTTATTTTTTAAAACATTTATTAATGGTATCACTAGATTAATGTTAAACTATATTACTTGTAAAATGTCTAATCTTTTTGCCCTGAAGTACAAAAAATCAATTTTATTAAATCAATTGATTTAAACCAATTTTATTAAATTATGAAATGTCTAATCCATTATGTCATCAGTTCACAGATGCAAACTCAATGTAATTTGTGGATTTAATTTTAATTACTCTACCGATACAACTTTATTCCATGAAATAATTTAGTTAACATGGATATTTCTGTAATTTATTCATCCTAATTTATACCATCCATCTTTTTTACCAAACTGAGCACAAACTTAGTTTCCTAATTTGTTCTCTGATACCAACAACATGGGGATAACATAAGGCATTTAAAATATCTTATATCTATTCTTACCATTTTATCCCGATTATAAACAGGCCATAAAAGTTACCAGGAAAATGGAACAAAAGGAAGTATCTAAAGGAGATCTAAATATTGAGAGTAAGATCGTGAATCATGCTAGAAATTACAGGAATTAAAAGTAATGTTTACTTGATCCATTCACAATCATTCAATTTAGCTTTGTAACGAGTCAATCAACCTCAGAAGTTATCTCCGTCTATATGTATATGAGAAAAAAGATATGCATATTAGTGGTCAGCAATTTGGGAAAGCCATAAGATAGAGCTCCTATAGATACTGTCTTTGTGATGGTTATTACAACCTAAAAAAACCCAACTTATTAGCATAGGTATGTGTTAAATGGCATGCATGAAGAAGCAATTAATTGTCATGCAAGGTCAAAAAGATGTATTTTCGTATCAGATATAAATCATAAAACATCAAGCTTCTGTTGTAAGCTGTTAATTTTGCATACTTGTTAAATAAATAAATAAAAGACAGAGAGGACACTAGCATATGATTCATTGTATTGACAAATAAGACAGGAAGTTAACAAGAAGTTGGAACAAAATATATGCATCATAAGTTTGGTGAAGAGCACTAAGAAAGTGTTAACTGCAAACAGTAAGTACTGCATGGCAAAAGTCAGTTTCCCTAAGCCGCATTGTCCAACATGAAAAGATTTATCTGTTGTACCTCCCGGAAATCATCAACGGACAAGCTTATAGTCAAAAATGAATTTCTCAGATATTCTTATTTATCCATAAACCCAGGAAACTTGGCATCCCAACTCTGTGCAGACCGAAAATCTGCCAAGCCTAGAGAAAGGATTTTACCGTTCACAAGTCACAAGACAAAGTGAAGGAACCTTTTTGCATCCCAACTCTGTGCAGGCCAAAAATCTGCCAAGCCTAGAGAAGTTTACCACTCACAAGACAAAGTGAAAGAACCTTTTTGGACTTGATGTAAATTGATACTGTATCAACTACCAACTGAAAATCTGTCAAGGTATATAGAGAAGCAGTTTTTCTCCCACACAAAAAAAAAACAGTTAAAGAAACCTTTTGACATATCTATGTGATTTGATATTGTAACAACCAGACTTGCTAACCGACCTAACAGCTATGCTACTTGATAGTTTTTCCCGAGGTCACTATCTTGGGACGGCTCTTGCTCAGGTATGCTTTTGGAATTCTTTCCAACTTAAGCTAAAAGAAACTGTCTTGCAACCACTCTTACCTATGCATAAACTAAGTTTAGGGATCTTTCCAACTTACAATCCAAAAAATTACTAAACTCAGAGTTGTTGGTACTTTGGTAGTTACTAACTGTATCATTTACCCAGAATCGTTCTTCCACTTTCATATATCACAGTAATGTTGGTTCATTCCTATAACTTTTCAACATAGTGACAGCTCCGCAATGTAGCATCATGTCCATCTATCATGCCACATCTGTAGCCTTTTCGCACTTGACAGTTTGACACATTTATCATGAGACAACATCTAAGTAAATCCTTCACATTATGATGTCTTTTCCATATCCTAGATGATTTCATAAAGGCAATCATCCTGGGAGGAGAGTTGAAATCATGAACCATTTAGAAAAAAAGTTGGACCACTGGGAGTGCCTATAACAAATTCCTAGAGCAATGGATTGCACTAGTCAGAATCCACCACAAAAGTTTAGGTATAGTTATTTTTGCAAACTGAGAGATGGACATACATGGGGACAGTCAAAAGTTTTCATACTTGTGGATGAATTTGCATCAAGAGATGTAGAAACTGATCTGAATAAACAAAGATATTCATACTGTACCTCTTGGAATTTAAGACCACTGAACCACCAAGTATGAATCGTGTTCCAGAATTAGCAGCATTATGTAAGGCCACAGCACGTGCCTCTTCATAGGTTGTTCCACCAACAACAAAGATCACTACATCCAAAGGTCTGCACACAGGTGCAAAGTCATTATGGCACAGCATACCAAGAGAAGAAACACTAGCCTTTTGACTCAAACTATTAGAAGTAAAATCTTTCAATAGTTGCATATATTTAGGTTTCTTAAAAGTCTAGTCTATAAACCTAGATAGTCAAAACATGCCCCATTAACAATGAAGTGTACCTGCCTTATCAGAAAAACAAAGAGCAGCAGCAAATTTACAACACTAATCAGTTATAAACTCAAAGGTCATGGATATGTCCTATTACTCTCAGACAGACCTGCCCTGCTGAAAATGGTTTCCGATGAATGGATAATCAATATCCCTAAGCCGCCCCTTGGTTATGTTTTCCATTGTTTGAAACAGAAGAGGCTGATGTTGAGTGTATACATTCTCAACCCCCTGGAACAAAAGAAAAAAGTAAATAAAATGGTAATCCTAGCAATCCTCAAATAAGAACATTTTGCACCAACCTTAAGACCACGAGCCATGTTACGAGCAATGTTAAGGAGGTCACGGTTTCCATACAGGTCCCCAGTTCTTTTATCAACACCAGCTTGCTTTAAAAGAAGCTGTACAAGCTGCATAATGACGGTGAAAATCATTCCACGGAAAAATAGTTGTATACTTCAATGACTTAAGAGATACACATGTCGACCCAAAAGTACTCAGGTGGCTAGACAACGTTTGGCATAGTCCAAAACATAGTGTTCAACTATACTTGGACAGACATGCTTACCACAGTAAAAAAAAATATGGCATCTTGAATGCATGTATCTTCCCCTCTTTTACTGACTAATTTAGGTCTTATATACCACACCGTTCCAGAAACAAAAATAAAACAAAATCTGAGATTTCTAGGCAAGCACAACACATGAAATTAGAAACAGCAAGAAATATCATTTAAAAATAAAATGAATTATAATATTCTTCAACCAGCATTCATGCTCATTTCTCTGACACAAATTTATAACTTCTGAAATCATTGTAGCCCTTTTGATTTGCCTAACTTTTTAAAAAGGATTTTTTGCATATGGCCCTCAAAAATACACTGTACCCCTACATGATGATTAGATTGAGCACCCTAACATTCCTAGAACATTGTGGTTATATGCTGCAAACTAAAATAGCATATACGACTGAAAAGTCAAGATAGGGACATAACTGCACCATCAAAAATGTAGGGGCATACAATCTAGTAAGTGTTTTATGAGCGCATGTTCAATATTAATACTTACAAAGGTATAAGTGCACAAACCATATTGAAAACAACGGGAGTATGTTCATAGCTAATAATTCAATTTGCTAATTTTAGGGTCAGCAAGAAATGGCACATAATTAACATAAAAACTGTTTTGAACACTAGTTCAACAAATGAAATTTCCTCACTGCCTTGACAATGAGGGCGTGAATAAAAAAATTTGATTGCCTTGTTTGGCTGATTAATATCTGCTACATTGCTCCCCTCCCTTTCTCGGGTGGAAATGAATAAGGGGGTGGACGTGATCAGTGTCCATGCCATATGACATCATTTTGAGTATTCTTCATGATGCATGTCATCCATCACTCCTACAAACACAACCTGGTATCTACACCATCATCAATGTTTCCAAAAGCCAAACATGTTATTTGGAAGCTTCCGCTTGTTCTTTTATTATAATGGTATATGGTAGAAAGATTTTGCCTTCAATTTCAAGCATTTGGAGTTCACCAAGGCAACTGAAACAGGCTAGATCTCAGAATTGCTTCCCTTGCCTTTAGTTACTAGAATCAAGCTGAAAATCAACACATTATATAAGGACAAATGATCTAAATTATTAGTTTTTCATCTTATACCCTTTTTCAATAAAGTGCATCATGCTTCCTAAACAACTTGAAGCTGTTTGATGATCCAATTAAATAATGCCATTACCCTGTTAGAATAAGAATTAATTGAAGTAGATAGCTGCAAATCTGAAAAGCTAATTCAGTTATCAGAAACAGGCAAAGAACAAAAAATATATTGGTTTAGTCACTTTACACCAGATTTATACTTCGCTGATCTAGAAGCTAGTTTGTTAAAAAGCTGCATCAGTTGAACAGGACCCTCTTTCTCATATCGCAATGCATACAGCATGACCAGCCTAAGACAATCTATGTCAGATACATTATCATCGTTAAGAAGGGTGGTGACAGCCTGCAAAAGTACACACCAGAAAAAGAAGTCAGTGAATTGGTTGTTTTCTCATACTGTAAAATAGCAGTTTTCAATGAACAGTTAAGGAGATGTTGACTATCATTGATTTGAATGCTCAATCCGAAAGAGCAAACCATTTTTAAGAGAATCTGTATGTTAACATACAATCATCATGAGCCTATATAAAATGGCACACGCATTTAGGCCCATAATGATGCAGCAAAAAAGAAACTCGTTGTTTAGCCTTTAGTTGAAACTTAAAAATTCAGCTGACTCACAATCACAGATAAAGATTCAAAGCATCCCTTTCTCTTACAGCTTTACTCTTAGACTATCAACTTGCAGAGTTGTTTTCCCTTTTTTTTCTCTTGAAAAACAGATGTAAGTTGTCACTACAAGGCAAGAATTTCCAGATGGCAGATTGGGATCGGACCCTAGATTAGCCAGGGTTGATTTCGATCAGCTCCTCTGATTCTACTCTACTCAACTCTATCCTTAATTCCAAATTGTTTAGGGTCGGTTGTATAGATTCTCCTTTTACACATGTTGATTTTGAGTTATCGCTTTGGAGGTATTTAAATCATCCAAATCATATTGAATTAATCTCCTCCAAGTTAGCTCGGGCAATCCACCAGAATAAAAAGTGATATAGGATCAGCCTAGACTGATATTTAAAAGGATTGATAAAAATGTTAAAAATAAAAATGAGATCTTAAACTTTATCGAGGATAAAGAGCAGCTAATCACATGGAGATCGACACCATTTAGCAGTGGAGGGGTGGGTGGCAGTTAGATCTATACTCTAGACCAAATATACCTAGATCCAGTAACTTTATGACCCGTTTGGTTAGAGTTTCAAATTTGATACTATATCAATATTGATATTGATAATTTTAGAGGTTGGAGTGTCAATATCAAAATTGATACAAGTTGACACTTGTATTACATAATGTGCTTTGTTTTCACTACCAATTTTAAAATTGATACTACTAACCAAACACTTCTTAGTGATTACTAGGAATATCAATTTTAAAATTGATAGTGATAGAGGTGTCAAATAGTGTTACCAAACAGGGCCTTAAGTTACAAGATACAATGACATTGGGTCCATCTCCGCCTGTTAAGGTGGTGAAGAAGCAGGGGAGGCAGCACCCCCACCCTTCTGTCATCTCCTAGAGCCAATAAGGGGTACCGTCCTGCTGAGTTCTTTCTTGACCCCAATCGGGGTCAGATCAGTCCTGCAAACCAGGCTACATGGAGATAGCTGACAAACGAAGACAATAACAACTAGCTTGGAACCATGGTTTGCAGGATGGGCCAATCCTAAAGGTGACCAGCATCCACAATATGGCCATCCAGACCAGTATAGGCGTCTCCAAGTCAGATAGTGTTCAATATTACATTCTTGTTCAGACTACAAAAAGATTATCCTGAATCTTTCAAGAGTTTGAATTTATCCAAGTTCATATGAATTGACTTGGGATGAGCATCATGCCGCTACCTAGTAATCACCAGCTACTTCAATGCGTAAATATCTTACTGACAATTTTCTATTATAGAAATTATAACTTGGTTTTTAGTTTCCACATAAATTAGAATATGCAGTTTGATGAATTATCAATTAAGAGATTATACAGCTAGCAGATATCATAAATGCAACAACAAATTGAATACAGAACTAAAGAAAGTGCCACACCTCAAAAGCTGCCACCTGACCACCATTGCAAGCTAACTCTTGCTCTGTTTGTGAAACTAACATAAGCTTTCGCTCTTCTACAATTCTGCTCATCTCTGTAACCAGCGTCACATGCTTTGAAACATTTCCATGCATATTTCGATACTCTGGGTAATTGTCAACAAACTTTGCCATGTCCTCTATTGATTAAACAAAACCAAACTTAGCCAATATTACAAAGTAATGCGAATGGCATAGCATGAATTTCATCCATGTGAATCAACCTACCTATTGTCTGAATATTTTGGTTACTCTTGGCAACTTGCTGAAATTCATCAACCATTCCCTTTATATTCATTCCCAGATCCCCAAAGTTCTCATACATGTTAGCTTTAAAAAATACATCTTGCTCCGATGATAGCACCACTTCCTATCACAGAAATTAGTTCATCAATCATCTTTCTTCTTCTTGTCATAATAAGGGTAGTCATTCATATGCAGTGTGACTTGAGATAATAAATAGAAGATAACCTGTTGATCTTTTGGAACCTTGGGAAGACTTTTTAAATCAACCTTATTGTCCTGAATACCCAGTAGCTCATGAACCATAGCCTAAATTACAAGAATATCATTCTGTTTAAGTTAGGCAACAAATACAAAGCAAAAATATAAACAACCATACCTGGTATGTCCATTGATTAAGCAAGGGTGTAACAGGATCATCCCTCCTGTCAACAATCAGCAAAAGTGGAGAAATTTCAGTTCTTCTGAAATCAAATAGCCCACTTTCATGCTCGTACATAAGCTTCTGCAATGTTGAGAAGGAAGGGTTTAGGCTAAAAGAAGAATGCCACGTATGAACATCTAAACCCGCCAACACTTTGGAAACAATAAAAACTACTTCTAAGCACATAGGCAGCACGTAAATTCATGTCAATGATCACCAGATATAAAACATATCTTCTTTCAGTAAAGCAGATGCCATAAAAGAATCTTATTAAAATCATAATATTCCCCTTTTTCTGCATGGCTTCCATTTACATCCCTGGATCCTGACTAAAAGTGTTGAAGTTCTTCAATGCTCTCTAGAGAATAAACAACTGAAAAATCCCTAACTATTAACTAATAACTTCACCAAGTTAATTTGTGTCATGTGAATCTTTTATTATGCAGAAAGCCTTTATGTATAGGAACGATAAAAGAAGAAAAGTGTCAAACTACAAAAGTAGTATAAGAAAGCTAGTTGTGATGCATGTTCTTCATATTTTACTCACTGAAGATTCCTGCGCAACTCTTTTGGCAATGTCCGAGGTTCGCTGGTACCGTATAACAGGTCGGCGCTTCATTGCCAAGAAAACTGCAGCAATGCCATCAACTACTCTATCACAAAAGTTCTGTGAACTTGGGGGGTCTACAACTGCTGGGAGCATGTAGACGTGATTTGAATTCATGTTTAAAGTGAAGTGGTAACGATCAATGGCACAAAAGTCTGCATAGAACTCCTGAAAAAGACAGGTATCACGAGTCAATAATAGAATAAACATAAACATCACTGCACAAATTGATCACACAAAATCATTTAAAATCAGTAGGGATAAAACTGAAGTCACGATCTGTATCTCCACCCATATGTGTTAATGAAGAAATATCCAATAATTAAACATCTAGAAGCTTATATTCATCATGAAGGAATTCCATTCTCATTTTCATATGAACATGATGAGTTAATGCCTCAAAATGCAAATGGGCATATCTGTCATCCCCATAAAAGCCAAAACAATTTTATCTGTGCCTTTTATTGACCAACTGTTCTTATAATGTGATTTGTGAAATTGTGAGACAATTGGGCATAAGATTACATTAACTTAGTAGATACAAATGTCGTAACATATAAATCTCGAGTCAACTAGGTGCTAATAACAAAGAAATACGCATGTTACCAGAAGAAAATTATGGTAATTTTGGACCCAATGATAACTCAGCATCATTGCTGAAATCCACAACCCACCAGTGACCAGATCCACTAGACACTGAAAGATGGACAGATCTATGTGAAGAACACGCTCGCAAGCCCCAGGTATACCCTCCCCCCCAATGGAGAAACATGCTTGCAGGCCCAGCATGTACCCCGTACTCCCTTGCTAAAAATGCCCATGATTTCTACATGTATGCTTACCATGAAAATGACTAGCAAGATATAGTGTGTCTGAGCAAGGTGGGCAAAATGGAGACATGAAGTACTTAAGAAGATAAGATTACCACACATAGTAAACAAAATAGGCCAATTTAGATAATTATCGACATAAGGCATGTGATCTAGATAACATTCGTAATGAAGTGTGAAAATGTTTGGAAGATTTGGGGATAGAATGGTTAACTTGACTTTTTAACAAAATCCTAATATCGAAAAAAATGTCGAATGAATAGAGAAAAAACATCAATGTACCTATTTTTAAGAAAAAATGAAAATACAAAATTGTGCAAATTATAGTGAGATCAAACTCATGAGTCATACCAAAATTATGAAAAAAAAGTCAATGAGTGACGATTACGGAATTGTATAAATATTTCAACTAACTAATTTGAATTTATGCATAATCGATCTACAATTGAAACTATTTTTTTTAACTAGAAGTTTGATAGCGAAAGATTTACGTATAGTGTTTATTGACTTAAAAAAACCAATGATAGAGGTTTAAGAAAAATTTTGTGGTGGGTGTTAGGATGAAAGATGGTACCTGATAGGTATATACAAGTGATCAAATATATATACGATGAAGCAACCACTAATATGCACAATTGGAAGAGAAACAATAATTTTTTTCTTTCAATTGACTTACATCAAGGATCTACAAAAAGTCCTTGTCTTTTTATATTATTTATGGATGAACTAAATATGACTATACAAGATAATATATCTTGGTGTATGATACTTGCAAGCAATATCATATCGATTGATGAGACACAAGGAGGAGTGAATAAAAAGTTAGAATGGTAAAAAATACTTTAGAGACACTATCATACGTGCATTATCAATTTAACGAAAACTAAAAAGAAGTAAGTGATAATGTTAGTTTGGATAAGGTAATATTATCTCAAACAACCCATTCAAGTATATCGGATTAATTATACAAAAAGATGGAGAATATGATGAAAATGTTAATCATAGGACTAAACTAGTTGAATGAAGTGGAGATTGACCAAAGGGATTCTATGTGATCGTAAGATTTCATTAAAGTTATAAGAAAATTTTATCACACAAATATAAGACGTATAATATTGTATAACAATGAATGTTGGATGACAAAAGAAAATATACTTACAAAATAAGTGTTGTTAAAATGAAAATGTTACGATGAATTAGTGGTCATACTAAATTAGATAAAATATGAAATGAATATTGTTGGCACCTAAAAAATGTCACAGCACCAAAAATGACAAGTTTCAAATGAAATACATCGAAGAAAACCGAACAGACAAGTTGGATCTATTTTTCATTACATTTAGGGCTAATGGGCCGAACAAGCCCAATAAGCCTTATTAGATCCGACGGACCAAATGTCGGCCCAATAACGATCGGACACCACCAGAAAGTCCATTTGACTTCCAGATGAACAATGTCAGAGTCGGATCGAAAATCCGACTCATATTTGAGAAGTTATGGGAAAAACACTGAAAATCAATTTTCAGGTGGCCTTATTGGGGGTATATTGGACTCAAAAGACAAAACAAGTGAGTCCATGGGACTGTACTAGTCGAGACCTTCATAACAGTACCCCAATTGTCAGAATCTGGTTTCGGTAGGACCTCGAACGGTAAAATGGTGTCTTTCACCCTTGTTATGTTTGGACAATTCGGGGCAGGTCCGATAACATGTTGGCACTTCACTAGGTCCGCTCAACCCCAACTTGAGCAACATTGAAGTCAGATTGAAAATCCAACTCATATCCATAAAGATATGGGCAAAATAGTGAAAGCAAACTTTTGGACAGTATTTGCAAGGCTTAATGTGTCCGAATGATCAAACAAGTGGGCCCACGGTGTTGTCTCAGTCACAAGCTCCGCAACGGTTTTTTGAATGTCGGAATCCGACTCTGGGCGAAAAAAATGACCGTTTTGTCCCAATTGGGCCTAGACAAATCCAAGCAGGCCCATTAACAACCGACGCCACTAGAATGTCCGCCCGACATCCAGAAGAGCAATGTTGAAGTCGGATCATCAATCCGATCTATATCTGGGAAGTTATGGACAAAATTCAAAAATTTGCGGAGCTCGCACGCATCATAGGACAAGGGTAAATCTGTCCAAAAAGTCCTTGGGCAGATTATTTTTGCGTGAAGACCAAAGTTTTGGTGCATTCTTATTTGATTGCATTTTAGGTGCAATTTTCGGAATTTTTGAAGGCCGAGATCGTACCGATAGAAAATTTCATCAAATCGGTGATCTCTGGACAATTGGAGGGGTCTTGGTCGTAGATTTGATGGCACACAAGATCGACGGTTATTAAGACATCTTCTGGATTATGTTGGTTAATTTTGGAGTTAACTTAACTAATTCCGTCCGAAATTAATAGTGACCGTTGGATCGGAGTCATCTTGATCAAAGTTAGGTCGAACTTGACCTAAATAAGGTCAGCCGCCAACATCCTCTCACCTGCCAACGTACGACACTCCCATCCCTCACTTAGCTCCTATAATCCAGGAGATGATAATGAGCATTTATCTCCCGTGATCTCCATTCAAAAGAAAATGAAGGAAATAAAAAAAGATGAGGAGAAAATCAAGGAATGGACCTGCCACCTCATCCTCCTTCCCTCTCTTTTCCTTCCAACGTAAACATCTTTCCTTTTTTTTCTCTCCCTCCGCGTGATTTCCTCCCACGTAACAATCCTCTCCTTCCTCATTATCCTTGGGGAGGGAAGGGGATATACGGCAGCCACCCGAGGAGAGCAAAAGAGGGAGACGTCCATCTGCAGCAACAGAGAGGAGGGGTTCAGCAGCCCGACGGCTAGAGGGAGAGAGAGGCAGAATAGGATCAGGGCCTTCATCGCCAACAGCTCCGGGGGTTCTCCAACAAGAGCAGCAGCCTCTTCATCCATACATCTCCAACAAGACTTGCTGCGCATCAAGGAGGCTTCGGCACCCAGCGTCCAAGAGAGGAGACAGAACACCACGTTCTGCATCTAGCGAAGGCCTACGACAGAAGCTCCCAAATCCAGTCTTCTGCCAACACAGCCACCTGCACGTAGGGATCCCAAGCAAGCTTTGTAGCCACTTACGCAAGGAAGAAAGAAGGAGAAGAAAGGAGGAGACTGGTCCTCTTCCTAACAGAAGCTGCAACGTCCAAGAGAGGAAGAAGAAGAGAAGAAGAGAAGAAGAGAAAGAAAAGGTAAGAAAAAGAATAGCACCATGTAACCTTCAACTTTTCTTCCTTTTTCTCTTCTATTCTCCATCTCTTGCCACGGCCGAACCGTCTTTTCTTCCTCTCCATGCAAGCCAGGACAGATCCCCTTATGCCAGGCTTCCTGCGGCCTCCCCTTGAGGTCCCCTTCCATGGCCAAATATGCCATTGTCTTGTCCCCTCTGCAGGCAATAAAACAGCAAGCATAGTACCCTTAAAACCCCATCTATCCGCCTTCAGTCAGACCCCTAAAAAGGTCTTAAAACAGGCCCCTTAGCCCCTGTCGAACAGCACCATCTACTACTCTTTATGTAGGCACCTTAAATCCCCCAGCCAGACCTCAAAGTCCTGGCCGACAGTCCATACATGACCTCATTCGGCCTACATAAACTTCTCCAAACACCTTCTACAACACCTCGAAGCAAACCAGTTAGCCTATTTGATGGGAGGGAATAAGGGTGACAGCCCGGGCCTCTTGGAATCCGCCGGATGGGCCAAGAGTTAAGCCGGGTGGCCCGAACTCCATCTATCAAAGACCCCCTCAACAGCCCCCTGTTCAGGCCCCTCCAAACACCTCTTACATCACCTCAAAGCAAACCGGTTAGCCTCTTTGATGAGAGGGAATAAGGGTGACAGCCCGGGCCTCTTGGAATCCGCCGGACGGGCCAAGAGTTAAGCCAGGTGGCCCTAATTTCCTCCTATCAAAGACCCCTTCAACAGTCCCATAATCAGAGCCTAAAAAAACAGCCCCCACAACAGCCTCTGAGTGGCTCAATTCAGACCCTAAACTGGTCTCCCGCTGCAGTCCCCGAAACCGGTTTCCAAACCAGTCCAAGTCACCCCGTTTTTGCCTACTATCAGTCCTTGAAACGCCCCAAAACAGGTGCTGGTCCTGTCCCAAAACAGGTCCTGGATTGATGTCAAAACAGGTGCCGATTTCGTGCCAAAGCAAGCGCTGGCTTGGTCGGTGAAGCAGGTGCCAGTTCGGTGTCAAAGCAGGTGCTGGTTCGGTCGGCAAACAGCTGCTGGTCCGATCATGGCAAACAGACCCCGATGTGGTGCAAAACAGGCTGCCAAGGTCCAATATGCTGAAAATGGGCCAACCGGGCCATGAATACTTGAGGCAGGCCCACCAGGCCCATGAAAGCTCGAAGCCGGCCAACCGGGCCAAGAAGGACAAGTACCGGCTCATTGGGCCCATCGGACACAAAATAAATTTTAAATCAAATCTGAACATGAAATAAAAAAATCTAAGGAGTTAGCACCACACCGTGGGCGCTCCACAATTGGGCGGCTAGTCCGGACCAACTTCCGGTATGTCGACCCGGGCGTAGGCATGGGACACGCTCCCAGTGCAGACGGACCCTTCCCCCAACGTGACTAGTCGAAAGACTTGACATGTCGGAGGGTAAATATCCATTTGAATGAGAATGGGTCGGCATGCCGTCGTAATGCCGAATTCATCTCTCGATCTTATGGAAAATTACCCCGGGGGAAGAGAGATGACTATTTTCAAATTTCCATGCCTCCAATGTAAACCGACATGATGTACTCCCGACATGAGATGAAATGAAATGACATTCAAGTGCCGATGGGACTGTTTGCAAACCGGGCACCGACGCTAGCCCAACGGACCGAATGAGATGCGGACCGAACATAAATAAAAAAGATAAAACAAATGTGAAAATATCATAAAACACATCAAATTAAACCTGAAAATCAAGAAAGAAAAGTCAATTTTTTTAATAATCTGAAATTTTAAATTAAAATCATTTAATAAAAATCCACTCCTTAATCAATTGAAAATTAAATAATTCAAAACAATAAAACAAATCACATTGAAAATACTTTAAAACACCAAAAAACAGTCATAAAACAAAAAATCAGATAATTGATCAAATCAAATCAAAACTTCAAAACACCTAAAACACACCGAACATATTCAAACCGACACTAAAATATCAACTGACATAAGAAAACAACAAAATATCTTAATTCATATGTTGATCAAACTAATAAGTCAAATTGTTTAAAATTTTTTGGGGTGGGTGTGGATGGGGGGATAATTCCGTACTTACCTAATAGGCTACACCTGTGGCATCAAGGTATTCAAGATCAGAGTCAGCATCAGATTGGTGGTGCTGGGCAGGAAACAATGCAGAGTTACATCGATAACAATCTCCGCTCAACTCAACTTAACTCGAGCTTTAGTCTCAAATTATTTGGGGTCAGCCATATGGATTCTCTTTCTACATTCTTTGAGTTACTTTAATAGATATATTTATATCATCTAAATCATATTGAATTACACTCCTCCAAGTTAACTTAGATCTACCATGTTCTTTTTTTGTTTATGTTATTTTAATATTTTTTACTTTTTTAATTGGAGCCTCCTTAGATTTACGTTTAATATGCTCAAACCATCACAATCTTCATTCTTTCAATTTATCTACAATAGTCGTTACTCCTAAATTTTCTTGAATATATTTGTGAGAACCTCGTTTTTCTTTTTCTTTTCAAAAATGATTTTTCGTATCTCCTTTGGACTACTTAGGAAAATAGATGATAACTTATAAATGTATTAAATAGTCCGACGATACATTTAAAAGTACTAGAACCGAGGTTCGGGTTCTAAGAAAATTTAAATTTGACCTCTCTCCGTCGGATGGTGCGAATATCCGACGTTAACTTGCCATGGTGCACAATGGCAACCCATGTTCTCTCAAATTTACCAATGGACAGGTAACACAGGTCATTTGAGTGGAGGTTGCCACATCATTGTCACTCTTAAACCAATCAACAATCTTAGGATTCACCATCTTAGCAACCAATAGACAGTCAACACTGATGTGGGACAAAGCGGTAGAAAGTCAAAATATAATGCTGAAAATGAGTAAACTAAGTTGAAATGACCGAAATTTGATTGAACCAGACTTGACTGCCTAAACTGGACCCAGAGCCTGAAATTGATCAAACCACCCGTAGACCAGAGGGTACCAGCTTGAACACGGACTAGAGTGTCTAAATCAGGCTGAACCAGCTAAAAGTTCGCTTGAACCAGGTTCAAACCCTGTTGGACCAGGCTTGAGCTGGTCCAACAGGCTGCATTGGACAAGTTCAAGGCCCAGAGTTATGGGATCATGGTGCGCTGACGGGTTCCGCACTCACATGACCCACGCAGGAGTGAGGACCCAAAGAATTGGGGCTCTGGGGTCCTACCATGGCTCTGGTGCATCTTATGGTGTTCTGGTCCGGAGCGTGAAGGGGGTCTCGATGCTGTGATCTTCCTGACTGGATGGCCAGGGAGGCTATGGTGAGTGATGACGATGCACCAATCGCGTGAGAGGTGGAAGTGAGCTAGCGCTAAATGACAACTTAGAAGGAACACTCACGACATTGTAGCTTTACCGACGGGGCTCCTATGGCATTCTTCTTCCTCACAGCAATGGCAGAACGTCATATGAAGCAGGGAGGACAAGGGGGGTCAATTGGACATTGTGGTGTGGACAAGGGAGAAGACAGTAGAGGGACTTCGCAGGAAGAAGGGAGCTGGGTTCCGCAGTCAATCAGCAGGGTTGGGACTTTGGAAGATTCAGAAACAGGGTTCTAGGGATGTCGGACAGAGGAAAAGACAAGGCACTTGGCTCTGGAGGAAGACGTAGATGACTGGGGAAATCTGGGAAGGAGTGGCGAGCTGGATGGGAGCTCTAGGGGGGATTTGCAGCACTGCGAGGGGAAGGGTCTCATATGCCATGGTGCTCCGGTTCTGGCACCAAGAGGATGAGATGATTGCCAACGAAGTAGGCAAAGAAAACGACAGGAATGGATCCATCTGGGGATCAACAGACAGTTCTGCTACAGGGAAAACATCGCCAATTACTGCCGATGAGCTTTGGGGATCGCCTGAGTTCATAAAAGGAATCGCTGATGCCTGTTGAGAAATCCACAAGTCTGCACAATCCCTGGGATTGCCAGGATTCTGTGTTGGTGCAATGTCAAGATGCCTACCAAGTGATATGGCCGAACAAGAAGAGATAATAAGTTTAAGCAGAACCGGGGAAGGTGAAGAGGGAGGAATGGTGTCGACACTAACAAAGGTGAAGGGGTGATGAAGGTCTTTGGCCAGAAGGTAAAGATAGCCTCCTCGGCCGCTCAAGGTGGCGAAGAAGAACCTACGGGGCTGAACACCACCCTACGAGACAAAGCAGCCATGAATGGCTCCAAAAATTTCACTCAACTGCATTGATCATTCGGGATTTCATAGTCTCTTTATATATAGGTGGTTTTTTTACAACTAAAACAAAATATTTACAAACATACCCTTCTAAGGACAAAACAACAATTAAAGTTCAAAATAACCAAACTAATTTCCCATCAAACTCCCCTACTAGGTGAAAACTCATCCTCAGGTTTCAAATGTCACATCTTGAACACCATTATCTATGATTCATGCACCGATGTCAACTGAACAATCCAGAAATCGACTCGTATGAATGAACTGATCTCAAGCTTTGATACCAAAATTGATATGGGACATAGTGGCAGAAAGTCGAAATATATGCTGAAACAAGTTAAACTAAGCCAAAATGACTGAAAGTCAATCGAACCAGGCTTGATTGGTTAACAATACTATCTTTGAACTGGACAATCAGGCCTAGACCCAAAATATGCTGGACAATTGATCATGCTCTATGTACTACAGAGGAAGGTACCAAAATTGCAGGTTACTGCAGGAAGCATCAGCAGGTTAGTCACGTCCAAAATGAAATTGAAAAATCAAGAACATAAAGTCTAGGGAAGGAACAGTTCATAAAAAAAATAGCCATTGCCATTGCCGAAATTGGAGTTCTTTTTCTTCCTTATGCTCCATACTGAGTTCTTAATATTATTTCATCAGAGGTCTATGGTCTATCTATGTTGTATCATTCCTTGATTCCTACTTATCCTTTATTCTCTGGTTATTTGGTAGTCCTCTAGCACATAATAATATGTGAATCTAGTTATGACAGAAGAATTAATCAAAAAAGCGCTACTCAGACTGCTTGATTCTACTTTATGTACTGCATCTCATGCTATCAAATTGTTTGGTCAACTCTCTAGTCTCATCTAAACTTTCCCATAGTTTTAGACATATCAATTGGACAGATTACCATAAGCAAATGAAACTACCTGCACTTGCTGGACAACTTCCTGCTCATCTGAATCAGCCAGAACTTGCATCTGAGTAGTTTTCAAGATATTGGAAAAGACTGAAAAAATATGAACAGAATATCAAGATGTTTCATTTGAAATTGAACTAGAAAAGATACTACATGGGAAAACCATTTAAATGCTTACATAGGTGATATTCTCCAAATCTTGGGTTGGCTAACTGGCGTCGCAGATGCTGTATATTCTCTGAAGTTGGGCGAAGAAAGTAAACTGCTTTTAAATGTGCCATGGGTTCTTTTGTCATGGAATCAACTAATTCAACTAAAAAGACCTCCTTTTGAAGCAATTCTGACTGAGAATATACAACGCTCACTATGCTAACCTGTACAGGAAATATCAACATAGTCAGGAAAACAAACAGGTATGGAACTCAAATATGCCCATAAAGCTCCATCTGTTTTAGAAAATTAACATGAATGTTCTTTGTTCCTCCTTTACCCATCATTTTGTTGAATATCCAATAGCATACTTTAAAAAATCATCCTATAAGTTTTTAGTTCCTCAAATTATCATTTCATTAAACATCCAATAGCATATAGATAAGTAGTAGGAGCTAGCATAAGAAGAAAAAAAACTCCATTAACCTAATTTCATTCTCAAACTCTGAAGTGAATTTAACTTGAAATACAAGAGCTGGTCAGATTAAAACCAAAGGACTCCAAAAATTTCATTCATTAAAGGGAAAAAAATCACCTGCTTCCACCCCCCCCCCAACATCACTGAAACAGTTGATATGATTGATTCAATGAGCATGAACCAAAGAAGTATCGGGAAATCATCCGTTATTAACTTTATTCTGATATCTGTACAAGAAAGATAGCCCCTCTGCATCATTGAAACTTCAACGTTATAGGATCAGACTGTCAGCTTCTGATCCAAAATGCTCTTCAAACCTGCCTATGATAAGAAAATGCCAATGTTCTACACTAGCCTCCTCACACAACCTAACCATGAAGATTCATCCTGCAATAATGACCAACGGGAGCTATATCATGTTTCTTCATTGATTCAATGCTACAATGAGCACATATTGCCAAATCTGATAAAGACAAGGTACGCAATATTTGGTTCAAAAGTAGCCAAGGGTCAAGGATCGCAGTATCGGAATCGGGATCCATGGGTACCAATCCAATCCAGATCGGATTGGATTGGTCCGATCATGACTGGGTCAGTCTGTTTTTTTTAATAAAAAATTCAAAAAATCAAGAAAATCCTAAAATTATGAAAATTTCATTAAAAAATCTAAAAAATTGTTATGATGTCGGAAAAAACTGATATCATGAGTACCAACCTGTTCTGGTTCCCATTCTATTGAAGTATTTAATATTCATTCTATTAAATAAAAAAGTTAGCACAAGTACAAGTAGAAATCAAAATTCAAATATAATAGAAAAGATGATATTAGTATAACTCAAATACAACTAAAAAGATATCTTCTCACCACCAATGATGAAATTGTCCCTCGTAATCTTTGTCCTATAGCTCATTCTCATTCTCCTAGATGCTCAACTAACTTTGATCAGTCATAATTGACCATATCCATATGAAAATGGTGGCTGAGCCATGCGACTAAAATCATATACCCTACCTTCTACATATGAGGTTGTAAGTGAGGGTGGATAAGAAGCTCGATATCTAAAATTGGTTCTAGATAATGTGCTACAACGTTCTCATCAAAGAAACACATATGACTCCATCTTTGACTCCTTCCATTAGAATGATATCTCTCACTCAAATCTTATACACCTACTCCATTCATACATGTACTACTAAAACTACACTCTTCCACCTCCACCTCCTCCTCCGACTGAATCTCCCACCCTTGGTGTTGTGTAATTAGAATAAACTCTTTCTTATCATCACCATCATCTGAAGAAGGTGCATGGATACTACTCATAGGAATCGAATATCTTCGTTTGGTACTCAACTTCTTCCTCTTTGTTGTTTCTTCTTGTTGTGGACCCATACCAGCATTGTGTTGTATTGCTCTCAAGGCCTTAAAGCCTCAAAATGGACTACTCCATTTAGTGCTAGGTCCTACACCTGGAATATGAGCCAGAGTTGTGGCTGAAGTTGTACTTTGTTGAATTGGAGCTAACCATGGAATTGTAACTATGCAAGGAACTTGAGTTTCTTCCCCTTCTTTCATATGTTCATCCTCCCCAATGACGCTGTCAAGCTCACCTTCGGCCTAGGATTTATCATTCGAGTCAAACTCTAGCTCTCCCTCAGCATCCTTATCTTCCATCTATGTTGTAAGTGAATATTTTTCTTGAAAAAGATATTTCAAATCCACATCATTCTATGACACTCCATGATTGACTTAAGTTTCAACTCTTTCTTGGTGCAAATCACTTGCAAACCTAGTAAATTTCTCCTCAAATATCTTCTGCTTATCCTTGATATTTTTAATTCTCAACCTCATATTATAATGGTAGAAAACTAATTTATTTAATCTTTAATCTTCAACATATTCCTTCTCTTTGTATGTATAAGACTGAAGATGCTCCAATTTCTTTTACATTAGGAAGAGCTTGTACTTTGACTAAGTATCATAAATGCAATGGCTATCAGTGGATTCTGTGCACTCATGTTGTTCACTTGCATCTACCAATTAGCAATAAAAAACAAATAGTGTAGTAATTAGTAAGGGTAGTAAAGTTCTAACTAAGAATGTATGATATGCGCAATAGCCCAATAGGAGAAACTTTATCATGTGAATAGACAAGATCTAGATCTCCTCAGACCTCAAATATATACTTGTATGATGCCAATTGAAATACAATATGAAATGTAGTTAAGTTTATTGTTCCTCTTCAATGCAAAATAATCAAAAAAGTACTTATTTCAATTTCAGTCTCTATTCTATCATATGCAATATTAGCTAAACGTTTGACCACTAACAATATATCTAACACCTCTGCATCATTGCATACTTGGCCATCAAATTGCATACTTGGTCACTATATTGTATCATTAGGTTCAAGAAATATCCTATCAACATAGATTCCAGTTCAACTATTAAAGCATTAATAAATTACTACAACAATAAAATGATACTAAACAATTAAAATTACACTTGCAGCATGAATATCATAGTGAAATGTCTTATTCCATCTGATGTCTATAATCTTTCACAATTTTTGTAACCCCCGAGATGTTTCTCTTTGATCTGCATCTTGACCTTGTCATGGCATCATACAAATATCTCATTTAGTTTTTGTCATTAGAGTTAACCAATCTCAACTTTTGTACTAGGGTTTTATGATTGACATGTAGTATTGCACATTTCCCACCATATGTTATCCTCGATAAGGCTCTCTATCTTCAATAAAGTCTCATACTGCTCCATTGTGGCTCACACTGTATGCATGTACTCCTTATAAACTGTAAAGACTATGAACCTCTTCAAATTAATTTTGTATCTATAAAGGCTCTCCAATACAATGAATTATGTAACAAATCTAATCGAGCTAGGTCAAATTAGAACATGACCGTCAGTGTGTTCTCTCATGACGGAGAGCAACTTGGGATACCCACAGATGAAAGCTGTAATGAGTTGTCTTTGACTCACCAATGACCTCACAGTTGGTCCCTTCTCAATGTCTTACAACATCAATGAGGTTTCACCTCCATCAGTTTCTTGCCCGAAACCTTGCATAAAAGCTTATTGTCAACGACAAACTGCATAATGTTCTCTTCCCCAATGTCTTTTATCATAGTATTTAGTAGACCTAATAAGTAATATGCATTCTTCACCTAGCCCGATACATCAATGGACTTCAAAAAGATGGTATCTTCAAAACAATACATAAGGAAGTTGATAAGTGACATCCTTATGATTCATGTCCACCCATTGCACATCACAGTACAATCTCTTTCTTTACATATGGATTTGAATTTACCTATCCATAAGGTCAACTTATCAACCTCTTTATCCAATCTCTTCTCATAAATGTACTTAGAGATGGGAACTTTCAACTCTGGTCTAGCCACACAAATGACACGTACCATTGTTTGAAAATATGGACTGGTCATTGCATGTGCTGAGATACCTACATAAAGAAAGACGATCATACCATTGTTAATATTTATTCAAAAAACATATAATACACAAAGTTAAAAAAACTTAACTTTCATATGCTACATGTAGAAACCATGTATAGATAAGATTGAATGTCTTCTTTGCAACCCATGTAGTAGCTTTCACTCCCTTAAAGGCCTACTTGATAAACCTCTGCCCTCTGTCACTTTGTCTATACATGGTGATATCTATTGACCGAACTGGTTGCAACTAACAGAACTCACCTATGTAAGTAGGCTGCATTCGACATTTAATTGTTTGGTTCTAGCACCCAAACCTCCTGCCCCCTTATTCTTTCATCATCCTCTCTGACTTGAGCCCTACTAGTATACATGACTCTCCTTATCTCTGTCTTCTCTTCATCTAAAGATGATGAACTAACCTGCACATGAGCTTGTGATTTTCCCTTCTTACTCCTTCCATACATGAGATCTGTCTCTCAATCTGAGCAACTTATCATGTCATTCGATTCTGTGCTCAGCTCTAATTTCTCTTTACGATGCTATTCTAATTAAATAACCTCTTATTTCTTCTCTTAACTCAGTCGGGACATTGTCACACTTCTTCACATTCACATTCACACCGGCTATATGTTGTTTGAGACGGAAAACACCTCTATTCATATTCTTCTGACACTATATAGATCTTACCCTCTTCTTCCCCACATCTAACAAGTACTCATGTTGTCATCCAATGTCCCTTTATCCAGCGGCAACTTGTTGCTCGTCAAACATTTTATCTACACATATACCAAGAATAATTAAAATTTTGAATCAAAATTAAAAAACTTAACAATCACCCTGAGTGATCACCCTTTTAGGGGTGACTGCTGACAAGGGGAAGGGGAGGGTGGATCACAACATACCTCAATTGGATCGGCCGGAGGGATGCTTGATTGCCAAAGGAGACCACCAGAGGGGTGGTCCATTGCCGAAGGGGAGCCCTAGATAGGGGGAGCTATGAAAGGAAGAATCAGGGGGTGCAGTCTTCCCCCGAGCCCTGGACAGGGGGAGCTGCAGGAGGAAGAATTAGGGATGGTGAGAGGATTAGTCTGATCTCCCTTACAGGGGGGTTAAGCAATCCGAGAATGATCCCCCCAATTCTCATCGAACCCCCCAATTCCAAAAGTTATCAATTTCAAGGTTTAGCCGATTCCTAGATCGATCTAGGAGAATCAAGCGATCCGGCAATGATCCACCCAATTCTCACCGAACCCCCCCGTAACTCGAGTAGGGATCAGTTGTTCTGGGAGTAATTGGTCAAGAATCGGCCAATTATACAAACCATGCTACAGGTTTTCGACGTAATGGAAGGTGCTCAAGGAGAGTACCACAGGTGATGTGTTGGCACCTCCATTCAGCCCAAACCACTGAGGTATTGCCCAGAGGACCTTGGTGGTGAAGGTACACACCTGATAATTGTGAACGTCCAAACCTCTGGCAACTTAACAGGTGTGTACCTTCACAATTGGACCAGCAGTTTCAGGTGGTTTCGTTGGTCCAATCTGGATAGTTAGACACAACAACGCTGGGGATGGTGGAGCCTTATGACCCAACACAATCCGTATCACCTCTCATGTCATAATGATCTAGACAGCCTTCTGGGCATAGTCATTGTTGTGTTGCTACCTGCCTCAGATACTCATAATTGTGCCACTTGCTACCAATCCATGTTTTTTTCCTCTCCCTCCCAAACCATTTATGCCTCTCATTTTTTCACTGTCTCTCACTAGTCACTACAGCATCCAACTGCAAAGGTCTCTCACAGGTTGCAGTTGTCATCATTTCTTCTTTTCCCTCTTCCTCGTGTCTCCCACTGTCTCCTCTTTCAGTGCAAAAGGTTATTCTGAAACTCCCTCTTATACTCTCTCTCCTCTACCTCTTAAACCCATTTTTTCAAAGGTGGTCCAAATAAGAACGACAATCAAATTTTATATACAAAATAAAGGAAGTACAAGCAACAAAGGATAACTAAAAGTTAAAAAAAACGAAAAACGAAAGGAGAAACAATATTCCTACAGCTTCTTATTAAGATAGTAAGAGATTATCTAAATTTCTCAGGTAATAAGAGGAATTTCTACCTCTTAAAACCTTCGCCTAACTACTTTCCATTCTTACAATCTTCTTTTCCTGAATTTTCCAATAATTTTATGCTGATGATCCCCTGAATCCCACTAGTTTGGCAAAGTCAGGTACATGCATCTGCATCCATTGTGTAAATGATATAGCCTGAGATGTCCAAATACCCCAATTTGTACATATATACATTCTGTTTGAGATGGAAAATGACATTTAAACAATAAATAAAATCGTACTTAGTGCCCTGGAATTTCTTCCGCTGTACTGCAAGTACTCGCAGCAATAAAACTAAGTTGTACCGAAGCAAATGGCTAGGTATTCACGGGGCCTTCGAAACTTTGCCCCGTTTTCTATTTTCCTTTTTTTCTTTCCAAGCTCTTTCTGCACGACACAAGTTCGTTTTGTTTCATCAATTTTCTTGTATGAGACACTTCAGGAGCCAGAATTCTCCGCCAAGCAGATACTCCACCTTATGCCTGAGATTGTCACGCTTAAAACTTGATTGTACCGGAAGCAAGAATGTTTGACTTCATCGCAGCATAGGCAGACATACCCGCACCTTACGACCGCAATAATCACTCTTAAACCTAGTTTTATTAACTGTGACACATCCGGTGGCATGAAAGAGCCGCGATCCGCAGATATTGCGGTCCATGATCTAGGTTCCCCAGTTCACCTGTCTGGAGCATAGACCATGAAATTCACACGTTGAAGGGCTATCCTCCAGACAGGATAAAGGTAACAACAGATTCGGAGATCTGACCGATCCCGCCAAGAATCCACATGAAATGGCCATCGATAAGGAGAAAAAAAAAACGACCACTGCACAAGAGAGCGACACACACGAAGACGCAGACACGCAGACACACGGGATAAAGGAAAAAGAAGGTAATCCACACGCGGAAACCACTTTCGTACCGTCTGGGAATCGAGGACGAGAACCTTCATGCCCGATATATCCTGCAGCATTCGTCCTACGTAGTCCCGTGCCGCGGCTGTTAACACCATCTTGCCGAGCTCAAAGATCCACCACCGGGCACCGCCTAGGCAGAAGCTTCTACCGTTGCCTCGGCTCCTGCAGGCCGCTCTGGGAGAGTAGGGAGCAGCTCCCGGCGACGACGGCACCTTCCTAGAAAATGCTGGGAAGAAAGACAACGGGCCGACCGGACATCATCCGGCCCAAACTCTCGACCGGCCCACAAGTGTTTAGTGGATCGCGCCGGAGTGAGAGAGGCTTGTGACGAACCCGACGGTTCCTCTGTTTGGAGTCCATGGACTAAAGAAAGAAAGTCGTTCAATCGTCTACGTCTAATATTATTCATATCGGTGTCTTACCGCAGTCCCTAGTTATATAAAAAACAAATAATTGGTGGTAAAATTGATCACAACTGCAGCTTAATAGCGTGGTTGGTTGCACGATAAATTTTTGCACATTTTCATGATAAAAAATTATATTGAAATAAAATATGAACTAATCAATAATATAAAGTTGTGATGTTTAGAGGGATGTGATGACAAAAAAGAGTAGATACTGTGTATGATAAAAAAAAGTGAGAGATCACAAGATAAAAAATGAGATGAGATTTTTTGTCTACGAAAAAAATACTTTAAAAATATAAATTTGTAATGACTACTAAACATCTCTTTTAACAAGTTTTATCACAAAATTATAATATTATAATAAAAACTCAATTTATCATGCAACCAAACACTTCATAAGTAATCTTTATAGGCTCGGCTACAAAAATAGAGCAGAGAACATGACAACAAAATTAGGATCAAAAGCAAATGCATTTAGTTGCAAAAGTTCCTTTTTCAAAAATAATTTAGAGTAAATTGGTTAATACTAATATTTTAAAATATTGCACATATTTATAGAAATTAAATACATCCAAAACCTGCTTCAACACTTCTTATATAACAACACTATATATCCATTGAGCGCCCATTTCGCACCAATTAAATTTAGTGATAAATTTGATTTATTTTCAATGTTGTAGGGATAACCTAACTTTATGTATTATCTAATTTTGCGCCAAAGGAGTCTCAATTAAATTGTTGCATTGCACATTCTTAATCATTAAACTTTAATTGGTCAATTTGGTACAAAGATAAAAATAAAGAGAATAAGGATAAGTCCTTCAGTCATGACTAACTTTATTCCCCCTATGTTTGGTCTAAGTTAAAATAGATTTTGAAAATAAAACTATCATATGTTTGGTATGATAGGGGTAAATTTGAGAATAAATTTTTTTTTTACATTGTATTTACATTATCCTATATTGACTTACCTTTTTTGGAGTAACATATTCATAATATTTGTAAACCCACTTTCACAATCATAAAACTAGTTTTAAATACAGATGTTGACAAAACTAAAGATTAAAATTTAAGTATTGTAATTTTTTTAACATCAAAAAATAAATAGACAAAATGATTTGAAACATTGTAGTTAACCATGTATATTATAATTTAATATGTCCAATATAAAATATGTGTTTTTAGTTTACATAATCATAGAACAAGTCTAAAATATATATACGATGACAAACATAAAAGCCAGCATAAGATATTTCTGCACTAAAAGAATATAACCATTGATATTGACACTTGTATTGTAAGATTTATTCACTCATCATATGATATCATACTTAAATATTTAAATAAATAAATAAGATTTTAATTGAGTGTTTTCTTCCAATACAACATTTGCATATTGAAAGATGCAATGGTTATTCAATCAATATCATGCACATTAAACTAGATGCACATCTTTACATGTTCAATATGTAGAAAAATATACATAAGAAATTTCACCGGTCCCATCATTAACAATGTCAATAATATCAAACTTATGGGGTGTTTGGTTGCATGATATTTTTTTGTACACTTTCATGATAAAAAATTATATTAAAATAAAAAGTGAACCAACTCATGACATAAAATTATCATGTTTGGAGAGATGTGATAACAAAAAAAAGTAACTACCATTCATGACCAAACAAAGTGGGGACCACAAGAAAAAAAAAGAGGTGAGACCCTCTTTTTTTTGTTTAAGAAGAAAATCACTTTCGAAACATAAAATTGTCGAGGTTGCCAAACACCTCTTTTAACAAGTTTTCTTACAATTTTTAAAAATTAAAATAAAAATCCTCATTATCATGCAACCAAACACCCCATTAGCATTGTTATTAGATGGTTGCAGGTTGTACCATTCATCTTTCAAAAAAAAAAAGGTTGTACCATTCAAACACAGACACCCTTTTGAGTAAGTGAAATTTCCATAGTCTTGAGTTTATCAAGATTGTCCACATATAGATCGTATATGCAAGAGAAACACCGGTTTCTTTGACTCATCATAGCTCAACAAATTTTTGAGACACCATATTCAGCTTAAAATTCTTACCAGATCATCAAAAATAAATGAGAAAATTAACAATATGCAATACTCTCTGAACTGGAGTAATACCATCGTAAAGTGGCAACAAACAAGATTAATGTGTATTTACTATACCAGGATAAACAAATTCAGTAAGTTAAATTGTTGATGGAGGCCAAGAGAAGAGTAATAACTAAATAGAAAGATTTCATATTTCAACACCTTGGAATTACCAACGATTATATTTTTAGAAATATGATAAGTATTCATATTATTTTATGTTGGACCAACATCTTATGCCAAATATAGCATTGATCTTACTAACTATATTTTGGAATCTCAAGAAATATGTTCGGCAAAATATTTCCATATGCTACCGTAATGTAAAGTTTGGTATTCAAAGCCCTCAATTTAGTGAAGAAACTTTTACATAAGAAGATTAAAGTATGATGTATCATCTTAATTACGAATCATCCAACTAGAAATGAAACTTGAAAAAGCTACAACCGAAACATTGGCCATTAAGCACAATAGATAATCACTAAAATCAATGCAAATGTAACATGGTACAAACCTCACCAACTTGTTTTGGTGTAAAAATCAGATCAGGTAGAAAATTGCATTCTAGTGCATATTACGCAATAGGTGATGGAAGAACATTATTTCCCCTATTCCTTCCAATAGGTGGTGGGGGCATCAATATGTGCAAGTCGAAAAAAATGGTTCTTTGAAATGTTTGAGTAAAAATAACACAGAACCGCAAGCAAGAAAACCCATCCCAAATTAGTTAAACTACTAAAGAAGTAAATAATGGATAATATCTATTATTACACATCATAGAAAGTCTATTATGAAAGCTAAACCATGAAGTGTCATATGTCGTCGCTACTTACGGTTGGCAAAGAACCATTTTTTTTTACGGGAAGAACGTGTTTTTTTTGAGAGACAAACATATCTATTCATCATCACATAAAGAGAATACAGACACCAAGACACAACAATAAACTTAAAACTATAAGACATCCGCCTGACGTAAAGATAGTTAAAATTTTCTTGGAAATCTTTTCCAAGAATAAGCATAGCTACAAATCGACCAACACATAAGAATGTTTGAAAGGTCGAACAACAGAGATAGAGACTCCTTCAACGGAGTTTGATAACTGCCACGAGATCGGATGATCACACCAAAAAGGTGTGGATATCGCCCAAACTAACGATCTCGAAATAAAGTGGATGACTATAAGAATAACAAGGAAAGACATCAAGACGGATCCTGACCACGTAACGACGAATCTAAACAAGACTAAGAATACAAGACACCAACATAGATAAACCGAACTCTCAAGCTCCAGCATGACAAAACAAGCAAAAAAACCTAAATGTGTATTTAGGTAGAGTGCTGGAGCAAGAGTGACACTACAAGCCTTAATTATTTGGGAGGAGGGGAAAACCCCCCCTCCCAAACCACAAAGTGCTCAAAATAGCAGACAAAAAAATCAATGATGGAGATACAATGTTGGAAGCAGAGATTGTTGATCCACGCGAAAGAACCCTGCCTGAAGAAGTTGGAAAAATGAGGAGAAAAACTGATGAAGAGGAGGGGAAGAGAAGCAGACGGCAGGGGAGTACGTAACCAAAGGAGGTTGGAGGGGATCAGGAGATTTCAAACAGGGGAGGGGCGAGGAGAAGGGGTTGCTGGAGATGGATTGCAGCAAAGGATTGTCGGGAGAGGTTGAAAGGGGGCAGGGTGAGGAGGCACTAGTGACGGGGTGTTGTGCTGATGAGGTGGAGGGGGGACCGGAAAGGGCCGCGTAGCAAGGAGGGGGTAAACCGAAATGGGCTGCAGGGCGAGTGGGGGTACGCCAGAGAGGGTTTTGGGGCAGGTGGAGGTGGGCTGCAGAGCACTAGAGGGGTACGCCGGGGGGTGTTGGCAGGTGGAGGTGGGCTGCAGAGCACTAGAGGGGTACGCCGGGGGTGTTTAGGGGCGGGCGGAGGTGGTCTCGCTTAAAGGTGAGGGTGCCGGGGGAGGATCCCTCAAGGGGGGAGGGTAGATGGGGGGTCGGAGAGGGTAGGGCGAGGGGTAGGCGTCGAAGAGGGCAGAAGGAGAAGGGGGCACCGGGGAAGCTAGAAGAGAAAGGGATCGAGGGGGTAAGCTGGAGGGGGACAAAGAGAATGTGAGGGTTTCTCCAGACGGAGGGGTCCGCCGTGGAGGGGTTCCGTCGGGCGGATGGAGTCCGCCAGACGAGGGCTTCCGCAGGCGAGGGGGTCCGCCGGCGAGGGCTTCCGCAGGCGAGTGCTACCGCAGGCGAGGGGTCCGCCGGCGAGGGCGTCCACAGGCGAGGGGCCATCTTTTAAGACGTTCGATCGCCAAAGATCGAAACTTGGCATTCCTATGAATTGACGAGCATCGAAGGGGCCGTCGGGAAGAAGAACGTGTTAGACCTTAGCAAATCATTCTGTCAAGTTATATATAAAATTGTTATATCTCATGCAACCACACAACAAAACAACGTACTATCTCATTTTAACTTATAAACAATACAACATGATGCATCATTATAAAAAAAATCACAATTGTCAATTGAAGTACAACAAGAGAAGACACAAAGTAGGCATAATACATTAAGTCAACCCCAATAGATAACAGACACCGGTAGGTATAGGTAGAGCATTTTGTCTGATACAATTTAATTCTCTTGGGCTAGGATTGGCCATCTTAGACTAAGGCAAAGCCTAACTAATTGCATCCAAAACTAGCCGGTTCAACCAGATGAACAAATTTAGATATAGATCAAAATACTTTTGACCTAAAATTATTCTATGATCTTCAGTGTAGTTTACCTTCAGATAGCCATACCCGACTTGACCACGTTGGTTGGTGCCAATTTCAAACTAAAAATGATCGGTCTTAAAACAAATGAGGTGAAGAGTAGAGATTGGATTGCAAGAATGATCTCTTCTTCTCTATTTATGATGGGACAACTGAATAATTCGGTAAACAAATAGTTGTTTGGGTGATGTTTTCCTTAGACTTGGTAGATTATTAATTAGTAGTTACGCGACTGCTCAAAATCATGTTAAGAGTCTAATATTACAGAAAAAATCTCGACTAATTGATAATAATCGAAAATATTATGCCAAAGTAACATTTCAATCATCATCTCAATCATAGGTAGGTCGTAGGCAAGCAAATGATCAATCCATTAGCAAGCAAACTCAAATGAACTAGAAGAATGGTATTCAACTAACGTAATTGTAGGAGAAATCATCGATGCTTGCTAGCAATGAAACTAAGCACCCGTGAAAAGAGAAAAAAGCTACCACCAAGGATGCAGAGGAGGAGATTGGCGGAGATGGTGTTCTTCAACGGCTCTACGATGGGTTGAAAGACAGTGTGCATGGCAATAGTGCTGACCATCACCATGTAGAGAGCTTACCTCCTCACGTTGTCTAAAAAATCCTTGTCCGTGGGCCCAATGCTAGTGCCTCTTCTCTTCGATTTTAGAGGGCAAAATAGTAGAGTACTCATCATAAGAGGAGAAGAGGTCTTTTCCCTTGTGATTGATGCGGTAGAGCAGATAAGAACGGGGCTAACGGGGGAGGGGGGAGAGAGATGGTGGGGATCAGGTGAGGTGGCATGCCATGAGGCCATTGTAGTAAGGGAAGAGAGATATTGGGGGAAGACGAAGGTTTCACTGTATCCTTGAATGTAAAATTTGGCTTAAAAGCTATCTTACTTATTAAGTGAGACAATTTATCCTTGGCATTATTCTTGATTTTGAGATAAATAAGATTAACTTAAATTAAATTAAATATAATTTTATTTCTAAAATAAACAAATAATTAAAGATAAATAAAATTTATCTCTACTTATCCTCATACCAAACAGGACAAAAAAACTAGCATTTCATAATAGCATATTATCTATAACTTATGGTTATAAAAACAAATATCAATGGCGTGTAGTATTTTTAAATATAAAAATAAAAATAATCTATAAATAAGCAAAACCATTTTAACATCTTTCATTTTTTTAAAAAAATAAAGTTAATTTTTTTCTACTTGCTTGTATTACTGCTACTCTCAATTCTTATTCATCGACTTGACATTTTGATCTCACAGTTAATTACCTTCTCATAAATTTCATGCTTTATCTATTCATCAAACTAATTTAAGTTGAAATCAAAAAAATATGATAAAGAATGTAATAATTAAATCAGACCTCGTTGGTTCAGACCTCGTTGGTCTCACCTCACACGAGAGCAGCTCGCGTAGTGTTCTCTTTCGGTGGAACCCTTGTTGGCCTCGATGGAACCCTCGCACGGGAGCATCTCGCGCGGCATTCTCTCTCGGTGGAACCTGTGGACGCCGGGAAAGAGAGGGGGAGCCCGCGGAGGAGGCGAGAGATATGTCCTCGCGCGTGTGGCGTGTGTGCTCCTTTCTTACGGTCTTGATAGGGTGGGTTCGTGTTGATCACGCCATAGACACGGTCGTGGATGATTCCGACGGACCGATCTATTGCCTGCTTTTCTTCCTTCTTTCCTTCTCCGCACTCACCTTGATCCCCGGACTACTCAACCCTTGATGTCACTTGGGCATCGAAGGATCGGTCCGGGTCGTGAGGAGAATCGAGGGGAAAGAAGATCGGATAGCCGGTGGCATTTTCAACACTAACTTGACCTATAGACCGAAAGGGGAAGGGATGGTGTGGTCGCCAGGAGCCAGAGAGGCTCCGATGATAGAAATAAAAGAAATGAACTAGTAAAGGAAGTGAGGGTGACCGGTTACCTCGATAAGCTGGGAGATTGCGGGGGTTCTATCTTCTCCTTCCTCGGCCGGCCGGGGAAGAAGAGCCTTGGAGAAACTCGCTTGCCTGAAAAGAAAGTATGAATGAAAGCACCACGATTAGAACTAAAGATGGAGCAGTAACTATTCGTAAGAAAGAAGAGCAATGACAAAAGGGGTTGAACGAACCGGATTAGGACTAACTCCTAACCCCTTCTTAAGGGAGGATCTAAATGACCTATGAATAAGATGCGTTATGCTATACTAATGCAACATGCATAATGAAACCCAAATGAACAATAAAGGAGAGAGTAAGGTAAGGAAGAAGATCGTAGGGAAGCCCGGTGCTTCTGGCTTCTGGAAATTGCAGGCGCTCCGACGACAGGTCGCCTGGCGTCGCGTCGGGGGAGCGCTCCAGTCATACACGGCGGTCTTCAATGCAATCTTCTCCCGGTTCCAATGACGAAGGATCGGATCCCTAGCTTTGTCTTGGAGATTCCTTGGCACTCGTCGTATGGTTTGCAATGGTCTTTAATGGTATGATGGCGGGTGTCTTGAATGGTTTTGAGTGGTATTGAATGAACGGGGTGGAAGAGGTGTAATGGAGAATGGATAGGCTTGGGGATGGGATGGTAGACTCTAATGGGGGTTGGAAGGTGGTGGAAGGGTGTTGGGGAGGCTCAAGAAAATTCTTGGGAGTTAAGGCTCGGGAATCCCTCTCTCGCTCCTTAGACTCTCTCTCTCTTGGGAGCTTGGAAGGTTGGAACCTCTTAAATGTGGGAGAAGGGTCTCCTTTTATAGGTGCGCAAAAGTGACCCTAGCGCTCCGTCCTGAGGGCGCCTGGCGTCGCGGCATGGGAGCGCCTGAAAATCCGCCGACAAGTCGGCGGATCAGCACGTCCGACCATACCTGTCGCCACCTACCACCCTGCGTGTCAGGCGGCGGTTGTCAGCGGAAATCCTGGCGCTCTGACAGGGGAGCACCTACGACCTACGGCTGTCAGACTGCAAATCCGGCGCATGCGGAGCCTGCGGTGACAGTTGTCAGGCGGGAATCCAGGTGCTCCGACGGCGGAGCGCCTGGGTCCCCAGTACGATTTCGACAACGCATCGCTGACCGTCTGAAAAGCCGGGTGTCACGCGCGGGATTGCAGGCGCTCCGGCAGAGGAGCGCTTGTACTTTTGTACGCCTCTGGGTACGGTGGTCGTCGGCCGGATAAAAGGGTGAAAGGACGGGAAATTCCAGGCGCTCTGACGTCGCGACGCCAGGCGTCGCGGCGTTGGGACGCCTTAAGATTTCCTGAAATTTGGTTATTTTTATGTCGAATCGACCTCTCTAATTGAGAGAAAACAAGTGTTACTTATAGAAATGAGATTGTTCTTCCTGTAACCGGGCCGAATTCGCGTATCTACGGCTTGCCTCGCCTTGACGTTGGTTTTGCAAGGGAGTGGCACGGAGTGTAGCGGAAGCGACCGTAGTGAGGTGAAGCGGAGTGAAGTGATGGCGGACGAAAAGCGACGTCAAGGTGTAGATTTAGATACGCGACTTACGTCCTGACCAGGTGAATTGAGCCTTCTCAAGATCCGCAATTGCCTTTTGTATCTTCCAGACTGCTTTCGTAGTTAATTGGAGACGAGATGTGCCGTGGGCACGAGAGAGGAAAATAAAAGCCTGCCCCCTGCGTGCGGGGAACCTCCGAGCGCGGCTCGTGAGTTCATCTTGGTTAGCGGCCCGCTTTGTGGTGTGCTTGTACCAAGAAGGGCTGAACAGAAGTTGATTTAAAATCAAAAGAACCTCCAATCAACTGGAATTAAGTCTTTGGGATTCATCCGGGTCCTTGCGGGAACATGATCTGGCTCGGATTGGAATAACTTCTCATCTCAATATAAACACTCGTTTGCTTTGTCAGAGAATGATCTTCATGAAGACAACCATAATGATGATAAAATGCAGATGATGTATGCGGATGCATGCTGGGTGAAAGAAAGAAATAGAAATTAATATTAAGAAACATAGTTGAAGATATAGATCACGAGTGGTGGGTCAGGATACTGATCAAGAACCGTCGTCCCCATTACTCGTGATTTTGGCTTATCCGCAAGTTCATTGAACAACCGTTCCGTCCTTGATTTTTGTTGGAGGGGTTCTCGGGCCCGGTGTTTTCAGAACTTGTGGTCTTCAACATTTCAAATACTATTTATTTTGATAGATGCAATACTAAATGCAAGTCCTAATAGGGGACGGGGTAGTCCACTTTTGTTTTTCAATTTTTGATTTTTTTGTTGTTTTTGCTTCCTCGAAGTGCCTGGGAATATGAAGTTGGTATGCCTTGTTACATTCTCGCATCCACTTGAGAGAAGATATTAGAACTTCATTTTGGCTTAGTCCCTTGCAAGGAGAGGGCAAAGTTGCCTTGATCTTTTGTCAAGGGAGGTAGCCTCTTCAAAAGGTAAAAGTAATAACAAGAAGAAATTAAGTATGCATTACATAAAAGAGACATGCACAACTGGAATTAAATATGCATGCATAATTGAAAATGTTTGAAGATTTTTTCAATTTTTGTGGGTTTTAGATTTTTTTGTAAGCCCAAAATTAAATGCGGATGTGAAAGCGTATGATTGAAAATGTTTTGATTTGTTTGAATTTTGAGAACTTGATGAATGCCAGATTGAAACTAAATGCAAAGGGCATGCAATTAAAATGATTTTGTTTTTTAAAAATTTTCAAGTTTGTTTGAGTTCTAAAATTTCGGTGCATGCAAAACTAAATGTGAAAAGTATTTGAAAAATGTTTTAGTTTTGAAAATTTTTGAATTTTTTGAGTTTTGAGACTTTTCAATTTGTTTGTCTTTTCTAGATTTCTAATTTTTATAGAGAGGATGGTTGTCATTTGCCTTGATCCACTTGGAATGGGTGTCCCCAATTGTTCTCCAAGGAGCAAGAGCATGCACCACGTGATGGGTTGGAGGCCTTTTATTTGGAATCCTTTTGACCTTTTACCATTCATCGGCTAGGTTTTGCCTAGATCGGGTTGGTTTGCCTTACCCATGGAGGTTAAAGAAGGAAGAATACTCGGGGCAAGTCTTCGGTAGACTTCAGGGATTTTGAATTTGTTTCTCTACTAATGCCCACTTGCCCATTAGAGTTCAGCTTCTTCGGGTCCTTCCTTCTTTTATTGATTTGCCCATATTCTTTGGTAGCCCACATTCAGACAGGTCTTGTATATTTTTTCTTTGATTTGACCTGAGGGGTTCATTGCCCATCTTTTGGAGCTTTTTATTTTCTTTTCTTGGTCTATTTTTGTGGTTCTCATTCGAATGTGTCTTTTCTTTTGTTGACCTGAGGGATCATTGCCCATCTTTTGGCACCTTTTTATTTTTGAGAAGTTGGACCTTCTGAGACGACCTCCTACTAAGGCGGTGGGCACTTTCGATACTCCTCCTTCTAGTCCCCTACATCCACTTTAGACCGAAATAAGAAGAGAATAGGATAGGGCAATCCTTCCTTCTCCAGACTTTGCCTAGCTTTCTTTCCAGTGTCTAGTCATCAGGATTCCGAAATCTAGGCATGTGGTGTGTGAAGCATGGTGCCTACTCTTAATTCCTAAAGAACAAGTTAGGGCACCCAAGAACTAGTGGAATTTGGCTTATGATAGCCATCCTCTCGATTTTGAGTATTTATGATTTTTTTGTAACTTTTACTAAAAATAACATTTTCAAGAAGAAATGATTCCATGGATGATTCACTATGCCTTGCCTTGCGCCAATATTATCTTTCCAATATTTTCATCTTGGTTGAAAACATACTTGAACATCATTAAATTCTCTCAGCTATCCTCTCTACGCAAAGCATTTTTAAGACATGTTACGAATATACTCGCAAATGCTTTTGAAATGAATGCCTCTAGGATAACATGATAATGATGAATACATGCATGTAGTACCTGAGAGAGGATGAACTTCGTTGTTGGTAACGGCGGCTGCCAGACGGTGTAGTTGGCGCTTGTTCATGCCTTGACTCGCCTTGCTACTTCCACTTTTTCCCATTCGGAAACACGATGATGGGGAGATGTATAAAGTTTGCAAGGGTTGGCATTTGATGATGATGTTGAGCAAGGTTTGAGATACCATCATGGAACATTTTCACTCTATTGGAATAAAGGGTTGTTGCCTAGATTGAAAGGAATGAGACAACAAATAGGCTTGGGAGCCTAAAAAAAGGGGTGAGCCCGTGGGACCGACAAAAGGAGGCGGGGCATGATGACCCAATTTGGACGAAAAGGGGCACGATGACCCAATTGAAAGATGAAAAAGGGGGATGATGAGTTGATTTAGAATGTTGAGGGACGCGGTGACTTGATTAAAAGATAAGGGGCATGATGGCCCGATCTGGAGACATGAGGGGCGAGATGGCCCGATTGAAAAGGCATAATTAAGAGCATGGGCACTATGGACCGATTGACAAAGCATGATTAAAAACAAGGGCCCAACAGCCCAATTGGCAATGCATGATTAAAAAAACATGGGCGCTACGGCCCGATTGAAAAAGCATAATTAAAATAAAGGCACAATGGCCTGATTGAAAACGGGGCACTAAGGCCCGATTAAAAATGCATAAAGGCGCAACGGCCTGATTGAAAACATGATTAAAACAAGGGCACAATGGCCCGATTGAAAAAGCATAATTGAAGATAGGGGCACAACAGCCCGATCATAAATGCATGATTAAAAACATGGGCACTACAGGCCGATTAAAAAGCATAATTAAAATAAAGGCGCAATGGCCTAATTGAAAAAGCGTAATCAAAACATGGGGGTTTCAACTAAATTGGAGATGTGGGCACGCGGGCCCGATTTAGTAGTAGAGTTGGGCACGTGGGCCCGATTGAAAGAATAAGAACGGACATGCGAGCCTGATGGAAGAAATGGGGCACGTGGGACCGGCAAAGGAGGAATTGATTGGGCTTGTGTGCCTAGTTGAAGGAATGGGGTACATAATAGAGGGAGTTGGGCTTGCGGGTCCGATTTGGAGGCATAGACGCTTGGGCCTGGTGGTTGAGGATGGGCACATGGGCCTGATTTAGGAGGAGGGGCTCGTGGGATCGATATGGAAGAGTGGGCATGTGGGCCTATCTTGGGAAGACGATGAGCTCGTGGGTCCAACTGGTGGGGTTGATCGGGGCATGTGCCTAATTGAAATGGATAGAGTGGGGGCCATGGCCCAAGAATTGAAGGAGGGATGCATGGGCCTGTTTGAAAATGATGACGGTCACGAGGGCCCGATTTGGAAGGATGACGGGCATGTGGGCTCGACGTAAGAAGACAAGGGTCGAATGTAGATAAGTGTCGGGCACTAGGGCCCGATTTGTAATGATGGGAACATGGGCCCAATTGGTAGGCACGTTGGCCTGACTGAGAAAGGTGAGGTGAGGGCCATGGCCCGAGAATTGATGGTAGTGTTGAGGGAGAGGCACATGGGCCTGGTTGAGAAAGATGAAGTGGGGGCCGTGGCCCGAGAATGGATGATGAGGTAGAAAGAGGGGGATATGGATCCGACCGAAATTGATGATGGGTGCATGGACCCAATTTGGGAGTGTGGGCTTGTGGGCCCGATGTAAGAGAATGTTGGGCGCGAGGGCCGAATGTAGAGAAGTGTCGGGCACTTGGGCCTGATTCATAAGGATGGGCACATGGGTCCAATTGGTGGGAACGTGGGCCCGATTGGGAAAGGTGGGGTGAGGGCCATGGCCTAAGAATTGATGGGAGTGTTGAGGGAGAGGCACGTGGGTCTGGTTGAGAAAGATGATGCACACGAGGGCCTGACTTGGGAGGATGATAGGCACTTGGGCCTAATTTAGAAAGGGGTTGGGCACAAGGGCCTAATTTAGGAGGGAAGGCATAGGGGCTTGATTCTAGAGGATGGGCATATGGGCCCGATTTAGGAAGATGATAAGAATGTCGGCCCGATTTGGAAGAATGGGCACACGGGCCCAGTTTAGAAGGGTAGACACATAGACTTGATTCTAAAAAATAGACACACGGGCCCGATTTAGAAAGTTGATGGGCACGTGGGCCCGATTTGGAAGGATGATGGGCACGTGGGCCCGATTTAGAAGCGGGTTGGGCACAAGGGCCCGATTTGGAAGGATGATGGGCATATGGGCCCAATATAGAGGAGCATTGGGCACTTGGGCCCGGTTTCAGAAAATGATTGAGGATTTGAGAATCCAGTTTAGGAGACTGGGAGAGGGCTTGTAAACTCGAGCATTGGCAATGGGCTTCGTGGCTCGATTGACCTAAATAGGCTCTAGGGCCCAGTTTAGAAGGTTGAGATGACCTTGAGAAAGAAGTTGGGGAGGGGGATTGCCTAGTTAGAGGTGGTCCTAATGATCTATTCCCCTGGAGCCCTCTACTTGATTGATTGTTGACTAACTCGGCCCTAACAGGTTGCCATATAAATGAATGCCCGATTGGAGGGGGTCTGGAATTCTTTTGCCTCTAGCCTTAGCCAACTTGCGATTGGATTTTCTCTTCTCTTCAACCTTCTTTATGGGTTGCCTCGTGGGTGGCCCCGATATTCTCAAGGGTCGGGGAATCGATCGTGGGCTATAATCCTTTTCTTCAAATTGTTCCTCCTTTGTAAAATGATCACTCAAACTTCCAATTGTGATGGTTAACCTTGCCTTCCCCTTTTGAGACTTAGGAGCTAATTCATAAAATCCTAGTCTTGGCCTTGTGACTGAAAATAGGGTTTGCACTGGTCGTGCTATCCCTTGTAATTCTTTGCCTAGGCCCTTGCTAGCTTGATATCCAAGCATCTCCATAATTCTCCACCCAAGGTCGTTAAGTGTCAGCTTCTCCCTAGGTTGTTCAATGATGGAGAGTGTGCCTTGTTCTAAGGGTTCCTGAGGGATGGAGATAATTGATAAAGCATTGGATTCAGGAGGATCATCATAGATTTTGATTTCGATTCTTCTACATGTAGATCTGTTCTTGCTTGACTTCTTCTTGAGTTTGTTCAAGAATGGAGGATAAATCGAGCTCAAGGGGCAATAAAGTGGTAGGTTGAGAGTCGGATATCGAGAATTATTGATTTCAAGCTCGGATTCCCCCACCGGTTGATGCGGTTCATTATTGGTTGGCTCTTGAGACTCGGTCAAGATTGTCATGACCGATTGGCAAATAAGGGGAGCCAACTCTAATGCAGGGTAGGGGCACAAACTTGTGAAAGAGTTTGATTATGCTTAGCCGGTTGTGAATATTTTTGAAAAATAATGGGTTGTGCAACCGCCGAGGTTGAGATGTAATTGGTTGAAGAGTTAGTGGTTGAATGATTAATCGAGGCCGAGGAGCCAAGGTTTGTTGTGCAACCGACCGAGGAGGATGATCCATGAATCGTTCGACCGGTTGGGGGCCGAGGAACCGGTCGAGGCAAAGGAGCCATGGGTCGAGCAATCAATTGAGGAGGAGGATTTTGATGAGTACGATGGAGTTGTTGAGAAATAACCCTATGTTGTGTATGGCTCCTAGGTCGGTGCCTAGGGTTTTCTATTGGGTTCCCTACAACATTAGCACTCCCACTTTCATTAAGGGCTTGATATTTTGGATTGTATAGCTCCATGATTGGTGTATCCTTAAGTTGAGTTTGAATGTATCTTGCCCCTTCATACAAATCGTGCATATTCGTGGGATAATGCAAGGCCAAAATATTCTTCAAAGCTGGTACGGTATTAGCAATGATCATCTTGACTAATTCCGGCTCAGAAATTGTATATGCAAGCTTCTCGGCCATCAACCTCCATCTATCAGCATATTGTGTAAAGTCCTCATTCTCTCTCATTTTCTCAGCTACAAGGTCGGTGATGGAGTAGGCTATTCCAACTCGGTCTTGATATCTCTGCAAAAATTTGGCTTTGACAATATCAAAGTTACCGGCCTCCGTTGAATCAAGTGAATAGAACCACTCAAGCGCCGAGCCCTTCAATGATCTTCTAAATAGAAAAGCAAGGGCTCTCGGATCATTCTGCCATGTGACGGATTCGTATAGAAAGTCTTTGACGTGGAGGAAGGGGTTGCCGGACCCGTTGTAACGGCGGAACACTGGCATTTCGGAGTGAGGAAGATGGAAAGTAGGGAGCGAGGGGAGAGATATTTCAGGGGCAACTTTGGTGCCAACCAGACGGCGAATTTCCTTGTACTGCTCCTCCATCTGACTTAGGCGGCTTAGCATGGCCTGGTCAATAGAGGGCTCTCGAACAATTGGGGGAGGAGGGGGTGTTTGATACACCAGAGGGGGAGGTAAGTAGGCCGAAGCGGCCGGACATGGAATGTGGGTTGGTGGACATGCTGCTTGACGGGGAAGATTAAGATGATTAGAAGAGAAGACTGGTGGCCGTGATGGTGCGGCCAAATTTGGATCCGGGTGGTTTAGGATAGCCACCGGATGAGGAGAACTTGGGGGCGATGGCCCGATATAGGAATGGCCATGGGCGGCTGTATCGGGTCGACGTGCTACTGAGCGAGGGGTAGAAACACGTAAACCACCGGTGAGAGGGTCATGATTGGCGGGCGACTTGCCCTTGAGAATAGCCTCGATGGCTTGAAGTTGGGTGGGGTCGGCATGAGAGAATGCCTCCCAAAGGGAACCCGGGTTGGGTGGAGGAGAAACTTGATCCGGCTCAGCGGGGGCTCCTGGTTCGTTAACGGCATAGACAGCGTCGGGAAGGAGTGACGGCTCGCCTTCGCCCCAAAGTAGGCTCGTTCGTACTCGCTTGCTCGCAACGTTGATCCATGATCACTCGTCCGGACTCGAGGGACACAGGCATAAAGCAAAGAAAGACGAAGTTTTCTTCTTTTTGGGTGTTTTCTTTTTTGAGCAGATTTTTCTTTTTGGGTCGTTTAATTCTAGAAGACAAGTTTTTATCCGAAAGCAAAATTTTCTTTGACAAAGATTTTTTTGGATTGCTTCTTAGAGGTTATTTTCTTTGATTGTTGTGATCAAGAGAAGTTTTTTACCTCAAAGGAACAACTTCTTTTGGTGATTTTTTTTTAGATTTTTTTTTGTAGGAGAGAGTCTCCTCCTTCCTTTTTCTTTTCTTTTGGTTACACAAACAAGTTAGAGCAAAGACTTGGAATGCTTAGCGCAAATTTTTGTTCCAACCTTAGATTAGTGGCTTGTTTAGCAAAGTATTGTCCACTCAAATAAATGGGTGGGACCCTATGCTCACACAACGCCGAGCAACGTAAGGTGGAACGATTTCTCACACGGATAGGTAATGGGTAAACTTCGGGTTTTGGGGAAATGGTACAACCAGCCCGATCGGTGAAGAGGGAATCCTTCACGTCTGGGGACTTACGGAGGCCTTGGCGGAAACCAACTTAGTCAACCGAGAGGGAATCCCGGAAGAGAAGTCGAGATCCACCAAGAATGGTGTTTTGGATGTGTATGGCTTTGGGAGGAGAGTGAGCCCCCTTCTCGGATGACCTACGAGGCCGGATGGAACCGGTACCTCGATGCAAGCTAATGCAAGGGAATGGGCAAGGATAAAGAAGCAAGCAACAATAAAATAAAAGCAACACAACGTGAGAGAAGTACAAAGAAGCTTAAAAGATGATGATGCACAAAGAGATTTAAACACTAAGACAGGTTTGGATGCTTGAAAATTAAAGAGTAGTAAGAGCGATAAGAGTTGGAAGTGAAACAAGAATCAGGAACTAAAAGCAGTTTCGGGGAATTGCAGGCGCTCGGGTACCGCGCCGCCAAGCGTCGCGGTATCAGGACGCTTTTAACGGAAATCAGCAAATTTTAAGAAAAGCTATAAAGCAAGGGTCCCGTGGGGACATAAAGGTGATATGATGCTGAGAAAGCAATAAATGACAATGCTTTTTTAAATAAAAATGTATTAAAAGTAGAGTTGACTCGCGCGGGAGTCGGTGCTTGTAGATGCTTCGAGCTCGCGGAGCTCGGTTTGCAAACGTCCTAGCAAAGGGTAGCAGCTGGTGCCCCTTTGATAGGATCAACAGAAAAGGGAGGGCCACGCGGGGCCGATGATGTACCACTCACGCGGTGAGTGGGGAAATGAGGGGGGGTGTGGCTCACGCGGGAGCCAAGGAGTTGGGGCCCACGCGGTGAGCAAGAGAGGTTCCAACTTTGAAGGGAAAAGAACTAAATACGAATCAACGTGGAGATAAAGAGAGTGAATAGAAGACTTACTTGATGGAAGGGGCTTTCATTCGAAGAAATATGGCAAGCGACTTTCCCTTAGCTTTAGAGGTCCCACCGTGGTCGCCAAAGATGTGGACGCCGGGAAAGAGAGGGGGAGCCCGCGGAGGAGGCGAGAGATATGTCCTCGCGCGTGTGGCGTGTGTGCTCCTTTCTTACGGTCTTGATAGGGTGGGTTCGTGTTGATCACGCCATAGACACGGTCGTGGATGATTCCGACGGACCGATCTAGTGCTCGCTTTTCTTCCTTCTTTCCTTCTCCGCACTCACCTTGATCCCCGGACTACTCAACCCTTGATGTCACTTGGGCATCGAAGGATCGGTCCGGGTCGTGAGGAGAATCGAGGGGAAAGAAGATCAGATAGCCGGTGGCATTTTCAACACTAACTTGACCTATAGACCGAAAGGGGAAGGGATGGTGTGGTCGCCAGGAGCCAGAGAGGCTCCGATGATAGAAATAAAAGAAATGAACTAGTAAAGGAAGTGAGGGTGACCGGTTACCTCGATAAGCTGGGAGATTGCGGGGGTTCTATCTTCTCCTTCCTCGGCCGGCCGGGGAAGAAGAGCCTTGGAGAAACTCGCTTGCCTGAAAAGAAAGTATGAATGAAAGCACCACGATTAGAACTAAAGATGGAGCAGTAACTATTCGTAAGAAAGAAGAGCAATGACAAAAGGGGTTGAACGAACCGGATTAGGACTAACTCCTAACCCCTTCTTAAGGGAGGATCTAAATGACCTATGAATAAGATGCGTTATGCTATACTAATGCAACATGCATAATGAAACCCAAATGAACAATAAAGGAGAGAGTAAGGTAAGGAAGAAGATCGTAGGGAAGCCCGGTGCTTCTGGCTTCCGGAAATTTCAGGCGCTCCGACGACAGGTCGCCTGGCGTCGCGCCGGGGGAGCGCTCCAGTCCGTCTGCGGCAGTCTTCAATGCAATCTACTCCCGGTTCCAATGACGAAGGATCGGATCCCTAGCTTTGTCTTGGAGATTCCTTGGCACTCGTCGTATGGTTTGCAATGGTCTTTAATGGTATGATGGCGGGTGTCTTGAATGGTTTTGAGTGGTATTGAATGAACGGGGTGGAAGAGGTGTAATGGAGAATGGATAGGCTTGGGGATGGGATGGTAGACTCTAATGGGGGTTGGAAGGTGGTGGAAGGGTGTTGGGGAGGCTCAAGAAAATTCTTGGGAGTTAAGGCTCTGGGAATCCCTCTCTCTGCTCCTTAGACTCTCTCTCTCTTGGGAGCTTGGAAGGTTGGAACCTCTTAAATGTGGGAGAAGGGTCTCCTTTTATAGGTGCGCAAAAGTGACCCTAGCGCTCCGTCCTGAGGGCGCCTGGCGTCGCGGCATGGGAGCGCCTGAAAATCCGCCGACAAGTCGGCGGATCAGCACGTCCGACCATACCTGTCGCCACCTACCACCCTGCGTGTCAGGCGGCGGTTGTCAGCGGAAATCCTGGCGCTCGACGGGGAGCACCTACGACCTACGGCCGCCGTCGACCGCAAATCCGGCGCATGCGGAGCCTGCGGTGACAGTTGTCAGGCGGGAATCCAGGTGCTCCGACGGCGGAGCGCCTGGGTCCCCAGTACGATTTCGACAACGCATCGCTGACCGTCTGAAAAGCCGGGTGTCACGCGCGGGATTGCAGGCGCTCCGGCAGAGGAGCGCTTGTACTTTTGTACGCCTCTGGGTACGGTGGTCGTCGGCCGGATAAAAGGGTGAAAGGACGGGAAATTCCAGGCGCTCTGACGTCGCGACGCCAGGCGTCGCGGCGTTGGGACGCCTTAAGATTTCCTGAAATTTGGTTATTTTTATGTCGAATCGACCTCTCTAATTGAGAGAAAACAAGTGTTACTTATAGAAATGAGATTGTTCTTCCTGTAACCGGGCCGAATTCGCGTATCTACAGAACCCTCATCGTCCTCAGCACCCCCCTCCATTTGGCATCCCCTCCCCTTCGTTGGGGATTCCCCCCTCGCCGTCCTTTGCGGCTTTCCCCTCACTATCCTTGGCACTTCCCTTGTCCTCAACACTTCCCTTGGCGCCCCAGGTGTTTCCCCCATTTAGGCATCTTCCTCTCGCCATTTCCAACATCCCCAACCGTTCTCCCCCACCACCATGACCCTCGGCATTTTTTTCCTTGTTAGCCTCAGTCTCTTCCCCCATGCCATCCTCATGTCCCCCTTCACTAGCCTCGCCATCCCTGGTCTCGTCCCTCTCCGTTGTTCTCATCATCTTCCCTTGTCGGCCCTGGGCATCCCCCCTGCTATTCTTGGTGGCCCCTGGGGGACGTGCTTCTCCCTAGCGCATCTTCGGAGTCATCACCTTGCAGTGAGTCTTTGCAGTAGAGAGTAACCCTCTTGTGGAGAAGTCTCGTCCTTATTCAGGTGATCTTGCTCTAGTGATAATTTTCTTTAAAATTTCTTCTTTTGGTGTAGGTTTGATTTAACGAGGGAGGAGGATCTGGCTAATCTTCCTCCCTCTCTAAAGGTTCTCCTCCACCTCAGCCTTTTGTCTAAATGTCTTTTTATAAGACTTTTGTGTGTTTCTTTTGTGCTAGGTGGAGATGTTTCGACATACCTATGGTGTTTTCATCTTAGATCTGTCTAGTGTCTTCTTCTGTGTTCTAGTAGTGACTTCGTGTCTTTTCAAGACATCTGTAGAGTCATATCTTTATATATGAGATCGTTAGTCTAGATATTATCTACATTTTTATGATGTGATTATCCGGTCTCATTGCAATCGTCAAACTCTATTAAGTGAGTTCAAGCTCCTACTTTCTAACCATTAAAACACTTCTATGTGTTAGTCGCTTTATGTATACGACTTTGTTCGTTTGTATTGGTAAAGACGATAAGTGTCTTAGTTAATTGTTTGTTCTTACCTCACATGCTGTCAGGGTACAGTTTAATCTCCCTTATGGCATCGGTATAGTTGTAGTGGTTTCTTAGCTTTAATTTAAGGGAAAATTATCACCAGGTCCATTTAAGAAAATTGGTTTACCAAAAACTCCGTTGACCAAATTTTCTTCCTCTTTAATCCGTTGACATCACATTCTATTACCACCGGATCCGTTTTGCTGCTTGACAGCCCCGGTATCCCCATTTTGCCCTCCTGCGTTTCTCGGCGCTCGCAACGATCGGCCCCTGTGTGCCCATGAGCTTTATGGAGAGGGAAACGGCGGAAGTCGGAAGTCGGAACCTTTCTGCGGACGGTGAGGAGGGGCTCCCCTACGGCGCCCATGAGCACGATCTCCCCCTTGCCGCCGGAGGCGTAGTTGTCGACGCGGAAGACGAGGTCGCCGCCCGCGCTGAACACCGTGAAGCCGTCGAAGTTGAGCAGCAGCGACTTCCTCCACACCGTCAGCACGGCCGCCTCCTCGTCGCCGGCCGCGGAAGACGGTGGCGCCGCCGCCGCCGCCGGCGGGCCAGGGAGGCGCGGTTGGGGTGCACCTTCGCCATGGATTTCTTCCCGGAAGCGCGGCCCTCCTTCGTCCACGCGGGCTAGCTTCCCGGGGGGGGGGGGCGCGGGGGGGGGGGGTTCCGCGGGCAGGGGAGAGCGTCGCTGCGGGGGGAGGGGGCCGGCGGGGGGGGGGGGGGGGGCACTACCGCCGAGAGGGCCGCCGGGGCAAAAGCGACATTTCAAATACAAATCGGAGTGGGTGTGACGATATTTTGAAAAAACGGACCTAATGGAAACGTGTTTTTGAAAACGGACCTAGTGGTAAAGTGGTTTCCTTAGAACGGACCTAGTGTGCATTTACACTTAATTTAATGATATATAGTTGATGCTTGTTGTTCAAAAAAAGGAAAAACCACGCTCCTCTTTTTCTCTCTCCGTGTGCATGAACATGTACGTGCGCATATCTACGTATCTATGTATGCATCAATCTGCTGACGAGCTCTTATTCGGTTAGCCGCGTACGTCTCGTACATTCAGTATACTTGGGATCAACCCTTTTCAGGAAAATTCTGCTCGATCAGATAGAAATTCAATTCCAGGCATTTTGACCCAAATAGCAAATATCTAGACGAGGGAGGGAAAACGCGCCGCACGAGGGCGCAGGAAGATTGAATGCGGAGCGGGTCCCACCCCCAGCCGAACAAAGGATCGAGGCCGTCGGCGCCGACAAGGGTCTCTTCGCCACGTGCCCACCGTTTCACCGGCCAACTGCCACGTGTCCTCCCGCCATCCGTTAGCCGATACCCCGATCAAAAAGGGTCCCGACAGCCTTCCCTCCGACCGCCTTCCCCTCCCCCTATCCGAAAATTTTGAACCGCACCGCCACTCCGGTAAAAATTCCGACCTTTTTGTTAACTCGCTTTGAAAGCTGAAACTAAATAGCAGTCTTGTTAGTAACATTTTTTTATTTATTGCATTTTTAGGAATGATCATTGATACGGGGGGGGGGGGGGGGGAAGACGCCGCCGGTGCCGACGTTTTCCCCGCCACAAGCTCAAATTTTGGTCGATTATTCTGCTCCTTTTCTTATAAGGGGGGCTGATTCTGGGAAGCCCTCCTCAGATCTCTCCGCTTCCTCCTGCTCGGTTCTCACCCTCCTCGGCTCCACCTTGCCCGCCCCTTCGAGGTCCTTCCCCTCCTCCTCCATCCTCAGCTGCAGAGCCTGTCGCTCCGGCGAGAAGCCAGTTTCTCCGGTCGTCGCCGAGAGCTCGCCCTCGCTAGGTGGCGGGCGTGCTCCTCCCTGCATGTTGCTGCACCCGGAAATGGGGTTCCCGGAGACGGAGCAGAGAGCAGTCGCGCGGTGGCCGGTGGGTGGGGTGTCCCCGCCCAGGACGCCCCTGAGGCAGATAAAGACCCGGACGCAGCCTCCGGGGGGTAGCGCCGCCGCCGCCGCCGCCGACGGCGAGGAGGACGAGGAGCCGCGGTGCCCGCCCGTCACGACGCCGACGGCCAGGGAGGCGAGGATATCGGAGCAGCTGCGGTGCCCCCCGGCGCCGAGGAAGCGGAGGCCCCGCCCGTCGAGGTGCCAGCATAGCGGCGGGGTGGAGTTCTTCAGCTGCCCGCCGGACCTGGAGACCGTGTTCGTGCGCCGCCCGGAGAGGGCGCAGTGAAGCCCGGTGTCGCCGGCCGCCGCCGCCGCCGCCGCCGTGACCGGCTCAGCCGGCTGCGTGTACAGTGTAACTGTAGTGATCCTAGCCCTGTAGCTAGCTCTGGCAGTCCTCCCATCCCTGTCTCTGCACCCGTTCTTGCCGTGTATGGTTAATGTTGTTCTTGCTGTCTCTCTGTAGTATTTAATTTCTCGCATCAGTTTCTGACCATGCACCTAAAAAAATAATAATAAACACTAGTTTTAGCTCGAAGACATTAGTTTATCTCGATTAGAAACACATAGGAGTTCCCCACTGTAACTTATGCCCTTCATTTCACGTTTTCATGATTTGTGGGCGTGCCAAAAAAATAAAATATAAGAGAAAGTATCATGGCGTCTAACTATTTAGACGTTGTTTGATACAGAGATAATTTGAAAATAGATTTAAATTATTCTCAAAATTTAAAAGATAATTTAAATTTATTCTCAATATTTTATGATATCAAATAAATTTTTAAAGATGGTTTGATATCATAAAATTTTGAAAATAAACTTAGATTATTTTTAAAATTTTGAAAATAATTCAAATATATTCAAGTTATCCTCGTGCCAAAAAGCACTTTGTAACCTGTTTGGCGCCACAAAATTTTGGGAATACATCTGATTTATCTCCTAAATTTTAGAGATAAATTAGGATTATCCTCGAATTATCTTCGTACCAAACATGGCCTTGACGTCTTTCTTTTGAACCGAGTCAGGAGGTGCTTAATTCACCGTCCGATGTATGTGCGGATGGCTGAGTGAGGATGCATATTAATTTCGACACTAGTATCGGACAGATAAATATATATAAAAAAGATGTTGTTATGGGATATCAAAACCGGTGGCGAATAAGATTGTGACAGGATCCTATGCAAGAAGTAGCCATTAAATACTTGAGACTGCCTAGCTGGAGTACATACATACATCAGATAGACACACAATGAGTGACATCTGTACAAGCGTCAAGAACAGGCGGGCGGCCGCTAGCTTTACTCTGTACATTTACGTCCTCCTGCAAACAGAAGGGAACAAACAGCGTCCTTGCCGAAGGAAGGGGATAAGTTTGCCTCGGTCTGGCTACGTCGTCGTTATGCCATGCACCTCAGCTTGTCGGCGAGGGTTGCATATATATATATATATATATTAGTCCGCTCTACAGTTGCCTCGGGAACAGCTTGTCTGCGGGATTCTAGTCTAGCTAGCCCCTGTGTAGGTCACTGATGGGAAGTTCGCATCCCTTCCCTTGGATAGGGGGTGCAAACAAGCCTTGCCAAGTAATTTAAGTCTGACTTTTTTATTTAGAACTCTGAATTTCTACGAGTGTTTCAATATGTGTTAGAATTCAATATGGGGTGCAAACAAGCCTTGCCAAGTAATTTAAGTCTGACTTTTTTATTTAGAACTCTGAATTTCTACGAGTGTTTCAATATGTGTTAGAATTCAATATGGGGTGCAAACAAGCCTTGCCAAGTAATTTAAGTCTGACTTTTTTATTTAGAACTCTGAATTTCTACGAGTGTTTCAATATGTGTTAGAATTCAATACGGGGTGCAAACAAGCCTTGCCAAGTAATTTAAGTCTGACTTTTTTATTTAGAACTCTGAATTTCTACGAGTGTTTCAATATATGTTCGAATTTAATTTGTTAATTAACAAAGTTGAGCTCGGACATCGAATCGACCTAAGTTCAATCTACATTTTGGTCCAGACTCGATACGAATTTATTTGCAGAATTCAAAATTAATCGAAATTATTTACGGAACTCAATTCGAGCTTAAACTTAAATTAAATTTTATTTTGACTTGGTTATTATATTCAAGTGATATTATATAACTCTTAATGTACACAATTTATCTTTTCAAATAAATATTTAATCCAGTATTTAATCGTGAACTCATGGAGTCGAGTGGGAGATTGTTCAAATTCGACTCATTTAACGAATCCAACTTTTTTTCGGTTCAAATTTGTTTTTAACATAATAAAAGAGCCACGTCAAATTTTTATGAAGTCAGGTTCTGAGTTACCGGTGGAGTGTATTTGCTCGTCTATGTGAAGATAATTTTTCATGTTCATAGACAATAACATATCAATATAAAGTCCCCAAATACAATTTTAATATGCGATATATTATTCAACTCCCATGAACTCGAGATTATTTGTGCTTAAAAGGAGGATCTTCTTTTCATTGTGGGTGAAGAGACCGGTTTATGAATGTTGAGTTATAAGAATTTAGGTAGAAGGGATCTTGAGATAAGTGACTCAAAGAGAGGGTAAATTAAGGTTGTCCTCAAATTGGAGAGAATGACCCTAAATAGAACATGCTCGAATAAATCAAGGCTCAAGGACTCTTACATATATATACACACATCGGACACCCCCCCCCAAAGATAATGCCTTCCATTTTTAAATTGTGCATCTTGTAGCATACTCTCCTGTATATTCAGCTCATCTGACGTAGGTAGTGTACCTTTATATATATATTATATATATATATCTAGAGAGAGAGAGAGCGCGCGCGCGCTATGAATCATGGGTGAGGGGCCCACACGCATGTGGTAGTTGGCAGCAGAAATAATAACGCAAGTCTAGGAGTATTTTAAGTTCGTTATTTTATTCTCTTTTTTTTTTTTTTTTTGTTCACGTGGCTCAGTGGCCAGAGAGCCCGCAGGCGCCGCGGGAGGCGAGGGTTCGACCCCCGTCGAACCCATCAAGTCGTCCCCCCAGGGGACGCTCGGCTGTCGCCGCCGAGAGGCGAAGACGCGACCTGCGCCCCCAGGCGCAGGTCCCCGCGCCAGTCGAGCCATGCTCGACCGGCTCGTTATTTTATTCTCGTCACACCTATTCGTCTGAATCATCCTACTATTCTTTAAGTAAAAAGGTTTTAAAAAAAATCAGGTACTTATGCACCGAATTATACGTGCACCGCTCTCTGATACGTGTTAGATATACTGGGCCGGCCCAATTCGGGGACCTGGACTGACCCATCTTTCCAACATGGCCCCTCTGCCACAACATCATTCAGATAACGTAACCGCACTGCTAAGATGCAAAATACCGAGAGAAATCTTTAACTTGACACAATTTTCATTTTTTTTCTAAAATTAGCGCACATAAATTTTTATTTTTGAAAATAACGCACCTTCTTCGAAGTCGGATTGACTTCTATCTTCCGGGAGAAAAGACGAAATCCGATTACTTTTTTTTTTTGGACACCATGGCCCGATGGCCAAACCGGCAGCGCTCGAACCCCACAGGATACCACCCCCCCGGGGGGGGTGGTCCCGGCTGTCCACAGCCAGGATCAAACCCCCGCCACCCCCCCCCCCCCGGGGGTGGCGTCGTGCCAACCGAGCCAAGCTGGGTCGGCGAAATCCGATTACGCCAACCCGAGTTTCACCAAAAAGTGGAAGTCGGATCCTACGTACTACTCTTGTTTTCACATAATAATTAAGGTGATAACAGTTCGAGTCGGGTGTGAGACCGAGGAGCTCACGGATTCAAGAAGTAGCTAGCAGAGGTCCCAATTTTATTACTGCCACGTTTTATTTATAAGTCGGATTTAATCACAGGTTATTTACATATAACACTATTTTTAAATTTTTAAATTGCAAAGTAAAGAGACGTACTTTCACCCAAAAATCTGAAAGTCCGACCTTTTGAGTCCGAGTTTCAATTAACATCTTAAAAGTCGGATTCTTTGATACGGACTTCTACTTTTTATCTCCGGCTTCCAGAGCTTAGTCGAAGAGTTTTACTCATGGCATTTAATGTTCTATTTGGTTAGAGTTTTATTTTTGGTACTATATTTTCAAATGTTAGAATATCAATATCAAAATTAATACATGTTAACACTTATATTCTATAATATATTTTGTTCGTACTATAAATTTTAAAATCGATACAATTAACTAAACACCTCTTAATAATTTCTATCAATATTAATATTAAAATTGATAGTGATAGAAATACCTATTACCAAACATGTCTAAAATTTTATTACGTTATTTTCAAAATCAAAAATTTTTATACATAAAAAAACCCGCCATTTTCATCGTAAAGTGAAGTGGCACAACAGTTTGGGCCTCTGTGAGAGACAAGAAGCTCACGAGTTCAAGCACGGTGAGCCTCAATTAATTTTACTCTGCGACTTTATTTTATAAGTTGGAGATCTATGTAATTTTTTTTTTTTTGGAAATCAGATATTACTTGCTACTCAAACCCAACCGGTAAGTTCACCGTACAAAGGAGAGTCCAAAGCCAACTGACGAACCACATCCGCCAGAAGGTCATTACAAACAGAAGAACTTAAACCCACTTGGGGGAAACGTAGACGCCATCCTGCCAGATGATGCGCGGCAGCATTGGAGTCTCTAGGGCAAAAGGCGACCCTCAAGTTTCCTCGCTGAAGGAGGCGGCGACAGTCGAGGATGATGGATCGACACTTCCAGAGGTCAGGCCCAGATCCAGAAATAGCGTTCACCACCGCCAAACAATCACTTTCCACAATGGACGGGCGATTTCGCGAGATCTCCCAGGAGCAAGCTTCCCTGATGCCCTCAGCTTCCAGAACCTATGGGTCAGAAAAAGATGAGGTACATGCTTTCCATGCCACACAAATTCCTTGATGATCTCTAGCTATAAGCCCAAAAGCACCAGCATGACCATCAGTAGCCGCATTAACGTTAATTTTAATAAAAGCTTCCGGAGGGGGATTCCACCCTGAAGGATTATGGTTAGGGATCAACTTGGCTTGCTGAACGTATAATAGAGCTTCTCTGGAGGCTACTTTGATAATCCAAAGAGGTTCTCTGAAAATAGCAGAGAAATGAAACTCACAGCGGTATTTCCAAATTTATCACATAAGAGACAAACCCAAGATACCTAAGTAAATATCCCTTTCATCTGGCAGGAAGATCCTCTCCAGAAAATTTCGGACCACCCAATTAAATCCCAAACGACACCAATCAATATTGAAACCCAAGACTGAGCCGAACCATATAGCTTTGCTTCTGGGACAGCCAAACATAATATGGTCAAGGCTTTCAAAAGCCTTATTACAAATAGCACAAACATCCTCAACGCTTGGACACCTGCTGGCTATAGCACTCATAGTAGGCAGAGAATTTGCCAGCCCTTTCCAAAGGAATAATAAGATTTTTTGAGGACAAATTTTGCTGACTTTAGGATGCCAAAGAATTTTTCAAATAGAATTGTCCGAAGGACCAGGAGGAATATCGATGTCCCTGATAAATCTATATGCAGATTTGGTATTGAAACTCCCGCTGGGGGTGAAAGGCCAAATTAGACCATCAGGTTCATCCATCGGAAGAATTTGGGTCTTAATAATTCTGTTAACCGAATCTGGTTCAAAAATCATATCCAATAAGTTCTTGTTCCAGCTACCCCTGTTCCATAAGCTCATTCACAAAAATGGGTTGGGGATGATGCAGGCTTTTAGATATAGGGGGGACCCTTTCTATCTGAGATCCATTGGTGATTCCAAATGTTGATTTGAGAATCCTATTTGACCTTCCAAATACAACCTTTGTTGAGATGAGCTCTAACTTTTAAAATGTTCTTCCAAATCTCTGACATATATTGTTTAGGCCTGATTTCCCAAAAATCCTTAGATTTCAAGTACCTAGACTGTAGCATTCGGACCCAAAGTTTATGGTTATCATGTAAGAAGGACCAGGCTAGCTTGAGCAGGAGAGCTTCGTTCAAAGTAGCAAAATCTCTTATACCTAGACCCCCTTCCAACTTGGATCTCTTTATAGAATTCCAATTCCTGAAGTGAATCTTCTTCTTGCCCTCTGGAGCCTAGGCCCACCAAAAGCCATTTTGACATCTATCCAGTCTCTTAATGACCCCTTTGGGTAATCTTTTTATAGACATGACATGAATAGGAATCTGGTTAAGAGTAGATTTTATAAGAACAGTACGGCCAGCAGTAGATAATAGATTTGTCTTCCAACCAGCCAACTTTCTTTGGCAATTGTCAATCAACCAACTGAAATCCTTTATTCTATTGTCAGAGATACAAAGTGGAATACCCAGATATTTATCATAAGGTTCAGCCATCAGAAAACCAGTCATGCTGCAGATTTGTTTTTGGACATCCCTGGGAACATTTCTACTAAAAGTAATGGTTGATTTAGAGAAATTTATAGCTTGACCCGAAGCTCTTTGGTAATCTTCCTGATTTCGTCAACATTTGCAACCCCACAAATAATAATATCATCAGCATACATGAAATGAGACAAACTTGGGCCCCCTTTGCTAAGATAAATGCCCTTAAACCTTCCTTGGTCTGTAGTAGATTTGATAAGGGAAGACAAAGCCTCCGCACACAAGATATATAAGTAAGGGGATAACGGGCAGCCTTGCCTAACACCTCTGGAGGGTTTAAAACTACCTGATCTCTGACCATTAATGTTGATAGAATAGGTGACAGAAGTGATGCAATTCATAATGAGATTTGTAAACCTTGAGGGGAAACCAAAGTTAATAAGCATTATGTGAATGAATTGCCAATAAATCGTGTCATAAGCCTTGCTAATATCAATCTTTATCATGAACAAACCCAATTTACCAGTTTTATGCTTGAAATAATCGTGTCTGCAGCTTGATTTTCGGACACCAGGTTTGAAAGATAACCTTTAAATCTGCTAGCCATAAATTTGGTAAGAATCTTCAACAAAACATTGCATAAGCTGATAGGACGGTACTGATCAGGCCCAGTGGGGTTAGCTCTCTTTGGGATGAGGGAAATAATAGTATGATTAAGGCTTGGAGGAATAGTACCCGAGTCAAACATATGTTTAACAAAAGAGACAATATTATTTCCCACATTATTCCATAAAAATTGGTAGAAACCTGGAGAAAGACCATCCGGACCAGGGGCTTTGTCCAGTTTCATACTGAACATGGCAGTTTTTATCTCTTCATGGTTAGGGGATATGGATATAGAATTCCTTTGATCTTCAGACAAACACTTGAAATGCAAATTTGAAATTGTATGTAAACAGGGAGTAGAGTTTACTGCATAAATGGACCGAAAATAGTCAAGAAATATCTTCTGAATATCGTGCCAATTGTTTGACCAAATTCCTTTTCCCATAAAGACTCCAGAAATTCTGTTACCCCTTCTCCTATGGATGGTTTTCATATGGAAAAACTTGGTACATTTATCGCCGAAGTTATACCAGTGAAGTTTAGCCCTTTGTTTCCAATAGGCATGATTCATAGATTCCATTACTCTGAGTTTACCTTGAAGCTTACCTTCCATATCAATGTTCTCTTGGGTAACCGGGCCCTTCTGAATACAAGTAATTTGATCTTTGACATAACTCATCTGCTGGACAATATTTCCGTAGATCTTTTTTTTCCAACTCAGAAGATTTCTTCTTATAATATCCATCTTGCTTCTGTAATTTGAGATGAGGTCTGGCCCCTTATTCCAGGCTCTACTAGCAGCTTGAGGGAAATCCCCATGACCAAACCAGGCTGATTCCACTTTGAACCAAGATCTGATAGCCTTAATCATAGGATTTGTATTAAGAAGAATAGGAGTGTGATCACTGCAATAAGTTGGAAGGGTATTGACTTTGGCATTTTGATACAATTGAATCCAGTCCATAGAAGCTAAACACCTATCAAGATTTTCTCTAATATGGTGTTTCACACTTCTTCTGTTGGTCCAGGTAAAAGCCGGCCCTTCCATTCTGATATCCACCAGACAATTGTTCTGAATGAAAGTTTCAAAACCCCTGACTTGACTCCTGTTAGGTCTGATTCCACCCCATTTCTCATAATCATGCCTAATACAATTCCAATCACCCATTAAGCACACAGGGCCTCTGAAATTTTTTAAGAAAATAGAAATTTAATTCCACATGACAACCCTTTCCCTGTGGCTGGTAGGAGCATAGACCATAACAGACAGAAAATTTGTTCTCTGATCCTGATCAGTAACCACGGCGCCAATCCAGGAATTGTAGGAATTCAAAATATGCATTCTAACATCCTCGGTCCACCAAAGCCAAAGGCCGCCAGCTCTGCCATTTGGTGGGACCACTAAAAATTAATTTATACCTCTACAATGAAAGAAGACCTGACTATTTATATAATTGCATTTAGTATCAGCAACAAAACATATACTAGGTTTTATAGAATGGACCAAGTTGTCAAGATACTGGACTGTCGGGTGTCCATTCCCACCCCGACAGTTTCAGGACAAAATCCTCATTTTGGCTCTTGCAGCTTGTTTGGGTCAGCTGTGTCTGCCCAGTGACTATGTTCAACCTCTGATTCTTTAACAGATGAAGTGGAAGCTAGCAAATTTGTATTCTCAGGATCATGAATAATCAATTTCTTTCTAGCCTTTTTCTTTTCTATCACTTTGGGGCTTGGTCTCTTTCCTGCCAATGTAGGTGGGTTTTTCTCTATTAGACTTTGAGTCGACTTTGGGCTTGAGAAAACAAATCCATGTGGCATGGGTTTCGGGTATGTGTCAAGCTGAGAAGACTGGATCATAGAGTTTTTAAAATTCCATGAATGACAACATGAGTTGGGCCATCCGAATGGCCCAATTTGGCTATTATGGAATTCCAAATATTTTGTTGTTCTGGAGTCCGCCTGAGACACTTGAAATTCAGTATTCGTATGCTCCATACCCATTTCCAAAAGCCTGTCAGGCTGCTTTGACAAACACTGTACTTGACTGTTATTTCTGTCTGTGACCATCCTATTAGTACAAGAGAGGGTATTGCCTTCATTTAAGAGCTAAACAGGGCTGTAAGTTGCTCGTACAAGAGCAAGTCCAACTGTACTAGTAGGAGTATGGGACTGATTAATGCCACTTTGACCCACTTCTGCCTGTTGATCTGAAGTCCATGCTCCCTCGGACACTTGGAACAGTTTTGGCCTGCATCCCCCAGCTGCCGCTCTGCCATTTGTAGTTAGCCAGTTTCCAAACTTGAAACTTAATTGACCCCTAAGTTTCTCTTGAACATGACTTGGAAGGTCCGGAGTAATAAGTGCTTTTAATTTTGCTAATTTCTCACAATTTCCATGGTCATGACCAAGCACCCCATAGAAATAGCATAATCGGGTCACTCTCTCAAAAGCAAGCTCAAATTTTTTAACCTTCCCATCAAGTTGTAGCACCGAGACCTCAGTTGGTAATTGGTTGTTCACATGAAGAGATACTTTTATTCTTGCAAACAAACTCCAAGCATCAATAATCTCTTGAGCCGGTAAAATGGGATTACCCACCTGAGCTGCAAGATGCATAATGAAATCCTTGTGTAGATATTCTTGTGGCAAATCATATATTCTCATCCAGAGGTCCACTGAATTTAGAAGATACTCTGAAGGAGAGGTATTCGGTCTTCCCTTTTCTACCAATACAAGATCATTACTAAAAAAACCAAGGTGCCCTTCTACAGATTTTGATTACTTCTTCTTCATTTTGCAATACCAGTAAGAAAGCCCCATTAGGATAATCAAGAAGAGACCAAGGATTTGTGGGATTCCACATCTTCTTAACCAAGTCCTGGAATCCCGCTGGCCGCACTTTAGCATAGGATAAGACAGAAGTCACCAAAGACCTTTTCCATTTCGTATTGTCAGCTATAGGAAAATCTTGAAAGGCTGTAGGCTTCGACTTTAGTGGTGGAGCAAGTAATTTTTGAAATTTGTCTTCTATAGAGTCTTCTTCAGCTTGCAAGTTTGCCTTGAATTCTTCCATGAATAATACCAGGAGCACACCAGACGGAGGATGGAGGGAAAAGACTCAGCCAAGGAGGGAGGGGTCGCGGGTCGCGACCGGGTCGCGGGACCCCCAGGCCGACCCGGTCGCGACCCCTTTTTTAAATTTTTTTTTGGAAAATCCAAAAAAATAAGAAAAATACAAAAAAATCTAAAAAAAATACAGAAAAATTGGATAAATTAAATGACATGATTTAAATAAATAATGCATCAATTTTATTCCAACGTGATGTGTTCTACACTTTGTAGGTAGTTGATGTACTCTCCCCATGTCATTTGGGTTGAGTACAAAGCTTGATACATGTACACATGACGATCATATTCGTCAGTCCCTCGGGAAACTATCATAAGACTTGATCCAAACGAGTCACCATAACTATAGGTCGATTGGATCAAAGTATCCGATGACTCCACATAATTCATTCCACAATACTCTTGATCGTATGTAGGGAACCAAGAGTCTTGGGATGAATCATACACATAGTCGGAGTCATCGTGGTATTCTGCTCCAACTCCATGGCTACGATGACCTCCTCTACCTTGTGGCCTTCCACCATGATCGGTATCTTGGGTCGCATGAGTATATTGCTCCTCGCCGGTAAAACGTAACGACGTTGTAGGAGATATGGGAGGATCTGAGGTCCCTTGTACTTGTAAAGTGTTCGCGCCCCCGTATCCAGCACCATCATCGCTGCTACTCTTTGACGACGAATCCTCGGACGTCTGGTACTGCACTCGGATGTTCGGCTCCGGCGTATCTTCTCGATCGTCTTCGACCGTATCAGCATCTGCAATATCAAAAGGATCAGTCATAACTTGTTTACCTTTTCGCCTACTTTGCGTACCTTGACTAGTTCCTTCTCCGGTCCTCTGGCGCTTTGCTAGTGAGGGAGGGATCTGGAATTCTTCGGCCAAAGGAACATCGTCGAGCACTCCTTCGGCCCATTGTCGGTCTTGGGGGTTGAACTCCGGTTCTCCCAACCCTTCTCGGTCGTTGACCCAAGCTTCTAAGGAGTTCTTCTCGTAGAATATTTGATCCAAATCGATGTCCTCCTCTTCAATTTGCGGCTCGTCGATCGAACGTCCCGCCGCCTGTGATATCCAACTCTTAAATTACATGTCCATCCGTCGGTCATTAACGTGCAACCTCGTTCCTCCCATATGCGTTCAAATGATGCCACGTACTTCTTTGTTTCTTGCACCTCCATAGGAAGATATACATTGTATATCTCCTTTGGGTTTGGACCAGGCACTCCCCTCCCGACGTCTGCGATCGTGTCGATCATGTTCTCGTAGTATGGTACCTTCGCGGCATTTGCCGGGATGCTGTGGTGAAAGAACCACCTTGACGTTTCTCGGCCAATCCTTTCCTTACATAATTTGAGGTTCTTCATCGCCGTCGTGACTGTCGTTTGACGTTGTTGTGGTCTGGTGATTACGGGATCCACGGGACCTACTGCCGGGTCGTCGTCTTGTGTGAGATCATGAACCTCATCTTGCGGTTGGTTGTTGGATCCTCTTCCACTTCCTCGACCACTCCCACTTCCAGACCCTTGACCCATCATTCGGCCGGTGCGTCTATGGAACTCTTCCTCGGCGAATGATCTTCGACTTGCTTCCATTCCCCGTGAGAGTTCATCTATTTAAGAAACATTTAAGTATTTAACTACTTAATTATCCTTTAAAATAGAAGAATGAACAACGTTTATGAGTAACACCTCCCATACCTTCGTACTCTTCGTCTCCAAAAATATCCGGCCCCTCTTGTCCGGTCCCGTAAATGTGTACGGAACGTCTCCCCGGTTGTTGCAATTCTTCTCGGACGGTCTCCTTATGCCGTTTGCTAGTTTCCTTCGTTTGCTCCATCGCTTGTAGGTGCCTACGAAATTGAGCTCTGACCTCCGGCGGAGTCCGTGTGCAAGGAAGAACGTTTCCCTTCATGCTTGCAAGATGAAATTTTAAACGATAAATAACACCGAATATTACTTTGTAGCAATATTTACATTGCACTTTTCTCTCCGCCATGGAGATCAAATTGCAATGCAACCAAGCCGGATCACTCCGGGTCGCGCCGGTAGTTTGGGTTGTTTGGCTTGGAGAAGACATTTTTGTAATTAAATAATTACTTAAGTAAGTAATAAATTATTTAAAAAGTTAATGACGTTAATTAGTGACTACTAATGTAAGTATACTTTTAATTATGTTAAAATAATGCTCAACTATTTATATGATCAAGTAAGTAATTAACTATACCTTCCAACTAATGATGTATTAAGTAACTACTAAACTAAATATCTAACTAATCTTCTAGCTAACTAACTATGTAAGTAAGCAAATAAGTATTAAAAAGAAGAAATTACTTAACTAACTAATCAATGAAACAAAAGTTAAATAAATGAACTAAATGAACTAATGAAATGCTTAATGAAATAATTAAGTAAATGAGGAACAAAATGAGAACAATGAGAGCAATGAGAGCAAAAATTAGAGATTTAGAGTGAGAGTGGGGGGGTGGGAGTAAGGGGAGCCCCTTGGGGGCTATCGGCTTTAAATAGCCCCCAAGGGGCTGAATGGGGGGGCGCAGCCCCCCCATGACCGCAGCCAACGGTCTGGCAACAGTCATGTGACCGTTGCCAGCCGGGTCGCGCGACTCGCGCGACCCGGCCGCGACCCCGCGACCAGGCCGGGGGAGTCGGCCCGACCGGGTCGCGACCGGGCCGGTCGGGGCTAAAACCGACTGGGTTGGGGCCGGGTCGCGACCCGGGTCGCGACCCGGCATACCATGGACTCAGCTAAGGTGAAGCAACTAACTTGACTGGAGTCGGGGGACGCCAAGCGGGAAGAGAACCAGCTCAGTTTGCTGCTCCGCAAACATAAGCCCGACAACAAAAGAAGTAACTCTGGACCCCTGCTAAGAGCTCCTGACACCCAAAAGGAAATGACCCGGAGCACAGAAGGCCAGCAACGACGTGTGACCTCCCACCGGAAGAGGATCACAGAATACTGCTATAGAACCTCACCAACCTGAGGGTGAGAGATTTCCAGAGGCGGGGCCTCCGAAGCACTTGCGATCCAAATCTCCCCAGCCATCGGGTCAAGAGATCTATGTAATCAACCCTTCCTCACCTAAGAAGATCTAATGTTACAATATGAATCTCTCTCTCTCTCTCTCTTTCTATATATATATATATATATAGGTACGTTTGTTATGTAATCATTCGCAGGCGAATCTCTTGAACTGATTGCAAGACCACGACGCCGTGGTATATCGTCTAGCGTCGGCGGGGAGAAGCCGCGCGCCAGCTGCGGCAGGCGGCAGCTCCACCCTGGCGGCGCTCCCCCCTTCCGCCTGTAGCGCCGTCGCATGCGGTGGCCGGAAGCGGAGCAGGACAATCCGAAGGCACCTCATGACCCCTCCTGTCGGCGCTCGGCAGAGGGCGCACTCCAGAAGCCCTACGAGAGGGCCACAATATCGTCGCTATTTATCCCGGCGCCGGCGGGGTCTCTCTCCGGATTCGATCAGAATAATGCCGGCCGGCCAGGGCGGATCAAAAGGTTGGAATAATTCGTGAGTTCATCGAATCGGACCCAATATCCTTATGGGGGTGTTTGGTTGCATGATAATTTTTCGTATACTTTCATGATAAAAAATTATATTAAAATAAAAAGTAAATCAACTCATGACATAAAATTATCATGTTTGGAGGGATGTGATTACAAAAAAGAGTAACCACCGCACATGACCAAATAAAGTGGGAGACCACGAGAAAAAAAAAGAGGTGAGACCCTCTTTTTTGTTTAAGAAGAAAATTACTTTCAAAACATAAAATTGTCATAGTTGTCAAACATCTCTTTTAACAAGTTTTCTTACAATTTTTAAAAATTAAAATAAAAATCTTAATTATCATGCAACCAAACACCCCATTAAGTTTAACTCGTTTTCTAATCAAATCCTATTTTTTATTTAAATTTATTCGTTTAACGTAACGAATTAAAATAAATAAAAGGTTTATCCGGCAGAGCTTTGAATTATTTCGTAGAGTGTGTACTGGTTCGGTTGTACACTCCACCAGATGCTATAGCCAAATGATATTGCATGTCGACCCTTCATTATTGGCATCAAAAGGCTGCTAGCTGTCTAGTATACGTTGTTATCTGTGCAATGATGGAGGTACGTAGGAGCGCCAATCTTTGATTTTTTTTAAAAAAAAATTTATTCTTTCTGGCCGGATTTGAAATATGGCTCGACCATCTTCCATATTAATTTAAATGCATTATTTTTACGTGAGAGGTGGATCTTTGACTCTTGTATACACATCTGCGCGCGTATTAATTATATATGTTGCGCACCTTTGGTTAGTTGAGCGGCGATTAGGTATCGATTCGGGCATGTAGGCGTAGAGAGTAAATTAAGTATATATTTACGTACATAGAGAGCTAATCATAAGTCATGTATAAAACATCGAAATGTCTTTAATTTATATATATTACCAATTAGGAAATTAGTGGGAGTTGGTACATGGCTAGCTACGTGTATTTAGTTATATTACAAACGATCGAGTGGATGATGGATGCAGCAGGGCGGTGTGCTGATCTTCTTCGGAGTAGTAGCTGTACCGAGAATTCTTCACTTTGCATTTATTATTAATTTTAAATAGTGATGGTCAGATTTCTCTTTAATATCTTCCCCGTAGCAACCGTGCGATGAATTTACAATCTTTATAAAATAGTCACGATCGGATTCTTTTTTTAAATACATATCTTTCTTCCATAGCTAATAAGGTGTTTAGTTACATGATAAATTTTTATACAATTGCATGATAAGAAGTTGGATGAGTTAATCAATGATATAAAAATATCATGTTTGGAAAGATATAATAACAAAGAAGAGTGAATACTATATATATATATATATATATATATGACTACGCAAGATGAGAGGACAACAAGATAAAAATCAAAGTGACATTCTCTTTCTTGTTCCAGAATTTTTTAAAAAAAATAAAAATTATAATATATGGTTGTCAAACATTTATTTTAACAATATTTTGTTATAAAAATATAAAATTATAACAAAGACTCAATTTATCATATAATGACCTGAGATCGAACCTGTCCTGTACGTCAAAAGCATTGGCTTGCTGGACAAAGCGGGCACAACTTGTTGCGCGATTAGCATTATTACGTATTCTTGAGAACAATTTGCTTGATCAATATATTTATTTCTCTAGTCCCTTGTCTCCAATAATTAATGAAATTATATAGGATAAATGAACACAAGATGAGAGCGGATCACCTTAGTCCCCGGGTGGAGGGAGCTCACGCAGTCCTCAAAGGCGCGAGGACACCTGGTGTCGCGGAAAACGAAGGGTCAGTGCGCTTTAAATGGGGCATAAAGTAGATATGACGTCGCTCGGTAGTGGGTAAATAGAGGGTCGGTAGTGGGTTTTTGAAGTCTCGGTAGCTCGGTAGTGGATTTTTAAACTACCGAGGCTCCAAAAACCCATTACCGACACTCTATTAATCCACTACCGAGCTTAGTTTTACTTGCTACCGAGCCTTTAAGGACTCCACTACCGAGCCTAGTTTTACTTGCTACCGAACTTTTAAGGACTTGCTACCGAGACCTGTTATCGTTGCTACCGATCCTAGTTTAACTTGCTACCGAGCCTTTAAAGACTTGTTACCGAGACCTGTTACAGTTGATACCGAGCTTTGAGGATCCACTACCGACCGCCTATCAACTCGCTACCGAGTTACTGAGGCTCCAAAGACCCACTACCGAGCTACCGAGACTTCAAAGACCCACTACCGACCCTCTATTAACCCACTACCGAGTTTTGAGAATCCACTACCGACAGCTTATCAACTCGCTACCGAGCTACCGAGACTCAAAAGACCTACTACCGACTCTCTGTTAATCCACTACCGAGCCTTGAGAATCCACTACCGACCGCTTATCATTTCGCTACCGAACTACCGAGGCTTCAAAGACCCACTACCAACTCTCTATTTACTCACTACCGAGCGACGTCATATCTACTTTATGCCTCATTTAAAGCGCACTGACCCTTCGTTTTCCGCGACACCAGATGTCCTCACGTCATTGAGGACTGCGGGAGCTCCCTCCACCCGGGGACTGAGGTGATCCGCTCTCACACAGAGATCCGCTTCAACACATCTCCTTTAATACTAAGTCCGGTCAAATGTTCACTTTAACACAAGGTCCGTTTTTCTCAAATTTTTTCATACCCACTCCAATTTCTATATAACAGCACCTGTAGAGTTAAAAAGGAAAATCAAAAGACAACTATGCCCCTTATGTTACAACTCTAGGTGAGAGATGCTTTGGTTTGTACAAAATTATTTTTCAAAATAAAATTATTAATTATTTATTCATAATTTTTTTGAATTTACCTATATTTAAAAATATTATATTCTCTTGTACATCGATATTAAGCTTTTAATTAAAAAATTAATAAAACTATTATATACGATAAGAAGTTTTTAGTAATAATATAAGATATATAGTAAAGATTTTAATATATTAAGATGATGTTAGATAAAATATTATGTCATATAAAATATATTTATTTCAATTTCTAAGGACAACCTTGCTTCTAATAGAAAAGTAAATTTTTGTAATCAATATTATTAAATAAATTTTTAAGCTACCCCCCCATTCGATGGTCTTCTGCTCCCCCTCTGTTCGACAATCACTGCGATGCAGGGTATTTTGGAGATACACATGACCTTTGAACTGACGTTGCTACGTGGCGAAATAGAATGGACTTAACGTTACATGAAAAGTGAAAACCGGATGTAATGTTAAAGTGATTTTGTAAATGGACACGATGTTAAAGTAACTTTCTTAAATAGACCTAGTGTTAATTTTCCCAATTGTATATGATATCAAATATCATGACAAAGATAGCTTTTGATTAGGCTGAATATACTTTTATAGAGAGAGAGAGAAATAGTGCATGATAATTAGCTCCTATAATATAAGCCTAGATTAACTTTTTTGTATGTAATCTGAAACAGTGGGCTAAGTTCATATTGATGTTAGGAGATATACTTTCTTTTCCTTTTTTTCTCGTATGCAACTTTCTAAGCATAATAAATTATCAGAGGTGCAATAAAAAATCTAGATTTTCAGATGAAAGTTGAAAGAGCTAGCTAGGTGCCACCTCTTTACAACGAGGAGAGCGGAGTTTCTCTGCCGGATACCGTAGATACAAATATCTGATCAACAGAAAAAGTTAAATCAGATAAGTCCGCGTGTTAAATTAAAGTCAAATCGCCTTCTCGATGAGACGCTCATGTCTACTGTGAAAAGAGTTTCCTCAAAATCTGTGGAGGAACCCGGTCTCTTACTACGAGACTTAACCCATTAATCATTGTACCAATATCCAGTAAATCCATGCCATGAAAGATACATCATATATATACACCCCCTCGTAGATGAGCATATATGATAACTACAATATATAACATGTTGTGCTTTCTACTCCCGTGATGCGCCCATTGAAATTTTTTTTTGAGCTTCTTCGATTGTCTCACTGTGGGGTCCACTGGTTTTTCCTTCTCGGGTACGTCCTCGGACTGTTGACCAGGTCGTATTCCTTGGGCAGGCAAATGGCGGCCGGGTCCACCCAGGCCTGAAAGGCTGCAATGGTTGACTTTTTTAATCAAATCAGAAACGGGACCTTTCAAACCCGGATCCAGATCCGGATCCTACTTACCATTTCAGCACTAAGCCCGCACGCGTTAGTTGCCCGCGACCGTCCGGGCGGGAGCACGTAGCCGTGCAAGGAGCGCACGTGCGGTTTCCACCAACCCCACGTCCTTCGGACGTCAGATTTTCATCAGGGCCGTAAACGGATACGAAAGGGATATATCATTTTCGAATCCGCTTCGATAGTCCATTCGAATATCGGATGTTCGTTCCCATTAGAATTCGAATATGGAGTGAATCTTCAAAATCGGATACGTATAATATCCGCTTCGCCCAACAACGGGCATCTTGCTAGGGCTGTTCACTATTTGATTCAACCCGAAAAACCAAACCAAACTAGGAGTTTGGTTCGGTTTAGTTTGGTTTGAGCTACCAATCGGTTTGGTTTGGTTCCTAGAGCCCTTCAAACCAAACCAAACCGCTAAACCGAATAACCCGAATTAGATTAAATATTTTATTTTTAGTTATATATAATACAATGTTTATGTGCATTTTCTTATAAAAATAAATTTGTTTCAAGAGTTTTTAAGACAAATTAATAAAATGTATAAACAAATACACTAAATTTTAATAAAATATGATTTAAAACAAATAAAATGAAATTATATATTACCATATTTACTCTACCTTAATAAATTATGGTTTGAACCGAACCAAACCAAATCAAACCGAATTAATTTGGTTTGGTTTGATTTGGTTTGGGAGATGGTTTGGTTTGGTTTGGTTTGAGAAAAAATACTAAGAAATCAAATCAAACCAGACCATGAACACCCCCTACACCTTGCGGCTTGCGAGAGTGGGAGGCAGTGAGCTGTAGCCGTCGCCGTCGATCGAGAGTGAGAGTGGAAGTGGGACTTCGACGGTGGAAGCTACAGTCGATGGTTAGGAGTGGGAGCTGCGTCGGCCGCCCAAGAGATTAATGTTAGGAGTGCCAGCAAAGCAACCCCCTGGCACCCCCACCAGAGCAGAGCACGCTGCGTCCAAATCTCCGTCAGGAGTGGGAGAAATGAAAGGGAAAGCGAGGAGGGAGCTCACTGATGGGTTGGACAACCAACCTGGTGCTTCCGTAGTCCGCACAGCCGTCTAAGACGGCAGAGCCTGAGGGGAAGCCGCAGTTGAAGATGGCGACTGAAGAGTTGGGCTGCTGAAGTGGCATCACGCGAACAGCAGTCTAGTCCCTGGAGCTAGGAGGGTTCCGGGATGATACAGGCTCCGGTGGAGATGGAGATGGCAGCGCGGTTGAGCTCTCTGGAGAGGCGACCTGTGCTGCGCTTGAGCTTCTTGCGGCCCTGCGATAGTGCGAGAGAAGAAGCAGAGACTGGAGAGGCTTGAGCTTCCTGCGGCCCTGCGAAGTGCAAAGGTGCAGTGCCGGCCACTGCGTCGCCTCGCCGTCGCTGCGATCTGTTGGGCCAGTGATCAGGGATTTCAGCTTGGGTTGGGGCCTTGGGGGTGAGCCTGCGAGGCCGCCGGCGACTAGGGATAGAATAGCCAGGTTTAAAATTCACCATTGGATCTTATATCCAACGGTTCGTATCGAAGCAGATTTTAATCGTAGCGGATCCAGTGATTCCGAATCCGCTCCGTTTAAAATTCGGATAATATCCGAATCCGAATTTAATATCCGACGGAGCGACTTAATCGGATAATATTCGACTATTCAGATACAGATTCAAACCGAATCCGGATAAAATCCGGATTTGTTTACAGCCCTACATATGTGCTTTGTCTCCGTCGGGAACACAAGAGTTTGGATCATCTCAGTTCTCGGGTGATGAGAGCTCTCGCAGTGCTTAATAACGTGAGAACACTTATGGGGTGTTTGGTGGCATGATAACGAAGATTTTTGTTTTAATTTTTAAAAATTGTAAGAAAACTGTTAAAGGAGGTGTTTGGTAATCATGACAATTTTATATTTTAAAAGTGATTTTCTTCTTAAACAAAAAAAGAGAGTCTCACCTCTTTCTTTTTTCTTGTGGTCTCTCACTTTGTTTGGTCATGTGTGGTAATTACTCTTTTTTGCAATCACATCCCTCCAAACATGATAATTTTATGTCATGAGTTGGTTTACTTTTTAAAAATTATCATGCAACCAAACACCCCATGAGTCATCACGCGAACAGCAGTCTAGTCCCTGGAGCTAGGAGGGTTCCGGGATGATACAGGCTCCGGTGGAGATGGAGATGGCAGCGCGGTTGAGCTCTCTGGAGAGGCGACCTGTGCTGCGCTTGAGCTTCTTGCGGCCCTGCGATAGTGCGAGAGAAGAAGCAGAGACTGGAGAGGCTTGAGCTTCCTGCGGCCCTGCGAAGTGCAAAGGTGCAGTGCCGGCCACTGCGTCGCCTCGCCGTCGCTGCGATCTGTTGGGCCAGTGATCAGGGATTTCAGCTTGGGTTGGGGCCTTGGGGGTGAGCCTGCGAGGCCGCCGGCGACTAGGGATAGAATAGCCAGGTTTAAAATTCACCATTGGATCTTATATCCAACGGTTCGTATCGAAGCAGATTTTAATCGTAGCGGATCCAGTGATTCCGAATCCGCTCCGTTTAAAATTCGGATAATATCCGAATCCGAATTTAATATCCGACGGAGCGACTTAATCGGATAATATTCGACTATTCAGATACAGATTCAAACCGAATCCGGATAAAATCCGGATTTGTTTACAGCCCTACATATGTGCTTTGTCTCCGTCGGGAACACAAGAGTTTGGATCATCTCAGTTCTCGGGTGATGAGAGCTCTCGCAGTGCTTAATAACGTGAGAACACTTATGGGGTGTTTGGTGGCATGATAACGAAGATTTTTGTTTTAATTTTTAAAAATTGTAAGAAAACTCGTTAAAGGAGGTGTTTGGTAATCATGACAATTTTATATTTTAAAAGTGATTTTCTTCTTAAACAAAAAAAGAGAGTCTCACCTCTTTCTTTTTTCTTGTGGTCTCTCACTTTGTTTGGTCATGTGTGGTAATTACTCTTTTTTGCAATCACATCCCTCCAAACATGATAATTTTATGTCATGAGTTGGTTTACTTTTTAAAAATTATCATGCAACCAAACACCCCATGAGTCATCTAAATTTGTCTAAAAAAATCACCTTTTACCCCCCCCCCCCCCCACACCGCTGCGCTGCCAGAAAACGAGCAATGTCATAAGGTGTTTAGTCACATTTTTTTTAGAATCTTTCCCTATTTTTCTTTTAGTATTGCACGTACGCAGGTTTGTTGCTAATGGGGTGTTTGGTTGCATGATAATTTTTTGTACACTTTCATGATAAAAAATTGTATTAAAATAAAAAGTGAACCAACTCATGACATAAAATTATCATGTTTGGAGGGATGTGATTACAAAAAAGAGTAACCACCTCACATGACCAAATAAAGTGGGGGACCACAAGAAAAAAGAAAGAGGTGAGACCCTCTTTTTTGTTTAAGAAGAAAATCACTTTCAAAAAATAAAATTGTCATGGTTGTCAAACACCTCTTTTAACAAGTTTTCTTACAATTTTTAAAAATTAAAACAAAAACCTCAATTATCATGCAACCAAACACCCCATAACTTCTTTCGCAAAAAAAGAAAAAGAAAAAAAAGACTTGACTTGTTTTGATTACGAGACAAATGCGGGATGTACGTAGGACTCTCTCTCTCTCTCACTCTAATTAGCCAAACAACACCCTATAATTAGTCAAATTTGTGACGTTTTTGTCGAACACACAAAGTTTGTGTTTGTGTTTATGTAAACTTAAAATTGACGCAAAAATAGAAGATGATCATTATTTAAAAAATAAGATGATCTAAATTACAAAAGAGTAACAAAACTGTTAGAATTATGGGGATAGTCTCGTATTGACTATTTGAGACTTGATAGTGTACTTATATATCCTGCGTCATTCTACCTCAACACTATGATTTTGGAGTTTGTAATATGGTATCAGAACGTACACCTATCGATCTTTAATACTTGATTATCTTGCCTCTTATTCTCACTGCCCACTTTAACAACGAGGGAAAGTGTTAGAATTGTGAAGATAATCTCATATTGACTATTTGAGACTTGATGTTGTGTTTATATATTCTGTGTTTTTCTACCTTAACACCATGATTTTAAAGTTTGTAAGATCATGTTACATGCATATTAGAACAAATTACAACTATCTGGTGAAAAAATTGATGGAATGGAGAGAAGCACCTCTTCATCGGCTTGAGTCTGTATCAAAGATCGCGGGATCGGGATCGGATCGGTCCGGATCGGCCGATCCTCTGAAAGAAAGAGCGTCCTGTATCGGTCTGGATCGGACAAAAATTTTTATTTTTTTAAATCATAAAAATAAAATAAATCAGTAAAATCATACAAATAAATAAAAATTCAAAAAAATAAAAAATATTGTGGATGACATTCTATCAAACAATGCCATACAACGTAAGTTCCTTTCAAGAAACTGTCATATATAAGTATAAATTATTATATAAAAGAGAGAGATAGAAGAGAGTTAAAATAGATCTTTATGTAAATTTAAGTATATAATATATATTTATGATTATGAATCTTCTATATACGTGATAGTGAAATATATTAATATTTTTACACTATCATCAGCGGGACGCAGAGTAGTCGCGGATCGACCTACGCGGTCAAGTCGTGAGGGTCAAGGGGGCAGCGCCCCTTGTGGGGGGTATCACGGGGGCAACACCTCCCAAAAAAAATTTATTTTTATGGTGGTAAAGGGAAGGGGGAAGAAGGGATCGGAGCCCCCCCTCAATTTACCTATTTAGGGGGGATCGGCCAATGTTCAAGGTGGATTGTTGGGGGAGGGGTCTAGGGGGAGCCCTAGACAATGAAGAGGAGGGGGGGAAGTGAGAATGAGGGGTGGGAAGGGGGAATCGGTCCGATCTCTCCCTTATTGGGAGAGATCGGACCAGAAAATGGTATGGAATCGAGTCTTGAATCGATCCGATTCTGGACCCTTTCGGGTTCTAAGGAATCGGTCCGGATCAACCGATTCCCAGATCGATCCACCTGGATCGGTCCAGGATCAACCGATCCGGTCGATTCAGACCGATCCAGTCGAGAGTCTCGACTGGATCGGTAGTTCTGACTGAAATTATCGGTGGGTACCGATCTGATCCAAGAATCGGCCGATCTCGATCCGGATTGGCCGATTCTGCAATCCATGGTCTGTATCCACGATGGCACCACCTTGTTGAAGAAGTCTTGACGGCACTCGAATGTGCGTCAACATGCTGGCCAGGGCCTCTGGATTTGGAAAGAGTACGATGAAGAGCTTGTGAACACCAGAGTAGTCTTCCTCCGCGGCTCCATTAGTGTAGAAGTTGATTAATAATTAAGGTGAAGTAACAATCAAGCGATCGAGATTAAGAAGCAAATTTTTGACATTGAGAATCAAAATAATGAGATTTATTCTGTAAACAGTAGATGTCCGTTCATTAGAAAGGTTTTGCGAAAACAATCGAATGATTAATTCAACAAATATTAGTTAAAATTGATCGAAAATTTCTCTCGCTTATTTGTTCATTGAGCTTGATGCTATCTATGACACAGAGGACGGTGATAAAGATATTAGATCATTTGAAAATGATGAGTTGCCATCGTCATTGTATCTTTATTTCATGAACATTTAATTGTATACAATTATTTGACTATATTTAATTTGTTCTAACTAATTCTTCTTTACGTGATTCTATTGTACATGTGATATTTTTGTTTGTATATGTGATATTGTGCCCACGTCGACCAACTCTTCGCTGGACCGTTGACTCATGGTTCGTACATAAATCCGAATGCCCAAAATACTAAAAGGACGATTAATTTATCGGTAAGTACGCTGACCAATACCCATATATTGATCCACACACCACTCGGGACTCACCCGACCCGAACATGACCCGGTGGATATGGTCCGGGCCCAGGAAGGACCAGCAAAGGTGATCACGTTCGCAGTTATTGGTTTGCATTTTTTAATTTGTATTATTACATAAGTTAATTACATATTTAACCTAAATAGAATACAAAAACACACATTTAATATTGATTCACATAAAATATAACGTTCCTCCCCCACCTCCGCCGCGCACCGACAGTTGGGCCAACCCGTGCTTACTTCCACGCATTTGATTAGCGTTATCTCCCTTCTGGAAAACAAAAAAGTAATAAATAAATAAATAACTCCCTATGTGTATTTCAATTTTGCGCAGATTCCCCTCTGGAATGCGTGCCCCGCCCCTAATAAAAGAGATCGGATCCCCTCAGGAGGCCTCCTGAGGGGGTCCGGTCAGGCCACACCCATACGGGTGATGTGACCGACGATGTGATGGGGCATTAAATGAGATGTGATGGCGGTCACATCACCCATATGGGTGTGCACCTGACTGGACCCCTCAGGAGGTCTCCTGAGGAGATCCGGTCTCCTAATAAAATAGGGGAGCCCCATGAGGAAGCACCCCCCCCCCGCGGCCCGCACACAGCTCACGAAGGGGGAACATGAACATCTGTGGTACACAGCAGAATGTCTGTTAGCCGGTTTCTCCGCGAATAATCGTCATAACATATGTATATACACATAAATACATAAATCTTCTGCTCAAATATGCAATCATATACGTCCGGAGAAGATAAGATCCCGATAATACCAACCATGTCCTTCCGACAAATCTAGGGTATCTGCTTACCGGTGTCTTCCTCTCCCGCACAATGATCTCCTCCAATCATTTTATTGCAGAAAATTTGTCTTCTCCCGTTCATGGAGGGTACCTTGATTGCTTCTCCTCTCTCTCTTTCTCTCACACACATATACGCACCCAACCTGAACGTTAAATTAAGTATATATATCTACTTCACCAAACCTCTAAAAATGAAACTGCAATTTGCTTAGGTTGTCCAACAACATCGTTCCTTGTCCAGAGTTCTGATCACAGTACTGCGGGGATGGGCCGGCATTCATGCTGCTACACGCAGAAGCTGAGGAAGGGTCTCTGGTCGCCGGAGGAGGACGAGAAGCTCTTCAACCACATCATGAGATACGGCGTCGGCTGCTGGAGTGCCGTGCCCAAGGAAGCAGGCAAGCCTCCTCTAATGATCCTCTTCACCAGTCGCCATTTCTCCTCCTCCTCCTCCCCACCTTACCGTTATCTCTCCGCTCGATCTCCCCTGCTCAGGGCTCCAGAGGTGCGGCAAGAGCTGCCGGCTCCGCTGGATCAACTATCTCCGGCCGGATCTCAAGAGGGGCGCCTTCTCGCAACAGGAGGAGGAGCTGATCATCACGCTCCACCAGGTGCTCGGAAACCGGTGGTCGCAGATTGCCACCCAGCTGCCGGGGAGGACGGACAACGAGATCAAGAATTACTGGAACTCCTGCCTCAAGAAGAAGCTGAGGCAGCGGGGCGTCGACCCAGCCACCCACCTGCCGCTGCCGGCGGCGGCGGACGCCGGGAAGCCGCGCGCGAAGGCCCCGTCGGCAGAGGAGCGCACCGGCAAGAGCGAGTCCCTCGAGCGCCGGCCCGCCGCACGGCCCGCCTTCGATCCCTTCCGCATTTTCCTCGACATCCCCGTTAACGCCGACGGCATCGGCGGGTGCAATCTGGGTCCCCCTCTGCAGACCCAGCCCGCCGGAATGCGGCCGGGTCTGGGTTTCTTCGACTACCGCCACCACGGGGAGGGCTACGGGAACGGCGAGACGTCCAGCAACGGCAGCAACAGGATCAGCGACGACGGGTTCCCGAAGCACGGCACGGCGGTGGAGACCGGGCCGGCCTTCGACTGGGTCGACGCCGCCGAGGGGAAGCTGGCCGGGAGCATCCCGGCGTTACCGTCGAACAATACGTGCTCGCCGGGGTACGAGATCTCCAGCTCGGGCTGCAGGTGGCGGCCATCAGAGGACTACGGTAGCTTCATTCCGCCGGCGGCGGCGCTGTCCAGGGATCTGTCGGAGGTCTGCTTCGATCTTTACCAAGAAGAGCTGGAGTGCGAATTAATGCAGGGGGCAGTTCCCCTCGAATTCTTAGAACATTTCTGATCTCCACCTGCTGCATCTACAGTTCCTCAATCTCTACTTCTCTTTCTCTCTCTCTCTGTATGGCATGAAATCAAGTTCGAAGATTTGTCTGGGTGCGTCGTTCTTGGTCGCTTCCTTTGTTTGTTTGAGCTGTACGGATATGGAAATTAAATAAATAATATGTTTTCTTACAGGCTCTGATATAAAAACTAATCACAGAATCTTCCGGATTTGTCTTGATCTATAATTCCGAATATCTAATTCTCTCACGCCAAGAGAAGCTGCACAGCTCGCTCGCTCTCTCTCTCTTCATCTGCCATAATTTAGGGAGTCATGTCAAAAAGTATTACATTGATTAAACCTCAGGTCGTGAGAGTGTGATATAATCACTTAGTATTCAAAATGATCCTAGGCAACTTTTCAGTTATCTTCTGTCTCATAAGACTACATTATAAAGTTTAATTTTACTAATTTCCAACCATAGCTCCTTTTGAGAGCTAAATGACACGCACACAAATATATATATCACGACTTTAGATAAAAGTTGGTAAGTAGGCAAAAGATAAATGAGTTAATATAATTTACTTTTTTACGCTAATACCATTTGAAATTAAGAGTTAATGGGGAGTTTAATTGTACAATAAATTTTTATATATTTTCATGATAAAAACTGTATTAAAATAAAGTGTGTGCTAACCAATAACATAAAATTGTCATGGTTGAGAAGATGTGATAACAACAAAGAGAGTGAGTACCATATATGACCAAACAAGTTGGAGACCACAAGACAAAAAAAAAGAGGGTCACCTTTTTCTGTCAAAGAATGAAATCTCTTTAAACCACAAATTTGTAGTGATTGTCAAATATCTCTTTTACTAAGTTTTGTAATAAAAATATAAAATTGTAACAAAAATTTAATTTTATTATCCAACCAAACACCCCATGAGATTTTCAGATTAAGCTTAAATCAGTCACAGTAATGAAGGACAGGTGGTCTTTCTCACAGGTGGGGGGTGACCAAAATGGGCCACGAGTAGTCATTTCGGTCCCTGTGAACGGAAGGGTCATACATCCTTCGTGATTCGAAGACTGGCCTTTACTTCAGCAAGAATTTCCTCGAGACATCTCCTGTGAACGGAAGGGTCAGCGCTGTACTGCTTATTTTCGCTTTACGAGACAATCGATATGATATATATTCAGATTTCAGACGGCGTGCAGTATGGATTGATCAAGACCCTCGTGCTCTCATGGAGGTTTTTCCCTGCAAGAATTTTACGTTTGACCCATTTTTTTCGTTTCAACTTTAGGGCCTGGTTGGCTGAGGAGGTTGATAAAATATATGGATATACTTTTTAATGGCCACAAATGTATTATTTTGAGCTAAACATGAGTTGCAAAGATGATGTGTTCTTGTTAGCCGGAAGGAATCTCTCTTCAATAGCTGATGGGAGGTGATCTGGAGATTCTGGTCTTTCCTTTTCAGAGATGATGTGAACGATGGTCAAGAATCAAGATCCTACGGATCTAATAGAGCTAGCTGTCTAGATACAAGAAGGTAGAGGACAAATACTTGACGAACAAGAGGCCTCAGCCTGCGCTTGTTGTTGGATGCCACAGAGGAAAGAATGCAGAACGCTAGAGAAGAACAAGATCAGCAAGAGAAGAGTATGGTCATTTTGCATAGATGATCAGGGGAAACTTACGAGACGAATGAGTATGAAATGATACAAGTGAATGAGAATTGACGGCGAGAGGATGATTCGACCAAGGTCTCTTGTCGATGAACGAGAGACAAACGAAGAGATGATACGCAAAAGAAGCCTCTCTAATAAGCACTTCAATTATTTCCACTGTTATTTTTCGATGAATTGTTCACATCCAGAGTGTACTATCGAAATTCACATATACATCGATCTATCCTTAAAAACATACAGCCTTCAAATATACACAATCAGGACACGTGAAGTTATTTCAAGTTCTCCATATTTCCAGGGGGGGGATGAACAGCACCGTCCAACAACGTGACGTGACATCTTCCTGTCACATTTGCCTTGTTTTGAAAGTACGAGCACATCCTTTTTCCGGTTCTATTTTTTATCTCAAGAAATGCATGAGGTCTGACGAACCTGCCCCGTCTGTAGCTTGATGCTTCCTGTATCGACTACTTGGGGAACATTGACCCGAAAAAAGCCTGTGAACTGTTTAAACCATCAGAGAAAGATGCTTTTTAATTTCTGATCAAACTGACAGAACAAGAACTTGAAAGGTGGACCCAAGAGCTGAAATTCATGTACACAGCTCCCTCTTCTCCAGCAACATACATCTATATTTTGGGTATGTTTCATAGATCTATCCATACTAAGCAATGACACATTAAGAAAAATGTAGATCTTAACTACGCATAAACAAACCCAACATTTATTCCCTCAAATTGAGGTTATATCTGATTGCTGCTAGTGACAAAAAGACTGGAGAAATCGTCCTTTCCTAACAGATAGAGACATCATTCATTCTTTCAGTATCTTCCCCATAATTTTTTTCTGGCGACCTTGCTCTCTGACTCAAACCTGGGGGACCTGGAGCCAATGCTGAAGTGTCGCCTTAGGCATGGTCTTTCGAGGGCCTTGAAATTAGTAGACCCATCCTTGGAATCCTTTGCTTCCCATACCATGCTTCTCTGCTTTCTATAAATTGGAGCTCCATGAAGACCAATGTCAGTAACTGCATTCCTCAAGGTCTTGTCCTTTCCTTTGACTTCAGACTTCCGTTTGCTCAACAATTCTAATGCAGCAATCTCACCTCCTACACATGCTGGACAACGTGGATCAAATCTATCACTTTCAAGCGTCACACATTCCAAGCATTCTGCATGGAACACATGACCACAGTCGAGAACGGCCACTGTAGGTAACTCACTGTTTGATAACTTCTTACAGCTCCATGAAGATCCCTCATCCAATAACTTTGAGCAAACTCCACAAGATTGTTTATCTGCTGATGGCAGTAAGATAAGTGGTTGGCCATTTGGTCTGGTCATCTTACTACGGGTGGAACCAACGGTCTGCTCACTGTAGGACCATCTTTCTTTTTGTGATGAGGAAACCAACTCCAACTCTGAGAAAAAATGTAAGGGCCACCTATTAGAAGGTCCACCAAGTGGTTCACTTGCAGAAAGGTCATTACTGTAAACAGACAGAATACATCTGTCTCTCTTCAGCATTTTCTTTCTCATTTAGGGTTTTAAATTTCGAGAAATGGTTACTGGCAGATTGTCTATAGAGTGGGTTACAAGGTGATTGACATGCTCTTCTAGAGAAGGTTGTATCATCACAAAAAGAACAACCATGAGAAGATGAAGTTTCATCTCTAAATGCTCGTGAATTATTCTCATGGCTTGAGACTTTGGACCTATGCAAACTTCCAAATGCTGGTGATTTCACAGGCTCCTGTTCCTAGATCCATTTAAAAAGAAGATATCAACTTGGATGTCCACCTATCCAGGATACAAGACAAATGCAGGCAGAATGAAATTCAATCAGAGGATGCTGCAACTAGATCTAACTCACCTGTGACAATAAATCACCATTAAAGGACAGACCCATTATAGGAGCAAGATCACGAGAAGCTGCAGATGAAAATATCAAGAAATTTGGTTAGACAATTAAACAACGTAAGCAGAAAGGTTTCTCTACAACCAAGATATCAGCAGAAAAGGAAAGATGAAATTGGCTGCACAAGAATAAATGTCTTTAGCATAGGTCTGTCATGGTTATAAATAAATGATGATGGTCTACCTGGGCATGACGGTCTTGTCCATCCTGGCCTCTCCAGCACATTATTGTAGGCACCCGGAAACGACCCGTACGGTGGTTCGCCCTCTTTCTTTCTCTTCTTGAAGTGAAGAGTTAGTGGTGTGTGTAGGTGTGTGGTCGCAGGAGCCGAAGACTCTGAAATGTGATTAAGTGTAAAGCAAACGGAATGAAAAAGCAAGTTTGACCGTCATACCTTTTGAAATGGGGAGATTGCTAAGTTCTAACTTCTCTCTCGGCCAGCCGAAAGAGGAGAGCTTTAGTGAGCTCTTTCACTTCCAATCGGGTTGAAGCTTCACCTCGATCGGGTTCACCTAAGAATGTCCTACGGAGAAACACGAAATAAGTGAAGATCATTAGCTCTGGCGTGAGTATAGCATCATGCTTGGTGTGAATCTTAAACATACAAAAGGAGATGAACTGACCGGATTGAGAAGAAATCTCAACCCCTATTTTTGATATGTTTTCAAATATATGGAAGATGTAAAATGACTTAATGCATGCTAAATGAAGTGATAATAGGTTTTAAGATGAAAATGGAGAACAAAGATCCGATCGGACAGGCGATCGGACTCCGAAAAGTGCAAAATCGGCTTCTGCCCCTGTTAGTGCCCTATATATAGGGCGCTAGCTGCAGGTGCCCCCCTTATAGGGCGCGTTGACCAAGGTCAAAGCGCCTGTATGTGGGGCACTAAGTCTGGCTCGGACAGATTTTCTTCCCCTCTTCGCGATGCTGCTCCGGAGTGCTGGGCGACTTCCGGGACGAAGTAGGGGCTCCTCCTTGTAGCCAATATGTAAATGAAGCTAGTGGTGGGTGGTTTGAATGCTGGATGAAAGAGGGGAGACGGATAGAGGCTTTCAAAGTGGAGTAAAAACCATGTTTTTGGATAGCAGAAACAGCAAGTTTTTGGGATTTTTGGGGGGTGAATTTGGATCGGTTTGAAAGTTTATGGGAGGTGCAAATGTCTTAGAAACGTGGTATTGGATGAGCTCTAGGGTGGTACGGAGTTGGAACCTCCTTCCAGCTTCAAATGAGGGTTTATTTATAGCCTAAAAGAAAGTACTTTGGTCAATTCCGAAAAGCAGTTCCACATGACAAAGCGCCCTATATATAAGGCGCCAGCATCATGAGCTATGTCAAATCGATAAGACGAGTCCCTGTGAGTAGTCAAATCGGCCGGTCGAGTCGATTTGACCAGGTGCCCCGATGCCCTATAAACAGGGCGCCTGGTGCCTTATATACAGGGCGCTTTGACCCCAGTCAACATCCTATCAGTCTTCTTTGGAATGTGCCGAAAAATCTGATTCTTCCAGAAAACACGGTTCCCTTGAAAGGTTACTCAAATATTCTTCATGAAAACAAGAATTTAAGCTTTTCAACTAGACCAAAATTGCGTGTCTACAATTATTATTCTACTAAATCAGTAGTAAATCCTGACTAAAATTCTATTCAGAATTAATAGTACCTCTTGAAAGAAAAACAGAAAGATCATTACGTAAAATGAGCTACCATAAGCAATATGTACGTGCAACGTGGGGGTGTATGCCAAAAAGAAAAGCCACTCTCTGCAAGAAATGCACTTCTCTTCCATCATTTGTCTCGTGTGAATCTCATACCTCTAGCAGCTCTAAGTTAAATCAATGAAATCCCATCCTATACAAATTATGCATGACTGCAACAATTTCCACAGAGCTATCAAGCTGAGAAACGAGCAAACGTGGTGGAATGTTGTAAGGTAACAAAATGAGGCCTTAGTTGAAACATAGTTAACATAATTACTTATGCTTTACGCAAAATATTACAGACCTTTTCTTCATCTAAATATTGCACCTACCTATCAAATGTTGAAGACTTGTCTGGTAACTGTCAAGAAGAGCAAGGACATGGCAGTGGTTTTGTGAGAGGTGATAAAGTGAGGTCAAAGGTGGAACCTAGTTAGCAAAGGTATTTATGTTTCAAAATAATTACAATATAAAATTTCTTTCTTATATCAGATAAAAAAATATTAATGTTAATGGCCTCAGTTGATGGTTAAATACATATATATGATATGGATAGACCAAAAGATTCTAAACCAATTAACACTTCAGAAGGACCAGCTAATGCACAGAGGATTATAGAATATGAATACCAATTATCTATCATCTGAAAGGGTTAAAAGAAAAGGTTGGAGCTGCCTCAGTATTTAGGTGAAACCAAAAAAATTTGGAATTCATGATGATAAAGACGAGTAACTTGCAAGTTGATAGCTAAAAAGCATCAAGATGCACAAAACAGAATTCTTTTTCAGAGACGTCTCTGTTAGATATGAATCTTTCCAAATGTCTAAAGATTAAAACATGTATGTAGAAAGCTGACTATTGTAAAAGGTAGCCCAGCAAGAGTATTTTTGGGATGCTTGCATTAGTATCGAGTTGCCTTAGGTCATAGTTGTCAAGGTGGGCATCTAAGCGGCACCTCACCACTGCTTAGGTGCCAAGGTGTGGACCTTGGCCACCTAAGTGCACAAGGTGCACATTTCGGCATCTTAATTACTTACCCAACCAATCTACAAGTTGAAACCATTCACGGTTGGAGTAGTTTAGCCCCTTGAATGAAGGAGTGACGATGGTCAGCAAGTTGTTGACCAAGCCCATTAAACCCCCACCTAGTGCCCTAGTAGCACTTGATGCGGTAGCCGCCTGTGCCACTGTTGGTCAGTCGCCTCCACAACTGCACTCCTCGGACAGCCTCTTACTGTTGGCAGTGTTCGCTTTCTACCATCTCCTCGTGAGTTCATTTAACTTGTTTTTCTCTCTCCCTTTGTCTCCGGTCATCTCCCCTCCCTCCTAACTACATTTCCCCTCATATCCTCTCCCTTTTCCTCAAGTCTGATAATCCCTAGACCCTGGTCTTCAGCCAACTTCCCTCTCTCCACTTTTCCCTCCAACCATCTTCCCCTTATTCGCTCGATTTTTCTCTCCTTCTTTGGTCATCTCCCTCTTTACTATTAAGTATTAACCCTCCAGCAGTCTTCTCTTTTACTGCCAACCTTCCTGCTTAGGCTAACCAAAGCAGATGCCTTGTTGCCCAAACTGTCCAAGACCTTTTGGCCACCTTGGATGCTTTGGCAACTATTCCTTTAGTCAAACAAAGGTGCATAGCATCTTGTCACCCAAGGTAGCACCTTGAAAACAGCAATAAGGTAAAAAATTCTGCATCTAATGCAGGTAGCCTTTCGTAAAGCTGTAGTATTTACACATATTAAGATATAAAAAAACACATTAAGGAATTTGTCAATCATGACAATATGATAATCAATGTAAGAAATGAAAAAGGGTAACAACTTATTTTAGGATGAATATACCTCTTTCACTTCCACTTAAGCTCCCAGCCGTTCCAACATATTCTTGGTGAATGGGGCTATTGGGAAACCCAAGAGAACTCTGAGCAGTTACATCAGAAAGACCTCTAATTTTCGTATCAATACCACTTGTAGCTTCAGGAAGAAGATTCCTGCTCACACCATGAAAAACTATAGAAGGACCACCTGGGACATCCACATATGTCTGATTGTTCCACTGGAAGCTCCATGATGGAGAATGCTCGGCATTCCTATGTGCTGAAATGTGTATTCCCCTTCTTGGAGGTAGATTATTATGCTTTGCATCAATACAACAATTGGCTCCCATTTCCAATCACGCATGCAAAGGAATTCCCAAAGGTAACAAATTCATGAATCATGACCCTTTCTTAGTCATGCTTAATAAAACCGTCAGAAAACACGTCCCTCCAGTTGCACTAGCATCCTATGATGAACATCGACCTTGTCCATTGCAGCTGTAAGATATATGAAAGACAAAAAAGAAGTATATACCGCTTGAAACTAGGGAAATGGGAGTACAAAGGAACGACAGATTGTCCAAGAAGACGGCACAGGAGAAAAACTACGTGTACAGGGTCTACTCCAGGGGGTTCAAGACAAGAAAGAACAGACACATCTTGTGGATTATGCTCAAGCAGAGTGAACTGAAGAACCATCCCACGGGCGTTCCGCTCTTAAATCCAACATTCAGTCTCGGCGAGCGTCGAAATACAAACTAGACAGACATCGGCTGTATGTCTGACGAATGAAGAAAGATAAGGAATAAATCGCACAAGTTTTCGGAAGCAGTTAGTCTGATCAGTTCCCTCATTCAACATCGGGCAGAAAAAAGGGGAAAAAAGATGCAACCAAACAAACAGCTGACGCCCTATCCGGAAAGAATCCTGTCAAATTTACATCGAGAAGAAAAATTTACCCAAGCGTGACTGGGCACCGCGCTTCGCACTCAATCTCATTGCAGGAGCAAAGAAGAACTCACGTTCTCCGGTACAATCAGCCCCGCCGGCGTCATCCGCGGCCTTCCTACACTCCACCCGCTCCGAGGCTTCACAGAGAGGCAACCAAGAAGGAAGAAGAAGAGAAGAAGCCAGGAGCCTTGCGTGAGCGCTCTCGCTGTCACTGGATGAACGGGCGCCGTTACACACGTTTGGCAGAGGAGGCAGGGGGGCCTGCCACGTCAGATGACGTCGGCAACCGGGGGGGGGGGGGGGAGTTACTCTCACAAAAAAGATAAAAAAAGAAAAGGAAAAATTAACAGAAGATCCCTTCAAATCATCCGCTTCAACACTAGATTCTGTCAAATCTACAGTTCAACATAGAGCCCTTTTTTAAAAATATCTTCGATGCACGCTCCATTTCTAACTGAGCCGGTAGAGGAAGTGAGTAACAAGATGATTTTGCCCCTCTCTTGGCACATGCTGACTCTGCTTTGATATATAAGTTGGTTACGGATCGAGTTTGGATCATCTCAATCCTCAGGTGAAGGAGTAATTTTCGTCTCCAATGAAAACAGATCACGATTCTAAGTCACTTAAGTGATAGTTCAAATAATAAGTTCGATGAATCATTATCGAAAAGAATTGAATCGTTATCAATACCTTACTAATTCGTCACCCGTCGTAACGAATTGTATTAAGTTCGATGACGAATTTATAACACGTCGGTAGTGGTTTGATAACAATTTACTGACTCATTAACTCGTTATCGACGAAATTGAACTATTATCGATGCCTTATTAACTCACTACTCATCACTTAAGTGACTGAGATCGTGATCTTTTTTTATTGGAGATTGAAGGTGCTCCCTCCAGCGGGGAATTGAGATGATCCGAACTCTTGTCGGTGAGGGTGGTTTCTGAAGGTTGGAACCGTGAGAATTTCTACATTTGGGTGGGTCTGGCATTTCTGCGGACAATTCTTCTGCCGTAGAAAGTAGTCTCTCTCATTTTGCTTTTTTACATAGTTCTCTGCGCCAAACAAATCTTTATAGTTATAAACTCTGTACAAACACGAACATTCGGATTTTTCTCAACACAAATACTAACATTTTGTGCTCTCAAAAGTAAGCCTCACGCATCAAGCGGGCATACGAGGAAACTCGCGCTCCTCTTCGTGAGCCCCGTGACGAGAAAAAAGTCCCCGCTTTTGCACTTACCTGCCATGAAAAAGAGCCCTTCCTGGGCCTCCCGCCTCTCTGCCGCCCTCCTCCTCCAAGCTGCAACGAGGAACTACAGAAAGCAAAAGCAGCACCAGTGCAGCCACAGGCCCACAATCACGAGATGAGGAAGAGGTTCTTCTCTGTTGTAGTTATTACTTTTTTTCTTATTCTTTGGTTGATCTGGTTGGATGGTGGTCCAGGATGGGGTCAGTTGCTCCTTGCAACGCTCATCAGCCAGTTGAGCTCCTCAAGGATGTAGTCGAGCTCCTCGGGGATGCTCCTCTTCGTCCATCGTCAATAATCGAGGAGGACGAAGTGATATAGAGAGATTACTCGGGGAAGGAGTCTCGCCGAGAACATAATGAAACTGAGGAACAAGATGTGAACAAGCTGTGGCTATCGGGGATCCTCCCCCTGGATCATGTTCTCTTCTGGATGCTGAAGGTCGTCATGTTGACATGGGGCGAGGAACCGGATAAGAAGGTGGAGCAAGGAGGAAATGAAATGGTGGGTGGCCACCATCTACATTTTCCTAGTTTTATTTTCGTAACTAATTACAGACTGGGTTTCCACCATCTAAATGTTGGAAACACCGACAACAGAACAAGAAGCTCTACTTCCAAATCTGCCAAAAATCCCAACTTTTTAGCATGCCGTGGCTGTGCTTGGCACCCCATGGCCATGGATGCTCCTCGTGCAAAAATTCTCAACTAGAAGAACCAAGCAAAGCGGCGAGGATCGGAGATGGAGGATGACTTGGTATACGTGCGCCGGTGTAGCGCGCTGATCTGAGGGAAATCGACTTGCTAGGGTTTTGACGCGCGGCATCGAGGATGAGATTGTCTCTTCAGCGGTGAGAGACTGGGAATGTCGCAGAGAGGAGCATATATATGGCTGGAAGGGCATTTTCAAGATATAAAAAAAAATCAGATAAGGTAGTCAGATAGAAACTTACCGAATGGATCTATAATTCAAACAAATCTTGGATGATAAACCTAGTATTAAGTGTTAAAATAATTTATTTTAAACGGACCTAATGTTATTTTTTTTTTCAAAAATCAATGGTTCAGTTGAGTTGAGCCATCGCCTATCCGGGACGGGAATAAATACATCAATAAATATGTTTTTGGCGGGGGGAACACGTAAAGGTAGGCGGTTGGCGGGGGGGGGGGGATCCAAAATTCTTTGCTGCGACGGCGCGAACCGGGCGGCCTGGGCCACCGGATTTGGGTCCGTTCCGCCCATCCGCTTAGCATCCGGCCCGTTTCCGGCTGTGTCTCGCGCGAGCTGCCGGGATACGTGGGCGAATGGCATCACGGTGTGCATCCGGGTGCACACCGTGGTAAACAGAGGATCCGGTTCATGCATAAGGTTATCGGATTGCCCACCTTAATTTTTAATGTATATGTGTTGGTAGGGCTTGACGGTTCGGATCTATTCTATTTCGGGTCACTTTTTTTGTAAAATCGAAATCAAACTGGAAATAAAATTGAATAGGTTTGACGGAACTCTGAACTGATTCTGAGCCGATAGATTCCGTCCATCAATTTAAGGTACGTTGCAATAAATTAAAAATAAATTAAATTATACTGACTAATCAAGATTAACATTAAAATTAATACTTTATTTGTAAAAAATATTTTATTTTTATATCACTTAACATAATATATATATAATTAATATAACAAATAGATTAGACTTCACACACATTGGAATCCGATTTAATTTTTCGGTTTGAACCGTTTAATAACCACCTCTAATTTGAAGTATGCATGAACAAGTGATAAGGTGTTTTTCACTATAAAAATAAAAATAAAGATAAAAATACTAAAGGTAGCGTTTGAAACGTGCCACCTGATCTTTAAAATAATATTTCTGCCTCTGCTCCGAGGGGAGAAAAAAAAAACATGGTCATACATGTTCTACATTTGAGAGAGAAATGAGAATATTGTGTTGAATCTCGGCGCTTACATCTCCTCTGATCGTGCTACTGTTCAAAAAAAAAAAAAACTCAGCCTATCTCTATGTTATTGAAACCCACCTTAGGACCGTGTCATGGCTGTAGTGTTAACAAATTAATCTTTTGCCACCCTTTGACTAGATAAAGGGATCTATATTCATTTAAAGAAATGTAAAAATATAGTTACTCATTTAGTTCCTATAGAATTAGCACTCTGTAAATTATTTCTTCTATTTGGTCATCCATATATTACCTTTATGAAGATTTACCTTTTAATATTTCTCACTAGGACATCCACTAAAACCTTAATAAATAATGAATGTTGATCAATGTTTTTATATAATCTGACATATTATTCAGCAATTTATCACTGTGTTGACCTACAATAATTTTTGTTAACTTTAAAAATATGTTGGGATAAGTTTCAAATTTAAAATTGTTACCAAACACCACTCTACGATTCTTAAATATTAATTGTATCACTTTTGCCAAACACCTGAAAATATAATTTTTTAAATTTAAATCAATACTAAGATATATTTTGATCTATATTTTAAAATTAAGATGATCTAGACTTAAGAGTAACAACCAAACACCCTATTAGATACCATGGATCAAAATTATTTTATATTGCACTCAGCAATATATGTTCTATGAGATTGCTTGCTCATAAGTTGGTAAAAAAAAGGAAAACATATGATTTTGGCTATATGATTCTATGTAATATCTAGTTGTGTCAATCATGTTAGATGAATGAATAATTTGAGAATATGTTAATCTTTCCATATATGTCTAGCTTCATGACTATGGCACGTGATTTAATCTTGTTCAACTCTTCATAGATTGTGTATTTAGATTCTTTTGACATTCAAACAGTTAGTTATTGTCTAGATCCTTATGTTTGTATAGATTGTTAGGAATTAGGATTACTATATGTATATCTAATTCAAGTTCTATTGATATTTACAATTAAGTTGTGACATGTATTCGACCCATGAAAGAGAATATGAACATAAACTATGATTAGATAGAAATGTAGTAAGACATATATTACGTGTATATAAACTTCACCATGTTATCTACCTCAAGTTTGTTGATCTCGTATGTCACGATTTACCTCAAGTTCATCATTGCCTATATGCACTCTGGTTTTGTTTAACTTTATGTTATACATATATACATATATATTTATATATATTAGATTTGGTGTAAATCTTATCATGTAACATGTGAAAAGTAAGACATCAGGTACTTTACTAATATGATGAAAACTCTTAAGTCTTGCATTTAATTCTTCAAGTTTGTCTCAAGCCATATATTTGTATGAATTAAGATGTCTCGTGTGATTTAAAGATCAATTAGTCATGTCTAGCACGAAGTTAGGCTTGCCATCTGACTCCAAGTAAAATGACAACACGCCATGTATGCTTGATCCGGATAGAAATTGTCTTTGGATTCACACGATTAATAAATGATTATTTTTCATGACATCATACGTGTTTGTGAATATACGATAAAAATATGCATGTTTGATATTTAGCCGTGTTAGTAAATAGAAATTGTTATGAAAAATTTATTGAGTCCATATAACTCATCACAATTCTTAATATTTTCAGATAATAAGTGATTTGAAATTTGAGAATGAATGGCCCTTCCATATTTTTTATTTGTACTTGAGTTACTTAGATCATAAATTCATGATGATATTTTAGATCGAATCAATTGAGTGTTTAGATCATATATGCTATGTCTTTTCTATTTTGAAATTAATAGATGTTAGGAGTTATTTTCGTTGATTATGTTAGATGTATATTTTCTTTTCAGTTCTCTACTGAGCCGGCATGGCATGGATGAGAGAGGAATATATATATAGAACAAAGTGAACCCAGCGCCACTCTCCAAATTAAACCTTCGCCTGCCTTATAATTTGCTCTTCTTATTCCCTCCTCACCTGGTAGATCGAGTGATATAGATGTGAGCTTAACTTATGCCCTGTGGGTTGTATTTGTATGCATGTAAAAATAAAATAAAAACGTATTAGGCAGGACACATTTTTCACCTGAAATAGAAAATATGATCCGACTATTTCGTTTCATGGAAAAAAAAATTCTTTAAACACAGCAATGTTTTTTTTAAAAAAAATTCTTGAATACACAATTATCGTCTCTATATTTTTTTTCCTCACATACATGTTATTAATTCTATCATTTCTAATATAACTTATAGGAGTTGTTTGGTATCGGGATAACTTGGGAATAATCTTGATTTATCTCCTAAATTTTGGGGATAAACCAGATTTATCCCCAGGTTATCCCGATACCAAACAGTGCCTTAAATAATATTTTTTCTTACTTAAATATTTTCTAACAGTTGAGGGCATAACTCATAATTTAAACATAGTTCAATAAAATATGAGTTCTTCAATGTGATATTGTAGTACTAATTAAAAATACTTCATTTAACAAGATTACTTTGTCACATAACATAAGTAGGTCAAAGATAAGGACATTTATTTGATAAATGATAAAAAGAGGGTGGCGAATTAATCAAGGGTTTGTGAAGTCAATCCGTTCAGTTGTACATTGACTCCCCTTTTCTCATATCCAAAAATTACATGTTGTCAGGTACTGTTCCCGATCGAAAGTACGTGCCTGAAGTTGACCAAAAAAAAGAAAGAAAGCATGTGCCTGAAGCCCATTTTAATGTCAAACTAATGGATAGATATTTAGGCCCCGTTTGATTGGACTTAATAGGGTGTTTGGTAGCGCTTTTAATTTTAAGATAATCTCGTTTTTGAAATCAAAATTATTTGACTTTTTAATTTTATTTTTAAAATCAAAATAGTCTAATTATTTGGTGTTTGGCAAAATTACCATAATTTTTAAAAATTAGACAGTAGTATTTGGTTATGACCAGTGAAACCGCCCCCCCCCCTCCCCCGCGCAGCGGTGCTCCGCCAGCGAAGCCCCCGCTGGCAGCCCTTCCCCCCGCGGCAGCCTGTCGGCGGCGCCCCCCGTCAGCGAAACCCCTACTGGCAGCCCTCCCCCCCGGCAGCCCGTCGACGGCGCCCCCGCCGCGGTGAAGCCCCCCCCCCCCCCCCCCCGCAGCGGTGCTCCGCCAGCGAAGCCCCCGCCGGCAGCCCCCCGGTAGCGCTCCCCCCGTCGGCGGCACCGGCGACGCCCCCACCGGCAGCCCTCCCCCGTGGCAGCCCTCCCCCTGTCGGCGGCGCCGACGCCCCCCCCCCCCCGGTGGCGTCCCCCGCCGCTGACCCCACCAGCGGTGCTCCCCCCGCCGCGTAGCGCCCCCGCCGGCAGCCCTCCCCCCGCCAGCGAAGCCGCCCCCCTCCCCGGCACAACGGTGCTCCCCCCGCGGTGGCATCCCCTGCCGCGACCCCCCCATCGGTGCTCCCCCCGCCGCGTAGAGCCCCCTGCCGGCAGCCCTCCCCCCCCCCCTCCCCGGCAGGTCTCGCCTCGCACGTTCTGTCTCCCTCCGCGTCTATCTCGAAAATAAAACAATTCTTGCATTGTTTTTTATTTTAGAAGAGATTATATATGTAGAGTATCCCACTTTTAAAAATGAGACAGTAGTTAAAAGTTGCAACCAAACACCTTATCTTTTTTATTTTTAAAATTCAGATCAAAAAGAGGGAAAAAAATGTAACCAAACACCCTATAACAGCTTCTAAAGTCTGAATCGGTCAGACTTTTATGCTTTCAGACCGTTTGGTAACATTTATAATTTAAGATCTGAATATTGGCAAAACCAGTAGTTAACGTCTGAACGGTAAAGTGGGTGCGCTGAACAGAAATGCAGCTGTGGAGTTTTGTCATCACTTGGGAAGAGATGCTCCATCCAACGTTGGAAGTCATGTTACAACTTTTTTATATCAATTAAAATTAGACCTATTAAAATCTTGATAGATTAATTTTATTTTACATGATAAAATAAAATCAACTTATTTTTTAACTGGGTTCATTTATTTTGTGTTTACCGTTCACATTATTTTTCTTTAAAACATATGTGTTTACTATTAATATGTTCAATATATTTGTTATTAATATTTTTATGAGATGAATATGTTTGAGATAACAAATTCACAAAACATAAACAACACTTCATAAAATTTTAAAAATAGAAGTTAAATTTTAAAAATGATTAAATGCTACTTTGTGAACATCAAATAGTATTTGGTATATTTAAATTATATTACAAATTAATTTGTGATTGTCAAATAATTTTATGTATGGGAACTTATATTTAGATAAAGTCATTATGTTTTTGTTTTTGTGTGGGTGTCATATATGTTTATTAGTAATACTCATCATTATTAGACAAGTAAATTTCTTGTTTAATTTTATTTATTTAATATGTTTGTTATAATTATTTTATAAAATAAATATTTTTAAATTTTATATTTAATTTTAAATTTAAATATTTTATCAAACAATTTTAATCTATTTAATTTTTAGATTCATATATTTTATCAAACAATCTTAATCATTAAGTTTTCAGATATTTATGTGGCATATTCAGATATAAGAGATGATTCTCAGATTTCAACTTTCAGAGTTCAGCATTATCAAATGCCACCTTAGCCGACAGTCTGAGTCCTTCGTCTCTAAAGAAGCCAGATATTTATGAGTAATGGGATGTTTGGTTGCACAACAAATGTGAAAAAAAAAAATTACATTAAAATAAAGTGTAAGTTAGTAAATGACATAAAAATATTATGTTAGGAAAGATGTGATAACAAAAAAGAGTGAAGGTCATGTAAGATCAAAAGAAAAGGTGGAGCAGACCACTAGATAAAAAAAAACTCTCACTTTTTTTCCAAGAAGAAAAACTATCTACGAAAACATAACTTTGCAAGGGTGGTCAAATACATCTTTTAACAAGTTTAACGAAAACATAACATTTTAACAAAAAAATTCAATTTATCATATAACCGTAAGCACACCATAAGATTTACATCGATATTTTTTTACACTTATACTGTAGATTTTTGATGTTGATGTGCCATGCGATGTAACAATATTAAATGCATGTTTTTCTAATTTTGATATATTATACTCACCGGATAGGATAAGATCTATGGGAGCCATTTATCAGATGTCCCTGTGCATATTGGCTAATCAAGCTAGACTACCAGTCGACCATTTGGCCATCAAGCACCCTGAAATGTTATTTGTTTTGACTTAATTTAAAATTTTGAATTCTTAATTTTATGTCTAATTGATATCTTTTTTTCATCGTAAAATTACACACACATATATGTTAATAAATTTAATGTTTAATTAATGGTAAGCCTAATTCCCCTTTTCGTGTACATTCCTGCCCACCTTAATGTCTTTGGTCGAACAAGTATGGAGTATACCATCTTACCAAGACTGCCCTTGGTCGAAAAGGGGACATTGATCACATCAACCCCATTCTATCTAGAGGGCGGGGGCACTCGGGTGCACTCTCAATTTTCTCACAAAAATTTATTAAATACATAATTTGATGAGTCATTAAATGATGTCTTTAATATATTTTTGTGAGAGAGACTGAGGATACATCCTTGGGTAGGCACCTGAGGCTCTTCGTCTTCTTCTATGATTCTATCTAGGGCTTCTGGGTGGATAGCAGTGTTCGCCGGGTCGCGACCCTGCCCCGACCCGGTCGGGTTTGGTCCCGACCGGCCCGGTCGCGACCCGGCCGGGCCGACTCTCCCGGCCGGGTCGCGGGGTCGCACGGGGGTCGCGCGAGTCGCGCGACCCGGTCATATGACCGTTGCCAATGGTCATGGGGGGCGCAGCCCCCCCCCCATTCAGCCCCTTGGGGGCTATTTAAAGCCCCCAAGGGGCTCCCCTTACTCCCATCCCCCACTCTCACTCCCAAGCTCTCATTTTGCTCTCATTGCTCTCATTTTGTTCTTCATTTACTTAATTATTTCATTAAGCATTTCATTAGTTCATTTAGTATATTTATTTAATATTTGTTCCATTGATTAGTTAGTTAAGTAGTTTCTTCTTTTTAATACTTGTTTACTTACTTACATAGTTAGTTAACTAGAAGATTAGTTAGATATTTAGTTTAGTAGTTACTTAACACATCATTAGTTGGAAGGTATAGTTAATTACTTACTTAATCATATAATTAGTTAGTCATTCATTTTACATAGTTAAAAGTATACTTACATTAGTAGTCACTAATTAATGTCATTAGCTTTTTAAATAATTAATTACTTACTTAAGTAATTATTTACTTAAAAAAATGTATTCTCCAAGCCAAACAACACAAACTACCGGCGCGACCTGGAGTGATCCGGCTTGGTTACATTGCAATTTGATCTCCATGGCGGAGAGAAAAGTGCAATGTAAATATTGCGACAAAGTAATATTCGGTGGTATTTATCGAGGGACTGACGAATATGATCGTCATGTGTACATGTATCAAGCTTTGTACTCAAGCCAAATGACATGGGGAGAGTACATCAACTACCTACAAAGTGTAGAACACATCACGTTAGAATAAAATTGATGTATTATTTATTTAAATCATGTCATTTATTTATTTTCCCCAATTTTTCTGTAATTTTTCAGATTTTTTTCGCATTTTTCTTATTTTTTTGAATTTTTCAAAAAAATAATTAAAAAATGGGGTCGCGACCGAGTCGCGACTGGGTTGACCTGGGGGTCCCGCGACCCAGTCGCGACCCGCGACCCCTCCCTCCTTGGTGGATAGCCGAGGGCCTCTCCCTCGGTGGTGATTTCTCAACCTCATCGGTGATTTGCCCTCTTTCTTTTGGCGTCGAGATGGTCTGGTCGTCTTCTTTAGTGACTATCTTTTCCTCAACGGTGATTTGCCCTCTTTAAGCGTCAAGATGGTCCGACTATCTTCCTACTCCGACATCTCCCTCGGTGGCGACCCTCCCCTTGCTCTCTCTTTTCCGTCTTTAGTTAAGAAAGAACAAAACGAAAAGTCAAAATGTCCACTTTATTCGCCCATTAATGAGGCTTCGGTCAACAATAGTGGATATTAATTACATACAATCTATTTTTAATAGATTTATTATGTCATAAAAGCTATATATATCTAGAGGTTAATTAAGAGATAAAGTCAAATAGCCTAAACCAACAAATCTCTGACCAAATGTAGTAGGCCCTAAATTAGTAAAGCCAAAACAAGACTAACGTAAGTATAGGGAAAATGTACGAGTAGAAGAAAGTAGTCATGGCGCAAACAGATCTTTCTTTTAGAACACCTCTGTGTGCATGGAGCAGGCTACAAATTAAAATGTTCTCAAGTATGTCCAAATTCAAACAACTCGCTACCTGCTTCGATCCATCAACAACATATATAAGTTTGCACATATATATAGCCTGGTTCTATTATACTCCTACAGCGACTGTGTCTATCACATATATCCATGCCTTGTTCCCCTCTTGGAGAGTTAAATAGCAGACGTCACATGCAGGATGGATCTGGGCATTTCATTTATTCATCCATATACCGAGCAAGACAGGAATGATTGTTGTTGAAATGAGATATAAATTAAGTTACGTTGATTCTTTCTAGTTAAGAATGGCCTTGAATGGTGGCTTCACAAATGCCGGAGTGGGGTCATAAAATGCGTAGTCGTTTGTTCTGACGTTGAGAACCCTGTGGTGATCAAGGCCTGCCTCGCCTCCGCTGTGACTTCGTTCAGATGGAGGTTCCTGCATGTAGGATTCAAATGTCATGGCTATATATATACATATAACAATACCCTTTATGCTACACATCAAATGAAAATAAAAGATATACGTCTAGAGTTTCCTATCGATCGTGTTCTCTTGCTAGTTGTAAGAGGACTGTTCAAGAAAGAAAAAGATGTCAGCCATCCTCACCGGTCTATCAGATAAATCTCATGTAATTCAATTGTATGATTGAGAGCATTTGTTCTACATTAATTTTAGAACGATCTTCTTCTTCTTCTTTGGTTTTCTACATTAATTTTAGAACGATCTTCTTCTTCTTCTTCTTCTTCTTCTTCTTCTTCTTCTTCTTCTTCTTCTTCTTCTTCTTCTTGAGACTTTCCCATTTCATTCTGCCACAACTCTTCCTCTCTCAACCATCAACGCCCTGAACTGCCATGTTTCTTTGGCCCTTATTAATTATGACATTAATATCTTACGCCAGGATATATATATATACATATGCAACAAGCTCAAACTTATGTTAGCACATGCACTTCATATATAAATTCTCTCGAGCTTATGCTGAACTGTTTTGACTTAACATAGATCGATTAACTGGTTGTATGAAAACACAACTAACAAAGTAATAACGAATAATTAGCAATGCTATGCAGCAGCTAAATAAACATAAACGAAGATATCCGAGCAGAACTACTCATATCCAGAGTCTTGCGAATGAATTACCTCCTGACCGGTCGAGTCAAGTTTCTCTTCTGACTTGCCCTTGTTCTCCTCCGACATGACTGAAAACAAGAATAATTAATTATCACGCACGGGTAGTGTTAAAATATATGAAACTCTGCTGGGCTTAAGTAAAATCTACAGATCAGGCGTGGTTTCTTCTTCTGATCCCTTTCTTTTTCTATCTGCTGCCTCCATTATATATATTTATGCGCGCAACCGAGAGAATTAACGAATACAACGGTTTGGCAGGTGCCCTCCGAGAAGAAACCCCATGAACAATTTTGCAGTAATTTTTCAATTTTTTGGGGGTCAATGTGTAAAACAAAAGTAACTTGAAGCAACAGTTCTGTTTTGAAAATACATGAGGGGGGGGGGGGGTGGAAACCCAAGAACTTGTCATAGTTGTAAAATCATCTTTCACCTATATATGTAATCCCTACTTTTGTTTTTCACGTCTTCCTAGCTACAAAAGCTCTTTTTTCAAAATCCTCGAAGAATGGTGTTTTAAAATAAGAGATTTTGAAACGAGAATTACAGAAAATAAATCCAAAGTGGTTAATTAATGGGGAGCAGTAGACCATACAAATAGAGAGAGAGAGAGAGAGGGAGTGATCCTCATTCAGACGACCATGAAACTAATTAAGCCGTAAGAGATCCTCATTTAGACACACACGTACCTACACACGATTATCAGCAAAAACCCTACCTGCGGAGTACGCCGTCGAGAAGAGGGAAGCAGACAGAAGCAGCAGCAGCAGCAGCAGCAGGAGAACAGCCTTCCGGCGGAGACCTGCGGAGCTCATGCCTGGATATGTTCGTCCCAGTGCGCTTGCTTGACCAAGGGACGCGCCTTTCTCACTCCTTTTTGAGGAGATGGAACACCTTGCTGCAGCATGCACCGCGCACAACGGAATGTCTTGATTACCTCATTTAAAATAAAGCAAAGTATGGTCATGTCTAGCTTAGTTTACTGATAAATATTAGACTTCGCCAACCCGAATCCCACTGGGTTGAAAAGGTGGGTAAATATACTGATTTTTAATTTTCTGATGGATTTATACAGGAAATTAGAGAGGACGTACGTACGTTAGAGATCTCTAGCTGCTATATACATGTATTCTTTACTGTGATTCCTTTAAGTTGAGAATGGAGATGTAGCGGGTGCCCACTTTCTTCCTACTAACATCCAAATCTTATTTAAATAAACGGCCGTCCTTTTGGATTTGTATACATATTATCTAGTAAATAAAATTCGCCACTGGGTATATGTACATTGAGTCGGTAAGTGATTGAAGAAGCCGTTAAGCATCATTACGTGTATATATATAGACAATATGGTTAGCAGGCAATTAAATAAATTCAACGTTTGAAGAGAGTTGACCCGGTTGCTTTGAGACACGTATGGATTAGGCAGTCAATCAAGACAGTGATTGAAGGAAGAGAGAAGAGTCATCTAAAAGATTCAGTTTGACTCTCTTTTTTTTCCAAAACTATTCTACATTGATTGGATTTTTAAATGATCAATCAATGACAATTAACACTGGGTTAATCTTCCAGACGGCCACTGAGTGGTGTGTGGGTTCATAAACAGCCGGTGACATCATACACTAGCTAGCTAGGATATTAATGTTGACCAGAATGATTTTATATATGCTGTGAAGAGTAATACCGATTATTTAATTAATATATAGGTTGGGTATTTTGTCATACCCATCCATGCATGTATACGCATTTGCGTTGATTGATTCTATCTTTCTATTTGCATTTGTATATTTTGGATTCCTTCTATTATTTGAATTGTCACAAGTACGTACAGAATGCTAGGCCATAATTAGTTGTCACAAGGCTACCAATCTTAAAAGAGTGTTATGGGGTGTTTGGTTGCATGATAATCTTCTGTACACTTTCAAGATAAAAAAATATATTAAAATAAAAAGTGAACCAACTCATGACATAAAATTATCATGTTTGGAGGGATGTGATAACAAAAAAGAGTAACTACCATCCATGACCAAACAAAGTGGGGGGACCACAAGAAAAAAAAGAAAGAGGTAAGATCCTCTTTTTTTGTTTAAGAAGAAAATCACTTTCAAAACATAAAATTGTCATAGTTGTCAAACACTTATTTTAACAAATTTTCTTATAATGTTTAAAAATTAAAATAAAAACCTTCATTATCATGCAACCAAACACCCCATTAACGTGCACATCTTATGGCGGCCATGTAATGGAGATACAACTACATCATATTCTTTTCCTATGTATATATATATATATATATATATATGAACAAGACGCGTAGAGAAGAGATGATGATGTTGGCTGCTTAGTACGTACGTAGTAATTGATAGGGATGGGGATGTCCTTCTTGGTTTTGGGACCTCTTAGTTTGTCTTGATTAATAAATACTCTGATAAATATATAAAACCATTGAGTGAAAGGCGTACGTAGTAAAGCAGCTCCGTGGGAGGCTAGTGCTTCCAATCATCCATAACGACGGAGCCCAGAAAGCAAGCAAACATTCGGAATGGACAGCGGTGGAGAATAAAAGGGGGAGGTGATGAGAGACTGAGACACCGACTGCTGTTATCTTTAAGAAATGCACGCCCGTTCTATCTTTCGACAAAGCAAAAGTGATGAAAATAAAATAAGTTTTGTGCTCTTAAATGGGCCGAGATGCATGTTGGATTATATCCTAAGGTGGACCAGCAAGTTTCTTACCCACTCTAGGGTCAATTTGGTTGCATGTACGTAAAAGGAGAAATGATGAAAACACTTCACGTTAATTTCTCATGTAAAAGAAAATCTAAATATCTTATTTGGTGAACTTAAAAAATATTTTTAATTGTTTAATTTTTTTGAAAAATATTTTTTGTTATTCTATATTTTTAATTTCATGACCGTAAAAGTTCATGATATACAATTAATTTTAATATTTCATTATAATTTTTTTATACTAGTAATCATTTTAAATCAACTTGTTAACTTTTAAGATAGATTTATATTTTAAATTATATTATTAATCTACGGACTCAATTCTCATAGTAGTTAGTTGAGACTTTGAGGGCTTGTTTGGTACCATAAAATTTTGAAAATATACTTGGATTATCTTCTAAATTTTGAGAATAACTCCAGTTTATCCCCAAACTAGCTATCTCCGTACTGAACAGCCCCCGAGAGATTATCAAATGAACGATGAAGCCTTCAAATTGCAACGGTTAACACTTGTGGGAAGATGCATGGCATCGATCCCATCCATTAATCTTACGGATGCCCAAAAAATCAGGGTTCTAGGAGGGTTTAACCGACCAATGCCTTCAACTCCGGTGAGCATTTCCACTAGGGGTAAACACGGTCCAATATCGTCAGAGAGACGCACTTCGGAACCCTGATCTTGTCAAAGGGAGTTGGTTATCCACCGACCGACTTCTTGGAAAATGGGTGTCCAAAAAAAAAAGACTTCTTGGAAAATGGGATTAAGGGTCTTAACTAAAGTTGGGCATATTATATCCAATCTTTATAGGGTGTTTGGTTGCATGATAACGAAGGTTTTTATTTTAATTTTTAAAAATTGTAAGAAAACTTGTTTTTTATTTTAATACAATTTTTTATCTTGAAAGTGTACAAAAAGTTATCATGCAACCAAACACCCCATTAAGGTCTGACTTTAAATTTTCTGCTGGGAAGTCCGAGTTGCACCAAATTATGCCATTCCTCTGATTTAAATGTATGTATCTTGCTACTTCGCCGATAAAAAAAAATACCGCGTTATTTCAAAAAAAAACTTTGTTCCCATCACCGTCAGAGAAATATATATTCAAACAAGCTTCAGCTGAGCAGATATATTCCTCCACTTTACGCCCTGTTTGGTAACACTATTAGGTACCTCTATTAGTATCAATTTTAAAATTGATATTGATATGAACTATTAAGAGGTGTTTGGTTAATTGTATCAATTTTAAAATTTGTAGTGCAAACAAAACATATTATGTAATACAAATGTCGTCAACTTGTATTACTTTTGATATTGATACTCCAACATTTGAAAATATTAATATCAATATTGATATAGTACTAAAAATGAAACTCTAACCAAACAGAGCTACTGATTGTAATATTGACTGTATTATTTCTATCACATATGCATCTAATGCCTGCAATCCTTAAGCGGACATATACATATATGTTTGTATATATATAGGAAATGCGCTTAGGTCATCTTCCCCACTTTCGTTAATATTGACCTTTCGATTGCATAGAGCGCTTGCATCATATATATATATATATATATATATATATATATATATATATATATATCTCGATGGTGGAGAAATATTAATATATATATATAGTTATAGGTCGCTTTTCTCTTTTGGTTGATCGATGTGGAGAATTAGGGTGCGTTTGAATAAGCGTAAAAAGAGAAACCGAGAAGTTTTCATTTCATAAGAATAATTTTTTCATGAAAAATATATCTAAATTTGTCATTTGGTACGGTTGAAAGTACATTAAGAAAATTATTTTCCGTCCGATGATATTAAGGTTCTCTTAAATATCAATCAAGTTTTTATAAATCCTTGTTGCATACAAATAATTTTACATGATAATTTCATAAAAAGGAATAAAATATTTTATCACCGTATTACGTTCAACGAGATTCATCATTATAAAATATTTTAAAAAAATATTTTATAACGTTAATTGTTGACAGGAATATTTTTAGTAAAACTTCAAATTTTAGATTGATAAAATTTTTATTTTATTGAGATTGTAAACTTTAAATTTTATAGATCATACATTATGACCATAGCTATTAATGTTAATGTATTTTTTTAAAACAGATATTTTACTGCCATATAAAATTATATTCGTGGTGATTTTAAACATTTTTGTTAATTTTATATAATATTATTTTAAAGGTGAACCGTTCTCATCAGAGGCAACAAAGATTAAATGTGTTGAGCACGTAGTGCGCCACCGAAAATGGCATCCGGCGAACGAAATCTTCGGGATGCCAACATTCAGATGGTAAGTTGGTCAAAGAAAAATTTATTTACGTTGACTTTTGATTTACATGTAAACAAATAAAATGGTGGAATGTTGTTTTCTCGAAAACAAGAACCAGATTTTGCGGGTAACCAAATGCACCCTGATGGGGTGTTTGGTTGCAAGATAATGGAGGTTTTTATTTTAATTTTTAAAAATTGTACTAAAACTTGACAAAAGAGGTGTTTGGCAAGCATGACAATTTTACGTTTTGAAAGTGATTTTCTTCTTAGACAAAAAAGGGGGTCTCATTTTTTTTATCTTGTGGTCTCCCACTTTGTTTGGTCACATATGGTGGTTACTCTTTTTTTGTTATCACATCCCTCCAAACATGATAATTTTATGTCATTATTTGGTTCACATTTTCTTTTAATATAAATTTTGATCATGAAAGTCTACAAAAAATTGTTGTGCAACCAAACACCCCATAAGGTTGTACGTACAAAAATGACTGAACAATATTTTTATCAACTATAAAATCATACTAATTAATTGAAGGTGTAGCCCTTCTGAGTTAGTTAATATATAGATCTAGATGAGCAGCGTCCTTATACATGGCAGGTGAGGTGAAAACTGCAGGTTGCGTCCAATCGTTCGTGGGGGCATTGTACAGCCAAATTTAACTCATTTTTCAATGTACGTAGGCCAAAGATAAACAACTCTGCCGTCGAAGGGTTATTATCTTGTCAGCTGTGTGCCAATGGTTTAATGGTTCCCTAATTACTTCACCCGTCCCATAGAGCATGGTGGATTATATATCCCGCCCTTAAAGCTAGCTAAGATGCCTCTTTTCAGCTTTCGTGCACGATAGATGGATATGCAGCATATGCTTATGCGTCTTCTTTCCCCGTAAGAAGAAGAGATGGTAAACTAGAGAGACCGATTCGGCAGGAGAGACATTCGCCTTACCTGATTTAATCCGGAAGGAGAGACATTCTCTTGACTGATATATGCGTATATATACATATAGATAAATATATATATTCTTGGATAATCACAATATTATATCTACCTTACCTCTCCCTTGATAGTACTCATCTAACTATGAACAATGAAGGAAATCTACATGCTCAAGCAACTTTTACATCCCCTACATTGATCTGCTTTGAGTATACTCCTTTATAATCAAGCTAGGCTGTAAACTCGAATGAATCTATTAGCTGGCTAGATGTGCTCCAATTGCATAACATTAGACACAAAGCTGTGTTCCTCTCTAGTTTATGCCAAGAGTATCCAAAATGATATTTTATCAATTTTGATGATTGATATTTACAGGCGATAGAATATGCCAATGTTAAATTTGATACAGGTGGATACCTGTACCACACATGCATACTAAACTTTGTTTACATTAAAACTTTCAATATTAACATTGATAGTCAAAACATCTATTTTCAAAGTTGATAATGTTGGAGGTTTCAACACATTTACAGAACATGCTCTTAACAATGATGGAAATCATCAAGAATATCTCCTATCTCCTCCTTTCCAGACGTCTCATCCTTGCTAGGGGAGGCCGTTGGGTGTGTAAGATTCCTTCAGGAACAAGTTCAGGTAAGAAGACCATTTCCATTACTTGTGTGAAGAACCTTGCATAGCTCTCCTCATCGTTATAAAAGTTTACTGAAACCTGAAAAACAAATTTGTATGTTTTGGCAAGCAAATATAAGAGATAGTTTATGTAAATTACATATATGTAACCTATTTATGTACTCAGTGTGTGTGTCATTCACACTACTATATATGCCCTCTTTTCTGACACACGTCACAATCTTCTTTACCTGAGGTCTTCAAGCAACAGGAAGATCATGACAGCCCAAGGGGTAAGAATCGACTTGAAACTGTTATTGACGATGTTAATCTACTTAAATGGGAGTCAGTCAGTCGGTACTTACAATGTGAAACCTCTTATGAGCATTTTCAGCCACAGTATCTACTTGAAAAGAATTAAATGGGAGTCCGTCGGTGCAAACCATGTGAAACTTCTTTGCCTGGTGCCTTCATAGCAGAAGTGTGCCTTGTCTCCTTCACACTTCAGAGGAAGCCAAGATGTACATTGACCACATCTGATAACAATAACAAAATAATTGGTGCAAGACCTTTTTTTAAGGAAAAGGTTACTGCTAAAATAATAAAAACAAGCTGTATATAGACCACATCTGATGACAATAACAAAATAATTGGTGCAATAACTTTACCTGAGTTTCTAAATCAATTTTTTCCCATAATACACTTGACGAGGTCTAGAATACGAAAGTAGTCATAAAAAAGGGAAGAATGTTCACCATCTAAACCATCTCTTGTCACCCGGTTGCTACCCGCAAGATTGTTACATGGGCTACCACCGATGACAAGGTCAAAACCACCATGTTTGCTTATCAACTGATTTAGAACTTCTTCATTGACTTGCTGCACATCCGTCATGTGTATCAATGTGCCTCTTTGCTCTGTCTGCTCCCACCAGCCTCTCACTATATTCCTGTTAGTATCTGAGATCTCTACAGATACAACAAGATTCAACCTTATGCCCAGACGATGGAGAGCCACTTCGGCTCCACCAATTCCAGAAAAAAGAGACAAAACTCTGATCCCATTTGGAAAAAGTTCCTTTAATACAGAAAGATGGTAAGCCACGGTATCTACTTGAAAAGAATTACCAAGTGACTTGTATCTCTCTGTCCGGCTTATGCCACCCCCTCTTGTATGGCTCTTGGGAAAACCCAATAGCATTTCTACCTCGTCAGGTTCTAACGGAGCAACCTTGTGCAGCCCAACCCAAACAAGATTCCATTTGCGGCATTCATCCAAGATATACTGCTGAACACGTGGTGGTGGAGGGTCTGAAGAATCAACTAAAGCAGTACGTATTCTTTCTGTAAGTCTTGAACTTGCCATCACCGTCTGAAGACAGTTCAATTTTGTCCTCTTGTCCCATGAAGGCCACCATTTCTTTGTGGATGGCAATGCCTCATGAACTGTAAGTGGGGGAATTGGAAGAATTGGGAATCTATTTTCAATGGGAAGGTTATGAATATAACCCCTCTTCCTGGCAGCAGCGCAAAAATGCTTGGAATCAACAAATTCTGGCTCAATATCATAGAGAAAACGAGAGAACGTCTCCCATACCCCTTTTGGTGCTATAGCTACATTTTCATAATAAAAGAATGGAGGACCAAGTGCTCCCTCTGGCAGTTTCCTCTGAGTCACACACCAAGGATCAGTCGGAAGACCAAATCCAACCATTGGCTTTGGCAGATTAAGTGCTGTCGGTTCACATCTGCCTATTGGGACCTTCCTTGCACATCCTGTCCTGGTCTTCGAGTGTTCTGTCCTGGTTCTAGGACGACCTCTTTTCCTTGGCTCCTGATATTCTTCAGGCCATTTCCTCTTTTTATTATGATAAAACTGGTAAGTCAGGTGATCATCAGGCTCCTCTGCCAATTGTGCGGCACGTATAGAATCAGCCAGTTCTAAAAAAGATGCAGCTGGACCTGTAAAAAAGTTGAGTAGATAGCGAGAATGAAGTTGAATTCAGCTAATACATGTAATTTTGCGCTGAAGAATAAAAAAAATAATGATGTGCGTGCAGCAGCAACCAGAAAAACCCATGTAGGTACAACACACAAGTGAGATTCACCGCCCTATAGTTTCCGAAAACATTAATAATGTTTCATTTAGTAGGTGAAGAATTTCTCAATACACCCTCTCTCATTTCCAATTTCATGTGTTCAATGCGGAGTTGTAAAGTTGGACACCAAGTTTCTGCTAACAGCCCTGGTTGAGATGCCAACACGATGCCCCTCCCCTTTAAGTGTACTTAAGCATGCCCTCGCAAAGTGATAGTATTTTTCCATCATCGTCACTTAGAATAAGTGACTAAACAATAAGTAAAAAGTTTTCTGTATAAGGAAAAATTATATAGCCTCAACTACCAGAAATAAGGCATCAAAAGATGTGGATGTCTGTACAAATGCTAAATCATACCACATCTTTCAATAGCAGATGATGCCTCATCTGCTGAGAATCCCATTTCAACCAATAGCAACAGTTTTTTATCTGTATCAGATATATCTTCAGCAATTTCCTGAAAAGATAAAAAAATACAGTTCATGCCTCACGGACAATTGACCAAAATATGACTAGATATCACAAGCATAGAAGAAAGAGAAGTTTGGTGTCCAAAGTGGAATTGAGCAGTTAAAAATGCCTAAATAGAGTTATACTTGTAAACTTTACCATGAAATGGAGGAAGGGGTTCATGTGCCTTATTGAATCAGGCAGGTTCTTGATTGATTAATGGGTCCCAGGCTACTCATAATATACTAGAGGTATAAAACAAAGAGAACCCATTTCTCATCGAGGACTGCAGGAATGGTTTGGGAATGGATTGACCTTGACCAAGGTAGATCCGATCTGGATCAGGATTGATTCAATTGAATCAGCTCAACCTTACTACAACAGGATCAACCAATTCCAATCCACAGTCATCCAACCAGGCCTCAGGATGAGTCATCTCAGCTGGACCATGCCAAATTCTGGGCTGGCCAGCTGTTTCAGAAATATCAGCCAATTCAGGCAAATACTTGAATTCCAGGATCTAAATTCTCCATGGCAGATTTCAATCCAAATCGGAATAGCTTGCATTCCATGGTTTTCCCTCATCTCTTTGTTATGTTAAGGCAAGTCCTGAGTATGCCTATGGAAAAGAGCGCGGAGATTAATGATCTTATCGAAGATATTAAGGTGGTCTCTGAAGCTTCAACACTCATCTTCAGTATGTTGATGGCACAGTTCCTGCTGAGCAAGTTGTCAAGATGCAGCCCAGGCATGTGCATATGTGCCTAGGCATTGGGGACCAAGATGCCGGTGGACCTTTTCTGATCCCTCAAAAATGTACCCTTGGCACTCACCTAGGCAGCCAAAGTGGACTAGGTACAAGCCTAGGTGGTACCTTGTGGGCTTAACCAACCACATGGCTGAAAAAACAAATCTTCGAGGGTGGTTTGTCACCACCCCCAAGTACACACCAGACACCCTCCCCCCACAAGGGTTACTGCCCCACGACTTCAGCATGCAAGTAGACCACCAAATCGTTGGCGCACATTTAGAGATAGTGATGTTGCATTACAATCATTCGGTATCACATAGATATATGTTTTAAAGTTTTTAATATGTGTATATACGTACAGATATACATACGTAAAAGACCCATAAAATTCCTTATCAACCCTCTTTATATCTCTCTCACTTGAGGCTCATTTGATTGGGCTCAACTAATGTCTAACCTCTGGACTCAAAGATTAGACAATTCAGATCGTATGGTAAAATAGCTAAATGTAACAGTAAACACTTAAAGACCACTTATTTTTAAAGTAATGGACTCTAGTTTGTTCATTTTCGAAGGTGGATACTAAAGATTTTATTTGTCACAAGATAAGAGATAAGAGGTATAACTAAGATTTCAAATATTTACATTAAGCCAAATCAAACGCCACCTTAGTCTATTATTTTTCTATCTTTTCTAATCATGTCTACATAAAACATAAACATGGTTACAAAAAAAAGAGGTACACAGACATGCATGCTTAAATATAGGGGTGTCAGTGGGTCGGATATTACAGAATTCAAACCCAAATCTGATAAACCAAAGATCTGACCTGACCCAATAAGCTTTTACCCGAATCCAAACCTGCATCCATTAGTACAGGATTCTCAGATTCGGATTCAGACCCGAATCTGAAATTTCATTTGTGACAAACTCCACCTGCAAGCTTAGGATCACCACAGGGTACAGCAACACCCATGAGAGAGGACCGCACCCTCCACATTTGTGGGCATGCTCTGCCCTACCATGCTTGGCTCAGGTGGTCTCCACAACAACATCCTCTGCCGTAGCTCCACTTTTGAGGCCTGCTGCCACCCTGCCCAGGAGGTTTGTCAATAGCGATTGGCTTCAACGGCTCTACGATTTCAAACACTGTTTTCGGCAGTGGCGCCGGCCGTGCCCACCAGGGTCATGTCTTGTGGTGGCACCCATGTCACCTGTCGAAGATGACATACTCAGTTCAGCCGTAACCCTTGGTTGCCACAAATGAGGTGAGCAGTTCAGAAAATGGGAAACCTTGAAACCACAGTTGAGGGCTGAGGAGAAACACCATCATATGAGTTTGAAAAATGAGAAACCATGGAGGTGAATCACTGCAAATGAGAGCTGAGGAGGAGAAACACCGCAGATTAAGGATAGAAGTGTGATTACTTGCCAAAGGAAGAGGGAGAAATGCTGCCATCACCTGAGAGGAAAGTCAGCATGGGATGAACGAGTATGTGTTGGTATTTAGGGGTTTGGAGTAGGGTGATATCGGGCACCCGAAAGATATTTTATTTGACTGTAAACATCCTTTTTTAGGGTTTTGTTTAAGCCCAAACCCGCCACTGCATTAACAGGTTCGCTGACAGACACTCCATAGATAAAATATACAGACTCGGGTCAAATTAATAGATCTTGTGAATCCATTTACACATCTACATACATAAATAGAATACAATCAAATACCCATACAAACATATATGCATTAATATCAAGTCCCTCCTCTCCTTACACCATGGATTACAGAATTAGTTGAATTGAATTAGAATCGGCCGATTCTTGAATCAAATCGGTCAATGTCAATCTAATTTTAACACAGAACACTGATCCAGATGCGTCTCCCCGCAGAATCAGTCTGGATCAGTGGAATCGATCAAGAATTGGCCGATTCTTTTGAATTGGTTTTGAATCAGCCGATTCAACTGATTCAGATGGGACAACTTAAATCATGGACTGTTATTGATATTGGGTATGATATTGATCCTTATATCGGTGATATCGGGCCATAATCCGTCCTCCCCTTCGTCTTCCACTTGAAGTTACTAGGGCACCGGTGATTTCAGTGGTGATTCCAACAATCCAGTGACAATTCCAGCAATTTCAGCAATCCCACGACATTTTGGCTTGATCCGGCAGCAATTCAACTTTGATTCCTTCACATTCCGACAATCTTCAGGCGATTTTCCTCCCCCTTCTCTCGATTCCAATGGATTCCACCAATTCCTCCCAAAATCTCTTCCCGAATCCCTCCCTCCCGATTCATGGCCCTCCCATCAGTGGAACAATCCCCATCTCTTAATGTGATTGAAGCTTAAAGTTCTGAAGGGTGTCAAATCTGAAACATGCATATTTTGATATCCCATCGACCCATTAAACATGCATAAAGAAGACGAGAAGAAGGGTCATACCTAGGTGGGAAAGAATGATTTGAGACTGAGCATGATAACTTATTAAATTTCAGACAAAAAAGTGTCTAAATCAGATCATTGAATCAGAACAAGAGTAAATGATTTTCAAAAGAAAATTGTCACTTGTTTGAATCAGAAAAACTTTCAAGTCAGAGTCATGTTCTAGTTCTATATGTGATCCAAAAAATGCCCAGATCTGATGATAAACATATAGAAATCCGAAATGTGTCAAACTCGTGATCAAATGGATCTAAAGCATTCATAAACACAATATAATCCTCAGATTAGATAGAAGCAGGTTCAAAGATGGTAAGCTAAAAATGTTCAAAGAATATCCAATGCTCAGTCAAAAGGTATGAAATCAGATTTTCTGAAAGATCATTCTTAAGATGCTTAACAGAATGTGAGGAGGTCAAGCATGAACATATATATAAACCGAAAATACTAGAGTCCCCGCACTCAAAAGCTGAATGGTTGGATAGCTTGTAGAAGATGAAATGTGATGCTCAAGTTTAATGATGTGAATTTAGACCTTTTTAGGAGGTCACTTCAGATTCGACGGATCCCAATATAACCCAGGATATGAAGAAATCAGATATGAATATGGACTGAACTCTGAAATTCACTTCAAGGCAAAGAATGGCCGAAATGAGGACTTTGCGTGTTCAGTGTTCTAAGCCCAAGGGTTCTCATCCTGTTATCACAACTAGGTTGTCATGACCAAAATGACTATTGAAATTCCTAAGTTTAATGCTAAGACTTAAGATATGAAATCAAATGATAATGAATTCACACCAATCAAATATCATAGAAATCTGATTTTTATTAAGTCTAAAACAATAGAAAATAAAGAAAAGACGAAAAGTGCTTAACGTTAAGACTTACAATAAAAATCAATATAAATGAAAATTATAAAATAATCAAGAACGTGCTTAATCCGACATCATAAAATCAGATTTAAGCAAATTTCATTAAGTCTAAGATGTTAAAACTTAAATGGAGTCTAAATGAAGTTTGATTCAAATATATCCAGATCTAAATTAACTCTAATAATTCAAAATATGTTTCAATAAAAGACCTTGAATTAAAAAAGTTAATCAAATATAAAACATGTCAATGCATTTAAGAATCCACAAAGGCATATAACTTTAATAAGTTGAAATATTAAAACACACCTCATAAAAACATAAACTAAACTCAAACCAAACTTAATATACTAAGTTTGTATTCTATTGAGTTTATGAGGTTATAACTCCCATGTGAATGGGTCTTATGGTTGAATGTTTCCTTTTATAAAGTTGCTACGACAGTTAATCAAAGGTGTACAAGAATCTCGATGTACTTAACATCGGAAATTCGCAACTTCCAATGGAGAGAGGCCCAAGACAAATTTTATGAACCCTAACCTCAATATACATATTTTATACGCATACCATATATTTTTGCTAATATTTTCTATACAATATCATACTTCTTCATAGTAGCCAAAAGGTAACGAAAGTTCACTTTTCATAAGTGGAAATCAAATGAATTTTCAAAACATCATACATTCATTATATTTTTTAAATGTTACACACTTACGGTGATTGAATTGGTAGCTTCAGGTGAGGCATAGCATTTTTTAGATACCCTTCTGCTTCAAAAGATTATGGATATTACAAAATAAAATTTTAATATAACATGCACGTTTATCTAAAAAAGAAATGTTCATTATGCTAAAAAAGCAAAGGGACCAGGAGAGGAAAACTCACCACATTTTCTAAAAAGTCCACATCAGAAAAATCGTTATCATCAAAGTTTCTTTCACTTCCAGAAGAAACAGATGAAAGGCTACCAGATAATGAGTTTTCGGTCTCTGTTGGACTTTTCTTTACCACCTATCAGTTTAGCAAAAAAAGTAATCCATGTTTAGTATCAAATGCATGACAACAACCAGCATTAAATCGGGCATTTTCATTAGCAGCCGATAGCAGTCACAACATTCATTAGTACAAAAAAATAAAAACAATGATAAGTACAACAATGTAAATTGGCGAATCTTTTTTCTGAAGATGGTGAGTGAAATCCGGCTAAGACGACAGAACAACCACAGAAAACAAGAGAAAAAAAGAGCAAATATTAGAGTATTCCTCAAAATAACAGACATCTTCACTATAGAACTTAGACGTGTGACAGGACAGCTGTTCTAATGCCTGTTCAGAAAAACACCAGCCTTAGAAAGCAAAACCAAATATCTGAGAATCTTTAGAAAAGATCTGGAGAGAAGAGTGGATGCCAGCAAGCAAATGCAACCAGAACTAGAAGCCAAACTTTTGGAATATCTCTGGTGGGAGTTCCACCTTGCCTCTTTGACCAGAAGGCTTTCACTGTGTGGCTCATAACCTTGAAGGTTTTGGTGCCCATGTGGGCTCATGTAGTGATACCCCATCTGTTATTATCTCTGATCGTGGGTGGAAGTCAGGTGCAATCAGGGTGTCTGCAAGTTTCAGCAGTGGAGAAGGGACACCCTCCATTGCATCCAGTAAAACCTGCACCGGCAGCTAGGTTGAAGATGTGCCAAAGATGTAGGGTTCACAAATCTAGGATTGACCGAAACTCGCAGTCCAAGAGCGGGTGGGGCCTTGGGGCGGTGTGTAACTCTTAGTTCCTTAAACATGACTTTGGCTTTGGTGTGCTTAGATCAACATCATCAATCGTGACTTTGGCTTGTTCATACACCCTCACTGTGTTACTGTCTTGATGTATTCATCATTCTGAAAAAAAAAAAAAAAAAAAAAAATGAAATTTGTATGTTGATTACGTCTTTATTTGATTATATATCTGTAATTTATTTTTCTTCATGCTGTATGTATCTTACGTTGTCTTCTGCTGAATATGTGCAACTTAATTAAATCATAAACATTACACATGGCCATCATAATAAAACTAAAAACATTATGTAGACTAAAGTAAAATCATACTAAAAATATAACATTAAAACGCTAATAATTAAAATCTTAATCAAATAAGTAATGATGACAAAGTGGAAACCAAATATGACTTAAGGAATGATAAAAATCCGAGAATAAAAAATGATAACAATATGATAAAATAATACAAAAAAGTGACAACCAATGATGAGAAATTTTAATTCATTAAGAAATTTAAACATAATGAAAAATCTGATCAAAACAATAAAAAATAAGATAAACAACAAATCAAAAATGATGTAAACTTAACTCAACAAATCAATCAAATAATGAAAAATAAAACTACATAAACAATAAAAAATCATCAAATCAAAATTCAAACTAAAAAAATCATAAAATATAATTACTAAAAATTCATAAAAATGAAAATGATGCTAAGTAAATAAAATAAAGTATGATCATATATGATAAAAAGATGATGACATTGAAATTTCAGATAATTCATAAAAGTCATACAGCATTAGTTACATGAAAAAAATGTTAACAAATAAAACCAATAACCAAAAAAAACAAATAAATAAAACATAATAACTCATGACAAAAAAATTCAAGCAAGGATAATGAGAAAATAAAAAAAATCCATTCCCTTATGCATGCTCGATTTTGATTTAATCAATTTATACAATGTGTCACCATGGTGGTTAATCAAGGGAGGTTGAGTCACTGCTCTACACGATTCAACATGAAATCTTGGAAGTGTTTGGTGAGGAGAGATCAGATATTCCACCTTAGGCCATGTTTGGTGACAACATGAGACACCTCTATCACTGTTAATTTTGTAAGTGATATGAATATTAATCATCAAGAGGTGTTTGGCCACTAGTATCAATTTTGAAACTTGTAAAACGAAGCAAATTGTGTGATACATGTGTCCACTTGTATCACTTTAGATATTGATACTCTAACCTCTGAAAATATAAATATCAAAAGTAATATAGTATATTTTAATACTCTAACCAAGCAAGGCATTAAATTCGTGAACCCAAATCATGACCCCATATAATGCCAAACATAAAACAAACCTCCTAAAAGCAAGAAGAAATATATTTCTATAAATAAATAAACCTATAATTTGAAATTTTTGAGTCTTCAACAACTGGAAGCTTAATATCATTTTCCAGCTCAGTTCTGATTCTAGTGCAATGGAGCATGTGCCTTTTAAGGCTGCTCCTATCAACAGCTTTCAAGTCCACATTGTCTATAGTGCATCTAAAGATCTGGAGACTCTGGACTGCAATAACCTTAGAAATTCAAGCTCACATAATACTGTTGGCAGCCTTGAGAGTTGAGAGTTAATACAAAAGGTCTCAGTACAAGGAGTTCAAAATGCAATTTCAAGAAATATCCTGTAGTCCCTATGCCACATGAGAATGGTGTCCATGGCCTACAATATTACAAAAGGTTACTACACCTGGGCTTTTCTATGATGACTTAACTGTGAACAATGTATCACAAGAAGTTAAAGCCACTCACAGAGTAAGTGAGAAGATTGTCAAGAATAGCCCCTGTATTGGCTTCTCCTGCAAGAAAAAAACACAAAGGTGATAAGAAGTAAATATTTGATATATGTCATCACCTAAAGAAAATAAGATATCTATCACCATTCTCCTTGATTGCCCTTGATACTAGATCTTCTGGAAAACCCATTCCAATGAAATAAGAAACTAATTTGGAATGTGAAGGCCCTGCCTCGTGATTCTGGAAATAAAAAAGAAGAAGAGAGAAACAGGACCTTATCACCAAAGATAAATGCATTGTTCTTGATATAGAAAATTTGCAATCAGCGTTTAGTTAATGGTAAGAACAAGAGACTACCATTTCATTTGATCCTGGCACTTCCTTTGCCAGCATGACTTCGCATGATATAAGAGACCTTGGTGACAGATTGGGCCCAGTGGCCAAGTTCGGAGCTGCTGCAGTTCCTAACCCAGATGATAAGTTGTCATCATGAGCAGTGTATTCTTCATCAGTCCAATTATCTTCATCCTCTTCACTGGAACATGTCCAACCCTAATTAAAAATATCTGTGGAATTAATCCTCATAGACAACAATAGTGAACCATCAAAAAATAAAGCCAGCAACTTTTTCTGAATGCCAAGGGCACTTTTCTAAAAAGAAATGAACAGGAAATATATCCTGTCAAGTTGAATGCAGCACAAAGAAATACCATGTGGAGAAGGATCCGAAAGAATAACAGAGTCTAGTTCCACCCCTCAAAACACAAAATCTTCCACCTGCATCGCAATTTTCAACCAGGTTGCTGAAGGTTTGGGCAGCAAAAATAAGAAAAAAAAATTTAATATAAGTCATCACAATTTTGAATTCTTTAAATGCAGTTAAAAAAAATTTAAAAACTTGAAATCTGGTGTTTCTGAAAAAAAAAATTACCTCTATGCAAAGTTCCTCAACATGCTGTCGGCTAGGCTCTTTTTTTGACAAAAATACCATCTATCTTCTACAAAGATAGAAAAAGAAATGGAAGAGAAAGTAAAGATTTACTGAAAAAGGGTATTTTTGTCAAAAAAATAAAAATAATATCTAAGGACTAAAGTAGCATGGACTTATTTTTAAACAGCAAAAGCTTTTAAAAACTTTTAAAGATTTTCAAGTTTTAAAAAAACATATTTGAAATTATGAATAATTATGGGAACCAATATCAAAACATCCTTAACATAAAAAGTATTTCTCATCTTTGTAAGAAATGTAAATGAAGAAGACATGCAAGTAAGTAGAAAAGTTTAGTGCTGAATTTCGATAAACACCAAAATTGAACTCCCAAGGCAACAAGAAAGAAAGAGGAAAAGGAGGGGTTGAAAACTAGCACACCCATAAACCCAGAGCAGCGTTGATACCAAAAATTCTCATGCAAAATGAATGTTAAAGTGGAAGAGAGGGCAAGTCAAGAAGAGCTTGCAGAAAAAAAAACGGGGGAAATCCTGGTAGCATTCAAATCCTAATTCAACTAGGATTCTAACTACGATTCAAATCCAAACAAGGATTCCACCCCTAATCCTAGTCCTAATCCTGCTAGGAAAAGAAAAAATAACACTTACTGATACAGGTCTAAAAATCCAAAAAAAGAAGCCTACTGCTGACCAGGCAGATCTGAAAACGACTAAAAAGAAGAAAAACCCCCTGTTGTTTTACAGGTCTGGAAAATCAAAAAGCGAGGGAAGGGATGGCTAAAACCTCTTACACAGGTCCAGAAACAGAAAGAGAGAAAAAAACAGCAAGCTCTTAATCCCCACATAGCCGAAATAGAAGAAAAGAAAGGAGGCAAAAAAAAACAGGTTTGCAAAACCTGTCCCAGCAGCAACCGAGATGAGGAGAAAGAAGGGAAGAGAAGTAAAAAAAAACAAATCTCATACTTTCTTGCAATACCCGATGGAAGGGTATGGGAGGAGAAGTTTCTTCACACTCTCGCTGCTCCACCTGAACCAGGAAGAGAGAGGAAGGTTGGCACACCTAGGGGAGGAAAGAGGGAGAGAAGAAAAAGGAAAGTGTTTCCTATCTTTAAGTTCTCAAACCCAATTTGATTTCAAACCAAATCTCATAGATTACAAATCAAAGCCAAATGGTATTACTTTCTAATCCTACTTGATTCAAATCAAATCTCATTAGATTTGTTTCCTACTCTACTAGGATATCCAATCAAATCTAAGAGATCCTCTTTCTATTCAAACTAGGATTCTAAATCAAATCTACTTGAAATTTCTTCCTTTTAAACCAAATCAAATCCTCTCATTAAAGCTGCCATCTCCACCCCCATTCATTGTCATTTTTTTAACCAATATAGGGAGAAGATCTAGGAGACAGTGTTGGTTGGAAAACCTCTGCAAAAATCACCTGATTGAGGGTATCTATCCCAAATATCAAAGGATAAAGATATGGTTAGAATATCAAAATTGATACTATATAAGTATTGATATTGATATTTCTAGAAGTTGAAGTATCGATATCAAAATTGATACAAATTGACACTTGTATTAAGTAACATGATTTGTTTACATTATAGACTTTAAAATTGATACTAGCCAAACATCTCTAGGTGATTACTATCAATATCAATTTTAAAATTGATAGTGAAAGAGGCATTTAATAGTGTTACCAAACAAGACATAAGATCAATCCACAAAGGACAGGACCTATGCCTTAAAAACATAAAAAAATCAAAGGCTAAGGGGGGCCAACCCATCAAGAGTGGGGGTTTTACACCTTAAAAATATAAAAAACCAATGGCTAAAGGGTGGTCAACCCATCAAGATAGAAAAGCACCATAATATAAGGCTTTAGACAGGTCAATCTACCGATGGGTGGGACCCATGCCTTAGACAATTACACCTAGGTGGAAAAGGATCAAAAGACATCAAAATCAAAGATAGAGGGGCCAATCCAGAAAGGATCGGCTATATGCCTCAAGCAAATCCATTCAAGTGAAGAAAAAACAAAAGACATTAAAAATCCAAAGCTAGAGGAGCCAATCCACCAAGGGTGAGCCCTATATCTCAAAGGATTCAAGGAGGACACAAATGACATAAAGACAAGGTTAGTGTTGGCGTACATTTTTTTCAAAAAAAAGGAGGACAAATGGGCAGGCCTAGGAGCAGGCCGGAGCCGGACAACCCACAGTTCAGCCAGATTGGGCCCAATCAGGGGCCCATGTATGTCCAATCAGAAGCCCATGATCCCATCCTAAAATTGGGCCAAATTCCATCCTAAATCCAGGCCCTGCGCAGCCCACAGCAGAAGCTGGGCCGCAGTCTCCAGCTGGCCCAATTGGCCCATGTAAAGAGGCCTTGCGCAGCCCATCTCTAAGGCCCACCTGCGGCCTAGTGTGAACAGGCCACACTGGCCCACCTGCCACCTCAGCACCTCCTGCGCACCACCTGTCACCCCATCAGCCAGCCGCACCATACAGCCAACCCAGCCCTGCAGTCAGCTCAAGAAAGGGGGAGGAAGAGGAGGCAGCCAATTAAATGCAATGGCTGCATGGGGGGAGGCCAAGAGGCCTGCGCACCAACCCAGGCCCATGCGCAGCCCCCTGCTGGCCCTTCACCTCCCCTCCAGCCCCTATAAAAGGAGGGGTGCGCACCAGCATTTGGAGGTCTGTCTTTGGACGCCTACAGGCTGCCAGTCTGCTGCACCTGCTGCTGCACCTGCTGCTGCCACCTGCGGCCAGAAGAAGAAAAGAGAAAGAAGAGAAGAAGGAGAAGGAGAAGGGCTACCTTCGGTGTCCCTTCCTCTTGCAGGAAGAGGTCTCTCCAGGCGGCCATCTGCATCCCTCTTCATCCAACATCAAAAAAACAGGTGGGTGAAGAACCATTATATAGATATGTAGCCCTTTATGGGTGCCCTCTTCACCCTCCCTTTCACTCTCTTCTCAATCTCTTCCATTGGCTGGACCGACCCAAAAAAAAGCTATCCCTGAATAACCCCCAAATTGCTCCTTGTTCTGCCATTGGATCGGTCCGTTTAGAGGCCCTCTTCAGACCCCAGAACCGGTCCCAATCCAGACCTCAGACAGGTCTCATCTCGGCCCCCATTAGCAGGTCCCATTTCAGCCCAAGAGGCAGCCTCCAACCAGGCCCATCTCCGGCCCATTCAAACCCCTTCAAGCAGGTCCCTTTGTGATCAGTTTTCTGCTCCCCTTTCAGCCCACTTGCAGGCCCGCTAAGCAGACCCAGAACCTGCTCCTAAAGTCTGCAGCAAGCAGCCCCTCTGCGGCCCACCGGGACAGCCCACATGCAGGCCCATAAACAGGCCTATAACCAGCCCACGCCTGACCCCAATCTGGTCCCAAATCAGGTCCCCAAAGTACCCATGCGCAGGCCTGCTTCGGCCCAACCAGAGCCCCATCAATCAGGCCCCAGCCGGTCTCCAAACCAGACTCCAAACAGGTCCATATGCAGCCCATATCAGGCCCCAGCCGGTCTCCAAACCAGACCCCAAACAGGTCCATATACAGCCCATATCAGGCCCCAGCCGGTCACCAAACCAGACCCCGTCCAGCCCAAACCAGGACCCCAAAACCGGTCCCAAACCTGATCTCCAAAACAGCCCTTTGTGCAGGCCCATTTTGGCCCACCTAAACCCAAACCAAACAGCCCCTTCTGGCTCAACCGAACAGGCCTCAAACAGGTCCTGTTTCCCCACAAAAAATGCTTGAAGTCTTCTTTCAGCGCCCCCCCCCCTTTGTGGCACAAGATGCAGCACATGTGCAGTTCAGCAGAAGTGCAGAAATTCAGCAATGGTGGGTAGGGGCGATGTCCCGGACCCTCTCGGAATCCGTACGACGGGCCGATTGTTTTGTCCGAGCGGGTCCTTACCCTACCATCAAGACGGATGGAGGCGCATAAGTCCAACAGACTCTTCCGGTCCAAGAACAGTCCAAAACAGGCACTTCCGGCCCAAGAAGACCGAAGACCGGCTTTGAACGCCGATGGAACTCAAAACCAGCCCGAGTGGCCTTTTAAAATAATAAAAACAGAAGCAAAACTAAAAAGAAATGGACGGCTCCCCCGGGTACGTCCTGGGATGTCGATCCGGACGTCGGCGCGGGCATGCTCCCATAGCCGATGATCCTTCCCCCAATTTTGGCTAAGTCACCGACTAGCCTTGTTGGATGGGTAAACTTTGCCAAGTTAGAAACTTGTCGGCATGCCGTTGTAATGCCGAAATTTTTCTAAGTCGGTGAAGAACCTAAGTTGGGGGAAGGATCACCACTCATTGTACACCGATGTACTTCCCTCCATCTTTCAATGAAATGAAGTTCGATGTCGACTTGAGATGTATAAAAACCGGGCATTCAAAAGTGGCCCGATGGGTCGGAGGCGATGCAAACCGCCAAATAAAAATAATAAAAATCAAAACAGAAAACTAAATCTGAAAATTCAAACAGGAAATTAAAACAGAAAATTAAGCCTGAAAGTCAAAACAAAAGATCAGAATTAAATAAAACCTGAAATTCAAATTTAACTCAATCCGGTTCAACAAAAACCGATCTTTAACAAAATTGAACCTGTTTTGAAACAAATCAAACCAAAATTATATTTCAAACAAAAATCTGCCAAAACAAAATCAGATTTCAACTAAATCTGTCAACATAAAAAGAAATCAGATAATCTGCCAAAATCAGATTTTGATTAAACCCAAAACACAAATTCCAGATTTAAATCAAATCTGATAACACCAAAAATCAGATTTAAATAAATCTGTCCAAAAGAAAACCGATTCTAATCAACTCCGATCGTACATATAAGACTGGTTTAATGAACCTGAAAATCCACCGAATTTCACTCAAATGAACAATCAAATGCTTAACCCCAAAGAAACCAAATAAGCACCATTTTCAAACACTCCAAAATATGTCAAAATCAACCTAAAACAAAAATCCAGAATCTGAAATTCAGAAAACCAACTAAATTAAAAATCCAAAACATGCTTAAAACTCTTTAAGCACATCAAACAAAAAACAAAAAAAACTTGAACCAATCAAGTCCAAAATTAAACAAATCAAAACCAAACCAAAATAAACAACAAAACAAACCAATCAAACAAATTGATTCAAAAATCCAAAACCCTCAAAACCGACTCTCAAAGTCAACCAAAAAACATCACAAATCAACAAACCCAAACAAATCGGTTTGCATCTGATCGGACCCAAAAGGCCGCTGCCCTTTTGAGTTCTTTACTTTATTTTGTGGATGTGCACGTCTCCAAAAACAGGTTGCCGCGACGGTTAATCAAAGGCGTTCGAGCCGTTGCTCGATGTAAGCTAACGTCGGATACTCGCACCATCCGGCGGAGAATGGTCAAAAAATGAAATTTTCAAAGAACCCGAACCTCGGTTCTATTACTTTTAAACTATCACCGGACTACCTAATATTTTTAGGATATCACCTATTTTCCTAGAAAAGTCCGGAGATGTCTTTCTTTCTAAGAACAGATGTCGTAAAAAAGAGGTTCACACAGTTAGCAATGGTCAATCCAATAAGGATGAACTCTATGCCTTGATATCTCCCCTTTAGTGGAGAAAGACTCAAAGAGGACACAAGGGACATAAAGACAAGGTTAGCAAGAGTCAATCCAACAAGGATGGGCTCTATGCCTTGATATCTACCCTTTGGAAGAGAAAGATGCAAAAAAATGGGTAATAGGGTTAGCCGAAGGGGCGGGGTTGCAATGCCACATGCTGTCCTCATACCTCCACACGTTGAGTATAAAACTCATAAGAATGTATAGGGTGGTATTTCATTGAGTAAAGGAGCCAAACATGTGTTCCTGTGTTATCATCCTCCAATTTAGTCAATAAAACAAAATCATGTACAGCATGCTCCCTAAAAGCTCAAACTCAAAACCCTCGAATCTAAAAAATTAAAAACTCAAAATCCCAAAACTTAATAAAAAAACTTAAATTTGAAAACCGGATTAAAAAATCTAAAGTTTAAAAATCCTCAATTCAAAAAATTCAAACCAAAAAAATGCAAACTTCAAAAATTCTCAAAATTGAAACCCCTAAAACATCCAACTCAAGTTCATAAAATCCAAACCAAAAAATTAACAGACCCCAAATTCAAAAGGTGATACAAAGTCAAGACAAAGTTAAAATTCAAAACCTGAGCTTCAAATGCACTAAATCCCAGAACTTAAAATCCCAGCTCTGAAAATTCACAAAAACTTGAACTCAAATTGAAATCTTCCAAACACGTCAAATCTGAATAAGCTGAGTAAGATGAAAAGAAGGGCACCTCAAATTGAAAGGGCATTAAGCCAAAACAAATAAGTAATCAAATTCCAAAACAAAATCCCAAAATTAAAAGGTATCAAATCTTGGCAAGGATCGCGGGATCGGGATCGGTGACCACCGATCCGATCCGGATCGGTCCGGATCGGCCGATCCTCCGGAAAAAAGGGCGTCCTGAATCGATCCGGATCGGGCAAAATTTTTAAATTTTTTTAAATCATAAAAATCCTCAAAAAATCAGGAAAATCGTAGAAATGAATAAAAAATTTAAAAAAAATAAAAACTAATGTGGATGACATTCTATCAAATAATGCCATACAACGTAAGTTCCTTTCAAAAAACTATCATATAAGTATAAATTATTATATAAAAGAGAGAGAGAGAGAAGAGAGTTAAATAGATTTTTACATAAATTTAAGTATATAATATATATTTATGATTATGAATCTTCTATATATGTGATAGTACAAGTGATAGTAAAATATATTAATATGTTTACACTATCATCAGCGGGACGCAGAGTAGTCGCGGATCCACCTACGCGGTCAGGTCGCGGGGGTCAAGGGGGCAGCACCCCTTGTGGGGGGTATCAGGGGGGCAACACCCCCCGAAGAAAAATTATTTTTATGGTGGTAAAGGGAAGGGGGGAGAAGGGATCGAACCCCCCCTAAATTTACCTGTTTAGAGGGGATCGGCCAATGTTTAAGGTGGATTGTTGCGGGGAGGGGTCTAGGGGGAGCCCTAGACAATGAAGAGGAGGGGGGGAAGTGAGGATGAGGGGTGGGAAGAGGGAATCGGTCCGATCTCCCCCTTATTGGGGGGGGATCGGACCAGAAAATGGTCCGGAATCGGGTCCTGAATCGATCCGATTCTGGACCCTTCCGGGTTCTAGGGAATCGGTCCAGATCGACCGATTCCCGGATCGATCCACCTGGATCGGTCCAGGATTGACCGATCCGGTCGATTCAGACCGATCCAGCCAGGAGTCCCAGCTAGATCGGTAGTTCGGGCTGGAATCGGATCGGTGGGTACCGATCCGATCCAAGAATCGGCCAATCCCAATCCGGATCGGCCGATTCTGCAATCCATGAATCTTGGCGAAACAACATAACTAAACAAAACCCATTTCAAACATGGTTTTCCATGTCACAAGATTCTCAGTCGATCCGCGACTACTGCATCCCATTTACGAAAGAAAGTGTAAATATATTAATATATTTCACTATCACTTATACTATATCATATATATAAGATTCATAATCATAAATATATGTTATATACTTAAATTTTATAAAGATCTATTTTAACTCTCTTCTCTCCCACATAAACATACACAATTAATTATAATCTAAGTCAAATAATGATTTTAATGTACTCAAATTTTAGATTTGGTTAATAATCATCAATTTATTGTACAAAGATTATATCTTATGTAATAAAAAAATTACATCAATTCAATTTCATAAATATTTAACCATCAATTTGTAATAAACAATCAAGAACAAAAACATAAAAATGTTCTTAATACCATATTAATATTTAAATAAGATTATATACAAGTTTAAATCTTTTAAAAGTATAAAAATCATCTTTTTGGTAATGGGAATGCTTTGTAATTGTTCATTCACACAATTGATGCACAAATGTGATATATATGTTTATGTAAATTCATTGATATACTCACATCTTTATAAGATATTATGTTATGTTTTATACATATATATATATTGATCTGAGATCCGATCTCTTAAGATTTCTCCGAGATTTCTCCGATATCTCTTCTCTTTCACCTCCCCGAGATGAAGCCGAGATCCGAGATGGCAATCCTTGAAAATATCCTAATCAATTCAAACCAAACTCAAAATATAAAAGAAAACAAACAAACAAATTCAAAATAAACCCTCAAGACAAAAAACATTAAGTCTTAATAAAAAATTAATAACAATTCCAAACCAAACTAAATCCCCAAAAATGAAATTTAATCAACTTAAATTAAATCTAACATGATCTCAAAGAAAAAAAAATCAAGCCTTGATCCAAAACAAACCAAGCTCTTTAGGCAAACCCGAATCAAATCAAATCAAATAAAAAACACTAAACACTAAGTTTACATTCCGACAAGTTCATGGAGCCATTGCTCCTGAATGCTTATTTTATAGATGTATGTCTTCTATTCAAGAATTGATATGGCAGGTATTCAAGTCATCGCTCAATGTAATTAACATCGGAACCTCGCAAGTTCAATGAAAAGATGTCAAAATAAAATATTTTTAAAGAACCCAACAACCTCAATACATATTTAGTACATATAATGAATTAGTTAATACTTCTATAGAATATCACATATTTTCCTAGTTGTTAAAGCTAAAACAAAAAATCAAAAGATTTTTTTCCAAGAAGGTAAAAGATTGTTTTTGTTTTTGATATTTTTGAGGTTACATTAGAAGACAAGGTTAGCAAGGGTCAATCCAATAAGGATGCACTATGTGCCTTGATATCTCCCTTTAAATAGAGGACTCAAAATGACGCAAAGGACATAAAGACAAAGTTAGCAAGCGTCAATCCAACAAGGATGGGCTCTATGCCTTGATATCTCCCCTTTAGTGGAAAAAAACAAAAAAATTGGACAAAAGGGTTAGCCCCAAGGGGCAGGTCGCAATGTCGCATGTTGTCCTCCTACCCCCATACGTTGAGTATAAAATTCATAAGAATGTGTAGGGTGGTATTTCATTGAGTAAAGGAGCCAAACATGTGTTACTATGCTATCATCCTCCAATTTAGTCAATAAAAATAAACTAAAATCAAGTACAGGGGACATGCTCCATATGTGAGATAAATTCCCGAGACCTCCTAAATGCTCGAGGAATTTATTTCAAAATTTACTGAAAAGGATTTATGGTCTTTTATGCCTCCCATGTTGTAGAGTTGAAAAATCCTATAAATATGTGAACTTTAAAAATCTGATGTTTCTCTCGTGGTCTTAGAGCAATGCAAAAAAGAAAAAGAAAAATAAATAATAATTAACTAATTAAACCAAAATAAGAATACTTATATAATCAACTCTGCGGATCTTAGCACATACCGGCAAAGCCACCAACCAGTCCTCTGTCTCCCTATATATACAGAATGGTCTTTTATCAACACAAAGAGGACATAAAAAAGTTAATAGAGGTGTTTGGTTATGTTTTTTTTCTTCTCTTTTTAACATAAATTTTGAAAATAAAAAAGTAGAGATGTTTGGTTGCTCTCTTTAACTTCTCTTTTAAAAAAATAGTGAGATAACTTGTGAACTTAATCTCTTTCGAAATAAAAACAAACCTTGACTTGTTTTTTTAAGACAGATGTGGAGGAGACATGGGACGCTAGACTCTCGCGGTGCTTGTGTGCTTCTTTCGTCGTCCGGACATCTGCCACCAAGGTTCATCCAAAATCCCTGCCGGAATTTCCTGCCTCCTGGCTTCTGTATGCCTCCACTTCTTGCCTTTGCCAAGCGACGATGCCTCTCTCTGCTCTCCTCCTACTGCTGCTCTTCCAGTGAACACCTGTGACAGCTCCACGCCTTCCTTAAGACATACGGCCTCCTCTCGGGCGACAAATTCCTTGCCAGTGAATTCGTCCGGGCCTTCGCATTGTCCCCTTTCCTCACCAGAGGTCCCTCCCATGCATGCCGCTTCTTACTTGCCGCCTCCCAGCCCCTTCCTCCGCCACATGGAATCACGTCATCAGGGTCTATGCCCACGGCAAATGCAGCCTTGGTCCGCAACCAGTGTACACCGTTAGTGTATTCCTGAAGCTGCGCAGCTGGAGAGGACCATCGGCGTGGCCCAATGAGCTTTACTTATGCCCTCATCCTCAATGCCGCCGCCAGTTTGGGGGATCTCCAATTTGGCAGGCAGGTACATTGGTCATTTTGCCAAACACCATGTAATAATTTTTAAAATTTGTGATATTTTTGCCAAACACACAAAGCTCATGTTTATGTGATTTCAAAATTGATGTTAAGATACAAGATGATCTTAATTTCAGAAATAAGACTATCTAAATTAAAAAAAGAGCAACCAAACACCCTATAAGTGCTCTTCACTTCCACCATCCTGATGGGTTATGGGCACCGCATTGTCTCTATGTCACGGTCAGACGTCCACATATCTTGCTGTCTCGGCTCCGCTGACCTACAACATACCGAAAGAACCCTTCTGCGACAGAAGGGGGTAGAGAGAGGGGGGGGAGAGATTCCTTCAGACCGTCCAGAAGCACCGGCATTCCCACATTCACCAAGTATACCGTGCCGGTACTGACGTCAAGTGGATAGACGACAGAGGTAGACGGAAGGAGAAATCTTGAAGATAAACAGGCCGTTTAAAGCAAAAAAAAAAAAAAAAAAATGCCGCATACATATCAGGAAACTCCAAAGCCAAGATATGTGCAAGTAGAAGATCGGAAATAAAAGACAGAAAACAGATGCGACGATCGGATTCTCACGTTTGAAGCAGACGACTCGCCGGGGTTGCCACAACCAGAGAGCAAATAGCCCTACTGAAAAAACTGGCTGGGGGTAAAAACTTAGCACGGGCCAATCCGCGTGGCGACTTCTCGTGGACTAGACAGTGGCACTCAGATCAGTCCGAATAAATATCTGTACCATCGAATGTCAGGGTTCGAACCCGTGTCACGGACACGTTTGCCCTAGCCATCGTATCTGTTTTGACACTCTTTTCAACAAAATAAAAAATTATTTTTATTTTTTATTCTCGAAGATTTAAAATAAATATAAAATGTAACAATCGAAATTTCAAGTTTTAATTATCTTTAAACAATTTTATTGCTGTCTATTTTTACGAAATCTTTTCTTTCTCATTCTTAATTGATTAAATCAGTTGCTTAATCTAATAATAATTATATTAATTAGTAATTTTCCGAGAGTTCACTCAGCTTAGATTTACTTTCAATATAATATGTTTAATTTTGATATTTTTTTAACTCAACGTCTAAAAATTAATTAATCGATGTTATTGATTGTTTATTAATTTAATCTCTTAATATATTTACGGATCAAAATATTATAAATCATTCAAATATTAGATAGATAAATAAAATTTAATAATATGTAAAAGTACTTGTACCGCTGTACTGAGACAAATCTTTTTTTTTGGGACACGATGACCCAACGGCCAACCCACTGGCACAGCACAGCACCGGCGAGGCATCGAGCGCTGCCCGAGCGCTGCCGGTGCAGCGCTCGATGCCCACTGGATACCACCTCCCCCCTGGGGAGGTGGTCCCGGCTGTTCACAGCGGGGTTAAAATACAATAAATAACGATAGCCTTGGGAACCCATTTTCAGCCGCAAGTCACATCCAAATAAAAGTAAATACGTCGTAAAGATTAAAAAAGGGGGAACTCAGAACGGTAACAGACCAACAGAAAGTGTTGTCGGTAACTATTATTAACAGCGAATCTTTAGTTTGAATACCACCATCCGGTAATTTATACTTGGCTTAAAAGTCTCCGACTAGTTTCATATCATATGGAGACGGTAAGCTGGAATTGCCTTAAAAAAGTGAACCGAATTGGCAGCTTGTTTAACGGCAGAGCAGGCCTCTGGCAACTACTAGGCAGTAAATGATTACAAATAAAATTTAGATTTTCATTGAATTTGTATCCATTTATACAGATAATATTCGATTTAAGATATTTGTTAGAGTGAACATTTAGATACGAATACTATCCGAACGTTAATCGAAACAAACATTTTTATATCTGCTCCGCACCGTTTAAGATTCGTTCCGAATCATAATATATATATGATATATAACAATATATTTAAAATTATTATATTTAAAGTATGATTAAATATTCTCTATTATATATTAGGGTACTAAGCTGACATTAATAAATACATGATAAATTTTATAATTTATAATTTTACTTCTATATTTTAGTGTATTATAAATATATTAATCAAATAAAATAATATTAATATTTTATAGTAGATATCATCCATGTCCATTCCCAATTCGAAGATTATCCGACTTATAATATTTGATCCATATTCGTATCCGACTCGGACCGGATACAAATTATCCGATAAACTTATAATATGGTGCGGAAGCACCATATCCGCATCGTATCCACTCCATTTACGGCCCCTACTTACAACATCTTCTTCTTTGTCCGGTGTCACTTGAAAATAAAAAAAAACCTGAAATTCAATAAGCTGGAAAAATGGGAAGGCGACCGATCACCTGTTCTGGTAGACTTCCAACGATCCGATCGCTTCGACCGATATGTCGGGCGGCGAAGCAGCGTTGCGGTTACAAATTATTAGCTCTGCTCGATATGCTCGATTAGTCAAGTTAAAAGATGGTTAAAAAATATTAGAACATCCCGATAAGTCAACAATTTTAAGCCATGTTTGGTAACACTATTTGACACCTCTATCACTATCAATTTTAAAATTAATATTCCTAGTAATCACTAAGAAGTGTTTGGTTAGTAATATCAATTTTGAAATTGGTAGTGAAAACAAAGCACATTATGCAATACAAGTGTCAACTTGTATCAATTTTGATATTGATACTCCAACTTCTAAAATTATCAATATCAATATTGATATAGTATCAAATTTAAAACTCTAATCAAACGGGCCATTAGATAGTAGACTATCAGTAAATATATTACGAACCAAACTCAAAAGCTGCTATCCATCCATATCATTAATTAATACATAATTTAATCAATTAAACATATGTCCCCACCGAGAAACTATGTCATCTCCGATTTGTTAGTTTCGATTTGTTCGACAGATTAATCAAACTTAACTCAGATCACAGTTGGATCACAATTTCCAAAATCCATCTAGACATGTCGATCCATTCAATCCAGTCTTCTATGTAATATAAAAAAGTGATTATCTTTAAGTATATAAATTCACTTATAAGAACATAACTAAGAGGTGATTTTCTTCAACAGATAAGAAAATTTATCTACTTATCTGACCGTAAGTGGATTCTTGACAAATAGTAGAAAATAATCCACAAAAACACCCGTTCTCAACCGCTTCTCCATAATTAACGAACAACAAACAAATACACAATTTAAATAAAGCGTACGGATGTGAGTAGTGCTTAAGCACGCAAAGGGGCGCACAGGACGCGGTAGCGTGGCGTCGTTGTCGTACCGAGGAGACGGTGAGATGCTGGCGCGGGCCTCGAAGCGGGTGTAGCGTAGCAGGCGTCCGGAGATGCGGTAGAATCTTAGGGATATACCGGCACCGGCGGGCCGATCCACCTATGGCGGATGGGTACGCGCCAGCAACCGAGGAAGAAGACCGGAGGTGGCGACGAACATTCCTCGCAGATATTCTGCAGATAATCGAGGGCAAGGGAAAGAGGGGAACCCTTGAAGGTTTGCATCGATACATAAAAATCAACGGCTGAAATAATACACGGCAATCAACGCGCCCCCTCGTGGAACGTTATACAGGATGGCAAACAGATTAGCCATACGACACAATGACAACAAAGACAACAAGCAAACAAGGTGAGCGTTCGGTTACCAGCTCTATCCAGAATAGATGAACAGAGGGATGGAGAAATCAGGTCAACAGGTCTGATTCAGCTTTTACATATGCTACACTGCCAGTACAGCAGAATAATCCCCGTCCTCGGATAGAGAACGTCAGAAACCAAGAAAAGGGCACTGCTTCCTTGCATGCTCCGGTATCAACTTCGCCGAAAGTTCTAGCGATGTAGCCTTCAGCTCTAAGGAAAGGAAAAAAAAAAGAGGCAACAGTCATAGAGAGAAGCTGCAAACAGAGCACGAAACCTTTACACAACAGTTCATGCGGTGATGGTAGAGTGATGAAGAGACCTGAAGGTTTAAAGTTGAAGAGTGGTGGCAACGGACGACCATTTGGAAGACGGGTATTAGGATCTCGAAGCTCATCAAAGAATGGGTGAATGCAAACCTCCAGCTGCAAAAACAAATGTGATGGGTAAATATACAAATGGTAAACAAGCAAGTGGCAAGTTCCCAAATCGTCGATTATTTTTGTGCACCGGGAGAATTCATTTGTATGGGAAGTCATCCAATGCAAAGGCATGCGACTTAAGCATTAGCTGCATTACTTGGAAGAATTTTACATTATAATCAGGTTTCAACAATCCCTCACCCATAGCAATGAATTGCCAAATGCAAGAGAACACACCTAAATTTAGAAATGTGTACTTGGGACGGATAAGCACGCTATGGCGAATCTATGCAAGGCACTTAACGACCCTTCTCAACAGGTTTTGCAGAATGGACTGGCCCAAATAGAAACCATCATGTCTATCCGATTCTAAATGGCTGGAGACTACGACAGGCCTGGACCACTTGGAATCAACTGATCTTGGCTGAACCCTCCCATTGGCCGGTGCCAAGTCAGACTGACTCGTTGCTGAGTCAGGCTGAATCTGATGGTATCCTGGCTGACCATGGTTTCCCTAGATTAGACGGTTGGGCTGGGCCCATCAATTTCAAGATAAGATAAGGAGTTTGGGACTGATCCTGAAATCCCGGGACAGCAAAAAGGAGCAAAGCAAGCACTTGAAATTCCAATACGAGGGTGTGGAGATAAATGCAGCATTTGAATTACTTACAGCGGTACAGCGCAAATTTGGTGAATACTGAAGCAGCCTTGAAACAAGATCCACAGCTTCTGGAGGCATTCTTTTGTGGAATATCTGAGGAAAAGAAGTGATGCCAACCATTAAGTCATAGATAAGCAGAGTTCCGTACACGAGATTTTAATGGTATGATAGTCATACCTTGTGCCAAGGATGTGCTTTGATCTGTGGGAACTTGAATTCTGTGTAGTTCGGGTTCATGCATTTTATTTCTTCCCGAGTAGGTGTTCCAAGGACCTACATGGTCAATTAGCTAATAGCTCCTACCAAATCTTCTCTCGACCAGAAATAGAATAGGTTCCGTAAAACTTACCTTGATAATCTCCACAAGCTGGTCTACTCCACTCTCACCCGGGAACAAAGGCTGAAATTGTGAACTATAAAATTATACATCAGCAGCATCACATTTATCTGCCAAAACGGACAGTTGAAGTTTAAAACCTGTCCAAGAAGCAATTCGGCAAGAACACATCCGGCTGACCAAATATCAATTGCAGTTGTGTATTCAGTAGCGCCAAATATGAGTTCTGGGGCCCGATAATAACGAGAACAGATGTAAGATATATTGGGTTCACCTTTCACCTGAAAAAAAAGGATAAGTCAATAGTCCATCTATACTACATTATTACCTGCAGGTGAAGCCGTGAAAGTGAGGGATATGCTGACAACAGGAAGTCAAAGTGGCAGATTGATTAGTAGAAGTCAAACTTCAGGTTCTGAACAGGTGTCTGCCAATAGACCAACCAGCAACAGTAATATAGCAAAACATATTTAAGAAACATAGTCAAGAAAAGGACACAGTTAGGGTCAATTTTAAGCCACATTTCCATGGACTCGCAAGTATAAATGCTATATGGTCCACTGCCACGGAAGATAATATTTGAATGAGATGGCCTCACAGTGCAAAAATATGTCAATGTGCGTGTCCCTCCCTCTGTGTCTGTGCATTATGTAAAGTTCCTGATTGACAGTGAAGCGATGTGATACAAAAAGTGTGGACCCAAAGAAGTCCACTAACAGGTCTTCCTCCACCTTTCTTCCGCCAGAATAGCATCTTCTGAAGTGTGTTTCTATCATGGTTAATCAAGCACCTTTTCAACAACTTTCATTGAAAACCAACAAAATTAAGAATACTGAACCAAAATCCACTTAAGTTAGCAACCATAAACATAATAATATATAAATTGCATGGAATCAACCATTCTTTTCATTGATTCTAAAGCAGCTGATGCAACAGTATAAATACTTGCACGCTATTGTAACTCACCCGGAAGGATCAAATAGATGTTGTCATGTTGAAAATAAGATCAAATAACAATTATTCCAAGTCAACCCAGACACAGGTATGAAAGCCAAGATAAACAGGAAAAATCATTTTATTAGGAACTTTCCACCAATAGCTTGTTGGGAGAATTTGAGGTGACATTCTTTAATATAAGGTCATTGGCCGAATAACTTCTCTGGCAATGCCATTATGCCATTATTATAAGCAAGCATAGTTGTTAAGGCGGCCAAGGCGATCAAGGCGACATAGTACCGCCTTGGCGCCTTGGCGATAAGGCGAGGCGTTAGGCGACGCCTTATTTTATATAGTAAAATAGATAAAATAATAAAGATATATGTAAAAAATGATGCAAAATAATTTTGACACTATGCAAATCAATCAATAATGTGGGAATTGCATAGTTACATAGACTAAATAACTTGACAAATTAGTTAAAATTACTATTTAAATTATATCATCTATTAGTAAACACTTAAAAAATCAATTAACCCTAGCTATTATTCATCAAAATGTTAATTTATAGTCAAATTAACTATTAAAATTAGTTGTTTTTACTCTAAAACAACTTAATTATATGATATTGACACTTAATTAGCATTATTTATTATTAAAATAAGTAAAATAGTTATTTAAGGCAATGGGCGCCTAGGCGTCCATCGCCTTGCCCCCTCTGGGGGTGCCTTGTCGCCTAGGCGACGCCTTGAAAACAGTGTAAGCAAGTAAATCAAGTGGGTTTGTGCCAATGCCAACAACACTGGCTTTGGACATAATGACCGTTTAGTAAGACATGTACTGCAAAATTGTCTGAAAAGGCCCCCACAATGAAGTCTCCAAATAATGTCAGCAATTGTTACGGAGAAAAGCAGAAGTGCTTTCGGACCAAATATAGTTGCATTTTGACTTCAGACTTGAGGCCATGAGTGGGATGAAGCTTCGATCTAGGGTACATCCAGAATGCTCATGTATCTACTATGTTATCCGAGGCGTGAGGCGTTTTTAATATTATAATAATATTTATTTTAATAATGATATATGTGATATTAGATAATTGAAAAAATACATAAAACACATGGAATCATTAACTAACAAGAGTGACAATTAAATATAACATTAAAAAGAGGAATTCAACCATGCAATAAGAAAAGAATACAACCATACAACCAAACATAATCAGTGAAGTAAGTCTAATTCGAATACAACCATACAAATACAAACATCACTCACTAGTCATTAGTCACTAGCAATCACTATCAGAATCAAGGTTAGTGGGAGCTTCCTGATCATCATTACTGGTATCGTCCGAATCTTCATTAGAAAGACGAACTCTTTTCCTAGAAGACCTAGAAATTCATTTCAAACATGTAAAAACATAACATCAAAATTAGAACAAAAAAACAACCAAACTCAATAACTAGAAATAAGACATGTAGTGTTTAAAATACGACCTCGTACTTGGCCCCTCCTCTTCATCCATTCCAGCAGCAAGTTCTACATCTCTCCATCTCAAGTCTTCGCCTTCATGGACAAGATCTTCATCTTCATTTGCAATCCACTCACTTGATTCATCAATGTCATCTAAGGATATTGGGTCTAGACCCGATTTCTCCAACATTAGATGTCTTTCCCTAAGCCGCAGGCGGAGGCGGCGGCGGCGGCGGGTGCAGCCGCAGGCGGCGGCTAGGTCCGGAGGAGGGAGCAGCGTCGGGGGCGACCGTCGGGGGCGACTTCTTTGGGCGTACGAGGGTTCGGGAGGGAGAGAGAGAGAAGAATGGGGTGTTTAAGTTACCCGGATCCGGTCTTACCGGATCCGGTTCTTACCGGACCGCAGGGGGAGGCGGGCGAGGCGGGTAGGGCGCCTGAGGCGCTCGCTGCAACGGTCGAGGCGCCGGAGGCGCTCGCCTCAGGCGGGAAAAGCCAACGCGAGGCGGTTTTCAACCGCCTCGCCTCGCCTCACCGCCTAGGCGGGTGAGGCGAGCGCCTCTAACTACACAGTGTATCTATGAGTTGGCAAAGGCAAACAATCACTGGTCACGAAACACCCAATTAATCGCACACCTTAAACATGGCCAGTTAAACTAGACCTTGCTGCTAGTAATGAAAATGATCAAGGTAGCAGTTCACATTTAAACCATGTATGAAGATAGCACAGCTGTCAACAAGAGAGAGAAGTTCTAAGTTCTCGGATCCTGCCAGAAAGAAGGTAAAAAAAAAATGCCTCAGTTTTGTGCTACCTTTCCATAAAAGGGGGCCCAAAATAGTGAACTATTTTGGATAGAAAAAAGGCCAACCCAACTTCAGTCTAACCAAAATGTTATCGAAATTAAATGGTTTTGCGCTACCTTTCCATTAAAAGGGGCCCAAAATAACTTGCTATTTTAGATAGAAATTGAAAACCCAAATCGGTAAAACTGAAATGCCGGTTAAATCGAATAGAAATTCAAATAGAAAATCCAAATCGGTAAAGTCAAAATGCCGGTTAAACCAAACGGGAACTCAAATAGAAAACCCAAATCGGTAAAGCTGAAACGCCAGTCAATCGAATGGGAATTCTAAATGAAAATCCAAGTCGGTAAAACTGAAATACCAGTCAAACCAAATGGGAATTCTAAAAGAAAATCCAGATAGGTAAAACCAAAATGCCAGTCAAACCGAACAGGAATTCAGAAAGAAAACTCAGATCGGTAAAGCCGTAATGCTAGCCAAACCGAATAAACTTTGACATGTATTGAGGAGAAAGACTTGAATGCCCCCTCATTTATTGTATTTCCATGTACTCAAATCAATATGAAATAAAATTCAAGTTCGATTGAGGTGTTATATTATTTCAAAACGAGACATCAAAGCCCCATGGACTCCAAAAGATGGATAAAGCTAAATAAGTCATTTAAATAATTTCTAAACTTAATCAAATAATCAAATTTGATTAAATCAAATAAAATAATAACCTATTTATTAACAAAAATGTCAACATAATCAAATTATATCTATGTCATAAAATCATACATAAAAAATGACCACAAACGATTACGAAACATGTTAAGTTTGAATCCGACTTAACCATAAAAAATTAAATCAACCCAAATGGATAATGCTACTTAAATAATTAAGTGCCCATAACAAAATCCAAATCACATAAATGATTAAAACATTAATGAAATGTTAACATAATCTAACTAAAATTATGTCATTAAATAATGCATAAAAATGTCAACCAATGACTACCAAAAACAAGTTATGTTGGGTTAAAATCAACCATAAAAATTAAAGTGGTCAATATTATTAAGAAAAAATCTTAATAATAATAAGAAATTCACTTAAATCAAACAAAAATGCTAACAAACATACAAAAAAGGAAATTAATTCCTATAAACAAATAAAAAAAGAGATCAACTCAAAATTGTCTAAGTCAACAAATGACCAAAGACAAAAACAAATCAAATCAAATTTTAAACCAAAAAGAAGAAGAAGATCAATGAACCCAAACTAAAAAGTTTGAATTAAGTTTAACCAAATTCTATCTCATAAGGTCATGGAGATATGTCTTCCAGCTTCGTACTTACGTGGATGAATGGCTTTTCGTTCGATATGTTACTTTGACAGTTAATCAAGGGTATTCGAGTATTTGCTTAATGTAATTAACACCGGAATATCGCAAGTCGGGTGGAGAGAGGTCAAATTTTATTTTCAAAGAACTCAAAAAACCTCACAAATCAAATTCGTGGTTCGGATCATGTAAGTGGTGGGTAATACCCATATCGACACTTAGTAAATCTGTGGAACTATCGGTGTTCCTGTAAAATAATATCACACCAAATTAACTAATACTCCTATGAATACCACATATTTTCATAGTAGATAATGCTAGCCCAAAAGAAGGAAAAAAAATCAAAAAGGAAATATAATCTGATCCCCCCACAAAATTTCTCTTTTTCTTTTAAGAGAGAAGAAAAAATGAGGTTTTAATAGCCATATACATGATGTACTCCTACGATTGTATGAAATGGAATAGTGCATGTCTATGTCAGTGCAAAAGCTCTCCAAGATAATGAAGTGTTTGACAATCTAGTGGGACCATGTCTGATAAGAACGTACCCCTCAATATGATATTTCATTATGTGGAGCAATAGTGAATGTGAATAGATAAATTGTATGATCAATTACGCCAGCTTACAAAGGTAGAAACTGAAACCTCCTTATATCCTCTAACAACAAATCAATAGAGTGTGGTGCACATTAAACTCAAAAAAACTGTCTTCTCCTCTCCATCAACTTATTTCCTACCATCTTTGATGAAGACTCATTATCTGTAACAATATGTACAACGTTGTCCTCTCCATCTTCTTCTACTATAGCATCTATAAATGAAAAAAATATATAATATGTATTCTTTGTTTTACTCGAAGCATCAATAGACTTCAAAATTATTGTGTCTTCTGAACAGTAAATAAGAAAATTTATCATTGATCTCTTTATGATGTCTGTCGACCCATCACACATGACCTGCAAGGCTGCAATCTCTCTATCTTTAGACTAGCTTAAACACTTATATCCAAGTCTTGAGTTCATCCACCTCTTCATTTATGTCAACAACATTAATATATCAATTGACTGGGACATGCAATCTCGAACCAACCTCCACAATTACATCAACTATGGTCTAAAAGTATGATTTGATTGCAACTTATGCCAGAACACCTACATTAAGATGAACATGTTGCTGCCAAACTCAAGAAGTTGATAAAATAAATGTTTAAGATAAAAATCTAAAAATGTTGCAGTTATCACCGAAACTTCTCAATTTTTTAAATAGGTTTGGATTAAATCCAATCCAACTCTCATTTGGTCAAATAATGTTCAAATTCCCAAATTTTGCCCACTAATTGGGTCCAATTCAATTGCCTAGCCCATTTTCACAATACATCTTCTTTGTATTCAGTGGGCTGAATCAGATTCAATGGGGAGTTAATTTTAACCCATTTTAATGTCATTTTAGAAGCCCCATTAGGAGACATTTATTGGACTATGTTTTAGTGCCAAAACAAGCCATTAGGTGTTGGTTTTGGTCCACACAACAACCTTTTTTGCATAGCCATTAATTGGGCCATAAATCAACATTTAATTTTCACGGTACAGCCATGAGAAGGGATCTGTTTGAAATTACCCAAGCCTCTTGCCACCTCCTCAATTGCTTCTAGAATCTTCTCCCTTTACTAGCGAGAATTGCAGCTACAAAGCCCGATGCTCCCCCCTGCTATTTATGAGATCACTTACCCCATCCGGCACTTCCAGCACCTACACCGGCCTTTTGACACATCAACAGGTAAAAATGGTAACCCGCAGGGTCGAGAGGAGCATTGGAGGGGCCTGCTGAATGGCCACATGTCAAACATATCTTTGGAGGAACCCAAGAGCTAGCAAGGACCATCACGGGTCTCCTCCACCTTTCAGAATTGGCATCCAATGACTACGGAACCAGGAAGAACATCTTCAGAGGAAGCCAGCCCATCCCCGGGAATCCAGGTCCCAGGGATCTCCAAAGGTCAAGATGGCTTCAAACGGGCCCGCCGAGGTTGAAAGAATATGCCGCAAGGTTCTAAAAAAATGGAAGTAGGAACCTAATATGTCTTCTAGCAATAGAAATCTTTAGAAATCAGGAACTGATCACCGAACCTCCTTCAATACACTGAAATTACCATCTGAGTAGTCCGCTGACAACGAGGCCCATTCCCAATAAATAGAGGCCAACTCCGCATCCAGAAAGGGAATGTAGGGCCATTTCGATACCGAAAGTGTGGCAGGTTAGAGGCACCAAGAGAGGATAAAGGGGCAAGAGGAGAGGCAGCCTGGACCGTACACCTCTTTTGTCGTTGCTGTCAGAGCCACCTACCTTCCCTACTGCATCCGTTGAAGCCAACCATTCCTGCCACAGTCGTTGCAGCCATCCACTACTCCCACTGTAGTTGTCGAAGCCTACCACTTCATCTATCACCGTCGTTGAAGTCAATAACCATCGAAGTTGTCATCGCTGGAGTCAGAACAACCAAATGAGGCCACAAAAGGTTCTCCTGCAGCTATTGAGATCATCTACGAGGCATTCTGTGATCGTCAAGGCCACCTGCTTCTCTTATCACCGCCGCTGAGGCCAACAACTTCCTCTGTTATCATCACTAGAGCCGAAACAACCCCATGAGGCCACGGAAGCTTTTCCTCTTGCCGTTGAGGTCATCCGTGACCTCTCCCGCCATCATCGAGGCTATCTACAACTCCAGCTGTCATCATGAGTGGGCACTGACAAGCGCCATGACGTGAAGCACAGTTGGGCACAACCATCTCGTTCCTTTTCTGACCCCACGCAAGCCCAGCTAGTCCAAGAGCAAGAAAGGGGAGTAACACTTGATACACAGAAGCCCAATGACCAGTAGTGGCCCTTTGGACCTATGGCAATTATTAAATGGGTCAGACAGTCATCAAATCTCTAAAAGGAACAATCAACTCAAACTTCAATAAAAATTCACAAATTTAATCAAACAAACTCTAAAATGAACGGCTAGATCAATCAGGATTCGGTGGTCGGGATCCAGCCGTCATGAACTTTTTGCTATTCCGACCAGATCGGCTAGGATCGGATCAAAATTGGAATCGGTGTTTTTTTTACTTACCGATTCTAGATCGGTTTTGTTCCAATGGATTGGTTGGGATCAGATCGATCCGGATCAGATCAGGATCCCGCGATCCTTGCCAGTGTCTGCCCACAACTGCCACAGCACACACCCACACCTGCCATCGACCCAACCGCTCCCCCGACAGCAACTGCCACAGTGACACCTAAACCGTCATCTCCCTTGTCTTCCACCACGGTATCTGATGCCTCCCTCAATGCCCAAGGTACCCACCGCCTTCCTTGCCAATTGCCACTGTCACAACACCTGCCATCCTCACTGCCCACTATAGCAGCCACTGTCTTTGTCACCGCCCATGCGCCAACTTGCCACATCACTCGGCCACCCCAGGCATGCACGCCACCTGCGGCTGCACTTGCCTCACCAACTTTCATGTCCCCCCATGATGTTGGCCGCTGCAGTCGCACTCATCAGGATGTACCAGCAACTGCCACCTGTCCCCCTCCCCATGCCTGTCAGCCCCGCACCCTTGCTTTGTCACTCCTCACCATGTCCACCAGGCCAACATCATTCATCAATCATTCTGCCACACCTCACCAAGCCTACCAGCCCCGCTTGCTGCCACTGTGCACTCATGTAGTCCAGCCCATGGCCCTGCTGCAATTGCCATCCCACACACCCACCTGGTCACACAGCACTTTGCCTTGTCTGGCTGCCCACCGTGCAGCCACCGTATCCACAGCAACTGTCACCACCGCTTTTGTATTTGTCTAACTTATGATTAACTTAACATGTTATCCTGTGTTTTGTGAAGATTATTATAATTACACATGTTTGATACCGGACAGTATCAGCTAGTAAGAGTTGACGAACCTATTGAGTCACGATGGTGTGATTCACTCTGGTTGTTCTAAAATTTTTCAGGTAATTAGAGTTGTAATCATATTCGAATTGTCAGCTAATATTTAAATTTGTAATTATTAAGTCATCAAGGTAACACAAATACTTACAGATATTGCACAGCTGGTTTTGTTCAGTTTCAATTTGGTTTTACAGACCTGCAAAACTGAAGCCAATGCTAGTTAATAAAACAGATTAACTACCATCCTGTTCACCTTTTTAAACCCAGCAATCCACGCCAAGTTAGTATATCCAATAAGCAACAATAATCAAAATTGTTCAAACTTATCAGGTGACTAGAAGTCTAGAAAAAGTATTGTATACATAAACAAATGCCTAAACAAAAATAGAATGATTTAAGTTGTGAATGAGATAAAAAATCAAGATAATTAAATAAATGAAATCAGTACATGGCACAGTAGCATACCAACATTTTTGCACTTCCAAAATCACACAGTTTGACCTGATGGGTGTGAGGGTTTACCTATGAAGAAGTACAATAGGGAATTTTTATTTAGAAGCTTTGATGAGAAAGAAGAACACAGGTGCCAAAGAGCACCGTTAGAAGCTTTTGAACTCACCAGTAGATTCTGTGGTTTTATGTCCCTGTGGCAAACCCCAACACCTCCATGAATGTATGCTAACGCTCTAAAAATCTGCAATAAATGGAGTAAATATGAATAATTCAATGATTAATATATTCCAGAATCTGCAAACATTCTTAGATAAACTGTGCAGGGCCCATAGTAGAGACCATTTAAATTGACATAAAGATATGTTCCCTGATTCCCTTTTAATAGTGAATTTGGGATGTGATGAATTGCTTAAGGTATTTCATGGAACGCTCCACACTAAGCCCCAACCATGTCAATCAATATGCACTCTAAAATATCTAAACTAGCTAGAAATAAGTTTCAGAGAACGTATCAATTTAATGCATGTGGACTTAAAGAGAGATAATCCAGAGTCTTCTTTCTTGTCGCATGCAACTGGATGAAGGACTTAAAGGGTAAAAAAATGTTATTTTCAAATTTTACAATGCTTGGGAAACAAGTTCATCAGAAGCTTCTCTCTCTTTCTCTCTCTCTCTACACACTCGCATTCACATGTGTAGGACCATGTAACAACACTGCCCCATGTCAACCTCCGCCTAAGTCACCCTTTGTGCACTTCTCAGCCAAACTGCTCCTCCCCGCATGCCCTGCACCATTCCCCCACTCATGTCTCTTTTCCCTCTGCCAACACCCCTCCTACTCAACACATGCACCGTGTGAGTGCCCATTCACCAGTCGTAGATGAGCAACCCTCCCATACCCAACGCCACAGCCGCCTACAGCCCTCAGCATTGTCATTGGCCCATGGTTTACAAGATCAGTAGATCCCAGAACAGCAGGAGCTGACACGATCCAGGGAGGAGCCCGGTCAATCCCACCAGGATCGGGCTAGATGGGGTCAGATCAGCCAATACCATGCTAGCCCCTGCCACCGGCAACTTATCCACCCTAATTGGGCAGAGAAGAAGCTTGTATCAGGTCTATAGAATCCAAAACGAGCTGGATCCATCAACACTACATACCAGGTCTTAGAACCCAATATGAGTGGATGCACCAAGTTCCTATTGGACCCAATACAGGTAAACCTTCACCTCTTGATTAGAAGGTGCAGGGGCCACCTGCACCCATCCACCACCGAGAGGCAGTGACCTCACCTAATCTGGGTCACAACTCCAATGGGGATCAAGGCTGACTGTTTTTGTTTGTTCAATTTTATGAAGGATTGATCCAAGTAGATCTTGGATCGGTGTTCTATCATCAGATCAGCCAAGCAGGCTGATCCAATCCTGTTCCCGAACCAGAATATGTTACATCTCTCACTTGGCAACCGGTGACCGCACTCCCTTTGGAGGTTGCCAACCATGCCCCCATTTTCCCCTTAATCACTGCCTGAGATAGAACCAGCACCTCTGCCGACCCCCCCCCCCCCCGAGAATTGCCTGATGTCCCACATACAAGATGACCTCCATGCATAGTTGTCAAGGCACCCACCTAGGTGGCAAGGCGCTTTTCCAACAGCGTCTTGCCAGGGCACCTTGCCTGGGGCCAAAAAGGCACCCGCCTACGCGCCCAAGCAAGGCGCCCTGGATATTTTTATATGATTAAAAAAATAATTTTGAAGAGTTTTGCCCCTTGATACCCCTCACAAGGGACACCTATTTAATTATAGTCTGAACATATTAATATATTTCACTATGACTTATAATATCATACATATTTAAAAAATATGATTATAAACATATATTATATACTTAATTAAGTTCCCCTTCAGCTCTTTCTTCTCCCTCTCTTTGTCTCTCTTAAGTTTTAATTTATCAAGATTATCCGCGACTATTTTGTGCCCCCCATTTAATAATATTATAACAATATTTTATTATCACTTATACTAATGCACATATATAAATTTTATAATCATAAATATGTTATATACTTAAATTTTTAAAAAATCTATTTAACTCTTTTCTCTTTCACATACACATCATATTTACTTATATACATAGATAAAATATTCATATTCAATTATAACGTAAAAATATAATTATATTTATGTATATTTTTATGTATCACAACCTCCGACCCAGCCTTCCTTGAATACCACCTTGACTGCCTAGGCGACGCCTAAACGGCCACCTTGTCGCCTAAGCGGAATCGGTACCCTTCAACGCCTTGGGCGCCTTGTCGCCTTGACAACTATGCCTCCATGAGTGTGGTCGCCTATTGGGCTGGGCATTGGAGATAAAGCTGTTGTTGCCATCTAGTTGCTCAGGTGACCACATGTTGGGCGCCCATCCCTGACCATGTTAAGGACCTTCCATCAGCCGCATCCCCCTTTCATCCATACTAGTGCAAAACCCTTCCCCTTGATCCCTCTGACCTGCATGCATCTAGATGACTATTTTGCCAGCCCGTCTCTGCTTGAATTAATCCATGGCAATGAAGCCCACACTCAACAATACCTCATTCGTTCCTTGACACGCAGTACTGAAGCACTGGTGCTGTCAAAACTGGTGGCTGCCTCTTTCCCGTACCACCAATGCCAACAGCATACCAGCTGACCAGTCCACGTTCTCGGTCGACCATTTTCAAGTTGATCTTCATAACTGCAGCCCTATGCCCACATGTGGGATGTCCACCGTTGTCACCTCAAGGCATTCATCTCATTGGCCAATTGGGTGGCCCCTCCAGAGTTTCAGCTAGTGCTTTCTTCCTCATCTCATTGACTGCCCTTGAGCACCTATCAACCTGGCACTTATCCTAGGGAAATCCAGCCTGTAGCCTATTATCTCCCTGCTAGGGATGAGCAATCATAAATTTGTAATTTATTCTTTAATTTTTGTAGATCTCGAAAATGTGCTAACCGTTCTTCACTCATGCTGTGAGCGTGAAGGTAGTTTCTGACATTCTTCTGCTGGCATTTATATTTTGTTTATCTCATATATGTTGTAAGTTATTCATATTTCAATTAAGCTTACATCAAGGGTCCGCAATAAATCCTTACCATTTTGCATTAGTTATGGAAGAATTAACGAAAGTTATATAAAATGATACACATTGGGGTATGATATTTGCAAAATAGATAAGAGACAATGAGTGAATAGGAAGTTAGAATTGTGAAAAAAATGCTTTAGAGACCAAAGGCTTCAAGATAAGTAGAACTAAAACAAAATAAATGCATTGGAAGATCAAAATCTTCATGTAGAAGAAACGATTGGCTAGCTACCAAAGCTTTTCTCTTTAGAATATTTTTGTCCAAGTCCAAAGATTGTGTCTTCTGTAGTTTTATAGAGAAATAATTGGAACACATTTTTCTTCATTGTGGGATTATTCATACACTATGGGCGACCTTGTTCAAAAGTTAGAACTTGCAGGGTCCGTGCAGAACAGAATTATCAATCTTCATGGATGAGTGAGGTTCCGTTAACCCATGGGATAATGAAGATTATGTGGGATCTCACTTTACCAGTAGTGTTGTGGTCCATTTAGAAAGCAAGAAACAAAAGAAACTTTGAAGATTGCTTCAACAACCCTGCCGTCATCCTCTCCAGTGAAGCTTTGTGTGTGAAAGATCAGCTCTTTTCATACTTTGGATGCTATCCTGAAATATCTTCTTATACTACTAGATTTTTTTGCATAAAAAACAATCACTTTATAGATGGTCAGCTTAGTTTACTTCGCTGGTGGTTGCTACTGTCTAGGTAGTGACCAGAGTACTTTTAGATTTGTCTTACTTCTATAGCTTACTCTTTTGACATCCTCAAGTTTTAACGGAATTGTGGCTTTAAGCCATCTTCAAAAAGAAAAAGATCGATATTTGAATATCCCTTTAAGAGTAGACAAAAATAGCCAATCCTGATCTAGGTCCGCCAATGCAGTACACACCTACCAAGCTGGGTGTTGTGCATGGTACGAACCTAATGGCATGTTTGGTCAGTATATCAAAAATGATACTATACCAATATTGATATTGATATTGATATTTTTAGAAGTTAGAGTATCAATATCAAAATTGATACAAGTTGACACTTGTATTACATAACATGTTTTCTTTATACTACAAATTTCAAAATTAATACTATTAGCCAAACACCTCTAGGTGATTACTATCAATATCAATACATTACATGTTTTCTTTATACTACAAATTTCAAAATTGATACTATTAGCCAAACACCTCTAGATGATTACTATCAATATCAATTTTAAAATTGATAGTGATAGAGGTGTTTGATAGCGTTACCAGACAGGGCCTAAGGGATGAAAATCATTTCTTCTAATTCCAACACCAGAATCTAACTCACCATGCAAGATTTGTATTCTCAATTAAACTACTTTTCTTAATGCATTAACCTGCTGTTCATAGAAAGAATAGCAATGACACAAAACAACAAACATATTAAAGAGGTGAATAAGAATTACCTGGTAGGTGTAGAGCTTGACATAAATCATTGGCATTCTTTGATTTGCCCTGCTATAGTGTTTTGTCACACGGTATACCGTCTCAGGTACATACTCAAGTACTAAATTTAAGTAAAGCTCATCCTTCTCTGTTGTTGAGAAAAAGCAGTGCTTGAGGGACACCACATTAGGGTGATCAAGGAGTCTCATAGTTTGCAATTCACGGTTTTTGTATCTCTTATCCTGCAGCACTTTCTTGATGGCAACAGTTTCTCCAGTTTCTAGGCATTTGGCCTGTAAGCGAGGGCAAATTGTAACCACTCAGAACAAAAATGACTAAGAAAAGCACTATAAAGTCAAGAATGAATATGCAGCTAATCACCTGAAATACAATTCCAAATGATCCATGTCCGACAACCCTTTCAGCCATGTAACTTATTGTCTGGAAAAATAAACCTTAACATCCATTAAGGCAATATCTAAAATGAAAAAGACATCTAATATACTTGAAAGTACTTAACATTATTATATTTCTACGTCCATTAAGGCAACATCTAGAATGAAATTGACATCTAATAAACTTGAAAGTATCACTTTCTGAATACATAGTATACAGCAGCTCTCCCTCTCTCTAGGAGTCTGTTTCACCCTCATCTCACAAAATCTCAGTGAGATCACATCTCCCCAACCTCTCTAAAGCAAGACTGAAAGGCAACATGGTATTTCTTAAGGAGAGCAATCCAAAAAGAATACATTTGTTGGACCACTGACTTCCATTTAGTGTTTTGTCTTACAATAGTTAATTTGGAACCAAACTCAGACTTTGCAAATTAAACCCTGAACAAGTTAATCTAAGAGGCAAACAGGGATGGCAAATCTGACTTAAGCTAGTAAATAGGCGACGAAATTATCTGCAGCATGCTGAGGAGACCACTTGTGACTGTAACAGAGACTAAACTTTATTTATAGCTCAACACGAAGTGAATGATCTTGAAGCAATGTTTTCTAGATGTCGGTAGCTAAGATGTTATCATAAAGTAAGTGCTCTCTCACTCTAGATCTTATATATACATATATATACATACACACATATGTCTGCCTTCTTTTTATCGAGTGAATCAAGGTAGTTAAATTGCATGGTATTGATTGCACAGGGAAAGGATAGGGTGACAAATATCAGGCCACTAGAAGAACAAGGAGGAGAGGATAAAGATATGATGCAGCATTTCAGTATGCCACGTCCATGGGTCATTGGTCTAAGCAAAGAATGCTAGTTACACATTAAATAATTTCATTTTATTAGATATACCTGTTTAGGTTGACCATTTCGTCCACCAATTGTTGTCACAATAATATGGCCTGTCTCTGTCCCATTTCCATCCACAATCGCAGCTTCCATTTCCTGCCACTCGAACAAAAAGTCAATGAACACATTGGGGAGTCACAAACTGAGTTACACTCAGAATATCGGCTTGACCTTATCATCTCTGATTTTCATCTCGTTAATTTCCTCGGGAAGCTTGTCAATGGCCATTGCATCTGTACTAAGCTTTCCATCTGCAGGATGTACAGAACCGGTGGAAGTCATGATCTTACTTGAAGTAGTCACTGTAACTTGTCCAACAATGGTGCTTCTGTCTCCTCACTTTTAGTTTGAATATCTACATAGCATCGTCCTAAATACCAGAGACATCAACCAAGATTGTTAAAATTGAGTTCCAAAAACATGACAGCCAGATGCTAGTGGAATACTTTTCCCCCATTAAGTTTTGACTTCATTGAATAAGGTTCCATAGTATTATTCATAAGTGAAGCTATCCAACGTACCATGGTGACTAAAGAAACACCCTTTGACTCTGCATCAGCTCGGAGAAGAGAGCAATGACAGAGTAGGGTAATACTATGCATTACGTGCTCCAACAAAATCTTCTAGAGAAAGATAATGCATCTTAAACTGAAGACAAACACAATATCTATTCCCTCTCCCTCCTTTACCGATCGAACTCCGGGAAAACTACGAACTAAGCCACACAAGTTAAACCTACATGGCCAACGGAGTTCTCTGCAAATGCTGCAAGCCCGTGATCTTGGCAAGAAGGCGCGAGACACAAATGCGCAAAGATCTAACCGTTGCTGGAAAAGGACTACAACTGAAAGCAACCGATAAATATTACCTCCAAGCAAGCACGCGACCGAGGCAATTTGTGAGAAAGACGTCGCTCCCTACCTCTTTGCGCTCAAGCAACGGAGTGAGACGCACTTTGTTCTTTTTCTTTTTCTTTTTCCCCCCTCCCTCTGCCAACGGAGTGCCGAATTGAAGACGGTGACACCGTGACACGGTATATAGCAGCCACACCCGGAGGGAAGAAGACGGGGCGGGATCCAAGGCAAAACAATCAAATCGAGTTTTGATGCGGCCTCTCACATCCGCTGCTGACTGTGCGCTTGGACGCCTACTAGGATGATTGGCTCGGATCCTCTGACCGCCACGTCATCACCTTTGCAGGCAGAATCAGATTTTTGATGGAGTTTTTTTACTTACATTCTTTTATTATTGCTGATGGATTCGTTACGTGATAAAATGAGTTTTTGTTAAAAATTATGTTTTGTGAAAAAATAAGTTAAAAAATATTTGATGATTTTAAATAATACAATTTTTTAATAGAGATTATTTTCTTATAAAGAAAGAGTTGAGAATTTTTCATTGTGTCCCCTCACTTGTTTGTTTAAAATAGTTTCCATCATTTCCGTTCCTGTGTATCACAAAAATATGATAATTGTATACCTTTACCCATATTAAATTTATTTTTGCATATAACTTTGCACGAATATATAAAAACTTATTTTGCAACGAAGCACCCTGTAAGATCTTGATTTCACTTTTCAATCTCTTGTTTTGTGTCAATTAGAGTCTTTAATTTGTTTAAAGTGCCGTTTGATAATGCTGAAATCTGAAATATAAAGAATGAGAATCATTTCTTAAGTCAAGTCTTAATGATCAAGGCTATTTGATAAATTGACATGAATCTGAAATTTTGGTAAATTAAGATTGCTAAATTGACACGGTTCATATTAGTTTGAAGTTTAACTTTGGTTCAATTTTATTTATTTGTTCAATTAAAATTAAAAAAACTTGAATCTAAAATTATTTTATACCCAATCATACATTTGTCAAATTAGATAGTAATATTGTTTGTCTCTATTCCGGTTGGAAATAAATTATTTTAATTTCTATTTTGATTAAATAAAAATCATGATATGTCAATTTCGTTATCAAAATATAATCTATCATATATATTATTAAAAAATTTAAATAAATATAATATTACTACCAAATTTTTTATTTAATGTTTTTAACATTTTGTGTTTAACATTTTATTTATTATGATAGATTGACATATTTTTATTTTTATTTATTATAATATATATATGAATTTTCATTAAAACCATTAGAATAAATACAAGGTTAACAATTTCATATTTTTAATTCTAATAAATAGTAGAAACGTTTGTTTGGGTCTCGTAAAGGATATCTTTATACTTTATGTTACTGCGTTAATACGTCACATGTAATAAATGAGTGTCAAAGAGTACTCAGCGTTAAGTGGAGGGTCCATCACTTAATCGCTCAGACAATAACTAGGGGTGTCAATGGGCCGGGTCGGGTCCAGCCCGGCCCGGCCCAATGAAAGCCCAGTTCAAAATATAACGGGCCGGCCCGGCCTGTATAAAATTTCTGGCCCGGCCCGACCCGGCCCGCATAAAATTTAAATTTAGTCCGGCCCAACCCGGCCCGACCCGATCTTTCTAATATAAAAAAATAAAGTTTAAAATAAAATATATATATAATAATAAAACCTATAAATATGACAGTAAATAAGTTAAAAAGGTCTACCAAACAAATACTCTTTTTGATGTGCTCGCTTAATATCAAAATAACATGTAATTCTTTTATTGTTCCTCTTCCAAATGCAATCAACACAAGATGTCTCGGCAAAGAGCAACTTCACATTGAAAACATTGGTTTTGGTTTGTACAATATAAATGCATAAATAAATCTTAATGAAATGGAGCAAGAGGATTGATCAAAATTATTATTGAAAAAACAGAAGACAAAATGTGAGAGATACACCTTATCATCTTCATAGACAACGGTTGATGGTATTTCCTTTTTCAAGATCTTATCAAATTTGTATGAAGAACACAAAAAAGTAAGGCCATAGACACACGGGAATTTCCTACATGAATTGCTTTGGTCTCTGGATTGAAAATTGAAATCTACGTTAAGAAGAAAACGAATGAAAAAGTTGTGTTATGTGTATTTGATCTTAAAGGATGTTACAGGCTACCACATGGCACACGTAATGTACCAATTTTTGTAGTGTACAATGAAATGATCAAGAAGTGACTAAAACTACTAGTAATTACCATCAAATGCACAACGCATAGGATTCAGCGGAGTAGTTGATTATTGCATAGCAAAATGGATACTACTAAGAAAAGAAGTGAACACATCCAAGTCATACACCAAAATTGAAATCAATTGACAAAAATGTATATCCATATGGTTAAAGCAGCATCGTCAAGCCAGCAGCTTTTAATACATATATTGCAACAAACTCCCTAAAGTCCCCTCTGGAAATAAATTCCGGGTTAAACAGTTGTTCAGCAAATAAAATCAAGCAATTGAACTATGAAATGAATGCAGGACGAACGATGCATCAAAGGACTTCCCACCCTCGATACTGCAGACCAACAATATTTTGATTATTGCATAGCAGAATCCCCTCGGTCAGCCGGTGATTCTGCTAGATCACTCCTATCACCAAGCCTAGATGCTGCCGAAGCCCTTCCAGATTGCCGCCGGCGTTTCACCCCAGTTGCTTACGACCACCGCTTCAACATCATCAATATTCCCGCCGTAGACAGTTGGCTGCAGAAGAATGGGCACCATCGGCCTGATCCCTATGGAAACTCCTCTTAAGATTGGGCTCCGAGCTCTTCCGATGATGGAATTCTTATGGAGCCGCTGCTGCAGAAGAAGCAGGGGAGTGCCGCCATGTTCGCTTCCTTCACCTCAAGCCTGCTGGGAGAGCTCTGTTCACCGACAGAGGGGAGCACCGTCTCTAGGCTTGGTAGAAGGGCTACACCGACGGAGGAGGAGGAAGAAGACCGCCAATGGAGCAGCATGGCCTCCGGTGCAAAGCCGATTTATGCAGTATTTATCTTGCAGACGAGGCCGACCGCGAGCTCCGCCGCTACTGAATGCTGTCGGAAATCGAAGGACGAAAAGGGGGAAGGTCCGGCCGTCCGGGAGGAGGAGGCGCCTTGCGTTGCGTCAGACCGTCGGCCCACTGTCGACCCGAACAAAACCCAACATTGGCCCGTGGGCTCATATCAACGGCCCGATTTTAGGTCCGTCCTTGGCCCGACCCGAGGGCCTGCGGACCAACCCGACCCGTTGACGGCCCTAACAATAACCATCGGATTAAGATTTCTTCAACTCTTAATATGTGGAATTTACCAAACAGTCTAATAAATATATGCATATCTGACCGAGTGAGACTTTAGATGCTACTAAGGGTAAAGAAACGGGACTTAAGATGCACATATGATCTATTTTTTGAACAACCAAAACAATATCCATACTGATATTAAACAAGCATTTCTGTACACAGGTGAGAGGTAATATTCTCCGGAAGAGGATGGGGATAAGCAGCCTCCATATTTACATGTAGAGCCCATTGGGCTAATAGATGAGCTAAAGTATTACACGAGCGATTAACAAAGGAGATAGATAAGTTTGGCATAGAACTTAACAATGATACACACTGTAGGATTATATGTTGGGCTCTCCATAGGAGCGGGCCAGATTGGGTGATGGCATGGACGACTCCTTTGGCGTCACTCTCCACTGTGATTAGGGGTGCAAACGAGCCAAGCCGAGCCGAGTAGTATGGTGTTCAAGCTCGGCTCGTTTATTTTACACGAGTTCGAATTCGAGCTCGAGTTTTAGCGAGTATGTGGAATCCTTGTTCAAGCTTGGTTCGTTTATTAATCGAGCCGAGTCGAGCTCGAACTCGAGTAGTAGTTAGACTAAAATTCAATTCACATTCAAGCTTAAACTATATACAAACTCGTTTATAAAACTCAAAATTAATGAAAAGTCATCTGTGAAACTCTATATTTATCTCATTTATGAAACTCAATCTAAGTTTAAACTCAATATTTAAATTATTTAATATAATTAAGTGATAATATATAATTATTAATACTTATAATTTAATTTTTAAAAATAAATATATAATATAATATTTAATCGAGTTACTCGCGAGCTTATCGAGCCGAGCAGGAGTCTGTTCAAGCTCAGCTCGTTTAATGAGTCGAACTTTATTTTGTGTTCAAGCTTGTTCATTTAACATAATAAACGAGCCGAGTCGAGTTTTTATCGAGTCGAGCTTCGAGCTACTTGTCGAGTGTATTGGTTCGTTTGCACCCCTAACTGTGATACGTTGAGCTTGTGAAGACGCCCAGGAACATGCCTCCAGAATAGTTAGAGCTTCAAGAACTTCAGGCCGGTTGAAAGAAGACAACTTGGACTTCCAAAACACAAGTTCCCCCTTTTCATCTCGTACTAAAAAAGCTATTGGGCCTGCACTCAATGAGATAGCACAATCAACATTAATTTTTAACATGCAAAGAGACATACTTAAATATTTCTTAGTTTAAGATGCACTCTCACAATGTATTTATGTATTACTTAATTTTTATTTTCAAGTAAAAATAAGATCCGGAAATAAAATTTAATTGACTTTTTATTTTAAAACAGAAAACAAATTAAAATAACAACACAAGGCTAAAATTCCAACCTCCGATCACAGTTTAGCGAGCTGTTCTGTTCATACAAGAAGGGAATGCGCTAAATAAACTTCTAATATAACATTTTCAGAATTGTCTCTTGTTTCTTCCGTTAAATATATATATATAATGCTCATGTTTCAGAAAAACACTTAAAAAATAAGATTCCTTTTAGATTTAAACAAATGTTTCTATTTTGCTTACGTTTGTAGAAGAAGCGGGGGATCATATGACTAACTACATGATTTTTATAACTATTTTGCTTACGTTTGTAGAAGTAGGGGGATCATATGAATAAGATTATTTTATAACTACGATATGTGGCAGGCAGGTCCTAAACAGCGTAATCAATTGGCTTGTAAATTTGAATTTAAATGTCAATATGAGTTAGGTGGTATTAGTTTTGTCTTAATCTAAAAAATGAAATTTTAATTTCGTGTGTAACCTCTTATCTTGGTAATAAAGGTATTTAATTTGGTTGAGATACACTACAGGAAACTGGGTCATTGGCGACGGGTTATTGGCGACGGCTTTTTTAAGCCGTCGCCCATAATGATAAAAGCGACGGCTAAACTAACGCCGTCGCTAATATTTGGTAAATAGCGACGGCTAAATTCAGCCGTCGCAAATAAAGTTTTTGGCGACGGTCGAAGCCGTCGCAATACCCAGAAAACGAACGTGCGGTTTTTTTCCCTCGGAAAACTGGCGACGGCTTGATACGCCGTCGCTACTAATATTAGTGGCGACGGCTTAAGCCGTCGCAATACCCAGAAAACGTCCCGTGCGGGTTTTTTCCCTCGGAAAACTGGCGACGGCTTGATACGCCGTCGCTACTAATATTAGTGGCGACGGCTTAAGCCGTCGCAATACCCAGAAAACGTCCCGTGCGGGTTTTTTTTCCTCGGAAAAATGGCGACGGCTTGATGCGCCGTCGCGACTAATATTAGTGGCGACGGCTTAAGCCGTCGCAATACCCAGAAAACGCCCCGTGCGGGTTTTTTCCTCGGAAAAGTGGCGACGGCTTCATACGCCGTCGCCACTAATATTATTAGCGACGGCCTAAGCCGTCGCCACTAATCCATGGTGACCGTTGAACGGCCGACTTTTGTTGGCGACGGCGAAAGCCGTCGCCAATGTAACTTATCCTGTTATTGGCGACGGCTTCAAAAGCCGTCGCCAATAAGTTTGGCTTAAAAAAACCCTCGCCGCCCTCCTTTCTTCCCCCCGCCGCGCGCGCTCTCTCTCTCTCTCACCGTCTGGTCCTGCCGCCGCCGCCGGTCGCCGCCGCCGCCGGCTTGCCCCCTCCCTGCGTAGGGCACCTTGAGGGGAGAGCTACCTCCGTCACCACCTTGAAGGAAGCCTACCCCCCTTCCTTGCGCGCAGCCGCGGCCAAGGACTGAGCTCCCCCCCCCTGCGCGTGAATCGCAGCCCCTCCCCTCGGCCCCGCAGCCGTCTTCTCCCCCTCCCCCCGGGCGCGCTCGGCCCGCCCCGCGGCCGTCCGGTTCCCCCCCCCCCCCGGCCCCGCGGCTGCCCCCGTCTCTCTCTCTCGTGCGTAGCTCCCTCCCTCTCCTCGGATCTCTCTCTCTCCCCCTATTTTCTCCGTCGCGCGTGAAGCCCCCCCTCCCCCTTGCGCACGGTGCGGCGCCGAAGCGCCGTTGACCCCCCCTCTCGCGCGCGAACCGTGGCGCCTCCCTCCACCCCCCGCGCTGCCCCGCTGCAGCTCCCCCCCCTTTTTGGTTACGCCTCGGCCGGCCAGCCGCGCGGTGCCCGTGCCCCCGGCCGCCCCACCCCCTCGCCGCCTAGCGCACGGCGGCCAACCGCTCTTGTCGCCCCCGCACACGCCCGCGCCGCGCAGCCCCCCCCTTGGCGCTGCTCATTGATCGCGTTGGGTTGCCCGGCAGCCCCCTAGCCACCTCGAAGCACGCCCCCCCCTCTCGCACGCCCCGTGCACCGAGCCACACCGCGACCACACCTCCCCTTCCTCCGGATTGCTAAGTAAGCAATATTTTCCCATTTTATTTTATTTTTCACTCACTCACGTATTCTATCAATGCTATAAATCCATCTACATGGTTATGCTTGCGCCTAGCTTAGATTGAGGAGTGGAATCTTTATTAACCGGTCAAGGCGCGTGCTAATCTCGGATCGAAAATCGTCGACTCCATTCCGGTAGGCATCCCGGACATGTCTAATATCATTAAATTTAAATATTTAATATTCATCAATGACTTGTAAACGTTGATTTATATGTATAGGGTTGATATTGGACATGGTGATTGTTTGTAGTCGTATGTTTTAGTTTTGGTAGATACATACAATTTAATATGGATCTTAGTAGTTGACTAATCTCTTTGTGTCCAAATTATGTGCATGACCTTTGGTATAAATTTTAGAGGTTAGTTGTAAACTTATTTGATTATGCTCAACTCGATTGGGTCTATTCTATATGTTGTTACAAGTTAATTATCATGGCATATGGTGTGTATGTGCATATCATGTTGGTATTTGTCTAAGCATGTTAATTGGAGTTTTAACATCATGGGACTCGGATTGGGCAATCCGGCCTCGGATTGGCCAAAAAATCTAAGTTTCTCAATCCGAAGCCGGATTGTCCGATCGGAACTCGCAACGGGCCTCGGATTGGGCAATCCGGCCTCGGATTGGCCAAAAAATCTAAGTCCCACAATCCGAAGCCGGATTGCCCGATCGGAACCCCGAACGGGACTCGGATTGGGCAACCCGGCCTCGGATTGGCCAAAAAATCTAAGTTTCTCAATCCGAAGCCGGATTGCCCGATCGGAACCCGGACCGGGCCTCGGATTGGGCAATCCGGCCTCGGATTGGCCAAAAAATCTAAGTCCCACAATCCGAAGCCGGATTGCCCGATCGGAACCCGGAACGGGCCTTGGATTGGGCAATCCGGCCTCGGATTGGCCAAAAAATCTAAGTTTCTCAATCCGAAGCCGGATTGCCCGATCGGAACCCGGAACGGGCCTCGGATTGGGCAATCCGGCCTCGGATTGGCCAAAAAATCTAAGTCCCACAATCCGAAGCCGGATTGCCCGATCGGAACCCGGAACGGGACTCGGATTGGGCAATCCGGCCTCGGATTGGCCAAAAAATCTAAGTTTCTCAATCCGAAGCCGGATTGCCCGATCGGAACTCACAACGGGCCTCGGATTGGGCAATCCGGCCTCGGATTGGCCAAAAAATCTAAGTCCCACAATCCGAAGCCGGATTGCCCGATCGGAACCCGGAACGGGACTCGGATTGGGCAATCCGGCCTCGGATTAGCCAAAAAATCTAAGTTTCTCAATCCGAAGCCGGATTGTCCGATCGGAACTCGCAACGGACCTCGGATTGGGCAATCCGGCCTCGGATTGGCCAAAAAATCTAAGTCCCACAATCCGAAGCCAGATTGCCCGATCGGAACCCGGAACGGGACTCGGATTGGCCAAAAAATCTAAGTTTCTGCCAGGATTTTTATTGCACAATTAGAAGCCAGGATTGCTGCCTAATATTTTTATGTGACAGATGAAGAGAATTTTCAGCAAAAGTCGTAGGACATCTCAGACTTCTACACCATCTGAGGGCGGTGGACCTCGGGGTCAATCTCAGGCATCTAGGGATCGACCTTCCACCTCCAGGGGTGTTGCTTCCGAGCAAGTTAGGGAGGCACCCCATGAGCCTAGTCCATCTCGGACTCCTTCTCACCTGGTTCCGACGACGCCTCCTACAGATGGTAGTAGTCCATCTTCCCATGCTTCAGGTAAATATTTGAATAAATGCTAGTAAAAAGTTTTTTTTTTAAAATCTTCGTTGTCTAATTGTAATTTTTAATTTATACTTAACTAGCTACATCAGTTAGACGTGGGAGAGGTCCAGCAAAGGCCATCAGTGTGCGAACACTTGGCCCTGATGAGTCCTACAACGTTGTTCTAGTAGGAGGATCCGGCGTTGGATCACATGGACAGGAGTTTACCTCCTACTTAGGAGTTATGAACAGAGTTCATTGCGATTTGTGGGAGCATAATTACATGGCTCTACCGCAGGAGAAAAAGGATGCCATATTCCGTGATTTAGAGGTAACATTCAAGTAGCTTCATCTTATCTAAATTTTGGTGAACTTTTTAATCATTTTTATATTAATGCAACAACATTTTACCTTTGAACGGAATCCTCAATCGGATGCACAGATATTAAGGCATATGGGAGATATGCAAAGAAAACAAAGAAATCATTTGAAAAGAAAGGTAAAATATAATTTAGAATGTAAATTCGAGAAAACCAATTTTTTGTTAACAATATTTGTGTACAGTATTTTACAGGACGATCAAATGAGGAAGCTCGTGCCAACATTCCTCCACAGTGCAACGAGGAACAATGGCATCATATGTGCCATTTATGGAGTCAAGATGATGCTAGAGTATTTCCTCTTATAATTAGATCCTATTCTTTTCATTTGCATTTTTTTAATGTTGTTTCATTTGTATATATATATGTAGGCATTGAGTGAAAAGAATGCCGGTAATAGGCGGCAATTAACAATGTCGTACAGAAGAGGAAGAACAAATATACATCAGTTAGAAAGAGACTTTGTAAGTAGTCAAAACTTAAAATTTCATATTAGTTGATTCTTATTACGTAATCATCTCTTATCTTTTTTTTTTAATTTTTTGGTAAGGTACGAAAAGAAGGTCGACCTCCAACTCGTCCGGAGGTATTCCAGATGAGTCAAACGCATGAAGAACTCGATGGAGCAGTCATTTGGGATAATGACCAAAGTCGTCTTATGATGGTAATTATTGATTATCATAACCTATTTTTCTTTATAATCCACAATTCATCGCGGTGGGATTTTAATTTTTATTCATATTATTTATAGGAAAATATGCAAGGATTGATGAATTCCCCAAAGATCCGAATCCTCGGATGTCGGGGTATCGCAGCCTCCACTCACCGCGGAGGAAGCTTTCGTATCCGTGTTTGGTAGAGATCGACCAGGACGGATCCGATGTGGTGGGCGAGGTGAAACTCGCCACACTTGGTATGGTGAGTCAAGCGGAGGTGCTTCTAGCTCGACTCAAGAAGTTCCAGAGCTTAGAGATCGGTGGCGAGGCAAGGAGAAATCAATGAACGTTATGAAGAACAAATAACTTCATTGAAACAACAATTGGACAACCAACAGAAATCATTCCAAGATAATTTCGATCGCCTCAATCTGATCATTGAAGGCTTGACTCAAAGGTTCCCGACTCCTGATGTGCCATCCACATCGGGGCATCCTCCGCCTCAACAAACAGAGAACAGAAATGGCGATGACGACGAGGACTACGAGGATGCCGAGGAGAGTGAAGATGATGATGAAGATGAAGATGAAGAAGAGGAATAGATTAAGAGGTGTTTTTTACTCTCTATGAATGTTATTCATATGTATCAAAACATTTTGTGTATGAATGTGATTTTGAATATGGTATGTGAATATGAATTTAAATTTGGTGAATTTCAATTTTGGTATGTTAATGTGTGTTGTTTCATCCTAATGCGGTGTCCGTTCCGAGTTTGAAACGAGCAATCCGGCACCGAAATTATTAATATAAATCAATTTTTGGATTGGTAGATCCGATTTTAGATCTTTATGAAAGTTTCAAGAATGATTGATTTTTCGGATTGGATCGTATAATTGATCCAATCCGGCCAATCAAATTATTTTTTTTTTCAGAAATTTATTATTGGCGACGGCTATATATAGACGTCGCCAATAAAGTTATTTGGGACGGCTAAAGCCGTCCCTAATATTAAAAACCGCCGTCGCAATACCAGAGAAAAATTCCAGAACCCGGTTTTTCCTCTGGTATTGCAACGGCTGTTTTTAATATTAGGGACGGCTGTAGCCGTCGCCAATAACTTTATTGGCGACGTCTATACAGCCGTCGCAATACCAGATTAAAATTCCGGCGACGGGTGTTTGGTTTCTGCTTGCCATTTGCGACGGCTAACGTCGCCGTCGCAACTACAATTATTGGCGACGGCTGTTTAGCCGTCGCCAATAAGATTATTTGAGACGGCTTAACCCGTCCCAAATAACTTCGTCCGTCGTCTAATCTCCTTATCGTTTGCGACGGCTCATAAGCCGTCGCTAATAAACTTACTAGGGACGGCTTAACAATAGCCGTCGCGAATATTATTGGCGACGGCGTTATTTGCGATGCGTTTGCGACGGCTTTGAAGCCGTCGCTAATATGTATTAGCGACGGCTTTTTGGTTTTTTGGGACGGCTTACGGCCGTCCCTAGTAACCTATTTTCTTGTAGTGATATATATTGCTAAATTGAGTGTCTACACAAATAATATATGTGCTACTTCTATTCTCAATAAATAGATTGTACCATAAAATAAAAATAACACATACAGCTTATTTTAAAGAGATTTGTCAGGTTATAAGAGATGTGTTAGAGCTTAATTGAGATATAAAGTCCAAACAGTTTAAATTCATCAATATCTTGCTGGACAGTTGATGTGTTAAAATCCATCAAGGGCAATTTTACTGGGTGTTTGGTTGCGCAACAAGTTCTTGTACATCTTCGTGATGAAAATTTATATTAGAATAGAATCAAAGATGATTTAAAATATAAAACTATCATGTTTGATATGTTTGATGAGATATGAGATGACAAAAAAGGACAATGAATAAAGACCATATATAACCATGAAATGTGGAGGACCATATTTAACAAGTTTTTTTTTAAATACTATTGCAACAAAAACCCACTATATCATGCAACCAAAGCACCCTATTAGTTATGTTTGAGTTTGTATTTTATCGATGGTAAACGAGGCTCAAAGTAAAACAGGAGAAAATAAATGGCAATAGTTTACCATCTAAAATTACAGTACAAAATTGTCTTGAGAAGTTTTACAATGCAACATTGCCTTCTAAGTGATGTTGCTTGATACAAGATGAATTTGTGAATAAACTTGATTTACCCCTAAATTTTAGAAGATAAATCAGGTTTATCTCCTAAGTAATTTGGCGTCAAACAGCCCCTTAATTAACTAGAGATGAAATTTTTAATTCTAATATATAACGGAAAGTCATTTGCACTGGGATGGAAAGTGAAGTGTTTGTCTACTGCAGGTCGAACTGTCCTTATTAAATCAATATTGAATCAATTGCGTATTCATATTATGTCTTTGAAACGAGTCCCTAAAAATGTAGTGAACAAAATTGAAGCTTTGGAAAGGAATTTTTTGTGGGGTCAGGAGGACAGGCATAGGAAAATATATTTTCGGAGCTGGGATTATATGAAATTGCCCAAGTCTAGACGTGGATTGGGGATTAGGGATCTTCAATCAGTTAATGAAGCTTTATTATTGAAATTGGCTTGGTCTTTTATCCGTGATAAGCAGAAATTGTGGGTAAAAATTTTACACAGTAAGTATTTAAAACTGGGAATTTTTGGGAGACAAAAATACAGCCTCAACATTCACAAGTTTGGAAGAATATTCTTCAGGCCAGAGAAGCTTTGATTACAGGATGTGTATGGAAAATTAGAGATGGAAGTTCCATAAATATTTGGCAGCATCAATGGATTATAGATGGTTATGGGCCTCCAATTTCTATATCAGGTACTGATGATAAATCTTGTTTGGTCAGGGAATTAATTGAGGATGGAAATTGGAGTTATGATACTCTTATTAAATATTTTGATACAGATTCTGTGGCTCGCAATTTGCACACTCCTATTTTTATTGAAGAGCAGCAGGATTCATTGGTTTGGAAGTTTTCTCAAAATGGCATGTTTAGTACAAAATCTGCTTACTTTTTCTTCTTACAGTCTAAGTTTCCTACAGGTTCATCTAATTTTTCTATTTGGAAGCAATTGTGGCATCCTCAATTAAGCAAAGTTTTTCCCGCCAAAATTATCTTATTTTTATGGAAAGTGTTAGTTAATGTGCTGCCTACAAATCAAGCAGTGTCTAGGCGGTGTCCGCAACTCTGTAATATGTGCAGCATTTGTCAAGTTTTTGTTGAGACACTTAAGCATTTATTTTTTGCATGTTCCAGAAGCCGGGCATTATGGTTTGGCTCAGTTCTGGGGTTTAATGAACAATGGTTGACTCAGGATCTACATCACATTGTCCAGTGTTTTATTGGCTGGGTATGTAGTAAAGACCACAAGATTTCGTTCTATGATGTATTTGGTATTACACTTATGTGGCATATATGGAAGTACAGATGTGAAACAGAATATTCAGGCTTGAAGAAAAATATGTATAGCATTATCCGTCATGATCAATATGATGCTGGGTTCTTTTTCTCTCATGTCGAAGCACAGATCATGAGTATTTCTATTAAATGGACTCCTCCGTCAGGTTCTCATGTTAAGTTTAATGTAGATGCAGCAACGGATACTAAAATAGGGGCGGTGGGTATACTACTTCGGAATTGTAAAGGAAGAATACTTGCTTGGAAAACTTCTATTTCTAGATTTACCGATCCCCAAATCTTGGAGGCGACGGCGATCTTCGAGGCTTGCTCGTGGGAGTATTTCGCTGTTTGGCCGTCAGTGATAGAAAGTGACGCCTTGCTGGTGGTGCAGGCGATCCTTAACCAGGTGCCGGATATCTGGAAGGCCAGTACGATCATCGCTAGAAGTCGGAGATGCTTGAGGTCGGAGATGCTTGAGGTCGTTGCCGTCTTCTATGGTGTTTTGCCCTAGAGCTGTAAACGGGGCGGCTCATAGGTTAGCGCGGTGGGCTTTGAGAATGGGCAAATCGCAACCGTGGACGGAGTCTTTATCTGTGCTCCCGGATTCTGTTTTGTATTATGTTTTGGACGAGGCTCCGGGTCTTGTGTAAATGCTACTGTGTATTATCTTTATATCTAATGTTAGTTTTCTTGTGTCCAAAAAAAAAAATAGTAGCACACTTTTTAGTTTACTAAATTTAGTATATATATATAAACTAATTTTAGCGTAAATAATTGGACACGGACACTATCGTGTTGTTTATTTTAATCTTCTAGAATATAATTCCGACTTCTATTGTCTCTGAATGCGTAGACATGAGAGGCATAATATTTTTAGAAAACTGTTCTTTTTCTTTTTATTGTCCTTTTTACTAATGAGATATTTGGTTGTATGATAAATTAAGTTTTAATTATAATTTTATAATTTTATAATAAATTTTGTTAAAACAAATATTTGACAATTATTATAATTTTATATTTTGAAAAAAATTCTTAAACAAAAAAGAGTCACATCTTTTTTATCTTGTGATTCCTTATCTTATTTGATCATATATAGCACACACTATTTGTTGTTATTGCATTTCTCCCAAACATGACAATTATATATCATTGAATAACTCACATTTTATTATAAAAAATATAAAAATTTATTATGCAACTAAACACCCCCCCCCCCCCCCCCCCGTAGAAGTCATATCTTCGAGATATAGGGTATGTTTGTTTGCCCGTAAAATAGGTTGTCCGAGCAAATTTTCCTGAAATTATATTACTTCTTTCTATTTGTTTGACTATAAAATTATGGTTAAAGGAAAACAAAATTTATTGACACCGTCAATATCTTAATTTTGGCATCCGAGACACACGCCGAATGCCATTTTCTGGTAACGTTAAGATAGATAAATTGTAGCTTCAATAAATATGGTAAAACTTTTAAAATTGAGATAGTTATAAAAATTAATAAATATTTTGGTAATCAATAAATTATTTATCAATATTTTAATTTTTGTTTTAAAAATTTTATGTTATTTATATAATTGATTCAAATATGAAAAATCAATTAATTAATTACTATCAAAAATAGTTTATTTAACACTTATAATATTTACAATTCATAAGATATATATATGTAGAAAAAGATTACCGATATTCGAATAAATAAAGATATTTTCAAAAAATATGATTTTTTGTAAATAAAATAATTGCTTGTATTTTTTAATAAAATAAATTACATGTAACCAAACCAAAGATTATGGTTTCAATTTCCTTGTAAAAGTTACTCCATGAATATTGTTTTCCATGCTTCAACTTTTACAAATATCCAAACAGACCCATAATATGGTCAAAGAGAAAAAAAAATGTAAGAGAAAAAGAAAGTATACAATACTAAGCCGTTTGGTTAAAAGACATCATATATTTTTGTGTGATAAATTAAATAAACAGTATAGGCATGTAATATGCCCTCGTACGTTTAACATTTCAAATTTTGAAATATTTTCTCCAAGGGGAGAAGAAAATGGCGATTCAAGTGGTTTCGATCATTTAAAATCTTTCTTTTTAGGCTGGTACTTGAATGATGTCTCTGAGTAACAACTTTGTGGCAAAATCCATCGTCAAAATTAATAAAATGTGAGTTGATCAATGATATAAAATTATCATGTTTGAGAAGATATGATAATATAAGAAATGAATATCATATATGACTAAATAAGATAAGAGACCATAAGATAAATAATAAGTGGCATCCTCTTTTTTTCAAGAATAAAAATTAATAATATAAAATTATAGTAGTGGTTAAACATCTCTTTTAACAAATTTTGTTAAAAAACATAAAATTATAAAAAAAAATAATGTGTCATGTAACCAAACATTTCATATATATCCTACGTAATCTGGTTTGCACAAGTCCGCATCTTGCAAGTATATATATACACATGATATCAACAGATTCTGTTCATGCAATCGGATCGAAGAGAATGCATGTGTATGGGTTAAGGAATATGACAGAGAAATAGCTGTATATAAGCGTTATCTTAATCTCTTAACTTCGAGAAGATATATATATATATATATATATATATATATAACTCAAACTAAATTAATAACTTGTCAAGATTTAATTTGAGTTGAAATACTTTTAACTTGATTAATTAATTTCAAAGGGTTTTTTTAATCCCAACCAATTAATAAAATTACCCGAATCAAATCAGCTGTTTACTTTAGCATAGACCCCATATATCAGCAATATCGGGTATAATTTTTTTTATGTAAAAAATAAATACTTTGAAAATTCTGAAGATAAAAACTAATCATTTATATATACATATATCCTGTATTTTGATACAATATAATTCAAAAAATGAAATCACGTATATATGCATGAGCGGAATTCTCCGTGGTTGCTGCTTGCTCCTACCATTAGTCAGAATAAATATATATATATTTATTTATTTGCTCGTCACGTGAACTGAGAAGATGAATTTCTCACGTTGAGCAGTGGTCTGATCTGGGTCCACCCGGGATTTATTAATTACCAATCGAGCATTTTGAAAAACAAAATAAATGTTGGCTGCCAATTATATATATATATATATTTCGTTGCCTGATTAGTTGGTAGTCAACGTTAAGAAATGGGCTGGTTATATCCGTTTAGGAGCAGAAATCAAAAAGTTTGAACCACCTTAGGGTGCGTTTGGGAACTGTCCAGAAGTGCTCTTTTTTCACTTCTCCTTCAGTTAAAAGTCCTTTTTATTTTAAGTATAGTGTTTGGATACTGATTATTATTCACTTCTCCTCCTCGTAGAAGGTAGAAGTAAGGAGGAGTTTTTTTCTCCTTCTAACTTCAGAAAATCTCCTCCCGATACTCATTGCACAACGTCCACGAAGACACCGTCCGTGTCTGCGAAAACCCCCCACTGTCCGCCGAAGACACCCCGCCGTCGCCCGCCGTCCGCGAAGACACCCCACCTGCGCCGGCCGGAGTCCCCCCCCCCGCGCGGCGTCCCCCCTCCGCAGCCGGCCGGAGTCCCCCCGCGTACGCCTCCCCCCCCGCGCGGCGTACCCCCCATCCGCAGCCGGCCGAAGTCCCCCCTCCCCCCGCGCGGCGTCCCCCTTCCGCAGCCGGCCGGAGTCCCCCCCGCGAGACGCCTGCGGGCGCCCCCCCCCCCCCCGCGCGGCGTCCCCCTCCGCGAGACGCCTCCGCAGGCGCCCCCCCCTCCGCAGCCCGCCGGAGTCGCCCCCCCCCCCCCTCCGCGCGTCCCCCCTCCGCAACCGGAGTCCGCGTCCGCGAAGAGAGCACCTCCGCGCGTCCCCCCCTCCCGCGCCCGAATCAATGATCAGGCCGGGATCTTTATCGTCCCCTTGAAGATGGCGCCGTAGGCGAGGGAGGACTCGGCCTCGATACAGATCCGACCATGATCTTGACGGCGATCTCCGGGTGCGCGCCGGCGACGCTCTCTCCGTCGGTGCCGTCGGGGCGCGTCGGACGGGGGACCTCGATCATTGATTCGGGCATCCGGGTGGCAGTCACCGCAGGCTCACCCAGGAGGTTGCGCTTGTAGATCATCGTTCTTCTGGGCGAGAAAGATGTTCTGGACAGGGATCTCCAGAAGCCGTCCGTCTCCCTACGACGGACCCCACTTCGCCAACAACACCTTTGCACCCCCATCGCCGTCCTCCTCTTTCCAACCGCCCCAACCCCCGCCATATACCTCCCTCTCCGCGACGGCCCCCACCCCGGTCATCGTGTCTCTATTTTTTCTTACCGAAGCACTTCTATATTTTGATAAAAAATATAACCAAACAACTTTCACTTTTATAAATGAGAATACCTTCTATTTGAAATGACTTCTAAATAGAGGTGCTTCTAACGAAAGCACTTCGACTAATTTGCCAAACGGACCCTTAGTCTTCTCATGGAGAGAGTACCCTCGGTCTCCAATGAAAATATACCACGACTTCCTACCACTTAAATGACGGTTCAATTAACAAGTTCGGTGAATCATTACCGAAAAATTTGTGTCACTGATATCTTATTAATTCACTACCCATTGATAACGAGTTGTATTAATATCGACAGCGAAGTCGTAAGACGTCGATAGTAATTCAATAATGATTCATTAACTCGTTAACTCGTTATCGACGAGATTAAATTATTATCGACGTTTTACCAAGTCATTACTATTCATCACTTGAATGGTTAGAATCGCGATTTATTTCCTTCGGAATCAAACGTATTTTTTTTATTCAGAGATTGAGATGATTCGAACTCAAAATAGAAGAAAAAAAATCAGCTGCTCTCCGCGGAAGGACGGAACAAGCAATGAGTTGTCCGAGATCGAGATCGGGAGAGAGAGAGAGGGGGGGGGGGGGAGAGCGACATTTCCGCTGAGAAAGGCCAAAAGCACGTGATCATCGTCGACCGGTGGTACTGCGGAGCGCACAATCGAGATGTCCGTCGCGTCAACGATTTTGCTGCCCCCGCCCGCGAGCCCACCCACGTTCACGGGCCGAGCAGTCGACGGGACTCGGCGGCGGGGGTCGGCACGCGTCGGAAGGCAGCGGCGGGCACGCATGCAGGCGGGTCGGAGGAGGCTTGCAGTTAATTGCAGAGGCGCAGATTCTGGGCTCTCTCACTCACAGAGATCTCATGCGGTGCAGCAGCTGCAGCCTACGAACCGGTCACGACTGTGTCGTCGTGGACGGCGCATGCAGTTCCTTCGATCCGAGCGAGAGTTCGGTAGGGGAAGAGGAGGCAGCTTCTGCGATTTCTAATATGAAAGGCGGATCCTTTCAGGAATATTCTCCGTTTTCTCTCTTTTTTTCGTAATTATATTTAATGATAATTAACAACGATTTACACTATTATATTTTACATGTACTCTCTCTGACACCATCCAAACTCTCCGAAACGCACGCACCTGAGCCAAAGCTTGAACAGCTCGAAGAGGCCGATCGGGATCGATCACAACAAGCAACAGAGAGGAGATCCGGGGCCGCTCGCCGGCAGAGGCCATCGCCGTCCTCTCTCTGTACGTATGTGTCGGTCCGTGAGCCACGCGAAAAACCATGTGCGGCGATCCCTCCTGACTTCTCCTCTCCGGGGCGAAGCCCGGTACGTACTACGTACAGAGCTGCGGGAGTGGGTACAAAACGGTTTAAATCAAGATAAATCGAACTAATTCGATTTGGTTCCGTTTAAACTCCTTTTCGATGTGGTTCGATTTGAAAAAACTTTGAATCTATTCATATCAAATCAAATTATTTAAATCGATTTAATCAAAAAATATAAAAAATTATTATAGTATTAATAAAATGATATTTTTATAAATTTTATAATAAAATAATATTTATTTTCATTATTTTTAACATAGAAATTAGTATAAGTATGTACAAAAATAATTAATTTAAATATTTTTATTTATTTCGGTTTAAACCGAATCAATCGGGTCAATTCGATTCGATTTGAAAGGGTGATTCGATTTGGAAAAAAAATGATTCAAACTAGATCAAACTGAACCATGCCCACCCTTACAAAGCTGCCCCATGGCTCTCTACAACAGATCGTCGTTTTCGTTTCACGGCTGCTCAATCTCGGAACGTTCTTCTAATCCTTCTTCACTTAAATAACAATAATAACAACAATAATAATACATATATATATATATATATCTTTCTCCCGTGGGAAGAGAGACGAGGGCACCCCCTTCGGACGGGTCCGGAGCTAGCGTCGGATTATTTATGCGCCCAAATATATAAGCAACTTCAATTTTCCGTTACAATATAAAAGTATGCATGTGTGTGTGTTGCGAATCCAGAGGTAACTGTATTCATCTTTGTCTTGAAGGAGCAAGTAGCACGCACAGCAGGTTGATTCCAAGCATCACTCCTATATATCCTCCTCCTGCGTGTGCAGCTGCCTTGAAATTAAGGGGGGCACCAAACCGATCGATTATGCAATACATAATGATATATCCATCTACACACAGGTCGATCAGCTGTGGGGGCCCCGACGGGGAGGCTCGTCAGACGATCGAGCGAGCTCGGGGGGTGGAGAAGCTAAGGCAAAATCATGATAAATCAATCATTCGACAAAGGGAAGAATTAAGAAAATTAGAATACCTTATTAATCAATATTTATATACACACAGCAGAAGAGACAGAGAAACTAGCTGGCTTGGCTTGGGGCGCGCTGTGGCATCATTTATATCTTCGATCCTAGCTAGCTGCGCCCCCGCTTGGCCGCTGTGATAAGCATACAAGCAAGCAAGCAAGCGGGGTTTTAATTTGCAGCAACACATATATTTAATTATGAGTGAACATGCATAGAGGAGGATCTCGCCAGCCTCTTCTTCTTCTTTTTTTGCGCATTGAAACATGACTGATCAAGTAGTCCAAGACCGCGCACGAGAGAGCAAGACAATATGAATATTATTGGTGGCGTCAACTTCTACGTACTGCTGTAATCGGATAGCTAGTACGTACGTACGATCTCTCATTCGTGACAACTCATTTTCTTGATAGGATTTCATCTTTTATTCCCAAAATTAATTCAAACAGAGATGGCCGGTTTAATAAGATGGACCGATCATATATAAAAAACATGATCAAGGACCTCTCTGTGTGCCATCGATCCTCTATTCCACTAACTAGCCTGCATACCAAATCAATTTTTTTTTTAATATATGTAACACTTTCTCCTGATGTTATAGAAGTCGCACCCTAGCTATTTTGTCTAAGAATAACATTGTTTTGAAGTCATTTAACTTTAAATTAATTAATTAAAATAGACGCAAAAGTGAAGAGTGGACCAAATTAGTCCCTGGGTGGAGGGATTTGTCTCAGTCCCTAATTAGAAACAACCGCATAATCCCGCCACTTAAGTGACAGTTCAAAATTTGGTTCGATGAACTGCTATCAAAACGGACTAAATCGTTACTAACGTCTTACTAACTCACTATCCGTCGGTAACGAGTTAGTAAAGCATCGGTAGTGGTTCAGTCTTTTTCGGTAGCAGTTCAGTAACAGTTCGGTAACATAACTTGAAAGTCATGAACCTACGACCGAAAAGAATTGAACCGTTACCGACGTCTTAATAACTCACTATCCGTCCGTAATCAGTTAGTAAGACGTCGATAACGATTCAACCTTTCTCGATATCGATTCATCGAATTAATTTTTGAATTGTCGCTTAGATGACGAAGACATGTGATCATTTCTAATTTGAAATTAGGATAAATTTCTCGAACCGGAACTGAAGCGATCTGCCTTCCAAAGAGTGTAGTCATCGTTTAACTTCAATTAGAATCACCCACGTCGTGGTTAAACTACTCGTGTCACGCTTACGTGCGTACCGCACGTACGATGCGACGTGCCAAGGGCAGTTTGCGAGTTTCGGACACTTGTGTGTCCGAGTTCTTATCTTCCTATTTCGGGAATGAATGAAACCCCCTGGGCCGGGCTGCGCGGAGAGGGACGAGGGGTGGCGGGAAAGGGCAATGCTCCTCTCCTTTTTTTTTCTTTTTTCTTTGTCTAACTCGGACACCCGTGAACCCCGGTTGGACCAATCAGGTCGGGTCGGGTCGGGTCCGGACAAAGCCACACCCTGGTTGGCGTTGTTGGCCTGCCCGCTCGCACGTGCCCCCCGCGCCCGCCTCGTGTCGCGGGTACGTAACCCCTTGAATGAGGCGAGAACCCAGCCCGTGATTCGGCTTGACTTTACTTCTTGCGTGAAAATGGTTTTATTCCGCTCCCACCCGGCCGTAAAGAAACCATATTACGGGCTACGCAACCAAGGAAAGATCGGCGCATGAAAATCCGGGGGAGCAGGCCAGAGTCAGACCAGACCAGACCCTTCCTTGCAAGCCAACGCATCCGGTTCATTACGTCGACGTCTCACTATGCTACCTCTCCCCTACTGCAATCGCCGCGAATACGTACATATATATATTGTCATCATGCATGTACAACCTTACGTATATTTGTGTGTGTATATATGATCGAATATATATATATATAGATAATAGTTAGACCTGTCAATGGGAATAATTTGGGTCGGATCTGTTAGGATCCAAACCCGAACCCAATAAATTAGTCCTGAATCCAAAAGAAGATCCGAACAAGTGTTAGATTTCGGATTAGAGTCATACCCAAATCCGAAAGGAAATTTGGATTCGGATCAACCTGTTAGGCATCCCAAGGGAGCGACCGTGACGGAGGCGGCGGACGTTGCGGCGGATGTTGTTGGCGGCGAGGAGGGATTCTATCATCTCCGCCCCCTTCGCCTCCGCCTTTTCTTCTCCTTCTGCCCGCCGCCAAGTGGTCTCGCGATTAGGAACGCCAGCGACCGGCTCTTGGCGAGTGGCTCCAGCACTTTCCTTGGCAGCGGGTTTGGCCACCCCTTCTCCTTCGCCAGGAGGGATCTCTGCGCTGCAGCATCACGGTGGTGGTTGCAGCGGTAGTCGGCCGAGGGGGTCCCCGAGGAGGAAGAGGCGGTGGAGGAGGAGTCGGAGTCGTAGGGAGGTGCCGGTTGAGGAGAAGATGGTTGAGGAGTTACGGGTGGAGGGAGAGGCAGAGATCTGGGACAACCTCTCTCTCAGGCAAGCTGGGCACCCCCCCTTCGCTTGCTCGTGCTTGGGTTCCCTCCGCCCTTCGCTTCCATCTCCGACCACCCCCATATCGGCGGCGTCGAAGAATCCAACGTCGTCGACGACGACTTCGGAGACCCCTTCTCCAGCTTCCAGGACTACCCGCTGCTCCACACCTTGCCGACACCAAGTTGTTTGACAGCGATGCTGCCACCGTCGGGATGAATATTTTTGCAGGTGTTTCCAACGTCGGTGGTGCCATCGCCGATGTGGACGTCCAGCTGATGACCACCCGGAACATCGACGCGTTGTGGAGATGAAGAGCCGACCTTGTAGTACCATGTCCGTGGTTTCTTGGGGCCACGGTCACATACGGGTTTACGGGAACCTGAAGTTGAATAGCGAATTAACCTGAAAACTCGCTTTCGGGTTTTATCCCGCAAACGGTGAACCCAAAGTCATACCGGTATCATTTCGGGTTTGCCGTAAAATGTTCAAACCCGCTAAAATTATCACATCCGGGTTTGACTTTCGGATTTTCGGTATCCATTTACACCTCTAATAATAGTCGTCCCCATTGGCACTGTCTCAACACCAACGGGGTCGAAGAAGAAATTATATAAAGGTTCCCATCCCGGGGACTGAAATTAAGTAGGATAGGACGTCGACTCTCTGAAACACTTTAATTACACGTTGAGCTTTCTGTGTCCTATCAGAAGATAAAATGGCGATATATATCTTCCTAGAAAAGGCAAAAATAAAGTTATTGCAGCACAGCAAAATGAAGTACTCAAATATATATATTTTATAATCATGGCCACGCTCGCCATGTATTTTAGGCATATCAAGTACACGGATTGAAGGCGATCCTTAATTGTCAGCTGTATATATATTTCCCAGGCGGTGTCCACACGAAGCTAAAAGGTCGAGATCTCGGTACATTCTTCTTGAGCTGAGAGGGATTTTTAGTCGTGGTTAATTTAATTAGGACAAAGTGTAAGAAAATGAGCTAGTTAATCAAATGATGATTGGGGTTAGTTAATTAAGCAAGTAAGTTATAAACAATTCGTTTTTTGTTTGATAAGAAAGATATCCTATTGGGCGAAGAAAAACCGGCTAAAGGGTTGTATACTGAGCTCTTACAGAGAAAAATAGGAGCCAGGAGGATTTTTCTTGGGTTTCGACTTTGGTCGACACTAGAAAACGGATGAACAGTGGTTGCGTTGCCAAATGGGTCCAGTCCAGTTCCACTATAATACGGAGGAAAGGTTTCTTTATTTTTTCTATAATCTTGCCATGACATAAAACAATGTCGTTTAAGTTAAATATATACAACACGTCTAATCTATGTAGAGACGAGAGAGAGAGAGAGAGAAAAAGAGAGTGTAAATTCCCTTCACCTTTTCTTAAATTGTGAGTGCTGTTAAACAAATGGTTCATTCAAGTCAAAATTTCAACTCATTTATTTAACACAGCGCGCAGGAGTCTATTGTACAAGTTAAGTTTGCACGAATGTATCTCGTTTGCTTAACAAACGTTACATGACATGTAGAAGAATTTGAGTCATCTCAGAAAATCGACGGAGGGCACTCTCTTCGTCTAAACACAAAAAATAAAATTTACCGTGACAAACTTACACGATCAAGATAGATCTCACGACTATTTATATTCGAGACCAATAGAGTATATATCCTCGATATCCATCTCCAGAGAGACAACCCCAACCCTACAAAGAAGGGGGCGGGGGGGGGGTGAATTTGTTAGACGTTAATTTGTTATCTGTTTCAGCAGACAATTTTCTCTTATTTTGACAACAATCTAGGAGATCCGGCATATCACTCAGCACTAGCTGTTCCCTGAAATTACAAGCATCGATCTCTTGCCTAACCGGGCTGTACGGCTGAGCCATGTGTGCCTATTTAAACGCCAAAACCGCCGCGCAGAGCTCCGTGTACCGAGAGCGAGCGCGCGCGCACACGCAGGCGCAACAACACTACCACTACCACACACGCCCCTCCCTGTCCACGCTCGCCAAGATGAGGTGCCCGAGCATCAAGAGCCTGGCGATGGCGCTCCTCCTCATCCTCCTAGTCGTGGGCTCCAATTTCGGGTCCTGCGACGCGGGGAGATCAGGCAAGCACTGGAGGACGAGCAGGTCCGCATTCTCCTCCATGGCCAAAAAGAGAGGCAAGGGGAAGAGCGGCGGCGGAACGTCCCACCATCGGCACGGCAGCGGAGGCTCCGGTTCCGGCAAGAAGCACAAGCCGACGCTCCCCACGCCGGCGCCGAGTCCCGGGGCAGGCCCCAGCGAACCGCCCAGCCCCTCTCCCGCTCCGACACCGAGCCCCGGCCAACCTCCCAGCGGACACTCCGTGTTCGACGTCGTGGACTTCGGTGCCAAAGGCGACGGCGTTGCAGACGACACCAAGGTGTGTGGTGGTCTTGACGCCTCTGGTTTATTTCCGCTTCTCTCCAGCTAGCTAGCACATCGAGGGAGGAACGTGACAGAGAGAGCGTGTATGTATGTATCGCACGCCACATCAGAGGAGCACCGAAGTAGTGTTAATCGCGCGCTTAAAGGCGTTGCTTGCAATGGCGCAAGAGATCAGCTAGATTAGAACACTGCATTAAAGGGGATGTGGCTCAAATGCCGGCCGCAGGGAAAATGGGGATGAGATAATTCATGGAAGAAAGGAAGAATTCAGTGTTCGTCTTTTCATCCGAGTAAGGCTTTGATGCACACCTTTTGCTCTTAATTAATGCAGGCTTTCCAGGCTGCATGGGCAGCTGCTTGCAAGGTGGAAGGATCGGTTGTGTTGGTCCCTTCGGATTACGATTTCCTCGTCGGACCCATCTCCTTTTCCGGTCCCTACTGCCAGCCAAACATCGTCTTCCAGGTACTCTCTCTGCTTGACAGTATAGAGCTAGTCACTACATCGACTTCTCCAGCCGAACGGCGGCGGGTTAACTTTGATGGGATCGATATGGTTGCAGTTAGACGGCACCATCATCGCGCCAACGAGCGCCAAGGCATGGGGTTCCGGCCTCCTGCAGTGGCTAGAGTTCACCAAGCTGAAGGGCATCACCGTCCGGGGCAAGGGCGTCATCGAGGGGCGGGGGGCTGTCTGGTGGAGCCAGTCGCAGCTCGAGCAAGAACCCGTAAGCGCAGCTACATATATATATAGCCCCAGAGATCATGTGGCCTTCCTCTGCAATTGCGCCGCCTAATTAACATGGCACGGCATGCTTTCGTTTTTCTTCTTCCGACAGATAAGTAGTGCACTGTTGGCGAAAATGCCGCACATCAAGCCCACGGTAACGCGCTAATACTCCTCTGTTTCTCTCCGGGCGGGTGCCGAGAGATGCGGCCCTGCTCGAAGAACGTAACCATACAAGGCGATTACGGGGCTCTGTGTCGGGGTTACGCAGGCGCTTAGATTCTACGGCAGCGTGGGCGTCACGGTCGCGGGCATTACGATCCAGAACAGCCCGCAGTGCCACCTCAAGTTCGATAACTGCGTCGGCGTGGAGGTCTTCAACACGACGGTGTCGTCCCCGGGCAACAGCGTCAATACCGACGGCATACACCTGCAGAACTCCAAGGACGTCTACATCCACAACGCCGAGCTGGGCTGCGGTAATTAATCCTTCTCCCCCCCTTCCTTTCTTCTAACAAGCACACCCAGCACACGGCAGCGTCATAGTATATGGGTTAACATCTGGACGAGCAGGAGGGTCATCTGTCAAGGGATTCCCGACCTTTTATTCTGTATGGCAGCTGTTACGCTGCCCTCTACAACGGCCAACGGAAGGGCAGCGTAGGAGTGGTTGTAGGAAGAGTGTAGAAGCTGAGCAGAGGGAGAGAGAGGGGGGGGGGATGGCAGGCAGCGAGAGGCAGCTAGCAACTGCCCGCGCGGCCGGCCGGGGCGTAAGACAAAGAAAGCTCACATGCGGGCCTGTTCCGCTGGCCGGTTCTTGCAGGCGACGACTGCGTGTCCATCCAGACGGGATGCTCGAACGTGAACATACACGGCGTGAACTGCGGGCCCGGCCACGGCATCAGCATCGGCGGGCTGGGCCGGGACAACACCAAGGCCTGCGTCTCCAACATCACCGTGAAGGACGTCGCTTTTCGAGGCACCATGACCGGCGTCCGCATCAAGACCTGGCAGGTGATCGAGGCCCTCCCCCCCACCATCCTAGCTAGCTAGATCGGGTCCTCCCGAGAGATATTATGATTTACGACCTGCCATTAATTAATTTACTCGCGTTTACTGATAAAAATCATTTTTTATTTGTCTATTAGCATATTTCTTGTAAATTAGCATCGTGTGTTTGATTACGTCTGATAAAATAGAACGAGTACTCCTCCTTCCAGGGAGGCTCCGGCTCCGTGCGCGACGTGAAGTTCTCGGGCATCAAGCTCACGGAGGTCCAGACGCCCATCGTCATCGACCAGTACTACTGCGACCGCTCGTCCTGCAAGAACCAGTCGGCGGCGGTCGCCCTGTCGGGCATCTCCTACGAGAGCGTCAAGGGCACCTACACGGTGAGGCCCGTGCACTTCGCCTGCAGCGACGCGCTGCCCTGCGCCGGCATCCGCCTCGCCGACATCGAGCTCAAGCCGGTGCGGGAGGGCTACCACATGTACGACCCCTACTGCTGGCAGGCCTTCGGGGAGCTGCTCACCCCCGCCGTGCCCCCCATCCTCTGCCTGCAGGCCGGCCGGCCGGCCGGCAGCCGCCCCATGTCCGATCCGGACACATGCTGAACCGCGCTAGCTTAGCTACCTTTCGTATTTGGTGTTGCCTGCATACGCGAGGTCGTCTTGATTCTTATATCCGACCCCTGGCGCGCCACACGGCAGATCGATCATTGCATTAATTATTGCTTATAAATATATATTTATATATATATATATGCTGCCATCCGATCGGGTCACATATATATATATATATTGACATAAAGGTCGGCATGCTCTGTTCGGCTAGCAGTATGTTGTTCCTCAGCGCTTGTATCATCACTCCTTGCCCTTGTTCTCTGTGTATTAATTAATTAATTTATGGATTCACATTTAGTGAAAGTATATACATGATTTCTTACACTCATCTACGTACTCTTCTCATTATTGACCAATGCGTATGTTTTCTGCCGGGTATGCAGCAGAAAGAAAGGCAATTAATTAAGCCACGGGGGAAGATCGTCCTGTGTTTGTGTATATATATGTACGTATATATTTGTATATATATTTGGATTATCCGTCGAGAGTGGTGGATTGTGCATATTGTCAATTGTTACACTTTTCACAGTCTTGAGAGAGATATCCGGAGAGGTTCTAATGGGGGTGTTTGGTTGCATGTTAAGGAAGGTTTTTGTTTTAATTTTTAAAAATTGTAAGAAAACCGGTTAAAAGAGGTGTTTGGTAATCATGACAATTTTATGTTTTAAAAATGATTTTCTTCTTAAACAAAAAAAGAGGGTCTCACATGATATTTTTTTGTACACTTTCATGATAAAAAATTGTATTAAAATAAAAAGTGAACCAACTCATGACATAAAATTATCATGTTTGGAGGGATGTGATTACAAAAAAGAGTAACTACCACACATGACCAAACAAAGTGGGAGACCACAAGAAAAAAGAAAGAGGTGAGACCAGCTTTTTTTGTTTAAGAAGAAAATCACTTTCAAAATATAAAATTATCATGGTTGTCAAATACCTTTTTTAACAAGTTTTCTTATAATTTTTAAAAATAAAAATAAAAATCTCAATTATCCAAACACCCCAAGAGAAATTAACTTTGTTTGGTTGTGATACAAGTTTTGTATTTTACTCTAAAATAATGTACAAGGGTAAAATCTGGGATGTGTCCGAAAATATAATATTTTTATTTCGGAAATCTTACGAGAATGATGGGAACAAATAGCGTACCTTGGTTATCCGACCAAAGGTTCTCTAGACAAACATATTTCAGTCATGATTTACAAATAGTTTTTTTAACAGAGTTTGTTGTGCAAATATATATATTTTGTGGGAAAAAATCGTTTTTTCGCACAAACCAATGCCCCATTAAGATTCAATGACCGTTAGCCTGTTGAATTAACAAGATGGTACAGTTGTTTATGGATTTTGATATAACAGCAGATAAAAATAAAAGAAAAAATAAATAAAAGAAAAAAACTACATGTATGTTGGATAAATCTGGATAATAATGAATGCGTGGGTTAGTTGAAATTAAATATAATGGGGGTGTTGGTTATATGATAATGGAAGTTTTTATTTTAATTTTTAAAAATTATAAGAAAACTTGTTAAAATAGGTGTCCGACAACCATGACAATTTTATGTTTTGAAAGTGATATTCTTCTTAAACAAAAAAAAAAGAATCTCATCTCTTTCTTATTTCTTGTGGTCCCCCCACTTTGTTTGGTCATGCATGACAGTTACTCCTTTTTGTTGTCACATCCCTCCAAATCCAAACATGACCATTTTATGTCATGAGTTGGTTTACTTTTTATTTTAATACAATTTTCTATCATGAAAGCGTACAAAAAATTATCATGCAACCAAACGCTTTATAAGAAATTTCAAAGCTACATATAAACAACATGTTTTAACATCTACGGGCTATTTTTTTTTTCTCCCGATGTGTACATGTTTTGGGTTGAAGATAGAAGAAACGAAATACTTGGCGACAATTCAAATCCCGTCTTGGTGTGGAAGACAGAATAGCTAGATCAATCAGATAGAGATCACCCAACGTCTTTAAATAAATCTTTGATTTTCTCTCTCTATTGAACTAATATAGTGTAACGGAATAAGGAGTCACAATTAATCAATATGTTTGTATTTATATAAAGAGAAATAATCAGTTCAAATTTGGCTAAAATTATATATAATCTTGTCCACAATGGGATCTTAAGCCAAATTAAAGATAAGACTCAATAACTTATTATCCATCTTCTAAATCTAACAATATGTATGACAAACTCAATTAACAAGTGGATCATATATGAACTATCCGGATAAGCTCAACATTATTTGCCAAGTACATGCAAAGATCCATTCACTTATAAACGGCAAAACATTATAAGACATCATAATTTGTATCAATAGAATTATAATGTTGTCTGCTCCTTGGTTGTTTTCTCGAGTTAGCTCCTTTTACAACGGAGAAGCATGAATGTGGATATTTATCTTGCGAGCATGAATTATAATGCCCTCTTTCTCTTCTTTTTTTTTCTCTCCCCACTTTCCATCCGATGACTACGGTAAAAGAAAGACGACTTCCGCATGGTTATTTATGAAATATAGGTTTGGACTTATACAACACATAAAAAGGAAAAAAAATATAAACTTACGAGAAATGTAGTAGGAACCTACCTTGTAGTACTTGAAGAGCTTTTGTCTACTGAAAATATAGATTCTAACAAGAAGTTTTGATGTCTCACGAGAACAATCTTTACCAAACATTTGCGAATCTACCAATTGTGTTTTGCAAGGCGTTGTTTTGTTTGGCTAATCTGAAATCCGATTACATGTCTATATTGTTGGTTTGCAGTAAACTTAAATAATTAGTTTGATTTATGCATGTTGGCCAATTTAGTGTTTAGTTGAAGAAATGGTGTACATTAAACTTATATTAATCTTTGTAAATCATTATATATAAAAATAAAATGCTTAACTATATAATCTATTTAGAGACGTATTAAGATACATAAATGATAAATTTGTAGGTTAATTAAGATATGCTATCAAATTGTCTAAACATTGTAACTCTTACGGAATCAGAAGTCAAAAATAGGGTTATACCAACCAAACATCACTTAAGGCCCTGTTTGGTAACATTGTCAAACACCTCTATCATCACTATTAATTTTAAAATTGATATTGATGGTAATCACCTAGAGGTGTCTGACTGGTAGTAGCAAATTTGAAATTTGTAGTGCAAATAAAACATGTAATATAATACAAGTGTTAACTTGTATCAATTTTGACGTCGATACTCCAAATTCTTAAAAATATCAATATCGATACTAACATAGTATCATTTTTGATACTCTAACTAAACAGGTCATAAATCTTTATGCAATGGCCCGTTTGATTACAATTTTAAAAATGATATTTCATCAATATTGATATTAATATTTTTAACGGTTGAAGTATCAATATTAAAATCGATATAATTTGACACTTGTATTACATGAGATATTTTGTTCGCACTACAAATTTCAAAATCGATACTATTAGTCAAACATCTTTTAGTAATTGTTATTAATATCAATTTTAACATCGATAGTTATAATGATGTCTATTAGTGTTATCAAACAGGTCCTTCGCTTGTACTCTCACCGCAAGGACTAGCACTATTATTATGGATAACTTACACAAATCGTCTCTAATAATATTAGTCGCGACCTCTATAACAACTAGCTAGAGACGTTCTGCGGATTTTAGATAGTACCTAATTACCAAACAATCCTTGAGACAAATCTCAAAATTATTTGCACATGCTTCCTATTTTCCCTAATGTTTGCAAAAAATAATGGAAGTGCGGAATTTTAAAAAGTTTTTCTGCACGTTGAATGTGATACCGAGTGGTCTTAAAAAGATTTTTTTTCCAGAAGAATACACGGACTTAGAACTCTGAACATGGAGCAGATTTTTCTATCTAATATCATGAAAATTGTTTAGCAGATCACTCGACAATCTTTGGAGAATCTAGTCGTGAAAGGAGCTTTGCCGACCATACTTTTTTAGCCGCGCAATCTGTATTTATTAATTTTGTCTAAAAAAACAATTTTCCTGGGAAAGGAAAAACTACCCGCACGTGTTCAAGTTCAAGTGTGACGGGAAATTATTAGTATAACAGTAAATATGTAGAAGATTTTTTTCTAACGGACTGTGTTCTTTGTACAATGATTTTTTTACGAAGCTTGATGGTAAAAAGTTGGATTAAAATAAAGTGTGAACTACTCAATGATATAAAATTATCATATTTGGAAGAGCGTGATAACAAAAAAAAAGTAACGTAAACAATGGGGGGGGGAGAGTGAGACTCTTTTTTTGTTTAATTATTTTAAAAATATAAATTTGTAATGATTTATAGACATGTTTTTAACTAGTTTTATTACAAAAATATAAGATTATAACAAAAATTCAATTTATCTTACAATGAAACACTCTTTAATTTTTTTTTTTACTTATATCTGTGATAGATCACCTAGTGCCTGTTTGGTACGGGGATAACTTGGGGATAAACCAAGTTTATCCCCAAATTTTTGGGAATAAACCTGATTTATCCCCGAAAATTTTGGGTGCCAAACATGCCGTTATTGTTTTGTTGTGGTCTCATCATTTTAGTAGCTACTCATGGCTCCACTTGTTCATGTCCTCACTAAACATGATACTTTTATGTTTCAAACTATCTTAAACTTCATGTACGATTTTATCAATAATATATATTCATATATGTATATATACTTATATATACACTTATGGCTAAAATACTAATTTAGATAGAGTTGACGAGACTATATATTGTTATAATAAATTAGTCTTATTTGAATTGAACATATTTCTTGAAATGTAATAATATTAAATGTGATTACCATGGACCGATGAATGCAAAGATCATGAACTGTTTGGTCACATGATATATTGAGTTTTGTTATAAAGTTATATATTTTTAATAAAATTTGTAAATATTTAATTATTATTACAATTTTTTGTTTTATAAATTTTTTTTGAACAAAGAAGGTTACTTTTTAATTCTGTGCTCATCTAGCTTTTTTAGTTATAATTTTATTTTGATCGACTCATAAAATTTTTTAATATAAAATTTTATCATAATAATATATAAATATTTATTATGCAACTAAACACTTTTTTTTTTCGACATGGGCGCAGTGGTCTGCGCGCGTGCAACTAAACACGCTATTAGAGCTTTTCATCTTTTCCTTAACGTATTCTAACGGGAGGAAGTTTCTGTTCCGTAGCGTGAAAGCCATCCCGGTTCTAGTCGCTAATCGCATCTTTCTACCGCTCGTTCTTCTCTCGCTCTTCTCCACTCTCGTTCCGACGCTGCGAAGTCGCTGCTCCATGACACTTCAGGAACGCTCCACAAAGTGCTCGCAGGGGACGGCGGCCTGAAGGTTTGTCTTCGCTTCTCTCCTCTATCTTTCGTCTTCTTGGAGACTTCTTTTCCTCGACTATCCGTCGATGGCCCCTCCACGTCCCGCTGCGATCTCTGCTGCTGCAACTCCTCGGGAAGGCCTGAACGTCGTGCTGCAATACCGAGACATGGTGAATTTTGTTTTCCCGGAGTATTTTTTTGACGGAATAATCGCGAAGTAAGGCCGTATTGTGTAGAACGATTTTGCCCATATCATCGCTTGAAATAAAAAAGAGATTTTGCCCATATCATCGCTTGAAATAAAAAAGAGATTTTGCCCATACTCGTTGACCAACAAAAAAGAGGATTTTGCCGTATTCGTACTGTACCGTTTCTTCTTCTTCTTCTTCTTCTTCTGCGCTATGTGTTTCCTACAATGGCCTGCCTCCGTAGAAACCCACTTTTGAGTATTTTTCATTCCTTCTCAGCCGCATCCTTTTCACCTGATCACGGGAAGTGAAAACATCGGGAAAGGGATAAGATACTTCTTACTTCAAGATCGTCTGGGGCACAATCATAAGAGATGAGCGGGAACGAGTTCAGATTTTTTCTCTCCTGCGATATCAACCTGCCGGTAACCTTCCGCATCGAGCGATTGGAAGGCAATTTGCCTCGGTCATCTCATGATGCCTCCCAAGGTAAAATATGAGTCCTTCCCGAACCATTTTAACGTACCAAGGATCGCCTCCTCGTAGTGTTTTGCGGAGGTTTTTTTTTTAATTCTTGTATTTTGAACCATAGACAGTTTTGGGGAGTTGGATGTATTGCAACTCAATATTTCTTTGACCTCATTCTGAATATTTGTAGTAGGCCTGTGGAAATGATTCATTTTTGGGGGAGTGAAGCGCATATGATCATTGCGTATTGGATATGATGTCTTTTGGGTTCCACAGTTCAATTTCCGAAATGAGATTGAAAGCACAGAACTCTTTGGAGCTTTTATTTTACCTCGTTGATTAAATTTTTTGTGGAACTTTGGTATACATGTGATGTATAAAGTGGATTTGACGTCTCATGGCATTTTATTTCTTTCAGTTCTAGATCATTCAGCTGGAAGCAAAAGCCCGGAGCTATTAGTTGAGTGTGCCTTGTACCTCGATGGATCTCCCTTTGGTCTCCCCTCAAGAACCTGGTATCATCTTCTTATTTGTGTTGCTTAGATGGAGTTCAAGTCAACTATGTTGTTGAACTGAAAAAGAAAAGTACAAGTACTTCTGCTTGCCTCTGATGCCTGTTTTTTCTACCTATCTAAATGGCCAGGCTGCAATCTTCTGGACAACCTCACTGTTGGAATGAACTTGTCACTCTGAGCACCAAATACCGAGATTTGACTGCGCATGCACAACTTGCATTAACTGTAAGTTATTGGAGTCTAAGGCATCATTCAGTTGCATAAAATTTTCTATATTAAAGAAAAGTAGGTAGGATTGGACCATGGATTGATCGGGGCCAATCCCTGGTCCAGCCAGCTTATCCAATTCCAACCAGTCTGGCTGAAGTCTGGAGTCATCCAGCGCTTCGATGGAATTGGCCTGACCTGATCTGACTTGAGCATGATCTGTGTAACTCACCCTGCGTCAAGTTGGAATTGTACCATATCAAAAGATTCCAGCTGGGATTGGCCAATTCAAACTCACAAGTGGTCTATGCCGTTGATCTCTGGCTGGCTGAGCCATCTCACATAGATTGGGTAGGTGCCAGCCTTGAATCAGTTTATTTTGGTTGGTTTAATTTTGAACTGGATTGGCATTTCTGCCACCATGCTATTGTTTGCCTAATTATGAAGTGAAGCTTCATCTCTCATCATCTCCTTTAAGTTAGCTGAAGCCTGAAACCAATGCATACCCTTTTTTATGTGCCATAGAAATTGTGTGATTTCTGCAAAATGGACAAGGATCAGCCTGGAGGTCCCAAAATCAGATATCCAGCCAAGAGATTCCGCTTCATAATGCATATTTTTTACATGATACGTTAGTCAGAAGGAATAAGAGAGTAGAAATGGTGTGCCCTTATAATTCTCCATCACCATGTTAATTCCTTGAGGCATCCCCATCAACCAATATTCTGCCCTGACAAACAATAAGTGATATACAACTCCCACCCAAGGTTCCTGTGTTGTTAGTGATGCTGCTGCTTAGAACTCTATTATGATATTGAACCCACATCTTTTTTGATAAACTAATATAAACTATCGTGCAATCTGAGAGGGCAAAAATCTGTCGTTTGATCTGCTCCTGAGTCCTGACCTCTTGGGATGAGAACTAGTAATGTTTCATGGATCATGGTATGCTTTCTATTCTTGACCTTCTGCATATCATTTGTGGCATCCTTGTCGATATCTCCCAGAGTTTCAGAAAGAAAAAGATGGAAATCTGAAATAGCCATTTGACTATGGGGCTTCTTCCCCACCAAAGGAGAAAAAGGGCCATCTTGTTTTTCTGTTACTGAAATGGGGACCTACAGCAGTCCACTTTTGCCCTTTGAGATGGACAGAATGAATGCCCTTGGGAATTAAAGCCTTTCAAAATTTTCCTCCAGGTAGGGAGATGCACAGAAAGTGAAGTATTTTCTTCATCTCCCCCTTTGTGCAAATTGAACTGAACTATTGCCTCTCAAAGGCTTCTTAAACTGATATTTCTTTCTCTGCAGGAAGCCATTGATGCTGTCCTTTCAATCATTTATATCTCTTCTTGTTCTTTCATAAGCAACCAAGGATTCTAGAATCGGAATTGGAATCGAATCGGATGCGATCCGATTCCGATTCCCAGGAATTGGCCTGGGATCGACAGGGGCAGAGGGGGATCACCGCAAATCGGTTCTTGCGTGGGAATCGACCTGCAGGCGTCGATTCCCGGTCCAGAATCGGACCGGGAATCAAACCGGACTGGACCAGTCCGGCTTCTAGCAGAATCGGTCGGATCGACCGATTCCAGGCTGGATCGGTCGAAATCGAGTAGATTCAAGACAATTCTTGGGGAATTCCCCCCGGAATCGGTCCTTCCGCAAGGGGTCGGTTGAATGACCGATCCGATTCCGATCCGATTCCGGCGATTCTGCAATCAATGTAAGTAACAAGTCGTCAATCTTCATTTGCACTTTGCTTCTAACTGGCAGTTCTAAAGTGTCAGGCTGTCAGCAGCCAACCTTTTCTTGTCTCCTTTGCGAACTTTAGCCCACCAACTTTTTTAGCAGCATACATCCTAGCCTAGCATCTTCACTACTATTGCGCTCATGGACTCATACTTCAGCAATCTACACTGGTCTTGGAGAAAAAACAATGGTATCCAATTTAGATGGCAATGTTCACTTTATTTGAACCAGGATTTATATGTGATTGAAGGTGGTTGAGATGGCCACCGGGGCACTGAGATGAGCTCAGTTCCATGTGACAGTTGCTTGAAGCTTTCAGGTGATATTAGATAATAAATATTAACATAAATATTACTTTTAGTTGTTTTCATGGAATGCGATCTCCCGAGAATCTCTCGAGATCTCCCGAGAATCTCTTTTCTTCCGTGCGTCCGAGAAACGAGATCGTCGAAACGAGAATATCTATGTAGTACCTGTGATACCTTGATCTTCTCCGCCTATTATTATCCCCAATTTGTTAGATGATCTTGTTAAGTTTCCTTCTTATATTGCCAATTTTATTATGGAATCCATCCAAATATTCATCTAAACATTATTGTTTGATAAAATTTCATAGCTTAATATTTTAATGACTATATATGTACAATTGACCCAAAATATTATCAATCTCCTATCCATATTGTTCAAGATGAAACTTTGGTTCATGCTAACAATAGTTCATCATCTTTGTATTATGCTTTTAATTCTCTCACAGCTTATTTTAATATTTAATATGAGCTCCTTTGTCCTTTTTAAAGAGATTATATTACATTCTACATTTAAACATGTACATTGATTGGTATTTTCAAGATCTAATCCCTTGAGATTTTTTCGAGATCTTTTATCTTCAATCTCCGTGAGATAAAATATAGATGTGAGATGGCAATCATTGAGTAAAGTATACCCTGCATAAATGAAATCCGAGATCCGATCTCCCGAGATTTTTTCGAGAATCTCACGAGATCTCTTCTCTTTCACGCTTCCAAGACGAAGCCGAGATCCGAGACGACAATCCTTGGTTGTTTTTTGTATTCATAAATTTTGGTTGAATTTATGCTAATACAATGATGAGATTAGTTAATACTATGTTCCATGCCTGATGTGGTGTAATGGCTAGTTCATCCTGGAAATAGGGTTGCCAATAGCGATGCTTATTAGCTGATTCTGCAAACTGTCAACTGACAATTAGCTTCTATGATGACCCCTTTTTTAGAAGCATAGTTCTTTTATAGATCTCCAAAATTAAGATAAAGACTAAAATATTAAGAAGTTATGCAAGTTGTATAGGAATTTACATTGTTTCGAGGGAAACCTTTGGCATTCTCACAAGCAAGCGCATCATGTCAGTTTACTCATATGTGGTGCTAAATAAATGAATGCTCTTATACTATGGATGAGTTTTGAGTATGGGTAAAACTTAGTTCATTGAATTGAGCTAGGGTATGCCATAGAATAAATTTAAGCAATAACATATACTGCTATAAAAAGAATTTGAACGAAGAATTGATTGAAAGAAGGATGAGAAGGTACCTATACCTAGGGTGTTAGTCACTTGCACAGCCTTTTTGAACTTATTAACAATATAAAGAGAAGAAATACTTGTCTTGCCTGCATTCAAGAGACTAAATGGGTAGGAGACAAATAAAAAAAATGGTGTACACATTGTCAAGTTGGTATATGGAAAGGAATGAAACAGGAAGGGAGTAGGTTTTATTATCAACAAGGCATGTAAACTACAATGGGAACATGAAAGGAGTAGGAGGCATAGTTAACCCATTATATTTAACCATAAAGGGAGACATAGTCATTACAGTTAATGCTTATGTTTTAGAGATTAGATGAGATAGCGAGAGTAAACAAACATTTTGTGAGTATATGAATGACTTATACAGTGCATGCATAATGAAGATTCGATGGAGAGTAGGTTGTGGTGTATGTGTAGAAAGTGCATAACATGGTTATGAGAAAGCTCATGGGAGGTTGGCTTTGAGACTAATGGTGAGAGAAAATATCTTGATTTACCTGTGATCTATGGTGTTAATCTAGCAGGCAATCACTCTATAATAAGACAATTTTATTTAGTAACTTCGGAGGTTGGCAAAGTAAAGTCAAAATTTACTTAATTTTTATAAGAAAGATAAGGCTTGCTCGTAAAGATTGTAAAAGCATTATGGAGAAACCTTCCATGTCAATGGAACTTAATGTAGTTTATATTGTAAAATTAAGAAGTGAACATCTTTAATTTGGAAGGCTGCAACTGGAGTAAGATGGTAAAAATTAAGTAGTTGACATACATAAGTGAGGTATTGATGTTTAAGAATGTACTTGTTGATACAAAAGGTGGAATTTAGGTATAGAAGCTAGTTTTATGGATATGACCTTAATCTTGTGTTTGGTTGCACATTATATATTTTTTGTACACTTTCATGGAAAAATTTGTATTAAAATAAAATCCAAGATGACTTAAGACATAAAATTATGAGGTTTGGTGAAACTTGATGACCAAAAGTGTAGGGACCATGTACAACTATGAAAGGTGGGGGACCACAAGGAAAACAAGAGGTCTCACCTATTTTTTGGTCTGAGAAATAATCCTCTACAAAAACATATTTTTCTCTATTTAAAATGTTTTGTTACAAAAACTCAATTTATCATGCCACCAAACACCCCACAAGAGTTAGATGATAACTATACAACCAATTGGAGAGTCTAAATGACATGACATACCTTGAAAGTAGTAGTGGTGGACTGAGGCACATGAGATGGTAAAAGAGAATGCAATAAAGATGACTGAAGTATGATAATATGAGGCTTATGCTTTAATACAAGATATAAAAGTTGAAGCAATTGTTAAGCAGACATGAGTTAGATGAAATTTCTGCATAGACAGCCATATTGTTTTTTCCCACTACATTTTTGGTTATGTGTACGGTAAAAGAGATAGGTGTATCTCTAAATGTAAGGATAGTGGGAAAAGCATTTATGGGTTCTATGATGAGAGTACTTTCAGAATGTTGGATCTATGTAGGGTAGTGTACCAGCTCGGTGATCAGGTTTTGTATTACCTGATATTTTTACACCCCTATATTTCTGCAAGTTTTGTCATTGATAATGTTGATTTTTTTGGTTCATTTTTTTGAATTGACTGTAATAGATTCCCTTGTTTTCCTTCCTTTTGGTTTGTTGGGCATTGGTAGTTGGTTCATTTTCACTGTTGTGTTACCTACTTGTATATTCTTTTTTATTTAATGAATAGTAGTACTATTGTTCTATCCAGTTTCCAAGAAATGATATCAGCCTATTCTGATGTAGGTTTCTGATGCAATCAGTCATGTCTCCTCTAGTGGATAATAGTAGTCTTCCCATCCCGTCTGCAGAAACCAGTGCATTGTCCAGCCAGGCACAAGAGATTTGATCCCACCTGTATCTTTAATCAAGGAACTTTAGCAAAGCTAAGGATGAAGGGGGAGTTGGACTAGTTAAGTCAGTTACTGAATTGGATATGCAGGATTGAAAAAGTGCCAAAGATTGATGTGGAAGCATCCCAAGCACATAGTATTTCTAAAGCATGGCAGTTGGTTGGACTAGTCTCATCTCAATACTGCAATTTAATGAGCTCAAGATCAAATTCTTGAAGCTTTAAGATTCTAAAGTTGCTCCTCCCTGAATACTTTCACTAAGTTCATAGAGAAGAGTGGAATTTAAGGGAACAACATTACCTGATCTTTTCAGTTTTGGAGATATCTTATATTTGAGACCTTATGGTTCTCTATTTAGGGGTGCAAAAGAGCCGAGTGGAAGGGAACAATATATTGCTTGAGCTTGATGAGTAGCTTTGACTTATTTGAGTTTGATTTGTTAAGAACTCGATACATTTGAGCTCGGCTTGTCAAGCTGCTTATTTAGTTGACTGCACTTGAACTCGAATAGAAGCTTGATCTAGACTTGAGTTCTAGCCTTTGCTTAAGAAAACTACGCCTTGAGGCATTGAGGCTTATGCCTCAAGGCGAGGCTCTTCATCACCTTGGTGAGGTTTACACCTCATCGGCAAAACACGAGGTTTTACGCTTTTCTCTATGTGAGATTTATGCCTCACTGTCTCACCGCCTCATCTAGATAAAGAAATTAGCCTCACGATTGAAGGTGCTTTAATAAAAATTGAGAAAAAGAGTTACTAACCATTTATGTACGCAAAGTGAATATTTCATCTTTCCATTTCCATCACACTACCAATTATTTTTAAACAATTAATGATTAATTATATTTTATATGATACTAATTTTTTAGATAGTTAGAACTATATGATTACTTATTTAAATATTCATATATTATATATATATTTGAATTTTTGTTTAATGTCTCGAAAAGTCATGAGACTTATAGTCAAGGATTACATGATTATTTATTTAATTTTTATAAATTATATATAATTTTTTAAATTGAGGCTTACACCTCAATAAGTTTTGAGGTTTACGTCTCGTGAGGCTTTGGCAAAATGCCTCAAGACTTTAAAAACATTGGTTCTAGCTTTGATTTGAGCTTGTTTATGAAGCTCAATCTAAGCTCATTTATGAAGCTTGAACTAGAGCTCGATTTGACCTCATTTATGAAGCTCAAATTTAAACTTTTTTGTGAAGCTTGAACTTGAGTTTAAGCTCGATTTCACATTATTTAATATGTTTAACTAAGATTATATTTTTTAGTGCTTATACTTTAATTTTTAAATATTAAACTGAGTAGTTAATTTAGTACTTAAACAAACTGCTCACGAGTTTTATTTACTTGTGCAAGGGTCTGCTCAAGCTCAGTTGTTAACATGTCAAGCTTTATTTTCTTGTTCAAGCTTGCTCATTAACCTACAAAAAGTGAGCTAAGTTGAGCATTTATTGGCTTGTTTGCATTCTTATCTGTATTGGGATTTGTGCTTATGAATAAGTCCTTATAATCACGAATGATGAGAACTGCTGAAAGTGCTCTTTTTTTGTTGAACGAGTTACTGATCTCCGCACAGCTAGGGGATAGTAGAATATGTACATGGGAGATTGGTGGAATGTTTTCAATAAAATGTAGAGTGCTTCTGGATAAGGGATTAACGTAACTTGAAACAATACAGGCTGGACTCTAGAGCATATCTATTTAGGAAAATCATAATTTCGAGGTGGCAAATAGCTTGAGGAAGAGTCGTTATGTATGTGTGACATCTTAACTTGGTTAAACTTCAAAGAGGTATCGACTTTTTTTTCAAGGGAAAAAACCTCTATATCTATTAATGAAGTAAAAGAGACAAAATACAAAATCAGAAAAGACAAAAAGGAGAAGACAGAAGGGGGATAGCTAGGGCTCAACTACCGAGATAGTGGATAAGCAAGGAGACCACACAAAAAAGGACTAAAGAGAAGGAGGTGGTCCCTGAAAATAGTCTCATCTAATCTCCTGCAGGATGAGCTAACATACAATGATACAATCTTAAAAAAAAAGTTGACATCAGTTGAAGGGTCATTCTCAGGTTCTCAATTGTTTTTTTTTTATTTTGGAAATTCAGGACAAAGTATACTTGGAAATGCTTTTTTTAAAGCTTATTTTAGGTCAGATATGCTTAACAGGTAACATTGAATTTTTACTTCAGCAGTCCAACTTAACCCATTTAGAACTGGAGGATGTTAAGGAAATTAAATGTTTAACTGTAAATAAAGATTGTTAAACATGCTTTTATGGATGCTCTTGATTTTTGGAAGCTTTTTATTACTCTAGGATTGAAATTTTCTCACGATAGGTTCAGAGACATAACTCCATGCTGTTATAGTATTGTTTACACTGAAATAGTGAGTAGAGAAGGGTAATATGATCTGTATGAGGTGGAGTTTATCATTGCAACCCTTGATGACTGAAGAAGTTTAATCTTCTTAACCACGTTTAGTAGTTCTGAACTTGATTGCTACTCCTGCAGGTGTGGGATGTATCATATGGTAAGGAGGAAGTCCCAGTTGGTGGGGCTACTGTCCATCTCTTCAGCAGTAAAAAACAGCTCAAAACAGGAAAACAGAAGCTTAGACTTTGGGTAGGCAAAGAAGCAGATGGGTCCTATCCAACTACAACACCTGGAAAGGTGAACTGCAGTATCTTTTTTTTTCTTTTTATGTTTTTCATATGTGTAGACCTGATTACTCACATACATCCATATTCGTGCAAAATTTTCTGAGATTCTTGAGTTCCACTGATTATTCCATTCAATTATACTAGGTTCCAAGACATGAACGAGGGGAGCTGGAGCGCATAGAAAAGCTTATCAACAAATATGAAAGAGGTCAGATTCAACGTATTGATTGGTTAGACAATCTAGCATTTAAAGCTATGGAGAAAATTATGGAACGGGAGAGTTCTAAAATGGGGAAGTCCCACTTAAACCTGACAGTTGACTTCTGTAGTTTTGAACACCGTGTGGTTTTTCAGGTTAGTGCTTGTGAACTGTGACAGTTTGAAAATTTTGTTGTTTCATGTTCTGTCGGTATCTCGGGATATGTCTGTTTGCCTTATACTTCCTACCATATCCTTTTGTTGATAGTATCTTGGGAGTTGGCCCTTGCTTCTTCATCAAATTTCAAGGAAAACATTAGATGGTAGGAATCTACTTTAGTTAAAATCCAAATTTGTCTTGCATGGAATACATGCGTAGCCTCATAGGTTTTGTGAAACATAAGGTTTATAGGTTATGTAAACATTAATATTTGTATCTTCTCTTCCATATAGGAATGCCTGTCTCTGGTAAATTGATTGCCATACACATGAAGAATATTCTTGTTAAGAGTAAATATTTTAGAAAACTCAATGAGGTGTTTCACATCTCCCAAAAACCATGTTACGGGAAGCATTTTTCCATCCTTGTAAATAAATAGCTTTGCTGATACTGGTCTTTTTAATCCATTTTTTAGGTCATACAAATTTTAAGTGTTTGCACCATAGTTGATGTCGGGAAACTGCCAGCTTTTGCAAATCTCTAGTCGGAGTTAAGACTAGTAGATTTCCCACTATTGCCAACATGGAAAGAAAAAATAGGAAGTGAAGCAAGAAACAGGCCTCAAACCTTAAAATCTTAAAGCTATTCATGGAGAGATGAGAAAGAAGTGAGAAATGAAGTAAGAAACCAAGTTGGTGTGAGAGTTTTTGCTTCAATGATCAAATTGGCAGGGATCAGGCTGAAAAATAAGAAAATCATGAATTTTGGGGATAAGTGCTTCCTAATGTGTCTAACATGTGAGATTTATACCCACCTAAGGGCACCCAACGGGCTTTGGCTCCAATCCTTGAAGCTGAAGACCATGCCTTCGTCTCCATTCCAAGACCTGCCAATCACCACTTCTTACCAGGCAGCAAGGGCATTATTCTTGACAAATAAACCACTGAATGGTCCTGTTTTAATCCACCAGCCACTGAGAAAATAGGAATTCTCGGAGGTGACTTCCAGAGCCAACTCCATGGAGCACACTTAAACATCCACAATGATGCAGGCAGGTAACCATGGACGCTTTTCAACCAACCTAGTTGAAACAGGGATGACGATATTCTCTGCCTCGGCAGCCTTTGGGACCCTTGCAACCTGAGCCAGGATTACTTAGAAGTTAAAGTCGAATTGATAGAGCAGATGGTCTGATTTGAAGATCCTTCACAATGGAACTAGTATGAATGAAAAGCTTTATTGATGATCAACCGACAATTGAGAAACAGATAAGCAGCATTTGTTAGAACATTAGAAACATGGTGTTTGTGATGGCACCATCTCCATAGAGGTCGATTCTGGGCTGACCCAATGCAATTAATGGGTAAGCTCGAACTATGTCTATCCTACTTGTGTTCTTATGCGTCATGCTCTCCTCGGTGACGTATCGTCATTGGGGATCCTTCCATTATGGAAGTCTATTGGCTCATTGATTGCAAAGTCGGCCAATTCCTGGATTGGATCAGACCCTTCTGATTTGATTTCGGCCAGGAGACTATCCAAGCCAATCTCCTGCCATAATTGACCGAAATCGGTCGAACCGGCTTGGATCTGGACAGAATGGACCGAATTGGTTCATTCTGGACTGATTTGGGCAAGGTTGTTGGAATCACAGAAAATGCTGCCATGGTGGTCTTCCCTGTCCCACCCTTGCCGACTTCATAAGGGTGGAAGTCACCGGATCCTGTCATATTGGGTCTTGATAGACCTGATATGTCATATATCCGTAAGTTAAGTCACGGATAAGTGATATCAGGTCCATTGGGACTGCCACGGCGGCCTATACAACCTCATTTTGGGACCAAAATCGGCCCCACACGAACATAGTTCGAATCGGAATCCGATCTAGACCCATATTCTGTTTTGTTTTTGTTTTTAGGGCTTTTTGAAAAATTGATCCGGACTGATTCCGGATCAGAAATCCTCTTGGAGAATCAGCCGATCAGATCCCAATTTGATTGGGACCCACTGATCTGGGATTTGATTCCGATTCCACGATTCTTGCTATCTGTCTATTGTTGACCAATTTGGTGTAAAGATTTTGGTAAAGAAATCTTTGATTTTTGATTCAAGCGCATGTACTTGTAGGTCGCCTTAAGTGACAAATCTTTGACATGGTTCAAAATCATCTTGCTATACATTGTTGAATATTCCATGCAAGTAGCATTTCTGCCATTCACATAAATAAGATGTGCATTCTTCCTACTATGGGTTCTAAAGGCCTTAAAGTGTCACAGCTGAATGGTCTTTCAAGCAGTGTTTATGCTTGATGAATGATGTTCTTCTTTTGCTACTTCAGCAGGTTGATCATGTATATTTTGAACATTGTTATAAGTGACATTTATAAAGGCTAATGTTAACACTTAACATTTGTTGTCAAGATTCATTCTCTTGAAATATTGATTAATGACTCATGTTTTTTTTTGGGAAATCAATAAGTTAAGCTTAATTTTTAATCGTCTTTTAAGTGTGAAGGTTTGCCTTCATTTTTTTTCATTTGTTCCTGCATTTTCTTGTGGATCTTACCCCAAAATTTAATATGCTACACATGTAGGAATCAGGAGTTAATTTTTTCAACCCGCCTTCTGTATCTTCGGCCAATGAACTTGTCATTGTTTGGGATCCGGAGGTTGGAAAAAGTAATCCCTCTGAGCACAAGCAGCTGAAGCTTGCAAGAAGTTTGACACGCGGCATCATAGATATGGATCTAAAGCCAAGTAGTAATGATTCAAAGTATGCTTAAGCTCTTTCATTGGGTATTTTCATGGATATCTTTTTTTTTTGTAGTTTGCTATGCCCATATCTTGTTGCCGTTCTGTAGTGAACGCCCACGTTCCTTGTTAGGCAGAACCCAGCATCTGTTTTTTTTCTTATGATGATATCCTGTATTGCATTGGGGACGATTATGATGATACCTTGTATTGCATATTTTATTAAATTATGTATTCTCTTTTAGCAGATTTGGCTTTCACTAGGATAACATCCCCCTCCCCCCTGCTCCGCTTTCTTAATAAAGCATACTTTATTTTCTGTTATTTATTGTTTCAACCCTTCAACAAGAACAAAATCTGATGAAAATTTGCCAGTTTGATATATTCTAATAGTTGTTCAATATATTTCTAAAACTGATTTTTTTTGGGATTGAAGATCTATTCAAAGAATCCTGAAATATCCTCCAACACGCTCTCTAAGTGGAGAGGAGAGGCAACTTCTCTGGAAGTTTCGTTTCTCTTTGGTGTCTGATAAAAAGGCTCTCACAAAATTTCTTCGAAGTGTTGAATGGAGTGATGCTCAGGTTTGCTATCATTTGTATTAAACTTAAACCATCTAAATGCACACTCAGTCTTTTATTCTTTTTATTATTATCTGCTATTGATAATTTCGAACTTCTTGCTATGTCATTTCTTTCCAAGACATCTTTTTAAGGCTGCTCAATCATGTGGTTGACTCAAGTGAAATAGAACAAAACATATTCTAGGCACCCTGATTTATCAAGGCAGGCGAGGACATGAGAAGCACATGAGGAAAAAGTGTAGAAGATGTGATGGTTCTGATGACTTGATGATCGGACTGATGACTTTGTAACTTGGATTAAGAAGTGTACATCTGGCTTCTCCAATCCTGCTGCTTTTAACTGGTCTTCTTTCTTGTCAAGAAAAGTTCACAGACGTTAAACGTGGCAATGCACTCATTTTTCAGCCTTGTTTATTCCAACTCAAATATTTTGGAACATTGCAGAAAGAGTCCATTGAACCTTTTCACTTGGTTGAATTTGGATAGTCCACGTTGAAATTTCCATTGCTTTGCAGATAAATACAACATGCTTGAGATGACCTCTAATGAATTTACTGGTTAAACCTATATAATTTCACTGGTGGAAAGACAATAGATAATTAACCTGAAAATGGACTGAATATGACTCAAAAGCTCTAATCCACTTGCAGCCACTTCGTCCACCCAGTTATTCAGCATAGTTGAGCAACAAGGTCTACTTTTATAATACATTATTACTGGTTGCTTCTAAGCCTGTCCCCGTGCTATGCTCTCCATTTTACTGAATTGGTCAAATCATATCCTTCTGGAAGTGGATGGCATTGGAATGACATTAAAAGTCAATGAGAACAAAGTGTGACATTAAGTTTAACATAGGCTCACATAAGGTTCCTCTTATTTGAAGTATGGAAGGTCTCAACCACCCTTGTCCTTCAACAAAGAAAAGGTTGTCCTATGGATTGCATAATCGGTCGAACTTGATTGGAATCAAACAATTCTTGAATCAGATCGGTCGATGTTGATCTATTTTTGGCCCGAAGCACCGATTTAGACACGATTCCCAGTGGAATCGGTTCTGAATCGGTCAAATTAGTTTGAATGGATCAGTTCTTCCAAATTGGTGTGGAATCGGGCGATTTTACCTATTCGATTGGAAGTTCTTAAGTCCCGTGATCGATTTGATATGGATTCAATATCATTGATATGAAGGTGATATCAGCCTGATTTCACCCGTACCACTCTCTCTCCTCTTAAATCGGCTAGGGCACGGTGATTCTGGCGAATCCGGTGGCAATTCAGGTGAATCTGGCGGTGATTCCGGCGGCATTTGCATCGATCTTGCAGTGATTCCTCTACCATTTGGCATTTCCGGTGGCAATTCCTCCAATAATCTGCGATTATGACTGTGATTCCTCCAACCAGCATTCTTCAAGCGATTCCTTTCCCCCTACACCTCCAGTTTGCCGATACATTTACCTTTGAAACAATCCACCGATACAATCACATCTGAAACATCCTCTTAAGGGCTGTTAGCCCCCCTCTCCCTAATCTCTTTAAGGGACCCTTTAACACTGTACGGACCAAAACAACCTCTTGAACACTGTACATCCCCCCTTGCAGCATGACAGCCCCCTTAACAGCTCGGTTAAGTGGCTGTTCCGAGCCTCCTTGCCCCCTGGTTCCAGGTTTCCCTTTAATCGTTGTATTTCTTAATTTTTTTCAAATATCTTGATTTATTGTTTATTGTAGACCAAGAACTCAAGACGCAATGACCAAGCAAGATGCATCTACTTCCTGTGACATTGAGTGAAAACACTGCTATATGATGGATTTTAACTCAAGATGCCGTCGTCTCCTCCAGACGAAGAGGGAAGAGTCGACTGGGGTTGCTTCTGCAGACGCCGGAGTGGAGGGAGGCCACCTAAGCCCTAGCGGGGCTGTGCGCACGGACGTGGCCGCGGATGCGGGTCCTCTTCTTTTCCTTCTCCTTTCTTCTCCATCCGATAGGGGTCCGAGAGGGGACTTCTAGCACTGGGGTGATCGGGTGGAGGTACTCGGGGATCGTCGAAGGTGGGGCAGAAGGGCGGAGGTGGTCGACGTCGTCGGAGACGTTGAAATGGACGGAGACGGAGGTAAACGGTGTCAGCAGGGTTCAAACTCGAACTGGTGAAGGGGGAAGGGGAAATAATGACTCGGAGGCCGCTAGACGGAGGAGGAGGAGAAGGCACCCATGCCAGAAGGTTGCGAAGAACCGGTCCTCACCGGAGGTGGAGTCAGACGACCTCCATTGAGGAGGAGGTGAAGAGAAAAAGGGGGGCAGCGCCCCCTGCACAAGGGACAGCCCCCTTAGGGTCCCAAAAATTCAACACTAACTCTCTCCATTCCAACAAGTGAGCCCTCTTAAATAGAGGAGCCTATTACAAATAAGACATCCTAAATGACTATTTACATACATGTCCTCGTAAGGACCCAAATTAAAAGAAAAGACTAAAAATAAACTTTAAATATTTACAATGAAGTCCCAGAGGACGTAAATGCAAATAAACCCCAAAATGGACCGGACCGGGTCCCCATCAGAATGTGATCCGAAGTTCCTAAAGATTAAGATCATGGGTTAATAAAAAAATTCTATCTCAAAATCTGAAACTTCACAATCTGCAATATCAACTTAAGATCAAATGTCCAGGTACTTACGTCAGATCTATGATCTAATAAATTTCAATCAAACAAAGGACGCTAAAGGTCAAAACTTAGAATAATCTGCATGTCAGACATCCTAAAGTTCCGATATAATAAAAGCCATTTCCATCTTAACTGAATGACTTGAATGGAGACCCTTAAAATACATCAAATTCAAATGGGAAAAAGTCAAGGAAGGCAAAAAGCCAAATCAAAATAAAATAAATCTCCAAAGATAAAAGACATTAAATCAAACCAATCAAATGTATCTTGATAAATCATAAATCAAACTGAAAATACTAAGGTTTCATTGAGTTTATGGGGTTATTTCTCCCATATGTTTATTTTGTGGATGTATAGTTCCTGTTTATGAGTTGCTATGACAGCCAGTCAAGGGTATTTGAATAAATATTCAATGTAATTAACATTAGAACTTTGCAAGTTTGATAAGGACTCGGGGAGAGGTAAAAAAAATTCAATGAATTCAAAAATCTTAATACATATGTTATATATCATGAATTAGCTAATATTCATATGGAATATCACATATTTTTGTAGTTGTTAAAGCTAAACCAAAAGAAAATATTTTTCCAGCCGTGAATTTTCTTAGACTATTTTGAAAATTTGAGGTTACATCACCATGAAAACAAATAAATAAATCGGATCTTCAATAAGCATGACATTAGTTCTCTGAGGTTCAAACAATTGTCTTACCTTTGTGCTTCTTTTGTTTTAGTATTTTTACACTTATTCTTTAGTTACTTCTGAATTGCTAATTTGCTATATTTTGTATGTTAATTTTTGTTTATTTTTTCATTGGGAGGTGACATTTGAACCACAAATTAAGGTGAATTCTTTTTTGTTCTAGGAAGCAAAGCAGGCGATAGACCTTATGCGACGATGGGTGATGATTGATGTAACAGATGCGCTTGAGCTTCTGTCTCCTGTTTTTGAAAGTGAAGAAGTTAGTATTTAGTTATTCTACCCGGACATGCTTGTTGATGATGCTAATATTTTGTTCAATGCTTTTTGCAATATAATCATATGGGGGTTCTGAGGTTTCTAAATTTGTCTAACATGGTTGCATATTTGAACTTGCTTACTAAATTGGATTACCACAGATCATATGCATTTAACTGCTTGCTGACTTTTCAAACACTTCGCAAGCACTTCAAAAAAAGACTTTCCTGCATTGTATTACTTTTAGTTTAGCAGGGTTAGGGACTTGGCAACATACGCTTAAATCTCATCTACACCTTTTTTTAAGAGCCCAATTAACATTTACGTAACTTGTTGCATTATTGACCTGAATGATGATGTTTATTTACCTATTTTTTTTAAGTCCATAGACTCTTTTAATTAATAATAATTTTTATTTTTTTACTCAAGTTTGTATTTCTCTGATTCAAGGATTTTTTTGTGCATCATTTTTAAGAAAATTCAGTTAAAGTGCTACAGTTTTTATATATTGTAGTTTATGTGTCTGCCTAAAAATTGGGCCTCGTTGAGTATCTAGAGTTTGCATTTGTCATTATTTTTTAAACCTTTTTATAAAGAGTAATTGCCATGAATGTTTTCTGTGCATCTGAGTTTGTTTAACTCTGAATAAGAAATAATTCACATACCATGTTCTTTAATAGGTATCATGCTTTATGCTTGTTCTAAGGTGAGTTGAAAAACAGCTTATACAATATTTTGTGCATTGACTGTCCTATTGCTTGGAATTAGATAAAACAATATTTGCAAGGTATATACTTGAACTGGTGTATCAGTAAAATGGTATGAAAGAAAGAATCTGGTTATGCTCTCTTGCTAAACATGAAGTTGTGCTAGTGACCTTGTTTCTTCATATGCTAAATTTTTTTCTTTTCTTCTTCTCTTGTTAGTGTTGGACTGGGGGTTCTTTCGCCCTGACTATTTTCTTGATACCGTAATGCCTTTTCCTTTTCATGACCTTTGAGCATCACCGTGATTCTTCCACATACTTTTTTGAATGTTTCCCTAAGCATATCTTTTGTCCTTGACAGGTTCGTGCTTATGCAGTAAGCATCCTTGAAAGAGCTGGTGATGAAGAGCTCCAGTGTTATTTGCTGCAGCTAGTTCAGGCTCTCCGATTTGAGCGTTCTGACAAATCTCGTCTATCACTTTTCCTAGTTCAGCGCTGTAAGTATATTGCATGATCCAATATCAATTAACTGATGACCTGCATGCACATCATTTGGCAAATGTAGAAAGAAAAGTTATTTTCCTTTCCTTTTCTTATTGAAGCCTACTTGTTTTGCTTTATTTCAGCGGTGTTGCTTAGGTGCAACTAAGATTATAGTTGAGATATCTACTTTTTTTGCCTGTGTGTGGGTCCAGATAGTGTACTGAAAATTTCAGTAATTAATAGCATGGAACCTTTTGGTTGAGTGTTTTTGCTTGAAAATGTATGCTTGGGATAAATTTTTTTTATGCTTGGGACACAATCTTTTTGTGCAATGGACAATATGCTCAGTCTAATACACTTCTTTAATTTTTTAAGCACAAGTTGCTTGTCTTAATGGTTGTGTAGTCTAGTGAGGCTGGATGCTAACTAGCTGTTCCATCATATGCTATCATCCTACCTTATGATTTTCCTGCTGTTAGAACAATAGTTTCTAATTTACAATTTACTAGGAATTGCAGATTTACATTCTTGGATTTTGATTATGAATAATGTGCAAACGATCCATAAACTTATAGATGATTTTCATTTCTAGAGTTATATAAATATTAAAGCAACTATCTATGTAAAATTTCTGTCTTTATCAATGAAAATGCTCTCGCTTTGGGGCAACCCTCAAAAAATGACTTTTATGCAATATTCATGATCTTATACATGCAGATGCAAAAACAATAGTAATTCTAATTTTTGTAGAATCTCATAATGTAATTTTGTCGATTCTTCGGTTTCCTGGTAAAAATTAGATTACCGTCTCTTTGTTTGTAGTGATGCCAGCAGGAGAGTAGAATTTGTGTGCCCATTCAGCATGTAGACAAGGCTTCCTATATAATAATTTTTTCTATAGGAAGGTTTTTTCCCCTCTTCTTGTAGTTTCTAGTTCCTTCACTAATTATTTTTTATTTTTCAGCATTACATAATGTTGAGATAGCCAGCTTCTTTCGCTGGTATCTAACTGTGGAATTTCAAGATCCTGCCTATGCAAAACGGTTTCATTCAACTCATGAAATTCTAGAAGACAACATGAAGAAAGTGAGATGTCCTTTGTCTTGTTTTAGATCTTTGCATAGTTTGTCCTTTCTTTTTTAATTTGTATCTCATCTTCTTGAATTTTGGGTTTTACTTGATTTTGGATTTATATATTTTGAAGGGTCGCTATTTCTCCCCCTTTTATGTGGGGGTATTGTCTCTTGAGTTCTTATAACAGTGAACTGAGGCTATTGTTCGGAAGCTATATCTAACATCAGTAAGGCAGGAATGGATTGGATCAGTTGATTAAAGGGAAGAAAAGCTGATCTAGTATTGGCTGTGATTGGCTCTTTCAAAAACAGAAAAAATAAAAAAAATATGAAAAATATGGTTTGTGGAGTTGGCCGATTTTGGGAACAGTTTGACATAAGCTGGCCTGATTTGGGGAGGGGGGATCGATTCACTCCCAAATTCTTATGGGAATTGGCTGGAATAGCCAGATGAGCTTGGCTCGGGGCTGATTTAGCTCAAATTAGCTGATTCTGATGTCTCCTCACCATAATCAGCTGCTGAGATTGTGGCAGTGCCGCGGTTCTTCCCTGCCTTTGGGTGGGGAAGATGGCCCTATCGGGTCGGATCTGGCAATATCAGGTCCAAGAGGCTTGATATCTTATATTCCAGGGCGGGGAAGATGGCTCCATTGGATCGGATCAGGCATATCAGGTCCAGGAGACTTGATATCTTATATTTCAGGCCAAATCTGGCCCCAAAAGAGTCAGATTGGTCTGGAATCCATGGGAAAGCAACTACCAGGGCTTTTTACGCTTTTCTTCGTGCTTTTGGGTTTTTAAAGAACTGATCCGGACCAATTCCAGATTGTTTTTTCTTTTATGGATGAGTCAGATTGGTCTGGAATCCCATGGGAAAGCTACTGCCAGTGTTTTTTTACGCTTTTCTTCGTGCTTTTGGGTTTTTAAAGAACTGATCTGGAGTCCGGACCGATTTCAGATTGTTTTTTTCTCTTATGGAATCAGCTAGTTTTGCTATTCCCATCTGGATTCTGTATCTGACCAGAATCAGCACTAGTGATCTAGTGGGTAATTCCAATGCCACTTTCCTTGCTCAAAAGAGTATGAAAGATAGAAGATTGGCCAATTCCTGTTTGCTGACCTATAATCTGAGCTGGAAGACAGTACAAACTCTGCCTCTGCATCTTCCCTACCTGTGATGGGTCGTATTGGGTCCATCGAACCCGAAATCAAAATATTTGGACCGATCTGAGGGAAAGTCCAAGGTCGAATCAGGACTATGAAGGTCAATACCATAGATATTAGTGATACAAATATATCTTTTATATCGCATATGAATTGTATCATTTTCTTTGTATATTGCAATTAATATTGTTATTATTTTATATTCACTTGTGTTAAAATCTCTCATAGTCACTTGAAATTGTGCTAGATGTCACCTTCGTATTTTTAAACAAGTTTTAGGGGTTTACATATTTTTTGGGATTTATCATGATTTTTTTGATTTTTAAAGAAAAAATTAAAAAATTGTTTTATATCAGTATTCTTCTCGGAGAATTGGTTTGGATCGGACCGATTCTATCTGATCTGGAACGGATTTCGATCTGGCAAACTTCGGTCCTGCATCACTTTCTTCAGAAGAACTTGGCATTTCATAGCTTCTTGGTTCTTTTCCCGTCAAGGCGTTCTGTCCCAAGACAGGGACATTCCACAGTTCGTCTAAGCTGAGCTTGTAAGATTTCTGGTCATGGTTGCTTCTGTTGTTGGCCCAGGGATTGGGGTCCCTCATCTTTTTTCCTTTTTTGGGGTATCCTTTTCTTTTCTTCCCTTTCTCGATCTGCTTCTTTCTTGCTACTGTCTTGGCAGCCTTTGCACTGTGCTGTTTCTCTATTCTTATTTAATGAATTGTGTAGTCTTTTTTACTACCACCTTCTAGAAAAATGCTGGTACCTGGATTTTGTCTTTGTCTTCCTTGGATGATAGTATACAAATTGTTGTCCATCTGGCAATCTCTTTTTCTTCATGGTAATGTATCTGTATGGAGCAGTCTTATTGATGTTTTTTCTGTTGAGTTAAACACTTCTCATGTTTTATGGTGGATCGACTCCTTGTTTCGTTCATCTGATTAAATGTACATGTTAAATCTAATTGCACAATTGACGTTTGTTCATTTATTGCACCTCAAATATGCACCTTTTTATGTAAATGAAAGTGTAATTGCAACCTTATATATATATTCTGTCATGGTCAGAGAAGAGTTTTCTTGAGAATTTGCTACTTGATTGCGGACATCTTAGTAGAATGTTCTTTTCACTGTGCATTTTTTGGACAAAAAATGGTCATATTTTTTATGATTTATTTTTCCCTTTTAAATATTTTATCTTTTAGAATTGTAAGTATTATAAATTTCATGCATGTTACGCATTTGAAGGTCCCAATTTGAAGTCGCATCACAACCATCAGTCGTTCAAGTTGGTCACAGGACCTGTATAGGCTGCGTCCGTGGAATAACAAGAAGTATCAAAATTAATTACATAGATCAGAGTGCATGTACTAGGATCAAATCACTATATGTTTGTCTGTACATCCTAAAAATATTAATGTAAATTTTTTTGCTCAGATTAAATTCAAGTACAAAGGAAACACAATACTTCCAACTACGACCTTTCCCTACTCTTCTTGACTCGACCTGTCCAAGACACCAAGATCAGTTCACTGGGGCACATGGATCAAAATCACAAGAAAATGGGACAATGAGAAAAATTCACATGTTGCAGAAAAATTAAATGAGCAAGTATAAAAATGCATTGAAGCTGTGCAAAAGATTCCATTAAATTCTAGATTATCAAGCAGACAATCTATAAGAATTAAAACAGCCTCTTTTGCTTGATATAAAGTCATCGACGCAAGATACTTTGTAATTATGAAATTAAAGTATTAGATGTGATAGGACCCTCCTGGTACTGTTACAATCTTGTAGTCTCATTCACTCCATGTGACTGAACAAAATTCTCTTCCTACGTATTGACATGAAGGGACATCACAAAATATAACACAATGCATAATGGAACAGAAGTTTCAGAACTCCTAGAACATAATAAGAAAACAAAACTTCATACAACATAGAACAAACCTCCTCCTGCTCAGAAAGAATTGAATAGAACTCAGAATGGGAGTTGCAATGAGGTTTCATGACACATGTTTAATTATTTAGCGGCATAATCCCAGAACACTGAAGATACTCTCGTTGGAATTAGTTGTTTGGGGTTTTCACATGCCACACAGTTAAATTTCAAACAGCTTTGGAAAAGTGAAGTTAATAGAACTTGACTGAGCTCGAACTGTGGACCATCAGCATCAACCAACATCATTTCATAATTTCAGAACAGTTAAAGGAATTTTACTTTACATATGGTTTTAGACTTGCATAGAAACTTCATAGAAACAAGATCTAATAAAATTATAAAATTGAAACAGATAGTTCAAGCTTCAAACCGAAGAGAAATACAAAATAATCTACCTAAAAAGCTAAACTTTTCTCTTCTTTTATTGTTTTCTTGTTCCTTTGTCTCTTCTTTAAGAATCAGACCACAAGAGAGTTTGGAGAAGCAATCCTTGAAGCTCTCTTTCTCTCTCACACACGCACACACACCAAGTGGTAGAGGAGAGAGTCCACTCATCCACTGGTGGCAGGGAAGGAAGCACCCTAATCCCTAATTGTAGGAGTTGAAGAGTCATGATATTTCACTGTATAATGCTCAACTCAACTCAAGCCTTATTCCCAAATTATTTGGGGTCAGCCAAAAACCAATGCGTATTCATTCTATACTACGAGTTGCAAAACCACCTAGAAGCTTGTGGATACAAATGACTTATGAAACTATTGAGACTGTATATACTTAATGTATATCCGTGTGTATGTGTCTGTGTACATTTATGTGTACGTCTATGCAACTATGCATATACTTAGAATTTCCTTAAACTTTTGTACAAAGTCCTCAGATAACAGTATGATAATGATCTGTGTTATCTCATATCTGAGGCATGAGATGAGGGCATGACCCTCAATTCATGTTATTTACTCAAATAATAGTTTAGATCTAGGATTCCCAAATTTGTTCTTGGTTTCATCATGGGAATTATGTTGACAAGATATCTCTTTAAAATCTTGGAAGATTGGTATAGCAACATTGTGTATTTTTACATGTAAATGGTAGAAAATTGATAACCTATCAGATCTAGAATAAAAAATGTGATAACAACAAAATATGACTTAAGATTGGTGAAAATAACAGAATTACTACAGCAGAAACTTGGAAACTTCCGCTGATTAGGAGTAGAAAAAATAAACAAAAGTAGGGAATCCATCCATGACATGGGCATTTTTCTGCCATCTTAGTTTGATGAGTTAGAGAGCTAGCAGCGAAAGTGGAATTAGAAGGGTTTGAGTGATCAGTATAGATAGCATATATCTTGTTTTTCAGAGCCTTGGAGAGGTAGACATTCTCATGGGATCTTGAGAGGTTACTAAACATCGTTTAGATATATTGAGAAGTATGGTTATGCCCATAAACATTACAATTGGGGTGTGAGGAAACTACTCATCTACTCATCTTCTCAATTTATTGCTATAAAAATATTTAAACATCAAGTAAATAGAAGAAATTCCTATTAGAATTAACTATTTTGATAATTTAGAGGGGAAAGTAGCTATAAAGGTGCTTGAGGTGTGCCTCAGGGAGGCGAGGCAAGGAGGGGGTGCCTTGCCTTGACTACAATTAAACCCAATCATGGTTTGCCCATTGTTTTTGGATGGTCCCAATTTAGCTTTGATGGGCCCATCCATGACTGAATCTAGCTGGAATCTGCCAGGGTCAGCCGATTTGGTTTAAGCCGGCTCTGCTGGGCTGAGATCAGCCAGGATCAAGTGATCCAGAGCCTGGACTGGCTGATCCCAGTTGGAATCATCTGGATTGGTTGATTCTGGCCTCAGGCTAAGCAGGGCTGAGTGACCCTGATTTCTTTGAACCCAAGGGCTTAAATACTTTCAGGAATTGCACATATAGCTCAGCCATTAGATAATTACAGTTATAGCCTATCCTCGTGGAATTGTTTATATATGTTCAGGATTTGATGTATCCACATCTTTAAATGGCTGAAATTTTGGGTTCTTCAAAGGTCACTAAATGATTTACTTGTTTTTTATATTGTTGCACTTCTTTTGCTTTTTTTTTGTTTGCTACAACCTGGTAGAAATCTTATTTTCTTCTCACTATTATCAGTGAAATATGCCTCTGTTTCGAGGTCCACCTTCCAAAGAGACTTGTTATTTTGTATTGTTTCAAGTTTTACTGTCGGTACACATCTTTCAGTTGGCTACTGGTGTCAATGGAGCTGATGATGGTATCAAATTGTGGGAGAGTTTGGTATGCCAGACTGGACTGACAGCTCAGCTTTGTACAATTATGAGGGATGTGAAGAGTGTACGTGGGGGTACACAGAAGAAAATAGAAAAGCTAAGACAACTTCTCTCAGGTCTTCTTAGTGAACTTACCTACTTTGAAGAGGTACGCACAACTTACATTTTCTTTTTCCATGAGCATTGCTTATGTGATGCAAGGTTCATGTTTTGCTCATTGATGCAGCCAATTCGCTTACCTCTGGCACCAGATATACTGATAACTGGGATTGTACCAGCAGAGTCATCAATTTTCAAGAGTGCGTTAAATCCACTTCGTCTCACTTTTCAAACAGAAAATGGTGGTCGTTGTAAAGTAATATTTAAGAAGGGGGATGACCTTCGCCAAGACCAATTGGTAATAACTGAAAAGCATCTGAAGCCTTTCTGTGTCATCATACTTCTGGTGTAAAACATTTTTGTATCCTCCTTTTTCTGCACCAAAACATTTCTTAAATAAGAATGGAAAACTATTGATGTTCTTCACGAGAATTTTGTTTCACCTCTAGTGTCATTTTGCTAAATGAGTGACCTTCCTGGGAAGGCTACCATTTAGTATGGTTATTGGGATTTGGGGTTGCTAGCTCTCACTTGATTGTTAGAAAATGATATCAAGGTTATAATTATAACCCAGCCGGGTGTAGAAATTAAGTGACACACTAGACAAAGCGCCATGCTATGGGAGCCACCTTTGGAATCTAAGATGGAAGTGTCATGTTTGACAGTGTTACATGTTGAGAGGCACCTTTCGAACCTGTGGGGGCTACCCTACCTGCCTATGCATTGGAATATAGTGTGTAAGAGGTCTTTGAGGGAAGAATTGCGGAGTGGGATCGGAAAATCACCCGATCCAATGGGAGAAAAACTATCCGGATCATTCTGGACCGGTTCTTCAAAAGACCAAGAAAAGAACGAAACGTAAAAAAAAATCTATATCAAGCTTTTTTATGAGATTCCAGTTCTATCCGGCTCTTTTGGGGCTGGAATAGGGCAGAAATTAACTGCTTCTGGACTGGCAGCGCCACTGTTCACCGGAATCGGTCTAGTTACAGCCGATTTGAGTCGAATCATTCCCCATTTAGGCCAATTTAGCTGATGTTGTCAGGTATCTGGCTGGGATCAGGTGTCCTGACCAAAATCGGATTGGTGGGTGCGGATCCAATTTGGGAATTGGCTGAATTTTGAACTGATCTGGCTGATTCCGTGAATCATGCTTTGACGAGAATGTCATTCCTTTAAGTGGGATAGATTGTAACTTCTCATGTAACATGTTTTAAGTGAATAAATTAAAAAGTTACCAACAACTTAGGCTAGTCATTTTCAGAGGTTGAGTTAAGACCATAGATTGCGGAATCGGTTGATTTGTGGGATTGACCGATTTCTGGATCAGATCGGCCATTGCCGATCGATTCTCTGCCAAAGGACCGATCCGGAAAAAAGTTTTGGCCAATGATTCCAAAATCGGAATCGGAATCAGATTGGTGTCCAATTCCCAGGAATCAGTCGGAATCGGCCGATTCTTGGGAAGGAAATCGATCTGGATCATTTTTTTTAAATTTCATCAAAAAATTTAAAAAAAATAGGAAAAAATTGAAAAATAGGAAATGATCTAGAAAAAAATCTAGAAATAAGATTAACATGCATACACATGGAATAATTGCTAATGAACATGAAGATATATTAAGTACATGTTGAGATGCAAAAACTATAATAAATTTTAACCGTATCACATGAAAACATAAAAATAGAAATATACATGTTGTCAATCTAAGGCCAATATTCATGATATGGATATTGGCCTTTCTCTTGTTCTTGTTGTCAATGCTCCTCAGTTGTGTCTAGTCTTCTATTAAGTGTGAGAGCATATCTATATGAAAATAATGACGATGCCATGCTATCCAAGTCGTAAGCATCGGACTGTGGGATGTAGGTAGGCTCAGGTGGAGGAATCAACGGCTGCTGAGGATCGTAAAACGTTGGATATTGTGGCTCCATATAATGCTGCTGTGGTGTCTGCTCATCCAGCGTGAAATACGACTTTGACTGCCGTGAATCAGGTGACTGGGTTGCTGATGGCTGCGTCGGTGGTATGCACTCATCGTGATCATCAACTGAGGAGTGAGAAAGAGTATGTGTGCTGTCATCTGGACTCACAGGTTACCTGATCTCCAGCTTTCTTCTCTTCACATCTTCAGCTATCTCTGATGTCCCATCACAACCCAAAGATTTTTTTAACTATGAAAATCCACCCATTTTTCGTGTTGTTACTTTTGTTTTCGTTTGTCTAGACTACGAATAGGTTGGGTAGCGGCGGCTGGGACTGGAGCTGAGGCTAAAGTTGGAGGTGGTTGCTGTATAGCTGCTGGGGCAGAAGAAGGTCCTGCTTGAGTCTGAGAAGCATGTGGAGCTGGAACATCCTCCTCGGCCTCATTACCATCCAACTCTCCTTCAGCTCCTGCATGGTCATCAGGATCAAACTCAACTGGATGATCCCTGACTGCCCTCTCCTCTATCTAGGAGGCAAGTGCATGCTCCTCTTGGAATATCTGATCCATGTCCAGCTCCTCAGGTGGTGGTGTGGTGGAGGTATGCCTCTGCTCGTATGGACCACCTGCAAACCGTGCAAATTGCTCCTTATAGATCTTTTGTCGATCCTTGATATTCTTGATGCGTAGCCTCATATTGTAATGACAGAAGACCAACTTCTCCAGTCGGTCTGAGGTCAACATGTTCCTCCTCTTTGTATGTATCAGGTTGAATGTACTCCAGTTCCTCTCACAATGAGAGGAACTAGTGCTCTGGCTGAGTAGCCTGATATCAATGATAGCAAGTGGATTTTATCCACTTCTGGTGTTCACCTGAACCCACCACTCAGTTGCAAAAAAGAAAGAAAGAAAGAAAGAAAAGGCAAACAATCAGCCCAGTATTTTCAATAACTTATAAGATAAGGAAATAAAATCTTCATCATAAATAAGTATACCAGGTGACACTTTGTCATACGAATATCTCAAATCAGCATCTGAGTATACTCTGACCCTCATCTTATACCTTTGTATCTGAAAAATATTTTAAAAAAATATTAGTTGTCTAATAATTTTAAACTCCAAATTATTGATTAAACTCCAACTTATTTCTATCTCAGCTTCTATCCTGTCCTATTGAGATCGGCAGAGATGCTAAATAACAGATAGTGTACCCCGCATCACCTCGTTATCGTTCACCACCTGTCCTCCATATTGGTTGTGGGGGTTCAAAAAGTATCCTGCAAAAATTTATCAATTAACATTATGAATAAGACACTTATTGACTAAACTTAAAGTAGGTAAGCACAAATATTTTTAACACCCACTAACTTGCAGGATGGACATCGTGGTGCAAAGTCTTGTCCCATCGGTCATCTATGATCTTCTGCCATTTTTTGTAACATCTGGGATTCTTCTCTTTTATTTTGAGTTTTACCCGTTCCATTGCATCATACAAGGTCCCTATCTGGTTCCTGTCATTAGAGTTTACTAGTCTCAGCACAACATCCAGTGACTCTATGATTGCCAGGTAGTAGGCAATCCTCTCCTAAAATCTCTTGTCGGTGATCTGCCTCTGAGATCTAACAAGAATATCCAGCTGGTCTTGCTTGTTATGCAGGTGATCCACTATATAATTATAGTACTTCTCGGACTACGTGAATCTAACCAGTGTATGTCTGTGTCGGTGTAAACTCTCCAGTGCAATGAAGTTCGTGGCAAAACATGTAGGACCGGGCCTAACAAGATTGTGTTCTCCTGTGTGTGATTTCATAATACGTAGTAGGCAAAGATGATAATAAATAAATGAAGTGATCATCTGCACTTGCCTGACAAGGGTAAAGACACTCTTTTTTGTCTATATCCTCTAATATGAGATCAATAGAATGTGCCGCACAGGGCACCCAGAACTAATGCTGCCTCTTCTCCATCAACTTCTTCCCAACCGCCTTATACGAGGGTTCGTTGTTAGTGACAACCTGAACCACATTCTCTTTCTTAATCTCCTCCACCACAACATCCATCAAAGAAAAAAATGTAGTCGACATTTTTAATCTTCCCAGAAGTATCCACCGACTTCGAAAATATGGTCCCCTCAGAACAATACACCAAGAAGTTTATCATTCTCTTCTTGGTGATACCTGTTCACTCGTTACACATAATCGTGCAATCCCTCTCCTTCCACATCAATCTAAAGTCATCCATCTACTTCTTCAACTCCTGCACCTCCTCCTCCAGCTCACCACCATATATATGCTTGTTGCTCGGGACTTGCAGACCCGGTCCAGTCTCACCCACGGCATCTGGAAGTAAAGGCTGGTGGCTGCATCTGTTGGAATGCCTACATTAAGTTAAAAAAATTGGATTATGCAAAAACAAGGTTAACTAAATATGTTCACACACATAAAAGCCATTTTAAGAGTGATACCTACATGTAAAAATCACTTCACAATGTGGCGAACGGCTCTCTTTGCAGTCGTTCTTGTTGCCTTCACTCATTTCATGGCTTGTTTAATCCCTATCTGTCCAGTGTTTTGTTTCCTAAATAGATACTCATCACTCGGTGTAAACTGAGTACTGACAGAATGGCGGTGTGGCTCTTGTCTCCATCCCTCACTCTCCCGGTCTCGAGTAGGGCGAGCTGATGCTGATCGGCCAAGAACTGGGTCAGCTCTGGACCCTGACTCTCCTGCTCCCCTCCTCCTATCTTCCTCCACAGTAGATGCACGCTTGCTAGCATGCCTAGCATGTCTAAGCTCGCAGTCTATGAAGTCGTCCTCACTCTCTGGCTTCGACTTGGCTGGTGCCTTCCCCTTGTCTTTTCCTTTGTATGTAGACAAATATCGGTCTCTCCTCCTCTCAAGTAGTTCACCGTGCAACTCCTCCCTCTACTCAATCCTAATAGACTGTTGAGAGGCTCTACCTGTCATGTAGCCTTTCATCTCCTCACTCTTCCCCCTCGGCACCTTATCACATTTTTTAACATTCCCACCTGTTCCAGCAATATGCGGTTTCAGCCGGAACACACCCCCGTTCATCTCCTTCCCATACCACTTGCATTGCACTCTTTTTCTAGTTGTGTCTATCATATGGCCGTGTTCCTAACACATGTCAGAAGGACGTGCTGGTGCTACATCACCCTGATCGGCCATTGCTTATACCTGCAAAAATTGTAAACAATTCATAAAAAATTATTAGACATCCTATAAATTATTTTAGGGGCTGTTCGAGAAGCAGATAGCTCGTCGAACAGACTATTCGATATGTTTAGAGGGTTACATCTTTGCCGGAAAGGGTCGTAAATTAACGTACGGGTTTCCAGAATTGTTCTTGTACAAATAACATTCAATTGATGTTCTTACAACTTGAACGGAGTTATTCGGTCAGAAATCACTGAGTTTAACCATGCTCGGACTCGTCGAAATTGCGTAAAAATAGGCGTACGGGGTTTCCGGAATTTTTTCCGTACAAAGAACATTCAATCGATGTTCTTACAACTTGAATGAAGTTGTTCAGTTGGAAATCACTGAGTTTAACCATGTTTGGAGTCATCGAAAACACATAAAAATTGGCATACATGGTTTTTGACGAAGAAATCTTATCGACAATCTTCCAAGGATCGAAGAAGAGGTTGAATCGAGGTGGATCGGAGCTTGGATCAGCGGAATCCCTTTAAGGGATCGGTTGGAATCGTCAGAATCGTGCCAGATTCGGCGTTGACAGTTGGGATCGAGCTCGGAATCGTCGGATCAATCGATTCCGAGGGTTGAATCGCCTTGGAATCACCGCTTTGGTCGTTGCAGCCTGCTGGTTGTGTGGGAAACTGGGAATTGACCATGAGCAGTCGATTCCGGCCCTTGGCTAGAATCGGTTCGATTCCTGGTTTGGAATCGATCCGGGAATCGAACCAGACCGGACAGACCGATTTTTGGTGGAATCGGCCGGATCGACCGATTCCAGGCTGAATTGGTCGGAATCGATCTGATTCCGACCGATCCAACCGATCCAAACTGATTCCAGCGAAATTCCCCTGGAATCGGACCTTCCGTAGGGGATCGGTCGATCGACCGATCTGATTCCGGAATCGGCCGATTCCGATCCGATTCCGGCGATTTTACAATTAATGGTTTCGGCAGAATCAACTGGGATTGGCCATATTGGTTGGGATCGGATTGGAATTAGAATTGGATCAGCCAGATTAGAATGAGTTCGGATCGGAATCGGAATTGGAATCAGATTGTTGTTTTTGCTATTCCAGTTGGATTAGCTATGATCGGTTCGGATTGGATTGGAATCAGAATCGGAATCCATTTTTTTTACTTACCGATTCTGGATCAGTTTTGTTCTAGTGGATCAGTCGGGATCGGTCCAATCCAATCCGGATCGGATCGGTACCCACTTATCCCGATTTTGATTCCGATCCTGCGATCCGTGGTTAAGACGATGTACATGCTTGGTTGTGGTAGTTGCTGAATAGGTGACATTTTTGATAAAACTACTTATTACAATGGTTGGTTTTTTCTATACATATGGCGGGTTTTCATGATCAAAGATCAAAGGAGAAGAAAAGCCTCCTATCCTAGTTGGATTTAAAGAAAGCTAGCCTCTGTATTGCACTTGATGGGTTTAAGGGAAATTAGATAACATGGGTCAGAAATTGCATTATGATATCTTGGTTTAGTGTCATTTTTTTCAATGTGATAGGTGTTGGACTGTATGGTTGCCCTAAAGATTAATACTAGAGTTGAGTTGCTGATAGGTGTTAGACAAGTGGGCCCTCTCCTATGTCCTTGTGTTGATGTGCTGGGTTTTTAGAGCTTTATGGGATATACTTGAAAGATTGAACTTGATTTAAGGTGCTGAGATCATAAAAGACAAGGATAAGTTGGCTCACATTTAATGTGTTGACAATGATTCGATATTTTCAGTTGGTCATGAGTAATGTTGAGAGTTCTATTCATTTTAAATACTTTATTATTTTACTGCAAGCTAGGGATGTTCATGGGCCAGTCTGGTTCAGTTCAGCCTCAGAGAAAATTTTCTCAACCCTAACCAAACGAAACCAATCTAATTTTGCTTGGTTTGGGTTAGCTCATGTTGACCTGAAAGTAGGTAAATTTTAAAAAGTTCATATAGCAAAAGAGGCAACACATCAACATAATACATGGGAATATGAAACAATTTTATATTAAGGCCCTAGATTCCTGAATGTCCATTACATGAAAACTGTGATGGCTGAAGCCCAAGTTTTCTGCGGCTCTTTTAGGCTTGATGGTTATCATCCAATAGGAAAGGCTCACAGCAGACTATATGGGAAGAGTGAATGCTGGCCTTGCCAATTTATATCTTTCTCGACCCACGGTACTTGGGGTTGGGGTTGGGTCATGAATTGCCAAGGCTGATCCTTATATTGGATTTCATATGCCTATCTGATCTTGGAATTGGTCGATTATGCAACTCATGTCTTCATGGGATTGCTGCCAAGAGGCAGTGGAGGGGAAACACATTGCCACAGCGGGCGGGGAAGAAAGCTGGATCAGGTTTTTTGGACCCAATATGACTAAGATCAGCTAACTTCCTATGTATCATGAAGACATGGGCGGTGGCGCCGCTACCCCTCTACCATCTCCCAGTGCAATATCATGGGTATCGGTTCTGGATCCGTCCAGAATTGACCAATCTAAGCCCAGCCAACCGAGCTTAACCTAATCTCTGTGGAAATTGACTCTGGGATCAGGCTCCCCTCCAAGGATAAGATCAGTTGATCCAATTTGGATCAGTCATCCTGCAAACCATTTTTTCACTTTCTGAATCATCAGAAATGGGGCACTACTATTACTCTTGTATAGTTTTGCGGACTACATGGCTGCTTTGCATCAGCACTGTAACTTGTGGTTGGTCCCATGTCGGAGATGTTTCCTGCATGGAGCTCTTTATATTTTCATTTTCTGGGAACCTGCTGTTCTGTGTGCTGGTGAGCTGGCCTCATGTTGATGAACTTGTGGTTCGGTTTTATCAGGGTAGGTCAGTTTATGTGGGTCAGTGTTTTTTAAAACCTGTCTGACCTGACATTGATTCAAAAACTGAACCTATCTGTTAATATTGGATAGGTCATGTTTGGGCCTTGGGTTAAGACTGAATTATGAACAACACTACTGCAACCTACACTTAACAGCATCGCTACAAACTGTCTGGTTCGGTTTGTTTTGCTTTTTTATCATTTTTGTGATGGATGCTTCAAGAAAAAGCATTCAACTGTCTCCAGAATGCACCGTAAAAAAGGAAATGAAACGAAACCACAAGGACAGTAGCGGCTTAAAGTTATTTTACACTAAACACCAGCCTCAGGTAGAATTGGAAAAATAGAAATCATTTAATAAGATGTTTGGTTGTTTTCTTGAATTGGAAGCTTTCTCACAAGAACAATGATGTCTCTTTAGGTCCCATAAAGGGGACATAATCATTCTGGTGAGAAGGTTTATAAATTAGGAAAACAACCAAGCATCGATATCAGCTGAACTATTAGTTTTCTGTATCAGATGGTAGGTGAGAGAATGGTGTGAGGTCAAGGCTCATCAGCTTTGTACTTCTGTCCTCTTGTCAAATGCTGGAGGATCCTTAATCTTACACCATTTTGGTGTTGGTTGTGTTTTGATGTATATTCCCTACCTGGCTACCTGTGACTGATCAATCTGGTTTGTGATCGCTCCTCTCATGTAATTATTTTTTATTTCTTTTAATGAATACTTGGTATCAACCACTGTCAAAAAAAATTAGCTTCTAATCATCTCCTTCAAACATAATATCACACTGTTTACTTCTTAGGCAAAAGATATTCTACTCAATTTTAAATCCCACGTGAAATGTCAGATGACTGTGTGTTCTGCATATTTTGCCTGCCATAAACCTACTGAAGATACAGCAGATGCTATTCTTCCGTGACCCTTTCTTTTGCCTGGATGCCTTTTCAGTCTTTATCTCTCTGCCATGTCTCTCTTAATGATTCCTGTTGGAGCTGTTTGCAAGAATACTTGTCGTTCTTGTTTTTGGTGAATTATTTGTTTTAAAAGCTTGATGGTTTTATGACTTTATCTTGATCTCATCTCTATTTTCACATTCTTGCAGGTGGTTCAACTGGTTGCTCTGATGGATCGGTTGCTTAAGTCTGAGAACCTTGACTTGTATTTAACTCCGTATAGGGTTCTGGCAACTGGTCAAGATGAAGGAATGCTTGAGTTTATACCATCCAACTCATTAGCGCAGGTAAGGCTAAAGGGACCCATTTGCTATGAATGACAACATACTCTACTTCTTTGATGTGCATGGTGAACTCTGCTATAAAAATGAAAGAATATGCCGGAATGTTACATATTAAAGGAACTGAAAAAAGGAGGGAACCTATGCACTTGTTGACATCCTTGATCACCCTTCTTCTTGTTCAAGTATGTTCTGATTCTTTTAACACGAATGTGGCCAAATGTTTTTTTCCCAAGCTGGCGAATGATAGTTTCATGTTAGCTGGCTTTATTGTTTCTGCAGGCCTCTGTTTCAGGACTATATTCACACTCATATCGGGAAACTTAGTTTAGTCTTTTCTGATTTAATAAAGGTGAGCTAGAGTGCTCTGAAGTCTGATCTATTCTTTTCTTTTCAAAAATGAAAGCCATAAGGTAATACACAACTAAAACAATACTGATATCTATTACCTTTCTGCAGCTAATGATGGTTGTAGAAGATATTCAAATTTGGTGATTACAAGCTGTGCTTGTCTGCGATCAGTCCAGACTAAGCTTGCTTTATAAGTAGGGACTGAATATTAACTGTGCCTAGTCAGCCGATGCATACTGTTCCTGCAATTTATTACACTCTAGGATCTGATCAACAACCTGTTTGGTAACAGTGTTAAACAACTTTATCACTATTAATTATGAAGCTGATATTGAGTCATCACATAAATCATCACACGGTGTTTGGTAAGTAATACCAAATTTGAAACTTATAATACAAACAAGACCTGCGTTGTAATGCATATGTACACCAGTGTCATTTTTGTTATTGATACTCTATCCCTTAGAAATATCAATGTCAAAATTGATTTAGTATCATTTTTACTATAAGCAATCACGGTATAAACTACTGGAGGCAAAAATGCGGGAAGAGCTATCTGTGCTTGAAATATGCTACCTGTTTTATTTCTTTTAGGCCATAATGAGCAGTTCAGAATTGTCAGAGATGCTCTTAGCTTTGATCTTTGGTTTATGTTACTGGATGCATTTTTAAAATAGTACTTTATCTCTCAGATTAAGTTATTCTACCTCATCACACATATCTCTTGGTCCATCTGTTATTTCACAGAACCTGCACTTCTTTTTACATGAGTAAATGTCACCTTTCCTTTTGTTAGCTCTTAATGAAATTTGAATTATTTTGTACTTCTGTTACAACTTGACTAAATAGGGTTCTCATCTGGAGAATATTGTTTTATCCAACAAATTCCATCTGTTTTAGTCCAATATTTTTCATTGTCTTGCAGCCCGTAAAAGCCATTTCTCTTCTTGGCTTGCTAGTGGTTAAAAATTAAAATAACTACTTCTTTTCACAATATTCGACATTGTTTAAATCTTAAAATAATGCCACATTTTTTTTCTCTTTTATGAGGAATACACTACGATGTGGAGTAATCTGGCATTTTTCCTGCAGATATTAGCGGAGCACCGTAGTATAATTAACTATCTTCAGAAGTTTCACCAAGATGATGATGGGCCTTTCGGGATCACAGCTACATGTTTGGAGACATTTATAAAAAGTTGTGCAGGCTACTCTGTTATAACATATATTCTGGGAATAGGTGATAGGTGCGTAACTGCTTAGTGCTTACTACCTATTTGATGCCTGTGATCCATATTGTTGCACCCTTGCATAAATATTGGAAGTTCTTATTATTGCTACAACTTCTCATTTTGATATGCATTTTACTAGTAGGATCTATAACTTCTGAACTTTGGTTGTATCTATTTGTCTTTGACATTCAATATTCTCTGTCAGTTAAGTCAGATGCCCTTAAGAGTAAATTATTTTCTTCTAAATATTTTGTTCATGTAATTTGTTCTCCACATATGATATATAATTGCTTCTATCTACATCTACATGTCTACATGCCCATGTGGCACTACATTTGGTTTCATTCAAAATGAAAAGACACATTATAAGTAGAAAAGTTGACAATAATTTCTCCTAACTGGAAAATGGTCACCTGGATCTATCGTTTGCTGGATGGGCTCCTATTCTGCCTAGAATCGGTTAAAATCAGCCAGGATCAGCCAATCTAGTTGAACCCATGCCTGCCAGAGTCTAAGATAAGATTGGCTGGTCCAAGCCATCCCAGTTAGAATTGGGTGATTCTGGCCTGACACGGCTGAGTTGGCCCGTGCCATGGCTGAATTTATCCAATCCATGACAATTTTTGGTTTCTGTTTGATCAGCCGATTTGGCTGATCAGATCTGATCCTGATCAGTATTGTCCCTGGCTGATCTGGGGTCTGACCCTGCCTTCCTTGGCCTGAAGTCTTGATCTTCTAGTCAATTCTCAGATGGATACATTCATATATTTTGATGTATAAACATTATTCTTATATAAATCATATATTTCTTGCTTTTCATGTTTACTTTACCAGAAAAAATGTCTAAATAAAGGACGATAGGAATTGCTTACTGTTTAATGGTCTTGCTATGGTTCTTGTTTCTCTATTTTTCTGGCAAGTGCCCCAACACTGCTTTCTTATATGAATGGTTTTCAAGATCTACCGATCCAGAGTTGGTATTGGCACCTGTCGACCGATCCGGGGGGGGGGGTGATGGGGATCCGGTTTAGTCATAGTTGTTAAGGTGAACACCTAGGCGCCACTTAGGCGGCGCCTTTGCTCGGGCGCCTTGCCAGGGCTCCTTTTGGGGAGCCCAAAAAGGCGCCCAAGGCACCCACCTTGGTGCCCAAGGCGTCCAAGGTGCGTAGGCAAAGGTATTTTTACATGATTAAAAAAATAATTTTGGGGGGTTTTTCTTCTTGATACCCCCCACAAGGGGCACCTATTTAATGATAGTTTGAACATATTAATATATCTCTCGAGGTCTCCTTAGAATCTCTTTCTCTCCACGCATCTGAGAAACGGGATTGCTGAAACGAGAATATCTTTATAGTACCTTTGATTCCTTGATTTCCTTCACCTATTACTACCCTAACTTGTTAGATGACCTTGTTAAGTTTGCTTCATATATTACCAAATTTATCATGGAATTATCCAAATATTCATCTAGATATTATTGTTTGATAAAAGTTTATAACTTAATATTTTTATGATTATATATGTACAATTGACCCAAGATGCTCAAGATGAAGCTTAGGCCTAACATAACATCTCTTGTATGTCTCATGTTAACAATAGTTCATCCTCTTTGTGTCTACATTTTCTTTTAATTCTCTCACAACTTATTTTGATGCTTCATGAGTTTTTTTGTCCTTTTTGAAGAGATTATATGGCATTCTACATTTAACACATGCATATTGATTGATATTTTCGAGATACAATCTCTCGAAATTTTTCTGAGATTTCTTCTTTTCAATTTCCATGAGATAAAATCAAGATGTGAGATAGCAATCCTTGGATAAGGTATACCGTGCATAAATGAAATCTAAGATCCGATATCTAGAGATTTTTTCAAAAATATCATGAGATCTTCTCTCTTTCACCCTTCCGAGACGAAGTTGAGATCCGAGACACCAATCTTTGTCACTTGCTCCTCCTGCCGTGTTTGCTAACCAAACGAGGGTGACAACCAATGGCAAGAAGATGAAGAAGCTCTCATTCCCCTGTCGGCTTCTTTTATGCCCCTCGAGAGCCCTAGATTTGGCCATGACCCCGTCCAACTGGTGCTTGTCGTGCCCCCTCTTCCCCCGCAGGTGGGGTCCCCTTCATGTGCTCTTGTAGATGCTGTTGCGGTGCCTCCACGATACCTTGGATGAGGCCTTCTTTATGTGCACATGGGAGCTCTGCTGTTGCAGCCATGATCCATGCCACAGGGTGTCTTGATGCCCCCTTAGGGGCATCCTTGGATGGCCGCACACCCATTAGCTTAAGTCACGACCAAAAGGTCCTCATGAGAACTGGGACCCCCATGCCATGGCTCCATCAAGCCACTTTAGCACAGCCCTACACCCCCCCTATGTTGCAAGATGTTCTACAACCCCCTCCTGGGACCTAGGGTTGGTGCGGGCCATTTTTGACCGGTTTTAACCTGGTTCACTTCATTTAGGTCTTTTGAGTGTTCTAAATTTTTTTACAGCATTTTAGCTAGGCTCCAATGCATCGTCCCACAGCAAGGTGAGCTCGATCCTGGAAGGATTTTCCGTTTGGATCGGGCTCTAAGCTTCCCGATCGCCCTCTATCATCTAATTTCAGTCTGATTTTGATTCGACTCTGTTCGAGGTTGGATAGACAGTGGAGGGGGCAGCACCACTGCCCTGCATCTTTCCCACCTCAACGGTCCCATCACTAACTTATAGTTATAGGATTGTGTGACCTGATAACATATGATTCAATAACTGTAGTTACCGCATTGGACTCAATACGATGTCTTCCTCACCCGGTAGGTCTGCAGTGCCACCTCACTGGAGATTGTCGGGGACTGATTATTTATTTATTTATTTGAAGGACCCATCCAGGTCAATTGTGGATCACTTTTCTTTCATCTGATCGGTGGAGCCTGCTGATCTAATCTGGAGTATCTTGTTTACATGTTTACTTGACTTGGGGGGCTTTTTTTGGCTTAATTTCAAAATCTGAAATCTTAGTTTCATGCATAACCTCATTTTATGGTAAAATAAGCACCTAGTTTGATTAATAAGTTTATATATTATTACTTTACTTTTTTGCTTAAAGTTATGTCATATATGTTACTTCTGTTCTTAATAAAGAGATTAAGTCTTAAAATAACTGGCTAATTTATTCAACTTATTTTTACGAGGTATATTAAGATATAATGATAAAAAATGTGTTTAGTAGTTAATTTAGACATAAGGGCAAACAATCTAAATTTACAAACCTCTGACTGAATCAGTGGTTGGATGCGTGTTAACTATTAAGACCAAACAAACAATACCTTAGCCGGTCCAAAGCCCATGCAACTGAGAGGTGACAGTGATGTAAATTCCATCACAATGCATGATATGGATTCTATTTTGATGTAAATATTGGGTATCCTTTATTTTTGATGCATAGCATAGAATGCTAATCTAGTGAGAGTTAGGGCAAGGACAAGGGGCGTTCATCTCAAGCATGATCTGCTGGATTAGCTAATCTGGATTGGAATCAACACTTCTCAACTTGGTCGTAGAAAAGGGGAAGCCTCATCCCTATGAACCCTATCCAATCTTTGGATCGACTGATTCATACTAGGATCTGCTAATCTAGGTTGGATTCAAGCTGATCTGGTTGACTGGCTCAATTGGGCTGAGTTCTATCTTGAGCCATGTTTGGCTGATCCTAGCTTAGTTTGGCCAGATTGATCAACTTGCCTGACTCAGGCTGACTCAAATTGAGTCTAGCTGAGTTGGGCCTAAACAGGCCAGGATTGATCAACTCTTGGCCAATCTTGGGCTTCCAACGGGTTGGGCAGTCTGATCTTAATCTTGGGTTGAGTCACAGGCGAGTTTAGCCTGAATCGGGCTAGGATTGGCTGACTCTTGTTTGACTTTGGGCTTCTTGCAGTTTGGCTGATACAATCTCAATCCAGATTGACCGGGCCATTCATGGGTCCTATCCTGATCTGGAATGCCTTGGCTTTGAATGACACTCCACACTAGCTCTACATTTAAGGGTGAAAATTCTACTTTGACAACAAGGCAGCCGCTTAGGCGTTGCCTAGGGGGTAGCATTAGATATTTATATATGCATGCACATGCATATATAATAAGATGTTAATATTGTAGTGCAGAAGATAATAAGAATAAGAGAGATTGGTATAAATGGTGTGATAATGAAGCTTATGAACAATACAAGATAACAAAAAAAGAAGTAAAAAAGACTATTAGATAAGTAAGAGATAAGACTTTTAAACGTATGTATGAGAAACTTGGTAAAGAAGGTGAAAAAGATATTTGTAATTCATCAAGGATGAGAGAGAGAGGTCTCAAAATCTTAACCAAGTTATATGCATTAAGGATAAATAAGGAAAAATTTTGATCAAATGTGATGGTATCAAAGAAAGATGAACAAAATTATTTTGATACCCTTTTTAATGACAACTTTACTAAAAACTTAAACGACATAGAGAATGTGACAAATCTTTCAATTTTCATAAATTAAAGAAGTTTTGTAGATAATGAAAATAAGATATGTGATAGAGGTAACATTCCTATTGAAGTGTGAAAATATTTAGAAGATTTATGGATGGAATGGTTAACTTGACCTTTTAACAAAATCCTAACATTGGAAAAAATGCTAAATAAATGGAGAAAGAATATTATTATACTTATTTCAAAAAAAAAAAGAGATATCATTGTGCAAATTATAGAGAGATCAAACTTATTAGTCATGTTATGAAATTATGGAAAATGAATATTGAGCAGTGATTACCAAAATGTACAAATATTTTAGCTAACCAATTTGAATTTATGTTTGATCGATCTACAATTGAAACTATTATTTTTTATTAGAAGTCTGATTGAGAAATATCAATATATAAAGAAAGTTTATATATAATGTTTATGGACTTGGTAAAAGTTTATGATAGAGTTTTAAGAGAGGTTTTGTGATGTGTGTTGGAACGAAAGATCGTGCCTGTTAGGCATTGTGTGAACCTCTCTTTTTTACGTGTCTGTTCTTTAGAAAGAAAGACATTTGTTGCTATCCCAGACCTTTCTAGGAAAATAGGTGATATCCTAAAAAATATTAGGTAGTCCAGTGATAGTTTAAAAATATAAGAACCGAGGTTCGGGTTCTTTGAAAATTTGATTTTTGACCTCTCTCCGCCGGATGGTGCGAGTATCCGGCGTTAGCTTACATCGAGCAACAGCTCGAATGCCTTTGATTAACCGTCGCGGCAACCTGTTTTTGGAGATATGCACATCCACAAAATAAAGTAAAGAACTCAAAAGGGCAACGGCCTTTTGGGTCCGATCAGATGCAAACCGATTTGTTCGGGTTTGTTGATTTGTGATTTTTTTGGTTGACTTGAAAGTCGGTTTTAAGGGTTTGAGTTTTGAATCAATTTGTTTTGATTGATTAGGTTTTGTTGTTTATTTTGGTTTGGTTTTGATTTGTTTGGGTTGCTTTGAACCTGTTTTGATTTTGATTTTTGATGTGCTTAAAGTGTTTTAAGCATGTTTGGTATTTGTTGTTTGATTGGTTTATTGAATTTTCAGATTCCGAATTTTTCAGATTTCTGGATTTTTTCTGTTTTAGGTGGGTTTTGATCCACGTTTTGAGATGTTTGAAATGTTGTTTATTTGATTTCTTTTGGGAAGAAGTTTAGTGGATTTTAAGTGGATTTTCAGATTGCTAAAATCAGATTTTTGAAGCTGGCTAGAATCTGTTTTTGGTAGATTGCTTAAATCTGATTTTTGTTTTGGCAGATTTTATTGCAATCTTATTTTTTTGATGGTTGACAGATTTAATTTGAATCTGAATTTTATCTGTTTTGGATTCGGTCAAAATCTGATTTTTTGGTTTAATAAGTTTCAAAACCGGTTCACTTCTTTGTTGAAGAACGGTTGGGTTAAATCGATGTGAGTTCAAGTTTGAATTTCAGATTTCTTTTAATTCTGATTTTTTATTGTTTTGATTTTCAGATTTGATTTAATTCTGTTTTTGTTTGAATTTTTAGATTTTATTTTCTGTTTTTGATTTTCTGTTTGAATTTTCAGATTGATTTTGAAATGGTTTTATTTTTTGTTTGGCGGTTTGCATCGCCTCCAACCCATCGGGCTACCATCGGGTGCCCGATTTCATGCATTCCAAATTGACATCGAACTTCATTTCATTGAAAGATGGGGTGAAGTACATCGGTGTACAATGTGATTGATCCTTCCCCCAATATATGTTTCTTTTCACTACTTTGGAAAAATTTTGGCATTACGACGGCATGCCGGCTATTTCCCAACTTAGTGAAATTTTACCCATCCAAAATAGCCAGCCTTAGCTTAGCCATATTGGGGGAAGGATCGCCGGCTACGGGAGCATGCCCGCGCCACCGTCCGGATCGACATTCCGGGGCGGACCCGGGGGGAGTCGTCCAAGGTTGGAGTCCCCGCGAAGGGTGGATCTCCTTAATTTAATATTGCTTTCGCATTCTGAATTTTTATTTGTTCAATTTTTTTTGGAACAAGGCCATAGAGACCGGTTCGATTTCATCGGCGTTCCGAGCTGGCCTTCAATCTTCATAGGCCCATCGGGGCTGTCTTGGACTGTTTTGGGCCGGAAGGCCACCCGGAGCTGCACTGCTGGAGCTGCCTGGTTGGACCGACTTGGAAGGCCACCCGGCTGTGCCCTTGGCCCGTCGGACGGTTTCTAAGGGGTGCCGGGCCGTCACCTTCAAGTCGGCCCACATTCAAACCGCTGTCCACCGCTTCATTTCACCTCTGCAGAACCTGTTTTGGGAGCTTTTCTCCCCTGCTGCAGCGGCATGGAGTGTGGGCAGAAGAGGCTGAAAATGACCTGTTTTTTGGAACTGCCCAAAGGGGCAACTTTGGACCTGTTTTGGCTTGCTCAAGGGACAATAGAACAGGGGCATTTGAAGGTGCTCCAAAAGAAACCAAAATAGGACAGCAAGGGTAGCCACAAAGGGGCTGTTTTGAGTAGGAGAAATGAGTATCCACCCGGAGTAGACTTGGCCCGTCGGACGGTTTCCAAGAATCCCCGGGTCATCCACCCTCACCTAGGGCTCTAATAGGTGCCACAAAGGGGCTGTTTGTGACCGGTTTTGGGGGTCCGGATGTGGGCTGGACAGGGGGCCTGAACAAGGGTGTATTTGGGTTGCTGCAGGTGGACCGAGATGGGTCTGCGCAATGGCACTTGGCTGGGCCGAAAGTGGACCTGCAGGGGGGTCTGCTAAATGGGCCGCAGAGGGGCTTTTAGCAGGCTATGTTGGGGTCGGATTTGGGCTTATTCTGGGATTTTTGGTTGGACCAAAATAGGCCTGCACATGGGGTCTTTTAGGGGCCTGGTTTGGGTGGCTGCAGGTGGCTGTGCATGGGCCTGGTTTTTGAATTAAAACAGGTGCAGTTCGGGGGGTTTTCTTGAATGGGCTGCAAGGGGCCTGATTATGGAGTGAGTATGGGCCAGATATGGGCCTAAAATAGGGCTTGTTTTAGACACCTATGGAGAGGGAGTGTTCGGCTGAGCCAAGGGGTCTCAGGTAACTGAAAATGGTCTACATAGGGGCCAGATTTCTGGGCTTGGAAAGGAGGCCGGTGCAGTCCATATCAGGGTGGTTTGATCAGGCCAAAATGGGGCATTTTCTGCAGAGAGGGCAGGGGCTGAAGGTGGTCGCTGGAACAGATAGAAAGAGGAGCCCTTAGAGGGCTATGTAATAAGCATACGTATATTGCCTCCTTCCTACCTTGTCTTCTTCTTCTCTTCTTCTCCTCCCTGGTCGCAGGCAGCAGGTGTCAGCAGGTGGCAGCAGGATGAGGGCTCAAACCAGCAGCCTGGCGGCGTCTTCAGCAGCCCCCTCCTTTCCCTTGGGCGGTCCTTTCCTTTTATAGGAGCTGAGGGGGAGATGAAGGGCCAGGTGATGGTGTACGTAAGATGGCCTTGGGTGGTGGTCAATAGACTTTAATTCCTTGAATTTCTCCTAGGCCATTCAATGTTTGACTTGACCTTTGAGTTCTCCCATGGCATTAAGTGTTGAGCTGTCCCTTGGCTTTCCCCATGCAATTAATGGGTCAAGGATGAGGTGGCAGGTTTGGTGCGCACAGGGGTGCTGATGTGGCTGAATTGGGCCTGTTTTCAATGGCCGCGGCCCACTTCTTCCCTTTCTTATGGGCCTGTACGTAGGTGGGCTATAGGAGCTGGAAAATGATTATATTAAATGAAATAAAGGGCTGGACAGCTGGAAATAGTGCCCCTGGGTCAAATTGAGGCCTGCTTTGGCCCGATTAAGGTCTGGGCCAGCTGGAGCCTGGTCCGATCATGCCATCCCCCCCTTTTTTGCTGTTTTTTTTTAAAAAAATCTGATGCCAACAGGCATATACAAGTGAAACAAGATGTGTGATGAACCAACCACTAGTGTATGCATAATTGGAGGAGCAAAAAGTAATTTCCTATTTCAATTGGCTTACATCAAGGGCATGTAATAAATCATTATTTTTTTGCATTAGTTATAGATGAATTAATGAAGACTATACAAGATGATATATTTTGGTGTATGATATTTGCAGATGATATTGTATTGATAGATGAGACACAAGGAGTGAATATGAAGTTAACTTTGTGGAAAGATACTTTAAAAACTAAGGGTTTCAAGATAAGTAGAAATAAAACAGACTATATGCATTGTAAATTTAATAAAAAATCATTGAGAAGTATGTGACAATGTTAGTTTGGATGATGTAATATTATCTCAAAGAACTTGGTTCAAGTATATTGGATTAAGTGTTCTAAAAGATGGAAAATTTGATGAAGGTGTTAAATATATGTTTAAAGCAAGTTAAATGAAGTGGAGATTGACTATAGGGGTTCTATGTGGTCCTAAGATTCCCTTAAAATTGAAAAAAAATATTGTGCAACTATAAGACCCACAATGTTGTATGGTAGTGAATGTTGGGCGACAATGTTGTATGGGTGCCCATGAACTACAAATCTACCTGTGTGGTCAGGTTGTGGGGATCAAACGGGTAGCTTCCCTTGAGGGGCATATTCGGGGGGTAACATCCCCCGAAGATTTTTTTTAACAATGTATAAAGGTTGGGGTGCCTAGGCGGGTGCCTTGGGCACCTTTTGGGCCATACAACGTGCTAAGGGAATATGTTGCCTTTGCACCTAGGCATGCACCTTGACAAATGTGTTGGACAATAAAAGAAAAACATGACTATTGCTGAAATGAGAATGTTAAGATAGATGAGTAGATATACTAGATTAGATGGAATAAATAATAAATATATTAGAGAAAAATGTAGGAGTTGCGACAATTGTAGATGAATTGAAAGAGAGGAGATTAAGATGGTTTGGACATATTAAACATAGACTTAAGAAGGCTCTAGTTAGTAAAGTAGAAAAATATTTAAATATCATAAATAAAAAAGGACGTGATAAAGTTAAATTAACTTGGAGAAGGGCAATTCAATATAATTATCTTTGAAAAATTAACTCAAAATCAACGTGAGTGGAGAAAGAGAATTCATTTAGTCAACCCGAAGTAATTTAGGTCTAAGACTCAAAGTTGAGTAGATGTTAATAATTTTTTTGTATACATATAAATATATAAATACAATTATATTTGTATGCTATAATTAAATGTGTGTTTGTGTGTGCACATGTATATGTGATTTTATTTATGTAATTATGTATATGTAGGTTTATATTTTTTTGGGAAGAGCTAATTGTTATAAACTAAGTGAGGGTGAGAAATGAGGGTTAAGAGAGATTTTAAAAATTTTAAATATATAATGTAATTATTTATAATTAAAAGTATTAAATACATGTAATAGTATAAGTGATAATGATTTAGGTTAATATGTTTGCATTATCGTTAAATGTGCGTCCACAAATTTTTTTTAGTCATGCAAAAGACTTGGGGTGTCAAGACGGATGTCTTTGGGTGCCTAGGTGGATGCCTTAGGCATCTTTTGGGGAGTCCAAAAGGCACCCTAGTAAGGCGCTTCTTGAAAAATGCCTTGGCCTCTGAGCGTTGCTTGCCCACCTTGACAACTGTGGTAAAGATCATGGAATGTCGGATTGGAACCCGAGTCATTGCCTCAAACCTAACCTAATCGGGATATTAGCCAACCTGGTTGTCTAGCAGCTTGCAAAAAGGACTATTAAACGAATAAGAGATGATGTTTTTAAACATATGTACAAGAAATTCAAAATAAATAAGATGAAAAAGATATTTATAGATTAACAAGGATGAGAGAGAGAAAATCTTAAAATCTTAACAAAGTCAAATGCATCAATGATAAATTAGGAAAAGTTTTGATCAAAGATGATGATATCAAAGAAAGATGGAAAAATAATTTTCATATTTTTTGTAATGACAACGTTACTAAAAATATAAACAACATAGAGAATGTGTCAAAGTTTGATTTAAATTTTATTAGGAGAATTTAAATTTTATCAATTAAAAAGCGTTGGAGATAATGAAAATAAGTAAGACATGTGGTCCAAATAATATTCCTTTTGAAGTGTAGAAATGTTTGAAAAATTTAGTTGTGGAATGGTTAACTTGATTTTTTAACAAAATTTTATCATCGAAAAGAATGCCAAATTAATAGAGAAAAAAATATCATTATACCTATTTTTAAGAAAACATAGGTATACAAGATTATGCAAAATTATAGAGAGATCAAACTCTTAAATTATATTATGAAATTATGGGAAATAGTTATTAAGTGGTGATTACAGAATTTCCAAATATTTTAGCTAAAAATTTATATTTATGCCTGATTGATCTGCAATTGAAACTATTTTTCTTTTTAAAAGTTTGATAGAGAAATATTGAGATGTGAAGAAAGATTTACATATAGTGTTTATTAACTTTAAAGCTTATGATACAGTTTCAAAAGAGGTTTTTTAGTGGGTTTTGTAATAAAAGATGATACTGTTAGGTATATATAAATAGTAAAATATATGTATGATGAAGTAACCATTAGTTTATGCATAATTGGAGGAGGAGTAACCATTAGTTTATGCATAATTGCATCAAGGGTTTACAATAAATCTTTATCTTTTTGCATTTGTTTTGAATGAATTAATGAAAATATATAAGATGATATACCTTGGTGTTTATATTTGCAGGTGATATCATATTGATAGATGAGACATAAGAATGAGTGAAAAAAAGTCATCTTCTTTGAGTGAATAAAAAGTGAATAAAAAGATATAGGTGATATCATATAAAAAGTTAGACATAAAGACAAGTTTTTATTTAAAAAGTTTTAAAATACTTAAAAGATTAATAATTTCAAGATAAGTAGATCTAAAACAGAATATATGTATTGTAAATTTAATGAAAATCAAAGAGATGCAGATGTTGGTGCTAGTTTGGATGTGATAATATTATTTTAAAGAACCCAATTATGTATCTTGAATTAATCATTCAAAAAGATAGAGAATTTGATGAAGATGTTAATCATAGGATTAAAGTAAGTTGGATGAATTAGAAATTGACTACAAGAGTTCTATGTGATCGTGAGATTCCACTAAAATTGAAAAGAAAATTTGATTGCATAATTATAAGACCTACAATGTTGTATGGTAACGAATGTTGAACAATTATAAGATAAGTGTTGTTAAAATAAGAATGTTAAGATAGATGGATGATTATACTAGATTGAAAGATGGTAATGATTGTTGAACAATAAAAAGAAATCATACTAGATTATATAAAATAAAAATAAAAATATCAGAGATAATTGTAGATAAATTAAAAGAAAAGTGAGATGGTTTGAATATATTTAACTTAGATATACTTTAGTAAGAAAAATAAAGAATATTAAAATAACATAAACAAAAAAAGAATATAGTAAACTAAGTTAACTCGGAAGAGAGTAATAACTCGGAGTGAAGAAAAAAAAATCTATATAGCTGATCCTAAGCAATTCGGGATTAAATCTCAGAGTGACCAAGAGTGACCAATTTTGGTTTCCTTTTTTTCCTTTAGCCAAGAGTCAATGATACGTGTTGACCCAGCAACAATAAACCAACGATAAAAAACTCATGGGAGCTAACTTCTTTTAAAGTCTTCAGCAAGCCCTGTCTGGTCTGGAGCATCCGATGTGGGATTATATGTTGAAGGCTTCTTTTAAAGGCTTCAGCAAACCAACTATAAGTGTTACTGAAATTGAATGCATGCATGTACATCAAAGAAGAAAAATAAAAGGAAGTCTCTTCCTCCATGTTTAGACCCAAATTAATATTATTTTTATACCGGGTAGCACCACCAATTTTAATAAAATTCGTTTATGCATATACATCAAAGAAGAAAAAAAGGAAGACATCCTTTTTGTTTAGACCCTTTATTTTTACACCGGATAGCACAAATTTTAATAATGATGTGCCTAATATAAATACTTTATGTCCTGTTTGATAATTTAAATATTTTATCCCTTAAATGCCCTTAGGGTGTGTTCTGCAATTTATTTGATAATTTATATCTTAGGGTCACGATCCCAACCAAGAGTTACCCTTAGGATGTGTTTGGTATGGATTTGTGTTGAGATTTTAATTATTAAAAATATCTAATAGTTGAATAAATATTTGTTTCATTTTAATATATATTTATTTTTATTGATTTTTTATAATTTTTAAATAATCCATGGATCTGACCCCGGGTCTCTACCCCACTCAACTTGGGTTGGGTTGGGCTGGGCCAGCCCAGTCTCGACCTGTGACCCAGCCTACCTTAGTAACGGGTCTCATCCCACCCAATTGGGTCGGGTTAAGTCTGGCCATCCCAGTCCTGACCCACAACCCAGTCTACCTTGGTAAAGATAACTGCATCATAGATAGGTGTAGTTAAAAAAGCTAGTATGTGTTATGGAGCAGACAATAGAACATGTATAAATCTAAAATATAATGGATCTTGTTATACACAAATTTTTTTTTAAGGATCAAGGGTACCTATAATGGATCACAATGCCATGTCTTGAAGCTTATGAAACTTCTTAATGTTAAGGAGACAATAAAGATTAACCCAAGTTATATTTGAGACTAAACGAAAAAAGTAGTAGTCTTAGGTAAAGAGGGGGTCTAAGAGTGCGTAGGTATCATTATTAACAAGAGATTGAAGGTTGTCGTGTGATAACAATGAAAAGAGTAGGAGATAAGAACTTTCTTATAAAAATAATCATAGAGGGAATTTATAGTTAATGTGGTGAGTAATTTCAACTTGGAGAGGCATTAGAATAATCTTATAGTAGAGAACAAAAGCCTATCGAAAATTGAAAACGAAATATAACTGCCGGGTCGGTAACAAATACTAAACTCCTCTATTATCATTATTTTTTATATTTATATTAATATAGATTATTACATGATGTTTGATCCATCACTGAATTGAAGGAGACTTTGACTACTTTCATGTAAATGTTATTATCTTTCTGTTCTATAGATCGATTATCCTATTATAAATTGAGTTTAGTTGATACATTCGTAAAACATTAAGCTTAAAGTATTACCAAACTAGTCTCGATAATTTTAGAACTTGTGTCATTTATACCAAACCCATCAATTACTTATTTTTTTCATTTTTAAATTTTATTTTATGATACAATGACATCAATTTTAGAAAAGAAATTATGTGGATTAAAAAGTTGTTGCCAAACACTTTAAGGTTTTGAGTTGGATAACCCATTAAATTTAGCAAGAGCAGATTGTAGTGATGGATAAGTGGCGTTATTTGGAATCTTGGTTGGATTTTGGTTGTTATGGTTAGGTTCTTTTTTTCTGTGCTAGTACGCAATCACTTTCAGTTGAATGTTGTGTATTATTTTGCTGTCTTATGTTATCCCGTTAGTTTCACTTGTGTGTTACATTTTATTATGAGTTTCAATCACCTTTTTTTATCTTGCAAGGCCATGTACTGAACAAGTTCACATATTTTCCCAGGCATCTTGATAATCTGCTTCTCAGAGATGATGGTCGACTTTTCCACGTTGATTTTGGTTTTATTCTGGGTCGGGATCCTAAGCCATTTCCTCCCCCTATGAAACTTTGCAAAGAAATGGTTGAGGCTATGGGTGGTGCTGAAAGGTTAATCCCATGGTTTACTTTTTCTATATTTTATTTAATTTTCTGCATCATACCTGCTTTATGGTCATCACATTGTTCTATTGCTAGTTCTGTACGTGGTGTTTTACACAACATGGATTCTTCTCATCTTCACGTTGCAGCTCTCCACTCCCATCCTCTCCATCAATTTGTTCTATAGACTCTTTAACTATACACTTCTACTCGCTGAGAGCCAGGGCATGGGGATTTATTAAAACATCCAGGGCTACAGGATCGTCCTTCTACGTGAACTTTTAGTTAAGACACTTCTATTCGGGTGTCAATCTTCTATCTGAATGTGGCTTATAATGTGTCACAGAAGATCAGAAAGCAGATTAGTGAAATTTTTTTTGACCATTATGCAGGATTTTAAAAAGGGTTTGTGATGCAGGATGGCACAGGTGGACCAGTGCTAAAATGCTGTAAAAAGAACATCAACGAGCTAAAAATGAAATTAAATAGACAATATGAAATAAACTGTTCAAAACTAGTTAAAAAGGCTACATCGACTGGCTGCACTTAATATGGATGGAGGTGACATGGCAGAGCTGGAGGTGTGTGTGTGCGAGGAGGTGAGGGCCCAACGGTGTGTTGTGGCATCACAAGGAGAGGCATGCACACCCTTGCACGCAACGAGGAAGCTGACGGTCCTGACAGTGTTGTGGTGGCATCTGTGTGCCCATTGCGTGTGAAGAGTATCCCAGAGGGAGCTGTGGCTTCGGGATGGTGCGCCCACTAGCACATGACAGAGAGGGCCCATGGGGATTTGTGACATCGCTGTGGGTGCCCACGTGTGTGCGTGGCATGCTCAGCAAGGAGGTCGAGGAGGGGCCGTGGTGCTTGCGAAGAGGGTCTGCATGCAGCTGGGAGCGAGACCCCGGGTGGGCGTCATGTCTGCTTCATGCGGCATCCGGCTAGTGGGGGTGGCATGGCAAATCATGAGCTCTCGTGCAAAGGGGGAGGTGTATTGGTTGCATCTTGCCGTGCCCAAGGATGCATAAAGACATGTGAGCGGCTCCTTGACAAAAGGCCCCGGGAGAGGGCTTATTTACTTCGCCATTGTCCTTGTCGCACATCCAGATGGAAGGTGGGCAGCAGGTGGAGGTGGCAGGCGATGTAGGTAGCGGCATCTCCAAGCACGGCCGGAGGTGTCAAGAGGGGAGGATAGCATAGCAGGAGCCCTTGCATGTGGACTTCGCCTTCGCCATTGTCTCCTCCTTGTTTTTATTTCATCTGCGACATCGACTCCTCTGATCGGGCAGCATTGCAAGAGTAGGGGGCAGAACCTTGTCGGTCGGGTGCCCTCGAGCGGGGAAAGGAAGGTCGGGGAAGAAAGGGGGGGAGTCCGGGGATAAATAGAGAAGGTGGAGGGGCGCAGTGATGGCGGAGGGATCCCGCAGAAGTTTCTTCACCACTGTAGTTGGGGAAGTGGGGACTCATGGACGGAGGAGAGTAGGGGAGAAAGGGGGGTTCTTGGTGCGCGATCTGGCGGGACTGGAATGGGATGATGATGATGCTCATACACACTTCTAGGCAGGCGACGTCAGAACCAATGGATGATGGGGATGTCAATCTTGTAGAAACCAGGAAGGGGAAGAGTGCTGGGGTGACGATAGGGTTCGAAGGGAGGGAGGCGTGGTCAGGGGTCAGGGGTCACTCTAGGGAATCACCGAAGATTCCAAGGTTGTTGTAGGTGATGGAGGCATCTGTCGCAGCGCATCGTCAATGCTGCCAGAGGTGAAGACAATGGAAGCATCGATTGGAGACGTTGCTAATTGTGACTTGTGAGGGGAAGGAGAAAGAATGTCACGGAGGCCGATTGGAGGAGAGGGAGAGGGAAAGGGGAAGGCATCCTACCAGGGGGTTGAGGATGAACCAGCCATCATCAGAGGCGGAGTTGGTAAACCTCCATCGGGAGGGGATGGAGATCCTACCGGGATTGAGCCCCTCTACACAAGGCACCAATCCCCATGATTTCTTCCAAAAATTTACTATTTCATTGTGTATTTCACATTGATGTCCTTATAAAGAGGAGTCAAGTTCACAAAAAAGAACCATAAAATAATTATTTATAAATATGTCCTCTTGGATGGAATTGTAAGGAAAAGATTAAAAGAAATCTAAAATATTTACAAACAGGTTTTTTAGAGACGGAAGTGCAAAATAAACCCAAAACGGATGAAACCGGTTCCCTGTAAGTTTGCAGTTGCCCATCTTAAATGAATTGACTAGTGGCCTATCCGATTCATCTGGTGATGTTAAAATGCTGTAAATCAAAGGAAAATAATGAAAATTGCGAATTAGTCATGAGTTTGGATAGAGTGAACTCCACATATGCAGCATTTGGTAATCTATTCGGGCGTCACTCTTCCACCTGAACGTGGCTTATACTATGTGCCATGAAAGATAAAAAAGCAGATTGGTGCAATCTTCTTTGTCTGTCATGCTTGATTTTAAGCATGGTTTGCAGTTGGCTAATCTGAAACGGAATCCGGAGTGGCCTATCTAATTACGTTGGGTAAAACAGTTGAAGTCAAAGAAAAAGTGATACTCTGATTACTCAATGAGTCTGATAGGATGAACTCCATGATATTCAGAATCCTACAATTTACATACCAATTGGACTCTAGAGATCTGATTCTCTCCTAGGAATGGAGAAAAGATAAAGAAAATCCATCTGAATCTGTCCTCTACTGGTCTATAGATTCCAAACTACGTTTATGTAGTCCAAATGGAAAGGGATTGGCTGACCTAGGTTAAATTTGACCAGTTCTGGCTGAGTGAGAACATATTCATCATTTTATTTAAAAAAATAATGCTATTTGCTTTGATCAGCGGAAAAAGCAAAATCAGGCCGGTTCCATCTTCTGGTTCAGGTTGGACCAAGATTAGCCTTGGCCATTTCTCATCCTGTACCCCGCAATTTTTGATCAACCATCTAGTTTTTCGATAATAGTTGGATGACTCTTTCTGATCCTGTTAAGATTTTCTACTTGCTTGGTACCAATTTGGAGAAAAAGGTCTCTGATGCTTTCAGAACGAAGTTAATCCTGCCTGGTCCCATTCATCTTTATCTCATTTGAGATTCGAAGTCTTTGAAACCCAAGTGGGCAAGTTGTTCAGACATGTGGGTAAATAGCTCCCCGGACAGGCCAGCGAGCCTGTAGCAGCTGCCAACATCTTGCTATGATCCTGTGTTTACAAGCATACCCTCTCACTCCCTGCCCAGTCGCTCAATCCAGTCCACTTGACTCTAGTCATTTGCTAGTCCAAAGACACCACTAGTCACATCTGACTACCTGCAGCCAGTCTTCCCTTTTTCCTTTTCTCTTTTCTGTTTATTGCCTTGTACTTTCACCTGAAAAATGGTAGAAAGTGTCTTAAAGATCCAATAGGGGAATTTTTCTTATTTTTATCTGAATTACTTTTGCACTATTTTTTATATTTTTTGTAGCTTAGTGCAAATGTGTTGCTCTCAAGCTTAACTAACGGGTGTATGACTGACACTTTCTTGAGTTCTTATTTAACTGTGGCTTTAATTTTGTATTTCCTTTTATTCACTCTTCGTTTTCATTTTGTTTGGAAATTTTTTTATAATTAGAATCTTTGTTCATTGCAATCAGTCACCAATGAGTATAATGTATTGACCTTTATTTTTCTTTCTTGCTCTGTCAATCTTTTGGGATTCATTTAATGACTATTTATATTTATATTAATAAGGTTGGTAATTAACTGTAGTCTTCGTCTTTAATTGTGGGCACATAATTCTTACATTTGATTATACGTGGAGTTTTGAGATACATACCAGAGGTTAAATATTGCTTCTTTATGACCTGTTTGGATTTGATCTAGTATTGCTTTTGATATTTCTTCTTAACCACTGATGTGACTACCTTAAGTGCATTGGGAATTTTGTTGTAGTTGTGTTTATTTTTTTAAAAATGTGGGTTAAGCTGGGGTCTTTCATGATTTCATCTTTTCTCAGATGTTGTGTAAATTTTTTTTGTTTGAGGGGGAGCTTCTTGTTGCTTGACTCAATCTCGATCTACTGCCTTGGTAGATGGACCTGGTTTTGTGTTTATCTCTTGTATTCTTTTCTTTTTCTTATGTAAGCTTTGCTGTTAATTAATTGTGGCTCTGCCTTAACCGTTGGATAATGGCAGCGAAATAAACTTAATTGTTGGTAGTGAATGATCTGCCGTAAACCATTGGCTATCTAGATATTCTTTTTTCCTGCTTAGACATCTGATGTAATCATCTTTATTATGTATCTGATGCTAATCAAATTTACTAACCCCCAATGTATATAAATACATGAAAACAGGAAATGACACAAATTTGTACAAAGTAAGCATGAACTCCCTTATTAATTTTGGTCAGACTAGTATCAACGTGCAATCTTAGTTTAGTAGTGCCGTGTAAAGTATCTTTCTGCTCAGTGCTTCTGAGTTTAGTATGTGATATTTTGAGAGTGATTATTTGGTTATTCTCAGTCAATATTACACGAGATTCAAATCATACTGTTGTGAAGCATATAACATTCTGCGGAAGTCCAGCAACCTTATATTGAATCTGTTCCATTTAATGGCTGGTTCAAACATCCCTGATATAGCCTCTGATCCTGAAAAAGGCATACTTAAGGTAATTCTCACCCTATTCCTATTTCTGATAAAGCAAGAACATCATTTGATTTGCCATTATATAATATTATTTAAGGTTCAAGAGAAATTTCGGTTGGATTTGGATGATGAACATGCTGTGCATTTTTTCCAAGACCTCATCAATGAAAGTGTTAGTGCATTGTTTCCTCAAATGGTTGAGACAATTCATCGTTGGGCACAATATTGGCGCTGATCAACGGACTTGTGAGCAGGTTCACCTTTGTCATTATATGCTTTGTTCGTTTCTTTTTTCCATTGGCTAGTGACGTTACTTTTCTTTTATGCCATGTGTTATTCAAGGGATCATTTTATTATCTGCAATTGGATGGGTCCTCCTTGACTCTATTAATTATTTAAATTTGAAAGTTTGACTAGAAACCTTTATTTTTATTTACTTCAGGATCAGCAAAATACATCATGAAGACATCAATAGTTGACCTATTCTTGAATCTGGATGTACTATAAAGGGCGCATATGATAAAAATCAGGTGAATGAATTAAAATTGCTGAACTTATTGCATTTCTTGGTTAATCTGAATATCTGATTCATATCTTTCCTGTGAACTTTTGCCTCCTTTTTTTATTGAACTTGGGAGTGTTTCAAATGAAACCCCAACCAGAATTCTCAAGACAGTGCCTTCTTGGTATGTCAAGGGCTTTCAGCCTTGGGATCATGCTGCCTTTTATCCTGCAAGTGATATGGTAGAATTATATTTTGTGAACGGACATGTGAAGACTGCTATTTCGTGTTGCAGGCACAAGGATTCATATTTTTTTTTATTTGTGTTTAGTCCTTGCTCGTTGGTTGAGGATATGGAGTGTTTCTTCATGTGAAATCCCTCACTTCTCAAAAAAGCAAGATACCTTTTGACGAGAGAGCTGACTGCCAGATATATTCTTTCATGTCAAACCAAAAACTGAGAAAAGTGAGGAAATGCTACCAAACTCGCTACTAAGTACTAACGTTAATACACAATAGGAAAATGCTATTTCTTCTTTCTTATCCTCCACTCCATCCTCTCTTTTTTGAGAAATCATGCACCATGCTCATAAATATGTTTCCTCGATTCTTCTTAGTAGGCAGTGTTTCTATTTGCTTCAGTCTCAGTTTCATAAATTTATCAAGTTTTGGCTGGTGGTTTATGAATATTGCTGAGCTGTGTTTCTTCATGGTTTTCATGGTCAATCAAAATCCGGCAGGAACACTGCCAGGAGGATCTACCCTAACTGGGTCTCAGGACACGATCCAAGCTGCTGCTCCACCCGGATTAGTCCAGGAAAGTTTCTGCAGTGGCAGCCACACCCCATCACTGAATTGGTGGCAATCGAATCAGCTGTTCGTTTTCTTGAATCGAACCGAGCGCTTCCTCTCTGGTTTAAATAAATTCAGTTATTTGGTTGACCTGGTTGACTCAGTTTATTTTTTTTATTATGTTGATTTTAAAAATATGTTATTATAAATATATAAAATGAGATTTCTTTCCGAAGAAAATACTAACTTTAAGATTGACCTAGGTGGTTATTTATTTTGGTTTAATCATATATTATTTTATTTTCATTCAATCTTTATGTTATAAATAAATTAGGTTGAACCAAACGGTTTGGACTTTAACCAATGCAGTTCGTTTTGGGTTTCAATAAAATCCGTCACTAGTGATCAGGCCTGAACGTTATTTTTTTCCTTTAATTTTATCAATTTGTTAAAATGATTAATCTTGCCGATCAGATTTTCTTCTGTCATCTGCTGAGTTGATCTTGATTCAGTTCGCAATCGGCCTGATCGATCCAGAGGCAGTTCCCAAGTCGAAAATTCTTGTGTTTTCTACTACAAGAAAAGAATTGAAATGCTACAATTTCCTTAAACTTGAAGTGGCAGATCTCCTGGCATCTTTCTAGATCTTGGTTTGATTTTAGCTATCAATGATGAGTGTTGAGTTGATGATTAACATTTCATTTGTATAAACTGCTTTTGCACCATCTGGAATACTTGAATTAGCTTTGACCTTATAGACGGATCTTGGGCTCAATCTTTCATCTTGTTTTCATGCGCAAGATCAGTACCTTGTTCTTTGTATCGTTAACTTTTTCTGAATGAACCTTCTTGCGACTTCAGTCCAGGCGGGGTCACTTTACTCTTGCGTCTTGTTCTTAATCTTGTTTCTGCATCTGATTTACAGCAAGGCTCGTCTTCTGTCCAAGACAACGCTGTGATTTGATCCAATGTCGGTGTAAGGGTAATTAGCCTTGGCTTGCATTTCAAAGGCACCCAGGTGCGTTATGGAGATCAGGATTTGACTCCCATATGGCGGCTAATGCAGATATGCCCTCCTCGAAGCTTCTGGTACTCTGCTGTGAACAGGTACGCATGGGGAGCCTCGGTTTCCCACTTGACACTTCTGCTGCTTGTTAGTCTTGTCTGTTGTTGCCTTGCCGCAGATGTTGCATGCAAAAATATGCGCAGGTCATTTGTACAGCTGATATTTATAGGTTGTCTAAGACTAATCGCCTAACCTGTCTCATCATCCGTCTCTTTGTTGAGTGCCCCCCTTAATGAGCACCATTGATTGACTTCGATTGCGGTTAAAAGGAGACAGATCATTGAACAAGTTTCCATACAGCGCATTCATACGAGTTTTTGTAGAGTTTTGTGAAGCAAATCTCAAGTGCATCCTTTTCCTCTCTGAAAAGATCACGAGGAATGGAAGTTCAAAACAAGAGCTAATTTGGTTAGGATCATGTCAAAAAGTATATTTTAGTGATGCGAATTGATTCCAAAAATCTAGAAAAATGGGGGGATTGAGTGACATTTGGCGAGGCCAAAGAAATCTTTTTTTTTGTTTGGTCTCCCGGTGCATAACACTTTTTGTGTCTTTAAATTCACGATGATTGATTGACGGTCATAACACAGTAACAATGTACTCTGCGAAGTGTCTTAAATGTATTGTTAAGGTATATTTTTTCTTCTTATTTTTAATTTTCCAATCGGATACAGTTATTGTCAAGTGAGCGTACTTTTGTCTATCATATAGATGGCCCATCATTTGGATTCTCAAGGCAACCTCATAATCGCCGACAGTCATATCATGACCTGGTTCTTTCTTGAGAATACGGGCATCTTAAGTTTAAAACTTTCTGATTTGAGCTCTACTTTCTCCCCCCTTCTCTGTGATCGACGCTGTCACTGCTCCCCCTTTCGTTAATGGTCCGGTGAATGCAATATCAAACTCTTGGATGAGAGTCCTTTAACTTGGACCATCAAAGCACAATGTTGCGCAGGTCCAGCATTTCTCATGGCAATGCTCGATCGAGTTAGTGTCAAAGCCTCGAAGTCGTTATGCTGTTAGTTTTATGTCTGATCTTGTTGTTGTTAGAATCTATCTTTTGTTTCTATTTGTTTTAACTAGTTTTGTTAATTTGTATTTTGGTCAGTCGTTTGTATTTGTCAGAGTTTTAGTTGAATGGAAGTCATTTCTTAAAAAAAAAGAGAGAATGCAATAGAGGTGTTCATAGTATGGTATGCTTTGCTTTGCTTTAGTTTAGTTTATGAAAATTTTTTCTCAGATCAAATTAAATCAAATCAAATAATCTCTCAAACTGAATCAAATCAAATCAAATTAATTAGGTATGGTTTGATTCGGTCTAGCTCAAATCATATTTTGTTAAGGTATAGTAGGTATGTCGATATATAAATTTTTTAACTCGTATTATTTAAAATTTAGTGTATATCTACAATTTATTAATTTTATTTCGTTTTTTTTAAAAAAAGTTGCATGTATTGAATATGTTTAAAATAAAATATTTAACTTAATTTGAGTTATTTGATTTATTAGTGTGATTTGGTTTCAAAAATTTTAGAAATCAAATCAAACCGATCTATAATCCAAATCAAATCAATCTGAAGGTCTGATTTGATTTTTTGCTCGTCTTGGCGCAAGTGAAAATACGCACCCTATATATGTTTAATATATTGCAAACGGACTCTCACGGAATACATATTATGGGCCTGGATTTAGCCACCCTATCCATGAACGTGGAGCATTATTTAATTTATACTCTTCAGCGGCACATAATCATTGTGGAGAACTTTAATCTTTCTAAAGTAGCGTAGATGAGGCTATTTTTCTCCCTAACCTCAACATAAAGATAGGTAGTGAAAATTAAGTAGCAAATAATGTTGGACCAAGGATCATCACGTTTAGCCTTAGAGTCGATAGGGGAATTGGCAAGTTCCTTCTATGAGCATGAGAGAGATTAAGATTTAGTATCGTATATTTAGAGTTAGTCCATTGTGACTCAAGTTTCTAAAATATCAACATTATAGATAGCTCATCTTTAACACTAATGGTTCTTTAAAGATAATATCAAATGTCTTTTATTTTAATTATGGGATAATGTTAACATTCTCTCACTTAAAATAACTATTCTCTCGACTCTTTGGGACTTCCTCATTTCTTGATGTGATATGCATTATCATCGTGAGTATGATTTTTAATTGGTACATTTTCAAAGTTTTTCTCTTTAATGGGAGTGACATTATGATCTAGTTGTAAAGTTATCATATCATGATTTACATGATCATATCTAGCATCAAAAGTGGGAGTAGCGGTGAAGGGATATGTAATTTTCCTCCTAAGGTGTACAAGTGTTGAGGACATGCATAACCGTTTTCAAAGTTTCATTTCACAAAATTAAGGGTAAAGATAAGTTGTTAATCATACTTCTCACTATATCTATGAGAGTACAATTTTATCTTTTAGTCACATCGTTTTGTTGGGGAGTACCTGACAATTTGACATTGTATATTGAGGTTCAATCCTATTCTTTTTCAAGAATTTAACAAAAGGTCTAGGAATCCCACTTAATTGATTTTGCCTACCATAAAATCCTCCACCTTTATCAAATATCACTATCTGGCTTGTTTGGTTAGAGTATCAAAAATGATACTATATTAGTATTGATATTGATATTTCTAGAAGATGGAGTATCAATATCAAAATTGATACAAGTTGACACTTATATTACATAACAAGTGTTGTTTGCACTATAAATTTCAAAATTGATACTATTAGCCAAACACCTCAAGGTGATTACAATCAATATCAATTTTAAAAATAAAAGTGATAAAGGTGTCTAATAGTGTTACCAAACAGGGCATTAGGTCCTATTTGGTAACACTATTAAACACCTTTATCACTATCAATTTTATAATTGATATTGACAATAGTCACCTAAATATCTTTGGCTAATAGAGTCAATTTTCATATTTGTATTGTAAACAAAACATGTTATGTAATACAAGTATCAACTTGTAACAATTTTGATATTGATACTTTTAACTTCTATAAATATCAATATCGATACTAATATAGTATTATTTTTGATACTCTAACTAAATAGCCATTAATTTTATTATTCAAATTATTCTATACGAGATATTTAAAGGTTTTAAAAAACTTCAAATACTTAAACTTTTCTTTTGTCAAAAAAATTTAGTCATATTGTGAGAAGTCATCAATGAATATAATAAAATATTGTTATCCCTCTACGTCGGGAGGAAATAGACCACAAATGTATATGTGGATCAATTTAAGAAACCCCTCACTCCTTAAGATATACTTTTATATTTATATATAGAAGGCATTGTGATCCCTTATTCCACAGCCCACGTGGAACTATGCCCACTCTAATGCGATTAATCAACGATGGTAATGGCTTATGGCCCGTTTGGTTAGAGTTTTAAATTTAATGCTATATCAATATTGATATTGATAATTTTAGAGGTTGAGGCCCTGTTTGGTAACACTATTTGACACCTCTATCACTATCAATTTTAAAATTGATATTCCTATTAATCACTAAGAAGTGTTTGGTTAATAGTATCAATTTTGAAATTGATAGTGAAAACAAAGCACAATATGTAATACAAGTGTCAACTTGTATCAATTTTGATATTGATACTCCAACTTCTAAACTTATCAATATCAATATTGATATAGTATCAAATTTGAAACTCTAACCAAACAGGTCATGAAGTATCAATATCAAAATTGATACAAGTTGACACTTGTATTACATAATGTGCTTTGTTTTCACTATCAAGTTCAAAATTGATATTACTAACCAAACACTTCTTAGTGATTACTAGGAATATCAATTTTAAAATTGATAATGATAGAGGTGTCAAATAGTGTTACCAAACAGGGCCTTAATCTCATTATGTGTGGCGGTTCACTTTGCAGACTCCAATAAAGAACAAATCGACCTCAATGCCGAGGGCGTGTCAGAATCTTACGCCCTGTTTGGTAACACTATTAAATATCTCTATCATTATCAATTTTAAAATTGATATTGATAGGAATCATTAAGATGTGTTTGGTTAATTGTATCAATTTTAAAATTTATAGTGCAAACAAAGTATCTTATGTAATACAAGTGTCAACTTGTATTAATTTTGATATTGATACTCCAACATTTGAAAATATTAATATCAATTTTGATATAGTACCAAAAATGAAACTTTAACCAAACAGGACATTAAGTAAAAGAAATTATGAACATATAATCGTGCCGATCTACTATGCTGCCACCTTAACGCCCTATTTGATAACACTATTAGGTACTTCTATCATTATCAATTTTGAAATTGATATTGATAGAAACTATTAGGAAGTGTTTGGTTAATTGTATCAATTTTAAAATTTGTAGTGCAAACAAGATATTATGTAACACAAGGGTCAACTTGTATTAATTTTGATATTAATACTTTACGACCTGTTTGGTAACACTATTAGGTACCTCTATCACTGTCAATTTTTAAAATTGATACTGATTGGAACCATTAAAACGTGTTTGGTTAATTATATCAATTTTAAAAATTTTAGTGCAAACAAAGCATATTATGTAATACAAGTGTCAATTTGTATTACTTTTGATATTGATATTCCAACATTTGAAAATATTAATATCAATATTGATATAGTACCAAAATGAAACTCTAACCAAACAGGCCATTAACATTTGAAAATATTAATATCAATATTGACGTAGTACCAAAAATGAAACTCTAACCAAACACAGCATAAAACATATCTGAGTTTGTCGTTGGTCCTTGAGTTTAACACATGTTTGTGGCTACGCGAGAATGACATCCAACGGAGAAGTCGGCGGCGGCGGCGGCGGCGGGGCTGCCATTTCTGCTGCCCGTCGTGACCAACGTACGCGTTGCCGTCCAAGCATTGAAACGGACAGTTGAGGCCTCTCCGTCCTCGTCGTCGTCGCCGCCGTCGCGTGAGTGGGGTCGCCGCCCTTCTTCCCAAGGGGTGGTTGCGGAGGGGAGGCGCCCACGGTCGGCACCTCTCCCTTTCGCTTCACCGGCAGCGCGACGGGGCCTGTCGGTCGAGCGTGTCGCCGCGGGTGGTCAGCAGCGACCGACGTCGGCGACGTCATGATCTTCATCTCGATCAACGGAGATGGAGTGCGGCCCGACTTTGCAACGGCGATCTCGACTCAGCTGTGTCAGCTGCTGGATGATCATGACTTGATGGGGAATATTGAGACGATCAATTAATATATCCCCACCCCATGCACGTTCTCTCTTTATTAGTTTCTCCCCATATTTGTCACCCCAGCTCTAACCACACAAGTCGTCGTTCAATTAATTGGAATAATCATCTCTGTTGTTGTTGTTGTTACGGCTGCTCACACCAAATTTAATTTTGCCTATACATTATTTCTACTCTACATATATATATTATTCTATAACGCATGCACGAGTACGTACTGATCAATGTGGCCGGCCCCCCCAAAATTTGCAGGTCGAGACTGAACTTTATAAACATAAATCCAAGTGCAAGTAGTGTCCCAGTCGAACGTGTAGGTTAATTCATATATAATAAGATTCATATACCCATGTAAAGTCATGCCAAAAGCGTGCAATTATATATACCAAGATTGAGTTTAAGGAAGTTTTTGGAGAGTATGAACATATATATATACAAGTACTATATATATATATATGCTTGGACTGGTGATCCCTACGATTGTAATTGTTAGCATTTGCGCACTGTTTAGTACGAAGAAAGTGGTGACTGATCAGCCGGTATATATATGCAGTATTAGAGTTTTATATATGTGAACATCATCTAGTACTGCTCAAAACTGTTAACTATATATATGATAAGGTGTTTGATATATATGATGCGTACGTGCATATAACTAGCTAGTTCTGCGCTTCAGGGCTTTGCCAAGGAAAGAAGTTGCTCGATGCCAAGGAACTAGAGTGGTGATACAAATATATGTGATGTAGATGGATACAAATTATTGTAGTACGTACATAGTCAAAAGTTTCTGGTTTCAAGGGAAAGATAATGTGTCGTGCAAATCATCTACACAAGACTGAGTTATTCTATATGAACTTCTCTCTGCTGCAGGCGGGAAGCTCCGTATTTGTTCCGAGAGGGGAAGGCACAACAAATATATATATATAATATAAGTGATAAAAGTGTTGTTAGATAGAGGCTGATTAGTGTGGTAAGTGCACAATGTAGATGAGAGCAAGTGTACACAAATTTGAATGAATCAAACTGAAGTTATATATATGTATAGCGGGTGAAATGAATTCACTGGAGTACGAGAGTAATATGAGAAACATTGTATATGATATAAAGGAGAAAGAGAGATACACACAGATGGTGGAGATCGACTGGGTAAATGCCTCCCTGTGCTCACGGATGGACGATGTCCCTTTTGTAAAGCCGCATCTTATCTTTGAATAGTTGCGCATGTGATGCGACTTCAGTCCCCACCTTCCATTTGCCTGGATGTGCTCTATTCTATATTGAGAGGCTGCCTCTCTCTCTCTCTCTCTCTCTCTCTCTCTCTCTCTCTCTCAAAGCAAGGGGTTCAGACGATCCTATTCTTCAAGTATCATTCAAAGGAGTGGAGTACATGGGTAACAGGTCATTCCCTCCCAAAGTAGGCCACTGCACCATATACTTCGGTTGTAAGTTAGTTCATCTTATTAGAACTTGGTAATACGGCCTGGAATGGAGTGTGATGAATGGAAGCCCGGTTAGGGCGAGAGCGGGAGAGGTCAGGAGGGGGAGTGGAGAGAACATCCAACCTCAACTCCTTCACAAACAAACATAGGTTCCACCGGATATTTAGGTCATTTCAAATCAAATCACTATTAAATTTGATGGGACTCATATGTTTGTTTGTGAGGAGATTAAGGGTGTTCTCTCCACCCTCTCTACTGACTTTTCCCACTGTTGATTAGGGCTGGCTCAGACCACTCGACCTGACCCAGTCGAATAGTTTTGGGCAACCGGCTTGATTACGACCCAAACGGCCGGACCAGGCCTGCCCACATGGGGGTGTGCTCCAAGCATTCTCAAGGTCCCTTGCTTGGGAGCTAGGAAGTTGGGTCTTCCCCAGTCCCCCTTCACCCCTTTCGTTGCTAACTCTTTCACTCTCTCACCTCTCCAGGTTCCCCATCATCCCAAGGGCTTTTCTGAAAAAATAAAAATTTTATCACAAAAAAAACAACAGCTTCTATCGCACTGAACGACGATTTCCTTTTTGACCTGAATTATTATTATTATTATTTTGCCATAGATCTCGATAAATCTTATACATTCAACAAAATATTTTTTTGGCTGAAATTTACATTGTAAATCGTTCTATTCTCTCTTTCTCTAAAGTTCTAAATTTATTGTCATTATAAAGTATAGCCAGAACCTGGCCCGCATATTAAGTTTTATACATAACTGAGATTCTATTTATAGTATGGAATAGAGGAAAGATGAAAATTATCTCAAAAGATGCAATGTCAAAATAATGAGATTACTTTAAAAATATACAATTTGAAAAAAAAACAAATATTGTTCCTCTTTTAGTTATTTATATGCATTTTAATTTTTATTGACTTGTGTGTATTTCAAAATGTTCAAAGTCCGGATCCAAACTGATCCAGTTAAACCCGATTCCAATCCTAGCCGACTAGGGTGGCCGACCTGACCCCATTTTCCTTGGTGTAATGAAATAAACTTGGTAAATATATGTAGCACTTGCTTACCCTGTTCGTCTTTAAGGAAGTATAATTCCAACTTAATATAGGTACAAGCAAATTCAAGATAAAAGGTAGTGTAGAATTATACATAGTGTGTAAGAAAAAAATGCGGGATGATTGATGCGTGATATCATCCCTCTACCTTAATTTCTTGTTTTATTTTCATCTTACATGTGCCTTTAATCATGCTATGAACAGATGATATACTATCTATGTATTAGATCACTTGCAGGATTTAGGTATATAGAAGAAGGTGCATTATTTATACATACATATATATATTCGCCTCGTTGGGTCTATAAAAGCCATACCAAACCTTCCTAATTTCCGCCATCGATCCCTCCGGCCTCTTTGCTTTCTTCCTCCTCGACCGATCGAACATCACAGCAGCTCTCTCTCTCTCTCTCTCTCTCTCTCTCTCTCTCTCTCTCTCTCTCTCTCTCTCTCTCCTGCATGGTGTGGTAGTACTGGTGGGCGAAGACGAACGTAACACGTACGATGGAGAATAAAATGGGTAGCAGCAGTCACGACCCGGAGATCAGGAAGGGCCCATGGACCATGGAGGAGGACCTCATTCTCATCAACTACATCGCCAACCACGGCGAGGGCGTCTGGAACACCGTCGCCCGCTCCGCAGGTACGCACACGTCTATATGCTGCTGCCCGCATCTATCTTATTAATTGATTTCTTCCAGCTCAAGGAGATGATCGGATCCCATCGATCCTGTACACATGTATATTATAAATATATGTGTGTGTGTAATTTGATGTTCCTAGCTAATTTCCTCCTCATCACCTCATCTCTGTGCCTTTTTGATTCATACATACATATATATATCTCTCTCCTACACTGATCGACCCCCCCCCCCGTTCTCGGCTTCGTGCTCAGGGTTGAAGCGCACCGGGAAGAGCTGCCGCCTTCGGTGGCTGAACTACCTGAGGCCCGACGTGAGAAGGGGAAACATCACCCCTGAAGAGCAGCTACTGATCATGGAGCTCCATTCCAGATGGGGAAACAGGTGAGCAATTATATATTTAGTACTACGTACGTAGCACAAAACATCGGTCTTTGATTCCCTAACTTACATACATATGTATACAAGCATGTAGTGTTCTCACAGGTATATGCATTGATCTCCGACGTATGCATTCTCATATGTGCATGCATATACTGTAATTCTCACAGGTGGTCGAAGATTGCAAGACAGCTGCCGGGGAGGACCGACAACGAGATCAAGAACTACTGGCGTACGAGAATTCAAAAGAAGGCGAAGGGCGGCGGCGAGCACCATCTCGACTACCAGAATTCAGCCGAGAGCCTGGAAGGGAGCGGTGGCCGGCCGGCGATGATCGGCATGGAGGAAGCTGGTGTGGGCGGCGGCACGAGCTCGGCCAACTACACCGCCGGCGGCCTCATCAATTACCCCCATCTGATACCTCCTCCCATGAACGACGGCGCCCCCAACAACGTCGAAGCCGCTGCCTTCTGGAGCATGGAGGATCTCTGGTCGACCATGCAGCTATTTAACAGCGAATCCATGAATTAATTAATTAGCTGCGGTCGTCCGATCCTGGCGCCACACCTTGATGAACTAGTCTGCCGATCCAGAAATGTATCTGCTCCATACGTACACAAATGGCTTCATCTCTACGCGTAACGTACTGCTCTGTAAATTAATCAATGTGGAGATCCAGAATAACGCTTCTCTCAAAGTTCATGCCCTGTTCTGAGAACAGAGATCCCCTGTGTGGGAGTGAGAGAGAGAGAGAGTCGTAGTGGATGATTTCATCGGCTCTCTCTCTCTTTCTCTCTGTGTCACTCTTCTCTTTGAAATCAACGGAGATCAATCGCTAATGTGAGATCGAATGTGAGCGGGAGAGGGCACCGCTGACTTGTATTCTTGAAGTTCAACCTATATTAATCTGGTGAACTGATCTCTAATATGATATAATCGAGTTGTAACTATATATATATAGAGAGAGAGAGATGATTAGATATAGATTGTATCACAACGGTGTTGTCTCCACGGCGAACTGATCTCTTTGGTTAATATATATTTCCACCAAGCATCTCGCTTTCACGTTACCTTCCGGACGCCTCCTCCTCCTCCTCCGACGCCGGCGGTCTCGATCTCGAAAGACACCTCCGGCTCGCCGGTCCGTCCCACTCTCTGCAGGGCGCGCGGGTACGTACGGCCCACCCCCGCGATCCGATTCCCGTCGACGTCTCCGGGGTCGCCGGCCGCCCAACCGAACGTGACCGGGGAGAGGCCCGTCTCCTCTCCGCCGGCGCGGCGGCGGCGGCGGCGGCGGCCGGACACACGTCGCATGCGCGCACATGGGATGGTGGTGATCGGGAGGTGCAAGAAGAAAAGGCCCCCCCCCCGCACGAGCGGAGAATCTTCCCCGTCGACGTCGACCGCGCGGCGATCGTCCTCTGTCTCCCACCCGTGACGTCAGGCGCCGTGACGTGCGTAGTCCCGGGCGGCGGTGACGAACGCGGCCGGGAGATAAAAGAGGCGCGCACACCAGCGCCGCCGGTACTCGTCAACGTCAACACACGTACACACACATATTTATATACATATATATTAATTAAAAGATCATAGAAATGGAAACAAAATAATTTGGATGGTCTCGGAGAAAATAAAAATTTTCAACCTCTGATAAAAGACAGTTATAACTCCAGTCATCTAGGTGACGGATTCAGAGATGAACCGAAATAAATCGTTATTAAATCAAATTTTGTAACAAATTACGTGGTGACTTGTTATATTGTAATTTGTAACAAGTTATATCGTAGTTCATAATAGTTCAATTCAATTCGTATCGAGTTACACTATAATTTATAACGAGTTACAATACAGTTCGCAATAAAGAACTATATCATGATCGGTTATGAATCACGGTGTAACTTGATATAAAATTCAGTTCGATAATAGTTTATGTCGATTCACTATTATTGAACGTCACTAAAGTCACTGGAGCTATGATTATCTCTCATTAGAGATCGAAAAACTTCGTTATTCCGATCGTTTGAGAAGATTTGAACTCAAAAAATAAATAAGAAAATAAACATCGGTAGCATGAATTCACTGTAATATTTTTTTATTATTTATATCACATGCGCGCAGAGAGATGGCCGCACTTCCCGGAGGAAGAAGAGGATCACGCTCTGTTGCCGGCAAAACTTGCGAGAGTCAGAACTGACGGAGAGTGGGCGAAGTCTCCGTTTTTGGATGAGCACGCGCCGGTCGCTGCTGCGATTCAAATGTTTGGCCCGCAGTCAGTCAGTCGCCTGTGACTGCGACCCTCCACCACCGAGGCGCCGCCGGACGCAAGGCGGCGCTGCCGCGGGCCCCGGACCCGGAGTATGTGGCGATGGAGCAGCGCGGCGAGGAGACGCGGCTTTCCAATCGGACCTTGCTGGACGGGCCACGGGACATGCCCGACATCAGAGAGGACCCGTCGCGTCGCACGATAGAGACGCTGCGCTCGCTCGGGCCCCTCGTTCCGACGAGGTATGTGTGGCGGGCGTCTGTCACGTCGCCGCCGCCCCTCTTTCCGGGTGGCCTCTGCCTTACCCTCCGATGCTATGATTGACTGTAGGCACCGGCGAGGGGAGGGGTACTGGGGCTTGAAACTGAGCGCCGCATGCCTTCTGTGTGGCTCGGAAATCTCGGAGTTTTAAGAAAGCTGCCATTACCCGAGGAGAAAGGATTGCCGCTTTCGGGGGTCGGAGGAAAGTCTCTGTCTTCTCAATCTAGAAGACCCGAGACACCCACGCACGTATGTCTCACGGTAAAGGACTTTCCCGGGGGGGGGGGGGGGGCCCCTTTCTTTGAGCTTTAACGTCGTAAGAGGAGGAGTCCGGTAGCTAGCTAGCAGCTGTCTTGCAGTTGCAGTGTGCTCCCCGTCGGTATGGGTACCCACGTATGTATATCCACATGAAAGGGGTAAACGTGCTTGTGGAGCTCTCCTTGCTGCTCGGTCAAACATGAGCTTCATGCTGTTCGACTGATTAGTTTGCATCCACATATTCTTGTGAAAAGAGTTGCTAAGCATTTATAAATGAGCCAGACTTGAACACATGTGCCTTTGGTTTGACATGCCAAGCTTGTATATAAGACATGCTGGCAAGAAGTTTTGCTCCACATATGCTTGCGACTAAAGTTGCTAAGTAGAGTTATACTACGTCCGGTCAAACTCAGTTGGCACTTGGTTTGAATTAATCTAAGAACTTAAATTCTTAATTTCTCGTCAAATCTCTTACTTTGAGATAAAAGCAAGTACTAATTTTTATTAAGATGGTTATATGTTAATCAATCTAATATTTATTTATATATATTTTTTATTTGTTACTTTCTAAAGCAAAAAGCTAAATGATGAAGTTTATCCTTAAAAGATTTATTAAGTTATAAAAGATATGTATAAATCTTAATTAATTAAGACCCCAAAAAAATCAAACACTCTAAATCTATCACCCTCTCGTGAGAGAGAGAAAACAAACGAAACCTTAGAATCATAGAGAGAGGTTCTGCTTGATTGAGCTTAATTATGATTAGAAAACACTCGTCTGGTTGTAACATTCCAAGGTTTGAATGTTGGTTAGTGAAAACTTAAAATCTTTTAGCCTTCTAATTTTTCATTTTTCTCTCCCCGCTGCCACTAACTTCAGCAAATAACCTAAATGATTTCGTATTTTATTTATAGATATTTCATCACATATGTTTAGGAGCTTCCTACTTTTACGTTGCCCGAGTAGAAGATACATAATCGATAGCGCAGGGATCTAAATTACAAGGATGGCAGGTATTACGAAAATTTGACTGCTTGAGTTTAAGGGTATGATCACAGAACCAGAGGGTAAATTAGAGAGGGTTTTAACCTAAAATTGTATCAAATATGCCATAATTACAATTCGTAATTATCTTATGACCTGTTTGGTTAGAGTATCAAAAATAATACTATATTAATATTAATATTTTTAGAAGATGGAGTATCAATATCAAAATTGATACAAGTTGACACTTGTATTATATAATGTGTGTTATTTGTACTACAAATTTTAAAATTGATACTATTAGTCAGACACCTCAAGGTGATTACAATCAATATCAATTTTAAAATAAAAGTGATGAAGATGTCTAATAGTGTTACCAAATGGGGCATTAGCGGATAAAATTTTCGGGCAGAAAACATGAAATCGGTCTTAGGCATGCATACCCTCAAGTCTCAACAACCCAGAATTTTTACTCCAACTTCGAGAGCTGCGAATTGAAGCTTCTAATGAAAACCAGAAGTACGCCAAGAATTTCAACAGATTGAATAAATTGTGGAGTGAACTGGAATCAGTTATCACAAAAATAAACAAATGTTTACAAGCAGTAAATGATAATAATCAAACTGGTTACGTGTAGAAGACAAGAATTGAAAAAAAAAAACTAAGAAAAGATCTTTTGCTTGGCACCTCAATCAAGTACAGATGATGCTCCATTTACTGCTCAAGTGATCCCATAAAACAGTGTACTCTCAATCATCCATTTAGATTTTCTTTTTCATCTCCAATGGAAGCAGGTTATTGGAGAACTGGTATTCACTGGCATCGAACCTGTCTTTGTTTCATTCTTCTCCTTCGATGCCATCTCTCTTTAATCTCACCAAGATCATTTGCTGACAATGTACTCGCTGTTCTCTGGCTTACTTCATGCTCTTCGTCTTGATTGGTCCCACCAGTAAGGCCACGTAGTCTGTCAGCCTCCGCCAAAAGATCATATATTAGCATTTCTGTAGTCTTTTTAGTAATGCCCCTCAGATACCATGAAATGGGTGGCGGTGGGATGAGTGCCGGCTGAACCAGTTGATCAAGAGTCACAAGAGATGCAACCCTTCCTCTGCCTCTAGTGCAAGCTTCGTACTCAGATATCGTTCTGGGTTGAAGGGGAAAACAACATTTTTCATCGACGAACAGAGGCTCCACTCGCCAGCAACCTTCAAATCTTTTCATAAATCCTGTCCTTCCTTGCTTAAATTTCACCTGAAGAAGAAAAATGATATCAGGACAAGTTATTCGATACAGCTAGATCCAGCCAGGCACACAAACATTATCTCACGAATAAAATTTCCTGCTCGACTGCGGTAGCAGTAGTGGTGGACCCGTGGTGACTGGATCTAATTTAGGATATCTAGCATCACCTAGGACATTGGATACAGAAGAACCGACCAGTCAACAGTCTTGTATTCAGCCAAGTATAAGACATTCATTCATTCCAATTCCAACCATTATGCTTTCAAGTACGTGGAAAGTGTATGAGCAATTCAAGATATTGGAAACAGGACCTTTTAATGACTGTTTGAACGTAGTCAAAAAATATTGCGCACCGTGTGATTTTCCCGGTTCTGATCAACAAATACATGAACTGAAATGACTCCAGACCACCACAAGAACCTCCATATTGCAGCTTGTTCCACCTCAACAACCTGTCTTGAGCCCTCATCAAGTAGTACCTTTCTAGATATCACTTCCTGGACGTAAAAGCAGTATTATTAAAAAAATCTGAATAAATATGAAAAAAACTAGATAATAGAAGAAATCCAGACTAAATAATGATATAAATTTCGTAGACAAACATAAGATTAACAGATGCAAGTCTCAGGGGTTCATCACCAGAGTAAGACGAGTGTGGGCCTCACTGCAGGCAGGAGGAACAGGGTAGGCATTCATTACTAAACAGGAATTACAAGAGAAAGGCCCTTATTGGCAGCGAGGAGCAAGATCAGCAGGGGTCCAGCTAACGAGGGGAGAGAATAGTGCACTCAGGCATTCTTCGGACGGTTATGGCCTTTGTTGAGCCTCTGCCGGTTAGGTGACTTTGGTCAGATAACAAGTTAAAAACCATACAGCAATGATGATTTGTAAAGTTCATATCAAATTAAAGAAATTTTTACAAGACATTAAAACTGTTTATAATTCTGATACTTTTCAAGTGCTTAACAGAAGCCTTGAGCATAAACTACAACGAGCAATGTGGAGTAGTGGATGCAACTTCAGGCATGCTGACAAGTGACAACAGCACCAACTGCGTTTAAGTAAATACCAAATATATTAAAAAAGAATTTAAGAAAATTAATAAATTAGCAAATGATCACGAGCTCCTAGACAAAAAGAACCTACAATCAAAATACCATTCAAGTCTAGAACAAGAATCGCGGGATCGGGATTGGGATCGGTGACCACCGACGGATCGGATCGGTCTGGATCGGCCGATCCTCTGGAAGAAAGGGCGTCCCGAATAGGTCCGGATCGGACAACTTTTTTTATATCATAAAAATTCTCAAAAAATCAGAAAAATAAAAAATCATAATAATAAAAAATATAAAATATAAAATAATGTGGATGACATTCTATCAAATAATGTCATACAAAGTAAATTTCTTTCAAGAAACTGTCATATAAATATAGACTATCATATAAGAGAGAGAAAGAAGAGAGCTAAAATAGATCATTATATAAATTTAAGTATAGAATATATATTTATAATTATGAATCTTCTATATATGTGATAGTATAAGTGACAGTGAAATATATTAATATGTTTACAATATCATCAGCGGGGCAAAGAGTAATCGCAGATCGACCTGCGCGGTCAGGTCACGGGGGTCAAGGGGGCAATGCCCCTTGTGGTATTAGGGGGGCAACGCCCCCCCGCATTTTTTTTTATGGTGATAAAGAGGAGGGGGAAGAAGGGATCGGAGGTCCCCCCCTCCTTCAAGTTACTTGTTTAGGGGGGGGATCAGCCGCTCCAAAGGTCTGGATCGCCACTGCTCAAGGTGGATCATCGAGGGGAGTAGTCCAGGAGGAGCCCTAGATGATGAAGATGAGGGGGGAAGTGAAAATGAGGGGTGAGAAGGGGGAATCGGTCCGATCTCCCCCTTATTGGGGGGATTAGACTAGAAAATGGTTCGAAATCGAGTCTAGAATCGATCCGATTCTGGGCCCTTCTGGGTTCTAGGGAATCGGTCCGGATCGACCGATTCCCGGATTGATCCACCTGGATCGGTCGATTCGACCAATCCAACCAGGAGTCCCAGCCGGATCGGTAGTTCTGACCGGAATTGGATCGGTAGGTACCGTCCGATCCAAGAATCAGCCGATCCCGATCCGGATCGGCTGATTCTGCAATTCATGGTCCAGAATCTTTTAGTTTGCCATGTGAATGACAGTTCATTAACTCAAAACCTGAATTCCACCACAAGGTTATTGCTATTTTAAATTTTTAGTATTCAACGGTAAACAAATTTCCAAACAAATTATTGTATATCACAAGAAAAGAAAAATAATTTACCAGATGATATGGTAAAACAATAACGAAATTGAAGGAGACTGGCCTGCATTAAGTTTAGATAGAAGGAAAACCTACCCTCTTATGCAATTTAACATGCACCTTGAATCTGAAATCTTCAAAATACTCAGACCGAGCACATGCAACTACTCCTCTAGTAGGTATGATGAATAATGATATTATATATAAGCAGGTAAGGATAGGTTTCGGAGAAGAAATTCTGAGAGAGGGAGAGAGTGCATGTTTCGCCTCTTCATTGCTGCAAGCTGAACAAGGATGCATCACACACCCTAAGTACCTCATGATATCCATCTACTTCTGTTCATGAACTCCCTCTCTCTACAACACGCACCTGTATGATCATTTCCCAGGGTGACATTGCCAAAATGTGCCATAAAAGTATTGCTAGGAGGTAAGAATCAGGAGCACCTATGAAGTGAGCAATGAGGACAAAAAGTAGAGTTTAAGGGGAATTAAGGTAGATACTGCACTAAAATCCTGTTTAATCCTATGATATAGGCAAGGTGCAACGACCCTTTTCCAAGTCTATATAGCAGGCTTGACCAATTCAATGGTCAATAGCAGAGAAACAAAATTAAACACTGACGTGAGAATGTAAAGATTCATGTTTCATGCAATTTCAAGGATAGATTCATGCTTCGTGGGGGACATTACTGATGCAAATTGAACTATGGCAAAAATGCAATAACTACCATCATAAGTATCAACCCGTACATTACTGCATAAAAATGAATTAAGATTCTCCTTGCATAACAATGACTTGCAGGAAAGAAATCATAAGCATCAGTCAGGCAAGCATAAACCCTTATCTTAGCATGCCCATTGCTGTACAAAAATCAAGTTCCGTTAAATCTTCTTTTCCTCCCTATCAGTTTATCCCCCTTTCAGACCCGCTACTCTCTGCCCCTGTTCACCACATATTGCGAGGAACTTCTCTGACCCCCTTTGTTTCTCGGTTGGTTTCTTCCTTCGTGTCTAACATTTGTCCCTTAATTTCTAAATAATATTTTAAAATTTTGAGGTGCTAGAGTTGCTTCCCAATTTCGTTTGTCATTCCTTCCTTTTCCCATCTGTTTCTTAAGTTGATAGCTATCATACGTCAACATTGAAAGCAGAAGCTGTGCAAATCATATGCAATCAAAGTGTTGGCACCGGAATATTGAGCCAGGATTATGTCAAATCCAATCCCCATGGGCCACGATGGTATATTCTCGGAAATAGCTCAGTTTTGGTGCCTATTGCATAGCCCACATGGCATGCTATTAATGAGCTAAATTTTATTGCAAGATGGGCTCACTCTAGTCTTAATCTAATGGAGAATAAGCCCTCTCATATTGCTGTTTTGGCAGCCCATCAATTAAAGGCTTAATGGAGCCTTAACAAGGCTCGGATCCTACTATGATTAAAAGTTGTGCAATGAGATATGATGATGAGATTGGTGCCATATCCAATAGGAAAGATTATTTAATTACTTAAGTCATGGATCCTTTGCTTATTGGGTCCTTAATGGAAACCAAACCTACTTAAGTAATGGATAACCACGATGGGATGATGTTAAATGATAGACATAAGATCCGATAGAAGAGATCTCATGATAACTTAAGTTTTGAAGCTTATCATGAATAAGTCTTTATAGGATCGTATCCTACTTAAACAATGAATGGTTATGAGATGAGACGTGCACCATCAGATCCTGCATCATTTAAAAACATCCTAGGTCAAGAAGGCAGCCGTGGTCATCCGTCCACAGCTGCACAAGGCCAAGTCAAAGCTCTCAATCAGATGCTTCTAAAAAGTAGAAGTGGGCGAGAAAATTGATGTACTATGTTATCAGAGACGCCTGCCTCAGCTGCCTAGGCACTGAGGCAAGGCGAGGCCTCGCCGCCTGGTCTCACAGGCGGTCACCCCAGGCGACCGCCTTTACCGCTTCCTTTGCCTTGGCAGCTGAGGCGAGGTGAGATGGGCCTGGATCCGGCAACTAACCCCCCTCATAATTTTGGACGACCACACAGACACGCACCCAGTGTGGTCAATCCGGGATGGGGATGTGAGCATGCACCCATCATAACCAATACATTCCCACATGATCAAAGAGGGTTGTGCACGACACCATGCTATCCATTCCCACATGATCAAAGAGGGTTGTGCAAGACACCATGCTATACCTTATCTTTGAATCATTTAACAGGATGGGGAAATATACCCTATGCCCATATAATGGGTTGAGGATATCCCATACCATGTTGATTTTAAGGTCATATATGCCTTCTCAATGTGTTATATCCCAAATCATATATGAACAACATTCATCTGTCAAATGTCTCTATGATATGATTGGAAGTATCAATGTAACCCAGACACTATATAGAATGCAAAGTTAAAGATAAACTTAAAATAACCAAATCTGGAACTTGAAATCTGATATGATGATTTGAAACCAAAGTAATCAGCAAAGATTCAGATATGAAAATGTCAAAAATCAGATCATACATGATCAGATTTCTGTGTTAATTAGACCATAATTAAATCTAAAAATCATTTAACATAAAATCAGATAATATGGATCTAAAAAATGGCTTAAGTTCCATATCTAAAAGATGCTTAAAGGAGATCATATCTAAAAAAATCTCTTATTCCATCGCTGACTTCTCCCACTTGAATATTGTCTCTATCCCAAATCATCGGCCCCTACCACACCAGTGTGTGCACTACTAGAAGATCCTCCTTCTCCTCCACCATCTCCACCTCCATCTAAACCTCCAGCCTTTTAATGTTGAGTTGGTGAAATGAATTATTCTTCATCGTCACCTAAGGAGGCCCAGGAGGGGACTTGTATACTGTCTCTTAGAATGACAGGTCTTCGTTTGATTTTCATCTTTCTCTTCTTTACATCTTATTCTACTTAGGATGAAGAAGTTTCAATCCCCATACCACACTGATAGATCTTTTTCAACAATAAAAAATGCTCTAATCTCTTTGCCATGGTCTTTGTTCTTGTGGGAGTTGGGACTGAAGCTGGGAGTGAAGCTAAGGTTTGAGATGTGACTGGAACTAGAGCTGAAGTTGGGACTAGAGGTGGAGTAGTAAGCATTTCCTCTTGCATATGCTTATCTTCAACCTCAACACCATCAAGTTCTCATTCAGCCCATGTACAATCCTAAGGATCGAACTCTAGTGGTCCTTCACCCGCCTCCACTCATGCAACAAGTGGGTTCTCCTCCTGGAAAAGATAATCCACATCAACGTCTTTAGTAGGTGCTTCATGTGCTTATACCTCAGCTCTTTGTTAATATGGTCTACTTGCAAATCTAGTAAACCTCTGTTCTACAATATCTTGGTGGTCTTTGAAGTTCTTTATCCTCAACTACATGTAGTGGTAGAACACAAATGTCCCCAATCTATCAAATGTTAGTCTATTCCTTCACTTGATATGGATCAAGCTAAAAGCCATCCAATTCTTCTCACACTGGGAGGAACTTGTGCTTTGATTAAAAATTCAAATCGCAATTGCAGTAAATGGATTTCAACCACTTCTTGTATTGATTTGTACCCACCACTCAACTACAAAAAACAACAATAGAACATGATGTTACTATCACAATAAAGGCTTGAATATTAAAAATCAAAATGAAGTTAGTTTCAATTCCAACATATCAGGAAAAATATTGTCAAATAAATATTTCAAATGTGGATCTAAGTATATTCTAACTTTCATTCTTTAAAATTGCATCTAAGAATTAAAAGTCGTCAAATTATTAGACTATTAGTGCTCTAATATAAAAACATCGAGAAACATGATTTTTTCACTTATTTTTAACTCAATCCACATCTAACCTACTGAGTTCTTGAAAGATGTTGTATTACAGATAAAATACCGCTAATGACTTCTTAATCATTGCATAATTGTCCTCTATAATGCAACCTAGGGTTTAAAAAGTATCTAGTACTCATTACATATAACATGAGAATATACATTTATACATTAAACAATGCTTAAGTTATGAATAATAAGAATTACATGCTGCATGAACATCATGTTGTAGTGTTTTATTCCATCTGGCATCTATGATCAGGGACATTCATGATCAGATTTGATTTGATTTTTGAGTATTTTTTTTCTTAAACCAAACCAAACCAAACAACCTCTGAAATCAAACCGAACCAAACCGATTTAACCAAACCAAATTAAATCGGTTTGGTTTGGTTTGTTCTGGTACAAACCATATTTTATCAAGGTATAGTAGATATGTCAATATATAATTTTATTTTTTATTTTAAATCATATTCTATTAAAATTTAATGTACGTGTTTATACAATTCATTAATTTTATCTTAAAAACTCTGCCAAAAAATTTATTTGTATAAGAAAAGATACATAAGTATTATATTAAATAGAATTAAAATGATTTGGTTTGGTTTCAAGGGTCTTAGAAACCAAATCACACCGATTAGAAGTTCAAACCAAATCGAACCGACCAAACAACTAGTTTGGTTTGGTTTTTGGGGTTGAACCGAATAGTGAACAACCCTATCTATGATATTCCACCACTTCATGTAACATTTACAATACGTTTTCTTGATTTTTAACTTTTCTTTTTATATGACATCGTAGAGGTATTTCATCTAGTTTCTCTCATTTGAGTCCAATAATCTCAACATATTTATAAGTGGCTCGATGATAGACAAGTAATAAAAAATTTTCTCCTAAAAATGTTTGCCCATCATTATATATTCTATTTGTGCAAGGATCTCTAATCGATCCATCTAATTGTGCAGGTCAGTCATATAACAAATATACTCCTTTTATGATATACAACAGACAAGTGCATGTCTATATAAATGCAAACTAACCAAGAGAATAAAATGTGTGGCAATTCTAGTCGGTCCAAAACTTGATCAGATCATGCCCCTTTGTATGATATCTCATGATGTACAACAAACTAGAATGTGAATAAATAAATGATAGGATCAGTTGTGTCTAACAAACAAGTGTAGAAATTGAAGCCTCCTTGCCTATATCCTTCAACATCAAATCGACAAAGTGTGCTACACATAAAACCCAGAAAAGGTGTGACCTCCCCTCCATCAACTTCCTCCTCATTACCTTGTATGAAGACTCATTATCTATCACAAACTAGACAATATTCTCTTCTTCATTCTCTTCTACAACGTCATCTAAAAGTGAAAAGATGTAATCAACATTATTAATATGACATAAAACATCAATAGACTTTAAAATGTTATGTCCTTTAAACAATAAACAAGAAAATTATCATTGATCTCTTCATGATGCATGTCCACCTATCACACATCACTGTGCATCCCTTCTCCCTCCAAACCATCTTGAAACCATCCATCCAGGTTCTAAGCTCTTCTACTCCATCATCTGGACTGACAACATACATATACCAGCTGGTTGAGACCTTTAATCTTGGTCCAACCTCCCCAATTGCATTAATTATGGTCTGAAAGTAGGGACTAGTGGTGACAAGTGCTGGAATGTCTACATTTAGCACATAAAAAATCATTGTTATTGACCCACTAAAAAAATTAAATGATACAAATGCTAGAGATGATCAATGACATAATGCTACCTACATGTAAGAACCATTTGCAAATATGTTTCACTGCTCACTTTGCAGTTGAAGTGATAATATTGATCCCTTTAAATGTTTGTCTTATTGTTCTTTGCAAGCTATTATGTCTTCTGAATGTGTGAACATCCTCACTAGGTGCGGGCCATGTCGAAGTTGATCGACTAAACCTCCCACTCATACACCCACATCCTCGATAGATGTGGGCTAGATCGAGTGGGCCCGACAATATCCCAACTCCTTGGCTCTAAAGCCTCTTGCTCCCCTCCTTCTCTCATCTTCTCTCTGTGATTGTTTGCTTGCATGAGTTGCTCTTATTAAGCTTTCATCTTCATCAAACTCCAACTCAGTCAATGTCTCAACCTCCTTAGCTCATCCTTTTCCCTTGCCTTTTTTGCTGGCTTGTCAACCCTTCTTCCTAGCAACTCCTCTCTCTATTCAATACAAATTCTTCTTTCGAGATTCTCCTTGTAAAATATGCCCTTATAAACCCACTGCTCTCCCTCGGCACCCTGTAATATTTTTTGATATTTTCACCCATTCCACCAATGTGTTGCTTCAATAAGCAGAACACTCCCCATTCATTTGTTTACTGCACCGCTTACATTATATCATATTCTTATCAAAATCCACCAGAAACCCATATTTTCACCCGATATCACGGGTAGCATCACTACCTCCTTGCTTGGTTATTACTCATTGTCCGTAGTCTACAACATTTAATACATAAATAAAAATTAAAATGTTAACCTCACCATTTAAAGAAGACTAATATGAGAGGGGACGAGAAGTACCTCAACTGCTGGGAAGAAATAGCACACCCCTAAGGGGCTGCTTAAGTCAAAATAATCACCATTCAACAACTATCAACTGAGGAAATATTGGGGGGCCCGAGGGGGGGGGTAGGAGGGGGTCCACAGGGAAGGGAGGAGGAGGAGGAACAGTTGGATCGTCGGTGGAAGAAGCTAGATCACTGGAGGATTGCTAGGCACCTTACGGAATTGATACAAGATCACTAAGAATTGCTGGGACCATAGGGAATCACTCATAGTTGTCAAGGCGACGAGGTGTCCAAGGCGTTGAAGGGTACCGATTCCGCTTAGGCGACAAGACGGATGCATAGGCGTCGCCTAGGCGGTCAAGGCAGAATTCAAGGAAGATTGAGTCGGGAGGTTGTTATACATAAAAATAAAAATAAAAATAAATATAATTATATTTTTATGTTATAATTGAATATGAGTGTTTTATCTATGCACATAAATAAATATGATGTGTGTGAAAAAGAAGAGAGTTAAATAGATTTTTATAAAATTTAAGTATATATCATTTATGATATATGATATATAAAATTTATATATGTGCGATAATATAAGTGATAGTGAAATATTTCTATAATATTATTAAATGGGGGGAGTGCAGAGTAGTCGCGGATCGTGGCAGCACCCCTTGTGGGGGGTTGTCAGGGGGGCGAAGCCCCCCAAATCGAAAAAAATATGTAATAGTATAAGTGATCTTATATATGTAATTATAAAAGTATGGGTATTTATTTTTGGATAAGGAGTTAATCTTGGTAAATTAAGTGAGACAGAGAGAGAGAGAAGAAAGAGCTGAAAAAGAATTTAATTAAGTATATAATATATGTTTATAATCATAAATCTTAAATATGTACGATGGTATAAGTGATAGTGCAATATATTAATATATTCAAACTATCATTAAATAAGTGTCCCTTGTGAGGGGTATCAAGGGAGAAAAACCTCTCAAAATCATTTTTTTAATCATGTAAAAATATCCAGGGCACCTTGCCTGGGCGCCTTGGGCGCCTAGGCTGGCACCTTGGACGCTTTGGGTGCCGAGGCCGGCGCCTTGGACGCCTTTTTGACCCCAGACAAGGCGCCCTGGCAAGGCGCTGTTGGAAAAGCGCCTTGCCGCCTAGGCGGGCGCCTTGACAACTACGGAATCACTAGAGGATCAATGGAAAATTGATGCAGGATCACCAAATTGATGCAGAATCATTGCTAAAACACTAGAATCATTGGAGAATTGTAGTTGGAATGAAGGATTTGCCAAGGCCCTAGGGGTTTCGAGAGGAGAATGGGGGAATCAGCCCCTTTCCCCCTTTATCGGCCCGCTATCATGTCTAAATCTAACCCGAAATCAATCTGGACCCGAGACTTGAGTCCTCCCGATGAAATCGATTGATTTCAATTCTATTCATGTGAATTGGCCAATTCTCGATCAATTCTACTGACCTAGACTCATCCCACCGGTAATTGAAACGAGACTGGCTGATCCAATTCCAAAATCGACTAATTCCAATCCCATTTGACCGATTTCATAAACCATGCTTCCATGTGACCGAGCCCAAGATACCATTGGGTCCCGACTCAAAGACCGCCACAAACCCCCCTCCCAACGGGCCATGCCAAACTACCCAACCCCCCCACCCCTGGGTTAAGTCACAACTGGTTAGACGGCTCAAGCCAGTTCTTCTTTCTCACTGCCCAGTTTAGGGCCTAGGCCGCCTGTTTCACACTGGTTCAAGCAAGGTAGTTCAACCTGGTTCAAGCTTGCTCAGTGCTGGTTCAAGGTGGTTCAGACCGGATTCATCCTGATGTTTCTTCAGCTCAATCTGTTTTAATTATCGTACAAGTTACAACATTTTTAGCTTGTTTTGCAACACTTTGAGCCTGGTACCGTCATGTTGTCCCGCATCTGATAGGGCATGGATGGTACTAGTCTGAACCATACATTGCATCAACTAGAACCATAATACTGTCCTGTAAGACAAGCATTGGGGTGCCCTATATGCAGGAACCATTGAATGGGCAGATCATTCAAAAACACCTTAGCCCACGTATTTTTGTTTCCTTTTTCCCTTCCCTTTAGTGGCATTTGGAAACACTTGTGAGTGATTAAAGCTACATAGACAAAAAAAATCTCTCATCCGACCTGCCATAGCGAAGAACGTTCATGTCTCAAATATCCTATACATGAGAGTGGAAACATAGAAAGGGTCAGATTATTCCTGATGGGAGAACGGGTAAAAGTATTGTCTATAATGCTAAATCTGCAAGTATAGTATGAAAAAAACATGCAAAAAACAATGCAGATACAAGATAACCATAACTGATCTATTGGACAGGCAGGCGGTCACTATCCACTGGTCTACATTTGCAATTTTGTGTTTCATTGTGTCTTGTAGCCCACAGAAGAAGAGATAAGACATACACAAATCACTTTTAATCCCCAAAACTCCTCAAAGTGAGCTGGGATCATGTGTTTCACCTGGGAACTAATAAGTGTTTCTGGACAAGTCTTTAGTTTGTATTCACTATTATATTAATGATTAATCTTTACCCTTCGCATTAACAACGTAAAGACTTGTTACAAGAAACTGACATAAAATATCATTAGTGAGAGGGAGAAAATTACGTACCTTAATATTCTTGAAGACTCTTCTATTATCAGGATCAGTAACAATGCCATATATGGCATCCGGAGGCAAACCAACTTTGAATTTCACATTCAGGTTGCAAAGAGTACCTTTTGGTACAGTAACCTAACGAGAGTATTTAGCAGTCCAGATGGTTTCATGGATTAAGTAAAACTTGAAGCACAAAGAGAAAAAACAACAGACTAGACTTGGCAAGAATGAAAACAGCTGCAATTCAAATAACCAAACCAACTTTGAATTTCACATTCAGGTTGCAAAGAGTACCTTTTGGTACAGTAACCTAACGAGAGTATTTAGCAGTCCAGATGGTTTCATGGATTAAGTAAAACTTGAAGCACAAAGAGAAAAAATAACAGACTAGACTTGGCAAGAATGAAAACAGCTGCAATTCAAATAACCAAATCCTACTCAATACTGCATTTAAGCAACCTGGAAGAAAGGCACCTTAACGCATCATGGAAGAACAGCCACAATTATCAATGATGCAAGAGGTTGAAGACCATCCAGATTCTTGTTATTTCCCCTAATAAAAAGGAGACTTGTATATCCTACACAAACAACGGTAACACTCACATGACATTTCTTTCTTCCTTAGTTTGCATAAGATTATCATGAAATCATATTGAATCCTACGTGCAACTTTTTTGAATGTAACCTGGGGCTCACAGTTTTTATTAATAGAAATAAAGGTTACATAAGATGAAAATAAAAGAGAGAAAAAAGAAGGGATACGGAACAGCAGTAACCCCTCCTTCCACTTTCGAGGAGGTAGTCCAAAGAAGGTTACAAGAAGCATGAATCAAAAGAGAAAAAAACAGCTCTTGAAGGTATCCTCGACCAGTGGAGGTTCATTGAAGGCATACATCCAGTCTCTTACCAGCCAACCCATCCTCAAGATGATCAACTTGGGGTGTTCAAAGTGGTCTTCAAATATATCTATTTTTGGAGCTCCAAATTGCCCATATCCATGCCGAAAGAGTAAGGTCCCACATCAAAGTATTCAGTGACCAATGGTCAATGGAAGGCCAAAAAAGTAGCAGGAAGGAAACATTGGAAGCTTCCCTCCGGCCTCCACAAGACATCCCATCTGCAAAACAAAATCCTCCAAAGATAATTGACAGTTCTGCAGTGAATAAATAAATGATTGATATCTTCGGTCATGCTCCTATGGAATACACATCGACCATCAATGTCCTTGAAGAACCTCTTGAGGTGACATTTTGTTGGGACGCTGTGTTTGCAGATTTTTCAATGGAAGAGTTTAATCTTGTTTGGAAGGGTCGGTTTCCATACCCAAAGGATAACCTGCTAGAAGCCAATTTGACCGAAAACAGATTGTTATTGTTAGGCAACGACATCAACAAATCTTCCTTGTCAAGAACACACATATGTTCCTCTATGATAAAAAGAAGACAAACAAACTCCCTAATCTCAATATCCTTGAGATTTCCCTGAAAAGACAAACACCACTTAGCATGCAGCTTCCAGAAAGAATGCACTTTCCCACGAGGGGAAGAAGAAAGGTGACATAAAGTAGGAAAAGAAGAGGCTAAAGTGCCATGACCAGTCCACCTATCCTCCAAGAAAGCAGTTTTGGCGCCATTTCCCACCTTGATCATGCTGGACACTTAATAGAAATCCTAATTCTGTAAAATACCTTTCCATAAAGCAGATAACATACCATTGCTCCTAAAATCTGTGATCTAATCTCCAAAGTGACCCAAACCATGGAATGCCAATCTGGAACCGGTTGGAAAATGGGCTGACCGGCCCAATCGGAATCCCATCAGACCGATCTGGCATAGGGGTCGCAACCCCACAATCCCCTTTGGGGGGGTCTGCAGATGCTTCCCCCAACGGGAAGCTGGGAGCTTTTTAAGCCCCCTTGGTCCCTTGGAGGCCTATATAAGGCCCCGAAGGGACCTCATCCATTCCCATCCCTCACATCTTTTTCTTAAATCTCTAAGGTCATTCTCACCCCTCACATTGCTTTAAGTTCTCACTTAAGTATTTTTCGTTAGTTTTTAATGACTTGCTTAGTGTTTATTTAGTGCATTAGTTGTCTATTTAGTGCATTAGTAGTTGTCTTTTAATTATTCTTATCATTTCTAGTTGTTTAATTAAATTCTTGACTAGTTTGATTCACTATGTCTTCTCCAAGCCGTGACACCTAAATTTCTGGGTTGACACAAAATGATTTGGCTTGGACATATTGCACTTTGATCTTTATGGTGGCCAAGAAAGTGCAATGTAAATACTGTGATAAAAATATGCATAGTCATATTTTTAAATTAAAACACCATCTCACTAGAGCATGAGATATATGTATGATGCAATTGACAAAGCAAAAACGAACATGGGATATATATATATGATGCAATTGACAAAGCAAAAAATGAAATTGCAAAAAATTATATCCGACTCCAACGAGTGGTAAGGTATTATCGATTAGGTTTGTTCACTGTTTGGTTCAACCCGAAAAACCAAACCAAACCAGCAATTTAATTCGGTTTGGTTTAGTTTGAACTACCGATCGGTTTGATTTGGTTTCTAAGATTTTTCAAACCAAACCAAACCGGTAAACTGAATAACCCGAATTAAATTAAATATTTTATTTTAAGTTATATATAATATAATATTTGTGTATATTTTCTTATAAAAATAATTCTTTTCAAGAGTTTTTAAGGTAAAATTAAAGTAATGTATAAACATATACACAAGATTTTAATAGAATAAGATTTAAAACAAAAAAATAAAATTATATATTGACATATCTACTATACCTTAATAAAATATGGTTTGAACCGAACAAAACCAAACCAAACCAATTAATTTGGTTTGGTTTTATTTGAGAAAGATTACTCAAAAATCAAATCAAACCAAACCATGAACACCCCTATTATCGATCGTCAGTGGAAGCGAACGTTATATCAACCGATACATGCAATAAATATATTTCATTAGTCATTTATTTCATTCATGTGTATTTCAAATTTAGGGAGTGGTTGATTACTTATACATGTATTTTGTTAGGTTATTTCTTCAACCTCAGTTATTGTTATAGTCAACAATTCAATGTAATAAATAAACTACTTGATAATATTAAGAGCGTCATCACAATGATACTAGATGATGACGATCGCTCAATTATCACTTACAACAAAAGGTATGACTACAGGATGTGGTTTAATCATTTTAGTATAGTAATAGTGGAGTGAGCCATCATGCTCCTACGTCTGAGTACACATTTATTAGTGTATACTATTAGAATTTATTATTGATTCTTAAACTTAATTATCTCTTAACACTTTGTTCTATTTCATGTAGCTAATTGGCGGATGGACCATGACAAAGAATTGAGTTATGAAGACTTGGTGGATGTAGCTATAAGAGTGCTTAGTCAAAACCACTTCAGTATCTAGTTGCAAGAGGAATTGATCGACATTCAACTTGATCCATCCATACAAAGCAAATGAACATGTTGACTTCCAAAAGGCTTAAACACTTTGTGTATTGTCACTGCAACATAAGGCTTAAGCTAAAGAATTTAGAAAGAATTAAGCAGAACTAAAAGAAAGAACAAAAGTGAAGAGAAGCCATTTCAAGAGATCAAGTTGAGGAATCAATGCTCCGAGAGGAAGACATTGACTTAAATCAAATCATCAATGAGAGAAATCTATTAAAAGCATGGGTGAATGACCAAGAAGGGATGCGCGAGTCAGAGTTCAACCTAGAAGATCGACAATAGGTTGAAGGAGTGCTCAACGACGTCCCTTTCGCCCAAAAATTTCATATGCTGCCCCCCATAGTGAAGAGACGGAAGACCAATGAAAGATCTAGCAAGGGTGCGCAGAGTAAGGGAAAAGATAAGCAGGTTTTAACTGATACTATTGACATAGCAAATGCAGACACTCTGGATTGAGAAGAGACAATTGACAAGGATCGAGAAGACACTCCAGAACTCAACATCCAAGTGCAGTATTAGACTTCGAAGGATTCTTCTTCAAAGAGCAATATCGATGATGGAGTGAGACATCAGGGGCAGGGATACACTACTTCAGATAGACAAAGGTCCACAGATGTAGGGACAACTCCTATAATAGTTGAACGCTTCACCGAAGAAGAGCAGCACACACGCGACCCAATACATAGACTATAGTGTGAAGCTGCAAGGTGAATGAGTACAACATACCCAAAAGGGCAGAGATCAATACCATGGATATGAACAATCCACCTACATATATGATTCATCCTAAAACTCTTAGTTCCCTCTATATGACTAAGAGAGAAGTGGGATGAATTATAGATCATCATTGAACACCACGATCCAATCCCCTTTTGAGAGTTATTTTGATGGTTTCTTGGGACCCAATTCCGATATTAGGGCAAGCGTACAAGGGACTCCCGAGTATAGTATTCACGAAACTATCTCAGTTTATGTAAACTACAATGTCATAGGAAGAGTTCAAAGCCCACATAGAAGAGGCAGAACAAATAAAATTTCTGTAAAATGAATGTAAATATTCTTAATACATGTCTTCTAATTTTCAGAATTTTTGTTAGTTTTTGTCATTTTTTACATTTTTTTGAATTTTTAAAAATTATCAAAAAATTCATTCAGACTAGGTCGCAACTTGGATTGCGACCCACAACCCAACCCTTCTTGACTCAAACCATACTTGTAAACTATTATTTTACCCCAAAGTGCATGTATGTTGTTAAGTTTTCATATCCATTACAAAAGACAGCAATGTTACACATTTTCAAAGGACAGTGTCCCACTCCTCGAAGGATTTCGGAATCGGAATTGGAATCAGCCAGTATCGATCCAATTCAAATCGGATCAAATCGGTCCAAGTCTGACCAATTCTCAATAAGAGAAACTACGAAATCAGATTTTTTTAAAAAAAATTAAAAATTCAGATTCCAATTCTGGCCGATTCAACCTGAATTTTTTAAAAAAAAAATTAAAAAAATCAGAATTCCGATTCTGATCCAATTCGACCGATTCAAGACTGATTCCTACAGAATTCAGCTCAGAATCAGTCCTTCAAGCAAGAATTAGATCGAAATCGACCAATTTGATTTCGGAGTAGGCCGATTCCGATTTGATTCGACCAATTCCACAATCTATGCACTCCTTCCTTAACCGGCCTACAAAAGTGGTCCCAATTAATGAAGTGCAGTCCTTTCCTATCTTGGTCTCGTTGCCAAAAAACCCTTGCTCTGATGTTTTCTAACCTTTTGCAAACTCCTATGGGCACCTTAAAGATGGAGAAAAATCGAGTGGGATGCTCTAAAGAACATATTTAGACAAAATCCATCTACTGCCAATTGGCAGAAGCCTACCTTTCCACCCCTGAAGCTTGGTTTCCACCTTTTGAATAACTCCTTCTAGTCCCCACTCGATGTGCCTTTATCTGAGAGTGAGAGCCCAAGGTATTTATTTGGCAGAGAAGACCAGGGCATACAAAATACTCCAAATAGCAATTCTTTGGTCCCCATTAATATTAACCCCAATGAGTTCACTTTTGCTCTCATTGATCTTCATACCTGTTATAGCTTACATGAAATAAAGCAAAATCTTTAATTTAATACACTTGTCAATATTCACTACAGAGAAGAAGGGAGTGTCGTCTGCGAAAATGAGATGTGGAATGTGCTCATTGTTGTTACCCACGGAGATGCCTTCAATAAGCCCAACTTGAGAAGCCCACTCCCACATGTTGTACATAACTAATCACAAACAGAAGAGAAGAGAGAAGATCCTCCTGCCTGAATCCCTTAGAGGAAGAGAAGAAGCCAAATGTTTTACCATTAATGCTCACAGAGAACTTGGTTGTCGAAATACAATTCTTGATCCAAGAGATCCATTTGTTATCAAAACCCAAAATATGCATCATCCTCAATAAACCATCACATTTGACCCTGTCATATGCTTTCTCAAAATCTAACTTAAGAAGAATACTTTTCTTGTATCTGACCTGATTATATAAACACTTGTGAGCAGCCATGAAGTTATCAATAAGTTATCAATAATGTACCAGCCTGGGATAAACGCACTTTGAGAAGGTAGTGATAATTTATCAATGAGCTTACTCAATCTGGAGGCAAGCACTTTCATAAAGATCTTGTAGCTGCAATTGAGAAGACTAGTAGGCCTAAGTTCAGTAATATCATTCATAATTTCTTTCCTTGGAACAAGGACTAATGTGGTGGCATTAAGGAGTTTGATCACTTTCAAGTTATCTTCGAATTCTTTGACCATAGACATAATATCTTCCTTGATAATATCCCAGCAAGTAAAGTAGAAACCAATGGAGAAACCATCCGGACACAGAGCTTTGAAAGGGTCCATGTCTTTTATGGCAGCTAAGACCTCTTCAGAGACACTGCCAGAGAGACACTCCCCTTCAACTCCCTGAAGTTTGCTTATCCTGTCAAAGTTAATAAGAGGGCTCTAGTGATTACCCTGTCAAAGTTAAAAACACTAGAGAACAGCCTTGCTAGCTCCAATCATTCATCCAAGCTGCTACTGCATAGACGGTCGAGAGCTTCTGGCTGTTCAAGGGTCTTTGTTGCCTGAACAGGCCTCAGCTGAAACTGTGAAGACTATTTGAAACCCGACTGAACAAAGTAAGGCAGGTCACGAGCAAGAGCAAGCAACCGGACCAGCTTATGCAAACAGTTCTACAATGGTTCGTCTCTCAGGTGAGCCGGCTTAACCGTCGACTCAATCTCCGCTGGCAAGAACCTTCTTCCCCACCCGAAAACCACCAAGGCTGCTGCACTGGTTCCATAAACTCCCGTGTGCGACACTCCTATCAAAGCTTGCTTGAATTAGCTCTGTTAACTGCATGAAGAGATTCTGCATTAACTCTTCTTACCGTTGAAGCATCAATGGTCTTCCAAATAGAGCAGTGTTCCCGGATAAGGAAAAGAACTGAAGCAAAATCAGAAAACTTGCCAGTAATCAGATCTTGATATTGTCAATCTTCACCAAGAACTGTGAGCACTTGATGCACACAAGAATGGCGAAGCTCGTACCGATGTCTAGATGGCTATCCAAGTATGCTGCCATTGTCTCCGCCATTGGCCAGTAGAGTTCTGTCCACCGCAATTGTACTCCGAAAAGATCGAAGGATGTCAGAAACTATCTTGGCTGATCTAGCAAAGATGGGGATGCCTTGTAGTTTTACCCAACATATTCCGTTCTTTGGACTAGTCTTCATTACCAGATCAAGATCTCTCCATGGTTGAATCCGGATCACTCTGTTATCGTCACCATGGCCCTTAACCTTGAAGCATGTACTTTCCTCGGAGTAAAGCCAAATGGAGAAGGAATTGTTCCTAATGACAAAGCTGACCTCATCCACAATGATCCACCAAGACTGACTTTCCGGCCAGCTCCTCTTCAAAAATGCCTCCAGCATCGCCTTCTTATCCCCCATCAACTATGGTCCATCAACAGAGATGCAGCGGCAATGAAAGAGCCACAGCCACTTCTGCTTCTCAACCATCTCCTTGGAAAGAGGAAAAGAGGCGAGACCATCTCCCTCCCCTCTGATCGGCTGGCCAGCTCTTGTGGTTGAAAGGAAAGGTGCTGAGTTTGTCCCTGGGAGAGTGCAGAACCTTTCCCGGTGGCCCACTCCATCACACCTACAGCATCTCAAGCTGTGCCTACATTCTGAGGCTTCTCCTCAACCCTCCATACAAGACAGCCTCCCGGTATGAATGTCTACAGGAGCTGTTCCCAGAAGCAAGATCCTCCAACCTCAGAGTGGGAGTGATCACCGTGGGAGAGTGTGCCTCCCTCCGGCTGGAGGCAATAATCTCCCCGACACCAGCTGCCACCAGCCTGGCATCTGTGAGGTCGCTGATCCCCCCCCCCCCCAAACTCCCTCCTAAAACTCAATTCACTATAGTCTGCTTCTGCTGCCCAATAAAAGGCTTATAAATCGAGTGAAGAGGAATTGGGAAGAAGAGAGAAACTCTTTGTTCTTCAGAGTGTTTCATCCTACACATGGAATGCCATCTCGCGAGAATCTCGGTCTCGCCAAAGGGCTGAGATACAAGATCGCTGAGATCTCGCCCCATGTAGACTAGTTCATAAAAAAAAAATTCTTCGGGGGCTTTGCCCCCCTGATACCTCCCACAAGGGGTATTGCCCCCTTGACCCCCGCGACCTGACCACGCAAGTCGATCCGTAACTACTCTGCACCCTGTTTATGATAGTGTAAACATATTTAACATATTTCACTATCACTTATACTATCATATAAAAATGTGTTACAAGTTTAATACCATATTAGTATTTAAATAAGATTACATACAAGTTTAAATCTTTTAGAAGCACAAAGATCATCTTTTTGTATTGAAAGTGCTTTGCATGGTATACGGGGTCAGCGACCTGGTTGGCCGGGTCGGCCGACCCGGTCGGTTTTTGGGCCGACCGACCCCGACCCGACCCGGTTAATATATTTAAATAAATTTATTATTATTATTTTTCCCGACCCCGACCCTAACCCGACCCGGGTCGCGACCCCAACCGACTTGGGTCGGTTTTAGGCCCGACCGACCTGGTCCCGACCCCGATCCCGCCTTCCTTGGTGCTTTGTAATTGTTCATTCACACAGTTGATGTACAAAATATGTTATATATTTTTATGTAAATTCATTGATGTGCTTCTATTTTTATAAGATATTATGTTATGTTTCATACATATATATACATTTTGATCCGAGAATCCGAGATCCGATCTCCCGAGATTTTTCCGAGATCTCTTCAAGATCTCTTCTCTTTCAACCCCCCGAGAAGAAGCCAAAATCCGAGATGGCAATCCTTGATCCTACGTGCAACTTGTGTCAGCTCAATCCATTTAACTGCATTCCTTTGTGGTTAAACAGCAATCACCTTCAGCCATAAACATACAAAGTAAAAGAAAATAGAGAACTTAGTGCACGGATCCCACAATTTACTGGATCTAAAGATGGGAAATTAATGAAGACGGTAACTACATTTTTCTAAAGAGATGCTACCATATTTAAACCAATCATAGCGGGAAGTAGTAATATCCTTGCTGTCATACATGGTCTCTCTTATTTTAACATGCATAAAACTAAAATCATTTTGCACTTGTACCCCTAGAAATAATTGCATTTGCATAATATCCTTCATATGCCCATATATGCAACCCTGTAATCTCTAAATGGCCCTGTTAAATAATCAAAACTTTCCACTCATACATCTAATAGTGTTAAATATTTTGAAGTTATATATTTACTTTGAACCACGTAACAGAGTTGGGAAGGGAGGGAGAGGGAGAAGGAGAAGAAGAAGAAAGAAGATAGGCAGATAGGTATTTGTTAATTTTGGTCAGCTGAAATTCAGCATTCTAAAGTATAAGCACATTAATCCGCATGTGTATAATGAGATATGGGCACCTATCTAAAGAGGCATAAATGCAAACAATAGAACTCAAATGTCATTTAATACCTGTATTTCAGGTGGTTGACTTTTCCAGTCAGGATTTTCTTTCCAAGCTTGCAATTGTTTCTCAAGGTTGACCATGCAAGCATGGTCTGATTCACTTTGTAACTTTAATACTGGAGTATTGCCAGCCTCTCCGTTCTTCCCAACTGACAGCTTGAATTGTGACTGAAAGAATAATTTTGAGTTTATATTACCAAAGGAAGTTGACCAATTGGAAAATGAAACATCATAAGGTATGACCTTCAAAGAGTTCTGAAGCCTTTGAGGGAATTGCATCATAAATTTGAATGCTGGACTGAAGATAGGATGTCCATGTTGCTTGACATCAAAGGGTTCAGTGTTTCCTTCCACTTTCTTGTGATTCATTGATACCTTTATATTTTTAAAACCATCAGATCAGCATCACTGAACTTGGAAGAATAATATAATAGAATGAAATATGCAACTCCTGGTGATGGTAACTTAACTATATGCGTAACCTAGGCTCACTGATGACATTTTCCATCTTTATTCTGAAATATGTTTGCAGTAGGTTGGACGCCATCAGAGCTAACTTTTATGTCAAAATTAAAATGAGAGTAAAAGAGGTTGCATTTGGTAAATAAGAATAAAGTCCATAGGAAGAAAGAAGTTGTAATGAGCCACATTTCTATTGAGATAATAAATAAAGCTCTCCTTTTGAAATGCTTATGGCACATTCATAATTCAGATTGAGTCTAAATATTTTACGATTTGATGAATTATTGAACTCCTGACCTCTTTAAGATTATTCTCAAGAGAGAGAGAGAAAACCTTGTGAGAGAGAATTGTTGCTAGTTTCGACCCCGCGAAACTTAAGTATGAGGGGGGTAACGTCAGTATAAAGGCCCCTCATGCTTCAAATAAACGCAATTTGGCACTTGCAAAGAAAAAGAACTTTAAACAGAAAAACGTGAGTACAAAAAGATTATGTTTTCACACGTTTTAAAAATATATATAATTACGACAACGACCAGTCCCATTTCTTTTATGTCCCCCCCCCCCCCCCCGTCCCTCCTTCCAGAACAGTACTCAATAAACTGCAAGCGCTGCTATCCCTTTCGACTTAACACGCCCATATCGCGATCCCCTTATCCACTTCAGCGAGAATCAGCACCGTGCGGATGGAGAAAGATCAATAAAATGCGTAACGAAAATGATTTTTATAGGATTAACTCGAATCATGAGATTACTATAAAGAAGGGAACAAGAAAACGGGAAGAAATCGCACATTCACTACGTAAAACTATCGAAATTCTAGACAGAAGAAGCTACTTACCCTGGAATGCACCGGCGAAAGCTGGCGGATCTGGTTTTCGGGAGAGGTGAAGAAGATTGGCCTTGAAAATATTGGTACAGAAGTGCAGCAGCGCCGGAGATATAACCGTCTCCCGACGAATCCACCCCCGCGACACGGTAGGATTCCGGAAGACAATCCCAGATCTTGGGATGTTTTGTGCATAACACCTTGAGAAAGGTGGCATTCAACAAATGGGTCCCATTCCCAGAATCCTACGAAGAACCCCAAAATCTCCTCGCTGACGAGTGACGAATAACTCTCTATCCGCTTTTAATGATTTATGGGAGTGTTTAGTTGCACAATAATTTTTTATATATTTTTATAAAAAATATAATAAAATAAAATGATAATCAAACATAAAATCATTATGTTAGGAAGGATGTGACAACAACAAAAGAAGAGTAACGGCGAGGTGAGACCCTCTTTTTGTCTAAGAAAAAAATTATTTTAAAAACATAAAAATATAAAATCAAAACAAAAAAATTACCATACAACCAAACACCCTACAGGCTACAATGTTTAAAAAAATACAAATAAATACTCTAATTAAGAGCTATTTTATATATCTTTCAGGGGCTTAAAATTTTAAAATGCCGTTAAAGAAATATTTGTGCTGCGGGGGCACAAAATATATAAACACGGCAACAAAGTAGCTATTAATATATATGTATGTATATATTGACACACAACCCGGTTGACAGTAATTTGTGCTGTTGGGCAGAAAATACCGTTACACGGCACATATTGTTTCACGGCAAAAAAAAGTCTTTACAAAAAAATAATCATAACGGAATTTAGTAAAAATTTGACAACAGTGACTAAATATACTTGTATGAGAGATTTTCTTGGATAAAAATATACCTACTTCGTGATTTTCTTATCGTTTCCTATATACGATCTTCATCATGTAAAATACTGCACTCACACCAAACATAGTAAAATTGTTTTTTTTGACACCTCAAAATTTTCTTTTCGATATGCTATTTTAGGATTAAAAGTATATGAAAAGTTATGTCACAACCAAATATATAATTCAAAATTGTTATTTTCAATATGCTATTTTTAGAATAAAATGTATATGAAAAGTTATATTATCACAACCAAACGACTAGCTTCTCTTCACGATATAATTATGACTTGCAAACTCTTGGTTGTGAAGGAAGATGAAAGGAACAAAACTGCTTGCCGCCGGAATTCAGATCACAGCTCAGAGCCTGTTTGGTAAAGATATTGAAATTAACATAATATTGATCTTGGTATCGACATTTGACTCACCAATGTTAAAAATTTTGTATACTACCAAAATAAGAGTGATATAGGTGCTTGATATTTGGCCAGAACTGCCAATCAAATAAGAAAAGTTATCTGAGAATTGGAGATCCTCTTACAAGCCTCGGAAAATTGGCATTGAAGTTGAGACGCCCAAGATCTATGATCAAGTGAATCTTGTTTTATATCAACAATACAGGACTATGCTAACTTTTTCAACACTTATATTCAAGGGTAAGATGAGCAGTGAAAATAGAAATTAAGATAATAAAAAATTATAATAGAGCACCTTCTTGTCTTTGGTGACATTTGATTCGACTTAACTGAAAATTCGAAATTTCATTTTCATTTCTAACTTATTCCGTAGAACACAGAATATTAGTGGACTTAAAGAAGAAGTTACTCTTGTTTTCAAAGATTTTACTAAAATCTTCCTTGTCCGAGTCCCACTTGCCTGCATCTCATCATATAAGCCAGCTCGGCCGTAGTAGACCCGTGAACATGTCAACAGAGCCGAACCGAATGTTGTTATCAAAGGAGTTCAGAGAACACCGGGCAGATGACAGATGAGTCGAAGCAGTCCCAAAGCACAAGGATTTTGAAATTACACAATTCATGCATGTCCCCAACAGAGAGGTAATGACCATAATAAATAACATCACCGAGTGTCAAAGAAAGAAGCTCGCCATGTTACCACCCGACCAAGTCACAAACACCACAATCATGGGAACATATATATATATAGAGAGAGGGAGAGGGAGGGAGAATGAATTGCAGCAGGAGGAGGAGGAGGAGGAGGCGGCCTACCACCAGTCATTGCAGAAGATAATTGAGAGAGACGGCAGAAATGAAGCCCCCAACGGGATCATTCATAAAAGATTAGGATCGAGCATGGGCATGCCCACTTATCCACACACCACTGAAAAGGGTAGAACATATTTACATGATTTTTAAAGGTCAATGGAAGCTACCAACAACTAAGAGGAACAGCAAGCCCATATGATAGCTACTAGTAAGCAGTTCTCGGCACAGTGTCATATGATGCAACACAAGAGAAGCAGCTAAGTGGCAGATCCGGACATCATCTTGTTCACCTTCTTCAGCAGGCCGTGCATCTCGTCCGCGAGGTTCTCCGCCACCTCCGGCTTCAAATCTGCCGCCGGGTCCGGGACGGCTTCCGGGAGAGAAGACGACTCCCGGAGAGCCGAAATCATGGACTCGAGGCTCTTCTGGACGAACTGCAGCGGCGGCTTCTGACCCTGTGACGGCGGCGGGGTGGCGCCCAGGTTGCTCTCCTGCAGGTACTGCAGACGGCAGCTGGCGATGCCCGGGCCCAGAGCTCCGTCCCCGTCCGAGCTCCGGAACACCTTCTCCGCGTCGGAGCGCCGGGCGAACACCACGCGGGCGCAGCCCAAATCCTTCAACAGCTCGGTCTCCGTCTCGCACAGGGGCCCGTACCTGCCGAACGACGCGACGAGCTCCTCCCTGGAAGGGAGGGCCACGCCGGCGGCAAATGTAATGAAAAGAGCCGCCCCGGCGTCGCCATTGATAACCTCCCCTTCTTTCTTCTTCTTCTTCTTCTTCCTCCTCCTCTTCCTTTTCGCCTGTTCGTCGCAGCCACTGCCCTGATTGTCTTGTGCCGACAACCTCCTCTTGCCCGTGGATTTAGCATGTTTGGGGCCATTACCGTCAGAGCCCGACGCTTTCTTCTTGAGCCCATCGCCGGCGGAACCGCTAGAACGGCTGTTCGGCGTCTTAATCTCGGCGGCCGGCCCGGCTTTGTCTTCCAATTCCTTGTCCTTGATGCTCGTAGTTGCGGCATCCGTCCCAGGTATGATGAACTCTTTTACGCGATCATCATCGCTACCGGGACGGGCAGGACTACTCATCCCATAATCTGAAACATCGGCGTAGGAGTAGCTCCTGAAACGATCAAAGAAGATCCTAACTTTCGAAGAAGAACGGTTACCTTTCAGGTACATGGAATCGAGCGCAGCATCCTGCAGCTCGGATAGCATCTCGTCTGCAGGAGCACCGTTGCCGTCGAACATGGCGGCCCCGGTGCCGCGTTTACGGCCTGCGGGAGAGGGGCCGTCGGATTCGTCGCCGCCGAGCAGCGAGTCCTCGGAGTCGGAATAAGCCTCCCCATCTTTCTTTGAGTAGTAGTATGCCGCCTCTTCGGCGTCGCCGGGGTGATGACCAGAACCACGCGCCCCAGTCAGCGTCGTGTAGGGAGGAGACAGATACTTGCTTCTCTTGCGCTCCCGTCTGCCTGAGCCCGCGCCTTCTTCGTCGGCGTCGGGCTTGACCCGCTCATTTCTCTTCTTCCTCCGCCTGGGGGATAGCTTCTCCGCCGTGGCCGGCCCTTTGTCCTTGTCGACTCCGTCGGCTCCGACTATATCCGTTTCCATGTCTGTTCCTGCGATGAGCTCCGCCATGCTCCTTACCTTCTTCCTATGCGAGGACTTGGTAGAGCTCTTCATCGGAGGGGCGGAACCCCCTCTGACATCCCCGGTGCCCTGACAAATTTTACCGTCTCGATGCTCTGCCGGGAATCCAAGATGCCATCCCATCCAGCGATGGAAGGCAGCAAACCAGCCCTTGATGGCCACCGTCTCCATCAAGCCAGCGGCGTGAACATCGCAGGCTGTCTCGCGAAGACGCTCCAGCAAGGTTGCAGGCGCACGATTCACAAGGGGCAACTCTTTCAGACGGCCCCTGGGAACGGCGACCCCTTCCTTGATGCCGGCATTCGCCGCGGGACGATCCAAGAGTCCGGCGAGCTCTGACGCCGTAATGCAACTGCAAGCCATCTCCAGCTCCAGGCACCGCTGGATCCCGCCCAAGGCTTCGCCTAGAGCGCCGGCGAAACTCCGGGTAGCGCTCTGACGCGCCATCCGGTCGAAATCCCGAGCAAATGGCTGCAACTGGGACGGGTCGCACCAGGCGAAGGTCCTGTCGCCGAAGTGGGCAACGAGAACGCACTGCTGGTCTCTCCGACGCACCTTCCTCGCGCACTCCGACGCGTCGGCGGGGTCGTAGACCTGTCCCGGCCACCATGGATGACACTTGATCTTCCCCCAAACGAAATCCCCCGGGGAGAAAAGATTTTCCGCGGCAGCAGCCACCACCAGGGGCTGATCCCCTCCACCCCCTTCGCCGCCTTCAGCTTTCTTCTCGGACTTGCGCCCATCTCTGCCTCCCATCGACGCGCTGCCATACTGGACCTTCTCCGGAGTGGTCCCCTCTTCTGCACCAGGCGACTGCGACCTCGACCTCTCCCTCTCCCTCTCCGGTGGCGCGCCCAGCTCCACCTCTACAACCTCGATTGATGTGCAGGATCGGGACTCCAACTCTAGATTAGTCCCCTCCAAATCCACCGCTACCGAGCTGCCCCAGGACCCTGTGCCGCCGACAGCTGCGCCCTCCGTAAGCGCGCTCGACATCCCAGGCTCTTTCCCTCCGCCGGCGAACCCGGGGGCAGGTCGACCGCCGTCCGCCCCAGCAGGCCCTTCTTCCGCTGGGATTCGGGATCCGACTGGGCCACCCGAGGGAGGCGTAGAGGACTCCATCAATGCGGAGCAGAGCAAGAAGAACGGCAGCTCGCCGGAAGAAAGGAATTAGGAAGTGGGAGGGAAGGAGAAGATGGCGCCGGTGGAGGAAAGAAAGAACGAGTTTTTAGGGATTTGCCGCGCGACGGCGAGAGCGGAGGAGAACAAAAAGAGAGTGGTGGAGAAGAGGATGTAGAGATCGAGAGAGCGAGAGAGGGGGGGTGCGTTGGCGGAGCAGATCGGCGGATACGCTGTCGGCGTGTCACAGACAACGGTGGAGATGGCTCGGTACGGTCGGGGCTGTCCCGGGCAGCAGGCACCTGGCGACCTAGGGTGGCCGAGGAGGAGGACGGCAGTGCTGGCGACGGCGGGCCTACCGGGTAAACGGATCCCCGATAGGAGCTTGCGGAGCCCCGAGCTCGTATCCGTGTGAAATTCGGATCCTATTGCGGTGAAAATTAACGGATTCCAAATATGTTTATGCATCGTAAAAATCATCAGAACCAAAATTAGATACTCCGGCAGCATATTGGAATCGAAAACAGATGATGTTATTTCTTTTTATATAATCAAAACTAGATTGATACACCTTCGTGGGAGCGCTTGGTTGAAAGAAAATTTGAATTTTTGTTATAATTTTATATTTTTAAAATAAAACTAGTCAAAGAGGTGTTTAACAACTATGCTAATTTTATATTTTAAAAATGATTTATTTCTTAGATAAAAAGAAGGGACTCACTTTTTTTTTCTATCTCGTGGTCTCACGAGTAAATGTCAAATTAACAGTGAGACGATCTGATCCGTTTGATTCATTACCGATTCTATCTATTAATTTAATGCATTATCATCTGTAAATTTACGATGGCAAAATTATTTAACTTTAACGTAATCATCGTACCAAATTGATAGTTAATTAAATTGAGATAATTAACTAATTATTTAAGTAAATAGATAATTAACTAAAATTTATAACTAATTATCTACTTAAATAACTACTAAATTAAATATCTGACTAAATATCTAGTTAACTAACTATTTAAGTAAATAAGTATTAAAAAATAAATTAATTGAGTAAGCAATGAATGAAGTGAGTATTAAGTAAGTATACTTAATGAACTAATAAAATAGTTAATAAAATAATTAAGTAAGTCGAGAAGAAAAGAGTATAATTTTTTAGCAAAATTTGAGAGCAAAGAAAACAATAAGAGTGAGAGTAAGAGGTGAGAAGGAAAGAGAGTCCTTGAGATTTTAAATAATCTCCAAGGGCCTGAAAGGGGGGGCTCAACCCCCCCCCCCCCCCTTCCGTTGGCAATGGTCACATGGTTGGGTTGCACAACTCTGCGACCCGATGAGACCCGACCAGCCGGGTTGGCCCACTCGGGTCACAATTAGGCCGGTCAGGAGAGAATCTAATTGGAACGGATCCAGGTTGAGACCCGAAATTTCATGGTTAATTTTTTTAAAAAAATTAATATTATTAAAAAATAGTTCGCAAGTATGACCTTATTTGATTGTAGTATCACAATTAGACTACCATTTTTTTGTCTAAAAGGAATTGAGTAGGATGATGAAAAATTGTGGGATTAAAAGGGTGGAAGGATAACAATTTTGTGGGTTCAATCAACCCGTTTATCGATTCAGCTCATATTTGAGAGAAGTCAAGCTGAACCAAACAAATAAAATTGAATTGATTTAGCTTGGTTCAAAAACATTGATATTCATCAAACCTTTGAAACTAGCCCATTTCAATTTGTTTCGATTCAATTTATCGGTTTATTAGGTTTGCATGTACATCCCTAGATATGTTTCTATTGTCGAGGGTAGGGGTGGGCATGGTATGGTTTGATTTGGTTTATTGTGTTTTTTTTCAGAAATCAAATCAAATCGAACTGAGTCTTGAAATCGAATTAAACTAAACCACAAAATCTCCAAACTGAACCAGACCAAACCAAACTAGATTCGGTTTGGTCTACGGTTTGGGACTTTGGGCATGCTCTACTTTATTTAATGAATTTTTTTATAATTTCAAATAGAATTGTTTGTAAACAATTTGTAAACATGACTTTTTAAAAATCAAGTTCAAATTATAATCAAACAAAGTCTATTCAAATCTCTCCCAAATATAGACATCAAATTAAACAAGTATATAACATATTTAAATTTTGAAACACACGAATTTAACTAAATCCAATCCATCTCAATGACTTTAACGGGTTGGTTTGGTATACGTGTGAAGACAAATTAAACCAAACCATTTAACTTAAATGGTTCGGTTCAATTCGACAAATCATTTACCCCAGAACTCCAACTCGAATCGGGCTGAACCAAAGTGCTCGGTTCGATTTGATTTTTTGATTTGAATCGAATAATGCCCACCCTTAACCGAGGGTGTGTCCCAGATGGACGTAGACATGAATGGGCTGGGCTGACCGAGAACTCGGCCCATATTGAGATTGTTCGGGCCCAAAAGGGAAGAACAACCTCACACCCGACGGCATGACACTTGAACAAGAAGGGACTCCCACGTAATGAAAAAAATTTTTGAAGCGCAAGAGATTTCATCCAAGTTGATTGTCTCTGGAAGGTGGGGGTGTGAATGGTACTCTATAAAATTTTTAGAACCACACATATGGGTACAGGATCATACAGGACCTCCAACACTCCAGAAAGATATTCATATATATATAAATATATATCGCTGGTTCTAGTGAACTAGCTCATGTGGGATAAATAAACCATGGAACGAAGAACTGATCAAAAGCTGTCCTGAATGCCAATCATCTCGGAGAACCCAGATAGGGAAGAGAGATTGATTTGACCTTGTATACCACCCTACATACAACAAACAAAGCCTACCTACCATATTTCAAGGGACGGGAATCTACCGTCTAATCTGACACCGGAACATTGGCAAAGTGTTCCTTCAAAAAGTAGGAAATTTCCTGTTTAAATGTGTGGAATTCTTCCAGCTACTGCAAAACGAGAGACAAGACTCAAGAATATAGCAACCTTTGTGTGCAAAATATGGGCGCAAATAAGAAGAGTGTGAATCGTGTTAGTCCGTCGATTCATGGTTCGCCGGGTCGCGACCCGGGTCACGACCCGGGCCCGACCCGGTCGCTTTTGGGGCCGACCGACCCGGTCCGGACCCCAAAACTCCGATCCCAAAATTAATTTATTATTATTATTTTTGCCGACCCCGGCCGACCTCGGCCCGACCCGGGTCGCGACCCCGGCCGACCCAGGTCGGTTTTGGGCCCAAACTACCCGGTCCCGACTCCCGACCCCACCTTCCTTGCGTCCATTGATAAGACTTTTTTTTTTCGATAACGTGGCCCAGTAGCAAACGACACGTTACTCCACACGTAGGTGAAGGATCAAACCCTCGCTTGATCTCCGTTGGAAATCGTCCTTCGGGGATGGTTAGACTCTGTTGACCTCCTTTGAATCTCCACTCCTGCTCTTCGTGAAAAAAATAAAGTGTCGACCGACCTAGGATCGATCAACTATGGATAAAACTCGTTCAAATTTTCTTATAATAGAGAATTACGGACACATTATACATACGATGAGATTTGTCATCAGATATCATCGAATCACGGTCAAATCATCTTCTCTTGCGAGGAAGAAGATAAATTTTTTTTGATAAAGATTGTATTAAAATAAAAGACAAATTATCTTCTCTCGAGAGAAAGAAGATTTGATCAAATATCATCATCCTTCGAAGAACCTATGTTCCAATTTCATGAATGAGTTTGGGTCAAGCTCGGAACTCGAAACTTGACCGAAATTTTCAAGCGGCTTCGATCACCAGTGTCATGGCTTGGTTGACTAGAATATCAAACATCATATTATATTAATATATAAAAGATGATGCGTCAATATCAAATTTAATATTATTAATCAACAGATTAACATCAACGTCAATTTTAAAATCCATAATGATAAAAGTATCTAATAATGTTATCAAATAGGACATTAATCTCTAACGTATCGGCTGCGGCAGTTCGCACGGAGGGCTTTTTTTTAATAACACTATTTTTTAAATTTTTTTTTAAAGAATAACACTGCAATTTTTTTGGGTTAATAGAACAATTTTAACATATATTTATTAAAAAATATTTTTTCCTCTATCTTATAATGACAATTAGAGTCATAAAATAATAGAATTAGTATAATAAACACCGATCTTTAAAGTTGGGGAAATAAAATAAGAATATATTACTCCAACTTATAAATGGCCATCACGTCCATCGATTAAAGTCATGATATGCTACTTCAACTTATAAATATCTCAGAATATAAAAATAATTATATTCTTACAAATAGTGTGTGTCATCAAAAATCACTTGGTATAGATGATGGAGTGAGAGATATTAACGTATGACCAACCATTCCGAGTAAATCGGGGACACCATGTTGTTCTGGATATTTTCGGGAGAGCGTGAAGGTAGAATAGAAGCGGTTAAGGTAGAGACATAGGCGGAAACACCTCGAAAATAGAAACACTATTGGAAGAACATACAATCAATGTGCAATCTCTATCGGAGTCCTAAGTCGTCGCTGCAAACTCATCTCTCTTGGTTGAGTGTGGATCGATCCGTCAATTCAAAAGTTTCAAGACTCTGGAAAGATATTTATAGATAAATATATATATATATATGTATATAGGTATATTTATCTCTCGCTTGTTCTTCATCGTTCCGAAAAACCCAAGGTAAAAAAGAAAGATTGATTTGACCTTATATGCCGCTCTACAACAAAGCCTACCTACCGAGTTAAACTGCCAAGAACAACAAGCTCAGTCGTCACACCTTCATTTCTCAATGGTTGGAATGGTCAAGAAATATAGGGGGGGAGAACCAGAGATTATTAGCTCATGGCGCAACCTTTCCTTGGGATATAAATATATAGGAGAGATGCAAAGGAACAATTGAAGGGAAAAAAAATCCTAAACCCAAGAAGAACAGAGATACCCCTATGGCCCCATCCATTGCATTGACTTCATTTCGAGGATTGCTAATCTTTGAGGTGTTGTTTGGTACGGGGATAACCTGGGGATAAACTTGGGTTATCCCCAAAATTTTATGATACCAAACAGCCCCTGAAATGCTGGTTATACTCCATGGCATCCCATTATTCTTAATGGGATGTTTGATTGTACAATAATTTTTTTTTCAATTTCTTGATAAAATTGTATTAAAATAAAAATGTGAACTAATTAACGACACAACATTATCATGGCTCGAAGGATGTGATAACAAAAAAAGTAACTAACAAACGTGATCAAATAAGGTGAGGAACCATAAGATAAAAAAGATGAGACTTTCTTTTTTATCTAAGAAAAAATCATTTTTAAAATATAAAATTGTCACAGTTGTCTAACATTTTTTTAACAAATTTTATTATAAAACATAAATTGTAACAAAACTCAATTTATCATACAATCAAACACCCTATAAAAATTTTAACTTTTTTTTTTATTTTGCTGAAAGTCACATCACTCACAAATATCCAAATATAAAGTTCTCTCTTCATTTGACAAAAAGGGGCTAAAACAATACAACCACACAAGCACAATAGACCAAAATAGCAAGCAAACAGCTCATTTTCTGGCTCCTAGCTTTGTGGGAGATCTCAATACACCCAAATAAATGGCTAGATAAAAATTTGACTCTAGTCATTTATTATATCAAATCGACAAAGTTGAACGTGAAAAAGAAGTTGGATTCATTGACAACCCAAACTCGGCAGATCTCTACTTGATTTGATAAAATTTAAGAGACACTCAATTAAATATTTATAAATATATAGTTAAAAATTTAAACTATAACAACTCAATAATTACACAATATCCATTAAATACATCAAACACATTAAAAGTCGAAATTGATTTGAGGCTAATCAACCCTAGGTCTATTAGCATGACCTCCAGCACTCGTGAGTAGGGGGCGGGGGTTCGAGAGCCATCGTGCCCGGCCATTTCATGAAAAAATAGTTATATTAAAATAAAATGTGAGTTAACCTATATCATAAAATTATTGTTTGAGAGAGATGTAATTAGGGGTGTCAATGGGCCGGGTTGAGCCGGGCCCGAAGCCAACCCAATAAAAGCCCAAATCAAATTATAATGGGCCGGCCCGGCCCAGCCTGCATTATATTCTTGCCCGGCCCGGCCCGACCCGCATAAAAATTAAATTTGGCCCGGCCCGACCCGGCTCGGCCCGATCTTTCTAATATAAAAATATATATAAAGTTAAAAATAAAAAATAATATAAATATAATAAAAAATTATAAATATGACAAAAATTGTATAAATATTTATAATATGATATAGCATAATTATTCATGTTCATGTGATGAAAATACCACTCAACACCTCTTAATTTGAAAATAAAAAATAGTTATCACTCAACCGTTATCACTTGCTTAATTTGAAAATAAAAAAATATTTGTCCCAACTTGCTGCATTTATAATCCATCAACGTAAACATTCGGGCCCCCGCTGCAGATGGCCCAACTAAGGTCCGCTCTAATATATAATGGGCCGGCCTGGCCCGACCCACTTTATGTCATTGGGCCCACCCGGCTCAGCCTGTATAATAAAATATAGATTTGGCCCAATCCAACTCGATGTTTCAAATATATATAATTTTTTTTTATTTTTAAAATATCTCCTACCAAAGTCTTGATATGACATACAAAATTAAAACTAAGATTCTTTTTTGAAATATTAAGATACGATGAATTTGATAAAAAATTTGAAACATGATTAAAATAAGAATAGTAGATGCACTACGCATTCATAATTTTTTAATTTATAATAAAGTATATAAATTTGACTGAATCGCTTAAATTTTTTAGTATATAATAAAATACATATCATATTTTTTAAAATTTTAAACATCACACCAACTACCAAAAATAAATTTTGAATTTAGAAATAAAAATAAGTACATAGATAAAAGCATACTGTTTAACACCCAAATAATCATAGATATGTAACTGTAGTTAAAACTAAGTATATATTTTATTATTTTAAAATATTATTTTTTTAAAAGAAAATTTCTGATAGTTTGCGTACCTTGTTCCAATTCATGCACGTAAAAACTTCTATAGAAATAAAATAACAAGATTTTTGCATGTTTGCTGGCGGACCAAGGACGTTGGACAATGGATGTTACCGTAGAACAAGGCCCGCGGGCCTGTTTTCTTGGCCCGGCTAATGCATGAGGGCTGGTTGATCTGCCCCGAAACAAAGCCCAGGGCTGGCCCGGCCCGAGGGCCCGCGGGCCAGCCCTGTCCATTGCCGCCCCTAGATGTAATAACAAAAAAGTGTACCTACCATATATAACCAAACAAAGTGGTGAGACCACGAAATAAAAAAGGTAAAACCCTCTTCTTTGTCCAAGGAAAAAAATTTCTTTCAAAACATAATAGTTGTCAAGCATCTTTTTAAATAACTTTTATCAAAAAAATATAAAATTATAATAAAAATTTAATTTATCATACAACCAAACATCTTGTTAATGTCAAACATAAAATACCAATGGATAATCTGACTTGGTAAGCCTAATTTTAACGTGTATTTGTTGAAAAGAAAAGAGATCACAACGGATAGTTTAACTTGGGTAATGTCAATTAAGGTCGTAAAATAATGAAGTCGGTATAACAAACATTAATTTTTAAAATTGAACAAATGAAATAAGAATATATTACTCAAACTGACCAACAACTTATCAAGATCAGTGACATCTTTCAAGCAAAGTCGGAATAGGTTACTCTAACTTATAAATTTGCATTGATATCAAATCAGAGATGGATTCTAAAAGTCCTACTGTCGCATTTTGTCTTAAAATCAATCTCTCTCTCTCTCTCTCTCTCTCTCTCTCTCTCTCTCTCTCTCTCTCTCTCTCTCTCTCTCTCTCTCTCTCTCTCTCTCTCTCTCACGCTTCTACCAACGAAAACCCCCCTTAACCTTCCAACCTATGGTTCAAATGCCGAAGAGGAAGCCCTACAACATTTGTCTTCTTCTACGAGTTCAGATGATCTCAATCTTCGGATGAAAAGATTAATCTCAGTTCTCAATAAAAAAAAGATCACGATCTCAATCACTTAAGTGATAGGTGACAAGTTAGTAAAGTATCGATTACGGTTCAATCTTGTCGGTAACGAGTTAATAAATCAGTAAATTATTGCTGAACTGCTATCAATGTCTTACAAATTCACTACCAAGTTTAATATAATTTACTATCAACGAATAGTGAGTTAATAAGACATCGATAATGATTCAATCTTTTTTAGTAACCGACTACAATTCACCAAAGTTGTTATTTGAATCTTCACTTAATGACCTGAGATCGTGACTTTTTTTTCATTGGAAAATGAAGATACTCCTTCCACCTGGGAATCTAGGTGATCCAAACTCTTCTTCTGTGCACGCTGAAGGCCCCCGGACGCGTCTCAAGCTTGCGTTGCATTGCGGTTACTAGCTTGGGTGGTGGAAGAAGATATGGATATGGCCTCCTCCCTCCCGCCGCCCGCCGCTGCTTTCCCCCGCTCTATCCCCACGAGCGCATCCCCTCCGAAGGGCTCCTTCGACCCAGTCTTCGCCGTGCTGGCGATCATCACCGTCCTCGCCGCCGTCGCTTTGCTTCGTCGGCCGCGCTTGCGCCCGCCGCCACCCGCCGCAACGCACCGCCTCCGCCAAGGACGACCCAGAGGACGGCTTCGAGCTGAGCTTTCCGGCGGGAAAGCCAACCATAAACGTCGTAAAAGGAGGCAAACCATCCGACGCCGACGTCGCAAATTAAGATGACCCAAGCCAAACCAACCGGCAACGCAGTCAAGCCGAGCGCCGGAGAAGACCAGTTCCTCCTCCTGCGGCTCTACCACTCGCTGCGCTAGTGTCTCTCCATCACCAAACCGCCCCATCGTCAGCTTGTTGTGAAGAGTGAAGACTACCGGCCTTTCTTTCTTAATTATATCCGCGTATATATAGAACGCTCGATCAGTCGTCCACCGGGTCCAGAGCAGCCCCTCTCTGCTTTCCCTCCTTATCCTCACGGCCGGGCAAGGCAATCGGCATATGCTTCACGCAGAGCTCGCTCGCGGTTCCCACAAGGGGACCCCCTGGATACGTCAAAAGAGCATCGCGTCGTGAACATGAACACCACCAGCCATTTTCCACGAGACCGACAGAAGTCGTCTGTTTGTTCTGTGCATGCCATTAATCTCACCCAGATGTAACGTTGTTCCTCAGAACTTCTATGAAAGTAAAACAAGGTAGAAGCTGAGCAGGCCCCTGAACGAACGGTAAAGAATCATGTCATTTCACAGGAAGGAGCAGGTAGCGAAATTTCGGAGATGAGTTAATGATTTGAAGGAACTTCAGCATATCAATCCAGCACCTTCTGTGGCGCCAGCCACAATTTGTAATGTTTGAGCCGAAGCGGAACCTGCAGAGCAACGCAATTTGGGATGCAGTAAGTTCCGAAAAAGACTCTTAACAAATGGGAAGTGTCATAATATATGTGTTTTCCCATAATCAGTCTTATCGTCTATCTACCCACTTGTTTCAGCTTCAAATTAAACCTGCATCAGATAAAAACATCAAATCTCCGATAACTGGTACAAGAATGGCTTCAACATCTGGTCACAGGAGCAGGTTGATCTCGAAGCACACCAGTGTGTACTAGTAACTAAAACACTTAATATATATGCAGGGTTGTCGGTGGGTTCACAGCCAGGGCCATATGAAAGAGTGGATGAGAAGACATCGATCGTAGTCTCTCCATGACGCGAGATCAACCATCGAGTTTAAAATATCTAAGTAATTTTAAATTTGAAGCATGTATTTCTCGAAGCCTAGTGTGTTTTAGCATAGCAAGGGGGTCCATGCAAATTCTGGCATTGTCGGGTGTAGAAATAAAGGGCAAGTTCCTGACAGTTTCTTTAGGACTTTGAGTAAAAGAGGGAATCTTTAATGCTCCTGACTAGGAGTGCAGACTGAATCCAAAATAATATTTTGATATCCGATCTGATTTGGATAAAAATTAACGGATTCAAAACAAATTTTTGTATCCTACAAACTAGCAGAAAATGGAATAAGAGAGTCAATTCCCCATCCATCTATCTATATGATTTTAATAAAACAAATCCATATCATATGTAAAAAATAAAATTATAATAAATGAAAATATACAAATCGTTAGAATATAATAAAAATGCACAAAATAAAAATATAATTTAAAATATATTATATCAAAAGTAATAGTAAAATAACATTTATTTGCAGCCCTACTCTTAATCATGTATTCCAGAGACTAGGATGAATGAGATAATTTTTGGAGGCCTGAATCTATAGGAAGAGGCTGCACTCTTTCCTTCTATTTCAACTTTTTTTTCTTGACTACACTTCCCCTCCTAGTTGGATCTTCCTTTCTTCCATCCTCCACCTTCCCCTTCAGCCTCCACACTTCTTCTTTTCCCACTACGCTGTCAGAGAACCCTTAGCTCCCTTCTGATCCCTCATCTACATGCCGTTACAACATGAAATTGTGCTGCCTGCAGTCTGCACACCCGTACTCCGCATAGAAACGTTACCATGTTAAGATTCACTAGATTTTATTACAGTCCTAAACATGAAAGGTACTTGGTTGGAAGTAGTCAGTAACATCGATGGCCATCCTGGAAAGGGTCTCAACTAATGTGGCTGTTTAAACTTGAAACGGTTAACTGATTTGGTCATTATAGATGACATCATAGTTACATCATAGGTATTCTATTAAGTGAAATAATCAAATGTTACCCGAGTAGCATTGTCTTTGACAGCCGTTTGTCTTATTTTTGTTTCATTTCATCACTATTACATTATTTTTCACCATCGTTTCGTATTTAGTTGATTTCTTAACAAAAGACTGGTCGGTAGTGAGGTAAAATTTGCATTAATATGGATCAACAAGAGACTTTTAGCCGCCGATATTACTTTCAAGAGACCAGATCCCCTGTTATATATGTGAGGGGACTGATCGGATCCGATCTCTACTTTTAATATTTACATAGTATGATAAGCTCCGGCACGAGGACAGTACTCCTCCTGGTGTTAAAATGTCCGTAAGACCCTGCAGAGACAAGGATCTTTCATAGACGATGCAATACTCTATACATAATACTTTTTTATAATACTCCAAATGAATAGGAAAATATGTATTTTATTTTTTATGGCACTCGACTGTTAGTCTGTAATGTTTGTCGATGAAGTTCTAGCCACTTCTGCCACGTATGTGTCCACACAATATCCATCTCTGACGTGGCAAAGTTCTAACGTTTGATAGCACGTATATCAAGTATTAATCAAACATCTCTTGATAATTGTTATTAATATTAATTTTAAAATTAAGAGCGACGAAGATATCTAATAATGCTGTCAAAGTCAAGGCAGCGACCAGTAAATTAAGCAACAATTGGCCTAATTCAAGCAAGCTTCTTCGATGGTGCCGCTAGCTAACACTCTCTTTTGTGAATATCTCGAGAGTGTAAATTATGGGTGAACATTATACCGTTCGAATCGAAAAATCAAACTGAATCGACCTATTTAATTTGGTTCGATTTGAAAGTCTTCTAAATCGATTTAAATCAAACCAAACCGTTTAAATAGATTTAATTAAAAAATTATATAAAAATTAGTATAACATTATTAAAAAAATAAGATTTTTATAATGAAATAATATTTATTTTAATTATTTTTAACTTAAAAATATTATATATGTAAAAAATAATTAATTAAAATATTTTTACGTATTTTCGGTTTAAATTGAACCAAATCGAATTGAAATCAGTTTGATCTGGTTTGATTTGAAGAGTTGAATCAGTTTGGTTCGATTTAGAAAAAAATGAGACAAACCGAACCAAATCGAACCGTGCTCACCCCTAGTTGAAGTCATTGAACAACCGATCAACTCCGATTAAATATTTTTCGGACATCGGATTAAAGAATCCGGAAGCTAAATATGCCTTATTAAAAATAATTCAAGAATGAGTGACCCCCTGGGACAGACACTATTAATTACTAGGGTAGTTAAACCGGTCAGTCAGTTGGTTTAAACGTTACACGACATCAAAATAGGAGCTCGTTCAGATAGGTTGAGTACGTAGCTGGTGTAAAAATATATATTTTTATAACAAAACTTGTAAAAGAAGTGTCCGACAAATATTATAAATGTATGCTTTCAAGAAGATTTCCTTCTTAGATAAAAAAAAAGTGGTGAGATATTTTCGTTATCATCTCGCGGTCCCCCGCACCTTTTTGGGTCGATCGATCATACACGGTTCCAATCTTTTTCTTGCTTCCACATCTTCATATGACAATTTTACTTAATATATTACTTTGTTTATTTTAATATTCTTTGTCATAAGAGGGGTATAAGAGTTTCTTGTACAACCAAATATCATCCTGTAAACGAAACATTTTTGTCATGGTCGGCTACAAACAACTTTTTTAACAGAGTGCAACCAAAATAGATTATGATCTTTTTATACAACATCTCATAATCGTTGAATCTTGACATTTGGTCATTGTAATATATTGAGACGTTGAATCTTTTGATTTCGAATACTGTTCTTTATCTCAAGTACACTCATGCTTGAATGTACTATATGATTCAATTTACTATATATTACATTCTATCATATGGTAAATATGGTGTTAGTTTTATGACATCGCTAGTTAAAATGTCCATGTGAAGCATGTGGCTTACTCCGACAAATAATTTAATTTTACATTTAGTTTGCATTATGGCATGTACATCGGTGAGTTATTACATTTAATTCATCATTCAGGATAGGTCTACATGGTAGATGCATATAGAGACATACTAGTGGTATTTTGTCTTGGTTAGAATAGTTTGCATTTAGAAATCATGTTAATCTATACAATAGGTAGAAGAAACATCATACTTAATTAATTTAATCTTGATATTTAACCTTATTTATAGTTATTACAATTTGATTTTGTTTGGAACTTATATCTTTATTGTAAGTAGGACTTATTTAGTATGGTAGGGTGTAGTTGGGTGTAAGTCTCACTAGGTCTATGCGACTCGCCCCTTCCGATCTTTAACATTTTTCAGGTCTACATGTTTAACGCAGTAGAAACGTAGTGGTGATTTAGAATCCAAGGAGCTAGTTGATCAATGTTGATATTTAAATGATTTATATTATAATTTTATAAAGACAGTTTAGATAGAATAATCAGAATTACTTATTAAAATTTGATGTTAGCCTTGTTTTGTTCCAAGTCGATGTATTTTTGAGGGTTAGTTCTCTGATTGTGTTGCCGGATTATATTTCACTGTACATGTCAAAAAAAAATCGGATCGTGACATGATATATGGAGGAGACGTTGACCCTAGCATTTGCTGGGATTATCTCACGTACGTCCGGCGTTGTGCAAAACTCACCAGATTCCAATAGGATATTTGATTGCACCACAAGTCGAGTTTTTATCGTAGCAATATATTTCTCGTACTAAATCGGTTAAAAAGCGTTTGACCATTATTATAAAAATATATTTACACTCCGAATCCTCCTTCCTCTCCATCGATGATATCTCGGGACGGGAGGTAGTATCTGATCTGAGTTGACTCTCATAGATTAGTCAACCAACTGTTAGATTAGCCTGCTAATGTAGGCGCCATTAGGCATGACATCAAAATAAGATTCAGCGTTGTGACTCACCCGAGTGTATGATCTATATGATGTGTGCGGTTTTGATACAAATCCTCAAGAGAAGTATACGATAACACTTGTATATGTGAATACGTCAAAAGATCAGATCAACAACATCAGTCAACTATTTTATTTTCGAAGGTAAACATATTTGTGATGAAAATAATCCCCAAATGAGAACCTTCTCGACAATACTATTAATCAGCACGATCGACCGTTGAGACGGACGTATCAATTATCATCAGGTCAATAGAGGCCGAGGCAAGCTGGCAGCCCACGAGGACGGCAGCACCGGCCGCCAGGACAGCAAGGCCCGCCCAGGCGGCCCAATCAGCCCATCCAGATGGCGTGGCGCTCGGTGGCCGCAGCAACGCGGGACACGTGTTGATTATGGGGGTGGTCCCCCCAAACAAACCAAGAGAGAGAGAGAGAGAGATTGCGAAGCCGGGCAGATACGTGTATGCGTCATCCGACGCGGCGGGGCAAGAAAGCCAAGACGGAAGGAGACAAAGGGAGTTGACCGGGGCACGCGGCTTCCCACGGCGCCAGTGAAGTGTCGCGGTACGTAGACGTAGAGATCTCCTCCTCCACGTGAGCAGGAGGAAGAGAACGTATTAGGCTGGACGGCACTCGACCGGCCGGCGGTCCACGCTCTCCGACAAAAATGTCCCGTGGCTCGAGGTCACGGAGTCGACGTTCCCTTCTGCGGTCTTCTCCCCCCCTCTCTTTCTCTCTGCTTGTAAATTCAACGCCTGCATGCTTCTACGTACGTACAAGCCAAGATCCACGTCCGGGTGGCCCCCTTTCACCCTCTCTCTCTCTCTCTCTCTTTCTCTGTGTACATTATTATGCCGTCCCGGGAGAGCAGACGAGCGTAGTGTCGGCGCCCTTCTTTTATTTATTTATATATATATAGCTTCGTCACCTCAGTCCCCCTGAAAAAAAAAAAAAAAACTCCCGCAACCTCCACAAGACAGAAATAATAAGTTTCAATGGCGATGCGAACCATCAACCAGATCTTCGAAATTTCAATAGTAAGTCAATAGCATTGGTAACGGAATCGGTAATAAATTTTCAGAGTCTCGATAATGGATTCGTAGAGACTTGGTAACAAATTATCAGGATCTCGATAGTAGATCTTCGAAATTTTGGTGGCTTCGAATCCTCTGTAACGAATTTTCAAGGTCTCGAGAGCGGATCCTCGGAGTCTAGATAACAGATTTTTGAAATTTTGATAACAAGTCACGAGAGACTCGACGGCAAATTATCAGAGACTTTTGGAGCGGGGGGGGGGGTTGTAACATATGCATTTAATGGTACTCACCAGAAGGAGAATATATATCGTCGGAGGAGGAATCAAATCTTTTCCGGAGATTTTAAGCGGAATCAAACGTCAATCTCTCACACGGTTCCCGCTTCTGCCCCTCCCCCGGCGGGCCCATCCCAGTCATGCCGGCGCGGCGAGCTTCCCGGTTAGGCGTCGCAGTAGCCTCCCGTGCGCAGAGGGATCCGATCCGATCACACCCACCGCGCGAACGCGCGATTCCCGGCCCCCACGCCCTCCCCCCCCCCCTACTTTTGTACAATACGTGACAAATACGACTGACCGGGACCTGCCATACGTACGATCCAGTCGCCTCGCGACAGCCGCCCAGCTTGCGAGAATTTCCCTCAAAAAAAAAATTTCTTTTTTTCTTCTTCTTCTAATTATTCCGCCGACGTCACGTTCACGGGTGTGAGAGTGTGACACCCCAATCATATGGCTTCCCTTCCCTTGCCTTGCGCGGCTGACTTTCCCGACGACACGTCCGCCGCCTCGCGTCGGCCCAGCCTCCAGCGGGCGTCGCCGGCGACGGCCGTATGCCACCCAGCCGGCAGCGTTACCGCGCGCGCTTATACGTACGTAACCTCCCCGGCCGGGAAAAAGGAGCCCCTCGTCCTCTTCTACCCATCGCTTTTATTTGACCCCCTCTCCCGTGCAGAGGTCTCCTCCTCTCTCCCACCACCCGACTCTCTTTCGCCGGCCGGCCGGCCAGCCACCGCCCCTCCCTTCGCAGCGCTCCCTGATCCGGCGTAAAAGGGGGATACAGAAGCACCGAAGAAGGTCGCGATGGTGGAGAAGAAGCCCAGAATAGTCATAGTGGGGGCGGGCATGGCCGGGCTCGCCGCCGCCCACACGCTCCACCACGCCGCCGCCGCCTCCCTCTTCGACCTCTGCGTGCTCGAGGCGGGCGGCCGCATCGGCGGCCGGATCCTCACCTCCGAGTTCTCCGGTGTCCGCGTCGAGATGGGCGCCACGTGGATCCACGGCATTGGGGGCAGCCCCGTCTACCACATCGCCGACCGAATCGGCGCGCTCCGGTCGGCGACCCCCTGGGAGCGCATGGACGGCCTCCCGCGCGACGCCGTCACCGTGGCCGAGGGCGGTCACCCGGTCGACCCCGCCGTCGTGGCCGACATCGCCTCCCTCTACCGGGGTCTCATGGACCTCGCCAGGGCCGGATCCCGGCTGCCCACCGTGCCGGGCGCCGGCGCCTCCGCGGAGCTCAGCGTCGGCTCCTTCCTCCGCCAAGGCCTCCGAGCTTACCGCGCCTCGCGGCGGCGGGAACGGGAAGCGGTGCCTCCGCCCGCGGTCCCGGCCGGGAGCGGCTGGAGTCGGGAGGCCCTGGAGGAATCCGTGTTCGCCGCCAACGAGAACGAGGAGCGTAACGACACCTCCGCGGACGAGCTGACGGACCTGGACCTGGCCGCGGAGGCGGAGTACCGTGCCTTCCCCGGCGAGCAGATCACCATCGCCCAAGGCTACTCGAGGATCGTCGAACACCTGGCCTCCGCCCTCCCGCAGGGCGTGATCCGGCTGGGGAAGAAGGTGGAGAAGATCGAGTGGGCGGCGGATGCGGAGGCGCGGGTGCACCTGGAGGACGGCACCGTCGTGGCGGCGGACCACGTGATCGTGACGGTGTCGTTGGGCGTCTTGAAGGCGGCGGTGCGGAAGGCCGCGGCGGGATCGGGCCTCTTCAGCCCCGGCCTGCCGCCGTTCAAGAGGGAGGCCATCGCCCGCCTGGGCTTCGGCGTCGTGGACAAGCTGTTCGTGGAGCACGAGGGGCCCTTCCCCTTCCTCCAGCTGGCCTTCGAGCAGGAGCCGCTGTCGCCGAGGCGGGTGGAGAAGATACCCCGGTGGATCCGGCGGACTCCCTCGATCTGCCCCGTCTACGGCGGTTCCCAGGTGCTGCTGGCCTGGTTCGTGGGGAAGGAGGCCATGGAGATGGAGTCCCTCGACGCCGAGGAGGTCATCCGCGGAGTCCAGGCGACGATGGAGGGCTTCTCCACCGGGACTGCGGGGAGGCGGAACCGGAACGGCGCCGGCGAGCTCTGCGGCTGCGGGGTGAAGAGGGTGTGGCGGAGCGCCTGGGGGGCGGACCCGCTGTTCCTGGGGTCGTACAGCTACGTAGCCGTCGGATCGAGCGGCGAGGACCTGGATGCGATGGCGGAGCCCCTGGGCGGGCCCGGGCGGCCCCTCCAGATCCTGTTCGCGGGGGAGGCGACGCACCGCACGCACTACTCCACGACGCACGGGGCTTATTTCAGCGGGGTGAGAGAGGCCCGGAGGCTTCTCCGGCACTACCAGCACCAGTACCAGCAGTACCACCACCGCCCCCCTTCTTCTCCTCCTTCCTCCTGAGAGCTCGCTGGCTGGGGGCAGAGCAGAAGAGACAGAGACGAGACAGAGCTGCTGCACGGCTGGGAGGACGCGAAGCAAGACGGTGGGGCACTCACCGTCGTCGGACGTCCGGGCAGCGGGGAAGGACGTCCTGAACCCCGCTGACATCGGTGGGAGGGGGGGGGTGTCCTTTTTTCTCATTCTATTCTCTCCTCCTCTCCTTCTCCTTCGTCACGCTGCCTGCTTTTCCAAGCTCTATATATTTTTTACTCCGTGTTTTGTTTGTTCGGGTTTCTCCGAGGCAGTAAAGAGGGAGGGGTGAGGAAGAGGTGGACTCTAGTGGTAGAAGAAGGAACCGAGTTTAAAGTAATAAATAAAACACTGATTCGCGCCTTGTGTGATTGGATTGGATTGTTTTTTTATATATATAAATCAAATTCTCCTCCTTTTCTTTTCTTTTCGGATGCCGGCAGTTGGGTCGGCGGCGATGGAAATCACACGAACGAACAGGTACTCCGTCCCTTCGGGCATCGGGGATGTTGATCGTGATCTTGATGTGATGGCTTATTTTTTGCTCCGGCGAATCGGAACGCCCCACGCATTCCGGCTATCGGAGACGGAAATATATGTATGTATAGTAGGAGCTTCGAAAGGTAGGACCAGGACGAACCCATTAATTCCCGGCTGTCACCATTTTATTCTTATTCTTGTTTAATCGTCTTCGACCAAAAGCACATATTCTCCGTTCCAAGGGCTCGTATACCACAAGTACCACACCTTCGTCGTCTGGTTTCGAGCGGCTCACATCATGCAACCCAAGTTAGAAAATTTCATGACATACGTAAGAGCTGTGAAGCTCGGCACAGGAGGAGGAGGAGGAGGAGGAGGAGGAGGATAGGGATTATTATCCCCCGACAGGGGCCGGAGACTAGTCCAGGCACGCGGACGCTGCGACGCCGGTGAGGGTAGCACGTGCGAGATGGATGACAGAAGAAGAAGCGGACACGGGGACCGGCTGGGACCCACAGCATGGGCCGTGGGCACGTGAAGTGGGCCGTCGCGGCAGCCCAATAGCGGCTGCTACCCTCGCCAGGCCCAGCCCCCGTCGTTCAGGGCCCTCCGCTTTGACTCCCGACTTCGCCAGGTCCTTGTCAGACGCTGACCGGCGGCTGGCTGGCTGGCCGGCCGGCCGGTTCTCCCTCGTGGGTATGCGCCGCTGCCAACCAGCTCGCGTGCATCGTGCCTGTGGCCGTGGAAGGAAAGATCGCGACCCCTCGATGGGTCACTTTTTTGGGCGGATCGGTTGGGTCGGGATCGCCACTTGTCTAAAAATATCGATAGATCTGGAGATACACGACATGACGGTGTTGGTCCCGGGAGGAAAAATGGTACATACATGGACGCGGAACGTGACAGGTGAACGTAGGGTGATGGAGATCATCACATACAATGAGAGTAGAGATCGGCGCTGCGGGTATTTTACCGAGTTGATCTATCTCATGACACTTAATTAATTTCTTACATATCACTTGGAGATGTATCGATCTTCATCGGACATCTTCGTACACCTCACATGTGATAATTATGGTAGATCTATAAGGTCGAAATAAAGAAGAAGATGAGAGTCGGATTGTTGTTGTTTTTCTTCTCTTTTTTTTTTGATGTTCTGCGCTCGGTTTTGTTGGTCGGAGATGGAATTCTCATTCTAGTATACGTATGGTATTAGACTATTAATTAAGGCCCTGTATCAACATTGCTTGTGATGTACGTATGTTTGAGAGCACACGGTGTCCATTTAATATTACTGAATGTCAACCCTTTATCTGAGTTCCAACAGGCAAACACACTCGATATGTGGAGTGTCGCCAATGGCAATCTATGTGCATAGCCGCAACCACTGCACCATGATCAAAAAAAGAGGGAGACTTTTGATTTACAGCCTTGGATGCACCCTCCTTGGCTAGTGATCCGGGTCGGCTAACCCAACCCCACCCCCACCCCAATCGATTTGATCACTTGGGTCCGTCGATCCGACTGCGGTCAGGTCAAAACTTGATCAGATTGGATTAAATTGAGCCGATCTGATCTAATCTAACATTCCTTGAGATCACAGCTAATATTGTAATGAATTTGGTACTCTAAAGTAAGGTAAGTCCGATCGAGAGGGGTCGGGACTGGATCATTCCCCTTTTGTCCTCCACACCAAGGCAAGGCAGTAGAATAGGAAGACGTCTATCCAACATATCCAACAAAGCGCCAGCCGCTCGTATATCATGCAGACGGCTAATAAAAAAAGAGTTTGAATCTTCTCAAGAACAGAACGTCTTCCACTCTCTCACAAAAACTTGAAATCCACATATTTTAAATGATAATTTGACATGTGAAATTTATCACCGTCGTGTGAATCTCGCTTTTTTGTGAGAAAGTGAAAAATGTCCCCTCCACCGGACCCCCGAGGAGACCCTAACTCGTAGAAAAACGGCATACCAAAGCAACTCATCGCATCGCATGCTACCTGACTCATTCCCACCATTACTCTTGCGCCCTATGGAGTGATGGGGTCCATCCGATGGGGGGAAGCCATAAGAGATGGATGAGAGAACCAATACCATCAAGGCTCAAATGCAGAAAAGCGCGACTTCCCTGTCATTATTTCATAATTTTGATTTTAGCATTTCTACTAGTAACTGCGCGTCCAGATTCAGCACACAGTGCGAGTTTGGAAAGAGCACAACCCTTTTAAGCAATATATTAATCAAGACAAAATGGCAACTATCTCGACGAAATCAGAACAAATTAGATGCAAGTCCTTCACATGAAAGCTCTGCAATACCATGGGGTCAACAAAACCCATCCAGCTCATTTCATTTCATTTCTTCTGTCAAACACTTTACAAGGGAGTGACAAACTCTTGGTGCCGGCAACCCAGACGGAGACTAACTCAACGAATTGAATACAATTGGATATTGGTAGAAAAATTTTATCGAACGAGAAAAAAAAAAAGGTGGGCACGAAAGGTAGCAATCAACCACTAGGGAGTAGGTGAAACACTCTGTGGTACAGTCGTTGGAGGATACTTCTTTTGCAGCTTCCCCTTCAACAGTCTGATCTTGGCATCAACCCTTGCGGTAAATCCTATCTTGGTTTGCTTCCTTGCCTTCCTTCTTTCCCTTGTCCACATGTGTTTGTCCTCTACATCCTTCTTGTAGTACTTAATCTCTTGGATCACGTGGTGATCTAGTGGGTTGACAGACCTCTGGTAAGATAGATAGACCAGATAGGGCATGTTGCATGCACCAGTTACTAAAAGCGTGGTGGCCCAGTAAATAGGTGCTGGTGCAAGGGCTTCGAGGAGGATCATATAAGCGTTCCCAGATATTAGTGGGGATGACATCCCATAACCTAGCAAAAACAGATACCACGCCGTGATGCTCCCCCACACAAAGGCATGCTGGATCCATGTGAAATGGCTCATTGTCAGGGCAATCTGAATGTTGACTGCCCAAATGATGCATGTGAACATCGTAGTGCCAACAGCAGCCATATCTGCAGTTTGTCCACTGCTTCGGAATGCCCGACTGTAGAAAATATTGATATTTAGGAAATATATAGCAAGAGAGGAATAAATGCCATTTGCCATCCATCCCAAGATCCTGTACCAGTCGAAGAAGAGGTTGTTTGGTCCTTGTTGATACAAGGCAGGGAACTGCAAGGTAAACAATTATATCAAAGTCAGGTTAGCCATCCTTTGACAAGAAGAAACAATCTATGCCTCCATGAGATACACCTAAGCCACGATTTATTATTTTTCAAAGTGATTTTGTGCTGTGGCCCTGTTTGAGAGAGAGATGAATTTATTTTCTAGTGGTTGTTTTCTCTAACATGCTGACAGACAGACAGCTTTTACGCACATGCACCAAGATAAAAGAACTCCAAAACTTTATCTTCAGGGACAATATATATGCATGGCTTTTAGAAGTAAACTAACCTGCAAACAGACTTCAGATGACACATCTTGCTCAAAGGCACCGAGTGATATGACAGGCAATGATGTCAGGATAACATTGAACAGTAACATGTACCAGTCATCATAGACTGATTGACCAGAGAAGCCCGTATAGGCCTCAAAGTAGAATAATGTGAGGCCAAATGCTATGTTTTTGTAAAAGAAGTAGCAGATCTGTGAAACAAATGCAAGTTCAAGAACTAGCGCAAAGTACCAAATACAATGCACATGAAGAGAAATCATTGGCAATGTGCATAGTCATATAACATAAATAAATGTCTACCATTTGGGCTATCCTCTTGTAGCACCAGTGTCCATGTACAACAAGAAGGCGCTCTAGAAATCTAAACTGGGCAATAGAAAAGTCACTAGCCATCACTGCCTGCAAGCAAACGAGCAAGAATGAGTTCTGATTAACAGGAATTTTTTACATTTAGGCCATATCTTAGGCTAAAACAGAAAAGAGATGGAATACACCGTCCACTGACATGTTTGAAAAACATATTCAAGATAACAGGGAGCCCCACAAGTGCGCACAGAAAAAGCTTCATTGGTTTTATGTGTTCATTCATCACTAACCTGCATTCCTTCAACTCCGCTAATGCCCACACCAATATCTGCCTCTTGAATCATGCCAACATCATTTGCACCATCACCAATTGCTAGAGTAGTTTTGCCAGTTCCTTCTTTCACTAACCGGGTTACCTGAAAGAAAATTCTAAAAAATGTGTTCTAGGGGGGTAGTATCAAGGACCTTAAACATTAGAACAAGAAATAGTACCAATGCTTTCTGCTTAGGAGAGACTCGGCAGCATATAACAGAAGCACATGAAACCGCAAGATCTAAAAACTTATGTTTCATATCCTCCTCTAAGGTGTATGTTAATGTCTTTCCATCGATGATTAAAGCAAAAGCAGCATGAGGATCATTCTCCAGCTTTATCATCTGCAAGGCATTTGCCATTTGCAGCAAAATATTCTCTTTTGTTGCCTGATCAGTAACCAAACATGAAAACAAGGCCTACCATGAAATCACTTACTGCACAGTAAATAACTTGAATAATGGATCTATTCAAGAGACTAACCTTTTTGGCATCTTGTGATAATGTATCAGTGTTTGATACAGAAATACATATCTGCTTCATACCTTGACGAAGTAAACTACAGGCGAATCTGGAAGTCCAAAGCTGGATGTTATAATGACCTCAAATACTAAGTTGAAGTTGTAGAGTGTAGATAAAAAAACAGACTCCCCCCTTTTTACCATTCTACATAATAACAAAAAAATCTAGAATAACTATGGGCTTAGCAATGCCTTTTCTTTGTATCTTTATTGTCGTAAAAGAAGACCCTCAAAAGAAAGGTTGGACAAAAGAAGTGCAGATGTTATACCCTATATTTATTGCCGTTTCCATTTTGTCACCAGTCAAAACCCAGATCTTGAGACCTGCTTGAGCAAGTTTATCTATGCATTGTGGAACCTTCAAGAAGTAAAAATAATGTGAAACATAAAAACAAATTAGCCAGATGAAAATAGCAAGTGCAGTTGTTCACCAAGTATTACCCCTTTCTGTAGCTTGTCTTCCACAGCAGTGGCACCGACAAGAATCAAATCTTTCTCCATTATGTCTGCCATACGTTCAAGCAAGGCATCTCTATCAGGTCCTATTGTGGTCTTTGCTTTGAAGAATTCAGTGCTCCAAGATGAATATTCAGACTCTTCAAGCTTCCTGTATGCGAGAGCTAATGTACGCAGCCCTGCTTCCCCATACTCATTAAGGTGCTTACTCGTCTCCTCCTCATAGATTCTTCCATTCTTAGCCAGTCTATCAAAAATGATGCTGCACAGTCCAATTCAAAACAGTAACTCAAATTTGATACCTGTTGACAATTCGTGTAGGTTCTGCAAGTGCCATAAGCAAATGGTGCAAGCACAATTTACAGTTATAGACAACAATAAACCTGGTAACCTTAGAGAAAGCAATATCCTCTGATGTTCAAATGTAGTGTTTAAATTAGACATAAAAAGTGTAGATCATGAGAAAAAAAAATTAAACATGGTACTAATAAAATTGATAACCAGACCTGTCGGCACCTTTGCACAATAGAAGAATTTGCTCAGCCTCATCCCTTACAATCACTGACATTCTCTTCCTCTTGCTGTTAAATTCCAATATGTTTAAAACCTTGAACTCTCTGCAGGGAAGAGAAAGAGAAAAAAAGAGAAAACTTTAGCAGAATATTGGAGGCCTTCATGTGATGTAGAGATATTTAAAAGCACACTTAAACATAAACCTCTAAGGCCTGACCTTTCTACTATATGTGAAGGAGAAGGATATTTTTCACGGATGAAAACACTTGATTGAGTTCTTTTAGAAAATTCAAATCCAAATTCCCTGGCAGCAACGAGGAAGGCTGCTTCATCTGGTGATTCAGCTTCATAATTGAAAGAACCAGTTTCCTCATTTGGCTCAGGAATCGCCGTATGGCAGAGGGCCAGGATTCGAAAGAAAATAAGGATTACATCTGCATTAGGTTCGTTTATCCAGTTTCCATCCATGATGCGGTCATCCTCAAAACTGAACCCTTTTATTACAGACTTCTGGACATTATCAATCTTACAAGTAATCCCTCCCTCTAATTCAATTTCTGATGACCTGAAGCCATTGTTCTCCCATTGGCTTTGACTGGCACTGACTCGGTCATGAGTGCTGGAAATTTCTGATGCCATCTGCTTTTCTGCAGCTACTTCGACTTCACTGGAACCAACACCATAAGATACACCAGCAATGGAGCACTTCAAGAAGTCCATCTGATTGCAGGTCAAGGTGCCGGTTTTGTCTGAAAGGATAGTGTCAACCTGCCCAAGCTCCTCATTTAAGTTTGACGTCCGAGCTTGTGCAGTGTTTCCAGTCTCATCATCATACATTTGAATGTCCTGGTTGATGAACATGGCTTGTAGAACCTTGACAAGCTCAATTGAGACATAAAGTGAGATAGGCAACAGATATCCATAAAGAATAAGTGCTGTCACCAGATGGAAAATTCCAGACAATGCAGGTTGTTTGGGGTCATATAAATTTGTGGTATCATCTGGCTTCAGATACCACCAGTGTGGCATTCCAAACTTCGTCTTTACTGCAAAACCAATTGAGCTAATGACAGAGATCAGCACCAAAAGGGTGAATAAGATATATATGATATAATCCATCTTCTTCTCAATCCTGCTTCTTTTTGATGGAGAACTGGTTGCATTCTGCATAACTTTGCTATCATGACCAGTAAATATGACAACTCCATAGATATAGGCAGTGTTCCTAAGTTTGGAATCTCTAAGAAGAATTTGGCTAGGATCAAGAGCAAAAATCTGTCGTTCATACTCAAAGTTGCCTACGAAATTGTAGAGGTTAGGGTTTGGATCTTCACATCGAATGATGGCTGAGAAATCCTGGAAGGCCCCATCATCATCTAAGGGCAATGTGGCCTCCAAGGATCTCTTGACCTTTAAGTTCGTTTCCCCATCCAAATTCATGGTCTCCACATAGCAGATACCATCTTCATAGCTTGATGACAAGAGTAGCAAGTCGGCTGGAAAAAACTGATCCTTTTCCACTTTTACAACATCCCCGACTCTGATCTTTTGCCACTGTTTATAACCAAAGTTCCCATCCCCTTTGTGGATACTAACTTTGCGACTGTTCACTTTCATGTCCTGAATGAATCTTCGCCAATCTTCTAATGCCTCCTTGGCCATGCTAAGCCCAACAACGAAGGCCAACGGGGCAATCATGCTCACCGCCGAGAAGGGTGTTACAGGCGTAAGAGACAAAATGGCAGCTAGGAGAAAATACAGGTTGGCAACACGACGGAACTGCTCAAAGATGGCCTTGGGAAGGAACGTGATTATGTTGTATTTGGTGGTCGAGATGTAGTTCCAGGGATACTTGAAAGGCTGTCTGCGGTGAATACGTGGGCGATTACAGTAGACAACCCTGGAGAACCCAGGACCTTGGAGGGAGGGAAGGCCCTCTACGTCCAGCAGCACAGACGGACGAAGGCAGGAGAATGTATAGAGATTGCTCCATCGGAGCCTGTCCCTTCTCCTTCTCTGCCGCGCCATCTGATCTGCCTCTAAAAGAGCTTTGCTCTGCTTCAGGAGAACAACATCACCACACTGGTCGCCACCGTCGCAGCTCCAGGACGCTGAATACGCAAAGAGGTCCGGCCATCACAGAATGGCGCTCCGGAGGCCGAGTAGCCGCCAATCCAACTCGTAACCTGGAAATGACATTAGGAGCAGAGAAGCACGTCTGTCGAAACATCAGTAACCATACCGTCGAACATCCCATGCTTTTCAGGCCCAAGGAAACACGGAAGCAAAAGAATCATACACAACAGATGAACCTCCACGGAGCATAAGAACCGAAGCGGCAAATTCGAGACGCGGGATTGAGGAGAGTAGGTGGAGATTGTGTGTGAACCTCCACGGATCATACACAACAGATTCGGTAATTTCCATTACCGAATCTCGCACCTACTCTCCTCAATCCCGCGTCTCGACCAAAGGATTCTCATCCTCGAACACCCACCGCAACTAGATTGCCGTCCGGAAAGACGCCAAACACCTAAGGCAAGATCAATGCGGATCGCATCCCGGAAGATCGTGTAGAAGAGAGGGGGGGGGGGTGAAACCGATAATAGACAAGAAACAGGAAAGCACAGAAGCAGCTAGAAGACGGCCGGATCCATCTCGACGAAACACGACGAAGAAGCGTGAAGGAACGAGCTACCTGAAACATCCCAGTTCCGACGACGCCCGGGAATAGCTGGAAAAGGCAACCCCCGTGGATGGAGGCGCCGCGCTCGAGCTGGACTGCCCTAAGATCTCCGCCGTGGAGGACAATAGGAGAAGCTGCGACGACGAAGCGCGTAGGCGAACAGAGGGGCAGGAGGCGCGAGCAGGGAGCGCAGAGAGAGAGAGAGAAACATGTATATATATATCGAGAGAGAGAGAGGGGGGGGGGAGGGTTTAATTAATATCGACAGAAAAGCGATATGTTTTTAAAATTTAGATGAGTTTCTACCCTAATATCAGCAGAAAAGCAATATCTTTTTCAAATATATTGATTTATCTGTCCATCTCTTTGTTTTTTTTTCCTTTTTCTTTCTTCTTTCTTCTGAACAAATAAATACGCCACGCTGTCGGTTTCCATTTCTTCCTTCCGGGTTGCGCCCGGGGAGACACGTTGACGGCCGGGTCGAGAGGCGGTAACCACACCGGAGGCGGGAAGGTGGCCGACTGACGTGGCACGATCTTTTTGGACCGTCTTGACTTGCCACGCTGGCCTGGCCAGGCCGCCGGTAGGTTGGAATAGGATAGGGGTGTAAATGAAACTTTGATATTTTGAATTTTTGATTTTGTTTTGATTAAAGTTAATATGTTTGAAATTTGTTCTGGTATCTCTTGAGTTATCGGAATCGGACGCGGTTCATTCTATTTTTGTTTATCTGATTTTTGATAAAAAATATAATATAAAATTTAAAGTTAAATAATTTATAAAATATAATAATTTAAATTAATAAAATGATAAAAAACAGAATTTTAAAGAGATTCTATCGAAATTTAATAACCATACATAAATTATTAACTTACTTTTAGATAAAAATTAAAATGTAATATATTTTATGTAAATGATCAACTTTGTTTACGGCTTAATCGAATCAAAATAAGAATACAATGATTTTAAAATTATCGAAATTAAAACTTTTAAATTTTTGTAAATTTTGGAATCAGATTCTAGTTATTCTGCCATGGAAGCGGACCAATTTACCGCCCTAAAATGGGAGGAAGAAAAATTTATGGAATAATATTTTCCAGCTGCTCGGTACTCCAATCAGTTCATGGCGACGCACTTATCAGACGACGTGCAGCCACGTCGACGTGTGGCCTCGTTCCTTGAGCAAAAGAAACTCGAGGAAGAAGTCGTTCTCCTGCTCCAGCGTGGCTTCTTCCTCAATGTAGAATCGCACGGCGGCGGTGCCTTCCCTTTCGCACCGTCCACGTCCGAGACGGGCCTCTTAAACATGGTGGTTAAGAAGCTGGGTTGATGCCATTAAGCTTGAACGGTCCGCTTGGTAACAGTATTTTATCATTTTTTTTGTTAGTTTTGAGATTGGTATTAACGTAGATGGTGTTTGACTATTAATATAATTTTTAAGATTTTTTAATACAAAAATATATTAAATATAATACAGATGTCTATGCATTAAGTTCTTTTGAGAAACTATCGTCTGTAAATGGGCCACTATAAAAAATGGCGTACTGTCATTTGATACTCTGATGGGTGTTTGGTTGCAAAATAAATGGATTTTTTGTTAATATTTTTGTTTTTGTAAACAAATTTGTTAAAGGAGGTGTTTCGTAATAATTACAAAATTATATTTGTTTAAAACTTTTTTAATTAAAAAGGAGTGTCTCTCTTTTTTTATCTAGTGATCTCCCACCTCTTTCGGTCATATATGACTCTTTTTTTTTGTCATCACATCTCCTCAAAGATGACAATTTTATGTGGCTAGTTTTTTTTTTTTTTGAACAAGCAACAGCCACTAATTTCATATATAACCAAACAGAGTTCAAGGACAAGGACACGAATAAATAGAAAAGTTAACAAGACACAACATGACCACGAAGATCACCGAAAATCTGACGAACGCAAACTGCCGAATGGGGTATTTTCCCTGGGTAGAGGAACACTCGCCCCTTCGGCCGAACCTCGCCCCTCCGCTTCAGCAGAATCCTCGCCCCTTCGGCGGAACCTTGCCCCACCACCGGCAGCACCCTTGACCTTGACAGCTCCTTCGCCCTTCCTTGGTTGCAGCTTTTTCCACCTACCTCTCGTTGTTTCCCTTGCCCTCCGGATTCCTTCCCCTTTTCTCCACTGTTTTTCCCCTATCAAACCGTCGACCTCCTGGTTCTACCATCTCTTCACCTCTTCGTCTGTCCTTGCCCGGCAGAAACCCCTCCCTCTCATCTGATCCTAACCGACCCATAGCCCCTTTCGAGTGTCTGGCTGTTCTTCTCAGCGGCACCCTTACTGCTTCCAGTTGCATCTTCGGCGTCCGATCTTCAGCGCCCTCGGCTTCCTAGCGTCTCCTATTTTGAGGTAAACTTGGGTGGGGGGGGATGTCCTCCCTTTCTTATGTTCCGTTCCCGTGGGTTTGTCCACTTTTCAATATTTTTGTTTTGTCTATCTACGTATGACGAAGTCGTCTCGTTTGGTTCACTGAAAATGTGACACTCGGTGTATTTACCTGGGTGTTGTTTGTGTGTATTACTAGTGTCGTATGTCATGGGGTGTACTTCTATCTAATTATTTTCTTTGATCTTTGACTTAACTTTTCTCTTTCGTACGAGACTGTTAGTCTGGGCGTTAATCACATCTTTTTAGTGTGTTCATTCAGTCTTGTGGCAACGATCAAACTCCTACAGTGGAGTATCTATCTCTGCCGTTCGACAGTCTAAGCACATTGATGTGCTGGTTATCTTATGGCTATGTCCTACTTTGGTGACAATTTTATGTCACTAGTTAATTTACAATTTTATGCGTAAAACTTTTGTGTAACCAAACACCAGCGGGCGATAAAAGCTCCTATCTCATACCAAACGAAGCCTTCTTGTATACAAGATTTTACCGAGGGAAATTATCATATAAACATTACACTTCATGTAAAGTGGTGGCGCATATGAAAACAGTTACAGACTTCGCATAAACGTCACATCAGATATTTTTTAAACGTCAGAAACTAGGAGCGGTTGAAGATAGAATTGCTTTTATTCTTTTTACACTGTTTCCTATCCAGGAAAGGTCAAAGCTCATATCAAAGATATAAATATAAGTATCAATGGTGGGCAGGACCCACCCACACGCCACTCCTTAACCAGACGGAAAGAAGACGACCAAATGGGCTATTATAAAATAAAAAATAAGCCGGACCGAGATAGGTCAAGTTAATATTTTTTACAATCAGACACAATTGGGTCGACAATATAATACGAGCCAAGCTGAAGTGGCTGGCCCATCGACACTCTTAGATATAAGTGCATATTTTAAAGAAATAAACAAGATGTTGAAGGTAAGTAAGTGGTAGTACACCGGCCGAGCGTGGCTCGACTGGTACGGGGACCTGCGCCTGGGGGCGCAGGTCGGCGCTTCGAGCGCGACGGCTCCCGGCGGCTGTTCAAGCCGGGCGTCCCCAAGGGGGGGACGACCTGTGGGTTCGACCGGGGGGTCGAACCCTCGCCACCCGCGGCGCCTGCGGGGTTCGGGCCACTGGGCCACTCGTGACCAAAAAAAAAAAAAAGAAGTAAGTGGTAGTACAGTGGCAGAACCCTAGCTTGCGGTGGCCCCTCGCTTGGCAACACAGCGAAAATCTTGCTCGGCAGCGAAGTGAAAACCTCGGTACCCCCTCACTCACGGCAATAACCTTGCTCACAGCAAAACCCTTGCTCGCGGTGCCCCTTCGCCTTGCAGTGCAACGAAAATCTCGCTCGCCAACCCCTCACCGATTCTAGGAGTACATAGCGGCAGCACCTCGTGAAGCTCTCTTACTTGGCGGGCCCTTGCCTTGCGGCTCCCTCGCGATGACCTTCTTGCTCGATAGAAACCTTGCTCGGTACCCCCTCATCCCCTTGCTCGACACGAGCGACACCCTCCTGTGCTTGACTGTACCTTTGCTACGGTTCCCCTCCAACAAAATCTCGTCAAGGGATTTTGTTGGAGGGGAACCAAATCTTGCTTGACATCGCGTCAAGCTCGCCACTCATTTTGATTCCCTATGAAGTTCCTACTTACTATTTTGAAGTTGTTTTTGTTGTTTCCTCTCACGCTCCCTCTCCGGCGTTCCACCTAAACACAAGTTTAGGAGTTTTGTCTCTTCTTGTTGTACTGAAATTGTGAAATCCAACTTACTTATTTTGCTTTATTTTATTAGCTTCTATATTTTTGTTTTATGTCGTGTAATCAAATTCTTTTGTGTTATCTTTTTTGGTTATCTTCATAGTCACTTTTTTTACTTTGAGACCGATAATTTGAATGATATCCACATTTTTTTGGTGTGATCTTCCAATTTTGTGATGATTATCAAATTCCTTTAATAAAGTCTCTTTACGTGTTATAAGCAATCCAATCTTATGTGCTAGTCGATTTGTGACTATATTTGGATCACTTCAAAAAAATAAATTTTATTAGAACTTTAGTCATCTCTAATTTGATTGTGTGCCCTTCTAGTTTGAGTGCTGTGTTATTAAATCTGTACTTTTTTATGTTACGAATGAATTAGGTGGTGGTGGTGTTGTTAAAAAAAAGATAGTACAGAACGCGAATCACCGGTCTTGTTTACGTCACACCTTCAAATGTGACGTCCTTCCACCGCGTCAGGCGATCCCACGAGGCCACAACTCACCTTCAACAACTGCCGGGGGAGCATTAAAGGCAATAAATAAGAGCTACATGGTTGCCAGTGCACTTGTTGGTTTCCTGATCGTAATCTTATCATCTTTCCATCAGTCAACTTAGCAGCCATAAATTCATTGTTGAGGACATCGAGATAGTAAGTTCTACCTAGAAAAAAAATGCCTAGTACAAATTCAGGCATCTGAAAAATAGAATTGAGTATTGACAAAAGGATGAGAGAAAAATGACCAAATTGTAATCCATGGCCTCGACAGCAAATGGGGAAATCTCGTGGAGAAAGGAACTTGTACGATAGGGACCCAGGACTTCAAATCAGTAAAGCTGCAAAATATTACGCAAGGCAATCGAGTCTGGGCTTCGGAAAGATTGGGGTCACCTTCCGTTATCTTATCCCCCCCTATTTTTAGGGATGGACCAGATTTCTCTCCTGATTAATCTTGTACTGAATGGCCCCTAATGGTTTAGCCACGCACCAACGAATCTGAGCCATCAAACACATGCAAGAAGAAATCCATTCATGCAGATAAATACCCCACATGTTAGTCCACACTCCACAGAGACGGGAGATAAAGAGCTTTTCACCTCAAACGTGAGATAGTAAACCACTACAGCCGAAGGTTGCAACTTTACCTCCTCGGGGATCTGCACACGACAATGATCAGAACCTTGGCTGTGACAGATGACGGCAGAAATCAGAAAAGAAAATGTTACGAAGATCAACCTAAATGTGAGCTGAATGTCAACCCTTTATCCGAGTTCCAACAGGCAAACACACTCGATATGTGGAGTGTGAGGGAACATGTCGATCGGCTGCAGTCTTTTCAGCTTGTAGCAGCCCTTTATATTCTGCTCAGACTGAATTTAGGATTTAAGAATGAACGAAACGTGATTCCTATGTAGTTCCATTGTTAGAAAATAGGTAGAAGAAGAAAATCCTCAACATACCACACCATGACACAGATAATCAAGATCACGAGCACAGGTCGCTGGATTGCAGGAGACATAAACAACTCGGGATGCTTGAAGTCTAAGTAGAAACTTGATCAGTTTTATGTGCATGCCTGGACGATTTGGATCTGCATGTCGTATGGAATTAACATTGGTAATGAACTCACAGTTTGGATGCTAAATGAACTCAAATAGAGGTTTTACCCTGTTTAAGAAAAGAAAATACCAAGGGAGAAGCAAATTGAACGTAGTCGAACAAATAGCTTATTTTGCCAATTAAAATCTGAATGACCATCTATCAAGACTAATAAGTTCACGAGGTGAAGTCCCATCCACGTTGTAACCCATGACTTGCTAGGTGATAGTATGTGGCTGCTTAGCTGCCATAAGATTTTAGGAACCAATGATATTAAAATAACACCTATGACACTTTGCAATGCACCAATTTTACTAAAGTTGACTGCATTTAGAAATATCGTTGTCTACTTATGAGCCACAGGATCCTGTGCAGGTAATATGTACATGCAGCGTTCATGATAAAGTTAGAATGAACAAGAAACTTCTTCACTATAAAAGTACCTGAAATGACAACATCAGGTTTAGGAAAATCACTTCCAAAGTTATCATTGATTTTATTGAGATCGCCTTGGACAAATGTGGCATTCTTGATGTTGTTAAGTTCGGCATTTCTACAGGCATCTGATATTGCTTCTGCAACTACCTCATAGCCATAGACATGCCTAACCCTGGTCAAATAGACAAAAAAAGTAATAATAATCTAGATCACAATGAGACAAGGAGGTAAATGAATAGAAACTAGAAGCATGAATTGATCGGCAAACCTTCTTGCAAGCGTCAGACCAATGGTTCCAGTCCCACAAAATAAATCAAGGATGATCTCTGAGCCATCACCTTTGAGGCCAACACAATCTTCTATAAGCTTATAGAGAACTTCTGCCTGTAGAATAAAAGACGGTGAAAATTGACAGGCCATGTATCCACCCCTACATAAGACAATTATTCTTTTATTTTTTAAAAATGTGACAATATTGTTTATTAATATCAACAGTAATCATTTTCTGGAAGCGTACATGTATCTCACTGAGGACTCATATTGTAACTATTCTTAGCCCGCAAGTACATAATCTTGGAAGCATTTTGGGATTAAATGAACACTCATCTTGTCTCTACCTCACTTCTGCCATAAATCATGATATTAAAAAATTAAAAAAAGCTGCGGCATACAATGGTTTCTATGAGATTAAGTCTATATAAAATTGATACTCATTAAATTATTAAGTACCGACCAAAGTAATATAATAAATAGTAAACAATCAACACCGTGTTACTATTAATTATTAAATACAATATACAGTATACATAACAATTTTCTATTTCATTTATTATGTTGTAATTGAATAAAAATCAGAAAATAACAGTGTCAAATGAAGAATTGAGTCTCATGGACACAGAAAAAAGTACCTGGTTAAGACAGATCCAGTACATGTTGATAATAACATACAATGGAAATAAACTTTATAATCCATTATACATAGTTAAAGTAATTAAATTGAATTGAATTAGTTATCCAATTCACTGTAGAACTGATTGATTCAATTCAAATTCAATAGAAAAACTAATATTTATCGAACATAGAATCCTACAATAATTCTTATTTGGGAAAAAAACTAAGCCATCTATTATTGTTCCTAAATGCCACCTGAGTGAAAATAAACAGCCTCTATGCATAGAATATCAATCTAAGAACCACTGGAAAAAATAATCAGTATAATATCTCCCTAATCCCCTTTACCAATGTTGGTAAAAACTGCCTGAAAAGGAGCACAAAAGAAAAGTCAGCATAACTGTCACAACTCACAAGTACATCTTTCCCATTCTCTAGCCCTCGTGGTATTCATAGTTGTCAAGGCAACAAGGCACCCAGAAGCAAACTTCAACCCTAAAACCACTCAACTCATTTAAGACCTTGAGCCTGAACCAAGCAGTCTTCTACCACTGTCAATCATAAGCACATAATTCGATTTCTTTTCAAGATTAGAAAAGCTTATTTCACCCGACTATAAGAACAACACTGAATCCCATAATGAAAACCTTGAAGAAGCATTCAGGATGTTTCAGAGCTTCTTTTTTTTTTTGAAGGTACCATTGACATGTCCCAATTAATTGAAACAAGAGACAGTACAAAAGCACAAAGAGAAGCAACGTGCAAAAAATGCGCAAAAGAAGATACAGAAATAGAAGAGAAGTAAACTGACTGACTACCAAGATGGTAGTAGTCAGAAAACAGCTACAAACTCAAAGACTTCCAGACCGATAATCTGATACTGAAAGAAAAGAAATTTGGCAGCCGACCTGAATATGTGAAAGACCAATCCTTGACAAAAGTGGCAGTCCAATGGAGAATAGCACAAGGCTTTCAAAGTGCTCCTCCAAAATCCTTCTATTTCGAGATATCCAAATGGACCATAGCATTGCACGAACGATTCTACAAATACAGATGACAAATCCATGGCTTTTCACTGATCCATTGCTGAATAAAGTAGGTGGTAAAAATAGGGTTGTGCCAAGAGATCTTCCAACTCTTAAACATGGTACACCAAAAGTATTGATCATAAGTTCTTTCGTTGCGGCATCATAAACTATCTTTTGACTCCGTCAAATGTAATATCAAACAATTTAAGCAAGGACGCATCCTTGTTTTGGTCTTCTGATTATAAATAGACTAATACACAGTCATAAAATTATCTAAAATATATCTACCATGAATGAAAGCTGACTGAGTTGGTTTTGCCAACTTCTCAATGTACAAACTCAATCTATTTGCCAAGACCTTTGCAATGATTTTGTAGCTACAATTGAGAAGACTGATGAGTTTGAGGCCTATAATATCAGTAACACATTCTTTCTTAGGTTTCTTAAGGAACAAAACTAAAGAACATGAATTCAACAACTTAATGCAACCTGGAAAACTTTCAAGCTCTTTGACAGTTACTATGAAGTCAGCTTTAATGAAATAACAATATTTCTGATAAAAGTCTGCAGAAAAACCATCAGGGCTAGGAGTCTTGAAAGGTTCCATAGATTGAATAGCATTAATAACCTCCTCTTCTGAGAATGTGTGAAGGCAAGCAACTTCTTGTTCTGAGAATTTCTTCTGTACCAAGTACAGTAGCGGTCTACCATTATCACTGAACAAATTCTCATAAAAATCAGCCTCCGCATGCCAACCTATTTGATTTGTACCTTCCTCCAAGATATCATCTACACTCAAAACTGTGTTATGTGTTCCTTCTGTTCCTAAAAGAAACTTGTGTATGAAAGAAGTTATAATTTCTGTCATCTTCCGCCAACCACAACTCTTTAGACCTATGTTTCTACTTGATTTCTCCTCTAAGGCTCCACTTGTTATATTCACTCTTTTCAGCCATCCAATCATTCATCTAACCATCTAATAACCTTCCTCTATCATTCAAAAGTTCAAACTCTTCCAATCTTGCCATTAAGACTTTCTTCCTCTCGATGGACTGATTGAAAGTGCAATTAGACCAGCTTTGCAAATGCTTTCAAACATGCTTCATCTTGGTGACAAACACAACAGTAGCACAGCAAGAAAAGAAACTTCATTCCTACATCCTTGAAAAAAGTCCAAAAAAGTGAGTTTCCTACACAATGCCAGTTCAAAATGGAATGCCCTACTTATCCTAGCAATGCAGCCATGACTGAGAAATCACTCTATGAAGGTGGAAGGCATTTGGGACCCAAAAATCATCCACCTAAAGTGCAAAAAAAAAATTTCAAGTTTGGACTTCGCCAGAGAAGCCAACCAAGTAAAATAAAGTTGTTTGTCAGATATCTCAACAAGGCCACAAATGTTCACCCAGTTTGAACATATCCATTTCCACATACCAATCCCTCTGATTCTAACTCACTTGGTTTTCTGGCTGCATTCAAATCACAAAAGATGCACCATGCATGATTGTTGTGGACCATAGACACTAAAAAGGGATTTTATCATTGTCACCCAGGAGACCATAGACACGTGCAAAAAAAAAAAAACAAAACAAAAAACTGTTTCACATTGTCCTTGGAGTAAAATTTAATTGCATGAGCATGCCTACTACAAAAGATGATCTCAGCTTCTAACGTCACATCATCCCACAGCATGGTAATTCCACTACTTTTGCTAGCAAAAGGCGAGAAAGACAAGCCTTTTAAGTATCACACCTTAATACTATGTTCATCCTGCAAAGTTGAAAGTCACTTTTAATCTCTTGAAGAGCAATAACATCTAGCTTTTGAGAAAACATCAAACTCTTCAACTCCCTAATTTCCTCCTTTTCGTGAATACCCCTAATATTCTAGCCTGAGATTCTCATCATGTATAAATAATATTCTTCCCACCCCTTCTTCTCCTCTTCATATCGGTTAAGTAGTTATTGCCTAACAAAAAAAATCAATTCTTGGTCCCAACTCTAGGCTGAGCTTGTTTGCAGATCTGTCTTAAAATTAATAGACCCTGCGCAGTGCAGTCCACTGATAAAGTTCCTCACTTTCTTCTCGGCCTAAAAACAAGAGGCTCGCAATCTCCCCCATGATAATAGTATCATCATCTAAAACGCTAAATTCATCCATCTGGAGACTCACGGTACCCTGCCAAGGTGAACCGCAAGCCTGATGGGGGGAAAGACAACTTGTCACAAACTGGACTTTCAGAACACTTCAATTATGCAGCAGACCATCCAGCAATATCCCCTGAGCAACAGAGCCATCACCAGTAGTAATCTCGGGCAAAACCAAAGCCGCATCACAGTGTTGGTGCCCAAATTTTCAAAGTAAATAAGAGATTAGGTAATCCAAGAAGTTTCAGTGTCATATGAAGGCAGCAGGTCAAGACCTATATGCTCGGAGACACATGCTGATAACAAAAAAACTTACAAGCTTGTAAAGGCACATCTGATCGGAGAAACAATAAGCAAGAATACGCAAGACCCAAGGCCAAAAAACTTAAGAATTTTGTAAGGTCTCATGTATTCAGAGCAAATGAGGATAGCAAATAAAGGAGATCCTTAGCTCAGAGTCATTGAGGTCTTGATAAGGTTGTCACCATATGAAGATCGAGAAGCAAGATACATGCCCGGGAGCAGTACGAGCACAAAGAGGATTTAGAAATGTTCAGTCAAATGTCACCGATATTCAATTGGAGTATCATCAAATGATGACAGATATGGGTACCCAAGCAATGATTAACCAGAATGCATGGTTTAAGAGAATATTACAAAACCTAAGGTGGCATAAAAGGTGAACCAGGTACCATGTGAGACCAGTATGCTGCAGGATCTGTAATGGCAAGGCTAGATGGGAATGGAACATGGAAGGAGATGCAAAGGGATGAACACTCCTCAAATCCTGCCCAGTTGGTATTCTACAGGGACCTGTTAGAGAACAATTTAATGTTCTTGCATCATCGGGAATACCAAAATACCAAAAAGAATGAACAAGAACAATGTATACATGCTGCTGCCGATGGTGGAAAGGTGACAGGAGAAGTTCCTCCTTCAAACCCAGTTACCAGTTACCACCGATGGCCAAACACAGCGGGCCCAAGCCCTTAGGCCTGGGAATACCCAGGCAACAGGCGGACAGCAGAGGGGGAAGTCTGTCTCAAAGACAGACCCAACAGATGAAGAATTATCAACCGGAGCAAGCACCAGCACTCCAAGAAGGTTTCGGATATGCATGCCCAGACCAGTCACAGAGGCACCCTTCTCCAAGCTCCGATGAAAGGTAGCAGAACCAGGACAGCTGCGACAGCCAGGAAAAAGAGGAGACCCGGGAAAGGGTTTCTTGTGCAATGCTCTAGAAAGGATGGGCCGGTTTGACATATATAAGAGCTTAGGGTGGAGTTTGAACCAAATTCAAACTCAAATCCTAGTCAAACATAAAGCCCCTTGCGCCGCCATTCCTAATCCTACTTGAATTAGGACTAGTTAGTCCAAATGGAAGATGGGCTGTGAAACACAATTCTTAACAAGACAGCCCATTGCCAAGGCCTATAACGGGCTTAATTTGAGTGGGAACTCACTTAAAGCATGGTCCATTGGTGATAAGTTCACAAGCCTATATTTTTTGTTTGGTTATGTATTTTTCACAAGTGGGCCCATTAGAAAGCAACAGCAGTCCATTTGTTAGCTTCTTACGCTACTCAGATACTCATAAAAACAAGCCCATCTTGATCCTCAGTCCAAGGAGAAGGGGCCCAATTGATGGCTATTCCTGCAGCCCATCATTCATGCATTCAGTGGACCATGTTTAACTATAAAGAACAGGCCCATTAAGAGGTAAATTCAGCCCATCTGCCTCCCCATCACATGATCAATTCCTTGGCAAAAAAATCAGTAAGTATCCCCATGGACCAGCTGTGATAAGGGCATGTTGGAGGGTATCTTAAATTCCTGCCACCTCAGTAACTATATCCGGCAGTTACTCCCACCTGTTTTGAAGATCCGCAGCCTTTGGTATCACCCCGAAGCCTTCCTACCAAGCTTGTCACCTCTTCTTCCTATGTTATAGATTCCAAAACCACCTAGCCATATACATATCCCAGAAAATAGCCCTACAGCTATATCTTGAATCAAGAATCTTCCCTTCATTCTTACCCTAGATTGGCAGATCTGCGACCTTGCCTTGTTGGCACCACAAATAGCTATTATTTCTCCTAAAATCTAAAAACCTCTGGAGGCAAATAGGGACACCGAGTAAAGCCCAGCTGTAGCCAACGCATGGCAGGATCACTGCAAGCCTCTAAGATAAAACATGGCCACCAGATCTGCCCCAAGATTGACCAGGATTACCGCAGAAATCCAACAAGATAGCAAGGATCAGAAAAAAAAATAGCCAGCGGACCAAAAAATCAGGTAGAAGCCATCGCAGCCTGCCTCTTAGCCCAAACTGTGAACATAAAAGCCCAATAGATGCTGACCCCTCATCCTATAAAAGCAACATTGTGGCTATTGGTTAAGGGTTCCGGGAAGGAGATTCTGCATGCCAGTCATTGCCGGTGCAAGAAGACTTGCTGAGAAGAAGAGGAAAGAGAAGAAGTTCTCCAGTCATCCCCCTTGCTGTGCACCTGCCTGGAGGACCCAGCAGAAAGTAGATTAGAAGAAAGAGAAGAGAAAGTTCACCAAGGCCATCCTTGATTGCTGCGACCAAGGGAGAAGCAAAAAATAAGGTAAGAATTGCCTCCATGAGCCTACGCCCTCACCCACATAAACCTTCATCTAAACATCACCATGCTCATCCCTATTGAGATGTCCTTCGGTCTACTCCTAGGCATACCTTTTGCATACCAGTCCTGGATTTGGGTTTACCCAATCTGATAATCCACAACAGAGCCCGGAGAGACCCATGCTAATACACCTAGATCTGTCACCCAAACCCCTCTTAGCATATGTCATAGAACCTGCCAAGAGAAGGATCTGAAAGAGGGGCAGTAGAGTGATTACCATCTGGATTCCAAAAGCCTGGCGTACCTACATCCAAATGCCTTGTGTACCAAGCATCTAATACATGCCTAAAATCAGCCATGCTTGCAATGCATACCCTCATTTCCAGCCCAAGTATAACAGGTCACCACCCCTCACTAGAACAGATAGCCCCCCGAACAAACCATGACATATGCCCCAAAACCATGTGTTAACAATCATCAAACAGTTCATGCTGTGCAGACTCCAAACCCACGAGCATATGTTAACAGTCACCAAAAAGTTCATGCTGTGCAGACTCCAAACCCACATGCGTTAACAGTCATCTAAAAGTTCATGCTGTGCAGACTCCAAACCCACATGCATATCAGTCCGAAACCCTTATGAGATACGTCATTCAAATGCCTCGATGTCTTACACATGGGTCTACCAGACCAGTCAGTTCTTAAGCATATGCATCCTCTGAACATGTGAGCTTGATTGGATGCCTGCAGATGTCCCTAATCAGACCCTGTCAATCCCATGCATCATTCCCCTTCTTCCAGACTGCATATTCCCCAGACCATGACTCCATACAGCCACCAAACATCCCTGTCTAGAACCTGCCCCGAACAAACATAAATCCACAGAAGCTGTTCAAAAATCAGAGAACATGTTCAGTAGCCAAGAGCACATCAGCAACTGAGAGATGCACTGGAGGAGAACGAGCGACAGATCAAGGATGACCAGCTAAAGGACAGAGACAGACAGTATCAGCTAGGGCTGTTCACTATTTGGTTCAACCCGAAAAACCAGGAGTTTGGTTTGGTTTGGTTTGGTTTGAATTACCGATCGGTTTGGTTTGGTTCCTAGAGCCCTTCAAACCAAACCAAACCGCTAAACCGAATAACCCGATTTAGATTAAATATTTTATTTTAAGTTATATATAATACAATATTTATGTGTCTTTTCTTATAAAAATAAACTTGTTTCAAGAGTTTTTAAGGCAAATTAATAAAATGTATAAACAAATACACTAAATTTTAATAGAATGTGATTGAAAACAAATAAAATGAAATTATATATTGACATATTTACTCTACCTTAATAAAATATGGTTTGAACCGGACCAAACCAAACCAAACCGAATTTCGGTTTGGTTTGGTTTGGTTTGGGAGATAGTTTGGTTTGATTTGGTTTGAGAAAAAAATACTAAGAAACCAAACCAAACCAGATCATGAACACCCCTAGTATCAGCTCACAAGCAAGCCTTGGTGGCCACCAAAAATTAATAAAACAAACAATCAACCCGATTGAGACTAATTGGAGACTGGTCTTGGACACGCCCTATGTCTCAATTAAATACAAATAACAATCTACTACAAGTCTAATCAGGGACCGGTCCTAGACATGTCCTATGCCTTCAAAAATTTAATCACACAATCAAAGCTAATTGGCAGCCGGCCCTAGACATGTCCTACACTTTGGCAAAACATAAAAGAATGGAAATCAATCTTAATGATGACATACAAATGTCAATCCTACAAAGGGAGAAAGACCCCAATGTCATACCGTTCATACCTCCGATGGCAATCATGGCATAGAGCTTCAACTCTAGGGTCAAAGGGAGGATTATACCCATTATACTATGATAAGGCTATGCATATTCATATGCTAACATGCCCAACCATAAGTTAATGAGGTCAAACAATGGGAAGGGTCACTAATGCCTATCAATGGCTAAAGAGAATTGTATCATAATTCAATCAAAGAAATTATGGCTTCCATACCTTCCCCATGTATATATATATTTAAATTAATTCAAGCAATGAAGAATGTTATGTTCAATGCTATTTGTGATATGAAGGCCAGGAAGCTTTAACAGTCCATAGGCTTAAAGGGAATGCCAAAGAAAAAGAAGATACATAAAATTCTGAAATTTAGCAGAACTCTGCAAATTTGAAAGCCACAGCAACCAAAAAAAGGACCAATAAAAAATCAAACGAATACACAAACCGCCATATCTGAAAGTCTCCAAAATCTTAAAATTCCAGGATCTCATAAATCTAACCACCCTAAAAGTTTCACAAACCAGAAAGTAAAAAAAAAAAAAAAACAGAAGTGCAGAAACCGATGGGAGTTGAGAGGTTGAGAATCCAAAGATAAAAGGAAAGGAGAGAATCTGAAGCATCAAAAAACCACAAATCCATATCTCAAAACACCAGATCTGAAAACTGAACACTTCGGAGGTGCCAAATCTAAAAGACAACAAATCTGAAATTGAGGTGAGCAAAGTCCAAACTTAAACTTAAAAAACCTCAAGCCACAGAATCTTGAAAATGAGTAATTCAAACATTAAGAGATCTGAAGCCCAGAACCTCAAGTTCCAAACTCGAAATCTAAGAATCAGCACCTTGAGCCCCAAAACCCCAAGTCTGAAAGCCGTCCAAAATCCTAAAAGCGAACAGGGCCCTAAAAAAAATTCAGATCAGAATAAGATGTGTAATATCTGAAAATCCTCAAAACTTAAGTTTCAAAAAAAAAAACTCTCAAAGTTTAAACATCACAGGTTCCCAAAAATCTGAAATTCAAGAAATCAAGATCCCAAACTCCAAATAATTTTTTTTTCAAAATATGAAAGCTTAAATCTAACATCTTAAACCAAAAAAAAAATTCCTTGAAACTGAAACTGAAAATTTTAAATCAAAAAGACAAAAACTCAGATTCCCCAGATCTCCAATTCAAAAGAAAAAAGAAAGAAAGAATCTGAAAGATGGAATCTTATATCAAAGAATTACAAATCTGAAAACAAACATGTCAAAAACTTGAAACCAGAATAGAAATATTAAAACATCAAACTCAAAGCTCCTTTAATCCAAATTCTAACAAATCTCAGACCTAAAATCATCAAATCTGAAACCTCAAATCTTAAATTAAAAATTCAAAATCACAACCTCCCAAATCTAAAAGTCAAGAATATATATCTGAAATTGAAACCAAATTCCCTAAGTCCAGATATCACCAAAATATATAGTCCCAACTCAAAATCTTAAAGTATAAAGGTTATAAAAAGTTTGAAAAAAAAATCAGCCAAAACAAACCAAATCTCAATTAAACCAAAAATCAACTCAAATCAATCCAAACTAAACTCAAAACATTTAATTTTCCATTCCATCAAGTTCATGGGGTCGTAGCTCCCAAATGTTTATTTTTGTGGATGTACGTCTTCTATGCATGAATTGCTATGGCAGCAAATTAAGCATATACAAATGTTTATTTGATGTAATTAACATTGAAATATTGCAAGTCCGATGAGGAGAGGTTAAAAAGAACTTTTCAAAGAACTCAAATAACCTCAAACAAATAAAAAATGTAGTCAGAATTAGCCAATAGTCCTGTGGAGTATGAAAAACAATCTATTTTCGTAGTTGTCAAAGCTAAACAAAAAAGTCACATTTCAAAAAAGGTTGAGTGTAAAAGACGAGGTTACATCACATGGCCATCTCCACATTCCAGAAGACCAGAACTAGGTTTCAACTCACCGAACTCCAAGGCTGGAACCATAGGCTGTTTCTGTAAAGCAGTGCAGATGCTTAGAGCTTCAATAGGTTGAAGATTACATTTCATAGCTTGAACCACGGAATGCCAAGTTGGGACCCAGGTCATGACCTGAGCCTGACTGGCCTGGTCCCAACCCCAAGACCCTGACCCGGTGGATTTTTTTTATTCTGACCCTAGCCAACCCAGGTAGGTTTGGGCCCAAACGACCCGCACCCAACCCCTGACCCATTCTACCTTGGTCCGAACCATTAGTCGTTCTTACAAAGCAATGTAAACACTTTGAGCATTGATATGCGGTGTAGACACTTAGGGCTTCAATAGGTTGAAGATTACAGTTCATAGCCTAAACCATGGAATGCCAAGTTGGGAGTGGGGTCGTGACCCGAGCCTGACTGGCCTAGTGCCAACCTTGAGACCCTAACCCGGTAGATTTTTTTTTATTCTGACCCCGGCCAACCAAGGTAGGTTTGGCCCAAATGACCCTCTCCCAACCCCTAACCCAGCCTACCTTGGCCCAAACCATAAGTCGTTCTTACAAAGCAACGTAAACACTCGAGCATTGACAGGTTGAAGATGATGGCTCACAACCCCTACTGCCTCGAGGCACCCAGCTAAATTGTCTGGAGCCACCCTTGCAAGTCACCCCGGTTTGAGATCAACGTAATTCTTCTCAATTCACCAACATCGACCGAAAACGGAAGATCCACTGCCAAGCCACCTAGTTCAAGCATAGTTGTCAAAACAATAAGGCACCCAAGGTGTTTGAAGATCCCAATTCCACTTAGACAACAAGACAATGCATTAGATATGTATACGTATATATATTTATAATATATATGTATATACAAATTGTTGAAATCTCAATTTTCAAAATTTATAAAATTCATTTTCCGTTTTGATTTGATTTTTGACTTAGCCTTGAGTCTTGACTATTAGAAAAATAGGTGATATTTCATAACAATATTAGCTAGGTTAGTGATATGCATAAAAATATATGTTGAGGTTATTAGGTTCTTTAAAATTTTGTTTTGACCTCTCTTCATCGGATGGTGCGAACATCCAATATTAATTACATCAAGAATACTCGAATATCCTTGATTAGCCGCCATAGCAATTTCGTAAATAGAAGACATACATCCGTACAATAAACACATGGGAGCAACGGCCCCATACACTCGTTGGAATGCAAAACTTAGTGTTTTGAACTTTGGTTTGATTTGATTTAAATTTATTTGAATTGTTTGAATTAGGTTTGTTGTTAAGATTTGTTTTTTTTATGTTGAGGATTTTAAATTGGGTTTGAAATTTAATGAATGATCAGATTTTTTATTTAATTTCTTATTTTTGATGGGTTTTAAATTAGAATTTTTAGATTTGAGAATTTTTAAGATTTGAATTGATTCAGACTTAATGTCTTTTAGTTGAGTGATTTGGTTTCAGCTTGATTTGGGTTTGTTTTAAAAGTTTGATTTGTTATGTATTTTTTAATTAGGACTTGATGTCTTTTGGTTGACTCCAAATTGTGATTTTTGTTTAGGATGCATTTCATATAAATGTCATTTTAAGTTAGGATTTAACATTTTTTTTGAGGATCTGCTCCACAATTATTTTTTGTTTTGGGTTTGATTTGAGTTGACTTGGATATTTTTTATTTGAAATTCTTTGCTGCTTTTTTATGTTGTGGAATCACTTAATGAATTTGGTGTTTTGAACCTGTTTGGGGTATTTTGGTTTATTTGGCTATCTTTTATTATTTTTATTGGGTTTATTTGATTTATTTGCTTTTAATTGGTATTTTTATTCATAAAATTTATTTTTTATGTTTTGATTGTCTGAAAATTATTTTTGACATGGAAAAAATTTATGTTGACTGGTTCGACCAGATTGTTGTTATTTTCATATTTATTTTATTATTTTTTTACATTCCTCTAAATCTATGGGGTTTTTCATAAGTTCCAAAGACAATAATGACATGCAAAATTTGAAAATCCATTTATTGACAAATTCGAATGCAAAATTACATGTGGGGGACATGAAATGTCTTGTTTCCCATTGATAGATTTTCTTTAGTTCTTGATGGACATAGGATGATTCTTCTTTGGCATATGTCTCTCGTTTTTAATTTAAGGAAAAATTTTAGCATAACCTCTCCTTAAATTGATGAGATATACCTCCCTTAGTAGGTGGAGTTTAATACTCCCTACTTCGGGGGAAGGATCAGTAGAAGATGGGAGCTTGCCCATTTCCCTGTCCAGGATCAAACACGTCGGGGACATGCCCGAGTGCCCATCTTTTGAGGTAACCTATGTGAAATAGGCTAGCTCTTAATTAAATTTTTTTTGTTTAAAATTTTGATTAAAATTGTTTTTAAAGGCCTCGCTGGCCGGTTCAAGTCTCAATGGGCCTTGATGATTGATTTGAGCTTCTTGAGGCCCTGCTCGCCAGATTTGTCTTCATTGGGCCTTGAAGGCCTGCTTTAGCTTCATTGGGGCCCTGGTGGCCTCGGGAGGGTTTGGCAAGCATAGGCCATGTCAGCCTATCCCAAATCAGCACGTCTTCAGGAGATTTATTCTCCTTTCAATTCATCTGCAAGCCCTGTTAGCTTTAACATCTTCTAATAACTAGGGCTCTGACAGTCAGCTCCTGTTGAGGCCCAGGCGGCCGGTGACCAGCAACAGGTGACCATCTCCTTAGTCTCCTCCATCAGTTTTTTTGCTGGGGTGTGGCCCTGTCGGCCTTAAAATAAAATTCTGCAAATTCTGACCTTGACGACCTTGAAAAGTTTGCATCATTTGGCCCTGGTGGCCTTGATGATCCTTGCAGATCTGGACCCCAACAGCCTTAAAAAAGATCTGTAGAGTTTGGCCTTGATGACCTTGAAAATTTTGATGGGCGGTAGCCCTTCTGCTAACAGCAATATAGGCTGCAAGGGCAGCAAGCAGTGGCAGGAAGGAGCCCTTACGACCTGTGGCAGAGAGCTGGGAGAGCCCCCCGATCTTCCTTCCTTTTCTCCTCCCAGTCTTCAAACAAAAGTAGAAAGAGAAGTGGGAGATGGTAGCATTTTTTTTTGAAAGGAGATGAGTTCATCTTCATCTCCTTTCACGTGCATTGATGTGAGCAGCGGCAGCATGGCCATCTCAGCATGATTGATAATAGCCTCTGATCTTCATCCAGCAACACAGGCAACAGGCCTTCAAGGAGGTGGCACGTACAACATCAGCATAGGAACTCTTTGACGTGTGCAGCAATAGAAATAGATGAGGAGAGACGAGAGCCGCTATTTTCTTTTTCTTCCTTCGGGGGATTTCTTCCAGAATTCCCAACCTCGGTGGTAGCACCATCTATTGTAGTAGCCGAAAGATGATTCTAGCCCCTCTTCTTGTGTTCCTGTGGACGCTGTAGCATGGAGGGAGATGAAGAAACGGAGGTAGCATCATCAGGCAATCTTCTCCATTTCCTTTCCTTGACCGGATGGCAATAGCATCTTCGTTCTTTTCTTCCCAAGGGTGCAGGCAGCAGTCGGGGGGCCTCACCAATCGCCGCTCCTCTCTATCTGTCCCCCTCTTCTCTTCCCGGCTGGTGATGGGGTTCCTGTAACAACCTCTATGGCGGCTATTTCATGAGAGGAGAGAGTGGGAGAGCATCGTGGGAAGAAAGTTGGGACGTGGGCATGGCAATTTTTTTATTTGAGCTGTGCGCACGTTAAATGAGGCGGCTGGCCCTTTTGACTTAATCTCCATCAAAAATGATTCTGATCTGATGGTCAGATGAAATCAAGTTAATTAACTCTGAAATTGACCGGTAATAATCTGGAAGATGTTCCGACGATTTAGAACTTGTGTTCCATTGTATCAACGGTCAAGAATTGTCAATTTGTCCCGGGATCACCGATCTGGTAGATTTTTCCTATCGATGCAATCTCGGCTCTTGATAGTTCTAAAAAATATATTTTAAATACAATTCAATACCTATACACCAGAATTTTTGTTTCCATGCATAGATCTTACTATCTAAAATTATTTGGATAGTTTTGCCCCTCATCTGGAAGTGCGTGCCGACTTTGCAATTTTTCAAAATTTGTCCATGACTTTTCAAATATAGATTGGATTGATGATCCAACTTCGACGTTGTTCATTTGGAAGTCAGGCGGACTTTCTGGTGATGCCAGATGTTAATGGGCCTGTCTGGATTTGTCCGAACCCAATAAGGGCAAAACAGTCATTTTTTCATCCGGAGTTGGATTCCGACATTCAAGGCACCATTGCAAAGCACTCTATCAAGGCAATATTGTTGGCACGCTGGCTTAATCATTTGGACCCATTAAGCCCAGCAAAGAATGTCTAGAAATCCACTTTCACTATTTTGCCCATATATTGCTGAATACAAGTTGGATCTCCAATCTAATTTCAACATTGCTCAATATAGAGGTGGGCAGACCCAATGGTGGGCCGACATCTTATCGGACCTGTCCCGAATTGCTCGAACCTACCAAGAGCAAAAGAGGTCATTTTACCGTCTAGGGTTCGTTTGTAGTTGAATTCTGACATTCGAGGTACCGTTGCGAAGCCATCAACTGGTACAGTCCTATGAACCCATTTGTTTTGTCTTTCGGGCTTGATATGCCCCTGTTAAGGCCTTTCGAAAATTAACTTTCAGTGTTTTCCTTATAACTTTTTAAATATGGGTCGGATTGTCGATTTGACTCTGTCATTGTTCATCTGAAAGTCAAGCAGACCTTCTAGTGATGCCACTTTTCTTTGGACCTTTCCCAAATTACCTAGACCCCGCAAGGGCAAAACAGTCATTTTACTACCTAATGTCAGATTTTGACATTTTTGGCGCCGTTGAAAATGTCTTGACTGGTATAATACCGTGGGCTCACTTGTGTTGTCATTTGGGCCCATTAGGCCTACCAAAGACCATTTGAGAGTGTTTTCACTGTTTGACCCATAACTTGAATTCAAGTCGGATTTTTGATCCGACTTCGGTGTTGCTCAAGTTTGAGCTAGACGGACAAGATAGTGATGTCTGGCTGTTATCGAGCTATCATCCGGCTGGTCAAGCCCAATAAGACTTATTGGGCTTGTTCGGCCCGTTGGCCCTAAATGTGATGAAAAGTGGGTCACACTTGTCTGTTTGATTTTCTTTCATATATTTTGACTGAGGCTTGCTAATTTTGAGTATCATTACATTTTTGGGGTGCCAACAATATGTGTATACAAAATTGTATATACATATGTATATACACATATACTTAGATGTTAATACTATGTATATTTTATGTAAAAACATTAAACATATATGCATAATACAATTATATATGGAAATTATAATTAAATTTGAGTATTTATATGTGCATACTAAATGTGATTTTATTTATGTAATTATGTATATGTTGGTATATATTTTGTTGAGAAAGAGCTAATCTTGATACACTTTAGGAGGGGGAGAGGAAACCAGTTCCGGCAAGGGCGGCCTTTTCAGCAGTGAGTCTGGGTGATCGCCCCAACCTCACCAGCTTCCAAACACTGGATGCTATCTCTGCTACTGCTGGGGCCCCATGCACCAGCCTCTGCCATGCCCTGAGGTCCGGATGAAGTCTATTTACTTATTCATTTTGAGGGTGAATAAAAAAATTTAACACCTTTCATTTAAGGGGGAAGGAACGTGCATACAAGTAACAACTAGCAAAAACCCATTAACGGAAAGGGCCTGAGCTCCATATGTCAGTAGTCATTATTACCCTTCAACACCTAAAAATAGAAGAAGAAACCAGGAGTTTTTATTTTCCTTACAGACGGAGTAGAAATAGAAACCAATATTAAAATATTACTCATTGTGAGACAACAGAATGTAAAACAACTAGAAGGCAGATGAAAGAGATGAGCTACATACTACATACTTGGGTGGTGTTCGTCTGGAAAAAAGAGTTTGCAGATATCTGGAAGGTAAGCCCTCTTAGGGTCTCCGTAATGGTTGACTTTCCAAACAGAAGATATTCTCTCTCTCCAACAGAAGTGTTGCCAACTGAAGTATTCACATTATTAACGATGCTCACCTAGTGATGTCAGCAAAATAGACATTGGTCTATAAAGAAATTCCCGAACATAAGCACAAAGCTTTTGTTTTGTTCGCATCCAGAAAATAACGTTTTCTAGTTTAAATGCAAATTGCACAAACCACTTCAGGAATTTCTACAATCTTCTTGACTAGGGGAATCAGTAGCTCTGGGCTGTAGGATGCTGTCACAAAGTTTACCATGAGTTCTGGAAGGCCAGTCAAGCAGTTCCTAAAATCATAAAGAACCAACATTATCATTCGATTCATTATTTCTGGATGCATACTCATAAAAAGTATGTTGGTCTTTACTTAAAAACTCTTCAAACTGATTTAAATACCAATGAACACCAAAAGATGTAAAATGACATTAAAGCTATAAACTAGAGCATACGCAAAGTCAACAAAGGTTACTACGAAGTAACATACATATGATATTAACCCAACCATAGTTGTCAACTATCAAGACACCTGCCTAGGCATTGTCCAGACAACAAGGTGTCTTCTGCAAAGTCAAGACACAAGGATGCCTTTCTAAGAACCCAAAAGGTGCCCAAAGCACCTGCCTAGGCCCCTCCACAAGATTAATAAAAGATTTTTTTACCTAAGGGGCTTTGCCTCCAGTTAACACTGAAATTAACCACTGGAAGAAATTTGGGGATGTTCGAACCCAACTCAAATTCAGATGTCTAAATCCTACTTGAAGTCGGACATCAGAATCCTACTCAAACTTGGATGTCCAGGTCCTACTCGAAGCAGGACATCCGAATCCTATCCAAGTTCAGCCATCCGAATCCTACTTGAAGTCGGACATCCGAATCCTACTCAAAGTTGGATGTTCAAGTAGGACATCTGAATCTTACTCAAACTCGGATACCCAGGTCCTACTTGAAGTCAAACATCTGAGTCCTACTCAAACTCGGATACCTAGGTCCTACTTGAAGTCAAACGTCTTAGTCCTACTTAAACTCGAATGTTCAAATCCTACTTGAAGTCAGACATAAGAATCCCACTCAAAATCAGATGTCCAAATCCTACTTGAAATCGGAGATCCGAGTCCTACTTAAAGTTGAATATCAGAATCCTACTCAAATTCGGATTCCAGGCCAACTCAAACCAGATTTTCGAGTCCTACGTAAGTCCAAGTGCTAGTTCCAAGGCAAATTCTGATTCGAATTATACTTCGGATGAAGTTTCAGACCTGGGGAAAGAAACGACAAGTTTCAGATTTTCAAAAAAAAAATGATGACAGTCAACAAGTGAAAAAAAAAAGAAGAGCTCCAAAGATACGGTTTTAAATTTTCATTAAGTCTTTCTATCATTAGTTATCACAAGGATATAAACCTCCGTTCATCTAATGTCCCTATCAAATAAGAGTACAACATAGATTGTCAACTCCCTAGCATACTAAACACTTGAGAATCTTGTACTCGTAATCAAATCAATTAAGAAACTCATTTTCCAATTATCATATCTACTTTGATTAGAGATTTAAAGTACTATCCCATAAAATATTTTCTCTCACTTATCAAGAGTGAACGATTTCTCATGGTCCGCTCAGTTGCCTTCGCCGAAATTCTCTCGTACTCGATCTATTAACTGTATTAAACTATCGCATTGGTGATCCATAAGTCAATAAAAAAGCACAAGATATGTCTGATATGATATCTTTGACGACTCGGGTCAAAGGTTCAACCATAAAACCATGACAATAAAAATTATGTTTGACAGTTGATAAAATACCATTTAAGGTTTCTAAGTTGAATCAACTCAATAAGCTTATTCCATTGATAAGTACATATGTGTATTTCAATATCACACTAAGGACAAATGAAATCAGTCATCCCCATTTTATGAGAAAACATCACATACATTAATATATCTAAATCTTTAATATCTCATCTCAAAAACCTTATGGCTAAAAATATTTAGATCACAAACCTCTAAATTATTGATCTTATTATCATGATCCTTAAGGACTTCACTACAATGTACTCAACTAATAGAAGCAAGTAATAAAGAAATGGCAATTAATTAAATAAAAAGTTTACCAGAAATGTTTAATCAAACCACTTATGATTGATTAGTAAGACACAAATTTCCACCAATACACAAGCCCATTGCGGGCCCCATAAACAGCCCATATTGGGCCATGGATAGACAGAGAGATCAGCCTACTCAGACCCATTACAGGCCCCAAAATAAAGAATGACACCAGGTCCATTGAGGGCCAATAACCAGCCTTCAAACTACCCAAAAGAAAACAAAAAATTCCAAAACAAAGGCTAGCAGAGGTTGACTTCTTGTGACTGAAAAAATAAGGTGACTCTTCACGCCTCCAAAAAAAAGGCTAGTAGAGGGTGAACAGGGTGAAGGTGACTCTTCCTAACATACCATACCAATTAGTTGTACTCCTATGTCTATCATGTATTCTCTTAAGTCTTAACCATAGTTGTCAAAGCTAAAAAATCACTCTTTCCAAAAGGAAAACAAAAGAAAATTTAAATCTCGTATGTTTCAACCCCCCATTCTCTTAACCATAGTTGTCAAGCTAAACAATCACACTCTTTCCAAAAACAAAAAACAAAAACAAAAGATATTTTAAATCTCTTATAAAAATGAGGTTTCAACACCCCTCAAATACCCCCACAAGGGTCAATCCACCAAAGCCCCCTGGATACCCCCCCCAAGGGCTGATCCACAAATCATGGGCACTAATTTAATAATAGTAAAGTTATATTAAAAGCACTCATTGAGATTTTTAAGTATAAATATATACTTAAAAATCTCAATCATCTTTTTCTCCTCTCATTGAGATTATCAAGCTTATCTCTTTTCTAAAAATGTATACAACATACATAATTACATGAATAAAACACATATTTACATGCATGCACACATAACAATAATACACATTCAAATATATATACATGCATTAATATATATACTTATAAGTAAAACTCCATCTTACACCTAAAAAATTTAAAGTCTACTCTACTTGTATATCTATAATGTAGTGTTAACACCTAATTCTACTGCTTAGGAAAATGCCTAATTGGCCACATTGTCACCTAAATGAAAATGGTACCATTGAATGCCTTTGGTGGCTTGTTGCCTCTTAACAACTATGAACCCTGGTAGTACGCTTTGCTCTCCATCATTTTGTAGTCATAGAATCCTCATGATACCATGGCCAATAATAATCTCAAATATTGCAGCTAGGAAGCATAATGCATTGCAATATGTTGCCTAAAAATCATATAAGGTTTATTTTCACCATCAACAGCCAGCAAGATATTGATGCTTACTTTACTCCCTTCTAGAAGGCTCTCCCACAAAAGCCAGAAAGAAACCTTTCCCACAGTGTTGTCAAGAAAGGCCTTCTTGCATATTAGGAGACTGCAAAGTAGAAATGATTGAGATGGCCAGAACTTTGTAATGATATCCAAGTTAGTGAGAAGAGACGAGATTAACCCTTTTGATGCCTAAAACCCCCCCATGGTAGTCAAATGGTAGTTTGTCTATCCTCAAAAGAGTTATTAAAAATTTACATGGTTGATCCCAAAAAAGAAGATTTCTAGCTTATCATTATGATTACTGACTCGCTTTCTTAATATTTTTGAAAGATTTTTTTTATAAAAGTTCACAAAAAAATCATGATGACAAATAATGAGAAATGGATGAGTATAATGATTCATTTACATTTTATGATCCGAAAGGGCTTGATGTTAAGTCATATTCATAGTTGTCAAGGTGACAAGATGCCCAAGACGTTTAGGGGTAAATTTTCTACTTAGACAACAGGGCGGCCATCCAGTAAAAAATTACATGTTAGTACTATATACATAAATATACACAATATATACATAGAAAGAGAGAGAAAGAGAACTAGTAAAATATAAAGTAGACCTTAAAAACTTTAGGTATAAGAGTTTTACATACAAACATATACAATTTATATCTTATAATTGAAAATGTGTATTATGTGTGAATGCATGTAAATGTGTTTTATGTAAGTAATTATGTATGTGCCAGTATATATTTTTGAAAAAGAAATAATCTCTGTAAACTAAGTGAAAGGGAGAGGAAAAAGAGCTTAGAAAAAATTTTATTTTTAAATATATATTATAATAAAGAATATTAAATAATAGTATAACTGATTTTAATCTGGTAAATGGGTGGCTATGAATCGCAGATCAAACCACATGTGGAGGGTCATTGGGAGGAAACATCCCCAAAATAAAACAATTTAAATCATGTAGAAGGGTTAGGGTTAGGGGCACCGGCCACCGGTTCCCTAACCAGGTGCCAAGGTGGGCACCTCGGGCGCCTTTTGGACCCACAAGAAAGGTGCATGAGTGCTTAGACCCAAGAAAAGTGCCTTGGCACCTGGGCACTAGGTGGGGCCTAAGCGGGCATCTTGACAAATACGGTCAAGTTTTATAGTTCTTCTGATTTACAAAGAATGTGCACTATTTATGTCTTTAAAAAAAGGACATGAAATATAAATTAAAATGAAAAGATTATCTTTCTTCCCTATTGGGTCTCCAAAATACTCACTCTCCTAATAGGATTTCTTTCAGAAATAAATTGCAGCAAGGCACAAGGACTCAAAGTAAAACAACCATGGGTGATTTCAATTAAATATGATGACCTGTAATATAATTTTGTGGCTCCATGCATACTTACGTGATAATTATTTGTACTTATATATTTATGCACATAAATCATGCTACAAGCCATATATTTATAGCAATCTCACAAATAACAAGAACTTATGTCTAGTAACAATCTGTATTTTCAACTCATGATAAATGAAAGTCTGGGTCTTTACATCCACAGTAGTGCCCGAAGATCTATCCTGCATCTTATCAACCTTGTAAACAGTAAAGCACAACGTATAACTAATTAGAAATAAAAGCAAGCTATTATCAAGCACATGTTATAAAAGCATGAAGTTTATTTGCATTCTTAGGAAAAAGGTGTCCAGACAAATACCAAATGTGCATAGACATTGGCAGATAAACATGTGCACTAGCTCTCAATCATGGACCTGATCAATACAGAATTTGAAAGCATAGAAAGTGCCAGCGTTTGAGAACATCCAGCTAAAGATTATACCTTTTTTTCTAAGATGAAAGAAAGAAAATATCCAATCTTGACTTGCACCATAAATGCATGTATACTTGCACAATGTATATTCACATATACACAGACAGATGTGTATGTATGTATATATATGCAAACATACATAGATATACACATATTGTACATATATTTATGTGCTCAAAATAAGGACAGGTACCTGAATATTATATACCTGCCAGTTCTTAGCATTAGATGTTTAAGAAATCCACTATGAGTATGAACGTTGTATGGAGAAAGGCTTAAAACTGGATCCATCCAACTCTCTTGTATAGCTGAAAGAACCTAATAGCGCAAAAAATCAGGTAAAATAAATGTCCATCAATCTCTTCTAGTATACTACATTTTTTTCTAATAGGCATGGAGTCAAATTCCATTAATCCTGAAAAGAAATACAAGCGTTTAAAAGTGAAACATAAAAAACAAGGAAAGAAAACACTCAACTACCGAGATGGTAGAGGATCATAGGATCATCAAATTACAAAAAGTGCATATATCGCAAAGTGCATATCCTTCATTTCATCGTCTATCCTCCCTCATAAATATGAATGATAATTATCCATTCTATCACACCTTATTCTTCTATATGAAATGAATTGGCAATATAAATAAACATATGAATGATTGCATAATTTGCAACAAACTTCAATTTAAAATATTCGTATGACACATCATTGGCCATATATCATAATCCTTCTATCGCTTAGTTATGTCCACAGACCTGCACAAACAAGAGGTTACAAAAAATGTTAAACTTTATTCAAATAATACAAATAATATTTAATTTTCCAAGGTTCTACAATCGCAGGGTGACGAGCACCACACAAGGTGCACTGAAACCCTTCCCTGGATGTGCACACCGAGCTTGAGGATATCCTTGATAAAAGTGTATTACTTAACTCTCCAATGAAACAATATACTTAGCTCAACAATTATTGACGAATATCTTCTGTCTGTTATTCAGCTCATAAAGTTTGGCAACCTAGAATATAGATTGTCAATCCTCAGCATGGGCACTGCACTTCCAAATTTCTCCCGCATCCAAGGAATCTAAATGATTGCTCCAGTGCCTCACCCATGGTATTATAACATCAGCAGCACCCTGGTTATAAAATCAGCCTTTACAGAAAATCCTCCTATCAATTCACTTAGGACAGCATGACATGTGGGAAGAACCTTTGCATTATAGAAACAAAACTAGCATTTTCATAGGTTTAATCTATTTAACTAACTAAACAGGATCGCTTTGGTTGATTCAAAAAGATTTCTTCCAAACAAACAAAACAGACCAACGAATAAAAATAGGCAGACTAAGCCAAACACTTTTCAATAAATCATCATATCACTAATTACAACAAGATAAAATTTTCAAAATCACCACAAATTAATGTTTCTCAAACAGCATATGTACCTTATTAGCCGCTTCACTTTGCAATAAGCAATTTTCCACATGAAGGACTCTATCGAAATATCCAGGAGCATGCAACCCCAATGCATATGCGCTTATACTCTCACAATTTGCTTTAGACATTTGGTCTCTTGGTAACCATCTACGTGTACCAAAGGAGAACTCCATCTAATAAGAGAATAATGTTAGTTTTAGAAGATTCTTAGATTAAAACCTGAATTTGGAACACATATAAAATTAGATTAGCATACAACTAAAATAGGCATTGTATTATGAGAATCAATATATCCAATTTCAATAATTTCACTAGCACACATCAGAGGAAAAAAAAATCTAAAGCCTGACCAAAAGTAAAAAATAGAAAAATAAAAAACAAATCGAAATAGATTCTCGATCTAACAAAAGCTTAGACAGCAGAAAGGGAGTTATACAACAAGAAGCCACAGAATGAAACATAGAGTTGTAAGTAATCTACCTTATTCCGGTAATGGTATTGTATACTGCAAGGAACAATAGGTTGTAAGATGGTAGCAAATTCTGGATCTTTGCAAGAGAACTTTCCCACATGAATAAGCAACTCACGAACTTGTTGCTCTTTTGCACTAATCTGAGCCTCGTACAACAAGTTCTGTGTTTTACATCCTCCACAATGTGAAGCGTACCCACATGGGGCATCAACCATATCCCAATGAGGTGAAAGAGTCTCCAGTTTTTGCACCTTCAAGTACACAAGAAAATGAATGCATAAACTTATATTAAAAACAAATAAAATTAGTAGAATCAAACTATAATAACTTTTTAGGTGAATAGTAACTTCATTCAAAGTATCCTTCGCTGTTGTCAGAGCCATGAAGCCTAGCCTCGACCCAAGTGCCTGAGGCAAGATTTATTATTTCAATATATGTATTATATATTAATTTTATTAATACATTTTATTTGAAAAAAAATTAAAAATACAGCAAATACTTGCAAAAATTGAAAAGAATAACAATACATAAATAACAAGTAAGATAACAATAACACCGAAAAACAACCAATAACATTGAAATAAAACTTGAAACAAATGAAGTTTGAACAAGTTAACAACTAACAAGCATAAATAACTAATTAACATCAAGTATCAACTATCAACTCAAGTTTTTGTGCCAACTTCTTCACTCCATATGAACAAGACCAACATAAAACATAACATATAGAAATGTCATATCTCCAAGTCCATGTCAACAACATAAAATAACTCTCATTAATCAGTGTCTAAATCATTATTTTAAATTCCTTTCTTACCCTCTTTGAATCGGTGTCATGCTCTTCAATGGCCGCTAACCACTTTCCCTTGTCAATTCTAACACCCAACACCACATCCTTCCACATAAGGTCCTCGATTTCATGCATAAGATCATTGTTTTCTCTAGATACCCACTCATCAATCTCATCAATATCATCCAAAGATATTATATCAAGATTAAACTATTCCATCCTAAAATGGTGATTTTGAAGTCTATGATTATATTGAACGCACATGAGATAATTTAGCTTGTTTCTCCAACCTATTTCCTTTTTTCGTGTACACCTATAGGAAATAGATCAAATTTTGAATGGATAGGAGACGTAAGAACTATAAAAGAAAATGACACTAGAATGGTCTAAATTACTTGTTCGAATGTTCTCCGGTTACACTCATGACTAGATGCGTTACAAGACTAAAAATTCTTATGGCCAACTTTTGTAATTGAGGAACTTTACTTTCCCAATATGTCCACTAACTAGCTACAAGAAAAAAAATATTAAGTTTAAAAGGCACATGTAAAATGTAGAATTAAATAAAACTAACCCAAAGCCAAATAACCCATTGGAATCTCTATACATTACCAATTGCTTAAAGATTAAATCTTGCTCTTGAGGGGTTTTAACAAACTTCTCAATACAATTATATAGTCCTTGCTTTATTTCACCATCAATCTCAATGTCAAAAATTAAATAATAAAATTAGGGGTTAATATAATAACCCATTGCATGCAATAAACGATGAAATTGAAAATCTGATTGTCTATCAATGATGTCCCAAATCGGTTCATATCTTTCCAACTTGTCTTCCAAGATATTCTTAATACATTCCTTCACATGATCTATTGCTTCATAAATATAGTCCATAGTAGGTCTCTCTCCATTAACTAAATGCAAAACAAAGCACAAAAGACTTGAAAATCTTTAAAGCATGTTACATTTTTCCAAGTAGTCTTTAAAATGATTTCACATGATTTCTTGTCTTCAGTTTGTTTTGTCTATTGGTTGTTGCTAGTTGTCCATTCTTCAAAAGTGAATATCCTTTTTAACTCATCTTTACAATTGTTTAAACTTTCCAAGTTTAGATAGTTTGTTGCAAATCGAGTGACAATTGCTCTCACCAAATTTCTTGCATCATTGAATTTTTCTCATCATTCCAAACACCTTTATATCAACATAAATGAATTTAGTGACATATTGGGTAGAAATAATAACAATAGAAAAAGAAAAAGATGTTGTAGAGATATACGTCTAAAGAATTTACTACAAATAAAATAAATTATTTCACATATGAAAAAGGATTCTTAGCAACATTAAAAGAAATATAAAATTTTAAACAATGGTTGTTACTATCAGAATTCAGTACAAACATTGATAACAAAAGGTTATCCCATTATATTAAAAATAAAAAATAAGATAAAATAGTAAAAGAGTAAGATGGTCCATGCAACTCGAAGAATTTAGTTACACTATATATTTTGATGTCGAAAAAAAATAAGGATGCATTGATATTAACAACATCTATGCGGCTACATAACTAGTCTCATTATCAGTGACAACTTAGGATGTCATTCAGTGTGCCAACTTTTGACACAATTTTATCCAACAAGTCAATCAACAATCTTGCATCTTTGACTTTTAAAGATATATCCACAAATTTTAAAAACATGGCACCTATAGGTGTGTTTACTAAATAATTTATTAATGTCCTTCCCCTTCTATCCAACTTTCAGACATGGTAGTACATCCAAACTTTACCCAACTTGCTCTTCCTTTCTGAACCAATTGACGAGTTGTTTCGATCTCTTTGACAAGTAGAGTTTCGTGAATTTCATGATCACATCTGACCCTTCAAAGTTCAAACCTTGCCCAAATTGGCCAACCACTTCTAACATTGTTTGAAAGCTATTCAAATATACATATTTAAAAGAAATACTTGTTTGGTATATCCATCAAACAATACATTAAACAACTTTTCTCTTTCTTCTTTCAAGTGCTTCTTATTATTCACACTTTTGCTTTTAGACACATCCAAATTTAATGCACAAAATCAGTCCATAGGACTTCTCAAAGGTAAGGATCACTCGCAAGAATAATTTTTTCAATGCTCTCCGAAGGTGTGAATAGGACGCCAGGGACTTTATCTCTTACTTCTATCTCTTCAATGAAGATAGCCATCTCAAACATTATTTGTTTGACTAGTTGCATATGTTCCTTGATCTCTTCATTTGCCTCTGGTGTTGCTTTTTTACAAGTTGTGACATTTCTCGACAAATTAGTAATATGTTGCTTCAATCTATAGATGCCACACTTGCAATCTTTTTGGTAAAAAGTACATCTAATTATATCCCGATTTTTCGGATCTACCAAAATTCTATATTTCCATCCAGGCATCCACTATCTTTTGATTTAAGAGTATGTCTTGAAATTGAAGGCTTCGTTGGTGTTGAACTTGTCGGTTGTGTGTTTGACCCCACCTCGAACGATGAGTTTGCTCCACAAATTGAGATATCTTCATAAAAATATCAAACCATTAAGCAATAAATGAATATATCCATTCTTATGTAACCAGTTTATTGGAACTATAAAAAGAAAATAATCGGGATATTAGAACCACAAAAAACTAACCGATATACTAAAAATATACAAAAGAACTAGCCGGTAAATTAAGATCACCGAAACAATATAACTAGCTTACTATAACCACAAAAAAAACTAATCAACATTACTATAACTATAGAAAGTTGAAGTAAAACACTAAATACAAAGCAAAACAATCAAACTCACCTCAACGGACTGTGTAAATTGAAGAAAATTTGGTAGGAGAGGAACGCTGGAATCTTCAGCAAGAAGGCTGTCTCGATTGCCACTATTTTGTTTAACCCCTATAATTTCTTCAGGGACTGGTTGTGGGCGTTGCATGATGATTAGCGGTTGCCGTAACCTCCACTTCATGCTTTAAAATTGAAGGTGACGGTTTGTGTATTCTCTTCTCTCGTATGAGGCCTACCCACTCATTACAGCCCCTCCCTACCCCCCCTTCTACCTCCCCTTACCCTTTCGTTTAGTGTTATTCTTCTACTTCCTTTTAGCTTTAATGGATCGTGGACCTCTGTTAAGGCCACCTTGAAAAATGAAACCGTTAAGAGCGGGAAAGTTGCGCTGTTTGTTTGGCTGAACAAACGTCTAACCTATGCATCGGTAAGGCAGACTGTTCGGTAAAAAATTTTATAGACTACCTGGTAAGGCGCTTGACTAACGCCATGCATAAAAGATAGATATATCCACACGCGCACAGAGATCCGAACCTCGGCATAGCTACCCTTCTTGCGTGTGACTCGGCCTATGAAGCGTTCACCAGGGAGGGCGCGGTCGCACATCACGACGAAGCCGGTATCGGCCACCTTGCAGACGCCCTTGCCCTTGAACGCGATACTCTCGCAAGCCAGCTCCAGAGTCTGGCCCTTCTTCGGGAAGGACGGCCTTCGAACCTCGGCGGATGACGTGCTAGCCGACGAAGCAGCAACTTCAGGAGCTTTCCCGCCGGTAGCGGCCCAAGAAGCGGGGTAGGAATCGGCAACAGGCATACCGACACCAGGAGCAAGCTGAGGGTCGGGAAGAGGAGAGGCCGACGAGCAGCGAACCGTCCGGATCCATGCGCGAGGGCCGTGGAGACGGCGGAAGTAACAATGGCCCGGAAAAGGTGCTGCCACCATGCTCGTTTCCACTTCCTCGGAGCCAAACCACCCCTACGAAGCCGATGATACGGAGCAGAGCAGGTCTATCGCCCTATCGGGATCCGGGTAGGTTGAGCACAACATGATTCAAACTAAAAAATCAAATCGAAACAATTCATTCAATTATTTGATTCAATTTAGATTTTTTTAAATTTAATTTGATTTAAAATTTTTAAATTAATTTAAATTAAATCAAATTATTTTAAATTAATTTAATTAAAAATATAAAAAATTTAGTATAGTATTAATAAAAATAATACTTTTATAAATTTATAATAAAAATAATATTTATTTTGATTATTTTTAACTTAAAAATTAATATATATAATAATTAATTTAAATATTTTTATATATTTTGATTTAAATTAAATCAAACCGAACTAAAATCGATTTGATTCGATTTAACTCGAGAGATTGATTTAGTTTGATTCGATTTGGAAAAAAAAATTGAACTAAACGAACCAAATAGAACCACGCCCACCTCTAGATCTTTCTACTTCGCTAATCATTATAATTTACTATATAATATTATGCTGATTGTGCTAATGTAATATGCAAATATATACGCTTCCAATGTCCTCGTTAAGTTCCAAAAATACATGGCATGCTTTAAAATCACTCTAAGATTTTAAGTTTCATTCGTGCAAGAGTGAAAATTAAAATATCAAGATTAAAGCCACAACTGATTTTAACATTATTTACGACACACCATGGTCCAAGATCATCAAAATATGTTACCCAACACATTTCTTAAATTAAATTATTTTATATGCAGCAACTACGCGGCTACGCCGTCTATAAATTGAGAGAGAGAGAGAGAGAGAGAGAGAGAGAGAGAGAGAGAATTTTAAAATTAATGTCGATTTCGGATTACACATCTAACCTGCGAAGTTGCCAACCAAATAAACTTCGACGCACATCTACGTGTATTTTGCCTTACTGATTATGCAAAGGGCAGCGATAGAAAAGGAAAATATACTTAAAAGCTCACCTTGAAATTTATGCATAACAATGATGACATCCACAACTTTTCGGTTTAACATGTTGATGCCGAAAACGCCGCATTGTTCCTACAAGCTTCCATCTGTTTTCATTCACAAGCCCGAGATAGAGGTTCATACAACTCGGTCAAATCGATGAGAGAGAGACGAACTCAGACAAAGCTGCGTTTTGACACCACGATCAGTTGAAACCATCTAATAATTAGCGTCATCAAACCATTTTCCAAACTCTTATCCCCAACGAGCAAGTTGACGAACGAAACGTCCTTTCACCCACGGAAGCACTAAAATTGGCCAAAACGATGATAGAGCCATCAGGTCGGCAATCCGTGAGCATCTATGTAACAGGGTACAAAATTTCCCCCTAAATGAGGGAACAAAACAAGAGAAAACTTTGGAAATGTTCATGGCAATCAACGGACCGATGAGAGCATCAGTAGGATATGAATATGGAACAGAACAAGGGACCTCACAAGTGAAGTACTTGTACTTGTACACGCCTGATGCCTCGGTAATCAGGAGTTGGTCCTTGGTGTCACTGTCAATTTTGCTCTGAGACGCAAAGATCACTGGGAGCGCTAAGTGCATTGTCTACAGCACCTGCGAGGTCCGACAGCTGAATGAAAGATTCTTCTTCCTGCGCATCTTCAACGTCTTTGTGGCTAAGAAAGCTGGGTTGATTTGTAGAAGAGAGTAGCCTGGCCCACATTCTGTCGGTTATCACCACCTTATTTCGCCTCTTTGTCACCCTCTGTGAATAACAAGGAGGAAAACGCTTAGCTTCCGGTTAAACAATTAAAACTTAATTATAAGACCCTCTTTGGTTAGAGTATCAAAAATGATTCTATACCAATTCTTATATTGATATTTGTAGAGGATAGAGTAACAAAATTAAGTTGATACCCACGGACACTCGTATCACATATCATATCTTCTTTGGACAGAGGGTTTCAATATTGATATTGGTCGCCAAAAATGGCTTATATCAATATCAATTTAAAAATTGATAGTGATAAAGGCATTCACTATAGTTACCAAAGAAGGCATAATGCCCCGTTCGGCAAGAGGATCAACAATGATACCATGTCAATTTTGATATTGATATTGTCAGGGGAAAGAGTATCAATATCAAAATTGATAGAGGTGGATTCTTGTATTAGGTAACTTATTTTTTGTATTACAAGTTTCAAAATTAGTAGCCAAACACATCATCATGATTTGTATCAATATCAATTCCAATATTGATAATGATACAGCTGTTTAATACTGTTATCAAACATGCCATAAAATGGGACTTAAAGGACTTGTTTGTTTAGAATAATAAAACTAAAATGGTATTACTTTTATTATTTATTCATCAGTATAAAATTTCATAAAAACTGTTTTGCCACTTATCCAAAAAGGTCAAGCCGTAGGCTTCTAGAATGAAATTATAGAACATATAAGATATTCGTGAGGAGGAGACGGTTTGCTTATCATGCCACAAGGACAACAATGTAGCGCAGAGATCAACAAGATGTACTCCAAGAAATGAAAGAATGTAGATACAGCTCCTGCATATCTGGAATATAAACGGAAAACTCTCAATCTGATCAACGTGCTAAGCTTGATTCCCAAGCGTAGATTGCAGAGAACGCTGTTTGACAACTTGCACAGATAAAAGTTTGAGATATCACAGACAAAAAGGCCATCCTGGACCTAAACAATTCTGATATCCTGAGCTGCCGAAACGTAGCATTACCTCACCATAACAAAGATAAAAAGCCAAGCAGCACACTAGCAAATATCTAATCAAGAACAATGCTTGTAAAGGTTTGAGGCTATGCCAGAATGATTTCCCTAATCCCCGTGGATCAGCCATTTGGTGACAGATCTGATGGAATTAGAGGTCCCAATCTGAAACAGACTAGCCCAGATCACGCTAGTTGGAATGGAATAGGTCTCAAGCCCAATGACTGCACAAACATAATGTAGCACACCATGGGTCCAGCAGCCATCCAGGTACAATGTTTATCAGTCATTTTGGTGATTTAAATGTTAAAATTGTTTTAAAGCACAAATTAATTTCCATCACCTTAAATGTAATTTTCCTACTTTAGTCATTTTAATAAAGTTAAGGGTATATCTATAAATAAGATTTGTTAAAAGGTTAACATTTCCATTTAATAGAGATCACCTAGTAACTAGGGGTGTAAACAGTTCGGTTCGGTTCAATTCGACCCTTTTTTTCCAAATCGAAACTGAACCGAACTGGTTCCATTGAACCCTGAACCGATTGTGGTTCAGTTCGGTTCGGTTGGATTCATCAGTTTAATATATACTTAAATAAATTGAATTAAAAATAAAATAAAATTTAAGTTATAATAATTAAGGTTAACATGAAGGGTAATACTTTATGTATAATATACGATTATATTTTATACTATTTAACCTAAAGTTATAATAATATATATTTAAAAATGATATAATATATTTAAAATTAATATAATACGTAAATAAAGTGGGTCAAACTGGGTCAACAGGTTTATCGGTTCAGTTTGGGGAGGTGGCGAACTGAACCAAACCAATAAAAAAATATTGGCTCGGTTCGGTTTGTTTCAACAAACCGAATGGACAATCCTCCGAATTGACAGTTCGGTTCGGTTCGGTTTACCAATTTTGGATGAACACCCTTACTTGTAACACATGAAGAAAGTAAGAAGTTTTGGAAGCTCAGGGGCAGCCTGGATTATCCCCCTCCCTCCGCTCCTTGGTTGGCCGAGGAGGTTTTCATCATCCCCCCTCTCTCCCTCGCCTACGTGGTCGGTGTAATTCACTTACCTCTTCTTTCTTTCTTGTGGTCTACCAATCCCCTCTTTCTTTCTCTCCTCTTCCATACTACAACCCACACAACTGCTGAATGACACTCACTCCCTGAAGCTAAACACCCCAGCCATCCCCAGAGCTGAGTACGACGCCTTCCAGAGCCATGGCACAACTGCACAGCCCAGCCACAGCTCCGCCAATGGCAGCCACCCTTGCAGAGCCTTCTGACAATCCCTGGAGCCGAGGACAAGGTCACTTGCAGTCATGTAACTGCTTCTCATGCCTGCAAGCTTCTGCGACCATCTGCATTTTCTACGGCTATAGCTGGACAGCCACAGCCCGACTGCAACTCTAGCAATCCCCACAGTCCACGATGAAGCAAAGCCTGGTCTAGTAGCTTTTCCACCACTACCCATCCCCTACATTCTGTACAGTCTGGTGCCCACCGGTCACTTGTTGTCACCTCTGGCCATTCACTTGTCCTGCAGCTGCCCGACGCCCCTTCTTTACACACCCATGCTCTCTCTTGTAACCCCCATCCCCTTCTGCCCCTGCAGCTGCAGTCTGGTGCCCCTTCATTCAGATCCCCCTCCCCCACTGTTCACCTATCCAACCCCAGCCTCCCTGAGTGAATCATCGCATCTCGATTGACCTTCCCACTGCCAGGCAAATCTGCAGCCATTGCACCCTCCCACATCCGCACCACTCTGAAACGCCCACCAGGGCAAGGCTACAGCACACCACCTTACCTCCTACAACAGCCTCCCTGCACCAGCACCGCCACCACCACCTCCAATTCACCCAGCCAGCTCCAGCCCCGGGCCCCCACCCCACTCCTATCCAAGCTCAAAAGCTCGTAGGCATCAAATTAAGCAACTCAACTCCTTAACTCAATTCAAGCCTTTATCTCAAATTATTTAAAGTTGGCCATATAGAATTTCTTTCTCCACTTATGTCGATGAGACTTATTTCTTTGGAGATAAGTAAATCATCCAAATCATGTTTAATTACCATCCTCAAAATAAACTTAGTTCTACCATCCTCAAAGTAAGCTTCCTTGCGTCTACGCTAATATGTTCAAACCATCTCAATCTCCATTGTTTAAATTTATCTATTATTATTGTCAATCTTATATTTTCTATATTATATTTATTACACATTCTATCCAATTCGGTAAGACCGCACAACTATCTTGACATTCTCATTTCAGCAACACTTAATTTAGAAGTACATTTTTCTTTTATCCTTCAAAATATATCATCATATAACATTGCAAGTCTTATAACTGTAAGCATAAAATACAAACTCCCAAAGATTAAAAATTCTCCCAAGATCTCCCGAGAATCTCTCCATACCTATGAGAAAAGAGATCATTGAAAGTTTGAACCACAATATCTATATAAATATCTTTGATCATTAAGTGTTTATAACACTAGTTCCTCCTACTTCCCAACTCCTTATTGATGTAAATTGTCTCTACAATTTCTATTCCCTCTCATTTTATTCTATATTGTCAGTTTATTCAGGTGACCTTATTAAGTTTATTCCATTCGATAACTCTACTAATGCAAACATCCAAAAACATAACTAGGCATTGTTCTCTCATTTCTTACTATATTCTTGTAAATTTACAAGTTACATGATCATATATGATCTAAGATAGCACACCAATCTCTTGAGATTTCAAAAAGATCTCGCTATGATAGCTTCTAAGTTGAAGCCCAGATGCAACTTAAGATCCCAAATTCATTGATGCGTCCCTTGTGGAAACTGCTCACCCACCTTGTATTCCAGTTTTATTCCCCTTTGTTAACTTGTCCCAGTCTTGGTCTTCAGTCTTATCTCCTTTGGGTCTATCAAAGTGTGAAACCTCAAATATATATGTGTGTGCTTGTTTGAAAATTCATTTTATTTCTGTGGGAAAAGAGACCCACGGAAATAGGACAAGTGGGAGAGAGAAAGACCCAGTCAAAGGAGGTATGCGCCAGATCTTTCTCCCATTCTGATGAGAGGTTTGACCTAGTCTTGGAGGCTGCAGAAAGATGGGCGTTGCTTGCTTCTTGACCTAGGATTTCATCAATGTCAAATAATTCAAGGGCTGATATTTATCTTCACTTAAGTAAGATCCAAATCCTATTAAAGACCCAATAAGAGACGATCCATTACTTAATAAATATGCATCCCGACTGTTGGATTGGTGTTCCATCTTCATCAACACCTTGATGGCTGATCCAGTGACCTATACTTGTCATTGCAATTCATATGATATAACCATCATATTAATGCCCAAATAAATAAGATCTAGGGCATAATTGAACTTCAATGGCCTATACATGTCATTGCATTTCATATGATATAACTATCATATTAATGCCCAAGTAAATAATATATGGGGCATAATAGAATGGCAAGCCCTAGAAGCCCTATTGCGAGAATTGGCCCTTCAGGCTGATATCGGACCAATATCAATTCAGACCGAGACTTAAGTTGTCCCAGTCAAATAGGTCGGATCGACCGATTCGATGTTAGAATTGGATCGATTCAGGCCAATTTGACTGAATCCCCCAAAATTCCATCTTGAATTGGTCCTTCTAGCTAGAATCGGATCGACATCGACCGATCCGATTCCAAAATCAACCGATTTGGATCCAATTCAACTGATTCTGCAAACCATGAAGGGAAGTTATCCATTTGGTGGAAGGGTTGAAGGAAAGTACTTCAGCAGTTGGCACCACCAGCATTTATTGGAGGCATGAGTATTTGCTATGTTCTAGAACAATGAGCCATGCTATTCAAGATAGGTCCCTTTAGTGCTTTCTTAGTTCCAAGTCTTTCTTGATTAGACAAACCCAATTGGTCATCCCAATGCAATAAGCATTACATCTAGTGCAGACAATTAGAGGTGCATATTCAAACATGATGCTTCACACAAAATGCTCGGAATGGTCAAAAGGAAAAAACTGCCAAGTAAAACTTACATATAATGGTATATAAGTCTGTCTACCATTAACAAGACCAACAGTGAAGCCTGTATAGCCTGCCATAGCACCATGAACAGCGCTCTGAGCTAGAAGTGTACAGTATACACTGTCAGATGCATTACTTGGAACTGCGCGAATCATGTATGTTGGATCTGCAATATGGCATTTGAAATTGTAAGACAAGCTTATCGAGATCAAATAAGAAGAAAGTGGGTTCTAATAAGCAGACCTATGTATTTGAGGGTTATCACCATTTTTGCTTTTCGTGTAAAATGTTCCTACAGAGAACAAGAGCATAAAAAGGTTCAAAAACACATTACTGATGAAAGACTATCAACACACATTCAACTGCATAGTACTATACCAGACAGCTCAATTGAGTATGGAAGCTTAGCTACCTTTATTTTTTGTGACAACCACAATCCAATGTCAAGAAGAAGCTTATTTCCCGATGGATCCTGCTTGTCCACAGACTGCATGCTTTCAGCAATAAGCTCCTGTCCTGCTCCTTCAGCCACAACAATTACCATATGGCCATTTTCTTTAATCCGTTTTTCAATGAACTCAAAAAGACCCCCTGGTCCTTCCAGATAGAAAGGTGATTCTGGTATCAAACAACAATCCTGGAAAAAGACACAATGAGATTATCTTAGACTCTTAGTCATAAGCAGTGACACCTTTTGCCAGTAAAGTTAATAGGGGCAATAAGTAAAAACAAGTGATATGGCTTACCACATCCCGGCTAGCAAGAGTGGCATACATTGCAATAAAACCTAAGTAAACAGCAAAAAGTTCAAATGACTACCAGATAACTTGATACAATACAAAGAAAGGAAGTCCAATTTCTTACCCGATCAACTAATTTCCTTGCAAAGTATTAAACTCCATACCCAAAACCCAGATATCCATTATCTCATCAAAATTTGTACTGAAAATATATTATTCACTCCCCATAGATCAAACAGCATATTAAACCAGTGCCAATCCAAACCCAAATCACCTGAAGTTATTAAGTTGGAAATAGAAAGAAACTCTTGAAAACTATTTGGCATAACAAGCAACTCACAAACCTATAACATATGGATGCCATCACCAAAAAAAGTAAACTTACCACTATGGCGACCCATTAATTTCACAAGACCAATCCCATTCTCAGAACTTTCAGCTTCAACATGTGCCGCATTGATAGCCCTTTGTGCCTCTTCAACAGCAGTATCAAAACCAAAGGACTTGTCAATAACCTGTAGAAGCACAAGAAATTAACAGATGAACAAGATATATAACTGTTGAAGAACAATGGTTTATCATTGTATAAAGTAAATATAATTACCGCAATGTCATTATCAATAGTTTTTGGAATTCCAACAACAGCGACCTTCAGACAGCGTCTCCTAATTTCCTTGTAAGATATGCAATTTATTCATCTTGGAACGTCAGTACAGAGATCAAAGAAACAAATCAATGAGCCCCAAAAAAGAGCCCAAAACCAGGGCCAAAGTAGAAAGTTGCAGTTAACATGTAATATTTCGCCTTGTCATTAAAGATTAAGTAGAAATCTGGCATCAATTAGCATCCATCTAAAGCCAAAAAAAAACTTCCTGTGACGGATCGTCCTTCACACTTCCCTTCAAAACCTTTGCAAAAGTGGATAGAAAGGCATAATCATGCAATGTCAGTCATAGGTAGTTGAGATTTCCTCATTTCCTTGAAAGTGGTAAAAACCACAAGTCATTGATTTAAAAGGTAAGAAATCATACAAAGGGAAGCTCCCCCCACCACCACCACCAAGGTGGTATTGGATAAAAAGCACAACTAAAAATTAAATATTTTCCTATAATAGAAATTGTCCTTGAAAGAGTTCCTATCTGGATAGGGATTGGAATTAGTGAACTTTCAGCCTTTTACAAAGAATGCCCTCCAAATGAGAATTGAGATAAGGTTTTTGAAGTGATCCTCAAAAATTCTCTTACGTGATTTCCAAAAAGCCCAAAACATCATTAGAAGTGTATAAACACGTAATAAACAAGAAATCTAAAAGAGAAAGTGAAACATGAAGTGAGAAAAGAAGGAGGTAAGATAACATCTGGAAACTATGGAATCAGTACAGCATAGTTGCATAGATTTATAAAGAAAAACAGTGATAAACACCATAAGTTTCAATTCTCTGTTGAGTTTTACCTCAAAAATTGCAGATGCTCCTTTTTGTGTCCCATCACCCCCAATTATGTATACCTGAGAAATGGTTAACACGTAATACAAACAATACATGACTCCATCACTAGAAACATAAAAAATATACAACACTTCTTGGACATACTTGATTAATATCCCTATCTTGGATATGATCTACTATCTTTGTGGTGTCATGACCACCCCGTGATGTGCCAAGGATTGTACCTCCTCTTTTGTGAATGTCATTGACAGATCTGGAAGTTAAAGAAACAATATTGCGTGCGTAGAATCCCTTGTATCCACTCTAGACAAGTCAAAACCATTATCAACCACAACAAGGAACTCATTGGGCAAAGAATACTACTAGGATTTTTTAAAATAAAAATAGAAAATAACTGAATATGCATCCAAGGGGCATTCAGGCACCAACTATATCATATAGGCTTGTGAACATCAAAATGGGACCAAATTGCATGGCATGGAGGACTAAAGATGTATCACATGCAAGAAGTAGAATTCATCACAGGATGCCAGGAAAGACCCCACAATGTTTTGGGTACATAACTAATCACATTAAAATCTTTCAAACAGTTTTACATGCTATAGTTAAAATAAAGAAAACTTTATTTCTAGTGCAAGTAAATTTTAAACTCATACTCCAAAATGTGCGTAGTCTTGCTGGTTTCTCCTTGATACTAGGCCTTTCCTTGTGCATCAATTATATCCCCTCAAACTACATATGATTTATTGGTACTCCATTACATTTTATTCATGGCATGGTACTCCATTACATCATGTAAATAAATATAAGATCCTGAATTCCTGACAACACATCTTAAATATAGGGTGCCACTACAAGCAACAAAAGTGAAACAGAAACTCTCACCTCTATGCCAAGAACTTCATGCACCCCATACATATAGGACAATCCACAGACAATTTCCCTAATAACAGTATTAAGTCCAGGGCATAGACCTCCACATGTAACAATACAAGCACGGACTTCATCTGACTCAAAATACACCTGAAAATGAGATTGGGAGCAGTTAGATATGTAAGTTAACTAGGTTCATAATTAAACAAACATCCCAAGCAGCCCTTGGCTACAAGACAAAGCCTCCACCTCCTTGAGGAGAAGATTATCCTCATGGTGGGGTCAACAAACCAAAGATCGCCCATAATAAATTGACACAGTCAATAAAGATCCATTTAAATGGTTTTTAAACTTAGAATAGATCCTCCTGTTTTATAAATTAAAAATATTTTACAAATGGAACTGGCATCTAAAAATATAAGAATACCATACCTTCTGCCGAGGCCCAGCACGTCTGAAATGAGTCCCCCTTGGACTAGTTTTGTGGACCACAATCTACAGAACATGAAAAGAATATAAAAAAATTGAAAAACATAAACTAATTCAAAGAATAAGGCTTATTGAAATAGTAAATATTTCTTTTCCCCCTTAATAGCATTGTCTTCAAAGTTGACTTAATTGTTTGTTCGTGGTTAAGTAAATTTGTCATGTCACGTGCAATAAAAAAGAAAATGTGTAACACACGCTTGATAACATTGACATGTGTTCTTCCTGAAGAAAAATTAACTCCAAAACAAAAATAGGACCATGGTGTGTCATAAAGGTTTGGCCTCGTCACAAGTACGTTAATTGGATAGCTATATTGGATTCAAGCATCTATGCAGTTATCTAGAAGAAAATTGCGAACAGAAAGGACTCATCACGATGTAGGAGAAACTTTGGTGTTTACCTTCAGAGGAACGGTATCATCAGAATGAACAAAGTATTGCCTGCAACATTGCATTTCCATCCCACGTGTTACGCGGCGTCCGAAGATTGAGCACAACATAAAACAAAATTGACAAGTGGACACTCAAAATGGGTCTTGGAGCTCAAGAGCCTTACTTTACAACTGAATAGGCTGGATTGTTTTGCAGAGGATTCGAGTACGTCTGCCGAAATGAGACAACAATGAGCGGAATGCTGAAAATAATCGGGGGGGGGGGGGGGGCTCGAGGAGCAAGTAAAATCACCACCGTTGACAATTTTACATCCCAAATACCAAAATAAGAACCACGACGGCAGAAGGCGTTCGCCTCTCCAGGTGGCAAACAGCGCAATGCCCGTACCGGAAGGAAGAAACCACTTGGATCCCCAAACTAAGCATCGCGCATGGGTAAGCCAAACATCGACCCGATTGGCACAAAGGTTCAGCAGAAAGCGGAGGTACAAGAACGCTTGATGGGCAACAGGAACAGAAACTTACAGGGAGATCGGCGATGTAATCGGTCAGGTGAGGAACGTCCTCCAGCACGTAGCCATTGTCGCCGCGGACGATCTTGGCTAAGGACTTCCCCTCCACGTCCATGCCACCTCACAGATCTGGCCCGAGGGTCGCTGTTCTTCGCCGGATCCTGATCCGGGGAGCCCTTCGAACACGAAGAAGTGCCGGATCGAAGGACAGCGGAGAGGTTTGGAGGAGAGCGCGCAGGTCGAGAAAGGAGCAATGAGGAGCTTCGACGCAGTATGTACAGGGAAACTGACGTCAGGATGGGAGAGAAGGTGACGGTCAACCGAACACTGGTGTTACCTTCTTAGACAAGTTACTTGGGAGTCATTCGATGTCAAATTTTATTAAAAAAGTATTTCCCCGCTGCAAAATGAAGGTATATTGATGGCAAAACCAAAATAAAAATTAAAAAAGAAAGTATTTTGATGGAAGAGGAAAATTTTCGAAATCTGATGCTGCGTTTGGCAGATTAAATGGAGTTCTTCTCTCGGAAGTACCTTCATCTAGAAGGTCTTCTTTTTTTAAGAAAGTAAAAATTGTTTGAATAACTTTTTTTACAAGCAAAAAAAAGTCATTCCTGATAGGGGTGAGCATTAAACGGCTCAAACCGAAAAATCAAATCGAACCGGCCTGTTTGGTTCGATTCGGTTCGGTTTGAACAATGTTCGGTTTGGAAGTCCTCCAAACCAGTTTAAACCAAACCAAATCGTTTAAACCAATTTTAATTAAAAAATTATTTTAAAACTGTTATAATATTATTAAAAAAGATTTTTATAATTTTTATAATAAAATAATATTTATTTTGATTGATTTAAACTTAAAAACTATTATATATATGTAAAAAATAATTAATTAAATTATTTTTATATATTTTCGGTTCAAACCGAATCAAACCAAATTGAAATGATTTGGTTTGGTTCGGTTTGAGGGGTTGAATCGGTTTGGTTCGGTTTGGGAAAAAAATGGCCCAAACTGGATCAAACCGAACCATGCTCACCCCTAATTCCTGTTGCCAGACCGGGGGTTTAGAATTTAAGGTTTAAGATTTAGAATTTAAGGTCTCACTGAAGCAAGAAAGGTCGTGGTCGGTGGGGGAGGGGGCTCGTGCACGTTGGCGGGATGTGCGAAAGGGGAAGGGTTGTCGCCAGCAAGGGGACTCGAGGACGACGCTCGCTACCAGGGGTGCTCATCAATAGGAGGCAAGCTCACAAAGGGGGGTGGGATTGCGAAGGGGACTTGCCGATCGGGTGGGGGGGGCTCAGGGAGGGGCTTCACGAGGAATTGGGTCGCAAGAGGGAGACTGACACGGGAGTGCTTTTCAATTATCAGTAAGATAAAATTTCTCTTCCGAGTTTTTGCATTCGACGAGGAGGAGAAGTAAAAATATGAGTATAATCAAATGATATCATACAAATTAGAAGTATTTCAAAGAGAAGAATAAGTGAAAAAAGTCTTTTTGAGTAGTTCCCAAACACACTCTGATGGGATGTTTGGTTGTATGATAATTTTTTATACATTTTCATGATAAAAATTTATATTAAAATAAAAAATAAACCAACTCATGACATAAAATTATCATATTTGGAGGGATGTGATAACAAAAAAGAGTAACTACCGTACATGATCAAACAAAGTGGGGACCACAAGGAAAAAAAAGTGAGACCCTCTTTTTTGTTTAAGAAGAAAATCACTTTCAAAACATAAATTTATCATGGGTGCCAAACTCTTCTTTTAACAAGTTTTCTTACAATTTTTAAAAATTAAAATAAAAACCTCTGTTATCATACAACCAAATTATCATTTCAGACCCTCTATTTCATTATTTATAAAGTTTTAATCATATAATTAATGTCTTAATTATATTAATTAAGTTTTTCGTAATAAAATAAATATATTTTAATTGAGTGCTATGAGATAATATTATTTCATCTAAACTAACTCTTCTAACTTTTTTTATCTTCATTAAATTTATGGAACACCTTCTATCATAGTTATACTTATTTTAAAACCCTTAACTTTAAAGTACGATTCAAAGTTTTATCGTTTTATTAACTTTTTTTGTGTCTCATCTATCAATATAATATCAACTACAAATATCGTACACCATCATATTTCATCTAGTATACGATATCAAAACATAAAATTATCATTGTTCAGTGATATATATATATATATATGGTAACGAATAAAGTGTGAATCATGCATAATTGTGATAGGTGAATGACTAAATGGAAGAAAACAAAAAGAAAATCTCGCCATTTTTTGTCCATAAAGAAATCCTCTGTAATGAAATATTTTTGTAATAATCAATGTGTTATTTACCCTCCCTAAATTGGTTTATACGTACCTACGAACCACTTAAAGTTACACTATACATAAAGAGAGATACCATTTCAGACAAAAGGACCAAAAAATCAGCTATAAACTAGTTTAGTAGGAGAAATCAAATTTCTGCTCCTATGTTGAGCGTGGGTATATATTTTCTGCTATTATCCTTGAGATTAATTATTTTTAACTTTAAAAAATTAATTCCTTTTGTTATTTTCACTTACCTCAAATCATATTTGGCAGCGAAAAAACTCGAATTTTAATTCTGTACCCTTTCCATTGACCAGAGCCAAATTTTCGCTCTCTCTTAGATATATTCATATGTATATATATATATGTTTATTTTAAAAGAATATTATTCACAAAGGTCTGAAAACGAACTTAAAGGCACACATGAGAGCTAGCTAGATCGAGATTCGTTATAAATTTAAATAAAGAAAACTTTATGTAAAAATAAGTGAAGATAAATTTGTGCTAATTAAACCTGCAAAGATCATATGTATACCACGATCAGTGGCGGATCCAGGGTATAGGTAGTGGGGTCAAGTGACCCCACTAAAATATGAAATTTTCATTATAAGTTATTAAATATTTTATCAAAATATTTGATGTTAATATGTTTTTAAAAGAGGTGACCTCACTAATTTTATTTTGTGACCTCACTATATAAAAATTCTAGATCCGCCACCGACCACGATGTTATTGACAAAGAAAATCAATGGTACGGGGTTCAGTTTAAAATAGCCGACGTATAGACAACGACGATTATCCCACTCATATATTTTCCGTTGCATAAAATATAAAGTTTAGTTTAAAAATATCAAACGAAGGACAAATTTGGGCTCTTCTCTCTCTCAACGGTATTGCTTTGTAATAGGGTGAAAATCGAAATGAAATGGATTATGTGGCAAAAAAATAACTAAATTAGTCGAATGAGACTGAAAAAAATAAATCGCCATTGGAAAATAGGTTTAGTAGGGAATCCTCTCCTATGGATTTTATAAATTTTTTTTGTATATATGTCTTTTCTTGGGAAGTTCACCGATCCTGCATGTATGTATAAAATCTCTTGTTGGTTTTAGAATTGCATTTGACATATTAAATAAAGATGTCATTACCCAGTGTCCATTTCACCCTTATCATGCCTCTTCCGACAAATTCAAAGGAAAGTCACTAGTTTGCGTGATAATAATAAAGTAAAAAATAAACATGATTTTTTACTCTCGAATCTCCATATTAATTCATCTTTGGTACGTATAGTTATCTTCTTTTAGCTTTTGAAATTTTTTATATTGTGTCTTTTCTCTAGTCTTTCATAAAATCTTTATTGCACTCAGGCTTACCTGCGTGCATTCGGTTACATATTTGGTTTAATAAAAATTTACAATGATTGAAATCTTCTTATAAATGTTTGGCAAATGCATCATAAATATGACTACGGTTCAACAATAAATTCAAGACAACAAATTAAGAGTCACTTTTTTTATGGGATGTTTGGTTGTATGATAAATTGAGTTCTTGTTACCCCCTTTATGTTATTTGTAGCAAAATTTGTTAAAAGCGTAATCTTGCAACCATCATAAAATTATGTTTTTAAAGATATTTTCTTCTTTGACAAAAAAAATCCTTTTTTATCTAGTGATCCCCTAACTCTCTTTTGGTACTCAAACATGATAATTTTATATCAATAGTTAGCTTACACTTTATTTTAATATAGTTTTGGGCCACGAAAGTGAGGGGTATTCAAAGTTTGATTTTTGAATATTTGTTTTTAAATCAAATTATCTTCTAAACCAAATTAATTCAATATGGTTTGATCCGTTTCAAACCATATTTTATCACGGAATGATAGATATGTCGATACATGATCTTGTTTCATTTGTTTTAATTCATAGTATATTAAAATGTAGTATATATGTTTTATATTATATCCATTTTATCGTTAAAAATCTCGGAACAAATTTATTTTTATAAGAAAAAAATATAAATATTATATTACTCATAACTTAAAATAAATTATTCAATCTAATTCAAATTGTTAGGTTTATCGATCTGGTTTAATTTGTAAGATCATTGAAATAGAAACCAAACCAAATAGACCGATAGTTCAAATCAAACGAAATAGAACCAGGTTATTGATTTGATTTGTCGTGCACTGGAAGAATTATAAATAGTCCAAATAAAAATATAAAAAAAATTTGTTGCGCAGTCCAACACCCTTGTCAACGTACGGGACATGTATGCATACGGTGCATAACCACACACGTCATATAATCATTTAACATTCATCTAATTTTATCGGCTTGCTCATCTCCGGCCACACGGAATGCAGGCATCCCACCGCATGCACGCGTATCGAGGCGCATTCAGATGCAACGCTCCGGCAAGCTAGTTAGTGACTAGAGGGGCCACTGCATTAATCTTAAACAATTATCATCCTCGGTCGTCTCGATCATCATCTTGTACGCGCACTTCTCACCAGCCAGCCAGCCAGCAAAGTAATATAGATAGATAGATAGACAGATAGATGTGTGTATAATGAATTATAATAGTACTTCTTCGAACTCCAGAGAGACATGGTACGGGAATCACCGTGGGGGGCCGACGCCGTAAACGTTGTTGTGGCAGGAGGAGTCGCAGGGATACGGGCAGTCGAACTTCCTGACGTCGCTCTCCTCGTAAAACCACTTCCCCACCGCCTCCGCAATCGTCTGCAACACACGCACACACACATGTATATATAAACATGTAGTGCTTATCGTGTGTATCAGCTGGGAAGAGGAATAATAATGTCTTGACGACGACCGAGAGATATATAGATGCTCACCGTGTTGTCGAGAACGGGCGAGCCCGGGAACTCCCAGGTGGCCGTCAACTCCGACTGGCAGTGCGCGAAGCACGAGTTCACGAAGAAGCCTCTCGACGCGCCGCCGCCGTGCTTCTTGCCCAGCGCGTGCAGGAACTCCGCCCTGAACACTGCCCCCCCCCACGTGCCAACAGAATTATATATATATCAATTACAAGCACATCTCGATCTCAATTAAAAACCATCCGGCTATATATATATATATATACACACACACACGGCCGGATGCATGTCGTATACGGAGATCACAGAGATGAGTGTTACATATATATGTATGTATATATATATATATAAGTTAAGAGGTCATCTCCGGAGGAGGGAACTGTGTTTCCGTCCTCAACCAGCTGAGAGAATCATGTCGCACATCCAACTTTAAGATTCTCCACCAGATGCCAGAGGTGAGAATGAGAACAGATGCGTTGACCATAAATGCTGTCAGCTTCTCATAAACGATGTCAATTCTTCGCAAATGCTATATATCACATCCTAGTAAATATTAATAGGTAACCGAGAGGTGTGGATAGGTAACCATACGAGAGGGAGATTAATGACTATATACGAGCGTAATATATAATATGTCTGCTAGAGTGAGAGTGATCAGGTGATTCTCTAACTCCATCTATATATATATAATTACGTACCCTGCATGGCGTCGATCTGCTTGGCGCTACAGCGCTTGATGTCGGCCCTGCACCCGTCCCAGCTGCCCCAAGGGTCGGCTGCGGATGGCACCAGCACGTTCCTTATCTGAAGGGGGCGTGCGTGCGGCTCAATTTCACATGAACACACATTCAACAACTTTAATTAATTATCGTTCAGCTGCGTACAAATTCAGATTAATCATCGCCTTACTAATCGGTATATGGGAGTTGCGATACTGCATGCAACGTACAAACTGAGGTGGGCGGACATATATACGTATATATGTAAATCTCGCGCGGTACGTACGTACGCCGACGTACCTGCCATGAATCGTAGGCTGCATTGAGAACGAAGAGCGGCGTCCGGACGCCGTTCAGCACATATTGCGGGAAGAAGCACTGCGTACGTACGTACGATTTGTATCAGATAAGAGGATCAGCTGGTTAGCTAGTCTATAATTACAATCAGGACGAGCAAGCATGCTTATAATATATATATAAGCTAGCTAACTAGCCAGCCAGCCACTTACATATATATATATATATATATATATATATATATCAAGTGAGGCAATTGATTAAGCACAAACCAAGTTGGGGTCCATGGTTGAAGTGCAGGAGGGAGGCAGATTCTTGACAGAACCCTGAGACATATAAATATTCGGCTGATCAGTCAATTAAATTATACATAACTCGTTGAATGGAAAAGTACGTATATATAATTGATGACGTAAATTAATTTAAACATGAACCAGGCCAATTGTACGATGATGACTCTGTGTGTTAATTCGTATGTTTTCTAGAGGAGTCTTTCAATTTTCTCACATAAATTATAAAATGATAATATTAAATTATCATTAAATATTTATTACATCGCCATCATCTCTTCGGAGAGGATCCGTTCTCTAGGTCGAGCGATCAATATTAATTAATTAATTGTATATGTAACCGTATACGTACATGTGTGTGCACAATGCTTCTGAAGTAGGTCTCGATGTAATCAACTCCAGCTATGTCCTCCCTGAAGCAAGATACATAGATATATATATATATATTTATATATACGTACGCATGCGTCAAGGAGGAATTAATAAATCAATTAATTACTCACACGTTGATGAAGAAGCCGCCATCCATGAGGCACTTCACCCTCGCCGTCGCCGGTAGAAGCTCGCGGAACCGATCGCAGTGGAGCAGCGTCGTCAGCCCCCCCGCCGAGCACCCAGACAGGAGGGCCTGTCCCATCCACATACATACATACATACATACATACATACATGGAATAATTAGCATCATCTGATCTCTCTAACATTTGAGAGCACACTATACGTACGTACGTACTACGTACAGACGGCGCGCGTGAGATCACACTAGCTACACTTACGTTCTTGGCACGTCTCATCCCCTTGCCCAAGAGGTCCTTCATCACGGCAGCAAAGACCCGTGCTCCTCTGTAGTGAAGTCCGGTCCTCTGATCGCATGCCGAGCCGAATGATCAAGAAACAGTTATATTTGTCCATGCACTGGGGGGAGACTGCAGGATGGATCACCTCGAGTGGGGTCGTGTTTTTTTTAATAATAAGTAATACATGTGAATAATTAAGTTCGATTTATTTGGATTTATTTGACATCTAACTTTTGGATCGGCGAGATATTAGATATTTAGAGTACCGCGCTAGATGAAACGTCCGATTAGTGTAAACGGAGGTTCGACCAGATATTAGATATTCGAGTCATTTTACAAAATATTTGGACTAATGCAGGAATATATATATGTCAAAAATCTCTTAAAATTATTTAATTTTAAATGATTTGTTGTAATTTTTTTTACCTTTCGGAGACAGATAATTAAGATTAGTGTGTTCCATGAGATAAGAAATTAGAATTCAAAATTAATTTGTTAAAACAAATGTCACCTTACTGATACTGCTGATGACTCCGAAGAAAAATTTGCACGACCCCACGTCGAGCACATCTCGAAGATGATTGATGAACAGCGACGAAATATCCTACGCCCAATATATATATATATATACACACACACACACATAAATTAACACTCACAGGATCGACACGCTCAACGTCGCCGGTGAAGGACGATCCGTCGCAGTAACCCACCTTAACCTTGTTCCAGTTGTAGAAGTCTGCACATCATCATCTATCCAGTTATATATATATATATATATATTGCATGACATATATATGTCAAGAAATTAAATCAATGATCGCTGATCGACGAGAGAGAGAGGGATGATCACATATATATATATATAATCAAGGGATAAGAGAGAGCTTAACAGGGATTGAACGTCCTGTGGTCGTTTAAGATCCCCGAGAACCTGACGGGCCCCATGTACCTGGACGATCCGAGCCTTCCCTTCCTTCGGAACAGGCAGTTGGTCACGTTGTGGCACCATCCTCCACCCTTGATCAAGCACAGCAAAATATATACATACATTTATACACAAGATGATATATATATATATATATATATATATATATATATATATATATATATGCACCGGTGTGTGTGTGTTTATATGAGTTTGGATCAGAGGACAGTGAAGAGAGTACCTCTGTACAGACATAAACATCCACGAGTTCACATGACAGAGATGAGTTTCATGAGTTAAATTGATATTTAAATCATTAAAATTCTTAAGTTTTTGTATCTTGTGCGGAGGATACTCTCTTCGTCGGCCTCTTAAGATAACCCAAACTCGGTTTACATGTGAGGGGGCCTGTGAGAGCAGAGACCTCTATGTGGACCAGCCAGTTGTTCACTCCGGATCCGAAGCCGGGGGCGAAGTGGTAAGCCGGGGGACTGCCGTCCAAGCAGACTGCATGCAGACAAAAAGAGATGGATATATAAATATATATATAATTATTAACTTAATTACACATGGTATCCTTTGACCTATATATAAATATAAATATGATGCCCCCAATATCGTAATCGATTAATGGCATTGTTGACCAACTTCTAAATTGTGCATAGAGGGTGTTCATGATTTGGTTTAATTTGATTTTTGAGTATTTTTCTCCAACCAAACAATCTCCCAAGTTAAATTAAATCAAACCAAATTAATTCAATTTAGTTTAGTTTGATACCGTTCAAATCATATATTAATAAGATATAATAGATAAATCAATATATATTTTTATTTTTATTTTAAATCATATTTTTGTTAAAATTCTGTATATATATTTATACAATTCATTAACTTTATCTTAACAATTCTTGAAACAAATTTATTTCTATAAGAAAAAATATATAAGTATTATATTAAATTGATTTAAAATAAAATATTTAATTTGAATTAGATTATTTAGTTTATTGTTTTAGTTTGATTTCAAAGGTCTTATAAATCAATCAAATTAAACTTAATTAATCAGTAGTTCAAATCAAATCGAATCGAATAAAATTTTAGTTTGATTTTTCATGTTGAACTGAATAGTAGACAACTCTATCTAGAGCAATAAATCATACAATACAAGGGGTCCGTTAGATTAGCTAGAGTAATAAAATTGATACTATATATATATATATCAATTTCCATTGATAGTTGCTACTTTAATGATGGATTATCAATTAATACTGGCTCATATTACATCACATGCTTTACTTTTGTATTATAATTAAATTTTAAAATCGATACTACTAGTTAAACATATCTGTATCAATATTAATTTTAAAATTAATAATACTTAATAGTACTGATGCCGTAAACATATATATATATATACATATATATATAAACACACAGACTGATCTGTTTGTACATGGGAGAACAGAGAGAGAGAGAGAGAGAGGCATGCCTGCTCCACCGGCGACCGCGCTCTCCAGGACGGTAAGACCCACTTCAAGGCCGATCACCGCCGAGGAGACCTGCAGGATCAGGAAGACCTGCAGCAGGAGGAGAATCCCCGCGCGCCTCTGCCGGGGACGCGCCATCCTGCAGCGCAGGCACACAGTAATATTAATTCCTTCCTCCATGATCAAGAGATGAAGGATATATACATGCATATATACATAACCAAGACAGCAACTTGGAGAGGAAGAGCGCCTTGATTTACCTGGATCTTCCTCTTCCCCACAGAACACAAGGGCCGCCGGAGGAGGTGCCGGCCGGACAACCCAACGTTGGGGGAAGGTGTGGAGCTGCTTTATATATATATGTACACACAGATACATATATATATACAGAGAGAGAGAGAGAGAGAGAGAGACAATTGCTATGTTAAACGTAGGAGGAAAGCAAATTAGGGGATGGAGGCGACCTCCATAATTAGCTTGCTTATCTAATTGATGATTTGGGGACGCCTTCCTTGTTCAGGGATACCGCATCCGATCGACTGCACGCGGACGTAGAAGAGGATATGAGAGAGAGAGAGAAAGAGCGAGAAACAAGGAAGGACGTACATGCGTTGTAACCATTGAACGGTTATTTTCTTAAAGCACTCCTTTTTTTTTCTTAAAACCCCAAGAATAACACCCTAAGAAGTTTCTAGAAGAATAGTTTCATGAAAGATGGAATTCATGAATCCGACTTAAAGGTAAAAGGTGACGTTAATGTCATTTAACATTACCACAGTTTTAACATTGGACTCATGGACTCCCACTTTTAAAGTCAGACAAATAAAGTCAGAGTAACATACTCTGATTTTGCTTAAAAGGCCGCCATAATACGCATCAAGTCATTCATAATTAGTCGGAGTGATATATTTTTGACTTCATTTTATCGACCTTAAAAGTCAGTATCCGTTACACAGACTAGCTTTATCATTTCAAGACTTTTATTGACATTAGAAGATATTAGAGGATTTATTTTTAACAAATAGACACGTTAAAGTCGGAGGACTTACCATGTTCTTGGGGCCCTAAAGTTGGACTTTAAGGGAAAAGGTGCTACTCACCCAAAAAAAATTTGGGTTTTTCTTGCAATTTCAAAAACAAGGTGCTATTAAAAAAATCAATATTGAAAGACTCGCTACAGTTGCTCCTCAAATTTGTTAATAGAGTTGAGATGCGTGGGTTGATAGAGATCATCCCAATACAAAAATTAATGAAGGATATATTGGTTATCGAATGGCTGCTAATTTGTCACGATATATTTGATCTTGTAAATATATAGTCTATGATTGATGCAAATACTTTTGAAATAATTCGGTGTTTATAATACAGTTCGAGCTTGGGACTAAGATGAGAACATCCATTAATGTCAGAGTATTCCAAACAGTTTTGGCTGTGCAGGCCGATAAACAGAGGAAATAACACCTCATAGAGTGAAAATATATAGCAATGAGCTCGACGTCATCTAATCTCTTATTATCCATCTTTAAGTACGTAATCAGGATTGAGAACCACTTATGTAGAATCTTTCGCTTTTAGAATCATTGATGGAGCTGCTTCCATGTAGCCAACGCATTTCCCATATGCCCATGACATTGAAGAAATGGAATGACTTGTGCTTGGGGGTGAGTATTAAACAGTTCAAACCAAAAAATCAAACTGAACCGGCATGTTCGGTTCAGTTCGGTTTGAACCATGTTCTGTTTGGTTCGATTTGGAAGTCCTCCAAATTGGTTTAAATCAAACAAAATCGTTTAAAGTGATTTAATTAAAAAAATATATTAAAATGTTATAATATTATTAAAAATAAAATTTTTTATAATTTTATGATAAATTAATATTTATTTTGATTGTTTTTAACTTAAAAACTATTATATATATATGTAAAAATAATTAATTAAAATATTTTTATATATTTTCGGTATAAACCGAACCAAATCGAACCAAACCGAATTGAAATATGTTTGGTTCGGTTCGATTTGAGAGGTTGAATCGATTCGGTTCGGTTTGGAAAAAAAACAGTCCAAACCGAACAGAATCAAACCAAATCATGCTCACCCCTACTTGTGCTTTCCACATAAGATAATTGTCATGGGTGAGCTTAAGTGAAAGGAAGTGTGTGACATTGGAAAGAGAGAGGAATTGATCGACTGAGAACCTATGTTCAACGAAGGTGGCAGCCTTGATGTTGAGATAGCAGATAATGGAGTCGTTGCCATTAATACGCTTGAACTTTGATACTAAGTTGAGAAGCTTATCAAGTTGATGGAGACTGCCGCAATGCATAAAGTTTGCAACAACACTTTGAAGAGGAACCAAGAAGCTCATATATATCTGAGCAACAAACCACTAGGCGAGCTCCTCATCTGCCTACAGTGCTGAATTAGCTCTTTTTATATGTATATATCATGTGTTGTCCGTAGAAGCTTCTCGATTACCAGAAGAAATTTAAAAAAGAGAGAGAACGGGAAATATACTGTAGAGATTCCTACATAGTTAAAACTGTACACATGTCAACTCAAAGCGGGTAAATATTTACATGTCCTGGACCCTATAACCTCAGACATCAATGATTTTGGGAATTGTAAGAGAGCTAGCGGACATGTTGCCATACCCAACAAGTAGTTTGTCTGTAGCTTGCCCAATTGAAAGACAGTAACTCTTTTCTCACACTTCAGCTCACAGCAAGAGATAAAAAGATTCCAACTCCAATATATATACATATATATATGCCCACATTTCATTACAAGCATCGCGTCAGTAACATATTGACATGAACAAGTGGCATCGGCCAATGCCTTCAAAGAATGTTGCTCATAACATAACACTATATGTTGTGTTACAGAAATTCTGAATAGAAGAAATATGAGATACGAGCCTCCATTCTAAATATACGAGATATGAAATGAGGATACAATGAGAACTACCTTGGAACTCACTCTCGTGTTAACGAGGATGAGGGGTACCTCTCCTCCAGTTCACCTCGGGGGATTCACATCATTGAAACGTGAGTTCTGGAATCCCCCCAAAGTCACCAAGCGCTGTGCATGCCTTAAAGTTCCTCAAGCACTAGTATTAAGGAACGCCCTTTAGATCGAAGTGACTTAAAGAACTGAAATTATAATCTTATAGCGTGAGTGAGCCAAGGTGGCTCGCCCACAATTTTTCAGCCTTCGAGCCTTTTCACTCTTGGGGAGGAGGGATCTTCAAGTTTTCTTCGGGGTGCGGTATAAAAAGATCATAAAATCACCCTACCTAGGATTCGAAAGTGTGATAATACAACACATATACATGACCCACATGACCAAAACCGAGTCAATTCTTTATATTTCAACTCAATCTATGCATAATATATAGGAGCCGTAGTGCCCATTTTTTCGTCGTCCACTTTAAAATCATCCGATAGTCATGGGACGGGATCCCCCCTGGAGGTCAGTCTCTCTCGCGTAAACGGGAGACGAAGATGATTAAATAGTAATTTTTTGGTCTTCGCAGAAAAAGTTTTCAGCTGTAACCGCCGTTGCACGACATTTATACGTCATTTGCTCATCTTTCATGGTCGACATTTTTATTGTCGTCTGCTCACCATAGGTTTCGCCACTACATCTGTCCGCTTCATATCAGATGTTTGTAGGGAAAGAAGAACCGTCGCTAAAGTCCAGAGTGTCACACTCCCTTTTTTGCTTAACTCAGCCCCCTAGTTAGCTAGCGGAGAACTATAAAAGAACTCTTATATATATATATATATATATATATATATATATATATATATATATATATATAGGAGTGCCAGCTCTGAGGCACTCCTCCAATAATGTTGGCCTCAAGGTGCGTGCATGCTTCTCGGTGTCGATTCTCTCCCTTTTGTTCTACGATCTGGATATTCCCTCCTACATCAACCATGGTTAATTCCCCCCTTTTCTTGATCGGACGGATTATTTGGGTTGTTCTAATTTTTACATATATATAGAGCGGGTGAAGGAGTGCGGTAGGAAGGATGCGGTATGGGTCTCGAGTCTCTTATTTTTCCACCTTCTCCCTTGCTTGAACCAAAATCTTCATTAGGGCTCGCACTGATCTTTGGAACGTCGGCTTCAGGTGCAATATGCTTCCATGCCGATTTTCTCTCTTTTATTCTAGGATTCTGATGTTTCTCTCGGTTCTTGTCTAAGAAATTCTTCAAAAAAGTGTACTTTTATAGTGGCTGTTAATCACCCTTTTTACAAACTTTGTTATATAACAATTATCAATACCTCATCTTTGATAGTTGATTCTATCTATTGTTTGAGATAAACATAATATTGCATTCTATTATTGTATCCATTAGTTCTATAGTTCTATTTTGCGTAAATATAAGTGCTATATTTCTATTAAAGCATGGTATAATAAAAATACCAAAAAAATATATATTATAAAATAAAATTAAAATTTAAAAAAAAATATTTATCACGTGGTACGTGAAATCCGATCTACTTTTATCCAATCGACATTTTGTATTGTATTTTTATTCCTCTGCCATTAATATTTTACCCAAGCAAGATTCAACTATACAATATGACTTTTTGGGATGTTATTTTATAAATGTGAAATATACAAGAGCCGAGTAATTCTATAACATAGTGATAGGATAAGTTAAAACAATATTCAAGAGTATATGCCGACAAGAAAGTTTGAAATCATATTTTATGTGTTCATACAGTATTTGGACTTTATTTTCATCAGTGTAGGCGCTTTATTTTTAAACGTTATGAACTACGGTGTTATTAAAAATATTTAAATTAATAACATAACTTTTGAAATTTATGTAAAATATATTAATTTATTTATATTCACATGTTCCCTACCAAACTCTCACCATTCTGTGAAAATAACATATGAAATTAAACTCCAATGTAAGTAACATCATAAAAGTTGAAATTAAATGAAAAATATGCCCTGTTGATTGGAACCTCACTTTTTTAAAAATTGATAAAAATGTAAACCTTAATTTTTGTTATCCTGCTTCACTTATGATAAATATAATTAACATGTAATTTTGTTAGGATAAATAGAAGCATTTCTGTTAGTTTATCAATTAAATAAATAGTTTCTTTTTTATAAGAATAAGAAGCATTATGTTAAAAGCCTGTCTTTGAAGTCAAAATTTGCCACTGACAGTCGGGTGGTGGTTATTGGGAGCTGAGCGGTGCGTGGTTATCTTGGAAAAACTCATGCCTGTTTTAAGTCTCATAGACATTTACAAGTAAAAGGCAAACTCCATCAAAATTGGGGTAATCGTGGTCAAACAAGTCTTGGTGTGTATCTCTTGCTCTTATATTTTAGTTTTAGGACAAAAAAGAAGAAGGAAGAAGATATCCAAGCACCCCCTGAATGTCTGAGTGTTGCCAGACCTAGGAAGGGCTTGGGCCCTTTATTATTGGTCATCATCTGTGGCTTAACCTGAGGGAGCCAATCTCCTATCACACCTCCAACTTCGGCAGCAACAACATGTGCAGCTTCTTCCACTTTAGTTAGTTTTCTTTTCTTTTCTTTTTGCAATTCTGGTTCTTTGGTCATAGTACTAGGATTGCCCTTAAAAAAGAGGTGCTCCTTCAGTTGGTTTAGGCCAATCTTCCTCTCGAACACTCCGCGGACGGTGGTAACTGGTGAGCAGTCTCTTATCTCCTCCTGCTCATGCTATCATTTTATCTTGTTGTTATGGTACTCACGAGTACCTTGGGCCATAAATTGCATGATTCCCTCATAAGCCACCGACTGAATTAATATACTCTTCCATTGCCTCTACCGATTATAGAATACACGTATTTCAAAAAAAAAGATTATAGAATACACATCCGATTCACTGAGTGTTTAATGGTCAGCCATGCCATTGTCTACTTCAGGCTTAAGGGTGCTTAGGACTTCACCCTTACAACCGATGTCCGAACACAACACAACAGGCGTCTAGGAGCTTATGTTCTTGTTTTTTTTTATCAGGTTTTACTCTTAGCGTAGCCTTCCTGGATACACCGTTGTGAACTTAATTAGTTTGGTAGTTTAAAACAAACTTTCAGGTTCACGATCTCTTTTGGTTTCGGTTTTTAAGACTTGAAATTTGCAATGTGAAATGATAATTTCAAATTTTTTCATCTTATGATTCCATGTGGTTCCTTTTAAATCTTGGGTTTAATTTTGAGATCCGGTATCATCTTACAAACCTCAAAATCATGGTATTGAGGTAAAAAGGTGCCACAGAATATATGAAGCAAGTGAGCCATTTACATCCACCGATATGAGATAAAACCCATTCCAGCAAGGATCCTTTTGCTTAAGTTCATATTTGACTGCCTATTAATTTCATTTTTTTAAAAAAATTTCAAGTGTTGAGTTTTCTAAAAACTGATATATTGCTACCATATAATCGTAGGTTCACAGGTATTTTGGGTAAAAGTTCACCTTGATTCTACATTCACTTTACTTGCATATGATTACTTCATGATAATATATCCTTCGGGTCATTTTATCCTTAAAAAAGTGCTTAATGCTTTCTCCTGGTTGGGTTGTTGTAACGTTGTGAAGAAAATCAATGGTGTTACTATTTTGGGTTAAGTCTCGTATGGTGGCAATAGCAATGCTAACTCCTGTAAGAGGATATTCGAGGAGTAATTTGACAATCCTACGTCTATTATTCACTGGGCAACCATTTTTGTTAAGGATTGACCCTTTGCTTATTTGTGTCGTCGTCCATATACTTCTTTCTTCAAAGATAGATAATTTGCTCAAAATTGCTTATGCATGTAGTTTTTTTCCCAACTAATACTACCTTGTTAGTCAGATAGATGGCTTGCTTATTTTCTCTTTCTATATTTTGCTTCCCCAATAACTCTTTCTTTTCCATCTTGAGCCAAGGAGTTGTTTTAGAAGGTGCTATAATCATGTCACAATTCATTGAAGTAAAGATGCAAAGAAAAGGTGCATCTTGTACTTTTCACCTATACTTCAATGAATTGTGACATGATTATAGCACCTTCTAAAGCAACTCCTTTTGCATCTTGTATTTTTCACCTATACTTCAATGAATTGTGACATGATTATAGCTAGGACTGTCAATGGATCTTAAAGATCCGACAACCCGAACAATTTCTACATCCAGAATCGGGTTCGGATTACGATAAAATCAACCTGAAATGGCAAGATTTAAAATCAGGTTTTAACCTGACTCTGTCAAACCCGATTTGTTTTTATCGGGTTCTTTCGAGAAAACTTGTTAGGCTCTTTGAATGCCATCGCACCGCCGATCTGCAACTCTCTCTCTCTCTCTCTCTCTCTCTCTCTCTCTCTCTCTCTCTCGGTGTTCAACCTCTGTGCTAACGCCGCCTTATCTCGCTTGCCGTTCCACATCCACCCCTTGCAAACCACTTCAACGGAGAAGGGTGGCCACAGCAGGGTGGTGACGCATGAGCAGCCAGCAGGCCCAACACGCAGGTCATCGCCATCAAGTGGGTTGAGGCGAAGCCGTCATCGCTGCCGGGGGAATGCTATCGCTCGCCATTGAGGGGGAGCAACCGAACTGGACTCGCAGGGTAGCAGATGGCATCCGTACGCACGCTGGGGGGGTACCCAGCGACCATGACCGCACTGTGCGGCTGGCACCGGCGTTAGGTGGTCAGTACGGCGTACGAGCGCCGATGGATGGAGGCGGTGGGCATCCTTCAGAGATAAACAAATAGATCTGTGTAGGAAGGTGGGAGAACAATCGGGGAGCACATCCTATATACAATAACCCGGGAAAAGAGAACATAGGAGAGGAAGGGCGGAGGAAGTTGGCCCCGCCCATAAACCCCCTTGTAAACCACTTCGACGGAGGAGGGTGGCCCCAGTGGGGGCGGTGGCGCCCGAGCAACTAGCATGCAAGGTTGTCGCCGTCGACTGGGGAAGGGGAGGGGGCATGCTGTCGTCGCCGCGGGGGGGAATGTTGTCACTCGCCAGGGGGGTGGCTTGGGAGGGTAGGGAGGGGTGCGATCGCTCGCTGTCCACGGAGGGAGATGCTGTCGATAGCATTCTGTAACAGTCGAGTGATCGGGGAGAGCTCGGAGTTCGGAGCTGTCCTGAACCCGTGAGTGTAATCAGAGCCAGATTTAGATTCGAATCCGATTGATAGATTATTTCGGTTTCAGAATCAGGTTCGGTTTGTATCCATCTGATTTGGATTTGGATATTAACAAATCCGATCCGAAGCAAACCTGTTTACACCTCTAATTATAGCACCTTCTAAAACAACTCCTATCCACTGTGGTTTTGCGTCCCGTGGTTGATTTTACACCCTATTATGTATTGAGTTTCCTTTAGCTTATTTTTTATTTCTGGATCAAATGTTACATACAACAATTATTATGTGGCCTGGATCATTGCCATAGTCATATTATTCTACATGGGGACATAAAATGTTCAAATCTTCTATTTGACAACACTGGCTTCCAAAAAAATTGCAGATTTTTGGTTTGCAAGTTTTTTGATCCCGATCAGTGCCATCCATTGAGAAGTCGTGTGGTTACTCTCTGATGTTGTCCCGGGCAACTATGGGGTAACTACTAACTATGGATCTATAGAGTACAAGCTGCAAATTGGCTAAACCCTAAGCAAATGAAGCCCATAGTGCCGAGAAGAACTTGGGTAATTTGCACGTCTTTCTTTAGCTTTGAAAGATGTTGATATATGCAATTTACTTATTTTTACAAGGGCAGAAGTGAATACCCGAGGTGGTAAAACAGTGAACACCTATGTTTGTGATGCTGGGAGGAACCCACTCAATCCCAAGACCATCGACATTGTTCAGGAAGTGATAGGCTCCACTGTCCACATCCCTACAAATCAAGGGCAATGCAAAGCAATTTGAGACTCCACGAGAGCCCCCAACATTGTTCCTCTTTTGTGGCATGCTTTTTATTATTTATTTTATACGTTTCATTTTGTTGTTATACACTATTATTTTATTAGTATTTATTATTGACTTGACATTTTTGTGACAGTGATACTTTTAGGGTGTTTGGTTGTGATAGTTTTGTACCTATGCCTGATAAAACAATAAACCAAAATAAAACGCAGGATGCGAAATGTACAATGCTATCATATTGAGAGAGAGAAATGACACCGTGTAAGGTTGGAATATACATAACAGAAAGAGGTCAAAAATTATCTGCGAACGTTCGAACACCTCATTTAGCTAGTAATAATGTTACAAGAGAAAATGTATACCTTCATCTCTGGGACCAGACGTACAATGTCAACAACGATAGATGAATCAAAATTTACCGGTCATCAAAATACAGCAGCCATCCTATCAGAAACAACATGGAATGAGCTCCTTCGTGCCTGGATCGAGCGGACTTTCTCACCGGCTCCAATAGCGGAACGTCACTCTAGGATAACATGTCCCTGTGACTTGCTTGAATATAAATATTAAAAATACAGACAACGGAGCCAGATGACTGCGTCGGTTGCCAGAATGTTCACCTTTTCATCCTCCTCCTGAGATCGTCCATCAGAAAGAAAATTGCTCACGACATGTCAATCAGCATGGGCTTGTAGAAGGTCGGATCCTCGCGGGCATACTCGGTGGAACTGTGACGCCCCCAGAAAAATGGAATTTAAAGGTGTCCTTGGGAGTGATCGACATGTTATCCATGGAGAGCCCGAGATCATCCTCACTGTCGACATCTGAGTAGTGGTCACTTAGATGTTCTTTATCGAGATCCACACTGAGCCCATCTTCAAAATTTTCCTCTGCATCCTCCACTTCACTATCATCATCATCATATGCTTTCTTTACCGTCGACCAGAAGACAAAGTTTGGCCGGATAAATCTTCAGGGCAAAAAATGAAAAGGAAAAGGTAGTTCAGCAGAATCTTCCATAAAAAATTTTATATAATGTATAAATCAGATAATGCAGACAAATCTCCAACTTTCGTGAAATACATTAGAAAGTTTCAGTCATTCAAGGAATAGTTCATTTGCATTAAAAAAGTACCGGAATTCATAACTTGGGGGCGTAAGTGACGCATATATAATTTCAATAGCATGATCCATGAAATAAGACCACAATACAAAGAGCCACACCTGTCAGATTCCCTAAGAAGGTAAGGATCAAAAGGGAAGAACATGTCGAGCCTCTCGATGCCTCCAAAGGTCTTAGATAATTCGAACTCCAACACACTTTCAAATTGCAAGTTTATTGATGTTGAAAATAAACGTGCTGCCTTGGCTTGACGAAGGAACTCCTCAACAATGGATGGTAAACAAACCTGTTCAGGAAGATGCACGAAGAAAAGTTGAGTCACCGTCGGCACATTCATATAGACAAATGCTGAGCTTGATCCCTTTTTTAATGGAAAAAAAAAACAAAAGCAGGGGGTGGAGCCTTCTTGTGCCCAATGGGCAAGACAGCAAGGAACAAAAATATGGGCACAAAGAAGTCCCTTGACAGCATGGTTTGTAGAATCGGCCAATTTGAATTGGAACATGTCGATTCTCGGATTGCATCAGCACCTACTGACCTGATATCCCTCTGGAAGGCCAATCTGAAGCCGACTACCGGGGCCAACTACCGGAGGAATTGGTTTGGATTGGCCCTAGATCGGCCGATCCAGCCAGATCGGATTGGGAATCGGCCGAACCAGCCAATTCACCGGGACCAATAAGTTCAGAATTGGACCCAATTCCGATCCAATTTTCCCCCAATACCGGGGGAAATCGGGCAATCCCTCCCCCTCACCCCCAATTCTAAAGTGCAGCCCCCTCCGACACAAAGCTACCCACCCCTTCCCCAATTCTCCCCCATCAGCCTCCAACGGTCCTTGCAGCCTCCTCCGGTCCTCCCCCTCCCGATACCCTTCCAGTTCCAACATTAGCAGCTGTTGTGCTGCTGCAACCGGGAGGGTCTTCCCCCCTCCCCCTCCATTCTAGAGTTAACCTTGATGGATGACTATCTGTCAACGTCACCCCTTGGGGCGACTGGAACCGGAACCTTGTTTGGTTGTATGTAAGTGGTACGGAAAAAAATAAATGGAGGAGTGTATCACCTTGGACAACACATATATAGAATTAGTGAGATTGTGAAGAAATGTGACAAGGTACCGGTACAGCTCCGAGAAGAAATGAGAAAATATTTAACTGGGGGAACATAGAGGGAGATATGCATTGAGCAAAGAGTCAAGTTGCACGATGAGTTGTTCAGATGAGGAGACAAATCTCATATCCGAAAGTCGAAAAATGTAAAGAAAATGCTCATGTTGATATTGATGAATCAAGTTCAAATGATGAATATAAGACACAAATGAGAAGGACAATACATGTCAGACTCTAGCTCATGAAGAAGAGGAGAGAAGAAGGATCTACTACTAGGTCTTTATATGTGGATCAAGACACTTGTCTTACACTTAAGTCAGACAAAAATAGTGAATTTCGTCGGTCACAGTCAGTTTGACCAATAGATACATCCATGTATAAGTAGACTAACAAAAGTCAAAGAACAATAAAGTAAGCATTTAAAGAAGTTAAAGGTACGACAAGAGTTGAAAAGAAAGCAATCAGACATTTGTAATTTGTTTTTACGTATAGATAGATCAAGCTTGAACTTTTAAATGTGTCTTGGATATTTTTGCAACAAACATTAACATTTATGTTTTATTTTACCTTTATGTAGATGTCCCAACCTATACAGCAACCGGTCCATATTTTCGGACCATGATTGATGCTATAGGTTAAACTGAACCAAAATTAGAAGTCTTGACATCTTAGTACATTCGTGAGGAAGGGTTGGATATAGAGGTTGATGAGCTATCTTCATGAAAAGATAGATTCAAGGTGGTGTGAAAGGAAAGGGTTACATTGTAATATGCAATGGATGGGTAAGAATTACAAAAATATTTATGATCAACTATCTCATTTATTGTTCCGAGGGCATAACATTCTTGAAGAGTATTGATACATCTGGATAGATAAAGAATGTTGAGTACCTCTTTGATCTCATGATTCATGAACAATGTTGATAAAATAGGTAAAGACAACATTGTGCAGTTTGTGACTAACAATGAACTATCTTATAAAACTGTAGAGAAGAAGCTGATGAAGGTTAGAAAAAACTTGTCTTGACTTTCCTTGTGCAACACACTCCATACATTTGATGTTGAAAGAGAAAGTCATGCAAGAAAAAGCACACACTATATCAATTCCAGCTGCTACAACTCTAGTTCTAGCTACAACTTCTTTTGCAACTTTAGGTGCAAGCTTTTCTACTCAGAAGAGTTCACAAAAGAAAAAAAAATTGCAAGATTCAAATTGTTGAAGAAGACATACCCGTGTAATACAAGGCATGGTACGAAAAAAAAAAGAAATGGAGAAGAGGAGGAAGCTAACTATCCAACGAAGATCCATGAGTTCTATATGTAGTACAAATGCATCCTCAGATGATGATGCTGATAAAGAAAAATTCATTCCACCTACACAATAACATATAAGAGGTGGAGGTGGAGATAGAAGTGGAGATAGAGGAGGTTATAATGGAAGTACATATACTAGTGGAACAAGAATTGATAAATTAACCCAAAGACAGCATTCAAGTGGTAGAAATCAGTAGTAGAATCAAGTGAGATTTTTTTTATGAATACATGGTGAGAAATTATCCATAATCTCTCAAAGATTTCCAACCATATATTCTATCCACAACTCTAATGCAGGACATTGTGTATGATTTTAGTCAAATGACTGAATTATTATTTTCATATGAATATGGACAAATCATGAGTGACAATTCTAAATGTTCCATCCAAAAGAATCAAGAGAACGAGAAGTATGAAGGTCAATTACATAGATATTGGTGATAGGAAAGTATATTTTGTACTAGATATTATGAGTTGTACCATTTTATTTATTTATTAAAATGATCATTGTTGTTAACTTATATCCATGGAACTTAAAATTTCTCATAATGACATGAAAGTGTGTTAGATGCTACATTTCTAATTTTAGCAATTTTTAGTGTTTCATAAATTTTAATAAATTTAAATTATTTTTATATCATTTTTTAAAATAAAAAACTAAAAAAATCCCGATCCAGAATCAGTCCAGATTGGGATTGCTCCAAGAGACTTGGCTCGGATTGAAACCTGCTGGTCTCAGTCCCAATTTCAATCCCATGATCCTTACTCGACAAGATCTGAGGAGGAAGAAATTGAACAAGGCCGAGGAGGGAGGTGTGCCCGAACCTTCTCCAATGTCGTCTGCATCATCTGCGCTACCTTACCGGCTGCCATGCCTACACTTCACGTCACTCATGACACCTACCATCCCTGTTGCCCTGTCACCCCCTTTGTAACGCAGGCATGGCACAATCACGCCACCAACTGCCTAGCGTAGAGCCCATCACCTGTCAGGCAAGGAGTAGAAGAGAACAAAAAGAAGAAGAAAACAAAAAAGAGCAAACAAAGGGTGTGCTCAGCACCTGGTGCTGCGGTTGACTGCCCGACCTGGCTATGGGATAAAGGAGAGAATTGAGGTTTGCCCCGACCACCTTTTGCCCAAAGTGAACACAGAGAAGATTTTCAGGTATAAAAGAGAAAGAGAAAGAAATAATAATAATAATATGTACATTAATAATTTATTAATAAAAATAATACATAAAATGTTAAAAGTTATTATTTCAATAATAAAATATGAAAAAAACTAAAAAAGAAGGTAAGTAAAAAAATTGAAAAGTGAGCAAGAATAAAAATAAAAAAATAAATCGAATAAGAGTAAATTAAAATAAAGAAATGACACCATAAAAAATGAAAGTAAAAAGTGTGAGTGATAATAATAAATAGTGAGCATAGTAATAATATCATAATAATAAATATAATAATATAATATATCAAATATTTTAAGTTGAGTAGTTATTTTATTTTACATGTTACATAAATATTATAAAATAATATAATTAGTATATTTAAATATTATATTAATATAATAAAAATAACATGTTAATTATTAAACAACATATTTCAATAATAAAATAAATTTTTATGTATCATATGTATTTAAAAATTTTTATGTATTTAATAATATTATATTTTTATTGATGTTATTTTATAAAAATTAGTGCATGTCACCATTTACTCCACTTACCACAAGGATAAGTCAAACTGCTTTCAAACGACTCCCATACCAGTATAGAAAAAGCAGAGTAATTATTCCACTTATTCCCAACCTCGTTCCCAAACCAAACACCACCTTAATCCAGGGTAACTCATTACAAATTAGTTATTTTGATGTAACTCATCTCATTCCAAACTGACCCTATAAGAATGTCAGAGAAAATATTGCTATCTAGTATCTACAATTATTATAAGCATCACAAAGCTGAACACAGCATATGGATTTCCTACTGTGTTGTGCAACGCACCTTCAGAGGATCTAGAGGGTGACATAAAATAGATTCAAGTGGTAAATGAAAAATTCTGCTGCTGAGGTAAGGATCATCCATCAATGACTTCATTCGAAAGCAAAGAATATACATTACGGCCTGCAACGTGAAAAAAACAGATAATGTTTATGCCTCTCTGATATAGAAAAAGATTCCAAAATGTCCATTGGCAAAAGTATGATTAGGTTCATCATGCTGTAAGAAATCAGAAGAAATGCATAGTTCTACTTGTTACACAGAAAGCCAGTTCAGAATCATGTTCTTTAAATTTTATTTTATCTTAGCATTGTCACATATTCCAAAAAAGTAAATGAACTTCTATTAGTCAAATATTGATTTGTTTGTCAGAATCAAAAGAACAACTAAAGATCTACACTCTCGTAGTTGCTATTTTGTTAATTTCCTACTTCTCATTTGAAAGAAAAAAGAGTAAAATGCTGATAAATCTGTAATATATATAAAGAAAAAACATATTTTTGGAAGCTCAAATGAAGGGGGAAAAAACTACAATCAAGCCCCTATGCTCGGTATGAAGAACTTCTCAGTTGTCTTCCACGGAATGAATCTTACGTGTACATCCCCTTTACCAAAACACTATTGTGTTTTCTCTGCGGTTTCCCTTGTACAACAAGGGGCAGTTTCTACTATGTTAAGTTGCAACAGTGATCCAACTGGATTCATAATTGATGGACCACAGATTAAAGTACAGTTAACTATCGACACAGCGCATTAATCACATCTTTTCTCTTCACTACAATTTTATGTTATATAACCCAGGTTTTTTCAATTACTTTCACAAAATATTTTTCACATAACTCGTGGGTGTTTTTTGTTACTAGAAGGTTAAGTCCACTGTAGTAAACATGCTCATTCGAAGAAAAATAAAAAGAGCAAAACAAGGAGTCCAACAATTAAAAAGAATCTTATGGTTTGGTTCATAAAAAAATATGGTTTACTTAACCTGGCATCCAGAAAAAAATACTTTATGCATTTTAGGATTAATTGTCTTCTTGTCATCAACAAACTGGCAGTACTCGAAACACCACTCAATTAACCTGCATAATGTATGCATGGAACAAGAATCAATATCCTTATCATTAAAAAAGGCCAATACTACAGTGACAATATATACCAAATAAAGGATGTTAAAAACAATATGTCACATGACTTTGTTGTAGGAAAATAACCCCATATAACCCTGTTATAGCAGCATAACTTAATAGGGTAAACAGAAATTTCTAAGTTGTCACATGCAAAACAAGCATCATTAAACATGTGAAGGATGGTAAAAATTTTCAGGCTGGCATGATGAGGTGCATCAGAATTCAGAAATGCTCCTTGTAGCATTTTCGTTATTGAGTTCAAATTTTTAACCAGCCACATAACAGAATACTATCTAAGAGAAAACTGACCTTTCAAGTATATCGGTGATCAATGAAGAACCAAGGAATTTTGCCCGTGAGAGGTAACTAGCAAGATATGCAACACCACTCATCCTGCATTAGAAAAGAACCGCAATAAGTCAAGGAGGAGAAAAGCCATAAAGGGTCCTGCAAGAACATTATAATTATCCTTCTAACTGGACTATGAAGTTAATGATGACATTATCTAGTATAAGCCTCAGTGAAAGTTACAGCAGGTTTGGCATATGGATTACAACAAAATAGAAAAATTACATTGCCCATGGAGAAAATCTGAAGCAAAATGAGTTGTCCCCTATTAAGTACAAAACTCAACTCAACTAAAGTCTTAATCCCAATTTTTCAGGGTTTGGCATATGGATTCTCTTTCTCAACTCACGTCAATTTTGAGTTATTTTTTCATAAATATTTAAATCATATTAAATTATCCTCCTCTAAGTTGACTTTTTTAATAAGAGAATAAAATACAAAGAGAGACGAAAAGACAAAATTGAAGAAGAAAACTTCTACCAAGATGGTAGAAAAAAGATGAACATAAAAAAAAGATCTCATCAGCAAAAAATTGTCATTTTCTTCTTTTAATATTTTAATATTTTACACTTTTTTAACTAAAATCATCTTTATGTCTATGTTTAATATGCTTAGACCATCTCAATCTATTATCCTTCAATTTGGCTACCATTATCACTACTATCGTATTTTTCTAATATATTCATTCCTTATTATATCAATATAGTATGACCATGCACCCATTTTAACATTCTCATTTTACTAACATTTATTTTGAAATAAAATTTTTATTTTATTGTCTAACATTCCCTACCATACAACATTATATGTCTTATAGTTGTATGATGAAATTTTCTTTTCAACTTTACTAAAATCTAGCCAATCTTTGGTTCATCCATCCCATTTTAATGTTAACATCTTCATCACATTCTCTATCTTTTTGAATACTCAAAATGAATGTTTTGAGATCATGTTACCTCACCTAAATTAACTCTCATATTCTTCATTTTAGCTTTCATTAAATTTACAATATATATATTTTGTCTTATTTCTACTTTCTTGAAATCCTACTATAAGGTCCCATTTGATTCCACTGAAGTGATGTCTAATCTTCAATTCAGTCAGAGGTTAGACATTATAAGATGTTTGACAAATGATCTGAAAATGAGTTTGAATCATAATTGTCAAGGCGACAAGGCGCCCAAGATGTTGAAGGGTACCGATTCCGCTTAGGCGACAAGGCGGCCGCTTAGACGTCGCCTAGGCGGTCAAGGTGGTATTCAAGAAAGACTGAGTCAGGAGGTTGTTATATATAAAAATAAGCAAATAAGTAAGGCTGAGTCAGGAGGTTGTTATATATAAAAGAAAGGCTGAGTGTTTTATCAATGCACATAAGTAAATATGATGTGTGTGTAAAAAAAAGAAAGTTAAATAATTTTTTATATTTTTTATAAAATTTAAGTATATAACTCATTTATGATTATAAAATTTATATATGTGCAATAGTATAAGTGATGGTAAATCTTAAATATGTATGATAGTACAAGTGATAGTGCAATATATTCAAACTATCATTAAATAAGTGTTCCTCGTGAGGGGTATCAAGTGGGAAAAACTTCTCAAAATTATTTTTTAATGATGTAAAAATCCCAAGACGCCTTGCCTGGGCGCCTAGGCTGGCGCCTTGGACGCCTTGGGTGCCTTTTTGGCCCCAGACAAGGCGCCCTTGGAAAAGCGCCTTGCCGCCTAGGCGAGCACCTTGACAACTATGGTTTGAATTAACATCTAATATCTAAAAAATCTCTTAAAGTTTCAGATTGCAGCCGCCGCTTTTTGGTTCAGATGTTAATATCTGTAACATTTGGTTAAGAGCACACAACGTTTCATGCAGGCGACGTATGATATCATGCAAAAAAAAGAACTGTGCTGAGCAATCTGATAAAAGATATACATTTGATTCGGGTTGGGATCATGGTTCCCTGGGTCGCGACCCGGCCCCGACCCGGTCGGAATTGGGCCCGACCGGCTCGGTCGCGACCCGGCCGGGTCGCGGGGGTTGCACGACCCGCGCGACCCAGCCCATATGGCCGTTGGCAATGGCTAGGGGGGCTCCAGCCCCCCCCCCCCCATTCAGCCCCTTGGAGGCTATTTAAAGCCCCCAAGGGGCTCCCCTTACTCCCACCCCTCACTCTCACTCTCAAGTTCTCATTTTGCTCTCATTGCTCTTATTTTGTTTTTCATTTACTTAATTATTTCATTAAGTACTTCATTAGTTCATTTAACCAGGAGTTGGAGAAGAAAACCACGATGTCTCCAACTATGCATATGATTCATCCCAAGGCTCTTGATTCCCTACATACGATCAAGAGTATTGTGAAATGAATTATGTGGAGTCATCAGATACTTCGATCCAATCGACCTATAGTTATGGTGACTTGTTTGGATCAAGTCTTAGGATAATTTTCTGAGGGACTGATGAATATGATCGTCATGTGTACATGTATCAAGCTATATACTCAACCCAAATGACATAGGGAGAGTACATCAACTACTACAAAATATAGAACACGTCACATTGGAATAAAGTTGTTGTATTATTTGTTTAAATCATGTCGTTTATTTTCTCCGATTTTTTGTATTTTTTTAAATTCTTTTCGCATTTTTCTTTTTTTTGAATTTTTCAAAAAAAATAATAATAAAATGGGGTCACGATCCGGTCGCGACCGGGTCGACCTGGGGGTCTCGCGACCCGCGACCCAGCCTTCCTTGGTTGGGATTACAACAAAAAGCATCTTTTGTAGTATCAGAAGTGATAATTGTTTCTAATTTTATTTTGATTAGAAAGATGGATATATTTATTAAAAATTAATATATTAAAAATGTTGGTTTATTTAATCAGTATATATAATTGTTTACATGTTTAATATTAAGCTATGGTTATCCTTAAAAGTGCATGTTATATTTTAATTAAGATGTTGATTTTGATCATTTGTCCAATAAATATTCTTAGTTATGATTATAAGAAAAAATCATATTAAGACATTAATTCTGAGCAATTATCAAGACATTCAATTACAAAGTCTTGATAAAATTTAGAGTTTTCTCCATTACTTATTAAGAATTTAGGTGTGAAATTAAGATGCTAGACATTTACATTAAGCCAAATCAACCGCCACTGTTGACACCTAAAATTTCCACAAAGGAAAAGACAAGTGTAAGGAGAAAAAGAGGGATCTTGAACAAGCCAGTACAAGCAGATGACATGGGAATATAAAAAAATAAGAAAAAAACACCTGAATCGGGATCTGGTTGGGATTCAACAGATTTCTTCTCTGACTCCCCCAAAACCAGCTGCACCAGGAAGGGCAGTATTGAAAGGGTTTGAGGGCCCAATATCAGAAGGAACCACAGCAGCCAGTCATATATATAAATTGGATTAACAAGACATCATAAAATTCCCAAATTAGACAATGGTCAAGCATGGAAGGGAAGCCAGGTGAACAAGGCCCAGCAGAAGAATAGAACAATAATGATTGATAAAAGGTGCTCACATTAAAAAATCAGCATGCACGTATGAGATTCGGTGTCTAAGGCGAGGAAGGGGACTAGGGGAAGAGGGTTGGCAGAGGTTTCAATGTATGTGTAATGTATGAATCTAAGTCGTTAGGCAAAACTATGAAAAGAAGATCAACGGGAAACAAGGAAAAGACGACGATCGACAAAAATGGAGAGAATGTCTAGAGGTGATCAATTAGAAGCCAGAATAAATCAGGGAAGCCGAAAGAGAAGAAAATCGAGAAGGGGAAGGGGAATGGCATAGAAAGTGATCGGAGAGTAGGGAAGAGGGATCGGAACCGGCCTCTGCCAAGGGTGGATCCGTTAGATCCAATCCGGTTCGCATCACTTTAATATTTTATCGACAATGGTATTTAATGGTAACGATGTTTCCAAAGTCTTATGGCAACATTCTCAACCTTCTCGTCCATCAGATACAATCCGACCCTCATCACTTTAATGTTTTATTAACAAAGGTACATTTTATCGTATATCATAATTAGAGTATACATTGTCTACTTATTTAAATTTCTCCCGTATTCATTTAGTTTCTTGAATGCAAGTAATATTAATATTTCTCCGCTCCATACTACCAACGAGTCCCATACGTTTTTAGGTAAGAGACCTAATATATCAAGTACTTATTTTTATCCTTCTTTCAATCTTTTCTTTCTATAATAATGCCTACTTATTTTTAATTTTGTTATAAAATTTATCTCTTGCTCCCCGCTAAACTCTCCACTATAGACTAGCTTCTTTACCACACTCATTTTTGATGTGGGAACCCTTACATAACATTGCATTAGGACGCTCATGTGGCGCATCGCATGCGAAGAATGCACTCTCTTGCTGTATTTTTCGCTACACCTTGACTCCAGTGTAACCCATCATAAATAGAAAATGCCACAACGTGTATATCATTTAAATCCATATATTGAGATGTGGCTCTAAATTTAGGTTGGTTGTCACCTATTGTAACCCTCCTTCCTCATTCAAGTTTGGGACCGGCTATGAGAGAGCTACCTATTAAGTACAATATGGTGTGAAAATCAAGCTTGCTTGTAATGATTATTTAGACAGTACATTGTATCTTATATAACCAAATATTAAAAAATTAGAGAAAATGTGCACCCTTAGAGAAACTTGGATACACAAAGCAAACATCATTGATGGCACCCGTCAGAATTCTTTATAAGAATTAAAAATTCACATAGAGAATTTCCATAAGTCCGCTTTCTTATGGTGAAATAAACAAAACAAAGACTAATGATCTTTGTAGTAAACTCAAGTCTTAATGTCAAATTATTTAGAGTAGATTATAGATTATCTTACTCCACTCATGATTTTTAGTTGCTTCTTCAAATATATTTAAATCATCTAGATCCTATTAAATTACTCTCCTCCTTAGATCAATATTTAATATACCCAAAATATCTCAATCTCCCATTTTTCAATATCTGCAATTATCGCTATTCTGACATTTTTTCTAATATTTTCATTCATTATTCTATCCATTTTAGTATAACACCACTCACCCATCTTAATATTCTCACTCATTTAGAAATATGTATTTTAGAAATATGTTTTTTATTGTCCAAAATTCACTACTTACAACATTGCAAGTCTTACGGTTGTATGATACAATTTTCTTTTCAACTTTAGTAATGATCTTTGTAGCTTGTGTCCAAATTGCTTTTGTTAGGAAGTGGTTGATACCATATGTTTACGTAGTAACAAAAGACTTAAAGAATGTGAGAGCAACGTCATCTCATATCTCAATTTCGTCTTGACGTAATGAGAGAAACTGAATCACAGCATGTTAATGTAAATGATGTAATAATCTTTTTGAAAGGGACATAAGACCTGAGGACCAAGACTAGACGAGTTGATACGAAAAATTAAGATAGATATAAGAAAGATTATCATTGTCAATAAAAGATGTATCAATACATTCCAACATGAATCTAACATTTTATCGAGCAATATCAAGAGGAGACATCTTTGATAATATTGAGAGGTGTGACCATTTTAATCACTTTTACATATTGTCATATAAAATCTTAGTTAATAAATTATAATAGAAATAAATCGACACACTTAAATAAGACTTTGGACAGATGTAATGATAAAGTTGTTAGTATGTGGAAACTTCAAAGTCGTCTAATTAAATTAATCATAAGAAAAGGAATAATAGATAATATGAATGATATAGACGATTTGCATTAATATGGAGATTTAAAGTTGGAGTCATCAATGTATGATGAAAAATAAAAGATAATAGATATTTATACAGATCTCATATTGGTGATCTCATTTCTTGAAGGCATGAAGCGATTCTCAAGATATCTCCAGAGAAACCATTCCATGGGGAGAGTGATGATCACCAACAAAAATCACAAAGTGGAACAAAAAGAGAGAGCACAAAAAGAAATGTTATACAATTAACCCTTATTTCGTTCTAAAGCATCAAAAAATATGAAGCAAACCATCAAACTTCTCTTCTTTATGGAATGCAAAGGATAACGACAGCCTCAGTCTGAATGTCATAGCTATAGTATAACCATATTAAAATGTCGTATTAAACTTGAAATATGCAAAACCCATCAAGCATACTGATGTCACAAATTACATCAGAACCATGCGGATTCTGCTAATGTATGTACAAATCCTTTTAACTCACCTGAAAAGGGGAGGATTAGTCCTTAACAAAAAGGTATCTGTGAGCATCCAGGCAAACTGTGTGCCACAATCTTCTGGGTCCAGCGAGCAGGCATAGAACACCACGAACTGCAAGAAAGAAACTAAAACTTCGAGTACACCAAAGATACCAGAAGGAAGCTTGTAATTAAAACCCAGTTTCAAATACAAGGTATGGTGCTATGCATCTTGATTTTCTAGCCATAAGAGATATGCTTCGTGTGTAGATTCGGCTAGTGTCCATCTGATTCTGCAGTGTATGGGCCAATCTCAGGCTGACTAGAATCGGCCAGGATAGGACAATTTAGGCAGAGACCAGCCATTGTGCAGGAGGATTGAGCAGCCAAGTTAATCCATCTCTATGACTGAACGGCCAGACAGAGGATAGGATGATCTTGTCCCAAACGACTTGGGCCCTGGATAGAGTCAATACTGAATCATGGCAATTGGGCAAAATGACCAATCTGAACTCTGTGGATCAGCGTAGGTCGTGCCTGATCAAGAATCTGATTCTGACTACTTTCACAGGGGCACCCAGGTTGTGCCTACATCGGTTCAAAATAACAAGAGCAAAGCACCTACAAGATGCTTGTCCTGTTGTCCTTTCCAAGGATCTCATAAAGGATGGTCCATGAGAGACTTCTTGAATCTGATACATGCATTATAAAAGCAGTAAAAAGGAAAAAAATACCTGGGCAAACTTAGACTTGTAAGCATTCAGCACTGATTTCTGAAAGGACTCTTTAAGTGTTTCAAAGACCTGTTTCAGCGAGGAACACAAAAAAATGAACCACTAATAAGTAAAAACAATGAAGACCAGGTGCAAATAGAATATCAAAATCTGACACAGATAAAAGCAACAAGCAAAAGTGCACAAAATAAAGTTTAGAAAGAGGTAAAAAACTTACCGACCACCAAGTAGGCAAAAACAATGTTGACATCTTAAACGTTAAATGTATATTTTATAGTTTATATATAAACTTACATATTAAATAAATTTATAAATTAATATGTATTACAAAATTATATGATCAAACTATACATATATAATGATATAAACTGTGTATCATATATATTATGACTTGATTATACATTAATTATTGCATATTGGTAATCACTAAATATTCATTATTATCTTATACTAGAACTGGTATTTGCATATGTACTGTATATATTAATACAAAGACACATTACTCATGCTACATTAAATATAAATATATATTAGTCACGTTAGTACAATAATATATTGTATTCTATATTTAGTAATACTTGTATCTACTTGTGTTATTTATTTACCTTACAAAAATAAAATATTCAACGTGGATGATGTCTGAATATACTTTCCAATCTTCCAAGATGATCAAATGGTTAAGTGTACAAAATATACCTCCCAAAACAACTGTCAAATTGGTCATCAGTGCAACATCGATGTTTATTAAGGTCCATAAGCATGTTCCTTGGTGCAATTTGCTTGGAAAAATGATGAGCCACTATGTCAAATCCAAAAGTGTATCCTTGGTGGCGATCTCGGTGGCCCATTGAGCAGCCGCAAGAAATCAGAATCATAATCGTAAACTAGATTGGCTAGTGCCAATTCACATCCAATCTGGACTGGATCGAAAGAATTGGCTGATTCCATGGTAGAAAAACCAATCTAGAATCAGGGGTTTTCAAAAACCAAAAAATTGTAAAAAAAAACTCTATCAATATCTTTCCCATGGGATTCTGGTTCAACCCAACCCTTTTGAGGCTGGAATCAACCGATCGCGGCAGCAACAACATATGACCGCCATTGCGTCCCCCCACTCCAGACCAAAAGATTGCAGGATCAGAATCGGAGTAGGGATCGCTAGGTACCAATCCAGATCAGATTGGATCAGATCAATCTGATCCCGACAAATCCACTGGAACAAAAACCAAGCCGGAATCGGTCCAGATCGGTCTTGTTTTCCTTTTTTCAATTAAAAAATCAAAAAAAATAAAAAATCCTAAAAAATGTTATGATGTGAAAAAAGATCAATACCATAAGAGACATGTATGTAAGTGAAACAAACGCACGTACAAGTCTCTTATAATACCAGCCTCTTCGGATTCTTATATATTAACATTCATTCTATTAAATAAAAAAGATGATACAAAGTAGACATCTAAATTCAAATAGAAGAGAAAAATAATACAAGTACAACTCAAATACAATACAAAAGATACATTCTTACCACCAACCACGAAATTGTCCATCAAAATCTTTGTCTTAATGCTCATTCTCCTGAATGTTCCACCAACTATGTTCAGTCACGATTAGGGATGTTCATGTAAAACCGGGAAACCGGTAAACCAAACCGAATCGAACCGATCGGTTCGATTTGGTTTGATGGACTATCCATTTGGTCTTTTGAACCGAACCAAACCGATAATTTCTTATCGGTTTGGTTCGGTTCGGCACCTCCCCAAACCGAACCAAACCGGTAAACTGGTTGACCCGGTTTGACAAGGTTTGACCCACTTTATTTACATATTATATTACAGTTAAATATATATTATATTATTTTTAAATATATATTATTATAAATTTAAGTTAATTAGTATAAAGATAAATTATATATTATAAATAAAGTATTAGTCTTCATATTAATCATAAATAATTATTCTAATGTATATTTTATTTTATTTTATTTTTACTTATTTAAATATACATTAAACCGATCAACCGTACCGAACCGAACCGAACCACAATCGGTTCAAAGTTCACTGAACCGGTTCGGTTCGGTTCGGTTCCCCTTATTGGTTCGGTTTCAATTTGGAAAAAAATGGCCAAACCGAACCAAACCATTTACACCCCTAGTCACGATCAAGCCATATCCATATGAAAATGTTGACTGAACCATCTAGCTAAAATCATATACATTATTTACTCCTAAGGCAAGAGGTGTGGGTGGATAATAACGCTCAAAATGTGAAGCAAGTTTTCGATAATGTGTTACAATGTACTCATCAAAGAAATCAATATGATTACATCTTTGATTCCTTCCACTAAAATGTTGTCTCTCACTCAAATCTTCTAGATCTACTCCACTCGTACATGCACTACAACATCACCCTCTCCTCCACCTCCACCTCCACCTCCCACACGGTCACACCTTGTTGTTATGTGGCTAAAATAAATTATCCATTGTCCACCAACATCTTAAGAAGGTGGTTGAGTATTGTCTATAGAAATCAAATATCTTTGTTTGGTACTTAGCTTTCTACTCTTCACTGCTTCTTCTTGTTGTGCACCCATACCAGCATTGCGTTGTATTACTCTCTTAAAAGCCTTGTTTTTAGTGATCGGTCATGCACTAAGAATATGAGTTGGAGTTGTGGCTAGAGATGGATGTGGAGTTGTACGTGAGTTTCCTACTCCTCCATATATTCATCCTCACCAATGATTATCGACTCAAGATCTATCATTTAGGTCAAACTCAGGCTCTCCAACATCCTTCTCATCCATTCATGCTGCAAGTGGATATTCTTTTTAAAATAAATATTCCAAGGCAACATCATTCTATGTCAAGTCCTAATTGGCTTCAGCTTCAACTCTTTCCTGCTACAAACCACTTATAAATCAAGCAAATCTCTCCTCAGATATTTTTGTTTATCCTTAATGTTCTTAATTCTCAACTTCATGTTGTAATGGTAGAAAATTAATTTCTCCAATCTTTCAGTCTTCAACATATTCCTTCTCTTGTGTGCATGAAGTTAAACGTACTTCAATTCCTTTCACATTGAGAAGAGCTGGTACTCTAACTCAGTACACTATGCTACTAATGGATTTCTTCCACTCTTGTTGTCCACTTGGATCTACCAATTAGTTGTAAAAAAATGTAGTAATTAGTAAGGATAGTAGACTTATAACTAAGAATATTTACGCTGTCCTAAATATGCAATAACCTACAACGACAAACTATCACGTGAATATTGCATATTTGGATCTCTATAGACCACAATTCTATGTTTGTACGATGTCATCTGATATACAACATGAAATACAATTAACCAAGGAAGGCGGGGTCAGGGGTCGAGATTGGGTCGGTCGAGCCTAAAATCGACCCGAGTCAGTTGGGATCGTGACTCGGGTCGGGCCGGGGTCAGAAAAAAATAAAAAAAAAATTATTTAAATATATCAACTGGGTCAGGGTCGCGAGCCCCAAAAATCGACTAGGTCAGTCAACCCGGCCAACCCGGGCGACCGGGTCGCCGACCCGGCGCACCATGCAATTAACTTTATTGCTCCTCATCAATGCTCAATAATAAATAAATAAGTAACAAGTACTCACTTCAATCTCAACATCGATTCTATCTTGTGCAATCTTGGCTAAATGTTTAATCACTAATTATGTGTCTGAAAACACCATTGCATCATTTCATACTTAGCCACCATATTGCATCCTTGAGTTCAAGAAATATCATGTCAAAATCAACCCCAATCCAACCATTAAGCCATTAATAAATTGCTACAACAATAAAATGATACTAAATAATTAAAATTATACATGTAGCATGAATATCATGATAAAATATCTTGTTCCATCTGGTGTGTATAATCTTCCATCATTTTTTATAACCTCTATGACAATTATCTTTTATTTTTCATCTTGGCCTTGTCATTTGCATCATACAAATACCCCACTTGGTTTTTGTCATTAAGGCAACCAATCTCAACACTTGTATTAGGGGTTCTATCACTAACAGATAGTATTGCACTTTTTTCATCACATGTTATCCTCAATAAGGTTATCTATTTTCAATAAAGTCTCATATTGTTTCATTGTGGCTTGCAATATACCCAGGTATTCTTGATACAGTATAGAGAGTATGAACCTCTTCAAATCATGTCTATATCTATAAAGGCTTGTTGGCACCTAGAATTTGCATGCAAAACATACATGTGTATTCATACACGATCCCATTCCATGTGGGATGCAGATCCTAAATGAATTAAGATCCATATATTTTCAGCTCATGGGATGTCATATACGTGATTGGATTAACCATGGCTTTGTTATATCAAAAGTAACACTTAACATCGGAATAAGAGTCTCTACATGATCATTTATAGATTTAGCATTTATATGCTAAGTTTTATGAAACGAAAGCCATGGTCTCTAAAATATGAAAAAATGGTGAAACCTGTGTATGATGAATGTGCCCCCATCAAAGGATGCAATATGAGGCCTGCCAAAGCCAAGCTGTGCTCAATGATCGTTGTATAAGGCCGGGTTGGAATAGAGTACTGGGAGGGGGGGGGGGGGGGCTATTGAGTCCAGCAGAAGTTAAAAACTGAGCAGAAGATATGTTCTTTTTCAATTTAAATATTGCATATGCTTAATTGCATGTTCGATATACCATGATAACAAGACAAAGAAGTTAGATATCACCTTCTTCTATCGATGGAAGGAAGATGAACACCCTTCTTAAGTCTATATGCAGCCAAAAGTGACCAGATGCAGGGGAGACATTATTCAAATCTTGTTACTTTCAAAGCCAAATGAAGTGATCTTCTCACAGCCCTAATGAGAAGACGTATCCCCTTGGGTTCAGCCTCGGCAAATGCTTAATTTATACAGCGTAAACATGATCAATATAAGATCATGCATATCTTGATCAGTGGAACTGGCATCAAAAGAAGCACGTCTACATGGATACTAATGTGCATAGCCGACTGGGATGGAGTTCCAAATATATTTGGAAACATCCAAAGTAGAATCAAGATACCTCAATTACTAAATTGATGAGCCCACAGGTCATTTTCAGACCCAGTAATAGTCAACAGACATGACCAAGATTAGGATAGGAATTTGATCCTTTCAAATTCACACAGGACCAAACAATCAGCCCTCTGCAACAGTTCCGATGGACACAAAGGTTTGTGCATGGGCGAAGGAACAAAAATAAAAAATGATGATATATATACTTGATTGCCCCCGAAGAAAAAAAATTTTATGGTGGTAGGGGGGAAGGGGGAGGGGGGAGCAGCAATCAGGGGTCCCCCCTAAAATTTACCTATTTAGGGGGGGGGGGGGGAATTGGCCGCCTCCCACAGTTGAATCGCCGCTTCTTGCGCTGGAGCACCAGAGCGGGGAGCCCTAGAGGTTGAAAGGAAGAGGGGAGGTGAGAATCGGTCCGATCGACCGATTCCCGATTCGATCTTGCTAAGATCCAAGTGATTCCGACCGATCTGGCCAGAAGTCCGGGCCAGATCGGTAGTTCCAGCCAGAATCGGATCAATGGGGTCCAATCCGATCCAAGAATCGGCTGATCCCGATCCGGATCGGCCGAATCTGCAATCCATGAATTACTTAGGATTTGATGTAACGAGATTAAATTTATTTGGAAATTTGATTTGGTTTTGATTTAGGAGATTAGATTTGCTAATTAAGGTTTGATACCTTTAAAGAAACTTTCATATTTCTGATTTGTGTGAATTTGGAGTTTGTTTTAACTTAATTGTTTATTTCTTATTTGGATTTGTTACCTTGGGACTTTATTTTAAATTTTGATTGGGATTTTGCTCTTAATTGTATTCCGTTTTGGATTTAATGTTAGTTGGGTTGAAACCTATTCTGAAGTTTATTCCATTTTTGTGAGGGTTTGAGCTGTTTATTCATTTTTGGTATGCTGGGAAATTTATTAAGCTTAATCACACTGATTAATTAGAATTTGGCTTGGGATTTGTTTTATGTTTGGTTACTTAATGAACCCTCCAGTTGATTTATTATCTTGAATATGGTTGTCTTGAATTTGGCAGAATCATAGAATGGCATGGATTTGATTTTCTGAAGGTCTGTTTTAAGTTCAGATTTCTGATTGGAGATTCCAGACATACAGAATCGGTGGACTTTATCTCCAGCTTTTTTATTCATGCTTTGAATTCCAATTCCATATTTACTGATTTTTCTTCTTAAGCTTAATATGTGATGATTTCAAATTTTGAGATTGTTTACAGTTGAAGTTTATGATTAAAGTGTTGCATTCAGAGATTTTTGGGACTAAAATTTTAAATTGTCAACTTCCAGAAGTTTTACCATTTTGAGATTTGGAATTTGGAGTTTTAAGTGCCAGATTAAGCTGATTAAGACATGATATTCTCTTTTTGAATTTCTTTGATTTGAAGTGGAGCTTCAATTTGAGATTACAGAAGCTGTTGTTTTTTTATCTTCTTCTGTTTCGGCAAGGACAATCCTAGGAAACTGGGATTAGATCCTAGATTGCAGATTTCAGAGATTTTTTATCTGCCACCACATCCTTGACATTTCAGATTTCAGCATTGCTGCTCCTGATTTCAAAATTTTCGTTCAGACCCTAGGCTTAGTGTCCTCAGATTTTTGAAGTTATGCCCATTCACTCAGAGTATGAAGTTTCAGATGGGAGAATCCCAGCATCTTAATCTAACCATTTAATTTTGGGTTTTCCTGTTTACGGCCTCAGATCAGAGATTCTGATAGGAGGCTTGATGGTTTTAACTTTTAATCTTCAAATTTGACTTCATTCCCAGTTTACAGATTGACTGAAGTTCTGCCATATTTACCCTCTTCTTTTTCTTTTTAATGTTTGCGTCCCTTCACGTTTACATGGCCGTTCATGCTCCTCCCAACCTTGACAGTGCATTTAACGTGAAATTGCATTGCTTGGACCACATGAAATTACAAATAGATGAGGGAAGGCATGAGAGCCATAATTCCCATGAGTTAGGTTTAATCCACTGAGTCTTTGATAGACATTACAAATTTCATCCCATAAACTTGAGATCTGGCCTTTGATAGGCATATGGAGAGAAGCTCATAAGTTAGCATATGGACATGTTGATCATCTATAGCTTCTTCATAATTTTGGTGAACAAATCATCCACCGTCATGGAGTGGTAAGACATTGAGGTCTCTTTAATGGACCTTTTGATATCTATTTTAAAAAGGGTCAAGGGATATGCTTAAAGACGGCCTATTGGTTTCCCATATTTTGATTATTTAAAGTTAAGTCAAAACCATGGGACGGACTTGAAACTAGCCCAATGCTCACCTCGATTTGTGGATTAATTAATGGATTTTTATTTAATCTTTTGTTTGTTGTTTGTTTTACTTTTTTGATTGATTGAGTGTCAGGGGACATACTTAAAGCCTGCCCATTGGTTTCCCATTATTTTAGAATTCTTTTAGAATATGTCGAGACCATGAGACGGGCTTGAAACCAACCCAATGCTCGTCTCGGTTTGTAAAATTAATTAATAAATTTTTATTTAGATTTTCAGTTGACTGCATATTTTAAAAAAGATTTTTTATGTCGATCAATGCATCGAGGCCCAGTGGGCTTGTAGACTGGTCGAGCCCTTTTTCCTCATCAGCCGGCTGTCCCAACAGGGGACTTTCTCCTTTTTTAGCACTTTTAATGGGTGAGCCCCACCCACTATTGACCCGCGAGTCAACGAACCACGGCCGGCCCTCGCAAGACAACCATCCAGCCTCCTTTGTGACCTCCCCCCCCCTGCGGCACGGCAACGACACAGCCACAGTCCACGACTTCCGGAAAAGTACTCCTCGGCCCCCCTCCTTGATGGCAACCAGAGAGTAGCACCAGAGGGTGTTGGTGACGAGGATCAACCCTACACACCTTGTTAACAACGACTGTGACCGACGAAGGAGAAGTCACAGCGGTGCTTAAACAGCTACGGCAGCTTCTGGTACGGTCGACGGCAACTCTGAAGAAACTGGGCTCGATGGCAGAAGATGAAGCTGGTTGAAGTCGTCGATGGCGGAAGAAGAAGAAACCGACAGAGCCCCCAATGGTGGCTCTCCAAGCGGTGGCTAAGGCGACGGAAGAAGAAGAAGCCAGAGCCCTTGGCAGTAACTTTCCAGGGGGAGAGACCAAGGACGACAACAGCGGACTTAGCAACTCCGGATGGCTGAAGAAAGAGTGAACTTGTTGACTCTCGATACTCCTTACAAAGGAGAGCCAGAAGAAACATAATAGGAGAGCTTTGCGATGGCGACAAGGGTCGCACAAGGTACCCTTCCTTCTTACGGCCTCTCTCTCCTTTTCCCTTCCTTCCCTTGCATAATAGCCTTGGTAATGGTTATATAGGCTTCCAAGTTACCCTCCTCCATTGGGAGACTTTCCAGAAAAGGAATCCAGCTCCGAGATGGAATCAAAGAATTCCACGATAGTTGGGATAAGCTTCCCTTCCATTTGCAGCTCAAATGGGACTGTTTAGAGAGGATTTACGGCACCTCCTTCCATTGGAAGGGTCCAACTTGGTGCGGCAACTGAATGAGGATGATTCTGCCTCCAAGATCTCCATCTCGTTTAGTACAACCCCGTATATGCCTTCGGATGAGCTTGAACTATGTATAGTTCTCTAATGGTCATCTATGGCAACTGTGGGCAAATTGGATCTTCCAGCCACAGTGCTTTTCTACACAAACAAAGACTGTCATTGGTTGGGTTGGGCCTCGCGGTGGTAGGAATTGCCATTCAACCAGCTTGTTTTGCATTTAAGTCCATTATCTTCTTTGTAAGATGGCCCAAACATGCTATTCATCCAGGACTCCTTCAAAACCAAGTTGATTGTGGCATTATTGGGCCCACTTTTCACCTTTGACCGTAGGCTGTGTTCAACAACTATTTAATCTATTCAAATGAAGTCTTGATGTAGGCTAATTAAAAATCTGTCTCACACCCAACCCTACGTGAACGTCGACCACCCAATTGATATATAAATAGATCATCTTTTTAAAACTTAAAATAAACTATTTCCAAGAACTGAGTATTATAGTTCAATGAGGGTTAAATTTTGAAAATTTTCAGTGCCAACACCCCAGCAGCTGCGTGGATCTGCAGAACAATCCCCCCCCCCCTCAAAATCAGCAATGGCAGAGGACTGACTGGGCACCGAAAGCAGAGGAGCTGGACCCTCGGTTCTGTCTGCAGTAAGGTACTACCCTGGTCAACGGAAGGAGGGAAGAGAAGAAGTGCTGTGACAGGAACAGAAGAAGAAGAAGAAAAAGAAGAAGAGAGGAGAAGAAGTGCTGCGACAGGAGAAGAGAGAAGTGCTGCCAACAGGCGGAAAAGAGAAGGATAGAGAACCTGTCGCAACAGAGAGGAGGAGCTAGAGAACTTGTGTCAAGGCTGTTTCGACAGGAAGTTGCCTCCAATGGGGTGTCAAAAGGAAGCCCGATGATGGTCAAACCAAAGAAGATAGCCGCCACCAACTCCCAAGCTCGTGCAGACTAGGTTTGAGAAGGATTTGATGATCCGATGGCCAAGATCTTTATTCACTTAAGTTGTTGGATCTAGTCTTAGTGGAACTTTCATAAATACTAGATTCGATATGTCATGATTACGTGATGACCACAAGATCAGAATGGCGCAAAATCCAAGGCCCAGGATTGGCCAAGAACTTAAGTTAATTGGATCCTGATTTATTAGGTCCATAATGGATATTAGAGAAATCATTTATGATGAGATGATTGGAAAAATCATGAAATAAAGACGTTAAAAAAAATTGGCGCCAGAAAAAATCTATTTTGAATCAGAAAAATCCAAGATATGGGATATGTGTTCAAAGGGTTAATCTGATGAAAAAAAAGTATGATCAGTTTCCTTTTGGGCCAGAATTCTATACGTTTAGTTAGGCCCATTAAGCCTAAATGAGACTAATAAGTCGGGATGAAGCCCAAAAACATATTTATACAAAATTCAGGCTCCTCACAGCACTACATGTTAGAAAAATGATTTCAAAAGATAAATCTTTCAAATCTGGAACTTATTTGGCCAAAAATATTTAAATGAACCAAACTCAACGACTTGAACTAAGACATGTATTGTTTAAAATACGACCTCGTACTTGGACCCTCCTCTGCATCCATTTCAACAGCAACTTCTACATCTCTCCATTTCAAGTCTTCGTCTTCATTTGCAATCTACTCACTTGATTCATCAATGTCATCTAAAGATATTGGGTCTAGACCCAATTTCTCCAACCTTAGATGTCTTTCCCTAAGCCTTTGGTTGTATTGGACGAATACTAAATTATTCAATTTCTTTTATTCTAATATATTCCTCTTTTATGTATAAATATATACAACAAATAAAAAATGAAAATATCATTCTATTAATCAAACAAATGATATTGGATTAATTCAAATGTCTTGAAATTGAAAAAGAATGCTACTTTCTCAAATGTGCTCCAATTACGTTCACAGCTAGAGGCACTACATGTTAAGCTCAATATGCGTATTGCCAATTTTTGTAATTGAGGAATCGTGCTTCCCCAATCTACCCACCAATTTGTTACAAAAGTACAAATGGCTATTAGAGTACATTAGAATAATTGATACAAGTTTAATAATAAATAACAAATCATCATACCCGAAGTGGATGCCTTTCGTAGCCTAATAACCATGTCCCTACCAAACATACCTTGTGCCTCTCTATACACCACCAATTGCCCGAAAATATTTTCCTGGTCTTCATGCAAAGATACCAACTTTTCAATACAATACAATCATACAACTCCTCGCTTGATTTCATTGTCACTCTCAATATCGAGATTAGCATAGTGAAACTGGGGATATAAATAATACCTCGCAGCATGCAACAGATGTAGCTGAAAATCTCATCTTCTGTCAATAGTATCCCACATTGGGCCATATTTATCTATTTTATCATCCAATGTCTTTTTTATGTCTTCCTTGGCACGATCCATGGCTTTATATATTGCTGGCTTTTCACCATCAACTAGCCACAATACAAGGACAAGTGATTTAAAGATCTTCAAAGCATAAGTCACTCCCCTCCAAAATATTGTCTTCAATACAATTTCACAACTCTTCTTTCCTTCAACTTTTTTATTCCATCGATTGTTGTTACTTGTCCAATCCTGCGAGGTGAACATACGTTGCAAATCATCCTTGCATGTGTTTAAACTGTCCAAACTCAGATAGCTAGTTGCAAATTTAGTTATAGTTGCACGAACAAGGTTCTTATCATTTGTGTATTTTCTCATAAGTGCTAGAACCTTAGTGTGCCCATAAATAAAGTTTGGGACATATTTTACATGTCGAATTGTGGATTTTAATGGTGACAACTTCGAAATATCTTCTAGTATTAAATCAAAACAGTGAGCAGCACACGGTGTCCAAAACAAATGGCAGTGAATGTCCATCAAAATGTGGCCTGCAGCCACATAATTCGTCTCATTGACTGTAACAATCTACAGGACATTAAATGGACAACCTCCTCCACAACCTTATCAAGAAGACCTACTAACAGCCTGGCATCTTTTACCACTGATGAAGCATCAATTGATCTCAAAAAAATTGTCCCAATAGAAGTGTTCACCAAAAAGTTAATTAGTGATCTACCCCTTCCAAGGATCGCGGGATCAGAATCGGGATCAATGGGTACCGATCCGATCTAGATGGAAGAAAATCGATCCAGAATCGATAAGAAAAAAAAGCAAAAAAAAATGATCCAATTCTGATTCTGATCCGATCCGATTCCAGACCGATTTCGGCCGATTCGGACCGATCCTGGTCGATCCGACTGGAATAGCAAAAAATGAAAAGAAAACGATTCGATTCCGATTCTGATTTTGATCCTGACCGATTCTGATTCCGATCCAATTCCAATCCAATTCAAACCGATCCGGCTGATCCGGACCGATTCTGCCGGAACTTTTATCTGGATCGGTCCTTCGGCCAAGAATCGGATCGGTAATGGCCGATCCGATCCAAGAATCGACTGATTCCGCGATCTATGACCCCTTCTATATGTCCACGCATCTGACATGATTGTACAACCAAATCTCACCCAACTGCCTTTCTTCTTCTCCACTAACTGTTGGGTGGTCTCAATCTCCTTAGACAAAAGAGTCTCTCTTATTTCATGATAACTAGGTCCTTTCAAACCCAGACCAAACTGACCAACTACCTCTAGCATTGTTTGAAAGCTATTAAGGTGAACAGTACTGAAAGAAATGCCCGCTTGGTACATCCATCTAGCGACGTACTGAATACATCACTCTCTTTCCTCTTTCAAATGTTTCTTTTCTTTTATTGATTTTCCCTTGGGCTCCCCAGGAGGTGCGCAAAATCGATCCATGGGTCATTTGATCCATAGAGAAAAAAAATTGGAGTGAAAGCTCATCTATACTTTGTGAGACATCTTGTGAAGATGTCTCCATCCGCTGTTGTCATTGCCCAAAGAGGTTGTCCCTCCCATCCAACTCTCTAATATTCATTGTCTTTTCAACTCTCATTTGTTTTGTTTGTTGCATACATTGTTTTATCTCCTCATTAACCTCCATGCTTGCTTTCTTGCAAGCATTCACATTCGTCCCCAAGCTTGCAATGTGTTACTTCAAAAGAAAAATGCCTCCTTTACACTTTTTTTGGTAAAATTGACACCTAACAAGATCACGATCCCAATAATCTATTAAAATCTCATATTTTCATCCAACATCTTTGGATTTAGGAGGCACTCTTGTTGTGGAACCAGAGACTTCACTTGTAGATATGGATGCAAAATGTTGACTATTAGAACATGTCCCTGATCCATGGTCTTCACGTGTTTGAGTTGAGACATGATAAAATATAACCTAAAATGAACCAAACTATTAAAATAAAAGAACAAGACAAAATGTTAAAAATCGACTCACAAAATGTTAAATATCAACTCTAAAAAATGAAAATGATATTAACAAACATAAATACCTAACCAAATATGTGCATGCTTGAAATAACCAAATAATAATAATAATAAACCAAAAAAATCACCTGCACACAGACCCACGGACAGGCGGCATCAATGGCAGTGGCGGCAGCAGACCGCGTTGATGGCGTCGACAACGATGTCCGGCGGTGTCGGCAACGGCAGGCATGGTTTTCCATCTCGCCGAGATCTCGCGAGAATCTCAGTCTCGCCAAAAGGCCGAGATACGAGATCGTCGAGATCTCACCCCATGTAGACTAGTCCATAAAAAAAATTTCTTCGAGGGGCTTTGCCCCCTGATACCCCCCACAAGAGGCGTTGCCCCTCTTGACCCCTACGACCTGAAAGTCAATCCGCGACTACTATGCACCCCGTTTATGATAGTGTAAACACATTTAATATATTTCACTATCACTTATACTATCATATAAAAATATGTTACAAGTTTAATACCATATTAGTATTTAAATAAGATTATATACAAGTTTAAATCTTTTAAAAGTACAAAGATCATCTTTTTGATATTGAAAGTGCTTTGTAATTGTTCATTCACACAGTTGATGTACAAAATGTGTTATATATTTTCATGTAAATTCATTGATGTACTCCTATTTTTATAAGATATTATGTTATATTTCATACATATATACATTTTGATCCAAGAATCTAAGATTCAATCTTTCGAGATTTTTCCGAGATCTCTTCTCTTTCACCCCCCTGAGACGAAACCAAGATCCGAGATGACAATCCTTGACGGCAGGCAAGGATTGTCGTCTCGGATCTCGGCTTCATCTCGGAAGTGTGAAAGAGAAGAGATCTCGTGAGATTCTCGGAAAAATCTCGGGAGATCGGATCTCGGATTTCATTTATGCACGGTATACTTTACCCAATGATTGCCATCTCACATCTATATTTTATCTCACGAAGATTGAAGATAAAAGATCTTGAAAAAATCTCAAGAGATTAGATCTTGGAAATATCAATCAATGTGCATGTTTAGATGTAGAATGTCATATAATCTCTTTAAAAAGGACAAGGGAACTCATATTAAATATTAAAATAAGTCATGAGAGAATTAAAAACATAATACAGAGATGGTGAACTATTGTTAGTATGAGACATACAAAGGATCTTATGTCAGACCAAAGTTTTATCTTGAACAATATAGATAGGAGATTGATAACATTTTGGGTCAATTGTACATATATAGTTATTAAAATATTTAGCTATGAAATTTTATCAAACAATAATGTTTAGATGAATATTTAGAAGGATTCCATAATAAAATTGACAATATAAGAAAGAAACTTAACAAAATCATCTAACAAGTTGGGGATAATAATAGGCGGAGAAGATCAAGGTATCACATGTACTACATAGATATTCTCGTTTCGGCAATCTCGTTTCTCGGACGCACGGAAGAAAAGAGATTCTCGGGAGATCTCGAGAGATTCTCGGGAGATCGCATTCCATGACGGCAGGCAGCATTGACGGCAGCGGCAGCACGCCCAGTGGTGTGCAGCGGCAGGTGGCATCAACGGCAACTGCAGCGGCGTCCGGCAACGTCGGCAGTGGCAGGTGGCATCGACGGCGGCGGCGGCAGCAAGAGAGGCGTGCGGCATCTGCAGCGGCACGCCTCTCCTGCGACATTGGGGGCGAACAAAACAGCAAGGGTTCCGTTCTGTCAAAAGGCTCGGACAGGAGGAGAGAGAGAACCGAAGGGGGTTTAAGTTAACCGGATCTAGTTCTTACCGGTTGGGATGGAGGCGGGTGAGGCACACCAAGCACCCAAGGCACTCGCCAAGGCGGCCGAGACACCAGAGGCGTTCGCCTCAGGCGAATTTGGGTAGAGCGAGGCGGTTTTCAGCCGCCTCGCCTCACCTCACCGCCTAGGCGGTTGAGGTGTTCGCCTTTAACAACAAAGATCACTAATGCACTGTTGGCATCCATTTTTTTCACAAAAGAAAAAGAGAGACAAATGGGCAGGCCCAAGAGCAGACCGGACAGCCCACATTTTGGCCAAAACAAGCCCAATCAGGAGCCCACATAGGCCCTATAAGAAGTCCATCATCCCATCCTAGAATTGGGCCCAATTCCATGCCAAAAACAGGCCTGTGCGCAGCCCCCCAGCCAGCCCAATTAACCCATGCCAAAAGGCCTGTGCGCAGCCCATATGCCAGCTCACTTGCGGTCTAGTGTGAACATGCCACACTGGCCCTCTTGCCACATCAGCAGCCACCTGCGCACTTGCCAATTCACACCCTTGGCTGGTTAATGGCGTGGGGAAGCCCAAAAGGTAGGTCAACATGGGAGAACTCAAGGATTAATGCATGGTTATTAAGTCTTCTATGGGAGAACTCAAAGGTCTGGTCAAGGCCAATTAAAGCAGCCTTGGAGAAGCCCATTGACCACCCCACCCAAGGCATCTACGTACACCACCACCTGGCCTTACATACCCCCCCATCTCCTATAAGAAGAGGGGGGCGCGCCAAGGAGAAGGGGGCAGTTTCTGGACGCCGACAGGCTGCTGCTGCTGCCTGCGACCAAGGAGGAGAAGAAGAGAAGAGGAAGGAGCTTGGTGCACCAACAGGGGCACCACCCTGCTGCACCTGCCACCTCCCCCTCCTGCTGCACCAGCTGCTACACCGGCTGCACCTGCTGCTGCCGCCCACAACCAGAAGAAGGAAAGAAGAAGAGGAGAAGAAAAGGTAGGGGCATACACATACTAACTATGTAGCCCTCTAAGGGCACCCCTTCCTCCCATTCTAAGTTCTCTTCTCGACCCCTCTCATGGCCTAAACCGGTCTTCATCGTCATCGGCAACCCATGACCCAGAAGATTGGTCCCTACTAGCCCCATTTCGGCCCAACCAGAGCCCCATCAATCAGGCCCCAGCCAGTCTCCGAACAGACCCCTGCCGGTCCACTTTCAGCTCAGCCCTCTCCATGGCCTAATCCGACCCACACATAGCAGAGTCTTAGTCCCTTTTGTTGGAAGCCCCCTCGGCCAACCATTCAGGCTCTAAACAATGCCCAGTTCGGCCCCCATATACAGTCTTTTTTCAGCCCATAAAAAGATGCTCCGAACAGGAACTATTCAGCCCCTCTCGCAGCTCAACCAAAGGCCATTTCATCCCATTGTTGGTGCCTGCTTCACCCACAGAAATCCCCCTCAAACAGGCTACTGTTCGACCCACTGAACAGCAACTTGTCCAGCTCATTCAATTCCCTAAGCTGCACCTGTTCTAGCCCATTGAGCACCCCCTTTAGCAGGCCATTTCTGCCCCTTTGCGCACCCCTTGGGCAGGTCCAAGGCCCCTCTGTTCGGCCCTTGATCTGACCCCTGTTCAGGCCCCTATGCAGCCTATATCCAGGCCCCCCCTGTCGGCCCACCTGCATCAGCCTTAAACAGACCTCAATCCAGGTCCATTTCCAGCCCAAAGTCGGCCCTCAATCCAGGTCCAAAACAGATCTCCTTGTAACCGGTTTCCTACCCCTTTGTGGTTAAACTATCAGCTCCCTTGCGGCCCATTCCAACAGACTTCAATCAAGTCCAGAAAAGGATCCACAATCGACCCATCTCCCACTCCTTATACAGTCCCATAGCTGACCTATGTTCAGTCCCTATTTAGGCCCCTTCGCGGCCCAGACAGCAGCCCCCATGTGGCCAATATCTGTCCCCTTTTGCGGTTCAGCCCAGCAGACCCCTAAACAGGTCCTGTTCAATAAAAAGGAAGGGAGATTGATGCCCCTCTGGATAGCCCCACCGCGGCCTACAGAAGAGGGCAGCAGCAGCTCCCATCCAAGCAAAGAAGAAAAAGGCAGCAAGGCAGTGCCGCACCGTCCAGTACAAGCGCAGAAGCTCACCAATTTTCCAGCATGGTGGGCGGGGGCGATGTCCCGGACCCTCTCGGAATCCGTACGACGGGCCGATTGTTTTGTCCGGGCGGGTCCTTGCCCTACCACCAAGATGGAGGAGGGGCGCACAAGCCCAATAAGCAGGCCCTTCCGGCCCAAGAAGACTGAAGACCGGCTTTGAACGCCGATGGAACTCAAACCGGCCCGAGTGGCCTTTTGAAATAATAAAAAAAAACAGTAATGTAACTAAAAATGAAATGGACGGCTCCCCCGGGTACGCCCCGGGATGTTGATCCGGACGTCGGCGCGGGCATGCTCCCGTAGCCGGTGATCCTTCCCCCAATGTTGGCTAAGTCACCGACTAGCCTTGATTGGATGGGTAAACTTTGCCAAGTTAGAAACTTGTCGGCATACCGTTGTAATGCCGAAATTTTTCTAAGTCGGTAAAGAACCTAAATTGGGGGAAGGATCACCACTCATCACACACCGATGTATTTCCCCTCATCTTTCAATAAAATGAACTTCGATGTCGACTTGTGATGTTTAAAGCTGGGCATTCAAAGGTGGCCCGATGGGTCGGAGGCGATGCAAACCGCCAAACTAAAATAATGAAAACCAAAACAAAAATCTGAAATCTGTAATTTAAGCAGCAAAGTCAGCCTTTAGGCAGTCTGCAAATAAAAAAAGAGGGGCAGACTAGTTTCTGAATTGGGATTCCCCTGCCACACTTGCAGGACTTCACGCAGGCCTCTCTCTCTCATTCTCAATTCGGTCCACCTACAGGTGCCCACAACAGGCCCACTTCGGCTCCTTGCAACTAGCCCACTGGATTACCCTTCAACAGGCCCATGAACAGCCCCTGTCCGGCCCACCTGCTGGCCCTCGCTCGGACCACCAACCAGAGCCCAGTTCGGCCCAACAACAGAACCCAATTCAGGCCCATGTCTGGCCTCAATCGATCTCCATTCCAGCCAGCCTGCAGAACCAAAAGAAGGCCCCCTGTTCTGGCCCACAATCGGGCCCACAAACAGCCCCTTTTCCTGGCCTTTGTCCAAGTCCATAACAGGTCCCTTCAAGACCCAATTCGACTCACCGGCAGGGGCCTTGAACAGACCCTAATCTAAGTCCATCTTCAGCCCAAATCCGGCACCCAGTTAGCCCATGTTCGGTACTCAATTCAGGTCCGAAAATAGGCCCAGTTTCGACCCGCTAAGCAGACCCAGAACCTGCTCAAAAAGCCTGCTGCAAGACAACCCCTCTGCAGCCCCATCCAGAACACACCTACACAGGCCCCAATCGGTCCATTCAAAGCCATCTGAACAGACCTCTTAAGCAGGTCCGAAGCTGTCCCTTGCTCAGCCTACGTTGAGATCCTAGAACCGATTCCAAATCGACCCTGTGCGCAGGCCCATTTCGGTCCATCTTAATCCATTCACTCCAGCCCCTTTGTGGCTCGGTGGAATCCCAAATCAAGCCCCTCAAAATCGACTTCCAAAAGTCAACAAACAAATCAATAAAACAAACCCGAACCAAATCGGTTTGCATCTCACCGGACCCAAAAGGCCGCTGCCCTTTTGAGTTCTTTACCTTTTTGTGGATGTGCATGTCTCCGAAAACAGGTTGCCACGACGGTTAATCAAAGGCGTTCGAGCCGTTGTTCGATGTAAGTTAACGTCGGATATTCGCACCATCCGGCGGAGAAGGGTCAAAAATCAAATTTTTCAAAGAACCCGAACCTCGGTTCTAATATTTTTAAACTATCACCGGACTACCTAATATTTTTAGGATATCACATATTTTCCTAGAAATGTCCGGAGATGTCTTTCTTTCTAAAAGAACAGACGCAGAAAAAAAAGAGAGGTTCACACATGCACCAAATCCTATTAGAACTCCAAAGTTAGACGTGCTTGGACAAAAGTAGAACTAGGACAAGTGACTTCATGAGTCCTCGTGTTGCACTGCCTAAGTAGTTAAAATCAATTTTTAAGGCTGCCCGCAAACATGGGAGCAATTCAAAGATGCAGAATGCAACAAAATGAGTAATTTAAAATATGATCATCCCCACATGATGCAATTTTATCTTTCTTAGGATGCAACAAAATGAGTAATTTAAAATATGATCATCCCCACATGATGCAATTTTATCTTTCTTAGGATGCAACAAAAGAAGGATAGAGACTTGAACCATGCCCCCACAAAAGTACTCTGGGGCTCCCAAACAACAAAGATGGTCACGAGTACATCAGAGAGCACATATTCTAAGATGAAATATGAAATAAAACCACTGCAGAATACCTTGATATTCAGGCTATTCATATTCTCAGTTATGCCCTATTCCTCCATGAACAGCACTCCTAAACATAATGCTGCTTAGTTGTCAGAAGGAGCTCTCAAATTTCCTATTGTTTATGGCTGTCCATATGCTCCGTAGAAGTGCTGAAAGAAAAACTTCCCAGATGCGCTGTTCCACTCATTCATGTTTTCTGGACAACCAATTAGAAAAAAACGCTAAGAATTTGGTGTCAACCCAAAGACCTAACATAGGTACTAAACGATACCACATTTTAAGGATAAGTGCTTTTGATCTCTTCATACAGCCCACAGAAACAGCAAACCTTGTCCTTCAGATTCATGATCCAAGACAATGTAGCTGATGAATGTAATCTTTTCTACCAATCTTTCAAAAAAAACGAACTTAATTTTCAGTGGTATCTTTCTTTTCCAAACTAAGCTTAATCAGCCTTCACACCACCCAGGGTCCATTATATTGACAATGGGTCTAAAAAAAATTTCCATTGAAGTTCCAATTCCAAATTTTCATCCACCATATTGTGATTGATGGAAAATTGCCAGATAGAGTTCAACAGCTTAGAAAACTTCAAACATTCACTGCACATCAACTTCCTACTAAAAGTAAGAACCATCTTTTTGTGCTAGCATTGTTAACCCAACACTCACCCACCAAACACATTTTGCTATTAGCAACTCAATATAGTTCCAGAAAAAAGAATTTTAAAGCCACTGCCTTACCAACAGTCTAACCAGAACCTTGTTTGCCTAGCATTCCCAATCTAAATGTGTAAATCAGCTGATAAGATAGAGATGTAGAGAAAACTGTCTTTTCATATCTGCGACATTGTGCTGCAGGCACAAGTTTATCCACCCAGATGGACTCCAGCCAATGCTTCTCACCACTAAGGCCAAAGAGATGACTGATCATTGTACAGCTTTAATAGACACTTAACAAAAAAGCATTTACAGCATAAAAGGAATTGAACCCCAACCCTCGAACCTACTCCCACTTGACAAGGAGTCCCACTCTAGATAAATATTTATTGTCTTTCCAGAAGAAGGCCGCCCTAGCAGCTTACAACTTATCACAAATTCCTATAGAACCTTGAAAATAGACAAATAATAAAGGATATCCTAGAAAGCACCATGGACAATATCCAATTTCCACGGACGGGCTGATAATGAAATGACTATCCAGCCTTGCAATTTAGTATCTATCTTCCTTGATCCATTCCTCCTTTAAAGCCTTGGATGAAAATGGAAGTCCTGAATATTTGCTTGGGAAGTGGCCTTCATGAATTCCAACCATCCTAGAAATCGCTGAAGCTACATCCTTGGACACATTCAGCCCTACCACCTTGCTTTGCTGAAGCTGATTATCAACCCTGAAGTAGTTTAAAATATATATATATAATTAGAGCTTTTAAATCAAGCTCCTTGTCCAAATCAGCAGCTGTGAAAAGCAGGGTGTCATCCATGTACTGAAAAAGAGTGGCATGCACCTTTTTTATCTTTCCACTTTTACAATTTCAATATAACCATGATCCACTGCCCATGTCCAAAGTTTACTGAACACTTGACAACCCAAAACAAAAAAATAAACTGACAAAGGATCCTCCTGTCTAAGACCTCTGGACGAGGCAAAGAGTCTGGCTGGTCAACCATTCACCGGAACCGAAAATCTGCAGTGTTTAGACATGCATTGATCCACTCATCTGGAATCATCCTACCCTTTAGGAAAAGTAGGTCAATCCCCATAGACCAGTGTAGCTAAAAGTTATCTAATTTGGTTAGATACCTTAGTAAAATTTCTCATACAACCCTCACAAGACTGATCGGCAGAATTATGCAGTATTTTAACTTCCAAACATTTGGAACATGCTGAATGAAAAGAGAAAATGACAACTAACAATCATTAAAGATATTCCATACCTGCATCAGACGACCATCATTTGCACATGATTTTAGGTGATTGCAGATATGTGCCATCATACTATCTAAGTTATCTAGCTTTTCGGAAACTTTAATGCCTTCAGGACAAGCTTGAGTTCCTCCCTGAATATGTGGCAACAATGTTTATTCCCCATTGAACTGGTTAGCAGGTGATCTTATTAGTAAAATACAAAAAAAAATGACAAACATTCTAAAAAAACCTGTCCGGCATCACTAGCGCACTCTTGTACATCCTCAAGTTCCATGTCAAATACACCTTTACTGTAATCTTCTTGAAGAATTTCTTCCCAACTTATCTCCGACTAAAATTCACATTAAGAAGTCCATATGTGAAACATGTGCAGAAGATAGGAAAGTAAAACTATAGAACCAATCAAACATAAGGAACAAAAGACGACTTACATCTAAATCCATTAGCTTATCCACCAAAGCCTTCAATAACGAACTTCCAATGTACTCCCCAACCATACTACTCTCCAGTTTCAACATGCATTCAACATACAAGATGATGTCCTGTGAAAAAGAAAATATTCAAGAGATAAATTGCCATCATAACACCAATATCCACACCCTCATTCTATCAAACAAAACTATAGTAGACAATTAGAATGCATGTTTTCGCTCTGTGCAATCTGAATATGGGTCTCTTCAATGTGACCTTAAAAGTTTTTCCATTCATTAAAATATTATGCAAAGAGATACGGTTATGCTGTCAGACATAAGAAAAACAAAAATAGACATCTAACTTCGAGTATTCAATTTCCTTCGTTTAATGAATTAATAACATTTATGAACTTCATAAGCCCAATTCAAAAATGCGCCACAATTGTAAATGCTCCAAAAATCAGAAATCAAGTAGACCATTGTGGATAAAGTCATAAAACACCAAGTAGAAGATGTGGATCTTATAGACAGGACTGTGAAAAAGATGTGTCAATAAAGTACAGATTCAATCTTTCCATATTCAAACATTTATTTGGATACGATTCAGTTTGGTGAAGATCATTAAGGCACACACATATTTCATAACCAAAAAGAACTTATGTGCTCGTACCTTGTTTGAGCTATATCTTGGCATTTCTTGTATGATTATTGGGCATAACCTCTTAGGAGTGAGAGGGACTAACTGAGTGATAGTTTGCAGTGCTAAAAGAATGCGATCCACAACATCACTTTTCCTTGCCAGCCATTCAAGCTCACTTAACTGTTCTTGCAATTTTCGAGGTGGTAAGAAGTTTCTAACAAGCATATCCAAACACCCATCAAGATATACACCACTTGAAGTAGCCTGAGCATGTTTACAAAATGTCAATACACATGCATATGAGAGCATTCACAAAAAAAGGTAAAATTCGTACCAAACAAATGATGAGATCAACCAATGCAGCTCTAAAATCCGTCCCACGTTTCCACATACTCATTCTGAATATCTGCCGCAAACAACTAAATGAGAGACTATACACAAAACTGCCAGAGAATAAAAGGTAAGAGGAGTTCACTCACCGAAACGTATAGAGACCGGTGATGATCTGGATCGATGTACAAAACCACTCCAGAAAGTGCCTTCAAAGCCGCCTAGATGAAAAGACAGCAAGATATCACAATTTGGGAAGAAAGTAAATACCTTAATGAATTCAAGCAAGCACAAGAAAAGAAGAATGTTCACCACAAGCAAAGCGTCGTGATCAGGTCCCATCTTCTCAGTCGGTTCCAGCACTTCATACAAAAGCCAGTCATACTGTTCCTTATCACCCTGTTTCCAGCAAACATGAGGCGCACGACAGCTCAAGTGATAGGCAAGGTTCAAACATTGCATAATTGCACTGAGTGGATTAAACTGTGATTAAAACCAGGTGACTGTCCACCGTGACCCGGGAACATGCCGAACCCACATTCTAGACACTGAAGAAAGCGAGCATGCGTGAAACGGGAGACAGTATCCCACGGTTTGTTAAGAGAGTATGCTTACCTGTGCTACAGATTGAAGGGCTCGGCGCACATGGGAGGCGACCTCGTAATCGGTCAAGATTCTGCCATCCACAAGTGCCCCGCCCATATCCATCTCACGACGGTGGTTGTCGGCGAATTTCACGGCCCCCATGAATTCCTCGGAGAGAAATCCCAAGAAGAACGCCTGTTGACCCAACCGGGAAGCAGCGGCGGCGAACTACTCTCGCGCGTCCCCTCGGGTTTCGACGGCCTCGCCTTCTTCACTTTTTGCTTTGGGTTCCACTCCCCTTCTCGTGTCTCTCTGGCCACACAAGAAAACCGCGCTTGTGTCGGGGGCGGCGGCGGCGGCGGCGAAGGTGATGGCCAGCGTCGGCGTTTTCCGCGCAGGAGAAGGGCAGGTCGAAGGCCTTCCCCTCTCGAGCAGATCGGAGGGACGGTGAAGTTTATGCTCGAGTCACGTTTAGGGCTTCTTTTTTTTTCAAAATAGAACGATTTAATTTTTTATGAAAATAACATCGTTTACAAAATATTTAATAATTTATGGGGTGTTTGGTTGCATGATAATGTAAATTTTAATTTTAATTTTTAAAAATTGTAAGAAAACTTGTAAAAAAATGTGTTCGGTAACCATGACAATTTTATGTTTTAAAAGTGATTTTCTTCTTAAACAAAAAAAGATGGTCTCACCTCTTTCTTTTTTCTTGTGGTCCCCCACTTCGTTTGGTCATGTATGATAGTTACTCTTTTTTGTAATCACATCCCTCCAAACATGATAATTTTATGTCATGAGTTAGTTCACTTTTTATTTTAATACAAATTTTTATCATCAAAATGTACAAAAAAATTATCATGCAACCAAACACCCCCATTAGCATCGTCTCAGAAACCGTGAAATGGGTGATTTCGAATCACAATTTCTTTTCGAGAAAATGTACAGAAAGTCCTTACTTCCCCGGTAGATCTGTTTTCAATAACACTTCAAAAGTTATCCGCTTTTTCAAACATTTTACCTTCTCTGAGAAAAAGTCCTTTTAATCTTTTTTTTAAAATGCTCAACGTGTATGACTTTTTTATTGGTACTCGATGGGCATCGATAATTATCTAAAAATACAAAGAACGTACAAGATTGATAATATATTTCTTCTAAAAAAATTTTGAACCCGTTTCAATCACATTGATGATAGATGACAATTTCAACCCATTTCATAAAAAATCTTTACCTTCTCTTAGTTTATATATGTTTTTTAGGTTATATATATACTTCAAATCTTTTCAAACAAAATATATATATATACTTCAATTCACAGCTCTCGGGCCCATCTCCATTGCTAAAATCTTCTTCGGAGGCCCATGCTCTCCAAATGTTGGACAATTGTAGGATCGAAATTGGGATCGGTGGGTACCGATCCAATCTACATCAGATTGAATCGGATAGAATCCAGCCGATCCAATAGAAGAAAATCGATACAGAATCAGTAAGCAAAAAAAAAATAACGATTCTGATTCCAGACCGATCTTGGTCGATCCCAGTCGATCCGACTGGAATAGAAAAAAATATGATCCGATTCCGATTCCGATCCGATCCTGACTGATCTGGACCAATTTTGTTGGAGTTTTTTTCTGGATCGGTCATTTGATCATGAATTAGATCGGCAACGGCCAATCCGATCCAAGTATTGGTTCCGTGATCCATGATTGTATCTAAGAGTGTCGACTGGGCGGGCCTGGGCTGGCCCAGTCCAAGCCTATCACAACCCATTGTTGATACAGCCCAGCCCAAGCTCGTCACAACCCATGGTATTTTTAGTGTCATTTCATGGGTTTATAACCCACAAAGATTATTAAAAGCCCACGAACCCATTGACGGCCCGTTCCTCTCGTGATTTTTTATTAAAGATATTTTTGTTAATGACATTATTACCTTTATCTACATGACGTACGGGAACAAAAACATTCGGTCAAAATGGTTAAGTGCAGAAATTAAAAAACGTGGGCATTTCAGTAATATATCCATCTCCCCCACCTCACGTTTCCAAGGAGGAAAACCCAAACAACATTAGAGGCGGCGACGGACGGACGGACGGTGGCTCCTAATGTGCTGCGCAAGCTAGCAGGCTTCGGAGGTTCCTCGCTGGCTGAAGACACAAGCGGCCTACGTAGACGAGCTTTTCACGGGCCGATGGGCTTAGATCGGCAGGCTTTGCTGATTTGCCTAAAATAAGAGATGAGGCTTGAGATCATTTATTTTAGCCCTCTTAAATTTCTTAAGGGCCTGAGCCCGACCTGCAACGGGCCTTTTTACGGGCTAACGGACTCAGCCCGTCTGTTTGACATCCCCAATTGTATCTAGCCGAGTCCACAAGTCACAAAAGCTACTTAGCTTTTCCGAACCTTCCTCCTCCCTTCTAAATCCTTGTGGCCTTTACCACCCCCATCGCAATTTCTGACCTGAACAAACTCCCTCCTCTTTACCCATCATTTCGGCAGGTCAAGAAGGGAGTTGCAGGTCCTCTCCTCCTGTTCCTACCCAACTCGGCAGAGTACAGATACTGCTCTGTACAACAGGAATCAGCTCGTGAGCACCCGGGCGGTTCTTCCGCAGAAAGATGGTCATACTTCCTACCTCAAGCCAAGGAGATACATTGTGGTCAAGGCAGCTAGATATGAAACATATGTTGAGACCTCACTTTTCCATGAATGTAAAAACAATTATTAATCTTTCCAATGTTTCAAGAATTACATGCAAATGCGCTGCGTGTCCTGGATATATATATATTTATATATATATGTGCAAGCAGGGGCTCGCTCGGTGCATGTAAGAACCAGACTAAACAATTATTCTCCACCTTCAGCTCGACATTCTGAAGGTCAAGCACAACATTAGTTTTTTGATTTCACACAGAAGAACCAGACCAAATTGTTTGAAGAACAAAAACTGGAAGAAGAAGAAGATGATGATGGTGGGTGGTAATAGTTCTTCGTGTTAGAGAATAAAAATGGCGCATCTTCAGGGCTGCTCACCTCCATGGAGAAGAGATAGAAGCACAGCTGATGCCCTGGATATTGGAGGAAGATGTGTTATATAGATACATGCTTCTTCTTTGCATGTGGGTGTGCATATATATATAGAGATGAAAGAAGGTGTAAGAGGACAAATGGACGAAAAAAAGGGGACCTATCCCTATACGTCTCTCTCTCTCTCTCTCTCTCTCTCTCTCTCTCTCTCTCTCTCTATATATATATATATATATATATGTATGCTGTGTGATTGGCTTCACCAAAGAGATAACGAAACTGTTCCCGAGAAATGCAACTGCGGCTAATTGGGATTTGATTGTGCTTAATTATATGTACATGGATTTGAAATTAAAACCGTCTTTAATTTCTGTGCATGCAAATGTGTATACATGATCTGATGTAGTAAAAACATAGGGCTTTCTTAAAAGAAGTGACTCATTTTGAGCACAGCTCTAGCTAGGCCTACTTGGCTCGGTTTTCTATTTAATTTTTGGAATGTTCAGTAGGATCAAATTGCGCTGTATTTTATAACCATACTCGGCTTGATAATAAAAATTCGATTTGTGTTATCACTTACAACCTGTTCATTTATATAGGTCTAATTTTTTGCTTTATTTTTGCCTCTCCTTGTATGATTTGACAATATGTTTATTTAAATTTAACAAAGACAAAAATAATATTTATAATTAGCACTCCATATCGATGAAGAATGGATGTTAAATTCACAACAGGTTTAAATCCTTGATCAAGCTGATGAGAATTGAGAAGTGATTTGTTTATAGTATAGCTTTAAATTTATTCTTATTTATATCTTTAAATTTATCTTTATTTACATGTTCAATTATATTTTAGTTATATGACTATGTAAGTAGATGAATAATATATTTAAAAAAATAAGTCAATATAGGATAAAAAATATTATAAAAATATATACTTATCCTTGAATTTATGGTTGTCATATCAACCATAAATTATAATCATTTTTAAATTATTCTTATCGATTTTATGTTTCAAAACCCGATATACAATATGTATTTTAAATTAATTATTTATATAATTTTTATTATGTTTATCATTCTAAAATTTTATATTAAAAAATTCTTGAAAATGAATTCTAAAAAATTTAATATTTTTTAAAATTCAATAATTATCAAAAATTAAATTTATAAGCGTCAAGGAAATAGTCTACGGTGTTCAGTCCGAAAAATGGCAATTGGATGGAGAACAGAGATGCCAAAATTCCTGATGTAGAGAGTCAACCGGTTAACATTTTCTTGACTGTCCATTTTCCAGGCATCCAAATATAAGAAATGATGGAGTTTTCCTAAAAAAATGATCCGAGAACTTATTTTACAAGCAAACAAACAGACTCCATCGCATTTCTTATATAATTTTTTATTATATAATTAAAATAATGGGGTGTTAATTCTTAAAAATAAAGGCCATTAGTCTTTGATAGGCATTAGGGACTATCAAGATTGTTCTTAAGATAAAGTCTATCTCGGCCTTGGATAAGCGTTAGAGACCCTTGCCATTGTTTTATAAACTACGTACGTTAGCTTCTTTCTTATTCTTGGTACCCAGATGCAATGGTTTGCCCACTTTACGATCATCTCTTTCCAATTCAACTACCCACCGCTAGGGTGTAAACGGTTCGGTTCGGTTCGGTTTGGGCGTTTTTTTTCCAAACTGAAACCGAACCGATAAGTGGAACCGAACCGAACCGAACCGGTTCAGTGAAGCCTGAACCGATTGTGGTTAGGTTCGGTTCGGTTCGGTTCATCGGTTTAATGTATATTTAAATAAATATAAATAAACATAAAATAAAATATACATTATAATAATTATTTAAGATTAATACGAAGACTAATACTTTATTTATAATATATAATTATATGTTTATACTAATTAACTTAAATTTATATTAATATATATTTAAAATTGTTATAATATATATTTAGATGTAATATAATATGTAAATAGAGTGGGTCAAACTTTACCAAATCGGGTCAACCGGTTTACCGGTTCGGTTCGGTTTGGGGAGATGCCGAACCGAACCAAACCGATAAGAAATTATCGGTTCGGTTCGGTTCAAGAAACCGAATGGATAACCTGTCAAACCGAACCGAACCGAACCGATCGGTTCGGTTCGGTTTACCGGTTTTACTTGAACACCCCTACCCACCGCGGGTGCCAACGCCGGAGCCAACGACGGGACCAAATTAGAAGCTTTATTTTTCGTGTAAAAATAAACATTTTAAAAGTTATTAAAGTAAAATATGCTTGTCTGTATTTTAACAGAATACGATTTTAAATGATCAAATCAATCACATATAGACACAAATCGTACGCTTCGATAAAATATTATTAGAGTTAAACTAAATAAAATTGATTCGATCTAATTTGGTTTGAAAAAAAAATCAAAACAAACCAAATCAAATGACACCTCTCCGGGCTACTACAAGATGGGCCCATATTGGGCTGTAATATTTGGTTGTGTTTTGGGTCGGTGAAAACTAATCGTGGCCAGCAGAGTCCGGTAGTCCTGAGGGGACGGTTTCTAGTGAGGATCGAGCGGCCCGCGCACGAAACAACACGTCTTTGGCCACTCGACCACGTTGTCTGAAAAAACAACTAACGGCGGCCAAAGCTAGAAACATTCCACTCGAAACCCTGACCTCTCCAAATAAGAGGATTTACCACTGCTTGTCATCAACACAAGGGTGGAAGGGCTCAAGCTCACGACCCCTTCACCCGGGGAGGTGTTCAATATAGGCAGAGGGGCGTCTTTTTAATACGCAAAGGTGCTTGCTTGGAGCCCTTCACCATATTGAGCACTTCCATCGATATCAATCTCGAAATTGATATTGCTATAAATCATCAAAAAAAAATGTGGCCATCGTATTGAACCACTTGAGCTAAACAAAGTATGATACCATAAGTGTTCACCTGTATCAATTTTGATTTCGATATTCAATCATCTACAAATATCAATATCAAAATTATTTAACGTAATTTTTGATACTCTAGCCAAATAAAACATTAGTCGCCTTCGAGGGTGGTTCGGATGTTGAATGCACTTGTATTAAATTTTTTGTGATATTATATGATATCGATACTTGCGAAAGATTCGTCACCAATATCAAATTCGATACAGATAAATATTTACTACCTACGTATCATAACTTATTTACTTTGAAATTTTGAATATTGACAATGATAGCCAAACACCTATTTGATGATCTGTATCGATGTCAATTTTAAGATTGGTAGTGATTAAGATGGTCAATACAGTAACCAAATAAGGCCTAAATTATGTAACCGAGAACTAAACTACAAGCTTTGAACTTCATTCATCAAGAGGCATTAACAATCTCATTCCTGTTTCAGACAGATAAATCACATATTCGATGATATAAACAGATCCCAATACAAGATGGCCTAATGGTAATGGGCCCAGAAATCTCCAACGTGGTATCATCTCAAACACAAATTTTAATGATTGTTTTATTTATATAGTAGAGATTTTGCCCGTAAAAGTGTATTTTACTATAAACAATATTAAAAAATTGAGTTGACAATCATGATTAAATATACTTTTATAGAGAAATCATTCCCGGAAGGAAAGGAACTTCACCTCTCTTTATGTTCAGCTTGTAGTCGCACACCATTTTTTGATGTGATATATATATATATAGGATAACAATAGAAGTGAAAAATCTTGTTATCTGACTCTATAACTCCTCTATTTATATATAATTTTCAGCAGTAAAAAAGTCTACGCGGTTTTACTCAGAAGACATGCATGTTTTTTTATTCATATATCACTCCATGTTTCAAAAGCGCTTTGTTTTACTAAAATAATATATCCATTATACACTGTTGACGCAAAGGCCCTCCATCCATGCTTTTCTGATTGGGATTGTCCCAAGTCAAAAAGTACACCCTTGGCATCCATGTTCTTGAACTTCTTTTCTTGGGGGGGGGGGGGGTTGTAAACATCTAGTAAAGTGATCATTTGTGAGTGGAATGAATATTCTTCAACTCAAACGTATCCTAACATGACATATAATCTCTTGGAAAGATCGCAGGCCTTTCAAGTATCACATCACAACTCAAATACAAATTCAACTCCGAAAGATCTTTGTGTTAGTCTCCTTTCAAAGCGGTCTTTTGTGAAATAAGGTCTAGCGTGACTCCCCCCCCCCCCCCGTTCACAAGCCCCCATACACAGACAGAAGAAAGCAAACAAAAAAGGAAGGAAAAAAAAGAGTGCTTGACTACAAGAAAATGCTGAAGTCCTTGAAAGAGGAAGTGACCAACTTGAAAATAATCTCATCCGGGGGGGGGGGGGGGGTGTTCTCAAAGACATTCCCTTCCTTGCAAGCTGATCTTCTAGCCCTTCCATAAAAGATACACCTTGATGTTCAGAGAGAGAGAGAGAGGTGCTAATTAAGTAAGCGGGGAGAACGTCTCAAGCTCTCTAGTCGGTCACGAAGGACCCTCTCATATCATCTCTCTCTTCTGTATACAAATTCAACTCCGCAAAGAACTCCAAGCCCCCGCCTGGGAAGCTGCACACGCAGCCCCGTCCCCAATCATCGCTCTCACTCACCTGTCTCTTTCTCTCTGTGTATGCATGGATACAAGAGAAAAAGGAGAACATTGTGTGTGTGTACGAGAGAGAGAGAGAGAGATTGATATGTATACACTACGACTTTTAAGAAGGAAAAGAATGCGCGTAAAAGGGGAGTAGCTCAACCTGAGCAGCTGCACAATGGGTCCTCCCTTCGAAGCAGTCATGGGTCCTTCTTGGTGCCGGAGCAAGCCAGAACAACGCAAGAACGAGCCCTGGCCGGTTAAACGTCTGAGTGTCTATCGTCGTTTATCACAGATGGAATCCGGCCAAGTCATGCATACATTATATTAAGGGAAAATTACCACTAGGTCCATTTAAGAAAATCAGTTTATCAAAAAGTCCATTGACCACATTTTCATCCCCTTCAGTCCGTTGACATCGAAAACCATTACCACCCGGTCCGATTTCGTGAGAATAGGTCCCCAAATGCCAAATGTACCCTTTGCCCTACCCCTCGCATTCAGACAACACTTGGCGCTCAGCCATCCCTTCCGTTCCATTCCGCTGCGACAAGCGGTGTGGGGGTCAGGCAGCGCTGAACTAGGGCTTCGGAGGTGTCAAACGAGCGGTGACTTGAAGAGCACAATGCAGAACTTCCGCCCCGACAGGCTTCCGGGAAAGGGCAGGTTCAGGTCCGTCTTCAAGGGTTCGTCTCCAGATGTGTTCCTCGCCGCCGCGAAGCCCAGCACCAGGAGGCGTTTCAAGGTCACAAAGAGCGGCTGGTGAATGTTGTGCAATGTTGCGTGTTCATCTTCGTCCCCTTCCCCAATCTGTCGATACGTCATCAATGTATTATTTAAGCTACCGGCCGATCTGTCAGCAGGCGGAAGTCAAGAAGACATCGGCAAGTTTCGTCATCTGAGCGTTGTCTAGTTGATTGGGTATCGGCATCGCATAGAGGAGGAACAGCGGCTTCTAGTCTTTAATTACTCTGCTTTGGAGTTATTTGTTTATGCTGTAAAATCTTATCCCTCTCCGTTTTGACATGATCCATCACTTTAATACTTGATTCGATTACGCTGTGAATTCAAGCCATCTTGATTTTGACATGATCCATCACCCGGATAAATATTCATTTAATTAAAATAACATTTATTTTACTTTTTATTTCTAATGTCAAGAGAAAATCATGCTTTAGGCCCTTCTTCAACATGGAGGAGGTAAAAGAGACATTTTCAAATCAAAATAGAGTGAGTGTGATGATATTTTAAAAAAATGGATCTAGTGATAAAGTGTTTTTGAAAACGGACCTAATGATAAAGTGCTCCCCTTAAAACGGACCTAGTGTGCATTTTGCCTTATATTAATTATATACATATATATATATATATGATGCAGTAGACAATGGGGGGCAAGTCTTAATTTCTTGGGAGGGGAAAGCTCACCTACGCCGTTGTCGTACTGAAGTCGGTCAAGCAATACCGTTTTCATGCCAGCCTCAGTCCTGGAGATTGTTTATCTTGTAACTTGTTCTCTTTTACTACGACGTCTGACCTCCCAGTACTTTTACAGGTGGCGTTTGGCAGAGATTCCGAAGAAGATTCTCGACGGAACAACTCAAATTTGTAGTCGAATACGACCATATTTGCATTAATTTTCGTGTTTTGAAAATAGAGAGAAAATTTTAAGAATTAGAGAAAGAGATAGAATAATGTTGACACGGCAATTAACGAGAGAGAAAATATTTTTATGGAGAATTTTTTCGTCGATAAAAAGAGGTCTGAGACTAATCTTTTCTCTGGTGTCGACTGGGGTGGAAATCTCCATTTTTATTTTAATACATACTAACGTAATAAAGCCTCCATTTTAAGAATTTGGAACAACTTTTAACTTCTTATTTCAAATGAAGCAATAAATCTTGTTCATTTCTGAAGTTTAGAGTACCTATTCAAATATCCCTACTATTCAATCATTAAACCTTTCAAAGTTTTTTTTTAATTACCGACCTTACTTTATCATGATATTGTATATATGCTCGTCAAAATCAAATAGGCTATTTGATTTCATATCACATTAGGTGTCACACTGTGATAACAGTATTAAACATCTCTATCATGATTAATTAATATTAAAATGGATATTAATATAGATCATCAGGGTGTCTTTGGCTATTAACGTCAATTCTGCAATTTCTAGTACTTCAAAGCACCAAGGGCCAATTTGGTATAGTCTTATCAAATGTAAATCGGTAGCGATAAAAATCATTAATAAGTGCTTAGTTATCAATATCAATATGAAAAATCTTAGTACAAATAAAACATGTCATGTAACAAAGTACTTGCTTGTATCAATATGAATTTCAAAATTGGCGTGATATCATTGTTTTTGTTATTGATTTACTCTATTCCCCAGCTAAAAACATCAATATCAACATTAATTTAGTTTCATTCTAGTACCCTGATTAAACAAGGCATTATATGTTAGATGCATTAATGAGTTCCAAACACACTAAAGCAATTAAAACTATATTAATATTTTTATAATGTCTAATTCTCCACTCAGTCCCAATGTCCCTGCAAGGGTCCTTTATTATGTGGTTCTGACAAGTTCTGAGGACAATATCTACCTTCTTAATCTAAGTATATGTTCTAAAATGACTGTAGACTGATAATGATTTGTTTTCCTTTCATATTACCAACTAAAAAGGGAAGCACATTACTCTCAAAATCTTAAAATTGGCCTTTTTCAGGGACTCTTTCAGGCCATAGTTTAAAATTATCCAACTTTTAATAACTAAGAATAAAAAGGAGCGAATGCGGGTGTGCAGCATCTCAAAAGAAGGGCACTCTTCCCTCTCTTTGAGCCTGTTAAAGGCATCCCACTGAAAGATACTCTAACTTTGCCCATCAGAATTTAGTCTTCTTTTTTACAAAAATAACTGAAGGTCATAAATTCAACGGTAGTATGCATGTGGGATAATAATAGCAGTTTGTGTTCTGCTCCTTTTTTAGGGAGCTAGGTGAATCTTGATCTTAACATAAAGTTAGATCATGGTGCAGACCACAAGAAATATTTTCTAAATAACATGATCCTTCAACTGCTTGATTAATGTGAGATCCTCACCGAAAGTTAACATTCAAACTTGTTGCAATTTTTTTCGATATTTACCCACTCCATTAAAATAAATTAATTTTTAGACAAAGAATATGATATATATATATTTACTAGTTTATAGTATGCTGATCACATATTTTTAGTTAAATGGACTTTTTTTATGGCAAACATGTTTAACCAACACGATATGTACCTAGGTATAAAGAAAATTGTGTATTTTTTATATTAATTGTGGTCTTGTTCAGCTTATATAGTCACATTTTGCTTGTAATCAAAGGTGTGAGACAGGTGAATCCGGCCATACCCATTTAGGGGTGTACACATCTTGGTTTGGTTATGTTTGGGTCTGTTTAAAAAAAAATTTCAAATGAGGACGTAACTTTCAAAGATATGGTATTAACCATAATGAGGGCATATCTCTTTTTAATATTTAGATAGTAATGATTGAACTTTAGGTTAGGTAAGAGAGTTAGACAGACTGGTAATCTTGTCTTATTTCACAACTTACAGAGTTCTAAAGAGCTGGATATTAGGTACCACTGTTAAATTTGAATTTGATATTGATATAAATCATCTTTGGCTATTGATATCAATTTGAGCTTTGGAATACGAGCAAGGCCTGAATTGTAGTACAAAGTGTCGACTGGTACCAATTTTGTCATTGATCTCTAAAAAATCTTTAGAAATATATAAATATCAACATTAACATAATATTATTTTTAATACTCTAACCAAACAGCGCATAAGATGATATATGAACAACCACTGATCTAACTCTAATACTGTGATTATCTTAATTTTTACTTGTGGGGTGTTTGGTTGCATGATAATTTTTTGTACACTTTCATGATAAAAAATTGTATTGAAATAAAAAGTGAACCAACTCATGACACAAAATTATCGTGTTTGGAGGGATGTGATTACAAAAAAGAGTAACTACCACACATGACCAAACAAAGTGGGGAATCACAAGAAAAAAGAAAGAGGTGAGATCCTCTTTTTTTGTTTAAGAAGAAAATCACTTTTAAAACATAAAATTGTCATGGTTACCAAACACCTCTTTTAACAAGTTTTCTTACAATTCTTAAAAATTAAAACAAAAACGTTCATTATCATGCAACCAAACACCCCGTTAACCTTTATACTGACCATTTTGGCAGTGAAAAAGATTGTTTGGGGTGGGAATAATCTCATCTCTCGGTTTGTTAAAAGTAAATCTATGCTGCTTATGTACTCTGGGTCCCTCAACACTGATGGCATAATTTTGGAGGTGTAAGAAACAAATCTGACAGAAGCCTAACCGATCAATTTGTTTCAAAAGATGTCCGATTCTTTTCGATAGATCGATCGAAATCCGTCGATCAATCAAGAGAGAATCAAGCAACTTTTTTAGGCCTCACCACAGCGGTCGCTGCCCGCAACTAAACTTGCTGTGCCGATCATCCTGGGCTCGAACCCGGGACGTCCTCCCGCAAGAAGAAAGGCTCTCCAACAGAGGTGTGTGTGCCCCCCCCCACTGCGCTACGCTGATAAGGTGAGCAGTCCAGGCTGCTGGTTGATAATCATTCATGTGTGCAAAGACATGTTCACAAGGATTCCAAGAGAAGGATCATTGGATGGTAGCATCATATATTCTAGACTCTGCCCGACTGTGTTGTGAACACTTGAACCGGGCCGGTATCCCTCTAATCTAATCTTTCCCCTTCCCCTTCCCCTGACAGTAATGAGAGCCATTGGCATTCCACTGTGAAGAGAAACCCAAATTTCTTGTTGGGACCTTCACCAGGCAGCCCTCGCGGGTAAAATGAACCTACCCATGATTTCTCATCCCCATTCCTTCATCATGAGCGGCTGCTGAGATAGATGTGTAGTACTGTAGTGTATGAATAGAGTTATCATTAGCCCTCAATCTTCACAGTGTCTCTTCCCTCTTCTCTTGTAGAACTCAGCCTCAACCCAACTCTCTCTCTCTCTCTCTCTCTCTCTCTCTCTCTCTATATATATATATATATATACATAACAACTGTTGAAGAATCATGTAGCAATTGTTTGGTGATGGGGGGGGAACAAGAGAAGACACCAGCCATTAATTTTAAGCTCAAAGTCTTTGGAGTTATGATGGGTAGCATTCACTCCCGGTTCAGGCCTTGCTCTCACCGAGGAGGCCCGTTGCCCGGGAGCACCCTAGCGGGGACCGGCAGGTGATCAGCATCTCGCACTCCTTTAATCCCAATTTTTTTTATTAAAAAAAGTAATTGTTTTTAAATTTTTTACACAAAAAGAGCTCTGGGCCTCCAAAATCTATTCTTTTGAAGAGAAAGAAGGACCGAAGTAGGGCTCGATTCGGTAGCGAATTAATCAAAAAATCAAGCCATTATGAGTTTGATTCTCGTGAAATCGAAATCATCGTATCATGATGGTGATTTTGATTCTATTATCGGAATTCAAACCATCTAATAAATTTTAAGATATTTATTACACACAACTTTTATAAAAAAATTAGTTAGTAAGTTTTATATTGTTATTAAGATTTGATATAATGCCTATAAAAATTTACTTTTTTTACTTTCTATCGTTTGTCATTTTGTTGAGAATTATTTTATTGGTAATTTAATTTTCATAAAATCAGAAAATGTAATAGATCGCCGCATTACGATCGCTTATAGAGTAGATAAATACGCACCGGTCTCATCGTGTGTATCATCTGGACCGAATTGGATCGTCAAAATATCGAATTCTCTTCTAACCTAAGAGAGATTTACCTATCTTAGGTGTCTCAGTCGGCTCAACGAAATGTTTAAAATCTTAATTTTATTTTTAATCTCTCTTACGAATCAAAAAAAAATCTCAGTGATCCATCTCTCGAGTAATTAAAATCAGGGTGAATCACTAGGAATTAATTAATGGGGTGTTTGGTTGCATGATAATTTGTTGTACACTTTCATGATAAAAATTGTATTAAAATAAAAAGTGAACCAACTCATGACATAAAATTATCATGTTTGGAGGGATGTGATTACAAAAAAGAGTAACTACCACACATGACCAAACAAAGTGGGGGACCACAAGAAAAAAGGAAGAGGTGAGACCGTCTTTTTTTGTTTAAGAAGAAAATCACTTTCAAAACATAAAATCATCGTGGTTGTCAAACACCTCTTTTAACCAGTTTTCTTATAATTTTTAAAAATTAAAATAAAAACCTCAATTATCGTGCAACCAAACACCCCCATGAGTGATTTTCGAGAAAGTACTATTGTGTTCAAATCTTTTAAAAGAAGAAAAAAAAGGCTACACCTTTCCGCAGCTGTCTGTCGGTCTTGGTTGCGCGAAGGTCGTCCCTTCTGAAACCAAATTTGATGTTGTCCGCCTGGTGTTTGACATAATGCCCAGCAGAAAGAGCCCCGTCGAAACTTGAGCCGGTCGTTGATCTCCTTGTTGGGTTGCAGCTGTACGAGTCTTTAAATTTCCATGCTACGACTGTGTGATTCAATTTTTCTTAGTTTTGTGCATGAGACCTATGAAAATCTATACTAGGGGTGTTTTTACGGATAATTAATTTTTTATCGGCTCGGTTCGATTCGATCCGACCCTCCTCTAGATTGAACCTAACAAAATATCGATGGAGAAATGAACACAAGATCTGGTTCGACAAGCCGTGTTTGGCCCCGGACACGCTCGTCTTTTAACGTTAAGATGGTGTTTGATTAGGTTTAACACGAAAATCTCAACTCTTAATTAACGGTGAGAAATTAAGGTGCTCGAACAGATTAAGATATAAGTGATTCCTTTTGTTCGACAAGCACGTTGATAAATGTTTGTTTGCGAAATCGTCGAGCAATCTCTCGATAAAATTTACTTTAAATATACATATTTATAATGGGGGCTTATTTTGTCATATAATGAACTGTTTTATCACGGATAAATTAAGTTTACTTACAAATCATAGAAAATGAGTTTGAAATATATATTTTTGGAGTTTGATATTCAAATAAAATTTCAAATAAGATGTTGTCGGTTCGATATCAAATTTTCCAAACATAAAAAAATTTCACCGGAGAAGATGGGTCAGAAACAATGGAGGTCACGTGCGGCGGCACCTCAGGGCTCCAACAACTGAATCCAAAAAAAAAGAAGAAGCTATTTTGTATCATTTAATCTTAAAAGACATTTTAAGAAATACGCATTTCATTCATGTGGTAATTCAGATGTTTATCCAACCAGTCCGAATAACGCAATATCTGACCGAATCAGATATTCGGTCTTTGCTCTGCCCCCATCGAACGGTCCTTGAAGTCCATTTTTTCAAATATGCCTCCCTATCAAATGGTAACCATCTAAGACTAAATTTTAATAAAATAAAATTATATATTGGCATATTTACCCCACCTTAATAAAATATAGTTTGAACCGGACCCAATCAAATCAAACCGAATTCATTCGGTTCGATTTAGTTTGATTTGGGAAATAGTTTGATTTGATTTAATTCATGAAAAAATACTTAAAAATCAAACTAAACCAAATCATGAACACCCCCTAGCTCTCGGAAGCTGATCGTTGGTTATATGAATTAATTAACGTACAATTACCCGTCGTCCCACTCAAAATCCGAGGGCAAGGAGTGTAGGGTGTGTCTCTCTCTCTATGTGCCCTTAGATGATTGAAGAAACTTAATGCGATTGTTTCCCAACAACAGTAGATCTGAACGAAAAGAAAAGAACACAGAGGGGGAAAGAAAGATCTTTCTCTTAACACGAGCGTGCGGTGGAGCTCGTATTGGCGTGATCTATTTATACATCATATTGATTTCATATGTTACGATAAATCTAAAGTAAATAATTCGATAAAATATAGGTCTCTCTTACAAGCAAGCATTGACCTTGATATAAATTTCGATTAATACTATTCTAATATAAATTCAACCCATTTTGTTATTATTTCGTCGACCACATCTATGTTAGAGTGACGAACCTAACCAAGTCAAACCGAACCGTTGGATCATGGGTTCACTGTCAATTTGAGATTCATATTTCACTTTAGTCTTGATTTCTGATATATATAAGAAACAACACTTACGTATTTAATTCACCATCTAAATTGGGCCTAGTTATAAAAGTAAGATACTTTGCCGTAAACAAAGCTCTGATATATATATTTATTTAGAGAGAGAGAGAGTACAGGTGTACCGCGATACTTCACTGTAAGTAAAGTTTTGATATATATATATATATATATATTGAGAGAGAGAGAGAGTACGGGTGGTACTGCGACCAAGCTGGCTTGTAGGGGGCAACGAGGGGTAGGAGACCGGCAGACCCTTCCAAGACAAATAAAAACCCCGCCTTTCTCTTTTGCAACGCTGCCGAGAGCTGACCGCAGCAGCGGCTGCCGCTTTCCCTCCTCCGCTCGCCTTCTCGGCCCCTCCCTTTCGTCCATACGGCGGAGAGGCACAGGCGCCAGACGCGGGGGGGTGAGAGGGGCGAGCGGCGCCGGCGCTCGACTTCACGTCTCCTCGCTTCCCGCTGCACCCGCCGCTCCCATTCGCCCCGTCCGATGCCGTTCCCGGTGTCTTGAGCCGTCCGCCCTCCCCCGATCTCCCGCCCGGAAGAAGAGAACGCTACGAGCTAGATCGGAATGGCCGCCGCCTCCCTCATTGCCGGCGACGATCCCTTGTGCTGCCAGGAGGAAGACCCCTTCGCGATGTGGACGGAGGAGGAGGAGGAGGAAGGGGCCCTCCAAGGAGGCGCCTGGGCATCGGCGCCGGAGTCGGGGGAGGCCGACCGGTACTGGGACCGGGAAGGGGACGGGGGAGACGAGGAGGGCGTGGAGCTCGCCGCGCTCTTGTCGAAAGAGGCGGCGGAGGCTCGCGGCGCCGCCGAGGTCTACCTGGACGCCGATCCGTCCCTGTGTCAGGTAAGGCTGGACGCCGTGGGGTGGTTGCTGAAGGCCTGCGCCCGCCACGCCTTCACCACCCAGACCGCCCTCCTCGCCGTCGCCTACCTCGACCGCTTCCTCTCCTCCGCCCGCTGCGGCGGAGCGGCGGGCGCCCAGCAGCAGCCGTGGATGGCGCAGCTGTCAGCGGTTGCCTGCCTGTCCCTCGCCGCCAAGATGGAAGAGACCCACGTCCCCCTCTTGCTCGACCTCCAAGTGAGCATCGAACCCTTTTGACCTGGGTCGTCTCCTTCTTTCGATCTTCTCTTTTCCCTGTTCTTCCATCCAAAAATCTAATCTTTGTAATGGTAGTATACACCACAGATGGAAGAAGCCAGGTACGTCTTCGAAGCCAGGACTGTGCAGAGAATGGAGCTGCTGGTGCTATCTACGCTGGGATGGCGGATGGGGAACCCTACCCCTCTCTCCTTCATCGATCACTTCCTCCGCCGGAAATCCTCCGCCACCGACGGATTTGGGCCGCCGCTGTATCCCAAATCTCACTCTGAATCAGATGCCCCCTGCATCGTGAATAAAAGCAGCCGGCAACAGCGGCGTGACCACTGTCACCTCCAGGGCAAGTTCCAAGCGAGATGCCACTCTGTTCTTCTCGCCGCCGTCGCCGGTGAGTAGTGCTCTCGCCACCGCCGGCCGGCGTCTCGGTTTCGTCGAGCATTTACGGAAAAGACTCCATCTTTCGCCTATTTTCTTTATGCTTGTCACTGCATCTGTTGGATTTGTTCTGTTCACCTTCAATACCTCCTCATTCCGGTGTACATTGTCCCAGATTCTCGGTGGCTTCGATTCCATCCGTCCGTCCTGGCCGCCGCCGCGATGCTCCGTTCCGGGGACCAGATTCTCTGCCACCCCTCCGACGCTTCATCCGCCATGAACTTGCAGAGCAGCCTCGTCGAGCTCCTCAATGTCACCCAGGTCGGTTGTTTTCCTCTGAATTGCAGTCCGGTTTTAGCGAGGAGGCTCTGTAATCCGGCCTACCACATGGCGCAGGACAATGTGCGACGATGTGCGGAGTTCATTCTGGATGCGACCGGAGACGGTGGCAACAACGGCGGCGGCGGGCATGGCGGTACGGTCGGAGGGACGAAGCGCAAGCGACCCGACGTCCTCCCGTCGCCGGCATCGCCGCCGAGTACTCCCCGGGGAGTAGCGGATGCGATGTTCAGCTACGACAGCTACGACCACTGCCTGCCGCCCGCGCCCGGCTCCACCTCCGCCTCCGTGTCGTCGTCTCCGGTCATCCCGCCGCCGGCTGTCTTCAAGAGGGCGCGTTCGAGCTCTGCCCCGGTAGGGGGGGATGACGACAAGGACAAGGACCCATCCTGCCACCGGCCGCTGCGCGACGCCGTGTTCGTCTGAATAGCCCCATCCGCCCCCGTCGGGAGGGAGGGGGACCGTCTCGACGGCGGCCTCGACGCCGGCGAAACTTGCCGCATCTCCCGATCGATCGCCCCGACGACGGCGCTATGCGACTGTTGGTGCATCCGATGGCTGCCATTTCTGGTTGTTCGGGATCAGACATCGACCGTTGAAGATGCACGAAGATGATCAAAGAGGCGGACTTTTACTACGAGGAACATAGGGGGCTGGAAATTACTGTTATACATATATGAGAGAGGGATCGATCGATGCTCGCTGCTCGCTTTAAACACTGCTGCCGTGCTGCTCCCAGTATTACAGCCTAGTATGCGAAGTACTGCCTGCCTCCGTCTCCGTTACGTTCGATCCTACGGAACTCCACTCTCCTGGCTGGCTATTCAACCGGTCTGGCTCGGTTGTTGGAAGACTTTTCGACCGAATCATATCTGACTGTTAAATCATTTAACCACAGGTTAAAATAGTATAATATTATAAGAAAAATAATGTTTATTGAATTTAACATAAATTAATTATCTTAAATATTTTATCTATTCTCAGCTTCAAATCGATTTATCTGATCAGGCCAACCAAGCGATGTTCTCCCCGATAATCGCCCATCTGCCGCTCCGTCGATCAACCCCGGCCGGGAGGTGCGTTCTCCTGATTCAAGGTAAAGCGGAGCGGCGGCAGCCCGCCGTCGCCTGTCTTTTCTACGGCGGAGAACAGAGGAAAGGCCCTGCCTGTCCCGTCTGCAGCAGCATCGGTACCGTCCTCTTCCGCTGCCTCTCTCCCCCGCAAGAACAACGGCAGTAATTTTGCCCTCCCGTCCTCGTTAACCCCGAAGGAGCTTCTCCCTCTCTCTATATACAGAGGAACGGGAAATCAGGAGTGTCCTGCCATCCGGCGGTCTTCCGGCGGCGATGGCACACTCTCGCCGGGCGGTCAAAAGATGCCAGCTTTGGGAAGAGAGAACTCGGGGAAGTGTTAAATAAGACAGCTGCTGCGACGCGAAGCCAGCTTGAACGGCCTTCTTCTAATGCTCTTTACGTGCCGAGTCTTGGGGATGAACTAGGAAGCAGCGGATGTAATCTACTCGCTAGTTAAGAGTGGTGCAAAGGCGCGGCCTTGCCGCGCGAGACTCGGTTCATCCCCAGGCTTGGCTTCGGCCGTCGGATTATATCTTATACGATGCCCCCCCCTCCCCCTGCCGACTTGATAAAAAATGAGTCTTTTTTATTAAGAGGGTGGTGTTATGTTAGTGTTGGCTTGAGACCTGCCCATCACGGCACATGAAGCCCCGGCTCGTGTGGGAATTTTGTCCTTCTGGAAAGAGAAGGGCAGGTGCAAAGTAGAGGCCAGAAAAATTAATCCTCCACTTCATTCATATTATTTTTTTTTAATTGCTTAAACGACAGTTTCACGAATTTTATTGTTATTAAGACTGGGGGGGGGGGTCACGTGAACCGGGAAAATGGGTAGACCAAACCGAGCGGTTCAAGAGCTTGAATGTTCGATTTTGTTGAAATGATCGAACAGGTATGATCTTATCAGCTTGGTTTGGTTTAACCACTTTCTAAACCAAACGAGATCTGGCCGACCAATTTGGCTTGATATATTTATATATTGTATTAATTTTAAATATATATTATTACAAATATATGCCAAATAATATGAAAATTGTAGTTCTATCTTACAAATAGAATAACAATCTTGATTAGTTTATTTCACTTTATTTTTATAAATAAATAATGTACGTTACACCAGTGAGCTGGAACTTTTGGGTTCGATTAACTATCAATTTTGGGATTCAGTCAAACCAATTTGGTTCAGTTTAATTTGTATTTTGGATCGATTTTAGTTCAAAAAAGAATGACTCGGAAACCGAACTGAACAGAATCAAACAATGAGCAATGGCGCTTATCTTTGGCTCAAGCTCGGCTCGGCTCGTCCCTCCATCCTCGGGCTCCTTAGGTTCTTCAATGTCTAGCCGAGCTAAGTCGAGCCGAGCCGAAGTACAAGCCACCCAAAACTGGAGCACTAACCTTAGCCTGATGGCCACCCCTACCTAGGTGTGTTGATGTGGGCTGCTCAAGGGGTGTTCTTTGTGTTGTTGGTGGTGGTGCATTGATTTGTGAAGACAAGAATCGGATCCGCTGGAGATCCTAAGGGGAGCTGAGATGGACCCCTTGTCCTGCTGGTCCCTTCCTCTTTTCCCGCCAAGACAACCCTCCTTCCTAGTCCCTCTTCTGAATGTGCTTTCTTGGTCAGAGTTTTGAACTGAATCTAATGTTATTTTCGGTATTTTTTACAGGACAATTTAATATTATATTTCATACTATCTAATATCAAAAGTAATCGTACTGCTTCTTACTTCAACACCCGTTTTACCTGATGCTGCATGCCACTACCCAGATGCTACTACCTGAGTGAACATATACTTGATCCATCTGAACAGGATTTAAGTTGAAGATGATCCTGATTTATCCCCAAATTTTTAGGGCAAATCAAGATTAACACCCAAAGTATACTTGAACCAATAATAGGATGTTTTCGGCTTTCACATACATTGACGCTTGTTTGATATCGGGATAACTTGGGGATAAATCTAGTTTATTCTAAAAATTTAAAGGATAAATTAGGTTTATCCCTGAAAATCTTATGATGTCAAACGAGCCCCAAAGGATCTGACACACTGAGGCAATATCTCTGGCCTGAAAGGTAAATTTTGATATTTCTAATTTTTTACATAACGTCATATATATCGTGGCATTAATCGGACAGGCATACGTCGGAGTTTACTCATTGTTACAGTCACATGATAAAAGAGATTTTCACAGTAAAAAGAACAAAACTTGTCAAAAAGAATTGTTTGTAATAAAAATATAATTTGTTAAAGAGTTTATATATGATTGGATAAAACGAAGGGGTGGACCTCTTTTTGTTTCTTGCATCTAGTCTCCAACTTTTTTTTTTCAACTAAGCATTGTCCCCACTCTTTTTGTTCTACCTCACCAAACATCTCATTAAGGTCCTTGTACCCTAATATTCTTTTGTTTCTGCATGTGTGGCACGTTTATGCAAATTTACTTTGGGGTGTTCACATAGGAATGCTGCATAATTATGCTACATAATTTGAAACATAATTCACATAGGAATTTCGAGCATATATACACTTGTTTGCTTATGGGGACAATATAACTCCTGCAGAGCCAATATTCTACTCAAAACGTGGCATATATATGTTGAACTCCAAAATAAGATAAGCTTCTCCACGAAGCAGACGTCCGCCACCTACCTTCCTGCATAAAGGAAAGATTTTGGTCACAGCATGCTGCGGAATATATGCACCGCTTTGTTGATTCCTCTCTTTGATCTTTGAGAAAATACAGAGAGAGAGAGAGAGAACATGTCTAGCTAGGCTACGTCGCTCTCTCAAGAATGTTCTTCTTCTTTTCAAGATTTTCATATGAAAGGAAGAGATTCAAGCGCAGGAGAATTGAGCGTTACGCAAGTGATCCCTGAGAAAGAACCGGGGGGGTGAGGGGTGAGGTTGTAGGGCAAAGAAAAGGAGAGGGATTTGATTCGGTTCCATCTTGTTTGCTTTCTCCCTTATCTCTTATCTGATATATACGTCTGAATTATTAAGATGCCCGACGGTTAGTGCCGGATCTAGAATTTAGATTCGGTTACTTCGAAATTTCCAATAAAATCACTCACTTATAACATAATGTAATTTAATTAATTTTATTGAAAAATATGAATCATTAATATACTTTTTGAAATCTGGTGAGATGAGATGAACCCACTGCCGCCGGAGGGGAGGATTAGGGACAGGTAGTGTTTTACCACTTCAATCCCAGTTAACTTAAATTGGTTTTCTAGGTTTGTTGGTGGTTTGATTTGAATAGGGACGTTGGAGGGTTTTCCTCACCCCCATACTTGACCATCTCTTTGATTTGAGCCGATCAAAGTGGTGTAGCTCGGTTTGATTGGATCATTAATTTGAAGCATAGTTTAAGTGAATGCTAGAAGAAAAAAAAATCTTGTATATGTAACAACTGGTTTAATGTGTGAGAATTTCTAATACATATATATTTAAAAAATGTCTATAAAATCGCCAATGATGATAACATATATTATAATGTATTTTTATTTAGTATAATGTCGTCTTCAAGTTGCACAATCTTGGATGAAAAATATATCTTTTGTACATAATAATAATATAACTGGTTTGCATATCTTAAAAAAATTTAGTATGCCTATATTTTTGTAAAATATCTACAAATATTATCATCATCATTATTAATGTACTTAATATGATGTAATTTGTATTGAGTCTAATTTATTCAAGTTGGTAGTTTGATTTTCTGTCACAGCCCATAATCAGAACAAGTGTTTGTTTGGGGGCACGTACTGCATATGGTTGCAAAGAGTTGTAAAAATAGGCATATAAATTATCTTTGTATCCGTGGGATGATGTAAACGCATGTAAAAGGAAATTGAATAATAAATCTATTTATAGGCAATCAGCTTTATTCTTTCATCATCAAAAATCAAAGTTTACATCATTTGACAACAAAAAAGGCAACGTTTTGTGTGTGTATACGATTCTTAATGGGGTGTTTGGTTGCATGATAATTTTTTGTACACTTTCATGATAAAAAATTATATTAAAATAAAAAGTGAACTAACTCATGACATAAAATTATCATGTTTGGAGGGATGTGATTACAAAAAAGAGTAACTACCACACATGACCAAACAAAGTGGGGGACCACAAGAAAAAAGAAAGAGGTGAGACCCTCTTTTTTTGTTTAAGAAGAAAATCACTTTCAAAACATAAAATTATCATGGTTGTCAAACACTTCTTTCAACAAGTGTTCTTACCATTTTTAAAAATTAAAATAAAAACCTCAATTATCACGCAACCAAACATCTCATAAACCTCGAAAATTTGAAAAGAAAAGACTCATATGATTAATAAATGCCCCGAAAATCTTCTAAGTCGAAACTTGCTTGGTTCGTCCGGTTCGAACTTAACTTGGTTGATCCTCCGAGGCTTATGTGGTTGCGCTGACCTCATTAGTTCCGATGATGAGGATGTTGATGGTGGTGTAATATCTAATGACATCATTAAAAATATTATTGTATGAAGTTCAATATTCCAATCAAACAAATCCTTGGCAAGTGCTCAGTTCTTCCCTAGCGACCTGCATCGATCCTACATTTCACATTTTATTTGTTTGATTGGAAAAGTAGACAAAAAAGAAGTGCTCATCAAGCCCTTCTTTCCTACCCTAACAAAGGGACCCGCAAAATTATTTACACATAATATGAGGGGATTGAGACAAGGAAAATCCCCTCCAATCCCCCCCCCCTTCTCCCTTCTTCCTGTCAGCCCTACGCAGCCATCCTATTTCTTGCTTTGCAACCCCACGGAGCAAGCAGCGCGGCATCCCGCCGTGCGCCTGCATGCATGCGCTGCTGACTCCTCCGCCACCCCCTCCCTCCCCGCCGCCGCCGCCGCCGGTTCCTCCTCCGGTCGTCCGCGCGTGCAGCTCGACCGTTCTCCCGGTGCCAGCGTGCATGTCCTTGCCCGACGCCATCGTAGACGTACTCGAGTGTGGTGGAGCTGCGCATGCGCCACCCCATTCCCTGTTGCAACATCATTTTATACGTGCAACAGACAAGAAAAACTCTCTCTCTCTCTCTCTACCTATCTCTATCTATTTATATAGATATACATATATATTGAATGTGATGAGCTGTGAACTCTGCCGTCTTCTCAGCTTCCACGCCCTGCACTCGTCAGTGTCAGAGCTGCTTGACCGAGAACGAAGGGTATAGACTTTTTCAGACACAGGTCGGCGGAGTCGTTGGCCGACAGCGCCGGATCGAGGTGTCCTGTTATCCGTGACGTAACGCCGACGTCGATATCCTTTCAACAAGGAGTTTTTCGGCCGCCAATCGTGCTAGCTAGTCCGTAATGTAAGATGCCTTGTTACTCGAATTTGCCATCTTGTTGGAATAATATTGATTTTCTTTTGAGATTAATTCTCAAATGTTAACAGGTTGGGCGAGAAAATTCCATGCATTTTCCAAATAAAAAGTTATCTTAAAGTAAAATGTAAATGATCGATGACATAAAATTGTCCTGTTAAAAAAAAAGAGTCAAAAGAACTGTGTATGATCGATCAAAAGACGATATACATGGACCATAAGATGAAAAAAAATGATCCGATCTCTTTCTTGTCCAAAAAAGAAATGTCACGGAAAATAAAAAGCTGTAACAGTTAGACGAATAACTACGTAGCAAATTTTGTTACGAAGATATAAAATTACGACAAAATTTTGATTTATATTACGTCCAACCAACCAAAAGATTACGAGGAGCTCGATCGCAAGCTAGGGCACATCACCTTTAATTTACGCTATACCTTTAACTCAAAACAACGGTATCTATGACATCAGAGGACGGATCATCTAAGGTGGGCTTCTGAGGAAGTCTTCTCGGGCAACTCAAAAAAATGTATTGAATATCCATCATATCAATGTATTTAAGACTCATCACATCATGTATTCAATGTATTTTTGTGAGTGATCCGATGGAACTTCCTCAGAAGTCCACCTGAGGTGATCCGTTCCTATGACACTAATAAAGTGTACAACACGTAGTTGGTAGAGCGTACGTGGAAGACGTTGATAAAAATATAAATATGGGTCAACAAAATATGAAAAAGATATTGATAAAATACCATTAAAATTAATATAATATATTTGTAGGCTTCTTGGTGGCTATGAATACGTAAAAGAAGATTAATTAGACATAAAATTAAGAGCTTGAATTTTTATACCAAGTCGAAACAAAGGCCACCACAATCTTAGTAGAGCGCATCAGGTGACCTTTATATGGAAGTTGTAAAGTGTTATTTTTGGGAAAAAAATATTGTGCTAGTTTTACAAAATAAATAAATAAAGTATGATGTTTCTAAAAAAACCCCCCATTAAATCCCGTTACTCCTCCCCTGCCCTTGCACCAGACAGACGAAGGAAACCAGCCGGGCGGTCGCCGGCGAGAACGGGGAACGCCGCATTCTGGCGCGCCACCGCCAGTTCAACGGCTGCGCTGTCCTCGCGCGAAGCGTTTTACGTATGGCGGCCGGCCGGCCGCCGGGGTTCCCGCCTCCCCGGGCTCATGTGAACTAGTGCATATCGGCAGCGGCGGCGGCGGCGGCGGCTTGCAGGTGCAGACGGCTGCCTGCGGCGGTCGATCCTCGCCTGATCCCCGATCAAGCCGGCATTTTTACCGGGCACTTGCTTTGATTCTCCGATCCCCGGTCTGAGCGTCTGACGCCCCGCCGCCGCCGCCGCCGCCGACGCTTCGTCCGAGGAGACATGCCGCTTGATCCACCGTCGGAGCCACCCGTTCCTTTCTCCCACACCCCGACGCCCTCCCGGAATCCGCGCGGCGCTGCGTCTTCCCCCCCTTCGGCCCCATCGACAACGACGGAACCGGCACGCACCTGCCTCCGAGAGTCCCGACGACCGCTGGACACGACCAGCCCCGACGACGCCGCCTCCCTCCTGGGTGTGTTGGGGGGCGGGGCGGCAGCCCTTCGGGAATCCAGCGGATCGGCAGGCGGCGGAAGCCCGCCGGCAGCTGCCTCCCCCGCCGCGCCGCCCCCAGTGGCGCGTATTATTATATCGGCCACCGCGGGACGTCGCCGCCGGGGTTTGACCGAGCTGACCGTCGTCTCGGTGGAGGGCCACCGGATCGGGCCGCAGAATTACTTTCATTTTTTTATTATTTTGATGAGAGTTCAGACATTTTTATTTTTCTTCTGGTTAAATCAAATTTATCATGTTCCGATTTCGCCGTCCGACTCAGAATTAAATTACATATTTCTTCAAAACATATATCAACGGTTTACCGCAAACGAAAAATTTAAAAAAAGAATCAGCTGTATATAAGTTGTGTAAACTATTTAATAATTCAATTTTTGATTCTAATAGATGTTTTTGTCAAAGTCAAGTCAAAAATTAAAAATCTCCTTACACTTCTTACCATGAAGCCTAGTATGAGTTGTCCACATTTACTTGATGTAATCATGCGGCCCAGATTGCTAATTTCGGTCCTCCAGTTTATATAAATATAGGGTGCACTTCTGCCTAATCCGCATGTACATTTTGTATGTATCTATACGTGTCAATGGGCCGGCCCACTTTACTTGTGATCTCCCCACAAAAATTCAAAATCTCATCTTCTTCTTCTTCTTCTTTTATCTTGTGATCTCCCACTTTACTTGATCGTACACAGTATCCTCTTTTTTGTTGTTGTTATGACTTCCCTCCAAACGTGACAATTTTATGTCAACCACAAATTCATATTTTATTTTACTATATTTTTTCATAAAAAATATTATGCAACCAAGCACCCAAAATCTCTAACATATTTCGTAATTCGAAATATTTGGTCACAGCATTTTTCTTGTGTAGCTTTTGTGATGGCATATAATAAAACTTAGAAACATCATGCTTGGTTGAAAGACAAACTGCTTGTAAGGTGGAGAAGATGCATAACAAAAGTTGGATCACAAGAAAGATAGAAAGGAGTCTTAACCCTTTTGTTTTATCCAGAAGGAAATGTTTTATAAAATTATATTTCCATCGGGATTAATGTCGACCAACCCTTGATAGCATTTTTTTTCCAAGTAAATATTGAAGAAGAGACATGTTGTATCATGCAACAAAGAAACTTCGAGTGTCGTGTACTTTATTTAACATTCTAGATTTCACTTAAAATTAAAACCCTTAATCGTTTCTCGTTTGTGTTCTGAGTGATTGAGTAGGATATCAATGGTTGGATAATTATTTCATGACATGAAGTACCCAGCTAGAAGTGTGGGTGAAGAAACAAGCAAGCAAATATCAATGAGCACGGTTAATAGTGATAAAAAGTATGATCAAACGATATCATCCGAAATATTAAAATTTAATAAATGTGGAAATAAATTTTTCTATCTGTATGCATAAGGCTGCATTCATAATTTTGATAATGTTTTTCATCTTTATAAAACTATTATTTTATACAAATTATTTATTTAAATCATGTTTTTCTGTGTATTGTAGAGATGTTTACGCTTCGGAATTATGTAAGTGTTATTCTGTGAGAAAAATATGATTTATACGCTATCATATAATATTAAGTTTCCTTACTCGAATAGCATGAAATTACCACTATATATAATAAACCTCCTTGCCCATGTATGGTAATGATTTGGCTACGACCAATTTCATGAAAACATAATTCTGTTTTCCGTTGTTTATGCTCTGTTTGATTAGAGTTTCATTTTTTTGGTATTTTATCAATATTGATATTAATATTTTTAAATGTTAGAATATCAATATCAAAAATACTACAAGTTATCACTTACATTACATAGTATATTTTGTTTGCACTATAAATTTTAAAAATAATATAATTAATCAAACATTTTTTTATAATTTTTATCAATATTAACTTTAAAATTGACGGTGACAAGGATACTTAATAGGGTGTTTGGTTGTATGATAATGGAGGTTTTTATTTTAATTTTTAAAAATTGCAAGAAAACTTGTTGAAAGAAGTGTTTGACAACCATGACAATTTTATATTTTGAAAGTGATCTTCTTCTGAAACAAATAAAGAGGGTCTCACCTCTTTCTTTTTTCTTGTGGTCCCCCACTTTGTCTGGTCATGTATGGTAGTTACTCTTTTTTGTAATCACATCCCTCCAAACATGATAATTTTATGTCATGAGTTGGTTCACTTTTTATTTTAATACAATTTGTTATCGTGAAAATGTACCAAAAATTATCGTGCAACCAAACACCCCCGTAATCCTCCTGTTACCAAACAGGATATTAAAAATCGCTATGTCCGTGATAAAAATTTAAGGAGCATCGTCGATATCTTTGTTCCCATCCCGCCAAATATCAAATGCACGCGTGTTTATCTAATATTTTTACTCATCATAGTACAGAGAAGCATCTTGATCGCAATGGTCGATCGGAACTCGTGTTACGTTCATCGTGCCTTTGCAAAAGGTAATGGAAAGAAAATAAAATGATGCTCGAATATTGTAACTGTTTGGTATATAAACAAATAGAAATCGAGCTGTAATGGTTCCATGGCTCCCCCGCCTCGCTTCGCTGTCTCCTTCCCCCGATAGCCCCCACTCTCTCTCTCTCTCTCTCTCTCGCTCGCTCGCTTCCTCCGCCGTAACCCCCCTGTCGATCTCTCTCCCTCTCTTCTCTCTCTCTCTCGCGTGGCCCTCCTCTCCGGATGCCCCTCCTTCCTTCCTCCTGGCCGCTGCCATGTCGCCATAGCCGTCGGTCGCCTCCCCTGCCCGCCGTGTCACCTGTTCCGCCGGAAGCCGCGGGCCTTTGCCTTCCTCGCCGTCGCCGTCGTAGTCACCGGCGTCACCCATCCGATCATCGCCGCCTGCTGGCCGCTGTCGTCGGTTGCCTCCCCGCTCCCACGGATGCCGTTGCGAGTTCGATCGGATCATCTCAATTCTCCGTTGCAGAGAATTTTGTAGTCCCAGTGACATCACGTGATGTCGTGGAGACGTCAATAATTTACCACCGACCTTTCACGAATACGCTGCTGAGATTCTGAATATCCGTTACCGATTATCTACTAACCCACTACAAAGAGTCCGAGACTACGGACTCACTACCAAGACTTCGAATATCTACTACCGACTCTATGCTGATTCACTACTAAGGCTAGGTCCGTTTGGCAAATTAGTCGAAGTACTTTCGATAGAAGCACCTCTATTTAGAAGTCATTTCAAATAGAAGGTATTCTTATTTATAAAAGTGAAAGTTGTTTGGTTATATTTTTTGATCAAAATATAGAAGTGCTTCGGTTAGAAAAAATAGAGAGGCCGTCGTGGAGAGGGAGGTAGATGGCGGGGGGTGGGGGCGGTTGGAAAGGGGAGGACGGCGGTGGGTGCAGAGGTGTTGTTGGCGAAGTGGGGGCCGTCGTAGGGAGACGCACGGCTTCGCGGAGGGAGGGGGACGACGGCAGGGGGGCTTCGCGGACGGCGAGCGGCGGGGGGAGGCGGACGATGGCGGGGTGTCGTCGCGGACGGCGGACGGCGGACGACGGCGGGGGCGGTCGTGGTGGGAGGGGGGCGACAGCAGGGGGCTTCGTGGACACGGACTCCGGCTGCGGGGGGGGGGGGGGCTCGGCTGCGGAGGGGGGACGCGGCGCGGGGGAGGCGTGGAGGCGTGCGCGGGGGTGGGGGGGACTCCGGGCTGCGCGGGGGGACACGGGGGGGGGACTCCGGCTGCGGGGGGACTCGGGATGCCGCCCGGCCGCGCGGGGGAGGCGCGGAGGCGTCCGCGGGGTCGGGGGGGCTCCGGCTGCGGAGGGGGGACGCCGCGCGGGGGGAGGCGTGGAGGCGTCCGCGGGGGTGGGGGGGGGGACTCCGGCTGCGGGGGGACTCGGGATGCCGCCCGGCCGCGCGGGGGAGGCGCGGAGGCGTCCGCGGGGGCGGGGGGACGCCGCGCGGGGGAGGGGGGACTCGGCTGCACGGGGGGCTTTGCGAGAGGGGGCGGTCGTGGTGGGAGGGGGATGACGGCCGGGGGGGGGGCGATGATAGCGGGAGGGGGCCCGTGCGCACCGGTGAAGGAAGGGGGCTCACCACCGCCGCGGGGGGGGGGGCGATGACGGCCGGGAGGGGGCCCGTGCGCACCGGTGAAGGAAGGGGGCTCACCACCGGCGCGGGGGGGGGGGTCGTAGGGGCGGAGTGAGCAAGGGGGAGAAGGGGACTTGCCGCTGGAGGGGGTCGCATAGGAGGCTCGCCGTCGGGGGGGGGGGGGTCGCGGGCGGAGGGGAGGGGTCACGTAGGAGACTAGCCGCCGCCGGGGGGGGGTTCATGCTGGCTGAGTGGTGGTCGGGAGGAGATTTTGTGAAGTCAGAAGCAGAAAAAAACTCCTCCTTACTTCTACCTTCAATGGAAATGAGAAGTGAATATTATTATGTATCCAAACACCCTAATTAAAATAAGAAGCACTTTTTAACGAAGGAGAAGTGAAAAAAAAGTGCTTCCGATGAGTTCCCAAACGCACCCAATACCTGCTACCCAAGTGTAAGCACCCGAAACGGGACATCCGCGGATCTCCCCCTCCGGAACCCCTACGCTTGTTTTGGTGACTTGGTGGATGGGATGTTAGTGGGTGTGGTCGCCAGGAGCCAAAGACTCCAAAATATAGTAGAATGAAAAGAAATGAAATAGAGAAATGACCGTCGTACCTTTGGAAGCGGGGAGATTGTTGAGTTCTGACTTCTCCTCTCTCGGCCGGCCGAAAGAAGAGAGCTTAGTGAGTCCTTCGTCTTCGATCCGTTTGAAGCTCCGCCTCAATCAGATTTACCTAAGAATGTCCATAAGAAAACATAGAAACAAGTGAAAAGATCATTAGTTCTCGTGACAGTGTAGAATCATGCTCAAATTCAAATGTAAACATGAAAGAGGGAAGGAAATGACCGGATTGGGACTAAATCCCAACCCCTATTTGGAAGGTTTAAATATGCATGAAAATACAAATGAGTGGCTTAATGCATGCTAAATAACATGTTAATGAAGGTTAAAATGAAAGGGGGGAGTAAAAGATCGACCGGAAAGGTAAATAAACTCAAAAAAATGCAAAACGGGGTCTCGCTCGCTAGTGCCCCATATATGGGGCGCCTGCTGCAGGTGTCCCCTTGATGGGGCGCGTTGACCAAAGTCAAAGCGCCCTATATACGGGGCACCAGGGACTGGCTTCAGCAGATTTTCTTCCCTTCTTCGCGGCGTCGCTCCGGAGTGTAGGAAGACATCCAATACGGAAAAAGGACTTTTTCAAGCAGACAATACTCAAGTGAAGCTAATGAAAGAGTTTTTTGGAACTAGATGTAAGATAAATAGAGTGTAGAGGCCCTCAAAGTTGGAGAAAAATCATATTTCTGAAGAAGGAAACTGCAGGTTTTTGGGTTTTTGGGGAAGGATTTTGGGATAATCTAAGGGCTTGAGAGGGTGCTATGAAGGCTTAGATTCGTAGTTGTGGATGAGATGAGGTGGGAGACAGACTTGGGGTGTCCAAAAACCTTCATATGGGGGTCTTTCTACAGCACAAAAGAGGGCAACTTCATTCTGCTGGAATATCCCTTCAAGAAGCAACTATGATTTTTTTGGGTTTTGGGAGATGGTTTTGGGACGGTTTGAAAGCTTGGAGGGGGGTTGCAAGGCTTGGGATGTGTAGTGGTGGATGAGAGGAGGTGAGGGACGCCCTTGGTCTCTCCTAAAGCCTCCAAATGGGGGTCCTTTTATAGGCAAGAAGAGGGCAACTTTATCTCAGAATCGTCCCATCAACTCCGTCCGGTCGGTCGGACCGGATGCAGGTGCCCCATCAGTAGGGCGCCTGGCGCCCTGTTTATAGGGCGCCTGGTGCCCTGTTTATAGGGCGCCAGGTGCCCTATAAGCAGGGCGCGTTGACCTGGTCAACGCCCCATCAATCTACTTCGAAATGTGCCGAAAAACTTGATTTTTCCGGAAAACTTGGTTCCCTCGAAAGGTTACTCAAATATACTTCACGAAAACAAGAATTTAAGCTCTCCAACTAGGCCAAAATTGCGTGTCTACACCAAGCTCTAGAGACGCACTACCAAGGCTACAGACCCGCTACCCAAACTCCAAATACTCACTACCGACCTCTTACTAACCCACTATCAAATGACGTCACACCCACTTTGCATTATCATTAAGCGTACGCCCACTTCGTCCTCGGTGACACCATGTGGTATCACCCCATTGGGGACTACAAGAGTTCTCTTCACTAGGAAACTGAGGTGATCTGAACTCTGCAATCGCTGCCGTCGCATCCAATTCACCGCAGACATGTCCGGCCCAGTGCCCCGCCACCCGGCCCAGTCTAGCCTTCAGTCCGGCCGGGTTAACCTACGATGAGTTCAAGCAAAAATTCCTTGATTTATTAATTATAAAAATCAAATAAAAGACTATAAAATAGTAAAAAAACCATACAAATCTGAAAAAAATTAACAGAGGTTTCTAAGGAAATTTATCAAGCCTGTTGATTTATTTGACACCATTTGACTGAAAAAATATGTATGATTCAACTTATGGACCTTGAGTTAACTAACTTTTTTGACTTTGAAATTACAATTAATGATACTCTCAAACTCTTTGAAACTAGAAACTTTGAAATTATTATTTTTTATACTATGGAACATGTGCCAGCATGATTATGTTTAGGTAGAAGTTTTTTCCGTGAGATTTGACCTTTAATTATTTATGTGATTGTGTACTAGTTTAGACCTAAAATTAAAAATTAATTATGTTTAGACTTGGAAAAAATCTTAGATCATCAAATTAAACTTTTGGAACATTGTTATGTTAGAACCTCGAAAGAAAAATCTGGACATAAGATACTTGATTTATGTCGATTTTGGATTAAGTTAATCTTCTTATATAGGTTTAAGCATGTCTAGTTTTGGCTTGTTGTCATTGTATGTAAGTTGTTTATATAGTCTATGCTTAAATTTGTTTCAAATTATGTAATATGTCATACTTGATATGATTATGTTCATATGGTCAAGTATGACATAGATTTTGTTTAGAATATGTTAACCAAGTCGGTTGATAGAGTCTTGTATAGTTTTATGTTAAAATGTTTTGTTTTACATGAAAATTATTAGAATGACAGGTTTATGACTTGCATGTATGGTATGATTAAATATATCATAATCTGAATTTATGTTACGAACTTTTGTTGTGACATATTACGAAGGTTTCATCAGCCTATGTTAATTAATTATCTGAGGGCAGTGCGTTTCTTAAATGAATTTAGCCCTTTCATAGAGTACCGCAATTTACCCTATGTGTCACCATTGCCTACATGCACTATAGGCTAGCTCAGTATGTCTTTACTGCAATATATCTAAATTAGAGATGGTGAAAGTATTTTTGTACATGTAATGTATGAAAGTACGGTCAATTTCTTACTATTTGACTGTGTTTGAAAGGATTATGAAATTGTGTTACTTGTATATCATGAAGCGATGTTAATTTATGTTATGTTAGTATAATCAAATCTATCCCATTTTGGTTTGGTCATGTTAAGTCAAGCTTTGATGTTATTTAGATAATAATTGTCTTAGTTAATGTGGTCATCGGTCTAGAAGTGCATTGGCATTATTGTTTCTTAAAGATAATCACTATTTGTCTGTGAGTTGTGATATTGATATAGAAGACATTTTATATATTTGTATTACATCTCAAATTAGATATGTTATCTAGCATTGTTTAATTATATTTTAGATATTTGATGACGAAAAAATAGTGTAAACTCTACCGAGTCTCCAACGTTGTGGGTTAAATTTTTCGACAAGTATTGAAGATCATGAGCTTGGTTTGAAAGCTCACGAGGAACCTGTGGAAGAACTAAAATCCTCTATAGTTAGAGTAGAGTGCTCTTTTTTTATCAAGTTATTTGTTGTTGGATTTTGGGAATAATGTGTAGTTAAACTCTATTTTATGTTTGCTTTTCTTTAAAGATGAAATTTGTGAATGAACTTAGTTTGATGATAGGTTGTTTAAATGTTCAAGTCTATATTAAAGTATTATGAAGTTATGTAGACTTGGTTGTTAATTTTATCTACATACTTATTTGGAGTAAAAAATCCTAACGATGGATTCCTTTCACTGTCCCAACGTGCAATGAAATTCATTGCATAGCTGTAATATATTATTTTAATTTTTGGGTCATGACAAATATTATATAATATTGCATGCACCATTATTACCTCAAAAAATCTTATATCTTCGTGAAAATTTAAAGTGAAAGTGAAAAAAAAATTGAATGTGATGGAGAAAATTCCGCACATTAATTAACAATATAAAATTAGTGGTGAATAAGAAGCATGAAGAGATTAATATATAGGGGTGTTTGATTGCATGATAATTTTTGTACACTTCATAATAAAAAATTATATTAAAATAAAAAGTGAACTAACTCATGACATAAAATTATCATGTTTGGAGGAATGTGATAACAAAAAAGAATAACTATGACCAAACAAAGCGAGGGACCACAAGAAAAAAAAGTTGAAACTCTCTTTTTTGTTTAAGAAAAAAATTACTTTCAAAATATAAAATTGTAATGGTTACCCAACATTTCTTTTAACAAGTTTTTTTATAATTTTTAAAAATTAAAATAAAAATCTCTATCATCGTGCAACTAAACACCCATAAGACATGGATGGTGAAATTTACATATCTAATTTAGAACCGATCAATTTTTAGGTCAAATTAGACCCTTCAATCTAATTTGGGGTTGGAAATCGACCAAAATCTGTTAAAAACAACTAGGAGTGAAAACTAAATCCTATATTCCGTAATTTCGATCTTGAAATTATTATAATCGTAATATTTTAACTTTTATCAAAATCAAAATTATATCTCGATGATTCGACTGTCAAATCCGACCGGTTTACATCCTAGAAATAACTTGGATTGGGATCAAATTTGATCAAATGGGTGATTCCGGAGACAAGGGGACCATGACAATGCACCCCTGTCGGGGTTGGGAAGGTGGACCGAGATCGGATGTAGATGGACCAAAACCGTCCTAGTCAATCCCGAATCACACTAAGTGAACGTATCGAGTGTTTTTTTTTTTAAAATTTTTGCTTGATTCTCGATCGAGTTTTCTCTGGAACGATGATCAGTCTGTTTTGATCCGATCACGTGGTCCTTCAGATTGAGTATAAAAAATAAACAAGCTTAGATAAAAAAATAAAAACAAAAGAAAAGTTCACACTTTAATGCGATATACATAGACACATAGAATGCGTTTGTTCCCGTCTAATATTATCAGGTTCTGGATGAACTTTACCATCGTTTTAATATCGATAATTAATGCCCCAGTTTGACTAGAGTTTCATTTTTTGGGTACTATATCGATATCGATATTAATATTTTCAAATGTTAGAGTATCGATATCAAAATTAATACAAGTTGACACTTATACTACATAATATGTTTTATTTACACTATAAATTTTAAAATCGTTGCAATTAATCGAACATCTCTTAATAAATATCAATATCAATTTTAAAATCAATAATGATAGAAATATTTAATAATGTTATCGAACAGGATGTAAATCCGACAATGATACCGTTCACTTTAAATATTATTATCAAGATTATTAAATTTGAGTTGCGGGCCGAGCATAGCTCGGTTGGCACGCGCCCGGCCATCCTTTGGGGGGAGGGCTCTGTAGGCGGGGATCAAGTAAAGTCGCGGGGGCTCGATCTCTCGTCGACCCGTGCTATTTAAATAAAGCAGAAAGAAAGAGAGAAATGAACCTTACGAGGTGATGGATGGCTTGCAACTGCGGGCCCGTCACCGCCAACCCGACCGCTCAAACACGCGTCGAATGCTGATTGGACATTGTGACGGCTCTGGCCGCGCGGCGTATCGTCCCGGGTGGTCACCATCCATATCTCCTCCGCCCACCGTTTTCACTCCGCGTACATATCGCTGAGCACGCAGCCTCATCTCTATCAATCAAAAATCGGAGCGTGCCAGTTGCTGCTCTCTACTCCGAAGACGATACACGTTCGGGTCATGCTAATATTCCGATTGGTTGTGTACTTACCGATGCACACCGGAAGACACCGAATAAATGTGCGCCGCAGTTCCGCCTCCCGACGGGGGAGTGTGGGGGTACGGTCACCGGCGGGATCCGACGGGAAAAACCTCCTCGAAAACGAAGAGTAGGGCGTCACTCTGTTGTCGTTCTGCGGCGGTGTTACGCTCGTCCGGCGATCTTCCGCTGCTCAGACATGGCTTTCGTGCTGGCAAATGGCGGTAACCTGCCATCGAAGCCCGCCTCGGCCGGCCGCCTCGCCGCCGTCTACAGTGATGTCCAGACCAACCGGCTGGACCATGCACTCTCCCTTCCCGCCGTCCTCAAGGCCCCTGCCTTCGACGTCGTCGACGGTCCCCGCAGTTCCGCCGCCGGCAATCCTGGTTGGTTTCCCCGTGCTTTCTCTCTCGTCGTGCTCCTTGTCTGATCCGTTGCCATGGCTGCAGATGAGATCGCTAAGCTCTTCCCGAATCTATTCGGGCAGCCCTCGGTGTCGATAGTGCCCGCGCACGAGCCTTCGTCGGCTCTTGTGACGGATCACCAGCTCAGGATAGGGGTGGTGCTCTCTGGAGGCCAGGCTCCTGGGGGACACAACGTTATCTGCGGAGTCTTCGGTCTCTCTCTCTCTCTCTCTCTCTCTCTCTCTTTCTCTCAATGCTTTGTTGCTTTTTCGTCCTGGATCTTGGAAGAACGATTTACTTTACATCTGATGTTGATGGAGTTGAGGTCAATTGGTGATTTTACGGGATTCTTTTGTCTTCAGATTACTTGCAGGAAAAGGCTAAGGGAAGTACAGTCTACGGATTCAAGGGAGGCCCTGCAGGAATCATGAGGTGCAAATATGTGGAGCTCACTGCGGATTTTATTTACCCGTACAGGAATCAGGTAGGCATGCGGTGTGCGGTTGTGTTTTGCTCCGTTCCATAGCTTCACTTATGGTGGCGTTCGATTGCGCAATCATCCATCTAATTTGTCATGGTCGAAACCTTTTCTTCTCCCTTCTAGAAGAAAGTAAAGTAGTTGGCTTGTTTGAAATGATGTTAACTCTTTAGCTTGAAACTGTTTTTTTAATGTGTTGAAACCACCGCAATTCCATTTACAATTTAAAAATAAACGAAGAACAGATTACATGTGTGTGGGGGGGGGGGGGAATAGTTGGAAATTGTTTAGGCGTGAATTGTTGTTAGTGGGTGGTCTATAGCTTGTATGTATTCTTCCGCGAGGCCTTCTTACCAATGTTGATTCTAGTGGTTTTTTTGTTTCTCACATGTTTTCTGATTGTATCCTTTAAGCTTGTTAGAGACTTAGATTTTATGTCTAGAAGGATTATATAAAATTGTTGGCAGAACATTTGGATGAGATTTAAGAGGTTATATATGTTTTCTCAAGAATGTTTTGGTAGGTTCATTAATGTTCTAACTTCTAACTTCTATCAATGCTTTTAGCAGAAACACAGATGAGACCTACACTGTAGAAGAATCAGCATAAAGATTTGAACGATCATTAAAAACAGGAGCACCTCTTGATGGTTTGACTTGCAATTATGCTTGAAACTAGAAACCAGGAAAAGTGCTCTAACTCAAGACAAGCACATTTGAATTGGCTTCACTAGTGGTTCACCTAGTTGAGTTTCTTCTAAATCTAGTACAGAAGGAATTCATAAACATGCTGTTTTGTTGTCAGAACTAATAGCATTGTCTCTGCTTGTTCTGGAAGTTTCCCATTCACATTGTTGTTTTCTATTTTGATGCTTTATAATGTGATTTAATTTTATAAATACCCTTAAATTTACTCCTATCTGTGCTTATGATTCTATATCTCTCATAATCTCTTTGTTTATTTATCTTACGGACATACAATAAGTTGCAATTACGCTTTTGCCAGTTAAGAACTCTCAAAACTGGTCATAAAAGGGGTAGAGGTAACTGGAGACGAGAGCTAGAGTGGCAGCAATAGCCACAATATACAAGTGATGGAAGGGATTATTAAAAGAGGGACTACATGGAGAGGAGAAAGGTGTGAGCGAAGTGGAAGTGAGAAGAGGTTGAAGATGGAATAATTTGTCATTTGACCCTCTTAGCTGGGCTAAGCTAAAAACCATGGAAAACATATGATAATGACATGAAAACACATTTTCATGTTAATGAGATATAAAAAGAAATATAAAGTAATGTGATTTTTATTGGACTACAATGTAGAAGCAAATTTATGGTACAAGTAAATGACCCTTATAGTTCACACTTTGCTTCATAAATGCAGCCTGCATCTGCATTTGTAGCAACTTGAATGAACTTGGCTAGTCCTTGTACCAGCTGCATTCATGGATTTGAGTATGTAAAAGAGTCTTCCCAGCATGTTAATGACCAATTTTTTTTGTAAACAGGGGGGATTTGACATGATCCGTAGCGGGAGGGACAAGATTGAAACCCCTGAGCAGGTATTTCCTAGTAACTTGTTCTTTATCCTTTTCTGTTTTTTTCGTTATTGTATTGGCCAGCTCCTAGCAGCGCTTCTGCTTATATTGTGTGTTCTCTACTTGCAGTTTAAACAAGCAGAGGAAACAGTCACAAAACTTGATTTGGATGGGCTTGTAGTTATTGGTGGTGACGACTCAAATACAAATGCATGCCTCTTAGCTGAACACTTTAGGTGTGTTAGCCGTGTTTGTTTCTTTTTGGTGAAGGTCAGTTTTTTGGAATGAAAACTGCCGTGTTTTGGATGATTTTAAAACATGGATGTTCTGTTGGTCTCTTATGCAGTTTTCCCTCATCCAATCTGTGGTCATAAATAGTCATGATTTTGCTAAAATGCAGTTTAGATTATGTACTTTTGCATTCTCTGGACATTTTCTTTGAGTTCCTTATTGGGTATTGCTATATGTTATGTAGGCAAAAGAATATGAAGACCCGAGTCATTGGATGCCCAAAGACAATTGATGGAGATTTGAAGTGCAAGGAAGTTCCAGCTAGTTTTGGGTTTGACACTGCTTGCAAGGTTAGTTACTGTGACAGATAAAGGCATAGTTTTTGTGTGATTACGTTTTACAAGAGATAAAAATGTATATAGTTAGTATTGTTTGAGTCATGTGCTTCGTTATGCAGTGGCACCTGTATGATAGTTCCAGTTTGTTGACCCATCCAGTGGTCTTGCACCCTTGTCTATGCCCCTTCATGCCTTTTTTGTTTTGCTTATTGAGTATATTTAATTTTTTAGTAGTTTGGGATAATTCTTTTTTACGACCATTTATAATATTTTACTGAATTATTTTGTTAAAGTAATTCTTTGTGTTGATAGAAATTATGTAGGCAGTTTTCTGGTTTAGGATGTTATTGTCTTCTCATCGTACATGGTACTTCAGATCCTCTTGAAACTTTATTTTAGGGAAATAGTTGATGCCATTGCGGCTCCTTGATAACTGCAACATCAATTTAGAACTCTAGTAAAGTTACTAGGCTTTTTTTTCTACACTTCATACATAACCAAGTCCATAATGGGCTGAGGGGATTTGATATTTTTTTGATTATATAAGTCACTACCTATTTTTATGTTTATATTGCAATAGTCTTATAAATCAAACTTCTTTTAAGGCAGTAAAACCAAATTAAAAGTAAACGTAGATCCCTAGTTACTTTGCTCTCTACCATATCCATCTAGTTATGAACTTGCGCTGAATAAAACAATGTGCATCTCTTACATTCTTTTTTACGTTGCAGATATACTCTGAAATGATTGGAAATGTCATGGTTGATGCTCGATCTACTGGAAAGTATTATCACTGTAAGTGCAATTTTTAGGGTTAGGAATGGATGATTGCCATTTAGCTACAAACTACTGGCTCAGGAAGCCTTGTAAATTATAGCCTTTGATTTATTATGTCATTTTTATCATGCGAGTTTGTATATAATTCCATTTCAATTTATTATAGGAGAATAAGTTTATGTAACTTTTAGAAAAGCTACTGCTCTTTTTAATACACGAAAATAAAATTTTGTACTGTTCAGGAAAAAGTTAGCAATTACTTTAAGTCCACCTAGAAATCATTTGTCTGTGATTAATTGATCTGTCAATTCAATTCTTTTATTCTTAGTTTCATCTTGTGATAAGGTCCTGTAGTTGCACTCATGGCTATTATTCCTTATCCTGCAAGGAATTGTATGGACTGTGAGAATGGGGTCAAGGTCTGTTTAGGGATTCAGTGGTTTGTGCTGTTACTGCTGTATGATATGACTTGTTAATTACATACTTGAGATACTTTATGATTGCTGCATAACTGGAAGCATTAAGCATATACTTAGTGCATAGAACATTAAATTCGTGCCCCTTTTAATCATCAGAAATGGAGCCCTTTGAGAAAAGCATTTTTTCAACTTGATAGAGATTATAGCTGCCTGTGTTTTCTGTGTGCCTTTTATTTTGTTTTTGACACATAAGTTACCTCTTTTGAGGTTGCTTCATGAAAGCAGCTCCTGCAATTTCTGATCTTATGAATCAATGCATGCCATCTTTCTAAATTTATCCTTTAGCTGGGGCATTCACAGTTCATGAGGGAGAACAAGGCTGTGATGGATTGTCATTTTGGTTGGGGAGAAATGGGAGGAATCTTTCGTAGGGACTGTAACTTCTGGGCCAGGGTTTAGCTATTATTTTTGCAAACTTGCTTTTTGCTTTTTTCTCAATGGGTAATTTATGAAGGCTTTTGAGGGTTCATTTTGATAGGGTTTGTGTTTGGAATGTATACTTGTAATTTGGTTTTATTGCCTTAAAGGGAGTTTGATTTATAAGATTGTGGAACCGAAATCCAAACCTACCTAAAAGAAAATATATACACGCATACACATTTTGCACGTACATGCCAAATCTGCACGTCCCGATGCCGGCACAACGAAACCGGACCTGAAGGGTTTAAACCCCTGTCATATCGATTGGAGCTCGGCAGGTCACTATAAAATTTGCGAATCTTCAAAAAACATCCGAGGAACACTGTTTGAAATTTTTTTTTGGGTCAACAGTTAAGGGAATTGACTATGGGAAGCGAATGGACAGGGCAGCTTCATTACCGTTATCAGATGTCGTTGACGCGTCGATGTCGTTGGAAAGAAAGACCAAAGGTCTTCCATTGTCGACACAGCTAACGTCGGGAACCAACGGCACCACTGCTGTTGAAGGAAGGATAAAGCCCAAAGGGCTCCTTGTCCTTGTACTCCGAGAGGAAAAGAGGAGTAAGAATGGTTGGAGACCTCACCACCGTCGTCGCCTAGCGCCATCACCGCCTTTGTTGAAGTTGGCTGACTTCCACCTAAAGTCTCACTGGGTTCTGCCGCCGTTGTCGAGAGAACCCTCGCACTACCAAGACCTGCCATCACTGTCACAAGGAGGACTGTCCAGATGGTGATTGTTGTGGAAGCAAAGGGACCAACGAGTCCTATTTTTTCGACAGAGAGAAAAGGAATAGGGGAGGGGAAGAAGGAAGCTCCGCCACCTTCTCCTAGTGCCGCCACCCTTATCTCTATCTTTTGCCACCGGAAGAAGTCTCTTGCAAAAAAGGCCCCACCGCGTAGGGGAACCAGCGAAGAAGAAGTCCTTGATGGGTCCGACGGGCTTTCTTTTGTTCCAACGGGGGAAGTTAAGAGGAGGGGGGAACCCTCCACAATTGTCGCTATCTCCTTCATACCACGTCGGGAAGGGGGAGTCGCCATGAAGACCGCTGCTGCCTTTTCCAACCACTGTCGCGAGGAGGAAGGACTGAAGAAGAAAACTCTGCATGAACCTCTGTTCGCGTCGAGGAGTAGGCCGAAGGAGGATGAAGGAGAAGGCTTCTCCGTGGCGTCTACCGCTGTTGTCGGTTGCTACCGCCAAGTTCAATTGTTGTTGCTGCCGCAGGTAGGGGCCGCCAAAAGAACCCCACTTGATGGTCCCTTGCGTTGAAGACCACCAATGAAGAAACAGGGGAGAGGACACTCCTTGGCCGTCGTTGTCGTTGCCACCGTCGTCGCAGCCCGTAGTTGCCACCATCAGAGATGTCGACGAGAGCCGACATCGTGGATTCCGGCCAAGAGAGTTTGCTGCAAACCCTCTACGAAGTCTTGTGCATGCGGGCATTCATCGTGATTGGGGAGAGAGATGGGAGAGAGGGAGACAATTCCCAGTCAAAGGATCAAAGACAAAAAAAAGGAAAAAAGGGGGAGAATCACCTGAGTTGGCGGTCTGCTTGCGTATGGGTGGTCGCATAACCATGACCTGATCAAGACCAGGTGGGGTGGTGACCTTACCCCCCAAGTTGACTACCGGTCAAATCAGCTTTAAAAGGGCTCCAAAAAAACCAAAAAAATGGAGGGGAAATGGGGCAAACTCACCTTCACTCAGGTCACCCCCCATTTACTCGAAAATAGGGTTAGTGGGGCCATGTTTTGTGACCCAATTCTTCTATAAATATGCCTCAAGGTGCATGCGTACAAGAGGTTGGCTTCTTTGAAGTGTTAGACCCATTGTGATGGACAAAGAAGCGGAAGAGGAGAGAGAAGCTCCACATTTTCCAATTTTCTTAGAAGGCTTCTAGACATTTAGAAAGAAGGTAGGGCTCGACCTAATAGCAAAGTAGGCCTACCGATTTTGATACTACCTTTTTTTAAAAAAGGGGATCGAATAGTTTGCATTTTAAATGTAAATTATGTTATTTTGGAACTTGGAAGTCATATAGTCTTTCTTTCGGTCTAGTTGAAATGTTGTCGAAATCAACAATTTTTTGATTTTACATTTTTTCAAAAAAGGGGACCAAATAGCTTGCATTTTAAAATGCGAATTATGCTATTTTGAAAATTATATAGCCATCAAATTCAGTCTAGTTGAAATGTTGTTGAAATTGAATGGGCCCAAAATTGCTATATATTAAATACAAGGAAGCTATTTTGGGTATATTAGGTGTGAATCCCACTAGTTTTAACTGAAATGTTGTCAAAATTAAAATATTTGACCTTTCAATGATGGAAATTAGTTCCATCTATTGAGGAACAAGGTTTGCATGCCCCTCATTTATTGTACTTCTATGTACTCAAAATGAAATGAAATTTAAGTTTGTTTGAGCTACTGCGAAGTGATATAAATCTCTATGGGCTTCAAGGAGATGGATAAAAGTAAATAAGTTACATAAATAATTTAAAATTTAAAAAAAACAAATAAATTTAATTAAAGCTAAATCAAATAATAGTTTAATCATTGATAAAATGTTAAGATAATCAAATCAACTTCACTCCACAAAATAATACATAAAAAATAACCGTCAATGGTTACAAAATATGTTAAATTCAACTCAACCGTGAAATTAAGTGGGTAATGTTACTTAAATAAGTATACATTGTAAACCCAAATCAAATAATGACTTAAACATTAACTAGATTTTAACATTATCAAACTGAAATCATTTTATTAAATAAAACAAAAAAATACTACAAAACATATTAAGTTGGACCAAACTTAATCATTGAATTAAATGGATAATATTAATAAGAACAAATCTTAATAACATATTCATTTAAATCATAACAAAATACCAACAAAACACATAAGAAAGAGGAAGTTAATTCTTATAAAAACAGAAAAAATGCACAAAGCGGTAAATAACCACAAAAAATTCAACTCAAATCATCAAGTCAAATTAATGACAAATGACACACAAAAAATCAATCAAATCAAATCAAATAAACCAAACAAACAAAATTAAAACTTTATATGTCAAATATTCTAAAAACATCTTAATCATCCAATTAAGATGATCCAAACCAAAAACAAATCAAATCACAAAAAATCGTGTCCATGAACTTAAAAGTTAAATCAAATTAAAAAAAGAAACACATACGATCTCATAAAGCTATGACGATGTCTTCTAGTCTTGTGTTTTATGTGGATGAATGACTTCCATTCAATATGTTGTTGTGACGGTTAATCAAGGATGTTCAAGTAATTGTTCAATATATTTAACATCGGAATATTGCAAGTCCGGTGGGGAGAGGCCAAAATTTATTTTCAAAGAACTTAGATTACTTCAACATATAAAACAATGTGTGGTTCTAATCTTCTATGTGATGGGTAATCCCTATGCCAAAAGTCTCTGGAATGATATCATATGAAATTTAGCTAATATTTTTTGCTTACCCTTGTTGTTCCTTTCTGTTAATCTTTTATCATTTGGCTTCTTTTTGGTGCTTAGTTGGCTCTTTTGATATTGGTGTTTTGTTCCTGTGCAACCATTTTTTTTCCACATTAAATTCAGCCTTCTCATAGTATACGATATTTCTGTAGTTGTGAGGCTCATGGGCCGTGCAGCTTCTCATATTACTTTGGAATGTGCTTTGCAAACTCATCCGAACATCACCTTAATTGGAGAAGAGGTATTCATATAACTTTTCTGTCGGTGTATTTGAATGGTCATGTAGGTTAATCTTTTTCTTTGACATAAATGTTATTGATACGACAAGTGTTTTACACGAGATGAAAAGCACATTGTACAACCATTTTATTGCTAAATTGATTTATAAACATACTGGCTTACTAATGAGGACTCTTGGAAAATAGGGGAAAAGAACACAGCCACAGCAAAAGATAACTCACATAAGTTTCATATATGGTGTTCAAAAAATACATAGACAGATTTATAAACTATGTTGTCTGGGGCCTGCGGAGGGCTTTGCTTTGCCTTAGGTGCTTGAGGCAGGTGTCGTAGGCACTTGAGGTGAAGTATTATTTTAATATATGTTTATATTATTTTATTTTACATGTACTTTTATGAATCACTAATTACATTGCAAATTTAAAATTAAAATACAAAATACCAAAAATATAAAAAACACAGCCAACTTTATGCTAAAAACTGATGAAAACTTAAAAAGGGGTCAGCATGGATTATTAGAGGGTGAGAAGGGGGGGGGGGGTAGTTTGAAGGGATTGAGAGGGCTGAGGGCTCCAAATCAGGAAGCTGTCGGAAGTTGTTGGCACCTAATGTTTGCAGTAATTGGAGCTCACTTTAATGTTTATAGCCCAATTTTAAGTCACACCCCTTCTATGCTTATTGGCCTGCATTTTAGCATTCAAATAGGCTCATCAAGGTTAATCTTAACCCATCTTTGAACCATCACCTGCGCGGCCAACGGTTCATGAGATTAATGGGCTGTATTCCTAGTCAAATGTTGGCCCACTTGAGAGCCTCTTGTGCAGCCCATTAGTGCTGAAGGAAAAATTCCTAACTGATCTCCCACATACGCACCAACATCTTGCCACACCAGCATGCATGGCTTGGCTGGCATCTCCTCTTCCTATTTCTAAGAGCCACGGATCCACCCGCCTTTCATTATTAGTTTAAAAGAATATCAACGTGGCTTTATCTTGGAGGATCATGAGACTCCCACCTGTTCCAAGATCTGGATAGGAAGGAGTCGTTGTTCCTCCAAAAGAATGAAGAAAAAAATAATAAAACTTACAAAAACTCAACTCAATGATTACAAAATATGATTTTAAGACATTTTAAACTTTTAAATCTACTTTGACGCTTTCAAACTAAAAGTTCGAACAGAAGTGAAGTCCTTATATTAATAAAATATTATAAACTGGATATCGAGTCCGACTAGTGTCTTGGAATTTTCTCGAGTTTATCTTCCTTACACATAGTCCGGCTGAAAATGCATCACTATGTTGACATTTTTTACCACCAGCTCTATTTACTATTGATGAGGATGGGATCGGATCTGATTTATTGGAAATTTGGAGATGGCATCATCTGAGTCTTGAGAATATGTTGCATTTGTTTTTTTATTTTAGCAATGTTAGACTTTATTTTTTGCATTTTATTTTATATTTGGAGTCCTTTTAAGTTTTTTTTTACATCATGCTCGTAAATGTTTACTATAGAGGTCCCTTTTGTAATATGTACCCTTTAAGGAGGCCCCATCGATCAATGAGAGGATAGTTATGATGGAAAGAGTGGTTCTGGTTCGCATTTTTTTCTCCCTCTCTCTGTTTTCCCCTCTTCTCCCTGGTGTCGACGCAAGCTTTTTGGAAGGATTTCGATGACCTCAACCATTGCACCCCACCACCTTCCTCTCAAGTAGGTCGAACTCACCCTTGTTGCTCTCGATCCTTCTTCTTCACCTCCGGAATTGGTATGACATCCTTCTCTACCCCCTCCCTCCACTTTTGTGTTCTCTCTTTGTTCCGAATCCTCATCCTTATTCTCACTGTGGTTACACCCCACTTGTCCTCCGAGGACCCTAACAGCACCCCACTTTCACTTATTCTATTTGACATGCAACTTTTGGGGGAGCATTGCTTTCCAGATTTATAATGTGAATTATTGTAAGCTGTTGGGTCATGGAGGATGGTACAAAGAGACAACACTGAAAGTGGCACTCTACTTTTGTCAATAGGCCCCATATAATTCATCAGGATTGATTTCTTGATCATGTTTGATATCTTCGTCAGTAGCACAGATGCAAATTGTTCAGTTCTTTGAGAGAAATTCATGCAGTGTTTTTGACACTTCTTTTTTATGGCTTCATGTGCATTCTTTTAGTTTAGCGTTTTTTTTCCAGTTTGATTGCAAATGTCTAGCTCACCAGAGTATTCAACTATATTGATTGCTATTGATTTTGCTTCTTTCTCAAACTTTTACATTCTTTCCGTTGTGTATGTAAGGTTCTACCAGTATTGTGACTGAACTCCGTTGGATCATTTCTTGTGGGGACGAGGGGTGACATTACTGTTTAGATGTCCATGGAATCACTCAGTCACGGGGGAAATGGGTAGACTGTACTTGTTTATACTCCAACCATTACTTGGTAATGGATTCGGGGACTTGCCTTCATACGCTCAGACTTCAGGTGAAAAGTGGTGACTACACCCAAATCACCTCTGCAAGTCTGCATTGTGTTTGACCTTAGGCTCCCTTCAGAGTTCGGACTTTGGACACTTCTAAGTCCTAACTCAAACTGCTGACAGCTGTGGCTGAGCAGAGCATTAGTGGGTAGCGGGAACCAAGATGGGTTTTGCCTTGGAAATCAAAGAAAAGGGCATGATCAAGTGTAGTTCTGCCTGCCTTGCGGCTATTAGTATTTCTATTTTTCTATCACGTGGATGCATTTTGTTATACTCGTTGAGTGCATTCAATCACTTGAGAATACTGAGTTCCCATTTAATGATGAAGAGATCTGTGTTTTAGTAAATTGATTGGTTTTCACTGTTTTTTGTTCTGCAATAAATAACCCTGGTCTAATTCTTTATTACATTTTCTGGATAATTCATTTGTGTATATCATACCTTTTTTGTAGGTTGCTGCCAAAAAGCAGACACTGAAGAATGTTACTGACCACATAACAGATATAATCTGCAAGCGTGCTGAGCTTGGATACAACTACGGTGTTATACTTATTCCAGAAGGCTTGATTGATTTCATTCCAGAGGTTTGAATCTGATCCTTTTGTTTTAGTATATTTGACATCTGAAATATATTTAATTGAATATCTATTTCTGTTGGTTGTCCTGAACATGAAAGACATGACACAAACATTAAGTTATCTTGTACCTCAGGAGCTTAAATTAATTTTCTGGTAGTGATACACTAGGCTGCATACATTGTGGCGTTTTTCTAGTTGGATTGTTCCTAGAAGGCTTTGTGCAAATCAGCTTCTTTCAGAAAAGATTTAATACAAATGCAGTTTTTTGCTGTAAAGAACACTTGCAAACTTTTAACTTACGGATTAACAATATGGAATCTGTTCATACTGTCTCAAACCATCCATTTTTATTCATGCAACTGCATTTCTAACATGTTTAGTTGGTAGTTGGTACCACAGATTCATTAAGAGGATAATTACAAAAAAGTGTGGTGATAAACAACAAAAATCACCACACAACCAAAAGAGTGACTAAACAACAAGAATTGTAAGGCTAGTGGGTTTAAAAAAAAAAGAACTGCACAAGCTACAAAATGAGGGGTTCCTGAAAGTTGATTTCTCTTAAGGCTAATATACTTTTTGGTCTAACCAAGTTGCAAGGTGACAGCATTGAGGGAAGAACTTTTTTTTGAAGAAAGGTCTTTTATGAAATGATGGCAAAGCTTGAGCGGAAATCAATGTAAAATTTGGAGAAAATTTGAAAAGTTGACTCTATAACAAATAAATTATAAAAGGGAAACCATATAATATGAAACAAAAAAGTGTTTGAATAGTAGTTAACCCATTTTTTACTTGAAGCTGGTAATTTGTTTATAGATGTAGGGCCATCGCTGCATGCTACTTGTACATCAGTCGTAAATTATTTAATTATAGAATGTTGTCTATAACCATTTCTTATAAGTTTCTGAAATGTTTTTTTATTCCATTCATTTTTTATCTTTTTCTGAATGATGCTGTCTACCTGATGTAATGGGTGTAGCTGTTTCTTGATGATTTAGCTGTTGTCTAGGTATCAATAAGTATGTGCTTCATTTCTGATTATGAAGATTCAGATGGATATAGGTAAGTTACAAGGCTAATTCATATTAATGAAGATTTTTTATTCCCCATAAAGTTAGATAACATCTCAGCAAGCTTTAGGTTTAATAATGTTAAGAGAGTATTCTTTGTAGAGGGCAAGGGTAGAGGAGTTGGTAAAGGGCAACTAGGGTTGACCTTGGGTTCAATCTTGCCAATGCCACATCCTTGGGCTTAAGGTGAAGCATGATGTTTAGTTCTCTGGGCAAGTGCCCACCATGGCGTGTTTGACTACGAGCTTTCCTCAACACTACACTCACTCAAGACCACACATGGTTGCTGATGGGGTGGACCAGTTGAGGTCAAGTTATTAAGGGGCCAGGGTGGATTGTACCCGTTGGGAAAAACAAAGTATTCATTATAGCATAACGGAAGGTGCTTTATGTGCTCTTAGTTGGTAGGAAAGCCTCCAGAAAACTTTTTTGGGTCCAGTGCTACTTTTATGGTGCACAAGGTGATGGGGGACAAACCGACTAGACCGGACTAAACCGACCGAAAACGAAATGAACCGGCGCTAATCGCCGCTAAAGCACCTAAGCGAGCCCAAAAATGAAGTAAACCGGCCTCGAACCAGTCGAAACAGGCCCGAACCGACCCTGAACCGGGTCGAACCATGCTGAACCGGTCTAAACCGGCTCAAGATGGTCTGAATTGGCCTGAACCGGGCGGTTCAGGCACTGAACCGGCCTAAACTGGCGTGAACCGGGTCAGAACCCGGTCGAACCGGCTGAACCGCCAGTCTGAACCCCGAACCGGCGCCTGCGAACCGGCCCGCTCGCGAACCGTGGTCGGCCGCTCGCGAACGAGAGCAGGGACCACCGCTGGGGTTTCGTGGCCGTCTCCCGCGGGGGTTCGCCGTTGGTTGCGTGGCCTTCTCGCGACCGTCGACTGCCCGCAGGCGTGGCTGCATCGCAGCGGTCCCGCGAGGCCGCGGGCCGCGACAAAACGGCGAGCGGGGCAGCGCGTCGTCCTCGCGCGCGTCGTCGTCGTCGTCCGGCGGAGGGAATGCATGGCGGAGCAGGGGGCAGGCGATGGTCCTGCAGCCACGGCGTCCGTCCACGGTGATGTCCAGCAGTCGACCGCACGCAGGCGGACGGAAGCAGAGCTGGGGCAGGCGACGCCTTCCGGTGGAGATCGATCGTCGTTACCGAGGGAGACGAGGGAGACGGCCGGGAAGGAGGATCCGGGGATCGCCGGATCCTCTTCCTTCTCCTCCGTCGTCTTCATCTGCTTCTTCTTCCTTCTTCTGCATCCGCAAAGGAGAGGACTGTCCACCTCCATCGCCATTATCGAGGGAGGGGGCCGCCCGAAGGAGGAAGACGGATGTCGGGCCTGGGACTGCTGTCGAGCCGAGAAGGAGAAGATAGGAGGAATGGCACGGAGGCCAGAGGATGAGGAGGGAGAAAGAGATCGGCTACCTGCCGGATTTGGAGGATGGAAGGGGAAGGAGGACGGCGCTCCTCGCCGGGATTGGGGAAGGAAGAAGAGCCGGCCTCACTGCCGGAGGTGGGAGAGGAGCGGCCCTCACTGGCCGGGGTGGGGGAAGAAGATGGGGGCCGCAGCCCCCTGCACGGGAGACACCCTCCGAAAGGCTCCAAAAATTGATTCTATTGCTTGCTGAACTATGTACATCCGGTCCTCTTTTAAAGAGGGAGAAGAGACCTAATTAAAAAAAAACACCCTCTAAGACTTCTATTTACAAACTTGTCCTCGTAGGGACATAAGTAAAAGAAAACCCAAAATATGTCCCCATCACAAGGTAAGGTCATTGACTCCTACATTTGGATGGTTATGATAATACACATGAAAGTAACAATAATTTTAGACATTCATGGAAGCTAATATCAGAGGTCAAGTAAGGATGCCTGGATTGATAGAGCACAGTTAAGATTTCAAGTGCATATTAACTGAATTTTCATAGAAGGTAAATTCACAATCAGTGACATGCGAACAATCCAACTAGTGGATGGGAAGGGGTGGGAAAGTGGTTGAGACTTCAGAGTTCAGACAGGAAAGAAGAAGTTTTTGCCTCCATTACCAGTAATATGTATGATTCACAGCCATCTGGTCCTTCATGTATTTCTTTATAATTGAAATTCTGCATTTAATTATTTTTTTGTATTTAGAAGAGTGCAATCTTGGTGAGATTTTGCAATGTTTTTGGTCTCGGCGGGCTGACAAGATCCGACGGGCCTAAGCTGCTAAGCACTGCCAGTGTGGCACCAGAGCTGCCACAGAGTGCAGTGGATTCACCTCTTCCGTGCAGCTGCCATGTCTGAATGGGGAAGGCACATTGCCTATGCGGAGCAGCCTGGCTCCTTGCAGCTGCTCTCTGGCTGCCATCTCCACCCTTTCGGGTGTCTTCCCCAGCCTGATCTTGCGAGATCTCACCTCACTGGCCATCCCGAGGCATGGTTGAGATCCGAGCTGGCATTCCATGACATATATATTATGATTACAATGGTTTTCACCTATTTATCTAGTGGGTGCTGATTTGTAGGTCCAACAACTCATTGCTGAACTCAATGAGATACTGGCTCATGGTGTTGTTGATGAAGGTGGTTTGTGGAAGAAAAAACTCCAGGATCAGTCTCAATTGCTCTTTGAACTTCTACCACAGACAATTCAGGAGCAATTGCTTTTAGAAAGAGACCCTCATGGGAATGTTCAGGTAATTATCTATATATTCAAGGTGAAAATATTATTTATTATGTGTTCTGGCATAGACACATTTTTATTATCTTATGATTTTTAACGTTCAATTTGTCTCCTTCAACTTTTGTCAGGTTGCCAAAATAGAAACCGAAAAGATGTTTATCCAGATGGTGGAAACAGAGCTGGAGAAAAGAAAGACAGCAGGAACATACAAAGCAGAATTCAAGGGACAATCCCACTTCTTTGGGTAGCTTCTTCTTTACTTTTCTTTTATGATTTATTTGGAAACATAACATCTAGAGAACTTCTGGTTCTGGTAGCCCTCATGTTTTTTATGCCACCACTTGTGACCATAAATAACAACACGTCCATTCTATTTCCTGTTTTCCTGACTGTTCCGGTCTCTATCTAACGTGTTTTAACATGTTGCAGTTATGAGGGTCGATGCGGTTTACCAACAAACTTTGACGCTGCATATTGTTATGCACTTGGTTATGGTGCTGGAGCACTCCTACATACTGGAAAAACTGGTCTTATTTCTTCGGTTTGTGCCCAGCACTTTTGTTTTTTGGATCTATTTATCTGCTAGAGTATGTTACCTGCATAATTTTTGGTATGAGTTAATAGCTTTTAACATTCCCTGTGTTTTCTACTGAAATAGACAGCCACACTGGTGCACGTAAACCGATTGGTGTTGTTGGTTTTCATTCCCTTATCTTTTGTCGAATCCTGATTTTTTTGATGGAGTTTGTTCAATGCAACTATGTAACCATATGTTCTAGAAGCTTTACTGATGGAATGCGGAATTTCTGATGTTGCCTTTTAAATTTGAATTTTGATGTTTGCAGTTATCAATTTTATTATTTTGATTTCTTACTGTTTTTTATTAGCCTGCAAAACTTAATAAGATAAAGTAAATTTATCAATAATTCTTTTATGTCTGTAAGTTTAGCCTTGGAACAATAGCAATTGAAGACAACTGTGCACCTTATACATATCAGTCCCAAAACGACTGCTCTCTGAAACAAATAAGGTTGGACCAGATCAGGACAAGATGAATGTCAACTCAGACTTTGTAATCTATCTTGGGATGACCAGTTAGGTCTGATCTCACGAGATAGGGCTGGAGAAGATGCCTTGGAGGGTGGAGATGGTGGGCGGTGGGCATAGTGCGGCACGGTAGAGCTGTAAACGGATGGATATGTGATTTTTGCATCCGCTTGACATGGTAATTCGGATAACGGTTACCCGCTATGGTTAGAATTTGGATACAGAGTGGTATTAAATATCGGATATCTCTTGGATACGGAGCGAACATATATATTATCTGCTTCGCCCAACATCTATCTACTGGATGCACACTTAATTATGTAAAATATTGAAAAAGTAGATAAAATAGTGTAAACATTACGTACTAGATCCATTAAAAGACTTTCTAAAAACTTGTATAACCATCCAAAACCAAAATCTGAGTAATGATCTTTAAAAGATCTTTTAAACACTCGCATCACCAGAAAACCATAATTTTAAAGCCATGCAAAGTGCAAATTGTTCGAATCTTTACAGCCTCACAAATCATTTAAATCTTTACAGCCCTACAATGCAAGCACCCACATCACTAGAAAAATGGCATAACTAATATTAAATAAAAATCAATTTGATAATTGGACAATGTTACTCTGATTAATAAAACAAAAACAAAAAATACCATCTTGCAGCGCGCATATAATACCAACAGAACAACATAGTTAGGTAGCATGAGATGGGGAACCTGTATCAACATGGTCTCCGATATTTGATACCATCAATTTGCATACTGAATTGTCTAATGCAAGCATGAAAATTGATATTCTATTTATTTTGATATTATAACCTAATTTATTTGGAGATAATTCTAATCTATCTTCATTCAGATACCTGAAGGACTCATAGAGTCAAATGTGAACCAATGCACATTTCTATCTGTGAAAATACACTGAAAATACATTGAAAATAATGCAATGGCAGAATGGGGGAAGGCCCGGAGAAAGTTCTGGAAATGGCAGAATGGGGAAAGCGCATGCCATAATGCCAAGGATTGCACAAAAGCTTGGTGGACCATGTCACGATGGGCTGAAGATAAGGAAGGGAAGAAATATCTTCCTTTCCTCTGTGCTGTGATGCGATCCGTGTGGAGGATAACTGGGAGTGGGCGAGCAGGAGATGAGCTGAGGCAGAGTGATGCAATCTGGAGAAACCGAGGTACTGTGCCTGTGCTGCGATCTGGAGAAGCCGAGGCAAGTGAGGCACCTTTGCTGCAGTCTGGAGAAGCCAAGGGTCCGAGGTCACTGTGCTGCGATTTGGAGAAACTGCGCTTGCCGCCTGTGCTGCGATCTGGAGAAGCCTGGGTGGACTGGGAGGTGACTGCACTTGCTTCTCCACAAGGAGGAAAAATGGGAAACTGAGAGTGGGTGTCTGTGTGGACAAGCTTGCAAGGAGAACTGGGAAGTGGTAACCCGAGGGCCTCCGCGAGGAAGCAAGGCTGTGACTGCAAGGGTGATGTGAATGACTGCATGGGCCATGGGCAAGAGCAATGACCAATAGGGTATACAAGGATGGTTTATTTCTGACCATTGGATCTTTGATCCAACAATTCATTTTGGAGCGGATCATGCTTTTCCAAATTCGCTCCGTTTATTATTTGGACAATATCCGAATCTGTACTTGGTATCTGACGGATCAAGCTAATCTGATAGCATTTTATCAATCAGATACTAATCTGAACCGAATCCAGATCCATTTACAGCCCTAGCGCGGAGTGAGTCAGCTTTGTGCCATCTACCCTACCTGATAAGGTCTGCCTGTCTGAATTCTTGGACCTGACCACGATCTGGATAACACAGATCTTAAATTATGGATCTTATATCTCTGGCCTCAGTTGGGTCCTGTGAACCTATACCGGGCAAGGAAGATGGTGCCGCTGCCCTCTGCGACAGCTCTGGCGTCACTCCGTCAACGGTCTCGGGTCACTCAGATCTTGGCAGCCCGCTGAGAGTGAGAACCTTGTGAGATCTTGCCGAGATTGCAAACCATGCAGGCCACCAGATTGGCAAGCTTAGGTCAGATCTATATCAAGATTGGTTGCTGAATTAGCATCCCAAGGGAAAGGGTTGATATATGGATCAGTTACTTAGAACAGTGAGACCCACTCCGAGGAGACTAGGATTCTGTCCAACCTAGACATGATACTCCTTCCATTGGATCAGGTGAACTGAGAGTTGCCTGGAGTTCAAAAAGACTATTTAATGCTAAAAACTCGTTAATCGTAGACACCCTATAGCTATTGCAGTTAAACAATATATGGAATTAGGCACTTGTGAATGGTAATCATCAGCCCTGTTTCATTCATGAATTCTCACAAGACACACCTCTTCCATCAAGATCGTCTTATGTTCTTCTGGAAGCATGTAAAACAGCATTGAAGTCTTCCTTTGTACACAAGGAAGACTTAGTTGTGTGTGGAGGTTCAGCTAAATGTCCCAAAGCTCTTTTTTGTCTTGTTTTGCCTGTGGCTTGTAAGCACCCAGAAACATTGACTGAAAGCCATCCTCCCAGCAGGAGAAATGTAAGTAGACAACCCAGAATGGCTTTTGATACCACCTGTCAAGGTAAGGGAGATATGGTCTGATGCATGAAAGGTTGCAAGACCATCTTGGCCATCTGAATTGTGACAGGTGCCAATCCTGATCTTTGTTATCAAGGGCAATCACCTCAATAGCCTAGGTGATGAGGCAAGGTGAGTCGATGGCTTAGTGCCTTGCCTTGGTCGTGATTGATCAAGGCGATCACATCTTTTGCCTAGCTTGCCCAGGCGGTCGTCTGGCCCATCTCATCTGTTTGGGAGCTGAACCCTCACCAAACCAGTAAAAAACCTGGGTTATAGTAAGCGTTGCAACTATAGGATGATAGGAAGCAAGTTTTGTTCACAGAAGTAGAAATTTTCTCACCCTCTAGGACAGCCTTTCACTTATTAGAAGAAATTGAAAAATGAGAAGCACCAAACAGCCCTTATTGGAAGTGATTCTGACATTTTTAGGTTATTGAAGTGGGTATTTTGTTCTCTCACCTTATTTTCTTGAAGTTTTTGCTTCCCTAGGCAGCTGGTCATATCCCCTTGATAATCTTCATGCAGTACTCTTTTTTAATCTCATAGGGCCAGTTTGTTTGGAGTTGGAGAGTAGCTGGAATTTTCTAGTTATTCTCTTTGGTAGCTAGAATGGTATATACCAATTGCCAAGAATAAGTGGAATCATCACCTTTGTTCTTGGTACAGTCTAGATGAGAAATGGGGCATCTCTGCTACTCTAAATAATTCCCGAATTGATTTTTAATGACTATTCTAGTATAACCGTCCTTGATCACAAAGACTCTTTTTACCTTTTCAATGAATTTTAACTACCTTTGGGAACTTTCAAAATGTTTACAAATGCTTATTTCACCCCAATACTTCTAATTCTTCTAAACTTGCAAAATAGAGAAAGAACATAGTCATACCTCTTTTTAAGAAAAAAAGAGATGTAGAAGATTGTGCAAATTATAGATAGATCAAACTCATTATGGGAACAAGTTATTGAGCAGCAATTACGAAACTTCACAAATATTTAAGCTAAGTAATTTGGATTTATGTCTATTAGGTTTACATTTGAAGTTATTTTTCTTATTAGAAGTTTGATAGAAAAATATTGAGACATGAAAAAAGATTTACGTATAGTGTTTATTGACTTGAAAAAAGGCTTATGGTAGAGTTTCAAGAGAGATTTTGTAGTGGGTGTTGGAGCGAAATATGATACATGTTGGGTATATACAAGTGATTTAAAGCATGTATGATGAAGTAACCACTAATGTATGCACAATTGAAGGAAAAACAAGAGATTTTTCCTATTTTAGTTGAAGGATATTAGAGTAGAGACTTGAGACCTATCAGGTTGTTAAATTGCAAATATTAGATTGTCACTCAAGTCCTGGCAACCAAACTCAGTAGGTTCACCAAGAAGTTAGTCAACTCTTCTCAGTCCACTTTTATTCATGGGAGATACATTGTATGGATAACTCTATGGCCTTACATGAATGTCTGCACGATCAGAGAGTTAGACAGAGATTATATCATGATAAAACTGGACTTTGAAAAACTTTATGATAAAGTGAGATGGTCCTCCTTATTCGGAATTATGCAGGTCATGGACTTTAATAACAAATGGATCAATTGGATCAAATGTTGTATCTCAATGGCTAAGTTCTCTATGGACATAAATAGAAGAGCATTCATTTTCGTTGCATTCAATAGAGGGCTCAAACAAGGGGATCCCATATCCCTTCTCTTTATTTTGGTGAGGTATATTCCTGGTACAATGTGGGCTGAAGGCTGAGCAAGCCAGCTAGATTGAAGGGATCGAAGTAGGAATCAACAGAGAAGGGGTTGCTTATCTCCAATTTGTAGATGACACTGTAATTTTTATCTGGGAAGGCTGGAGGGAGATGGTTGTTTTCTAAGGTTATTTTATGGTACTCCTTTTTTCTTCTTTTCTCTCCTGAAAATCTCCAAAGGAGTCTGCAACAAGCTTGAAAATATTAGGACAATATTCTTTTAGCAAGGTACGAGCTACAAAAAGGAGCTGCACCTCATTAAATGAAACGGTGTATGTAGGCTTAGTGGCCTACCGCAGGAGGATGATCAGGGTTTGCTCCTTTGGCTGTTATAAATGATGCACTTTTTTTTAAAATAGCTGTAGAAGTTGAACACTAACATATAGATTCTATGTGGGCTAGAATTGTTTATTCAAAATATGGTTTAGGAGAGAACACTATGTGGATTAGATACTTCAAGAGCAGTGGTAGAGTATCCAGCATTTGGAAATGCATCTTCAATAACTGGGAATTTTTGAACTCTTCCTCTTATGTGCTGGTGGGTGACTGCATGATAACATTTTTTTTGGAAGGATCACTGAATTAGGCACTCCTTTTAATCGTTTCTCTTTTTTTTATCTTAAGCAGTAATCTATCAGCCAGTGTTAGTTGCATTTGGGATATGCAAATGCAAAATGGTGTTTCCTATTCATAATAGATTCAAGGGAGGAAATTGATACAGTTCTCCAACATGTCGTTACTTGAACATCGCAGGTGTGTTGACTGTTGAGAACAAAGAAGACCCACTTTTATGGCTCTTGGGTAATAAAAATGTGTACATAGTTAAATCTGCTTTGCACAAGTTTGATTTCGGGAGGTGTGGAAGTCAAGTGGCACCATGTGGTGTGGGCACCCTATCTACCTATTAGGATCAAAATTTTCTTATTGGAGATTGCTAGACACAACCTTCCTACCAGATGTTACATCAAGGATATTTTTCCCATTTTATATGTTTTGTGGCTACAAGGAAGAGACGTGGATCACTTGTTTATCAATTGTGGGGTTATCAATTCTTTATGGAGACCTACTTTCAGAGGTTGGAGGATCAAATGGAGGGAACCAGACAACACTATCTCCTGCTGCCAGATTGGTCCTCTCTGAATCTTTGTGCCTCGAACATTTCAGTGTGGAAATTGATGCTTCCTACAATGTTGTGGGCTATATGGCGTACCAGAAACAGAAGAACGTTTGAAGACCTTTTTGATTAAGGGATCTTTTATTTGATGTAGTGCTATGTCAGAGACTGTATGATGGCTCACTCCTGCTCGTAGATGGGGAGCGATTCTTTTAAAAGTAAAAAATTCAATTCTTGGGGACTTCTTTCTGTAATCGAGGGTCCCATCTATCTTTTCAATTGATGAGTTATCTCTAGTTTTTCTCTTTGTTTTCATCTCTCTTTATCTTCTCTTTTATATTTCATCTCTATTTGTATCTTCTTATGTTTTAATGAAATAGTGGCTTTGCCATTTTTCAAAAACATCAAGGGCTTGCAATAAATTTGTACCTTTTGTTTTTCTCTTTGTTTTCATCTCTCTTTATCTTATCTTTTATATTTCATCTCTATTTGTATCTTCTTATGTTTTAATGAAATAGTGGCTTTGCCATTTTTCAAAAACATCAAGGGCTTGCAATAAATTTGTACCTTTTGTATTAGTTATGAATGAATTAACGAAGATTATACAAATTTATCGACTTATATTGAAACATAAGGAATGAATAGAAAGTTAGAACTGTGAAAAAAATAATTTAGAGACTAAGGGTTTCAAGATAAGTAAAACTAAGACATAACATATGTATTGTAAACAAAATAATATGAGAGTTAATTTGTATGGGATAAATATTATCTAAAAAAACTTAGATTCAAGTATCTTGGATCAATTATTTGTAAGGATAGAGAAAGTGATGATGTTAACTATAGAATTAAAGCATATTGGATGAAGTGGATATTGACTGCATGGGTTCTTTGTGATTGAAAGATTCAATTAAAGTTAAAATAAAAATTTTATCATACAATTATAAGACCCGTAGTGTTGTATGGTAGTGAATGTTGAACAATAAAAGAAAAACATGTTTTTAAAATAAATGTTACTAAAATGTGAATGTTAAGATGGATGAGCGGTCATAATAGATTAGATAGAATAAATAATGCATATATTAGAGAAAATATAAGAGTAGCAACAATTGTAGACAAATTAAAGGGATATTGAGATGATTTGAGCATATTAAACATATATCTAAGGAAGCTCAAGTTAGAAAAGTAGAAAATATTAAAATAATATAAATAAAAAGGACATCGCAGACTTAAGTTAATTTGGAGGAGATAATTATGTTTGAGCTAATTATGCTTCTTATCGAGTGGCAAGATGTGGTTAGGAAAATCAGGAGAGAGAGGCTTCGTCGTTTTCAAGGCTTATCACCCCAATGTGCAGAAGGACATTGTCGGCAGGCATCAAAGCATTGCGGGAGGGGCATTGCCTATGATGGGCCACTCCGTCGCTGAGGAGATCCTTGCCTGAGGCTCGGGGGTAGTCTGCCCATCTGTTGTGGTCGGGACTGTCGACCAATGCCACCTTGTGGAGCTGGGAGTCCTTGCTACAAGGGAAGGAGTACGCCGATTCACCTTCCGGGATGCTTTCCTCTTCGGAGGGGACAACAAGAGGGTTAGAAGATGGTCATGCAGCAATGGTCTTACGTGTCACCGTTGTGTTGGTGTGGGTCACTGGGAGAGGTTCTGCGACTCAAAACGGGTAGGCCTTGTCTCTTCCACCAGGGTGCGCTTTACTCAATCTTTCAAGGGGGTTCTGGATAGGCTGGTCCCCTACCTCTTCTCTTTGGATATGAAGGAGCGGTGGCTCCAGCAGTGCTGCAAGGTCATAGTAGAAGGACCAGAGGCTATTGGAGATAAGAAGAATTTGCTGGATTCTTTTTCTGAGACCAGAGACCCAATCATGGTGGATCGCTGTTAACCAAGATTGTTTCTTGGTCAGAAACAATTCATTCACGAACTGGCTATAATGCCATGGAGAGGTAAAGCTACAAGTGTTGTGGTTAGTCTGATTAGTCATCTTTTCTGGATCAAATTAAGTAGTCTCCCGGTTTTTGCCAAAACAGTCTTGTTGATTGAAAGTATCCTGTGTCCTTTTGGGAAAATTGTCGTGATCGACAAAAGTTTGTTGTGGTGGCCAACAGCTGAGGCAGTTGCAGCTTGCCTGGATGGAGACTAAACTAGACTTTGCCCAGGGATTTGCAATTCCCATATGCATCAGTGACTCAATTTTTGGTGAACTTGAATTTAATTCCGAAGGATTTGGTTTTTGATAACTTTTCTGTTTTAGGCTCAATTCCTTCCCTAAATAGAGAATACTAATCCATTTGGAAGAACAAGGCTTCAGTGATCAGCAAGGCTACTTGTGTGCCGTCCCCTCCAGCTGTAGGGGAAGCTATGTGAGGAAAGGTCGTGCGGGATGATTGTGATCTTGGTGCTTTGGTTATGTCTCCACTGTTGCCAATGTAGTTGGGCAGAGAAGACATCCGTCTTGGGTAATAGCCGGGTCCAGCAGACCTGTTTAGTTCTGACGTAGCTCCAGATCCGATTGACTTATCAGGGTCATGTGATTTGGGTGAACCAAAGCCGGTTTGCATTAGTGAAGTGGCTCTCATCTGCGATTGCGAACTGGACCAGCAGGTGAATGATAAGAAGCCGGTCCACATCGAGTCTTTAGTTCAGGAGATCGCTGGCGTACCAGCTATGACTCAGGGTGAATGCAGCCTTGATCTTCTGCGGAATAATAGTCTGTCGCTTGTGGCAGGGCCGGTAGATAGGAACTGCTTCCTTTCAGAACTATCCATGGCATGCGCACTTGGCGGTCACAGAAACAGATATCAGAGCCTTCTTCACAAGCAGACATCCTGATGTACGTCAGCAACAAGACAATTCTAATATGGTGACGATAAGAACATATGCCCCTTACTGGAATGGCACAAAGAACAGAAGATGTGTTTGCTATTTCGGACGAAGGGTTGAAGTCCATTGGACTTGTAGTTGGCTTGAGTTTTTTGCAGGACAATGGTCTTAATTACAAAAGGAACGTTCATCAGAGAGTAGGGTCCAGGGAACTAAAGTTTTTACTGAGCAATGAATTACTAGATGACAGCAGGAAGAGATGGAAGGTGGGCAATGGCATTATGATTTATTGATTATCGAAATAATTAGCTGGAACTGTTGAGGCATTACAGGTAAGGAGAAAATCAAAGAATTTCACAATATGGTAGCATTCACAACCCTGATCTGGTGCTTCTGCTCGAAACTAAGACTGATTTTGAGAATTCAGGTAATCATATTGTTTTAAAGCATGGCAGATTGAAGGGCTTCAGTTGTGTTCCTTCCATGGTAGAAGTGGTGGTTTGGCAGTTATTTGGTACGACAATAATTTGTTGACATCGGAACTGCTAAAAGATGCTCATGTTACAAATTCTTAAGATTATGAATGTGAAGCTAGAAGTTACATGTATTTTTTGCAACGTCAACGGTCCGGTATATAACATTGAGAAGGGTGATTTCTTCTCCACTATTAGAGCAAGGGGTGGGCATGTACGCCTTTCCTTGGTGCATTGGAGGAGACTTAAATGTCATCCTCAAGCCGGAGGAAAGGTCTGGTCAGAAGGTTTGGTCTAATGAGATGTCTCTTTTTATTGATTTCATCATTGAGATAGAGGCTTGGTGGAGTTCTCTAAAATGGCATTGAATTTACTTGATTAAATGTTAAGACAAAATCCAAACTGGACAGATTTATTGTCTCCTTGGCTGCAGACTTACAACATCCCTGATGGTTTCCATATTTCTAGGGTTGTTTCTGATCGTTGTGTTATCAGCATCAAGTGTAGTAGAAATGTGAACCTTAAAATTTACAGATTCACTTTGAGTTTGGCTTGGTGCAGGGATCCCAATTTCATTAAATTCATGGAGTGGTGCAAGGAGTATGTTCTTACATCAACTTCGGCAACTGCCGAATTCCTCGACAAGCTCAAGTCTACCTAGAAAAAAAAAAATCAAACATTGGGCTAGCGGCCAGTTTCATTCCTCAGCATCTACTAGAGTGTATTGGATGACTAATCTTGATCAGTTCGAGAGACTTAATGATAGGGGCGTGATCAACAAAAAAAAGAGATTGCAATGGAAATAGGTTAAGGAAGATTACAAAGAGTGGTCTCTAAGAGAGGAAATCAAATGGAAACAGAGGTCGAAAGAAACTTGGCTGAAGGAAGGTGATTAAAACACCAGGTATTTCCACACCATTGCTACACTGAGGAAGAAAAAGAACTACATTCATAGTTTGAGGATTTCAGGAACTGATTATGTGGGGCCTGAACAACTATTCTTTGAGGATCTTTTTAGGGAAGACAAACAGTAGTGTCCCATGATTAACTTTGACAGGATTATGAAACTTGAAGAGGTCGAGGCTGAGGCCCTCACTGACAGCATCTCAGAACAGGAGGTTCTAGGCTTCTAGCTACTATTAAGGTTATGGACCCTTTCAAAGCCCCGGGCCCCGATGGTATTACTGCCGGTTTCTACTCAGCTTACTGGGATATTATCAAGGAACACTTTATGTCCATGGTCAAAGAATTTGAAGTCAATCCGAATGTTATCAAATACCTTAATTTGACTTCCATTGTGCTTGTTCCTAAAAAAGATTGTGTAGGGCATTAAAGATCTTAGGCCAATCAGTCTTTTCAACTGCAGCTACAAGATTATCATGGAAATTTTAACCACTAAAATGAGCAAGATCCTTGATAAGTAGGCTCTCCCTCCTCATAGTGCCTTTATACCTGGCTGAACTTTCTATTTGACGCACATAATATGACCATTGTGACATTATTTGGTACAGTAACGAATGAATACTCTGTCGACATTATATTGCTGCTCTGTAATCTGATTCCCCGTTGCTATAATTCTTTTTCATTCCAATGTGATTGTGGATGGTGCAATGGTATTTTCTGATCCGTGATGTTTGTCAACCAGGTTGGTAATTTAGCTGCTCCCGTTGATGAATGGACAGTTGGCGGAACTGCACTGACAGCGTTAATGGATGTGGAGAGAAGGCATGGTATAATCTCTGCTTCTTTAGCGCTTCTTTTTGTTAGATTGGCTATTTTCTACAAGAATCTCTTATCCTGCAAATTCTAGTGCATCCAGGTAGGAAAAGAGGGTCTGTCATGAAACTTAGTAACATTGTTACCCTTCCACCTCATTTTTTTTATTCTTTAGTGTGTTTTTGTGTGATGTTTCCGTGCCAGGGCAAGAAAATGTTGATTAGGAAGGTGACAACATTATATCTTGTCTGGATGATTCTTTTTCATTTGTGCTGTTTTAGGATCATAATTGCACTGGTCCCTGATTACCAAATTAGATCATCTCAGTTGATATTCATGGTACAATTGTCAAGATAGGCAATCTAGAACGTACGTACCTATGGGCCATCATGGTATGCGGGATAAGGTGCAGACCCATCCTGGGTGGTTGGAGTGTGATTTGTGGGGGGTGTTTCTTCTGGGACCACGCTAAGATAAGTCGGATTGTCTGGATCACCAATTCTGCCTGTATTTCCACTGATCCTAGATCTTAGTCTGGAATCGACTGATCGGGTGATCTGGACCTATTCGACTGATATGAAGGGATCTGCTAATGAAGCGTTGGTTTTGCTGTTAACAAGTGAGTCTGCTTTTATTGCAAACTGTACATGTTTACCCCAGCATGGTTGGTGCCAAAATAACTTGTCCATGTTTAGGCGAACGATATCTTGGTCGTGAAACTCCCCCCTTCAAATCGTTTAGTTGCTTTTTCTTGATTTTTTTCATATGCACCGCCCACAATCAGTTTCTTGTTAACATGTATTAATCTTCCTTCCAGGCAAGTTCAAGCCAGTGATCAAGAAGGCGATGGTGGAGCTAGACGGTAGATTCACATCCCCCTGTATTTCTACAAGCACATTACTTTTTCCTTGCGAATCTGTTTACATACTCATCTCACCCCTTCACTTCTGTTCCCTTGTCGTTTATAGATATATATATATATATATATATATTTGCTTGTATATATATGTACTCTCGGGCTCTGACGGTTTCTTTTACTAAATTGGAACTTCAGGCGCTCCTTTCACAAAGTTCGCATCGATGAGAGATGAGTGGGCTATCGGTAACCGTTACATCAGCCCGGGTACGTTGTGAACTTTAAATTTCTCAGCCAAAAACCTTGACTAATCTCTCCACTTCGCTGACGAATCGAACAGGTCCCATCCAGTTCATCGGCCCTTCGTCCGATGCTGTCAATCACACGCTACTACTGGAGCTTGGCGCCTGTTGTTAGCCCACAGCCCTGCTTGGATCATGAACTGTTGCTTCATAGCCGGATCTTCGTTCCGGTAGCCGGCTGTTGGTTTGCTTGAACTCGATGGTAGAGGGTCCAAGGAACTTCTTTGTGGCAGGTTCCCGCTCACCGTGTACCGTCTCTTAAAAAGCTTTTACTTTTAAACTCTCCTGTTATGATCTCTGTCGTCGTTCAAAATCGTTCGGAGCTTGTTGCCCATCATCATCTTGATCGGAAACCTCTTGATGTTAAGCAGAAGCAGTTCGCCCTCTCGTTGGGGGGCTTCTTGGCAATCTGATTCCATCTCTGCACTAATCACCCTTTTGTGAAATAAAGAGATATACCTTGAACTCTTACCAACATAATCTGAAACCCCCAGCCTTCGGTAGTTATCGGTTGTACGTAATGGTTCTTTTTTTGGGGGGGGGGGGGGCGGGGTTGCGTTGTATGATTTCCACTCAGAAAGCCTTCAACGCACAACTTAAAAAAAGGTATACACAAAAATGACTAATATAACCCGAAAACAAATAAATCTATTGTCGAAGGCAATGAGCAAAACAGAGGAATCACTTATATCTCCGCACCTGAGTATGTTTCATTTGGCTTTCCATTAGGAACCGCCCATTCATGTCCATGAAAGCATGTACATCAAACGGTTAAAACTACTAAATCACAGATAAAAAACACTAGATAGGATGACAACACTCAAATTTGCCAATATATTTGGCATAAACTCTCAAAATAGAAATTTATGTAATGTCTTCAAATACAAATCGTTGTCTCCTCCGTTAAAACTATAAATCATTGTATATCCAAAGAAATATCATAACAATTATCTCTCTCAATCCTAGAATCAACCTACACAACAATTTAAAGATTTATTAGAATAATTTTGTTCAATTCAAATTATATGAGATAAAAAAACTGATACCTTTTCCATAACTATATGAGAAGGTGATAAAACTAAAAACACATATATGACATACAAGAACAATAACTTTTGTCTTTCTTTTAATTTCATAAAAATTATGGAACCAATCTTATTTATGTATTATAACTTGAACAATGTCTACTCTACTCTTCGGGTAGAATGATATGTGTTGATCGTAGACACGTCAAATTAACTTAATTATGGAGTTCAAAACCAATGTTTTATAGATAACATTTGATAGTTCACTCTCAAGAATCAAACAGAAATCAAAATCCATCCACCAGACAACAATCTGAGGTGTGCATCCTTGATGTGCCCCAGTCTGGGTGCATAGCCTTTCTCCCCAGCGTAGGGCACATTAGGACACGCCCTTTGACAAAGGCATGTCTAGTTGGCAGAAATTTTAAAGTTTTCAAAATATTAATTAATTCAGTTTTATACCGATGATGCATCTCGGTCGTAGGGTGCATCAATCGAATCAAATCCAATTACCTGAAGATATGTGCAATCTTAACTAGGGTTTAATTAACCCTAATCCGACGCATCTTAGGTAGGTAATATATGGGGTGCACCCCATATATTTTACACCCCAGTCTGGATGCACCTATCCCGCACTCTCTAGACCATGAACAAGCAATATTGATTTCACGTCATTATTCTATGCGTTCTTATACATGTTGAGAGAGACCATCTCGATAGCAGGATCCGGGTGGGTTTTCAAGCTTTGGAGAGAGGGAAAGTCATTGATTCAAATTTTCCTTGTCCCTATTGCCATCACCATCGTCAGACAGTCTCCCAACTTAGAGCACACGGAGTAGACGCCAGCCATGCCTACGAGGAGAGTTTCCAATACTCATTTTCCACGTCCTTTTCCATTCCAACATGTCTCTACTTTTGTTGTATTAGCATGCATTTAGCTATGTTTTGCATCATATTATCAATTGAAAACAAAAAAGAAAGGTTAGGATTTGACCCACATCCGATTCATTCCAATTCATTTGCCGTTTATGCTAACATTCTTCATGGAAATTGCAATTCTTATTTGCTCTAAGATAGAGAGCATTTTTGAACTCTTCCACTTTGGCTGGTCAAAGAGGAAGAAGTTGGAACCCTATTCTCGTCTCTCCTAGATATGTAGGCCATCATTTAAGCTTTAAATTTACATCGAAACCTGTTGTTTTTATTAACCATATTTCATTATTTCCAATCCAACACCTCTGAACCAAGTCACCAAGTGCCCGAGTGATGCTGAATCCATGTCTGCGAGGTTTGGGCAAGACCGAATATATTCCTACATCGAAACATTACACGCACGCCATCTTTGACAAAATCTTCATCCGTAGATTGTTAGTCTTCCATCATTCTACCAAATCAAAATGTTCACTTGATCTTTTCTCACAAAATAAAAAAACACCTTCTAACGAATAAATGCCAAATTTAAATTTCGTGTTTTTAACTATATCAACATTTTTAATATAATGATCAAGTTTTTTTCACTCGGGCATTTTCTTTCTTAAGAATACAAGTGTCACTTACAACAATATCAGTAGGGCCAAGAGCCATCTTCTGCATTCTTCTCAACAATATTGTTCTTTGTACAGGCTTCGACCTATGTTTTATACATTGTTGTTAGATTATTATGAGGAGGAGAAATATGACTAAAAGATACATTCTTGGCATATAGAACGAAAATATAACTCAATCGATTTTACTTATTTCTCACGTCCAAGACAACTGCAATGGATATCAATAAGTTGCATTCACCTCAAGCTTTGTTAAATTTTACCTTTATTCTTTGTGCCATCTCTCATGTAAAATCATTTTCATATAAATTTTTTTTCATCCGACGACTCTTTTATACCCACTAACTCGGAAAGAAACAAGTTTGATGTGAAATATTTAGTTCTTAATTTGAAAATTAAGAAAAAAATAAAGAAATTAGAAATCTGCATAAAAATTCTTAATTGATTGTATAAATTTAAAGAATTTTGTCTTAAATTACATGATCTCTACACAATGGTTTTCGATCCTTGTAAATTAAATTGATCTCCGATTGTAGGTAGTTTAGTCTCTGATCGGCCTGCATCAATTGAGAGTAGTTCAGACGTTGGATGAATTGTGAACTATATCCCAAACTCTATGTAGTTAAATAGCGGCTCCGGTAAGAATTAAATCACCGTTCTATATGGTTGCTGAACAAATAATTAAGCTGCTCGGTGGCATCTTGAAGACCTAGTCTTTCTTTGACACATGAAATTAAGTGGGTTTTCTTTGTCTTCTTCGTGGGTTTTTTTTTTTTTTTTTTGCCTGAAATGACAGATGATACGTCGAAATTTGGATCATATTACCCAAGTCAAATGCAAGCGCATTGCAGAACATTTTGGCTGATGATGTTAGACCAGCATGCATGGTGCTGCCTTTGAATGAGCCAAGCAATAAACAGTCAATCTAATATATGCTGTCGTAGACCATCCCCACTTAACTACCTCCCTGTTTGATAAGAGCATGGAAATTGATGCAGCATTAATTTTTGATGTCGGGGAGTGGATACATTGACATTAAAATCGATGCTTCCCAATATATAATTAAAGATACATTATTACAAGGGTCTAATAATACAGTAATCAAACAGGGCGATAGGTAGTTGGACGGGTGATCATGCGGGACAACTCTATAAACATACATTGACATTAAAATGGATTGAGAAAAGAGTGGGATCGGCCGGTCTTGGATCAGCCTCTGACCGTAATGACATGCTCTAGATCAGTCAGAGAAAATGTGTGTCTATATATATATATATTACTGTTGATATCAGTAGACCCTCTGCAGCTCAAGTTAACTTCGCTAAGGATGCTTTTGTTGGCATAATAGAAGAGATTTTAATCGTTATAATCTCTAACAACACATGATGTCATCCAGACACACGTTATTCTTCTTTTTTGTTTACATTTCAAAATTTATCCTCTAAATTTTGAGAATAAATTAAATTTATCTCTAAATTATTCCGCTACCAAACATCCCCTTAGAAATTAAAGGGGGCAGATTATAGATATTGTTGATTGCTACAAAAGCCACACTATTTAAAAAGTGGTTAGAAATAAATATTATTTCTCAAATTTCTCTTCCACGTAATCCCAAGTCCAACCAAACCAACCCTTGAGTCAGGCCAACCCTGGGCAATGTTGGGACTGACTGACCCCGAACAACTAATCGGTTTGGGTCCCACCAAATTTGGCCGATCAGGATGACAGAGCATGGGCAACTGTAGAGCACATGACCCCCCCTCTCTCTCTCTCTCTCTCGGATGTCCCCGAGCAAGGGATGGTTCTCTCTCTCTCTCTCTCTCTGTGTGTGTGTGTGTGTGTAGAAACGGATTGACGGATCACCTCAATTCTCGAGTGGAAGAAACATTTTCAATCTTCAATGAAAAAAAGTCATGATACCACTCACTTAAGTGATAGGTAGTGAGTTATAAGATGTCGGTAACATTTCAACCTTCGTCGGTAACGGATTAACAAGTCAATGAACCATTACTGAACCGCTATTGACGTCATACAAACTCACTACCGAGTTAATACAACTTGTTACCGATGGGTAGTGAGTTAGTAAGACGTTGATAACGGTTCACTATTTAAGTGATCCGAGGTCGTTGTCGATTTTCATTAGAGACTGAAAGTGCTCTCTCCACCCGAGAATTGAAGTGATCCGCTCTCCACGGCCTCATATTGTAATGGCTTCCGCTTCCAGTTCTCACCCATCTAGTCCATGACCTCACCACTCACCTCCCCCCCTCCCGTGAGATTGGGTGATGGCAGAGCATGGGCAACTGTAGAGCACACGACCCCCCCCCCTCTCTGAGCAAAGGAGGTTTCTTTTTTTTAATAATGGTTATAAATTCATCCTCATCTTCACTATCCTCAACCTTCACCCCAGCTGCAACCACGTTCGATCTCAACAAGGGAGGGGTTAGGAGTTGTGACCACTGTCCACCACCATTGCCCCACACGGCCTTGTATTGTAATGGCTGCCCCCTTCCAACCCATCCCGTCCATGAGCTCTACTCCCCCCCTTCCACGTGCAGTTGCCCCCAACCCCCCGCCCTCTATTATTATACATAGTATAACACTGCAGCGTGGGACATACGAATGACTCATGGATCGATCCTTGGAAAGCAAAGGTTTTCTTGATATAAATGCTAGAAAGATGTTTCAAGAATGGTGTCATGAGGTCTAATTTTGACCGAGATAACTAGTTCCGCACAACATGATATGATCAATAGCTGTCAAGGCTACTGAGATGATAAGACCCGATACCCGGTGCCGCGCCGGTTTGCATACAATACACCAAGTTGATGCTTTTTATTAGTTCTTGTATGAACCTTCCTTAAAAATAAACATTATGGGCGGTGGTGGCGTGATATATACGTCCAGTGTAATCTGGTCATTTCAGGTAACCTTCTATGAAGTAAATGTTAGTTGAAATGATGATATAAAAAGCCTGCAAGAACAATTGAACACTTGGTAAAGAAACTAATTAGCTCCACAGAGCAAAGAAAGTAAGTGTTCGCTCTGATTTGATTGAATAGCTTGGCCTTAGCTAAAATGCCTGAACTTTATGATGAAAATTTTTTGAATAGTGATCGCGCTAGTGGTGGGAACTGCTGCCTCAAGCTAAATTTAAACATGATGAATAAAAAGAGGGTCACAAGTGAACATGATTGTTAACCATCCCAACATGGCATCTAATTAGGGAAACTTTCCACAAGAAATGGTTCATTATCACTAAATATTGTTGGGCACATGAGATCCAAGCATTCCAACATCAAGAACCTGAGAGATGAGACAGGGACCGGTGAAACGAAATTTTGAAATAGTTGATGAGATTTTTAGGTACTGAAAGGACACTGATGGTTGTGGTAAAGTGTGATATAGTTCCACTTCCACCTCAGTTTCTGGAGTGATGAGAAATGAGGGCAGACTCGATCCAACTGCCGATAATGACAATGTTGACAAAGAAGATATGTGGATATAAAGAACCAGGTTTTCTTTCACTCCACGGATTCCATTCCAATGAACTGTTAAATGCACATTTGGCACACGTTTAATTTGGGGATAAATCTGATTTATCCCAAAACTTTCAAGGACAAACTTAAGTTTATCTCCAAATTAATCTTGTACCAACCTGCAAAAGAGCAATCTAACATCCCAAGGTTCAGGTGTACTGCACTTAACGAATTACAAGAGCTATAATTTTAACCTGCAAAGGAGTAATCTAAGCTTTTGAAGACAAGCCCATCACTGAATTTATTTCCTGGCAAGTAGCAACTCTTTGTACAAAGATCACATCCTCGATAGGAGCACAGACAAACACTTGCAAACAAGAAGGAAAGAAAAACAGAGCAATAACAAGCCTGCACATAAGAAAGAAGTAAGAACACATGTATGGATGCTCTTCACTACTTTGTATTGTCTTAGTAGTTCAGACACCAAACCACACACAACTTCTCTATCACAAGTGATCATTTACATTTGTTAAATCAACTTACAGGCTACGAGACAAGAACAAAACTGACTTGGGTTTGGACAAATCATCCGAGGACAGCGGGGGTGGAAGGAATAAGACAAATCTTGAAGGGAGGGGCGGTCGAAACAAGACGTGAAGAACAGACAAAGGACACTTCCCTAAAACTCCGCATCCTTTTCAGCTTTCCCTTCGCCGATTAAACAAAGCACAGCAAACAAACATAACGAATGGAGAGAGACAACTGCTTGCAACACCGACGCCGGAGGAGGAATATCTAAAACGGCGATTCCTCCGTCTCTTTGACTTTCATACCAGAGTTGTCTTCAGGACACTAAAATATAACGGTGATACTAGGACGCAGTCAGCCTCCCTGTCTGCATCGCCAGAATGCACACTCAGCCCTTCCGGATAGTTAGACGATCCTGTAGATCCTAAAACACATAAACAATTGCATTCACTAGCTAGACGAGCCTCGAGTTGCTGCCATTTCATCTAAAAAGCTCGGAAAAGAGATTAGGCACCAGACTAACTGGTCTCTGATAAGCAGAATATTATAGATTCTGAGGTGGAGAGTACCACCATTTTCAGGGAAGAAGAGATTATTTAGTTTATTTTGATTAAGAAGCATAAAAAAAGGCTTCGTTTGATATCTGAAAACGGTGACTAGCAATTCCTACCTGTTATATAACATCCGCAATAGAGGCCGCCGGGGGCTGCGGCGGCGCCATCATTCTCTCCATGTGATGGAGGAAAAGATGCTCTTAATGCGACCGCCGGTGATCTTTTGCAGCGCCTTCCTGGCTCCGGGTACTTCCGCCTCCGCCAGCTTCTGAAGATGCTGGTACGCCCCCATCTCCGAGACTCTTTTACGGCACCCGCCTCCCCCAGCCGACAGCGCTATTACAACAGACACGGGAAGCTCCTTGCGGACCCGGTCGTTGGCGGGATCGAGCAGGGAGACCAACCTCGTCATGCTCTTTTCGTCCTTGGACAGTTCCTTTCTGTTCGAGCGCACTGCCAACAGTAACACCAGCGCCCGCGCCGCCACCTCCTGGGAGTCAACGGGCTTTGCTGACTCCATAAGTTTCAGCAGCGCCGAAATGCATCCCGCCATTGACCGCTTGATTTCCTCTCCAGGATTGAGATGGGGGAGCAAGGTTGCCGCGATCTGCTGCGTTGCCGGGTTGCCGTACTTGATCAGCTCGGAGAGCTGGAGGAGGAGACTGGGAGACGCCGATAATATCTTCCTGGCCGAAGGCGATGCGGAGAGGGCGTGGATGGCCCGCAGCAAGTGCTCCGCCAGTTCTGAACTGGAACCGGGCACGGAAACCATCTCCCGGAATAGCTGCAGAAGCGTCTGCAAGCCACCTTCCTGAATGACACAGGCTCTCGTCTTCTCCCCATCCACATCGTCTTCGCCTCCGGCAGAAGCGAGGATGCATAGACACTCCGCAGCACTCTTCTTTGTATCCCTTTCAGCCACGCCCCCACCGGCAGATGTCGACAGAAGGTCGAGCAGCACCGAGACAGCACCTTCATCGATCATGGTCACGCGGACGTCGACGACAGCGGCAGCCACGTTCTTCAGGGAACCAACAGCACGCGCCCGGACGACGTGGGATCCCGAAGGCCTACACGCCTCAATCAGCACCTGGATCCCTCCGTACGCCGGAACAGCCCAAGCGTTGGCCGGATCGGCAGTGATCGCCTCAATGGCGGTGGCGGCCTTCTCTCTAAGAGGGGTAGATCCGGTCTCCAGGAGGCGAAGCAGCGGGCCGAGGGCGCCCTCCTCGAAGACGACTTTTCTTGAGGGCTCGGAGGCGGAAGCGAGGGCCGAGACCGCGGCGGCCGCCTGCTCGCGGATACTGGAGTGGTGAAACGGAGCAGCCTCCAGGAGACGAACGAGGCAAGGGATGTCGCCCTCCCTGGAAACAATCGCGGCATTCTTGGCGGCGACCTCCTCGCCGTCTTCAACAAGGAGATGAAGCAAGGAGTCGAGGGCCTTGCGCTTGAACTCGACTCCGCCAATCTGCAGGCGAGTGAAGAGGTCACGAACGAAGAGCGACAGGTCCTCCTTCGACGCCGCAGCCCCGGGTTGCGACAGCACGATCGCGTTGCTGTCTCCACCGTCGCCGGCCGCGTCGACGGCCACCTCGGGCGGGGCCGGGGAGCGATGGAGCAGACCGGATCGAAGGAGAAGTTCGAGATCGCGGAGGCGGAGGGCGAGCGACGAGGCGGCGATGTCGATGTCACTCTGTAAGAGGAGCTTACCGCCGGGAAGCGATGGATCGTGGCAGCGGTCGGAGAGAGCGCAAAGGGAACGAAGGGTGGCCAATAGAGGGGGGAGGAGGTCGAGAAGGAGGGGGTGGCTCGGCCACGCGGGGCAGCGGATAGCGTCGGAGAGGGAGGCCTGGAGACGGCCGAGTTTCTCCCGGATGGCGCGCCAGCGGCCGTGGAAGGCGGCCACGGAGAGCGAGCTGAGGAGGAGACAGGGGATGAGCGTGCCGAGGATGAGCTCCAGGGCGTCCTCCGGTGTGGCGCCGGGGTCGTCCACCGCGGCGGCGGCGGCGGAAGGGGGAGCCGCGGGTGTGGTCGTCATGGGAGGGAGAGGGCGGCGGCGCGATCTGCGGGGGGAGGCGGCATGGGAAGGTGGGTGGGGGGAGACGGAGGGCGGATGGAGAGACGAGAACGGACGGCTGGGATGGTGCGAGAGCGGGAGGGGCAGATCGGAACGGACGTCGGGGATCGCGTGGAGGCGAAGGAAAGAGCGAGGGGGAGGAGCGTTCTGACAAAGACGGAATGATGCAGGCGCGCGCGGGAGAGGCGAGAGCGAGCGGAGAGAAAGCGCGGCGCCGCGGAGGTCGGTGCGAAGCTGCCCCGAGGCGGGGCGGGAGGGGGGCGACGCCCTAAAACGTGAGCGACGGGCGCGGTTGTCCGCTTCGCGGGGGTGGAAATATCACCCGAAAAGAAGGGCAGGCAGGTTGGGAGTGCAGCAGCGACCGAGTGAAGAGTGATGGGAGTGAAGAAGCCTTCCCAGGCTTCCTCTCGGTAGATCGTGTGGGGCCCGCGTACTTATAAAGGGGGAGGGGTTTGTTGTAAAATATCTTGATAAAATACTCTTGGGTGGCATCGGAATAATAATTTGAAATGTAATCCCAGCGTAAGCATGTGCTTAGGAATTAATGTCTTTGGATGCTTCTCGGTCATAATCAATCTGGGATTTTCACGTGTTAGTCATAATTATTAATTGCATTTCTAGATACCCCTAAAAATTAAAAACCTTGCGGACTTGTATGTTTTTGAAATGAGTATCTCCCTTTATAAATACCTCAAAATGTCACTGGCCAATTATTTTTTAGGTTGTTTTTGACAAAGATGGCATTTCTTTTCTAGACAGACAGTGAGGGTACAAGAGAGAGAGCGAGAGTGAATAAATAGCATCAAATCGGGGGACATTTATACCATGACGAATTTAAAACTATTCAACCAACATAATTTTCTAGAGTTTTCCAACGGCAAGAATATATTTTCTTCCCACGACAAAGATGTTAGACACTTTCAAAATCTTTCGAGTTTTAAGATGAAGTAAAGATATATAAATAATTATGATGACCGATGTTCTGAATTTTTAAAATTTTTGTTCAGTGATTCTATTTAATTGTATAATCATCCCACTATGCGTCCTATTGTGTAGACACTATCAATTAATTGATAAATTTTTATTTCCTTACATTTTTGCTGAGTTCATCAATATCAGAACAAGTGCAGACTGCATCTGTCTTCAACATGCTGTGATGACATCTGAACTACACCCATCTTTCATTAATATGATCCCTTTCAAAGTCAAATGTGAAAATTCCAGTCCAAGTGCAAAAATTCTCAACCTATTTGGCTGTTATCCCTATTTTCACCAAAAAAATAAAATGTGACATCTTGTGAAAAAAGAAACCATGGGAATAATCAGAGAGGCATATCTTCTGACAAGAGGTGTGGAGAGGGCTCTGCATGCACAGTTGACCTGGAAGGTGCAGAGAAGTTGGCCTGCTCTTTGACATTGAAGAGGGTGGATACCTCTTCTCTCCACTGGCTTGATGGGCTCTAAATGCAAACACATCTAGTTGGAGCAGAACTGATTGGGTCCAATGTTACCCATTAGCTGCTGAGCAGGTCAGGAGCTCTCATGCACCTCCCTATCCTTGGGGTTTGACACATTCAAACCAAGTTAGGGCAACAGTACAACACTGGCATTGCTCAAGTCAGAAAGAGAGAGAGAGAAGCATAGATATGCTTGTTGCAGGTTGCTTTGAGTATATCTTCTTGTCTTCTCTCTGCCTAGTTTGAACATCAAGATCTTTCTTGGGAGCAAATTGCAAGAACACCTTGACAAATCAAAACCACTTCATCACCACAAGTTAGTCTCTGTTTTGACTTCTACTTCAATTTGATTGCCCTATTTTCTTAGATTTTGACTAACAGTTTATTTCATCCCTGTGCTTTGTGTACTTCCTTAAAACAGTTAGGCAAAGGTACTTATTAATGGGGTGTTTGGTTGCATGATAATTGAGGTTTTTGTTTTAATTTTTAAAAATTGTAAGAAAACTTGTTAAAAGAGGTGTTTGGTAACCATGATAATTTTATGTTTTAAAAGTGATTTTCTTCTTAAACAAAAAAAGTGGGTCTCACCTTTTTCTTTTTTCTTGTGGTCCCCCACTTTGTTTGGTCATGTGTGGTAGTTACTCTTTTTTGTAATCACATCCCTCCAAACATGATAATTTTATGTCATGAGTTGGTTCACTTTTTATTTTAATACAATTTTTTATCATGAAAGTGTACAAAAAATTATCATGCAACCAAACACCCCATAAGGCACCAGTGGTGCCCTCCACAACATGTGTAGGTATTTTTGATATTATACCGGTCATCACCGAGAGATATTTGACTAATAGCATCAATTTTAAAATTGATAGTACAAATAAAATATGTTATATAATACAAGTGTCAACTTGTATCAATTTTGATATCGATTCTCTAACCTCAAAAAATATCAATATCAAAATTAAGATAGTATCATTTTTGATATTCTAACCAAACAGACTTTTGAATGGTTGAAAATATTGCAAGCATAACATGGCACCGTTTTGGAGAATTTTACAATAAGAGAATTTTACATTAAAACAAACAAGCCGTTGGAGAAAGGTAAAGAAGGATAAGATCATATATATATATATATCATCCCACATCTTACTTGGATTACATTATTTGATATTATTCCCTACTCTTCCATAATTGAATGACCTAATATATTGTTAATTTGATGAGAAAATTCATTAGAGATCCAATCACGAAAACCATTTTATCAAAAGATTTATTAACCTAATGCTGTTAACTGGAGGCCAGTCAACCTAATATATTTAACGGAACACACCCAAAACCAGTATAAGGTAAGAGGATTCACCATCTCTCTCTATTATGGATAACAATATAGGTGAAGTGATCATCATATACATACATTATAATTAGTTAAATTTGTCGGTCAAGATATTGCCTTCTCGTGCAAATCTCAGCTTTTCAACTATAGGTAAAAGAAAACACTTTGATCAATGAGAACATCTAAAGGAGCAGTTTAGAGTTAGCCCGAAAAATAGTGTAAATTGACTTGAGATACAAGTGCTTGTTTAGCTTGATCTTTGAAGAAAAAAATTCAACTCAAACCAAAAATACCTCTCAAACCAAACCAAACCAAATTAGTGACATTCAAATCATATTTTATTAAGGTATAATACATATGCCAATGTGTGACTTCATTTAGTTTATTTTAAATCATATTATATTAATTTTTATTATATATACATTTTATTAGTTTTATCTTAAAATCTATCGAAACAAATTTATTTTATGTTATAAATATAAATACTATCGATATATACATATAAATAAATATTTAATCTAGTTTGAGTTATTGATGTATCGATTTGATTCGAAGGGTTTTAGAAACCAAACTTATGACAGAAAAAAACCCACTATTTTAGTTTGTTTTTTCAAGTTGAATTGAACAAAGAACACTCATAGACAAGTGGGGTCATTTTATGTCCCCTTTGCACACCTTCCACAAGCCCAAAAATCATGTGTGACCAACACTGGATAAGGAATTAATACCTTACCTTTCTCTCTTCTTGAATTTTGATCCATATCTATCCAGTCACATATATATATATATATAATCCAGATAAGGCAAAAAAGATAGTCAAATCCTGACCAAATCTTTCTCTCAAGAAAGGTAAAAATATATGGAGAATAGAGTACACACGTGCTATACCTAAACACCACGGACAAGAAACTCTTGTTTTAGTGTTTTGCCATGCCATACACGTGTGGCAGTGTATATGATAGAATAGAAGTAACTAAGTAATTAAGAGAGAGCTTTGCGCCTCATCACCATCCTTTTATGGCCAGCATATGTATGATTAGGCGGTCCCTCTGTTCCATGAATGTCCGATGGAAGATAAATTATGGGATGTTTGGTTGCATGATATTGAAGATTTTTGTTTTGATTTTTAAAAATTGTAAAAAAATTGGTTAAAGCATCGGACATTCATGGAAGCATCCGAAGCAAGCAAACTAGAGATAGAGATCGATCGGGGAAAGCAGCGATACATCGATCGGAGCAGGAAGAATAATAATATTCGATGGCTGCCAGCTGCGTCCCAGTCATCGACATGGAGAAGCTCGAAGGGGCGGGGAGGGCGGCGGCGAGAATTGGGGGTTCTTCGAGCTCCTAAACCATGGCATTCCCCACGAATTCATGGACCTGGTGGAGAAGATGACCAAGGACCACTACGGCAGCCGCATGGAGAAGCGCTTCCGGGAGTCGGTCGCCGGCCGGGCCCGGCTGGACACTGGGAGAGCACCTTCTTCCTCCGCCACCTCCCCGTCCCCGACCTCGCCGAGGACCTCGACGACGAGTACAGGTGCGCGCGACAGATCAGAGATCGTTGCCCGGGGAATTTTTTGAGTTAACGTATTTTACGAACTCTTTTTTCTAAAATAAAATTTTGTGCGTTGAATTTAGGGAAAAAAATAAAATGTGTTAATTTAAAAGTTCTTTCCCCTCAAATATTACGGCGGTGCCGACGGCTCTCCGGCGAGGTGGTTCTGCAGGAAGACGATGGGGGAGTTCGCGGCGGAGATAGAGAAGCTGGCGGAGCGCCTCCTCGACCTGCTGTGCGAGGACCTAGGGCTAGAGAAGGGGTACCTCGGGAGGGCGTTCCGCGGCTCCGGCGGCCCCACCTTCGGCACCAAGGTCAGCAGCTACCCCCCCCCCCCCCCCCTTCGGCCCCAAGCCGGAGCTCATCCAGGGCCTGCGCGCCCACACCGACGCCGGCGGCATCATCCTGCTCTTCCAAGACGACAAGGTCAGCGGCCTGCAGCTGCTCAAGGGCGGCGGCTGGGTCGACGTCCCTCCCATGCGCCACTCCATCGTCGTCAACATCGGCGACCAGATCGAGGTGCGATCCGCGTGCCGTCCGGCAGTCGCCCATTTCCCCCCAATTCCAACGGCCGATCTGTCTCCGGCTACCGGGGCAAGATCCGGCCGATCGAATCCCTAATTCTTGACGCGCGCGGCGCAGGTCATAACCAACGGAAGGTACAAGAGCGTCGTGCACCGGGTGGTGGCCCAGACGGACGGCAACAGGATGTCGATCGCCTCCTTCTACAACCCCAGCGGCGATGCGGTCATCTTCCCGGCACCGGCGCTGGTAGAGAAGGCGGGCGCCGGGAAGTCGGAGATCTATCCGAGGTTTGTGTTCGAGGACTACATGAGGCTTTACGCGGGGCAGAAGTTTCAGGCCAAGGAGCCGAGGTTCCGGGCCATGAAAGCCATGGAGTAGGTCGCCGCCATTTGACCTCCGGCGGGCTCTACCTCCATTTTACGACTCGACTCGACTCGCTTGTTACCTTGAATGAATAAATTTGGAAAAAATAAAATTTCACTCGAGTCAAATTTAAATAAACTCTTCCACTTTATAAATTTGCCAGTAACTCGATTAAATATTACATTATATATTTATTTTTAAAAATTAAATTATAAAATCAATAATTATATATTATTTTTTAAATATATCAAATACTTTAAAATTTAAATTTAAATTTAGATTGAATTTTTTAAATAAGTTAAATCTAAAATTTTACAAATAATTTTTCATTTATTTTAAATTTTATAAACGAATTTTTACCTAACTTGAATGTGAATTGAATTTTAGTCTAACTACTACTCGAGCTCGAACTCGACTCGGCTCAGTTAATAAATGAACCAAGTTTGAACAAGAGTTCAATATATTTGTTAAAATTTGAACTCGAACTTGAACTCGTGTAAAATAAACGAGTCGAGCTTGAACACCATATCACTCGGCTCAGCTCAACTCGTTTACACCTCTAGTCTCTCCCATCGCGGAAAACAAAATTAGAGTACGGTTGATGTATGCTTGTAATTTAAATAAATTTTTTTATAACAAAGTCGCTGCTTTTCTTTCCCAAAATTGTATAATTAAAGAATTGTTCTTTCCTAAGAATAACACATTTTGGTTTAAGTCCAATATGTTGTGTCCAACTTTAGAATAGAAGATAAAAGAAGGCTGACTTGAGCTTTAAATTTACAAAACTTAGAATATCACGAATTAATACTATACCAATATTTGTAAGATTTTGTTTGATAATATTGTTGAATCATTGACAATTTTAAAATTGATATAAATATTAATCATCTAAAAATGTTTGACCAGTAATATCGATTATAAGATTTATAATACAAACGAATTATAACGGATAATACAAATGTCAATGTAGACTGATTTTGATATTGATACTTTTACTTTTTTTTAATATCAATACCAATATTAATATGATATCATTATTATATTTTAACTAAACAGATCATAAAATATCGAAATTGATATAAATAAACACTTACTCGGTGTTACGCATCGTATTTTGTTTACGTCAGCAATCTCGATACCGATAGAGTCAAATATTTTATCGATATTTAAACGATTGTTATTTTTAAAATCGATAAAAATAGAGATGTCCAATAAAATCTTAGATTTAGTTCATAATATATAGATGTTCGTGTGTTTGTATATGTTATCCAAAGTATACATATATAAGAATGACCATCACAATATCACCCTTGAAGGGCTGTTACCATACTGAAACCACTTTACTTGTGTGATAAAATAACCATGTTCATAGATGTGAAAGTTACTCTCTTCTTCGGAGTCTTATGGATGTTCGGTGATGGTGATTTTTTTACGTACACTTTTTATCATAGAAACATGCCCAAATAAAATCTAAGATAGACAGATAAGAACTTAATGTTTGGTTAAAATTAATTCATTGCAATATAGGAACCGTGTATAGAAAAAGTAGGGGAAGCCACAAGAAAATGTCTCCAAGTAAACAACTTCATAAGATTATGCTCTCTCTCTCTTTCTTTTTCTTTTGAAGTTGTTCTGGAAATTTATTGTTTGAGTTGCTTTAAAAAAGCAATAAATTTTAAATTTTGGAGGGGTCACGTGATGCGTTCACTCTAATATAGGTCCTCCGCTTTTTCTTTTCAGACTTATTTCAGTGTATATCTTTTGGATTTAGGGTTCATCTGGATCCATCTAACATCCAAACTTGAGTAAATCATTTTCTTTGGAGTAACCTTTTCAAATCGCCAGACAGACACCCTCCCTTCTACAGGTGTCATTAATATTGAGTTACATTACATCCCAACCGAGAAAGATAAAATATTTTAATGACTTAATATATCTATGTTTAGATTAGTGATGAAATTAACGAAGTTAAATTGTATGGATCTCGACAAAAAATAAAAGTTTAAGATTTGGAAATTATTGTCAAGAGTTTAAAGATATATAAAAATTACGATTGATTTTAGAGACTTAAATGTAGATTTTTTAAAAAATATTGTAAAAAATTACGAGTATACGTGAAAATATTGTCAAATTCAGGAACTTAAATATTACAGTCTCTTAAAAATAATGTAAGAGCCTTTTAGAAAAAAGGTTGAATTGTTGAGATAAAGTGATTTTTACACACCACTTCTTATAATTTTTCACCTATTAGACACGGACGTTTTCACCAAAATTATAACATGTGTCTAACTAATGCCATTCTGATTTTAGGTGGTAGGGATTTATTCTTAACAACACAGAATTTCTGGATTTTTTAATTTAGTTTTGCTGAGGATGTGTCTAAAATTATGACTACTTATTGAGTATAATATTTAAAAATTCCTATTTTTAAATTCTCACATCGGACTTTTTCATAGAGGCCCAGATCATTCGGCTGCCAGCCGGACTACCCTGATGCAAAAGATCCTTGTTGACGAGTATTTCCATATACGCAAATATCGGACTTCACAGGTATAAGAGAATAAAGCGACAAGGCCCGCGTCCATGTCTGGCTCGTCTTCCGTCGAAGGCTACAAATTTGTGTAGGGCAGGAAAATCTCGAGCCAAGGCACCGAGAGGCAGATTGAGCTGGGAAGATCACGGAGAACGTCTCCTCCGCCCCCGCCGCGTCCATGGCACAAGCAAAGCACAAGAAATCCAAGCCGCAGAGGAAGCAGCAGACCACCGTGAGTGTCCCATCCGGCCGTTCGCTCGCACGTCGAGTCCTCTTTTTCTTTTTTCTTTCTTTTTTTCTTTTGCGAGGCTAGTGGTGTCGTTTGTGTTTTCTCTGTCTCTGTTGTGAATTGATTTTGGGCGATATGGTTCCTCGTTCCATGAATTTCCGCGTAATTGTCAAAGCAATTTAGTACGGTTTTCCAGCTTCCTTGGTCGGGTAGATTTCCGTTGATGTGTATAAAGTGATATAGAAAGAGGTCGATTGGGAATTTCGCCGATGGGGTTGGATAGTATTTGCCGTTAGCTCATTAGCCGATTTTATGATGCCTTCTGTTATTGTGTGGAGAGTTCTACCCGAGTGCTCCAAACCACGGCTTTTAGTTTCCAATGAGGTAACGTCTTATATGGACCTTTATTCTATTGTGTCTTTGCACTTAAATGCGGACGTTTTGTTGAACATATGAGTAAATATTGTCGCTTGTGAAGTTGTCGACGTTTTTGTTTGTGTCGGATATTTTCCCATTCTGATTGGATGTTACCACTTTACGTTATATTCACTTCAGGTAGAGTCGTCAGGAAGAAGGTGTGTTTTTGAAATTTAGTTGATGCAATGTCTGTAAAATATTTTATTTTTTAGGATATTGTTCCATGTCATAACTCATAACATAAGAAATACTAAGGGTAGCATGACATAAGCAGACAATAAAAGACAAATGTAACCAGCCCACAAATTCCCAAAGCCGCTACCTAACTTAGTTATTGGAATGATACAATACAGTAGACAAGACAACATAGCCACTAGTTTCACCTTCACAAGAAGTAGTTGTGCAACACTTTCTGGGCTATAGGCAAACAGATTGATACTGTGTACAAAAGGAGAATACTTTCTGTGCTGCACTACATGGCATTTTCCTACATGTCTGTGTGATGCTGTAGACCTGGATGGTTTTTTTTTCACTTAAATGTAAATTAGAAATTTGATTTACATGATATCAGAAAACAACTAGTTATCTCTTTTAGGCTGCAAAATTGGTTCATCTATTATGCTTTCTGGGTAGAAGAATGCTGATTTTTTATCTTCTTTCTTCAATTGTTCATTGCGCCATAACCACTTTATTCTTATCATAAGTCTGTTTGATGTTGTCTATTGTCTAATCTTGGGGTATATCAGCTTCAATCTTCAAAGGAATTTCCTACTCATTATACTTTCAATGGCTAACAGGTGAAGAAGCAGGGAAAACAGGGTGACATTGCACAATTCCGTTTACAGATTGATGGCTTAGGCTTGAAAATAGTTGAAGTCACATCAGATGGTAACTGTTTCTTTAGGTTGGTCTTATCACATTCATATCCTAGGATTGCATCTTGAATGTGTTTAGTACAATATCATTATTTTCAGCAGATATTGACTGCTGATTTTTGAAGTTGACACTTGGAACTGAATCTTATTACTGTCATCTTTCAGGTCCTTAGCTGATCAGCTTGAAGGCAATGAAGAGGCACATGAAAAATACCGCAGCATGGTTGTGCAATATATCAAGGTATAATTTAGAAGTCCCATGGTGTTGAATGTTCTCATCTTTTAAGAGTTCCATGCAAATAAACCATTCATTGTTAAAATGAAAAGAGTAGATTGGATACACCCTGTATTATCGAAGGCATGAAGTGCCAAACCTGTCTAAGGTATACTATTATTTCTTAATTTTTCTTAAATGATAAAGATAGGAAGACCAAAAAAATCTAGTGTAGCCATTTTTTCCTGTCCCACATGCTCAGTGGACCCACCTTGTTCCTTTGTATGATGGCCCGTAGGAACATTCAGGTTGACGGGAAACAAGTTAAATTTATAATTAACACCCATAAGTTGGTAGGTGATTGGAGTTTCAAAATCTATGCACTTCAATGGGATTAAGGTTAACAAGAAATCATTGTTTGTGGGGAACATCTTGCTCAGTTCACTTGTTGGAAGGTTGGCTCAAGTGGAAATCTACAAGACAATGCATTTGATGAATTTCTTTGGCTGAGCGCAACTCTGACTGTCTGATGGTTAGTCGGAATACAATGAATTTCTTCTCTTGGTCCAGTCCATATTCTGGACAACTGATCCAATGCAAATCGATCTTAGATTGGATTGAGATTCGTCAGATCTAGGGCAATTATCTGAAAATTTGGAAATAACCTGATCCCCCCCCAATAAGGGGAAATCATTTTCTTTATTTAATAGAATGAATATTGGTGTTACTTTGTATCCATTTGTGTTAAAATTTCTCATAGTTACATGAAAATGTTGGATGACACAATTTCTTTTTTAACAAATTTTTAAATTTTTCCGTCATTTTTAGATCTTTTAAGGATTTTTCCTGAATTTTATGAACATTTTCGAAACATAAAAGGACCGATCTAGACCAATTCCGGATCGGTCTGGATCGGATTGGTACCCACCAATCCGGACTTCAATTCCAATCCCATGATCCTTGAGGGGTGGGTGTGTTTTTATAAAACCTTACAATACAAAATTAAAAAAAGCAATACGTTTGAACAAGTGCATATATTTATCTGGACATATTTTAAATATTTATTCTATCTTGTCTCCAAAATATATATTTAACTCCTAATTAGACTTTGACACTCCTAATATAGCCTCCTGAATAGATAATGCCCTCATGTTATTAAAATATTATAATTTTGATGTCGGGTCTATCGGATTCGAGGGGTGGTACCAAGCCTTCTCGAATCTATCTTCTGGAGGTACAATCTGATCAGGAATGCATCAATATCTTGGTAAAGCAGTGACTGTTTTGAGGTTATTTCTATACAAAATCTTCATGGGTATTGCACATCTTGCTTTTCTATATTGAACCTTCCAGATGAGGATTTACACTTGATTTTATTTGTATTCGTAGTTGTTACAATTAATGCTTGCTTAAACTTATTACCTTTTATTTTATAGATGCACCGAAAAGAATTTGAGCCTTTCATTGAAGATGAAGTCCTATTTGATGAGTACTGCAAGTCCATGGAAGAGGATGGAACGTGGGCAGGAAATATGGAATTGCAAGCTGCTTCTCTTGTTACAAGGAGTAATATTTGCATCCATCGAGTAAACCTTTAAGCTCCTTTTTCTTTAGAGTTTGTGAAACTGTTAAAAGATTTTAACCCTTCTTGTGAAATTGATTGAAGAATTCAATCATGGTTTTTTGCCTACTTCCCTAACTTAATCCTCCTAGTTGAGTTTTTTATTATTTTTATAGATGTGCTTTGGATCAACTTACACCTTATCGGCCTTGTCTACGCTTGACACCTGTTTGAATTATTATCGTGTGATTTTATTCTGAATCACCTGTTTGAATCCGGTTCCATCGGCAAGTGCCATGCAGCCATGCTCCATACTGCTCTGTCCCGACCCTACAGCCCTACAGAGAAACAGTATCAACTTATCCAGATTTATAGTTTTAGTGCCTGGTTAACAAGAAATGCTATTATTAAACTGAAAGGAAAGAAAGATGGACTGCTGAATAATAATAGTGGTATTTGTTATCCTTCGCTGATAAAAAATAAAAGGAAAACAAAGCTGTGTCCATGTACTAGCTGCAATCGGCAAATGAAACGAAGTGCACTTTTTCTCTACACCATTGGTTATACATTGATGCGGGACAACGTGGTGCAACCGAACTAAAACACTACACAATGGCGTTAGAATGATAAAATGAACTAAAACGAAGCGAAATGAAAGGGACCGGGTTTAAACCAGTCTAAAAGTGGCCAAACCAGCGGAAAATACGTTGAACCGGCCAGTTTATTTTCTCGACCGGCATCGAAGGAACCTCGCTGTACGCTTACCCCCCCCCCCCTCTGGGTGTGTCACGGCGAGGGGTGTAGTGGAGGCTTCTTCATGGAAGCCTTGCAAGAATACACCCCCTGGGGGGTATATGGTCTTTTCCTGGCTGATCCGGGCTAGGGTTCATGGCAGCGCATGAAGGCAGACCTGATGGGGGCTTCACGGTGCTCCTGCATGGCATGTGAAAAGTGCCATGGGAATTGAGGACTTCTTTTTCTTCGGCCTTCTCCGTCGTCGCCTTTGCTCGTGCTTATTGCTATCCAAACAACATGGCGCAGTAGAGGATAACAGAGTGGGTGGAACAGTGAGGATGCTCCTTGCATGGCTTAGTGGAGGTTTGGAGAGGCTGAGGTGGCCCATGGAGGCTTCCCTGTGACAGCTCCATCATCTCTGCCAACCGTCTTCGTACTCTTCTTCGTCGTCATCTGAAAGGGCATAGATGGGAAGGGGCAAAGGTGGTCAGGAGTGTTCTCGCGTGGAAGGAGGATGACCGGAACAGAGAGGAGATATGGGATATTGGTGGGTGATGGGGTGGCGGGGTTTTTGCAGGTCCGGAAGAGTGGGTGGAGGAGGGAGGCAATGGTGCTCTATTGGGGGGACTTGAGTTGGATTGATAAGGGATTGTAGTGCGGAGGCGGAGGAACCAGAAAGGGCCAAGGATGGCAAAACTATGACACTGGAGGGGTGGTGTGGGAAGGATGGTGGGCTCCACATGACACTCTGGTGGATCCGGAGGAGATGGTGGGTGAAGGGGAAGAACAAAGAGTTGATGACGATGAAAGGGGTAGTGGGAGGTGGTTGGCCAGTCTCCCGAGATTGTCGGAAGCTGCTGTGGCAGCCGAGGGAGTGGTCGAAGATGTCAGGGATTATGTGGGTGCCCCACTCTGCATCACACAATAGTCGGATGGAGTAGGTAGATTAACTAAGTTGAACTAAGTAAAAGAAATGCAAAAAAATCCCAAAAAATTGAAAATATACCTTTTTGATGAAGTGCGGCTTCGCCATCTTTGAAAAAACTAAATCAGTGTGGTAATAAACAAACTAAGTTGAACCAAGTTAAAAAAAATACAAAAACAGCCCCAAAAAGCTGAAAATATACCTTTCCGATATGGTACGGCTTCATCGGATGTTGGAAAAAGAAAATTAACGTGTTGATGACTAAATTAAGTTGAACTAAACAACAAAACAAATAACTAAATAGGAAAATAGGAAAAAATGGAAAGGTATATGTGTTTGAAGTAAAAATTCTCAAATGAACGTATTTTCTTTCATTTGAAGAGGAGAAAAGGATAGCACCATATGTGAATTGCATGTGACTAATAGGAATTTCATTCTTTCATAGGTGAACCCAACTCTTATAAATAACACAAAGGACTATATGCAATTTAATAAAATTGAATTTGCTTCTTAAATCATGGCCGGTAAGGTAAGCCCCTAGATATGATCTTAAGCTTAACTAAATAACAAACCAAAAAATAAATATAACAAAATAAAAAATAGAAATTATATGCGTTTGAGGCGGTCGAGGTGGCCAAGGCGACTGCCTAGGTGATTGAGGTGAAAAAAGGTGACCGCTTGAAGCGGTTGCGGGCAAGACGAGATGCTGAGGCCTCGTCTCGTCTTAGTGCCTAGGCACTTGAGGCGGTCGCCTTAGATAACATAGGGCATGATAGTCATGCAGGTCCGGGGATCATCGGATCTACACGTTCGGATGCCAATGATGTCGACGACGAGCGAAGCTGGAGAACCAATAACCGTGAGGGGGGAGGGGAAAGAACAGTACGGATGTTGACTAGAGGGGTGGGGGGGGATGCCTAAAACTGGCTTCCTGCTGGGGGTGGAACGGAATCAACCTCTTGCCGGTGGTGAAGAAGAAAGCCTCCTATAGGAGAGGGTGAGGGAGCATCGGGTCGGGGCCAAACCCCTACACATAGGAAGTCGAAGCCCCCCTGATGTAACCTCAAAAATCTAAATATTCTTGTTTTGGAAATTCATTTTCCTTTTGAATTTAAATTAGATTTGATTAGACCTTAGCATTGACTTCTTAGGAAAATAGATGGTATTCCATAAAAGTACTAACTAGGGTCAAAATTATATGTTGAGGTTGTTAGGTTCTTTGAAATTAATTTTGACCTCTCCCCGTCGGATGCTGCGAAGATCCGATGTTAATTACATCGAGATAACTCGAAAACCCTTGATTATCGTCATAGCAATTCATTGGAACAGAAAATATGCATCCACAAAAATAAACATTCACATACACACATAGGAGAAATCAGTCCCATGAACTCGATGGAATGCAAACACTTAATTTGGTTTTGGATTTAGTTTGAATTGATTTGATTTGAGTTGAATTGATTTTAAGTTTATTTGGGATGAATTGGTTTGAATTTTGGATTTAATTTGAGTTGAAGCTGATTTGATTTTGTTTGAAATGGATTTCGTTGGAATTGAATTATTTAAAATTTCAGTTTGGTTTTGGTTAAAATTGATTTGAGTTGAATTTGTTTAAAATGGATTTTGAATTCAATTTAGCTTATTTTGATTCAATCTGGGTGAATTTGACGTTATGTGGTTTTATGCAAATTTCAGACTTTTAAAATGATTTGGGTTTGAGTTTGAATTTGTTCAAGTTCAGTTTGTCTTTAGCTTTAATTTGAGGAATTCAGATTAAAATCAATTTGAAAATTTTGTTTTGACAGGTTATTAAATTTGGTTATGAATGGCTTATTGATTTAAATTTTAATTTGATTTAGGTTGATTTGAGTTAAATTTATTTGGTTGAAACTGACTGGAGCTTGATGTTCAATCGGTTGGAAATCACATGGATTTAGTTTTCAGTTTTGGATGTTTATGTTTCCAGTTTCTGTTTCTGAGTTCTGCAAATTGGTAGATTTCATATTTTGTTTGTTATCTTCTTCTTGACTTGCTGATCATTTTAGAATTTTCAGATTTCAGTATCAGGTTGTGTTTCAGATTTCAGATTTTTATGGGGTATTTCAGATTTTCAGTTTTATGGATTTCGTGCACACTTGCACATTCAAATTTCAGATTTTTATATTGCAGACCTTGTGTATTTCAAGTTCAGAAGTTTTTTTTTTATTTCAGGTTCAGAACTTTTTACAATTTTCAGGCTTTAAATTACAGATTTCCCCCTTGATTGGCTCAAGGTTCGTAGGCTTCCCCCCCTAATTTGAAAATTCAATTAACATTTCTGGATCCTCCACCGGAGGCTCAAGCTCCTGCCACAGATTTTATTTTTTGTTATTATTTGCATTCCGATCATTTCATGAAGTCATTGAACTCCCTTTTCCATTGAATTTGAACCGAACATAATCTCCACATTGTTTGAAATACAGTATCATGACATTCATCTTGGAATCAAGCATCCGTCAGTCTTGAATTTTGTTGTCTTGAACATGTTCCAGCCTTTGATAGGCATCCTGAAATTTGTTCAATGTCTTGAAATTGAGCATGTCCCGGTATTTGATAGACTTGTGTGAAAAATAGCTCATGTCGATTCTCGGACTCCTTCATGAGTTGATGAACTGTTTGTCAAACCGGTAAGATATTGGGATCTGTTTTATAGATCTTTGGATGTCTACTTTAAGAAGAGGGTCAGGAGGTGGGTTTAGAACCGGCCTCCTGGTTTCCCTTTGTTTTTGAATTCTTTTAAGTTGAGCCGAAGCCATGAGGTGGGTTTAGAACCGGCCTTATGCTTGCCTCGGTTTGTTTGAATTAAATGAATTTTTATTTAATTTAAATTGATTATTTATTTTATTATTATTTTTGAATTAATCATGGGTCAGGAGGTGGGTTTAGAATCGGCCTCCTGGTTTCCCAATTGTTTGAATTCTTTTAAGTTATGCCGAAGCCATGAGGTGAGTTTAGAACCGGCTTTATGCTTGTCTCGGTTTGTTGAATTAATTAGTGTATTTTTATTTAATTTAAATTGAAGGGTTTGTTTTAAAAAGAAATCTTCTTCTTTTTTTTTTAATTTCTCTACTTCCTCCGCAGGAGCATTTGGGCCCCGAAGGCCCATTATGGCCTGGCCCTGCGCGGGCTTCGCCCAGCCGCGGCCCTTCTCCCCTTTTTCTTCTCTTTTTTTTTTAAACAAACTTAATCGGTGGGCCCCACCATCCTGTTGACCCGAGGGTCAACAGGCCTCACACGGCCAACCCGCGCGCCGGCCGCCGGTTCTTCTCGTGCGTGCGGCTTCTCACGCAGTCGAGCAACTCCTCAGGCGGGCCCCCCACGCACTATTCATGTATCCAACGTGGATGTATGTCGGGGGGGGAAATAATCCCCCGACCTCTCGGCGCTCGGTTGCAACAGAGACGGCGCAGCGCGGCTTCGACGGCGGCAGAACTTGGACAGCGACGATGCCGGCGGTCCTAACCAGGGGGGAGGCAGCCTCGACGGAAGGAGGAGGGGACGACCTTGACCACGGTGCTGTGCGAGGAAGGAGGCTCCGACGTCCGCACCGGAAGAGGCACGGGAGCTCGACGGTGACGGTGCCGGCGGAGGAAGGCGGCTCCGATAGCGTCGTCAAGCAGAGGAGGAGGCTTCGCCGGCTTCGTGGGAAGAAGGAGAAGGTCCCGACGGTGCGTCTGGGAGAGGTAACCCTCACCCTCCCTTCTCTGCTGTTCTCGCGGTCTCTCCCTCTCTCTCTTTTCGATCTCACGGCAGCTCTCTTCTGTCTCCTCTCTCTTGCTTCCTCCTGCGCGATGGCCACTGCCGGGTTTTATAAGCCCCCGGCTCTCCCTCTTATGTTGGGAAGTTCACCGAACGGGGCCTCTGCCCTCGGGCTGGACTCGGAAAGGCCCCGGATTTGCGGGGTTAGCTTCCGTTTTCTCCTCCAACTCTCTCTGCCGCGTAGAGTAGGATTACGCCCCCCTTCCTCCGTTAGGAGATCTGCCGGACATGAATTTCGATCCGAATTGGACTCGGAAGGCTCAAAACGCGGGAGCTTCCTCCTCCCAACCGCGTTGGACTCCTTCTTGCGATTGAATACCTTCCGTAAAGTGGTATCCTGGTCCGTGAAGGACTCAAAACAACTTGGGACACTGATATGACCCTGATAGGCTTGTTTAGGCAGTTCCTCCTGCCCGTAGGACTCCTTCCCCTCGGGTGAGTCCGAGCCAGCGCGGGAGATTGATTCTGCCGCCGTAAATTTCTTTTTTCTTTTTATCTCCCTCTGACTGACTCATCATTGCTAATCTCCAGCCGGAATAATCCATTTTTACTATCCAGACCCTCCTTTTTCCAACATTCTCCACATCGACCGGATTTGTTCAAGGCCTTTTCAATAGGCCACCGGACCTGCAGCGTACCTGACCCCTCTCCAGGTTGAGCTGATTATACACGATTCAGAGCAGCATCCCATCTTTGCGTCCTGATTTGAAGGTAACTTCTACAAGCCATTTTGGGGTAGACCACCCTCTTTGTTTGTTTGTTTGTTTAGGCATCGAATTGACTATCTTCAGCATAAGTACGTAACCAACAACATCCATAGGGTAACCATTATATAATTCTCTTTATTTGAATCATATGCCTATTGTCTAAAAGTTGCCAACAGCCAACAAACTTTAAGCCTTCGGAAATCCTTGAACCTGATGATCCTTTATTGCTTGAAAATATGGGTGTCAACACCCCCCAAGTACCCAAAAATTCTTATTTGTTCTCTATCGTTCACACGAGGTCTTCTTATAAAGAGGAGCCATCTTTACAAAAGGGAACTAATAAATGACTATTTACGAACATGCCCTCGTAAGAACTGAAAAGTAATGAAAATGACTAAAAGGAATTTCAAATATTTACAAACAAGTCTTAAAAGGATGAAAATGCAAAATCAACTCAAAATAAATTTAATCTATCCAACTAAATCCCCATCATTCTCCCATATTGGGAGAAAACTCGTCATCGAGTTTCGGGCCGCATTACAAACTTCAACACTTTATTTATCCATCATGTGCCGAAGTCAATGGAGTGTCCCAAGAGTCAAGTTATATGATTGAGCTGATTTGGGCTCTGATACTAATTTGATGTAGAACGGTGTGGTGGAACCAAGCTAAAAGGCTGTGAAAACAAATTAGAATGCTTAAAATGAGCCAAAATAAGTCAAGTGAAGTGGACTGGGCTTAAACCGATCAAAAATGGGTCTAGACTGGCCTTGGGCCATGACTTAACCCTCCGGGGGTCGTGGAGGTTTCTAGACACTCCTGAAGGCACACCTGCAACCATGGTTGCTCTTGGGTCAAGGAAAATGTGTGGTGACTTCCTAGCATGTCCCGACGGAAGGGGATTGTGGCACCCCAAGAATACACCAATGAGTGCGTGAGTTGTTCTCGGTCGCTTGTGTTTGCCCGATGTTGTGTCCACGTTAGCGCGAGGAGGAGGAACGTCTAGGGGCGTGTGGGTGGCGAGGCCCGAATCTAGCAAAAGAGTGACAAGAGTTTCTTTTGTGGTGGCGTTATTTTCGTCTCTCTCTACTTCATCACTTGTTGTCTAGAAAGGGGCAGGTGGGCGCATAGGAGTGACGCCAGTGGGGGCCTTTGACACTACTATCTCTCTCAATCTTCGTCTCCTTCTATTTTCTCCTATGTTGTTGCCATCTAGAAGTGTATCAATGTGATGTGGATGCGGGAATTACGGTCTCAACGGAGAGGGATGACCAGAAATTGATGAGAGGGGGTGGATGTGTGGTGGGGTTGGTTCTGGTGGCATTGGAGTTAGAAGATGGGTGACGTAGAAGAGCGGGTGGCCGACTGAGAGGGAAGAGGTGTCGCAAGGGTTTGGATGCTTGAGGGAATGGGAGGGGTTCTTAAGAGAAGAAGTGGGACGTGGAGAAGTGGGTGATGGCGGGAAAGAAACGGCGGCTCTCCACAAGTCATCCGGGGATCGCCATATGACACAGGGATGCCACGGATGGTCTCGTGTACACATTTGCCAAAGGATGTCGAGGGCTGATACTGTCGCGTGGATCTTAGAAGCCGGCAAGGTGCTTTGCAGGTCTTCTTCTCATGGATGCTGGAGTAGCTACGCAAGACTCCGGAGGTAACTTACAGGCGTGTCCGGGGATCACGCGACAAAACCTGAGAGTCAATGAGGGTGATTATGCCAGTGCCGAGAGTGGACAGCAACAAGGGAAATGATGATGCTACGTAACTGAGACTAAATGGCACAGAGGCTGTCTGGAGGGGAAGGGGGAAATGCATGGAACCGGCTTTTGGTCGGGGATGAAATGGACGCCGGCCTTTTGCCAGTGGTGAGAAGGATAGCCTTCATTGTGGAGGAGATGAAATGGTAACTGGAGCCATGCTCCCTGCTAGACGAACCAACGGCTGAAGCTTCTTCAAAAATTCTCAACATTGTTCTCTTTGTCATTCACGTGAGGCTTCCTTATAAAAGGAGCCATCTTTATGAAAGGAAACTAATAAAAGACTATTTACAAAACATGTCATTGTAAGGGCCGAAAAGCAAATGACTAAAAGAAATTTCAAATATTTACATACAAGTCCTAAAAAGACAAATGTAAAATCAATCCAAAATGTGTCGAACAGAATCTCCATTATATATGCAGTTAACATGCTTTTAATTGGTATTCAAATTATTGTATCCATTTCCTATGTGTTTAAACAATGTAAAAGTAGTTGTTGACTTTTTTGTGATAACAATGTTAAAGCAATATTCTACTATTTTGTGTTACAGAATATGTCACCTCGCTGGTACATAAGAAATTTCAATACCCACGGAGTGAAAATGGTTCATCTGTAAGTAGACTATTATTTATATTTCTTGCAAGCGCAATCATAATAGATGGTAAGTTTTTAGTGTTATTGGTTAGTGTCAATATGCTCTACCATGATCTACCTTTTGTCGTCAAATGATGCCAATAGATGATTCCTATTTTTTCCTTGTGCTGCCGACAATCACAACAAAAAAGTTTAACAGGTAGCTAAAAAAGTTGCTTGTTGTTGGAGTAACCAGTTTGAGCAGTCATTTGACAAGAATTTTTCTCTTTATAGAAATTTATTCATTTATTTAGATCCAAGAAACACTGAGATATCTTAATTTGCTAGTTCTTAGCTGATAGGCCATTCAAAATGTTGACAGAGAATTTAGAGTTGGACAGTGCTGAAACTCTACCCAGTTGTTTTTGTTGCATATTTTTTATGTACACCCCTGGGTTCCACCCTGCTTGGTACTTGATAAGTAAGGGCTATTGCTTATTGGTTGACTTCTTCATACAGGATGAATGCTGTAGATATATTTGATCATTCCAGCATTGCAATGGTTCATATGCAAACTTTCCCCACCCAAAAATATAAAATTGCTTTCTTTACCTAGGAATATAGTAGTTCGTGTGTTTCATTGACTAGTCAATGACATTACTTTTTCTCACATACTATGATTTAGCGAACTGTATAGCAGGAAGATATTTTCATGCTACATTATTTGGATTATTTGATAAATTGACTCGTTTTTAAGTTTTACCACTTCTGTGATAAATCTGCATTTCTAGATCATATCATGATGGTGAACACTATAACAGTGTTCGATCAAAGGAAGATCCTGGTGGTGGACCAGCTAAGAATATCATAATTAAGGTTTTTATAACTCTATCTTCTGGTGCAATCAATTTGTTTTGTTAGCTTTTGTCTTCCTTTTTATTTTTTTTAATGATGACTTTTTTACTCAGACTAGCTCTTATAATGGAGTTATTTGTATGTCAGGCTGACTCAGAGGGTTCTTTGGCATCAAATCAAACAAAAACTACAGCTAAGGTTCTAAGCGGAGGGAGGGATACGGACATGAGTTCTATTAATCTAGTAATGGCCGGGACTGGCTGCAAGAAACATAAAGTTGAAAGGGTATGGCAAATGGTAGTTGCATGTTGGTCTATGGAACTTTTTTCAGTGTCATCAACAAATTTTAGGTTCTGATGTTCCTTTGGATCTTAGTTTGTTGCAACTTTTGTTCGGAGTTTTATATAATGGCATGTTTTTGTGGGTTCACAAGATAGAATATCAATAATCAAATGTTTTTTAACACTTTGTCCAATGTGAATTATATGGGTCACATACACCAGGTTCTTCGAGACGTAGATGGTGATGTTGATGCAGCAATTGAATATCTAATAGCAGAGAAGCAAATGACTGAAGAGTCTTCTAGTGATTATGAGCATGCTTGTGAGATACAAAATAATATCTCTTGCTGTAAGGATTTTTCTGGTTGCATGGCTTTCTCATTTGTTGTTGCTAGATTACTCAAATTTTACATGGATTCACAGCTAGACCGTGCTCTTGATTAGATTACTGCTTATGATTTAGAGTAGTTTTTACATTCACATATGAATACAGTCATCCATATTCTTCAGTGCTTTCTGCAACTCAATTATATAAATTATCCTAGGGAACAGTGCAAAGTTTTGTCTATAACTAATTTCCAGAAAATTGTGATCTACATCAAAATATCTTTTACGGTATTCTTGAAAATGGTATATATTAGCTTAACATATTGATAATAGTGGATCAAACCATACATCATAAAGAACGAGGTTGAACTTATCAGCAACCTCTTTGCACAGTTCGTCAAGTTGATCCAGGCTGGAGACAGATAAATACTAGAATTTTATGAAGTAAAACCATGTAAAAATTCAATGCACAATCATACTACTCAACTCAATTCAAGGTTGTTCCCAAATTATTTAGGGTCAACCATATAGATTCTCTTTCTCCTCTCAGATTTTGAGTTATTTCTTCGGAGACGTTTAAATTATCTAAACTATACTGCATTACCCTCTTCCAAGTTTACTTAGATCTACCACACCCTTTTTATTTTGTTTATTTTCTAATGGGAACTTTCTTAAGTCTACATTTAATATGTCCAAAGACTCGAAGCCATCTAGATTTTTTTTTCCAATTTGCTTACAATTGCCGCTACTCATTTTTTGCCTCTAATATATTTGTTACTGATGTAACGTCAAAAATTTGAAAATCAAATTTTTTGTGTGAAAAAAGAAATTTTTTTGAATTAGCTCTAATAACTAGGAAAATAGGTGGTATTTTATAAGAGTATAGCTAATTCAATGATATGTATAAAACATATAAGTTGAGGTTTTTGGTTCTTTGAAAATGTTTTATTTTGACCTCTCCCCATCGGTCTTGCGAAGTACTAATGTTAATTGCATCGAACAACTATTTGAATACCTTTGATTAACCACTATAGCAATTCATAAATAGAAGATATACATCCAGAAAAATAAACACATTGGGAGCAATGGCCCCGTGAACTGGAATTCAGACAATTTAATGTTTTAAATTCAGTTTGGTTTGATTTGAGATCTGTTTGGGATTGAGTTACTTTGATATTTGACTTAGTGTCTTTTACCTTTGAAATTGGATTTAACGGGTTGATTAAGATTTATTGGTTATTCACTTTATTAAGACTTGGTGTTTCTTAATCTGAAAATTTGTTTTAATGTGTTTTATTTGGATTTGATTTGATTAAGACTTGGTGCCTTTTGGGATTTGTTTTAAATTTAATTGGGTTTCCATTTTTATTCTCTTGTTGTTTAAGATGTGCCAAGGATCGCGGGATCGGAATCGGTCCCTGGATCGGTGGGGACCGATTCGATCCGGATCGGATCGGATCGGTCCGATCCAGGCCGATTCATCGGAAGGAAAATCGATCCGGATCGACCCTTAAAAAAACCCTAAAACACCAAAAAATTAACTAAATAAGGAGGTAGATCGGATTCCGATCCGATCTACCCCATTTTGGGGCAATTTCGGGCCCAAAAATGGCCCGAAATCGGCGCCATGGCGGCAGCTTGCCGCCGTGACATCTTCCCCACCCTATCGGGCGGGGAAGACGACCTTACCGGGTCCATCGGACCCGGTAAGGCCAGGATCCGGTGACTTAAGTCACCGGATCCTCAACCGGTAGGGGTATAACCCTACCGGTTTGCGTATCGGGTCCATGGGACCCGATACGCTAAAATGCCGGATCCGGTGACTTAAGTCACCGGATCCTTGCCTTACCGGGTCCGATGGACCCGGTAAGGTCGTCTTCCCCGCCCGATAGGGCGGGGAAGAGGGCTGCCGCGGCGGGATGGCCGCCGCGGCAGCCTGTGGGTCGATTCCGGCGAGGGAATCGCCGGAATCGATCCGGAATCGACCGAATCGGTCGATTCCGGCACCGATTCCACCTACAAACATCGATCCGGACCGATCTTTGGTCCGGATCGGTAGTTCCGCCGGGAATCGGATCGGAGGGGTCCGATCCGATCCAAGAATCGGCCGATCCCGATCCGGATCGACCGATTCTGCAATCCATGAGATGTGCTGCCTTTCAGTTACGATTTGATGTCTGTTATTTTGGAGTGATTTTGTTTTTTTTTTAAGTTTAAGATTCCATTGGGATTAATCGGTATTTTTTTTGATTCAATGGATTTGAAGAGAGTTTTTTTATTTGGAATTTGTGTTTCTTAGTGAACTTTTAGATTTTATGTTCTGAAGTTAAGCTCCTGATTTATTGGTTTCAGTGGGTTTAAATTTTGATTCTTTTTATGGTGCTTGCAGGTTCTTTTTTAATTTCAGATGAGTCTTCCCTTTTCTTAATTAAATCTATCCTTTGCTAGAATATCAAATTTATCAGTGATCTTGAGTGTATCTTGTTCAGAATTTGCATTTTTTTGTTTTCTTCTTTTTCCAATTTTTGAATCCTCCTTTCTATCGATTATTTCGGTCATTTAACCACTTGATTTCATGAGTTCGGATGGCCCTTCAATCTTGAACTATGTGGGTTTGTTTTTTTCAACTAAAATTTCTGTAAAAACCCAAGGATTTTTTCAAGTCCAGGTCTTAAGTGGGAGAGCAGGATTTCATTAGAGTTCAAGTCTGAGTTTTATGATCTAAGAATGCTCTGTTGGGTACGGTAGGCTCTCAAGAGTCATTGTCTTCAGATTAATAAGTTCACAGGTTGCCATAATTCTCATAATTATCAGATTTATTTTTCATTAGTTTTCATTGTTTCCACACGTTCATTGAGCTGTTTTATGCTTCCTTAACGTTACAGTGCATAAAATATGGAACGGCATTGCTTGAATCAAATTGGAATACATGTACATTAAGAGAAAGGCATGGAAACCATGATTCCCATGAGTTGGGATTAAATTCCTTGTAATCCTTGTTAGGTATTAGGATATTTATCCCGATGATTTAAGACAATAATGTATCCGGCCTTTGATAGGTATATGGGGATTATTTTCATTGATTTGGAATCAAGAATATCCCAACCTTTGATAGGTATATGGGCACTTGTTCAACAGCTTCATGCACCTTATTAGCTCCTAGTTCGGGTATCGGCATGTTTAAACACACACAGCCTTCCCATTGCTTAATGGGTATGTTGCTCTCTATCGAGGCATGGTGAAATATTAGAGTTGTTAATCGACCTTTGTATGTCCACCTTAAGGGTCAAGGGGCATGCAACAAGCCAGCCCCATGCTTTCCCATATGTTAGGATTCTTTTATGTTAAGCCAAGACCATGAGACGTGCACAAGGTTGTCTCCTAGCTTATCTTGGTTTGTTGGATTAAATTAGTGAATTTTTATTTAATTTCTTTTTTTATTTTAAAATTTTATGGCCATTAGTTGATCTTGAGCAGTTCTTGGCTCATTGGGCCTTAGATTGTCTACGGATGCCCAACAAATGGGCTCAAGCTCTCTATGGATTGGCTGCCTCATGCTAGGGCTCTTTCCTCTTCTTGCCTTTTTTTTATTATTTTGGCCCCGCAGCATTTGGCACTGTGGGCGCAAGACCCTAGTGACCCTTTTGTCCCAATGAGGGGTGCCGCGCTTAGGTTTGACAGCTATGTAAGAGATGGTTGGGAGCTTCTGTAATGGTGATGGCTAGTAGGGTGTCCGGAGACCTCAACGATGGCGGACGGACTTGTAGATCCCGACGACTGTAGAAGATGGCGGTGGGAACATCGACTGTGTTAGCAAAGGACATTGTGAGTGGCTTTAGACATCACTGATGGCGGAAGAGGAAGGGCTCCACTGGCGTTGTAGGAGATGGCCGTTGCAGATGTTGAGGATGATGCCAACTACGATAAATGATGTGGATGAGGTCGACAATGAATAGAGGGGCTGCAACAACCCTTGACAATGCCGTCTGAAGAGGCTATGAGGCTTGGCTTCATCGGCAGCGAGAGAGAGAGCAACCAACCTCAGCAGCAATGGAAGGAGATGTAGCCGATTGCAGTGCCAGAATAGGGGAAACATGGGAAGTTGATGGTGGACAAAGGAGTGGAGGGGCACACTGATGGGGGGATCCAGCAAAAACCCTCGTCGGCTCTCATGGAGGGAACAAGAAGGTGATGGCTCCGGTTGTGGATGTTGTGGGAGGAAGAGGTGATGTCGATGACGACAATGGAAGGATGCAGCCGTTTCTACGGCAATGGAAGACGCAACGGGGAGGGGAGATGTTGTCAATACTAGGAGGCCACGTCAACGGTGATTATGGCAGTAGTGAGCTTTATCGGCAGCGATAGCAGAGAAAGATCACCTTGATGATGCCTCCCTTCCTCTGTATCCCTTCTTTCGACCTCCCTCCCCTCTCCGAACTCTTTTAAAGATGCCTGCAGGGGCCTTCTTATAGGCCATAGGACCTCACTTTTATCGGGAAGGAGCCTCGACAACTTCAGCTACCTTGTACGTTGATTCTGAAAGTCCCGTGGGTATTTAACCTCCGTGATCTTTTGTAACCTTTGGAGGAAGGCTACGGTGTTGTTGTTGTTGTTGTTTTTGCTTAGGACTTATTCTTTTACCATCGAAAGGAATCCCGAAGGAGTAGGCTCTCTGAAGAGCAATTATGGCAAGTCTCCCATTGCTCAATGACTCTCCTGCTATGTAGCGGCTTGCGATGTTATCCTACGGGATCTCCGATAGTCCTGAGTGTCCAATGAGGGTTGCCCTCTCCTTCTTGTGTCTGCCCTGCCATAAGGGTCTCGCGGGGCTGCCACGACTGCCAGTACAATCTGAAAGGTTTCTTTATCACTTGCCATCTGGGGAAGCTTCTTGGCTGATCCGACTCCTCCCACAATCGTTGCCTTCTAATTCTAAGGGTGGCGGGGTTTGTATCATTTCTCAGCTGATCTTCCTAGATATCTTGAGGGTATCGGGGCCCTTATCTTGCCTGACCAACCCTTAGGTGGCTCCTCTGCTATCGAGACCTTCTAGGATAGCTCCAATTGGATTCTATCCTCATAGATGACGAGGATAAGCTTCCCGGACTCCCCTTCCTGATGTGGCAAGTTTGTCGAAGCAAATTGCAGACCATCTTCTTCAAAGCTTACCCGTGGAAGGAGGTTACTGGCAAGTACTTGATGGGTTAAAGCCCAACGACCATCCAATTGGGCCAAATCCGCTTTTTGCAACATATATTGGCTACGAATATAATATGTATTTCTTTTGAGTCAGGCTGATGATTGATTCCCTCTCGTGGGAAATAGGTAGCCTAATATATGTATATAATTTGGACAACATTGGTGAGCCAAGATTTTAAAGAATTCCCATTCAAATTGAGCCCATGTAGTGATAGGAATACAACCCACACAATTTATATACCATTTGAATGAGTTGGACTTGAACAATCCTAAATTTCAATCAAATCTCAGCCAAGTTGACCCCATTTCTATCTTCTTTATTAAAATTTTAGGTGCCAACAATTGCATATTATATCTAATATAGTATAAGCATATTTCCATCTTAGCATTCTCATTTCACCAACACATTTCGAAAATATGTTTTTTTTATTATCTAGCATTTAATATCATATTATATTGCAGATCTTATAGTTGTTTGAAATTTTTTTTCAATATTAGTAAAATTTTATGATCATGTAAGACCTATATGTTCAATTTTCATTTCATCTATCTTGCTTTAATCCTCAGGTTAGTATCTTCGTCGCATTCTCCATCTGTTTGAAAGATTGAATCAAGATATTTAACTAAATGTTTTGAAATAATATTACTTCATCCAAATTAACTGTCCTATCTTTTTTCCTTGGGTTTTAATAAATTTACAATATATATATATTATATCTTAATTCGACTTGCAATTCGTAGAATATAAAGTGTTTCTTCACAATTCTAACTTTATATTAAATCCTTATTGCTCATTTATCAATACAATGTTTGCAAACATCGTATGCATGTCATCTTGTGTATTCTTTGTTAATTTATTTATAATTAATGCAAAATTGAAAGGACTTGAAAATAGGACAATCTTGTTTCTCTTCCAATTGTGCTTATATTAGTTGTTTCTTTATATATATATATATTTTCACTTGTATATTTCTAAATTACACCATCTTTTGTTCTAACTCCTACCACAAAATATCTCTTAAAACTCTATCTCAAGTGTTTTATCAAGTCAGTAAACACTATATGCGAATCTTTCATACCTTGATAGTTTTCCATTAAACTTTTACTCAACTTGAGCCTAAGTCTCAAATTATTTAGCGTCAGTCATATGGATTCTCTTTCTCCACTTATGTCGATTTTGAGTTACTTCTTTAGATATATTTAAATCATATAAATTATATTGAATTACCCTTCTCCAAACTTATATTGAAACTCAAACTAAGGAGGTAGTACTATACGGATAACAATAGCAATTAGTTGTCAAGGTGACACATGCCTCAGGCATTCAAGCTGCTAATTCCACTCAAGCAATAAGGGAACGCTTAGGTGTCACCTAATCGATAGCATTATATATTTATATATACATAATTAGATGTTAATATAATATATATTTTATGTATACATATAAACATATGTATACAATTATATTTGTATGTTATAATTGAATGTGTATGTGTTTATCTTTACATACATGTAAATGTGATTTTATTTATGTAATTTTATATGTGGGTATATATTTTTTGAAGGAAGAGTTAATTCTTATAAACTGAGGGAGAGAAAAGAGGGTTAAGAGATAACTTTATATTTTTAAAGTATATAAAATATATGTTTCATTATAAATCTTAAACTTATGTAACACTATTAGTGATAATGAATTATGTTAATATGGTGACATTATCATTAAATGCCTTGGCGCTCCCTGAAAAACGCCTTTGTGCCTAAGCACCGCCTATGCACCCCGTCTTGATAACTATCATGGAGGATGAGGGTCAATTCATAAGACTCTAGGAACTATTGTAAGGGGTCAATGGCTGATAGCGGGAGGTGGAATCTTGGGAAATGGTAGTTTGAAAGTGCTGTAACCAAGCTGATGGATAGTGGGAGTGTTGAGGTCGATTGGAATGACAAGGTACAGGATAAGGATCTACCTTCAAAATACAAGTGTTCTTATGGAAAGTGGCCCGAAAGAGACTATCAGTTGATAGGAATTCATTGGATCAAGTTTAGCCTAGATAAAACTTGTTCTTGTGGAATCAAGGAGGGCAACATCAACCACCCGTTCTTAAAATGTGGCATCACATACAGTATGAAAGATATTTCAAGGGTCTTTAAATTGCCAAATCCCAATTGATGTTAACCAAATCATCTTGTGGTGGAACTTCCTCAAAACTAGTTGCTACAACACAAGATGGTGGAAGTTGACAACACATCTTACTTTGGATCATTTGGGGGGGTGAGGAATGAGAGAATATTTGATGATAAATTTGGTCATATTAATATTGTGCTGAAGAAGACAGCGTAACACCCGAGAGTAGTCTTTGGCTTGCAGAGACTCTGAAGACGTCAGTAGCTCAGTCTTTATTCATCTTTAGTATTGAACTAAATAACATGTGGAGTCGGCTTTTATGTATTTTCAAGTGTTGTGTGGAGTCCTCTGTTTTGCTTTGTTTTCTCCCTGGGGCTGTTTTTTAGCCTCTCTAACATCTAGATTGACGGGGGTACATCAATCTTTGTATCTCATCTCTTTGTTCGCTCGGCCTGGTTTTGGTTCACATTCAAAAAAGTGTTGTTGGACTTTCTATTGCTTAACAAAAGTTTCTTTATTTAGATAACCATATTTTATGAAAGTGCGGTGTAACTGAGAACAAAAGATACATAATTTTGGTTGTCCTTAGATTTATTTTTTCTGATTAGTAGGGGGCAATGAAGCAACTCTAGCAATACGTCAAGAGATGGATCTTGGTGGCAGTGTTTCTACTAGCACTTCGGGTTCCATTCCTGATTTTGGCACTCAGCATAATAATGAGGTTTTAACATATGGATATCTTTTGTTTGCGGAATGGTCATGCAATTTTGTGAATTGCATTAACTTTTTTCTGTTTTATTACAGGAAAGTCCAAAAAATAAGCTTTGTTCCTGTGGATCAAGAAAGTTGCACAAGACATGTTTGCATTCATCTGTTGAGAAACCTAATAGAAGATCACAAAAGTATGGTACTTTCCCCTCGAGCGTTCAGTTCTATTTATGTGGTCTTGCTAGATTATTGAGCAGACATCATTCTTCTGTTTGGTGCCCGGGAATAAAGCTCTTCAAGGAAATTTGAAACAGAACAGCTATTGTATGGGTAGAAGCTCCGTATAGGTTTCCTTTTCTACGCTTCTGGGCTGTTAGTAGGGTGAACCCTGAAATTAATCACAGTTTTATCCACTATGGTGCTTTCATTTCTAGAGTGCTGGAACATTATCTATTATTTTTTAACTTAAGAACATGGAATAAAAGATAAATATGGATACGCTGGTAGCATGTTGCCTGTAGCAGAGATGTTCGATTAGAAAATGAACTAATGGGTGAATGATCAACTGGACTGAACTTGGCAAATAAAATGTTGATTTTGGCCATCTAATGTCAACTGGATTCATGTTTCTAAAAAACATGTGCTAAAGTGTTCCATTCATGTGAACCGTGAACGCAATATGAACTTGCTTCTTCCGCTTGAACCACTCATCGGCTTCCATATGTATAATGCATATGGCGGATGAGTAAATGATAGTGGGCACAACTTTTGTGCTCCAACTAGAACTTACTAGAACGGGAAGGGTGCTTTTAAATAGGTTCACGATGGTTTGGGTACTCCCTCACCTGCTGTCTTCATGTCAAAACTTCTTTTAAGCAAGAATCTCCGCATTTGATTAGGACCAAAAGATTATGGTCCAATCATCTAATATTTATCAAGGGCAAGGGAGGATAATGAAATGAAGAAATGGACGGGGCGTTTTATTTGCTTAGGATGCTGCTGGAACTAATTTCTGTAGTTCTTGATACCTGATGCATATTAAATGGAGAAAATTTCGGTGTTCTAACAAATCTCATGCAGGAAAAGCAGAGTCAATGCAAGCACGCTCAAGAATGGAAGGAGGGATCGGAAGAAAGGGGAGAATCATGGACTAGCGCATGGAACGGCGGTGCTACCTAATATTGGTGCTCTATGCATATGAGCAAATATTTGAGGTACCGTATCTCATCTTCTATGTTTACCATTTCTTGTTAATTTAATTCCTGTTTTATTTTCACGTATCTTATCTCTGTTTTTTTTTTTTTTTGCTCGATGAGTTCCACATTCCACCGTCGTTAGGCAGTGCAGCAGCTTTGCATATGCTCTTTTTGATCTATACTAGGCCACCAGCTGATTCCGTTCTTGCTCAAAGCAACTTTCCGAAGATTTCTGGGTGCCAGAGAAGCACACATGTGATCTTCCAATCTGATTGTGTGATTGTGACAATTGCTGATCGGAGATAGGGTTCCGGTGAGATTTGATTGTCGTCACGTGTGCTTATAATCGGAGATGCTTCTTACGACCAAGTTAGAAATAAAAAGAGGAGACTTCAGGAATTTATCTTTGTTCTGTTCAAAGGTGGAAACAGGTTAACACCTGTCGGGAGGTATAGATTCCACTGCTTGAACATGTCCAGAAAACAAAAAACGGTGTTGCACTTGATCTTCGAGGGTCGGGGCAAGGGAAGAAGCCACGTAGAGAGAGAGAGAGAGAGAGAGAGAGAGAGAGAGAGTAACAGGTAGAGCTAAGGATTTCTTTTTTCTTTTTTTTGAGCCTGGTGCGGCCTTCTTCCAGGCCGCCGTGGCGGGATCGAAGATGAGGGAGGAGAGGTTTGCCGCAGCATGTTGTTCTGCAGCGGATGCATTTTCTTGCCTGTTGACGTCCTTGCGGCGGAGGCAAGAAAGAGATCTTTAGGGTGCCGCGCTGTGTGTTCTTACTACGTACGAACTCTGTAGGCGTCCCGGAGAATGGCGGGATGGACTTCACTTTTCTTGGTCACAAGGATGCAAATGAATCGAGTTGAGTCGAGTCGAGTAACATGGTGTTTAAGTTCGATTATTTTATACTATTTCGAATTCAAATTCGAGTTTTAACGTTGTATTCTTGTTCAAGTATGATTTATTTATTAATCGACTCGAGTTGGCGTCGCTCTCCCATGATAATTAGATTAAAATTCAATCAACGTGAGTTATATGCAAATTTGTTTATAAAATGTAACACTAATGGAAGGAAGGGCATTTGTGAAATTTTATAAGATTTTTTAAAAAGTAAATTACAATACCTAAATTTTAAATTTTTATTATTTGATTAAACATATCAAAAATCTTGAAATTAAGCTTAAACTCGTGTTATGTTTTTATAAACAAATTTAAATTTAAGTTCTCGGATGAGATTAAACCAAAGTTGAGCTGAGTTTTGATTGAGTTCCGTGAATGAACCCGACTTTAAACTTTGAGCTTAGACTCGAGTCTTATTTGAGTTCGAGCTTAACCACCAATAGAACAAGTAGCACGAGAACCGAAGTTCGAACATCTCGAGCTCCATGCGTGCCGAGGTTGCAGGCATGTTCAAACTTATACTCGTTGAGAGAGCGCATCAGAGTTCGTACAAGGATGAGATAAGAATGAACAAGATGAGTTCGAGCGGCATCTCCCTCGACCTCCACTACATTAATACACCCCTGTATAGGTATTCCTGGTACTCATTCATTCATGTATTTTAATTTTGTCACCTCGGTAATTTTTACTCTTCATTCTTGACAATTAATTAAGAATTAAGAGCAGAAGCGATTCATGGATTTATATCAATTTAAGATAATTAACGAAATACGATAATAACACGATCTGCGGAAAAGAGATCGAATCTTCTCGAAAGATCTTCGGAGAGAATTTAACCAGATGAGTGACACATATTTTATTGATTTAACAAATATAACGCATGTTTAATATCTCATCGCATCATTTATTGTCGAATTTCACGAAAAGATCTCATGAGAGGATTCGATCTCCGCCAGGCAAAAGACGCCGCCGGCACCTCATGAACCACCCGAGAAGGCGGCGGCGAACTCCTCGTCGGACTCCAGAGCGGTCATGTTCTCCGGCAGCAGGCAGACCTCCAGGTCGACGCTTCCCCCTCCCTCCCGCCCCGGGTACGCCGACACCTTCCCGTCGAACTTGTTCGCGCCGCCGCTGCGCAGCGCCGCCGCCTTCCCCCACCCGAAGTCGCACCCGTACATGTCGAACCTCGGCGAGCTCCCCATCATGACGCTGTCCGCGTCGAACAACCCCGACAACGTGTACACCGACGGCGCCGCCATCCAACTCCCCACCCTCTCCCTGATCGTCGAGTCGGCGTGGGACGCCACGGCGAGATGCAGCAGACGGGCGGCCCAGCCCAGCCCGTGCGCCAGCAGCTCGCCGGCCGGGGCCGCGGCGGCGATCGCGTAGATCGAGTTGCCGAAGTAGCCCCCGGGCAGCGGCGGCCGCAGCCTGCCGCGGTTCTCCGCCGCGAGCCTGCAGGTCGTCGTCCGCTCGTCCGGGAGGCGCCGCAGCCGGGTGACGCACCGCCACATGAGCGCCGAGAGTGCCTGGAAGGAGGAGATCATGTCGGCGCCGCCGCACTCGGCGTTGGCCCTGATCTTCAATTCTGCGATGCATCTGCCGGTGAAGTGGAACATCTTCTCTCTTAGGACCGGCGGCGAAAAGCGTTCGATGAAGAGGCGCTCGTCGGAGAAGGGCAGCCTGATCGGAAACCCTCCGTCGACGAACCACCGGTCGTGGACGGGGACAAGCGAGATGGCGTGCGCTCCATCGATCTCGGACGACGACCCCTTCGCCGACCGTGCGATCTCCGCCCACGCGTTGAAGAAATTCCAGAACGAGGTGCCGTCCCCGACGGCGTGGTTGAAGGAGCACCCGAGGAAGAAGCCGTCCGCCAGCTCCGTCACCTGGACGGCGAGCAGCGGCTGGAACCGACCGTCGTAGTTGACGGCCCCGTCGAGCGGGAAGAAATCCCGTAGAAATTTGGGCAGATCGCCGAGGGGATCGGCGAGCACGTCGGCGACGCCTATTCCGGCGGCGGCGTGGACGAACTCGGCTCCCTGGTCGCCGCAGTCGATGTGGACCCACATGCCCTCCCCGTCGGGGTCCTTCTCGGCCACGAGGCGGCCGGCGAGGGGGTAGAAGTGGCGGAGGGCGACGGAGAGGGAGGCCTTGAGGCGGCGGAGGACGGCGTCGACGGCGGAAGGACCGGCCGGGGAAGGCAGGGCGAACAGGTGGCCCTTCTGGATGTAGTGGACGGAGAGCATGGAGAGGTCCCACAGCGAAAGCTCGCAGCGGGGAGGATGCGCCGCCGGCGATGCATCGTCCGGCGGCGGCTTCACCGTGCATCGCGACACCAGACGAAGAACTGAAGGCGCGGAGGAAGACATCTCTCGACGGAGCCCTCTTGGTGGTGGATGGCTTCCCCTCCTTTTGACAAGGAGGAGATATCCGTTAAATTATACGAAAGTCCCCACGAATGCCGGTGAAAGACGCATGAAGCCCAATAAGATAGGATATTCGATAAGAGACGGTCACGACCTTCGTTCCTAGGCTTCATTGACCAATAAGGAACGACGAAGCCCAATAAGGAACTGTCGGCGAATTAGAGTTACACTATGATTTATAATAATTCAGCTCCTGTTAATAACAATTCAACATCTTTAATAACGAGTAGTTATACTGCAGCTGCTCATAACAGTTCAATCTTTATTAGTAGCGATTCAACTTTTTTAACAACGAGTCGAATCATTACTGATCGCATTATAATCCGTTGTTGTTAGATTGGACTGAATCATTACGAATTGTAGTGTAACTACTTACCGAAGGTGTAGAATCGTTATGAAGTATAATATAACCCATTACTAACTCCGATTCGGTAATGATTCATGCCGATTCAATCTTGAATCGTCGCTTAAGTGATTAGTTATCGTGACTGCCTCGACTGAGAAAACTCTCTCAAATGACCGCTCTCTTGCGGGCGGGGGGGATTGAATTTATTTTAATCGTCTTGTTTTTACAAAAGTATCATCCTCTCTTGTTGACAAACTCACCTGTGTTGCGAAAAATGTTTGAATTATTCGTTGACCAAAGTAAGAGATGGAAGGCGACGATATCAAACATATATATTGGAAAAATTGACCTCCAGTCCGTTTTAAAAAGTCACCGTATTAACCTTTATCCTATAATTACGGATCCTGTTCCCTTCTTCAATTCTTTGTATTCCCAGAATTTCGTCTGCTGTGACTTTTCCAATCCGTTTTGACTGGTTAACGTAGCTCTATTGACGTTTCAAGCTGTGTTTGGTAACACTATCCAATATTTCCATCGTTATTAATTTTAAAATCAATATCGATAATAGTTATTAATAATATCAATTTTAAAGATTATATTACAAACAAAATATGCAATGTAATACTTGTGTTTAACTTGTATCAATTTTGACATCAATACTACAATTTTTAAAAATATTAATATTGATACTAATATAATATTGTTTTTGATACTCTAACCAAACACGTTATTAATGTCTAATAAGATATTTTGACCCGTGGATGGTCGGATATTATAGATAAGATATTCTTTGAATTCACATAATATTTGATTTGAAATTTCAATTAAATTTTATCTGATTACTATATTTTATAATACATAGATATATAGAAGTAAAATTTAAGATATAACTTATCATACATTTACCAATGTTTAAAATTTTATTTTTATATTTTTATCACTTTATATATATCATATTTGAAAACTTATTTAAACTTATTTTAATCGAATTTTTTATTAAATAAATACGGATAAATGAAGGACGGAACCAACTCATTTTGATTTCGGTTCCGACGATGAGATACAGAAACAAATGCAGAGCCAATTAATTTTTATTGAAATCCAATTAGAATTTCGAAGCACCATATCCCGTTCACACTCGTACCTTATCTTTATTCTTATTTTTTTTCCATTTTTATTCATCCAGTTAACGAGGAGGATAGAGACGGCGATGGGGAGCGTAGTTCAGACTTCAGACCTTGTGGTTGGTTGATGAAAGAAAAACATTCACACGGGCGGGGTGGTGCATCTTTGGGTCTGTTTGATAGGGTTTTCTGAAAGTAGATAATAAATAAGCGTCTTTAAATCGATTTGTATTTTTCTTGAACTGTATATTCATCCTTGCAGCCAACCAGAGAGGACCATGTAGATTTGTGAAGCATTTACCAGGTCGGAAGACAAATACACGGCATGCGAGGTCTAATGCATAATTATCCCGTCAACTCCTCCTTTTCGTGAAGTAGTTGGCGTTCAAACATACGACGCTGAACGGCTGAAGTTATTCTCCTGGGTCAAAAGTCAAAGCGGGCGACCCACCAACCCCGGGTTAGATGATTGCAGCTGGACCGGGATTCCCTCCACAGTCACGTGTCAAAATCCGAATAGGTTGAAGAGGGGGGGTTAGAAATGGGTGTCCTGATTTTATCATTTGAAACTAAAGATGTACTTCCATGATCCCCTGATCATATTATAACATATAGATTCATGGGTAATGGTAATTAGTTTGGGTTCCAAAGTAGAGAACGAACAACTATATCAATATGCACCTTGGTCACGCAAGTATCTGGTGACCAAAGAGTTGAATGATGAGCAGCATCATACAGAACGTGCGAAAAAAATGAAACCTTTCGAACACAGCAAGTCAATATCCATCACGCTCCATCTAAAAATTGCAAAAGCTCAGTCAAGAAAATTTGTTCAAAATTGCGGGCTTGCGGTTGCAACCCCTGTTGTGGGGACCTCTAGAAAGTCAGTCCCACAGAACACAGTGTCAAACATGAATACCACACGGGCAGCCTCTTAAGACTGAGTCCTCTCTGTCTCACGCTTTATCTGAAGCGCTGCTCTGACAACATTTCCCCTCGTAAGAATTCCGACCTTCTCAGCACATGAAACAGATAGATCAGGAGTCGGGACACGATCCAAAAACATACGACAGCAACGTTGAAAACCTTGAAACCGAGCAGCAGGAGTCAATGGCTTACCAGTGTGCCATCGCTGTTGACGACGGGGAGTCGACGGTATTTTGTTTCAAGTAGTAGCCTGCCCATGTAAATTAGTGAAAGATTGTAAGGGTGCAGATCCTTTTAACCAGATCTACCAGGAGGAGCAGAAGATCGGGTGGCCGATAAAACCTTGCAGCATCTTCAAGATTAGTGGTCTCGCGCACAGCCAGGGGTGCCGGGGTCATCAAGTCTCCAACAACCTTTCCATTCGTCTTGTTTAGCAGCTTTTGGATCTCATTAAATGTCTACAAGAACGAACAGGTCATCCAAGCAGTCCGAAAGCACACTTAACCTCCGCGAATTAGACGAAGTCCTAAAATATATGATTCTGAACCCTTTACTAAAGTATGGATGAAAGTTGAAAGTAATTTAAGAGGTTTACATACTTTCCAAGTGCTGTCGACCTCGGGGAACAAATCTGTGTCACCTCTTACGCTACCTAATCAACAAATTTGAATGGAGGGAGAAATCAAACTTCAAGGTGTGATTCCCTGAGAAGGTGCTACCATAAGCTATAAATAACTTATGTTCTAAGATCCTCAATCATTCAACTCGTAAAAATAAAAGCACAAATCCCGCAAAACCAGCCTAACAAAAAGACCAGCTCATAGGAAAAAGGAGCACAATCAGTTTGTCATCGCCATGCATACGACACGATCTATAGAAAGATTCTAAAAATCTTACTAAGTCTAGAAAGGAATAATTACACAAATCCCCTCAGACTACGTTGCTATGCACCATCCCTGTAAAGATCATATTGTTCCGACATTAAGGACGGTATCCTCTTCTTTCTCAAAACGACAGTATCCTCTATCAGGCTGTGATTTGAAGGTTAAGATGACAAACTTATCAGTAGGTTGAGGGTCACAACAGGTTTTTTCTCTCTCATGGTTTGCAGGACTCAGCCAATTCAGATGGGTGGATCTTGGATCGGGATCGGCACCAGCTGATCCAATCCTATGGAACAATGGAGGACCCCAAAGTGAAGATCAGCCTAGAACCATCATGCCATTCCAGACCTCGACCAACCAGTCTGGATCAGAATCAGCTGATTTATTTGAACCGGCTCTTCATGGCTGAGATCAGCCAGGATCAGCTGATCCAGAGACTGGATAGGCTGATCCTAACTTGGAACGAGCCAGAAAGTACCTGATATGGAGTCCAATGCTAGCAAATCATAGTCTGAAACTACGCCAACCTGATGACAAAGAAGGTGAATCCAATTTGGTCACGAGATGCACAGAAAAAAGGATATTGACAACTATACATATTCATCAATCAACTGGAAGGAAAATAATAATAATAGCACACAAAACCCAACTAAATTACAGTATCTTATATCTACAAGCATTATCATGCTTACGTGGTGATACCAGAAGCGTATGCTACATGAAACAAGATACATTCTATAAAAAAGATAATATTAATTTGGATTTTGGACACAATTCGGAAGTGTACAAAGTCCAGAAACAATCTCAGGATTAAAGACTGTTCGTCAAATACACCAGTAAAAGAAAAAACTCGAGAAATATAGAAACATAGATGTCTGTCTAGAATATCCTTTCAAAATGCTCTCCCCCCCCCCCAAACAAAATAAAATAGAAAAATCAAACAAATTATCTTCAATGCTTTGCTATGTAATCTGAGGCAGTTGCCTCGCTCGCCTAGGTGCTGAGGCAAGGTGAGGTGAGGTGGACATAAAATGCCTTGCTGTAGCCCAGTACACCTGGCGAGCTCCCCTTTTTGCAACCATCTTTCGCATCCGCAGGAGGGCTCTTCTCCCACTGTTATCGGGTGGAGAAGATGGATAGATTGAACCCGTTTCGATGGGATCTGATCACTTGATGTAAACCACCCCTAAAACACCAAACCACCCTGGACCAACCAGCGGTTCAGCGCTTCAGGGATGCCCGGTCTGTTTTAAGCTGCAGATTGGTCAATAGGCGATAGCGGGCCCGTGGGTCCAATTTCAGATCCCACGGACCCTTTCTTCTCCACTCGATCATGTGGCAGCTTCTGCAGTGGCTTCTATGCTTCACCTCGTCTGCCGGTGTCCTTCCTCCTCCCCAGATGCTCCTTCATGCAGGTTATGCCACAAGCGCCTGAGGAAAGGGAAGGACCTCCTTGCCTCAGCTGCATTGTGCCTCTGACAAACATAAATGCTCTCCACGTTTTTCAGGCCCTGCTAGAAAAGGTTTTAAGACATAAGCCACTATTCGACTTCCATATTTCAAATTAGGACAAGGGTTGAAATAGTTATCATCACAGTACGTGCAAAAGTCATATATGCCCCAACAATCTCTTTACTCTGAATTCTGGATACTTCAAATTGACATCCAATCAAAAGCAGCTCCAATACTAGCAAAACAGTCAAGGCCTAAATTTTACCTGAAATGAATGGCGTAATCAAATAAAACTATAAACTACTTCCAAGTTCCAAGTGGAAACCACACCAGAAACACCTCAAACCTCCAACTACTGTACATGACACCATTAATACAGGGAAAAGTATCTGCCATAGTCCTTCACCCTCTTCTGGTGGGCCTCTGATGGGATTCAGATCGGGCAACTCAAATGGAAGAGGGGTTCAAGAAGCCCCAGCACTACTAATCAAATTAGATCGACATCGGCAAACTTATATTATTTTAATAGTAATGTAATATTAAATATTTAAGAGTCAGCTTAGAAGCATTTGATAGGCATATTAATATTAATTAGAAGTTCAGATAGATAAAATATATATCTATTAGAATTTAAAATAGGATATAAACTTAAATATGTTAAATTTAGAGTATATGTGTGTTTTGATAAAATGTTAGGGTCATTTTGTAATTTTAGCGTTAAGGGTCTATTTAAAAGACCCCAATCCCCCTCTCCGCATAATGAAGATTTTGAAGAAGAAAAAAATTGTGAAGCCCTTTCTTGTTCTTCCTCTCCCGGTCCACCAAGCCCCGTTCCCCTCCTTCCTCCTGTCTCCTTCCTCTCTCTCTCTCTCTCTCTCTCTCTCTCTCTGTGTGTGTGTGTGTGTGTGTGTGTCTGTTGGACAGAAGTCCCTCCCCTCTACTGTTTCTTCTCTCCCTCATTCTAGCCCCAGCTCCTCTTCTTCCTCTGTTTTCCTGCTCGTGCTGCCGCCTTAATGCACCCCCTTTCCTCTTCCTCTTCCAGTTCCACATGCATCGCAGGCCCAACAACCACCACTACCAACCGAGCAGATAAGTGGATAACTAGAGAAGATAATGATCTTATACATGAAAACAAGGACATCATGTGGAGGGATGTGAATTTTGCTGCAGGAATTGATGAAGATATAAGCACTAAGAAAAATGGTTAGTGGCCATTGAAGAGTATGAGACCGACTAAGAGGAGAAAGAAATTCAAATTAATGACTCAAACACCGATTGATGAGAGTTCTTTTATGTTGTTGACATGGACTTGGAGAGATTGACATTTTTATATGTTATGTTTTATGTTGGTCTTGTTCATATGGAGTGCAGAGTTGTCACGAAAACTTGAGTTGATAGCTGATATTTGATGTATTTAGTTATTTACATTTGTTAGTTGTAAACTTATTTAAACTTCATTTATTTCAAATTTTATTTCAGTGTTATTGTTATGTTACTTGTTATTTATTTAATGTTGCTGTTATATTTTTATGTTGATGCTGTATTTTTTATGTTGTCTTTTTTGTTTTCAAACATAGTTATCAACTTGGTGCATTCATAGATAGCTCTGGAAAAAATCTTGTTTAAGTAGCTTCTAGTTGGGAGTCATTGCCCGCAAATCTTCCAAAGGAATAATTTGATTCTAGTAGGTAACAAAGACTTCCAAAATAACTTGTACCAAGGAACAGTCACTCCCCCATATGAAATTTTAAATAAAGTAGACTTGAATATAAAAACATCTTTCTTGCAAGGCAACCAAATTAGTTCATCCTCGTCAATAAGGCACTTAAAATTATCAAGTATCCTTCACAAATTAGAAAGCTCACCAATCTCTTCCTTGAGATTTCTACGAAATGAAAGGCATCAATTATACTATGGCTTGAGGATCTCGGCATAAGCTAAAAATGCATGGAAACATGGAAGTCACCATTTGATGGCCAGTCCACTTATATTTCCAGAAAGATGTCCTATTATCATTACCTACATTAATGATGCAAGAGAAATTAAAAAAACTTACAAGTACTAAGGATGCCATGCCAGATATTAGACAACCTACCTCTGTCTCGGAAATCTCTTATCCACCCACCATTTGTCCCTTCCCCATACTTAGATATCACAATTTTTCCCATGTAGCGTGTCTATTCAAATTCAACTTCCATGACCACTTAGACAGAAGACCTTTGTTGATATTATCCAAAGATACAAGTCCTAAGCCCCCTTCCTCAATTAGCATGCAAACATGATCCCATTTAATGAAACAAAGTCTCTTTTTGTCAATGCCCGTTGCCAAAAGAATCTTGCCCTGATACTCTCTAACTTATTGCAAATAAATTTAGGCACTTTAAGAATATAGAAGAAAAAGAGGGGGATGCTCTGTAGCACTGACTTGGACAATATCCACCAGCCACATAACATTCTGCCTTTCCACCTTTGTAGTCTACCTTCCATCTTCCGAAAAACACATTGCCAATCACTACTCTCTGTGTTTTGGTCCAAGAGTGGGAGACTCAAGTACTTCATGGGTAGAGAAGACCAAGACATGTTGAAGATTTTCTACAGCAAACTTCTTTGATCCTCATTAATGTTAACGCCAATGAGTTCACTCTTAAAGTTGGTTGATCCTTAAACCTGTCACCACCTGTAGAAAATGGAGTAATAATCTAAGAGTGCAGCATTTGTCAAGTCGGACAAGGAGAAGAGTGAAGTGTTGTCTGTGAACAGAAGATGTGTAATTCTTTTCCTATTGGCTCCCACCTCAATGCCCTCAATTAACCATACGAGCTCAACTTTTTCCAACATGATACTCGGGACTTGGCTGACAAGAACAAAGCGGAGAGGAGAGATCTGGTCTCTCTGCCTAAGTCCTCTTAAAAAAGAAAAGAAGGCAAAAGATGTACCATTGATATCAAAAATAATTTTGCAGTAGATATACAACTTTTAATCCATTCTATCCATATGCTGTTAAAAATGCATGATACACATGAGACATGAATTGCAAAATCAGTCAAATCGGATTGGAATTGGCCGATTCCAAAATCAGATCAGTCAATTTCGATCTGATTCCTACTTGAATGACCAATTCTAACTTGAATTTTGCCTGAATCGGTCTGAATCAGATCAAAATAAAAATCGGCATCTTATTTTTTTAGATTTGAAAAAATTAGGCTGAATCGACTGGAATCGGACTGAATCGGCCAGAATCAATCTGAATCGGCCCAAATCGGAATCATATTTTTTTTAGATTTTTTTTTAAAACAATCCCCATTCTGGATCGGTTTCTCTTCTACTCAGCCTTGCTGCAAGAGCCTTCAATATCGGTTCTTATTTTAATGAAATGTGATCAAAATAAGATAAATTATCAGAAGGGAGAAAACATGAATTCTTAGTTTACAGGAAAGTTAAGTGCTAGAAAACTAACCACTAAGAACAGATATTTGTTCTCCATAATAGCCCTCCCACACTTGACATTATTTACTAAGAAAGCAACAAGAACACTAACTAGTCTAGTCACTAGTAATTTATCACCCACAAAACCTCTGGCACATAAGAACATCTCATAGATCAAGTCATGAGAAAAAAAACAGAAAATAAGTGTGCACCAATTTCCAGCCATCATCAACCACAGGGAACCCAGTTATCCTGTGCTCTACAAGAAGCTCCAAAGCTGCAAAAGAAATGGATGCATGAAGATATAACTAAGGTTGTTTGCCACATTGGTATCACATATTGAAAATAAAACAGTGGAAACCTTCATCTACAGTTGTTGTAGGCCTCACAACTTTCAGGTCTTTCCGTTCTGTCATGAAGTCACCCACTGTATAGATGCCATTCTTGGCCTACATACAAAAGAAGAACATGAAAGATAAGCATTACCACATGAAAATGCAGGGAACTTTCAGATGGTGACAATCTAATTTAGGAAAGAAAGAGCAAGCATAACAACCGCAATAACCATCACATGTGAATTTTTTCCATTTTTGTATAAAAAAATAATGTAACCCATCTTTCCCTCTCACTAAAACATGGTGATGACTCTACAATGCTTTCATATACTAGCTAGCCTTTTTCCTACTCTCTAACTGGTGATTGATCATTGTAGGCACACCATCTTCCTTCTGCCTCACCCCCAAAACAGTCATGTTTTGGTATACAAACATTACCATGATGTCCTAAGGAAATGACCAAATGTTTGAGGTACTGACACTTTTCAGAGAGACCAAGATGACTTTCTTTGCTGGGTATGGGTATGTATAAAATCATATGGCAGGTAACCAAGCCGAGGATTTACTCCATAAGAAAGAACTAATGATACTGCATGTATAATCTATCATAATAGGTAATACGGATGAAAAAAAAAGAATCAACTTACTGAATCACAAAATACATCCAACCATGCAGTAGATGTGTAAAACTCGAAGATTCACACATAAGATAGACAAATCAAAATGGTCGTCAAATTAATTAATGCGAATTCATTAATTTTTTTTAACCTGATGTACACCTTAATAACAAGTTATGCAAACCCAAATCCATCATTGAGCTCGCCCTAGAGAGGCAAGTCATGCCCCTAGCTCTGTAACCATAAAACTAGCTGTCAAATTAAGCACAAGCTATTTTATCCAGACGGATGAAGCCCTGAAACACATCATCAGCAACCCATAGTGACTTTACGACATTAACGTTCCTTCACCTATTCCCCAAACAACTTGTTTCAAATCATCGAGCAAGGACATGACGAAGGCAAGGATTTGAAGTGAGCTGCGGCTAAGATTGTTATAATTAGGTATCAGAACTTTTCTGTTTCCCATTCAGCGCAACTCAACGCAAAGCTTTGCCCTCCCACGGTAACCTACGGTGATGACAACAACTTAAACCCTAAGAAGTTCAAAAAACAAAAACGTATATCTATCTAAAGAAAAAAAAATAAAAGTAGTAAAAAAATAAAATTCGCACGTCGAAGCAAAATATCTGAGCTTAGTTCTTCAAATCAACGGGAAAACGTGAAACTCGAGCATCCACCAGGATCACCTCCACATAGCCGAAACAACAAAGAAATAATAAAAAAGGCGAAATGATGCCCCTCATTCAATAAGAGGCAGGTGCATTACCGGGACGGAGTTATTGGTCAAAAGAGCGCCTCCTCTGACAACGCCGAGCCTTCTCCTGGGCTCCGCCGCCAGAGGTCTCCGCAGAAGCAGTGGCCCGCGAAAATGGGCGGGGGGAAGGGTCGCCGAGGTGCGTTCGGGCGCGGGGCAATGGCCAACTCTCGCACCCGCACGCCGGAATGGGGAAGCGGTGCTCCCCGGGGAACAAAGCATAACCAGCGCATCCGCAGGGAGGACGGAAACGGAACCCATGGCCACCTAGGCTCCGAAGGCTCCGCTTGCGCTGCCGCTGCGCGCTCCCAAACCTACAAGCGCCAAGACTCCCTCTCCCTCCCTGCTGAACCCCTCTGATCCGGTGATCGGCGAGGCGAGAGCAGAGGAGAGTCCGCTCGAGACGGCGAGAGGCAGCCCACAGCAAGCAACAGATGTGAAAAGGCGGGACGGTGCGGGAGATATCTTCACCGCCGGGACGCCGTGGCCGGGTTCGCGCGTGCCCACGTGGCGCGTTACAGTCCATAGGCCGCCGAAAGGAGGCGGAAAACGTTTTCCCGCTGTAGCGTTTGTTTTGCGTCAGATTAAAGTCACTTCCCGGAAAAGAGATACCGATGCCAACCAATAATCCGAGACCCATTCGTTAAGTTAACGGACAGTAATAATATAATCCTAGTTTTTGTTTTTGTTTTTTTGTATCAAAACCAGACACCTTGTTAATTTTTTAGAGATATACAAAGATACATTTCAAGGCAAACATGTTGTTTGATAATTATATTCTTTGGTTACAATGTATCATCTGGTAACCTGTATTTTTAAAATAATTCAACACTTAATTTATATCAAAGATGAAAATAGGCACTATTTATTATTTTATATTCATCTTATGTTGAATAATTTTATGACAGATGTATGACATAGAACAATCTTATACTCGTACAAGCAATTCTTGTAATATTTTTGTACACAAATTGTTTATTTACTGACATTATTTTATAAGAATAACAATATAAAATTTAATATAGTATTATTTTTAATAGTTCGACCAAATAGGGCATTATGTATTAATAAAAAATAGCAATTTTTTACTACAAAAAATAACATATCTTTGTGAGGAAACTTGCTAAAAAGTGTTTGATAATTATTACAAAATATACATATATTTTAAATATCCTTCGATAAAAAAATTTTGAAGGCTTCTTTTTTTTGTCCTTGTGATTTCTCACCTATTATAGTTATATATGACTATTTCACCAAACAAGATGATTTTTATGTCTTTGACAATCTTAGTATTCATTTTAATATAAACTTTTTATCATGAAAATTGTATAAAACAGCCAAACACCCCCTAAGCGTTGTTTGTTTGGATGCAGAGGACCAAACAGAGAATAAGAAAAATAATACCTCGAAATACCAACGGCTTGGCACCAAAAAAAGATAAATATCCAATTGATAATTACCTAATTTCGAAACATTAGAGTGAATACATTAATGACAGCGTGGATATATTTCTCCACGGATATGCACGATAATAAGAAAATATAATAAGAAGTCAAATAAAATCAATGACATTACTAAAATTACTAAAATTTTAGAAACTCAAACTTTCTTTTGCATTGATTAATAATACTTTAAAAAATCTTATCATTGCCCAGTCTTTCAATTCTGGCCGAACCTCTTTTTTGTAGTTTACTATCATGTTGTTACTGCTCACTTTTTAATTATTTTATTCTGCTAAAAGAAAGGATTTTTCTTGAAGACGGCTGATGCGCACAAGCAGGTAAAACAAAAGGCACACCAATAATCATGTGTAGCTGAGGTAAAAAAAAACCATCTTTTGCCAGTAATTGCCTATCTTATGTGTACACAACGTGCCTTAATCTCTCTCGAGCACAACATTTTAATTATTCGACTTCGAAAAAATATAGTAAATTACTCAAAATTAAAAAATTTATCAAAAAAATTTATTTGTATTCGATGATTTTATCCGAGATCTCAACATCTAACCGACTGAATAAAAAGTTAAATATTAATTAAGTCAAAATAAATGGAACCTAAGACAGGTATACAACTTTTTGAGAACTTAATGGGGGTGTTTGGTTGCATGATAATGAAAGTTTTTGTTTTAATTTTTAAAAATTGTAAGAAAATTTGTTAAAAGAGGTATTTGGTAACCATGATAATTTTATGTTTTAAAAGTGATTTTCTTCTTAAACAAAAAAAGAGGGTCTCACCTCTTTCTTTTTTCTTGTGATCCCCCCCCCCACTTTGTTTGGTCATGTTTGGTAGTTACTATTTTTTGTAATCACATCCCTCCAAACATGATAATTTTATGTCATGAGTTGGTTCACTTTTTATTTAAATATAATTTTTTATCGTGAAAGTGTACAAAAAATTATGGGGTGTTTGGTTGCATGATAATTTTTTGCACACTTTCATGATAAAAAATATATTAAAATATAAAGTGAACCAACTCATTACATAAAATTATCATGTTTGGAGGGATGTGATAACAGAAAAGAGTAACTACCATCCATGACCAAACAAAGTGGGAGACCACAAGAGAAAAGAAAGAGGTGAGACTCTTTTTTTGTTTGAGAAGAAAATCACTTTCAAAATATAAAATTGTCAAGGTTGCCAAACACCTTTCTTGACGAGTTTTCTTACCATTTTTAGAAATTAAAATAAAAGTCTGCATTATTATGCAACCAAACACCCTATTATCATGCAAGCAAACACCCCATAAATGTTTAATTAGACCAAAAATTAACTGATTTAATCAATCGTTAGATATCAAAGCATGATATCAATGTGACTCATCTGGATATATAATATGTGATATGTGTGATCTTAACGAAGACGTCAAGTCTTTAAAGAGAATAAATTGTAACACTCTAGATTAACTCAGTAAACTATTGATAATACCGATTAACTATTTCTTAGAGGTTGAGACGAAAAAAGTATGGAGTTAAACGAACTCTCTGGAAGATGAATGACCTCTTAAGAAATAATATGATTGTTGTGCCAATCAACTGATGTAGTCGATTATTACACCACATACGCCCATTTTGCTATTCGAAATTATATCCTTAAGAAATATCCATGTTAAGCTTAATATAGTATTATTTTTAATATTCTAACTAAATAGTGCATTAAATAATACTCAGGACCGCACCACTACAAAGCAACATAACTCATAATATATTTGGTAACAGTATTAAGCAACTCTATCATTATCGTTTTCAAAGGTGTCAACGTGAGTTCGAATCATCTATCCAGTAAAGCTACCAGGCTAAGACGCTTATAATACAAAATTATTCAATTATCATCGTCAGATAATGATCATGGCTCATTGCATTCATGATGAACCTAACAATTGGGTCCATATTGAACATAGACAGAAAAACAGCACCTTTGCCTGTTTTGGAATGAAGGTGAAGACAAGTCAACATGGACCACAAAAGAGAGAAAAAAAAAACAAAAAGTCTTGGCTAGAAAAACAGCTGCTGCATGGGCCCTGGAAAACCTGACGTGAAATTCCATTCCGGTCCTCAATTTTGAAGGTTTTGTGGTTGGAGTTTATATAAAGGAAGGGAATTTTTGTACATATATTTAAGGGTATTCATCTAAACAGCTAGAACAGAGAAAAAGCAAGTAACGCTATGTGATGAGCAGTTTGGCTCCGTTCGGCCCTTTCTTGACTGGAACCGAACAGGCAAACCAGCTGACCCAATTTATTTATTTTTTACGTTGTTTCGATTATAAGTGTATGCTATTGTAAATACATATAGTGATAACCGGGAGAGACTGTTCTATCCTACAAATAAAAAGTTAAGATTGACCCTAGTTGGTTGTTTTATTTTGGCTTACCCTCTTATTAATTTAATTTATTTTAATTTTTGAATAAATAAAATTTATGTGATACTACTGAGACAAGCTGAACCAGACCAAACCATTTAGTTTGGTTCAACAGCAATTTGGGCTTTCCCCGGACCGATTCAGTTTCGGTTTCGGCAAAATCGGCTTGAAACCGAACGGATCGAACCATGGACCACCACCCTACATATATTCTCTAGTTTAGATCAGCACCTGCGCTTGCAGTTCATTGGGGGCACAAAATCAAGTTCTCAAGCTTTCTGTCAAGCAGGTGCTACCTGGTGATCAGGTCCTTGCAACAGCACAAAGCTTCATTTCCTTCAATGCTTCTTGAAAGCACTTTGCAAGCACTTCAGGGTCATGAACTATGTCTTTTGCAACAAGGATCTGCATGTCTGCTCTACCATGATAGCTAACCATGTGGATTGTAGTTGCCTACAAGGAAATCAAGACCGCCATCATGTACAGAACTGGCAACCCTTGAGGTCAATGAGCATTATATTATGTAAATGAAACTCACATGAGGGAGACTACTTGAAGTGGCCTGAATACGGGTGACGGGATTCCTTGCAAACATGATAACCTCCAAAGGCCCCACAATATTTGAAAGCGTGAAGGTTGTATTGGAAATTATCCTATAGTTAAGCAGAGTGGCTACCTGCAACAGAGATATAACATCAAGAGCATGTTGGGTCATCTTTAAAATACACCAGTACCAAAAAGGTACGTCAGCTTTTCACCTTGGTTCCAAAGAGAGACATTATCAAGGCACCACCTTTATATGAGAATAGCGCCTCTAGAGAGAGCTTCTTCCTGTCAATAATAGCTTTTGCCCTTGTGACATACTCAAGGGGATGGTAGAAGGACTTGCCCAGATAAATTGGCAGAAGAATCATGCCAAGCTCGTTTCTCCATTGTGAATGTGATCCTTTTCTAATCATTTCTGTTATTTCCTGCAAACAAATAAAACATAAGTGAGCCCATAATCGAACGTAGGAGCGATTTCAATCTATATGATATTCCACTATAATTAATCAATTATATTTAGTATTAAAATCGCTAATGGAGAAGTGGCCCATTTTGTCACTGGAAGTTGTTTGGCAACGAAGTGTTAGTTGTTCTATTCCTGATATTAGTATCAAATAACAATAATGCCGGCTGAAATTTTGGTTGCCGACATCCTATCCCATAATATAAAAGATTTAGCTTATTATTTAAAGTTCATAATATATCAATTTACTCTTAATATTTCTAAATGGTCATGAATAGTAGACATGCAATTTGGATTTTAGACAACTGATTTAGGTGACATTTTATTTGACTTAATAAAATGTCTAAAATCTTAATTTCATCTCTACTCTCATGTGAAACACAATCTTAGTCATCCACCTTCGAAAATGAAAAAATTATAATCAACCACTTAAAATTAAGTGATTTATCGAGAAGCTACTATTGTATTCGGATATTTTACACAAAGGTCTAAATGTCTGATCTCTGACCGATTTAGAGATAAAAAATCAACTAAGTCAAAACAAATGGGGCCAGTAATCGCTGCCAAAATCCCTTTAGTTAGATTACTTAGGCAACCTCACACCTACGTTTAGGGATGTTAGCTATTTGGCTCAAACCGAAAAACAAAAATGAACTAGGTATTTGGTTTGGCATGAGCTAGGTTAGACTAATCATCAGTTTAATTTGGTTTCAAAAGTCCCAACCAAACAGATTGACTGAAGAACCCAAAGTAGATCGATGGTTATCAAGATGACTTAGATACATTAATAACATTAACATACTTCTTTCATGTAAAAATGAACATTTCAAGACTTATTAAGGTGAACTCAGTTCAAGATATAGGCACTGTAGTTCGATGAATTACGTTTTGAACTGAAACAAATCAAATTAGCTTGGTTTGACTGGGATTGATTAGGGAGGTATGTTGGTTTGGTTTGGTTTGAAAATAATTCACAAAACCAAACCAAACCAAACCAAACCAAACCAAACCTACCTTTAACAAGCCATTGGTAGATGGGTAGAAAGGAAATAAAAATAAAAAAGACAACGAATCATTGTATATTTAAGTACTGTTAAACCGTGATATGAATGTAGTGATGAACATAGAACCTGCAAGCCAGCATTCTGTCTTATATTAACCATAGATAACCCCGTGATGCGAACATCTTTTGGTGGTTCTACAAAACAAGAAAACGTTTAGCCAAGAAGAGCAAAAAATGAGAATTGTATTTGAGAAAATAAAAATAAAAATATTGTGAATATAAAAATGGAATATTACCCTTCCCACACTTCGACTCGAAGTATCTTGCGAATCCATATGATATGATGCCCACAAGAACATCGTTGATTGTCTGTGATAAAATAAAAACAACAGCAATAATGTCAAAAAAAACAATAATAATGATAAGAAATTGTAGATATGCTCTTTGCTCAAATACAAATACGAACTTGTCATTATTTTTGCATATTGGGCATCGTTCAATTTACGGAAAAGGGACCCTGGTATTTGGCCTGCCTTATTATACTTTTCATTTAATTGTTAAGAGACGTGTGGTTATATTATTTTTTATACTTTTTACGATAAGATTATATATTAAAATAAATTCTAAGATAAATAATATGCTCGATTAAATAATATCTTGTGAGATGAGAACTAAGTATTACCAAAAAAAATAAAGCTCATTTTATCTTTCATTAAAATTATTTATAAAAATATATTTTATCGTGACTGTCAAGCACTTTTTTTTTCTTTGGATAAATCTGTCACATAAAGAAAGCTTGGGAGGAATGTGAGAAGTAACTTAAGCTTACCGCGTTCACCGCTCTTTTCACGATCTTGAGGTCGTCGAGCGCGAAGGACGCGGTGACCAGCTTCCGCGGCCACAGCTCCACTCCCTTGCCGCCGGTGATGGGAGTCTTATCGTCTTTCACCCACAGGCCGTGCAGCAGGAAGTCGGCGACGTAAAGGAGGGTGTACCACGCCACCAGCAGGGCCCTCCACAGCAGCCTCGGCCCCCGAGCCCCGGCCGCCCTCCGCCCCTCGCTCCGCCGCCCTCCGCCGCCCGCGGTGGGGACGGTGACGGGGACGGACGGGTCGTCGGCGCGCTCGCAGCAGGCGAGGAAGAGGGACATGAGGGCGGCGCCGTCGCCGAGGGCGTGGTGGAGGCGGAGGACGCAGCACCGGCGCCGGGCCGGCAGGACGTGCACCTCCCAGAGTGGCTTGTCGGTGGGCAGAGGGGCCGACACCGTCAGCGACGCCATGTAGTCGTTGATGTAGCGGGCGTTGTCGCCCTCGTCCGCCTCCGGCTCCTCCTCCTCCTCCTCCTCCGGCTTACCCGATCCTCCGCCTTCTGTCGCGCCGCCGGCGGCCGTATTCCACACCGCATCATCATCATCTTCTTCGGCGTCGGCCACAAGGATGACGTGCTTGTCGATGTCGACGTCTGGGGCGGGCCTCCAGTGCTCCCGGCCGTGCTTGTCCCTCGTCTGAGAGAAGAGGAAGAGTATTTTAACCGCAGCAAGGGATGATGAGGAGGAGGAGGAAGCGATGGCAGCCGCCGCCCCGGCGGCGGCAAGAAGAGGAGGAGGTTAAGCCACGAAGAGGTTACGAGAAGGCAGCTCATGCGGTGGTGGAAACGGAGGAAGGTGCGCCGGAGTTCGTCCTTCACGGCGGGGACGTCGACGGGGTCCCGGAAGGAGACGGCGCAGTTGATGACCTGCTGAATCTCCGGCTGCAGGAAGAAGCGGCCCGTCGGCGTCACCGGCTCGTCCATACCGCTGCCGGCGGCGGCTACTCGGGGGCTCCGCAGCGCAAGGGAACGGCGGCCGTGCTCCGCCGGCCGGGGACGGTGGCGCTGCTACTACCCCACTTTCCCTTGTAATATACTTACGCTGAGATTGGGTCGTTGTCGTACTGCCCGCCTCCTACCGGACCTCGGGGCGAAATTTCGAGAAAGTCCGTCAAACTTATACTTCTCTAACAAAAATTCCCTTAATTATTTATATTTCGATCGGATCCGATAAAAATTACTGGAGATCTCAGATATCGTAATGGTTGTACCGGGTACCATTGTGTAGACCTACTGGGATCAATTTGACTAGTATGTGGAGCAGCTTCTTAAATGTATTTATGTAGATCTAGTGAAAAATTCATTAATAAAATTTATTTTATTGATTGCTTTCTTATATCTATGTTGAAGAATTAAATATATATATACGAGGAAAAACGAAAGACATCGAGTCGAATTAATTCAATCATGAACCCGAAGAATTATCTATTCTTACTTGTAAAAAGTAAGTTAAAGATGTTGGAACTAGTTAGCATGTGAAACTATGTTACGGATGAAAATTAGTTAGAATAGTGTCATATTGACTAGGCAGGAGAGGTACTCATATTTATAAATTTGGGCCACTTTAACTCAATACCACGGCAAAATTAAAAAGCCGAGTGCATATATATATAAATAAATCGAAGAAACAAATTGAGGGGAGTGTACCACGAGGGAGCCGCAGCAAGAATTTCGGGGGGAACCCTTCGCTACGAAGGTGCGAAACCGTATAAAACAACTAAACATCTTTAAAACTAATTTTTAAAACAACTTGGATAGATACCCAAGCCAAGATAATGCTGGCAGAGAAGAGAAAATTAATGCCTTAATTGACAGTTCACACCATCAACATAAAGAGTAGAGGGGTACACGTACGGGTCGACATTAAATGGTTCAAACTAAAAAATCAAATCAAATCAATTTGTTAGATTCGATTCGGTTTGAACCTTCTTCAACTCGGCTCAATTTAAAAATTCTCCGGATTGATTTAAACTAGATCAAATCATTTAAATTGATTTAAAGAAGTATTAATAAAATTTATTATAATACCAATAATTTTTATAATAAATTAATATTTATTTTGATTATCTTTAATTTAAAAATTATTGTATTATGTAAAAATTAATTAATTTAGATATTTTTATTTTTTATTTAAATCATATTAAATCGATTTGATTTGATTCAATCTACGAAGTTAACTCGATTTGAAAAAAAATACTTTAAATCGAGTCAAATCGATCCGTACCCACTCTAGACATATGTTTATATATATATGTATGTATATATATATATATATATATATATATATATATATATGCGCGCGCGTCCGCAGAATAAGACCCTGATTCCGGGGGGAGTGTTATAAGAAAAACATAAAACACCTCATCCTAATTAAATTGATCAGCCTGATCGAAATAAATAAATAAATTGATCAGATGAGTACGTAGATATTTGCGATCGGTCGACTGGCCAGAAACCCCTTGCTTGCGAAGGCATGCAGATGTCAAAATCAAGCACACATCGCGGTATGGTATCCCTCGATCACCATCACATCACCGCTCTTTGGACGTGCACCATTAATTTGGAGATAAACGATAAATCTGACAGCAAACCACTCGAAGGATACCCGAAGAAAGACTAGATATATCCATCGGCATCAACTACATGTATATATATATATGTATGTATGTATGATATATATATTCTTAATCTTCATCTAATAAAGAGGACCGACCTTCCATGATCCCTTGAAATTCAAGATTTCCATCATCCTATGTATCTTACTCACGAGACATTTCAACTCCGAGTAAGCAAGGCGCGATCGGGAGCGGGTCGGCCGGGCTCAAATCGACCCGGGTCGGCCAAGATCGAGACCGGGGTCGGGACTTGAGTTTGCCGGGGTCGAAATAAAAAAATTATGAAATGATAATTCGAAAACATCTCTGACGTTGGGATTCTGGGGCCGGGATCGCATCGGTTGACCCAAGAATCGGCCGAGTCAAGACCGGATCCGATCCGACATTTCGTGACTCCAATCAACGATGGCCCTTTGACATTCGGGACGTCTTGACCGCGGGTGCGAACGGAATTTGGCACTTGAATATTTTAATTCGGTTTTGATAAAATTTAATAGATTTGACATTTATCGGAATAAAAAATTGATATTCCGATGATTTGTTGGAATCAGCTGATTTGGTGTCTGTTCGTGGGATTTCAATAAAATATGTATAGATAAAATTAATAAGAATTAAACTAAATCAACCATCGAATATAATATATAGATAGTTAAAAATAACATTTTAAACATACTATATCGAATTTTAATGATTATATATGAAATATCGAAATATGTTTGGAGAAAGATTAACACTTAATATTATGTCAAATCGCGAGATCTAGCTCGGGCAATGAAAAACAAAATTACATTGAAACTAGATCCTAGTGATTTTTGAAATCATCAAAACCTAGAAGAACCCCTCCACAACCTAGAAGAACCCCACCATCCACACACGAGTCCGATTCATTTCAGGAGGGCTCTTGAGAGAAACTCCTCAATTCCTTCGCAAAAAAGACGATTGATGATTCGATGATATTAATAATAATTCGATGATACCACACTCTTTTTATAAGAAGATTAAATTTTTTTTCTCAAAAGTTCACTTTAGATGGATTAGATTAACATTCTCTCTCGTAACCACATCTTAGAAGAATCCCACCACCCCCCCCCCCCCCCTCTCTCTCCCTCTCTCCCCATAGCCGCAAATTAGAAGAATCTCTCCCTCTCTGACACACACACACACACGCAGAGCCACATCCTAGTAGAAGGACCCCTCCTCCAACCACTGGAGACTTGCACGTCTCTTCCACGGTCCCCTCAAGCGTCGGATTTGGGCCTCTCATGCCTGAACAGGTCAGACACGCCGTCTCGGTCAGACCTGATCCGTTCAGTGAAGGAGAGCTCTTTTGAAAAGTCTTTGCTTTGGACCTTTCTAAATTCCCAACCCATATCTCCTTTTCAGGACAAATAAATAAATATATATATATATATTTGCAATGCCTTTGAAGGTATTCTGATGGGCACCACATCAGCCCCCACTCACGGTGGGTGGATACATCTTATTTTCTCCTTACTTGAAAGGATGTGATTCCAGGGTGAAGATAATAATTAGCTGGTGTTTGATATACTTCAGCTCCACCAGGGCCCACTTGGTTACGGAGTAACTAATGTGGTGATCCGTGGGCGTCTCCAGCCACAAAATGAAACTACGAAATGCAATATCCATTATCATTATTAACAACATTATTTATTCTTACATGTTTTATAATAAAATAGCTGGTGATATAAAAATTCATGATATATATATATCTAATAAGAATGGTGAGAACTGTATCAGAAAACCTTTCATTGCTTCTGGTTCTGTTTGGTTTAGTTCCTCAATTTTACAAGAGGACTTCCATAGAACAGAATCAACAAACAAGCAATCTGCCAGCAGTGGAAGGTAAAGAGAATACCCCTTCTAAGGAAAATCTGGGCATCTTGTTTTGGTCAGACATATCAAAGCATCATTTGAGGACATTTTGTTTGATTAACCTGACGAAAGAGGCAAACCAACAGACCAAAGAATTGAAGGCATAGAGCAGATTACCTTCGCACGCCTGTGAATGCAAAGTTAATACTTTTACTTGAGAATAACTGCCTAACTATGTTCCTCAAATGCGTTTTTGGGCACAAAACAGTCTAGTAAGTAAGAAGATACGACAAGAGGATGCCCTTTTGTTTACAAGTACCCATCTGGATAACTCGTATGATCATTTTAATGTCCATATATACGAGCTCACTAATTTTAGCGTTCTTATACTTGTGGCAACCTGTATTTTCCCCCCGCTGAAACACTTACTTCTCTTTCTCAAAATCAGATTTTTGACGAGAGGGTGAGCAACATAATAATTTTTCCAATAAGCGGCTATGCAAGATGTGACAAGAGTAATGGCAGGAATAGTCACGTGAGTCTTGAGTGCAGTAAAGAAGTCAGGTCAAAAGAAAACAGTCAGAAAATGAATTGAATCCTTTGATTGAACAAAGAGAAAGAATATTGCATGGTTTCAAAAACCAAAAAGCAATGCAGACAACAACATACTTGCTAATGGAACTGAAAGATTATCATCTACATCGCTAATAGGAAGAGATTCCACCAATGTAGCTACTAGAGAAACCACTACAACCTTTTGTGCTGCTTGAACAAAATCAAGGCTGAAATACCCCAGAGAAGAGAAGCAGTAGATCATCCTATCAACAAACAGATAAACGTGTTAGATTTGACAAACCTTTGATGAGAAGCAGAGCTTCAAGTCTGGAAAATCTCAGATTCAAGATAGAGAAGCAACAAGCAGAAGCTTGAGAACTCTTTCTGCAGCTGGGTCTCATGCATACCCCATTGAGATGAAGGAACCAAACAGAAACATGCAAATGCTTCCAACCCAACTCTTTTGTTTGTTGTATGGAAGTTTTACGTCTCCGAATTTCCTTCCCATTATGTCCGCGATCCCTGCAAAACATTATGTGAACAGAGCTAAAAAGATAAAAGTACACGGTGATGTAAATAAAAGGTTATACCATCTCCACCACTCATCATAGACAACGTTATTAATCCCACTGGAGAGTCACGCCAGAACACTAGAGCACAGAACATAAGAACTATAACAAAGTAAAGTGGACCCCTTAGTAATTCCCTGGAAATAAAAGGAGTTAAAACAGTTTCATTTAAATGGATGAATAAGCAAGCAAGAAGGCAGGAAATCGAAGAGATTACTCGGGCTTTCCTTCTCTTGTAATTGACTTAATCAGTCCTTCATCAGTAGCAAAAGAGAGACCATAAATAGCAAGTCGTAAGCCTTTTGCAAATGGAACAACGGCAGCAAAGAAGCGTGCCTCAAATGAGGAGCTGATGGAAAGAAACAAGGTACAATATAATAAAGAGATAACATTGGATTTTGGTCATTTGCACCAGAGATGGAATAAAGCAAAAGTTAAGGTATGCAAAATATTTAGGGAACAGGCCAGGATAAACCTGAAAATTGACCATGAGGACATGAAAAGTATCCCTGATAGAACATGGACAAGTTTCCTGCTCAGCTTCTGCCCTAGATAAAAAGAAATAATTATAAGGAGATGCCATCTAAAATTATTCAGCCGCATAATGAATCCAGACTCATATGAGTTTTGTTTCCTTTTGAATTTTTTAAATTATTTCACAAGCTTGAGTATAGAATGATAAAACATGTTGTATGAATAAGAAGACCGCAGCCTGCTAAAGTTATTCTCACTCATATTAAAAGGTTTCAGAATTACATCACATGCAGAAAACCTCCATGGATCGCCTATATATACTATAAACTATAAAGTATGAAGTGTCCACATAATGTTACATTATATACATCCCATGCCTTTGATAAAAATAATAAAATAAGACAAGAATGACAAATCATCCAAGGTGACTAATAATAAAGATATATGTCAAATGTAAAGTATTCTAGAAACATTTTGACCCAATGATATAGAGGTGTTATCTGTTATGATCTAGTTTTGAACCGTAGGCAAGTAACCCACAACTATTTGAACTACGCCATCATCCAACATCTAACATGAGCTAGGCAGTAATAATGCTTTTTAGGTTCTAAACTAATAAATCCAAACATTTCATTATTGCAGAATGTAAAATTGACAAGAGGTATATGGAAATTTCTCTAGTTTATTATGATAAAGACCGGAAACAAACCTATAAGCTCACCCATGGATCTTAAACAGAACTGCAAGAAGTTGGATACGCTAGCTCAGACTAGTGGATAAAGCTAATACAGACTATGCAAAGCTCCTGTTAAACTTTAATGACACATACAGATAGAAGAAGATTAAGTAGTAAACTTATGCTTGGACAGATGATCAGATGTTCACTTCCTATTTCATGTTATTCTTGTTCATTTGTGACAACCGTGACAAAATTTACTCAAATGCATGCATAATACTTGATAACTGACACAGTGTTAGATTGGCAAAGCCAAAAAAAGAATACTAGCATAATATGCCCTTTCCGGCAGCTAGTCAGTTGTGACAAGTGGAACTGAGCACCAAGAACAGTGAACGGCATTAACAGATGGATGCAGAGAATAGCAAGCGTGAGCAGAAATTTTGCAAATAACAGATAAAGCGTGCCCACAACTAAATCAACAAGATTTCACAAACCAAGGAAATAATGATTCACCGTTCTTTGTCTCTTTGGAGCAATCCCATATTACTCATTATTAAAAGAGCAATATCTCTAAGAACATATATTCTTTTACATTAAATTAGGAGCCATAGCAGGTTCCAAGAAGTAACCTGGTGAGCTTGCGATGCCCCAACCATGGGAAGTTGGGTCTCGAGACCTGACCTGGCTCAGCCCGGTTGAAAATTAGCCCGACCAGCCCAGTCACGACCTGATGAGGCCAACCTAGTTGGGTCCCGGGCATGGATTGCAGAATCGGCCGATTCTTGGATCGGATCGGACCCCTCCGATCCGATTCCCGGCAGAACTACCGATCCGGACCAAAGATCGGTCTGGATCGATGTTTGTAGGTGGAATCGGTGCCGGAATCGACCGATTCGGTCGATTCCGGATCGATTCCGGCGATTCCCTCGCCGGAATCGACCCACAGGCTGCCGCGGCGGCCATCCCGCCGCGGCAGCCCTCTTCCCCGCCCTATCGGGTGGGAAAGACGACCTTACCGGGTCCATCGGACCCGGTAAGGCCAAGATCCGGTGACTTAAGTCACCGGATCCGGCATTTTAGCGTATCGGGTCCCATGGACCCGATATGCAAACCGGTAGGGTTATACCCCTACCGGTTGAGGATCCGGTGACTTAAGTCACCGGATCCTGGCCAATTGGTAAGGTCGTCTTCCCCGCCCGATAGGGCGGGGAAGATGTCACGGCGGCAGCTTGCCGCCGTGGCGCCGATTTCGGGCCACTTTTGGGCCCGAAATCACCCCAAAACATGCTAGATCGGATCGGAATCCGATCTAGCATGTTATTTTGATATTTTTTTTAATATTTTAGCACCTTTGAAGAACCGATCCGGAGCGATTCCGGATCGAAAGTTCTTCCGGAAGATCGGTCGGAATCGGATCGGTACCCACCGATCCCGATTCCGATTCCGATCCCGCGATCCTTGGTCCCGGGGCAATGTTGTGCTACCCAGCTACCAGGTCTGCCAGCCATTGGGCTAGCCATCAGGGGCCTTTGAAAGGCCCCTTGGGGGCCTATATAAGACCCCAAGGGCCTCCTAAGATTTCCACACGTTCCCACACCCACCCTCCTCATTCTCTCACATTTTCTCAGGGTAAGAACTCTCTCTCTCTCTCAAGCATTCAAAGTGACTTTTCTCTCTCTAAAGCACTTACAATTTCTTGATTTCTCACTTCATTTTAAAGCTTCCTAAGGCTCTTTTTGTTTAATTATGCTATTAACCCTATTTTGTTAAGTGTTATCTTTCTTTATTTAAGTTTTTTTTTAAGATGTTCTCTCTAAACTATGGCATTCAAACCTCTGGTGCAACCCAGAACAATCCAGCTTGACTTCAATGCAACATGGGAAGAGAAGTTCAACATAAGTATTGTGATAAGTCCAATGTAAGTATTGTGCAAGGATCGCGGGATCGGAATCGGAATCGGGATCGGTGGGTACCGATCCGATCCGGATCGGATCGGATCGGACCGATTCCGACCGATTCAATGGAAGAAAATCGATCCAGAATCGGTAAGAAAAAAAAGCAAAAAAAAAAAACCGATCCGATTCCGATCCGATTCTGGACCGATTCCGGCCGATTTGGACCGATTCTGGCCGATCCGACTGGAATAGCAAAAAAATAAAAAAAAACGATCCGATTCCGATTCCGATTCCGATTCCGATTCCGGACCGATTCCGGCCGATTCCGGACCGATTCCGACCGATTCCGCGGAATTCATGCCGGAATCGGTCCTTCCGCATGGAATCGGATCGGAATCCACCGATCCGATTCCAGAATCGGTCAGAATCGGTCCGATTCCACCGATTCCGTAAACAATGGTATTGTGAGAAGATCATATAGGAGAGAGTGAATAAGCATAATGAACATGTAAACACTTTCAACGTTATGTACTCTTTCCAAATATATTGAAAAGAGTATATAAATTATGTAGAACAACAACAAAATGTAAGATTTACAATGTTATGAATTATTTTTTTCATATTCCCTAATTTTTAGATTGTTTAAGTTTTTTTTCTATTTTTATTCTTATCAGGTCCACTCGGATAGGGTTGGATTTGCCTGGTCCAACCGGGTTGGCCTGGACCAACATGACCCAGTCGCGACCCAAGACCCTACTTACCTTGGTCCCAACATTAAGCTAGACATCAGGAAAGAGCTAGTGATATAGCAGTGTTGTAAATGAGCATTCATGAAGCAAAATTGGTAAGGAGCTAACATAGGATGGAACTACTATTATGCCTAGGGCCTAGAACATGGACCATCTTGATTGCTCTCAATATAAGAAAACTGCAAGATTTTGGGTACTCTTACGATGTTTTGCACCTATGATTTATTAGACAAATACAGATTACGAAAGACAAACAACAATTAAAAGAAAATTCCCCCTGTTTTTCTCACTTGGATTTTAGTCTTTCTCATTTCTCTTGATATTAAGTTTCCAACAGTTTCTAATCCAAGGCTCTCTCTTTCTTCCACTAACCATGTTACTAATTCTGAGACATGTAAGACTGGCTCATAGTGAGAAGTGGATGGTGCAACGATGATGTAACTAAGACAATATAATCAAGACTCGAGCCAAAAACAGGGCATTGTTGATGCAAATATTTTCTCTGTTTCATAATAAACTACCAAAAACTAGACAGAAAAAGTCATAATTAAGTAGTTCTCAGAAATTAAGCAGAAAAGGTACTGCATTCCAGTGCTTTGATGGGCATGTTTTGACTTGCGGCAGAAAATATAGTCTAGACATTACCCTAGAACCTCATGGAGCCAACACACAGTTGATTAGCTTAAAACCTGCTTTCATTCCATTAGAAATTTATTTACAATAGCTGGTTGCTTGTTTTATGTTTTCTAAGAAATATCAAAAGATGATGCAAAAATAGACTGCATATTTACAAGGTGGGGCTGAGTACTGTTCTTTTCATTGATTCAACACCTAGAAGATCAACAGTTGATGGAACACTCGTACGACTCTAGTTTTGTGAGGGCTCAGTGAACTTCAGCATAGAACAACTGAGAGGCCAAAGGCATGGTAAAGCATTAAATTTGAATGATAAAAAGCATAGGGCCACTAAGATTCTAGTACATTAACAGCAGCATAGATACAGCTAGATTGTCATTCACAAACAATAATTGCCTTGTGTAGAGCCCTCTGAAGGTAATGAATAGACCACAGGCAGGGACAGCCTCCAAAGACTCTGCTACCTTCCTCCTCCTTTACCTCGTCCATGGCATCAGCATACTAGCCAAGACACATCTCTTCTTATTTACTTGATCATCCGCACACCGCCAAGTAAAGGCAACATGAGCAATCTAAAACCCTATAGGATGCTAGTCAAATAAAAAAATGAAAGCGAAATATTGGCGCCGACAAAAATAGGGAAATTCAAAATTTCTTTGTGGGCGCATAAATTTCTGGTGCCACTGTGAAATCCAATCAAAGATTGACACTGTCGGAACAGATATACGAGAAGGAAGGTGAAAAGGGCAGTTGAACAAGACTAGAAAGAAGGCTCCACCAGCCTGCATGTATGTGCTAAATATCCCAACTTTGCACGCACATAAAAATATGGACCTGGTCGAGAAGGTCGCACTGCGTGAGAACATCGAACACGAGGACGAGTCCATGGGCGCCGGCCATAACTAACGCCGTCACCCCCGTGTCCCTCCACCACGGTGGCAGCATCCCGGCGCCGCCGCAGCAGGCTCGGAGGCGGCGCGGGCGCCGCCCATCTGTGGAGCGCGATGCAAGGGAGCTCCTCCCAGCTGATGGGTACAGGCGGTTGCTCCCTGGCAACCCCTTCGCAAGCGGAGAGCGGATCAGGAGGCAACATGGCCTCGGGGTGGCGGAGGAGCCAAACGGAGAGCGCGGCGGCAGTGTTAGCTGAGGGCGGTGGAGGCGAGGAGTGGCGGCGATGGCTGTCGCGGTGGGAGGTGATGCGCAGACGCCCCACATTCTATCGTCTCTAACCTTGTTCGAGGACGCCGACGCACGCAGACGAACTCGCCGGAGGGTCGTTGTCCTCGCCGGGGGACGGGACGACCGTCCGACCGATCAAATGGCATCGGCGGGCAAGCGGCCGTCCGGCCGTCGCCGTCAGCTCCCGCAGGCGCCGTGCATTCAGATGAGGTCAGTCCCCGAGTGACATCTTATCTCCCCATTATAAACGATCACGAGCTCGGATCATTAACGACATGTTTGGTATCATAAAATTTTAGCGATAAATTTAAATTATTCTCTGCATTTCGATTTATTCCCGTACCAAATAACAACAAAGTCATATTTGGTACGAGAATAACTTAAATTTAGAGGATAAACTTGATTTATCCCCAAAAAATTTTAGTGCCAAACAGACCAGGCCTAAGTGACAAAAAAATTGACAACGATTCAACCCTGTCGATAACAAGTTAACAGATTAGTGAAACATTATTGAACTGCAACTAACATCTTATTAACTTGTTACCGAAAAGTGTTGAATTGGTATCGATAGATAACGAGTGACTGAAACATCGGTATCAATTCAATCTTTTTCGATACTTTGTCATTAAATTGCCACTCGAGCGATCTAGAGTCGTAGCCATTTTTAATTAGCGACTAAGATTATTCTCTTCTTCCGAAAATTGAGGTGATCCGAACTCTTCGAAAAAAATATCCGACCCGAAGCCTACGGCCAAACCACCCTCTCATCTACCCAGGGGTGTCCATCCGTTTAATTTAATTTTTGAATTTTTTTCTTAAACTAAAATAAATTTAATCATCTCTCGAATTATTTTAATCCTGACCGGTTGAGTTCGAGTTGATTTGATTCGATCCGATTCAAATTATATTTTATCGATATATTATATATATTAATATATATTCTATTTAATTAATTTTAGATTACATCCATTTAAAATTTACTCTACATGTTTAAATATTCCATTAATTTTGATTAAAAATGTATTAAAATAAATTTATTTTTATAATAAAAATATAAATATTATATCGTATAATTTAAAATAAAAACTTTTAATCAAATGTATATTATTGGATCGATTTGATTTGACTAGCGGAACTTTAAAAATAAGTCAAGTCAATCAATAATTCAAATCGAATAATTGATTCGATTTAATCTCTTGGGTTGAATCGAGCACTGAATAATCCTATCCGACGGATCCAGATTCGAGAGATATCCTATTAGCTATATCTGATTAGTTTCCCAGATAATCAGACGGATATAAAATCTAGGCACGATGGATACTTATTCGAATGTTAAACACTCCATGTAAAATTCGCTTCCAAATAACTGTTTGATCTTAGTCTAGCTGAAGTGTTTGATCGCATGACAGATTAATTTCCTGTTAAGTATGTAATGTTACTGTTTTAAAAAAAAAAGAAAAAAAAAGAGAGAATTAATTAGTATATTTATTATTACTATTATTTTTTCCCCATCCTTCCCTATTATTCTTCCTTCGGTTACGTCTCCCCCCTGCCGTTTTCTCCCCTCGACGCCCTACTCTTCTTCTTCCTCTTCTTCTCATCCGCCGCCGCGTGATCTCTCTTTCTCCCCCCCCCGTCGACCTGGGCCGCCTGCACCCGCCGGAGCCACCAGCCCGCCGCCGTCTCCCGGCCACCGCGGCCACCCTGCGCAACCGCCGTCCCGGCCACCCCGGCCATCGCGGCCACCCCGCGCAGCCACCGTCCCGGCCACGCCCGGCCGCCGTCTCCGCCGCCCTCCTCCGCGCCACGCCGGCACAGCCCGCGGCCACCCCGCGCGAGCCCGCCGCCGCCCGGCCACCGCGGCCACCCCGCGCGAGCCCGCCGCCGTCCCTCGCCACCCGCGGCCGCCGCCGCGCGAGCCCCCGCCGCCCCGTCGACCTGCCGGCGCCGCCCCGCGCGCACCCGGCCTCGCCACCCGCGGCCGCCGCCGCGAGCCCCCGCCGCCCGTCGACCGCCGGCCGCCGCGCCGCGCGCACCAGCCCCGCCGCCCGTCCGGCCGCCCGCCGGCGCCGCCCACCCGCGGCAGCCCTCCCCGACCGCCTGCGGTGCGAGCCCGCCGCCTACACCGCCCGGCCGCACAGTTGTTGTGCGCCGCCGTGCGCCCACCCGCCCGCGGTACCCCCCCTCTCTCTCTCCTATCCTCTCTCCCCGATCGCAGCATGTACATGTATTTCCTCTTATTATTATCCCCTTGTTCCAACAGATTTTTAGACACCTCCGGATCGATTTTCCAGCGCCGTCGTGACCGCGGCAACACACTCGCCATCCGGATCGATTCTGTTGGAATTCCGTGCGCCGTTGTCGTCGCCGTTAAGGTAGGCGTCTCGGCTATTCTTAGCATCCCGATATGATTAATTTAAATCGTTAAAATGTTGTTAGTTAATTCGGGTTAGATGAAATAAAGTATTGGTGGGCTACCTGATTTATTAGCTTACGTAGTTATAGCTAACTTGATTTGACCAATGTGATTATTTTAGATTGATTGATCATGCATTGTCATCATATTAGACATTAGATTAGAATGCATGTTAGCATGTTAAACATCATGTTTGTATTAGATTATGGTTAGTACAGCATGGTTAATGTCTCGATGACCTTAAACGGTAACCCGATTTAATATATAGCCGGAGTAGGAATTATGGCATTGATGCATTTAATTTTCAGCTTGTTAATTTATGTGGTAGTTAGATAGTTATTGTTATTGCATGTATTCATCATGATAGTATGTTAGAATTGCATGGTTCAAAGTTTAGAGTATCATGATGTTAGTCAATTGGTATAGTTTGAGTTTAATTTTGGTATGGTATGCATATGTGAGTTAGACATTTATGATTGTTCAACTGTATGTTCTATGTTTAGATTATCATGCACATGTCCATGGTTATTTTGATTGGTTGCTTGTCTGAGTTATGTATGTGCTTTCATCTTGAGAGGTGTAGTATGCAGAGGGATGCAATGTAATGGAAGTCTAGTTCACCGGACTATAATTCGGTCTTGTGGGCGGCAGATGAATTAGAACGATCCGGAGCATCCGTCGATCCCGGATACCGCGGTTTATCTTAAGTACTCCCTGCCTATGGGGTACTATGAGATTTAGCTTACTATATGTTACTTTTATATATGGTAGATCCGGTGTTAGTTTTGTGACATTTGCTACAATGTCCAAGTGGAGCATATAACTTACTCGGACGGATGATTTGTTATGCATTTTGGCATGTATGATAGTGGTTTAGATTGGTCATTTTGTCATGTCAGGTTATGTAATGCATGCATACCTAGTCTCCTTAAAGCTCAGGTTATGTCAGGTTATTGTTCATTGAATCATGTCAATTCATATGGGGTAGTTGATTGATTCTTTAATCAATTAATTGAAGACATATAATTAGTTTACACCCTATGTACTAAATCTGATTTTTTAGGCTTAATATGTATTGTATACCATTAGAAATTATTAATATAGTAGGGTAGTTCGGGTGTAAGACCTACTGAGTCTGTTGTGACTCACCCCTTCCCATTATAAATTTTTCACCGATTTCGAGGAACCTCTCCACGAGGAGGAGTTTGGAGAGGACTACGAGGAGGACGTTGGAGGTGATCCAGAGCCACTCGAGGACCCAGAGGACGAGGAGTTTGGTGACGAGTGATCACCACACATATCTCTTAGGTTGTTGATTTTCCCTCCTGATTGTGGTTGATAATTGTTTGGTTTAACTTTATAGTTGTTGGACGGACTATGTGTTGAGTCCTTCTTAGTTGTTTAGTGATGATCAATTGTGGTATTTCTTGGAGTTTGAGTTTGTTTGGAACATTACAGGTGGTTTTGAATAATTCAGATTTTATGTTATGTGAAGTTGGTTTGTTCTCCTAAACTGTCCCGATATTCCGGATTTATTTTCCGCTGCGCAATTGTATTTTCCGGGTCGTGACAGGAGTTGGTATCAGAGCATTCTTCCGGCCTGAAGATCCTTCTGGATCTGCCCGGATGCATTATTTGGATTTTAGGAGGACAAAGTTTGATTTAGAGCAAGTTTGATTTTGGATTTTAGATGGAATTTAGATCTTTTTGCATTATTGGAAGTTATATGTTGGAATTATCTGATTGGGTGTTTATTTCGTGGAACAGGATGGCCTCCAGGGGTTACAACCGTAGGCGTGGAAATGGCGATGCACGGAATGTGCCGGAGTTGAATGGAGACCAACAAGGTCGTCGCCAGCAGGACTTAGTGCAGGGTGGAGGTCAGGCACCAGTGCAGGGTCAGGATGTAGGTCAAGCGCCAGTGGCAGTTGGAGGTCAGGTACCAGATGCAGCTGGCATCCTTGGTGCCATTCACGAGCTCTTCCAGACGGTTCAGGCTCAGAACCAGGCCCAGCAGGTTAGGGCACAGCAGGTTAATGCCAGAGCAGAGAGACCGCAGATCAGCACCTTGGAGGAGTTCAAGAGGCTGGGTCCACCAGCTTTCCATGGTGAAAGGGACCCGGCAATGGCAGAGAACTGGCTAAGGGAGGTTGGCAAGATATTCAGGGCTATGCAGTGCCCACCTGAGGACATGGTCCGTTTGGCTGCGCACATGTTGTCTCATTCCGCAGGAGCTTGGTGGGAGTCTTTACTCCGCACCCGTTATGCTGAGGTAACAGAGGCAGAGATCGAGTGGGAAGACTTTGTCGGAGTCTTCAGGGACAAGTATGTCCCTTCGCATATCAGAGATGAGAAGAAGCTGGAGTTCCTACTTCTGGAGCAGGGCAGCATGACTGTGATGGAGTACGAGAGCAAATTTGTTGAGCTGGAAGCCTATGCACCGAACCTGTACGAGGAAGAACGCGAGAGAGCCAAGAAGTTCGTGGGTGGACTTCGTGGAGCTATCAGGGACAGGTTGGTGTCCAAGGTCTGGCGCAGTCTAGCAGCAGTGTATGAGGCAGCTTGTAGGGTGGAGCAGAGTATGGGAGCTTACAGGCAGCCATCTCCATACCAGAGGGCACCAGCACGTGCTTTACCCCAACAGGGGGTGGATCGCAAGAGGAAGAGGGCAGAGTATGAGTTACCATGTGGTTTGTGCAGGAAATACCATTCTGGCACCTCTTGTCACCGTAGCAGTGGAGTTTGTTTTGGGTGTGGGCAGCCTGGTCACTTGATTGCAAATTGTCCCAGTAGGGGTAGAGGTGCACCACCACCGCCAGCTCAGATTAGAGAGGAGGTTCGTCGTCCACAGCTTACCCTTCCAGCACCTCCTCAGCGCGTAGCACCCCAGCAGCAGCGGTTTGTGCCACAGCAGCGACCAGCACCACCCAGGAGGCAGTTTGTGGCACCCCGGGCACCTCGAGCACCACAGCCACCACCACGGAGCGCTCAAGCTAAGGTATTTGCTATGGAGCGCCAAGATAACTATTATCGCAAAAATATTTTTTTATAGAGATTTAGTCATTTAACCCCGAGCAAAATCTCGCAGTCCCTCTCACTCTATGGTTTTACTTAGATATGGTCTCCACACGTTTCATATGCGGTTAGAGTTTCATTTTTGATACTATATCAATATTGATGTTAATATTTTCAAATGTTAGATTATCGATATCAAAAGTAATACAGGTTGTGACTTGTATTACAAAATATGTTTTGTTTGCACTTCGAATTTTAAAATTGATACAATTAACCAAACATCTCTTTAGATTTTAGTAATCAGTATCCGTTAATATTTTTTTGTAGGCAAACATTAGTTCGTTATCAAATTCTTTGTTATTTTCTAAGAAATAGTCAACGATTGCTTGGTAAATAGTTAACGGGGGTGTTAGATTGCGGGACGGTTTAGAATTTTGTTGTTGCAAATATAGTAAAATCTGATGGTAAAATAATGTTTTCCGGTGGATACAGAATTATATCTTTTAGATGATTATCGTCAGAAGCTGCCTATTAATTAAATACAAAATGAGTTGTTATGTTTTCCACGAGATGGTCGTCATAAAATTAGCGGAGTCTTTAGTTTTCGTTCGGATGTCATTAAAATATCCTATCTTTGCATGCAGGAGGTCACGAAAAAAATTCTTCGAAAATCAAGAAAAATATAAATTAAGATAAAAAAATATTAATTTTTAAATAAAAATTTGTTATGTATCTTGTTAAAATTATACGAAGAATTACACGATAAATCAAGATGAAGATGGCCGCCCCGAGACATGGAGAGCAAGGAAGGAAAACTCGGAAGTCGACTTCGGGTCGGTCGGCCCCAAAATCGACCCGGGTCAGTTGGGGTCACGACCTGGGTCGGGTCAGGGTCAGGTCGGGATCGAGAAAAAAATAATAAGAAAATTATTTTAAAATAATAATCGGGTTGCGGGTCGGAGCCGGGTCGGGGTCGATCGGCCCAAAAATCGACCGGGTCGGACAACCCGGAACCATGACGGAGAGAACTCATTCGGAAAGATGTGTTGTACTTGAGATGAAAATACAAATCAGAGAAAAACATATGAACGAGATATCAAATGTGCGATGCGGACGCTCTGAAATATCATTGTCTTAAACTGTCAAACATGTGACTTGATTAACGAGTACAGATATTATTTAATTTTAATAATAACAGTGTTGATATCGGACCAAATAATATATCATTATGATAAGAAATTCGAAGAAACCAATGGACAAAATTGTTCTTTTTAAATTCAGAATAGATCATATTTTGAACAATGTAACGACTGTCGTAGGCCCCAAAAGAGGTGAAGGGCGAAGGATATTCTCTCCCTTGCCTGAGTGTATGTCCTATTTGGGTTAGATTGGAAAAAAATGATATTATATCAATTTTGACGTTGATATTAGTAGAGGATGAAGTGTGAATATTAAATTTAAACATGTTGACACATATATTGCATATCTTGCTTTGCCTAGGTTAAGGTCCCATTTGTTTTGGCTCAGAAAACTAAGTTTCTGGTAAAAGTTTGACAAACAAATTAGATTTTATGTCCTATGAGAAAAAATAATGATGCAATTATAATTTTAGATAGTTTATCGAGTCATATCAAATGTTAGATAAGAGTTTCAATATTAATATTGATCGGCAAACGCATATCAATGATTTTCATCGTCATGGATCTCGAAAATGACAGTGACGAGGATGCTCAATAAATGACACAAGGAAAGTGAAGTTGAAGTTCGGGACTAAAATTGAGCCGAGTCGGTTGGGGTCACGACCCGGGTCGGGCCGGAGTCAAGTTGGGGTTGGGAAAAAATAAAAAATTATTTAAATATATTAACTAGATTAAAGTCTCGAGGCTGGGTCGGGGTTGGTCGACTCAAAAATTGGTCGCCGACTCAGCACGCCATGAAATTACAAGTAGCCTATAGATATTAATAAGTTAAAATTCTCGTATGGAAGACAATGTAAGTAAAAAGATTATTCCATATTGTAAAAGAAGGTATAAGTTGTTTTAAAATAAACTAAAAATAAATAGATATTATTAAAAAGACAGGTAAGAAAAAAATTCCAAATAAGCACGAGGATAAAAACTTGAAATATTGAATCTCACATAAGAAATTTTAGGAAACTTACTAGTAGCATTCAGAGAAAAAAGATTAATATTATTTACATTCTAAGAACCAAATAGATGGGAAAGAAATATAAAGAAATACTAAATATAAGTTATAAACTATGATAAACATCAAAGTAGAGAAATATAAATAGGGCAGGTTTTATTATTGGTAAAACATTAAGGACATACTACTGTAAGTAAACATGGTAAAAAAATATTTATTTTTTAAAATTAATTAAAAATAAAAAATAAATAATAGAGTTGGTGCTTATGCTGCATAAATTGATTAGGAAGTGATACTAAAACAATCGATAACATATAAAAGAGCTTAAGTAAAATATATTAAATGAAGAAAATATATTTATTAAAGAAGGTTTCAATGGACACACTGAACAGGAATGTCATAAAAATGAAAGAATTTATAAATATTTCCAATACAAAAAATAGTGGCACCTCAAAATATTTGATTTGACTGACTTCTATTCTCTAAAAAGATATAGGAGACAATAAAGGTATTAATCATAAAATTGAAACATAATATATTAAGTGAAGGTTAGCTACAGGAATTTTATGTAATTATAAGATTTTATTAAAGTTGAAATAACTTTAATCTACAGTATAAGACCAACTATCTTATATAATAGTAAATATTAAATAATATTGTCCACAATAAATATTGAATAATTAAATTCACATCTAGAAAAAATGTTGTTAAAATAAAATGTTATGATAGACATATGATCAAATTAGATTAGATAAAATATAATACAAATTTCAAAAAAAAAGAGGCAGCAATTGTAGATAAATAAAAAATGATCAGAATAATTATGATGTATTAAATATAGACCTAAACTTTAGTTAGAAAAGCAAAATTATAAAATAATAAAAATATGGTAGACCTAAATTACCCTAGAGAAAGGTAATTCAATATGATTCAAATAATTTAAATACCATTGGAAAAGTGACTTAAAATTAAGGCAACTGGAGAATTTGAAATGAATCTATATAGTGGATCCTAATAATTTGGGATTAACTAAAGTTTAGTTGAGTTATAAAAAGTTAAAAACAATTCTTAACAAATGACACAACTAATTCTTAAAAATCAGTAATAAACAAAAGCAATACAAAAAAATGCATACATTAAACTATCCCTAAAAACGGTCTCATTGTAAAAACATTTCATATCCATCAAGCATGGGCTCATCGAAGCACGGCAGTCAAGAACATAGAGAATCCTAGATATTGTAATCTGTAAATGGAAGAAGATTAGCTCATATCCACCACCATCACAGTTGATTCCATTCAAACATGATAATTCTAAAAGATGAAGAACAAATTGATAAATCAACAGAAACAAAAATCAATCTGACGTTACTCTTGAATCTCTTTTATCTTTCATAACTTCCCAGAAAGTAGCGAGTAGAATACTAGAACCGAAGTCTGATAAAGATACTCCGTGAATACGTGTTTACCACCCTGATGTTCCCACAGTAGACGATCACTTGGAGAAGGCCTCCCTGCCTATCAAAACATATTTTTTCAGCGGTATTGAATGGAAGAGAGTTCTTCAGTTCCTTCATATGTACAGATCTTGCAATTACCTGATGCAGATTTGTCTATCCACTACCCCCAATTCCCTACGGCTGGAAAATCTCAAATCACACCACACAAGCTTAAGACTATACCGTTGAAATAGCAAGCTTATGAGGTGTGAGGTTCTGTTCATCTGGAAAAGTGAGCTGTCACACAGAAAAAAAAAGAGATTTAGAAGCTGCTAAGAACACAAATGGAACCTACGTCTACCTTCAACAGACAAAAAAAAGTTATCCAGAGCTCACCAGTTCATTCTCGGTTTGGCATGACCGTTACAGTAATATCATTTTTCAGTGACTAAAGCTGTCATCTTACAAATTGGGCAGAGGTTTTTGTGTGTCAACCATTTCTTGATGCAAGCAGTATGAAATTCATGGCCACAATCCAACGTTCCAATTTCCTCATCCCTCAGGTAGTTCTCCTGTCAAAATACAGAAAGTAAGGACAAAATCCCTAACCCCACCGGAGGAACTAAAATTTGAGTTTCTTGCCTGGCAAATGCAGCACGGTTCTACTTCATTGGCTGAGTTTCCAGTAAAAACTGTATACTTGAGCTGCCTCAGATGCTTTAGAATCGTCTCCTCACTCAACCCGGTGTTCACATTTCCTATTCGCTCCTCCAATGCGAGTAATTCCTGTAAATAAAAGAACCCAATTCAGGCAACGGCCAATCCAGTTTGAGTATACAACTCTGTGGTTTACCTCATAAGACATATTATCTACATCAAGCCGCAGTTCTCTATGCCTGTCATGCAAATCCGCAAGTCCATAGAACAGAGACTGGTCAAAAATGAAAACATCCTGTTAAATTTACATGAGTAAAGGTCAACCTTATAACAAGAAATCTTTGTGATGGGGATCTGGAAAAGGAGTTTGGGTCTTTTTACTTTTCCAACCCAAGAGACCCGATTGTAAATATCTAGAGTTTATTTTCAGTCCTTTCTTCCTGTTTTAGTCCTTAAGAGGACTTAATTACCGAATAAATTTGTATTGGTCTTTTTTTGTAACGGTGCTCTCCTATACATAAGGAGGCCATGCGATGTGAAAAGAACATTGAATAGGATGGAATACAAATGAATTTTTACGGATTACCTCTTCCCACTTCACTCCCTCTCCCTCCTGTCTCCAGCATTCGGAAAAAAACTTCATTGGCAGCGGGAGCTCTGCAGAAACACTGGACCGACAATGGCTTCCCGGCGGGTTCCTCGGTTCCTGGTGTACAATGACTTCCTCTGAGCTTCCCTCCACCTAAGGTGAGATAGACCTGGTGAGATAGACCTGCCTACTCTCCCACCCACAAAAGCTGTCGGGTATCCCCTTCTCCTCTTCCCTTTTCACCCCTGGAGAAAAGTCTGGTTCCTATCTCTCTTCCTTCTAGAGTTCTTCCAACCAATCTCCCATTCCGTTTCCGCTCGTCGACTGAGCATCAAGACTTCTACTCGGTTGTCACTCCTCCAATGTTCATATCGCGATCCACTGAGGTTCTTGTTTACTGGAACCTGTGATACCCCATCGCCATCACTGATGGATCCATCTTCTCCTTACCATACATGGTCAAGCAACTGGAACCTCCATTCCGACACTCCCTCACCTCACCAGGTTTCCAGTCTTCCCCGTAGGCCTTCCACTCCCCTCCGCCGCCCCGCCGCCATTCCTGCGCCTATCTGGCTCTCCATCTTCTTTGCTCAACCATCCACCTCTGCCTCCGGCTCCTCCAGACCCAGCCCCTTATCCTTCCCAACAACCTCCAGCTGCGTGACTGCACCACCATCTTCACACCCGACCATGTCCTGCCAACCCCCCTGTCCTTGGCCATCCGGATCCCATCACTGTTGCCTAACCAAGTGCCTAGCAGCCCCATTGAAGCGCCCGCCAGGTGGTGGTTATCATGCACCTTTCGAGGATGTTATGCAGGAAATACCCGCGATATCGTCATAGCCACCACAGGGCCTTCCTTTTGCCTGAACATTTCTCCACACCCCGGAGGACTGCCGACATCCCTTCCCTGTTTTCCCGTCGCCACGAGGAAGAAGATGAATGACATTGCGGAAGGTTGCTGCGACTTGTCACAACCCGCCACCTCACGTGGCCGGCGAACCTAACATTTCTCCACACCCCGGAGGACTGCCGACATCCCTTCCCTGTTTTCCCGTCGCCACGAGGAAGAAGATGAATGACATTGCGGAAGGTTGCTGCGACTTGTCACAACCCGCCACCTCACGTGGCCGGCGAACCTAGCATCTTCCACAAACCCCCACCAACCAGGTCCACGACGGGGAGGCGCCATGACCCCTAGCGTGTTAAGTCAGTGCTGGTTCAGCCGGACCAAAGCCGGTTTAGTCCGGTTCGAGAGTGGTTTAGTCTCGGTTCAGAACTTCCAGAGCCGGTTCAGTCCGGTTCAGGGCCTGAACTGCTCGGTTCAGCGTATTTAGGCTCAGTTCAGGGTTTTTTAAGGCCGGTACAGCACCATTTCACCTGGTTCAGTACCTTTCAGTTCGGTTCGACAGTTTTCAGACTGGTTTGGCAGATTTTAGCTTGGTTCAGCAAATTTCAGTGTGGTTCGAGCTCGATTGGTCCATTTTGGGCCCGATCGGAGTTATCTCAGCACACTTTCAGCTTATTTGGGCCCACTGACGCATCCAGATAGTGGTGCCCTCATTCTTGTCCTGCATCACTATGACATCATGATAACAATAGATTGGGACCTACAGGGTCAGAAAATGGAAGAAGCAGGATGAGAAATCAGAATTGAGATGTCCTTAAAGACAGACAAGGTTCACATTAGTATATATATATATACACGCAAGGATCTGTGTCACCTGCTAGACAGAAAAAAAAAACAATATATCTGGAAACTCACCTCAAACCTGATGTTCTCTCCCCTGCGCATAAGATTGAGGGCATTGCGAATATGCTACAGAGAAAAGTAATAAATGAGACTAGCTCGAAGAGCACTAGAGAAGAAAAGGCAATAAACAAAATTGTTTGAAATGCATGCTACGAAAATATGCACCTAGAGGATGCATATGTTTAAGGCAAAAATTCAGCAGCGTAACCAGCAAGAAAATACTGGTAACGAGAAAAGAAAGAATAGGCCAAAACATAGCAGAGATGATAGCATTGTCAGCCTTCTGGGCAAAGTAGACTATAAAATTTCTCACAGCGCAATGTGGTTATACTTGGTCAAACATCCACACGCACAAAAAAATTAATAAATCACGAATAGTACTTAAACAGGGGTGTGCATTACAGAGTTTAAACTGCTAAAGCTTGGTTGAGTTTGTCCGGTTTGGGGACCTTCCAAACAGAATAAACCGAAATACGAAAAAATTATTACTATATAATTAATAGAAACGATACTTACATAGTTTATGTGATAAAATAACATTATTCCAATTAAATTGAGTGTGTATATAGTAAGCAATTAATTGTTTTGAAGATTTAATCCACTTCCATCTCAAATCGAAGCAAAGTAGATTGAACTGGTTCAGTTTGAGACTCAGTTCAGTTTGGTTAGGTTTTGAATGAAAACGATAAAAAATCGAACCATGCACACCCCTATTTATAAGTCTACTTTTCAAGAATACAGCCAACAAAATATAAACCAATCCGTCATAAGTCATAAACTATGCATGCTATATCATGATATATTTATTTCTTTCTCCTATGCTGATCTATATGTGCTGCATTTCTATTCTCGTGCTTGACGAATTGACCTTTGAGACGCTTTCACAAATTTTAAAAAAAAATATCATGACAAGTATAAAAGGTAAGAATATGACCAAAGTGAACTTTGATCAAAAGGATCTCATACTACTGTTTTAATTTTTACATGTGTTTATGGTTCATCAATGGCAACTGCAAACCACAGACAATGATGTTATCTGGCAGATGAAGAGCCCAATTAAAGTATAAACAAAACAATACAATCTTAACAGGGTTATAAAAATTGGAATGTTTTTGGGTATTTTATGTATTTATCCATATGCAAACAAGAAACTTGAAGTAATTATAAAAGCACATGCATAAGATATTCAACCATGTTATAAAAAACCAGATATAATAAAGCAAATACAAAATATCTGCACTCATCTCATTACAATCTACATCAGGATCAAGAAGGCTAGAATACTAAGATGCATGGCTTTCCATCTCAGCAAGATCACTCAAAATTTTCAATCTTAACAAGCATCCGAGAAATAAACCCCCTCCCCCTCCCTCACTCTTGGCCAACTATCCCCTTCTTGTTGGCATCATCCTCCCACCTCCGGGTGCTCCCAGTCCTTCCTTTCCCCTTCCGGTGTCCTACTCACCTCCAAAGCTAGGTCTAGTGTCCCTTCTCCTGCCTCGTTCAGTTTCCCCTTCACCTTCAATGAGCACCAACACTCGTCGACACCCCCATCGACCTTGCCCTAGATTCGTCTGGAGCTCCTGTCACACCCCATAGCTTCCCCACACCCCCATGTCCCCTATGGACACCACCCCCTGTTGGAAGCCCCATGCGATCCCCCTTCTTCCGGCACTCTCCCGCAGCCACACACACCCCCCACCCTAAACACCCGTTCCCCCACCTACGTGGTTCCCCTCCACATTGCAACCCCCTCCCCTTAACCTAGTTGACCCCTCACGGAGCCCCCCGAACCCCTTTCCACCCTGTTGGACTGCTGCGAGCCCCATACCCAACCCCCGTCCCCCGTCGGCTGTCAGAACCCTGCGAGCTTCCCATTTACGATGGCCTAGGTGATGACGATGAAAGAGAAAGGAGGAGGAAGATGACGATGAAGGAGAAAGGAGGAGGAATCAACAGCGCCATCAGAGCCTCCGACCGCCACTGCGGAGGGCCTCAGCCCCTTTTCACCTCCCGTGGCCGCCAGACCCGCTGTGCACAAAGACGAAGCCCCTGCCGGCCCTTTTGTGCCGTCAGGAGCATCAAGGAGAAGCCACGAGCCCTGCAGCTCTCCCGGTTGACGGTCGCGCAGCACCACGTGCAGCCGCCGCGACACCCCGCCCCAGTTAAAATCAGGGTCTCCTAACACAGCCATGAACCCCCCCCCGACAAAGGTCGCGGGCGTCTTCCCCCTTGATTCTGGTTCGGTTCAGCACCCGTCAGCTTGTTTGGATATATCTCAACTCGGTTCACGCTCAGTGGACCTATTTCAGACCCATTTTGCCAAACGACATCACCCTAGTGGTCTTCTCGAGTCCACGACGCACGCGAATGGCAGCACCTCTGCCCTCATCCCACATCAATACTCCTTCAACTTGTCTACATTTTGAAGCTACTCTCGCATTTTCTAAAATAAATTGCTTATTTATTTTATCCAAACAAGTATAACCACACATCCATTTAAATTAACATTCTCATTTTAGCAACACTTGTTTTAAATGTATTTTTTTTATTTTATTATCCTACATTTATTACAATATGATAGCACAAGTGTTACAATTATATGATGAAATTTTTCTTTCAACTTTAATGAAATCTTATAATGACATAAAACGCTTGTAGCTAATCTTCACTTCTTTATACATGATTTAACTATATAGTTAACTTCCTCATCACATTATCCTTTTAAATAATTGAACCAAAATCTATCCAAACTAACTATTACATCTTCTTCCTTTTAGTTTCTATTAAATTTATAATGTATATATGAATATAAATATATTTTATCTGAGTTTTCCTTTTCTTTAAACCCTTATACTCTAAAATATTTCTCCACAATTACATATATTGTTCGTAAATATCATAGTTGTTAAGACAAACACCAAGGTGCTTTTGACTAGGCACCTTGCCATAGCACCTTTTGGGCAGCAAAGGGCGACTAAGGTGCCCATGTTTTAATACATGATTAAAAAAATTTACTTTCAAGGTCCCCCCCATACCCCTACAAAGGGCACTATCCTCTTGACCTTTGCGATCTAATTGAACATGTCAATTCGCGATTCATGGACACCCATTTAATGATAGTGTAAACTAGGGGTGCAAACAAAATCCGATATTCCAATCTAACTCTAATAAAAAAATTCAGAAATTCAAAACATATTTTTACATCCTATAAGCTATTGGAAATAGTTAATTCTAAATATTTTTATTCAATTTCAATAAAAAATCAATATATAAATATAAAAAATAATATTAGGATAAATAGTATATAAATTATTAAAATATGATATATAAAAGTATAAATTTAAAATATATTATATCAAAAAATTAATAGTAAAATAAAATTTATTTGCTATTTTAATAAAGATTGTTATATATAACAGATTTCAAAAATTAACTCCCTCTCACTTAGCTTATTAAAATTAACTGTTTCCCACTAAATATATACCCACACACACACAACTACATACATAAATCACATTTATATGTATGCACACATAAACACACATTCAATTATAGCATACAAATATGATGGTATTATGTATACATGTTTGTATGTATACATAAATATATATAGTATTAATATTTAATTATATATATTTGTATATATGTATATAGACATGTATATACATATATGTACACAAGTATATACATATATATTTATGTATATATTTGTATGTATGCATAAATATATAGTATTAACATCTAATTATATATATTTGTATATATGCATATAGACATGTATAGACATATATAAACACATGTATATAAATATATATTTATGTACATGTTTGTATGTATACATAAGTAAATATAGCATTAACATTTAATTATATGTATGTATAATAAGCCCTAATATCAAAAAAACGAGAGAAAAATAAGTGACAGAGCAGTGACTTTACTGCCAAGCCCTTGTTGCCCACAACCCAATCAGCAAAAATAAAGGATGGCAGTAAATCCACCACTCCCTTAAAAACCCACTCCATCTCCCTGTAAAAAAACCCTCATCGCCCTCCATTGGGGTCACACTTGTGCCTTCGATCCATGGGCAATGGGTCCATTAGGAGAAAAAGAAAACTCTGGCTGAAGCTAATGTGAAGAGAGGGAAAAAAAGCAAGTCCCACAGGGACCAGCCAAAGAATAAGAAGAGGAGGGAAGAAAGAAGAAGAACAAAAACTAGGTCCCAAAAATACCAACCAAGAAGAGAAGGGAGAAAGCTGGAAAAAAAAAGTTAAGCGCCAAGGGGACCAGTCGAGAAAGAGAGATAACCAGGGAGGCCGGCCCAAGCAGACAATAAGAAAGAAATAATAAATAAAAGATGCAAAAGTCATGCATATGGCCTCTAAGGAGAGAAAGGAGAAAAGAGATGACCCAAAAACAAGAGAAAAAGGGGCCCAATAGGGCCAACTGACAAAAAGAGAGAGAGAAGCAAGAATAAAAAACAAGCCTAATTAATCAAGATCATAAAAACATGTATAAAAATTTAGGAGTTAATGACCCCAAGTGCATAGCTCGACTGAACTGAATTAACATGAACATGGTATAAAATCAAACTCATAACGTCATTTATAAAGTCAAATTCCTTAAAATGATTACCCACACCAAGCCAAGAACCGATTGGGAGTCAATCGAGAGTTAAGTAGAGTCGAATTAAGTCATCCAGGCACTCAGCTGGGAGCCAAGTAGAGAGATGACTATAACCAAATCAAGCTGTCCAGAAACAAAGTTAGAGTTTGACCGAGAGCTGACCAAGACCAAGCCGGGCAACAATCCGAGAGCCAACCTAGATTGAATCAAGTCAACCAGGCACCAATCTAAAAGATGGTCAGGAGATGACCAGCACCGAGTTCAGCCGACCAGGCACCACACTGAGAGCCGACCAATATAGAACTGAAGTGATTGGTCACCAAGACAATAACTGCTGGCCACTCAAGTCAAGATACAAACCTGCCTCAAGTCCAGAACTGACTGCCCACAAGTCAAGAATACACCTACCATCAAGTCGAAAATCGACTAGCCTCAAGTAATCAACTGACTAGCCACAAATCAAGAACATATATGCCATTAAGTCAAAATCAACCAACCATCAAGTTAAAGAATTGACTCGCATCAAGTCGAGAACTGACTATTCATCAGGTCAAAAAGTCAACCATGCTGGACAAGTCATCAAGCAGGAAGTCGACCGAAACCACGTAGACAACTAACCAAGCACCAAGCTGACAGCTGATCAAGGAGCTAAATCAGGAGCTGCCATTCAAAAAATAAGAACTGTGTCAAAAAGGTACAAAAAAGACGGGCTGGACTGATCACTGGGTGTTAAGGGAGTGTGTATGACTCAACTCCTACGTGAATTTAAAATGACCTGATTGATGCCCACCAGCTGATGCTGACCAACACTCTCAACCTCAATGAAATGGGAAAATATGGCTCCCTCATGCCCCTCTGATTTCACATATTATATTTTAGCACCATCACATGCCACATATTATGTACATCATCTAAACGACTTTTAGAAGTAAATAAATTCCATCATTAATGACTTTGCATGATGTGCATCATGCCACATATAGTTAAGGCTTTCCATGATCCTCCAAGTTGAAAATAAAAAAAATGCTAGATAAGACATTTAAATAAAGATAAGTAAGACTACATTAAATAAATGATGCCCATAAGTAAAAAATAACAAAAAAGCATAAAAATAGAAAAATAAATAAAAATAATCAAACGATAAGTTCAAACAATAATAAAGTTCAACAAAAATAAAACATATGCTATCTAAAACTTAATAAAAATTAAAAGCAAAGTTACAGTTAAAAGAGTGATAAATATGGTTTAACTAAGCAAATCAATAAATCAATATATATGCATATTATAAAATAAAAAAATTAAATAAAAATAAAAATATTCAAACCTACTTTTAAATAAAAAAATATTTGAACCTTAAAAAATCGATCAAGCAAAATACTTAATTAATGAAAAGGGAAAAGACAACTTATAATCGACATAAAAAAAAAAACTAATCAAAAATAAATGGATCGCCATCACCACAACATAAGAAAAAAACAAATATTAATAAAACTGGAAAATAAAAACAAAAATTGGTGAAATAATAAAAAATTAAACAAATAAAAAATCTGAAAATTTATAAAAATTATAAAGCCATGAAATCTTATAAAAATCCTCACGTGAGGTATCATGGGAAGACCAAAAACATTATCTTCTTGCATCTTCAAAGCAACATTGCAATGATGGTCAATGAAGGATAGTCAAGTCACACTCAGCGTGATTGGGGGTAGAAGAGATGCAGAATAAGGAGGCAGAAAGGTGTCTGAAGTGTATGGTCGTGAAAAATCATGGGTTTCAATGAATTAATTGAAAGGATTTGGAGTCCTGATCCGTCCATCTACAATATATATTTATTTTTTATCAAACTTGGATAAACATGAATGGAATCAATTGATTTCGATTCCTATAAACAATTGAAATATCCGATTCTGAGTCTAATAGCTTAACACCTGTACATCTGAAAACCAGCTGGGCTGGGGTCCAAATATCAATTTCATGAACCCATAACATAACATCACATATTTTCAAACATAAAAAACAAACAAAGCATAAACAAACAACAAAAAAAAACCTCCTTCCAAAATAAAAAACATATAAGTTTTCTAATAGAAAGAAAAGCAAAACAAACAAATAAAAAATTTATAGAAATAAAAATTTGAAGTTCCAACAGTAAATAACAAAACTGCCCCTTTTGAAATCCAAGCAGCCAGTACAACTTTTTAGGAGTCTAGGCACTGGGCAGCCAAAATACCTTGAAAGTCAATGCACAGTGGTAATCAAACTATTTTCCCAACCACTGGAAAGAAATTGACAGATAAACTAGAATTTGACTAGGAATTTTCGTGTCATGTTTCTTTGCATTTAGATTGAATCGGGTAGTCACAAAACCGGTGAAAAACATGTGAAGTACTATTATCACTAATGTTAACCCAGCAAAGTATTTCTCATCTGAAGCTCAAGTGCAGCACCTATTTCTTAAACTGACTATGGGAGGATCACTGCAATGTATTAAGCTAAAGTAATTATTTACCAAGTGTCTTCGCCCTAAACATTTCAGAGAATAGGCCATATGTGAAACTTCCACACACAATCCAAGAAAACTCACCCTACCCAACCATAAAAGATTAGCTCCCAGCTCTTAGCCTACATTTGACATAAAATCCTAATCAGCCAGTTGTCACTAGGAAGATCAAATTTCAAGAACAAGACCACCCACTGCACCAATCAAACCCAAGTAACCCATCTGCAGGTACAGATCCCAACCAAACCTGATGCATGTGTTTTGAAGAAAACATGGCCAAAATAATCATACAAAACAACGACCAAATGAAGCAAGATGAGCAGAAAGCCAAATTGCCCAAAAAATTCTAGACCTCGACATTTTGAACCAGTCTGTTTTGCGTGGAAACCATGACAGAAGAGCTAGCAGTAGAATTACCATCTTATGAATAGTGCCAAAGCAGGAACTCCTTCAGTTGTGCAAACCAAAATCCTTGAAATAGAAAAAATATATATACAAGCATGAGTAACCCAACAACAAACCTCAGATATCATTCTGCTTCTTCCTTCTCGAGCAGAAGCCAGCATTCTCAATGCCATGGGAGAACCTAGAACATCATTTCGCCTATCCATTAAAAATGCTGATCTCAGTATTTGTTGCTGATGACCACGATGACTGACTCCAGGCTGACGAATGAGTTCCTGTTGGGAACTAGAGAGACCAGAATTTTGTTGAAGAAAATCGTTGAAATTGCCACCAGGATCAGGACTAGGAGACAGAAAATTGTGATGAACAATATCAGATACAATCTGCGCATGCTGAGTTGAACGATTTTGACGAGATGCCCTTGATGGTATGTTAGCTCCAGAATTTGAGCTACCTCTTGAAGTAGAAGCCACAGTACTAGGAATGCTTACATTGCCACTGGCTAGACTGAACCCTGTGGACTCCTGTGTTACATGCCTCATAGCAGCAACCACTGAGTGATCTCGAACATCATTCCTTTGTATTCTCCAAAAGTTAGCCTCCTCAATTGCAGTTGCTAACCCCTCAGTTGATCTTGTATTCAGAGGACAGTTTGAAGAACTACCCACTTGCGAACTAGAAGTTAAATTTATTGTTGAAGGATGATGTAAATGAGCCAAACCAGGAACTGGTTGCACATAAGTTTGACCTTGAGGAATTGTCTCTGGTGTTGCCAACCTGGCTTCAGAAGAAGGATTTAATGATATAAATAAAGGAGATGGGTGATGGAGTAACTGAGCATGAGGTTGCCTGCTAGAATTTCCCGCATACCACAAATTAGATACAGAAGAATCAGCTTGGCATTCAGGATTCATTCTTATTCGACAATTCCGCTGCGAGCTTTCCACACTTTGTACATTTAAAAAATATTCTGATGCCCCCTCTCTTGACCTAGTATTGTATCCCAGATTCAGCTGCTCTTCTGGAGGATTAGCACCAGAAAGATTACTTGAACTAGATGATATATTTGGATTGCCAGATGAAATATGTCTTCCAGAAGCAGGGTGTGGAAAAAAGCTCCCAGTTTGTCGAGAGTAAGTAGAACTTTCACTTCCTGAAGATTGACCTTGACCTGAAAATCCTTCAATGTTCTTTCTCTTTCCAGATATGCGTCTAGTCCCTAATGCACTTCCAAACCTATTATCTATCTCCTCGGGTAGATTAGCGCCATGTCCAGAGGATGTTCCACAAGAAGTAGAAGTGAAGCAACTAGCAGAAGGTATCTCTTCCTGTTCTGACACAAATGGATTATAAATTGGAGAAACACCTGTTTGTGGAAATCCTTCACTGTTTCCTGTGAAAACAGTGTTGCATCCTGTACTTGGAGCTGCTTCATTAGCATCTGAACTTCGTGATATCTGATTCTCTTCAATCTGATTGATATTGAGGTTTATGTTAACATTTTCCAAAGAGAGCACATTACCTACTCCCATTCTTCTTACTTCAGTACTAGAACTGCCACTCGTGTTAGCTGACAGTGATAGCATCCATTCATTATTCATTTTATTCTCATCGTGATTATCCAGACTTGCCATAGCTTCACCAGCACTAGATCCCCCCAAACTTTGGTTACCCAGGCTATCTGTTTCCTGGTTAACATGCCGGTGTGTCATATTTCCATCACTTGAAGATGATATGTAGTCTAGAAAATTCTGTTGATCACCTCTATTTGACAAATTAGCCCATGTGTTTGAACTAGATGCATGATCGAATCCAAACAATTCAGAAATTTGTTCAACCGTATTCTGTTCCTGCATTGGTGAAATATCCTTGAACCTCTGGGTGAGGATAAGTGAATACTGGAAAAAACACTTCGACAAAGTAGATTGCCCTAGTTGATATTGGATCTTGGAGTGAGAGGAAAACTCTAGAGGATGCAACAATTATAGTATCTCAGATACATGGCATTTAACATGGAACAACTTGAACAACCTGCATAAAAAATAAAATGATCCACATGAGCTAATAGACAAAAAATGCTTATAGTGCTTCTTCTCTGAAGGTGAACTCTGTTTTCAGATCATCATTATCCTTGCTAAGGTACATATAAATTGAGGCTATCAATTCTTTAGATTGCCAATTATATGTAAAATATCCATGTTGCACTCATTTGCATATTGCAACATAACAGGCTCTGAGTGGCATACTCTGCCTCGGTTTGCAAGGAGTATATTTGAATCATGTGCAGGAGCATTGTGATAACTGGTTAAAATTCCTTGAGACAGAATAAAATCTCTCCAATGATGTAGGTTCTGACATATATGACTTTAATTTCTTTATCATTTGCTTGAAAATCGTCACTCCACTTAACTCTGGTTACATTTTGTTGCTTTTTCATGGATGTTCAACTTGGTTATGATGAGACTTCACCATCACGATGTCAACTTTCCCACTGGTGTTCCTGAAAGATAAGGGTGACAAACAAAATGGTTTCCTAGCCTTTGATGTCACTGCATATAACCATGTGCTTCAAGTAGATTAAACTTTACTTAAGGCAAAAGACAGCTTAACAGGAGGAGGAACTCAGACTACAGGTGTCCAAGGCACATAACAGTTAGTGCCACCATTTCACAGAAAGTAATTTGGGGCCGCTTGCAACTTGAGAGCACAAAAGGTAAATCTTGTGATAAGATAAACATTTTCTCTCCTACAGACTGTTGGAACCAGATCAGGCCTAGGATCAACCAGCCCAATCTGATTGACTGTGGAATAACAATGGGTTTTGGAAATCAGAATCATCCCTATACTAGATAATTCGGGCCAAAATTGGCACATACCAGAACAATTTTCTCTACCTTTTTTTCCTAAGCAGATTGGTGATTGGACTTTTCCCATTAAATTTGATTAAATCCTGACACATGATAGAAATATAAAATCCAGTAAAGAGTGGCATGTGATCCATTGTAGAAAGAAGAAAAGTAAAGCTTGGAAGACAAAACAAACCCCAGGGAAAATAGTAGACATGGTCAAATAAGCAGAGGAGAAGAAGTTGTTTGCAAATAAAGTGTAATAAAAGAATGGAATTGCATAGAAGATGACTTAGAAAGTTGGCAACAAGATGCTTTATGTGAAACTTGACACGGTTTCACAAACGTTCGTTCTATAACTTGACACAACAATCATGGCAAAACCATGCTGAACACACAAATTGCAGTTCGTTGCCTTAATCCCAAATTATTTAGAATCGGCCATTTGGATTCTCTTTCTCCACTCATGTCATGTCTATGTTAAATTACTTCTTCAAAGATATTTAAATCATCCAAATCATATTGAATTACCCTCCTCCAAGTTAGCATAGGTTTACCACGTCTTTTTTTTTCATTATTTTGACATTTTCTACCTTTCTAACTTGAGCTTCCTTAGGTCTACATTTAATATGCTCAAACAATATCAATCTTCCTTCTTTCAATTTACCTGCAATTGTCGCTATTCTCACATTTGACCCTTATCCATCTTAACATTAACACTTTCACATTTCAATAACACTTATTATAGAAGTATGTTTTTCCTTTATTGTCCAAAATTCAGCTCCATATAATATTGCAGGTATTATAGTTGTATGAAAAAAATTCCTTTCACCTTTAGTAGAATCTTAGAACCATGTAGTCAATCTCCACTTCAATCATCCTAGTTTAATCTTATGGTCAACATCCTCAACTGCAAGCCTATGCATTGATAGAACATATTAAATTATGGCAGGTGAGTCTGCAAAAGATCATGACCATTCAACATCTCCTAAACAACACCTTTTCAATGCTTGAACAATATCAGCAACCTTTTAAATTAATTTTTGACAGCAGCCATCATCTAACCATCAAATTTGTCTAGCTAGTGACCACTCTTTTGATACACATAAAACTTGCTCTCCCATATTACCTTGTGTGATACCCGGCTGCAAAGTGCATTCTACAGTGTGTTACTTTTCTCATAATACAAATGGTCATTGAATAAATTATTAAATAATATGTGATCATATCATGAAATAGATAAATTTATCGTCGGTTGATTAGAAGCACATTGGATAACTAAGAGGAGTCCAAGGTTCAAAACCAAGCAACTCCCTCAAATGGACTAAAACATGTGATGGGCGTCAAAAAGGCTATTAACAAGGACAGACTGCCCCCATGGTATCACTCTATTAGTTCTTCACAAGCTTATCACCTACTCCTCTGTAAGTCAAGACAGTCATTTGATCTGAGGCAAAGGTTGGTTTCCAGTGAGCCATAGCATGTGGTTTGTCCATAAAAAGGTCATATCTCCCATTTATCAAGGCATAATTGGCTAGATCCACAATCCAAAAAACTAACAGTAAGAGAGATGATAACAGTTTTTAGAAATCATTTCTTAACTTGTAGATCAAATATCAGTTAAAGATATTAAGCATAAGTAGCAAAAATATTGGCACAGCTCTCAAAGAATTCAACAATATGCTATTAACACATCTTTTTGGTAAATCCAGAAGATACAAGTTTTTTGTTGACAAAAAGAAGGCATGCATTTAGGTAGTGTTTGGTACGGGGATAACTTGGGGATAAACCTGGGATATCCCCAAATTTTAGGAGATAAATCAGGTTTATCCTCAAAATTTTATGGTACCAAACAGGCCCTTAAAGTTTTACTGCAGCGTCATTAAACATGCTCTCTAATAGTAGCTGAAACCTTATGTCTATTCTCGCCAATACTAATAATCCCTTCTAACGGACGTCTATCTGCTGGTGAAGCAACATATGAGGGGGTTAATAAAAAGCATATATCGCAGAGCATTACTCAGAACGTTAGACGCACATTTTCTTCTTGGTCAATTTTTATAGAGGATCCAACGTATATGATGGATCGTATTCAATTTGGTGTTTGTCGTTGCTAATACAGAAATAATAATGAGCTAAGTGCATGCGCCATCCCCGAAGAAAAAACAGGTACAAAAGGCATCAGGTCAACAGAGGCGTAAGCAAACCACCAAGTTCCTGCTCCCTGGGATCCAAATGGTACAAGAAAATCAGATCCAGGGAAACAAAAAGGGGGAAAGGAAGAGAAATGAGATAAAGAACTTCGAAATCAAGCTCTTTCAATACCTCGAACTATCACAGGTATGATGAGCGGTGAGGGAAAAACAGAAACAGAAACAGAAACGCAATAAAGAAAATCACTTTCCGGGTCAAAAGGAAAGAACTTCGGATCAGAAAAATAAGCCAACCTCATTTTATTCCGAGATTGATGGGGAAAAAACGGATTTTTGCTGCAAGAAACATATTAGAACGCACCAAAATCACATGATCGGATAACGCAAAGGCACCTGCGTAACTCCCGCCGACTAACCTTCCCAAACGAAAAAAGATCCTAGCAAAGCTTCGATCTTTCTGCCGCTACTCGCGTCGCGCGCCCTCCCTGATTTGGAGCAGGAAAGGATAATGAACAAATTTAATCAACGATCTTTTCAGATTAAGCAAGGGCGGAATGTGAAAGGAGATAGAGGGGGGCAAGGAAGAGAGGGTCAGAGGGGTAAGGAAGGCGTACAGAAAGACGGGGTGGGATGGGAACCGGAGAAATGGGTGCGTGGGGTTGTGTATTCGGTCATTTATGTCCGTGTTGGAAGGAAAGTGGGGGAAACGGAGGAAGCGATGTATTACGTAAAGAAGCGCCGACTGACACTCTACAGAGATAGAGAGAGAGAGGGAGAGAGAGAGAGAGCCTGCCGGATTACCCCGTTTCTCTTTCAAAATCAACTAAATGTCAGGGATATGTCAATGCGCGAGCAAACCAGAAGCTCTTATATATTGTTTTACAATACTCCCTCCACCTTAAAAATAAAAGTTCAAATAGAAATCCTGTGATTTAAAGTTTGAAACATAAATATGATGAAGAAAAAAACAAACCTTTTTTACCACCGGGTAAGGAGCCCAAGTCTGTGGCATCCCCCCCCCCCCCTGGTTCGTCTCCTTGGCCGGCTGTCCTCATGCATGGTATTTATAGATATTCCCAATAGCAGGTAAAAGAATACCATCCATGTATTGAGTTGGTGAATTGTAGAGTTACCGACCCCATGCTCCTCCCTCTCCAGGACACGTTTTCTCGAAACTCTGTACGCTTGCTGACATTTTCCTTGGAGCAGCTGTTCAAAGGAGATAGAGAGAGAGAGAGAAAGGGGGGGCGTTCCAGCTTTGTCGGCTAATGACATAAAAACAAAGGTGAATTTATGGGAGGCCCAGTTTTACAAATATGATTGTAACTAGAGGTCCAAAGTTCCACTTGTTATAATGAAAAACCCAGTTTATAAAATTGGTGTAATTTTCGCCCTCAACATGGATGATAAACGTTGGGTTGGATAAGAAAAAGTTTATTACGCCCTTGATCAAAGTTTGACTGTTATTTTTACGTGAGATAGAAATTTTAAATAAAATAGAAATATATAAGAAATAACGACGTTGATGAGTACGGAAAATTTTTGTGTCCCCTTCATCCAATTTTAGATCGTCAGATACTTTTATGTATGTTCATAGGATAAATATTTCAAATAAAATAAAAATATATAAGAAGAAAATGACGTCCAATCGTCTCTTCTTTTAGTGTGGATATATTTTTTAAAAAATATTATAAGGAGATTAAAAAAATCAAAAGACAAGTAAGAAAAAAGTTATTTAATGTAACAAAAGTCTCAAAAATTAAAGGACAAATTTTTAATACATCTCTAATGTAAATTCATTGCAGAAAAATTTCTATAATGAAAAAAATACGTTGTAACATGATTTGTTCAATATTTGAACTTTATAATATTCGAAAAATTATTAAAAGGAAGAACGTCACATAAATATAGGGTTACCAATATTTCACATTTCGAAAAATATAAGGCCTGCATTAAAAAATATAATAACCAAGTACAGTCAAAGTTGAACATATCACAAAATATAAATTAAAGTATTTGTTACAAACATCAAGTGAAGACAATACTTAAAAAATATTCATCTTGATTTTACACCGATCATTTCTTCAGAGTAGCTGTCACTTTCATCACCATCACCATCATGATCGAATAGATCTAGATTCAACAAAATTTTGCAATTCATCACACCACATCAAAAAATTACATCCTTCAACCAGAAGTAAAAATATGACAAACATTATTATGAGCACTATCAAAATCCCAAATCTAAATATTTGATTTGACCGACTTCTATTCTCTAAAAAGATATAGGAGACAATAAAGGAATTAATCATAAATTTGAAACATCAAATATTAAGTGAAGGTTAGCTACAAAAATTTTATGTAATTATAAGATTTTATTAAAGTTGAAATAACTTTACTCTACAGTATAAGACCAACTATCTTATATAATAGTAAATATTAAATAATTTTGTCCAAAATGAATATTAAATAATTAAAGTCACATCTAGAAAAAATGTTGTTAAAATAAAATTTTATGATAGACATATGTTCAAATTAGATTAGATAAAATATAATACAAATTTCAAAAAATAAAAAGGCAGCAATTGTAGATAAATAAAAAATGATTAGAATAATTAAGATGTATTAAATATAGGCCTAAACTCTAGTTAGAAAATCAAAATTATAAAATAATAAAAATATGGTAGACCTAAATTACCCTAGAGAAAGGTAATTCAATATGATTCAAATTATTTGAATACCATTGGAAAAGTGACTTAAAATTGAGGCAAGTGGAGAACATGAAATGAATCTATATAGTGGATCCTAATAATTTGGGATTATCTAAAGTTAAGTTGAGTTATAAAAATAATTCTTAACAAATGACAACTAATTCTTAAAAATCAGTAATCCACAAAAGCAATACAAAAAAATGCATACATTAAACTATCCCTAAAAACGGTCTCATTGTAAAAACATTTCATATCCATCAACCATGGGCTCATCGAAGCACGGCAGTTAAGAACATAGAGAATCCGAGATATTGTAATCTGTAAATGGAAGAAGATTAGCTCATATCCACCATCACAGTTGATTCCATTCAAACATGATAATTCTAAAAGATGAAGAACAAATTGATAAATCAACAGAAACAAAAATCAATCTGACGTTACTCTTGAATCTTTTTTATCTTTCAAAACTTCCCAGAAAGTAGCGAGTAGAATACTAGAACCGAAGTCTGATAAAGATACTCCGTGAATACATGTGTTTACCACCCTGATGTTCCCACAGTAGACGATGACTTGGAGAAGGCCTCCCTGCTTATCAAAACATATTTTTTCAGCGGTATTGAATGGAAGAGAGTTCTTCAGTTCCTTCATATGTACAGATCTTGCAATTACCTGATGCAGATTTGTCTATCCACTACCCCCAATTCCCTATGGCTGGAAAATCTCAAATCACACCACACAAGCTTAAGACTATACCGTTGAAATAGCAAGCTTATGAGGTGTGAGGTTCTGTTCATTTGGAAAACTGAGCTGCCACACAGAAAAAATGAGATTTAGAAGCTGCGAAGAACACAAATGGAACCTGCGTCTACCTTCAACAGACAAAAAAAAGTTATCCAGAGCTCACCAGTTCACTCTTGGTTTGGCATGACCATTACAGTAATATCATTTTTCAGTGACTAAAGCTGTCATCTTACAAATTGGGCAGAGGTTTTTGTGTGTCAACCATTTCTTGATGCAAGCAGAATGAAATTCATGGCCACAATCCAACGTTCCAATTTCCTCATCCCCCAGGTAGTTTTCCTGTCAAAATGCAGAAAATAAGGACAAAATCCTTAACCCCAACGGAGGAACTAAATTTTGAGTTTCTTGCCTGGCAAATGCAGCACGGTTCTACTTCATTGGCTGAGTTTCCAGTAAAAACCGTATACTTGTGCTGCCTCAGATGCTTTCGAATCGTCTCCTCACTCAACCCGGTGTTCACATTTCCTATTCGATCCTCCAATGCGAGTAATTCCTGTAAATAAAAGAACCCAATTCAGGCAACGGCCAATCCAGTTTGAGTATACAACTCTGTGGTTTACCTCATAAGACATATTATCTACATCAAGCCGCAGTTCTCTATGCCTGTCATGCAAATCCGCAAGTCCATAGAACAGAGACTGGTCAAAAATGAAAACATCCTGTCAAATTTACAATAGTAAAGGTCAACCTTATAACAAGAACAAGTCTTTGTGATGGGGATCTGGATAAGGAGTTTGGGTCATTTTACTTTTCCAACCCAAGGGATCCGATTGTAAATATCTAAAGTTTATTTTCAGTCTTTTCTTCATGTTTTAGTCCTTAAGAGAATTTGTATTGGTCTTTATTTGTAACGGTGCTCTCCTATACATAAGGAGGCCATGCGATGTGAAAAGGACATTGAAAAGGATGGAATACAAATGATTTTTTACGGATTACCTCTTCCCACTTCACTCCCTCTCCCTCCTGTCTCCAGCATTCGTAAAAATCTTCATTGGCGGCAGGAGCTCTGCAGAAACAGTGGACCGACAATGGCTTCCCGGCGGGTTCCACGGTTCTGGTGTACAATGACTTCCTCTGAGCTTCCCTCCACCTAAGGTGAGATAGACCTGCTGAGATAGACCTGCCTACTCTCCCATCCCCAAAAGCTGTCTGGTATCCCCTTCTCCTCTTCCCTTTTCACCCCTGGAGAAAAGTCTGGTTCCTATCTCTCTTCCTTCTAGAGATCTTCCAACCGATCTCCCATTCCGTTTCCCCTCGTCGACTGAGCATCAAGACTTATAGTCGGTTGTCACTCCTCCAATGTTCATATCGCGATCCGCTGAGTTCTTGTTTACTGGAACCTGTGATACCCCATCACCATCACTGATGGATCCATCTTCTCCTAACCATGCATGGTCAAGCAACTGGAACCTCCATTCCGACAGTCCCTCACCTCACGAGGTTTCCAATCTTCCCTGTAGGCCTTCCACTCCCCTCCGCTGCCCCGCCGCCATTCCTGCGCCTATCTGGTTCTCCATCTTCTTTGCTCAACCATTCACCTCTAACTCCGGCTCCTCCAGACCCAGCCCCTTAACCTTCCCAACAACCTCCAGCTGCGTGACTGCACCACCATCTTCACACCCGACCATGTCCTGCCAACCCCCTGTCCTTGGCCATCCGGATCCCATCGCTGTTGCCTAACCAAGCACCTAGCAGCCCCATTGAAGCTCCCGCCAGGTAGTGGTTATCTTGCACCTTTCGAGGATGTTATGCAGGAAATACCCGCGATATTGTCATAGCCACCACACGGCCTTCCTTTTACCTGAACATTTCTCCACACCTCGGAGGACTGCCGACATTTCTCCACGACGGGCAGGCACCATGACCCCTAGCGGGTTAAGTCAGTGCTGGTTCAGCCGGTCCAAAGCCGGTTTAGTCCGGTTCGAGAGTGGTTTAGTCTTGGTTCAGAACTTCCAGAGCCGGTTCAGTCCAGTTCAGGGCCTGAACTGCTCGGTTCAGCATATTTAGGCTCGGTTCAGGGTTTTTTAAGGCCGGTACAGAACCATTTCACCTGGTTCAGTACCTTTCAGTTCGGTTCGACAGTTTTCAGACTGGTTTGGTGGATTTCATCATGATAACAATAGATTGGGACCTACAGGGTCAGAAAATGGAAGAGGCAGGATGAGAAATCAGAATTGAGATGTCCTTAAAGACAGACAGGGTTCACATTAGTGTGTGTGTGTATATATATATATACACACACACGCAAGGATCTGTGTCATCTGCTAGACAAAAAAAACCAATATATCTGGAAACTCACCTCAAACCTGATGTTCTCTCCCCTGCGCATAAGATTGAGGGCATTGCGAATATGCTACAGAGAAAAGTAATAAATGAGATTAGCTCGAAGATCACTAAAGAAGAGAAGGCAATAAACAAAATTGTTTGAAATGCATGCTACGAAAATATGCACCTAGAGGATGCATATGTTTAAGGAGAAAATTCAGCAGCGTAACCAGCAAAGAAAATACTGGTGACGAGAAAAGAAAGAATAGGCCAAAACAAAGCAGAGAGAACCATATCTCCTGATAGCAATGTCAGCCTCCTGGGCAAAGTAGACTACAAAATTTCTCACAGCGCAATGTGGTTGTACTTGGTCAAGCATCCACACGCACAAAAAATTTAATAAATCATGGATAGTACTTAAACAGGGGTGTGCTGCTGACCAACACTCTCAACCTCGATGAAATGGGAAAATACGGCTCCTTCATGCCCCTCTGATTTCACATATTTTATTTTAGCACCATCACATGCCACATATTATGTACATCATCTAAACAACAACTTTTGGAAATAAACAAATCCCATCATTAATGACTTTGCATGATGTGCATCATGCCACATATAGTTCAGGCTTTCCATGATCCTCCTAGTTGAAAATAAGAAATAATAATAATGCTAGATAAGACATTTAAATAAAGATAAGTAAGACCACATTAAATAAATGATGCCCATAAGTAAAAAATAACAAAAAAGCATAAATAAAAGATATAAAAATAAATAAAAATAATCAAACGATAAGTTCAAACAATAATAAAGTTCAACAAAAATAAAACATATGCTAACTAAAACTTAATAAAAATTAAAAGCAAAGTTACAGTTAAAAGGGTGATAAATATGGTTCACTAAACAAATCAATAAATCAAAATATATGCATACAACTCAACTCAACTCAACTTAACTAAGTTCTTTATCCCAAATTACTTGGGGTCGGCCATATGGATTCTCTTTCTCCACTCATGTCAATTTTGTGTTATTTCTTCAAAGATATTTAAACCATCTAAATCATATTAAATTACCCTCCTCCAAGTTAACTTAGGTCTACCACGCTCCTTTTTTGTTTATGTCATTTTAATATTTTCTATCTTTCTAACTAGAGCCTTTCTAAGTCTACGTTTAATATGTTCAAACCATCTCAATCTCTCTTTTTTCAATTTGTTTACAATTCTCGTTACTCCTACATTTTCTCTAATATATTCATTCCTTATTTTATCTAATATAGTGTGACCACTCATCCATCTTAACATTCTCATTTCGGCAACACTTATTTTCAAAGTATATATTTCTTTTATTGTCCAACATTCACTACCATACAATATTACGGATCTTATACTTGTATGATAAAATTTTCCTTTCAACATTAATGAAATTTTATGATCATATAGAACCCCTGAAGCCAATCTCCACTTCATCCAACCTGCTTTAATCTTATGATTAACGTCTTCATCACATTCTCAATCTTTTTGAATAATTGATCCAAGATACTTGAACTGAGTTTTTTGAGATAATATTATCACATCTAAATTGACGCCCTCACTTACTTCTCTTTGGTTTTCATTAAATTTACAATGCATATATTCTATTTTATTTCTACTTATCTTGAAACCTTTAGTCTCCAAAATATTTATCCACATTTCTAACTTTCTATTCACTTCTTCTTGTGTTTCATCTATCAATACGATATCGTCTGCAAATAGCATACACCAAGGTATATCATCTTGTATAGTCTTCGTTAATTCATCTATAACTAAAACAAAAAGATAAAGACTTATTGCAGACCCTTGATGTAAGCCAATTGAAATAAGAAAATCTCTTATTTCTCCACCAATTGTGCATACGCTAGTAGTTGCATCATCATACATGTCTTTTATCATTTGTATATACTTAACATGCACCATCCTTCGTTCCAACACCCACCATAGAACCTCTCTTGGTACTCTATCATAAGTCTTTTCTAAATCAATGAACATCATATGTAAATCTTTCTTCATATTTCGATATTTTTATATCAAACTTCTAATAAGAAAAAAAGCTTCAGTTGTAAATCGACCAGGCATAAATCCAAATTGATTAGTTGAAATATTTGTACAACTCCATAATCGCCGCTCAATAACTCTTTCCCATAATTTCATAGTATAACTCATGAGTTTGATCCCTCTATAATTTGCACAATCTTGTATATCTCATTTTTTCTTAAAAATAGGTATAATGATGGTCTTTCTCCATTCATTTGACATTCTTTTCGATATTAAGATTTTGTTAAAAAATCGAGTCAACCATTCCACTCCTAAATCTTCAAAACACTCACACTTCAATAAGAATATTGTCCGGATCACATGCCTCACTTGTTTTCATCATTTTCAATACTTCTTTAACTTCTGAAAATTGAATTATTCTAATATAATTTAAATTAAAGTTTGTCACATTCTCTATGTCGTCTATGTTTTTAGTAAAGTTGTCATTAAAAAGAGTATCAAAATAATTTTTCCATCTTCCTTTGATATCAACATTTTTAATCAAAATTTTTCCTACTTTATCCTTATACATCTAATTTGATTAAGATCTTGAGACCATCTCTCTCTCATTCTTGCAAATTTATAAATATATTTATCACCTTCTTTAGTTCCAAGTTTCTCATACATATGTTTAAAAGCATCATCTCTTGCTTTTATAATAACCTGTTTTGCTTCCTTTTTTGCTATCTCGTATTGTTCATAAGCTTCATTGTTATCACATTTCGACAATCTCTTATAACAATCTCTCTTATTCTTTATCGTCTTTTGCATTTCTTCGTTCCACCACCAAGTCTCTTTTTTAGGTGGACCATGTCCCTTAGACTCTCCAAATACTTTTTAAGCTATCTCTCTAATTTTTATAGTCATATTCATCCACATAGCATTAACGTCTATGTTTAACTTCCAATCATTTATCTTTAAAAGTTCGGTCTTAAATATTTATTGTTTCATTCCTTTTAACTCCCACCATTTTATTTTAGGAAAAGACTTTCTTTTATATGTGTTTGTTTGTGTTTTAATCTTAACATCTAAAATCACTAACATGTGTTGGCTTGCTAAAGTTTCACTTGGAATTACTTTACAATCTTTGCAAATATAAACAAAAATTAAATAAAAATAAAAAATATTCAGACCCACTTTTAAATAAAACAATATATAAACCTTAAAAAATCGATCAAGCAAAATACTTAATTAATGAAAAGGGAAAAGACAAAACTTATAATCGACATAAGAAAAAAAAGAACTAATCAAAAATAAATGGATCACCATCACCACAACATAAGAAAAAGAAAACAAATATTAATAAAACTGGCAAATACAAACAAAAATTAGTAAAAAAATAAAAAATTAAACAAATAAAAATCTAAAAAATTATAAAATTATAAAGCCATGAAATCTTATAAAAATCCTCACGTTAGGTATCATGGGAAGACCAAAAACATTATCTTCTTGCATATTCAAGGCAGCATTGCAATGGTGGTCAATCAAGTATAGTCAAGTCACACTCCACGTGATTGGGGGTAGATGAGATGCAGAATAAGGAGGGCAGAAAGAAGGTGTCTGAAGTTTATGGTCGTAAAAAATCATGGGTTTCAATGAATTAATTGAAAGGATTTGGGGTCCTGATCCGTCCATCTACAATATATATTTATTTTTTATCAAACTTGGATAAACATAAATGGAATCAATTGATTTTGATTCCTATAAACAATTGAAATATCCGATTCCGAGTCTAATAGCTTAACACCTGTACATCTGAGAACCAGCTGGGCGGGGGTCCAAATATCAATTTCATGAACCCATAACATAACATCACATATTTTCAAACATAAAAAACAAACAAAGCATAAACAAACAACAAAAATATAAAAAAACCCTCCTTCCAAAATAAAAAACATATAAGTTTTCTAATAGAAAGAAAAGCAAAACAAACAAATAAAAAAATTTATAGAAATAATAATTTGAAGTTCCAACAGTAAATAACAAAATTGTCCCTTTTGAAATCCAAGCAGCCAGTACAACTTTTTAGGGTCCTGATACGTCCATCTACAATATATACTTATTTTTTATCAAACTTGGATAAACATGAATGGAATCAATTGATTTCGATTCCTATAAACAATTGAAATATCCGATTCTGAGTCTAATAGCATAACACCTGTAAATCTGAGAACCAGCCGGGGGGGGGGGGGTTTCCAAATATCAATTTCATGAACCCATAACATAACATCACATATTTTCAAACATAAAAAACAAACAATAAAAATAAAAACAAAACCCCTCCTTCCTAAATACAAAACATATAAGTTTTCTAATAGAAAAAAAAAGCAAAACAAACAAATAAAAAAATTATAGAAATAAAAATTTGAAGTTTCAACAATAAATAACAAAATTGTCTTGCACTTCTCCCCCTTTTGGAATCCAAGCAGCCAGAACAACTTTTTTTGGAGTCTAGGCACTGGGCAGCCAAAATACCTTGAAAGTCAATGCACAGTGGTAATCAAACTATTTTCCCAACCACTGGAAAGAAATTGACAGATAAAATAGAATTTGACTAGGAATTTTTCGTGTCAAGTTTCTATGCATTTAGATTGAATCGGGTAGTTACAAAACCGGTGAAAAACATGTGAAGTACTATTATCACTAATGTTAACCCAGCAAAGTATTTCTCATCTGAAGCTCTCAAGTGCAGCACCTATTTCTTAAACTGACTAAAGGAGGATCACTGCAATGTATTAAGCTAAAGTAATTCTTTACCAAGTGTCTTCGCCCTAAACAGTTCAGAGAATAGGCCATATGTGAAACTTCCTCACACAATCCCCAACCCAACCATATAAGATTAGCTCTCAGCTCTTAGCCTAAATTTGACATAAAATCCTAATCAGCCAGTTGTCAGTAGGAAGATCAAATTTCAAGAACAAGACCAGCCACTGCACCAGTAAACCCAAGTAACCCATCAGCAGGTACAGATCCCAACCAAACCTGGTGCACGTGTTTTGAAGACAACATGGCCAAAATAATCATACACAAGAACGACCAAATGAAGCAAGATGAGCAGAAAGCCAAATTGCCCAAAAAATTTCTAGACCTTGACATTTTGAACCAGTCTGTTTTGCGTGGAAACCATGACAGAAGAGCTAGCAGTAGAATTACAAGCTTATGAATAGCGCCAAAGCAGGAACTCATTCAGTTGTGCAAACCAAAATCCTTGAAATAGAAAAAAAATATATACAAGCATGAGTAACCCAACAACAAACCTCAGATATCATTCTGCTTCTTCCTTCTCGAGCAGAAGCCAGCATTCTCAATGCCATGGGAGAACCTAGAACATCATTTCGCCTATCCATTAAAAATGCTGATCTCAGTATTTGTTGCTGATGACCACGATGACTGACTCCAGGCTGACGAATGAGTTCCTGTTGGGAACTAGAGAGACCAGAATTTTGTTGAAGAAAATCGTTGAAATTGCCACCAGGATCAGGACTAGAAGACAGAAAATTGTGATGAACAATATCAGATACAATCTGCGCGTGCTGAGTTGAACGATTTTGACGAGATGCCCTTGTTGGAGGCAATGGTATGTTAGCTCCAGAATTTGAGCTACCTCTTGAAGTAGAAGCCACAGTACTAGGAATGCTTACATTGCCACTGGCTAGACTGAACCCTGTGGACTCCTGTGTTACATGCCTCATAGCAGCAACCACTGAGTGATCTCGAACATCATTCCTTTGTATTCTCCAAAAGTTAGCCTCCTCAATTGCAGTTGCTAACCCTTCAGTTGATCTTGTATTCGGAGGACAGTTTGAAAAACTACCCACTTGTGCACTAGAAGTTAAATTTATTGTTGAAGGATGAGGTAAATGAGCCAAACCAGGAACTGGTTGCACATAAGTTTGACCTTGAGGAATTGCCTCTGGTGCTGCCAACCTGGCTTCAGAAGATGGATTTAATGAGATAAATAAAGGAGATGGGTGATGGAGTAACTGAGCATGAGGTTGCCTGCTAGAATTTCCCGCATACCACAAATTAGATACAGAAGAATCAGCTTGGCTTCCAGGATTCATTCTTATTCGACAATTCCGCTGCGAGCTTTCCACACTTTGTACATTTAAAAAATATTCTGATGCCCCCTCTCTTGACCTAGTATTGTATCCCAGATTCAGCTGCTCTTCTGGAGGATTAGCACCAGAAAAATTACTTGAACTAGATGATATATTTGGATTGCCAGATGAAATATGTCTTCCAGAAGCAGGGTGTGGAAAAAAGCTCCCAGTTTGTCGAGAGCAAGTAGAACTTTCACTTCCTGAAGATTGACCTTGACCTGAAAATCCTTCAATGTTCTTTCTCTTTCCAGATATGTGTCTAGTCCCTAATGCACTTCCAAACCTATTATCTATCTCCTCGGGTAGATTAGCGCCATGTCCAGAGGATGTTCCACAAGAAGTAGAAGTGAAGCAACTAGCAGAAGGTATCTCTTCCTGTTCTGACACAAATGGATTATAAAGTGGAGAAACACCTGTTTGTGGAAATCCTTCACTGTTTCCTGTGAAAACAGTGTTGCATCCTGTACTTGGAGCTGCTTCATTAGCATCTGAACTTCGTGATATCTGATTCTCTTCAATCTGATTGATATTGAGGTTTATGTTAACATTTTCCAAAGAGAGCACATTACCTATCCCCATTCTTCTTACTTCAGTACTAGAACTGCCACTCGTGTTAGCTGACAGTGACAGCATCCATTCATTATTCATTTTATTCTCATTATGATTATCCAGACTTGCCATAGCTTCACCAGCACTAGATCCCCCCAAACTTTGGTTACCCAGGCTATCTGTTTCCTGGTTAACATGCCGGTGTGTCATATTTCCACCACTTGAAGATGATATGCAGTCTAGAAAATTCTGTTGATCACCTCTACTTGACAAATTAGCCCATGTGTTTGAACTAGAAGCATGATCGAATCCAAACAATTCAGAAATTTGTTCAACCGTATTCTGTTCCTGCATTGGTGAAATATCCTTGAACCTCTGGGTGAAGATAAGTGAATACTGGAAAAAACACTTCAACAAAGTAGATTGTCCTAGTTGATATTGGATCTTGGAGTGAGAGGAAAACTCTAGAGGATGCAACAATTATAGTATCTCAGATACACGGCATTTAACATGGAACAACTTGAACAACCTGCATAAAAAATAAAATGATCCACATGAGCTAATAAATAAAAAATGCTTATAGTGCTTCTTCTCTGAAGGTGAACTCTGTTGTCAGATAATCATTATCCTTGCTAAGGTACATATAAATTGAGGCTATCAATTCTTTAGATTGCCAATTATATGTGAAATATCCATGTTGCACTCATTTGCATATTGCAACATAACAGGCTCTGAGTGGCATACTCTGCCTCGGTTTGCAAGGATTATATTTGAATCATGTGCAGGCGCATTGTGATAACTGGTTAAAATTCCATTAGACAGAATAAAATCTCTCCAATGATGTAGGTTCTGACATATATGACTTTAATTTCTTTATCATTTGCTTGAAAATCGTCACTCCACTTAACTCTGGTTACATTTTGTTGCTTTTTCATGGATGTTCAACTTGGTTATGATGAGACTTCACCATCACGATGTCAACTTTCCCACTGGTGTTCCTGAAAGATAAGGGTGACAAACAAAATGGTTTTCTAGCCTTTGATGTCACTGCATATAACCATGTGCTTCAAGTAGATTAAACTTTACTTAAGGCAAAAGACAGCTTAACAGGAGGAGGAACTCAGACTACAGGTGTCCAAGGCACATAACAGTTAGTGCCACCATTTCACAGAAAGTAATTTGGGGCCGCTTGCAACTTGAGAGCACAAAAGGTAAATCTTGTGATAAGATAAACATTTTCTCTCCTACAGATTGTTGGAACCAGATCAGGCCTAGGATCAACCAGCCCAATCTGATTGACTGTGGAATAACAATGGGTTTTGGAAATCAGAATCATCCCTATACTAGAACAATTTTCTCTACCTTTTTTTTCCTAAGCAGATTGGTGATTGGACTTTTCCCATTAAATTTGATTGACATTTTAATAAATCCTGACACATGATAGAACTATAGAATCCAGTAAAGAGTGGCATGTGATCCATTGTAGAAAGAAGAAAAGTAAAGCTTGGAAGACAAAACAAACCCCAGGGAAAATAGTAGACATTGTCAAATAAGCAGAGGAGAAGAAGTTGTTTGCAAATAAAGTGTAATTAGAAGATGACTTAGAAAGTTGGCATCAAGATGCTTCATGTGAAACTTTACACGGCTTCACTAATGTTCATTCTATAACTTGACACACAACAATCATGGCAAAACCATGCTGAACACACAAATTGTAGTTCGTTGCCTTAATCCCAAATTATTTAGAATCGGCCATTTGGATTCTCTTACTCCACTCATGTCTATGTTAAGTTACTTCTTCAAAGATATTTAAATCATCCAAATCATATTGAATTACCCTCCTCCAAGTTAACTTAGGTTTACCACGCCTTTTTTGTTTTCATTAATTTGACATTTTCTACTTTTCTAACTTGAGCTTCCTAAGGTCTACATTTAATATGCTCAAACTATATCAATCTTCCTTCTTTCAATTTGCCTGCAATTGTCGCTATTCTCACATTTGACCACTTATCCATCTTAACATTAACACTTTCACATTTCAATAACACTTATTTTAGAAGTATGTTTTTCCTTTATTGTTCAAATTTCAGCACCATATAACATTGCAGGAATTATAGTTGTATGAAAAAAGTTTCTTTCACCTTTAGTGGAATCTTATAACCATGTAGTCAATCTCCACTTCATCCATCCTAGTTAAATCTTATGGTCAACATCCTCAACCGCAAGCCTATGCATTTATAGAACATTATAAATTATGGCAGGTGAGTCTACGAAAGATCATTGACCATTCAACATCTCCTAAACAACACCTTTTCAATGCTTGAACAATATCAGCAACCTTTTAAATTAATTTTTGACAGTAGCCATCATCTAACCATCCAACATGCTGAAAACCAAATTTGTCTAGCCAGTGACCACTCTTTTGATACACATAAAACTTGCTGTCCCATATTACCTTGTGTGATACCCGGCTGCAAAGTGCTTTCTACAGTGTTTTACTTTTCTCATAATACAAATGGTCATTGAATAAATTATTAAATAATATGTGAACATGTCATGAAATAGATAAGTTTATCGTTGGTTGATTAGAAGCACATTGGATAACTAAGAGGAGTACAAGGTTCAAAACCAAACAACTCCCTCAAATGGACTAAAACATGTGATGGGCGTCAAAAAGGCGATTAACAAGGACAGACTGCCCCCATGGTATCACTCTATTAGGTCTTCACAAGCGTATCACCTACTCCCTTGTAAGCCAAGACAGTCATTTGATCTGAGGCAATGGTTGGTTTCCAGTGAGCCATAGCATGTGGTTTGTCCATGAGAAGGTCATATCTCCCATTTATCAAGGCATAATTGGTTAGATCCACAATCCAAAAAACTAACAGTAAGAGAGATGATAACAGTTCTTAGAAATCATTTATTAACTTGTAGATCAAATATCAGTTAAAGAGATTATGCATAAGTAGCAAAAATATTGGCACAGCTCTCAAAGAATTCAACAATGTGCTATTAACACCTCTTTTTGGTAAATTCAGAAGATACAGGTTTTTTGTTGACAAAAAGATGACATGCATTTAAAGTTTTGCTGCAGCGTCATTAAACATGCTCCCTAATAGTAGCTGAAACTTTAGGTCTATTCTCGCCAATAGGAATAATCCCTTCTAACGGACCTCCATCTGCTGGTGAAGCAACATATGGGGTGGTTAATAAAAAGCATATATCGCAGAGCATTACTCGGAACGTTAGACGCACATTTTTCTTCTTGGTCAATTTTTATAGAGGATCCAACGTATATGATTGATCGAATTCAATTTGGTGTTTGTCGTTGCTAATACAGAAATAATAAGGAGCTAAGTGCATGCGTCATCCCCGAAGAAAAAACAGGTACAAAAGGTATCAGGTCAACAGAGGCATAAGCAAACCACCAAGTTCCTGCTCCCAGGGATCCAAATAGTACAAGAAAATCAGATCCAGGGAAACAAAAAGGGGGAAAGGAAGAGAAATGAGATAAAGAACTTCGAAATCAAGCTATTTCAATACCTCGAACTATCACAGGTATGATGAGCGGTGAGGGGAAAACAGAAACAGAAACAGAAACGCAATAAAGAAAATCACTTTCCGGGCCAAAAGGGAAGAACTTCGGATCAGAAAAACAAGCCAACCTCATTTTATTCCGAGATTGAGGGGGGGAAAACGGATTTTTGCTGCAAGAAACATATTAGAACGCACCAAAATCACATGATCGGATAACGCAAAAGCACCTGCGTAACTCCCGCCGACTAACCTTCCCAAACGAAAAAAAGATCCTAAAAAAGCTTCGATCTTTCTGCCGCTACTCGCGTCGCGCGCCCTCCCTGATTTGGAGCAGGAAAGGATAATGAACAAATTTAATCAACGATCTTTTCAGATTAAGCAAGGGCGGAATGTGAAAGGAGATAGAGGGGGGAAAGGAAGAGAGGGTCAGAGGGGGAGATAGAGGGGGGTAAGGAAGGTGTACAGAAAGACGGGGTGGGATGGGAACCGGAGAAAATGGGTGGGTGGGGTTGTGTATTCGGTAATTTATGTCCGTGTTGGAAGGAAAGTGGGGGAAACGGAGGAAGAGATGTGTTACGTAAAGAAGCGCCGACTGACACTCTACGGAGATAGGGAGAGAGAGAGAGAGAGACTGTTGGATTGCCCCATTTCTCTTTCAAAATTAACTAAAAAAAATCCTCTTTTGAAGTCCTTCCCAAAACCGAACTTTGCAAACAATATATGTCAGGGATATGTCAATGCGCGAGCAAACCAGAAGCTTCATCTCTTATATATTGTTTTACTATACTCCCTCCACCTTAAAAATAAAAGTTCAAATAGAAACTCTGTGATTTGAAGTTTGAAACATAAATATGATGAAGAAAAAAACAAACCTTTTTTACCACCGGGTAAGGAGCCCAAGTCTGTGGCATCCCCCTTGGTTCGTCTCCTTGGCCGGCTGTCCTCATGCATGGTATTTATAGATATTCCCAATAGCAGGTAAAAGAATACCATCCATGTATTGAGTTGGTGAATTGTAGAGTTACCGACCCCATGCTCCTCCCTCTCCAGGACACGTTTTCTCGAAACTCTGTACGCTTGCTGACATTTTCCTTGGAGCAGCTGTTCAAAGGAGATAGAGAGAGAGAGAAAGGGGGGGGCGTTCCAGCTTTGTCGGCTAATGACATAAAAACAAAGGTGAATGTGGGTCTCCTCGATCTTAAACGCGAGATGAAGAGCATCTCGACCGTCCGTCGGGTCACCCCCCTGTAGGTGGTCTTCCCAAAGATTCCGTGGTGGAATGGCATAGCTAGCGCAAGTGTGCAAGATGGGCGCAAAACCATATGCTCATTTGATTCCCCCCCCCCCACATAAATATGATGACCTCTGGTCTTTATCACTCCCTCCCCCTCTTTCTCCCTCACACACACAACCTTTGTCAACAATCTTATCCCCATGCCTAATGATTTGCATGACTTTCTCAAATGTTGGGCAGAATGACAATTCTTTACCATGACTGTTCTGTTTTAATTTGTCCTAAAGATTCTAGGAGAAGAAAATAAGAGCGAGAACACGTGTTGGGTTGATGAGAGATCTAGTCTGTATCAGCTTACTCATCTGTTGTTAGATATTCCGGGATATGCGATTAACTGCAGAGGAAAGAAAATTTAGACATAAAACATTGCATTGTGGGCACCTGCATTTTTTATATTATTAGTCAGATGCAAACTATGCGCTCAGTGGGATAAATTGACCCCGCTATAAACATCTACTAACAATTTAGAAAAAAAAAAACGATAATGTAATTGTTTAGAAGTGAGGATTTTTAAGACAAGAAATTTCACTGAATTGTAAGCGATCTCATTGACAAAATTCTACGTCTACTACTGGCCGGTTTTTCCTTGGTCGGGAGATATTTTGGTTGGAGCTTGTGACATCTGATGAGATTCTCTGTATTTAGACAAGGACGGTGTCTGGATCATGAATATATCTATATATGTTATCACATGATTATGAACCCCCTTTTAGGATCAATTTTTAATATCAAGATTACAGATATATAGAGGCCCTTCTAGTCTTAACCTACAATGCACACAAATCCCTTGATTATTCTGTGGGCAAGCAACCCATTAAACTTGAAATCATTCGAAATATTGCAAAGAATGCAAAGATAAACTATCTAAATTTGGAGCTTCTTTTGCATTTGAACTTCCATAACTTGGATACAAACAAATTTATTTTTCTACTGAAATGAAATTTGTTTCATGCATCAACAAAGAGTGACCACTTCAAGGTGCCCCAAAGTTGAGATACCTTCTTTTAAAGATGTCCACATCTTATATAATGACGAGGGTGTGTTCTGTGGGGGCCGTTTGTTAGGGGAATAATTTGGGAATATATTTGATTTATCTCTATAGATTTTAAGGATAAATCATGTTTAGCCCCAAGTTAGTCTCATTCCAAAGAGGTCATAAAGGTCCAACTGACCTCAAACCCTTGACACCTTGAGATACTGTATTAGATTCTGTTTCTTTGGCAACAGATATTCTATCTCATTCCCCTTCTCCTGTCCCTTAACCATGCGTCTAGGTCTGGTTAAGGCTCTTTTTTTTTTGGTCACGTGGCCCATTGGCTCAGACTCCCGCCGTGCCGCGGGTGGCGAAGGATCGAGCGACTGCTCAATCCTCACAAGTCACCCCCCCCCCCTCGGCGGTGCCCGGCTCACTCCGCCGGGAGGTCTGGTTAAGGCTCTTATTCCACTTATTTTCAGTATAAGAGGTTTAGGAGGAAAAACTAGTTCTCTCTCTCTCTCTCTCTCTCTCTCTCTCTCTCTCTCTCTCTCTCTCTCTCTCTCTCAATATAAGTTGTTTTAGAGATAACTCAATCTACCTTAAACATCTTACATTTTAAATACATATATAAATATATTATTGTTTATGTTAGGTATTTAAATCAATATAAATTATATCTTATATACTCTTTTAGTTATTTTATATACTTTATATTATCTATCATGTATGAAACTATTATATATTACTTGTAAAGAATTAATATTCGTATTGCAACATACATTATATTTTCGTTTATATTATACATTATTTATCTGAATAAGACTAATTTATATTAAATGTTATATGTATATATTAAATTAATTGTTATATGTTATATATGTTTAAAATGTAAGTTCATAATTTTGTAAATTTTTTTATTTTTTACATCTTACTTTTTATTTTTTATAAATACAGGTATATTCTAGCTAACAGCAATTATCATGTTTGGCATATTTTTCTGTTCCTAGTGGTGCATCATGTTCGAAAAATGTGTAAGGAAAACTAATATTACTTTTAATATTCCTACTAGACAGAATATATCATTGAATAGTATAACAAATAAGCCTGTTGCCATTCTAATAATCATGTAATGATTTTATTAAGTTATTACATCATACCAGATGATAATTGTAAGTAAAAACGTGACTATTTAAAATGTTTCCAATTTAAGATAATTATACTCTTAAGTTTGTCCAATAATGTTTTGAAGTACATCAATATATTATTAAAAATGTGTGGGCGGTTGCACTTTCTTTTATAGAAATGTTATGCTTTGTTTCCATTTCTTTGATACTTCAACCAGACAAAATCTACCATTGAACAGAATAACAAATAAGTCAGGCATACCATTCTAATAATAGTGATGATTGTTTTATTAAATTATTATATAGTACCAACTGATAAATGCATGTAAAACATAACTATCCGAGATATTACCAAATTGAAATAATTATGCATGGTAGCTGTAATTTTGTGTTAATCCAATAATTTTAGATGTACATAACAATTTATTAAAAACATACTATATATTTTTTCTGATTTAGGAGGTGGATAACTAAGATTTTATGTACCACAAGAGACATTTAGAGAATAAATTAAGACTTTCGATATTTCATTAAGCCAACTCAAATGCCATCTAATGTAAACATTTTAAGTCATAATTTCGTATATGATTTGTGATAAAATTAAGTAGTTAATTTGATTAAAATGCCAATGGTGATGAAAGGATAATTCCATCTAAAAGCATTTGGACGGGGGTGAAGACACATGTCAATACACTCTAGACAACTAACAAAAACAGTTAATTTCTTTCACTTAATTTTAATAGGTAATTTCAGGTTCAAAAGGTGTATGTAGACAACATTTAAGGTATTCTCATGTCCAACCTCTTAGTTTATGGTAGAATTAATTGATTGAGATATTTGCATGTAATCAATTTAATGTTTACCTAAATTATATCGTATATGTGATTAGTATTGTAACGACTTAATCAATTAATTAGCCTAATAACTGTGCTAATTAGTAGTTTTCTCGTGATGTCATTTTATCGTGGGTCTACACTTAATAGAGCATATTTAACTTCAGAGTTTCTTTTAACTTAGCATCCAAAATATAGTTGATTGGTGCTGTTGATATTTCACTGATTTAATCTCTTAATATATTTACAAGTTGGGATATTACAATCTACTCTCTTAGGTCATATTTGGTACAAAGATAACTTGGGGATAAGCCAAGTTTGTCTCTAAAATTTTGGTGCCAGACATGCTCTTAAAACTTGACATCCTCGTCAAAATCACACACTCCATCACTCCATGCGAGTCACAATGGACATTTCAACTGAGTCGTATTCTGATTTAATTTGTAACACTTAAATGTCTGTTTGGATCTTTGTAAAAGTTGAATCAAGAAAAATAATTTCCACTGAATAACTTATGAGAAAAACGAAAACATACTCTTTCATTTAGTTACATATAACTTATTTTTCTAGAAATTATAATTGGTTGTTTAATTTACAAGAAGATCATATTCTTTAAAAATAAATTTATTTATTTTAAATATTTGTAAGTCATTCTCTAAAACTATATCTTATGAATTGTAAATCATATAAGTGTTGAATAAACTATTTTTGATAGTTATTAATTATTCGAGTTTATCATATTTGAAATAATTATATAAATAAAATGTAATTTTTAAAATAAAAAGTATAATATTTATAACTAATGTATTGATTACCAAAATATATATTAAAATTTTTAACTACTTCAATTTCCTATATGTTTTAACGTTACAGGGAAACAACATCTGAGCGACATTAACAGAGTCAACTAATTTTGTTTCTCTTTGAATGTGATTTTATATAAAACCAATTAAAAGAAAACACTACAATTTCAAGAAAATTTGCTCCAACAGCCCATTTCATGAGCAAACAAATGTATCGTAAGTCACTTAGGTGGTGTTTGATTAGACTTAATCTGAAAATCTTAAATCTTAATTTCATGTCTAACCTCTCAATAAGTGATAAAAAAGTACTTAATTTGATTAAGACATAAGTGATTTATGTTATTTGATAAAAAATCTGAATTATCCACTTAAATGATATTTGATTTAATTTAATTTAAAAGTTTAAACTCTTAATTTTATGATTAATATCCTAATTAGTGATAAAAAGTACTTAACTCGATTATATCTATTAAAATATTTATTTTTAATAATCGTTAAACAATATTTTAACCAAACTTATTTTAAAAAATATTTATGATAAAAATAAAATTTATTACACCATTATATATTTTATTAAAGATAAACTAGATTTATTTACAAGTCAAAAATTTCTCCTGAAATAAACTTTTAACACCATGCATTTCACCTTCTAGAACAATGCAGCGACGAAACGTTCACAATGCATCGGTGAAACGTCTGAAACAGAAAAAGCTTCATTTTATATCTGAATGGCTCAGAACTTTTTTAGAGGTAAGACATTCCATCAGAGATTAATTAAGACAAGTTATTAAACAACATCAAAAATCTGAAATCTGATCGAATCAGAGGTCAGAGGTTGGTTCAGCGTAAACAAACGAGGCCTTAGTTGACCCAACAACTATGATAATTAGTAACAATTTTAAAAGATCACTTGTCATAAGATTACTCATGTTTAACTTCGAAGTTATTTCAATTCAACTTTCGAAAAAATATAACAAGTGTTGCTAGTAGTCTATTGATTCAATCTCTTCGCATTTTCGCAAAAATGAGGGTGTGTTATAATGATCTCCTGTAGGGAGCTTATGTCTGAAAATGAAAAAATATATAAAAAATGTAAACTTTTAATTTCTTGTCTGATATTTCAATTTGTGGTGAAATTATTAAGCCCTCGATTTGTTATGATGTTTAATCAAATTCAATGTTTACCTAAGTTATATTATATACCTTACTTCTATCTTCTATAAAAACTAAAAATTGAAGAGTTAAACATCACAATTTTTTTCAAGAGGTTTATTAATCAAGGCATAAAAAGTGAGTTTAGAAAGTAATTCAAACATTACATCAAACACTATAAATACACCTTAAAAATCAATCAGAGGCTGGCTAAGGCCAACAAAACAGGCATCAATCAAAACATCACCGAAGTTGCGGTTAAACTCTCCTGGTAGTTTTTATTTTGTTAGTTTTAGAAATTTGTGCTTTTAGTTTTATATCCACCAAAGTAACATTATTCTACTTGTGTAATTTCATGATATCATTCTTCATATAGTTTTTTATTTATATTGCATAATTCTACATTAAAGATTGCAAAAAAAATTCTAGACTACACACTAACCAAGCTAGTAACCTGCTATATCTGGAACTGCAACTCAGATAAACATGGTCTTCAAGCAGATAATTGCATGATTCTTTTTTTTTTAACAAGGATGCATGTTCTTTAATTTCTGGTCAACCCTTTTGAAGGAGACCAACGGGCATTATGTGAATAAGTATTTTTTTATTTTTTTATTTTAGTATCCGTAAAAAAATATTTAAGATGATACAATTTTAAAATGATTATGTATGACAAGTATTTATTTTTAATATTTTAAATTATACATAATTAGGTAAATGTTATGTAGATTACTTTATAATTAACAAACGTACAAGGGGTGGGAGCTAAATAACATTTAAATTTTTATTTTTTGAAATATAACATAAGCATGACATGGGGTTCGACGCCGGCCGGTCGGACCGGTTTCGCCGTCCTTCCTGCTTCCGGTCCCCGGTCCACGCGGCGCAGGTTTCTCTCCTACGTGGCTGAAGCCAGCGTCTGCAGACTCCCCTCTCCCTCTCTCTGCCGACGCCCAAACCCATCTTCCCCCCGTCGCTCTCGCCCGTTCGGGGAGTTCTACGTCGAGCCTCCTCAATCTTAGCTTCCCTCTTCGTAGTCGGTTCCTCCCCGCCGGACATCAGATCTCTGACGCCTATCTGCGAGCCAGGTTTGTCTTGACCCTTGCCATTCACCGCCTCGTGGAAAGAGGAGGATCCCTTAGTTTCGCACCCTAATTTCATGTAATCTTGTTATTTTTTTACCGAAGAATTACTATCGGAATTTCCTTGACGATGAAAAGGAAAAGATATTACGCGGTTCTCGTATCGCCGTGTTTTTCGGGTTTCCCTTATCTTCCGTTTCATTTTTATTTTTCTTTTTGCTCGTAAACGAAGGGAGGTTTTGAGAGAATAAATACCTTTTTGTGTTCTTTAGCGTTAACAATGCACAGAAGGCTGTCCTTGGATCTTTTATTCAACATTATACTCGTGGCTGCTTCTGAGTTCTGTTCGGCTATATCTATCATATCTACTCTGTGAAATAAACGAGTTTATTGGTTGACGAGGCTGCTAGAGAATGTCAAATGATATAGGAATAAGGAAGATATGTTATGGAAAAGGTGAAGCAGAAAAATTGATGCTTAATATGGAAACCAGAAGGTAGAGTGTGGATGGGGAAGCCGCATATTAAACCACAAATCTTCTTTCGAAAATTGCGTGGCAGAGGCTCCCTACAGCCAACAGAATTCTTTGGGTTAAGGATTACAAGAATGCTATGGATCATCCTGTCCAATTCATTTGGCTTTCAGATCAGCATACTCCACTCGGACTCTTGTTTTCTTGGAGTGTTTTTCATCTTTTTGTATGAAGCGAGCAGTATGGAGGACATCCTACTGGCTTATTAGGGGCTATGCTGACGGCCCACAATTCAAGCATAATTTTCAGCTGTTAAGATTACAATTAATGAGGCTGGGTTCCTTGTCCAAGAATGGTCTGCAGTTGTTAATTAGACAGACAATGAGGGGAACCCATTAACAGTTTAAGAAGTGTGGCAATTTTTTTCCTGTGACAGGGTTGATTTCTTTATGGGGGATTTGTTCTTTTTGTCAGGTGCTTTGAACTCTGGTGGGGATTCATCTTGTCTGTAGCCACCCTCTTTTCTTTTTTTTTTTTTCTGTTTTTTGATTTTATGCTCTTCCCCTAACTTTGTTTCGTTTTCTTTTCTGTTAACGATAAAAATGTGAGTTCAGTTTTGCGGGTTGCTTTCCAAAAGGAAGGGTCTAACTTGTCTACATATTCACATATAACTTTTTTATTATCTATCAACTGAATTATTCCTTAAAAACAAGACAATGCACCAGCAATTTGCACCTGAACAGAACTCTTTCCATGGCCATATCTTGAAAGAAAAAAAAGATGCTCTCTGAACTACATGCTCAAACATTAGCTTGCTGACTTATTTTTCCACAGCCTCTTTGAGCTTTCATTGAGGATTAAGGTTGTTTATTCAATGTACCCATCAACATGTTTTATTTCAGTTACCTGGAATTTCTGCAGTCATTTACCAGATATACCCGTTAAAGTTTTGGGGTCTACTTTTTAAAAGACTCTGTAGTGTCTGTGTTATCCACTATCTCTATTATTTCCATGTATCTTCTCATGCATATGAGGTGCTATATGCTTTATGTACTTTAATTTCTATCATTGCCTTTTTTGCTCTTCCAGCCTTTTTTCCTGTGATTTTATTTATTCTTTAGACTTCATTGGAAAATTTCCTGTTTTGTATTTGATTATACTTAAAGTTTTATGGTTCAATTTTTTTTTCCATCCCCGTAATAAGTGGCGAGTTTTCCTCCTGTACTTTGCCATGAATACTATTATATCTCACCCTCCTGAGCTTGTACTTTTTGTATAATGTTATAGGAGGAATTTGTATTTTCATCTAACTCCAGTCACATGCCTCTTATGTTTCTTCATTGGCTGTCATAATTTTATTTAACACAAATATCTAGTGGGTTAGTTTGTCCTGAAAGGTGGAGTTTGACATATCTTAAGTGATCTCATTTTTTATTGCCTGGACATTATGCTTGAGATTTCTTTGTAGGTTAACCTTAGTCAGTTTGGCATTGCGACATGGACCGGACATCCTGGATATGCGGTTTTGGAGCTTTATAAAATAATCTTCTATCAGTAGGATATGCACTTAATAAAAATTCTGGAAACGTGACATGCTTACATTTTGATTTCCCGTTTTAATTTGTTTCAATTAAGGGCTAAGAGGAGCTGATATCTAAAGGTTGGATTTAGTGGTTATGAAGCTTGAGGTTGCTATGGAACTTGGGTTTTACCTTGCCAATAGTTTGAGGCATATCCAGATATTCCTTTTTTTATGTTTGTGCGGGAGAGAGAGACAAACCTTTCTTTCCCACCTAGAGAGACATCCAAGAAGACCACCATACTGTAGTCATATCAAATTTTCTTAGCTCTCCTTTAGGGTTGCAAATGAATTGACACTAAGTAGTTTGAGACTCGGCTATATAAAGACTCAATTATTTATTATGTTTAGTGAGCAAGTAAATTTTTTTTGAGTAAGGTCCGAAGACCAAAAATTCTATTGATAATAATAATGATAACAATAAAGAGGGAAAGAAACAAAAAAGTTTATAGAAGGGATTAAAGAGAAAAATCCCCCACTACCGAGATGGTAGGAGGGAAAGAGGAACAAACATTATAAAAAGTAACTAGCAAGCTTTGATGTCAAAACGCCGAACTTTGCTGTTTCCTAAGAATTCCCAAAGTAAGCCAACGACCAATCCGAAACTTATGTAGTCAATAGATGGAAGATGAGCCTCGAATTGTCAAAACATATGAGAGTATTTCTAGCTTGTCTGATGCGGGACGGGACCAGGGGTCCCATAATTTTCAGAGTTCAGGACATGGAATGCGATCTCTCAAGAATCTCTCGAGATCTCTCGAGAATCTCTTTTCTTCCGTGCGTCTGAGAAACGAGATCGCCGAAACGAGAATATCTATGTAGTACCTGTGATATCTTGATCTTCTCCGCCTATTATTATCCCCAATTTGTTAGATGATCTTGTTAAGTTTTCTTCTTATATTGCCAATTTTATTATGAAATCCATCCAAATATTCATCTAAACATTATTGTTTGATAAAATTTTATAGCTTAATATTTTAATGATTATATATGTACAATTGACTCAAAATGTTATCAATCTCCTATCCATATTGTTCAATATGAAACTTTGGTCTGACATAAGATCATTTGTATGTTTCATGTTAACAATAGTTCAGCATCTCTGTATTACGTTTTTAATTCTCTCATAGCTTATTTTAATATTTAATATGAGTTCCCTTGTCCTTTTTAAGGAGATTATATGACATTCTACGTTTAAACATGCACATTGATTGGTATTTCCAAGATCTAATTCCTTGAGATTTTTTCGAGATCTTTTATCTTCAATCTTCGTGAGATAAAATATAGATGTGAAATGGTAATCTTGGGTAAAGTATACCTTGCATAAATGAAATCCGAGATCCGATCTTCCGAGATTTTTTCGAGAATCTCACGAGATCTCTTCTCTTTCATGTTTCCGAGACGAAGCCGAGATCCGAGACGACAATCCTTGGTTCAGGAAATAACTAATAGGTAAACAGGCCAAATAGAAGCAGAAATTCCAACAGTAATAAGCTCAGGAAATAACCCAATGGTATAAGAGACAATTCAAAAGACCAAAGATACTAAAAACCCAGCAGTTTAACTTGCAATAAACTAGTATGTTGACATCCAACAGAATATGTCATTTAATCAACATGATAATGTCAGCAACAGGGAGGATATTTTCAATAGCACACAGTCCTCATAAAATGATAAACATATCAGCAGACATGGAGAACAGTAGGACAATCTATTGTAAGGGTCATTGACTCAGAAAATATTTTCATCCAGCTGTGGGAAATCAGAAAAACCAGAATATCATCAAATTTCAAGAGTCATCCCCATAACAATACCGGCAACTAGTTAAAGCTATCAAGGTATGTTTTACCTGATTTTGTCATCATCTTCCCATTCATGAATGTAGGCAGATCCAGAGGAATCCTGTCATTACTGTAGGCTCCATTTTCTCAAGAGAAAATTGAGGCGTAATAAGAACAATATCCAAACAGGAAACAAAACAGAACTGTCGTGAACTCAAAGTGAACAAAAACAATAGATCAAGCTTCAACTGGAGCAAGGACCAGTCCCAATACCAAAAAAATGAACTCAATATGAACTAGTAACTGATCGATTTAGCATATCCGGGAGAATACTCATAGACTGGAGGTGGACCAGTCCTGCAGAATCATCTCCAAGCAACAGACCGTAGGAAGCCGTCAGAAATCAGATCAGTAGAAGCAAAGCATCGGCTCGGATTGGAAGGGGACCAGTCCATCACAATGGAACCTCAGTTCTGAACTCAAGGGACATGGCCAATCACAACCTTAAATCAGCAGAAATTTCTTCGTAGGGAGGAACTTAGTATGGGGGAGGGTCGGAGATCATCTATGTCTTGGGAGGATAAGGTATACCGCAAACCTTCTCGGAGTGGGAGGGACAACTCCCCAATCGGAGACTAGAAGAACCAGCAATGGGATCCATAGCCTTAGAGGAATTAATACTGACCTTCAATGAAGAGAAACAGGGACCAAACCCGGGAGGACGATGAAGGAAGGTAGGATTTGGCCGAGTGAAGTAGCCACTTCACAGGAGATTGTCTGTAGCCATCTCCAGAGGAAGGAGAACCAGCTGATTTCAGGGAGGAGGAGAGACCGCCATCGAATGGAGAAGGAATCCACAAGCTCGTCGGAGTCGACCGAGGAAGCACAGTCTTCCGTTGAACTGAAGAGCTGCAAAGGAGGACGAGGGGAGGAGAACTCTTCACTGACGCTCGGTGAGACCACCACGGGAGGAGACGGATCAAAGAGGGGAAGCTCCGTTAGGGTTACACCATCGGAGGGGAGGAAGAGAAGCAACGCCAAGCCATCGTCGGGGAGAGAGAGTGTCCAGCCGAAAGAAGGGGGAAAGGGTAAGATGCTCCGGCGGATCAAACCGGGTAAAAAAAAACCATTTCATTCATTTCAATTTCAACATATCATGTCCCGATTACAAGAGGGCTCGGTCCCTTATATAGGGCCGAGCGGTGCCAAGGGAACCTCAAAGAGAAAACAAAAAAACAGATAAAAGCCATTTAAAATAGGAAAAAAATGCCAACTAATGAACTAAAATGCCTATAAAGATAAAAAAATGGCTAGACATCTTAGAAAAATCCTAAAATTTAGAAAATTTATTTAGATGGACCTAATATCTATCTAAAATTAAAATTTACATGAAATTTGAAATCTATTAATCGGTTTTTGCGTCCCGATTTGATACTTATCATGAATCGGTTCTTGAACCCCGATTCAGTTTCCATCATCGTCAAGTTGACCAAAGCATAGCTGGAGTACAAACTTCTACATGACATCGTCAGTCCGCCAAGGATTAAAAGAGGGCTAGAGCCTTAAGATAGACAAGGTAGAAATAGGTTCCACCCAAGTGATATTCCAGCAACAAGATCTTCCACATAAGACTAATGATCCCACACTTAGAAGAAGAGATGATCAATATTTTCCTCTTTACCCTCGCAGAAAATGCAACTAATAGGCACAATAGGGAAGATTTTATGAAGTTGAAATCTGGTTGGAAGCCTATCCCTACCAATCTTTCATACAAAATTTTTAATTCTACTCGCTTACAGGCTGATTCCAAACTTCCTGATGCCATTGACCTCCACCCCACCCCTACTCAACCGTTTTAAAGCAGTTTTAACTAAAAAATGTTCTTGCTAGAGTGAAGCCAAAGCATTTTATCCTTTGTGTGATCCAAACACTTTTGGTTACTGAGAAGAGCAAGAAGCTGAACTTATCAATCTCTTAATCTTTAAAGTTCCTTCTGAAGGTCACACTCCAATTGGAATCCACATCCCAGAAGTCTTTGACCCAAGCACAAGGGTTGCATCTTATAAGCACTTATGAAATCTTTAATCCATAGCCCATTCATCTCAATATTCTACTTGGAACAAGCAATTCTGGCCCAAAGAGTACTCCTATTCTGATTTAATTTCCATAATCACTTTGAAAGTAGTGCATCATTGAATGTCTCAAGGGAAATCAGCCTGACCCACCCTTCTTAGTGGGTCTACAAACATGGTTCCATTTGACTAGATGTTGACCCTTCTTGTCTTGAGTGCCATCCTAGAAAAAATTAGCTCTGGTGCTCTCCTATTTGCGAACGATGCATTTAGACACATGGAGGATGGAGAAGAAATAAAGTGGCAATCTTTGCAACCCTGTCTTGGATGGTAACCATCTTCCTCCAGATGATACAGTCATGCTTTTTTAACCTTGTAGCTTACCTTCAAACATTTGCACTACACAATGCCAGTCTTTGCTATTGGTTTCTTTATCAAATAAAGGAAGACCAAGGTATTTAATAGGAAAGGAGGTCCGCAGCATATTGAAAAATGTTAAGTGAGCAAGCTTAAGTAAGAAGAAAGCTCAACTTGTTAATGAGCCCAACTTGAGCAGATTTCTACTCAACTCAAATCTTGCGAGTAGCACATTTTATTACTTGATTAAATATTTATTTACAAGAATTAAACTAGGAGCACTCAATGGTTATATAATATCAATTAAAACTTTTAAATAAGTTAAAATTAAATCAGTTGGAGCTTAAACTTGAGTTTAAATTGAGATATAGTTCGAACGTCATTAAGGAGCTTGATTTCGAGCTTCATAAATATGCTTGACTTCAAGCTCCATGAATGAGCTCAAATTGAGCTCGAACTTGCTTGGATTGAGCTTGAGTTGAGCTTGTGTTTGGATATGTACTTGAAATTGGCTCAATCAAGTAATGAGTAGTTCGATAAGTTGGACTAAACTAAGCTCATAACCGATCATTGGTAAGGGCCGAGCTTGTTAGTCGAATATTGACCTGAGTTCAATCTTGAATGAAAATAAATGAACTAAGCTCAAGCAACATCATGCTATACTCGTCTTGGATGATTTTCACCATACTCTTTGCATTTTTACTTGCTACACTACATATTTGTATTTTTTATATATTCATACAAGAGAGGCATAAACAATGCGGGTGGGGGTTATGTGGAGCTCCGACGATTCTAGAGCTTTGTCAATGCGGGTGGGGGTTATGTGGAGCTCCGACGATTCTAGAGCTTTGTCAGGGGCGATGGTGCTTGGGGTGTTCCAGTAAGGATCTTGTTGCTTTGGCAGTGGGCTACGGTGCCAGCAAGGTGCTGGAGGAGGATCTGCCTGCATTCTTAGTTAGAATTGTCACCGTGGGAGATATCAGGTGTGCTCCATGGAGGACTCTGTTAGTTGTGATCTACACTGGCTCCCAGGGGTTTCTCTGGAGGGTGCCTTGAGCGGTCGGGATGAGGACTTAAACACATGTTGTGGGGAAGGATGCCCTGGCGGCTTGGGAGCCTCCTATTCTATGTAGCCATGCAGGGGGGGTTAAGTTCCAAATCTGAACCTTTATTGGGTCCAGATCTGGGCTTGAGGTGCCTTGGCTGCCTAGGCGACGAAGACAGACTGGCCCTACATCATCACCTAGGCGACTGAGGCGCTCACCTCTGATAACATAGCTCCTGTTCCATGAAGATCTTACAATGTTGTGGTAACATAAGGTGGTGGTGACATGCATAGACTTAGACGTGTGGTAGGTATTATGGGAAGGATCATGGGACAACTTAGTGCATGAATGACCTAAGATGATGTAGATGTTGGGGAGTCGCACATTGGGAATGTGGTTGCCCAGTGTAGAGAAATAAGAGTTGCAAAGTAATAGCCTTTCCCAGTTGTGTATGCTAAGCTAGGTTCTAGGGAAGGTGGTTTCTCTGTTCAACTGTCGATTGGTTCGAAGGAGTAAAAGAGGTGGTTGGAGGAGTGTAGAGTTGTGTCTATCCTTGGGGAGGCAACTCATGAGGAGGCGACTTATGAGGAAAAGAGGGCCTTGTTGGACCTTTTCCTACGGAGGAACTAGCTGGGCTCATGCTCGTGGTGGGTGAGGGACTCTGCACAGGGAGTTTACATCGTGAGGAACAACTTAAGTAGCGATTGGCTTAACGTGGCTGGGGGTAGCCGTTTTTATGTCCAAAACTTTGATGGGACAAATGTGAAATCCAAGTCCAACCTTGGCAGGATATGGTTGCTGCAGAAGAGGTGCCAGGGGGGTCCCTATCCAGTGAGAATCAAGGTGTGAGGCCTGCCTACTTCTGCTTGGTCAGAATCCCATCTGGCTAGGATTCTACTTCCTTTTGGCTGACTTGTCATTGCTGATCAGAAGAAGTTATGGTGGCCAGAATTGGAGAACTGAAAGTGGAGCTTGTGAGCAACTTTTCTTTTAGCCGAAGTTATTCTTTACCTATTTTGATCAACGGGATGCAATTATGGTTCAATCTAGCCCCTGTACCAGAAGTGCATGACACCGGAGAGCCTTTAATGAAGGCGGTGTGGTCAAAAGTTACTGTACTCCACAAATTTCGAATTTCTCCAACTTTAGGTTGGCAGATAGGTCATTCATGTGCAGGATGGTTCAGAGGTTAATAAAGGAAGGTCAATGAGCATTTCATAGCAGAGGAGGCTGGTGTTGGAAATGACATTGTTGCAGGAGTTGTCGGGTGGAGAAGACAAAGGTCACAGTGGGTATTCGGGTCCTTCGGGCCTGGTAAGGGACCGTTTTTTGCGTGAATCTGTTTAACATAAGTTCCTAGGTGCCGGTTTGTAATCCAACCCAGTCTTTCTCTATGTATGGTTGATGAAGGGGGTTACCTGTCCTCACGGGGTGGCTGGTCCACCGGTCTCTTCTGAGTTGTATCTTGATCACTATTGTTATTTATTCTCCATGCATTATCATCAAACTTGTGATATAGGAGTCAACTCATAAGAATGAGCCCATTCTAGGCTCTCATACCAAAATTGATGCAGGGCAAAGCGGTTGAAAACCAAAATAGAAACTCTAAATAACCTAAAATAACATTGAAAACAAGCTAATCGAATTAAACCACACTGAACTAGGTCTTAATTGATTTAAACTAACTTAACTTGACTCCAATTGATTAAATTGGTGCTGAACGGGGTAAGAATAGGGTTAAACTTGATTGGACCAGATGCAAATCTGGTTGAACCTACTGACCAAGGAGGACCAGGTGGGTTAAATGACTTGGCAACTTGGATTGGGGAAGGGCTCATCCGAAATAGGGATGGAGAAGAAGGCTCTCACTTGGCCGAACATAGGTGTAGAGTAGGGTGCAAATGAGCCAAGCTGAGCTGGGTCGAGCCATGTAGGGTATTGTTCAAGCTTGGTTCGATGAATTATATCAATGTTTGAACTTGACTTGATACTCGATGAGCTTTATAGTGGCTTGTTACTGTTGACCATGGACAATTTCAGTGACCATCTCTTTGGTTTCCAAGGTGTGCTCTTCGACAATGATTCAATCGAGCAGTGTGAGAAATTAAACAAATTAATTTGTCTACCTTGGATAAGGGGCATTCTTGATAGGCTTCTTCTTGTACTTTCGCTATTTATATCCATCACTCAGAGCATCGATCTTTGACCAAGTTTGGAAGACGAATGCCATTTAATGATTTGTCCTTCATGTCTGCATCCAGTTCTTGCAGTTCTTGGGGCAAATCAATCTCCCGGTAATAGATTTATGAATGAGATCAAGAGTGGGGAGAACTCACTTACATGCTTCCGGTCATATGGGTAGGCGGTCATTTGGGTAGGCAAGGTGATGCGGGACAAACCGGCTAGACCGGGCTAAACCGAACGAAAACGAAATAAACCGGCGCTAATCGCCCTAGACAGACCTAAACGAACCCAAAATGAAGTAAACCGGCCTCGAACCGGTCGAAACAGGCCCGAACCGGGCTCGAGATGGTCTGAACCGGTCAAAACCGGCTCAGAACGCCCTGAACCGGGCTGAACCGGCCGGTTCAGACCCTGAACCGGGTTGAACCGGGCTGAACCGGGTCTGGATCTAGTCGAACCGGCCGGTTGGCCAGTCTGGGCCGCGGACCGGCCGAGCGAGCCGCGCGGACCGGCCGCGGACGTCGTCCGTGCTCGCGGGTGCGAGCGTACCCCGCGGGGGGTCGTGGCAGCCTCCTGGACGCCGTCGTGGTGGTCGCGTGGCCGTCTCCACGCCGTCGTCGTCTTGACGCCGTGGCGGCATCGCGGCCGTCCCGCGAAGTTGCGGGCTGCGACAAAATGCCGAGGGAGGCTCGCGACGTCCTCGCCGCTCGTTCGCGACGCCATCGTCCGGGTGCTGCCGCCGCAGAATGACCGCGACGACCACCTATCGTCTTCGCGATGGTGGGATGCCGGAATCGTCCTCCGGCTCTCTCTCTCTTCTCGTTCCCTTCTTCTTCTCCTCTGTCGGGGATCTGCACCGCCTGAAGGAGATCCCGCAGGAAATGTCGCCGTCGGAGGAACCTGTAAGAAGGGGGGAACAGATCCGGGGATCGCCGGTTCTGTCCCTCCTGAGCTCCCTCGTGGCCCTTCGTCCGCAACCAAATGAGGGTGGAGGAAGAAGATGAAGCGGATGCTGGTGTTGACTGCGGAGGCTACTGTTGATGACGAAAGAACCGGAGAAGGGAAGGTTGGACGAACGGTGCGGAGGCCGGAGGATGAGGAGAAAGAGTAGGATTGGCTACCTGTCGGACTTGGAGGATGGAAGATGAAGGCCCTCCTGGCCGATCGGGAGAGACAGGGGAAGAAGACGGGGGCCGCAGCCCCCTGCGCGGGAGAAACCCACCGAAAAGCTCCAAAAATTGATTCTATTCCTCCTTGAACTCTGTACATCGACCCTCCTTATAAAGAATGAGTGGGAAAATTAAAGAAAAGACCCCTAAGTACCCTATTTACAGACTTGTCCTTGTATGGACACAAAAATAAAAGAAAAAAACAAAATATCAAAAAATGTCCCCATCACAAGGTCGAGTCCTCTGTTGTCTCCTTGAAGGGGGCAGGTTGATACTTCCATGTTGGACTGCCGGGGGGAAAGGTGGCGAGAGCGAGACTAAGGGAGAGAGTGAGAGAGATAGAAGAGAGTAGGGTTTGAGGATTTTCCGGTGCAGTCACTCCTCACCCTTGGATGCCTTTGGCTCTTCGTGCGTGTGCGCTCACGCGCATGAGAGAGAGAGATTAACAGTCAAGATTCACATGTTATTTTTTATCATTTATCTCAATTATTTACACATATATATTGTTATATACTATTTAGATTTATAATAAAAATATATATAGTGGATAAATTTTAACAATAACTTAATTTTTTATTTAAATAGTTAAATGGATATTTAATCGAGTAATTAAACTAATATTTACGCGAGTAGTTAATTGTGCTACTCGCGAGGTTATTGAGTCGAGCATGGATATGTTCATATTTGGCTTGTTTATGAAGCGAGTTTTTTTGGGTTCAAGATTGCTTATTTAACTTAATGAACAAATCGAGTTGAGTATCGAGTTACTTGTTGGGTTATTGATTCATTTGCACTTGTAGTGAAGAGGGACCTACCTACTGGGGCAGCACCCCCTGTGGGAACCAAGATTTCAAAAACTTCTATATTTTACTTCTTAGGAGTACATGAAGGGTTCCTTGTATAGTCCCAATCCTTTTGACAAAATATTTTCAAACATGTCCTTAAAGACAAAATAACAACTAAAATTTAAAAAGAGATTTGACTGATTTCTCATCACATCATTGGGTTTTACTTTTTCCTTGCCATTAGTTTGAGGCATATCCATATTGTCCTTTTTTATATATGTAGGACAAAGACATGAACCAGATAAATTGGTTTGTTTCATTGGAAATTAAGCTTATTTCTTGGTTCATTCTGCTAACTTAAAACTGCCCCTAGGAGGTCTAAAGGTAGATTGGTGAAAGCCAGTGTGGTTTCCAATATTTCCATTAAAAATTCATGTTTTTCTGTGGAAGATATGCAGAGGTAGATTCTCTACTAGGGATTGTTTATAAGATTCTGGGCTTTGGACTCTTACATGTTGTTTCTCCAGTATTCACAAGGAAGACATCAATCACTTGTTCGTGAACTGTGGAATTATCAACAGTCTATGCCTCTATGGTGTTTAATTTTTAAAAGATGGGATCTGCCAAAGGATCCTCCCCGGGACGTCGTATATCTCATTCTCAGTTGGAACAAACGGAACCCTTGGATGAAAGATAGAAAATCTTTGGAAACTATCCTTGACCACCTTTCCGTGGGCAATATAGAAATTTAGGAACAAAAGAATGCTCGAAGACTCTACCCTCCAGCGCGTTTCTTTTTTCAGATGGCTATTCATGTTCCACATTAGAGTTTTGCACAACTGACTCCTCGAACTGGAGCACTTTTAGCACTGTTTTTCTCTTGGAAAAAATGTTGTAAGGATCTTTAGTATACTATTCCCTCGATAGTATGCTAAAGATGATCTCTTTCATTTTTTCTATCTCATTCTGTCCTTACTTTTCTTTTCATATCATGTAATTTATTTTTCATTATTAATTGAATTGTGGCTTGAAAATCCACCTTCAAAAAAAGGGGAAAGACAATCCTTTCTTTCTCCCACCTACAAAGATTTCCAAGAGGACTTCTTTAAATCACTTCAAGTTTTCTTTGCTGTCTTTTAGGGGTGCAACTGAGTTGATGCACTCAACAAGTAACTTGAGACTCCGCTCTATAAAGCTTGACTAAGAAGAAAAAGCTTTCACTCTTTAATGAGCCTAACTTGAGCAGATCCCTACTCAACTCAATAATGCTAGCAAGCAACTCATTTAAGTGTTTGATTAAATATTTATTTGAAAGAACTAAATTAGGAGCACTTTATATATTGTAAAATAAAACTATTTAATTGGTTAAAATTGAGCTTGAGTTTGAGTTTATTAAAGGAGATCGAGTTTGAGCTTCATAAACATTATTGTCAAGATGTACGCCTATGTGCCAAGGTGTTTTTGCAGAGCCAAGGCGCAAGACACCTTTCTGAGGGCCCAAAAAGCACTTGTCTTGGCGCCCATGGCAAGGCAGCCTAGGCCAGGAAAAGAGTTCATCCAGGGAGATTTTTATATTCATACAATATAGACAATGAACAAAAGGCGAACAGAGATTAAGATGGATTTTTAAAAAACGCTCGGCCTCGTATAGAAATGATGGCTAGCCTGTTATTTTATTAGTCCACTAGATGATGCGAGACTGAAAGATAAATACGGAATTAAATGCTGGAAACTAAATTAAAGTTGGCTAACTAAAGTAAATTGGATTAAATCAATTATTGCTGGCAGAAAACAGTTAAAACTAAAATTGATCTGGTGAACAGATCTGGACCAGGATGGCTTGAGTGCCTGGATCAGATTGTCTGATGGCATGAGCAGTTGCCGGAGAAGTGCGTGGTTGTTCCACGTGAAAGGAGACATGAGACACTAGCAAACAAAATTGAAGGCTTTGTGGGGTTACTGTAGCCACGGTGAAGGTCTTTGAAAACCTTCTACGTGCACTACTGTTCATCTTCGCCGTGGCGTGGAAATAGGGGACAAAGAAGAAACGAAATAAGAGAAAGAAAAGAGATGAAGAATGAAGAGGGAAAGGGGGGAAATCTTGCGCGAAAAGTTCCAAAGGAGTTGCCATTGAATATGGTGATTGCAAGAGTATGTTGATGCTATTGAAGGACTGTCACTAGGACCGCACATCACACCATTAGATCCAATTAGTGTGAAGTTATGGATGCTTCGATGGGATCGCGGTGGGACGATGATGAAGAAACTGTTGCTGGAGGCAACAAAAGGCCATCAACAGGGCATTAAAAGTGAAATGGGTCTGTGACCGGAGATCATTGACAAGTTGATGGAGGCTGTGCTGAAGATCGACGAGAAACAGGAAATGCTTCGGTTGAGGGCCACTGAATCACGGATTGTCAATTGGTTGTCACCCGAGTGCTTTGCAATTTTCTGAAATGTCGATTGCACACTCCTGATCTGGCAGACCGATGAAGACGAAGAGGATTCTGGGGTATCAAACCAGATCAGATAGAAAGTAGATGATGAAGCCGTAGAATCTGTACACTGCTGTAGAGGAATCAAACGATGAGAAGGTGAAGAGGGATGAATGGCGCAGAGGCTAGAGGGCAAGAAGAGGGAAAGGAAGGCCCGCGGCCAGAAGGTGGAAGAGGAAAGAGTTTGGCCGATTGAGAAGGTGGAGATTAAGGACTCGGGGCCGTACCCCTCACAAATCGATCACCAAAAATGCCCGAGGCCCCAATTACAAAAAGGTTTGCTGAAACTATCATTTACAAACATGTCCTTTTTTAAGGACTGAACTGTAAAAGAAGAATTAAAACTCACTAAAATCTGTCCTCATCCCTAAATGTTGTTGGTCTTGGTATGAGAAGTTAAAAAATAATAAAAATTATCATTTTTTTAACATGGTAAAAACTCTCCACCCAAGGTTTCCTACCTTCAAGGTAATAAAAAGGTTAGGGCAGTTCTAGATTAACATGTTCTCTGCCTATTTGTGTGTCAAACATGTTGAGTCCAGTTATCAGCTGGGGGTTGGTCATTCCGTCATTGACCTAAGGATGCCAAAACCTTGAAGATTCTTTATCATGTGTTTGGAAGGAATTGCAACTTTACAAAAATATTTGAACATTTAGCATGGCGTTGAAAGGTATATAAGCGTTTGCATCTGACTTCTTATGGTATTCAAACATGTAACGTGGCTTTGATTTGATCTTTGGACATAGGTGTTCTCCATTTATATCATTCTGTAACATTGTGGAGCTGTTAATTTTCTACTTAATAAGATAGCAATCTTAATTTGTAATACATTGACGAAGTTGCGCTGTCCATTTGTCTTATTTTCTGTTTGCTGACCATTCCTTCTCCACAGGCATTTCATAAGTACCCTAACTGGAAATGTTCAAATCCACGGGTGTGGAGATCTTGGCAAATGACTGCATCCAGAGCTGTGGAAGGAGTATCTGATTAAGGCAATGGTTTTATTCAAGATATGGATAAGAATGTAGCACTGGATCAGGAATGTGCTCCTGAGGAACCCATAAGTTGTAGTTCAGGAAATTCTGTAACGGGGACAAGTGAACATATACATGACAAAGAAGTGAAAAATGTTGCCTATCCAAAAGATGCTGTAGATGAATGGCCTGCACCCAAGAAAATTCATACTTTTTATTTTGTTAAGTATCAATTTTATGAAGACCTGAAGATTAAAATAAAACTTGAGCAAATTGACAAGGAAATCCAAAGGCGGAGTAAAGAACGTTCCCAGATAACTGAAGCATTGAAGGAGAAAAGGGTATGCAATGCAAATGTGGTTATTCATGTTGTAGTTTCTTTTTTTTGGGTTCAAATGTAGAATACTTCAAATCATTTTGTTGTCACCGTACTGTCTTCAATGTGGTTAGTCGCTGTGTAAACTGTCTATAGAAGGAATGAGGAAATGTAAGTGCTCTGTTTCATGCAGACTGAAAGGTCAAATGTGATTTCACAATTAAAGCCTTTGACTGCTGAGGACAGGCGGTTCCGAGTCATCATAGATGGAAAGAAAAAGGAAATGGAACCACTTCAAGCTGCTCTTGGCAAGTTGCGAACTGCAAATAATTTAGAGAGGGGAATGATTTGCTCTTCAGAGGAAGAACTTGACAACCTTGTAAGGCGGTGTTTTCTTACATATGTTGTTCCTGTGAATCTGTGATTAATTGGCATGATTAAGCATATTTGTGTCAATTAGATACAAAGTTTACAATATCGCATACAACATGAGAGCAACACCTTAACTGAGGAGAAACAACTACTTAAAGATATAAAGCAACTTGAAAGGGCACGAGAGAAAGTTATTGCTCATGCTGCTATGAAGGCTAAGCTTCAGGATTCACTTGGTCCAAGGGAAGCAATTCAAGACCAGGTCAAGGTAAGGGTTGATTCCCAATATACTCCCCATGTTGCTTGTGGACATACAATATATTAAGTCCCTCCTGCACATTGTCTGTGGCCACTGGTTATGATAGGTTAAGGGTGAATAAACTTACATACTGCATTTTCTATCCAGCACAACCAAATGTGTAGCCCTCAAGTTTCTCTGTGAAGCTCAACTATTTAGGAGAAACATTGTGGTGTTTCTTCCCATGCTAGAAGCAATTCAAAGTTGCCACAATGAATATCCTGTTTACTTTTCTGAATCAAAATAAGCAGCATTATAAGTTTTGCATCTGCTGCACATCTGATCCATATTCTGGAAAAGATGTTCCAATTCCAATTAAAAGGGCATCTGTAAGAGATGGATTTATACAATAAGTTAGTTTGTTACAGAGCAGCCAGCTGCGAGCGACTTGAAATGGTGCTAGATATGGATCCTATATTTTTTATTTCTCATTCTGTTTGGAGGATATGTAGTTAGGATGCAATGATCTTTGGTAGAATGGCAGTGTTTGCTCATTCATATGTAATTTAAGGGGATGTTTTCCCTTGACTGGCTAGATATGTTTGTCTGTGCATGATGTGGGTGGCCCGATTGATTATATGCTAGTAAAAGTGAAACAGAGCACTGTTGGAATTACTAGGAAAGTTTCTTCATGACATAGTATCACTCGTATTTTTCTTAAACACATTTGAGATTATTCTGATTTCTGACATGTATAAAATGTTTTAACCAAGGAAGGCCGGATTGTGGGTCGGATCCGGGCCAGCCCGGCCCAAACTCAATTGGGTTGGTTCCCTATTTTTTAATATCAAAGTTGTAAAAAATTCAGTAAAATTCTGAAATTTTGAAAAAAAATCTCAAAATATGGCGAATGACTAGAAAAATGTATTCAGTTATGTTCAAATCTTACATATTGTTGTTCTTCTACATAATAAATATAGTCTTCCTAAGACATTTGGGAAGAGTACATTTTGTTATAAGTGTGTACATGGTTGTACCATTCTGCACTCACGTTTATAATCACTTTAGGATAATACCCATAAGATCTACCATAATTGCTATCTATGGAATGCATGGAAACATTGGATGAGAATTCATAAGTTAGTTGAGTCATCTTATAACTCTCTTAGTGATACGTAAGAAAACAAGACTTGAGATGACTCAACCTCCCCATATGACACTGTGTGGTGTTGACTGTTGATGTCTGCCTCATTGCATGTCTTCTCCTCATTGTGTCCACACGATCTTCATATTGAGTAGAGTGTGTAATATTTTCTCATGATTGCATTGGTTAAGGTTGTGATTCTGTCTCAAGTCTACATGTTCTTGGGGCCATTGCTCCATTGTCGTCAAACCCTCCATTACTACTCTTCGACGTTGAATCATTCGACGTTTAGTATTTAACTCTGATGTTTGGATCCATTGTGTCTTCTCACACATCGTCAACTATTTGATCTAAAAGGTTCAAATGATTAGTTACAACCATCGTTGTTAGGTGCCAAGGCACTTTTGCCCGTGTGTATCCCAAAAGGCACCCACCTAGGTGCCCAAGACATCTAAGGTGCCCGCCTAGGCACCCAAGGTGCCCGGGATTTGCTCTCTATTACCCCCTCAACGGCTAGCCCGACTGGCCTGACCTAGTTGGGTGGGGTCCTGACTAGGTCACGCAACCCGGCCCAGGTCCAACGTAGGGTTGGGGACCCAGGAACCTGACCCAGTGGGTTGGGCAGAAAAGAGTGATCCAACATTCCATGGTTTTAATCAAGGTACTAATTATGAAAACAATCATGTTGGCATTGTGCATTTCTAGAAGTTATAACAAACTGCAGATGAGAAATAAATGATTAAATGTGAATTAAGAATGCAAAATTAAGGTCTTTCTAACATTTATTAGATACTAAAATAATAGTATTTACTTACAAAAGAGTCAAATAGTGCGACAGGTTTGGAAAACTTAGAAAGACTATTATAATTTGAATTTGTTTTACAGATATTTATCTATTTATTTTTCTGAAGTACTTAGCACCCTTGTATTTTTTTCAAAACATGTGGCTGAAGGTCTTTTCTCCATTTCATTTAGCAGCAAATTTATCAGTGATTGATACTTGTGGCATTTTTCTGCGTACATAGTCATGCCCATGCTAAAAATACTTGTGAGCACTGTGGATTTTTAATTTTTTTATCTTTTCAGCTGATAGGTGGTGATATGGTTGGGGTTAAAAAAGAACAACAAGCAGTTAGGATGAAAATAAGAAGTTTGGAAGAGGTACTGAAAGCCATTGATGAAGATATAAGCTCCTTGCAGGAGGAACTGTCTGTTGTTATCCATAAGAAAGACAAGGTGTATGAAACACTTCATGAGCTTAGAAAAACACGTGATGAGGCGGTATGATGGTTCAGTAATCTCATTTTTCTTTTTGTAGGTTGAACATGCTGTTTATACTTCATTTTCTTCAATCTTCTGTAATTCTCAAATATATCTTAGCACTAACTACTCCAGTAGTGATGTCAAATATGGTACTTTTAACAACTATATCTTTACGCTGTCACAAAGTAATCATGTCTGTTCTCCCTTTTTTCCCTTCTTTTTATTTGTGGTGCAATGGTACCAACCAGTTTCCAGAAAAAAAGCAAACAATACATCCTGTGTTCTCGAGATGTTCTTCCTATTTCAATTATTTATTAGTGTGCTCCAGAATTCAAGCGGGTTTATAATTCAATCTTTTGGGCAATCAATTTTCTAGGAGATGTTTCAAACTAAATTACATGAATTCTGGCATTGTTATTAATTATTCACATTTCAGAATGCAGTATACTATCAAAATCGTTCGATTTTGAACACTGCCAGAGAGCTTGCTGTGAAAAAAGATGTAGCAGCACTGGAGGAACTCTCTTATCGGGAGGTTGGTTTCTTTTTCCACTTTCTTTTCTCGCCCTTTCTTTTCTTTTTAGAAGTTGTGACATCTGCACCCAAAAGGAAAAAAAGGCTCCTAGGCTTTCATTATCCGAACTAAAAGTCTAGTTTCTTTATCCTTTATTGTTTGTTGTTATGTTAGGCAGAGAAATTCATGTCTCAATGGAGTGGAAACAAAATCTTCAGAGATGATTATGAAAAGAGGATTTTGCCATCTCTTGACAGACGACGTCTTAGCAGAGATGGAAGAATGAGAAATCCTGATGAGAAGTCTCTAGTTTTGGAGGCTATAGCACCAAGGGAGCTGGAAACATCGTCGCCAGCGGTGATTCAAAAGACAGAGAGTGATGTGAAACCACCGAAGGTAGATGTGGGCACATCTATGCATCATTTGTCTTCTAAGAAGGCTCCGAAAAGTGATGCTAAGAAATTGACTGGGACAGAGATAAAGGGGAAGGCCACTCTTGAAGCTAGGGAGACCTTGCCATCTGAAGAAGCTTCCATGGACTTGGCTCCTCCTGCGATGGATTCCACAAAACTGATGGAGATGAAGAGAGAGGAGGAGATGGCAAAAGCTAAGCTGGCTTTGGATAGGAAGAAAAAGTTAGCAGACAAAGCAGCAGCCAAGGCAGCAGTACGTGCACAGAAGGAAGCCGTGAAGCAGCAGAAGGAACGTGTTGCCTCTAATTTATGTCTTTCTTTGGGGATTAATTCCATTTGGTTTGTTCTCTTACTATGTACGCTGATGCATCTGAACATTTTCAGGAGCGGGGGAAGAAAGCTAAAAAGAAGGAAGGAGCGACAGTGCCCAAAACATCAGACAACCAAGGTGTGGGTATGATTGATGGGAAGGCCGAGGAGCAGGGAGAGCCCGAGGAGGCATGTGTCTTGGATCACCAGATGCATTCCAGGGTAAAGGGAACAAAGGAGAATGCTCGGCACAGAACTCAATCCAAGGGTGTTGAACAGCGTCCAAAACTATCCATTCCCCAGAGGAAAAAATCTCATTCACGGTGGCTGTGGGTTACACCAGCTGGTGCATCTTTACTGGTGATTCTGTTCCTTGGATACTACTACTATTATGCTGGAGGGTTCTGATCATGGGCTGATCACCAGAATTGCCGATTTTGCAGTTTGAGAAGTTTGCCTACACTTGATTCTCTCTCTCTCTCTCTCTCTCTCTCTCTCTCTCTCTCTCTCTCTCTCTCTCTCTCTCTCTCCTTTTCACTCTGTAGCAGTGTGTACTCTACCTCATAATGTGGCGGTGTGAGTTTTCCTGGGACGGGGGCTTTAAATAGTTAGTGAGCTGTATTCATACCTTTCTCTTTTAGGTTCAATGCTTTTCCCCCTGAAAATGTTCGAGTACTTGGGTTGAGTGCTGTAGTGAGAGTTTCTTTGCTACAACCATAGCTAGCTGTTCATACTCTCTTTTTGGATACCAAGGAAAAGCATGTATTTGGTTTTTGCACTGGGCTTTTAGTTTTGACCTCCTTGCTGAAGAACATCAATGTTTTTGTATTCTGGCTGCCGTCGGTTGGGCTTCTTAGGAGAAATATTGTTACCTATGTCTTTGATTTCACATAGATTTTCAAGGACAGAGATGAACTGTCTGTTTTCATCGATTCCAGAAACGTGGTCAGAAGAGGATTATTTCAATATTCTCTCTCGGCTCATGGTCTTCTTGAATTGTTTTTTTTTATAAAAATAAGTTTTTAACAAAATTTGTTAAAAAAATGTGTTTGGCGATCAACACAAAAACTGATACATTGCATGTCCCCTCTTAGCCGCAAGGATCCCTGTGATGCGATTAGAGATTACCCCTCCTCTTTCCCTCTCAAGTAATTAGGAATCGTTTAGTATTTTCTCTAGATAGAATCTGTTTCCATGTTTTTAAAAATCTAAGTATTTTTTAATATGTTATTTCCAGACTAGGAATGATTGTAGGTTTAACGTGAAAATGAGAAATAAATTGGGGGAGAATAGAACAATTTTAAAGATTACAGGTATATATCTTCGTTATATAATGTGCATATGTAGACTATTCCATGCATTTTGTTATACTTTTCTAGGATCTAGAACATTTCAAAAACATAAAGGAAATGCTTACCATGACGACGTGCTGGGATTCTGAAGATCTCGAACCATTAAAGGATCATAGTTCGTTGTCATTTTCACCATGTTTGGGTTGTGCATAACCAAAAAAATATAATTTACATAAAAGCTGAGAGAAAATAATAACACGAGTCTATCTAGCTACCTTTTTTTTTTCTTTTAAATCTAAACTTAATCGTTACAATCCAAAAGTAAAAAAAAAATCAGAAATGTTTGAATGGGAATATGTGATGTCAGAGATTTTAATGATTAAAATCTCTTCCATTACTCCCAACCAAACACACCCTAGGAGTGTGAAATCATGATTAGGATGATTATTTTTGCACTCGAACGGCTGCCGCCTTCCGAACGATAGTGTGTTTTTTCTGGTTAAATGAATTCCTCAACTAAGAGGACTTGAATTTTGTAAGAGACGGCAAAAGCATCAGGGCCAAGAAATTTGCTTCATTCCCATGAGAACATAGAATGCAACATGATTCATGCACACCAAAGACCAAACGGCTTGAACCCAAGTAGTCAAGTAAGAAGGTGCATTTTACTGCTACATGTCTAGCATACACATGGTTTCACAACCTAAATCTTTTCATGTCTTCCATGTTGATGATAATTCATAAACCCACATGGGAACACTAATTTCCATCATATGAAAATCCACATAGTAGCCACTTGCAACATCATTCATATATATATATATATATATATTCATTTAGAAACCACTTGCAACATCTATTGTGGACTGTGTTCTGCCGATCATCGATCATCCACAAACTAAAAATGCTGATGAATGATGAACATCGTCAGCAAGTTTTAGACTTTTCCCTTGGCTTCAACGCCAAACATCATTTATTAATTAATTAAGACCACCCACGTTGCATCAAATCAAATGCATCAGGTTTGCTCTCGAAATTTATACATCTTGAAGCCTCATCACACAACACAGACAAAGACCCTCCTACGACGTATGAACAACGGACAACATGCATGGGACAGATCAGTTCTCTCTCACACAACTGGATGCCACGGATGTTCCTCACAGGAACAATGGATTCCATGCGATGACATATATTCAATCATTGATTGACACCATTTTCTTCCAAATCATAGAAAGGGTGAGAATCTCAGCTGAATATTTCAATTGGAGATCCAATGTGCATATAAATAAAATCACAAGTTAGGAAGAAAAGAAAAAAACCCCAAATCATATGCATACTCGAACCTGATCAAAGCGTTCGGTGTCTGCCCAAATCGATCATGGCCAGAGCAGAGGCAGATGCAGCCACCCCATTCCTCCCCCCAAAAGTCACTTCCTCCAATCGCCATGATCTTCCGGGAGAAGATGAGGATCACGAGCAGCCGTTCATGATCGTGCCGGTCCGCCCGACCCGCCGCCATCTCCGCATCTGCATCTGCTGCATCTGCTGCTGCAACAGGCAGGTAATCGCGATAACCCTAGCCTCGCTCCTCGCGGCCTGCTTGCTCCTCTGGCTCCTCTGGCCCTCGCACCCGGAGCTCAGCGTCGTCCACGTCCAGCTGGACCACGCGAACATCTCTAGGGCCGAGACCGGCGTCGTCTTCGTCGACACCTCCATGGGAATCAGGGTTAAGATCCAGAACCGGGACTTCGCCGCCCACGCCTACAGCTTGCTGTCCATCCTCGTCGGCTACAGGGGGCGGTGGCTGGGGTCGATCACGGCGGGCGCGCCGGCGGTGAGCGCGAGGAGCACGGCGTATCTCGACGCGGCGGTGAAGTTGAACGGCACCCAGCCGTTCGTGAGTGCCGGCGGAGACGGAGACGGAGACGAAGATGTGGTCGTTCCTCTGGAGATTGTCATGGAGATCGGAGCAAGATTCCACTTTTTCTCCATTAATGTTCCCATTGAGGTACGTATATATATATATATGTAAGGTACTATCTTCGTATTTCATTTTCTTAAGAAAATACGCACATTCATATTTTAATATTTTTTAGAAATCGCGAACTACCACTATTAATACCAATTTTAAAATTTACACTCAACGTGTATATATTTTTTTTCATATTTTATCTTTGAAAATATCAAAATTGACCTAATATCATTTTTGATAATCTAACCACCCACTTATAATTGACCATGCAATTCCAAGGCAGGGTGGAGACTTTTCTCTTTCTTCTGTTTTGGTTTGAATCTGATGATATCTTGAGCAACATGATCTCGGCCCCTACCCGGCCAGATATGGGCCTGACCAGGGCCCAAATGAGTTGATCCAGCAGCCCCAGTTGACGGGGATCTACATCTCACACATACATTTTTTTTTTTTTGGACATTGGCGCCGTGGTCTGCACTCGCGAGAAAGCTGCCCTCGACAGGGCGGGCACGGCCGCCCCGGAGGGCGGTGGTATCCCATTGCGCTACGAGCGCGGGATACATATGGTTATACGTGTGTGTGTGTGTATATATTTGTTCACGCTGACCCAACTGACCCGCATGTGCGTAGCGAGAGATCAAGCCCCGGTTCGATCCTTACAAGTGACCACCCCCACCTCCAAGGGTAGCGGGCTCACGGCTCTCGAACCCTCCCCTCCGCTCTCGGAGCGGAGGTCGTGCCAGTCGACCTACCCAGTCAACTTGCAGTTGGGTCGACTGGCATATGGATATACATATATGTATATATACATACATAGAGAATATATATATGTATGAATTGAAAGGGTTTCTGATTTTGCGTTCTTATATATATATATACATAAAAGAATAATATGTGTGTGCATGGTTTTCAGGGGATGGCGTCCTGCACGGTGAAGGTGGACGTGGAGAAGCAGGCCATCACCAGCCAGGACTGCTACGCCGATGCCTCCGCAGCTGATGCAAGCGCCTAGCTTCTTCACCAGATCGGATCTTTTTCTTCCCTTCGATCCGTCATTAATCTGAGATTAACCTCGATCTTCATTAATTAATACTTTTTTTAACTTTATTATTGATTCTAGCTTCCTGTTACTATACGTACGTACTGATCATTTACATATACGTACAATACTCATTAATTAATTAGCTAGTTTTAACTGTCCTGCATCTGGGGATATAACTGTGTGTGATACTCATCTACATATACCTTCTTGTTTTAACTCTCCTGCATCTGGGGATATTCCTTTGTGATACTCATCTACATTTACCTCCTCCTCCCCTCTTCTTATTCTTCTTCCTCTTCTTCTTATTCTTCTTCTTCTTCTTGCTATGCAAAAAAAAATTATACACACAATTATCGTCAAACATTCTTTTCCACATGTTTAGTTAAAATTATACATATTTTTATAAGAAAAGACTCGATTAAACCGAGTTGTGGTGCTGAGCATGTTGCGCCCAGTTCAATCCGGATGGCCCTGGAGTAAAATTTAAATTTTCTATTCTTAATCCTTACTTATTAATTTTAATCTTTCTATTCTTATTTCAATCACTGTCTTACCTCCTGTTGGGTAACACTATAAGGTGCCTTTATCACTATCAATTTTAAAATTGATATTGATAGAAAGCGTTAAGAGATGTTTGATTAATTATATCAATTTTAAAATTTTTTGTTAAAATAATTCCTTATAGAGGACATTAATTTCTAGAAGGAAATACTCCGAGAAAGTTGCCAATTAAACGCACCCTTCATCAATGTTGAATTGAGTTGAATGTCTTCTCTTTCTTTTCCGGTTTGTATTGCGGTATATACTCCTCTTTATTATTATGCAATATGCATGCATGGAATGGCTACATCGTCGTCAACAACCGACCCACTCGAATAAACTGACCACAAATCCAGTCCACGTCCATGAACGGAGGATCATGCCGACGGGGGAGTCGGTGTCTACTGCCCGTTGCCCTGCGGCGGCGAGTCGTCCGTCCCGTCCCTGCAGCGCTCGGCCTTCTCGCAGGGGCGACTCCACGGGTTTTGCGGGACGGGTTTCCGGCATTGCGGCGACAGTTTTCGTCCGAAGCAGCCATTCGCCAGGAGGGGTGTGTAGCCGATGTAGGCATTGTCCGCCGCCGCCTCCTCCGCCGGCAGCAGCAGGCACGCCGCCGCCGCCACCAGGACCAGCAGCACGCGGGCGACGGCGGCCATGGATCTCTTCCGGCCGGCCGGTAGCTCTGTCTGATCTCCCCTTCTCGCCTAGCTTCCTCCTCTCTCTCTCTCTCTCTCTCCCCTCTTCTTCTCGATCGGTAGCTCTCTATAATTGGTGGCCTTGTATGTATATATATATACATATGCAGTGAAGGCAATATATGAATGATTCAGCGGTTACCGGCAGGCATATCGCTTTGCTCTTCCATCTCTCCTGCTGGAGTTGTTAAGATATTTCTAGTGACACCCGATGGAAGCCCCCCAGTGGGCCTTCCCACGCGCGCGGTTAACGCGCGGACTTTAACAATTTTGCCCCATACCGTACGTTGGAAGCCATGCAACGTACGTAGCAAAAGGGGAAATTTTATTTTCCATTTTGGTGCGCGCGCTCTCTCTCTCTCTCTCTTCCGTCGAACAACACTTAAATTTTCAGCGTCCGCCGGCTGATCCTCTCATCCAAGCTAGCTAAGGGTGTTGAACAGCGTCCAAAACTATCGTTCCTCCTCCTCTTTCTCCGGCAACGCCTAAATTTGAAGTTGAGATGACGACGACTCCTTGAGGAGACGTGCCTAGCCGACCGGAGCTCTCCTCCGACCGGATATCGTGGGGCTGCGTACGTACGGGTGAAGGCCACCAGCTGACTTTTTAAATCAGAACGAAACACCCGTCAATAGAGGAAGAGAGAGAGGGTATACGCTCGAAACTTGCTATCGCCAAAATGGGGGTCCCTGCAGGTGGGAGATCGACCTGTGCGCTGAGAAAGGCCTTCGCAAAAAGCTTCGTTCACCATTGGGGGAGGAACCGCCGGCGGGCTTGGAGCGGAAGCTTCTTCCCGCGAGAGAGTGGAGAAGCCGATCATGACGTACGAGAAGTTTCGAGAAACCTCGAGAGTGTCCTCCTCGAGGATTAATTGGTGGTCCGATCGATCATCAGTTCCGAGGGGCTTAATTTTTATGTGCTTAATCTAGTGTCACAGAAATCATATTTAAACAAATTTGACTAGGTTTAAGATGTTAAGGCTTAGAATCTAAGTGAAAATCATAGTGAAATTTCATCCCATTGTGCTCGAATCTAAATTAACTCTAATTATCCAAAATATCTCTGGGTAAAAGATCTCGAATCAAAAGAAAATGATCCTCGCTCTGCTGATAAAATATATATGTCAACCACACATTCAGGAATCCACTAAGAAAACTAAATCTTAAGATATTGAAATCTTAAAATACACCTCCTAAACATGTAAATCGGACTCCAATTAAACTTAAAACACTAAGTTTGTATATTCCATTGAGTTTATGGCGTTATAGCTCTCGTACGATTGTGTTTTGTGGATGAATATTTCTTACGACGGTTAATCAAGGATGTTCGAGAGCCTCGATGTAATTAACATCAAGAATTCAAAACTTCCAAGAGAGAGAGGTCCAAATACAAAATTTATAAAACCCTAACCTCGATATACATATTCATGCATATCACATATTTTTGCCGATATTTTTCTATGAAATATCTTACATTTTCATATAAACCAAATGAAGGTTCATTTCTCAAATAAATGGAAGTCAAATGAATTTTAAAATCATAAACCAAATAATCCCCTACGTTATTTTTATATGTCTTTTATATTTTCCAAACTCGAGGTTTCACGATAATCTAACTAAACACAACACCCACCTATAGTTGACCATGCAATTCTAAGACATGGTGTAGAATAATAAATTTTTTTTCCTTCTGTTTTTGTTTGAGCCTGGTGATATTTTGAGCAACATGCATGGTCGGCCAACTCGACCCCTACACAGCCAGATATGGGCCCAATCAAGGCCCAAATGGGCTTATCCGGCCCGGAGTTGGTGGAGATCTACATCTCTTACATACATATATATATACATATATAGAGAGACCATATATATATAAATGAATTGAAAGAGTTTCTGATTTTGCGTTCTTCCATGTACGTAAATATATCTATTATTATGTGTGTGTGCATGGTTTTTTCGTAAATATATCTCTTACATACATATCTTTTTTAAATTAACTCAGTACTTGTTTCTTTTTTTTTCTAACCAAAATTTAGAAGACACCCATCAATCCGTACGTACGTTATTACAAAGAATTAAGTGACCCAAGATGGCACCCACGCATATAATTAATTACTTTGAACATACATCGCATTTGTCACATCATATCAATACGACTCTTCTGAACGTCGGTGGCATTAATTAATTAAAAGGTACCTTAACATGTATATAACATCAGCATACGATATGTTGTCAATCAAGTCAAATAAATTGTCCACAAATTCAGTCAACGTCTATGAACGGAACCGGCGGTGTGTGATGAGAATTACACGTACGTAGATTGAGTCCAGATTTTCTCAAATATGATATTTCATGAAATCTCTTTCCACGTAGCTAAAACAAAAAAATAAATAAAATTGTGAGCCTCATTCTGGGTTCATCGGTGAAACTCGTAGACAGTTTTTGTGCTTACGATTGATGAGATTCCCGAAACCCCGACGTCATCGATCTGCATGTGTGTACGTACGTACGTCACATGCAGCGTCAGTGCCGCCGTCTCCCCCGCCGGCGAGAGATGGAGCCGCCGCGCGCGGCGGCGCTCGGCGTCTGATCTACGGCTGCGGCCGGTTGCCCGTCGGCGAGTCCATCTCGTTCCTGCAGCGGTTGACATCCTCGCAGGGGCGACTCCACGGGTTCCGCGGGGTGCTGCTCCGGCATTCCGGCGACAGCCTTCGTCCGTTGCAGCCGTTCTCCAAGAGGGGTTGGTTGCCGATGTAGGGATTGGCCGCCGCCTCCTCCGCCGGCAGCAGCATGCACGCCGCCGCCGCCAGCAGGACCAGCAGCACGCGGGCGGCGCTGGCCATGTATCGATCTCTCCCGGCCGGCCGGTAGCTCTCTCCGATATCTCCCTCTTCGCCCTTCCTCCTCTTCTCTCCTCGATCGATCGGCCCGGCCGGTAGCTGCACCCCCTAATTGGCCGTGTGTGTATATATAGATAGATAGATAGAAAGATTCAGCGGTCACCCAGGCATCACGGCTGAGGCATCGTTTTGCTCTTCCATTTCCTGCTGGAGCCACGGTTCCTAATTTAGATAGTCCGAGACTTTCGGTAGAAAATTAAATTGGCGAAATGCACACTAGGTCCGTTTTAGATCAAGTACTTTCGTCGTATATCTATTTTCAAAAACACTTTACCACTAGGTCCATGTTTTCAAAATATCATCACACACACTCTATTTTAGATGATAAATATCTTTTTTACCCTCCCGGAGGAGAAGGCGGCGGAGGCTGGAGGAGACGGCGGAGGAGTCTCCGGCGGAGGCGGAGGAGACGGCAGAGGAGCTGGCTGCGGCGGAGGCTCCGATGTGCTGGAGGAGGCGGCGGTGGAGGCTCGCGATTATGGTGGACGTATGGAGGGAAAGGTTAAAAATAGGATTTGGGGATTAAGAGAAAGATAAAAATGGATTGGGTGACAATTTTACGGAGTGTCAACGGACTAGAGGGAATGAAAATTGGGTCAACGGACTTTTTGGTAAACTCATTTTCTTAAATGGACCTAAAGGTAATTTTCCCAATTAAATTAAAACACTACAACTAATATATATAGATATAGGTTACGGTATGATCCTATTTTGTTTAACTTATCTAATTTTCCGTGAGTTCATGTTAATTTCCAGTCAAGGAGATCGACCAATTTAATTATATATATATTTTTATGTGCAGGTATTATTATTTATTCTCGCGGTCACATGCATGCATGCATGGAAAGGAAATTAATATCCATCTTATATACACCTTAATTATATAATTTTTTTGATGCACGGTTGACAAATTTTACGAGAAGAGAGATGGGTGTTTTACGGAACACAAGCAGATTAATTAGAGATTAAAATTAATAGAAGGAAGTCGAAGAAGAGTCGACGTATGTGTGTAATCAAATTAAACTGGAGAATATTGAAAGATGAAGCGTAGAAGCGGAATATGTGTTGAATTCATGGAGGTGCAATTAATTAGGGCAACTGTAGTTGTACGTGTGGCTGTTTATTAATTATTATTGCATGTATTTTCACGTAAGTTTTGATGCTCATGATTAATGGCCTGTTTGGTTATAATATCAAAAATGATACTATATTAATATTGATATTGATATTTCTAGAAGATGGAGTATCAATATCAAAATTGATACAAGTTGACACTTGTATTACATAACATGTGTTGTTTGCATTACAAATTTTAAAATTTATACTATGAGCCAAACACCGCAAGGTGATTACCAACAATATCAATTTTAAAATTAATAGTGATAGAGATGTCTGATAGTGTTACCAAACAGGGCATAAGCTAGCAAATTTCTCAAAGGAGCACTATCTTTTTAATTATCATAGGTAATTAATTAAAAGCAGAGTAGAAGAATGAAACATGACACTCGAGGGATAATTGAAAGTTCCCGTTATGATACGTGCAATTCTCTTTTTTGGATGTATTAATTATGATAAATTTGAACCCCTTAGTTTTTTTGGGGGGGGGGGATATATAGCCATTTTGTTAGATATATATGTTATTTACAATGACTTAAACTTCACCTAAAGTTAAGTGTAATATTTGTGCAATGTATTATAAAATTCGGTGTATATATATATATGATGAATACTTAGCTACATGGCCGTCATTAAAATAAACTTGTACTAAAATTGTGATTATACAAACTAATATATACCAATTTACACGTGAACTCTACCCAGATTTTATTTAATTATCAAGAAAATAGATCTTTCACCGTGCTGCCATCTGCAACAGCAGCAACATTTGTATTTATCATCAATAGAATATATTTGATGATTCAGCAATATTTTTATTCGCGATTATATTATACAATCAAACACTATTATATATGCATACTTAATTAAGAGCATGCAAATGAAACCCGTAGACGATTAACATTACTACTAAATAATAATCTAGCGGTACCTAGCTAACTGCATCTACGTACGATGGTCAAAGCATACACAGGAGAGTCCTGCTAAGTTTAATTTTTAGTAGCAAAATCGATGTTTTTAATAGCAAATATAATAGACGCCAAGAACCTATTCTTAATAGCACTTTTCGGTTTGTACGTACACTACAAAGAAGAGGACCAATTAGCTAGTACGATCTTTTCGATAGTGTTTTTTTTTTGCTCTTAGAATAATAACAGACAAGTTGTTATATTTTTCGCTATTTGCTTTTTTCACATAAAAAGCTGTTCTTATTAATGGGATCCATTAATGCTTAATATTTAATACAAGAGGTGATCATGCTCCTGCCTCGGACGGGGGCCCGAGAACTTGCGCCAGCATGACATCACAAGAAGACCGCGCAATATCGTCAACCTAACTAGTCAAACAGGTTGACCGCGGGGACGGGTCAACGCGGCTCCCCTTTCTCGTCGCAACACCGACGGACCACCGTGCGGGCGGACCTGCGGAGACGGCCGTCCCGTGTCTCCCCGCCCGGCGGCGCCGCTACGGCAGCTGGGTGTCCAAGGGCAGGTCCATGTCGTCGCGGCAGCGGTAGAGCTCCTCGCAGGGGCGACTCCACGGGTTCTTTTGGACGGGCTTCTTGCATTGCGGCGACAGCCTCCTGCCGTTGCAGTCGTTCTGCTTGAGGGGGAGGTAGCTGATGTACCGATTGGCCGCCACCTCCGTCGCCGGCAGCAGCAGGCACGCCGCCGCCAGCAGGACCAGCAGCAGTACGCGGGCGCTCGCCATCTCTCCCCGGCCGGATCTCTGTCTCTCTCTCTCTCTCTCTGATCTCCCTTCTCTCCTTCCTCCTCCTCCTCCTCAACTCCTCTCCTCGATCGATCGGACCGACCCCCTGGCTGCATGCATGTACATATAAGCGGTGCAAGCGTACGTAATTCGGCGGTTACCCAGGCATCACGGCTGAGAGATCGCTTTGATCTCCCATTTCTTGGAGTCGCGGTTTCTTAATTTAGAACTCCTAATTTTGATGGATAATTAAAACGATACAACAATGGATATATATAGATATATAGATATATACGTTACGATACGTTGGTTACCCAGGCATCGAGATCACTACTTTTCTTTTTCTTTTGCAAACTAGCACTACGCTTCTTAATTAGCAAAGTCTGACTTTAACATGTCTTATTAAGAAAATAAAATGAATTTAATATCATGTATCATTATTTAGAGTAATAAGATTGGTATAAAAGACATCGATTTTTAAAATAAAAATCAAAATCAGAGTATTTTACTCTGATTTTTTTATAATAAAGCTAGTCGGACTCTCGGCTTAAAAAGTCCGACTTTTATAATTTTACCTCGAGGTTGTACTCAAAAAACTCCAAGCTATATATCACCAATGAAGGCATATATATGCATGGACAAGTGTAAATTTTCTGTTATGTTTAAATCTTGATATAAATTAAATATAATAATGTTTTACTCGAAAAATATTGATATTTGATAGTAATCAAGATGAAATCAACTAACAATATTTAGATTTCAATACTTACTATTTAATCATTTAAATTAAATTAAAATATTAATAGAAATTGTATATGATAAATTTCGATACAAATTTAATGCCATTTTTTGCGGCATAATGAATATATTAATATTTCATAATTTATTTAATATAATCATCGTACATAAAAAATATTTCTTAGATAGATTACTGATATGTTGCAGTTACAAATCGTATGTGATTAACATGAGATAATAAATAGATAAATATTTAAATAATTTATATTCAAATTAAATATCGATACAAATCAGATGTAATAATTTTTTGTTTCAAAAATATTAAAATTTTATTGTTAAAAATAAAACATAATCAGCAAGAGGTAATAAAGTAGATTTTTTATAAATAAAATATTGTAATTTATATTCTAAGTATGTTAATATTTTTTAATTATGTAAGAAATATATTTTACACATACTATATTTTAACTCTAAATGTAATAGTAATCCATAGTCGAAATAAGATATAATTAACACGATACAATGAATAAATATTTAATAATTTATATCATAGCTAAATATTGATGTAATTTAGATTTAACAGTGTTATGTCTGCATATTGTAATATAGATATAATTAGCATGTTATGAAATTCGATGTGATAAATACTTTTTATATTAATGCCATCGGAATTAATGGAGCGGCGCATTAATATTAGAGGATTAGACATTGGGTGTATTAATACCCCCATCGGAAGAAGTGAGAGGAATTCTTACTTACTTGACACATATAAAGGTATTTTTACCATTTTAATTCACATCTGATATCGACGACCAAAATGCAGGTGAAGGGAATGGTGTCAGCGGATGATCAGAAATAATGAAGTTCATTTTCTTGAATGGATCGGGACTGAATTTTCCCAAGAAAAAAAAACCGAGCTTAATTATTTTGCATGGCTTGTCTTTTTCTAGAATTCGAGATCAGGTACGTAGCTACAGGTCCCCATGCAAAATTTCAACAGTTCTTTTTCTTCTTTTTTTGGTGGTTTAGGACAACAGTTTTTTTGACATAAACTTCTTCTTCTAAGAAGGGAAGACATTTTACAGTAGTCAGGTGTGGTGTTAATGAAATCTCGGCGCACAGTTAATAACATATATATATATATATCGTTAGACCACTTAATGATCACTGCTTGCGTGTTGAACGGTAGCTTCTATTTTTTTTAAAAAAAATCAGAAATTGGATGAGTTATCCCCAAATGTACGTACGTAGATTGAGGTGATCATATATACAACTCTTCTTATGAGTTATTATCATAACCTGAAAAATCCAAAATAAAATTAACATGATCTCGCATCTCGTATATATGAAGACCAGCAGGCGTTACTAGTATCATTCATACCAACCATGCGTCCTATGTATTCATCGAACCACAGATCGAGGCACCCCCCCTCCGGCCGTACCGAGAGTCCACTCCTCCTCCGCCGCCGCCGCCGCCGCTCGACGTCGTCTCTACCGCCGTCCGCCGCCGTCCGATGGCGGGTCGAACCCCCCTCTGCAGCCGTACTTCGTCTCGCAGGGGCGACGCCACGGGTTCTGCACAGGGCCGGTCTGCCGGCATTCCGGCGACGGCCCCCTCCCGTAGCAGCCGTCCCCCCCCAGGAGGGGGAGGTAGCCGATGTACTGGCCGCCCGCCGCCGCCTTCCCCGGCAGCAGCCACGCCGCCGTGAGCAGAACCACCAGCACTAGGCGGGCTCTCGCCATCTCTCTCTCTCTCTCTCTCTCTCTCTCTCTCTCTCTCTCTCTCTCCCTCTCCCTCTCTCTCTTCGCCTTCCTCTCCTCGGCCGGACCGGAGTGGTGGCTCTCTCTGTCTATTTATACATACATAAAATAAAAGCAGTGCAAGCATATAAGTATGAAAATACCGCCTAGCTTGCTCTTCCGTTTCTTGGAGTGTCGAGTCTTAATTTGGATGCTCTTGATCATGGTAAATATTTTAGCAACGCTGTGATGAATATGTTAGGCTATATATATATTTTTTATCATTTATTCGGTGAGCTCATGTTATTACGTACGTTATTGGAGTTAATTCACGTTATGGGGGGCCATTTATTCGGTGCGGATGTTATTTTTTTCTTCTCTCAGACAGTTAATACATACCTTAAACGGATGAAATGTCATTATGCATGTGTGTACGTACGTGCAGGCGAGCGCGATGTTAAGTATTTGTTTTATTTGTTTTATTATATTTTTTCTATCTGGGGACGAGGTTATTTTATGTATGATCTGGTTAATTATATATGTAAGTAAAGATTTTTTTAAGGATATTATTATGTCTCAAATTGGTGTAGCTAGTCCTCCTTTCTTGATTATGTCTATCGCGTGCATTAATCTATGCCCTTTCATATATATTATATATATATGCATGTCTTAAAATGTTAATTAGTCAATGAACCCTGTTTTAATTTATTTTAATCTTAAAATCTATAACCTACAAGCTACGTACTCACACTAAAGAAGTGAGAGATGAGTGCTTTTTTTTTGTCATCATTCACATGACTTCATTTCCTTGAGATACATAGCTTGACTAACTATCATCTTTTATCTCTTTCAATTTGCATAATAATCAGGGCTTGTTTTGCATAAGTTTAATTAATTTAGTGACAAATTTGATTTATTCCCAAATTAATTTTCAGGGATACATGCATCAAGTTAATTAATTTATCTTTTAATTAATTTTCAGGTATACGTACGTGTATTGGGTAAGCAATTACTTGATGAATATATATTACAATGATTTGCATTTTTTTAGATCTCTCTCTCTCTCTCTCTCTCTCTCTCTCTAAGTGGATGGAGGGACAGGAGGGTCTGTTTACTTCAATAGAAAAGCATGTACTTTAGTTAAGAGATAGAGACTAAATTTGGTTACTTGTCAGTCATGCGATTGTCTTTTAATTTCTCTCTAACTCATAATAATATTAATGATCCTCTTGAACATGCAAAAAAGTTTAGGTGTCGACAAACATGGTGTTAAGAGTATAAAACCGATACTATATTATTTTGATATATATATTGATATTTTTATAGGATATAGTATCCATAACAAAATCAATACAAAGAGGCACTAGCTAGCTAGCTAGTATTACATATCTTGTCTTACTTGTATTATAGATCTTGAAATTGATTTTAATAGTTAAATATTTTGACGAATGTCAATCGTAAAACTAATACAGTGATAGAGATGCTTTTATACGATCACCAATTATGTTGTAATTTACTTACAAAAAAAAATAGAAGCAGCCCCGTAGGTAGGGGAAGATATGAATCATGTGTTTTGCTGCCCTAACTTGCATAATAATGTGCATTTACATTTGCTTTCTTCGCTTTCTCAGTTCAAGCCATATGTTTTGCTTTGGATTTGATGCACAGGTCTTGAATTTTTGTGACATCTGGTTGATGTCAATATTTTATTTGATCAGTTTGGCACTATTGTGTTTAGAAGATGAATCATGATTTATTGAACCTCACCTCATAGTAGCTAGGTCTAGAATCTTATCATGGAGGTGATCATAATCCTAATCAAATTTGAGTTGATCCTTCCTCTCTCTCTCTCTATATATATATAGAGGTGCTTATTATTCGGTTCAACCCGAAAAATCAATCCAAATTAATAAGTTTGTTCGTTTAGGTTTGACTTGAATTACAGATAAATTTAGTTTGATTTCAAGGTCATTCATAGCAACCCACCAATAAACCGAATAGCATAAATAAAATTTTAATTTTAATTTAATTTATATGCATTAACATGTATATATGTATTTTTTCTAATAGAAATACATTTGTTTGGAGAGTTTCTAAGATATAACTAATGAAATATATCTACACTACATTTTAATAGGATACAATTTAAAATAAACCAAATAAAATTATGCATTGTCATATTTTTCAGTACCATAATAAAATATGATCTGAACTGTACCAAATCAAAATAAATCGAATCAGTTCAACTTTAGAAAAATCTTCAAAAACCAAACGGCTTGGCATATATCTATGTACCGTAACAAAATATGATTTGAATTTTTGAACAATATCAAACCAAAACAAACCTAATCAATTCAGTTTGATAAAAAATTCAAAAATCAAACTGTGAACACCCTATATATATACATACATATATATATATGCACACGTAAGACTAAGGGAAGGGATGTGACTAACTGTAACATTGTCTCGGGAACTCGCGCTATTATTTTGGAAATGTGCACCCAACAGGGGCATTGTCTCCAACTTAATTTAGTGTGGAATCAAATTTCTCTCTCTCTCTCTCATCGATCGGCAGTTCTTTGCATCCTCGATTCTGCCTTGATGCATTGACACGACTGATCCTCCAATCTCTTTTTTTTTTGAACACGCGGTGACTCAGTGGCTTGCAAGCGTGCAGCGCCGCACGCGGTTGAACGTTCGAGTCCCAGCTCGAACATCACATGACGCCCCCCCCCAGCTGCAGGTTCATGTGATTTGGAGTGTGCTCTCATCTCATCCTACAAGCAGAGACACATCCAATACCTCCTTGGTCGCCGTTGGGTGGTATGTTTGGCTTCTTTGTTATGCACTCGGTTCAACGATCCTTCTTCCTACCTTGGGTTACACACAACAATACTTTTTATGTATTTTTTTTTTTGGTAAAATTTATATCAAAATAAAATATAAGATGATAAAAAACCATGTATACCAAGAAAACGAGACCGAACCGCTAATTAAGAGGGAGAAAGAATCCTCCGTAAAAATATATTTTCTTATGGGGTGTTTGGTTGTATGATAACAAAAGTTTTTATTTTAATTTTTAAAAATTGTAAGAAAACTTGTTAAAGTAGGTGTTTGTCCGTAACCATGACAGTTTTATGTTTTAAAAGTGATTTTCTTCTTAAACAAAAAAAGAGGATCTCACCTCTTTCTTTTTTTCTTGTGGTCCCCCCACTTTGTTTGGTCATGTATGGTAGTTACTCTTTTTTGTAACCACGTCCCTTCAAACATAATAATTTTATGTCATGAATTGGTTCACTTTTTATTTTAATATAATTTTTTATCATGAAAGTGTACAAAAAATTAGTATGCAACCAAACACCTCATTAGCGATTGTCAAACACCTTTTTCTTAACAAAAATCGTGATTTGTTATGCAACCAAACACCCCATAGACTTGGACTCCTTCGGCTGCTGCACAAGAAGGAAGTGGCAGACCAAGATATATGGATGCATGATGTTGCCTGATCTAGAGCACAAGTATCAAGCTTTGGGTTGGTGCATGCATCTCTCTAAACATCCATATGACTCAGAAGCAAAGGGAGCACAAAAGGTGCATCTTCAGAGAAAAAAGTATGAGGAATGTCTCTCAATAACCTGATAGATTTTAGCTGTATTATATATTTATATATAATTTTAAGGGCAAGAGCAAAAAGAGAGTAACAAAATGAGGCCACTGAATTCAACGGAATCTTATGAATCTTTACTTGAAAGGACTACTACGATGTGTGGGTGCAATGTTATCTATCTTTACAAGGAATATAATATATATAGTGGTGCAAAAAATGATCCAAGTGCAAGGTGTATTGAATTCCTTTGAGCAGATTATCACCTAATATACTTGCTTGATTCGACGAGGAGAGGTGCAAAAACGACAAGATTCTCATGAGAAATGTATGGAAGATTCCGAAGCATCAGTTGCATACCCTGAGAAATTAATCTCTTCAAATGCTTAAGGAATATTTTCCTCAGAATCTTATTATCTCCCACGAGCTTTTAGATGTTTTCCTTCAATATTTCTTGCTTCCCACAAGTTTGTTGATTTTGTCATATTTCGAGCCGTCCATTTTTCATGATAAATGTTATCTAACTTTTCTTTCCAGACACCCAACATACATATATATATATATATAAATATATGTGCCTTTTAGAATGGAAGTGGTTATCTTTGTTCCTAGGCATGTAACTTATTCCAACATATAAGAGAAAAATTACGTTTTTATTTTATGGGTAAAATAAGTCAATTGCTGAGGTATACGCGTTACGAAAATTATTGACCCACCAAAGCACTTTTATATATCTTATTTTTATTTTTTTAAAAAAATATGCTGCACACCAATATTAAGTTAACATTAGATATAATGTTATAATACAGAATATAACATTTATATTCTTGTAAAATTATTGGCTTATTATTTAATGGTCTGCATTGACGGAATAATATAACTATACACACTTCTAAGTACAAAATCTGGAGTAACAGCTTAGTCTCAACCTGTAGCAATATATAATTATCCATAAATTTCTATAGTGCTTTTGTACAACAATGTCAGAACCCCCAGGCCAAATATAGCAGAACATGATATCTATTAATTTATAATAATTTAAACGTATTTTAATATATTTTTTACATGTATTATCATACAGAAATTTTTTTTAAATAATTCTGATAGTGTAATCGCCCAATACGCATATACAGTCCATGACAAAGGTAAAGATTTTTCATTATACAATTAAAAAAGATAGAAAGGTATCTGTCTTCCCTCTTGAAAGGATATTAATTCTTCGAAGAAACACGTTGACACATTCCAAGAAAATGACATGCCCAAATTCTTTCGGGTTAATTATTCTCTTTTTGCATAAGATAATAAACATAAATATGCTTCTTCCATGTCCATCTTTCTAAACTTGCACATCAACAACTGATGCATACTATGAAAAGTGTTTCTCAGCCTAATTAAGATGGTGCCAGGGCTCCCATCCATGTGACAAACGAAATAATTAACACAGTAAGAAAATTCCAAAAAAAATACATAAAATCATAGTCTCACCTGTGTCCTCTATGATCCCTCTCCGCGCACATATATAAATCCCCATGTCATGGAGTGGCACTGCAAGCAAGTAATGCCCTAGCTAGCAAATCATCTGGGGGACCCAAGCTTGGATTTTCAGCCATGGCCAAACAAGAAGCCAAGGTAGCAGACGCATTTCTTCCAAAGGAATCACAACCCTCCGAACCCCCATATTATTACATCCGTGTGCCCATCATAGAGGAAGAATCACCATACCTGATCATCCCCCTCTGCCCCACCAACCCCCGCCTCAGAAAATGCTTCTCTTGCAAGTGCTACTGCACCAACCTCATCCTGCTCTTGGCCCTTCTCTTCCTCATCGCCCTGGGCTTGATCTTCTGGCACTCCCAGCCTCAGATCAGGGTGACCCATGTGGAGTTCGACCACCTCAACATGTCCAGAAGCAATGGCACCACCATCCTGCACGACACCTCCATGGACCTTCAGCTTTCGGTCCAGGGCAAGGCCTTTGTGCCCCATCAGCACTGTTGCAGCTCGGTGTCGGTGCTCGTTGGGAATGGGGGGAGGCTGCTGGCAACCACGCTGACAAATTTGACTTCTGTAAATTCACGGAGCATGTCATTCCTTGACGCGGTGGTCAAAGTCAACGAGAGCCAAGCCCTGCAAGCTTCAGTAGAGCACCATGGTGACAACAGGATGAAGCCAGGTGAGGTTCCCATCGACTTGCTCGTTGAAATCAAGCAAGAACTCAACTTCTTCTCCGTTCGTCTTCCTGTCCAGGTGAGTTTCTTTCTTCCCCAACTCTTTTTGTATTGCATACCCATTACATCTTTGTTACATGTCAGAGAAAATTCCTGACATTTTTAAGCTGTTTCTAACTGTGGGTTGTGCATTCAATCAATCAATATATCTAGATTGTCAGCATGTAATAGATACTACTACCCAAAAAAATGAAAAATGACGAACAGCAATATTTAAGAAATTACTTCATGGGTTCCCTAGGAAATCGCCGATGACAACTTGCTTATTCCTTTTTCTTTGTGATTCACTTCTCAGCAGTTGTTGCTTCTTTTTCCCCCCTTCATACCAGGCAAGAGTATGTTGTTCGGTCACATTGGACGTTGAAAGCCAGAAGATGGTCGATCAAGACTGCTATCCCCCACCTGCAGATGATTTTGTTGCACAAGAATAGCCTGACTCGACCAGGACAGATCCAAATATATGCAGTTTCTACCTTGTAGATGTGCTCAGCAGCCACAAAGGAGAAGACGGTCTGGATATTGTGCTGACTATGTTTCTTTTTCTAATGTTTGGGCATTCACCCATACATACACATTACTACTTTGTACTTAAAAGGATCAACGTACATAAACTCTCACGGACAAAACGAGCCAAATGTGTACCATTTTGCGGAATAAACAGGGCATAGATTGTTGGAATCTCCATGTTGAAGAGCGCTTTGAGAAACATGTACATGCTCTTCAATGGAAGGTTTCCAGCACTCACCGGCTATCTGCACCTTCCCTCCATCAGCGGCTTTCGGCAGCCTGATTCCCTCAGACACACTGGTCTTGATGCTAGTTAAGATAAAGTTGCTCAGGATGTGCATATTTATATACCCAGAGAGAGTAAATTTAAAATTTTAAGATTAACAACTGTTTACTTGTAAAGAAAAGAAATAGCCTAGAAAATAGCCATAAATTTTCTGCAGTGCCAACATGAAACCTCGTTGGAAACAAACTGGCAATACTATATTACCCACATAAACCATCACTGATATCAGTGTAAGCAGAGGAAAATGTGATACAAAGGCCAAATGCTCGAAGAACAGATTTCTGAACTCACCCATCTAAGTGCAAAGATAGGAGAATCACTTAGAAACCAATGTTCTTGACAGATGACTAAATACACTCTAAACTATGGGCTAGATGGATCTTCAGTCCTCGCTAGGAAGACCCATTAAGTCCACCTCCTATGCTTATCTCATAAAAGTCTCAAAACTGCACCATCAATTTAAAGCTTTTTTCAAGCGAACAGCAACAAAGCCTCTTCAATCCCTAAAGCCACATGTATAAGAAATGCACCCATCTGGTGCCTCAGCCGCTCATTCCCTGCTCCATCCTCTATTGTGGTTTGTCTGGGTTTTCCTCCTCTCCTTCCTTTTCAGGATTCTCTTCCTCTTCTTTTTTCTCCTCCTCCTCTTCATCTTCCTCGGGAGGATCTGCTGGTAGGGGAGGGGGAAGCGGAGTTTTCATCGGACTGAATTGAGGAAATATGTCAGGTCTCCTGCCAGGCTTAGGCCTATCCCACTCCTACAACAAAGTGTCATGATTAGAAGAAAATTACTAGATCACTTCAAGTGCATTCAGAATAAAGCAAACGTAAAGCATAATTTCCTTCGTAGAATTTAAAATGAGCAAAAGGTAGAAATAACTACAAGGATCAGTTAATCATAATCCAATTATAAGAATGTGGCTGAAAATATGTTCAAAAAAAAAATCATAACACAACTCAGGACTAAGATAGTCTTTCATCTTGCAAGCTTGGGGCAACCAAAATGCAGTTTAAAAGCAGAAAATTTTAATTAGACTTCTGGGGGGAATTTAAAAAGAAATTTTTTTGTATCTATATCCCAAAATAATAGAAACAGGTGTACATCGCCATGATAAATGACAAGCGCAGTATAGGTACCTTGAAGTCTTATCATTATCCCCTAGTCCCTGCCTTGATTATTTAACTTACGAATAGTAACTCGAAGGAATTTGTAACCTACCCTTCTTATTCTCCCTAATGCCCCTGCCATAAGTTAGCCCTTTGATGCCAACATCATCCACCGCTTGAAAGGCATGGGCGACATACATCAGTTGGAGGGACCTTGGAAAATGATAAGAGAGCGACATGGACAAGAGATGATGAGGTGATGCAGAATGCAGTATAGAAACAGGAAATAAATGAAATGCTGAGTTGTGCATATGCCACAGCAGGGCAGCAAACATCACCAAATGAAAGTTGTGCACAGATGCAGAAACAGCAGTGGGGGTGGTTGAAAGGGCAGGATTGTGGTTGGGCTACCGAGCACCATTGCCAATCATAAGACATGTATATGGTGTTTCTGCCCCGGCGATGAAAGGGCAGCCAGCCACAGCCAATCTCGTCCTTCCCCAGATCAGTAAATACTAGCCAGATCTGTGTATCGGATCCGTATACCTGATAAGTGCTGGATCCACCAATTTATGATGCAGTTCGGTGCGTATAAGTCCATAGGACAAGGACCTGATATGCACCACCTCACAGGCAGAGCATGCAAAGTGGTAGTACATCGGGGGCAGCTTGATCTGGTAGGATCAACACTGGATCAGCTGATCCAGTCCCTATCCTGCTGATCTGGACTAATCCCAAGGGAATGATTGGGCTTCCCCCCCAGTACTGGATCGGCCTATGCTGATCCCAATACAGATTGGCTGATCCTGCAAACCATGGAACAAAGTGAATGTAACAAGTTCAAGTATAATTCCCATGATAATGCACATGCACATCGCAATGTAGCCTCTCTCTCTCTCTCTCAGTGCTGGATCTGCCAATTTATGATGCAGATCAGTGCATACAAATCCATAGGACAAGGACCAGATATGCACCACTTCTCAGGCAAGGAACATGCAGTGGTAGTGCCAGAGGGCAGCTGATCTGGCTAGTATCGGCTGATCCAGTCCCTATCCTGCTGATCCATGGATTGCAGAATCGGCCGATCCGATCCAGTTCGGGATCGGCCGATTCTTGGATCGGATCGGTACCCACCGATCCGATTCCAGCCGGAACTACCAATCCAGCTGGGACTCTCGGCTGGATCGGTCCGAATCAACCGGATCGGTCGATCCTGGACCGATCCAGGTGGATCGATCAGGGAATCAGTCGATTCCCTAGAACCCGGAAGGGTCCAGAATCGGATCGATTCAAGACCCGATTCCAGACCATTTTCTGGTCCTTCCCACCCCTCATTCTCACTTCCCCCCTCCCCTTCATTGTCTAGGGCTCCGATCCCTTCTTCCCCCTTCTCTTTACCACCATAAAAATAATTTTTCTTCGGGGGGCGTTGCCCCCCTGATACCTCCCACAAGGGGCGCTACTCTGTGTCCCACTGATGATAGTGTAAACATATTAATATATTTCACTATCACTTATATTATCACATATATGGAAGATTCATAATCATAAATATATATTATATACTTAATCTATTTAACTCTCTTCTCTCTCTCTCTCTCTTTTATATAATAATTTATACTTATATGACAGTTTCTTGAAAGAAACTGACGTTGTATGGCATTGTTTGATAGAATGTCATCCACATTAGTTTAATTTTTTAAAAAAAATTATTTATTTCTATGATTTTTCCTGATTTTTTTGATTTTTTGAGAATTTTTATGATTTAAAAAAAATTTAAAAAAATTTGCCCGTCCGGACCGATTCAGGACGCCATTTCTTCCGGAGGATCGGCCGATCGGGACCGATCCGATCCCAATCCGGATCGGATCGGATCCCGATCCCGCGATCCTTGTGCTGATCTGGACTAATCTCAAGGGAACTCCAGGGTCCAAGTATAATCTTCCATCCATCCCCCCTCTCTCTCTAGGATTCGTGCCATAGTATTATTTATTTATGTGGGGCAACTGATCTGGCTAGGATCAGCACGGGATCAGCTGATCCAGTCCCTATCCCACTGATCCAGACCAATTCCAAGGGAACTCAAGGGTCCAAGTATAATCTTCCCCTCTCTCTCGCTCTCTCTCTCTCAGATTGATGCCATAGTATTATTTATTTATGAGATGAATATGCAAGTATTTAAACAACACAGATCAAAAAGATATCTTCACTCTTAATTTTGATGTATATGCAAGTCCTCAAGGTGCCACAAATGTTAATAGAATATTCATAACTTGGAATGGTCATGACATGCACCCAGGGAGGATGATATAATTACCAGCTATTTAATGCACTAGCCACTTCATGTTTCCGTCAAAGCTTCCATTGAAAGGCAAGTGGTGATATAGCGACAAAATGGCCATGGTGAACAAACTAAACCAATAGGAGTCAAAAGAGTATTTCATTTCATTGGCTGGTAATGCATTTTAAAGAAGCAACAGGGGAAGAAATCCAAAAGCATAGCAAACATGAACGCTCTTTCCATGTTTACAAGAATTTAATAGGTAGTAAACGGCATATGAGGGAATAGAATATGATGCAGGTGTCTGCTCTTATCCTTTTCTAAGCAGCCAATCCTATTTTAGTTCCATCTCTTTCATGAGACTCAGACTCCCGTCTTTTGATTATAGTGGCTATCTGCCTATCTCAAAGCTGTTCCATAGATATTTTTCAGATACATTTTGAGGATGATCATTTAGAGCCTGTTTGAATATGGATTTAACTATGCTAGTTAAGTGATTCATGAATTTAGATGGAGGTCTAGCTCTTTTTTTATTCTGAATTGGCTTATGCACGCAGGTCCAGCATGGCCAACTCCTTCCACGCTTAGAACTAGAAATCAGCTTAAACTGTACATAAATTATTCAACCCTGAAACACCTCATTCAAGTGACAAAACTAGAATCGCGGTTCAATGCTAACAGAAATTAATCCTTATTTGCCTAACACATTAGTCCTTGGAATTTTTCATTTAAAACTCTTGTCAATATAACACCTATGTTCTCGAAGGCGTGAGGCATTAGAGGCTAGGAGGGCCTTGCCTCATCTTAGGCACTTGTGGAATAATATATTTTAATATATATTTGTATTTTATTATTTTACATGTACATATACTAATCATTAATAACCGTAGTAGTCAAGATGACAAGCCACCCAAGGCATTTGAAGGATCCTTCATCGCCTAGGTGGTAGGGCAGTGAGAAGCTTGTTGACTGCCAAAGGAGATAAAGAAGAGAAGAGTGGGAGGCAGGGTCTGCTGTTTTTTTTTTTGGGGGGGGGGGGGTTGGCTCACCAGAAGAAGAAAAGGAAGGGAAGAAGAAGAAGAATAGGATAGAAAAAAAAGGGTGCCGGAAACCAGGGGTGAGGGTGAGAAGGAGATTGGGAGGTTAGGCTCGCCAGAGAAGAAACAAGGGGGGAAAAAGAATGTACATGCACAGGACGGAACTGTGGCATCAGTGTTGATTGGTGACAACTAGATGACTATAGTTGTTGAAAAGTCTACGAGGTAGGGCACAGGATGGGGTACAAAATCAGGGGGAGAGAGGGCTTGTTCGAGCACTCAAGATGACAGGGTTTTCTATGCCACCTTTACAAGGCCAAACTGGCAGGGGTAGGAACTGGTTTGTCCACCTGGACAGGCCAGTCCAGTCCACCCACCTAGGCATCCAGTAGACGCTCAAGCAGCCAAGGCGGCTGCCTTTCATAGGCCCAATTAGGCAATGGGCCTAGGCATTTATGAGAAAACAACTTCGCAGCTCGGAGACGCCACCTACGCATCAGCCTTGACAACTATGCTAATAACAATATAAATCTGAAATTGATATAAAACATCATTTTTTGATGGTAGACAAGGCCATAGTTCATTTTATTGCATGAAAAGAGATGTACAAGAGGAAAGTAAAATCAAAACAACATAATGACTACTACCAAGATAGTAGCAGGCTAGCAGCCCAGAGACCTAAAGTAAAATGGTTTACATAGGTTAAGTTTGACTCCAATAGAACTCCAAACCGAATATGATCTGGAGTACACAAAAGACCAGTCCTCGATGAAGTAGGTCATGCATTGAAATATTGTTGCCAGGTTCTCAAACTTCTCCTAAAAAATCCCTTTGTAATGTGCATTCCAAATGGTCCACAACATCATCGGTAGTAAGAGCTTCCAAATGGCTTCATCCTCCTTCCAATGCCTTAACTTCCCCCATTGAACTAAAAGAGAATGGACATCCTCTAGAGGTGTCAACAGGCCGGGCCTGAAGCATGCTCGATTAAAGTCCAGTCCAAAATATATGGGGCTGGCTGAGCCTGCAAAAATCATTAATTTGTCCCAACCTACCCCAGCATGGCCCAAAGTTTCTATTTTATAATTATATTATTATTAAATTTAATAAACTTAATTATTTAGAATAACACTACAAAGTTGATAATAACTTAAATTAAAATATATTTTGAATGAGTAAAAGTGATATTCTTAATTAATTTATGCCATAAAAGTTGAGGCCTGTTAGGCCATTTAAACCCACTTTGGCCCAGTTGATTACCTGGTTAAGACCTGCAGGTCAAAATCTAGGGTCCTTATATTGGCCCACAGCTTGTTCGGTCAGCAAGATCGCGGGATGGCCCAGCCCATTGCCACCCCTACTCATACCTAGCCCATTGAATGTTCCAACCTTTGAAAAGAATGAGCCACAAAGAGTTGATAATGCCGCAACTTGAGAACAGATGGTCCATATACTCAACAAATGTTCTGCAGAAAACACATCTTGTAGCTTGTACCTGGAAAATACTGGAATTGAACCTTGAGTGAGAACCCTTCCTCTGTAAATTTTCCACAAAAAGTAACTTGATTCTCACCGGCAGCTCAGTAGTCAGGTATGCAAATCAACTTCCACCAATCCACTTTCAGACCACCACAACATAATTTTTGACCAATAAACTTAACTAAAAAGCTACTATTCTTGATTGGGATCCAGATATATGTCTTCCGGATCATTTGTGTGCTTGTAGTCATTGAGTGAACCCATCAGTTCAGCATATTAGCAATTTCAATTTCCTTAAGGTCCCTTCTGAACAAGATTGACCAATTATTTCCAGATGTCCAAACAGAGTGAACACTACCTTCCCCGTCTGAATTCTGATGTAATCACGTATAGTCTGCAAAACCTCATTGCCCGCAGCTGAAACCCGCCCAAATATCCATCCAAAAATGAGTTAAGGGGGTCAGCACCGCCAGTGAGAGAGTGGGAGGAGATAAAGGAATTGAGCTGAAAGAGAGGGGGGATAGTGGGTCAGAAAGTGCTGAGGGAGGGGGGAGAGAGAGATAGAGGATTAAGGGGGTTGATAGTTCCGAAGGAGAAAAAAATTATTGAAAGCGTACAGGGTTGGGCAAGGATGAGATAGAGCTATTGCCTTGGGTTTCTTATCCGATTGAGATTCTTATCCGCTTTGGGTTGACTCCAAGATGAATAAGACATGCAAGACAAGCCAAGCAATCACTTAGGTGGGATAGGCAATCGCCTCAAGCAATCACGGCTAAGGCAAGATGCCTAGCCATTGCCGCGCTTCATCGCCTAGGTAACTGAGGCGATGGCCTTCGATAACATACTGCAACACCTTTTCTTTGCTCTTTAGTCTCCACTAGAAATAACAAAGAGTTCGTTAAGAGGGCTGAAATTTTACAAGGCAAAGATCAGTATAAGTACGGGTGGCAATGGGTTAGGCCAAGCTGCGGACTTGCAGGCCAAGTTGGCCGTGGCCCGTGGGCCAATACTAACATACATGTCCAAGGTTTTGGTCCACGCCCACGGCCTTAACCAAGCCATCAATCAGGCCAAATGGCTGAAGTGAACCAAACAGACCTCTACCCATTGATTGCAGAATCGGTGGAATCGGTCCGATTCCGACCGATTCCGGAATCGGATCGGTGGAAGGACCGATTCCGGGAAGAATTCCGCGGAATCGGTCTGAATCGCCTGGAATCGGTCGGAATCGATCCGATTCCACCGATTCCTTGTGGAATCGGCCGATCCGACCGATTCCGTCGGAAGACCGCGTCAACTGGACCGGTTCGATTCCCGGTTCGATTCTGGACCGGGAATCGAACCAGGGCCGGAATCGACCCACGGCGGTCGATTCCGTCGATCCCACGGTGGCAGAAGGGAGATCCGGCGATTCCCAGGAGATTCCGGCGATTCCAGCGTCGATCCCAGCTCCCAGCATCGATTCCGGGCCGATTCCAGCGATTCCAGCAAGGATTCCACCGATTCCGGCGATTCCGATGGCGATTCCGACGATTCCGGCGATTCCAAACAACGTCTTCAAGGGATTCCGCCGATCCAAGCTCGGATCGGCCTCGAATCAACCTCTTCTTCGATCTTTATAAGGTTTTTGGTAAGATTTCTTCGCCGAAAACTTCGTACGTCCATTCTTACGCGTTTCCGACGAGTCCGAGCGTCGTTAAACATTGTGATTTCCGACCGAACAAGTCCGTCCAAGTTTTGAACTATCCGTTTAAGTCCATTTTGCACGGGAAAAATTCTGGATATCCCGTACGTCTATTTTTACACGTTTCCGACGACTCCGAGCAGAGTTAAACTCGGTGATTTTTGATCGAACAACTCTGCTCAAGTTGTTTGAACATCGATTGGATGTTCTTTGTACGGGAAAAATTTCGGATACCCCGTACGTTAATTTACAACCATTTCCGGCATATACGTAACCCTTTAAACATACCGAATGGTGTGTTACTTGGGTTGTCTGCTTCCCGAACAGCGTCTAAAGCAATTTTTATGTTATCTAATCATTTTTAGTGCATTGTTTACAATTTTTGCAGATATAAGCAATGGCCGATCAAGGTGATGCAGTACCAGCACGTGCTTCCGACGTGGGTTGGGAACACGGGCACATGGTAGACCCAGTCAGGAAGAGGGTACAATGCAAATTGTGTGGGAAGGAGATGAACGGTATTCCGGCTGAAACAACATATTGCCGGAACAGGTGGGAATGTCAAGAATTGTGACAAGGTGCCCAGGGAGAAGAGTGAGGAGATGAGAGGCTACATGACAGGTAGAGCCTCTCAACGGGCTGTTAGGATCGAGCAGAGGGAGGAATTGCACGACGAGCTACTCCAGAGGAGGAGGGACCGCGATTTGCCTACCTCGAAAGGGAGAGGCAAGGGGAAGACACCAGCTGAGCCGGAGCCAGAGAGCGAGGAGGAGTCAACATACTCCGAGCTTGGACGTGCTAGGCACGCTAGCAAGCGTGCATTTGCTGAGGAGGAGGACAGGAGAAGGGGAGCAGGAGAGTCTGGGTCCAGAGTTGACCCAGCTTTGGGCCGATCAGCATCGGCTCGCCCTACCCGGGACCGAGAGCCTGACCCCAGGAGACAGGAGCCTACTTCCAGATGATGGTGGATGCCGTGGGTGAGGCTGGACCGGGTTTGCAAGCCCCGGGTAGCCGACATATTTACGGCATTGGGCTGGGTAAGGAGGTCCAGGAGTTGAAGGAGTTGATGGATGATTTTAAGTTAGTGTGGAAGGAGAGGGGTTGCACAATTATGTGCGATGGGTGGACAGGTATCACCAAGAGGAGTATGATAAACTTCTTGGTGTACTGTTCTAAGGAGACAACATTCTTGAAGTCGGTAGATGCTTCTGGGAAGATAAAAAATGCCGACTTCCTTTTTTCTCTGATAGATGCGGTGGTGGAGGAGATCGGGAAGGACAATGTGGTTCAGGTTGTCACTGACAACGAACCATCATATAAGACGGCTGGGAGAAAGTTGATGGAGAAGAGGAAGCACATGTTCTGGGTGCCCTGTGCAGTACATTCCATTAATCTCATATTAGAGGATATAGACAAGGAGGATGGTGTATTCACACTTGTCAGGCAGGCGCAGACGATCACATCATTTATTTATTCTCATCCCCGCCTGCTACATATCATGGGATCACACACAGGAGGGCACGATCTTGTTAGGCCTGGTCCGACTCGATTTGCTACGAATTTCATTGCGTTAGAGAGTCTACACCGGCACATGCATGCATTGGTTAGGTTCACACAGTCCGAGGAGTATTATAACTATATGGTGGACAACCTGCATGACAAGAAAGATCAGTTGGAGATTCTTGTCAGGTCTAATAAGCAGATCACTGACAAAAGGTTCTGGGAGAGGATTGCCTACTACTTGGCAATCATTGAGCCACTGGTAGTTGTCTTGAGGTTGGTAGACTCAGATGACAGGGACCAGATGGGCACGTTGTATGATGCCATGGACCGGGCAAAGCTGAAAATAAAAGAAAAAAATCCCAGAGGTTACAAAAAGTGGTGGAAGATCATAGATGACCGATGGGACAAGACCTTGCACCACGATGTCCATGCTGCAGGTAACTTGGTTAAAAAAATATTTTTGCTGAATAATTGTCTTATTCTTATTCATAATGTTATATAATAAAATCTTGCAGGATATTTTTTGAACCCCCGCATCCAATATGGAGGACAGGTGGTGAACGACAACGAGGTGATGCGGGGTACACTTGCTATTATTCAGCGTCTGTGCCTATCTCAACAGGACAGGATAGAGGCTGAGATAGAAGTAAGTTGGAGTTCATTCAATACCTTAGAGTAGCCTTACCAAGCAACTAATGTCTTTTTTATAAATTTTTCAGATACAGAAGTATAAGATGAGGGTCGACGTATACTCAGATGCTGATATGAAATATTCAGTTGACAAAGTGTCACCTGGTATAGTAATAGCTTGATGAAGATTTTATTTTCTTTTCATATAAGTTATGGAAGATGATGGGCTAATTGTTTACCTTTTCTCTTCTTGTTTTTTTCTTGCAGCTGAGTGGTGGGTTCAGGTGAACACCAGGAGTGGATAGAATCCACTTGCTGTCATCGGTATCAGGATACTCAGCCAGAGCACCAGTTCCTCCCATTGTGAGAGGAACTGGAGTACATTCAACCTGATACATACGAAAAGGAGGAACTGGTTGACCTCAGACCGGCTGGAGAAGCTGGTCTTCTGTCATTACAACATGAGGCTGTGCATAAAGAACATCAAGGGTCGACAGAAGATCAGCGAGGAGCGATTTGCACGATTCACATGTAGTCCATACGAGCAGAGGCATTCCTCCGCCACACCACCACCCGAGGAGGTGGACATGGATAAGATATTCCAGGAGGAACATGCACTTGCCTCCTGGATAGAGGAGAGGGAAGCCAGGGATCATGCAGCTGAGTTTGATCCCGATGACCGTGCATGGGCTGAAGGAGAGTTGGATGGTGTTGAAGCCGAGGAGGATGCTCCAGCTCCACCTCCACCTACTTCTCAGGCTCAGGCAGGGCCTTCTTCTGCCCCAGCAGCTATGGAGCAGCCACCTACAGCTTTAGCTCCGCCTCGGCTCCGGCTCGGGCCCCGGCGGCCGCCACCCGCCCCATTCGCAGTCCGGGGAAAACGAAAACAAAAGTGACTGCACGGAAAATGGAAGGATTTGCAAAGTTGAAAAAAACCTTGGGTTCTGGACCTTCTGGTACTTCAGAGATGGCTGAAGAAGTGAAGAGAAGGAAGCTAGAGGTCAAGCGTCCTGTCAACCCAGATGACAGCACGCAGGCTCCTTCTCACTCCTCAAATGATGATGACGAGGAGTGCATACCAGCGACGCAGCCATCGGCAGCAGCCGAGTCTCTTGATTCAAGGCATCCAAAGCCGTATTACATGCTGGATTCGGATACACCTGATTGTTATATACAGGAGCCACAGTATCCAGCATTTGGCCAGGCTGACCAGCAGTGGATTACACCACTAGATCCACCATCCTCTGCTTACGTCCCGGTCGTCCCGCAGTCCGATCCATACGACCTTGATGGCATGGCATCGGCATTATTTTCATATGGATATGGTCCCGGACAGCATACAAGACTGAGCACGAGGGAGGAGCGTCAAGCGCAGCAGGGAGAGGAGGAAGACCCGTATCTATATCCTAGATATTGGTAGTAGATTGATATGATGTAAATTTATATTTTTTTTCATGATGTATCAACTCTTTGATTTTTGAATCAATGGAATATGTACTTAACTTCAATTGGAGTTCATTAGTATTTATTCGATGTGGTCCTGTGGATGAATGCATTGGTTATTTTTAAAAAAATTTCTAACTCATTTCCTATTTTTTAGAATTTTTCTGAATTTTTTGAATTTTTTTGACAAAAAAAAATAAAAAAAAAACTGATTCCGGGCCGATCCGGAATCGATTCCCTTCCCAGGGAGACTGGGCCTTAATTGGGCCAGTTTCAAGCCAGGCAGGCCCGGTCCATGCTATGTATAAGCATTACTTCATCACAATCTTCAGATGGATTCCAATTCCAAAAATGTGATGTGTCATTTCAAGTTTCATCAAGGTTGGATATGAAGTACCAGAATTTACTGCAAGTACAGTCAGTGGTCTCAGAATTTAGGTGGAAGGCAAAACATATCTACTTAGCCATAGCACATGGTGGAGTCATCCACAAGATGTATGTTGTTTTATCTTTGTAGAAGTTGCTCACATGTTTTCTTTCGAAGCTGGTCAACAGACAAGTTGCTCAGGTGTTAATAACTATAATAACAATGAATTGTATTTTAGGCGATTTGATTTCATTCACTTTAGCTTTCCTAGGCTATTTATTTCTTTTCGGTTACAAACAATTCATAACTAGGTGTCTTCCCAACAATTTACAAAATAGAGCACTATTCACAGAAGCTTATACGACGCATAGCCTAGAATCTGGGATTTGTCCGGCAACAACCACTGTAAGTATGCTCTACTGGATATGCATTAGGTGACATAGAATGATTTTATAAACTACTCTTTATAACAAATGAAAACGACTTTATGGACCCTTAGTTCACTTACAACTCCTAATGGCGCGGGTTAAACCCAAAATCTTCGCTTTCCTGCTCCTTCACCCGCTATAAACACGGTTAAACACTGATAACTAAAGAATAGCACTATTCGGTTATGCTAACGTCACAAATTTGAGCAATCTCTGTAGAAAAATTAAGTGTCTTCTCAAGGATACAACTCGAAGGTATAACTTCTCTAAACACAGAAACTTCTTTGCAAAAAAAAACCGAAAGAAGAGGACACCCGCATGAGCAACTTATACACAGAAGCACAGACGCGCACAAACATGGAGAGTGAGGGGAAGGACGTACTATTGGGAAGTCGAGAGGCGAGCGGCGGGTGATTTTCTCCTCTTCGGGGGCCATACACACCACGCCACTCCACGCCCTACCCCTCCGCCTCCGATCCCGACCGCAGGGAGGCCGCGGACGAAGCAAGGAGAGGACCTCTCTACCTTGAAGGGCGGCGCAATTACCGCTACTGCTGCAACCTGTGAGACCGTACCTACGCTCCTCGCCTCCGAGGGCTTTCCTTGCCGCAATCGGGTGCGCCAAAGAGGGCGGCGCCGCAGAGAGGCACCACGACGGCGCCATCAGACTTCTCCTTCTCCCCGCCCTCTATCCACGCAAGTCCGGCGGCGGGAGAGTGCTAGACGCAGCCTCGTACCGCCTCAATTCCTGTCTCAGAAACCTCCCTATCCACCACAGCGAGCTCTCGCCTCTGGCGGTTCTGCGAGCGGCCTCATCCAGAAAAAATAACCTCTACCCGAAGAAGGTGTTTTCCGTAATTGTACCGCAAGCCAAGGGGACCGCTAATAAAGTTGCTGGAGCATTTTATTTTGGGATTTTTTAATACATCCATTCTTAAAAATATTTTATATTTTAAATGTATATTTATAACCTTGAAAAAAAATTTGAACTTGATGATATCTTAATTGGTTCAAAAATAATTTTTATCAACTTTTAACATTAAACTTAATCTCACTTAATCTAACTTATTTCAACATATTTTTATTAATTCATTTTCCTCTTTCTTTTCGAACACACAAACCCTTTCCTAAAACACACACTCTCTATCTCTAAGAGAAAGATAAAGTCTTTTAACAATTTTATTGAACGTTAAAAGTAAACCTTAAAATTAACGAGCTTATTCTATATATATTATAATAAAAATAAATCAAGATTTTAAAAAGTTTAAAATGTTTATAATACATATTTAGAATATCAAATAATTTTAGAGATTGATATGCAAAAAGACACTTTTTTAGGTTCTTTACATTTTAATCTTTTCACTTGTAACGAAGGATAAAAATTTTCATTTATGCAATTTATACTGATTGATCTTTTACATGAGAAATTAGTTTCGTACCTTGTCAAATATCGTAAATTATATATTAGTCCTCGTAAATACCTGAAATTTCTAAACCCAAACCGAAAATGTTTATATAAGATTTATTAAGTTTACATTCAACTCCGGAAGACTAATATACAGCATTTACGTACTTTTAGGGATTGAAATGCAAATACGCAAGGTATTAACGTCAAAATTTTAAATCGCTGAACTAGATAAGTGCACACAAGAACGCTCTCTTTTTTGGTCAGAGTAGAACGCTCTTAATAATATTAAAATTGATGCTTGAATATCCTTCTGTCTTTTCTTTTTCGTACCCTTTCATCATTTGTTTGCAGTTTTTTATTAGATTTTGCTGGTCTGGCAAGACATCTGATACGCCCTGAGTCTTATCAAGTGGTGAATATATACACATTTGTATTAATTTTTATTAATTTTGCCATGCGTGATAAATGATCTCAGAGAAAAATGAACAAGGATTCTTTTCCCTTTGATTTACCATCTCACTTTTTATTTTTATATTTTCGGTATATCAAAAAGGTTAAACAAGAACTGATATATCCAATCGAAGACTAGACAAAAATACATTTTCCCCAAGGTTTAATTAGCATCTAATAAAAGAAATCCTGAAGCGCTTGTTATGACCTTCCTAAGCGGCCATTTTGATCAAGTAGGCAGATAGGAGGGTAAAGCTGCATCTATTTCTTCCCTACTTAGAACATCTTTTATCACCCAAAAATCAAAATCAAGAGAAGGGGATTTTCTTCAAGGACTTCAACAGTCTCCTGACTCACTATCTTTACAGGCTGCTGAAAGAAAACATTTTCATGCACCCAATGCCCAATAGCTTTAAAAAATGCCTACACAAGGAAGCTGAATGTTTTTGTGACCTAGGGCTTTCACAGGCTAAATGCCAACCCTGTAAGTAGAGTGCAGAGCTGTTCTTCCCTGCAGCAATGCCAAAGAAAGAGATTTTCTCAGACACCAAGACCCTATGAAGAGCACCACAAAATTCTTCAACAATTTTGCCCCAACTCCTGCGAGACTCCTCCAACCTTATCCACTCCTTGCAGGCCAGTACTATCAAACTTAGTCCCCGCGCTACCTGCTAGGCTCACGGTCTCCCCTTCTTCAACGTAGTAGATAAAATTGTTCTTCACTTACCTTTGGCAGCCATATAGGGGCCTGATTCACCATATTCAATGGGTAGCAGCTCCATTGAACAACACTAGCACACAATGAATATGAATAATTCAATTGGATGACATCTTTCATTTCAGAGAATTCCACCACGTGCAGATTTACTGAATGCTACGTTATGTTGCATACGCTATAAAAGTTTTTGATAGTGCATTCACTCTCAAAAAGATAAGAAGAAAAACATGCATGGAATGAATTTACAAAGATCCAGTCATTTCAAATTCACAACTTTCTTTCGTGCAATGTGATAAAAGCAAGCATCTTTCGCTTCCCACACTTCTCAATTACGATAAGTAATCTTCTTGTTGCTTCACAGCGGCGAGGGAAGACAGAAATATCGCAGACACATTATCCAACAGTTCTCTTCTTGTGCAGGTCCAATTACTGAAATAACAAACAAAAAAGTATGCATGGGAATCAGTCTAAACAAGAAGAAAGATGGACTTCAGAAAGCACAAAACCTACTAGACTGGTACGTTCATAGTAACATCACATCAACTCACCTCAGTGTAGCAATCCTGTTTGGCAATAGCCTGAGTTGCGATATCCACATTAACTGAACAGGATATCTTACCCTGAATAAAAATAATAAAAAGATAAAATTAGACATACGGCCAAAGTAAAGCTGGGCAATTTTTTTCCAAGTCCTACAAAGACCTAACCCCAAAATTCCTAATATGTTACAGACTTACAGTTGCATTCTTTCCAGGGGAGAATGTTACATTTTTAAACTTTCAAGGCAAAAGAAGTCTATTGTTCCCTTACAAAATAACCATAGCATAAGCATAACCAAACATTTTGTAATACATCATTTTTCTGATTTTTGTGTGAACAATAACTACTAGATGTAGCACAACAAACCAACACAATAATCTAGCTAGCTCTCCTTACAATTCTCTTTCAGTGATTATTATCAGTTGGATCAAAAAATGAAACACATGTATGGACTACGCTCAAAAAGAAGTCTCTCATGAAAATTTCTCATGTTGTGACTTGACTAGAACTTCAAACAGCTTGTCTTTCAGTAAACAAAGAAGATAGTGTTCAGTTCTCTATCTTCCTCAAACACTATCAAACCTACTTCAACCAACAGCCATTTCCAAGCTAACTACACAACCAAGAAATGTCTCGAGACTAAAGAAGTACTTCAAAGTTATATGGTGTTGACTAAATTAGAAAGTCAAGAACAACAGTACCAACAATATAAGAAAGAAGTATATCTTTCTGGTTCTGATAACATGGTGTATACCAGCAAATGATGTCCTGGACAGCAGAACTGCAGATGTGGTATTAGCAGGATGAAACCCACGGTTGTTGGTTCTATGAGACAGGCCTTTTCCTAGCCATCAGTTAATTTAGCCCAAGAAATTAACATCAGCAAAACTCACAAGTCGAAGGAGCCTGAATGTAGGGGTTAAAATATGATTCCTTAAAGTTTACAGGGATCAATTATGAAGTTTCAAAAAATATGAGTGATTATTTGTTTAGAGACATTTAAAGGGAGTTAAAACCAAATTTCCAGTAATCAAGCTATCTCTCACCCTTCGAAAAAAATTATCTACTTGATTCCTTGTGTCACTTCAGATTTACACCCCACTCTTTCCCAGTCTCTGCTATAAGTTTGCTCTTTCCATTTCTCTATTCCCCTTCCCAACTTTCTCTCTCTCCCACTGTCTACCCGTCTCCCCCTCCCAGCTCGTCTTCCCCCTTTCCTTTTCATCCCCATCTAAGTTGTCCACTTTTAAGTCCTCCCCTCTCCCACAGTCTGCCTCCCTCCTTCCCCACTCTCATTAACTGAACTAAATGGTAGACTCCCAGTTTTTCTCCCTCCCTCCCACAATCCCCCTCCCCCTCACCTCTCATACAGTCCCCATGATCCTCAGCTTTCTTATATAATTTCAAGCACCTAATGTGTCCACTTCAAGTGTCTCAGGCAAGAGCAAGACAAGGCCCTTCCTTTCCACGAGTGCTTCACACCTCAGATAAGATAGATCACCAGCCACTGCAATGCCAACCAGCATATTCTTAAGTATTCAGGTTCTACCGCTTTCAGTGTATAGAGCCTAAAGACTTTGATGGACCTACCAATGTACTGCATGCTGTTAGACTCTCTGAGCAAGGTGCTTAAAACACAAAATCTTGCTTTCAATAGGAGTAAGTATGCTCGTTCTCGAGTAAAGGAGAAAAAGAAACAGTCGAATCAACCCTAGGTGCACAAACAAATAGATCTCATCACTAGTTGACAACAAGATCTACTATAGATCCACGGTACGAACCCATCCTTCTGATGTCCAGCAGAATACAGAGAGTATCGAAAGTATTCGAAGGTCGGCAACTATGAGACAGCTACCTATAGCACACAAAGAGGAAGCAATTAAGGATGACAAAATTCCGTACACGAAAGTCGAGTCGACATACTCAACGCAGCTAATTATCCGGAGTGTGAAGGAGAAACAAAACTCGATGTTGAAATTCATCGAAGGAAACAGCAAATCGGGGCCACCTCGAGGGGAATGTCGAAGGCGAAGGCGTGGAGCTTCCCCTCCACCTGCGTCACGGTGTCGAATGGGATCATCCCCCGAGCCACATCCTCAATGAGAAAGAAGGCGTCTTGGAGAACCCGGACCCCGTCCAGTCGTAGTCGCGCATCCACGTATGACACCCCCCTCGCCCTCACCCGCCCGCCATCCGCCGTCACAGTCCCTAGACGCCGCCCACGGTACCCGATCCCCACCTTGATCTCGTCGTAGTCGAGCGAGAAGAAGTCGGGGTTGCGCACGCGCACCTTGAGGTCCATGTCCACGTCGAGGGAGGGGGCGCCGCGGCGGTCCGTGGAGACGTGTACGCCCCGGATGGCGAGCCGGGCCAGGCTGATGTCGGGATCGGATGGCCAGACGAAAAAGGCGCCGGCGCCGAGAAGCACGACGGCAGAGAATATGGCGAGAAGGGAGGAGGAAGATAGGATGGAGTCGCAGCAGCCAAGGCTATACCGGCGGCGGGGGCGCCGTGTGAGGAGGGGAACGAGGAGGTAGGGCTGAGCCGGAGGCTCCGGGTAGCGTATCCCTACCGGAACGCCGTAGGACGGGGCAGAACGGGGGAGGAGGAGAGGCGCCTCCTCGGGAGCGCCCGGCGGTGGCGCTGCTCCGGGCTTCGCCATCGGAGGTCTGAGATGCGCCGGCGCCGCCGTCCCCGTCAATAATTAGGCGTGCTTCACAAAAAAATCGGTCCAAGTGCTCCTTTTGTCGTACGCCGCGGCGCATTGCGCCAATAGTATTTTATGTTTTTAATAAATAAATTTATAAAATGTTTGGTTAGATGATAAATTAAATTTTCTCCGCAAAAAAAAATTAAGACTTGCTGTAAAAAATGTCTGATAATCATGATAAAACTTTTGTTCAGGACTTTTATGTACGTTTCTGGATCCCCTATTTTTATTTTTAAAATTCTAAAATAATTTTTTTATTTCATTGGTATGCTCACGATTATTATTTCTTACCCAACTCATAAGAAAATATCGCACGATTATTTTTGACTCAACTCTTGAGCTTGAAAAAATACTGTATATATATCATCCTGACCATTATAAAATACGTATAGGAAGTATTAATATAATTACTTTACAGAATAAATTAAGAACTTAAATAGAACAACTAATAATTTTATTCTTTAATTATATTTCCTTTGGACCCTATACATTATCTAATTTTAAAACCATTATATCTTGAAATGAATTAAATCACATCTTAGAGTGGATTTATTTGCATCATATATATGTACAAGTGTACATCTTCAGCTTGTCCTAATTAGGGTAATCCTAGATGAATTAACATGAGTAATTCTCTAAGTCACAAAGATCCACATAGCCCTTGCACCTGTATTCATGGAATGTCTACTTACTACACTAGATAGCAAAAGTCTCAAAGCATGAGTTTACCAACTAAATCATCTAATTACCAAGGATATCCAAAAGGTTCAATATCTATCATCCATGAACTGATAACTAAGACCTCTAAGTGGAGGAGAAATCAAGTAAACTTACTAGCATGTAGGTCAAACTTTGTTAAGACACAAAAAGTGTTAGAAAAATGTAAATACCCATAGGAAGGAAAATGTAAACCAAAAATTATTGCAAATCAAATAGCTGATGCAAAAATAAATAAAAAATTAACAGCTTCTGAAAGATGCAAAAGGGCATAAAAATAACATCTCTTTTTCATCTACTTAAAAAATATGGCTGCCAGATTACCAAGCAAACATAGGAAAAAAGGCACTTTTACATACTATTTATAGACTTAAAACTAGAGAGAGAGAAAGTACCTTGATGGGGATATTGATAGAGAAGAAGTGAAATTTAGACCCAACTTCAGCAGCTATCTCCAACGGAACATGGCCACCTATCCTGCCATCATCCTGCTCAAGCAAACCTCCATGATCTTGGTTTCCACTGAGCTTAATTGTAGCTTCAACATATGACATGCTCCTTGGGCTCACAAAGACTGCACTTCTTGTTGTAGATCCTAGCCTTTTGCCATTGTACCCAATAAATATTGACACCAAATTATAGCTGTGTGGGACAAGGTCTTGGTTCCTAATCCTCACCTTAATATCCATGGAGGTATCAAGGAACATGATGGTGTCTTTGCTCCTAGAAATGTTCATGTGGTTTAAATGAACATGAACAACTTCAATCTCAGGATGAGAGGGCCAGAGAACTAAGCCCACTGCAATAAGGAAGAGTAGCACTACAAGGATGATGAGGTTAGCATGGTAAAATATGCAACAAACTGTGATGTGGGAACGGGCATTTCTAGAACTAAAAGGGACAACAAGATAGGGCTTTTGCTCACAATCTTTGGTAGAGGGTTGGCCTTCTTTGGGTAGAAGCTGGTCAGCTACCTCTCCTTCTAGCTTGGTCATGACTGAATGGAAGCCTTATTGCAAAGTCTAGGGGAGCCCAGCTTGTTGTTCTCTTATATAGGCTCTCTATTTTATGTTGAGAGGGGTATTATTGTGTATAGTGAAAAAAAAATACATAAGCATCTGTTTTATTTTTCTCATGATTCATGTGAGAAGATGTTGGAACTTTCAGAATGCCATGAGAAAATGTGAATATTAATGAAATGAGTTTATTGGGAAACATCATGAAGTGACATTCACAGATGCCATAGTTTGGGTTTTTATGTGAAAGCAATATTTTCCGATTACAATACATTCTCATCTGAGGATGATGATGATGTAATTATGATTCTTTTGATGCAGAGAGATGTCAATATTGATGGTTACCTCTTCACAAATGCAACATGCATGTATTTACGAATATGTAGCTTCAAGGAACTTTCCCATGATAGGGAAAGCAAGACAGAATGTGTGGTGGGTAAAACCAAACATGGAGAAGCTTTTCACTCCCAAAACATGATAATAAAAAATTTGTTTTTATACAAGCTCATTTTATTCATTTTTAATATACTTCCATGATAAAGTTATGTATTAGTTCATTCCCAAAACCCTACATACTAACTTGGTAAATACCCAAAAGTCACTTTTACTACTTCACAAAGAAATCCTATACCGGTTTGGTTAGAGTATCGAAAATGATACTATGTCAATTTTGATATTAATATTTATAGAGAATAGAATATCAATATCAAATTTGATGCAAGTGAACACTTGTATTATATGTCATGTTTTGTTTGTAGCAAGAGTTTCGATATTAATATTGATAGTCAAACACTTATCGATGACTTTTAACATTATTAAATTCAAATTAACTTGATAGTGACAGAGATATTCCATATAATTACCAAACATGGCGAAGTGCTGTTCTACCATTCTTAAGGTATATATATGCTCCACAGGGAACCACTTTATCACGTTTATATTGCCAAAGAAAAGGACAATGGGATACTAAGATTCCCAATTGCAAAATAATTGAGTAAAGCCCAACCTTAAAAACTACTCAAGTGATTAATGAAGTGAAGCTCTTGGAATATCCCTTGTACATTATCAGTTCCTTCATGTTCTTGTATTACACTCCATGAATGTTTTGAAGGTAGAAAACACTAACAAAATATTCACCAATCCTGTACGAACTCATAATAATTTAAGTACTAATAAGAAGGTATCATTCTTATGTAGAACGTGCTCCTTTGTCATTGTCCAAGATAATGGATATATATATATAAAGATTGATAGGTGGAAATGAAGAGAGCTCCACATGATGGAGATGGATATCTAAGATAGCACCATCAAGCAGATTATTTTCTCACCATATAAACATGGTGAGACTGAGATAGCAGATGACAACAAGGCTACATGTTTATAATTGGTTACTTGGCCTAGCCCATAATGTTGTCAAGTTACTGAAGCTTGTTAAGCAACTTATCAACATGTTTCTAGTGCTAGCTTGGTTACTGATATTAGCATTCCTTTAAATTATATATATGTACATAAAAGATTTTGGTATCTCGCTGCCAAATGCTTGGAGTTCTTGATTCATTGATAGATATTAAAAATAATGGTCGAAGAAAGAAAATTTTAATAATAGATTTAGATTTACTTTTGTGGGTTCTTCTTGTTAAGTCCTATAAAATTGTTTCATGAAACATAAATTTTGTCGCTGGATGGTACTCAATCATTTTTCATTTTATTCTACACTCATTCGCAAGAGTGGCTCACAAGTATAAAGCTCGCATTTTTATGCTTTCATGGGGACGTCAACATTTCAGTATTTGATGATTGAAAGAACGAGAATATTATCAGGTGCATATATAATTTCTTTCTTAAATCTCAATAGAAGAATTTAAGAGACTTCCTACACAAATTTTTAAATATATATATATATATCCAAACTAAAACGCAAAATAACTAGTAATAATAATATTATTCACATGTTTTCGATGGCAGTTCGTGCGTGGCAAGTTGAAGATAGTTACTGAGCTGAGATGATGCTACTCCTCTCACATAGGGATTGAGAAATTAATAAAATGACAGTAAAATAAAATATGATGCAGTACATGTTAGTAATATGAGGTAACGTTTTTTTTGACTTAATCTGAAATTTTGAACTCTTGATTTCATGTCCAGTCTCTTAATTTACAATAAAATTAAGTACTTGATTTAATTAAGATATTTATACATTAATAAATTTAGTATTTATTTAAAGATTATATGTGTTACATTTTACACTCTACAAAAGATGGTATTTGTAAAGCAAAAGGTTAAAATATACACCTGATTTTTAAGAGATTTATTAAGATGTACACGTATGTTTAGATGTTAATTAAGACAAAAAAAATTCAAACACTCTGAATCTGCCAGCCTCACCCAATCAGATGTTGGGAATTGATTAAATCTAACGAAACAAAACCAACGGTGGTGCTTGTTTTATGGCCTGTTTGTTTTGAGTATCAAAATTGATACAATATCAATTTTGATATTGATATTTTAAGAAGATGTAATATCAATATCAAAAGTGATAGTATCAAGTTTCTTTAAGCGTTTGGTAATGTTATATCAATACTAAAATTGATATTAGGTGTTTGGTAATACAATATCAATATGAAAATCACTATGAAATATATTGATTAATTAGCATCAAAATTATATTTTAATACCAAAATTATTGTTAAAATATAAAAATATCTCATAACCATCAAATTCAACCATAACTACAACAAACATAAAATTTTATTATCTATTAAATGTATTGACGAAATATTCTAATATGCAGATTCATCTGAAATCCCCCACTTACAGATAAAAAAACTACAAAGCAAGCCTTCTCCACCTGAACATTTTCACTTACATCGAATAGATAGTCAGCCACCGGTCGCTACTCTGTGAAATATGTCCCGAAAACCATGTGTAGGTGCGGGACGGACAATCCTCGATCATATCCAACCGTCCAAGAGATCCGGAAGATGCGGTGCAACACAAATAAAATCAATCGGTGCATCAAATTAGAAGCTAGGCTCCTTCATAGCCCATGCACTAGCTTGAGTTCCCATATTTCATAAAAAATCAACTGGTGCATCAAATTTCATAGCCCATGCACTAGCTTGAGTTCCCATATTTTGAAGACAGACATATATGAAAACAAGAAATGAAATCTACACAGAAACCAATAATTCTGTGTAAGTGTGTAGATCACCACATTTGGATGAATAATAAAGTTTTTGCAATCAAACAAACAAGAGTAAAAATATCCATGTTTAGGCTACACTAGCTCTTCAATTATATCATCACTGTTAAAATAGACCTTGATTCCACGAGAATGCAGATTCTAGAAAGCGTACATAAACTCTGATCTTACACACATATATATATATATGCATATACATAAATGCTTTGGGGGCCACATACATGTTCGCCTAGAGTGTATGGGTTGCCCCACTCAACTTAAATTGCAAATAATGATCATACTATGGATGAACTGTCATGACCATTAGAGTCCATAAATGGGCTAATTTATAGTTCACATTCTGTAAAATGGGTGTTAGGCATATTCAATAACATTCTGTATTGAATCTAATACATTCTGAATGGCCCATTCTGTATTCATCGTATAAATGGGCCATTTCTGTATTGAATCTAATAATTCTGTATGATGTGAGAATTATCATACAGAATGGGCTATTTAATTTATAGTTCACATTTACGAATTAGGTGAACTTATCATGTGCCTATTCAATTTAACAGAGAGACGAAGTAGTAGAGTGCCTTATTGGCTCAATTCCATGCAAGCAAGAATCGAAGTGTCAATAGCGAGGGTTCGACCATAGATTGTTCCCGGTTTCTACATAAACACATATCACTCCCGAAGAACATAGAAACGGTGAATTTACTTGCTTTTACACCCACCCATCTATCTCCAACATCACGACCCTGTTCATCGAACATCATCGGACAGTGGGAAGAAGTTTCTCCCCTCTTCACCTCGGACCATTTTTATTCGGAAGCTCATACTATGTTAATGTTGATTAATCCCTCTGCGGGGCTCTTTACGCCAAGATGCACCCGCGAGCGCCCAGAATCCGCATGGGGGGATGGAGGAGAGTGGCAGCCACTGACAAATGAAGAAGACAAAGGAGGAACAGGGAATGAAAGGAGAGCAGGGCATGGCCTGCGTATATTCTTCTCAGAGGGCACATTGAACAAGAACCAAAATTTTGAGCAAGTGGGCTCTAAAATTCTCCCCCTCCATGCGTCTCCTTCCTTGTTAGATAAACGTTGAAGGCACTCAAAAGTACCCCCATTTTTCCTTGTTAGAATTAAATGTCCCCTTTTTAATTTGTGGGAGAAGCGCCACCGCCACCGGACACTCCGGACCTCCGGACCTCCGACAGAGCGCCACCGCCGGCTCCCCTTGCCGGACCGGAAGACACGGAGCGGAAGCGAGGGAGAAGGCGGAAGAGAGGGATGGAGAAGATCTCGCACCTGGCTGCCGAGGTGAGCTCCCGCCGTCTGCCGAGGTCGATCGGGGAGGGCGGCCTCCCGCCGTCTGCCGAGGTCTGCCGAGGTCGATCGGGAGCTCCCGCCGTCTGCCAGCTCCAGCCGTCTGCCGAGGTCTGCCGAGGTCGATCGGGAGCTCCGGCCGTCTGCCAGCTCCAGCCGTCTGCCGAGGTCTGCCGAGGTCGATCGGGAGCTCCCGCCGTCTGCCGAGGTCGGGCGATCGCTATCGGGGAGAAGGAGTCTGCCGAGGTCGGGCGGAGAAGGAGTCTGCTAGAGGTCGGGCGATCGCTATCGGGGAGAAGGAGTTAGGGCATAGCGAACACAGCTCAATATTGATTTTAAAACAGGTACTGACCTGTATTGAATTTGAAAGAGTGGTAAACTAATAATTTTAAAACTGATATAAGTATCCAAACACTCTACATCATCTTCTATCAATATCAGTTTTAAAATTAATACTAATATAAGTACTTAATACAGTTACCAAACAGGCCGTTAAGTAATACGATGTTTGGTTACACAATAATTTGGATAAATGTGATAAAAAGTTGTATTAAAATAGAATGTAAACAAGCCAATGATGTAAAAGTGTCAAGTTTAAACAGATGTGATGACAAAAAAAAGAGTGGATACCGATCAGAATAATATATGGAAGATCAGGAGATAAAAAAAAAGATGAGTTCTTTTTTTCTTTTGTCTAAAACAACACTTTAAAATATAAATTTATAATTGTCGTCAAACACCTCTTTTAACGAGTTTTATTATAAAAATATAAAATTATAACAAAAACTCAATTTATCATACTACTGAACACTTGAATAGTTTGAAAATATGAACTCTTTATTTTATGCCTATTCTCTTAGTTTGGGATAAAATTTAGCACTTAATTTGATTAATATGTTTATATGTTGATCAATTTAGTGTGTACATATTATATATGTTACTTATATGGCATGTAAAATATTACACTTAGAAAATAAAAAAGTTAAACTACGCTACTTATTTTTAAGACTGATTAATACGTACAAGAGAAGAAATTAATCAAGACAAAATAAGAAACACTATAAATGTCCCGTTATTAAAATGAAATCAAAATTTCAGAACATCACATTTCATTTACACTCTCATCGCCTCCCCTCCGCTCATAGCAACGGTCATCTCAACCATGTTTGGTAGCTTCGGTCCTTCATTCCAGCTCGGCTCACGGTCCTTCGATGGTTCTTCATGTCATAGACGACGATCTCAGCACGAAGACAATCTAGCCTGTTCGTGCATTCTTGTAGTGGAGACAATCTTGTTCGGGGATGCTCACTACGAAAGGGCCGGTATGATTGGTCACATGCAGCTTCCTGATTTTGCAACCAGATCAATCGAGAATTCTATTGGAAGCAATGATTCTTGAATCGGAATCGGAATCAAAATCGGTCGGTACCGATCTGAATCCAACCGATTCTCAAGAGGAGAAACCGATCCGAAATCGGAATTTTTTTAAAAAAAAAAAAAATTGATTCCGATTTCAACCGATTCTGGCCGATTCAACCTGAATCTTTTTTTAAAAAATCTAAAAAAATCAAGATTCTGATTCCGATTCCAATTCCAATCTGATTCGACCGATACCAGTGAAATTCAGGTCACAATCGGTTCCTCAAGTAGGAATCGGATCGAAATCGGCCGATTCAATTCCGAAATCGGCTGATTCCGATCCAATTCTGCGATCTATGATTGGAAGACATTGAAGACTCAACGAAGAGTGAGATTATTGACAAGTTTATTGATACAACTATATAAAAACTCACTTATGTTTCCCATGAGAAGTATCAGTTCATTGAAATTTGGGTCGAGTTGCCCTTTGTTTTATGCATATTTTTAGTATGGGTGATTTCGATTTCTTCTCGCATGGAGAGTACCAGGTCGACTGTAAATATAAATCTTACCGTGGATGAAGCGAAAAAGAGTCGGAGTAAATCTGAAGTACAATCAGAATAAGCTAAGAACACGTTTGTCAGCCATTACAACACAGCTTCTCTTATTCTCATGAACTAGAGAATGGGTGTTTCTTTTGGCAGGTAATGCTAACATGTGAAAGCTTTTCATGTAAAATGATAAGAAGTAATTCGTTATGAATGAAGATCTGGACAAGAAGGAACGCGCTAAAAAGTTAAACAACCCGTTAGAACTCATCACGCCAGATGTAACCAACTTGAATAAAAGAGTGGTTTTTCAGGAAAAGGTACCCGAGAAGCACATAAATTAGGAGGCGACAATGTCGTCATACAAATTTCATCTGTCATCTTGAGCGTACACGGAGATACATGCTTGAAGATCTCGATCCACTTTGAAATGGGCATGGAAGAATCTTCTAACCTGCCAATCATAATATGGTAGATTAAGAATAAAAGTGCAAGTGCAGCCCAATGAACTCGGCCAGCTTCTTCAGATAACAACGGGAAATGACTGGAACAAGATTTAATTAATAAGAATAAATATCTCCCATAAGATATGCTACTGGAATTTCCAGAAAGAAATTTGAAAAGATTTTGCAGGTCAAACATCCAAGCATCAACGCCACAATGTCCTATTGTATGACGTCTCTGATCGAGACACATTCTCTCTTCCACAGTGCAGGTAAAAGTTGCATACGTCCAGCCAAAGCCTTGGTCATCACGTATTCCCGTCTTCGAAATCTTTTACCCTACAGCACTAGACGCCTCACAAATTTCAATGTGTAAGTGAACTCTTTAAATCACTCATCATGATCCCTCATCTTAAATTTGAGCAACATGCCATTGCCAATCAATCTGTCCGTACACCCTCCCCTTGCTGTCCAATCACCATAGCACCTCTGAGTCTGAACCTTCGAGATCAAAACTGCTATTTCTAGGACAACTCTTAGCTAGGTATGGTGCTGGAAACATTTATTCTACATAATTTTTTATTTAAAATCATATTGTTTTAATATTCAAAATGATAGCATTCTTCGGGATGAGATAGAATGTCCTCTCTAGTGATATGGCATATCGCTGACTAATGGATCTAAAAGTAGAAATAGCTAGGCTTGTTCAAAAAAACCATAGAACCTGTAAACCAAACCGAACCGAACTGAACTGACATGACTGGTTCGGTTTGGTTCAGACTTTTGAGTGTTCGGTGTTTGAACCTAACCAATAGGCTTTGTCAGTATGTTCTGTTCGGTCCCAATTTAAACAGTCTTAATCGGTAAGCCAGTTGACACAGTTGACCTTGCCCATCCACCCTTTTAGTCCCACATTGGTTGTAACTTTTGGCCTTGGCTCCTCCTTGGTCTATAAAAGAGAAGGGAGCATAGCCAAATGGTTATGCTAAGGCCAAGCAAGATAATAATTGTGGGGCGTTCTTTTGGCTTCAATAAAAATGAGTTAACTATCATTTTGACATGCTGATTATGCTATGATTAAACAATTGTATTATTATAAATGTATAGGCAATACCATAATAATATATTTAACCGATGAACTGAACCAATCGGTTCCTTCACTATCAGTTTGGAATTTAGCCAAACCGGTTCGGTTTGGTTTGGTTCATCTATCAGTTTGGTCTCAGTTTCAGGAAATTCACTCTAAAAAGGAGCCATGTACACCCCTAGAAAAAGCTAGGGTTATCATGGCACAATTAATATTGAGGCCTCGTTTGGTTAAAGCTAGAGGGGCCACCACTACAATCCTTAAAAGCTTACAGTCGGCAGCTTAGGGATTAGAAGTATTCCATTCAAGATCTCTCCATTTCCCTCTACTGCTGGATGCTATTACATAAATGCACATGGAAACCTAGAAGTGAAATGAGGCTTCTTGGGTCAGAAAGTATATATTGTTAATCTTTGCTCGTACAACTTCCTAAATGGAGCCGCAATCTAGTTGGAATACTCACATTAGTAGCTAAATACACAGTTATAAGTGTTTCTAAATTAGTATTGATTGTTACATTCATCATTTTAAAAAGAAAACGCAGCCTAAATGACTAGGCGAACTGCCTAGACAATTTAGATAGGTTGATGACCTAAGAGGTTTCCAACTCAACATTTTATTATTAGCTCTAATTTATCAGCTGTTCTCCTCTATGTATTATAAAATTTCATAGAGTGCCCTTGCAAATAAGTTCGAATGAGTTGTATCTGAATATTAGGGCAGAAATAGAAGTGTAAAATATTGCCTCAAAGATATCAATTCAAGCAGCAGCTAGAGTTTATATAAAGAGGTGGTAGTGTTAGCATTACACTTCTTATTCAAAGGGCTATAATTTTGAGGTTTCTTACATGTATGAATGATACACAGCTAAAACATAAGCCTTCAAACCATAGTTGTCCACGCGCACGCCTCAGCGTTGCTTAGAGCACCAAAGCATTTTTCTAGGCACTAGGTGCCCGGGTGCCTTTCTGGGGACCCAAAAGGTGCCCTTGCCCAAGTCACCCACCTAGGCAGCATGGGCCCTTCCACATGACTGCATGAATAATAATGATAATGATAATCTTCCAGAGAGCGCCCTGCTAAAGCACCCCACATAAGACACTGCCCCCTGACCGTGTGAATCATGGTTGCTTACTTATTGATAGTAAAATTATATTAAATCTTTCATCAGCACTTATACTACCTTAAATGTTTAATATTTTTAATTATAAATATACTAAAAATCTACTCTATTTTTTCTTGCTCCCCCCTCCATATTTATGTATGTAAATATATGTAGTATTACGATATAATTCTACCGCTTAGGCAATGCCAGAGTTACAAGATTCCAACTCTCAAAAATCTTTTAAATATCCCGAATCTCTCTCTAGACATAGAAATGAGAGTTTTAAACCAATCCAATCTCTAGGTCGTCTCTTCTTTTTTGCTTTAGTTATACATTCAAGACTCTCTCTTTCTCTCTCCACCTTTTATACACATTCTCCAGCAACTGTTGTAATGGGGACAATTTTTGAGTAAGTATAGGTCTTTTATATTCTAGTCCATCTTCGGTCATGTCTGTAAATATTTGTTTACTGAGTCTTTTTTTTAAGACAAAATGCCAGCCACCTCATTTATAAGGGGCAAGGCACATGTGATCGAAAGTTAAGTGATATAGAGGAATTTTTGGAAGGAGCCTTCGGGCAGTGTTCTCCCGCACAGGGGCTGCGGCCCCCCTTTCTTCCCCCACCCCGGCCAGTGAGGGCCGTCCCTCTCCCACCTCCGGCAATGAGGCCGGTCACCCTTCCACCCTCCGGATCCGGCGAGGTCGCCGTCCCCGTTCTCCCTCCTCATCCTCTGGCCTCCGTGCCATTCCTCACCCTTCCCCCTTCTCGGTTCGTCATCATCGTCAAGCAGGGCAGTCGCGAGCAGGACGGGGTTCTCCTTCCCGCCGATGCGCGAAACTCCTGCGGTCCCTTCTCCGGCTTCGACTGTGTAAGGCCCGACCAGACACTAGACGCAAGAAGGAGAAGAAGGAGGAGGAGAAGAAGCGTGTGGGAGGGGAAGGCAGACCCGGCGATCCCCGGACCTGTCTTCCCCCCATGCGGCGTCCTCCCTCGGCGGACAGCAGCTTCCTCTCCTGCTTGCCGCATCCACCTGCGCCGGCCGGACAACCTTGGGGTGCCGTGGTCGTCGTCTGCTCCATCGTTCCCCTCCCTCTACTCCGCCTGCTCGCCGTGGTCGCCGGACGACGACAACGAGATCAGGCGAAACTCCCCTGCACCCCTGCTACGCCGCCTGCGCACAGCAGCACCCGGACGATGACGACGACGCGAATGCGAGCACGGGCGAGGCGCGCTGCGCGCCGTTTTGTCGCGTCCCGCGGCCTCGCGGGACCGCCACGTCGGCGGGCGGTCGACGGTCGCGAGAACAGCCACGCGACCAACGGCGAGCCCCCGCGGCAGACGACCACAACCCCCCCCCGAGGGGGTACGCTCGCGACCGGCCGCCGGCTCGCCCGTCACCGGTTCGCGGACCTGACCGGCCGGTCGGCCGGTTCAACAGGGTCCAGACCCGGCTCACGCCGGTTCAGGCCGGTTCAAGGCATTTTGAGCCGGTTTTAGACCGGTTCGAGCCGGTTCGACTCGGTTCGGGTCGTTTCGGGTCTGTTTGGACCGGTTTGAAGCTGGTTTGCTCTATTTTGGGTTCGTTTAGGTCGTTTAGCGGCGATTAGCGCCGGTTCATTTCGTTTTCGGTCCGTTTTGCCCGGTCTAGCCGGTTTGTCCCGCATCATGTTGCATCCTCCCTAAAGTCTATTATTGCAAGCTGTACATCAAACATGTACCCTCACCCAATGTTATGCTTTTTTCTCCTTTCATAACTATTTCATTGGACAGTTCTTTTAAACCTTCCATGCCCCGAACAAACATTAGCTTCAGCGATGCTTTTAAAGCCATTTTCTGTTGTGATATTGCAGTCTTGTGTTTAAAAGGACCATCATTTTTATGCCATTAAGTATGTATAAATGAATTCAAGATGTCATAATGGTCTCAGAGATTTTTAAGACATATTGAGATCTCTTTTTCTCTAAATACCTAGAGATAAGCCCAGAATCAGGAAGGCATTGCTCGGCTATGGCCCAGGGTAAGAAATAAATTTTAAAAATTAATAGAAAATATGGGAGAGAGAGAGCAGTGCAATTTTTTTTCCCTAACACCCAAGTGTAATGTCAACACAGTGAATTCAAGTGTGGTGTTTAGTTCTGCAGACTGTCTGTCATCCCCTAATTCACCGCTTGTGCGTTTTTTCACATTAATCCAACAAAAAAGGTGAACTCAAGTCCTTTAGATACCAAGATGCTGATTACTAAAACATAAAGCATATTGATTCCTTCTTTCTATTGGGTTAATGAAAATGTCATGCCATCAAATAAAGAAGAAATTCTAAAAAAACTTATGCAAGAAATGAAATGCATAAGTTGCATCATACAATGTATACATGTTTGACACATCAAAACTCACATCATCATGTCATTATAATTGCAACTACCAGGAAGTTGAACAAGCATGTTGTGATGGCCAACTTTCAGCTATCAAAGTAATTAGAGAAGGATGGCTCAGCCACTACCGCTTGATATAATAATCATACGTGCAACCTCAACTTGGTTGAACGGTTTTATAACCAGATGCAGGTAGCAGAATCAAAATTCAAAATAACTGGAATTAAGAAAATGAATCTTAGGATGCATCAGTTTTTACCTCCTTAAAGGAGTGAGAAACTAAAAACTCTCTTAGTTTCACTTCCTCGGAGCAAAAGAGCACAACATGACTTGGTAAAGACCATTTTGCCACCATGTCTGCCACAAACCCAAGAGGATTCTTCATGAACCGATCTGATTCATCTAGGACATCCTCCTCAAGGCTGAAACGAGACCAGGTTCACGTGAAGAGTTTCAGTCCGCGCTAGTGTGTAGAATTTTAACAAGAAAAAAAAACACATTCAGGTGTACCTAGGGGAACAGTCCAAAAAGCGCATAGGCAGGTTGTAATGCAAGGTTGAGTAATATGGTGTAGCATGGCAAGGTGTTAAGAACAGAATGCCCCTGACTTTTGCATCACGGGCCTCGTAAGCCAAAAAATTCATCACATCTTCACTCCCTCTCTAGCTGACATGCTTGTAAATCAGAATATGGTTGAACTTGAACTAATCCCAAAATAAGTCGAGGAACAAAAAATATGAAAAAGAACATTTATAAATTAAATAATTAGTTCCCATGGTGAATTTAATTACCTGATGAACTAAACTCAAGTAAAGAGCCATTGGAATATTAGTTACGACAAGAAAGAAAACCAAACACTTTCTTGATGGCCACCTTTTGCATGAAAAAGAGGACCTTGTCTGTTTATGGTCATAATTATTGACAGATATGTTGGCAAGAAAGTAACCAGAGAACATCAAAGCAAGAGGAAGCACTGGCAGGACAAATCTGAAAAAAGCAGTTCTCATATCATAAGAAGTAGGCACTCCACGTAAATATAGTCAATATTGCAAAAAGCAAATGACTCCAGTTGATAAAAGCACTTTGTAAAAACAAACGTACTTCACCTGAATTCCTTGTGACCAAGAATGCTGTAAATGCCTAAAACCCATGCAATCAGACCAGAAAGTCTCCATTCCTCTGAATGAAAGATGCCAATCAACGAAAAAGGTAGAAATGTAAAAAGCATGACCGTAAATCCCTGACTGAAATACCAGTGCCATTTGTGAGTGCCATAGTAATCCCCACCAGAAGAAAGAAGATTAAACTTAAGAAAATTAAGGGGCACAAGGACCCATGAACCATACAGCCACCTATCCAACAGGCATGAGAGGAGAAGAACCAGCGTCCTGAAAAATTACACAGGAACGTACCACTTCAAAGTTAGGTTGGAAAAATACACAGTAATGTACCATTTCAAGTTAAGTATCGTGACTGTACAGATAACTGTTGCTACATGAAACATCATATATTCAATTCAATTCAAGAAAACTTAAAAATCAACTAATTTGGGAATGGCTACATAGATTCCACATGTCAACTTAGAAAGATTCCTCAGTCTCTTAAAAAAGCTTAAAAGTTAGATCCTAAGTCACATTATGTTACATTCCTCCAACTTGATCGAAGTCTAGCCATCCCATAGATTGCAGAATTGCCGGATTGGATCGACCCCTTGTGATTTGACATTCGCTCGAATGGGCGATCCATGATAAAACCCTGGTGGAATTGGGCTGAATTGGCCAAATCTGCCAAGATTCAGATTGGAATTGGAATTGGAACTGGAATCCTGTTTTGTTTTTTATTTTTAAAAAAGGGCTGAATTGGCTGAGAATCGGCCTGAATCAAATCTGAATCAAAATAGGAATCAGAATTTTTTTAAGATTCTTTTAAAAAATACCAATCCAGACCAATTCCGGATCGATTTTCCTCCCAGAGAATCAGTTGATTAGATCGCATCGGAATCAGGACCCACTAATCCAGGTCCCAATTCCAATTCCGTAATCCTTAAGTCATCCTATCTTCCCTTCTATATCTGACTATGCTCACTTATCTTATTGGAGCATCCATAGCCTCATGCTTATTAGCCTTAACTTATATCAATCTCCACTCTATTGACTCGTACCCAATTGGTAATACTTCCACCTCTTCTCTGTCGTACACATTATTAGTATTATGTCATCTATTATCATTGGCATCATTCATTTTATGTTAACCCTTTATTGCTAGCATCACTACCACACAACATTGAGAAAAGAAATCATAGCAAGAAAATCACTATGTATAGAAACCTAACCACTGTACGCAAGAGACAGATGAAAGGTACGTGACAACACAAACTTAAAGAGGACAGAAGTTGAGCATCCTTTTAAAAAGAAGCTGTAGACAAAATAAATATAGTTTAAAAGTATGTGAATTTGGGAATTTTGGAGTTTGTTCTTTTGAGTCCTGAAATTTCAAATTTAAGGAGTTCTCTCGTTAAAGATTTTGGACTTGAACTTTCAGATTTAAAGACTTTGAGATTTGAAGATTTGATATTCTGATTTTTTTGGTTCGAAGTTTGGATTTTCAGGTTCTGAATTCTTGTTCACCCTTGGCAGATTTCTGATTTTAGCTCTTTTTAGACTTCAGATTTGTATCAAGATACCCAGTCTTCAAAAAAAAAAAGATCTTCTCTGCTGATCCCTGAGTCCAAACATCCTGGACTTTTTATCCTTGTTTTTTTTTTCAGGCTGTCACAATCTGAAATTTTCAGACAGTTCTGGAATTTCAGATTTGATATTTTTGTTTAGTATTTTTCTCCTTCTTTTCTTTGTTAATTCACATGCCTTCATTTAGATTCTCCCTTTTGGTATGCATTCCTCCAATTCAATGAGGCTTGAAGTTTCAGACTTGATGATTTTTCCTTTCTAGGTTGGGATTGTTGGAATTAAAATGATATGAATTCTAATGTTTCAAACGATATTTGGTTTCGACTCTGAACCCCCAAAGTCGAAGATTGAAATCTCAGGTGTAAGTTTTGGGTTAGTGGATTATTCTCTTCCCCCCACCCTTTTTTATGTTCAGATTTAGTCTTTACCCATCATGGTTTAGATCCTTCGAGTTTTCAATTCGTGGGTTTATTTTATTCAAATTCTTATTTTTGGAATTATGATATTTAAGTTTTTTATTGTGATTTTTCAGGTTCTCTCATTTCTGAATGTTTTTTGCTTGATGATGGTATTTTTCAGAGTTTTAATGGTTATGTCCATTTCCATATTTCTGAAATTTTAAAGTTTCCAGAGTCTTCTCATCCCTCAAACTCCTGCAAATATTAATGTTGTAGAGAGTTAAATCTTTAAATTTTTAGAATTCGATAAGCTTCAGATTATATGCAATTTTTTGAAAAATTCCCAAATGTTCAGGTTTTTCTTTAAACAGATGTATGTCTGGGCATTCTGAGTTCCCCTCTTTGGCAGACACTGAACATGGTTCAGGTTTATTAAGCGACTGATTTCTGGCCTGGTTTCAGGCTGACGCAGGACTGGCTTCAATGGCTAGCTTATGAACATGGGTTAAGACTGGTTGAGGGGTGATCTGGAGCTGACTTAGCATTGACTAATAATCTGATTTTGATGCTAACTTTGGGTCGATTTGTAACTAGGGGAGTGCACGGTTTGGTTTGGTCCTGTTTGGACAACTTTTTTCCATATTGAACTGAACTGAATCAACCCCTCAAACCGAACCGAACCAAACAGATTTCAATTCAGTTTGACTAAGTTAAAACCAAAAATCAATAAAATATTTAAATTAATTAATTTGTACATATATATTAATTTTAGTTAAAAATAATCAAAAAATTTATTTTATTGTAAAATATATATAAATGTAATTTTTATTAATAACATAATAATTTTTTATTATTTTTAAATTAAATCGGCTTACATGGTTTGGTATGGTTTATATTGGTTTGGAGGACTCCCAAACCAAATCAAACTAAAAGTGATTCAAACCGAACCGAACCGAACATATGTAGTCAAAGGTGAGAAGCGCTCAAGGCAAGGATCGCGGGATCGGAATCGGAATCGGGATCGGTGGGTACCGATCCGATCCGGATCGGACCGATTCCGACCGATCCAATGGAAGAAAATCGATCCAGAATCGGTAAGCAAAAAAAAAAAACGACCCGATCCGATTCCAGACCGATTCTGGCCGATTCGGACCGATTCTGGCCGATCCGACTGGAATAGCAAAAAATGAAAAAAAAACGATTCGATTCCGATTCCGATTCCGATCCCGACCGATTCGGCCGATCCGATTCCGATTCCGATCCAATTCCGATCCGATTCCGATCCGATCCCGACCGATCCGGCCGATCCCGACCGATTCTGCCCGAACTTTTTTCCGGATTGGTCCTTCAGCCAAGAATCGGATCGGCAATGGCCAATCCGATCCAGGAATCGGCCGATTCCGATCCGGATCGGCCAATTCCGCGATCTATGGCTCAAGGTGAGGGTGCCTCACCTCGCCTCAAGTGCTTGAGGTGGGTGCCTCAGGCACTTGTGGCAAATTTTTTATTTTATTATTATTGTCATACATTATTTTTAATTATACATTTAAAGTTATATAAAAGTAAGAAATAGAAAAATACTTCAAAAAGTACAGGAAATACATGTAAAAAAAGTATGAAATACATCTAAAAATGTAAGAAAGAACCTCAAAAAGAATAAACTAAATTCATTAATGTCTGATCATAAAATTTAGTTGAATATAGTAAAAGAAACCCAAAAACAATCCCAAAAAATTGAAAATATACCTTTCCAATGAGGTGCGGCTTTGACAGATTCGGAAAAACTAAATTGGTGTGGTAATAAACAAACTAAGTTGAACTAAGTAAAGAAAATCCAAAATAGCCCCAAAAAACTGAAAATATACCTTTCCGATATGGTACGTCTTCATCAGATTCCAGAAAAAGAAATTGGTGTGTGCTAATGACCAAAGTGGGTTGAACTAAATAACAAAAAAATCTGAAAATAGGAAAAAAAAAGGAAAAGTATATACGTTTGAAATAAAAAATCTCATATGAACGCATTTTATTTCATTTGAAGAAAAGAAAATGATGGTACCATATGTGAATTGCAAATGGCTGATAAAAATTTCATTCTTTCATAGGTGAACCCAACTCTTAGAAATAGCACGAAACACCATACTCAATTTAATAAAATTGTGTTTGCTCATTAGATCAAGACTAGTAGGGTAAGCTCCTAGGTATGATCTTAAGCTATACTAAACAAGAAACCAAAAAATAAATGGAAAAATATAAAAAAATGGAAAAGCATATGTGCTTGAGGCGGTCAAGGGTGAGATGAGGTGTTGAGACCTCGTCTAGCCTCAATTTCTAGGCGCTTGAGGCAGTCACCTCAGATAACATAGAACTGAACAGACCGGTATGATTTGGTTTTTCAGTTTGAACCATTTAGTGAACACCCCTATTTGTGACTAATCTCAATGACTGATTTAAAACTAAACTTTGATTGATTTAGTGCCTGATTTTTTATCTTTTTGAAGACTAACTTGAATTTTCCAGTTATGAGGATGTGTGGGTTTCTTGAGTTTCAATCGTTGGATGGCTGATTTAATCCCTCTAGTTTAGTTTGCATATTTACAAGGCCATAGAGTTGTTTATGTCCCTCACAACAACATACCTTGACCTATGGAATGTCATCTCGCTGAGATCTCACCAAGATCTCACGAGATCTCGGTCTCGCCAAGGGGACCGAGAAACGAGATCGCCGAGATCTCACCCCATGTAGCTTGGTCCAAGATCGACTACTCTGTGCCCCCCGTTTATGATAGTGTAAACATATTAATATATCTCACTATCACTTATATTATCACATAAAAAATATGCTACAAGTTTAATACCATATTAATATTTAAATAAGATTGGATACAAGTTTTAATCTTTTAGAAACACAAAGATCATCTTTTTGGTATTGAGAGTGCTTTGTAATTGTTCATTCACACAGTTAATATATAAATGTGTTATATATTTCCATATAAATTCATTGATGTACTCCTATCTTTATAAAATATTATGTTATGTTTCATACATATATACATTTTGATCCGAGAATTCAAGATCCGATCTCTCGAGATTTTTTCAAGATCTCTCCGAGATCTCTTCTCTTTCACCACCCGAGATGAAGCCAAGATTCGAGACGGCAATCCTTGCCTACACCAACCATGACATCACTCATTAATTGAGTAATACGAAATACAAGTACATGGGGAGGGCTTGGATGCCAAAATTACCATAAAATGAGTGGATTAAGATTAAGTCTCTTTTAACCTTTGACAAGTATTAGGAAATTTATCTCATTGATTGATGAGAGGTTGAGTCTTCTTTGGCTTTTTATACGCATTAAAATTATTCCCATTGGTTTAAGATCGACTGATCAAGTATACTCAGCCTTTGATAGGCATGTGGGGACTCTTCCCATTGATTTAAAATTGAGTATACCCTATCCTTGTATGGGCATGTGAGGGTTCATCACATAAATTTAGGACCAAGTATATCCTGGTCTTAGATAGGCATCAAGGATTGTCGTCTCGGATCTCGACTTCGTCTCAGGGGGGTGAAAGAGGAGATCTCAGAGAGATATTGGAAAAATCTCGAGAGATCAGATTTTGGATTCTCGAATCAAAATGTATATATGTATGAAACATAACATAATATCTTATAAAGATAATAGTACATCAATGAATTTATATGAAAATATATAACATATTTATACATCAACTGTGTAAATGAACAATTACAAAACATTCTCAAAATCAAAAAGATGATTTTTGTGTTTCTAAAGAATTAAAACTTGTATACAATCTTATTTAAATACTAATATGGTATTAAACTTGTAGCACATTTTTTATGTGATAGTATAAGTGATAGTGAGATATATTAATATGTTTACACTATCATAAACGGGGGGTACAAAGTAGTCGCAGATCAACCTGCACGGTCAAGTCGCAGGGGTCAAGGGGGCAACGCCCTTGGGGGGGTATCAGGGGGCAAAGTCCCCCGAAGAAATTTTTTTTTGAACCAGGCTACATGGGGTGAGATCTCGGCGATCTCGTTTCTCGATCCCCTTGGCAAGACCGAGATCTCGGTGAGATGGCATTCCATAATAGGCATGCGAAGACTTGACCCATGGATGTATGAACCTCATTAGCTAGTGGTTTGGCATGTTTTACATGTTGCAGACGTATAATCCCTCCATAGCTTAATGGTTCCTCTATGTCGGGGACATGGTATGACATTGAAATCTTTATTTAACCTTTGTATGATGGCCAACCTTAAAGACATAGGGGCGCGCATAAGGCAAGCCCCCCAACTAGTTCAAGTGTAAGAATTCTTTTAAGTTATATCAAGACATAGAGGCACACGTAAGGCTCCCCCCTAGTCTTGATTGTTTAATTAGATGTGGATTGTTATATCAAGACATGATCTGTTGAGCCGACTCTTGCCGCAACCAAGTTCATCTTCGACGTCCTCGCACAACTCCGAGCTGAAGTCCAAACGGAGGCTTTAACAGGCCCGCAGTGAAGTTCCCAGCCAAGGCCACAATTCTGGGGTGGCACCGATTGAGGCATCCACTGTTTGGCATGATCGCAGCCTGTGAAACATGGAAGAGTGGGAATGATGCCGAAGGGAAGCCGTTGGAGGCCAGGACTATGAACTTCCATGAGGTGCAGGAGGCGAGTTGCCACCGGGTATCCCGTGGCCAATCCTGCAGGGAAGAAAGGAACTGGAACCAATCCTGTGGGCCGTGGACTGTGACGCACTGGAAGAAAACCTGCAGGCCGTGGACTGTGACACCGGAAGAGGGATGATGCCGTGCTGACAAGGGTGACAAGAGAGGCATGAACCCATCTGTCCAGGATGGCAGTATGGTGGGGACCACCCCAGCGACTGGATGGGGCCTCCCGATGAAGATGCTGGGTGGTAGAAGGTAGGCTTCAAGATAAGCGGGGAAACAAGGGACGGGTTGGGCAGACAGTGGTTCCGGAAAAGCCGGCACAGGGGAGAAGCAGTGGGATACCGCCGTAAGAAATCTGGAGGTAGGAACAGGCTAGGGTCAGTCACGGTCAAAGTTGGAGGAGGGTCAAAGGGTCAAATGTGGTGGAGGAAGGGATCTTGGGGAGGCGGGATCATCAACCGGTGGTGCGACAGGACGTCAGGTCTGAGAACAGAAGGGGGACAATGGAACCAGACCTTCTCCAGGGGTGTAGGGGAGGGAGAAAGGGGGGAGCCGGAATGGTTCCAGGGTGGGTAGGGGGGTTGGGTGGGTGGGGCGGTCTTCACCGGGAATGAAAGGGAAGAACCGATGGGCCTGCTATCACTGGATGCCGCCAGTCCCGTTGGGAGACCATTGCCCTCACCAGGACCAGGTGTGACGCTGCCAGGGTTGCACTTGGTGGAGTGACCTAGGAGAGGGAATATCGAGACAGCAGAGAGAAAGAGAGTGTGACAAAAAATTAAGATGCCATCTGTTCATTCATCAATCATTTCATCCTTCCGAAATATGTACATGGGGGGCCTTATATAGGCCAAAGATAAAAACTCAAATAAACCCAAAAGGCCAACTATATCTCTCTGTGTCCAATTCATATGTATAAATCATATTGACAAGTATGTGAATGTGTATATATGTCCAAAATGTGTCATGAGCTAATCAAAATAAAATAATATACTCACTACTCATCTATCCACAGTGATGTAGCCCAAACGTCGCCGTCGTCAGTAGGCAAACACTGGGTCGAACCAGACACGTGCGCGAGTGTCCTCACCATCTCAAGTACACATAGGCTCTCCATAAGCTGCTATTGCCTGCTCTGCTCACAAATCATTTCTCAACCAGGCTTGTTTTGGATTCCAGTTTTTCTTTTTTGACCGTGGCTAGTGCTGGGTTCACTGGCACTGCTGACCATCAGATCTGCAAGGGGAGCAGTCCCCTGACTGTCTGGGTATTCCCAGACCTAAGAAGGGCTTGGGCCTTCTGTGCCTTGGCTATAGGTTACTGCAGAACATACGGAGAGTTCCCCTGCCATCCCCTTCCATCAGAAGTAGCAGGTATACCATATTTCCTTTAATCTCTTTTTTTCCCTGAAGTTCTGACACTTTCTGGATATAACAAGGCTAAAACTGCCCCTTTACAGGTATCCGAAAATCCTTGGTCAGGTGGGCACCCCTCGTGATTGCCTTTCATAACTTGGCTGTAGGAGGATTGAAAACTAATACCTTTGCGTACCCTCCTCAGGTCCTGTCCATAAGAGGGCAACTTCTCCTTTACTTCTTTGTCCATCCTTTGACTATGCTTTCCCTTCTCTTTCCTTTTTGACATCAAGGCCCCAGAATTGAGGATTTGCTCCTTGGTTACCCAGCTTCCCTTTAGTTTTGTATCTTTTGTTTTCCTTCTGAGTACCAGTTTTTTTATCATGATTTGTATTAGCCCCTAGCTGACCATATTCAACTTTTCTCATTGGCCAATCATGAGACTCGTATTGAGGTCGCTATATCATGCTAAAAGTGGGCCTGCTATCCTTGTGTATACCTATTTCTGGTTGCATGTGTACCTTGTTCTTCTTAGTCCTATGAATGCTGATCAGGTCAAGCAGATACAAGTTTTCATCAAGCATGCAATCTGATGATGTTTCTCATTACAGATACAATGCTCATAGTAGATCTCATTTTTGTTTATCCACATTGACCCGGGATATAGTGAGCCATGAATTGCCCAACTCTAAATCCATGCAGATTATTAAGTGGATCCCCACATCTCTTTTCATCTTCAGCTACAAAAGGATGATATTTCCTCTCTTTCTTTTTTATTGCTGTTCATCTGCAGCATTAGGCCAATTTGAGATTCCTCTCACTCCTCATTAGCTAAACACATACGTGCCTGATTTTACTGCAGCTTCCTATTTTGATATCTGCTGATAGTCATAAAGCTCTGAGATTTTCTTCCTCATCCGTTTGCTCCAAATGGAGAGCCTTACAACCTCTGCGTGTTCATGGGAAAGCTGACCCTTGGGGTCCTTTTTCTCTCTAATCATGTCATTTCTTTGTTTACCTGTCATTATATAAATCAGGTTCTGGCCGAGCATTTTTGTTAGTCCTGCATATCTGGTCATTTGGACTGCAATCCTGCCTGTAGTGGGGCTGACATTTTGCTAAGGGTTCAATGTCTCTCCAATCCTAATTTGTTTGGGACCGGCCACCTCTATAGAACACAGTTTGAGTGGGATTGATTCATTAATTGCAAAATCAGTTGATCTGGATTGGGATTGACCGATTCTCGGATCAGAACAGAACCCTCCTATCCGATTTTGGCCTGGAGGACCAATCCAATCCAATATCCTGCTAGAATCTACCGAAATTGATCAAATCAGGCTAAATCAGAGCCGGAATAGATCGAATTGGCTGATTCCGGACAGATTCTGGCTATTCGAAGCCGGAATCAAGCCCTCCACAGCTGTGGCATCGGCAGCACAAGTCACCAGATCTTGGGTTATCCTGTCTTCCCTTCGGCAGCCTTATACGGCTTTTTTGGGGGCTACGGCCCTTTTTAGGGCCAACTTCAACCCCAAAAGAGCCTAGATCGGATTGGTTTTTTTTGTATTTTATGACTTTTTAAAAACAGATCCGTATCGTTTTTCTTCTTGAAAAATCAGCCAGATCGGGACCCACCAATCTAGGTCCCGATTCCGATCCCGTGATCTATGGATTGATCTCCCACCCTTCCTTGCTATGTCTCCTCTCTCATTTGTTTATATTTTTTTTCTTTTTCCTTGCAAAAAATTAGGTGCCAACACACATGCTCGGATATTCAGTGAATAATAATCCTCGGGTGCTCAAAGTGCTCCTGAGAAATCTATTTATTCCTCGTGTACCAAATGGCCCATAACATTGCTGGTAAGACAAAGTCCCATAACTTAGAATCCGCAGACCAAGGATTCAAACTAGCTCAACCCTGTAGCAATGATTGAACACATACCATGATATGGGTTCTGACCACTAAATCTTCCATCCTATAAACAAAACTTTTCAAAGGGAATTACTAAACCCACAACTGATAAAGAAATGATCAATAGTTTCTTCTTTCCTGCTCCAGAAAGCACAAGCTATAGAATGTTTGGAAAAAAAATTCATGTTAAGATGATGTCTAGTTGGGAGTCGTTGATTGCAAATCTTCCAAAATAAAATTTGATTTTGATAACTAAAGGAGAATTCCAAATGGTTTTATGAAACAAACACACCCCCATAAGATAATCAGCTTGTGGCCAACTTAACGGTGAAAGTAGATTTCTTACATGGTTGTCAGATAAGTTCATCCTCCTTGTCTAGTACACAGCTATGATTGTCCAGGATCAACAATAATACAGAAAGCTCAACTATCTCTTCATCCTTAAGTTCTCTTCTGAATGAAAGGCACCACTTAACACTATCATCCCAGTTGCTGCAGACCTTAACTTGAGGGTAATGGCATAAGCTGAAAAGAGTAGAAAACATGCCAGCCAGAGAAACATATCATGTCCACTAATCCTCCAAGAAGGAGGTCATCTTGTCATTTCCTACCTTAATGGTATCAGAAGCATTAAAAAACTCTCAGTTACAAGATATACCATTCTAAATATTGGATAATCTGCCTCCACCTCTGAAGTCTCTGATCCACTCACCATTTGTCTTAATCCATACATGGAAACCACAATCCTAGCCCCTAGAGCATGTCTACTTGAATTCAATTTCCATAGCCACTTGGACAGAAAGACTTTGTTGATATCTCCAAAGGGCACAAGACCTACTTCACCTTCTTTGGTTGATCTGCACACATGACCCCATATTATGAGACGTATGACCTTGTCAATACTCCCTTGCCAGAAGAATCTCTCTATAATACTCTCTAGCTTGTGGCAAATACACATGGTACTTTAAGAATGGAGAGAAAGAGAGGGATGCTTGGCAACAATATTTTAGATAAAGCCATCTGCCACCAGAGGATAACTTCTTACTTTCCAACCTTGTAGTTTACCTTCTCATCAGTCATAAAGTTACAAAATTTTTCCAACAAAAGATATGCCCATTCTTCTAAAAACAGAAAACATATGCATGAGAATATACGAACTATAAACATAGTGAAGTAGACAAAAACAATCGAAACTTTGACAATATTTTGAAACGTATACTTACCCAATAGGAACAACTTCATGAAAAAGAAACTTCATACGGTCAGATGCCTGTAGAAATTCCAAACCCCCAAGATACAACCATGTGATGGCACTTGTTGGTCGAATAATACAAGCCAATGCTGCAATGAACAAAGCCAACTTTCTTGAACCAGCTTGAACTTCAATATGAGAAGACTTATTGGATAACCAATAAAATAAACTAACGCTAGTGAGTACTGTTTCCAGACTATTTGACAATGTTCGTGTGGCACAGAAGAACATAAACCAGCAAATCAACTGGGAAAAAAGCTAAAAGGATAGTTAAAGGAAGCAAGAACAGGGACAAGTGAATGGACAATGAAAACTCTACGTTATAAAAGGATACTGCCCATTTTGCAACAAGCTTATCAAAAATGGCATTAGAAAGCTTGTAAATGTACAAATCGCCAACAGAAGCAAAAACAGCTTGCAGCATTCTTGGAGATCGTATCTGGAAAGAAGTAAAATAATCAATAACAGGTTAAGTAATTGAACATAAATTGACAACAAAAGGGTATATGAGTAATGCAGGAAATAGATGTATAACAGTAGTCACTAGTCAGTGTTCATACTTGTTTATGTCTTCACGCATAGAAGGCTTGCAGACAGAGCAGAACAAAAATGCAAAAATGAAATACCTTCTCACCATCATAGTTGTCTAGGCACTCCACCTAGGCACCAAGGCACCTTTTCAAGCTGCCTAGCCAAGGCACCTTTCTAAGAGCTAAAAGGTGCCTTCTAGGGTCAATCCACGATTTGTGGGCACTCATTTAATGACAGTGAAAACACACCTAAGCGGAATTGGCACCTTTCAACATCTTGGGCATGTTGCCGCTTTGACAACTATGTTAACCATCTAACGACAAATAACATCCCAGCTAAGAACATTGTCCAAATTTTCATTATGGTAACTGACATTTCAAGATTCATGTAGAATGCCATTTCTATTGACCAAGCTTGTTTGAATATTGCTTGCTTGACAAGTGAATGGGCATTCCATTGTGTACTGAATGAGGTACTTAATCCCTCCCGGTTATATGCCTTAGCTAGTATACCATGAATAATCATAACCAACATAGGAAATGAAAGCAAGAAGTGAAACAAGGAAGAACCAAGGCTCAAACATCCAAATATAAAAATGTTAATTTAAAGAAGAAATAATAAATACAATAAATGAAGCAGGCACATTTCCTTGCAACTATGCTGAAAATAAGATGGAAGGACTCAGTAATCAGTATTATTGTAAATATAATGACAAAACTAAAGAAAATGAATGACAGAATTTATTTTTCATGATTGAATCTCCATTCTTCGTCAAACTGCCCCTATATACATAAATAGATGGATCATCAGGCTAAAGCTTATGTAGAATACAAAATGGGAAACTTGAGACCAAAGGACAAATAGAAATAGAACTGAATCCCTTGGGTATAAGGCCCTCCCATCATAAAAAAAATCCCCATCTGCAGTAGTTTATATTAATCTCCAACGTACTAAGAGACCAAAAAACGCATATTGTTCTTGTATACTGCATAAGGCTCAAATATGAAGAGTAGGGACCCCTCCGACAACAGATTATATCCTATAAGTTGTTTGTTCCACGAAGAATGCTGTAGTCCAATAAATGTCAGTAGTGTGTTGGTCAAAGACTGGATTTCATCGACGATACAGCGGTCCAGTAACTGTTTTCAAAACGTTTTACGGGGAAATATCATAACCTGTCTTTACCGTACAAGAAAGTTAAATCAAGGAACAAAAGGTCATCAACTTCCCACATTCATACCATGAAGAGGGGCGTGTCCAGACGGAAGAAAGCCAATGCCTTATAGAGCGGCACGAACACCATAGGATGCGCGTAACTCCGGATGCCCTCCTTCCACTCCCAAGTCAGGTGCCCATACCTGCGCCAACCCGCATCTTCACCTCAACACATGATAGAGTGACACTTTATGAAAACGATTACGCAGAAAGGATCGACGGCATTACCCGAAAGCGATGCGGTGTGCCACCTCCAGGGACTGCCAGTGCTCGTCGGGGTTAAAGTAGGTCTGAACCAGCAGGGCGTTCACCAGTCGAAACGCAAGGCAAAACGCCCACACCCTCCTTTCCGAGTCGAAGATCCAGGCGAGGGGCCTCTCGTCGACGGGACTCCAGTCGTGCTTCTCTATCGCTTCCCCTCTCCCTTCCCGGCGGCGAGGTTCATCAGGAACGGCGCTGGGCCGCCGGCGAGTTGCCATGCCGCGAGGAGACGGATTGCAACCCGACCTCCTGTGACACTCCCCGCGTTAGTATCTTACAAATAATTATATATATTGTTTCTTAAATATATATATATATGCGTTCGTTAAGTATATATTTGTGAACTATTTTATGTTATCCATTAATAAACATTTAACTGTTCAATAAAAGATATTATATATGTAATAATTTAAACAACAAAAATTGCTAAAAATTGCATCCCTACATGTTGATGTATAGTTTTTTGACATTCAGTTACAAATTAATATTTCTTCACATAATTGATTTCAATTTAGGTTGTCTTTTGATGGCTCCATTTTGTTTCCACTAATCAATTGTTATTATTCTTAATCATTACAAAAGAAATTTACAATATTTGACAATTTTAATGATGTATAATAAACATAAGTATCATAAATTCTCTGTCATCCTGTTTTGTAAAAAAGACCTTATGAAAACATCCTTTATGCCTATGGCTGAAGACATGAGTGACATTCTCCTCTAAATTGAAACAACCAGATTCAACTGATTACCCAAACAAAAATGTTTCCTTTCGATTCGAATTTTAGAAAATAATTACTTAAAATTGTAGTAATAATTCATGGATTTAATATCTTGACATATTTTTATATTGGATATTGCATTTGTTCTCCTAAAGATTTGATGTTCTTTTATGGCAATAAATAACATGAACATATCACATATTACACATTAAGATACGTTATATATAGTTGAAATTCAAACTATATCAAAACCATAATGTCATATATAACAACCAAATCAGTTGAGTGTCTTACAACCAGTTTGATATTATACACTCTTATTTTATTAATTATTGAATTGAAATTTATTCAAAGGTGTCTGGCTATTAATATTAGCTTTGAAACTTTTAGTACAATTAAAGCATGTTATGCAATAAAGCATGTTATGCAATCTGTTCATTGGAAATATTAATACCAAACTTGATATTTTGATCAAGCAAAGTATTAACACCCATGATATGTATACTAGTCTCTTAACAGTTAACAAGTCATGATACGCAATATAAGTCTTCATTTGTATCAATTTTTATATTGATATTCTATCATGTGTAGATATTAGTATCAAATAATGTAACCAACTAAGGGGGACTTATCTTGAAACTACTCATAGAATTGCTTAAATTTAACATTCTTTTCAACTTGACTTCTGTATATTTGTTAATTTTGGACTTATCATTAGTTTAATAATTATTTTTAACATTGTCTTATCCAAAAATGTTACATAATCGAATTTACTTGTCTAGGGGTAACCACTAACCAGATCCTTGTAGCTTGTTTCGTCAAAGTTTCAAAAATGATACTATATCAATATTGATATTAATATTTCTAGAGGTTAGCATATCAATATCAAAATTGATACAAGTTGACACTTGTATTATATGACATGTTTTATTTGTACTACAAATTTTGAAATTGATATTATTAGTCAAACACCTCTTAGGGTCCATTTGGTTTCATGTAAAATCAAAATCAAGGAAAAAGTATTTTGTTGAATATGTTTTTAATGGAAAAGGAAAACATTAGTTGGTATTTGGTTGCTGGTAGATTATTTTCATAGATTTTTTTTGTAGATGTTATGTAAAATGCTTCAACGAGAACAAAATAGTTGTAGATAATTTTATATATATTTATATAATCAATTTATTTATTTATAACAGAATAATAATACAAAAAATAAATAAAATAAATTATATCCATAAATTTATTTTCACCATAATTTAAAACTATTTTATTATTTATATTTTTATAATTGTTTTTAAAACAAGACGTTAATTTTATTATTTTATCAATTTATTACATTTTTATAACCATTTTAATAACTTTAAATTATTATTGATGTGGTATTGCTTTTCTTACTCTATCCATACAGGGCGTTAAGATGTTTGTGGAATAAGCTACAGCTGCAGCTTTTCCACGTTGATAAGATTGGGGAAAAATTTTCTGAAATTGCAGTTGCTTTGATTGTCTTGGCAGTTTTTAGCCCCTCAGCATGTCTGTCATATTGGCTTCATTAAATGGATTATTAAGTGGCTGATTTAGAGAATTTGCTTTGCATGCCTGGTAGCTTGGAGGTTTGAGTTTGTTATCCAGGAAAGGGCAAGTTGGGAGTCTACACCCAAGCTGGTTTTTGTTAAAATAACCTGATATTTTGGAGGGAGTAAACGCCTACTGAAGATTGGGGCTATTGGGCATCATGTTTGGAAAAATGCATCTGTCCGCTCTTGGTGATGTAATTTCTGCACTAAAGAGGAAAAAGCATCATGTTCCGTACATGTATGTTACTTGATGCTGAATTTTTATCTGCGGTCAGATGTTTGGATAAATGCCTTAATTGTAGTTGCTTCTGTCTTTGTCTATCCATGTACAGAAACAGCAAACTGACTCAAATACTCAAAGATTCTCTTGGTAACCACACTTCATCACTCAAAGCTCGAATTAGACCTTGTTTTGCTTGTTGTTCACTTATAGCCTCAATATTCTTCTTTTCATTTATGGTCTTCTTTGCTTATAGCTCCAAAGAGATGTTTCGTAGTGCTGGACTTGGGTGATTGAGCTGCGATGCTGTGGTGCCAAGCTTGGGTGTTGTCAGGGTGTGCATGCTGACGGCTGGATTGCTGGAAGCACAAAAGGGGTTTGGGTGGCTAGTACTCCGGGTTTGGTTTGGACAGATTCTGTTTTGTAATGTTCTAGCAAGTCCTGCTTTGTAGTTTTTTTAATCTGAAAGTGGGGGATTTCAGATGAATCTGTAAGGGGTAAATATGAGGTGTATAATCATGTTAATGGAGATTATACAGTTGATCTTTCTCTGTATTAGAATATTTCGCCAGTGCATTTAATAGACAATAAAATTTTATGGTTGAATTTTATGCATGTATGTCTGTACAGAGCATGGACAACAAAATATGAGATTTTGACATTACAATTTGTTGAAAGTGGTCAACTTTATATCATTTTTTTCTTAGTTTTGTTTTAAATTTATTATTTAAATTAAAATATTTAAATATATATTTAATTTTGAAAATAATATAGATATTTTTATATTTTAACAATAATTTTGGTATTAAAATATAATTTTGATGCTAATTAATCAAAATATTTAATAGTGATTTTCATATTGATATTGTATTACCAAACACCTAATATCAATTTTAATATTGATATAACATTACCAAACGCTTAAAGAAACTTGATACTATCACTTTTGATATTGATATTACATCTTCTTGGAATATCAATATCAAAATTGATATTGTATCAATTTTGATACTCAAAACAAACAGGGCGTTAGATAGGAGGTTATATTTGATGGCTTCTGACAAATACATCTCGTATGTTTTAATAAAAATTTAAAATTCAGTTATATGTTTTAACTTTTTGTTTTCCAACGATAAAAATAGCATATGCAATATAATATTGAATAAAAATTAAATGATTAATATGTAATTATTCAATAAAACTGAGTATTTTTCACTACATACGAGGAGGTTAGACACAATATTCGGAGTTAAATTTCAAATTAAGCCAAAACATGTTTGGATATTTATTTCAAATTTCAAATTTCACGTAATGCTCTTTATTTTTGGCCCTGTTTGGTAACACTATTTAACACCTCTATCACTATCAATTTTAAAATTGATATTCCTAATAATCACTAATAAGTGTTTGGTTAATAGTATCAATTTTGAAATTGGTAGTGAAAACAAAGTACATTATGTAATACAAGTGTTAACTTGTATCAATTTTAATATTGATACTCCAACCTCTAAAATTATCAATATCAATATTGATATAGTATCAAATTTGAAACTCTAACCAAACGGGCCATTAAGTATCTCCTTGTAAGATTTGAAGCTTTTGAAAATTTGTTTTTGGCATGTTTACTTAATGCCCTGTTTGGTAACACTATTAGGTACCTCTATCACTATTAGTTTTAAAATCGATATTGATAGGATCCATTAAGAATTGTTTGGTTAATTATATTAATTTTAAAATTTGTAGTGCAAACAAAGCATATTATGTAATACAAGTGATAACTTGTATTACTTTTGATATCGATACTCCAACATTTGAAAATATTAATATCAATATTGATATAGTACCAAAAATGAAACTATAACCAAACAGGACATAAAATATCAAATATGATACTATATCAATATCAATATTGATATTTATAAAATGTGAAATATCGATATCAAAATTGATACAAGTTTGACAAATGTATTACATAACATGTTTTGTTTATATTACAAATTTTAAATTTGATATCATTAGTCATATATCTCCAAATAATTGTTATTAATATCAATTTTAAAATCGATAACGATAGAGGTAATTAATAATGTTATCAACCATAAACTTAGGGAGATTTTGGACGACGATGACTACTGATTCTCGAAAGAAAAAAAATTGAGAAATTTTCAGGAATCCTGAATTTCACGAGGATGTATATATCATATGATAATACAAATAAATTTAGAATTGGTACTCTGGAATTATTATCTATATCTAGTTATTTATCATTTTGTAGACACTAGAATTTTATTTTTTATGGGTAACAATTTCTTGCATCCACTAATTAATTTAATTTACGGTATAGAAATATCTTATCTAGCCGAATGAGTAATATAATTTACGGTACCGTTCCATAGCAGTAATGACAAAATTTATATAACATGGTCAGATACCTCATGGCAATCTTTAAATGAAATATCCATTTAACGAAACAAGAAAGTAATAATACAAAATAAACATATGTATTCGGCGACACCAATATAGGTATTTCAACGATAAATTCAGATTGATTTGTTGAAAGCTGCTTGAGGTTTACAACTTCAAAAATCTGGAGCAAAAGATGGTAAATGATCACGTTTTCTTTTCTTCCTATTTTATTTTACTTTTATTTGACGAGCACATGATTACGTTTTCTCTGTTCACCTTGATATATACTTTAATACATTATTTTTATCACAAAAAATATATAACTCATTAAAATTTAATGATACAGTTAGATTGTCATATAAAAGTGTCACTAATAAAGTTTTTAAAAAATATCACAAATGAAATTAACTAAAAAACTAAATAAGCCATATATATATATACACACATACAGAAACAGCACAATACATCACTAATAAGCATGAAAGAAGGGGTAAAAATAATTAAATCTTGCAAAAAAAAGGGGGGGCTGGGGATGTTGGGAAAGATGACATGGTGGCCGAAATATTAATCTCAACCACTTCTCAAGGAGGACTTTTAATTTTATTTTGTTATGGGTCCTTCAATTATTCCCCTCTTATGGATGGGTGAATCTGAGAGTTGTTATACATCTGGCTAGTATGTACATATATTTCCCCATACACATCTTATGCATATGCTGTGAAATATTATCATGCCAAATGCCCATATTATCTAAGATGTTTATTAATTTACTTAACCTTGTCACCCTATATAAAACAAGGGGCAAATTCATCTTGGAAATATGTAAATTACAGTGATATGGGGTGTGCATGACAATAATAGGTAGCTGGTATCACAAGTCATTTTGGCAGGACTGACAACATTTTATTTCAAGAATTTGAGGTCACAGATATAATTGCCCCCATATAACCCCTCAAGACTAAAAGATTTTATCCTTCAGCTTGATCAGAGTATCAAAATGACATTATATTAATTTTAATACTAATATTCGTAGACGGAGAATTATTAGTATCGAAACTTATACAATTAAATATTTATATCAAATCTAAAACTGACGGTGATAAAAATGTTTAATAATACAATTACGGAAACAGGGCCTTAAATACATGATATGGAATTCCAAATATTCACAAATATGTCATCAGGATGATATTGAAATCTTCTCTTCCAAATCATTTATGAAGAAGATCTCAACCGATTAAAAAAAGTGTAAATGCACACTAGATCCATTTTAAGGGAATCACTTTACCACTAGGTCCGTTTTCAAAAACACCTTTCCATTAGGTCCGTTTTTTCAAAATATCATCACACTCCATTTTTGATTTGAAAGGTTTTTTTGCCCTCAAAAAGCAGTGTGCCCTCGTGTGCTTCTGGCCGGGCGTTTTGCGCGCCGTGTGGCACCGACGATGGTGGTCGCTCGCGGTGGCGGCGGCGGGCCTGGGTGGTCTCCGGCGGAACGCGCGGGATGCCCCGACCACACGGGGCCGGAGGGCGACCACATGTTTGAGACGGCAAAGGAGGCCGCCCTCGCCTACGACACAGTGCCGCCGCTGCCACCGCCGCAACCGGTGAAGCGGACCTCGCCGGATGCCCCCTGCACTTCGCCGTCCCCGACCTCGTCGATCTTGTCCGTCTCCTCTTCCTCCCCCTCCCCCAAGTGGAGAAAAACGACGGCGGCGGAGGAGCAGCCCTAGCCCCAGCCCCAGCGGTGGAGGAGCAGCCCCAGCAGCCGCCGGAAGGGGGATGCCCACAAGGCGGCACGGATGGTCGATGAGATGGTGGAGGAGGTGGCGGAGGAGTCTCCAACGGAGGCTGGAGGCGGCGGCGGCGGAGGAGCTGGCGGCGGCGGAGGCTTCGATCTGTTGGAGGCGGCGGCGACGGAGGCTCGCGATTATGGTGGACGTACGGAGAGAAAGGGTAAAAATGGGATTTAGGGATTGAGAGAGATAAAAATGGATTAGGTGACAATTTTATGGAGTGTCCACGGACCAGAGGGAATGAAAATTGGGTCAACGGACTTTTTGGTAAACCTATTTTCTTAAATGGACCTAAAGATAATTTTCCTTTAGAAAAAAGTGGCGATCACGGCGGCCATGGAGCGACATGCCGGAAATCGGCTAGAAGCTAGCTTCACCCACCTCCGTGATGAAGGACCGCGCGCTGTTATCGGCGCCTGATCTGAGACGAAGAGAAGAAATGCCGGCGAAGAAGCACCCGGACTGGCCGGTGTTCCACGGCTAATTTGGTGGTACCAGAGAGGCCTGCGCGCGACGGGGACTCGGCGGCGGCGGCGGCGGCGGCGCCGCCTTGGGGTTGGAGGGCATGGAGCTTGACCGGCGAAGCCGGCCGGACGAGAGGTTGCGGTGGTGCCGGCACCTGAACGAGCCACGGTGCGTTGTCGGAGAGCACAAGCACTGCCCGCTTCCCGTGCCCTTGGGCGGCGGCGACGGCGACGGCGAGGTGGGACTGGGCTCGCCCTTGGCGGAGGCGGCGCCGCCGGGAGGAGAGGCCATCGCCGGCTCCGGCTGGGTGCAACTCGCTCGCGAAGCTGAGTATTGCAAGACGTCGCAGTTGAACGCTGCTCCGCCTCCGTATATACTACGTCAGACGGTCTATGCTATTTTACTTGTATATAATTTTTTATATATTTTTGTGATTAAATTTAATGTTTAAATAAAGTTGAGATAGCTGAAAGCATAAATTATTGTTTTTTGTGCGTCATGACGGTAAAAAATAACTAAAGAATGAAAGATCACAGAGGTAAAAAGGAATGTCTCTTCTTCCTTTTTTTTAGAACAGGTTCTCTGGAACAAGTGTCTAAAAGAAGTTTCTCCGCCGCATACATAATAAATTCGTAAGACTCATCCGGTTGTGTGTGTGAGTCTTCCAAAGTCATATCATGAGTCTCGTAAGAATTTTTTTATGTTGGTCCAAGGAGTTTTTAGTACATATTCATGTTTTGTAACAATTGTCTAACATCTCTATAAAAATAATAATTTTGTAATAAAATAAATTTATTATATGCAACTAATCGTCCGGATCGTAGACAAGGAGATCGTGAAAATCTGATCTCCCCATATTTCAAATCACAGCCCTTTTTAATTATTGATAGTATTTATAATTTATTTCTTGATAATCAGCTTAGGAAATTTTGGGATCGATAACAAATGATGAGTCTTTCTCATGTTTGAGTCGGAGGATATTTCTTTCAACTCTTACCGATGGGGCCCACATTTGCTAGGAGAGGTTGTTTTTCTTTGCTTTGGTTTGTGAATGTCTGGTCCTGGAGTCTCTGTGTATGTGTGGGTGTGGCTTGTTGGAGAGGCTTGGGTGAGCTTTGTGGTGCCTTTGAAGGTGTGGAGATCCCCACACTCCACAGAGGCACCAATCACAAGTAAGTAGTCCTGGACTCCAGAGGCATATGTAATATGTATGTAGGAGTCACCTTCTGTCATGCTCAATCATTTTAGCCCACATCTTTCTGTGCACCCACCACACCAAGATTCTCTTCAGACTGACAGCTGACCTTCTCTTCTCAACTTGGGAAATGGGAGAACTTGGAGGGAGAGCCTCTCACTTCTTACAAACAAGAGGACAAGGTGAATTAATCTGAGGTGTGGGATAGAAGAGATAAGTATAAGAGGAAGGAAATGTCTCCAAGGAACTGGAGAAAAGAAGACAAGATAATATCACTGCAGGAACCCTTTGTCATTCAGACACAGGTGAGGTGGGAGATTATCACGGAGAGAAAAATATATACAGTTTTGAATGGCAATATTGACCACTTGGCCTGTTAGATGATTGTCTCTCACAATACATAAAAATGGGTTATTGACGATGACTAATTAGTCTTTTAACATCATAAATAAATATATACACAAAAGTAAAAATTATATTACATAAAGTTAAAAGTAAATTGAACCTCCTCCAAACGAAATAAATTTCGAACGAGAATGTCGTTTAAAATTACCTGAAAATAAAAAGTATAGTCGCCATAAGATAAAAAATCGATAAAATTGTGTTGGAAAGTCCTAAATTGGTTTCTAATGCCACTGTGGGACAAATAAAATCGAAAACAGTTGGTGTCCATGAGATACACAGCTATTAAAACTAGTTTGAGAATTTAAGTGGTTTCTATCGCCACTTTGGAACAAATCAACCGAAAAATTGGGTTGAGTTGGTTTAAACCGTCTCTACACTTCTTTGTTTGGATTCAATTTAGGATAACAAACTTGATTTCTTTTTTTAAATTGGTTATTAATACCGATTTGGCCAATCCAAGCCGAATTTCGATTTGGATTGGCCCAATTGACAACAGGAAAGTTGATTTTCCAAATTTCAAGTTAATGTCAATTTAAAATTTTAATATCATGATATACATTTAAATTTATTTATTTATTATGGTTGATATGAAATTAGTTTAATTAGACATTAATTTATATATTTTGTCAAATAAATTTTTTTTAATTGTATGTTAATCAAATAAAATATTTTTTACCATCAACTACGAGATTAGAGGTGACATTAAAACTTTGTACTTTTACATTAAGCCAAAACTAATATGCCTAACCCCCTTTATGACAAATTGTAAATAAAAATGATTAACTATAAACTAATATGCTTAACTACATGAATTAATATGTTTAACGTCATTTAAATAATTTTATGATACTTAACATCTTTTTAACAATGGTTAACATGATAAATGATAACATTAAATTTCTAAATAATAACCCTAATATCAAAAATTAACAATATTATTTTTTTAACCAAAATAACAAACTTTAAATTTGTTTAAAAGAGTTGCCAGAGTATAAATTATCTCGAGAAGGAGAAAAGTGGCGTAGCAGCGGCAGCGATGGCGCAGAAGTTTGGTGTCGCAGGCGGCAGCTCAAACAAACAGGAGGGAGGGGGCTCGTCGTCTGAAAAAAAGAGAGAAAGAATTAGGACTCAAATCTGATTGAACAAAAGATTTTTAACGGATCATATATTTTCATTCAAATTTTTTATCAAGCATATCAAAATGTCTAATCTCCGGTGGAATTCGGTGTTAGACCTTCAATAAGCCAAATATTTTTTTATCAAACCTGCCAAATATATAATCTCTAACCGATTCAAAGATTAGATATCAACTAAGTCAAAATAGACGGAACCTTATTAATCTTTGTTCGGTATAAGGGTAACAATGGGTTGTGTGGATCACCGATCATTATACCAATCAAAAGTTTGGTTCGCCATCTTTAAATGGGGCAGAGCGGGCCAAAGTGAGTTAAATGAGTCTTTAACTTTTGAGAAAATGTCACTTTCTACTTATTTAGAAAATATTTTGATTTAAATTATTCTTTAACTGTATACATATTACTTTTTATAATTAAAATATCGAATTTGATGATAATATATTTATGAGATAACAAATTTTGGCCGGACCCGACTAATTAAAGTCATGTTAACATTTTCTCGTTGGTCACATTAAGTCGAGACGATGATATAGTGCAAACGAGTCGAGTCGAGTAGTACGTGTTCAAGCTCAGCTTGTCTATTTCACACGAGTTCGAGTTCGAGTTTTAAGGAGTATGTTGAACTATTGTTCGAGTTTGATTCGTTTATTAATCGAGCCGAGTCGAACTCGAACTCGAGTAATAACTAGATTACAATTCAATTCACATTTAAGTTTAAGTTATATAAAACTCAAAATCAATGAAAAATTATCTGTGAAACTCTAGATTTAACTCGTTAATGAAACTTAATCTAAGTTTAAACTCAAATTTCGAAGTATTTAATACATTTAAATGACAATATATAATTAGTAATACCGATAATTTAATTTTTAAGAATAAAATATATAATATAATATTTAATCTAGATACTCGTGAGATTATCAAGCCGAGTATCTTGATTAAAGTATTTTGTTCAAAGTCGACTCATTTAATGAGTAGAGTTTTATTTTTTTTCAGGGTTATTCGTTTGACATAGTAAATAAGTCGAGTCTAGTTTTTATCGAGTCGAGCTCTAGATTACTCGTCGAATGTATTGGTTCGTTTGCACCACGATTTAGCCAAATTCGGGCTGTGCTAAACCTAGCCAGTTGACACCCTTGGACCATCTTTTGTGTTCTGTCTGTCTAGGAAGGGAGAGGAGACGCACGAGAGAGCCCATGGAAATTGTAGAGCGGAGACGGTTCATCCCCTGGGAACTAGGGAAGAGACCGCGACAACAATGGTGTCCCTCGTTGTTGTGTTTAAAGTTTAAATATGTAAAAAAAGTAAGAATGGCTCATGAGGTGTTTGGTTGCGTGATAATTGAGGTTTTTATTTTATTTTTAAAAAATGGTAAGAACACTTGTTAAAAGAGGTGTTCCACAACCATGATAATTTTATGTTTTGAAAGTGATTTTCTTATTAAACAAAAAAAGAGGGTCTCACCTCTTTCTTTTTCTTGTGGTCCCCCACTTTGTCTGGTCATGTGTGATAGTTACTCTTTTTCGTAATCACATCCCTCCAAACATGATAAATTTATGTCATGAGTTGGTTCACTTTTTATTTTAATTCAATTTTTTATCATGAAAGTGTACAAAAAATTATCATGCAACCAAACACCCCATTATGTTTCATTTTATCTTTGATAATTAGGATAAATCTGATAGAGTTAAACTAATTTTAAAATTGTTTTTAATTAATGTTTGAGTATTCGATTAAGAATAAGTTGAGATATATTATGGGCCTAAATGAAGTCTCCCAGAGCAGACAAGACTGCTGATTTCTTTTGACCTGTCCCAGATAGCTTCTCCACTCTTAAAAACTCACTTGAAACTAAACCTACCAAAAGAGACCAGATTTGTGCACACAAGATGGCATTTTAAAAATGGTATTAAGAATTATGCATCATTTGGCTAGAGTGTCAAAACTGATATTATATCAATTTTGATATGATATTTCTAGAGAATAGAGTATCAATGCCAGGATTAATTCAAGTGGTAAAAATTGATAAAAGTGGGCATCTATTATGTGTTTTGTTTATAATAAATATTTTAATATTGATAGTTAAATATCTGTAAATAATTTTTATCATTATCAATTTCGAATATATATAATAGTGATAGAGATGCTCGCGGTAGAATTATAAAATAGGGTTTTAGACTTTTACGTTAGAAACATATGCTTCAAAGCTTGTTTGTTTTCTTCTTCAATTGTCATTAACATTTATGTTACCTAGATACAGTCGAGTGCTAGAGTTAGAGTTAAATTATAATTTTTGACGAAAATGGATCATTTCCCTGGAAATATACTATTGAGCAACAAATTGGTCATAATTTACAGACTTCAAGTAGTTTTTTATTTTTATAGCTTATAATATATGAATCAAACATTCTGACAGATTAACTTATAATTTTGTATATACAATTTTTACAAAATAAATATGCAAGTTAAATTAATTTAAATAAAATAAAATAAACAATAAAATATGATATATTAAAAGAGATTTAATTCTTTTTTATCTTGTGATCCGTCACTTTATTTAGTTATATATGATCCTCACTCTTTTTTGTTATTACATCCCTCAAACATGACAATTTTATGTCAATGATTAATTTGTATTTTATTTAATATAAATTTGTATCATGAACATGTACAAAAAATTATTATGTAATGACACATTTTATTAACTCTTTTATTTTTAAAATTAAGATTAAAATAAGAAAAAAGAACCAAAACACTTTGTCATCCATTCAAACTCGGCCCAGATGAATCGGTGCCGACCGGCAGTTGCCGTTAGACTCGTCCGCGCCCGAGTCTGGGCCGCGCTGTATTTGTGGGGCCCATTGCTGCTGCGTCCCGAGGATCATCCCTTCCCCTCCACATCCGTGCGGGAGGTTTCGTCTCTCTCTCTCTCTCCCTCGCCCACATCGCAGGATTAGCGCCGCCCGCGGGATCCCGAGGCGGCGAGACAGAGCAGAATGGCGGAGCTCGACACTCCACAGGTTTTGTCTCCTACCTGCACTGTTCTCTATCCCCGCTTTACTCCGCTAGACCCTAATGGTAGATCAGGTGCTTCCTCGGATCAATTCTTTTCCATGCGGATCCCTGTGCACCAGGGACCGGGTTGAACTGGATTCCCGTTATATGCTCCCTTATTTGATAGACGAGGCATTACTTATTAGATCGCCGTTTCCGTTGTCCCAATTTATTTGCATGGCTACAGATTCCTATCTTCAAGATTCAGCTCAGCCGCTCTTGCTATCAATCGTCACTATTCAAATATTCAATTGCATATGATTTTATCGGGAGGTTTTTTGGGCCTGGGAAGTTTTTAGAATCCAAGGCATTTGTAGGGATTTGTGCAGGTTGATCCTTGTTTTGGAACTTCGAAAATGCATGACTAAGATCAAACATCAACCCCCTTATTGTATCAGAGAATATTGTTAAATGGAGGACGATACCCCTAGAAGCTGTACGTTTCCACACTAATGGTTGAAGTAATTAAGCTGAACTGTTGTTTGTCATGATGTCATCCATGTTGCAGCCCAAACATGTAAAAAGTTAGTATTACCGTTGTGGAGTGTCATTATGATGCCATGATGAGGTGAAGTAGATAGTTTATAATTGGTTATGGCAGTTTTGAAATGCCAAATGCACCACAGATGATTGATGCGAGGAGGCTTCTCATTATTGATGTCATTGTTTTTGTCATGGAAGAGGGACCTACACTTTCATGAATTAATCGCAGTTAAGTTCCATGTATTGTGGCTTTTCTTATAGTTATATGCAAACACGTTAGACATATTTTGGTAACCACATATTTCGGTAACCACTTTTAGTGTTGCATCAGTTCATGTTTAAGAGAGTTATTCAGTCCATATAGAAGTGCATGAATCTATAAACTGCTTGAAAGAATTAAATTTTCAAGTCATAAAGTATGCCATAGTTATGAGATTTTAAGATGCTATAATCTTTCTGTTATGTTTCTTATGGTGCAATGAACTTTTATTTGATTTCTTCTTCCTCTAATTTTAAGGTTCTAAAAAGGGATATTCCCTGGGAAACCTACATGACAGCAAAGCTAATTACGGGAAGATGTCTCCAGCTTTTACGCCGTTATGACAAGAGGCCTGAGAGTCATCGAGCTGCGTTGCTTGATGATGTAAGTTTCATAAAGCATGGATTTTGCAATTAGTTAGTTTCTTGTCTTAGACAGTTTTGCCAGTGTTTCAGCTCATGTTATCTTTTTACATTTTTGCAAATTTCAGCTACAAGTCTGATCATTAGGGAAGACCATCATTCTATACTAATATTTTATTACTTATAGAAAATCCTACTGCAATTTTTTATTGCAAGTTTACTAGATCATATGCTGCCTATCTCTCATGGGAGGTTCTTGTTCCAGCCTTCTTATCTTATGGACTATTGGCCCTAGCAGAACTTTCAGTGGTACCTAATTTTTTCTCAAGCAAATCTTTATGGATGTGATGCTTCTTCTGAAAGGATTGAATGATGGCTGGCAATTGGAAGGATTAAGATGCTCAAATGCTTCATGAGTGGGCCACTGTTTTCTGGTAACTTGGTTATCTGAGGTCAGGTTTTACCTGGCAGGGAGGATTCAATGGGTTGTTGTTTCTCGTAGCTTCAGCTCTTTTGGTTTCTTCTATGATTTCATTTTGATAGGTCCTCTTCTGTTTAGTCTCTCTTCTATCACTGTCTTTTGCAGCAATGAATGAACCATGGCCTGTCTTTGGGTCATTCCAAAAAAGAAAAGGCATCCAATATCCTCGATTCACTTTAGAAAAAAATAAGCTTGCCTTCCCTGATGATCTATGCTTATGCCTCCTGCCATGTTTCTAATTGCCAATTACTTATTTGTTTCCATTTAGTTTGGAAGCCTTACCAAAAGGCAAGGCCGGTTTGGAACCGGATTATTTACCAGAATACACCACTTATTCTAGTAGTTACTGGTTTGGTTGCATGGGTGAGTTACGCCTAAGGGCGGCAATGGGCCGGCCCAGCCCACAGGTTTGTGGGCCGATACATGGGCCTTTAGTTTTGGCCCATGGGCTGTGACTGTGAGTGGGCCGTCCATTGGACCGACAGGCCATTTAAAAATTTTTGCTGTCACTGTCATGAATAGACTGGTTTGGTGGTTTGCTGATGCTTCCTCAGACTGTCCAAAGTGGCAGAAGAGCTTTGTATCAAAGAGTCAACTGGAATGTTTGAAGCACAATAGAAGCTGTTAATACATTTTGAAATTAATGGGCATTTGGTTGTATTATGATTTTCATAATTTTTTTATGATAAAATATTATTTTAAAATAAAACATTGGATGGTTAAAACATAAAACAATTGTGTTTCTTAGAAAATGGTATTTTACAAGGTTGAGGGTATTTATAATAAACACACATGGAGGACCACTAGAAATAAAGAAAATGACTCACTTTTTTCCCCCTGAAGAAACTCCAAAAAATCAGACTTTTATTATGATTGTCAAACATATAATTTTGACAAATTTTGCAATAAAACTATTTTATTCTGTACGAGTACACCCTATAAATGTTTACTTCTAGATATTTTTAATTGAACATTTAGTTCTCCACCTAATTTTGTTTTTTAGTTTTACTAAGCATGGTGTTAACTTTCTGATACTCTCATTTTCAAAAATACAATTTTGTATTTTAAATATTTATAGTTTTGAAAATATCACTTCAATCGATTAACAATATATTTTAAGTTAAGCTATTGTCTATTTATGGTAAGGAAGAATGAGTCAATGGGTTGCAGGTCGCGGCCTGACTCATGACCCGGGCCGATCCATCATTTTAATATTTTTTTTCAATCGATTAACAATATATTTTAAGTTAAGCTATTGTCTATTTATGGTAAGGAAGAATGAGTCAATGGGTTGCAGGTCGCGGCTTGATTCATGACCCGGGCCGATCCATTATTTTAATATTCTTTTAAAAAATAAAAAATAGAAAAATAGAAAAAAATTGGTAAAATAGGATACATACATTAAACAAATTCATCATTTTACATAAATTTTGCTCGATTTATATTTTTGGATAAGCCATGTACTATTCCCATGTCATTCTAGTGTACATCATGGTTCGCTGGGTCGCGACCCGGACCCGACCCGGTCGGTTTTGGGGCCGACCGACCCGGTCGCGACCCCAAGACCCCGACCCCATTTTTAATTTTTTATTATTATTTTTCGCGACCCGGGCCGACCCCGTCCCGACCCGGGTTGCGACCCCGGCCGACCCGGGTCGGTTTGGGGCCAAACCGACCCGGTCCCGACTCCCGACCCCACCTTCCTTGGTGTACATAGAATTGTACATATGGATATTATATTCGACACTCTCTTATCCAATTATTCTAATATCGGATCCAAAAAACCACCTCCATAACTATCATAAGTGGAGTGGATCAAAGTGTCCAATAATGATCTATAATTCATTTCAAATATCTCTTTGTTATATGTAGGGAATTAAGAGTTTTAAGATGAATCATACCTATAGGTGGATTGTCTATGGTAGTGATCTCTGCTCTGTTGGGTGTGTTATGCTCTTCCACCTTGTGGCCTCACACTACGATCCATGTCTTGGGTCACATGAGTGTGTGTTACTTTTCTTCGATGAATCGTTGAGCCGTTGTAGGAGCTGTCCCCACATTCGTGGACCTCTGTCCACCTAAAGCGGCGCCTCTTTTGTACCCCACTTCATCGTTGCTCTTTGTTGTAGAATCATCCGAAGTGTGATATTAGACTCGGATGTTTGGCTCCGTAGTGTCTTTTCGCTCCTCATCAAACATCTTTGCATTTGATATGCCAAGAGGATTAGTCAAAACCTGTTTATCATTTCTCTTACGTAGACGTCATCGAGCACTCATTTGGCCCATTGTCGATCTTCGGGTTGAACTTAGGTTTGTCCATCCCTTCACGGTCGTTCACCCGTGTTTCTAATAGATATCTCTCATTGAAGATTTGATCCAAGTTGATGCAAGGATTTCGGAATCAGAGCCAATAGGTACCGATCCGATTCGAATTGGATCAGATTGACAGATTCCGACCGATTTCTCTAAAGGAAAACCAATTCAGAATAGGTCCGAATCATTTTTCTATTTTTTTTTGCTCAATATTTGTGAAATTGACTTTCATCCTCTTGCTCTTGAGTCTCTTGGCTACTTCATTGAGACGCGTTTGTCATTATCGGCTCGTATCCATATAACATTAGTGAATTGACCATCTCATCCTGCACATGTGCTGGTGATGTAGTTGAATGGCATGACTGGAAATCATTTGGAGACGTTGGTTCAAGATATCGAGCTACTGTGTACTCATCAAGAAAGTTTTCATTTTATTTGTGGCTTCTCTCACTGGAATGTTGTTTCAAGATTAAATCATCTGTATTTGTCCCACTAGTTTGTGCACTAGTAGAAGAGTCTCTACCTCTTCCTCTACTTGGTTGGGTGGGTGGTATAAACTTCTTATCCTCATTTATGAAGTGTGGGTGGTTGTATACTGTCTGTTGAACTTATAGAACCTCGTCTTATATCTAACTTTTTTTCATGGTTTCTTCTACTATGTCATGTGATGAACTTCCAAGTTTTATGTTTTTCTTTAATTGCACAAAATGTTCTATTTTTCTTAATGCTGTTTTTGTCTTTTCTTTTAAGGTGTCATGTGACCATTGTAGGCGGAGTCGCATGGCCCGATAGGCGGGTCATACGTCTTGATAGTCTCGATATTACCAAATCATTTTAATGTATTCATATATTAGTTTTTTATTTATTAAACTATTTTAATTATTAAGATTTCAAATATCTATGAAATGTATTAAGATAGGAGAAGTGAATTTCATATTTTAGATGTTAGATCTAAAAAACGTCATCTCACTCTCTCAGCCCGATTGAGGTGTAGGGCCAATGTCTTGCAGATTCGAACATCTAGCAATAGATCTTTCTGCCTTTTTCTCCTCTCCTCATCTTTGTGGACTTAGTCCTACTTGCATGTATCACTCTTTTTATTTGTGCATGTTTTTCATCCTCAGAAGTTGACGAAGACACCTCAATTTGCGCATGTGATTTTTTTTTACTTTCTTTCATGAGATTTTTGTCTTAACACCGAGCAACTCATCGTGTAAGTTGACTCTCTAGTAAATATGGATTTCCCTTTGTGATGCTCTACTGGTTAAGTATGTCCTCTATTTTTTTTGAGTTTTGCCGTTATCTTGTCACACTGCTTCACATTTCCACTCACACCAGAGATGTGTTGTTTGAGGCGATAAACATTTGCATTCATTCTCTTTTTGCACCATTTACATTTCATTCTCTTCTTGTTGACATCTAACATGTGTCTATGTTGTTATCCAATGTCACGACATGCAGAGCAGAGGCATGTTGTTCTTCGTTTGACATTTTCCCTACATATATAAAAAATTAGTTCATATTAAAAATATATCAAACAATTAGACGATTTAAACAACTCAACTCAACTCAACTAAGGTCTTTATCCCAAATTACTTGAGGTCAGCCGTATGGATTCTCTTTCTCCACTCATATTGATTTTGTGCTATTTCTTCAGAGATATTTAAACCATCTAAATCATATTGAATTACCCTTCTCCAAGTTAACTTAGGTCTACTACGCCCTTTTTTGTTTCTGTCATTTTAATATTTTCTATCTTTCTAACTGGAGCCTCTTTAGGTTTACGTTTAATATGTCCAAATCATCTCAATCTCCCTTCTTTCAATTTATCTACAATTCTCGTTACTCTTACATTTTCTCTACTATATTTATTCCTTATTTTATCTAATATAGTGTGACCACTTATCCATCTTAACATTCTCATTTCGGCCACACTTATTTTAGAAGTATGTTTTTCTTTTATTGTCCAACATTCACTACCATACAACATTGCGGGTCTTTTATTTGTACGATAAATTTTTTCTTTCAACTTTAATGGAATTTTACAATTACATAGAACCCCTGAAGCCAATCTCCACTTTATCTAACCTGCTTTAATCCGATGATTAACGTTTTTATCACATTCTCCATCTTTTTGAATAATTGATCCAAGATACTTGAACTGAGTTTTTGAGACAATATTATTCCATCTAAACTGATGCCCTCGCCTACTTCTCTTTGGTTTTCATTAAATTTACGATGCATATATTCTGTTTTAGTTTTACTTATCTTGAAACCTTTAGTCTTCAAATTATTTCTCCACATTTTTAACTTTCTATTCACTCCTTCTTGTGTTTCATCTATTAATACGATATCGTCTGTAAATATCATACACCAAGGTATATAATCTTGTATAGTCTTCGTTAATTCATCTATAACTAATGCAAAAAGATAATGACTTATTGCAGACCCTTGATGTAAGCCAATTGAAATAGAAAAATCTATTGTTTCTCTATCAATTGTGCGTGCGTTAATAGTTGCATCATCATACATGTCTTTTATCATTTGTATATATACTTAACAGGCACCATCCTTCGTTCCAACACCCACCATAGAATCTCTCTTGGTACTCTATCATAAGTCTTTTCTAAATCAATGAACACCATATGTAAATTTCTCTTCATATCTCGATATTTTTCTATCAAACTTCTAATAAGAAAAATAGCTTCAGTTGTAAATCGACAAGGCATAAATCTAAATTGATTAGTTGAAATATTTGTATAGCTCTGTAATCGCCGCTCAATAACTATTTCCTATAATTTCATAGTATGACTCATGAGTTTAATCCCTCTATAATTTGCACAATTTTGTATATCTCTTTTTTTTTTAAAAAAATAGGTATAATGATGCTCTTTCTCCATTCATTCGGCATTCTTTTTGATATTAGGATTTTGTTAAAAAGTCGAGTTAACTATTCCACTCCTAAATCTTCTAAACACTTCCACACTTCAATATGAATATTATCCGGACCACATGTCTTACTTGTTTTCATCATTTTCAATGCTTCTTTAACTTTTGAAAATTAAATTTTTATAATATAATTTAAATTAAAGTTTGTCACATTCTCTATGTCATCTATGTTTTTAGCAAAGTTGTCATTAAAAAGAGTATCAAAATAATTTTTCCATCGTTCTTTGATATCATCATTTTTAATCAAAATTTTTCTTTCTTTATCTTTTATGCATCTACTTTGATTAAAATCTTGAGACCGTCTCTCTCGTTGTTGCTAGTTTATAAATATCTTTTTCACCTTCTTTAGTTCAAAGTTTCTTATACATATGTTTAAAAGCATCATCTCTTGCTCTTCTAATAACTTTTTTTGCTTCTGTTTTTGCTATCTTGTATTGTTTATAAGCTTCATTGTTATCATATTTCGGCAATCTCTTATAATCAATAGTTGGATAATTGGACCATCCGGAATGGGAATGAATAAGCCACAACCTAGTTGGCCACCCCCTCCTCAGTCCTCAACCCCTTCTTTGTTAGTCACTTGCACAGTCACACCGAGTGGGGAGCCCCCTCTTTGTTAGTCACTCGCACAGTCACACCGAGTGGGGAGATATTCCCCCTCCTGAAGGGGGGGGGTGGGCACTTGGCAGTGACACGGGGAATCCCCCCCCCCAATCTTCTTGCGATCTCCCCTTAACTTCTAAAGCAAACAAGGCCGGGGGGGGTCCTCACTAGAGAGGCGCAGAAGCCATTTGGGGAGAGGGAGAAGAGGGGGGGGGAAACCTTTCCCTTTGAGGGGAGGTATTGACCTTGCCGAAGGGGATTCTAGAGGGAAGGGAAGGGGAATCGAAGAGAGGAGACCTATGATCAGGAGGGAGGGGGGAATTGAGGAGGAGAGAGAGTTGTCGATTCTTCTCTTAATGGGGAGAAAATGGATCATAATCGAGTCCGGAATCGGACATCATTCCGTAAGGATCTGTAACTTAAGGGTTATCGTTGAATTCGCTTGGATTGGTCGATTCTCGATCAAGGATCGCGGGATCGGAATCGGAATCGGGATCGGTGGGTACCGATCCGATCCGGATCGGATCGGATCGGACCGATTCCAACCGATTCAATGGAAGAAAATCGATCCAGAATCGGTAAGAAAAAAGCAAAAAAAAAAACGATCCGATTCCGATTCCAATCCGATTCCGGACCGATTCCGGCCGATTCGGACCGATTCGGACCGATTCTGGCCGATCCGGCTGGAATAGCAAAAAAAGAAAAAAAAACGATCCGATTCCGATTCCGATTCCGATTCCGGACCGATTCCGGCCGATTCCGGACCGATTCCGACCGATTCCGCGGAATTCATGCCGGAATCGGTCCTTCCGCATGTCCACCGTTCCGATTCCGGAATCGGTCGGAATCGGTCCGATTCCACCGATTCCGTAAACAATGTTCTCGATCCATTATTGGAGAATTGGCCTTATGATATAAGCTGATTCCTCTAGAAATCGATCCTGAATCGGTGGTTCCGATGGAGTATCTGTCAAATTTGATTCAAGAATCGACTGATTTAGATCTGGATCAGCCAATGCAATCTTATCTACAGAAGTTGTTTCCATACTTTCTGTCTTGTGTGTCTATGGTACTGGGATAGAAGTTATCTATCACATATTTCTATGGGTGGAATCATTGATGCTCTTTGGCATAATATTTTTATGAGTTGAAAGTTACAGTGGGAAGATCTAGGTGATGTTATAACTCTAACTCGTGGGTGAAATGATAGGAATTCCTAAAAAGTTAATAGAAGTCTTTGGTATGTGTTTACTAGCTTTACTTTGGTCAATTTGGGAAGTTGGAAACAGAAGAATTTTCTAAGTCTATTTTGAAAGTTCTGTTGCAATTCTCCAACAAATGGAGAGGATTGGACTTGTGTTTGTTTTGCTTTCATGCTGTGTGAACCTCGTTGTATATTTTCTCTGAGATAAAAAGAGAAGTATTGATGTTTGGACCCTTCAGGAATATAGGTGATATCCAATAAGAGTATTAGATAGTCCAGTGATACTTTAAAAATATAGAGTCGAGATTTGGGTTTTGTGAAAATTTAATTTTGACCTCCTTCCACCGAATGGTATGAATATTTAGTGTTAAGTTACATCGAGCAACTATTCGAATGTCCTTGATTAACCGTCATAGCAACTTGTTTGATAAAACGTGCACATCCACATAACACTATGAACTCAAGGGGGCTGCAGCTGTGTGGATTTGATGAGATGCAAACACGTTGGGTTATGTTTGGTTGATGTTGACTTTATATAGTTTGGAGTGTAATTTTTAGATCTAATTTAAGTCTTAATTGATTGTTTATTTTGATTTTTTTGAATGTTGTTGATTTGACTTAATTTGATTTGTTTGAAGTTACTTGGTTTCTTTTGATTTGATTTTTTAATAGGTGGATTAGATGTTTTTTGTTTTTATTCCACTTGATTGACATATTGATTGAGATGTTTTAATTATCTATCTCTTATGTCGATTCATGTTTTGATGCCGGTTTGTTTTGATGCTGGTTTGTATGTATTTAGCATGTTTTGATTGGTTTGTTAGAATATGTTTTGAAATTATGGTTTGAGTTTTGATTTAATTCATGAACTGATTTTCCTGTTTTCACATTGATTTTGGTGTCTTTTAAGTGTTTTCAATGTTGTTTATTGAAATTTGAATGATGTTATTTCAGTTGATTTTAGTTACCACTTGATTTGAGAATTTTATTTCCTTGGATTAAGTGTATTTCAGTTGAGTTTTGAGATTGTTATAATTTTTATTTTTTTGTCTTCAGATTTAATGAAGTGTGTTTTATGTTGATTTGTAGTTTGTTTGTTTGATTTGAGTTCACATCCCATTCGGTCCGTTGGGCTTGTATCGATTGTCCAGTATCATTTATTCAAGTCGGCACTTGAACTTTATTGTATTGCACATGTTGGGATACAAGTGTTTGAGTCGGTAATTGATATGCCGTTGACATGAAAATAAACACCGGGGGTATACTGGCGTTCTTTCCCCTGATGTAAATTTTTATAAAATCGGGAAAAATTCGGCATTATGACAGCATGCCGGTTTATTTTTGATCAATATGGAATTTACTCATCTTAAATGACAAGTACTTGACTCTTCATCTCAGAGGAAGGATCGTCGGTAAGGGGAATTGGCCCGCGAGACATCTGGATCGACACATTGGGGCGGACCCGGGGGCCAGGGTAGCCGTCCAAGGAGCGCCCACAAGATGGTGTTAACTTCTTAATTTAATTTGGCTTTTTGTGCATCAGATTTGATTAAATTTAATTTTTTTGTCAAGGCTCAATGGGCTGATTCAAGTTCTCTCAACCTGATTGGCTGGCCTTCTATGTTCTTTTGGGTTTGGTGGGCCCGCTTTGCGCCATGTCGGCCTGGTTGGCCTGCTGGATGCTCCAATCTTCATCAAACCGAAATCTATTTGGTGGTGGTTCGTTTGGGTGGACAATCAGCCCGTCGGACTGTTTCCAAAAGGACCCAGAACATGACTACCACCCACTGGCGCAGGAACATAGGTTTCTGGATTTTTTTTTGCAGCATGCTTTCTTTATGATTTTTGGATAGTGGGACGGAAGGTCCGCCCAGGTGGACAATCGGCCTGTCGGATGGATTCCGGAAGGATCTGGGACATCACCCCCACCCTCCGGCAAGGAATGAACAGATTTCTGGATTTTTTTTTTTGAAGGGGACAGGGTGGTTAAGGGGCTGTCAGCAGGGGGTCTGTAATAGGTGCAAAGGGGTCTGTTGTAGTGACCGGAAATAGAGGTTCAAATAGCTGTTCAGGTGGCCATAGTCTGCAGATGGGGGCCGAAAGGGGTCTGCAGATGGACTTTTTAAGGGGTGCGCAAAGGGGCACAGGGGGGATTTAGATCCATTTATAGGGCTGTTGACAGGGGTCTGCAGTGGGTGCAACCAGACTGTCTTCAAGGGTGCAGCTGGGGCAGTTCAGGGGGTCTGATTGAGGTCAGTTTAGGGGGTACGATTGAGGTCAGTTTAGGGGCTGTTCAGGTGGGCCAAAAAGAGGGTTTATCGGGACTTGTTTAGGGACTGTTTGGGAGTCAAAATGGGACTGTAAGGAGGCTGTAAAATGGCTGGCTAGAGGACTGTTCGGGTGGCTGCGCAGGGAGACCAGCTGCAGGGCTTTTTTTGGTTCGGTTGTGGGGAATGGGGCAGACCGAGGTTTTTTTTTTCTTGGAGGTGCGCATGGGGCAGGATGAAGGGAAGGGCCCATGGCATGGCATTTGGCATGATTCGGCCAAGGTAAAAGAGGAAGAGGATGAAGAGAATAGAGGGACTTGAAGGGCTACATGGCTAGAAAACCACCTTACCTTTACTTTCTTCTTCTTCTTCCTCCTCTTCCTTCTCTTCCTTTGGGTGCTGCTGGAAGCGAGAGCTGCTGGCGCACTCAAGGAGCTGGCAGGAAGCTGATGGCGTGAACTTTCTTCACTTGGTTGGTCACCCTTCTTTTATAAGGAGGAGGGGAGATGAAGGGGTATGGAAAGATAAATGCTTGGAGTGACTCTTCGTTCTTCCATGCTTCTTTGTTCTACCTTGTCTCTTCATTCTCCTAGGCCACCTTCAAGATTTACCATAAAGGCTTGACCTTTTACCATCCCAATGCCATGTTATCAATAAAATAAGATGAGGTAGCAGCTGATGTGGCAAGGGAGGTTTAACTGGGCCATTATTAAAGTTGACCCTGGCCCAACTTGTCTATACTTAATGGGCTGCACAATTGGGCCAAGTGTAGTGGGCCGGAATTGACATCCGATGGGTCCATAGGCTACTTGTTTGGCCAATTGAGGACCGGACCAGGTTGGTCCTTGGTCCGGCTACAAAAGAATGGCGCCATGTTGGCGTGCATTTTTTTTTTTAAAAAAAGAGGACAAATGGGCAGGTCCAAGAGCAGGCCGGACAGCCCACAATTCAGCCAATATTTGGGCCCAATTGGCAGCCCATCTCCAGCCCTGGTCGGCCAGCCCATAACCAGATAAATACAGCCCATGAAAAGGCCTTTTTGCGCAGCCCACAACAGTGGGAAGGGGACTGGGCCGCGGCCCACTTGCAGGCCCACAACCGCCCTGCTGCCACCTGCGGCCAGGTGTGAACAGCACCTAAAAAGCCCCCTGCCATTTAGCAGACCACCTGCGCACCCAACCTGCCACTTGTCACCCCAGCCGCCAGCCACCCCATGCAGCCAATCCAGCCCTGCATGGGGGGGAGAAAAAAGCTGCGCACACTGGCCCACCTGCGCACCCAACCTGCCACTTGTCACCCCAGCCCCCTGCGCACCATGCAGCCGCCCCCTGCAGCCAATCCAGACCCTTGTTCAGCCCAAGAAAGGGGGAGAAAGAGGGGGGCAGCCAATTAAATACACTGGCTGCATGGGGGGGAGGCCAAAGCACCTGCGCCCCACCTGCCACTTGTCACCCTAGCCCCCTGCGCACCATGCAGCCAACCCATGCCCATGTGCAGCCCACCTGCTCACCCTTCACCTCCCCTCCAGCCTCTATAAAAAGAGGGGTGCACACCAGCATTTGGGGAGGGTTTTCTGGGCGCCGACAGGCTGCTGCTTTGGCTGCTGCCTGCGACAAGGAGAAGAAGAAGAGAGGAGGAGGGAGCTTGGCGCACCAACAGGCTACCACCCTGCTACCTGCCACCCCCCCTCCTCCTCCTGCTGCTGCTCTCCTCCTGCCCACTGCAACCTGCTGCCGCCAGGAGAAGGAAGGAGAAGAAGAAAAGAAGAAAAAAAAGAAGAAAAAAAAGGCTGCTTGGTGCGCCCATGTAGTCCCCTCAAGGGGCTTCTTTTCTGCCCATTCCAGGCCCGTTTCCAGCCCCAAATATGCCTCGAGCAGACCCACAAACAGGTCCCTCTTTCAGCCTGGTTTCAGCCCCGATCAAGGCCCAAAAGACCCCCTTTTCAGGCCCATGCGCGGTCACCTGCAGCCACCCAAACCAGGCCCTTAAAAGACCCCACATAGGTCTGTGATCGGCCCAACCAAAGCCCCAAACCAGAACCCCAAAACCAGCTCCAAACCAGGCCCTCGCCAGGCCCATTCCGGCCCAACCAAAGCCCCAAACCAGGACCCCAAAACCAGCTCCAAACCAGGCCCTCGCCAGGCCCATCAGGCCATCCAATAGCCCACATCCGGACCCCCAAAACAGGTCCTAAAACAGCCCCTTTGTGGCACCTATTAGAGCCCTAGGTGAGGGTGGATGACCCGGGGATTCTTGGAGACCGCACGACGGCCCAAGTCTACTCCGGGCGGATCCTCAAGCCCCTTGTTTTCATGCCCTCTGCGCACCCCCTAAACAGGCCCATAACCAGGCCATCCAATAGCTCTTTGCGCAGCCCAAAGTCAGGCCTCCAAGCTGTCCTTTGTACAGCCCCAAACAGGCCCCTCAAAGCAGGCCATTCTCAGCCCATCCTTGGCCCATGGTTCTGCCGCCACAGCAAAATGGGAAGTGCTCCAAAACAGGTGCTGCAGAAGCCGTACTCTAGCAAGGCAGCATACCGGCTTGAAGGTGACGGCCCGGCACCCCTTGGAAACCGCACGACGGGCCAAGGGCATAGCCGGGTGGCCTTCCAAGCCGGTTCCATCAAGAAGCTCCAGCAAGGCAGCAGAATTTCCAGCAGGCCCTTCCGGCCCGAAGCAGTTCAAAACAGGCCCGTTGAGCCTATAAAGATTGAAGCCCGGCTTTGAACGCCGAAGGAAGGGACCGGCCCAAACTGGCCTTCAGAAAATTAACAAATAAAAAAATCAGAAAATTCAGAAATCAGTAAAATCAAAATCAACCAAATAAAAAATCCAAACATGCTTAAAACTTTAATCAAATCAAAACTAAACCAAAACAACAAAACCAAATCAATCAAACAAATTGATTCAACTCAAACCTTTAAACCGACTTTCAAGTCGACCCAAAAAAAATCAACCAACAAACAAATAAAATCAACCCGAACAAATCGGTTTGCATCTCATCGGACCCAGAAGGCCGCTGCCCTTTTGAGTTCTTTACTTTTGTGGATGTATGTCTTCTACTTTCATGGATTGCTATGACGCTTAATCAAGGGTTTTCGAGTAATCTCGATGTAATTAACGTCGGATCTTCGCACCATCCGACGGGGAGAGGTCAAAACAAATTTTCAAAGAACCTAACAACCTCAACATATAATTTTGACCATAGTTAGTACTTTTATGGAATACCATCTATTTTCCTAAGAAATCAATGCTAAGGTCTAATCAAATCAAATTCAAAAGGAAAACGAATTTCCAAACCAAAAGAATTAATCTTTTTCGAGATTTTGAGGTTACATCACGCCAACACATGCTTAACAGGTCTAAGGTGAAGGAAAAATTGTTGAGTTGGAGAAAATGTATGCCCTGATTTGAGTCAGACTGCTACTTTCTTGGTAGCGGTTCGGGTATCTCCCTTTGTCTGCTTTTATCTTTTTTTTCTTGTGTATATATCTGTTCCATTTATATATTTATTGAATAGTGAAATAAAAAAATGGCATGATAGAACCTTGGTTAACTTAGAGGAAAGCAATTCAATATTACTTTGATGATTTTAATATCTCCAAAGACAACTTAAAATCAATCTGAGTGGAGAAAAAGAACCATTATTAACAACCCCAAATAATCTCGGATTGAGGCTAGAGTTGAGTTGAGCATCCTATATGCTATATTACGGGTAATAAGTAGGCAGGGGAAACTTGGTTGATTCAGGAAAGAAGTTATTTTATATGAGCTCGTTGCCCATCAGCTTGCTCTAAACGAGTGGTTCAGTTCTGCATGCTTTGATTTTTTTTTCGGTGCTCAATATCTTCATGCTTAAGCCTTTTTGCATCTTTCAAACGGTATATTATCTGGCTGCTAACCTTTTGCATACTTTTGTTTAAAATTTGTTGTTAATAAGTTCAACTTTCAAAGAAAAAATGGAGAAGCTCTTTTTACATTGTAGAGATTAGAGGGATCCAATCTGATTATTTTGATCCCTTCAACTGAAGTAGTCTCCTTGCAGTAAATGTTTGAATTATGGAGCCCCCTCTTAGACCATTTTAGAGCATTCACAATGTTGATCTCTTTTTAAAAGCAAAATTTAGTTTAACTATGATGGTTGATTCTTTTGTCACTGAGATTAAAATTGTGATCTTGGCAGGAAGGTCCAGAATACATCCGTGTCTTTGTCAACATTTTACACAATATAAGTAAAGAAGAAACAGTGGAGTATGTGCTTGCCCTTATTGACGAGATGCTCACAGGTACTTGGAGAAATTGGCTCATTACTTTTAGTCTCAACTTTATGCTCTTTTTACATAATCTTATTTTCTTGTGGCAGCAAATCCTAAACGAGCAAGATTATTTCATGATGCATCTCTTGCAAGTGAAGATACCTATGGCCCTTTCCTAAGTTGAGTACGACTGAGGTCCCTGATTATACATAAACTATCTTCTATTGTTATGCTTTTTTATGTACGTGTATAACCGTATAATGTTTATGTTAAGATTCAACTTTTTCTAAAATTCTGTTAACAGTGTTCTCTTCTCTCAGGTTGCTTTCATGTGATAATTGGTTTATGCAAGAGAAGAGCTGTAAAATATTGTCACTTATAGTGAGGTGCTTGTCATCCCAGTCAAACGTTCAGCTGATCTTGTAGTGTTTCTATCCTGTATATTTAAAGCCACAAACTATAGTGATCCTTTTTATTCTATATTGCAGTACAAGGCCAAGAACTGATAATCATGTTTTGTCAAATGGTGAAACATCATATTCCAAGAAAAAGATTACGACTATTAATGATGTGCTTAAAGGCTTGGTTGAGTGGCTCTGTGCTCAGGTAGAAATTCTTTGGAACTACTAATTGATGCTGCTCCAATGTCTTTTTTTCAGTGCATAGATTTCTCAGTAGTAATGTCTGTCCAAAAAGATTATGCATCATTCTTCACCTTTGTCTGGCTCACTCTTCTCCTTTTTTTCGGTGTGGCGGGGTGGGTGGAATTGTTGTTTTGGGATGGAGGATAGGTTTAAGTCATTGGGATTATCACCCAAGATGCAGAGTAACACTTTCTTCTTCTTTGGGCATACCTTGATTTTCATTGTAATTGTGTAACTCCTATTCATTTAATAAACAGATGCTGTCAGACCTTTTCAGGATACTATATTTCATTCAGAGCAAGGTTTCTCTTGTTCACTTGCAATTTGCCGCTTAAAACTGAACCGTGTTTACATGCCTAACTAGATGGCCTTCAAAGTCTACCATGAAAACAAGGCCAATAAAAACAGCCATATCTTTTCTTTCTTTCTTTCTTTCTTTCTTTTTTTTGAAGTGTTCCCAAGTAATACAGTGCAGGACAACAAAAAGGAGGCCAATGCCACCAAGATGATAGGGATTAGGGATAACCAACAACTAAAAACGATAAAAAAGGAAAACACCAGAAAGAAAAAAGTTTCTGATATAACAAGAAAAACAATACCCAGCCAGAATTTTGGATAGCTACATGTCTCAGGGCATCACTAGCAGAACAAGCAAATAACTAATACTCGCTGAGGGGAGAACTGGTAGCATAAATTACTAAAAAGCTGATTGAATATTCTTTTACTCTTCTCCTTTCATATAGCTCAAAGAATTGCAAGAAAGCAAATCCGCCATAAAGCAACATCTTCTACTCACGATTTATCTTGTCTCAGCCTCTAGAAGCTCCATAATTGTACATCTCTCCTTCCAATAAACATTGACACCTTTGAAGGTAACGTACTAGAGCACTTGTACAAGCCCTCAGTGTAAGAATAGGTAAACTATGATTTTACATGCTATCATCTAGGAGTGTTCATGGCTGGTTTAGTTTCATTTTTGAGAATCTTCCCCCAAACCAATCATACCTGTAGTACCAAACCAATTGTCATACCATATTTTTATTAAAACATAGTATATATGCCAATAGATGATTTGATTTGGTTTGATTAAAATCATATTTTATTAAGATTTAGTGCACTTGTTTACATATATGATTATTTTTACCTTAAAAACTCTTAAAATATTTAAGTTTACATGCAAAACTTATGTAAATATTGTTGACATACATAAGTTAAAATAAATATTCAATTTAATTTGGGTTATTTAGTTTATTAGTTTGGTTTGGTTTGAAGCCCCAATGCCCCCGTTGAAACCAAACCAGACCAAACCAAGCCAATCTGTTATTCAACACAAACCAAACTGAACAAAATAGTGAACACACTGGTTTTTTGAGGATTTATTTTTCAAACGAAACATTCCTCTTAACCCAGCCAAACCATACCAAACTTATTTGTTATGAATTTTTAGGTTGAACCGAAAGTGAACACCCTTTAATATCATCTGCAGAGAAATAGCACACTGGGTTCATCCTTTCCATTTTTCTACAATATAACTACATGTGATGATATTGTGAATGGTCTACAAGTACAAAAATGCAAATCATTATTATCTGCTTAAATATAATTTTTTGAAGGTTATTGTGGCACTCATGATTTCATATTCACAAGTCTACACACATCTTTCTAGGATGCATTCCTCTAAGGGATTGATTCCTACCTTAATTAAGTCCATTTTGGCCTCATTTGAATAGCCCACTTAGGAGGGATCACCTAGATTATTTCCCTCAAGCTCTCCGTGACGGGTTAAGGCCTATCTACAAAACCCAGACAGCAAGGAGTCTTTGGCCATTAAGGCCTATGTGCAAGGCTACAAACTGGCAAGGGTGTCCAGGCTATGATCAGCCCATCAACAGCCCGTCGGAAGCCCAGCTTCCATCCCACAAACAGCAATAGGAAGAGCAATTAAGAAGGCTTCAAACAGCCCACTTGGGAGCCAATTCCGAAGTCTTTTAAGACAATCATCCTTGTATGCTCATAAATGAATAAGACATGTTCAAAATTTTATACCTATCCCTCGGTAGCGTGGTCGAGGCACTGACCTTTTAAGATGCCCAAACTCGAGGGGATAAACCCCTATTGAGTCCCTCAAAAAATGATCTTCACTCACGTGTTAGTGTGCTGACTTTCTAAGAGGCCTGAAGTTGAGGGGCTAAACCCTTGTTGAGTCTCTTAGGCGGTGATAAAAATCACAGCCAGCCCTAGCAAGAAAGAAAATCAAACTTGCAAACACAAAGAAAAACATCAGCAAAATTATTCGGCAAGTGATGCCGTCAGAAATGAAAGGAAAGATCGACATTATCAGCTCTTAGACAATGCTGCCATGTCATCAACACTGTCACCGTCGAAATATGTGATGTGACAATATTCAACAAGATCTTTTATTTGGTGACATCCTTGAATTGTCTCCCACGTTTGGAATGTGAGATGAAATGTGTAAATCAATTATAACGTGTTTCTGGTGTTCCTTTAGTACTCACGGCTTCGTTGATGGGTAGCTCTTTTGTCTCTCCTAATAGCTAGTACATTTTTTTCTTGTAGTGAAAATTGTGGTGCCGCCCATTTCTGGAAAAAAGGAGTATAAGAATTTTACTGACAAACTAGACCCTGCTTCATCCTTAGGTTCTGGTTTGTATCCTTCTCCTAAAGTGTTAAAACATCCTTTCTTAATGTGATAAAACATTCTTTTCAGACTTGATGTTCAAAAACATCAAGGATTTTAATTTTTGCCCTTGTAATTAGAGAAATATCCTAATCTTTGACCACTACTAAGTTGAAAACCTGGTGAAATCATGGTACCTTTGTTCGGTTGGTTAATCATTTAGAAACTTCTGTGGTTTACTCATTGTTTTCTTAGCTACTTCTACTGCTGGTGCCATGAAAGACATTTGAATTTAGGGTCTATTTTATTAAGAACTCGATAAAATCTATCAACTGCCCTATTTATTTGCCAATCAATTCATTTGGGATTTAGGGCCAGAAAGCACTTAGGCTTTGTATTGTGCATTTGCTAGTCATGGATGTTCTAATTTTACTGTAATGCTACAGAGAAACTGATTATGCTTTATGTGTATGGTTCATTCATTAACTTTTTGATTTTTTACTTTTTTGCTTGCTAATTCTGTAATTATACATTTTGCTGCATTTGGTTACCAACTACATACAGCCTGGTACTTAGCAGGATACATGTTTGCAGCTAAAGAAACTAACACAACCCAGTCGTGGAATTTCAACATCCATCAATGCGTTGGCCACTCTTCTGAGGGAGCCATTTGTTCGTTCCTTATTTGTTAAATCAGATGGAGTTAAGCTACTGATCCCTTTGATTTCTCCAGCGTCTACTCAGCAATCTATACAGGTGATAATTGCTTCTGCAAATGTGGTATTTGGTGATTCAAGATGCCATACCTAACCATTATTGCTATTTATTTTCCAGCTCCTTTATGAAACTTGCCTTTGTGTTTGGCTATTATCATACTATGATGCAGCAGTAGACTACTTAGCCACTACTAGGGTCCTGCCACGACTCGTAGAGGTAGTCAAGAGTTCCACAAAGGAGAAGGTATATACTTAGTTTTTTTGTTTTTCCACGTAAATTCATTTAGCGAGCTCATTTTGTGTGATGCAAATGTGTGCAGGTTGTAAGAGTTGCCATTTTATCTCTTAGAAATTTGCTTTCTAGAGGTTCATTTGGTGCCCAAATGATTGATCTTGGATTGCCACATGTTGTGCAGAATCTGAAAGCACAGGCTTGGACTGATGAGGTAAGGATCTGAAGTGGAAGTTCTGTCATATTTCTGTTATCTAAGTTCTTTAGCTTATACATGCACATAATTTATTCCGTCTATGCAAATTAGGCTAACATACTGTAATTTATTTCTGGGGAATGTTGATTTGCTTTTAAACAAGACGTGAGATCATCTATCAGCTTGAGTTACAACTTACAATTAGATGTGCACCAGTTGCACCCGTGTAATTTATTTTGGAGGCACATCTCACATGCAAGTTTGTACTTTAAGCAATAGTTAGCATCTTATTATGGCGTCTGTAGCACTGTGACCTGGTACATTGTGTTTTCTTTCCTCAAATATATATATATATATTGTTGAAGTTTCAAAGACAAGTACCTAATGTAAAATGAAGAAATGGTTACCAAATGAGGTGGATGAGGATGAATACAGGAGGTAGTGGAGTTTAAAAGGAGGAAGTTAAGTTTGAAGAACTGTATAAGCTACGACGAGCCATGCAATAGAAAAATGCAGATAGATTAAGGGAACTGATGCACTGATGTTATGATTATCATTTGTTCTACGATTTTTTACTTTCTGTTCTTTTGCCAAAAATCTGAGGTGAAATGCCAAATGTGATCTAATTGAGGATCAGGTTATTCATTGTCATAACCATGGGTTGCAGGATTGGCATATCTGGATTGGGATCAGCCAATTTATTCTGAAGGAGGGGCTTGGAACCTAGACTTTCCCCCCAATAGGCCAGAGCTGGCGGGATTTGTCATGGGGGCGGTGCACTGCTGTCCCTACGGGTCAATTCCCTGACCTGATCCGACCCTGATCTTTCATCATGTGTAGACATGAAGATGTAAGGGGTTATGCTGTTCTTCACTATATTGTATATTTAAATCTTTATATTATGTAAAAATAGATATCATAAACTAGTTTGATACATATTAGGATATAATTAGATCATATGTTTTTATGTAATATTTTACATTAACTTATATATGTGTATTGTTTTAGATTGTATCATATATTTATATCATATACCAAAATAAATTAATATATATTAAAATGTATATTTATCTATGAAATTAATTATTGTATAATATATATGTTTGATTTTGATTTTATTATTTTATGTATTTTATAATTTTTGTGTTTTTTACTTTTTCTAATGTCTAATTTTGTAAATAAAGATATATATGTTCAAAATTTTACTTATATTTATATTTATAGTTAATTTTATTTACATCTAATTTTTTAGTACTTATATTTATATGTATAATTAATTTTATTTACATCTAAATTTTTTAGTATTATAATTTATATTTTTTATTTATTATACTTTTGGAAATTTTATATTTGTGTATTTATATTTTTGTAATTTTTCCGGCAGTCAATGCAAAAGAGAACTTTATATTTTTTACCACTTTATTCCATGAACAACCATTTTTTATGAACCGTTCTGTCTAAGAAGTGGGATAACACTTTTCTTATTCCACTTATTCTGTACACACTTGCCAAACCATACTACCCCTTATTTTGTCTTAACTAATTCCGGAGTATCCTTGTATATATTTTATATTGCTAAAAGGTTCTAAGGGCTTGTTTGGTACGAGATTAATTAGGGGATAAACTTGGTTTATTCCTAAAAAATTGAGGATAAGGTTTATCTATAATTTAGACTTCTGCCGACCTGGCGAAGTGTTTCATAGGAGGTATTGTTGGAAATTCACTGGAATTGGGATGTTTGAGTTGCAATTAGTTGCATAGTTGTCAAGGCACATTGCTAGCACCTTGGTGATGTTACTGCCTATGCGCCAAGGCACCTTTGTAGGGCCACCTAGCCAGGGCACCCACGTTGGAGCCAAGGTGCCTAGCTAGGCGGACCAAGCCCTTCTGCATGTACACAAAGTTTATTAGCTACAACCATATTTGTCAAAGACAAGGCTCTACTCTTGGGTGAAGTTGCCCGAGTGCCTTTATTGGGGGGCCAAAAGGCGCAAGGCACCTAGCTAGGCAGCCCTAGCCCCTCTTTTCCAAATATATATATATATATCCACACATACATAATTACCTATATAAAACACATTTACGTGCATGCACATATATTCAATTGTAAAATACAAATATGCATATTATTATTCGTAAAACTCTTATGCTTTAACTTTTAAAGCTTTTTATTTCCTAGGTCTCTCTCTCTTTTTATATTATATGTATATATATTTATATATATAGTATTAACATATAACTTTTTTATCACGTAGACAATGCTTAAGTGGTTGTCTTGTCGCCTAAGCAAAGTTGTCAAGGCGTCCAAGATATTCAAGAGTGCCAATCCTACTTAGACGTTGCTTAGGCAGCTTAGGTGGTAGCATTAGATGTTTATCTATATATATGTGTATATACATATATATAATTATATGCTAATATTATATGTATATTTTTTATACATACAAACATGTATACATAAATAGTATTTTTGTATGTTATAATTTAATGTATATGTGTTTATGTGTGCATACATGTAAATGTGATTTTATTTATGTAATTATGTATGTATGGGTATATATTTTTTAGAAAAGAACTAATTTTGACAAAATAAGTGAGAGGGCTAGAAGGGAGGATTAAGAGAGAATTTTATAATCTTTAAGTATATAACATATATTAAGAATTATAAATTTTAAACACGTAATAGTATAAGTGATAATGAAATATGTTAATATGTTTACACTATCATTAAATAGGTGCCCATGAATCATGGATCGACCTAAGGCACCTTGTGCCCAAGGCGCATGTGGAAAAGTGCCTTTGTGCTTGGGCTCCTGTCTTGCCAACTATGCCCTTAAGTGGACATTTTTCCCATGAATGCCTTGGGCGCCTTGCCTGGACAACTATGGTATGATTGGCCCAGCCAGGGTGCCTTGCCAAGTAGCCCAAGCTCGATTTATGTGGGTGCCTATTTAATGATAGTTAAAATATATAATATTTTCACCATCATTTATATTGTTACAAATGTGTGAATCCTCATTTTTTGATATCATAAAAATATAAAGTATATGTGGTTGAAATTATATTTTTTTCTATTTATTTGGGAAAAATAAATTTTTATTATCTTTGGTTAACATATATTACTAAGAAAACACATTATATTTTATTGGAGTATTAGCCAAATACATGATATGCATAAAAATATAAATATGTCGAGGTTTTGGGTTCATAAAAATTATCTTTGGATTTCTCTTTATCGGAAGGTGCAAATTTTCGATGTTAATTATATCAAGATACTCGAATACCTTTGATTAATCGTCACAACAACTCATAACACGGAAACACAACCATAGACACGTGGGAGTTACAACCTCGTAAACTCAATGGAATGCAAACTTGATATTTTGAATTTGATCTTGAGTTTGATTTTTATGTTTTATGAAAATGGATTTCAGAAGTCCAACATTTTGAGGATATGCTCTTTAGTGGATTCTTAAACATATTTTACATGTTTGATATGAGTTTAACTTTTTTAAATCAAAGTTTTAACATTAAGACATGTTTTAATTTAGGGAGTGTTGGAACCTCGAATTTTCCCCTCTTTTTTGTGTAGAAAATTCTTTTTGCTTTAGGCTAGCATTGACTACTATGAAAATATGTGGTATTCATAGGAGTATTAGCTAATTTGATGCGGTATTATTTTATAGGAACACCAATGGTTCCACAGATTTGCTAAGTGTCGATATGGGTATCACCCACCACTTAGATGATCTGAACCACAATTTAATTTGTGAGGTTATCTGAGTTCTTTGAAAATAAATTTTGACCTCTCTCCACCGGACTTGCGATATTCCGGTGTTAATTACATCGAGCAAACACTCGAATACCCTTGATTGACCGTCACAGCAACATATTGATCGGAAGTCATTCATCCACATAAAGAAAGCTGGAAGACATATCCCCATGGCCTTACGAGATGGAATTTGGTTGAACTTAATTCAAACTTTTAAGTTTGGGTTCATTGATTTTCTTTAAGATTTGATTTGATTTGATTTGTTCATGTCTTTGGTCATTTGTTAACTTAGACAATTTTGAGTTGATCTCTTTTTTTTATTTGTTTGTAGGAATTAATTTCCATTTTTTATGTGTTTGTTAGCATTTTTTGCTTGATTTAAGTGAATTTACTATTATTATTAAGATTTATTCTTAATAATATTGATCACTTTAATTTTTCATGGTTGATTTTAATCCAACATAACTTGTTTTTGTAGTCATTGGTTGACATTTTTTATGCATTATTTAATGACATAATTTTGGTTGGATTATGTTAACATTTTATTAATGTTTTGATCATTTATTTGATTTGGATTTTGTTATGCATACTTATTTAATTAAGTAGCATTATCCATTTGGGTTGATTTAATTTTCCATGGTTAAGTCAGATTTAAACTTAACATGTTTTGTAACCATTTGTAGTCATTTTTTATGTATGATTTTATAGCATGAATTTGATTTGATTATGATGACATTTTTGTTAATAAATAAGTAATTATCTGATTTAATCAAATTTACTTATTTGATTTGATTTAATTATTTGATTTGATTTAATCAAATTTAATTATTTGATTAAGTTTGAAAATTATTTAAATGATTTATTTAGTTTATTCCATCTCTTGGAGTCCATGGGGATTTGATGTCACTTTTGGAGTAACATAACACATCAATCGAACTTGAATTTTATTTTATGTCGATCTGAGTACATAGAAGTACAACAAATGAGAGGACTTTCAAGCCTTTCTTCTCAATACATGTCATGACTTGTGTTCGGTTTGACCGACATTATGGCTTTACCGATCTGGGTTTTCATTTAGAATTCCCGTTCGGTTTGACCGGCATTCCGGTTTGACCGATTTGGGTTTTCATTTAGAATTCCCGTTCGGTTTGACCGGCATTCCGGTTTGACCGACTTGGGCTTTCATTTAAAATTCCCGTTCGGTTTGACCGGCATTCCGGTTTGACCGACTTGGGTTTTCATTTAGAATTCCCGTTCGGTTTGACCGGCATTCCGGCTTTACCGATTTGGGTTTTCTATTTGAATCCCCGTTCGGTTTGACCGGCATTTCGGCTTTACCAATTTGGGTTTTCTATTTGAATCCCCGTTCGGTTTGACCGGCATTTCGGCTTTACCGATTTGGGTTTTCTGTTTTTATCCAAAATAGCGAACTATTTTGGGCCCCTTTTAATGGAAAGGTAGCGCAAAACCACTTAATTTCGGCAGCATTTCGATAGGCCGGAGTTGGGTTGGCTATTTTCTATCCAAAATAGTTTACTATTTTGGGCCCCTTTTTATGGAAAGGTAGCGCAAAACCAGCCCCTTTTTATGGAAAGGTAGCGCAAAACCGAGGCATTTCTTACCTTCTAAGAGGTGAGAATTTAGAGCTTCTCTCTCTTCCCAATTCTCTCTTTCCTCAACTCTCTCCCAACCCCATGTACGTATGGCACTTGGGGGGTATTTATAGAGGTTTTTGGAGGGGCAAAAGGGTCATTTTGAAGACCCCACTAAACCCATTTTCGAGTTAGTGGGGGGGGTGACCGGAGTGGAGTGAAGTTACCCCACTTTTCCCCCTTCTTTTTCTCTTCTTTCGGTGCTGTTTGACCAGAGTCAAACCGGGGGGGTAAGTTCACCCCCCGGTGCTGGCCCGGTCTTTGACCGGGTCTCATCCCACGGCCGCCCGCGCGTGGGCGCGTGCGTGGGCCACGACCGCCCACTCGGGCGGTCGTTCTCCTTTTTTTTTTTTTGTGTTGACCGCGGTTCGACCGCGAACCGCTGCCTCCCCCCTTCGGCCCTTCTCTCTCCCCGACAGGAGACGCAGGAGCCCGCGAGGGCTCGCGGCGACTGCCCTCGGCCTTCACGCGGCGACGGCGGCGGCGATGGTGGGGCGGCGGCGGTGGCGGCGGCGTCGGTTGGTGAAGGCGGCGGCGATGAGGGGTTCTCCCCTCTCTTTCTCCCTCCTTTCTTCTGCCTCCGACAATGGCTTGCGGGAGCTACGGTCGGAGAAGGCGGCGGCGACAAGCTCCGGCGATGGCGGCGGCAGCCGCGGCTGGTGGAGGCGGCGGCGACGGATCCTCCCCCTCTTCTTTTGCTCCCTCACGACGGGAGCTCCACCGCGGGGCCTTCTCACCGCGAGCTCAGCGGTGGCGGAGGCTTGGTCCGGTGATGGCGGGAGGAGTTTCTCCCTTCCTTGACCACATTGGGGGCCTTAGCCCCTTCTACCGGCAGTGATAAGGGGTTTTTTGCTTCTCCTTCGGCTCTCCCTCCTGTTCCGTTTCTTCTTCTTCCCCCTTTTTTCTTCTCTCTCTTTTTCGAGAGATTTTTTTTTGGTCCGACAGGGAGCTAATTTGGATTCGAATTCAAAATGACATGATTTGGATCAACTTTTATTATGTGTTATGTATTTTGATCATATGGTTTTCATTTCAATTCATCATTTTTATTTAAGTCTTAACATCTTTGATTCAGCAGAATCAAGTCATAAGACACATTTTGAATTATTATAGTTCATTAATTCCAAGGTCAATTAAAAATGTGTTTCGGATTTAATTCATTATGAGATTATATATTTCGATATTAAGATCTTAATCCCAATTTTATTTTTTTATGTGAGTCTTGACATTTTTAAACTTAGTGAAATCATATTTTTATGATATTCGATTGAAATATGTTCATTATCATTTCATTTATTATGCCCTAAGTCTTTTCGTTAGGTGCATTAGACTTAGAATTCATTTTTGCATTCTTTTAAGCCTTTGTATTATATTTAAGCATATTTATAGATCTGATATTTTATTGATATCTGATCATGGGCATGTTCGTTGCATTTTTATTGTCTTAGTATATTATACTTATGACTAATTAGGATCATCATTTAAAATCAGATTTCATATCCTAAACCTTGGCATTAAGCATGTGTGAAACCTTGTTTTTCATTATCATAAAAAATATATATGTGAAATATATGTGATTTGAAATTTCATTTCTAATTTCCATTCATTTAGGAAAGGGAATTTTCATTATCTTTGGGTAAGACATACTAATGAAAACACATGATATCGCATAGAATATTAGTCAAAATACATAATATACATAAAAATATAAATATATGGAGGCTGTTTATAAAAAGTTTGTTTGGACCTCTCTCCATCAGAAGGTGCAAATTTTCGATGCTTATTATATTGAGATACTTAAATACCCTTGATTAACTGTCACAACAACTCGTAAAAATAGAAATATGCATTCACAAAGTATAAACACGTGGGAGTTATAACCTTATAAACTCAATGGAATACAAACTTAGTATATTCAGTTTGATTTGAGTTTCATTATGATTTAACAAAGATGTATGTTAAGATTCCAACATCTTAAGGTTATATGCCTCAGGGGATTCTTATTCCTTTAGATATGTTTGATATGGATTTAACTCTTTTAATTCAAGAATTATTATTAAGACATGTTTTGAATCTTTAAGTTAATTTGAATTTGAGGTTTAGAAAAGACATGATTCAGATCGACTTTCATTTTGTGTTATGTATTTTGATTGTACCGTTTTGATCATACTGTCTTTTATTCAATTCATCATTCATTTTGTATTTAATCTAAGTCTTAATATTTTATACTTAGTGAAATCATATTTTTATGTTATCTGATTAAAATACACTCATTATCATTTTATTTATTATATTTTAAGTCTTTTCATTAGCTATATTAGACTTAAGATTTTTTAAGGATCCAAGATTAACAATTTAACATGTCAAAATTAGATTTAATGTTTAAATCATGTGGTCCTTTCTTAGTTCTTTCATATCATCAGAGCTTAGGATTCAAGATATACAACGCTCCTGTCTTGACTCTTACCATAGAGGTTATATATCATCATCAGAAACTTTCAACCATCCATGGATTGGGACTTAGGATATTCCGGACATTTGAATACGAAGATATTATCTTTCTCTTTCTATACGTAAGATCTATGTCCATTTAAATCTGAAATTTATATTTCAACATTTGCTCTCCCATGATTTCGGATCCAGCATGGCCAACTGAAGTTAAGATCTTTACGACTCCAAAATCTGAATATTTCATTGGTTTTATATCCATGAACATTATTCAATCATCATCCTCCCGACCGCATGTTTTCAGATCTATTCATGACCAGCAATCTTCAAGCCATGTTAGGAAGAATAAATCTTAATTTGGTAGATCATGGGATCAACATTTATCAGATCTGAAAATTGACATGGTTCATACTCAGATTTGGAGAAAAGAATGGTACTTCTTCTATCATTCATATTCTGATATGTCTATTAATCGAGTGCACATGTATAATCGAGTGTTCATCAATTCATGCTCCGAAATTAACATTGATTTCATATCTAAGACTACGGGCCAACCTTGAATGAGATCATCTTAAACTCATCATCCCTCAGATTTTTTATCTCTGTCTATGCATGTCATCAGATCTTAGCATTTTTTAGACCATTGGCTGCTTTATTATCCGATTCAGGCATTTTCAGATCTGAAAATTTTAAATATTACCGTACTCCATCCCAATTTCAGATTCGTAAAGGCTGGTTCATAAGTCCTTAATTAGGAGACTGAAACCTCCTCAAATCTGAAACTCACATGAACATTTCGGATTCAATTTGATTGAAGTTTTATTTAATTTACCGTGTTTCAGATTATGGTTTCCAGTTTTGATATATTTAAGTGTTGGTTGTATTAAATCTGAAAATTGACATTTTTATGTCCTTTAGATTATATCCTCATAATTGGTTTCCGGTTTATTAAATTTTAAATTCATCTTATCATACTTGCATTCCACAGAAACTATGTGGGTTATATTGATGTCCCCTAACCATAAGATGGAACATTTGACACTATCATTTGTATGCTATGGGGTACATTTAATTACATCGATATGTAATGGTGGCTTTTATAGCCATGATCCTTAACGTAAATTGACATGATATCATGCATTGGGTGTATGATATAATGTCATTCATAATGATGCCATATTTCCATGAGCGTGATATATCCTTTCTTTGTATATTCACTTAATTTAAGGTTCAGTCTAGTATGGTGACATGCATGACCTATTTCTTAAATTAGTGAGATTACCCTTTCTTAGTAGATGGAGTTTGATACTTCCTATTTAGGGGGGAAAGATCGGTATAGCATGGGAGACTTGCCCATCTATCTATCCAGGATCAGTACATGCCTGGGACATTCCCAAGTGTCCGTCGGCCATTATGATGGGGCCTAAGTTAATAAACTGGCCTCTTAATCATGTTCTCTTTAATTTCACTATGATTATTGTGTATTTGTCCAAGTCCGTTATAGGTTGGTTGTCATCATGGCTTTATAGGCCGGTTCCATCTTCATCGAACCTTATAAAGCCTGTTGGAGCTGCATTGGGCCTTACAGGCCAGCAGTCCTTCATTGTCTTCAAGCCCAATGGCTGCCACCATCAGATCTGGCCCATATGCTGCTAGCCATTGGCCCTTGAACTTCATTAGCTTGCAAGCTTCGTTAGCTTGCTACCATGTTGCCTTTGTGCCTTGGATCTGCTGTCCGTTGACTTGGGATCTTAAAGACCTGTTGTCCAGTGCCTTGGATCATTCAGACTTGCTACTATCAAGTTCAAGCCATGCAGGGATGTTAGGTGGGCCTCTTGACATCTTTTGATTTTTTATTTCAATAATTAAGAGATGGATTCATGTCATATGGCCATGTAGGCCTATCATTATGACCATGAAACACCTATCTTCGTGTCATTGCCTTGGCCTGGATGGCCTATGATCATTTGGTCTTCAAGCCCAATGAGTTGCTGCAGCTTCATCTTGGGCCCATTGGCTTGCTTTGCCTCATCTTGGCCCAGATGGCCTATCTTCATGTCATTCTAGATCCAATGGGCCTGCTTGAGCTTCATTAGGCCGGGTGGCCTACTTGTCTTTAATTTCTTCAAGCCCGTTGGTCTGCCATCATCAAATCTAGCCTTATAGGCTTGTTTCCATGAACAATTGGGCCTTGTAGGCCTGCCGTCCCTCAAATTTGCAACTTGATATTCTGACTATCCAGCGCCTTTTTAAGGTCATTGACCTGTCACCATGTTGCTTTCGGCTTTAGGACTTGCTGCCCATCAATCTAGGCCATGTAAAGGGCTACATGGGATGATCAAACAGTGGGCATGGGACTGTTTTCTTGACCAAAATAGGTCATGCTTCGGGGTATGAGCATGTGCATGCCAAGGGCTATGAGATGAATGGATGTATAGGCATATTATAAGCCATAAGATATATGAGATATAGGCATGCGGATATAGTCATGATATGTAAGTGGACCGGGTGTCCTTAAGCCCAATGATCATTAAGGGAGCCGATTCCTCCTTGCCCTATGGGCTTAAGTATGCCTTAGATGTCTATCATGGAGGGACTGTGTTATAAGCCAACATAGGGGGAAAACACAGACCGAAAGTGATAGTTGTGTGGCCATCAGGTGGGGGGGGCGAACAGGGAGTATAGGGCACTATATGGCCATAGAAGATAGGTTGATTATAGGGTATAAAACTGAGTATGGGCTGAGTATGCAGCCATGTAGGAGGGATCAAACAGGGATTGCTCTTCATGAGATTGCAGCCATCGGTCATGGGCAGGTGCATGGGCCATATCAATATGGTATCATGTCAAGGAGGGATCGATGGCTTTATTTCTATTGAGGAAAGCTATGAGCATGAGAGGAGAGGGCCAATGGAGTCTCATGGGTATGTGATGAGAAGGGGAGGAGGCCGAGGAATCATCTGAGCATGTTAATATCTTACCTTTCTTTTCTTTTCCCCTTGCTTTCTTCTTCTATGCAGGTGGCAGTCCCTCAAGGCAGCAGCAACTCCCGTCGGCTCCTCCTCCTTGATGAGCCAACAGCACTGACAGCAGCAGCACTTGGCCTCAATAGGGACATCACCAACTGGGGTAGCACATCTAGGTGGAACCAATGGGATTCTCTTCTTTCTCATCTCCCTCTTCTTCCATGGGATGAAGCAGGTGGAGGACTTCTTTGGTTCTTCTTCTTGGACAGGCAACAGAAGCAGCAACAGGAGCTGCTCTTCTTGACCTCCTTGGGCAGGTGGCAACAGCAGGTGCAGGAGCTGCTCTCTGCAGCTCTCCTCTATCTTCCCTCCAGACCCTGCTTCTTGATTGACCAGCCAAAATAAGGAGTCTGATGCCTTCTTTTTATAGAGAAAATAGCAGGAGAGATAGGACCCGGCTGGGGCAGCTTAGTTGTGCACGAAGATAGCAGTGGGAAATATGTGCTTTGTCTCCACCTCCTCTTTCCCTACTTTGTAGGCCTCTCCAATGGGGAGTTTTGACTTGGTCTTGTGTGCGGCTAAAGGAGAAGGATTGCAGCTACCTATTTGACCTGAGACCTTATTTAAGATCATCCGATCCAAGGGTGTATATTTGATCATAACTTAAGTAAGATCTGAATCCTATTAAGGATTCAATAGTGGTAATATCCAAAACTTAAGTCACCATAAGATCTCATCCATTTGATCTTATGTCCTTGATTTTAATATCATCCAATCCGGGCCATCTATTGTTTAAGTAGGTTCCAGATCCTATCAAGGATCCATTAAACATAGTATCCATTACTTAAGTAAAAACACATCTTGGCCATCGGATTTGGCACCATCATCTTGTCATATTATTGCACGACTTTTAATCATGGTCATTGATGCTTTAAGTAGGATCTGAGCCTTGTTAAGGATCCATTAGGCCTTCTGTTGATGGGCTGTGAAAATGGCGTATGAGAGGGCTTATTTGTCATTGGGTTAAGATCAAAATGGGTCCATCTTGGCATTAAATATATCCCATAAAATGTGTGAAACAGGGGGCTACAAACTTGACCTTAAAATAGGCCACTTCTCCATAGATTAGTATTGAAGATTGGTAACTATTAAGGGCATATATCTGAAAATTGACCATTGTGGCCCTGTGGGGATTAAATTTGATCTAATCCCAGCCTAACAACATTGTAAATTTTGGGTGCCAACAATATGTTTAACATATTTAATTATAAATATATGTTATATATTTGAAATTTATTAATTTTTTAATGGCTATTCTTTTCATCTCACTTTGTTTATCAAGATTAACTTGTTTTTCAAAAATATATACCCCACACATACGTAGTTACATAAATAAGAACATATTTGCATGCATGCACACATTACACACACATTCTATTATAGAATACAAATATGAGTTTTTATGTATGTATTTTTGTATAAATACATAAATATATATTATTAACATCTAATCATATATATTTTTGTATATATATGTATATGCACATATGTATATATAACATGTAATTTTACCACTTAGGCTGCCTAAGAGGATGTTGTTGCCTAAGCAGAATTGGCACCCTCACCTTGTCACCTTAGCAACTATTTGGTTGGTAATCTTCTACTATATTTTCCTTGAGATATGTTTGTCAGATGTATTTGTACAACAAAAGAAGCTGCGAAGCATCCAAGTCTAGGGGAAAGAACAATGTTGAGTGCTTATTGCCTACACTTGTATCCCATTAATATAACTCTAGTTATATTATGTCTTGAAAGTTTTCTCACTTAAAGGTGAATGCTGGTCAAATGCACTTGAGCAGATGTGTCGATAATCTCTCACTTGTGAACAGTGCTCTCGTTTGGTTGTACAAAGTCTGACCTTCCTCTTCTATGGACTTTGACTTTCCAAAGCACATTTTTAGAAATGCGATAACCTGAGATAGATGGTTAATAGGGTGTTTGGTTGTATGATAATGAAGGTTTTTATTTTAATTTTTAAAAATTGTAAGAAAACTTGTTAAAAGAGATGTTTTAAAAGTGATTTTCTTCTTAAACAAAAAAAGAGGATCTCACCTCTTTCTTTTTTCTTGTGGTCCCCCACGTTGTTTGATCATGTGTGGTAGTTACTCTTTTTTGTAATCACATCCCTCCAAACATGATAATTTTATGTCATGAGTTGGTTCACTTTTTATTTTAATATAATTTTTTATCATGAAAGTGTACAAAAAATTATCATGCAACCAAACACCCCATAAGGATTTTTTCAAGAGTTATCTAGTTCTTCTTCACTTGATGCTCGATTCTGTTTTTCCAAGATGATGAAGATAAAATGCTGATCCATTATTACTGAATTTTATTTTCTAAGCTGATGGGCTCTCTCTCTGAAAATCACCCTCCTGTTATTATGGTGCCTCTGCATCATGATTTAATATGAATCAAAATTTTATTGGTTTTTTTGAAGTGTGAGAACAAGGATGATTTATAATAGGGTGTTTGGTTGCATGATAATTTTTTGTACACTTTCATGATAAAAAATTATATTAAAATAAAAAGTGAACCAACTCATGACATAAAATTATCATGTTTGGAGGGATGTGATAACAAAAAAAAGTAACTATTATTCATGACCAAATAAAGTGGGGGACCACAAGAAAAAAGAAAGAGGTGAGATCCTCTTTTTTTGTTTAAGAAGAAAATCACTTTCAAAACATAAAATTATCAAGGTTGCTATACACCTCTTTTAACAAGTTTTCTTACAATTTTTAAAAATTAAAATAAAAACCTCTATTATCATGCAACCAAACACCCCCTAAACTTTCAGCAGTGTGCTGAAGTCTGGCCGGCTTCAGAGAGGCAGATCTCTGATGTTTATTGCAGGGATAGAAGATATGACATTTATCACATGAATGATTTGAAGGAAATAAAGGAAACTTGGTAAGTTGCACACAAGCGGGCCAGGTTTGGTAGTTCCAACCTGATGGAGGTATATTTCCTGAGGATGGATCAATTTGACATTCTGACTTGCATTATTATTCTGATTCGAGGTAAACTCTGTAGAAAGATCTTCAACTTTCTTATGAGAAAGGCTGGAGGAGCATACTGAGAATTCCATCAATGAATTTTGAATAAAGCATCTGTTCACCTGAATTTTTAAAGAAAGAATAGCCTGTGATTTAGGTTTTACTGGTTTAAATGGCTTCATTTGACGTATGCACTTCTGTGGTGATTGTAGCACCGAAATTAATGTTATGCTTGTATTCTTGAGCTTTGATCTTGTGCTGATTCATGCTTCTGGCAATAAGTTGGCTGCTGCTGTTGTTTTCATATATTGGTCCTTTTGACATCCTCACCAGTTGATGCACATGAAGACAGGAATAGAACTCTGTTGGGGGGGGGGGGGTCAAGACATGGGATTACATAATTGGTTTGTATTTTGGGACAGGCCTGATCGAGATCTGTTTACTGGGTAGGTTGTGAATCAGCTGTTTTCAGATCCATCCAGATTGATCTGAGCAAGTTCTTGTCTTTTTCTTCTAACTATAATAGGGATCAGATCGGAGCAACACATGATAAACTTTTGGTTTTTGTGATGCCAACCACTTTCCGAAAGAAAAGATAAGTTTATTTATCAAACTTAGGAACTGATCAGTCCTGTTGAAGTTGAATGAGCATCAAGCTCAAAACCTATTAAGGACACCTAGAGAGGGCCTCTGCATTGTACTCTTACCTAATTGTCATCCTCTTGATATCCGGAAGATATTCTATATTTCTCGGTAAAAGTTTCTATAATTCCATCTGTAAAACAAGATAGTCTCTCCTGTTTACCTAGTTGGTTCTTTGTTCAAATGAAGAAGCAACTCAAGAAAGCATGTAACTAGTTAGGAGTAATTAGGTTATGGTTGCTCGCAAGCAAATAATATCTTACCATGATTACTTACATTGATCGTTCACATCACTTGCATTTTGTGGAAATTGTCATTTTTGAGTTGGTCATATATAAAACTATATTTTTCGAGAATGAGGGTGACATCTACTGCAGACTTCATAGGGATTGTAGCTTTCTCAATTGTTCTCTTCTTTGAAAGAATATTGAATATTGCCTCTCTCTCTCTCTCATGGGTTCAGTCCATATGCACGAGTTAGTGCATTAGCTCATTGTCTAAGGAAAAAGAGCTTGATTGATTACATAATTGTGTCTTAGTAATAAATCTCTTTGGCTCTTTCCATATAGGATTTTTTGTATTTTTAGAGTAGTTTCTTGTTCATAGTGAAATTACTGGCACTGCCAGTTACCTAACAAAAAAGTTGCTTTGGCAGCCATGCATTTTTTTATGTTATCCTCAGTTGTCAAGGCGACAAGATGTTCAAGACGTTAAAGGGTGCCAAATTTACTTAGGCGACAAGGCGGCCACTTTGGCACCACCTAGGTGGTCAAGGCGGTGACATGAAATATTTTTATATATGTATATGTGTATATGCATATATACAAATATATATAATTAGATGTTAATACTGTATATATTTATGTATATATTCAGACGTGTATATATGTATATATATTTATGTAAATATGATTTTATTTTTGTAATTATGAATGTATTGATATATATATATTTTTGGAAAGAGCTATTATCAAAGTGAGAGGGAAAAGAGGATTAAAAGAGAACTTAAGTATTAAGTATACAACAAATACTTAGGGGGTGTTTGGTTGCATGATAATGAAGGTTTTTATTTTTATTTTTAAAAATTGTAAGAAAACATGTCAAAAGAGGTGTTTGGTAACCATGACAAATTTATGTTTTAAAAGTGATTTTCTTCTTAAACAAAAAAAGAGGGTCTCACCTCTTTCTTTTTTTCTTGTGGTCCCCCCACTCTATTTGGTCATGAATGGTGATTACTCTTTTTTGTTATCACATCTCTCCAAACACGATAATTTTATGTAATGAGTTGGTTCACTTTTTATTTTAATATAATTTTTTATCATGAAAGTGTACAAAAAATTATCATGCAACCAAACACCCCATTATAATCATAAATCTTAACCAAGGAAGGTGGGGTCGGGAGTCGGGACCGGGTCGGTTTGGCCCCAAACCAACCCGGGTCGGTCGGGGTCGCGACCCAGGTCGGGATGGGGTCGGCCCGGGTCACGAAAAATAATGATAAAAAATAAAAAATGGGGTCGGGGTCTTGGGGTCGTGACCGGGTCGGTCGGCCCCAAAACCGACCGGGTCAGGTCCGGGTCGCGACCCGGCGAACCATGATCTTAACCATATATAATAGTATTAGTGATAGTGAAATATGTTTACACTTTTATTAAATTGGCGACCTTTTGGGCCTGTCATAAGGCGTCCTGGCAAAGCATTGCTAGAAAGGTTTTTTGCTGCCTAGGCGGATGTCTTGACAACTATGGTTATCCCCACTAGTGTCATTGAGTTGGTCCGTTAGTTTCCAAAAAAAGGTTATTGCTGTCGACAATTAAATTGGTGTTTCTTACCTTGTAGGATCTCTTGGAAGCACTTGATCAGCTGGAAGAAGGGTTAAAAGAGAACATTCGAAGACTGAGTTCATTTGATAAGTACAAGCAAGAAGTATTACTAGGCCATCTTGATTGGTCTCCTATGCACAAAGATCCTAATTTTTGGCGTGAAAACATTACGAATTTTGAAGAGAATGACTTTCAGGTACATATTGTCTTCTCGGTTCTAGCATATTTCAGAGTCCTGACAGCTTGTCCGTGTCCCACATGTTTAATCATTAGAAGATGGGATTCTTTTAGGTAATGCTTTGCTTGAGACTTGTGTTGTTTAATGTGAATTCTTATAACAATTAGATTAGACGTGAAATGAATTTTTTTTAACTTGTGGCAGAATAGTCTAGCCAGATTCTGGTGCCCAATGTAGGTGTGCAAACGAATACATTCTGACAAGTAGCTCACGACTTGGCTCAATAAAGGCTTGAATTTGTTTATCATGTTAAGTGAACAAGCTTGAACATGAATGAACTCCTCATCAATGAACTAAGTATAAGCAGACCCCTGCTCAACTTGATAAAGCTTTTGAGCAGCTTATTTAAGAGTATGTGATTAAACTACTTGATTAAATATTTATCCACATATTTATTTGATAGAATCAAATTAAGAGTGCTTACCGTAATATGGTGTTAATTTGAACTATTAAAATGTTAAACTTCAGTTAAACAGAACTCGAGTTCAAGTTTGAGCTTTTATAAATCAACTCGAATTTGAGCTTCATAAAAGAGCTTGTTGAGCTTCTATTGAGTTCTAGCTCGAATTCAGCAGTCGGGTGAATGAGTAGCTTGGCAAGCTGAGCTCAAGGTCTGCTCGATAAAATGAGTAGTTTGATGAGCCGAGCTCGTAACTGATAATGCTAGTGCATGGATTGTGCTTCGCATCTTACTCGGCTTAGCTTAGTTCGTTGGCACCTCTACCTAGGACACAAAATCGGATGAAGCATTCGTATTTGTAAGTTTTACAATTTTTTCATAGTTTGCTTCGCTTGTTCTCCGTGAAACAAGCATTTTTGTCAACTTGCGTGTGTTGCCATTTTATACAATCGAGTCACCAGAGTTGAATTGTGAATAGTGCTGAGGCGCACTAACAAGCATGCTTTTTCTCACAGATTGTGCGGGTACTTATCACAATTCTTGACACATCCAATGATCCTACGGTCCTTGCTTTGGCTTGTTACGATCTATCCCAGTTCATTCAGCACCACCCAGCCGGTCGCTTTATCTTGTCTGACTTGAGGGCAAAGGAACGAGTCATGAAGCTTATGAACCATGAAAATGCAGAGGTGACCAAGAACGCCCTCTTGTGTGTGCAGAGGCTCTTCCTTGGTGCAAAATATGCAAGCTTCATACAGTCCTAAGGCAAAATATTATAAGGTTTTGGTGTCACCCGTCTATGTTTCAGCTCTATCATGTAGTTGCTATTAATTCTTTATCGTCACTTTAGTCCGTGGTCCTCTCTTATCAGTCACTCTGGAAGAAGGGAAGATGGACATGCATTATTGTGTAATTCCCCAGGAGGCTTGATCTCCTCCATGTAGAAGAAGAAAATCCATTTCTAAGTCATGTAACCAAATAAAAGTATTGTTCTTATACCCGTTTATCCTTCTGTCAATTTTGAAGATGCCTGTTCATCTGCAAACTTCACTCTTTGTTTCTGTCAGGGCGGTTGTTCTTGTACTGCGAGATGCTTTCCCTTCTCACGGGAGCACTTTCTCATCCCGCTTTGTCTTGAGAACGCTACAACGCTAGAAATCATTCAGTGGCTTTTTGTCTATTTGTAAATACAGTTTAATTCTTCTTTACATTTAATATGCGGAAAAATGGGAAGTGGCATGCAAGTGTTCAAAGTTCTGATTTGTCTATCGATTATAAAGAATGGTTATTAGGAAGTTCTGGCGTATGGTACATCTGGATTTTATTTGGGTGAGAAAATGACTTCAGTCACATACAAACTATGATGCAGGTTTAAACATAGAAATTGGAAATTTGAGATATTCGCGTGGCATTAGATCTAACCTTTTTTGTCAACGACATGAGAGAAATTTTCTTCTGAATAAAATATCATTGCAATTCTTAATCCGTATTAAAAGTCAACTTAATTCTTAATCCGTATTCAGTCATCTTAAATTTTACTGTAACATAAAATTTTATCACGGAAATATATAAAAACTATCACGCAACCAAACACCCCCATGGCCATGAACTGCTGCCTATAACATGGCTGTTTATTATATTGAAAACAGAGGACAAGTATTCTCTGTTTTGAGAGATGAACTCTAGATAAGACTTAAAACAAGGGAGACCCAAGATTTCTTTCGGTTGGAATCATGCAGTGGATTCCAGGGATCAAAATTCTTAGTTTACCATGAAAAGTTCTTTAGAGACCAACAGAGTTTGTCTCTTACAAGATTGGGGCATTCAAGTAAAAACATCTCGGTCATAAAATAAGGGAACCCTGTTGTCACTGACTCACTTGATTTCTATTCTTTTTCTCAAAGATCCTTGAAATTGTAGGACTGAAAAAAAATATGTATCACGTCAAGGACATAATTACAACCTTTCCTCCAGAGATACTGTGTCAACAGTAGGTTAGAGTTGGATGTATGAACGTACATTCAAAGCAAAAGGTTCCTAAAGATGAAGCGGGTGGAGGGGAATATATGCACTTCTCTACTCAAAATTGTAAAATTTTTATTTAGTTTTTTTTAACTTGAAATTTATATATTTCTCGTCAAATTGCCCAAGCTTCTGTTAGAGTTATAGTTCTTCGCTCTGATTTGCATACAGTTTTGACAAAAAAATTGTAATTACCTTTCCCAAAGTCAAGAAAATTGAAAGAAATACAATATAGTTCAAGGTGCATTTTATTCACTCTCTCTCTCTCTCATGATATGTTTAATTTACCTTATCAATCTGTCTATTCAACTGCAATCTAGTAAATAATCGAAGTCCAACATGGGAAAAAGATTTTAATTAAAAGCGGGTACTATATATGAAGGAGACTTTGATCATTAAAATGTCTAACATCATAAAATCATATAAAAAGTTGTCTTTTTTTACTTTTAAATTGTAATGATTGAATTTATATTTTTTAATAATTAGGAGATAACTTGTATATTACGTTAATTATCTTTCAACTTGTAAAAAGTGTCGAGAGATGAATTATAAGAATTCGAAAAGTGGAGAAGAAAAAATATCACTTCATAATTCCTTTCCCCTGTGTGTTTGGTTGGGATAATAGAAAGAAGAAATTATAGAATATTATCTCTCTCTATCTGAAAAATCAAGTAAAATATCAAAATTTAATAATGATATTAAACAAATTCCTAATCCCAACTAAACACACACCGTGTTAAGATTCCCTCTCTATCCTTTAAATATTTAACCAGGATCACTGCAATCTAAAAGTGAAAAAAAATCAAGTAAAATACCAAAATTTAATAATGATTAAAAAATCTTCACAATTCCAACCAAACACTCCAAGATCTTCACCTCTTTTGTCGGAACTCCGAGTTCAAATCCACCCAGAGACTGCCACTCACGTACATCCGTGTACGTACAAGTAAAATTTTGGGAATCAGACGGGTGAGATCGACGAATCAATTGATTCCCCCTCCCAAATAATTTCTGGGCAAAGATCGGACATCGCCTTTCGATCTCGAAAGCTTCTCCTTTTTCCTTCCTCGCCAGGATAATCTTCGCGAAATCAACGTTCCCAGGCAAAACCGGCGGCTCGAGATGTGACTACGTGACTGCAACTGACAATACCTTACTGATTTTCTTGCCCTTCTTTCCGGCTGCGTCGAGCTGTGATGGGTCCCCTCCTGTTCCAAGCCCCCGGAAGCACCCAGATTGTGCCACTGATCCGGGTAAAGATAATAACCAGCATTGAGAAGAGGATATCCTTGCTTGGATAAAATACTAGTGTGAGGAATTACGATGCACCTTCTTTCCCCACGCGACAAAGCAGCGAATCCTAAGACTGTCAGTGGGCTGTAAAGGGGCAGAGAGAGAATTCGGACAGGGACTCGTGTCTGAACAATGTACATTTCTTATTCTGAGCTGGATTTCAAATTTACCAGAGAGAGAGGGGGGCGGCGTCGGCCGGCAAGCACCTCGGCCGGTGTCGTTATATTGTTGTTCAGTGATCGCCGCCTGCAAAATGAAGGTGGTTGCCACTTCGTAGTCGCGTATGGCTGCCGAGGCGGCGTTTCTTTTCGAGGCCCCTCCTCCGTCCCGCTGCTGCAAGTAGTATCCGCTCCCGGCCGGGAGGAGCTCAGGGAGTCGGAGGATCGAGCAACGTCAGGAGCAGAAACACGACAGCCGGAGGCAGGAGCGCCTCGCCGGTCGGCAGAAGCGGGCGTGAAGGAGAAGCAGAAGTATAAAAAATGCCTTTTTGCCCCATGTTCTGCTGCTGGAAGTCCGCGGATTGGTACGTTCCTCATCGGGAACGCAGAAAGATCAAGTTTTGACATCTGGGTTTCCGGTTCTCCGATGGTTCCATGCTTCCGACAAAGGGCGGGGTTTTCGAGATCATCGGGAAGTAAGAGATGATGGTTTTGTTTGCAGGAAGGAGCAGGGAAAGAGGAAAGGGGCATCGTGGAGGATATTCTCGCTCAAGGAGTTGCACTCTGCGACGAACAACTTCAACTACGACAACAAGCTGGGGGAAGGCGGCTTCGGCAGCGTCTACTGGGGCCAGCTCTCCGATGGATCACAGGTTCTGATACAAAACAGATATGCGTCTCTTGCCTGTGAAAGTTATTACTCTCTCCCTTTGAAGATTTTGCAACAATTGTCGGTGCCGTTGTGGGTGTGATCTACGAGGCCATGAACGGTAGAGTACGTCACTATGCCCATCAGATGAAACTTGTAGTAGGCTCCGGTGTGTCGGTGGCATGTCGTGCGGCCACCATCTTCTGAGAATCTGATTCTAATCAGCCGCTATTTAGGTGGAAATACACGGGATTCGTCATACTTTGCTCTTTTTTATCCTCACTGTTGCTCTACGTTGGATTTTGATTAACCTGGATAAGTATGATCTGATAAAGCAAAGAGCATATTAACCTGGGTGAGTAGGAGCTGATAAAGAAAAGAGCATGCCTGATAATACTGCATCTATATGTATTTCGATGACCATGAGCTTCAGACGGTCATCCCTGTACGTTGCACGTATTTTTTTGACATCCTCTGTATATTTCTCTCTGGTTAAGGCATCAAAATGGAACACAAGGTTCCTTCTTTAATAATATGGATTAGGTCCGTTCTATCCAATTTTAAATTTTTTTGGGGGGTAAACAATGACGAAATGGTAGTCTTGTCTGTGGGTTACAGATGGTTTCATGTCTTTCACATTCTTCAAGTAAAATTTTCATCCATGATCTGGTTCTCTTTTTCCTCAAAATAATGAAATAAAAGTATATTTAAAATATTTGACGTGTGCTTGTCCATGTTTGGATTCTTCTACTTGCAGTGTAGTTGTCCGTGATGCTTATATCACGCAATATGCTTTTCTTTAAAATGCTTTCTTGAATCATCCGTGTGGTAAGTTTGATGCCATACAACAACTATGCATGTAACTTGAAACTAAGAAGTCACGTTCGAGACGGCTGCTGCTTTGGAGCAATAAAAGTTGTTTCTCAGTGAATAGGGATTAATTGATCTAATTAACCATTGTACTCACTCATTTTTACCGGTGTTGGTCCAGATCCATTATAGATGCAGTGCATCTCAACGTCTTTTGGAATATAAATTGAAGGGAAGTTGCATGTTTGGAGTCGTCTATGCAGTCCATATCATTGGAGTTTTATGGTATATCAGCATCAATATTTTGCTGAAGTTCGGGCTTAGCTTTGTTTAATTTGAAGGCAAATTATAAATTCTCTCAATTAGCCTCATGTGTAAAAAATGGGTGTACTAAAAAAAGTCAAATTGGACGTCCTCTTGCTAGAGAATAGCGCTTAGATGGTTTCTATTCCATGGTGTGGTGATAGACAATGCACTGAACATCCAATTGGAAACTTTGTTGAATAGCCATTTTGATTTAAATTTAGGAGACAATTTATTACAATGGTGAAGTCAATATGTGTAGCTGCATAACATGAGATAATGAAAATGTGTGAATAGCATAGTTGTCAACGTGACAAGGCAACCAAATGCTCCATGTGTGCTTAAGCGATAGGGTCATATGACCCAAGATAATGAATTCCATAGAAACTATTATTCAAATGGCTCATCAAGTTGGGTGATGAAGAACAAAAGTTTTCTTATTGTAATAACTAAAACTCTTTACCATAGTAAACAATGTGTAGACATGGAGAGATAGAGAGGGGGGGACTGATCTAGGGAAAGGGAGGGGGACTTAGAAAAAGGAATAAGAGAAAACTCCATCTGGCATTTCATTTGACCAATCAGGGGGCATAAATGCCATAGCGTTTTTGAATAAGATAATTGGTCTAGTTGTTCGATGAGCCTGAATCAGTGCCAAACAGTAGATTTCAATAGTATTATACTAGTTTAGCACTAAAGCACAAAAGTTGTCCACTTAGAGACACTTTGATGCTTAACTGGGCACTTTGGACACCTTATTAAGGCCCAATAAAGTGGTCCAGTACCTTGGGCCTCATAAGATACCTCGGTGCTTAAGCACTGCTAAAGCGGTGCTTAAGCATCCACTCTGACAACTATGGTGAATAGTCAAAAGTTCTCAAACAATCTTTGATAGATTTGCACTATTGCTGACAAAATAACTTTCTGTAGGCATAGTGCAACAAAATACCATTGGTAAAGGCTTTTATATGTTTTGGAAGGGAATATTTTCTCTCATCAATGCTTGTTTATCTAGTTGAAGTTCATGGCTCAGTAGGTACAATTTGTATGATGGCAAGAAGAAGCAGCATTTTCATTCAATTTATATAATACTTTTTGGATATATGTTACTATGATTTAACACTGATCACACTGGACGTGTGTGAAGGTTCTTTTATGCAGTACTCAGATATTCTTATGATTTTCTCTCTTTTATGTGATTAACTTTGTCATTTTCTCATACAAGAGTGTGTGACCCAAACCTTATCCTTATGATTTAGAATATGTATCTACATGGTTGTCTATCTTATTCCAACTTGCATCATGTTTTTCTTGTAAGCTGGTACTTCCAGCATTCCAAAAAAAATCCCATAACCTAACCTGAAAATTCTAATGTACATACAATGATCCAGGATACAGTGCAGTGAACATGTGCAAATTTATTGAATTGTCAAAAACCATTTGAAGTATGTTATTTAAGGGACTAAGAAGCTTGGAGATCAGGCTTGAAACAAACTTTTGTTTGGTAGAGCGAAACAGCAATATCACCTATCAGGTATTGACACTCAACAAGTAGCTTGAGACCTGGCTCATTTATTATGTTGAACAAGCAAGCTTGAGAAATTGAGCAAACCCATGCTCGACTCGATAAAGTTTGCAAGCAATTCGTTTAAGTATTTGATTCATTATTTGGTTAAATATTTTAAAAATTAAATTAGGAGCACTTAAAAGTTATATAATGTTAATTAAACTCATTAAATAAGCTGAAATTGTGTGTAATCTGAACTTAAATTGAAGTTCAAGTTTCATAAACAAATTTAAATCTGATCCTCATACTCAGATACAACCCAAATTTGAGCTTCATAAATGAGCTTAAATCAAGGTTCTAGTTCAAGCTTGAACCTAGCTCCTAGTTCAAGCTCGATCAAGTAAGCAAGCAACTTGATGAGATGAGCTCAAACACATGTTGAAGCTTCTCATTGAGTATCAAGCCAAGCTCGAGCTCGAATGTAAATGAATGAGCCTTGCTCAAGCAGTTCGGCTCAGCTCTTTTGCACCCCTACTAAATGGGACAGTTGATCCTTACTAGGAAAGCCAAAATGGGATAGGCTTGACTACTATGTTCTTAAGGCAATTTCTGACCACACTACAGAGTTATATTAAGTCGTTGTATAGAATTAACTAGGGTTGCAAATGAACCAATACACTCGACAAGTAGTTTGAAACTCGACTCGATAAAAATTTGACTCGGCTCATTTATTATGTTAAATGAACAAGTTTGAACAAAAAAATAAAGCTTGACTCATTAAACGAGCCGAGCTTGAACAGACTCCTACTTGGCTCGATAAGCTCGCGAGTAGCTCGATTAAATATTCTATTGAGTATTTATTTTTAAAAATTAAATAATGAATATTAATAATATATATTGTCACTTAAATATATTAAATAATTTAAAATTTGAGTTTAAACTTAGATCAAGTTTCATAAATGAGCTAAATCTAGAGTTTCACAAATGATTTTTCATTGATTTTGAGTTTTATAAACGAGTTTGTGTATGACTTAAGCTTGAATGTAAATTGAACTTTAGTCCAGTTACTACTTGAGCTCAAGCTCGAGCTCAACTTGGCTTGATTAATAAATGAACCAAACTTGAACAAGTGTTCTCGTTAAAACTTGAGTTCGAACTCGAACTCATGTAAAATAAACGAGCAAAGCTTGAACACCATAGTACTCGGCTCGGCTCGGCTCGTTTGCACCCCTAGAATTAACCAAGACGATTATAGGGAGATTCTTTATCCCATGTGAAAGATTAGAATAAGATTTAAATCTAGGCGCTATAAATGTCTAAGTGATCTTTTGTATTTGAAATGATATTTTTTTACTAAATTTAAATATTAGATATATCAATTTGTGGCCACATGAGGGGAAAAGCCCACAAAGGGGACTTGTAAGTAATAAATATACCAAATGTGTCATTTGTCATTTTAGTTTTCAACTGTCATGTTTATGATCTGCATTTTATGAATAAAAGCACAAGATGATGGAGATATCCAAAATCAAACAAGTAAATACACTTAATAATGAAACAAGTTATCAAGTATACTGCACAAGCTTACTCACTGTTTTCTCGATCGGGATTGGCACTGGCCCATCCAATCATGAAGGTATGGCTGATCCCAGAGTGAACTTCACCTGGGAGCCAGAATTGACCGATACATATATGAATCAGCCAAACTGGTTGAACCAACTCAGCCTGGATGAGACTGAGCAGAATCAAACAATTCTAAGCCAGGATCGGCCAATCCTAGCATGGAATCAGCCAGAATCAGCCAATTCCAGCCTGACTTTAGACTGTGTCAGATCCAGTCACAATTCATCCAATCTGGATGGGGATCAGCCCTTGCCAATCCAGGTCCTCTATCAACCAAGAATACTTTGCCTTGTTACCTAGACAAGTGCCTTAACACAATGAATGTGAGGAAAGGTATCTCAAACTTGTTTCACATAGCCTCAACATCTAGCACCTCAGGCGACTAATGTTGATTCGTAGATGGTGTATGTGATGCACGGTTTGTTTGTTATGTTCCCTTGTGATGATGCTATGGAAAGCAATCTCATGAGAACCTTGTGAGATTCTTAGTATCGATAGGCTGCCTAGATCCGAGGGACATGAAATGGTCTGTGTGACTGCCAGAGGCTGCCGGATAGGGCATACGAAAGATCAGAAGATCAGTTGCTACTGGAGAGGGATGGTAGACCACAGCCTGATCCAGGGCTGCCAGAGAGGGGGCGTTGGCACCAGAAGTTTCCATCTTTTGGAACTTCTCAAATGAATGACATTGTGCTAGCCATGAGTCAGGCTACACATGTTGAGTTGCTAAATTATAAATACAAGCTCGTAAGTAATCATTTTGTCCCTGAATGTAAGGTTTCCCTTCTTTACTTGTTTCAAGTAGCTTTTAAACCCCTTAAAACTCTCTTTGGGTAATGAACATGGATTCAATGATTAGAGAAGTACCTTAAAAAATTCTTAGATACTCTGTAGGATATGGTTCACTCAGAAAGAAAAGATGTTGGAAGATGGTAAAGAATAAGAGAGAATGATATAAAAGACTATCTAAATGTGATGATGATAAAACTTATCAGCAATCTAAGTTAGAAAAAGTGAAGGGGATGAGCAAGAGATGAAACTTTTAAACAAACTTATGAGAAACTTAAAAACAGAAAAGGTAAAAAAGATATTTATAATTAGCAAGGATGAAAAAAATATCTCAGCATCTTAATGAAGTCAGATGTATCAATTATAATGAAATAAAAATTTTAATTAAACATGATGACATCAAAGAAATGTTGTGAAGTTATTTTGATACTCTTCTTAATGATAGAGCATAATATGAATTATACTAGGAGAATTAGATTTTCATGAGTTAAAGAGACATTGAAGAACAGCTTAGTACAAATATATTTTTGCTTTGCCAGGACATTTTATTTCTATTTTTAGCTTATCTATCAAGGATATTAATTATAGAGATACATATAAAAAGTTATTAAAATTGGAAGGTTGGATGTAGAATTGACTTTATGATTCCAACTCCAGTAAGTTGTTTAAGAATATTGGATGCATTAATGGGGTCCAAACCAATTAAATTTTATTGAAATCAATCTAACTAGAATTTTGGAATGTCACAGTATGTTTGCAACTATAGCACTCATGGTCCTGCCAATAGCAATCCCCAATGAGAATTCTGTACCAAGGGAATAAGTGCAGCATCCCCTTATGAATCTACACTTGCTTGGTTCAGTTCTGAATATTTATTTTTAGTTCTCTAATTGACACCAGAAATTTTAGCAGAATTTTCAGATATAAAACCTTCTTTTTCACAAGTGAGGGTAGCAATGCTTAAAATAGAAATTGCAGATGAGCGAGCTGACAGTTGAAAGTATCTGGTGTTGAACTGATATCTTCAGTCTCTTAACAATCGCAAGTTAGTCTGTTAAATTCTTCTAAGATTCAACATAAGCCACTTTTGGTCATGTCATATATACAGTTGTATAGTATATACTTAAAATGTTAGCATTTTTATAGTCAAGCTTTCGGAATCATGTACCAAATTTTGCGGAAAGGGATGTGTACTAATTATCTGTCAGGAAATTAACTTTTTCACCATTGTAAGGATTGTATTTTTACCACCTAATTATAGCTAGTGTTCTATACTAAGGGACATCAATAGGCATTATCATTCTCTTCATGTCCTGTCACACCAGCGGCTGTGCTGCAGTGGACACTGCATCCTTCGAGGATGCCGCCTTGCCCCAGGTTTGATCCTGGGGTGCAGCCCACTGGGCTCTTCACCGTAACTGCTGTGGCAGAAGACCAAAAAAAGCTCTTAATTTTCTTATTTAAAAAAAATCTAATTCTCGATAGCTGCCCTATCTCTGCCTGTAATTTCTTAGTTTTCAGTTATTTTGACTTCATTTACTCATTCAATGGTTTGAACTTTCATGATTTTGTGAAGTTAGATGTGCCATCCTGCAGTTGATTACTACCTGGCACTTAATAAAGATTGAGAAGCTGATAAGGATGTTGAGTAGTCGGAGATTCTTAATAGAATACATCAACCCTTTTTCTGAAACTGGTCCATGACATGGAATGCAGAATTGGCTGATACGGATCGGGACTTGGCCTTTGCTGACCCAATTTCATGAGGGGAGTCTAATCACCCCGGAATCCTGCACAAATCGGCCTGAATCAACCATGGATCGGAATAGATCCGCCAACAATGGTGGTGGCGCCACCTAAGTCTTCCCTGCCTCCACAAGATGGGGAAGAGAGCCTATTGGGTCTGTGATGCGGGACAAACCGGCTAATCCGGCGAAACCGAACAAAAAACGAAATAACGAGCCCAAAATAGACCCAAATCGTCCCGAACCGGTCCAAACAGGCCCGAACCGACCCCGAACCGAGTCGAGCCGGCCAAAACCGGCCAGAACCAACTCAAAACAGGGTGAGCCGGGCTGAACTGGCCGGTTCAGGCGTTGAACCGGCCTGAACCGGGTCAAAACCCGGCTGAACCGGTCTGGGGTCTGGATCGCGGACCGGTCGGTCCGAACCGCGCGGCCGACCGCGCGCGTCACCCGCGGTCGCGGGCGCGAGGGGAGGGGGGGGTGTCGTGGCGTCTCCCGGTCGCAGCCGGGGAGGGTCGCGTGGCCGCGCGAGCGTCGTCGCCGTCTTGACGACGTGGCGGCATCCTGGCCCTCCCTCGCGGGGGCGCACCGCGACAAAAGGCCGAGGCGGGCGGGGCAGCGCGTCGCGAGCGTCGAGCGCCTTCGCCGTCTTCGTCGCGCAGGTGCAGGCGGTGCGCAGGCCGGCGGAGGGAGGGGCGTCGTCCTCGTCTGCCCATGGCGGTGATCTCGCGCATCCGCACGAGGGAGGAAGGGCCGCCAGGTGATGGCCGCGACTCCCGGCGTTGTCCGGCCGGCGGAGGAGGCGCTGGCGGAGGCCGGACGGATCTCTCGCGGTCGATGGAGGATCGGACGGCGATGGCGGTGGCGCAGTGGAGCCGTCCGTCTCAGGAGGACGCCGCACGAGGGAGGGAGCCACGAAGGGAGGGGGGGATCCGGGGATCGCCGGATCCTCTCCTCCCGCAGCTCCGTCTTCTCCTTCTTCCTTCTTCTGCTTCTCCTTCTCCTCTGCGCCGTCTGAGGATGCCGAAGGTTCAGTCGCCGTGTGAGGGAGGAGCCGGATGTCGTCGAAAGTGGATGCTGCTGTCGATACAGAGAGAACCGGGGAAAGGAAGGAAGGGGAATGGCACGGAGGCCAGGGGATGAGGAGGGTGAGAAGATCGGCGCACCTCGCCGTGCTTGGAAGGTGGAAGGGAGACCGGGGGTCCTTCCCGGAGGTGAAGGGAGGGCCGGCCTCACTGCCGGAGGTGGGAGAGGGAATGGGGCCGCAGCCCCTACGAGGGAGAAACCAAGGCCCGAAGGGCTTCCAAAAATTGTCTATTACTTGTATTGAACTATGTACATCGGACCCTCTTATAAAGAGGATGGACAGATTTTAATAAAAGACCCCTAAGTTCCCTATTTACAGACTTGTCCACGTATGGACATAAAAAATAAAAGAAAAACCCCAAAATATTCAAAATATGTCCCCATCAGTCTGGCTCTGGTGGACCCAATAGGAGCCAGATTCAATGACTTCTTTTCGTGCCCAGTCCCCTGGGCGCAATATGATCAGGTAGGGTGGTACGGCCATGCCACCCCTGTTTAATCCATCTGAATTATTTTTATATTTTTTATGTTTTTTAAGAACTGATCCGGGCCAATTATAGATTGATTTTCTTTTCTTGAATCGGACGATCATCTCAATCCAATCCATATTGGATCAGAATCAGCACTAGCTGATCCAGTCCCTGGTTCTAATCATGCCTTAATTGATCCATGCACTGTTGTCTTCTGTAACCAACATCTTATTTACCATTTACAGTTCTCTGACTCAAAGACCTCTGTTTATTGTCAACATGCTTGGACAACATTTCTGATTTCATTTTATTTTTTGCCCTTAAAATGTCCACATTTAAATTCTCTTCTTGTGCAGATTGCGGTGAAGAGGCTAAAGGTCTGGAGTGACAAAGCTGAAAAGGAATTTTCTGTTGAGATTGAGATTCTGGGAAGAGTCAGGCACAAAAATCTTCTAAGCCTACGTGGTTATTGTGTAGAAGCACAAGAGCGTCTTCTAGTATATGATTATGTGCCCAACCTGAGTTTATTTTCTCATCTCCATGGGCAGTATGCCACTGAGTGCCTTCTTGACTGGGACAAGCGTATGAAAATTGCAGTTGGTTCAGCAGAGGGGATTGCGTAAGTAAAATAATGCTTAAAACATGTTTTTGTCCCTGACATATTCAACAAACTAACAGGTTGATTATCTTTGCCAGATTTCTCCACCATCATGCAACATCTCATATCATTCATAGGGATATCAAAGCAAGTAATATCCTGCTGGATTCTGATTTTCAGGCACAAGTAGCAGATTTTGGCTTTGCAAAACTCATCCCGGATGGTGCCTCTCATGTTACAACAAAAGTCAAAGGCACTCTTGGATACCTGGCCCCTGAATATGCAATGTTTGGGAAGGCTTCTGAAAGTTGCGATGTCTATAGTTTTGGTATACTGCTTCTAGAGCTTGTGAGTGGACAGAGACCCATTGAGAAGCTCAGCTCAACAGAGAAACGCAAAATTACTGATTGGGCACTTCCCCTGGCTCAGGAAAGAAAATTTGAAGAAATTGCAGATCCCAAGTTAAATGGAAACTTCATTTTGACAGAGATGAAGAGAGTTGTACTTGTTGCCCTGGTCTGTGCACAGGATATGCCTGAAAAGCGACCTACAATGCTGGAGGTGGTAAATCTGCTTAAAAGTGAGTCCAGGGACAATCTACAGAAGCTAGAGAGTCATGAATTGTTCAATGCAGAAGCACATGAACAAACAAATGTTGATGGAAACTCAAACTTCATATCCGGAAAGGATATGAAACCAGAACTGAAAGAAGCAGCAGCTGGTTCTCAACCTGTGCCAGTTAAACAATCAAGATAGTAATACTTGCATCTGATGCCGTAAAGGTGTTGCCCTAGTAATATATAAGGCGGATAAAAAGTCATGAAAAATACTTACTGTTTTCTAAAGAGAAGTCTTCCTGCCATTGTTTGGTGAAGTTAAACCGGGATGGCTTGTGTATACAGTACCTCTGGTGTAAAATATCTCTGGGCAAGGTGTTCATTCCGCTGGTATTATTTTATCTGGTTGGATTAGGAAAGTATACATTCTGCAAGAAAAAAATTTCTGCCTTTGGAAAAGGCTCTTTATCTTGTATGCTTATCACTGGTTTTGGCTGTCGGAATACTGGTCCTGTTTTGGCTGGAGTAACGGACCCATGTATATTTGTTCATGAAGATTATGGTGATCAGCAGAAAGTCATTTCATTTGCTATATCAAAAAGCCAGGGAGCTTAAAAGTTCTATGGAACGGAAAATGTCTGGCAGGATGGTGGCTCTCCCTAATGTGATATATGCTTCCAACTTTATTGATGGTGGTGAGACCAGGATAGGATAATAGGCAATCATGCGAAAATACTTTGAAAGGTTTATCCAGAATTTGATCCCGTGTCTGATTATTATCTAAAAAAACTTTTCGGATAAATCTCAGTTCACCACATCCACTTGTGTTAATCGATGCTCTGTTTTCTGCATCAATCTCATGCATCTTTTTAGATCCTGAATAGGCTATGGCCCAGTTGGAGGTTATCAAAGTGGTCTGTTTCTAGTGCTCAGCCTGCCAAGTCTTCAGAACAGCCTTACTTTTTTATCAACTGAGCAGAATTTTGTCTAGCTTCGTCCCAGTAGGTGATCAAAACAAAACAAAATTGAGACGGCGGAAATAAAGCTGGGAGAAGACATGAGATGAGACATTTAGTAGCAGGAATAATTAGTGTCCGTGAGCAAGAAGTGCCATCCAAGGGCAAAAATGTTCCTGATTACAATCAAATCAAACCCAAATCAGTCGGCCGTAATTTTTATTAGTTTCTGTAAACACACGATCAGACAGAACGCGTTCATAAAGAAAAAAGAAACTACTAAAGAATTCTTCAAAACGTCCATATTGACAAGGGGACATAGGTGAGTTATTTACGTGTAAGAGCTTCTTAAGAAACTCATCGAAGGTCTCATATCTTCTTCTCAAGTGTTCGTTTAACTCAAAAAAAAAAAAAACTGCTTGATTTATTTCGGTGTGGACTAACCATTGATCTAGTTTATTTAGGGAGTAGAAATCGAAGCAAACTGATAAACAGAATCAAAGCAGATACTAATATTGTGCCAAATACATGAATGACATTTATACATGTATAAGGTATAAAAATACTTAATGGCCATGATATAAAACTAATTATATTTCTAAAATCTATGTACTTCATCGATATAAAATGATCTGAACTGAAATAAACGATATTTATTCAGTTTTGTTTGAGAGGTGGATTCAATTTGACTAACTTCGAAGAAAAACTCTCGAACTGAGCCAAACCAAACATGAATACCCTAATCTCATAAGGTAGCCCTAAAAATGCATGCAGCATCAGCACTAGAATCATTCTTTCAAAGTCCGTAATCTTCTTCACCATTAGCCACGAGGGCGACGCAACTGTACTGTATTATCATCACCCTTGATATTGGCAATTTGGCATTATATATTTTACACTAGAACTGGCATTTATCTAATATTAGATGTAATATTACTACAGGTGTTTTGTAGATTGGCCGTAGTTCAAAATCATCACACGCAAAAAAATAATTCTGACAGCAGATAGAGCAACTGATAGGAACCACCCAGATTTAAATTTTAAATATGAAAGAAAGATACGGATACAGATATTCCCATAATGGGATACGACTTAAAGAAATGTTTATGATGCTTAAAAAATTATCAGTTCTCTTATCCATGCAGATGCATACACCAGGGAAACTAGAAGACTTGCTTAAAAGATACTCCATTAAATTCTACAAGACACATTCAGAAAGGGAGAAAACGCCCACATTTCGAATGCTGTCTCCAGCACATCCGTAAAAGCTGAAGCATTCAAATGGTGAAGCAACCAAAATGAGACCGACCGATCATGCCCAACGAGCAACCATCTTATATTGCTAACGAAGGGTCTTACATTATACGGTAGAAGAAGCACCTTGGAGAGCACATAGGCCAGGTTGAAATGGCAGAACTGCTAATAGAAATATTTTTTACCAAACAAACAACCCCCTCTCCATTGAACAGAAACCCAAACAGAAAGAATAGGGCTCCACTTTGTACAAGCGTGGATGGAGGGACAACAGGAGGTTAATCTTTGAGATATAGAACAGCTTAACAGATCAGACCTCGCAAGCCCCTTCCAAAATTTCTGTACCAGCAGCATTGAGGGGGGTTGCTCTACGTGAAAGTGTCCTCCCGGTCTCCCTCTGCATGCTCCCCCTCTTCCAAGTTGCTGAACTCCAGAAAGTGGGTCGGCCTGTGGTCCTCGTGGTAGTAATCCCGCGGGGTACCAAGCTTCATACCATACTTCATGCTCACAGTGTGCTTCACACCCATGAAGTTGTAGTTCCAAGGACCATTGTCTGGAACCTGTGGACAGATCGCAAATAAGAAAAGCAATAAAGGCTTGTGTGTTTGTCGTAATCCTCTTGTTTCAAAATCAAGCGTTTATAAACAAGATTCTCTTTGGATTTTAAAACAAGAGCTTCTTTTTGGTTAAAATTGTAAAAGATATGGAAAACAAAATAGGAGACCACATGATTAAGATGACCTCGCAACTGTTTTGGTTTCCACCCTCCTCTTCATGTAACATGAAACAAGAACCAGCTTAAAAATGCAATGTTTTCACGGTAATCCAAACAATTGAACACACTGCAAAGTAGGGGGGGCGTAAACCGAATCCAATATTTCAAAATTCCGATTCGATTCCAATAATAACTAACGGGTTTGGAAATTATTTTTATATCCTATAAGCTATCGGAAACAGATATTCCAATAACTTATTGGAATCAGAATGAGTTGATTCTATTTCTGTTTATCCAATTTTGATAAAAATAAATATATGTATAAATAAAATTAATCAAAATAAACTTAAATAATTTATAAATTATGATATATATAAAATAATAAAAATAAAATTTTTAAAAATATTATATCAAATTTTAGTACTTAAATTGAATTATTAACTCATTTTTTATTAAAAATTAATAGTTAATATGTATTTTAAAAATTATCAGATTCGATTTCGATTCCGTTATCAAAATTGGATCGAAATCGAAATATGGTGATTCTAAAATTATTGGAATCTGAATCGGAACCCCTTAACCCTTATCGGAATCAGAATCGGATGCTGATGATTTTGCTACCGAATCTGACCCGTTTATAGCCCTACTGCAAAGTAAAACAAGTCTGCTATTTTGCAGCATTTTACAATCAAACAAGCCCCAAGTGAAACTACTACTTCAGGGCTTGCTTGGTTAATGAATTTAATATAGTATCACTTTAAATATTTCTAGCTAATACATCATCATTGGATTTCATATTACCCAATATCAAAAGTAATATGATACTTGCAGCTAATATTCTATCCAAATAGGCCTCAGATAGCTAATTAACAGACAAGACAAGTGCCTCAAACATACCATGTAGAATCCAAGGAAGCGGTCACTGAGGAGCATCTGAACTTTCTCATAGTGGGCTGGCAGATAGCCATGTGGATTGCTTCCAGTATCCTTGTTAATGCGACCCCACTCATAACCAGATTGCGTAAGCTTGTAGGCTGTAAGGGAGCAAGAGCCAGGAGTGAAGCTGCATGTCAAAATAATGCACCTCTCACCATCCCACTGCTTGTTATTTTCCAATATCTTTGAGTGGCAAGTGAGATCCTGGTCAGAAACGGGTATAACATCAGAAAGAATGTCCACCATGAGGCATGAGAATCAGCCAAATAACAAATTCTCAGAGTAGAAGATAACCATACACGAAAACTACCAACTCGAACAAAAATAAAAATATGAATATCTCACATGAATAAACATGTACAAAAACCGTAGGTGTGCATTTAGAAGTATAATACCTAACTCTAACGGTGATACCATCCAACCTTTGGCAAAACAGGAGGATATTTAGTTCAACCACTAACAAACATTGCTTATGACAAAGAAAATGTTAGTAAGAGAAGAGGTGTCAGAAGCTTCTCTACAATGATATTATGTGAAGGGTGTGTGGCGCGGCTTGCATACATAAGCACTGCAGAGATAGGCTTAAGGGATAAGCCTCAATATCTAAAGGAAAACTGTGCAGCATTTAACTAGTTTTGAGGTTGCTTAGGAAGCAGGTTGGATTGGGAGGAAGCAACGAGTTGGCATTCATAGAAGATGCAGAATTTGAGAGGAAAACTATGTTGACGGAGGAATCACCTGAACAAATAGTGCAACTACTACCAAACAAGTGTTAAACTTACCGAAAAGAGAAAATGTGTTACATGCAAGAATAGATGCCAAAAGTGATGTTTAAAAGATTTGCAATACATGCACTGAAGTTCAATGAAGATATCAGATACATCAAATCACATTATCAGGTTTCAAAGAAAAAATTTAGATATGTAAAGAAAGAAACACAGAAGTGGCAGTTGTTACAAATTAGAATAAAAAAAAAACCTGTGGAGACAGCTGAGGAAGTTCATTTGGTTGCGTATGCATCCAGCCGAGTGGCTCAAGTTCATTCAAGAATTCATGCTCAGGAAGAGAAGAGGGGAGATGCACTTGCTGATGTGTACCCCATTGTGGTGGCATAGCTATGCACCGGATCTCTTTCACCTGTGGATTATCTTGCGGACTCAATCCATAAAGATATCCAGCAATCTGGGTTCGAAGGTCGGCAATGCATATGAACTTCTTCAATATATTTTTGGGCATAATGTACGTGTAACCAGTTTCCTGTTCAGAAGAACAGGCATCCTCATTTTAATTCTGTGACTGTACCCAGCCTTTGTTATAGACAAATGACAAAAAAAGTTATGATAAATTTACCTTAATGTCATCCGAGTTAACATATATATGGTTGACACGCAGATAAAGATTTGTCGCTGAGATGGCTCTAACACGCCAATCAGTTTTAGATCCAAATGCTGATTGCTCATAAGGACTTGTTGTTGTGACGATAAGTTCATCACCGTGCACATTGGTTGTCCTAGTTGTAACTGCAGTCAATTGACTTGCTTCCTTTGCCTGGAATGTAAAGAATAGCAGTACGTGAGCTAAGAAATACCTCAACTTCTTTGCACACAAGTGACAAGTGAAAAGTATGCCACCTTAAAATTCAGTTACCAAGAAAAAAAATATCCTCACCTGCTTCTCAATCTCTGCAATTTGCTGCCTCTGCTGTGAGGGTGGAGTGATCTCAGCACCGAGTATAATGTCACGAATTTCAGACTGGGTGAGGGCAGATGTATTGACATTGTTCTTCTTCGCATAGTCTGAAAGAATAAGATCCCTCAAAGCAACTTCAACCTGCATGGAACAGAGTTTTCTTTTTAGTATTTCCACGATTAGAAAAAACTAGCATATTGATTGGTTAGCAAAAGAAGCAGAAATTCTGGTAGTTCCTATTTTTCCTTTTATGTGTACTTTCTTGCTGATAAAAGTAATAAGTATGGCATAATCTGTCTTCCGAACATAAGGCTGAGCTTCTACCTTCATCCACTGGTCATCTGTAAGAGAAGGCCAGATGTGGTGAGGTTCAGTGACAACGGTCTTGTCAGGCTTCAGCAACATTTTTGCCTTTTCGTTGTTTACATGCAGTGCACGCAATATCAATATCAGACGAGAAAAGGCAGTATATGATGAAATGCTCTTCAGCCAGTCATCGTATATGTTGAAAAGAACCATCTGAGGCTCCGTAGCCTTCAGAATCAAATCACCAAATTTCTCAATCTTCAGGCATGCCTGGAATGGCAGCTGGAGTTCACTACCCTTGATAACAATATTTGGAAAGTCAAGCAAATGGACCTCAAGAGGATCCAGCATTCCTTTGCGAGTAACTATAATTTGCTTTGGCTGTTCTTCAACAGGCAATGAACGCACTAGAGCAGCAACCTCTTCTGCAGTTTTCCATTTTGCCAACTGTCCCAGACGCTTCTGCCCAGCCCATACACTAGTATGGATGACCTGTAATGATATTCAAAAAAGCTTGCCATAAAAATACAGACTAAACAAGAAATAAAACAAAATAGAGAAAAAGAACCTTCAAAAAAAGCTGTCCAGTCCTTGGGTTGAATATAAAGATAGCACCGTTAATGGGTTTTGTAGTCAGATTTCCCTCAAAAGTCTTGTGGATGGTGACTCTGTAGACATTTGTGTCATCAACAAACCATATAATTTGATTGCTGAAGATCTCACCATAATTCTGTGAGGAAAGATATGGCTCTGTTGGTTCAGAGGAATAGAGCTGTAGGCCCTTGCGTATTCTTTCCCTTAAGACGTATAAGGCAGGATTTGACTGGATAAAAAAACATAAATTAGACCTTGTTCCCAACAAAATAGAAGCAGAAATTAAACCCCAGAATAATTCTAGTGTAGCCTACCTTCATTATCTTATTCATTGCTTGGGCCAATAAAGGTTTTGATCCAGGAAACCAGTTACCAAATGCAGAATGCAGATTATATGCAAGATCAATTCCAATCATCACTCCTGCACAAAGGTAAGATTGCTTAAAGATAAGTTGAACAATAAGAACCTAGATACACTAAAAAAATCAACAAGGTCACTAACCAGTTGGAGATGGATATATTGACATGTTATCTGTAGTGTAATCCATGAACTTTGCCCTCGTATACCGCTCAATGTCATGAGAATCATAATCACCCCACCGAAGTTGCACATCAATCCAGTATTTGTTGCTAGCTTTTTGATCAAAAACATCCTTGGATTCAGCAACCAGGCTAGGTTTAGACATCGGCCATCTATGGGCAGCAAATAGCAGAACGTCCGCACATGAGCTATTCATCTTATAACTCTTTCTTGGATGAATTGTTTCTTTCTGCACAGTTTCAATTTCCAAAGCATCCAACTCCTGGTCCAAAACCTGGCAGAGATCCATAACAACACTCTCATGGACTTTTTGCCAAAGATGAGCACGGAATATTTGAATCAATGATATCTTTAGTGTTGGAATCTTTCCATGCATAAATATTCCTGTCAGATCTAACTGTACTTGAAAACCAACATAGACATTTGCCCTATTTATGGTGGGAGACCACCACAGTGTAAACCTACGATTCGGAATCTGATTCAGACCAGATCTCTGTGCATTGGTTAGTTTTTTGTACTTCATTGATTCCTCAAATCCAGATGCCTTCTCCCAGAAAAGACCTTCCCATGTAGGGAAACTAAAATATAGACAAAAACCAAAGTAAAATTAAAACCATATAATAAATAAATAATAAACAAAGTGCCTTCATCCAAATGGATCTGAAATCATACAAAAACGACAAGCCTGTAACAAAATAACAGAGATCTTGATGCAGAACATACTATGTTCCTTTGAAGAGTGTATGCTCAAGGATCCCTTCGACCCCTCCAAGTGCTTGAATAACATCAGTCCTGTAGTTATTTAAATTCCACAATTTGCCATCATGACGTTGATGGGTCCACCAAAATGGATTTTGTTTCAGAACTTGATACTGCTTAAAATCAGTACGAACTCTCCATCCCTTGTCATATGCCAATGTATGACGGTCCTTCTGAAAAAGTGTGTTGATACGAGGGATCCCTCTGTCCCATGAATCCTGAAAAAATAAACAAATTTCCATAAGGATTACAATTAATCATAGACCAAACAAATGATAGATATCTGACACATTTGCTGCTGAATATCAGTGCTCAATAAAAGATGACTCCTCCAAGAGTTACACAATGAAAGCAAAATAAGCAAATATAAAACACGGGACCTTACCTCAAGATCCTCAAGTGTCAACCGCCTATTTTGTGACTGTGCCTCCTGTCTCTTCAATGCATATTCAGCCCAAACACGTTGTGAATCAATGAATTCACTTTCCCATGGCTGCAGATTTGAAAATAATGTGAATACAATGAACTACATTTACAAAACTCTGAACAATTTATGCTAAGCAAACCTGTATGTATCTGTACAGATTTGGAATCAGCTGATCTTCTTCATGGCTCATGCCACTTCGAAAATGGGTTACTCCGACATCTGTTTGCTTGCTATAACGGAGGTCACTTTGGGGAATTAATATGTGACCCATTGACAACATACCAAGGCCTCCAATTTCCTTGGGCGTGTAAAAAATTACAGGAGGAAACCTATGGAATAAAAAAGCAAAAATGAAAGAAACTAGATTGAATAAAAAGAAACAGTGATTTCAATGATTCAATCAAATCACAAAATCTTGAGATCGAAGGATACCTGCTTGGCATCTTCGAATTCAATCCAATCTTGATACGAGTCTGGATCTTGTTCTCACATTTCACGAGCAAATCCAGAAGCTCCTGGGTATGTACAGTTGCTTCCCGAAAGTACGTCATAAGGCCTGACAAAGACGTACTCATGAAATTAATGTACATAAAAGGTGTAACTACCTACGTAGGTATAAAATGCCTTCCCTACCTATAAGAGCTGTGTTCCATTTGTTCACAATTTTAGTAAAAGTGGTTGACCCTGATGACATAAGAATCTGCCTCACACGATTCTCAAAGACTTTCAAGTGCTCATCATCAACACGTAAAAAGGCAACTGCTGTCCGTTCTTTGGTCTGCTCATTCTGTAGATTCCAAACTCCATCCTTTGCATTGCTAAATGCCTCCTGAGTCATTCTTATTTTTGGCAATATTCGCACTTCAAATCCACACCTTATTCAAAAATAGATTTAGCACATAAGAAATAAAGTGCTCAAATTCCATATTATTGCATTAGAAAAACTACTAGAGCAACAGTTGCATGTTTACAGAATAGCATGAAATCATAAATAAGCCACTGAGAATTAGTTTAATGCAAGGAACAAACAATAAGAATCTATTATCGACTACAGATAGTGTGCACATACCTAATTTTAGGTGAACAACTATGAACAGAATGGTATGACTTGTCAGATGCTCAAAAAACAAATGAAAAACACCGTAAAGTTTCTCATAGAAGCAAAGAATGAAACAAGGATGGCAAGATCGGAATTAGAGACCGGATTGGCTAGTGCCAACTCCAATCTGATCCAGACTAGATGGGTAGAAATGGCCGATTCTAGGAGAGAACTGATCCAGAATCATCATGGATCTGTTCTTCAAAAATAAAAGCAAAAACAAAAAAAATGTAAAAACATAGAATATGGATTCCCTGTGGGATTTCAATCCAATCCAACCCTTTCGGGGTCAAATCGGCACCAAGGCGGTGCCGCAAGACCACTGTCTGTGTCTTCCCTGATGGACCCAATAGGAGACAGAAGTCATCAGATCCCTGAGATACTGGGTCCCTTGGACCCAATATGGGTTATCCAATGTCTTTATCGGATCCTGAGATATTGGATCCCCTGGGCTCGATATTATCCGATGACTTAAAGTCATCTGATAACCCATATCAGATCCAAGAGGCCCAATATAGCCGGATTCGATGAAATCTGGGTCGTATTGGGTCCAACGGACCTGATAGGAGCCGACAGCCAATTCTGGCAATAGTCACGGGATTTGGCCCCAAATCGGTCCCAATCCAAGCTGATTCGGTCAATTTGGGTGAGAATCCAGGGGTGGGTTAGAGTCCTCCCACCCCACCCCAAATCCAGAATTGACTGATTCCAATCTAGATCCGCCGACTCCACAAACCATGGAGTGAAAATCAGTCTAACAATAGATGCATGCCCTATGTTTGATGGATGAACTTACAGAGTTTTGACTTAAATCAGTTATTTACGCATAACCACTTAAACTTCTAAGTCAGTAATTGATTAAAACTAGAAGATTCATGTACAAAAGTAAGATATAGATTCATGAAGAATCAAAACTTGAAACTGAAATCATAGAAAAGACAATACAAAGTGGAACCCAAGCAGTTACAAGGTAAACTAATGCTAAAAAACAAGAGTAAGCAAGCTTGATCCTAATTGTCTGAAACCACTTAGACCTAAAAAAATCACAATGGATCCAGGCACAACAATCAGGGAAAGATAACGAAATGTTGATTTCGTGGAGAAGCAAGACTCAGATATCAAATAAAAAAAGAGTAATAATCTAAAGAGTAACATAAGAAGACATCATAAACTTACATGCTAAAAAGCAAGTTGGGGTTATCTTTGCTGTAAACAGAAACAAAGCTGTTTTCCCACTCCAAAGTTGTGATACTTCTAGGAAGCCTATTCTTCATATCCCAGAATACACTCCTTCCCAGGTTGACTGCATGGTGCGAAAAATTGAAGATAAATTGTTAAGACTCCATAAATGCCTGGAGAAGATAATACAATACAGACAAACAAAAGACCCACCATCATGTTTCATAAGTCGCATCCTTGCATCCCTTGGCCAGCATTTCTTATTGTTGTATCCAACCATATTCTCATTGTTTGGGTCAGGATGTTCAGTGAGGTAACGTTGAATAAGATCACGTGCCTCTTCATGAGTGAAATGAAATAATATATGAACTTTATCAATGTAACGAGAATACAGACGTATTGGATGCCTTGTCTCAATTTTGGAGTCCGCATAAGTGAGAAATTCATTTGGCATTTGAGGAGGACCAGCAATTTCACTTGCTCGAGTCAGGCCAAGAAGCAAAAGATCTAGCACCAAACCATAGTACTGTACCACAAAGGAGGCAAACTGAAGTCCACGAATCAGGCCATAAGAGTTAGTGTGACTCATGTCTTTGTATGACAACACTACATTGTTCTTAGCAGTAACATAATCAGCGATATTGTGATCAAGAACCAACCTTAGCAACCTGCAAAGCCAAAACGTTGAACATGCACATCTGGATTCGATATAGATAGAAGATAGAAAAATGATTTATCCTACCTGTTTAACATTGTCAAGTCAATTTTCTCATAGAACTTTTCAAATTTAGTCTGTAGCATTACAACGCATTGCCCATCATTTGTGTCCCATATCCCTTGTAGATTATTGATGCCCTGACACCATTTGTAAACTAGAAGAGGAGGTGGTTCAGAATCCGCAGGCTTGATCCAGTTAGAAAACAGATGACGCTTGTCACCTTCATACCATAGATACTGATCAAGATACGCATCTGTAATTTTCTCTAGTGGTTCTATTTCATACACAGGAATCAGATAGCTGTATAAATCCATGAACTCAATTCCAACCTGCAATGGAACAAGATTAGTGTTGTCTTTCTGCCCCGCAAAGCAAACAAGACAAGTTCTAAGAAATTGGAAAATGCTGTTTGAACTTACTTCCTTGAAGGCACGCTGAGTAAGCAGATGACGCTTTATACGAGATAATGCCTCATGCGGGTTGTCATAAGCCTGCTCAATAAGACCCAATTCCTCTCTCTGTGATTGGTTTAACCTCACTGCTACAGTATATGACTCCTTTAACCTCTCAAGAGCAAGGATAAGAAGCTTAGTATCATGTTTGTAAGACAGTGGAGGAAATGGAATCGGGGAAAACTTTCTTGACTCCAGCCAGTGCACTGTAGTGGTGTATATGGCTACAGCTTCCTCGGGGGTAACATATGGTCCATCCTTCAAATAGTTGTGTTGCCTTTCCTAAATAAATCAAACAGAAAATATAAACTACAGTTTAAGATTAAAAATAGCAACTCCACTCATGATAAGGAAGTAACATAGTGGATAAGCCCATAAAATGTGTTAGAACAAAAATCTAAAAAAACTGAAGGTAAATGAACACAGACTACACCATCCGCACAGAACAAGAAAATGGAAATAAGTATGTCAAGGTACTTTGTGCCTAGCAAACAAGTCGAGCCGAGCCGAGCAGTATGGTGTTCCAGCTTGGATCGTTTATTTTACACGAGTTTGAGTTCGAGCTCGAGTTTTAGCGAGTATGTGGAATCCTTGTTCAAGCTTGGTTCGTTTATTAATCGAGCCGAGTCGAGCTCGAACTCGAGTAGTAGTTAGACTAAAATTCAATTCACATTCAAGCTTAAACTATATAGAAACTCGTTTATAAAACTCAAAATCAATGAAAAGTTATATGTGAAACTCTATATTTAGCTCATTTATGAAACTCAATCTAAGTTTAAACTCAAATTTTAAATTATTTAATATATTTAAGTGATAATATATAATTATTAATACTCATAATCTAATTTTTAAAAATAAATATAATATAATATTTAATCGAGTTACTCGCGACCTTATCGAGCCGAGCAGGAGTCTGTTCAATCTCGGCTCGTTTAATGAGTCGAGCTTTATTTTGTGTTCAAGCTTGTTCATTTAACATAATAAACGAGCCGAGTCGAGTTTTTATCGAGCCGAGCTTCGAGCTACTTGTCGAGTGTATTGGTTCGTTTGCACCCCTAGTGCCTATTGTCAAAAGTTACTTATCTCTCACTCTGAAAAAATGTCCACGCAAGACAATCAAGTAGATAAAGGATTTGGCTTGTAAGCGCAACAGTATATTAAAACCTTGGGTTGTTTCCAAACCTTTATGTCCTTGCTTTTTCTCTTGGTCGCACGTCAAATCATCATCATAAATCAATATTTTTAACTAAGTCTGAAAAAGGGAAAAAGGGATTCATTTTTCCTATGGAAACATTTCATGCTGCCCCTTTTCCCAAAGAAAGCAATATTGGAAATTGGAATATCTAGCCATTCAGTAACAAAGTCAAAGATTCTAAGGATGGTTACAGTAGATGGGCCTAGGCATCCAAGAACCAAGAAGAAATAAGATTTATCAATATCAGAGTTCAGACACATTCAAGACTAATGCAATCTACACAAGTTGGTCTTTTAAACAAAAAGTGCAGCAGTAGTTTGTTCTCATACAAAAAAAGAAAGAAAGAAGTGTACTCTATATTAACTTCAGTTGATTGGGGATAGAGGAATGTTCTTTTACCTGCTCAGCTTTCAGCCACAAGCGAGTCAATCTTCCCAAGTTCTTACGGCAAACAGTTTTATCAACAGTTGCCCCTCTTCTGATACGTTCTCTGTTGTAGTGAGCTACATTCGTCCACCAATCTGCCTTTGATTTCACATATCGGAGGATCATGTTCTCAATGGGGACAGGAAGCCCGGGGACCTAAAAGTATTTGCCCGTGAGACAACGACAAAACTAAATATGAACAAGGAAAAGAGACCATCATAGATTTACTACCTTCCAAGGAATGTTTGCTTTCCAACAGCGCCAAGCTTCACTAAGATGCTGCAAGATGGTTCTAGCCTTATTCTGCTTGATACCCTCTGCAACAGAAGTAATACCACATTTTCATTACTTTAATTCTTTAATGGAATTGCAAAGTCATAATGGCGGAAGCATTAGAAGGATTGTCTACATGTCAAACCTTACTGGTGATAGTACCAATGGAGAGGAGGTGGTAAAAAAAGGTGACAATTCATTTAATATGTAATAAGAGATTTACAAAGAGGGGGAAAACTGGCTGTTTATCCCCTAGTAAGTTTATAAGGACCACAAGCATCCAACCTCAACCCCAACATGGTAGCCTATTATCTTAGTTTTTTTTTTGGGAAGGTGGAAAAGCTATAATTCATCAATAAACTATAAAAGGAAACATGAAATAAGAGGTGATACAATAATAAGCCAGAGGTACCTAAGGCAGTAGCCTATTATCTTAGTTAAACAGTAACAACAGAGAAAACAACTTGAACACCTTCCATGTAATGGTAATTACTTTACCCTAACGTCCAAAGTTCTTCCATAGAATTCATCTATAAACTAATCGTCCAAAATCACCTTCAGAAAACCTAATTGACCAAATGTGATGGCCATAAATAATTTTTCACTTTAGCCCATTCAACCACATTTCTTCTGGAGTCCCAACCATCGTGTCAACCATCTCTCTATGTTCCCATATAGAATATTATTCATGATTCAGTTCAGAACCATCCACATGGATGGATATCACAGGATCATCCATATGGATAAACATCACCCCGTTCCTAGGGTGTCAATGGGCTGAGGATGATTGAAGGCATTGGATCTGTCTCCTATCGGGGTATGATTGACTTGATGTGACCTGCCTTCAGGCCGGGCCCTGCAGCACGGCCACCACCATCAGCCCAGAATCAGCCACTTCAGGCTGAATCAGTTCCGGTCCATGGACAAATCAGTCGACTCCAGCCAATTCAGAAGGGAATCCAGGGGAAGATCAGAGTATCAGATCCCCACACGAAATAGAGTAAACATAGGCTAATACGGATCTGGAATCGGCTAACTTTGCATTTCATATCCATACTGCACTTCATAGACAAGATTCCGGAGGTGGGAGACGGGCGACGCTCAGGTGATTCCGGAGGTGGCAAACAGAGTCGTGTGGTAGGAGCAGGAACTATCCTGGAGAGAGGTAAGGAAATTTCCTTTGCTCCTAAGGTGGATGGAGATAGATCTTGCATCCATCTCGCAGCGCCGGGACTTCTTGCCGCCAGTGCAACAATCACTGGAGTTCAGAGAGGAGGTCAATCTTACAGAGACGCTGTCATTTCTAGAAGACCAACAGGGGTCCATGGAAGCTGGTCTTGTGGAAGGTGCTATGGAAAGGATCATAAACAAGAAGATTGCAGGCACTGACTGAGTGCTGAAGACATAATGGGGTAGGGCATTGGGAGAGGAAATGCAGGTTTCAGGAGCACAAAATTCCTTCTTGGGTGCCACAAGCCCGCGTCCGCGATCTTCTGCTGTGGAGCAGGATGGTTGTTTTTCGATTCCTTTATCCAAAGACATGATCACAAAACAGTGTTGGTTGCATCAGTGTCGGAGAATCTCTGTGAATGGTGCAGAACCTTTGGAGGTCAAGAAGACGATATTGGAGGCCTTCCAGCAGAATAACTGGCTGGAGATGCACTCTGGGTGGATTGGTTTGGCTGCGGACTGCTTCCTTGTCAGAAATAATTCCTTCACGAACTGGTTATGCCCAGAGAAAGGGTGCTGGTTTAATGTCATAGGCCAAGGGGATATTAACTTTACAATCTCAATCCAGCCATGGAAGGAAGACACGGTAGGCATTGACAATAATCTGCAGAAGAGATTTGTCTAAGCATATAGAAAAGCTTCTTAGTCCATTTGGTAGCATCACCGACGTTGACAGAAGCCTGCTATGGTGGCCATCAGCGGAGGCTGTTGCAGCATGCCCTGAGAGCCGTTTTGATTTTTCTACGGGCTTCGCGATTCCTGTTTGCATTGGTTCAACCCAAATCTGTGCCAAACTAGATTTGATTCCGGAGGCGATGCTATAGGGCAAGTCTCCTTCTGTAGTCTCTATCCCTTCTTTAAAGAAGGAGCACTACTCCTTATGAAAAGCGAGCGACGACCATCTTAGCAGAAGCGATCAATTATCTTCATATGTATCCGGCCACGATGCTAACTACAGCAAGTCTTCAAATGTTTCCCGGGCTCCGCGGGAGCTGATTATGGAATCTGCTATGCTAAGAGTTTCGGGCAAACAAGAAGGTCACAGACCCTCTTTGGAACCAATATGCCAAGATCGAGACTACTTAAAGAAGTCACATGCCGCTGGTCTGGGAGCAGGCATGACCGGCTCAGCATCTACTCTCTTTTCTAAATTGGTTCGAGCCTCTCCTATCAGTCTGGTCGAACCGGCTTGCTTAGACCGTCGAGGAGCTGATGCTTCATCTAACTTGAACCGCTTTCATGATAACAAACCGGTTGCAGCTCTTTACTCGTCCTGCAGAAGTGTATGATGGTCCAGGAGGCAGTCTCTACCTGTCTGGATCTGTTCTGGAAGTCCCAACAATGCACGGCTCCAGAGATGCAACCAAGAGGCATAATTCTTTTGAAAGTAATTTGCAGAACACCCGCACAGAACAGAAGTTCATTCCACTCCACTCAGATGTCAGTCCAGAGTTATGTTCTGCATGTTCTTCACACGAATCAAAACCTTTGCAGGAGATCAAGGAGGGATCAAATTCTTCGAGATCAGCAAAGGGTGTAATTGACCGAGGTTGCCAGGCCCTTGAACTCACCAGAGAGGACACAATGAATGAGAGCTATCCTCTTCTGGAATGGTATAAGGCATCCGATGATGTATCTGATCTCTCGGATGAAGTGCTTAAATCAATTGGCCTCATAGTGGGTATGAACTTCTGCGGCAGGGAAAACAACGTAAGGTCCTTCAATTCTCTGAGAAAAGAGACAGATGTTCATCAATTAGTAGTTAGAGAAAGAAAAACAGTCAGCAGAGGGTAGGATCCAGGGAGTTGAAGTTTTTACTGAGCAATGAGGTCCTGAGTAACAGTCGGAAAAGAGGCAAGGAAGGGAAAGGCATAGTCATTTTTTAATGTCTAAAATCATTAGTTGGAATTGTAGTGGGATAACTGGTAGGGAGAAGATCAGAAAAATGCACAATATGATTAGATCTTTGAGCCCAGATGTGATGCTACTTAAGAAGACCAAGGCCGACTTCAATTAAACAAACAATAGCAAGGAATTGACCTCGGGTAGATTGACTGGATTCAGTTTTGTTGCATCCACTGGTATGAATAGTAGACTTGCAGTCTTATGGGATGGATCCAGGTTCAATGTTTCAAAGATACTTAGTGATAGACAAGCTCAAATTCTGAAGATAATGGATAACAAGCTCAATGCTGGCTGGATTCTTTGCAATGTGTACGGTCCAGTGGATCACAATGAGAAGTTTGATTTCTTCCAGAAATTGAAGGAATGGGTGGGATACATACAACAACCTTCCTTGGTGTATTGGCGGAGATTTTAATGCGGTGATCAAACTGGAGGAAAGATCGGATCACTCTAGCTGGGTGCATGAAATCTCATCTTTTTAATGATTTCATTAATGGCAGTGGTCTGATGGAGTTTTCCAATTTGGCATTGAGTTCACAATTCACATGGTCCAATGTTAAAGCTAAATCCAAGCTGGACAGATTCTTGTTCACTCCTCCTTGGCTGTAGGTCTATGCTATGTTATCCGAGGTGTGAGGCACCTAAAACATTTATTATTATTTAATTATTTATATTTTAATAATACATATATCTAATATAAATAAATAAAATAAATCTAAAAAATGCTTGTAAAATTTAAACAAATGCATCATTTTAATAACTGTGTATTGTATCCATAAATAAATAAAATTATAACAACAAAAGAAGGATAATAGGGGTGGTAAAGTTAAGAAACAGATCTGCTCTTACTGGATCCGTTTGGCTTAGGTGGGTGAGGTGTTTCACGGCAAGACGAGGCATTTTATCAACGCCTCGCCTCGCCTCACTGCCTAGGCAGTTGAGGTGAATGCCTCTGACAAGTGACAACTATGGGTCTATGAGTACCCTGATAGCTTTCATATTCCCATGGTTGTCTCTGACCATTTTGGAGTAAGCATTAAATGTGGAAACTGCATCAAAGCTAATTATCATAAATTTCATTTTGAATTAGCTTAGTGTAGAGATGTTGAATTCTTAGGTCTCATTAGAATGTGGTGGAAGGAGCAGGCTCTCTCCAGGCTTGGCGACGGCCACAAGAAGATTTCTCAACAAACTCAAATATTCTAAAAGGAAGATCCAGCAGTGGAATGTTTCTCACTTTCAGTCCTCAGATAGTACTAGGGTGGAGTGGATGGTGAAATTGAACCACTTTGAGAAACTGAATGACTCAGGAAATATCAGAGATGTTCAAAAGGCGGAGTGGACTAGGATAAGATAATTACAAGGAATGGTCTATCATATAAGAAACTAAATGGAAACAGAGGTCAAAAGAAACTTGGTTGAAAGGTGATAAAAATACAAGATTCTTCCACACTAGTGCTATCTGAGGAAAAAGAGGAACTTCATCCATAAATTAAATGTTGCAGGGGAGGTCTTTGAGGGTACAGACCAAATGAGTAGTCAAGCTGCAGACTTCTACAAGGGTTTGTTCATGGCTGACAATCAGTGTAGTTCTTTAATTAACTTTGATGGGATTAGAAGGCTTGATGATGCTGAAACTGAGGCTCTTATAGGTAGTATTTCGGAACAGGAGGTGATTGAGACCATCAAGGCAATGGATCCTTACAAGGCCCTGGGTCTGATAGGTTCTCGGTGGGCTTCTATTCATATTGTTGGGATATTATCAATAAAGACTTTATGGCATTGATCAGAGAATTTGAAGTGAACCCACAAGTGATCAAGTTTCTCAACTCAACCACTTTAATCCTTATTCCTGAAAAAGATTTCGTGCAGGATATTTTAGACCTTAGGCCCATCAGCCTTCTTAATTGCAGGCTTGCAGCTATAAAATTATTTCTAAGGTCTTGGCTAGCAGGTTGAGTATGTATGTTGGTAATTTGGCTTTACCATCACATAGTGCTTTTATTTCGGTGTGATACATTCTGGACAACTTTATCGCTGCTCAAGCATGCTTACACGACCAGAAAATCAAAAAAAAAATAGTGTATCTTGCTGAAGTTAAACTTTGAGAAGGCTTATGACAGGGTCAAATGGGATTGCATGCTCAGAATGTTGTATCTTATGGGCTTTAACAACAAGTGGATCCAGTGGATTAAACATTGTATCAGTACTACAAGATTCTCAGTTTGTATCAATGACAAGGATTTCGGTTTCTTCTCTTCCTCTAGCGGTTTGAGACAGAGGGATCCGATCTCCCCCCTGCTTTTTGTTATTGTTAGCTAAGTCTTGAGCATCATGTGGGACAATGCCACTAAGTCCGGATTTATTGAAGGGATTTTTGTGGGAAGCAACAATGTCCATGTTTCTCACCTCCTTTTTGCTGATGATACACTCCTCTTTTCTACAGCCAAGGTTGACAAGTGCCTAAACTTAAAGATTTTGCTTTATATTCTACAAGCAGTCACGGGAATGAAGATTAATGTGTCTAAGAGTGAGTTGATAAGGGTGAACATCGAAGAAGACTGCAAAGCCATTCACAGAATTTTCAACATGGAATGGTCTGATTTTTCCCATCAAGTACCTTGGGCTACCTCTTGTGGACAGGGGTACTACAGGAAGGAGTGGCAAGGGGTTGTTCAAAAGGTAGAATCAAGACTCCAAGGGTGGAAGGCTAGACTTCTTTCTTCTGGTGGTCAGTGGATCCTTTCATTCATTTGTACTTCTTTTCTATCTTTAAGGTTCCCAAAGGCATTTGCAGAAAATTAGAAAGCATTCGTTCAAAATTCTTCTGGCATGAGGAAAGGGACAAGAAAGGTTTACACTTACTCAAATGGGACCATGTTTGCAAACCTAAGAAGGAAGGAGGGGCGGAAGCTCATGGCTCTAAATGCCATCAACAATGCTTTATTGTGTAAGGGGCTGTGGAAAATCAACAATAACTCTGAGGCACAATGAATGAGAATCATTATCTCTAAATATGGTCTGGAGAGCAATGGGCAGTGGATATCTAATTTCATCAATCATCATAGGACATCAAAGATGTAGAAGAGCATTCTCCAAAATTGGGAGTTGTTCTAGTCTTCTTCTTCGATTATTATGGGAAATGGCATGAGAACTGCTTTATGCTTGGATAGGTGGGTTGGCCATGACACGCTGGCTTGCCATTTTCCACTGCTTTTTAACATTTGTAGCCTTCCTCAAGGCAGATCATCTCCTTCTGAGATGATAATGTCAAGTGGCAGTTCAAATTCCAGCACAATCTTACCCATGTTAAGATTTCTGAATTTGAGAGACTGATTTTCCTACTGGAGGACCATGGATGTGTCAATAACCAGGAGAATGAACTTACTTGGGTGCACAACAAAAATCTTAAATTTTCTGTGAAATCAGCTTTGGCTCTATTATCTTATGGTGGCATTTGTGTCAACTAGTACAAACATGAGACTGCTCTCCCAGTCAAGATCCAGCTATTCCTGTAGAAGATGTTCAGACATAGATTACTGACCAGATCCTCTCAAGGGGATCTTCCTAGTTATGCCCAATAGTTGTATCTATTGCAGCACCTTTGATGAGGACATCAACCATTTGTTCTTGACTTGTGGAATCATTAGCTATCTCTCAAAGGTTCTAATGCGCAAGTGGAATGTCACTTGGTAGGAGCTGAGCAATGTCTTATCCTTGTTACTTGAATGGGGGTATTACAACCCTTGGCCTCCTGGTAAGAACACGTGGTATATCACTCTGCTGGCATTTCTTTGGGCTGTTCGGTGTACGAGAAATAAGAGGATCTTTGGGAAGCGATTTGTGCACATAAGGAACATCATTAAGAGGATTAGCTGGCTTGTCAAAGACTGGTTTTTTGCTACCAAGGGCCTCTTCCCAGATGTTGATCTCTTTAGAGAGTGTTTCTTGACTTTTGATTGCTTGCTTCTCTAGTCCATCCATTTTTCTACCACCTTGGTAGAGTGAGGATGGTCAACTATTTGTTTTTTTCTCTTTTAGCATGGATATCTCATTTATGCATTTTTTTCATTAATGAAATTGTAAGTTTTGTCAGTTAAAAAAAATACTGCACTTCATCTGGCTTGGTTACACAACATAAGTACTAATGTAATACCAACCTCCACAAAGAAAAGCACCCCAAAAATTTAAAGACAAAGCTACATGAAGGTAAACACAAATTTTTACTCAGAACAGCCCATAGTTGTCAAGATGGGCAGCCTAGGCACTTTTTCCAGGGCACCCTTTTGGAGAGCCCAAAAGGCACCCCAAGTCCTTATACATGATTAAAAAAATTCTTTCAAACCCCCCCCCGGTACCCCTCACAAGGGAAACCCATTTAATGATAGTGTGAATACATTAATAATTTTCACTATGACTTATACAATCACACATATTTAAAATTACAAATTATAAATATATATTATATACTTAAAATTTATAAAATTTTCTCTTTTTTTCTCTCTCTCTCACTTAGTTTATCAAGATTAACTCATTCCAAATATACATATACCCACACAATCATAATTAGGTATACAAAATCACATTTATATGTATTTGCACATAAACATACACATTCAATTATAATATACAAATAAATTATATTTATGTATATATGTTTGTATGTATGGGTAAATATATATAGTTTTAACATCTAATGATACACTCGTGGACCACCTAGGTGACACTTAAGCAGCTGCCTTGTCGCCTAAGCAAGATTGGCACCCTTCAACACCTTGGGCACCTTGTTAGCCTGACAACTATGGAACATCCAACTGTTATGCTCTGTTTGGTAACACTATTAAACACCTCTACCACTCTTAATTTTAAAATTGATATTGTTGGTAATCACTTTGAGGTGTTTGACTAATAGTATCAATTTTGAAATTTGTAGTGCAAACAACACATGTTATGTAATACAAGTGTCAACTTGTATCAATTTTGATATTGATACTCCATCTTCTAAAAATATCAATATCAATTCTAATATAGTATCATTTTTGATACTCTAACCAAACAGGCCATTAGTGAATAAAACACTTAAAAAACCATAACAGTTCAGCTTAAATAATCACCTGGCATGGCATCAAGAATATCATGCATAACAGCAGCTCGAAGTTCCAAATCAAAATGACTTTCCACACGTTGCTTGGTCACAGTCTTTGCAACTCCCTTTGAATGACGTCCTTCGAACTGGCGTGCAAGTAGATTACCCAACCACCTCTCTAGCAAGGGAACTATACCACGAAGAAAAAATAACCACACTCTCCACATTGGTGCCCAGAAACCACATCCAGGCCCCTTGCCCACAGGTCCAGTATTGAACCGATAATAGATTAAGTGCTTCAAATCCTTGCACATCCTAATCTGGCGCATGAGTCGGTATTTATATCGGTACATACCTGTTAACTGACCAACATGTGAAAAAATATACTGCAGACCATCAGCAAGTTGGAATGCATCAACATTGCCAAGCCTAAACTGGATATTAGCATCCACAACAAGCTTTGTCAACCTTAGTATTTCACGACACAGGTGGAAAGCATTTCCAAAGCGGGACTTCTTGCGTTCCTTTGTTGTCAGTGTTTTTACAGGCTTCAAATTGAAATTATAATCAAGGTGAAGATAATTCAGGTTCTTTCTGTGTATAAGCAGATTGAGCATGTTGTAGCCCTGCTTGCAAACTTGAAGGCCTGCTTCAGCCCAATCCAATTCTGTTGTTTGAAAGAACTTTGTAGCCTGAAGTGACCGGAACAAATGCTTCTTTTTCTGAGCTTTTGGAGGTCTGTGATGTAGCTCGTTCAGTACAAAGCACTTCAGTAATTTTTGGTAGCTCACACGAACTTTAACAGGGTAAGATGGAGGGCTGAAAGAGAATAGATAAGACAGAACGTAAGAATCATCTTATATGGCATGATAATCCCTATGTTTCTCTTGTGAACAAGTATCACAATATGATAGATTTTCCTAGTCTAACATGCATAAATAAAAAATAGAAACCCTAAAAAGCCCTATAGCTCACCAATGTTCCTTGTACCACTCTGACACAAGTGGTATATCCTCAGCTCGGCGCATCCGACCAGATCTCATGTTGAATGGGCGTGGAGCAAACAGCAGGGAGATGCCAGCAGCTGTGGTATCAGTATAAAGCTGAACATCTTGCAGAAAAGGTTCCACACAATCTGGAAGTTCAAAATCATCATCATCATCAGGCTCTTCATGAACTTTCCTCTCTCGACGGTCAGCTTTGTTGACTGAAGTAATGGGATTTATCAACGGATCATAGTAGAATGCAGGTAAATCAGGATCTTCTGTCTTTATGTACATAATCATAGGTGTATGATATATCCCAAGCTTTACCTTCCTTGGCCTGTTATTGTAAAGATGTGGAAAAGCAATTCTATACTCAGTCCTAAGTGGGCAGCGGATGATGAGCTTATTGATGTCATTAAATTCATTCCAGTCCTCATCTCCTTTCTCCATGTCCCGGTACAAAGGCTCAAACTTGGGGCCACCTGAAACAAGATAAAATAGTTAGCAAAGGGGTAATTTCAAAACAAAGAAAATTGACTACTAAAGATTTTATCTGACAATAAACTCAAATAAAAATAGTCTTTATTATTTATTTTGCCTGCAAGAGAAGCACAGACCTGGACTTAAAAGATATAACCACACAGTGACTACTCGAGAATGGGGTAGTCATATGGAATGGTTTATTGATAACCGGCAATTTGATGGAAGAGCAAAATTCCAGCCTACCGTAATAGAATTCCCATCATTTTTATTATTTCAACGTTCTCCCTGCTCCTAGTCTAAGTCTTAAATGAGAAACTGGCACATCTTTTGTATCTGAAATTCTTCACTCTCAATCTTCCCAAACCAGAGAAGGAGCAAAAAAGGACATATATCTGCTTGGATCCTACTTGGAAATATGAAGAATGTTAGAAGAAAAAGAAATGTGCCAGAGGAGAACTGCAAATTTTAATGTCACTTACTGATAACAGCATACAGTTGACCCTTGAGTGATATTGCCAGTTTCTGATTCTGATAGGGGTTTAAGCAATTTCAATTCTGATTAAATTGGAACCATGACATTCCAATTTTGTTCTGATTCCAATTCTGTTATCGGAATCAAGATAATCCAATAATTTCCTAAATATATAATATTTACTATTTTTATTAAAAAGGTAACAAATAAATCTTATTTTACGATTATTTTTTGATATAATATGTCTAAAATTTATTTTACTTTTCAGCATTCATATATCATAATTTTAATAGTTTATATATTTTTTTTATTATAATATGAATTTTACGTGTATATATATACATATTGATTTTATCAAAATCAGATAAACGGATACAGAATTGACTATTTCTAATTCAGATAAGATTTTGATTCCGATTTTGCTAGCTTATAGGATATAAAAACAAGTTCTGAATCTGTTAATTTTTGTCAAAATCGGATCGAAAAATCAGATTCCGTTTGCACCCCTACCTTACAACATCATGATGTACATATCTTTTGTGTATCTTCTCTCCCTTTCATCCGCTCAGAATGAATGGCTGCTTTGTACCTTCTCTAATTTAATGAACCTATGATCCCAGTCACATTCAAAAAAGAAAGTACACAACTGACTAATATGGACATGTACTATCTCTAAATGATGCCAATCAGCAAGCCTGAGTCCTGACACCACCGACAAGATTAAATAAAATATATAAGCACCTGGGATGCACATGTTCAGTGCCTTTGCAGTGAAAAATGACTCCATATCGAACAAGTAGAAGTAATTGCGATCAATCAGATCAGATAACAGCTGCCCAGCAAGTCGATGGAGTGTTGCCATGATGGGAAGTGAAAGATGCCACTTCCTGTAACTGGGGCCATTAATGAGCTTTGTCTTCACAAGTGGTTTATGATCATAAAACCATGTATATACAGCAGAATCCTCTTCATCATCCAATTCCAGTTGTATAGGTTCAAGCGGATCAACATCTAGTAAATTGTCTGCATAGTCAAGTGGGGGTTCCTCATCATCAAAAGGTGGAAACCGCATTCGTTTGAAATGTCGCCTGTCTCTTTTCTCCCTTCGCATCATTATCCACATTGTACCCCACTGGCAATGATCAAATAAATGTATAAGTGCTAAAGAATCTTCAGATCAAATTTCTAGATGGAAGCTTCAAAAGAACAAAACACTATTTCTTAAAAATAACAGTGAAAGAACAAGAAAATAACACTGAAACAACACCCCTGCATGTATGGCAGGATAGTTCGAGCCAGATCGGGATTGGCCAATCCTGGATCAGGATTGGCACCAGCCAATCCAATCCCTTGGAGGGAGAGCAATCCCGACTTGAGCTTCAGCCAGGGTCTGGCCTGGATCCCACCAGGCTGGATTGGCCAATTCCAGACCGGGCGGCTGATCCGGTTAAACCAGCCTGGCTGAGCTGAGGTTAGCTCAGATCTGCCGATCTGAGCCATGACATGGTTGCCAATCCTAGCTTAGAATGAACTGCCAATTCCAGCATGATTTAGGCCGACTTGGAGCTAGATCGACTCGGGCCAGGATCAGCCGACTCTTGACTGATCCTGGACTTCCTGCAGATCAGTCTATCTAATCCTGACACAGTCAATCCAAGGACCAATCCCAACAGCATTCCTTGCTCCCCTAACATTTATAAGAACCATTTTTATTCCTTCGACAGCAAAAATAACTGCTCTGTGGTATCTTTTTCTAAGTGCACACTTATGATGTGTAAGGAAAATGTTAGAAAGTGCATTATTCGTCTTACAGACATCATACAGGTCATGTTATTTAATCATCAGCATATGATGGGGCATAGAACATGGCAAAAGCAATGGGAACCAAAAACACCATGACAAAAGAAGAGAAAGTTGTTAGATTTACAAGACAGGATGCTTGGTTTTCAATGAATGACATGACCCAGGTTTCCAACATATGCAATTTTCGTAATTAGTACTTAGTACTTACCATGATTAAAAAATACAAATAAAGAGACTATGCAAAGGTTTTATGACTATGACACTAGGGGAGAAGAAGCCACTATAGTTACCATACAGCATACACCTAGAACGACAAGAATAATGGAATGAACTAAGGAGGTTAATTTTACCAATTTTCCTCTATAGTAATAAATGACGTTGGAAATTAGAAATGGTACCTGTGCCAAATAAATAGGTTCCACAACCCACGGAATCTCATTGACAAATGTGATTGCTCCAGTAATATGGTATAAAATTTTCACATCTCGCACCTACAAACATCAAAATAGCTGTCAGCCATAAAGCAAATACTAAATGATTTGGCAATTTTGTTCAGATCAGACTGGGTGTTAGCATTTCTTCGGTGAGAGGGATGGGAGCCTGTATAGAGTCTAATGATTCCAGTTGGGTGGATGCTGTTTCAAGTGTAAAAGCCATTCCTTACCAACACATATACTTAAAAAACACAACAGAAGTAAAGAAAAGCACCTGCTCCCATGGCATTGGCATATTCTCAAGAAGCTTGTAAACAGCATGTGGAATAAACTTCAAGGCACCAAGATACACCCGCTTGTCATGGCGATATTTTTTGGATGACATATCCCCATGGTCCCTGAAGCATTAAATAAGAACAGTCAGCACATCCTAGAATGGCCTTGTCGCATGGGAGAAAATGGAATAACCAAGATCAGAAAAAAAATTAGTTTATCCTACTAAAAGAAATAAAACAGGGTTTCATTCCCACCAAACAAACAAGGGAAATAGAAGAAAACATAATTATACAACCATCAGATCACCCTGGGATCCAAGAACACAATATAATCTCAAGATTACCATAGCATCGACTACCTAGAAGACATAAAACAATGTGGACTAAAAAAACTCTAAATGGTGCAAGGAAGCAGGAGTAAATTCAATTATGCCTATAATCAGTGGCAGGCATGACAAAATAAAGTTGTGCATGGAAACAAAAGGGTATCTCAATTCAGCTTAGAATCAGTGGCAGACAAAAGTCAATAAAATATAGAGTTTTTTAAAAGGTGACAGACGTCACAAATTAATTAATACTGAAATCAAAATAGTACAGACAGGAAAAAAGCATAACAGTAAAAGGAAAGAGATATTCAACTAACTACCAAGATGGTAGTAGCCGAGAAAAAAACCACAAGCAAACCCTCTTCCATGCCAGAAAATGGTTGCTGAAAAAAAAAGAGATCTGGCAGATGTCCTGAGTAGGCAAAAAACCAATCTTTCACAAAAAGTGGCAACACGGAAAAAAAATGAAAGATGGATTTTTGAAGTGCTCCTCGGATATTCTCCCATAATGACCCCTCCGAATGGACCAAAGCATAACAAGCAATGATAGACTCCATAGAAAAGCTTGACTGCTCCATGTAATAACATTGTTCCACTGTTGAATAAAACAAGTAGTGGAAATAGGATCCTGCCACCATAGTTTCCAGCTTCTAAACAAGATGCACCAGATATAATTAGTGATACCACAGCACAAGAAGAGGTAATCTATATCCTCAGCTTGAGACTCACAAAACATGCAATTTACCAAGTGATTTTAAAAATATTATCAAGATATGTTTTGGTAAGAAGCCTCCATCTACAAATCTTTCAAAAAAATAATATGATCATGAAAGGAAACATTGGTTTCCACCATGGCACTTCTATACCTCCCCAAAAAATTCTCTCACAAGCAAATTTCATTGAAAAATAGAAGCCCCTATTAAGGATCCACTTGACCAAGAGAAAGCTCCCAAGTAATACCATATTCAAAAACTCACTGACTTCTCCTTCCTTTAGATTTCTAATGAAAGAAGGCCACTTTTTTTAGGAAGGTCCAAGGACCAATTTTCTATTAATCAAGAAAGAGTAGTACATAAAAGGCAATACAAAAGAAGTAGAGGGTAGAAGAACAAAACTCAACTAATGAGATGGTAGAGAAGTAAAAATTCTAAGCTACATAAAGAAGGAACAAATAGTGCAAACTCGTCCCTGAACTTGGTCACCTCTCGGGAGCTCCCATTGACTAGTCCTTTACATAGGAAGACATTAGATAAAGAATCAATTTCGAAATCTCAAAACACTCCTCAAAAATACGGATGTTCCTCGTGTGCCAAATGAACCACAACATAGCTGGCGATACTAGCTTCCAATATATAGCATTCAAAGACCAAGGATTCATAATAGGCCATGCCTGAAAGAAAGACATGGTTTTTGTGGGTTCATTCAAGTTCAACTGATATTCCAAATAGTCTTCTACGAGAAATTAATAATTTTGCACTTGAAGAAAAGATGATCAATGCTTTCATCCATGTCAGAGCAGAAGACAATCTGTGGGCAAAGACAGAAAATAGATTGTGCAGATGGCTCCCGGTAGGAAGCCTATTTTTCCCAATCTTCCATAAGAATAACTTAATCCTAATAGAACCTAATTGTCTCCACACATCCTGATGCCCTAGAACTTCACCCTACCCCAATGCAACCTATTTTAGGTGGATTTAACTGTAAAAATAGATTTATTGTAAGGTGACCAAACCAATTGATCTTCCTTACCGTGAATATGCCTATAATCCTCTAGAAATCCCAATAAATTATAGAACTCGTTAATCTTCTCCCCTTTAAAATTCCTTCTGAACGTTAGACCCCATTTCAAAGTCACATTCCAATTGGTAAGTAGTGCCTCATTTAATGTCTCAAGGGGGATAAGACCCACACCACTCTTCTTAGTTGGTATACACACACGGTTCCATTTGATGAGATGCATGCCCTTTTTTTCATTGTTGCCTTTCTGGAAGAATCTACCTCTGATACTTTCCAGTTTAGGGCAAATGCCCTTAGCACCGTAAGAATGGAAAAGAAATAAGGTGGCACACTTTGCAGAACAGTCTTGGACAGAAACCATCTCCCACCATAAGAAAACATTCTGCTCTTCCAACTTTGTAATTTACTTTCGAACTTATGGACTACACCTTGCCAATCTTTGTTTTTAATAAACTTATCAAAGAGACGTAGGAAGAGATATTTGATAGGAAGAGTTGTTCATGGCATATTGAAAATGCATCGTACCCAATCACACTGAACTTCATTCAGATGTAACCCTACCAGCTCACATTTATCTTAAATAACTTTCAGACCAGTAACTGACTACAGCAGAAAGAAAATAATTTTTAAAATGACACATTTATCAAATATTACTGAGGAGAAGGGTAAGGTGTTATCTGCAAATTGGAGGTGAGTAACTCTCTCCCTATTCGTACCAACTTCAATACCTTCAATCAAGTTGTACTACTCAGCTTTAGCCCATATAATGTTAAGAACCCGACCAACTAAAACAAACATCTAGGGAGAGATGAGATCTCCTTGTCTAAGGCCCCTTGAAGAAGCCCAAAAAAAAACAAAGCTCTTCCCTTTAATGACGACAAAGAACTTTGCAGTGCTAACGCAACACCTGATCCACCTGATCCATTTAACGTTGAAACTCATCAGCTTCCTAATTCTAAAATCACAAGACCACTTAACCCTATCATATGCTTTTTCAAAATCAAGTTTTAAAAAAATGCAATGTTTTCTACCAATGTTTCTGGTCACGTAAGCACTCATGAGCTGCCATAAAGTCATCCAGAATATGTATATACATATCAGAAATAAAAGCAAACTTAGAGGAATTGGACAGTTTACTGATATCCCTGCTAAGTCTAGTAACCAGGACTTTAGTGATTATCTTGTAACTACGATTTAACAGGTTGATCGGCCTAAAGTTTTTAATGTTCTCCACATTTTCCTTCTTAGGAATAAAAAACAGAGATGTTGAATTTCGCAATTGCCAGTTTGATGCAACCTGAGTCAGTCTCAAATTCTCTAACGAGAGCCATATAATCTTCTTTGATGGTGTCCCACAAGTGAATGTAAAAACCAACTGAAAAGCCATCAGGGCTCAGAATTTTGTAGAGATCCATCTCATTAATGGTACAAAGAACCTCCAATTCAGAGAATGCACAACTCAAAGATTCTGCTTCTTCGACATCAAGAACCTATTGCATATTGGCGTTAAGAAATGGAAACCAACTCTTGTCCACAGTGAAAAGAACATTGTAGATCACATGTTTGCCTACTTGGTCGGTTCCTGCACATTCAAAGCCATCAATACTCTATTTATAAATAGTGTTAGACTTAATTCTCGAGATGCTTGCATGTGAAAAAATTGTTTTTGTCACCCTCTTTCAACCACAGATCTTTTGATCTTTGTTTCCATCTGATCTGCTCCAGTATTTCTATTATTTATATGCCTCCTTGACTTTATTCCATTCATCTCTTTGGGTGTCGTTGATCTGGCCACTATCATGTACTTGCTCAAAGAGTTACATATTGAACATCCATTCTTTCCTAACTGCGGTAGAGGAGAAAACATTCCCCCAACCATTTTTTAAAATATTTCTTCATCCATTCGAGTTTTCTTACAAATTTCCATGTGGCTATGAGAGAATCAACCTCAAGCTCATTCCACCAACCATTGACTAAATCTTTGCTATTGGATCCCTACACCAAGCCATCTTAAATCTGAACTTCTTAAGATTACCTTGCTTAGACCTGCCAAAAGAAAAACCCACATCAGTGTGATCAGGGACCACCCTTGGGACAAAAAAATTTCTCCTGAACACCAAAAGTTTCAACTCACTGCAAAGACAGAAAGAATATGTCTAACTTGGATTTGGATCTAGAGTTAGACCAAGTAATCTGGAGACCAGAATTGGGAACCTCGATCAAACTGCAGTTGTTAACCCATTCTTTAAAGATTGACATTTCCTGAGCCGAACTCCCCATACCAGGCCTGTCACCCGACTTCAGAATAGCATTAAAGTTGCCACCAACACACCATGTTAAATTGTTGTATTGCAAATCACTTCCCTTAAGTCACATAAAAACTGAAGCATCTCAGTGTCTGACTGGTCCATAGACATTGCATAAGAACCACACATTACCGGAACTTGTAATCTTGAATTTAAGGACATGAAAATGCCTCACTTTACCAGCATCCTCCACAGTAAAACACTTAACATCCCATAACTTAACCAGACCGTCACTTTCCCTATGGAAGGAACGTAGGAAAAACCATAAAACTTCCCTTTCCTTAGAGTTGCCAAGTCCTGATTGTTACTGAAATTTGTCTTAGTTTCCCACAAAAGACACACATCTGGTTTCCAAGCCACCACCATGTCATGTAATTCCCTGATTTTATCTCCTCCCACATTCCCTCTACAATTCCACATGATGAATGCCGTCATGTATAAATCACAATCCTCTTACCATCCTTGCTCCTTCTACCAACCATCGAGACCACATTGGTTAAAATGAAATTCATTTCTTTGGACCCTATGTTCTGTTGGTTTTTTTTTTTGCAGCCTTGAGGCTTCCCACACCCATGAGCTCTTCCCAGATACTGGTAAAAAAAAACCTCTTATCTCCTGCTCACCCCCAGAAAACTGAGACCAATAAGCTTCCCTATACTTTTTAAATCATCATCAGTAATAGTCCAAGACTTCTCCTCTTCCTCAGCCCAGATAAGGACATCAAGGGAATGTCTTCACTCAGGAGGAGAAGAGCCAGATTCTGCTCATCACGTTGTCCTTCTCCTTCGAAGAGAGCTCCTCACCATCACCGATCACCGCCAAAACAGTAGGTGACTCAGCCCTGGGAAAGGGCTGCCAGTTGAGCTCCGCCAAGCCCAGTGTAGACTGCAACAACATGTCGCGTGCCGAAGGAAGGACCTGCAGAACGTCCATCGCAATGTCTGAACTGGCAAGCACGAGACAGGTCTGTTTACAAGAAGACCCAACCAGCTCACCCGAAGCCACTGAATCAGCCACCAACTGACGGCAAACCGGATCCATTGACGAACTGGAATCCGCAAACAGCGGGACTGGGACATGGGCCGGCATCCCGTTACTTAAGTTAATCGGATCCAAGGACTGGTGGTGCTTAAATGGATCTAGCAGACCCAAAGACCCCTCCCGACCTTCTTCACCCAACAACGTCGGTGGAGGTCAACCTTCCAAAAATGGCCTTTGTTGCCATAGAAGACTAGCAAACTTGCCCTTCTTCTTCATAAAACCAGTCAGCCTCAAAACAGGCAGATCAACCTTGCTAAAACTGGGTAAATTCAAATTTCAAAAATCCCAAAGACTGTTAGTTTCACCGCCTCGTGCCAAGATTCCTCAACTGCCTGCAATTTCTGAAGTGGGGACAAAGTTACTCATGATTGCTTATCATCCAAATGAACTGGTATGGGCATGCTCTGGTTGAAATAGAAGTTACACACCAAAAGACAACCTCCAATTCTCCCTTATTTGGCCACCATAACTTCTTCATGTCAACGAAGGGAGTAGAATTCTAGAGAATTCTAGAGTTCTAGACAGACAAGTTTCTGACCAAGTGAAAGCCAAAAGACCCTGCACCTTAATCTTCAGAGGACGGGGGACCCTTGACACCTCCGCTACTTAGACAGGATCCTGCCACAGCCGAACATGGATTTCGCAATCATCCCCACCCGAATCCTTGACAAACAACATGATGAAGACACTCAAAGCAGTATCTCTCATCCACCATGAACATGAGCTCGGCCAATTCTTCCGGAGGAACAAGTTCAGCAATACCCGTTTCTCTTCACGATTCACCTCCCCCATAATAGAAATGACTTTACATTCACTAAGTCACTTCCTCTGCAAACTGGATATGTAAAATAAGCTCCATGTTAGAACCCCCATCAATCCCCTTGATGAGTTATAGACTGCACTCAAGTCTTACTGCTTTCCTTTCCTTTGTTTGATGCTTCCAAATCTGCATAACTTCCTATTCATTTGGAGCAGCAATGACACATGACAGCATTTCTATTATTTCTCAGCGGCGTAACTGACTAAACCTCATTTTTTTTTCCAAAGAAAAAACAGATGCATCGGCACATATTAATAGAACAAAAACAAAAGTGCAACATTATCCAATGAACAGCGACCATCTCGTCCTCTGTAGTTGCGATGCATTTTTACATTAGCACAACCAGTTCAAGGAAACAACAACACGATAGAGAAGAAGAGACGAGTTTGTTTCCAGCTACTTTTGCTATGTTTTATCAGTTGTTCACCTGATGATCTTGCGTACGTGCTCCGGTGGCATGTCCTCCTTCTGTGTCTCCACGAACCCGAATTTCCGCTTGTCCCCATACCTCTTGGCGTTCAGCTGGTGCCACTTCTGCGCCCGGTCATCTAGCAGCTTCTTCCTCTCCTCGTCGCTGAGAGGAATCCTGTAGTCGGGCTGCGCCGCGGGAGCTGGCGGGGGAGGGGGCGGTGGCACCGGCGGGGGAGGGCCCATCCCCGGGACTCCCATGGTCCCGGGAGGCGCTAAGGGCGGCGGGTGTGGCGGCGGCACCGGGGGCATACCTCCATTCCACATCGCTGTAGCTGCAACCCCTCTGCAACGGGCTAGACGGTGCCCGGCAAAACCCTAGGAGTGTGTCGGGAGTGGGAGTTGCTACCTTACTCAGCTTCCGCGGGTTTTCCCGTGCCCTACGGCCTTGTGGCGACGAGGAAAGAGGCTCTTCTATGCGAGTCAGCCGCCGGAAATGGGAGATCGGAGAGCAAGAGAAGTGAGACGGCGACGAGGTTTTACGCGGGGACGACGGCGAAGCACGACGGTGCCCAGAAGAACCGGCGTTCGCTTATCCGCACGTGAGAGAGGGACTGGGATCGGATAAAAGATTGCGGGACCAAGGGTGAGGTGTTTCGATTTAGATTTCGATAATTTTAAAATTATTGTATTTCTGTTTTGATCAGATTTGAATTTCGTTATACAAATTAGAAAATATTCAAACAAGGTCTTAAATGTATAATATAATAATTTTATTAAAAATGAGTTTATAATTTAAATGTAATTACCAAATTTTAATATAATCTCTTCATTACTTTTTTAGTATTTTATCACATTACATGTTATATTTTTATAATTTATGTATACTTATTTTATCTAAATTTAGATAAACGGAAACCGACCAACTGATTTTAAATTCGATAATTTATATGATATAAAAATAAGTTTCAAAATCGTTGATTTTTATCAAAATCAAATTAAAACTTAAAAAAAAACAGACTTCGTTTACATTTTAATGAAGTGTTTAGTTGCGTAGTAATAATAGATGTTTTTATTTTATTTTTAAAAAAATTATAAGAAAAATTGTTAAAAGAGATATTTGATAATCATGACAATTTTGTGTTTCGAACGTAATTTTCTTCTTGAACAGAAAGAGGGTCTCACCTAGGGGTGTCAATGGGCCGGGCCCGGCCCGGCCCGAAGTGGGCCCAATATAGGCCCAACTCAAAATAGAACGGGCCGGCCCGGCCCGGCCCGCATTGTATTTCTGGCCCGGCCCGGCCCGGCCCGCTTAAAATTTAAATTTGGCCCCGGCCCGACCCGGCCCGGCCCGATCTTTTCAATATAAAAAATGTATAAATTTTAAAATAAAAAATATAAATATGATACCAAAATTAAACTTCTACCAAAGATAAACCAACATTTCTACGTCTGAGTTGGATGACAACACATATTTTATTTTATTACTTTTTCTTATGAAATTCGGTTGAAAAATAAATATATCATAAATTTTATGTTTTAAAATTTATTTCTACATATTTTTATAACATTAAATATATTAATCTAACATTACCTAATTTATAATACGATCCATATCAAAGGACAATATATGAAATATGCTTCAGGGTGAATGACATATTTCCCAGCCGATAGGCGATAACCCCTGCGCTTGCGTGTGCCGCGTTACACCCCCTTTTCCCAGCACCTCCTTTCCATGCACCCGACCAGTCGCCGTCGCACCATGGCCACGTCGCGCTGCGCCCCTGCATCACCCACACCATGCAGTCACCCTCCTGACGTTGGTCACCCCGCGTCTTCACCGCCCTCAACGGGCTTCCTCCCAGCCCGAACAGCAGCCCGCATTAAACCCGCGGGCCTATCTTGCTGGCCCGAAGTTTGACCCAATGTTGGCCCGGCCCGAGGGCCTGCGGGCCCACCCGACCCACTGACAGCCCTAGTCTCACCTCTTTCTTTTTTCCTTGTGCCCCCCCACTTTGTTTAATCATGTATGATAATTACTCTGTTTTGTTATCGCACCCCTTTAAACATGACAATTTTCTGTCATCTATGGTATTCACTTTTTATTTTAACACAATTTTTTATCATGAAATTGTACAAAAATTATCGTGCAACCAAACAGCTCGCAAGGATGTCCATGGCATGTGGGTCTCGAGGATGCTTATAATTTTCAATAACTAAAATTACATTTTAACTTGTTTTCTCCGCACAATTTCATAGTTTGATGATATATAAGTGATATAAATCAATATATATAAGATAAAAATATTTTCTCTTTTGAAGATGGTCAGAGCAAACCATGGTATTTTTAAAACAAGAGGAAAATACATTAAAGCAACAGAAAAACAGCAAGTGAAAAAGTGTGAGTCATCCACCCACCGAGATGGGGAATGAGTCGCAACCGATTACAATATTAGAAAAAAAATAAAACCCAGCAACTTATCCCAGAATGAAGTCACCTCCTATGTAATCCCAAGATGAGCTGATATCCATCTTTAACAAAAGTAGACATGACACAGAGTAATTTTTCTAAAAAATGTGTATATTCCCAGCACATCAGATAGACAGGGACATAGTTGGTAGCATGAGTTTCCATAAGATACAATCGAGGGACCACTAGTTAATGACCTGTTTGGTTAGGGTGTCAAACACGATATTAAAGCCAGCAAAGTAGAAAAGCGCTAATCTCAAATGGTCTGTTTGGCACCTAAATTTTTTGGGGATAAACCAAGTTTATCTCCTAAATTTTAAGGATAATTTAGGTTTATCCCCAAGTTATCCTCGTACCAAACATGCCAAAAAGATTTTTTTTTAACTTTTGGGGTGTTTGGTTGCTTGATAATAGAAGTTGTTATTTTAATTTTTAAAAATTATAAGAAAACTTGTTAAAAGAGGTGTTTGATAACCACGACAATTTTATGTTTTGAAAGTTATCTATGTTTTCATTAAATTTCCAAAGCCACTTACGGAGCATTGCATTGTTGATGGATTCCCATGGTGCAAGATCCACACCCCCTTCTTTGGTAGGCCTACAAACACCAAACCACTTTATAAGACGTAAACCCATCTTGTCATTGGTCCCTTTATAGAAAAAACAAACAAAAAAACAAGCCCATATGCTCTCAATTTTACTACAAATGATCTTAATTAGAACTCTGAGTATGGAGTGATAATAGAGTGGGCTATTCTGTAACACTGACTTAGAAAGGACCCATCTCCCTCCGGAGGAGAGAGCATTTTACCTTGTCGATGTTGTACTCTATTTTCAACGTTATGGGTAACACTGCCGGTCTTTACTCTTATGGGGTGTTTGGTTGCATGACATTGAAGGTTTTTGTTTTAATTTTTAAAAATTGTAAGAAAACTTGTTAAAAGAGGTGTTTGGTAACCATGACAATTTTATATTTTAAAAGTGTTTTTCTTCTTAAACAAAAAAGAGGGTCTCACCTCTTTCTTTTTTCTTGTGGTCTCCCACTTTGTTTGGTCATGTGTGGTAGTTACTCTTTTTTGTAATCACATCCCTCCAAACATAATAATTTTATGTCATGAGTTGGTTCACTTTTTATTTTAATACAATTTTTTATCATGAAACTGTACAAAAAATCATCATGTAACCAAACACCCGGTTAGTACATTTGTCTGAAAAGAAGAAGAAATCCGAGGTATTTGATGGGAAGAGAAGCACAGGGCATGTTGAAAATGCTATGCACTAGAACCCATCGTGAATCATTCAAGTTTGACCAGATAAACTAACTCATATTGCTCTTTGTTAATCTTGAAATTTGTTAATTCTTAATGGGGTGTTTGGTTGCATGATAATTTTTTGTACACTTTCATGATAAAAAATTATATTAAAATAAAAAGTGAAGCAACTCATGACATAAAATTATCATGTTTGGAGGGATGTGATTACAAAAAAGAGTAACCACCGCACATGACCAAATAAAGTGGGGGACCACAAGAAAAAAGAAAGAGGTGAGACCCTTTTTTTGTTTAAGAAGAAAATCACTTTTAAAATATAAAATTGTCATGGTTACCTAACACCTCTTTTAACAAGTTTTCTTACAATTTTAAAAAATTAAAACAAAAATCTCCATTATCATGCAACCAAACACCCCATAAGGACCTGTTTGGTAACATTATTAAGTATCTCTATCACTATCAATTTTAAAATTAATATTGATAGGAATCATCAAGAGGTGTTTGGTTAATTGTATCAATTTTAAATTTTATAGTGTAAACAAAGTATATTAATACAAGTGTCAACTTGTATTACTTTTGATATTGATACTTCAACATTTGAAAATATCAATATCAATATTAATATAGTATAAAAAATGAAACTCTAACCAAACAGGGCATGAGTCAAGGCATTTGGTATGGTTTGCAGAGGGGAAAAAAAGCAATGTATCATATACGAAGCAGAGATGTGTAACATGTTCTTTATTCTTACCAGCTCTGACACCTTCAATCAATTTATGTGTCACTGTTATTTTTCATTGGTGTTAACAGAGAATCTAGTAGTAGAAATAAAATAATGTATTAAAATATGTAGATCTTTTAGATGTTAGTATCAATTATTAGTCTTACTCGTTAATATTCAAAATATGACGAGTACCAAGATTTTTCTTCTCGAAGTATAATGTTTTTTTACATTTTTAAACTCTAAAAATCACCTACATTTCTGATATACATCTCTTTTTTTTAAATCCATTCATTTCTATTCTATTACTTGCAATTAGATTTGGTTAAATTAATAAAATTGTAAAAGATACTAATTTTGTTTCTTATGTGATATATGTCTTATTTAATTGTCATCTATGTTCGCTCGGCCATGTAATGGCCCGTTTGGTTAAAGTTTTAAATTTGATACTATATCAATATTGATATTGATCATTTTAGAGGTTAGAGTATCAATATCAAAATTGATACAAGTTGACACTTGTATTAAATAATGTGCTTTGTTTTCACTACCAACTTTAAAATTGATATTACTAACCAAACACTTCTTAGTGATTACTTAGAATATCAATTTTAAAGTTGATAGTGATAGAGGTGTCAAATAGTGTTACCAAACAGGGCGTAAGCTAGTGGGAGGTTGGCTTCTCCTCCCAAAAGTCTGCTTCTCCTTCGTCATGTGTGTTTGGTTACATTATATATTTTCAAGATAAAATATTATTTTGAAATAAATTTTGAGATGTTTTTTAGGTTATTACCATAATGGTCACTGCCGAACATCGTCACCAACAATAGGTCTTGAGCTCGAACTCGGGATCATCCTATTGGAGGGAGGAAAGAGCCTCCAGTCTTGGAAAAGTGTCCCCACTGAGCTACCGGCAAGGGACAATTTTGAGATGGTTCAACACATAAAAGTATCAAATACGTATATACATACATATAGCATCATTTTTTTTTCATACAAAACACATATTAAAATATAACTCATGATAACTAAAGATACAAAAGTATCATCTTTGGTAAAATGAGATAACAAGCATAGTGGTGAACATGTTTAACTATAAAAACATGGGAGACCACGAGAGCCAAAAAATAACAAATCTGTTCAAGCATGAATCTTATGTAAACAAACATATTTTATCGATAACTGTCGAACATTTCATCAACACAGTTTGTTGTAAAACTATGTTTTTGGTAACAAGAACTTGTTAAGAAGAGTATTTGGCAATCATTGAGATTTTGTGTTTTTTGGTTGAACTGTTATTCGTGAACCCTCCCCCCAAAAAAATGTGAGACTATTTTTCACTGGTGGTCACCCGGTATATTTAATTATACGTGGGCTGCCATTGTTTTTGTAATTATATCACATCAAACATGATAATTTGTTGTAGATTGTCTTAAATGTTATTTTAATATAGAATTTTAACGAATGTATAAAAATTATTGTACATCAACCATGAGAATATATATATATTCTCCGATGTTCAAGTCACCAAAAAGGGAAGAATAATTAAGAGTGACAGCCACGTGTAATACCTCACATAGATGGTCGCATGGGAGAATCATGTATAACATCAACTACATGTGACTAGTCCAGAGTATGTGTGAGAGAGTACTGGGGGTGTTGGGTCGTAGGATTCTTCCAGTTTTATTACAAAAAATATGTTTTTTTACAAAAAAAAAATGTTTAAAAAATATCCAGCGGTAATTACAAATTTTTTTTTCTATGCATAACTCTTTATTAAAGATAGGAAGATGAGATTTTCTTTCGTAATTTTTAGCGGTCCAAAAGAACCGAGCCAAAGACCGAGTAATATGTTGCTCGAGCTCTACTCATGTGCTCGTCTTATATCGGAGCTCGAAATTGGCTGGTACTCAAGACGAGTACTTCATATATATGTTCCAGCTTGACTTGTTAATAACTTGATATGTTCAAGCTGGCTAGTCAAGCTACCCGTTTACTTGATTAAGCTCGAACTCGAATAAGGGCTCAGTCCAAACTAGAGTTTGAGCTTAATTTAGATTCATATATGAAACTTAGTTTAAGCCCATTCACAAAGTTCTTGGTTTAAGTGTGTATTTGTGAAATTAGAATCTAAACTCTTTTTATAAGATTCGAGAGCAAGTTTAAACTCGAATCGACTTAACGACCAACCTTTTTATATATTCGATAAAATGTTTATATGATTTTATGTTTTATTTATTTATTTTGTTTAAATAATTAGTTGAATTATTTATCGATTATTTAAACGAGTTACTCGTGAATTCTGTCGGGTTCAGTAGAGATCTGCTCAAACACAGCTCTCTTGTGAGCTGATCTTTATTTATTTTTTTGTTTAAATATGTTTGTTTACGATAATAAACGAGTCAAACCTTTGTAGAGCGATCGAGTGTCCATCTTTCCATCCTTTTTTATTTATACACATTGTTGTCTACCGTTGTTATCACACACCTCAATAATTTTATGCCTGTATTTATCAATATGAAAAACTAGAGTGTTTTAAAGGTGAACAAGTGCCTGCCCTCATGAGTCATGAGGCTATTTGTGAACAGCTATATACTCAAGTATGCGGTGGGATCGAGCTGGGGCTCGATGCTCGCTCGCGTGCTTGTGCTGCACGCTCTTGGCCATTCGGCCACGGTGATCCAAAAAAAAAGTATGTGGTAGTCTGCCAGTAGATCTGTGTCTTGCCAATTTTTTAAAATCTCATTTGACATGATTTTTTTTCTTTCAAAGGTCATGTACATGTTGCCATTGATATCTAGTGGGTGTATGATTGTACAACAAATACACTTTCATGACAGATTCTATATTGAATAAATATAATATGGTTAAAGACATAAACTTTGGTGAAATATAATAACCGGAAGAGTGGAGACCATGTGTAACTAAGGGAGGTGGAGTCTAGAGTCGGGACTGGGTCGGTTTGGCCCCAAATCGACCCGGTCAGTCGGAGTCATCAAAAGTAATAATAAAATATTAATTACGGGGTAGGGGTCTTGGGGTCGGGACCGGGTTGGTCGGCCCCAAAATCGACTGGGTCGGGGCAGGATCGCGACCCGGGTCGCGACCATGCTTTCCATTTGTGTAACTATAAAAGGTGGAAGATCACACGAAAAAAAAAACTCATCTTTTTTGTAAAAGAGATTTCTCTGCTTCTTCGTGATCATCGAATCCCTTTCAACAAGTTTTGTAACAAAACATGTTTTGTAAACGGATCATATTGTCATGAAACTTAAAACACCTCCCTAAAGCTTCGTATGATATTCCATGCTATGTACACATCTCTCGGCCGTTCATGCAACTGTTTTTATAAATGTTACAATACCATCTAGCTAGGGCTGTTTGACTTTTATCCATTTCTTTTCGAAACCGAAACTGAACTGACCAGAATCAGTTGGACTGGAGCTCAACCAGACAGTGAACATGCTGTTGATTTAAAATGTATTTATCATTTATAAAAATAAATTAAAAATAAGATGATGTTATATTAAATTAAATTAATTAATCATGGTGATAGGATCGATGCTTGTTTATAAAAGAAAAGAGAACTATATATAATATATAGATAAATTAGCTCGGACCGGTCAACCGATTTTTTCAATTTAGAGATCAGGAGCCAAAATGAACCCGACCGACAGAAAATATCGGTTCAGATCGGTTCAAGAAATCGGATGAACAAACTCTAGAACCGAACCGAAACAAGCTATTTTGTGGTTTTTAGATCATGGATCACCTCAGGCGCCCCAACGACAGAACTCCCTCCGTCTCTATCTAACTAGAGTGAGTCACCTGACATATCCCATTTAAGATGCTCTACAAGAGATGGTTAGTCATGAATATAGTTAGCTCCTCGCAGATACTGTCAGTTTCTCATAAATACTATCACAGCACCGTAAATGTTAACGTATTAGTGAGTGGTCATCTAGTTACTTAGAGATAAGTACTTATACGAGCGATTTGATAAATGGAGAGGTTAGTAATTACATGAGTAATATAGTAAATATATGCTCACGTGAATAAGTCGGGAGATGGTAACAATATCAATAATTTAGTAAGTGGAGAGATTAGTAACCATACGTCCACATGAGTAGGTCGGGAGATAGTAGCTATACGAGTAATTTAGTGAGCGAGGAAGTTAGTAACTATACGAGCGATACAGTAACTTTACACTTGTGTGAGTAAGTCGGGAGATGATAACTATACGAGTAGTTTAGTAAGCGAGGAGGTTAGTAATTATATGAGCAGTATAATAACTATACATCTGCATGAGTAAGTCGAGAGATAGTAATTATACGAAGAGTTTAATAAGTGGGAAGATTAACAAATATATGAGTCGTTTAGTAAGTTGGGTGCTTTGTAACTTTATGAACGTTATAGTAACTATATGCCCGCGTGAGTAAGTCGGGATATAGTAATTATATAAACAATTTAATAAGTGGAAAGGTCAGCAACTATATCAACAGTATAATAATTATATGCCCTGCACGAGTAAGTGGAGAGATAGTAACTATGCAAGTAGTTTAGTAAGTTGGGAGGTTAATAATTATATGAGTGGTATAGTAACTATATACCCCCCATCCGTGAGTAAATCGGGAGATAGTAATAATATAATAACTATATGTTCCCGTGAGTAAGTCGGAAGATAGTAATTATACGAGTGGTTTAGTAATTATACGAAAGGTTTCGTAACATATAAAAAATTACTAATCTGCATTATCCACCTTCTCATCTTTTGAGAGGAATCCAACAAAACATCATAAGTGAGGATGGCCCCGGTGGAGAATGATTATCGGAGACGAGGAGAGTTTCCTCCTCCGGACACTTGAGGTGATCTAAACTCTGCTTTCCATGTTTTCGGGATGTTATTAAGGCTGTCATTTGCCCTCAATAGTGTTATTGCCCTCAATAGTGTTATTGACTTCCTGTTAGTGACAAAAAAAAAGATTTCCTGTTATATCTTTATGGGGTGTTTGGTTGCATGATAATTTTTTGTACACTTTCATGATAAAAAATTATATTAAAATAAAAAGTGAAGTAACTCATGACATAAAATTATCATGTTTGGAGGGATGTGATTACAAAAAAGAGTAACCACCGCACATGATCAAATAAAGTGGGGGACCACAAGAAAAAAGAAAGAGGTGAGACCCTCTTTTTTGTTTAAGAAGAAAATCACTTTTAAAATATAAAATTGTCATGGTTACCAAACACCTCTTTTAACAAGTTTTCTTACAATTTTTAAAAATTAAAACAAAAATCTTTATTATCATGCAACCAAACACCCCACTAGTGTGTCTTTTTTGCGTGAAAATTAACTTCCGTCCGTTTTTTTAACATCTCTATTTATTTTTCTAGTCCAATCAACCTGTTAGATTATTTTTAGCTTCAATTTCTAATTGATTTTAATTATCTAGCCGTATTCACACTCAACAGCGTTACCTCCAAACGATTTCAATAAAAAAATCTCCATTTTAATCCCTTTACGTTCCCACAAAAAATGTAAGAAAATATTACTCCAGGAACAGCTGGCTATTTTTTTCAGACTCAGCAAAAAGATCGCCGTCGGGGTCACTATTTAGAATAATAGGGTTGATCTCTTAAAAAAGGGTCTGACATCATCTGAGAGACTATTAAAATTTAATGCCCCTTTATTTTTGACTTAATTGATATCTAACATTTAAATTCTTAAAAACTAGATACGGGAAAATGTCTAAATATGGTAGCAAATTTTTCGTCTAAAACTTAAATTTAAGTATTTTTTATAATATTTTTATTTTTAAATGTGAATAACTAAGGTCTTGTGTTTCATCGAAAAAATTAAGACTTTAACATTTTTAAGAAGGCATCATTTAAATTTTAAAAAATATTTTAATGTGATGGCTTGATTGTTATTTTAGATTTACAAAGATATTTTAGAAAATTCTAAATACATACATATAAACGTCTTTTTTTTAACAAGGGAAAAAATACTATTAACCAACCCACTCTTCACATAATTCCATAGACACAAAAAAGGAAAAAATAGATGCATACATAGATTCTGTATTAATAACTAAAGCCCATTTAACCAAGTGATGGCCGAGGACATCACATAAACGAGGAACATAATGTACAGAAACATTTAAATTTGGGGTTTTCAATTTTCAGTCCCAAAAAATATTTGTATTTATTTTTAGATCCCACCGTTCAAATAAATTATTTTTTAATCCCAAAACTGTCTATCTTAAAATTTTTACTCCTCTACATTTTTTATTCCGTTTTTACCCTCATCTACTCGTCACCTCCCTCTCCTACCCCAACGTGCCATCAAAACATATACGTCAACTTTCTATAGCACCTACTTATCATTAAAATAATTAATATGGTATTTATCCTTTTCAGAATTATTAATTATGTGTAATTATAATTCCTAGTAAATTTCATGTACGATACTCTTCTCAGGCACCCTTCATTATTGTAATAAATTATAAATTAAAATATAATTAGGTAGCTAAAAATATAAATTATCATATGGGATATAATAACAACAATTGTGAAGATAATCTCGCTTCTATTCTTATTTTGAAATTTTTTATAATTTATATTTCTTTTATATTGAAAAGTTAATTTAGAGATTTTTGGATTTCAGTTATTATAATTATTCATATTTTCAAATATGATTTTACTGTTTTGAAAATATTATGTTTCTAAAAAAACAACTTTCTATCATTGGGAGAACTCTCGAAACAACATTACTTTAATTGTTTCTTTATATTTTTATAAAATGCTTTTGTCTAATACCATCTTTTTCTTTTTTTAATACCCACTTTATCTCTAAAAAAGAGAATATAAATTTACAAGATTTAAAATATCTGAATAATAACATTTTAGGAATATTTTTACATGGTGGTACTTATCTTAAAAACACATGGTGGTAAGAATTGATCTATGAAATTTGAAATTAAGATCTGAATAAATCAGGCATGGCAATATTATTAAGTAGAAAATGCTTTGAAAAATTAGATGGGAAGAACATCATTGGCATCTTGGGGTGGAGGGGTAAAATTGGAAGTCACGTATGAGATCCGTTAAAGTTAACCATGTTAGATGAAAAAAAGGGCGGAAGTTATAGACATTTGAAATTTGGGACTAGAAAATAAAGTGTTAGAAACATGGGACTAACAAATAAATTGGCCACATAAAATGGGGGCGGAAGTTGATTTCTCCTTTAAATTTTTATGTAAAATGTTCTGATAGAGAAAGATAATGTGCTAAGATCTCCAGAGCATCGACCCTGTCTGATTTAACGTTTCAACCATGATTTTTGCATCACTTTCTTTTAGAATAGATCTCGATTCTTTAGACACCCAACTGCACGTCATGAAAATAGCTCGAGCTTCTAAAACTTGCGGACAAAGAGAAGAAGAACTTTAGTTCTCCAAAACACCGCAGCTCCACTCTCGACCCGCACCATCATACTTACAGAACTTGCACTATTCGAAGAAACCCCATCCACATTAAATTTTAGATGATGTAATGGAGGAGTCGAACATTGTGCAGAGGAATTTTGAAAAGGACCATTAGTCACATAAAAGTTCACCGTACTCAGAACCTACCGTAAAATTTTGTGAGGATCTTCTTGCTTCTCTTGAAACACGGTTCTGGACATGATTTTCCATATATGCCACAAAATCAAGGTAGTAAGTATCCCCAACAGACTCGCCCTTCCTTCGGCGGAACCCTCGCCCTCATCGACGGCTTCCCTGCTGTGCTTCGTGGTTTACTCGATCCTTGGTAGCTCCTTCGCCCTTCCTTCGGCAGAACCTTCGCCCCATCGGCGGAACCCTCGCCTCTCCACCGGTAGCACCCTCGGCCTCATCGGCGGCTTCCCTTCTGTGCTCTGTGACTCATCCAATTCTTGACAGCTCCTTTGCCCTTCTTTGGTTGCAGTTTTTTTCCACCCTACCCCTCGTTGTTTCCCTCGCCCTCCGGATTTCTTCCCCCTTTTCTCTGTCATTTTTCCCCTATCAAACCGTCGACCTCCTGTTCTATCACCTCTTCGCCTCTCCCTGTGTCCTTGCCCGGCAAAAACCCCTTCCAGTGTCTGGTTGTTCTCCTCGACGGCACCCTAGCGACTTCCAGTTGCATCCTCGGAGTCGGATCTTCAGCGCCTTCGGCTTCCTAGCGTCTCTTGTTTTGAGCTAAACTTGGGTGGGGGAGGGACCTCCCTCCCTCCCTTATGTTCTGTTCCCGTGGGGTTGTCCACTTTTTCGGTGTTTTTGTTTTGTCAATATATGTATAACCAAGTCGTCTAGTTTGGTTCACTGGAAATGTGGAACTCGGTGTACTTACCTGGGTGTTATTTGTGTGTCTTACTAGTGTCGTATGTCTTTGACTTAGCTTTTCTCTCTCGTACGAGACTGCTAGTTTGGGCGTTAATCACACTTTTTTGGTGTGTTCATCCGATCTCGTGGACTTACTCAAACTCCTACGGTGGAGTATCTATCTCTGCCGTTCGACAGTCTAAGCACATTATTGTGCTGGTCACCTTATAGCTAGCTTTGTCCTACTTTAGTAACAATGACTAACATTATTGTGTTAGTTTTTCCGTTTATTCGCGTCGTTGTACTCTGTTTGATTATATATGAAATTAGGGGTGTTGTTTGTTTGTTCAAAAAAAAAAAATCCCCAACCGACGGAAATGAGCATCCACATATGGACGTCATAATTTTAAAAAGCTGATGTCGTCTCATCGCAAGCTTTAGTTGACCGGCTTGGCGGCTCGGCTTCGTCCGGCGCCGCCGGAGATGTACGCGGAGGGGAGAACCGAAGGTTCCCTCCGCTAGCAGAGCAGTCTTCGGTCTTCCTTTCCCACCACCACGGAGTTCTCTTTCAAATCCATCTCCCTCCTCGTCCTACCCTTCCCTCACCTCTCTCCTCACCCCTCCGCGGCGCAGCAATCTCATTCGAGCTCCGCGGTGCGACAATCGAGCAACTACTCAGAGCCGCGTCTCGGTTTGTGTAGCTTCTGCTTCCTCGATCTGACGCAGGACGTCTTTGGGTGGTCACAGGGGTTGGTTTGATTTTGCGAAGGCGTCCGCCTCCTCCGCACATCGGCCGATGGCGGCGGGATCCAGACACACGTTGCTGCCGCTCTCTGAACCTCCGTCGAGGATAGGCTGGGGGGACGAGAGCCTCTTCAAGGGCTCCGGCATGACCAAGCGCGGGGCCTTCGCCGCCCTGTCCTACATGACTTGTGCAGGTCAGCGACCCCGAGAGCTTGCTGCCGTCATATGTTTTGTTAGATACTTTGTTGCCGTTTATAACTCGTACGCTGGCTCTTCTTCGCTCTGGGTTTTTAAATTGATGTCGTGCCTCCCATTTCCAATGTCTCTGGTCGCTCAAAGTACGAAAATGGTATTAATTAGCGAGGTGCCCACATTTCTCTCGAGCATGTGCCTTTAATGGGAAACTAGACACTGCGATTTACGGTACCTAACATCACGGACACCCTAAAGCCGTTTTTCTTATTTAGATGCCTATGTTTTCTGCTGCAGTTTGCTTGGATCTTACTCTAGTATCCTTTTGGCCCTGTTTTGTCAACTTGGTCAACGCTGTTAGGAAACCATTAACAAGTTTTTTGGGCAAAGGGGTTTGGGGAGTACTTAAAGATTCATCAGTTCCCGTTTCCCATACTTTTTGCAGTTTTGAAGGGTGATGCCGATTGCCAAATAATATTTACCTTGGAGGCAGAAATATTATAGTTCCACATTTTTTCCTAGCGAGGTTTGTTAAATCAGTTAACTGTTTGACATACACTCTATGATTTTAAGGTTTCGGTCATCAAAATGAAACAAAGTCATCAACCTTCACAAGAACCAGCATCTGCTACAGCAGAATGCTTTTTTGTACATACCTTGAAATAAAGGATGGTAGTCAGAAAAAAGGATGCAAACTAATGCAGATTGAGTACTCGAGACTCAATTCTATGTAAAGAGTAATTGGAGCTGTTTTTTTTTAAGGTGGCAAAAGCCACATCTCCTAATCAGAGCTGTTATCATGAGTGAACCAGTATCCTGGATGCTGTTAACCTGTACAAACTGATAGAAGGTGTCCATCCAAAATTTTAGATGTTGAGCTAAATGAGAAAGGCCATTTGACCTATATTTGCTGCACAGTCAATGTGAAGCTGATCATGCAGTTTGTCTTTTCTCAGAATATTGATCAGTAAGGAAGTTAGGTTGGTTTTCTAAACATAAAAAAATGAATGAATGATAGCAGATATTAGTAAAACTGACAGGTAAAGCAAAATGGTAAAATGACAAAGGACCAAACAAATAATAAACAATCATAAAAATGAAGAAAAATCTTAAAGGATCATGGAAAATGAAACCTGAGACCTCATAAAAATTACTAAAATTAAGGGATCATGAGAAAAAAATAACACTTGGTAGCTTTGATGTTGTTTTATATCATGTGTTGCTATATGGTTAATGGAGAGTTGCTGGGTTATTGCTTGGTGTATTTAACACCGGTCCTTTTGACTTTTGAGAATTGGGGAGAGGGGGGTTTGACTGTAATTCTCATGAACCCACAACATAACCTCATATATTTTCAATCACCAAAAAAACAAAGCATAATTGAACAATAAAAATCAAACCAAAACCATCCTAAAATAGAAAACTCACCAAAATTTGAATGGAAAGAAGCAAAAAATGGACGAAAAAGTAAAATAAATTTATTTTTATAGAGATGGAAACTTGAGGTTCCAACACTGCCTTGCATTCATAGATTATGGCATGGGTTGCATTCATAGATTCCTGATTGAAGGACCGATTCTGACTTGAATTCCAACGGAATCGGTCTGAATCGGTCGAATTGGTCTTGAATCGGTCGAATAGGATCGGAATTTGAAATCCTGATTTTCGTAGATTTTTTTTAAAAGGATTCCGGCCGAATCGGGCAAAATTGGCTAGAATAGGTTTGAATCAGAATCCTAATTTTTTAAAAAAATTTAACCCGATTCCGGATCGGTTTCTCTTCTTGAGAATCGGTCAGAATCGGATCGGTACTGAAAGATTTCGATTCCAATTCCGATTCTAGAATCCTTGCTTGTATGTTAATATCTGTTTCTTCACATTCATGTTTCTTGTATAACTTGTATCTTGTCTTATACTCTACAGTGCTACTGGTGTTGTTCAACAAAGCCGCTCTATCTTCATATAATTTCCCTTGTGCCAATGTCATCACTCTCTTTCAGGTAGATTTACTCTTTCCTTGTGCGTTTGCTGTGGGTACAAGTCTCCTACCATCCAATTTTTTAGTTTTGAGACAATCCCAGCCCCAGGACTTGTAATAATGATACTATTAAGGCTTTTCCTCTCACAATTATCTGAGCACTGCATGATCATCTGGTTTTCAAGGATGATTGTGATGATTAGCTAGATGCTTCTTTAGTTCCTTGGGAAGTGGACAATACAAGGCATTGATGCAAGATGAGGGCATTCTAGGGTTTATTGGATGAAACATAAAAGTGCACTGTTTTTTATTTCTCTCCTTTTTCTTGTAGTTTTTAGAAGGAATTTACTATGGACTTATTTATGAAAATTCCTGTATGTTTTTCCATGAACCTACTTGGAGCAGGTTTCATGCTGATACTGACAGCACAGTTTTACTCTTGATTCTCATCTATAGAATGACAAAGTTAAAATGGCCAAACATGAGTTTATCAATAAAATTAAATCCACCTTGGCACAAAATTTTGATTTTCTTTAGTGTTCCAAAATTTCTAGTTTCTATGCCTTTGGGTCACCTTTGATAAAAGATTATATCCACTAATCATGAGTTATCTTCTCTCTCATAGATGGTATGCTCCACTTCAATACTGTATGCAATGAAACGGTGGAGAATTATTTCCTTCACAGTTGGTGAACCCTGGACAGTGCCAGACAATTCAACGAATCTTGTACCACTCCCCACTTTATTACGAACACTTCCCCTTTCATTCGCGTATTTACTGTACATGGTATGCCCTCTAACACCACACTTTTAGTAAGGGGCCCGTTTTTCATATCTCATTAGTAGTACTTTCTGTGTTTGCAGCTTGCTACAATGGAGTCTGTTCGTGGCGTCAATGTTCCCATGTACACTACCCTTAGAAGGACCACTGTGGTATTCACGATGCTTGTGGAGTACATTTTAACTAGGCAGAAATACACTTCTCCAGTTTTTGGCAGGTAAAATATATTTCTAATTTTTCTTAGTAAAATAAGTTTTTCACCATTTGTGGGAACTATAAGATTATGTTAGATTCCTTTCACTGTGAAGTTGCTTCCATGCTTATAAACTGCATATATGTGTTCTTTGCTTAAAATTCTATTTTCACTACCAGGATAATATGTTAGATGTTTCACTAGTTTTTTTGTTCAAGGTGAAGGTGCAATTTAAATGTTATCTATGTTTCTGTGGCCTTTCAGAGTAATGAAATGTTCAAACTATCCTTGGTCTTTTGTGCCCGTTGGTTCAATGAATGTGCAGAGTTTTCTTGGTTGTGTTTTGTAGGACTAGTTCTTTCTTTTCCCTGGAAGAGAAGAGAGGGCACATTTAAAGCATTGTTTAATAAATCAGTACCTGTGCAATGATCAACTTCTGATGAAATATAATGTCATTCCCCATCATTTCCTGCACATTGGTGTACCACAACTGGATATTTTATTTATGACCGATTCTATCACAGAACAAAATCTCAAAAACATTTATGATTATCTAACTCAATACGCATCTCTCTTTCTGTAGTGGATTTAAGCTGTTTATCAGTAATGTATTAAATATGCTACATAAGATATGCTGATATGCTCAGAAGTTCAATATATTAAAGCACAAACTCCACAACAGGCTGGCATGACACCACTTTAGCTTTTATTTTTTCAAGCTGAAGGAAGTGGAAGGTCTTGGGACAAGGACATCAGACTTTCAGTTGAGCATTCTCAGTTAGGTATAGAAGCATGGGCAGGGAAGCTCTGCTGCAGATAGAGCTGATAGAGTTGATTTGCCTTGGAGAAGCTGACCCATTGCAAGCCATGGGACCCGCTTTTTTTTTGGGAAAAAAACTGATGATATTAGCATTTGCATCTTTACTGCAGGGCTTTTTTTTGTAGAACTTAATCCATGCATGCACCAGAAGCTGACCATTGCTAGCCATGGGACCTGCATTTCTTTTTGGGAAAAAAACTGATGATATTAGCATTTGCATCTTTACTGCAGGGCTTTTTTTTGTAGAACTTAATCCATGCATGCACCTTGCAACATGTGATGTAACTTGTAAGCAAATGGCTACACTTGTTACCACTTGGCCCTTTTATTCATTCATATGGAAGAACAGAAGCCCTTTGATGGTGCAGATTGTTGTTTGAAGATGGTATAAGATTATATCCTTAAATGGTGCCAATCATCTCCAGCCTGTTTGGTTGAGAATTCTGCATCCTCTGTGCAGAGACTGTTGAGATGATGGACCACCTTCCAGACTATTATCCAAAGCTGTGTGATGTGGGATGGCATGGTGGAACTGGGCTATAAGTTGTGAAAATGGAATTCGAATGCTCAAATGAAATAAAAGAGACCAAAATGAAGCAAATCGGACCTAAACTGGTACATACGGGCCCAAATGAGCCCAACCCATGCTGAACCGCCTGTGAACCGGCTTTGGGAGCAAGGGATTGGGCTCAGACCAGTCTAAATCAGGCTGGACTGGCGTGAAACGGCCTAAACCATGGTTGAATCTGATTGGACCGGGTGGTCTGAGCTGTGATCTGGCTGGATTGGTTGCTGACCCGGCTGAACGGGCTGGGCTTGTCCCCCCAGGATTGTGGTGGCTTGGTGTGAAGACAGACCCTGGTGCTGAAGCTGGCAGCGGGCCTATGAGGGGTCACAGCGCTCTGACAATGGGCCTGGCAGTGCATGAAGCAGAGTCTGCGGTTGCATGAGCCGTGTGAGGCAGCAAGCAGGCCCGACAAGGGGCCTTTTCATTCTTGGCATCCTTCTTTGTCGCCGTCCGGAGGCAGGGAGCATGGGAGAACAGAGCCATGTCGGTCGAGGTGGTTGGGCGTCCTCGCATGCAGAGAGGAGACGTTGGAGGGAGCCAAGAAGACCGTGGTGTGGCTGGCAGGGGCTACTCCGGAGGTGGATGGGATTTCGACAGATCTGGATGAGCCAGATTGTCCTAGAAGAAGGACTTGACGGTGCTGCCTCTCGGGATTCCTGGGAAAACCGAGATATTGAAGGAGATGCGGGGGATTACCGGATTTGCCTTTGCGATGGTCATATGATTTCAACGTCATCGATGGAACCACATGAACGCAGAACTCGAACAGAGAGGAGGAAGATGCAACAAAAGGTGTAGTTGGACCTGCGTTACTGGTGAAGGGGGAAGGGGAAAGGATGACACAAAGGCTGCTAAGAGAAGGGGAGGTAGATGTCCTCCTGCTGGGGGTGAAGTAGTGACTGACCTCCTGCGGGGGTGATGAAGAATGTCGGCCTCCTTCCGGTGCTGAAGAAGTAGACCTCCCATTGGAGGGGGTGAAGAGGAACCATGGCCAAGCCTCTCTACCAGGAACCGAAGCCCACGGGGCCTTTGAAATTTTTCTTCTTGTTGTTGTTTTCATTCCAACGTATGGACTCCTATCTATAAGGAGTCATCTTTCACAAAGATATCATTAAATCCCTATTTACAAACATGTCCTCTAACGATATAAAAGAAATGACTTAAAAGAAAAAGTATTTACAAGCAAGTCCAAAGGACTGAAATACACCTAAAGCCTATGGAACCAAATCTCCATCATTCTCCACTACCGGTCCCCATCAAAGTGTCATCTACTATTTTGGCCAATTTGCATGTTATGCTCATGTACCTTCTTAGACAAAAAGAAGAGTTTTGTGTATATCACGTCTCAAGATTATGGTGGCTGGTTTTATGTAGATGTTGCTGAGTTCTTTGGAAAGTGTCTAAGATAACGGGCATATGTATCATTTATTTTAACAACATAGAAGTGGCCATTGCCTTTTTTCTTGAGGAAATAGCTGATCATCGACTTTGTATGGCTATCTGGAGAATGTGATCTCTCTCGAGACTTTCTCAAAATCTTCAAGAATCTTTCTTTCCAAACCTCCAAGAAATGAGATCACCAATATAACGCTATTTATATAAACATATCTGGTCATTTATTTTCTACCACTCATTAACTCTAACTTCTTAATTGATGTTAAATACTTAAATGTCTATATAGCTTCTATTATCTCTAGTTCTTTTTTCTATTTTTATTTTAGTCAGATGACCATTGTTGACATTGGAGTTGTCAACAATGCCCAAAGCTCTACTTAGGAATTGTTGTTTTATTTTTTTGCTGTATTTTTTAAATTAACATTTTTATATGGCTATATATACAAATGAGCCTATATCTTACGCTAATTCTTAAGATTTCAAAGTGGTTTCTCTAAAATTTATTCTCTCTATATTCATGAGGGATCTGCAATAAGTTTTTATTATTATGTTGGGAGTTTAAGGGCCTATATCCATCATGATCACTTGACTAATTTTAAAGATTGACATTGTACTCATTTATAAATAATGTAAGAGAAGTCCAACCATGGATCATCTCTACTTCGTCTCAAGAGGGATGGAGAGGAGAGATCTCAAGAAAATGTTGAGAGACCAGACTTTGAAAGTGTTCATCAAAGTGTGTATGCGTATAAATGGGATGATAATCTTCTCGAAAGGGGTGAGATTGAGGACTAAGACTAAAACAAGCAAATAAAGGAAACTAGGATTACAATACATGGAGAGTGAGCATTGTCCACAAGGGACACATCAAGGAATTTGGGATTATAAGTTGGATCTCAGCTTCAACTTGACCAATTTTAAGGAAAAATATCATAAAGTGATCATTTTGAAATCTTTAGAGATTGATGTGTTATCTTGGATCCTATAGAGCTTTTAAAATGCTAATTTACAAAAAAAGTAGAAAATAATAGAATAGATAAGTCATTTGGATGGATGCGATAATAGAGTTGTTAATAAATGGAACAATGTTAACAAGATCATTTAACCAAAATAACAAATTTAAATAGAATGAGAGAGAATGGGAACAATAGAGATAATTTTTATTAATATGGGGTTAGATGTAAAAGTATCAACAAATGTTGAAAAATTAAGAAATGGACATAGTTATATAGATATTGCAATTTTAGTGAACTCTTTTCTCAGAGGTTTGGAGAGATAAAGATTCTCAGAAGTCTCTTGAGAGATTTTCAGGTGATCACATTCGATGAGTCCAACTTATTCTGATTCAGCTGTGCCAATTTGTTGTTTAGTTACTTCTTTTTAGTTGTTACATAGGGGCTCTTTCTTCGCATATTGATGTGGGACAAAAAGATATTGATGCATTAGATCAACCGAGTTGACTGATTGAATTATGTGGGTCCCACCATGCTTCTACTTCGCACTAGTGATGTGCCACCAAACATATCTGATCAGTGGGTCCCACCATCGAACTAAATCGATGTTGTACCGTTAAATAGCGTGACATCGAACTAAGCCGAGCCAAATTAACCACCGAATCCAACTGAATTGATAAAATCAAACTGCAAATTTGTCGAACAAGTCGAAACTAGACCCAATCTAGTTGAGTATACACATCAATTGTTGTGTTGTGTTCTTTTCCACATTTTTTACTCATAAAATGGAACAATCCAAACCGACTTAAAACTTCATGAAATTATGCTATTCAAATCAAACCGAGTTAATGTATGCAATATCTTGAGATTCGGCAACATCACTTACTCAAATCAACTCAACATTTGAATTGCCTCGAGGTATGTGATTACTTTCAGTGCCTAGAGCAAATCAGTGTAATCTAGCGCCATATACATCCAAAAACATGCTGCTACATTTGTGATGTGGTCCTTCGATCGAAAGAGGAAGCAACGTAGTGGAGGGGAAAGCCGAGGCAGCTCTGATGGTGTTGAGTGCACTGGACGGTAGGGCCATGGTGGTCAAACAGCCCGGCCAGCGACAGAGGTTATAGTGGTAGGTTTAATGGGCACCAGATCGCCTCTTGTGTGAGAAGGGGATCCTACAGGGGTCTACAAGGTGCTGTTTAGAGTGGTGAGGTGAAGATCGGGGATGTGACAGGCACCGGCCGGGTGCTGTGGAGCCGGTGGGTGTGCCGAGGCCAAGATTGATAGAAATGTATAGTTTATAAACCAATCATCTATGATATGATTCGACATTTTTAGAAATATCTCATTTAATTAATTAGACAAATCTTCATCGTAATGAAGTCTTTGATCACATGCAATGATGATTGAATCATGATGAGATCATGATAATGTGATTTATCATTTAAATATATGTGTTCTAAATGTTTCTACTTATAGGATCCTTAAGATGGGACATCAAGGATTCAGATAGACTAGTGTATGTGATGTTTTCTCATATAATGATGATGATCGATCTCAGATAGACAAATCTTCATTCCTATCTCTTATTAGAAGCGTACATCGTAATGAAGTTTTTGATCACATGCAATGATGATTAAATCATGATGAGATCATGATAATGTGATTTATCATTTAAATATATGTGTTCTAAATGTTCCTACTTATAGGATCCTTGAGATGGGACATCAAGGATTCAGATAGACTAGTGTATGTGATGTTTTCTCATATAATGATGATGATCGATCTCATTGATTATTAGTGTGGAGATATTGAGATGCACATACATGTGCTTATTAGTCGAATGAGTTTACTGAACTAACCAAATTAAAAATCTTGAATGATATCTTACTGAACTGTCAATTAGGGTCTTCTAATTGTCACGGTTGCATACTTAAACCTTTGATCTGAGTCCCCAAATATGTCTTATTGGGAGGAACTTATGCTTTAATCATTGACTTATGGATCACTGTTTAGATGGTTTAGTACAGCGATGGATCGGGTACAAGGAAAATCCGATGGAGGCAATTGAACGAACAACAAGGGATTATTCACTCTCGGTAAGCGAGAGTGAATATCCTATGTGATAGTATTCTAAATCTCTAGCCAGGGTAGAGAAGATAATTGGAAAAAAAATTTCAATTGATATAATTCTCAGTACATGATCGTATAGAGTTAGTATACCAAGGAGTTGACAGTTGATGTCGTATTTCGTTCTAGTTGGGACATTGAATGGGCAAGGATTTAAATCTATCCGCTAACTGATGATAGAAATGTTCAATGGTGATAAAATTATCCCCATAGCCATTTGGGTTTATGAGATTTGATTTGTACCATTAATGATCGGTAGGTCGATTAATCTGTTGTCGGATAATAAATTTAATAAAATTAAATAGAATTATTTTATTTTATTTAGACCTCAATCAAATAGACTATGGGGCATAGTGGGGTCACACACACAAGGATTTATCCATAAGTATATGTATAAGAGCGTAATTTATGTAGATTTTGAGTTTTTATGAAAAGTTTCAAATTCTTTATAAATATTAATATGAAAACCACATACTTAACCTCCTCTATACCTCCTTCACTCTTTGAAAGGCGTTCATGGGCGATGGAGCTCCGTTCGGGAAGAATTTTCGAGGCCGGTACAAAGGAAGAATTTGTTGTAGATAAAGTTCTTGTGAATACCTTTGGAGATCGAATATTTGAACGATTTGAAGAGCTTCAAAAGTTTTTATTTTTTCTCTTTAAAGGATTAGATGAATCCTTATCAGATATATTCAAATCTATTTTGATTGATTTTTAGTTTTTGTCGTTCGGTTCTGATGGAGATAAGTTCTATATGAATTTATAAGAATCGTCGTTTCTGTTGTACCAAATTTTGTTGGACGGTTCGTTACAAAGATGTGGAGGGGGCCTATGCAGGGGTGTCCATATGGGGGAGGGGGTGCCTCTTGGTTTGGAGGAGGGAGACCGAGGGAGACCCGGGCCAAGGGTGTTGTTGCCATGGTGCACGGAGGACGCTGGAAGGGCTGGGGGACATCGGAGGTGCTTGCAGCCAGGAACAAAAGGGGGGGGGTGTTCTTGCACAGTGGAGTTCAGAGAAGAAGAAGAAAAAGAATCTGAGGGAAAGGAAGATGGGTATCACGGAAGAAGAAGAGGAAGAACCTGGAGGGAGGGAGCACAAGAGGGAAGAAAGTGCGGGGGAGGAGAGGATGACCGAGGAAGAAGAAGAGTCGGGGGAAGCAGAAGTCGTTAGAGGAGAGAGAAGGAGAAGGATATATAGAGAGAGAGGACAAATTTCACATCTGTTTTTCACTTCTTCATTCCATTGGATGCATGCCTTGCAAAATTTTTAAAAAGTTCAAATATGTGATCAAATTGCATGTGTATATTTAGATTAAACTCGATATATTTTAAATATATATATTCTATTTTTAACTCTAAAATACTTTTTAAACTCCTAATTAACGTTGACACTCCTAACCTAGACTCCTAAATATATAAGACCCTAATACTAATAAAATAATATAATTTGATGTCGGCATCGATTGGATCTAGCTGGTGGTACCAAGTCTTACCGAATCCATCTTCTGTACGTACTGTCTGTCTGGTCAGAATTCCATCACATATTTAAATTACTTTTCTTTGTTAATGAGATGTGCTACCCTCACCTCTCAGAAGAAAAACTCTATTGTTAGTTCTGTCAACTGCAATACAAACTAATCTACCTATGCTCCTTTACTGATAAGAACTTTTGATGTGCGCTTGCTACAATTAACGGACTTAAACGTCTTTTCCTTGTCACCTTTCACTTGCTATCTTGCAGATGTAAGAATTTACCCTGTAGAACATGTCTCAGTTTTGAACTATTTATTTTGTGATTCTGTTCAAGATGTCACTTCATTACCTTCTTTGCGTGGTGATAGATTGGAAATTAAACCGACTGTCATTTTCCCTGCATTGGATTCATTCGTTACTGTATCCTGTACTGTTAGTATAAAGCTCAGTTTTAGCAACCTATAGGATTTTGTTCTCACATACTTCCCTGGTGAAAAACCAAGGACTTTATCAGTGTGGCGCTGATTGTGTTTGGAGCAATTGTGGCTGGAGCTAGGGACATGTCATATGATTCATATGGCTATGCTATTGTCTTCTTGTCCAATGTTACTACTGCAATATATCTTGCTACCATAGCTCGCATTGGTAATACTGCCGTTTTATTACTTTCAAATTTCTATACACTGAAATGGTTCATTTAGTGACTATTTTTTTTCTGTTTGGCAGGGAAATCCAGCGGTCTCAACAGTTTTGGTCTAATGTGGTGTAATGGTAATATGTCAAAGCTCTGGTTATGTTCTGTAGTTGTACACTTCAATCATACTACCGGAATATCAGGTCAGAAATATAAATTTCTATACAATTTTTCAGGAATAGTATGTGGACCGGTTTTGCTTGTATGGACATACATTTGGGGTGATCTAGAGATGACGATGAATTTTCCTTCCTTGTACTCCCCGGGCTTTCAGGTTAGCTCAAGTTTGAAATTTTTATTCTCTTTGTTTCTGATTTTTTAATTATGAATGTAGGATAAGCTCTTTTAACTTCTACATCCGATGCCTTCCACAAAATAGCACTGACATCCATTGTCCATGTTCACACGTCATGTAACCATGCTTACATGTTACTCCCAGCTATTAATTATCTACTTTTTTCTATGGACATGATATAATGATCGAACTTGATTTTAAAAAGGCTTGTAATATATTCAGCTGGGTATCCTGAGAATGTCAGGGTCTGATCAAGCAATTTAGAATGGAAATGACAACTTGCCATTTCTGTATTCATATTTGCACGCATGTCATTCAAACGTTAAATATGTCAAGATCACCATCACATGTATGGAAAAATGCCACAAGTGTTGACAGAAGATTAAAGATAGTGTATGTGTACATATTTAGTATTCTTTTTGGTACATATGCAGATGTAAATGTAGGAGGCACAGGTTTATCAATATCATCCTATAGTGGTTTATTAAACAAACAAACCATCCTTAATTAGTTGAAACTTAAAAGGGTAGTTTCGTAGTTGAATGGTTTGAGCATGCCTGTAGGGATGGCTCCCAGCATTGGAAAATAAGTAGACTGATTGGTCAAACAGGGAGTATTGTGGAAGGGTTATAGTTCAAGGCTTCAAGCGGACCAAAGTCCTTCAGCCTGCCTAATTCATTTAGGTGGCAGATTTCAGTATACCAGTAAGACACATTGGTGCACCCGTTCTTTAATTGGTGTTAATCTGCCATTTGTTTTTCTTCACCACTGTTTATCCTTGTACACGTTAACATTAGGAAAGAATCTTATGGGGTGTTTGGTTGCATGATAATTGAGGTTTTTATTTTAATTTTTAAAAATTGTAAGAAAACTTGTTAAAAGATGTGTTTGACAACCATGACAATTTTATGTTTTGAAAGTGATTTTCTTCTTAAACAAAAAAAGAGGGCCTCACCTCTTTCTTTTTTCTTGTGGTCCCCCACTTTGTTTGGTCATGTGCGGTGGTTACTCTTTTTTGTAATCACATCCCTCCAAACATGATAATTTTATGTCATGAGTTGGTTCACTTTTTATTTTAATACAATTTTTTATCATGAAAGTGCACAAATAATTATCATGCAACCAAACACCCCATTAGCCAATAGTTAATCGCCTATAGGCACTGTGGGCACTGCTTCCACACTGTGGTGAGACATCCCTATGTTAACATAGACCTGCATGATATTAGATTGTTAAACCAAGTAGAATGTAGATCAACTAGGAATGTAAATGGAAACCAATATTCCAATATTCCGATAAAAATTAATTGGTTAAAAATTTGTCGTTGTATCTTATAAGTTATCAAAATCGTAATCAATCAGAATCAGATTCAATTGATTCTATTTTCATTTATCTAATTTCAATAAAAACTACCTATATATAAGTAAAATTAATTAAAATAAAGCTAAATAAAATGCAAAATATGATATATAAAGGGATAAAATGATAAAAATAAAGATTTGAAGAGATTATATTAAATTCTAGTAATTATATGTGAATTATTAACTCATTTTTAAATACAAATTAATATATAATATACATTTAGGAAATTATCGATTTCGTTCAAGTTCCAATTCCGATAACGGAATCGAAATTTGATCAAAATCGAAACATAGTGATTTCGAAATTATCTGAATTTGAATCGAAAGTCCTTAACCCTTGTGAAAATTAGAATTGGATATTGGTGATTCTGCTGTCAAATCTAAGTCGGTTTGCAGCCCTAGCATCAACTGAGTCAAATAAGTTGGACTTTTCTTTCATTTTTTATAAATGAGAACGGACGGTCAATAGCATTTGTAAAGAAACTACGGTTGCATGTTGTAGGTTTTCCCTCCTCCAGTGCAGTGAAAATTACTAAAAGGTGAGATAAGCTGGTGCGACTGCATTTTTTTTTTCAATGGTCACTACAAACAACATCCTAGCTGGTGCAGCATTACCTAAGTAACATTCGTTTTCCCATCTCTGTTATGTTGCTTGGCGAGTCTGTCACATTTGGGGCAAACGTGTACGGTCAAAAGGTAATCTTTTTTCGTCACTTGCAGGCGGTAATGCTCCTCTCCTGTATTATGGCGTTCTTCTTGAATTACAGCATCTTCTTGAACACAACGCTGAATTCAGCTCTTACACAGACAATGTGCGGTAATCTCAAGGTAATATTTTTTTCGGGGTTAAAAGAAAGATATTCTGGTTTCAGCTGTCTTCACGAAGCATCACGGCTCTGATACGCCCCCCATGTGCTCTTCTCTAGGATCTGTTCACTGTCGGGCTTGGCTGGATAATATTTGGTGGTCTACCTTTTGATGCGGTTAGTAAAAATTCATTCGTACGACCCCGGAAAACGCCGACCCAGTAAAAAAAAAAAACTGCATCTAACGCTACCCTCGCTGCTTTCAGCTCAATGTGATCGGACAATGCCTAGGGTTCCTCGGTTCTGGCTTATATGCCTACTGCAAAATCAAGGGCAAGTAGGGTTCGTCGTACGTTCGCTTGGAGGGGATTTCATGATGCAGCAGGTGGCATCACCAGAAGGGCACTTCCGGCACCTGGATGATGGGGCGAGCCTCATCAAACAAACTGGGGCTGGTGCTGTTCTTCTCTTTTTAATTCATTGATGTGTTGGATTGGGGAGGAGGAGGCTAATCAGATCGATGTCTTCCTCTGGCTGGTTGTCAACGTCAATTCCCCCCCCCCCCCCCCCGGTTCGAGGTCGATGTTTTAGTATGATCAATTGGGGCTATTTCTCTCTCTCTCTCTCTCCCGTTTCTTCTTCCTCTTCGTGATAGCCGCCTGCTCTCTGTGATAAATCGCGGATCTCTCTCTCTCTCTCTCTCTCTCTCTCACTTAGCGGTGCAAATGAACTATTAACTAATACACTCGACGACAAATAATTCGAAGTTCAACTAGAAAAAAATTTGACTTGACTTTTTATATCAAATGAACAAATTTAAATAAACAATAAAACTCAACTTATTAAATGAGTTTGAATAGACTCTTATTCAGTTTGATAAATTTGCGAACAACTTGATTAAATATTATATTATATATTTATTTTTAAAATTTAATTTTAAAAATAAAAAATTAAACATTATTTTTTAATATATTAAATAATTTAAAATTTAAATTTAAACTTAAATTGAGTTTCATAAATGAGTTAAATTTAGAGTTCTATAAATGAGTTTTTATTAATTTTGAGTTTATAAATGAATTTGTATATAATTTAAATTTGAAAGTGAATTGAATTTTAGTTTAACTATTACTCGAGTTTGAATTTTACTCGATTCGATTAATAAACAAATCAAATTTGAACAAAAATTTTACATACTTGTTAAAATTTGAAATTGAACTCGTGTAAAATAAACGAGTCGAGTTTGAACATCGTACTATTCAGCTCGGCTCGACTCGTTTGCACCCCTACTCTCTCTCACTCTCTCTCTATCTCTCATTGCTTCGTCTTTGCGAATGGAAAATTGGAAGCATTTAAATGGAGAAATGCATGTTAACTGTTCTTGTAATGGTGTTCAATTATGAACAAGCAAAAGTTTTCAATGATTAGTTAACAAATGTTCAAATAAAATTTATACTTTCTTCCGTGTGAGAGTTCGCATAAAGCCGTAGCCGAAGTGAGTCTTTATAGGACAATTATCACTGTTTATGAACCTAAACCTGACATTTTTATCATTATCACATTTAAAATTGATATCGATGACAATCAATAATAGGTGTTATCAATTTTGAAATCTGTTGTGCAAAGAAAAATGTTACGTAATTTAACTGTAAATACATATCAATTTTAATATTGATATTTTAATTTTAGAAATATCAATATCAATATAATATTATTTTTGATACTCTAATCAAACAGACCCTAAGATAAGATGTAAACGAAGTTAAGTGGAGATCCTTTTTTTTTGGTCACATGGCGCAAACGGCGCCGAGCTCACGCTGCGCAGCCCGGGACGAGGGATCGAGCACAGTGCTCGACCCCCACCAGATCCACCCCCTCCCTTGGGGTGGCCCGGACACGCGCACATCCTGGGGGAGCAGGGGTTCGCACCAACAGAGCTAAGCTCGGTCGGCAAGTTAAGTGGAGATCCAAACCAGCTAATGTCAAAGAATCAACAGTTACCGGTTGAAATCTAAAACTACCTGATTCTTCCTGAAATATGTTGAGAAGCAATGTTGCTATCCTTCTGCCTGACAAGTAAAAATATACTTCGGTGGGAAGATTGAATCAATTCAGGTTGACATTAAGATCCAATTATATAGTATTGCTAAAATCCATTCTTTATATTTGCCACAAGTTAAACTACCTTATTTCTCGTCATGATACAAACCTCTTCCAGCAAAAACTAATACCAACAATTCATCGTGGAAGAAATGATTTCCACTGTTCGTTAAAAATGAGAATCCGGAATGTGTGTTGCCCGCACAAATGAAAGGGCTTCATACATGTTTGCTAACAATATTGTCCAAAAGAAAACAGGCCACCCCAAGATCAGTTCTTAAGAGGTTAGAAGGACAAACTGTTAGATTAGCCAAATGCATATCCGTCTCTCTTGCTCATCCTTCGTTTTGAACAGTAGGGGAAGAAAAAAACTATGTTTAGACACATGATTAGAGTAACAGATTTTTTTTTTATAAAAATCATCAAGATTACAAGAACGTATCTGAAACTATCTCCTGATCAAACAGTCACAAAACGACAGGTAGAAAGACAAAAAAATCCTCTTCACAGTTCACAAGTTAGCTTGATAAAGGGAGAAGTCAGTTAGAAGAACGGGCTAAAAGGTGCACTACTGACGCTCCTCGAAATATTATTCAATAAACATTGGAATGGAGATTCTCCCCGTTAGGTCTCTATTCCCGACCCTCTGCAAGTGTCTCCAAATAGAAACGTGTGGACGATGTGCATTACCAGGTCAAAGAAGAAAAGCTTGCCCAAACTTCTCACCATCAAGGCAAGACTAAATTGCTGGTCAGTGATAGCAATGATACCCTGTTTGAAGCAATTTCGTCTAGGAAGTCTTGATGCCGCTGTTTGACATGAGTGACGCAGCTGCAGCTGCCGCGGTAGGGACTATTCCAGTCGAAACACCTGGCTTGGAAAGATGCACCAGCCTGAAATAGCAATGATACCTTTCGATAGTAAGCTTGAAAGAAAGCTAATTTTTCAAAAATAAGTTGCCATTGAAAAGCAGATTTCAGCCTACTTTCTGTATCCACAGCGATAGCCATAATTAGGCTGGGACTATGATGTTGTAACGCAATCAGACAACCCATTCATGTGAGGCAGCCCATCACGGTTAAGTGTTATGAGCCAAGCTAAGAGTAAATCTACATATAGGTCCTATTTTTTCATGTGGAGCTACTGAGAACTGTCTCATCAGTGCTGCTATTTGATCACATTTTACAAGTGCTGAAGGAAGATTGATTACTAATCCATCAACGGAATGAGAAACTTACGGAGCCAGATATTCACAAAAAGATGAAATAGCGGCAGCAACATCACTGTAGTTATCACCCGTAGCTGGTGCAGTAACTTCTACCAGTTGTATCCCCGGTGTCAAAGGGACAGCTTCATCTGTAGCATGGAGCTTTGGCATCTTGTTCACTGAGGTGACAGTAACGGTGATCCGAGCTCCTCTATGCAGATGGAAAGTAAACCCCACCTTCAGAAGTTCATGATCAAGTTTGTAACCAAGCAAATAGAAGAATCGGAGAACATTCTTGCTGGCCATGCTCTCCACCATCGTCCTCACTAAAACTGAAAGTTGCTCAGCCACAGCTCCTCTCATTGCACCACCAACATGTCGAACGGTCCTACAGACCGGATACTAGTGAATACCCAAATTTGTGTGTTTCAACCCAAGGAATCTGCAATCCTAGGTCTTTTATGCAATGTCAGGTTATTCTTAAGTGGAAGTCAAGGCATTACCAAGTTGGAGTAGATTGCTCTAGATCGCACGTTAACCTCACCTCTGATGCTACAACACCTGGAAACAAAAAACGTTTCTTAGCTGATGTGCAATTATACTTTATCGAAGACATTTTAGTGCCATACCAAGATTTGGTCCACTTTTTAAGCAAAACTCATGAATCCTGAACTGCTGCTTTGAAACACCAGAAAGTCCCTGAAGAAGAACCTCTAGGGCCTCAACATGCTGTAAAGAACAAATGGAAAACAAAAGCGTAAAAATACACTAAAAAGTAGACTTTACGTTATAAGAGAGCAGCTTCAAAGACAATTCTTGCTTTTCTTTTTCGTGAATCCTCTAGCTTTTACATCTCAATCTAAAGACTTTGTTTAAAAAAGGCTAAATTAAGAAACCAATCTAGAGTTGACTACTAATCTCAAAAGTTACAGCATGAACCTGGCACCTTCACAATACCTTGAACTTTTACTGGCTTCAAAAAAAGTAAGTCACGATGGGATCATTAAAACATATGGGACAAACATCTAGTCTACGTCTATGAATTCATAGACCCATCCAGGATGCTATTCATGATGCTTTTGACTGAATATGATGAAAGGTCACAGAAATTCTGTCAACAAATTAGAAGATAGTAACAAAAATTTACTACAAAATATCCTAGATGGCTATTTCTTTTTGTATCAAAGAGAATGCATGTGAAAATCCCTGTATATATCCATTGTCCACTGCAATATAAAAGGAATTTCTTATTTCAGCATGAAGGGAGAAGTCTACAGTAAACATGTCCCAAGTGTTCTCCCAAAAATGCACTAGTAACTAGTAAGTATAGTTTCTTGTTTTTCTTAGAAGACTAACATTTGATTGCAAAACACATTAATGAAAAAACATTCTTAAATGACAGCAAGGTCTCTTTCCGATTTTTAAAGGCCACATCATGTGCTTAGTCTAAGGTGCTCATCTCTCCAATGCCACGACAGATTTACTAGCTGCAGATGAGTGGAACAGGAACTCTTAACAAGCAGGATGTTAGGTAGAGGAAAGAGTCTGATGATTCTGGAGGCAGAGGAGAGAGTCTCTCATGGAAGAAATTAAGTGGTAACATAGATCAAACGAGTTGTCGCTTAAGAAAGGGGGCAAAAACACAATTGCAGGCATTTCTTAGGAACAAGCATAATTCCCTAAAGTTTTTGAATGTGGATGGAAGCCTGATTGTGGAGACCTTTTCTTAACCTTGATTTGTCTAGAAAATTATCTTAAGGTGAGGTTGATGTGCTTATAGAGGCATTCTTGTAGTGGTTAATGCTATTTAGGCTAAGGAAGATTTCAAGGCTCCTGGCCCCGATGGATAAGTGTTGGAAAATTATCAGAACTGATTTTATGGCAATGGTAAAAGAATTTGAAGTCAATCCCCATAGCATTAAACTTTTGAATACATGCCCTCTAGTGTTGGTGCCACAGAAGGAGTGTGTACTTGCCCTTAAAGACCTGAGTCCAGGTGAAGCCTTAATTCCTCACTCATGCTTGTTTTTGAAAGAAAAAGAATTCCATCCGCCAACTTAAGGTTGGCGGCTCTATTGTCATAGGTACTGAGCAGGTCGGTTTCCAAGCTACTAAGTATTACAATCATCTTTTCGAAGAGGAGAAGAGATGGTGCCCATTTGTCAATTTTATTCCCCAAAAAAGATCAGAAGAATCAGAAGTCAATTCACTGGTTGTAAATTTTACTGAGGACAGTGATTGACAATCTGAAGAATATGGACTTTGCAGGTTCTTGCCTACATTGTTGGGATATCATAAAATAGATTTGTATAGCTCTTGCCAGGGCATTTGAGAAGAACCCAGATTGCATAAGTTTCTTAACAATTCTTGTTTTGATTCCTAAAAACGAGCAAGTTGAAGATATTAAAGATCTTAGACCTATTAGCCTCTTGAACTGCAGCCATAGGATTATCACGAAGATCATGGCTACAAGATTGAGCACCTTCATTGACAAACTGATCCTCCCCTCACATACAACTTTTATACCTGAAAGAGAAGTACTGGAGAATTTTAAGACAGCACATGAATGTCTGCATGATCAAACAGTTAAATCTAGAGAGTATGTACTTTTGAAACTGGATTTTGACAAGACCTGTGATCGAATTAAATGGGACTGCCTGCTTATAGTTATGCACTTCATGGGTTTCAATAAAAAGTGGATCAAGTGGATTGAAAGCTATATTACCACTGCCAAATTCTCAGTTGATATCAACAAACGAGACTTTGGTTTTTTTGCATCCTCAAGAGGACTTACGCAAGGGGACCCTATCTCTTGACTTCTTTTATTATTGTTAGCCAAGTTCTATGTATCGTGTGAGAGAGGGCAGAGCAAGCCGGTCTAATTGAAGGTACTGAAGTGGGCTAGGGTAGGGCGAATATTTCGCACCACCTTTTTGAAGATGACACACTTCTGTTCTCCACTGCCAAAGCTGACAAATGCCATATTCTGAGTTTTGCTTTATTTGTTACAGGCTATGACATGCCTAAAGATTAATAAGAAGTGTGAACTTGTGGGGGTGAATATCATTGAGGAGCAGAGAATGGTGCTTCAAAGCATTTTTAACATGCCTTAGGTCTCTTTTCCTATTTCAAATCTTGGGTTTCCTCTCTCTGATAAAGGTACCACAAGTAAAGACTGGCAATGTGTAATTCATAAGATGGAATCTAAGTTGAAAGGGTGGACAGGAAGAATGCTCTCGGCAGGGGGGAGATGGGTGCTTTATAGATCTATACTGCAAAATATTCCTCTCTATTTCTTTTCTATTCTCCATGTTCCGAAGGGCATTTGCACAAAGCTGGAGAGCATTAGAGCAAGATTCTTCTGGCATGGCAATTAAGAAAGAAAGGGGTGCACCTAGGTAGGTGGGATCATGTTTGTATACCCATTAAAGAAGGCAGAGTTGGGTTGGTACCTTGGATATTATCAATATTGCTCTCCTCACCAAGTGGTTGTGGAAGTTAAATAATAACAGTCAGGCACTGTGGGCGAAGACTTCAAAGAGTCTAAATATGGGTTTTGTGAGAATGGTTGTTGGGTCCAAAACTTCAGAGAAAGAAGACTACTAGTCTATCACATATCTGGAAAGGTATCTTGCAGAACTAAGATTTCTTCGTATCCTCTTGTATCCAGGTGGGTGATGGTGCTTGGACCTCATTTGGAACAATTGTTGGACTGGACATCAGCCTTTGGCTTCCATGTTTCCCTCCCTTTTTAATCTCAGTTGCCGCCCCATGCTCATGCTATTGTCCAAAAAAAAAAAAGGCTACTGGGACCCAACGACGAAGTGGCATCTCCCTTTCAAAGAAGAGGAAATTAGTGAACTCTCTATTTTGCTGAATATTCTGGTCAAAATTGGTTGTAGGGAGGATCAAGAAGACAAACTTATTTGGCAGCCTTTCAAGAAGAAGGGTTTCACAGTAAAGACTGATGTTCTAAAGCTTGTCTGGAGTGGAGTTAAAGGTTGGGTGGTTCCGGGAGGTATGAAACTCTTGATTACCCATCAAAATTAGATTGTTCCTTTGGAAGATTTGAAGATACCGCCTGCATACTAAATCACACCAGAAGTCCATATTCCCTGACATGACTAAGCCTTGAATTTATTGTGGTATACATAACGAAGACATTGATCACATTTTTCTCAGGTGTGGTGTTACTAACTACTTATGGAGAGTTTTATTCTTGGGATAGAAAATCCCCTGGATTGAGAAGTTTGACGTCTTGTCCCTTCTTCATAAGTGGTCTCTTTTGAACCCTTGGCGTGCGGATCCCAATCTATGGGACCTTACCTTACCAGAGATAATGAGGGCTATTTGGCTTTCCAAGAACAAGCTGATTTTTGAGGATCACTATGAACACCCAAAGCACATTTTATCCCGGACGGCTTCTCTTGTATGGGATTACACCAGCAAAAGAACCTATATGGAGAACTCTATATTCAGCTATGTAGTCAAAGCAAGAGGTGACCGAGGCGAGGGAGGCCTCGCCTTGCCTCAGGCACTTGAGGCAGGCACCTCAAGTGCCTAAGGCGACATTTTTTATCATTATATATTTTTAATCTTTATACACTCGGAGGTCATTTGAAAGTGAAAAAAAACAAAGACATACATCTAAAAAGATTGGAAATACATGTAAAAAAACATGAAATATTTCTAAAAAATCAAGAAATATTTCTAAAATACAAGAGGTATATTTTAAAAAGCAGAAAATATATCTAAAAATGCAAGAAATATATCTAAAAGAACAAGGAATACACCAAAAGATACAGAAAATACATCAAAAAATGTAGGAAAGACACCTTTTTCTATGTTACTGCACTTTGCAACAACAATTGAAGTAAATTGATACGTCAAGTGACAACAATCAAACAATAATTCTAAAATAAGCATAGAAGTACTGATGCGGGACAAACCGGCTAGTCCGGCCAAACCGAACGAAAAACGAAATAAACCGGCGCTAATCGCCGCTAAACGGACCTAACGAACCCAAAATAGGCCCAAATTGGCCCGAACCAGTCGAAACAGGCCCGAACCGGGCTCGAGATGGACTGGACCGGCTCGGAACACCCTGAAATGGCCTGAACCGGACTGAACCGGCCGGTTCAGGTGCTGGACCGGGTCGAACCGGGTTGACCCGGCCTTAAACCCGGTCGGACCGGCTGAACCGCCGGCTGGACCCCGAATCGGTCTGGCGAGCCGCGATCCGGCCGGCCGCGAGCCACGCGCGCTCGCTCGCGCGCGAGACGGAAGGGGGGGGGTCGTGGCAGCGTCTTCGCTCGTCTCCGGGGGGGTCGCGTGGCCGGCCACGCGCCGGCGACCGCCCGTCGACGTGGCGGCATCGCCGCGGACCCGAGCCGCGACAAAGGGACGAGGACGGCGTCGTCCTCGCGTCGTCTCTCTCGTCCGGACGCGGCCTCGCGGGTGGAACAGCGGGGCAGGCGACATCTTCGGCCTCTCCGGCGATGTCCGGCGGAGCAGGGAGGCAGAGCAGGGGGGGCCGTCGGGAGAGATCCTGGCGCTGTCGACGGCGGACGGCGGAAGCAGGGGAGGGCCGCTCGCGTCGTGCCGTCCGGTCGAAGCCGAAGCCGCATCGTCGTCGTCTCCGCCCGGATGAGCCGCGCGGTGGAGCAGCGGAGGGAATCGACGTCGGGAGGCAGCCGCTCGAGGGAGTGAGCCGCGGAGGGAGGGGAATCCGGGGATCGCCGGATTCTCCTCCCGCTTGACCGAATCCTCTTCTTCTTCTTCTTCTCCTCCCGCTGGATCCGTCGCCGTAAGAGGGAGATCGCAGGGGTGAAGACCAGATCCGGCGATGGCAGCCGGGTAGTGATGGAACGGAAGGCGGAGATCGGTGCAGAAGTTGCTCTCGAACTGGGATGGGGAAGAGGAAGGAGAACGGCACTAAACTAAACTATGCTAAGCCTTGCGGGAGAGCTCCGAGGAGGAAGGGAATGGCGCTAGTCACCGGAGGAAGAAGATGGCCGCAGCCCTACACTACCATTACCATTAGGATAGCTACGCTAACCTAAACTACACTACCAAACCATGCGGGAGAATCACCCGAAGGCTCCAAAAATTCAGTCTATTGATTGTTCTTGTGCGCACAGGCATCCTCTCCTTATGTAGGGAGAAGAGTCCATACGTAATTACAAAAAGGTCCTCAATAAAAGGAATATTTACAAACTTGGACCAAATTTTAAAAGACTAATAAAATTGTCCCCATCAAGTACAATAATAATTCTAAAACAACATGGGAGTAACAACAATTGAACAACAATTCTCAAGTCTGTCTTTTTTTATCTTAAATTTTTTTGAATGCGACACAAGATCACTATTTCATTGATTTAAAAAGAAAGAAAATACAATATATAAGATATGATCTTAAGTTGAACTAAACAACAAACCAAAATGTACATCTGAAGATAGAAAAAAATGAAAAAGTATATACATTTGAGACAGTCGAGGCGGTCAAGGAGACCGCCTAGGCAGTTGAAGTGGAAAAGGTGACCGCTTGAGGCGGTCATGGGCTAGGTGAGGCGATGAGGCCTCGCCCCGCTTTGCCTCGCCTCAGTGCCTAGGCGCTTGAGACAGTTGCCTATGAAAAAATAGGTATTCAGGGACAAATTTCTATTCCCACCTCTTCTTGTTATGCTTTACAGTTAACTATCATCTCGATAGTTAACCTGTACGGTCTTCGTGTGCTCCTTTCTTTGCTTCTCTTCTCCCTTGATTATTTTTTTTTATTTTTTTCTGGTTGTACCTTTTATTTTTACTTCAATAAAGATTAGTGGCCTTTGCCACTTCAAACAATAAAAATATAAAAAAGACCTGAGTCCAATAATCCTTCTTAATAAATTGAGTAATTTTGTCAAGAGGTTGGTAAGCTTTAACTAGTCTTCTTTTGTGCAGGGAAGATATATCTTAGATACTTTTTTGGTGACTTCTAAATGTATTTGTGATAAGAAATCAGAAAGAAAGAAATGTGTGTTTTTGAAGTTGGATTTTGAGAAGATCTATGACAAAGTGAATTGGAATTGCCTTTAAAAAAGTTATGCGGCTCATGGGTTTTAATAAGAAATGCACTGACCAGATTAAACTTTACATTAGCACGGCTAACTTCTCAATGTATATCAATGGAAAACTGTTTGGTTTCTTTGAGTTTGAGAACTAGAGAGGGTTGAGACATGGTGATCCCATTTCACCCATTCTCTTTGTCATGATTGGTCAAGTCCTTAGCATAATGTGAAAGAAGGCTGAGGGTGACGAGCTGATAGAGGGCATTGAGATTGGCAGCAACAAGGAACATGTCACAACTTCAATTTGCATGACATGTTATTTTTCGCCTACAACATGGACAAATGCACCAATCTGAAGCTCCTTCTGCAATTATTGGAGGCTGTCATGGGTCCCATGTTATTCAAAGTGTGAGCTGCCTGAGGCAAAGAGAGGGTCACCTTGCCTTAGGCACTTAAGAAAAGATATATTTTTTAATATACATTATTTATGCATATAGAAATTTTAAAATGCAGAAAAAACCAAATAAGAAATTAAAGAAATTTAAAACAAATAAGAACAATAACAATAAAAAATTAAGAAGGCTAAGATGGTCACAGTGGCAGGTGGAGGAGCTGGCAGCCCTTGGACTTGCAAGAGGGAAGCAGCCGGAGGAGGAGGTGGTGTTTGCAGGTGGACATTTCAATGGCATCAATTGGCAAAGGAGGTGGCATCTGCCAGTAGAGGATGCCTCGGTGGCATCTACAGGTGAAGAAAGACACTTCTACAGTGTTGACTGACAGCTGAGGACGGAGGAGGAAGAAGCAGTGGCGGCATCTGCCAGCTAAGGAGGATGTCTCAGCAGCGTTGATCGACAAAGGAGGTGGCATTTTCTGGTAGAGAAGGATGCCTCAGCGGCATTTGCAAGTAAAAGAAGATGCTTTTGTTGCCTCAACTGGTGCTTGATGATGGTTCAGTGGTGGTTGATAGGGGAGAAAAGGCGTCACTAGGGCTAGAGGAACAGAAGGAGAAGCTCACAATTGGGGCTGAAACAGGAAGAAGAGGTTTCGACAACAACATAATGTTAGTTTATCGGATTTGGCTGATAATGGGTCCGGAATCGATAGACTTGAGTTGAGGTGGCTAAAGCAACTGCCTTGCCTGAGGCAGTTGCCTAGGCGGGCCAGGGTGGATGACATCAGGCTAGGCGAGGTGGTTTGCATCAGTAAAGCATAAATTAATAAAGTACCATATGACCTACCATGGTATATGATATTATATTGTTAGATGAGATACAAAAAGTTAATGGAAAGTTAAAATTGTGGAAAAACACTTTAGAGTTTAAAGATTTCAAGATAAGTAGACCAAATATAGAATACATGCATTGTAAATGTAATAAAAATCAAAGGGAAGAAGATGAGATAGTTAGTTTTGATAACTCAAAATATCTTAATTCAATAATTCAAAAAGATGAATAATATGATGAGGATGTTAATAATAAGATTGAAGCGGGATGGATAAAATGGAGATTGGCTATAGATGTTGTATATGATTGTAAAAAGTTCACTAAATTTGAAACAAAAATGTTAATATACAGCTAGAAGACCTACAAATCTACAATGTTGTATGGTAATAAATGTTAGATAATAAAGAACAAAAATGCTTCAAAAACAAGTGTTGTTGAAATGAGGATGATAAGATGAATATGCGTTCATATTATATTAGATACAATACATAATAAATATAGTAGAGAAAATGTGGGAGAGACAGCAAGTATAGATAAATTGAAGGAATGGAGATTGAGTTGGTTTATACATATTAAATGTTAGACCTTAGGAGGCTTCAATCAGAAAAGTGAAAAAAAGAGAGGTGGTAGACCTAACTTAACTTGGAAGAGGAGAATTCAATATGATTTAGATGATTTAAATATTTCTGAAAAAAATAACACAAAATTGATATAAGTGGATAAAGAAAATCCATACAGCCAACCACAAATAATTTGGAATTAAGAATTAGACTGATATGAGAGAAAACATTATTCAGAAAGATTGTTGCCTTCAGGCTTCTATTGGTGTCTGAGAGATACCATGTAAAAGCTAACTAGTGGAATACCCTGAGGTAACATTTGAGTTAATGAACAAGGTTCTTAAGAATAATTATGCTTCGACAGAATAACTACCAAATAGGCAACATTCATGCAATAACACTGTGTTTGAGAAAAATAAGAACTATACGAACACCATCTTAGATGTTTCTCTCTCATGCATGGTACAATGCTAAAGATGAATCTTGGCAGAGCATTTTTCGCCAGTTAAATGTTTAAAAAACAAATGCAAATGAACCTTTCGGTTGGAGATAAATGTGGACAGAATACCACTTTTGTCTCTCTAAGAGTATCCTCCCCTTCTCAAACAATTTGATGCCAAATTGGTTGTCAGTGACAAAATTGGATAAAGAGCACAAACAGAGTATAATACTTAATCAAACATTCATGAATGACACAAAAGGGATCATGAATTCAACTAGGTTGCATGAAATGCATTTGTTCACACAATTGTCTAAGATTAGATGAAGATAGCATGCATTCAATTCAGTTTGTGACCTGTACTTGACATGCTCTAACAGTTTCCAAGATGATGAAAGCATTTCATCGTTCTAAGATCACCAGCCAAAAGTTCTACAAGACAAGAAAAGGTGCATAACCTTTTCTTATCACCGTACATAAGCACACACCCGAGCAAACTTCAGAAATTCCTCAGATGCTAAAAAGCCTCTAGGAAGAAGAGTAAGAGGCAAAATTAACATGGAGGCATCATCTTATTCCCTAAAACTATCGGCCAAACTATGAGTCCTGACATGACCCGGGAGCATATATTATAAAGTAATGAAGAACGTCAGAGAATTTTCGTAACATTGAGGTGCTCGATCCGGTGAGCTAGGTCAGTGAATGGGCATGGCAGAAACAAAACTGGACTTGGAAATGTCAGAACCGGGAAGTAACTTATCTGCAATGTCCTTTTGTCTAATTCCCGACGATTGTGCAAACTTGTCACCACATTTGAATAAACCTTTCCATATCCTCATGAATTGCCAACTAAAATAGGAAACATGGGTTCCAAAGAAGCATACACGTGAACAGCATCTAGCGGACGATCATTTAAATACCTGCGTCTCTATTATTCCCTGGACCACACACTCCATCTGCTCCGATACGCCCGCGCCAGTGCCTACCTACGAGAAGATACAAAGATCCAGGTCTTAGACTTAAAGGGAAACTTGCATGTAAGAAGAAGCCCAAGACTGACGCTGCTGGTTGGCTAACAGGGATGAGAGATGGCCCTGGCGGCTGGAGCAGCGATAGCGCTCCGATGAAGGAGAGAGAGAGAGATGTAAGCGGGAGAACATAGCAAACCTTGGCACTGCAAGAGAGGTGGAAGTGGAAGCAAGGGTCTTCTTCGTGCGTCGACGGGGATGATCGCCGGGGTACCTCGCCGAGCACCTGGGGTTCGAAACTGTCACCGGGGGGCTGCGCTGGGGTTCTTCTCGGGTCGCGCCCCCATAGCCATATATCGTTCTTGCAACTATGGCCGTTCACTATTTGGTTCAACCTGAGAACCAAACCAGTGGTTTTATTTCATTCGATTTAGTTTGAGGTGTCGATTGGTTTGATTTGATTTTTTTTTGGATCGCTAAACTGAATAATTTAAATTGAATTAAATATTTTATTTAAAATTATATATAATACAAATTTTATGTGTTTTTTCTTATAAAAATAAACATATTTCAAAAGTTTTCGAGACAAAATTAATGAAATGTATAACTACGTACACCGACTTTTAATAGAATGTGATTTAAAATAAATAAAATGAAATCATATGTTGACATATCTACTATATCTTAATAAAATATAGTTTGAATCGGGCCGATCAAACCAAACCGAATTAATTTGGTTCGGTTCGGTTCGATTTGATCTGGGAGATAGTTTGGTTTGACAAAAAATACTCAAAAATCAAACGAAATCAAATCGTGAACACCCTTACTCATATATATGGCCCGGGCATTCTTGAATCTAAAAGGTCTGTATTTCTTTTCCCGCGCAAGGTGTTATTTTTGTTAGTAATAATGTAATATCATTGGCACCATTCTTCTGGCACCCCTTGGAAATATATGGAACCCAAAAGAAATTTCCATTATGCTATTACAATAATCAACCCAATTAATATGTTAAGCCCCCCATGCCTCTAACTCAATGTGAACGCACCTATATTATCCATTCATTTAGATCTTTCAAATCTAAATAAGGGTAAGACAGTGGTGTTTTGGCTTAATCTAGAGGTACGAAGTGTTATTTTTTGAGTCTCAGAGGATAAATATATCGGAGAAAATATCCGTTAAACTGATTACATGGGTCTCAAAAAGTTTACCAGATTTATATTTTATTTGGAACGAAGATAATTAATTTATAGTCGATTCCCTTGACCTTATCCGCAACCGAGCGACAGCGATGGTTTTGTATTAATTAAAATTAAAGCCTCGTATCTTTATTATTGCAATTCAAACCAAGGGCATTAAAGCAGGTCATTTCGGCTACGTAACGCAGCCCAGTCAACGGTCGTAACGTCACGTGCTCGTGACCCCGACGACGAGCGTGTACGGGCGCGCAAATGGACGTCAAACCGTCTATTTCGATCGTACCACAAATATTCATGAATTTGAAATATATCCTCATGACTTCAAAAGTATAAGAATAAAAAATAAATTGTCTGATAATTTATCAGAACAAGCATGAAAAGTGATCATTTCCGTGCCACTCACCCAATTATAATAAAAAATAAAAATTAGAATAAAATGATGTTTATTTATTTTTTAAAAAATTGATAAATATATTTTATAAATTTAAAAAGTTATCAAATTAATCTGATAAAGATCGAGATCAGAGCAAAATCGAAGTGCTGTGAGTTCTCCGTGTCCCATCTTGTGTACGATGAGCACATTTGTAGAATAGCCCACGAGGGTTTTCGTACAAAATGCGTCTCTCGTTGTGTCGGAGAGAGAGGAGATCGCTGCAGCAGGCGACGGAGGGGACCGCGAGCCCGCCGCCAACGTCACCGCCGCCATATCGGATGACACCCGTGCCGAATTTGACCCGTCTCCAGGCCTAGTCAGACTTGAACCCCGCTCTGCGGTTGCGTGGGCACCGCGGGCTACGTGGCTGCATCCAGATGCGTGCACTTTTGTACAATCACCCGCCCACGTGGTGGGTCGGGTATCCTTTCCCGGCGGATGATGCTGACCTGGCATCGCCCCTCGGCGTTGGCGACTGGCGGTACCTTGGGGAGGAGGAGGAGGGAGGACCCACGCGGAGACCCCTCCCCCCCAAAGCTGCGCCGGGCAATTTACTGAGATCCCGAAGAATTTGCGGCGGAACCCTCCCCCGGCGGTCCTTCGTCCGGCGGCCCCCTCGCCTGCGGCAGCTCCCGCGGCGGAACCCTCCCCGGCGGTCCCTTCGCCTGGCGGCCCTCTCGCCCGAGGCTGCTTCCGCGGCGGCACCCTACCCCGGCGATCCCTCGTCCGACGGCCCCTATTCTCCGGCGGTAGATCTGTGGCGGAACCGGCGGCCCCTTTCTCGGCGAACGCCTCGCTCGCGGCGGACCCCTCCCGGCGGTCCCCTTCTCGGCGGCCATCCCGGTGGAATCCCTATACGAGGCCCCCTCGCCGGCGGGAACCTTGTGTTGAGGTTTCTTTTTTTAGGCTTCTTCATCGCTTTCGTGGTATTTTGCTTGGTTACATGCCTAGCGTATTGTCCGTCCGGGTTTTGATCGCTTGTTAGTATTATTAGCATAGTCGTTTTGAGGTCGCGTTAGGTTTGGGAGGGAGGGATGCTCACTCCCTCCCACTCTCCCTTTTCAACACTTTGCTCAAAATTTCTTTTAGGTATTTTGTACACTTTTGTTGTGTTGGATACGTGGAGCTCGGCTTACTTATGTTCGTTTCGTTTTTGCGTCGGTGTCGTATGTAGTCCAAAGACCGGGTTGTAACTCGAGGCTTTGTCACCTTTAGCGTTTTAGACGCTAAATCTCTCCGGGCCGTTGGTTTGGGCTTTATCCACTCTGTTTGGAGTGATCTTGATCTCGTTGCGGTTTACAAACTCCCACTTGAAGGAGTTAACTTACTTGGACCACCGACCACGTTTACTGTGTGTGCCGGTCAACTCGTGGTGGTACAGTCTCTTCTTGGAAATTTCCTTTTCCAAAATCACTTTCTTCATGACTCGGTCTAGTGTCTGTGTTGGTTTCTCTTTGTACAAACCATGTAAGCTCTTTAGTCTTGTTTAATGAATATGGTCCTGTCTTTGTTCAAAAAAAAAAAGACTGGCGGTACCTTGGGGCGTGAGTTCGCTTCGTGACGAGCTGGGCGGTCTCCTCGCCGTCCTCGGCGGTCTCCTTCGGCGTCCTCGCCGGAACCCTCCTTTGGCGACCTCGCCAGCCCCTCGCCGTCCTCGGCGGTCTCCTTCGGCGTCCTTGCCGGTTGTGCTCCCTCGGATGGTGTCCTCATCGGCAACCCCCATCGGCATCCTCATCTCCCCCTCGCCGGTCACGACTCCCCCTTAGCACCCCTGCCCCTTCCAGCTCCCGACTCCCCCATTGTCGCTCCCTTCCGACTAGATCCTTCCCGGATCCCCGTCGACGTGCCACACCCCAACTCCCGCTATCGCTCCCCCTCTCGGCCCCCTTTTCGCCCCCTCCTCCTACTAACCGAGGCTCCCCTTCGGCTTTTCCCCCAACCTCCGGATCTCGACTCCCCTTAGCGCCCCCTGCCTTCCGGATCCCGGCTCGCCTTTATCGCCCCCTTCCATTGGATCCTACCCCTTCGGGATCCCCATTGACGTACCACACCCCTACTCCCCTTATCGCTCCCACCTCTCGGCCCCCTCCTCTTGCTAACCCCTCTTGGGCTCCTCTTTCGGCGTTTCCCCCAACTTCCGGATCTCGGCTCCCCTTAGCGCCCCCGCTAGCTCTCCCTTAGCTCCCGCCCCTTAGGCTCTCTTTCGCCCCCCCTTCTTTTCGGCTACACCTTCCCCCTCGGCTACCACTAAACGTCCCATTCCCCCTCCCCTCCCCCTCACGGGGTCACCCCCCCTCGTTCGGATTGGCTAGCTCCCATCCATTCCATTGTCCATTGTCGCTGACTTGGTATTCTTCGGAAGTATTTATTTTTGCTATTTTGTAGTAATTTTTGGTTGGGAGGGAGGAATGCTTTTTCACTCCTCCCACTCCCATCACGGCGGTATGCCTAAACATGTTTTAGGAATTTTGTTTCTTTTTGTCATGCCGGTGGTGTGGAGTTCGGTTTATCTACGTCGGTTATTTTTATATTTTTCTTTGTTATTGTACGATGTTCTAGAATCGAGTTACTGTTATGATGTCTTTCCATGGTATTTTCGTAGTCACCAACTTTATTAAATTTGTTAGTTTGGGCATTATTCACACCTTTTTGGTGTGATCATCCCGATCTCGTGGCGGTTGTCTAACTCGATCGATGGAGTTACTAAACCCACGATGTTCGGCCGTTCGAAGCACTCGGGTGCGGTGGTCGATTCGTGGCTATGGACTTGTTCCTTGGATAAGTTGACTTCTTATGGAACTTTCACTTTCGTTAGTTCAGTTTTAGTTCTATGTGTCTGTCTTTTATTTTTTAAGTTTGTTTGTTGTACTGTTGTATCTGTACTCAGGTATGTTATGTAATGAATATCTACTTTCTGTTCAAAAAAAAAAGAAAAAAGACTGGCGGTACCTTGGGGTGCAAACGAGCCGAGCTGAGCCGAGTAGTATGGTGTTCAAGCTCGGCTCGTTTATTTTACACGAGTTCGAGTTCGAGCTCGAGTTTTAGCGAGTATGTGGAATCCTTGTTCAAGTTTGGTTCGTTTATTAATCGAGCCGAGTCGAGCTCGAACTCGAGTAGTAGTTAGACTAAAATTCAATTCATATTCGAACTTAAGCTATATACAAACTCCTTTATAAACCCAAATCAATGAAAAGTCATCTGTGAAACTTTAGATTTAACTCATTTATGAAACTCAATCTAAGTTTAAACTTAAATTTTAATTATTTAATATATTTAAGTGACAATATATATAAATATTAATACTTTAAATTTAATTTTTAAAAATAAATATATAATATAATATTCAATTGAGCTGCTCGCGAGCTTATCGAGCCGAGCAGGAGTCTGTTCAAGCTCAACTCGTTTAATGAGTCGAGCTTTATTTTTTGTTCAAACTTGTTCATTTAACATATTAAACAAGTCGAGTCGAATTTTTATCGAGTCGAGTTTCGAGTTAGTTGTCGAATATAGTTGGTTTGCACCCTGGCGGTACGGACGGAGGCTGCTCTTTCCCGTTAGGTCAGGAGGGGGCCCACAGGGCCACGTGGGTCTGCCACGTAGCCACCGGGCTCGTGGCCCCGCATCCGCCCGCCCCAGTACGCGTCTTGACGTGGACCGTTCCTCGTGGATGACGAATTTGCCGCCTTACACGACCTTCCGGTGACTCAGCCCCGGTCCGTAGCGACGTGGACGTATCGTCTGCTCATATGTGGCTCATTAAAGTCAAAGCAGTCCGTCTCCCCGTCCAACTATTTGTATACGTACGGCGGAATTCGGCTCCGCTGCGTCGCCTGGGACTGGGGGTGCAGGAGGTTTTCTGTTCTGCCTCTTATTTATCGGCCGCTCTCTGGACAACGAGTACGCGGCGTAACACAAGATCTATCGATCGAGCGAGCGATCGAGATCCAGAGATTGGTGAGGGGCGGAGAAGGGGTTCTAGAATCTAGGGAACGAGATGGTTTCAACTTCGTCGTCCATCGGCGGCATCTCCTGCCCCGCCGCCACCGGTCTCTGCTTCTCTCGGTGAGTCATTCCTGTTGAAAGCCTGCTCCTCTCTCCGCATTAGGCGGGCATCTCTACGTCATCGTTAATGGTCCTCAGAGCGGGCGCGATTCCGGGTTCTCATTTGTATCTTTTTCGTTTTCTGGTCTGAATCCTCTGTTTCTGGGGTGCTCTCCCCGTGATGGTTGTGGTGCACGAGTCAACGAGCCGTTTGTCGTCGAGATTTGCTCTTTCCTTGTCAATCAATCCGCGCATTTTCATTGCTTGTGGTCCCTTCGGCTTCAAGGGTTGTTTCGTGGAGGAGTTCATCAATGTTTTATTGTGTTCTTGATGAGCTTTCTTCTTAGGAGGCTTCTTTGCTTCCAAATCCCTTTCCGTTTCCGCGTTCTTTCTTTGTATGATGGGATTCGAAGCCTTTGACGAAGCTCTAACCTTTCTGATTTATTCTCCAGGCGGCACTGCAGACACCTGGGGGACATCAGAGGGACGCGGGTGTTCAATCCTCTGGTTTCAGTAAACAGGAGCTTACTAAGATTGGAACTACCCGCTTTTAAGCAGTCACGATCTTTCGCTATTGTTACGGCCATAGCCTCGACAGTTGGTCAGGATGCATCAGTCGATGGGCCAGAAAGCTTAGCTTCTGATGCTGCCATTCCTCAGCTCCAACCCGACGCTGTTGCTCTGGGATCTATTGCCGCAGATGTTGCTCCTATGGCCGATGTTTTCTTCACGGAAGAAGATGATGAACTCGACTTGGACAGCCCCTCAGTGGGCTTCAACTCCATACCGGAGGCCATCGAACATATACGCCTAGGCAAGGTTGGTACCATCGACGTGTTCTCTGAGAGTGCCCACTCTTTCGCACGATCAAGGGTACCGAGCCTTCTTCAAGTTTTATGTCCAACTTTCTGTTAATCCCTGCTTTTTTGCAGTATGTAATCGTTGTGGACGACGAAGATAGAGAAAATGAGGGAGATCTTATAATGGCAGCATCGATGGTGACACCAGATGCTATGGCGTTTATTGTGAGGCATGGAACTGGAATTGTTTGTGTAAGCATGAAGGAGGACGATTTGGAGAGGTTAGAGCTTCCTCTAATGGTTTCCAAGAAAGAAAATGAAGAGAAGCTTTGCACGGCATTCACAGTGTCTGTGGTATGTTATTATAGTCAAGTTTCTTTTATCAGTTTTAATAGACTAATCACCAAGTTCAAAGCACAGGAACTGTAAACTTGTGGGTAAAATATTGTTTTATCTTTTCTTGAGCTGAGCTGTCAACTGGCGTCAAGACAACATTTCACTACACAGTAAAAGGACTTTATTTTGCATAAAATAATTTGATTGCATCCAGGAAAAGTGCAAGCACATTATACTATCAAATCATTTCCAACTGATCACGTTAGAACATTACATATAAGGTATAGTTGCTAGTGTGCACTAGGAAACTTTTCTAATTAATGTGGATAATAGTGTGAATTGCAGGGAGATTCCCGCGTTATGTGCTTTGTGGGGGAAGCAGAGACCTGCAATGTTAACATGGCTTTGAAGTTGGAAAACCAGTACAAATTAATATATCTTTTAGGTTTTTGACATTCATAATGTGACACGTATGGGATTCATGTTATGAAAGATAGTTGAGGTAAGGTAGGCCAGGTCAAGGGTCGGGAGCTGGTTGGCTTGGCCCCAACCGGCTAGGGTTGCCTAGGGTTGACGAGTTGGGCCAACCCGGATCAGAATGGGTTAGCTGAGATGACCAAAAGTCATTGGGCTAGTCAAGGCTAACTCGGCCATTCTGGTCATTGACCCAGCCAACCCCAGGCCCGACCAAGCTGAGCCAGCTGACCCTAGGCTGAATCGGCTGATTTGGGTCCCAATAAGAATCAGATCCGTTGGACCTAAATCCGTCTGGGATGGGTTGGGCCGGCTGACCCAACCTCAACCCGACATTCAATGGTTGAGGTGACCACCTATGCGATTGCTAGTGCCACCTAGGCAGGCACGCAAGGCACCTAGGTGCATGAGAGGTTTTCTGTAGTCTCAAGAGGTTAGAGGGCTTTATTGGTGCCCATTGGGACTAGAGAAGCCACCAAAGGTAATATTGCTCCTCAATGGTTTCTACTCTCTAGACCAGTTTTCTTAGCCAAGACCAAGAGACAACCCTCTCGTGTCCATCAATTTGGATCCCCTAGATCCTGATACAACTAAAATTTTCACCAATTTGGTGACTCCCTTGCTCCCTCTCAACCCCCTTCTTGGAAAAAATGAAACAAATAAACAATGCCTTTAGTGCCTAGGTGCTTACTTGAGATATTTGATGTGTGGCAACCTTCTTTCACCTGGTCACCGCTTGTCTTTAACACCAGAAGTATGACTATGGTTGAGGTGCATTTGGATGCAACTTTTAAGTATTAATTGGGGGGTCCGAGCAGTCATAATATTCTAAAGAGAGTTTAGCTCAAAGATTGCCTTCTCGCATCTTGACTTCATCTCTAGGGGGTTGAAAGAGAAGGGATCTTGAAAAAGTCTTAGGAGATTGCATTTCTTTTTATTTCTTGGGGATATAAGTCTATAATGGAATGCTGATCTCTTCAAAAGGGGACATGAGCTGAGGATCAGGATTGAGATAAGCTAATAGGGGGAATTAGGACTAAAATACAAGTGGGGTCATGGGGTGACCACTGTCAATAGATGACACATCAAAGGATCCCAACTTAGATCTAGCTATAGGCTTCATTTCAAGTACAATGTGGATAAGAAATCTCAGGAGATTGATGAGACATCTAGGACCACTTATACACAATCATATAAAATATTTATTCAGAAAATATAATGGAAAACTGTGATAACAATACCTAGAGAAAGCTTTGAATTGATGCAATAGTTAAGTCATCGACATGTGGCATAAACTTAACAAGGTCATCTAACTAAAATAATAGTTAAGAACTAGAATGAGGGAGTAAAAACTATATAAACATTTTGCACTAACATGGTTCTAAGAAGTTTGATGGGGCAACGTGTGGTGGAGAATAGAAAATCAGATGTATTTATATAGATATTGCCATATTGTCTAGCTTGCTTCTCAGAGGTGTTGAGAGATTCTTGAGAAATCTTAAGAGATTGCTTCCATGGTATCTGATGGAATTGGATGATCACCTGGATACTCAAACAAGGTGTGGTGCCCCTTCTCTATTTTGCAATTAGTCACCTAAGGCCTTAAACTTCTCCCTTTTCAAAGAATTTAAAATAATTAACATTTATATTAGTTTTTTTTGATGTGTAGTTTGGGAACAAGATAAGGGCCAGTATTAGGCCCTTATTCTACTAATTTCCAGTATAAATAATTTGGGAGGAGGAATTAGTTTCTATACCTCCTTATTTGGGTGGAATGAGTTAATTTGTTGTTGAAGTGTGATGTAACCTCAAAATTTTAAAATTTAATAAAATTCATGTTTCCCTTTTGGAAAAGAATTTTTATTTTTGACCTAGTTTTGACAATTATGAAAATATATGATATTTTATAAGAGTATTAGCTATATTTTATGATGTGTATTTAGGAACTTACAAGGTAGATTCCTCAGGTCTTCTTAGTGTTAACATAGGGATTACCCTATCACTTAGATCACTTGAACTGCATTTTTATTATTTGTGGTTGTTCGAGTTCTCTGAAATTTTTTTTTTACCTCTCCTCATTGGACAGTTGGACTTTACAGAGAGAGATGAGAAATAAATTCTAAAAGAGGAGAGCTATTGAGAAGGGTGGGATGAAAGAAGGGCTGTTGACCCTTGGAACCTCTAAGGCCACTTGGGGCCACAGAAATGGTCTGGAACATCTAGGTTTTATATTGGCTAGTAGTGTCCGATTTGTGCTTTGAGGCATATGCTGCATATCTAGTATAGTTGTTATCCCCTGCCTTGAAGCACATGTCCTCCTAGGCTTACTGCACCACCAACGTTAAGGAAACTATGTAGTTTGCAGAGGCTAAACCTGCTAAAAAAGCCAGATGGCCGGTGATCTAAGTGAAGTGATTGAAAACCTTTTTATGCACATTGGACCAACTCTAAGCTTAACATATGGCACCCTTTGGTTTGCCACCCAAGTTAAGCTGGACTACCATCACCTGGCACAATTCGAAAATATCAGAACTTTCAAACAACCAGCTGACTGGAGACCAAGTGAGATGGGCCAATTTATAATTCTCAAAGAACTATGCCTTAGCAGCAATAATTTAGATATCATTGTTTCTCAAAGTCTTGGGCAGCTCTAGTTGTTCTCAACCTTCTCTTCAATTCTTTGATTGGAATTATGTCAAATTCACATCTTGGCAATATGACCGGGGTTAAGAAACTCCTCTCTTCCAACATCATAGCCTTAACATTTCCCCCAAGCGTTGTCCTTCCTTCTTAAAATGGATCGGACCATGTTCTTATCACATAGGGCCATAATTTCATGCATGGCTTCAGAGACAACATCACTTCCAATAGCTAGACATATCTTATGCGGGAATTTATACACCATACCTTGATTGGTTCTTCAACAACTTGCCACCTGAACTTTTCTACTTGAACATTTTTCATACTTGGATAAGAGGGGACCTAAGAAAGCTATTTAGATTCCCGGAGATCATGTAGGTAGATCTTAGTCACTATTACCTCCAAGGTAGCTGCTTCCATTGCCTCCCAAATATTCGTATTTAGATCTCTCATATAACTCATTCAAAAGGTCTTTTCTTCCTATCCTGAACATGTACATGTCACTAGAGAAGATTTGACTTCATTTTAATATTGGGAAACAACTCTAGTGTTAATGTCCTTTTTACGTATATGGCATGGGTTTGAACAGGTTATTGATGTCGAACAATAGTTTGACCTGAGAGATCATCTTGGGTGGCAGTTCAGACCTTGGAACAATTTAACTTCATAGCACTCTTCCGAGTTCCTTGGGCTCACTAGAAAGACTGCGATCTTTACACTTAAGCGGCAACAATCTTCATGGGGTGGTTCCATCATGTGTCGAGTGAAAGACACAAATGTTGGTCTCTCTGAGCTGAACTTTGCAGATACAGATCAGAAATGGATTCAAGAGAGGTGGAAAGCTATTGAGGTGAGGAAATGGGCTGAAACAGCTAGGCCTCGTATTGGCCACTAGTGGCCGATTTGGGCTCCATAGCATATCCAGTATGGCGTAATATGGAGGAGGATGATTAGAGACTTCATGGAAACCAAGAGATTATCGGTCCAAATCTTTTTAGGTTGTGTGCTGGGCACGGAATATTTAGTCACGATCAACCCTTGTATTTGCCAGCACCTGTTCTGATCTGATCCAGCTCTGTGTTTTCTGAGGTACAAGGTGCCCGACTCCTGCCTCGCCTCAAGTGCCTGGGGTGGGCACCTCAGCCACCTAGGATGATATCTATTATTTAATTATATTTATTTTAATAATACATTTATTTAATTCAAATAACTGAAATAAATTGAAAAATGCTTGTAAAATTGAAAAGACCCCTCACCTTGCTATTTAATTGAAAGGACCCCTTGGTTGCCTTTGATAACAGAGGATCCATATTGGATTATCAGGCCAGTTGATCTGTTGAAATCAGGAATTTGTTCATATAAGTATTAGCCTGACTTGTTGGATCAGCCATTCCCATGTCTAACGTCTGGATCAGGTTGGAATCAGCTGGATCATCAGATACCTCCCAAGCCAACCCAATCACTTAAAGAAACAAAAAAAAACTTGATTTCTACCTTACCTGGTGTGTGAACCTCGTTTTCTTTTAAGTTTCGAAAGAAATGAATTTAGGCGTATCTCTTTTGGACTGTTTTGGAAAGTAGGTGACATCTCATTAAGAGTACTAATTAGTCCGATGCTATGTATAAAATATAGAACTGAAACTATAATTTATGACCTCTCTCTGGCAGATGGTGCAAATATCCGGCATTAGTTTACATTGAGCAATTACTCGAACATCCTTGATTAGCCGTCATAATAACCTGTGTTTGGAGAGCGTGCACATCCACGGAACATAATGAACTCAAGAGGGCTGCGACCTTTCGGGACCAATAAGATGCAAACAAATAGCTTGAAGTTTATCTTTTTTGATTTGTTTGGATTTGGAATACAATTTTCAGATTCTTACATTTGGTTTGAATATTTATGTTGACTTTGAATTGTTTGATTTTTTTTGTGTGGTTTGGTTTTGGTTTGATTTCTTTTAGTTGATTTGATTTTTATTTTTTGATTGCTTTGTTGTTTTTTTATTCCCAATTGGTTGAAGCTATTTTTGTTGAAGTTTGGAGTTTAATGGATTTGGTGTTTTAAGAAATCTGATTTCTTTAGTTCGGTTGACATGTGGGCTAAGATGCTTTAATTATCTTTTATGTTGGTTGTTGTTTTAATACCGGTTTAAGTGTATTCGGTATGTTTTAAATATTTTTGGGATTTGATTGGTCTTTGAAATTCCAGATTGTTTAATGATCTATTTTTTATTTTCATGATTGATTTTTGGTATTCTGAAATGGTTTGATGTGGTTTATTTGGTTTGTCTTGAATTATTTTGGTTTCATTTGTTTAAGGAATTGAATTCCATTAGATTAGGTAAATTTAATTTAAATTACTAGATTGTTAAAGTTCTGATCTTTTATGTTTTTCCAGATTTTATGACTTGTTTTTAAGGTGTTTCACAGATTTAATTAAGTGTATTTTCGGGTTTGTTTTATTTTATTTATTTCGGTTCGGTTCTCATTCCACCTGGTCCATCAAATTTGCATCAATTGCCCGGTAGCATGTATCCGAGTTGGCAGTTGAATTTCATTGCATAACACATGTCGAATTACGAGTGTTTGAATCGGCAATTGATGTGCCATTGTCATGACATCGAATGATATCAGCATTCCTTTCCCGATGTAAATTTTTATAAGGTTGGAAAGATTTGACATTACAATGGTATGCAGTATGCTGACTTGTTTCCAACTGATATGGAATTTACCTATCTAAGATGACAAGTGCTTGACTTATCATATTGGGGGAAGGATCGTCGGCTGTGGGATCCGGCCCGCTGCCGTCATTATCAACATTCCAGGGCGGACCAAGGGAAGCCGTCCAAGGTGGAGTGCCCGTGAAACGATGCCAACTTCTTAGTTTATTTTGGCTTTTCGCGTTTGAGATTTGATTAATTTCAATTTTTTTGTCAAGGCCTAATGGGCCGGTTCAAGTGTTATTGGCCCAGTTAACCGGCCTTCATATCTTCTTGGGCTCGGTGGGCCCGTCTTGAGTTCCTCAGGCCCAATGGGCCTGCTTTGATGCCGATAGCCTGCTGTGATACCTCTGATTGGGTCGGTATTATAGGCCACCTGGCTATGCTCTTGACCCGTCGGATAGTTTCCAAGAGGTGCTGGACCGTCACCCTCAATCTGATTCTTGCAAGGGACTGCTGTTTTTATGCTTCTGCAGGACCTGTTTTGGGTCCAACTTTCATAGGCTGCAATAGTGAGCTGAGTGGGCCAAGTAAAGGCCGAAAATGGGCATGCTGGGAGACCGTTTAAGAGGACTGCACAAGGGGCAGATTTGAGCCTATTTGGGATTGCTTGGATGGCAGGAAACAGGGGGATTTTGGTGTCACAAAGGGATGAAATAGGACTGTTTATGGGTAGGCTGCAAGGGGGCTGTGTAAGGTGCTGTTTGGGTAGGAAATTGAGAGCTCGCTCGGGGAAGACCTGACCCATTGGACAGATTCCAAGAAGTCCCAAGACATCACTCTCACTTATGACCCTAAGAGGAAGTGAGTATGGGGTGTTTAGGAGCAGGTCGGTGACCCGTTTGGGGTCGGCTGGCGGGCCGAAATGGGCTGTTAAGGGGTCTGATCAGGTGGACCGAACAGGGACCTGTGTAGGGGCTGTTTAATGGGCTGAACAGGGACTGTTAAGGGAACCGAAATGGGGTCTCATTGGGGTCTGTTTGGCGGGCCGAAATAGGACCTGTGTAAGGGCTGTTAAAGGACCGAAATGGGGTCTGATTGGGGTTTGTTTGGTGGGCTGAAATGGGACTTGTGTAGGGGCTGTTAGGGGACCGAAATGGGGTCTGATTGAGGTCAGTTTAGGGGCTGTCATGAGGGCTGTTCAGGTGGCCGGAAGAGGGTATTGGCAAGGGACCTCAAAGGGAGGCCGATGGGGATTGGTTGCCACCAGCCGGGGCCATTGAAGGTTGTCTTGGAGGGCTGATGGAAGGAAACGGAAATGGACGAGGGTGCTGCAACAGGAAGAGAGAGAGAGAGAGATGGGGAAGAGGAGGGGAGACCTTTTTTCTTTCTTGACCCTTTTTTCCTTCTCTTGTTTTTTTTCTTCAGCGGGTGACCGGCGGGTGCAGAAGCAGGTGGAGCTGTGGGCCCCCTCCTCCTTCTCTTGGTCTCTCTCTCTCTCTCTCTCTCTTCTCTGGCCGCTGGGGTGCAAAACCGTGGAGAGAATTGATGCTGCATTTGATTTTTTCATATATGACATCAGCATCAGATGCCCAACAGCCAGCGTACGTGGGTCAGAGAGAGAGAAATAATAAAAGGAGGAATACGAGGTGGAAAATGTCATTACGAGAGAGATAAATGCCCTTGATCGTCTCCTTGTTTGTAGTATGCATATCGGTGCAGACTTCATCTTGAAGCAACCTCTTGATGGCTGGAGATTACGTCAGATTTTTTATCTGATTCTCATCAAGATGGTTGTCCTCAAAAATAATTTCTGTCCGAAATTATTTTATTTCTCCAACAAATGACCAGATAATATTCAAATTGTGCTCGATCATCGTAGATAGCATGTTCCATCAGATCTACAACCGAGGGCTTTCAATTTGCATTAAGATCTCGAATTCGGTGATTTTCCTGATCAATATGCTCTCGGCCTTTGATAATTAAGAAAATTACATCTAAAATGTAATTAAACATTTGTGTCTTGAAATTTTGGTCTCCGCACATAAATAGGCACATTCACAAGTTATTTGGACGGATTTGCCTCTATCTTGAAGTGTATACAAGCTCTGCAATTTTTTTTTTGAATTTTGTCAATAACTTTCCGAATATGGGGTGGAATGACAATCCGACTTCGGTATTACTTATGTGGAAGTCGAGTGGACATTTTGATGGTGCCAGATGCTAGTCGGTCTACCTCGATTTGTCTAGGCCCAACTGGGGAAAAATGATCATTTTGACATCTAGAATCGGATTTCGTCATTCAAGTCACCATTGTGAAGATCTCGACTGGTACAATTCTATGAACTCATTTGTTTGGTTATTTGGGTTCATTAAGCCTTGTAAAAACTATCTGGAAGTCCATTGTCATTGTTTTACCCATATCTTGCTAAATACGAGTTGGGCAAAAGAGGCCATTTTACAGTCTGGGGTTCGTCTGAAGCCGAATTCTGACGTTCGGGATACCTTTGTGAAGGCCTCGACTGGTACAATCCCGTGAATCCACTTGTTTTATCTTCTGACCCGATATGTCCCCGTAAAGGCCATTCGAAAGTTAGCTTTCAGTGTTTTCCCTGTAACTTTCTGAATATAGGTCGGATTGTTGATTTGACTTCAAAATTGTTTATCTGAAAGTTGAGTTGATCATTTGGTGGTGTCAGTGCCATTTTTTTATTTGATGTTCCTCAGATTGTCCGGACCTAACAAAGGCAAAACGGTCATTTTACTGTCCAGAGTTGAATTTTGACATTTGGGACATTGTTGTAGAGGTATTGACTAGTACAGTATCGTGGGTCCACTTATTTTGTCATTTACACTCATTAGGCCTACCAAAGATTGTTCGGGAGTCTGTTTTCACTGATTTGTCTCTAACTTGCTGAATACAAGTCAAATTTTCACTCTGACTTTGGCGTTGCTCAAGTTTTAAATTTGAGCTGGGTGGACCAGATGATGATGTCTGATCGTTATGGGGTCGTCGTCCGGTTGGTCGGGCCCAATAAGACTTATCGGGTATGTTCGGCCCATTAGCCCTAAATGTGGTGAAAAGTGGGTTCCACTTGTCTGTTCAATTTTCTTTCTTGTATTTTGCTTGAAACATGCTATTTTGGTTGCCTAGGCGAATTTTGACATCAACACCTAGTCAGCTGATCCCTGTCCAGTGTCTAGCACCCCCCCAACACACACAATATTTCCAATGGTGAGTTAAATTAGACAAACGTATTCATATCTGGATTGGCATACTTCTGCCTGATTCCACCAATTCTGCAAACTCTGGCTGTGCATACTGCATGTTCATTGTTGCCAAGCAGTGTTACCATGGCGCTTAGTTAAACCTGCTTTATAGCCTGTTGTCTCACAGGTGATGTTTGGGAGTATGTTTCTCATTCTATGAATAATTAAAGGTAAAATATTTTCTACTTGTAATTGGAGTCACCACATCCAATAGTGGCAAAGTCAGTTTGCATTCTTAATTTGTTTATAAGATCTGATTTGTTTGTTCATCTCAGCAGTCAGCACATTGCTATGCTGCATGTGTTTAGTTGGTTAAATGTTCATTTCCTCTTATTTGGTCTTCTTCTTTTTGGATTGGGCATGAGGGTGCTAAGTATCATGAGTTTATCAATGTCTTTGAGGTTGTTATTTCTGAGTTTACTTTTGCTTTTTCAAATGATTTTCATTCTTTTCTAGGAGATGTACATGCAATTATATTAACCATTCTGGAGGTCGATACTTTTAATATATGCGATCTAGAAGTTGTCTACAGATGCATAGATATTTGTTTATGCAACAGTCTTAGGTTTGGTATAAATCATTTTTTAATATACTTATCACCATACAGGTAATCTGAATACTTAGAATGTTAATATTGATTTCTGTACAACTCTTGTTGTGTTATAACTTCAAGGCTGCTTAAGTTGTATGCTTTTTGCTGTGGTTTCATGTGCAATTTATTCTTTCTTTTGAGGCACTATTATAGTTTCTTCTGTTTATCTAAAAGGTTTTAGGGATATCAGGTTTATTTTTGGCTATCATCTTATCAATTTTTTATTGTGTTCTTTATCTGTGGCTTTTTATAGGATGTGAAAGAGGGTACAACAACCGGAGTTTCTGCTAAAGATAGGGCAAAGACAATTTTGGCTCTTGCATCACCTGCATCAAAAGCTGAGGATTTTAACCGTCCTGGTCATATTTTTCCCTTGAAATATAGGGAGGGAGGTGTCCTAAAAAGAGCTGGGCACACAGAAGCTTCTGTTGATCTTGCTATCCTGGCTGGCTTACCACCTGTAGCTGTTTTATGTGAGATTGTGGACAACGATGATGGTTCAATGGCCCGATTACCTAAACTTCGTGAATTTGCACAGAAAGAAAACTTGAAAATTGTCTCAATTGCGGACTTAATAAGGTATTAACTAGGTCCTTTTGTTATATTTCTATTTTATGGTAAGGTAACATGATGATTGTTTTAATGGTTAAACTTTGTATTTGTTTATTATTTTTTCATTAATAATTATAAAATTGGTGCATATTTCTCTTTACTTGAACCCTAATAGGGTGTGAACCATAAGACTGCTTTTTACTGAAACTTAATCATTCCACCGTAACATCAGGACAAAGTTATGGTGTTAGGACGTAGCAGTTTATGCTTTGTAAGGAAAGGATGTTACATGATTTATGGAGCTGATTCTTGAGCCTAATGTTGCAGTTTATGCTTTGTAAAGAAAGGATGTTACAGGATTTATGGAACTGATTTTTGAGCCTAAGATTCATTAAGTAATGCTGCTATTAAGTACATTATGTACATTATGTGTGGGTAATCAATATTTAATTAGCTTTTTTTCACCTTATCCAACCTTTGAAGAACATCATTTTCTGTTGACAATGTTTGTAAACAAGTTTTACACGAATACCATTTTAACCACCTGAGTTCAATAATTGGTCAGTGTTGATTTCTCAAGTTCTTTTGCAAGGAGATTACCAAATTCTGGCTTGTTTGTCAAATTTTATTTTCCTTACTTTTGTTTCTTTACTTTAGTGTACCATTTCCACAATTGTATTTATTATATATTAGGATTATTTGATTCAGCTTCCTTTCTTTACATATTCACCTTCTATTTTTTCTCATTTTAAAAATTATTTCTTATTTATTTTTTATATGTATTATAGCATTCCATTTCAGCTATCCTTCACTTGTTAGGAGGGAATTTCGTCATCCAAAATTTCCATCTGGCTATTTTAATGCTAACATTGAGAATCTTTGAATAAAGGTGTAGTATATGGCGATTAATGCATCTTTTATGAAATTCAGCCATTAGATTGACAAATATTGCAAATTCACAGATTATAGTTGGTCTAAGAACATTGTTATAGTTGTTGGAAACTTTTACACGAGGGCTTGACTTATGATTAGGATGAAATAAGCATGCCCTTTTTAGCATTTTTCTTGTGAAGTGGGCAAAATACTAATTAAATTGTGAAGGCCTTCTCTCTCTCTCTCTCTCTCTCTCTCTCTCCTCCCCTTTTAGTCATTGATTCTAAAAAGGGAATGCTTTAGAAATAGTCAATAATGTTGGAGAACCAATGACTAAAAGGGGAGAAGAGAGAGAGAGAAGGCCTTCACAATTTAATTAGTATTTTGCCCACTTCACAAGAAAAATGCTAAAAAGGGCATGCTTATTTCATCCTAACCATAAGTCAAGCCCTCGTGTAAAAGTTTCCAACAACTATAACAATGTTCTTAGATATTGACTATTTCTCTCTAGGTCAATGATTTGGTGTCTTCACAGTTTGCTAATGTGATATCTGTGTTTGGGGATAGACTTGATGGTGTCGTGTTCTTTTTGGAGATCAGTCATAGCTTTATGATATTTTAAAGGCTGGATGAGTTCCAAGGAATTATGATTGAAGAAAAGGGTTGCATGTTATTAAAGGCAGTTGAGGCAATGTGAGCCAGTCCTTTCCCTTGTCTGCTTGAAGTAGTTGTCGTAAGGCCTTTATTGCCTTCATTCAGAGAGTTACAGTTATTATCCATATATTAAATTTTCATTATGTATCTAACTTTTTATGTGATTTGAGACTAGTTGATAAATGAAATTAATAAATTTTGAGTTTTATTATACCCTAATTTATGACTAAAATTTTTAGTAATAAGTGGATGATCACCTACATCAAATTCAATTTAACCTGATTGCCACCTTTGCATTGATGGCATACAGAAGACCTCTTCTCTAATTGGTGGCATATGGAAGTAAAATACTAGTTGCGGGGGCAAGAATGGAGTTGGTCAAGTTGGGTCAAGAACTTGCCTTCACCACCCTTGTGGTTCAAGTGAAGGTAGAGATGCTCTGACTCGCTTATATTTATGGTTGAGCTATATTTGAACTTGCCCTTGAACGCCTAATAAAATGAATATGGTTATATCTTGGATGGAGGTTTGAGTTAGTGGGTCGTTGAGGTGGGTTTGACATTGAAATCAATAAAAGGTAACATACTAATTGTATTCTTGTGGTGCTAGCCACAGAATAGGGGTTTCAGAAGGTATCAGATGAATTGATTGAGGGTGTTTATGACTTTTTCTCAAATTTTGTTTCTTGCATTTATCACTAATGAATAGTTTCTAGTGGACTGTGCTGTTGAATGCTTGATTATGCTTCGATAATGTTCTTGGCATGCTAAATAGTGCCATAAGATTGCGGTGAATATTTGTAATGAGCTTGACAAATAAAAGTTGATCATTTCCATAACTTTTATTTTTTTATGTAAGTTGAAATTATCTCATGCTGGGTTTGGCTGATCAGTGTAGCACTCCTCCCGACTAAGGACGCTGTTTAATTTCACTTCTTGGAGATGCATCACATCATTTTGTGTCTGCCAATTTTATTTTACCATCTTGCATTGCTTATTATCATGGTATAGTTATACTCATTTATCTTGATATAATTAAATGGTTTATTTTGGATTTGACCACCAAAATATCTGGTGGGTTGACGTGTGCATCGTTGCAAGTTGGATGTTGCCATATAGGAGTTTGTGTTAAAGATCCTAAAGAACATTCATGCACCTTAGAAATTTTTTTATATCTATATAATACCTTGTCTTTAAGTTGCTTGGTGCTTTTGTCAACTCGGATAAGCCAATATCTTCAAGTTGTGTAATATTCATGTTTTTCCTTTTTACTCACCTTGAAGGTTCATGTACTGACAAGTTATTCTGACAGATATAGAAGGAAAAGGGATAAATTGGTGGAGAGAGCTTCTGTTGCGCGATTACCCTTGGACTGGGGTAATTTTAGGGCATACTGCTACAGATCATTGCTTGATGGGATGGAACATATTGCAATGGTTAAAGTAAGTCATTTATCAACAATGGATAAAACTTTCAAAACCTTCTTTTAATACATTATCTTTCAATGGGAATTACTATCAGATTTTACATTTGTTGTTGCTAAAGGGAGAGAATGAGGGTTTGCTATGTATGCATAACTATTTTCTCAACATGGTGAATTGTTTAATATTGTAATCTCTTTTGGATACTGCAATGTTATAATATCTTTTAGATATTACATAAGATATTTTTTTCTTAATTGTAACAGGGTGACATTGGTGATGGACAAGATGTTCTTGTAAGAGTACACTCAGAGTGCCTTACAGGAGACATCTTTGGATCAGCCAGGTGTGACTGTGGGAAGCAGCTTGCTCTAGCGATGGAGCTTATAGAGAGGGCTGGTAGGGGAATACTGGTGTATCTTCGGGGGCATGAAGGGAGGGGCATTGGGCTAGGTCACAAACTTCGTGCCTATAACCTGCAAGATGATGGTCGTGACACTGTGGAGGCAAATGAGGAGCTGGGCTTGCCTATTGACTCTCGTGAATATGGTATTGGTGCGCAGGTATGAGTTAGCTAACAAAATTACATCAAGTTTAGTGATGAAGCGTCCAAGGCCAATACCTAATGCCCTGTTTGGTTAGAGTTTCATTTTTGGTACTATATCAATATTGATATTAATATTTTCAAATGTTGGAGTATCAATATTAAAAGTAATACAAGTTGTCACTTCTATTACATAATATGTTTTGTTTGCACTACAAAATTTAAAATTGATACAATTAACCAAACACCTCTTAATGATTCTTATCAATATCAATTTTAAAATTGATAGTGATAGAGGTACCTAATAGTGTTACCAAACATGGCATAATGTATAACCAAACAGAGCCTAAGTGGATTCGTTTTGTATTTAAGCCATGCCTGTGCACTAGGATGGATCAGGTCAAGTTCAATGTGTTGAATTATTATGATTTATCTTTGAGTTGCACCTCTAGCTGCCAAGTACTAGTAGTTCTTTTGCTTTCAAGAATTGGTTGTTGATTTGTATTGTGAGCCCGATTATATAATCTATTTAAACTGCTTTTGTCTATGCTAGGATATGCATAATAGGGTGTTTCGTTGCACAATAATATTTATACACTTCCATGATAAAATTTTATATTAAAATAAAATCTAAAATAGGTAAAGACATAAAATTATCATGCTTGGTGAGATGCGATGACAAAAAGTGCTGGGACCATGAATAACTAAGAAAAGGTGCGAAACGACAAGAAAAAGGTGTCACCTCTTTTTTTCTCCTAGAAGGAATTCTTTATAAAAATGTATTTTTGTAATGATCCCCAAACATTCTTTTGAACAAGTTTTGTCACAGAGACATATTTTTGTAACAAAAATTCAATCTGTCATGCAACCAAACACCCCACATGGTTTTACTTGGAAACTTGTCCTCCAGTTGTTCCACTTCTAAATGAACAGCTTCTTCCCCTTAATGAGACATACTGAGCTGATGCTATCATCGGCCTATCAAAATGTGAATTTGCTATTTGGTTTTGTTGTTAAGTTGTGTAGTCTGCCATCTAAGTCACTATACACGTCATTCACATTCAGTAACCACTTTTGCATTTTGTAGATACTTCGGGACCTTGGTGTCCGGACAATGAAATTAATGACCAACAACCCCTCGAAGTACGTCGGGCTTAAAGGTTATGGTTTAAGCGTCTCTGGCAGGGTCCCATTGTTGACACCAATAACTGCCGAGAACAAGAGATACATGGAGACTAAGCGGATGAAGATGGGGCACCTTTATGGATCTCGGCAAATGGGACAGCCAAACAATTTGTTTGATGGAAGTTCTGGCCATGGAAAACAAGAAGTCTCTTGATGTTCTGAAGCTGCATTCCGGTGCAACTTAGATCAAAACGCTTCTGCAAACAATGGGATTCTGATTGAAGATTGATTTTCAAGATCCATTGCTTCTTGATCAGATAAGTAACTGTCTAGAAGCAACGTTACTTTCAAGAGAAGATCCCTTGGAACTTCTGGTTCTTCTTTCTGTTTGGCTTTAAAGTAAAAGATCTGCTGGCAATATCATCATTTTCTCCAAGGCGAACACTTCAATTATTATTTTACCCGAGAGTAGCAACAATTCATTTGGGACATGGATGCGTCGTTCTCCAATAAAACTTTGAAGAAATCCTCGGAAGCACTGGTGGCGTTAAGAAATCCGTTGGATACCTGTTGCATATGTTATGCTTTTCTTTTCAGTTTGGCTATTCTCTCTCTCTCTCTCTCTCTCTCTGAACAGTGATTATCTGTTCTGGATCATATCCTGGTTATCACATAAGCTCCATTATGGTTCTTCTTCATTCTTTCTCGCTGAAAAGGCCTGTAATTTCGTTCTCAAGTCACTTTTTAGACATTTCACAAACAGATGTAATTTAGGGTACCAGGTGGATTCTCTCTGCATTGATTTATATGACACATCTCATTAGTAATTAGAACATTGTCCAATCTTGTCCCCCTGGAGGTGTGGGAGCCATTGTCTGGTGAATTGCTCCATTTTGGCTAATGAAGAGGTCCAAAGTTACTTCTAAAAAAACGAAAAAAGCAAAATAGCTGGAACGTCATTTCTTTCTGAAATAGTTAGAAGATCTTTCGCGAACAAGATGACGACCTCATATTATGACTCTGTCGATGTTAAAGACGGCGGTGGCAGCAATCGTCCATGAAAGCGTATTTATTCTATTGACAAAGAACAAGAACGATGGGCAGAGAAAGAAGAGAAGCAGGCAGATGCCTGTCTTCTATCACGTACAAATTATGTTTAACGCATAACAGCCGATAAGATATCAAGTCTATCTTCATTCTTATCCCTTGGCAGAAGTTGCATTCCTTATTTTTTTTGCCTTTATCCACTATCCTCAAAATTAACAGGACAAGAATACTTATTATTAATTGTATATATAGAGAGAGAGATAGAAAGAGTTACAATGTGAAGAAGTTAAAAAAGTATTATACACCTTTATCACTATCAATTTTGAAATTGATATTGGTTAATAGTATCAATTTTGAAACTTGTCATACAAACAAGACAAGTTATATAATACAAATGTATATCAATCGTGATATTGATACTCTAACCTCTGCATGTATCAATATCAAAATTGATATGGTATCATTTTTGATACCCTAACTTAGAGCTTCCATCACATCGGTCTTCAAATTACTCACGCAAACTAACAGGTTAGGACGATGCGTCCCTGCTTATTTGTACAAACTGGTGTTTGCATACGAGAGGAAGCAAGAGCTTGTTGAGTACCTATGATAGATTTATCGGCTGAAAATATCTCATTGGATTCTTTCTGATTTAACAGTAACATAGGCATATAGACGCAGAAGGTGGAACAGGCAAGAAAAAATCTTGGTTGGCAACAGCATTTTAGATCAGGAGAAAATAGTGGATTGACCGGAAAGCACTATGGACAAATCTGGTACCAACTTCAAAATCATTAGCTTATAAAATGCCGTGCATATGGATGAGAATTTCAGTTGAATGTCAAGAGCAGAGTCCTATATTCTGAAGATCAAATGTTAGGAGACCCTAACTTTCTCTTGCTGGTGGTGGGAAACTCTTACTGTTTTATCCCAATGACCCAAGAGTCCCTACAAGTCTTCTTGCTTGTAAAATGCCGATCAACTACAAGAACCACTAGTTGTGTGCTTGGCAGATCAAAAGCTCTACGGACAAATCTGGTACCAACGTCAAAATCATAGGCTTTTAAAATGCCGTGCAAAGGGATGAGAATTTCAGTTGAAGGTCCTGAGCAAGCAGAGCCCTATAATCTGAAGATCATATGTTAGGAGACCCTAACTTTCTCTTGCTGGTGATGGGAAATCCTTGTTTCATCCCAAAGACCCAAGACTTCCTCCATGTCTTCTCCCTTGTCAAATGCCAATCATCTACAAGAACCACCAACTTGTGCGCTTGGCAGATCAAAAGCTCCATAATCATTTGTTTATTTTCAGAATATACTTCCACAGTTCCACATATTCATCCGCCTGTATGGCATTGCCATGTTTGAATTTAAACTGTATCCGTAGAAAAAACTCTCCAACAGCAACTCTTCTTTTCACATATTAGATGTCTGAACAACAAATGACAATTGAGAATCAATAAATGCAGCTTCATTTATGTGAAGCGCAAGAGATGGTAAGGAAGATATATCACAACGGGGTCACACTGAAAATAACCATCTTTGGTATTTAATTTAAAAACACGGCAAGAATCACCATGTCCTGATCACTTCTGTTGGATAGAACAATGCTCTTGGTCGGTGGTAGATTTGCATAAATGGAGAAACTTTGGATCTAATCACAATTCACACAAGAAATATTAGGCACAATTTCGATATTTGTCAGTGGTAAAGGGCTCTACCTAGTTCCTTTCTCCACTCGTATCATGAGAGTTGAACATGGTTGATCAACATTACAGATTGCACCAGTAATAAATACATAATGCTCGTCAAAGCAAACAGCCCACGTACAGAACACAGTGTTGTCTGAGAAAATCAAAATGTATCATCAGCTCTGCTACATGGTTGGTGCTCTGCAATTTCTACTGGAAATTAGAATGCACTAACGATCCAGCAACAACAATAGATGCAAAGTTGAGAATAGTAATTACATGCTACTGGACCATCAGCGTTGCTGCTTACCCACATTATATGGAGAATTACCAATGTTCCTGTGTTGGGCATGAGAAAATTGCCAGTTACCTTCTTGTTTTTTCTTGTGCCGAGCCTGCTGAGATGTACGAGGTCGGAAAGAATACTTAGCTAGGTCATTGAGATCCTGAAGAGGGATGAGATCCTTTACAACCTCATCCATGGAAGGGCGAGCTTTAGAATCTCTGCTGAGGCAGTAATAAGCTATCTGTGCCACTTTGTGCACCCCTTTGATGGAAAAATTCAGTTCCAAGCGAGGATCTACTATTTGAAACAGCCTTCTTCTGTCCCCTAGACATGGCCTAGCCCATGCTACCAGATTCTGCTCCCCGCTGGGCCTTTTTTTGTCCATTGATCTCCGTCCAGTTAAAATCTCAAGAAGCACAACCCCAAAACTGTAGACATCGCTTTTTGCTGTCAGATGACCTGGGTAGCAACAAATGCACTTCCATCAGTTTATTTTTTGTCCTTAGATGCCATATACAGCACAATTAATCTAATAGCAAGACCTTAGATCTTGACTCTTAATGAGACATTTAACTTATCTTAAGTTCTAGAATCTTCAGCAATAACACAATTCATCAGTACATGAATCATGGACACGTACAAATTCAAGTCCTTATTGCATCCTTTTGTCAACCACAAACACATGTCAACAGTGAAGATGAATCACGATGACCATAGCTAGTGGTGGAACTAAAACTTTTTCTCTGCCGGGGTCATTATATTGCAGCTCAAGTACAATATAATCATATACCATCAAATTTTAAAAATAATATTAATAAAATATTTCAACAAAAATATTGTCAAGCACATAATTTATTTAATACTTTAAATGATGTTCATGTAAGCAATATATTTCATTCCTTCATATTATCAAAGTCATCTACAGTTGTATTCACGTTGTTCATTTTGGTATTTATTCCAATATAGAATATCCAATAACAATAAGTCATCTTTTTATTTTATAGTGAAATTCTGATTGAATAATGCTATCATCAAAAACATCTCATGAAATTATGAATGTAGTAGGAGTATAGAAGGTTGTTCTAGTGAAATACGTATGAGTGCAGCCAAATACCATACTTTTATATTGTTGAAAATGACAAAAGATGCTAGTATCATGTTAAGAGTCTACTAGTAGGGAATGAGAGGAGGTGTTTAAATAGGTAGAGAATAAGAATACATACCACAATTAGTAATCAATGAGTGTAAAATCAATATATGAGCAGGTGGACAATCGAGGTTGAAAGGAACAAAACTCCTCCAATTCACCATGACAATTAATAAAGAAAATAGAAAATAATTATTTTAACAAACTTGACAAAAATGCAAGAAATACTTCATGAATATTATATTACAATCATGTTTAATCTTTTTTTATTTAGATACATAAATAAGTAATTAAATTCAGAACAAAAATATACTTTTAATAGATAAATAAAAAATTTTGGGGGCTGATAGCACAGACATCATAAATGCAAATGAATGCATACATGGACATCGAGAAAATGGAGGAAGAATATTGTACTCAAGAATCGAGGACAACATAGAGGGATACGGGTGTGAACAGGGGATACCATTATACTAAATGCTTAAAACCACCACACACCACTTTATCAATCCAAATTCTACATGTATTCAAATAAGTATCATGAAGAGTTGCTGAGGACCGCCTCCCAGTCAGTCTTCACAATTGGACTTCTACATGCTCTGGTTCCATGTAGATGTATAATCAACCAGCGACTGCCTTGCAAGCCCATTCAACAGATACCATCAACAGCACAAATTCAGGTCAACCATATAGTATAAAATACCAGGTTCCTAGATCAAAATACCAGATGTCACTAAAGTCGTAGTTTTTGTGCTACCTAGATTATTATTTATATTCTTTGAAAAATCTTTCAGGAGGTAGACAACTCCAAATAAAGCAAAAATAAATGAGACTTCGAATCCATGACTAAACCTTTTCTGCGGCACCTAATACGCCTTGATTTTCCGAGTTTTTAAGGTTCCAGCTTCTCAATGTTTTTTCACAGCAATTTATATGATTGGGAAATTCATTTTCAGAGCAGTAAGATTTTTAACTTCTATGGGTGTTGAATAAAAATGTGGACAACGTAATTCAAGTAAACTAGGTTGACTCAGTGTAAAATCCATTTTACATGACAGTTGTTTGACTGAAGGTCTGAAATTCATTAATGTTGATTCTATAGAGATCGAATCTGACAAGTCACACTAGAACTCCTTATATATGGCTACAAATTAAGACCCCAAAAATACGAAGAGTCATAGAATTACATATGGACAAATGATTCCCCTATAAGGGTTTCTATTTGGCCCATAGAATATTAATTTAGGAAGATACTATTGGTGCAATAATTTTGTACTCATTAGTTTGATAAAAGTACTAAAATTTCTTTTTATGAAATCTAAAGAAGTAGTAGATATGAAACTTCAATAGATACTAAAGCAGTGTGCCAATCGGTATCATCCACAGACATCTACAGGGTTATACACCAGGGATGCATTACTTCCATGGTCAACATGATCATGAAGGAAACAAAGATCAAATCATAGCCAGGTTATGTGGTTCTTGAAAAACAAAATTAAAATTGTATATACCTGTCATGACATACTCCGGTGCAGCATAACCATAAGTTCCAACAACCCTGGTCGAAACATGTGTTTTGTCACCCTGGGGCCCAGCTTTGGCCAGCCCAAAATCTGAAAGTTTTGCATTATACTCCTACAAAATAAAAGAGAAATTTTACATACTTAATGATCTGTTTGGTTAGAGTAATAAAATGATCCTATATCAATTTTGTTATTGATATTTCTGGAGGATAGAGTATCAATAACGATATTGATATTGATGGACACTTGTATTATTACAATTTATTCCTTGTTTGCACTACAAATTTCAAAATTAATGTTAGTAGCCAAACACCTTGAGATGATCATATTGATATCAATTTCAAAATTAACGGTGATAGACGTGTTTAATACTATTACTAAATAGGCTGTAAATAATGTAGCCTTTTTTTATCTAAAGCTAGTAAAATGATTACCGAATCTAAAAGTATGTTAGATGTCTTGAAGTCCCTATAGATAACAGGCTCAGACCCGCCATGAAGAAAGGCCAATCCTTTTGCAGCACCAAGTGCAATTTTTATCCTGTTAGACCATGGGAGAGGTAGAGCCCCTACAACGCTCATAAAAATAACAAATAGAATGTTAAAGGCTTCCAAGTAACCAAAATATAATAAAAATTGAATTCATAATTGTAAAACCACCATAGTTATGAATCTCATGTAAAATGTATGAAATGCAAAAACATGAATTTTCTATTACATTGTACTCCATGCCCAGAAAATGATGTCTTTTCCAATATAACAAATAATATATAAATACTTGATATACAATGTAATGCAACAACCGTCGAAATTGTATGATGCTATATATTAATATTAAGGGCAATCTTGCCATATAATTCAACTACATACATTCAGTAACTTATCAGACCATTGAGATGTTCTAATGAAATTCATGCATTTTCTTTTACAGCAATCCCAAAAGGAGGTAGGGTAGTCATCTTCTTTTTGGTTGCACTTTTACCTTTCTGGAAATTTTTTTGTTATTATTTAGCCTTTACAACTAGGAAAATATGTGATAGTCCGTAGGAGTATTAGTTAATTCACAATATTTACAAAAATATGTAATGAGGTTGTCGGGTTCTTTAAAAAATTATTTTTGACCTCCCCCCATCATACTTGCAAAGTACTAGGTTAATTGAAACGAACAATCATTTGAGCACCCTTGATTAGCTGCCATAGCAATTTGCGAATATAAGACATACATCCACAAACAAAACACTTGGGAGCAATGGCCTCATGATCATGATAGAATGCAAACACTTATGTTCTAAATTTAGTTGGATTTGATTTTTTTTATTTGAGTTTGTTTAGAAGATTTGATTTGTTTTGGTTAAGATCAGGCATCTTTTATCTTTGGGATTATTTTGGTCTTAATATGAGTTGATTAAGGTTCATTTGGGGATCTTGGTTTGTTTTGAATTGGTTGTTCATTTTTTATTAGAACCTAATATCTTTTGGATTGAAGATTTGTTTTGAATTCGATTGGTTTTTATTAATATATTTTTGGGTATGGTTTGAGTCAGACTTGGACATTTATTTAGAATGTGTTTTGTTTTGGTTAATACTTGATGTCTTTTATCATTGGGAGTTGTTTTGAATTTGGTTCCTTTGTGTTTTTCCTCTCTCTTAATTTAAGATTTTTTGGTTTTCTGTCTTACTCAACTTCTTGTTTTTCAGATTTAACGTATTTTAAGGGGTGTGGTCTTGATTTGAGTTTTAGTGAACTTTCATATTCACAATTTTTTGCAAGCTTTCGGGTTTTAAGTTTTAAACTTTACATTTGGGAATTTTGTATTTTAAAGAATTTCCATATTTGGATTATTAGATCTTGGAGCTTTAAACTTCAGGTTTCAGATCTAAGGTTTGAGTTTTATTTTTAATGGTTTTGTTTTATTTTTTTCGAAACCTTCATATTTCAGATTTTTTGATCTGAGAATTTGAAGTTTGTTAAGGTTTGAATTGTATGGTTTTGCATTCATGTTCCTGATTGCAAATTTGGTGGTTTGATTTACAGAAACTCTGCCTTTCAGTTTCACGTTTGCAGATTTTAGATTTTGAAATATACTGGGTTCTAAGTTGCATGGATTTTAAGTATTGATGATCAAGACCTTCAACTTTGACGGCCACGTTTCAATTTCAGATTCATAAAAATTCTTGACTTCTTAAGGTTCCATCTCTTTGTTTGTTCTGTCTTGATATGAAGTTATGGATTTGAGCTCTTGTATTTGAATTCCAAGTTCGGAAATTTCATATTTCAAGTGTTTTTTTATTTGGGTTTTGAAGCTTCAAAGTGGACGGTTTTTGATGATGTGGAGTTTCATATTTGGATTTCAGGTGTGAGACTCGTTAGAATTAAACGGTCTTGATTTAGGTGTTTTGGTATTCAACTTGTCTTTTGACATACTTGCCTTCATATTAGAAAAGGATTTTTTTATTCAAGATTTCATCTTTCAGATGTGAAAGTTCTCAACATCTTTTGGAAATAGGATTTCTGGTTTTTAAGAATTTTAAACCTGAGATTCTGTTCTCCAGTTTCAAATTTAAGGTTTGAAATTTAGTGAATTCCCAATTTCTGGGTTTGAAAATTCGGGGGGTCTTGAATTTTGATTTCAGACCTGGGGCATCTGGGATCTGAATTCTTTTATTACAATTTCAGGGCTTGTGATTTCAAGTTTTAAAATCTTTTTGTACTAAGTTTCGATTTCCATTTTTTGGGTCAATTAGGATTTGACCTTAACAACTGGAGTTTAAAATTTGATTTTTGCGTATGGTGACTGCAGTTTTTTATCTTAATTTCAGATCAGATTTTTTTTGAACTATGACACTTTCTTGAGATTGAATGTTTTGGACTTCTGTTAAAATTTAAAGGTACTGTTCCAGAATCTGGGATTTGGGAATTGAATCTTTCTAATTAAATCCTTCTCGCCCTTTCTTCTTTGTTTTGAACATCAGATCCGTCATTGACTTCTTAGATTTAGCACAGTTTTGATTGTGTTCTTTGGTGTTTCAAGTTCAGATTTTCTTTATTGTCAGTTTCTTTTCAGTTTCCAGAGTGTAAAAATTTCTGATTCTGTGATTCTGTCCCCGTTGGCTGACCTGATTACCTACACTTACGAGTCATGACTCTCAAATTTTGGTTCTTGGGGTTTCCGACATCCAGTGGTCTGAATCAAGGAAGGGTCGCGATTGGGTCGCGAGACCCCTAGGCCGACCCGGCCGCAACCGGGTCGTGACCCCACTTTTTTATTATTTTTTTTGAAAATTCAAAAAAATTAATAAAAATGCAAAAAATTTCAAAAAATACAGAAAAATCGGGGAAAAAATAAATGGCATGATTTAAACAAATAATACATCAACTTTATTCCAATGTGATGTGTTCTACATTTTGTACGTAATTGATATACTCTCCCCGTATCATTTGGGTTGAGTACACAGCTTGATACATGTACACATGACGATCATATTCGTAACAAACTTTCTAACGAAATATAGTGGGAGGAGAACCGAGTTGCACCGGGCCGTAACAACTCTCGCCCCTTGGTGTGTTCCCGTATAAGTGCAAGGACAAAGTTGTGGTTGTAAATAAATGAAGAAATAAACTAGGCTAGCTTAACTACCTTGTCTATTTGAGGATCATTACATATATCCTCCAACATCAAGTCTAAGGAGTGGGCGGAACAAAGTGTCCAATACAACTTTGGTCTTTTGACCATAAGCATCTGTCCGGCCGCTTTGTATGCGGCCGTATTATCTGTGACTACTTGAACTACCTGGTTCTCTCATATTTCTTCTATCACTCCATCTATCAATTGGTAAAGATACTCCGCATTCTTTACCTGTCCCGATGCGTCGACCGACTTCCAAAAGGCCGTGCCGGCTTGACTGTACACTAGGAAATTGATCATTGTCTTCCCAGTTATACATGTTAAGTATAAGATATTAACTAAGTTATACTAAAAAGAATGTTTATACATTTAATATAAATGAGTACAATAAAATTTACTTACCGGTCCATCCGTCGGTCATTAATGTGCAACCTCGTTCCTCCCATATTCGTTCAAATGATGCCACATACTTCTTTGTTTCTTGCACCTCCATAGGAAGATATACATTGTATATCTCCTTTGAGTTTGGACCAGACACTCCCCTCCCAACGTCTGTGATCGTGTCGATCATGTTCTCGTAGTATGGTCCCCTCGCGGCATTTGCCGGAATGCTGTGGTGAAAGAACCACCTTGACATTGCCCGGCCAATCTTCTCCTTGTATAATTTTAGGTTATTCATCGCCGTCGTGATTGTTGTTTGACGTTGTCGTGGTCTGGTGATTACGGGATCTATGGGACCTACTGTCCGGTCGTCGTCTTGGGTGAGATCATGAATCTCATCTTGCGGTTGGTTGTTAGATCCTCTTCCACTTCCTCGACCACTCTCACTTCCAGACCCTTGACCCATCATTCGACCGGTACGTCTATGTAACTCTTCGACGGCGAATGATCTTTGACTTGCTTCCATTTCCCGTAATAGGTCATCTATTTAAAAAATATTCAACTACTTAATTATCTTTTAAAATAGAAGAATAAACTACGTTTATGAGTAAAACAAACATACCCTCGTACTCTTCGTCTCCAAAAATATCCGGCCTCTCTTGTCCGGTCCCGTAAATGTGTACGGAACGTCTCCCCGGTTGTAGCAATTCTTCTCGGACGGTCTCCTTATGTCGTTTGCTAGTTCCCTTCGTTTGCTCCATCACTTGTAGGTGCCTACGAAATTGAGCTCTGACCTCCGACGAAGTCCGTGTGCAAGAAAGAATGTTTCTCTTCATGTCTGCAAGATGAAATTTTAAACGATAAATACCACCGAATATTACTTTCTCGCAATATTTACATTGCACTTTTTTCTCCGTCATGGAGATCAAGTTGCAATGTAACCAAGCCGGATCACTCCGGGTCGCGCCGGCAGTTTGGGTTGTTTGACTTGGAGAAGATATTTTTTTACTAAATAATTACTTAAGTAAGTAATTAACTATTTAAAAAGTTAATGGCGTTAATAAGTGACTACTAATCTAAGTAAATTTTTAATTATGTAAAAAAATGACTAACTAATTATGTAACTAAGTAAGTACTTAACTATACCTTCTGACTAATTATGTACTTAAGTAACTACTAAACAAAATATCTAACTAATCTTCTAGCTAACTAACTATTTAAGTAAGTAAGTAAGTAAGTAAGTATTAAAAAGAAGAAACTACTTAACTAACTAATCAATGAAATAAGTATTAAATAAATATACTAAATGAACTAATGAAGTACTTAATGAAATAATTAAGAAAATGAGAAAAAATGAGAGCAAAATTTGAGAGCAATGGGAGCTTGAGAGTGAGAGTGAGAGTAAGAGGAGCCCCTTGGGGGCTTTAATAGCCCCTTGGCCCCCAAGGGGCTGAATGGGGGGGGGGGGGTGGGCCCCCCCAAGCTGTTGGCAACGGTCATATGACCGTTGCCAACAACCATATGGGCCGGGTCACGCGACTCGCGCGACCCCCGTGACCCGGCCAGGTGAGTCGGCCCAGCCGGGTCGCGACCGAGCCGGTCGGGCCCAAATCCGACCGGGTCGGGGCCGGGTCGCGACCTGGCGAACCATGGTCTGAATTTTCTCATGGTTTTAACGGGCCTCAGGCCACATGATCATTGAGGATTTTCGGATTATATTGGTTTCTGACTATCTTCATTCTGCTTGTTTTGTTTGCTGTCTTTAGATTTTCTGATCTAGAGTTTTGCAAAAATTTCAGAATTTCAGATTTTTTTTTTGCATTAGGTTAGATTTGTGAGGCTGTTGATGTTCCCTCATGACGTCCGATGTGACATTTAACATGACATACTTCATTGCTTGCTCAAATTGTAATACATATACATGGAGGGAAGGCATAGAAATCATAATTCCCACAGATTTGAGTGAATTAGGATTAAATCTCCTCTTAGCCTTGATAAGCATTAATAAATTTATCCCATAGATTGATGTTGCATTAAGTCTCCTTTGGCCTTTGGTAGGCATTAGGGACTATTCCCATTGATTTAGGATAGAATACGCCCAGCCTTAAGTAGGCGTGTGGTGATTCTTCCCATTGATTTAGGAAAGAGTGCACCCGGCCTTTGATAGGTATGTGGGGACTCGTCCCATAGTTTATGAACATCATTATCCTGTGGTCCAGCATGTTAAACATGCAGTCTCCCTATGGCTTAATGGATATAGTCCTCTCTGTGGGAGGTATGGCATGACATTGGGGTCTTCTACCTTTTTGGGATTGACCTTTGTATGTCAACCTTAAGAATGTAGGAGCGTGCACAAGGCTGGCCCCCCAACTAGTCCATACGTGATAATTCTTTTAAGTTAAGCCAAGATGTATGAGCGTGCACAAGCCCGGCCCCTAACTTGTCTAGATTGTTTTATTAATTGTGGATTTTTATTTAAACTCAATTGAGACATAGGGTGTGTCCTTGGACCCTAGCGTCATTCTCAACAAGATTGATAGTGTGTTTTATAAATTTTAATGGCCTCTTGGGCATATCTTAAGCATTGTCCCAGCCCAATGGGCCTGTTGCCAACAAACAGTCCTGCTTGTGCATTGGTCGGACTGTCCCAGACTTGAATTGCTTTCATTTTCTGCCGGTCGGGCAGTTTTCTGCGTGATTTCTGGTTTCTGCATCATTCTGGCTTCTGATGTGCTTTCGGGCATCTCAAATCTGTCTGGACATATTCTGGACTGAAGTTCAGGTCCGCTGGATTTCTTCCAGGGACAGAAATTCAGGTTCTGGATTTATCCTGGATTAATTCCAGATCTGCATCTGCTATCCTTCGGGTTATATTCCTGTGGCAAACACTGTGTGTATGGGGGGGGGGGGGAATCTTCCCCTGTTCTTCCTGCTAGGGTGAAGCAGCATGTTGAAAGGAGATATTAAAGGGGCAGTTGGCAGTAGCAGCAGCGGGTAGCCCTGTTGTCTGTCCTCTCTTCTTCTCCTCTTTTCTACCTCATCGCTTCTCCTTCTCTTCACCTTATTGTTGGCGTGGCAGCATGGGATGCCCTTGATATGCTTTCTGTTTCTTCTTCTTCTTCTTCTTCTTCTTCTTCTTCTTCTTGGTGCGCAACAGCAGCAGGAGTAGGAAGAGAGGGCTTCAGCCCTTCCTCTTCTTCTCTCCTTACCAGTGCACGGCAGCAACAAGAACAGGAACCGGGCTCCTCCTCCTCCTTGGTGCACAGCAGGAACAGGAAGAGCTTTGGCTTCTTCTTCTTCTTCCTGCTATACAGCAACAAAAGAGTAAAAGGAGTTGGCAGTGGCAGCTCGCTCTTCAGCAGGATATCCTCCCGACACCTTCTATGATGCTGCAATGCTTGTTTTATGAGAAAATAGGGTTGCATCCATCGGGGGAGAGTTCTAACCCAGGCAGGCTCTCCTTTAGGCAGTTCTGGTTGGAAGAAGGCAAGCTGCAGGCTTTCTGATTTATAGAATCTTTACCGAGATCCTTCTCCATATTTCCAGGGATGCCAGGTGATCCCTCTCTACCTCTGGATCTGCCAGCTGTCACAGCTGGCACCTGGGATGGGCAATGTTGATTCTTATTGAGCCCGCAATGATCCTGCCTTGCAAGTCTGGTATGTTCCTCATATTCTGATGGTGTCTCCCTATGTTTTAGGGGTCTCCGAAGCCATCTCCTGCCTCCAGCGACAGATGGCTACCCTTGGCCAGCCTCTTTGATGGTTTCTTGCCCATGGTGACTTCTAAATCTTAGAAGGATCAGTTGCAATCCTCTGGTGCCAGAAAGTTTTGACCATGGTGGCCACTTCCTGATTTTTTGGATCTTGTAGTATCGTCCCATTTTTTTAGGACCCTCCAGCAATGCCTGCTGCAGATAGCCATCCAGCTGGCTCATCCAACGGCTCCTGATTTGTAGGATGACCTGCAGTGCCTTCCTTGCAATCAGATAATCCCTGCTTTGTAGGAGAAGATGCTGGTGTCTCTGGTAGCTGCCGGATATGGCTGATGGCCTAACTAAATGGGATATCTTCTTTTGGGGCAGGTCTGGGGTAACAAGAGTAACCGCAGCCCCTTGGAAACAGCCACAGAAGGCCCCGGATGCCACTGCTGAAGTTGTAGAGAGGAGTATTTTCGGCCAGAATAACTGGCTGCGCAACTTAGTTCACATGTGGGCCTAGATCAATACTTTAACGTGCACACAAAGGAGACTGCGAAATTGACATCACACTGGGTTAATATTGACCTCTAATTGGTCTGATTTAAGACAAATAAGTAGCTCACTATGTATATGAAAAATGGAGGCACGTTGATTTGGGCTATTCTCAATGAATTGGCAATTGAAGAGGGCCCAATTAATGGGCAAAATCCGGTATTTTGAACATTATTTGATCAAATGAGAGTTGAATTGAATTTAATCCAAATCCAATTAAAACATTGAAAATTTTCGGTGTCAACAACCATCAGTGTTAATGAAATCATTTGATTCTTATCATCATCCCTTACAGATAATTGAACTCTGTATTAATTATTTATCACTTTCATTTCAATGAAAGTACTACCAACAAAAGCATAATAAATTCAAGGGTTTTTTTACATATCGACCCCATATTTACTTTAGTTCCAAATATGTATTCATAAAATCAAAATTATTTAAAAAAACTTAAAATATTAATTTATTTTCACTGCAATACCCATATTAATCAGCTAGCTCCATCGTGGCTATTAATTTTACTGTTAAATATGAGAATACCCAGTCTACTAGCCCCATCTCTCTCTCTCTCTCTATATATATATATATACAAAAATGCCCTCACGAATGTGCCAGGGGGGTTGTGCATCTGACAAGTGACAAGGTGTGGGAGGAGCGAGGCTATGGTGGTGAGAGTCACAATGAGAGGAGGGCATGGTGGCCATGTCAGCAGGAGTTGCAGTGGGAGGAGGGCATCTGGCCGCAATGGCGGACTTTATGGGGGTGATCAATAGGTGGTGGAAGGATGATGCAGTGGCCATGGTGGCGAGAGTCACAGTGGGAGCCTGGAGGGGATGGTTTGTAGGAGGTGGGAGGAGGGTGTAGTAGTCGTTGTGGTGAGAGTTGCAGTGGAAGGGGGTGGTTCTTAGGAGGAGGTGGTGACCACAATTCTGGCGTTGCAGCAGGAAGAGGGCGCCGTGGTCATGATGGTAGGAGTCACAGTGGGAGGGGGCAATTTACATGAGGTGAGAGGATGATGACTATGATGGCATGAGTCATAATGGGAGGAAGGCAAGGATCATGGAATCAAAATCGGGACCCCACCGATCGTGGTGGGTCCTGATTCCAATTCCACTTCCTGATTCCAATTTGACTTGAATCAGCGGAATCAGCCAATTTTTAAGGAAGAATTCTGATCTGGAATCAGCTCAAATAAGTTCCTTGAAAAGTCCTAAAAAATGAAAAAAACACAAAGAAGAGCCTAAATCGGCCCAAAAATGGGCCAATAATGGCCACCGTGGCAGTGCATCGAGCAGGGAACATGCCACGATGGCCGTTTCCTCCAATCCTGTTTTTAATTCACGTCAATTAGACCGGTTTCAGTCAATTTTGGAGGGAGATCGGCTTGGATAGGGACTCCAAGCCAAAATTGGGTCAGAGGGGACTGATCTGGCCCAGGAATCGGCCGATTCCGATTTGGATTGGCCGATTTTGCAAACTATGGAGGAGGGTACCATGGTCTGGTGTGATGGTGGGAGGAGAGCAGATAGCAGAATGTAAGGAGGGTGTGGTGGCTGCATTTATGGTAGGTTTGGAGGAGGTGGCTCCAGCAACAATGGTGGTAGGGGGTTTGCTGGAGATGTGGTTGCAGAAGGAGACACAGGGTCGCAGGAGGTGGCTGCAGCAAGGGTAGGTTAATGATTTGGTGGTGGAGTTTAGTTAACTCGAGGTTTTGGTAGTAGTACCATTGAAGTTTGAACTAATTTTGAAAAGGAACAAGATTTTAAAAATTTTTCAAAACTTTTAAAATGTAGGGACATATTTGAAATTAAGATAAATTATAAGGACTGATATGTAAAAACCTAAATTCAAAAGGATTGATCAGTTCTGCCAAAAATGCTTGATACTAAGAATAGATATGATCACTGCACAATAAACAATGCTGTTTTTGATAATGGAAGTTTTGACTAGATCTCCTCATGGTTGGTGTGAAGAGCGAGCTCTCACCTCAAGAATACCAGTGACCTCTACCTATATGGCTGCACAATAAGCAATATTGTTTATGACAAAGAAATTCTCGATACAACATGAATTCCATCATTTGTGCCTCCTCATTATGGTAACAAATTATGACCACACATTTAAAGATATACAATAAAAAAAATCACATATTATATTCATTCTTTAAAACATTGCCAAAATCAAGGGCACAGCATGACTCGAACTTTTAGGTACCAACTGCCATTTTGACTTAAGAACTTCAACATGAATTGCCAATTTTGAGAAAACTAAAACATTAGTAACACAAATAATGATGACAATGATGACAACGATGATGATAAACGAACTTTGAAGTAATTTCATGTTTAAGACAGCAAGTACATGGCAAAAGCCATGTTTAAACTGGTACGTATATCTGAGAAACATGTTTAGCCATTTTGTACATGCATCAATAAATGCATTGTCTCTCAAGGACTGGTGGACTGAGGTGGTAGAACTCGTCGCCTTGTAAGTTGATTTCCTAGGCTGCATATTTAAACATGTATTCAAGAGTGCATAAGTCTACATAAAAATGATGATACAAATCACCAACAGAAGGCCAAGGCAGAAAACTTCTATGAAGCTGATATTTAAACCGTCTAGGATGAGAGCCTAAGCATCTAATTAGCCTTCTTTTATAACAGCAAGTTTATAGATAATATTCTATTCAAAATACTGATTTTTATGCAAAAAAATAATGACCTAACATAACCACAATGACCTTTACTCGAAAATATTATTGTCAAAATCAAAATTAACTATCAACCTGGGTGGACTTTGGGTACTAAGGCAACAACATTTGCATTCCAAAACTTCCTTTTTTCATGGCAAACATTGGCATTTGCATAACAAAACCTTTTTTCAAGGAATGCCATTTGTATGTCTTACAAAATAACTCCTAGTAGTTTCTGTGAAAATTCTAGAAAAGAAAGAACAGGAAGAATAGATGAAGAATTCTAACTATTTGAAGTCATAAGCATAAATGAACGATGCTTTGTGAGAACATATGAATTATGCACTCCATAAGATAGAGGAACAATACAGACGACAGCAATTGGAGGCAGATGCATCCTCAACCTCAAGAGAGAGTACTCTTTTAAAGATCCACAAAGCATGCAGACAACTACTGGTTTTTAGAAACTCACTTCTGAACAGGTGATTTTCAAGACTTCCACGTGCCATAAATTCATAGACAAGCAACCTCTGGTCATCTTCAATACAGTATCCAATAAGCTTTACAAGATTTGGGTGGTGCAACTGTCCAAGAAAGTCAACTTCTGCCTACAAAGATAATCAATTATCAAATGCGCATAATACACATTTGACATGTCAACAAGAGGCAACTTACCACCCATTCCCTGTGCCCTTGCAGTCCATCTGGCTTCAAACTTTTCACTGCAACTGTGACACCCGTACCAGGCCTTGCAGGTGCTGTGCTGTTCTCCTCTATCCAACCTTTGAAAACATACCCAAAGCCACCTTCCCCAAGGATGCTATCAGGTCTGAAGTTTCCAGTGGCATATTTGAGTTCTTGGAAAGTAAACTGAAGTAATTTGCATGAAACATTTCTGTCACATGAAAGTTTCTCAGCAGATTCTGTGGAGAAGTTGGCTTCATTGGCTAGCTCGCGATTGCTTGCATTTAAATATCTTGTTTCAGTTGCTGTAAACATGAAATGAAGCACCAAAATTCAGAATATAAAATCAAGCCCAATATCAAAATTCATTGGCTCAAGATTCAAATTATATGCAAAATGGGCTGATTATCAATATGAAATTAAGCCTGATCTGAAGCCTACATGTGCAAGGATCAAAGCTTATCTCAAATGGGTTGAGATGTGATATGAAATCAGTCCCAAATTTCATTTACAATGGATGAAGATGGGCATCATATTTAATTTTACATGATTGACCTATGTCAAGGCAAGCAAAGAGCCCAATTTGATTTACATTTGGTGGCTGATCTTGCAAGCTCAGATTCTTATGATAACTAGACCAAGTTGCATATATAATCAGGCCCAATTAACATTTGATTGAGGCCCATCTAATGGCCCCTTGCACAGAAATTTTGTAAGCCTAAAATATAGTATCTGATGGGCATATAATTACCATTAGATTATATATCATATGAATGAGATATTAGGGTGCAGCCGCGGCACCATGGAATGCCATCTCGGCGAGATCTCGGTCTTGCCAAGGAGGCTAAGAAATGAGATCGCCGAGATCTCACCCCATGTAGCCAAGATCTTGGTCGATCCGTGACTACTCTGCGCCCCCCCCACCCACCCAACATATCTCACTATCACTTATACTATCACATAAAAAATGTGCTACATGTTTAATACCATATTAGTATTAAAATAAGATTGTATACAAGTTTTAATCTTTTAAAAACACAAAGATCATTTTTTTGGTATTAAGAGTGCTTTGTAATTGTTCATTCACATAGTTGATGTATAAATGTGTTATATATTTTCATATAAATTCATTGATGTACTCCTATCTTTATAAGAAATTATGTTATGTTTCATACATATATACATTTTGATCCGAGAATTCAAGATTCGATCTCTCGAGATTTTTCTGAGATCTCTTCTCTTTCACCCCCCGAGATGAAGCCGAGATCCGAGACGGCAATCCTTGCGCTGCAGAGTCCTAAAAGATAGGATCCCATGCTTATTTGGCAACTTGGGTAATACCCAAATAATAGGCAATAAGCCACATGAAGATCAAGCTAAGAGGTGCAGCCGCTCTAGTCCTAAATAATTGGATTATGTGCTTAGCTAGCAGACTTGGAAGAGGCCTAAAAACTAGGCAGTAACCACATGCAGTTCAGTCAAAGAAGCTGCCATTGGATGCCCCTACAAAATAGGAAGCATGGAGACAGTTCCGATGGGAATACCTCCTGTCAGAGACCCCCTGAAAGTCAGGGAAGTTCTGAAAGCACTTCTCCCATGATCACAAGCCTGATTGGGTCTTGGAGGAGTCCTAAGCCAACTAAAGATGTCCACCGAGGCAGGGACTCACTCAACTGATACTCAAATCAGGCCGCTGAAGATGCTAGAAAATAGCAAGGCAGGCACCATCTCCCTCCAACTGACTTAATCATGCATTGGAATCCAAGGGAGTCCAGAGCAATCCCCATCGGGACTGACTCTCCACCAGTTCCTCCATAAAAAGAGGCCATCAGCCATCTGTTTTGAGTTTGGATGATCAGCATAAGGGTTCCGAGAGCCTCAGAGGGAGGACCAGATTCTGCCATCGCCTGACTAAGGAGAAAAGTCAAGGAAGTAGAAGAAGAAGTACATCTTCTTCAATTGCTGCACACCAGCCAAAGCAACTCAAGGAAAGGAGGATTAGAAGGAGAAGAGTAAGACCAAGGTGAGAAATCAATTGGTAACCCTATCCCTTCAACCATACCTTCCCATGCATGCCCATGGCCTGATCTGATGAAAACAGACCCACGGTTGCATCCCCCTGTCAAACTAACTAGTTAATCCATGTGCACATATACCCTCAGCCTTCTACATCTGGATGGCCTTCTTCCTATTGCCTAATGCAACATCTATGCCACCTGTCAAGGACACCCATGTCATACCTCTTATGCAGTCCTTAATCCCCTCTTGTATCTAGCCTGTTTCGGACTCCCATACATGTCCTATGGCTTATCCTAAACCTGCCGATGGTAGAACATCATGCTCTAGTAGTACCTATTCTGATGGCCATACCATACTCCAGTCCATATATATCCCACGTGTCAACATAGACTAGGCTGCCCTGAGCCCCAATATGGCTATGACTGTCATCTCGCGTAAAGCATAAACAGGGCCTGTCCTGTGGCCAATACCAGGCATACTCCTATGTGATCTGGAATGACTAGTATGTAGGTCTATAAAAGATCAAAATACCTACCTCTCAAGCCTATTCAAACCTCCCATGGTCCAAATACACTCAGATCTGAAGCAAATCACGACACCCTTGCCCATTCCTCGGACCAATTGAGCATATGGTCAGTTTGGCAGTGGCAGACATCAAGACATAGCATGAAGACGGTTAACATGGCAGAGGCTCAATGCCGAGAAGCTGCAAAATGAACAATGATTGAAGCAATATCAGGCCATATATAGCCGAGAGGATCACGAAGGACAGGCCAATGAGGCCATTTGACAAAAAAAATTCTAAATACTGAAATTAAATTAAGATGTTAAGAGATTAAGCCTATTCAGTTAGGCCCTCTCATAATATCGGATGGACATTTGGGCACATCCTGAGGTGTACCAATCTTGAGCTGGTATGTGGACACACTTCCACCATACACTGATCCGTCCCTAATGTAGGGAGTATATACATACTCCATTTACTAAGGGAAAAATTCCCACCAATCTAGGGAAGATTACGCATGTTACCATGGTAAACTGACCCTATGGTTGAGTAGGGATAGGAAGAAATATCCCATGCCTATCTATGGCTAAAGAAAATACCCCACATTTTGATTAGAGCAAAATATGGCTATATATGCCTTTCCCATATATTCATGTACTCTGATGTACTCCAAAACCATATGAATGACACTTTTGTCTATTGTCTATGTGAATGTGGATAGGGAGCTATCCGATAATCTTCATAGACCATATGGAATGCAAATTTGAAGAAAAGAATAAAAAATTCAAAATAAAAAATGTCAAGGCTGCATGTGTTGAAAGAAATCAGAATGTAAACGTCCCTTCAAATCCAAACCAAGATATAAAGATAAATGAAATGGACTTCGACTAAAATGGAGTCTAATTCTAGATTTGAGGAAGCTTTAATTTCCCCAATATGATCGGAGCTGGGTTGAGTATATCTCGGTCAACTTCAGATCTGAATACACAAGGTCAATTAGATAATAGGCTTAAGAATGCCAATCCATCTCATACTTAAATGGTCTTCGAATGCTTCAAATCAAAATAATCAAATATGCAGCTCTAACAAATAAAATTCTGAAATCTGAGCCTCCTAACTTCTGATTTGAACAGCTAAGTTCTAACATACATACAAAGGGCTATATTGGAATTGATCAATGCAACAAACCTCCAAATTTCAGATTATTAATATTCAATCCAAGATTTGGTAAATCTCAATGCTTAAGATTGAAACTTGAGGATCAGATGACCTCTAAAGCCCAAAATGCCCAATGAGTAAAAATTCATCAGAATGTGCTCAAATCTAAATACACAGAACCTGAATCCTAAAAGATAATGAGCTTCCAAGAAATGTGATCCAAAATGCCCAAAGACCAAGATTATGATCTGAAGATGCCAATCTGAAATCAATCTTCCAGATGCTAATCCAGGATCATATAGACCCCAATCAAATAAAAAAAATGCTAAAACTTAGAACCTGTAAACCAAGCATCTATAAGTTTCAAGCTATGAAATCCATCTCCACCTTAGCGGAATATGCGATAAAATTCAGAGCAGATGCATAACTTTGAGGAACTTCAAATCTGAATATGATCCAAGACAACTCACATATTCACCTAAGACCTGGGGGGGGAGCAAAATCAGAATGAAGAAGATGAAGAAGAAGACCGAGATGTTGACTTCAAATCCTTTAAATCTCAAAGCTTCAATTATACCTAATGAACATTAAGACCAAACATGTATAAGGTCTGCATCTTAAATGAAAGAAACAAGGAAATCTGTAAGATGAAATGAATGGTAAATTGAAAGGAAATACAATCCGATGCTCAAATCAGACCTTAAGATGGTAATTTCAAATCTAATGAACACAAGGTGATAATCTGATGATTAAACATGATATCTAAGATCCGATAAACATCAAGTAAAAAAAATGCCAAAGATTGAAGCTTAGATGTTCTAAAATTTCAATCTAAAAATGGTTACCTTGGGAGAACATAAGATCAAATCTGAAAATGTCTACTTTAGACCTCAGATCCAATTAAACTCAACATGTCTAATATTTAAACTTTCAATAATAAGAGTAACAAATCCATAAACCAAACATGTCTAATGTCTCACCCATGACTTCAATGGAACCAAATAATCAAATTTTGATCTTAAGTATCCTTAAAGTTTAAGTCTTAAGAATCCACCAAGGAACAAATCCTTAAATTGAAATCTTCATAATCTGAAATCTCAAAACTTAAATATGAGAATTTAATAAAAATGTCAAATGGCATGAATAAAAAATGCATCTCCATAAAACACAAATCAAACTTAATATACTAAATTTGCATTCCATTGAGTTTATGGGGTTATTTCTCCCATGTGTTTATTTTGTGGATATATGGTTCCAATGTATGAGTTCTTGTGATGGATAATCAAGGGTGTTCAGGTATTTATGATGTAATTAACATCAAAACTTCACAAGTCTAATGGAAGGGTAAAAAAGATAATATTTTTCAAAGAAAACAAAATCTCAACATACATATTTTTATCTATATCATGAATTAGCTAATACCCCTATGAGATATTATATATTTTCATAGTTGTTAATGCTAAACAAAACGTAATCAAAATTCTTAAAAAATGAAAGACATGACTTTTTTATTAAAAAAGAGGTTATGTCAATACACTTTTCAATGACAACTTTCCTATAAACATAGAAGATGTAGAGAATGTTACAAGATTTATTGTAAATTATATTAGGACATTTAAATTTTTAGAAGTTAAAGAAACAATGAAGAGAGTATGCATGGCTTCAAGTTTTAAAATACAAATCACTAAGATAAAGCTATGAAATGGAATGAACTTAGGGGGTGCAATGACCCTAAGTTATAGAATAGAGCTATGCAGTGTGAATTAGAACTTAAGGGTGTATGACCCAAAGCTCCTTGTTCAACATCTTTAATCATGTGCTCTAAATCATACACAGAAGAGGTGTATGACCCTATATGTTATAAATATTTCAATCATGTAATGAACTAATTTGTAACTAGCTCACCGAGTTTTAAGAGGGCACATGACTCCTAATTGCCTCAATGTGAACTTAACATACTCTGATTGACACCAACAAAGACCGATGGGAAAATATAGCTCGGAAAGCATACGCTCTAAATGAAACACAGAAGAGGTGTATGACCCTAGATGTTCTACATATTTCAATCATGTAATGAACTAATTTGGAACTAGCTCACTGAGTTTTAAGAGGGCACATGACTCCTAATTGCCTCAATGTGAACTTAACATACTCTGATTGATACCAACAAAGACTGAAGGGGAAATATAGCTCGAAAAGCATATTAGAGATGTTGAGTTATTTGTAGAGAAAATCCAAGATCATTAATCAGACATCTAGATCCCACATAAAAACCAAATTATAATTTTTTCCCCATGCCTAGTTGACCGTGAAAGGAGTGGACTTGAACAACAGATAAACATGGTTCGCCGAATCGCGACCCCGCCCCGACCCAGTCGGTTTTGAGGCCGACTGACACGGTCCAAACCCCAAGACCCCGACCCCATAATTAATATATTATTATTATTATTGGCGACCCCAGCCGACCCCGTCCCAACCAGGGTTGTGACCCCAGCCGACCCGGGTCGGTTTGGGGCCAAACCGACCCGGTCCCGATTCACGACCCCACCTTCCTTGCAGATAACATTAAAAGTGTAATACATGTTTGTGCCAGCATCACAAGATTGAATAGAAAAGTGGCATTGATAAGTGAAGGCTCAACCGTTCTATCCATCAAAAAGTTATAGTTAAAATTGTCAAATGAGTATGATTTGGCATATCGGAGCCAAAGCTTCCAATGGAAAGGTGTATCAAAAACACTAGTAAGATTTTTTTGTATTATCCTTCTAAATTACTCGGACAAAAACTCAGTTCACTGCCAGCAAAAACAGTGTCATAAGCTGAAAAATTGTACACAATAATTAAAATAAGGGTAGTCAAGATACACAGAGAAACTACAAGTTAAAAAATTGAAAATGAGAAAGTTGTAAAGTAGAAGATAGTTTTTTCTAGTGTGCCAAAATATTTCCAAAAGGCAAGAAGATTGTGATTCAGGAGTGCTTTACAGATTTCTGCATGTGAGAATCAGGAAGATAATAGTTTTTAAAGAGAAAAGTAGTTCAGGAGAAGTCATAAAAAAGCAGCTCTTGGCAGTCTCTAGCTGTTGTAGTCTTCGTCGGCATTAATATTGCATAAATTGCAATATGTGAGTTATGATTACAAAAAATGATCTTGACATATTTTATTGACAATACAAGATGGTCAAATACATAACCGACGTCTCTGATCAGGTCACAAGTATTGTTGAACTATGTTCAAGGTTGTCAAAGAATTTGTGGATCTCAGTCAAAGGCACTTGTGTTGCCTCCAACCCAAGGAAACAGCAAATAGCAGGACATAATGAAGGTTGCCATCCAACTCAAGGAAACAGCAAATTGCAGGACATAATGAGAGTTGCTCTCCAACTCAAGGAAACAGCAAAGATATCATGGGAGTTGCCTCTTTAACTCAAGGAAACAACAAAATCGTAGGTCTTCTACGTAAGGTATAGTCTATTGTACTCTACCTTCTTCGTTTCTTTGTCCAGGCGAACATAAAAGAAGGAAAGATTCTCCACTGAATTCAATACTTGGAGTTGAACTCTACGAATACGACCAGGGCACCTTAAATGATTCTACATTCATTTAAGCAGCTTGTTCAGCAAAGGCACGACCCAGATTATTAGTTAATTAGCAGCTGCCACCTATATAAATTCACAATAAACGACCATCCCGAACTCACCAAAATATCTTCAGAATCCAGCTACCGGGATTGTGGCATTAAACAGCTGCCACATGTTTGATGTCATAATAACTACAGCCGCATGAAAACAAAAGCTAAGAACAACATGAAACCCAAGATTCTGGGGGATCTATAGCATAAAACGGAGTAAACCTATTCAATTAGTTAAGCCGGCTTCTTCCCAATGAATACGCATACTAAGGTGGAATCTGACAGATATAGAAGTTCAGGATGCAAAGTTAAGCAGGCATCAAGGAGGAACCCATCAAACGAAAGCAAGAAACGAAAGGATTTCACACAAAGAGGCAAGAAAGGAGAGACCTGCATCATAAACCAGGCTGGCCCTCGGGAGAGCGTTGGGTAACTCCCTCTTGGCGGAGGCTGGCTTGCAGGATGCCCCCGTGACTCCGCGGACTATCGCCACCCAGCAGCCGCACCTCCTGTCCTCTGCCTTCTCCCCACCCTCTCCTAAGTCGCCGCCCTCCCTCATCTCCCACACGGGCTTCTCTCGCTGCGCCTAACCGCAGAAGATCAAGAGGGGGAAGCTGGTCGACCCCGGTTGAAAGTTCTCTCCTACCATGGCGCGAATGGAGGTGATAGCCTGATAGGTGCCGCGGGTGGTGAAGGGACTCGATCCTCAAAGCGGCAAAAAGGGAGGGAGGCGAAGGTGGTGATGGGTCTTTTGAGTGGGAAGAGAGAGAAAGAGAGAGAGGAGACAAGAGAGGTTAGAGAGAGAAGGTGAGTTGGAATGGAGAGAGGAAGAAAGCAAAGAAACGAAGGAGACGAAGAATGGGAATGAGAGAAATTGGGAGGGGCCTCTTCTTCGTCGTCGTCATCATCATCATCCGTCATCTTTGCAATTCGCGAGTAGTGTTATAACCAAAAAGCGACTTTGCTTTCTTCCTCCTCCCCCACCTCTCTCTCTCTCTCTCTCTGCAATTTCCTTCCATCTCTTCTTTCTCTCTCCTCGGTTTCTCCGGGGATCATTTTATATTAACACCCAGCCAGCTGCCTGCTTTGCTCTTCATTCTTCCTGTTTGCTTCTGTTCAATAACCCACATCTGCTGAGCCACCCCTGCTCTCTCTCTCTCTCTCTCTCTCCCAAAAACAAAAATCTTGCCTTTGTACCTCCCCTCCTCCTCAAATACACAATTCTCTCTTCCCATTCGCTAGCCCATAAGAAAAGACAATCCAGCTGCCCTTTCTCTTTGCTCCTAATTGGCGGATATGTTTTGCAAAATACCTTGGGTTCTGATTCCTCCCCCCTCCTCTCTCTCTAACTTTACTTCCACTCTACTTGATTGGTGCAGCTCCTACTGCCGTTCTGGTTGGTGGGCACTTTTCCTTCTTATTTTTTTCCCCACCTCTCGATCTCCAGTCTTGAGCAGGCACCTGCTGCCAAATTGATACCTCCCCAATCCTTGCTTCTTTCAGCGGCCCTCAGTATTGTTAGCCACCAGACTTTGATTCTTCCTCCCCACGAAGCACTGCCCACCTCTGCTTTTACAAGATAGCTTCTATTTACGTTAAGCATCTTTGATCACCGAGGTTTGAAGTATAAAAAAAACAAGTGTTTTCAGAGGATGGTGTATTCTATATGACCAGTAAGGTACGGCTGGGTTACAGTGGATAAAAGTTCGTTCTTTCTATTCTTCTTTTCTTTTCTTTTTTGACTTTCTCCCCTAATTTTCTTGTACATCCGGGCTCCGGGTCCCCCGGGGAAGCTTGTACTGCTGCGCATGGTGAGCCCGATGGTTGATGGGGTCCACACAGATTTGAGCCTGGCCAACAGGAGCCCTAGTTAGGGCTGACGTGCCACCCCAATACTCCTCCTTACATGAGTTGCTTGCCACTCTCTTGTGGTGATGAGAGATGATGCGGTTGGATTAGTCTCCTCCGTTTAAACTAATCAGCTAGACCCATTTTTAAGCTGAAGTCCCTTCCTCTCCCCGGATGGGTGTTGCCCAGATGTTATCTTCATGTGTGGGTAGGATCAAGATCAAGCCTTTGTGATCACCAGCTGTGAGCCATCCTAGTTTCTCTTTTAAGCCCCCCCCCCCCCCCAAGGGGACCACTACATGTGTCCCTCAATCTTGAGCCCCTCCCTTTCAACACCCTTGAAGCAGCCACTGTCTTATCTTTACCACTTTCCCAATTTCGGTAAAGATTCCGTACACATCAAAGTTCAAACAAGATATTACCGGGGGGGGGGGGGGGGGGGGGGGGGCATAAAATATATATGTACTTAGTGGATATGGCATTTTTGTGTTAGTTTGATTTAGTTTAGCGGATAATCTATACTTGATTTGAGTTGGATATGGATACATATCGGATATCATAAGTTGGATAGTCTCTAGTTTTTTATTCAAATTTTAATTAAGCTTTATTTAACTAATATATTTAATAACATATAAATAGGTAGAAATAAATTTTAAAATATAAAATTTATCGTATATCTATTAATGTTAGCTAAGTATGCTAATATATAATAGGAAATGTGGAGGAGACAATTGTGTGCCCACTCTGATTAATATTCGAACAACATCCGGATAAACAAATACAAATTCAGATTTTATTCATATACTCGATTCCAAATATAAATATATAGATATATATATGTGTGTGTGTGTGAAACTATTTGAGCCACGTCAGATGGATCTCTACCTTCTCATTGGTGGATATCAGCTTCTTCTTTCTTCTTCGTCGGTGTGGTGAGATTGGACGCTATACATACATACATATGGCACGTACGTTGTCAGGAGTATACCATCCAAATCAGATTATCTGAAAAGCATATATATATATATATATATATATATTAGCACATGCGGAGAGGAGGCTTGATCGGAAAATCAGTCAAAGATCGCAGGCAAACGTCGACCCCCCTTTCGGGGAATCCTGTGCCAAATTCCGACCCCACCCACGTGGTTCCATCATTGAAGTTAAAAAAGAATTTCAACAGGAGACGCAACGCTAGCTCCTGATCAAAGGGCATGATCCCTTGTTTGAGACCCAAGCGTCATCATCTCAATATTGTTTACATACTTTATTATACTTCATACACCGGCCGGCGATGTATCCTCAGATCTGTAATAATGCGTGGGAGAGACGTACACCCTCATATTACAAGAAGGAAGGTTATTCTCTTGGGTGTTCATATGATTTATAATCTCTTATTTTTCTATAGGGCCCTCCAGCTAGCTAGATGGTGTAAGCATTAAGCATGGTCGCACTCCTAGGGAAAAAAAAGAAAAGAAGTTGTGGAATTTAAGCTGATTTGATCATCTTCTTAGACCACACAGCCTGGTTGATAACAAGTATCTATCAAAGTTAATTCTAAAATTGATGTGGGTAGGGACAAGAGGTTTAACTATCAATATTGATTTTGAAGATTGCAGTCCAAATAAAGTATTAGTTAGTTAGATTAACAGTGTCCTTTGGGACTACGGATATCGAAATTGATATGATATCATTTTTAATGCTCGACCGAAATAGAACATAACAGAATTGGTGGCTATGAACACGGTCCGATCAATGCGCCTTAAGATCGCCTTCAAAATTATTTTTACTCGTGCATCCAAACGATATTGCCGACATTTTTGAGGCCTTAAGCTGCAGATGCATCTAATTAGCTTTAATGTCTTGAAGTTGATATAAATCATTACAAGATGTATGACTAATATTAGCTTCAAATTTTGTAATACAAACAAGACATTGTAATTCAAGTGTTCACCCCTACTCAATTTTGTTGCTGATGCTCTATTCTCTAGAAATATGAACATCAAAATGGACACTCTAACCAAGCAGAGGTATTAGGGGGCAGCATAAACTATATGAAAGACAAAATGTGCACCCTGCATAGGGATGTACCCCCTCCCCAGTGGCACCGCCCACTAAGGGTGCTTGTACTAGACTAGTTCTCCTTTGCTCTGTTAATCAAGAGACTATACATCTCATCTTGGCCGCCATGTGCCCTCGGAATATCCTGAAAGGTGTTGCACAAGAGTTACAAAGAGACATGGTCATGACTTAGAGAATTCTTGCAGACGCTTACCCCTTCCAGAAGGGAAGAAATTGGTGCTATATATATATATATATATATGTACACCCACAGGAGCAGATAGTCCTGGGCATCTTTCATCGCATGGTCAATAGTGCATCTTATAAAAGCCACAATATTTATGATGAATAAAAGAAGTCAAAGTACCTGTGGCCGTCGATATAGATGCGAACATGCCCTTGTGCAATAATGCTTGGGCGGCTGTGTCGCATTGAGCATGCCGATGTCGGCCGTAATCCTCGAGGAGATGGAGACACAGGTTCAAACCCGCGTTACAACTATTGCGACAACTCTTCAAAAAAAAGACGGAGAATTATCACCCACTCCATTTAACAAAATGATTTTACCATTTAAAAAATTAGACATTCTAATTAAGCATTAAATTTGAAATTTCTCGAAATCTAATATTAAGAGGATATACTAGTACTTTGTTTAACATGAAAGGGTAAAAATGACATTTTCATTGAAAATTGGAGCGGGTGTGATGATATTTTGAAAAAACGGACGTAATGAAAAGGTGTTTTTGAAAACGGACCTAGTGGTAAAGTGGTTCCCTTAAAATAGACTTAGTGTGCATTTTGCCAAAAAAAAAATTCTATGTACTTGTTAGGTAAAGATGCACCGTTGAAAAGTTCCAAACAGGAAAAACAAGCCAAAGCCACAGCATGTACATGAAAACGAAATCCGTGTTCAAGATGACCGGACAGAAGCAGCAAAACCAAGGAGAAGGCGGGGTCCTCTTTGCGGAGCACAAAAGAAACCCTTGATCGTGGAGTGAACATCTTACAAAGGGCTTGTTCTATTCAAGCCAAGCCAAGGCCCTTGCTTGACCCATCAGTACTCCCGTCTTCTGATTGGATGCTGTGACGTGGGCAGACGTCAAGGGGGGGGGTCTACTTCATTATCTATGTTCCTAGCTAGCTAGGTCAGGCTCTCAGCTGATCAGCTCCCCATGAAGGAAGCATGATTATTTATGATTTTGTTCCAACTTCCCAAGTAAGTTGGTGCAGATCTTATGTTTGGCTCAGTTCACTGGATGATGGTGTGGTGTTGCCCATTTGATCTCTCAAAATGTGTGCCTTGTAGGATGTATGGGTTGTATGATACATTTGTATATATTTTCACGATAAAACTTATATTAAAATAAAACACAAGATAACTAACCACGTAAAAGTATCATGTTTGATGAGATATGATACAATCAATAGAGTGAAGGCCATGCATGTATAACTGTAAAAAAATTGGGAGACCAGTAAAAGAACTCTTTTTTCAATCCAAAAAATAATAATTTTCTTCGACACCATCATCTATTAATCTTGGATATCATGCTAGTGGCCAAACATCTTAGCTAGGCGCCTGATTGGTAATTGTATCTAACATCATCTTTATCCTTGTTTGTTTTGATCGATATTAATATAAATCATCAATAAGTATATTAATTTAACATAATATGTAATATTAATGTCCACACGTACGTATCAATTTTGATATCGATAATTTATCTTCTCCAAATATCAATATCAAAATTAATATAATTTCATTTTTGATAATTTAACAAAATAGTACATTAGAGATGATAGAACCATTCTCACAAGCTATGAGTACATACTTTTTATAATTCTCTTAAGCACCTGTGCTCTGCTCTACGTTCTCGTACGTCTGGGCGTTGACTAAGGATGCCTGTCTGTCCGAAAACCATACATATCTGAGACCTTTACATCCGACAATCCTTTGGCTGTAAGGTCAAGGAGGACCTTGTCTGGAAGAACGTCTTGGATCTAGACAAGTAGGTAAAATAATAAGGTTGTTCATCCTCAATGAATAAATGATACCCGCTGGAGGTTCAAACAAAGATGCCTGGGATTAGAAGTACATGGATTTTTATGTCAAGTGATGATCTCTTGAAATCCAATGGGGGGTGCTTGGTTGCATGATAATGAAGATTTTTATTTTAATTTTAAAAAAATATAAGAAAACTCGTTAGAAGAGATGTTCGACAACTTTGACAAGTTTATGTTTTGAAAGTGATTTTCTTCTTAAACAAAAAAGAGGGTCACACCTCTTTCTTTTTTTCTTGTGGTCTCCCACTTTATTTGATCATGAATGGTAATTACTCTTTTTTGTTATCACATCCCTCCAAACATGATAATTTTATGTCATAAATTTGTTCACTTTTTATTTTAATATAATTTTTTTATCGTGAAAATATACAAAAAATTATCGTGCAACCAAACACCCGAGTAAGATAATTTCAGATGAATCTTTGAATTTTTAAAAATACTTTTTAAATCTCTAAATTGATCTTACCTTGTTTCCGTGACGGTCTTTCCGTTAATAATTTAATTAAACTGATGTCAACTTCATATAAAATAACCAACACACTTCTCTCTCGTTCTGCTCTCTCCATGTCTCGCATATTTTAGTAACTCAGATATTTTTTAAGTCTTTTAAAATATGTTAATTCTGTATAAATCCTGCTAGAGAGAGAAAGATAGTACATGGTGTATAGAGATAAAGTAAAGGAAATATAAAGAGGAAAAATAGATAGAGAACATTTACACTACAAGAAAATAAGTTACTAGGGACGGCTGTAAGCCGTCTCAAAAAACCAAAAAGCCGTCGCTAATAAATATTAGCGACGGCTTCAAAGCCGTCGCAAACGCGTCGCAAATAACGCCGTCGCCAATAATATTCGCGACGGCTATTATGCAAAATCCGTACGTTTATTGGCGACGGCTCGTAGCCGTCGCATAAGTTATTAGCAAAACGACCATTTATTGGAGACGGCAAAACGAGCCGTCGCCATGATAACTGCGACGGAGCGAAACGACCGTCGCAAATGGAAAGCGAAACCCCACCCCCGAATTTTCTGGTATTGCGACGTACATGGCGCGTTCAATAAAATAGCCGTCCGAATATTAAAACGGCAGTAAGTCGCATACCGGAGAAAAAATTCCGGGACCCGGGTTCCGGAATTTTCTCACAGTATTGCGACAGGCATTTTTTAATATTCGGGACGCTGTAGCCGTCCCGAATAACTTTATTGGCGACGGTTATACAAAGCGCGTCGCCAATAATAAATTTACCGAAAAAAAAAATAATTTGATTGGCGGATTGGATCAATTATACGATCCAATCCGGAAAATCAATCATTCTTGAAACTTTCATAAAGATCTAAAATCGAGATCTACCAATCAAAAAAATTGATTTATATTAATAATTTCGGTGCCGGATTGCTCGTTTGAACTCGGAACGGACACGAATTAGGATGAAACAACACACATTAACATACGAAAATTGAAATTCACCAAATTTAAATTCATATTCACATACCATATTCGAAATCACATTACACAAAATGTTTTGATACGTATGAATAACATTCATAAAGAGTAAAAAATACATCTTAATCTATTCATCTTCTTCGTCTTCGTCTTCATCATCATCTTCACTCTCCTCGGCATCCCTCGTAGTCCTCGTCGTCATCGCCATTTACGTCCTCTGTTTGTTGGGCGGAGGATGCCCCGATGTGGATGGCACATCGGGAGTCGGGAACCTTTGAGTCAAGCCTTCAATGATCGGATTGAGGCGATCGAAATTATCTTGGAATGATTTGTTGGTTGTCCAATTGTTGTTTCAATGAAGTTATTTGTTCTTCGCCAACGTTCGTTGATTTCTCCTTGCTTATCGCCACACGATCTCTAAGCTCTCGAACTTCTTGAGTCGAGCTAGAAGCACCTCCGCTTGACTCGCCATACCAAGTGTGGCGAGTTTCACCTCGCCCGCCACATCGGATCTGTCCTGGTCGATCTCTACCAAACACGGATACGAAAGCTTCCTCCGCGGTGAGTGGAGGCTGCGATACCCCAGCATCCGAGGATTCAGATACTGAGGGATTCATCGATCCTTGCATATTTTACTATAAATAATATGAATAAAAATTAAAATCCTACCGTGATGAATTGTAGATTATAAATAAAAATAGGTTATGATAATCAATAATTACCATCATAAGACGACTTTGGTCATTATCCCGAATATTGCTCCATCGAGTTCTTCATGCGTTTGACTCATCTGGAATACCTCACGGACGAGTTGGAGTCGACCTTCTTTTCGTACCTTACGAAAAAATTAAAAAAAAGATAAAGGTTATTACGAATAAGAATCAACGTAATATGAAATTTTAAGTTTTGACTACTTACAAAGTCTCTTTCTAGCTTGGTGTATATTTGTTCTTCCTCTTACATGCGACATTTATTAAAATTCGGATTGAGGAACTTAGAGTTTTTGTGTCAGAGGCGGATTGCCCAATCAGGGCCGTTCGGGTTTCGATCGGGCAATCGGCAGTTGAGGAACTTAGAGTTTTGCCCAATCCGAGGCGGATGCCTCAGGCCGTTCCGGGTTCCGATCGGGCAATTCGGCAGTTGAGAAACTTAGATTTTTGGCCAATCCGAGGCCGGATTGCCCAATCCGAGGCCCGTTCCGGGTTCCGATCAGGGCAATTCGGCAGTTGAAAACTTAAATTTTTGGCCAATCCGAGGCGGATTGCCCCAATCAGGCCGTTCGGGTTCCGATCGGGCAATTCGGCTTCGGATTGAGAAACTTAGATTTTTGTGGTCGAGGCCGGATTGCCCAATCCGAGGCCCGTTCGGAGTTCCGGTCGGGCAATTCGGCCAGTTGAGAAACTTAGATTTTTGGCCAATCAGAGGCCGGATTGCCTAATCGAAGGCGTTCGGGTTCCGTCAGACGAATTCGGCCAGTTGAAAACTTAGATTTTTGGCCAATCCGAGGCCGTTAGGGTTCCGGTCGGGCAATCCGGCCGGATTGAGGAACTTAGAGTTTTGGCCAATCGAGGCGGATTGCCCAATCGAAGGCCGTTCGGATTCCGGTCGGGCAATTGACACGGATTGAGAAACTTAGATTTTTTGGCCAATCAAGGCGGATTGCCCAATCAGGCCCGTTCGGGTCCGTCGGGCAATTCGGCAGTTGAAAACTTAGATTTTTAGCCAATCCAAGGCGGATTGAAACTTAGATTAGGCCTTGACAATCCCGGCTACTAATTGTCTGATAAAAAAATTTTAAGCGAATCGAGGCGGATTGCCCGATCCGAGCAGTTACTTGCCCAAATCGAGGCCCGTTCGGGTTCCGATCGGGCAATCCGGCCGGATTGAGGACTTAGATTTTTGGCCAATCGGGCCGGATTGCTAATCGAGCCGTTGGAGTTCGATCGGGAAATCCGGCAGTTCAATGGGACTTAGATTTTTTGGCCAATCAAGAGGCGGATTGCCCAATCCGATGCCCGTTCGGGTTCCGTCGGGCAATCGGCCGGATTGAGAAACTTAGATTTTTTGGCCAATCCGAGGCTGGATTGCCCAATGCGAGCCCGTTCGGGTTCCGATCGGGCAATCCGGCCGGATTGTGGGACTTAGATTTTTTGGCCAATCAGGTGGAATAATTCATCCCATCTACATCCCTTATTCTACCATGTTAGTACAATATTAGGGTGTAAGTAATCCGTATAACCAAATTAATTGCAAGTAGAATAAGTTGAAGGATTGATCAAGCCCCCCCCCCGAGAGAGAGAGAGAGAGAGAGAGAGAGAGAGAGAGAGAGAGAGAGAGAGAGAGAGAGAGAGAGAGTGAGAGAGAGAGAGATCTTTTCCTGCAACCTCTTAGAGCTCCGGTAGAAGACCCTCAAACGGTGGGTATTCCATCTTAGGTTCTTCCTTTTAGAGGCATTTTACTCTCACCTCCGGCCCAACCGCTCCCACTTCCACATTCTCTGGACAAGCCGGTTCATTGCCAACTCCTTCCTAATTTTGTCATGTGATTGGCCACGTTATAACATCTTCCACTTGATCAACCATACCAAGTGATTTCCAATCACATAGTACACATGAGAATGTATCATTCCTATATTATGAGGCATGAATGTATTTTTTATGTACTCTTATTATCACTGAGATATATGTATATTACTATGCAGTTCTATTAACAGTGCTTGTATATACATTTTTATGTACCTTTACTATTAGTGAGATATATATATTCATGTACACTCATTATTTGTGAGATGCATATACTTAACTTTTACCACCCATGAATAGTATCATTATTCATGAATATTATCATTGACTCATATTCTTAAGTCTAGTTAAGGTAACATGCCTGATGAAATTTTCATTGTTAATATTCCAAGTAGTTGAGGGCATTATTTATCGTCTTTGATTTCAATCCCGTTACATCGAAAATCGGAATAACTATAAATACTCCGTTTCACCTCGGTGGTCGAGTTCTACATATTTTGCACCGGGAATAAAACGAAGCGACCTATTTATTACAAATATAACGTGAAAAGATATAATTACCTCACCACTGTGTTTGATAACGGTATAAAACATCTCTATTAATCTTTAAATTGATATTGATAAAAATCAACACAAGACATATAGTTTTTAATATCAACTTCAAAATGTTGATACGCGAGCAAGGTGTAACACGGTTTTGTTTTATTATTGATATTTTTTTTGTTAGGGCTATTTGGCACATATATGCTTTGTGATATATATAAAAAAAATTAAACGAAAAATTCGTTTGTTGAAGATGTATACCTCGAAAGGAGGTTCGATTAACCCTAAGTAGGGTTTAAATGCGGCACGAAAGGAGGCGGCGGCGGCGGCGGCGGCGGAGCCGGCGACACCCGCGGCGGTGACGGAGGTAGCTCTCCCCTCGAGGTGCCCTACGCGGGGAGGGCAAGCGGCGGCGGCGGCGGCGGCGGCGGCGGCACCGGCCATGGCGGCGGCGGCCCGGCGGCGGCGGCGGCGGGCGGCGGCGACCGGCGGCGGCGGCGGGGACCCGAACGGTGAGAGAGAGAGTGCGGCGGGGGAAGAAAGGAAGGTGTCGGGGGTTTTTTAAGCCAAACTTATTGGCGACGGCTTCAAAAGCCGTCGCCAATAACAGGATAAGTTATATTGGCGACGGCTTTCGCCGTCGCCAACAAAAGTCGACCGTCAACGGTCACCATGGATTAGTGGCGGCGGCAGGCCGTGCCAATAATATTATTAGCGACGGCGTATGAAGCCGTCGCCGGTTTTCCGAGGAAAAAACCCGCGCGGGCGTTTTACTGGGTATTGCGGCGGCAAGCCGTCGCCACTAATATTAGTAGCGACGGCGTATCAAGCCATCGCCGGTTTTCGAGGGAAAAAACCCGCACGGTCGTTTTACGGGTATTGCGGCGGCTTCGACCGTCGCCAAAACATTATTTGCGACGGCTATATTTAGCTGTCGCTATTTACCAATTATTAGCGACGGCGTTAGTTTAGCCGTCGCTTTTATCATTATTGGCGACGGCTTAAAAAAGCCGTCGCCAATAACCCGTCGCCAATGACCCAGTTTCCTGTAGTGTTAGGAAGAGGTTAGAGAGAGATTGACCCAATAAAAGAGACAAAGGTCAAAGAGAGAATATGAGAGAGAGGGGGGAGAGAGAGAAAGAGAGACCTGAATAGATAGTTCGGTAATTTACATATATAGCTCAAAGGTTACTAATTTCTTCAGCTGAGAACTCAACCGTATGAATCTATTACATAAATATATACAGCATTTATGAATTTAAAGTGAAAATCAAGAGTAGATGGCTGCTTGCAGATAGCTGGAGTAAAAATCTCCGGGAAGAGGATGAGAGACCAGCTGAATTAGACGGAAATTTTATTAATTCAAAGGTATGTTATAATACGTGGGTTATATAGATCCTACACAACGGACTGAATTCTCCACGGGGGACTCTAAGTCGATCAGTTGTAACATGCAGCTGCTTGATATAGCCAGATATACCTTGATAACGAGATAAACATTAGCCAATGTAACAGTAATAGTCTCCGTAATAGCTAGTGACGGTAACTGTGAAACTAAAGACTCTCCCTCAAGTTGGAGAGAATAAATGTTGTACCAGCTTGGATTGTAAGGAAAGAAATTAACTATCCTTCTTTACAATCAAATTTTTTTCTGTGTTTTGTTCTTTTGTGAAACACCGTATTGGCTCAATACAAATACACAATGTCTGGATCAATTCCGAAGTCTTCTAAGAGATACAAAAGTCATTGTGCCTCACATATACACTTTAGCAGATGAAAGAACGGGTGTATGTGAAAATGTTTGTTGTTTATTTGTGCGCCAAGGAATTGGAGAGTGGCTAATGTAGGCAACGAAGCCTGTAATAGATCTCTGAGAGTTTAAGGCATGCAGCCCAATGCATACACATGTAGCTGATCAATTTTGCTTGATGATGGATAAATATGTCACGGTCGGGTGTTCCCTTTAAAAACTTGACTACTCTTAGCACAATAGTATCTCTCTCGGATTTGTCATAAACTGACTCAAGGTATGCTAACAACATAATTGATATAGGGACTCGTAACCGTAAAATAAATCGATTTGCCAACTAAACTTCTATAAGCTGATGCATCCGTTTTCAATATTGTGCATTTTATGTTTTTTTTTCTAATGGAACTGAATTGGTTTTTCAACACATAAACTTGTATCAAGAAGAATATCTAGGACGTACTTAGTTTATTAATGTATATACCAGAGTTTGAGCACACGATTTCTAAACTCAGAAATTTATGGAGTACGAAATTTATGATGAAGTCATTTCCTATCACCAAGATGTCATCTACATAAACAATGGTAGTTGTAAAAAAAGCACTTTGTGAATATGTAAAGAGGGAATAATCAACTTTGGATTGTATAAAACCAACCCTTGTGATATCTATTGCTAGTTTATGGAACCAATCTCTCAAAGCTTGCCTCAACCCATATAAAGACTTATGTAATCAGCATACTTAATTATGTCCTCTGTGATTTAGACCCGGAGGAATTTTCATATAAACTTCTTCTTCAATATCACCATGTAAGATAAATATTATGCACTTCAAATTGATGTAGTGCCCAGCATTAAGAGCAGCCAATGATAAATAGTATCTAGACAGTCACTAGTTTAGCCACAGAAGTAAAAGTTTCATTATAATTAATATCCTCTATTTGCAAAAACTCTTTTACTACGAATGTAGCTTTATGACAAATTATGATGTCATCTGAATTGAATTTCAACTTATATACCCGTGTATAGTTGACATGTTTTTTTCCTTCAAGTGGTAACTGACTTATACTTCATGTTCCATTCTTATGCAAAGCTCAATTTCTTCTTGCATAGCTTTCTTCCAATCGAATGACTTATAGGCTTTGGAGAATGTGGTTGGCTAATGTGAGGTGGTAAGATTTGAAATAAAAAATGTACATGATAGATGAGTATGTTTATGTTACAAAAAAGAGTTCTGATCACCACAGTCCCTAAGTGGAAAGAGTAGCCATAGTCCCCAATCAAAAATGACCACGACCCCAGTCACTTAAGTGACGGTTTAAATAACAAGTTCAGTGAACCGCTACCAATGTCTTACTAACTCGTTATCCGTCGGTAACGAGTTGCATTAAGTTCGGTAGTGAATTAGTAAGACATAGATAGTGATTCAGCAACGGTTTAGTGACTCACTAACTCGTTATATCGACAGGGTTGAATGACTACCGATGCCTTACTAACTCGCTGCTTGTCACTTAAGTGGCTGGGATCGTAGTTGTTTTTGATGGAAAACTAAGACTACTCTCTCCACCCAAAGACTGAGGTGATTCGAACTCTACAGAAAATGACTAAGTGGGTATGGGATTTTATTTGGATTTGGCTCCTTAAATGAGGTGGTGTAATTTTGATGATAAGACAGTGGTCTTCTAATGCAGTGTTGATAGGTTATGGCATGTGTTTTGATGATTGTTTCAATAGGAGAAGGAATGTCTTCTTGACTTAAAATTATATCAGGTATGGAATTAGGAATTGAGTAATTTTTAGTTTATATAACACAAGTAGGAGTTGAGATATCTTAATTTTCAAATTGATTGTCTTGGTACAGGAAATGTTCTCATGGAAAACAACATCACAGCTAGAGAAATCTTGGTCCATGGCTTGGTCATAAAAGCGATAAGCCTTTGATACATAATTGGGAATATTCAATGAAGATGCATCGAATAGCTCTAGGATTTAACTTGTCATTCTCTAGATGGCTAGTAGAAGCAAAACAAAGACATCCAAAAGCCTTTAGATGATGGTAATTAAGAGGTTTTAGAAAACGCTTGGTGAAAGGAATTTTTCTATTCAAAGGAGAAGAATGTTTCTTGTTAATTAGAAAAGTGACAATTAAAATATAATCTCTCTGAATAAATTTGGGTAGTTTAGATTGAAAATGAAGACTCCAAACAACCTTTAGAATATGGCGATGCTTTCTCTAAACGATCCCATGTTGATGATAAGTGTGGAAACATGTGCTAATGAAGAATACCATTCTCTTAGATGGAGATTTTGAAAAAAAGCTATTTCATAATCAGTCTTTGTTGATAGATTGTTTTTGTTAAATTGTCTTTGAACATAGTTATGTAAAGAAAGAAATAGGGTTTACGCATAGGATTTGAAATGCATAAAAACAATCCATGAGAAGAGTGATCAATCGTCAATAATTGAAAGAAAAAAAAGTGAATATCATTTCCACTAGAAACATTGTGTGGTTCCCATATTATCAACATGAAACAAATCAAAAATATTAGAAGCACAAGTATTGCTCAAAGAAAAGAAATTCTACATCATTTTGCTAATAAGTAGGTTTCACATATGAAATCAGATTTTATTTGACATTTTAGAGAATCTCCAAGAGATGCTAATGGAGCATTCGAAGGATGCCTAAGACAACAATGCCACAACTCAGTTTCTTCGGTAACAATGGCCAAACATAAGTTAGTTTTAGTGTCGAGAGTGTACAAACCATCATTATCTAGGCCCTCCCCAATCAAATTCTTGGTCGCCCAATCCTGTATGATGAAATGGGTAGGAAAAAACAATAGAGCAATCATTCTGTTTCGTTAATATGCCGACAGAAATGATATTATATTTTGATTTCACAACATGTATGACAAAATTTAAATTGATTTTTAGGTTTATGAAAAATGAACCCAAAGCATGAATTGACATTTTACTATTATTCGAAAGTGTTATGCTCTTGATAATGGGAATGGTTTCATATTTACAAAGAGGATAAGGGTGTATATGAGCAGAAGTGCCTAAATCTAACATCTATGTGAGTTACTTTCTAAGTTCACATGTTGGGCATACTCATCGGATGCCATTTTATAAGCATTGACGATTGGCTAGTGCTTTTTGTTTGCGCGCATCTGACTGTTCTTTTTGAATAGCAGTTGAATATTTCTTATTTTTATGAATATTCTTGTAGTGAGAAAGAAATCCAATTAACCAACAGCATTGTTTTTTTAAGTGTCGTTGTAGATGATAATAATTGGAATGTTCTTTCAATTTCTGTTTCTTGAATTCTTTTGTCGACTTTGTTATCATGGTAGATGCATCGGTTGGTTTAGGATTGTATAAAATTCCCTGCACTTCATCTTGAAGTAAGAGAGAACAAGTTTTTTCAATTGTGAGTAACAACTCCATGAGTAGGATTTGACTTCTAACATATGAGAACACATCATTCAACCCCATTAAAAATAATATAAGTTTTCTTCTTCGGTATGAGGTTTATAACAAATCAAGTTCAAAACAGGCAAGTTCATCCCAAAAACCTTTCAAGTGTAGCAAAATATTTTCTCATGGGATCATTTCCTTGTTTGCCAGTGGAAATCGATTGCTCCATGGCATAAATCTTTGGTGTATTTGAAGGGGGACGGATAATGTTCCTTCAATTTCGTTCAAACTGGAAAAAGTCGTTTCACAATAGAGAACCGGGGGAATGATGTCGGAATACAATGAATTCAAAAGCCATGAAAGAACCATGATGTAGGCTCTATTCTATACTTCAAATGTAGGATCATCTAAGCTTGGTTTCAAGAAGCCATGGTTTGAATTCAGAGGCCGTAGCTTTAACAAATGCATATTTACAATGTAACCCTTCTACGGTTGATTTATAATAAAACCCATTTAAATCGAACAATTACAATGTGTATGGCACTATGCTTAACAGAGAGAGAGAGAGAGAGAGAGAGAGAGAGAGAGAGAGAGAATCTTGGACTTCCTCTACACCGGATAAGCATGAGCTCCTGTCCTTCAGCTTCAACAATTATCAACTGCAACAAGCCTATCTCCACCACTCCACCTAGATTCCTCAACCCACCAAATGCCAAATTATACTCTTGACCCAGTGCTTCCCGCATTTTTTACATATACCCTCATCACACTCTTGATTGCTTGTTGGCATATATATATAAATACATATATATATAGAGAGAGAGAGAGGGAGAGTTTGTTGGTATACATATTATGCTTCAATAAAGAGTCAGTTAGCCGTTGGTGACACAGGATAAATAAGTCCGACTTCTTATTTGAGCAGTTATAAATTGACCAAAAAAGAGAAGACTCGACTAGATAATGAATCAAATTTGAAAAATAAATTTTTACCGAGAATCTTTCTTAGAAGAGAAAATAAGATTTCCATTCTTTTCCTTGAGGCCCCCACCCTTCCCAGTTATACCCCACTCTTTGTGATATCATACCTCGCAGATCATACAATCTTATACCCTTAACCATCTTTTCAATTCTAGTTTACGAAATTTTATCGTGCATACACCAAATTATTGTGCAACCGAAAACCGTATCCCCACACAGCTGAAATGGCGAGCCCTTTCCCGCTACTAAAGGCTACCATACCTGTCCCGAAAGATGCAACTCCATTTTCAAGGTTCTCCCAAAACTCATGGGCTATCTGCATACCACAAAAAATGATACCCGGCACCCTATCATAATGTTAGCACTTAGCAGTATATATGATCAGCAAACACAGATAAAGCAGCAGCTCTCAGATTCCGTATCTTCATTTTCAGGAAACGACGTCCCTTTCAATACTTTGCATGGGAAGAAGCACAAAACTCTCCAGAAGTGAAGTGAAGAGAACCCTCCTCCTCCCCCTCAGCATTTCACATTTGAAGAAGACGGACACCTGCCAGGCCCTTTGAGCGGGCAGCAACACATCTGGCTGAGGACGGCCGAGCGTGTGGGACTGATCACAATAGGCTACGACGGTTGATTCACGGTACGAGGGAGCCGATATATCGATCAGAAGACATCCGGGTGGAATCGCCCCAGGATGGAGCTGCTGTTCTGAGCCCGCTTCAGGTGTGCATCGACAAGGCGTAGTTCTTGATCTGCACCGAGAAACCAGCGAGTCAGGCGAGGTGTAAACGAGACAGCTAACAACACCGGATCAGTCTTTCATCTTGCCTCAAGTGCCCTAATCTGCTCCTGGTATTGAGCCAGCAGCTGCTTCTGATGCTGCAACTGTTGATCCTTCTCGTCAAACACGTTCTGTCGCTCATGCTGGATTGCAACTGCTCGTTTCAGGATGTTGTCACGGAGCAGGCTCTCAACGTGCTCCTTCAGCAACATATTTTCCTACACCACACATATCTTGTCCATGTTAAAAAAATGAAGAAACAAATTAGTGCCACAGGAAATGCGTTGTGTGCTTATTGTACAGCTTATCGGCACCAAGACCAATTATGCCACGTTTCATGGTTTGGTAAGAATATCAAAAAATGTCACTGTATCAATTTTGATATTGACAGTTGCAGATGATAAAAGTACCAATATCAAAATTAATACAAGAGAAGATATATTACATATGTTTTGTTTGCACCAAGGGTTTCAATATTGATATTGATAGCCAAACAAACACCTGTTATTGATTTATATCAACATCCAATTCGAAATTGATAGTGACAGAGATGTTCAATATGATTACCAAACACAGCCTAAAATCACAAAGTCAACAAGTTGCCTGAAAGGTTTGGATTTATAGTGCAGTATTAATCTAGATCTTGACCTCGAAAGGCAGGTGTACTGATGCGGGACAAACCGGCTAATCCGGGCTAAACCGAACGGAAAGGAAGTAAACCGGCGCTAATCGCCATTAAACAGACCTAACGAACCCAAAATAGGCCCAAACCGGTCCAAACAGGTCCGAACCGGTCCCAAGATGGATTGAACCGGGTTAAACCGGCTCAAAACACCCTGAACCGGCCTGAACCGGCCGGTTCAGGCGCTGAACCGGTCTGAACCGGGGTGAACCGGGTCTGGGACCGATCGAACCGGCCAGACCGGCCGGTCTGGGCCGCGAACCGGCGACCGGGTGAACCGGCGCCGGCCGCGAGCGTCGGCCGCGCTCGCGGGCGCGTTCGTCCATCGGGGGGGGTCGTGGCAGCGCCTGGGAAGAGATCCCGCGGTGGCGTGGCCGATCTCCCGCCGTCGCGCCTTGTCATCGTGGCGACATCGTGGCCGTCCCACGACTTCGCAAGCCGCGACAAAAGGCCCCGCCCGAGCTCGCGATGCCACGTCCGCGCACGCCTCGCCCTCGCCCGCTCGCGTCGTCCTCGCGGAGGCTCGTCGTCGTCACCGTCCCGTCCGGACGGAGCTCGCCCGCGCGTGTCGTCCTCGTCGTCGTCCGGCGACCGCAGGCTGTGCGCGGGGTGGAGGAGGCAGGGGAGGGAGCCCGCGGTGCTGGTGCCGTTGCCTTCCCGACCGGATGGAGCCGAGGTCGACGCCGGGAGGGAGCAACAGGGAAATGAACCGCGGAGGGAGGGGGATCCGGGGATCGCCGGACCCTCTCCTCCCGCAGCGTCTTCCTCTTCTCCTTTCTTCTTCTCTTTTATCCGGTGGATGGGGAAGACGAGACTGCCGAGGAAAGCCGGGAGTCGCTGGATCTGCTTCCTCCGTTGCTCCCACGATTTGAAGAGAGGGACGCTGTACCGAGAGGGGGCAGCGCCCATTAACGGAGCATTCGGAGGAGGCCGAAATGATGCTGACGTTGAAGGAGGCAGCCGAGGAGGTTGAACTGAGAAGGGGAAGGTCCTTCGAGGATCGCCGGAAGCTCCTCCACGGAGGACGATGGGAACTGCAGAAAGTGGGGCTCGGTGCTGTCGAAGGAGAAGAAGAACCGAGAATGGAAGATAGGAGGAATGGCACGGAGGCCAGAGGATGAGGAGGGGGAAAGACTGGCCACCTGCCAGGTCCGGAGGGTAGAAGAGAGAAGGGGGGACATCGCCATGGGGGGGGGTGGAGAGAAGGACAACCGGGGCAAAGCCCCTACACAGGAGAACCAGGCCAAGGCCTCTTCCAAAAATTCACTATCGCTTGTATTCATCGATGGAGCTCCTCCTCTTATATAGAGGAGACTAATTACAGGACTGGACACTCAAAATAAAATATTTACGGACATGTCCATTTCAGGACTTGAAGAAAATATTTAAAAAAGACTCTCTAAGGACGTAGAAATCGACATTGGCAGGAAAATTAAACCTAAAACGACAAAACAAATATTTACAGACTTTTGTCCCCATCATTCTCTCCGACGGGGAGGAAACTCGACCTCGAGTTTCAATCCGATTTATTTATATACGGTCGGAAACGCAAGACTCGACTCGTGAGAACGAGTCGGTCCGGGCTCCATGCCAAGCGATGCGGGACAAACCGGCTAATCCGGGCTAAGCCGAACGGAAAGGAAGTAAACCGGCGCTAATCGCCATTAAACGACCCAAGAACCCAAAATAGGGCCCAAACCGGTCCGAACGAGGGTCCGAACCGGTCCCCGAAGATGGATTGAACCGGGTTAAACGGCCCGAAAACACCCCGAACCGGCTTTGAACCGGCCGGTTCAGCCCGGCTGAACCGGGGTGAACCGGAGTGCAGGGACCGATCGGAACCGGCCGGAGACCGGCCGGTCTGGGCCGCGAACCGGCGACCGGGTGAACCGGCGCCGGCCGCGAGCGTCGGCCGCGCTCGCGGGCGCGTTCGTCCATCGGGGGGGGGTCGTGGCGGCGCTGGGAAGAGATCCGCGGTGGCGTGGCCGATCTCCCGCCGTCGCGCCTTGTCATCGTGGCGACATCGTGGCCGTCCCGCGACCCCCCGCGCCCGCGACAAAGGCCCCGCCCGAGCTCGCGATGCCACGTCCGCGCACGCCCTCGCCCTCGCCCGCTCGCGTCGTCCTCGCGGAGGCTCGTCGTCGTCACCGTCCCGTCCGGACGGAGCTCGCCCCGCGCGTGTCGTCCTCGTCGTCGTCCGGCGACCGCGGGCTGTGCGCGGGGTGGAGGAGGCGAGGGAGGGAGCCCGCGGTGCTGGTGCCGTTGCCTTCCCGACCGGATGGAGCCGAGGGTCGACGCGGGGAGGAGCCGCGGGGAAATGAACCGCGGAGGGAGGGGGATCCGGGGATCGCGGGACCCTCTCCTCGCGGCGTCTTCCTCTTCTCCTTTCTTCTTCACCATCCGGTGGATGGGGAAGACGAGGCTGCCGAGGAAAGCCGGGAGTCGGCTGGATTTGCTTCCTCCGTTGCTCCCGCGATTTGAAGAGAGGGACGCTGTACCGAGAGGGGCAGCGCCCATTAACGGAGCATTCGGAGGAGGCCGAAATGATGCCGACGTTGAAGGAGGCAGCCGAGGAGGTTGAGCGAGAAGGGGAAGGTCCTTCGGGGATCGCCGGAAGCTCCTCCACGGAGGACGATGGGAACTGCAGAAAGTGGGGCTCGGTGCTGTCGAAGGAGAAGAAGAACCGAGAATGGAAGATAGGAGGAATGGCACGGAGGCCAGAGGATGAGGAGGGGGAAAGACTGGCCACCTGCCAGGTCCGGAGGGTGGAAGAGAGAAGGGGGACATCGCCATTGGGGGGGGGGTGGAGAGAAGGGAAACCGGGGCAGAGCCCCTACACGGGAGAACCAGGCCAAGGCCTCTTCCAAAAATTCACTATCGCTTGTATTCATCGATGGAGCTCCTCCTCTTATATAGAGGAGACTAATTACAGGACTGGACACTCAAAATAAAATATTTACGGACATGTCCATTTCAGGACTTGAAGAAAATATTTAAAAAAGACTCTCTAAGGACGTAGAAATCGACATTGGCAGGAAAATTAAACCTAAAACGACAAAACAAATATTTACAGACTTTTGTCCCCATCATGTACCTTGTGCAAGGTTTGTGCTGCTCCAGAGCTGGCATGAGCCATGATAGCTTTCTCGACGACCTCTAGCACAATAGAAGCTCGAGATCTGGCATCATTTACATCGGTCGCATTTATCATTTCCCTCACAAACAGGTCCATCCACTCTGATCTATTCACCGAAACATTGTTCACAACTGTGGTTTCAAATGCCGTATTACTACCATCAAAGTTGCCCGTAGCAAGAAAAAATATTCAAAATAAATATGCTAAGGAGTTAAATATAAATTAAAATATGGCTACTGCATAATTCACGTCGTTGGATAGATCACACTAACAGAGTTTAGTTTAAGAAAACACACATCGGGATTAAATGAGAAATGCATGGAGATAATATTAAAATCTAAAACAATTTGTTCATCTTTTCTCTATAGTTTTTATTAAATTTACAATGTAGGTAGGGCTGTAAACCGGTCGGATTCGATAGCAGAATCATCAGAATCCGATTTCGATAAGGGGTAAAGGGTTTCAATTCCGATTCCGATAATTTTGGAATTACTATGTTCCGATTTCGATCCAATTCTGATTCGGTAATCGAAATCGGATCCGAATCCAATAATTTTCAAAATATATATTAAATATTATTTTTTATTCAAAAATAAGTTAATAATTCACATATAATTCCTAAAATTTGATATTATCTTTCTCAAACTTTAATTTTATCATTTTATCAATTTAAATAATATATTTTATAATTTATTTAACTTTATTTTATTTAATTTTATTTATTTTTTATTAAAATCAGATTAATAGAAACGGAATCAACTGATTCTGATTATGATTCCAATAAGTTACCGGAATATCCGATTCTGATTCCAATAGTTTATAGGATACAAAAACAAATTCTAAACCCGTTAATTTTTATCGGAATCGAATCGAAATATCGGATTCCATTTACACCCTTAAATGCAAGTATATGCCTTAATTCTAATTATTTTGAAACCCTTAGACTACAGTGGTTTTAGTTTCCTATCCACTCTTCTTACATCTCATCTAACCATACAATATCATCTACAAAAATCATGTACCATGTCTACATTATATTATATATTCTTTGTTAATTTATCCATAACTAATACAAAAAATAAGGATTTATTACATAATACAGATGCGCCATGTAAACTAATTTAAACAACAAGATATCTTATTCCTCCAATAATTGTGCATATTGCTTCATCATACACATCTTTTATAATTAGTATAATATATAACATGCACCATCTTTTGCTCTGACATCAACCATAAAATACATCTTGAAATTTTATTACTGGCATTTTCCGAATCAATAAATGTCATATTACTCAATTTAACTCAAGTCTTAATCCCAAATTAATTGGGGCCGCGTATATGGATTATCTTTATTCGTTCATGTCAATTTTGACCTTCTTCGGAGACATTTAAGTCATCAACATCATGTTGAATTACCTTCCTCTATGTAACATTAGGTCTACCGCAGCCGTTAAAGTGCAAATTCAACATCCCATAACCAACTAATTGCGTTTCTTTACCTTCTGTTGCAGGTTGAGCGATAGTGTTGATGCCTTCAACAGAATCATTCACTACAAAATGAAGACGTCTTTCAGCTGCCCCCCAGCGAAGTTCGTTCAACTTCCTGATTGCAGAATCTACATCATTTGAGCAAGCCTCTAGTGTCTTTACCAGGAGCTGAAATAATTTACAGATAATTGTCAATTATCAAGTAAAAGTAGTTCCAACTTCCAACAACCTGAAAAGAGACAAATATGTCTATCCACCAGAAGGGATTACTAACATAACAAGTTAAAGCATCAACAAAAACAAAATAGGGCAGTGGAAAAGTGAGTAAGATTTAGAGAGGGTAAACAAAGTGAAACCAGACTTCCCCTTCAGCAATCGGTACAACAAACAAGGACAGGTGTACAATGATACGTGTTTACATTTTTTTGGATCGCATTATCATAGGCCATAGTCCATGTAACACATAAAGCAAGAAATATATAAACGAAACTTCTGTATGATTGTAAAAGCAAATCACCTCAAGATCTCCATAGTATAATACTGGGAAATTAGGAAATGATAAGAGCAAAGAGCATTCTTCACTTTTTGAGAGTGGCACAAAAATAGGACACATTCATTCATTGCTAACAAAAGGGAGTACAACATGAAAACATCAAACTTCATCTATCAAGAACAAAGAAACATCCATTACCGAAGGGCATGATCTTGCAAACAAAACTCCCAGGTACTATTAAGTTGGAGGTAGAAACCTATATTATAGAGCTCTTAAATTGCTTTGAGAACATAGTTGTCAAGGCGCCTGCCTAAGCGGCAAAGCGTTTTTGCAGCAGAGCCTTGCTAGGACACCTTGTTAGGGGCCAAAAAGGAGCCCAAGGTGCCTACCTTGGTGTCCAAAGCACCTGGCAAGGCGCCCAAGGTCCCATTCATGACTTTCTTTTTTCTTTCAGGGGACTTTGCCCCTTGGAAACCCCCCACAAAGGTTGCCTGGCTAGGTGCCCAAGGTCCCATTCATGGGTGCCCATTTAATAATAGTGTAAACATATTTCATTATCACTTAAACTATTATATATGGTTGAGATTTGTGATTATAAGTATATGTTGTATACTTAAAATTTAAGTTCTTTCTTAATCCTATTTTCTCTCTCACCTTGATATTAACCATTTCTCATAAAATATATATCAATACATTCATAATTACAAAAAATAAAATCATATCTACATAAATAAATAATATTAACATATAATTATATATTTGTATATATATACATATATATATACATCTAATGTCACCATCTTGACTGCTTAGGCGGCACCTAAGCAGCCACCTTATCGCCTAAGTTGATTTGGCACCCTTTAATGCCATGGGTACCTGGTCACCTTGGCAAACTATGCTTGAGAATGACTTGTAGAAAATGGTTTACAAGATAGAAGGTTCCAGATTGCAATCGGTTTATCTGAATTGGGATTGGTCATTCCTTTCATCCTAGCCAATCCCAGCCAAATCTAAGATCCAAGACTCCACCCACTTCTCTTTATAAGATCCAAGACTCCAGTTATTGCTTAAACTCTCAAATAAGCAATCAACAATATAATTTTCACTCTATAAAATATAAATAATTTGCATCCTGGCTCAGGCTACTTCCCCACCCCCACCAAACAAAACAACTGTGATATTCATATTTTCAACCATAGCAACCACCTAGAAAACAGAGGCAAGTAGCAATGTGAGAGATGGCCTTCTGTCGTTATGTATTTAATTACTTTGTTAACGAAATGTGGCTTTGCCACCTTTAAAAAAAGACAACTTGAGAGATGACCTTCAAAGAAATAAGGATAAATGATAAATGATGTTTAGCCCGAAAACACCAAATACAAAATTTTGAAAAGCCCATGAAAACTGAACCCTTACCTAAAAGTCCTTTTGATTGGGCCTTTTACTTACAGTTAGCCACCATAAAAAATGAGTTATTTTTAAGTTCCAGAAAGAGGACATTTTTACAGTCCCTTGTTACACACAACCCCAAAGTGGGCGCTATGATGGCAACAGGCAACCAAGAGTAGTGGAAAGCAGGCAGTGGCAGTTGGTGGCAGAAAGTGATGGGATCACTGGCAGGCATCAGGCATCAGTTAATGATGGTAAGCTGGATGAATAATGGGAGGGTGTGAGACATCTAAGATAAATATTCATAATTTTAATACTAGGGATATGGAATGCTCCACAGAACATTCTTTCTATAAATGTCTGTTAATGGCATGGACTTTGTAGAAGTAACATAACATTTGCCAGGGTTTTTCAGGAAGTTTTGAACTTTCATGGGCTTTCTTTGAGATCTCAGTGTTTCAAAGCCTTTTTGTTGTTAAAGCCAGTATGTAAAAACGAATACATGTTCACAGTTTCACACCCTCTTAGCATTCACATACAGAATAACCCCGATAAAGAATATAGAAAGAGGAAGACTGCGAGATGTAGACATGTACATGAATTGGTTTCCATGCTTAAGTAAATAATCGATAATATGGTATTCCATGTTTGCACATTTTGCACATCTAAGAAGTATTTGAATGCACTTTTAATACAAAATCATCCATTCGTTGATAAACTTAATAAGAAATATTTTCCATGGAGTTATTTTATCCAAGTGTCTCTAAATTTGTAGTTTTCCTTCCTATGTCTTCCCAGCACTATGCCAGATTTTCCTAAATGAAACATTTTCCCATCGCAGATGTGTTTCTTTGTTCGCCAATAAAATATTTGATACTTCCCTTCAATTATGTTTATTGAGAAGGAACTAGAAGGAAAAGGAAAACAAGGTTGATAAATGACTTTCCAAAATACACAGAGAAACGATCCATTTGACTACATCTGTAATAAAAAACAATTGGCTTTACCATAATTTAATAAGAATGATGAAACTAAAAACAAACAAAGGTATTTGTCACATTTTTCCTTTTGTCTTGAATTTCTCATACAAGTATCCCTGCTGCATTTTCAAATTGTTTCAGGAATGACTATTTTTTATTTGGCAAATGCATTTCTTAGCATAGTTTCAAGGCTATTAATGTGGTGGAAATTGTCACCTTGTTACTTTGGCAATAAGGCTAGGCACTTGACAGCGCCTGCCTTAAATGCATAATAGATGTTTTTAACAAGTCATTGAACATATTAAAAACATAACATTAATTTTCTTTGATGCACAGGAGAAAGTATTTGTAACAGTAATAATAAAGATAAATCTAAAAACCATATGTCAAGAAAACATAGATTACAATATGAACTATGATAAACTAAAATACACAACTAGGGTATAATACAAATCCTAGAATCAAGATTACAAATATAACTAAAGATGTAGAAACAAAATTTGAACCTGAAAGATTTGAAGAAAGAAAGATCATACTCTTAACACAAACAAACAAAAAGTAAAGTCTAGGTCAACCTATAAAGTAATAAGCAATTGATGTCCAGACAATAATGCTGCTACAAAATTTTCCCAATGATCAAAACTATCTAACTAAAATTCACCGAACTAGCCCTACGTGTTTATTTAGATACCAAAAACACGTGATAAACAAGCGACTTCTTTCTCTCAGCTTCCCTCCCGAGAATTAGGCAACTTGAAGGCTCATAATCGCCAAAATTAGAAAGCTCAAAATCGTCAAAGTGAGCACTTACAGCCTACCTACCAGGGCACTGCACCTCCTTGCCTTAACAATACCTTGAAAACTATGTTTCTTACGGCACACATATACTGCTCAAGAAAATATTTCCTTCTAAGATTTAACTGTCACATAATTAATCGACTGTTCATTTTCTTGTTATATTGGCAGTGGCATTACAGATCTTCCACACAGACATGTATAGAAATGGCATATATAAACTGAAGCCTAAGGGTGCAAATGTGATTTTCTCTTTTTGAGAAGAGGTCGAGCTCTTTGACTGGGTTGTCCTTTTCTAATGAGGTTTCTTTTTTTCATACTCTTGCATGTACTTCAAACAAAATGATACATATACAAAATTATAATTACTACTTAAATATGATTTCATCAATTGTCTCTAATCACCTCGGCAGCCATGTGGAAAGATGATTCTTTGGTTGCTTTATCCACATCAAGCCATGAACAAAAGAAAAGTATTGCAGAAAAGAAAAAAAACAGCCAACTGGATTTGCACAAATCTGGATCATCCTAGGATCTGCTAAAAATCAACCCTGAATTGGCAAGATTGCCTGAGATTCCGGGGGTGCCAATCCTTAGGGCGAGTCTAGAAGGGGAATAAATTACACCAGAATAACTAATCTTGAAAGAGATATAGAATAAGTGAAATAACTAATCCACTTATTCTATAGTTGTTTGGAAGTGATTTAACTTAATCATAGGGTAAGTGGAGAAAATACAGACATGTATTGGCATTTATAATACAGCATAAATAAATATAATATTTTATAAAATAAAAAATAAAAAATCTAATTTAAAAATATATAATATATAAAAACTATTTTATTAATTAAATGTATTGTTTAATATGTTGTTTTTATCATATTTATGTAGGGCTACAAACAGGTCGGATTCGGTAGCAGAATCACCTGTAGTTGATTCCATTCCAATTTCGATAATTTCGGAATCACTATGTTCTAACTTCAATCCAATTCCATTATCAAAAGTGGAACAAAATTTGATAATTTCCCAAATACATATTATATATTAATTTTTATTTAAAATGAGCTAATAATTCACATTTAATTATTAAAATTTTACATAATATCTTCAAAACTTTATATTATCACTTTATATATCATATTTTATAATATTTAGTTTTATTTTAATTAATTTTATGTATACTTATTTTTATTGATATGTTCAACTGATTCCGTTAGCTTCAAGGATACAAAAATAAGTTCCGAACTTATTAATTTTTATCGAAATCAAATCAGAATTTTGAAATATCAAATTCCATTTACACCCCTATAAATATGTAATATAATATTAAGCCTATTACTTTATAAATTTTATTTAACATATAAAAGAAAAATAATTAACCAACATATAAATACTATTATGTATGATAATATTTAATATATTATCTTATCATATTTACATAATATATAATATGAAATAAAATAATATATAATGCAGTATATAATACAAGACTTTATAAAACATGTTAGATGTTAATATATACATTGAATATTATTTATTTATTTAATATTATAGTATAAAAAATTAATGTATAAAAAATTTTATAAAAATATTTAGTATATTTTTATCATATTTTACATAATATAATACAATATAATATGAAAAAAATAATATTAATCTACTTCTCTCCAGTGGAGTAACACCCCTTGCATTCAAAACTATTGAAAAAAATAATATTATTGTATAATATTCTTAAGTATATAACATCACAATATTTAATATATTTTTATCATATATTATATTATATTATATATACATATAAAAATTAAATTAATTAACTATTAATCTACTCCACACCACTGAAGTAACACTCCATACTCCACCAGATTAGGTGGAGCAAGGGGTGTAACTTACCTCTGCAACCAAACCGATTGCAAGGGGGTTAGGTGGAATAAGCGGCATAACACTGTTTATTCCATGGCTTATGCCAGTTCCAAATTGAGCCTTAATGAATCAACCTTGGACTGAGCCGATCCTACAAACCATGCCCCATAGAGCATTGTCTCACCTCATGCCCATGGAATTCATATGATATTAAATCAGTAACATATTCATAAGGCAAGGAAAAGAGTAATGCACTGATAGTATTGCTCTATTGCATTTAACGCTTTTAAGACGCATTTTCACGTATGAACATAGTTATTCCATATTGGTCACTTGTATACTGTACAAATTTGGTAGATACTAATCTAAATTATAACTGGAAAACCTGAATAGTAGAACTATTAAAATTTTGTTATAATAATAATACATCTATACACTTGACTTATAAATGACATCTCATGGGCCACAAAATTCCAGATCCTCATTCCAGAAATGTTAGCAAGTATATTCTAGTAAAAAAATGTTTGTACACTTAAAAAGAAACATGAAACTAATGTATTATAAGAGTCTTGAGAAGAAAATTCAATTCATGATGAAGAACATTAACAAATTTTCCCGAACCAAAAGAAACTTTATGTACAATCTAAGAAGCAGGAGAGATTTTCCATTATTTACCAACATGGAAAACTAAATTGCGAAAGAAGCAAGAATGATGCTGGCACCTTAAAATGATTATAATAAGGAGCCATGAAAAATGTAAAAAATAAATCAACAAATAGAGATGCTGTCCCTGCAGCGATGGTATAAACCAGAAGATAGTCCCTGCAACCACCGTTATAGCATGAGAAACGGAGGTGCAAAGTGTAGCGATATTGAAAATAATAATCAGGGCATCAACATTACATGTCAAAAGTTTAACACGAGGAGAAGCACAGAATAAGGGGTGGAAGAGTTTTCTGCAACTATAGCTACAAAGTCAGAACAACTCAGGGGGCCATATATGCACCATGAAAGAAGAGAAGATGCCATATTCCAGTTTCCAACCCAATTGGGAAGGGTTCGCATCTGGTCAAGGCAACAAGCCAAGACAGAATGGAATTTTTGAAAAAGACTACATTTTTTAAAAAATTTGTATCATGGGTTAATAATAAATTCGGATAGGAAATGATGAACCAGCTAATCCAGGGAAACCGGGAAACATCACTGAGCATCATTAGGCAATCACTCAGCGATTTACAAATGGCAGCATATCAGCTTAAATGCAAACTAATGCATACAGTCAAACAATCCTTAACAACAATAGGAAGATCTGCAATAAATGAGTAAAAATAAAATTGTGAAAGGGAAGGTCCCTAGAAACTAGAAAAGACAATGATAATCAGATAATAAGGTACAAAATTGTTTGCTATGCGAACTTCGGATGGCAGAAAATAGATAATAAGTAAACGAAGTAAACAATAACATCATTATATGCACAAGGATATGCTATATAGTATATACTGTCTTTCCATCATAGATAACCAATCTATTAAGATAATATTACAGTCCAAAATTTTAGAGAGACACAAGTTTGATTACAACTGCAAAATGAATACAGGCATACTAAACATGACATGTACACATTAGATGGTTTTAAGAATAAAAATAAACTAAATTTTATCATTTTATTTTTCAGGGAAAAAATGAATCTATTCCATATTTTAAAAGACTTGACTAGAATCTAATTTAGTTAAGTGGATACATAATGGATCCAGCCGGATCAGCCATGAATAAGCCAAAAGTCAGATGGATTTCATAAATTCCATCAATTTTTAAATTTTATATCGGGGTAATCTACCCCTACAATTAGACCTGTCAGCACATTTTTATCTGGGTTGGCACATTACATAAACCATATATTAGTAAAACAAAATTCAGACCAGAAAACATGAATCCTATGCAATAAACAAGTCTACTGCTTCACTGTTTAGGCAGTGACAAAAGGCACTTAGGCAAAGCAATAAAAGTAACATTCAATCCCAAAGAGCATGCAAGGGTGTCAAGAAAATAAAAAATATAACAATAAACCAAAAGATCAATTTCCCCTTGTAAAGGAAGAATGAAGATAACGCACAATATGAACAAAACTATCAGTCAAAACTGATCTTTAATAGAATTCCCCATGCATTTACTAACAATTTCAACCACCTAGCATGTGATTCTTGAAATTGATAAAAGTTCTCAAGCAAACGTGGATCTAGCAGCCAGCAAACAAACATTACATGCGATGACGGTGAGCACTACTGAATTTATTGCAACAGTGAGAGGTTACTATAGGCATAGCAAGCGTGTCAACTGCTCTGAGAGATCTCGTACAGGAAAGTGGTAGCTCTATACAAAAATGTGTGTACTTCTTAGGCGGGCATCGTAGTTCTTCCTAAAACCACCACATCGAGAAATCAGATGCGCCTTTCTCTTTTCCTCTCGATTTTTCCCAAACAGGTACGCAAGCATGCAGACACGATCAGCACCAAACGAACCATGATAAACAAGCACGCAGACCTCATCATTACAATGAAGATGAATAAATTAAATATCCACAGCACGATGCATTTCAAAAAGTTTTCTGCCAGTCCTATCCGATTCAGAACCAAAAAAAAAAACACACACACACACACACAAGTCTCTCCACTCCGCAAGCAAATCCTAGATCAAGAACACACACACACAAAAGAATAAGAATAAAAAAGAGACTATGGTAGCAAACCTGATCATCCATATCAGGGAAGAGAGATCTGAGATGGTCGAGGCCCGCCAAGTGGCTACTAGCTAGCGCCGCCGACGGATGGAGCTGCATAAGCCGCCGGTGTCCGAGAAGGCGATAACAGGGTAGGTGACGCCCCAAGGCGGGCCCTCTTGGAAGCTGACAGCGGCGGAGAGGTTACAGTAGCGCCGGCGCCGGCGGAGACGGACTGGTGCAGCTCTTCGAAAAAGCAGTAAGACCTCTTCCCAAGCACTAGGGCAGACATGATGCGCCACCTGCAAAGGGAAGCGATGAGAAGAAAAAGAAGCAGCAGCAGCAGCAGCAGCAGCAGCAGCAGCAGAAGCAGAAACACCTCTCCCTCTTCCTTCCGATACGCCAGTTCTCTCACCGTCCCTTCTACAACTATATCTGCCCACCGAGCACCTCCTTGGCGATGGAAAAGGGTGCGGATGGGACCGTAAGAAGGATTTCCCATCCTGCTCGTCTCGTCCGCTTTTGCTTGTCAAGGAAGCGATCACCAAGAACGGGCGAGCGAAGTATCCACCCGAAGGAGAGAGAGAGAGAGAGAGAGAGAGAGAGAGAGTGCGGGGGAGGATAGACCGGCAGAGTATATATACAATCGTTTCGACCAAAAATATATATATATACAATCGTAAATACTGGCAAAAATTATATATATAACCTTAAATGGAAATTTTTTATATCATTTAATATTAATAGAGTGTTTGATTACACAATAATTTTTTATGATAAAAAGTTATATTAAAATAAAATTATAAGATAGCCAATGACAAATTGTTATCATATTTTGAAGGATGGAATGACAAAAATAATGATAATCACGTATGACTAAAAAGAGAGTACCACGAGATAAAAAGAGAGAGAGAGAGAATCTCTCATCTTTCTTGTTATTAGACAACAGAATATATTTAAAATATAAATTTTTAATAGTTGTCAAACACTTTTTTTAACAAGGTTCGTTACATAAATATAAAATTGTAAAAAATTTCAATTTATAATTCAACGTAATATCCCATAAAGTATAAAATATTTCTAAGTACATTAAAGTCCAATTTTTCTCGGGGAGTGAGACTGATAAAGCTTAAATACCATGGTTAATCAAATTCAACCAAATCAAGAAGAAATGGCTTAAAAACCCAAAGCTGTCTATTTGAGAGAAGGGGACGGGGGTTAAATTTATTTTTTTTAATTTATAAAATCGACCTTAGTTATATCTTTTACCGTGAATATAATTAACGATGGGTAGTTATTGTTCCCATTTGTTCTCGGAATGCTCCGTTCTAAAATGCGTCTGGGGCGGGGTGTCGTTCGGTATCTTTTCTTTTGCATCACAACAAGAGACTGCCAATTTAAATTACTTGGTTCCATCGATTAATTAATATATAAACCAAACACGTTTGTCTTAAAAAATTACTTTGAAAGCTACGTTACGAGAAGAAGGTAGCCTTTTTTAAAAAATCGAAATTAAGATAAAAGCAAACACTACCCGATCGAGTTTACAAAATCAAAATACTAGAATAGCTAGCTGAATGATGTTGATCTACAACTAAAATTAGGACCGTTTGAAGATGGATCCGCTAGTCGGAAACATGGCTCTCCAAGAAATTACATATCCGAAACCCGAAAAGCACCTATTCATCATCGTCTGTGTTAGCGTATTTTAGAGTGGTTTCTGGGCTGTCACACGGGCGGTATCATCCGCGGAATCGGTTCATTCTTGGACCCAATATCTTTAATTTTTTTTGGACACTCTGGCTTAACGGCCAGAGACGCGCTGCTCCGCGTGCAAACGAGCGATCGAGTTCCAACACGATCGTCACATAAAGCTGCCCCCCCAAGACAGCTGGGCCAGACAGCCCGTTCAAGTTGACACTCGAACCTGCGTCCCGTGAGCAGGGGTGGTGCCCATCGACCTAAGATCGATCGGCGGATCTGTTTAGTTCAATTTTAGTTCGGAGTGTTTACTACATCAGTTAGAGGGTAAACATGAAATTAGGGTTTCACTTTTTCAAATTGAGCATTACCAAACACCGACCAAGTGCCCCCCCCCCAAACGGGTGCATGGTTGCACAATAATTTTTATACATTTTTATAATACAAATTTGTATTAAAATAGGATTTAAGATATCTAAAAACAAATTCGATGAGATTTGATAACAAAAAAAAAGTGGAGATCACGTACGACCATAAAGAAGTGGGGACCACAAAGAAAAAAACCTCACATTTTTTAGAGAAAGAATTCTATGTAAAAACATATTTTTGTAATGATTGTCAAGCACCCATTTCAAACAAGTTTTGCTGAAAAAGCATATTCTTTGCAATAAACACTCGTGCAGCCAAACACACCCCCAAGAGAATTTTGCCGTCCTTCACTTAAGTCACCTGCTCTTTGTATTTTGTTCCTTTTTATAAATATAATAAACTAGTTTCTCTGTTCCTTCGCTCCAGCTAGCCTCATTCCCTGTTTTCTTTCTGGGATGATGACTTGGAAGAAAAGGAATCGTTTATGGCATCAACCATTTCATTCATCCGTGGAAGTAACCGAGACAAACATGGGCAAGAAAGCCCCATGACTAACTGAAACAACACAGTCCCTCCACAAAAAAGGCCTCATTCCACCCCTTCTTCCCCAACCAGAATTCCAGAGATGAAAGATATGCAACATAGGCACTGCAATCTGATCATATTGAGGAAAAAATCATACTACAAAACTGAAGCTTAAAATTCCCAATTGATTATAAATAGACCATCCTTCGGCCATTGGCAATAGCACACTGCCTGATCGATCGCTCTGATTATCATCTATACATTGGACGAAGAATAGTGGAACAGAGAGAGGCTTAACATATGGTGTCCTGTCCTCAATCAAGCTGGCAACGGCTCCTCTAAGACTGCAAATTTTATCAACACAGAAGAATCAATGCAGGTATTATAGCAGAAATGTCATGCAAACTAGAACAACTTGGATACTGAATGTTGAATGTATTAGAGGTGTAATGTATTTTTTTTCTTTTGGTTAAAAGAGTAGTGGAAATAATTTCCACTGTGGAAATGAAAATGCTTAGGTGATTTTCTCGTAAGTATCATCAGGATAAACTTGATACACAAGGAAGAAGGATTATTGAACCACCAGTAGCAAACGGATCACCAAGCTACACGTAGAGTAAGCTAATCCTCGGAAGGTCAAAAGGTCAAGAACCAAAGCAATTGTCTGATTTATGTTGTGCTTATTAAATAGCACGTCGAGAAAAATTTAAGAAATAGACTTTGGCCAATGGCTGTCTACTGCAGCTGGAAGAACAAAAACAGAAGCTTTGCGGTAGTGGCATAAAGCAGTTTATGAATAAGTGCTATTTGATCTAGTATATCCAGAATGAATATCCTCCTATAAGACATTCGAATTGGTAGGAATTTATCAGTTTAGCCACGAGTCACCCGGCAAACATATGAAAACATGCAAAGATGGGAAGTAGATGAAAGTTCTATAAAGGTAAACCTCTTGTGGCCTTGGCTGCTCTTCTTGGCTCTGCTTCACCATCGTGAACAAGTTTAGGCACCTCAGGGATTGTGGTGGGTACATCAGGGAGTACAAAGTCTTCATCGCCACCTTGAACTATCTCTTGTTCCCCTTCTTCAGCTTCTGCCACGGACTCCACCAGCTTAGAATCTTTAACTCCTGCTGTAGCCACTGATGGAGCAGTTGGTAGTGTTTGAACGGTCATCTGTCATGAAGAAAATGCATTCCGCATTAGATGGAAAAAAGATAGCTAGTTCCAAACGTTCATAACATAACACTAGATTTGATGAAAGGAACCAAAATAATCCTTATCAGGAAAGGCCAATTTACTAGGACATCAGCGCCTCAAAAGATAAGCATGGCAACACAGTAAGGTTGATTAGGCCTCAAAAATTAAAGAATGAAATCAAGGGTAAATCTTTGAACAGATGGTGAAAAGTGTACATAGGTTGATCTAGAAAAAGCATGTGTCAGAATACCCTTGTCTTATTTGCAAGTACGTGATTACATACATAAAAGTAATTAACCAGTGTCACACTAACATTTAGGGGGCTTGCAGGATACTTCTGTGGGGGATAGCAAGAGAAAGGTACAGTTAGGAACAAAAGTTGATATGTAAATAGAAAGACAGTTATATAAGTTGTGAAAAGCAAAACCATAATGATAAAAAGATGCAATAAGTTAAATAGGGTTTAGAAAAAAATGTCATCAAAAGTTCAGATGCTCTCCAACTCAGCATTAGTTAAGCAAAACCAAAAATTTTGATACTTCAGACATTGAAAACCTCAAGAAACCTAGATAAATACTGAAGAAATTGTTCCACCAAACGGTCAAGGGGGAAACAACCATAAATTGATGGCAATCATGATTTCTTGCCTAAGCATATAAAGTCTTGCTATGAAACATGAAGATAAATGATGGCCAGATGAATAATGGAGAAGATTAGGCACAGGGATAAGCTAGCAATATAATGAAGCGCCAGGAATCATGGCTTTTCCCTCATGCATTCCTGAGTGGTTACACTTATGTTAGAAAATAGGACAATAACCGTACCTCAGCTTCCAAGTTCTCAAATTCTGCCAAAACAGCTTCCTCATCCTCTGCAGAGAGACGTTCCCCTAGGATGGCATTCATTTCCTTGAACAGAACAAAAATAATTTAAAATAAATTAAAAGCCAAAGAAAAAAAAAGCATCACAGAAGAATAGAGACAGCCTATTCCCAAAGAAAACCCAAATTCCATTTCAATGCACAATGGAAAAAAGAGGGATGTGTTAGTTTTACAACCAACAAATAAACTTAAATGAAAGCACATCACAGCGAATAAATCATGTCAATTAGTAAAATCAGATTCACAAGGGCTAAGAAAACAAATAATAGATGATGTCTGGTAGATAAAATGCAAACTAGATGAGATAATAGGACAAGCCTACCCAAATGGAAATCTGAATTTTTATTCTCTTTAAGTTACATTTCAACATCAACAAACACAGCATTAGATTTTTTTTATTTACACTCATAAAAGATACGGTAATCATCTCCAAAACTGGGCCTTGCTAAATCGATGTAAGGTTCAGTCATATTTATCCTTTTTGACAAGGTTCAATCCATACTCTTTGGAGACGTAAGATAGAATTGGATGAGATACAGATAACCAGCATGGCCCCTGTGCAAGGATGACACAAACAAAAAAGGGATCCATACAAATGAGCTCCATTTTAAAGAAATTTTGACAAACCAAAAGACATAAAATTAGAGAAATAATTCAAAGAGTAGACCTGCCTAGATCATAGAGTTCATAGGAAAAATGTGACAAGATGATGTGGTAATGAACTTTACACTACACTACATGGATTGAAGTTTGGAAATGCCCACATAATGATGATTGGTGATCCCAATCTGGATTGGATTGGTTTGGATTGTGGGTGAAGGTACCAATTTGGATTGGCTGGTCCTACAAAACAATGCGAGAGAACCCTAGCTGTTTTTTTGTTTTTTTTTTTTGAAGGTGACCCAGGCCACAGTATATTCGATAAGAGTAAATGACCATAAAGGTCAGGAAATTACAGAGGAAGCTTAAAAGTAAAACCCTTACTGAGGTTGGGGGGGGATTACGACAGAAAGGGCTTTAAACACAACAGTTTCTCTTCAACCAAAATCAAATCTAGGTGATGCCCAGAGTAGACCTGTAAACGGATCCTTCTCGGGTCTGATTTTTTAAGATCCGAATCCAAACCCAATAAGATAGATTCGAATCCGATAGTAAAATCCTATAGGTTATTAATCTCGGATCTGAACCCATACCCGGATCCGAAATTATTTTCGGATTCGGATGCACCCGTGGATAACCCATTGACGATGGTAGAAAGCGTACCCTGCAAGCCCCCCGCGCTCTCTCTCTCTCTCTCTCTCTCTCTCTCTCTCTCTTTCTCTCTTTGTTACTTCGCTAGGAAGCAACAGCGTCACCGCCGAGCGGGGAGGGAGTCACGGCCCACGGGGCTCGCGGAGGGGGAAGGGGGCCTCGCCGGTGGGATGCGCGCGGGGGATCTCGCCGCCTAGGGGGAAGGGACACTCGCCGGCCAGCTCCGCATCTTCAGCACCGACTCTGGCATGGCTGGCTTCGGCTCCGCCATATCCCCTTCTATGTCCCCAAGTTCGTCGACTTCCTCTCTCTCGTCGGCAGCAGCATCTGCTTCTCCCTCCAACCCTGCGGGGACAGTGTGGTGGGCACAGGTGGAAGGGAGAGCTTGCTTGAAGGTGCCGCCGGGGGGTTCCGAAGAGAGGGCTTCAGATCCTATGGCTGCGGGGGGCTCGCGGAGGGAGAAGGGGGGCTCGCTGCCCGGGGGCTCGCGGAGGGGTGATCGCCAGCGAAGGGGGCTTGCGGAGGGGGAAGGGGGCTCTCCGACGGGGTTCACACGGGCGAAAGGGGCTCACTGTCGGGCGGGGTGGGGGTGGAGGTTGTAGGGCTCGCAGAAGGTGCTTGCCAGCGGAGGGGCTAGCCGACAGCAGGGGAGCTTGCGGAGGGGGAAGGGGGGCACTTCGGCGGGTGCGCGCGGTCTAAGGGGGCTCGCTGCCTAGCAGGGTGGGGGGAGGTTGCTGTCGAAGGCTCTGGGCGGGATGGAACGGGTGCTGCCGGGCTCGAATCAACGGCCCCTGGAGACAGTGGAGGTAAACGGGTTCTCAATCCCCCGTCGGGTTCTCAAATCTTACCCCGATATGTAAATTTCGGATTTCTTCCGAATCGGGTATAATAGAACCCGAAACCGTAACCTGTTGGGGGCATCAATCGAATGCCCAGACCCTTTCTCCAAAATCGGGTTCAGGCTAGAGTACGGATTTACCGTATCCACTTACAGGTCTAGCCCAGAGGATGCCCAAAACCAGTCTTTAACATGAATCACCATTGAGTGCAAGATCAGATAGGGGTTGGTATTTGGTAAACTCCCCATGAAAAATGCGTCTGTTTCTCATGCACCAAATTGCCCATAGCATGCCTGGGAGGATCAGTTTCCATAGCACTCCATCATCTTGCCATGGATTCAATCCAGGCCAAACTAACAAGAGAGAAAGAACATCAGTGGCTCCACTCACTCTAGCTTCCAGCTCTTAAAGACATACGCCAAGGGTAGTTGATAATGCCACACCTGAAGAAAACAAATGATTTACATCCTCTTCTCTAAGGTTGCAGAAAATGCAGTTTGTAGACAAGATGGGAATATCCTATGCAAGTAGACCCTAGTGGGAAGCCGGAAATGACACATATTCCATAAGAAGATTGATCTTAATAGGAAGATGCTTCCTCCACACTGAACTAAACCAAGGGACCTCTACTCCACTGAAAATCAGTCTCTTCAAGGTAGATCTCACAGTAAATTTCAGATCCTTGGTAGGAAGCCAAATGAACTGGTCCTCCTTGTTCGCCACACAAGAATGATTACACAAGGCATAAACAGAGTGGTAAGCTCCTATATCTCATTGTCCTTGAGATTCTGTCTAAGGGCCACGTGTCAAGTAGAAGATTCATCCCACATATCATTGACCGTAGCATTACTGTTGGTTGAGTGTCTTAAAAGTTTAGGAAATCTCTCCCCCACAGTGTTGCTATCAGCCCACACATCCTTCCAAAAGAAAGTTCTTCTCCCATTGCCAATGGCAATTGAGCTGCCCGAGCTGAACACCTCCCAACTGTGAAGAATGCCTTTCCAAATGCTTGAGTCTGCTAGAAGATCTGAAGTCTTTAACCCAAGGACCATTTGAACCTATATTATATTTGGAGCAAACAATTCTTGCCCAAAGAGTCTATTAGTATTCAACTTCCACAACCACTTGGATAATAAAGCATCATTTATGGCCTCAAGGGGGAACAAAACCTACCCCCCCTCCCGAGGAGAACTGCATACATGACTCCATTTAACAAGATGAAGTCCTATGTTTGAGCTATTACCGTTCCAGAAAAACTTAGCCCTGATCCTCTCTAATTTTTGACATATGCTTCGGGGAATCCTGAGAACAGAAAGAAAGTAAAGTGACATACTTTGCATAACAGTCTTTGATAAGATCCACCTGCCGCCCACAGTTAACATCTTATCTTTCTAGCCTTGAAGTTTATTCTCAAATTTCTTTGCAATGCCAGTCCTTGCACTTGGTTCCTTTGTCAGACAGAGGTAGCCCCAGATACTTAATAGGAAACGTGGCCCACTGCATTTAAAAAATACTTTGCAATTGGTCATCCAAGTTCATACCTATAAGCTCACATTTACTCATGTTAATCTTCAGCCCTGTAATTCACTGCAGAAAGGACAGCATGATTCTCAGGTCAATGCATTTATCAATCTTGGCAGAAGAGAAAAGAAGGGTATCATCTACAAGGAGAAGAAGGGTGATATGTTCCTAGTTGTTTCCCACTACAATCCCATCAATCAAATAATTTTGTGGTGCCTTCTCCCACATGATGCTGAGAATCTGTCTCGCAAGCACAAACAACTGAGGTGAAATGAGATCACCCTGTCTAAGTCCCCTAGAGAATTGAAAAAAAAAACCCATAACCCTTCCAGTTGACATCAACCGTAAATCTGGCAGTGCTAATAGAACATTTGATCCAAGCAAGCCATCTATTATTAAAACCCATCAAATGCATAATTCTCATTAGGCTAGACCATTTGACTGTGTAATAGGTTGATGTAACCTCAAAAATCTCCAAAAAAAGATTTGATTTCTCTTTGTTTTGAAAATTCATTTTCCTCTTGAATTTGAATTAGACCTTAGCATTGACTTTGTAAGAAAATAGATGATATTCCATAAAAGCACTAGCTAGGGTCAAAATTATGTTGAGGTTGTTAGGTTCTTTGAAAATTTATTTTGACCTCTCCCCGTCGGATGGTGCGAAGATCCGACGTTAATTACATCGAGATTTCTCGAATACCCTTGATTAAACGTCATAGCAATCCATTGAAACAGAAAACATACATCCATAAAATAAACACGCGTTCACACACATATGGATATGGGAGAAAACAATCCCATGAAATTTGATGGAATGCAAGCACTCAATTTTAGTTTGAATTTTGAATTTGATTGAGTTAAATTTAGTTTGGGTGAATTTTGTTGGAATTGAGTTATTAAATTTTAGTTTGATTTTCGGTTGAAATTGATTTGAGTTGAATTTGTTTTGGGTGAATTGGTTGATTTGAATTGGTTGATTGATTTTAAATTTGATTTGAGCTTGATTTAATTTGGATTTGGTTTATTGAATTTGACTTGGGTTTGATTGGGTGAGTTTAATTGTTTCTGGTTTGGGTTGAAATTTGATTTGAAATTGAGTTTGTTTTGAGTTGGTTAAAAAATCAATTTGAATTTGTTTAAAATTTGAAAATTGAATTGTTTTGACTTGGACTGGCTTTGTACAGATCACAAATTTCAGATCTTTACAGTTCCAGATGTGATTTAGTTGAATTTGATTGATTCGGATTGAATTGAATTGAAATTGAGTTTGATTTGAGTTCAATTTTGGTTGGTTTGGATTTCAATTAAATCTGCAGATTTTGACAGTTTCTGGATTTCTTGCCTTAGATGTGAGATTCAAATTTTAATTTTTTGATTTAAACAGGTTGGGGTTTTATGTTCAGTGAATTATCTTCAGATTCGACTGATTGACAGGTTCTGTTTGGTGCATGCATTTTTTTATTTAGATTACCAGTTCCAGGTTTTGGATTCCGGATTTGGCAGTCCTTAAACTTCAAATTCTGCAATTCTCAAATTTTCAGATTCTGGGTTCTGCATTTCTCAGATTTGTAAGCTTCTTACAAACTCAAATTTCTGATCTTCTGATCTTCAATTCTCAAAATTCCAATTGCAGATTTTTTCCTTAGTTCGGATCCTCTAGGAATTACATACCTTTCTGCGGTTTCTGTACCTCCCATCCTCAGATTTGGGGTTTCCAGATTTATTTTAAATCTCGGACCTCAGCCACGAAGTTCAGATTTCTAGACTTTTTGCAAACTTCTGATTTTTCGACTGCCTGCTCTCAAATCACCAGATTTCCTTTATTTACAGACTTCAAGCTGCTGATTTCATAGGGCATTCAGATTTTAAGTCTTCTGGATTTTAATTGCAGATTCCAGTTTCCAAGCTCCAAACTTATGATTTTATATTTCTGCAGATTTCACAAGCTCTGGATCTACAAGTTCAAAATTTTGATTTCCAACATATCCACGTCTGGAATTCCAGAATTGACTATCTTGCAGAATTTTACACCTTCAAATTCTCTGATTCATACCTTGGCCCTTCCTCCGTCCTCTGATTTTCACAAACTTCTATGCTCCAGACTCCAGATTTTCTACACACGTTCAGATTTTAAGACCCCAGATTCAGTTTTTTTGTTGTTGTTGTATGTTTCGGATTTCAGAAATGTGGAGTTTCAGACCCTGAAACTCCAATTCTCAGATTTTTGTTGAAAGCTTCAGTTTTCAGACTGCAGATTTTAGTGTTCGGATCCCTCTGGAGATTTCAGATGTTTATGAATGGGTTAAGTTCAGATTTCAGAATTTTAATTGGATTTAGAGGTGATTTTAGATGCAGTTCTGATTTTCGGTTTGTGGTTTGACAGATTGACAGATTTTAGATTTAGTTCAGGTCTTTCCAGATTCTTATGATTTGAATTTATTCAAATGGATTTGATTTATGAAGTTAAATTTCTGTCTGCAAAACAGAGCCGGATTTGGCCAGAACTTAGACCGGATTCCAGGCTCAATTACAGACTTATTTATTTTCTGTTTTCTCTCTTTTTTTTTAAGTGCTTGGCATCCCATCGGATCAATGAGATCATTGACTCCCTTCAATGATATTTAAACCAGCAGTACAGCTCTCTGTCTTGGACGTTCACAGCCCAGAAAAATGTGATATTACAACTCTGACTTGTCTTGAGAACACTCCTGTTCGATCCTTGATGGAGACAGTCATTTAATTTTTGAATGGAATACACCCGGTCTGACATAGACTTATGGGTATCTCCCTTCACTTTCTCTTTGAACTCCATTAGTATATACTCGGCTTATTGGCATGTTGGCCATGCACGGCCTCATATAACTTAATGAACATGGTATGACATTGGGGTCTTTCGACCTTTGTATGCCCACCTTAAAAATTAAGGGGAAGGTTTGAAACCGACCCACAAATTCTTTTAAGTTTAGCCGAGACCATGTGGCGGGTTTTTAGCCGGCCAGATGCTTGCCATCGGTTTGTTGAATTAATTAATGAATTTTTATTTAATTTCTGTTTGTTGTTTATTTTATTTTGATTTTTGAATTATGGGTCAAGAAGCGTGCTAAAAAGCCGGCTTATTGCTTTCCCATTTATTTTGATTCTTTTAAGTTATGCCGAGACCATGTGGCGGGTTTTTTAGCCGGCCAGATGCTTGCCATCGGTTTGTTTAATTAGTTAATGAATTTTTATTTAAATTTTCATTTGATTGTGCATTTTAAAAGAGAGATCTCTTTTTTTTTTGTCCGCATGCTTCACATTTAATGGGCCCGGCCCATCTTCTCCCTTGCGCGCCCGCTGGCTGGTCCAGCGGGTGCCTCTTTTTTTTTAAAATCTTTGTTTCTGGTGGGCCCCACATCCAGTTGACCCCGGGTCAACCCTCCTTCCCGCGGGCGCAGGGGCTTGGCCGCTGCTTCTCGCGCGCGCGCGGGAGACGGCCGCGCTTTCCTTTTTTTTTTTTTTTTTTGCGTCTCTCTTATTGGGTGGGCCCCGCGGCTATTTTGACTCCGGGTCAAAATCGGGTCCGACGGGAGTAGCGCCTTCTTCCCCTGTTCATGCACCAGCTGGACCAAGGTTAAGAAAAAAATAAATCCAGCGCTTCCCCTTCTTCCTCCCGACCAAGCGGCGGCAGCGGACAGCTCCGTTGGAACCTCCGGCGACGGCAGAGCCCTCGGCAAAGCTAGCTGCGGTAGAAGGGGGCTTACGGCAAGGCTCCTGCTTCCGGAGGGGCTCCCGGTGAAGGCGGGTGCGCAGCGGCTTCCGGCGGGTGCGCAGAGGCTTCCGGCGGCTTCCGCAGAGGCCTCCGGCGGCGGCAAGCTCTGGACGGGGCTCCGACGAGGACGGCAGGTCCTCTCTTCTCTTGCTCTTCTTCTCTATCTCTCCTTCCACGCGCGGTGGTCTCTCTTCTCTTCTTCTCTCGGGCTCTCGGGGCTTCTTCCGGCGATCGAGGGTGTTGACGCAGCCTCGGGGGGTCTCTCCTCTCTCTTCTCTCGGGACTCTCGGGGCTTCTTCCGGCGATCGAGGGTGTTGACGCAGCCTCGGGGGGGTCTCTCCTCTCTCTTCTCTCGGGACTCCTCTCCCCATCCCGCGGCTTGACAGGCTTATATAGGCCTTCACGGTCTCCCTATTCCGCTAGGAGACCTTCCGGAACTTGACGTCTGCCGCCGGGATTCTCTCCGAGAGGGTACGTCCGGCTTGGAGACGGACTCGGGAGTCCAGCTTCTATCCGAGCGACTCTCCTTCTCCTCTCGCGACTCTCTCTTCCATCGTAGACGAGGATCCTCTTTCCGTTCCGAACGGATTCGGAACAAATCCGCCATAAGCCGGATCCACCTGCCTCCCTTCCAAGCTTATCCCGGCCTCCCTTTGAGGGAGATTTCCCTTCCATACGAGGACTCTTTCCATTGGAAGAGTTGGCTCCGGAGGGGGATCCGATTGAAGCAGAACAGGTCCTGGATATGGTTCGGAGCCTTCCTGCGCACATTCTCAGACGTCCCAATACCACTCCGAGAACCCCTAGCCTTATCTCCTTGAATTAGGATCCGGCTGTCAATTTTTAGCTTCCGGATCTCTGCTGTGAGCTGGGTACTGTCGCCAACACAAGTACGCCATCTCCGGCTGATAAATGTATCAATTTTGTGGGGTCTATTTTGCTAGGAGACTGTCTATTAGGGGACTGAACATGCCAATCTGTACGCAGTCCCCTTGCATCATCATTTTTTTTTTTTTTTTTTAAATTTCGCAATCTGAACCTCCATTTTGTCCATCCAATATTCGTCAAATTTTGAGGTGCCAACATAGGTCTTTTCAAAATCAAGCTTGAAGAGAATACATTGCTTCCTTCTTTGCCTCTGATCATGCAAGCATTCGTGCACTGCCATGTAATTATCCAGAATGTATCTACCCGGAACAAAAGCTGATTGGGTGGTGCTCGACAGCTTGTGGATAATCTTCCCCAATCTATTGGCAAGAATCTTAGTCACAATCTTGTACAACGAGTTCAAGAGGCTGATCAGCATAAGATCTTTGATGTTATCAACACAATCTTTCTTAGCTGTTTTTAGTTGTTGAATCTCTTGATTGATGCATTGTTAGAACCCCCCCCCCTCCTTCAAATACATGTAATACATCTCTACCAGAGAAGAAGCTCGTTAAACGAAATATACATAAGGCCCTAGCATACTGTCCATGAATAATGTTTTTAAATACATACAAAGCCATTTAGAAATGCAACAAATGAGAATATTCGAGCAAAACTATACATGAAATTACATGGTCAAAAATCATTACTTAACATTTTCCAATATTTGCATCCTGAACAGTTCAAGCATCTGATATCTAGATAACTAAACTGGCAACTTTCGCACCCTCAATCAGGCAATATCTACATGAAAATTTGTAACTGCGGAATGCCAAATTTTGAACAGTTATTGTCCACTTGCAACGTAAAAAACTCTCTAAAACGTGATATGCCATACCAATGGCTTTAAACTCAGATGTCAAAAGGTTAAACCACCTAAATGAAGACCTCTAGACATTTCAGTTTCATGCTTTCTGAAAGCATTTCAACCAGGCAAAAACAATAAAAACCTTTTCTGTTAAACTGAAGCAGATTTAATAATTACATGAACATGCTATCAACTAGACGCATGAACAAAATTTACAACATAATTCGTTTTTAGAAAATCCATAGGCATGTTGCAACATATAAAATGCAATGCACAAGAAATGTGTAAAACTCACATCTTGATAAGCCTTTGCCTCAGCAGTATCATCCATCAATTTCTGCACATCCTCTAAATTAATCTCAATTTGAAGTGCCTTAATAGCATTGTTCCCTGCCTTTAAACTTTCAAATACATCTCTTTGCTTGCTAGTTAGTTCAATATCTGCCAACTAAAATGAAATAAAACACTTGAATAGCAGGTAAGAGATATGTGTATCATTGCTCTCAATAAAGCAGGCCCTCAGAAAAGAAAAAGCAAACTATTGTTCCAAAGAATTTTGTAGACTACAGCACATACTTGTTGCTCAACATTAATCAGCCAGGTGTCAACTTGTTTCAGTAATTCTTCTTGGGTCCTTTTCTTTTTCAAGGCAAGCAAAGCCCTGTCTTTCCTTTTTTCACGAATCAAGTCCTTTGCTGCTTGCTTCTCAGCTTCAATCACAGCATCCAGCTGGAAGAGAAAAAAAATGAATAGTAGAATTAGTACCAAAATTCAGCTAGAACCATAAATAGATTGTAACTAAGCTCTCCTGTGATGCACCTTGAAAAGTGTCAAGAACTACCAATTAAGTGGATCTGGACCATTAACCCCCTCCCCCCTTTAGCTCATTGGGCACTATTTAGAGTACACTAAAGCACCTTATAATCAAAATTATAAGCTCCACACTGAGACAATGACAGCACAAGGATAAAGGAAATGCATGCATAGGATAGGATGCTTATGAGTCAACCTCGGAGAATGTAACTTACGCACCTTGTTTCATGAATAAGCTTAAAGACTTTTTTCTCTTTTACATGCTCAAAAGAGACAGGTGGCATTTGATTGCCCCTTTTCCTCTCTTATCCCTACTTTGACAATTGGAAAAATCCATATATTTTCTCAAGTGGCTTCTTAAATACTCTAAGTACACATATGAGGCAAAAACTGTATTTGTGCCTGTTTTACTAAAATGGATATATTGTGATGTTATTCCTACAAAATAAAAAATTACTGAAATCATATGCTTACCATAACTTTTGTTCTGCCCAAGGAAGGCAGGATCAGGATGGACCCTGGATCAGCTAGGCAATCCCCATCTAGATTGGATCAGATTGATGATCTTGTGGAAGTAAATTGTCTGCCTGAATCAGCCCAGACCACCCCCTGATAAACCCTGCCTGAGCCGGGCCAGACTGATTCAAGCTGGAATAGGCTGATCCAAGATCAGAATCATCCAATCCCCATGGATCTCAACCCAGCAGACTCCATTCAATTGGATTGTTCGATCCTGGTGATTCCTATCGATCAAGGCCAATCTCAGCCAATTCCAGCTGCATATGCCAAGCATCAGCTCATCAATGATCCAGGCTGAATTGGGATGAGACAATACAGCAAATTAGGTAAGCTGATGGTTAATTTATACATATGCATATCCTTGAGTGAAGTAATAGTAGCCTTCTGCATTATGCCCTGCACAACCCAGATATGGCCCGCCATGATTTTAGACGGCACAAGTTTGAAAAGTAAGGTTCTAAGAAATTCAGATTCCTCCCCCGTGCAGGATTATCCCTCAATAGTTCTCTGCCTTAGACACTTCGCTCCATTGTTGTCATCTTCTCCATAATCCATACCTTAAATCCAAGGGTAAACATGAGATTTTGTAAAAACAGGATTGAGTGTAGGATTGGAAGGACTTTACATAGGGGCATACTTTAACACATTTAGGTTTGTAAGAATATTCATATAGATGCCTCTAAGTGCAAGTATCACTATATATTGTGCATAAATGAAAGAAACTGTTGTAACCAAAAAAATTCAAAAAAAAAAAAAGAGAAAACAAAAGAAATGGCAGCCGGTATTGGAAATGGGACTATTTGAAAAGGGAGGGAAAGAGGACAGCAAAATTAAAATTTAGGTGATGTCTGTCCAAAATCTAAATGCGGGTGATAATAATCCTCGGATGGAAGGGAAATCTCCCTTAAAGGGAAGCCGGGATAAGCCTTGGCGGGATATGGGTCGATCCCGATTATTGTGGGATTGGTTCCGAGTCCGTTCAGAGTTGGCGTGCGCGGTTGAGGAAGGGGAATCCATAAACTTGCGTAAATGGGAGTCATTGACGGAGAAGGATTGAAATCCCGAGTCCGTCTCCAAGATGGACTTTCCCTGCGAGAATGTATCCCGGTGCAAGGAGGAGACCGCAGAGGTCTATAAAAGTCCAGCTGAGGTGCGAGAGACTCCAGGGAGAGAGGGCAAGAGAGTCGACACCCCGCCCGAGAGAGAGCAAAATGGGAGGAAAAGAAGAAGGGAGCGAACCGGAATTCCTCCTGGAGCTAGCCCTGTAGCCGGAAACACCTCCAACAAGCGTCGTGGTCGCCGAAGCACCGGTTCCGGCCGCCGGTGATCGCCGGGACGCCCTCTCGGCAGCCGCAGCCGCCGGAGAGCCTCGAGGAAGCCACTGTGGCCGCCGGAGATCCTTGAGGAAGCCGCTGTCGCCGCCGGAGCACCCTCCGGAGGTAGTTAACCTCGCCGGAACCCCGCACGGACGCTGCCTTCGCCGCCGCAAGCTCTCCCTCTCCGCCAAGTTATCCCTCTCCACCGTGAGCCCAAGCCGTGGCCGCGGGTGAACAGTGGGGGCGAAGTTGATTTTTTGCCCAAACTATAGTCCAGCGTGGCCATGTTGTGGGGCCGCAGGGGAGGGAGATAAAAAAAAGAGAAAATGGTCGCCGGAAGGGGTCGCGGCCGCGGGGAGGCGCGTGAGCCGCGCGTGCGAGGTGCCTGCGCCAGGGTGTTGACCGAGCGGTCAACACAGAGGTGGGGCCCACCTGGTAAAAGAGTTTAAAAAAGAGAAGCTCGTCGGACCAGCCAAATAGGCGCAAAGAGGAGGAGGAGATGGGCCGGCCCATTTAACTTGAAGTCAGGACGAAAAAAAGATCTCTCTTTAAAATGCACAATCAAATGAAAATTTAAATAAAAATTCATTAACTAATTAAACAAACCGATGGCAAGCATCCGGCCGGCTAAAACCCGCCACATGGTCTCGCATAACTTAAGAGAATCAAAACAAATGGGAAAGCAATAGGCCGGCTTCAAGCACGCCTCTTGACCCATAATTCAAAAAATCAAAATAAAAAAAAACAATGAACAGAAATTTAAATAAAAATCCACTAAGTTAATTTCACAAACCGAGACAAGCATCTGGCTGGCTAACAACCCGCCACATGGTCTTGGCTAAACTTAAAAGAATTTGTGGGTCGGTTGCAAACCTTCCCCTTAACTTTTTAAGGTGGACATACAAATGTCTGTTTAAAAGACCCCAATGTCTTACCATGCCCCAAGAGGGAGTTACTTACCCATTATGCCATGGGAAGGCTGTGCATGATCAACATGCCGATATGCCAAACTATGAGCTAATGAGGTTCATCAATCATGTGATGAGTCCCCACAAGCTTATCAAAAGCCGGGTGCGCTAAATCTCAAATCAGTGAGTTGATTGCCCACAAGCTCATCAAAAGCCGGGTGTAGTCAATCTCAAAATAGTGGGGGATGCCCACAAGTCTATCAGGACCGGGTTCATGCCGCCCATGAAATGATAAGTTCATCAAGAACTCAAAGGACCAGATTGCTGGTCAAGTTGTAAATCATGTCTCATGTTGAGAAAAACAAATGAAAATTCATATTCGGTGCACATGTTTATGATACAAGGAGAGGACTGCAACATGAAATTTTGAAAAGCAAGACAATAAAAAAAAATCTGAAACCTGTAAAATATGTAATTCAACTGAAACAAAAGATCTGAAATTGTAAAAATCTGAAGAATCCGAAACCTGCTAAGTCTGAAATTCAAAATCAAATCACATAAATCTGAAACTGCTACCTAACTCAGAAAATTCATGTTCCGACAGAATCTGTAAAGAAAAAATCTGAACTTAAAGAAATCAAAATCTGCAACCAAAATCTGAAATAAAAATACAGCAATTCTGAACCTGTAAAATCCGAAATCTGTTAAATCTGCAAAATCACAACCTAGAGACCTAAGACTTGAAACTGAAATTTGAAACAGAATCTGAAACCTTAAATCACTTCTGAAATTCAAATTTTGAATTGTAAAATCTGCAACTGGAAGCATCCGGGGTTTGTCATCTAAAAATGAGAATTTGAAACAAGACAAAATAAATCTGAAAGCCTGAATCTATGCAGAACTGCCGTTTAAAAAAAAATCTGAAATCTTAAAACTGGAAATCTAGAATCTGGAGTCTGATATTTGAAGAGGTCAAAATCTGGACTTTGCAGATCCGAAATCTGAAATCTGAAGTCAGCAATCTGAGGTTTGTGAATAAAAAGTTTGAAAGTTTAAGGCCCATAAACCTGCAGCCGAAAATCAGAAGATGTGCAATGTTCAGAATTTGAGTCTGCAGGGGATTGGAACTAAAATTCTGCAATTTGAGGTTTCAAATATGAATTTCAAAGATTGAAGCTAGTACAAGTCAGAAGCTGATCCGCAAAATAGGTGGTCCCAAACCATTCAAACCATAAATTCAAAGCCGTCCCATAAAATCTGAAAATTGCATAAAAGAAAATCCAGAAACTGTCAAATTCATGAAATACAAAATCTGCAGAATTAACTGAAACCTAAAACCAATCAAAATATGAACTCAACTCCTGCTCAACTCCAATTCAATCAAATCAAATTTCTCTAAGTAATCCAAACTCAAGCAAATCTGAAACTGTAAAATTGGAAAACATTCAGTCAAACTCTTAAACTCAAGCTAATTCCAATCAAACAAATTCAACTGAACTTTAATAAATTCAATAAAACAAACTCAAAACAAACCAAATCCAGTTGAACCCAAATTTCCCAAAGCCAAACCCCATTCCAGCAAACCATAGTCCGTAGGTTAAACCCAAATCCCACTCAAATCAATCCATAAACCAACTGTCTTTAACCCAAATCAAATCAAACAAAATTCAATTCAAATTCAAACCAATTCAAATTAATGCAATTCAACTCCAATCAAACTAAAAATCAAACAATAAACAAATTAAATCAAACTCAGATCAAGTTTAAAATCAATCAACAAATTCAAATCAAACTTAAATTAATAAGCAACTTAAAAAAAATGAACAAATCAAATTTCAACCCAAAAAACAATTCAACCAATTAAATTCAACTCAAAACTAAATTCAATTCAATCAAATTCAAATCAACCAAAAAACAATTCAACAAATTAAATTCAACTTAAACTAAAACCAAAACAATTCAAATCAATTTAACTCAAACTAAATTCAAAACTAAATTAAGTGCTTGCATTCCGTCAATTTCATGGGGTTGTTTTCTCCTGTGTGAATGTTTATTTTGTGGATGCATGTCTTCTACTTCAATGGATTGCTATGACGATAATCAAGGGTATTCGAGAAATCTCGATGTAATTAACGTCGGATCTTCGCACCATCCGACGGGGAGAGGTCAAAATAAATTTTCAAAGAACCTAACAACCTCAATAAATAAATTTTGACCCTAGTTAGTACTTTTATGGAATACTATCTATTTTCCTAAGAAGTCAATGCTGAGATCTAATCAAATCAAATTCAAATTCAAAAGGAAAATGAATTTCCAAAAGAAAAGAATAAATCTTTTTTTGTTAAATTCGAGGTTACATCAGAAACCAATGTGTGTGCACGGGTTTGTTTGTGTGTGCCTAAAGGGACTTTCAAATGACAACAGCCACAAAAATGATCCACGCCACCAACTTAAGAACATAAATTTCAACCTAAATGTTAAACTACTTCAATAATTAACTGTTTATCCACAACAACAAATCAAAACAATCAGAACCAACATTAAATTTTGAGTCATTAGGCATACATAAAATGGATTTCATACAGTGATTTTTGGAAAGAAAAACATATTATACAGCTAATCTGTAGCTGAAAAGGTGATGCAACCAGGATGAAATACAGACAAGGTACCTCTCACTCCAAGACAAGAAAAAAGCCAAATAAAGAAGGTTTACTTGTGACCTAGATATAAATTGCTTAAAACAATTGACAACCTGGCATCATAATGACATCAGACTATAATGACATCAGACTATCAAGTTCAAACATACCCCACCTGCCAAGGAAACACAAAGTTTTCAAGCAAATATCCTCCGAGTAGAATCCATAAAGCTGCGAATATTACTATACTTCATATGAGGAATAAGAGCTAAATTCCCATCTCCATCTTTAGGAACTTTCTATTTTAAAAGACTTGCTTGAAGAAACAATCATTTTTGCTATAGCCTATAAAGCACCAGAAATTTGCTATATATTATCTGCTTCATAGAATACCACCGTCATCTAGATCAATGTAGCGCATAGCGCAATAAGAAACCCTTTCTTATGACAAGCCATAAGAATGCTTTGATCCTGAGCTGCCAACTTCAGATTCTTCTACAGCATAGGCTATTATTGCTAAATGATTTATAAATTTTGACAAATGCTTCAAAAAGTAGTCTGGTCAGCATGGTCACTCAATCTGAATCTACTTTTGATAAACTACACCAACTAGAGTAACCAATGGCTACATTTTCTACACAACACCTGGCAAGGCCTTGACAAAAACTAGTGGTGACCAGATTAACCGAAACCTGTCCAAATCCTGAGGTTTCGGCTGACTGATCCAGGATAGATACAAGTTCTTCAGCCTTCTTTTAGACATGATATTAATGAAAAGGTTTAACAATTTGGTCAGAAATTAAAATTTATGTTTCTATTTTACAACAGGTGGCACACTGGCATGTGCATTTACCACAACATTGGTGGCATTTAACCCCTCCTTTAACATGCCATCACACGTCCACTAGCAGTATACACCAACCATCTTTGGCATCTACATGACATTAGTATCCATACCATACAGATGGTATTGATATTAAGAGTAAAAGCAAAAGTATAAGTATTAACATAAAAGAAAATTTCTGAAACCAGCAGTGCCACAAGTGACACAAGCAGTTTTACCACTGATGTGCTATCCTTTTTTACTACAATTGCTGGATCAAAGTCCAAAAGTAGTAAATAGAGTTATTACCAGAAGATGGGATCTGCAGTAAATTCTATGATTCTAACACTTTCCTACTTTCCTGTCCATATGCTATAATGCAAATCCAGAGTTAAACTACTATGTATTTGCCAAATAATCCAGTGTTTGGCCTTCGGTGTTGTCAAATGCAAGTTTAAGCAGTTATCTTCCTTGCATATAAAGACCTACATTCTGCTTGTACTAAAAATACTCTTACAAGCATTACCTTCTTCCAAATAGTTTTGAAATGCTATAAAGTTAAAAAATGATGTATATGTAATAAAACATAATACAATAGAACATAGTATAATATAGTATGTAGTGCGTGTGTGTAAATGTGCATGTGTTGTGTGGTGAGGCAACGGATAGGCTTATGTGTCTTTACGTGGAAAGCCACTTGTAGTTCGTCAACAGCAAGTTCTCTCTGTAAGTCAACTCCCACAATTATTTGGAAACAAAATCTAAAAGTCGACTCCACTATCATGACATTGTTTCGTACAACAAATTCAAGAGAACTTGAGCCTAAATCTCCAATTAATGCCTTAAATTTGGAGACTCTTTTATGATCATATCTGCTCCTAATATCAACCATTTTCAATCGAATTTTCTATCTTCACATAGGACCTTTCATAATTCTTTGAGGATTGCTAAAGTTCGGCATATTCTGCAATTATTACTTTGCTATACACAGGGGAAAAAGTGTAATGCACATATCCCATAGTAAATGCTCAGATGAGGTTGGAATCTAGAGCAGTTATGCCTGGATAGACAGAAAGCAGTTACTTCACCCCCAAGGCCATTAGTCTAGACCTTCCACCGTGTCATTTCAATCGGACTTTATGCATCTTACTTTCTCTATGCCTTTCCAACTCCAGTCGAACAGTTTTTTTTTTCCTTTGAAGGGTCAACTATGTGGAGCACATGGGTCTTTTGACACAAGGACATCTTCATCTCTAATTTAATTTATTCATTAATGTTCCTGATCACAGTAACCTGTTAAGGATACTATTTCTCTTTGAGGACCTTCCTCGCACATACCCTCTTGTCAACAAAACCAGGAATCCTATCATTTACAGAACATCCGAATATCTGATTACAATGATATCAAATCCCTGGGCACCATAATGCATAAACTTCCTCTAAACAAGTAAACTCACAATTTCGTTTTACTAGGTAATAGATAACCCTTAACTTCATTGGAGCCAACAAGGTAGAAGCTGCAATCTCAAACTAGCCGAGAAAACGAAGAACAATGCCAACAAAAAAACATGCCTCGAATTCGGTTTACCGAATAAAAAACCAGTTCAACGTCGTAACCAGGATCAGGAACCCATTGCCCGAATTCCTAACTCCAAATTCTAATATTGGGGAAACAAAAATCTCAATTCCAACAATAGCAGTGGCGGCAATATAAATAAAAGGGATAAGAGAGTTTAGCACCTTTTGTTGGTACTGAGCAAGCTTTCGGCGCTGGGTCTTGAGGGATAGGATGGCCTTGTCCACCTCGGTGATCTTCGGCTTCTTCACGAACAGGTTCCCCATCCCTCACCTCTTCTCGACGTTCTCACCTTCCACGCCACCGCCGCCGCCCCCACCCCGGCGACCAGAGTCGAAGAAGAGCAGCCCGATGGGCGCGCGTCCGCTGAAGATCGCCGGAGAAAAAGGGTGGAACCTGGAAAACTGCGGGAAGAAAAAACAAGCAACCATTTCTTGACATCAGACGATCTATGAAGAAGCCACGTGTGGAAAGCTGTTGGGATTTACATTGACACCCAAGAAAGATCAACATTTCCATTTGGACCCTGACAGAATGTTATAAGCGTGTATATCCCTAGGATCCTTAACCCTGATGCCTCTTGTAACAAGTGTTTGAAGTTGATAAAAGACTTGTTTAAGAATCGTTAACGCATGTCAAATGTGATAAGTCCTTTTCCATATAGAACTTTCAAGAACAAAAAACTCGAGTCATATGTTATTAATATGTTGAATGTTTTCGAAATACATCTTTGATTTTTTTTTGTTGAGAGATGAAAATTAAACATCCTCAAGCTCTTTATGTCAATGGTTTGGAGAAGTTCTCAAGCATTATATTTTGGTTGTACACTTTTTTACCCTTTTGAGTTGTTTGGTTGCATAATAATTGTTTATAAATTTTCATGATAAGTAGTTGTATTAAAATAAAATGATAGTTGAAGAGACAGAATTATCATGTTTGGTGAGATATGATAACAAAGAGAGTAAAGACCATAAATAACTATAAAAAGGTGAGAGACTGTAAGGAAAATAAAAAAAATCTACAAAATTATATTTGTAATGATTGACAAACAACTTCTTTTAACAAGTTCTGTTGCCTAAACATTTTGTAACAAAAACTCATTTTTGTCATACAACCAAACACCCCATTAATCAAGTTGGACATTGAGACACACATATATATATAAAGTAATAGCAAATCATACATTGACAGAGATGCAAAATAATAGTAAATAAATCACTGACAATTCTAAAATCAGGTGTGTGAATATATATAACCTTTTTAAAAATGAACATAAATACATGATTCCGTTATATCTCATAAAATATCCTCTTTGTTTCTCAGAGCGTTTCTTATTTCTCAGATGATTAGCTATTATGGCCGTTTGGTATAGAGAATAATCAATTGATTCTCAAAATTGAAGGATAAATCAATATTATCTCCAAGTTAAGGCCACACCAAAGGGGCCCTTAAGGATTATATGATCCTTGTCTCGTTTATCTAGCTTCCCATCATCTAGATAGATAATCTCACAAATTTTAAGTAAAAAAAATATCTGTATGTCATCATCCTAACAAACTTAGTATTTTTCTTTATAATTATTAGTTGTTTGTTTGGCAAAAGAACTAAAATCTTGATGCCTAGGCACTCACCATAAAATGGGTTGTGTCATCCTGATGGATCGTTCAGCCAACCCATATGGCAGTGTGCACAATAATTTTTATACAGTTTGATGATAACTTTTTTCATTAAACTAAAATCTAAGATAGTTATAGACTTAAAATTTTCATGTTTGGTGAGACATGGTAACAAAGAGTGAAAAAGAGTGGAGACCATATATATAACTATAGAAGGTTGGAAACTATAAGAAGGAAGGATCTCACTGTTTTTGTCCAATAAAGAATACACTACAAAAATATTTCTTTGTGAATATTACCAAATACTCTTTAATTTTAACAAGTTTTGGTACCGAAACATATTTTTTGTAAAAAAAACTCGATTTATTACCCAACCAAACACCCCCATCAAGTAAACCCCCAAGCTAGACCCACCAATGATGAGCAGTTATTCTTGCATGACATTATCAATCCGTCAAAGATTAGGCATTCAAGCGTAATATTAACTCCTTGGAAATCATTTTATGTTATTTAACGTAATATTTTTTAAAATGTTTAAATGTGAATATTAGAGATTAAGTTAAAATTTTAGACATTTCATTGAAGTCAAATCAAACACCACCCTTGTCTCTCTCTTTAGAATTGTTTAGGTAAATACTACATTTACTTTGTTTTTAAACTGCAGGTATGAAGAAATATCGAATGAAGGGTGTGTGACACTATGAAAGATTGATGGTACCCTAGATTTTGGTTCGTAGCCCTTAACGTATAGCATATTATTCTATACCAAAATAAACTATTATAAAGACTTGTTTACTGATTCAACTATATATATAACAGGTTAGACAGGACAACCGATTACCATGAACAGCCCCTCTTGCCACTAAATTTTAAGCCAACTTGGGTATTGAGCATTTGCCTCTAATAATTAAGAGTTAAGAGATTTTGATTTTGATTTTAATTTTGATAAATTCAAAATCCATTTTTATTATGGGTGAAGCGATCTGCACACACTTATTTCCAGAGAACAAAGATTCAATATATATATATAATCTTACGCTGGTCATAACAATAATTTATTATATTTATTTCTCTCTGGCGGCGGCGGGCGGCTCAGAGCAGCGCCGCCAGGCTGGTGTTCAAGCTATGGTACGCCAAGATGAGGTTCATCTTCTCCGTCGGATGGAAGGCGTCCCAGAAGACGAACTTGCCGGCGTCGGCGCAGGTGTAGGGGCTCCACTCGTTGCAAAGGTATCCCATCTCGTACATCCCCGTCGCGCAGCAGCCCTTCCACACGTTCTCGAATCCTGCGCCGGCGACACCAAGCCAGAGAAATCCCAACATCAGTCTAACCCTAACCCTAATACCAGTGCCGCGGCGAGGAGGAAGAAGAGAAGACGAAGACGACGACGACGAGACGAGGCGGGGGCAGCGCAGCCATCACCGAAAGGCGCCGGATTCGTGACGATCCACAGAAAGACGTCGTAGACGTGGTTGTACGCCAAGCGGAGCCCCGGCAGCCGGGCCGGAAGCCGCGCGCACATCTCCCGGAGCCTGTCGTTGAACCCCCGGGCGGCGGCGTTGTAGCGCTCCACGCAGGCGCCCGGCGCGCTGCTGCGCTCCAGCGGCAGGCACCCGATGGGCGCCAGCCCCGCCAGCGACACCCTCCGGCCTCCCAGCCGGTAGATCTCCCGCACGAAGGCCTCCGCGACGCCGACGAGGAAGTCGGCGTACTCCCCCACGCCCAGCTGCCCCGCCGCCGATGCCGACCCGCGCGGCGCGGAGAAGTAGCTCACGAGGAAGTCGTTCGTGCCGGCGCTGACGATGTAGAGAGCACCCGCCGCCGTCGCCGCCGCCGCCTCCTCCCCCATGAATGCCCTCAGCCTCTCCTGGTACTCCTTGAAGTACTCCAGCTCTTTCCACAGCGGTATCACCGACTGTGTTCATCATCGGCATCGAAATTAATTAATTAGTCGGTTCTAATTATATCTTATCTTTTTAATACATATATATAATTTCTTTCGAAGTAAATAATGCAATAAAAGTAAAAATAAACCAATTAATAAAATTATGACATTCAAAGTGAAAAATAAAATCAGAGTATGATAAGTCTGAGTTTAACCGAAAGCAGAAACAAAATACCTTGACCCCAAAATAAAACGAAAAAGATAAAAAAAATTGATGTGTTTTTCAAAATATATTTAAATCATCTGGTTGAAATTAAATAATAGTGATAAAATTAGAGTTGACGTAATAGCCATAATTTTAATTGAAGTCGAAGATAAAAATACTCTGACACCATAACATTATTATATATTGACATATATACAAACTGTAAATAATTTTTTTTTTTAAAAAAAAAAGCGCTGCCAAGCAGTAATTGCAGATCCTCGCTTACAGACCGTCTCTTCGTGCCATGCACGTCCACGTGTCCGTCAAGCACTGCTGGTAGTTAATACCGTGATTTAAAAGAAAAAACAACGAAAATGGCGAGAACCCGGCGGAAGGAAGGGGGCGGCGGCGGCGGAGGAGAGGAGCAGGGCTGAGGAGCGAAGGTGTCTCACCAGCACGTCGGCGGTGGCGTTATCGTATCCGGAGCCGGCGGAGGCGAAGGAGACGGCGGTGGCGAAGTCTTGGATGCCGTACTCGGTGTCGAGGTAGGCGGGGACGGCGGGGGGCAGGCCGAGGGCGGCGGAGATGAAGTCGGTGGCGAGGCGGCCGTTGCAGAAGCGCCCGGTGGGCTTCCCCCCGTCGAAGTCGCGGCCGTAGGGCCTGAAGTCGCTCCTCATGATGGTGTTCACCCGGTTGTTGTTGCCGCTGTCCACGGACGAGTCTCCGAAGACGACGATGGCCGGGACGGCGGCGGAGGCCGCGAACTGCGGCCGCAGCAGGAACGCGGCGGCGGCGGCCACCGCTTGGAGGTAGAGGGCCGTGAGTCTCGTCCTCCTCGAGGTCTGAGCCATTTCCCCTCCTGACCGGCCACCACCGCCACCCCACCCCTCTGATCTCCCGCGTAGGCGGAGGCGAAGAAGGCGGAGCTCCGTGCTGCCTGAACCGGGATGATCTCCCTCCGGGAAGAAGATGGGGGCCGCCGGCGGGGGAGTGGAGCTGCGGGACGCCTGTGATCCTGTTAATTTATGCGGCCTTTACAGTAGTTCGGCTCCTCTCTGAGCTCCGTAGAAGGGCGACAGCTGGAAATCGAAGAAGATGGGCGGCAGCGCAAATAAATTAATGCTAGGGACAAAATGATAAATTTGACCGGCTTATTCTACCTTTTGCCGTCCTGGCAATAATTATGAACTGCGTCTCGTCGAAAATCTAAAAAAAAGAAGAAGAAACTTTACAACCTACCTAATGTTGAGAGATATTAATTTTTTTTTCTTCTTTGATTACACAAACATCTTAATTTCAAGCTACGTTGTCTACGCATAAATCAGCTTGACTAAATTTATCAATAATTATTGTATTTAATAAAAAATATATACGTTCTGATGTTAATATAGAGTATTTTTAAAAATAATAAAATCAAATTTTAAATTTTCTATGCCAGGGTTTAGATAATATTTATTCACTAAGTTAAATTTTTAACTAAATAAAAATTATTTGAAACTAATAAGACTTGCGGGACAAGTTTGAAAAATGACATCCGCGCAATATTTGCGAATGCCAAAAATTTAAATTTTATGTTGGTTGACAGATAATACTATGCTAACATAATCACCATAATATGTATATGATTCTAACGAGAGTTAAGGGTTTCGATTTCTATTCTAATAATTTCATAATCGATTCAATTTCAATTCTATTATCGAAATTAGAATCGAATCTGATAATTTTTAAAATATATATTAAATATTATTTTTTTAAAAAAATAAGTTAACAAGTCATATAAATTTTGATATAATCTCTTTAAAATTTTATTTTTATCAATTTAAATATTATAATTTATGGTTTAATTAATTTTATTTTAATTAATTTTACTTATATATGTATATTTATTTTTTATGAATCAGATAAACAAAAGTAGAATCAATTGATTCGGATTCCAATTCTTGTAACCTATCCGATTATTCAATCGGATAATTTATAGGATACGCAAACAATTTTTAAACCCGTTAATTTTGAAATGAGGTCAAAATATCAGACTGGCGGCTACTGTTTACACACCTATTTCTTAGATACTTGTTGATAATAAGCAAGATATACCTACGCAAAAGTTGAAATCTTACAAGGATTTTATGGTCCAGATTGGACCCATCATCTTACGTAAGATTGGACAAGTTAAAAATAAAAAAATATGAAAAAAGTAAAAATTAATAAAATTAAATTAAACAACGTATTATAAATCTAGTTTTTTTATAATCTGAACATTAAGCCCGAAAACAAACTAAAATGTTCAGTTTATGTTACATTAAAGTCCTAATTACTCAACCATGATAAGAGTTAACCAGTAAAAATGATCGATCACACATTAACTGAGAAAGTGAAATCGCTATTACGTTAAATTTTTATTTAATTTCATAAACATTACAAAATTTTTATTTTTAAATTCCAAATAGTTCTAATCGGAAATCCTGATTAGACCACCATATACCAAATTATCCAACAAGTGATTATAAGGTAATTGTTATGGTATCTAGGCCTTTCATCAGGTGTAATTAAATCATTACCATTATTACCAAAAGAATTGCATCAAACATGTGAAAGTCAGTCCATTTTCAAAAGAGCAATCACCATTAAATCATTCTATCATTTTTTCTGTACTTTTTAAGAGTGTTCACTGCAAGATCAATTTGGGGATAAATATCTTTTATCTCCTAAATTTTGGAGATAATCATGGTTTATTCTCATGTTAATCTTGTACCAAACAACTCCTAAATAATCCGATACCAAACGTGTCCTCTGTGCCTCTGGCATTGACCGATTCAGCGATGTATCTAAGCAGATCTCGGAGTGAATTTCACCTCAGGATCGGCCGTCCCATGGGGATTTAGTTCTTCACCTGGTGTCAATCCCATCTAGAATTGGCTCATCATCATCTAGACCATGCCTATATGTTTATAATCTATACTCCTAAATACATATGACATTGATTATACTATTCTACAAGTCTTTTGAGATTTTATTATTTGCATTCGCACGTTTACTATATTAGTTGTGGAATTTTAAACATCTCTGTCATTGTTAATTTTAAAGTTGATATTACTATAGATCATGACCAAATGTTTGGCTTTATCAATATCGAAGCTTGTCCTGCAAATAAGACATTATTGTATTACAAGTGTCCATATATATATCAATTTTGTTAGTGACACCCTCTATCTTTCGGAAATATTAATATGTAAAATCATTTTTAATATTCTAACCACATATGACATCAGGTCTTGCATCTTTACGTTTTCATGCTTACATGCTTCATATATGATATGTCCACCCTTATTCTTACATATCTCACAGGCTTACAGAACAATATATCCATCTATATACATATAAGTACACATTTTTCGGACTTTAAAACTCCGTGACATGCACATTTCTATAGCCATACCCAAATTCCACAGACTTGACCATTGCCCATGTTGCCTTTGAAGATAACTCTTTTATCATCAATATGAAATAGATATTGAAAACATTGAAACAAAATGTGAGAGATGAAAACAGCCATCGTTGGTGTAACATCATACGTAGCATCTGCCGTTGAGCAATTTAAATCTTGCACATAACTGATAATTACATGATCTTTGATGAACTATCACCAATATTGAGCAACTCTCAGACTCCACCATGGAGGAGAATATTTTCAATGTTATTCAGATGATTTGAGATTAAACCTTGAGTTGAGTTGAATCCGGAGCTCACCAAACCGTAGGGAAAGACATTTTACAGGGTACAATATACTCAAATGCGTTAAGCCGATTTACATCAGACAGAAATAGAACTTATTTCACCTTGCAAGTCAGAGACTTGCGCTAGAACTTTATTTCGTCGTGGTCAGACGGCAGTGAGGAAAGAAAGTTATGTCTCATCTCAATCTTCACCGATGTTTCTCTCTCATCAGTTGACTATTCTTTCCTATACATTGATGTTGATGGGAAGAGTACAACAAGAGATAGGAATGTCCACGGAACGCGCTCATCAGACATTTACAAAGCTTGTATTTCCCGGCATCAATGAAAAATATACATTGACTGAAAAACGCTACTCGGGGACACAATAAAATCCTCTCTTCGACGTGTATAATAGAAGATTAATACGTGTTCTCATCTTTCCAGTAACTTGGTTAGGACAGTTTTTCTTGTCGGGGTCTCATCGTTTTCCTCTTTCTCTGCCTTGACGGTTTTGAGAGCACAACGAATAACAGAGTTTACCTGCTTCCTCAGTCTGGCATTGTCTATAAACACATCAGCCAGCATTTTTATCATCTCATCATCGGCTGATTTAGGATCTTCGCCGTTCATGGTTGATTGGTTTCCACGATGTTCTTTCCTCTGGTTCTTTCCGAAAGAGACAGTAGCATTTTCCTCCTCTCGGGTTAGGAGCTGCGCCTGGGTAGAAAATGTCAGCAATCTGTAATATACTGCAGGCTTAAACTAAATGATAACAATTGTAAAAAAATTTTAAAACTATATTTAAATCCTTCTCGATGATATGCATTATTTTCTGTGATAACACCTTCAGAGAGTCCGCAAGCCAAAGACCATTTCTAGATGTTGTATTCTGTATTCTTTAGAGCAAGAATAATAGGACCAAATGTGTGTTCAAATCTTCTCTCATTCCTCATTTCCATGTAGCCCAAGTAGGGAGGGTGGCGCCAGCTTCCACCACCTTGTGTCGTAACCACTAGTGTTGGAGTTCCACCTCAAGATGATTTAGTTAACATTGACTGGGATTTGAAAATGCAACTTTAAAGACTTTTCAAATATCTTCCAAGCTGTATGGATGCCACATTCCAGAAACAGGCGGTCAATGTTCTCCTTCTTGGGTAGTCTCTTCCTGGCCACTTTCCATAAGAACATCTGTATTTTTATAATTAGATCCTTATTCCATACTTTGCCATGGCAAAACCTTCATTATTCACCAGTTTTGTTACTGTGATTACTTATATCATTTGCTGAGACTTGAGAGATTCTGCTTCTTATTATCTGGCCTAACCAAAGAAAGTAAGACCTTAATAGTTCCAAGAGTATTACAAATTTACTAATGACCCTCTTCCTCTTTCAGAAAGTTTTAGTGAAAATGTAGATCTTAATATTCATTTGGACCTGAATTTTTAAAGAAATCCCTGATTGCTATTTTCTTTTTGCATATAAATCATAGAGCTGTAATAAAGTGTAACATAGAGTGTTTTCTTGTCACAAATCTCTTCAGAAGGCTGTTTTGTCTCTAGACTGCACTTCCAGTGAAAAGGCATTCAGAGAAAAGCTCAGATTTTAAATAATACCTTCCCCAATCAAAGAAGCACTTGAGAGTTGCAAGCGTTCTCACAGCCAAAAAAACCTCCAATATTCAGGTATTTGCCAAGGATAATTTTTTACTAGAGTTCCCTCCTCTCCCTCCCAAGCATCCAAAGCCACTTGAACAACAGAGGCCCATTGAGAATCTCCATAAGCAACAGACCTATGTCTGCCGCCTTCTTTTCCAAGCATACAATCATACAGTTGATGATTCCATACCCTGTCAGAAGAAAATAGCACGAATTCTTTTGCATGCAGTCCCTAAGATACCAAACATGGATAAGTAAAATTGCTTAGATTTGAAAAGACAGCCTTGGGAAGAAATTTAGCAACACTCTCAGGAGCAGAGAATCTCTCTAATTTCTGTTAGTCCAAATTTATGAAATGGGTTCAATTCATAGTGGTTGAATAGGTTACAATACTTCATCATTAGATGTTGTTTCTAAGCCTAATTTAAACAATAGTTTTCCTACTCAATCAGAATTTCGATCCATTGGAGAGAGAATGAGATCATGCTGCACGAGCACAAATTCATGACCACAGCTTCTTCTCTTGCCTCTCTGCTCAGAGAGTTCTATTTGTGTAATTCTTCCTCGTTCTTTTAGATTCTTCTAAGAGGAAAGAAAAGTTAGTTACTACCACTGCACATACTACGTTGATATCCGTCTCTTGTGCTCCTGTTTCTGTTTGTTCTATGATAGTGCTTAATTAGCACACATGTTCAATAATTCATATGCATATATTCTGAGTTTAAAGTTCTGACAAGTTTTTTAGCTCAATCTCCCTTTTAAATGCAAGACGATACCCCAAAACTTCGTTAGGAACCATGGTTTGTAAGATCAGCTTATCCTAGAGGGGGAATGGTACCAGCTGAACCAGTCCTGAGAGTATGGCTGATTCCAGTGTGAGCTTTACCAGGGATCAGCTTGAATCGGCCAGAATCAGCTGATCCAGATTGGATCCAGGCCAATCTGGTTGAACTGGCTTGGCCCAGCTGAAATTGGCCAGGAACAGCCATCCTGAGCCTTAAACCGTGAACAACTTCGGACTGATTCAGGCCTAGTCAGACTCACAGCTGAGTAGGGTTGAGCCCTGAGCCACAACCAAGTCAGGCCAGGATTGGAAGACTTTCGGTTGATCCTTAGCTTCCAGCAGATCAGCCAGTCTGGTTGATCCAATCTGATACAGGTCGACCCTGGTTGAAGGTCCAATGCCTATCCTGAAATCTTTGTTAGGAACAAACTAAGTGAAAACCATGATCTTCCCTTTTATAAAGCCAAATAATTAGCCAGCTTCATTATAGGATACAAACCTTTAGCAGACAGGCAGAAATAAATTATATAACATCCCCCAAGAGTATACATCTCCTAAAATCTGCCAGCAACTCTTAGAAAGTAGCCACTTACTAGATCAAAATCAACAATTTCTGGTCAAGTTTCTCCTCTTCACCAAAATAACTAAGTTAACACTCCTCTATGATGTGTGTCCATAGCAACTGTTTCAGTAATCCCTTGGCATCATTTCCAGCTATAAATAGCTGAAGCAAAATACATTACTTTGAAGGTAGCATTTGGCATCAGCAGGTCAACGTGAATTTTGTGTTTGTAAATAAAGTGTTCTAATTTACTTTTGATTAAATTAGACCAATCAAATATGTCACTTCATTGCTGCATAAAATGTAACCAATAGTCAAGGCATCGGTGAAGAGAAAAAAAAAAAGAGACCACCAAAGTCTCCCACCAATAAGAACGCTTAAAAGGTTTCTCACACAATCTCTCCAAATTTTAGGAACTGCTAATACGTCTATACCATTAGTCCATCATCAGCCATCACTCATCAGACCTTCTCAGAAAAAAAAAGGCATGAGCTTCCAAGTAAGAGCATCTATGGAACACAGTCCATTATGAGAGCATTTACTGCAAACTAAGAAGTTCAAAATGTAAATAAACAAAATCTAAGAAGGTAAGAAGCAAATAGAAATTAGAAATAAACCTCCGCAAGAAGAAGGCCAATCCTATTGTCAGAAGTTGTTAGGAGATCTAAGGCATCTGATAGGGATGAGCGGTCAAAAGTCAATTTATCTTCATCTTCTATGAAAGCATTGATACTGCAGTCTTCAAGACGGTTACGAAGAATTCCACATTCATGGAGTACCTTCTTCTTTGCCAACTTTGCATCATCCCATTTTTGCCTTTCCTTCTGTAGAGCTTTCTAAGATGCAGAGGAGACGAGACAAAACCCAAGCAATGAATCAAAACAGAACACAGCCGAATAGAATAATGCATTAAGCATGTGAAATTATTGATAGTCTCGTAGTCAATGACATGAAGAAAAATACCACAAATGGTCAATCAACAATAGTATACTGACAGATTTTAGTTACATATTAGTTATAGATTCCAGGATAAACAATTCCATTTACAGAACTGAAAAAAATAAGCAAAACATGGTTTCAGCTGTAGGTCATGGTGAACAGCTCCACTCAACTCAAGTTTTAATCCCAAATTAATTCGGGTCAGCCATATGGGTTCTCTTTCCCTATTCATGTTGATTTTGAGTTATTTGTTTAAAAATATTTAACTCATCCAAATCATATTGAATTACCCTCCTCTAGATTAACTTGGGTCTACCACAAAATTTTTTCTTGTTTCAATTATTTTGATAGTTTCTATTTTTCTAACTAGAGTTTCCTTAGATATATGTTTAATATGTCTAAACCATCTCAATCTTCCGTTAAAACCAAATTTTTTCCATCTTCCATATTAAAAATCATTTATCATAATTATTTAAAACAGATGATGTGTGATATAATATAGGAGTATATAGATTTGATTTGATGTCATATATATATAGGTAGGAAGACCCAGTCGAGTTTCAAAATCTTCCAAGTATTGGAATAGAAAAATATCTATGAACTAGAAAATCCAAAATAGCATTTTAATGTTTGAGGTTATTATGTGGTTATGTATAAAATTTCTCTTCACCTCTACCCACCAAACTTGCAATATTTCAGATTTAATGAGCATTTATTCAAATACCCTTAATTAACCGCCATAGTGTCTCAATTGATATAGAATATAAGTCTCATATTTGTTTTTTATTTGTTTTTTATTGTTTTTTTGTATTTATAATGTTATGGTTTCATTTTTATTTTGGATTTATAGAGTGTTTTCTTATTTGATTTTTTTTGTTTATGGGGTAATAGAATTGTCAATTCTTTTGTTTCATTTGTGTCTTGATATTTCATTACCAAGTTATCAATTGATTTAGATTTTGAGGATATTTTTATGGGTATTTTACCCAGTTTTATTTATTTTCTGTTCTCAATTTATTTCCAGATTATCAGTCTTATTTTATGTTTATCAGGTTATTTATTTTTTTACGTTCATTTGATTTTTATTGTTTTATTGGTTGTTTATTGATTTACAAATCTGTTTTGTGTTACTTTGGGTCCCATTTTGTTTTTTCTTTTTTGTATGTTCTTTGAATTTTAAGATAACAACCTGAAAGAATTTATTCCAGGTTTACTTATTTATCATTTTTTGTTTGTCATTTGCTGTTTTTTTTTGTTATGGGGCTGCTTCAGATGTGATTTTTATTTATGGGTTTATAGGTTTTTTTTTGGACCTTTGTTGTTAAGTTTTATTCCATCCAGATGTTTTTGTAGTTCAGTTATCAGCTCAATTTCTTGCTTGACATATTTCGTTTCAGTTTTGGTTTTAGTCCAGATTCAGAATTCTTTTGTCTATGTTTCATTTATTTATTTTCTGTTCAATTTTTGTCTCATTTATGCTCCACTTTATTTCAGCCCTGTTTTCAGCATTCCATTTCAATTTATTTTTTTTCTACATTATTTAATTTTCATGGTGATTTATGAATGTCATGTTTAAGTGCCTTCTCAGTTTTTTGTTCTGTTTTTCTGCACTCTTGCTATTTTAGCCTGTTCAAGTTTATTTGGTTTTGATTTGAGTTTCTGATTATATCTCAGTTTTAATTTTAATTTCAGATTGTGGATGTGTCTTCTTTCTGTTTGTCAATTTCTTATTTCTGTTATCTTTCATTTATTTCCTGTTATTGTTTATTTATTTTATCTTTTCTCATTATGAGATGTTTATTTATTTATATGTGTCAATTTAGGGTTATTGAGTTGCTTATTTATTTTATGATGTTATCAGAAAGACTATTGGATTTCACTCCATTATTTTTTATTTAGTCATTAATCATTTAATAAATCATTTTATTTGTAAAAATACCTTTTGATATATTTTAGCTCTGAAAATTATCTGGTTGATCCAATTTGACCAAAAAAATTATTTATTATTAATTAATTATTTGTTCCTCTAAGGCCATGGGGCTCAATAATCACTCCTGCACAACATCCATTGACACATGAAAAATTAGAATTTCATTCATAATTGTGAATTGCGAATTCATATTACGTGGGAGGCACAAACAAGTCATCCTCTTCTTGTGCTAAATATTTGACATTTCTACCATGAATGTTCTAAATTTCTAATAATATGAGCATCATAGCATGTTTATTCAAGCAGGGTCAATATTATGAAATATTCACATGATTTGAGCATCTCTGCATTTATTTGTTTATGCATAGCTCAAATAAATATCATTTAAATAGTATCTCCGCATACTTTAGTAGTCTGGTATGCATAGCTATTTTTCTTATTTAAATAGCATCTCCACACACTCCAGTGTACGTAGCTATTTCAAAATAGTTATTTCTTTATAATTATATTTTATTATATAATTATTTTATAATAAAAACAATAAATTATATAGTTAGTTGCCATTAAAATAGTTTATTCTTTTCATTGCATTATTCTTAACCTGAAAAAGTCAGTAAAAATTTTAATAAATCATATAACTAAAAAAAGTTTCCATATAACTTGTATATTAAAATGATCCAAAAACCTTTTACATGAAACCAAATAGTTAAAAGTTTTGTCAAGGAAAATTAATTTCGGGTGTACTAAACAAGACATTTGTATTTACTTTTACTTGAAAAGTCAATACGGTGTAAAATATTTTCAACGTTTTCACTCTTACACCCAACCAAACGGACCCTTAACATATCATTCGAGTTGGACCGGTTAACTCCTGACTAACCGGTATCAAACCGGTCAGGCAAGTGAATTGTGGGAGCCGCGATGGGTCCCATATTCCCAGCCTGATAGGGACTTGCAATAGAGAGAGATCTATGGTGCAGCGATGCTCCACACAACCCCACCAGATAATATTCCTCCATCCAAACTAACTACTGGCCCTTTTCCTTCCTTTTGATTTTCGTTACATTTACGGTGCATATAATCTATTTTAGTTCTACCTTTTCTGAAACACTTAGATTTTAAAATGTTTCTCCAATGTTCTAGCTTCCTATTAACTCCTTATGTCTCAACTATTAATACAATATCATCTGCAAACATCGTACACCATAATATGTCGTCTAGTATATTATTTGTTATTCATCCATAAGTAATATAAAAAATAATGATTTATCATATACCATTGAACTATGCCAATTGAAATAGAAAAACCTCTTGTTTTTCCTCCAATTGGGCCGACACTAACTCTTGCTTCATCATATATATCTTTTATCAGTTGTATATACTTAATGAGAGTCATATTTCATTCTAAGACATATACCCATTAGGTATATGTAAGTGATAAAAGATATGTGCAATGAAGCAACAACTAGTCTCTGCACAATTGGAGAAAAGAAGATATTTTTCTATTTTAATCGACTTACATCATAGGTCAACAATAAATCATTATCTTTTTGCATTAGTTATAGATGAATAACAAAGAATATACAAGAAGACATAACATGATAAATGATGTTTGCAGACAATATCATGTTAATAAATGAGACACGACATGTATGGCCAATCTCAAGCCCGCATGAGAAATGAGAGTTGCAGATTTGCAGTCGGTGAAAGCACTTATCTATGAGTTATTTGTGTACTAAGAAGATGTTCCCTTTGAAGGACAAAAACATCATCCAAATGGATGGATCCAAGGAGGTCCACAAGAGAAGACAACGAACATAATTATATAACACAACTTTGAACAAAACAAAATTATTTAGTACCTCAAGTTCAGTCTTCTCTTTCAAACATTGAGTGAGCATTTCCCTCTGCTCTGCTTGAGAATTTCTGAGTGATTTGACTTCTCTGACTAGAACTTTAATGTCACCCTTTGATTTCATCTCCAACTCTTCTAGACGTTTTTTCAGACTTTCTAGTTGCTCCTTTTTTGCATCAAACTCCAGCATTAACATTTCTTTTTCATTGATGGCAGACAGTTTCTCTGACTCTGCAAGTATCCTTTCATTCTGAAATTAAAAAGACAATAATGTAAAATCAATATGACCTTTTTCAGTGAAATAAGGTACATCTACTATTTCTAAACCTGTTCAGACTTCAGCATGGACTCCATCTCCAAGGTCTTCTGTCGAAGCTCATCCATGTCCCATTTCATCTGTGTAACTCTTTCTCTTTCAATCAAGATGGCTTGGTGCATGTTTTCTTTACTCTTCTGTCTGGTGCTATCAAGTTCTCCTTCTAGATCCTTAACCTAGATAAGATGAGGGCAACATTTTATACTACAAACTTAACTTGCAAAATTACATTTTACCAAGATAGCTTAGCTAAGAACAAGACTAAACAAGAAAACAGAAGGTCCTAAAAATTGCATAAATCTCTCTTTCTTGAAAGCATTGAAAAAACAATAGAAAACAGCACTATACCCATTATAATTTAAGCTAAAACAAGAGAATAAAAGGTGAATTACCTTTGTAGCAAGGTACTCTTTCACAGCCATTTCTTGATTTAGTCTTGCTATGAGATCTTCCATATCTGTTTTTGCTGTAACTAACCTCCGCTGTAGAGTAACAAGAACTCTGTTTAATTTGTGTCGTTGATCTAGTGGAAGAACCACAGAAATGTCAACGAGAGACTGAGAAATGTTGTTCAAAGCTTCTGTTCTGGCAGGAACTTCTCCCCCAGAAAATTCAATAGAGTTGTCACCAGCTGAGTTAGAAATACCAACATTTGATGGCTCACTACCTCGTATAGAACTGACATCACTGCCAATGCTCTCTGAAGAATTTTTCCGAGCATGGCTGGATATTCTCTCTTGCAGTAGCTCATTTGCATACTCCATCCTGTCACCATTAAATATTTCTCTTTTTGTAACGCCTGTCTGTGCTGCAGGCCTGATCATGTCTCCTGAGTTGGGAAATGACTGATCCTCATTACATGTTTCATAATTAGAGATACTTTCATGCCTCGGACTTTCAGCCTCAGATGTCTCATATGCAATATCACTACCACAGTCTGATGGTAGTGAACGACTTGTAGAAGCAACTAAGGAAGCAATAGAAGCGCCTGAACTGGCTCGCATGTGGAACAAGGAAGACAACCCAATACCATCTGAGGGGCTTGTCTCCAAGCTGTTCTCTTTTGCATCATGAAATGCTGAAAAAAAAGTACTCAAGATATTCAAGATTCTGACATAATAATATGCGAAATGTGATGTACAACAAACAATGGAAATGATGGGGACCATATCAGACCGGGTTGACCGTTTGTTCGGAGATAGTGTCTTTCAAGTCCTGAGGAGACGGTGTATTTATCACTTTTATTTAGTAGTGTTAGAGTTTATTTTATGTATTTTCATTTTGATATTTAGAGTCATTTGAGTCCTTTTAAAATCTTTTTCATTTTAGTCCTTTAGAAGACACATATACAATTAGTTCTTTTAGGGGTCCATTTTGTAACATGTCACACTCTATATATAGAGCCCCAATGTCAATAGAAAGGAGATGATTAAATAAAAAAGAAAAAGTTTCCCCTACTCCCCTCATCTCCCTCATCCGATCCGCTCTCTCAGACGTTGGCATGGCTCTCCCACCCTTGGGTGCTCCCGGTTCCACCACCCTCCTCCTAGGTCTCCCCCCCCAATCTCCAGAACTAGGTCCGGCACCCCTCCTCTCTTCCCCTTCAGGTTCCTTCGAACTCCAACACAACGTCCTTCCCCTAGGCCCATCCCAACTTCCCCTCATCCTTGTGTTTCCTCTCTCTTCCCTCACGACAACCCCCTCGGACTCCCCCAACCCAGACCCCTTTTTCCCTTCCTGTTTGGACACCCAGTGACCCCATCACAACTGTCCTCTTCCGTCGCCGGTCGCCCCGGTTCCGAAATCATCGGAACCACCCCAGCCACCCTCGGTTCTCCCCTTCCCGGACTCCCCCAACCCAGACCCCTTTTTCTCTTTCTGTTCGGACACCCGGTGACCCCATCACAACTGTCCTCTTCCGTCGCCCCGGTTCCAAAATCATCGGAACCACCCCAGCCACCCTCGGTTCTCCCCTTCCCATCATTGTCCGCCTCCTCTGCTTCTGCCATTGCCTCCCTCAACGAAACCCCTGCCTTCATCAAGACCCCAGAGGACCCACGCCCCTTTCCACCTCAGTCCTTCCCGAAGCCAACGAAGATGAAAGAGAAGATGAGAGAAGGAGGAGCCTCCCGATGCCACGGCCGCTCCGACCACCGTCAGCTGCTGAAGATGACAACGTCATGAGGGTCGAACCCTCATGATTGAGTAGCTGAAGACACCTCTCACCGGGGGCTCGCGGCGCGTGGCAAGGCAGCCATGACACCCTCCCCAGGGGGTGAACCAAGGCTGCCACAACCTCGGGAAGGGGGGTAAGTCATGCCGGTTCAAACTGGCGCCGATTTTGCTGGTCCCGGCCGGCCGGTCCTCCCGCTTGAGCCGGTTGGACCCAATCCGATCCCGGTTTGATTGGTCCAGGCCAGTTCAAGGGGCGGTTCAACCCAGTTCAGGGTCCAGACCGGTTGGGCTGGTCCGGTTCAAGCCGGTTCAGGCTCCTCCAGCCCGGTTCAGGCCGTTTGACCCTAGTTCAGGGATTTTGAGTCCGGTTCAGGGCCGGTTCAACATCGTTTGGTCCGGTTCAGCTCAGTTCGGTGCACTTCGAGATCCGTTCAACAACATTGGGACCTAGTCCAGTGGATTATCAGCACGGTTAGTGATTTTCAGCTCAGTTCAATGCAATTCAGCAGGGTTTGATCGGTTTTTAGACTATTTCAGCTTGGTGGGCCCCAAGGATCGCCGGATCGGGATCGGATCCTGGATCGGTGGGGTCCGATCCGATCCGGATCGGATCGGATCGGACCGATCCAGGCCGATTCCAATGGAGCCAGACCGATCCAGAATCGGTCTGGATCGTTTTTTTTTTTTTTTTTTGCTTTTCGAAAAAATATGGAAAAATCGCCAAAAAATCAATAAAAATACATAGAACTCAGGAAAAATGTGAAAAAAATATAGGGAACACTCATTCATATAAAAAATTAACAATCAATCATATAGAACACATATCACTATATCGGCCCCGAATCGCGCGATAGAACGCATCATTCCCCGAATAAGATACATGTTTTTACCAAGCAAACAATCATACCCAACTCCACAAATTGTACAACACATTCTTCACCACTCGTATTACATTGCGTGAAATAAACGAAAGAAATACATTATACGTATGCATCACCACCAACTATGGTAACGTCGGAGTAGGATGGATACGGATGCGGATCTACGTCACAGGTAATTTTGATTTTCTGCGAAATCTCCATTGATTAGGGTCGGTCATAATTGGCCCGTATCCATAAGAAAATAAAGGCGGGCCGTGTCGGTAAACTCGCTAAACTCCACGATCGGTCGGAGGTGGAGGTAAAAAAGATGGTGGAGGTGGATAGCCGGGCTGTACAGGCGGGCTCTGGATAGGAAGATGCAAACTCGTCGAAAGCATTCAACCTCGTCCGGCGTCCGCTGCCTTGCCACTCGAGCAGGTGTCTTTTATCGCTCGAATCATCGGACTGCTCGGCTTGTCCGAGCACTACTAGTAGAGCCACCCTCGCCTCCGCCACCCGCCTCACCTCCACCCCTGTCTGTTGTTCTTGTGTGGGTGGCATGAAATTCTTCTTCGTCCTCATCGATGAAGGTGGCCGGTGGTCTCGGTGTCAAGGAGATGATGTCGCCGTTTGATACTTATCTTCTTCCTCTTCAATGTAGTACCTCCTTGACTTGCTTTGTGAAGGTAAGCATGCTTTCTTTAAAGCCACTAAATAATCCACCGATCTTCTTGGTGGTGGTGGTGGTAGAAGGACCCGGCGGAATCCGAACGGCAGTAGCCGGGGGCGGAGTGGATGTCTCTCTGGAGAAGGCTGTAGTCGGGGTGGATCGGGGAAGTGGAGGCATGCACGGAACTTGACTTTCTTCAACTTCTGCATGTCCATCCTCGCAGCAATATTGTGTCAAGCTCTCCTTCGGCCCGTGATACGTCGTTCGGGTCGAACTGCGGCTCTCCTCGGCATCCTTGTCTTCCACCCGTGCGCGAGTGGATGTTCTTCTTGGAATAGATATTCCAAGTCCACGTCCCGGGACAAACCCCAGTAGCTTGGGCTGTGCTCTTTCTTGGTACAATCCACTGCCCCCGTTGTACGAATCTACTGCTCCGATATCTTCTGCCTATCTTTGATATTCTTTATCCTCAGCCACATATTGTAATGGCAGTAGACAAGCTTCTCACGTCTTTTACGTGTCTTCAACCTATTTCTCCTCTTCGTATGAATAAGGTTGAAGGTGCTCATTCTCTCGCCTTTGGGATGACGATGTGCTGCGACTTAGCACCGAATTGCCAGCGCTGACGAGTGGATTCCATCCGATTCTGTTTGTCACCATAATCCACCACTAATTTTGTAATTGTAAAGCAACGATTACATGCATCAGTAACGTTATGCAAAAAAAAAAACAATTAACGAAAGAGTCATTAATTCGGGTAAGCATATTACTAGGGGGACCATATGCGTATGAAATGCTATGAAATACGGATCCCCGTACACCCCAATCTTATTACTGTATGAAGTCATACGAAAACACGAGCTAAAACAATTATCTTCTCTTGAGATATAGTTAAAAGTTTAATTAATATGAAACGTATTACTTACTTCAACCTGCGCACGTTCTGTCTTCTTGGGTCTTACATAGTCGTTTAATTACAGATAGTGTGCCTGATAATACTTCACCATCATTACATACTTGGCCACCATACTGTATCCTTGGGTTGAAGAAGTACCATGTAACAACATTATTACTCCTTTAGTTTAAAGACAGTGGGGGTAATACCTGAAAATATAACTTGTAATCATTAGCGTATTATACTACTTTTAAATTATGCACGGCTGCATGAATGTCGTGGTGTAGGGTTTTGTCCCATACATTGTCAATCACCTTCCACAGCTTCTTGTAACCACGGATGCTTCTCTTTAATTTTCAACTTAGCTTTATCAATAGCATCATACGGGTACCCCCGTACGATTTTGTCATTTGAATCCACCAACCTAAGTACACTGCAGCAAAAGGTTACATGACAGACAAATAATCTTGCACCTTCTCCCACCACTGTTATCTTCTATCGAGTACTCCGTCTTTAACGATATCTCGTGATCCAAGGAGCTCTGTATGTATCCATATACTCCTGATAAGCAGTGGAGATGATGAACCTTTTTAAACTAGCCTTGTACCTGTATGGGCTCTACAATGCAATAAAATGGGTGGCGAAATCTTGTGGGACCCGGTACGATCGAAATCATGACCATCGGTGTCTTGCTCATGATATGTAAAAGGCATGGATGGCCATAGATAAATGACGTGATAAGGTGTCCTTGGTTGTCCAAGGTCTTGATATTAGCATCCCTGCAATATCTTAACATCAAGTCGATAGAATGTGCCGCGCGGGCACCCACGAAATAAGTGAGGTCGAGCCTCCGAATTAGCTTCTTTCTGCTGACCTTATATGAGGCCTCATTGTCTGTGACAAGCGCACGAATGTTGGCCTCCCCCATCTAAATCCACCACATTGTTCGTCAAGCCGAATAGGTAATCTGCATTCTTCGCACGGCACCGAGGCATCGACCGACTTCGAAATACGGTGCCCTCGAACGTACAATGCAAGGAAGTTTATAAGTGACCTCCTTGTGATTCCGGTCCATCCATCGCACGTTACGGTGCACCCCCTCTCCTTCCGGATGGTTTTGAATCCATCTATCCGTGAGGAGTCAACTCATCGACCTCCTCGTAAACCTGTTTCATATATATACTTTGATGTCGGGGCTTTCGACCCAGGCCCGGCCTCACCAATCGCATCAACCATAGTACGGAAATATGGACAGGTAGTGTTTGCATGTGCCGGGACACCTACAAATTCAAAAACAAGATAAGGGAAAAGAAAGGGTTGTTAATAATAGCTAAGGTAATAAATAATTCATATCGACAGCGAATGCTAACGAAACTTCAACGAATCTTTACTGCGTGTAGAAAGAACTTGACCGTATGCTTAAGGGCTTTCTTTGTTGCTGTAGGTCGATGCCTTCACCCCTTTAAATGCTTGTCTTATTCCCCTCGACCTCTACCACCCTCCTCATCACATCGCGGTGTCTCTGTCGGCATCGGTCGAACGAGAATGTGACCTCCGGTCGGGCTCTGAACGGCCTTGTCCCCGCCCCCGCATCGGATCGTCCCCAGAAGCCGAACCTCCTGCTCCTCGTCTTCGTTCCTCGTCCTCGCGGGCACGAGCCCTACTCTCGTTAACGACTCTCCCAACACCGGGCATCTTCCTCGTCGATGAAGATGGAGAATCGGCTTGGACCCTTTCGTGTGCGCGGCCCTTTCCCTTTCTTGCCCTTTCCGGCCGTAAGATCGGCGTCTCTCAGGCCTAGCAACTCGTCGTGTAGGGTCTTGTCTCGACGATTCTCGCCTCCCTCGTGATGCCCTTCCGGTTATATAAGCCCTCGTCTCCTCCTCGGCCCTCGGCCCGGTACTTTATCGCACTTCTTTACATTGCCACCCGTCCCGGCTGTGTTGCTTGCGAGCCGATACACACCTCCGTTCATCTCTTTTTGGCACCACTTGCATCGACTCTCTTCTTGCTCGAATCGAGGAGATGGCCATGTTGCCATCAATGTCGCGAAATTCTGCGGGTCCGGTGCCATGCTCCTCGTCCGAGCATCTTATACACAACACGAAACCGTACCAATATTAGGCCAGCAATTCCACCCCCCGTTGGGGGTGAAATAATCCCCCCAATGGGGGGATTTTATCTTTGCAACCCCCCCCGCCCCCCAGGGGGGGATCAAAAAACGATCACCCCCTTTGGGGGTGACGTTGAACACCCCGAAGGGGTGCTAATCACCCCTTCGGGGGTGCAATTCCACCCCGTTGGGGGTGAAATAATCCCCCCCGTGGGGGGATTTTATGCTGCAGCCCCCCCCTAGGGGGGAGCGTAAACGATCACCCTTCGGGGGTGATTGGTGAGCTACCCCGAAGGGGTGCTAATCACCCTTCGGGGTGCGAATTCCACCCCGTTGGGGGTGAAATAATCCCCCCAATGGGGGATTTTATGCTGCAGCCCCCACCTAGGGGGGGGGAGCGTAAACGGTCACCCCCTTTGGGGGTGAGTGAACCCCCGAAGGGGTGCTAATCACCCCTTCGGGGGGTGCAATTCCACCCCGTTGGGGGTGAAATAATCCCAATGGGGGGGGATTTTATGCTGCAGCCCCCCCACCTAGGGGGGGGGTGTAAACGATCACCCCTTCGGGGTGAGCGTGAACACCCCCGAAGGGGTGCTAATCACCCTTCGGGGGTGCAATTTCCACCCCCGTTGGGGGTGAAATAATCCCCCCCAATGGGGGGGATTTTATGCTGCAGCCCCCCCACCGGGGGGGGGGTAAAAACGATCACCTTCGGGGGGCGGTGAATTTACCCCGAGGGGGTGCTACTCCCCCCTTGGGGGGTGCAATCCCCCCCCCTTGGGGGGGTGAAATAACCCCCCCCAAGGGGGGACCCCATGCTGCAGCGGGCCGGGGGCCAGGGCCGGGGGGGGGGGGGAGGGGAAAGGAGATCGAAAACCACCCCCCCTTACAAACCTTCTGCTGTTTAGGGTGGATCGCCCCTCCCCGAGGTGGATCGCCCCTCCCCGAAGCCTTGATTTTCTTGGATCGCCCCTCACGGAAAATTTGGATCGCCTTGGTGAAGCCACTAGATCTCCAAGGTGCCTTGGGAGGAAGGAGAACAAGCCGAAGGGGGCAAGTGGGGGGAGAATCGGTCCGGATCGACCCCAGATAGGGGGTGATCGGACTTGAAAACAGTACCGGATCGATCCGGAATCGGTTCGATTCCGGGTCTTCCGGTTTTCCGGCGGATCGGTCCGGATCGACCGATTTTGGGATCGATCCGGGTGGATCGGTCCGGGATCGACCGATCCTATCGATTCCGGCCGATCCAGCCGGGACTCCCGGCTGGATCGCTAATTCCGATAGGAATCGGATCGGTAGGTACCGATCCGATCCAAGAATCGGTCGATCCCGATCCGGATCGACCGATTCTGCAATCAGTGGTGGGCCCACTTGGTGTCCGATTGGACCGGCATCAGCTTGCTTGGAGGGCCCAGTTTCACATGGCCAGATGGCGTCCTCCTCTTTGTCCCGCATCAGAGAATCTACTTTATAAACATCTAAAGTAGATGTAAAGGAGACTTATTGTTGTCTTGGAGAAAAGAATTTTTTGTCATACTGAAAAATCAAACATGTAAACTTCATAAAAACATGGGATTGATCTGAGACATCAAGGCATAAGCCTCATTGCATAAGTATATGAGCCCCTGCCAAAAACTAAAAAGCAACTGATTCAGTATACGATCAGAATAGTGTACAAGAAAACATTAAATGTCAATATCAGTTATGACGTGGCTGTTTGTTTTGACCTATTTCTTCTATATTAGTTATTCAGCTTAAAGCAGTGTAGTAAACGAGCCTTTCAAGAAGACATGCCACAATATAAATTGTGCTACAACTGAAAAAATGGTATGAAACAAGCATGCATATTTCGATCAAGAAATTAAAATCAGGGCAGTTGCCCAGTCCTGATCATGATCCCCAAAACCCAATCGGATCAATCAATCACACCAAGGTTGGTCATGTCAGAGCTTAAATGAACAAATTCAGCATACATTTGATAACCTATACAAGACCTTTGAAAGAAAAGTCATTACTCATTAGTCACATCTGCAAGACTTAGTCTACCAACATACACAACAGACAGAAGTAAAACGTAGCTAGAGGTGAGATGGGTCACCAGTGGCGCAACCAAGGGGCCATCTTGCCTCAGCTGCCAAGGGAGTCACGTCGAAGGATCAAGGCAGTTCATACTTTTCAACATAAAAAATAAATAAATAATATAGTTTTATAAAAAGTATAGTTATAAAAAATGAATTTCGAGTATAATGCATATGCAAATTACTAATTTCATTGTTGATGCCTAAAATATCCTCAAAATAATTGTACAAAAAATATTAGAATAATTATATTATTTTGCCACAGGTGTTTGAGAGGCCAGACTCAAGGAGGCAGTGAGGAGGAAGCACAGAGAAAACTGCTTCAAATGCTTTTGTTAACATAGTGAATGTACTCTTTGGGACAAAACATTGGAAGTACTTGTGTCTCCAGGTCAAATATGTCTCAGATAAGAAGACATTAAAATACAGTTTATAAACAAATATCAAACACACTGAAAATGTAAGAAAATACTTGCAATTGCATTATCAATATCAAATGATACATACATGATCTTGCAGCTGCCTCCAGCTCAAGAAAGGATGCAATATGGATACTCCGAGATAAATCAATGTCGGAGAGCAGCTTTCCCGTCCAGTCCTCCAAAGCATACCTTCTCTGCAACCAAACTACGCATTCTGAGAAACATCAAATATCAATTACTTACAGTTAAACATAGAACCATCATACAGTTAAACTTATCTAGATAACCAAGAATTATCCTCAAATTAAACTCATTCCAAACAGGCCCTCAGAAAGTAGGTTTTTATCATTCCATGTGACACCTTTAAATTCAAAATTCTACTTTGATAATTTATTACCATCAAAAATAGCGTAAAACACCTTGTATATTTTTCTTTTTACGTTTCTTCTCCTCTCTTCATCTTCTTTTATTCATCTTCTTCTTCTCTATCTCTTCATCTTCATCATCCTCTCACCCTGGGCAAGCAATCAGCAGTATGTGCTGATGGATCTGTATTTTTTTTAGCTTCTTTTCAGGTCTGACCGGGTACAGCACCAGTTGGTGCTGGATTTTTCTGGTTTCCGGCTCTTGGCAAGTGAAGGGGATGAGAATTCCCTGGTCCTCCTCTATTCTTCTACTTCTGGTTTGCTTGGGTACGGCACCTGACAGTGCTAGACTTTTTTTTTTTTGGTTTCTTCTTTGCTTCACCTGGCCGCAGCAGGTTATAAGGTGGTTAGTTCCCTTATTCTTCTCTTCCCCCTGGTTCTTCTTCTTCTTCTGGCTACAGCAGCTAGAAGAGGTGTTTTTTTCCTTGCTCACCTGGTCGCAGGTGGCATTAAGAGGATCTATTTCCCCTTCATCTTCTTCAGGTTCTTCTCTTCTTCACATCAGTTCTGCCTGGGCGTAACAGCAGTGGGGGGTATTTCCCTTTATTTTTTCTAGGTCATCTTCTTCTCGCAGGTCAGGCACAGCAACCAGGAGAGAGATGAGGACCTGGTTCTTCTTCCTTTTCTGGTCCAGCTACAGCAGCTGATCAAGGGGGCTGAGATGCCCTCCTCATCTTCTCCTTACCTTCTGGCGCAGCAGCAGCAAGGAGAGGCTGAGATCCCTCCTATGCTTCTGAGTGCAAAAAAGAATCCAGGCCAGCAGAGGGGAAGAGGAGAGATGGCGCAGGATCTGCAGACAAAGGGCTTTTCTTCCTTACCTTGGTGCAGGTGGCAGCAGCATGACTGTTTTCCTTCTCCAGGTGCAACAGCACGTAGAGAAGACTACTCCTCCTGCAGAGGGAGCAGCAGCAGCAATGGGCTCCTCTTGGCTGGCAGCTAGGGCAGATGGTTGAAGGGCAGGTCGATGGGATCCAGAAGAGGGCACAGGCCAGCAGGGGTCTTTTTTATAGAGAGTGAAGCAAAAGCTGATGGCGCAGGACAGGTTTATGGTGCTAGTGGCTAGGGTTTGAGGGAAGGATCTCCCTTCCCAATGGTGCCAGATCCAAGGGCTGAGGGAGTCCCAGGGATCTCAGATTTGATAGCTGGCATTTACTTAAAAGAAAGGGAAAACTTGCTCATTAATGAGCCTGAATTGGGTTGCCATCTTGGAAATCCAATTTAGGAAACCAATGGGTTTCCCTTCTCGTGCATGCCAAAAAGCAATAGATTAAGATCAAATTTTGTCATTTTATTGATCGGCTGTGAGATGGCATCCTTGTGGACCCATCTTGGACTCAATTTGTGTTATGTAGGTGGCCAAATAGCAGGCTCATATAAAAGTTCCGAAAATTGACTGATTTAAGCCTCATAGGTGCCTCAAATTTGATCCAAATTGAACTCCAAAAATTATCCCAGACTTGACTCCAGATATGGGTCTTAGTAGGTCCTCAAAATAACACTTTGAGGGTACATCTTCCCCTGATTTTTTTTAAGTGGGAATAAATTGGACAATTTCCTAGAGTTTGCTATTTCTTTCTCCTCAGAACCGGAATCATATCCGAAGTTGAATTGGACTCCAGATTTGTCTTGGAAATGATATCCAGACTTGAATGAGAATAGAAACCCAGTTTTGCCTTGGGTCTAGAATCTAAATTTGAATAGAATCCAGAGACCAAATTGTAGTAAGATTCGGATACTCGAATTCAAGTAGGACTTGAACATCCGATTTCAAGTACTTCGAGTAGGATTTGGATGTCCAAATTTGAGTAAGATTCGTATGCAACTTTGAGTAGGATTTCGTCGTCCAAACTTGATAAGAATTAGGATGCCCGCTTCAAATAGGATTTCACTATCCAAATTTGAGTAGGATTTGGATGTCCGACTTTGAGTGGGATTTCAATGTCCAAATTTGAGTAATATTTAAATCCCTTCATTTCTTGTGGCAAATTTTGAGTGTCAACATAGTTGTACATAAATATTAATATATAAAATAGGGTAGAAATCAGTTAATAACACCTACATAAGAATTTGGATAGATACAACGACAGACTTATTAACACGTGAAAGCTTTGTAAAGTCATCTAATTAAATTAATAATAGGAAAAAGAATGAAAGATAATAAATGATATACAAAATTTGCAAGAATACAAAGCTTTAAAGTTTTGAGCCATCAACATATGGTAAAAAATTAAAGGATAATAGATATTTATATGGATCTGGAGGCATAGAGAGAGACTATCAGGACATCTCGAGAGATTCTAGAGAGATTGTTGAACCGTGTTCACTGAGAAGGAGAGAAGCTACAAGCAAGATGGTTGCAGCTGCTCCATTCAAACTTTGAATAGCTCTGCATTGTTGCATCATGCTGCCCATTTCTTTTTGAAGGTTAAACCGCAAATATGGTAACAATTCTTTAATCAAAATGAGATGGATAAAATCATGGTGGAAACCTAACAGACATAAACAACAATCTATCAAGTAGATAGATCCCTCAGGAAGTTCAACAATCACAGCCCAAAAGGTAATGATAACAGAATGACTGGTTCAGCAACCCAATAAATAGCATACAAAAAGAAGCCAGGATAATATGTGAAAACCAGCAAATGCTTTGAAATGAACTAGGAATGGTTGTAGCTTTCCATCACTCCATCATGCAAATGTTACTCATTTCTTCATTAGGCGGCAAACCTGGGATAGGATCTATCCCATATGAGAGAATGCCCCTACAAACCGTCTCTTGTTTCTGGTTAATGACATACTCTACAGAATGGCAGGTAGAAACACACTCCAAACCAGTGGATAAACTGGATCCACATCATGCTGCCCAGTTACTTGAAAACTACAAGGCATATAAACCTTTCCCCTTACCTCATATTATCCTCTCACTGACATCTCTTAGCCTTAAACCCTCATCCAAGTTAACATTTTCTTAAATTAAACTTGATCTCACAAAACTAAAAAAAAAAAGCATCCATAGAATAAATTCTTTATTTACAAAACATCCAAAATAGCATCTTTAGTGACATGAACCCATGGATATAAGGTATCAGCATCAATCAACAATTCAAATCACTATAAAGTTTGTCTTGCTTGGGCAAAAGACATGCATGATTCAGGTACCTCTTCTAACAGGAGACGGCTGGAATTGATCCTCAGCAAAGCATGCTTTGGTGGAGCGGGAGGAATATGTTTCTTTGGAAATGACTTCTTCAGCTACATAAAATACAAGGAAGTTCACATTAATGGGTTGCCGTCAGAAGCACCCATTGATGTTAACAAACAAAGGGACCGGACAAGTTACGATAACAGAAATTCACATCAAAAATATGTAATAAATGGTGTGCAAAACATCTCTTCAGAGAATGATGAGAATGGAAAAGGAGCACCACAACTGGAGAACATATTCATGAAATGCATAAAAAAGAAAATAACAATAAAAAATAGACTTAAATGTGAACGTAAAAAGTTGTCATGTAATAAAAGAATCTAGCTGAATCAGAAAAGGAGCTTTTTGTCAACCACAACAGAAGATCACAAACTGCGTATGGTTTCATCTGCTCTGCTTACTACCTGTTGGCTTCTTGGGTCATAGTTCAACAAGCCGATCTTGACTCCACCTGGTTGGCCAATCCTGATATAATTGCACCTGAAATCAGCCAGGACCAGCCAATTTCATGACTGGATCAGGAGTAATCAATCCAATTTGACCCAACTCTGCCAGGCTGAGATCGACCAGAATCGGCTGGTTCATAGCCTATAGTGGCTTATCCCAGTGTAATCAGTTGATTCCGGCCTAACTCAATTGAATTGGCTTGAGTCAGAACTGAGGCAGCCCAAGTCAGGCTAGAACCAGCCCAATCCAGGCTGATTCTTGGTGTCCAGCAGATTGGCCAAGCATATCCAATCTGGATCAGGATTGGCCCTGGCCAATCCAGGGTCCAATCCCAACCCTGACTTCATTGCTTTGAGCCTGTCATAGGAGATCCTTCATTGATTTTCTTTCTCCTATAAAGGGCACTAAAGAATGCTAGTCATGTTATTGCTATCTTGAAGAATTGGCAATAGCTGGAAGCTGGGAAATTGAACATGAGCATTCCATATTTTATCCTTTTCTGGAAGGTGCCCAAAATGGGGATCAATTCATTGGAGTGCATACAACCAACGGAAGTATAAGAATCAGCAGGTGATGAGCATAAAGAAGCGGACTAACCAGACCAAAAATGTTAGATTAAAAAAAATAAAACCCCAAAAGAAAGAACATTAAAAGGAAAAGGATTTGCAGTTATAGATAACGGAAAAGATAATATAATCAGATATGAGCCCCCAGAAGGAAAAACCCAGTCTTTAACAAAAGAAATAGCTGTCATCTGAACAAAGGGTGGATTGGAAGCTTATTGAGTGAAAGTTCTGTTGTTCTTTCCTTCAAGAGAACCAACGAGACATGTGAGAATATGTGTTCCCAGAGAAAAGAAAAAAATCTTCGAGGGATTCAGCTGATGTAACTAATCATCACAGTCCTTACTTCCCCTATTGAAGAAATGTAATAAGTTATTTCCTTAATGATAGCCATATTTTCTGTTCACTTTGGTGTCCCGTATTTTTTTCTTGTAACAGTTGTTGGGTCTTTTTCTTTCTTTGCTGTATTTGGGCTTTACCTCTTTTTATTTGTTTATATCACCTTGATAGTATCCAGTCATGTTATTTGTCCTTTACATATAACTCCACATGAGCACAAGTTTACTTTTGCTTTGCCGGTCCCAAGTTTGGATGAAAGGGGAGGGTTGCGATAGTTGATAATTAACATAAAATTATTGTCACAGCTCACGACATGAATTCAAATGGTATAAGCATTTGGGGGGGGGGGGGGGGGGGGGGGGCGATCTCTACTTACTATTGCATCAGAGCTTAAGTGTAGTAAAAAATACAACAATGACGAGGATATTTCCTATATACAATGTGCCATATAAGCATCCTATATGATGCTAAATAAGTAAGACATACATACATACGTTTTAAAACAAATACATATTATTATATAAATATATTTAAGATTAAAAAGATTAGAAGAACGAGAGCGAGTACTTGAATAATTGCGTCTTTTATTAAAAAAATTATAAAGCGTATTAATAGTATAGAGAGAAGAAAGATTAATATTGCTTGCAACCAATAAATCAAATGGATATGAGAGAAATGTAAAGAAATAAAAAATCAAGTTACAAACTATTATATACAAGAAAAGAGAGAAATAAAGATGTGGCGCTCATTGTTGATAAAACATTAAAGGATGTAGTGAAATCAATGAAAAGAAAAGATTATATTACTATAGAAAAATAGATAATTAACACAGTTAGTGTGTACACTCGAAAAAGGTGGAGAACCACTTTTGAATAGGATATTCTATCCTTGCATAGAGACTAACAAAAGTGGATCAATTCTTAGGTTAGACAAGTCAATCACATGTGACCATAAGAGGGAGAATCACAAGTGAAACTAAATGACAAAATCAGACCCAATTCGAAGAATGTAGATTGTCTAATATCACCAAGAGTCAAGCCATGTCAAGTAAGATCGCCAATCGAATCCAGTGTCCCCACCACATATTCCATTATTTTCCTCTTAAGAAGAATACTTCAACAAATAACTATTTCAAAGTACATCTTTTCAAGGTCTACATCTTTTATATTGTATTCAATTACCATCTGGGGAATGTCAAATGGGGACCTAAAAAAAGAAAATGTCAAAAAATTGCTAAATTACCATGCAGGACTAGACTGTTTATACATTTAAGACTGGTGCTTGTTCAATTGATGTCATTAAAACGCATATAATGCAATTTGTAAAAATTCCTGTACAACTAGGTGAAAAATAATCCTATTCATCACCAGCCTGTGCAAGTATGATCTGTACAATCATAACTAAGACAAATATGCCAGGAACTGAGATATCTGGAACATATCTATGCTTGCCAAAATGTCATGACCTCATAGACATATTGAATAATTGATACACTGAAAATCACCAGAGTGCTTGCTTACAGCAGTAAAAAGCTTCAAGAAATCACTGAATCTTCTTAGTACTGCACGAGCAGAACTTATACCCTCTGGAGATTGTATACCAACTTGAACCCTGTAAAACTGTTCTTTTAAGAATGCAGAAAAAAAAATGAGGAATGAGTCAAAAGCAATGCAATAGGTATAAGGAAGCCAGCTGGTGTTCCAACAACTAAAGTAACATATATATGATGGGGAAATTCACCACAATGGGATTGATTAAGGTGCCATCCGAAGCCCCTGACTCTGGCTGGACAACCCATGAGGGAATCATGACACAGAAACTCCAGCCTGTACGAGGATCATGGGGCCATATGGTATCTTTTCCAGCCTACAAGCAAAATTTCAGCCATAAGCATGATAGTGAAAAGTTAAAACAGAAACTTACAGGGACTAAAGAGCTGCCCTGGGTCAAGGATTTCCAAGCCAGGATCAGCCAGGGCCATTCCCGATCAGGAACTGGATCGGATAGGATGGCTCAGCCAATCTGCCGGAAAGAAAATCTGATACAGGATCAGCCTGGATCATTTCTTCCAAAAACTGAAAAAAAAAACGTAAAAAGTTAAAAGAAGCCTCAAACATATCCAAGGTGAAAGGGCAGTCAATTCTCCCTGTATCTTCATTGTATCCGGTCAACTGGACCCAAAACAACTGATATGGTAGCTTAAGTTACCAAATTATAATATATCGGGTTATAGGAACCCAATAACCAAGGTTTCAGTGTCTTAAGTTAATGGTTCTAATTGTATCAGGTCCCTCAACAAAAGCTCTTTCTGGTAAGGAAACCCAGGTCAGGGGTTGGCCCGGGGTCGGACGGCCCCAAATCCAACTCGGTCAGACCGGGTCGCGACCAAGTTGGACCAGTTCGGATTTATTATTATTTTAAAAAAGATAAAAAATTGCATGAAAAATATTAAAAAATCTGAAAAATCTGAAAAATATAATTAGGTGTTAATATTACATATTTATGTATACATAAATATATATACATAAATATAATTATATTTTTATGCTGTAATTAAATATGAATGTTTATGTGTGTATACAAGTAAATATGATTTTTTGTGATTATGTTGTAATAGTATATGTTGGGAAAGAGCTAATCTCAAGTGAGAGGGTAAAGAGAGTTAAAAAATAATTTTATAAATGTTAAGTATGCATCATATATTTATAATCACAAATCTTAACCATGCATAATAGTATAAATGATAGTGAACTATTATTATACTATCGATAAATGGGTGCTCACGAACCACAGATCGATCTGCGTAGTCAGGTCGCTGGGGTTAAGGGGACAACACCCCTTGTGGGCAGGACTGTCAACTGGGCGGGCCTAGCCCATCAGCCCGTCAAAAAGCCCGTCATGGGCTGGGCTTAGGCCCTCAACAAGTAACCAGCGGGCCAACATAACAGGTTCATTGAGCCCGCTGCCATCTCACATGGCATTAGCGGGCCAGACTACGTAGGCCCGTTGAGCCCGCTGGGAACCTTTTATTAATAGCCACTTCACCAAGTTAATAAGAAAACATTACACACCATGAAATTTCACGTTACACACTTCTTTCCCAATACTCAATATAGATTTTCATGACTGTTAAATTTAGAAAACCATTTATTCAGCCATTTCTTTTCTCGCCTCTTCTTCTTTTGTGGTGTGTGCAATCATATATTTTAAAAACAGGATATTTGGCCGCATACTAAATTTTTATGTATTTTCGTGATCAAAAAGTATATTAAAATAAATTTTAAATCAACTAATTACAAAAAATTGTTATGTTTGGGGACATTAGATGACAAAAAAAAACAGTAGAAATCATATATGTTCACAAGAAGTGGGAGGACCACAACATAAAAAAGTCTCACTTCTTTTTGTTCAAAAGATAATTTATAGCTTCACCTAGAAATAATTTATCCCAAACCCCATAAAATAACACTTGTGTACAAATTAAACATTTGTAAAAAAAATGACAAGTGCCTCATTCATGATATTTTGGATTGTTTGGTTGCACAATAATTTTTAAATATTATCGTGATAAAAATATATTAAAATAAAATTTAAGATGAACAAAGATAAAATTATTATGTTTGATGGGATGCAATAATTATGAAAAGTGAGGGACATCAAGGCAAAAGGTGCTCTCACGAAAAGAAATCTCTTTTAAAAATATTTTTTAATAATTATCAAATATTTTAATTAAAATTTGTTATAAAATTATATTTTTTTGATAAAAACTCAAATCTCTCGTAATCTCTCGTTCACCAAATGTTATAATAACTCCTGCACCAAATGGCTGTGGACTATTGAGTTAACTCTTGTCTGGATTTAGAAAAAAAGAAAATGTATACTTTGAGATCCAGATCGTATGCATACATTAATTCTCCAATTAATGTTACTTCCTTGATGCCAGACTACTGGCCGAGTCGCTCGGCTGATGGAGTGACAACCCGCCGGGCTTTAAACGGGCCAACGGGCCAAGCTCGCCGGGCCAGCCGATGAAACAGAAATGAGCATCGCCAGGCCAGCGGGCCAACCTTCACCTTTTCAAGGGCTTTGAGCCCGGCCCGCGATGGGCTTTTTGACAGGCTAACGGGCCCAACCCGTTCATTTAACACCCCTGAATAGAACAACAAGGACACCTTTGACATTGTGAGATGGTGGCACGCCCAGTCAACGTAGGGCGATAAGTAGTCGTTGGTTATAATTAATTTGATTAAAAATTTCCTTTTTAAATTAATAGGCCATCAAGGTGTAAACTGCTATTCCATGCTTTTTAGTTACACTAAAGAATAAATTTTAATAAATAATATTTTTATGCGTAATTAAACGTTGAGTTTGCCCCGTTACCGAATTCGACCTGTTTACACCCCTACTAGTCAGCTTGTGTTATTTTTTTATTTTTTCACATTTTTGCAGTTACTCATATTTCATCATTTTTGTGATTTCTCGTATTACATATTTTATCATTTTTTTGATTTCTCATGTTACAACGTACAACGATTCACATATTTATAAATTTTCTTTTTATTTTTTTATTTTATAGATTCTATATTTTACATTATTATAAAATTTTTAATTTTTTTGATTTTAATAGAATTTTTAATTTCGTACTATTTTACGTGACTAAAGCCCGTTGGGCTAATGGGCTATGGCGGGCTTTGGAGGGTTAAAGCCCATTTATACAACTCAAGCCCGTTGGGCCTTATACATGGGCTTGGGCTTGGGCTTTAAATATGTGGGCTGAAGTGGGCTTGGGCCGGGCCAGCCCAAGCCCGGCCCATTGACACTCCTACTTGTGGGGGGGTATCAGGGGACAAAGCCCCCCGAAAGACAAAAATTTTAAATCATGAGACCGTTGGCAACCCAGGGAAACCCGACACCGGGTCGCATGACCCCATTCCGGGGCTGGACCAGGTCGGTCAGACCGGTTGGCCAGAAAATTGACCGGATTGGCCAACCCAGTCCGGCCTTGGACCAACCCGGTGAACCATGTTTTCCAGGATCAGGCCCCTGAAAACCATGCCTTGGGAACTAAACCCACAAATATAGGTGCTAGATTATGACCTAAGATGCTGACTTACATGATCACACAAGGTTGGTCCTAGAAAACCATTGGCTTCTCATGCTAATCATTCCATCCTTGAAGAATAAACCCATGAAATAGTACAACTGCCTTAGCCTTTAAACACCAGTATGAAACTATTTCCATGTTTACCAATACCATCTTTTAAAAAGTTCACCTATATATAACTATGTTATTGGAGAAAAAAGGTGTCTGAGATGTTGCCTTGCCTCATCACCCTAGATGACCAACTAAGGCAATAGAAATCAATAGAGAAATAGAAATAAATAGTAAAGAATAGGTTCCTCGAATCCAAGGGATGGAGGTGGCTGCGGGAGGGTTGAAGGGGCATACTGGAGGCCACCAGAATTGCAGATCTGGCTTAACAAACCACCCTAGCCCAGGACCCAAGAACAGTCCCATCTCCACTTGATAAGGAGGCCATGAAGGCACAGCACTCTGGTGGATTCTCCAGCCTCCAGCTGCATTTGGAGTGTAACTCTGGGAAGCATCTTCTCACTTGAGGCATTTGAGGTGCATAAAATGCCCAACTTGATGGTGGTGGTTGCAACGAGGATCATGTAGACAATTTGGCCCCAGTCAAGGCAGGAAGGGGTTGCCTCACTTTGTCTCGCAAGCCCATTGCCTCAATCACCTTTCATGACATAGACAAAAAATGTCATTAACATCGATACCGTTGAGATTGGTATAAAAGTTATACAGTATGAGGGACTTCGGGTAACAAGGAATTATCTCTGTTAATGGCATTCTATATTTTTAAGTTTCTTTCTGTATTCCTTTTATTTATTTTTTTCATGTGGTATCTAGTGCTGCTCAAGTGAGGTTGGCTATGCTGCCCTCACTCCATATTAGAATAGAATAGGTGCTGTCAGAGTTTTTTTAAGGTGACTGAGAAATCCCTTAACTCATAGCGGCATAATTACAATTGGGATTAAAGTATAGAGAATGACTAAAGAGGGAATTGTAATTATCTATAAAACATTTTCAATTAGTTGAAATGAATCAAAATTAAGTGTCCAGGTATCAATTAAAACAAGCAAAAAAAAATCAGCCCTAGTTTGGGAACCCATAATAAGTACTTTTTTACTTCTGCACTAAAAAGAAGTCCTATTTATTTTAAACAGCCTGTTTGGTTGAGTAATTACATCAACTTCTCCATTCCATCAAAGGCAGAAGTAAGCAAGAGTTTTTTATCCTTCCGAAACTACAAAGCCTCCTTCCAATAACTGCCTACTCATCCCAATAACCGCAACTGGCTGCATGATCCTGCTGTGTCTCCCAAGCTACCAATATACTTCATAGCCTTCATTAATTTCTCATGTTTCCCTACCCAACCCTTACCCAATGGCACATCCTCTTCTTCTTCCCATCCCATCATCTTCTTCTATATATCAGGTATGTCCTTGACAGGCAGGAGAAATATGGAGGAACTTGTGAACAGCATTTTCCTTATATGTACTTTTATTTATTGCTTTTTTATATTAATTGTCAATCTAATTTTTGTTATAGGATCAATATTACTATGAAAAAGAAGGTGTTGGCTCCCTTATGTCCTAAGCAGCAAGGTCAAACTCTATCGCCAGACTCCTTGAAAACCACACCACATACTAATAGGCACAAGCAAGCTGGACAATTGGTTCGGATTCTAATCACCACCATTCTGCCAAAATCTCCAAGGGCATGTTTGGTACCAGATTATTTAAAGGATAAACCTAGTTTATCCCCTAAATTTTAGGGATAAACCAGGTTTATCCCTAAATTGATCTTTTACCAAACAGCCCCTAAAAGCATATCTTTGAGCTTTGAAAGATTTCTTTGACACATTTAATGTGTCTATCTCTCTCTACTTTTCTGCATGGAATTCAAAAAACAGTTGGTGCATTTGGTTGAATTTTTAACTTGCCAGAGATTTCTGACAAGAATCTCCCACTCACAAGCCAAACCAAACACACCATTAGTCCTTAAACTCCTAATGCTCATCTATCGACAGAGAGATTAAAACCTATAATGTTTTAGCCCCAAAAACTTCTTAGTAAGGATGAGAAAAATATCTGGTCTATCAAGCAGGATAATCTGGAAACACACTCATGGTGGTAAAATTTTTAGCTGAATTATTTTTTTAACTGTTTCTGAAGTCCGAACAAGTTAAGGAGAATTGTGAAATTTTAAACCCCTGAACCAGCATCAAATCCTGAAAGACTTAACTTGTATATGCAGTTAAAAATCGCCCCCAGATAATCCATAGGCGTGTCAACCAAAAAGCACAGCCAAGTAAGCGCGTGCTCAACAACAAGATCCCTGAACAACTTCAAAAGCACTCTTCGAATTTTAGACCGTCTGCTAATCTACACAGTGCGAATCTGTACCCGATGCCGCGTAACTCCAATTCCTCGTGGAACAGTCTCCGTGGAAAATTCAGCCAACCCAATCAGGATCTATGCCCGGTAACCAGAATCCTCGACGCACAAGACCAGTGATGCCGCGCTCAAACAACATTACCTCGGAGCAAGCAGCTACAGCGATCTACCACGGGAGGCAGAATAGGAAGACGAGGAGGGGGGGGAGCATGACGTACCCATCGCTTGGGAGGAGGGCTCCAGTCCATGCCAAGCGGCAACGGCGACGTTCCATCGTGGCGGTGCTTCGGCGGACTCCTCCCAGGCGGCATCGCGGCCCACACCCACTTCCTCTCACTGGATCCCCTCCAAAACCCAACGGAGCTCCAGAGGCGCCCCGCGGGAAGCGATCGAGAGACGAGGTGGAGCGTCGAGCCAGCGGCGACGCCGACGATTCGATCGGGGCAGGCGCGGATGGAGAAGCAGGGTGATCAGGGATTGCTCGGGTGGAGGCCGGTACGGGGGGGAGAACGGAGGATGCCTGAGGGTAGACGAAGACGCGAGTCCAGGGTCGGAGGGGGAGGGGGCGGGCTGCCTGGTACGGAGCAGGTCGACCCCGGTGCATACGCGGTGCAGAACGATGACGAATGGAAATGAGCCACGTGTAATACTGCTGATATGTCCCTCCCTTACGATGCGGTGTTACAGGGTTGCGGAGTAGCGTTGTACTGGCAGTTCGCTAGGTGCGCATCCGCCGTGTCGTGTGATCCTTGAAGTCCACGACGGGGAGAACGACGGCGGGGGGTGCGGTGCTCGGGGAGGAAGAGCGACGGACCATCCACTAGTCTACTACTTAGTCATTAAGTATTTAAATTTAAATTATTATCCAAACGGCTGGGGTATAAAGATTTTTTCGATATCAAAAATTTGTTTAATTTCAAATTTTTTAAATTGCATGGAGATTATCCGGAATAAGAGCGTTCATGATTTGGTTTAGTTTGACTTTTGGGAATTTTTATCTCAAAGGTCGGTTTCAAATCATATTTTATTAAGATAAAATATATGACATTGTATAATTTCATTTGGTTCATTTTAAATCATATTATATTAAAATTTAATGTATATATTTAAACAATTCATTATTTTTATCTTAAAATCTTGTAAAAAATTTAGTTTTATTATAAATTATATTTTAAATATTCTTAATATATAACTTAAAATAAATATTTAATTTAATTTTGGTTATTTGATTTACTGATTTAGTTTAATTACGATTAGTAGTTCAAACTAAATTGAATCAAACTACTAGTTTAATTTGATTTTTCGAGTTGAACCAAATATTGAACACCCCTATGTGGTAGATAAGAAAGAAAGTTAGTGTGTGCTGAGGGGGAAAAGAGGGAAAAAAGATGTGCAAATATTTATTGAGGCATTTTGTATATGTACATAATTTTTTAAAGTTTATTTCAATTTGATTACTTGAATCTGAATTTGGCATTTTTAAATATATTATATTATATTATATCACCTTGAGTTAGTCATCTGAACTTTGTTTAGAAATGGCACGATTATTTTATGATCTCTTGTGTTAAATTTATTGGGTCATCCATCTCAAAACATGAGTGAAGTTATATTTATGTTTTCACAAACTCTTTTATAATAACTAATATGAGATATTGTAACATGCCTTGTAGTATGGAAACCGATTTTTCTTAATTGGACTTATCATATGCACCACCATAAATAAAGATGTGCTTAGAAGTAAGGTTAAATTGAACTATTAGTTACAATATGATTTTAAATTTATTAAATCATTCAACTCAAAGTTTTAATGTTATGAGTAAAATAAGCACTAGGCATCAATCAACTATTATCATATTCTCAATATGAGATATTTCTAACATGTTATCACATGTGCAGGCCATTTGATGTCTTATCATCTTGACCTCAAAAAAAGTAGTTATATTATCTAACACTAGGTAAATTTTTTATCAACCCAAAAATATTCTTTGTCGACACAACTAAAATTATGACTTTCGTGTCACATCTTAGTAGTTTAGAAATTATTTGATGTAACATCCCAATTGGAGAATATGTTAAGTGCTTAAATAAATGTATTACTAATGATTTTGGTTAACTATTTTTTGAGTGTTGAATTAAAAGAACTTCAAAACTAAATGTGCTTTGTTGAGAGTAGTCTGATGATATGTGACATTCTCAGAAGAGTGCTAACTAATATAGTTGTTGGGTTAGTCAACTGATTTAATTATTACATATGATATCAAATTATGACTTTGTCGGAATGTTAGCTATAACGTGCCTAGGTGTGTGATATGTGATGTGTGTGGTATTGACAAAGACGTCAAGTCTTTAAGAGAGTAAATTGTAATGGTTGACTTATATGTTGAAAAATTAATTAGTTGACTACCAACAATTTCGGTTGACCATTCTTCGAATGTTGAGTTAAAAAAACTCTAAAGTTAAGCGTGCTTTGTTTAGAGTGATCCAATGATAGGTGATCTCTTGTGAATATTGATAATTAGCATAATTGTTAGGCCATATAACTGATTTAATTATTATATTTATTGTGAGTATTGCCACTACCCTCTCTTTGTTAGTAAGAAAATTGTTTAAGATGTGTGTCTATTTATAGTGACATGTCATTAAACCATTATATCTTCAAGATTATGTGGTGCCCACATCATTTCCATAAGCACAAGCTAGCCAGTCCTTGTAACATGCACCAACACAATATGACACAACAACCATCAACAAATGAAACAACTAGAATAATGCAAGAGTTGCCCACTTAGTAATATGGATGTTTTGTATTAATATAAAAGAATGTGTGGACTTGAGAAAAATGCATGGAAGAATAGTTAACATGGCCTGATATCATTAACCAACTAACACATATTCCCCTTGTATATCTTCAAGCATGTACATGTTTTTACAATATTAGTGCTTAACGTCATTCTTAAGGGTGTCTAGGGATAATGACGCTACAGATATGGGCACTTAGGGAGATGGTCATTGTCATGTGTCCTAGCACGTACGCATGATTGTCACATTCTCTCCCACTTTAAAATGTTGATGTCTTCATTGACATGAACTTGATGCCCCCACACTATGCCTCCTCCCTAGTGTAATCAATCATTTCATTTTGATCCCTCTAAAAGAACAAACCATTGCATTCGCACATGTGTCCTCTACATCTTGTGGGTCTTCAAGATTGGCTCATCCTTCACTTTGTCACACTCATAAATTGTTCCTCTTCAACATCTCGATCGAGTGTCAATCTAGCATGCTTTAAATAGATGTCTATTGCCTAGGCTAGAGGCACTTTGTCGTAACCGGTTAAAATGTAGTTGTGCATTTTCAACTCTGGAATTGAATGCCGCCATTGTATTAGGTCTACGATGTCTAGGGTAATCACCTACAATATGGGCATATGCCACTTCTTGATAGTCATGTCTCTTTGACTCCGCTCTATGGTACCACATATAGTATTTAGATGACTTATGTAAGATGGTTATCTAATGTCTAAAACTTTGTCAAAACTTTGTTGTAATGTGAAATTATTTCTCTTCTACTTTATAGTTGAGTGCGGCCTACTTGCCAACTTCTACATGTTTGGGGGCAGCCTCTTATTATCGCGGATAATGTCACTTTTGAGGATGTTGTGACTCCTCACTGTCCTTGTTAGGTGCCTCTACACCATGTGTTCCATTTGACAAAGGTAGAGACATCTTAACATTTGTCATCAATATCACTTTTTTTTGTAAAAGCTTCCCATTGCAAGTATATTTTATGGTGATGAATTTTTCTTTGTAGCTGTCACTAATTTGTATAAGTTGTTATTTGTATAAGTTGTTGATTGTTGGTTGTATGAGTTATATATTATTGTGTAAGTTGGTGGTATACATGTTATATATTGTATAAGTTGGAGTTATACATATTCTTCGTACATAATACAAGTTTTATTTTTTTTACACGATAGTTATGCAACAATCACTAATATTATAATCGGGAAATACACACTAGGTCCGATTTCAAATATTCACTTTCATACTAGGTCCGTTGTTAAAATCACTTTAACACTAGGTCCGTTTTTTCAAATATTCATCAAGCCCACTCCATTTTGAAGCTTTGACGTTAGAGGGGTGTTATACTTAAATAAAAATTCCTAAAATACCCCTTCGGTGGGTGTTACATGTGAACCGTATGCAGTTGCTGTCCAATTCTGCCGTTGCTTCGTTTATGACATTACCGTTAAAATAATAAGATCCAGTCCTTTTTAATATATCACTTGGTCGAACATTGTGACTTTTTCTGAAAATATTCAAGTATAATATGGCGGTACAAAAATTGATTGTTCCACATTTTTATCAAGTATCCTATATAATATGATTTAAATATATATAGGTGCTGTTGGTCGAAAAATTGACTCGTCCAATAATTTTTGCAACACTGACAATCCAAAATTGTTTGCTGCAGAATTTTTTGCACCATCACGTTCAAGATACATGACCCCTATAGTGATATATAGGCATTCTGATTTCTATCAAATTTTAACTGTTGAGAAGGTTGGACCAAGCAAGCTTTGAAATGCAAAAAATCCTACAACACCTGCTGCTAAAAATGAAACGGAAAAGACAATTTTTGGAGTCCAAATCAGACAACACATGCTGCTAAAATAGAAGAGGACTATAAATATATGAACCTACGAATATCACAAAAACAGCGCTGAACCATTGTTTCTTGGCAACCTGCCAAGACCGTAAACAAGTTTAACGTACAAGTTTTGAAATGTAATATCCAAAATACATAACATAGACATAGAAGTCTTAATCATCCCAAGGACACACTCATGACTTCATTGGAAGCAGCATCACTAGCATCACCATCATCATCGGATAAGGTAACCATTTTCATTAGACTTTTTGCAAGCCTCTTCACTTTATATCTAAGTTTCTTCTCCCTTTTTAACTCGCTCTCTAAGAATGCTATGCGCCTCTCCAAATGCCGATTGCGGTCTGCCCTCTCACAACAACAAGGAGTACATGAATCGATAAAATTAACCAGCTCGTCACACCACATAAAGAAATCACAACCATCAACCTACAAAAATCAACATATAATGGCATATATATCAGCACTATTATTTAAGAAAAATAAGTTAGGAACAAGAACACTCTAAGAATGGCTAACCTTGCATTTATAAAACTTTCTACCAGGGTTTTTTTCAGTATGACTCACTCTGATAGCACAGTAGCCATGTCCATGAGAACAACGCATCGACGGAATTAGAAGAGCACTAGCCATTTGCTAACAAGTAAGAACAAATCGCTGCAACATCAATACATAAATGTTAGATTGATAACTTAATGTACAGACATAAAGTTATAATTGCTCCCAATTTTCGGTAGAAATTTGACCTTCTTTGCCATGTTCTAAAAAGAGTTAAAGACCTACAACAAAAGAAAGCCTCCTTTGATTTGCCGTCAGGAATAGGAGCTGCCTCCTTTGTCGAGAAGGGTTGGAACTGCCGCTTATCCTACAATGAGCACAGACATTGTGTCGAGAAGGGTTGGAACTGCCCCTTTTCTTTGCCGGGAGGAGGAAGAGCTGTTACCTTCGCGGAGAAGAGCACCGACGCAGACTGCCAGAGGGACCAAGCTGCGGGCTTCGCCGTGCGCCGAGGATGACCACCGCGCTGTTTCTGTGCTGTGTCCGCTGTGCTGTTTCGCGGAGAAGCCGTCGTTTCCCTCTCTCCTGCTGTGTCCACCGCGGAGGATGACCACCGCGCGGCGACGGCTAGGGACGAAGCTTAGGGCATTGGGCGGCGGAGGATGACCACCAGGAGGCGACGGCTAGGGACGAAGCTTAGGGCATTGGGCGGCGGAGGATGACCACCGCGCGGCGACGGCTAGGGACGAAGCTTACGGCATTGGGCGATGGGCATTGTTGGAATAAGAAAAAATTATAAACGGTGTATATACGGCGTTACGACGGAATGGACCCGGTGTTACAAAAATTTCGGTCAATGGACTGGGTGTAATAGATATTTGGTCGACGGATCTGGTGCTACAGTGATTTAGTAAAACGGACCTACTATTAATTTTCCCTATTATAATTGACGGTAGAAAGTTAATGAAGATGGCTCAATATTCAGTGTCAATACACTTTTGCGACAATTTCTTGTCAAGAACATATTTTTATGATGATGTTTTGTTAGCGGCCACTAGTTTGTGCGAGTTAGTTGTACAAGTTGTTATTTGTTAGTGTTTTGATTGTGAGTTGCGTGAGTTATACATGTGACAGTATAAGTAGTCTATATGCCATATGTTGTATAAGTTGTCATCTATATAAGTTAGTTATATTCTTTGTTCATAAAAGATAAATTTTAATTAAATATTATTACAACAGTTGTTTATCAATCACCAAAATATAATTGGTGATAGAAAATTATTAGTGATGGTTTAGCATCCGTCATCAATACCACTTTTTTGCGACATCTTTTTTGTTGTGATGGGAGTATTCAATATGGCATTGAGATGACTTTTAAGTTATCACAAAATATTATTTGTGATGACTTTTGAGTTATTAACAACATCTCATCAATAGCTCTTTATCTTACTGGTGTACAAAAGTTGATGCATTATTTTAACATGCGGCAATAAGTAGTTCAAATTACTTAAACTTTTTATATGATGTTGTATGGCAATTTTATAAAATTTTGGACTCAAATTTTTAATTTTTGGTTCTTAAAATATAAAAATAAAATTAATTTATAAATTTGGGTGCTTATGTTTCAACTACTTTACATCTCTAAAATTGGTGGCAATGGGCCAAGCTGGCCCATAAGCTTACGGGTCACCATGCAGGCTTGTAGTTTTGACATAGAGCCTTATACATATTGTTATTTGGGCCGGAGTGGGTTAAAGTGGACCAAACATGCATCAACCTTCGTTACATAACTTCATACATTAAATCACATTTAACCACATGTATCCATTCAATCACAATAAACCACATTCATCCATTCACTCATATTGGCACACTGTACAATCATCTATTCAATCACCTATCATAACATGTAGATCCATCCATTCCATCACATTAATTCACAATCAATTATCATAGGTATAACATTCAATCATACTATGTTTCAATAACCAAATAAATACATAATCACACATCACATATCATAAAAAAAACATATCATATAAGAAGGAACTACTTAAAATTAGAATAAGTTTTTAATGTTGTTCTCCAGATAATAATTTAAGTTGGTGGCTCATTTCAGATGTCAGTTGTCAAGAGAGCTATCGGGAGAAGAGGTTGTTTTTTTATAGAGTTGTAGAATAATCAATTCTTTTGAAAACCATTGTCTTGTGCATGTCTGTTAATTGGTGTATTCTTCCTCTCTACATGGTGTCTGTAACAAGGAAGTTTAGCCTCAAAGAAAGATAAATTGTACCTATATAAAATAATATTCAGAGACTAATTAAGATGATGAGTTAAAAACAACTTTGATTAATATTTTTTCATAGGTTGAGTTGAAAATAACTCTTAAGTTAAACATAGTTGGATGAAATTAACCTAAAGATAGACAACCTTCAAAACTATCAATTACCTTATTTCTTATAAGCCATTTAATTAATGTGGTCTGGCCTAAGATATACCCAAGCTACTTGCTTACACACCCAATCATAGGAAGAGAGGCACCAGGATCTACTCACATTTGACCAATTCGAGTGTAAGAAATAGTTGTTGGGTCTCTCTTGTTTGGCTGTAAGTGTGCAAAAGAGCCGACACATTTGGTAAGTAGCTCGAGATTGGTTTGACTCAATAAAAGTTCGACTCCACTCTCTTATTGTATTAAACAAATAAACCTGAACAAGAAATAAAGTTTGACGGGTAAATGAATTGAGTTTGATCAGAACATGCTCGACTCAATAAAATTCCTATGCAACTCGTTTAAGTATTCAAGTAATAATTCATCCTAATATTTTAAAAATAAATTAAAATATATAATATTCGATAAACTATATCAAAAAATCAAAAATTGATTTTTTACAACAGATAATAAAACACAAATTGGATATAAGCAAATGAGCCGAGCTCCGCGGGTTTGCACCCCCAATTTGGTAGACAGGGCACAAGCAAGCTAACATGAAGCCATGACCTGCATGTAGATAAGGTGGAGCCTCCGACGACCATTGCAACGTAAAACTGGAGAGAGAGAGAGAGAGAGATGCCTTCTTACACATAAATGTTACCCTCTCTTTTTTACAACAGATAATAAAACAAAAATTGGAGGACAAGTTGGAGGCCATGCATGTGAAGGTGGAGAATGCTGTCGCCTGTCGTGTCCTTTTTCTATTATAAGAGGAACACTACCAGTCAGATTCTACGCCTCGTGGGGTCGCCTATAAAACCATGTATTTTGCACAATTTTCGTACGCTAAAATCTTGCAGTAGCAAGACAAGCATACATACCAAATGCAGTAGTAGCTAGTCTTGGAATATCGGATTCGCATTCTACATCTGTGTATATATACAGCACCCTGGCCCTTTCTGTTCACGACTATATATATATATACACACACACACATACACACTCTAGGAAGGAAGGAAAAGAAAAGCCTCTCTGAGATGTAATAGAGAAGGAAACTAGGACTTGAAATTTGCAAATTGACTACCGAAACTAGCATTGCACACAGATCAAAATGATAATGGGGTGTTTGGTTGCATGATAATTGAGGTTTTTGTTTTAATTTTTAAAAATTGTAAGAAAATTTGTTAAAAGAGGTGTTTGACAACCATGGCAATTTTATGTGTTAAAAGTGATTTTCTTCTTAAACAAAAAAGAGGGTATCACCTCTTTCTTTTTTCTTGTGGTCCCCCACTTTATTTGGTCATGTGCGGTGGTTACTCTTTTTTGTAATCACATCCCTCCAAACATGATAATTTTATGTCATGAGTTGGTTTACTTTTTATTTTAATACAATTTTTTATCGTGAAAGTGTACACAAAATTATCATGCAACCAAACACCCCATAAGGCACAAGTCTCGAGCTGATCGGCACGCCAACCTCAATATTCTTTACCGGTAACAGGGGCATTGCTCTCTTGAATTGCAGTTATCCAAAGTTTGAGATGGTCATATATGTATAGTTCCTTTTGTTTGCATTTGGGTTAGAATGCAGTCTCATTAATTTGTTTAGAAGGCATATATATGTGCGTACCATGCATATATGGAGAATCACTATTTACAAGATGACACAGTTTGGCCATGAACGGCCAAGAATGTTTAATTTGCAGCTGTTTCCCACACCTGTGAATATATATGGATGTTGTCCTCCACACGCAAAAAAGGGGGAAAAAGAATGGATGTAGCCATATTGAGACATATGATTTGTTCGAATGAGGGACTTGTAATAAAAAGAAATTAACCTCTCATATGGTATTTTATTTTTATTTTAAACTATTGAGTCTAGCTAACCAAAAGAGCTGATTTGGGTTGTGCTTGATTTAGCTTCACACAAATAAATTCTTTTGATATTTGTAGATTTAGTTTGTTTGATTTTGTCTTAATCAACCTCAAAACATATCTCTTATATCTTAATAAATATCTTTAAAAAATTGCAATATGATTTAGTTTCTTCATTTTTAAAATATATAGTTTATATATCATTAAGTAAACATTAAATAGATTAACATATAAACATCTTAATAAAATTAAATATTTAATTCTATCTCAAAAGTAAGAGATCAGATATAAAAGTTCGGAGTTCAACGTTTCAGATAAAGCTAAACAAACGCCACCTAACTTAACAAATCAATACTCTTCTTACCAAAATGTATACAACGTATGCATTTACTTATGACTTCTTAAGAAGACTCGTGAGAGCTATTTACATATCATGATATATATATATATATTACAAAGACATACATATATATATGTATGGTAAAACCTAAAAAAAACCAACCGCATTAATTAATGGCGTCTGTCACAGGTGCATCTCACCAAAGTTTTCTCTCTTTTCATATTAGGTCTAACACAAAGGCAAAGATGATTAAGAAAAGGCTCTTGTTTTCACGAGAGTCCAGGGGGAGGAATATCATATCATATACATATATATATGTATGTATGTATAAGCATATACTGATCCCTTGTATATACTTCGCTTGTCTGCTCCATATTTTCACCTGCCGGGTGTGGCGTGTTTGGACCCTCGTCCTTTCTACAGAACTTTGGATTCCCTTTCCCTGGCCTTTGATCCTTGGTTGTACTCCAATGACCTCATGCGACCAAGTACCCAGCATCTGCATCTTCTCAAACGATAACCGAAAATATTAATACAATGTAAAAATATTCCCCTTCTTTATCAGCCCATATTCTTAAATTTAGTACAATTAAAGTTGGCTTCGATTTTTCTCAGCTCCTCCTTTTCACTCGATTAGTAATTCCTCAACTGTGTTGTCGTCCTGTCCCAAAGAATTAGTTGCTGGTAAAAATGCCAGAAGTATTTTCAGCCGTGCATTAATGTATGTACAAGTGTGGTTCCTCTCGGTCATGTACGTAATTGAGGAGACCTCTTCCACACAAGACACACTGTTGTAACTGAGATTTTATCAGGGTATTTTCAGACCTTCATCCGGAAGAACAAGCAAGCTAGCTTGGCCTTTGTGTAGAGTGATACTAAGAAAAACAGTAGGGCGTTGGTTATATATGTATAAACCATGCACATATATATGATGCCTATTTCTCTCGGCTAGTTAAGCCTTGTTTGGTAACTTTATTAGACATTACGATCACTACCAAATTTAAAATTGACATTAATAATAATCAATAAGAGATGTTTGACTAACGATATCAATTTTAAAATTTGTAATCCAAACAAAACGTGTCATGTAACACGAGTGTTAACTTGTATTAATTTTGATATTGATATTCTAACTTTTAAAAATATTAATATCTAATATCATTTCTGAAACTCTAACCAAATAAGTTATAAATAAAAATTGTTTTCGTACAGGCAAGATGGTCTTGTGTGCTGGGTTAATTCATTCATTTGACATTTTCATTAGCGTACGTGCCTTCTAGATATAACTATATATTGATATCATGCAGTTCAATTTGGTGCATTAATTACTTCGTAAAGTATAAAAATAACTCAGACCCTTTAAACAATAATTACGATGATAATTAAAATGTTCCGCTGTCATCTCACAGGCCAGACGTATCTCTCGAGATCACTCTAGGTTGGAGAAAGTCATTGCGTATGAACAGATTAGCATAACACTGCCCTTGGTTATTTCTCTTCTGTTTCCCTCGTCCAAGACGTCATTTTTAGAGACAACTTCTATCTACATCCTAGAGGTAAGAAGTGAGATAGAGCTGGCCTTTTAGTGGTATAGCTATATACAAATGAAAGTAGGTTGACTATTTGGGGGGCATTTAAATGGGTGCGCCCTCAAAATTTTGAGGGCCCTACGAGGATGAACACATGCTGCCTTTACGTGTATTTGATTATAATATTAAAAATGATATTATATCAATTTTGATATGGATACTTGGAAAAGTTAAAGCTCTATTTGGTAATTGTATCCACGGCCTTTGTCACTATCAATTTTAAAATTGATAATAATAAAAATCATCAATTGATGCTTATCTATCAATATAAAAAATCTAAATGCAAACAAAACATAATATTTAATACAAATTTCCACTTGCATCAAATATGATATTGATAATTTATCTTCTACAAATATGAATATAAAAATGATATGATTTCATTAATTTTTGATACTCTGATAGGGCATAAAGTATCAATATCAAAAAATGATACAAGCTGTGGATGACGATTCTATCACATAACATGTTATGCTTTATTATAAATTTTGAAATTGATATTATTAGGCAAACACCGCGATGTGATTTATATCGGTGTCAATTTCAGAATCGATGAAAATGGAGTTTAATCACTAATAAGTGCACACGGATCGAGTTAGTAAAAATGGAGAGTCAGTAAAGTATGAATAAATATTAATAAAATATAAACGTTAAAAGCTGTTGTTGAACTTCTTAATAATTAAAAATAGTCAATTTTAGCTAAGATGAGTTGTAAAAGTGATGCATTAATCTCATTTGCAACTGAGAGATGCTGACTAAGGTGATTTGGCCTGATTTTTGTTTGCATTGGAATAGAAATAATAGGGTGTTTGGTTGCATGATAAATTAGATTTTGTCATAATTTTATATTTTTGTATCAAAATTGGTTGAAAGAGGTGTTTGACGAGTATTATAATTTTATATTTTTAAAGGGTTTTTCTGATTGAACAAAAATAAAAGGTGTCACCACTTTATTTTATCTCGTGATCCCCACCTTGTTTGGTCATATATATGATATCTACTCTGTTTTTGTTATCACATCTTCTCAAACATGATAATTTTAGGTCATTGATTGTCTCACATTTTATTTTAATATATTTTTATCATGAAATTGTATAAAAATTTATTATGCAACCAAACACCAACTATTTTAATTGGGGTGTTTATTTTACCGATTTCAATTTTTATTTCAAGATTTTTAAATTTTATAAATTTACGTACATAAATTTTGTTTGTTTGGCGATGCAAACTAAAACAATCACTTTTGGGTTTTGGTTTTTGACCCCAAATATAGAGAAAAAAATTGTAAATATCTCAATCAAGATACATTTAATGCACAATACTGCAGTTTGTCCCTTACGCTGGGTATATTTGATTTTCTGGATACATATTAATTTGAGGGTGACCCAAGTGATGGACACTGCAGGACCGATGGGAATAAAAGTAAACATCTACACAAGGGGTATCTATATATAGCACTCAAGCTTAGATACATCTGAGCTATTCATTATTTGGTTCAAATTGAAAAATCAAATCAAAATAATAATTTTGTTTGATTGATTTAATTTGAATTATCGATCGATTTAGTTTAATTTTTAAGACCTTTTAAACCGGTAAATCAAATAACTAAAAACAGATTAAAATTTTTATTTTAAGTTATAAATATAGTCTAATATTTTTACATCTTTTCTTATAAAAATAAATCTGTTTTAAAAATTTTCAAGACAAAATTTATAAAATGAATAAACATATACATTAAATTTTAACAGAATATGATTTAAAACAAATAAAACAAAATCATATATTGTTCCGTATCTGTTATACTTTAATAAAATATGATTTGAATATCCCTGCTTAGATACATCAAGCTGAAGACAATGTTCTAATAATTGCTCCTTAATTAATTAAACTCTGAAGTTAAATAGCACATATATATATACCCACCTAATTAATACATATATTAATTATGCGCAGGATATGATGGGTACTGTTAGGGCAGATGGAAATAACCGACAGGGTGATGTCAACGCACGAGCAGATATGGAGATACATGGCGCCCCGCACAGTCCACATACAGTAAAAATACCTTTGGTACGTCTGCCAGTCTTTCCAAGCCCCCCCGGCAGCTCTCCCTTCACTTCCTCCGTAAAAAGCCCTTTGCCCATGCTGTGAAACCGGGCGGTCAACAAGTACCCTGGTGAAAGACCACTCATGCAGGAAGCCACGCACATCTTTCTTCATTACCAAGAACAAACATAACTTGTCCCCGTGAGAACTCAAATAAATAAAAATATATATATATAGAACCTGGTTTCAGTCTTCTAGCTAGCTAGTAGACAGAGAAGTCCCTCTCAGCACAGGTGGCGTTTGTTTTGGCTGAGTCCAAAAATTTAAGTTCTTAATTTCGTGGTAAAAATAAGTATTTAATCCGACCAAGATGTTTGTATGTTGATCCATTTAATGTTTATTTACAAATATATTATATATGCTATCGTGTCCTCTGTTAATCAAGAACTACGTCTGAAAATAAAGAGCCTATACCATACAATTTATTTTTAAGAGATTTAATAAGACATGTACATAGGAGGTGACTTTTAAAGGTTAATTAAGAGATGGCAGCATATTCAAACGGTCTGAACCCTCAAACCACTGATTAATGAATGAGTGGTAAGAAGTTAAGTAACCCAAAAAATTATCCAACCCTAGGCTCAAGAAGATGAGACTCACATGCATGTATGAAAAATTGGTATATTATATTTGATACACTTTAGGACTACTATATATATATCTTGAATATAAGTTGATATATAGATTTTTTACTGGCAGAAAATTGAGACAATCTATTCTCTACATGCAGTTAGGAGTGTTCACTGATCAGTTGATATGGATGGACTCGAAATTATTATTTTATATACTATACCGACTCAAAGCTATGCAAAAAATAAGTAATGAATGTCACAAATAGTATTATATGTGTGCCTTTTGTTGTTAAAATAGTATTTCAAATGTTTTTCATTAATACATTATTAGTTTTTATATTATACATCGTGTTATATTCATTTAATTATGATTTTAAATGAGCAGAATATTATTGACAGTTGACACCCGTCGAGAAGAATCTAACCCAACTAGCTAGAACAAAAAAAAAGAAATCAAACCAAATAATGAGCACAAGAACGCCCCTCTAGGCCTAAAAAAAAACTACTTTACCGTCAGCTCGGTAAACAGCTCTAGTTCAGTTGTGGGAACTGCAAACTGGTCAGCATGTCCGCATGTTAATGAGAGCGGATCACCTCAGTCCCCGGGTGAAGGGAGAAGTCTCAGTCCCCAATCAGAGGCGGACACATACTCCCGTCACTTAAGTGAACCGGTTTGGTGAACCGGACCGAATCGGGGTCTGAAACTGAACCGGTTCGGTTCACTTAAGTGACGGGGGTATGTGTCCGCCTCTAATTGGGGACTGAGGCTTCTCCCTCCACCCGGAGACTGAGGTGATCCGCTCTCCATGTTAATATATGATACCTATTTACACGTACGGCTGGGACCTCACGGCAGCTTCACACGAATCGGAAGGATATCGAAGCTCGAACTGATCTCGGAGAGTCGAGACCAGCAAAGATTTACCCTTCACGCAAGAGCCCAAAATATGAAGCCAAGCCGTACGTCGATATGTCTCCCCTCCCCGCGGAAACCCCCCACCGGAGGAGGAGTACCGGGTCCTTCGCCTTCCGCCATGAAAGAAGAGCAGGGTCCTTCTTCTTCCTTCACATATATGGGGAAGGGAGGACCCTCCACAATCAAAAGGCGAGACGCCCCTTTGCTTATATCTCACCCTTGACTGCACGGAATGTGATATCAGTAGATTCAGTACTACTGCTGCCAGAGAGAGTATCACGGTGCTGCTGCTGCTGCACCACATGTACAGGAAGGAATGGGCGGGGACCTCCGGACGAGGCGTAAATAAATATTCACAATTTGATATTTTTGAACAAGTATTTAATCTAGCTAGTACTTAATTGAGAAGTGTGAATTTCCTCCATCGTCTTCTTCGTCTCGGATACAAAAAACTTGATCTCATCTCCGAGTTTTACGGGTCAAATCAAAAAATTAATCATAATGAATTTCACTTTTTATTTTCGGGTGAAGATTGTTCTCTCAGGAACCCGCATTCTTAATTGAGAGCTGCTCACGAATCTATATACTTGAGTGCAAAGTGTCAAATTTTTTGACACCCATGATACACTTGTTAATAAATCAAGTTTTGTTTTTTTTGTGTGAATGTAACTTAATTCTTACCTACTCCCGAATTACAGCGTTAAACTCGAAGGGCTGTGATATACATAAATGTATTAAGGGGTGTTTGGTTGCACGACAACGAAAGTTTTTATTTTAATTTTTTAAAATTGTAAGGAAACTTGTTAAAAGAGGTGTTTGACAACCTTGATAATTTTATGTTTTGAAAGTGATTTTCTTCTTAAACAAAAAAGAGGATCTCACCTCTTTCTTTTTTCTTGTGATCCCCTCTTTATTTGGTCAAGAAGGGTAGTTATTCTTTTTTGTTATCACATCCTTCCAAACATGATAATTTTATGTCATGAGTTTGTTCACTTTTTATTTTAATATAAATTTTTATCGTAAAAGTGTACAGAAAATTATCATCCAACCAAACACCCCATTAACATTTTTATAGATCATCAAATATGTTCGCTTTCTAATCTTCTTTTTCCCGTCAAAATTGATTGTACCAATATAAAAGTAAAGAAGATGAAAGGTTATGATAAAATCATTGACCTGTTTCTGTACTATCTAACGTTGAAAGTGAAGAATCCCTGACATATAAATATATGAACTTTTTATGATCCTTCTAACATGAGACTAGACCATGTCCACAATTTTTAACACTTTTAATACATAGTTTGAGTTTGTGTCTAGCTAATTTAGAGATATTTATCTGAGTGCGCATGCTGGTTAATCTCTGCGCTAACCCCCTACATATATGCACATATTTGCATTAAGATCGATCGGTACGCTTCAATCCGTTCCCTTCTTGTTGCTTCAAAACTCACCATCGGCATCACTTCATGGCTGTCAATCACCTCCTTCCCCCTCCCCGTGCGCCTTCTGCTCTGCCTGCAGCTCTGCAGCCGGCGCAGAGAATAATTCACCCCCGACCGTCACGGCTCTACGTTTCTTCCACCTTCCCGCGCCCCCCCCCCCTTCCTGGCGTCAAAAGAGAGCTACTAAAGGAGGTCCCTGCAGAGACATGGCCGAGACAGAAGGGAAGGGAGGTGCCGGGTGGAGCTATGCGAAAGAAAAAGCTGGTAGTCCCGTCCCATCCTCTCTCTCTCTCTCTCTGCAGCCCTCTAGGAGAAGAGCAAACCATGGAAGGCAGGGAAGAGGAGCTTGCCGGGCCTTCTGCCTTGTCTCATGTGGTGATGCCAGTTAGGTTTCAGAGGGGTTCGGGAGTAGCGTATGCATGGCTGCCGTCCGGCCGGGCCCCCGGGCTTGGCGGGTCCATATGTTATGCTGCGAGAGGGGAGGTGACAGCGGTCTGGCCTCCGCTTAATCTCACTCGCGGTACGGGGATCGTCCTGTAACTGTGCAAGGGAGAGAGACCTCCGCTCTATAAATCTGCCGCCCCCGTCGAAGGATAAGGGCCGAATCAGGTCACCACCCCGCTCCTCCCTAGCAACTTCAACGAAAGCAGCCCAGTAGCCCCCCCCGGCCCCCCCCCCTCGTCCTCCTCCTCCTCTCTTGTGGTTTGGCTTGAATTCACGTACAGCGCGAACCCCTTCATCCCTTTTCCACGGCTTTCTTGAACTTCCAGACGAGTGCGGACTACGGAGAGAGATCTGCTCGCGGAGGAAGTTCAGGAATGCTGTGGGAAAGCATGGAGGGGTTTGGAATTGAGCCTTTCTTCGGTTCCTTGGAGCACCCGGATGGAGATGTGCTCAGTCTAGAAAGTGTGTAGGAGAGAGAGACAAGTTTTCAGAACAGCTCTCACAGCCCATCTGGAGATGTTCCCGGGTTAGAAATTAAAGCTCCTTGGTTTCAGAGATCTTACTTTCTCTCTCTCTCTCTATCTATATATCTATCTATGCATTTATCTATCCATACTTTTTCTATTAATTATATCGGAATTCTCGGATGCAGTGATTTCAATTATTTACGTGCCTTCATTTGCTCCCTACACGCAACTGTAACTAGGTAATTAATTGAAATGCGATTGATTTATTTTCCAGTAAAAAGATGGTGTTGGAAACAGCGGGTTAGTACCAAATTAACCGTTCTGGTATTTAAATATTCTGAGCCCCTTCGACTTCAATGCTATCCTTTTGGGTGGTGCTTGGCCTTCAATTTTGATATTGTCATGGTTTTAGGGTTTGTAAGGGATGTATTAGTGACTTTAAGATAATCTCCAATAGGGTTTCGGAGGGGGGGAGGGGTTTAGATTTGGAGAGACCCGCCGGGGCGTAACCCAGAAGCTATGTATCCCGGACGCTTTCTTTTTCAGATTCGCCTGAATGTTCATATGGTAAAGCTCTCTCAATAGCAATGATCTTCACATATCTTAATTTAACAGTCTTTTCTTACAGCTACTCAAAGATCCCGGCTGCTTCTTCTCGCTTGTATGATTGTATTAATTATATCCTTCCTCGGAGGGCTGTCTCTCAGTTTCATCCTGGGCGCAGATCTACACACCATCTGCACACTGCAAGATTAACACTAGTAAATTTGAAGGCTGGAAGTCCTCACCTGCCTGTGTAAGTGAGAGAGCAGAAGCTTTATCTCTCTTCCTTCCCTCCGGCGGCCTTGCCTGATTTCTGCTGAAACTCAACCAGAACTGACTTCTCAGCATCTGTCTTGTTCGATTTACCTGCAGGCTGCAGATATATACATGTGTGTGTGATGCTCCACAGGCTTCCGGTCTTACATTTATACAGGCCACTTGGATGCTGAGGCTGGCACTGCGGCGGTGGGTCTTCTTCATCACAACCAAAGATAAGAGAAATTGTCAGAAGCGATTGGTGTGTGCTCGTAAAACCAGGATAGAGATAGAGATAGTATACAAAGAGAAATGACGGTGTGAGATGAAGTCACTGAGATTTAATTAGGAATTCTTTTTGGATTTCAAAACAAGGGCTTTCGTTTGGTTGAATTTGTAAAAAAAAAAGTGTAGAACCACAGCATGATTAAGATGATTTTGTAACTATATGATATCCTTGATTTTGGTTTTTCACTCCCTAATTTCTCATGTAACTTGAAGCAAGAACAGTTGTTTCAAAATCCACTGATTTACATTAATCCAAACAGTTAAAATCCCGCACTATATTTTGCAGGATTTTTTGCAATCTAACAACAAAGCCCTAACTGATCCAAGAGATGTACGAACCTAAGACTCTGAAAGTAGGCCCCTCTTGCTGGTGGCAGTGAAAGGGCAGTAATATTGGTAGTGGTGGTAATGGGAGGAGCAGGAGCAATGAAGGAAGCAAGGAACGATGAGAGAGAGACAGAGAGGGAGACCCAACTTGAGAAAACCACGCTTGTTTTTTTCCTGCACGTCGTTTTCTGATAAAACAAAAGACGAAATCAGACTTAGAATGAGAGATGTATGGACCTTTTGGGGATGGATGAGAAGCCAGAGCTCAAATATCTTGTTCTTAGGGTATTTTGCACTGATGCTAATGCGCATAGACACGTTGAGAAGCACATCTGGGGACTCTAATACAAATATATATATATATAGCGAGAGAGAGAGAGAGAGAGAGAGAGAGAGAGAGAGAGAGAGAGATTAGCTAGCAAGTGTATAAATCAGCTGCTAATTTTGCTGGCATGAGGACAGATGGGTAGGCAGATCTATGACATACTAGCGCATCCTTCATAAGTTCTCCACAAGGATGGAACCCAAGGGGAACTCTTTTGATCTTTATTTGACTTTTCTTAAATCTCGCAAGGGTTGGGTGGTATTTGTTTTGGCTTAATCTGAAAGTCTAAAATTTTGGATCTGTTTGGTACCATAAAATTTTGAGGATAAATCTGGGTTATCCCCTAAATTTTGGGGATAACTCAAGTGTGTATCCCCCAGTTGTTCCCATGCCAAACAGCACCTTATTGTCACCTCTGGTCTTTCATCTTGTATAAAAAATGTACTTATATTTGACTCAGATGTTATTTGTCAATCAACTTATCATCTAGTAAAATTATATTTAATATATGTTTATTATTTGATTTTAAGTAGATGTCAGGTCTGAAAAATATAAGGCTAAAACTCTTAATTTTTAGAGACATTTAATAAGACATAAGAGGTTAATTACGACTAGCTGTATTCAAGTGATGAACTTATCGAACAATACTGAAACTCTAACCTCTGACAGAATTAAAGGTTAGGTGCTTGATAATAAGCTATATCAAACACAATTAATCTTTTAGTCTAGACTAGCGTTTTGCATGTTCATATGATTCCTTTTCCTTCACTTTATCTATGCCCACATTTTCATTTTTATTTGTTACTTCTCTTTTACCGTTCAGGTACTGTTGGCAAGAAGTCTGGACGTGCTTCATTTCATTATTTGATAAGATGCAGGTGTTAAGATTTTAATCTCGGAGTAGATATATAGCTTGATCTGAGAAGGGGGTATTCTGATATGAAAATGTGACCATATCTATGATTTATTGTCATCTGCAACCTCTTCCTCAGCAGAGAAATGAAGATGACCCACACGATGAATTTTAGAGTCTGGATCTACTCCAATGGCTTGAGGAGGTCCCTCTTTTACTTACATTAAAAAAAAGTGTAGTTTTGGAGAGAAATCCCGTCTTCGTAGATAAAAAAAAAAGTCGGTATACATAACTTTCAAAGTACTGTATATTTAATACACCATGGACTCTTATGAGACAGTTCTATTTTTTTCTTCTGATCAACATGTTTGAGCATTCAAGGATGCGTTTCAGTTTTTGCTGTATCATCAAACAGAAGTAATAAAAAACAAGTCGTGATACGGAAGAATTGTGTAAATTAAACTGCAGATGCATGCATGTTTTTATTTTGAAATCTTTCGTATTCATTAATCATTTCAACTTATTATAATTTATACATTCACAAGCATGTTGGAAAATGTATTTAGTGAACAATCTTATTCTTTTAAGTTCTTTGGTCTTTCCGTCAACTTCTTGTACACAAGCCTAATACTGCATAGCTAATAGGGTGTTTGGTGGCACAATAATTTTTTATGAAGTTTCATGATAAAAAAATATATTAAAATGAAATGTAAGCTAGTTAATGACAAAAAATGCCATGTTTGGAAAGATGGGATGACAAAAAAAAAGAGTGGGTATGACAGACAGAGGTGAGGGATCACACGTTAAAAAGTGGGTCTTCTTTCCTGTTCAAGGAAGAAATCTCTTTAAAGACATACAAGTGTAATGGTGGTCCAATAGCTTTTTCAACAAGTTTTATCACAAAAACATAAAGTTGTACCAAAAACTCAACTTATCATATAACCAAACACTATAAACATCTTTGTACACCATCTAGTTCACGATAATATAAAAATTATAGTATACTAATTTTAATATCGACAATTGTAACAAATAAAATATCAATATCAGAATCGATATATGTAAACACTTGTATTAATTATCATGTTTTGTTGACACTAACGATTTTAATAATGATATTAATAGTCAAACACGTATTTAATGTTTTATATCAATATCGATTTCATAATTGATAATGATAGAGATGTTCAATACAATCACCTCACACGGCATTAACTTGAAGATGAACTAAATATCTTGTAACAATGCAAAATAAGAATTGTGCTAATTAAGAGGTAAAATCTATAGACTATTAATTAACATTACTGGTTAATTATTTTTTAAAAGGTGAGTTAAAATTTTTATAATTAAAAGTGTTTTGTTGTAAGTAGTCCAAGGACCTATATTGTCAATTAACACACACACTTTGTTAGGGCGGTTAATTGATTTTGGTCTTTATTTATAATATCAAATTTATAATCTATGGCGGCAGTAGGAAGGTTTATCTACCCATGACCTTTCAGAATATTTGATATGTGGTGTGAATACGTGATGATCTTGAGCTAACTTCATTATTTTGTTACAAGTGAAATACAGGACTAAAAACCGAAGTCGATCACCATTAATATTAAAACCCAACATGTATGCGCTCTTACAAACTTGGAATGTTGAGTTATGCATCCATTAATAATTTAATGCAAATTCAATATATTACATAGATAAATTAAGTATACTAAATTATCTTTTCATCATTAAGGTAATATTTGACCTTGAAAAATAATGTGTAATCTTATAAAATATTTTAGGACATAGATGCAAAAGTAGTAACGATGGCAAGGAGATGTATGTGAGTACGTATTAATATATAGGGACTTCAGCACATCAGAAATTATTATTGTTTGTGTTTTTACCATGTCTTTTAGAAATCTTAAAAATGTATCAATTCTTATGGGGTGTTTGGTTGCATGATAATTTTTGGTACACTTTCATGATAAAAAAATGTATTAAAATAAAAAGTGAACCAACTCATGACATAAAATTATCATGTTTGGAGGGATGTGATTACAAAAAAAGAGTAACTACCACACATGACCAAACAAAGTGGGGGGCCACAAGAAAAAAGAAAGAGGTGAGACTCTCTTTTTTTGTTTAAGAAGAAAATCACTTTTAAAACATAAAATTATCATGATTACCAAACACCTCTTTTAACAAGTTTTCTTACAATTTTTAAAAATTAAAACAAAAACTTTCATTATCATGCAACCAAACACCCCATTATGTTTTAGGAAAATATGTATCTCTGTCTAAAGACAACACAAACGCCATTTTTTTCATTTTAATTTACTTAAATGACTTTTCTATAAAGATATGAAGGTGTTGGCAATAGAAAAAAAAACTAGTATAAGGGGGATATTTTCATCATACAAATTTAAATACTATTTAACTAACATTATCACTTCAATAGTTTTTTTTGGGTGACAACCGATCGACAAGGGATTAGTTTCTCATTAAAAATAGGACTTGCTAATGTTTTTAACTTTCATTTTTACATATGTAAAGATATAATAATTATAGAAACCAACTTTATGTTTATGGAGTTTATACATTTAAGTCATTGAAATCATTTCATACTCTACGTATACCTTTCAAATTTTTATAATGATTCTTAACTCCAATAAAAATTACTCCAATATAAAAATAGGGTCATTCCATTTATTTTTTACAGTCAAATTTACTTATTTGAAAATTTTCTGACCAAAGTAGATGAGATCTAAAGAGAAAGTGTGCTTTAAGAGAATCCTACATGAATATTAACATATAGCAAAACCGTACATAGTATTATGGAAATAAAATAAGGTATCAGGAAGTTAAAAAATCATTGTCGGCGATTCAGGAATTGATGTAGGAACACAAATAAATTTAAGAACCCAGATGTAAAACCTCTATATGTATATATTCAATTTATCTCAGTCTTCCTTATTTTACTTTGTTTACAATATCTATTTACTCACATATGCATTTTATTTTATTTATTTGTTACATATGTTGCCAAAATAGAATGTCTGTGTATATACCTATTTTAATATTATCATTTCAACAATACTTACTTAATTTTTTCTTTATTACTTCTCTTATAAATGTATCATATTCTTTTTCAACTGCAATAAAATCTCACGACCACATAAGATAACGTGTCTTATCTCCACTTCATCAATCCTAATATGCCCGTGACAATTTTTCATTTGTTTACAGCCTGTTTGGTAACAGTATTATGTAACTGTATCAGTATTAATTTTAAAATTGTTATCAATACTCAACTTTGAGAGCTGTTTGGGTAACAGTATCAATTTTGAAATTAACAGTAACAAAATGTATCAGTTTTAATACACCCCTCCCCCTGTATTAAAATTGATATTATCGACTCCTCCCTCCGATCGATTGGGCGCCGTCGAAGCTTCCTCTGATCGAGGCACTGGCCGCCTCGCGCGGGAGGGAAAGCGAGAGAGAGAGAGAGAGGGAAAACGAGAGAGGGAGAGCGGCGGGAGGAAGATGGAGGGGGAGAGAGGGAGCCCGCGCTCGCGGCGGAGGGGGAGAAGATAGAGAGGGAGCGGGGGGGGGGAGGGGGAAGGGGAGCGGGGGGGGGGGGCAGCGCCGGCCGCGGCGGCCAGAGGGGGGGGAGAAGAAGAAGAGGAAGAGAGGAAGGAGGGGCGCAACGGAAGAGGGGGTGCGGCGTCGGCGGCCGGCGGCGAGGCGCGGCAACGGCAATGGAGGCGACGGCGACGGTGTCGGCGGAGCCCGAAGAGGGAGAAGAAGAAGAAGAGGAAGGGGAGCGCGGGAGCGCGGCGATGGCAGCCCGCGGTGATGGCGGCCGCGGCCCGCGGTGATGGCAACGACGCCCGCAGCCTGTGGCGACGGCTACGATGCGGCGGGGACGACAGCGGCAGCGACCGCGACGGTGGCCGCGGCGGCGGGCTTGGGAAAGAAGAAGAAGAAGAGGAGGACGAGCAGAGGCGAAGGCGACGGAGGCGTCCACGCGGTGGTGACGGCAACACGGCGGGGCGCGACGTGGGAGAGAAAGAGAGACGACGCGAGGGGGTGGGATGGCCGCGGGTGCAGAGAGAGAGAGATGTCCGGGGGGAAGAGAGAGAGACCGAGGGAGAACACGGGAGAGGGGAGCGCGACGCCGGCGATGGCGACGACGGCGATGGAGTCGGCGGCTCTCGGCGACGTACGCTAGCAACGGCAGAGGAGGAAGAAGAAGAGGAAGAGAGCGGCGAGGCGGTGGAGGCGCGAAGATTCTGGAGGGGGCGGAGGAATCGGGAGACGGAGGAGGCGGTGGCGACGACGGTTCGAGAGAGAGGGAGGCGGCAGACGGAAGGCGGTGGAGGGAGAGAGGGTTCGAGAGGTTTGTTTTTCTGATCATATCACTTTTGATATTGATATTACATCTTCTTGAAATATCAATATCAAAATTGATATTGTATCAATTTTGATACTGAAAACAAACAGGCCATTAGATAATTGACTAAAATAAACAATTTAGCTATTTAGTTATCCTTAGGTTTGTGTTTGATTCAGCTTAATGATCTCACGACCACAAGATCACGGTCAGACAAAATAAGTGTTTGACAAAATCACTTAAATATTATCTAAGCCTAATGGGGTATTTGGTTGCATGATAATTGAGGTTTTTATTTTAATTTTTAAAAATTGTAAGAAAACTTGTTAAAAGAGGTGTTTGACTACCATGATAATTTTATGTTTTGAAAGTGATTTTCTTCTCAAACAAAAAAGAGAGGGTCTCACCTCTTTCTTTTTTCTTGTGGGCCCCCACTTTGTTTAGTCATGTGTGGTAGTTACTCTTTTTTGTAATCACATCCCTCCAAACATGATAATTTTATGTCATGAGTTGGTTCACTTTTTATTTTAATACAATTTTTTATCATGAAAGTGTACAAAAAATTATCATGCAACCAAACACCCCATAAGTAAAATTATCTCTTAAAAATAAGTGAATAGAAATAGTTTTTTTTCCGATTATACAGCTCATGCATTTTAAGTGGAATTGTTCAATCATTATGTTAACATGTTAATCCAATTAAGAACAAAAATTTACCACAAGTTAATGGGGTGTTTGGTTGCATGATAATAAAAATTTTTATTTTAATTTTTAAAAATTGTAAGAAAACTTGTTAAAAGAAGTGTTTGACAACTATGACAATTTTATGTTTTGAAAGTGATTTTCTTCATAAACAAAAAAAGAGGGTCTCACCTCTTTCTCTTTTTCTTGTGGTCCCCCACTTTGTTTTGTCATGTATGATAGTTACTCTTTTTTTGTTATCACATCCCTCCAAACATGATAATTTTATGTCATGAGTTGGTTCACTTTTTATTTTAATATAAATTTTTATCATGAAAGTGTACAAAAAATTATCTTGCAACCAAACACCCCATAAGAGGTTAGATATGAAATCGAGATTTCATATTTTTCATATTAAGTCAAATCAAATGTCACCTTAGTTATAAACTCATAAAGTTTAAAACATTTATCTAAAGTGTTGATTATATTTTATTTTTTATAAGTTTCAATTATTTTTATATATGTTTCAATTATATGTTTTAATAATTTTTTCAATTATATTCATATGTTTCGATTATTTTTATATGTTTCAATTATTAGTAAATTATTTTTGTATTATATGTTTTTGTTAAAAGGGTGAAAAATTATGGTTCTCCTTGTTTATCCATAAATCATTTTACAATCATTATTTTTTATAGAAAAATATGATAGGAACACTTGATTGGTTGAATGTAAAATAAATTACAATTGACCCCTTTTAATTCCTATTGTTGTTATCTTGCAAGCTCAGTTTTGTAAGGGGATAAGGATATGCCATCTTTCTGTGTGTTTGGTTTGAGATAAATACTTTTCGAGGATAATTCTATTTTATATTTGGCATAACATAGATAAATTTAAGGATAAAACAACCACCAGGAGGTGAGGTGATTGTTGCTTAGGTCGAGCTCTTTAAACCTCACCACTACCGTCGAGAGCTTCCTGACCATCATATTCCTCAAGAGGTCTAGCACCTTCAACGATCGTGGAAGAGGTACTTCGTCTAGTTGAATTTGAGCTTGTTCCCCGCTGCCCTGAATTCCATTGGCTCCAGCACTTAGTTATGTAGCATTGTTATGCTCTTGAAAGTCTTGCCAGACAAGTCGATGGTGTCATAGAAGTAGGTCTCCGTCGCCTAGAACTCTTCCATCCTCATCTTCATGCCACATCCCATCAGCTTGAGAGAATAGATGATCAGAGAGAAGACGCCACTCTAGGGGCTTGATGCTCTTGACCACCATGGTTGATAAGGGATCAACTCAAGCCGTTGCAAGTCGAGGTTGAAGATTTGTCAATCAATCTTTTGGAAGGAAAGATCTCAACATCCTTATGTTGCTTCTTGAGTTCATCCTTCTCCGAAAATGACCTCGTGGGTCTACCATGCATCACCGTCCCATCTTCGTTAATGCCTCCTTCAACAACATTGCCCTCCTCGATTGTCAGTAACTTGAGGTTCAAGCTCTTCTTGTCGTGGCTAAGGAGGAGGAGGAGGAGATTGCCGATGTCTATTCTGTTGGGTTGCTGAGGAGCTAGTGAGGTTGTTGTCGTTGGCATGTGGGAAGGAAGAAATTGAAGGAGGAGGTTGATATCGGTGTTTGATAAGAAATTGAGGGAGGAGGTTGGTACCGGTGATTGATTTGCTAGGTTGTTGATGTCATGTGGGAAGAAAGAAATTGGGAGTTCGTAAAGTGTTTCGTATCCCCAATGTCATCTTTTGTGCAAAGCTATCCCATATATGAGATGGGATGATTTATACTTGGCTTCATTCCTAATTTTTGAGATAAACTAGATTAAGTTAATCAAAGTTAAGTTGTATTTTAATTACTAAAGAAGCAAGATTTTAAGAATAAACCAAATTTATCACTATTTACCCCCGACCAAACATGGCCTCAAAGTCAAGAACATGTCATTTCCCAAGAGGTGTTATGGTGCAACTTTAGTCATTTACAATTTTATCTTGCAAATTTACTTTACTAATAAATTATTTTTTGTTTAAGATATACATTCAAATTTTTAATAATTTTTTATTTTGAATAAAATTTTTCGTTAAGACATGAATCATTAGATGAAAAAAGAGATTGCATTGAATACGATATTTATTTTTAATATATAGTTGTTCAACATAGGTAAGATTTGTTTAACGTACATGGAGCCTTGTTGGATGGTTGACAAATAGCCCATGTTCGAAGATGTTCTCCAAAAAATAGTTTCATATATATTAAATATTTTAATCATTTTTAACATGTTTTACCTTTGCATGGGGACCAAATAAAAATTTTAGAAAATAAAAATTTAAAATTTGACTTCTCTAAATAATTTTAGAATTTTGTTAAAAACTTAAGTTAGTAAATACTGAGATGTCATTTCATTTGTTTAAATATTATTTTTATAAAATTTTATGAACAATGTAATAAGTAATGTTGTAACACGGGATTTGAGAATCACAAATTAAAGGTAGCCAAAAATGTTTTTAATAAAAATATTTTCATGGATATCGAACAATTTGAGATAAAAATAAGTGTTATTGAAATAAGAATAAATGAGTGATCATACTATATACTATATTTGATAGAATAAGAATCGAATGTATTAAATAAAATGTAAAAAAATTTAAAAAGAATGAAAATTGAGATGATTTAGACATATTAAATATAAATTTTAAGAGGTTTCAATAAAAATGAGAAAAGTTAAAATATTAAAAAATATATTAATACATGTGGTGAACTTAAGTTAATTTAGAGATAATAATTCAATATGATTTAAATGATTTAAATATTTATAAAAATGACTTTAGTTGAGAAAAAAATTCACAAAGTCAACTCCCAGTAATTTAGGATTAAGACTGGAGTTGAGAGTGCAGATCTCACACAAACGTCACATGTCAATGCTATGAATATCACATGTAATGTAATCACTTTTCGTTGATTTTTGTTTGACGTGGATATCTTAAAAAATAGACACCAAATCATATATAACATATAATAAATTAATAAAAATGCATAGATGATAAACACTTATTGTGTTTTAATAGATGATTTGACATAAGATACTGAATAAGAGTATATAAATTTAAATTATTGTATATAATAGATAATGTAAAATATAAGTAATGAAAGGATGCATATTTTCTTTCATTACTTATATTTTACATTATCTATTATCTATTATAAGTAATGAAAGGATGCATATTTGCTGGCCAAGCTTTGCTTGGTTGGCAACACCCTGCGCCCCGGGGGCGTTTGGCGGGATCGCTTCCCGGCGGCAGCAAGCCGGGCGCCCCATGGGGGGCGACTTGTGGGGATCGAGAGGTCTCGATCCCTCGCCACTCGCGTACGCGGCAGTCCCTGAAGTCATCGGTGTTCAAAAAGAAAAGAAAAGAAAGGATGCATATTTATATTAATATATGTTATTATTATAGACGGTCACCAGGCACCGTGAAATTGGGTCATAATAGCCCAAGCCCACGTAAGTTACAGTCTCTTTTATGAAGTGTCGTAGTCTATAATAATAATATATATTAATATAGTAGCGTGAATTGGGCCGAGCCTGACGCCGAAGTGCAAGCCCATTTAATAAGTTGCAGCGTCTTTTATACTTGCGATAAAAGGCACACGCGGTGATCTCACTCTCCCATCTCCGCTCCGCCGACTCTCCCCGTCTAAATCTCTCAGCGCACTGCCTTCGGACGGCGTCCCGAGTCTATGCACCGCTTTCCCTTCCTTCTCCACCCCCATCTGCTGCCGCTGGCGTCGCAGCGTCATATATCTCAGTCCCCTCCGATTCCCTGTACCTCTATTTCCCTCTCTCTGTGGCTGCTCTCCGCGGAGCCCGCCGCCGTCGCCACCCATCGTATAGAGCAGGAGCTGGTGAAGGCCGGTTTCGAAACCCTAGCCACCGTCTTCACGCCGGACCGGCACAGATCATCTGTTTGCAGATCGTACTGGGCGCTCATGGAGGAGTCGTTCTCTGCGCGCCCCCGCTCCCGCCGCCGCCACCACGTCCGGAGCCAGTAGGAACCCGTGCTCGTACGGTGGAGGAAGTGGAGCTGCGCAGGTCAGCCGTGCAGGGTGAAGAGACGTCGATCTGGGGATGGACGCGCGGGATTTGCCCGCCGGGGCGGCGGCGGGGGTAGCCCCTGCCGTTCAAGGGAGCGGGAGGGAAGGGCAGGTGGAGGATGATGAGGTACTGACGGTGACGTGCAAGCTAGCGAAGGAAGCTGCTCTTCTCTTCCAAGGAGGGAGGTATGAGGAATGCATCGAGGTGTTGAATCAGATTCTGCAGAAGAAAGAGGAAGAGGATCCGAAGGTGCAGACATTAGATTACAACTTCTCCTCGTGTCTCTTCTCGTTATACATTTGAGCTTCAATTGTTGTTGGATGGTAGACGGTTAAGCTTGGCCGTCAGTTCTGTCATCTGCGTTCTTTTTGCTTCACATTGAATCGATTCCTCTGTTTATTTTAGTTGCTGGAGGAAAACCTCAAGTGAAATCCAAGTGAATCGAGAATGAACTTCCGACTTTTATTGCTACCACAAGAATTAGGTAGATGGATTGCTTACTGGGCTTTCCGCCCTATTTTTATATAGATGTCGACAGAAGTGAAAGAAAAATATAGAATCCTAAATCTCATGCTTCTCGAGGTCAACTCCTTTAGTTCTTGTTTCTCTTTTTATAACTTTGGAAGTTGTTGTTTTAGGGTTTTGCTATCAGGTGCACGCCAGGTGTGTTGCTCATGGACCATTTTATTTTTTAACGTTGCATATTGGCTTCCTTGCTTCGTATGAAGATGGCACCAAGGTAACATAATATGGGAAAGAAGACAAAATGGATGCACTTATAAATGCTATTGGCATTTAGACAGTTAGTCGATCCTATTAATCTTCTCTAGCAAAGTAACTATTCTCACCTGCATTGCTAGAACTGTATGATGTTTGTGCTTTAAACCTGATTGAATCCTTTACATAATTACATCAAGCGGTGTGATGTTTGGCAGCTTTAATATGCGCAAATAGGCTTTGACTAGTTTAATTTATTAAAACTTCTTTTCTTTTTGAAAAGTGAGTGTTTCATTGTCATTATATCACATTTTGCAATGGGACTAAACTGAGAAATTTGTAATAATATTCTTTGTCTCATGATAACCTCTTGTTGAAGTATTTATGGCAATTTTGGTGAATGAAGATGGACTTGTTAGACGTGACTTTTGGACTGAACTAATTCTTATTGTGAAATTACATACAAGTTCTCATTTGTGGTGTGATGACATAGCCACCTATTTTGTAAGTGGATAGGAGAGCCACCTAGTATATTACCTGTTGGGAACAAGGATACTGATACCATGATGAGATTGCTCAAGAGCTAATGCAACTTCTGGATGGAATGATTTGTGAGAAAAGATTAATCGCTTTTATCACTGAGGTGATTGCAAGGTTATATGTGGCTTGAGGTGAATCAACCCTTTGTATGCCTTAACTGCATTCTTTTGAATTTAATGTGGTCTTTGTAATGAACACCTCCTTTGAACTGCAGTTCTATCCTGCACACTGCTACACAAAAAGAAATTCTTGCTTGATTCCCCCCTTTTATTGTCTATTATGCTCAATTCATTCCCATTATTTTCTGCTGTTACATCCATAGGATATCTCTGCTAACGGTGGATTGTACTATTTCAGGTTCTTCACAACATTGCTATTGCAGAGTACTTTTATGGTGGTTGTTCTGACCCTAGAAAACTGCTTGATGTGCTCAACAGAGTCAAGGTAAATTGTGTCCTGAATTTCTTAGTTTGTACTTTTTTTGAAGCTAATCAGAATTGTTGCAATCCTTTGAAAGCAGTAGAATGCAATGAGTTATACAGTATTTGGAGAGGGGGTTCTATCCTTCTATCAAAGTTATGTAACATGCAAACAAGAAAATGAAAGTAGCAAAAGAAGATATCCTTGGGTCTAAAAATTCAAACCCACTAAAGGGATCCTAGCAACAAATACCTGAACAACCAAGTAGATGAGAAAAATTGTTCCCATTTTCTCATAAAAGATAAAGGCGATGAGACCATGCGTTATGCCAGGAGGAGAGAAGCTCCGGCGATTCTGGAGCTTCTCGATGGTGCCATTTGAACGTTGCCCTACACCCTTCCAGAGGGAAGAAGTCGACACTGGAGGGTGGTCTTAAGTGCCTTCCGTCTGTTGGAGGGATCATTTCGGGAGGTTTTGTGGCTAGGGAGGAGGGTAAGGAGAAGGTTCGTGGCTCTCGGAAGGTTGCGACGGGTTACAGGATCTTGATGTGGGCATGTCATCCCTATCGTTGAGGGGAGTCTGGTTCAATGGGGCTCTTACAGTGATGCAGTGGTGTGGGGAGCCTTGAGGGGAGGCAGAAGGCCTTGGACTCGTGGAAGGTGCTTTGGTTCTGATCTTGTCCAGGCTGACTGCAGGAATGTTGCAGATGCGGTGGCATTGGTCATCAAGAGCATTTTTACTCGGTGGAGAATGTGAAGCTTTGGATACTGTAAGGCCTCGTGCCCCTCCCAAATTTAGTTCCATTTGCTTTCCATTTCCTTTTGTGGAGAATGGTGGCAGTGGGTCTATTCTCATATATATGTCGAGAGGTATTAGGGGGGAGAAACAAGACTGGCTGAGGTAGTGTTGGCAGGTAACTATGGGTGTAGCGGAGGATCCGAAGGAGAAGAAAGCTCTACTCAACTCTTTTTTGAGGGTGAGCTAGCCAGAGATGTGCTCCTGGTGGATTGGTGTTTCAGTTGATGATGACTTTATGGTGAGGAGCATTTTTTTATGGATTGGTTGCCTATGAACGAAGGTAATCATTTTATGGTGAAGGCCCTCAATGAACAGGTGAGGGATGTCTAGATCAGACTGTGGAAGGAGGAAGCTTCTAGCGTTGCGGCTAGTGGGATTGCTAAATAGTTTTAGGTTAAAATTCGTGGTTTGTCAGTGTTTGCTGGATCGGTGTCAGCAATTTCAAGAATGATTCATCCATATGGGAAGACTATCACTGTGGATAATAAGCTGCTCTAGTGGCCTACAGCGGAGGCAGTTGCGGTCCACGTAAAGAGTTGTTTAGATTTTAGTTTCAGGCTCTCTATTCCAGTGGTTATTGAAAATGTTCAATATACTATTATATTAACTTCTATCAGGTTCCAGTGGTTATGGTGGCAGACGGGTTTTCTGCTTCTTCTGGTGTTCCGACGCTACAGTGAGTCTTACTCTATGTAACCCAGACGCTCCATTTTTAGGAAGTTTTTGGGTAGGAGGGATTTTTGACACACTGTGTGTGTTTTGGGTGGGTTGGTCGAGACTTACCACCGTTGGCAGCCGGTATTGTTACCAGTAGCACCGTCCGGGCTATCGGGCAGAGCTGATGACTCTGGCGCTGTCTTCCTGGGTCCTGCGGACCCCGTTTGTGACCTGTCACTTGAAGGATCTGGTTGACTTACTAGCGGTTCAGGCTGTTGTCGAACCAGCTCTGGTTCTTTTGCTAAGTTGTCCATCTAAGCTCAGTTGTCACGGGGCGATGCCCCTTCTTTGTTTGTTCTCCACACCACAGGCAGACATTGAGTAGGTTCCCTAGGACTCTGTTCTTCCGATGTTGATGGGAGTGATGGATGATTTCGGCAAGGACTGTGATCTCCTCCCCTTACCGATTATTACTATTTTTTCTGGTGGTGTTAAGACGATGGTGGATTCATGTGACAACTATGTTCGGGAGGCCGAGATGCAGGTTGACAGACCAAGAGCTGTTAGCTCTGCATAGGTCATTGATGGAAACATTTGCAATTTGCATGTTGCTAATGTCCCCATTGGTAATGAAAATTCTTCTTGCTCTTATTAGGTCGAATGTGAGGGTTTGTGGCATATAACTGACAATGACGTTCATTCCATCAGAGATATCATCGGTTTGAGCTTTCTGGGTAGAGAACAAGATGTCTGACTTTTTTTAGACAATCTTAGACAGAACATCGGATGCCAGAGAGAGCCTCTAGTCAGTAAGAAAAACAATCATCATTGAGTGGGTTCAAGGGAAATGTATTTCTTATTTTGTAATAATGTTTTACTAGAGGGAAAGAGGAGGAACAAGGAGGGGGGAGGGAACCATCATGTACTCATGATTAACATCATCAACTGGAATTATCGGGGGATTGTGGGCAAGGAGAAAGGCAGCGAATTACACAACATGGTTACTCTTCACATTCTAGATATTGTTCTTTTGCAGGAAACCAAAACAAACTTTACCAACAGTATTTTGTTAGCAGGTTTGTAGCGAGGGAGGTTGACATCTCATGGGTGTCGTCTAGTGGGAGAATGGAGGGTTGGCTGTGTTGTGGGACAATAGTAGATTATCCTCGAGGAAGTACACATGAACAAACATTTACAGCTCATCAAGGTAAATTATACTATGATTGGTAAAATATGGTGCATTTGTAATGTCTATGGCCCAGTGGAGGCAATTGATAAATTTTCTCTTTTTCTAACTTGAAGGCTGCCTCAACTCTGCCAACATCGCTTGGTGCATTGGTGGGAATTTCAATGTTGTCCTCAGGCCAGGCGAGAGGCTTGGGCAGGTTGTTTGGGCACATGAGTTGTCCTTATTCAATGATTTTGTCATGATTGTGGGCTGATTGAAAATTTGAACTTCGGGCTTTGTTTCATGGTATAATATGAGGTCAAATTCTAGGTTGGATAGATTTTGTGTCTCCTTCATTGGTGCAGATGTTTTCGTTGCCTGATGGGTTTTACTTACCCAAGGTGATGTCTGATCACTGTGCTTTGGCATCAGGGCGGCAGGTTTAACCATGTCAAGATCAAAAAGTTTCACTTTGAACTGACATGGTTTAGAGATTCTTATTGTATGGATCTTGTAAAAGGGTGGTAGAATGTACATGTTTCTAATTCCCCTTCGGCCACTGGTAAATTTGTTTGCATGCTCATGTGGATCAAAAAGTGTTTGAAGAGGTTGGCCATAACAAATATCAATGTAGGAGCTGACACAAGGAACGGCTAGATATTCAAGATTAATCACTTTCAAAAACTGAATGATACATGTATAATTACAAGAAGAATAGAAAGGCAGATGTAAGGGGCTCAAGATAGCATATAAAGAATGATGACTTGAGGAGGTAATTAGATGGAAAAAAGGTCTAAGGAGGAGGTATGGTCGAAGGCAATAAAAACACTAGATACTTTCATACACGTCTCTATTAGGAAGAAGGAGAACACTTAATACAAGCTGAGAGTGGATGGCTTTGATTATGAAGGGATTGAACAGGTTGGCCTTCAAGCTACAAACTGTTATGCAACTTATGGGATTGAACAAAAAGCCTATGACAGGGTCAAATGGGATTGTCTTCTGCAAATTATGCAACTTATGGGTTTCAGGGTTAAGTGGATAAGGTGGATTAAGTGTTGTATCAATACTGTTAAATTCTCCATGCACATTAATGGTAGAACTTTTGGATTCTTCTCTTCCTCCAGAGGGCTAAGACAGGGGATCTGATTTCTCCACTTTTCTTTTGTTCTTGTCAGTCAAGTCATTAGTATTATGTAGGAGAAGGCTGAGGGCTTGAGTTAGCATGTTTAATATAAGGTATTGAGGTGGGAGCAAACAGGGGAAGGGGAACAGATCTTTTCTTTGCATATGCCACTTTACTTTTGTTCTTGTGTAAGTCTGATAAATGTATGCTTTTAAGAGTTTTGTTATATTTGTTACATGTTATGACATGTCCTATGTAGTCAGAGGCGAGAGGCGACTGAGGTGAGGGAGGGCTCGCCTCGCCTCAGGCGCTTGAGGCGGGTGCCTCGGGTGCCCGAGGCGACATTTTTATTTATTGAAGAACTTCTAAAAAAATATACATATAACATTGAAACTTTTGAAGAAGAACATAAAAAATACAAAAAATTCACTTCTAGGACCTATAATGCATCAAGATATTGGAGTCTCAAGGTGGAAAACTGGGCATTGGGGGTTTCGGGGTGGGGAAGGAGGATTTAAGTTACCAAATTTGACTTTCACAGGGTCCTCACCCGGGAGAGGCGAGATCTGCCGAGGCGAGGCGTTTTTGCCTCGCCTCGCCTCGCCTCAGTGCCTAGGCAAACAAAGAGAAAGTTGCTACAAGATTAATCAAGAGACCTGTTATATTTTCGCCTCATTGTCTAGGCAAACAAAGAGAAAGTTGCTACAAGATTAATCAAGGGGCGAGGTGAACCTGTTTGTGCACAATGGTTGCTACAAGACTGGGCTTGCTTGAATCCTTGGTCCACAGATTCCAATTTATGTGACTTTGTTTTACCAGTGATGTTTTGGGCCATTTGGCATATGAGGAGCAAGAAGATGTTTGATGGCCACTTTGAGCACTTGAAGATGATTAGCCACGGGATGTCGGAGTATGTGAGGGATTGGTTATTCATTCACTCAATCGCTCATAACGGCTATTGACTGGAGGAGGGAACTTTTAGAGATGTCTTTCATATTTTCTCTTCTTTCTTTGTCTAGCCTCATCCTTAACTATCTCCTTTATAGCGGAGTGATGGGGTTTTACTCTTGTTGTTCTCCTACCTTTTTTCCATTTGTTGTTTCTAAAGTTATGTTGATTTAATATAAATCTGTGGCCTACCCACTCTTTCAAAAAAAAATGATGTAGGTGATTTCAGTTCTCCAGCATTAGTCCTATCTTGAAGGAAAATAGGCCTGTCAAAAGATAAATTTAAGAGGCTAAAACATCTCTTAAGATCTGATCATTCCGACCCACCCTGCCAGATAGCCCAAGGAGATCAGATAAAACAACCTTCTGAATCCATTAATTAAATAGAGGCAACAACCTATTATTCCAAACTATAATTGTAGTCTGAAGTTTGAATTTCAGGATACCTTCCTAACTGTTTGTTAAATTTTCTGGAGCAAATCTGCGAAATGTCCTGTGTCACACCATATTCAAGGAAGATAAGGTTCTCATCCTTCTCAAAATAACCCCAGAATCTAGGAACTCCTTTGATAGTATTCTTAGTCTAGACACGGAATAAATAGTGAATTGTGGGAAATGCTGCTGCAGTTTAAGCTAATTGCATTTTGACCATTTTATACTTTTGAATTATTGCGAAGTTTTTACATAAATGTTGTGCTCATGTTATTTGTTATAGCTCAACGTACAGTGTGCTTCATATTTTAATTTACTTTTATAGGTTTATGTGGCTATTTATAATGCCATTAGATAATAGATTCTCCTCATTCTTTCCATTTTTAAATTTATTTTTTTTATCAATTTATGATACGTGACTGTTTGTGGAGGGAAGACATTGTCCATCATTTTTTATAGGAGATAGCTATGTGCATTATGTAACATGCATTATTGTTTGAATGCCTTTTGGATAATTGCGTTCAGGTCATTTTGTTTCTTACAAGATATGTACACTGATTTGTTCTATCATTGATCTAGATTCCCATCCATAACAATCTGTAATTTCTCCGGTTTTTCTTTTAAGGTTATTTTAATGTTGTAACTACAATGGTGATGACCAAATATCTGACTGATATAAATATAATAACATCTTTATTCTTATGTCATAGTGGTCTTGTCTGGTAGCGATTCTTGAAATTTCATAACATCTGCCTACTTTTTTTTGGCTAGAACTGATATGGGTGCTTGATGGAGCATTCTTTATGCTACCTTTGGTCTTCATGCTTCTCGTTGGTATATTTATTTTTTTGTTTTTAAAGGTGACCAAAATACAGAACCAATCATACAAACAGTAACAAATAGTCCCACCTTCCAATTTGGGAGAACCTCATTTTTTTTGAGGAAATTAAAAGAGATTATTGTTAGGGAGTTTTCTATTGTGGGTTTATGAGATTTTATTGTTGATTATCTGTTGTTAGAATTTGATCTGTCTCTGCCGAATGAGTTTGGTGTTAGTTACATTACTCATATGCTTGAATGCCTTTGATTAACTATCATACCGCAACACAGAGAATAGCGAAGTATGACATTGCATTAAAATGAATTTGAGATTTTGTCTTTAGAGCAATGATCACCGAATTGGAATTGCTACCTGGATCAGTCGGCCAATCTTTTGGGAGGAATCCTGAATTGGATTCGGGATTTTAAAAAATAAAATAATTTTTTGGTTTCAATTCTGATTCCGATTCTGATCTTGGTTAGATTCTGGCCGATTCAACCCGATTCTTTTTATAAAAATATAAACAAATAGGATTCCAATTCCAATCCGATCTGATCCTGGCTAATTCCGCCTGATTTTTATCTCGGATAGTCCCTCCCAATGAAAATCGGATCTCCATTGGCTGATCCAATCTAGGAATCGTTCGATCTTGATCTTGATTTGTCGATTCTACAATCCATGCTTAAGACCATTTGATCCTTGCCCCCTAAATCTTTTAAAGTCTACTTTATATTTTTATTAATTCTTTTTATATTATTTTTATATTTATTTGTATATATAGAGTATTATATATTATATATCTTTATGTGGTCTAAATGGTGTACAAGGAACATCCACATTTTTGAGGAGCGGTCGAGAATCCATGGTTGATCCTTTACCTTATGTCTTCCTATGTAAAGGATTGCTCTCTGGCTTTTTTTAGGTACTATCAGGAGATGGCAAAGTTCAGGGATTTGTTTCTACTTTTTTGCCCATTTTTCTTGCAACTCTTGTTTTTTTACTCTTCTACCACCTTGGTAGGCAAGTCTTTCTTTCTCTATGTTTCCTTTTCTTTCCCTTCCTGATGCTGCACTTTTGTTGTATTGTTTCTTTTAAGTTTCAATAGAATTTTGTTTTCCGGACCTTCCTTTAAATATATATTTTTAGTATTAACCTTTATTTTTTTACTGCTTAGGTGATGCCTAAGCAGTCTCTTGTTGTCTAAGTGGAAATTTCACTTTTGAATGTCTTGGGTGCCTTGTTGTCTTGACAACTATGGACAATGGTGAGCAATGCTTATTTTTTAATGTCTTAGCAAAAGAGGAGTCTAGGTTATTGGAAGAAAAGGTCCGTTTGGTGCTGTTGAGTCAGTGGCGAGAGACGAGGCAGTAGTGGTTAATCCAGGTCTCTGAGGACTTGTGGCTTGTTAAAAATAATTTTTTTAAATGATGGGCACTTGCTGCTTATCGCAAATCTTTTGTTGTTGAGACTAAGTGGCCTTTTTTTCCCCTTGCACCTGACGTGCAATGATGCTGGCAGACAGTCCGGAAGCTTTTTGGTTCCTGTTATCAGGGTCTCTAGCTATTTAAAGGGCACCGTCGCGGAGGTGATCCAGAAAGCTGGTGGTGGTCGTTGAGCACTGCTTGGTGGAGTGTTTGCTTAGCACATCCTGATTCAGGTGGAATGGCAAGGTTCAAGGCACATTGCAGGGAGGGGGTCTGCTGGGTTACCTTGCCTGATGTGGCTTCGCTGGAAGACTTGCACTGCCATTGACCTCGGTGGAGCTGTCTCATCAAGCAGCCCAAGCTGGACAGGATGATCAGAGTGCATGGGATTCCCAAGAAGCAAGTGAAGTGGCATACGAGTGGCTGCTTTCATCAGATGTGGCAGGTGGTGTCTGCATCATGTTGTCACCTTCATTTGCCGGGGCTAGGCCCAAAGTGACAAGGTCGATGGTGATGCTAATCTCTTTCTGTCCGGTGTCTCCCAAGACATCTTTTGTGAGTGCCCGAGAGGGTCTTCAGAGTTCTCTTATGGTGGGCCTCAGATAATGGGCAGCATTTAAGGATTGGTTCTTTCCTACTAACGGTCCCTGATGGAGCAGTCTTCAAGGAGCGATTTACTTTCTGGAAATGAAATTGTCTTTAGTGATTCTTTTTTTTTTCTATTTTGCGTGGTATTTTGACTATCACCTTGGTAGTCAATATGTTTTATGTGGTTTTGTTTTGCGTTGCTGTCTTGTACTCTTTTACTTATTGTACCGATCTTTCTTCTTGATAAATGAAATGTGATCTCAGTCACCTTCTTAATAAGGATACTGTGCAGCATGGAGCTGTTGGCACTTGGCAGGCGGCTAAGTTCAGGGATATGTTTTTGCTTTCCAGACCCTGCTTGTAATCTGTTTAATCTTCTACCTACTCAGTAGTTGAGGTTTTTTCTCTCTTGTCTATCTCGATGTTGTCACTCTCTTGATGTGTAATTTTCTTAGTTTTAATATAAAATTTGCTCTTTGGACCATTCTCTAAAAAAGGGCAGCAAATCCGACGCTCCTCTAAACCGGTATCATTGGGTTTGGATATGAACGTCTGTACATGCTGCTCTGAACTGAACTTATTGGTTTGGTTTCATCCATCGATTCAGTCCAAACCAGTTTGGACTTCCAAAACGAACCAAACCAATTTGACCGATTTATTTTAAATATTATAAAAATATTTTTATATTAATGATAAAAATAATATGTATGCAATTTTATAATGAAATAATATTTATTTTAATTTTTTATAACTAAAAAATAGGTACATATAAATGAATAATTAATTATTATGAATATTTAATTAATTTTTAGTCTGAAATTGAACCAAATCAAGTTGGACATGCTCGGTTTGGTTCGATTTGAGATCTTGGTTTGGATCAGTTCAGTTTTGAAAAAAAGTAGCCCCAAACTGAACCAAAATGAGCTGTGCGCACCCCCTGTTGGTCACATTTCCTTACGGGGATCAGTTGATTTACAGTGCAGATGGGAGAGGGAGGAGTGAGAAGCTATGGCGATTCCATGACTTCTCATGGGAAGATATATTCTTGCATATGGCATTGGGAGGACGATGATAGCTTCGGGTGGGGGGTGATGTGTTGGTTGGGATATGATGCCTTTTTATTGTCTTGGTAGAATCATTGTGGTGGAGACTTTCACAGACGCCAACGACAAGAAACAAGTCATCAGTCTTTAAAGAGGTGTGGGGAATGGTGTTTCTCCTCAGAGGTTTCTTTGAGTGGTTGGGATGTCATTACATAGCCATGATGTGGTGATAGGCATCTTTGCTGCCTGATGGAATCCTATTCCCATAAGATTATGTAGTTTGGTGTTATGTTATCAAAGGCAACTGCCTTGGTCACCCAGGCGAGGTGAGACCTCAACACTTTGCTCGGATCCTCATTGCCTAGGCAATCGAGGCCACCACATCTGGCATTGAGGAGTGCCTCCAGCATCTCTGCAATGTTGGGGAAGAACACCTTAGTGGATGTGCCACTGTGGATGTCATTGAGGATCGCCTCACACATTGGAGGTGATGAGATAGTTGGAGCTAAGTGAGGGGTCCTTTGCCTCATTCGCCACATGATGTGCAAGGATCACTTGATCATAATAGGGACCCGGATTAGGAATGGATTGGCGATCCCGACCAATCCTTTGTGAGGTGGTCCAAATTAAGATTTTTTGTTTTCTTCATTCTAAAAAATTTGAAAAAAATCAATAAACATAAAAAATAAGAAATTTTGAAAATTTTTAATAATAAAAATGTAACATCTAATCACACTTTCATGGCATCAGGAAAGATTTTAAGTAGAGTGGACATAAGTGACATCAATGATCATTCTAATAAAGAACATGGTACACATGAAATGAAATACAAAATATACATTGCTATCACAAGATATCTTAGTTTATTTCATTGTTCATTTACAACTATAACTACATCATAAACCTAATGAAGGAACATATTAAGGGCCGAGAGTTTCTAGGACCAGGTGCTACCTGATTCGCCTCCCATTACAATTCCTTAGAGATTTTGATGAGTTAAATGAGACTTCTAAGCCACATGGTAATCTCACCAAGATAGGGTATTTAGATGCATAGAGTTATCCTTTTAGATAAGAGAAAAGAGAGGAAAGTATAGGAAACAATAGAGAGTGAAGACTTTTGGAAGGTTGTAAAGATGTTACAAATAATCCTGCCTATAGTCAAGGAGGCATTGTTTCGGGCAGACAGGCATCCACAGATGTGTGGAGAGCTCTCACATTAGCTGAACTCTTCACCGGAGAAAAACATTTCACCTATGTGACCCAAGACATAGATTATTATGCGAGATTGCAATGTGATGGAGGTTAACACACCCAGCGAGATGGAAGACATTATTACGATGCTTTCAAATATGGCTTTGATTCATTCCAAAGCTCTTGGTTCCTAACATATGACCAAGAGCATTATGAAATGAATTATGAGTCTTCATCAGACACTTCGCTTCAGTTCACCTATGGCTATGACAATTATGATAGGGACCTAATCTTAAGATGATTGTACGAGGAAGTGACGAGTACAATCGGCATGTATATTTGTACAATGTACTTGACTCGAATGACATGGGGAGTGTACATAACTTGTATAGAAAATGTAGACCGTATAAGTTTGGTCTAAAAATTATGAATTAAATTTTAGATCATGTCCCTTATCTTTTTATATTTTTCTGATTTTTTGTTATTTTTTACATTTCTTGGATATAAACAAAAAGTTAATAATAAAAAAATAGAGTCTAACCGGGTAGCGACCCAAGTTACGACATGGTCTGACCAGGGCAGTCTTGGGCCAGACTAACCCAGTTGCGACTCTCGACTCACTTTATTTTGTAAACAACACATTACTGTGGTGAATGGGAATGTGAAGAAATGTGACAAGTTGTTGACAGAGTTAAGAGAAGAGATGAGAACATATTTAATTGGGAGGTATCACAGAGGGAGATATGAATTGAGCATAGAGCCAACCTGTATGAAGAGTTGCTCGGATGTCGAGACTTGAATGTCATGTCCAAATGGAGCAAAAAGAAAAATCACATGGTTATATTGAGGTGTCTTTATCAAGTTCAGATGATCAAGAGGAGGGACAAGTAAGAAGAGCAATGTATGCAAATAAGGCTCAGTCTCGCGAAGATGTGGAGAGTAGAAGGCAAGAGAATCTACTGCCAGACATTTAGATGTAGGTCAAGACATTTGCACTACGTCTCAGGTTGGCATGCTAGTGAGTTTTGTTTTTGATATTTAGTTTGGCCGACGGGCACGTTCATGTATAGGCAGAGTGACATAGGTCAAAGGACGATTAAGCAAGCTTTGGAAAGAGTTAATACTACTATAAAGATGGCAAAGAAGGCAATCAGACACATTTGCAAATGATTTTTACGTGCAAGCATATAAAAACTTGACTTATTTTAAATGTGCTTTACATCTTTTTGAAACAAACATCATCAACTGTATCTTCTTTCTTCTTGATGTAGGTATTTCAGCTCATGCGGTCAAAAGTCCTTATTTTCAAGCAATGATTGATCCTCTCACTGAGCTTGTATCGGGATTAAAAGTTCCGAGCTCAAAATACATCTTTGATGGTGAGTTGGATTTAGAAGTCAATGATTTGACCTCGTGGATTAGTTGATTTCAAGACTATATGAAAGGAAAGTGGTTGCATTGTAATGTGTGATGGATACGTATCATAAGTAGATCAATGATCATTTTTTTGTCTGCTATTATGAGGCACCACTTTCTTGAAGAGTATAGATTTATCGAGCAAGATAAAAAATTGACTATTTTTTTGGTCTAATGGAAAATGCCGACTATCTATTACCTATATAACTTCACAAAAGAAAGAAAGATTTTGTGAACTTAAGTTGTTGAAAAAGGTATACTAGTGCAGTAGTGGCCAGGTATGTAAGAATAAGAAGTGGTGAAGAGGAAGAAGTTTCTTGCTAGACAAAGACTTGTGAGTCCCATTGGTAGTACTCGAGTACCTTCCTTGTGATGAAGAGGACGACTTCATTCCACCTACACAACAACAAGATATAGGTGCTTGAGGAGAAGGTGAAGGCAGAGGAAGAGAAGGTGGTTTCGGATCTAGCAATACACATACGAGTAGAGTAGGACCTGATGATTTGGGTTAGAGAACGTTAAAGTAGAAGAAATCCTTATTCGAATTAGATGAGTTTTTTTGATGAGCACGCAACGGTAAATTCTTTAGAACCTTCTTCAGACTTCGAGCCATATTATCCACCAACACCTCTAGCTCTAACATCAATAGTATATGATTTTAATCTGATGGTGGACTTAATATTTTTATATAGATATGGATCAATCACAACTGAGCAGTCTCATTAGAATATTCATGAGAATAAGAAGAAAAAATGCTATGAATGTGAATTTCGTAGATAAGGTTTTTTATTGTATGTGTTATGCCATTTTATTTTTTTATTAGAATAGATATGGATATTGTTTTATATTCACTTATATTATAATGTCTCGTAGGGTCATAGTCACATCAAAGTATTTTAGATGTTATATTTATATTTTAATATTTTTTAAAAGTTATCGTGATCTTCTTCGAATTTTTTTAAAAGTAAAAAATAAAAAATCTGATTCAAACTAATTTTGGATCGAGTTTCCTTTGGGAGAATTGGTCTATATTGGATCAATTCGATCGAATTAGCACTAGCTGATCTTGGCCCTATTTCAATCTGACTAGTTTTTGTTAGGACACATACCTCAATGTAAAATAAGACAAATGTTAATGTCCACTTAAAATTATTTAAGACAAATGTAAAAGAAGTTACGACTTGTTCTACCTACATATAAGAATTATTTACAAATATAATTGATTTCCTTTTTTACAGCTTATGTCATTGCCTTAACTTCTTCAAAGGCTATGCTACTGTCTTTGAATTTTGCCTTAATTCTTATACATTGACATGTTCATCAGTTGTGATTGTGACCTGCGAAACTCACTGTCTTGGCTTGACTAAGGTCGGGCGAGTGCATTCCACATCTAAATGTTTAGTAATAGATCCTCTTTAGTTGTATGCATTGCTCTCTTGATTTGCCTTCTTTTCATACTCTAAATTGGATCTATCTATTTCAACTCGAGCCTTTCTTGTATCCTTTTTTTGGATTTAAGACTTGAGATTTGTGTTTCTTTTTCTGAGCAGCTCATCATGTAACTCAGTTTTCTGTTCAATACATATTTTTCTTCATAATACTCTATCAATGAAATAACTCATCATTTTTTCTTGTAGCTCTTGTTACCATTTTTGACATTCACATTAATTTCACTTATGTGTTGTTTAAGGCCGTAAGCACTTATATTAAATTTTTTGCACCTCTTACTTTTTACTCGTTTTTTTTTGTCACCATTTAACAAAAATTTGGGTTGCCATTCAACATCACAGAGTGCAAGGGCATCATGCTCCTTGTCTTTCATTTTCCCTAGAACACAAAAAATTGGTACTGACATTATGTAAAACTTTAAAAATGTTAAGGAGGGGGATTTGGAAATTCCGAACAAGGGGTATGCAACCAAATGCCCCTATTTTGAAGGGGTGGGGGATGATGGGTTACGGGGAAAAGGGGTGACTAGGGGGGAATTTGGGGCTCCCCTTTTTCAGGTGCTACAACTGCCCCAAGGAGATGAGGGGGAGGGTAAACTTTCGGCAGAGTTGTATCAAGGGATGGTGGAGAATTAGGAAGGGGGGGAGGGGGCACTGTTGCCGTGAAGGGGACATCAGATGGGGGGGATGAAGCCCAAATTGGGTGGGGGAGAGTAGGGGTGTTCATAGTTTGGCTTGATTTAATTATTGAGTATTTTTTCTCAAACCAAACCAAATCAAATTGAATCATATTTTATCAAGGTATAGTAGATATGTCAATATATAATTTCATTTTGTTTGTTTTAAATCGTATTCTATTAAAATTTAGTGTATATATTTATACAATTCGTCGATTTTATCTTAAAAGTTCTTGAAACAAATTTCTTTTTATAAGAAAAGATAAATAAGTATTGTATTAAATATACTTAAAATAAAATATTTATTTTAATTCGGGTTATTTGGTTTATCAATTTGGTTTGGTTTCAAGGGTCCTAGAAATCAAATCAAACTGATCGGTAGTTTAAATCAAAGCGAACCGAACTATTGGTTTGGTTTGATTTTTTGGGTTGAATTGAATAGTGAACAACTTTAGGGTAGTAGTTTGAGGTTGATTTCCCCCCTTATTGGAGAGTAATCGGATCTGAATTTGACCTGATTTTGAATTTTTTGAATCCCGGTAGAATTTGCTACATCGATCGATTTTGATTCGATCCTTAGTAATCAACCAATTTGGGCCAATTTCTTTGGGAATTAGTCTCGGATTGGTCCTCCAGTTTGATGTTAGATGGGAGATGCCTGATATCGATTTGGATTAGCCGTTTTTTCAACCTATCGTGGGGTGGTTGCTAAAGGTTATTGTAGTGGATGAAGTACATGGTGATGTGATGGGCACAACCACAAGAGGATAGGGTGTTGAACAGCCTCCGTTGGCACAAGTGTTGGGAAGTTGGGAATCGTAAGTGTGGGTGCTCGGTGATAGGCGGATGCTCTGTGGATCCATGTCCGTCGGAGACTTCCTAGAGAGCTCTGAAAGAGGGAATTTTTGTGTGCTGTTGACTTTAGGGATGAGGGAGAAGAATCTTGGCTCGAGTAGTGCCTCATAGCATCAATTCAAGGGGAGTTTGATCACGAAACCAAGAAGAATTTGTTGGACTGTTTTCTGAAGCTTAATTGGCCTAATTTTGGGTTCTGGTGGATGTCGACTTTTGAATCGTGGGTTTTCATTGTTAGGAACTCTTCAATCTCAAGGTGGTTAAAATACAGAAGACAATAGTTTTGTGGTTCAAAATTTAGACCGAGGCAAGTGTCTTTTAAATTTGCCTTTAGGAAGATGTCTTTGCTACGAAGTTGACAAGAATACCACATTCTACTAAGCGTGGTTGTGGAGGGGCTCCCAATTTTTGTCTGGACTATTTTTTGTTTATGAAAAAGTGTTTACTTTTTCAGGATACTTAGATTGGTATATTGGCCAAAGTTTTGGTGGTCGGAGAATGGTGTTCTCGAGGTGATCATTGATAGCTCCATTGATATTTGACTTGAATTATTGTTTCCTTCTCTCGTTGGCGGGGAACAATATTTTGTCAAGTTTAGCATTGTTATGGTGGAGCAGGATGTTAGAGTTCTTTCCTCATCCTCACGGACTTGAGCCTTATTAGCATCCATGGTTTTCTTGACATGAGTCTCCACGTCGTCATCATCATATCAACCTGAACATGAGTTTGCATGTTTTCTTTATTACCTTTTTCAAACATGAGATCGGTGTCTATCCATTCTAGTAACTCATCATGAAAATTTTGTCTTTGCCCAATTCTAACATCCTGTTGTGATGCTCACTCAGTTAAATATCCTTTCGTTTCTTCTCTAAGTTCAGTCGGGATCTTGTCATATTTCTTCACATTATCACTCACATCGACTATATGTTGCATAAGGAGGTATACACCTCCATTCATATTTTTTTGACACAACTTACATCTCACTCTTTTCTTCTCAACATTCAATAAATAGTCATCTTGCCATATAATGTCACGATGTGTAGCGACATTTTGCTTTTCGTCCAATCTACAACCACATATAATAATTAAAAAGTTGCAATCAATATGATCACCTCCCCATTTCCCACCTTCAGGGATGAGAAAATTAGAAAAACACCTCGCGAAGGGGTGCATGTCCCTTTGAGGGTGGGGGTCCTAAGGAATGGGGATTAGGGAGGATCACCTGAAGAAATGCAAGATTGTTAGAGGGAGAGCCCAGAATCACGAGAAGGAAGCCCCAAGGGGAGGGGGGATGAGGGAGAGTTGGAATCAGGGGTGGGGGTGGGGGGAGAATGGGGGGAGATCGGTCCACATCAGAGCATTTCTGGGGACGAATCCATTTTGTATTTCAGTTAGTAAGAGGAATCTTGAACTAAGAAATAGACCCTAGAAGCTAAAAGAGGGTATCCTGAGGAGATCGATCCTTGGGTCTCAGATCGACCCGATTTTGGACGATTCCGGATTCTAGTAAATTGGTCAGGATCGACCAATTTGCGATTCGATTTGGGACCAAACCTACCGATTTGACCGATCTGGCCTGAAGTCCATGCTATATTGGTTGTTCGGAAGAGAATCGGATCAATCATGACTGATCTGATTCTAGAATTGATTGATTTCACAATATATGCCCTTAATTGACTGACATGGAACCCCTAGCCTTCTTAATATACATTTTGGAGGCTCATTTTGTAGGCTATGTTTTGGTGCATTTGGCACATGTGGAATAAAAGAATCTTTGATGAACATTTTGAGAAACTTAACTTGATTCTTCTTTTTATATGTACATTGGTTAAAAATTGGTTCTTGGTACATTCGGGCACACCTCTACCCGATGCATCTTTCTATTACAAACTTTGCTCCTATTTTTCTTTTCTAATGTGGTTTTTTTCTTTCTCTATCGCAAGGGTATTTCAATACCCTTTTGCATTAGCTATATAAGAATTAATTAAGATTATACAATATGATATGTCTTAGTGTAGATGTTATTGTATTAAAAGATAACACAAAGGAGTAAATAGGAAGTTATAATTATGAAAAATATTTTAGAGATTAAAGGTTTTAAGATGAGTAGAACTAAGAACGAATACATGTATTGTAAATTTAAGAAAACCCAAAGAGAAGAAAGTGAAGGAGTTAATTTGGATGGAGTAATATTATCTCAAAGAACTTAGTTCAAATGTTTTGGATCAATTATTCAATAAGATGGAGAATGCGATGATGTTAATCGGCTTAGAGCAAGTTGGATAAAATAGAGATTGGCTACAAGCACTATATGTGATTGTAAAATTCCACTAAAGCTAAAAGAAAGTTTTTATGGTACAACTTCAATATTTGTAAAGTCTTAAGGCCGTCTTAAGGCACTTTGCCAAGGCCTTACGAGGCAAACTTGCCAAGGCTAAGTCTAAATTTAAGAAAATATATAATCTATGAACATTTTAATAAATATTCTTGTAATTCTTGAACTATAACTCAACTTATTGAGACATTAAACACCAAGTTAACAAAAACTATATAATCTATGAATATTTAAATAAATAATCATGCAATTTTGAACTATCTGAAAAGATTAGCATCACGTAAATGTTTAAATTTCTACAAATAAACAGAGTATAAAATGTGTTCAATTTTGTTTCAATAACATTTAAACCTAAACAATGCATTCGGTACTTATAATTGTTTATACTTGTTATTTTTATAGACATTGTAATCATATAAATTCTATAGATTTTGAAAAAATGCTAATAAAAATGAAAATCAATGTGTTGTGTTGGAGAAAAAAAAGTGCTATGAACATTTATGTGACAGAAAGTTGAAAATTGTTCTCTCTTCATATGTAGACGGTTTGTAATATTTTTTTCTTACTTTTTATTAAAATATTTTCAACCATGAAACTTGTCTTTCTACAGGTGAGGTGTAAGTCTCGTGTGGAAAAAAAAATCTAAACTTGTCTTTCTACAGGTGAGGTGTAAGTCTCGTGTGGAAAAAATCTTAAGTCTCATATTTTATCAACAAGGCAAGTCTCACCAAGATGGTGAAGAGTCTCATCTCAAGACGTAAGCCTTAGTGTCTCAATGCAGACTTTTTTTAAGCAATGTATATAAGACCTACAATCTTATATGGTAATGAATGTTGGACAATAAAATAAAAATAATTTTCTAAGATAGTTGTTGCTAAAATATGAATTTTAAGGTGGATGAGTGGTCATATTAGATTAGATAGAATGAATATATTAGAGAAAATGTAGTAGTGACTGTTGTAAACAAATTGAAAGAGGGATGATTGAGATGGTTTGGGCATATCAAACATAGACCTAGGTTAATTTGGAGGATTATACTTTAATATGATTTAGATGATTTGGATATATCTGAATAAGTAATTTAAAATGGACGTAACTGTAAAAATAAAATCTATATAGCTTACCCTAAATAATTTGGAACTAAAGATCGTGTAGAGTTAAGTTGGGTAGTCTACCGCCATGGTAGATGAACCTCCCCTTTTGGTGTAAACTTTTCTTACACTGCTTTTACGTAAATTCTTGGGCATTAATAGAAATCTTTGGCCTTCTAAGGCCTCGTCAAAAAATTGTAACAGCGTATCCTCAAAATAATGCAATAAGACCATTCCCAACCTTTTTATCCGTATTTTCTAATGAACTAAATATGTAATCGTAATATTTAATTTTTATCCTGCAACCAAGCAGGCCCATTTGGCACATGTTTAATTTGGGGATAAACCTTGAGTATCCTCAAATTTTCTCAGGTTTATCCCTTAATGGTTTTTGTTATCCACTTTTATAAGATTTTTGTCAACAGGAGCTGATTTCTTTCTGAAGATTTCTGTACTTGGCCAACCAAGTCTCGTACGAAGTGGTAAACATATTCAAAAGATCAATTTTCATAACTGTCATTTCAAGTTAATTGCTTGTAACCATGGCCAGCTTCTGTTCTGTTGCACTTTTTCATGAATCTGAAAATGTTTTCTTCTTTAACCTGGTTTTCTTACTTCAAATGATTATAGAAAATGAGTGAAGACCTTAAATGTGCATCTATAGATGGGGTAGATGCTGCTGGCGGACTTGGAAGCAATGCAACAGTAGCGTCTAAAGCGAGTACTGGCTCACCACATCAGATTTCTTCAGTGGAAAGTGGAAGTGCATATGCAGATGGATTAGATGCTTCTGTTGTAACCTTCAATACTGTATGTTTACAGATATCTAGGAAATATTATTATTCATTTTGTTTATTGTATCTATAGGTTTGTTCACTCGTATTTTTGATTTTTGCTTCAGGCTGTCATCCTTTTCCATCTTCATAAATATTCTAATGCCTTGGAACTTTTGGGGCTCTTATATCAGAAATTACAGCCTTTGGATGAGGTATTCATTAAGGTGCTTCTATCTTGAAACGGTTTATATACTATCTGCAATCTCTTTGATGATTTTTTTGTTCCTTTCCAGACAGTAGCACTTCATGTTTGTCTTCTTCTGGTAGATGTTGCGTTGGCTTCTAATGATGCTTCAAGAGCAGCAGTGAGTTGCAACATTTATTTATTCTATACTCATTCTCTTGATTTCTTTAAGCCCATGTCTCTCATGTAGTGACATAGTTGTCAAGCCTCCAAGATGCCTTTGGAAGGGCACTTTGCCATGACACCTTTTGGGCTCCCCAGGTGTCCACCTAGCTAAGTGCCCTCTTGACCCTCGCAACTGATGGCGTAGGTCGATCCTCGATTTGTGGACACCCATTTAAGGGTGGTGTAAGCATACGAACATATTTTACTATCACTTTTACTATTACATATAGTTAAGATTTATAAATATAAATATTTTATATACTTAAAATTTATAAAGTTTTTTTTGCTCTCATTGTTTATCAAGATTAACTTTTCTTTCAAAAATATATACTTGTATACAAAAAAAACACATTTTCTTGTATACATAGAAACACATTTAATTAATATATACAAATATGATTGTATTTATGTATATATATTTGTATATATATACATAAATATATGGTATTTACCATGAAACATTGGGCCGGGACATGGGTCATGACCTGGGCCTGGCTCTGTCAGATTTTGGGCTGACCAGCCCAATTGGGACCCGATTGGTAGGTTGCGTGACCCCGCCTACAACGGTCATATGCAAAAGCCCGCAACGGGGGTGGGGGGGGGGGGTTCTTAAGCCCCCTTTGGTCCCTTGGCAGGCTATATAAGGTCCCCAAGGGACATTTCTTCACTCCCACTTAAGGATTTTCGAATCGGTGGGGATCCAATCAGATCGGTGCGAATCGAACCGATTCTCAATTTGAGAAACCAATCTGAAATCGGGATTTTTTAACAAAATTTCAATTACAATTATGGCTGATTTGGTCAATTCTAGCCGATTCAGCTTGAATTTTTTTTCTTTAAATAAATCAGGATTTCGATTTTGATCGATTCGATTGATGTCAATGGAATTCAAGTCAGAATTGGTCCTTCAAATAGGAATCAGATTGACCCAATCGATCTTGCAATCTATGCTCCCACCCATAGATCGCGGAATCGGCCGATTCGGATTGGAATCAGCCGATTCCGGGATCGGATCGGCCATTGCCGATCCGATTCTTGGCCGAAAAATCGATCCGGAAAAAAGTTCCGGCAGAATCGGTTGGGATCGGTTCAGAATCGGATTGTTTTTTTTTATTTTTTTTGCTATTCTAGTCGGATCGACCAGGATCGGCCATAATCGGTCCAAATTGGCCGGAATCGGTCTGGAATCGGATCGTTTTTTTTTTCATTTTTCTTCTTACCGATTCTGGATCGATTTTCTTCCATTGGATCAGTCGGAATCGGTCCGATCCGGATCGGATCGGTATCCACCGATCCCGATTCCGATTCCGATCCCGCGATCCTTGCTCCACCCCTCTCAACTCTTTTACTTTAAAGCTCACATTCTCAAACTCTCACTTAAGTGTTTTTCTTTTGTACTTAATTGCTTGATTAGTTCTTATTTAGTGCATTAGTTATTTATTTTACTTTTTTGCAATTATCATTGGTCATTACCTCATTAAGGGCCTAATTAGTTAATAGTTATCTTTTAATTATTGTAATCATTTTTAGTTGCTTAATTAAAATTTTAATTAGTGTAATTAAGTAATCTTCTCCAAGCCGTGACACTCAAACTTTCGGTGCAACCCGGAATGATTTGGTTTGGTCACATTACATTTTGATATACACGGCAGATAGAAAAATGCGATATAAATATTGTGATAAAGTTGTGTATTATTGTATTTATTGATTAAAACACTACTTTGTCGGAGCGAAGGGCCATGTGCTCTCGTACTTCAGTGCTCCATTGAAGGTAAGAGCGCAATTTCTTAGGTATCTACAATTCATAGAGCAAGTGAAGGGAGTTTTAAAACAGCACAAAGATATTGTTCGAGAAGAAATTTCCAAACCGGTGAAGCATTCCGTACACCTAAATCGGACCGGATAAGAGCATCCGGACATTTGCGTAGACATTGGCTTCGAAGGTGGTACACATCTCTTAGTCATAAAAGTAATTGATTATCTTCTTTAGTTATCATTGGTGAATAATTTTTTAAATAGATAATCTATACCGAGTTATGGAGGCAAGTCGGAGGATGTTTGCCGATGAAGACTTCTTTCAACGCACCAGCTGATCAATGGGTTAATGATCGGGGAGTGGGAGCGGATGAGGAAGTGGAATACTTGGCTAGCTAGATGTAGTCCTACGGATAAGCGGAAAGGGAGAAAGATAAAGGAAATAATAGAGAGCGAGAATTTTGGAAGGTTGTGTAGAAGAATATTATTAATCATCATCGAACACTTCGATCCACTCCCCCCTTGATAGTTTTGTAGGTGGTTTTATGGGACCTGATTCCGATATCAAGATAATTGCACAAGGGAGTGTTGAGTAAAATATTGATGTTCATATGTATACTATGTGCTCTAAAATGGCATGAGAAGAGTACATGTCTCATATAGAAGTTGTAAAACATGTAAAATTTATATAAAAGGAATGGATTTTTTTAGTTCATGTCTCATTTTTTTTCAGAATTGTTGCAATTTTCTGCTATTTTTTATATTTTTATTTTTAAAAAATATTAAAATAATGGGTCAGACTAGGTCACGACCCAATTTATCTTGGTATGAAATTCTAATATATATTTATTTTATATGCATATACATATATGTAATATATTTAAAATGTATAGAATTTTCTTTTAACACTCTTCTCTCCCTCTTATTTTGTTGGTCAAGAGTAAGTATTTTTAATATAATATATATCCACACATACTTTATTACATAAATAAAATTACATTTACTTTTACGCACACATAAACACACATTCAATTTATAACATACACATATAAGTTTATTTATGTTTATATGTTTGTTTCGTAAATATATAATTATATGTACGTATATCTGTAAACATCTAATACTATCGCCTAAGCAACACCTAAGCGGTTGTCTTATTGTTTAAGCAAAATTGACATCCCCGAATGACTTATCGCAGTGATAACAATGTTGTATAGTGATGGTGGCCTCCAATAGATTTTGGAGCAAGTATTCTCAAGATTTTAGAAGTGAAAAAATGAACGACATACTAACTTGAAATCTAAGTAAGGGCCTAAATTTGCTGCGTTGCTTGGCATTGTTGAACACCACTTTATATTAGTGAATCTGCTTGACAAATAAGGGTAGTGGGAATTGAAGCCTGAAGCAAATCAAGATGACACCTATATGAGTTTAAACATTAGTCTTAATTCTAAAATTTTGAGATCAGTGTTAGTCATATAGATGCTCCTTCTCCACTCCTATTACTTTTGAGTTGAAAGTTATTTAAATTAACCCAATCATATTGGATTGCTCTCAAAGTTAACGTTGGTCTACCATGTTTTTTATTTATATTATTTTATATAACTAGAAATTCCTTAGGTCTATGTTTAATATGTCTAATCATCCCAAATTCTATTTTTTTCAATTTATCTACAATTGTCGCTATTCTCATATTTTCTCTAATCTATTCATTTTTTATTTTATCTAATCTAATATGTTCACTCATACATCTTAACATTTTCATTTCAGTAATACTTATTTTGAATATAATTTTTTTATTGTCTAACATTCACTATTTGACAACATTCTAGGTCTTATAATTGTTGATAAAAATTTTCTTTTAACTTTAATGAAATCTTACGATCACTCTAACCCCCAAAACTAATCTCCAAAATCTTTACTTTATCCGTCATCCTTTAATTTTATTGTTAATATCTTCATCACATTCTTCACCTTTTTGAATAATTAATCCAAGGTATATGAATTAAGTACTTTGAGATAATTTTATTTCATCAAAACTAATTTTATCTTCTTCCATTCGATTTTCATTGAATTTATAATTCATATATTTTATTTTGGTTTTATTTATCTTGAAACTCTTAATCTAAAGTGTTTCATCATATTTCTAGCTTCTTATTTACTCTTTTTGTCTCATGCGCCTGGGTAAAAAAAAATCATTCCCTAGCCATTGTCAACGGTGTTGGAGGGTCAAGGATCAGCCATGTCGTCCTACGAAAATTGTGCAGTATAGGTGCAATTGATGGATTATGACTCCCATCTCGGTTGTGATGCCAGTAGGGTGAACTCGATAGTTTTAGTCAGGTGCAATTGATGGATTATGACTCCCATCTCGGTTGTGATGCCAGTAGGGTGAACTCGATAGTTTTAGTCCATGCCAAGGTGACAAGTGACTGCCTACCCTTTAGGTTGTTGCTTGGACCAAGAGCTGCGTCATGGGTTGGGGTCTGGTCAGTCCAATGTAAATCGGATCCGGTCGGAATGTGTTGCAAGCCAGTCCGGTCAAACTTGGTTATGAGCTAGTTCGACTGGGTCAAAAAAATATTTTTTTAATATTAAAAATGCAAAAATACAGGAAAATGTGTAACAATTAGAAAATTGTCAAAAATCTTGGAAATAGGGAATATGTCTAGGAGGGTCAAGAGTTTTTTAACATTTTTTTAATTGTTTCAGTGTAGGAGGAAGAGAGAAACTATTTTGTCGATCTAAGAGTAGAGTCATACACAACGTCCATCCTCATATGCATATTTATTTAGGAAGCAGAGTGCCTCGCAAAGGAATATTGAATAAGTAATGAAAGTGGTGAAAACAACAAAAACAACTGTAAAGAGAGTAATAAGGCACATTGTAAAGTGGTTTTTACATGTTGGTATAAATCTTAATATGTATTATATTTGTATATTTTATTTCATTAACATTGTTTATAGTTGAAGGAGTTTTCACCTTCATGTAGGCATCTTACCACATGTAGCCACTAGCGTGTACTTCTAAACTTTGATTGATGTTGTTGCTGAAGTTGAACCAGGAATGTAAGTCCCTACTAGCAGGCATATCTATGCTAGTGGGCTAGTTGAGGAGGTACAAGAGTTGAGGGCATTGATAGAAAGTTTCAAGTTGGTCTAGAAGGAGTGGTTGCACAATTATGTGTGATGGGTAGACAAGTATCACCAAGATGAGCATGATCAACTTCTTGGTATATTGTTTAGTGGATAACATTGTTTTTGAAGTCAGTTGATGCCTTGGGTCAAATCAAGAACATTGACTATATTTTTTCATTGATAGATGTCGTAGTGGAGGAGATTGGGGAAGACAAATATTGTTTAATTTGTGATTGGCAATGAACTCTCCTACAAAGCAACATGGAGGAAATTGATGGAGAAGAGGCAACGTCACTTCTGGGTACCATGCGCAACGCACTCTAGTGACTTGATGTCATAGGATATAGGTAGTGAGACTACAATTTCTACACTTTTGAGGTAGGCACAAGTTATTACTTTTTTTTATTTATTCACATCCTTATCTGTCTTACATTATGAGGAAGTACATTGCATGGCACGATCTTACGAGGCCTGGTCCTACTAGGTTTGTCATGAATTTTATTACATTGGAGAGTTTGCATTGGCAAAGGCATGCACTAGTCAAGTTCACTCAGTCCGAGGAGTATTATCTGTATGGACCACTTGCATAATAAGAAGGATCAGTTGAAGATTCTTATTAAGGCTAAATAGCAATCACAGACAGATTTTGGGAGAGGATTGCCTATCACTTGACAATTATTGAGGCACTGGTAGTTGTCTTGAGGTTGGTTGACTTAGATGACAGGAATCGGTTGGGCACTTTTTATGATGCAATGGACCGTGCAAAATTGAAAATTAAAGAGAAAAATCCCATAAGGTACATGAAATGGTGGAAAATCATTGTTGACAAATGGGATAGGACATTGGATCATAATGTACATTGTGTAGGTCAGTGAATATCTTTGTGCTTATTTACTTTCTACTTGGTTAATATTTATTTTGTTGACAATGAAATATGCTTGAATGATTGCAAGTAATTTTTTGAACCCCTGCATCCAATATAAAGGATAGGTGTCCAATGATTTCTTCAACGTCTGTGCCAATCTCAATAGGACATGACAAAAGTTGAGTTAGAAATAAATGAAAGTTGTATTAGTAAATTGAGAATGAAGAAATAATTGTGAACAATAATAATTTTATATTTATCAATTTTTAGATGTAACACTATAATATGAGGGTTGGAATATACTTAAATGCTAATATGAGATTTTTTTGAGACAAAATTTTTCCTGGTATGTTTATTTAAGATCATGTTTTTATTATCTTTTTTTAGAATTCCATTAATTGTTTAGAGAGGGTTGATTGTTCGTTATTTTATCGCAGTTGAGTGGTGGGTTCATGTGAATGTCAAGAGTGGATGGAATCCACTAGCAGCTGTTGCTTTCAAGATATTGAGCCAGAGCATTAGTTCCTCTCATTGTGAGAGAAACTAGAGTACACTTGATACATGTAGAGGAAGAATAGATTGACATCCGATAGGTTGGAGAAACTTGTATTTTGTCATTATAACACGAGGATGTGCATCAAGAATATCAAAAACCGATAAAAGATCTCTGAGGAGATATTTACACGGTTTGCAGGTGGACAATACGAGCAAAGGCAGATAGCACAACAACCACTTAAAGAGGTTGACATGGACCAGATTTTTCATGAGTTACTTCTTAGATAAAGGAGTGGGCAGCCAAGGATCATTAGCTGAGTTTGATCCTAAGGACCGTGCATGGGTGGAAGGAGAATTAGATGATGTTGAGGCTGAGGATGTTCCACTTACTTATCAGGCAGGTACATCTTCTACTAGCATCCCTATAGCCACCTCTAACCTTAGCTCTAGCTCTAGCTCCAACCCTACCTCCAGCTACTCTGCCCATTTGTAGATCTAAGGATGACAAAGATACAAATGACATCAAAAAAAATGTGACGTTTTGCACAGTTAAAAAATGTGGGTTATGGGTCATCGTATGACATTGCCGAAGAAGCAAATAGAAGGAAATTGGATATTAGGTGACGTCCTGTGAGTCCAGATGATAGCACGCAAGCACCCTCCTCAAGTAATGATGACGAGGAGAGCATACCAGTCACCCATCCAGGAGGAGGAGGAGGTAATATACGTGGAGTAGATATAGGTGCAGCTGCCCAAAGCTCATCTAATTCACAGCAATCCTACTTTGATGAGCAACCACCACATCATTACACAGAGCCTGATTCTCCAGTATATGATGAGCTCTAACAATAGTTGATTCAACCTACACAACCCACTTATGTGCCACAGTCTGATGTCCATGTCTCGAGAGAGGTGGCGGATGCATTCTTTTTATACGGGAATGTGTCCACATTGACAAGAAGACAAGGGACAACTCAGGAGCAAGAGAAAGAGGATGAAGATCAATATCATAAGTTGTGGTCAACATAAGATATATATCTATTGTCATGTTATCATGTTATATTTGTTTATCATATTATTATGTTATATTTGTTTATCATGTTATCATGCATGGATAATACTTTATTTTTTTAAAGTATGTTAAATATTACATTTGTTTTTTAAGAATTTTTGTAGATTTTCTATTTTTATGATTTTTATTTTTTATGAAGAAAACATAAAAAACTAATTTTGAAAGCGGCCAGAATCAGTTTTCCTTTCTAGGAATTAGTCAATTCTGATTCTGGAATCTTTGTTGACAAGGATCCATAATTAGGTTGATTCATCTTATAACCCAATTGGTAAATAACTATAAAATTAAGAGCCTTAAGATGACGAAACCTCCCTATATATGACAATTTATAACGTTAATGTTCTGTGTATATTCTTTTTCTTATGCTTGCATACCATGATCTTCATCTTGAGTGGAGCGCGTGCATTCCTCTTTACCCGTGAACTACATCGGTTGAGGTTGCGATTCTTCTTCTGTTTTATACATGCTTGAGACAATTGCTTTCTCGTTCTCCAACCCATGGAAGGCCATGTCGCCCAGGGGCTGCCTTGGGTCGCTCGACTCGGCCAGTTGCCGAGCAAATCAGCCCGACCCTGCCCCGACTGGGGTCTGCAGCGGCTCAATGTGAGGTTGTGCAGCCCAGCGGGGGGTTGGGTGACCTAGTTAGTAGGGTCGCCCAACCCGGTCCGATCTATCCACGAATACTTTGCGCCCCATTTATTAATAGTATAACAATATTTTACTATCACTTATAATATTACATATGGTTAAAATTTGTGATTATAATTATATAATACATAATTAAAATTTATAAAATTATTTTTTAATTATTTTTACTCCATCACTTGAGATTGACTCTTTACTAATACAACATATTCACAAAAAAATCGTATTTACTTATATTCACAAATAAACAGTCATATTTAATTATAACATAAAATATAATTATATTTATGCATATATATTTTTATGTTTACGTAAATATATAGTATAGAATATATATTTTTTATTTTTTATTTTTCATGTAATTTTTATTTTTTTATATTTTTTTAAAAATTAAATCCCACCCCGTCTTACCCGGGTCGCAACCCAGTCTAACTAGGTCGGTTTTGGGGCCGACCGACCCTGAGCCAACCCTCCACTGCTACTCTTAGACTTAAAATTTTCTGACATTTGGTATTGAATTCTGTTGTTTGGCTCGGACATGTCTTCTCGTGTGTCGATAAATGCTTCTTTGTCTATAAGGTCTACGGCATCAATTACAACTTGTTTACATTTGCCAGTTATTTCTTATCTTAGAGAGAAGGTTGTCTGGTTTTTGTCTTTTTGCCACTGAAGAAGGAATTTTGGAATACCTAAGCTAGCAGTGCATTTAGTTCTTCTTAAACTTATTTTCAATCTTTTGGGTTAAACTTCGTTTCACTTAATCCTTCTTGATTGTTTACTTAAGTTTGTAATGCATTTTGTTCGTCTAAGATCTTGTCCAAATTGATGTCAGTATAGTGTATAATTTAGACCTTTTGTGTAATGACAATAAAGCAATTGCTCTAATTTTCTTGACATTGGCCTATTTCTCTATTTTGTATGATTTATGTTGAACATTGACCAATTCCTTTTATATCTTGCAGCCAATGTGGTTTGGCTCATGACTCTTCTTGCAACATTCACCAAGTGCTCATATCTTGGTGTCTTGTTGTGGTCCCATCCATCAGTTAGTTGTATGATATTATGATATGAATAAGTTAATTATCTTAATTGCGAAAACAAATCGGATGGTACATTCTAGAACTTAGTGCTCGTTGTATCCTTAATGTCCGCTTTCATTTTATAGTCATGTATCTTTATGCATACTATAATTGATCGATCATCATTTCTGAGCATTCAATAGATGACTAATTTCACACTATTTGCACTCTCGTTGAGTGTCTTAAGGAAGAACTATAGCAATATCTAGAATTAAAAAAAAATGACGTTGCAACATATACATGTCATTAGAGAGCATAACAATTTGTTGGAAATACATGATTAATGTTAATGACAAGGAAAGTACTTACTACATGTATCGGATGATACAATGTTGATTCTTATCGATGATCGATAATGTCCATCACTTGTTAAAGGCTGACATTATTTTTACAATTTTATTTTTCATCTGCTCTAGTGTATCATAAAGGTAGCTCAGTGTCTGTCTTCCTATCTCAATCTATTATTGTAAGAAATTTGACTAAGGGTCACACTTATGAAGGGTCTTCTTTAGAATTCACCATAAATTTTTACTCTATAATGTCTGATCAACCTTTCTATCTTTTCTTTCATTCAAAGGAGCAGCCCTAGCAATCTAACTATACCATTTTATTGAAAATATCATATGGATAAGAGAATATCTCTGTTATATTAAATTCTCTGAGGAAATATTGTGAGAGATGAACTTAGTTGCACTGTGTTGTAAGAGCTCTTAGCCTTTTTTATGTTCCAATCATTAAGTTTATGATAAAGTTATGGTTGTACGAATTGGACTGCCTTATGGTCAATTTGAGGATCCTTACATATATCTTTTAACGTCAAATTTAGGGAATGAGCGGAGCATTGTGTCCAATACAAATGTGGTATCTTGGCCATCAACATTGCTCTAGCTACTTTATATGTTGTTGTGTTGTTCGATACTACTTGGACTTGGACAACTCGATTATTCTACGTTTTTGATTACCCATCTAATTAGTTCAAACAAATAGTTTGTATTCTTTACATGTTTAGATGCATGTATGAATTTTCAAAAGATGGTCTTGGCTTGATAATATATTGAGAAGTTGATTATTGTTTTCTACCTATCGAGGTCATCCATAAATCTTAAATTGAATTGAAAATGATAATTATGTAATAAGTTGGAAAAATGAAACTTATTGATTTGTCTAACCATCTGTCTGCATCATTTTTCTTGTCAAATACGTTTGAGGAAATTGACGTATTTTTTAATATCTTTCACCTCTATGAGAAGATTAAGTGTTGCATATTTTTTTGGAGTCGGTTCAAGCACTCATCTACCGACGTAAGCTATAATGTCGATCGTGAACTCAAATATGACACCTTTGCAGCATTTACCACTATGTTATTATGGAAAAACCATTTCGGAGTTGTTTATACAATCTTCTCTTTGTATATTCACAAATTTTTCATTATTATCGTGGTGATAGTTTGTCTTTACATTAGGCATGTGATGATAGGGTCCACATGGACCTATTGCTGAGTCGTTATCACGTGTGAGATTTTGGATCTCTTTCTCTTTTTCCTGGTTGTTCGATCTTCTCCCACTTCAATGTCCGCTCTCACTTTCCGAATCTTAGCTCATGAATCAGTTGGTATGTTGATGTTTTCGTTCATAAATAACTATAATTTTTGAATATTAATGTCATAAAGACATTGATGTGATTCAGTAAATATTAATGGTAAAATACTATCATTGAAATCTTTATCTCGAGAAAATGTTAGGTGCTCTTGCCTGGTCTCCGCATCTGTGAACTAAATGCTTTGCAAGTTTGAAAATTTCTTACCGAACGGTATCCTTTTGCCATGTGAAGCCCCATTCGCCTGTTTTATTGTTTGTAGATGTTTACGAAATAGGACTTTTATCTTGGGTGGAGTTTGTGTACACTGGACGATTTTGCCTTTCATGCCAGTGGGGTGGTAATGTAATTGATAAATTTTTTCGTATGTATTTTTTTCACAATATTTACACTAAATGTTCATTCAGTCATGTTAATTAAGTTGCAATGTAGCTAAATTGGATTGTTCTAGGTCATGTCCAAAGTTTGAGTGTCACGGTTTGGAGAAGACACGTTGAAAAATCTTAAAAAGTAAATATAACACTTAAAAAAGGTTAGTAACACAATTAAACAAAAATTAATTTCTAATGTGTCTTGAAATGACATGGCAAAGGAGCAATCTTGAAGTTAATGAAGTGTTTTAGAGAGAGAGACTGCACTATTTGAACACTTAGAGAGAGTTTCAGTTAGAAGAGAGATTAAAGAGTGGGGAAGCTGTAGGGGGGGAGGCTTCTTGGGGGCATTTAAAACGGCTAGCTGTTGAGATAGTTGTTGGCGACTTGGCCAGGCTCCGACGCTGGGTCATGGACCCGGAGTTGCTGTAGGACCAGTCGGCCGGAAACCTGACTGGGTCGGGCAACTTGGCCCAACCTGGTCAAGTATGGGCGAACCATTGCTTTGACCACGTATAAATAGATAGGTGTTCATCTACCGGACTGAACCAAAAACCAACTTGAACCGGCCTGAGAATCGTAGGTTGATTCTGTTTGAGAACCTGATTCAGGTTAGTTGCGTTAAAACGGCAACTGATTGAAGATTTAGCATGCCTGTTTGAGCTTCTCTTGCAAGATTAGCATTTATGTATGGAACATGTTTATTTAACGTTTGAAGACGTTATGCAAGTTCCAAAGTTGTAAAGGCAATACTGAACAGTACTATCTTCTTCCCAATGATAGGGAAAGAAGATGCCCTAGAGCACTGCCGCAGTGCCCCCATAAGTTCCATTGGCACAGACCGAGAGAGCCAATACGTTACAGCTGCAGTGGCGGTGCCATCTGTTGGCGTTCACCCATGGTTCAGCCCAAAGGAGGAGAGCACAAACACGAGGAGGGGGGCAGGTCACATGGGAGGAGATAGGAGAGATTTCCCATTGTAATCTCTTATTAAATAGCTTAATTATCTATTAGGTGATCATAAAATTTTATAAATCTTTATTTATTTTTCCTAATTTACAAATGTGGTCGGTGCTAGTTGTCCCCTAATTGGCACCTGTGGATCTCAATCTGGGATGGGCCGGTCCGCAAACCATGAATCCTACAGTTATTTGCTTCTTTGGGGCCTTTGTTCCTGCACATTTGTAAGTGTTGTGTTCGTTAGTTTGGTCTGCAGATTCCCGTCTTGATAGATCTTCACGTGCTTTAGTACTGTTTTTCTTGATCTTCTCTCTCTCTCTCTCTCTCTCTCTCTCTCTCTTCCTCCCCTTTGGATTGCAATGAATTGTGGTTATAGGTTTAAAAATGTGATAAGGCAGTCATAGGCTATGTTGTCCAAGATGTACGGTGCCCAAGGCGAAAAGTGTCTCGCATCAACTCAAACACTCGAGACAAAGTATATTTTCATTACCTATTATTGTATTATTTTTACTTGTACATCTATGAATCACTTAGAACATTGTAAAGTTAAAACTGAAATACAAAATATCAAAAATATAAAAATTGTAGCAAACATTTATACCAAAAAAATTAAGGAAAAGTTAAAGGGGTCTGCAGGTATTATTGTGGGGGGGGGGGTACAAGGCCAAGGGTGTGAGAGGGGACAACCAGTCAAAGGGAACTGTGAGAGAGGGGGGGGACGGGAGCTTCTAGTGAGGTAGAAGTTATCAGACGTGTACAGTATTGGCTTTGATGAGGTCATTAATTTAGGTTTCTTACCCGTTTCAGTTCCTATCAGGTTTCTTGTCCTGTTTTGGTCTGCTACGAGGCTAATAAAGCGGGCGAGGTGTAGGAGGTGATTGCATCAGGCGATCATTGCCAGGGCAAGGAACCCAGACATTGCCTCCCCTCTCCTCATTGCCTATGCGAGTGAGGTGGTCGCCTTTGATAATATAGGCCATATACTGATTTTTTTATTTGGAAAATCAGATCTATGATCTATGTCAAGGTTTTATGCACTGTTTTCTCCCAGTTTGCATTTGTCAAACATATTTTAAAATTGATGATTTCTTGAGTTGCACAATTGATAATGTTTTTCTAATAATGCAAATTTTTTTGTTCAGGATGTAATTCAGTATATCGAAAAATCTTTTGGTGTTGGACATGTTGCAAATCAAGGAGAAAACGGAAACGTTGTTCAACATCACTCTTCAAGTCATGTTGCAAAAGTTGCTGGAGCTTCAAGTGCATCTACAGTACCAGACACTGCTAGTTCAGATTCAAGTGCTTCAGAAAATACATTGGATAGAAGCTTATCTGAAGATGCCATAGAATATGAAAACTTGTTATCTACCTTAGACAATAGTGGTCAGAGTATTTTACAGTCAAATCAAAATGGTTTTTCTAGGATAACCAATCGGAGGCCTGTTTCTGGCATTGATCTGAAGCTAAAGATGCATCTTTTTAAAGTTCGCCTTCTACTTTTGACGAGAAATCTGAAGGCGGCAAAGCGTGAAGTTAAGGTTGGAATGAATGTCGGTAGGGATTCATCAACTACCTTGCTTTTGAAATCACAGCTGGAGTATGCCCGACATAATAATCGCAAGGCTATTAAACTTCTGATGGCATCCATGAACAAGACAGAACCTGGGGTTGTGAGTTTGTTCAATAACAACCTTGGTTGCATATACCATCAGCTACAGAAACACCATACTTCAATTGCTCTTTTTTCTAAGGCATTAAGAAGTAGTAGCTCTATGAGAACGGAGAAGCCTTTAAAACTTTCATCCTTTTCACAAGATAAATCGTTTTTTATCATGTACAACTGTGGACTACAAAATTTGGCTTGTGGAAGACCATTAATGGCAGCTTGCTGTTTTTACAAGGCTATTCCAGTTTTTTACAACCAACCCCTTTTATGGTTACGTCTTGCTGAATGCTGCATATTGGCTCTAGAAAATGGGCTTTTGAGACCAGCTCCAAGCTTATCTTCTGGGAGTGGACCAATTAATATTCATGTTGTTGGTACTGGCAAATGGCGGCAACTGGCAATAGACAGGAGAGAGAGAAATGGGTACTCCGAATCAGTCGTCAAGAGTGGCATTTTAAGAGATGATGATGAGTGCATACTTTCTATTCCTTTTGCAAAGCAGTGTTTGCTAAATGCATTACACCTAATAAATAGGCTTGAACCTAATTATGATGAGATTGGTACAATGTGTGCCGCATCAAAAGAGGATGATTCCAATTCCAACCATGCAACAAATGCTTGTAACAAGAGTTTGAACCCCAAAAATGTGCATGCGGATGATTCAAAGATCTCAAATGCTATATCGGATAGTGCAGATACGGATTCCAAGGAAAGCAAGGGAACTGCAGGGCCCAGTGCCGTCTTCCAAACCTCCATTTCTGCGTATGAAGTAACTTGCAGAAAAGAGAACCACATGGTAAAACAAGCAGTGCTGGCTGATTTAGCATATATAGAGTTGAGCTTGGAGAACCCTTTGAGAGCATTATCATTCGCAAAAGCCCTTCAAAATATGCCTGATTGTTCAAGAGTGTATGCATTCTTTAGTTGTCTGTACGCTGCTGAAGCTTTATGCCACTTGAATCGGCCCGCAGAAGCTGCGGAGTGTCTGGCTGTATACATTTCACGAGGGGATGATGCTGAGCTGCCATTCAGCGAAGGTGATAGGGAGATGTTGAATGCGTACAAAGCAGGTGATGGTGAAGAGTCGAACGGTTTCACTGCCACCAAAACCACTGGCTCAGTGGAACCAAAATGTGATAATTTTCTGAGGCCCGATGAAGCTTGTGGAATTCTTTATGTAAATCTTGCTGTCAATGCTGCCATGCAGGATGATCTGGAGCGGGCTAAACAATTTACGAGGAAGGCTCTATTCACAGTTTCAAACAATCCGCAGGTGTTGCTTGCTGTAGCTTATGTGGACCTCCGACTTGGGAATGCTTCGGATGCCATCGCCAGGTTGAAACAGTGTGTCCATGCTAGATTTTTTCCCTGATGATATAACATTAAGCAGACCAAGATAGAATTCTTTTTCTGCGAATATAGTATTGAGCAGCTTGTAACACTTCATCGTTGCATTAATTGTAGTCTCCACACCTTCCTGCGGCTTTGCCTGAAGGAAAATCTTAGAGTTGTTTGTATCATACGTATGAAAAGTGGTAGAATAAGTCTTTCTTTTCTCGATTCTTAGAATTGTTTTCACTTCAGGTGACCCACCAAATGTGGGTTGTAGCTTCACTGGAACGGATTTCTGGATAAGTATGATCAGTTTAGTTCCTTAAGGAAAGTATTGTGGACAGTCCACTGCATCTCCCCACTGAATATTGCTGATGTTTGTCCAAGAAACATTTGAGTTCCAGGGATTCTCCCGCTCTGCACACCGGGGGTCCGTGTAGTTTCTTCTCTTGTTGGTAGCGGATCCCCCACATAACGGCCAAGGTGACAGTCGGGTTCGTTAGTTTCCCAGAACTATTTTCCTAAATTTCCTTTGTCACCCGTGTGTAAAGGTTAAGCCGCCGGAACAGCAGCCCGGGCCCCGAGCTCTCCAAAGTGCACAGGGCTGCACCCGTTTCTGTTTCACGAAGGCGATTCCTTGGCGGCGGTCTACTTTAGGCCTGAATGCGGAACTTCGTGATGTCGGCTGTATTTTCGTTCGGATGACTACTCGCTTTTCTTGGTTACGACGAGCTAAACGGTTTAATCCCCCGTGACACATGGTGCCTGGGCTTAATAGAATGGATAGTGTATTAAAATGTTTTAGATTATCAAAAATATAGCTAAATAAACAGTCAAATCTAATCATAAATATTCTGTCGTTATTTAATAAATATGTTGTAACAAATAATTTTTTAATCATAATATTTTATTATTTTAAGTATAATATTGGTTTATAGTTATGAGATACATATAATTAGCATGATGTAAAAAATAGATTACCGTTAAAATTTTTTATTGTATTTAAATTTTGATGTAAATAAATTATAATATTTTTTTTCGTACATTGTCATAATAAATAGATTATTATTTTATGTTAAAGCTAAATATTGATTAAATAAAATGTAATAATTTTTGTTTTGAGTGTATTACTATTTTGTAGTCATAAAAATATAATAAATACAATTTAATAAATATACTCTCATTTGTAATATTTTTTTCACTCTAAACATGACAGTATTTTTTATTTATAGCTCAAATATAATTAGCATGATGAAATGAATAGATTATTATTTAATAGTATATTTAAATTTTGATATAAATAAAATGTAATAAATGTATTTTCTCAACGTATTAATGTTTTTTAGTCATAAATTAGATGTGTGAGTTATGAGTAGATGGACGCTACATATATTATGCCCTGTTTGGTTAGAGTTTCATTTTTGGTACTATATCAATATTGATATTAATATTTTCAAATGTTGGAATATCAATATCAAAACTAATACAAGTTGTCACTTGTATTACATAATATGCTTTGTTTGCACTATAAATTTTAAAATTGATACGGTTAACCAAACACCTCTTTATGGTTCCTATCAATATCAATTTTAAAATTGATAGTGATAGAGGTACTTAATAGTGTTACCAAACAGGGCATTAGACAGTGCTACACAAATTCTAAATGTATCTTTTGTCACTATTGGGAGCCCAGGCGAAACCCTGGTTTGGCCAAGCCCAGGCAAAACTAGTGGTTCATAAATAAATATATATATACACATATATACATATTTCAATCATGATTTCCGCAAGTCAAGCTGGAAAGAAGTCAAGAATAAAATAATCAACTAAACCTAAGTCGTCTTAATTAAGCTCACTCTTCAGTACTTTATTATGCCACCTTATTTAAGTCGTTTCTAAAATGTTCTTGTTTGAACTATCTCCCCCTCCTCATCTCGACACCCCTTGCCCTCCCGACCTCTTTTCGTCCCATTTGCACGACCTCTACAGATGGCCCCTCACCCCAAAGCCCCCCAACTCCACCTTTTCATTTTGAATAGTCTAACTTATTCTAGTTACTGGTGCGGCCTCTCCAACCCTCCGACGTATAATCCACCTTGGATAGTTTTTTCTTTGCTGTTTTGAGTTGATTTTGGTTAGAGAGGGATAATCCTCCCTCCCTAATGTTTAGTTGTAGCAGTTTTACTTTTCTTCTAGTGCTATGCCTAAATATGTATTTAGACATTTTGTTTTTTGTTCATGCACTAGAATCGACTAGCTCGGCCTATTTAAGTTTGTGTCAATTATGTTCTCCGGTGTCTCTTCTTGTTGTGTTGTGATTGTGTTCTGTCTTTCTTTACCTTTGTCAAAGTCACAATCTCTCTTTCGGGACCGTTTGTCTGGGCGATATTCACACTTTTTTGGTGTGATCTTTTGGTTTCGTGCCAGCTGTCAAACTCTCTTAGAGGAGTCTCTATCTCAGCTTTTTGATCTTTGGTCGATTCGTGGCCGTGGCTCTATTTGTTGGACATGACTTCCAACAGTGCTTCACTTATCTTTATCATTGTGTTGTGTTTGTTCTTCTTTATCTGTGTCCATGTAATGTTGAGTCTGTACTTCCTTATCATGCTATGAATATGAATATTTTCTTTTTGATAAAAAAAAGAGCGTCGAAACTCGAAAGGCGGATACATCTGCTCAAAGCTCTCATTTATGGTGGCTAGCTAGCTTTATGTGAAATTTGTAACATATAAACCAAAACAGATTGGAACTGGAGCGGAGCTTAGCAGTGATCAGCCTTGAACATATTTAAAAACAACACCTTTAATATTATCAACCTTCGTAAAACTAGCTCCTCCGGAAGAATTTATGTAGCATGGTAAAACTTGAAGTTGCTTGACATATATGTATATCAATATATTTATATACACACACAAATCGACCAAAAGGTTATAATTACTGAACTGTAGTGCTAAGTGGCCGCATAAGTTATAAATGATTCGACAAGCCAAACTTCAAAACATTACCACCTCGTTAGATATATCCTAGATTGGCACAGAATTAACAGTAACACGGGTATATATATATATACACATTACATTCATTCGGTTGATAAACATTTGGTTGACGACTGAAGGGGCTTGGTTTCTGATGATCTATCCGACAGCCTGTTAGTGAACTATCTACATACAATGTGGATAATGACATTAATCATTACATGAATGCATGATTCAAGACTGTTCATGCTGTCCATTCTCTGGCCCTACAACAGTAGTGTACTCCGCGGAGCATGTCCATCTATGCACACATGGTCTCTCGTGTTCCTGATCCCACCTGTTGGCCTTGCACATGATTCTGCCGCCAGGGCATTATCGAACTGTCTGATTAATTGTTCATAGATCTACCAATAGGTGACATCTAGAGATTCTGGACTAAAGTTTAAGGGATAATATCTATTGGAAGATTGCATGTTAATCTATATATATGTATATATGTGTATATATATATGTCTACCGAGATGTTGGCGCTCAACACAATTTATTGTACTGAGAAACTACTCCCAAACCTGAACTCTGATCCCAATACAGAACCCATGTTAATTAGTGTAACATATAGCATGTAATATCTCACTACATATTTTATTTAGGTATAAAAGAACTAACTATATATATAAATGCAATTAAATAGCCTCAACTTCTACTGAATAATATGAGCAATTCTAAATTATCGTGATACGATGTGATTGAGACAACTAAAACAGTGAAATAGTGTGACGGTGGATTTGACATTTGAAAGTTAATTAGTATTTTGGAGTTACAATTAATAGGTCCATTCACGCTATTTAGATCATAAATATTATCCGAGACTCATTGCAATATGTTATAAGTATTTAATTATTAATTAAAATATGGTATTATCTTTCTCTGTTCCTAAATTATTTGAAGTTTGGAGGGTAATTTTTCCTGATCATGTTGCCGGACATTTTAGATGTTTGTGTTTCTTATTTGCTGCGAGACACCTATTGTTTGTGTAGTGGTACTTTCATGAGACCACCAAGATTGGAGCCGATGTTTACACCATAATGCAGCTTGCAATCATGATTTCATGCATGTTCTTGAGGTTCGTTTGCTATAACTTGTCTTGCCCTAGTATGATGGCAGTATGTCTATCTCTGTTTTACACCAAAATCTCAAATGAACCAACAGAAGCTTTTTCAGCAACAAATAACAAATGGTATGGTTTCAACTTAATTTCAAGTAGATTTTAGTACGTATAGTATATATATATATATTACTCTATGCTGCATGATTTCATAGTTGAATCTTTTACTCTTAGCTGTCTTCTGAAATAGTGGGGGACATCTCCAAGGAACATATAGTGCTCTCTCCATGCATCATGGCAGAGAAATAGTTATAACAACTAATATATACTTCTCATATATCAACAAAATGGTGAATTTGAATTGTATCAGCTGTAGAGCATAACAAAGATGAAACATCTTTTGCAAGAACGAGAAAAACATATTTTGCGCTAGTATTATTCACTTTGATTTTCCATATGAAACGCGATAAAAGAATACTTACTCTTTTCCTCTTGGAATCACTATATATTCCGTGGGGCATACACTGAGCCTCTTGAACTATATCTACATGTACACGGAAAATAAAGCACGCGATCATTCAAGATGTGAATAAAAATTCCGGAAGCTAGGCAACAAGAGATGGCACCATCCACCGTGAGCTGCCCTGATAACAATAATAGAGGGGATAGCTGTTTCTTCACAGAGATATGGGATTAGCAAGCCTAGTCAAGGAGAAAGTATAGAGTCGACGAGTGTCCAAAATCCGGGGTCCATGCTATATATTGGAAATGAAATGACAGCAAATATATATAGATATGGAGAAATCGATGTGACACTGGACCCTGCATTTGATCGCATAACATCCGAGATTACAAATTCAACCTTGGTGGGTGTGATTGGATGATATTAACCTTCAGCAACACCAATATTACCTCTCTCTATCGATCCATCATTTCAAGCACTAATCAACGAAACTTGTTTCTGGATCAGCTGCTTTTTGATATGTGCAATTAATAAACATGCTGCAGCTGCAGGCAAAAAGGAAGCACACAACTGATCAAAATTGAAACCAAGTCCGGTCAGCTGGCTTCGTGTCTTCAGCTGGCATAACGCGCTCAACTCAACACATGAAATAGCAAGAGTCCATGGAGGGAAAGCAAGAAGTTATGGGGGATTAATTTGACCCTACCCACAGATATATATAAATATATATATGTCTTTTGGGTTATTGGGGAATTAAGGTACATGAGAGAATACTCTAAAACTGAAAACTCCTTCCACAACCCGGCAGATATATGTATATATCCTGTTTTAAATGTCCATGAATGTGGGGTTTATTTTTTTTTTTTTTTGCTCACTCCAGATCGTAATTAACCGGACTGAAGGTTTTTCAACCAAGAACTTTTATTTCTGGAAGAAATTTTTTTGTCGTAACTTCTATGGTATATTCTACATCGATCCTCGGTAGTATCATAATTAATGGTCATCATCCCTCCCTCTCTTTTCCGGCCACCATGTTTCTTTTGACTTCGATCTTGTAACTTACACTTTTACTATTGATTGAATTTGTGACATTCACAACCTTCGGAAAAAAAAAACCCTCAACCTTTACATGCGAAAGACTTGCTTAATAACATTAAAATTGATAATTAATAGCCAAAACACAGACATCAGTATCAATTTCTACGCTAACACCGATAGCTGTATCTAATACTGTTAACAAAAACTGCCTTGTAATTAAGATATCGAAGATGCGCATGAAGCAAACATAATGATCAAGACATGTGGTCTATCTATGAGGGCTTTCCACACGTCCATGTCTAGAGCAGGTCCACCAACACATGCAGCTAGCGTTCCATTTGTACTTGAAAGAAAAATCTCACGGGGTCTTTGAGATTTGAACTCTAATTACAAAGCCCTAGCTAATTCATCTGCTTTCGAATCAAAACTCCACACTTCCACTCTTGACACATGAAATTAGCAGTCCGGCAGGCCTTTGTTCTTGAGCATTTTATGCGCAATGCCAAAATTTGCCAACTAGGAAAAATGGGTACGTAGCTTCCCCAGATCATCCACTGCGCCCACGTGCATGGGGTGACGGGCATGGTGTATATTGAGATGATATGGAACAATGATAGTGTAGAGCCGATTTCCTCAGACACCACCACAGGAGAGAATTCCGTTAGACACAAACACATTTGTATTTGGTGTGATCCACGTAGATTTGACATTTGAGTTCTCACTAATTGAAAAGATTCTCTTAGTCGTTTGTTCGAGAGATTTCACTCTACCCAGGGAGAAAGATTGACATAATTACTGAAGAGAGAGAATGTGCATGAAAGTAGTTGACTACTAGTTGAGGGAGATCTGCTCTCTTCTCAACGGGACTCAAACACTCTCTCTCTCATCGGGAGTTTGATTTATCTCAGGAATCTTTTTGAGACCCGTCTCTCAATCTCCTAACAAATAGTTAATGTGATGACATCATAATTTGATAATTTTTAATAATGATTCGATGTTGGAGTGAGAAAGTTAAGAGGCTCATCTCAAGAGAGCTCTTGAGACGAACGGGACTCTCCCACCAGTCGCCATGTCTTTATAAGGAAGCCAGCCCCTCCCGGATCGTCCTTGCCCAAGCAAGCCACCAGTGGTGCAAAGAAGCTAGTTGGCTAGCTAGGGTTAGGGTTTATCGCCGCCATGGCCGCCCCCACGAAGTTCCCGGCTCTCTTCCTCATCTGCACCCTCTGCATCTCCTCCTCATTTCCCGTGCTCGCCGGTCCCTGCGCGAAGTCTTGCCTGCCCGAGGGTCCGGTCGTCGTCGTCCCCCCGGTGATCAAGCCGCCGCCGGTCGTCGCCCCTCCGGTAATCATCCCTCCCGCGGTGGGCACCCCTCTGACGGGTGCCTGCTCCGTCGCCGGCGCGCTCAAGCTGGGGGCGTGCGTCGACTTGCTCTGCGGGGTGGTGACCGCCGTCAGCGTCGGCGACCCGGTGGCGAGCGAGTGCTGCCCCGTCCTGGCGGGGATGGTGGAGGCGGAAGCCGCCGCGTGCATCTGCAGCACCCTCAAGCTCAGGCTGCTCAACCTGGGCATCTTCTACCCTCTCGCCCTCCAGCTCTTGGCCGTCTGCGGGAAGACGCCGCCCGCCGGGTACTGCTGCACCTGAGACGGCGGAGGATGCGCCGTCTTCCGGCACGGTGGAAGCTCACCCTGCTGCTATATAGTTTCCGGTGAGTGCGCGGTCCTTCCCTTACCACATCCGTCTCCGTGGCTTCCTCTGATCTCTTCTTTCTCTCCCTCGATCACCCACACAAGTCTTGATATATATCGTCATCCATTTATCGATTAACTGAGTCAAGAACACACCTGGACGAAGGTTTTAAGCTCGTCCGACGATGCAGGCCAGAAAGTTGGGTTTTTTTTCTTTCTTTAAACTAACACATTTTATGTTTAAATTATAAATCTAACGCACTCTGTGGGAAGTCACGAACTGGGTCCTAACACCCCCCCCCCCCTAGTTAAAATTGACAGAGATAGAGATAAGTTACTTATTCTGATAATTTTTATCTTCGTTGTGTTGAGTAATTTAAATTAGAATATATTTAGAAGATAATACGGTCATATATGATTATTAATTTCAAAATTATTATTAATATATATAAATTATTTAATTGTTAATATAAAAATTAAAATTTATATGATAAATAATAATGTAAATTATTCTATATATTAGATAGGATGACTATGGCTCGAAAAAAATTAAGAATAAAATATTTAATGTATTAGATCTTTATGCTCATTTTTTGAGGTAAACAGAATTGAGTTAATGCATGCTAAATCACATTATATTTACAAAACAAAGATAAACCAAGTTATCCATGATTATCTATACCAAATAAAGCCTAAAAGTTTAAAGTCAGGTTCAATGGGTTCGACTTTAACTTTAAAGTTATTTGTTTAAACAAAGTCAAGAGTATATAACTCCAACTTAATTATAAAGTTGCAATTAACTTTAAATTTTTAAGTGAAAATCGGTATTCACGACACCTACTCTCATCGGGAGTACTGGGTTAGATATGCAATCTTTTCAATCTTTTATTAGTGTGTTGGTATTGTAATCTTAAAAATAGTGTGTCAGTTTAAAAATACCTGACAGAGAGCATCTTATTAACCTTGGACAGAGGTTTCTAACTATTAATGAAAACACTTTGCAAACCATATTTACCTCAAATGCCATATAATATTTATGACCACTATAGTAAGTGTTATATTATATTATTATATTGTAATAATAATTTCAGTCAATACTTCACCAATGTTTACATGTTTTATCGACTCATGTTCGTATTTGACTAATTCCTCTTTATGTTTTGCTTAGATCACGTATAGATCGATATTTATAGTACTTATTAGTAGCCATAAACTCTTAAGTATACTAAAAGTGAAAGATGAGCTGTAAACCCCCTCTAACATATGACTGAGATCATTTGTTCACAAGGATGCATGGAGGCCTCAAACCATAAAAATCTCTCTAACATATTTTTTTGGGTCACGATGGTTCAGTGGCCGACGATCGCGTAATACCACGCGAGTCGAGAGATCGAGCGTCGATTTACGCCCTTAGGGAACCTCCTCCGGGGGTGGCCGGGCTCTTGGCTCATTCGAATTTACGCCCTTGCTCTCCGTGAGCGGGAGTCGCGTCAATTGACCCATGGTCCATCGACATATATATACATATACATACATATATATATATATATATATAAAAGAGTGAGAAGCTAGCTTTTCTCCTTGCAGGTACTGTCTCTGGATGTGCTGCTACAACCGCGAGCTTCTGTTCTTTAGGGAATCGAGAGTGCTTTCGTTGGATGCCCAAGTCGCTCTTTGGCTCTGTTGTTTATTCTCTTCGCTCATGTAATTTATATTTGTATTTATATATGTCGTTTGGATATATATATATATATACACTGCTTTTGAAATTAAGATGGAGGTGTGTACATGTTGGAAGTGTTGTTGTGTGGGAGTGGAATTAATGATCAGCTGAACCTGCTCATCATGCATGTTACATATTCTATCTCCTTTATTAAAATTAATTTCCCTTGATGGTGTTCTTCAAAGTTCAAACCCAGCTACCTAGCTGAATAGATTGCATTAATTAATCTCAGTTGCGATGCGACCTCAGACCCTCCTCGATCGATGCCACCACAAGCAAGGGAACGAGCATCCCAGCTTTAGGCAACTGGGAATATCCTCCTATATAACGTCCCCATCACACGTACGTTGGATGAATATATAACAATGCGTTCAATAGGACGTCTAAAAAAATTATTAACTCGGCTGGGGCCGACCCAACTTTATATTTTACAAATAAATATGATAAATTTAATTATTTAAGATAACATTATAAAATAGAGAGTAATTTAATTAAAATATATTTTAATGAGTAAAAGTGATATTTTTGACATAAGTTGAAAATCTTTTAGCCCGCTTCGACCCCGTATGTCAATCAATCTGACTAAAGTTCGTGGGCCAAAACTTTTGGCAATACTACTGCAACGTCAAAACAACAACAATGTACTCAATGGGATGTCTAAAAAAATGCAGAGAGAGAGAGAGAGAGAGAGAGAGAGAGAGAGAACATAGACTATCATTTGAATGGCCTTAACATATATATACATATTAATATATATATATAGCTTTGTTAGTGTTAATACACCATTTTGAAACCTCGACCCGGCCACTAATCAAAGACGACCTTAGCGCCTGGGTTGTTACACAGTAAAGAGGGTAGGAAACATCACAGCCAGCGAAGGATGTTCCACCCAGAAATCCTCCAAGAAAGAAGTGCTTCTTCCATCCCCTACTTCAGTAGTTTGCTGAATTAAAAAGTTTACAGTTGTGAAGTATACCTCTCTAAATAGTTGAATCTTGAAAGACTATTTTTGTCTCTGAAATCACTAATCCAAGAGTCATTCTCACCAATGTTGTATTTAAAACACATTATCTTTGCCCACAAAGAGTTCCCATTGACATTAGTTTCCATAACCATTTACACAACAGGGCATCATTTAAAGCTGCTAACGGAGCAAGCCCCACACCCCCTTGTTTGGTGGGCCTACACGCTTGATCCCATTTAATTAGATGAAGTCCCCTCTGTCCATTGTTACCATTCCAAACGAAACAAGCCCTGATGCATTCAAAATTATAGCAAATACATCTATGCACTCTGAAAATGCAGGAAAAATAAAGTGACACTCCAAAACATGGGATTAGACAACAGTTATCACTCTCTTGATAATAACATTTTACCTTTCCAACTATGTAGCTTATTCTCGAACTTCTAAATAATACACTACAAGTCCTTGCTCTTAGTTCCCTTGTCAGAAAGTGGAAGACCCAAGTATTTAATCAAAAAATCCACCCATTGCATACTGAAGATCCGCTGCACCTATTAATTCTTGTTAATTTCAATCCAGTGACAGATTCTAGAAGAAATAGCGTAACTCTGAAGTTGAAACATTTCTCCAGGTCTCCTGAGAAAAAGAGGAGTATAAAAATTGAAGATGTGCGATATGCTCCCTACCACTCCTCACATTGATAATCAATCAAACTATGTTGCTTGACTTTCTCCCACGTAATGATCAGATTTTAGCCAACAAGTACAAAAAGTAGAGAAAAGATCGAGTCCCCTTGCTGCAGACCTCTAGAGGAATCAAAGAAGCCAAAACTTTTCCCATTAATATCCATAAAAAATTTAGCAGTACCAATGCAACACTTAATCCATTCAATCCATTTGTGATTAAAATTCGTCAGTTGCGTGATTTTAACAAGATTAGACCACTTCACCCTATCATATGCCTTCAGAAATCCAATTTACATAACATACATTGCTTATGCCTTGGGTTCTGACTTCTGATCATGCAAACACTCATAAGCAGCCATATAGTTGTCCAACACATACCTACCCTGAATAAAGGTTGGTTGGGTGAAACTAGTCAACTTACTAATATACCTGCCAAATCTAGTAGCAAGAACCATCGGGATGATCTTGTAACTATCGTTTAATAAACTGATCGGCCTGGGATCCCTAACGTCTTCAACATCGACACTATGCTTCTTGGGAAGGACTACATTGTTAAGTTCACAAGCTTAAATGTACCGTGGGTCAGGCTCAAATTCCTTAATAAAAGTCATGTTGTCTTCCTTAATAATATACCAGAAATGAGAGTAGAAACCAGCCAAAAATCCATCAGGGCCTGGTGCTATATTTGGGTCCATGTATTTGATTGCACATAATATTTCATGTTCAGAGACATGAAAGACAAGAGACTCAGTCATCATGATCAAGAACCTTCTCCATGTGAAAGTTAATAAGTGGCAACCAACCCCTATCATCCATGAACAACTGTTTATAAAAATCTGCTGCAAGATATCCAATTTGATCGGTACTTGTACATTCAACACCATCCACATTGAATGTTAGAAGAAAGTTCCTCTTCTTTCTGCGAAATGTCTGTGTGGAAAAATCAAGTGTTTGTGTCACCCTCCTTGAGCCAAAGCTCTTCTGCTCTCTATTTTCATTTGATTTCCTCTCTATAGGACCATTCTTTATAAGTATCTTGGACTTTATTCCACTCATCAACTTGACAGAGAATTAATAAAGTCGCTGTCATTTAGCCATTCAAAATGATCTATCTGAGCAAGATATAGAAACACTCAAGTACTCCACAATCTTCCACCCATGGTGCACTGAAAAAGATTCTGCTAAGCTTTGATTTTGATCTGCTGTTGGACTAAGTATATATGAACTCAGGCATAAATGCCTCAATCATACCACAGGTGTTAACTCAGTCATTAAAAACAAAAATCTCCTGACTCCAATCGCCCTAGCCCGATCTCTCATCCTGCTTAAAAATAGCATTAAAATCCCCCCCCGACACACACACCAAGCCAAGTTGCTATAATTATCTATCAACTGCTGAACATTAGAGAAAAAGTTGGATATTTCACTGTCTTTGACACGGCCATACATATTGTAAATATACCTGACTTTATCAGAATCTTTTAGAACTTGATAAGGTCTTTTTTTGTCTTCCACATTGAACTTATTTCCATCCCACAAAGCTACCAAACCTCCACTTCTGCCTGTCAAAGGTACACTGGAGAGCCAGAAAGATTGCCACATATCATGACTTCCACGTCCTGAGAGTATGCAAAATTTGTTTTAGTTTCCTGCAAGAGGACCTCTAGTTTTGATAAGTCACCATATTGTGAAGTTTCCTGATTTTCCCTTTTCTCACAATTCCTCTACAACTCCATGTTATTATGTTAGTGATGGAGACCCGGTCCGGTCCATTTTGGGGTCTATTTGTATTTACATCCATTTGGACATATTTGTAATTATTTGAAGTCTTTTGAGTCCTTGTCTTTTAATTTTGTCGTCCATGTATGTAAATAGTCATCTTTAGGGTCTCTTTGTAAACATAGCTCCTCTATTTAAGAGAGCTCATTGTTGGAACGAAGAGAGAGAAGTTAGTGAAATTTTTGGAACCCTAAGGGGCTGTCCCTTGCGCAGGGGCGCTGCCCATTTCCCCTTCACCCCCTCCTCGATGGAGGTTGTCCAACTCCACCTCCGGTGAGGACCGGTCTCCTTCGCAACCTTCCGACGTGGGCGTCTTCTCCCCTTCCTCCATCCAGCGGCCTCCGAGCCATTCCTTCCCCTTCCCTCTTCCTCCGATCCTGGTTACCCTTCCTGTCGACACCCCCGTTCACCTCCGTCTCTGACCATTTCGACATCTCCAACGACGTCGACCACCTTCGCCCTTCCACCCCCACCTCCGGCAATCCCCAGAGTACCTCTAGCCAAACCTCCCAAGTGCTGGAAGGACGTCTCCCTAACACCCCCCCTCTGCCGGATGAAGGAAGAGGAAGAAGAAGATGAGGGAGAGATAGGGGAGGTCGGACCCCCCTTCTAGGGCCCCTCCCCCCCCAGCTTCCTCCATGCACCGGCGGCGGTGGCGACCCTAATCGGCTTCTGCCGGTTCCTTTCCCCTTTTTGCACATCGGAGGCTGGCGACCATCGAAGCTTCCCCCAGCTTCCCTCCTCCCGCGACGGCGTCTGGTGACGACAACGGCCTCTCTGGCCACCCCTTCCAAGGCTGGCAACAGAGGTGTCTGGCCTGGTTACCTCGGCTACCCCTCCTCCGCCGCCGCGGACAAGCCACACCCGAGGACAACACGAGCGTGGCCAGGAACCCTCGCGCTCGCGAGGTCGACGTCACCCCGGGGGATACACGGCGGCCGGCGAGCCGGCCGCGTCTCCCTCTCCCACGGCCAACCACAGGTGGCCACGACCCCCCTTTTAAGCGCGATTGGCCGCGCGACTGGCCGAAGCCAGTTCGCCTTCGCGGCTGGTTCGCGTGGTGGTTCGTCCCGCCAAAGGGCCAAGCCACCAGTTTAGTGCCCAAACTGGGTCCGACCGCCGGTTCGCGTCGGTTCAGAGCCAGTTCAGTCCGGTTTAGCCTAGTTTGGAGCTTAAACCGACCGGTTCAAGCCATTTGGGACTGGTTCAGGCTGGTTCAGTAGCTTTTAGGGCCGGTTCAGACCCGTTTTGGGCACGGGCATGGTTCGACATGTTTTGGGGCCCGTTTTGACAGGTTTAAGTCCGATTTTGCTTATTTCCTGCATTTTTAGGTCTTTTGAGCCTCCTAACACCTCCTGCAGTGCCACGTCACCGGTCCGTCCCTCCTCATCCCGCATCAGTTAGTTATGTATAAATAACAAAGCTTCTCCCCTGACTTCTTGCCCTCCTGCTGTCCTCCATTTTTAAACCCAGTATAAATCACATATCCCTGATGCCATTGAGCAGATTTTTTGCCGACCAAGATCCCTTTAAGACTTAAGATGTCACCCCTCAGGTTATCAAAAAACTCCCTAACCTCCTGTTCCCTGCCCAGGAAACTCATCCCGATGAGTTCACCGATGGCCTTAATACCATCATCTGATATCTCCATGACCTCTCCACCTCCTCCGCCCAGTTTAGACCATCTGGCTCCAAGTTTGTGCTGAGTTCCTTACCAGTGTTCTCATTCATGTTCAAATCCTTGTCCATCATATCAATAAACTGCCTCGGAATGCTCAACAGTTGGTCCACTATACCCACTTCGCCAAACTCAACTACAATTTGGTTCCTTGACCACATTAAGGCCAGAATCAGTAGCTTGTAGTCCTGTACCATTGCCCGATCACTGCCATCCGCCACAGAATGATGCAGTAGCTCCGCCATTACACAATCTTTGAAGTTGATATCAGTACTCATCAAGCTACAGGACCCAAAACCGACATCCCCCCAATGGCCCTCCACCACACTTTCCACGCTTCCCGCCGCCCATGAGATCAACACATCCACCGAAGATCTCCAGCTAGCCACCTTCGAGAGGCATGGCACCGTCAACAGAAAAGCCAAACATGATGACCGTCCCATGATCACCTTCGGTCGGGAATCTCCAGTAGTACCCAGGTCAGTACCCACAATCACCCACCAGACTTACCAGATGCCCTGACCAGCAAAACAACCACCCTGACCATCTCTTGGTTGACCTCAACCAGCCCTCCCTCCAAACCGGACAGAAAACAAGATGAAGCCGGTTCACCAATAGGTAAGGTAGTCAGCCCTTCGTTAAACGGGTTCAATGGACCAGGAAACCTGTCTGGACAGTCATCTTCTTCGCCCAAAAGCACCTGCGGATCACTCGCTTTGGAAACTTGCCTCCATTGGTGCAATCCACCTTTTGAATTATCAAAACAAGCTAACTTACACCTTCCCATCCTTTGCCGCCTTGCTAAGATATAATGAATTTTGAATCTGAATCGACTGTCCCAGACTATGCTCTGCGGATGCACTAGAGGGAACTCCCATCATTTGCTCTGCCGTAACAGGCTCAGTTTGACGCAATATTGATTCCCGTTGATGAAAATGGGAAATTAAAACCTAGAACAAAAATCAAAGACAATCTTGATAACCACCTCCATAGAACCATCCACCGGCCACCATAAGTTCTTCCAATCCACAAACCTGAGTCTGCCAAAAGGAGGTAAAATTTTCGATATGCAAGACTCAGTCCAAGCAAAAACAGGGAGTCCGATACCACCTTCTTCACAGTACATGACGTCCTAGCAGCCACTGTAGCTGAAGTGTCTGTCTTCGCAAGGGAAAATCCACATAACACAATTACCTCCATCAGAAGTTTGAAGCAAGAAATTACTCCCCTCCGCCACATTCAACCAACCTACGATCCAAGAAATCCTCACTATAAAGATGCCTGGTGCGGAATCAGACACCCACCAGGACTGCGATTCCAGCCAATTGATCCTCAAGGAGTCCAGCAGTGCCCTTTTGGAGTAGCGATCAGCCTCCTAGCCACTCCCTCTTCTCCCTCATACCAGCAGACACCAATACAATGAAAGCTCCCTCCTCCAGATGTCGCCGAGCAGACTCTGGCTGGCGAGGCTCGTAGGAACGCCTGCTCTTCACCAGACACCCTTGTTCAGGATGCCCAACATCCCAACACTTGCAGCAACAGAGCCCAATTCTGCATTCAGTAATCATGTGACTGTTTCTGTAGCACCTGCCACACATCCACGACCTCCAACCAAAGCTCCGGCCTTCCTCAACCACATGAATGAAGGACCTCGCAGCAACAGAGCCCAATTCTGCATTCAGTAATCATGTGACTGTTTCTGTAGCACCTGCCACACATCCACGACCCCCAACCAAAGCTCCGGCCTTCCTCAACCACATGAATGAAGGACCTCCTGGAGCCAGAGGTCCAATGAGCAGCAAAGATGCCGGTCGCCACATTGTGGCTTTGGATTGTCATCCCGACTGCTCGAGAGGACCTCCACAGATAAACGCCAGAACCACCGGACCCTCCTTCGCGAGTGGACACAACCCCAAGCTGACTGTCCTCTACACAACCACCCACAACGAGGATCTTGCCTTGGCAACATTGACGACTTCCCATTCCGACCTCCACCAGCACCACTCATCTCTACATTTGTACACAAGATTCAACAACTTTTTTTTGAAGATGAAAAATTCATGATTCAATATATTGCACAAAATAAAATATATAAATAAAAAATTAAAATTAAAATTAAACCTAAACTGCTACCAAGATAGTAGCAATCCACAGCTATAAAAAAATTTCTCTCCACTTGGTGAGATTGACACCAAAGGAAGACTAAACTGAATGAGTGCAAAAAAATTCAGTCCTTGACTAAAACAAAAAGGCCCATTCTAACCAATTATCTCACAACTACAAACCAGCCAACCCAACCAATCCAAACCTGCCCTGAATATGATTGGCCCAGAAGATCCAAGGCCCCATTATAATCCTATAACATTTGACTACTTTATATCATGTTTGAATAGAGTATTAAAATAATATAATAGAGTATCATAACAAAATTTATCCATGTGAACATTTATATTATGATTAATATCTTATTTGTATTACAAATTTCAAAATTAATCTTCATACCCCAAATACCTTATAATGACCTGGTGTTTAATATTGTTACCACACATGCAGTTAGCTCCCATTTCCATGCTCGCCATGTGCCCAAATTGGGGCGACATCTGTATGCTTAACAAGTTATCCCACCTGTAAGAGCAGAGCCCAGTGAGAATGCTAAGCTTGTAAGAGCACCCTGTCAAACCCAAACTAAGGATAAATCTACAAACATCAATATTTACACTCAATTACTATGTGGAGAGAAATAATAAAGTTACAGACATCACATAGAACCATAAACACCTAGGATACTATGACAGGATGCACAAATTTCATTTGAAAAATCTTTGCATGTAAAAGAAGAAGCATCATATGGCATGGAATAAACATGTTTACAAGAACTACCCCATCTTTCAGCCAAGTGTCGAATCGGAATCACCGGCGTCGACCCAGTCGCTCAATTCACCATCCACCTTCCGCTCCTGGACACGTGGTCTGACATACCTAGTACTGCGTGGAGGAAGCCCAGATCTGCTTCGTAATGGAACCCACTCACTGCAGCTACCGGATGGAGAAATGTGAACAACCTCCAGAGAAGAGGAACTTGTGTGCCTTTTCATTCCAAGAAGATTATCCTCACATTCCAGATCACTCAATAAAACTTCATCCTCACTTACTAGCTGGTTTATGATATCATGTGAAGTCAGAAACTCAACATCTTCCAGCCATTGATCAATGTTACCCTTTTCAATGGCATCCACAGATGATGATGCTATCTGCGAATTTGGAAATTCTTGTGCAGGCACTTGTTCATCAACTTCTTCAATCTCACACTTTTTATCACTGGTCGCCTGAGGAGCATCAGCCCTGGAGTTCTTCAACCTCTTGAAAATCCTACTCCATAGTTCTTTAAGTGCTATATCCATTTCTTCAACAATCTGCAATTACAACCCCCTCAACTAAACAGGTGGAATATGAACAGAAGAAAAAAAAGGCAGCACAAGAAATTGAATTTGTGATAGTTGCTAAGTTTGTATGTGCATACTTATACAATGAGTCAAATTATCAACCTTTCTTTGCCAATCACAAATAAAAGGGCATACAACTATTGGATGTAGGACAAGGATATCAAAAAACTACTTTTCTAAGGTACCAGATGTAGGACGAGCCTATCAAGAAACTACTTTCTTAGGGTGCAAAGATGGGGTATGTAAGTGATGGGGACCCGGTCCGGTCCATTTTGGGGTTTATTTGCCTTTATGTCCATTTGGACTTGTTTGTAAATATTTGAGTTTTATTTGTGGTCTTTTCTTTTTATTTGGGTCCTCAAGAGGACATATATGTAATTAGTCATTTATGATGACTTGTTTGTAATAGGCTCCTCTATTTAAGAGGGCCACTTGTTGAATGAAAGAGAGAGAGTTATTGTCCAATTTTTGGAACCCTAGGGGCTGCCCCTTGTGCTGGGGCGCTGCCCCTTCCTCTTCACCCCCTCCACGATGGAGGTCGTCCAGCTCCACCTCCGGTGAGGACCGGTCTCTTCGCGACCCTCCGGCATGGGTGCCTTCTCCTTCTCCTCCGTCCAGCGGCCTCCGAGCCATTCCTTCCCCTTCCCCCTTCACCGGTTCGAGTTGAAGCCCTATCGACACCGTTCACCCCGTTTACCTCCGTTTCGACACCTCCGACCGCGTCGATCTCCACCCCTCCGTCCACCCCCACCTCTCGGCGATCCCCGGAGTACCTACACCCCACCATCCCCTTGCCGGAACCCCCCCGGTCCGGACCCCAGCGCACGAAGAAGAAGGAGGAGAAGAAGCCCCGCGTCCGCAGCCCCGTCGGGTGCGCGCAGCTCCGCTAGGGCTCCGGTGCGGCTCCCTCCACTCCGGCGTCCTAAGGAGGCTGGGGGAAGACGAAGGGGGTGCCAACGGTGCCGTGGGAGGTCCCTCGTCCCCTCCGGCGGCGACGCCGAAGACGCCTTCCGCCGCCGCTTCCGGCGCCTACCTCTTCCGCCCGCCGCGGACGATTCCGCGCAAACCCCGCCACGACGACGGCCCCCCCCTGTGCTGCCGGCGTCGTCCTCGGCGATGGAGTCCTCCGGCACCCCCTCCCTCGGTCGACGGCGGCTTCCGCCGGTTCCTCCTCCGCCCCCTCCGCCGCGGACGGGCCCGCGCGAAGACACCCTCCGGAAGCCCTCGCCCGCGCGAGGTGCCGACGACGACGCTCCCCGACGGGGCACGCGGCGGCCGGCGAGTCGGCCGCGTCCCCCGCCCCCGCGGCCAACCGCGCGGGGTCACGTCCCCCCCCCGGCGTCGCGGGCGAACCGGGCACCGGTTCGCCCGCTCGCCCGGCCAGCCTCGCCTCTCGCTCGAACCGGCCCGGTTCGTCCCCGTACCCGGCTCCGGGCCCGGTTCAGCCGGTTCGGGGCCGGTTCGGCCCGGTTTGACCCTCCGAGGCCGGCTCGGGCCTTAAACCGGCCGGTTCAAGCTCGTTTGGGGCCGGTTCGGGCCGGTTCAAGCCATTTTGGGGCTGGTTCAGCCCGTTTCGAGGGTTTCGGGCACGGTTCGACACATTTTGGGCCCGTTGACGGTTTAAGTCCAGCTTTTGCTTTATTTCATGCCAGTTTAGGTCTTTTCGCGCCTCAAGGCCCGCCCCGCGCCGCCGCGCCGCCGGTCCGTCCCGCCTCGTCCCGCATCAAATGGTATCGAGCCCTCGGGATCGGCCCATTCTCACGAGCCGACTCCCCGGGATGCTTCCGATGAAGTGCGGCGCTTGGTGGAACGTGACGCAACATTTGAAGACGTCAAAACTCGAGGACGAGTTTTCTCCCCGGTGAGGAGAATGACGGGGACCCGGTCCTTTCCATTTTGGGGTTTATTTGCATTTATGTCCATTTGGACTTGTTTGTAAATATTTGAGTTTTATTTGTGGTCTTTTCTTTTTATTTGGGTCCTCAAGAGGACATATATGTAATTAGTCATTTATGATGACTTGTTTGTAATAGGCTCCTCTATTTAAGAGGGCCACTTGTTGAATGAAAGAGAGAGAAGTTATTGTCCCGATTTTTGGAACTCTAGGGGCTGCCCTTCATGGCCTTTGGGCGCCGCCCCTTCCTCTTCACCCCTCCACGATGGAGGTCGTCCAGCCTCCACCTCCGGTGAGGACCGGTCTCTTCGCGACCCTCCGGCATGGGTGCCTTCTCCTTCTCCTCCGTCCAGCGGCCTCCGAGCCATTCCTTCCCCTTCCCCCTTCACCGGTTCGAGTTGAAGCCCTATCGACACCGTTCACCCCCGTTTACGTTCGTTTCGACATCTTCGACAGCGTCGATCTCCACCCCTCCGTGCACCCCCACCTCCGTGATCCCCGGAGTACCTACACCCCACCATCCCTTGCCGGAACCCCCCGGTCGGACCCCGCGGACGAAGAAGAAGGAGGAGAAGAAGCCCCGCGTCCGCAGCCCCGTCGGGCGCGCGCAGCTCCGCTAGGGCTCCGGTGCGGCTCCCTCCACTCCGGCGTCCTAAGGAGGCTGGGGGAAGACGAAGGGGTGCCAACGGTGCCGTGGGAGGTCCCCGTCCCCCCCGGCGCCGCGGAAGACGGCTTCCGGCGCCGCTTCCGGCGCCTACCTCTTCCGCCCGCCGCGGACGATTCCGCGCAAACCCCGCCACGAAGACGCCCCCGCGCGCCGGCGTGCCGGCCCCGGCGACGGAGTCCTCCGGCACCCCCTCCCTCGGTCCGACGGCTCCGGCTCCGGCGGCTTCCGCCGGTTCCTCCTCCGCCCCTCCGCCGCGGACGGGCCCGCGCGAAGACACCCTCCGGAAGCCCTAGCCCGCGCGAGGTGCCGACGACGACGCTCCCCCAACGGGGAGTACGCGGCGGCCGGCGAGGCGTCCCCGCCTCCGCGGCCAACCGCGCGGCCACGTCCCCCCCCCCCCCCCGCTTAAGTCGCGGGCGAACCGGCACCGGTTCGCCCCGCCGCCCGGCCGGCTCGCTCTCTCGCTCGAACCGGCCCGGTTCGTCCCCGTACTCGGTCGGGGCCCGGCGAGGCCGGTTCGTGGCCGGTTCGGCCCGGCTTGACCCTCCGAGAGGCCGGTTTGGGCCTTAAACCGGCCGGTTCAAGCTGTTTGGGGCCGGTTCAGGCCGGTTCAAGCCATTTTGGGGCTGGTTCAGGCCCGTTTTGAGGGTTTCGGGCACGGTTCGACACATTTTGGGCCCGTTTTGACCGGTTTAAGTCCGGTTTTGCTTTATTTCATGCATTTTAGGTCTTTTGCGCCTCTTGAAGGCCCGCTGCAGCGCCGCGCCGCCGGTCCGTCCCGTCTCGTCCCGCATCAGTAAGAGTGGTTAAGTATATGATACAAATATAAATTATTGGATCACTGCTAAATCAAGAAAACAATTCTACAGAGATCAAGGTGCACTACCAGGGGCACCTAAATATTCAGGTCACCTCTAGAATCCAAGATGAGACTGTCACACATGATAAAGTGCCACATAGCAGAAGCCTGACTCAGTGATCGAGACAAGGACATGTGAACAAGACTAGATGTCCATGTTATACAAGAACTTGATTTTATTGAATATGTAGATTTTTATGCATCTTAGTCTTTGTTCAAGTGCCTAGAGGTCAATAAGACAATTACAATTTAGCAGCTAAAAAAGATTTAGAAAATAACAATTTTGAAGGTTTGAAGGTTTTCTTCCAAGTTGCACTTGTCTAAGAGGGCCTTTCTTATAACTAGGGCTGTTGGATATGTTACCAAAATTGCATATTTTTAATATGATTCAAATAAGAGTTAATAGGGTGTTTGGTAGCGCTTTTAATTTTAAGACAACCTCAATTTTGAAATCAAGATAACTTGACTTCCCAATTTTGTTTTTAAAATCAAAACAGTCCAATTATTTTGTGTTTGCCAAAACTGTCACAATTTTTAAAAATTAGACAGCAGTGTTTGGTTATGAATTCATGACACTGCTGCAGCGGCGGGCGCGAGCAACTTGTGGAGGAGAAGGGTGGCAGATTGGCATGGAGGAGTCGCTCGGCGAAATCTGGACGCACGAGGATGTCGTCTTTGAGACGCGGGGCGGAGTGGCACTGCCTCTTCTCTCGGCGTTGCTCTACAGGCGGACCTCGGACGAGGCGATGTTAGAGTTTGAGCGTGTTCAGCGGCAGCCGCAGAGCTACTGCGACGGCGGGGTGATAAGCCAGAGCAACTTCGCGAAGAACGTCGCCAAATACTGGAGCGACGGGCTCAGTTTTGGAGGAGGGGGCGGGGCGGGGTAGCGTCGGCCGGCGGCCAGATAGGGGCGGGCTCGCCGAAGAACTCGATTTTTTCGGATGCGTCGGGCGGGGACATGGCGGGCGGCAGTCCAGCCACGGTGTGGGAGGTGGGTGTCCGCGGGGGGGGGGGGGGGTTTCCAGAGGAGGACGCTGCGGTGGAGATGCGAGTTCAGGCGAGCACGGAAAGAAGAGGCAGCCCCCCGGTGATCGCCACACCCCCCTAAAAAACAGGGGAAGGAGATGATTGGGGCGCAGCAGGCTGTTCATCCTCTTATTATTATTATTATTATTTGTCTCTATTCTTGCTTTCTATTGGCACGACAGCAAGTTGAGGGTGCTGGAATGTTCTCTTCTTCTTCTTCTTGGCCTTGGAAGACTGGCGTGCAGCAGTACCAGGGCTGGCTGACGTTCCCAGCGGGGGTCGCCTCACTCCTCGGAAGCCCGAGACCTTTCCTCAAAGAGAGCTCCGCCAAAAAATCCATTCTCTCGCCAACTTGCTCCCTTGCCTTCCTCCGTCCTCATCCTATCGTCTGGTCCGGGGAGTGCGTGGACGGCAGCCAGCGGCGAGCCGGTGGTACTCTTTCCGCCGCCGGACGCTGTCAGCAAGTTGAACCGGCGGCGGAAGGAGCTCCTCTCCTCTTGAAAAGAGGCAGCCCGCCCGCCGGAACAGCCCCCCGCGCCCGCGTGGGAGACGGCCGAGCGCCCGCGTCTCTCTCGAAAATAAAATAACTCCTCCCTTGTTTTATTTTCGAGAGAGCTATGAGACGTAGATCTCTTTATTTTCAAAAAAAGAGGAGCAGACAGAAAACGTGGCCAAACACCTCTCTTTCCCTATTTTTAAATTTTAGGTAAAAAAAAGAGAAAAAAACGCTACCAAACACCCTATAAGTGGTTTCAATTCTGGTTATCATTAAATTAGAACCAATTTTGCTATTCTGAGTTTCTGACAACAAAATCATAATTGAATTCAATAGTTTCCAAAATATGTAAAAATGAGCAGAAAAATCTCATATAACTATTAAAATTTTATGTGATAACTTTAAAATTTTATCAAATCAGGAAAATGGACACGGAATTGACTGAATATGAGTCCTGATTCCGATAAGCTATCAGAATATTTAATTCCAATAGTGTTCTTATGTTATGTCTTGTCGAACATAATTGAATTATGGTCTGCTTTGGATCATCTTCGAAAATGTCTTGTCAAACAACCAAATCAAATCGAAACAACCCAAAATGAATCAAACCTCTTCTATTATTATCAAAAGATATACTGTCTAGCTTAGCATCTCACAGGTTCCTGCACCAAAAGCATGTTGATATACATAACTATAGAGATAAACTACAGATTCCCCCACCCCACCCCCTCTCGCTAAGTTCACACACTTTTATCCCATCAAGTTTGATCCACAGTCATCAATAGGGTCTTTGTCTGACCATCTAGGACACAAATTTCCCCTTCCAATATGATACTATGTCGCCGCAATTTCCAAATGAAAAAAGAAAACAATTTTTATCCCTGCAGTCCATGATATGAAAGTACCTCGATTTCCTCAATAAAAAATTTTGAAGAAATTAAATGTCTTGTATAACTATGGTGCCAAACAATTGCACCTTGACTTGCTCAGAAAATATAAATAAAAATGTACAAGTACCTCTGCATTGATATTCCTTTTACAAATCACTGGTTCATGTAGAGCAATATGGCACGATACGATTCAAGAAGCTGTCTCCAAACAGATGGATTGAGATTCTTATTATGGCATGTGGATGATAGAACTAATTTTTTCTACTTGACATTAAAAATAGAATTTTATTCAACCAGTTTGTATTCCCTTCTTCTTTTTTTTGCATTAGATACAGAACAAAAATGGAGTCCAAAAATCTGCAACAAGTAGATATGAACTCTTACCTGGACAGTTGACAGAAGTTTAGAATCATGTTCACTTAGCTTCGGATGCAACAAGAAAAGGTATATCTTCCAGAAAGTCCCCTCGCTGATCTGTCTAGGACAAAGTTGGCCTTTTAAGGCATGTAGAGTAGGGACCAACTGTTCTATCGATGTTATGTGCCTTTTTTGAACATCAGACATTTCGAAATCTGCAAAAAAATATCACAAGTAGCATATTCATCATGGGCGAAATATGTTGGACTAAAGGATACTTGTAAATTTTCCAATGCTTCCGAATACAGATTGCATATTCGGACACTGCAGCAAGCAATTGTTTATAGTAGGAGTTACTTGCTGCTATTTAATCATATACTTATGGCGACGCATGGTGGATAACGGAACCTCCAATGATCAACGGAGTGAAAACTTTTCCGGAAATAGTTACAACTTCATGGAACGAAAAATAGAATATTTCTGCGTCTAGACGAAAATTCCACGACAGCAGGAAAGAGGAGAGGCTTAAAACAATATAGTCTTGCTAATAATAGGAAAAATTTAGGAAGGAGATAAGCTTACGGCTGTCAAGCGGCACGGGACACTGCACCCACTCCTCAGGCCGGGCAGAGAGGAACTTGACGAACTCCAAAACCTCCTCGTTGATCCCAACCACCGGAGGAACGCTAGAACCCTCTAGGCGCACCTTTCCTCCCCCGTCGTCCCCGTCTTTGCCCGTCGGGTTCCCCAGCAGGCATGACAACGCGGCGAACCCCGTCCTGAACCCGCCCCCTATCTCTGCCAGATCGCTGCGCACGCCGACCATCGCCCTGGACGAAGGTGGCGCGGAGGACGACGGAGCGGCGGCGGCGGCGCCACCGGCAGCAGACAAGAAAAGCGGAGGTGTACGAGGAGGCGGGGGAGGGGCGAGGAAGTCGGCGACTCCGCGGAGGTAGTGGACGAGGGTGCGGGTGATTTCCGAGAGGTCCTCGCGGAAGCCCCGGCTGCCGCCCGTGCGCCGTAACGCGACGTCCTCCCACTCTCCAGCCCTCGCCATGATCGCCTTCTCCCACCCACAACTCCTCTACCGCCCCCGCCTCCGCCGCCAACGGCCAACCAGTTGGGAAGCCAAGGGAGGACAGAACCGAAGGACGAGGAGGGAGGTTGGGAGGAGGAGAGGAGGGAATCCAGCCAGGACTCCGCTGGAATCTTCTTTTAATATTTAACTATATAATCTTTCAAATAAATATTATATATTTATATATTAATCTGAATATTTTTTTTTTTGCTTTCCGTCAACCGGTCACGTGGTGGGCATAGTCAGTAAAAATACGATTTTGTAAAATTAAAGTACGTAGAACGTACGAGTATAATTGATTTTATAAATACGATTTAATATTGATTTAGGATCACCTCAGCTCCGGTGAAAAGAAAATCTTCGGTCTCTAATAAAAATTAATCACGACCTCACACTACTTGAGTGACTGTTCAAATAATAAATTCGATGAATCACGGTCGAAAACGATTGATCGGTCACCGACGCCTTACCAACTCACTACCCATCGATGACAAGAATCCTTAATATTTTCATTGGAATATGAGAATCTTCCCTTCACTCTAGAACCTAGGCGATTCAAGCTCTTTAATATATTTGTGTCAAAAGTGCATAAAAAAATAAACAGAATATAACATGTTAGGTAACCAAAATTACAAAAGATAAGGAGAACTATATCTGTGTATGCATACTTAAAAATATCTAAGTTAAAAGGTGTAACGAAAACTATCCAGCATGTCACAGATGAAATAAAGTATTTTTGCATGACAAAACACAAATGTTTTTTTATACAATGTTGATCCCAGATGAAATTGATGAAAATGCTACTAAACATAAAGTAAGTTTAGTAATTTTTTATTATAACCTGAATAAAATTTAATAACTTCTGTCTATCATTTAAAAGTATAATGTAAAACACCAAATAAAAAAGTCAACAAGAAGATGGATATCTAGCATTGATCTAAGTTGTGTCCTCAGTGACATCACCTGGTTAGACAATCGGAGAGTCGATTACGTGGTTGGTGGGATTTACAAGGTAATTTTAACAACTGGAATTTAGTTCCAAGCAAATCTCTTACATGTGCTGCCAAAATATATGTTGATTGAACCGGTGACTTAGTTAAATTTTAGTTATTTGATTATTAAGAACCTTGGAGTAAATATATATAGTCGATTGACCGTGGGTCGATTGGCGCGTCCTCTGCTCACGCGAAGTAGAGGCGTGTGTTCGAAAGGCCAGAGAGCCCAGTGACCTCCCGAGAGATGGTTTTCTGTGGAGATCGGACGTCGCTCGATCCATCACCTCGCGCGGTGCTACACGATATCGGCCATTGAACCATAGTGACCAAAAATATATATATATCTTCGGCTGAGAGAGTAATATCGAGATGGGTGGTATTTTTAAAGATTTTAATTAATAAGCTTGTTAGGTTAGTTAGCTGCACCCGACGAGAAATGCGCGTGGGTGAAGTTATATATATATTTATTTATATACCTACTTCATATGGTTTTTATGTATAATTTAACGTTTATATCTTACGGTCGACTATAGCTATACAGCATAGGGTGATTTTAGATAAAAGTGTTCACTATTTTCAACATGAAAAATCAAACCAAATCAACTATTCGACTCATTTTTTTTATTTAGTTTGAAATAATGGTCGATTCGATCTGGTTTCGATGATATTTCGAATCGAATTAAATAGGTAAACCGAATAATTCCATTGTTCAATACTCATGTTAGGCTTATCAATATTAACATCAGTGTACTTTTCATGTAAAATAAATATTTTAACGATTATCAAGGTAAAAAACGTCCACAAGGGACGACGGAAATAAAATTTCTCCTATATACATATACAACAAAATTCCCGTGCGAGGTCTTCGGCGAAAAGTTCCGCCGCTGTGCTACACTAAACTCTATGACTACACGAAAAAACCTTGAAAGCAGTATAATTTTTTATTCGTTTTATTTATTTTTCTACTACGGTGGTCCGTTTGAGAACCAATATTCTTAAATGCCTTTTATCTGTTTCTGAGTGTCCAGCAAAATAGGACCCATCTGACATCCTTGGAAATTTTAAATATTGAAAACTAATAATATCACTTGTTTAGCGAATATATGACGGCATAGTTTGTCTTATTATTTGTAGAATATATAGCTTGAATACAAAATATGGATTAATATTTATCTAGAGCAGTCAAAAATTATCTGCAGAGATTTTTTTTAAGGATTTTTAAACATTTATAAAGATGGTTAAGGATACAGGTAGAGGTAGTTGCACCCGTTGATACTTTAAATTTTAAATGGATAATAATCATCATCTTTCCAGTATAATATTATCATGAAAATGAAATTTTCTCTTATAATGTTACCTTACTTTTGTTCTCTTCGAATTTTTTTTTTTTTACGTGGAACTTAAATTATGATATAATTTACAGAATTTATACACCCTTCTTAACTTTATTTTCAAGAAAGGAGGCTGAGTCAGCAGATTGATAGAACTATAACTTACTCTCGTAAGACTAAGCCATTAATTAAAATAAATTAATAAAAACTCTCACCTCTGACTAGTGTGGTGCAATTAAAAAATAAGACCCTTTTTACGTATCGGTATTGTGTATAAATATATATATATATCTCAAATGTCTTGAAATTCGTAATTTCTTGTAAGAACTAAAATTTTCTGTGTTGTTCGAAAGCATAATCATATTTTATCCTTTTTTCTTGTTATCTTGTAAAAAGTGAGAAAGTGAGAAATGAGAGAGTGGGGTATTCTTGATTAAATTTTAAATAAATAAAATATTTATCTGGAAGGGTCTACGCGACAATTTTTTTTGCAAACTTTTTTAAGATTTTAAAACATTTATAAAGATGGTTGACGGTGCAGGTGGAGATGATTGCGTTTGTTGATATTTTAAAAGCGACCGAGATTTTAAATTTTTTATCTTTTTTTGTTTCAATTGAATAGTGGAATTCGATTTATCTATGTTTATCTTGAATACTTTAATTTGAATGGTATCTACATCTTTTTTTACTCATGCAGATTCATTTGTGGTTATACTTATTTTTTAAAATATTAATTTTGAACAATTTTTTCCATTTTTAATTTGGCCGAAAGATCTTTATTTTTTATATTTGTTGTATTATCATATATATATTTGTGATATAAATTGATATATACTTTTTTAAAAATATTTTTTAAAATATTAATATAAATAATAATATTTTGAGTATAATATTATAATAAAAATGAATGTTTTTTCGAGAATTGAAAATAGATAGATTATTTACGCGGAACTACGGTGACGTCTGCCGTGAGATATGCGAAAGAAAATAAAATAGAGTCCTCGTCGTCTCCTCTGTCTCTCTCTCTCTCTCTGCGCCGTCTCTCTCCCGTCGGGTGAATTGCTTCCCCTTTTCGTCTGTTCGCCTGCTTCCGTCCGAGCTTTCTCCCCCTTTTCCTTTCTATCTGATTTCTTCCCAGTTACTTCGTTCTGGGCCCTCTAGGATCTATCCTCCGTCTTCTGCCGCTTCTGTCGCTTCGCAGGTCGAGTTGTTCTTGTTTTCTTACGTCCCCATGGCTGTTTTTGGTCTGGTGCGGTTCCCAGTGTTGGATTTCTGTTAAGCAGCCTGGGTTTTTGCTTATAGTCGCCTGGTTATCTGAACACCGGTACGTGTTTCTCCTGGAGCTTTAATTTGAGGGATTTCGGGATGGTTCCTGCGGTGATTGATCCATTCCATCGATCAATTGGTGTTAGTGGGGTCGAGTTTTGTGTTAATATATATATATATATATTTATATATATTGGTGGTGGTGGTGTGGGGGGAGGGGGTTGCCCTGTCTGGCACAGTTCTTTGCGATTTTTTCGGTGATTGGATATAATGGATTTATCCGTGGTTTCATTTTGTTTCTCTTCTCTGTTTTCTTGCAGGTTTGATGTGTCCTTTGGGGCGTGAGATTGATGGATGAGTCCCCCCCAAATGGATAGTGATCCTGCTCCCCGGTCGAGGGAGCTTGCTCAACGCCTATTTCAGAAGGTAAAGAGAAAAAGGAGCTATTTTGGTCGAAACTTACTGGTTCTCCGGATACCCTTTCATCTCTACGTAGCTCGTCTCTGAGAACTTCGTTATGTTCTCCCCTTGCGGAGAAGTAGTTGTGATGTACAAGAGTGTGGGTATTACGGACATATTGAGAGGGTGTAGTTTGAACTCTTTCTAGCCCATATTTTAATAGTCTTGATTCCTTTCAGTAGTTTGCACGTACCTTTATCTTACAAGCTCTCTGGTAATTGTTCAATAATACATTTGATAAGAGTAGTAAACCATTTAAGCCCTGCTACGGAGATGAGGTTTGAGTGGCAGTAACTGCCTTTTTTTCATGTAATATCAATTCGAATATAGTGAATTTCCTGAGGTGATGCTTTTGCTTTGCAGAATCTTGAATTAGAGGAAGCTAGGCGGAAGGCATTCAAGTTGCGGATTCCTTCAGATCAGAGTTCATGGGGGCAGATGCGTGACAACTTTGAAACCATACTTCTGGAGGATCATGACTTTTCTGAGAAGCACGGAGTGGAATATTCCTTGTGGCAATTACACCACAAGAAAATTGATGAATATCGGGCTCATTTGATTGCTGCATCAGTAGCTGTGAAGGGTGGGGAAGCTTCCCCTAAGCCTGATAAGACAAAAAAGATTTTTTCCAGTTTTAAAAGCTTCCTGTCAGAGGCATCTGGTTTTTACCATGATCTGATACTGAAAATCAGATCCAAATATGGTCTACCTTTGGGATATTTTTCTGAGGGTCCTGAAAATCAAATCATCTTGTCAAAAGATGACAAAAAGTCATCTGATATGAAAAAGGCCTTGATATCATGCCACCGCTGTTTGATATTTCTGGGTGATCTTGCTCGATACAAGGGAATGTATGGGGAGGGTGACTCTGCAAATCGGGACTATGCTGCAGCATCCAGCTACTACCTACAAGCTGCTTCTATTTGGCATTCAAGTGGCAATCCTCATCACCAGGTTTGCCTCTTTTTATTTCTATTTGTAGAAATGATCAATGTTTCATTTCAGTTTCATGTGCTTTTTCATAATTCCAATTTCATGTGCTTTTTCATAATTCCAATTTCATGTTTGTGTTTAGAAAGCTGTTTAATTGTTGTGCTTTCTTTGTGTTTTGCAGCTTGCAATACTAGCAATATGCACGGATGATAATGAGCTAACAATAGTTTACCAATATTTTCGGAGCTTGGCAGTTGAAAGCCCTTTACTAACTGCTAGGGATAACCTTATTGTTGCTTTTGAAAAGGTATACATGTTTAATCATGAATTCCATATTTTAGGGAAGTTATTTTCTTGGCTGATCTAATTATGATGCTTTCAATTGTAAGCAGTTGCTGAAGATGTTTCTACGGGATATATGTATAACTGTTGTATAGTACCAAGCTAGTTGTAGATGCTATAGTTGGTGTTTAATCTATCTTATAAACATGCTTACATCATGTTGTTATGCCTATTTGATGTTTAGAATATTTCAGCCATGTTGCAAGTATGCTTGTGGGGTTAAAGAACATATCCTTGTGAAAAACCAAGAAATACACCTATTCTTCTATATGCAACCAAACTTAACAAATAGATCATATCCTTGTGACTTGTGTAGTTGTCAGGTGGAAGTGGGGATGAAAGAGGAGAGAGGGAGAGGCTTTGGCAATTTGGAGTGGGTTTGAGTGGGGTGCTTAGAGGGGGCTACTCCCTGCCGGAAGCCATGGGCTGTTCCTGGCGAAGAGTTCTGGGTGCCTGTACACTATGCAGAAGGTTGGTGGGTCACCTCCGACGTGTCCCGTGGAGTCAGAGTATGCCTGGCTTTGCTAGCATCCCTGGTCAGAGGGTCTGGTAGACAAATCGTCCTGTTTTTGCAGAGGTTGGGGTTGATGGCGAGTGGATCCTGATGGTCCGGAGGAAGTTCATCAAGGGGAAGAGGGGATAGGTAGTTGGGAGAGTCCTGGGTGAGCCTGGCTCCCATCTGCTACAGATGTTGGGATGTGGTGAGCTGCAGGAATGGTATTGTCTGTCACAGGTGCAGAGGGGTTGGACATTGAAGCTGGGCTTGCAGGTCGTCTATCTTGAATGATCAGGTGGAGCTAAGGCTGCCTCGGGTGCCTGTAGGGAGGTTGGTTGATAGCAGCTTGATTGCAGCAGGGGGGCTCCTGAGATGCTGGGTCCCCATAAGCTCTTCCTATCTTGGTCTGAGGAGAAGGCAGCCAGAGTTAAATGGCTGGAAGGATGTATGGTTGGGAGCATGGATTGCAGAATTGGTTGATCTGGATTGGTCATGCCCAATCCGATTCCCGCTATAACTACCGATCCAGCTGGAACTTCTGGCCGAATTGGTCAGAATTGATTGGATTGGTCCTGGATTGACCGATCCTATCGCATTGAATCGGGAATTAGTTGATCCCCCAAAATCCGGAATTGGGTTAATCCAAGACTTGTTTTTGGACCGAGAGATCGGACCGATCCTACAACTCATATGTAATAGAAAAGATACATTTCTATCACCACTATCTACGAAATTGTCCTTCGATATCTTTGTTCTCCTGATTCTCCTAAATGACCTATTGAGATTGGTCAGTCATGATTGGCCTATATCTATATGAAAATAATGATTCGGTCATTTGGTTAAAACTTTTTGTTGTTGGAGCTACATATGTGGGTGGATAACATGGCTCGAAGTTTGAAGCGTATTTTGGATAATTTGTCATTGTGTACTCATCAAAACAACCCATCTGATTCAGATGGGGACTTCTTTCACTTGAATGCTACATGTGACCCAAATCAGCGGGCCTTACTCCACTCGTATGTGCATTGTTGGATCTGGAACCATATTATGCTTCTCTGCCTCCACCTCCTCCTAAAGCACCTACATCTTGTTGTTGTGTAGGTGAAATGAACTCTTCTATTTTATCGTCTGATGAAAGTGTTTGTGTACCATTGTAAGGCTCAAATCTTCTTATGAAAAGTAATTTTCTTTTCTTTCTCACTTCTTCTTCATCTTGTGTACCATGGCAAACACTACATTGGTAGAGTTTCTTCACCGATTTAAATCTTGTCAATCTTTTATTTCATTGTGAACTTTTCTAGGTAGTAGAAGGACTTGCAGCTAAAGTGGCACGAGAAGCTAGACCTAGAATTGTGACTGTAACTGTCTTTGGAGTTGTGGTGTGAGGTGGATTTTGGATTGGAACTGTACAAGTACAAGGAACCTGAATATCTTCTTTTTCTTCTTGCATTTGTTCATCCTTATCGATTTCACTGTCAAGTTCTTTTTCGGTCCATGCACGATCATTGGGGTCGAACTCTAGAGCTGGTTCAACATCCTTATCTTCCATCCATGTTGAAAGTGAATGTCTTTTTTTTGAAGAGATATGCTAAGTCACCATTCCCCTATGACAATCTATGATCACCTAAATCGTGTCTTTGTTTGTAAGACTCACCTGTAAAATTTGCAAATGTTTCTTTAAAATTTATTTTTTTGGTTCTTAATGTTCGTGATTCTTGACCACATATTGTAGAGGGAAAACACTAGCTTTTTTAATTTCTCACTCTTCAGTCTGTTCCTTATTTTTATGTGTATCAGGTTGAAGGTACTCTAATTTCTTTTACATTATAATGAACTAGTGCTCTAACTTAATACTTGTATTGCAATCGCGATGAGTGGATTCCATCCGTTTTTATCGTTCACTTGAATCTATCACTTAACTGTAAAAAAGACAATCATTTATAAGAATGTTTAAGTTGCACTATGTGTTGTCACTGACATATTAGGAGAAAGCTTGTCATATGAATACTGTAGCTCGTGATCTCCGTACACTCCAATTTTATGTTTATATGATGCTATCTGAAATACAATAGGAAATACAATTAAGTCATTTACTACATAATTACATACTTGTCCAAAGTCCCAACTTCACAAGTATCCAACAACTCACTTTAATTTTGATTTTTGCTCTATCTTGTCGAGTCCTACACAAATGTTGTATCATTGACAATGTACCGTGCATAACCTCTGCATCATAGTATACTTGTCTGTTGTATTACATCCTTGTGTTAAAGAAGTATCCTGTTAAAATATTTATTCAATTATTAGTATATTACTATAACATTCAAATAAAATATTACAATAAATAAAAACTTGCTGCTTGGATATCATAGTGAAGTGTCTTGTTTCATCTGTTGTCAATAATCTTCTACTATTTCTTATAACCTTTTGTATGTTTTTTTTTAATTTTTATCTTCGTTTTATCCATTGCATTGTATAAGTACCTTATTTGGTTTTTATCATTCGAATAAACCAATCTTAACAGTTATATTAGTGGTTATATCACAAGCAAGGAGTACCGAATTCTCTCTCACCATCAATTGCCTTTAATCAATTAGAGGCTCCTTCTTTGCTAGGATATCAAATTGTGGCATATTATATTGTAGCTTAGTTATGTAATTGATGTACTGATAACAATATAAATTTTTTTAAGTCATGGTGGTGTTTGTGCAAACTCTCTAACGCAATAAAATACATGACATATCTGATGGGTCTAGGTCACAGTAGATCGCGAACATCAATATGCTATCTTATTATGTAAATGAGTTTAGGATGCCTATATATAAATGATGTAATTATTTGTCATTGACTCACAAAAGATTTGACAGATGACTTATTCTCAATTTCTTTTAACATCAAATTTATGGAGTGCGCAACACAGAGCACCTAAAACAAGTGTGGTCTGGTTTTCATCAACTTCTTCCTTGTAGCCCTATAGTATGCTTCGTTGTTAGTGACAAACTATATAATGTTGTCTTCACTTATTTCCTTGACAACATCATTAATGAGATCAAATAAATAGTCAGCATATTTTTTTCTTATCTGATTCATTGATACTCTTCAAGGATGTAATGCCCTCAAAATGGTAGACAAGAAAGTTCACCATCGATTTTTTCGTGATTCATGTCCATCCATGGCTCATTCCAATACAACCTCTTTTGTTCATATTGCATTGAATTCATTTATTCACAAGGTCAACTAATCAACCTCTGAATCCAATCTACTCTTGTAGTTGTATTTCGAACTCGGGACTTTTAATCTCCGTCCAACCTCAATGATAGCATCAATCATCGTTTGAAAATATTGACTCTTAACTGCATGAGCTGGGATATGTACATTAAGAAGAAAGAAGATATGCTTATTAATACTTGTTTCAAAAAGATGCACGGCACATTTAAAATAAGTTAAGATTTTATAAACATGTATATAAAATCATTTGTAAATATGTTTGACTGCCTTCTTTGCAGCCCCTGTTGAAGCTTTCACTCTACTTATACATGGATGTGCCTATCGTCCGAACTGAATGTGATCAACAGAACTCACTATCTCGGCCTAAAAGATGTGTAGGGTGAGTGCCTTCCACATCTGACCGTCTGACCGTAAATCCTCCTGCCCTCATTCTCTTCTCTTCTTCTTGGGCTTGAGCCCTACTTGCATTTATTGTGCTTTTTACTTGTGCCTCATCTTAATCATTTGAACTTGATGAAGGCACCTCAATGTGAGCATGCGATTATCTTTTTTTAGACTTTTGAATATGAGATTTGTGTTTCGATGTCCAAGCAACTCTTCGTGCATGCCGGTTCTTTGCTCAGTTCGTATCTCTCTTTGTGATTCTCTCTTAGTAACTGTAACTCCGTCAGTACATTGTCATATTTCTTGACATTCTCACTGACTTCATCAATGTGTTGTTTGAGATAGTAAATAGCTCCATTCATTTCTTTCCCATACCACTTACATTATCGCTTTCTTGTCAATATATAACATATGTTTGTGTTGCCATCCAATGTTATGATGTGCAAGGGCACCACACTTATACACGGATAACAAAGTATAGTTAATATAAAATAAATATAATTTATATTAAATATTTCTGATCTGGTTTCAACGTGGACGGATTAGACAATCGGAAAGTTCGGAAAATAAGACCATTTGGACAAAGTCCAAACAAGTCACCCGGGGTGGCTGTATTGTCACCTTCAGGCTGACTAATTCCTGGGGGGGGTGCCACAAGGTTCCCGCAGGGGGAAATCCTTCTTGGGAATATGGCTGGTGGAAGAAAGAAGGGGAGCGACAAAAGAGGGGAGGGAGGAAAATAATAGAAAAATCACCTTGGAAGGGTTTTTCTTCAGCTTGCTGGAGGGGCCACCGGAGCGAGGGGGAGCCCTAAATTGGGAGGGGGCCACGGGAGGGAGGGAGAATCAGGTGAGAGAGGCCGTATCGCCCTATTTCTTACTACGATTGGGGGGGAATCAGATCTGACCCGTTCTGGAACTTTCAGTTTCTCGGAGGACCGATCGTTTCCCGATCCACTCCAGGATAATCGGCTCTCGATCCAAGCTGATTCTTTTGAAAATCGAACTTGGATATGTTGTTCACATGGTGAATCAGATTGGTAGGTGCCGATATGTTCCAAGAATTGGCTAATTCTGCAAACTATGATTTAAAGTGCCTTCTTAGTCACGTTCTATAAAAAATGTTGGTATAGGATAACCTTAAAAAATGTCGCAAGCTAGCATTTTTTTCCTCGTCCTCGTCCATTGTATTGGGAGATGGTAGAAGGATTTTGTTTCAAAAGAAATCTTGGGCTGGTGGTATGCCTATTCATCTGCGGTTCCCTAAAATTTTCAGGATTGCTGCGAATAATGATGCTTGTGTTAGTTCACATTGGGATTGTGCTGCTGCACAGGATAACTGGACCTTTTCTAGAAAAAAATTGAAGGATGAAGAAGTGTCCGTACTTGCAAATTTATTGGCAGCACAACTTTTGGCTCTTCTCAAGTGGATTAGGTGCATTGACAGTAGGATCAGTTCCTGTGGAATCTAGAGAACGATGGCTTATTCTTCTTGAAATCTGTTTGTAATAGACTTTGCAGTTTGCATTTGATTTGTTGATGTGTGGTGGCGGAGGATTGTTTCGGATCCGGTGTTTTCAATTAAAATAAGACTGTTTATGTGGAAGATATGTAGTTACAGGCAAGGAAGGCAGGATCCTGGATCGCGACCGGGTCGGCCCGGCTCTGGGCCGACCCGGTCGGACCGGGTCGCGACCCGGTCCGATCCAAATTATTAATTTTTTTTTTTTGATAATTCGAAAAAAAATCGAAAAAATGTCGAAAAAATTCGAAAAAAATCTGAAAAAACAGAAGTATAACAATAAAAATATTTTCATTCATTAACATAAAATTTACCCAACCGTTTACATAAACTTGACTTGATCTTCATTTACATAACATTCCGGGTTGACCCAGTAACTTCGGTGTCACCACTTGGAGAAGCCATGGTGAACCAAAGTAAACAACAAGGAGAAGAACAATTAAACAAGTTAACCTTCACTAAATAAAATAAGAACCTTGGGGGGGTGGGAATTAGCCTTAAAACGTAAGGCTTAGAGGGCTTAGAATGAGGGGGGAGGGGTGGGTATGAGAGCCTCCCTTGGGGGCCTTATATAGGCCCCCAAGGGGCGCAAGGGGGGCATCAAGAACCCCCCTTGCTTGCCCCCACGGGAAGCAATTCATTGCTTCCCGTGGGGGGCAAGGATCCCCTGCGGGATCCTGGGGTCGCGCGACCCAGTCGCTGGGTCGCGCGACCCGACTATCGGGTCGCGACCCGAGGGGATCCCCCGCTCGGGTCGGACCAACGGGATCCCGATCGGGCCGGTCGGCCCAAAATCCGACCGGATCGGGTCCGGGTCGCGACCCGGATCCCGATCCGGCATTCCATGGTTACAGGTTGCCCACGAAATCCTTTCTGTAGAATATTTTTTATAAGCTAAGAAGATATACTTTTTGCATTTGTTTCCAAGAAAATATTGACAATATTTTCATTCATTGTGGTGTCGTTGTGTGTGCTTGGAAGGTCTTATTTCGTAGAATGTTGAATGTGAATGGGTGTAGCCAGATAGTGCTTTAACTTTGATGCGTCAGTGGAATTTGAGTATTTCTTGGACTGTTGAACCTCTGTTATGGAAATTCTGTCAGTGCTGTGATCTATTTGGAGATCCAGGAATAAAAGAATCTTTGAAGATCATTTTGACAACCTGATGGTCATTCTTCACCAGTTGGCTGTGTTTTTCAATGATTGGTTCTTTGCGTCCCAGGGTCGCATGCCTGATGGTTCAACTTTCAGGGACTGTTTTCTTCTTCGGGAGAGATTTTGTCTTTGCTCTTTTGCTGCTTTTTTCTACCTCAGTAGTTAGTGGGTGCCCTCTGTTTATAGCTTTTGCTCTGTTTTTTTCTTTCTTTTTATTATCTTGTAACACATTTTATCTTTAACTTATTGAATTGTGACCTTGGTCACGTCAAAAAAAGAAAAGAAAAGAAAGCTCCAATTTTCTGTTCACTGTCTTGTGTTGGAACCTTGCCTTTTTTCCATGCTTACTTCATCTGGTTCTTCATCTTACCTATATCATGCAATTGCTTGTCCATTTTGTTTGATCTTGGTGAAGCGATTATTTTGTTTTAGTTAGGCAAAGATCCATTTTGATTGTTGTAGGAACTCATGAAAGGTAACTACCATTTCTCAGTTTACGATGTGTCACATTTGCTTAATGTATTCAGCTGTATCTAGATATTTTTTAATGAACGCTGTTTAGCTTTTTTTAGCATTTTGTTTTTATTGGGCCTGCATTTGATAAAATTCACCACGTGTGCATTCACTACCGAGTGGTGTTTGCTACATTTGGAAAGCTTAAACTATTAAATGTTGACTTTTAATGGCTATTATCAAACTTCTGTTTTACCCTCCATTTTGATATATTTCTTCATTTTTTAAAATTTTTTATAACAATTCTGCAGAATCGTCAAAAGTTCTCTCATCTTCCTACCTACCCCAAAGCTGCTTTGTCAAAGATGACACCTTCGCAAATGACTGGGAGAGGGAGAGGAAAGGGGAGAGGCTACCTAGCTAAACAGGTTAAAACAGAGGAAACTCAGGCAGCCGAGAAGATTGGCGTCTGTGAAACTTTTAACCTTTTCGCTATCCGATTTGTCAGGCTTAATGGCATTCTCTATACACGGACAAGGTGATCTACTCTTTCTTTGATGCATCTCACATTTTTTTTTTCAAAATGATGATGATCTTGAAATGCTAAATGCATTGTATGTTAACAGCTTGGAAACTTTTGAAGAAATTTTCTCGTTAGTGGTTGATAATCTATCCAAACTTCTTTATTCTGGTCCTGATGAAGAGCTTAATTTTGGATCTGATATTACCGAAAATAGGACGGTGGTTTTAAGGATTGTTACCATTCTCATATTCACAGTTCACAATGTGAATAAAGAGTCTGAAGGCCAATCATATGCCGAGATTTTGCAGCGCTCTGTATTACTTCAGAATGCTTTTACTTTTGCTTTTGAAATCTTGGGGTGCATTCTTAAAAGATGTGTAGAATTGCAAGATGTTCCATCAAGTTATCTTTTACCAGGAATTCTGGTTTTTGTTGAATGGTTGGCTTGCCACCCTGACATTGCTTCTGGTGCTGATGTGGAGGAAAAGCAAACACATGCAAGATCATTCTTCTGGAATCATTTTGTATCTTTAATGAACAGACTTTTGCTCAGCGGACTTGCATCTTTTGAGGGGGACGAAGATGAAACCTGCTTCTTTGACGTTGGCACATATGATGAAGGGGAGACAACAAATTGCCTTGCATTGTGGGAGGATTTTGAATTGAGAGGATTTGTGCCACTGGTGCCAGCACAGCTCATCTTGAACTTTCATAGCAAGCATTCTTTAGGAAGTGAGATGGGTATCAAGGAGAAAAAAACTCGTGTTCAGAGGATACTGGCTGCTGGGAAAGCATTGATGAGTATGGTTCAGGTTGATCAGCAGAAGATATGCTTCAATTCAGAAGTGAAGAAATATATGATCGGCGATTATGTTCAAGTTCATGAAGAAAGAGTTCCAGTCAGATATCCAGATTTTTCTGAGCTAAATGATTTCCCTTTAGTTAATAGCTATCCAGTTGAGAACACAGTGGACATTGTGGCCAACCAGTCAAATCCACAGATATTCAGTGAAGGGGATGAAGAGGATGAGGTCATTGTCTTCAAGCCGACAGTTGCAGAGAAGTCCTCTAGTGGTCTGCACCCTACAGGCTATGATGCTGTTCAGCCCATTGAGGATGAGTGCTCCGCTAGTCAACAGCCCGTGGTCTATGAAAACATTAAACCCGTCCAGAATCCTGGTGATTGGGAATGTTACCTTCGCTCACTCTCTACACTGGCCACCAGCATGCCTGACAGTATTTCCAATTCCAGCTCATATGTGCATGCAAGTGCCGTTAATGTTATTCAGCAACCTGTTCTAACTTCCTCTGCACCTGCTTATGGAAAATTGGCATCTGTTAATATCATCCAACCACTTCAAAATGCATCTCATGCTAGTCAAGGTGGTAATTCCACCCAGCCTATGCAAAGTGTATCTCATGCTACTTCAGCCCTTGGTGTTCTCCAGGAGCCTATGCAAAGTGAATCGTATGGTAATTCAATTATTGGTGTTCTCCAGCCATCTCTGCACAGTGCATCTCATACTTCAGCTATTAATGTTCCCCAGCAACCTCAACAACTTGTCAATCCTACTACAAGGTTGCTTATGGATCAGGAATCCCCTTTTTCAGACAGGGTCAATAGCTTGAAATTGAATATCACTGAAGATGGATATGCTACAGGGGTAGGAATTTGGGAGGGCTTATCTACTATCTACCCCAGTTTGTCTTCAAATGCATATTTAGGGTCTGCAGTTCCCCATGGAACCAGCATGGTCGGTAGTCAAATGAGAGCTGGAGAAACAGTTAAACCATCTAATGTTGATTCTACCCTCTCCTCTGGAGCAGGTTCTGATGGTTTGATTGTTACTTCATCGTCAACCTTGTCGCCACAGAAAAATGCTGTGGGACGCCCTGTTAGACACTTTGGCCCACCACCAGGATTTAACTGTCTCCCTTCAAAACAGCTGAATGGGACTGTCTCAACTTCATCATGGAAGGATGATCAAAACAACCTAGTTGATGATTATAGCTGGTTAGATGGCTATTCGCCAGCCAAAAGTGAGAATGGAGATTCTCTCTACTACACTCAGTTTCAGCCGCAGGTCTCATCTGGCATCAATAAAAACCTTAGTGAAGCAATGATCTTCCCTTTTCCTGGGAAACAAATTCCTTCAGTGCAGACACATGTGGAGTGTGATAATGGCTGGCAAGATTATCAACTCATTCAACGGCTGAAGCCGTATGCAGATAAACAGGCACAAAAAGGCAATCAACAACCTGGTTCAGCCCTTGACCAAGCACAACCTCTGTGGCCCAACCCCTATTTTGTGTGATATAGCATGTGGATAATGGTAATTTCTCGTTGCTTGGTTTTGTATCTCATGTTTTTTCCTTCTTGATGTCAAGGATTTCATAATTTGGATTGTTTCAGGATACATTTAATCAGGAAGAAGCTAGGTCAAGCAGGAGTCCACCAAGATCAGTCCGATTCTTGGTTGATTTGGCCTGAATCAGCCAAAATTGGCAATCCTAGCTGATTTCAGCTTGGAATTGGCTGACCAGGGCCCATCTTAAAGCAGGATTGGCTGATCACAGTCATATTGTGAGTCTGTGACCAAACTGGCTGTTTTCAGCCTGTTCTTGCTAAAATCTGCATAATCGGATGGGTCCATGGTCTGCATAATCGGATTGGCCACAGCTGGTCCTGACTAGATCACTTGATTTCGTTTCTGATCGACCAATTCTGCAAGTGCAAATGATTGGCGTATCTACTTCTATCAGTTCGGTTGTCATATAATCTGATTTTATATTCTTGAAATGTTCCAGGTCAAGAAGAACTTGGCTGGTTATTGGCTTGTAGCCTGTGCCTGTTGAACTTGGCTTCCATTCTCCAGCCCTTGCAGTTTATATTTGTTTATGGTGCACAGGATGCCTTTGCAGCTTTGCAGGTTCACGTCTACAAGATGGGTACGTTCATATATTTAACAAAGGCAAAGGTCTTTATTTAGTTGGGACAAGAATTTTGCAACAGAGAGCTTGATAAGTTGCTGATGTTCAGTCCAGATGTATTAAAATAATGCCATATGAATAACTGTTATTTTTTGCCTTTTCTCCTATTTGTTAACTACTTAAGGGAGATATATGATTTTCTATTTTTAAATATGAAAATCTATCACTTCAGTACCTGGATGAGAGGCAAGTACAAGGGCAAGATATTGGTGCCTTTTGCCTTAACTTCATCTGCTCGTGTGATGTTCAAAGCGTTTTAAGTAGTGTTTATAACCGAAAATCCAGAAACAGCTACTTTCACTCCATTTCTGGTTCTCTGTGTTTCTCATTTCCCCTTAATTAAGTTTTCAAGATTTTAAGATGGTTTTTTTTCATGTGCTTCTTTCTTTATCCTTTAGCATGTTGGTTTAGTCTTTACTCTAGATTTGGCAATTGATATCTTGACTTTGACTTTTGTATATACAAGAGAGAACTGTTGGGTGAGACCGAATTGTAGCAAAAATGGTTTCTTGGTTGTATTAATATCAATATTCTACTTAAAAAGGTTTCTCTGCCACCTTGTTCCTTCCATCTATTAGGTATCTGAGCTTCCAAGGAGTTTTGATCGGGCAAAGGGTGACATCGGGAAGATCAATGCGGTAACATGGCTGGGTTGCATGACGCTCGAGATGCTGCAGCTCCTAGAAGTGAGATCGTTGGTTTCTCAATATTGCATTAGCTGTGGACTCTAGACAAAGATGCACGGTGCTTGCCGTAGTTTGTGGGGGATGAAGTCCCCAAGCAGTCAGATCAGATATGTCCACCTCTCCACTGCTACCCGTCTCTGGCAGCTTCAGCATTTGCATGTTCCTTCTCATGGGGATGTGCTGCCTGAAGACGTGCGGAGGCGGCTTGGGTGCTGCTATTCAAAAACAGGATAAGTAACAGCTGTCTATGTTACAAATAATATAGAATAAGGAGGAAAAAAAACTTAGCCTGGATGCGCTACCGCTAAGTGCTTGTGAAGATTTTTTAGGTATTTGTGAACGTGAATGTTGACTTCGAAGCAGGGAACTCTCACTAGAGAATGTGGGGAGGGTCCTGTTGAGTGGTTTCAGTTCACGGCGTTGTGCAGTCTTTACGAAAATAATGTGATCTGGATAGAAAGGTACACCTGCAGCTTTAATTATTTTGGTTTTGTAACAGTATGTTATAGTTTTTTGATGGCTCAACGTTGCACCACATTAAACACGGCCGTCTTCCGAACCGGTGTTTTGTTTTTGCTCTTATGACGCTGAATTCCTTCTTTTCGAAAGTTTTAAACGAGTGCTCGTCCGTCGTACTTGCGACAACCTCGTTTTATGGAGAACGCCCGAAAATTCTACCTCGTTCTGGTCTTCCGGTGAAAGGGTTATCCAGTGCATTTTTGTACTATTATTATTATTGCCTACAAAATTATATGTAGGAGTGGGTAAAGCTTCTCGCAGAGGGTCTTCCGGGTGTCTGGAAATCATCGAGAAGCTGCTAAGATACGCATTGAACGATGTAAAGCGCAGAGAACTGTAGAAGTGGGTTCAGAATAAAGAAATATAGAGTTTGTTAAAACTCTGTCTCCTTTACTGCTATTTATGAGACTCGTTTTCGTTGCAGCCAATCTAATTGTACGGTAGGTGCTCTTGGCCGGTAAAGAAAACTGAATTCCAAGAAAATGCCTTGCCAAACTTTCGTCTGTAAGATAGAGATCGAGCTTCTCAAACTATTATATGGTTAAAAGATCGCCTCCTTTCCCTTGCAACTCTTCAACAACGGGGCATGCAAATGTGATCATGACTAGCAAGATCGAGATCGTGATAGATTGGCACGGATTGGACTGGTCGGATCATCCAGAATTCGGTGATTTTAGACCAATATGAGACAGATCCGGGAGGCGGGTGGGTGCACCTATCCTGAATCAGTCTTGAACGTAACATTGTGTCCTTTTTTTTTTTAAAAAAAAAAGTTTTAGAAAGACCGATCTGGAACGACATCGAGCTGGATTTTGTTTCGTTGGATCGACCTAATTAATCCCCAGAAATCCTTGAGCCCGAGGAAAATTTCGTTTCTTATGGATGCAAATGAAGAAAGCGCCTCCCACCAGTTAAATGATATGAATAAGAAGACCAAAGTCCAGTTTTCTTATGGATGCAAATGAAGAACGAGATTCTGAACTTTTGATTTGATTTGGGCAAATATTAATGAGATCTAAACCCATCAATGCATCCGAAATCAAAATCAAGTATCCTGATAACTTGTAGAAGTCAAAATTAGGAGGAGTCATTACCTACCAATTGTTCAGATTCTGATAAAATTTTAATAATAATGTTGTAATAAAATGAACATAGGCAAATTATAAAAGGTTTCATAAAAATAAAAATAGAATTTTAAGAATATTAGATCAATTTTCCTATTTCAAATTGAAATATTACGTAACATTCTAAATAGTATCAAATTCAATCCGATCTTGATGACGTATTCAACAATAAAATAAAAAAAAACAGAATGATATAGAATGTCAGAACTGAGACCTTCTTGGAATTAACATAGACCATTTGTTATTGAATCTAACGTTATTGCATTCTCGATCTCTGTATGTAGTTTTCATCGACCGGTGGAAAGGGCGCAAATCCTGTTTGGATACTCGATGATACGCCTGTGTCAATATTACATCTATTTTACACTACTAATTTTACTACCAACCTATCCAGTGTCAATATCAAAGTGATACAGTATGAATTTAAATATTGTAATCAAACAAGCGAAACGGAAATCTACTCCCTAGGTTTTTGCTCCATGTAACTAAAAATCCTTCTCACTCGTTGAAACTCGAGCAAAATCTTATCCGCTGGGCAACTGACATCAGAAGGCGACAATTTCCCTAATTTAAAAAACGTGAAAGGTTCATCGACTGTTCCTGGGTAGTCATAACCATACGACACAATAACCCAAAACCTACATAGCCTTGAAGAATATTCAGGTCCACAGAGTTGACGGTCCAAAATTACTCCGCAAGTAGCATTACGCTGGTTGCATCAGTCATCAGAAACCAGGAGGTCGATTCCTGTATCTGATCAAAATGTGGGGCAGCGAGATGAAGACCTTTGGTTTCTTGTTCACCAATGCCCTTCGACCTAAAAGCACAACCCTATGGTCGCTTCTTTGCCCGTCTTGTCTGGTCTGCATCTGCTCGTCTTTTTGATGACTCTCCTCCCAACTTTGCTTGCTCCCTTGTTTCGTTCTTCTGCCGTTCCTTTTCATCAGGGTTCCGTCTGGTTCCTTTTTTTGCAGGGGCCTTCTTGGCATCTCCAGTTGCCTTTCTAACCCTCTTCAACTTCTTTCTACTAACTAACTTCTCATCTGTATTTGATTCTTCCTTTTCTTTGCCTTCCTCGATGCCCTCATTGCTATCAGGGTTCAGTCCAGTCCCCCCTCTTGCAAGATGCTTCCTGGTAAATTCAGATGTTGCACGACCTCTCTTTGACTTGGATTTTAAATTTTGATTATTCTTGCTCCCTTCATCTTCTTCACCAGTGTCCAATTCCACATCATCACCAGGAGATTTTACTGATCTTGTCTTCCTCGATTTAGTACCCAAGGCATTTCCGGATGCAGTACCATCGATCTTCTGAAGCTCTGGCACATAAGCTGTAGTCTGAAGCAAAAGAAAAATAAAACGTCTCAAGTGATTCTTGTAACGAAGCATAAAAATGCATGCATAGGAAGACATACCCTTCCACCTGCTTTAAGGAATTCAATTTTCTTACCTGCAAACAGACAAACAGTTAAAAGTACACCACACTTCTAAAATTTACCATCTGATACGAAGTGTCTCAATACAGCAGCAATTGCCTGGTTTGAGTTCTGTGCATTAACATCAGATATTTTCACAGAAGTTGTCTTGCAGAATTTTATGGATAAAAAAGACGTTCCTAAGCGGCTCTAACTTTCCACAAAACCATCCTGGATGGATTACCACCTAGGTATCTTCAGCTATCGAGAAAGGGTTGTTTGACATAGGTGAAGACAGGACAGGAGTCCTAATATCTCAAATCATGCAGCATTTTCTAAAAAATATGCCCCTCTTAAACAAAATGTTCCGGAGAAATGAATTTAAAGACTACCTCAACACTGATCTGATTGAACTTGAACTCACATTTTTGCATTTGTTTAATATATTCATACGAGATAAGAAGTCCATGACAACAATGTGGGCAATACTCAAGACCTAGGTAAACGATGATATACCTTTGGTCCTCTACTCTTTATGGAGACTTACAAGTGGATACAGATACAAGAGCAGGGCATCTTCCGGCCTAAGCTTTTTACATGAAGGAAAGGGGTAAAAGGAAGGTTTAGAAGCCTGACCAGCAACCAAAGGCTTTCCAGGTTTCTTTTCACGAGAATGAAAGATCCAATCACTAGGAAACTGACTACTATCAGCTTCAACTTCCAATGCTTTCTCAAGGACCTGTTAAACAAGTAATATATAGGTCAAAACTGATGCATACCACTTCCATCTTACCGTTCACTTTTCCAGGTTTTTTGCTCCATCTAAAATGAAACAACCATCCAAGTGGGAAATGTCTGCTGTCAGCATCAACGCCAACCGCAAAATCAATAACCTACATGTAATATCTTCTACATTTGCTTCAATTATCATGAGAAATGTTCCCACCTTACATATGAATTTCAAAGGTTCCACTAAAGAAATCTTTCTTGGACACATTGACTACCTGTTTGATGCAATTGTGCAACATTTCACATTTCTCACGTGTTAAACTTGCAGCACTTTGAAGAGGGTGAATCCTCGCCTGGAAAAGTATTTACCAATGATCAGACATCTAAGAAAATTTTAATATTCAAAGAAATAAGTGGGCAAATTTACCTCACATTCACGTAAATTGATATTAAATGAGTTAGGCACACACTATAGTGCAAGTAAATTCAGGATACTTGTTAACTCTGCATAACAATTCAGTGTGTCCTATTCATCCATAAAATGGTTTACATTATTTACTGAATATTTATATGACAATAATGCATATAAAAGTCACAATGCTCATATTTCTAATGATCTTCTCATGTGATCATCAATGAAGGAAAGAAGAATGTAAGGGCATAGCAAGTCCTGAAAACTTTGTTAAGGAAGGAGGATTTCACATTATTGGGCACAATATAATATTGTCCCCATGCCAAATAGTTTTGAGCTACCTCTTAAGAGAGGTTTAGGTCCTTGCCATATTATACTGTCATCTTCTAAGTTGACATATATAGATCTACCTCATCCTCTCTTCCCTGCAACTATCCTAAGATGTTCTAGTTCTACAATGGAAGGCTTCCTAAATCTACAACAAAAATATTCAAGCCATCTGAATATCCATTTTATCAACTCGTCGTTAGTTGATACTAACCCTACTTTCGTTACACACATTATGGTCTAACTAGTATAATGTTTGCAACAAGGTTAAATGGGTCGCAGGTTCCGACCTCTTTGTAACCCATTTTTTATTATATTTTTGAAAAAATTCAAAAAATAGTATAACATGCAAAAAATGTCAAAATTCCCCAAAAATCTGAAAAAATAGAAAACACCATTTGAAAGAAATAATTCATTCGTTTTATTCCAATCTTAGGTGATCTACATTTTCTATATAAGTTATGTACTCTTTCCATGACATTCGAGTTGAATACATAGTATCGTACAAATAAACGTGATGATCATACTCGTCACTCCCTCAGACAATCATCCAAATATTAGATTTCTAAGAACCACTATAGTTGTCATAGCCATAGGTGGACTAAATCGAAATATCTATTGAAGATCCATAATTCATTTCATAATACTCTTGGTAATATTTAGAGAATCAAGAGCTTTGAGATGAATTTAAACCATAACTAGAGGCATCGTAGTATTAACCTCCGCCTCACAGGGTGTGCTGAGCTCCTTCACCTTGTGGCCTCCAAAATTTTTATTTAATCTCACTTAATAATCTAATTTTTCAATTATAAGCACTAAATATATTAATTACCTATCTTTTTATAATCATTTGTAGAAGAATAATCTCATCACCGATTCTTTGCATTGACGCCACTACATTCTTGATGTTTTATTAATAAAGATAGCTACTCCATTTATTTCCCCATAAAACGCCTTGCCTCAGTGCCATGCATAGATCGCAGAATCGGTCGATCCGGATCGGAATCGGCCGATTCCTGGATCGGATCGGTCATTGCCAATCCGATTCTTGGCCGAAAGATCGATCCAAAAAAAGTTCCGAAAGAATCAGTCGGGATCGGCCGGATCGGAATCGGATTGGCCGAATCGGTTGGGATCGGAATTAGAATCGGAATCTGATCATTTTTTTTTCTTTTTTTGCTATTCCAGTCGGATCGACCAGGATCAGCCAGAATAGGATTGGAATCAGATCGTTTTTTTTTTTTGCTTTTTTTGCTTACTGATTCTGGATCGATTTTCTTCTATTGGATCAGTCGGAATCAGTCCAATTCGATCCGATCCAGATCGGATCAGTACCCATCGATCCTGATTCCGATTATGATCCCGCGATCCTTGTTGCCATGCTTCCCCTCAAAAAGGTGTATGCCTCGGCGCCTTGACAGGTGCCCAGCCACCTGGACCATTTGGTCCGGCAAACTATTTTCAAAACCAGACCGGCCAGCTTCTTTAAAACAGACCGGCTTCCAAAAACCGATTCAAGCCTCTAAAAGTATCGGGGCTGCTTTGATGACTGGCTCCTGATCCTGCGAGGTCGAAGCCCTTCGACGTTCAGATGAACGACACTCAGATAGACCACGTGGGCGACACTCGCATGCTCGCAGCACTGCCGCCGCCACTCTCCCCTGCGGCCGATGGCGACACCTTCACCGAACATCCCTGTGCTGCTCTCTTCCTCCGGCGGTGGCTTTCCCTTTCTTCGAAAGAAGCTCTAGCATCTCCCAAGTCCCAAATTGTCCTCTCTCACTGGTAGAAACCTTATGCTTGACTTTTTTTATTCTTCTTCTCCTTCATTTCAGATCATCGTTTAAACATTTACTAAAATGTTTTGAATTTGCTTAGACATTTCCTATGCTTAAATGTCGAAGATATTGCATGTTTGAATGTCTCTAATGTGTCGATGGTTTTCGATATTGTTGTATGATTGTTAGTTTTATGAATCTTTTTTCTACCCACATTTAGAGAAGATACACAACACACACACACACACACACACACACATAAACACATAATCTTACTACCTTGACTGATTAGGTGATATCTAAGCGGCCACCTAATCGCCTAAGCTTATTTCGCACCCTCCAATGCCTTGGGTGCCTTATCGCCATGAGAACTGTGTATACCCATAATTTATAACATGTATTTCCTACCTATACATTCTCTTCTATCTATTAGATATTTTAAATGAAAATAATAAATTTTTTATCCATACTATCAACAACTTTCATAAATCTGTTTTTACAAAGGCCCTGATATTTCAAGTGCTTATTTTAATCTTTCTTTCGACCTTTTCTTATATTCATTCTATATTAATTATTAATATCTATTTGTTATAAAATTGTTTCAAAAATTAAATCTTGCCCTGCGTAATGATTAGTTTTTTTACCCACACCAATCTTTGATGTGGATATGCTAACTTATTTAACATGGCATTTAAGCGCTCATGTGACGTGTTGCATGTGGGGAACACCCTCCACCCTTGTTTTTCACTACACCAAAGTTTGGTGTAATGCGTTATAAGAAGATAATCAAGAATGGCAGAATTGGAATCAGAGACCTATCTTCTATCAGCTACTATGATTTTTATCCGGATTGGATCGGCATAATCAATTGATTCTAGGGAAGAAAAATTGATCTATAATTGGCCCGGATCAGTTCTTCAAACCTAGAGAAAAATAGATAACATAATAAACAATAAAATACATTCCTAAGGGGATTCCAGTTTGATTGGGATGGATCAGCTCTGGGGCAATGCCACTGCAGCCTCTTCCCCACCTAAAGACTGGTCTTGATTGGGATGGATCAGCTCTGGGGCAATGCCACCGCAGCCTCTTCCCCACCTAAAGACTGGTCGAATCGGGTCCATCCAACATGATCTGATGACTTTAAGTCATCAAATATCAGGATATCAAACCCAATATCTCTGGATCTTGCCCCTATCAAGCCCATCGGGTGGGGAAGAAACAATGGTGCTGTAGGGAACTGCTGCCGTCATCGGTGGCCAATTTCAGCAAGAGTCATTGGCCTGTTTGCACCGAAGTGGTCCTGATCCAGGCCTATATCGGTTGATTCCGGCAAGAAACTAGGGGTGGATCAGATTTCTCCCTTAAATTGGGTGGGTTCGTGATGATCCTGATCCAGATCGGCTGATTCTCATCTAGATCAACTGATTATACGAACCATGAAGAGAACACTCCCACATTTATATCATTTGAATCCATATCATAAAACGTGATAATATTTTTAGGTTGATCACCTGCAGGCTGCCGCAGCCCTCTTCCTTTATCCGAACTTGGGACAAACAAAGTGCAAAGAAACTTGTACTCAAGTGGAGTTCAAAATTAATCTTACAAAAAAAATCTTTTGAACAAAAATTGAAGAATGTTTTTTTCCTTCTTTTTTTTTCTGAACCAAGGCAACAAAAATAAACATATAGGAAGAAAGAAAACAAAAGGTTTCTACTAAGACAATAGAAGTCCAACAAGACAGAAAAATAATAAAAAGAAGTTTTGATAGAAATCTTTGCCAATCAAGCGAGCCTGAACAAATCGCATGGTGTTGCAAGTATGAGCAATGGGAACCAAAATACTAATGTTTAACAAATGGCATTGCTCTGCTAATCGTGATTTACAAACAGTTAAAGGTTTGCTTGAAGAGTCTATTGATGCATTCCTTCCAAATAGCCCACAAAAAGCTATAGACATTAGACGTAGGTCCCAAACACCACCGTCACTCTTCCACTGGTTGAGAGATTTCCAGTTGTATGAGAGACAACATCAGATCTTTGTTTCCATGGGACTTTCAAAACCTAAGAAGTGAATTGACAATGTTTCAATAATTCCACACTCGGGGAAGATATCTTTCTTCCTTTCACATAAGACCCAAGAAACTCCAAGTAATCCAATTTAAAATATCAATAATGAGAATCTTTTCCTAGTCACCTTTCATTAAAATTTTATGATAATGATGGAAAAAATATTTTTCCAGGATAAAATATTCTAGACCCATCTAATTTCGCCATCCAGAACATGGAACAAGCATACTTAACATAGCAGCACACAAGAACCGGAAGAAGACTAAATTTTGGAAGTGAGTTGGTGGAGAGCAATTCAGAGTTCCTGGATACCTCTCAGAATTAGGTTGTTTATGTGGAAGATTTGTAGACACAAGTTACTCACCAACTAGCTGATCCACAAATTATTCCCTATTCAGTCTTCATGTGTGTTTCTGCAGTCGTTTTACAGAAGATATTAACCACTTATTCCTGAGAAGTGGCATTATCAACTCACTATGGCGCTCACTATTCAGCAGTTAAAAAGTTTATCTTGGATAGAGTAGGATGATATATTTTTATTACTAAATCAGTGGAACAAAAGAAATGTCTGGACAGATGTCCCGAGGTTGTGGCATCTAACATTCCTGACCACGCTGTGGTCTATTTGGAGCTAGAGTTTTTGAAGAACATTATAACCATACTTCGAAGATATTACATCAAATGGGACTTCTGGTCAAAGTCTGGGAATTTGCTTCTTATGGCTCACATACAGTTTAGGCTTCCCATGAAGATAAATTCCGCATGTGGAAGCAGTTTTATTTATAACTCTGTTCTTTACTACTACCTCCTTGGTGGTGGTCTTTTATTTTTCCCTCCCATACTCTTCCATCATGTAATCAGCTTATTTACTGCTAACTAATGAATTGTGGTTATTGGCACCTTCAAAGAGAACCCAACGAATCTTCACCCTACACTTTTTAAGCAGTGGCTCCTTGTTAAGAATGAGGCTAAGCATGAAATTCTCTCATACTACTAAACCCGTACAAACTGCACAGTCTGAATTTTAAGAATTTTCAAGAGTACGGACTTGAAAGCTTGCCATCATAGATATTATAATTTTTTATGATATGCATTATCTTTTTTTTCTCATTTTCTTTCTACACTAACAAATGTAATTTATGACCTAACTAAATATCCATAAAAACTCAAATGAGCTTGAAGATCATACCTTTGAGCTGCAGCTAATTCTATAATAGATAATTTTGAGTACTGGAATGGTGATGAGAAATAACATAAGTTACAAAATGTGTAAGAACTTTATGATTAGAACAAAATGTTGACTAACATGATAAAGCACTTCATCTGCCACCCAATTGCCAATGCCTGCAATGTAGCTCTGCATGATTAAATTTATGTCAGAATATGCGTAGACATCAAAGTAGTACCACAAACATCAATATACATTTTGCTAAAGTAAGTATGCAGTTTAGATCCTTCCACTACAATACCAGCACGATGCCTAGGTGTTAACTAGGGTATCCCATAGCAAACAAGACAACAATAGATGACGGGAGAAGAAAACTGATTAATACTTGGAAGCATTGCTAGTGTTCATCATAATTGACCAAAGACAGTAAGTGCACTTGCTCACACAACCACCCATAGCTTCTTTTAAGTTGTATTTCAAGAAAGATGAGAAGCATGGATATTGCTCTTATACCCATAAACATTTTAAAGACAGGTAAAACTAATAAAGCTGAAAATACCTAACAATTATCTGCTTACCAAAATGTTTCAACTGAAATAAGCAAGATAAGTTGGGTCTTGGGTCGGGACTGGATCGGCTTAGCACAACCCAACCCAGGTTGGCCAAACTGACCTGATTCAGATCCGAAATTTAAAAAAATTTAAAAATCATTAAAAAATTCTAAAAGATAGACAAAATTTCATCAAAAATTTTAATTCATTTCTATTCAAATCTTACATTTTGGTGCTGTTCTACATAACTTATATACTCTCTCCAGAACATTTGAGAAGAGTACATTACATTAAAAGTGTATGCATGCTGGTTGTATTTTACACTCCCTCTTTCAATTATCCAAAGATAGCTTTGCTATAACTACCATACATGGGGTATATGGAACTCTCATATCCATAATTCTCTTTAGACAACCTATAATACCCTTGGTGAAATATAGGAACCCAAGAGTCTTGAGATGACTTATATAAACCCCCAAGGGGCCTTGGATGCACTTGGAGCACCCCTGGCTAGCTGTTGGGTGACCCAGTAGCCAGGTTACTCGACCCTGCCCGACTTGGTTGGCAGAAGCTGCTGGGTCAGTCCCATGGGGTTGGGTTTGGCACAGTCAGGCCATTTTCCAACAGGTTGGGCCGGGTTAGCTGACCAGACCCCGACCTGGCCTTCCATGGTAATAACAAACTGTGATAAAATAGACAGGTTATGTCCACAGTCCTTTAAAAAAATCCATAGGCTCAATGTACATTTAAAATATAGTGTTTTATCACCTGAAGTAGTATACATCCATGAACAATTTTCTTTCTGGACATGGACAGTACAATAATTCTTTTTTTAACAAAGACAGTACAATAATTCATCAAAAGATCAGTATAACTAAAAACAGAATGTTAGAAGGATTGAAAAGTGATATTTTCTATGCTTCTGAGTTCTGAAAGTGAAAACCATACTAAATTGTCAAACACTTCAACCTGTGTTTTATGTGCATAACAAGTGGCAGGTAAATTCTGAAGATCGCGAGTAAATTTTGATTTCTTCTTTAAGAACGGGAAAGTTTCAATTGACTCAGTTGTAAATCCCAAGAATGAAGTGTTAAACCTTCATACTTAGTCATTATTGACCCTAAAGCAAGTTGATTTTGATTTTGTGATCTGAGAATCTGATCAATGCAGGATAAGAATATAACTTTTAGATTACTGAGTCAAGTTCCTTTTTGGGGTCAAAAACATAAACATCGTTATTAACAAAGATATAAACTCAATAGTTTTGGGCTACCAACCTGGTCCAGCAGTAGAGCTTTTATTGGGGTAGTTTTGCTGCTTAATGATTTTACAAAATCATCCAACTCCATAGGCTCCAACAAAGCATCTGGACCAAGCTCAGAAATTGGAGGCATCGAAGCAGGCTGCATCCATCAGGTCCACTAAGACTATAAGCACTTGGACAATACAGTAGCCATATGAGAAGATTATTGCTAAGAAAGAGAGAGTACATCCTGAAGTAAACGAACTCTGGCGAAGCGCCTCGTATCAGTAAAGGATAACTCAGAATCATCATCAAGCTATGCACCAAGGAGAAATGATTACCATGATGACATTAAATTAGACAATATTGGAGTACAGAAATGTAGGTGGAACAAACTACCAGACGAAAAGTAATTGTGTCATAGCTATGCGGAACATCCATTCAGTAGGAAGCAAGCAAACTACAATCAAAATTTCTAATCCAAATTACAAACACAATGGCACCATTAAATTTGAGAAAATGGTTATAACAAATGTGATTGGGTGAATTAAACTTTGATATACCATCAACCATGAGATGCAGCAGTCAGATTTGATTCTATTTTATCAAACATGAGAACAAATTTCCATTAGGCCAATGATAATGAAGAGCCTCTGGAACCAACTTTATGGTCTACCTCTTAATCTACAATGCTGGGTTGGGTTGGGACAGGGGCACATATATAAGACCTTCAAGGGGCTTTCTTACGCCCCCACACCCTCCCACCTCATTCTCTCACTCCAAGAACTCTCTCCCTCTCTAGCAATCTAATGGCTCTCTCTCTCTCTCTCTAAAGTTCTAGATTTCTCACGATATTTCAAACCTCTCTAAGCATTTTTTGTGTTAAATTTATTTTTAAATTATTATTACATCAATTTTTATTGAAAATTTCTTCTCCATACCATGACACCCAAACCACCAGCGTTAACTAAAGTGATGAAACTTCGCTTCATTACAATTTGATAGACATGACACAAAGAAAGTGCAAGGTAAGTATTATGATAAGGTTACGTATGATGGAGTTTCCCTATTGAAGCATCACCTTGCCAGAATGTAAAGAAAATGTCGCTCCATACAACCGGGTTCCAGCTGAGGTAAGATAATAATTTTGTACATAATTACAATCTATTGAACAGGCGAATATGGCAACTACATGTCGTAAGGATACCATCCAGGAGGAGATATATCAGCCTTCTAGCTGCGAAGTCAACATCTATTGCACTGAACAAAAGCGCCGATGGCTATTAGTAGATTATCAAAAGCTTTTGATAATGGTATGTTTGGTTTAATTTTTGATTAAATTCGTCAAAATATCAAATTCTCATCTTTTAATATTTATTGTTTTTCATTGATGAAATGATCCGTGCCATAGATGCTAGCCAAAGGTCTTTTGCAGACGAAGAAATGTATCAATGAGTCAATAGATGTATGGGCAAGATTTTGGAAGTATATAAGGATCTACCAATGAAGCAGAACAAGAGATCCATAATTTCACAAAGGATGACGACCCACAGATAGGTCATGTGAACCCTCAAGTCACCCGATCAAGGCAAAAACAAACAACTATCACAATGACAATGCAAAATTTGAAGTTATGTAAAGAGAAAATTGGTTGACTCACTTCTTGGTGGTAATTTTCCGGTAGCATACCAATCAATCCGATAAAGGGGTCGTACTATAAGAATGCAATGGACACTATTGCGGACATCGGTAAAAGAATTCTTGGACCAACTCAAAAGAAAATTTACAACACTTATTTATCTATGGAAATAGAAGACATAAGAAATACGTCAAAACATTTGAATGTAATTGGAATGAAAGAGGATGCACCCTAATGATAGCTAGACATGCATACTTAGAGATTCTTTCATATTTATTTTTTCCTTAAAAATTAGTAAGGAAAATTTTTGGGATGAAATACATCATATATGGTGTCTTTCTTAATATGTATAATTAGAAGAATGATGATCAACTTTTAATATATTATCAAGTTGGAGCCAATTTTTGGAATTCAGTGAACATATCTGGCAAGGTAAAAAATGCCAACTACTGGTGCAAATTAATTGACGACATTTTATATGAGATAAGAGAAGTTCGAATTGTCCAAGTAATAATAGACAAAACAAGTGGGCAATTGTTGATGGTCAAGAGACCACACATATATTGGGTACTATGTTCTACACATTCACTAGATTTAATGCTAAATGATATATGTAAATATTCTCAAATTCACCAAATAGTTAAGATGGTTTAGTACATAACATCCTTCATCTATTACCTTAACTTTATCTTAAAACTTGATGAGAGGGCATAAAAAGAGACGAGCAATCACGGCAAGGTGCAACTAAAAGTACATCTAATTACATCTCTTTTGAGAGCTTAATGCAGCAAAGACATCCTCTGCTACAAATGATCATGCCACATAGATGGTCAAGCTAAATTAATAGAGCTAATCCTTTTGGTAAGAGGGAGTGGAAGAAGGTAGATGAGACCTTTGAGAGTGAAAATTTTTGAAAAATTGTAAAGAAGACATTATCTATAGTGCAACGATAGCAAAGGTACTTAGAATAGTTGATGGGGACAAGTAGGCAATACTGACTACCAATACGATGCACTCAAAGGGTAAAGGAACAAATTTAAAAGAATGTAACAAACTTTACAAAATGGTGGAATATCATCAACCATCAATAGGAGTGAACACTGTATCATCCTCTACATGTAACCAAGGATTGTGAGATTATAATTGGAGTCAGGATCGGTTGGAACCAATCCGATCCTGATTGATTTGTCGGAACAAAAATTGATCCAAAATTGGTAAATTAAGAAAAATTGATTCCGATTCCGATTTGATCCCGACGAATCCTGGTCGATCAGACTAGAATCACAAGAAAAAAACTGATATGATTCTAATCCATATCCAATTCCGATCTAATCTAACCAATCCCGATTAATTCCATCAGGACTTTTTTCTGGATCGGTCCTCCGGCCTATAATCAGATTGGTAATGGCTGATCCAATCCAGGAATCGACTGATTTAATTCCAAATCGGCCAATTTTGCAATCTATGGATGTAACAGGTAATGTTATTGTCATTAAGTGATCAATTATTAACATACATATTTAATTGTTTAATGACATACAAAACACGTTGTTTAGGTAAATTTTTTCAATCCAAGATATGTTTATAGCTCCGTCTTCAATGAATTCGATGAAATTTTAGACGGTGTAAAGTCAGTAATCCATAAAATACTTGGGCACGATGATCATTCCATTATAACATGCAATAAGTTGCATGACTACAGGCTAAGATCAATGCACTTTGGGACCACTAGAGTCCAGAGAAAAGTTATATTGCTAAGTCCAAGTATGAATTCTTCATTGTTTTTTCAAGTTGTTCGACACTCACATTCTAACATAGAGTATTCACATATAGCTAACCGGTGGATGAATCACAACAAAGCATTAGGACATGAAGACCAAACCTCTGTTGTAACAGTCCTGAGTCAAACTACATCGGTTTCAGGATGTAAAAGAAATTGATAGATGTTCAGTCTAATTCATACGAAGTAGAAGAATAAGTTGACATCAAGGAGGCTACAATAGTTAGTCTACTATCACAACAACATGAGATTGAAGTTAAAAAGTTTGCAGTAGTTGAAGGAGAAGTAGAGATAGAAAGATGAAGTTGTGGCTAGGCGGAGTCGATAAGTTAGTATCGTTGATGAAGTCATAGATTTAGAGGTGTCAGTGGGCTGGGATGACCCAACCCAAGGCCGAGTTTCAGGCCAAGGGAACAAGTCCATGAGCTTAACTTGGACAATTGTTTGGGCCAGGGGAAGAAGCCCACAGGTGCATGCCAGTTTTCATTTTTCAGTTACTCCTTTGAAAATAATGGGTATAAGGAGTAAGGGCTTCCCTCTCGTTGCCGTCGGCATATGCGGAGCAGAGGAGGGGAGATTGCTCATTGGTTCACTCAACCAACGACTACAGAGAGAACCACTTTAGTTATGTTTTCTGGAAGCTCCTCTCAGTCGTAGATTTCACAGGTCTAATATATTCTTTCAGTGCATTTTTCTAGTTCTTTTTTCCTTATTGTTCTGTTCGTTATCTTGCGATCATCCCAGAAACTTGTTTCTTCCTCCCTTAAAAGGTTTACTCCTCATGATGCGATGTAATTGGTAGCTACCCAACTGAGTTAATGAGCATCTCTTACTAGGTACGTGATGAGAAAAGTTTCCTAATGATAGAAGTGCTTTGTAAGTCTTGTAATCAGAATATTTATCTTCAGTTGTTATAAATATTGGCTGGCAGAAGATGAGATGTTTCTTGTTTGCTCCAAATTAATGCTATCATACTTGCATAAATGCTCCAATTTCCTTCATTCAATAGATTTTCATGTATCTTTTGATAATACTCGTTGAAATTTTCGTGAGAAAACATTTGATAAATATAGACATGATATGATCTAATATTTTAACTTTAACTTCTTGTGCTTGACAGATCTACATAGATAGGGATAATTTCATTAAAATAATAGGTTTGATGTTTAAGAAATTAAATAAGATTATGCATATCTTGAATATATTACAAAGATTGGGCCAAGCTGGCTCGTTACATTTTATACCAAGCCTTGATTGGGATAGTTTCAAACCCAGCCCAATGCCACCCCGTGAAACCTCAAATTTTTTTTAAATATTCTTTTTGCATCTCCTTATGGACTACTTAGAAAAATAGGTGATAACATATAAATATATTAAATAGTCTGATGATACGTTTTAAAAGTATAGGATTGAGGTTATCAGGTTCTATAAAAAATGTTTTATTTTTGGCCTCTTTACATCAGATGGTGTGAAGATCCGATGTTAAATTACACCGAGCAATTACATGAAGACCTTTGATTAACCACCTGTTGGCACCCAAAAAATGTCATGACATCCAGAACTAGCAAGTTTTGGGCAAAATACATGAAAGAAAATCGAACAGGAAAGTGTGATCCACTTTTCATCACATTTAGGGCCAATGGGCCGAACAGGCCCAATAAGCCTTATTGGGCCCAACCATCTGGATGATGACTTGATAACGGTCAGACATCACCACCTTGTCCATCTAGCTCAAACTTGAGCAACAACGAAGTCGGATCGAAAATCCGACTTGAATTCAACAAGTTATGGGTTAGACGGTGAAAACACTCCTGAATGGCCTTTGGTAGGCTTAATGGGCCCAAATAACAAAACAAGTGGGCTCACAAGACTGCATCAGCCAAGACATTTCCAACGGCGCCTACCACATGTCAAAATCTGCTTCTGGACAAGAAATGACCGTTTTGCCTCGTGGGATTCAGCAACTGGGAAGGTCCAAAGAAAAAGTGCACCACCAAAAGGTCTACTTGACTTTCGTATAAACAATGACAGAGTCCGCATCGGCAATCCGACCCATATTCGAAAGTTACGAGGAAAACACTGAAAGTCAATTTTCGAGTGGCCTTAAAAAGGGCACATCAGGTCCAAAAGGCAAAACAAGTGGGTCCACGGGGTCAAATGAAGGCTTCGCAACGGTACATTCGAATGTCGAATCCGATTTCTGGGATGATACCCGAACGGTAAAATGACCTCTTTCGCCTGCAGGTTTTCGGACAATTCGATAGGCCCGATAATATCTTGGTGCATCATTAAGTCCGCCAAGCTCCATATCGAGCAACATTAAAGTCGATCGTAAATACGACTTGTATTCGACAAGATATGGGCAAAACAATGAAAGTGGACTTTTTAGCGGTCCTTACATCGGGCTTGGTGGGCCTAAATGACCAAACCAAGGTGTCCAACAAGATTGCCTCCACAAAGAGCTTCACAACGGTGCCTTCGAATGTCAAAATCCGACTCCGGACGAAAATGACTGTTCCCCTATCGGGCCCTCGAACAAATCCAGACAGTGCCCATTAACATATGGCGTCACCGTAAAAGTCCGCCCGACTTCCAGATTTAACAACATCAAAGTTTCGGATCATCAATCCAATCTATACGTGGAAAGTTGTGGACAAAATTCTGAAAAATTGCAAAGTCAAGACACACTTTGAAACAGATGGGTCAAACGAGAAGAGGATCGAACCTCGTTTAGCACAGTTCTTCTGCTGCTTCTTCAATAAAATTGGACTATGGGAGATAAAGGAGGGCTGAGATTGAAACAGATAGAAGCCGACTTGGATCAAGGGCTTAGATTGAACATAACTTAAGTTATGGATCCATCTCTTATCGGGTCTTATCGGCATCGATAAATGAAGTCAACGAATGAACAAGGTTTAAATCAACTTTGGGCATCTCACGTATGCATGTAAAAGAAAAAGAGGGAAAAGACCAAGTCAAAAAAGAAGTGGGAGCCACCCATCGTGCCCACGTACTCAACTGCCCACGTCCCACTTCCTTCCCACGATGCTCTCCCACTCTCTTCTCATGAAACAGCCTATATTGCTGTTAGGAGAACGCTATCATCAGTGGGGAGAAGGAGAAGATGGCGTTGGCCTTTGCTCCTACGTCGGCTGAAGCCGGTGGAGACAGAAGAAGAGGACGCCAAAGTCTCCGCTTCCCTTGGTTGCTGTCGCTTCCCACTGCTCATCTTCACCTGCTGTTGAGGCTCTTAGCCTCTCACGATTGCATACCTGCAGAGAAGACAAGGGAGAAGGAGGAGATGAAGCAACCACGATGCTGCATGTAGATGGCCATAATGACATCTAATATTCCAGCACGCCAAGATGAATTGTTGCCTCTCCTTCACCGTCCTGTCTACATGCTGAAGATGATGGAGGTAGAAGGAAACGTCGAAGCCCTCCCCCTCTCCTTGCTGTAGAGACTGCCCTTCTATCAGAGCACGTTGTTATGTCCATAGCAAGAGGACAAGGAGTTGAATCATGCACATGATGCTGCTGCCAGCAGCTGCTGATCTCTCTCTCTCTGTCCAACTCTAAGCTAAGGAGAAGAGGAGATAGCAGAAACTTCTTCCCTCCAATCTGTTGGACCTACTGCCACCGTGAATAGAAGTAGCAGTCATGGGAGAAGAGAGAAGAGGAGGGTGCTCTCCCAGCCCCCTGCCACAGGCCGCCAGGGCCCATTTCTGTCAAGATCTTCAAGGCCGCCAGGGCCCAGCTTCTGGTCAAAACCAGCAAGGCCGCCAGGGCCCGTTTCATCAAGATCTTCAAGGCCACCAGGGCCCACTTTCTGGTCAGAATAAGCAAGGCCGCCAAGGCCTTATTTCATCAAGACCATCAGGGCCGCCAGGCCCAGATTCTGCTCAAAAATCAGCAAGGCCACCAAGGCCAATTTCTATCAAGAGATTTCAAGGCCGCCATGGCCCCAATGGAGTTCAAACAGGCCTTCAAGGCCCAATGAGAACAAATATGGCCGCCAGGGCCTCAAGAAGCTCAAATTGGTCATCAAGGCCTTAAAAAATATGATTTTAATCAAATCTGAAACAAAAAAGAAATTTAAGAGGCTAGCCTACCTCCATAGGCACCTCATGGGACGGGCACTCGGGCATGCTCCCGACGTGCTTAGTTCCGGACGGGGAAATGGGCAAGCTCCCATCTTCTACCGATCCTTCCCCCGAAGTAGGGAGTATCAAACTCCACCTACTAAGGGAGGTATATCTCATCAATTTAAGGGGAGGTCATGCCAAAATTTCCCCTTAAATTAAAAATGAGAGACATATGCCAAGGAAGGATCATCCTATGTCCATCAAGGACCAAGGAAAATTTATCAATGGGAAACACGACATTTTATGTCCCCCACATGTAATTTGCATTCGAATTTGTCGATAAATGGAATTTCGAATTTTGCATGTCATTATTGTCATCGGAATTTATGAAAAACCCCATAGACTCGGAGGAATGTAAAAATATATATAATAAAATAAATCTTAAAATAACAATAATCTGGTCAAACCAGTCAACATTTTTTTTTATCTCAAAAAATAATTTTCAGATAATCAAAACATAAAAAAAATTAAATTTTATGAATCAAAATGGCAATTAAAATAAAATAAATCAAATAAACCCAATAAAAATAATAAAATATAGCCAAATAAACCAAAATACCCCAAACATGTTCAAAACACCAAATTCATTATGTTATTCCACAACATAAAAAATGGGAAAGAATCTCAAAATAAGAAAAAAAATCGAAGTCAACTCAAAATCAAACCCAAAACAAAAAATAATTGAGGAACAGATCCTCAATTAAAAAAAAGGGTTAAATCCTAACTTAAAATGACATTTAAATGAAAAGCAAACTAAACAAAAATCATAATTCAGATTCAACCAAAAGATATCAAGCCCTAATTAAAACTAAAAAACAGATCAAACTTTTAAAACAAATCCAAATCAAGTTGAAACCAAATCACTCACATAAAAGACATTAAGTCTTAATCAATTCAAATTCGAAAATCCCCAAATCTAAAAATTCAAATGTAAAACCCAACCAAATCAAAAATTAAATAAAAAATGAGCATCCATCAAATTTCAAACCCTATTAAAAAATCCTCAACAAAAAAAAATCAATTAAACAAAAACACAAATCTTAACAACAAACCTAATGCAAACAATTCAAATCAAATCAAACTAAAGTTCAAAATACTAAGTTTTGCATTCCATCAAGTGTACGGGGCTATTGCTCCCATGTGTTGATTGTATGGATGTATGTCTTCTATTCACAAAATTGCTATGGCGGCTAATCAAGGGTATTCGAGTATTCTCGATGTAATTAACATCGGATCTTCGCACTATCCGATGGGGAGAGGTCAAAACAAATTTTCAAAGAACCTAATAACCTCAACATATATTTTTATGCATATCACTGACCTAGCTAATACTGTTATGAAATACCACATATTTTCCTAATAGTCAAGGCTAAGTCAAAAGTTAAATCAAAACGGAAAATGAATTTCCGAAATTTTTCCAAAAGAAATTGAGGTTCCAACACCACCATAGCAATTTATTTGTCGAACGTTGCACATCCACGTAAAGAAATAAACTCAATGGGGTGGTAGCCCTGTGGACCTGATGAGATACAAACATTGTTGAGTGATGTTTGTTAATGTTGATTTTATTTGATTTAAATTTTGTGTTCAAATTTGATGTTGACTTGAGTTTGATATTCAAGATTTATGTCATTTTGTTGTTGTTATTTTGGTTTGTTTTGAATTACTTTTTTATGTGATTTGATTTCAATTAGAATCATATTTGTTTTGATTTTTGAATTTAATGAGCAAACTAAGTGTTTTAAGATTTAATTCACTCGGTTGACATATTTTAAAGTGAGATGTTTGATTGTCCCTTTCTTACGTGGGTTTGTGTTTTTTATGTCGGTTTGAGGTTTGCTTTGAATAATTTGAGTTTGATTTAAGCAATTTGAATGTGTTTTAAATATGTTGATTTGGATTTGATTTTATTTTACAATCTGATTTTTCTTGTTTTAAGATTGATTTTGGTGTTTTTTTAATGTTTTGGATGTTGTTTATTTAATTTTTATTAAAGTTATTTAATTATCACTTGATTCACGATTTAATTCTATACGTTACGTAAAATTTTAGATTTTTAATTATCTAATTTTTTTGGGCATGTTTATATTTAATAAAATATATTTTAAGTTTTTTATCTTATTTTAGTTAGTTCGCTTTCGCATCTCATCCGGTCTATTGGGTTAGCATCGATTGCCCAAACTCAAACATCAGCCTTAGCATTTGAACTTCCTTTCATTGATTGTAAGTCGGAACAAGAGTACATCGATTAGTGTGTCAATACATCAGTTACCATGTTGGTACATCGGTTGGTATGTTGGTACCTCAGTTGGCATGTCAGTACATCGGTTGATAAGTTGGTATTTCTTTCCCTAGGTATATCTTTATAAGATTTAAAGAAAGGAAGAGTTGGCATGACGACATGCACGACTCACCCTCAATCAAATGAGATCTACTTCCTTAGTAGTTTAAGACTTTCAACTCACTACAACGGGGGAAGGATGCGTTGACAATAGGAACCGACTCATGCCTCCGTCCGGATGTGACGTACCAAGACATTCGGAATAATCGTCCAAGGTGGAGCACCCAAGAGATGAGCCTACCCCTTAATTTAATGTTCATTTCGCATTCCGACTTTATTAAATTGATTTTTTTGTTCAAGGCCCAATGGGCTGGTTCTTGTCCATTTCGGCCCGGTTCGCCAGTCTTCAAGTCTTGTTGGACCCAGCCCAGTTAGCCTACTTTGCACTTTGTGAGCCCGGATGACCTGCTTGATGCCCCATTCTTCACCTCGCACAACCCGTTTTGGGTAGGAAAATGAATCCCCCCCCGGTGTACAATTGGCCCGTTGTACAGATTCCAAGAGGACCTGGGACATCACCCTCACCTAAGGCTCTAAGGGGAGGTGGAGATGGTAGTTTTAAGGACCTGTTAGAGGGTAAGACATGAGCTGAAACAGGTGGTCTGATCGGGACTGTTTAGGCTACCTGTTGGGACCTATTGTGGGGTCCGCATGGGGGTCTGTGTTAGGAGACCGACCGGGGCCTTGTTAGGGTCTGAATAGGGGCTGTTTTGGGGAGGTTTAACCAGGGTAACATGGGATCCAGTTAAGGGTAAAATAAGGGCCGCAAAGGGGGTGAAATGGGGCCAAACAGGACCTGTTTTAGGAGTATAATGGAGCTGTAACGATTGTTCAAAATGGAAGACAATAGGTCCACAAGTTGTGTTTTGTGGCAGCAGGAAAGAAAGAGTGGATCACCTTTTCATTAAGTGTGGGATCATTAACTTCTTATGGCAGACTGTTTTCAAATGTTGACATATTGCTTGGTGAGAACCATCAGATTCTATGTCTCTCTTCAATGCTTGGCCGAGTTTGAATTTGAATCCATGGTCTTCAGACACAACAATGTGAAAGCTTATTCTACCAGCCATGATTTGGGCCATTTGATGTGTTAGGAACAAGTGTATTTTTGAAGACCGGTTTGAGCATCCAAATCTCATTCTCTATCTTATGTCCACGTATGTCAAAGACTGGTTTCTGACCTACAATGGAAGGCCCATGCCCCATGGAGTGGACTACCTTCAGAGATTATTTCTCACCTCTCAGATCTTTTTTTGGGTAATACCGACATCTTTCTACCATCTCGGTGGTGAAGTGTCTGATTTCATCTTTTCTTTTCCCTTTCTGTTGCCTTTCTAGTTTTCTTTTTTGCTCCGTTAACTTATTTTATCAATAGTATTCTGATCTGGTGACCATCATCAAAAAAAAAAGTTTCAAATGGAGGTCAAATTAAACTGTGTTTTGAACTAAGCTGAAAATTGATTTTAATTTAGCTCTATTAACCACTAGATGACACGAATTCAAGAGTATTGATCAATTTGCAACGCTCCATGTTAATAAAAATAAAAAGAACGAAAAAATGACAGACGGTGTCAAAAGCAGTTAGCAAGAAAATAGGAGATGCGAAACGCATAGCTATAAAATTCAACAGCAATCAGTTTGATTAATAAGAATGGATAGTGCGGAGAAGCGGAGAAGCACTACAACAACCAGGTTATATAATTAAACGATTCTTACTTCGAGAAAAATCTTTGAATACTTTGAGGGCCACTCGTCCTCAGATTTCACTGCCGACCTACAAATGTAGACTACCATCCTACAATGACAAATTTCCCAGAAAAAAAAACAACAATAATACGGGAAAAGAACGACCTTTTGTACTTCGTTACTTGAACGCCATTGATATAAAAAGCTCCCGTCATACCTGCAAATCATTTTCAAACTATTATGGGACGAGAGAGAGAGAGAGAGAGAGAGAGAGAGAGAGAGAGAGAGCGGGGGGAGCACGGACCAAACTGGAAAGACGGGAAGGGAGGGGAATCAAGGCGGAGCCAGAGGTTCTTGCCCTTGCGTAGGGCGGCTAGGATGGTCTTGCCGGTTAGTGCGGCCTCAAACTCGGAGGGAACGACCCCCTCGACGACCTTAGGGTCGGCGGCTACCACGGCCCGCCGTATCTTCTTGCCTACGCAGTGCTCCTCTATCGCCCTCCTCGCCGCCTCCACCTCCGGCAGCTCCGGCATCTTGTCTAGTCTCTAGCAGAAGGCACCAAGCCGAGCATCGAACGCCGAAGCACATTTGTCTCTTGTAGCCCGCGAGACCAGCTGGTGAATAGAAAATTACGGGGGTGTTTGGTTGCATTTTTAATTTTTTAAAAGGTTTCATGACAAAAAATTATATTATAATATCAAACATGATAATTTTTAAAAGTGAAAATGTCATAATGAATGTGTTTGGCAAAAATATTTTAATTTTTAAAAATGATAATGAGGTGTTTGGTAGCATTTTAAATTTAATTTTCATCAACTACATAAACATCAAAAAACAAGAATTTCATGCCATACAAATTTAGAAATTCACAATATTACGAAAATGACAAAATATTCATGTCATGCGAGAATTCAATGATCTAAATATATATAATTACAATCTACAACACCTAACATAATTACAATCTACGACCATGTCACCTAACATAATTATGCACTCAAGTCATGATTGAGTAAATTCCACAAGTGTGATTTCACATCCGGTTCCAAAGATGGCTGCCAAAGACCAAAAGACTTCACCTTCTTAGCCAAAACCTCCAATTTGATGCAGGAATCACCCCAGCCAACTGATGACTTCCAAAAAAAAGAAGCATCGAGGATTCCCTAGAGAGTAAGCCTCTCCCCATAAAGAAGGAACTCCAGTGCTGGCAGAATTCCCCTCGATCACCAACTCCTCTGGAATCAGGCACAGGTTGACATTATAATGTATATCTTCTATGATTACTGGTAGTGAAAACCCCGAACAGAAATCAAGATTGCTTTCAATGAAGATTGCAACTACCTTCGACATGGCCACCAAAGCAGGCTTCTATCAACCGAAATAAGCTTCTTGTATGTACCAATAATTCTGGAAATCAAAGCCACGGTCCAAGCAAAGACTGGTAAGTCAATAATCTGCACCCAAATCTGACGCAACCTACCTGAAACACAACACCTGGAGCTTCTTCCTTCAACGATTGTATGCAGCTATCTCTGACCTGTTCATCGTGGCCCATGACATGACCTTGATCTGTTTACCACCCTCTGAATCCAACCAGTTTGTGATGAATTGTTTCCCACCAAGAAATCCCCGCCTGCAGAGATACCAATCAACCATGAGCGTGTTTTCTGGCCGGTAATTCCTCAAAAAAAAAGATTGAGCAGGGACTTCTTCTCAGCATTCTCCAGACTTCGCGAAGACGTCTGGAAAGGAGGTGCCGCCGCCAGCAAGCAGCAGCAGGTGTGAAGAAAGGGCCAGGAGGCCGCCGCCGCCGGGGATGAGCCACTACGGAGAGAGCTCACGAAGAAGAGGGCTAGGAGGAGGCTGTTGCTGCTGCCGCCACAAAGAATAGCCGGGGATGTGCCGCCGCTGCCGCCGCCAGCTCTTGAAGAAGGGGCAACAAGAGCGCTGGGACCATGAGGAGGTCGCTGCTCAGATTTGCTGCAGTGGAGAGATGGTTCGCAGAGAAGGGGCACGGGACGAATCGAGGGTTTGTGCCAGTAGGTAGCGAGATCGTTTTCAAAAAAAAAAGGGGTATACACCACTTTTTTTCGTTACAACGTGATAACCGTGAAAACATTTTTTAAACATAAAAATAAAAAGTTCGACCAAACGTAATCCCAAGACCTCTTTCGTTACAATTTTCAAAAGAAAAAAAAAACGTACGTTATCACGCAACCAAACACCCCATTAATAAAGTAATTTAGATATAAATTTCTGTAAACTAAGTAAATTACATATAACTCGTATATATATATATTATATTTCCATTTTATTTTAAAAATTACATATAAATTTTTAGTCATTATTGTCGCGTTCTAGACAGGGTTACAGAAAAGTTTAACGACAAAAGAAAAAAAAAATCCTTAAATGGTTTTGTAAACATATGAATAATATCAAATGCCAGTATTTGTCAATATTTCAAAATATATACAAGAGGTTTCAACGAGCCAATGTATGTATAAACTAAATAGTTCAATGTAACGTAATCACTACACAAATACTAGCTATCCGAAAAATTCTTAAGAATAATTAGAATGAGTTATACTATCATTGCTTGATAAATTTACCATAAATCTTATTTACTTGCAGTGCTAAATATCAAATGTAGATAACAGTAACGTTCTCCACAAAAACAAACAATAATATGAGAAGACAATTATCCATCGAACAGATTCAAAGATAATTAATTTAATTATAAGTTAAGCATACACATTATTTTATATTTCTACATAATTAGAAGGCAGATAAATTTACATATCAATACAACTAATTGAGCTTTTAATTATTATCTTCTAATCAGTATAATTGAGTCAATAAGATTCATGCAAACGTACGTATTGACTTAGAACAAGTATTAGGATAATTAAAATGCACGACATAAATATAATTCACACAAATAATGACATCATGCTTACAAAACTTATACTAGAACCATATAACTATCGTATAGTTAAACTAAATATTGATTGTACGTAAGTTGTGGTGTGCTACTTCGGATAAATCTGGTATTTGATTTAATTTTAATCCTCGCTACCACGAGGGTGACTAAAATAGTTTGATAAAATTCGGAAAACACATATCACAAGAGCAACAAGGAGTTCAAGTGGGTTTACTCGTCGAAGGCATTGAAGAAGAAGGCGGGGTAGAAAAGGCGAGCCGGGAAGACTGAAGAGGTTGGTGGTGCGGCAGCCACCGACGGATCGGGCGCGGCGACCACTTGCGATGCTCTGGCATCGCTGGACTGGAGGAAGAAGGTCGTCGTCATTGGAGTGAAGAACCAAGGAGGAAGAATAATTAATGGTGTGCTCCATCGGCTCCGGGAGCGATGATTCTTCAAGACGGACACCACGTCGGTGACCAGAGGATCCTCCTGATTGTCGTCGTCGCCGCCGCCACCGAACTTTCTGAGAAATCGGGGTTGAGCTAAGGCATGCTTCTTCTACCACCTCTCGCCTAGAGAAAGAGGGCAAAGATGGCTTAATCGGGTTCGAAGGGTCATCAAGTCTTGAGACAGGTGGGCTCCAACGAAATTGGGTAGAGTTTTACGGGTTATCAGGTTTACCAACAACAAAAATTTCGGGTTAACTTAGACCCGAAGTGATGTTAAGATTTTCGGATACGGGTCAGATTTTGGATCCCGCTACCCCATTTACAGGTCTAGATATCACGTAAAACTTGATCCTTGTGCAGGTTGTGGGCTTTGTTTCCCTCTTCACGTATATCCATCGTTTGCTACAGAAAATTCTACTCTCTAGCTAGCTATACATTGTAAGATGATTCGCTCACACAGCGCTAAACATACCGATATGATCATATAGTTTTTTTTTTGTAAGAATTCATTTGTAAGAATACAGTTTTTTTTCCCTCTTCAATGAGTACATGGGGTGTGGTACGTCAACTGTAATAACGATCAGATGAGCTCAGCGCAGGCAGGACCTCCTCCTCCATCTTCTTCTTCGTCAGGGTGGTGGTCGAGAGATATCAGGCGAGGCGGATGTCGAGCCGGCGGAGCCACACGGAGTGCAGGACCATGTGGAAGGCGTCAAATCTCCTGGCCGGCTGGTCGAGCAGGAAGTGCCGCCGCACCGCCCTCACGTTCTCCCTCAGCCGGCGGTACTCCTCCGCCGGCACCGCCGCGAGAATGCTCCGGAGCCGGGGGATGTCCGCCACCGCCAGGCTCACCGAGAACGTCTCCCAGCGGAGCACGTCGCTGAAGGGCAGCACGTAGCCCTCCGAGATTATCACCGGCACGCACTCGGCGTAGATGGCCTCCACCACCCTGGGGCTCGCCACCTCGTACCCGCTCGGGCACAGGCAGAACCTCGACTCCAGCAGAAAGTCGTAGTACTCGTCGGCGCCGGCGCCGGCGCCGGGGAGGTACTCGTAGACCCGCACGTCGCCCGCCCTGCCCTTCCAGTGCCGGTAGAGCACGGGCCGCACGGGGCCGTGGTCGCCGCCGGCGAAGAACGCGAGGATGGGGCGGGCGGCGGGATCCGCCGGCCGGCGGAGGAGACGCTGCGGCATCCGACCGGTGTAGAGGTTGATCTCCGGCAGGCTGACGTCTCTTCGGGGTTCGAAACCCTCGGAGGTGTTGGCGTTGCAGAGCACCCTGATGGAGTTGGCGAAGAGCTGCGGGTGGGCTCTGGAGACGTGGGGGCCCTGCTCCGTCACCGCGGATTAGGTCAGAATGAAATGTAATTATTTATTAAATACTTTACTGTTAAAACTACCCTATTTTCTTAGAAAGTGAAATTTTCAAAAGTTTAGGACAACTGTATCGACGAATATCTGCCTCACCATCATTTTTGAAATCTATATACACATTTATATATATATAGTGACAGGATATATATTAATGAATGCTCAGTAAATATTCAAACTATCAGTATTAATATTGAAACTTTTAATGTAAATAAAATACGGTACGTAATAAAGTATCTGCTTGTATTAATTTTGACGTTGATACTCAATCTTTTATAGATACATCGATATCAACATAACATTATTTTTAATATTCTACAACCAGCTGGGAGAGTGGCTTTTGTCTAGGTTCAAATCTTAGGGATAACACGATTTGATTTTAATTTTTTTTAAAAAATTAAACTAAACTGAACTGGCTGCTCATACCAAATCGAGTCGATCTTTACCTAGTTTGGTTTGATGAAAACTAAATAAATAATTAAAATTATTATTTTGTTATACGTATACTCAAATTTGTAGACTTTAATTAGAGTTTGAAAAAAAAAATCTGACTCCCCCTCTCGAAATTTGACTTTCAAACGAATATACCAATTTTAAAAAACAGAATATTTTGTATATGACCTTTAATTTTTTAAAATATATTAGTTCAAATAAAAGAAAGTATCTATCCCGGTGCTGTTTGCTCACCCAGTCGTGGCAGGAGAGCATGAAGTGGTCGGCGCCGGCGGTGCGGTTCCAGAAGGGGTGGCGGGCGGCGACGACCCGGACGTAGTCGGCGGCGAAGCGGCGGAGGGGAGTGTGGTCGTACGTCCCCTGCTGGTAGATGAACTTCACCATCATCGACACGCTGAAGGGCAAGAAGAAGAGATGGGCCTTCGAGGGGTCCTCCGTGAGGAAGCCCGGCCGCCGCCGCCGCCGCCTCCTGCCACCGCCCCGGCGGCGGAGCCTCTCGAGCTCGTGGATGAAGTGGCCCTCGCTGGTGTATATGTTCTTGCAAGGCCCGTCGTGCACCAGCGGCGGCTCTCCCTCCTCGTACACGTACACCTTGAATCGCCTCTCCATCTCAAGGTAGCTCCTAGAAAATTAGGTCAATCTCTTTCGTATAAATATTGAAGAGATAATGATGATTTAATACATTTGAAAACATTTATCATTTTTTTCTTATTTATGTGAGAAAGACTGACATAATTCTTTCACGAGGTCTTTTTGAGAGGATCCGATCTCATGCCGGGCAAGAGATCATATCGACTCTTCGAAAAAATGGAAGAGATTACACTGATGGACGGACTTTTATTTTTTTTTCAAATTACAAGAAAAAACACAATATATTTTACCATCAAAATAGAACTGCTTGAGTCGAACTTTCGAGCAAAATGTTAACTTTGAAGTCGGTGACTGACTTGTAAAAAAAAATAGTATAATCCTTAAATTAGCATCACAAAGTGGAACACTAACTTTTGAAGTGGGAACTCACTCAGACCTTCACGGGAGAACACGAAAAATATCTTAAGTCTAATCACATAACTCCGAAAGACTGCACAAAACTTATCAATATCTGTCATTTTAAATAAAGTAGAAATATATAACTCTAATTTCAACAGTTTGCTCGAATCGAGCAAAATGTTATTCTTGTAAATTTTTTTTACGTGTTATATTTTGAAATTTGAGAAAAAAAATGTGTCAGTTAAAAAAAAACCTGACTATAGTAGAGAACCAGTCTGGATCATGATCATGATGCATGAGTATGATCCTCACCTTTCTCTCCGCAGAGCTATAATGGGCAGCAGGAGCAGCAGCTCCTCCTTAGAATGCAAGCATGCAGGGGAATGAATAAACATTATGGGAGGCCCCCCACATGTGCTCTCGTGTCCTCTTCTCTTCTCTACAGATCCATCGTTCATTCACGAGTTTGCTTGTTCATTAGATTGTAATTAAAATTGTGCAAAACAGTGCTGTTGTTCTATTTGATGGTACTTTTAGTTGTTGTTTTGATGCAAAATAGTGTATTTTGATCTAATGATTTTGGTTCTAGAGTACACAAGGAGGGGGTGATATATATATATAGCTGTAAAGTCATCTTAATTCTCTTGCTTTGTTTTTCATATTTTTACAAAGTTAACCAAACAAAAATCTCTTATTTTAAAATAAAAACATTATTTCTGAATGAGTGATTTTGGAGAGAGAGTAGATACATCGTTATTCACTAAATATAGTTACTTGTATCTAAAATGATTTTATTTGAGACTTGACAAAAAAATAGCTAGCGTATCTTCTCTTTAAAGGAAAGCGGCATGGCCGTCTCGAGGAAACCACTAGGCATGCCGCGGCTCACGATCGACGGCCAGCCGCCGGCGACCTTGTAATCGTCATACATACCTGTAGAACGCGGCGGCGTTGCGATAAACCTCACCGGCGGGCAGGAAGTCGTCATCCTCTCCTCCGTGCCCTCGTCGGGACGACGACGACGACGAAGAAGAAGCATTCCAGGCAGAGGCACGGGCAGCAGCACGGCGGATGGAGGCCCGGGCCTTAGCCAGCCCGTCCTCCAGCACAAGCAGGCTGGCATCATCGCGACCCGGCGCAGGCGCCCTCGGGCGCAGAAGAGAAGACGGAGCAGACGGTGCGGTGAGAAGAGATGGATGACGGGAGCCGGAGAGGAAGAAGATGGTGGTTGGCAGCAGGAGGAAGAGGAGGAGCAGGAGGACCGCCGGAGCTACCCTCTCCATCTTAGTTGCAGTCGCGGGAGAAGAGGGGGCGGCGGCGGAGGATGTCCAGCACTGCCGAGTCGCCGGATTTTGGTGGCTCTGTCTGGCTATAAGATGCGTACGGCGCCTCGGCGCGCGCTGGGCGTGCAAGATACGGCAGCGGTTGGTGGCGCAAACGAAGCAATACATTCCAAACTCGAAATTCGGCTCGATAAAAATGACTAGACTCGTTTATTATGTTAAATAAATAAATGTAAGTAAAATATAAAATATGAGTCGTTTAATTTGAACAGATTCTTACTCAATTCGATAAATTTGCGATCAACTCGATTAAATATTATATTATATATTTATTTTTAAAAATTAAATTATGATAATTAATAATTATATATTATTACTTAAATATAATAAATAATTTAAAATTTAAGTTTAACTTTATATTGAGTTTCGTAATATACTAAATCTAGAGTTTCACAAATGACTTTTTATTGATTTTAAATTTTATAAATGACTTTGTATATAGCTTAAGTTTGAATGCGAATTGAATTTTAGTCTAACTACTACTCGAGTTCGAACTCGTCTCAGCTCGATTAATAAATGAATCAAGCTTAAACAAGGGTTCCACATAATCGCTAAAACTTGAGCTCGAACTCGAACTCATGTAAAATAAATGAACCGAGCTTGAACACCATACTATCCGGCTCGACTCGACTCGTTTACACCCCTAGCAGAGATATACCAAGGAAAGGAGAGAGTACAATATTAGAGGGATCGGGTCGGGTCGAGATCTTCCCGTCGAGCCTCGGATCTCACCGTCGGGACTGAAATCCGAAAGTCTACTTGCACAGGGGGCGTGGACTATTAGGTTGGGTCTTATTTGAGATTATTTTTTACCTAAGATCTCGAACCTACCAAACAGAACTGGGTTGATTCGATTTGAGACCAGAAGTTGATTATTTACATATATGTTAGTTATAAATTATTAATTAAATATTATTAAATCATAAATATTATTTTTATTGACAATATAATATTATTTGGTCAGCTTTCAGCTTAAACTCTAATAAATAGTCTATCTCTCTCTCTCTCTCTCTCCCCCCTCCAAATTGTCTATCAGCACATGGAGTCATGATTTCTCACCTCCAAAACGCATGAGCACTTCAGTTTTTCTGTCTTATTTATTTAGTTATGAGTGAATAACGTTGTTTGTTTTAGATCAAATTATCTTGCTTAATGTACTTTCCTTCTATATTGTGTTATTGTGACTATTATCGTTGCAGACTGTTTGTGTTTGATGTTTAGGCGACTTTTTTTTCTTATATTTGGGTCTTATATTTTTAAAATGGTGATGATTCCGTACGTTTAATCATTTATAAATGATAACTCGACTTATTAAATTATAGCATTTATTTTAAATTAGAGTGCCTTCTTTGTTGCTTTCCATTTAAATTTTATTTAAACATGAGCATAAAATACTAGTAAGTATATCGTAAAATTTTGAAGTGTTTGAATGTTCAATCATTTTTAAAGTGTTTGATGTTTAGGCGACTTTTTTTTCTTATATTTGGGTCTTATATTTTTAAAATGGTGATGATTACGTACGTTTAATCATTTATAAATGATAACTCGACTTATTAAATTATAGCATTTATTTTAAATTAGACTGCCTTCTTTGTTGCTTTCCATTTAAATTTTATTTAAACATGAGCATAAAATACTAGTAAGTATATCGTAAAATTTTGAAGTGTTTGAATGTTCAATCATTTTTAAAGTTTTTACATGCATTATATCGCACACATTTTTTTTTAACTCACGCTAGTCAAGACCAGACAAACGCCAACCAAATGTTTCAGCTACATATTCCGAGCTTTTGTCCCGTGTCGGCTTACTAGTTGTTAGGTCAAATCGAACAGCGCCATGTTCGATTGCATGGCAAATTGTTTTTTATTACAAAAATAACTTGCTGAGAAAGATATTTAATAATCATTGTAAAATATGTTCTCAGAGAGAGTGAGAAAAAAACGAGGTGGGACTCGCACCTCTCCTTTTTTAATTAATTAAGCTTGATCTCCACTGTTTTTTGTGACCACATCGCGTCAACCACGATAACTGCCCTTAACTAGCTTATATTTTACTTCAATTTAACTTTAATATCAAGAAAGTGTATAAAAATTATTGGGCAACCAAAAACCCTATCGGGTGACGAGAGCGAACCGTCATGAACATTCCTGTTACACAAGAGTGGGGTCGAAATTTCCTCAATTATGAACATGCGCATAAAAGACCCGAAATGCAACCAAAAGGGCTGGCACCGCCACTCGATTGAGCAAAACGCAAGAGGGCATGTCTCTGCTTACATGAGGGTTTATTTGCTTCAAGTGTGGAACATTCAAGTTAATGCAACATCAATTCCCGTATTCGTGCCTAGTAGATGAATAAGCTATCTCATACACATACATCATCCACGCATCATGGTAATTCTGTCGGCCGTGCAGCGGCGTACTCCGACACTTCCGTTTCAGCAAGATACATGAAATTTAAATAAAATACTTATGGAGGAGCGAAACAAATTGATACCCACTCAACTCAAGGCCTGTCAGGGCGTCAGAGAAGAGGAACATCAAAAACATCCATACGAGAGCATGCGCGAAGGAGAGATGTGGATCTGCGTACTCACCGCCCCAGTAAATCTGACCTAGAATACTGTTCTGTCCAAGATAAATAGTCCTTGTCAGAACAGAAGACACCTAAAGACTACTGAACTTTCAGTTGCCTTGAGCTAAGATCTGCAAATCAGCAGCTATCGTTGTCTCAGAGAGTACGACCTAGAACCATTTTGCTGATAAATGAACACTGTACAAACCCTTTTGCTGCAAGTCAGACGATGCAGTTTTTGAAGCAAGAAGTATCCAGGAGCTCATTTTTGTTCCATGCAGATGTTGACGGCTTGACGCTTTATAGGGTGGCTTCACACGGCAAGTTCACCTTGAAGGCTCCTAGTCATCTTGGATGATCTCGGTGTCATCTTACGCCAGAGTTTCAACTCTCTCACTTTCAAGCTTCATTTTTCCTGATATTCCTGTTCTCTAGCACAATCGGAAGGCTGGGAACCAGAAACGGAAACATCGACAGCCTCAGCCTTGAAATCTTCTGCTTCCAAAACATGATCTTCATCTATTGAAGTTCTAGGATATGAGGAGGCTTGTACCCCAAATTCAATGCCTGAAGATGCAATTTCTTTGGTAGCAGTTTCATCTATTTCATTCTCAGTGATTAGGTTTGCGGTATCTTTGATATCATCTGTACTGTCTCCGTCATAACCGTGCTTGGAACCAGAGCCATCAGCAGGCTCACTTTTGCAATCTTCTACTTGTAATATATGTTCATCGTCTATTGAAGTCCCAGCAGTTTCATTTATTTCATTCTCCGTTATTAGGCTTGTAATATCTTTGATATCATCTGGATTTTCTCCGTCGTAACCATGCTTGAAACCAGAGCCATCAACAGGCTCACTATTGCAATCTTCTACTTGTAATATATGTTCATCATCTATGGAAGTCCCAGAATATGAGTCCTGTATTCCTGCCTCAACGCCTGCACATGTATTATCTTTGGTTGCAATTTCACTACTTTCATTCTCAATTATTATGCACGCAATATCTTTGATACCATATGGATTTTCTCCATCATCGATCATATTAGACGCTGTAATAACAATGGACCCAGAAGATTGATGCACAATTTCCATTTCCATAGGAGATGAATTAACAAGTGAACTGCCAGTTTCAGTCTGAGTGAAAGCAGTAGCCATGTCAACAGCAGGGAAAGACTGAAACGCATCCCAATCATCATCACTGCCAACGTCATCCATTTCCTCTTTTCTGTCTTCTCCATTACATGAGAAGCAAGCAGAGTCTGGAGCAAGCTGCAGCTGATTTCGTGAAGTGTCAGTCTCCGTCTGAAGTTTCTTGACTGGCAAGCTAATGATGGGGGGTGAATTGCTAGCTTTCGTCACTGGTCCTTTCTGGTTTTGAGAAACCGAAAAGCGGATAATGTCCTGAAAATGATGTATGAACATGTTGGTTGATCACCCTTTCATGTGCTTCGATGGAATCAGATAAAGAAGCAAGGAAGAGCTAAATTTCAGTCAAAAGCATTCATCTTAATGTATTTACTATGCTATATCCTAAATTTAGAAAACATTGCAAGAAAAAGAAGCTCTCTGCATTTCTCTGCGCCCAATGATAATAGTTCCAACCATGTAACATATGACAGTAGAATACATACTATCACAGGTCAGCTAGTTCATCAAATCACCTGAAATACTTGTTTATGAGATGCAGGCATTGACAAAAGGATTTCTTTGACTGGTCCAGCAGTTGAAGGAACTTGAACAAGATGGGAAGTGAGCCTTGTAGTAATGGCCGTGATCTCATTGGCTTCCTGCCAATTTTAAATGGAATCACCGACAAAATCTTTCCATAAGAAATTACAAATCTAACTATTTTTACCTGAGAATACAGTTTGCTGGACGCTGAGAAGACCATAAATATTCCTTCCAAAAGCAAATGCACTGAATATTCTGAACATTCATTCACTTGGGAGAGGGTATGAAACAGAAGCAAGACTCTCAAACATTCTTCACAGACAATAACTGATTCCCTGCTGATAGGTTTCTGTTGTCATGAAGATGAATTAATCACTACACTATATATTGAATATCTCGATGATGAAAGATACATAGAACATATGCTACCTTCAATATATTTCGGATGATAAAAAAGATTTCCCCTAAAAGCTCCCCATAAAAGGAAAGAGAAAAAGTATCTTTCCTATCTAAGCCTTTGCCATGTTCCTTTTGTGTGATATTCTTCAGTACAAGCAGTCCGATTGCCTGAATCTGTTGACAGAAGCATACCACGAAATCAGTAGTTGCTTGTAACCAACAAGTAAGAACACATGGGTACTTCTGCCAAGAATACCTTTGGGTTCGTCTCTGTAAGAGTTGTCTTGAAACACCCAACACAATACTCATATAAAGATAAGAAAACACTATTATTGTCCTTTCCTCCACTAACCCAGATCTCATGAACTATTTTGGCGAAACATACCACTTCTTCCAGGCAGAAAGTAAGTCTTTTTGCTAGCAGTATCAATGAGTCATCTCTCTGATTATCAACACCATGCAATTCCTTGATGCAATTTTTGAAAAAGTTTAGAAGCACAGAGGCCCAACCTTCCAAAATCTTACAACCATCCTCATATGCAGCTCCATCTGTATATCATGCATTCCAGAATGAGGTCACTAAAAGACCTTTAATAGTTTCAATTGAAGAAGAAAATATGATTTCCTCAGGTAGTCATATCAAACATGGTTCAAGCACTAATAGCTATTATTTTTACCATAGCTATGTACTAATAATGATAGGAGTAGTACTTCGACTCTAGGGTCCGGTTTGGAACCACTGTAAGTTACACTGAAATACAAATAAGGAGTAGTTACACCAGTTTTGAGGCAATGTTCGGTTTGGCAAGTGGGTGTGGAAAGTGGAGTAAGAAAAAAGTCAATTCCACTTAATCTTGAGCAGTTTGGTTCTTCTTGAGTTGTTCCAAGAATAAGATGATTAATTATTAAAAAATATTAAATCAAATAATAATTCTTAAAAATTATAATAAATATAAATATATCATACAATTGTAGCATTAAAAGTTACTATTATGACAAATATTAGATGGAAATAAAATTAATCTAAAATATAAATATAAGTACAAATTCAAATATTTTACATCTACAAAATATATAAAAAGTAAATAATAGTATAAAACACACAAAATATAGATATGTACCTATAATATAATGTATATAAATAATTTATATATTTTAATGTATAATTTAAAATAGTAATACAACTTAATTTAAAATGTTTAATATTAATAAATAAATTTAATATTATATGTAATATTAATACATTATAAATTTAATTCAGTGTATAATATGTAAAATATTTAATATACTATCTTACCATAATTATGTACTATATAGCATAATTAAAATTAATGAAGCAGCATATAATATTAAAAAATAAATATTATAATATATAATATAAGGAGGTTTAAGGGGTGTTTAATTCATTTCATCTGGGAGGGTGGAATAAGTTACAGCCCTTATTCCATTGGATTAGCTGGAATTAGGGGTGTCACTGACACCCCCCTACCAAACTACCTACCATTAGATTAAGGGGGCACACATATAGTGGTGCTTAATCCCATTCCAAACTGGGCAAGCATTCTAATCATTCGCTTTTGGAAAAAGAGAAAAAAATAAAAATAAAACTGCAATCTGGAAAATGTTCAAACGAAAAAGCAACTTTTATTCACATGAAAAGCAACAATTTTAAATCACAAATATGTCAGCAGAGTTTTTTCATAAAATAATAGTATCCACAGAAGATCCACTTGATATTTCCTTACTACTCATTTTACAACGTTATTTTATATAAATGACAACTTTTGTTTACACTATAGCATGCAGCTGCACATACTGACAAGTAAAATATTGTGCATCTGACTAGCAAAACATTCATAAAAAAACATAAAATGTATAAGTCTATTTCCACTTGCATTTCCACTTCCAAAAAAAAACAATATGTTAAAATGAAACCACATTTTTAATATTCCATACAAAAAGCAGAAGCAAAGACATGCATTTCACCATTTGCCATGATTTGTTTAAATCCTACGGGGTCTTCATAAAGATAAATCACTCCATTGCCAGCACAATCGAACCACTGATTCAGACGGCATGATGATGGCCATAGGTTACAGTTGACCACGGATGAGCTGGTGAGTCTGACTAACCTCAGTGATGTTAAGGCAAATTCTAGACTTTATGACATACTAAACTCCCAGATACCGCCAAATGACCCCAATGTGCACATCCACCTAATAGCCATCCTAAAGAAGCAAAAAATAACAAAAAAACATTAAAATATGAACTTTGACAGTTTGACCATTTGGATCAAGTGAGAAACTGATCCAGAACAACATGAAGGAGCCAGGCTAAATGCTGCAAAAGTGAGATTTGAACGCTAAAAATGAACTAAAACAAATTGAAATGAAGCAAACTGGGCTTAAACACGTCTGAAATCGGCCTGAACCAGCCTGAAGGGTGGAACCGGTGTTGAGCCAGCTGAACTAGGTCTGAACCTGGCTGTAAACCGGTTGCGAGCTGGTTGGACCAGCCAGCTGGACTGGTGCACTTAACATCAGGGGGGGGGGGTTGTGGCTGGTGCTAGCTTGCTCCAGTCTGATTGGTGCAGTGAAGTTGGCTCAGGTGTGAAGGATCCCTCAGACCTGGATGGGTGGACCTAAAGGCATGAAATGCTCCTGATGGCGCTACCCCTACAAACAGTCAAACGACTGTTCGTCGTCCTCATCACTTGCCAGAAAGCAGGGGATATGGCGCAGAGACCCTGCAGCAATGCAGGTGGTGACAACGGGTAATCTCACATGCTGAGGAAGGTTTAGAAGGTAATGGAGATGGTGTAAGTGTCTGGTGGTGGAGGAAAGTCATATGCAACATTGTTGGAGGGCTGCAGCAAATCCGGAGAGGAGCCAATGGGGGAGGGATCTTCGGATGCTGGGGGGTGATATGGAGATGGAGATTGGCAGGAGTGTGGAGGTGGATCTAGTGTTTCCAGAGACGACTGGGAGCAGCAGTGCTCTTGCATGAAGGGGCCTGGACGAGGAAGAGCTGCGCTGTCGAATCTGGAGCACACCAGACTGATCAAGGACCATTGAGCAGCTGATTAGATGACTATGGGGTGCTGTTGGAAAGATTCCAGAGTTGCTGATGGATTGGCTGGGCATTCCAGAATAGTCGATGGTGTGACACTGGTTGCTGTAGGTTGGATGTGACAGCTGAAGCAATTCCAGAGTTTGCCAGACTTGCTGTGTGCTGACAAGGTCGATGAATGTTGCCGAGACAGTGTCCAGGATGCTCGTTGTGATGGAGACGAAGAAGGTGATGAAGGATCGTCTGAACCTATGTAACCGGAAGGGGGAAGGACTTGGAAGCTGATAGTGATAGGAGGGGGTGGAGGGGAAGGCTCTGTGGCTACTGGCTAGTGAATGAAGATGAAAACTGGCCTCCTGCCAGGGGTGTAAAGAAGCCGGCCTCCTACTGGTGGTGAAGAAACTGGGACTCCCAAAGGTGAAGGGTATCAGGGCCAATCCCCCTCCTACGCACAAAATCTGCGCCCAAGGGGGTCCTTCCAAAAAGTCTTCTATTGTTCCATTAATTCCATCTGATGGCCTCTTTATATAGAGAACCATTTTTTTTTTTTGCAAAAAGATCATGTGAAAGAAGTATGTACAAACAATTCCTTCTAAGGACTGAACTGTAAAAAAAACTCAAAATGAACAAAATATTTACAATCAAGTCCTAAATGACTGAAATGCAAAAAGCCCCAAAGATCTAGCCGGATCCCCATCAGAAAGGCTTCTCCCACGAGATAACTTCAGTGATTAGAAACAGAACCTTCAACAAAAATTACCTTCGAACATACTTCTGAAAGTTGGGGCAATCTTGTGAAGAAAAGCAATCAATCTAGACATGCACAACTCAGAAGTTGTTCTTTGAAGACACCTGTAAGCTAGGGACACAAAAGCCAGCTTCAGTTTCCAATGCCCCTGTTATACAATAAATATCCTCAAGTGAATAAGAATACTAGAAACACAGCATCAATAGTACTAGACCAGCTGACCTTGATTATTTTAGTCATGGTATGCCGGGTCGGCGACCCGGTCGCCCGGGTCGCCCGACCCGGCCGGATTCCGGGCCGACCGGCCCGGAATCGACCCTGCCGGGCCGACTCCAAGCCGGCCCGGCAGGGGGTCGCGCGACCCGGCGACCCGGTCGGCGACCCGGCCGACCGGGTCGCGCGGTACTTTTTGACCGCCGCCCCCCCCACTAACAGGTTAGTGGGGGGGTTAGTGGGGGGGGGCTTTTCCCCCCCCACTTAAGAGAGTTAGTGGGGGGGACTTTTCCCCCCACTAACCCTCACCATTTACCAAAATGCCCCCCCCTTGGGGGGCTATAAATAGCCCCCAAGGGGGAGGGTTCAACTCACTCCAAGTGGAAGAACTCCACTCCAAGGGTTCAACTCTTTCGGTCTTCTTCCTCTCCTACTGATCACTTTTTCGGTCTCCCCCCTCCTCACTGATCACTCTTTCAGTCATCACCGCTCAACGGCTCGTCCCTCCACTCAGTTCTCACCCCTCGCTCGGATAGTTTCCGCTCCACCTAGTGTCGTTCACACCCTTAAAGCGTTATTTTCGACACTGTCAAAGCGGTTTCTTTGTCATTCTAAATTTTATTTCGTGTTATTTATTGTGTGGATTATTTTTCTAACATGTCTTCCCCAAGCCGTGAGACTTCCCGCTCCACCCGGAATGACCCAGCTTGGCTCCATTGCACGGTCGTGTCAATGGAGCAAAGGAAAGTAAAATGCAAGTATTGCGACAAAGTTTTATACGGTGGAACTTACCGGCTAAAGCATCATCTAGCCGGTATCAAGGGAGATGTTGCACCGTGCACACGGACTCCGCCTGAGGTAAGAGCCCAATTTAGACAGCATCTTCAATCCTTAGAAAGATCCAAAGGAGCTTCAAAGAGGCATCAGGACACTGTGCGCGAAGAAATTGCGGAACCCGCAAGACGTTCGCTACACATATACGGCACCGGACAAGAGAGACCAGAAAAGTAGTATCAGACGTCGGATTGACTCAGAAAAATTGGACACAATTGACGAGACAAGGGAAGATACACCGGAGCCTAACATCCGAGTGCAATATCAGACGTCGGATGATTCAACTTCAAAAAGTAGTAGTGACGGAGATGACAACACGTACAGCAGAGGCAGAGGAAGCACCGCCGGCACCACTTCTGGTCAAGGGAGAACCAATCCACAGACACCCCCTTCACAGCAACAGCCGCATTTTACGGAAGAGGAGCAGTTTACCCACGCAACACAAGATTATGACCACGGGGCAAGACAGCATGGGTATGGTGCAGAGTTAGAACCATCACAGGGTTCTTGGTGCCCATCTTATCAAGGACAAGATTATGGGATGATGCTGCCTTCATTAGATAGTTCTAGTACGTATTCATATGATAGTTATGGTGGTTCTTTTTCCAATTATCGTAGGACAATTGTACGAGGCGTGAAGAGTATAATCGGTTGTCTATATGTTTAATGCGTCGTACTCTTCCTCAATGTCATGGGCGGAGTACATACATTATGTAGAAGAACAATTTAATGTAATGTTTGAATGAATGTTGAATGAATCTTGTTAAATCACATCTCTTATTCTTAAAAAATTTCTGGGTATTTTTTCTGATTTTTTCCTAATTTTTGGGTATTTTTTATGATTTTTTCATGTTTTTTTTGTTTTTTTTAAAAAAAAAATATTAAAACCGACCCGGTCGGGCCGGGTCGCGACCGGGTCGGCGACCCGGCCCGACCGGGCCGGGTTGGGGGCCGGCCGACCCGCGGCCGACCCCCGAGTTATCCTTCCTTGATTTTAGTAACAAATCCTGTAAAATGTATTAAACATGAATAATTTAGATTATTGATCAATCTTTACCTTATAATCTGATTGCAGTAGAAGTCTCTCAGCTGTATTCAGTGTTGGGAAGATCAAACTTCCCACAGGAATGAAATCATGACAGAGTAAATTGTACCTGGATGTGCGGTAACATTTAAAATGGTAAAAAAATGGATAGAAATATTCTCGGCTGTAAACAGATGTTGAGTGCTCAGAAAAAACAATGAATATTAAATTACACTTCTCTAAAATAACAAGGGATTAGGTAAATTAAGTTTCATTGATGAGAAGCTCCTCTTTAAATGATTTGCCTTCATTGCCAGAACAATTACCTCAAACATGTCCTGTAGATATATTTTATACATAGTTCTGTTGCTAACAAAAATAAACACTCTGAATCCAGGAAAACACGGGGGCAGAACTTCAAAACCTGTTCATCGAGCAGAAATGAAAAGTATTAGCAGGGACAAGATGCTGCAGCTTACATGGAAAAGTAGAAAGAGAAGCAAATACCATGCAGGTTGCATGAGCATCGTTAAGCATACAAAACTAACACAATAAGCCTAGCATAAAATGATATATACTTTTAAATTTAATATCCAAAAAGACATCCATGGTGATAACAAGCAAATAACAAAGAGAAACCATTTCCAAGATATGTAGCAAAGTACACTAAGAAACATGCCAACAGACCATAAACAGATGATTAGACAACTCTCCTAAGCATAGTTCGCAGAATTGACCAATCCAGATCGGCATCGGCCCCTGCCGATCTGATTTCAGCTCAGAAGGGCCAATCCGGAGCTGACTCCCAGAGGAATCGACCTTGGATCGGCCAATTGTCGTAGGATTGGATTGGGAATTGGCGATCCAGGTAATTCCCCGGGGCTTGGAAAGATTGAAATCAGGCCCAATTTCAAACTGATTTTGGTAAAATCGGGGTTGGAACTGACCCAATCGGTTGATTCCAGACCGACTCAGGTGATTCCACACCAGAATCAGCCCCAAACACTGCGTTGGCTACGCTATGCTGCCACAGTGGTGGTCTTCTCCTCACTAGAATCGGTCCCAAATGCCGCGTCAGTGGCGCTGTGCTGATGCAGTGGTCTTCTCCACCCCAGGGAAGACGACCTTACCGGGTCCGTCGAGTCCGTTAAGGCAACACCACCTTATTGGGTCTTGATGGACCCGATATGGAGGATCCGGTCACTTCGGTACACGGTAACCACATCTTTCTCTATCAGGCGGGGAAGACGCAATGGTAGCAAAGTGCTGCTGCGGCACCTTTTAGGGCCCACTCTGGGGCCGATTTCAGCCCCAAAATAGCCTAGATAGTATCGGAATCCGATCTAGGTTCTTTTTTGTAGTTTTTTTCGTTTTTATGGCATTTTTAAGAACTGATCAGGACCAATTCCAGATTGGTTTTCTCTTGAAGAATCGACCTAGCCCAATCTGGATTGGGACCCACCGATCTAGGTCCTAATTCTAATCCCACGATCTTTGCTTCCAAGTGTTCAACGGACTTAAGAAAGGACATCACAGGATACTGAGATGATGAAGTGATGAATAAATGCAGCACAAGTGAGCATGGAATAGTAAAAACAAATTGGGCTATTTGGAAACAGATAACAACATGCAAAAAAAAAATATTTCTTACCTCAGAAAATAAGGGTATGGCGAAATTATCCCATGTTTCTGTCATGCAATCACCATGAACAAGGACCTGCAACCATGTAAAGAACCTTATCACACACAAACAAAAAATGATCATGCGATCAACATTAACAAGCACCTGCATGGCTGCATCCATGTAAAGAACCTTAAGCATACTAACTGACACACCCTGACTCTGTGAAGGACTTGCAGCAAGAAACTCAAAACGATCTTCCATCCTGTTAGATATCGATAATTGTATACAAAGGCCCTTTATAAAGAGGGTAATGAAAAATTCTAAAAAATACCCTCACAGATGCATTGAATTGCCTAGATATTCCATGTTTTACAAAACATGCCTTGTATCCACTATCCTAATGCCTATCCTAAATGTAAAAACCTTGAATTCCTTTTAAAAAATAAAAAATAGAAATTGAGTCACGGAACATCTAAGAAAATAGGTGGTATCCTATAAAAGTATTAAATAGTCCGGTGATATTTATGACATTATAGAACCGAGATTCAGGTTCTGTAAAAATTTGTTTTTGATCTCTCTCTGTCAGATAGTGCGAATATCCGACATTAATTATGTCGAACAACCGCTTGAAGGCTCATGATAAACCACCATAACAATCTATTGGGTAGAGGGTGCACATCCACATAAAACATTGAACTCGAGGGCTGTAGCCTTGTGGGCCCTATAAGATGCAAAAAAGTTGTTTAATGTTTATTTGAGATTATTTTATTTAATTTGAGAGTGAGTCGATCTTTATATTTTTATATTTGTTAGTAGAGTTTGATTTATTTAACTTGAGAGTGAGTTTCTAATTGATGAAATTTGAGAATACCTTGACAAGAAACTTGAACGATAGAGAACTGTATTGGAAGTTAAAGGGTTCAAGATTAGTAGAATGAAGACGGAGTATGTGCACTTCAAATTTAGCGAAACTTCAAGAGTTGAAGAGGTCAAAGTAATCTTGGACAGAAAAGTCCTCGCACCGGGTACTCAATTCAAATATTTGAATTCAATCTTATATATGGATGGGGAATGTGACGAAGATGTCAACCATAGGATTACAGTGGGATGGCTGAAATGGAAGTAGGCGATGAGACTTCTATGCGACCATAAAATCCTGGTAAAATTGAAGGACAATTCTATTGTACGGCTATAAAACCCACCATGCTCTATGGTAGTAAATGTTGGGTAACTAAGAAAAGTTATACTGCCAAATTGAGTGAAGCTGAGAAGCGGATGCTACGGTGAATGTGTGGCTACAAATGGATAGATAGAATCCGCAACAAGTGTATCAAGGATAAAGCGAGAGTTGCGAGAATCAAGGATATTGTAAAAAAGGAAATATTTCATTAGATTGGACATATCAGACGGTGCTCTTTTAAAGTGCCTGTCAAACAAGTCGAGACATTGATGTTGTTGGCACATAAGAGGTGGAGAGATAGGACCAAGTTAACTTGGTGTAGGCGTATCCAATATAACTTAAAGAAACTAGAAATATAAAATGAGTTAGTGAAAAACCATGGTGAATAGAAAAGACGAATTTATGTAACCGGCCCCAATCATTTGGGACTGAGGCCTTGAGTTTGAGTTCGAGTTGAGTTTGATTTATTGAATTTTGGTATGATTGGAATAATGTTGTTTTAATCTGAACTTTAACAAGTGAGTTAAATATTTATGATTTAATTTCACTTGAGTGACGTGTCGATTGAAATGTTTTAAATATCTTTATTATGTCGATTTTAAATGTTTTGATGTCGACTTGGATATGTTCGACATATTTTAAGTGTTTTGAATATGTTTTTGAGATTTAGTTTGAATTTCAGTTGGTTTATGATCTGATTTTTTTTGAGGTCTAGAGGACTGTTTTGGTCTCTTTTACATGTTTTTGGATGTTGTTTATTTAGTTTTCTTGGAATTTTTTATTTGTCGCTTAATTAAGAATTTAATTCCATTGAATTAAACGTATTTTAAGTGAATTTTTGTGTTGTTAATTATCTGATTTTGAGCATTTTCAGATCTAATGGAACGTATGTTGAATTCATTTTATCTCATTTATTTAGTTCAGGTTTGCATCCCATCTAGTTTGTTGGGTTATTGTTCGGTACTCGAACTCAATCATTCACATCAGTGCTTGAATGCTCTCTTCATTTCATTCCATGTTGGAGTACATCATGTTGGTGTCGTGAGCTGAAAGATGAAATCTAATAAGTGAAGGTTTTATTCTCCCGAGGTGTATTTTCATAAGTTTGAAGGAGAAATTCGACTTGCCACACCAAGGGAAGGAATCATCTGCAATGGAAGCGTACCCATGCCTACGTCTAGGAATGACTAACTAGGAAACCCCAAGTTCGCCATCTAATAGGGTGCTTAAATTTTGAGCTCACCCCTTATTTAGTTTTCATTTCGTCTTTTGAATTTTATTAAGTTTGTTTTTTTGTCCTAGGCCCATTTTTCTGGTTAAAGTCACATCAGTTTGGTTGGCTGATCTTCAAGTCTTATCGGGCTTGGCAGGCCTGTTTTGTGTTTCTTGGGCCCGATGGGCCTGTTTGGAGCCTTCCATCTCCTGCCATACCCCTGTTTAGACCAAAATTGAGGGTCCTCTTTTGTGCTGAAACATGACCTGTTTGACACAATTTTTTAAGGGGCTGGAATAGTGGGTTAGGTAGGTCGCAATAGGCTGTCTTGGAAGCTGGTTTGAATGACTGTGCAAGGGGAGATCCGGGTCTGTTTCAGGTGTGTTTCAAAGGGTGAAACAAGAGGCATTTTTGGGCCACAAGGGGGATGGTTTTGGGCTGCGAAGGGGCAAACTTGAGATCTGTTTAGGGATCCACAAAGGGAACTGTTTAATGGTCTGTTTGGGGTTGTGCAAAGGAAAGGATGAGGACTGCTTGGGAGACCACAAAGGGAACTATTTGGTGATCGGATTGGGGTTGCACAAAGGGCAGGATAAGGGGAGGCTGAAGGGACTGTCTAAAGACCTGTATGGGGGTCTGGACAGTGACTGAAAAAGGGCTGCGCAAGGGGCAGTTTAAGAGGTCAATGGTGCCCACTTGAGGGCAGTAACTGGACCTGTTTGAAGGGTCGGTATGGGTGGCAGAATGGTCCAAAGAGGGGTGCAGAAGGGACTGTAACATGGAGTTTAAGGGGTTGCTGCACGAGGGCCGAGAGGGGACCATTGGCAGGGGGTGCAACCGGGTCTGCTAAGGGGTGCTGCAGATGGCTAAAAGGAAGGCTGAACATAGGGTTTAGGGGTCTGCAGATGGCCGATGAGTGCTGCTAGGGGGGGTTCCCTTGTGTAGGCCAAGGAGAGGGTAGATGGCAGGCAGACAGGTGATCATGGGGCTAGAAGGCAACAATGACGGGGGCTTCATCTTCCTCCTTCCTGTACGCAGCAGCATGGAGGCAGGACAGCCTCAGCCCTCATGCTTGGTTGGATGTATAGCAGCAGGATGGGCCTTAGGCCCTCTCTATCTTCACAGCATTTGATGGGGGACAAGAATGACTAAACCGAATTTAAATGACTAAATGCTCAAACCAAATTTTAAACTAATTAAAACCAAGTAAAATAGCTAAACTTAACATTTATTTTGTCAAAATAAGCCACCGCGGTCAAGGCGCTCGGTTGGGAATGAAACTGAGGTGACATGGGCAGCTCCTCCCGATTGCAAGCGTGGGACGTGGCTCGATCAGGCTCCGTTGGCACCTAAAGAATCCATCTGGTGGCTGCATGATGGGTCACAGCGTGAAGAGGAGCACCGCATGTATGAGGATTATCCTGAGCAGAAGGGTGTTGTGGCGGTGTTGGAGTGCTGCTGGCGCAAGTTGACATGATTGAGAGAGGCTTCTAGATGCTCTGGCGAGCAGGGCTGGCGGGGCAGACTCATGGTGACCTGGCGTACCGCCGTGTGACCAGCAGGACCTGCTGGTGGATGGCCACGGACGTGTGCCAACGGAGGGAGTCATCCAGGAAACTTCCGGAGAACTCGCGAAGGACGGCGGGTGCTGGAGCTTCACACGGACGACGGCATTGCGACCGCGGAGCAGTCAGGGAGATCCGGAGAGGGCTGCTGTGCTGGAAGCTTGCAAAGAAGCTTCCGATCACGTTCCTTCTGCACCGTCGTCTATGAAGGAACATGAGTTGTTGCCGTCTTCAAACCTTCCGGGGATCGCCGGAGTTGAGGGAGGCGAAGTCGCCGGAGCAACTCCCATCGTCAACTAGATCGGAGGAAGACGGAGGGCGTTGTGATGGATCTGCCGGAAACGTCTTCCGGAGGGCAGAACCCAGGGATCACCGGGGTCTGCCTCCTGTGATGCATTCCGGATCTGGAGATGCCGAGTTGAAGTCAACATTGAAATCATCGAGATCGTTGATGAAGAAGAACCGAGAAGGTAAATAGGGAGGAACGGTTCGGAGACCAGAGGGTGAGGAGGGGATAGATCGGTCACCTGTCGAGGTTGGAGGAAGAGGAAGACGGTGCTCCTCACCGGGATTGAGGGAGGAAGAAATGCCGGCCACATGCCGGAGGTTGGAAGAGAAGGTGGTGCTCCATCGCCGGGGTTGGAGAAGACGGGGACTGCAGCCCCCTACGTGGGATGACACACCCGAAGGGCTTTCCAAAAATTAAACTTCGAATCAATTATCAACCAACCATCTAATATGTACATTGGATCCTCATTATATAGAGAATGGAACAAAAATTAAAGAAAAGACCTCCAACGTTTTTCTATTTACAAACTTGGACTGAAATTTTAAAAGAACCTAAAACATCTAAATTTCATCCCCATCATTCTCTCTGACCGGGAGAAAAACTTGACCTGGAGTTTTAGCTCTGATTTATGTACGATTGGGAACACCCAAGACTCGGCTCATGAGAACAAACTGATCCGGGCTCCGATACCAAATTGACGAGGGAGAAGAATGGCTAAACCGGATTTAAACGACTAAATGCTCAAACCAATTTTTAAACTAGTTAAAACCAACTAAAATGTCTAAACTTATCATTTATTTCGTCAAAATAAGCCACCGCGGTCAAGGTGCTCTGTTGGGAACGAAACTGAGGTGACGTGGGTAGCTCCTCCCGATCGCGAGCGTGGGGACGTGGCTCGATCAGGCTCCGTTGGTGCCTGAAGAACAGCCGATTCTATGAACAACTTAGGTTTGAAAATCATGGCTTGGAATGCATATAGCTCTTCCGATCCCGATGTGTAATCAGCCGATTCCAATCAAGATTGGCCGATTCTATGAACCATAGATTGTAGACATCTAAGAGTCACAACACGTACAACTATTGAAAAGGCCATCAGAGAGTTATGGGCATCCTGGTGCTATGGAACATACATATATATCTATAAGCCATCAAAGAACATTGGTCTTCTGGAGTCGGGACACATGTTTAAGGAGCCACATGCATTTCAAGGTATATAAGCATTACTGAGCTATCAATCTATAGACATTCCCAGGCAATTGGATCTATAAAAAACATTAAGTCATTAAAGAACAATAGGCATTCAAAAGCCATATTGATAGAAAGTGCCTTAATCACTTTCCTGTTTTGCCCTTAAGAGCCCATGTAGTCTGAGCAAATCAATGACCTAGTGGAGTTTTTAGAGACTTTGGGCACACATTGCTGTTAGGGGGCTTGGCCCTGGTATCCCCTATACACCCCCTTACTGGCCAAGAAGGTCTTCACCTTCTGGCTGGAGTGCCTTCTTCACCTCCTCCTCACCTATCGACTTCTGAGCCTTCCTCCTCCTCTACCTTCACAGGTTCTCCATTCTGATTCGACTCTTCTACGGCTGTACACAGTTCCGACGACACCATCGTCTGCATCGGCTAGGTCCTCCGGTTATCCCAGAGAAGCTCTTGTCCACTTTCTCTTGCAGTAGCACCAGATTCCCTCTCATGCAATCATCTGCAGCATCATCTGGCAAGTCTGGACATGTGCTGCCTCTGAGTCAACTTTCTGCAACATCGACGACACCCACAGGACCATTTGGTAATCCCTAGGCAACTTTAACTGACATCGATATCCTCAGTGCGTTGAAGCCATCTTGCTGACAGCTCCATCTGCCCAACACAGCAGTTGTGTGAATAGCACAGTCTAGCGTAGCTGCCTCCAATCGATTTCTTCTCCAGCTCCACAAATCTGTCAACACAGCACTGCCAGTCTCCACCAGATTCCCACCCAGCTCGCTGGTTCCCCGCATCTAAATCTTCATCCATAGTCAAGAGTCTCACCTTCTTTCCCTCTGCATCTGGCTCCAATTCTTCCACCTCCACCTTCGGTCCTGTCGGAGATCCCACAACCACTGGTTGGAGCCCCTCGCCACTCTTCGGCACTGCATGACACACCGAACCTTCCCTCCACATGGCCACCTCAATCAAACGCGCCACCCACAATCGTTGTCTGCACCTTCCCCTGTTCCACCGTTGTCTCCTGCTTCCATGGGAAGGAGATGAACAGTGTTGCACAAAAAAACTTTCTTCATGAAGACATCAGGGCTACAATAGCGTGGCCTCCTTGTCTCTAGCACCAGGTCACCCAGACAGCTTCCCATGTGATCGAACCATCTCCTGCACTCCTTGGCACAAGCCACAACTCTGACACCTGACGTCCTTTATGTGCACTGAATTCTTCCTGCCGTTCTCACACTTGAGCTCGTTCTTTTCAGAGCCATCTTCACAAGTCTAAGCCCAAAGCCCCATGGTGCGATTGAGCCTGCCCAGTCCAGATGGTCTGGCTGGTTCTGGTTAGGCCAGCAGCCACCCAGTCCCAATGGATTCACTCTCGGCTCAGTTAATTCCTAACTGGTCTAGGCCAGTTCGACCTGGTTCAGACTAGTTCACTTAACTTGAGATCAGTTTGAGCCCAGTTCGATCAATTTTCAGTCATTTCTACTCAGTTCTAGTCATTCTAGCGCTATACTCTGGTTTTTTACAGCTTTATCCCACATTAAATATGTCACGTATAGACATATAGCCATGAAGAGCTTTAGACATTTAGAAGCCATAATACATGTATGGGCATACAAAATCCATGAGAACCATATACATTCCAAAACCATGAAAGATACATAGGCTTCAAGAAGCCAAAAGAAAACTATACACATTTCAGAGCCCAGGGACGCATATAATCATCAATGAGCCATTAACCTATCCGTATTACAAAGCTATGAAACAAGTATAGATATTAAAAAGCCATCAGAGAATCAAAGACATTTATGAGCGATATGACATATAAAGACATCATAGAACAATGAAATCAAAAGTCAAGTCACACATAAGAAATCGTAGAACCATACAGAGCTATATGCATTCCAAGCCATGAAGTGTATAGGCATTAAAAGCCAAGGTGACGAGAGCATAGGTTTGAAAATTTATTAAGACTGTAGGTATGAAGAAGTCATGATTTGACATAATAGCCATTGATATAAATTTGGAGCCATATGGACTTAAAAATTTGCAGAATCTCGGATATGAATATCTTAAAAAATCTTCTTTATTTTATATTTTATTTAATTTTCTTTTATTTAGTAGTTTGACCACCCTTTCTGAATTTCACCAATACTAGCCATCTTTTAATTTAGACTGCATGCCATTTTTGGGATTTTCATGCAACACGATTACTTAATTTTGCATAAGGTGTATTTTTAGTTTTTTGACTTGGGTATATTTCAAGATTTTGTCCTTAATCAATCAATGAAAATAATTGATCAAATCCATCAATGAACCTAGTTTTAAGCCCTACATTTTTATCATTTTTGTAGCATTAGAGAATTAATCCTTCTCTTGAGCCACATGACATTTGGACAATAAGGAATTGAGACTGACCTTACGCCATAAAAACTCATATAATGTGAAAGATTAAGGCTTGCATCTAGGCAAAAAAATTTAGATCACACGGAGGGTCATGAGTTGCCTTTAGGACATGACAATTTGGATATTGGCAGTGATTCAGGTGGAAAAAACAAAAGAATCACTCCCATTCTCCCCCCTAGCAACACAGGAGAAGGACCCCCCTATGCAGTGCGACCAGATCCTCTGGAGAAGAAGCGTCCGCTGGCCTAATAACCCCTCCGCTAGCTTAGTTAGGCCCTGTCACCGTTGCATAACTAAGAAGAGGCCACCGTTGTCGTGAGAATCACCGCTGCCGCTGAATCCTACGGCTTGCTTAGGATCCGTCGCCGCTGAAGCCATCTGCATGGACAGGTGAACCGTGAACCTTGCCACATTATTGACTGGTTTTCAACTCGGATCAGTCTAGCTGATACTATTTTTTATTTCATGTCTTGTGTGTACAAAAAAAAGACTGATGAACAAAATGATGCCATTGTATTTTGTGGCATTGGATGGGATAATGGATTTATAGTGGATGTGGCAAAAAAGAAAGTCCAGTGTAAATGTTGTGAAAAACAGATAAATGAAGGCATTTCCACCTCAAACAACATTTAGGTGGAATAAGTGAAAATGTTAAGAAATGTGATAAAATCCTTGTAGAACTAAGAGAGGAGATAATTGTCTAACAGGAAGAGCATATCAGAGGGAAATAAAGATTGAGTAGCAAAGAAACTAGCATTCTGAGTTGTTAGGATGCAGAGATGTTGGTTTAGTTACTGAGAGTTGAAACGAAGAAAAACGGAAAAGGAAAACACAAATGGAGGGTGATGCATCTAGCTCAAATGATGAAGAGGATGTACAAATGAAGAAAATGCATGAAAGTAAAATTTCACAGAACATAGAGATACCGGTTTAATGATTTAGATGATGAAAAAAAGAAAAAAGAAAATGCAAATGGAGGGTGATGCATCTAGTTTAGATGACGAAGAAAAGATACAAATGAAGAAGGTAATGCATGAAAGTTAAATTTCACCGAAAGAATATGGAGAGAGAAGGAAGGGGCAAAGAGATCTAGAGCTAGGCACATTCAGCCTTATCCACACACTAAGAGCATGAATAGGTTAACATCGGACATATTAAAGAAATTAGTGTACCACGACAACATGCGGTTGATGATACAAAATATAAAGGATCCCAATGAATTATCCAAAGAAAGATTTTCAAGACTCGTTGGTGGAGCATATCAAAGAAGAACAGAAACAACAGAAGACGAGTCATATGATATTGACTTAGAATACCTATTCCAAGTGAGCATCCACATGTAGCTTGGGTGAAAAACAATGATAGAAGACCACCACCAGAGATCGACACATATGATTGTGCACGGGCTGAAGAGAAACTTGAAGATGTACAGGCTACAAATGAAGAGGTTCAACACCAAACACAATGTACAATAGTTCCAGCTCCAGCTCCTTCAGTACTGAAGGATGCACAGAAGAAAAATACCAGTTCCAACCAGTTTGGATGATTTAAACATTTGAAGGTGCACCAATGTAGCATTGGGGCTAGTTTAAAGGTGTAAACAAGTTGCAAAGAAAAACAAAATAGAAATAAAAAGAGACCTGAGTTCAAATGAGAGTACTCAAGTATCTTCTTCACCAAGAAGTGACTAGAATATAGTTGTAGAGACCACGATAAAGGGCTTTAGGTGGAGTAGAGGTGCAAGTGCAGGTACTAGTACAGGTGCTGGTGTTGGCATAGGTGGAGAAGGTCAAGTTAAATAATGAGAACATGATTTGGCCCAACGCCACCATTCTAGTGGCCAAAGTCATCATTGGGTACAAATGGCACCTTATGATGACTATTCAACATATGCTGATCCAGATCCAAGTACAGTTAAGACATATTCCACATATACATTCACCACCGGATGTAGAGTATGAGTTTAGAGAGATGGCATAGTCGTTATTTGGATATGGATACTAGCCCATTATGACTTCTCATTTGCAGTCAACAACGAAAAGTCATATGAAATTTATTGTAGATACTGGTGGTTTTAAGATACTACTTATATTGTACATCATTAGTACCATGTAAAGACATGGTTGCAGAGATCACAACAAGGGGGTTTAGGCGGAGGTGGAGGTGCAGGTAATGATACAAGTTTTGGTACATGTGGAAAAGGTCAAGTTAAATAAAAATAAAATGATTTGGCCTAATGCCAACATTCTAGTGGCCAAAGTCATCGTTTGGTACAAATGGCATCTTATTATGACTAGTCACTATCCAGCATACTCTTATCCAGATGTACGTGCAGTGCACACACATTCCACATACACATCCACCACCAGATGTAGAGTATGAATTTGGAGAGATGGTCCAATTGTTATTTAGATATGGATAGGAGCCCATTCTGACTTCTTATTCGCAGTCAACAATGAACAATCCTAAAAATGAATAGTCAAGTGAGATTTATCGTATATACCAATGATCTTAAGAAACCACTTATATTATACATCATTTGTACCATGTAAATTTATTGAATAAAACATTGATATAACATATTTGTGTACCCATCTTGATACCTCTCAAATTGATATGTACGTGTTCTTAGATGTTTTAATGCTATTATTTTCTATTATTTTATGCAATCTTTTTAGAAGGGCCGATCCCGACGGATTCCAGATCGAAAATCCATCATGTGGATCGTCCAATTTGGCCGATATGATCTGGATCAGCATCAGAATTGGCACCCATTGCAGTGATCCATGGCCACCTGAGGTCAAACCATATTCCAACAAAAGTAGTGTGACATTTGGATTGGATTTTCCCCTCAGATTGCCCAAGCCTCGGCTGATCCAATCCTGATTTGCACTAGGATGGAACCCCACCAATGATCCTGGGTCCAACCGTGACCACTAAACTCCACACATGAATCTGCTAACAAGCTATAATTCCATTTTCTTAACCAACACAAGTAAATAAAGATTTAACATTTTAGGTTATGGTCAAAAGAAGATAGAGACATGTTATACTACAATAGTCGACTAACAAAAAAAATGCTAATAAAATGCAGATATTTCCTTGGATTTTTTAGGCCCTATATGGTAACAATATTAGACACCTCTATCACAATCAAATTTGAAATTGATATTGATATAAAATTATCAAGAGGTGAATTGCTAATAGTAACAAAGCATGTTATGTAATACAAGTGTCAACTTGTATCAATTTTGATATTGATACTCTAACCTCTAAAAATTTCAATAGCAATATTGATATGGTATCATTTTTGATACTCTAACCAAATAGGGGATTAGGTATAAAATATAAAACTTATTTATAACTTACTATATTTTATGATATTTGACTAGAATCTATCTGCATCAGGCAAAATTGTATTTAGAATCAGTAAGATCGGCCTGAAGTTGGATTGACTGCATTCATTCCATAACTTGTATGATTCCTTCTCAATTTTTTGTGTATTTAATCCCTATAAATGAATTGGCTATAGCTGATTCTGGTCCACATTGGCCAACTCTACATGCAATCTGCAGAATCCGATGGATAGATTACCAAACAACTTGTTTTATATATGGACTGACAATATCAAATCTTCATGGTCATGAAAACAAAGACTTGATAGAGTTTCAAAGACCATACATAAACAATTTTCTGAGATTTATTAAGTTTAAGAGTCATAGATCAAGAATTTAACTCCTAATAATGATTATGAAGCTACAAGCAAGACGACCTTCAACAGAATGCATAAAATCAAACACATGAAAATATTTACCTGAATAAGTTCTTGCAGTAGCTCCATAGAAAGAAAATTTGCCCTAAAGAATATTTCTGAAGACAAAGAATGCAATGTGATAAATGCAGTTTTAAAGAGTATGGAATCTTTTGCCCCTTCACAGTTTTGTTCTCCAAATAATGGTGGTGGTCCTGAACCAATTATTGATTGTTGCAAGCGAAATAGAATAAGATGTGCCAGTCCCCAGAGAAATTCAAAGTCCCTCTCCTCCAGTTTGACCATAATATGCTTAGACAGAAGCACTTGTGGATCATCGACCACCATTTCAAACTTGTGAGGAACTACATCCAAAACAAGTGCCTGGAGGATTAATGGCCATACTTCATCTAGACAATGTTTCACTCTAGAAGAACCCAACCTGGATTGGATTCCATCTAAGAATGGTTTATCCTGCACAAAAAAATCAAAGAGTAAGAACACATAAGTGGACCTTTGGAAACTCTTCAGATTATAAAGCTTACATTAAGCTTTGCTTGCAAGCCAAAAGAAATATAGCTGTAGTCCTTCAAAGTACAAATCCAGTACTTGCCCAACGTAGAAGAAGTATCAGAAAACAGCGGTAACAACTGGAGATACTCATCTGGAAGACTTTTCATTTCTCTCAATAGTAGGTAAACATAGCACTTGATTGAAGCATGAGCACCCAAGAGTCTAATCTTGATCTGCCAAAAAGGTAAGCACATCATGATATTCTAGGGAGCTGATACTTTGATCTACATATGAACCTGATGCTCACCATGAGATCCTATTAACTTGGCAGTTCTCAATTTACAATAGGGCAGAACATACCTTACTTGCCACCCATTCAGCAAAGGAGGGATAGTATAAGTCATCAAATTCTTGGAGAAGACATGAAATCGAAGAAAACATACGTTGAACAGCAACTCGATCCCCACGCAACATGCTACTTGTTAATATCTGAAATTACATACCGAACTTCTTTTTAGTTGATGTATCCATCACCATAGAGATCTAAAATTGAAGGCATTCATCTAGACCTTTGTAGCTAACCGAAGGCCGGCCTCCAAAAGAGAAGGACCAGAAGAAATGCTTATGGCAGAACGGATGGCAGAAACAAACTGAGCCTGCATTTCGACATTAGAAGACAAAATCTCTCATCAGCTGAAATAGCAAGTCGTACATGATATTATTTCATTACTGTTTGAAGCCCTTTAAGGAACAATTATATGCTTGTAAAAATTTAAGCTCGAAATTCCTGAAACTGTTGAACACCAGATACCTCTAAAGAATTACCTGGTATTGCTCAACCAGAAGACGACCAGGAAGCTCAGGGTCTGGAATTTTTCCAAACTGTGAAGGCCAAAAAAAAAACGTTGCTTTAATGAGTAGGCCTGAATAAAGAATGAACTACCTGTCATAAGAAAAAGAGAAACTGAACTACTCATTTTCCCCCCACAAAAAACGTTGCTTTAATGAGAAGGCCTGAATAAAGAATGCACTACCTGTCATAAGAAAAAGAGTAACTGAACTACTCAATTTTCCCCTGAAGAAAGAAGGAACACACACACATATATAAATATATTAATTGTCTGTTGATAACTTGGATAATCCAACATTGCAATGAAACATTGCATACTTAGGTCTTGTGGGATAACGCTATAATCAAATATCTAGAGCAGTTTTTCTCAAGCACCCAATTTCAAGTGAGTCAGTTTTTCTCATGTACCATCAGTTTGAGGAACTGTGTATTTTCCTTAACGGCTTAACCTGAAGGTAGTACCACAATGCCACCTAGTAGTAACAAAACAAAGATGCCAGGCTTTTTAGCCAATCAGAGGCAGCGTTGCCAATTAAAATTGAAAGTACTACATCATGCTTAGGTGAGAGAAAATGTCAAAATAGAACCCTGTGGGAGGTCGACACCTAAGCAGGGAGGCTAGGAAGTATAGTTACCAATATGGAAATGAAAACAAGAAATAAGGCTCAAACTTAAAAATCCTAAAAGACTATCCAAAAAGTAAAACAAAAAGGATAAGAATCAAAGCCAGAAACTAAAGGGTAGAAAAAAGGGGCACCCTTGTATAAATAACTTACCTCCACTCACTGGAGTTCCCTTGATCCAACTACCTATCCCCAAAAAACCTGCCATACTGGGAAACCATGGAGGGAGGTCACAAAGCCACTGATGAAGCGTGATGTAAAAGGAAAGAAGCGAAGTAACAGAATAAAGAAGAGAAGGGATGCTTTGGTAGACAAGATACTGGTGAATATGACTATCTTGATACATAAACGGTGTGAGTGTGTGGGTGAGATGAGAAAAGGGATACCTCATAATGGTGGACAGAATCAGAGTTTGCTATTACTCAAGCTAGAGTCATGAGGCACCTAAGGTGAGGAAAGGGCACTTCATGCGACTGCCTCTACCCTCTAGTGCTGGAGGTGAGTGGAAGGAAAGATGAAAAGAGAGGATTTAGTGCCTTCTTAGGAAAGCATATTAGCCTGTAGAATGCAAGCTTTAGCCTGCCTTTGAGTAATCCAGGAATGCAATTTTACCTGAAAACCACAAGAGGTTGGAAAAAGAACACGGGCATTTCCCTACAAATATTGCTTTTTGACATTGTCAGTTATACAATTAACCATAGGATTAAAACATGATAGATGTAAGTGAATATTAGCAACAAAAAGTTCTCTGTGATCATAAGATTTCACCATAGTTGAAAGAAAAAACAAGTATGTACGGAATAAGACCTGCAATGTAGTATGGTAGTGAATGTTGAACAATAAAGAAAAAGTTTGCTATGAAAATAAGTGTTACTGAAAGGGGAATGTTAAGATGGATATGTGGTCATACTAGCTTAGATAGAATATAAAATGATATATCAAGAAAATGTGGGAGTAGAGATAATAGTAGATAAATTGAAAGGAGATTGGGATAGTTTGAACATATGAATGTAGACTTAAGGTAGCTCCATTAGAAAAGTAAAAAAATCAAAATAATTGAAACAAAAAAAGGACATAGTAGAGACTCGAGTTTACCTGGAGGATAATGCAATATGAATTGGATGATTTAAATATATATGAAGAAATAACTCAAAATCAATGTGAATGGAGAAAGAGATTTTATATGGCCAAAATTTTGGGATTAAGGCTTGAGTTGAGTTGAGTGCAATGCAACCATGTCCTAATATCACAACCTGACTTTTTAGCTCCTAGCTAATAACAAGTTATAATAGTAAGGCAAATTGATCACACTTTTGGCAGGGTCAATTCCTTTAAGCTTTCGAGAGAAACCTATGTCAAGCCCTAGACATTGTAATGAGTAGAGCCTGTATGGGGAGCTTCATGGCTCAATCCAAAGTTAGATAGCATTAACTGGGAGCTATGCATAAGGTGTTAGAAGGATAGAAGCGTTCCAAGCAAAACGGGAGACAAAATTCTGACAGTAGTACAAAACTTAAGTTTCTATCTAGCTACAAGACACAAAGTTGGGAACTGCTTAGTTTAGCCTCATCTGAATTCCAAATCAAGGATTCCAATTTTAGGGATTGTGGAATTCCCAAAACTAGTGAACAGTAACAGTGCAGTTTCCAGGCTTTTAGACATGGAAATTCGGTGATAAGCAAGAATTAGAGTTTACGACTTTGGTAGATATAGTTGTAAAACATTTGGATTCGGGTCCTTCCAGTTATAGGGTCTTATAATCGTCAAAACTATTGAATGAAATGCTCCCCAAAGTTCTGGGACCATTTAGATATGATGGAGCCAAAACATGTGAAAGTAGTGTTTCCAAGAACCCAATGAATATTTGACTGTAAGATACTTATATTCAGCTAATTTGGAGTCCAATTTATGTGATTCCAACTTTGTTAGTCTTGTGACCCTCAAGGCTATTCAATGAATCAATCCAAAGGTTCATGTACCTTCTGGGAATGTCCAGAGAAAAATAGGAATCTTAGGTTTTTTGGGAACCAGCATACGCAAGACAAAACTTGGACACCACGAAACATCATGGGTTGATGTTTGACTTAAGGGGGGGCCTTATGCGTCATCATGGTTAACATTTAAGGAGGTCCCAATAAATGGCATCTTGGTGATATTTAATGAACCAAAGAGAGAAAGTAAACAAAATGCCAAAAGACAAAACTTGGACACCACGAAACATCATGGGTTGATGTTTGACTTAAGGGGCGCCTTAAGCGTCATCATGGTTAACATTTAAAGAGGTCCCAATAAATGGCATCTTGGTGATATTTAATGAACCAAAGAGGGAAAGTAAACAAAATGCCAAATCTTGACCATTGACGAGGACACCAGTCCTCCAGCTGTTAAGACAGGTTGCCCAAAGGGTTCTTTACAGGCTGCAGACATTGGGAGAGAGGCTCATTCGGTCCTCCTCTCTTCCTCTACTGCTCTCTTCCCCTCTCTTTCTCCCTAGGTGCCAGCAAGAAGGAGAAGATGCCATGGCAAATTTTGGGGGTTCCAGCTACTGCATGTGGAAAAGGGTGCTAAGAGGATAGCAGTACCTGCTGGAGGAGCTCGAGGTTCAGCTGGTATTCGAGGATCAAAGGCCTACAAGGAGACGTTCCTGGGTATTCTGGGAGTAAAAGGAATGCAGCTGAAAATAGATGAGTTAATCCCCATATTTGAATAGTTCTGTATAAACTTGAAGGCCCTAACTGCTTGTTTCCTACAGCAGCAAGCTCAACGGAGCATTGGGATTAAGATTGGACTCCTAGGACTCCATTTGGCTATGTGCAGTAATGTGCAGTTCCATGCATCGCCTAGGGTGATATATGGCCCAGCAGGGGAATGGCCTACATTGATCCCTTGTTTCGTGCAGTATGCAAGGCTTGAGATAGTAAAGCCCAGAAGAAGCAAGGCCGAACTGGGGGGCTGCTGGCGGCTGGGTTAGGAGATGGAATCAAGGATTTTTGGATTGGGATCAGCTCTTGGATCAATCAGGGCTGATCTCAGTCAAGTCCAGAAGAAGCATGGCCGGATTGGGGGGCTGGAATAGGAGCTGGAAGCAAGGATTTACAAATTTGGATCAGCTCCTGGATTGGCCAAGGCCAATAGCCTGATCCCAGCGGGAGTTGTCCCTAGGATTGGTCTCCCTCCCAGATTGGGTTGGCTCTTAGCTGATCATGCAAATCTGACTGAAACCCAGAGTTTCAGCAAGATCCAAGAAGCTCAAATCAAGGATGAGTAACCAAGTTTTAATCTACAGATTTTTAGGGTTTCTTCAGTGCATGACAATATGAGCTAAATTTTTTCATGGTGATGGCATGAAAGAGCTGTAAGGGGTGGCCATGGTTGCCAAGAACATAGTCATGAGGTGCATAAAATTGCTCATTATAACTCGTTTGTGGGATGCATAGAGTGGATGGTTTATGGTCACCCTTCTGCTGGTTTATAATGTGCACCTGGCATGTGGTATTCAGGAAATCTGTGGCCTTAATACGTCCATCCATCAGGCACATCAGGTTGATGGTGTAAGACCATTGGTCCTCCCAATCTGTCTGGGGCACAATGGATCGAACAAGCAAGTGGAAATCCACAGCCTAATATTAGTCTGTCTCCATCCTATGGCTTGCAGATTTGGCCAATACAGGTCAGAAACGACTAGATACGACCATATCAGCTAATCCTTGATCAATCTATGTCAATCCTGACAGGATTTGTACCTTTGGGCACTAGGGGGCAGTTGCAGCCGCCCTGTTTCTTCCCTTCCCTACCCTAAATGGGAAGAAAAAAAGGGTCATAACAGGTCTCCGGACCCAAATCCTTGATATAGAGGGATCAACCAACTTAACCTTTCTTCCAGGTCCTAATACCAATCTGGGGCCAATCCCAACACGGTAAGTGCCTCTGAGTGATGGGGGGTGGCTCTGGCTGCCACCGTCTCCCTGTTCTTCCCCATCCTAAACAGGTGAAAAAGAAAGATCATATCAAGTCTCTGGACCTGAATCCCTGATATAAAGGGATCCACCAACTTAACATTTCTTCACCACCTGTTTAGGGCAAGGAAGAACAGGTCAGCATCGGCATTCCCAACTGATACTGGCTGGAATACCACTGTAGATCAATTAATAATACTCACTACATTTTTTTTTTGCATATTTGGAAGTACCGATCTGGGCAAATGTTGTTTTTTCTTCTGTTGGATCAACCAGATAGGCCTGGAAATCCCAACCAGGAATATCTTGGTATGTCCGTGGGAAGCACGTGATTAATGGTGTATGGTTTTACTAGTCTGTGAGGCAAATGCGGTCAGTGAGAATAAGAGAAAATCCATGGCCTGCCAACTTGTCATCTAGGGCACACGAGATGATGAATGATCAAATGGTTTCTCTGACCTGTCTGTGGGATTCACAAGGTCAGGGATGTTGATAGAAGTCTGCTACCAGCCATCCATCTGTCTGTGGGACACATGGGAGGATAGTGAATGGTCAGATAATCATTTCTCAACCAGTCCATAGAAAGCATGAGTTCGGGGGATTCTAGGTGTTCTGAAATCCATAGCCTCTTGACCAGCCTGCTTGTGAGGTCATGGGGCTGGAAGTGCATCACATGGTCGCTCTCAGCTCGTATATAGAGACCATGGAACCAAGAAGTTTTTTCCTCCTTAAAGCCAGTATAGATGGATAATGTGGCATAGCTGGGGTTGACAGAGTCACATTGAGTTGAAGACCGGTCAGGTAGCCAAGTTTGAGCATGAGTCATAGGCTGTATCGTCAAGTTTTCACATGAAGGTTACAGAATGGGTTGCATATTGTTGATGATGTAATTTTGACAATGCACTGAAATGTGTACTTCTATTGAGATATACTTATTCATAATATGTAAAGATGCCACAAATTTGACAAGTAAACCCTAGAAAGTAATTAAAAATTAAAAATAGTTCCACCTACTAACTTTGTCTATTATTCAGTTCTTACTATCTACTCCTTTTCAAGTGTGATCAATACTATAAGGCTTGAGGCAAACGAAGAGTCCCTAGGGGGCCACCTTAGGTGGCGGCGAGCCCAATATGGATAGGGGAAAAAGCGGACTGCCAGAGGTCCTAGAGTACCATTCCGGTGCCACCAGTGGCTTCCGGTCCCCCCCCATTGCATGTCTTGGGATCTGATTCCCTCAACCGGTATTAAAAACTATTGGGGAATCAAACACTTTAACTTACATATTCCCCAATAGTTTGATACTGAGTGAGGGAATTGGATCCCATGACCCATGATGGGTCAAGTGTCATCCACCTGATAAGGGGGGGGGGGGGAGGCACTGGGGATCCATCTCATTTCCGACAGCTCTGTCAGCCTCTGGAATGGTACCTAGGCCTCCTTTGTGGCATCTAGGGCACTGAAAATTTCCACCTCAGTGGTGGTGGTGATAGAAGCGATCACCTAGGTGATTTGGGTCAAGTCAAGGTGGAGGGGGGGTGCCTCGCCTCACCTCACCTCTTGCCTAGGCAGTCGCCTCAACCACCTTTGATAACATAGGAACACTATAGCATGAAAATATTGAGTACCTAAAATGCCAGAAGGAAACTAGAAACAAAAAATGGATGATTACATGAATGAAGATCAAATGCCTACTATGCGAAAATGTCAATATGAGAATGGTCAATAGCATATGGATGTTTAAAGTGTAGTACTCTATGGATTGTGTAACATGAAACATGAATCGTTGAATTTGTATTATCTATCTTCAAATGTGTGATAAATCAAGGCCTATGCGTATGTGGTATATGCTGAATGAGAATGGGGCCTGCCTTGCCTTGTTTTGTTGCCTAGGTAGTCATCTCAACCACCTTCAGTGACATAGATCTTAGAGTAGTTTGTGTTTAAATGAACAGAATATTTGTAACGTGATTCCCCTCAAGATCAAATGTCCAAATATGAGTAGTTTGGTTTTAGCAAAAGAAGTAAAGAAAAAGATTGCACTGGATATCTAGGTGGCATTGACCTTGGATCCCATGTGGAGGCGTGGCACCTAAACACATAAATTTACTGATCAGCATGTGCATTCTGTATGCATGTCTTAATAATGTTGGTTTTACAGCATTTTTGATCTTGGAATCTGCACGACTGCACATACTGCAGATTGTACCCTATAATTTAGTCTCAGTGACTAGTTTAGCCACAAATTCCTAGGCAGGCTGGAAGTTGAGTCCGATCCCTGAAAGATATGGACTCAATTCATGGGTGGGTGACGTGCTCCCTGTGGCAGACACGAGGAAGGTTTTGATCTACAAGCCCCCCCCAGGTGATGTAATAATTTGACTGAACGGAGTTCAGGGTCAGATCCAGGCACCTAAATGAATCAAGAAGTACCAATCCTGATCCTGATTGGCCCAGGATTGAACTGATCAGTTGGTGCTTCTATCAATCAAGGTCAGCAATCCTGAAAAGCATGGGTGAGCTTGACCTTAGAAAAGGACTAGCTAAGACATCTTTTCAGTTCTCGAGGCATGGAACAATACACAGGTACTGTTGATTCAGGAGACAGGCCTGAAAAAGAACAGAGATATTACAGAATGGCGTATGACAAGAAGATTAACCCAAGCTACCAGGATTTAGCAACAATTTACCACTTTTGATGCGTCAAAACGCCATCTTTCCAATTTGTAAATTCACCTTAAGTTTGTTCTTATGATAACATGGTCTAAGAAGTAGGATCAAACTAAACCAATATTAATCACATCACATTAAGTTCCACCAAATTACAGAAAAGTGAAAGAAAAATAAAACAGAACAAACACCAAAAATAATAACTGTTGATTCGCTTACTCTATCAAATGTTCATACCTCTCTGTGATTATAAATTAGCTATGTTGAAAACATGAGGAGCCTAAAGATGAAAGATATTTGAATTATTTAACACGATCCGATAGTTTGAGGCTATTTAATTTTTCTTACAGGATCCAAACCATGTAAAATTTAAACTTTTATGCTTCAACAGTTGATTCTAGCATAGAAATTGAATAGAAGATTTTTTTTTAATCCAAGCAACGATAAGAAACCCTGGCATATCTTTGTGGCATGGAAAATATCTTCTGTATCAGAGGAGCTAGTATCTCAAGACCTCAAGTAATTCATGTGCACTGGATGTTATGCTTGCTTGAAGGTCAACTTTGGGTTCCTATACCTTGTCCATTATGGTGGTAAGGAGATTAACACCTATGACTTGCATACCCTCAAACTGACAGGTGCTGATCTGTGAATGGCAAAAGAAATATCAGTAACTGTAATCAATAAGAAATATAATCTATAATCATATAAAGAGATCATCAAATAAACAAGAAGAAAATTTTTTTGACCTGATATGCCAATGAGACCAGCTCCTCTAAGTGCAAAACTAGCCAATCACTGGATACATTCTTGCCCTTTGATTCCTGCCTTGCCAACGAAAGATCAAAATGGGCAGGGTCCATCCCAACAGCTTGTGGTATGCAGCTTAAACACCTATGTGCATTTCATTAAAATGGTTGAGGCTGTTATTGTAGCTAGGTTATTGTAATTCAACTTGCCACAGTCAGAATAAAATTATGAACTGACATGAGTAGACTGATTTTTTTTTGTTACAGTAAATTTTATTTACTAGATTCAGATTATCTTGCTGAAACAACAAAAATCATATGATTCTCAAAGAAATCTGAAAAAATCGCAAAAAGAATGTCGATGAGGAATCAAACAAGAATATAAAGCATGACATTTGACAGTCAAATAAAATTATGAGGTGATTACGTGAATATCTCTATGTCCTGCTCATTATTAACATCAACAGCAGACATTACCCATAGCAACTTTCATACTAAACAAATAACTGTTAATTGTGACCATAAAATAACTTCAAACAATGAATCCCTACCTCGATCACTGTTAATTGCGACCATAAAATAGTGACTATTAAGAGCGTGGTTAGCCAAATCAGCAGATCTGGATTGGGACTGGCATATGCCAACCTGACCTGGGGGGAGTTGGATACAAGATCAAATTTCTGCTTGAATCAGTTAGAATTGACTAACATCAATCCTGGATCCGATGATCCTGTCAGAATCGGCTGATTCCAGTGGAATAGACCACAAGGGCAGTGGCTGTGCAGCCCTGTGTCTTCCCCTGCTGATCCGGATGCCCCTGTTGCCAATTTCCGGCAACCAACCCCTATCAGGGCGGATCGGACTGGAGTCAATTAAACTTTTGTCCAGTGCAAAAACTGCAATTTTTATTTTTTATTTTTTGGAAAGAGATGATCTGGGCAGATCCTGAATGGATTTTCTTCTCTTGGATCAACCGATATGATCTGGATCAGGATTGAAATCCACCCTGGCCGATCAGGATGCCAATCTCAATCCTGCCTTCATTGATTAAGAGCCAACAGAGTGATGCAATCCCATATATAATTCAACATTCCCCTTATGCTGTGACACTGCAATAGGAAATTTTCAGTATTCCAAGACAAAAGTGATTTATTTGCACAATGGATTTCTCAGCCACTTTGCAAGAAGTGATGCACAAAAAGAAAATCACTACAGTTATAAAAATCATGAAATGCAATCTCACAAGAATCTCACAAGAATCTCGCAAGAATCTCTCTAGAATACTTCCTGTGGGTTTATTTTAAGTTATTCTTTTTTTTACTTACATTTTTAAGTAAATACCTTAGTAAATCTAATCTGAGATCCAATCTCCCGAGATTTTTTTCAAGAATCTTGTGAGATCTCTTCTCTTTCACCCTTTCAAGATAAAGCTAAGTATATGAGATCTGATATGGCAATCCTTGCTTAAAATAGGTCAAGAACACATAATATAGTAATTCACAACTTTCCCTTCAAGAGGGAAAAATGCCCGTTAGATCTTGCATCCAATGGCTCAGTTCGAACCGGATCTTAATCGGAGCGGATCTAAAGTTTCCGAATTCACTCCTTTTAAAATTTGGATAATATCCAAATCCGAAATTACTATCCGACGGATCAGCCCAAACGGATAATATTCGCCTATCCGAATATGAATTCGAACTGAATCTGGATTTTATCTGGATCCGTTTACAGCCCTAATGCACACTCCTATATTTTTTTCATAAAGAAAAAAAATGGGAACCATCATATACCATGCACACTAACATATTTTTATTAACATGAACATAAAATAAAAAAATGAGGTTTTAGAGAGAGAAAGAGAGAGAGTATTTAATGAATCAACAAGTATGATTATTTTATTGATGGGGTGGCTAAAGGAGTCACCACATTATTGTATGGCTAATACTTTGGACCACCAAAATTAAACTAAAATTTGACCACTATAATCGAATCTGAATGCATTATGCTTCCTCCTACCTTGTGTCTCGACCTGCAATAAGCAGGATTGACATCGGACAACTTGTAGAAACCTAGAACCAAGGATTTGCCGTCTCGGATCTTGGCTTCGTCTTGAGGGGGTGAAAGAGAAGAGATCTCGAAAAAATCTCGAGAGATCGGATCTTGAATTCTCGGATCAAAATGTATATATGTATGAAATATAACATAATATCTTATAAAGATAGGAGTATATCAATAAATTTATATGAAAATATATAACACATTTATACATCAATTGTGTGAATGAACAACTACAAAGCACTCTCAATACCAAAAAGATGATCTTTGTGTTTCTAAAAGATTAAAACGTGTATACAATTTTATTTAAATACTAATATGGTATTAAACTTGTAGCATATTTTTTATGAAATAGTATAAGTGATAGTGAGATATATTAATATGTTTACACTATCATAAATGAGGGGGCCGCAAAGTAGTCGTGGACCAGGCTACATGAGGAGAGACCTTGGTGATCTCGTTTCTCGGCCCCCTTGGCGAGACCAAGATCTCGGCGAGATGCCATTCCATACCTAGAACTATAGAATCTTGATTGTGCTTTAGGACAGTGTGAAACCTCGAAGATGATTTTTTTTTTTTTACATACAAAAATATATGTTTTTTTGTATGGCATGGTTTGAAAATTCTTTTGATTTCCGTTTATTTGGGAAATGAACTTCCATTATCTTATCTTTGGCTACTATGAACATATATGATATTTCATAGAAAATATTAGCCAAAATATGTGATATGCATATATAAAATATATGTCGAGGTTCGGGTTCATAAAATTTGTCTTTGGACCTCTCTCCATCGGAAGTTGCGAATTTACGATGTTAATTACACCGAGACTCTCGGACACCCTTGATTAGTCGTAGCGTAACTCGTATATGAAAGAAAATATTCATCCATGAAAATGTTAATGTCACAGGGGATTATGACCCATCAAAAGCAATGGAATACAAGTTGATAATATAACGACCGTATAAGGTCAAACTTAGTGCTTTGCAAGAGATTAGTCTCTCACGACCGATGTCTTATATTAAGACATGAGTTGGATTATTGAGGCTAACCAAGATCCGAGCATATTCGGAATCCAGAAATCTATATAGGTTCTTTTTTATTTTGAACAAAGTGAAATCCGGGCCCTATGTGCGAATTCAAGATTCGAAAAAATATTACCCAAGTCTTTATTTCTTGACTTAGTAACTGTTTGAGATGTGGCTTTACCCACAAAATTTGGAGGGTTCAAGCATGACGCATGTTTGGATTTGGAGAGAGACTATGTTCTCTTTAGACACCCCAAGTTCCAATTCTTGATATCTTAGACTTGGTGGGATACCCGAAATCCCAGGTTTATAAATCTTTGGTTTCTGTACCTAATATGCTCAGTCCTATCCGGTTTGGCCCAAAATATACATAAGACTTTGACCTACTTTCAGGTTGTCCTGGACCCCGGATTTCACATGGATTCCATTGATGAAGGCTTCTAGTTTTTGTATAAATGAGACCGGGCCTAGGACTTGATGTGTGAGTGGGCATTGTTTTCATAACTTATCAAGGGTCAGCCGGTAAACTGATGTAGCCAAATGGGAGGCTACAATATGTATCGTACAGGGGACTGCCATATGATCCCCTGTGGGGTTCGAGTAGGAGGTTGGATGGATTGATAAATGACCATTTATATGGGTCAATATGAGAACTTATAGGTGACTTATGGATGGGTTAATATAAGCTGGATATATGACCTGCTTGTGGGCAGATAGAAGGGCTATATGTGGCCTGCTGTGTGGTCGATAGAAAAAATTGAGATATGATAGCTCTCTATAGGGTCGAGTAGACTATACACATGGACCAGGAGGAGACTATCTTATGTCTTAAACAGGTCCTGCTCTTAAGGGGTATATATAGGACATGGGTAGGACAAGTATGGAGGTGTATGCCCTGCCCATGGGCTGATATATGCTCAAGTATGCAGCTGAACATGGTCAAGTTAAAGGGCAATGGGTAACATAATATGGCATTGGTAGGGAGATTGGTTGATGACCTGTATGGGGGCCAAACATAGGGCCGACAGGTGTCTTCTTATGGAATCTGTATGGGCTGAATAAGTGATCTGTTTATAGGATTGATAAGGAGCTGATAGATGACTTTATGGGGTGGGCATATACCTTTCATGTGGGATGGAAAAGAGGACTATATGTGACCTTGTATGAGGTCCTCGGGGGGCTAGAAAATATGACCAGTTATGGGATTAGCATAGGCTGGATATTCAGGCTTATATGAGCCTGAAATGCATGTCCATTGAGGCGCTTATATGACCTTCCTCTTCAGCCATTCAAGACCTGCTTATGTTCAGATTTGACCTTTGATCAATTATTATCCACTGTGTGCGTATGTGCCATAAGATGATACTTGGTTATCACCCTCTCTTCTTGGTAATTAAATCCCATTAGCTCCCTCTCCATGTGGACACAGCCCGGACCTACACAATATATATAAGTATCCGGCTACAATGGTGTGATCTCTTTATTGCAGAAAATCACCCTCCACTGACATAGGGGTTTGGTTCATAAATGATCCCCCTCCTTGTATGGAATTTGATCCGATAATGAGCTGAGCTCATATCCTCTCTTCATCATGGAATTAATTAAGAGGAATGGGCATATTGCCCCACTTTCTGTCCGAGACAGGTGGACCAAGCTATGTTTCATCCACCATGCTTTGGATCATGATATATATGCATTGGAGGTCACCATATTTCAAAGTCCCATCAATTAGAATGTCTATAGGGATTTTGCCCATTTATGTCCGGGCTTGCATGCCTAGGTCCGGGAATTCATGGTCCTGAATTTACCTTGTCCCCTTGTATTAGGACTTGGTTCATATGTATAAGAGGGTTCCTTGCTCACTATCATATGCTCGATTGAAGCCATATAGTATGTTGGTGGGGTTGAACTTCAGCTTCATCATATTGGAGACATCTTTCCTCCTTTTCATATGGGTCTGCCTTATAGCCGACCTTCTCTATGGTGGGATGAGCCAAAAGGCTATGCATGATCTAGCTTAGGACTTGGCCCAATATTAGGCCTTCATAATGACCTGTTATGAGCATATGGTTTTCATGACTGGGGTATATAGGTATGCACTGTTTTTTTGACCATGTTTCTATGAATATCATCATATGTATATTAATCATATCATATGGCAATTTACACATCCTCGTATGGTGAGGTATACATGTATCCATAGCCTCTTCATATCAAGGCTCTATGTCATGAAATCTGTCCCGAACTTGGTCTTCTTCATTGTAAGATAGACCCGAAGGACCATGTATATATATGCTCTTGCCCGGAACCATGCTCAATATTGGGCTATACTCATGTCCTGTATGAACATAAATCAGTTCCTTGGCACCTGCGACCTCCTGATTTTATAATCGGAGGGTAATTCCATGTGATATATTCCTTTCCATGGTCGGATATCATAATCTCTTCAAGGCCCGGTTGGCCATCTTCTTCCCCTGTCTTGTACTTTATCTAAGGCTACCCGGGGGGCATTTGGACCATCATGTGGGTTCCAAATAGACCGGGTATAACCTCATCCTCACATGCCTTACTCCATCTCTGCTGTAGTTGAGCTTTGGGAGATCTTGATCATCATTTCCAGGCCGAAGGGGGACTGTCGTGAGGGAGATTAGGGAGAGATGGTAGGTCTGTCCCGAAGGTCTGTAAAAATACATGGGAGGATATCCGGGGAGCAATATAGGCTCAAATGTGGGGTCAATTCAAGTACATGGACATGGCCTCCCTCCTATTTCGGGACTAGGATCAAATGTATATCCGAGAAACTTGAGGAATGGGGGGTCTATAAGGTCCTAGCATATGTATATATATATCTGAGAATTTGCAGGTTCAAGCGGGGAGGTCATCTACTAATATAGGAGAGTAGATAAGGGAATTGGGCTCCTAATGATCATATTATCTAAAGGAGGGGGCGGCTTGGTCAATAGGTATGATATCTTACCTCAAAACCCTTCACGGCCTGTCCTGGATTCCCTTGCAAAAAGCCTCCCTGCCTTGAACTTGCTCGGATGCCCTTCTTTGACAGAAATCCTGCAGAACCTCTTCCCCTTTCCTCCTCTCTTCTCCGACCCCTTTCCATGTGCGGGGCTGGCCCTATTTATAGGCCACTGGATGGGTGATGTTCACTCAGGAGATGGGCTGTGGACGTGCAGTATATGCATGGGGAAAGTGGGGCCACTTCTCCCTGAACGTGGGGAGAGTGGGGATTGACCAAGTCCCGGCTGTGCTTTGGATGATCTTGACCCTCGGTTGCTCTTTGATCCGCAGCGGATCCATCTCATATTTAAGTATAGATCCTGGCCTTTGATTGAGTGTCCCGGCTCCTCTCTTGATAGCCCAATCCAAGCCCTCCATTGGATATATGGTCCATCCGGTTGATGAAAACCCCACTTAATCCAAGCCATCGATCCCCCTTGTCGGACATTAACCCTATTAAGGATCCGGGATGACTTGACAATCCGGTAATTGCTCTTGCTAATGACTTGTCCATCGGATATCCCATTAAGGTGGATCCATTGGATATTATCCCATTAAGGATCCGGGAGGTCTTCTTAATAAACCGATAGGGATTAAGATCCAATCAATTAACCCCGGCCATTGGATGACTTTGGCTTCCCTCCCGAATCTGATTTTGAATTGCGCAGCCTGCCTTTTCTCCCCCGGATCCTCCTCCTATCAGTTTTCTTGTTAAGTCTCCTAGTTGGAGATAAACTCTCCACCCGCGAGGCCTTCTTCTAGCTGGCCTTTTCACCTTTCTCTATCGCACCATCTTCTTTCCACAGGCCTGCTGCAACTTGAATCCTGCCAAGAGAAACCATTGATCCTGCTGGTTGGAGCTTCCGGGTGCTCTCTTCTTCTACTTGGGGTCAGGCCGAGGAGGTGAACATCACTCAAGCTATCCCCGGGTGAGCATATGTGATGGATGTGTACAAAATTCTAGCTTCTCTTCTCCAATCATCTGTCGGTAGCATCTCAATTGCTCTCTATCATGTTTGCATTTTCCATATAGATGAGTGTGGCCGGGTGTATTGGAATGTCCTGTCTTCAGAGGGCATAGTGTGCGGGGGAGGGCCTGGCTCCCTCATATGCTATCCCTGGTCGGGTCTTCATACCAGTCCCTCTCTCTTCTTCTAAGCCAGACAGGACATCTGTCCCACAATTGCATGTAATATGCTGAATTGGGTCCCCAAAAATGGGTCTATCGGCTGGCACATGCTCAGTTATAAGCATGTCTATTTATGAGCCTTCCCCAGGCCCTCAAATGAAAGTCAATTTGGCTTTTACAGATTGCCCCCAATTATGTATGGCCGGCTTGTATAGGAGTGCTCGATCCTTGGTCCCTCATCTGTTTTGTGTCAATTTGCAGGTGTATGTGAAGATCCAGCTCTTCAATATATTGAATTGGGCTTTCTTCCCACACCCGGGCCAGATGGCTGCCCTCTCCTTATACACATCCGGTTGTGAGCATCCCATTTGACAGCCCATCACTTGAATGACTATGGCCGGGTCTTCTAAACAGGAGCCAATCTGACCTCTGCTTGCTATACCCGGCCTTCTCATTTTTCAGAATTCTGTTATAAGCATGTCTTCATATCATTAATCAGATATATGTGTAGCTGGATATATATATGTATGTACCCGAAGCTCTCAAATAGGAGCCAACATAGCCTCTGCAGACTGTCCCCGACCTCCCCCCTTTTCTTGGCTAGGTAGGAGATCTGTCCATAAGAATATACTTGAGGACCCGGCCTCATCCTAGGCTAGATTGGGTCCTCTTGAGTAGGTCTATTAACATGTCATCTTTCTATGCTGAGGTGAACATGTCTGAGGCCTTCCAACAGGAGCCAACATGGCCTCCTTTCAGATTATCTCCGGCCTTCCCTTCCTTCCAAAGGCCTTCCCATATGGCCTTCAAACAGTAGGTTATCATATATAGGGGGCTCAACTTCTTTATATGCTATATTGGGCCGGTCTTGGGTATATGTCCTTGGGCCCCTCTTAATTCATATACCGATGATAGGCCATAGGGAATTAAGTATTTTTCATTCCCCATTTTACATACGCCTATATTTCATATAGAAATTTTGAGTGCCAACAGACAGATAAGTGGTTTGCATGTTAATAGTCAGTGCTTGTGGCTTTAGTAGGTGGGCAGTATTACATCTTTTGTTTGGTTGCATAACTCCTGTTTATACTTCTATGTTGGTAGAATGATTACAGCATGATTTTAGTTACTGTCTTTAAACATTTGATGGCATTTGTTGTTAGATAGTGGTTTACTCAATACAACTGCCTAGTGGTTAATCCTTTTCTGAGATGGAAAGCAAATGCAAAAACTAGCTGTAAATACCAGCACCATGAATTTAAAGATAAACATGAAGGCATGATGAATTACAATGGATTTCTAAAAAACAGAGTTCCATTTTCCACACAATTATTAGGTCATACCAAACGTCACTACATGCATATTTTAATTTTCAAACGTAACATATTGTCAGTATGCTCTATTAGCTACGTACTCTGCTGCAAAAACTCTGGTACGATATCTCAGATGCTTATCTCCTTCAATATATGTGTTGTGAAATGAAACAGAGTTCTGAATCTGTGTTCCAGCAGAACCAGCAATCATGTTCTCATCATCTTCATCATAATACAACCTCGAAACACCTTCAGAAGTAATGCCCCCATCTGAGGTGTTAATTTCTATGCTGGTAGTTTTTGGTGAAGAACTAATTCCTTTTGATGTTGTAAGGACCTGGATAATATACATCAAGATACGGTTTAAGGCTGACCTGCCAAAATATTATAAGTGACTTGTGAAACAAAAGTATAATTCTACTAAAGTTGCACTCATTTAAAGACTTAATATTCCTGAGACACTTCACATCTGATAGATGAAATCATGGCAATCCTCTTATGACCTGCGCAAGGGTATGATGGAAAAAGAAATTATCACGAAGTCTAGCTGCAGCAAGTAGCAGTATGAGGATCTATCCTACTCCTGTCCCAGTAGATGGTAAACAAGAGACCATCATAATCGTGGCTGAGGAAATTCACAGGGAGATCTACCACCTTGGTGCAAGTGTTCGGTACATGGATAAATTTTATCATCTTTGACGAAAGTGAAACAGATAAATACATTATTTAAGAAGTTGTTCTTCACTTCCTAACTAGCAAGACAATGTTATAACTTGGGAAGTGATGTAGATAAACAAAAATTTACATGCTGAAAAAAAATAAAGAACATAAAAAACAATAGTAATTACCAAGAAAAATCATATCAGTCAAGTGATTGAATATTACAATTAAATGACATAGAAAAAAATTTATTGTGGCAAAAATAACATATTCATGTTACCCCAATTAAATGTAATATGTGTGGTAAAAATCCCAGCGAAGGTAGGATAGGTGACTGGCAACAGAGGTAAATATATACAAGATTGCATCATGAGGGGAATCTGTCATCCCATTGTGAAACCAGTTTCTCAGACAGCTCATACTGGTTGAGGGAGCTGATTAAAATATGCAATGTAATTAAAACACCATCATTTGGGTTCTCCCACTAGCTAGGGTCTCACAGTTGCCATCAACAAAAATTGTGCTGTGGGCACACAGAAAATGAGAAAACAAAAGGAGATAGGTGAATAAGGGGATCCCTCTCATTGGCTTACCTAACTGCTAAAAAATCCCATTGATTCCCAAAATCCATGAAGAGTTAAACTATCCAACTCAACCAATTTATTTGTACTAGTGATGATTTCCAGCTACTTCTTGAAAGAAGTTAAAATTCTTCAAATTACATTAAATCACCCGTGTAGCAGAGCCTCAAGATCCTGTAAAAATAGAACATCAGAAATTGAGTATGATTAAATTACGAAAGTGCATTTCATCTTTCCTCTATACGTTCTGCATGTACCTTCTACTGTCACTGTAGAATTTGTCATGTTATCAGGGGAAACCAACAAAGATCGACAAGCACATAACACAATCACATATACATGTATATATGTGCATATATATATCTAGAAAGAGAGAGAGAGAGAGAGAGAGAGAGAGAGAGAGAGAGAGAGAGAGAGAGAGACCATGCAACCACAGAGAGCCAGCCAGTGAGATGGACACGAAGGACATGATGTATAGAGCAAACGACGGATTGTAGCACGGACTAAATTTCCAATCCTACAAGTAAACACAATGAGATTAAATAAGTAACCATAGATGTATTAAAACCATAAAGAATAGGTATTTGAATAGTTGGAATGTCATGCCGTGGAAAGGCATTTTCTACATTTATACTGAAAAAAACATACAAAAACATACAAGAAAAAGAGAAAACATCAGAAACATCACAAATCAGAAAGAAGAAATAAAATGTGTGTGTGTGTGGGTGGGGGGGCTAAAGAGATAGAGAGAAAGAGAGAGATCCCCACGCCACAGCAATTTGAGGTCTGACAGGCAGTTATGAACGACATGTTCAATACCATCTAGAATCAGGTACAGTTCATCTATTGTTCCACTGATCTGAAATCAGCCCAAGCTGACCTAGAATTCATATATGTTTTCAACTGTTTTTTTTCTAACTCAAATGGACATCAGATGCTGGTGGAGAGTATAAATAAGTAATGTGATCAAGACCAGACAGATGGCATCACAGCTTGAGACTGGTTGGATTCTGTTGATGTGCTCTCATTTATTTTGTTCTTCACACTTTCTACTTTCTTATGCATGATAGGTTGCAAATGCAAACTTGCAAAAAATCAGAGTTTAGAGTTAAACATAGAACATTTTATGAAGACTGCTGATATCTTTGTACTTGGGACAATTTGACTTCTTATTTGTACATGGGCTTTAAACAGGGCTCTTTGGTTTTTCTCATGGGCAAGCATGGAACTATGAAGATGTTTGATCGAAAAAATTGAACTTTCAACAATCAACAAGTAAGCAAGCCACAAATTTCATCTTAGATGATCCTACTGCGACAGTTACCTAGCTTAATTGGTCATAAGTTATGTTTCTGTTTAGGGCTAAACATAAAAGGATCTTTAAAGGATTGATGGTATCTTCATAGCGAGTTCTCTTATTTGTATCTTCCCTTTAAAAGGGTCTCCATGAATTTAAGATAGGCATGCTTTGACCGGTGAAAATGAAATAGATCATTTTTAGTGAAACTCTAGGATTTGGGACAGCGGGGGAACCAACTGGGAGATCCAGCAATCCCTTCCTCTTCTCTCACTAATCTTCTCACCTGCTTTTTTTATTCTCATTCCAATAGCCAACATGAAGGTGCACACCATGGCACTAGGTGGCAAACCCATTTTCTCTACTCAGCTAGAGGTGTCACTGTGACACAGTAACCCCCGAGTTCACAGTGACACCTCCAGCTGTACTGGAGCTACTGTGTCATTACTAGCTTCGCAATTTTCATAAAGGGAGCAGACCTTAACAAGTCCTTCGCACTATCACCTGCACATCTTTCCACATATGTCCTCTATCTCTGCTGCCTCCTGTACGTAGTGGATGGATGGCTAGGATGACCACACTGTGCAATTGACCACCAATACCCACTTCATCCTCCTCTTCAAGGATTAAGAGGTGGATTGGCCTCCTGGATTGGCCAAGCCCATCTAGTCTTAAATTTTGGATTGGGATTTGATCAGGCCGATATGGAAAAACCATAAGTCAGTGAAGTCTCCATCTGACTTGGCTGCAGCTCAGACAATTACAGCCCAGGATCAGATTGGCCTCGTGGTTTGCAGAATCAGCTAATCCAGATGGAGTTGACATGGGGCCGACCTGACCTGAATTTTCTTTCTTCTTTTTCTCTTTAGGGTGTAAGGGATCCAAAGTTCCAAACCACCCCGGATTCCTGCCCGAATCAGCCACCTCTGTCTATAGTTTGCAGGATCAGAATAAGGACCTAAATCGATGGGTCTTGATCCAATCCGGATCGGATCAGCTTGATCTGGGCCATAGTTGTCAAGGTTGGCGAGGTGCCATTGCTCGGGCACCTTGCTAGGGCGCCTTTTGGGGAGCCCAAAAAGGCGCCCGCCTAGGCACCCAAGGTGCCCACTTAGGCGCCCAAAACGCCTAGGCAAAACGCCCTAGGTATTTTTACATGATTAAAAAAATAATATTGGGGGGATTTTCCCCTTACTACCCCCCACAAAAGACACCTATTTAATGATAGTTTGAACATAAAAATATATTTCACTATCACTTATGCTATCATATATATATATAATTTATGATTATAAAAATATATTATATATTTAAAATTTATAAAGTTCTCTTTTAGCTCTCACTTCTCCCTCTCTCTCTCTCTCACTTAATTTATCAAGATTAACTCCTTATCCAAAAATAAATACTCACTTTCATAATTACATATATAAAATCACTTATCCAAAAATAAATACCCACATATCCGTGACTACTCCCCCCGTTTAATAACATTATTACAATATTTCACTATCACTTATACTATCGCACATATATACATTTTATAATCATAAATGTGTTATATACTTAAATTTTATAAAAATCTATTTTAACTCACTTCTTTTTCACACACACACACATTATATTTACTTATATATAGATAAAACACTCATTCAATTATAACATAAAAATATAATTATATTTATACATACTTTTATGTATACCGACTCCCTAACCCAACCTTTCTTGAATACCGCCTTGACTGCCAAGGCGACGCCTAAGTGGCCACCTTGTCGCCTAAGCAGAATTGGTACCCTTCAATGCCTTGAGTGCCTTGTCGCCTTGACAACTATGATCTGAGCCGATTCTTTGGTAGAAAAAACAATTCAGAATCGGTCCTTAAAATTTTTAAAAAATAAATGGCTCTGTCATATCGGGTCCCGATGGACCACTGTGACGGCGGCGGCTTCCATTGATTACGGAAAGGAATCGCCATAATTGAATCGGAATCGGCCAATTCTAGTCCTAATTCAGCCAATGAGGGCCAATTTCGCAAGGAGTTTATATTGGATCGGTCATCCGGCCAAAAATCGGATCGCATGGGCTGATCCAATCCAAGAATCGGCTGATTACTATCCGGATTGGCCGAATCTGCAAATTGCGCCTCTGTCAAACCCAATATGACTTAAGTTATTGAATCCGACTATATTGGGTCAGATATCTATAGAAGATATAGGAAACGACTTCTATCTGGTCCGACATACTGGATAGGAATATTGGATGAAGAAGACATAGGCAGTGGTCTTGCAGAGTTAATTTGACCCCAAAAGGGTTGGATCAGACCAGAATCCCATGGGAGACGCATCTTCTATGCTTTCTATATTTTTTTTTCTTTTATCTAATTTTTGAAACAAAAATGATTTGGGCCGATTCCAGATAGGTTTTTCTCCCTTCCACAATCCTTGGTTGGCTGAGCAGCAGCAGCTGATTCCAGTTTGAAAAACAAACACCCTGTAAAACTGGATCTGACAGGTCCTATACAAATTCTTCTCTGATGCCAGTGAGACCTTGCAGTCACAAAGTAAGGCATGGATAGCTATCTTTTTAGGTCCTGGCAATGCTGATGGAAGGTGAAACTCATTGCCAGCTGCTCAGTCCTGTTCATCCCACCACATACACAATCTATTGTGCCCACTATTGCACCCTCTAGCTCCTCATACTACTGCATTGCCTCCTTGAAGAGAATCTAGACAATACCACTTGGAAACAGCTTCTGCAGCTCTGATGTTCAGAGAAGACATCTTTCCTATCTCCCAATTGATGTCCCAGCCTTGCTCTGTTTCTGCTGCCATTGTCTGCCACCTCATACTGCCGACACCTGCTTACTTTTTCCAGTCCCTACTCAACTGAAAGATCTCGCACCATAATACACATTTCAACTGACTAAACCAAAATGAAGCATGAGAGTTAAGCACATTAAAAGGTCCATGCTTGGTCGGGCTGTTGGCACGAAATACGACCTCTTGAGATCTTATGAGAATCTTTCCATGTCTCTAAGAAACCAGATCATCGAAGCTACAATATCGAAATAGATATACTTGGTCCTTAAATTTCCAACACATGTTGCTACTTCTACGTCCCAACTTCATATTAATAAAAATTGTACATATCATTCCTCTTTTCTCATTTTATTTCTTATTGTTATTTTAGTTAGATGAACTTGTTAAAAGTTTTTCCCATATGCTAAGAACCATTGATTGCAAAATTGTCCGATTAGGATTGGAATTGGCCGATTTCCGGATAAGATTGGCACCCATCGATTAGATCTTCCTTAGAACACCCAATCCTAGGTGACATCCCAGCTGAAACAGATTATACTTAGCAGATTCACTGATTCTGACAGAAAAATTAAAACCCAGAATCAGACTGAACCTATTCTGACGGAATCGGATTGAGAAGGGGATGCAGTGAATCGGATTCCCTCCTCTTCCCTATGTGGCTCACCCTCTGCCCCCTGGCTGAAGCATCCCCTCCCCTCCCATTCGGCCTGCCAATGCAGACTGCCCTCGACCAAGGTGTGTGAATAGCACTCAGGAGGACCCCCTCGCCCCCCCTCTGTGGCTCCCCTTTGCCCCCCTGGTCAGAGAATCCCCCTTTTGGCCTCTCCACAGCCCCCATCAGAAGGATCCTTGTGCACAACCCCCCACCCCCCATATTAGAAGGGGATTAGGCTGATCCCATCCATCTACTTATCCTTGGATATGGGGTTCTTTAGGACCCACAATAAGATTGGTTGACTTTGCAAGTAGTGAGTTCAGCCATTGCCTTGAGTTTTAGGATGGTATTCAGAAAGCCATCTCATATTTGGAGTCATCCGAAAATTGCAGATGGTTCAGTTTTTATCCGGAGGACAATGATAGCTTGCATGAAGCACTAAGGTATAGCATTTCATATACGAATTCCATCCTAACCCAAAATCTTAATCAAGAAGCAGTATTATGCATGAAAAGAAATAAATAATCCACCATGAGAGAAAATATTTCTTGAAAAATCAAAGGCAAATGCAACAATATGCACATCAAATCGTCTAAAAACAAGCATATGTCAAATAAAATAACTTTCAGGAGAAATGGATAACCAGTCTTATTACACACCTCACATACAAGATATTGCCACAAAACAGAAACATAAGAACTATAAATCAAATAGCTCATGGGTCGTGATTTGACTTATTACATACTCAGAATCAGTCTCCTCATCAAGCAATCTGAACAAATGTTCTTCGATTTCTTCCCCAATAATTGTAACCTGAAAAATTTTTGCCCAATTTTATGATTAGAGATGCTAAACGTGAAAGAACAAAATCAGCAGACTTGACACTCAACAGAAAACACATCATGAAATTCATGTCATAAAGGACCACACAAAGCCTGCATGCCAATTGTAAGAAAAAAATCATAATTTTGTTACAATTCCACAGGACTGATTTATATAACATATAAGTAATTAATTCTAAGTCTAACAAATACCGAGCATAATATTTACCGGGTCCTTTTCAATTAAATGTTGCAAAGTAGAAACAGCAAGGTGCCGAAGGGTAGGCTGTAAAAGCCAAGTGTTAGCTTATCCTCAGAAAACCAATTTATAGGCAACAATATAAAATGTTGCAGAAAACACCTGTCTTGAGGAGAGTGTTAGAAGGAGACTTTGAACACTGGAATGCACAGAAACAGCTTGGGAAGCAAAAAGAACAAGTTGCTGTGTGAACCTGACTGACCTGCAACAAGAGCACATAATGTATAGAAATAACACTTCAATATTCAAAAAGAGTACTATAAAAAGAATAAGTACATGACCATCCACTTTCCTTAAGCAAAAGAAAAAAAACAGTGTGAGAATGATTACTCTAGAAGAGTAGATGTCTCTTGGCCGGAACTTGTTTCTGCAACAACAGACTGAAAAAAAGATTCAATATTCCTAGTTAAAAATCATCATACACTAAAAAAGAAGACACTATATCATTGATCAACGGAAAAGAAAACACCGACACACCTTGCAACGAGAGAAAAAGGTACTCCCGGGAGAAAGCTCAGGACCAACAACAGCTACAATAGCATTTACAAGGTGACTTAATCCTTGACGTAGCTCAACCCATCCACTTTCATCAGTCAAAAGAATATCAATTGCGAGGGTTAATGTTGCCTGCACATAGCAATGAACTAGCCCATTAGCCAGATGTTCTATGATCCAACACAGCAATTATAATTGAAATCTTTGTCCATAAGTTCTATTATCCTTTTGAAACAAATGGGAGATGAACTTCACGTTTGCTTACGGTTTGGAAGAAAAAGTTGACAACCAGGGGACTAAACACAAGTTCAGCTAGATTCCATTTTATGTGGTCTTAAATTAGTTAAACTGCTCTTCGAGATTCCATCCCCATTGCATAAGTTGCCTGACCTAAAAAAGCAAGTGGAGTCAAGGCGCCCGTCTAGGCGGCAAGGCGCTTTTCCAAGGGTGCCTTGTCTGGGACCAAAAAGGCGCCCAAGGTGCCCGCCTAGGCACCCAAGGCGTCCAAGGCGCCAGCCTAGGCGCCCCAAAGCGCCCAAGCAAGGCACCTTGGGTATTTTTACATCATTAAAAAAATAATTTTGAGGAGTTTTTCCCCCTTGATACCCCTCACAAGGGACACTTATTTAATGATAGTTTGAATATATTAATATATTACACTATCACTTATACTATCATACATATTTAAGATTTATGATTAGAAACATATATTATATATTTAATTAAGTTTCTTTTCAACTCTTTCTTCACTCTCTCTCTCTCTCTCTCTGCGTGACTACTCTGTGTTCCCCCCATTTAATAATATTATAACAATATTTTACCATCACTTATACTATTGTACATATATAAATTTTATAATCATAAATGAGTTATATACTTAAATTTTATAAAAATCTATTTAACTTTCTTCTCTTTCACACACCCATCATATTTACTTATGTGCATTGATAAAACACTCATATTCAATTATAACATAAACATATAATTATATCTATGCTTATTTTTATATATAACAACCTCCCGACTCAGCCTTCCTTGATTACCGCCTTGACCGCCTAAGCAGCCGCCTTGTCGCCTAAGCGGAATCGGTACCCTTCAACGTCTTGGACGCCTTGTCGCCTTGACAACGATGAAGTGGACACATCAGCAGTTCTACTGGCTCCCACCATACTTTAGGGCCTACTGCATGCTTGATGTGGTTACTAATGTGATCATTGGGAGTATCATTTTTAAATAACCATAGCTTGTATAATCGTTTGGATCGATAGGAATCGGTCGGTCCCAATCCGATTATCGCCAGGAGGATTGATCCAGACTGAACTCCTGGCGAAATTGGTTTGGATCGGTTAGGAATCGGTCGATTTCTGAGAATCAGATCGGAATTGATCGATTTCATCAGGACAACTTAAGTCTGATCTCGGTTAGAAAACGGCCCGATTCGGGACCGATATTAACCTGATATCACCCCGATAAGAGTGATATCTGCCCCGAAATCAGCTTAGGGTGGATTCCCCTCTTCTTCATCTTGATACAGCTAGGGCACCGCAACTCCGGCATTATTCAAGCAATTCTACGGTGATCTCTTCGATCCAACGGTGATTTCCACCAATCCGACGTCAATCATCCCCCCGGTAGGTGTTCTTCAGTTCTTCCCCTCCCCTTGTCCTGTCTCCTTCATGCCTCCAACCCCCCTCCCTTATCCAGAAGGAGTCACCTCAGGTCCAAAAGGACCAGAACACAGCCCATTAAGGGGCTGTTCCCTGCCCCTTCTCATCCCCTGAAAGGGTCACCAAGTCCAGAAGGACCGGCTGCCCTTATCCAATGTTTTAGGTCCATAAGGGCCAGTTCTTGGGCCCCCCTATCTTATCCCCTGAAACAGTCACCAAGGGTCCAGACGTGAATCGCAGAATCGGCCAATTCTTGGATTAGATCAGCACTTGCCGATTCAATTTTAGCTTGAAACAACTGATCCAAGATTGATTCATGGAGGAATCGGCATGGGTTGGTAGAATAGAATAGGCCATGGATCAACCAATTCTGTAGAAATGGATTGGGAATCAACAGATCGTCTAGAAATCTAGAATTCCCCGAGAAGCCGGAAAGATTGGAATTAGACCTAATTTCGATCCGATTTCCCCACAATATGGGAGAAAATCAGCCAATCCTTGCCCTCACCCCCGGTTTCACCACCCTCCCAGCCCTCCCCTTCCTGATTTACGACACCCCTCTCTCCGGCAAGGAGAACTCCCCCCTCTCCCCCATTTCCCCCTCTTCTCCTCCTCTCCCTCCACCCCCGATGGCCCAAGGCCAATCAGGGGAAGAGTTTCCTTCTCCCTCAGGCAACTGGTTCCCCCTCCATAGAGGGAACCCTGCAAAAGTCACCTCAAGGTTTCCTCTCCCCACCCCCTCCCCTTGGCTTCAGGGTGACTATGCACAGTCACCCCTTCGGAGTGACAACCCCCTTTAATATGTGTTCTAATTTTTTGTTTTATTTCTTCTATGTGTAGGGAAAATGTAGGACAAAGAGCAAAGCACCCATATACATCATAATATTTGATGACAACATAGACACATGTTAGATGTTGAGAAGAAAAGAGTGAAATGTAAGTGATGTGCAAAAGAAATGAATGTATGTGTTTACCGCCTTAAACAACACACGTAGGATTAGTGAAAATGTAAAGAAGAGTGAGAAGCTACCAGTGGAATTTAGAGAAAAAGTTAAGACATATTTAACTGAGAGAGCGTCACAAGGGGAGATACATATTGAGTATGGAGTTGAGCTGTACATTAGTTGCTCGAAGGAAGAGACACAACTTAAGTTAAAAAATTGTAAAAAGATAAATCATGTGCTCACATTGAAGTTGTTTCATCAAGTTTAAACGATGAAGAGGAGGCATAGTCAGGAAAGCAATGCACAAAAGTAAAGCTTATGTCCGAGAAGATGAGGAGAGGAGGTCAGGAGGATCTACTATTAGACGTTCAGATGCGGAAGACACTTGGCCTACACATCAATCAGGCCAAGATAGTGAGTTAAGTCGGTCACATTTAGTTCAACCGACAAACATGTCCAAGCATAGCTAGTGACAGATGTTAAAAGATGATCAAGCAAACCTTATAAAGAGTTAAAGCCATGACATGAGCCGCAAAGAAAGCAATTAAACATATTTTTAAATAATTTTTACATGTAAATATATAAAAAATTAACTTCTTTTAAATGTGTCTTACATGTTTTTGAAACAAACATTAATAAATACATCTTATTTTTCCTGGATGTAGGTGTCCCAACCCATGCAGTCACCCATCCATATTTTCAGATGATAAATGATACTATTATTGAGGTTGGACCAAAATTAAAAGTCTAAATGTATAAATGATGATGGTTGACAAGTGCCAAAATGAAGCATAGCAGTATAGAGTTGTAAGAATTTACCTGCACTTGAGAGACATAGGTCAGTCCAGCAGCCTCAATTGTCAAAAGAAGAGCATGCAACGACCATAACTGTGTGACAGCATTGGAGCTTTTTGCAAGAGAAGAAAATGAATTCACTGTTGCAGGCACTAATGTAGACAAAGCCATTCCTCCTGCACTGAACCAACGTAACACTACAGAAGTCATTTATGTGAATAAACTGCACAAAAGCTTGCATAAGATACAGACAATCAGCATTTGAAACATAGCTATCAAGATGCCTGACTAGGTGCCACCTAAGTGCCAAGGTGGGGTGAAGGTGATAGGGCACCTTTCTGGCAGCCCAAAATGTCCCAAGATGACCAAGTCGATCCATGAATCATCGCCACCCATTTAATGATAGTGAAATAGTATTAAAATCTTTCACCATCAATTAAACTAATAAACATGTTTAATATTCTCAATTATAAATATATCTTACAAAACTATAAAGTTCTCTCTCCACCCCCTTTCCTCTCCCTCTTAGTTTATGAAGACTATTTCTTTTAAAAAAATATATAACCAAACATACATAATTACATGCATAAAACATATCTACATGCATGTAGGAATAATACACATTTAATTATGATTTATATTTATATAATTATAAATTTATAAGTAAAACTTTTACACCCAAAACCTTTTCAAGTCTACTCTATATTTTCCTCAATTCTCTCTCTATATTTATGTATACGTTTAATATTGAGGTGATGCCTAAGCAGCTGCCTTGTCACTTAATCGAAAATTTCATCCATCAATGTCTTGGGCATCTTGTTGCCTTGATATCTATGATATGAAAATTGTATCATTGCTTCCAACGAAGGACAAATCTGACCAGATCAACTGATTTAATTGGGTTATCCATGACCTACCATCCCAATTTAGGATCTTCTATTTCTGGATGGTAGGATGGGATGAGGTTGACAGATACACTACTCATGAAAGAACTTATTAATTATTAATAAACAGTTTGATATAAATGTCAATTTTGGGTGGGACATAAAAACCTATTATAAGAATTTTTATGCAAATTTTCATAATGAAGACAGATTTTCATAGATCTTCTAGCAACATTACAAGAAACTTTTTATAATTTTTGAATGATAAAAGATGAAATTGGCTCCAAATGGTTCTTGGGGATTTTTCATAAAACTTGTGAGTTTCACTCACATTTGTGATATTTGTTTGGTTTCTGTCAAGACAGAAGAAAATGACTCCAATAATAGAAACTTTGTTGTAATTGTAGAAACCCCAAATTTTAAAAATATTTTACCTTAATTTTTATAAGTTATTTTACCAATTTGAGACAATTATTTTCCTTAAAAGATATTTTGACGTTATTGTGTGCGCTCATGAAATCAAAGTTCAACATCTCCTCACCAAACTCGTATTGATTCAGCGTCAATTGCATAAAGCACCGGATAGTCCACCTTTGTTTAACCACCAAAGCAAAACCTCACATAAAATGATTAATTCGTATAATCACACATAGTGATACAACAGAATGATTTTTTATTTCCCATTGTCTTTGATTTAGTAATTTTATGAGATTTATTTATTTTGTTTGTTTGTTAGGTTATTTATTTAATTCATGAATCATAAATTGTCTGAATTTTTATGATTGACTTTCATTCATTATACGTGCTTATACCCTCAGATTTCCTAAAATTTTCAGATTTGATTGCTTGTTTTCAAATTTGAGAGCATATTATCATTTATCATTGTGATTATTTTTTTATGAATTGAATGATTTGTATGGTCAATTTAACTTTTTTATTTTTGATTTATTCCCCATTGTTTATTTTTAATTCTCAGAAAATTTTAATCATGTTATCATTAAGTCGTATATTTAATTTATTTGATATGCTGCATTGTTTGTTGTTTTTTATAATTTTAACTAATATAGATTATTTATCATTATGTGTTCAGTTTAAGTTATTTCAAAAATTATGTTTAGTTGACATTTTTTATTAAGTTGTTATTTAATTTTCACAACGTTGCATTTACTTGTTTGATTGAGATTTTTTATTAAATTTCAACATGTCAAGCCACATGTTCTTATGTTATTTATTTAACATGATTTGACTTCACGTTGTTTTAAAAGATTTATTTTTATGTTAATTTCATTAAATGAATGATAGGTATTAAAATATGTTACAAACATAGACATGGCATTATAAAAATGATGGCATCAAAATCTTTATTTCATTATATTTCCAAGTCAACATCCAATACATCAATGTACATAAAAATGAGACATAAAGAGACGTAAGTCCTTATTTAAATAATCACGAATTTTCAGATATTAAGAACATTTGTAGAAATTAAGAACCATATACCTCCTTAATCTCCGATTCTAAACTCAAATTTCATTATAAAATGAATTAGAAATAATATTTAATATGTAGAGTCATACATCCCTCTACACCTTGTGTCTAATTAGCTCTCTTTATAAATCATTTAAAGCACATATATTAGACATATATATTTATAAACATAGAATTATATGCCCTAAGTTCTATATCCCATAGATAGTTCTTATATTGCATGATTAGCATAACAGCATTCTCTTTAAGGCTCCAAAATTTTATCTCTTGGCTTTACTTCTCCTTGCGCACCTTGGGCAACTCCTCCCAGCAGTAGTAAAAAGACAGCAAGAGTGGAGGGATTTTTCCGCATACAATGTGGCATATAATCATCTAAATGTGATTTTAAATAAGCAAGAGTTCCCACTTAAAAAATATTATCGATAAATAAACTGATCTATAAAATATAGTAAAATATAAATTTTAAAACAAATTTAAATATACATAGATATTATTATAGAAAACATTTGAAAGAACCACCAAATAAGTACTTGAAACATTGTATCCCTTACGTGGAAACTTATGCAACTAGTTGATAGTAAGGTGAGACGAAAGATTAATATGGCTTACATTCAAGAAACGAAATAGATTAGAGAGAAAAGTGAAAAAGTAGAAAATATATATTATGAATTATAGTACATACATGATATTAGAGAAATAAAAATAAAAATTGCATCGTTGTTGATAGATATTTAAGAGTACAATGATGTTAGTAAAAAAAGTAAGACATAAGATACTTGATATAAAATTAATTAAAAAAGTAATTAACATAATTAATACTTCGATTAGGAAGTGGGACTAAAGATTCGAACATGTTAGAAAGCTACAGTTATCAAAGAGTCCACAGAGGTTTCAGATATCGAACATTAAATGAAGATGGGAAAAGTACCATTAATTTTGCTGACATATGATCATATAATAATAAATATTTATTTTAGTAAAAGAGAATCACATTTAAAAAATATTTAAAGTAGATAAAATAAGAATCAAATCCACTGCATTCTTACTAGAAATGATAATCCAATAAATACTAATCGGGCTCTTTACAAAGATTGTAAAATTATTCTTAACGGAACACTAAGTTAAACGTCAACATAAGGTTTAATGTGTTATAAACTAAGGTCTAGAGATGAGCATACACATTTGAAAGAAAGATTTTGTCTAGAATAAAATGTTGAAAATTAAAAGGGACCAAGCAAGAGATATTTAAAAATGAACATATTATAATAAATGATCGATAAGTAGACATAAAAATCAATTCTATGCAGATGAACTTGACCATAAAGATTAAGACGACAGCAAAAAAAAGTACTAAGAGAGTTTAAAAGACATTGTCCGCCTAAAAAAATACATGGTGTTGAAAATGAAGATATGCAAAAGACGATAAAGTGATTGATACAAAAGATTGCCTAAGTGTAATAACAATGAAACTTATAGACTATATAAGATAATAAAAATAAAGTAAAGTAAAAACGATTGTTAAGCAAGTAAGAGATGAAACTTTTAAACATATGTATGAAAAACATAGAGCTAATAAGACAAATAAATATTTATAGATTAGTAAGGATGAGAGAGAAAGAGAAGATATCAAGATTTCAACGAAGTGAGATGTATTAAAAAAATTAAAGTATAATGTTTATCAAAGCTGATGACATTAAAAAAAGTAAAAAATTATTTTAATATCATTTTTAATGACAATTCTGCTAGAAACATATAAGATATAAAGCATGTAACATAACTTAATATAAATTATATAACGATGATTAAATTGTTAAAAGTTAAAAAGGTACCAAATATGAAGAAATATTTGTTTACATGCGCTCCTGGTACCATCCCTATTGAAGTATAAAATTGTATACGAAATTTTGAGGTGAAATGGTTAAATTGACTTTTCAACAACATCTTAATCTCAAAAAAAATGTTGAATAAATAAATAAAAAACAACATAACATCATTTTTTAAGAAAAAAAAAAGATTTACAAGATTGCTCAAGAGAGATCAAACTCTAAGTCATGAAATTGAGGTAGATAAGCATGGAGTGACAATTTCATAATAGTAGAAATATTTTAGACAACCAATTTCGATTCATACATGGTTAGTCAAATTGGCCAATGCTAGGGTTGAATCGGCATAAGCCAACCCGATTCGGGAATCGACTCCCCCCGGAATGCAACCCAAATCAGCCAAAATCAATAGAATCGGATCATCCAAGTTCGGCCCAAATCTATGACTCCAAATCTGCCCCCTTTGGCGGCTACAGCGCCACTTCAGTCTTCCCTGCCTGAGTACCATTTCCCCAAAAGAGGCAAATCGGACCAGAATCCTGTGGGAAATCTGTTTGTTAGGATACTTTTAGGTTTTTTTTTCCATTTTTTATAGTATTTGAAGAACTGATGCAGACTTTTCTCAGGGAATCAGCCAAATTTGCTGATCTGATCCAATCCCTGATTCTGATTCTGTTTGCCTTGGATTCTTGCCTAATTAGCACCCATGCTATTTTTAGTATTAAAAGTCTCGTCAAGAAATATTGAGATAGGCAGACAGACTTGTGTATGGTGCTTAATGATTTATAACCAGTTTATGATAGTTTCAACTTTGAAGAAATCTGTTTTAGTGGGTTGTGAAAGTTGGTTACATGAGGTATATACACGTGATAAAAGATATACAACCACAAAAATATGCACAATAAGAAAAAAAACAAGAGATTTTTCATATTTTAAATATTCTATTCAAGGGTCTATAATAAGTTCTTATCTTTTCGCATTAGTCATGGAAGAGTTGACAAAGAATACAAGATGACTTATCATGACTAATGGTATTCACAGATGATATTGTATTTGGGCGAAGTAGTAAGTTAAAAATTTGGCGAAACACTTGAGAGTTAAAACTTTGGAAAAACTTAGGAGGTCTAAACGTTTAAAGATAAGTAAGAGTAAGACATTATACATGCATTGTATATTGAATAAAAAGTGAAGGAAAAAAGATGAAGGAGATAATTGGGGTGAAGTAATATTATCAGAAAGTACTTACAATAAATACCTTAGCTTAATTATTTTAAAAAACAGAGAACATGATAAGGACATTCATTATAAAATTAAAGTAGAATGAATGAAGTAAACATAAACTAGATGGGTTTATGTCATTGTCAGATTAAGTAAAGTTGAAAGAAAAATTTTATCACAATTTATAACGATGTATGGTAGTTAATGTTAGACAAATACAAACACGCTTTCAAAATAAGTGTTGCTGAAATGAATGTTTAGATGAATATGTTATTATACCAAATTAGATAAAATAAGTAAAATATATTAGAGAAATTGTTAAGATCAAAAGGTAAATAAGCACATTTCAAAGAAAGATTCCTCCTACCATAAAATGGTGATAGCTAAATAGGGTGAAGCAAGAAATTTTAAGAATAAACTTTCTTAAGATATTTGATTAGCTTAACTGCAGAATTTAAGATTTTGAAATGAATGTTGTCATCTATGATTACCGAAAACCCAAGACCATCTGAAGAGAATCACCAATCATTTCAAAGGACAGGATTCAGATAGATAGGGCACTAAAAAAATTGGAAAAAGTGTAGAGCCAAGTAATAACAAGAGATATTGGTGTGCACAAACAATTTCGAAAGGGAAACATCCAGGGCCTCCTTCGAGGCATCTAAAGTGCCAGAGTCACCAGAAATGTTAAGGTAGTGGTGGTGGAAGTCATCGCCTAGCAATGATTGCAGAATTGCTGGAATCGGATTGGAATCGGCCAATTCCGGAATCGGATCAGTCGATTTTGATCTGATTATTGGCTGAAAAACCGATTCCTCAGGGAATTCCAGAGGAATCGGTCCGAATCCGACTGGAATCGGTCGATCTGACCGATTCTGCCGAAAGAATAGGGCTTCCAGTAATGGTTCGATACCAGGTCCGATTCGGATTCTGTATCGATCCGATTCCGGCCCTAAAAGGCCAGAATTAGCCCCTTCATGCAGAACCCGAAAGGGCTCTTGGCGATCTAGGGATTCCCAGGACAATTCCGGTGAAAATCGCTTGATCCAACCCATGCAACACGATCCAAGCGGAATCCATCGATTCTGTCACCGATTCCAACGATTATGGCGATCCTTCAGTGATTCCAATGATCCTTCAAGTGATTCCGGTGATCCAAGCTCAATTCCAGCTCCGTTCAAGCTGTTCTTTCAATCATTTGAAAGATGTTGGTAAGATTTCTTCGCCGGAATTCCCATACGCTCATTTTTATGCGTTTCCGACGACTTTGTAATCGACTAAATGGGATGTTCTCTTTTTGAACAGTTCTGTTCAAGTCGTTCCTTCATCGTTTGAATCTTCTTAGTAAGATATATTTGTTGGAATCCCCATACGCTAATTTCTACGCATTTTCGACGACTCTGTAACCCTTTAAACATACCAAATAGCTCTTCCCAAATTGCTCCGATCAGGTCGATTCTTCAACGTTAACACTTTATTAATCCGACGACTCTGAAATGGTTTTAACATACTAAAAACCTCGTCTAACCAAGGATCGCGGGATCGGGATCGGATCCTGGATCGGTGGGGTCCGATCGGATCCGGATCGGATCGGACCGATCCAGGCCGATTCTCTTGGAGCCAGACCGATCTAGAATCGGTCTGGATCGGTTTTTTTTTTTTTTGCTCTTTGAAAAAATATGGAAAAATCGCCAAAAAATCAATAAAAATACATAGGACTCAGAAAAAATGTGAAAAAAAATATAGGGAACACTCATTCATATAAAAAATTAACAATCAATCATATAGAACACATATCATATCCAATCACACAATAGAACAATCATACATCAAATAAGATACATATTTTTACCAAACAAACAATCATACCCAACTCCACAAATTGTACACCACATATTCTTCTTACCACTCATATTACATTGCGTGAAATAAACAAAGAAATACATTATACATATGCCATCACCACCAACTATGGTAATGTTCGGAGTAGGATGGATCTGGATCTGGATCTCTGTCCTGGTCATTCTGATTTTCTGCAAATCTCCATTGATTAGGGTCAGTCATAATTGGCCCGTATCCATAAGAAAATAAAGACTGGGCCATGTCGGTAAACTCATAAACTTCCTGATCAGTAGGAGGTGGAGGAAGAAAAGATGGAGGAGGTGGATAGCCAGGCTCACTGTCTGAGGCAGGCTCTGGATAGGAAGATGCAAACTCGTCAAAAACATTCAACCTCGTCCAGCGTCCGCTGCCCCTGCCACTCGAACATGAGTGTCTTTTATCACTCCATCCTTCTGGGCCTGCTCCACTCGTCCGAGCACTACTAGTAGAGCCACCCTCACCTGCACCTGAGGCTGAGGCGCCGCCTCCACCTATGCTGCCGCCACCCCCACCTCCACCTCCACCCCCCCTACGCTGTTGTTGTGTGGGTGGCACAAATTCTTCTTCATCCTCATCTAATGAAGGTGGCTGAGTGGTCTCGGTGTCAAGGAGATGATGTCGCCGTTTGATACTTATCTTCTTCCTCTTCAATGTAAGATCTCCTTGACTTGCTTGCTGTGAAGGTAAGCATACTTTCTTTAAAGCCCTAAATAATCCACCATTCTTCTTGGTGGTGGTGGTGGTAGAAGGACCCGCAACTAGGGGGGATTTTATACCAGCCCCCCCCCACCTAGGGGGGGCACTGTAAAAAACAGTCACCCCTTCGGGGGTGACTGTTCATAATCCCCCCCCCAATGGGGGGATTTTATACCAGCCCCCCCCACCTTGGGGGGGGCGTGGCCGTAAACGGTCACCCCTTCGGGGGTGATCGTTCAACACCCCGAAGGGGTGCTAATCACCCCTTCGGGGGTGCAATTCCACCCCGTTGGGGGTGAAATAATCCCCCCCCAATGGGGGGGATTTTATACCAGCCCCCCCCCACCTGGGGGGCACGTAAAAAACGGTCACCCCTTCGGGGTGATCGTTCAACACCCGAAGGGGTGCTAATCACCCCTTCGGGGTGCAATTCCACCCCGTTGGGGGGTGAAATAATCCCCCCAACGGGGATCCCATGCCGCAGTGCCGGCCGGCCGGGGGGCCAAGGCCCGGGGGGGGGGGGAGGAGATCGAAACCCCCCCCTACCTTGGGTACTTTTGGGGGGGGCGCCCCTCCCCCAGGGTGGGTCGCCCCCTGGATAGGCTGGATCGCCCCCTCCAACAGCTGGATCGCCGGCAGGGGAAGCCCTAGATCTCCAAGGCGCCTTGGGGGGAAGGAGAAGAAGCAGAAGGGGGCAAGTGGGGGGAGAATCAGTCCGGATCGACCCCAAATAGGGGGTGATCGGACCTTAAAACAGGACCGGATCGATCCCGGAATCGGTTCGATTCCGGGTCTTCCGGTTTTCCGGCGAATCGGTCCGGATCGACCGATTTTGGGATCGATCCGGGTGGATCGGTCCGGGATCAACCGATCCTATCGATTCCATGCTAGCAAAGTTGCAGCAACAATGGAGGAAGAGAGGAAAAGAGGAGTAGGAGGGTCTAGAGCTGACCTTGTTTTTGACCGATCAACATCGGCTCGACCTACTTGGGAGACTGAGGAAGGCAGACAAGAGCCAACTCGTCGGACTATTAGTACGAGATTTACACTGACTGATGAGTATCTTTTTATGAAGCAAAGTGCCTCACAGATGAACATTAAACAAGCTATGAAAGGGGTAAAGGCAACATGAATAGTTATAAAGAGAGCAATGATGCATATTGTAAAGTGATTTTTACATACAGGTATAACTGTTAAAATGTTATGTATGTATGTTTTATTTAATTAACCATTGTTTATGGCTGATAGATTTTTTTATCTTAATGTAAGCATCCTAGCACATCAAGCCACCAACCCTTACTTCCAGACCATGGTTGATACTGTTGCTGAGACTGGACCAAGAATGCAAGTCTCGACCAATAGGTATATATATCTTAGTGGGCTAGATGAGGAAGTGCGAGAGTTAAGAGAGTAGATAGATGGTTTTAAATTAGTATGGAAGGAAATGGGTTGCACAGTTATGCGTGACGAGTGGACATGTGTCACTAAGAAGAGCATGATAAACTTCTTGGTATATTGTTCTGAGAGCACGACATTTTTGAAGTCGGTTGATGCTTCGGACTAGATAAAGAATGCTGACTACATTTTTTCCTCGATGGGGGTCGTAATGGAGAAGATTGGGGAGGAGAATGTGGTTCAATTTGTTACTGACAATGAACCCTCCTACACAGCGGCAAGAAAAAAAAATGATGGAGAAGAGACATCTCTTCTAGGTACCTTGCGCGGCGCACTCCATTGATCTCATCTTAGAGGATATAGGCAAGGAGACAATTTCCACACTTGTCAGACAACCACACTTGTCAGACATGCGCAGACTATCACTTCCTTTATTTATTCACATCCCCACCTGCTTCACATCATAAGGTCATACACTCAAGGGCATGATCTTGTCATGCCAGGCCCCACTCGCTTTGCCACGACTTTATAACACTAAAGAGTTTGCATCGGCACAGACATGTATTGGTCAGGTTCACCTACTCCGAGGAGTATTGTCAATATATGATGGACAAATTGCATAACAAGGAGGATCAATTAGAGATTCTTGTCAAAGTTGAGAGGCAGATAACGGATAAAATATTTTGGGAGAGGATAGCCTACTACTTGGCAATCATAGAGTCACTGGTAGTTATGCTGAGGTTGGTAGACTCAGATGGTAGGAACCAGATGGGCACTTTGTACGATGCAATGGACTAGGCTAAATTGAAAATAAAAAAGAAGAATATCAATGGTTATAAAAAATAGTGGAAGATCATAGATGATCAATGTGATAGGACTTCGCATCATGGTGTACATATTGCAAATTAGTTAGTAAATAAATTCTTTGTGGATATATATTTTCTACACAGTCAATATTTGGTTTGTTCATAATATAATATGCTTAAATGACTACAGGCTATTTTTTGAACTCATGCATCCAATATGAAGGACAAGTGTCGAACGATAATGAGGTGATGCAGGGTACACTCTCAGTTATTCAACGCCTATGCTGATTTCAACAAGACAGGGTAGAAGCTGAGTTAAAAGTAAGTTAGAGTTGCATTAATAATTGAGAGTCAATAATTAATCAAGAACAACTAATCATTTTTTATTTATCATTTTTTAGATGCAAATATATAAGATGAGAGATGAGACATACTTAGATGTTGATTTGAGATATTTTGCAACAAAGTTTCTCCTAGTATATTTATTTAAGATTATGTTTTTATTTCCTTATTTTATAAGTTATAAGTAGGACTGATTGTGTGCTTCATTTTATTTTTATTTTTTTGATGGTGGGTGCAAATCAACACTAAGAGTAGATGGAATACACTTGTTGCAGTTAGTGTCATGATTTTGAGCCTAAGCACTAGTTCCTCCCATTGTGAGAAGAACTGTAATACATTCAACTTGATACATACAAAGATGAGGAATAGGTTGTTGTGTGAACCTCTTTTTTCTGCGTCTGTTCTTTAGAAAGAAAGACATCTCCGGACTTTTCTAGGAAAATAGGTGATATCCTAAAAATATTAGGCAGTCCGGTGATAGTTTTAAAAATATTAGAACCGAGGTTCGGGTTCTTTGAAAATTTTATTTTTTGACCCTTCTCCGCCGGATGGTGCGAGTATCCGGCGTTAACTTACATCGAGCAACGGCTCGAACGCCTTTGATTAACCATCGTGGCAACCTGTTTTTGGAGACATGCACATCCACAAAAAGTAAAGAACTCAAAAGGGCAGCGGCCTTTTGGGTCCGATGAGATGCAAACCGATTTGTTCGGGTTTGTTTTATTTGTTTGTTGGTTGACTTTGAAAGTTGATTTTGAGGGGCTTGATTTGGGATTCCGCCGAGCCACAAAGGGGCTGGAGTGAATGGATTAAGATGGGCCAAAATGGGCCTGCGCAAAGGGGCTGATTTGGAATCGGTTCTAGGACCTGAACGTGGGCTGAGCAAGGGCAGCTTTGGACCTGCTTAAGGGGTCTGTTCAGATGGCTTTGAATGGACCGATTGGGGGCTGTGTAGGGGTGTTCTGGATGGGGCCGCAGAGGGGCTGTTCACTGCAGGTTTTAGGAGCAGGTTTTTTGGGTCTGCTTAGGGGGGCTTATAGGTGTGTCAAATTGGGTCTCAAAGGGACCTGTTATGGGCCTGGATGGAGACCAGGGAATGGGCCTGTTTGTGGGCCTGGTTGTAGGATGAACCCAGACCGGTTGTAGGATGTCTGCATGTGGACCAAACAGGGCCTGGCCAGACCTGGATTGGAGACCGGCTATGGGCGCCTGTAGGTGGACCAAATAGGGAGTGAGAGAAAGGCCTGCGTGAAGGCCCGCAAGTGTGGCAGGGGAATCCCATTTCAGAACCTGATCTGCCCTTTTTTTTATTTCCAGACTGCCTGAAGACTGACTTTTCTGTTTGAATTACAGATTTCTGATTTTTGTTTTGGTTTTCATTATTTTAGTTTGGCGGTTTGCATTGCCTCCGATCCATCGGGCCACCTTTGAATGCCCAGCTTCATGCATCGAGATGAACATCAAAGCTTCATTCATTGGAAGTTGGAGTACATGGAGTACAATAAGTGGTGATCCTTCCCCCAACTTAGGCTCTTCACCGGTTTAGAAAAATTTCAGCATTACGACGACATGCCGACAAGTTTCTAACTCGGTGAAGTTTACCCGTCCAATAAAGCTAGTTGATGACTTAACCAAAATTGGGGGAAGGATCGACGGCTACGGGAGCTTGCCCGCGCCCTCGTCCGGATCGACGGCTACGGTACATGCCCACGCCCTCGTCCAAGGTGGAGTTCCTTAATTTAAGTGTTGCTTTCGCGTTCTGTTATTTATTTATTTATTATTTTTTTGAAGGCCAGTTCGGGCCGGTCCATTCCATCGGCGTTCCAAGCCGGGCTTCAATCTCTGCTTGAGCTTGAGAGGACAGCTTCTAAGAGGCCGAGCTGGACCCGTGGAAGGGCCGTTGAGGCTCAGCCCTCCCCTTCTGCTGGATCAAGAGGAGAACCGGACCCGTGGAAGGGCCGTTGAGGTTCATCCCCCGCTTCTGCTGGATCAAGAGGAGAACCGGACCCGTGGAAGGGCCGTTGAGGCTCATCCCCCGCTTCTGCTGGATCAAGAGGAGAACCGGACCCGTGGAAGGGCCGTTGAGGTTCATCCCCCGCTTCTGCTGAATCAAGAGGAGAACCGGACCCGTGGAAGGGCCGTTGAGGTTCATCCCCCGCTTCCTTCTGCTGAATCAAGAGGAGAACCGGACCCGTGGAAGGGCCGTTGAGGTTCATCCCCCGCTTCTGTTGGATCAAGAGGAGAACCGGACCCGTGGAAGGGCCGTTGAGGCTCATCCCCCGCTTCTGCTGGATCAAGAGGAGAACCGGACCCGTGGAAGGGCCATTGAGGTTCATCCCCCGCTTCTGCTTTGGTACCAGCCACAAGGATGGTCGGAGCAGGCCTGTTTGGTTTGGGTTTAGGTGGACCAGTATGGGTCTGAGCAAGGGATAATCGGGCCTGGATTAAGGGGCCGGACGGGGTCCAGTTTGGGCTCTGATTTGGGGCCGCTCAGGCGGGTTCAGGTGGACTGGGATAACCATACGCAAAAGGGGCCATGGGGTAGATTGAGGGCTGGTTAGGAGCTCCCAAGTAGGCCAGTCCAATGGCGGAATGAGGGGAATGTGACCTGTTTTGAATGGCTGCACAATGGTCCAGTTGGTGGGATATATGGGGCAGCTTGGAGGTAGCCAAGGTTGGGTTTGTCGAGAGCCTTGCTTGGGTCATAGTTTACTGGAATACATTAGGGGCACAGTTGGGCCATTGGGGGTTTGAGGAGAAGGAGGAGGAGAGGTGAAGAAGATGCCCTTAGAGGGCTACATATCTACATAATTATAATCACCCACCTGTTTTTTTTTCTTGGCCGCGAGTGGACTCCTGCAGCAGGCGCGCAAGCTCCAGTTGATGGAGAGGCCGGCAGCTTCCTTTCTTCTCTTCTTCTTCTTCTCCTTTCCTTCCCTTGGCCGCAGGTGATCTTCTGCAGCAGGCGCATGGCAGAGGGTAGCAGAGGGGGGCAGCAGGTGCATAAGTTTCAGCTGGGATGGAGGCAGCCTGTCGGCGTCCAAAGGCCCTCCTCCTTTTGCTGGTGTGCACCCCTCTTTTTATAGGGGCTGGAGGGGAGGTGAAGGGCCAGCAGAAGCTGCGCATGGGCCTGGGTTTGTGCGCAGGCCTCTTGGCCCCCCCCCCCCCCCCCCGTGCAGCCATTGCATTGAATGGGCTGTTGACTGGCTGCCTCTTCTTCCTCCCCCTTTCTTGAGCTGAGCGCAGGGCTGGGTTGGCTGCATGGTGCGGCTGGCTACTGGGGTGGCAGGTGGTGCGCTCAAAGATGCTGAGGTGGCAGGAGGGCCAGTGTGGCATGTTCACACTAGGCCGCAGGTGGCCTTAGAGATGGGCTGCGCACAAGCTTTTTTACATGGGCCAATTGGGCCAGCTGGAGGCTGCGGCCCAGCTTCTGCTGTGGGCTGCGCAGGGCCTGGATTTAGGATGGAATTTGGCCCAATTTTAGGATGGGATCATGGGCTTCTGATTGGACATACATGGGCCTCTGATTGGGCCCAATTTGGCTGAACTGTAGGCTGTCCGGTCTGCTCCTAGGCCTGCCCATTTTTCCTCCTTTTTTTTGAAAAAAATGTACGCCAACAGTTGTCTTCGGACATGCTAAAGAAGCTAATCTTTTGTCATTACAACATGAGACTGTGCATTAAGAACATAAAAGACTGACAGAAGATCTCATAGGAGAGATTTGCACGATTTGTAGGTGGTCTACATGAGCAGAGACAGATCACAGACACCACCACCTAAGGAGGTTGACATGGACTAGATATTTCAGGAGGGGCATACACTTGCTTCCTGGATAAATGAGAGGGCAGTCAGAGATAATCCAGCTGAGTTTGATCCTGATGACCGTGAATGGGCAGAAGGAGAGTTGGATAGTGTAGAGGCTGAGGATGTTCCACCTACATCTTCTGCCCCAGTAACCATACAACAGCCACCTCCAGCCTTAGCACTAGCTCCAGCTCCAGCCCCAGCCTCAGCCTCAGCTACCCAGCCCATTTGCAATCCAAGCAAGACTAAAATAAAAGTGACAACACAAAAAATGAGCTGATTTTCATAGTTAAAAAAAAATCTTTGGGTTGTAATGAGACATCAGACATAACAGTAGAAGTGAAGAGAAAGAAGCTGAACATTAGGCAGCATCTTGTGAGCCTAGATGACAACACACAAGCTCCTTCTCACTCCTCAATTTATGATGACAAGGAGTGCATACCGGCCACGTAGCCAGTAAGAGGGGAAGAGGTGCATAAAGCAAAAGCATGTGCAGTAGCTCCAAACTCGCCTAGTTCACGGTGGCCAAAGCCATATTTCAGCCTGGAGCAGCAGCCACCGCAATATCATTATATGGAGCCAGCTTATCCAAAATTTTATGATCCTCAACGACCATGGATTCCTCCACCTGAGCCTACCTATGTGCCACAGTTCGATCCCTACGATTTGGATGACATGGCGAATGCATTATTTTCATATGGATATGCGTCAGCATTGACAAGAAGAATAGCGACAACTCAATCGTGGCAAGAACAATAGGAGGAAGAGGAGGATGAAAGCCAATATCATAGATATTGATGAACATGTCATGAAATGTACATTTTAACTTTCATGTTTTCATGTGATCATGTTACATCTTATTATACTTTTTGCATCTTATCATGTTATTAGCATCTTCTCAAGTTTATTAGCACGTTGTCTTTTTATAATGTTACAATTATTAGCATCTTATTGTTATCGTGCTATATCTTATTCTTATCTAAGAAACAAAGCAAAAAATCTCCTCACATGATTTTGGAATCGGTCGATTCTGATCCGATTCAACTGATTCTATGAACCACGACATATACATGCATGCTAAATGTTATATTTCCTTTTTAAAATTTTTCAAGGCCATTTCCTAATTTTTTTTAGAATTTTTATGATTTTTTATATTTTTTTGAATAAAAAAAGAAAATAAAAAAATGAATCCGGAATCGATTCCCTTCCTAGAAATCAGCCGATTCCGACTGATTCCGATTCCAGAATCCTTGTCGCCTAGGTGATTTGAGCCAAGTTGAGGTAGAGAGGCAGTTGCTTCTCATCCCCTAGACCGCCTTTGATAACACCAGTCTACAACCTGATCACCAAGCAAGGTTCACTTTGAATCCTGTCCTCAACAGAAACAAAGAAGCACAAGAAAGAACTGGCAGTTCCCTATTCAATAACAGAGTACCAGAAGAAGGAACAATATACCACTGAGGAAGACCAAACACTTAAAAAATTTCCTACCTTGGAAGCAAATAATAAGCCCTTACTAAGATTGCACCAATACTGTGAGTTAGAAGTAGAAAGAACAAGAATGGGGCAAGAGACATCACTGGGGGGAGTAATGGGTATTTGGCAAAATCCTACTGTACCTCTATACTGCTCTATTCACAGGTACCAATATAATACAAAGAACATCAGAAATTCAGCCTTACTTGATTTAATCATATAAAAGAGAAAATTAGGACAGTGTACATGCAGGAATACCAGTATCCTATTAACCATCCCAACTACACTTGGTATCTGAATCATGTTCAAATGAGATAAAAAGAGCAAGAAATGTGATGCACCAAACAAAATTCAAGATACTAGAGCAGGAAAATAACTTTCAAGTTAGAAGTCTAGTAAAAAAATACAATAGCAGTAAAATAATGCTACCTGCGGTGAATGCAACCAAGTGAAAAGGCAATAGAACCTATATAACTTGGATCTGTTGCCACAGCAAGCTCGCTAAGAAGGGAACGTGCCTGAATAACATAATTGATCAGTACATTCTTCCCATCTCCGTTGAATACAAAAATTTACAGCACATGAATGATGCCACTATAGGGTACATATACGAATAGGTATATGACACATACTGCATAGGAACATAAAAATTTGACAGGTAAAATTCTGAGCATGAAAATATTGTTTGCTCGCATTGAACAATGGTGTAAGGATACAAAAATGTAGTGCATACGAGTTCTTAGTTGTATAAGAAAAGAAAGAAAAGTAAAAACTAAGAAATAATTAAAAATTCATGCCAACATATCGATGTAAAATTTTCAAAAAAAAATATCATTCAAATTATCAATATGGGTTATTTCAATTTTCATTTTTAAACCGGCTTCAGTATAAAGATTTATCCCTTGACCAGGTGTCAGCTAGGGGCTAGGTAGGAAGAAGGTTTACCTTTATGGATTAAACCATTATCACCTCCTTAGTATTCCATTCCTTCCCTAATGCCTTTCTTTAACTGCAGCAGCTCCAAATACAGTCACATACAGTTGTACAGAGAGAGAACCTATCCAGGGAAGAACAAAAGAAAGGGCTGGAGAGATGGGATGAGGGAGGAGGAGAGGGGGAGAGAGAGAGAGAGAAACTATCAGGGGCGTGCCTCAGGGCATTTCTTGGACAGGTATGTTTCTTCACAGATCCAGCACACTTTTTAACCACTATAGAGACAAATGTGTCCATATTATCAGCCAAGGTGTTGCCTTTTGTGGCAGCTAAAGCAAAGATAGCAGGAAATCCGTCCCCAAGAAGCAAATTATCCAGATGTGTCCTTCCAGAATGAAGTACCCCTTGTCATCCCCACATAAGGGTGGTGCAGATCTTATTATTTTTCGTAGGAAAAATATCCCTCACAGCCTACACATATGATGGTATCATTGTTCTAGAAAGTTGTTAAGGAATTATGTCCAATTGACTATTCTATAACATTCATCGGAGTAAATAGACAGTTAAAATTATGAAAAAATAGTTTAGAGACTTTCAAGATAAGTATAACTAAACAAGAATATATGCAATGAAAATTTAATGAAAACCAAAGAGAAGAAAGAGAAGAAGTTAGTTTGGATGGAGCAATAATATCTAAAAAAACTCAAATCAAGTATCTTGGAGCAACTATTCAAAAATGGAGGATATGATGAAGACATTAGAAATAGAATTAAAATAGATTGGAAAAAAGAATATTAGCTACATGGGTTCTATGTAATCAAAAGATTCTATAAAAGATAAAAGAAAAATTTTATTGTACAACAAAATAAAAGCATGCCTCCAAATTAAGTGTTGCTAAAATGAGAATGTTGAGATGAAATAATATCCAAATTAGATTAGACAAAATAAGTAATGAATATATTAAAGAAAATGTAGAAGCATGGACATCTGTAGATAAATTGAAAGAGGAAAGATTGAGATGGTTTGGGCATATTAAACTTAAAACATAAGGTGGCACCAGCTATAAAAGTAGAAATATTAAAATAACATAGACAAAAAAGGACATAATAGACCTAAAGTTAACTTGGAAAAACGTAATTTAATATTATTTAGATGATTTAAAGATATCTAGAAAAGTAACTCAAAATCGACGTGAGTGGAGAAAGAGAATTCATATGGCCAACCTCAAATAATTTAGATTAAGGCACGAGTTAAGTTGAGACTATTGTATAAGATGCAGTACTGTTGGCTGTTCACAGTTGTGATGGCTAGGGTTTAAGTGATCTACCATTTTCAAGAACTTTAAGCTTGGGCTGAATGTAATTAAATGAATTAGTGATTTAACCCCTTCACTGGTATCCAAAATCTAATCGGTACAGGATCTTGCAGCCAATTGCTTGAATATGTCAACTAATGATTTCACAGTAGTTGGATTGTACTATAAAATTTATAGATATTATGTGACTCAATCTAGTCTTCCTAGTGAGGACACCCCCGCGCGAGTCCGCTTCAATCTGGATTGCATGTATCAGCGTCGTCACCACATCGTGGAATCGTTATGAATTAGAGAAGATGCTTGATTGATGTAGCTGCCATGCGAGACATTGGAGAATATCACTTTTATTAATCACATTTTATCTAAGTCTTGTAAGATGTATGTGCTTAAATATTGCCCATTTTGGGTATGTTGGTACTTTTGGACAATTTTAGGGTTTATTTAATTGTGTAATGAAGAGTCTATAAAAAGACAACGTCCACTATATGATACATATTAATTGAAGAATAAGAAGTGCTCTCTATCTATCTATCTATCTATCTATCTCTCTCTCTCTTCGATGCACCGCACCACCCACTGGTCGCCCCGGCCCACTAGGCAGCCCCCCCATCCCAATCACTGATTGAACTGCACCTTCAAAACTGCCACGGTGCCAAGAGCCAACAGTAGGCTGGCCAGCTCTTGCACACACTGAGCCTTGTTGCTACCCTCAGCACCCTCCCTCTTGGACAACAACCGGAGAGAGCACATCTAAGGCCATTGACAACTCTGTAAGGTCTAGACTGACAGACACTATTACCCAACCGCAAGGGTTACTCTCACCATACCTGTCCAATCGGTCCAGCCCGCTTGGTAGTTTCTCTTGATGCTGGATGATTTGTTGGGTCCCACCCAAAAATGCCAAGCCACAAAGAACTCAAAGCTCCAATGCTCAACTTGACAAAGCTACAATAGCTTCCTCCCATAAAGCTGCAGTAATACTACTGTTCATGAAACAATAATGCACAACAGCAAGTTAGCAACACCCCCCGTGTGAAGTGTCTCTACTTCTCGACACCTGGCCGTGACAGTACTCATTGCTGGTGTTGTTTACTTGGGACAATGGTGAGGCCATGAGGGTTCACGAGCTCTCTGCAACCATCGACGCCGTGCACCAGAATAGACCAAAGCCACGGCAGGCTTGACAACGACATCGCAGGCCTGACATGCCGACATCATCAGTCTGGTGTCTTCCCTTCCCCACTAGCCAGTTGAAGTCACGGCTGCCATAGTCCGCCTGTCACACCACCATCAAGATGGCCAATTTTGCTATGGGCTGGGATCAATCTTTCAACCAGAGTTGACAGCAGGGCACCATTTGCAAAAAAAAGTGTGTACACACAGCAGAACTAACATGACTCTTGGGGAATTCATCTCAATGAGTGTCACCACCAACCTGAGAGTGTACAACCTGCCAAGCCGCATGCACCATCCAACCTATAGGCCCTAAGTTCACAGCAGCACATTGCCAATACCCACACATCAGCACTGGTTCAACTCGCCTCTCCAAGACAGTTCTCCGATCTTCATCAACTGATCATGGCCCTGTCAACTTGTTCGCTTGAAACTATGTTTTGATTATGTTGTAGCCTTTTACCACCATGCGAGGTGTGGACTTAATAATTTGTCACGACCTAAATTGTAATAACTGCTAGGAAATCTGGACAGCGAACCCTTAACTTCTCTTACTTGTGTCATTTATAGGTCGCTTATTATCCACTTGACGGATGGGTTACACAAGAGATCAGAGACTTCAGCCCAATCATAATTGCTGGTTAGTGAGTGAGGTCCTATCTTGAGCTATAGATCGAGTACACTGAATGAGTATCCTTGCCTTAAAAAGCATACCAGCTACCTCGGTCTCACCTATCATAGGGCTGGTACTTCAGGTATGGCCACTACTTTGGGTATGCTTTTGTTCGACTTAGTCATTCACCAAGACACCATAAACATCATTAGCTTGGCACATGATTTATAATGCTTAGTTTCCACCCTAATCTGACTTATGCAGCGGCATTGCATCACTTCCCTTTATACACGCAGAATTTATCAATACATGTGTATTTGATTCAAGCTTAACATGTTAATTTATAACTCAAAGCGAAGAGAACTCCATGCAATGTATGGCAAAACCTAAGGGTAGTTCCCTTCCAAGCTCTTCAGAATAATATTTAGGCCAGAAGCTTGTGTTTAGAATCACATCTTTATTCCAGTACCTCATGATTGGCCTAGAATGCCTCTTGACGCATTTATTATTAAAAAAAGACTCTCATCCTACATGTAACTTTCATGATGTACAAAACTTATATGTTTTGTGATTGCTCATCTAAGCTGCAGAAGTACATACCCTAGGGTAAGTTTGCATCAGCTACTTTAAGTGTAAAGCATGGAGCCAGAATATAGTTAAGAAAGATTTATGTTGATAAACTTGGACTGTTACAAGTTAAGAAATTAACCGGCAGCGCTCGATCCCTCGCCGGCACTGCGCTGCGCCATGTGCCTGGCCACTGGGCCAGCGTGACCAAAAAAAAAAAAAAGTTAAGAAATTAACAACAAATTCCTTTAGTTTCTTGTGCTTTAAATTAATAGCCGTATCAACAAGATGTTTTGTTTCATCAAGGATGGAAATATCGGAATCTAAATAAGTGGGCACCAATTCGATCTGAATTGGATCAAAACAGTTGGAATCGGCCAATTCCTTGGAAAGAAAACCGATTCAGAATCACTCCTAATTGATCATTTTTTATTTTCTTAATTGTAAAAAAAATCAGAAATATCACTAAAAATCACAAAAATAGGAGGGTCCCTAAAATAATTTTAAAAATATAAAACATCGATCTAACAAAATTTCGTGTGATCATTAAGACTTTAAAACAAGTAGGTATACCTTTATGGCAATGATTATTTCATAAAACAATAACACGATACAAAAGAAAATTGTTATTCAATAAAATGATATACCTTTCTTTCACCACTATTTATGGTCTCCACCTTCATCCTCATTCTTTGTATCCTCCTAGATGCTCCACTGAGACCTATATGTCTTTATCAGCCTATATTCATATGAAAACAATGAATCGGCCATCTGAGAAAAATCATAGACACTATCCTAAGAGTCCAGAGATGTCGCTAGAATATAAGGGTGCAAGTCCTAAAGTGGTTCTGGATAACTTACTGCAACATACTGATCGAAGAACCTTTGATTCTAGCATTGGTTTCTCCCACTACAATGGTGTCTCCATTCCAAATCATCCGCCTTCGTTCCACTAGTGCATGCACTACTAGAAATCATTCTTCTCCTCTCTAGCTCTAGAGCCTCCTACTCCCCTCCTCTACTTGTCTTCACTTTTTGATTAATTGTTATCAAGAAATGCTTTTCTCAAGCCTTCATATTCATTAGAATCGGATGATGTCAATACCTCTTGAGTTCATCCTTTCTCCTTACCTTTTTGGTTAGGCTTGTCATCTCTTCTTTCTGCAAGTTCCTCATGCAACTCACCCATTTGTTTAATACGAATCTCCTTTTGTGGGACTCTTCTAATAAGGTATGCTCTCATGGCTACATTGCTTTCTCTGGACACCGTGTCACATTTTTTGACATTTTCACTCACACCTTTTGTGTGTTACTTCAAACAGAACACTCCTCCATTCATTTGTTTCCCACGCCACCTACATTGTACCCTTTTCTTGCCGAAATCCACCATATCCCCGTGTTTCCACCCAATATCACGGGAAGTAAGTGCATCAATGTCTTCTTGCTAAGTCATTGCTCCTTGAGTTTTTGGTCTAAAATAAACAAGAAATTAACATATTAACAATATTTTCAACTTAACATATTAACAATATTTTCAACTTCATTGATTAAATGGGGAACCTGGAACCGGGAGGGTCTAAATTGAACAGCCCCTTAAGGGGCTGTTTGGAGGGCCGGAGAGACTGAATACCCCCCTTAGCCCTGATAGTCACCCAAGGGTCAGGGGGGACTGAACAGCCACTTAACAAGGTTGTTCGGAGTACTGGGGGGAACTAAACAGCCCCTTAATGGGGCCACTCAGCCCTAACAATCACCCAAGTCAGAGCCGGGGGGACCGAACAGCCCCTTATAGATGCTGTTCGGCCCTGTGGAGACAGTTTTACATAGATCAGAGGATAAGGGGGAGCCGGAATTGCTGGCACCCATCACCAAAATTGCCTGAAATCAAGAAAAGGGGGAGAGAATCACCCGAAGATCACAGGAAGATGGAGAAATCAAAGCTGAATCAGTCAGTGGATCATCGAATTATCGAAATCAATGCTGGATCGCCGGAATTGCTGCCATAATCACCTGGATCACCAGTGCACTAGGTGCTTCGAGTGGAAAGGGTAGAAAATTCTGGAACAATATCATCCTTAAACCAGTGATTTCAGATCAATATCAGGCCCAAATTGAGTCCGATATCATTAACAATCTGGGAAATAAGTTCTCCCAACGGAATCAGTTGAATCACCCGATTCAGACCGATGCAACCAATTCTCAACTGATTCAACCGATCTAGGCCGATTCTACTGGAAATCACTAGATTGGTGCTCCAAGCTGAAATCGGATCAACATTGACCAATCTGATTCAAGAATCGGCCGATTCCGATCTGATTCAACCTATTCCATAAATCATGTCTTTCATAAAATCATGACTGTCTAACAGTTCTGACTGCGGTCTGTTTATTACTGTTAAGCAATAAGTTGCCAACTTCAAGAAATACCCAAGCATAAGTAAGAAGTTTGACTGACAACCAAATGCATGTTTCCTCTTTAACCATGAAACAGGTAGACAAAAGCCAGAAGAGTTGGAACTAAATGCAAGAATGGTTTTAGACTGTAGTTGCTTATTATGGTACATAATTGCATCATATTACAGTTTGATGATAAACTGGCCACTCTGCCCTCTGCTCAACCTTTAAATAAGTTGCCACTCCTCTCAATGTGTAAACTATTCATATCAAGCAAACAAATGAATGAACTTTCGATGAGGCATATGAAACACACCATCCTTGCAGTATAGGAATCATTTCCAAGTCGAGCAAGTAAACCAAGACCCTCAGATGATGCTCTTCGTTGTGCCGCACAGATTTCTCCTTCAGCGAGGATGCTCTGATAAGTGCACAATAAATAAACATCAATCCAAATAACAAATTAATCTGAGATTTACAACAATATGAAGCATACTCAAACATGTCACGTCACAACAATATTGAACAGTAAGAAAAACAAAAACAAAGAGCACACACCTGAAAGATCGACTGCATAGCACTCAATATTTCATTCTCTATTGTTTGAACACGTAAAGCAAGCAGTGCCTAGCGGGCAGGAGTAATAACCAACCATGTAAAATAAGCAAATGAAGCAGACAGAAAACATATAGTGGTAAACTCATCAGTGGAACTAAGCAACCTTGATTCCAGTGAGTAATACAACACATGCATTGGTGATGCTGGCTGCATGCCAGGAATGCCTTTTTCCAGCCTTAAGACACTGATCAATCATGTATATAAGGCTAAGTTTCTCTCTGGAATCCTGATCCACAAAATCAAGGTTAATACTATGCCAATAAGCAGACGCAATTGCTTTTCAACAAAATTATAAAATAAGAAAAAAATGCACAATACCAGGGTAGCAAATATGCCAGCAAGGCACAACAGCATCTGGTTCACCAGCATTTTGCTCACGCTCTCTGGCTTTAAAAAATAAATGGCAACCAAATCAAAAGTTAGCACAAGAAGAAACTGGAGATTAGATTTTTATTAATGATATAAGAAGAACTTTATATTCTTCCAATTATTAGAATGCATATGATTAGTATAAGCTAAAACACAAGTTTATAGCATCATGTAGATTTAGGAAATACAAAGCCGCTAGGAACTAAGCATGTGATACCAGGAAGATGAAACAAACTTCAGTCTACCCCAAGAAAGCATCAACTTGGGAACCACAACAGTATTTCCTTGTGGGGGTATCAGTGAAAAATACTAACTAAAATAGGCAGATTATTCTTAAAAAATGTGCTATAGGAAGAAGATATTAATGCATCAATAGGCTACAAATATAGGTCAGCGTATTGCAGTCATACCCCAAAACATACCAAAGTCCTCTAACAAGCCAAAAATCAAGACAGATCAAAGTTTATTATGAAAAGTTGTGGGAAGGAGGTAGAAAAAAATAAGCAGCAGCAACAAGTAGCAGTCCATCAGATAACAACAAATTCAAGGTAGTTCGCCGGAGAAGTAGTATGATGCTCTCACAGAGCCACCTGGCACCAGCTACTATTCCTTATGCTCTAAGATCAGGCTTGAGAAAGGAACTGGATCAGGGATTAAGAGCAGAAAGTATAGTCGAGCTGCCGCGGAGGGCAGAGTTGCAGCTTGGCACTGTCTTCCCCACCCATTGGGTTCACAAACCCAAGGGAGACCCAAAAACAACAGATTTGCAACTTGAGTTGAGTTGATCTGTCATCCAAGACCGAGAATCCAAACAACAGATCAGACAGGGAAGACACAGTACCTTTCCAGAGCGAGACCATTCCGTTCCACACCCTTCGAAGGCCATCGCTGCCCTTTGGAGCATCTTCCCCAGTTATATCTCACAAGATCTTGTCTCACCAAGCATCTTAAGGTGAGATCAAGATCCAAAATGGCTATCCTTGGCTGGAACAATGGAATGTTGGGTTGGGACCCAAGTCGCAACCAGGGCCCAATCCAGTCATTTTTTGGGTCGACCAGTCAACCCGGGCCTGACCCAGTAGCTGTTTGGACCAACTGGCTCAATCGAGACCTGGTCGGCTCGACCCATGGTCAGTCAACCAGGGTTGCGCGAACCCACGACCTGGTGGGGACCTCACCTGACTGGGTCGCCAACAGTCACATGACTGTTGGGGGGCTTTAGAAGCCCCCGAGGGGTCTCTCCTCACCTCATCTTCTTCCCCTCACCTCCCTACTCTCTTGAAGATCAATTCTTGTTCCCTAAGCACTTGAGATTAGTTTGTTTTGTGATTAATTAATAATTCATTTGTTTTGAAATTAATTTAACTTTGTTTTGAGATTAATTATTTTTTTTGATTAAGTTAGTAAGTTATTCAATAATCAATTTTAACTTTGATTTGCACTTAGTTAGGAGTTCATTTGTTTTTTTAATTATAATTGCCTAATAATTTTGTTCATACATCATTACATATCAATAGACTTGATAGGAACGTTCATGAATTAGAAAAGATAAAGAACATTGATTACCTGTTTGAAATGATTGATAAAGTTGTTGAAGAAATATGGGAGGATCAAGTTGACCAAGTACTAATAGACAGCGCGGCCACAAATAAAACCGCCAGACAAATGTTGATAGTCACGAGATCATGCCTATATTGGTCCACATGCTCAACCCACTCAATAGATTTGATGTTAAAAGATATATGCAATGATCATCAAATTAATAGGGTAGTTAAGTTGGCCCAATCCATACCATCTTTTATTTACAACTATGGCTTCATCCTCAACCTAATGAGAGAACATGCCAAGGGTCAAGAGCTCTTATGGCCCGAAGCAAACTCTTCTCACTACATTTTCCTAGAGAGTTTGAAGCAACAAAGACATCTCTTAACTCAGATGCTACTCTCATCGGGATGGATAGTTGGATGACTAGAGTTAATAAGAGAAAAAAGACAAAGATAGAAGAGACATTAGAGAGTGAAGATTTTTTGAGAATTATAGAGAAGACCCTAAACATAATGCAATCTCTAATGAAAGTACTTACAAAAGCAGATAGAGATATGAATGCAAATATGTGGTACTTATATGACGCACTTAAGCAGGCGAAGGATGAGATCGCCAAGACAGTGACCAACATCAACAAGTGATGGGAGATCAAAGACCAATGGTGGGAGCGAACATTGTATCACCTAATACATGCAATAGGTAATTTTTTATGATTAAGTGAATTCATGTATATTTCACATACTTATATGCTCTCTACAAACATCTATACATTGCCTGGTCATTTTTTTCAATTCCATTTACTATTATAATCCCTTATTTAGACTAACTAATGAACTTTTGGACAATGTGAAGTTGGTCATGTGTAGAATGCTCGGTGATAATGACCATTCAATTATAACATGCAACACAATGCACCCTTACAGAACGAGAGCATTCCATTTTGGAACATCAAGAGTCCAACGTGCTGTGATGATCATAAGTCCAGGTACATATCATTCAATACTTTAGTTAAATTAAATCGATCAGGTATTTTAGTTATCTTCTAACATTGATTGATGTTATGTAGGTGACTGATAGATGGATCCTGAAAAGACATCGGGTTATGAAGATTTAATGGATGTGACAATAAGAGTCATAAGCTAAACAACATTGGCTTTGGGATGCTTGAAAAATAGGTCAACGTTCAACCTCATCCACACGAAACAAAGGAATAAGCTAATATTATGAAGACTAGAGCAATTAATCTATTGTCAACACAACATGATTATGAAACTCAAGAATTTAGAGACGATGAGGGAGAACTAAAAGGAAGAACAAAGATGGAGAGAAGATGCTTCAAGATGCCAGACTGAGGCGCCAATGATACAGGAGGAGGATATCGACTTGGACAAAATTTTTAACAAGCAAAATTCGTTAAAAGATTGGGTCAACAATCATGAAGGACTAGGCAAACTGGAGTTCAACCTAAAAGACTCAGAATAAACTCAAGTAGTGCTCGACGACGCACCTCTCATCAAGGAATTCCAGATTTCTCATTCCATGGCAAACGACGAAAGACCGAAGAGTCTTCTCGTCAAGGTAAGAAAAGTAAGGGTAAAGAGAAACAAGTTTTAACTGACCCCCTTGACAGTATAGATGTAAAAAATTCAATGAGTAATGAGAAAACACACTGAAGCCAAACATTTGAGTTCAATACTAGACATCGAAAGAAACAACATCAAAGTGCAGTGAGTATGGAGTGAGGAACGAAGAAGGCATTAGAATCACTTCTAGTGGAAAGAGGATAATGGATCCGAGGATCTACCTTACAGCCATGCACCACTTCATAGATGCGGAGCATCACACGCATGCAATATAAGAGGTGGGCCACGATGTGAGGTCACAAGATGTAAGAGGAGATGAACACATACAAATACAATATGGTGGAGGTCGATACTATGGACACTCCACCATAGAGTTAATGCATGACAAAACTCTTAATTCACTACATATCACCAAAAAGATTATGGAATGAATTATGGATACTCGTCAGACACTTCAAAACAGTCCAATTATGACAATTATGGTGGTTCTTGATGATCTTCTAGGGTTATTTTACGAGGGAGTAACAAATATGATTGTTATATACATTGTATAACAGTACGTACTCTAATCAAATAACATGAGGAGAGTACATAAAATAAACAGAGCAAGAAAAAAATATAAGATTAGAATAAAATGAATACAATTATTTTCTAGTCATATTACCTATTTCCCAATTTTTTAAAAATTTCTTGGCATTTTTGTAATTTTTAAAATTTTTAATATTAAAAAAATGGGAGTTGGACCAGGTTGCAACCGAGTCTGACTGGGTCAGTCTAGGCCAAGCCGACCCAGGACCCGCCTTCCTTGACTGGAATGCTACATCAACAATGGCGAGAGATGATCTCTGCAGTTTACAAAGTGAAGAGATATAGAACTAAAAAAGGGGCACCAAAAGATCAAGCAAAAAGAGTAAAAGACCTAACCTTCGCTGAAAGAAGAGCTATCATTTAGAATATTAGTTATATTTCCTTCATGTTGGTTATGGATATGATCATTCCTTTACTTCCAGAAGCCCAGAGATTAGAAGTTATAATTAATTGCCAGAGAGTGTATGCTCTTTTACATAGATTAATTTAAAATAGCTCCTCTAAAATCTCCAATAAAAAATTCTTTGATTATCATGCATACTAGCTTTCTTCGATACTGCTAGACATTCTCTTGCTAAGGTTAAGAAAAATATTCTATGCTACTGGGACTTCTACAGATGCTCTACAAGGATCAGTTTTAGCAATGCTCAAAGCATGCAGTTTTGGGATAATACAGAGTATTAGTCCTTAAATTGCTTATACGTTCCCAAGGCTTCTCAAAGTTGTACAATCTGACTTACTAAGGCTAGTTAGGTGCTTGTAATATGTGGATCAGCTTCGCAACGGTGGATGGACCATAAGGTTCAAAAGGAACATAAATAAGAGAAATCTTAGTTTCTAGCATTTCAATGAGCTCCTGGATAGCATTAATACATTTGACAACAGCAGACAACATTCATGGACATGAGAAAGAAGGGCCAATCTCAGTTAAATTCCGCTTGCAATAGGCATAGAGATAGTGGTGTAATAATTGACATATCCAAGACTGCAACACACAAGCATATTACTTAGATGATCATATTGTTCCTATAGAAAATTGCTTGAGGAGACCAGCCAACCATGGATATTCTTGGGTACAAAATCTGAAGCTTCTTATGCCTTTTGAAAGCCGCTTATGGAGTACACAGCATATTTTATCCACTGTGGGGTGAGAGAAATCATTTGGAAAACCTTTTTCAGAAGCATGGGGTTACTTTGCCCAAATGGAAGGGGATAGAAGATATCCTAATTAAGTAGGGACATCTCAATACTTGTAAGAATTATGACCTCTATAAATATTTTTACCTTCCTGCTAATCTCTGTACATTTGATTTTAATGAGAAGAACAAAAGAATTTTCAAGCACATATCCAAGACTCTGGAGGTTATTCTTACTTATTGTGTGCCTTTGATTAAGGTCTTGTTATTGGTATTTAGTGGGTTGGGCTCTTCATCTCGTCTCTTACCAGGCTTTACTTTGAAGCTTTTTAACAATGCTGGTGGCATTTTCTTGTCTCGTCTCGTTTTTCTCTTACTGCTTAGTAGGTTATGTTGGTTCCAATCATTTGGAATTAAGGCTTTTGAGTCTGAGTTTGGCTTCCCCGTGTACTTTGTGTTTCTTTCTTTGCCCCAAATTCAATGTATTAATTTTGTCACTTTGAAAACCATGAGAAATTAAGAAAACACAACCCAAAATATAGTGAGAAAGAAATAGATTAATACATCTTACATGAGAAAAGCATGAAATCTGGTCATCCCATAAACATGGTAGGGTCCCATCCTCTGCACCTTCAAAAGCTCTAAGTTCATCTTCCAGCCAATCTCTAAATGTTCACAAACCAAAGTGAGAAAAAAATCCAACGCAATGAACTAATACATGGAAGAATAAGGTAACATCATGATCAGAATAAGGCATCTATGCATTTGGTTAAAAATGTTTTAGTAGTAAGTGATATACCTCCCAGGGGTCCAAGGACCCAAAAAAGCATCTCTCTTGTCCAAGAGCATCCTCAGAGAAGAGCTTTCTTCACATTCATAAGGATTCCTTTATCAGAGCATCCATGAAAGATTGGCAATTAGATCAAATAGCAAGATGTATTAAGTGTTTCAAAATACATTAAGTTGAGCAAGAGAAAATATTGAACCATTTAACCTGAATGGCCTGGAGCAAATCTCAATAATCTGATGGTGTTCATTTCTGTATGTGGATGGATCCGAGAGAGATTGGTATGCCATTAGTGTTTTAAGGATAAACATGTCAACTGAAGGGTTTGCAGTCTGTTTCTTCCTTGCCCTTAGGAATTGAATGCATGATAAAGCTCTGCTCAATACAAAAAACAGTTATTTATGGAAGAAACTAGAATGAAGAAAAGATAGCATATGCATGAACATCTCAACTTAAAACAAAAATTCAGTTATACATTGATGGATAAAAATAGAATGAAGAAAAGATAGCAAATGCATAAACATCTCAGCTTAATACGAAAATTCACTTATACATTTAAAGGATGAAAATAGAATGAGCGAACGTGTGACACCAATGAATTATGCATCTGTTGGCATATCCATAATTGTGCACGGATGCAGGCTTACACATTTTTGAAGGTAACATTTGTTTCAATATTCGGAATAAAGCAAAAAAGGGAACAAAACGCCACCAGTAAGGCTTAAACTTACCCATTAAGGTATACTAGCACAGGATGAAGCAACACCCCAACATTGCTAGTGCTTATAATAGGTGAAATGAAGCTTTTTATAAAGGCTGTCAAGGCTTCCAATGCAGCAGATAAAACACTGTACAAGAGGGCACATGTAAGTGGACATTTTCATCTTGATTGATAACAGCTGACTGCACAAACAATTCCTACAATGCACTACAAAAGCAATACCCTTTGATTCTTAGGTCCCACTTTGCCACTTGGAACAAAAACTTGACAAGAAAAAAACCTTAGAGTGGGCAAAATCTTATATAGGCCTATAATTACAGACCCAATGACTTATAATTACAGAAGCTGGGATTGACGCTGGTCAGCCAGTCACCCAGCTACCCCCCCTCTGCCCCCAGCTCCTTGCTGAAGAAACTGGGATGGACCAATCCAGCTTGATCCTGCTGCCAGGTCGACCGATCTCGGTGGAAGATCGGATCTGGATTGGCCTTCTCACAAAATCAGGCCGGTGATTGCTGATACCAATATAGTATCACCAATCTCGCCAACCATGCTGTGAAGAGAAACTTAAAAATTGAATACACCAGGTTTAGGAAACAGAAAGACTAGCAAGTAGCTATTTGTTATTCCTAAATGCTCTTTTTCTTCCAGTAATGTGTGCTCTGATTATTTAGTAGATTTTGTTATTGTTTCTAGACAATATGGGACCCACAAATCACTTGAACTATCAATAGTTCCCAAGGCAACTCGGACATTGTGGAAGAAAAAAGATCTAACTACACTTACTTTTAGTGTCCAACTAATCTTCTTCCTACAGAAATAGACAAATAACAGCTAGTGTTACCACATCTCTGAAGACAGATCATGAGTTTCTTCAACATCACGCTCTATATTTCCCGCAAAAGGGGCTGCCCACAGTATAAGAATATCAAAAACCTGATCTTCAAGTTCCTGAACGTAAAAAAATGCAGCTTAGCCAAAACAGATATAACTTTTTGGTCAAATTTTAAATAAAAAGAAACATTTATATATAGACTAGTGGTAGAAACTAGAAACTACTTAAAGGAGCAGCTTACAGATTCCCTACCTCTTTCGGCATAGATGCTATAAGAGAAGCTAACAGCAACCAGCCAGCTTCTTTCTCAACAGTGGCTGCACAAGGATTCCGACTACATTTCATCAACATCTTTTTGGAAACCTCAAATACAGACTTCGGCAGCCTGTAAACAAATTTACAATTAGTTGAAATAAGAACATAAATGATTGGCATTTAACTGTCCCAGACCTAGTGGGCATTATATAATGATAGGCACCAGAGAATGCAACAACATAAAGACTTGGCACCCGCAAGAGACAGAGAAGGCATAACTATCTCCAGCGCACGATATAGAATGCAATCTTTAAATATTTCCATTTTGAAAGCTAACACAATTGTACCCATTTCATTGAGTTCAGTAAAAGATACAGATTATATAAAGAACCCTACTTAGAGGATAGAAAAACAACAAAACATGATCAAAGCAATATATATATATAGCCACAAAAAAACTCCTCTGCACAATTGCATTAACATCTGAACCCCATCCTCAAATGAACTATATCTATATCCTGTATCTGCCAATTCCCGCCATAGACCAACCTTGAAGGAGAATAGAAGTGTAGAGAGGATGCGATGGACGGAGAGAAATCCCCCCCAACAGCCTGCTAATCCGAGCCTTCCAACCTACCAAAAGCAAAACAGCTAGTAATACCACCCATGACCCATGTGAATTGACCAGTCCATGTTGACCTTTCCATCACTTAGTTATCCAGTAGAGAAAATTCTATTCCCCTCCCCAGTTGCAAATCGAACTCTTGAAAGCACCTGACAGATTATCTGAATTCTATTCCCCTCCCCAGTTGTTATGAGGAAAAGGTTCCTGATAAAAGACCCAGAAAAAATATATTTTCTAGTTGTTATTAGATATGCACTTTTGCCTGACAGTAGTGAGAAGCTTTTCACAAAATAGGTTCTGTAGGAAAATCTGAATTTCCAAAAGGAGCTTCCTATTGCACACAGACCAATCCAGCTTCACTCCTCAGGATTTAAATCTGGATCCTAATCCACCAATGCAATAGCCTTACCCAATAAAACTAATAAGTAGTATGACATCACAAAACTTGATAAAAAATTAAGTGCATGGCGACTCATAATAGTCAAAACAAATGTCAAAGAAAAAAGCATCGAGCATTTGTGAGGTCAAGGGATAGCACCACAATTAGCTTTGATCATATGTGTATGTAATGTGTCAAACCATGCTTTGCAGGATCAGCTGATCTATATCACAGGAATTAATAAGGATTAAATAAGCAATTCCCAATCTAATCACAAAGATTAAATACCCAAAATCCATGATTAAGGGCGACTCAGATTGAATCGGCAAGAGTTGCCATAAATCAGAGTTTATTTTTTAAAAGAAGAAAAAAAGAAGAAAAAAAATAAAAGAAGAAAATTTCAGAGATGCATCCAGGTAGGTGTTAATATGGATCCCATCTATTTATTTAATCATTCTTATGAAAATATTGCATGAAATCTGGTTAACTATGATTGGATGTATGCTAGAAGTTTACTAATTCTGTTCAGTAGCAATTATGATTTGAAGTATTTGAATATTATTTTATTAGCATGATTTCTGCTGTGTACAAGGTAGCAGGAATCTGTTGCAGAGGTAAACAACTTGCACCGGAACATGCTAATATGAATATGTGATTTAAGAAGCAGTAAGATAACAAAAAGTGCCGCGTTCATGTTTGATATCTGCTCAATTATATTGACTGTTCTGATACATATTCGATACATGTCTGCCTGTTCTAATGCATGCCACATGCATGTTTTGTTCTGATATATGCAGGGTGCACATCCGATATATGCATGTTGCTCACATGTTCAACATCGGCTCATTTAATGAGTGGAGCTTTAATTTTTGTTCAAGCTTGCTCATTTAACATGATAAACATGTAAAGTCAAGTGAGTCGAGTTTCGAACTATTTCTCAAGTGTATTGATTCGTTTGCACCACTAATTAGAGATGATATGCTAGTCCTACCAAGGATCGACCATCTTTCACAAGTTACATAGAAGCATTCAAGGGAAACAAAAAACATGGGACTGAATCACCTTGCTCAAGTTTGACGCACATCAAATTTTAGATAGCTCCAATGATTGTGGGATTGGAATCAGGACCTATTTGGCTAAATCGATAAGTCCCAATCCAATTAAAATCAGAACGGATTGGCCTAATCTAGGCTGATTCTCCATAAATAATCTCGATCAAGATTAGGTTGGGATCAAGAATTGTTTATCTTTCATCCAAAAAATCAGAAAATCGTTATAAATCCTAAAAAACAAAAAAAAAATCTAAATTTTGTTTAAAATAAAAATGTAACATCTAACAGACTTTCATGTCGATATGAATGATTTTAAGTCGAGTGGATATAAGATAACATCAATACTCAATCAAATAAATAAATAAAATAGTACAATTCATATTGAATACAAATGATACATTCCTATCATCAATATCTATGAAATTGACATTCATAGTCCTCATTCTCCTAATTCTCCGGTATGCTCCACTAAGAATTGGTAATCATGATTACCACCTATCCATATAAAAAATGATTCAGCTATTTGACTAAAACTATACACATTTTCAAAAGTTGGAGTTGTGGGTGAATGATATGGCACCAAGTCTACAATGATCAGACAAATCTTTCTTCAGATATATTTTAACATTCTTTGATGCTCTTTATTCTAAATCGCATATCATAATAGGAGAAGAAAAGTTCTTCTAATCTTTCATTTTTCGTCATCTTCCTCCTTTTGTGCATAAAGTTAAAGGTGCTTTAATTCCTTTCACATGTGATGAACTGGTGCTTTGACTCAATTCCTAAACTAAAATACTAGTGAGTGGATTTGATTCACTTCTGGTGTTCACCTGTATCCACCGCTCGACTAGAAAAAGACAAGTAGTATCGAAAATGTGTATCATTTTTATAAGAGTGTTTATCATGCACCAAATATTATCACACATGTCAAGAAAAACTTTGTCACGTGAATATCGTAATTCTAGAACTCCGTATACTCTAATTCGGTTCTTATATACTTGCATCTGAAATACAATATGAAATACAAATAATTAAATTGGTCCTCAAAACTCAACAAGTAAAGAATAGCCTATGCCTACTTCTAATTTTTGCTTATGTTCTAATTTATGAACTAGTGATCAAACGGTGTATCATTGACAACGTCCCATGCATAACATTTGCATCATTACATACTTGTATGTCATATGGCATCATTGGAACAAGAAATATCCTACCAAAAATGGAATTCAACTATTAACACATAATTACAACACTTAAATGAAATATAACATATAGACAAATACATGTTGCATGAATGTCGTGGTAAAGATTCTTATCACATCTATTATTTATAATATTCCACCATTTCTTATAACTTTTAGATGTTTTCCTCTGATTTTCATATTTACTTTGTTCGTTGCATCATACAAGTTCCCAATTTGTTTTTTGTCGTTGGAATCAACAAATCTCAACACTAGTATGAGTGGTTGTATCACAGAGTAGTATTGCATTTTTTCCTATCACCTATTGTCCTCAATAATGTTCCATCTTAGTTAGAATATCAAACTAGTTCATTATGCCATGTAGGTCAGTCTTGCAATCAATATAATCTAATGAAAGAATGAATCTCTTCAAGTCATGCCGATGCCTATACAGACTCTCTAATGTAATGAAATGGCTAACAAATCTAGTGAGACTAGATTGCACTGAATCATGACAATTGGTATGCTCTCTCATGTTGTGCGGTAATCTAGGATGCACATATGCGAAGAATGTAACCAATTGACATTGACTGACTAAGAACCTCACGAATGACTCCTTCTCAATATCCTCTAACATCAAATCTATGTGGTGTGCTACCAAGGAATCAAAAACAAGTTTCATCTAACCCCCATCAAACTAGATTGCACAATGTTGACCTCACATATTTCCTCAACAACATCGTTTATGAGATCAAAAAGGTACTGACATTCTTTATCTGCCCACCCACAGCATTAATACTCTTCAAGAATGTGGTGCCCTTAGAACAGTAAATGAAAACATTTATATTGGATCTCTTCATGCTTATTGTCCACGATGGTGGGTGACCGACACTACCCTATTCATCCACGACAGTGGTGCTGGAGATCGCCTCGATTGTTGGAGGCAACGGGGTGAGGTGAGAGGTCCCTCGCCTCAACCACCTCACGCTTTTGATAACATAGGACTAAATATAATTGGACCCTCGCCTCAACCACTTCATGTCTTTGATAACATAGAACTAAATATAATTGGACTTTATACATTATAAACGGAACTGGGTATACAGCCCTTTAAGACATAATGTAAAGATAGAACTCAAATGAAAGCATAACTAGGATCTGATTTGATCCATTTAGGACTTTCCTTTTCTTTGTGAAAACTAAGATGAACCCACCCAGTTGTCTATAGGGCTATTTCACTAAATGGTTCAAATGATTAAACCAAACCAAACTAGGCCATTCGGTTCAGTTCGGTTCAAGTCAACAAGATCCTTTAAATGGGTCGTGAACCAAACCAAACTGAAATGGGTAAATCGGTTTGGTTCAGATTTTAACCTCCCTAAACCCAACCCAACCCGATAACCTGGTTTGAGAGTATTTCAAACACAATATCTAGCAAAACCCAGCCCATTCATATTATCCCCTGCCCCCTCGTTCGGTCGTTCCCATCCCCAAAAAACCCTTGGTCCCTCAGCCCCTTGGCGTACTCAGAGGCACTCATCTGCAGCCCACGGTACTCAGCTGCTCCCCTTCGCTACCTTGGCCACCAGCCACTGATGCCGACGCAAGCCTCCACTTTTCCACCTGGACATCTTCAGTCTACATATCTGCCTCAGTCTCTCTCTCCACTGCAGCTGCTCCAAGCCTCCATCGTATCCATGGAATGCGATCTCCCGAGAATCTCTCGAGATCTCCCGAGAATCTCTTTTCTTCGGTGCGTCCGAGAAACGAGATCGCCGAAACAAGAATATCTATGTAGTACCTGTGATACATTGATCTTCTCCGTCTATTATTATCCCCAACTTGTTAAATGATCTTGTTAAGTTTTCTTCTTATATTGCCAATTTTATCATGAAATCCATCCAAATATTCATCTAAGCATTATTGTTTGATAAAATTTCATAACTTAATATTTTAATGACTATATATGTACAATTGACCCAAAATGTTAACAATCTCCTATCCATATTGTTCAAGATAAAACTTTGGTCTGACATAAGATCATTTGTATGTCTCATGCTAACAATAGTTCACCATCTCTGTATTACACTTTTAATTCTCTCACAGCTTATTTTAATATTTAATGAGTTTTCTTGTCCTTTTTAAATAGATTATATGACATTCTACATTTAAGCATGCACATTGATTGGTATTTCTAAGATCTAATCCCTTGAGATTTTTTTGAGATATTTTATCTTCAATCTCCGTGAGATAAAATATAGATGTGAGATGACAATCATTGGGTAAAGTATACCTTGCATAAATGAAATCCGAGATCCGATCTCCCGAGATTTTTCCGAGAATCTCACGAGATCTCTTCTCTTTCACGCTTCCGAGACAAAGCCGAGATCCGAAACGACAATCCTTGATCGTATCTGGATCTGCCATGGCTACGGACTAAAATCAGAGGTGCTCATTTGAGGCTCACGGTGCTCAGCTGCTGCCCCCTCACTCGCCCCTCAGTTTGTTGGCCACCAGCCGCCAACTCTGATGTGAGCCTCCGCTGCTCCACCTGGACATCTTCAGATTCTTTGCTCTGTGGATGTGCCTCAGTACCTCTCTCTAGTCTCCACGGTGGCTGTTCTGCTCCATCTTCACAGTGGCTGCTCCATTGCATCTCCGGGTCCATTGTGACTACGGCAGGTTAGTCTCCCTTCTCTTCCCTTTATCTCTTTATTCTTGTCCATCTCTTTAAGTGAACAGCCCTATTCCCTAATCCCTACCCCAAGGCATGTGCGGCTGTGCCTCCCTGACTCCCTCCTCCACCAAACAGTCTTTGGCAATTTTAGTTACCCCACTAGCCTCCTCGCAACGCTTGAGCAATTGATATTGAGCTCCGATGACTTTGGTTTTTGCAATGGCATGTGAACGTCAAGCTACACATTGAGGAAGAATTGGAGAACTAGAAGAGGATCTAACTCCTAATAGTTCCTACTTCCTAGGCAGAAGAAATTGGTGAACTTCATAACATGGTATGCCTCATCAAATATAGATTTCTGCTTTACGAACTATATTTGTGTAAATCTATATCAGCACCAAACTAAATTGCCTTGTTTTGGAACTGTAGTTTGTGTTGTTTTTTGTCATCGATATCATGTATGACTTTAGTTCTTTATGAATGACTTAATAGGTCACTATTGACCTTTGGTTTTTTATCATAATGAATATTAAATTTTGTAAGTTGCGGTAGGCCCAACATTAGGCTCAAATTGAAGACCAAACCGAATTAACTTCGTCTGGTTTGATTTGGTTTGTTTCAAAAAAAAATTGGTTTGGTTTGGGTTGGAAAAAATAGACAAATCAAACCAAACCAAACCATAAACAGCCCTAGTTGTCTACCTAAGCAAGCAGTTAGCAACAGGTGCCAAACACTCCATCAATAGAACAAATATGTTTTACACGAAAGATGTAGGACAAGAATAGTATGACAAAAGTAGTAGTGTCATATTCTAGTGAAATGAATTAACCGGTCAGAAAAAAAAATACCTTGCCGGATAACCAAGGAGTAACCTAGGAGATATGGAAACAAGTGCTGCTAATGCTGTAGCTTGCCCATGCAAAGAATAGAGCTCAAATTTCAAGTGGTGCCCCTGCAAATAGTTTCTAGAAGTAAGGTTTATGTTATTGATGATAAACGGGCACCTTGTTGACAGTTCAAGCATTAACCAACAAGAAACACAAAGGTTATGGTAATGTGTGTGTGTTTGTGTACATAAGTATAGGTTTGTATATTATGCCTCCGAATTTTTGGATCCTATGTCAACATCTATTATAATCATTGCTACAAAGATGAAAAACTCCATGCATCTTTTGCTGTTGACCTAAGTTTGAAGGGATTGAAATAATTTCGTGTTGCCAAACCAAGGATGTAAAAAAATAAGAGATGTTAACACCAACAAATCACATGGCTGAATTTAGCAGGCAACTTCCACAGTTCCACCCATTGTTTGCTGAAAACACTTCGTAAAATCTTGACACCCCCATCATCAACGTAAGAATACTTTGCATCTAAATGAAAGATGACTGCAAGCACCTAGAATTAGAGTATGTGCATGGCAACCGAAAATCAAAGGTGTCAGGCAGTTGAGGGAGGGAACCTTTACCTCACCCCAACCACTTTGCCCAATCGCCTCCAACGATGGAGATGATCAGCTCTTTAAACCCATCAATCTGCCACTGTAGCAAAGAAGAGAGGGATTCAGGCGGAGAAGGGCCACGGGTCAGCCTTCGGATCCCACAGGTCCGACTTGCTGAATCCGTCATTCAAAGAGATAAAACAAACAAAAATAATATCCAAACAAATAAAAATACAAAAACTATAATAAAACATAAAAATGACAATAAATTGGACATGCATCTAAAAATTAATATAAATACTCAAAATTTTAAAAATACCCAAAAAATTAAATAAATACTTATAAAATTCTAATAAATCAAAAAATATTTTATAAAATTTAAATTATTATTTAAAACCAATAAATTTTTGATAAATTAAATAAACATTCATAAAATTCAGACCAGCGTTCAAAAAATGTGAATAAATAAAATAAATCATCATAACATTATAATAAATAAAATAAATATTCATAGAATTCAAATAAGTGTTTATAAAATCCTGATACATCACAAATAATAAAAAATTCTGATAAATCAAATAAAGAATCATAAAATTTAAATCAATATATAAAATGACATGATAAATCGAATGAATGATCACAAAAATCAAGGTAACTAAAATAAATTATCCAAAAAGTTTTAAAAAATCAAAAAAATCAAGAATCAAGAAAAAAATGAAAGATGATCAATAAAATTTTGAAAAATACTTAAGGGGCCAACGGTCAAATGATTTGAAAATTCCATAATTTCTTATGAATGCATACACATTGTCATTATGACAAATTGAATATTTCTTTAACGGTTGACTTCATATGAATGAGTTGCTAAGATAATTAATCAAGGATATTTGAGTAGTTGCTAGACATAATTAACACAAAAATATCGCAAATTCGGTTAGGAGAGTCAAAGATATTTCAATGAACCCACATAGTAACTTCAATATATTAAAATATGGTTTGAATCTTCTAAGTTACAAGAATTTTTCTTATTCCAACACTTATACTTCCATATCATATCACATCATCTATTTTTAAATGATGGCAACTATTTTCAATATGTTTAAAATGACGTTTCCATAGAAACCCAAGAAGAGCATTTTTTTGAAGTAAGGCCGAGGCCTCAATTTCTATTAATGCTAGAAAGAAGATAATGGCATATTTGGTAACTATACTAAGCCTAAGGTATAGTTTCAATATCAATTTTGATATTGATATTGAAAGAGGTGATAAAAATGTGTTTAGGTATGAGTATTAATTTTAAAACTAATATTGTAAAAAATGCATCGTTTTCAATACGGCCCCGTACTCGTATTGAAAATGATATTGTACTTTCCTCTCGGTTAGTCAAAGCCCTCAACCCCTCCGGAAGCCCTCATCTCTCTGCCAGAAGCCCTCATCTCTCAGTCAGTTGAAGCCCTCATCCCTTCAGAAAGCTCTCGTCTCTCTACCAGAAGCCCTCAAGTCTCTCGGTTGGTCGAAGCCCTCGTCCCCGCCAGAAGCCCACGTCTCCCCGTAGTTGAAGCCCTCATCTCTCTGCCAAAAACCACCTCTCCACCAAAAGCTGTTAATCGAAGCCCTTGTCTCTCCACCAGAAGTCCTCAATCATGATAGCAAACCACTCCTGAATAGTCGGTGAGACCTAGGACCAAATTATTCCAATTTCACTTTCTAGGTTATCCAAGATCAAGGGCATAGTGATGATCGGCGGAAATCGTTGGTGGTGGTGGTAACAAGGTAGATAGAGACTGTGGGCCAATCCTAGTCTTAGTTAACTTCCAATACTTCACTTGGCATTCGCAATCTCCTGTATTATAGTGAGGAACCATCTTCACTTGAACAAAGTAGAGGGGGGGTTGCAGAACATGGTTGATGAGAGTGTCGGTGGAGATGAAGCCCCTTGTGTGCTCCCATACAGTGTCTCTCACTCTCTCTTTATCTATCCACAACAGCTTCTCTACTCTGATCTAGTTGTCGATTGCCTATCCAATTTTGTCCTTCGTCTGTTGTCATGTTCATCACTCTTTGTTGCAGCTCTGCGTCTCCCATGATCATGTGCTTGCCTGCTTTGCAATTTTCCTTCTTGAAAGATGTTGGCGGATTGTCATTGTAGTTAGATGATGTTTCTCATTCATTTGCCTATATGAAACTAAGGACATTTTCTCATTTTTTTCACTTTAATGGTTTTGAGGCTGGGAAATGTATTGCTTGGTTCCCTCCTCTTGTCAATTGTCATAATCTCCCATTTATTTGTGTAATCAAAACATGCTCGAGTGGTTATTGGTTTCTTATGGTCTGTTTTTGTTTTGAGTGTTGTTTGGTTGGCAAGTTGGTGATGCCTTCTGATGATTTAAGGTAGGATAATGAAAGTTTATTTCTTTTTCTTTTTTCTCTTCCAGACTAGCCTTCATATATTTCTTCATTAGTTGCTACAATGGTCATGCACACTGTGAGTAGCATCTTTCATGCACACTTTTTTGTTCCTTGGGGTGTTTATTGGTGGAAGGGGTGAGAGTTTGGAGAACGAAAAGTACAATTTTGTTGCTTCCTATATCTTTGTTGAGAAGAATGCGGTTGACCCCAGTTAAATGACATTGGACGCATGCATCTTTTATTATTTCTTCATCTTGCAGATGGAGATCTGATGCTAGTTCAGTTAAATTCACCTACAACAGGATTTAATTGCTTCGGTTTATGCTCATCATTGGGTCTTTTGGTGCTCAGTGCTTAACCTCTTTTAAAAAAAGATCTATTCTGCTATGCTGTCTGTTCTGAATTAAAATGGAGGGGAAGCCCTTTTCTGCCTGGTCGTGGTCCATGGAGCAATGCTTGAAGAAGTATGGTGTCAAGCTGGAGAAAGGTCTGGCGTCGTATGAAGTGGAAAAGTGGAGAGAGAAATATGGCTGGAACGAGCTGATCAAGGAAAGGGGAAAGGCCCTATGATGCCTTATCCTAGAGCCCTTTTGATGACGGCCTTGTCAAAATTCTCCTAGTCGCAGTTGAAATCAGCTGTATCAAACTGTAAATCACCTATGTGCCTAATAGAAAATGGTTAAGCTCCTTCTAGGCAGTGGCCTACTTCTCTTTATAAATATAAAACTTGTTAGGACCTATAAGTTTATTTTCAGTCTGCAACTTCCAGGGGACTGTTGAAAGTATACTGGAAAGAAGTTCCCACGTACAGTTTGCAGATGGTTCAGTTGTTTCAATGGATGAATCATGTCATCAGAGTATCTTATTCTTTTCTTTTGGTTTTGACTCTTTTCATATTTTTTTTCTTTCATTTTAATTCTTTCACTGCTGTACTTATGATAGTTTTATATTAAATGAATTGTGGCTATTGCCACCTTAAAAAAAGATGTCTATACATCTGGCTATTCGTGTGCATAAGCTTTACAGTTCTGTATAAGTTGCTTTCCTTTGTATGTACAACACAACTTAAGTAGAATCTATTGCATTCTTGAAAACATTTCTTGTACAAGATGATATACTAGATGTGTCATTTCTATCCTATTTTTCACATCTTATGCCATTTTCATGCAGATTTTTTGAAAGCATATCTATTGCAACTTCACTCCTAAAGTCATTGACTCATTGTAGACTCTTTCTGGAACCCTTGCAAACATCTTCATTGTATGTAGTACCCTTTTTCAGTTCAGACAATTTCTAGGTGTCACTTGAAGCAGCATTCATGTCTTCTTTTTTCATAACTAGATGATCTCCAATCTTTATTCACAGGCATAACCAAGTGATCTATTTTTTTTTGAAATTTTTGTGAAAATAAAATTTTCATTGTATATATTTGCATTGGAAATGTAGAGAATGAAGTTTGAGATAGTTTGTGCAGATTAAGATTTTTTGTGCCCTATCTTCATCCAAACAAGTGTACTGAAAACTGAGTCATAATTTAGATGATGCCAGCAGCTTTGGATGCTGACATGCAGGGGCTGCATGCTTCAAGAGAGAGAGGAGACTTTGGCTTATGATTTGCCGAAGAGGCATTGCCTTTCTCTTTTCTAACAATAGAGGTGCTTAAAAGTTGAAATAGTTTAAGATTAGAGCTGAAGAGGCCCCTATCAGCTCAGGGGAGGGGTTCATTTTCTAGCAAGGTTCACCGAATCGGAATCGGGGGTGGATCGGCATGACAGGATCGCATCGGACCGATTCTCTCGGAGACGAGAGTGGGAAGGCTGATTCTGAACTGGATAGAATTATCTTCTAAGAATATACAATTGGCAGGAAAAGCTAAACCATTTTGACAAGGACACTTTTTTGTTGTTATAGCATTCTCAAATTTTATATTTAACATTATGTTTTTTGAATTTATAAATGACACATTCTAAGGACACACGTTGATGTGAGGCAGAAAAGAGGACACTGCCATTCGGATGCGCTGGTGGGCCCGAATGAGCTGAAATGACTCTGATTGAGCCTAAAATGGGTTAACCAGGCCGGAACCAAACTGAAATTTGTTGAACTGATCTGAAAACCTGCTGAATTGGGTTTAAAAGGTGTTGAATCGGACAGAAATGATCGATGGGGTGCTGAACCAACCACAAAATACTTTTGAAAGTACTTTTATAAATGGAAAGATTGTCGTTTTTCTATATTATGAACGTAGGAAATGGGTTGAAAAATCAAGTAAAAATGCACCTAACAAAGTTGTGGCAAAATCAATTTTTTAGTTTAATTTTATTGTTTAAATTATAATTTATAAGTGCATTTTATATTTTTATAAATATCACTAATATTTTTAATTATATATTTTGATATTAAGCATTTTATTTTTATATTAATAATATTTTTGAGTCTATAATCAATCAAATACTTAATAATCATTTTGATAATAATATAGTGTTACAAAAGACCTAATATCAATTTTAATATTGACAGAGTATTACCAAACAGTTAAGAGATTTGATACTATCACTTTTGACATTGATACTCTATTTTCTACAAATATCAATATCAAAATTGATATAGTATCAATTTAGATATTGTAACCAAACTGGCCAAAAGAGGACAATCAAAAAAGAGGAAGGACAAAAAAGAAAGGCAACTACAGATATAGTGGTTGAGCAAGGAAGTTACACAAAATAAGGTCTAAAAGAAAAGTAAAGGTCTCGGAAACTAGACTCATCCAAACTTTTGCTAGAATGACTTAATGTCGAGTATTTAACATGGGTTGACATCCGATAAAGGATCATCCTCGGATTCCCAAAGTGCTCTTCAAAGATCTGTCTATTCCTGATGCACCAAATAATCCACAACATAGCAAGTAATACTAAATCACAATGCTTAGCTACTGTAGGCCAAGGGTTTAAAAGTGACCATGTACGGAGGAGTAAAATACTACTGTCAAGATCCGTCCATCACATCTTCTAGCTCTTAAACATAGTCCCCCGAGGAGAAATGATGACCCCACAGTTGAAGAAAATGTGATCAATAGTTTCTTCCAACAAACCACAAAAAATGCAAGATGTGGAAACATCAAAGAAAATCTTTTTAAGATGAAACCTGATTGGCAATCTCTCTTTATCAATCTTCCAATAGAATAGTTTTACTCTGATGGGCAAAATAGGCCTCCAAATAGCAAAGTACTGTGGGACTTCCTCTCCGCCCATAGTCAATCTTTGCAAAGCAAACTTGACCAAGAAAGCAACTTTGTTATCAAGCAGCCAGATGAGTTTATTCTTTTGGTTCACAAAACACCTATAGTCTTCGAGAAGCAACAACAGCTTAGAAAATTTGACAATTTCCTCCTCTTTAACAATTCTTCTAAAAGTAAGACACCATTCCTTTCTTACATCCCAGTTACATCACACCTTAGCATGCAGATTGTGACACAATTAGAAAAGAGTGGGAAACAATTAGATAGGGGATGTGTCCAATCCACCTGTCCAACCAGAAAGATGTTCTTCTACCATCCCCTAGAGGCTAGAGCTATAGAAGAACATGAGTAGAAGAACTCCCAGCTACATAAAATAACTTTCCAGATATTTGAAACTCTGCCTTTATCCTTTAAGTCTGATATCCATGCCCCCATTCCCCCCTCTTTAGAACAAATCATTCTAGCCCATAGAGCATCTCTATTATGATTCAACCCCCACAACCATTTAGAAAGTAGGGCAATGTTTACGATTTTCAAAGGAACAAAACTCCCACCATGGTAGATTTGCAAACATAATTCCACTTGATTATATGAAGGCCCCTTCCTCATTGGTGACTTGCCAAAAATATCAGGCCTGGATACTTTCCAACTTGCTGCAAATGCCCTTTGGTACTTTAAAAATAGAAGAAAAAAACAAAGGTATACTTTGCATGACCGATTTAGATAACAACCATCTACCACTAGCAAAAAGTATTTTACTTTTCCAGCATTGCAGTTTGTCATCCATCTTATGAATCACACATTGCAAGTTCCTGCTAGTAGTCCATTTGTTAGAGAGAGGCAAACCTAGGTACTTAATGCATAAAGAAGTGCAGGGCATATCGAAAATGCACCATAAGTTAAGGCCAATAAGCTTACATTTCACTTTGTTTTCAACTTTGTGCTTGCCTACAACAAAGAGAGCAGGATTCTTAAGTGGATAAATTTGTCTAACTTCTCAGAGCAGAAGTGCAGGGTATCGTCTTAGATATGTGTAACATGTTCTCTGTTATCTCCCACCACAATACCTTCAATCAAACCCACAAGTTCGGCCTTCTCCCACATAATGCTAAGGACTTAACCAATGAGGATGAAGAGTATAGGAGAGAGCAGATCTCTTTGTTTGAAGCCTCTTGAAGAGGCAAAAAAACCAAATGCTTTCTCATTAATGTCCACTGAGAATTTAGCAAAAGTAATGCAGTCCTTTATCAACGAAATCCATTTTTCGTTGAACCCCATCAACTACGCAATTCTAAAAAGGCAATTCAACTTGACCTTGTCTTAAGTTTTCTCATAATCCAATTTCAAAACAATGCACTCTTTTTGTTTAATCCTCTAATCATACAAATATTCAAAAGCAACCATAAAATTATCTAGGATAATCTCCCTGGGATGGAATACTAAGAGGAACTAGCCAACTTGTCAATGAATCTGTCAAGTCTTCCTGCAAGCACTTTGGACATAATTTTGTAGATACAATTCAATAAACTGATAGGCCAAAGATCCTTAATATCTTCCGCATTTTCTTTACTAGATAGTAACACCAGCATGGTCAAGTTCAGAAGCTTGATACACAAGATTAGTCTCAAATTCTCTAGTCATAGCCATAAAATCACCCTTAATAACATCCTAGCAGTGGATATAGAAATCTGCAGAGAACCTACCAAGACCGAGAGCTTTGAAAGGGTCCATGCTTTTAATGGCACCTAACACCTCCTCAAAAAAGATGCAAAAGAGTAACTCCACTTCCTCCTCCCTTAGTTTCTTAGACAGATTAAAGTAGTGAAAAGAACTCTAATAATTATCCTGCATAAAGAGTTTTCTAAATAAGTCTGTAGCTGCAATGGCAATCTAGTCAGTCCCTGCGCAATCCGTCCCATTCATGTGCCTCTATATTTGATTACTTTTCTTACTGATTGAAGCTTCGGTGTAAAAAATGGGTATTTTTATGACCTTCATTCAACCATATCTCCTTTGACCTTTGCTTCTACTTGATCCACTCCTTAAAACTCCATTCTTTATACACATTCTTTAATTTAAGCCACTCTTATGTCCATTAAAAGCTAAAACACATGAATATATATAACCAACAAGAAATATAAAAAATTTAATGTCTTATGAACAACTGCACAATGCATCAATGATAAACCTGCTCAGCATGACAACACTTGAAACTAATGGGTAGCATGTTACCTTTTCACTTGACGCACTGTCTCTTAAAGCATTTAGTGTTGTCACACCATAGGAAATCAAACCACCAACACAAGTGGGATCCACCTCAGCTAATGTGCGCAGTGTTAAAGATGCTTCAACTCGTACCTGATTAGACAATCTTTAATGAACACTCCATATGCTGAAACTCAAATCTTTTGAGTTGAGGAGCCAAAATATGTTGCAAAACAAACATAATTATCAACCATTCATTGAAGTCTATGCCTTATTAAATAAGGACCTGTTTGGAACGGGAAAGAATTACACTGGAATAACAAATCAGGAATGAGTTACGCCATATTAAGGTGTTTGGTTTGGCAACAGGATACAGAATAAGTTAAAAAAGTGAGAATTTACTTCCCTTATTCCATAGCGGTTTGGAAGTGGTATAACTTATTCATGGGGTACGTAGAGTAAGGTTTGACCTTTATAAGTAGTTATAATAAAAAATATAGTATAAATACATAATATAATACAATGAAATACATAAAACTGTAACTTATTAATTAAAACATGAGTGATATATAAAGAATTTTAGTTTATTTTTAAAAGTAGTATTCAATATATTGTTCTTATCAAATTTATGTAATACATAACATAATACAAAAATAAATACGTAACATGTTGTATCATATGTATAAAATAATTTATAAAATTTAATATATAGTTTTTAACATATAATTTAAGACTTAACATAAATTTTTGAACGTTAATACATATATTTAATCTTAAATATAATATGTAATATTAAAATGTAACAAATTTAATTCTGTATATAATATTTAAAATGTTAAATATATTATCATATAGTTTTTATGTAATGCATAAAAACAACAAATAATTAAGTAACATACATTATAATACTAAAAATAATATTAACATATTTAAAGCATTTAATATACTATCTTATCAAATTTATCTCATGTATAATATAAGAATAACATAAAACATATAATATAAGGCAAACAATAAAACTTAATGCAAATGTTGAATGATGATAAATAAATTTAATATTATATAGATATTAGATATGATAATATTAAATATTAATATATAATAAATTTATATGATATAAAATATTTAATATATATTCTTATCATATATTATTTATATAATATACTTAACACTAATTAAATAATATATTGGTTACAACCAGAATAAGGGGTGCAAGCCCTTATTCTGGCAGATAATCTGGATCCAAACAGGCACTAAAGGATTTGCTGGGCATGAAATAAAACTCTCACAGTTAAGTGAAAGGTAGTATGTATGTGCATATGCTAGTTTCAAGCTGTTGTTTTTTTCCAAAAATAAGCATCAAATACGCAACTGAAGATGTAACAAGCACAAAATTTAACTACAGATTAATTCAGGTGATACCGTCATTTCTCTGAACAGCCAGACTTTTATATGAATCAATGAGCAATCTCATCAAGATTGAATATATAAGGGCTGAGAAATAATCAAGACAAATATCATTGTGCTGCAAGAAAAATCCAAATAAGCAGATATGCCATCTCCAAAGCATCAAAGTATATCATAAAGCAAAAAATTGGAAGTTTTTATAAAATTATAGGTTATTGCCCCCATGCTTAGTCAGCATACTCCAATCATAGATTATTTGCTCATAATGTTTTAAGATTCCACCCTGACCTTAGTTTAACCATGCCAGATGATTGAAAACTATGCTATCAATGGATAAATGATTGCTTTCTAGTACCTCCTGTATATAACTTTTTTGTTTTTCAATGCATATGAGCTGATGGGCTGGCGAACTTCTAAATCTAACTTTGGTTTCACATGCCTCAACCTTCTTCCTCATCTCTTCCTCTTACCCATAAATCAAAAAGCTTTGTGCAAGGGAAACAACAGAAAATCACATAGCCATAATAGTCACATGCGTTTGGTGTGCATTCACTCAACAACATATACTGGCATTAGCAAACCTTACATGTCGCGAGGAATGAGATAATGCAGCAACAACTGTATTATCAAGGATTTCTTTGAACTCAGCAGGTACCTGTTAATAATAAAAAAAAACATCAGCTACATAAACAAAAAGTTGAAATTCACTAGATTTTAAATAAATTCCATCAGCGTATCAAATGCTACCAAGGATCACGGGATCGGAATCGGAATCGGGATCGGTGGGTACCGATCCGATCCGGATCGGATCGGATCGGACCGATTCCGACCGATCCAATGGAAGACAATCGATCCAGAATCGGTAAGCAAAAAAAAAAAAAAAACGATCCGATTCCGATCCGATCCGATCCCAGACCGATCCGGACCGATTCTGGCCGATTCGGACCGATTCTGGCCGATCCTGGCCGATCCGACTGGAATAGCAAAAAATGAAAAAAAACGATTCGATTCCGATTCCGATTCCGATTCCGATTCCGATCCCGACCGATTCGGCCGATCCGATTCCGATCCGATCCCGACCGATCCGGCCGATCCCGACCGATTCTGCCGGAACTTTTTTCCGGATCGGTCCTTCAGCCAAGAATCGGATCGGCAATGGCCGATCCGATCCAGGAATCGGCCGATTCCGATCCGGATCGGCCGATTCTGCGATCTATGAATGCTACAGTACAGGTTATCTACACAACAATTATAAAAGTGAAAGAAAACCTTTAATTAAGAAGACCATAGATACTACAACATCTCATCAAAGTTAAATCACAGACGAGCATCCTATCCAAATTAAATCACACATCAAGCTAACATTTAAATTGATAACATTGTCACTACCTATAAAGAATTTAAACAATTAGCATACCTAAGACTTGCATGAGAACTAAGATATGTATTATCATTATGTTAGCAAAAAAGTATGAGCTGTGCAAAACATAAAAAATGATGAACAAAAAACATGTATATAAACTTGTTAAGTTGTTGGATAGTTAACATCGATGATGTAAATTATGTGGTCAAACTTGCACGATACCCAGATTTTCATTTCTTTACCTTCTTGAGGGTGAAGATCAACAGAAATCATAATTCACTAAAAAATAAAGGGAAAATTTCCAATAGGTCCATTTAACAAAATCGGTTTACTGAAAACTCCGTTGACCATATTTGTATCCTCCTAGGTCCGTTGACAGCAAAATATGTTACCACCCGATCCATTTTCCCTGTACGCTGTCCCCAAATCCCAGTTCTACCCTTTCCTCGTTCGTTTGATCCTTCCATTCCGGCAGAGGGTTTGGGGTGGCGCTGGAGGAGGGTTGGGGGTGGGGGCGCGGGGGGGGGGTTTGGGGGTGGCTGGAGGAGGCGTGGGGGTTGGCGACGCCGACGGAGGGTTTGAGGGTGGCGCGCCGGCAGAGGGTTTGGGGTGGCGCTGGAGGAGGCGTGGGGGTAGCGCGCCGGCGGAGGGGTGGGGGGGGGGTGGGGGAGGCGTGGGGGTTGGCGTCGCCGGAGCTCTATTCCCGGCAGCCCAGCTCGATGGAGCCGAGATAATCGACTCCGCCTCTTCTTCCTCCTCCTCCTCCGCCGGCGCCGATCCACCGCCGGCCAGCACCTCGCCCCCACCGAGAGCAAACCTCCTCGCCGCCGTGCGCCCCCGCCGCAGCGAGGAGCTCCTCCAATTCCCTCTCTTCTTTCTCTTCTTCCTCTTCAGCCCCGCCGCCGACCTTGAACACCACCGGAGGCGGGGGCTCGTCCGCCCGGCCCTCCACGGCGGCCTTAAACGGCGACGGCGGCGCTCCGTACTCCACCTCCCGCACCTCCGGCTTCTGGAAACGGGACGAGGCGGCGATGGAGCAGTAGTGCTCTGTAGATCCGCGGTGCCTCGGAGAAGACGATGGCAGACACGACGGTGGAGGACAGCCCAGCGCCGCCGCCGGGGGGGGGGGGGGTAAAACAGACTTTTCAACTCTAAAATGGAGTGGATGTGATGGTATTTTAAAAAAATGGACTTAGTGACAAAGCGATTTTGAAAACGGACCTATTGTGAAAGCAGTAGCCCCAAAACGGACCTAGTGTGCATTTGCGCAAAAATAAAATACAATAATGCAAGACCGGACATATATGAGACCAAGCCAAATTTGGGTTGATTGCCAAGTCATGGATGCTAGACTCAAGCCAATAGAAGATGTCACTCATTGCGTAGAATTCTCAACTCATCAGTTAAGTCTTCTTGAATTTTAAGACAAGTTGATAGACACTTAGATTATGATACCAGCCAAACTCTTGATTCACGCAAATAGCCTGACCATCGAAGTTCTTGATTATGCCACACCATGAACCGGGCATCACCAAATGAAAGAAGGATTGCGGAATCTGGACTCGATATAGCAGAGTCACTGGACCCCAGTCAAACTGGGTCTCTTCCCCACCCAAGACACTGAGGCGGTGCTGCCGCCATTTTCGGCCAATTTCAGCTCCAAAATAACTGAGATCAGTCCTGAATCCAATCTAGCCTCTTATTTTGTAGTTTTTCAATTTTTAGGGTTTTTTTGATGAACCAATTTGGACTGATTCTGGATAGGTTTTGCTCCAGAAAAAATCGGCTGATCTAGATCGGAATAGGCACCCACCAATCCAGTGGCCGATTCTGATTCTATCTTCCTTGCTCTGACAAGACTGAAACAATTATAGTGCATTCAAATGATGACTGCACCAAGATGACACGACAGGATAGGCATGTGGATCAAAGGGCTATCATGATAGAGGCACTTGCCATTAGATTATGGTTAATTGATTTATCTATCATGTGGATGGGTATTAAAGCTCTTCGCATTGATTTATCAACCTCATTAGATTATGGTTTGACATGTGTGCATACGTAAATGCATAGTCTCCCCATAGCATAATGGGTATAATATTCTCTTTGACCTATAGAGTTGGAGCTCCATGGCATCAGGGTAGAATGGTACGCAATTGGGATCCTTTCCCCATCAAGGGACTGACCTTTGTATGTCACCCTTATCAGGTGTAGTGGATGCCTAAGGCCAGCCCCCAATCGCCCATGTCATAATTCTTTTAAGTTATGCTAAACCATAAAGAGTGCACAAGGCCATCCCCCAATTAGTGTTAATTGTTTGATTATTTTTCCAAAGGCATACGGCGTTCACAAAGCCGGTCCCCAATTAGTCTTGGCGTGGATTACTATTTAAATTTAATTGAGACATAAGGTGTGCCATAAGGCCGGTCCCCAAGTAGTCTCAATTAGGTTAATTGTGTATTTTATTGATTTTTAATGGCTGCGAGGACCTGTCTTGCATCTGTTCGGGCTCATTGAGCCTGCTGACATCTGGTGGTCCACTGATCGGACTGTTTTGGTTTGCTACCCATGTGGGACTGCCATCTGCACCATTCTTTGACGTCTGCTGCATTCCCTGGATGCTTCAGATTTCAGCTGACAGTTGCAGAGTCCTAGGTTTTGACTTTTTTTTTACCATGCACATACAGGCTTGATGCTTCTGAACAATCAATCATACTGCAGACTTGAAAGACTGGGTCTTAGACATAGGGTATGCCATGCCTACGTGCAAGGATATGATGGGATCTTCATGTCCTGAATATGGGGATGTATGACTATGACCTTTGTTGGGATATTCAGTTTGACGCAGAGAATCGTGAAGGGGTGCATTGGATCCCTTTGTTTGACTGGTTATTGATCCACATCTGATAGATTTGTGTGGCATAGTTACAGAAATATCCAACCTGGATCATTTATGCCGAGAAGAGAATATGCTGGGACAGAACCGATGGATTGTTGACATTGGTCTGGCCCTCAACTTCTAAGGCATTAGAATATGTATGAGCATGGCAAATGGGCTTCGGATGATGACTGCCACTTCTCCTATAGGTCTGTTTACCGACAAGTTTTTGAGCATTACCAGACTGAGAAAACTCAGATCCAGGATTGATATACAGGAAGAACGGTTCAAGGCGTAGAGCAGGGGATGTGTCAGTGGGGTAGTGGACCCAGAAGGAAGATGTTAAGGTGGAGTAAGGACAGTCTAGATAAAAAGGTGAGGTTTAGGTGGAGAAAGGGGCAAGGTGAAAGTGGCACAACAACATAGGGATGCTCTTCCTTACCTTCTCTTTATCTTCCTTGCTTGATTATCTACAGATTTGACTAAGCGCAGCAGCACAGAAGGCCTTGACCGACATTCCTCTTCTCCTCCTTTCCTCAGATATGTCTCTTGCACAGCTTTTCCAGACAGAAGTGCAGCAGGCCAGGCGGTCGAGGAACTTCCCTTCTTCCTCTATTCTCCCTAGTTGATCCTCTTGGGTTGGCGGCGGTTAGGGCAGGCAATGGGCACTCCAAAACCCCTCTATTAGTAACCACGATACTCCCTTTATAGAAGAAGGGGATGGCTCCCATCAGAGAAGAGCCCTGTGGCTGGCAGCCTCTCCAGATGGCAATATCAATGGAATCACCAGCCAATTACTATTCTTAGGGGGGCTGCGATGATCTTCTCCAGATTCCCTGCCAGGTGGGAGTCTGGCAGACCCTTGCGAAGATCACCTTGCCATCAGATATCCCCTAGATTGTAGGGGTATGGTTGGCAAGCCTCAGGAAAGCCTTGCCAGTTACATGTTTAAACCATTTGCAGGTCCCGTTAAAGGAGGTGCTGTGGTGGTAATCCTGCAATTTTTTAGGATATTCCAGAGATCCCTCTGCCAGGTGGCAACCTCCGGTGGCTCCTTGGATAATTCACCTACGCCCAGTGACTACCACATTTTAGGAAAGAATTAATAAGCCCCGGTGCCAGCAAAGCAATGGTGCTGGCTATCCCAATTGAGATAAGGATGCCAGTGCAGGTATGGGGATGGAGGTGGGCACGCAGGGCATTGAAATAAGTAAAGGAGGCATCTGTCCTGGCTGGTGTAGGTGTAGCTGCAGCTGTCACCAATAAAGAGAGAAGGTTCCAGAAGCAATTGATGAGGTGGCAGGAGGTTGGGATAATCACAAAAATGCCCCTTGCTAGGCTGATCCACAGCTGCTCATGCCAGACTTTTAGGGAGGATCTGTTTGCACAAGCAGGTGGTGATTGAGCTAGATTTTGTTCCTAAATGGACCTGTTTTAGAATAAACATGCAGCCCAAGTGTATAAACAGCAAGGATTCTACAATCAGAAAAGGTCGGTAGGCTTGGTCCGATATGAATCAAATCGGATTGGATTGACAGATGCCAAAACAGGTTTTGACAGATGCCAAATCGGATTGGATTGACAGATGCCAAATCAGCAAGGAAAGTCGATTCGAAATGGTCCGAACAGGTTTTTTATTTTTCTAATTTTCACTTCAAAAAATCAGAAAAAATGGCAAAAATCTCATAAAAATGAGAAACCCACCCAAAAAATTCCTAGAAATACAGTTAACATGCTTTCATGACTTTTATTTAACATATATAACATGATAAAATTCAGAGTCATTGACATAAAATGCAATTTTATACCTTTTCTTCACTAATATCTATGAAGTTGGCCCTCATCCTTTTGCTCCTGAGTCTCGTATCTACTCCACTGAAATGTGCTTGTCACTATTGGCCCGCATCCATTTGAAAAAAGAGAATTGACCATCTCACTAAAATCATCTACAATGTCATGCATATGCACTGGGATGTAGCTGAATAGTATGGCTAAAAATTATATGGAGTAGCTGGTTCTAGATAACGAACTTGCGCACCCACTGCTCGTCAAAAAAGTCTTCATTCCATTTTTTACTTCTCCCACTTGAATATTGTCTCAAAGTCAAATTATCTATATTTGACGCACTAATTCATACACTAATAGTAGAGCCTCCACTTGGCTGAGTGAGTGATATGAATTATGAACTCTTTCTCATCGTCATCTGAACAGTGTGAGGGTGACTACCTACTGTCTGTTGGACTTAGAACCTCACATAATATCCAACTTTCTTTTTTCGGTTTCTTCTACTGTGTCATGTGATGACCTCCTAAGTCCCATGCTTTTCTTCAACTGTGCAAAGGGTCCTATTTTTCTTATTGTTTTTTTTTGTTATTGTCCCCGTTAAACTAGGATTTGGTTGTATAGCTGGAGGTGGAGATGAAGTTGAGGCTAAGGTTGAAGCTACATCTAAGGCTGCTTGGACAATATGGGACTGGTTGAAGAAAAACAACAACTTCCTCTTTGATGCTCTCAAACTCAACATCATTTAGTTATATTTCTGCTCATGCACGATCCTCAAGACTAAACTCAAATGGGTGGTCCCTAACTATCCCCTCCTCCACCCAAATAGCAAGAGAGTGTTCCTCCATAAAAATGTAATCAATGTCAACCACTTCAGCAGTTGGTTCCCGTGTTGTATGTCTTTCTTCGTATGCTCGACCTACAAATCTTGCAAATCTCTACTCTGACAACTTTTAATGAACTCTGATATTTTTTATGCGCGGCCTCATGCTATAATGACAAAAAACTAGTTTTTCTAGCCAAGCAGATGTTATCTTGTTTCTCCTCTTGATGTGTATTATGTTGAATATAATCTAGTTCCTCTCGTAATAGGAGGAACCGGTGTTCTAGTTTAAAATCCTAATGACAATAGAAGCAAGTGGATTCTATCCACTTTTTGTGTTCATCTGAACCCACCATTTAGTTGAAAACAATAACTAATAAAAAATTATCAATCTTTAAGTTGATGACTTGTCCAACAATAATATCAAATATCATATTAAGTAAGACTTGTAATTGTAAATATTTTTAATATTTAATTGGGAAGACTAATCATTTCATATTTATCAATTTTCATTACGGATACTTCGCCTTTGCAATAATTAGCCATTGCTTCCAATTACAAGTAAAGAAATTCAATTAAAAATTTAATCAACCAATTTAAACAATTAAATAATTAAATAAAAGATGAATAGGGGTTGTTTAAGGTGTGGCTAGAAAGAGAACAACCTATTAAGAGCATGTTCAAGTTGTTTAAGGATTTGACGGAAAAGGAACAGCCCCCTTTCAGCCTGTAGGGGGTGGCCGAGGTGGCCAGAACTAAACTAGCCCCTTAAGTAGTTGTTCAAAAAGAGAGCAACCACTTAAGGGGCTATTTGGCCTTAGAGCAAAATGAAAGGGGGCAAGAAGGGGGTAGAGGACCATAAACACATTTTTAGGGAGTTTTGGGGAAGGAAACTCACAAACGACTTGCAACAATAGATCGTCGAAGAAGAATCGCCGCCATAGACACCCCGGATTGCTGGAATCACCGCTAAAACTGTTGGATCACCGGAGAATCGCCTGGATCACAACCGAAAACACTACATCGCCGCCGAAATCGTTACATCATTGCCAAAATCACGTGGTTTGCCACCAAATCACCTACTTGCTACTAGAATCGCCTAGAAGCCACCAGAACCGCCAAGAATCGAGAACCCTAAGAGTGAAGGTGAAGGAATCGGCCCTTTAGAACCGATATCGACCTTAAACAGCCTATATTAGATCAAAATCAAATCTAGATCATGTCCAATATCAATCCGCCATCGGGACTTAAGTTGTCTCAATAGAATCAATCATATCAACCGATTACTCCAAAATTTCAATTGGAATCAATCCTTAAAACTGGTCTAGACCGGCCAATCTGATTCCATAATCAGTCGATTCCGATCCGATCGAGTTAATTCCGATAAACAGGAAGCTACAAAATTGGCATTAATTTGGGCATATTTTAAAACAAACAAGCAGCCCACTTAATCGTAAGAAGAATGAACCATGATTGATAATAAAATGGGCTTCTTTTGGAGTGAGAATTAAACTCAATAAATATGCGAATGATGGCTGCAAAAATGGCAGAGTTAGGCTATTTCTCAATAAATTAGCAATTGAAGTGGGCTCCAAGTAAGGATTAACTCTGGTAATTAACTATTATTTGACCAATTGTGGATTGGATTGATTTTAACTGCAAGGTGAACTGATCAAAAAAATGCGAATTGGGCTCACTTTAGGTACGTATCCCCAATTTATTAATATGCTACATAACTCCATTCTTTGTTGAATTTCTTTATCTTTTTTCTCCCTTCTTTCTTTAAAAATTTTGAGTGCCCACAATAAGCTATCAGAAAAGGCAGGAGCAGGATTGGAAACCTTGATTAGAAAGGACCAATCGCATTCAGTATTGGATCACATTAACTGATCTATCAACAGGCCGGGCTCAGGATCAACAAATCATGGCCGATGTTGGCTCAGCAGAGTTCGAGTGGTTTGGCTAATCTTGATTGGGATCAGCCAATCCCAGTGGGAAACCAGTTAATCCTAGCCAATTCCTGCTGACGCCAGCCAATTTTGGCTGGAATTAGCTGAGACTAAGCCTATAAAGGCTGAGCAGAGGATAGCGGATTCTGATCCAAAACAAACAAAATGGCAAACCATGCTATCAAGTTCATCATGTAACTTGTACCAGCAGATAAACAAGTGAAAACATATATCATTCCAACATTTACTGTTACCATACCTCTCCCAATGTTGTCAAGAGATAGGAGAGCATACGCAATGAAGCAACCCCAATGGATGAGCTAAGACCAAAAGATTCTAGCTGCAAAAAACAAAAAACAAAAAAAAACAGACCAAGTTATTTTGATATGATGTAAAATGCATAGATAACATAACGAATGGTTCAACAATTACATTATAAAAATCATGAAGACATCGCAAAATAAATGCCTGTAAGAGTCACACCACCTGTCTACCAAGAAGCACCAAGAAAGTTCTCTGAGTGGGTTCTGTCATCTGGTCAGTCACACCAACACGAAGTATGTATAGGACACATGCCTACACTGACATGAAACCATATTGTTCATTAGTTGTCTAACATGCAGAGAAGTGACAAATTCCCAAAAATAACTCTTAAGAAAAGAAATCAGAAGAGAAGTAAAAAGATATCACGAGTTAAATGTCCAAGATTTTTATTTTTATTTTCCTTTTTTTAAATGTTGGAGACAAGTAAAAAAATTCAATTACAAGGACTTCTCTCAAATAGAATGCAAGTTTTGGTAATAGAATTAAAATATTTAATTTCCTTTTTTCTTTTTTAAAATGTTCAAGACAATGGACATGTCATATAGTACTTGGTGAAACCTCGTGAATTCACCCTTTTCGAGAATTTTGAAATTCTTCTTTTCTGTATAACATTGACGACTATGAAAATACATGGTATTCGTATTCGTAGAAGTATTAGTTAATTTAAATTATGGTATTATCATATAAGAACACCGATGGTTCCACAAATTTTCCAAATGTTGATATGAGAAACGTCTATCACTTAGATGATCTAAATCACATTTTATATTTAAGGTTATCTGAGTTCTTTGAAAATAAAATTTTGATCTCTCCCAACCGGTCTTACAATATTTCGGTGCTAATTATATCAAACAATAGCTCAAACATCTTTGATTAACCATCAAGGTAACATGTTAAATGAAAGTTATTCATCCATAAAAAATACAAAGCTGAAAGACATCTCTATGACCTTATGAAATAAGATTTGGTTGGACATCTCTTTGAGTTCATGAATTTTGATTTCTTTGATTGTCTTTTGTCATTAATTTGATTTAGACACATTAGATTAGAATCTTGATGATTATTCCATGTTTTATCATCAATTTTGTTAACTTTTGGTTAGTTATTAGATTGAATTTTGCTTTGTGCTTTTTTGGCTTTAATAAAAATTAATTTCCATTTTTATGTGTTTTATTGATACTTTGTTATGATTTAACTGAATTTTTTATTAAGATTTATTCTTATTAAACGTGTTTAATTAATTTTATGATTAAGTTTGATCCAACTTAACATGTTGCTGTAGTTTTTAATACCTATTTTTATGTATTATTTAATAAAATAATTTTGATCGGATTATGTTAACATATTGTTAATGTTTAAGTTATTTATTTGGTTTGGGATTTTTATTATATATACTTATTTAGTTAAGTAGCATTATCCATTTTATTTTTATGGTTAAGTTAAGTTGATCTTAACATGTTTTGTGGTCATTTTTTATGTATGATTTCACGAAGTAAAGTTGGTTTAAACATCTTGACATTTTATTAATGATTGAGTCGTTATTTGATTTAAATTTAATAAAATTAGTTTGATTTGATAAATTTTAAGTTATTTAAGTGACTTATTTAATTTTATCTGTCTTAAAGTCCATAGAAAATTAATGTCATTTTAGAGTAACAAATCACAACAAGCGAACTAGAATTTTATTTCATTTTGATTTGATCACATAGAAGTACAATAAATACGAAGGCATGCAAACATTCTTCCTTGATAAACTGAATTAATTTTAATCATCGATGTCAGAATTTCCATGCGTATTTATTACGCATTACTCTTTTTTGATAGTTCGACAACATTCCGACTTGATCAAGTTGAATTTTTCTTCGTATACCCAAAAATAACTTACTTACATTTAATATGCAGTAATTTCTGGATTCGTTTGCTTTCAATGACAATTTAACTTTACCGAACTTGATGGCTATATGATTTCCGAAATAACATAACTGGCATTTTAAAAAATGTAAGCTATTCGGACCCCTTTTTTGGAAAAAGGTAGGATCAAAACCGATCAATTACAACAGCATTCTGATTGGACTGAAAGAATGACTATATGATTTCCAAAAAAGCATAATTCGCACAATACAGGCTATTCAGTTCCCTTTTTTAAAAAAATGGTAAGATCAAAACCGATAAGCCTACTTCGCCATAAGGCCGAGCCCTACTTTCCCTCTAAACACCAAGAAGTCTTGAAAAAAGACTAGAAAAACTTAGAGTTTCTCTCTCCTCTTCCTTTAAACAAAGCTTAAGACCTCTCACTAACCAACCCCTTATATGTATTCATCCTTTAGGGGCTATTTATAGAAATATTTGAAGGGGCCGTTTTGGTCTTAAATCATCTCCCGCTAACTCCATTTTTTCAGCAATGGGGATTGACCCGAACGGAGGTGAACTTACCTCGTTTCCCCTACACCGCTTCAATCACCTCATCTTGACCGGATCATGGCAACCGACTACCCATGGGTACGCAAGGATCTCAAAATAGGAATCGGAATCGGTCGGTATCGATTCGATTCGAATCCGATCAAATCAATCTGATTCTAACCGATTCTCAAAAAAAGAAAATGATCCAGAATAGAGAATTTTAAAAAAATTTAAAAAACTCTTATTTCAATACCGATTCGAGCTGGTTCAGCCTAAATCTTTTAAAAAAAATAAAAAAATCAAGATTTTGACTCCAATTCCAATCTGATTCAAACCAATTCCAACGGAATTCAAATTAGAATTGGCTCTTCAAGCAAGAATCGGATCGAAATCGACCAATCCGATTCTGGAATCGAACAATTCCGATCCAATCCAATTGATTCCGCAATCATGCATGCGGGTTACGACCGCCCAATTAGGCGGTTCATCAATTTTTTTATTTTTTAACTATTTACACCGTCATTTGACCAGAGACTCATCACTCTCTCTCTCTCTCCCTTCGGCTCTCTCTCTCTCCCCAACAGTAGAATCACCCATGAGGGTTATTGAGGCAGACACCAACGATGGTGAAGAAAGGTGAAGGCAATGCCAATGGCAGAAGTTTCTCCTCCCGCTCTCCTCTCCACGATGGCAATGCACACGAAGGTTCCAGCACAAAAGGGCTTTCGCGACGACTTTGCCTGGCTGATTTTCACTCGGCGATGACGATGGCGGCATCATGAAAGGGCAGTGATAGCAACAAAAAGCAAGGGCAACGACAGTGGAGGAGGCTCCTCCCTTCCATTCTCTCTCTCTCTCTCTCTCTCTCTCTCTTGGCGATCACGTATACGAAACCCTCCAGCAATTTTTTGTTTTCCCCTTAGAGACGACAACAATGCTTCAAACTTCTTCCTTTCCCCTTGCCTTGTCTCCCCCTTGACCATAACAAAAATAGGACCCGTGTGGGGCCTTCTTGCGGCGGTGGCATCTTCAATGATGGCAGCTTCAAGCAGCAGCGACAACAATGGCTGCAATCGAAGAAGGTAGCAATGGGCATTGAATAAGGTGACGACAACAAAAGGTTATCCTCCCCTTGCCCTCTCTTTTCTTTTCTACTCCGACGCAAACAAAAAATTGTTGTTTTCTTTTTCTTCCGGCAGCTCCTTCGCAACAGAAGTCTTCTCGACGATGTCTCTTCGTGGAAGTCGTAGCTTCTGGCACCAATGGTAGAAGAAGACGACGATAACAGTAGAGTGATCTTCTCCCTCTTCCTTCTTCCTATTCGGCACACAGAAAGCCCTTCGGGCTTTTCTTCCTTTGACACTAGTGGTATCATCGTTCTCGACATTGACGATGTTGACAACGAAAGACCTTCAGTCTTTCTTTCCAATGACGTCGACACATCAATGGTATCCGATAACAGAAATGGCATTCCTGTACCCTTTACATTTCCAACAGTCGATTTCTTCAACCATTTTCTTGATGGGTTTCTTTTTATTTTCGAGGAACTCCCCCCGTCATTTTTGAAGGTTCGCAAATTCTAATGACCTGTCAGAGCTTTGATTGATAGGGGTTTATCCCCTTTGGATCCAGTTATATTGTACTGGCATCCAAAGATTGTGGAATCAAAATTGGTCTCGAGATCGGTGACCATCGATCCGATTCTAAACATGTCAGATTTGTCTGAATCAAACAATTTTTTGGACCAAATGCCAATCCAAGATCAATCTAGATTGGACTTTTTTTAAAAAACCATAAAAATTTTCGAAAAATCAAAAAAAATCATAGAAATGAAATAAGCAAAATAACATAAAAATACAAAAATTCAAAAACAATGATCTTGACGTTCTACCAAACAATGTCATACAAAGTAACTTTATTACAAGAAGTTATCATGTAACTACAAAGTATCATCACAAACACCACAAAAAAACATACTAGTAAATTATATGAATACATTGCATGAGATATGAGATTAAATGAGTACAACACTACATATGCCATAACGTAGTAGAAATTTTACCTCGATGTCACAACCACCATCAACTCCGAAATTCTCTCATACCCATACTTTTTCTCCACTTTCTCGGTCTCTCAAATTGTCCACTGACCTTGATCAATCATAATATGCCCATAACTATAGGAAAACGAGTCCGTCATTGCACTGAAGTCATAAACTTCACTCTCGACTAGAGGTAGAGAGAGTCGATAACAAGGCTTATAATCTGAAAAGGAATCCAGTCCAGATAATGTATGCTCATCGAAGACATTAGTCTGACTCTAACGGCCACTGCTCAATCCATTTGTCAATGTCTCCTACGAGTCAAATCATCCGACTCATCTGAGCCCACTCTACTCGTGTGTGCACTACTAGTAGATCCATCTCCACCTCCACTTAAACCACCCTCACCTTGTGGTTATGTGGGTGGAATAAACTCTTCATACTCTTTAAATGATGAAGGTGACTAAATAGTCTCTATATCAATAATATGTCAGTGTTTTGTACTAAGAACTTTTCTTTTGTTGCCACCTTCCTATGTGTTTTGGTGCCTTACCCCTCGGTTGACCGCTTTCTTCAATGCCTTGAATAATGAAGTAGGAGCCTTCATAGTGGTAGGTCCTGAAAGTCTAGCTGAAGTTGTGACTAGAGCGATATAGGACTCAGGGGCAGATATTGTCTGAGGTAGATCAGGAAGTAGAGATGTGCATGGCACCTGGGTGTCTGTATCCTGCATCTCGTCATCAAGGATTGCAGGATTAGAATCGGTCCCTAGATTGGTGGGGTCCGATCTGATCCGGATTAGATTAGATTAGTCTGATCCAGGGTGAACTGCTGAAAGGCAGACCGATCTAAAATTGATCTGGATCATTTTTTTTTCATAAAAATTTTTAAAAAAAATGCCAAAATTTCTAAAAAATCCATAAAATTCAAAAAAAATGTGAAAATTTATAAGAAAGAAAACATAAGTAAGTTTTCCAACCTTGGACATTTCCACACAACTTTAACATTAACTAAATGACATACATACATCAATACAAGTAGTTATAACATACAAATTGTATCATACAATCAGTCAATCACATAATACAAAGTGTACTTAAAATTCATATTACATTCCATTAAATAAAAGAAACAAATACAATTGCTATCATAAGTGACTTATCATGTCATCACCACCAACTATGAAAACGTCCCGGATCCCTGTCCTGCTCATCTTGATCTTCTTCAACTCTCCGCTGATTTTAATCAGTCATAATTGACCTATACCCATAAAAAATAAAGATTGGGCCATCTGGCTAAAATCATAAACTCCACCCTCAGTCGGAGTTGGAGCTGGAGATGATGGATAGTAAGGCTCAACGTTTGAAGCAAGATGTAAATAGGAAGATGCGAACTCGTCGAATACATTCGTCCTCGTCCAATGTTCGTTGCTCCCCGTTGCTCCTTCCACTAGAACATAAATACCTTTAGTCACTCAAATCATCTGGACCTGCTCCACTGGTACGTGTACTACTAGTAGAGCCACCATCACCTAAGGCTCTACCTATGCCTCCACCTCCACCCCCACCTCCACCTCCACCCTCCGTACATCATTATTGTGTGGGTGGAACAAACTCTTCATTATCCTCATCTGATGAAAGTGGCTAGGTGGTCTCAGTATCAAGGAGATGATGTCGATATTTGATACTTATCTTCTTCCTCTTCAATATATCTTCTACTTGACTACTTTGCTGTGTAGGCAATCAAACTTTCTTTAAAGCCCTGAATAAGCCATCATTCTTCTTGGTGGTGGTGGTGGTGATAAATGAACCTGCAACTGGAATCCAAGCTGGAGCTATAGCGGGAGCTGCATGTCGCTCTGGAGAAGCTGTAGCTTGGGGTGGATCAAGAAGTGGAGTTGTGCATGATACTTGACTTTCTTCTCCTTCCTGCATCTGTTCGTCCACACCAAGGACGCTGTCAAACTCACTTTTGGCCCATGATCTGTCATTCAGGTCGAACTATGGCTCTCCCTCAGCGTCCTTGTCTTCCACTCGTGTTGCAAATGGATGTTCTTCTTGTAATAGGTATTCCAAGTCCACATCCCCTTGTGACAAGCCCTGATGGCTTAAGCTTGGGCTCTTCCTTGGTACAATCCACCTGCAAAATATGCAAATCTTTGCTCGGATGTCCTCTGTCTATCTTTGATATTCTTGATCCTCAATCTCATAGTATAATGACAATAGACAAGCTTCTCCAATCTTGCGGTCTTTAACATATTTCTTCTCTTCGTGTGAATGAGGTAGAACGTGCTCTAATTCATCTCGCATTGGGATGAGAAAGTGCTTTGACTTAGCACCCGAATTGCAACGAACGCCAGTGGATTCCACCCTATCATGTTTGTCATCATAATCCACCACTTAGTTATAAAGAAGACAAGAAATACAGTATTAGTAGCTTATTAAGAAATTCTTACAACAATCTTTGATATGTTTAAAGTTATTTAGATGAGTCAATTTATTAGGAGGAACCATGTCATGTGAGTACTACAAATCAGGATCCTCATACATTACAATCTTATGTCTACATGAAGTTATCTGAAAATCCAGAATAAAATAGTTAAGTCCATTGCTTTTTATAAAGTTCAAAACTTATGAAGATGGTAAAAAGTACTCATTTCAACCTCAGCAGATGTTCTGTCCTCATGAATCTTACAAAGTTGCTTAATAACTGATAGTGTGCCTAATAGTACCTCACCATCATTGTACACTTGCCCATCATACTATATCCTCGAGTTCAAGTACCCTGCAACGGCGATAACACCAATTTAGTATGAAAGACTAAAAGTGAAAAAGAATACAAGTTCTTATATATAACAAATTAAAGTATACTTGCAGCATGAATATCATGGTGTAGTGTTTTGTCTCATTTGTTGCCTATCACCTTCCGCCACTTTTTATAACTCTCGGGATGCTTTTCTTTAATCTTCGATTTTACTTTATTCATAGCATCATACAGGTACCTCATCTGATTTTTATCATTTGAATCCATTAACCAAAGTACCTGTACAAAGGGTTATATGACAGATAGGTAGTAATGCATCTTCTCCCACCACATGTTGTCCTCTATCAGCTGCTCCATCTTAAGCAATAGTTCATACTGATCCAAGAAACTCCTGTAGGTATCCATGTAGTCTTGATAAGCAGTGGAAAGAATGAACCTCTTCATATTAGCCTTGTATCGGTAAAGACTCTTTAATGCAATAAAATGGGTGGCAAATCTGGTAGGACCCGGTCTAATCAAATCAAGACCATCAATGTGTTGCCTCATGATATGTAATAGTCTTGGATGGCCATAAATGAAGGAGGTAATCAATTATCCTTGGTTGACCAAGGACTTGACATTAGAATCCTTACCAATGTCCTCCAATATCAAATCAATAGAATATACCGCACAGGGCACCCAAAACAAGTGTGAACTAGCCTCCAGGAGTTTCTTCTCTGCAGCCTTATATGATGCCTTGTTGTCAGTCATAAACTACACAATATTCTCTTCCCCTATCTCGTCCACCACACTGTTAATCAAACCGAATAGGTAATCTACATTCTTGACTTGACCTGAGGCGTTAATAGACTTCAGGAATATGGTACCTTCAAAACAATACACAAGGAAGTTTATAAGCAACCTCCTTGTGATTCTAGTCCACACATCGCACATTACAGTGCACCCCCTCTCCTTCCAAATGGATTTGAATCCATTTATCCACGAGGTCAACTCATCGACCTCCTCATCCAAACCTGTCTCATATATATATATATATATACACACACACTTTGATGTGGGAGCTTTCAATCCTGACCCAGCCTCACCAATGGCATCTACGATTGTCTGGAAATAAAGACTCGTGGCTGCATGTGCCGGAACACCTACATAAATCAAAACAAAAGAAGAAGACATCCTTGTTAACACAATTCTCATAAAAATTAGATACAAGCCATATCGATAATAAAAGACTATCAACATCATCAAACATTTACTTGCATGTAGAAAGAACTTCACCATGTGCTTTAGGGCCTTCTTCGCAGCCACAATCGAGGTCTTCACTCCTTTAAATGCATGTGTTATATTCCTTTGGTCTCTGCCACTCTCCCTATACATGGCAATGTCTGTCGTCGGCCGAACTGAATGTATCCAACGGAATTCAACTTCTCGAACAGGACGTGTGCCCTCCCCCACATCAAAACGTCTACCAGAAACGACGAACCTCCTACTCCTCGTCTTATTTTCTTATCCTCACGGACCGAGCCCTACTCTCATCCATGGCTCTCTCTCACCTCGAGCCCCCTCTTCATCTTTTAAAAAGGATGAATCAACTTGGACTTGGACGTACGCTGGTCCTTTTCCTTTCCTACTCTTTTTAAACATAAGATCAATGTCTCTCCGACCTAGCAACTTGTCATGTAGCTCTTGTCTGTGTACAATTCTCACCTCCCTTTGTGAAGCTCTTCCTGTTAAATAACCCATCATCTCTTCCCTAAGCTCAGCCGGTACCTTATCGCACTTCTTGACATTGCCACTCATACCGGTTATATGTTGCTTTAGCCGATATACACTTCCATTCGTATTTTTCTAACACCACTTACATCTAACCCTCTTCTTCTCAGAATTAAGGAGATGGCCATGTTGTCATCCAACGTCGCGATATTCCGCGGCACCATGCTCCTCATCCGACATGTTATCTACATCACATCAAGTCATACATAAAAAATAAATACATCAACAACTTGATCAAAATAGAACCATTAAGTGAATTAAACACCACCCCCCCCCAGCATAAGTTATTAGCACCCCCTCGGGGGTGCAATCCCCCCCCCATTAGAGTAAATTAAAGCCAAGGCCCCCCTTGGGGGGTACTGTCACCCTTCGGGGTGCAATTCACACCCCCAAAGGGGGTGAATTAAAGTCAAGCCCCCCCCTCAGGGGGCGCATACTGTCACCCCTTCGGGGGTGCAATTCACCCCCCCAAAGGGGGTGAATTAAAGCCAAGGCCCCCCTGTCACCCCTTCAGGGTGACTATTCATCATCCCTAAAGGGGTGCTTCACCCCTTCAGGGGTGCAATTCACCCCCCCCAAAGGGGGTGAATTAAAGCCCCAAGCACCCCTTCAAAGGGCACTAAGGGTTACCCGAAAAGGTGACCTTGTTGAAGAAGGAAGGCACCCCCGTGCAAGAGTGCCATGGAGGGGGAAGGAGAAGATCGAATGTCCCCCCCCCCTTAACTTACCTGCTGTAGGGGTGGATTGACCCAAAACCTCCAAGGATCACCTTGGATCTAGAGGATCATCGGGGTTTAAAGCCTTAGATCTCCAAAAAGGAAGGGGAGGAGGGTCGAAGGGGGCAGAGGCTTCAGGAATCGATCCGATCTCACCTAATTTGAGGGAGAGCGGACCTTAAATATGTCTAGAATAAATTCCGGAATCGGATTGATTCTGGAAGTTCCGATTTTCTGGGAATCGGTCCGGATAGACCGATTCTCGGATCAATCCACCTGGATTGGTCAAGGATCGACCGATCCAGTCGATTCCGACCGATCCAACCGGGAGTCCCAGATGGATTGGTAATTCTGTGTGGAATCGAATCAGTGGATATTGATCTGATCCAAGAATCGGCCGATCTCGATCCGTATTGGCCGATTCTACAAACTATGGTCGTCATCTTACACGACGCTGTCAAGCTCACCTTCAGCTCACAATCTATCATTGGGGTCAAACTTTGGCTCTCTCTTAGCATCATTCTCCATTCAGACTGCAAGTGGATGTTCTTTTTAGAATAAATGTTCCAAGTCAACTTCAAAATAAGTGGATTGGCCTTCATATCTCTCTTGGTACAATCCAACTGCAAATTTTGCAAACCTATCTGTGCTCTGATAGGATCTCCTTCTCCTTGATATTTTTTATCCTCAATCTCATATTGTAGTTGCAGAAGACTAACTTCTATAATCTCACTCTTCAACATATTCCTTCTCTTCGTGTGTATCAGGTTGAAGGTGCGGTGCTCCAGTTCCTCTCGCATTAGCTGCAACCGGTGCTCTGACTCAACACCCAATCTGTAACAGTAGCTAAAGGATTTCATCCACTCTTGTTGTTCACCTATATTTACTAGTCAGTTGTAAAAACACAAATACACCCAAAATTAGCATACGTACAATCTTTATATAACATTTTTTGACATATAAATGTGTATCATATGAGTACTGCAAATTCGGATCTCTGTAAACTCCAATTCTATGCCAATATGATGTTATCTGAAATATAGACAAATTTCTACTCTTACTAAATTATTAAACAATACTCACCTCAATCTCAACTTTGGTCCTATCCTGTAGAGTCTTACACAAACACTTAATGACAAATAAGGTGCCAAAAAGCACCTCCCCATCATTGCACACCTATCCACTATATTGAAACCTCGAATTCAAAAAATATCTTATCACAAAGTAAAAATTCACCGAATTAATGCATCAAACATTAAGCTTAAAGTACAAAATAAGAATTAAATTTATACATGCAACATGAATGTCGTGGTGAAGTGTCTTATTTCACCTGCTGTCTATGATCTTTCACCACTTTTGATAACCCTTAAAATGCTTCTCTTTGATCTTCAACTTTGCCTTATCCATAGCATCGTATAGGTATCATATTTGATTTTTGTCATTGAAGTCCACCAACCTAGAGACCTATATTAGGGGACTACAGACAAGTAGTACTGCACATTCTCCCACCACCTGTTATCATCAATCAAGGACTCCATCTTCAGGAGCATTTCATATTGATCGATCGTGCTCCTATAAGTATCTATATACTCCTAGTAGGATGTAGAGAGTATGAACCTCTTAAGATCATTTTTATACCTATAGAGATTCTCTAATGCAATAAACTGCACAGTAAATCTAGTCAGACCGATCTCGACCAATTATGTGACGCATGCCGACATCGGGACGTGTAGAATTGGCACGTATGCATTCACACACACATGCATATTTTATTTTTCTAGACTTTGAGTTTCACAGCACTCTTGTTTAATATTTATGTTTGATATGAACCTCTTTTGTTACAAAATTAGAATGTCAGGTTCATCTTCTTCAAAATTTATTCTTCGTTTTTAACAAATTCAAGTAATTACTCATCCTTAAATTCCATGTTGTTTGTCTTTCTTTTCCAACTTATACTTGGCCTACTATATCATGCAAACATAGATTATTAACCGACTTACAACTCATGATTCTTGTCATTTTACTTATTGTGTCTACTATAAAAAAGATGTCACCAAGTACATGCTATGTTACAGTGACCTATGTTATTAGAGGCGGTCGCCTCACCCGCCTAGGCGGTGAGGCGAGGCGAGGCGGTTGAAAACCGCCTCGCTTTGCCGTTTTCCGCCTGAGGCGAGCGCCTCCGGCGCCTCACCCGCCGCATCGCGCGCCTCGGGAGCCCTACGCGCCTCGCCCGCCTCCCCCCTGCGGTCCGGTAAGAACCGGATCCGGTAAGACCGGATCCGAGTAACTTAAACACCCCGATTCTCTCTCTCCCTCCCTCCCTCCCGAACCCTCAACCCTCATATGCCCAGGCCCTCGCCCCCGACGCTGCCCCTGCCTCCGGATGAAGCCGCCGCTTGCAGCTGCACCTGCCGCCGCTGCCGCCGCTTTGGGAAGGCTCCGCCATTGCCGTCGCCGCTGCCAGAAGCCTCCGCCGCTGCCGGAAGCTGCCTCCGCCAGCTGCAGAGCCGCCATCGGAAGCCCCAGCAGCCGCCGCCGCCCCTACTTCCGCTGCCGTCGGAAGCCCCAGCCGCCGCCGTTGGAAGCTGCCGCCGCCGCCTTCGCCACCTGCAGCTTCACCTGCGGCCGCCGCCGCCTCCGCCAGCTGCAGCTGCACCTGCGGCCGCCACCGGAAGCTACCTCCGGCCTCCACCCGACGCCACTCCAGCCGGTGCACCACACCGCCTGCAGCGCCACCTCAAAACGCCTCAGGCGCCTGAGGCGCCCGCCTTAGGCGCCTTAGGCGAGGCGCTGGGTCCCTCGCCTCAGGCGCCTCACGCCTCGGATAACATAGACAGTGACTGCTTTGAATACTATGTTGCCATTGGGCTTCACAGGTCTCATCCATGGACTTGACTTGACTCCAACTTGTCCACACAAGGCCACGTCATTTTTATCCTGCATTAGGCGACTTACATTCCAAACCAAAATAACCATCAACCAGACTGATCAAATTGAATTGACACACTGTTGAAGATGAATTGCCCTAAAATGTAAATCATGAATACCAGTAACATGAAGTAGACAACCAAGTACAAACCATCCAAACAATAATGAGTAATCATAAAAGACGCCATACAAGGACAAGACAATCAACTCCAAGTATTTCACGGCCAATACACTGTTATTGAAACGCAAGCAAAGCACATAATCAGAAACAAAATGGTACCAAGGCATGTGCATCAACTGAAGTCTCAGAGTGAAGCATATTCATAGCTTGCACTGCAAACTCTTGTAGTTCACTCTCTGGAAGATGGTACCGCAGATGAATTGCCTGTTGTAAAGATTAGAATCTTTTGTTACCTACAGAAAGTGATTCAGAAAACAATTGATATTTTACCTGTAGAAAAAATACCCATGAAAGAGTCAAACCAATACGAATGTCCTTTGCTCGAGTTCCATTTGCTGCATGTTAGAAAGGGAAGAGAGAGATGTTCATACCAAGAAAAAAAAGTTGCACTAATGAGGGTGCAAGCTAGAAAGAGGAGCCAACTGAAATCCACAATCTGCAACAGGCAGACTCCGAAGCTATATTCAGATATATATATAAATAAATAAAAATACGCACCATCAAATGCAATGTAATGCAATGTAATGCAATCTCTCGAGATCTCCAGGAAATCAATCTCTCTCTCTCTCTCTCCATGATTCCAAGAAAGGAGATCACCAATATAAATATCTTTTATCCTCTATTTTCCACCATATATTGATAACTCCACTTTAAAACTCCGTACTAATGCAAATTATTTATACAATTCATATTATGTCTTATTTTTCTATTATTAGTTCAATTAATATTACTTCATGGAGTTTTCACATGTTAAAAATTCTAATGTTACATCCAACTAAAGTCTTATCTAGGTGTTGTACACTCATTTTTACTATATTACAAATTAAGACATATATATGACTATATACGTAAAAGTGATTTAAATTGTCGAAAAATCTCTAAATTTTTCATGAGATTTCTTCCCTTGTATTGCTTGATAAAAATGCCAAGATTCATGTTAGAACTTATTAATATATCTCTATTTAATAATGATCATCATTTCTATATGTATATTGATCATTGATTGCAGAATCGGCCGATCCGGATCAGAATCGGCCGATTCTTGGATCGGATCGGACCCCTCCGATCCGATTCCCGGCGGAATTATCGATCCGGACCGAAGATCGGTCCGGATCGATGTTTGTAGGTAGAATAGGGGCCGGAATCGACCGAAATGGTCGATTCTGGATCGATTCCGGCGATTCCCTCGCCGGAATCGACCCACAGACCGCCGCGGCGGTCGTCTTCCCCGCCCTATCGGGCGGGGAAGACGGGGCTACCGGGTCCATCGGGACCCGGTAGCCCAGATCCGGTGACTTAAGTCACCGGATCGACTGGACCGGACCGGTCCGACCAGTCCGGTCCGGTGACTAAGTCACCGGATCCGGGCTAACGGGTCCCGATGGACCCGGGAGCCCCGTCTTTCCCGCCCGATAGGGCGGGGAAGGCAACCGCGGCGGGCGCAGGGCCGCCGCGGCACCATTTTGGGGGCGATTTCAGGCCGATTTCGCCCCCAAAATGCTCTAGGATGGATCGGAATCTTGCATAGAGTGTTATTTTTGTATTTTTTTTAGGTTTTACCACTGTTTGAAGGACCGATCCGGAACGATTCCGGATCGTTGTTTCTTCCGGCGGATCGCTCAAAATCGGACCGATCCGATCCGATCCGGATCGGATCGGTACCCACCGATCCGGTGGGCGATTCCGATCCCGCGATCCTTGATATTGATACCTCCCGTCAACTTGTCCAGTTTTGTTCCTCAAGTCTCATGTCCTTTATTAAAAAGATTATTATATCATTGTAAATTAACATACCTATATATAATCTCCCAAGATTTTTATGAGATCTCCTCTCTAATGACAATTCTTGATATACACAAATATGTATATAGGCTAAAAGAAGTTCCAAAATGCAAAACTGCACCCTATATAAACAAGCCATGATTCATCAGTATATTTGAGAATTGAATTCTATGAGATGTACACTGTAAGTAAAGCATATTTCACAGTATTGCTGCAAAAAAGTCAGATTTGGCAACCAAATTGCCTTGAAGTGTTAAGTGATTCAGTTTCCGAATAAATCAGAATCATGTAATTTCAAATTCACTCAAAATATAATTCCTTTATCACAATCAGAACCGAATTCAATAATTTATTAAATATATAATATTTTGCTGATTTTTATTCAAAAATAAGCTGATAGATATAATATAACAAGTATACTTTTATATAACAACTTTATTTTTTTAACTTTTCTCTTATTACTTAATTAAAACTGATAAATTTCTCTTTTAACCTTCTTTCCTATCCCTCTCACTTAATTAATTAAGATTATATTTTCTCCTAAAATATATACCCACACACATAATAACATACATTTTTTTAGAATAGTCCAAACTCCAAAGACAGAAAATTTCTATTAAAACTGAGGAGCATTACACGGCAAGAGATAAACGAAAGATCAAAGAGAAAAAGGCAGAACCAACCCTCAGCTACCATGTGGTAGAAAAGTATCAACATTACAAGAAAAAGGCAAGAATTTATCCCAGGACATAGACAACTCCAAAGAGCTTCCAGTGTAGGCCAAGCCAAACATGCAAGACAAAGATGGTGTCTTTAGGTTCCGTACATACAATATTCCAACACTTCAACACAATATGCCACAAGTTTATGATCCCACACTTGATGAAGAGGTGATCCACACTTTTTTCCTTACTGCCACATAACAATTTCTTCCTAACCAAGAAAATATTATGCAAACGGTTTCTTCTATGAAGACGTTGTTTGCAAATCTTCCATAAGAAGAACTTGATTTTACTAGGTACAGGTTGCCTCCACACATCATGATGCCAAATAACATCAACTCCGCCGCTAGTCAGCCTACTCAAAGCATATTTCACAGTGAAAATGGATTTATTACAAGGTAGCCAGAGTATTTTGTTCTCTTTGTTGTCAAAGCCATTTCAGTCCTCAAGAACTAATAACAAATCAGAGAACATGAGGATCTCTTCATCCTTAAGATGCCTTCTAAAAGTAACACACCATATGGACCTCTCCTCCCAGGAGTCACTAACCTTGGCTCAAGGTTGCTATGCAGAATGAAAAGAGTAGAAAATATATTAGCCAAAGGGCCGTGCCCAATCCATTGATCCACCCAAAATTAAGTTCTCTTTCCGTCCCAACCTCAATGGTAGTTGCAGAATTAAAAAGCTTCCGATTATAAAGAATACCTCTACAAATATTTGAAACTATGCTTCTATTTCTGAAATCTATATCCAAGAACCATTTTCGCCAATATTGTATTTAGAGTAGACTATTTTAAGATTCAACTTCCATAACCATTTGAAGAGCATAGCATTATTGATAACATCAAGTGGGGCAAGAGCCACACCCCCCCCCCTTCATTTATGGTCCTATAAGCATGGTTTGGTATGGTTCCATTTGATGAAATGGAGGCCTTTGTTGTCATTATTTTCTGTTTAGAAAATTAGCACTGATGCCCTCCAATTTACAACAAAAACTTGGGGACTCTAAGAACAGAAAAAAAAATAAAGTGACAAACTTTGTAACCCCGACTTAGAAAAAAGCCATTTCCAACCAAAAGACAACATTTTACCCTTCCAACCCAACAATTTCTCTTCAAACTTGTGAATAATACATTGTCAGTCCTTGCTTTTAGCTCCCATATCAAAGAGACGTAAACTGAGGTACCTTACCGGGAGTGAAGACCATGGCCTATTGAATATACACCACACATGCTCACATTGACGCTTATTCAAACTGATGCCAATGAGCTCCCTGTCATCCTTGTTGATCTTAAACCATGTGACCAATTGTAACAAAAAAATTATAATTATTAGGATGATACATTTATCAAGACCCCCAGACGAAAATAGTAAGGTATCATCCAAGAATTGAAGGTGAGCGACATACTCCCTACTATCACCGACTTCAATGCCTTCAATCAAACTATATTGCTCAGTTTTCTCCCACATGGTGCTAAGAATTTGCCCAACTAAGATAAACAACTAAGGAGAGATCAGATCACCTTGTCTAAGACCGTTTGAAGGTGCAAAGAAGCCAAACCCTTTGCCATTTATGTCTACAGAAAACTTTATAGTGCTAATGTGACATTTAATCCACCTAAATCCATTTGTTATTGAAGCCCAACAGTTGCATGATTCTCAAGAGACAGGACCATTGAACGCTATCATAAGTTTTTTCAAAATCCAACTTTAGAAGAATGTGTGGCTTCTACCTTTACTTCTAGTCATGTAGACACTCATGAGCAGCCAAAAAGTTATCCTGAATGAATATGTCATAAATAAAAGCAGATAAGGTATTGTTAGTCAATTTACCAACGTATCTACTGAGTCTAGTTGCAAGTACTTTGATAACAATCTTGTAACTACAATTTAAAAGAATAATCAGCCTAAGATCTCTTATGTTCTGCAAGTTCTCCCTTTGAGGTAACAATACCAGAGATGTTGAGTTAAAGAGTTCGATGCAGCCTAGATCAACCTCATATTCCTTAGTAAGAGCTATGAAGTCTAAATAATCACCTAACATTGAGAATAGAAACCAACCAAAAATCCATCGAGACTAGGTCATTTGTAGAGGTCCATGTCTTTTATCGCACATAGAATATCACACACACACAAGGGACTCCAATTCTTCCTCATCAAGAACCTTCTACATAATGAAGTTGAGAAGAGGGGCCTAGCCCTTGTCATCCATAAACAAATCTTTATATGATTCTGATACATGACGGCCTATCTGGTCAGTTCATCTTCATCCAATACTTTTCACTCTCCGTTTTTGTAGTGTATTTCCCTTCTTTCTAAGGGACCCTTACATATAAAAAATATATAATATTTTTATCACCCTCCTTTAACCACAACTCATTTGATCTTTATTTCCACTTAAGCTCCTCCATATAGCACCATTCTGTATATGCCTCCTTGCTTTGTTCCACTCTTCTTGTTGACTATCATTAAACAAACCACTGCCATTCAAGCGCTCAAGTGATCGCTCTTAGATAAACAAGCATGCCTATTTGCTGCTAAGGTATGAAAGGTCATTAGTTTCCAGTTCTTGAGGCACCTCTTGATCCATTTAAACTTGCATAAAAAACACCAAGCAGCTGATGGTGAGGTCACAACATGCTCATTCCACCACCCTCTGACTAGTTCCCTCAGGTTGGCATCCTTACACCATGTTAACTCAAACCAGAACTTCTTAGAGTGCATTTGCTTAGGTACGTCATAAGAAATGCACACAGCAAAATATTAGGATACCACTCTAGAGATATAAAAAATTAAAAACATTTAGAAATGCCATAATCCTCAACCCAGGAGAAAAAATAGAAAGAATTTATCTAGGTTGGATTTGGACCTAGAATTCAATCAAATGTACCTAAAATTAGAAAGTGGGACCCGTAGTTATCCGAGGTGTGAGACGCCTGAGGCGAGAGACCTAGTGCCTCGCCTCAGGTGCTTGGTATGGGGGCCTCAGGCGCTCGAAACATTTTATATTATTTAATTATTTTAATTTAAAATATACATGTATCTAATATAAATAATTGGAAAAAAATCTAAAAAACACTTGTAATATTGAAATAAATGCATCATTTTAATAACTATATATTGTAGCCATCAATAAATAATGTTATAACAATAAAAAAGGTCAATAACAAATATAATATCATAACAACAAACAAGAGTAGAGTACAAATCAAACATAACGTAGCATAACAACTTAATGGGAGTAAAAATCAATAAGAAAAGAAGACAAATATCATAATTAAATTAAAAAATAGATCATATTTGACCAGATTTGTTTGACTTGGGCGGGCGAGGCATTTTGAGACGAGGCGAGGTGTTTTGCCAACGTCTCTCCAACCTCAACCGCCTAGGCAGTTGAGGTGAGTGCCTCTAATAACTATGGTGGGACTTCGATCATCCTACATGTAACCCAACCATTGAAAGTAGGCATGTAATGAACCCAATCTCTTTGGCCAAGTCTCTTGCCCAACTTTATAACATCATTGAAGTCACCACAGATGCACCATACAAAATTATTGTAATTGTTGATCACTTGCTTCGAGCCAAAGAAAAAACTATATTAGTCAATGTCTTTTGCAGGGCCATACACATTGCACATAAATCAATATTTTTCAGAACATGTAACACTGAACTTGACCACATGGTAATGTCTTTCTTAACAAATGTCTTCCACCATGAAAGTATTCTCATCCCATAATGCTGTCGATTTAGTCAATGTCTTTTGCAGGGCCATACACATTGCACATAAATCAATATTTTTCAGAACATGTAACACTGAACTTGACCACATGGTAATGTCTTTCTTAACAAATGTCTTCCACCGTGAAAGTATTCTCATCCCATAATGCTGTCGATCCACCACTTCTCCCAGTAGAAGAAAGAAAGAGGAGCCTAACATTTTACCACACTTCAGTGTCTCCATGTCCCGAGAAACAACAAAGTCCGTTTTGCTTTCCTGCAATAGAAACACATCAGGTTTACCAGAAGCCGCCTTATTGTGTAATTTCCTAATCCTTCCTTTGCCTACAATCCCTCTACAATTCCACGTTATTATGCTAGTCATGTGTAAATGACAATTTTTTCTCACCTCCTTTCCCCTTCTACAATTCAACATTACCTTGTTACGCATGATGTAATTCATTTCTCATGACCTTATCCTACATTGAGCTGCTTTTTTGACATCTAGGGAGCCTTTTGAGCCAAAAAGCTCTCTGTGGAGATTGTCAAAGAAACCCCTGACCTCATGTTCATGGACAAGAAAACTCAACCTGATGAACTCACCAATAGCTTTGATAGCATCATTCGAGACTCCCCAATACTTTTCCAACTCCTCCACCAAGTTAAGACAGATCACATTTTCCCAATGATTGGAACTAAGGCCATATCCCCTACATAGTGAACCTCAACATTCTTCACCATCGGGCTGCCCTCAGCCTCAAAGACCTCTGTTGGGCTCATAACTTGATCCATTACCAGTGCATACCTCCTCACCAGCTCCACAGAGCATTATTTCGAAGACTTAAGATCGCCAAGTCACAACAAAGTAGCGAAAGTAGACACAAACGATCAACTCATGAATACAAACCATTAATATTGTAAAGATCTTCGAAATACTTCGAAGACAACACACCCTCTGCCTCAGAAGCGTCAGCCGGCTCGATGCATAGCCCACCGTCAATGGGTTCTGCCTTGCTAGCTTTGCCGAGCACAAGTCCAATGAATGGATTATAATGCAAGCACAACTAGGCGTCAAGAAAGAAGATGGTCACACAATTCATAAGATCCTAGAGTAGTGTACGATGACCCACTCGATCAAACAAACACCCTGAACAACTCGTGAGGCATCCCAAACGGTTTAGTACCACCCTATGTTGTCAAAGGCACGAGGAGGCTGAGGCAAGGAGGGCCTCACCTCAACTCAAAGTTCTCATGCACTCGCCTCAAGCGCTTGAGGTGTAACTTGCATGAAGGAGAATCAGGGGGAAGGGCCACCACAGAAGCCGCGGCATGATCAAGCAAAGAAGAAAGAGTCGACGAGTCCAATTTCAAATTATGCATGCTCATTATGGCCAATCTACAACATAATGTGGACCAAGCGGCCCTAAAGCACTAAACCACCGGAAAAACTGAGGCGGTTCATCACTTCAGAGCCGATTTAAGTTAAGTGATCGAATCTCATCTAAACAAATCCGATCGATCCATCTTCTCCATCCGATAACAAGTGGACACCTACTATTGGATGGAGAAGAGCCCTCTGGCGAATGCGAAAGATGGCAGCGAAAAGGGGGGCTCGCCTGGGCATTTAGGGCTAGAGCGATACATTTTTTGCCCGCCTCGCCTCAACTAATGGGTGAGCGAGACAACCGCCTCAATCAACATAGGTACCACCAGCCCTACCCAGCTCAAGAAAAAAGATGGTCACATAATTCATAAGAACCCTAGAGTAGTGTACAACAACCCACCCGATCTAACAGACACCCTGACCAACTTGTGAGGCATCCCAAACAATTCAGTATCACCCTATGTTGTCAAAGGCACGAGGAGGATGAAGCAAGGAGGGTCTCGCCACACCTCAGGGTTGTCAGGCACTCACCTTTGGCGCTTGAGGTGTAACCTGCGTGAAGGATAATTAGGGGGGAGGGCCGCCACAGAAGTTACGGCATGATCAAGCAAAGAAGAAAAGGTCAATGGGTCCAATTTCGAATTTTGCATGCCCGCTATGGCCAATATGCAACATAATGTGGACCAAGCAGCCCTAAAGCACTAAACCACCAGTCAGATTGAGGCAGTTTAGCGCTTCAGATCTGATTTAAGTTAAGTGATCGAATCTCATCTAAATGAGTCCGATCGATCCATCTTCTCCAACCGATAACAAGTGGACACCTACTATTGGATGGAGAAGAGTCCTCTGGCGAATGCGGAAGATGGCGGCAAAAAGGGGGCTCGGCTAGGCATTTAGGGCTAGAGCAAGGCATTTTTCGCCCGCCTCGCCTCAACTCATGGCCGAGCAAAGTAACCGCCTCAGTTAACATAGGTACCACCAGCCCTACCTAGCTCAACATCTAGACTAGAGTATAAAAGTCCCTAAGTCAACCTGTCCCCTGCTCAACCACACTTAAGTTACTCGGATCCTATCCACAACAACATCCAAACAGGTCCGACGAACCCGACACCCTCACCAAACAGTCATCCTCTCAACCTGACAAACCCAATGGGCCGTGCACACTTGATACATGCCTTCACTGACTGTGTCCTCACGACTTGCCAACACCATTTGATCTTCCAAACTATCTCACCCCAAATAGACACGCCTTGCTAAAATTGAAAATTTTTGAAATTTAAGTCCACGAGGCCAACCTTGGCTTTGCTGCAGTCATTGTTTAAAAATGTGTCACCTTGAGACAGTGAGGCTTACACCTCAAGACGAGACTTTTCACTACCTTGGTGAGGCTTACACCTTGTTGGCAAAACATAAGACTTACCACCTCAATGCCTAGGGTTGCCAATGGATCGAGCTGGCATGTGGACCCTTGGGCTAAACCAACTTTAAGCCTGGTTTTGGGCTAGTGGATAGAGCCTACAGGCTTAAGATCGGCCAATTTTCGGGTCATGTGGGCCACTTTCCCCTCTTTACAACAACGACTGGAGAGATCATAAGCTTCCACCAGCCGAGCTACAAAAAGAAATAGCAGACAAAGAGGTGGGAGGAGTTAGCACTGAAGTCAAGATTAGAAGCATACGAAATAGAGGATGAGGGGTGATGGGAGAGTTCACCCTCTCTGACACCATAACCACTTCCGTCATCACCTCATTGCCTTCTAGCAAAGCCTAGTAGGAGTACAAAAAGAAGACTAAAGCAAAACAAACCAGAAGAATCAATTGAAAGGTGTTCTAGAAGAAGCGAGCTAAAGCCCAAGTCGATGCCTCCACTGATAGTATCAAAGACTTGCAAAACCCTGAAGCCTAATGCAATTGTCAAAGAGCTTCTAGATGTGGTCCAAAACACAATGGATTCCATATCAACAAACATGGCGCGAGGAACATGCTTGCCGAAGGCGGAGCCCGTTTCTTTGAAGAACCATCATATCACTTGGCATTTGGCCATCGAGCTGTTTGAGAACAACAGTTTGATAAATATCAGCGTAAGCAAATTCAATGAAGAAGAAAATATAACATGCCTGTTTCTATGTCCCTTGTCTTAAATAGCTACCTAGTGAACCCCCACCAACTCAAGCCGCAAAATCCCCGATTTAGAGTTCACATCCTCCTTCAATCACTCAAACTTTATTAAAAAGGATGATGTGTGTACTAAAAAGATCATGCCAAGCTAGACGAATAATGTAATGCAGGTCAAGGAGGGGCAGCCCTATATATTTTGAATCAGGTCTTAACCGGGTTAGCTTCAAGGCAAGCTCGGCCTGGCCCAACCTATTGACACCCATATCAATGTCTCTCCTACAGAAAGACATATACCTCAAAATTGATGATATTTTGAATAAATAAAAAGTTAAAAATTCGTCTACATGTGCAAAGAAAGAATATTTCATCTTCTCATTACACAAACTTTTATAGCACCTTTTTTCCCTCCTAAAAGACATGTTAGTTTATTTTTTATGAGCATTCTTTCATGAATCTAAATAAGTTATTTGACTGTAATGTATATATAAATAAAAATGTCAAGTATAAAAAATTTACAAGGTTTTACACGTTTGATGCTCTAAAGTGTCAATCAAACATTGTTTATTCGTAGAACGAAAAAGCTTAAATAATTAATTATATTTTGTTTGATGGCAGTCTTTAAGATAGTTGCAAGATTATTTATTTAAATATGTATAGATAATATGTTTTTTCTTAAATTGATGCTTATTTAAAAGTATAGTTCAAAAACTATATAAATTTTTATTTTAATAATCATAGCTTAAATATTTTTTCTTAACTTGAGAATTACGCCTCATAAGTTTTGAGGCTTACGTCTCGTAAAACTTTGGCAAAATGCCTCAAGAGTTTACAAGCATTGGTCATAGTAACCAAAGGCTCACCAACCGTTGGCACTTCCATAACATGTTTCAAGTTGACAAGGACCTATTTCTCATTGATAAGAGGGAACAAGAAGCCAGAACCAAAATTGAACTTGCTATCCAGCATAACATCCAACTCACCCTCTGCTAGCCACCATAACTTACTTTTATGCACGAAAATGAGTATGCCGAAAGAAAGAAGGATCCTAGACGGGCAAGATTCTGACTAAGCAAAGGCAGGGAGGCCCTGCACTTTAACCTCGACATAACATGGTTCCTCCGTCACTTCAACTACGGAAGCATCATCTTCCCATAGTCAGACTCAGATGATACACTCCCCCCATTGGTTGTCTGACAAGGAAGCTATTGCCTTCTGCCACGTTAAGCCAACCTGTCATTGAGCTACTCCTTCCAATGAAAGTCCCTGGTGAGAAAGCACTGATCTACAAGATCGGGATCCCAGCCAATTGTGCCGCAAGAAAGTGTCTAGGAAAGCTTGCTTCTTGTCATGACTTGCCGCTTGTATGGACATCAATGGAATAGAGGTAGTCCATCCACTTGTCACGTCGGGGAGCCTCCGAAGGATGAACACCAAAGGGACACAGGCATTGTGCTAGGCACCCATGCTCCTGATGCCCAACACCCAACACTTATGGCAGCAAAGCCATTCCTGCACATGATAGTCGTATGGTCATACTTGTAGCATCTCTATCAAATCCAACACCTCCGCCCTTTCCCAGGCCACCCGTAACCTCCTAGTGGCAAAGACATCGTTCACCATAGGGCGGTTCTGGGGGCTCGTCCCAACTGCTCGAAGAGGCTTCCGATAATCAATGCAGATCCCTTCACCTGTAGCGTGTGCCTGAACATGCCGATAATTGGCCACAAAAACTCCCACCACAAGAGTCCTACCAGAAGCTAGAAGACTCCACCTTTAGACCACTGTAGGCAACAGCCCCGAGCATCATTGTCTCCCTTCTGTTGGTAAAGCTGAGCCCTGCCTCCTTCCCTCAAGAAGTTCGAGAATTGCCGGAGCTCCTCCCTCGTACAATCCTACATTACTAGTCTACATAATTACTTATATAACACACATTTACATGCATAATACACATTCAATCTAATATGCATATATATATGATTATACGTAAAACTCTCTTATACCTGAACATTTTAAAGTCTACTCTCTCTCTCTATCAGTCATACGTGCATGCATCTATCAATTTGTTGTCTCTCTGTCTCTACCTATCTATATAATATGTACATAATGTATATATTAGTAACATATAATTTGTTTACAATTTAGGCAGCTTCTAAGCAGCCAACGTGTAGCTTAAACGAAAATTTCATCCCTGAATGGCTTGAGCACCCTTGTCACCTTGACAATTATGCCAGCAAGGCCAATCCAAAAGAAAAACTGGTCCCTGATTTACAAAGATCAATTCTTTCAAAGTAGAAATAGCAAAAAAAATCATAAAAATAAAAAAAAACAGCAAGACCATCTGACGGAGAGCTAGGGGGAGGCTAGAAGAGGGTGGAAGAGGGCCAGCACAGCTGTGACCCGTCTTCCCCCATCTGAGACTCATCGGGTCACGTAGACCTGATACCTAGAGGATCTGCAGCCTGCAGGCCCGTATCTGCAACTTAAAGTTGTTAATTTTATGTTATTGAAGCCGTAAGTCTAAATAGGACCCATGAACCCTCCTCTTCCCCAAATGGAACAAGCAGGGAAGATGCAGAGGGGCAGCCCCATCTTCACCAACAGCGATCCCCATAGGCTCGAGTTAGATCAGTCCTGAATCACTGATCCAAGCTGAGCTAGCCAAGTGGAAACTTCTTCAAAGATCAATTCACCACAGATCAGGTTGGCAGCTGCCAATCCCAATCCGGATCGGCATCCTTGGATCCTTTGTATAGCACGTGATGACAGGATTTACAATAAATTTGTGCCTACTGTAAATACATTATAGACTGGCAACTATCGTAGAGGTTAGCATTTGTTACCAAAGGGGATCGGGATGTTTAGATCTCTTATTCTTTTCTCTTGATAAAAGCAAAGATCCAATCTCAGGAAGATGTATCCCTTTTCTCTACATCCTGTGCATGAAGTCAGAGCACCTTGGTTGTTCATTTTCTCCTCTTTCTCTGCTATATTTTTCTCATCATCTCAATAAAGCATTTGCTAAAAATTTCAAAGGAAAAAATAAATCTCGGGGATAGCATTTTCGTACATAGAGCAATGTGAAATCATCATAATTACACAAATACAAGAGTAAGCAAACAACAATACATTTAAGAAAATTCAGGAGGATTGATTGGTTTCATTTATTGGTGAATACTTTTTATCTTACGCCCATTTAAGAAAATTCAGAAATATTAAATCCATTTATCAGTGAACTTTTTATTTTAAGAAGCTTTTGTGTGAGTAACATTTTGCCTTGAAGGCAGATCTGGTATAAGTAATTTAAGAAGTTGGCGGTTGAAAACCTGAATCATTTTAGTTGCTGTTCACATGATAACATCAGAAAATGAAGATGGAATCCTCAAATTCACACATGAAAACATACTAAAAAAGGTGCAATACGATGATAACAAATCTCAATACCCATGTAAAATGCAATAAAAAGTTGATGCCCCCGTGCCTCAACCATTAAAAATAATTAGCAATTTTATGGACCTATGTGCTAAGACACTGATTCTGCCGCTTTATGGTGCCGGCCTGCCGGGTAGCATCTTCAAATTTAAAATAAGTAATACATGATACCAATAGATGAGTGAACACTAAGAATGTGGCAAGTACATCAATTCGTAATTACAAGAAATAAAAAATATATATAAGACATAGATTCAATTAAATATTATTGACTGACTAGTTTAGAAAGCAAATAACAATAAATTGTAGTAGTTCAAAACATCACAGGTACGTAAAAAATCTAGATAGATGCCTTTTATGCCTATGCAAAATACCTTGCTCACCTTTCCTGGCTGAAGAAAGATCACTTGGCTGCCTTTCTCGAATTACCGGGACCACTTTAACAAATATGCAGGTAACCAAGAATGGTTTTTGGTAAAATACAAAGTTACCAGTTCTCAGCTGGCATCAAGAAATTTCATAAGAAAAAATACAAGATACATCCAAAGACAGGTGGGGGCAAATAAGATATGGTTGCTCGGTAAAACATCTTCATAAACTGAAAGCTTTCTACTCCCACAGATCAGAACATCTAAAATGAAAGACCATTTAAATACTAATGTTTTGCCTCCAGTTGTTCTATGCTCTAGGCATCTTAGTACATCAAAGCCAAAACCATTCTTTAAACAAAATAGAGTACAATAAGCCAAAGATTCCAGCAAGCTAAATTGTTCTGCAATCTCCAGTATAAACCTGAAGCCACAAGCTCACCTTTCCTGAATGGAACTATTAAGTACTTCTGCAGGCCATCTTCCAATTTCTTTGATGTACCAGAGCTCTTCACGTTATGTTTCATCTGGTAACATGAGAAGATCAATTTTACTAAAAGCAACAATCTGTAAATGAGTGAAGGATGAAACCAATGTTTTCACAGGTCTACCTTTTCATCGGGATTCATTCCCAGAGCTAGAATAGCTCCCAATGCTTCAGCGCAAGCATCCCTGACAGAAGAAGCATGATCCTCAAGAGCCTAATGGAAACAGGCAAATAACAGAAATATTAAATGAGCTTCATAATTAAAAAAATGTGCAACCCTAAAATCTTTTTAAGCACTAAAAAAATGTTGAAACATCAAAATAAAAGATACGCACACCTTGACACAATAGGAAGCAGCAGCTTCTAGTTCTGCAGCTCCTAATCCGGGTCCCCTTATGTTGGCAAAACTTTTCAGACATCTTGCTGCAGCTAGTCTGACATTTGATGCTTTATCACTTGCAGCTACTCGCATGGTGATACGAAAAGCTTCTGAAAAGGCTGCAGGGGCACCACTACCACAAGAACCTTCAAGCGCTTTCTGAAGCATTAGCAATGCATGTTGCCTCACAAAACCCTGCAATTCAACAGTTCAATGAAACCAGCAACAAGATGTACATGATTAAGGCTGAAAATTATGTACCCTATAGCCACTCCTTGGTCTCCCAACACTCAGGTAAATACCAAGATACTTGTAAACCCCCAATTTTAAATGATATTAAGTTTCAAGTCAAGCCTAAAGTTAATGGGCCAGCCCAGGAAACTTCTACCCAGTCTAATTGCCTCAACTTTCTGACATGTCTTAAGCCACCGACCATGTCTTCAAATCTTCCGAACCAAACAGTGGGAATGCTCCGCCTGGGGGGGGCCTACCACCGACCATCACAAGTGTAGCAAACCGAACGGTGGGAATGCTCCTGCGGAGGGCCCTGCCATTGGCCATGCTGTCAAATATAACAGTTCGGATGGTGGGAAAGCTCCAGCCTGGAAAGCCCTGCCGCCAAAACAGTGTCAAATAAATTAACTAAACGATGGAAATGTTCTTCCGGAGGGTGCTGCTGCTGGTTGTGTCTTAAGCCCATTTGACCGGCCTTTGAGCTCTCAAGTTACTTAATGGAGATGTTTATCATTAAGTTGTAAATTTCACACTTATGTCAGTTATTGGATCTGGTTATTAGAAGATAGATTGTTTATGTTCAAACAGCTCAATTTAAACCTGTTTGGTGTGGTGGACTGCCCAAGCCTGACCGAGTATCACCAAGTCCAAATGTTGTGCACAAATGCACTCAATCCAGTTGTAGCTGATATCCCCGCCAGATCAAGAAAAGAACATGATCATTAAAAATATGTGTATAATGAAGGCCACTATCTTCTGGTAAATACACAATAAAAAAAAGTAAAGAGACAGAAAATTGCACCAAGAAGGTGTAGTGGGACCTAGCCGTGTTGCCAGATAAATGAATTTCAGGCCAGTTCAGCTACTCTGGAACAATGGCACGAGTGTCAAGCACTGGCATCACCAATGATACCTACTCTAACATGCCAATGCCAATCTCACATACTGGCCACATGGTAGCTCCCACAGTCAAAGAGGGGCCTTTGGTACTTGTGGGATGGACAGGGGACAACAAAGCAAGAAGAAAGAAAGCATTGGGGAAGGACCAAAGGAGGATTAAAATACCTTTAACGCTCAGATGGAGAAGGGATGCGCGATGGCCCTGTGCTCTGTACATGGCCCGCACCAGCTGTGCCACTGTCACCCTGCCGCAATGATTTAGCAGGCCAGCCTGCCCCTCCACAGCAATGGCCCCAGCAGTGCAGCTCTTGTCACCCACTGTTGTGTCATCCGCCACTTCCTATCTAACTTCATGTACCTCACTGCAACTCAAGCCTCCCACTGCTACAACACTGTGAAGCACAGCAACCTTGTCCAAGATGGGTCGAGAGATAGAAAGAGAGAACAAAAAAGAAGGCAACAAATAAAGAAGAAACCCAAAGGGAAAGACCGCTGACCTCCATGCGCTCCAGGAAGAGGGAAAGACTGGGCTTGGACGCATCTGGTGAAGAAGGGGCTCCACGCGACTGTGGAATGGAGCAGGAAGAAGAACCCAAAAAGGGTTCACTGTGGCCGCAGAAGGAAAGGAAGCAACAGCTGGAAATCTTGTCCAATGAGATGAGGAGTTCCATGTGAGCTGTCAGCGAAGACGAAGAGAGCTAGTAGGAGGAAGCTCAGCTACAACCGGATGACAATGAGAGAGAAGGAGAAGATTGCCTTGTCACGCTCAGCACAAGTCCAAGTGAAGAAGACAACAACAGAGAGAAGATGAAGTCGTCGAATGCCCCAATGCCTTACCCCTCTCATCGCGTGCAACCACCGACTGCCATGTGCCTAGCCCTGCAACGCAGCAGCACCTGCAACCACACCGAAAGCACCTTGCCTCGCCCTGGGCATATCGGGCAAAAAAAGGTGGCAGAAGCAGATAAAGAGGGGAAGACTCACAGAGCTCCGGTGACCTGGCAGTCATGGTATCGCATGGCTTAGGTCATTAACCCCTCGGTCAAACAGAGTGAAAGAAAGTGAAGCAAACAAGGCACCAAAAGGAGCTATTTGGATCTCCCGAGAGAGTGTGTATGAGAGAGAGAGAGAGAATGGGATGGGCTGGCTTATTTCCCCAGCTAGCCCATCTACCCTGGTCAGCAAAGTTCACGGGATCAAAATCGGGGGCCGAATAGATCAATGTCAATCCAATCCAGATCGGAACGAACCAATTCGGATCGATTCTCCAAAAGGAATTCCAATACAGAATCGGACCTAATAAACATTTTTTATTTTCAAAAAAATAAAAAAGTCATGAGAAATCATTAAAAATATAAGAGCTAAAAAATTAAAAATATAAAAGTAGAATCTAATACACCATCATGTGACTACCACTAAGGGACATATTATGACAATTAGATATAAGATAAAACCAATATTCATTATAATAAAGAGAGAAAATTGTACACTTTATGTGCAACAAAAATGATACATTCCCATGACCACCATATACAAAATTGGCATTCATAATTTTCATTCTCCTAATTCTCATGAATGTTCTATTGAGACTAGTCAATCATGATTGGCTTGTATCTATATGAATATAATGATTCGGCCATCTAACTAAAATCACACTATCTGATACTAGAGGTAGAAGTGAGGGAGGGAGTGGATAACGTAACTCAAAATTTGGAACAGGTTCCGAATAATTTGCCACTACGTATTCATCAAAAAAAGTCATGATTTGGATGGAGACTTTTCCACTTGAATGTTCTCGTTGACCCAAATCACCGGTCCCTGCTCCACTCATACGTGGACTGCCGGAAGATCCACCTTCTCCTTATCCTCCACCTCCATCTCCACCTGAACCACCTTGATTTTGTTGTAATATAGATGGAATGAACTCTTCATCGTCATCATCTAAGGAGTGTGCTTGCGTACTGTCTATAGGACTCACAACTCTTCGCCTAATAACTAATTTTCACCTCTTCCCCGCCTCCTCTTCTTACGTACCATGTCTAATACTGCATTAGTATACCTTCGTCAATAATTTGAATTCTCTAAATCTTTCTTTCCTTTGTCTATTCTTTAAGACAATAGAAAGATCTGGAGATGTAGCTAGAGTTGGCTCTAGAGCTATGATGTGAGGTGGATCCAATTGGACTAGGGTTCTACAAGGAACCAAAGTATCTCTTTGTTTTGGCATTTGTTCATCTTCATCCTCACCGACTATGTGTCAAACTCTCCTCCGGCCCATGCACAATCATTGAGTCAAACTCTAAAGCTAGTTCGGCATCCTTGTTGTCCATCAAAGATGAAAGTGGATATTCTTCCTGGAAGAGGTATTCCAAGTCAACATCTCCCTGTGATAATCTCTAACCACCTATATTATGTATTTACTCATCAGAACCACATGCAAATCTTGTAAGTCTTTCTTCAAAAAAAATTTGCAGATTCTTAACGTACTTCATTCTTAGTCACATATTGTAATGACAAAATACTAGTTTTTCAAATTTTTCACTCCTCGGCATGTTCCTTCTCTATGTGCATCAGGCTAAAAGTGCTCAAGTTCATATCACAGTGTGATGAACTAGTGTTTTGACTCAATACTCGTACTGCAATAGCAGTGAATGAATTTCACCTACTTCTATTGTTCACTTGAATCCACTACTCAACTGCAGAAAAGGCAAATAGTGTAGTAAGCGTGTAATCTTCTTACAAAAATGTTTAACATATACCAAATGTTATCAAATATACTAGAAGAAACATTGTCATATGAATACCGTAAATCTAAATCTTCATAAACAATGTTTAATATATACCAAAGGTTATCAAATATACTAGGAAAAACATTGTCATATGAATACCGTAAATCTGAATCTCCGTAAACTCCAATTCGATGCTTATATGATGCTATCTAAAATATAAGATAAAATAAAAATTAATTTATTGGTATCCAAAACCTAATTACTCAATAAATAAGCAAGCAACAATTCACTTTAATTTCTGTTTATGTTTTGTCTTGAGGAGTCCTACATAAACATTGTATCACTGACAATGTGCCTCATATAACCACTGCATCCTTAGATATTTGCCTGCCATATTGTATCCTTAGGTTCGAAAAATATTCTGCCAAAAGTGGAAGACAATCATTAAGGATAACAACACATTACTAAAATGAAATGTAAGAAATATAAGAAAAACATAAATATTTGCGACATGAATATCATGGTGAAGTGTCTCGTTCCATTTGTTATCTATTATCTTCCACCATTTTGTGAAATCTTTTTTAATGTTTCTCATTGATTTTCATATTCGCTTTGTCCATTGCATCATACAAGTGCCCATGTACCAGAGATTCCATAACAAACAAGTAATATTGCACTCTTTCCCACCACCTATTGTCTTCAATAATATGCTCCATCTTTGCAAGAATATCAAACTAAATCATTATGCTATGTAGATGTAGGTCAACTATGTAATCAATGTATGCTGATAAACGTATGAATCTCTTCAAGTCATGTCAACGTCTCAGAAGGCTTTCTAACGTAATAAAATGTAGCAAATCTCATCAGAACTGTAGCTTGCCTCCAATGCCCATATCAAGTCACATGTATGTAACAATAATGATTAAATATTAAACTCATATAGACATTGATATGATTAAGTAGACATTAGTGACAACGTACCATCATCGAAACTTTCGTCACAAGAAATTTTTGTGTGCTCTTATCCAATCTTGTGTATAAGAACCGAATGTCTTGTGGGTTCGGAAATTTCTTCACAAACGATCATGTTATGCTGCCTTGAAGTTCTCTTTGCTTGCTCCAATGCTTGTAAATGTCTACGGAATTGAGTTTTAACTCCAATAAAGTCCATGTGCACATGCAATGTTGTCCTTCATCCCAATGAGATGATGTTTCGACAGGAAAGTTCCCCTATACATTATTTTTGCACAATATCTACATTGCACTTTCCTCTTCCCCATGGATATCGAATTACAATGTAGCCAAACTGGATTGATCCAGGTCACAAGTGTCATGGTTTGGAGAAAATATGGTGAAAATTAAAAAATAAAAAGTTAAAACACTTAAAAAAAGGAGTGAGTAACATAATTGAACAAAAAAACAATCACTAATAAATTGAAACAAATCGTAAAATCAAGATTCTTAAAATGCCTTAGAGAGAGAACTTGCACTACTTGAAATCTTGAAAGAGAGAGAGTGTGTGTGTGTGTTTTGGAGTGAGAAGACTTTAAAGAGAGTGGAGGAGGTTGGGCGAGAGGAGGTCCCCTGTTGTCCTTATATAGGCCTCGGTGGGGCATTGGGGGACTTTAAGACCCCCCCCCAACAGCTAGAAACAACTAGCCCTCAAGTACACTCATTTCTGACCATTGGGCATATTGATCAAGTCGGGTCCCAATCGAGTGCAAGTCGCATGACCCAACATCCGATTGTGCAACCCTGATTGGGTCTCAATGCCAGGTCAGGAACCAGGGGTCAAGACTAGGCCAGTCAGCTGGATTCCGACTAGGCTTGCGACCCAACCCGACTCAATCGAGACCCGGTGAACCATGGTCTTGAAGACAAGCTTCATTGAACACTTAAAAAAATAATAAACTCACAGCTAGATCAACTTGTAAAAGATTAATGTTGAGAGGTCAAGGAATGTCAAATTGGAATTGAAACCCGGATCAGCCAAATCGACCAATTTTCTAAATAATAAAAATAATAAAACTATAAAATAAGAAAATAGATCGAATTCCGGTTCGATCTAGCTATTTTGAAGCTGATGTCGGCCTCAAAATAAATCCAAAATGGCCATTGCGGCAGTGGCTTGCCACCACAGTGACTTCCCAACCCAAGGGTCCATCAGGCCAAGTAAGGATCCTCCCATATCAAGTCCACTGGACCCAATTTGGTGGACGAACCAAGGCTCATTGAGTCGCCCTTGGGCGGGGTGTGCTGACGCGGCATCAGCTGGGGGCCGATTCCAGCAGTAAATCACCAGAATTGGTCCAAAATCAGCCAATTTGACGATTCCAGTCCCAATTCGGCTGTTCTACCTGGATTTTTTTTTCCAGATCATTCCCCCAGGGGAATATTAGATAACCAATGGCCAATCCAATCTAGGAATCGACCGATTTTGCAATTCATGTGAGAGGTAGAGAGCTGGATTGCTGGAAAAGAGCATGGATTCCTATGTTTCTGACATAGATAAGGTTATTCCTACAGAAGATTCGTGTGCACAGATTACACAGACAACATACTTTGAAACATTCTCATGAAATCCTTTGAATTAACTGCTACTTCTGCCTGACCCATATGAGAACATTGAGCACCTTTTTACACTGGGGGGATAATCAAAGCTTTATGGGATACCTTCTTAAAAGCATACAATGTCAACAAAGCAAATTATATAAGCATCTTATCAGTGAAAAAGTTATTGACCTCTCTTAATCCATGGCCTCAAAGCAAACAGATTTGGGAATTCTTCTTTCCAGCTATTCTTTGCACCATTTCAAGAATCAAATGAAAAGTATCCAAGAAATTGAGTCATAAATTATATTGTTATTTTGCTCATTTCAAGGCTTATCAAGATGACATATTTATGCGAGACAAGAAAAGAGTGGCTGAATTTCCTTTCTTAGTCCTTGTATCTTCTTCCACTTCCTACTGCCCGAAGTGTAAGAAGTTGCTGCACTTTTTATGTAATCCAAGAGTTTGTTTTTCTTTTCTGCATATCCTTTTCCTCTGTCCAAGAGTTTGTTTTTCTTTTCTCCATCTCAATTTCCTCTGTTACTTGTACTTCCCTCTTTTCATTAATAATATCTGACCGTGGATCCATTTTTTTGACCACCTTAGAAAACTCTGAAGCACATTCAAAAGTTGCGAGTATTGGAGACTTCAGCATAAAAACCAAATTCCAATCAGAAACATAGTGATTTCGGTCATACATCTTAGCAATTGCTTGTCCTATGAATTTAGAAATGACTTAGAGGCACACCACAACTCCACCAGTTATTTTTCTAAAACATAATAGCATCCCCATTTGCATTGACAGGCTAGAGGCGCAACTTAAAACAGACATTAAAAAAATGGTTCTTGAGGCTGGAGTCAGAAAATGACTCTCTTTGGTTATCGGCTATCAACTCTACGCCCTGTTTGGTAACACTATTAAGTACCTCTATCACTATCAATTTTAAAAATGATATTGATAAGAACTATTAAAAAGGTGTTTGGTTAATTGTATCAATTTTAAATTTTGTAGTACAAACAAAACATATTATATAATACAAGTGCCAACTTGTATTAATTTTGATATTGATACTCCAACATTTGAAAATATTAATATCAATATTGATGTAGTACAAAAAATAAAACTCTAACCAAACGGGGCATTAAGTAGCCTATTTCTCTGATGAGAAGTTTTTACAATAAGCTTATTAATATTTATATACAGTAAAATCCGCATAAGTCCTTCAGCTTAAGTCTACAGACATGTCCCTAATCAGTAAAGTACAAGATTCTATTAGTTGAATACACTCATTCCATAAAAGGGCAGCTCTAACAGCCTCCACTTCCCTGAAAACGTATCTAGGGATCTTACAAGTGGATAAGAAATAAGTGGCAATTGATGGTAAAACCGTCTTTGACAAGACCCATCTTTCCTCCAGCTGTAAATTACCCATCTATCCTTGACGCTTGTTCACCACCTTCTTCTTTTTGAAAAGAATTTTCTCCACCTTTTTCTCCATTACCTTTATTTGACAGAGGGAGTCCAAGACAAGTGAGAAGAAAGCCCAACAGGCATCAAATAGACAGATGAAAAGCTTGACCTTTGCCAGCATCAGAACAAATCAAATTACAGTTATGAAAATGACCTACATGCCAGATATAGCCCTCAGGTTTACCACCTTAATACCTTATTCTCTTCCACAACTGAAAAAGCAATCATGTGATCAACAACTTCTTATCACCCTCACTCGACTCCAAAGAAGCAGTTTGCCATTGTAGCATTTTTATTTTTTACATATTATGTTTAAAGACCTGCCAAAAAAAGAAAACAATACAGTACCTATGCACTCTGACCAAGAAGAAACTAGCAGCACTGATGCACTTTCTGGCCCATCAGCATCCTTAACCCTTGAGACTGTCAGAAAAGGCATTGCTCATTCACTCCGACATGGCCTTTTTCAAAACAATCTTGAAAACAATGCATGCCATCTTCCTTCTATCCTGGTCATGGATAGATTCATAGGCAGACATAAAATTATCGAGAATATTCCTCCTTACAATAAAAGCTGACTCTCATGGTTTGCAGGATTTGTCTATCTGGATCACGATTGGCACCTGCTGCTCATCCAGGGGTATCCCGATCCTGGAAGCAATTTCTGCTTATATGGGACTGGAAAAGGGGAATCACCTGTAGATCGGCCTATCCTGGCACATCCTGGGTAAAACAGCCCAAAGAAAACAAAATAAACGTGGATCAGTGAGGCTGGGGCCTATCCAGTTTGAGAGCCAGTTCAGAGACACAGGATTGGGCTTAAAAGTTCATGACTGATGTTTAATTTTTGCGTACTTCAATTTTAATTGCCATGATAGATGTTTAAATGATTTAAATTGAATGATAAATATTTAAAGGTCTGGAAACTGAAGCAAAATGACAGGTGAAGTCGTTTGTCTTGTTTCTGAGAACTGTAGGCCCATAGAATCACCAATATAGGCAGAACATGTTACAACATCAACACATTCCACATTGTCAGTATCCTCCCATTCTAGCCCATGATCTGCAGAATGGGTTGAGTTAGATTAGGATCAGCCGATATGGTCAGCAGCTGCAGACCAGATCAAAGGGGGAGCCCAACCACAGAAGGGGTTTAAACCAGGATCAGGCACCAAGTTTCCAGAACCACCTGGATTGGCCAATTCCGGACAGTTCCAACCAGCCTTAATCCAAGCCAAAAAATTTGCAGCTGCTGTTGCTGCCTAGAAGGATGCTGAAGGCACCTTGGGTGCTGGCAGTCTCAGGTGTCAACAGAGGCTCACTAAAGGCCCTGCAACTGGCAAAGCTTGCTGATGCATGGATTGAAGAATTGGTCGAATCGGATCGGAATCGGCTGATTTCAAAATAAAATCAGTCAATTTCGATCTGATTCCCTCTTGAGTGACTGATTCCGATCTGAATTCTGCCTGAATCGGTCTGAATCGGTCAAACCAGTCAAATCGGATTGGAATCGGAATCCTGATTTTTTTTAAAAATCAGGCTGAATGCCGAAATCGGTCTGAATTGGATCAAATCAAAATCAGAATTTTTAAAAAAAATTAAAAAATCCCGATTCTGGATTGCTTTCTCTTCCTGAGAATTGGATCGAATCGGATCGGTCCCCACTAATTTGGTGATCGATTCCGATTCTGAAATCCTTGTGCTGATGGCTGCAGCATAGTGTAGCAGCCACAAGCCTTTGGTGACCCTCAACACCCTCCCTCAATCTCCCTCTCAATGAAAATATAAAAAATAAATAAAATCCTAAAAAATGGCTCCATTGCCTAAGTGCTCGCCTAAGCATCCAAGTCCCCCCCCAAGTTGTTTTTGGCCTTTGACACATAGGATACAGATTATATTTGATCTCCCTCACTTTGTCATCCCTGTCCATGCCTCTCATGTTCCAGCGAAGGATCTTAAATAATAAAAGTAGTCCCTTCCTGCCATATTCCTTTTCCTCTCATATTGTATCTAGGACTTATTGAGAAACAATTTCAACTCTGCAAAATGCAGCTAGAAAGACCCAAGCGTATGCAAAACACAGCCACTCCAGATGACAAAGACCAAGACGGCACCCAACAAAGAGAAGAACTTGTCTCCCACCCCAAGGGTGAAGAAAGTGAATCCACATCTGAAGGGACCTTTTTTTCAGAGGTGACAAGGTCACATTTCATTAATAGTGAAATCACGAAAAGTACACCAGAGAATAACAAGAAAATAACCCACACAACGACAAAGCTATGCCACTCTCTACCAAGGTGGTATAGACGCAGGGGAAGACCCAAAAAAACTGCATACTACTTGCATCACCTCTTCCAAGCCAACATATATTCACCAGCATGAAATAGAGTAGAAGATGGGTTCAGGTAGAGTTCCTCAAAAAATCTACAGTTCCCGCTCCCCGCAGATGGACCACAACACAGCAAGTAAGTAAAGATTTCACAAAGAATGATGACCATTCCACAGACAAAGTGTTCCACTGCGGCATAAAGCCAATGGTTGAAGAATGTTCCTGCCACTGTAGATTCCAACTTTTGAAACATATAAACCAAACATAATTAATAACACCGCAGCGCACAAACAGGTGATCAATATCTTCAGCTTGATACTCACAGAATACATGTTGTGCTGAACCTCTCTTGGAGATGTTGAAAAGGTAAGCTCAATTAGGAAGCTTTCCTCTACATATCTTACATAGAAACAATGTAATCTTAAAAAGAAATAGAGACGACCAGACAAGATTCCACCAGGGCCCTTCTACACCTCCCCACAAAATTCTCATACAAGTAGATTTCACTGAGAAAAAATTTCCCCCATTAGGGGTCCACAAGAGTCTATCCTCTTGAGAAGAGGAACAATGGAAAGCACTCAGGTAATTTACCAAAACTGCATACCCTGTGACTTCCTCATCTTTGAGATTTCTTCTGAAAGACAAAGACCACTTCTCATCCACCCCCTCATCTTCCCACAAAAAGAAAACATTAGCATTGTCCGATGCAATATTGAACAAAAGAGGAAAAATGATCTCCCGAAGCTTAATTTCCTGTCCATCTGTCCTTCCCAAACCACATTCTCCTCCCATTACCTACAACAGTAGAAGAGGTGCAAAAAAGATCCCAATTCTGTAGAATAGCTTTCCAAAAATAGCCCAACTATCATGAACAAGGATTCCGGAATCGGAATCGGAATCGGAACCGATTCCGATTCCGATTCCCAGAATCGGCCGGAATCGGCCGATTCCTGGGAAGGGAATCGATTCCGGAATCGGTCGGAATCGGGTTTTTTTTTGGATTTTTTTTTTCGTCAAAAAAAATCAAAAAATTCAGAAAAAATTCTAAAAAAATAGGAAATGAGTTAGAAAAATTTTAAAAAATCACCAATGCATGATATCCACAAAACCACATCATACAAATACTAATGAACACCAATTGAAGACTTGAAGACTTGAAAGTTAAGTACATATTCCAATTCCATTTATTCAAATATCAAAGAGTTGCTACATCTTCAAAAAAAAAATTACATCATATCAATCTCCTACCAATTTCTAGGATAAAGATGTGGGTCGTCCTCCTCTCCCTCTTTCGCTCGTGACGCTCCTCCCTCGTGCTCGATCTTGAATACCGTCCGGGGACCATATCCATATGAAAATAATGCCGATGCCATGCCATCAAGGTCGTATGGATCGGGATCGCGGGACGACCGGGACGTAGCGAGAGGACGGTGGAGCTGGTGGTGTAATCCACCGCTCGGTCAATCGCGACGAATGCGGATACCGTGGCTCCATAATATAAGATCGCGGTGTCAAGCTCATCCGGCGTGTAATACGGCTTTGGAAACCGTGAATCGGGTGACTCGAGCTGCGGCGATGGCCGCGTCGCTCGGTATACACTCCTCGTCATCATCACCCGAGGGTGAGAAGGAGCACGCGTCTTGTCATCCGGGCCGACAGACGCCCGACCTCTAACTTCCTTCTCTTTACCTCTTCGGCCATCTCTCCGAACTACCAGAAAGTCCGAACCCAAAGTTTTTTTCAACTTTGCAAATCCTCCCATTCTCCGTGCAATACCTTTGTTTTCGTTCTCCCCGACCGCGACTAGCAGCGGGCCGCCGGGACCGGAGTTGGAGGCCGGAGGCGGGGCTGGGCCGGCAGGTGGCCGCCCCATAGTTGCCGGGGCGAAGAAGGCTCCGCCCGAGTCCGAGAAGTAGATGGAGGTGGAGCCGGAGCATCCTCCTCGCTTGAACACCATCCAACTCTCCTTCGCCTACGCACGGTCATCGGGATCAAACTCGGGCTCGCGCGATCCCTGGCTTCCTCTCCTCTATCCGGGAGGCAAGTGCGTGCTCCTCCCGGAAAATCCGGGTCCACGTCCACCTCCTCGGGTGGTGGTGTGGCGGAGGAATGCCTCTCGCTCGTACGGGCCACTGCGAACCGTGCAAATCGCTCCTCGCCGATCTTCGCCGATCCTCGATGTTCTTTATGCGTTGCCTCACGCATTATAATGACGAGAAGACCGGCTTCTCGCCCGGTTCGAGGTCAACCTCGTTCCTCCTTTTGTTATGTATCGGGTTGAATGTACTCAGTTCCTCTCGCGAGGAGCGGTGCTGCAACTCGAGAATCCCGATACGTCAATGGCCGCAAGTGGATTCCATCCACTCGGTGTTCACCCGAACCCGCCTCGGTACAAAGAAAAACACAAGAAGAGAAAAGAAGGAAAACAATTAGCCCATCATCAAGAATAACTTGTACGGGCAAGAAAAGAAATCGCTCATCAAACTATTACTATACCAGGTGACACTTTGTCAACGAATATTTCGACATCGCGAGTATACACCGACCCTCATCTTGTACTTTCCGCATCGAAACATTTAAATAAAAAAATTAGCTTGCCTGGTAATGCTAGTCAAGGTATTTAATAAACTCTAACTTACTTTATCTCTACATCCGTCCCGTCTGAGATCGGCACAGCTCGCTCATTTGGATAACCGCAAGTGTACCCCGCATCACTCCTCGTTGTCGTTCACCACTCCGTCCTCCATATTGTGGATGCGGGGTTCAAAAAGTATCCCGCAAGATTTTATTAGTTAACACCGCGTATATAAGATAATTATACATCAAAAATAATTTTAGAACCAAGTTACCCTGACGTACGGACATCGTGGTGCAAGGTCTTGTCCCATCGGTCATCAATGATTTTCCACCACTTTTCGTAACCTCTCGGGATTTTTTCTTTAATTTTCAGCTTTGCGTCTCGGTCCATAAGATCATACGGTGTGCCCATCCGGTCCCCGTCATCCGAGTCTACCAACCTCAAAGACAACTACCCGGTGGCTCAACGGTGATTGCCAAATAGTAGGCAATCCCTCTCCCAAAACCTCTTGTCGGTGATCCGCTTCTCGGACCGACAAGAATCTCCAATCGCTCTTTTTCGTACGGCAGTTGTCCACCGTATAGTTGTAATACTCTCGACCGCGCGAACCTAACCAATGCATGTCCGTGCCGCAGTAAACTCTCCGCCGCAATGATGAAGTTCGTAGCGAATCGTGTTGGACCGGGCCGACAAGATCGCGCCCTCCCGCGCGAGATCTCGCTGATATGTAGGAGGCGGGGATGCGAATAAATAAAAGATGCGATGGTTCGCGCACCTGACGATGTAGATATACACCCTCCTCCTTGCCTATATCCTCTAAAATGAGATCTATGGAATGTCTTGCACAGGCACCCGAAGATGTGCTTCCTCTTCTCCATCAACTTCCTCCCGGCCGCCTTATATGATGGTTCGTTGTCGGTGACAACTCAACCACATTCTCCTCCCCATCGTCTCCTCCACCACTCCATCCATCGCAGAAAAATGAAGTCGGCATTTTAATCTTCCCCGAAGCATCTACCGACTTCAAGAATGTAGTCCCCTCGAACAAGATACACCAAGAAGTTTATCATACTCCTCTTCGTGATACTCGTCCACCCATCGCACATGTGATTGTGCGCAACCCCTCTCCTTCCACACCAACTTGAACCCGTCCATCCACTCCCTCAACTCCCTGGACCTCCTCATCCAGCCGCCGCCGTATATGTGTACTGTGCCCGGGGCTTCGCAAACCCGGTCCGGCCTCACCCACGGCATCCACCATCGTCCGGAAGTAGGTGGCCGTACGTGCCGGGGATGCCTACATCAAGTTAAAAAATATGGGATCAGGGTAAAATTAAGTTTTCGTAAATAAAACAGCATAATGTCGAAATTTAATTTAAAAAGTGATACTGCGTACGTAAAAACCATTTGACAATGTGGCGAACGGCTCTCTTTGCGCCGTTCTGTAGCCTTCACCCCTTTCATCGCTCGCTTTATCCCCATCCGCCCAAAGACTCGTTTCCTAAATAAATACTCGTCACTCGGTGTAAATCGAGTGCCGGTGGAAGTGGAACGGCGGTAGGGCTCTGTCCCTGGGGTCGGGCTCTCGGTCCCCGAGTAGGGTGAGCCGATGCCGATCGGCCCAAAGCCGGGTCAACTCTCGGGACCTGCACCCTCCGCTCCCCTCCTCCCCGTCCTCCTCCTCGGCCCGATGCACGCTTGCTGGGCCGTGCCTAGCACGCCCCGGCTCGAGTCCGTGGACTCGTCCTCGCTCCCGGCTCCGGCCGAGCCGCCTTCCCCTTGCCTTCCCTTCCTCGGAGGTAGGCAACCGCAAATTCCCTCCTCCTCTCGAGTAGCTCATCCCGCAACTCCTCCCTCCGCTCGATCCGAACGACCCGTTGAGAGGCTCTACTGTCATGTATCCTCTCATCTCCTCACTCTTCTCCCTAGCACCTTGTACGCATTTCTTTACATTCCCACTGCTCCGGCAATATGTTGTTCTGTACCGGAACACCCCCGTTCATCTCCTTCCCGCACCACTCGCACTGCACCCTCTTCCCCGACTAGGTCTACCATATGCCCGTGTTCCCAACCCGCGTCGGAAGCACGCGCCGGTGCCGTGCGCCACCTTGATCGGCTATTGCTTATATCTGCAAAAATTGTAAACAATGCACTAAAAATGATTAGATAACATAAAAAATGATTTAGACGCTGTTCGGGAAGCGTAACCCAAGTAACACACCATTCGTATGTTTAAAGGGTTACGTAGTTGTCGAAATCGCCGCAAATTAACGTACGGGATATCCGAATTTTTCCCGTGCAAAATGAACTTAAACGGATAGTTTAAAACTTGGACGGACTTATTCGGTCGGAAATCACAACGTTTAACGACGCTCGGACTCGTCGGAAACGCGTAAGAATGGACGTACGAAGCTTTCGGCGAAGAAATCTTACCAAAATCTGGTCAAAGATCGAAGAAGACGTTGAATCAAGGCGGATCGGAGCTTGGATCGGCGGAATCGGCCGAAGGAATCGCTTGGAATCGCCGGAATCGCCGGAATCGCCCGAGGAATCGGCGAAATCGGCCGGAATCGGTGCCGACCGCTCCCGATCGACGGATCGCCGCTCGAATCCGCTCGGATCGACGCACGGATCGCCGGATCGATGCCGAATCGCCGAGGAATCGCCGAGGAATCGCCGCGGAATCGCCGGAGACGAGCCCTACCGCCGCGGGATCGAAGGAATCGGCCGCGGCCGATTCCGGCCCTTAGAGCCGGGAATCGGTTCGACCCCGATCCCGACCGAACCGGGGAATCGAACCGGGGCCGGTTCACCGGTCTTCCATCGAATCGGTCGGATCGACCGATTCCACAACGAATCGGTCGGAATCGGATCGATTCCGACCGATTCCAGTCGATTCATACCGATTCCGCGGAATTATTCCCGGAATCGGTCCTTCCGCCAGGAATCGGATCGGAATCCACCGATCCGATTCCGGAATCAGACGGAATCGGTCCGATTCCACCGATTCCGTAATCTATGATCATGAACCATCTCCCCATACTTGGAGCTAACAATCTTACAGCAAAGAGAATCTTACCCATGATTGAGTTTCCACAACCACTTGAAAAGAAGTGCTCTATACACTAGCAAAATCAAACAAGCTCCTCCTTCCTCCCTCCACCTACAAGCATGATTAAACCAAACTAAGTGAATACATCTATGACCTCCCCCTTGTCAAATAAAATTAGCTCTCAAAAGTCTAGCTTGTTACACACCCCTTTGGGAATCTTGAAGACAGAAAAGTAATACAAAGAGATACTTTCCAGCACACTTTTAGAAAGGATCCACCTGCCACCAACCGAAAGAATGTTGCCTTTCCACCCTTGCAGACTTCTTTCTACTTTTTCCAGAAGAAGTTGCCAATCTTTAGATTGAGAGGCCTTCTCAGACAAAGGCAGCCCCATAAATTTATTAGGGAAAGAGCTCCATAGCATCTCAAACATCTGGTATAGACAACCCCTCTGAAAGTTGTAGACATTCATCCCAATCAATTCACACTTCTTGTTAATTTTAAGATCCGTAACCGTTTCCAAAAAACAAAGTAAAATCCAAAGGTTTAAACACTTTTTCAAGTTCACACAAGACAAAAGCAAGGTATCATCAAGAAGTTGCAGGTGAGAGATGAGCTCTTTGTTGGAACCCACTTCAATCCTCTCAATATGCTCAACCTGCTCAGCCTTACTCCATGATAAGCTCAGAATTTACCCCACTAGGGTAAAAAGAAGCAGACAGGGGATCTCCCAACATTGTTTGATAGAATGTCATCCACATTGTTTTTTATTTTTTTAAAAATTTTTTATTTATTCCTATAATTTTTCCTGCTTTTTTCTGATTTTTTGAAAAAAAAATTATTAAAAAAAAATTGTCCAATCCAGGATCGGCCGATCCGATCCCGATCCCGCGATCCTTGTGACAAAGAGAGCAGAAGAAGAGGAAAGGGACCCCCTCAAATTGACTATTTTCTAGGGATCTAAAAGCTTTGCCACCTCACGCGATCAGGCCCACCATCGGGTGGCCACAACCCCCACCTTCACTCGTGTCTCACCTACGCACCACGACCTAAGGGTGAAGCTACGTCGGATGTGACCACGATCCCCAAGAAGGATCACCATCACATGCTAGCATGCATTGTCTCCAAGCAACCACAAAACTCAGCAGGGTTCCGCTTCACTTGCCCATGGGCATTCGCCGACTGCCACCATCCCACCCCCGCCGGGCTCCTCTCGCAACAACCACGAACCCCCCCCCCCCTTGAGGTCCTTCACATGGGAGGCCAACTACGACACCCCATGCAGGGTTAAGCCAACCAGCCGACGCCAGTTCACCGGCTCAACCTGCCCAGCAGTTTAGCTGGCCTAGTCAAGACGATTTGTGATCGGTTCACACCTGTTCAAGAGCAATTCAACCAGTTCAAAGCCCAGACTATCTAGTTCACAGTCGGTTCAAGGCCTCTTGACCCAGTTTGGGCCATCTCAAACGGGTTTAAGCTAGGTTCTGACTTTTTATCCAATTTAAGCTTGATTCACTTCGGTTTGACCTACTTTCGTTTATTTTGAACATTCTAACATCGTTTTAACATGTTTTAACATCATCCTGCATCAAAAGTCATGTTGCCACCCCTGACCCCCCAACTCAAAAGTTGAAGAAGAACTAAAGAGCTCCCAACTATCACTGAAATCTATAATCTATGAATCATTCTCCCTCATGTCATATTTAGTGCAGATATTTTTGCCCAAAGAGTGCCTTTGTTGACATTAAGTTTTCACAGCAATTTGAATAAGAGAGCATTGTTGATAGCATGGTTCGCCGGGTCGCGACCTGGACCCGACCCGGTCGGTTTTGGGGCCGACCGACCCAATCGCGACCCCAAGACTCCGACCCCATTTTTAATTTTTTATTATTATTTTTCGCGACCCAGGCTGACCCCGTCCCGACCCGGGTTGCGACCCCGGCCGACTCAGGTCGGTTTGGGGCCAAATCGACCTGGTCCCGACTCCCGACCCCACCTTCCTTGGTTGATATTGATAGCCTTCAAGGGTGAAGGGTTCACCCCCCCCCCCACTTTGATTGTCCTGCAGATATGGTCCCACTTAATTAGTTGTAGATCCTTTCTATCATTATTGTCGTTCCAGAAGAATATAGACATCATACTTAAGTGTTTTGCATATGCCCTTAGGAATTGTGAGGATAGAAAAGAAATACAAAAAAATACCACGTAAGACAACTTTAAATAAAACCCACCTCCCACCTGCATAAAGCATTCTTCCCAAAATCTTCCCCTACTAGCCTGATATCCAAAATCTGCCCTTCCTAGCCCACATTTGACTAGAATGTGCAAGCAGGAGAGACAAAAGGACTCTTTGTTAGTGCCCTATCTTTATCTGTACTTGCCTCCTTTATATTAAATGAGATGTGGCATGAAAATGTTAAATTCAAAAAAAAGGAGAAACAAAAGGGGGTAAAATAGGACCCCCCCCCCATCCCAACCATCTGCTCCTTTGGAAAGTGGATCCTCTGCAATGCATTTGTAAGGTGCAAAATTCTGGACCCCAAAAAAGTAGAACGTAATTAATCTTCCTATACAGATAATATAACAGAAAATTCCAGCCACAGGAAATGGGGAAATGCACATGCATCAAGTCATACACTCACCTTAGCCACTATATGTTCTTTTTATGTGATACGTTTCATGATGCTCCCCTAGACAAAGATTAAAGATGCATACATACATACACATATATGACAACTTTTTTTGTAAAATTATTCGCTTTGACACGAACACGCATTTTCAAGTTCGTGTTTGTGTATACAATCTTCCTCCACCGAATAGGTTTCTAAGGTCCCAGGCAAGGACATAGAAAATTAGGCCACAGCCAATCTGACCAAGCAGATGCATGAGGACAAGATAAGGTTGCCAGTTAAGTATTTCATTGTTGTATATCTCTTTAAGCCCTATGGTAAATTGTGAAAGACGAGCAAAACATTTGTGAAAAGCAACAATTTCATAATTTTAAATGGACAAAGCACAAACATACCTCATGGGACTTCAACAGTTTTGAAACGATACTAGTGGTTTCCATCAATCCTGAAGTAATTCTTCGGCCAAATACACGATATAACTCCCCCAAGCATTGTGCAGCACCTAAAACAGAGGCATCAAACAACAAGAGTCAACGAAGAAAACCAAGAACTTAATCAAGTTTGACTCCACAATGAAAATACGATATTATGTATAATGTGAGAACAGAAAACTAACTGTGGGAAGCACACAAGGTTCAGTAACATACAACTATACATTGAAATGGTCAGCTGAGATCCACACAAATTAGTTTTTTTTTAGTTCATAATACTGAAAAAATGGAGACAACAAGGAAGAAAGAAAAAACAATACAAGAACACATAGGAGAGGAGACTTTTAATGAGACAGTAATAAACTAAAACAAAACTACAGGTAAAAATGCTTCTTTGGCAACTCTAAACCATATACAATACACAGTAGGCAAAATTCCAATCTTTGACAATTTTGATGGATTGTCAAAATAACCTTCAAAGATTCGAATGTTATGACCACTCCGTCAAAAATCATCGGATTGGAATTGAGGCCAGGATCGATCAATGCCGACCGATTGGATCGGACTGATCTGGACCGAGCACTCGGATCAGACCGATTCTTCGGGAGGAATCCCGATCAAGAATCGGTCCAGATAAAAAAAAAATCTTTTCAAAAAAATAAAAAATATGATAAATCCCAAAAAAATATAAGAACACTTAGAAAAAAATTTAAATTTAAAAATAACATGTAACACATTCACATGACTATAACTTTTTATAAGACATTACAACAAGTAGATATAAAATAACATCAATATTTATTCCACCACCATCTACCAAATTGGTCCTCATACTCTTCATTCTCCTAAGTTGTTTGAACACTCCACTGAGACTAGTGACTCATGATTCTTCGTACCAATATGAAAATAATGACTCGGCCATCTAACTAAAATCATACACACTTAAAGATGTTGGAGCTGAAAGTGAGGATGGATAACATGGCTCAAAATTTGAAGCAGGTTCTGGATAACTTAATGTTGCGTACTCATCAAAAAAATTATCTAATTTCAACGTTAACTTCTTTCATTTAAATATTGTCGCTGACCCAAATCATCAGGCTCTGCTTCACTGTACATGCACTATTGGATCCTAAAGCACCTTCTCCTCCTCCTCCACCTGAATTGAATTACCTTGATTTTCTTGTTTTGTAGGTGAAATGAACTATTCCTCCTCATCATTTAAGGTGGGTGCATGCGTACTATCACCAAGGCTCAAAGGCCATCATCTGACAACTAGTTATCTCTTCTTTCCCGCTTCCTATTCTTACGTACAATGTCTAATACTGCGTTGGTAAACCTTCATCAATGATTTAAATCCTCCAAATTGTTTTTCTACATGTATTCTTCTAAACAATAGAATGACTTAGAGATGTGGTGTGAGGTGGATCATACTAGACTAGAGTTGTACAAGGAACTTAAGTATCCCTCTTGCTTCCTTCTCCTCTTCCCATCCTTGTGGGCCTGAGTCCTACTTGCATGTATTGCCCTTATTTATGCCTCTTCGTCATCAAAACTTAATGACGACACCTCAACCTGCACGGCCAACTTTTCTTTTTTTTCTACTTCCTTCCATGAAATTTTGTCTCACCACCCCAACAACTCATCATGCAAGTCTTGTCTTTGCTCAATTTGGATCTCCCTTTGTGATGCCCTATCGGTTAAATATGCCCTCATTTCTTCTCTAAGCTCCGCCGGTGCCTTGTCACATTTCTTCACATTCCCAACAACTCCACCAATGTTGTTTAAGATGATAGACACCTCCATTCATTTGCTTCCCACACCATTTATATTTAACTCTCTTCTTCTCGACATCTAACATGTATCTGTGTTGCCATCTAATGTCACGAGGTGCAAGGACACATTGCTCCTCATCCGACATTTTTCCTACACACCAAAAAAATTTAGTTCATATTTAAAAATATATATCTGACAACAGAACAATCTGGACAATAGGACTATCCAGAATGAAAATAAACAATCGGATCATCCGGAAAATCCCCCACCTCCCCTTCACCCCCGTCCCAACCCCCCCCCTCTGATTGTGCAGTCTTAGGGGTAGGAGGACTCCTCCCACACCTACTGCACAGTCACCCCTCAAGGTGACTGATTCCCCCCTATGAGGGGTTTGAAATGTGCAGACAGGGGTACCCCCAAAACAAGGTCACAGGGGGCTACCCCAAAAAGATTGGCTGAGCACTGGGAGCCATCCTCACCAGAGACATCTTAAGGGGAGGGGGGAACATACCTCCAAAGGGAGATCTTCATCTTTGCCAAAAAGGATACCGGAGGGGACTGCCAAAGGGAATGTTGAAAGAAAGAGGATGGGAATCAGGGAGGGGAGCCCTAAGATCAGTCAGGAGGAGAGGGGAATCAGGGTGGGAGAGAGAGAGAGAATCAGTCCAATTCTCCCCTTAACAAAGAAAAATCGGATTTGAATCGGGTCTGGAATAGGATCCGATTATGGGAAGCTTTGTAACTTACGGACTCCAAGAGAATCGGCCTAGATCAAGCGATTCTCGATCCTATTCTATAGAATCGGCATTTCTCACAATCCAAGAGGATTCCTAAAGGAATCGATCCTAAATCAGTTGTCCAAATTATGGATCGCATTGACATGGGCTGATCCAATCCAAGACTCCGCCGAGTCCAAACCGGATAGACCGATTTTACAAACTATGAAACAGACCATAACATAGCCAGGAATACCAAACTCCATAATATCCACTATTCCCCCATAATTTTTCGACCGATTGTTGATCAAGAAGACTACATCACCCCGATCTTTCCAAGGAATCTTCCAACCGATGAAAATATTACGCCAAAGGGAACTATTGATGCAACACTTAAAAAATAGATGGTTAATATCCTCTTTAAAGCATCGGCAGAATACACACATAAGTGACAGAATTTGGAATAGTATGCCGATCATAGACTTAGTTGGAAGCTGACCTTTGTAGATCTTCCACAAGAAAATCATGATTATGACAGAAAGCTCTGACTTAACCTCAGTGCCTCCAGGTTAATCCCGCCTCCCCCCGCATATTGATTTAACCGAGGACTTCTTTGTAGTAAGCAAGCATATCACTTTGTCTTCCTGAGACAATCAAACACCATTCCCACTTCATCAAGAACTGATAGGCATGTCTTTAAATGCTAGCTATTCTGCTCAGATGGTCTTGCTCAGACCCATCCAGATTAGTTGGTACCTGGTTCAGGACCTACGGGTCCAGCAAGGACATAACAGCTGGTCGCCTGGTCCTGGCGATAACCATGAAAAAGTTTAAGTTTTTTTTTGAAGATAAGAACATGGTTTCATTATAATGTTCAGTTGAAATGAAACAAGAAAAGTGAAGTCAGGAGTGTCAAAATCATCACAGGCAGCCAAGTTGCTGATCAATGCCAAGATGTCTATATGCTCCAAATAGCTTTCAAAATGTTGTCCTTCCGCTAGGTTGTATCAGGTCTGCAAACCCAAAGCCAGATCCACCAAGTCTGTGTCTAGGTCTATGGACCCAATCCAGATCACCTTCCCTGTCCGATAAACTCAAACCAGATCACCTTCCCTGTCCGATAGGTGCAGGCAGTGGGACGGTGGCCACTGCCCCTCGCTGGGAGCGACCATTCAGGTCCCGATCTCGCTGATCCAGACCAAGGATCGCGGGATCGGAATCGGAATCGGGATCGGTGGGTACCGATCCGATCCGGATCGGATCGGATCGGACCGATTCCGACCGATCCAATGGAAGACAATCGATCCAGAATCGGTAAGCAAAAAAAAAAAAAAAAAATGATCCGATTCCGATCCGATCCGATCCCAGACCGATCCGGACCGATTCTGGCCGATTCGGACCGATTCTGGCCGATCCGACTGGAATAGCAAAAAATGAAAAAAAACGATTCGATTCCGATTCCGATTCCGATCCCGACCGATTCGGCCGATCCGATTCCGATTCCGATCCGATTCCGATCCGATCCCGACCGATCCGGCCGATCCCGACCGATTCTGCCGGAACTTTTTTCCGGATCGGTCCTTCAGCCAGGAATCGGATCGGCAATGGCCGATCCGATCCAGGAATCGGCCGATTCCGATCCGGATCGGCCGATTCCGCGATCTATGATCCAGACCGATCTGAGGGGATAACCTAGGGTCAGAATGAGCTCCCCCTTAGGATCAGATTAGCCTATGCCGATCTTGATCCAGATCAGCCAATTTTGTGATCCATGATGTGTATACATTGGAGCTCATTGATCCACTAGGGCTGAACAAACGAGCCACACTGCACATCTGTGCTTTCTTCTTCTTCTTTTTCTTTTTCCTTTTTTGTTTTGAAGGGGATCACAAATTTGCCAATCCTGCAAATTAATCATTTGCAGGATCTTCTGATCCCATGAGGTATGGCCAATCCTAGAGCAAATTTCACCCTGAATCAAGCCAGATCATCCAATTCAAGATCAGGGTCAGCTTACCCAGTTGAATTGGATCCACCTAGATGAGAACAACCAGGATTGGCAAATTCTGAGACACGGATTGGCCAAACCAAGCTTGGAATTGATATGTACAAGTGGTGACTCAGAAGTTGGACAGCAGCTGATGGCTACTTCTCCTCTCTTCTTCTTCTCTTCTTGGTGCAGCAGCAATAGCTCCTTGGTCTTACTCTCCTCCTCCTCCTCCTCCCTTTGGCACAGCAACAGCAACAGGTAGCTCCTTGGGCTTCAAGGCTGGTACATAATAGCAGCAGTTAGGAAGGGAGAGACCAAAGAGAGAGGGAGGGCAGCAGACATGCCCTTTTTATAAAGAAAGGGCTGAGGTGCAGCATCCATTGAGGGCAGTGATAGCTAGGGTTTAAGAGAAATCCAATAGTAGAGAGTGAAAAAGATATCTCATATTTGATGGCTGAGATTTACTCCTTGGAAAGGAAAGAGTTGACCAATAAACGACATTGATTTGGACATTGCATGGGTTGCTCTTTAAAAATTCAACTTATGAAACCCAAAGGTCTCCTTTCTCCCCATGCCAAGGCAAGGGTTGATTTGGACATTGAATGAGTTGCTCTTTTAAGAATTAACTTGGGAAACCAAAGGGTCTCCTTTCTCTCGCAGGCCAAAGCAAGGAATTTGAATAGAATTTCGTGACTTTTTTGAAGGTTTATGAGATGACATCTTTGTGGGCCCATAATGCACTCAAATTGTGTTATTTAAGTGGCCCAATGGTGAGCCCACATAAGAGTTACAAAATTTTGCTATTCAACAGCCCATAAGTGCCTCAACATTAACCCGAATTGAGCTCCGAAAATCGAATCGAACTCGGATTCAAAAATATGCCATAGTGGGCTCTTAAAATTGTATCCTCCAACATCTTTCGGTCTGATTTTTTTTACTAAGCATAAAATTTCAGCAAAACAGTTTGCTATTTCTCTATCTTCGGGTCTAGAATTTTGTCTGAAGTGGAATCATACTCCGGGTTTGGCTGGTTCCTTATGTGTAAAATTTTGGTGTCAACACACTATAATTCAGCAAATAAGCTGGTCTTGAAGATGTGACACAATAGTGGCTTGAGGTGTAGATAATTGCTGCCCAATGAATCTTCTGTAGGGGTGTGCACAGATCAGTTTGATCTGGTTTAGGGACACTTTTTCAAAACCAAACTGAACCAAACCAAACCTAACGATCCAATTCGGTTTGGTTTGGTTTGACACCGTAAATCAATTAAATATTCAAAATAATCAACTATTCACTTATATATACTTATTTTTTAAGTTATCAATAATTAAAATAAATATTATTTTTATAAAAAGTATACAAATGTCATTTTTATTAATAATATAGTAATTTTTATATTGTTTTAGCTAAATTGCTCTAATCTGATTGGTCTGGTTTGGTTCTACTTTGAAGGCCTCCAAACCAGTTGAACCGAACCAGCCAGCTGGGTTCACTGGGTTGAACCGATTAATGCACACTTCTAATCTTGTGGATATGTCCAATCACCAATCAGTTGAGACATGCATCAGATTTGAAACAGTTGGCTCATAATTTTTGACAAGCAAAGATTGTACTGGCTAGTGGTTATTGAGTTTTATGGATGCCCTGCTCTCAGGTAAAGTAGAGATGGGTGATATTACTGTATTTTAAGATAATGAACAGATACCGATAGAATTCTAAATAATGGAGCTTCTGGATAATAACCATTTGCAGCATCCAAGAGTGTCTTATAACATATGTTTCCTGTAGTACAACATTTTGTAATTTGCATATTTCAGTTGCGGGCCTTGTGGCATTTTCCCCACTCCTTCAAACAAAGGCATCACCGCATCATTATCAAAAACAACAAGGTTTTAGAAAGCAAGACATGCAAGATCCATAGATCCTTTTTATACATCGAATTCAGAATACCTTCCTACACGCCTACCATGTTAAATGTTAATTCTATATACAGTCTGAAATTATACCAGTGAAGTACACAAACTAAGTTGGCCTGTAATTATGTAGCAAACTGAAGGGTCGAAATATAATCAGCTACTCCCTGGAAACATTGGGATTTGACAACAAATTTTACTAAATGAAATAACAAGTCTAATCATGAAGATATGAGAGGCTGCTACCATTAAAAATCGACACAAAGCGAGGGAAGAAAGGACCACCCGTAAGAAGAACTCTCGGGATTTATCATATATAATTATATGCAAGCAAACAGGATCAGCTTAAACACTTTCCAACCAAAAAAAGAAAAGTAAAGATAAACTCCCAACCTACACACGTCACGTTGCAACGGAGACCAAAGACTGGACAGACCGGGAAGCACTAACCTGCACAAGACAGTGGCTCGCTTCTTTTTCCTTCCGCAAGCCACCCCTGGAGGGTACTCACCCTAGAGTATACAGAAATGCTGTCCCCTTTCGCAATGACCCTCACCATAGCCAACGATGCCAGACGCCGGATGGGACGCCGAGCCCCGAGTACCAGCAACGAGTAGAGAGCGTCCTCGCATTTCCTCTGCCACTGAACGATATCCTCCTACAGGAACGAACACGTTAAGGTCTCCAGTTTTCTGACACGTATATAAAGACCGGGAGAAAAAAATTTCAAGAACCCTCGAGACCCCCAACTTCACGTCTCAGAGAATGAATTAAAGAATAAAGGAGAAGATGTGAATGATTTCCATGCCTTGGGGTCTTCCTCGACGGCAGATACGAGTTCCGAGAGGAGATCGAAACACAGGAGAGCGTCAGGAGGCTGCTGCTTCGCCGACGCAACGATCGACTCTAGCTGCGCCACCAGCACGCCGAACCTGGACAAAGGCACGTCCGCCGAGGGCTTGCCGCCGCGCTTCGCCATGAAGCCGGCGAGAACGAGAGAGGGGGGGCAGATTTGGATCTCGGCGGGAACGCGCGATACAGGAAGAGAGATTGGGATCTGAACGGGACGCCGTCGAACAGAGAACGAGGGAGGCAGAGAACCGTCGACGAAGCAGGAAGATCAGACGGGAGTGGCCGGTTGTTAGTGTCTCCTCCTTGATGTTTCACCGCCAACCGGGGTTCTGTTCTGAACGGATCCGGATGGGCCAGGCCCTGAGAAGCAAGAAGCCTGGACCGGTCCTGTGATCAGACCAGCCTGGAGTCTCTCTTTTTTTGTTTTTATTATTTTTTTTTGCAACATGACGTAAATGTTCGGCAATAAACAATCTATATTACTCTCCGGTCGTTTAAAGGGTCCTGATAAAATTTTAAATGTATTTAATATTTTGGTCCAATCCTCTGGTCTAATCTAGCTCCAAGTGCTTTAGGTTCCAATACTCACGTCACGCCTGAACAAGCTTCTGAGCTGCTATATAAACCTGAACAGTTCACAATGCCCAATTTATAATTTCATATCTTATTTGTATTTTACGATATATTGTTTATTTTATAACTTCAGATACGAGATGTCCATATTACTCTGCCCAACTGATTATGTAAGATTAAGATGCCTCGAAATTGCCAACAAAATGACTCATATTTCATATAAACCAAGTTCCAATCACGACATTAAGGGTCGTTTGATTCCGCAAGAGTGAAAACGTTGAAAATGTTTCACACCGTACAGACTTTTCAAGTAAAGAAAAATACAAATATCTTGTTTGGTGCATAAGAAATTGATTTTTCTTGACAAAATTTTTAACTATTTGATCTTATGTAAAAGTTTTTCGGATCATTTTAACATACGAGTTATATGAAGACTATTTTTAGTTATATAATTTATTAAAATTCTTTACTGACTTTTTCAGGTTAAGAACAACGCAATGAATTTTTCTTGGAAACTAACCATATAATTCATTAGTTCTCATCGTAAAATAATTATATAATAAAATATAATTATCAAGACCATCGTGTCCAACTCATTGCAAGTAAATATATCAAATATTAAGAATGCAGTTAGTTTGGAGTAAAAGAGAAGTAGAATAAACATGGAAATAAATTCTAAAAAAATAAAATTTAAATAATCTATTTTGTACTGATTAAGACAATATTTACAAAAATAATTATTTGACTGTTGGAAAAGTTGTTGTATAATAATAATTATCATGTGTATTAGTATAGTCTACTCATATTTTTATTCTATCTATAAATTTATTTGAGAATATGTTGTTAATGTTTGTATCTAAATAAATAATTTTTTAGCATCACTAAGAATTAGAAATAACATTTTGTATTAACTATTTTTATCTGTCAACTTTATAAATTGAATTTGATACGAGGATTAATAATAAATTTAATTTATTTGAATTATATCGAACTTAACTACCATGTATACGGTTACATTTGGCTCTTGCTGGCCGAAAACGGCATCCCGATATTTTCATAAAACATCAAAATCTTGGTTTTGGAGGGGACAATGAATCAACTTTTCCGTTGACTCATAATTTACGTTCAAACAAATGACATGCTTGATATAATTTTCGAGAAAAGTCCATGCAATCAACATCTCTTTATCCCAAGGATCTGTTTAGTATCCAAATATTTTACTGATAAATCTAATTTATCTTCTAAATTTTGAAAATAAATCAAGTTTATTCTGAAATTATCTCGATGCCAAACAGCCCTAAGATTAACACCTCGTAAGAACATCAAACAACGTAATGTACACCGAATCGGGTATAAAAGATCAGATAATGTATTTGGTATCATGCTCTGACAGCGATTTTCACCGTATTATTGAATGAGTATACGTATGTATTGAGAAGTAGTGGATGAGACGTAGACAATCAACAGGGTGTTGAAGGGTTTTATCCCATATTGACCGGAGGATAGTCCAATGCCTTTATCATAGCCTGGATCTGGGTCTCCTTAGCGCACGTGCCTTTTTAGAATTTCACATGGTATCAGAGCTGGTCAGGCTGCAGGCTCTGTCATCCGGTGGATTTGCTCTTATTTTCGCTCAGTCCTGCCCCGTGTATTCATATCGTGGCTCTGACAGTGGTGGCTGGCTGAGAGGGGGAGTGTTGAAGGGTTTTATCCCATATTAGTCACCGGAGGATAGTCCAATGCCTTTATCATAGCCTGGACCTGGGTCTCCTTAACGCACGTGCGTTTTTGGAATTTCACACAGGGCCGTTTAGTTGTATCCAAAATTTTAACCAAACAAATAACCACGGGGTGTTTGGTTGCACTACATTTTCCGTACTTTGAGATGATAAAATTTTATATTAAACTATAAAATTTAAGGTGGTTAAAGACATTAAATCGTCACATTTCGTGACGTATAATACAAAATGAACGGGGAAAACTGTCTTACATCTCTTATTTTGCCCAAGAAGAGATATACTAAAATTATATTTTTGTAATGAAGGTCAAACATTTCTTTGATCAAATTTTTTTCATAATAAAAACTCAATTTATCGTATAACCACTGACTGGTCTTCTAAGGACCTCAGGGCATATGACTACCGAAAAATTCAAAAACAGTTAATGCTCTCTAGATTTATCTTAAAATTATATTTTTTTAAGAAATTTTGTAAGAAAGTGGCACCATTTATCAGATTAACGAGCCAACTAATAAGTCATTGCATTAATTATATGAGTCAGTTTAATTAAACGATAACTAAAGCCATATAAAATTATCGACGCTCTACCCTTCCGGTTCCCTTTTTGTTTTTATAGTTTCATGTTCTTCCTTCATCTAAACCCATTTTTTTTCTATGTCCAAATATACTTAGAGACTTACTTAGTTATTACACTTATTATGATATTATTATGCAAAATTAAAAATTGGATACATTATTTTTTGTCCCAGAACGAACTTTCTACATAAATTTTATTTTTGTAATAATCATCAGACATAATCTTTAACAAGTTTTAATATAAAAATACACATTTTACTACAATTTATTTTTTAGCGTGCAACCAAAACACCCCATCAATGAATGCCACCTCATCCGGTTCTAACGTATATTGTGTTCATGTATTGATATTATTATATTTCTTAATTTTAATACTCGGACCACATAAGGATAAATCATTTTGATTGGTCGTTAGTCCCATGTTATTACCGTTGTTTTGTCTGGCTTGAGAACTCTTTGCGGTGAAGTAATCTTGAGATGAATATATGGACCCGCCGATGGCAACGTCGCCAACTAAAATACGGCATCACACGAAGTGATCATGTACGTTGAGGCGAGTGCGAGATTTGATGTAACGGCATCAAACGTCCCGGCAGCCGGTGGTGGATATAGACTTTGCAGATGGTGGAGTCACCAAAATATTTAAATAAGATCACATCTTTTATAAATTTATTAATATCAAATATTTTATAATATAAATTTAAAATTTAGTGGGGTCACGTGACCCCACTTACTATATGTTAGATGCGACATTGCCCGGCACCCACTCTCGGCTTATCTCTCTCCCTCTCGTGCACGATCACCCAGCCCCGTAGATCAGATAAAAATCTAATAATGGCATTATTGATATTCGTATTCTTATCTTATAAATAAAGTGTGTATTCATGTACTGTTCGTTAACTATCAAGAATAGATTTATCTACAAACTACATCGTACTAATCTACTTAAAGGCGATTTATGGTTGGTTAATAAATAATTACTAGATACATAAAGTCATAAGTAGTTCAACATATAACTTATCCTTTCAATAGAAAAAAAATCAAGGTAGAGAGAGAGAGAGAGAGACAGAGAGAGACAGAGAGGTTGTGGAGACACATCCAACATATAGGGAAACTCGAGTGCGACAGCGTGATGTTGTCTACTCCTATATTGTGTTGTCTTGACTATATGGCAAATCACGCATTCAATAAGTTTCTTTAGTATGGTGGGCCTTGCAGGATGCTAAACTCAACAGTAGTAGGACAAGGGAGGGGAAGGAGTTGTTGACATATATGTATGTGGACTGCACCACTGGGACGTAGGAGAGAAGGGAGATGTTGTTGTCGGACATCAGGACAAGATTTGTTCAATGTTGAGGTCACAAAGAGAATGACGAACTAAAGAGGTAGGGACAATAAGACTTTTACGATGGTGTATATGCACGTGCTTAAATATTTTAGAATGTTAGGTGTTAGACTATGCATTGATTAATAAATATGGATAATGATTTTTAAGTTCAGTATATGGTGTATCTATGATTGTATCCGCTAAGATAACGAATAATCAGTAAATCAATGTGAATAACTTATTTGAAAATTTTAAATTATCCTTTAACTGTTCGTTAACTTAATGAACGAGTCAGATAATCGAACAATCCATATTCATTGGCATCCTTACCGCACACCCCCACATGTCTGCCTTAGCCTCGATGTCCCTCGCACCACGTCTCTCTCTTTCTCTCTCTCTCTCTCCTCATCACCATCACCAACCGCCTAAGCCAACACACCCGGGTGCACCAACTCTCATCGCCCACGTGCGTGACCCAACCATCTTCCTCGTTGAGCATTTGCACACTCCCAACCGCCCGCATGGTAGCTAGTGCCACCTTGCACTAGCAAGTCTGCCCCATGCTCTCCGCCACACTAGTGCCATCTCCCACCTCGCCCCATCACCCTTGGGTATGGAATCGTCATATAAAATTTGGTGTAGTGAAATCCACGATTCTTATATGTTCATTTAGAACTGTCTCAAATGGAACCGAACGACAAAAATCGAAATTCGATCAAAACGAGTTCAAATATACCTAATTGGGATTCATCTAATCCCAAAGAGAGAAATGAGATAAGCTTTTGAAGCTCTTCAAAGCGTTCAAATATCCGGTATCTAGTGATATTCACACGAACTTCATCCACAGCAGGTTCTCCTTTCGTGCCGGCCTTGAGAACTCTTCTCAAACAGAGCTTCATCGACCATGGACACCTTCTAGAGAGAGGAGATCGTAGGGAGGAGGTTGACAACGTGGTTTTCATTGTTGGTTTGATAGGGTTTGACTAAAATCATTAGTATTTATAGATAATTTTAAAATTTTCATAAAAATCCAAAATCTCCTTAAATTACGCCCTTGTCTCTGTACTTATGAATAAATCCTTATGTGTGTGACCCACTAGGCTTAATAGCATATTTAGATGAGGCCTAATTAAAATATAATTATTTTATTAAATTAAATTAAATTTATTATCTGATAACAGATTAATCAGCTTACGGATCATGAAAGATATAAGCCACATCTCATGATCTCAAATGGTTGTGGATAATCTTATCTCTATTAAGCCTTTTCATCATCAGTTACCGCATGGATATAGATCCTTGTCCATCCAGTGCCAGTTGGAAAGGAGTACGGCATTGACTGTCAACTCTTTAGCATGTCGACTCTATGGGATCATGTACTCGAAATTGGATCAATTGTAAAACTCATTTTCCAATTATCATATCTAACATAGCTAGGGATTTAGAGTACTATCCCATAGGACATCTAGTCTCAATTACCGAGAGTGGACAATCTCTTGTCCGCTCAATTGCCTCCATCGAGTTTTCATTGTACTCGATCTATCAATATACTGGACCATCTAAATGGTGATCCATAAGTTGATGGTCAAAGTACAAGTTCCACCCAACAGGGCATCTTTGACAACTCAGGTCAAAGGTCCAACTATACAACCGTGATCATAGAAAACCTTGATCGACAATTAGGTAAAATACCATTCAGAATTTTTAATTCAGTTAGTTTAGTAAACTCATTCGACTAATGAGTACGTAAATGTGTACCTCAGTGTCACCACACTAATGATCAATGAGAGGTCATCCTCATCACAAGAGAAGACATCACATACACAAGTCCATCCAAATTCTTAATGTTCCATCACAAGGATCCTAGGACTAGGAACATTAAGTTCACATACCTCTAGATAATCAATCTCGTTATCGTGATCTAATCATGATTTAATCATCATTGTATGTGATCAAGAACTTCATTATTATATTATCATCGAATTCAAGCTAGTAATGGAGATTTGTTTAGTTAATTGAATGATTTATTTCTAGAAATGTCAAATCATATCATATATGATTGACTTGTAAGGCACACATTTCTATCACATTGGCCCCATCTTGTGCACGCCAGTGCATGACCCTTCACGATGCACGTGATCGCCGCCGTCTCGTACTTCCCAACCAATAGTAGCGCACGACCACGCGTGCGTCACCATTGTGTGACAGTGCCATGCACTCTCGTTCCTATGCTGTTGCCTTCTCCTCTTCCCCAACTTAGTATAAGGGGTAGTTCAATTCGTGCACCGCATTGTCATTGTTCAATCTCCTTTTCAACTGTCAATTTTAAAATTCTTCAACATGATTCATGTAGGCATCTCGAACATGTCTAATATCTTTAAATTTAATTTTTAATATTTAACAGCCACCTATAGATGTTGATTTAAATGTAACAGTGAAATATTGAATATGGTGATTGTTCGTAGGTGCATGTTGCGTAATTAGTGATCTTATTAGATTATTTGATCACGTCGTATTCTAATTGTTGGGTTGCTTGCAGTATAATATTTTAAGTATATAATTTTTGAAGTTGATACATCATTGTATATTAACTTGATTGGGTTTATGTTCGTATTTACAGTTGAATGTTAATTAGATCAATTAGATTTTTAGATTGATTAGAAAATCTAGTTTTTCTTGTAATTTTCATCGATAGTTTATATTGTTGATAATTTAATTATGTGTATATGTTGTACATCGCATATTTCATACATGTATGTGTAAAATAGCGTTTGTTAAATATCATAGAGAGTATTTTTATCATATGATTGTGTTATGTCAAGTATATATGCATTTTTATAGAGCTTAAATGCATTAGTTGTACATATGTTCATGTTAATGGTCATAATTTGCTTAGCTACTATCATCGCATGGCATAAGTTGATATGAATACATAAGTATATTAATTGAAGTGGAAGACTAAGTTACTCCATGCTATTTAGTCGTGACATGTGTGTAGCAAGGGTTAAAACAATCCAGTGCATCATTCAATCTCGGATACTATGGTTTGTCTTAAGTGTAACTCCCGTTGAGCTACATTATAGGACTTTGTTAGCTATATTGGACTGCTATATATGATAGATCTGATGCTAACTAGTTAAGATCGTAAGACGATGTATTACTTGTTAATAAGAAAACCTATGACATACTATTAGGGGATAGGTGCATTTGTTTCATGAGTCGGTGGATATGATTTTATGATGTGCATTAGTATGTCATAATTAGGTTGTATTGCATAATATGCATGCTGTGTCTCATTTGTGGTAGTTTCATTATATAGATCACATAATATGTATTCATGCTTGTGTTATCCATTTTTGTCAAGTTGTTCTTTTGGTGCTTATAGATGTTGATCGAGTCTACATAGGTGCTAGTTGGTGATTTTAAAATATATGGTCAAATTAGATATTTATTATATTATTTAGTTCTATACTTACGATGGGTGTAGGTGTAGATATTTATTTAATTATCATTAGTACTTTTGGCTATCCGATCTAGCAGATGATGAGATGTCTACTGAGTGAGTATGACTCATTCCAAATCTTTTAAATTTTTTTTAAATATTTAAGATTAGCGCAGCAAAAGTTTGGTGATTTAAACTTCAAGAAGTTTATAAAAAGATCAGTATATATTTTTAGACCGGTATATGATTTGTTTACATGTTATCATTGAGTGATTTATTTTTGATATAATTATTTGAATTATGAACTGAGACTTATATAGTCTTCAAATTTCTCAAATTGATGTAGTTGAGGGGTTATTTCTTTAATTACATCGTTGGATTGTATTCCGCTGTGTATATTAAAAATCTAGGAAGTGACAGTTATTACAACAAAAATGTGAGAATCATGTATAACCATGAACAAAGAATATCACAAAATAAAAATAATAAGTAAATCTCACTTTTTATAGTCAAAAAAATAATAACTCTAACTATGAAAGAAAGGGAATGGTCCATAAGAGAATCATGATTGCAAAGATACGCTTAGCACTTGAGGTGCAATCTAGTCGAGCTGACTAGGGTATTGTTCGAACTTGACTCAATGAATTTTATCACTACTTGAACTCAGTTCAAAACTCATTGAACTTCCTACTGCCTAATCTAACTTGGCTTTAATTGAGTTTGATGAGTTCAAGTTTAGCTCATCGAGCTGCTCATTTACATAGACGAGTCAAATCGAGTTGGAGATCCAATAAAAATTTTGTTCGATTAACTTGCAACATCTCATTCATTTGTAGTGTATCCACATCAACATGCAGAAGAGAGAGGGGATAGAGAAGAAATGTAAGTAATGGTGTCTTGTCTATGGTATTCGACGTGCAAGAGAGAGATCGAGGGAGGAATGGGAGCGGGATATGTAGAAGAGAAAAAAGGAAAGAGAATAAATGGGAGATTGTATAAATGAGAGCAGCAACTTTGTCTGGTCACTAGTCTTCGGTCAACTTCCTAATACCATTTGATGTCCACGATACCTTTTGATAGATAAGAGTAAAATGACAAAATAAAAATTTCAGAAAAAAAACACATAAAAATGAAAACAGATAAAATTTATCCCTTGTTTTTATTTTCCACCTCAATTAATTATATAAACATTTATGTTGTTATATATTTACATTTTTATAAATATATATTAGATAAGTTGTAATTATAATTTATTTTTATTGAATAGTTAAATAAGTATTTAAGAAAATAATTATATAAGTATTTAAATAAGTAATTAATCAAGTTACTCATGAGTTTATTGAGTCTCGCAAGAATATGTTTACACTCGACTTATCTATGAAAAGAGTTTTTTTTGTTCAAGTTTTTGTTGTTTAACTTAACAGACATGTCAAGCCAAGTATCGAGGAATTGACAAGCTGGTCGAGCGTGGCTCGACTGGCACGGACCTGCGCCTGGGGGCGCAGGTCGGGGCTTCGATGCCTCCCGGCGGCAGCTAGCCTTGCATCCCCATGGGAGGGGGGGACTTGTGGGGTTCGAGGGGTCTCGAACCCTCGCCACCCGTGACGCGGCGGGAGTCTAGGCCACTGGGCCACGTGACCAAAAAAAAGTATTGAGGAATTGACAAGTGTATTGGTTCATGCACAACATGAGACACAACTTCGCTCAAAAGCCCCCTTCCTCTAGTGCGGGGATATCTGGTTTGAACATGGGATGATGGCCCATTTGGACAATGTTAGTCTCGTGGTGCCCACCATTGCAACTATCACTTGATGAAAGAAAATCGATATTTCAATCTAAACATTGATAAAGTCCAACAAGTATAAAGTATAAGAGGGTGAAGAGGTTGATACTTGAACTAGACTAACTTTTTTATAAATATAAAAACTTACTTATTCATATTTGAAAATAAAAAAAGTAGTGAATCAACTTGAAATAAAAGAATTTATCAAAAAAGTACTATTATTTTTACTAAATGTCCGAAAAACATTGGGTCGATTCAAATGTTATACATGAATTAAGCAAAAAATAAATGAAATATCAAGTTACAAGGATGTCAAAAGATGTCATTGTTTAAATATGTATATTGTTTATCTTCTCGACTGGTCAGAGTTTGAAATTAGTTGTCTCGATCAGTAAAGAAGATCATAAGATAAAACAAAGTCTTACATTTGTTATCCAAAAGACCATCATGAGGTGTTTGATTGCATAATATTTTTTATATTTTTGTGATAAAAAATTATATTACAATAAATATATGAATTATTCAATGACAAAAAATTATCATATTTAAAGAGATGTGATAACAAAAAAAGTAACTTCTTATATGATCAAACAAAGGGGGAGATCACATATTAAAAAAGATAAAAAATGAAATCTTCTTTTTTGTCTAAGAAAAAAATATTTTAAAAAATGTAAAATTGTCATGGTTATCAAATACCTTTTTTACAAGTTTTATTTTAAAAATTTTGTAACAAAAATTCAAATTATCATACAATTAAACACTCCCATTAAACTCTAAAATTGTAACCATTTCCAAATTTCTTAAAAACAAATTTTGTTATAAAAATATAAATTTCTTAACAAAATTCAATTTACCGTGCAACCAAAGCACTCCTTAACTTTGAAAAAAAATTTGGCATTCTTAATGGCTTTACAAGAAGGACCCGAGATTTCATGAACTTTTTCTGAATTTGCATACATGTTTTAAAGTTGTTTAGTAGAAATCTAGTTAGAAAATGTATAATACATTACAACAATCAGATTTTTAAAACATGTGGATTCGAACGTTGTTTTAGTCGTTATCGAAATAACAGAAAATAAAAAAAAATCATCGTGATGTTAAAATCAAGGGGCAAGATCATCACAAAGTAGGTTGTATTCGAATGTGTCAAACTTTACTCTGTGCGAGGAACAGAGAGAGGAATTAAATGTAGTAGTTGGGAGATCATTGACTGCTGACCTACCGGCAACCGCAACCGCCGCATAAAAGAGACCCCTACTCGTCTGCTTCTTCCGGCGCGAGTGAATGGCAGCGAGCGCTGGCTGTAGCTGCAGCAACACCGCCGCCACTGCCATGGAGAGGACCCCCGACCTGGAAAACAGGAGAGGAAGAAGAGCAGAAGGCGTGGGCACCATGTGCAGCGGGACCATCAACACGGAGAAGCTCGACGAGCGTGAGAAGCCTCATCCAGAGACAAAGGCGACGCAGAAGAAGGGGAAGGCGGGCGAGGAGCACCGGCTGATCGGCTACGACGAGCTGCCGGAGTACATGAAGGAGAACGAGTTCATCCGGAAGTACTACCGGGCGGAGTGGCCGCTCAAGGACGCTCTGCCCAGCTTCTTCAGCTGGCACAACGAGACTCTCAACGTCTGGACGTGCGTGAAGCCGCCCGCGCCTTCTTCTCGATCCCGCAGTCACGCGCGGTCTTCTTATTTCTTGATCCTCTTTGTAGGCATTTTATCGGGTTCTTGGTGTTCGTCTGGCTAACGTGGGCGAATCTGTCCGGGGTAGCAGATCTCCTCAAGAACACCTTCCGGTGAGAACTTCTCCCTCTCCACCTAGTGCTTCTCTCTACAAATTGAGCTTATATGCGGAGGAAATGAGTGGGAAACAGTTTTTTTTTTCTCGTGTAACAAACCGAGACCTTTGTTCTCCTTGAAATTTCATCAAGAACAGAGGGAAAGTCTGCCTTCCCATGTCAAAATTCACGGAGTTGCAGAACGGCCGACTGATCCCAAATTACAGCCCTTTCTTGTATCTTAAATATTTGTTTTTTCTTTTTTAATCATGCTCAGAAAGTATGATTTCAATCAAGAATACAAGATGGTACATCAGCCTTGAGCACACAAAATATGGGTTTAGCGTAAATGGGTCACCGAATTAATGCTTCTAGAAATAGCTAACAGTATGTTTGGTAACAGTATTGAACACCTATATCATTATCAATATTGAAAATGATGTCGATACAAATTATGATAGGTGTTTGGCTACTAGTATTGATTTTGAAACTTGTACAATTAAAGCAACTTTTGCAATACAAGTGTCCACCAGTATCAAATTTGATATTGATATATACTCTATCTAATAGAAATATTAATGTCAAAATTTATTTAGTTTCATTTTTGATACTTTAAGCCCTGTTTGGTAACACTATTTGATATCTCTATCACTATCAATTTTAAAATTGATATTCCTAGTAATCACTAAGATGTGTTTGGTTAGTAATATCAATTTTGAAATTGACAGTGAAAACAAAGCACATTATGTAATACAAGTGTTAACTTGTATCAATTTTGATATTGATACTCCAACCTCTAAAATTATCAATATCAATATTGATATAGTATCAAATTTAAAACTCTAACCAAACGGGCCATTAACCAAACTGGGCCTAAGAGTGAGGCATGCGTATCTGCAAGAAAGTTTTGACAGTCTTTGATGATTTCCTGGGTTCTTCGGGAAGGGGAGTCTAAACCAAGATTAGCATCAACACAGCTTTATCATCACTCTCTATATAGAAGAATCATTGTTTAGACCAGGCGAATGGCAAAGCCTAAAAAATGGCTAGTGGCTCGAGAACTTCTGGATGAGTGTGAAACATTGTTGATGCTTTGTATTAGGCCTGATCATCTCTACTCTCTAGTAATTAAACCCACCACATCTTTGAATCTGTCATTAGCTCCACCAACATTTGTCCTTATTGAGTTGGGAAGAGGCAGTGATTCTCAAGCTAGCTGTTTCGTAATCCCTGATATTGGGGATGGGGGGTGTTTCTTAGCCAGAAGTTAGCTTCATTGTGAAAATTGTTGATAGTTTTCTTACGATTCATCTGGGTATTTTCATAAGCACCTTTGCATATATTCTTCTGAATTCACCTCAAATGTTGCAACTTCCATGGCATTTATCTCAAGCTGCTGCCTCCATCATGAGCTGAGGACATCCAGAGAAAATGTAATTAATCGACGAAGGCTGATTGTTGGTAATAAATGTCTAAGGAGGTCCAAACTCCAAACTGGATTGCCCTAGTCCATTGGTATGTTCAATGTTTCCATACTGACAATTACCGATGTGACAGGTAGGAGATTTGTGCTTGCATCTCTTTGTAATCTCTACTGACAGATAAAACACCTCTAGTTGATTTTCATAGAATAGTTACCAATTTACTGGAAAGAAGGTTGTTTATCATACAATACAATGCCATATTTTCCTTCCAGATTGAGTTATTTAATCTGCCTGGGGGTCGGTTCTATATCTCAGGCCAAACTAGGCAGATTGGGTACCTAGTTGACCACTGATGGTAAATGGTCAATGGCCAAATGGGTCTATCTTCAATGCTACCAGGGGTAGGTGGATATTTATGCCCTGTTTGGTTCGAGTTTTATTTTTGGTACTATATCAATATTGATATTAATATTTTCAAATGTTGGAGTATCAATATCAAAAGTAATACAAGTTGACACTTGTATTACATAATATGCTTTGTCTGCACTACAAATTTTAAAATTGATACAATTAACCAAACATCTTTTAATGGTTCCTATCAATATCAATTTTAAAATTGATAGTGATAGAGATACCTAATAATGTTACCAAACAGGGCATTAGAATGGCATTTGCATATGGGTCTTCCAAGGTTTGTCTTATGGGTCGAATATTCCATTGCCCCTTGTTGATGAGCTCAGCCAGATAATATTTGGTTTCAGGTCAGTGAGTGTGTTCTGAGAGTTTACATTGAATTTTTCTACCATTACCTACCTCCCAAAATCAAGAAGTCCTTGGGAAATCTCTGCCTCTTAATATGAATTCCAAGTTTGTATTGATTATTTCGTGTTACTTTCCAGAAACTAGAATTCGGGTGTTTTGGCTTTGACCACTCTTGCTTGTTGGCTTATTTTATCATTTATATATTGCCAACTTGAGATGCAGCGCAAGGTTCATTGTTTTGAAATCTTGAATTCCTAGACCTCCTTGAAGCTTGCTACTTTCAATACGGTCCGAGCAATGGAAGTATAATTTCCTGATATCTCTAGGCTACCACAACCAGCAAGCATTTTAGAGCTGCTCTTGCCCTAAACGACAATGATTAATCTACCTTGTCAAATCCGGATGCCAAGATATCTCTCATCTTTGGAGCTAACCTGTAAAGGAAGCAGATATAGTAGTTCCATGTCCGATCCTTTTAGCTAAACGGTTAATCTATACAGATCTTATATTATAATTTGGATATTCCCCAGATTCGGAGCGGATGCGTATAATATCCTGTTAAAAATTTTAATTAAAATTTGTTTGATTAATATTTTTAATAATTTATAAAATGTAAAAATAAAATTTATAATATAGTTATTAATGTCAACCAAATATATTAGTGTATATTAAAAATATTTGAGTATGTTTTTTAATAAAATGATTTTAAATATATAATTATATATTGTCTATTACTAAACTACATATTTGGAGTGGATCTTAAATAGAGCTAGAGGGGACGCTTCGGGTAACAATCGGATAATATTCATGTCCCGATATTCTCTCTAGCGGATATCTCATAATCGGGTCAGATCAAATCGGTATAAACGGATATGGATATGAAGATACCAAATTTATATCCATCCGTTTTTTTACTGAAGCATTTTCGCATCTCCATTGACTTGCCTTCTCATACTTTTATGTTTTATCCCCCAAAAGACACATGAACGAAATGGATTGGAAAACAACTAAACTAATGGGGTCTTTGGTTGCACGATAACGGATTGGTTGCACGATAACGGAGATTTTTATTTTAATTTTTAAAAATTATAAGAAAACTTGTTAAAAGAGGTGTTTGACATCCTTCACAATTTTATGTTTTGAACGTGATTTTCTTCTTAAACAAAAAAAGAGGGTCTCACCTTTTTCTTTTTTCTTGTGATCCCCCACTTTGTTTGATTATGAATGGTTGTTACTTTTTTTTGTTATCACATCCCTCCCAACATGACAATTTTATGTCATGAGTTAGTTCACTTTTTATTTTAATTTAATTTTTTATCGTGAAAGTGTACACAAAATTATCATGCAACTAAACACCCCCACAAACTAACACTTTTTCTAGACGAGAGAGAGAAATAATTCATTCAGTCATACTCTTCTCCTGAATACAAGGATTGCTGGTGCAGGCCCATGTCGATTAAAGCAGCAGACAATGCTTCGTTCGGCAACATCTTCAATGTAAGTCGATGACTTTAGTAATATTATGGTGATATTTTTATTACCCATTATACAATAGCCATTAGTTGTTTTGTCTCTGTTCTTTTGCTCATTTTGTATTCAGAATTTCTGTTTTTTTTTTTCAAATCGGTTGTCCTGCAACACGTTCTTTCTTTTGTTTGACCAGAACTAGAAGATACTAGCACAATTCTGTTCACGACCGTTTAAGTCCTCGTCTACTTGTTTCCGTGGTCGTCGTCGCAGGAGGCACTGCTCGCGGAGCAGCTCGGCAGCAGTCCACTGTTCACCGGCGGAGCTACTGCCGCCGCCGCCCCCGCCGAGAAGCGGTGGCCCTTCTTCGTCTTCCTTGCCGGCGCCATGTTCTGTCTTCTCTCCAGCAGCGCCTGCCACCTCTTCTGCTGCCACTCCCGCCGTCTCAACATCTTCCTTTCCCGCTTCGACTACGTCGGAATCACCACCATGATCGTTTCATCCTTCTTCCCTCCCATCTACTACATCTTCCGCTGCGACCCGCACTGGCAGATGCTCTATATCGGCGCCATCTCCGTAATGGGCGCCATCGCAGCGGCCACCCTCTTCGCTCCCCACCTGTCGACGGGCGCCTTCCGCTCCTTGCGCGCGCTGCTCTTCGCTGGGATGGGCTTCTCCGGAATCGTCCCCGCCGTGCACGCGGCGGTCGTTAACTGGGACGACCCGCAGCGCCCGGAGACGCTGGCGTGGGAGGCGGCGATGGCCGGGCTGTACCTCGCGGGCGTGCTGTTCTACGTTAGCCGGGTGCCGGAGCGATGGGGCCCGGGGTGCTTCGACCTGGCCGGGCATAGCCACCAGATATTCCACTTGCTCGTCATCGCCGGCGCGCTTGCGCACTACCAGGCGGCCGTCATCCTCCTGAAGAGGCGAAGTTCTATCGGATGTACACAGGATTGAAGACTGCTCAACCAGTTGCCGGTTCTCATCTGGTCGCCATGTTGAAGACCTTGATTGGTTGTGCGAGGGGGGTAGACCAAGCTGCGTATATATATATGCTTTTGAAGCTCGTAAGGATTCCACATGTGATTATGATTGACGGGAATGAGGCATGAATGTCTACCTATCTATGTTTTTGTTGCTATAATGTTGGAGAGTAACTCTCTCCCACGCAGATATAAAAATAATAGAGCTCACTTTCACTGATGGTCCATGTGGTTAAAGTGTATAAAGGAAACAATGGCAAAAATATTCTACATGGGATTAAGTTCTTAGGGAAAAAGGGAATACATACCATTTATTCAATTCATCTGCGAATGATTTAAATCTTTTTGGCTATTAAAAATATTTTATAATGTTTGAATATTTAAATTATTAATAACTTTTACAAGCTACTACGAGCATGTGTGCTCAAAGGTCATAAAAAATATTTTTTATAAATTTTTAAATTTTTAAATAGTGGTTTTAGATTGTTACTTGCCGTGTTGTAATATGTTAAAATTTATTTTAAAATTTTTTAAATTGTAATTTTTATAAAATTTAAAGTCATTCAAAATGTAAATCTCATGGTTTTTAAAAAATAAACATCTCCACCTAAAACACATAAAATCTTGTTAGTAAAGTGTTTTATGTTTTTAAAAAATATTTACATTTTTAGAAAAAAAAGAGAGGATGTGTGTGTGTGAGAGAGAGAGAGAGAGTACTAGAGATGGTCATTTCTATTATAAAAAATAAAAAATATTTAACAATTAATATTTTAAGAGCATTCGCACGGCAAAAATATTCTTTGTAAAAATAAAATTTAAAAATTTATTAATCTTTTTTATTTTTTAAAAATATTATAAATTATTTAAATTAACATATACAAATTTTAAATTGTGGTATATGCACAACAAAAACCAGCCTCCTTCCATGATCCTATTGCAAATATTTTGTGTGGCCACCGGAACTATGTTAGTCTCCAATAAAAAGAAGTCGCAGTAACCATTTCACTCGAAGTCAGTAGGATGAGCCAACGTTAAAATAAAACGACGAGCAAGCAAAAGCCATATATTGATAATCATGTATTTTTTTTTTCATAATTAAACCACTCATTTATTAACCCACGCTAGTGCACCCAAACTTACTAACCTCCTGCAATTAGTATGATATGAAAGTAGTTAGCATTATAGATAAGTGGGCAATGCTATATGTAACAAGTTAATAATATATACACACACAATGTTAGTATTATATTTCAAGTTAGCAATATACGAGTGGGTTAGTATTACAGGTAAATAATTAGTAATACATGTACATAATTAGTGTTATATGCAACTGTAATACTCCGTATTTTTAAATAATAATAAAAAATTAGTTAATATTTAATCTTATTTTATTCCCTTCCTCCCCCTATTTATATCCTATTTTCCTCCCCCGGCATCTCCCTCATTCGAGCCCCGCGGCGCCCTTCTTTCTCCCCCGGAACCCTATTTTCCCCCCCTCCCCGGACGCGCAGCCGCCTCCCCTCGTCTTTTCTCCCTTTTTCCGCGCGCGCGCGTCCCGCGAGCGGCCGCCGTCCCCCGCCGCCCGCCGCCCGGTCCCGCCGCCCGCCGCGCGACCGTCCCGCGTGGCCGCGATCGCCACCTCGCTCGCCGGCCGCCACGTGCCCGGGGCCCGTTGCCGCCCGCGCTCGCCTCGGCCGCGCAGCCCCCGGGTGACCGCCGTCTCCGCCGCCCGGCGCCGCCCGCGTGCCGGCCGCCGCCCCGCCGTTCGCCTCCTCGTACCTCGGCCACCGCGACGCCGCCGCCGCCTCGGCCGACGCATCACCTCGTCCCGCGCCGCCCACCGCCGTTGACCGCGCGCCGCGCGCCGCCCGTCGCCGCCACGTCGGCGCGAGACGCCCCGTGGACCGCCGTGCGCCGCCTGCGCCACCCGCGCCCGCGCGAGCGCTGCCCCCGTGCGCCCGCCGTGCGCCGCTCCTCTCCCTCCCGCGCGGTATCTCTCTCCCTCTCTCTCCTATCGCCCTTTCTCCTATTATCTTCTATCAAATCCCTAGTTCATTATTCTTCTTCTACCGGCAGTTTTGAAATCACCTACCCGGCTCGGTTTTTCGTCGCCGACGCAACCGCGACAGTTTCGTCGCCAAATTCAATTTTCTTGGAATTCCGTGCGCCGTTCGCCGTTGCCGTCAAGGTAGGCGTCTCGGCTATTCTTAGCACTCTAATATTTTGATTAAACCATAAGAATCATGTTTAGATCACCAGTATTAGAAGATTGTGATTAATGGGTTGTTTTAGATTTATTAGCATGATTAGATAGAGTTTAGATTAGCTTGTTTAATCATACATGTTTAGATTGTTCTATGTCCATGATTATTCATCATATTGGATAATTATTCAATTATGCATGTTAGCATGTTAGGTATGTATTTATAGTTGAACCTAGTTAGTTTAGCATTGTTTGCATCGCGATGAACCTTAATCATGTATATTCCGATTTGATAAAAAGCCGTTGTAAGGTTTAGGCATAATAATGGTAGAGCTTAGTTTATTTTCTTTTATGTGATAGATAGTCCCGTTTTTAAGCATGTAATTGAGATGTTTAGGTTGTAGCTTGCATGATCCTATTTAGATGCATCATATGATAGACTGGTTCTGGTTTATGCTAGATTGTGGTGTGGTATGCAAATATGTGGTGCATAGAACCATGGGTGTTCATCTATGTATTTCATGTTTGAAATGCCAATCTAATGTTCATGTGTTTACTGTCTGAGTTAATTATATGCTTGCATGGTGTGGAATGTGGTTAGTGCAGTTAGCTGCATTGTGATGGAAATGTACTTCACCAGACTAAATTAGTGGCCCGTGGGCAGCGGAGGTTAGTTGAACTGGAGCATCCTTCGATCCCGAGATACCGCGGTTCATCCTAAGTACTCCCCGCCAGGGGTACTACGGGATTTAGTTACTATATGTTACTTCCTACTATATGGTAAACTGGTGCTAGTTTTGTGATGTGACCGCATTTATCTCGATGGAGCATGAAATTTACTCGCACAGTGTCTAGTTGTGTATGTTGGCATAAATGTTAGTGTCCTAGATGTGTCATTGGTTTTATGTCAAAGTTATGTGCATACCTAGAGTAGCCTCAACGTGTAGGTTATGTTGGTTTATAATGCATATAGAGTCTGGTTATCATTTGGGGTAGTTGAATGACCTTTGTAATCAATTAATTAAAGATATACAATTAGTTTACACCCTATGTATTAAATCTGATTTTTAGGCTTATTATTCTATTATACCATTAGAAATCATTATTATAATGGGGTAGTTGGGGGGTAAGTCCTACTGAGTCTGTTGTGACTCACCCCTTCCGTTGTTAATATTTTCAGGAGTGCAGGTTTAGCGCAGCAGAAGCGTAGTGGTGTTGTGGAATTCGAGGAACTAGTGGAGTATCATTCAATGTTGGTATTTAATTTGTTTAGATAGGTGTTTGTTTGTGGTGTTAATATGTTGTAAAGTTTGGAATTATTTAATTAGATTGTGAATTTTGGTATTATTTGGTTCCAGACCGATATCCTTTTCCGTTGCGTCGCCGGATTATCTTCCGCTGTGCATGTTAAAAATCCGGGTCGTGACAGCAACCATTTAGTAATATATATATATATATATATAACGGAGTTAGTGTCAAATTTAGAGTATGTTTATTTGTATTGTTAACGTTAAGATTTATTTGTATGTTTAATATGTTAAGGTTTTAATTTAACATATTTGGAGTTCGTTTTAATATGCTAGAGTTTGTTTCGATGACTAAATTTAGAATTCATCTTAACGTTTGTATGTTGTTTTAAGATATGTTTAGTCGACTGTTGTAAATGTTTATATTATATTTAAAGTATGTTTACTTGTATTGTTAGTGTTAATGTTTATTTGTATGTTTGAGATGTTAAAATGTTAATTTAACGTATTTAGAGTTTGCTTTAATATCATAGAGCACGTTTAAATTTTATTTTAATATATAAATTTAGAGTTCGTTTAGATGTTACTATGTTAGTTTAAGTTATATTTAGACTATTGTTACTGTTTATCTGTGTGTTTAGAGTTTTTTGTGCGTATTGTTAATGTTAATATTTATTTGTATATTTAAGATGTTAATGTGATAATTTAACATATTTACATTAATTAGATTATTACATTGTATGGTTAAATGTTCATGTGTTTAATTAAACATGGTTAACTTACTTAGATTTAAAATTAAACTTTAGATTCGGATTACATTTATTTATTTTTGAATATATAAACTTAGACTTTGTTTACATATTAAAATGTTGGCTCGAATTATGGTTAAAGTAGCGTTTAAATTTATTTAGATGTCGAAATGGTAGTCTGTTTAATTTAACATGGTTAGTCTGGTCTGATTTTCAAAACTTTTTGTATAATTAATCAAATATGACTTTGGATTCGGATGTTTGTGATAATATATAAATTTAGACTTCATTTGCATGTTAATATGTTAGTCTGAGGTTTGTTAGGGGTAGTGTTGAGATGTTAATGTCTTAACTTAACATATTTAAATATTTGGTGGGATGTTGTCTAATTTATGAGGTGTTTGATTGTATAACAATTTTTTGTACCCTTTCATGATAAAAAGTTGTATTAAAATAAAATATAAATTAACCAATGATAAAGATTTATCGTGTTTAATGTGACGTGATAACAAAAAAGAGTAACTGCCATGTATAATGAAACAAAATGGGAGACCACGAGATAAAAAAAAGAGATGCGACCCTCTTTTTTATCTAAGAAGAAAATCACTTTAAAAACATAAAATTGTCAAGATCACCGAGTATCTCTTTTAGCAAGTTTTATTTCAAAAACATAAAATTGTAGAAAATACTTAAATTGTCATGTAACTAAACACCCCATTAATGTAGTTAAATTAATTTTGTCTTCAAAGTATTTTATACGTTTTAAAATTACTTTACATTTGGCTACATATATAACTTTACTTAGATCATGTAAAAGAGGTGTATAAAATTTATAGATTCTTCAAGAAGCCCCATCTTAATCTTCCTCCTCCTCATCATCTTCTTGTTCTTCTCTTCTTCACCTTGATGGTTATCCTATATGATAGTTTTGACTACATGTTATGTGTTAGTTTTTCTTCGCCTATCTATTTATGCACAACAAACTATGGGTTCGTTTCAAGGAAGGTGGGGTCGGGAGTCGGGACCGGGTCGGTTTGGGGCCAAACCGACCCGGGTCGGCCGGGGTCGCAACCCGGGTCGGCCGGGGTCGCGACCCGGGTCGGCCCGGGTCGCAAAAAATAATAATAAAAAATTCAAAATGGGGTCGGGGTCTTGGGGTCACGACCGGGTCGGTCGGCCCCAAAACCGACCCGGTCGGGTCCGGGTCGCGACCCGGCGAACCATGGTTCGTTTGGTTGCATGGAAAAGAAAAAACATTGAAAATATTTTACGCCGAATTAACTTTTCACGGAAAAATACATCCATACGTTTTATTTGGTAGATCCGAAAACAATTTTCTTAAAATGTTTCTTTTACAGTAATTTGAAGGAAAACCAAAAACATGTTCTGTTTCGTGATTCTATCATTAATTTTAAAAATATGATTTGATATTTAATTTCACTTCATCATTTTTATAAACATATAATAATTCTATATAAGTTTACAAATTATATATAAGATTTTTTTTCTTATGATATAATATTGACGTGAAAACTGCATAAACTTTGAATTGATTAATTTTTATAATTTTAACAACTTAAAGACTTAAAATTAAAATTATTATTTAATAAAATATTATTTAGAGATCATGATTAAAATTTTTAAAGATATAACTAAATATAGGTATGTTTATTTAATTTGGCCAATAATTGTTCTGCCTTGGGCGTTGTCTCCGGAAAATGACATACATCGCATGGCAGCGGACGCCAAAATCTAAGTTTTACGTGGTCAACCGAAAGTATTTTCCAGTATTCTAAATTGGAGGGAATGTCTCCCTCTTTTTTGCCTAAATCGGTATGGCGCCATCAGTATTGTAAAGAATTTTCCGTTTGAAGTTAATAGATACTCTATTTTGTTTGTTCTTCAAAAAAAAACGAAAGTATTTTCAATTGACAATGTATATTACTCACAACCAAATAATCATGCTATTGAACTTTTCGGGAAAATCTACTACGCCACTCAATTTTACGGGGATCCAAATAGAACACCCTATGTTCACATATTATTATGATAGTTATGAGAAGGTTCCAAGTGAGATGTCGGATTAGCTATATTCTTATGATTACAAATTTAGTTATCCTATATTCTATATCTATTCATAGTTACAAAATTTAGTTATCCTATATTCTTATGATTTACAAATTGTATGTATCCGAGTTACATGTTCTATCACTCATATATTATATGTGTAGATTGTATGAATTATATGTGGTATGTATGATTATATGAGTTACAAGTTCTAAGAATCATATGTTCAAGTTGGATGCACTTGTGAATCGGACGTTAGTGCAAAAAATACATTAATTGACCGAACGATGTTTTACTCAATATATTATATTTTTCAGTTTTAATAATCATGCTTTATGTTCTTTTTTTTCCTTCAATATGCTTGGTGCTCATTCTCAATTACCAAAAGAAGATCTCCAATTATGATGGCTTTTAACAACAAGAGATATAAGTATTCTGTAAGGATCTCCTTGATATATGATTGATTTGGAGTTAAACTTTGTGAACCCATTGTTAGTGCAAAAGTTTGTTAATGGGGTGTTTGGTTGCATGGGAGTTTTTTATTTTAATTTCTAAAATTTGTAAGAAAATTTGTCAAAAAAAAACGTGTTCGGCAACCTTGACAATTTTATATTTTGAATGTGATTTTCTTCTTAAATAAAAAAAGAGTCTCACCTCTTTATTTTTTCTTGTGGTCCCCCACTTTATTTTGTCATGAATGGTAGTTACTATTTTTTGTTATCACATCCCTCCAAACATGATAATTTTACGTAATGAGTTGATTCACTTTTTATTTTAATATAATTTTTTATCGCGAAAGTGTACAAAAAATTATCACGTAACCAAACACCCCATAAGTTATTAACGGTCAAATATTTTGTCGCTCGATAAATTATTATTTCCCAATTATGATGCGTTTCAACAAGAAAAGATAGAAATATTCAGCAAGTGCCTGTTTGGTACATGATCAGAGTTTTTGTTTTTGTTTTTGTTATGAATTTATGTGTTTGTAACAAAATTTGTCAAAAGAGCTTCAACTATTATAATTTTTTTAAAGACATTATCTGCATATTCGGATAGGAACGAAAATTTAATTTTAAAATATTAATATTTTGGATTATCCTTTTCAAATCACGTATTTTGATTAATTTTGATGGACATTTCGGATCCAAGCGCTCTGACATCGGAGTAATCGGATCCGGTACTGGAGTCGGTGCTTCGTTCTTCTTCTTTCGCCGAGCAAAACCCTAGCGGCCTAAAACTGTAATATTTTCCGACCGTCTTCCGCGTCGACGCTATCCGAAGCTCCGTAGAAGCTGCTTCTTCGCTTAATTCTGGCCTCCTGCCCTCCGGGGCCTGGCCGCCGGCGAAGCGACTGCAGCAGCCATGTACCTGTACAGCCTAACTCTGCAGCGCGCCACTGGGGTGGTCTGCGCTGTAAACGGCAGCTTCGTTGGGGGGAAGACCCAGGAAATCGCCGTGGCCCGTGGCAAGACCCTAGAGCTCCTCCGGCCCGACGATTCCGGTCGCATTCAGACCCTTCACTCCGTCGACGTCTTTGGTGCTATTCGCTCCCTTTGCCAGTTTCGCCTCACCGGATCCCAGAAGGATTACCTTGTTGTTGGCTCAGATTCCGGCCGTCTCGTCATTCTCGAGTACAACACCACGGCTGCCCGCTTCGACAAGGTTCACCAGGAGACTTTCGGCAAGTCCGGATGCCGCCGCATCGTCCCTGGCCAGTACCTTGCCGTCGACCCCAAGGGCCGCGCCGTCATGATCGCTGCCTGCGAGAAGCAGAAGCTCGTCTACGTCCTCAATCGGGACGCCGCGGCCCGCCTCACCATCTCCTCCCCCCTAGAGGCCCACAAGAGCCATGTCATCTGCTATTCTGTCACCGGCGTCGACTGTGGTTTCGACAACCCCATCTTTGCCGCCGTGGAGCTCGATTACTCCGAGGCTGACCAGGATCCCACCGGCCAAGCCGCCGCTGATGCCCAAAAACACCTCACATTCTATGAGCTCGACCTCGGTTTGAACCACGTCTCTAGGAAGTGGTCCGAGCCCGTTGACAACGGCGCCAACCTCCTTGTAACCGTTCCCGGAGGCGGTGACGGCCCCGGCGGTGTCCTTGTATGCGCCGAGAACTTTGTCATCTACAAGAATCAGGGCCATCCAGATGTCCGCGCTGTGATTCCTCGTCGTGCCGACCTCCCCGCCGAAAGGGGCGTACTTGTTGTTTCGGCCGCCACTCACCGCCAGAAGAGCCTGTTCTTTTTCCTGCTTCAGACTGAGTACGGCGACGTCTTCAAGGTGACGCTGGAGCACGAGGGCAGCGAGCGCGTCACTGAGTTGAAGATCAAGTACTTCGATACGATTCCAGTCACGTCCGCGATGTGTGTTCTTAGGACAGGGTTCCTGTTTGCTGCTTCCGAGTTCGGGAACCATGCTCTGTACCAGTTCCAGTCCATAGGTGACGGCCCCGATGTGGAGGCTTCCTCGGCTACTTTAATGGAGACAGAGGAGGGGTTTCAACCGGTTTTCTTCCAGCCCCGGCCTCTTAAGAACCTTGTGCGAATTGACCAGGTAGAGAGCCTTATGCCCATGATGGATATGAAGGTTATGAACCTGTTTGAAGAGGAGACGCCACAGATCTTTGCGCTGTGCGGAAGAGGTCCCCGCTCGTCGCTTCGAATACTTCGACCAGGCCTAGCGATCAGTGAGATGGCTGTGTCTCAACTGCCCGGTACACCCAGTGCTGTTTGGACTGTCAAGAAAAATGTAAGCGATGAGTTTGATGCGTATATCGTTGTATCATTCACCAACGCCACCCTTGTGCTCTCCATTGGTGAGACTGTTGAGGAAGTTAGTGATAGTGGATTTCTTGACACCACACCATCTCTTGCTGTCTCCTTGCTCGGTGAAGACTCATTGATGCAGGTTCATCCAAATGGCATTAGGCATATCAGGGAGGATGGGCGTATAAATGAGTGGAAGACGCCCGGCAAGAAGACCATTGTCAAGGTTGGCTCAAACAGGCAGCAAGTTGTGATCGCACTGAGTGGAGGGGAGCTTATCTATTTTGAAATGGACATAACAGGCCAGCTTATTGAAGTGGAGAAACATGAGATGCCGGGGGATGTAGCTTGTTTGGACATTGCTCCAGTTCCAGAGGGTAGACAGAGATCTCGGTTTCTTGCTGTTGGTTCATATGACAATACCATAAGAATACTGTCACTAGACCCTGATGATTGTATGCAGATATTAAGTGTTCAGAGTGTGTCTTCACCTCCGGAGTCTCTGCTGTTACTTGAGGTCAAGGCATCAACTGGGGGAGAGGATGGTGCAGACCACCCTGCCAGTGTGTTCCTCAATGCTGGGCTTCAAAATGGTGTACTTTTCAGGACTGTAGTAGACATGGTCACTGGTCAACTTTCCGATACCCGGTCTCGTTTTCTGGGTCTTAAACCCCCCAAACTTTTTTCAACTATGGTCAGAGGCCGCCAAGCAATGCTCTGTTTGTCTAGTCGCCCTTGGCTTGGATATATCCATCAGGGACGTTTTTTGTTGACACCCCTATCTTATGAGACCCTTGAATATGCAGCTTCATTCTCATCTGATCAGTGTGCTGAAGGTGTTGTAGCAGTTGCTGGAGAAGCATTGAGGGTTTTTACAATTGAACGTCTTGGAGAGACATTCAATGAGACTGTCATTCCCTTAAGATATACACCTAGGAAGTTTGTGCTTGTGCCTAAGAAGAAGCACTTGGTTATAGTTGAAAGTGATCAAGGTGCTTTCACAGCCCAAGACAGAGAGGAGTATAAGAAGGAGTGCTTTGAAGCTGCAGGTATGGGTAACAATGGAACTGCAAACAATGTAGACAAGATGGAGAATGGTGGCAGTGGGGACAATGATGAAGATAAAGACCCTCTCTCTGACGAGCAATATGGCTACCCAAAGGCTGTGTCTGACAAGTGGGTATCTTGCATCAGGGTTCTTGATCCAAGAACAGCTGAGACAACATCTGTTTTAGAGCTTCAGGATAATGAGGCAGCATTTAGTGTTTGCACTGTGAATTTCCATGACAAGGAACATGGGACTCTTTTGGCTGTTGGCTCGGCTAAAGGACTGCAATTTTGGCCCAAGAAAAGCTTGTCTGCCGGGTTTATTCACATTTATAGGTTTGTGGATGAAGGAAAAAGCCTTGAACTCTTGCATAAGACCCAGGTAGATGGGGTACCACTTGCACTCTGTTCATTCCAGGGGAGGCTTCTTGCTGGTATTGGATCTGTTCTAAGATTGTATGACCTAGGCAAGAGGAGGTTGCTGAGAAAATGTGAAAATAAGCTCTTTCCAAACACCATTATGTCTATTCATACGTATCGAGACAGGATTTATGTTGGAGATATTCAAGAGGTACTGATTTGTTTTTCTTTTTGGTATTTGTTGATCTCTTTTGATGATGCTTCACATGCATCGCCGTGTGCAGTGTGTTTTTGTTTTGTATAATATAACTATTCCGTGTTCTACAATTCTATTATTGCTCATAGTTTTTCTCATGCTTTATGAAGAAGAAGCATGCTTGATACTTTTTAATTCATGTCAGGATTTTCTTGCTATTACTTTTAAATCAGTTGCATATTCAAGTATGATATATGCAATGCCCACATGCTCTGCAACATGTTTGGTTCAGATGATTCTTGGTGATTGTTGACAACTTTGTTTATTTGTTTTCCCCCACATCTTATGTATTATTCTTTTTGACATTGTGAACACCTTTCAATCAAGTACTATGTTATCAAAGGTGGCTGAGGCAATCCTTTAGACAACGAGACGAGGTGAGGCATCCCTTCTCTACCTCAACTTGGCCTGAATTATGTAGGTGATTGCTTCTACCACCACCGCCACCACAGCTGAGATGGAAATTTCTGATGCCTTTGGGACCTCAGACACCTTAAAGTAGGTCCTAAAGCACTGTTACGGAGCAGTGGGTGGTTGCCCCATGGCAGCTCTTACCGGTCGGATCTCGGGATCTGATTCTCCCACATTGAACAAAGCACTATGGGGATTCCAAAACTTATGTTTTCTGATTCCCCCTACCTGTTTGCTATTTTTTTTTCTGAAGATGGCAATTCAATAATTCAATAATTAATGGGAAATAAAAGTATTACATGATGGAAGAGTGGTAAAAGGTAAAAGGATCACTATCGAGATGGTAATAGACTTCCAGTTTGATATTGGGTAAGGTAATAGGATCCCTGGACCTGTGATAGGTCCTGGCCCCCACCAAAGGCTGCGATGGGGAATGGTCTTTGGCAACCTGTCATGCTCCAGCCCTTACCTGTCACTGGTAGCTCTGGAATGGTACTCTCATAGTTGTCAAGGTGACAAAGTGACCAATCGTCTTTTTACTGTTTAGGTGACGAAGTGTCTACTTAAGTGGTGCTTAAGCGGTAGCCAATATGACTAGTTGTGGTGAGCGGCCAGCCCACCAAATATAAACAAAAAATTCTAGCATTGAAGCATATATAAACATAAAATGTATATGTAAATAGAAAAATAAAAAATGTCTTACAAAATATTTTTGACATTCTTCTTTAATGAAATATGCAAACTATTTATTCACAACTTGAAACATGCAATCAAATTTTGCTAATATAAAAATATAGCAAGTAAATAACAATGATAAAAAAACATATTCAATAGTACATAGAAAGATAAAAAGTGGTACTAATACAAAACAATTAAACATGTCTAACAAAATAGACCCAATAAGAAATATCCAAATCTGCCTTTGCAGATCCAGTTAGCTTAAGCAGCCGCTTTACCACTTAAGCGTCCCAAAGTGGACACTTTCTTGTGGTGGAGAAAAGCGGGCACTTTAGCTTGCCCGGACCGGCACTTATGGTATTGCTTTGACAACACTAGGTACTCTAGAACCTCCTCTGAGCAACCCACCTTTTATCATATCTATTTGAGTTTTCCTCTGCTGCCTAAGATGGTTGCCTCGGGCATTTGTGGCCAGTCGACCCCTTCCTTTCATAAGGCACTACATGCCTATGATAACATTATGCCATCTAATTTGCTTTAACTTAGGTGTCTCACATCTCTCACATTTTGTCATTTAATGCAAAAACAAACTCTTCCCAAACTTATGCCTATTCATACATATTGAGATATGATTTTAATTGGAGATATCCAAGAGGTACTGATTTGTTTTTCTTTTTGGTATTTGTTAATCTTTTTTGATGATGTTTGATGCACACTGTCATGTGAAGCAAGAAATGCTATCTCGCATCTCAGTTTCGTCCAGGGAGATTGGATAGAATAGATCTCTGGAAAATTTTGGGAGCTTGGACTTCAAAAATGTTAGTTCAAGTGCATAGTGTAAAATAACATTATAATATTTTCAAAGGAAACACGACAACTAAGAAAACCCATATTAGAATACAAGGATCTGATTGTTAATAATAGGGGATGTATGATCCTGAATCAGATGTAGGTTTTATCTGGAGAGATGTGGAGTACAGATGTCTAAGATGTCTCACTGAAACCTCAAGAGATTGGTGTGACATCTTAGATCACTCATGTATCAATGTGTATATAGTCATATAGAAATGTTAATTTAAGAACATAGCAAAAAATGGTATAACAACACCTAGATAAGGCTTTAAATGGTTGCAACAATAGTGTTGGCAACAAGTAAAACAAACATAACAAGGTCATCAAAAACTGAAATAATAATAAAAATGAGGATAATAGGAGCATTAGACAATTTGCATCGATATGGAGTTGAAGTTAAGGGTCACAATAGGTGGTGGAAATAAACGATTAAAGGTATTTGTATAGATATCATCGTATCATTGATCTCATTTTTGTAGGCATTATTTCTTGGTTAGAATGAGAGGTATTGCATTCCATGATGTAAAGTATGTTTAATTTGATGTCAGAATTTTCTTGGCTATATTTTTTAAATCAGTTGCATATTTCATTATGATATACATAGTACCTGCTTGTTATCCATAGTTGTCAAGGCGCCCGCCTAGGCGGCAAGGCGCCTTTCCAAGGGCGCCTTGCCAGGGCGCCTTGTCTGGGGCCAAAAAGGCGCCCAAGGCGCCAGCCTAGGCGCCCAAGGCGCTCAGGCAAGGCGCCTTGGGTATTTTTACATCATTAAAAAAAGTTTTTGAGGGGTTTTTCTCTCTTGATACCCACAAGGGACACTTATTTAATGATAGTTTGAATATATTAATATATTGTATTATCACTTATACTACCATACATATTTAACATTTATGATTATAAACATATATTATATACTTAATTAAGTTCTTTTTCAGGTCTTTCTTCTCTCTCTTTGTCTCACTTATACTATTACATACTTTTTTGGGTTCCCCCATGATACCCACAGGCCGATCCGCGACTACTCTGCGCTCCCCCCATTTAATAATATTATAACAATATTTTACCATCACTTATACTATTTCACATATATAAATTTTATAATCATAAATAAGTTATATACTTAAATTTTTTAAAAATTTATTTAACTTTCTTCTCTTTCACACACTGTGGACACCAAAAAATTTTCAATTAAATCAAATTGAATACACGTTGGTTACCACTTTGTGAGGGAAATGGCCCAAAGTTGATATTCATCGGCCAAACCCAATAAGGGTTATTTTAAATCCAATTTAATGCACCCTTTACACATCCTCAAGGACTGAGCTTAGTCCCGAGACAGGCCCAATACAATAAGCCCGGTCTAGGCCAATCTACGTCAACAACAATATCCTCGAGAAGGCTGCGATTGGCGCACCAACAAAGTCTCCTATGCATGGAAGGATTGGTCTTGGCAAGGGAGGGATCGAAAGAGGTTCGGAAATCCGATTTCTTCCGGAATGGCCGTATGAGGAAGCTTTCCATATTCGAAAGGATTCCGATATCCTTCGGGATTAGGGGGTGGCCGGTTGTGGTAAGCCCCGAGTACGTCCTCGGAGCGGGACGATCTCCCGCGCGGAAGAGGAAACCCCGAAGCCTAGTAAAAGCATGGCATCCGGCGGCCTGTCGAGAAGAAGAAGAAGCCACGGCCAAGAGGAGAGAGACCCCGAGGGGGAGCCATCGAGAGACCAAGAGAAGGAGAGGAGACAGTAAGCTCACCGGAGTCGTCTTCCCCCTACGCCGTTGCCCCCAAGCCCACAGGTCCGTCCGAAAGCCTCTACGGAAGCTGCCTTCGTCGAAGGCCACGCCGGAAGTTGCGGGAGCCGTCGCCAGAGCCCTCTCCTGAAGTCGCCGTCACCGGAGCCCTCTCCCGAAGCCGGAGCCGTCGCCGGAACCCCCTGTCGAGGCCGCCGATGCCAGAACCCCCTCTGGGAGCTGCCGGAGCCGTCGCCGGAGCCCTCTCCCGAAGCTGGAGCCGTCGCCGGAGCCCGCTCCCGAAGCCGGAGCCGTCGCCTGCTTCCGCCGGAGAGCTCCGCGGTGCCGCCGTCTGGTCGGGAGGGAGAGAAGGCCGTCATTTTTTCATTTTTTTCCCAACCTACGTCCACGCTGGCGCATGAACAGGGGAAGAGGAGGCGCGCGCGTCCGTCGGCTCCGATTTTGACCCCAAGTCAAAATTGGGGTGGGGCCCACCCAGAAAAAAGAAAGCAAAAAAAAGAAGAAAAAGGCCGCGGCCGCAGCCGCGGCCAGGCGCGCGCGCCGCAGGAAGAAGGGGAGGTTGACCCGACGTCAACCCATGGTGGGGCCCACCAATGAAAGAGGCTTAAAAAAAGAAAGGAAGGGGAAAAAGGAGAGGATGGGCTGCGAACAGGATCCAAAGAGGGCCCAATAAAGATTAATTCTTCTTAAAAGACACCATCAATTAAAAAATAAATAAAAATGCACCTAATTAATTGAACAAACCGAGGCGAGCATCCGGCCGGCTAAAAACCCGCCTCATGGTCTCGCATAACTTAAAAGAATGAAAATAAATGGGAAAGCAATAGGCCGGCTTTAAGCACGCCTATTGACCCATAATTCAAAAATCAAAATAAAATAAACAATAAACAGAAATTAAATAACAATTCACTTAATTATTTAACAAACCGAGACGAGCATCCGGCCGGCTAAAAACCCACCTCATGGTCTTGGCTTAATTTAAAAGAATACAAAACAAATAGGGAAAGCAATGGGCCGGCTTTAAGCACGCTCCTTGACCCTTTAAGGTGGACATACAAAGGTCTGTTTAAAAGACCCCAATGTCTTACCATGCCCCAAGAGGGAGTTACTTACCCATTATGCCATGGGAGGGCTGTGCATGATGGTTCATAAGTGGGGGATGCCCATAAGTCTATCAAGACCGGGTTCATGCCGCCCATGAAATGACAAGTTCATCAAGAACTCAAGAGACCGGATTGCTGGTCAAGTTGTAATCATGTCTCATATTGAGAGAAATAATGAACTCATGTTCGGTGCACGGACTTATGTTACAAGGAGAGGACTGCACCATGACATTTTGGAAGGCAAGGCAATAAAAAAAATCTGAAAATACAACCCGTAAAAATCTGAAATATACCCCTGGAATTAAAATTGAAAATGTGCCTGTTAATCCACATAGCTCGAACAGACCAAGTCAACTTTTCCAAATAAAAACAAACCAATTTCTCAAACCAAATCCCCAAATCAAAACACCCTCAAACAAATCACAAACTTAATTAGATTCATAAACAAGAAATCTGGAGAATCTGAATCTGCAATCTTTGAGAAATGCAGAATCTGAACTCTGAGGTCTAAAAGCTGAAACTCAATTTAATGTGCAGAATCTACAAGAAAACTGAAATCTGCAGGGGGATCCGAACTAAAAATTCTGCAATCTGAACTTGAAGGTTCAAATCTGAATTTCGAAGTTTCAAAATCTGAGCTTTATAAGAACATTGTAATCATGGAATTTACAGGTCCGTTCCAAACCTGAGCCTCCTAAACTTAGATCAGAGCAAGTCAGAAACTGATACACAATTAGATAGTCCCAAACCAAACTCAATTCCAATTCAGTCCAATCCAAATCAATCAAATTCAAACTCAATCAAATCAACTCAAATGCAAATTAAATCAAACTCAGATCAAGTTTAAAATCAATCAACCCGACTCAAATTGAATTCCCCAAATCAAACAAAATTCAACTGAATTCTAACAAATTTAATTAAACAAACTCAACTCAAATCAATTTTAACCAAAACCAAACTGAAGTTTAAATAATTCAATTCCAACAAAATTCATTTCAAACAAAATCCAAAAATCAATTTCAACCCAAACTAAAAACAATTCAACCAATCAAATTCAACTCAAACTAAATTCAACTCAATCAAAATCAAACCAACAAATTTAATTCAACCAATTTAATTCAAATCAAATCCAAACTAAGATTGAGTGCTTGCATTCCATCAAATTTCATGGGATTGTTTTCTCCTATGTCCATACGTGTGTGAATGCTTATTTGGTGGATGTATGTTTTCTATTTTCATGGATTGCTATGACGCTTAATCAAGGGTATTCGAGTTATCTCGATGTAATTAACGTCGGATCTTCGCACCATCCGACGGGGAGAGGTCAAAACAAATTTTCAAAGAACCTAACAACCTCAACATATAATTTTGACCCTAGCTAGTACTTTTATGAAATATCATCTATTTTTTTACAAAGTCAATGCTAAGGTCTAATCAAATCAAATTCAAATTCAAAAGGAAAATGAATTTCCAAAACAAAAGATATCAAATCTTTTGAGATTTCGAGGTTACATCACACACACATCATATTTACTTATGTGCATTGATAAAACACTCATATTCAATTATAACATAACAAATATAATTATATTTATGTTTTTTTATATATAACAACCTCCCGACTTAGCTTTCCTTGAATACCGCCTTGACCGCCTAGGCGACGCCTAAGCGGCCGCCTTGTTGCCTAAGCGGAATCGGTACCCTTCAACACCTTGGGCGCCTTGTCGCCTTGACAACTATGATGTTATCTGCAGCATGTTTAGTTCAAATGCTTTTCAGTAATTGTTACGACTTTGGTTTATGTTTTTTTCCACTTATGTATTATTCTCCTCATCATTGTCAACATCTTCCGATCAAGAAGCAATATTTTGTTACATCAAGAGTATGTTAGAAATATTTCATTTTGCTTTCTTTTTGGAGGATATGATGCTTATATTGGGTGTTGCAATCAGGAGGTTGGCTTAGGACCTTCAGAAAACCTTTAGCTGATAACTGAAGGTCCTGACTGTCTGGCTGTCTCCTTTACCTGTCAAATCTCATCTCTAGTATCATTTTGCAAGGAATAAATTGAGATTTTCATAGTGTCGAGTGCTTCCCATGTGGGATTTTGGAGGTATCCCTTTGAGTTTACATTGAGACGAAAATGCTGTCTGCATGCATGCAGATGAAATATTTATTATATTGGATAGTTAAGTGGAGTATTGCATGATTATGCTTCTGGGAGGTGACCTCAACAAGTCTCCAGAGTAACAAAAAGCGAGGGCTAAACTTTGAGAGAAATTCAAAAAGTATGCTACCAGTTGCATGTGCAAAATTTCAGAGATGGGGACTGGAGTCCCAACTACCTAGAAAAATTCACCTTCAATTGAATGAGTATTTAATTTAGGGGAAATTAAACGGAAACGTCTATTAACTTCAACCTTTGTTTAATACTTGTATGTTTATAAACCAACTTCACCCAGTTGGTTCACATCTTTGTGGGTGGGCACAAGGAAGCAGTGGTTTGTGTGTCTCTTTGCTAGGTGGAGGTGTACCTGTAGACGTAGATTGCGGGATGGGGATGAGCTGATTCCTGGATCGTATTGGCCCTTGTCGATTCTATTTTCGCCCGGAGGGGCGATCTAGGATCAAGGATGGCCATCTCGCATCTCGATTTTATCTCGGAGAGATTGAAGAGGAGATCTCAGAGAGAGATATTGAAAAAATCTCAGGAGATTGGATGTCGAAAATGTCAATTAAAGCACATGTGTAAGTGTAAAATGTTATGTAATCTTTTCAAAAGGGGCAAGAGAACTGGTATTCAATATCAAAATAAGCTAATAGAGAATTAGAAGACTGTTGGCACCTCAAAATCTCACAAAAATTGAAAGGACGTCTGTAGAAAACAGTTTGTTCGAAAAAAAAAAAGAGGAACAGAGAGGAGGGAGCTGGGTAGTCGCGACCAAGATAGCCCAATGAAGCTAGCTATCCACAGATGGCCCAAATGCTGGCCCATTTGTGCTCTTCTCGTATGACAGGCCCGTTCAAGAGAAATCCACGTCAGAAAATAAATAAATAAATAAATGAAGAGGAGCGATCGGACAGGGAAGGAGATCGACTCCCCATCGGACTCTCCCCCGGAGCCAATGCTAGAGATGGCAAGGGACTGCCATAAGAAGGCATAGGAGGATAAGAAGGGAAGGGGGGGTCGATCCCATAAAATCCGGGATTGCTCCGAGTCCTCCTCGTAGCCGCAACCCCAATTTTGGGAGGTTCCCGGCGCAGGAAGGATACGATAGAAGCCTATAAAAACCCGGCCTTCTCCTTGGCTGAGGAGGCGCGGGAACAGGCCCCAGGGAGAGTCACAGAGAGGCGGAGAGACAGAGAGAGCAAGACGAGAAGAGAAACGCCGAGAGAGAGAATAGAGGGTTACCGCGGAGCTGTGTATCCCTTGCAAGCACGCCGCACGTCCCTGCTTCTCCTTCCCACAGTGTAGGCGGGTCGATTATCTCCTCCGAGTGGTGTTGCCGTCTGTTCTTCAAGCCGTCGCGAGCTCCCTCCACACCAGGGTGCCCATCAAGCCCTCAATCACCGCCGGAAGCCCCCACCGGCAGCCGTAGTCATCGTCGAGCCCTCCTCCGGCAGCCGCAGCCGTCGCCGCGACCTCCTCGCGCCTCCGCCGCAAGCGCCATTCCGTAGTCGGGTGAACAGTGGAGGCCTCGGGGTTTATTTTCCCCGACTTACATCCACGGTGGATGTATAAAGAGGAAGGGGGGGGGCCCGTTGGTAAAAAAAAAGGGGGAAAAGAGAAAAAAGAGCCGTGAAGAGGCGCCAGTCGCGTGAGCTGCGTGCGTAGGTGGCCGAGTGAAGAAAGTTGACCCGGGGGTCAACAAACGGTGGGGCCCACCCTTGAAGGATGTTAAAAAAAAAGAAGAGGAAAAAGAAGGAGAAGGCAGCCAATGGGCTGTGCGCCCGAAGGCTAAAGGCCCATTATCCTTCGGTGAACAGTGCTCCGACAGGGGCTAAATTTTTTTTTTAAAAGGCACAATCAAGTGAAAAATTAAATAAAAATCCATTAACTAATTTCACAAACCGAGGCGAGCATCTGGCCAGCTAAAAACCCGCCACATGGTCTCGGCATAACTTAAAAGAATCAAAATAAATGGGAAAGCAATAGGCCGGCTTCAAGCACGCCTCTTGACCCATAATTTAAAAACTAAATAAAATAAACAACAAACAGAAATTAAATAAAAATCCATTAATTAATTCAACAAACCGAGGCGAGCATCTGGCCGGCTAAAAACCCGCCACATGGTCTTGACTAAACTTAAAAGAATTTGTGGGTCGGTTCTAAACCTTCCCCTTAACTTTTTGAGGTGGACATACAAAGGTCTATTGAAAAGACCCCAATGTCTTATCATGCCCCAAGAGGGAGCTACTTACCCATTATGCCATGGGAAGGTCAGTGTACGATCAACATGCCGATATGCCAAACTATGAGCTAATGAGGTTCATGAGGTATGAGATGAGTCCCCACAAGCTTATCAAAAGCCGGGTGTGCTCAATCTCAAATCAGTGAGTTGATTGCCCACAAGCTTGTCAAAAGCCGGGTATATTCAATCTCAAAACAGTGAGGGATGCCCATAAGTCTATCAAAGACCGGGTATTTTCCATCTCATTAAACAGATTCCATGTTCATCAAGGACTCAAGGGAGGCCTGATTTCAGGTCATTCAAACTGTAAGAATCATGTCTCGTGTTGAGAGATCAAATAAATGAAGGGTTCATGTTCGGTACACAAATTGATGTCACGAGGAGAAAACAGTCCCTGCCGGAATGAGTGAATGCAAGCACATTAAAAATTGAACATAAGTCTGAAATTTCAATAAAAAACAAAAAAACATTTAAAAAATCTGAAAATCATGTTAAGAATCGAATGCTGAGGACCTGCCTGGCTCAAAACAAATCAGAGCTGACCCAAATCAGAACAGACCCAAGTTGAATCTGAAAATTCTGAACCTGAACTAAATATGAAATCTGTCAACCTGTAAAATCAAAAACCGAAAATCAGAACTGAAATTTTCTGAAATCTGAAATCACATCTAAAATCCAGAGATTAAAAATCTGAAAATCTGAGCTTAATCCACATAAAAATCTGAAATCTGCAGGGATCCGAACTAAAAAAATCTGCAATCTGGAAATTGAAGCTTCAACAAAGAAAAATCTGAATCTGAACTCCACATTTCTGAAATCTGAAACATACAACAAAGAACTGGAAATCCGTAAAAAAAATCAGGGTCTTAAAATCTGAACAGAGGTCTGAAATCTGAAGTTTGGAGCATAGAAGTTTGAAAATCAGAGGCCGGAAGCCAAGATGTACAAACCAGAAAATCTGAGGTTGTAAAAAAAATTCTGCAAGAGTCTAGACCTGAAAATTTTGGAACGTACAGAATCTGTAGGGAATCCAAAATCTGAATTGTGAAAATCTGAATCGGTAAAAATCTGTAAGAATCTTCAAATCTGAAACGTGCAGTCTGAAACATTTAAAAATCTGAAGTCTGGACTTAAAACATACAAAATCTGCAAGTTTGAACTTCACATTTAACATGAGAGGTCGAAACCTGTAAAATTGCGGAATCCACAATCGGGTCAAATTTAAGAACCTGCAGAATGTGAAATCTAAAGTCTGCCAAGTCTGAAGTCAGATCACTTAAATCTGAAATTTAAAACTGAAGATAATTCACTGAAACTCAACCTAATTAAAATTAAACTCAAAACAAATTCAAATTCAAACAAAATTCAAATCAAACCCAAATTTCCCAAACAAACAAATTTGATTTAAAACAAACCGAATTCAAAAGTTGAGCCCAAATCTCATTTAAAATCAAGCAATAAATAAATTGTTTTCTAACTCAAACCAAATTTAAATCAACAAACAAATTAAACTCATTCCAACCAAACTTAAATCAAACTCAAACCCAAATCAATTTATAAATTTGAAAGTTGCATAAAATGTCAAATTCACCCCAAAATCAATTAAATCCAACTCAACAGATCTAATTTCAACCCAAACTAAAAGCAATTCAACCAATTAAATTCAACTCAAACTAAATCAAAATTCAAACCAACAAATTCAATTCAATTCAATTCAAATCAAATTCAAACTAAAATTGAGTGCTTGCATTCCACCAATCTTATGGGATTGTTTTCTCCTATGTCCATATGTGTGTGAATGTTTATTGTGGATGCATGTTTTCTGTTCCAATGGATTGCTATGACGATTAATCAAGGGTATTCGAGTTATCTCGATGTAATTAACGTCGGATCTTCGCACCATCCGACGGGGAGAGGTCAAAACAAATTTCAAAGAACCTAACAACCTCAACATATAATTTCGACCCTAGTTAGTACTTTTATAGAATACCATCTATTTTCCTAAGAAGTCAATACTAAGGTCTAACCAAATCTAATTCAAATTCAAAAGGAAAATGAATTTCCAAAAACAAAAAGAAACAAAATTTTTAGATTTTGAGGTTACATCAAAGACATACAATGGATCTCGTCACACATAAGTTTCATATTGAGCACTAAGGAGAGGGGAGCTTTTTGAAACCTCTAGAGTTATGTCTTGGGTCAATTGTACACATATATAGTCATAAAAAATATTAAGTTATAAAATTTAATTAGACATAATGCCTAAATGAATCTTTGGATAGATTTCATAATAAAGTTGGCAATATATGAAACAAACTTAATAAGGCCATCTAACTAAATATCAATAAAAACTAGAATGATAGAGAATATATATGATATAGGTAGTTTATTAATATGGAGCTAAGAAGTTAGGGGTAGTAATAGGCGGAAGAAATTAAGGGACCAGAGATACTGTATAGATATCTTCGTTTCGGCAATCTCATTTTTCTGATGCGTGGAGAGAGATTCCCGAGAGATCGCATTCTATGTCTAGGATAAAATCCCAGAGGAATTGGTCGAAACCAGCTGACTCGGGACTGGAATCGGGCAATTCAACTGATTCCGGTCCGATCCGATTCTGGCTAATTGGTCACCAAAATCACTCCTAGGCTGGGCGAATCAGGCTCCAGCTGACGCTGTGGCGGCTGTGCTGCTTCAGCCTTCTTCCCCGCCCTATTGGGTGGGGATGGATAATCACCGGATCCACCATATCGGGTCCATCAAACCCAATATTGGAAGGATCCAAGTTTTACCCGGTCTGTTGGACCCAGTCGGGTGGGCCATGGCTGGGAAGATGCCGAGGTCGTCATTTCGGCCCTATTTTAAGGCCGAAATCAGCCCCAGGCTTTTATTCTGTATTTTTCCTCGTTTTTAGGTTCTTTTAAAGAACCGATCTGGAAGTATTCCAGGTTAGTTTTGCTTTTAGAAAGTTGGCCTGATTCCAATTCTGCAATCATTGCTTGGAGCCTCATTTATGAGTCAATGACCCAGAGAAAAAAAAAATTGTCTTTGCCTTGTATAGGGCCTGCTTTAAGGCTGACTGTCTTTACTTAAGCTTGAAACACGTACTTATCTGCAACTTGTGCTCCTGGCCTGTCAACCGTGAGGACATTGGGCAAGGATGAGAAAGGTGCTCAGACAATTCTTTGGAGGGTGACCAAAAGTGGTCCTAATCGTATACAAGTTAAACAAGAAGTGTTCTTTCAGCTCTTAACTCATTTGCAGTACTTTGGTCGATTATACTAAACATTTTTCTTTTTCATACCGCAATAATTTCTTGCTCAAATGCTGGTATAACAGGCATGGAATGCGATCTCCCGAGAATCTCTCGAGATCTCCCGAGAATCTCTTTTTTTTCACACGTCCGAGAAACGAGATCGCCGAGACGAGAATATCCTTATAATATCTTTGGTACCTTGATCTCCTTTGCCTATTACTATTCCTAACTTGTTAGATGACCTTAAGTTTGATTCATATATTTTCAATTTTATTATGGAATCCATACAAGTATTTATCTAAATATTATTGTTTGATAAAATTTTATAACTTAATATTTTTATGACTAAAGATGTACAATTGACCCAAGATGTCATCAATCTTCTATGTTCTATCCATATTGTTTAAGATGAAGTTTTAGTCTAACATAATATCTCTTATATGTCTCATGTTAATAATAGTTCACCATTTCTGTATTACACTTTTAATTCTCTCATATCTTATTTTGATGTTTATTATGAATTCTCTTGTTCTTTTTAAAGAGATTACATAACATTTTACATCTAAACATGTTCATTGATTGTTATTTTCAAGATCCAATCTCTTTAGATTTTTTCGAGATCTCTTCTATTCAGTATCTATGAGATCAATCTAGATGCAAAATGGCAATTCTTGAGTAAGACATACCCTATATAAATGAAATCCGAGATCTGATCTCCCGAGATTTTTCCGAGAATCTCACGAGATCTCTTCTCTTTCACCCTTCCGAGATGAAGCCGAGATCCGAGATGGCAATCCTTGATAACAGGGAATATCATTTATATACTTCAGTGGTCTTTATTAGTTTGCCATCTTTTTTTCCATTTATGTTTTTCTTCCTTGCGTGGGAATTTGGAAAGGCAGGTTAATTACCTCATATATTAAGCTGGTTGTAGTAAAGAATTGGGTGGCCATATACAATGTTTGATAGTTATGCTTCATTTATTCCCTATTCTCAAAAAAAAATTTCTTTATAAAGTGCCATAATATGACCTGTTCTGCCTATAATGTCTTAAATGGCTCTTTTGATGGTATTAATCCAGATGTTTTTTGTTACTCTTTTTTTTTTTGATGATAGCAGAGTGGTCTCAGCCACCCGCTCGTAGACGCCCGATAGGCGTTCACGCCCGATAGGCATTCGAGGCCGGGATCAAACTCCGGTGAAACCCCCCACAGTGGGGGGGGTGATGTCCACTCGGCTACTCGCCGGGGACATGTTTTTTGTTACTCACCATCCTCAATTTGTTGTTTCTTTACAAATCCAAAGTTTGGACCTCGTTCCATGTTGACCTGCCAACAATTCAAACTATTTAGATGAAGACCTTGTGTTGTATTTGAACTTGTTTTGCCTTATGAGTGGAAGGTTGTTTAGACCTGTCATATCATTAATTTGTCTTATTATTTTTATTTTTTAAGATTTTAAGATACATAAAACATTGTCTCAAATTAAACAGTTGCATGTACTTGGGCGTGTGATGATTCAGTTGTCACTGTCAGGCTTTCTGTGTTGTCTTATTTTTCTCTTTTTAAATATTTCTTTCTGTCAGTTATAAAGCTAGAATGATGCAACTTTATGTTTTACACTTCATTCTGTGGAACCTTGAGTAAAGGGTTCTGATGGATTTACACTACATTTTTTCATCTGGATGCTCGCTTCTTAATTGTATACTGAAATGGTACTGCTGGTGCACCAGAAGGTATGCAAAATTGCTGGTTGGCTCCTGCCAGAGGAATCATCGTATCTTTATTCACCTTTTTAATTGGAGCTTCCTTGGTTCTACATTTAATGCCTGAACCATCTCAATATCCATCTTTTCAAATTGTCTTCAAAAATATTGTTTTGTTGTAAATTAAGTGAATGTCAAAGGGGAAAAGAGAAGGAAGTTAACTTGGATTGAGTGATATTATCTCAAGTATTCAACTTAAATATCTTGATTCAACTATACTAAATGATAGACAATTTGATAAGAACATTAACCATAATATTAATGCATGATGAAAAAAAAAAGTCCTACATGATTAAAATTTAAAAGTGTTTTTGAAATAAGACAATTTAGATGGATGTGTACTAGGATTGAAACAAGTGGACACCGATTGAAATAACCAATCTGAGTTGGATGCCCCTCGAGCGTGGCTTGTTTATTTTTACTCAAGCTTGAGCTCAGCTTGTTTATACATGATGAGGAAACTCCTATTTGAATTGGTATGTTCAAGTTTCACTTGTTAAGCTACTAACATTTACTTGATTTAGTCAATTTTAAGGTAAGTTAAATAAGAACTTGACTTAAGCTCAGTGCAAGCTCGAGCTGAGCATGTGCTTGTTTACGAATTTACGAATCTCGAACTTGTGCTTAAAAATATTTTTACAAAGTTACTAACTTTTATTTAACTTTTTTATGTTTTCTATCAATACAATATAATCTTCAAACATCGTTCACCGTTGCATATCATCGTATCCTTTGTTAATTCATTCATAGCTAGTGCAAAAAAAATAACTTATTACATATCCTTAATGAGAAGTCTATTGAAATATAAAACTTTTTGTTTTCACTTTAATTGGGCAAACATTGCTCTGTCATACATGTCTCTCGTCCCTTGTGATATTGCATTATCTTTTGCTCCAATATCCACCACAAAACATTTATTGCCCGTTTGACACCAAATTTTTTTTGGGATAAAACAGGTTTATCCCCAAGTTAATCTCATACCAAATAATCCCTTACTGTATCATAAGTTTTTTCATAGTTGTCATGGCGACAAAGTGACCAAGTGTCCTTTTACCACTTAAGTGGTAAAACTAATTGGGTGGTCTGTGGTTGGCTCACCAAATACAACAAAACAGTAAGACATAAATAGATATAAATTTTATCATTTCACTCAAATAATCAATAAACTGATGAGACAACTTGAAAAATATAATTTATATGTAAATCAATAAAGCCCCAAAGGGAAAAAGATTGACCATATGCTGAAGAAATATTGTTATCAAAAATTCAAGCACACTGTATGCTCAAACACTCCATACAAGTCAGAGATACTCACATGTGTGTTCAAACAATTGATATACTTACTAGTTTTTAATATATAGGTCCTTTACTTACCGGATCTAATTAGCGGGTCTTGGATCTTGTATGTAAACTAAGCAGACAAAGTGCTTGCTTTGAGTGCTTTACCACTTAGAGTGCCCAAGTTGGGCACTTTTTTGCATCTTGATAAAGCGGACCTCCATTGGTAGCATAAAAATCACTTTGGTGAGCGGCGCGTGACACCTATGAGTTTTTTTAAGTCAATAGACACAATTGGTATACTTATCTTCATTTTGATAATTTTTTATTAAACTTCTAATTAGAAAAATAAATAATAAATAATCAAGTGATGAGAACATGCTACTAGTATTTGGCTCACTTTGGGAGTTAACTGGAAGTGGCGTTTCAAAGACAAAATTTTGGGCTTCACTATTTTTGTGATTGGTTGCAACTCCTCTACCAGATGAGTTGTCACTCTCCTTTGCTATTCTATTTTTTCCTTTTCTACTTTGTTCTGTAGTGTTACTCCTTTTCTGCATTAATAAAATCATGGTCTGTTTTTTTTTTGACCATCTTCAAAAAAAAACATGCCGAGGTAGGAAACCATTCTAGTGGACTGGAGGGGAAATAACTGTTACAACTGCATGCATGCGCTTTACATTAGCTACGGTGATGTTATTTTCTGAATTTTGGACAATTTTGAACCTTTGCCTGTTGTAAGATATTTTCATATATTTCTTGTCTTTTGTGATTTCACATTTAACTACGCTTATGTACATGGTTGTCACCCTGGGATAAGCAAAACGTCTATCGTTTAATTTATTGTGCACTTTTTATTTTGAGGCAATGGTGATTAACCATTGGGCTGCTTCTCTGCAGTCGTTCCATTACTGCAAATACAGAAGGGATGAAAATCAACTATACATCTTTGCGGACGACTGTGTCCCTAGGTGGCTTACAGCATCAAACCACATTGATTTTGATACAATGGCTGGTGCAGACAAGTTCGGGAATTTGTATTTTGTTCGTCTTTCACAAGATGTATCTGACGAGATTGAAGAGGATCCAACAGGTGGCAAGATAAAGTGGGAACAGGGGAGATTGAACGGTGCTCCCAACAAAGTAGAAGAGATTGTGCAGTTTCATATTGGTGATGTTGTCACTTGTTTGCAGAAGGCATCTCTAATACCCGGAGGTGGTGAATGTCTTATATATGGAACGGTAATGGGAAGCCTTGGGGCTTTGCTTCCATTTACTTCCCGAGAGGATGTAGACTTCTTTTCCCACCTGGAGATGCACTTGCGACAAGAACATCCACCATTGTGTGGAAGGGATCACATGGCATATAGATCTGCATATTTCCCTGTGAAGGTAATACTCTATATTATTCAAGCTGGTAAGATAGTACTAGCGCTTCTTTTAGTCCGCTGGGAAACTCAAAACTGGTGGCTGTTTTTATGCACTGCTGCTCTCTTGCGGTTAAAACCATTTTCTCTAGGATGCTTTTTTTTTGCTTGTCTGTGGGTGCTGAGTCGGATGCCCTGTCTCTTAATCCATGTGGTATCAATCTGGCAGTATTCAGTTGACTCGTTCTTCTTTACGTTGCTACTGACAAAATGCAACTTTACTGCTTTATTTTGCAGGATGTGATCGATGGCGACCTCTGTGAACAATTCCCATCCCTGTCTCCTGATTTGCAGAGGAAGATTGCAGATGAACTTGACAGGACACCGGGAGAGATTCTGAAGAAGCTGGAGGACATCCGTAACAAGATAATCTAAGAATTCGAGGATCTACCCGCTGTCAGGTCAATGCCCTAGTGCCTTCTTGTCGGACTTGTCGAAGAGGGGGCCTTCAAAGCTGGTATTGTGTTAGCTTTACGTTGGAATCGAGAAGAAAGGTCGAGTAAAATGTAAATCATTCAACTTTTCTTGCCTTACTGGTGAGATCACCGGAACAGGTGCCTGCAGCCGTTTGTCGATCCAGGCGATGACTACCATTAACATCTAGATCTCCTTTGGTCTCAAGAGTTGGCCCAGCGTAGTGTGCAACTTCAAAGGATTTTTTAAAGCATGTACCATGTACGGTAGGATCCTCAGGTCGTCATTTCTTTTCTGATCACGGTGTAATACTGGATGTAATCGTCACTACTTGAATGAGTATCGTATTACCGCTTATCCTGATTACCCAGTTCAATTGGAAGAAGCGTTGATGGATTGTGGTCAGGTCCTTTGCCCCCCCCCGCTCCCTTTCTTAGTTAAGTTTCTTCTGTCTTGTGCCTTTTTTGGTCAGGTACCAGAGTTTCTTGTGGCTTTGGAATTTTGTGCCTGTGATGTGCTTGCCTGTATCATAGTTTGACACTTTGACTAGAACACTACTCAAGCAGCATGGTAATCGAGGGTTCATTTGGATACACTTTTGAGTTACGGGTGAATTGTGTGGTCTTCGGAAACTCTTTACGAAGCTTGTTAATATTAAAGTACACTCCTTAATAGGGTGTTTGCTTTCATGAGAAAATATGTTTATACAAAAAAAATTATGAGAAATTTGTCAAAGATAACCCTTCAAGAATCATGTTATAATATGGTTTTATGGAGAATTTTGACATTCACTGTCTTCTGTCTTACGGTATTTTATTTTCTAACCAAATATGACTAATTTAAAATTTTAGTTATCTTAGAGCCTGTTTTGATTCTCTCTTAAACATGTATGAGTACTAAATTACACACTAGATGGTGTCAATTCTAATGTTGGTATCTAAATGTCATGTTGAGAGTGATATAATATCTACGGATGTCCTGATTTGGTTTGATTTAGTTTTCTGGGATTCTTCCTGAAACCAAACCATTGATTTGGTTCAAATCATATTTTAATATATATATATAGAATTTATGTCATTATATAATTTCATTTGGTTGTTATAAATCATATTCTATTAAAATGTAGTGTATACATTTGTGCATTTCATTAGTTTTGTCTTCAAAACTTTTAAAATAAGTATATTTTTATTAGAAAACATATTTAAGTTAATTTGATTTATTTGGTTTACTAGTCTTAGATATCAAACCAAACATATTGGTAGTTCATGTTAAACAGAACCAAAGTATTGATTCATTTTGATTTTTTTTTGGTTTGAACTCAATAGTGAACATTCCTAACTATATCAAATGTAATATCGATGCCAAATGTCCTTATGGAGTGTTTGGTTGCATGGTATATTAAATTTTTGTTAAACTTTTATGTTTTTTGTGACAAAACTATTTAAAAGAGGTGTTTGGCAAGCATTATAATTTTATATTTGCAGAGAGATTTTCTTCTTGGACAAAAAAGAGATGATTTTCTATTGCGTTTCCCTTGTGATCTCTCACCATTTCATGGTTATACATGGTTCCCTCCCTTTATGCTATCTTATCTCTTCAAGTATGACAATGTTGTATACCTCAAGCCATCTTAGATTTTATTTACATTTAAACATTTGTCACGAAGATGTATGAAAGTGTATAAAAGATTGTTGTGCAACCAAATACCCCTACGGATTTTCCTTTTAATGTAGTATTTTATCACAAAAGTGTATAAAAGATTACTATGATTAAACGATTTATTTGATTTCTTTATCTTTCTACCATTGTTGATGGTAAAACAATAAGATGGAAATGGAAGCCAAGGTGGAATTTGGCTCTAATCTCTGATCCCAATTGCCAAGTGCTTCCTATCCCAACTTGTTTTTGGTTGTACGAGAAATTGAGTTTTTTTTATGATCTTTTGTTTTCTTAACAAAACCTGTTAAAAGAAATGTTTAACAACTATTACACATTTATGTTTTAAAAGTATTTTCTTCTTGGACAAAAAAGAGATGAGACTCTTTTTGTATCTTGTGATCCTTCCCATCTTTTGGTTATACATGGCTCTTATTCTTTTTTGTTATCATATTTTCATGAACATGACAATTTTATGTCATTGACTAACTTACACTTTATTTTAATATATTTTTTTATCATTAAAATAAATAAAAAATTATCGTGCAATCAAACATCGAGCAAGCGACTTTCGATATTTAGAAAATTGACAAAAAACTATCATATTTTCAGCTATTTAAGAAAAAAGGATTATTTCAGCATTAGAAAATATTTTGAAAAAATTTAATTAGTAATTGCCAACTCATCCAAACAATAGCCTAGAAACAATAAATACTTCAAAACGTGCAATGATGAGATTTATAAGATGTTTGATTGCACAATAAAATTTTGTGCACTTCCATGATAGAAAGTTGTATTAAAATAAGGTGTAAAGTTTGAAAATGTGATAACAAAAAAAGAGTGGGAGCATATAAGACCGAAAGTGGTAGAGACCACTAGACAAAAAAAGGTTCACATCATTTTTTGTCCAAGAAATTAATCTCTTTAAGAAAATTAAATTATAATGGTTGCCCAACACCTCCTTCAACAAGTTTTCTTAAAAACATAAATTGCAACAAAAAACTCAATTTATCATGCAATAAAACATCCGTAGAATTTCATTTGTTCACACATTAGCTATCCTGGTTTAATATCCTTATTCTATTTTTTCTTATCATTGAAAGCAAACATGACCTTCCACCTGTTCTTGTTTCTCCGTGCCTGTTATGGCGTTTTATAAATTAACTTTTAAAGTAATTATGGATTCCATTTTGCCAGTGAGAACCGGTGAGTCTTGTACTCGACCATTTCCTCATCAATAATATTCAAATATTTTTAATCTTCCAAATTGTTCAATAACTTTATATCCTTAGTTCATGAAATGCAATATGAATAAGAATAGCATGCTATCACTACAGCGAGTAGGCTTTTTTCACATCTTGAAAATAAAGAAATATTCATCTTATCCATGAGGCACAATCTCAATCTTGCTTGCTATTCATAGTTGGATAAATCTAAATATCTTTGCATGTGTCTTCACCATCATAACCAAAGCTCTAGTGTCACACAAAAGCCCCATTCACCAACAAAAATTTTCACCTTGGACTTGACAACTAGTAGGGTAGAAAAGTGCCTTTGTTTGTGGTTCTTTCAAGAATGCTCAACATGAGTTGTGCCAGGGAACATTTTTGATATGGAGGTACATTAGTTGTTTGATAGGCCTTAATGTACCACTCACCTCAGATTTGGACAGAGATATATGAATTTAGACTGTTTACTTTAATATCTTAATTAACCTCAAAGTATCTCATATATCTTAAAAAACTTCTTAAAAATAGATTATATGGTTTAGCCTTTTATTTTATAGACTTAATCTATTTATTGAAGATGGAAGCAACATATATATAATGTATCTTTAAGCAAATACTAAATTAATTGATATATAAAGATAATAGTCAAATTTCAAGTATTTTTTATCACAAACTAAGAGATTAGACATGAAATTAAGAGTTTATATTGTTGGATTAAGCTAAAACAAATTCCATCTACTATTGAATCTACATTAAGATCTATCCAGGGAAAAACACAAGTCATTTAACTTTTAGCTTTATTCTTTTTGACATCATCTTTGCGCTGCTCTCTTGCCTAAACATTTTTATTTTAATTGGGGGGGGGGGGTTGTTTGCATGCATGATACACTGAGTTTTTGTTACAAAAATATGTTTTTATGACAAAATTTGTTAAAAAAGGTGTTTCATAATCATTACAAATTTATGTTTTTAAAGAGATTTATTTGTTGAGCAATACAAGTTGAGAAACCCTTTTTTTATCTTGTGATCCCCCATCCTCCATTGGTTACACATTGTTCCCACTCCCTTTTGTCATCACATCTTCTTAAATATGACAATTTTTATGTCATCCGCTAACTTGTGTTGGGTAGCATAAGAAACTTTTATACATGCTCATGATAAAAATTATCATGTTTCGATAAATGAGATAACAAAAATGAGTGGGAGCACCAAAAGACGATCTCACCTATTTTTTCCAATTAAAAATATCTCAAAAATATAAAATTTTAATTATTGTCAAACACCTCTTTTAACAAGTTTTATTGCAAAAATTTAAAATTGTAATAAAAACTCAACACTCTCATTAGATTTTATTTCAATATAATTTTTTATTGTGAAAATTATAAGAAAAACTCAATTGATCATGCAACCAAACACCCTCTATAAGCGTTATATCTTATATTCTACTTATTACCATATAACAAACATGAAGAGTCCACAACTTTGTTATCACCCAACTCATCATTTAATATAGAGGTTAGCATATAACCGTGGAGAAGATGACATCTTCATGTTTCTCCAAAGAAAGTAATTTATCTTTCAGACATTAGCTAGGTTCAAACTCTTGCAAGCACATAGTCAAAGGGCATATACACATTTGTTGGTCCCATAAGCTATTTTTAAATTCCCGGTATTACTTGAGCCAGATGGTGAGCCTATTACATTATTATCCGTGACACCTTTAAAATATCGTAGTTACATCTTTATATAATGACCTATCTTTGGCAGTTTACGTATTTTGAGATCACGGATATTTTTTTATAAAATATTGTAAGGTGCTTGGTGGCATGGTAAACCATGTTTTCTCTATAAAAATATATTTTATTTGTCAAAAAGATATCCCCTTTTATAATGTAGTATTTATACTTGTGTTACATTTTACTTTAGTCTAAAATTTATCATGCCAATTTATTTGCAATCAAACTCTTCATATTAGAATGACACCGATCTTTCTTTGCAAAGAGTCTCGGTAGATATAAAAATGATTTTAAAACATATTCAACCTCTAATAAAATATTTGATTGCAAAATATTATTCATATTTTGTGTCAAAAATATATATTAAAATAAAATGTATGTTACTTTAAGACAAAAGGGTGAGGGATCACTAATGGGCTGTTTGGTTGCATGAAAAGGAAGGTTTTTGTTTTAATTTTTAAAAATTGTAAGAAAACTTGTTAAAAGAGGTGTTTGGTAACCATGATAATTTTATGTTTTAAAAGTGATTTTCTTCTTAAACAAAAAAGAGGGTCTTACCTCTTTCTTTTTTCTTGTGGTCCCCCACTTTGTTTGGTCATGTGTGGTAGTTACTCTTTTTTGTAATCACATCCCTCCAAACATGATAATTTTATGTCATGAGTTGGTTCACTTTTTATTTTAATACAATTTTTTATCATGAAAGTGTACAAAAAATTATCATGCAACCAAACACCCCATAAGAAAAGAAGAGAAAGGTTCACATCTTTTTCTATCCAAGAAGAAACTCTCCGTAAAATAATAATTTTTTATCATGATTTCAAAACACCCTTATCAACATGCCAGCTAAACTAGTTGTGTTAATCTTAACGTACATCATGATTTCGTAATATTACTTGCTTAAGTAACTACCTCATGATTACTGACATACATAGCTATTATTTTATTTGATTTTATTATCACATTATACAGTTGGCAATTGGGATCAAAGATATGAACTTTATTTTGATATTTTCTCTTTTCCGCATCAAAACAATCTTGTTACTTTTCTATTAATCTCGTGAGGCTTTCTAGTTGGGAAAACATTTCTACTTTCGCACAATTTTCAACTAGTTTTTTTCGCCACAATTACCATCATAATAGTTAGGTAAATTTTTTGTTTTATTTTTTACTGTTCTATTTTCAATATCATATCAAATGAAAACTTCTTAAATTGTACAGCCGCTAAGATATATACAGAAACTATAAGATGAAATAAATATTTATATCAGGTTTAGCGCAGTAGAAGCTTGGTGGTATGAACTCCAAGGAATAATTTGAGCGGTTATTGTGCAATTTAGACCGGTATATGAATGCTTAGATTGAATTTTTATTACGTGATTTGTGATAAATGGTTAGTGTTAGAACTGTGAACTGGGACCCATGTCTTCGAGTTTTTCCCAAATCGATGTGTTTTTGGGAGTTGTTTCCCCGGTTACGTCGCCGAATTGTTTTCCATTGTGCAGGTTGAAATCCAGGTCGTGACAATTTAGCTAGAAGATAATCTTTTGTCTAAAAGCATGTATAGGATGAACTAATTTATGATGTTGCTATTGATTATTAATGAAATATTAATTGGAATTTCACAACGTTTCTAGCTTTTATACTTTGTTGGTTTGACCAATGGAGCAAACATTAATTGATGGGACAAGGATTTGTAATTAACTTGTAGTTAGCTGTTAGCTAGTAACTAGTATAGGTAGTTGAATGTAAGATGTAATATAATTAATTATGAAATAAACCATTTGATTAAAAGTATACTTTCAATATTATTTATTATACCAACATATAAATAGAAATAACATGATATGGATGATTTGATGTAATTCATTAATTGCATCTCATAAGATGACTTGGTGGGCAATTGATTGTGCTGTTTTTAGTCAATATGTTAGTGCAATATTATGATATTGTTAGTTACTTTTCGAAGGAATAAGGGCATAAACATTTTACTATTTAAGTTAGGCCAGCATTGTTACAACGAATAATCATTTGGGTTTTTCTCCAGTTAATTATTTTTTATAAATTAATGACAAATAATGCTTCAATAAATCATTTAAACTCCACCGGTATTTTATAATTAACTTACTACTTTTATACCTAAAATTTTTAACCTCTATAAAGTTCAAACAAACTCAAGGACACCTTGCACAAAAGTGTCTGGGACCTATTTTAACAAATATAAATATTCTATGCCTAAATTTTTATATTGTATTTTTTATATTATAGTATACTTATTATATTTTTATAAAATTATACTAACTATATGTGTATTTTTATTTAACCTTAAAAAACATCTTTCTTTTTGATAAAATTATTTCAGGAACAAGTCATTGATTGCATGAATCAAGCAACCTAAGAATAAGTGAAATAAATTTTAATATTTCGTATTTATATTTTGATATATATATTAGGACATTTTTGGGTATCAAATCACTTAACTTGTTGTCTTTCTTGAAATTGGAAATAATATGCCATGCGGTTATAAAGATGAAAACCCAAAACAAAATAGGTGCACCACTATTTTTTAATCCTTTTATTTGACCACCCAAAAGTTCTTTTTTCTTTAGATGATAACAACGGTGTAAATGGATGAAATGCAAGGAAATACTTGATCCAGAAACAAAAAAAAAACGAAAAGAAAAGTGAAAGCCGAAACATTAATTAAAAAGCCATTTCTTCGCTTCTAACGACACGTGCGCCTCCGCAGGATTGGCCGGGATAAGTCCTTCGGCATTAACTAGGAAGGATCTAAAATTTAAAAAAAACGAGATCTTCCGTCCGTAAATAAAATTGTAAATGTACCCACAAGTGGCATGAGGGATATTTACCCGAAAACGCCGGGGGTAAACTGGTATTTTGCCGTTTTCTTATGCGCCGCTTTCCCTCCAACGCGGCCGTCCTTACCCTTCTTCGGACAACTGTCATCTCCTTCCCTCTCTGTTCTCATCTTCTCCGCCGGTGCCGATGGGCGACTGTCAGCTCCGTTCCACCCCCGGCGCGGGCATTGGTGGATAAACTGCCGACCATCTCCCGTCGCTTCTCCGTGCTGGTTGGCAACTACTCTCTCCCTCTCGTTCTCTGTGTATCTTCTATGTGTGCTCGTCATTAGCCTTCCATCTAGGTCATCGATCATCATGCCCCTTCCAAAAACGGCTCGATCTTTAAATTTCTCTAGGATTTCCTCACTCCCAGAAGCCGCCAGCGTGCACTTAAATAGCAAGGAACAGATGTTCAGCGCCTCCTTTCCTCCATCTCCGTCCATAGCCCCAGCAGAACCTTGTGGCACTCGTCGTCCTCTATGGAGCGACGATCATCCGTTCGAAGGTTGTCCTGCTCCGACGTGCCCATCCAGCTCCGGCGATCCTCCGACTTATCCGCCACCGAGCCTCCCCGCCGTTCCTTTGGAAACCATCCGGCGGCGCCTAGTCGCCGTTCCCGCTTGGCCGATCCTTCATGCTCCTCCATTTCTTCCGCCCGAGCTGCATCTGCCGGTCCAACTTCCATGGCCCATGCGTCCAATGCGTCAAGTTCTTCTTTATCAGGGAATAAGATCCAATCTTTGGGTGGAAAGTCCAGCGTCCTTCTCCCTAGGGCTGCCTCATTGCGTCCCCAGCTGGTCTTGGCGAGTGGTGGTGGTGACATAAATTCCGAGCTTTCTTTAGATGATCATCTTTACGATGCAGACAATTCCTCTGGCGGCCAGAGCACTGACCTTGATGCTCAGCCCTTGTTCTCCTCCCTTTCTACCAGAGTCAAGTCCTGCGATGTCTACATTGGCACGTCCAGCCATGAGCCTTCACTGATCCGCTTTGCGAATTGGTTGATTGCTGAGCTTCAGCTATGTGGAGTGATGTGCTTTGCGTCAGATAGAAGCAGGTATACTGATTCTCATGCACACTGTGTGGCTAGAGAAGCGATCAATTCTGCTAGTTTTGGAATTTTATTTGTCACTACGAAGACTTTCTCGAACCCCTATGGGATGGAAGAGCTCAAGTTGTTCTTGGAAAGGAGGAACTTGATGGTTGTATTTTTTGGGTTGCGCCAGGAAGAATGCATTGCCAGGGACATCATTGAGAGAAGAGGAGAACTGTGGCAACAGGAGGGTGGTTTCCTTTGGGAAATGTATGGTGGTTTAGAACGTGAGTGGAAGGATGCAGTGAACAGGCTGTCATCCCTGGACTGCAAGCTCGAGGCTCATGCTAACAACTGGAGGAACTGCATCATGGATGCTGTTGCCATTGTGGGTAAGTGGCTTAGGAGGAGTGCCATCATCGAGAAGGTGATGAAATGGAAGGAATCAGCTGCATGTAGTGAAATCCCTTTTTCTCGAAATAATAACTTTGTTGGCAGGGAAAAGGAGCTTCTGGAGCTTGAACTAATTCTATTTGGGTATATTGAAGAGGATGAACGTCCAGAGATAAGAATCAGAAGGTCGTTTGAGAGGGGCCTGGTTATGAGAAATGATGGTGGTATACAATATTTAGATCTGAAGGGAAAGGAGAAGGAACCACTTATGTGGAAGGGTTCAGCTGATGAGAGAGAAAATAATGGCAGGAAGGCAGCTGATAGAGCTGAGGCAGTATCATCCACAGAAAGGCTTTACAAGAAGGGTATTGCATGCATCCATGGTGAGTCAGGTATTGGCAAGACTGAGCTAATATTAGAATTTGCGTACAAGTTTGCTCAGAGATATAAGAGGGTTTTCTGGATAGGTGGCGAGGCAAGATATCTTCGTAAGAATTACTTGAACTTACTATCAGTTCTTGGGATTGACTTGGGAATTGAGGGTGCATGTTTTCCAGATGGACGTAGGTTGAAGGGTTTTGAGTGGATAGAAGAGAGAGCAATTTATTGTGTAAAAAAAGAATTAATGCGCAACATTCCTTTCCTAATTGTGATTGATAACTTGGAAGGTGAAAATGACTGGTGGGACCAGAAGAATTTACGAGATATTCTTCCTCCTTTAGGTGGGGAGACCCATGTCGTCATCTCCACTCGGTTATCTCATGTAATGGATATTGAACCCATGAAACTACTGTATTTGTCTGCTGCAGAAGCTCTGATGCTGATGAAAGGAAACTTAGGTTATCTGCCAAGAGAAGAAGTTTCTGCTCTTAAGGCCATTGAAGAAAAAGTTGGCAGAATTCCCGCAGGTCTTGCAATTGTCCGGGCAATCCTTTCTGAGATGTCAATCAGGCCAACAAAACTTCTGGATGCCATCCGATGTATTCGCTGTAGGGATCTTGCATGGATTGGTGGGCAAGATCCAATATTAAGATATAACCCAGGCATGGTCCAGCTCTTAGATTTCTGCTTTGCAATTTTTGATATCATGGGCAGTCATGGCAGTTTTGCATCACAGTTGGTTGAAGCATGTGGCTGGTTTGCTCCTTCACCCATCCCAGTCAATCTCTTAGTTGCAGCCGCATCTTTAATCAGGCAGAATCATGAGAATGACAAGACAGTGAAAAGATGGCTACAAATAGTACCTTGCATGCGTGTGCCTCAGCCCAAACAACTGGAAGTTAAAGCAATAGATATACTGGTCAGGCTTCAGGTAGCGAAATTCAGCACAAACAATGGGTTTATCCATTTTCATGATATGATTAGGCTGTATGCAAGGAAAAGAGGAAGCTCCAGAGCTTCTCATGCATTGGTCCAGGCAATTAGCCATTTTGGATCTCCAGATCTTCACTCTGAACACATATGGGCAGCATCATTTCTGTTATTTAACTTTGGCTCAGATCCAGCTGTTGTTCGTTTGGAGGTCCAAGAACTCATAGTTTTCATTAGGAAATGTATTCTTCCTCTGGCTTGGTTTACATCTACTATTACCTTTAGACGTGCTGCTGCCTTGGAACTTTTACAACAGGCCGTCAAAGCACTGGAAGCTGCAAGGCCTCCTCAAGTTTTGCTGCCAAGTGCACTGGAAAAAGCTTCACGTTGGAGGCTTTTCAAGGAACGATCAAGCATGAAAATTGATTCTCATATTTATGACGAATTTATTGCCTTGCAAGTCACTCTACTTGAAACAATAGCAAAGTTGAGCGGTACAGGCCCTACAACTTGCACTGCAGGTTCTGCAATTTATGATGCCGGCTCTACAAGTGATCGTCATTAGATAATGCGTTTCTACCAATAAATGTTAAGAAATTTATGTCGCCCTTGTATGTGAAGACTCTGTGAAACTTAAATGCAGCCGCACAACAATAAATGTGTTTTGATCCATGATAACTCTGAGCAGCCTTCTCTGTCTTATTTATGAACCCTAGTTTTCATTCCTAAAATATCGGCGAAGAACCTTCGTAACTTTTTTTTTTGTTTCAACAGCCTGTTTTCTTTATTAGGCTTGTGGCATGAGCTTTATTGTTGTTTTTTCTCTGTGCAAAGCTTTTCCATGTATTATTGAGAAAAGTTGTATTGTTCATCATGGGCTTGAAATTCTGGCTGTATTTGCTATATGTTCTTGCATATGCATATCTAACAACTTTGACAATGAAGTTCCACAGTATAGTTAATAAACAGTATCCAATCGTCATAGCTTTGACAAAACGAAGTTCCATATTTTGGTTTAATGGACAGGCATTACTTCGCATTTATTTTATTATGGTTGACAACCCATGCTGTGGAATCGTATTTGGACTCCATGCTCACTCATACATGTGTAACTGCAGGAGCCAGCATTCATGGTGGACGTTGATTTTTTGAAGGTGGTAAAGAACGACAATTCATTAATTCAAAAGGGTGAAAAGAGGGTTACAAAAGGATAAAAAAATAAAACAATTGAAAAAAAATGCGAAAGAAAGCTACCGAGCAAGTAGAAGACTAAATGACTACAAATAAAGATATTTTCACTTAATGAAGTCCTTGCTAACAACAATCCAAATAGAGTGAGACTTGAAGTATGCAAAAGTCCACACCAAAGAAACCATATGCTGCAAAAGACTTGTTGGATCTTCAAAGATGTCACTAAAAACTCTTCTATTATGAACCAATTAAATAGACCACAAGAAGCCGGAAGAACAATCTTTCACACAACCAGAATGTCACTCCACGGATTTAGGCTATCCCAAAGAAGCAATAAAGAATGCACGTCTCTAGACTCAACTCATCGTAACTTCTATCTTTGAATAAAGCTTGCCATAAGGTGACTAGAATGCAAAACCTCAAGAAATATCCTTCAAAAAGCACAAGTAGCTGATGGAATTGAAAAAATTCTTTGGATCAGTGATCTTGTTGGGAGCCTCTATCTGTAGAATTTTCAGAGGGAAAAGCTAACTCTAAGTGGAATAGCCGGGTGCCACACAACTCTCCATGTTCCCACCCTCGCCAATTTAATCTTTGACATGCTAATTTCACAGAAAAGATGTTCCCTCCTCCACATATGAGCAGGAATTGTCTTTGGTTATGTAAACTGCCTGTTTCACTCTGTATAAAGAGCAAAACAGTAGCAGCAAAAGAACAAAGAAAAGCATAAGTCTTGTGTTCAATACTCCTCATTTATGTTTTTCTTGTCTTCTATTTTTTATGAGATAAAATCAGAGAGAAAGTTATACAATGTAAAGGGTTTTGAGTTTGAGAGCTTCTCCTTCTTTTGTACTTTATTCCCATACAGTGAAAATTGTTCACTTTTGTATGTGGACATGGGATGACACATCGAACCACATAAATCTTGTACTGTTTGACTTTGTTATTATATCAGTATTATCCAACGTAATTGTCAACAATTATAGACCGTTACAATGTGTTTGCTTTTATCTTCAAATCTGCCAGAATCTGTATTTACTTTGCTTACATTTCTTTTGCGTGTGATTCATGGACTGTGATAGAAATAGTGTTTGTGATACAGATAAAGCCTTCTTTACATCACCTTTTCTAACATGATACACAGTTGCATTTATTATTGAAGATTGATGTCCATATTGACAATGTACGTTTCACAGGGGCCAGCAATGATGTTGGATAGTGTAGTCAGGTTTTAAGCTGATGTGCTTTTGTCCTGTCCAAACTGTCTGATAGTTTCAGGTTTTAAGCATCTTGGATCTCTCATTTTATAGGAGGAACTTGCTATGCTTTATGAGTTTTTTCTTGTATGCTATTTTTTTACCATCTTGGTAGAAGAATTCCTTCCTGTCTTTTTTTTCTTATTTTTTATGTTGTAATCTTTTGTTCTTTATTTTATTTCAATAAAATTGGTCTTCTGTCCTTTCAAAAAAAACTGTCTGATAGTCATGTTGGTGCAAAGATTTAGGGCTGCAAACAGATTGGATTTGGTAGCATAATAACGAAGAAGAGCTAGGGTATTCTAAGATAGGGTATTCTGATTCCTATTTTGATCAATTTGGAATCACTTTGTTCCGATTTGGGTCTTATTCTGATTACATTTTTTGGAATCAAAACTGAATTTGATAAATTTCAAAATACATATTATATATTAATTTTTACATATAAATAAGTTAGTAAATCACATATAGTTAATAAAATTTGATGTAATTTCTTTAAAGGTTTATTTTTACCTTTTAAAACACTTTTTATATCATGTTTATTATTATTATATTATAATATTATTTTTAGTGATATATTTTGAAATTTTATTGAAATAATACAAAATGGAAACAAAATCAACTAATTCTGATTCTGATAGTTTATAGGATACATTATTATGTTTCAAGTCTATTAATTTTTATTGAAATTGAATAGAGAATTTGAAATATCAGATTTTGTTTACACTCCTACCTAGGTTCTTGTTTCCATTTTGAGATATTTCTGTTTGATGTCAACAGCTGTTTCTGGCCAAGAAACACAGAGAAATATGTTAAATGAACCACCCTTCTATTAGTTTTCTTCTGTTGATTTTTAAGGTGAACTGACCTTTGAATATTCTGACATGACGCCGCTTTTTCCATTTCTTCACCTAATTTGTAACTACTATCAAGTGCAGTCTGAAATCCAATGAATTAAAGACTGAAGTTTTACAATGTAGCAAGTTTTCCGTCATTTTAGGGCGAGGGCTCAGTGATTATTTTCTGTTCAGTGGTTAAAACGATAATATTCGTCATAGTCATTGCACACATTTTGCCTGTGTTATGTCGTATATAACAATGTGTTTATGGAATATATTATGATGCTAGCATGAACTAATTTAGTCTATATAGACAATACTAATTTTTTGAGTTCTGAGAGACTGAGTGCTTATTGGTGACTTCATGCTGTAGAATAACATATAATGCTTGAAAGTTGAAACTTGCAACATGAGGACCTTCTCTGTGGTCTTCAGCTAAACCATCCTTGTAGGCCTTTAGTTTTAGACTGATAGTTTGGTATCTTGTTCTACCAAATATATGTGCTTGTCTCTTGAAAATTGTACCTTGTTCCACAAGATAAGCTAATTGAGAAAATCTTAAATGGATCAATTTCCTTTTATGCTTACACTTTTCATGTTCTTCATATTTCCCTCTAAAGCACACCGACATGGAAGAGGCTCTGCCTAAATGCTTGGAATTTTCTTGTTTTGTAGTCTTTAACGATAAACAAATAATTTATAAGGGTGTGCAAATATTGTATGAAATGTTTAATGTCAGAAAATAAAACTTCATTCGTCTTATAGTCAAGTGATGCATTAACCTGCCGTTTCTGGCTGTTGACCTAGTCCAAATGGTTGAAACATTTTTTTTCTTGTTATGAAACTATATCAGCAATTTCTGTATCTTAAGTGAAGCTTGAAGTATTTATATTGTTTATGACATCTTATGAAAAAATAGTAGATGCCTCCCTTTTCTGTCCGACACTTCGGCTTAGAGATGCTGGTTTTAAGAACTAATAATTCCCACTCTCTCCCGCTCTTACAGACCATGTGAAATACTTGAAAAACTTGTTTCCATTTGAGAAGAACTTGAGAGAAATGAGTAACATAGTCATAGTGGAAGGCCTCCTGGACTCCCTTGTCTCGGTTAAAGAACAACCATGGTCAGGATGTCGTTACCTCATTCTAGGTATTTCTTACCCAATATAATTTTGCAAAATCTAGGTAAATTTTTGAGAAGCGACAAACCGAGACTTCATTTTATTTTGCAGGAAACTAGTTCAGATTTTTTTTTCTTCTTACCTAAGCATCACATGTAAGTGTAGAGAAGGCAAACATATGATGTAAAGAGGCACTAACCTTTTTCATTACTTTTTTGGTTGCTTTGCTTCATGTAATATAGGAGTAATTTCTTTATGCAGTCATATGGGTTGCCTTTTTTATTTATCCTTTGTGTTGTGTCTTCTATTTTACTATTTCCATTTTTCAAATCTTTATGGATGCTAGTTATTTTCTGTATATTTTCAGCTTATCAATGAATTGTGGGTAGAAAAGCACTCGCAAAGGCATGCAATTAACTTCTTTTTGTTTCCATAGTGAGTGTTCTGATGTGAATGCCTCTTTCCTACACTAATTCTCAAGTGGTCCCATTCTTTTTAGCGTCATTCGTTCGGTTTCAATTGAACGTCCGATGCAATGAGGTGCGATGGCTGCACTTGTATTGATCTCTCCTACCTTTGTTTATTCTGTTTCACAACAATGGGTAGATGGAATTCTGATGGGCAAAGGCCTTCTTAGAACCTGTCTAGTCACGCACAGTTCGTTTTCCATGCATGAACCAGAATCTTGATATGCTGATGCCGCTGTTGTGCTTTATTCTACTTGCTTTGTGTTTGATAACTTTGCTTAATGGTTCCAATGGAATGTTTCAAGATCTGACTGTTGCTTACCTGATGTGCCAGAAGGTACTCAAGAGTGAAGCATTGAAATGTGCGTTTACTAAATGCTATCTCTTTGAATCAACTAACTGGTAGAATTATGTCATAAAGTGGCCTAATTAAAATAAAATCTTAGTATTATCTTTGAGGAGCTTATTAATATTATGGATATATTTAAGATTCTAATAACTTGAAGATTCACTCACACGGACTGCACGAGATTGAGTCTTGATTTCTCTCGTACTCACATAAAAGGTTTGTGAGTTCCACGTCGGCTCCAAGACTGAACAGGGAGACATGAGAAGGTAACATCTTGCACTTGCTTGCATGATCGAGAGATCGTTTCGTATAGTTTACAATTTATTATTGATGAATTTATTGATGGATTCAGGTATACTTTAATAAGTATTAGAGCCAAGTTTTATTTTATGAGATTTGATGCAAGGAAATCGGTTTTCTTCTCCGATTTCTGTTTGGCCTTTGGATCGATTTGTTCGATTCTGCTTACGATCTGTCTCCATCATGGCTTGGGGAGATCGATGTATTGGCACCATGGCGGACGTCGGGAAATCGACGTCGGAAGGCACCCGCTTCCTGGCGGTGTTGTGCTGTGCAGCGGGCAGCGGTGGCGGTAGGAAGGAAGCCCGCGGCGGTCACGACCTGTTAATCTGTTATCACTTATATATGTGTATATATATATATAAGACACTATATTTCGCTACATGTACCATAAAATATTTTTTGAAACTCTATCATGAATACCTTATAAGTCATTAAACACTATATTTAATTTTATAAATAAATTATTAAATTTAAGATTGACACAGGTTGGTATTTTATTATGGTTTAATTTTATATTAGTCTAGTTTAATTTAATATTTTTATTTTTATAAATATATTTTATGTAATTAAATCCAAGCAAACTGAATAATTTGGTCATTGAAAGTTTAGGCTTTCACCAAATTGGTTTGATTTAGTTTGATTCACTTATTGGCGGCTGCAAGGGGACTGAAGATATAAGATAAAAAATAAATTTTAAATTTAAATTAATATCAATATTAGTGATAATTTAATTTTTATGCCATGCTTAGAAATAATTTAATAAATATTATATGCCAGGCTAGTCAAACACCTTATGATAATTAATAGTAATATTAGTTTTAAAATTATTAATGAAAGTGGTATATAACATTGTCATCAAATATGCAGTTACATAAGGATATCAGCAATAATCGAATATCATAGATATTTGTCATCTTACGTCGTGTTTGGTAACACTATTAGGTACCTCTGTCACTATCAAATTTAAAATTGATATTGATAGGAGCCATTAAGAAGTGTTTGGTTAATTATATCAATTTTAAAATTTATAGTGCAAACAAAGCATATTACATAATACAAATGTCAACTTGTATTACTTTTGATATTGATACTCTAATATTTTAAAAAAATTAATATGAATATTGATATAGTATCAAAAATGAAATTCTAACCAAACAGGATATTATGTAGTGTTTCAATGGTATTGAACAGCTTTATCATTATCAATTTTGAAATTGATGTGATAGAAATCACTCATATATGTTGGACCATCCATATTAATATTGAAACAAAGTAGCCAATTATATAAAATTTGATGTTACACTCTAATATAGTATCAATTTTATACTCAACCAAACATGTCATAAGTATAGTTATTGAATAATGCTCCCTATAGCTTAACCTAGATTAATTTATAAGATACAAATATATATATTTCTCAAAATTATTATTCATAATTATATCTATTAGTCAAAATATATTATCAGATAGCTCATATTCTATATCAACTTATCACTCAACACCCAATTATATCATAGATGAAAAATCAACATTATTAATGTTGTTATCTTTTGTTAAAAATAATTTTTTTTTAAAAAGTATATTATAATTTTATGAATACTTTTTGTTGATATTATAACACTTATTTTTTGTATATTTTAATTTTTGTCACTTAAGTTTTTTTATTTTAATGTATCACATTATTAGATGTATTATATCTTTATATATATATATTAACCACTTGTTAATCGATCATTAATTATTTCTTAACAGATAATACAAAATAATTTGCGAATATTTATTTTTCATAATGAGTAGATACTAATTAAATGTAATTTTATTTATAAAAAAATAGTGTCATTGTCCGACCTGTTACATCCCTACTGTTGAACGTCATTAGACACGGTAATAGGCTGTTAAGGGCTGCTAGCCTGCTCCGTACCTCCGTACAGTTAGCTTCCACGTGGAACGCGTGGTCCCCACATCTGCTTCCCGCAGCTTTACGATTACAGGAAGGAGCACGTACAGACGAAACCAACCTCCACTCTTTGACGTGTCGATCGTGAAAACGATGGCTCACGCATTCCACGTGGCTTTCTTTGATTCGTTACGCTGGGTCAGATGCCTCGCGGAACCGGATTGATGCCACGAGCTTCCCCCTGTGCCGTTCCTGCTGTGTGGTGTGTGGTTTCCTTCCGCTCTGCGCTAGTGGAGAAAGAGAGTATCGGCCTGGGAGAGATGGCCGACGGTAGGTCTTGGAAGCGCTGACCATGGGGGACGACCTGGTCCTCCATGCCCTGGAAGTCCTCAGGAGAGCGTGCAAGGACCTCCAGGGCGTGCACCGTCGACAGGAGGAACCCCAGGGTTTCGCCGTCGGTGGCGAGGAAGCTGAGAACGACGAGGATCAGGCGGGAGAGCAGCGGTTCTCTGAGGAGGAGGATGACCCCTGCGATTCTCCCTCCATGAAGGCGTTACTGGTTCTGCAGTCCGAGTCCCAGGATGGCGGCTTACTCTCTGCCGACGCTGCCCTATCCACCCTCTCCTCTCTCCTCTCCCGCCTAAGATTCCTTCATCTCTCCTCCTCTCAAGCAGCAGCCGGAGATGATGGTGACCACAGCCCTCTCGGGGATCTGGGAAGCGGGATCGGCCGTGTGTTTTCCCCTCTCCTAGGTCTTCAACGGATTTTTCTGCCTGGGAAGCGATGGCAGCGGCCGAAGCGAAGGAGGATGATACCGAGACGGCGCCGCTCCCACTGCCGAGAGATCGCCCGCGTTGCCGGATCAATCGAGTCCGAGATACAGTCATGGATTGACCGCGAGAGCGTTCGCCGGCTAGTATTTGCACTCCAATCCTCTACTCTTCCCACTGCTGAGGAGGGCGCGCTCGTAGGGATGCTGCGCGCCTTGCTGGAGCGCCTCCATCGAGGCTTTGACCGCCGTCTACAGGACGCCCTACTTCGCTCCGGCGCCTTCCCCGCCGTTGCTGCCGTCCTCTCTTCCGTATCAGCACCGCTTCGGCTCCGGGAGCTTTGCGCCTCTGCTGTGGCCGCCATGGTTCACTTCAATCGGGACGTCTTTGTCGGGAACGTCCTCATGGGCGGTGCCGGTGAGGATGGATCCTCCTCTCTTCTCCGATGTTTGGCCACTATGGGGACCCCGGCCTCGATGCGCGTTCTCCGGAATCTCGTCGCTGCTATCAAGACCGCTTTAGTCGATGAGCTCCACGCTGACGGTCAGATTCCTGGGCTCGTCGGCTTCCTCTCTTGGCCGGATACGGATTTATCGGCAGTGGCGCTGGAACTGCTTCTTCAGGTGGCTTATTACGCGAGGAAGGAAGCGGTAGACGCCATGCTGGAGGCCAACGTCGTGAAACGTCTAACCGTGCTGCAGCGTTCGGACCTTGGCGGCGCTATCATCGAGATGGAGGACGACGATGTCCCCGTGGATGAAGGGACCGTCGGCTACAGGGGGTGTAGTAAGCGTCGGCGGCCCTTTGCAAGCTGCGTAGCATGCTTCGCTATCCAGCTGGAGGTTGGGGAGGGTCTGCGAAGGCGGGAGAAGGCCGAAGCCAAGATGGATATCCTGGAGCGTGTAAGGGAGGCGGTGGCGTCCGAGGCGGAGGCTGCCACTATCATTGCCGAGGTGCTCTGGGGCGCCTCTCCGTGATAATCGGCGGACCACAGATCCTCCCGGCACCCCCAATCCCCGGGGAGGTAAGCAGATCTCATCGTGTTCGGTAGTTCTCCGTCTGCCTTCCCCTTTTTCCTCTTCAATTACTTGAATGATAAGCATACGCTCGCAATTTTGAAACCCCCTTCTTCTATTCTAGTGCTCGCCTGTACAGAAAAGCCTAAATCAGTTGTAAAGTTTTTTCTGCTGTAGTTTAAGTGGTCTGTGAAATATGTCCACCCTTATGCAAGCTTGATTCCTTGTAATCTTGTAGAGAGATTGTAACAAAGGGATTTTTGCCAAAATCCCTTGAAACTCATGTCCATGAAGATTTTTCTGACATCATTATTCACAGTCGGCTGATTCTGAATTGAGAATCCGATCCACCCCTGTTTTTGCATCTGAATTGGTAGGAAGGAATCGACTGAATTGGTCTGGATTGGGGCTTAATTGGCCGTAGAGATGGGGGTGGTGCCCTAGGAGTGCCATGATGTCTGCTCACCCCTATTGGGTTCGTTTGGGACCACTTTCCTTGCTTAGGGCTGCAAACGGGTCCAAACAATATTCGGATTCAGTTTGGATTTGTATCCAATTGATTGGTTAATACCCGTCCAATATTATATTCAGATTGAGATATTAGCCGAATAATGAAAATGGCCCTAGTAGTGCCGTATTGTCTGCCCGCCTCTATTGGGTCCGTCTAGGATCACTTTCCTTACCTAGAGCTGTAAATAGATACGGATAATATCTACGGATAATATCTTGAATCGGTTCGGATTTGTATCCAATTTATTAGATAATATCTTCTTAACTTGATATGTGGAATATTATATTCAGATTTGGATATCACCTGAATAATGAATGGAGCAGATTCAGACAAACATGATCCGCTCCATTTAAGATCAGTAAAGGATAAACTGTGCATAGGGTTCGTTTGGTGGGGAATCTGTCTGTGATTTCTCTCAAAATCTTCAAAAAAACTCATGTTCATGATATTTGAGTGATTTTTCTGACACAAACTGTATCATCTCTCTCCAATACTCAAATTCTTCTCTCTATTTTTAAGCGCCGAAGCCAATGCAATTCGCCCTTGCGTTCCAGTGGAAGATCTCCGCTGACCCCTTCTCGTGAGCTTCCCCACTCCTCAGTCTCATCCTAACACCCTCACAGATAGGGTGGTTCACTGTTCGGTTCAACCCGAAAAACCAAATCAAACTAGTAATTTGGTTTGATTTGGTTTGGTTTCTAGGACCCTTCAAATTAAACCAAACCGATAAACCGAATAACCCGAATTAGATTAAATATTTTAGTTTAAGTTATGTATAAGATAGTATTTATGTATCTTTTCTTATAAAAATAAATTTGTTTCAAGAGCTTTTAGGGTAAAATTAATGTAATATACAAACATATACACAATATTTTAATAGAATATGATTCAAAACAAACAAAATAAAATTATATATTGATATATCTACAATGCCTTAATAAAATATGGTTTGAACCAAACCAAATCAAATCAAACCGATTTAATTTGGTTCGGTTCAGTTTGGGAGATAGTTTGATTTGGTTTAGTTTGAGAAAAAATACTCAAAAATCAAATTAAACCAAACCATGAGCACCCCTACTCATAGCCACCCACCCTCAGGTTCCCACTTCCCACCTTGCGGAGAAGCAAGTGCGGTCGCCAGTCGCCTCTTGCTTCTACAGATCACAGCGAAGGCGGCAGGCTGCACGCACCTCAGCTTCTCCAGGTAGCACGACCGGCACCTCGCTGGCCTTGGCTTATGCAGATTGCAGCACAACTGCAACCACCTCGATTTCTCCAGATCGCAGAATTCTGTCTTGGCTTATCTCCTCTTCTCCCACTCTCAGTTATCCGCCTCGCAAAGATCAGTCCGGGTTGGGTCGCCAACCCAACTATTGGGGTCAGATTGGTCCAGGCTGCATAGATCTTAATTGATCTAGAGGAGATCTTTTTTTTTTTGAAGAAAAGAGGAGATCTAAGATCGACTGGACCATCAGAAGCTGTTTTCGATGCACGGTTTTTGATACAAATCTTGCAATCTTGTCAAGGATGCCCACACCCCTACAAGATGAAATCGCATTTTATGGACTACGCACTGCTTAGCATCGGCGTTGGATTTATAAAATAAGGGGTTTTTCAATATCAAAACATATTTTAACAAGTTCTCGGAATATTTATATATATATATATATCATAGATTACCTGTTATAAATTGCTTAAATTTGGAAGGTTCTGTAATTATGAGAGTTTTATCACAAAAAGTGGATGGGATTTCATCTTTCTTGTCCATTACTTGTAGGATCCTGTGCATAACTGAAGGATTTTTAGATCTTTAGACATGCATATATCAAGAAGATTTTTACATTAATCACATGAGGTCCTTAACAAGAGACTCGTCAAGAAAATTTCAAAATTCTTGTTACAAAGTCCAAACTCCAAGCCCAATGTGGACACTCCCAACAAATATGAAATTATTAGGTGGCGCGTCCCAAGACGAACAATCTTGTATGTATTTATTTTAATTTAAAATTTTAAACAGTTATTTAAGAAAGTTGCAGGTTCCGAAGGAACAATTGCAACAAACAAACACGTAGCTAAAAGCACAAGTCAAATGTCTACTTGAGATTGGAATAGTTAGATAACATGCAAATTATAGGGGAGACCGGGAGACACGCTATAGATGTTCTAAAGAATAATTGACCTGCAGCCAATTTATCAAATGTGATTATTTTTGTAAAAATAATAGCTCCAGGCCTACCAAAAATTTCATAGAAGATGCATATCAGTTCAAGGTTTCCAACCCAAAAGAAACTTCGAAAGAAGTGCGATCATAGACAGGAAAGCAGGAGATTCACATCATGGACTTCATTCTACAAGCCATTTTCATAAAGATCTGTCACAACACATACAACCATAACATAAATGAGCCAACATTTCAAAAATGAGTTAACATCAGCAATGATCGCACTGTTCCAGCACATCTGTTACTATACCCCTCTATTTCCCATCCCTCTACCGTAAAATGAAAACAAGTAAACCAGAATTTTGTCCTTTAATGTTATCGTTGGCAGCAAGCCAAAAGATTATGTACATCCCATTGAAACGTTTCGCAGAGTATTTTTCTTTGAGGATAGTGATGGACACTTTTCGTCAAGCCAAAGAACAGACTTTATCTGAAAGAGTGGGAGAAATTCTGATGGTTAGATAGATGAGGCGCCTGCACTACCTCTAAATAGCTGAACTACAACTTTAAAAAAATGAAACCAAAGTACACCATCACTGGGAGGACAAAACTAGTATCATCACCTTGTCTAGAGTTGCTGCAGCAAAGTCGATTGTCATCTACAAAGGTTGCTTCGAGCCCCATCATCCACGAACCAACTGACGTATCCTCGTGTGCGTAAGTCTTCAAGGATGCACTGCATGGTCACAATGTGGACAACATCGAATTCACAATCAGGTTGACATGCCGGGACTATTTAATACCACTTTCTTGGTCCGGAAAGACCTGCCTTAATACTTTGTTCAGACATTAAATGAGTGCAGTGTGCTCCTCAACAATTAAAAATGGAAATTTACACAGATGGATGAAGAAGACAATCTTAACACGGACAGTGATAGAAGGACCAAATAGACGTCTGTGCTCATGAAAGTGCTCCCAAGGACAGAGTAAGATAGATCTTGAAGTAGAAGAGGTTTACAAGAAGAAAAAAAAACCTCTCACTTGTTTTATGAGCAAGGAGCCATGGACAACCTTGATAAGATACAAAAGTTGAACCACCAATGACAAGATCCTTGTTGAAAGAACTGCGAATATCCAAGAAATTCACCTGTTCACATTGATGTACTGTGCTAAATTTTTGGAGAGTATAAATACTGAACCTGCTGCATGCCGAAAATACCTGAAGGTAAAAAGAAGGAAAATGCTAGTTGGTTTCGTAAATTAGAACCATCAAAAGATAATAAACCAAGTAATAAGAACAAGATCATATTTCTCATGTTGAAATATTAAATTAACAGGATTTACCAATTCAATGGTAATTGTTTTGTATTTCTCACTGCCACGGAATACAAAACAAAGTAAAAATGACTTCGATAAAGAATCATGAAAGATGCTTATCCATTCTTATTTCCAACAAGTTCAAAGATGGATGAAAGCTTAGTATACGACCATCCATTTTTTTATTGAGAGTTTTCAAGTCTAAGCTAATGCAGCAGATGCCAGAAGAACAAAACATCCCTAGGATACTTGGGATCCTTGAAGGCTAGGAACTTTTAGCTCCCATCCCACTTACACATTGCTAAACCAGAAATTTTGGATGAACCAAAGTAATGTAGAAATTTACTATGTAGACCTATATTTATATAGTTTTGATAATTCTAGGAATGTCCTCCAAAGTATTGAGAGAGAGAGTGGAGCCTCACCCTTCAGCGTAGATGCGTAGGGAGTTGCTGATAAAACAAGTGATAATTTTTTTGCCAGACATTTTAAACATGTTTCTTTGTAGAAAAAAATTCAAGTGAGTAAAAACCCTCCGAATCAAATTCAATCTATGAATCTACAAAATAGTGAGAATTCTCGAAATCTCTCAACGCCTTTTGGTTTGGAGATCTAGCATTTGGATTGATGTTGTTTCACAAACTCCCAAAAATTCATTTCAAATAGAGTTTGGTTATTCACGTGAAATCCTAAGTTAAACATAAGAATTTAAAGTTATTTTGTATTTTTCATTTGTTGTTATGAACTGTGGCCTCCTCCTGTGGTCATCTTCAAAATTGCAAGAATTTAAGTTGATATCCCAAGTGGTAGATAGAGACTACAAAGATATGCTTGACATTAATCTAAGTTGATGTGTCAATATGTAAAAACAATTGTCAACCGGCATGAGCTAACTGACAATTAAATTGCTATCAGACTGAATTAAGTTGAAGAACTCGGTGTTTTAGCCACAAACATAGAGTTGGGACTGATATGTAAAAACCTATTTATTTTTTTAGGGTGGCAACATAGGTGCCACAAAATCTTAATAATGAATTAGTTATCCCTTTGCAGATACTAGTGCACAAATACACAAGCCATTCAAGGTACATCTAAAATGTTGCCATCAACTCAGTTCCCGCCACATATGGATCAGGATTATTCATCCCAAATACCATGGTTTAAAAGATAGTTGGAGATGTTCTGCAGCAGCCACGGGAAGGCTCTTTCAATGTGGCAAAATTCTGCTGAATATCAACTTTTTTTCGATTCTTTGTGGCTATTTGTCTGGGCAACAAATAAAAGATCCAGTTTTGTAAAGAGAATTAGTGAAATGATGTTTGTTTAGTGGACAGGGTCCCAGATTTGTTCTACATTTCAACTTGTAGGGATGCTAAGATAGTAGATTTCAGAGATAACTCGGGCTGGAACATTACTTTCGGGAGAGGAATAAACGATGATGAAGTCTTGAACTTTATAGAACTCTCCAACATTATTTGCAACTTCAGTAAGTACCAGCAGCCTTGAAGACAGGCTTCAATGGACACTTGAAAATATAATAAATTCTCTGTCAGATCAGCTTGCAATAAATTGATGCAGAGAGGAAGAGAGGTGGATTAGTGGAAAAGAGTGTGGATTCCTATGTTTCTGATGAAGATAAGGTTATTCCTGTGGATGATTCATATGCACAGATTGCTGTCTACAGTGAGCTTTAAACATTTTAATGTGATCCTTGAAAGTAAGTGCTACTTTTACCTCCATACGGACATTGAGCACCTTTTCTGGCAGTGTGGTCAGAGGTTTATAGAAGACTTTCTTAAGAGCATCCAATGTCAACAAAGCATATCATTTCAACATCTTAATGGTGGGGGAGTTATAGGCCTATCTTATTCCTTGGTCTCAGAGTAAACAGATTCAAGAACTCTTCTTGCCAGCTATTCTACGGGTCATAGATACGGAAAGAAAGAAAAAAATAAAAATTTCAAGAATCAAATGGGGAGCATCCAAGATGTTCTAAGTCATACATTATCCTTGGTCAGGAATTGGTATTTGCACATTTTGAAACTTATCCTGATGGTAATTTTTCAAGGGATGAGAAAAGTGAGTGGCTGAAATTCCTTTCTTAACCACAACATCTTCCAATTCCTATAGCTTTAGTATATACCATAGTTGTCAAAGCAAAAAGGCAAAAAAGGCACCCAAGATGTTCAAGGGTGAAATTTCCACTTAGGCGACTGCTTAGACAGTAAAAAAATATACATAATTATATACACATACAATACATATAAAGAGAAAGAGCTAGGAAAATGTGTGCATGCATGAAAATGTATGTGTTTTATGAAAATAATTATATATGTGTGGGTATATATTTTTAGAAAAGAGATAATCTCCATTAACTAAGTGAGGGAGAAGAAAGGAATTAATTTTTTTATAAAAGTTTAAGTGTATATTTATATTTAAAAAATAAATATAGTGAATAGTATAAGTGAGAGTAAATATTTTAATATGATTTCACTATATAGGCAGCAACTAATCAAGAAAGAAGAAAAAAATTTAATCATATAGAAGGGCTAGGCTAGGGGTGCCTTGACCTGGGAAGAGCACCTTGGCGCCACCTAGCTTGCTGAAATTCTGCTGTGCTTGAGGAATTTTGTTTCATTTTTATGCATTTTATTTTCCCTTGTTATTTGTAGTTCCTTATTTCCTAAATAAAATCTGACCATGGCTCAGGTTTGGACCACCTTTGGATAAAACTGGGCTGCTGCTGCATATCATTCAATCTGGATCTATACATTAACTAGGTACTAGGAGGTTCACAACTAGCTGCTGCAAACACGGCACCCCTTGTGTAGTTACTGATAATATTGTTTTTTTTTGAATGTGACAAAGTCATTTTTCATATAATTAAAGGAATACAAAACAAAGCATAAGAAAAGAAAAAAAGTACAACCAACCACTACCAAGGGGATAGTGAGCGGGCGAGATTATGAAAAGAAGGAATCAAAACTAATAAAGGATCCTTGAAGGCCTCCTCATCTGAGAAAGTGGTGTTGGAAGAAAATAGCCAGCCCTTTCACCAGCCAACCCAGTCTCTGGATAATCATATTGATATGCCCAAGTGGTTATCAAAGACTCTCCTGTTTCTAGCGCACCAAATTGCCCACAAAAGTGCTGGGAATGTGATGTCCCACAACTGAGAATCATGTGGCCAAGGATTGTAGTAAGCCCAATTCACAAGAAGAGAAGAAATGCAGGACGGTTCTCTCCATTGAATGCTCCATTTCAAGAAGACCACCGAGAAACTGCCTGGTCCAGGAGCCTTGTATGGGTCCATCTGCTTGATGGTAGACACAATCTCCTGTTCAGTGATGTTACCGACCAGAAACTCCGCCGCCTCTACCTCAAGTTTTCTGATCCTGTCAAAGTTGATAAGTAGACTCCATCTACTATCTTCTGTAAAAAGGTCCTCCTAAAACTGTGCAGCCTGTGGACACACTTGGTCGATGTCTTCATACTCGATTTCTTCAATAGTCAGCTTAGGAGTAAGATTCTTCTTCTTACGCAAAGAAGTAAAAGTGTGAAAATATATGATGTTCTTGTCCCCATCTTTCAGCCAAGTTTCTTTTGCCCTCTGTTTCTATTTGGCTTCCTCCCTAATAGACCACTCTTCATATTCCTTCACCCTTTCCCACTCCTCTCTGGTCTTCAGAAATGGTACTCACATCATTAAGTTTTTCAAACTTATCCATCTTATTCAACCAATCAGCTCTAGTAGCTGCCGAGGTTTTAAAATGTTTGCCCGCCCATTGTTCCATCCTCTTTTTGGTATTCTTGAGCTTCACCAAAAAATTACCTGTAGCTGAAGAAAATTTGGGACCTGCTCATTCCACCAATCGTTCATAAGATTGTTGAAGTCTGAGTGTCTGCACCAAGCGAGCTCAAAATGAAATCTGCTAGATTTGTTCTTGACACTGCTACCACAACTCATACCTACGGCAAAGTGATCGGAAACTACTAAGTGGATGTAAAATCCATCTGGAAAACCATAAAGATGAGCCCAGAAAGGGGTGAAGAGGAATCTGTCTAGCTTGGACTTTGCCTTCACGTCGGACCATGTGAAATCAATCCCAAATCTAGAGAAATTCATCAGCTCACAGATATTGATAAAATCATGAAATAAACTCACTTCTTGAGTCCCACTCCTCTGGCCTATCCTCTCCTCCAATTTAAGGATGGAGTTGACATCACCTCCAATACACCACGGTGAGTTACCAAGTCTGCCCACCCAATATTTGAAAGTTGAAAATAAGTCATGCTTCTCATTATTGTCCACCGGACCATAAACATTGCACAAAAACCAAATAATCTCATGAGTAGTATCCACAATCTTAAGAAGCTGAATGTAACTGTTATGAAACAATTCAAAAACGTCAAACAAATTACCATTCCATAAGGCCGTCAAGTCTCCACTCAGTCCATTGGAAGTGAAAAAAATCGAAGCCCTTCAATCTACCACATTTTATAGCATTCAACAGTCCCACGTTGCTGAAATCAGATTTGGTTTCCTGAATTAACAAAATATCCTAAGCCGACCATACTTTAAAGTTCCCTGATTTTCTCCTTACCGTTGATGCCCCTACAATTCCAGCTGATGATTTCGATCTTCATAATAAAATAATAGTCTTCCCCTCCTTGCCCCTTTTCCTTGAGTAAAAGAAAATTTCATTACCCAATAAAAATTACAGTTCCCTCGAGCCCACTCTCTGTTGATTGATCCTTGTTCAGAGGCTGTCAGGCCTTGGACCTCCAGCTCCTTCCTCAGAGAGTCAAAAAAACCACAGACACTATGCTCTCTTCCACAAAAATTAAGACCAACAATGTTCCAAATAGACTTCAGACCGTCATCAGAGATGTCAACCAACTCTTCCAATTCATTATACCACTCCAAAAACTGACTTATGAAGACCTTCAGATGACATGGTAAAATCTTCCACTTTGCTACTGATATTGGGAATCAAGCCATCGCCAAACAACTTCTACTTGTATAGTGAATAAGTATTTCTGATACCAACAGTTCTTATGGAGGGACGCAGAGGAGAGAGAAGCTTCGGTGCATCCCAGATCGCAGAAGGCTCCTCCGGCAAAGTCTTCCATTGCAGGAGGTCAATTTGTCCTTGGTATAACCCTCGTTAGAAGTACGGGTGCGGTATCACCTTCTGCTATGGTCAGAGCAGGCTCCGGAACCTGCTTTGTGGCAACAGTTGCTCATGCCGTAAGGAAGGGGTTCCGTCAATGCTCTTTCAAGGAAGCTGTGCTCTCAGGCGGATCAAACAGTCAAGGCAGGATATTGACCTGCGGGAGATGCTACGGAGTAGAACATAAGTTTTCAGAGTGCAGGAATGGTTTGGCGTGCAGGCATTGCTATGGAGTGGGTCAACAGGAGAGCTTCTACTCTTCCCAATGGTATTCCCCAGTCTCTTATCCTCCTCCCTGTCAAGGATCATCAGCCAAAGTGTTGGCGGACGGGGCAATATCCTTCCTATTATCTCATGACATGTCGGAGAAGCAATGGTAGCTTCTTCAAACCTCGCATCATATCCGTGGAGGGGGCAGAACCGTTCTTGGCCAAGAAACAACTATTGGAAGCTTTCCTGAAGAGGAACTGGCCGAATACAAGGTCTTGATGGATCGGAGTGCTTGAGAAATGTTTCGTTGTCAGAAACAATTCCTTCTCCAACTTGCTTAATGCGGCGGAAGGCTTCTGGTTCCAGGTCAGAGGCAACGGCGATGAAGACACCCTTGTTTGGATTCGTCCGTGGAAGGATGACGTTATGGGATTGCTATGTGGTCAGGTGTCTAAACTTTGTTGGATTAAGATTAGCAGCCTTCCCATCTTCAAGCGAACTTTGAAGTTGATTAAAAGTGTCATGCGTCCTTTTGGTAAGATTGTAGAGGTCAACAAGTCTTTGCTTTGGTGGGCAATGTCTAAAGCTGTAGCTGTTTGCTTGGAGACTCAGCTGGATTTCGTCCAAGGATTCTCCTTTCCTATCTGCATTGGTCAGATGCAATATCTAGTGAAGACGGAATTGATTCCAGAGGAGCTCATTGGCGGCAAGGACCTATCTTCAGCCTTCGTTCCGTCCCTCCAAAAAGAAAACTACTGTGTTTGGAGGGCCAGTGACACCAAAATTAGCAAGCCCATCGCTGTCTCTACCACTGCTTCCATCCAGGCATCTTTTACAAGCAAGGCTATCAATGACAAACAGCTGCGGGCAGCAAAGCTGAACTTGCCGTCTGAGGGGCTATCAGGCCAAAAAGATAAGTGTTTCGGATTCTTGCCTGGTCCAGAGCCAGCTGAGCAGAACCGTGCTTGCCAATATCAAGGATTGCCATCTCATCTCACCGTGAAAGAGAAGAGATCTCGGAGGGAATTTGAAAACATCTCAAGAGATCGGATCTCGGATTCTTGGATCAAAATGTGTATATATATATATGTATGAAGCACAACATAATATCTTATAAAGATGAGAGTACATCAATGAATTTACATGAAAATATATAACATATTTGTACATCAACTGTGTGAATAAACAATTACAAAACACTCTCAATACGAAAAAGATGATCTTTGTATTTCTAAAAGATTTAAACTTGTATATAATCTTATTTAAATATCAATATGGTATTAAGAGCATTTTTATGTTCTTGTTCTTGATTGTTTATTATAAATTGATGGTTAAATATTTATGAAATTGAATTGATATAATTTATTTATTACATAAGATATAATCTTTGTATAATAAATTTATGATTAATATCCAAATCTAAAATTTAAATATATTAAGAACATTATTTGACTAAATGTGTATGTTTATGTGGGAGAGAAGTGAGTTAAAATAGATCCTTATAAAATTTAAGTGTATAACATATATTTATGATTATGAATCTTATATATATGTGATAGAATAAGTGATAGTGAAATATATTAATATATTTACACTATCATAAACGGGGTGCAGAATAGTCACGAATCGACTTGTGTGGTCAGATCGCAGGGGTCAAGGGGGGGGCAAAGCCCTTGAATTATTTTTTTTTATGGACCACTCCAAATAGGACGAGATCTCGTTTCTCAGCCCCTTGGCGAGATCGAGAATCTCAAGAGATCTCGGCGAGATGGAAAACCATGGCCAATATTCATTTAACTTACCCTGTGCGCGTGCCTCCTTAACTGACTCGCCTGACGACGTTACGGTTCGACATAAACCGGTTGGAGGCGACCCAGAAGCTGAACCAGCACCGGTCCTTGCACTCAAGTGGGCGAAGTTGACGGCTCCCTTAATCAGGCAATGGTTGGAGAACCCGCAGCTGATGAACCAATGAACCGACGAACCAAGTTAGACTGGCATCACGTCAGAGCAGCTTTATCATGGGACCAGTTCCCTCCACTGCAGAAAAGTTGGTTCAGTCGACTGAGGGGGAGCCAGTTTGCCTGAAACCTTCTTCTTCCAATGCCCAAATAGTTGCTTCAGAACAGATACCAATCTGCCATATTTCTCAGAAAGACAGTCATCCTCCTCCCAGGGTACAGGCAGGAGGAAGCTATGAGAGGGGTTCGGCTGCTAATATTGTTTCTTGTTTCTACTTTCTAGTTTTTTTCAGTTATATTATTATCTATTAGGCTTCACAGCACAGGATGTTCTCTTTCAATTGCTAATCCGTTTTGTCCAAAGAGTTTGATTTCCCCAACTCTGCTTCATGAAAACTGATCCTAATTCTCATAATCTAGAACTTCAAGGCCATGACATTGACAGAGTAACTTGAAAGGTCTGTTTTGACGCTGTTTTGGGGATAACTAAAATGGCATCGTGAACAAGTTATGACCGACCTGTCGTCAGCACCAACATGAGGTTTGCATTTTACAGCTACTGTGCATTCAATGAGGCCACTCCTTAGTCAATCTTCTTGATGCGTCCCATTTCCCTGGATACTAAACATTATTAAAACCAACATAAGGTTTGCATTTTACAGCTACTGTGCATTCAATGAGGCCACTCCTTAGTCAATCTTCCTGATGCGTCCCATTTCCCTGGATACTAAACATTTTTAAAGCCACCTCCAAACCACCAAGGAAGGTCCTAATCGACTTGTATATTCTTGACTACTTCCTAGTTGTTACCACGTATCATACATACAATATGTACACCCAGTTCCAAATTAACATATTATTTTAGCAGTTAAATCTTGGCTTCCTCATGATACAAAACCCTCGCACAGAAAGCTACTAATGGCCTCAATTCAGTATCCTGTAAAAATGTATGTATAGATTACCTATTCATTGAGTATGAAAAATGAATTGATAATTCCCTGTTTCTGCAACTCATAATGTGAAGATTCATAGACAATAGGACTATACTAAATTATTCCATTTCATTCCTTACGCCAATACTTGAACTTGTGAATTTGTATCATGACTGATGCGGGACGAACCGGCTAGACCGGGCTAAACCGAACGAAAGCGAAATAAACCGGCGCTAATCGCCCTAAATAGACCTAAACGTGCCCAAAATAGACCTAAAACGATCCAAACCGGTCCAAACAGGCCCGAACCGGGCTCGAGATAGTCTGAACCGGATTAAACCGGCTCAAAACACCCCGAACCGAGCTGAACCGGCCGGTTCAGGCCCTGAACCGGCCTGAACCGGGGTGAACCGGCGTTGAACCCGGTTGGACCGGGTCTGGCAACCGGTCTGGCCGCGGACCTGGCGATGGCGGACCGGCCGCAGTGAGCCGGCGGGCTGACCGTGCGCGTGAACACGGTCGTGGGCGCGAGGGGGGGTCGTGGCCGTCTCCGCGGGCGAATTCCAGGTGGTCGCGTGGCCTCGTCCACGCCGTCGAAGACCGCCGACGTGGCGGCATCGCGGCCAATCCGCGAGGTCGCAAGCCGCGACAAAACCGCGCAGCGCGGGGGCGTCCGCGTCGTCCTCTTCCATCCGAGCGCCGCGGCAGAGCGGGAGGCAGGTGGCGGAGCCGAGGGCGTCGTCCTCGCCCCGTTCGGACGACGCCGCGCGCAGACGGCCGGTGCAGGTGGCGCGCGGACGGCGGAGGCAAGGGAGGGAGCCGGACGCCTTCGCCGCCATCGCCTTCCCCCCTCTTCTTCTTCTTCTGTGCTGTCCGGTGGAGGGATGTTCCGCGAAGGTAGATCTGGAGGAGCTGTGGGAGGAGGGCGGGATGAGGGGAAGTGTGGGAGAGCTTCACCGGGGATCGCCGGAGAGCTTCCCGCTTCACCGTCTTCTCCTTCCGTTTCCTCTTCTTCTTCTTCTACTTCGTCTGTAATCGCGAAGGGAGTAAGACCCGCCGGAGTAGGAAGACAGGTCGTCTTCTTCTGCCTCCTTCCTGCAACGTCCTCCGTCGGCCTCCGGATGGGAGCGGGTGTTGGAGTCGAACGCGGAGGCTGCTGTCGATGACGTCGAACCGAGAAGGGGGAAGAGAGGAGAACGGCGCGGAGGCCGGAGGATGAGGAGGGGAGAAGATCGGCGCACCTCGCCGGTTCCGGAGGGTGGAAGGGAGACCAGGAGCCCTTCCCGGAGGTGAAGAGAAACCGGCCTCACGCCGGAGGTGAAGGAGAAGGTGGGGCCGCAGCCCCTACACGGAAGGAGCCAAGCCTTCCGGCGTTTCCAAAAATTCACTCTATTACTTGTTTGATATGTATATCGGTGGTGCCCCTTTATAGAGGTGGCAGATTTAAGAAAAGACCCCTTGAAGACTTTATTTACATACTAGTCCTCATCAAGGACTTAACATAAAGGACCTAAAAATAACCCAAAATATGTCCCCATCAATGACTTGAACCTTTCATAATGTCTTATCAACATGGAGAGAGCAAGAGTGATGCACAACAAGACTGAACCTGTTCACGTCCATGCTTCTGCCCATACATCATAAAGAGGTGGGAGACCCAGCAAAGCTCAAAGGTCATGAAAGAAAAGTTTCAATCCATTGTGGAAAGACAATTTTTAGTACAAATCAGAATTTTATTCTCTACCTCAAAACTCAAAAAAAAACTTATCTCAGTAACTTCATAGCCTGGAGAAAATGAACACTATCTTGATCTCATACCACTTTTAGCAATGCAAGAAGACTTGGGTTCAAGCTTCAGATCAGATATACCTCCATCTTTGAGACTGAAAAGTTGTTGGATATAGCAGACAGAATAAGACCAAGGGGGCAACTGCCTCCTCGAATTAATCGAAGGACTATAGCTAGATCATAGTTCACAAGGTGATGACAGTGGTCAAGGTGGTGAAATACCGACTTGTTAGTTGCTGCATAGGTGGTAAGGTAACGTGCTAGGAGACACCTGGTCTATACAAAAACAAACAATTGTAATAACTATTGCACATATTTGCTTTATTAGTTTAATTGATTAAAAGCTAGAAACATCCATAATAATAATAATAATAATCTGAAATTTACTAACCTATCTATTATATGGCAAGGAAACATAGAATATAAAATAAATTATGACAACTTAAAGTCCAAATAATGATGAATCTTAGAATTGAACCAAAGTAAATCTTGAACTTAAAATACTTGAAGAAAGAACATAATTAACAACAAAAAGAACATAAGTAAACAATCTCCGAGAGGACGGACTGATCATAGTACTGCATTGGTCGGATGTCAAAGAGTTCTTGAGGACCCTAAAGCAGACAGTGATTGAGCCATTTGTGGTACGTATCCAATATTCAAGCAGTATGGCTATTGTATACTTGCTTCCTTAAAAGTGAAAACTATCTACCGTAATACACTAAATATGCCATAAAAAAACCATAAAATGCATACATAGTCTTTGGCCTTGGCAACCTCAGAGAACATTAGGTGAGCAGGTGGTCCCAAAATAGGCAACAAAAGTGAGTTATAGGCTGCTTGCCTGGGCACCACCACATCTTGTAAGGTGAGGAGTGCCTTGTTGCCTAAGCGACACCTTGAAAACTGTGAGCTGGATAACAAACTACAAAGTCAAAGGCAATAATTTGTAAGGGCATCATCCAGAAATGGTATTTTTTTTTCAATCCACACATCGTCTTCAGCCTTGGGTAATAGTAGGAAGATTTTGTTTTGGCATGATAGTTGGGTTGATGGAGGGCCCCTACTCTATCAATTTTCTAACTTGTTCAGGCTTGCTGCGAATAAGGATGCTTGTGTAAGTTCACATTGGGATACCTCAGTTTCTTTGAATAAGTGGTGCTTCTCATTTAGGAGGAATTTGAAAGAGGCTGAAGTGGCAGAGTTTTCTAATTTCATAACTCTCTAAGAAAGATACTCGTGTAGACAAGGAAGACTCACTCTTATGGATTCTAGAGAGGGATCATTCGTTTTCAGTGAAGTCAACTTGTTATAGATTATGCTTTGGAGGGGTGCAGGTGGGTGGTAGAGGATTGTTTGGAAATCGAGGTTGCTTTTTAAGATCAGACTATTCTTATAAAAAATGCAGAGGCAGGTTACCAACAAGATCATACTTAAAGAAGTTGTTTCCAATGTAGTCGAAAAAAGAAGGCTAGGGTGGGAGGAGCCGGAAGATAGTATAGTTGTGCTCCAGCTATGAAATATGAGTATAACATGGAAAGTGAAGTCGTTGCTTTGGAAGATTGCTTTTCCAGCATTGTTATGGTCTATGTAAAGATCCAGGAATAAGAGAATTTTTGAAGATCACTTTGATAATCCAATGAATATTCTTTACCTTCAGGTGCAATTGGTAAAGGATTGGTTTTAAACTGCTGAGTATTGAGCACCGAGGGAGAGGACTTGGAACAATTTTTCATGTGGAAATGTTTCTGTCTCTAACTGTTGTGTACTCTTTTAGTTTTTGTCTTCTTCACTACCATCTTGGTAGTAAGGATGGACTCTTGGTCTTTCTTTTCTTTAGCTGTAACTTTTTTTGTGGTGTTATATTTATCTCTTATGTTCAATGAAATGTGACTCTGGTCACCATCGAAAAAACTAGCCAAGCCAATAGTCATCTCATGATAATATTCTTATTCCCTTTTCTCTCTACGGATGATGACAACAGAAAACTGGAGTAGGCATACTTTCCAAAGCTGCCCTAGAACTAGTTATGCGATTTTAACTTCCCCCAAGTTTGAACTTTAATGAGAACAAATAAGGATAGATAATAAGCCAAAAACAAACAAATAGAACCAATCTAAATTAGCTGTAACCTGGACCAAAACAGAGAAAACTAGAGTTTGCATGGCTCAGCCACAAATCAGAATGAAATTGTTCCAACTGAAAATCAGCTTGGTACCAAGGATCGCGGGATCGGAATCGGAATCGGAATCGGTGGGTACCGATTCGATCCGGATCGGATCGGATCGGACCGATTCCGACCGATTCAATGGAAGAAAATCGATCCAGAATCGGTAAGAAAAAAAAGCAAAAAAAAAAAAAAAAAAAACGATCCGATTCCGATTCTGGACCGATTCCGGCCGATTCGGACCGATTCTGGACCGATCGATCCCGGCCGATTCGGACCGATTCTGGCCGATCCGACTGGAATAGCAAAAAATGAAAAAAAACGATCCGATTCCGATTCCGATTCCGATTCCGATTCCGATTCCGGACCGATTCCGGCCGATTCCGGACCGATTCCTACCGATTCCGACCGATTCCGCGGAATTCATGCCGGAATCGGTCCTTCCGCATGGAATCGGATCGGAATCCACCGATCCGATTCCGGAATCGGTCGGAATCGGTCCGATTCCACCGATTCCGTAAACAATGCTTGGTACTGGCACCTACAGCCTGGTACAACTAGGCAATTCAAACTAAATTGCTGAACCAGAACTAAGGTAAGTTCAATTCAGTTCCAGTTCATTGGTTTATTATGCTGTCCTTTAACCTCATTTAGCTTCCACATATGACCTTAACAGATTGTTGATAAAAATTAACTAGTATTTCGACCATGGATGATTTAAATAAAAACACGAACAGTTCAACAATCCTAGACATCCAAAAGTGGCCTTGAGCTCCACAAGGTACTCACGTCTTCTCATCACCAAATTTCCACCAATCAGGTTCATACCATTGCTTCCCCCTGAAACAAATAAATAAGTAAATAAACATAAGAGAAAACTAAAGACATTTACAACAAAAGCTAGAGACAGGTGATGAGAAGCAATGGTATGAAAAGGATTTACACATATTTATTGTATCAACAATACCAAAAAGAAGGAATTTAAATTCCCTTGCTAAAATATTTGCAAAAATTTATATGAAAAACGTAAACACTAGTGATTCCAACACCGAAATTCGATAATTTAGGAAGTGTGGAAACTGAAGACATTTCTTACATCAACAATATAAGAGAACTATTTTCAATTGATCTAGATTGGTTTTTTGGAAGCGACCCCAACAAGGGAAACAACAGTTCATCAATACCCAAAAAGAAAGTACATATAAAAATGGAACATGATAATAATCTTAAAAGAGTCATAAAGTCTTGAAGAGTTTAAATAGTTAAGATCCCTGGGACACAAATAATCACCCTTCAAAGATGCAGCCCTGACTAGAAAATGGCTTGTAAAGAATAGTAAACTCTAGCATCTCTCTCTTTCCAAATAACCACATTTCCCAAATCCAATCCTCCCCCCTCCATCGATACACACTTTCCCCTTTGTTCATGTTGGAGTTGGGGATAGTGCCGTAGTCTCAAATTGCTTGATATAATAAAGAAGGGGTGCTTATACATCCTAGACCTCACAACCTCAATACCATGGTTTTGGCATTTGTGAGATGGTATTAGAGAAGACACTAATCTAACTATAATATACAATTATCTTATCTCAAATTCAATTTCCACAACATATTTGCAAGAAAGAGGAGTGTTGAAAGTGGGTCGGGGGGTCAACTTTTGCCACCGGAGTAAGCTGAGGCGCAAGCTACCAGATTTAGTAGGAGGTGAAGGTGGATATGGAGACAAAATGATGCTCCGACCGAGGTGCTCAAACATGCATGTGCTGGACCACTCATGAGGGGTCGCATCCACATCACATAGCCACAGTCAGCCCAAGATGATGCTCCTAACCTCCATCTTAGGACATCACACTCGATATTTGGATATTCCCGGAGTATGGAAGGAAATGAATAGGAAGCCAAGACCCTAGATAGTGACCAGGTGGAGTCAATTGGGTGTGAACTGGTATAGAGGTGGAAACAACCCAAGATACTCAATAGGAACTGGGGTGATCAGCCGGGATTAAACCAAGGCACAAGGCAATACGAGTAAAAATGATGTCGATGCAACTTCCCACTAACAAATGATAACCTTGCATATCTTACCTCCCAATTGAAAATAAGTGTGAAAATTAGAGTTGTGGCACCAATCATCACTCGGGATAGGCTGAGTAAGGTTGCACAGACTACTCTCAATTGATTCCCTTCCGATCTAGGATGTGGGTTGGGTTAAGGCATGGATTGCAGAATCAGTCGAATTGGTTAGGAATCAGCTGATTCCATAATAGAATTGGTTGATTTCAATCCGATTCCCGCTTAAAGGATCGATCCTGATCTGAATTCCGCTAGAATCGATCTGAATCAATCTTGAATCGGTCGAATTGGATCACAATCGGAATCGAAATTAAAATCCTAATTTATATATATATATACTAAAATGATTCAGGCTGAATCAGCCAGAATCAATTAGAATTGGCCCGAATAAGAATTAGGATCGGAATTTTTTAATTTTTAAAATTTTTAAAATTACGATTCTGAAATGGTTTCTCTTCCTGAGAATCGGATTGATCCCTATTCCCCACCGACTAGGTAACCGATTCCGATTCGGAAATCCTTAGGTTAAGGTGCATATGCAATGACCTCATCCTCGTGTTGGAACTCAATCGAAAGACTAGAGTCAACCATGTAAGTCATCTCCTCTAAGGGATATAACGAGTGCTCAACATGGGGTCCTTAATGCAAAGTGTATAAGCAAAGGACATTGGGAGCACCTCTACTAATAACTTCCACAACCATAACACTAGCCTTGAATCACAAGGCGAGAAAGTTTGCGATGGTTATGGCCTTACCCATATCATCACGCCTAACGAGGGGTGCAGCCACCTCAGGCCAGGTAAGTGGAGGTGAGAGGGACAAAGGAGATTCATGGGCTGAAGGATGGCCCAAGATGAGATCCCAAAACCTAAGTGGATGGACATGAGAAGAGGGAAGCGGAGGGCTCGACTGTTGCTTGAGACGGGCTGTGGTGGCCAAGTATGAAGCAAGTGGTCGAAGAGTGTCTCGAACTACTCATTCAATGGCGACCTCATAGGAATGCTCGAGAGTAGTCACCCCTTGTTCCAGCAGCTCATGTTGAAACTCGGGCCGCAGTTCTTTCCAGAACTGAGAAAGCGTCATCATGCCCTATTCGTGAACATTGCATCTAAGAAGATACTCGTCAAACTCGGAGATGTAGGCAGCGACAAGATGATTTCCCTAGATGAGTGTTGGCAATATGACAAAGGCTAGTATTTCTCTCGAAATTTTATCATATTTGCACGTGCTCCTAATGGTGTTGCATAAGGAGCATTGCATATTGGCATGCCTTGTTGCATAAGGAGCGTTGCATATTGGCATGCCCTATGAGTTACATTTTAGCAAACTGGACCCGACAAGCATTTGGCATTTCGTACCAACCCAAAACAATGATCCATGTCGGCTTCCCAATTAAGATAAACACTCAGATCCAAAAATCAGTCAAAACTAGGGGCGCTGTAGAGAATCTGATCCTCAGCCTCTGCCTGGTCATGGTCATATCTATGACTTGGGCTGGGTTCATCAAATTCAATGTATGGCTCCCGATAGTCAAGTCAAACTGCTTGAAGAACCATGGGTGGGAGAGAAGGTCATGCGGGAAAGATAGGAGGTTGTGGCTAGAGGTGTAAATGGATCGGATCTTACCTGATCCAAATCCAAATCCGATAAGAGAAAGATCCAACCTGATCCAATACTCTTTTTCCTGAACCTGAATTTACAACCGATAGTAATTACTCGTCGGGTTTGGATTTGCTCCGAAGTGCCCGAATTAGAGCTCGCCCAGGCACACCACGCATGTCTCGGCCTCGCCGCGGCGGCCACCCGCCGCCGGTAGCCTCCCGATCCCAACAACCTCGCCCAACGTCAACACACGGTGGCCCTCCTTGATCGTCCGGGTGGGGACGGAGGCCGCGGCGGGCGGCCCCGGAGCGAGGGCGGCGGGTGGTGGCTACTACGGGAGGTCCCGGTGGGGAACACGGCCTGCATGGCTCCGAGGGAAAAAAATCCTCTGCTACAACCCGCGAGAGGTCGGCGCAAGCATGGTAATCACCGGCCCGATGGAGAGCCGAGGGGGAGGCAACTAGGAGTGAAGGCTTGCTGCTGGGTGGCGGTGGGCGGCGGTGATGGCGGTGAGGCGGCGGGTGCGCTTACATACAAGGCAAGAGAAGAAGGCGGGGGCGAGGTGGATTGATCGGCAAGTGGCTAGCGGTCCGGATGTGCGGAGTGCCGGCCGGCTTTCGCTAATGCCGAGAGGTCGCTCCTAGGGTGTTTCTTCGGTGACACCTTTGTCGGGCGGACGATTAGCCCCATCGGTTGAGCGGTCGGGCTGCTGCGGACGGGAAAGCGGCACCTTTGCCGGGCGGCGGTCGAGACGGTTCTCGTGGCGGTGCTGCTGCGGCCCCTCTCCCGTGGTGAGGAGTACTATGTCCAAGGTAACGAAGCCTACAACACCGGTCTTTGGGGGAGGCTCTCTTCCTGCGGCGAGCGGTTGCCCGCGGTGAAGCGTCGAAGACTTTGACCTAGACCGCAAGCGAGACGGCGATCGAGAGCGAGAGACCAATACAGAGGAGGAATGTGACCAGGCGGATGACCGGGAAACTGAGCTCGATCGATCTAGAGAAGGAATGTCTCCTCTCCGTGACGATGGCACTGTGACGACAGCACCACTGCCACCGCGAGTACAACAACATCGATGGGAGTAAATATCGGGGCCCGATAAACATTATCTCTGATTCGAAATATGTAATTTCGGGTTACGCTCGAACCCGAACCTGTCATTGCTTCGCAGGGTTCACCCGAATACACTCCAAACCCAGTAACATGTGTGGACTCTGGATAGGTTAACGGATCTTGTGAGTCCGTTTACACCTCTAGTTGTGGCTTGACAGCCATACCTAGAGTCAGGAATGGAGGGATGTGTGACTTAGTCAAGTCATGAATAGACCTCTAAAAAAGGTGAGATGTTCACCTCCATACCTAGAATTTCTAAAGTCCCGACTTGATTTGGCAACTGAAAAGATACGAATCCATAGCTGAGTTAGATCAGGCAAATTATGACTCAGATATAGAGGACGTTCGGTGGTAGTGTGGGTTGGGTTCCACAACGTGTGGACATGCAATGACAAACCTAACCTAAAGACCATGCAAAACAAGGGTGTCTTGACTCGATCTGTTCTGATATCAAATTGATGTGGAACCACCTCTAAATCAGATTGGGACAACGATTTCACGACATACTTACGTGTCAATATTACAACAATTCAAACTCCAGGTAAACAATTAAATCGAACTAGAAGCAGACCTTGAATTAGTGGCCCTTGAGTGGGCGGGACCAAAGTAGTTGATCCACTATCCAAGTCTAGGATGTTCATAAACAACACCAATCCTTAGTAAGGATCGACAATCATTAATTGAATGAGCTAGTTGCCTAATCGCACATATGGCACAAAAATCAAATAAATAATAAACAGACAAATATAATGGTGTGAAGGGAGATAGAGAAAGAATCATACATCTATGCTAGGGCATGGCTGATGTTCACCTGACTGTCCATTGCTCTGAGCGATTATTACATATAATTTATTTCATAATTGACAGACTCATTGATGTCCTTCCAATCAACTTGTTTGGTCACATCAATGCTACACTACATTCTACTCGTAAAATTAAAAACTTTACCGCAAACCTAATGCACTTTCCGCCATCCAAGCATGACCAAGTGTAGTGTACTCAGCATCTTATTTTGTGCTCACACAGGTGCTTTCCGCACTACGATTCCCCAGGGGCACTGTTCAAGCAAAACTGGAAGTTACTGTAGCTTCTACCACACACTGTGTCTTGTTCACGAGATAGATCCTTCCTTCAACTGATGAAAAGTGTGGCGCCAGTGGATGTAGGCATTTAATAGTGGCACCAACGGTGCCAGGGCTTCGTGCTGGTGGTAGCAGAGTGGCTGTCTGGACTGGACCTAACCAAGAATCCATCTGGATCTGGTGCTTTATAGGGATCGATCAATTTCATGGCATTGTATCACCACAACCTCAGTAAAGTTGTTGATTAGCATGTCTACTTCACTCTATGAAAGCTTGTTGAGTGAGTCAAAGTTCACTAGCAGGCTCCACTCGGTATCATCCTTAAACAACTTCTTGTGGAATTCCACTGCAGCCTTGACAATCTGATCCAAGCTTTTACATTTCAACACTTCCCTGAATTTGAAGTAGAAAGTTCCTTCTCCTTTTCAGGGTGGCTTATGCACAAAACGAGTTGGTGTTTCAATCACCTTCTTCAACCATATTTCCTTTAATCTCTACTTCTATTTAATCTCCTCCCTTACCAACCAGTCATTATACTTCACTTTTGCCTCCATCCACTTCTTCTACTGCAACTCACTCAATGTATCTTCATCATTGATCTTTTCAAGAAAATCAATTTCCTTCAATAAATTCTTCCCCTCATGAAGACCTATTGAAGTCTTCAGGCCATCTCTTCAAGTTTGTCCTGACAAACATAAGCTTCGTGACAAATGATAGCATTATTAATTAACCAGAAATTCCAACCTTGTTCAACCATGTTCTCATATTGTCCATCAACAATGGCTCCCTGCACCAAGACAACTCAAACTTGAATTTCCTCTTCATTGAACATGTTTTGAAGCTCCATTTGATACTTATTGAAAAATAGTTAGAGACAACTCTCAGAATGAACTATAGAATTCCTTAATTCCGTAGCTAGGAGACAATCTGTCCAACTTGGACTTCGAAATAAAATTAGACCAAGTGAAATTCAATCTGTGATTATCAATTTCTATCAGACCTTGCAAGTTTACCCAATCATCGAAATAAACATTTGAGCCCTTATGGTTCCATCTTTCCCCTGGTCTTCTTATTGCATTGAAATCCCCGCATATGCATCACAAGTCACAGACATGAGCAAAAAGTAAATATGATGGCTCTCCAGAAAAGGTCATCTTATCTGCAATAACCTACAGCAAGGATCGTGAGATGAAAATTGGGACCCGGATCGGTGGGTCCTGATGGACCCGATATGGTGGATCCAGGATCCCGGCCTTTCTAGGTCCATAGGGCAGTAAAAACAGCCTTACCAGCACAGTGTGGCAGCCACGGCATTTGGGGTCAATTCCGGTGATGTCCTTAGTTGATTCTGGTCCCGATTCTACTGAAATTTGATCAAAACCTGAGTCCCATAGAATCGGCTGGATTGGCCGATTGACAAGGGCCGATCCTGATCTGGATCATCCAAGTCTACGAGCTATAACCTACAAGCCATATTGGCTAGGTTCCAAAGTTTACCCTTGTCCCTGTTCCTAAAACGTGTCACATGCATATAAATGTTGCTATATAACAGTGACACCTCCATAGCAGTACCCATAAGATAGCAATACCCCCACTCCTTCCCACCACGGGGGCAAAAGAGATCCTATAAAGAATTTCACCCTTCAGCTTATCCACATCCCTTTCGAGGAGGAAAACTTCAGGTCTGAAAGACAAAACCAAGCTCTTGAGCTCCCTGATTTTATCCAATCCCTGCATGCCCTGCAATTCCAACTGATTACTTCTGACATAAACAGATGATCATATCCTTCTCTTCCCTCTCCTTCCTCTTTGATTCCACAGGGACATTATTGCCCAACAAACATTTGAGCTCTCTTGAGCTAATTTTTGCTATGTCGATCTGCTAATAGTGGATCTTCCAGCATATTAAAATCAGCCCACATTTTCCAGGAAACTTCCAAACCATCACCTCTCTTCCTGCAAAGCAAATACCCACCACCTCGCCTACATGGAGAATGTCTCGATGTGAAAGGCAATTATGCAGATCTTCAATGCTTCCACTAGTAGTCCCTTGCACCACTGCCTCATCGCTTTGGAATGCTGCAAGCCTGCAACAGCCAGTGGCCAGCCCCCCGGTAGAACCAGCATCTTTGAGAACTTCCGAAGGAACAGAGAAGTTCCGAGCCAGACCTGTCAGGTGAGAAATCAGGTCCTGATTCAAAGCTTTGAACTCCCGCCCATTGACTTCTTCTCTCTACTTCCATAGCCCATTGTTGATGTCAGTGATGCCATCAGGTAGGGATGGAGGCAAGCTCCGCGACCTGACAAACGTAGAAAATACTAGTCCATCCTGTTCGAAGCCCCGTTGTGCATTTAGCCAGCCTGATGCCACCGGCTTAACCTTCTCCGGTTCGCAACTTAAGTCAGTAGGATTCATATCATAATGGGTCGCTAATGGACCCAACTCGTCACTTCCACCTGAAAGTGCATCCCCTCTTCTGAAACAGAGCTTCCTCCCCTCGTTGTTGCCCAGCTTAGAGAATTAATGATCCCTTTCCCCCAATTGCCCTCTTGTTGCCCATTGCCTTCAAGTGAGTTCCAAATTTGGAAAGTTGCCAAAAAGATGCTCAAATAGAACCAACGAATCTCAGGACGGATCAATCACCGCATGCGTCGAAGCCGCCTGCTCTCCTGAACAACCCACTGTCGATAAACATCCCTCAACCGGCATGACCTTAATGATGTAAACTTGGCCTTCGACTGACACTGGGATGGAAGAAGGGAGCTCCACTGAACACTGAATGAGGCAGGTCAATCTCAACCAAGACAGACCACCCCACCCTGATGGCCAGATAAAAGAGCTCCAACCATAATAGACAATGGCTCCAAAATTCGACGCAACCAAAGAAAATCTTCGATTGAGTCCAAATTTATTGTATTAATTCAAGCGACAGTACAATAAAATACAAAATAAAACTAAGTGGGGAGAGGGGAGGACGAGGATCATCTACAAGGAGATTGATGAACATGATTGAGTCCAAATAAATAGGGGAAACCCCGAGAATGAAACCTATCTCTACATTGAACCAGATGTCCCAATCTCATTTGCCGTGGACCATCTGGCGAAGAAAGTCTTTGCTCCTTCAGGTACTTCAACTCCTTCCTGGCCACCGTGGACACACGCATGGGAAATATTCCTTACAATGAACTGACCTCCAAAAATCTTACTGATCCACCGCACCGACAACCCAAGCCAATGAAGTTTCAACAGTTCCTTAAACTGAAGCTCCTTTGCCTTGAATCGCTCTAACCCATTCCCTGCCACAACAATGATCACTCCATGCTCCAGCCACCCCTTCCTCGCAAGTATGCCCTCTGTAAATAGGATATTTGATCATTCCATGAGAGATTCTGTCTCCCACCCCCCCTCCTTGCTGGTAGCGATTCGAGCCCTGCATTGCTTGAGCATGCCTGTTGTCTATGGTCAGTGCCTCTGCAGGTCAAGCACCTCCAGCCGTTCCAGCAAGATGATGCCAGATGGCCTTCTCCAAGCAACAACCACACCAACTGCTTCCGCAACCTCCCCAACCCCTGGCCATCCTCCACCTCTCAACCCAATGCCATTGGCCACCACCTCAACGTAGCTCTCTGCCAGGGTGCTGGAGGGAAACCACCAGCAAGCAGAGCCTTGCCTACCGGACAGCTCCATGGTGCTGACCTAACATCATGGCTCCTTGGAATCTCGAAGTTTCCTCCGGAATCACTAGAACACATAGTCACACAGTTTACAAGGAGCTCATCAATAATGTTGGACAAGAATGGAGAAAAAGACTACAAAGATTCGGAGACAACAACATATGGAGACAGTAATCCTAACTTACAGAAAAAAATCATCATGTTGTTAGAATGAACAGGAGTCTTCGGCTTTACTTGTTTATCCCAATCAACCAAACGGAACTAAATGAAATTTTTAAGTCAGCCTTTTCTTATTGGGATGAAGCAAACATTGTATCAGCAAACTATAACAATGCTTTCAATCAGTCCGCACTCCCTTGCCTTATTCCTAATTATACTAACAAACTTAGCCTATGAGCACAAAGAGTAATAGGTGAAAGAGAACTGTTGTCTAACAAATTTCCATGTTAACATATTTGTAGAGACCAAACCTGAATGTGTTTATTATGATTTGATGCTTGAAAAGCAAAAGAAAGCATATAATAACAATGAAATTCTACTTTTGTTGCTAGCTGTAAAATCCACATATCTACATTGCAAATTGGCAGCTTAAAATGCAAGAATAAAAAAGCCAGGAAACAAAAAGCAAAAATCAAGTGAAATCTCAAGCTTACAGCTCATTTACAACTGCTCCTGACTTCATGCACCCTACATAAGCACCATCCTGGCCCCGATGGCTCTGCAGAATCTCAATCAACCCCTCTAACAAATAACGCAAAGGTTGCAACTGTAATTACATTAATAAAATGGTTTGCACAATTTTATCCTTCCACTATCTTGAGAGTCAAAGGGAATGTTATTACCAAGATCAAGGTTAATACTGTCATCAACTTTAACATACAACTCTGCATCCCACGTTTCAACTGCTGAACTAAAGAAAAATTTTGCTTTCTTTGGCAGTTCATCAACAGCCTCCTCATGATCATCCTACAAAGTCCAAAACAAAAATGATAAAGGTGGTGCATGTTTTAAACTGCCAATTAAAATATCATAGGTAATCAATGGTGCCATACTGCAGATTTATTCATACACAAGGTGACTACAAGTTTTCAATTATGTATCCACAGTAACAATGTTCCATATCTTCTCTGAGGGACCAGAGGACAAGGATAAGTTCCATTTATACCATACCAACGTAGTACTTACAAGAATCAAGAAGTCATTTGTAAGACGATTCTCTCCATCAATTTGACGATCTAAGCTATCACCTCTATTGGGACTGCAATTGCCACATTGGAGAACCTCAAATTTTGCATGACAAGTTTGCATTAAACATGAATTAGGTGCAAACAACCAAAATATTAAACATTGCCAAAATTATATATATAAGTTTGAAAAACAACCTTCGACCAATTACAAAACGAATGACAATGCCCCTTTCTTCCAGCTTCCTCAAAGCACCACCTGAAAGACATCAAGTACAATTTGTTAGTAAAGTTAAACCTGGCATAAAGAATAAGCAATATAGGAACAAGGAAGCCATCTCCTTCAAAACTATTAATTCCATTCATTGTTTCCAAAGCCATCTCTTTTAAGAAAAAAAGGAGATACACAAGATTATGCAAATTATAGAGAAATCAAACTCAAGGAAGGTGGGGTCGGGAGTCGGGACCGGGTCGTTTGAGCCCAAAACCGACCCAGGTCGGTCGGGGTCGCGACCCGGGTCGGGCCGGGGTCGGCCGGGGTCGCCAAAAATAATAATAATAAATTAATTTTGGGGTCGGGGTCTTGGGGTCGGGACCGGGTCGGTCGGCCCCAAAAGCGACCGGGTCGGGCCCGGGTCGCGACCTGGGTCGCGACCCGGCGAACCATGATCAAACTCATGAGTCATACTATGAAATTATGGGAAAGAGTTAATAAGTGGCGATTACAAAATCGTACATATATTTCAACTAACCAATTTAAATTTATAACTCATCAATTTATAATTGAAACTATTTTTCTTATTAGAAGTTTGATAGAAAAATATCAATATGTGAAGAAATATTTACATATGATATATATTGATTAGAAAAAGGCCTATGATAGAGTTTTGAGAGAGATTTTGTGATGGGTGTTGGAACGAAAGATGGTGCATATTAGGTATATACAAATGATAAAAGACAGGTATGATAAAGCAATCATTAACGTATGCACAATTTGAAAAGAAATAAAAAAAATTTTATTTCAAATGAGTGAATAGAAAGTTAGAACGGTGGAAAAATACTTTAGAGATTTAAGATTTTAAGATAAGTAGAACTAAAATAGAATATATGGGATAATATTATCTTAAAAAATTCAATTCAAATATCTTAGATCAATTATTCAAAAAGATGAAGACTGTAACAAAGATGTTAATCATATAATTAAAGTAGGTTGAATAATCATATAATTAAAGAAAGTTGAATGAAGTGGAGATTGACTACAAAGGTACTATGTGATCGTAAAATTATACTAAAGTTGAAAAAAATTATCGTATAAATATAAAAACCTACAATGTTGTATGGTAGTGAATATTGGACGATAAAAAAAGATAGTTCTAAATTGCTGAAATAAGAATGTTACGATAGATGAGTGGTGATACAATATTAGATAGAATAAAAAATGAATATATTAAAGAAAATGTAGGAGTAGCCACAATTGTAGATAAATTGAAAAAAAATGAGATTGAGATGGTTTGGATATATTAAATGTAGACATAAGGAGACTCTAGTAAGAAAAGTAAAAATATTATAAAAACAAAAATAAAAAAGGTGTGGTAGACCTAGGTTATTTGGAGGAAGTAATTCAATATGATTTAGATGATTTAAATATCTCTTAAAAAATAACTCAAAATCGACATGAGTGGAGAAAAAGAATTCATAAGGCCGACCCCAAGTAGTTTGGGACCAAGACTCGAGTTGAGTTGAGATGAGTATTGTTTACAAAGGGAATGCAGATATCCTGCTAATAGAATTTTGCCTGGAATCTTCCAGAAAGCTCCACCATACAATATTCATACTCAGCAGAACAGCATCTTCCAGTGTCCAAGGTACTTGAGCTGAGCACCTTTTCTAGCAGAATCAATAGGGGCCTCCATGTTAGCCTATCAGCTCAGGTGGGCTAGGTAATTGTGTGAACCTCTTTTTTCTGCGTCTATTCTTTAGAAAGAAAGACATCTCCGGACCTTTCTAGGAAAATATGTGATATCATAAAAATATTAGGTAGTCCGGTGATAGTTTGAAAATATTAGAACCGAGGTTCGGGTTCTTTGAAAATTTCATTTTTGACCCCTCTCCGCCGGATGGTGCGAGTACCCGGCGTTAACTTACATCGAGCAACGGCTCGAACGCCTTTGATTAACCGTCGCGGCAACCTGTTTTTGGAGACATGCACATCCACAAAATAAAGTAAAGAACTCAAAAGGGCAGCGGCCTTTTGGGTCCGATCAGATGCAAACCGTTTTGTTTGGGTTTGTTGATTTGTTATTTGGTTGATTTTTGGATTGACTTGAAAGTCGGTTTCGAGTTTTGAAATTTGAATCAATTTGTTTGATTGATTTGGTTTTTGATTTGTTTTGGATTGAATTTGGTTGATTCAAGTTGTTTTGTTTTGAATCTCTGTTTTGGTTTTGATTTTGGACTTGATTGGTTCAAGTTTTTGTTTTGATTTCAGCTTGATGTGCTTAAAGTTTTAAACATGTTTGGATTTTTGATTTGGTTGATTTTGATTTTTCTGATTTCTGAATTTTCTGGTTTTGAGTTGATTTTTGTTTTAGGTGGATTTTGATCCATGTTTTGAGATGCCGAAACATTGCTTATTTAGTTTCTTTTTGGGATTGATCTTTTGTTTGGTTGAAGGTTTGATTGAATGAATTTTCCAGATTATTGAAATCTGATTTTTTTTGAGTTGACAGATTTGATTTAAATCTGAATTTTGTTTTGGCAGATTTTGTGTTTGAAATCTGATTTCGGTTTGATTTGCTTCAAAAACCGGTTCAATCTTGTTGAAGATCGGTTGTGAGTTCAAGTTTGAATTTCAGATTTATTTTAATTCTGATTTTTTATTGTTTTGATTTTCAGATTTGATTTAATTCTGTTTTTGCTTGAATTGTTAGGTTTGATTTTCTGTTTTTTGATTTTCTGTTTGAATTTCCAGATTGATTTTGAAATGGTTTTATTTAGTTTGGCGGTTTGCATCGCCTCCGACCCATCGGGTCACTTTGGATGCCCGATTTCATGCATCGATATGAACATCAAAGCTTCATTTCATTGAAAGATGAGTGGGGTACATCGGTGTACAATATGGTTGATCCTTCCCCCAATGTAGGTTCATCTCCACTACTTTGGAAAAATTTTGGCATTACGACGGCATGCCGGCTATTTTTCCAACTTAGTGAAAATTTACCCATCCAAAATAGCCAGCCTTAGCTTAGCCATATTGGGGGAAGGATCGACGGCTACGGGATTCATGCCCGCGCCCCCCTCCGGCTCGGAAGGTACGGGATGCACGCCCGCGCCTCCGCCCAAGGGGGGGGTCCCCCGGTAGGGGTGGAGTCGTTAATTTAATGTTGCTTTCGCATTTCTGATTTTTTTTTATTTGTTGATTTTATGAAGGCCACTTCGGGCCGGTCCATTCCTTCGGCGTTCAAAGCCGGGCTTCATTTTCATAGGCTCAACGGGCCTGCTTGAAATTCTGCTGCTTTGCTGGAGCTTCTTGATGGAACCGGCTTGGAAGGCCACCCGGCTATGCCCTTGGCCCGTCGTGCGGTTTCCAAGGGGTGCCGGGCCGTCACCTTCCAGCCGGTCTGCTGCCTTGCTGGAGTACGGCTTCTGCAGAACCTGTTTTGGAGCACTTCCCCTTTTGCTGTGGCGGCAGAACCATGGGCCGAGGATGGGCTGAGAATGGCCTGCTTTGAGGGGCCTGTTTGGGGCTGTACAAAGGACAGCTTGGAGGCCTGGCTTTGGGCTGCGCAAAGGGGTTATTGGAGGGCCTGGTTTTGGGCCTATTTAGGGGTTGTTCAAAGGGGATAAGAACAAGGGGCTTGAGGATCCGCCCGGAGTAGACTTGGGCCGTCATGCGGTCTCCAAGAATCCCCGGGTCATCCACCCTCACCTAGGGCTCTAGTGGGTTCCACAAAGGGGCTGTAAGGGGAATGAAGGATGGCCACAAAGGGGCTTGAGGATCCGCCCGGAATAGACTTGGGCCGTCGTGCGGTCTCCAAGAATCCCCGGGTCATCCACCCTCACCTAGGGCTCTAATAGGTTCCACAAAGGGGCTGTAAGGGGTCTGTTTAAAGACCTGAAGATGGGCCAGCATGGGGCTAAGTATGGGCCGAGCAGAAGGTCTGGATAGGCCGAAATTGGGCTCTTTTGGGCCTTGATTGGGGCTGAAACCGGGTCACAAGGGGACTGGTTTTTTTTTCTCCGGACAAGGGCCAGAAAGGGCCAGATTTATGGGTTCGGCCCAAGGGGATTACAGTCCAATCTAGGGGGTTTGAATGGACTGAAATGGGGCATGTTGTGCAGGTGGATAAGGGCAGGAGGTGGCTGGAAAGAAGGCCCTTTAAAGGGTTACATGGACATACCCACGATCTCTTCTTACCTTGTCTTCTTCTTCTCCCCTTTTCCTCTTCTGATTGCAGACCAGCTTCTGTAGCAGGGGACAGAGCACGGTTGGCAGCAGGTGGCAGCAGCAGCAGTCTCCCCTCTTTCTCCTAGCAGCAGGTGCAGGCGTATGTGCAGCAGGTGGCAGGGTGCAGGCAGCAGTTTGGCAGCCTCCCGGCGTCTGAAGCAGCCCCCCTTCTGGCTGGTGCGCCCCCCTCTTTTTATAGAGGCTGGAGGGGGAGGTGAAGAGCCAGCAGGTGGCTTGTACGTAGGCCTCTTGGCCTCCCCCATGCAGTTACTCAATTTATTCCAATTTATTGACCTGCTGTCCCTTGACCTTCCCCCTTCACAAAACTGTTGGGGGGCTGTGCTGGCAGATGGGTGCGTACATTTTAATGCTGAGGTGGCAGGTGTGGAGCGCAGGATGATGCTGGACAGGTCAACTGGGCCTGTTGACTGGGCCAATTGGCCTTGACCACAGCCCACTTCTCTCTTCCCATGGGCTGTACGTAGGTGGATTTCAAGGAGGGCCAGAAAATAATTATTTAAATGCAAACAAAGGCTGGTCAGCTAGAATTTGGGCCGATGGGCCCATGGAGGGCTTGATTTGCCCAATTGAGGGCTGAACCAGCCCATTTTTCTTTGCTGATTTTTCTTTTGAGAAAAATTGACGCCAACAGTAATGCACATATGCAGTTCCTATTTCCTAACCTAATATGAAAGCCCAATTCTTTCATTTCTTTTACCCTTCCCCTCCCCCAATCCCTCTTTTGTACTCTCTTTTGAATTAATATAATCTTGGTCTCCGACCATATTCAAATTGGAAACCCAATTTAATCACCATCAAAAAAGTGTACATGTCAAGGGCCTACAAACCCAGAGCAGCTACTAGAGTTTCTCTGCCTGACAACTCAATGGTCCCCATCCACCAAGTTGATACGATTTTTGGTAATCTGTCTCATGCAGTATACCTTCTGCTACACAGTTGATAGTATCCTCAACGCCTCTATGTCAAAGTTGTGACTGTGTGACTGTCTTGCATTGGCAAGTCACCCCCACCCCATGCCGAAAACATGAAGAGGCTGACAGCATTCACTTCCTTTCCTCCCCACCCCCAATCAACCTCCTCTGATCAGGCTGCATGCAGCAGCAAAAACACATGCACACTCATGCAGTATGCACAAATGCCTAGGCATAACTTCCCAAAAACATACCTAGCAATATCACCAATGTGGTTATCCCTACTTGAAACAGTCAATTATCTTACAAATTTTGGTTCTCTATGTTCCTACTCTTTATGAAGTAACTGTGATGATGATTATTTTTGTCTTCGGCTATGTTATTGGAGGCGGTCACCTAGGCGACGAGGCGAGGCTAGGCCGGACCACCTTGACACAGCGGTGATCGCCTGGGGCTATCACCTTTGTTGCCTTTGCCGCTTAGGTGGCCAAGGCGAGGCGAGACAACCGCCTCAAGACCCAAATCCGCCAACTTAAGCCCCTCAATGGGGCTTCTCTCCCCCCCCCCCCCGTCCCGCCTTTTGCTCTCTCCCAAAGGGCCCGATGCATCCTCTTCACCCCCCCACACACCGAAGCCCTGCCCATAGGAGCCACTGCCGGGTAAGGCCACCAAGGAAGCCACCTTACCCAGAGAAGCCAGACCTCGCATGCGAAGTATTTTCAGTGAGTTTTTTCATTTTTTCTGGTTTTCATTTCTGTTTGGTTTTTCTTCCGGTTTTCATTCTTGTTATACTACATTGTCCTTATTAAGGAGGCCGGCTTGTTCATCTTTGGCAGAGTTCGCTAGAGAAGCCATTTTTGCCCAATAAGGTATGCTTTCCTATATTTTTCCAATTTGTTTTTTTCTTCCAGTTTTCATTCTTATTATAATATATTGTTGTTATTAAAGAAACCGGTTTGTTCCTCTTTGTTAGAGTTCACCGGAAAAGCCAGACCTCACCGGAGAAGCCATTTTCGATGAGTTTTTCTCTTTTTTCACCTTTTCATTTATTTTTTATTTTTCTTCCTTGGATGATTCTTTTTCTAATACATTGTCCTTATTAAAGGGGCCTCTTTGTTCCCCCTTGTCAGAGTTTGTCGGAGAATCCAGACCTCACCAAAGAAAGATGCATTTTATTTTTTATGTTTTTATTTTTTATTTGTTTTATTATTTTAGTTCAACTTTTGGATATTAGCACACCAGTTTGTTTTTCATATAGTTATCAAGTATTTCCTGTATTTTTACAAGTATTTCCTGCATTGTTTAGAAGTATTTACTGCATTTTTTTGAATAACAACCAGATTCATTATTATTATATAATAATATATAGAAAAAAAGTCGCCTTAGGTGCCCGCCTTAGGCGCCTGCACCTAGGGCAAGACGAGGCCCCCCCTTGCCTTGCACACCTCACTCCTCTGACAACATAAGCCTTCGGTGATTACCTTTTAACATTTAGCCCCCTACAATTGTGATCACTTCCTTTCAATCCTCGAATATTTGAAATAGTTAAATTGTCATTGTAATTCATATTTCCCACTCAGTAAAGTCATACCTTGAAGTGGTTGCAACTTGCAAGGAAACTCTCCCACCCCTTGGCTTCTCACTTCATTTCTTGCATTTATTGTTTCTGATTAGAATAAGCATTCAGTTTAAGCCTCATTTCTTGCTAATGTTTCCATGTTCCACTTCTGCCTTTTGCCTACCATGTCTGCAATTGTTTTAAATAGTTTTTAGTTCAAGCCTTATTTAAGTGTGATCAAATGAACTCCACCATCAAACATGGTTTGCAGGATTGGCTGATCAGGACCGGCAGATGCTGATCCAATCCTGGAGGCCAGCTGATCTGATCCCTATTGGGATTGGCCCTGGCCGATCCTGACCCGGAATAACCTGTCATCAAAAGCTACTAAACAATAAAAACACCTATGCTCAACCCCCTGCTGGCATGCCACATTCTACTGGCATGAGATCCAGGCTGCCAGCTCACATGTACACCCACTGCACGTAAGTTTGCTCTGTCTGTTGCTAGTCAACCACGTGCACCCTCCACTCCATTGTTTTTGCAGATCCCACCTGCATGCAGCACAAGCCGCAGAACCAACAATGTGGTTTTAGCCCCATGCATGGTTGGATCAAAGCCATTTTGGAACCTTTCTTAAGCAGTCCACCCCCTCTCGTGCATCGCAAGTTGTAACTGTCATCAGACTCATCACTAGTTCCCTTGCTCCCTGGACTTCCGTCTTCACAACCCGGCACCAGGACTGCAACAGCCTCAGCTTCCCACGCTCGTGTCATAAGCACTCCCCCCAACTGGACTTCATACCCACTAAGCTCACACCCGTATCAAATGTTATCAAAGATGATTGCCTCAGTCACCTTGGCCGCAGTCACCTCTTTTGCCTGGCCCACCCAGGTGGTTACCTGGCCCATCTCACCCACCTCAGAGCTGACTGAACCGTGCGAGAAATCCAACCCAAACCAAAGCAAATAAGAAACCTGAGTTAGCAACCTCTCTCTCTCTCTCTCTCTCTCTCTCTCTCTCTCTCTCTCTCTCTCTCTCAAGTAGGGGTGTATACGGAATCCGATATTTCAAAATTTTGATTTGATTCCGATAAAAATTAACGAGTTTAGAAATTATTTTTGTATACTATAAGCTGTCGGAATCGGTATTGGATATTCCAATAGCTTATCAAAATCATAATCGGAATCACGTTTTCAGTTTATTCGATTTTGATAATAAATAAATAATTATTAAAAATAATTAAAATAAAGTCAAATAAATCATAAAATATAATATATATATTGATAAAATGTTAAAAATAAAGTTATGAAAATATTATATTAAAATTTAGTAATTATATGTGAACTATTAACTTATTTTTTAATAAACATTAATATTCAATATCGGAATAGAAAATTATCGGATTCAATTCTGATTCCGATGACTGAATCAGAATCAGATCAAAATCGGAACATAGTGATTCCAAAATTATCAGAATCGGAACACCTTAACTCTTACCAAAATCAGATCCTGATGATTCCGCTACCAAATCCGACCTATTTACGCCCCTACCCTCAAGTCCCCTCTCACTCTCTCCCACAATCCCTACCGACCCCCTAACTTTTTCTCAGTTTTTTAGCACAAAATTTAGTTGTGCTTTTATATTTTTTGAGATTTAGATGGAGATTTATGATGTTCTACGTAACTCATATATGTGCATTTAAAATAACAAAATATAAATATATATTAAATATGCTTCATCTCAAGTATTTGAGGCGAGGCCCTTTACCCTGTTCAGCTGATCCCTCCTCGAGGCCGGCCCACAATGACCACACATTGTCAATACAAGCACCCGCTGCCCATGTGTTGACACCATCTCCTGCACCCAGTCCCACCACCACCACCACCCTGTTTTTTCTGGTAAAACTGGCCCTCTCCAGCACCATACCCTGTGCTCTCACTCTCACATGTACAGCTCTCCTGCTTCCTCCAACGGCCCACAGCAGCCCACCTTGGCATGGTGCACACCAGAGTTATTCCAGCCACAAGCCCCACCCTACAGCATACTCCTCCATGGCTTGTGGGACCGATTCCGATTCCGATTCCCAGAATCGGCCGGAATCGGCCGATTCCTGGGAAGGGAATCGATTCCGGATCGGTCCGGAATCGTTTTTTTTTTTTTGATTTTTTTTCGTCAAAAAAAATCAAAAAAATCAGAAAAAATTCTAAAAAAATAGGAAATGAGTTAGAAACATTTTAAAAAATAACCATTGCATGATATCCACAAGAACACATCGTACAAATACTAATAAACATCAATTGAAGACTTGAAGTTAAGTACATATTCTAATTCCATTTATTCAAATATCAAAGAGTTGATACATCATCAAAAAAAAAAATTTACATCATATCAATCTACTTCTACTACCAATATCTAGGATAAAGATATGGGTTTTCCTCCTCTCCTCGTCGCGCTTCACGCTCCTCCCTCGTGCTCGATCTTGTATCTTGTCCGGGACCCACTCCATATGAAAATAATGCCGATGCCATGCCATCAGTCAAATGGATCGGACTGCGGGATGACCGGGACGTAAGCGAGAGGATGGTGGAGGCCGGTGGTGTAATCCACTTTCTTTGGTCAACTGACCAATCTTTGAATACTGTGGCTCGTAATATAAGATTGTGGTGTCCGCTCATCCGGCGTGTACACGGCTTTGGAATCCGTGAATCGGGAGACTCGACCGGCCGCTGATGGTGCGTCGTTTGGTATGCACTCCTCGTCATCATCACACGAGGAGTGAGAAGGAGCTGCGTCTTTGTCATACGGGGCGATAGGACGCCCGACCTCTAACTTCCTTCTCTTTTACCTCTTCGACCATCTCAACTACGGAGAAGGTCGGAACCCAAAGTTTTTTTCAACTTTGCAAATCCTCCCATTTTCCGGTACGGTCACCTTTGTTTTCGTTCTCCACGAGATCGAAATTTCGGGTAGCGGACTGTGACCGGAGCGGGGGAGCTGGGGCGGGTAAGCCAAAGCCGCAGGCATGTTCTTCGCAGGGCGAGAAGAAGGCCTTCGAGCACGAGAAGTAGATGGAGGTGGAGCTGGAGCATCCTCCTCGGCTTCAACACCATCCAACTCTCCTTACGCCCACGCACGCGGTCATCGGGATCAAACTCGGTACAACGATCCTGGCTTCCTCTCTCTGTCCGGAGGCAAGTGCATGCTCCTCCCGGAAAAATGCGGTCCGTGTCCACCCTCCTCGGGTGGTGGTGTGGCGGAGGAATGCCTCTGCTCGTACGGGCCACCTGCGAACCGTGCGGAAATCGCTCCTCCTCGATCTTCTCGCCGATCGCCCGATGTTCTTTATGCGCGACCCTGCATGTTATAATGACGGAAGACCGGCTTCTCCGTGGCCGAGGTCAACGTGTTCCTCCTTTTGGTATGTATCGGGTTGAATGTACTCGAGTTCCTCTGCGGTGGGAGGGCGGTGCTCCGGCTCGCATCCTCGATACCACCCGCCGCAGTGGATTCCATCCACTCCCGGGTGTTCACCTCGAACCCACCACTCGGTACAAGATAAACACGAAAAGGAGAAAAGGAAAACAATTAGCCCATCATCACCATAACTTATATGAAAGAAAAGAAATTCCTCGTCAAACTATTACTATACGGTGACACTTTGTCAATCGAATATTTCTGTGTCGACATCGAGTATATGCCGACCCTCAACTTGTACTTCTCGTACGAAAAATTTTAAAAAAATAATTTAGTTGTACGGTAATGCTAGTCGAGGTATTTAATGAACTACTAATTTACTTCTATCTCGGCCTACATCCTGTCCTGTCGGGGATCATGACATTGGATAACCTGTAAGTGTACCCCGCATCACCTCGTTGTCGTTCACTTTGTCCTCCATATTGGATGCGGGGGTTCAAAAAGTATCTGCAAGAATTTTATTAGTTAACAACTTTGTGCCATTTAAGACAATTATACGAAAAAAATAATTTAATAACCTTGAGTTACTGCAGCATGGACATCGTGGTGCGAATCTTGTCCCATCGGTCATCGATGATCTTCCACCACTGTAACCTACGGATTTTTTTCTTTAATTTTCGGCTTTGCCCGGTCCATAGCATCATCTGTGCCATCTAGTCCCATTGTCATCCGAGTCTACCAACCGAGACAACTACCAGGTGGCTCGATGATTGCCAAGTAGTAGGCAATCCTCTCCCAAAACCTCTTGTCGGTGATCTCGCTTCTCGGACCGACGAAGTCTCCAACTCTTTCTTGTCGTCACGGGTTGTCCCGTATAGTTGTAATACTCCTCGGTGTGTGAACCTAACCAATGCATGCCTGTGCCGGTGTAAACTCTCCAGTGCAATGAAGTTCGTAGCGAATCGTGTCGGACGGGCCTAACAAGATCGTGCCCTCTTGTGTGTGATCTCATGATATGTAGCAGGCGGGGATGCGAATAAATAAAGGATGTGATCGTACGCGCTTGCTGACAGCGAGTGTGGATACACCCTCCTCCTTGCTTATATCCTCTAATATGAGATCTATGGAATGTCGCGCACGGGGCACCGAAGATGTGCTTCCTCTTCTCCATGACTTCCTCAGAACTCGCCTTATATGATGGTTCGTTGTCGTGTGACAACCGAACCACATTCTCCTCCCCCATCTCCTCCACCACTCCATCCGTCGGAGAAAAAATGAAGTCGGCATTTTTTATCTTCCCGACTTGTCTACCGAGCTTCGAGAATGTAGTCCCCTCGGAAACGGTACACCAAGAAGTTTATCATGCTCCTCTTGGTGATACTCATCACCCATCGCACGCGCGTGCAACCCCTCTCCTGTCGCCTCGCGCAACTTGAACCCATCCATCCACTCCTCAACTCACCGGACCTCCTCGTCCAGGCCGGCGCCGTATATGTGTCTGTGCCGCCGGCTTGCTAAACCCGTCTGACCCCTCACCCGCGGCATCCACCGTCGTACGGAAGTAGGTGGGTGGTGCGTGTCTTTGAGATGCCTACATCAAGTTAAAAAAAATTGGGATCGTTAAAATTAAGTTTAAGTAAATAAAACACACATAATGTCAATTTTAATTTAAAAAGTGATACTGCGTGTAAAAACCACTTCGCCATTTGTGGCGAACGGCTCTTTTCGCAGTAGTTCTGTTCTTCACCCCTTTCATTGTCGCTTAATCCCCATCCGACCAAAGACTACGTTTCCAAATAAATACTCGTCACTCGGTGTAAATCGAGTCTTTGGTAGAAAGGGAACGGCGGTATGGCTCTGTCTCTGAGGGTTAGGCTCTCGGTCCGGTAGGACGAGCCGATCTTGATCGGCCGAAGGCTGGGTCAACTACGGACCCGGACCCTCCCCTTCCTCACTGTCCTCCTCCCTCAACAAAGGCACGCTTGCTATCGTGCAAGCACGTCTAAGCTCGGAGTCAGGGACTCGTCCTCGCTACGTGGCTCCGGCTCGGTCGGTGCCTTCCCTTGCCTTTCCCTTTCGAGGCGAATCGCGGTCCCTCATCCTCTGGAGTAGCTCGTCGTGCAACTCCTCGCTCTGCTCGATCCCAAATGTGACCCGTTGAGAGGCTGCACATGCGCGTATCCTCTGATCTCCTCACTCTTCTCCCTGAGCACCTTGTCACGTTTTTACATTCCCAATTGTTGCAATATGTTGTTTCGCGGAACACCCCCCGTTCATCTCCTTCCCACACCTTCTTGTTGTACCCTCTTCCCGACTAGGTCTACCGTATGCCGTGCTCCCGACCCACGTCGGAAGCGCGTGCGGTGTGCATCATCTTGATCGGCCATTGCTTAAATCTGCAAAATTGTAAGCAATGACTTAAAAATGATTAGATAACATAAAAATTGTTTTTAGGCTTGTTGTTCGGAAGCAGACAACCCGAAACACACCATTCAGTATGTTTAAAGGGTTACGTATTTGCCGGAAATGGTCGTAAATTAACGTACGGGTGTCAAGGAAATTTTCCGTACGAAGAACATCCGATCGATGTTCGAGCAACTTGAGCGGAGTTATTCGATCACAAATCACCGAGTTTAACTCTACTCGGAGTTGTCGGAAACGTGTAAAAATCGAAGTACGGGATATCCGGAATTTTACCGTGCAAAATGGACATATCCAGATAGTTCAAAACTTAAACGGACTTGCTCGGATAGAAATCGTAAAGTTTAACGACACTCAAACTCGTCGGAAACGCGTAAGAATGGACGTACGAAGTTTTTGGCGAAGAAATCTTACCAAAAACCTTACAAAGATCGAAGAAGAGGTTGATTCGATGCCGATCCGAGCTTGAATCGGCGGAATCCTTTGAAGAACGAGGCTTGGAATCGGCCGAATCGCCCACGGAATCGCCGGAATCGGTGGAATCGGGCCGGAATCGACCACGGATCGACGGAATCGGCCGAGAATCGACGGTGGATCGACGGAATCGAGACCGGAATCGCCGGAATCGCGCCGGAATCGCTCGCGCCCTCTCCTTCCGCCGCGGATCGACCGAGGCAGCTGCGGGTCGGTCCCGGCCTGCGGCGGAATCGGTTCGATTCCCGGTCCAGAGTCGAACCGGGAATCGAACCGGGCCGGGTTAAACCGGCCTTCCAAAGAATCGGTCGGATCGACCGATTCCACATGGAATCGGCCGGAATCGGATCGATTCCGACCGATTCCAGGCGATTCAGACCGATTCCGCGGAATTCTTCCCGGAATCGGTCCTTCCGCCGGGAATCAACCGATCCGATTCCGGAATCGGTCGGAATCGGTCCGATTCCACCGATTCCGTAATCCATGAGCCCAGCTGCCCACCCGTGAGTTCATCACCCTGTCTTGGCTCTGCACTACCTCCTTGCCACAACCCCATCTGCAAGCACCAAGCACGGTAGTTTTGACTGTGCAACCAGCTTCAGCAGCATTTCCGCAGTATGCAAACTCCACACGGCAGTTCCCCGTGCACAGTGCTAGCCTGGGCAGGTGGGATGGGTGGCAGTCTGGACTCTGGACATGAAACACAAGTGGGAAGCCTTCTCATGTCATGCCACCCCAACTGTGGACCCATTCAACTCTTGTGCAAGGTATGAGGGAATCCATGGACCACATTTTCTTCAGCTGCAGAATTATCAATTATCTATGGTGTATTCTGCTCAAGAGTTGGAATATGCAGTGAAAGGATCCTGACAACACCATTTCTCTCTTATTCAAGTTGTCACATCTAAACCCTTGGTCGTCTGAAGCAAAGCTGTGGGATTTTGTATTACTTGCTATGTTGTGGACTATACGGCATTCCAGAAATAGATGACTTGTTGGTGGTCATTTTGAAAATCCAAGGATGATATTATACCGGATGTCCACTTTTGTCAAAGATTGCTTTCATGCTCACTCCGGCACGGCAGAAGTTTGGACTTGTCTACTTTTAGGGCTTTGTTTGCACCTTTTAGATCCTTTTTGGAGTAGCTGTCAGTAGTTAGAGCCTCTCTCTTTGTATTCTCCTCTTCTTTTCTTGCTTTCTTTTTCTGTTGTATCTTCCTTTTTTCTGCATCAAGGCTCATGCCTTATCCAAAAGAAAAAATAAAAAATCATGTGCCATGTGCAAGGTGAAAGCCCATCCCGGGAGCAGTGAGACAACACTGTCTCCTCAACATCATGCTGTTTCAGCGACTTTTCTGTAGCAAGCTGTTCCAGCAGGAAGGTTGCCCAGTCAGGATGGGTCTCCCAAACCGCATTGCAGAGAGAGACATACATGCTGGCTATGAAATCCTGGGTGCAGCTCAGAGGAGATCTGCTCAGGTTGTTGTGGCAGAAGGAATGGTGTGGAAGGAGATCATCATTTAAATATGATCCAACATTTGGTTACATTCATGGGCTTCATTAGAATCATGACACCTTTTGTTAGATTTATCTTGTGATTAAAACATGGCTTGCATAATCGGCCAATTTCGGGTCAGAGTTGGCATGAGCTGAGGGGGGAGGGCTGATCCACCCTCGGATTCTCGCCTAAATTGGTTGATTCTAGAAGAGAAGGTGAGTTGCACCCCTGAGACTTGAGCATTGCCTGGCATTGGATTTTGGAAACAATTTGACCCCAAAAGGGTTGGATCAGACCAAAAGCCATGTGGAATTATCTGCTATGTTTTTCTACATTTTTTCTGATTTTTAAAGAATTGATCCAAGCCGATTCCAAATTGATTTTTCTCCCGTAGAATGTGCCTATTTTGCCGATCCATCCAAATCAGATTGGAATCCGCACTAGCCAATCTGGTCTCCAATTCCGCTTCTGATTTTGCAATGTTTTTTCTAGTTTTTGAAGCACCAATTCCATATTGGTTTTTCTCCCCTAAAATCAGCCCATTTTGTCAATCTGGTACAGATCGGATCAGAATCGGCACTAACTGATCTGGTCTCCAATTCCAATTCTAATTTCTCAATCCTTGGATTGAAGTGTATAAACCTTCAGCTATTCAAAACTCAAGGTTACATTTTCTCCAAGTAGGGGAGAATGATATGGGTGGAAAATGAAGTTCAACAAAAAATCAATAATACTGTGCCTTGAATTGAGGTAAGTTAATATTTTGAGATCTTATTAGTAGTCTCAACTTTTCGTTAGGTTGTTTAGAGTTTAGTTATGTGTCAGCGTTGATTTAATTTATAAGTTATTTCAACGTTTCTGGGTTTACAGTATGATATTTTGGGCCCATTAACTAGACGAGCTAATTTTTTCCTTTGCTGTTAGAATTTGTTTTTCCTTATTTTCTCTATAAATATAATGTAATTTTCATTTGCAAGCAATAGAGATGTCAGATGATGTTTGGAGAAAATTTCATGTCCTACAAGCTCCGTAAGGGAAAGACTCGGCTGCAAAACCCTTCCAATAGACGGGAGGCCTGGTCCTGAGGCCCATCCCCTCTTTCCTCAGTGTACATAAATTTGGAAGCAATGCAAGAAAAATTATGTTATTAAGCACTCGCTACTCAAAGCAGTTAGAAAGTTCCACCACAAGCCACGTGGAGAATGTTCCTTCTTTATGGCATAGATGCATTTAAGTTCGAATATTTGGTGCAATATACACTTTTACACACAGATAGGCCACCCAACACAAGATAAGTGAGATATAGAATCATTACATGCAACAATCATTTCTAAATACAACCAGAATATGAACAACAAACAGGACCACAACAATAGTTACTGGCCTGGTTCCATTAAAAGCTTAAGAAAGTGACAGAAGAAATAAATTGAACTGCATTACCTCTCGGCATCCAAGAACCTCTGAACATATTCCTATTCAGTCGGCTACCAAATCCCGTATAGACCCCAACCACAGCAAGAAGCTTCTTTCCAGGGTAAGACTGGTTCTGTCTCAGGTAACCTTGGCTCTTGGCCAGCGTTAAATCCATCTCCGCCTCCACAATCCTCTGCCCCAATTCTCTGGGATCAAACGAAGTACCAAGGTCAGATGAATCATATCAATCAGCAAAATCGCCGACATCAAACACTCAGACTTGCAGCACAATTGATAAATAACAGAAAATAACAGACAAGAGAGAAGCTATGCTGATGGAAAGAAGAACCCACTTGCATCCGAGGCCCAGAAGCTTGTCTTCCAGGGTAAGCACCTTGGGACGCTAGCACAAAGGTCCAGGGAGTTATAAAATGAAATTAATGCACGAATTCAATAAGAAAGTATAATTGAAAAACTTGAGGGAAGAAACGAAAGGCATGATCGCCAAAGGGGAACGCACCTGGCCATCGCTCTTGTGGAGTATACTTGATAGAAGCATCCGGTTCTCAGCATCCTGCCACAACCTGCAGCATGTGCAAAAACCCGGTCGAGAAAGTCCGATCCCACTTAGAAAATTAGAAAAAAGCGAAATGGGGAAAATCGTGAGGCGATAGAGAAGAGAGAGCGAAGCGACACCTGCCAGCCACGTAGAGCCATGCGAGGCAGGATAGGAAGCCAATGACCAAGGAGACTCTGCTCCCGCCGCCTCCCACACCGTTTAAGAGGCTGGAGGCAGAAGAGGAGCCTCTGACGTTGGACCTCCAGCGGCGCTCGTGCTTCATGGCGCTAGCAAGCGTTTCCCCACGCCCCAACTCCATCGCCGAAGCAAGAATGGCCGGCTTGGCGTCGGATGGCGGGTCTGCTCGAGCACTGCTTCAATCGTCCGCATCTACTCCCGGCACGGAGCAACAGCGCCGCTTGGAGACGGCGGCCTGTGCTCTAGCGAAGGACGGCTCTGGATGCCCCCTGCTGGTTGTAGCGGAGCGCGTTGTTTTGAAAATAATAAGATGGTAGATCTGTAAGAATAAAAAGTTTGTAATAGCTAGCTGATAATATACAATCTCCACTCTCCAACGGAGGGGATTCCTCGCACCGCACTGCTCTTGGTAATGTTGGATGATCCTGGCCGTCTGATCTTTCGCCGCTTCCGCGAGATCACTCTCGGGACGTAGCCAATTAAAAGACAAAAAATAGTTTTTATATATGTATTTAAATTCCCAATGTTAACAAAAATATACATGTATAACATCGAGGAAAGTATGTTTATCTCGTGTATCTTTAAAATTCTCAAGGACCTCTCTAGTTAAAACTAAAACTAATATAGCATCAATTTTTAAATTTAATGTTTTAAAATATTAAAGCTGAGATTCTAATAACCTGTCCAAAAGTAGTAAAGAGTATCCGTAACTTTCTTATATTTACACATTTATAAATAGTACCGAAGAGAGGGAAACAGGAGGAAGAGAGTAAATTCAAAAAAAAAATGAAGATAACAGTAACACGTATATGAATAGAAAATAAATATGCACAAATTACATAATAGTTGGGCATGAACGTAATTTTTCAATAATCTTAGGAGTGTGCAGTGGTCAACCCTTTATGTTATTTGGACCTTTTGTAAGGCTGAGAGCAATGTCAATAAACGTATGGTTGGAATTTACACATTTTGGTGCCCAGCACTACTAGTACTAGTCTACTAACCCTTCAGATTAGGGGAGATGGTGGTGTGCTGGGCCCTGACAAGAGAGCTATGATAAGGATCCCAGAAATACAAGGACTTTGGTATTGTTTGCATATGTGCCATACAATGTAAACAGATCGGATATTCTAATATTCCATTTTTTTTTCCATTTAGATGTTGTTTGGTGCAGTATAGAATACTGTAAACGGCTGCAACTAGCTGGATTTTAATTTTCAAAATTAGGGGGGGTTACTAATAAATGTATTTTGAAACTATAGCGTGTGCTTTGATATAATCGCCAAGGCTGGGGTGATCTGCCACGTGCGGGCAGCGTATCATAATCTAATAACCGAATGAAATGTTTACTTACGAGGTATTTGGTTGTATCATAAATTGAGTTTTTGTTAGAATTTTATATGGGAAAATTAATTAAAGGCCCAATTATTAAAATCATTATAATGAAAAACCCAATGAGCGAATACTGTATATAAAAAACTCAGTCAACTAAATTTTTCTAATGAAAAACCCATTCCGTCGGAGGCACCGTGAACTCACCGTTTGTGTATTTCATTTTCCCCATTCTACCCCCGCCTCCGTGAGAAACATCCCAGACGGACGCTCGTGACACAGAGGACCCTTGTTTCCGCTTCGCTCGTGACACAGAGGACCGTTAACAAGCGGTGGCTAACCGTCGTTGTGTCTAACTTTTTATTTTTAATTTTTGAGAATTTTTTTACATTAAACAACTTTTTGCGAATGGTAAAATCAATTTTCTTTTAACTTTAGAACAACTTTGTCCAGATAAAAAACATAGTTTATTTTTAAAATTTTATTTTGTAAATTTTGTATAATAAATAATAATTTTATTACGTTAAAATGATGTATCACTTATATATATTTTATTTTTTTAATTTTCATCGTATGGGTAGCCACCGATTCAAACATTTGTCCACGGGTATAAAAGTCATTTTGTTATTCTACCCAACGCTTTCCATCTATTTTGGGGTGGAAACTATAGCAATTACATAAACTGGGTTTTTAATTAAAATAATTTAGACACTGGATCTCTGGTTAAAGTGACATTCGTAAAGTGGGCCTTCAGTTAAATTCTCCATTTTATATTTATATAACAAAATTTGTTAAAAGATATGTTTGACAATCATTATAATTTTATGTTTTTAAGGAATTCTTTGAAAAGAATGGGTCTCCCCTATTTTTTATCCTATGATCTCTCACTTTATTCGATCATATGTGATATCCACTTTTTTTGTCATCACATCTCTCCAAACATGATAATGTTACGTCATTAGTTAGTTCATGTTTTATTTTAAAATAATTTTTGGCATGAAAATATATAAAATTTTAGCGTGCTATCGAACACCCTATTGGACTAGTAATGTACTATTTTGATAGAGCTAGCTAGCTTAGGCCATTTCGTTAAAGTAAAAAAAATAATATTATATTCATATTTTTAGGCCCTGTTTGGTAACATTATTTAACACCTCTATCACTATCAATTTTAAAATTGATATTCATAGTAATCACTAAGAATTGTTTGGTTAGTAATATTAATTTTGAAATTGGTAGTGAAAACAAAGCACATTATGTAATACAAATGTCAACTTGTATCAATTTTGATATTGATACTCCAACCTCTAAAATTATCAATATCAATATTGATATAGTATCAAATTTGAAACTCTAACCAAACGGGCCATTAGATATTAGAATATCAATATCAAAATTGATACACACTTGTATTATATAATATTTTTTGTTTGCGCTATAAATTTTAAAATTGATACTATTAACCAAACTCCTCTTATTGATTACTATCAATATCAATTTTAAAATTGATAGAGATAGAAGTATCTAACAATGTTATCAAATAGTGGCCTTAACTAAGAACTAATGCCCTGTTTGGTTAGAGTTTCATTTTTGGTACTACATCAATATTGATATTAATATTTTCAAATGTTGAAGTATCAATATCAAAAGTAATACAAGTTGACACTTATATTACATAATATGTTTTGTTTGCACTACAAATTTTAAAATTGATACAATTAGCCAAACACCTCTTAATGTTTTCTATCAATATCAATTTTAAAATTGATAGTGATAGAGGTACCTAATAGTGTTACCAAACAAGGCATAATGTTTGATTCGGTCAAACATTCTTAAGCTTGAATTATTTGTTTAGATGTTTTATTGTACGGATTACTTGAAGTCAATTGTCCCAAAGGTATTCTTTATTGATTTCATTACATAGAAAGTAATTTTTTAGTTTTCAAATTTGAAACTTGAAAAAGTTAGTACTTTCAGCTCAAGTCACAACAAATGTTAGTTTAATTTGAATAATTGGACTCTTAATTTTATGTCTAATCTCTTAGTTAAAAAATATGTAATTTAATTAAGATGTGTCAAGTGTTAAATTATGTATTATTTATATCGTTTATAAACATATTATTTCTCGTAAAATAAAAACAAAAATGTAACTTATTTGTAAGAGATTTATTCAAGGTGTTTAATTACATGATAAATCAAGTTTTGATATAATTTTATATTTTCGCAACAAAACTCATTAAAAGTGGTGTTTGATCATCATTATAAAATTTATTTTTAAAATAATTTTATTTTTAGAGGTAAAGATCCAACCTCGGACGCAACACCCCTAGACAATGGACATAAGTCCACTCCACCACTAGAAGAAGACACCATTGGGGGAGTTTGACATGTAAAATTTAAAAACCTGTTGATCGACTGTGGATCGATTGGTGCATTTCCAGAGAGCAGAGAGCAGAGGTGTGGGTTCGAAGAGCCGGAGAGCCCAACCACTCGGGAGAGAGGTTTCTGTGGGGATCGAGCGTCGCTTATCTTTTGTCTTGTGCAGCGATGTGTAGTAGTTGACCACCTAGCTGTGATGACCAAAATTTATTTAAAAACCTCATTAAAATAAATTTATTTTTCTTTTATCTTTTATATCACAATGATTCAAATTTTAAACTAGAAATAAACTAAATATATTTTAACAACTAAAATGCGGCGGAGTGGACATCGCCTCCTCGTGAGAGGTTCCCTTCCCAAGTTTGAACCCGGGCACCCATCACAGCATTGCATGTGTGCATGGCTCCGACCGACCACTGCAGCATTGTTCAAAAAATATAATAATGGGGTGTTTGGTTATATGATAATTTTTTTGCACTTTCATAATAAAAAATATATTAAAATAAAAAATGAATCAAATCATGACATAAAATTATCATGTTTGGAGGGTTGTGATAACAAAAAAAGTAACTACCATTCATGATTAAACAAAGTGAGGGGCCACAAGAAAAAAAAAGAGGTGAGATCTTCTTTTTTTGTTCAATAAGAAAATTATTTTCAAAACATAAAATTGTCATAGTTGTCAAATACCTATTTTAACAAGTTTTTTTACAATTTTTAGAAATTAAAATAAAAACCTCTATTATCATACAACCAAATATCTCACAAGTATATTTTCTTCTCTCTTCGTTTCAAATGATGATAAAAAATGAATTTAAAAATTATTATTTTTTATAAAATTCAGATTTCTTTGAAAAATAGAGAAAGACACAAAATTATTTTATAACTTTTTTTTTTGTAATCCGAACCAAATGCACCCTATAACGTACTTGGTTAAATCGAAGTTTAAAATCTGAAATAAATTCATATCTAACAACTTAAATTGTAGTTAACATCTTAACTAAAATCTAAAGTGAACAGGACTAGTATTATAGTCTTCATAAGAATCTCAAGAAAAGAAAGTTGTCCCTACTCACTTATAGAGGCAATTTAAGAGGTCAAATGAATTTATAGACATTAATTTATGAGTGTGGACACTTAATATGACTTCTGTGGTCACCAATGAGAGGAGCATGCTCCTCCCCCCATTTAAAGTGGTGATGTGACTATTTTATTATTTTTTATTATTAATAGGGTTTTTATTATTAATAGGGTTTTTATTATTAATAAGGTGTCTGGTTGCATGATAATTGTTTGAACACTTTGATAATAAAAAATTATATTGAAATAAAAAGTAAACCAACTATTTTTTTGAACAAGCAAACACTGACTCATTTCATATATAACAAAAATAGAGTACAAGATACCAAGGACATAGATGAAAAGAAAAACCAACAAGACACATCACAACAATGAAGATAACTAAAAGTCTGTCTGAAGTCATCCTCAACAAAGTAGAACATAGCCATAAAACGACTCACACAATATCGTGCTTAGACGGTCGCTCGACAGAAGTAGGAACTCCACTGTAGGAGTTTGACCGTTGCCACGAGATTGGATGAACACACCAAAAATGTGTGATTAATGCCCAGGCTAACAGTCTCGTATGAAAGATAACATCTATGTAAAAGACAAGAGAAGACAATCAGACAGAAGTGCATCCCAGGACAAACGACATTAACGGGACATACAAACAACACCAAGATGGATATACTAAGCGCCACATTTTCAATGAACCAAACGATACAACACCTACATACATAGGTAGACAAAACAAAAACACTGAAAAGTGGATAAACCTACGAGAACGGAACATAAGGGATGGGGGGAGGGAGGATCCCCCCTCCCCCACCCAAATTTACCTCAAAATAAGAAGTGGGGATCGCCGTCAAGAGCCTGTACGAAAACACCCAATTTGGGCCTATAGAGATGCTGCAAAAGTGCTACAAAAGATCTTAGGGTAAGGGGACAGCACGAAAAGATGAGGGGGCGTCGGAACAAGGGGTAGAAAATCGGTGGGAGGAGATGGGGAGGGCTGATGTGCTAGACAAGGGTGAGGGCACTGATTAAGAAGCCGCAGACGGTGGAGCGCTTTTCGGAGAAGAAATGACTAGAAAGGGGATATACCAGAGGAGACTTGATAGAGGGAGCAGAGGATGTTAGGAAGTCGAGAGCTGTGGAGGCAGAGCGCCGAAGATGCCGCTGGAAGTAGCGAAGGTGCCGCCGAGGAGAATAGCGAGATTCTGCCGAAGTCCGACGAAGGTTCCGAACCTCGCGAGAGCAAGTCAAAAGTAAACCAACTCAAGACATAAAACTATCATGTGTGGAAAGATGTGACAACAAAAAAGAATAACTACCATACATGATCAAATAAAGCGGAAAACCACAAAAAAAGAAAGAGGTGAGATCCTCTTTTTTGTTTAAGAAGAAAATCACTTTCAAAATATAAAATTGTCATTGTTGCCAAACACTTCTTTTAACAGATTTTTTATAATTTTTAAAAAATAAAATAAAATATTTTATTACCATGCAACCAAGCACCCCATAAGAGATGCACTGCGTGACTAAGAGGTACAATTTATTACTAATCTCTCTTATTAACAACAAAAAGAGTTAGTAACAAAAAAACATGTGGTTTATTAATATATATTGTACTTTTTAATAACAAAAATATCAAACGTCATCATTTTAAATGGAGGGAGTGTGGCTCCTCTGGTTGGTGACCGGAGGAGTGAGACCCTCCTAGGGGTGTCAATGGGCCGGGCCGGGCCCAGCCCGAGGTCGGCCCACTTAGGGCCCGGTCCAAAATATATTGGCCCGACCCAACCCGGCCCGCACTACATTGTTGACCCGGCCTGACCCGACCCGCAAAAATTATTGACTTGGCCCGACCCGACCCGGCCTGGCCCAACTATATATTTTATAAATAAATATTTATTAAATATAATAAATTTAATTATTTAAGATAATATTATAAAATTAATAATAATCTAATTAAAAATATTTTTAATAAGTAAAAATGATATTTTTTACATAAAAAATTAAAAGTTATTTAGCCCGTTTTAGTCCGCGTCGACCCGCTTCGGCCCGTATGTCGGCCCAACTAAAGTCCGCGGGCAAAATTCTTTGGAACTTGTTATCTAATTGTTTTTGAGGGCAAAACAGGATATGCCACGGTCATTAAAGTGGGTGGTAAGTGAAATAAGAGTCAACAGATTAAATAGGATGAAATTTTGGTCAATCAAATTTTTGATAAACTGATTTTATTAAATTGAGTGGGTGGGAATTCTCCCATATTCAACACATATTTGTTGTCAACCGAGCCACCACGTAGTCTAACATTTTCTGTGGCTGAGATGGGTTGTCATCCCACCTACGACTCTTACTCTTCCCTTCACCGTATGCGCGGTCGAACTTGGGCACGACCGCCCACCGACCACCGTCTCTGCGAATTCTGTCCTTCCCTCGAGCAAAGAAGTGGTTATTTCGGCTTTGGCTGATCAAATCATCATTCCCAACGTACAGATTGTTGTATGGATAAGGATTTGTAAGATTCACCCATTGCTGAAAACAAAAGAGATCAATACTCTTTCTTTTCGAGTTTGGATCACCTCGATCCTTAGATGAAGAGAGTAACTTCAGCCCTTAATCAAAAATGATCACGACCTTAAGTTGTTTAAGTGATAGTTCAAATAACAAGTTCAGTGAATCGTTACTTAAAAGAGTTAAACTACTATCGACATCTTGTTAACTCCTTACCTATTAGTAACGAGTTGTATTAAATTTGATAGTAGTAAGTTAGTAGGATATCAATAACAGTTCAACAAAGATTCACTTATTCATTAACCTGCTATCTTTAGGGTTGAATCATTATCGACATTTTACTGGATCACTATTTATCACTTAAGTGATTGGGATCGTAACTGTTTTTAATTAGAGACCAAAGTTACTCCGTTCACTCTAATATTGAGGTGATATAATGAAGTTTAGATGTACAGAAAAAAAAAATTAATTAAAAAATTGTAATACGAGCCAAACATCTTTTAGAGGCTATTTATACTATAATTTTTAGTAATTAAAACAAAACATCGATTATCACGCAACCAGACACCCATTAGAGACTTGTTTAGCCCCCCGATGATTCTAAGTTAAATAGGTGAAGAAATTAATACGCTGTTAGTCTTGCTGAAACCCGGACTTGCAAGGAAGAAATTACAACGTCGACGGCATCTGCACCTGCATGATCTATCGTCTCTGACTCTCTGGCTCTTCCGTGGGCATTCTAGAGAGGGTTATCGTACAGAGAAGGGCGGAAACGGGGAGACATCAAGTTGGCTTCAGGTCCCCGAACATGGCGTCCCACCTCACCGCGCCGTCCTCGGCGGCACCGTCACGAACCGCGCCGTCGCGGACGCCCTTTCTTTTCCTTCTTCGCGACGACCTCTGCGGCGGCGGCGGCGGCGGCGGCATCCCGAAGATATGCCTCCTGTTGCCGCCGCTCGGGGCCATCAGCCTCCCCTGCTTGAGCGCCGCGGGCTTCCAACCCCACCACCCCGCGCCGCCGAGCCCCAATTGGGTCCGCCGGCGCAGGGGCACCAGCGCGGACGAGCTCCTTCTCCCGCCAATTCCCTCGGCAAGCGACCGGAGGCAGCGGACCAGGCACCGTTTCGTCCCGTGGGCGGCGGCGGCGACGAGCCGAGCGACGGGGCGGCGGCGCTCCTGCTTGGCGAGCTTGAGGATCTCGAGCCGGTGCTTGGCCACGGAGACGCCCATGCTGAGGAGGAACTCGTGGTCGAAGTGGGCGATGTCCTCCTCCTCCAGCTCGTTGCGGGCGAAGAGCAGGCCGTACTCGTGCGCCGTCGCCGGGTCCAGAGTGGTCCTCGAGAGCCACGCATGCCAGTCCATGGATCCCGATTCCTTCTCCCTGCCATCTGCCACGGCCCTGCCTGGCGCGGGGATGACGGAGATGGCCATCGTCGCCGCCGCCATCAGGATCGGAGAACGGGGAAATCAGGAGACTCGAGTGGGAGCACCGCTGAGAGCAGGAGATGAGGGAGTGGTCAATAATGGCAGCCGCGCGTCCTCTAGTGGCAGGGGCCCATCATGGTGGTGCCCCTGTCGCGTAGCAGCGGAGTCAGTGAATGAGACGGTGGTCGAAGGAGAGGCGGAGGAAGAGGATGGTGGCGAGGACGACGACACATGCGACCGCATGCACGATAAAAAAAGAAGAAGAGATAAATTAACAAAAGTTCGGATCATCTTAGTCTCAATCAAAATTTACTACGATCTTGAATCACTTAAGTCATGGTTCAAGCAACAGATCTAATAAATCGCTGTCCAAAAAAATTGAATCGTTATCGACATCTTATTAATTATTTGTCGGATAACGAACTGTATTAAGTTGAGTAATAAGTTTGTAAAGCATCGATAACGGTTAGATAACAGTTCACTAATTCATTAACTTGCTACTGACGAGGTTGAATCACCGTCGATACCTCACTAATTCATTATTCATCGCTTAAGTAGTTGAGATCGTGATTTTTTTTATTAGAGACTGAGGATACTACCATCATCCGGAGACTGAGGTGACCCAAACTCAACTAACAAGGGTGTCCAATTCGGACGGGGTGAGATGTAAACGGAATATAATATTATTTAATTTAATTTAATTTTCAAAAAAAAGTAAATCAAAACAAATTATGTGCTTTATAAATTGTTGAATTTATTTTTTATAATTTATGATGTATTAGTTGATCCCATCTTGATAAAAAATCAGTATATATAATTTGTGTCAGTTTTTCCATTTTTTTTAACACCGTTCCAAATTTGAATTGAGATGTGAGGATGCTGTTAAAGACATGTTAAAACTACTTGTTTACCCTTCAAATTCAAATGTACGATAATTTCATGATAAATTTGATTGAATTGTTGAAATTAAGTTAATCAAATTTGTGTTTGAAGTGTGTCGCATTATGCACCACGTCTTCCGTTGGAAAAAAAACAAGTTTTATTAAAATATTTTTATATCATAAATTATTTATGTTGCAACTAAAGACTATTATTAATCTAATGCTAGCTTGTTAAGATATAAACTAACCAATTTATACGCTACTTTACTGCATAAAAATAACAAAAATATACTTGTAATAAATAATTGACAATCAAGGTAAAGATGCATACAAAAAAATAAAATTATTTTTGTGATTCCTAATCTTTTAGTTATATTTGATGATAATCAAATATGAAATCTTATATTGTAAGTTATAATATATATGATCTTTTTTCAATGTACTGTTACATACCTCATCAACCAAATGAATAAAGATTTAACGTACACTACTGTTTGACCGGGGTAGTTACGGAATATAAAGAAAAAACTCGTCAGACCCGTGACCGTGGTTGACACTAGGGGTGAGCATGGTTCGGTTTGGTCCGATTTAGGCTATTTTTTTCCCAAATCGAACCAAACCGATTCAACCCCTCAAACCGAACCAAACCAAACCATTTCAATTCGGTTTGGTTCTGTTTAAACCAAAAATATATAAAAATAATTTAATTAATTAGTTTTTACATATATATAAAAGTTTTTAAGTTAAAAATAATCAAAATAAATATTATTTTATCATAAAAATTATAAAAACCTTATTTTTAATAATATTATAACAGTTTTTAAATAATTTTTTAATTAAATCGGTTCAAACGATTTGGTTTGGTTTAAACCGGTTTGGAGGACTTCCAAACCGAACCAAACCAAACATGGTTCAAACCGAACCAAACAGGCCGGTTCAGTTTGGTTTTTCGGTTTGAACCGTTTAATGTTCACCACTAGTTGACACGGAAAGAACTCATGTTAAAGGTACCGGTAAAAGCGTAAAAATCAATCGATTATTAACATATTTTAGCCAACGGACCTCCTATTAAGATTTTTTTTCTAAATAAACCGCTGATCGATTTTATATGAGAAAACTTTAAAATTAACTCCGGTCGTACCGATTCTCCACCAGCGTGACAGGCCAGCAGCACCTTCGGTGGGAGACAGACTCCCGTGCTCGGACGACGGGCACGTGGCCGTGGATGGGGACGCCTGGGTGATTTCATTTGATATTTTAGTATTTTTTTTAAAAAATTCAATTCAAACAAGTTAAACCGGATCAATTGGATTTAATTCGGTATTTACGTATATGAATAGTCTTACGATGAAATTTCTATAGATATCAATTTTACATATATATAATTTGTCAATACATCTATTTAAAATAAATATTTAATATAAGTGGAATTATTCTATTTGTTGATTTGTTTGGTCTAAAGAATTTTTTAAACCGAAAGATTATTATTTCAAATTAAATTAAATTATAACATCTTTTAAGATTAAACGGTGGAAATGAGCGTTCGGAGCGGTCGCCGTGCGTTGATTCACCGTGTCGGCCGTAGATGTGACCGGATCGGATCGTCCGGGTCCGGCACGATCCGGATGTGCTGCACCTCCATCGTGCTCGCAGGGGTGCGCCGCCGCCGTCGGCGCCCATGCGGCGGCGGCGGCGGCGGCGGCGATGCCTTTTCTTGATATGTGTTGTTCGAATTATTTCTATGATAAAAATATAGATATGTTTTTGTAACAGAAATTCTTAAAAAACGTTGACAGTCATTATAAGGGGAATTATTTCTCGAGGAAATAAAAAGACGTGTGCTTTTCTTTTTTCCTTTCGGTGAAATGAACTGTGGTCCTTATTTTCATAGACAACTTTATTTTTAGTCTCATTTATTATTTTATAATCTTATTTCCAAAATTATTGTGACTTCCGCCCTCATTTTTTTTTGTTATTGTCAATGTGTCAAGTGTACAAATTTTTATTTCTCTCTCTCCATTTTATTTTTTTTTGAAGAAAACAGTACCACTTCTATTTATAATAAATTAGGAAGGATACAAAGTTCGTACATCCACATAGAGACAACGACGAAGATACTTGACCGAGTGAACAAAAGAGTAATCTTGGAAAAATAAATTTCTAAGAGATGACCAAACCACCGCGAGATGACCAACACACACACGAGTGCGAACGTGGTCGGGTGGCAGATAAGAACTCCTTCATAGGAGTTTGATGTTTGTGTCAAGACCGGAAGATCACTCCAAAGGGGAGTGGATAAAACCCAGACAAACGGTCTTGAGAGAAGTTTAGCGTCTAAAACGCTAAAAAGAGCGATTTTGAGCCGTATTCATAACTCGGTCGCAACACTACTAACACCGACAAACAAGAAGAAAAACAAGAAAAACTTAGATAATCCGAACTCCACAAATCCAACACCACATAGAGATACAAAATGCCTAAAAATAATTTTAGGCGACGTGTTGGAGAAGGGAGATGGGGAGGGAGGGCCATCCCTCCCTCCCTAGACTAAAAACGACCTCAAAACGGCGATATGAAAAAAACCACAAAGAAAGATCCGCCGGGCAGGGGTTCCGCCGGAAGGAGGCCCCCTAGAGAAGGAGGTCGACCGGGGGAGAAGGCCACTGCAGAGGATACCGCGCTCGAGGAGGTCCGCCGGAGGGAGCCGCCGGAGCAGAAATCACTCGGGGGGGATTCCGCCGGGGGAAGGAGTGTCCGCGGGGGTCCCGCCGGAGAAGGAAGCCGCCGAGAGGGAAACCGCTTGCGAGGAGGCCGCCGGGCGAGGATGGCAGGCGAGAGGCCGCCGCGCGGTTAGAGGGTCGCCGGCGAGGGGTTCCGCGTAGAGGGGAGCTGCGACGAGGGGCCGCCGGACTGCCGCAGAGGGGGTCCGCCGGGAGGGTTCCGCCGCGGAGGGGATCCGCGTGCGAGGGGGGCCGCCGGGGCGAGGATGCCGGGCGAGGGGTTCCGCCGGTGCGAGGACGTCCGGCGAGGGGCCGCCCTCTCTCTCTCCATTTTAGCTCCATTATACCTGCTGTTCAAACTTGCCACACAGTAAACATGCAAATTGTGATTAATCGGATGTAAATGACATAATGGAATTAATCAGAGCTCACATATCTATATGCCCGACTCACAAGTTGAATATTAATTTTTATTTTTATATACAATGTGAATGACATAATATAAAGTTTGTTGCAAGTCTTATTAAGTGGAAATGAATGGGATTAATCGGATTTATGTAATCACGACAGGTGAATTTTTGTTATTTTGGACTAGTTGATTGTATAGAAATTGGTTTTTTATTTTGATATGAAATGAGATTAATAAGATATAAAATATGTAGTAAAAATAATATACGATTATTTACTCTTATTGTCAATTAAATATGCTGTAAAAACCAGCGTTTAATTAAGAGATGGGTAAAATTGGAATTAAGAAAAAAAGAAAGAAAAAACTGACGGAAGAAAAAAAAACTGTTAACATAAATGGGATTAAAAAATAAAAAAATCATACGGTGGGATTAAAAAAAATAAAGCAGGTCCCGTATGATTTTGATCTTCTACTACACGTAATATATTTTCACTTTTTTATTATCAAATCTCACCAAAAATAAACATATTAAGTTTATATCTTTAATTATATTAGATTTTATTTTAATATAAATTTTGTGTGGGATGCATTGTAAAAATATTAGTCAATAAAATACCAGTAGAAGTGTCAAAACAGATGCTGTATCAAGTCGGTATTGATATCCCTAATTTCTGTCCCCGCCTCGTGGCGGAGTGGGACACCATCGCCGTGCGGGGCATCAGATCCCGGGTTCGAACCCGGCGTATCTGCCCCATCGTGGGCGGCTTCCCCGCACAGAACCACTGCGCCATGAACAAAAAAAAAAGATATCCCTAATTTCTAACGACAATAGTACCGATAAGAAAAATTGATAAAGATAGACAGTGTTATTGCATCTGGTGCCTTGTTTTTATCACAAAATTTAAATTTGACGTAGTTGCCAACCATCTTGTGATGTTATTATCCATTTCACAACATAATAATACTGATAGTGGTGTTCACTGTCGTTACCAAACAAACTCTAAGTTAACTAACTGTTAAAAATTAATTCAATGACAGGGTTTCGGTATAGGATAATTCATTATATTAGAATGTTTAAGGGCCGGTTTGAATAGGTTATTAGTTGTAAATATCATACTGATTTTGATATTAGAAACGATGAGATCTAAGTTTGGCTCACTTGCTAGAAATACCAAATTGTTACAATATCAGATATGTTACCCTATCCATGTTATATTTACAACGAGCTTGTTATTTACTAGTCGTATCTGTTGAGTAAGATGCATATCTTCTTTTTTTTGGACAGATGGCGCAACGACACCGGCTCGTGCTACGCAGCGTGCGGCGAGGGATTGAGCACTGCGCTCGATCTCCACTAAATCCACCTCCCTCGGGGTTGTCCGGACAGCAAGTGCCAGGATTCGACTCCACCCCTGCTCCCCCCAGGAGTAGGAGAGCGGATCACTTCAGTCCCCGGGTGGAGGGAGAAGCCTCAGTCCCCAATCAGAGGCGGCCACATACCCCCGTCACTTAAGTGAACCGGACCGGTTCAGTTTCAGACCCCGGTTCGGTCCGGTTCACCGAACCGGTTCACTTAAGTGACGGGGGTATGTGGCCGCCTCTGATTGGGAACTGAGGCTTCTCCCTCCACCCGGGGACTGAGGTGATCCGCTCTGCAGGAGTAGGGGTTCGCGCCAACCGAGCTAAGCTCGGTCAGCGAGTAAGATGCATATCTAACCACCTAAAACTTTTGGTTATAATTCCTAACCAAACAAGATATATTTATGCTAATAGCCATCCTATCCCGTCTTTTGGTTAGACATTGAAAATGATGTGGTGTGTCCCTGGACGCAGTGGCAAGCGAACATATCGTCTCCATCTGTTGAGAGAGTTCGGATCATCTCAATCTTCGGTTGGAGAGGGTAACTTCAGTCCCTAATAAAAAATAGTTACGATTTCAGTCACTTAAATGATGGGTAGCGAGTTCGTAAGGTATCGATAGCGGTTCAACGCTGTTGGTAATAGGTTAATAAGTCAGTGAACCATTGTTGAACCGTTACCGACGTCTTACTAATTCACTATCAAACGTAATACAATTGACTATCGACAGGTAACAAGTTAGTAAGATGTCAGTAACGATTCAACATTTTTAGTAACAGTTCACTAAATTTGTTGTTTGAACTATCATTTAAGTGGTTAGGGTCGTGATCATTTTTGATTGAAAACTGAGACTATTCTCTTCATCTGAAGACTGAGATGTTCCAAACTCTTGTTGAGGAGGCCGCATGATCGAATTTCGTCGTTGTCGGTGCCTCGGTGACGACATCAATACCTCCTGTGCTAGAGGGCTTCTCAGGTTTGATCTCTGAGTTGTCATCTAGGTGACGAGATGGCCTACGTCAACTGTTGACCACTCAGTTATTCCTTCTAAGAAAATTTGATACAATATTATTTTAGATGTTTTTTTTAACAAAGACAACACATACTTTATATTGATAACAACTTTAATACAACAAGGATAACGTCAAGAACAAGTGCAGACACAAAGACACAATCACGTACAAAGAACGAAAACAGAATCTTCTCCAAATCACTTGGATATAGCCACCTAAGTGAATCGATCAGCACGATGAAGTGCATAGATGATCGAGAAGTAAATATCAGAACTCTCAAGGAGTTTGACTTCAACAAGAAGACTGGATGATCACACCATATCGGTGTGGATGATGCCCAAGCTATCAGTCTCACAAAGACATATATGGCTAACAAGATAACTGGAGAAGACATCCAGACAAACAGGTAACTGGATAAGACACAACAATAAACACATACAAACCAAGACAATGCAACTAAGACATGACAATAAACACCTACTAATAGAAAACTAAATATGATAAGTCGATTAATTCCACTCCAGCGTAAACAAAAACTCAATGTCTATATAGACATTAAGATCAGTCGTCGGAATGGAGATGAAGATTTTTAGGAGGGAGGAAGATCACACGGATCACACGGATCTTCCTCCCTCCCAAACGTAATTACACCTCAAAAGAGAACGGGCTGAAAAAAACTCTACTCTACAAGATGAAAAAAAACAAACACAAAAACACTGAAGTCCGCCTCCTACGAGTGCTGCAAAATCACTGAAGCCGACAAAAAAATAGCTTTGGCTATGGAGGCAAAGATCCTCTACACACGACAATCTGAGTTCTACCCTTGCAAGACGTTAAAGCCGAGATTCTGCTTCCACCGAGTGAAGGAGGCCGACGCCGGTGAAGCCCTGGCAGGCTAGCTGCTCGGAGGCGAGGGTTCCGCGACGAGGGCTCTGCAATATGGCCGCCGAGGGTGCCGCGAGATGGCAGCCGGGAGGGATCCGCGGAGAGGGCTCCGCGGCGAGAGTTCGGCGAGAAGGGCTCTGCGAGCTGCCGAGGGCGCCGCGAGATGGCCGCCGGGAGGGATCCGCGGAGAGAGCTCCGCGGTAAGGGTTCGGCGAGAAGGGCTCCGCGAGCCGCTAGGGCGCCGCGAGATGGCCGCCCATTTTAGATGTTAGTGTATACAATTCAGCATTAAATCTGTCGCCACAATAATTACGAACACAAATATTTAATATACTTAACGGATGACCCTAGAAATCTGACACAAATGTATATAATATACTAGTTATTTTACAGCCAAACACCTCGCTGTGTATTTGAATATTTAAGAATGATCTATGAATATTATGTCTGTGTCTCTATGTTTGGCAAATATGCTAAAAAAATATTTTGTAGAGTATTTCTTCTCAGGTAGAAGAAGAGGCGAGTCCCCTTTCGTCCTCGTGATCCCCCCAGCATGTATGGCTGCTCTTTTATGTTAGCAGGTCCCATTGAACACGATAATTTATATATTTAATTATCTTGTTTTTAATATATAATTTTATCACAAAAACTGTGCACAATTTTTAATTTTGCAGCTCAACTTTATATTATAAATTAAGAAATGAGAGAATTTTAGACACAGAAGGGAGCTATACTTTAAGGCTCAGTCAGTAATGATAACAAGCAACGTGATGTGATGGATGACTGATGAAGTGTTTAGTTGATAGTTTTTCATGCACTTTTTTTGGCAACGAAGTTTTTTGTTTTAATTTTTAAAAATTATAAGAAAATTTGTTAAAAGAGGTGTTTGATAATCATCATAATTTTATGTTTTAAAAGTGATTTTCTTCTTAAACAAAAAAAAGAGAGTCTCACCTTTTTTTTCTTTTTTCTTGTGATCTCCTACTTTGTTTGGTCATGTACAGTAGTTACTCTTTTTTGTTATCACATCCCTCCAAATATGATAATTTTATATCGTGAGTTGGTTCACTTTTTATTTTAATACATTTTTTTATCATGAAAGTGTACAAAAAATTATCATGCAACCAAACACCCCATTATTGTGAGACACAAATATAAACCAAAAAGGTTAGAGATAAAAAAGTAGATCTCATGTTTTTTTACCAAATAATGTATATAAATTTATATTTTTGTCATGACTGTTAAATATATTTTTAGCTAGTTTTGATATGCCAACATACTTCAGTCTATTTTATCAGGTAACCAAATAAGCTGCAAGATAGAAAAAAAAAGAACTCCAAACTGGAGATGTGTCAAAACCTCACTTTAATATCATTTAATTTCGGAAATAAAAAGTTTGCTACTAAATAGAGTCATTATAGTCTAACAGCTCTAAAGGAACATCTAAGAAGAATATATTTTAGTATTTTTAATATATTAATAAATAATCTATTTACGTAATTTATTTTTATCAAATAATAGAAACAACTTAAATATATATATGTGTGTAAATAGAGCTTGACCGTCGGAGACACTCAGTTCTGCCGTGCTCGTACCTGTTCAGCGACGCCTCAGCTGGTCGATCGCCGTTTTCGTGTAATACTTCAGCTTGTACGGATTCAGCGCTGGACTCCATGCCTATGCTCCCGTCCGGATCCACGGAGAGGAGTTAGAGCTCTAGGATCACAACGAGGTGACAACCACTTTGGATCTAGTTGTAATTTCGCTACACGCTGATTACCGTTGTTTGATTGCATTCTGTGCGTCTTTTATTCGGCGTACGATCTGTGCCTTTCAATGTGAAGAGTGGTTCTATGTCTGCGTCGCTTCTGGCTGAATTGTTCTCTGTCTGCGTAGCTTCTGACTGAAATTTCCTGTTTCGCGGGGTGGATCGATTTCGTGGGAGGTGAGATCCTGAGACGCCATCTGGTTGGAATGGCGTGAAATCGAGTAAGCCGTCTTGAACTGAAACCCAGGAGCGTTTCAGGCTGCTGCTCAAAGATAATTGCTGCGTTCATTTTAAACGTTCCCAGTATGCTCAAGAAGACTGATGCGGGATGTAGTCGATATAAACTAATGGCTTTCGGGCTTCCCCCGGAGAGCTGGCAACCGAGAACCGGTGCAACAGCTCGGTTTGAGAATATGTTAAAAGATTAAATCATTGGATTGCCAACAATTCCAGTTAACCGATTTCGGAGATAAACTGTGAAGTTAAACGTGCTTTGTTGAGAATAGACTGAGGATAGGTGACATCCTAAGAAGACTGTTAATCAGCATGGTTTGTTGGGCCAGACAGCTGATGTATTCGTTACATATATTATCAAAGCATGACCTAGCTTTGACTCGTCTGAGTGTGTGATATGACTTACATGAGTGTGTGATATATGATGTGTGGGTTCTTGATGAAGACGTCAAGTCTTTAAGAGAGTAAATTATAACATCTCAACTTGTAAATATGTTAAGTGATAAAATCAGTAGATCACTAACAGCTTTGGTTACTATTTGTTCGGAGGTTGAGTTGAAAAGATTTTCAAGTTAAACCTACTCTATTGGAAGTAGGCTGAGGATGAGTGACCTCATGGGAAAATTGCTAATTAGTATTGTTGTTTGACCAGTCAACTAATTTAATCATTGCAACTAGTATGGAGAAGAATCAATTAGGGATATGCCGCAATTTTTGCTATTACAATCATTGCTTGTTGGTGAGCCTCTCCCCAGCCAGGTTTTGCTTGGAGGTGTGGGACGTGACAATGTTCACCCTCATGAACCTTATGAGCCTAGCCCCATATCTGCATGCCTTTTCATTCATTTTTTTTAAATGGTGTCGGATGATGCGTTATTGGCCGATGTAAACTAGTATGGTGGTATTTAAATGCCAAGTGCTGTGAGATTGAATCATCTGATGCAAAGTAAGATGCTCATGGTTTGAACTTTGGGATGTGGCAACGTTCACCCTCATGAACGTTATGAGCCTGGCCTCACATCTGCATCCCTTTTCATTCATTTTTTTTTCAATTGGTGTCGGATGATGTGTTATTGGCTGATGTAAACTAGTATGGTGGTATTTAAATGCCAAGTGCTGTGAGATTGAATCATCTGATGCGAAGTAAGATGCTTGGGGGTAGAACTTTGGGAGCTAACCAGGGAAGAGGCCCATTGAAGGGTTGCCTCTGGAGCTTGGTCACCCAGTGTACATGTGAGAGAAATTGATCAGGTAGATTAAACCTCTTGACCCCACTTTAGTAGGGCTGGTGTGTGGTCACTTGAGTGGTAATTTTAGATGTCTTTTTTTTTGGTCAGGGGTAAATTTAGATGTAAATACTGCATATAGTCACTCAGACATGCACGCAGGCGTGCACACTCACACATATACAGAAAGAGAGAGAGAGAGAGAGAGAGAGAGAGAGAGAGAGAGAGAGAGAGAGAGAGAGAGAGAGTAGGATGCAAAGATATTTATCTAGTTACATAGAGTCTTATGCAGAAGCAAAAGGGAGGGTGGAGTAGATTTTCTTCTTCTTGACATTATTAAGAATGCAACTCCTTCCTCTTGACATCATTAAGAATGCCCAACTTATGAAATAGTTTTGAACACTCAATCATAGAAGAAACACTTTATGGAGCAAAATTGTACGTTCAAAGTATAGGTTGAGTGGTAAGGACCAATGAGTTAAAGATTTCAAAAGTGGCAACAACTTTTCTGGAATTAGGAAGGGCATTCTTCAAAATTGGCACTTCTTTGATTCATTCTCGGTCATCTCTGTTATCAATGGAAGAAAGTCATTGTTTTGGAAGGATTGTTTCAGGGTTCTTGTCAATAAGGGAGCAAGTGTTGGTTCTCACTGGAATGGTAGTGCCTTACAAGACAAGTGGACTTTCTCCTTCAGGAGGAAGGTAAGAAAAGAAGAAGTCACTGACCTCTTAAACCTGAAGGGTCTCTTAAAGGGCTACAATTGTGTGGAAACATAGGAAAATAACCTGTTATGGAACCCTAATATGGCCTATTTTTTTTAGTAAAATCAGCAAGTAGTAGGTTGAGCCATGGGAGCATTGAGGTCTTGTGGTGGCAAGCCATTTGGTCTCTTTTATTTCCTTTTAAAAATCAGATTGTTTATGTGGAAGATTTATAGAGGTGTGTTCCTACCAAATCCTATTTACATGGACCTTTCTCGATGGATATAAAATGTTGCATTTTTTGTGGCTCAAACGTTGAAGATATTGATCATTTATTCTTTCATTGTGTAGTTATTAATTACCTTTGTCGCATCCTGTTAAGAGTTGAAAATTTTCGTGGGTGGAACTTGAGAGTGTATGCTTTGCTACAACAATGAAACAACGGAACCATAGAGTATTGAACCAAGTTTGTGGAACCTCTCTACCCACAATGTTGTGGTCCATTTGGAGAAGCCAAAATAGGAGCATATTCAATGAGTACTTTGACAATAGGATTGTCATTCTTTATTTGATGGCAACATTTGTTAAAGATTGGTCTTTTTCATACTCAAGGCTTTATCTTGATAAAACTATTTATCTAGATGGATTCTTAGTTGGAAGAGCTTATGTCAGTGGGACCCTGATCGCTATTACCTTAGCGATTAGTCAAATGAATCTTCTTATGTGCTCTTTATCTACTCTCTATATTCTCTTGCTTATACTTCTTATTTTGGAGTATAAATATGGTGAGAAAGAGATAAAAATGGTGAGAAAGAACTTTATCAATTTTAAGTAAATATTTATAATTAAAAAATAAATATATGCTAATATAAGTGATAATAATAGATTTTAATATAATTTCACTATCATTAAATGAGCACCCATGATTTGCAAATTGGCTTGCCCAGAAGAGCCAGTGCCCCTTGCGAAAGAAATTTTTTATTACGCCGGAATCGCCGGATCCAGCTTCTGCCGCCGCGGGATCGACAGAATCGACCCCCGCGGGTCGATTCCGGCCCTTTTAGGGCCGGAATCGGTTCGATTCCCGGTCCAGAATCGAACCGGGAATCGAACCGGGCCGGTTGACCCGGTCTTCCGAAGGAATCGGTCGGATCGACCGATTCCACAAGGAATCGGTCGGAATCGGTTCCGACCGATTCCAGGCGATTCATACCGATTCCGCGGAATTCTTCCCGGAATCGGTCCTTCCGCCAGGAATCCACCGATCCGATTCCGGAATCGGTCGGAATCGGACCGATTCCGCCGATTCTGCAATCCATGCTCTGTGGAAGGGGATGTGCTGCTTAGGCCGGTGCCTTGGTTGCCTTCTTGGCACTTAGAAAGGCACCTTTGTGGCTTGGCTCGTAAGTGCCACTTAGGTAGGCATCTTGACAATTATTGTTAATTTTTGAGACTAGGATATGAGAACAAGATTTGCATGGTTGTCCATGCTAATCAAGATCTGATGCGAAACAACAGCTTGACTCAACAAAAACTGATTCTGATGTGACTTGGTTCAGGAATCAATTATCAGATTTGAGCCCAAGTGTGATGGGCCGATGTAATTGAGAAACTACTATAAGATTAGGGTGCCTAACCATGCAAGACTTAAGTTAAAGAATGTTAAATCACTTTCAGTGGTCGAGGCCCGAGATTCGGCACAAACATGCACAATTGTATACGCGATGAACAAAGTTAATCAACCAGGAAGAGGGCTGATGTATCCTCAAAAATATCTCAAAATTTATGGTTTTCCTTTTTGGAAAAGAATTTTGATCTTTTGTTTAGCTTTAACGACTATGAAAATTTATGATATTTTATAAGAGTATTAGCTAATTCATGATATATAAAAATCTGTATTGAGGTTTTTTTCTTTGAAATTTTTTTATTTTGACCTTTACCCATCAAAGTAGTTACTCAAATACCTTTGCTTAGCCACCACAACAATTTGTTGATAGAAGACATACATCCATAAAGATAAACATGCGGGAGCAACTCCATGACCTTGATGGAATGTAGATTTAGTGTTTTGATTTACTTTGATTTGATTTGGGTTTATTTGGGAGTTTGATTTGTTTTTGGGTTAAGACTTGATGTTTTTTATCTTTGAACTTATTTTGAATTTATTTTGAGTTGATTAAAGTTCATTTGGAGATTTGGTTTGATTTTGGTTGGTTGTTTATCTTATTAAGACTTGATATCTTTTAGTTTGATGATTTGTTTTGAATTTGGTTTGAGTTTAATTGGGATTTTGTTTGGGATGTATTATTTTTGGATTTGACTTTATTAATACTTGGTGTCTTTTATCTTTGAGGTTTGGTTTGAGTTTGATTTTCTTTTTGCTTCGGCTTGATGCCTATCCCTTGGGTTGTGGTTTTATCTTTCTTGACATGTTGTCTTTCCTGATTTGACATGTTCTTGAGATTTTTTCAATTTGAATTTGGTATCCAATGCATTTTCAAATTTGGATTTTTTTTGTAATGAGTTTTAAGTTTCATATTTGAAGACTTTAGGTTTTATTAGGATTTGAGTTTTAATGGATATTCAAGTTTTGAAACTTTCAGGTTCTAGGATTTTTTAAGCTTGAAGATTTTTTATTCAAATCCAAATTTAAGGATTTTTTAAATTTGATATTTGTTTTGGTTTGAATTTCAGGGATATAGGTTTGATTGATTGAAAATCTTAATCCCGGTTTCAGATTTGGTTCTTTTTTGTTTTCAGATTTGATTCAAGATGTTTTGTGGTTTCAGATTTAGGTATATCTTGATTCCGGTTTCAGATTTTAGGTTTGCAGAAATTTTTTTTGTTCAGATTTTGCAGGTTTATTAAATCTTAAGATTTCAGATTCTCTTTGTTTATTATTTGCATTCCTTTAAGTCTGTGGAGCTGTTAAGGATTCCCTCCCATATCATAAATGGCATTGAGCATGATATTTTCCATTGCTTGAATCAATTTGATGTATATGAAGATGTGGGAAGACATGAAAGCCATAATTCCCCTTAGATAAATGTGGGATAGAATTTCTTACCCATGATGTGTATGGGATTTCTTCTCGGTATTTCTCATTGATTTGAAGGTCGGTTGAGCATGGTGACATGTATGATATTCTCTTTAATTACTGTGATTTTCTCCCTTGGTAGATAAAGTTTGATACTCTTTACGTCAGGGGAAGGATCGATGTATCGTGGGGCCTGCCCATATACCTGTCTAAGATCAGTGCACCCCGAGGCATGCCTGTGTGTCCATCCGAGATCAAACACCCTAGTGTGCTCATCCCACTTTATTTAAGTGTATGGATTTCAAAATTTTAAGATATTGTATTTTTTATTCATATTGGCTTCATTCCCCTGTCAATCTTCTCGGCCCTGGTGGCCTTTCACAGCTTCATTCCAGTCCTCAATTCTTGAGGAACTTGGTATGCTGCCAGCTTTTTGACGTGATTTGATTTTTGCTCTTGTTGGGCTTCTGATTATGCTCTAATAGGTGGAGCTTTTCTGCTTCATCTCCTATTTTCTTTTTGGTGCGCAGCAGGTGGGAGGATAGGAAGAGGACTTTGGTTCAACTTCTTCCTCCTTTCTCCTCCTATAGTGCGCAGAAGATGGAAGGGCAAGAAGGGGCATCGGCCCCTCTTTTCTTATCTTCTTTTCTTCTCCTATGATGTGCAACAGCAACAACAACATAAGGAGGATCGCCTGCAACATCAGCAAGGGCAAAACAATATAGACAGCAACATCAGGTGGTGCAGCAGCATCTGCAGCGGCATCTGGAGCGTGGCTACTTTTCCTTCTTTTCTTTTATCTCCTCGGTGTGCGGCAGCATGGAGAGGGCCCAAGCCCTCTCGGTCCTTCTTCTTCTTGCGTAGATGCCTCCCAACCCCTTCAATAGATGGCCGAACATGTTGTTTTATAAAGAGAGGGAAAAGAAGAGGTGGAAGATGGAACAAATGATCAATCCCTCTCTCTTTGGATCTTCGGTGAGCCTGTTACATCCCGGATCCCCCCTTTATCTTTTGGCCCTCTTCAGTGGAAGGAGAAGATTCCATATAGGGCTGAGGTGGCAGGTGTTGGCATATTTTTCAAAATACCCATATAAAGTGGGCTTGCTGGGGGTAAATGTGTAAATGTTTTAGGCAGGAACCTGCTTGCGCAAATGGGTTGGTAGGTGGGTCAAAATGAGCACCTAATGGGCCCATTTTGACACTAAAACATAGCTCATTTAGTCTATGAAAATGGGGTAGCTGACAATAAAATGTGCTAGAATCAACCCTTAATGAATCTGATTTGAGGTAAGGTACAACCCACCAAGTGTGAGAATGTTGGGTTGTGAAAATAGGCTTTATTTTAGGTCATTTTTCAATATATTGACACTGAATTGGGCTCAATTGATGGGCTAAATATGAGAATTAAACATTCGATTAGACTTAATTCTAATCCAATAAAAAAATTTGAAAATTTTGGGTGCAAACAAGTGACCCCCACAGGCTATTTCCCAGAGACGAATGGCGTCAAGAAATTGCTAGTGCAAATTTTGACTATAATTTCATGCTCTCCGGCCTTTATTTTTTCTTGTTTTTTTTCTTATTGATTTGATTGTTCTCCTTAAGTTTTAATCCAGAGCAGCCCATTCCTTATGCATTTTGCCTATATGCCTTGGAAGAGGTTTTCATGTAGTAAGGTTATCTAATTTTGCATACAGCGCCTTTTTGGGTTTTCACTCTAGCCAGGTCCTTCTGACATTTTTTCTTTCAACTAGTCACTTATGGGTAATCGGCTAAGATAGTCGAACATCTCTCTTTTAAGTCCTCTATTTTATGTGAGAGGATTTGAGGCTTTTCTCGGGCTATGATGTGTGTTTCTTTATGGGCGGTGAGAAATATATGCTTCTTCTAGGCCATAGGGTTTTAGACAATGAGGAATTAAGGGTTCTCCTAAGCCATAGAATCGTTAAATTTAGTGAGGAATTGAGTCTTTCCCTTGGCCATAAGGTTGGTAAAGTTGGTCAAGAATTGAGGCTTCCCATGAGCCATAGCGTTTTGGTTAGAGTGGAATTGGGGTTTCCTCCGAGTCATAGGGTTTTAAAAGGTGAAGAATTAAGGCTCCCCTCAACCATAGGAATGTTAAGGTTAGTGAGGAATTGATACTTTCCCTGGGCCATGATTTTATATTGTTGGAACTTGTAGACTTGTGAGTTTAAACTATGAAGAGGTCACACTTAGTCCATAAGGTGTGAATTTGGGGTGACTTCATGCCAATGAGGATCCATAGGCTTGTGGGTACGAAAGGTCGTACTCAGCCTATAGGATATGAATATGGAGTAGCTTTATGTCAACGAAAATCATAGAATTGTGAGTATGAAGAGATCACACTCAGTCCATATGTATGAGTTTGGGGTGGCTTTGTGCCGTAAGAATCCATAGACTTTTGGGTACAAAACGATTGTAATCGGCCCGTAGGATATGGATTGGGATGGTTTTGTATTGTTAGAACCCGTTGACTTGTGTGTATGAACGGATCATTACTTAGTCCATAGGGTATGAACATGAGTTTTGGCAATTGGAGGTTGCCGCCGACAGCATCAAAGAAGGGTTGAGATACAGACCAATTGAGTTGAGTTCCTTGTGATTGACTGATGTTGTCAACCAACTACACTGTGGCACTGGACCCTAATATGGGCGGTCCTTGTCCTGGTGGATTCATGAGAGGTGCAGAGAGGGGGAAGAGCTGGAGGCAGTGGTTTGGCTAAAAGCACAGACTGGTTGGAGGAGCTGCAATGGCACCGGTGTCAAGGTGGTAGCGAATGATGCCCTCGGGGGTGACATACATGGGTGGTGGAGCCGGGCAGGGTTGCATGAGTGGTTGAGGGTGTTGGGCAGTCGGGGAAGCTTGTGGCAATGCAGTTGCTGGGAGGAGGGGGTGCATTGGCATCAGTGGTGCTACCGGTGCTTAATATGGCTGCATCAGTGTCATTGGCATCCGGTGACTACAGCTCCTATCAGGTCTGATAGGTCTGATGGACCCCAAAAATAGGAGGGAAAATGCAGAGCTCGACAGCCCCAGTGCTGTCTTGCAACATCAATCTGACCCCAATTGCATCCGATTAGCATCGGAATCCACTATCCTTCATCATGTGTACATTGTGTTTTTTTTTCATGTTTTTCAAAGAGCCGATCTGGACTAATTCCAGGCTGGTTGTTTTCTATTGGACAGGCTGATTCTACCAATCTGATCCAGATCCCAATCCACCCTTCCTTCCTTGTGAAAGAAGTATGTATTTAAGCAAACATAAGAATACATCTTTTCAATTATATGGTAACTTGATCCTTTTATCATCTCATCCTGTTCCATTCTGTGGCTGTCTGCTTCATAAATATTAATAAGTCTTGCTTTTCCTGTCTTCTAATGGGGGGATTAAATATTATTAAATCTTTGCTGGATCTGCCAATCCAATCATATGAGGGGAACCCCTGATATGGCCCATGAATGATGAAATACTTAACGCCCTGTTTGGTAACACTATTAGGTACCTCTATCACTATCAATTTTAAAATTGATAGTGATAGGAACTATTAAGAGGTGTTTGGTTAATTGTATCAATTTTAAAATTTGTAGTACAAATAAAGCATATTATGTAATACAAGTGTCAACTTGTATTACTTTTGATATTGATACTCCAACATTTGAAAATATTAATATCAATATTGATATAGTATCAAAAATGAAACTCTAACCAAACAGGGTGTAAGGTTCTTAGGGATCAGTCCAAATTGGCTGATTCGGGGCCACTTCTGATGATGCCACTGGAATCAATAGCTTGGGGTTGCAGCACTGCCACCGCAGGGTGCTGCCTTTTGTCTTCCCCACCATAATAGCTGGAAAAGATCGTCAAACAGTCAGACCCGATAGGAGGATAATCCGATGACTTCTTAAGATATCTTGTCCGATGGCCCGATCCTTGGGATTCAACTTCTATCGGATCCATAGGACCTGATAACAGGTGGGTAAAACGCAGGGCGGCTGCACCACTGTGGTGTCTCCCGGCATCAATCTGACTTAGATGGAGTCGGATCAACTCCAGAATCTACCATGCTTCTATCATTTGTATTTTTTGTTTTTAAAGAGCCAATCAAGATAGATTCCTGGTCTTTTTTTTTTTACTTTGAATCTACCGATTCTTCCAATCTGATATGGATCGGGATCATCAGTGACTGATCTGGATCATGGTCTCCATCCAGCCTTCCTTGTCCACAAACATGCACATTTTGAAGTCTGATTCTGTGACTTGTCTTTATGTTTTGACCAGAACCCGTGGACATCTCATGCTTTAAATACAAGAAAAAAAAGGAACCTGACATCTCATATTCTCTTCTCTTGTGGATACTTTTTGATCTAGTTAGCTTTTCACCTTCAAAGAACTTGCCATATTTCTCTTAGATTGAAAGAGTATCTGGATATAGATGAACTGCTTGACGTTTTGAGTTTTAGAATTCATAGAATAGATTTACTGTTTCGTTGTCTTATTGTCATTTTTTAACCTCTTTGCAGACATTATGGGCTAAAAATTTTCATTAATCTCCCAAGACTTAATGCCTTAGTGTTTTGGAAAGGTTTTGCCGTTTGATTCTTAGGTTTCATTTTTCGAGGATGAAGGCAGGGGACTTTTATGGCATACGAGGTAAACAAGTTTTTCTTACTCTGGTTGCTATGCTATGCACAAGTCTTCTAATATGGGCTTGGGATAAGACTCCGTTGGTTGCTTCCATATTTCCACAACAGGGCCAACTAACGATTATGTCTGAAGGTTTGTCTGTGCATCCATCTCTTTGTTCCTATCATTTTATGTATCATGCCTATTCATTTTTCTTGTATATGGTGCAGATAACATGGAGGGTACAAATCATCCAAAGTTTTCTTCTCCAATGAGGGATACATCAGGTGCGGGGCATAGAGGTCAACCAAGTGAAGCACGTGAAGTCTCAAGTTCGATAAAAGTTCCAGCGGTGCAGAGCAATGCTAGAAATATGAAAAAGGATGAGAATGTTGGGGTGATTTCTGGGGAAAACAGCAGTAAGTTTCATTCAATCTGACCTACTTGGAAGTGCAAATTGATAGGGAACAGAATAAGAGGAGAAATTCTAGTGAGTCTGATGGATACTGATTAATGTATGCTGGATGTTTCAACTTTCAACCCTTATTCAGGGGGCATATTTTACGGATCTACTGCATTTAAATATAGGTATCTGACTGACGTATGGTCTGTTTGGGAAGTTCCAGTCTTGTTCTGAATTCCTTGTTTATTTACATGTTTACTAAAATCTGGATAATGATGTTTGAAGCAATTGCCTTTTTCTTGCAGCATGCAACTACGCCAAGGGAAGATGGGTTCCTGATGACAGACGGCCACTATATTCAGGCTTCGGTTGCAAGCAATGGTTATCTCCAATGTGGGCTTGTAGGCTAACTCAGCGCAAGGACTTCAGCTACGAGAGCTTTAGATGGCAGCCTGATGCTTGTCAGATGCCAGAGTTTGTTGGTTCTAAATTCTTGAAGAGGCAAGTTGCATCCTCGCTTCCGCTCTAAACATTTCGTTTCGTCGTCCAATCCTGAGAACCTACCATCTGCCTAGCTATTCATTTCCATGCAAAATTCTTCGTGTTCCAACTTCTGGCTCACTGCAGGATGCGGGACAAAACTATTGCTTTTGTAGGGGATTCCTTGGGAAGAACACAGTTCCAGTCTCTAATGTGTATGGTCACCGGCGGCAATGAGAAACCCGAAGTCCTGGACGTCGGAATAGAGTTCGGACTTGTTAAAGCACCGGGTGCCAAGAGACCCGATGGCTGGGCTTACCGTTTCCCAGACACCAACACCACCATTCTCTATTACTGGTCGGCCAGCTTGTGCGAGCTGGAACCCCTCACCATATCTGGTCCCCCCACCACCTATGCTCTGCACCTCGACCGTCCCGCCACGTTCTTGAGCCGTTACCTTGACAGGTTTGATGTCCTCATCCTCAACACCGGACACCATTGGAACCGGGGGAAGTTCGACGCAAACCGGTGGAACATGTACGCCGGCGGCGTGCCGGTTCGAGACCGGAACCTTTCAGACATGGCCAATGCCAAAAACTTCACCGTCTACAGTATTGTCAGGTGGGTCGACTTGCAGCTGTCCCGTCGCCCGCTGCTCAGGGCATTCTTCAGAACTCTGTCTCCCAGGCATTACGTGAACGGCGACTGGAACACCGGAGGAAGCTGCGGCACCACCACCCCTCTCCTGCACGGGAACCGGGTCTCACGGGATGACGGCTCCGGTGACCCTACCGTCGAGGGCGCTGCCCGCGGAACAGGAGTCGGAGTTCTGGACATCACCGCGCTGTCACAGTTGAGGGACGAAGGGCACGTATCGAACAACACCATTAAAGCGGCGTCCGGTATCCACGACTGCTTGCACTGGTGTCTCCCCGGCATTCCGGATACGTGGAACGAGATTCTTTCTGCGCAGCTCTAGTCTATCATCGTATGGACTTGGTTGATACTCATGTACGAGAAAGTAGAAGAGATGACTATACTGGAGACGCCTCTGGGTGCGAAAGATAGAGATTCACGAAGAGATTTCGGCCATTGAAAATGTTCAGTGGATCAAGTGTTCCATCGAAGGTACCAAACTTCTCGTAAACTTGCGTGTAATAGAAATTTTATGAAAGGTGAGATGAATATATGCAATATAATAATCTCCTAGGACTTTAAAAAGTAGCTTTCAAAGGTAAAAATACAGACTTGGGAATTGAAAGTAGTGTTTACCATTTTCTATTATTATCACATAAAATGATTTTCTCTCGGATCCGTCGGAGGTATAAATATGCATAAAATAGACATTAGGTGATAATGAGATGACATTTTTGGTTAACATGTCGAGCATTATCCTAAAATTAACAAGATTTTTATAAAAAAATGGATGAACTTTATAAGAAAAGGTATGTAAGGGGTTTTCACAAAAATCCTTGGGAGAGGAAACCTGCCAATCGCGCCCTCAAAAAGTTGGTTCTTGGCACCTTTTAATGACTCGGGCGATATATAAGACGAAACCTCGCCCATGGAGAAAAAGAAAAGAAAATGAAACGATTTTGTCACGGTTCTGGGTATTTTTTTACGGGAGGCTGTGAAACTTGATCCAAACTTTCGTTCATGAAACTGCTCGATTTAAGTTAATTTATGAAAACTAAATTGAAGTTCATTTACAAAACTTGATCTATGTTTAAACAAATTAAATTATATTTTAAATTTTTAAGAGATTTATTTGACACTACACAATTATAAATGCTTATAATTTAAATTTTAAAATAAATATTAAAAAAATATTTGACAAAACTACTTACAAATAGAGTTTTTTTTTAAACTTAATCATTTGATATAATAAACAAAATAGTTGCACAGTAAATTTTTATGCATTTTACACGTTAAAATTTGTATTAAAATAAATTGTGAATTATTCAATGACATAAAATTATCATGTTTATAAAAATATAATTACAAAAAATGTGAATATACATGACAAGATGAGAATTAAAAGATAAAAAAGGGAGGTGATTTCTTCTTTTTTTATTCAAGAAGAAATTATTTTTAAAACATAGAATTGTAACGATGGCCAAATATTTCTTTTAATAAAATTTGTTGCAAAAACACAAGATTATATTTATAACTAAAGCCCAATTCATCTCGCAACCTAACACCCCATTAATTAGTGTTGCGCTCGGTGTTCAGATACATTGAGCATTGGGGGAAGGGTTTCGCGATGAGAGTTTCGTCACCTTCGCGGAGAAAGTTTCGCCGCCATGTTCGCCATCGCGATGGAAGTTTCGTCACCTTCGTGTCTTAGTTTGGTCTACCTTGGTGTTGTATTATAGTTTTTTTTTCTGCTCTATGTTTGTCTTCTCACGATGGTTACATGATTTTGAGATTATGATGTGAGGTTGGTGGCTTGAGCAACATCCACATATTCACGATGTGATCTTCCATCCTTCGGACGAATGTCTGACTCTACGAAAAGAGTACTTGCTCTTGACAGTCAAAATGTTACTAATGTGCACATCTATTTTATTTGGCGACAATTTTCGACGGCGTTAAAGTTGAGAGTTTGGAATCGTTCTAAAGCTAAATTTGTCTCTTCGTCCACTGTAACCCGTTCCTATATTATGTTTCTCTTCTATTGAAACCTTTCGTCGATATGTTCAAAATATATGTTCTTCTGTTCAGAGTCTTGTTTATCTGTAACTCTGTTCTTCGTCTTAATAATAGTGTGTTACACTCTTTGTTCAAAAAAAAAAATGGTGTTAAGCTACTTTACCTCGTTCGCACCCCCCAGCAAAGCAAGCCCTGCTCCGAGGCCGCGTATATTCCACGGCGTAATTATTGTATTATCCAGCCTGGCACTGGCAGCGTCCGGGTCAGTCGGACGCCGCCTGACTCGACCGGTCACCGCATCGTACTGTGGCCCCCTCCCTACCGGTTGGTCCGGTTCCACTTCCCGCTTCCGCCGTCGGGAGCGCGTGCGTGCACGCCCACGTGACGTGGACGTGCCGCGATGCGAGCACCTCGGAACACTTCAAACACTCTTCACCGCCGGCGGCGTGGCCCAGTGCCTAACTTCACAAAAAAAAAAAAAAGACCGCCTAACTTCACCGCTCGCACGATCTGACGCGGGACCCACCGGCGATCCCCGTTTCGAGCGCTGGTTGACTCGATCTGAATCCCTTGACTGTTAATATCTAAAATTTAAGATTGCGGGGTCAGATTTAGCCCGAGTCGATCCAAACGAGAAGAAAATAAAGCAATTAATTAATAATAAATAAGAAGAATCGGCTTAGAAACAAGTGATCACCCTCTTGGTTTTTTTGTTTGGGTCATGGCCCAGCTGGCCCGAAAGCACGTTGGGCGTGCGTACAGCGAGAGATCGAGCCCTAACTCGATCCTCACCGGTGACCACCCCCTCTGGGGTGGCGGTTTCACAGCCCTCAAACCCTCGTCTCCGCTCACGGGAGCGTAGGTCGTGCGAGTCGACCAGGAATAAATACTTCATTCCGATTACTTTTCGTTTAAGATAATGAATAAATACTTACTTTTTTTACTGGTCTTTCTATAAATATAGAGCGCTCAGATTTTGCTCGAGTCGAACCAAACGAACAAGAAATAAAAAAATAAAAAGAATCCGCTTATGGGGTGTTTGGTTACATGGTAATGGAGGTTTTTATTTTAATTTTTAAAAATTGTAAGAAAACTTGTTAAAGAGATGTTTGACAACTATGACAATTTTATGTTTTGAAAGTGATTTTCTTCTTAAACAAAAAAGAGGATCTCACCTCTTTCTTTTTTCTTGTGGTCCCCCACTTTGTTTGGTCGTGAATGATAGTAACTCTTTTTTGTTATCACATCCCTCCAAACATGATAATTTTATGTCATGAGTTGATTCACTTTTTATTTTAATATAATTTTTATCGTGAAAATGTACAAACAATTATCATGCAGCCAAACACCCCATTAGAATTTGCCAAAATCAGCAGACCTTGGAGCAGAAACAATTGATTATAATTAATTGCCTCCTTGGTTTGCTCTTACTCATTCAAATTCCATCCTGGCATCATGGATAAATAGTTAAAATGCCCAGTTTGATTAAAGTATTGGACATGCTTCAAAATTGATACTATTCTAATTCTGATATTAATATTTATACCTTGCTAGTACGGTATCTATGACAATTTGTATTGCAATTATACGTTGTTTGTGCTATAAATTTTAAAATTAATATTAGTAGTCAACACTTTGTGATGGTTTGTATGGATCTAAAATTTAATAGTGACATAAATATTTAATATTGTTTCAGAAAGGCTATGAGAGTACATTTTTTGGGGATACTAGAAAGGAAAATCACGGATTAATTTTTATCTCTCCCTATTTTTCAAATTTCAACATTTTATAATAATCAAGAATCTTGCAATTCATCTGTTTATAGCCATTTAAAATTGAGAGAGAAGATGATAGATGAGCGTATCTCTTTCTCCCTCTTCTTAAAATATCTTAGACTCGATTGCTGTAATTTTAAAATAAGAAATAAGATACGTTTGGATGAGATTATGTGATTTTAGAGATTCTAATGATCAAAATCTCTCTCATAATACCAACCAAACACATTTTAAATCACATTTGATTGGGAATGTTGGAGAGATCTAATCATCAAAATCTCTCACAAGATACAAATGTGCCTTGTGTCTTTTTAGTTTTAGATTGCAACATGTGAACTTAAATTTTGTAGGAAGAGAGAAATAGACTTGTATCTTCTCTTTTTTTTATCTCAACTTCCAAGAGATGGATATCAATCATTATAAAATCTATATTTTTCAAAAATTGAGAGAGAGAAAGGATTTCTTTACACAATCTGCACTAAAATGCAACCTTAGGAATTGGATACATTTGGTTGGAATTATAAGAGAAGAAATTATAAAATAATGTGATTTCTGCTTCACTTTTTAAAAGTCTAGATTTTATAAGAATCAATAATTAATCCCTATAGTTATAGTTTTTTAAAAGTTAACGGAGAAGATGCTAAAAGAGTCTATCTATTGTTTTTTTCAAAAATCTAAACTCAATCATTATAATCTAAAGGAAATCAACCACTTTTCAGTGAATTATGTGGTCGATGTTAAAATATTTAATGGTTAAAATTTCTTTCATAACCCCAACCAAACACACACACTCTTATGGGGTGTTTGGTTGCATGATAATGGGGGGTTTTTATTTTAAAATTTAAAAATTATAAGAAAACTTATTAAAAGAGGTGTTTGGCAACCATGACAATTTTATATTTCGAAAGTGATTTTCTTATTAAACAAAAAAGAGAGTCTCACCTCTTTCTTTTTTCTTGTGGTCCCCCACTTTGTTTGGTCATGTATAGTAGTTACTCTTTTTTGTTATCACATCCCTCCAAACATGATAACTTTATATCATGAGTTGGTTCACTTTTTATTTTAATATATTTTTTTATCATGAAAGTGTACAAAAAATTATCATGCAACCAAACACCCCATTAATATCTTACCCACCTCCCAATCGTATCCCACCATTCATTTCTTTTCCACGACCTTTCCAATCTATCATTAATGAAGGGTATATGTGTTCAACCCGGGGAACCAAACTAAATAAGTGAATTGGTTAAGTTCATTTTGTTATGAAACAATATTTAATTTGAGTTGATTTCAAAGGTCTTTCGAATCAAATTGAACTTGTGAACCAGGCAACCCAAAATAAATTCAATGTTTATGTCAAATTATATTTATTAATAATATTTGTATGTCATATTTACTTACAAACATATATTTTAAGTTTCTTCGAGGTAAAACTAAAATTATATACGTAATTATAGATGTTGCATTTCGATAAAATATAATTTAAATAAAATTATACATTGAACATACACATTATACCTTAATAAAGTACGATCCGAACCAAATCACACCGAATGATTCGATTTAGTTTGGTTCGAGAGATGTGTCTGAGTTGGTTTGGGTTATAAAAAGAATCGTGGAAAATCAAATCTAACCGGATCATGAACACTCTTATGATGGGCAAGTTGGCACCGTCCGATCCAAGACGAAAGCTGTTGCTTTTTCGGCTCCCGAATGAAATGAAAGCTCCTCCAAAGTCAACCAGATATGATGCCTTGCTTGAATAGGCCGAGCACCCCACTAGTGTGAGATGAGATGGGTGGACCTTCCTTCTTCGTGCACTGCACTATAGCTCTTTACTGGTGACAAGTAAATATACCCCTACTAGATCTATCTCAACATCCCACTTCCTCCCAAAGTCATATATGTCTAGGGCTCTTCAAATTCCACTCAAAAGATTGGCCGTTGAATTGTGTTTAGGTCCCACACAACACAAGGAGATTTTGTTTTCTAGTCATGAGATTATTATATTTTAATTTAAAATTTTTTGTCCATCACATACACCCGTCTCCAACAATGTCATATTCCTTACCTTGTGACTTGGATGCCAAGCGAAAGTAATTAAAATAACTGGCATTCCAACTACCTAATATTATATCTCAAGCATTCAAATCTAGAGCAAGATGCTAATTAAGATCCTTTATAATTCTAAATGAATTTTTTTTACATAAAAATAATAGAAGACAAATTTATGCAGAATGTTAGAGAGTATTATCGAACTTGGTGTACCAGATGCAAAAATCCATTCATCCCAACCGATCTCTATAAGGTGTGAAATTCAAAAACAATAGAAATATGTGAAGATCAATCGGCCCAATTTTATTAAATAAGGAATCAAGGATCACATAGAATTTACCACATGCTTGATCTCAAACACAGGGTGAATAGTGAATATTGCCCTAAATTATTATCTGTTTTGAGAAATAGAGAGAGAGAGAGAGAGAGAGAGAGAGAGAGAGAGAGAGAGAGAGAGAGAGAGAGAGTTTAGTTTAAAAAATACCCAAGAAGCAGCAAAATAGGAATTTGCTTTCTTATAATATCGTTAAAGTTAACAGTGTAACTTTGGAATAGTGACATCAATTGAAATAAAATTAAGTTCGAAACTAGAACATACTAAAATAAATTTAAAAATACAAGGACATCAAAAAATAGAAGCGGGAGTTGATTTTCACTTTTTTATTTGTCTAGTTTGTTTCTCTAAAAAGATGATGAGAATATGATCTCTCTCTCTCACCTCCCAAAATCTGACCAAATCAAAATGAAGGGCAAGAAAAAGGAAGTAACATGGTGATCAAAAGAATTAAATATTATAAAGTAAATTTTTTTGGATTAAAAAATGAAAACTTAAACAATAGGATTTATAAATAATTTGGAAGTCAACTTGACGAATGACATTTTAAAAAAACTTTTTTATTTGTTCGATGACCCGATGGAGGTATATATGCAAATGACATTAGTCTGGGTACATACAAGCAAAAGCCCTTCTCATGGCCGACCGTGGTGGTGTCGGCGGAGATTCCTGCGGGACCCACCCGACGGAATTAGGCCAAGGCGACGGCCGGCCGGGGTCCGAGGAGGGGAGGTGTCTCTGACTCATCCACCCCCAAGCCACGTCGGCATTTATCGCACTATTTATTTCGTTATTGTCCAGAGAGTTATATAAAATTGTACATATACTCTCACTCTCTTCTCCCTTCTGGCTCTCAATTTATTTGCACGCGGTATTCCATGGCGGAGAGCAGGGAGGGGGGGAGAGAGAGGGGGAAGAGGAGCTGCTGACAACTCCGTGTTCGTTTTTTTTGGTTCTCCTTTGATCTGTACAAAGAACGGAGTTTGATTTTGATTCGTCGGGGGCGGGCGATTACCGGTGGTTCTTCTCCGCCGCGGTTGCCGGTGCGTCAGAATCACGTCTAGTAACTTCAACGCAGACTTCCCTTGATTGGTTTGTACGAAAAGCGGGGTGATCTGCGCCACCGACGCCTGCCGCCTCCTCTTCTTCTTCGTCGCCGTCGTTTGTGCTTCCGCGGAAATGGTGCCGGTCGGAGGCAGGCGGCCTGCAGATACGTGCCGGAAACGGGGGGAAGAGGGGCAGTTTGAGATCTTGTGCATCGTGCTGTTCTAGGACCCCGTCACGTATCGCTTCCTCGGGTGGAGTGGCGGTGGTGCGGACAGGGCGGGCGGAGGATGGGGTGGAGGTACAAGACGGGGCTGGCCCTCATCGGGACCGTGGTCGTCATCTGGGTCACATCCGCAGAAGTCACCCAGGCATCTTCACTCTCTCTTTCTCTCTCTATTCCCGCGCCCCCCTCCCCGGTGCTAGATCATCTCCCTCTCTTGTTTATCCTCCTGTCTGATTTTGCGGAAGGAATCTTGGTTCCATCGAATTTTTGTGTATTTCAATAATGGTGCATCTGAGCATTTCTCTGCATTAATTATTTGCGTCGTCAGTTTAAGTGGCTTATGGTCTCCCTCCCTCCCTTTTTCTCCGTCGACCTCTGTCAAACGGTTCATTTGATGAGACTTAGCTGGAAATCTTTTTTTTCTTTCTGTTAATGAACGAGGCAATCCAATGAAGTAACGAGGCAGAAAGTATTTGGAAAGCTTCTGATTTTCTGGATGTGGTTGAAAGGATGATGAATGGCGAATAAGATAAACTGTTCAGATGGTGGCATCAACTACATGACCAGCTTAATAGCATTTAAGCCCTAAGCTAGATGACCAAAATTCCTAGTATATCCCATAGTATATGAACACTAAATTTAGATTTCATACATTGAAAATTCTAAAGTAAATATTTATATGGCAATCTGACAAAATGAAATTTGTATCTAAGTATGAAAAAGGATAATATGCTTTATAACAGAGACAACAGGAAAGAGGGTGAGGTGACCAGAAGAAGGTGGAGATGGTGGCGGCAATGAAGAGGGGGAAGGGACTCGAAGCACTCCATGAGATCTAGGATCCAAACCAGGCATCGTAAGGCAAAAAATGGTTGCCTTGGGTGTCTTTGACCTGCCTTGGTGCTAAGCATCGGCCTGGACCACCTTTCAAAGGCCCACAAGGTGTCAGTTTCTTAAATCATGTCTAGTATTTAAGCTTAATCAGTCTTGGTTTTATTGTTAATATATTCAAGTAAAGGGGTAATTGTTAATCTATTGAACGGGTAACATTAGGATAAGGTTAATAGAAAAATACTAAAGAAGTAAAAGAAATGAGAGAAGGTGTACAATGGGAAGATTAAAGTGGTTACTCTACTTAGGCCATTTGTGAGCCAATCACTTTGGTAGAATATAGAAGTGGACAAAAATGTGAGAGCTGTACTTCTCGACTTATGTGCTAGTTTGGGCTGATCCTCTATGTACTTTTTGTCTTTTCCTACATATTAGCTTTGTGGTTTCCACATTTTGGTACTTTGGGCTTGTATAGAAGATGATGTTTGTCTCAAAATCTGTTTAATGTTTTTACCTTACAGGATATTTTTACGGATTATAAGCAACCATTTGCAGTTACTTACTTGGGAGCTTCTCTTATGGTTGTTTATCTGCCCATAGCATTTTTCAAGGATTGGCTACAGAACATTTTCAGGAAATGTTCATCAAGGCATGGTAAAGATGTGGAATATGCAGAAAAGTCCTTAGGAACACTTGATTTACCCTTGAGATATAATGGAACTGAAAAGGTCTTGGAAATGCAGTTACAAGCGACCTCAACAATTAAAGACAGTGAAATAGAGTTTTCCTCACAAGAAGAAGGAACACCTTTCCTTCCTAAACTCAGAGATACAGTGGGTATGGTGAAGGAGAATAAAGAAATTACTTCCAAGCAAATTGCTCTTTATGGCTTATATCTTGCCCCTATATGGTTTGTTACGGAGGTAAGACTATGCATTGCCTCTATTTATTTATTTAGTTTTGCTCATGTTTCTAGACAAGATACAACAAACATGGAAAGCTTATAGCATGTCCAAGAAAAGGAAAACGAAACATTTTGGTAACTTGTCTGTTAGATATTGTTCTGTCTGATAAGTAGCTTTTCTATTCTATTTACTCTCTCTTATCAGCTTCTATTTCTTGTGCAATTGTAACAAGTTGCCACTGGTTTCAGTATTTATCAAATGCTGCACTAGCTCGTACTAGTGTTGCAAGTACAACGGTGTTGTCATCAACCTCTGGGCTCTTTACGCTTTTCATTGGTGTCCTTATGGGACAAGACTCTTTAAACATAGCAAAAGTTGTTGCTGTGTTCATAAGCATGGCTGGTGTTGCAATGACAACTTTTGGCAAGACATGGGCAACAGATGAGGCACAATTAAACTCTTCTTCGTAAGTTACTGTTGCTTAAGTTTTAAGTGATTTCTTTGATATTTTTCTTTTACCTCTATTCAGTTACATGCAGAAAATGGAACAAGTTTTTGGGACATGAATATAATCAGACACTTTTGGAATTTTGGTTTTGAACTGAGTGAGACTTTTGATGAATAATACAAGGTTTTCTTAATTCTCAGAATCGGTGAGCGATCTTTGATGGGGGATGCTTTTAGTCTTCTTTCTGCCATTTCATATGGTCTGTTTACAGGTGGGTTGTCATTTAAACTTGCTTGTCTTATGCAAGGTTGCTCTATGAACAAGTAATTTTGTTTTGCCAAATTTCTGTCTGAAAAAGAATCTGGTATCGCAGTGCTTCTCAAAAAGTTTGCTGGAGAAGAGGGTGAAGGAGTTGATGTCCAGAAACTATTTGGATATGTTGGATTGTTTACTCTTGTTGCCCTGTGGTGGCTTGGTATGCACTGAAAACTCCATCTCTTCGTTCTGATTATTTCCAATGTTGTCATCTCTATCAAGTTTCAAGATCTCTTAGGTTTGCAAATCAGGAATGTAATATCAGCACAGTTGTTAAATACCTTTCTTGATTGTTTTTGATGCTTGCCAATGTGATGCTTGACAATTAGGGCTGCAAATGGGTCAGATTTGGTAGTGGAATTACCTGTTTCCAATTTCGATTCCCATATGGGCTAAGTAATTCTGATTTTTATTCTTATTAAATCAGAATCATGATGTTCTGATTTCAGTATGATTCTGATTTCATTATCTGATTCGGAATAATCCAATAATATTTGAAAGCTATGTTATATATTAAATTTTATTATAAAATGAGCTAATAAATCTCATATTATCGCTAAAGCTTGTTCTAATACTTTTATTTATTTTTTATTATTTATATATTTTTATTTAGGGGTGGGCATAAAACGGTTCAAACCGAGAAACCAAACCGAACCGACGGGTTCGGTTCGGTTCGGTTCGGGTTGAGAGACAGCAGAAAACGGTTTACCAAACCAAACCGAACCGTTTAAGTAAAACGGTTTGGTTCGGTTTTTCTTCCTACGTAAACCGAACCAAACCACTAAACCGAATGTCTATAATGCCCATTATATTTTTTATCTTTGCTTCACTATTTTACGTAATAAAACAAAAGAGACAAGGGCAAAGCAGTAAACAGAACCCTAAAAATAACGCTCGCGACTCGCGAGTCCCCGCCTGGGCCGCCTCGCCCTCTTGCGTCTCGCCTGAAAATTCCCAAATTTCATCACCCTCCGCCGCCGCCGGTCCTCCCCGTCCCAGCGTCCCTCCCCGTTGGCCGTCCCTCGCGAGTCCCCCGGCCCTCCCCGTCCCTCGCGAGTCCCTCGGCAGTCGGCCCTCCTCGGCCCTCCCCGTCCCTCACGAGGCCGCGACCTCACGGCCCTCACCTCCGGGCTCCGGCGGGCGGCGGCAGGCTTTCCAGGCGGGTGCATCTCCTCCTCGAGTCCGGCGGGTGCAGCCTGCATCTCCTCCGAGTTGTTGAGCGAGAGGCCGAGGGTGAGGCCGTGAGGGTCCGCCACTCGCCGCATCCAGCTTCATCTGGATCCGGCGCTTGCAGACGCACATGCACAGTCCAGACTCCAGAGGGCTGGCCTCCCCGTCCCTTCGACCCTTCCAGTGTTTGCAATTGCAAAGGCCACTAGGCCAGACTCCAGACTCCAGAGGGCTGTCCGGTGCTTGCAGTTGCAGAGACCAAAGTAGAGGGCCTCCCGTCCGGTGACATAAACATGCCTTTGATTTATATTGGTATTCATCTATTTTGTTGGATCCTTTAAGATTTATTTACCACTTGATGACTTGATGTTGATCGATCTTTACAAATTTTACGTTTATTGAGTTACATATAAACTAGCTTGATTCATTTTTTTTAAAAATGTTATGCAAAATAAATGTTGTTAACTTACGGGCCTTCTTATAGTACAATTTGAAATTTGTTTTTTAAAAAATCATGTTCACAAGTTGTTTACAAGTAAATTTGTTTAAAATTATAAAAGGCCCAATAAACAAACTATAACTTGTCCATTAAAAGCCCAAACCGCAGACCAAACCGAACCAAACCGAATTAAATTCGGTTTGGTCTGGTTCGGTTTAGAGAATTAGCGGTATGGTTCGGTTCGGTTTCAAGAGGCAGTTCGGTTTGGTTTGGTTTCGAAAAAAAACTCAAAAAACCAAACCAAACCAGACCATGCCCACCCCTATTTTTATTTATTATAATATTAATATTTAGATATAAAAGAAAACTTCAAGCATATAGCCTTGCAAGCAAAGAACACCGAATATATATTACTTGAGCCGGTAGACACCTTCATTTATCTCTTTATGACACCATTTGCATTTCTCCCTCTTCTTGTCAACATCCAACAAGAAGTCATGTTGTCATCCAATTTCGCAACCGAAAACAACACCTACCTTCTCGTCCAACATTTTACCTACATCTATATGCATAGAACACATTAATGATAAATCAATAATCACCTCCGATTAGGGGTGAGAAAATGAAAAAATCATCCCCGAAGGGGTGAAGAAGAGACCCGTTCGGGGGTGAGAAAACACCCTTGAAAGGGACCAAGGGGTGATCAAACTCCTTTGGGGGTGTTTGGTAGGTCATCCCCGAAGGGGTGCCTTCGACAGTCATCCCTTAATATCACCCCTGAAGGGGTGGCACCTTTTCGGGAATCGTTTATTCTGGCCGAAGGGGTGCCTGCTGGTCACATGCAGGAGCTAGGAGGGGGAGCCGAGAGGAGGGGAGATGGTAATTGGAGGGAGGGAGGGGGGAAGGGGGCGATCGAAGAGAGGGACTGAGTCTATTACTTGTTTTAGGGGGGATCGCCAGAGGAGAGGGGAAGATTACCGGGAGGGGGTGCTGTAGGGGTGTTGGGGGAGGGGGGAGCTGGGAATCGGGGGTGGGGTGGGGGAAGAATCGGGTTATTCTCTTCCTTATTGGGGGAGATCGATCCCGGAATTGGTCCAGAATCAGATCCATTCAGGTCCTGGATGGATCTGTTTCCAGCCGTTTCCAGATTTTGGCTTATCCAACAGTATTGACCGATTCGCGATCTGATCTATCAAGATCTGTCCATTTTGGACCAATCCCAATGATTTTGACTGATCTGGTAGGAAGTCAGTACCGGATTGGTCATTTGGGCCGGAATTGGACCATAGCTGATCCGATTCAAGAATTGGCCGATCCCGATCCGGATCAACCGATTCTGTGATCCATGTTTAGGATCCCCGGTGTGTCACTTAGTCTCCCAATGTGTCCTTTCATTCTTACACGGGCTGTTGTTTTTAAGAGGGGATTAATGACTCCTAGTGGCATTAATAAAAGGCTGTTGGCTTCCCAATGGATTTAAAGTTTGGCTGCGAAATTGGTGTTAATTGGATTAATTTTTCATTGTATTAAGTACATGAGAGACTTTGAGAATGGGCCAACATCTGAGGATTATTTGTGGGCCAATTGAGTGTTGGATTAGCCTAGTTCTAATCCAAATATTTTGAAAATTTTTCGGCGCCAACAGACTGATACCCTCTGATTCCTGTTTATCCTGGTTCTGGCTGATCCCACTGAACCTAGCTGATTTGAGTGGGTAATTGGGTATCAGCACCCTCCAACCCAAAAGGCCAATCCAATCCTATAATCCTTGCATGCTGACTTTCTTGTTCCCTTTGCTCCTTTAGTAGTAGTCTTTAGGGCCTTGGGGGCCTACTGCCTCCACTTCCCTTAAGGTCCACTTGAGTGACTCTTCTTACCATCTCACATGAGACATTATTGCATCTCGGGCACTCTATCTTCTTCCAGCACATCTTTTTGTCTTGCATCATATTTTTCAACTTTCCTTTTATTTTTTTGTTGCAGATATTTCTTTTTCATCCTTTCTCCCCATCTCTCTTTGAGAATGCCAGATTTTTTACTTTCATAGACTGCAACTGTCTACTATGTTCTGAGCGATTTGGAGAAAATGCAGAAAAGAAGCTAGGGGTGCACGCCTGAGCTGCAGAGGACCAACCAGATATTTTTTAGCAAGAGAAGACTATGATGAAACCATGAAGCTCATAAGGCACAAAGTTTTTACTGAGTCGCCTTCTAGAAATAATTGATTTCACCTGAAAATGTTATTTAACCAACTGATATGGAGGCTGAGACTAGCCAACCAAATTGTCAGATGTTTCTGCAGCAAATGGTGACTAGGGCTGGTACCCAGATAATTCAAGCAATGTATCTAGAAAACTATTCATAACCAAAATGATGTTGCCTTATAAATTATTTATCATGTCTACCTTAAAAAATATAGAAATAGCTGCAATAGTTAGGTGCTAAATTGCTAATTATGAAGTGTGGGCTCTGTCCAAAGAACTTTTCTCATTTATGGAGTCTCTTTGATACTGCAATAGGTGCGTAATGCTGCGCCTCTTTATCTTCATGTGTACCCATGGATACCTGACAGTATATTTCTATACTCTTGGAGAATTGATCTTTGCTACCGGCAGCGAGCAGTCAAGTTCCAATCATGAATACATTGTAGTTTTGTAGGATATTGGATTTGTTTTTGATTGTGACCGTGGCTGTTGGGTATTTGGATTATCTTTTTACAGTTTGCGATGTCCTGTTGAATGCTTACTGCATCTTCTTATATCATCATCATCTTCATCATCGTCATCAATGAATCCTGTATCGTCTAACTTTGGTAGATGTAACCCATGCTTTTATGCTTATTTTTACAGTGTGGCCGTTGACTGCCTTGGGAATTGAGCCAAAATTTACAATACCACATTCTGCTAAAATGGATGAAGTTGTTCTTGCCAATGGCTTTGTCGGCAGCGTGCTTTCAGATTATTTCTGGTATCTAATTAATAGTAAACTATTATATCGAACTCCAGAAAATATATATTAAGTTTGGATTATTCTCTGTAGGGCATTATGTGTCATCTGGACCACTCCGTTGGTAGCAACATTAGGCATGTCTCTCACCATACCACTTGCAATGGTTGCTGATATGGTTATTCATGGGCGCCACTATTCTGCCGTCTATGTGCTAGGTTCAGCCCAGGTAATGTTACATTAGAAAAATGTACTATTTTATGCACACCTGTTCTTCTGTCCATAACTGCGGCCCCATCAATAGCATTTTATCTAATCCTAGCAGAAGCACTTGCAAGATTGTAACTCTCGCCAAGTAGGATACTGCATATCTTGAAATGGTTCAATAAGCATGCTGAACTGAAATGTATTTGAACTTGCCACTTGATGGTGCATCTTTCAAAGAAAGAACCTTGAAATATTGAATAGAATAGCTTGCAGGTGATAGCACAAAAACATCTTGCTGAAATTTTCTTCTCTGATTGTTCTTCCTGCAGGTATTTGCTGGGTTTGTCATCGCTAATGTTGCAGAATGGCTTACCCATAAGCTTGGGTTCTAGAACTGTAAATCAGATTTAAAGCGTTGTAATTTTCTTTGTTTTTCCTTTTTTCCCCCATTTTTGTGATCCCATGGCTTTGTATGTAAGCTCATTCATCTCAGAATTCAGCAAGCGAAGAATTGTTCCCTGTACTTGTCTTGTTATCAAAGGGCCCAAGGCAATGACTGATTCTTTTTATCCAGGCAACCTGTGGATGTGGGAGCTGCAAGCCTGCAAATTCTAAACCTTTCCTTCTTTCGCTGAAGACTATCTTGCTTTGTCTCGAGCATCTGCTTGTTGTGGAGATCACTAGAAGTTGCTTTTGATTCGGCAACGGCAGTTGAACTGATGTAATTGTTGATGTTGACACGAGTTAGTGTCCCGTTTGGTTAGAATATCATTTTTGGTATTGATATTGATATTTGTAGATAATAGATTATCAATATCAAAATTAATTTAAGTGAATATATAAGTGGACATTGGTATTATATGTCATGTTTTGTTTGTATCAAGAATTTCAATATTAATAGTTATAGTTAAACATCTATTGATGATTTCTGTCAATTTTAGATACTCAATACAATTATCAAACAGGCTCTTAAGAAGCCGAGAACTGTCACTTGATTGAAGTTCCTTTTCTTGCAGTTCTCTCTCGTCTTCCTGTGTTCCTGCGGAGCTCTGAGCCTGAGGTGATTGTCGTCCTATACTTTTCTTCTTCTTCTTTTCACGCTGGCCCGGAGATGCGTTGCTCGTGTGCGTAACGAGCTCGATCCCCACAAGTGACCACCTTCCCCCAAAGGGGGTGGCGGGCTCAGGGCTCTTTAAACCCTCCTCTCCGCTCTTAGGAGCGGAGGTCATGCCAGTCGACCTACGGTTATGGTGGCCCTGTACAGGAGCTGGGTGGCTGGGTCGCCGTTCGTCTCTGTGCTCTGTATAACCCTCTTTTGTTCTCATCTTCTTGCTTGTTAAGGATAATCGCGTAATGTATTTTAAAACCTGTTTGGAAACACTTGTATGACTATTAATTATAAAGTTAATGTTAATATAGATCATCCATACATGTTTGACTATGAATATGAATTTTGTGCTCGAAACAACGCATGAGTCACCCATATGATTTTTGCTATTAATATCCTATCTTTTAGAAATATTAACATCGAAATTGATATAACATTATTTTCAATACTCAAACCAAGCAAGACATTGATTTACGAGTATAAAGCCTTAATTTCAATTATAACCTCTACATTTCTTACAACTTAGTTTGGTTTAGGTATTCGCCTGCAAGTTAATTTTTGGTCAACACAGGTAGTATGTGTGCTGCTAAACTTCGATTATGTCCGAAAAATAAAGGATACAACTCAAAAGAATTTCATTTGGACGTTAGAGAAGAGTTGAAGGTTTGTAGCCAATATGAACGCTGTAACCTCTTAAAATAAGTCCGGTTCATTTTGGAAGGGCTCCAGAGAAGAGTCTCTCCCTCTCTTCACAAAAACAAAAAGAATGATGTGATATTATGATTTTATGATATTTAATTGTGATTCGATGATATCACATCATCTGTTTTGTGAGAGGTTGAGGAGTTTTCCTTAGAAATTTTCTTGAGGTGAATTGGACTCTTTAAAATTGAATAAGTTTCAATTCTATCAACACTTGTATTATAATAGAAAATTATAATGGAATCAACTGCGAATTCTAACTTTTGTTAAACGGATAGGTATACACATATAAGTATACATGGAAACAATAATTTTTCTTTAGGGGGTGTTTGGTTGCATGATAATAAAGGTTTTTGTTTTAATTTTTAAAAATTGTAAGAAAACTTGTTAAAAGAGGTATTTGGTAACCATAACAATTTTATGTTTTAAAAGTGATTTTCTTCTTAAACAAAAAAAAGAGGGTCTCACCTCTTTCTTTTTTCTTGTGATCCCCCACTTTGTTTGGTCATGCATGGTAGTTACTCTTTTTTGTAATCACATCCCTCCAAACATGATAATTTTATGTCATGAGTTGATTCACTTTTTATTTTAATACAATTTTTTATCGTGAAAGTGTACAAAAAATTATCATGCAACCAAACACCCCATTAGTTGTTGACCTATTTTTTTTCACGATGAGATTATAATCTGATGACGCATGTTTAGCGGGTATCCACAATAATATTAAATAACGTTTAAAATTAACTAATTCTTTGATAATAATTATAAAAAATAATATAACGACCACTTATTACAATCATTTAGGCCACGTTTGGTATAGGAATACCCTCGAATAAACCTAGTTGGTTTATTCCTAATCTTTTGTTTGTCGGTCAAATAAATTTTATTTTATCTTGAATTTATTCGATTTGATTTATCTTTGAAAATGAGGTTAAACTCGCGGTTAAACTATACCCTTTTTTTGGTGGGATAGGATATGTATTCGGAGATACGATACAAGGTGGTTCTCGCGCGGCGGTGGGGCTCTCGTGGCAGCTGGTTCTCTTGTACTCTACACTCTCGTGCAGTGCAGCGGCTGGGGCTCCGACGAATCCCGCAGCATCGGAGAAATAGGAGACTCCATTTCGCGCTAAGGAACCCTCGGGCGCTATCTCCCGAGGAGATTCCATGTGAAGCCCTGATCGCCTTCGGCCATCGACTGCATTGTGTGAGCTCTCTCATCTCCTTCCTAGACAGCAAGTTGGCTCCATCATTATTCCTGTTCCTCCATCTACGCTCGCTAAGGGAGAGGGTCGGTCTTCATGGCGAAGTCCCCGACGGTACAGGCCATCGTCTTCAACAAAGAAAACCAGATCCGCCTACCTCACCCTGTTAACGACGAGTTGGAGGCGGGCACCGATGGCATGGACCCGGGCATCATCACGGGCGAGGTGGGTGAGGGTGAGAGACTGGTAGTCGGCGTGGGCGGACTGGTGGACGACGTCCAGCAAGTGGAGAGTTGCAATGTAATGACAGTGCTAGAGATCACCCGGGCCCGGTGGAGTGGCAATGGCGGCCCTGTGCCCAATATTTATGGTACCAAACAGGCCCTTATAGAATATAAGGAACGATCATACTTAATGAAATTAGAGATTAGAAATCCCAGCCCGGAAACAGAAGCGAGCGTTCATCTTGTCCCCACCATCATCGAGCTTGATTGTCATTTGTCCAACAGCACTCTCTCGAAAACTTCACGACGAGATTAGATTATAATCTGATGATGCATGTTTAGCAGGTATCCACAATAATATTAAATAACGTTTAAAATTAACTAAAATTTTAATAATTATTATAAAAAGAATAATATAAACGATCACTTGTTACATTTATTTAGGCCGGGTTTGGTACGAGAATGACTTGGAATAAATCCGGTTGGTTTATCTCTAATTTTTTGTTTGATAGTCAAATAATTTTTATTTTATCCTGAATTTATTTAATTCGATTTATCCTTAAAAATGAGGTTAATAGGGTGTTTGGTTCCGTTTTTTTATTTTTTTTATTTAATTTTAAAATTAAGGGAAATACGGCGTTTGGTTGATATTTTTGATGCTCCTCTCTTTTTTTAAAAAAAAAACCGATGCGACTTTCTCCTTTTGCTCTTTCGGAAATAAAACAAGGGGAAAGTTGCCCGCTCGCTGATGTTTCCCGTGGACGGTTGCCCTCCATCTCTCTCTTGCGCTGTCATCGGCCATCGCTCCACTCCTCTCGCAGCGGAGACGATCGACCAGCACGGCGGCGGAGTAAGTATGTCTTCCTCGTATCCTCCGGTCGCTCGACGTTTTCTCACCCACCCCGGCGTGTCCGTGCATCGCACCAGCCGTCGCCGCAGCCGGCTTCTTTCAACGTTCGCGCACCTCCTCGCCATCCAGCGTTGCCATTTGCCCCTGCCGTCCTCGGCTAGTCTGTGGCAGTGGATGCGGAGACTCTGCGGCAGTGGGGGAGGGCTGCGGTGCCTCTGCGGGGACGGACGTTGTTGCGCTAGCGAGGGGGGGAGGCCTCCACGGGGGGACGCAGAGGGTCTGCGGCAGTGTGGAGGGGGGGCGCGGGTGGGCGCTTTGCGGCAGTGGGGGGGCAGGAGGTCTCCACGAGGGGGCGCTCTGCGGCAGAGGGGGGGGCGCGGGTGGGCCGGGGGGTGCTCTGCGGCAGGGGGGGTGCCTCCGCGGGGCCTGGCTGTGCGACACCACGCCTGACCGGGGGATGCCATCTCGAGGATGAGGGTGGGCTGTGCGGTCGGTAGAAGTCTGGGGGAGTGCAAGGGGGTGGCCAACAGAAAGCTGTTGGGGGAGGGGGAGGGGGCACGGCCGGTAGAGCTGGGGCATCACAAGAGTTGGGACATCGGTACATGACAAAAAGAATTGTATATAAGTGTACGAGTAGAAAGTAATTATAAGAAACAAAATAGAACATATATCATTCTGTTTCTTTTACGTTGTCCTTTTTTAGTTGATAATATTTATATGTATACATGTGTTTGTGTAAAATGATAGGTGGATGAAACACAAATTTCTTCCGCGAACGAGAATAATGACAGAATAAAGTGGGATAAAATGTATGATTCTTGTTTGTATTGTTGTTTAAAATATGTGTGATTTTCAGTTTTGAATTTAAAATCATAGTAAAACACTGTTATCTAAATTTTAAAAATTATGATAATTTTGTCAAATACCAAAAAGTTCTGTTTCTCTGATTTTAAATTCAAAATTAAGAGATCAAATATTTTTGATTTCAAAAAAAATATTGTATCAAAGTTAAAAGAGCTCCCAAACATCCTATTATGGGGATAGGATATTCATTCAGGCGTCGTTTGGTATCGGGATAAAATTGATGGGGATAAGGATAAACCAGTCCTTATGGTTAACCTTATCCTAATCATGTTTGGTTTAACTTAGGATAAGTTTAGGGATAACCCTATCCTATTTTTGGTATGTTAACAATAAATTTGAAGATAATCCTATATTTTTATATTTTTATATTTATTTTTTATATTATCTTATTTTATTACTCATAACATATTCGTAAATATCTTAACTAACTTACATATTTATATAATAAATTTAAATTATTATTTAAATATATAAATAAAAATAAACTTAAATGTTGACGGAACTCAATCCGGCTCCTCAGACGAACCCTACGTGGACGGTGCTCCGCCCCTGACTAGAGGTGAACAGAAACGGTTCAAACCGAGAAATCAAAACCGAACCAGGCCTCATTCGGTTCGATTTGGGACCCCTTTCGGTTTGGTTCGATTTGAGAAATCTCTAAACCGATTTAAATCAAACCCGAACCGTTTAAATTGACTTAATCGAAAAAATATAAAAAATATTATAATATTATTGAAAAATTTTATTTAGCACTCCGCCCCCTCCCCCCGCGCGCCCCCCTCCCCGCGGCAACCCCATTCACCCCACGCCCCACCGCGCCCGCGCGGCCCGCCGACCACGCGAGAGAGAGAGAGATGGAGAGAGAGAGAGAGAGAGAGAGAGAGAGAGAGAGAGAGAAAATAGAGGATCCGGAAGCATCAACGTGGGTGCGGCGGCGGAGCAGAAGAGAGAGAGAGAGAGAGAGAGAGAGAGAGAGAGAGAGAGCGAGGGGGGGACTGGGGGAGAGGGCTCTGGAGAGGCGGGCGGTGGCGGTGGGGGTCGGACGGGCAGATCGAGACGAGACGCACTTATTTCGCTCTCGGTAGCCAACCCCCCTCCCCCTCCGTCATCGGTCTTCGCCCCTCCCCTTCCAGGCCCCTCGCCGCCACGCGCCACCACCCACCCCGCCCACCCGCCAGCCACCCGCTGCTTCTCCATCGCAATCTCGGTGCCGAAACGCCAATATCTCCCCTCCACACCCCGGTGCCCCTTCGCCCCATAGCCCCGCGCGATGCGGAAGGGGAGAGCAGCGGCCGCGGCGGTGACGGATGGGGGCACCCAGGATCGGCCGTGGAGGCGCGGTTCCGCGGCGTGAGGAAGCGACCGTGGGGGGAGGTTAACGGCGGAGATCAGGGATCCTTGGAGGAATCAGTCATGTATAAGCGGTTTAAGATCAGGGATGTCCCCCCGCGGCCCTCCCCCCTCGCCGCGCGAATGTCCCCCCGCGGCACCCCCCTTCTTCCTCCCCCCGGAGCCCCCCCGCGCGGATGTCCCCCCCGCGGCACCCCCCCCGCGCGCGGATGTCCCCCCGCGGCACCCCCCCTCACCCCCCGCTTCCCGCACGTATCCTCTAAATCTTATTTTGGGAGTAAGATATCCCAAATATTAGATGGGATGACTTATCCCTGCACTTATCCCTAATTTTGGGGATAATCTGGATTAACTTAATCCAGGTTAAACTCATTTTTAAGTATGTACCAAACAGAGGATTGGGGATAAACCAGGTCTATCCTGGGTTATCCCCATACCAAACAGGGCCTCAGAGATACGACACAAGGTGGTTCTCGCACGGCGGTGGGGCTCTCGCGGCAACTGGTTCTCTCGCACCGCACTCTCGCGCGGCGGCTGGGGCTCCAACGAATCCGGCGCCACTCCTTGGCTGCAACTCTCTCGAAAACTCACCTAGACCCGATTACTCGAAGGTGCTTTAGAGGCTCTTTCAATGCAGCATCTTCCTCCGGTCCTTGTCGGTTTTCCTTGTTCCTCTGCTATGCAATCGCTTTCTCATCTCTCATGGGTCTTTATGCAGGCTGCCATGCCGTATGCTTGTGATTTGCAGCATATAAGGAATATACTAAAGCCTTATATTATCTAAGCTACTAGATTGTTTGAAAGCATATAGTAAAGCCTTGTTAGCATTTCATTTGGTCATTAAGAAGCACAAAGTTGTAGCTGGCACTGCATGGCTTTTCCATTTTAAATAGAACCATTCAAGAGACGAAACTTTTGACAGATGGTAGCTTTTTATTTCCTGATATCAATATTTTTCAACTTTGATGAGTTTTATTGTTGTTTTGTTGAAGCCTGTTAGACGTTACTGTCTATAATGTGGATTCTTAGTGGTATTCTCATCCTTATTTGGCTGTCTTAACTCAAAATTTATTTGTCTTCGTGTAACTAAACTGAAATTTGAGGCTATTTCGACAAGAAGAAATCTTTTGATCCGGATTTATATGACTCATTGGATTTGTATTTTTGTTCATGTTTGTATCACTAGCTTTTACGGTTACTGGTTTATCAAATTTAGTGAATGTGATGCGGGATGAGAATGGTGATGCAGCCATCCGAATGTGCCGGTGGGTCCAAATAGATCAATAGAGTGATGCCGTGTGCCGCAGTGGACCCAAAATGGACCGACAGTGCTTGAACAAAACTGAAATCCACTGAATTGGGCTGAAAAGCCGCTGTATCGGGCCTGGAAGGTGCTGAACTGGTCTGAAAATGGCCCTAATCAGCATTGAGAGGACTGAACTGGCTTTGAATCGGGATTAAGCTGCCTGAACCAGCTGGTTTGGTCCTGAACCGGCTTTTGGAAGACTGAATTGGGCTGAACCATGGATGAAACACCTTGAACTGGCAGTATGGCCACTGGATCCAGTTGGACTGGGTGCACCGGCTGGGTTAGGGCCGTTTGGGTCAGTCATACCAGCCAATTGGACCGGCTGCCGGGTGGTCTGGCAGCTCCTGACCCCGGTGGGGGTCGTGGAGGTCCCACGTGAGGAAGGAGGCCCCAATGGGGGGGGGTGCCATGGAGGCATTGTGGCACCCGCAGCCGTGAGAGTCGTTGGAGGTGGCCAGGGGGTCATGGCTGCCAATCGTTGCACACGACCGCACATGCGTGAGGATGTCGGGCTCATGGCCACGTCGAAGCCATGCAGTCGGCAGGGGGGTCGTGGTGGCATTGACGTGGTTGCCGGACATATGAAGAGGGCTGGCAGGCCCCAATAAAGGCGGGAGACAGCTTCATGGTCGTGCTTTCCTGAATGAGTAGGTGCCAGGTGGGCATACGGGGTGTAGCTGACGTTGGAGGCATGTGAGCGGCACCCTCACACACAGTCAACATAGGGGACACAGATTAGTCTTCCTCGACCCTTCTCCTCAAACACCTTCATCACCTCATTTGGAAAAGGAAAAGAGGGGTGTGCCAGATTGGCTCAATGAAGAAGCAGAGGGAGGAGGAGGGGGTGACGGTAGGTCATAGTCTTCTCACGGTCTGAAGAAGGTGGATGGTGGCGTTAGGGGAGATGGTGATGGTGACGGGAGCGTGGGGTGGGACCGGTGATCACGAAAGTGAGAGGAAGAGGAGCGGGGAGGAAATAGAAAGGGGGATCCGAGATGGCCAGAAGGGATGTAGAAGATGGATGGGATTCCTGGACAGGTCCAATAGGAGCCAATGAGGGTGGGGTGATGGCAGGAGTGCTCCGTTGGGTGTTTTGGCAGAATTGGGGGGGATGAGGATGACGGTGGATTGGGCAGATGAGGGAGATCTGATTGTTTCTTGAACCATTGTCAATGCATAAACCGGGAAAGGGTAGGTGAAGGAGAAATGGCACGAATACTTGGGGGAAGGAGGGGAGGAGCTTTGAGCTGGCTTTGTGCCGGGGATGTCTAGACGTTGGCTGGTGTTGAGGATGAGGAAAGGGACCTCCCGACAGAAGGTGAAAGTGCTATTGGGGCCAATATTCCCTACGCAAGGAATACGATAATTCTTAACAAAATTTATTCATTCTCCCCTTCATTGCATCGTATGGTCTCCTATTGTAAGGAGAAGCCAATTAAAAAAAAAGACTCTTAAAGAGTTATTTACAAACATGTCCTTCTAAGGAGTGAAATGTAAGAAAAGACTCAAAAAGACTCCAAACTTCAAAAGAAAGTGCAAGAAATTAACTATAATGCTACTAAATAAGAAAATAAATGTGATGTCTCTTAAGAACTTGAACGGCGATGTCCTAGACCTTTTTGTATGTTGGATCTGACTTGGTCTTCATCATTTTCTCTTGGTTGCGAAAAACTTATTTTTGAGTTTTATAGTGTTGTACAATCAATATAGCCACCTCCAAAACAAAGGATGATAGTGGTGCACCCGAGAAATGATAACACATGGCATGCAAGTTTCAAAGTAACCGTAGAAGATGATGCAGACGGTGTCATAATAATTGTTAAGTTCCATGTCTGAGTACTCTATCAAGGTAACTATGTGCAATTCCTTTCGAACGGGTGTCTCAAGCACAATCTCGATGGCTAGCTCCATCACTAGCTCGATAATCTGGGCAGTTAGGTCGGCCTCTAGAACTTGGACAGTCTTAGTCTCAGCAAGATATCGTTGCTTGGTTGTTAGCACAATCAGCAGCTCGGTAAGCTACTCAAACATCTCGGTCTCGATAGCTCTCAATCTCGATCTCCATGGCACTTTGTAGTTCATACTCGGTAGCAAACTTTGTATTAGTCTCATAAACAATCTCAACTAGTGCCTCAACAATTGACTCTTGGAAACAAGTATTGCTGATGCATATTGGCTCTTTCAGTAATTTATACTCCTTTGGCCCCAAGGTAAGTCGTCAAGTAACTATGTCCAGATTAGCTAACTAGTCAAATCTTATGATGAGATAGTACATGTAAGAAACTATATTTCACAATGCATCCTCTACATATCGCACAATGCATCTCAATCTACTCTCGACAATAGAGTAAATTGGATATAAGCCAAGTCGTTCTTGACCACTTGGTGCTCTTGTGTGATCATCTTGAGGAGAGATTGTGAGATACAATTACTAGAGTATCTAGACAAAAATATTGTGGTATGTACATATAACAACAAGGTGATGTCAAAACTGAAGTGTTGATGTCCCGCGCAACACAAGGATCCCGACTTATGCTAACAAGTTAGCCTAGGCTCTGATACTAGAATGATGTGGGATGAGAGCGGTGGCACGGTCATTTGGATGTGTCGACAGGCCGGAATAGATCAATAGAGTAATGTGTGCCAGAATAGATCCGAAATAGACCAACTGAGCTTGAATCAAACTGAAATTTGCTGAAGTGAGTCGCTGAACTAGGCCTGAAAGGTGTTAAAATTGGTTGAACCGGTTTGAAGATGCCCTGAACTAGCTTGAGGAGCATTGAACCGACCTTGAACTGGGATTTAGCTGCCTAAACCAGCTGGTTTGGTCTTGAGCCAGCCCTGAACTAGGTTCTGGAAGACTGAATTGGGATGAACCATGGTTGAACTGCCTTGAACTGGTGGTTTGGTTGTTGGATCTAGTTAGATCGAGTGTAGTGGCTCAGTTAGGCCGTCTAGGCCGGTCAAACTGGCCGGTTGGACTGGCACTCTGGAAGTTCCCAACCTCGGTGTGGGTCATGGAGGCCCCATGTAAGGAAGGTGGCTTGCGGCCATGGTAGTTGTTTGAGGTGGTTGGCGGTTGGCGGTTGGCGGTTGTAGTTGTTGATTGTTGTGTGTGACCGCATGTGTGTGAGGACACCGGGCTCATGGTCATGTCAGAATTATCCAGCCCGTGGGGGGGGGGTCGTTGTGGCAGTGTTGAGGTGGTCACCTAAAGTGTGAAGAGGGCTGGCATGCCTCGACAAAGGCGGGCAGTGGCTTCGTGGCTGTGCTCGCTTGGATGAGCAGGTGGACGCAGGAGGTGCAGACAATGCTAGAAGCGCGTGGGCGGCATCCTCACTCATGATCAACAGGGGGCACAAATTCGTCTTCCTTGGCCTTTCTCCTTCTCCTGAATCTCCTCCTTGAACTCCTTTGTCACCTCGTTGAGAGAAGGAAAATTGGGATGTGCCAACGGAGAAGCAGAAGGATGAGGAGGAGGGCGTGATAGGGGGGTTGTTGTCATAGTTGTCAAGGCGACAAGGTGTCCAAGACGTTGAAGGGTACCAATTCTGCTAAGGCGACAAGGCGGCCGCTTAGACGTTGCCTAAGCAGTCAAGACAGTATCATCATATGTATATATGTATACATGTATATATATAATATATACAATCATATATGTAATTAGATATTAATATTATATATATTTATGCAAACATACAAACAGTACATAAATATAATTATAATTATATTTTATAATTAAATGTATATGATTGTGTGTACATACATATAAATGTGATTTTATATATGTAATTATGAATGTGTGGGTATTTATTTTTGAGAAAGGAGTTAATTTTGATAAACTAAGTGAGATGGAGATAAAAGATAGCTAAGAGAGAACTTTATAAATTTTAAGTGTATAATATATATTTATAATGATAAATCTTAAATATATATGATAGTATAAGTGATAATGAAATAGATTAATATATTCAAACTATCATTAAATAGGTGCCCTTTGTGGGGGATATTAAGGGGGGGATTTTCAAAAATTACTTTTTAATTATGTAAAAATACCCGGGGCGCCTTGGACACCTTGGGCGCCTTTCTGGATGCCCCAAAAGTGCCTTGGCACTTAGGCGCCCGCCTTGACAACTATGGTTGTTGTCTACTTACAATTGGGAGAAGGGAGATGGTGCCATTGGGGGAGATGGTGGCGGCGATGGGAGTGTGGGGTGGGGCTAGTGATTCCGGAAGTGGGAGGAAGAGGAGCGGGGAGGAAATCAAAAGGGGGGATCCTGGATGGCTGGAAGGGACACGAAAGGTTGATGAGGTTCCTAGACAGGTCTAAAAGGAGCCAATGAGGGTGGGGTGACAGCAGGAGTGCTCTATGGGGTGTTCCGGTGGAACTGGAAGGAATGAGGTCGATAGTTAATTGGGTAGATGCTAGGGGTCTAATTGTTGTCATAGTTGTCATCAACGTAGAAACCGGGAAAAGGGAAGGTGAAGGGGAAATGGCAGGGAGGTTGGTGGGAACGAGGGGAGGAGGAGGTTGGAGCTAGCCTTGCGCCAGGGTGATTGGATGTTGACCGGTGTAGGGGATAAGGAAGGAGACATCCCAATGGAGGGGTGGAAAGGCTATGTGGGCCAAGACCCCCTAGGTAAGGAACATGATAATTCTTCCCAAAATTCATTCATTCTTCCCCTTCATTGCATCATATGGTCTCCTCTTATAACGAGGAGTCAAATTACAAAAACAACTCTTTAAGACTTATGTACAAACATGTTCTTCCATAGTTGTCAAGGCGACAAAACATACAAGGTGTTGAAGGGTGTCAATTCCGCTTAGGTAACAAGGCGGCCGTTTAGACGTCGTCTAAGCGGTCAAGACGGTAACATTGGATATTTATATATATGTATATATATGCATATACATATATACAATCATATGAATAATTAGATGTTAGTATTATATATTAATACATACATACAAATATATATTCATAAATTTAATTATATTTATATGTTATAATTGAATCTGTATGTTTATGTGTTCATATATTTAAATGTACTTTTATTTATGTAATTATGTATGCATATGTATATATTTATTTTCAGAAATAATTAATCTTGATAAACTTGTTGTGCGTGAGAGACAGAGAAAAGAGTTAAAATATATTTTTATAAATTTAAGTATATAACATGTATTTATAATTATGAAGCTTATATATATACACGATAGTATGAGTGATAGTGAAATATTATTGTAATATTATTAAATGGGGGCGCAGAGTAGTCGCGGATTTGAGCCTTTTGGACTTTCCAAAAGATGCCCCGGCAAGATGCTAGCCAAGTAGCACCTTGCCGCCCAAGCGGTGCTTAGGCGAGCGCCTTGATAGCTATGTGTCCTTCTAAGGACTGAAACATAAAAAAGGCTCAAAAAGTCTCCAAACTTCAAAAGAAAGTGCAAGAAAATAACTAAATACTACTAAATAGGAAAATAAATGTGGCATGACGATGTTCTGGACCTTCTTATACGTCAAATCTGACCCTGTCCTCATCAAAATGCGTTGTAGGTTCAAATTTAGGGAATGCTTTGTCTAAATTGTAGAAATTACCATTCATTAAAGTTAGATCGTACAGTTGATTCCGAACTTGTGCATGTTTACAAGTTCAGGTAGTGAATTAAGCTCAAGCCTTTTTAGATGATGGAGCAAGGAAACATACTTGAACATGTTTGAATAATTAAGCTCAATTTCAAGCTGCTTTACCAGCCATTATGAAGATGCCAAATTGTTCATGAGCTAAAACTGAAGATGGAGTTTGAGTACTTAACCAATATTAGCTGAATCGAGCTTGGCTAAGAATGGACAAGCTGGCTTTGAGAAGAATACTGCTCAGGTTGACTCTGCCTGTTTGTCCATCATGTACCAACATAGGGCTTCCTCTTTTTGAACCCCCTACTTTAATATGCATTTATACAGTGGTAGACTGTGTATTTAAAAGACTAGATGCATAGGGCTTTCTCCTCTTCACCTAACCTAATTGAATTGGTTGATTTATAGTTTTTTACACTTCTATGCAGAATTTCTGTTATATTGTATGGTTTTGCGCATAACTTGGTTATGTTTACCATTATTTTGACACTATCTTGATAATCTGATCATTTCCAAGCTTATTTTATATACTGTCACATACTTATCCATGTTATGTGATTAACAAGTCAATATAAGTAGTGTACATAATCAACTTGATGGTTGAGGTGATTTCTTTAATGATCCCAAGGTGAGGCCACCACTTTATTGTCTTAGCCATTTCTCTCCTTTTAAAACATGTGCATCAAATATCATCATGCATCCTGATTATTCTTGCTCTTCTTGCATCTGCTATCTACCTAGTAGTTCCATTTCCTGGTTTTTCTTTTCTTTTTTTCTTCATATACAATAATACAATGTACCGTGTAGCTCCAATTCTTGGTTTTTGTTATCACGGGATTTGTTCCTTCTCCTAGAAAGTAAGCACTCTTTTGTCCACTTTCTATCACAAAGCCACCTCTTACTGTTGGCTATTTTTATCTCTTGGCCTTCAACTCTCATCGTTGTTTCTCATACTTTATTTGGACTACACTGTTGAATGTCTTGCATGTTCTCTTGTAAGGAAAAACTTTTTCCAAGATTCTAAAACTAATCCTCCAACAAATTTTTTTCACAACAACTATCAGAAGATTTTTGTGTCTCAGTTTTTTATTGTTAAACTTATGTATCTGACACGTGGTTGATGCACTAATTAAAAAATTCCTTTCAATTTTAGTTATTTTGGGGTTCATCACTTGTTTGGACCTTCTGGTTGGCTATTATTTGTCAGGAGTTAGTTGTAGTGCTGAATGGCACCATATTTCATCCATAGTTTTTCAATTTTTTGATGGATGGTGGATTAGCAGCACTCCTCGTGATGTTAAATGTTGATCTTAAATGAACACATTTCTGAGTGTTGGTAGAATCTCTATTTTTACTAACTACATGCTATAAGTTTATTTTCGTTCTTTTTTTACTGAGTACTATTTGTTTTCTTCTTCACACCACACTTAAATGAAGAATTTGCTTATAGTAGTTGATGAATATGTGGAATGATTTCAACATGCCTTTTCATAAGTTAAGAAAAATTCTTAATAGGTTTTAACAATTATTTTATCTCCAAGTGCTTAAGAATGGTTATTAATACTGATAACATCTGACTTTTCTGCTTTGTGTCAATTTCTCACTCTTTTTCAGTATTTTTATGTGCCCACCTTTTTGTCAGGTTGTGATCGTCTTCTATCCAGTGAAAATGAAGGTTAAGATACTCCGTATCCTTCAGTCTAATTTTTTGTTCTGTCTGGTGAAGCATCGTGCTTATTTTTTGATGGGACTGCCTGCATTTTCTTAACCCGTTCTGCTTTTGCAAAATGATGGGCGACCTTTGACAGAGTATGCACTCTCTCATTTCTTACGTACACTCGCTCACTATAATAGAATAAAAAGAAACATGCCTCTCAGATGCAAATAATCAATTAACACAAGATTCAACATTCACATTAATAGACATATTTTAATTCTAGTTTTTCTACCAAAGAAATTTTATTCTAGTTTAATGCCATAAAACATTAGAAATTATTAAAGAAGTCATAACCTCCAAAAGTCTTTTTTTTTCTCATATTAAAATTGTAGGTGGCATGCTGTGGCTTCATGGACTTGGGATGCACAAGATGAAACATGTGGCATTTGTAGAATGGCATTCGATGGTTGCTGCCCTGATTGCAAATATCCTGGCGATGATTGCCCATTGAGTAAGTTAATGTTGTCTCTAATTGTTAGTATAAGCTTTGATCAAGTAGGAACAATTAGTTGTAAAACATTTCCTTCTGCCTTGCTTAACATTCTTTGCTGTTATTTCGAACATTCCAGGATTATATTGATCTTTTGCATGGACTTCTTTTTGTCCTTTGGTTTCAGATTCCTGCTAGTTACAAAATGATGTTGCTTAGATGCATGATACTTTAATCTGATGTGATATCCAAGGGGCAGGTTAAATCATATATGATGGCCAAACTAATGATAAATTTTAGTGAAGGGATTAATCTGGCAGTACGTACAAAGTTCCATCATCTAATAACCATTTAACTTGGTCTCATACTTGGCTACGAAAAACTAGACATTTTTATGATAGTTGATTGGTTTTTTGAAGGCTACCTGTCACTAAGAAATGGGTGCGATTGATTCATTCATACAAGGAAGAAGTTAGAAAAGAAGGTAGGGGGGCCAAAAGATCTTTTGAGAAGATAGATCAGTACAAGCAGTACAGTAATAAGCAAGATATACATCATTACTCAAAGTAGCCCAAAGTACAACCCAAAACCCTTTAAATGCCGAACAGAAGCCAAAAGAACTTCATTAATCAAACAAAAAAGTTTGCAAGTTTACCAAAATGAAGCTGGAATCTGTGAAGATGCTAATCATTCCCATCTCCCACAGCAGCCCCGTCCTGCAGCAGTTGGATGGCCTGGAACAAAATATGGTCCGGTTGTCTGAAGGTTCCTTCAAATCTCCTCCTGTCCTGGTAGTCCATATGGTCCGTAGTAAAAAATGGTAAGAAAACTTCCTAGACGGCCAGACCTGAAGGTCTGTCCCGAGAGGAAGGTTCAACGACTAGGTATCCAAAAGATCAATCAAATTGAGGTCACAGCCTAGGGATCTTTGTAGCAGCCTTGAGCAAACTTGTCACAGAAACTGAATGACGCCCCATGCTAAGAACAGATGGTCTTGGTCCTCTTGAAACCTGTTTCAAAAATTAAAAAGTTGAAGAGATTGACTGTTCGGCCAAGTTAACCTTGCTGAAGTAGGGAGTTTTTCTGTGCAATTTTTCAAAGGAAGATTTTTAATTTTAGAGGCACCTTTTTTTTCCAAACCAGCGGAGCCCAATAGACCTTCACTTCATAATTTAAGACCTTCACGATGGATCTCGACTCTTTGAGGTTAACAAATGGTTGGAGCACCAATTCCGACATCTAGAATCCCATGAATCATCACACAATGTGTAGTATTTGATGGAATTGAGCAGCCGGTCCAAAGTGAGAGCTTTACTGTGCTGTGTGCAATAGACCTCTATTGGAAAGGCACTACCATCCACTGGTGGAGAAGTCATTAACCCAACAATCGGCAACCAGTCAATCCATATTTGCAGCAATATTTTTTCTGAAAATGGCCAGGGCCACGTGTCATTTATTGATGAACAAAAATAAAAGGAACAGAATTACAAGTACAGCAGAAAGAAAAACCAGAAACAAAACTGCTTTGAACTCTACCGAGGAGGTAGAATCCTAGAAGAAATCACAGGATAGAACATTTCTAGAGCACAAGGCCCTCCGGTGAGGAGCTGCTCCCCCCCCTCCGATCTGGTATTTCTTGCACATTTTAGCTCAGTAAGGGATTATTTTAGCACAAATGCAGTTCTTCGTTCTCCATCATCAGGTCCAGGCTGGAGCTTGGAGATAAGGTCACTGCAGGTTCAAAGCTTGGACATGTTTATTTGTGGTTTCTCCTCCTCTCCTCTCCCTCCTCCCCTCCCCCCATCCTCTCCCTCTCTCTCCCCTTCTAGCAGATCGCAGGGAGTCTTTCCCTCTTTGGTTTCCCCTTCTCTACTCTTCTTCCTCCCCTTCCAACAGATAAGGGGAGGTCTTCCCCCCTTCGGTTTCCCCTTCTGTCCCTCCAACCCTCTCTATCCCCCTCCTTGAAATTCTAGTAGATTGGGTGAAGTCAAGTCACCACTCGGAGTGACTTTTTAGTCCCTCCTTCGGATTGGAAACTGGTGATGTGTGATGAGAGTGGGGATGCCACCATCTGGGTGCGCTGATGGGTCCAAATGGCTCACTAGAATGCTGTCATGTGACAAATAGGCCCGAAATGGACCCACGGGCATGAACCAACATGACAACTGACTGAATTGAGCTAAACCGACTCCAAAATGTGCTGAACTGGACTAGAGTCTTCTAAATTGGGTCCAAAAGTTGCTAAAATGGGCCCAAAACCCACTTAATCAAGTCTGAGAGCCTTGAACCAGCCTTGAACCGGTCTGAATCGACTTTTATATTATTGAACCGGGCTGGATTGCGGTTGAACCGGTTTGAACTGGCAATGGGCGACCAGTTGGCGTGAACTGGTAGTGACCGTCGCCGACTAGGGTGAAGGCATGGCAGGTGGCACTCGTGTGCGTGGGTGTGTGAAGGCTAGCATGGGGAGGGGGTTGTGGTGACCTCCCGGCGGGCACGAGTGAAGGGGGCCCATGAACTATGATTTGATTGGTAATGTTGTCTACATGGCATATTGAAGATATCTTGAAGTTTGTCTTAATGACTCTCAATAACATTAATGCCAACAAGTTCATATTTCTCCGAATTGATTTTCACTTTTATAACGAGCATAATTCTAAGGTGAAAACATTTGTCAAAATTTCCTGACGACAAGAGCGTCGTGTTGACCGCGAATAGAAGATGTATGACTTGTTCCCTGAATCCCTGTTGCCCCTCACTTCGATTCCTTCAATCAACTCAGCAAGTTCTGCTTTCTTCTGCGTAATACTAAGGACTTTGCCTGTAATAACAAAAAGTAGGGGGGAGATCGGTTCACCCTGTCTAAGGCCTCTAGAAGAGGAAAAAAAGCCAAAAAGACTTCTCATTGATATCAACGGTGAATCTTGTAATTGAGATGTAACACTTGATCAACTTAATCTGTTTACTGTTAAAGCTCTTAAGTTGCATGGTTTGTTTGTTTTTTTTTGAAAGTGACACAGGGTCACAATTTCATTAAGATAAAACATAAGTACAAGAAAATTAACAAGTAAAATAAGAAAGCCAAAAAACCAATCCTTACCGAGATGGTAAGGGCTAGCTAATTACAAAAAGAAAATGTCAAAGCCAAAGAGACACTCAAAGAAAGCATCCTCATCCGAATAAGATATACTTCAAGCCACATTCCAATCTTTCACCAACTGACTCTCTTGATGATCATCCTTATACGCTCATAGTGGTTGTCAAGGATCCTTCTAACATCAGATAGACCACCATAATGCCGGCAATGTTAGCTCCCAAAGATGAGGATCATTGTGCCAAGGGTTATAGTAGGCTCACTCAATCATAAGAGCTTGAGTGCTAATTAGATCCCTCCAATGAAGGTGCCATTTTGAAAATAAAATTTTCCAAAGAAAGTTGATCACTCCACAGTTTAAGAAGAAATGGTTGATGTCTTCTTTCATGATACCACAAAATAGACAGAAGTTGTTTTGAAAATCTTTGAAGATCCGCTTTTGGAACTGTTTGGTCAGGAGCCTATGTTTGCAAATCTTCCAGAGAGAGCCTGATTTTGATTGGTAACTTATTATTCTACACAAATTTGAATCATGTAGCTGTCACCCCTCCAAAAGAAAGTCTGGCCGTGGCTGTCTTGACAGAAGATAAAATTCTTGCTAGGCAGCCACATAAGTTTGTCACACTTATCCTCCTCACATTTGTACCCCAATAGAATGAAAAGAATATCTATGAAAGCTTTGTTTCAGCATCCTTAAGGTCACTTTTGAAGTGGAAAGACCAAGTATCATGAGCACCCCAAAGGGAATTAACTCCCTTCGGAAGACTGCACAACTTATGGATATGTGGAATTAGAGAGGCCAAAGTATCATGGCCCTGTCCACCTGTCATCCCAAAAGGCTGTCCTAGCACCATTGTCAATGTTAATCCAACAAGAAGAGTAAAAGAGATCCCGGTTGAGAAGAATACCTTTCCATATGGTAGACATTCTCCCATTGGCGGTGAAGCTAGGAAATCCCTTCCCACTTAGACCCATACCATATTTAGATATAACAATCTTGACCCATTGAGCTTCGTTGTTTGTATTAAGTTTCCATTAGGGCTATAAACGGATGCGGATTCGCTCCGAATTCGTATACGTTTAGGCAAATAATATCCGATTTAAGATATCCGTCGGAGCGGATATCCGGATACAGATATTATCCGAATGTTAATCGGAGCTGACACAGAAATGCTCACTCCGCTCTATTTAAGATCGTTCCGAATCAATCTTTGATAATGTATGCATAATATATATAATTATATATTTAAAATCATTATATTTACAAATATGATTAAATATTCTCTATTATATATTAGTATACTAAGTTAATGTTAATAAATATATGATAAATTTTATATTTTATACTTTTAATTCGATGTATTTGTATATTATTAAATATATTAATCAAATAATATTTTGATTAACATTCCGAAGCGGATATTATCCCAAAGATTATCCGACTTATAATATCCGATTCGGACCGGATACGGATTATCCGACTAGCTAAACAGAGCGGATACGGAAACGTCATATCCGCTTTGTATTCGCTCCGTTTACGGCCCTAGTTTCCATAACCACTTGCACAAAAGGGCATTGTTGATGATCTCAAACGGATGGAGACCTACACCTCCCTTGTTGATATTTCTGCAAGCTCAGTTCCATTTAACCAGATGCAAACCTTTGTCATCACTTCCCTACCAGAAAAAGTGGGAGAGGATACTCTCCAATTCCTTGCGAACCCCTTTCGGAACCTTGATAATTGAGAAATAGAACAATGGTAAACTTTGCAACACAGACTAGGATAACCCATCTACCGCTGACTGACAAATCTACCTTTCCAACTCTGGAGCCTGTTTTCCATCTGCTGAACCACACCTTGCCAATCCTTGCTACTGGTACCTCTGTCAGAATGCGGCAAACCTAAATACTTGATGGGGAGGTCAGCCCCGTAGCTAAGTTGCATGGTTCTGAAAATACAATTACAGTTAACCTTGTTTTACGCTTTCTTGAAATCTAGCTTCAACATGATACACTCATTGGGCCTGGTCCTTTGGTTATGTAAACACTTGTGAGTGGTATTACATTATCCAAGATGAACCTGCTTGAAATAAAAGCAGACTGATTAGAGTATGTCAATTTATCAATAAACTTGCTCAGTCTAGCTGTTATAACCTTAGTGAAAATTTTGTAACTGCAGTTAAGAAGACTAATAGTCAATAGGTCTTAAGTCTTTAATGTCCTGCACGCTCTCCATTTTCGGAATCAAAACCTGCGCAGTCTAGTTAAAGAGCTTGATACAATCTGGATACTCTTCAAATTCTCTGAACATGTCCGTAAGGTCCTCTTTAAGGATGTCCCAACAGTGAGAAAAAACATAGTAGAAAAGCAATCAGGGTCAGGTACTTTGAAAGGGTCCATGTTTCCATGCCCTTAATAGCTTCAATCGCTTCATGTTCAGAGAAATTACAGATGAGAGAGTCTGCTTCTTCTATTCTCGTAGACAAGTCAAATAATCAAATGACACCACACATTGTTGTCCTTGAAAAGGAGTTTGTAAAATTCAGCCGCTTGATAGCCATTTTGACTAATATTTGTGAAATCAATGCCATTCACACTAAGTTTGTAAATGGAGTTCCTCCTTTTACTGAGGGAGGCCCGAGGGTGAAAAACCTAGTATTCTTGTCTCCATCCTTTAACCAAATCCTTTCGACCTTTGCTTCCAATTAATCTCTTCCCTGAGGCTCCACTCTTTGTATGCCTTCTTCGGCAGATCCCATTCATCTTTCTAGGTATCATTAATCAATCATGCATCATTCAACTTCTCAAAACAATCAATCTTAGAGACCCAATCTTTTTTAGCGGTAGCTGATATGTTGAAATAAGAGTTTGCTCACTTCTTAAGACAATTTCTAATCCATTTGAGTTTGTACAAAAATCACCTGGTGACTGAAGAAGAGCTAGGTGCCTGCTCGTTCCATCTACCATTAACAAGATTCTTAAAATGAGGTACTTTGCATCAAGCTAATTCAAACCAAAATTTCTTCACACGGGTTAACTTGATGTTGCCACATCTGATGCCAACAGCATAGTGGTCTGAGATGACCCTTGGTATATGGAAAGCCTCAGGGAACCCAAGCTCCTGGGTCCAAGGTGGGAAAAAATCTGTCTAAGTTTTGATTTGAATTTAACAATAAAATTAAAAGAAAGAGGTTGCACATCGGGTAATGCCTGTTTTGCCTTGAAGACAAAGCTGAAGGAATAAGGACATTTTGGTTAGGCCTAATAAATTCAACATGTAACAAGAGAATGAAATTTTGAAATCAGAAGCAACAGTGACAGCTTTTACAGGCAAAATATATATGAGATTGGGAACAAATAATTAAAGAGGTTTGGTTAAGGAATGGGGCAAGAGCACTGCATCTTTCTCCATGTTCTAGTCACTAGTATAAGTTCAATTTGTTACTTCATTAAAAGTTGAGAACGGGTTTTGATGATAAGGACATTAGCAACACTTGTGGATTCGTTTCTTGAAGAGGAATGGAGCTGGAGACCTTGATTAACACAGCCTTTGCAAAATTATTCAGAGTTCCAAACAACAAATGAAGTATTTATCTAAGGGGTTCTGAGAAAGAGGTGAAAGCTCCCATATCTTGCATGAGAATCAATGTCCCCTGATCTGGATTAGTTTTACTTAGGGTTTTAGCTTATATTCTGGAGCTGACTGTGGATCAGCCAGAGCCTATCCTGATCTATTGGATTGGCTTCTGCCCGCACCTGGATCAGTGCTGAGTTTAGCCTGTTAGAGTTCTGTTCAACCAGATTGTTGGCTGATCCAATGTGAAATCGACCAATCCTGGCTGATTCCAGGTGAAACTGGTCACAAATGAGCCCATCAAAGCCTAACTGGTCGATCTGGCAAACCATGTCTGGAGATGGATCAAGGAAGATGCTTTTTCAGAAACAATGTCTAAAGTCCATATGAAAGTTTAATTCTACACTAGAGGTTCTTGTTTCAAAGGAGGAAGCGGTTGTAAAGGTTGACTTGGTCAACTTGAGAATCTTCCATACTCTTCTAGACATCTTCTAGGCACATCCAAAAGTGCTTAGATATCTTTTAAGCACATGTAGAGAGTGCTTAGATATTTTCTAGAGATATCCAAAAGATATCTTCTAACCATATATAGGTAGTTCTTATCACCTCAATATAAAGGCATGTGGAAGGGACAAGAATCAACACAAGCAAGATAGGCCTAGCAAGCAAGAGAGCCACTACCACACTCACACCATATTCTCTTCTTCTTTCTATTTCTTGTATTCTCTTGGGAGATATTATAGAGAGAGTTTGTGGGTATAAAGGGTTTTGGGTCTTGAGAGATTTTCCATCTTTTGTACTTGTTTCTCATATAGTGGAAGTCGTTTGTCTTCATCCATGGACATAGGAAGGCATATCGTCTCCGAACCACAAATCCCGGTGTACTCCTCTCTATCTTTACTTCTCGTATATATTTTGTTTATTTATTCTTTGCAGAGTTGGCATTTCGATTCCGCACTATATCAGTGATATCTACCGCAATCCTCAACAGCAGTGAGCATCAGTGATTTCAGAAACATTATCCTACTTAATAGCATTTGCAAAATATTCACCATATCTACAGTGGACAGACTTAAACATGCCATTCATAAGCTGGTGGAACATAATCTGTCAGCTTTTATCAAGGAGGTTTTTATTCTTGACAGTTACATGGTTGCATTGCTAGAGTTTTCTTGACAGTTCTATGGTTGTGGCATTTGCTGTGCGCAGGGCTATGACCACTGCGTCATCCTTTAAAAAACTTTCAGAAGGCTACTGCTTTAAGTTGGATTCCATAGTGCTAGTATTTTTATGGAAAACAGTCGTTGGGCCAGGTGGGTTGTAATGGCTTGATTCTCCGGTCTAATGGCCGTTGGTTGGGACATTTTACTGGTGCTACGGTACTTGAGGAGGGGGCAATAATTAGAGAAGTGCTTGCTGGCCTTGCCACCCAGGCTGTTGGGACCTTCGACCACCTAGAAAGTTTCCACCTTATCTTTTTCATAGTTTTTTTTTCTGATCGTCAATTACTTTCAATATAATGTTTTCATTACCACATAATACGCACCTGCCGTTTTTGTATTTCTGTGATTCCTATAATGTACACTTAATCTATAATTTCAATCTGCATATACCGTACATACGGATAAACACTAGAGTAGAGCACACGAGAATACTGAGTCAAGTACTTTATCTGGGGATCAGTTGTAAATTATGATTATTTCTCATGCTCTAAAATCTAAATATGCTAGATTACTCTTCCATTAAAAAGTTTCAAGTTGTTTTCTTTCCCCCCATCTTTGAAGGAAGGCCAGTCTCACATCACATGGCCATTCTTCACTTGCAGTAGTAGTTAATCAGAAAATAAAATCAACAAAATGGTAGTGGCATACATCACTAATGGTAAGTGGTATATCTTCCTCCCTCCCGAAAAATCTTCACCTTCACTTCAACGTTCGATCTTAATGTCTTTTTTAGACATTACGTTTTTGTATGTTCATTGAATATGCCCAAACTTATTATGTTCTTCTTTATTTTAGTTATTATCTATTGTCTTGTCTTAGTCGTGTCTTCCTTAAGTGTCTCGTTGTCTTTCCTATTCCGCTCTGTAGCCACTTTGTTATTTGGGAGATCGTTAGTTTGGGCATATTCCATACCTACATGGTATGATCATCCGGTCTCTTTGCAGACGTCAAACTCTTTGAGAGTTTTAGATCCTTGCTTCTCGACCATCTATACATATTGTCGTGTTGGTCGTTCTATTTTAGTGGCTTCTCTCGAGTGGTTTGGTTGGGATCTCGAGTTCTATCTTTGTTTCTTGTCAAATTTTCTCAAGACTTTCATGTTATGTTGCTGTCTGTGTCTATTGTAATGTTGTAATCATGTTTAATATCTAGTAAACTTGTTGTTGTTCAAAAAAAAAAGTGGTATATCTGCCACAATCCTCACCCTATCTGGTTATGTTAGTCCAATGCAGAATTCTGGTATCCGCACGGACCGCACCCTATCTTGTATCCCAGTTTCCTAAATTTTGTTGATTTATATTATACCTATATTTCCTGATTCTGTTGAGTTTGCTAGTTATATAGCCGACATCATCATAATCTCGCTTCATCTGATTGGATCTCATCATCGTGCAATTGGTGTTCTTACATACATCAGCTTGACTTCTGCAGTTTGGGGTGCCTGCAACCACTCATTCCACCTTCATTGCATCTTAAAGTGGGTGAACTCGCAGACTCAGGCGCATTGCCCCATGTGCAGAAGAGAATGGCAATTCAAGGCATAGGTTTTGGGTTGGAGCTCATACTTTGCACTCCGTTATGTTGTTATTTTTCCAGTATCCTGAGCTCTGACCTTCCTGCATCTGTCTGCTGGATGTTTGTCTTTCTATTTTCGTAGTGTGCAACTTACAAACAAGTCAGCATCTTTGTAGTTTGTACCGCACTTTTACCTTACCACCCGAAACTCCTATCAACGTGATGGGATAATCTTGATATCCGATTTGGGTCCGACTTTCAATGCTAGTCCTAATCATGCTTAGGGGTTAACGAAGTTGGTCGTAGGAATAACCAGTATTCGAATGCGATGGACTAAGCATGGCATCTTTTCCTAAAAGGGGTCTAAAAAGTATGCTTTTTTCCCAATACAGCATTGGGGAGGAGGGAAGTTAATCTAGGCAGTGTTGTTCAAATCTTTGAGTTCTAAGATCTTTGAAATCAAATTAATTCGATAAATTGAATAATTCAAATTGAATTAAATATTTTATTTAAAATATGTTTAACATACTATTTATATATTTTTTATAAAAGTAAATTAAGATAAAATTATTAAATTGTATAAATATATATTAATTTTTTATAAAATATAATTAAAATAATTAAAATAAAATTATATATTAACATATCTATTATATTTAAATTTAACAAAATACGAATTGATTCGAGAACTTGTTTGATTTGATTTTAAAAAAATACTCAAAAATTAACTCGAACTAAATCATGAACACCCCTAGGTGGAGGATGCAACCATGTCACTACGTTTTGATGCCTAACTCTATGGTCTAGTTTTCCAGCAACTTGACAAGACGTCTTTTTTAAAGACTTTAGTTCACAATAAAGTCCAGCTTGAATCACCCAAGCTTCTGGACGTATGACACGGTACAATCATTCTTCGTCTGCATTCATCACGGAACCAAGCTGTTTATGACTCAAACGAAAACCAAGCTGCAAAGAAAAAAAATGGCAGTCGACCAGCTTTGCTGCCGCAAACCACCGGACATAAGAATGTTTGAGCACATAAACTTGGACGCCAGAGAACAACGTTTATTCAGACAAGTCCAGAATTGAACAGGAGGAATGAAAACTTCGTGTGGAAAAGTGGCTAAGAAGGCCTTTGTAATCATCGACACACGGAAGCCATATTCATGGCAATGTCCACATTCAGGAAGACCCCATGAGAGATGCACTATCATACATCATCTACGGACGGCAACTTAAATGCAGCATGGGACAACAGAAGTAGCGGCATCTTCGACTGGTCGTTCCCTGCTAGTATTGATTCTCACACAAGTAACTGATACGTCTTCGTACTTCAGGGCCATATGACGCAGAAAATACTAAAATATATAACACAGCAGGATGTATAGAGACCGGTGGCTCACGAGGATGCAGTTGTGCCAGAAGGGTTGAATACCACCTGCTCTGCACAGTTTACGTTATCACCGGAGGATTCGCGGCCAACTCCCATCAGATCGAGGTAATACTGGTAGTGAGACATGATGTTGTTCATGGAGTCGATGTATCCCTGGCCACAGACACTATCACCATAAAGGACGTTCATGGTCGCCCCAAACCCAGGCAGCCTCTTGGACAGTGTGTCGTTCTTTGATGGTTTCCAGTTCCCAACGAAAACATCATGGGCTGACGGTTGCTTCTTCTTCATGGGAGTTATCCACCTCCAGATGGCAGCTTGGAATGCAAGTGTTGCGTTCTGCTCGAGGTATTCCGGATGGTTCAACAGATCAACTTTCAGTGCATCGCCGATAGCTCCATAATTGTAGTTCCTGGAATGTCAATGAATCAAACATAAGATGGATTATAGAAGAACGAATAAAAACCAAGCTTGAGCACCTAGCTTGAGCATAACGATCGTGGCAGCTTTCCAAGTGAAGGAAATATAGGAGAAAGTAGACGAACATTCATACCAGTACACAGGAATTGCACCACGGCCATAATACATGGCACCAGGACTGCAGGGGTACTCGTAGTTTTCTGCACAGTAATCCTGGCTGGGACTTAGTTCATGGCTGTAGCATAGTCCCCATGCAAGAGGTCCACCAGTGGCTACACCATATCCACCTACGGGAAAGCAAAGCAGAACAGATTACAAGGTATGCGCGGATGGCAGAACCGCAGAACTCCAATACGATACCGCAATATCACCACAGACTGAGCAGATTTTTATTTTGACCTCGAGTTACATAGAGGAACTAGTAACCAGAGAATACAAATGTTCATGATGCGTCCTGGAGCACAATCTGGTACCCAGAAAGAAGAAATAGCAGCCCTTGTTTTTTTATCTGAAACTAACCTACCAGAAGGCCATTAACAGAGTAATTGCTAGAATATTATGAATGAATACCTGAAAAACCCAAGCAGAGAACATAAAAATGGGTTTCATATCGGTAAAATACAGTTGATCGTCACATGTATCCATCCTTTTAAATAAATTGACCTCATTATATTGTCCTTTAAAGGAAAATGACCACATTGTTATGGTAAACACATGATATAATTTCACTTTTTCCATTAAGGAAACAAATTCTATTGAGGAAAGGTTAAAGATGATACATCAGAATGAGGTGACACCGAAGAAGGTGACAAACTTAATAGCTTAAATCTAAAATAAGCCACAAGAAACACAACTTAGCAAGATCCAGAATACAGTCATGACGGTGTCAATGGAAAATCTGAAAAATGGTAAACGTTGAAATTTATAAGCACACTACAAAACAATGCGAAACATGGTTATATTTGCTCTTTTCCTCATTCAAGGTATAATTTTCACTCTCAATCTCAAAAATAATTATGAAACATTAGGTTTACCAAAGAAGACCAATACCACATTGCTTTCTGGTATCTAGAATGGGAAGGATACTCTTTAGTGGTTTTGGTGTAAATTCTACAGCATTTAGAGTATATCAGGTCTGTTAAAACTAATCAGGTACCGCACGGAGAAAATCCAAAGTGTAAACCACTAAAGAGAATAAAATCAGAAGCATCCATTTATGCCTTGCACATAGTTACATAAAAGGACATGCATAGTTTTTTATCCGACAAGATTGGAAAAATTCAAGGAAACTCTCTTATTCCATTTGTTTCTCGCGTTTTCCAGTGTTTTTCATGCTTTTGATTTTCTCCTAGAATTAATCTACTGTGATTTTAAGGTTTAAGCATCATCACTCACTTTCATTTCTTGCTTCACTTCCCATGTTGGTAACCATTATTATAACTATATAAAACAGCGCTTAATCTAAAAGTATAATCGGGATCCATGCATTCAATCTAAACAGGACTATTTCTAGGATGCATCTGGTGTTCGGACAACGGCAATCGGTTAGATCTGAGCTTTGAAATCTAATAATACCGGCGAAAGTTCTTGCCGTTGGAAGTGAATCTGTTTCCTAATTAAGAAGGAATTCCAAGAACAGACAAAAACTCTAGATCTGTGATTGAGTTCCTACGATGAATATATTTTTTTGCTAGAAAAAGCTCGAAAGAGCATCAACCACGGAACTAATGACTGAAAAAGAGCAGCCTGCATCCATACATCTCCGGGATTCCATCTTGCCGTGTGCTACATCACTGGGAAACCCAAGAGGTGGTAAATTACTAACCAAGAGAGAAGATTTATGGGACTTACAGGAGGTCTTGCTGCCGACATGGCCGAGGAAGGCCGCGATCTCCTTCATCTGCATCAGCCGGCCACCGGTGGTACCGAAGCCCAGGGGCTCATACACCGCAGCGGCGGTGATGAAGGAATGGTAGTCCCAGTACCCAACGGCATGTGCGACGGGCGCATTGCGCTTGGAGAAGAGGTTCTCGAACTGGTAGACCTGGAAAAGGTCCATGATAGTCTGGTTGCAGCAGTAGACGCTGGGCCCTCTGCACTCCCAACCCTTGTCACACTTCTTCACCTTATCCTTCCCCGCCGCCGGCCCTGCCGCCACCAGCAGCGCCAGGACCGCCGCCACAACTAGCCAGCGTCCACTAACCATGGCAAAGCCGCCGCCTACAACCCATAAAAAAAAATCAAAGGGAAAAAAAAAATCTTGTGCTTGTAACGAGAAGACAACGCAAAATGTGGCGGGCGAGTTCGATTGCGGGGGGAGGGGCGACAATGCAAGATCTCACAGAGGGCGCTGGATGGGGAGGGATTAAAAGGGGCTCCGCTGAAGAGGACCGGAAGAACAACTCTACACCTAAAAAGGAGGCAAGGATGTCGATCAAAGCCGGTCGGATGGATGCTCAGCGACCACATACCTCTCCTCGTCACCAGCGACGCCGATGGCTCTAATGCCGATCCAGCCCTCCGCTGCCTCGTCTTCCGCCGCAACCTCCCCCGGTGGAGTCGTTTGGAAGGCAAGCCAAGAAGCAGGCTGCCAGGCTCACAGGTCGGTCGGCGGAGTCGGCTGAGAGAGAAGAAGAAAAGAAATGCCCGGAGAGCATAGAACCTGGTTCCATACATCACCCGTTACACGGTGGCCGTTCGGTACAAGTACGCAGACGCCGAATTTTGTATATAAACCCTTACACAAATTAGAACTTGCAAAAGTCGGCCCCGTGTGTGCCCCTTCGGTGGACACCAGAACCATACGCTACATGGGGCCCAGCGGAAGACCACCGACGGCCTCCGAAGCTCGGCTGGGAAGCGAAGGGCCGTGGTGGTGGAGTCGCGTCGGGTTGTGATTCGCCGATCGGAGGAGGGGCAGCGATGTAAATGCACGCGAGAGCAGAGAGTTGTTGTTAAGACAGACTGGAGACAGCGACGGCGGAGCCTCCCTCCTCCTCTCCACCTGCCGCCTTCATCATTACATTTATTTTTTCACCATTATATTTATTATTGTAATGTACGAACTTGTCTGGAATCTTGTGATTCAGATAAATAGGTTTATCTGAGTTGCTCATTTCAATAGGAATGTGATGTGCATAGAAATAAATAATTTTTTTATAAAGGTCACTACACTAAGGGGATATCTCAGAAATTTTAAGAAAATTTGAGTCTGTCCAAAATAGAATAAAAAATTATGTTACTTCTGAAGAAGAAGAAAATCCATGGGGCCAAATTTCTTTTAGGAAAAAAATGTTTGGCATAATGTTTTATCTTTATCAAGTTGCACCTCTTCATTTGCATTTTAACCCTTTTTGGTGCTCACCTCTTTCACAGCCTAATTAAACACAGAAGTGAAAAAGGCTATGTGTTAGCTTATCAAGGGTGGGTGTGTTTGGTTGGAATTATGAAAAAAAAAAGGAATTGTCAAGCATCACCTAATCCTATCCACATATATTTGATTTTATTTTGACATTTATATCACAATTATTTTGATTTTATATTTTTAAATAAGGAATAGATCATTTCTTTTGGCTTTTAGATTACAATGATTGAATTCAATTGTTCAAAAAGAGGAACTGACTGACTCATGATTTTATTTTGGCACTAGATTGTAGTGATTGAATTTAGGTTTTTGAAGAAGAGAGAGATAGATAGGCCCATACATTATATTTGTATCTCTCGACTTCTACAAATTATCAAGAGATGGATTATAGGGGTTATCGATTATTAAAACATTTATATTTTTCATAAATAGAGAGGGTTAAAGATTATTTAGTTCAAGTAACTAACCGTGAGCTACACAGACCAGCCATGTACACCAAAATAATTACAAGGATTTTTAAGATTTCGATGCTTTAAACAGTCTTTACAAGATGTAAAAGAAACCGTAACGATTTTCTCAATTTGCTGTATTACTCATTCAACCCGAAAAATTAAATGAATGCCCTCAGCATATATTACGTTATAAATCATATTCTTCTACAAAATACTAGGGTCTTCACTGTTAGGTTCAGCCCAGAAAATCAAACCAAGCAAATAATTTGTTGGATTTAGTTTGGCTTGAAATACCAACCAGCTTGATTTAATTTAAAAGATATTCTAGTCAGTTCAATAGACCGAATAAACTAAACATAATTAAATATTTATTTTTTTCTTTGGCATATCAACATGCTGTGTGCATCTTTTTTATGTGAAAAAAAATACTTTGGAGTTATTAGTGTGTAAAACTGATCGAATGCACGAATATATACATCTTATATACCTTAGAAAATTAAGTTTTAAACGGTCAATTTAGTTTAGTTTGGTTGAGGAGATAAGTATGTTTTGGTTTGTTAAGAAAGATATTCGACAATCACGATAAAGTATATTTCATAAAAAATATTTATTGGATAAAAAAGATGCATTGGTTCCACATTTTTAGTTATCGAATCTCATAAAACATGGCAATTTTATAGTTCTAGTCATCTTATGTGCTCTTTGGTTAGAATGTCAACAAAAATGGTACTATACCAATTCTGATATTAATATTTTTAGAGAATAGAGTATCAATATTACAATCGGTACATGCGGGTAGGTATTTGTATTTCATTGAATCCATGTTTGTACTGTAAATTTTAATATTAAAATTAGTAGCAAAATATCTTATGACGATTTACATCAATATCAATCTTAAAGCCAAGGTGTTTGATTAGGCTATCAAATAAATGGATAGCCCTTATATTCATGTATAATTTTATCTCAAGTATATAATAAGGTATTTTATCGCAGAAATGTACAAACTGTTTGAATCGTAGTATTCTCGTCTTAGCCATTTTAAAATGAGCCCTCCAATGATATATCTCTCAGGGCAGATTAAATATTTATTGAGGGGAAGAAAGGACTTGCAAGTTGCAACATTAAATATAATTACCCAGGACATAAATTTACTTACATAATATTAGAGTAAAATTTAAATATATCACATGAAGCTGTACAAAAATATTGGTTTCTTGTCAGAGTAACGTCATCACATTACAAGCGAGAAAATATTTAATAACCAAAGAAATTTTGTTTTTTTTAGTTTATATATGTTTATATTATGTACATATATTTATATTATATTATATGTATTGTAAAAATTTGACTTAAAAAGACGGACAGATAACTGAGTTCCTGAGAATATTTGGTCCACACTATCAAGTAGGTGAGATGTAATGACAAGTCACGAGTGAAGGTAGAACACACTCATGCATTATCCTCTAATAAAATCATACAAATCTGACTATTATTCAAACAAGACAAACATGGGTTACTCAGGTTTTGAACATTTGAAAGTCCCCTGTGAATCCAACTTCCCATGTTTTTCCGAGCAAAATCATAAGTTATTAATGATTTAAAAAATATTTAGAACTTAGATTTCTTGGGTTCGACTTTATTTGTTCGTATTTTGACTTTAACATGACGGTTTATGCCCTGTTTGGTTGGAGTTTCATTTTTGGTACTATATCGATATTGATATTAATATTTTCAAATGTTGGAATATCAACATCAAGAGTAATACAAGTTGACACTTGTATTACATAATATGTTTTATTTGTACTACAAATTTTAAAATTGATACAGTTAACCAAGCACCTCTTAATGATTTCTATCAATATCAATTTTAAAATTGATAGTGATAGAGATACCTAATAGCGTTACCAAACATGACGTTAGATGTTAGGATCTTGACCATGGGAGTAAAGAAAGAAAAATTTTGATCAAAAACGATAACATCTATACTTATAAGTTTCACGTGAACACAGATTTATATAGGATTTTTCTTAACTTATAAGAGACTTATAATATAGTTCTTAGAGACATTTTTTGGGTGTATTTTGTAATGAAAGATGATGGACGTTAGACCTATACAATTGATAAAAGATAAGTGCGACGAAGCAAATATTGGCATATACATGATAGGAGGAGAAATACAATTTTTTTTTATTTCAATTGACTTGTGTCAAAATAAGTAATAAATCAATATATTTTTACATTTCTTATGAATAAATTTACAAAGAATATACATGATGATATATGGTGATGTTCATAGATGGTTTGCATTGATAGATGAGACATAAGAGAAATGCTTTAAAGGGTAAAAGTGTTAAGAAAAGTAAAATTAAGATAAAATAAATTATTACAAATTTAATGAAAGCACTCAGTTCAAGTTTGGAGGAGATAATAATATCGCAAATCACCCAATTCAAATATTTTGTATCGATTATTAAAAAAATAAAATATCATGAGGGTGTTAAGCATATTATTAAAGGTGAATGGATGAAGGGGAGATTAGCTATAGCTAGTTCTACTATGTGATTGTAGGCTTCCACTAAAATTGCAAGAAAAATGTTAATGCAAAACTATAAAATCTACAACAGTAGAGACTATTTGACAATGAAAGAAAAAAAATAATTTCAAATAAGCGACACTATAATAAGAATGCAAAGTGGTCATGCTAAGTTAGGTAGAATAAATGATGAATGTATTAGATAAAAGAGTAGTAAAAATTGCAGACAAATTTAAAAGAGAGAGAGATTGAGATGGTTTGATTGTATTAAACATAGACTTTAAAAAGTTTAGATAGAAAATATATAATAGTAAAATAATAAAAGCAAAAAATGTGGTAGAATTAAATTTATTTATGAAATGATAATTAAGTATGATTTAGATGAGTTGAATATTTAAAAAAATAACTTGAAATCAATATAACAGAGAAAAAGAATTCTTCACATGACCGACTCCAAATAATTTTGTGATTAAGAGTTGAGTTAAGTTGAGTAACATGTTGGTTTAAAAAAATCTGTTAAATCACACAAATTTTAATATATATATATATATTATGTTTGTCTTGATTGAAATTTTTTTTTCCTCCAACCGTGATATATATCCTTGTTCTTTTTTATAGATGGATACGTACCTCTGCAAACCACATGCACATTTTAGCCACAATAGAAATGACAAAATATGAAAATTGATGGAAGACTCTGAATAATCAGGTATCAGATATAGATCACTTGGGATAATTAATTAACAGGCCGAGATGTGTTTCTCAGTCACCTTCAACACAGGGAGTAAGGTAACATGGTGTTTTGGTTGGGGGTCACGATCGAGGGCAAGAAATAAACTTTTCTTTGAATTTATCAGATATGTCTGGCTCTTGCTCTAATTTTAGATCGGTCTAATTTTGTTTGAAGTATATCCGTTGAAATACTTCAGATTTTTTAGCTCAATTTAGATGGTCTATTTTTTTTTAAACTCATGTATTACGTTTTAGTCTAAATCTATGAGGAAATTAAGATCCATCTCTGTGATCTGTTACTTGTTTAGAACTGTATAAACATCTGATTTTATATGCATGTTCAAGTGACTGAAATATTTTCAGAAAAAATAATTTAAGCTTAAATCGATTCAGTTAAAAAACTATAAAGATTATTATAATATTAATAAAAAGTGTATGTAATTTTTATAATAAAATAATATATTTTTGATTATTTTTAACTTGAAAATTATTATATATGTACAAATTAATTAATTTAAATATTTTTATATTTTTAAATTTAAATTGAATCAAATCGAATTGAAATCAATTTAGTTCAGTACGATTTGAAGAGTTGATTCGATTTGATTTAATTTGGAAAAAATTGATCTAAATCAGATCAAACTAAACCGTGCACACCCTTACCTCCAGATGGCTCTCTAGCACTTTTCGTGGCACCCCCGCCTAGAAAAGGGTACACTTTATATATAAAAAGGAGGTCGATTCCTCTCTCTCTTTTTTCCGGCGATGGGCAGGAAGGTAGAAGCAATTTTAAAATAAAAATGTACAATATCATACAACCAAACACCCCCCATAAGGATAAACCTAATTTATGCTTCTCTGTCACCTTACCAAACGAATCCTTAGGTTATGTTTGGTATCGGGATAACCAAGGATACATCTGATTTATCCTTAATCTCTGTTTGTTTTGCAAATAAAACAAGCGTTAATGTAGATTAACTTAATCCGGTTTATCACAAAAATAAAGATAAAGTGAAGGATAAGTCATTTTATTTAATATATGAGATATTTTATCTTCATATTTTTTCGAGGGATAATCATCTTCATTATCATTTATGTATTACTTATAATCTTAATTTCAAAATTCGTGTGAATAGTTAACTAATATATATATATCGATATTAATTTTAAAATTAATAATTCTATATCATATCGAATATCCTCTAAACATATATTAATTCAAACTAAACACGACGAAGATAAAGACAGTCACAAAGAGTGATTTATCTCCGTCACCATCAATTTTATCTCCCTATTAAATGGGTTTTAATGTCGGCACAAGATAAATTTAAGAATAAACTAAGCTCACCCGACATTGGACTTTTCATGCATACATGCTTATCAAGTATTATATGCGTGCGTTGTCCCCCCCTGAGTTCATACCTTTGAAATGGTCCAAACCATGTATGCGCTCTACACAAACGTCTAGACCTGTCTTGGAGAGAAGGGGATGCATACGGCACTTCTAAGGTGATATTTTTTTTTCCAACATTTTGCCGTGTCTCCGTTTGAACTCTCTGGTCAAACCGTGCCAAATAGTCTAACACGAATTGATAAAAATATCAATAAAAATAATATTTTTATAGATTTTACGACGAATTAATATCTATCTTAATTATTTACAACTTAAAATCACTATGTGTGTAAGAAGTTAATCATTTTGACTATTTTATTTATTTATTTTTATCTCGAACCGGTCTGAGCATTTGGTCCGATTCGATAACCTGCACGAAGTTACCGTTGTCGGTGTCATGGCTCTTGACCCGGATCCGCTTCGTATCCAGAATCCGTTAACCAGGAAGTCCAGTGTCGTTATTCAAGCTGAAGTCCATCTTCCACGCGTCTATCACGACCCGACCCGTTGACCACCGATTCATCTCTCCCAAGCTTCCACCGCCGCGCCGAGTCAAGAAGACGGGATCAGACTGGGAGGAGAGGCGGCGGTCGCCACACGGCGCTGCTGCTCGGAAAGGGGGAGGAGCTTCATTCATCTGCCCCTGCGATTCCTCCTCGGCTCTTTTCAGACGCGTGATCCGTCTTCCGCCGGAGCACAAGGAGGGGGAGAGAAGAGAACCGGGCAAGCAGCCAGCGATGTCGCCCCGCCGTCTCCCGGGCGGTCGCCGCCGACGCCGCCATTTCTGCGGGCCGGCTTGCCTCTGCTGCGTCCTCTTCCTGCTGCTGCTCCCACTCTTCTCCCTTGCGCAGCAGCCCTACATCGACAACAAGCAGGACGACTGCTACGGCACCAACTCCTCCTCGACCCTCGGCTACGCCTGCGACACCGGCGGCGGCCCCCGGTCCTGCGCCTCTTTCCTCATGTTCCGGTCGCAGACCAACTACCAGAGCCCTCTTGCAATCGGCTACCTGCTCGACGCCAACGTCTCCGCCATCGCCAGCATCAACGGCGTCGCCGGCGTCGTCGACTCCATCCCCGTCAACACCCTCGTCATCGTGCCCGTTGGCTGCTCCTGCTCCGGCCGGTACTACCAGCACGACGCCAGCTACGTCCTAAAGTACACCGGCGAGACCTACCTCCTTTTGGCCAACGACACCTACCAAGGGTTGAGCACCTGCCAGGCGCTCATGGCGCAGAACCCCTCTCACGAGAGCCGCAATCTCGCCCAGGGCATGAACATCACCGTTCCCCTCCGCTGCGCCTGCCCCTCCGCTGGCCAGCGCGCCGCCGGCGTCAAGTACCTCCTCAGCTACTTGGTTTCCTGGGGCGACACTATCGAGGGCATCGCCGGACGCTTCGGCGTTCCCTCGCAGTCAGTCTTCGCCGCCAACAATCTCACCGCGAAAGACCTCATCTATCCCTTCACCACCGTCCTCGTCCCGCTTCCCACGGAACCCACCAAGGCCGTGACGGCTTCTCCGGCGCCGCCGCCCCCGGCGTCTACGGACTCGCCCCCCGGCGGCGGCGGCGGAGGCTCCAGCAAGAAATGGGTTTTAATCGGACTGGGCGCGGGCGCTTCTCTGCTAGTCATCTCGTGCGTCACCTGGTTCTTCTTCTGCCGTCGACGGCGGCGCCGGCCGAGTCCGCCGGCGTCGGAAGAGGAGGGCAACATTAATACCAAGGACTTCGAAATCTCGGACACCGTCAAGCAGGGATTTCCCCCAATTTCTACGGCGGTAAGTTCATCGTTGTCCGGGAAGATCCGCAACGTGCTCGACTCGTTGACCGTGTACACATTCGAGGAGCTTGAGACGGCGACGGAGTCCTTCTCGGAGGACCGCCGGATCAAGGGCTCCGTCTACCATGCGACGATCAACGGCGACGCCGCGGCGGTGAAGAGACTGAAGGGAGATGCCTCGACGGAGATCAACATACTGAAGCAGATCAACCACTCCAACGTCATCAGGCTCTCCGGGTTCTGCCTGCACGAAGGGGACACCTACCTCGTCTACGAATTCGCCGAGAACGGCTCTCTCGGCGACCGGCTTCACCCTCCGGCGAAGAACCGGAGCTTCGACAGCACCACTACCCTGGACTGGAACCAGAGGGTAAGAGCCGCCCGCGACGTCGCCGACGGGCTGAGCTACCTCCACGGCTGCTCCGCCCGGCCGTACATCCACAAGAACCTGAGCAGCGGCAACATCCTGCTGGACGGCGGATTCCGGGCCAAGATTGCGAATTTCGGCCTCGCCCGGGCGGCGGAAGACGGCGAAGCCGCCCAGCTGACGAGGCATGTCGTGGGGACCCAGGGGTACATGGCGCCGGAGTTCCTGGAGCACGGGCTCATCACCCCCAAGCTCGACGTCTTTGCCTTCGGCGTCGTGCTCCTGGAGCTCCTGTCGGGGAAGGAAGCCGTGTGCCCGGCGGCGGCGGCCGGGGAGGCGAGGGCGTGCGCGCTGCTGTCCGGATCCATCGCCGAGGTGCTCTCCGGGGAGGATGTGAGGGAGAAGCTGAAGAACTTCATGGATCCTCGCCTGGGCCGTGAATACCCGTTCGATCTGGCCTTCGCCATGTCGGAGCTGGCGGCGCGCTGTGTGGAAGAAGACCCAAATTCTCGGCCGACCATGGGGGAGATCCTTGTCTCGCTCTCTGCCATCTACTCGGGTTCTCTGGACTGGGATCCTTCGGATGCCCTGCGCGGTGACTCCATGATCCATGGAAGCTGAGGTGGGTAGTCAGTCCAGTTCAGTTCGCCTTCCCCTGCATTCCCGTAGGTTACCGCTGGAGTTAATAAATGGAAGGAAGATATGCTACATCTTACTCCTTTCCAATTTTCATACATATGGACACCTAGTTGATCATCCTAGCCATGCCGATTCATTCAAGAGTTACTTGGTACAAGATTAATTCGGGGATAAATTTATCTTATTGTCTATTTTTAGGAGATCAACCATATTTATCACCTGAATATTCTCTTGTCAGATGGATCCTTAAAGCATGGTTCGCTGGGTCAGCGACCCGGTCGGCCGGGTCGCCTGACCCGGTCGCTTTTTGGGCCGACCGACCCCGACCCGGCCCCGACCCCCCGACCCGGCTATTATTTTAAATTGAATTTTTTATTATATTTTTCCCCGACCCCGACCCGACCCCGACCCGACCCGGGTCGCGACCCCAACCAACCCGGGTCGGTTTTGGGGCCGACCGACCCGGGGCCGACCCCCGACTATTCCTTCCTTGCCTTAAAGTAAGAAGCTGTCAAGAATAGTCGCCGACCGAGCGTCGCTCGGTTGGCACGACCTCGCGCATGGCGGCGCCGGGCTTCGCCTCCCTGTGGCTGCAAGCCGGGCGGCCCCATGGGGGGGCGACTTGTGGGGTACGACGGGTTTCGAACCCTCGCCACCCGCGCGCACGGCGGGTCATCGGCCATCCGGGACATGTGACCAAAAAAAAAAGAATAGTCTAATGATTTCAGATAAGTTAAGCAATTTCGGACAACATAATCTAATAAGTAGGGAAGCTGTTGTTTACTGCCTTTAAATTAAAACCCAAACAAAATAATCCAAATTAGATTGAATATTTATTTTATCTAGACTTTTAGAATCGTGGGGATAATCTCATATTGACTATTTGAGATTTGATATTGTGTTTATATATCTTGACTCCTTCTATCTCAACATCACAGGCGATAGTCCCATATTGACTATTTGAGACTTGATATTGTGCTTATTAGGGGTGTCAATAGGCCGGGCTGAGTCTAAAGCGGGCTCAAACCTGTCCAAAATATAATGGGCTGGCCGGACCCGACCCGTTTTATGATTTTGCCCTACCCGGCCCTTATAAAATATAACTTTGGCCCGACCCAACTTGGTCGATCATCCTAACATATTATAAGGTGTGTGTGTGTGTCTCTCTCTCTCTATATATATATATCATATTTTTAATTTCTTAAACATCAAACTTACGGTGGTCTCCAGATTTGTGATAAAAATACTATCAACTAAAAAATTGTAAAATTAATTAAATTATTTAATTATTAGGACATATAACATATAAGTATAGGATGCTAACGGAAGATTTCAAAATATTGATTTGATTTAAATAAAAATTAATAAATTTATATAATATTATTTTAACTATTAATAGTTATAATTTGTTTTTGTGTGATATAATATATAATATATATTTAAAAAACTATCATATTTTTTGGTCTAAATAAAATTTAAAAGAAAGTTATAATATTTTATATTTGATTTAACCATAATCTAGTGGTGAAACATTCTAACAAAAAAATATTTAATAAGAATTAAAATCGAAAGTTGTCAACCAGTGTATAACATAAGGAAAATAAATATATCATAATTTTTATATTTTATATATTTTTATAATATTAAGTATATTAACCAAACATTATCTAACTTATTGTCTAATTTATATCAAACTAGAATACTAATGAAATATGTTAAATACTTTGAACAGGAAGCGTGAATGATAGGCCATGTTGGGCCTACTAGAAAATTGGGCATAATACATTTTACAAATTTTTTCATTACGTACATGTGATTTGGACGGACTTCACTCCCGGCCCGAACAGCAGCCAGCCCTGTTAAACCCGCGGGTCAATAATAGTGGCCCTAAAATAGGTCCAAGGGCAGCCCGGCTGGAGGGCCGCGGGTCAGCCCACCCAATTGATAGCCCTAGTGCTTATATATTCTGAACCCTTATACCTCAACACCATAATTTTAGAATCTGCAAGATAGACACATTGACAATACTTTCGTATATTTTTGGTGTAAGAACAAATACTTTTAAAAGTTGTTAATGGCCCGTTTGGTTAGAGTTTTAAATTTGATACTATATCAATATTGATATTGATAATTTTAGAGGTTGGAGTATCAATATCAAAACTGATACAAGTTGACACTTGTATTACATAATATGCTTTGTTTTCACTACCAATTTCAAAATTGATATTACTAACCAAACACTTCTTAGTGATTACTAGGAATATAAATTTTAAAATTGATAGTGATAGAGGTGTCAAATAGTGTTATCAAACAGGCCATAAAGTATCACGGATTGTTTGTATACACAAAGACTTTTCTGGTAAAATATAATATAAATAAAATAAAAATTTAATAAGTAAATATGTTTATACATTGTATCTTAATAAAATATGATTTGAACTGAACCAAAACAAAATCGAACGGAACCAAACCAAAAGGAAAATTAATAAAAAATTAAAGTAAATCTTGAACGTCATCAACTTAATACCCTGTTTGGTTAGAATTTCATTTTTGGTACTATATCAATATTGATATTGATATTGTCAAATGTTGATGCCCTGTTTGGTTAGAGTTTCATTTTTGGTACTATATCAATATTGATATTAATATTTTCAAATGTTAGAGTATCAATATCAAAATTAATACAAGTTGACACTTGTATTACATAATGTGCTTTATTTGTACTGCAAATTTTAAAATTGATTCAATTAGCCAAACACCTCTTAATGGTTCCTGTCAATATCAATTTTAAAATTGATAGTGATAGATATACTTAATAGTGTTACCAAACAGGGTGTGAAGTATCAATATCAAAATTAATACAAGTTAACACTTGTATCACATAATATGCTTGGTATACACTGCAAATTTTAAAATTGATATAATTAATCAAACACCTCTTAATAGTTCAAAATTGATAGTGATAGGTACCTAATGGCCCGTTTGGTTAGAGTTCCAAATTTGATACTATATCAATATTGATATTGATAATTTTGGAGGTTGGAGTATCAATATCAAAATTGATACAAGTTGACACTTGTATTATATAATGTGTTTTGTTTTCACTACCAATTTCAAAATTGATATTATTAACCAAACACTTTTTAGTGATTACTAGGAATATCAATTTTGAAACTGATAGTGATAAAAGTGTCAAATAGTGTTACCAAACAGGGCCTAATAGTGTTACCAAAGAAGGTGTAAGTTGCTTATCGTTATGGTCGTCACATGGGCTCTATCACGTTGCAGTTGATTTTTTGTAAGTCAAGTGGTATCCGGTTGGCAGTGGCTCATAATCTATTTAAATTGGCCAATCAGGATGACTGGGATCCAATCCGGATTGGATGTGGATCCAAATCGGAACCGATTGAAAAAAAAAGTGTCACCATTTAAAAAAAACTCAAATAACAAATGTATACCTCCAATATAAATAAAAACACTATTTAAATATCATGTATACCTTTTCTTTATCTCGTACATATTGAAAATTAATGTCCTGTTTAGTTAGAGTTTCATTTTTGGTACTATATTAATATTGGTATTAATATTTTCAAATGTTGGAGTATCAATATCAAAGGTAATATAAGTTGACACTTGTGTTATATAATATGCTTTGTTTGTACTACAAATTTTAAAATTGATACAATTAACCAAACACCTCTTAATGGTTCCTATCGATATCGATTTTAAAATTGATAGTGATAGAGGTACTTAATAGTGTTACCAAACGGGGCATAAACTATCACATTTTATCTGTCTTTTACGGTTTATAGAAGAATATTTAGTTAATGTATTCTACCTAGTTAAATGTAGAAAACAAAAGCTTAGTTATGTATTCAATTGATTATAATTATTTTCTTTTATATATTTTGAAATTTTAGTGTATCACCTATTTGTATGGGTATTTAAAATGAGTTTTATATTTTATACCCTGTTTGGTTAGAGTTTCATTTTTGGTACTATATCAATATTGATATTAATATTTTGAAATGTTAGAGTATCAATATCAAAAGTAATACAAGCTTGACACTTGTATTACATAATATGTTTTATTTGCATTGTAAATTTTAAAATTGATATAATTAATCAAACATCTTTTATTAATATCAATTTTAAAATTGACAGTGATAAATGTACATAATAGTGTTACCAAACAGGACGTAAACCGATCAAATATATATGTTTTATATGTATAGTGCAAGAGAGTATTTTATAAATATACTTTTACGACTGTCCCTGAATATCTGTATAAATTGTCGAAGACAAGCTTATAAAGACAATGAATAAAGGAGAAGAATAGATAGGCCAATCCTATCATGCCCTCCATGGGTTGGAATCACAGCGTTTAATTGTATAAATAATTGCAATATCTGCTCAAAATAATGTTATCAATTGAATCCAGTTAAGTTGTCTTTGGTTTCAATAATTTCCAGGGAAGATATCCGGATGATCAGTCCGTGCAGGGGAGTGTCTTGTTGATGTTTTTTTTTTTGGTTTGCCCCCCACAACCCTCCCTTGGTTGCGTACCTCGTGATTTCAAGGAAAGGAGTGAGTGGCCTTGGCGTCCAAGCCACGGCATCCTCACGAGTCACGACGACCAAACTGTTCTCTTCTTTTTCGTGCCAAAGGGAGCGAGTGGATTGCCCGCCTGCATCCTGCGTGCGCCCGCCTCTTCATCCCCCATCGTTACACCCATCCAGCTGGTTCCCATCTCTTCCGCTGACTGAGACTACGCAAGTGGCGGCCACGTCAACCGTTTGAATCGATTCTGTTTGTTGGGGTGTTTGGTTGCATGATAATTGAGATTTTTATTTTAATTTTTAAAAATTGTAAGAAAATTTGTTAAAAGATGTGTTTAACGACCATGACAATTTTATGTTTTGAAAGTGATTTTCTTCTTAAACAAAAGAAGAGGACCTCACCTCTTTCTTTTTTCTTGTGGTCCCCCACTTTATTTGGCCATGTGCGGTGGTTACTCTTTTTTGTAATCACATCCCTCCAAACACGATAATTTTATGTCATGAGTTGATTTACTTTTTATTTTAATACAATTTTTTATCATGAAAATATACAAAAAATTATCATGCAACCAAACACCCCCTTAGACTTTCATTTCTTCTTCTTCTTTTCAAAACTGAAATGTTGGATCGGTTGAATCCCAAATCGATAATAAATACTATTTATCTGTAGTAATATGATACAATTATTAATTTAAGATTTAAAGTTTAATAATTTATTTATAAAAGAAGACTCATTTATGTCGTTTAACATAAATTTATAATATTATATATTTAAAATTCATATAATACGTAAACAACTTAAGTCAAACTACATCCCCACCCCACCCCCAATTTAAAAAGTCAAATTGAATCGAATTAATAATATTTTATTAAGTCGGTTGAATTCAAATCAAACACTCAAACCGACTAGATTAACCGGTTCCAGTAACCCATTTAACCTATCCGAATGTAAAACCTAACCCCTTCTTATTCTGACCTTCCCTTTCCGGGCCCACCTAAAAACAAGTCTCCGAATCTATGTGCGCGGTTTTTCCCGCTGTGTGGTGGGGGCCGTGACTGACAGCCCCTCCTTGGCCTGCCGCCTGCCCTGCCAGTTTTCTCTCTCCTTTTTTGCGCACAGCTTTCATTCCAGTACATGATTTTTACGAGATTCGGACGTTATTGATGCGTTTCATTTTTCTCGTCAACCTCACGTTTTGTGTTGGTGGGTTATCTGGAATTAAATTTAAGAAAAAAGCGTCCAAGCTTTTGACGGTGTGTTTAGCCTCCCCTTCGTCACGGGGTGGTTCCATCAGAGGGCAAGGAACCCGAGAAAATGTCCAGAAAAAATCATGGAGCGTTCTCCTCGTCACGGGGTTCAGATGGCAAGGCAAGGAACCTGAGAAAAATGTACAGAAAAAAATTTGTCAAAGTATCGGAGAGGATAAACAGATAAAAAACCAAATCGGGGAACGGGGGAAAGAAAGATTACCTCGATTTACAGAGAGGAACGAAATACGTGATAACGCACGCCACGGCGAACGGCGACGAAACGGAAGTGCTGATGTAACGGGGGGGCAGGTGGCGACGGCTGCGTGAAACAATCACACAAGGATCATCACCTGTTTATGAGAACGAAAATAGCACGCCTCAATTTTTTGAAATGTGCAAGCAAGCTTTATCTTGGATTAGGCATGTTCTTAGTTGTCATAAACGATTCATCCAGGTTTTGTTGTCATGTTCCGAGTATGTTCATGTCTTCAGAGATCAGTCGCCGGATCCCGGCGGGCTCTGTGGTTCTTGTCTTCTTTGAAACGGCCGTCGTCGGCCGGAATCTATCAGAACAATCGCATATGTACAATCCCGCCTGTACATGTTTGCTCCCGATCTCATCACTTATACAAAGTAAAGGAAAATTAGGAGAAAAAAAGATCGGCCATCCTGTTGGCGGCGTCGCCACCGCCATAGCGCCGAGATGTTCCGCAGTTCATCTAGATCTGAAGCCTTCGTACGGCAGGTGAAGGGGGGAAAACGTCTGCTGGTTATGATAAAGACGTGGTGGGAAAGAACTGACGTTGGAGGGAGAAGAGGGTTTCTCTTTGTACTCCTGGTATATACCTCTTACGAACCTGCTTAGCTCAGATCGCTGGCCTTGGACATGGCGGAGAGTCGACTTGGCCGGGGATGGAAGTCCGCCCTACGGCGCTGCTGATGCGAGGATGGCCGGATGAGCGTGGCCAGGGCACGCTTGATCAGATCAGAACCCTCTACGGAGCCGATCCGGACAAGCGAGTTCGTCATGGCGGACCGCCTCATGTTGAGTCGACTTGAGGGCGCCGTCGCGCCCCCGCCGTTGCCGTGCGGGTGATACTTGGCATTCTTGTGCAGTGCACACCGGAAGGAGCCCGGATGCGTCGTCGGCGAGCACATGCACGTCCGCCTCCGCGAACCAGCCGGCGGGGCGACCGGCCTCTTAACGACCCGCTGATCTCGGGCCGAGACCGAGAGAGACCTGCCGGGCGAGGTGGCACGGTCGGAGATGGCGAGGCGGAACGAGGTCGACGGCGGCGACGCAGGCGAGGTGATCCCCGCTAGATGGACGCGCGTCGGCGAAGCAGATCGCTGGTGGCTGTGAAAGCCGAAGGCAGAAGCGGAACTCGCCGACGAGAAGTTCGCCGATGCGGACGACGCGAAGGTGGAGGGGGATGAGAAGCGGGAAGGAGGCGCATACGGCGGTGAAGAGCAGAGACGCCCGCCGGGAGAGAGGGAGCGACCGAGGACCAGACCCCTGGACCTGGTCCTGGAGGACGACGATACCAGCATGGCGGCGGCGGCGGCGAAAAGAATATCGAAAGACGAGAGGGCACCCCACCGATCTCACCTCTCCCCTAGCCCTAACCAAGGTGTTTTGGCTTGCTAATTCGCCAACCCAAACTCGAGTCGGCAGCCGAATTTATAGGGAGGCGGAATGGCATCCACCGTAATAAATGTGTCACTGCGAGGGTTATATGATTATCTTTTCTATTGTAAAGATAATAACGTCATGTGTATTTTATATTGTATGCAAGCTGGCAGTTGTGAGTTGGGTACCGCTGGTTAAGTTACTTAACCCAGCTCTGTGGTCAGGTTAGGTTAGCGAACCGATGCAACGGCAACGGGAGCGGACCCCACCGAGTAGGCAGCGCGGCCTTTTACTTTTTGGGCAGGCTGGGGACCACCGACATCACCATGTTACCCGCACTTAAATACGGTCGCTGCCACGCAAATTTTAATAGACGAGATTGCCCACCCCTTACAAGATGACGTGCCGGGATCTACCAGCCCCGTCATCGGAGGCGCCTGATGCTTTATATTTAGATCAAATTTTATAAATAAATTAAAATCGAAGTTTCATTTTTGTTACCTGTTTGGTTGCACAAATGTGTATCATAAAACTATTTTTTAATAAAAACTATCAACGAAGATGAATAAAATTTTTTGTCAAGAATTTAGAAAAAAACGTTTCTGGACGAGACCTTTTTTCCTTTTTTTGTATTTTTAATTATATATGTTATTTACTCTTTGTATCATCACGTTTTTGCCAAACACAATAGCAGTATATCGCTAATTATCACTCAATTTATTTAATACCCATTTTTTATCATAACTATGCGTAAAAATTATTGTGCAGCAAACACCTCATTAACATCACTATTTTTTTTGTAAAAATAAAACAAGACCCTTGTAATAGTTTTCTGTAGCACATTGTGGCCCTATATTGTCCCCCGTCTCAAAGATGCCATTACCCCCATCAACATCATTATAATATGATTCAAGGCACCCACCAAAGTTTGCTTGTAATTTGTGTCAAAAATAATCTCCCTTTAACTATTTGTATTTACTTCGGCAGCTGAGATACATTTTAATTATGGTAATCAAAAAAAGGAAGGAAAATAAATATGAAGATGACAAGGCCAAGGCCAAGCTGGTCCTCGCACCAGCGAGGAACCTTCACAGGTGTTGTGGGGGCAAGTCATTTATGCAGCGCAACGCATCTTATTAATCAAGTTCACGCCGAAATAATTAAAAGTAATATATTTGATTTGATTTGATTCTTTTTATATATTTTCTGATGAGATGATATATTTTATCCCTATATAAGCCAATTTCACCGTACAGTTGGGCCTACGTGTCCGTAATATGCCCACCGTAAACAACAAAATTAACCTGTTAAAAGCTTATTTGCAATTGTATTTTTGGTTTCAATTCTTTTCTGAAGAGTTGTTTGCTACGCCGTAAATGATAGATTTTCAAATAAATTAATTAATAATAACACATGGAGTTTGGTTTTCAGTGCTTTATATGCTCCATTCGGGTATAGTATCAAAATCTGATATTAGATTAATTTTGATATAAAATGTTTCTAGAAAACAGGTTATTATTCTGTGTCTTGTTTGTATTATAGATTTTAAAATTGATAATAACAACTAACTACTTTGTATCAATATCAATTTCAAATGAAGTTAACAGTGATATAGATATATGTTTAATACTGTCACCAAAATCAATGGTGAAAATCAAAATATAAGAGGCTAATGCCAACCACTTTAGAAGGCATTTACTTACAACACTACAAACGTGACGTGTATAAACACAACTGATTGGGGTTATTTGCAATTAGTACCGGACGACACACCAAGCAGTTTTCTTAGATGAAAGAGATTTTTACTGATTTTTCGACATCTTGACCTTTTATGAGGGGTGTTCCGAAAGAGATTTTTTTTTGGGACAAAATAAAAGTGACTCTTTTTTTTATCTCGTGGTCCTCCATCTATTTTGGGCATACACGGTCCTACTCTCTTTTTTTTTACCACATCTCTCGAGACATGATAATTTGACGTACTAAATTGAATTTTATTTTAATATAACTTTTAACATGGAAATGCATAAGAACTTGGACGGTGCTTGTTTTGACTGAACTACAGTCGGTGCTTAGACATTTCAGCATGTTTGGTGTTCTCACTTGATGCAACTCTGACAACCTCTAAAAAAAAACTCTTAAATTTTGAGTGGAGAGATACAGCTTATTGAGGCTGACACCTACCATAATGTGCTTGTGTTAACTCCCTTTCTCTGTGTGGAAGAACGTGAGAGACGTCGGCAAAACTCTTGAATAAAATATTTTATTTCGACAATTACTTTCTTGTTTAAAATATTTAATTTTACAATCTATTTAAAATATTGTATGCATATCAATATCTATTAAAATATCAATAATTTTGTTTGGTATATAGTTAGTTAGGTTATATGTTGATGATTTCCACTATTGACATGATATTACAATGCATATATTAGATGTCGATTCAGTTTAATAATAACATGGTTTATGGCCCGTTTGATTAGAGTACCAAAATTGATACTATATTATATTGATATTGAGAATTTTAGAAGATGGAGTATCAATATCAAAATTAATACAAGTCGACACTTGTATCACGCAACATGTGCTGTTTGCACTGCAAATTTCAAAATTGATGCGATTAGTCGAACAACTCAAAATGATTATCATCAATATCAATTTTAAAATTAATAGTGACAGAGATGTTTAATAATATTATCAAATAGGACATTAGATATTTTATCGAACACAGATCATTTACACCTTAATCAAATTTAGTATTTTCTTTTTTCACATGGTAAGTGGTCAGACCTGAAATTAAAGAGTCTAGACCTCCACCTTTCTGTCCAACCAAACACTCCTAGCAGCGATTTTAGGGCGGCTCCTCATCTCACTCGGGTACGAGTCTCTTTCTGTGGTAGGTCTCCGGTCCTTGTCAAGCGGTGGCTCGACGCCTCTTGTGATAACGCCGAGTGACGACGGAGACTGGAGGAGGCCGCAGCCGACGGCCGCCTCTTCTCCAGAATGGTTTGCGCACTCTGAGTCGGCTTTTTCGTCGGATCGGAAGCAACCAGATCGGACGAGTCCGATCGACCCTTCGATTACGAGGGACACCAAGGATCCTGATCCATAAATCTGCGTTTCTGAGTAGTCAGTCGTATTATATTCTGAAGGTGATGCTCGATGGCAATTTTTCTCTCGGCAGATCGGTTCACCATCGAGCTAGCTAGAAGGAAGGGTTCTTTCTGCACGTACGACTTTTAGGTTTCCACCTCCGCCTGATTTGAGAATCTACGATGCCGACAACTCTGTTCCACGAGTAAATCCTACGGTAGTTCATCGATTTTACCTCAGAATTGATAAAAGATGTTGAGTCGAATCAACATCTCCCCCATCTTCCGACGAACATCTGCAACCTTTCATTAATTCATCCCGCCGCCGCGCCGCTCGACGCAACAACCGCGGATCCTTACGGCCGCCGCCGTGATCCGGTTTGTGCGGCCGCCGCCGCCGCCGCCGGAGAGCCCGCAACGCCGTTCGGTGTGTGGTCGCGGCTGTCGCTCCGTCCAACGGCACAACCGCCGTGCCCTCCCGTCCGGCGGCATGGGAGATCTTCCTTCGGCGATGGAGATCATGTGAGCAACCTAACGGTTAAACGGCTGTGGATCAGGGCTCTTGGCACGCAGCACGAGGGAACGATCTTATTCTGCAATCAGAAATAATCATAATCTCAAATCACTTAAATGACTATTCAGAATGAGCTAGACATCAATTGACATGAATTAATATTGAGCTAAATTTCATATTGATTTATACCGTCGTTCACGATGAGTTACACTTTAGTTTGTAATAATTCAGTCGGATAACAATTATGAATCACGGCTTATCTTGTTCCGTTACGAATCGGTTGAACCGTAACAAGTTATACTTTTACGGAACACAGTTAACTCGTCATGAATCATAATATAACTTGTTACAAGTCGGTTGAACCGTTACAAACGATAGTTTAACTCGTTACAAAATTCGGTTCAGTAACCGTTTATGCCGCCTCACTATGTATTGTAACTTAAGTATCCAGAGGTTGTGACCGTTTCTAATTGAAGATGAGACTACTCTCTCCTTAAGATGTCTGAGGTGATCCAAACTCAATACAATGTCCACCAAAGTGAAATTATTGCACCCATACCTCCAATATATATATTGTCTAGCTTTGAAATTTTTGGGTGATCACCGATCGGGTTACAGAATCTTTTTTAAATTTTAATTAAAAAGAATAAAAACTCATTGTCATTGTTGATCTTGGATGCATGAATAGCGGCCAGAGCAGAGTGTATAGTCTTCCTCTCTCCTCCTCAACATATTCCTCAACCATCTAAGCACCTGTTTGGTTAGAGTACAGATTTAATAGTATTAACTTTGATGTTGATCACATGCATCGCCATTAGGATTGATGCTATTAAATATCAATATTAATATTGTTACGGGAATCTAATACCATAAGCAAACGGGGCTGAAAAAAATCCGTCAGGAAATTGAAAAGTAAAAATAGCTCCGCCCATTTAAACAGAATTGCCTCATTTTGCTCATTTTTACAATGTTTATAATTAAGTATTTGACGGCTGAATAGAGGAGGACATAAGTAAGTTTTACGTTTGGGGGTGAAGAGAAAATCCCATAGAATGCAGATTTTAAGGTTAACTTTTGCTTAACCCAACTTAACTTGAGTTGGGATTAACCCAGAGTCAAGGGTAAAGCCAACTTTACGAGGTGTTTGGTTGTATGATATTTTATATATATTTTTTAAGATAAAAACCTAATGACATGTTTGGTTAGAGTTTCATTTTTGATACTATATTAATATTGATATTAATATTTTCAAATGTTGGAGCATCAATATCAAAAATAATACAAGTGGACACTTGTATTAGATAATATGTTTTGTTTGCACTGCAAATTTTAAAATTGATACAATTAACCAAACATCTCTTAATGGTTCCTATCAATATCAATTTTAAAATTGATAGTGATAGAGGTAACTAATAGTGTTACCAAACAGAGCATAAGATAACTAAAAATATAACGTTATATTGTCTGATGAGGTAGGATAACGAGCAATTGAATTCAATGTATAACTAAAAGAGGCTTCACCTTTTTTTATCCAATAACAAATTCTCTACAAAATTATATTTTTATCATGATTGTCAAGCATCTTTTTAACAAGTTTTGTTAAGAAACCCCATTAAAAACAGAGTCAATTTTTTGTGAAATGTTTGGTTGCATTAAAATTTGAACGTTTGTTATAAAACATAGTTTTAGTAAAATTATTATAAAAAACGATTCATAACTATTATAATAAATAGAAAGAACGTTTTTGGACAGAGTTGAGATTTTCCTTTTTTTTTCTTTCTCTTCTTTTTAAAGTTTACATGTTCTTCACTCCTTTTATCATCATATTTTGCTAAACGGCAATAATTTATTGTCTTTAATTATCTTCAACTGTATTTCAACACACAAAGTGATGATAACAATTTTTAAAATTATCGTCCAACCAAAAACCCTAATTAACATCATCAAATTTTCTTATAAAAATATAGATTGTTTTTAATTTATTTGATTTTCTTCAGGTCAAATCAGGGTTTCATTCTCCTCATCCCTGACTGCAGTCGTTCTTGTGCATTCTCCTCATCCCTGACTGCAGTCGTTCTTGTGGAGTGCAGTAGAAGAGAGTGGAATGAGGAAGTGGAGAGTAGTTGCTGTCCAGATGAGATTGGTTGGATGTGCAGGAAAGGCAACCAGTCCACACCAAAACAAAAGAAATGGGTAGCTGTGTCTCCTAACTTCCTCTGCAACCTCTACTTTGTTATCAACTACAAGAAAAGGGCAGAGTCTCTTTCTTTTCAGGAATCTCTCCATGGAGAAGGTTGTGCTCACCACCCTATTGTTATCCATCCCCTTATCTCCGTTACACCTGACAGACCTGTCAAGTTGTCTTCTTCCAAGCAGCCAACCACAGCTGCGATCGATTTGACCTGATTATTGGCCCCGAGATACATTTTAATTGAGGTAATTGAAAAAGGAGGGGAATATATTATGACGACAAGGACGTATTCTGAAGATGATGCTTGGCAGCAACTTTTTTTTCGTCGCTGGTCGATTCGCCATTAAGAACCAAGGTTTCCTTTGCACAGACAATTTTTTTCAGGTTTCTACCTCCACTTAATCTGCGAAAATCTGATGAGAACTTTATCCTACGTGTAACCCTACAGTACATTTTACCTCCAAATCGTCGAATCGGAAACAACTAGATCGGCCGAGTCCAATCGATCCCTTGATTACCAGGGATACCAAGGATCCTAATACAGAAATCTGCACTTTTTAGTAGCCAGTATTCTGAAGGTGATGCTTGAAGGCAAATGGGATTTCCAAGTTTTCACCTCCGCCTAATCTGAGAATCTGGCAAGAACTCTACAACTAATCCTACGGTAGTTCATCGATTTTACCTCAAAACCGATCGGATGTTGACCGAAATCAACATCTCCCCGGACTGAGCTTCCGTGCCGCTCCGGAAGAACGTCTGCCATCGTCCTCCGGTTACCGCCGCGCCGCCCGACGCAACAACCGCGGTTCCTTCTTCGGCGGCAACACCACCACCGGCGTGATCCGGTCTGTGCGGCCGCTCCCGCCGCTCCGCCCGCCGGAGGGCCGCCCCGCGTGCGCTCGCAGCTGTCGCTCCGTCCACCGGCACGGCCTCCGTGCCCTCCCGCCCGGCGGCACGGGATCGGGAGACGGAGATCTTCTTCTTCTTCCTTCGGTGACGGAGATCACGGGAGCATCCCAGCACAGTCTGACGCGCGGTCGGTTATCCCGCCCATGGCCCCACGGCTGTACATGGACTGGATCGAGCTGAACGGGGTTTTACCTTTTATCGGTAACCCGGATATGCATGGACCGGAGAGCGGGGCCCAAAGGCCCACTATCGATACTGGGCCCCAGCTGAGTCAGCGGAGCTCACTGGTTCGTCGGCACCAGACCAGAGGTAGAGAATCTACAATCTTTATTGCCATTTAAAAATCGGTGAAATCAATTTTATTTATATATATTTTTTAATTCAAGTTATTCTTGATAAAGAATACAACGTTTCTACGTCTAGATTGCTTGTGATATTAAAAATACTAGATTTCTTGTTTTCTCTCGGGAGTAACTTACAGGGGTCCGTTTGGCTGGGAGTAAGAGTGAAGAGGATGAAATTGTTGGATGAAAATGTTTTACCGTGTATTTACTTTTCGGGTAGGAAGGAATTATAAATGTCTTGTTTGGTGCACCTAAAATTAATTTTTTTTTTCATGATGTTTTTAATTATTTGGTTTCGTGTACAACGTTTTCGGAGCATTTTAATATACAGGTTATCCGAAGACTTTCTCTCGAGTTATATGATTCGTTAAAATTCATTACTGATTTTTTATGGTTAAGATTGGCGCAAGGCAAAAAAAAAAAAAAAAACTATTTTCACGGCAACTGAATGTATAATCTACTAGTTATCATTATGAAACAACTATATAATAACATATAATTATCAAGAACACCATGATGTTCGACCACTCATTGCAAGAAAATATATCGAAGATTAAAGATGCATTCGGTTTGGAGTAAAAGAAGAGTAAGAGAAACAATTTATAAAAATAAAATAAAAATCATTTATCTTGTACACACTTAAGATAATATTTCAAAAAATAATTATTTGACCGTAAGTGAAATCTTTTTATATAATAATAATAATTACTATTTTTATTAGTATATTACACTCATGTCTTTATTTACCATGGAAAAATGAAATACAAACCATCTCTTTTGTAAACACTCAAGATAATATTTTAAAAGATAATTATTTGGTTGTTGGTAAAATCTTTTCGTATAATAATTATTATTAGTATTTGCAGTAGCATATTATACTCATGATTTTTATTTTATCCTTATAATTTTTTGGTATATGTTGGACTTGAGTAGGGTGTACCTGTTTTTTTATCTACAACATTAATTTAATACAGCCATGCATTCAGCCACTTTACCATGGATCCAAAATGGATACTTAACTCGAGTCTTTTGCATTGTTCTAAGCAAAAAACAAAATAAAACAGCAAGCATATTGACTTGAATACATGCATAAAATCCAAGGGTTTAATTCAATCTAGTTGAACCGAACCCGAGTTCTCAAACCGAACCGAACCATTCAAATCAGTTGGATTCGGTTTAAGATCAACAATTAATTAAATATTTAAAATAATTAACAATTTATTCATATGCACTTATTTTTAAGTTACTAATTATTGTATCATAAAAAATATATAAATATCTTCATGTTACTAGCATAGTGTTATTTTATATTTTTTTAAAAATTAAATAGATTTTTTCGGTGTGATCCGATTCGGTTGGTTCGCCTAGATAATAACTTTTAAACGTCGAGAAAGATGCGATGCAGTGGCGAAGCTACAATTTCTATTGCCATTTAAAAGTCAGTTAGATCATTTTTTATATAAAATTCTTGATTTCAGTTATCATTAATAAGGAAGATAGATTTTTAATAAGTTTTTTTTTTAAAAATCTAGATCTGAGTTATTGAAGTGCTGCAAATTAGGATTCCGCACGAGAATTGCCTCTTTATTTCAATAAGACTCAAGTCATTATCCTTAAATTAAAATTTTGTAGATCCAATCTGGTTTTGATTTCACTGTCAAAATCAAGACCAAATTTGAGAATATTAAATTTATATTATACACTATTTTATTTAAATATAACTAGTCATTAGCTTTCATATAACTGTTAAAATTGTATGGAAATCAAGAACATGTACAAATTTGGCTGGTTTCAATAAATTATTGGAATATCCAACTTTGATTTCGACGGATTTCATGTTACATTAGCAAATTTCAAATCTATTAATTCCTGCTAAAATCGAGACGAATTTAAAATTTTAAATCTTATTTAGGGATGTCAACGAGTCAGATAGTTATATTATCCGTACTTGTTATTCGTTAATTATTCGAATTAAATGTATCCCCAAACTATCTTGTGCTATCGGTAAAAGGAATGGTTAGTGGCCGGTCAATGAAAAGCTACGAATATATAAAATATAATATATGTAATAATTTAATATTTTAAAATAAAAAAATAAAAAAACATCTAAGGAATGAATATTAAAGTGTAAAAGAAAATAAACATTTGTAACATTTGGAAAAAGGACTCATAAAATTGCAAGATGATTCTAATTTGTATCTCCATCATCGTATAACAATCGTGTGATTATTATTAATTATGATAATAACTTATTCATAAACTTCTTTTTGGTTTTACGGATCCGGTCTACTATAATTTTTTTTAATTTTTGGTGGTAAAAATAAGATTTTACTTGCACAAGACAAAGTAGATATGAAATTAGAAATTTAGATATCCTATAAAAGAGCTACCCAGAATTTGAGTTGCATGGTTCTCAAGGAGCCAACGAAGACGGTGAAAATACTGTTTGATCGATTAAGTTCTGGACAGATAGGATCGTTTTATATGTTTGGTTGCGATAAAACATGATAATTGGATGCTGAAATATCAAATTGTAATTTTTCATCCACTGAAACAGATCATTTTGGACGTTCAAAAAACGGAAGAAGAAAGAAACATGTCATTTTCTAATCTGACATTTTGATGCAACTTTAAGAGATGGCAAGAAAATTGATATTATGTCATTGTATAGAGATACAATAAGAAACTTATTGCCCTACATGATGGAGTACTAAAAATGATGTTATATCTATTTTGATATTGATATTTTTAGATAATAAGGTACCAGTAACAACATTGATACACATGCATGGACACTGGTTTTACAATTCATCCTCATTTGTAGTATAAATTTTCACCATGGACAATGGAAGCCAAACACCTCCTGAAGATCTATGTCAGCATTTATTTTAAAAGTAATAGTGGCAGAGGAGTTTAACAGTGTTACACCAAGAGGCAGTAAAGTAGAAAAAAAATGAAGAGTTTACTTTAACCAACCAATACATGAATAATAAAGCACAACATATTTTAACTTCATTTACTTGCATTTTAATTCATGTTAAAACACTACAGAAAAAAAAAATCATCTTTTCATATTCTTTGTCATTTTCATCATTTCAAATATTTACTTATGCCACCTCAGACTGAGTCATCCTTCACAGGATACAAGATGGAATGGGGAACTTCCACAATGTCCTTCAAAACCCACCTTGTCATGTGAGGGTACAACAAGTGGGGTAAAAGATTTACACACAAAATTAGAGATACTCAGAATTATCTCCAAATCAAACCCTTTCCCTTCACAAGCACACATTTGCACCCAACAACCAAGATATCCCACCATCTCTGTAACCTTGGCCACTCAGTTCTTGTGGCTCAAATTTGAGGACTTGGCAGCCAAGCACAGATACACCAGGGAAGATGTTGGGTTACTTCCAAAATGCCTTCAAAGCATTGTTTTGGAGTATGCATACTCCAGCTTTGTACCAGCCAGCAGAAAGCAACTCCCCAACTTATGTCATTTGTCCCACCTTCTTCCCTCCCTTCACCAACTTGCATACATCTCAGTATTTGGTAGCAGAGGAGAAGAGGGCCATCTCCTGAGTGTGGTGGTGATTTGTCACCTTATCAAGTGGTGAGGACAGCACCATACAGGGCCTCAGAGTTCCCCCTTCTTCCTCCCCATTTTCTATTTTGTTTTCCTTGGTCATTTTGGTTGGTGCAAGCTTCTTGTCTGTTCATCTTGCCTATCCCTTTCTCTGACACAAGGCACTTGACTGCTGGTGATGCTTGATGTTCCTTGATTTGGTTTGGGACCTCAGGACTTTCTGAGGTGATAACCAAAACCACCAAGAAAAAAAAGATGTCCACATAAATTTCAAAATCCAGCTATGCATGAAACGGAAAACATTAAAAAAGACACAAGTATTTGTACAACGAAAAAGAAATATGTTTAGTGACCCATCATCTTGTGGTAAATGATATACATGGTCAGGAGATTTAGCAGAAGCTTCAGGAATCGTGTGTCCGGACTGTTTAAGATTGCTCAGAGACAGTTTGTCTGATTTTTGTTGGTTGCCGTCGGCCAAAAAATATTCTCTCAGAATAAAATTTAATTAAACTTTTGGACCAAACAATGTTGTGTCTATTCTGAATTGGAGAAATTGAAAGTATCCAACATGTACAACTACGTTGTTATGGGCCGGTTGGGATAAAGAATAACTTACACTAGAATTGGTAAGGAATGCACCATGTTAGAGAGGTGTTTGGTTTGGTAAAATGGTTAAGGAATAAGCAAAAAGTCACTTCACTTATTCCACAACCGTTTGGAAATAGTTTAACTTGTTCTTGCCTTCTTGGGTTAAGGGAAGGAATTTTGAATTATTAATAGAATATAACAGAGTATAAATAAATGTATACTGTATAAATATATTACCCAATTATAGCATTAAAATTACTTAAAAACTATTATGACAAACATTAGATGGAACTAAAATTAATTAAAAATTATAAGTAAAATTTTAAATAAATATACATTATAAAACACACAAAATGTAAAGTACAAAATAATAGAATGGCGTGCATAAAATTATAAAATTAAAACGTATAAAATATATAATAGTTTATAGTTTAACAATTAAGTTTATTATTTAACTCTGTCATTTTCGTCATATTTTTGTGATATGTATTGTAATTTTAAAATAAGTATGTGACATATAGTGTCATGTGTGTAAATAATTTATATATTTTAACATGTAATATGATACTTAGTGTAAAATGTTGAATGTCAATACACATAATATCATATAATATGTAAAACTAATATATCTGGCAACAGTTATGCGATATATAAACCTAAAAATAATCATGTAATGGGCAGAGTTCATGAATGCCAACTCAATGGAACACTATAACATAATAGCAGGTAAGGTATTTAACATATATAAAACTTATCATATTTGTACAAGATTATATAATATAAAATGATAAAGTAACATACAAAATAGGACTTAACATAAAATGTTGAATGTTAATACAAACATTTAATATTATAATTCAATTAAAAATATAAAATATATTATTTCATCGTATTTATACAATATATAATATAATAAAAATTAATTGTATAATATATAATACAGAAGAAAGTGAATGGTAAACTACTCCCATGTCCAACCGGTCACCATCAGAATCTGGTTCCAAGCAGGTATATTAATATACTCTAAAAAAAGTAATATTCTTGAGAAGTGAATGGGATTGGACAACTGAAAATTTATATTTATACCAATTTGATCTCCAACAGCAACGTGGTTAAATAATGAGGATGTGATATATAAAAGATTCAGTCACCCACTCTATTGCCTGGTCATGAACATCAAAGAGCAGATATATTATTATTACCATAGACGTGTAAGTTAGTAAATCAAGTTATTGAATATTTAAGATGTTTATTAGGAGATAAGTAGCAAGTTAAGATATTAATTTAGATGAACCTTGGAACGCTTGTCTAGCTTGTGATAGTAAGGTAGTATTTGATTTGACGTAATAGAATGTTAAAATTTCACTGTCATATATAATCTTTGTGGTGGAACATAAAATATTAATTTTTCATTTTTGAAAATAAAATTTATTATGAACCACTTAAAATGAAGTGATTTCTGAAGGACTTACTATTATATTTAGAGGTTACTCCAAGGATCTCAATATCTAACCTTTAGCCGATTCAAAAATTAAAAGTTAATAAAGCTTAAGCAAACCGGGCCTAAGACACCCTTTCTTTTGTCTTAATTAATGTCTAACCTCAAAATGGGTCCGAACATTAAAAATTTTCTTTGGTAAAATGTGTGAATATAATAATAATTTCTTTGTGAATCACTTAATTTTAAGTTGTTCACCATAATTTTTTATTTTCAAAGAAAGATAAGTAATGGGGTGCTTGGTTGCATAATAATTTCAGTTTTTATTAAAATTTTATGTTTTTAAAATAAAACTGATTAAAAGAGATGTTTGACAACCATGACAATTTTATGTTTTTAAAGTGATTTTTTTCTTAGACCAAAAAGAGAGTCTCAGCTCTCTTGTTTATGTTGTGGTCTCCCACTTTGTTTGATCATATACTATAGTTACTTCTTTGTTTTGTTATCACATCTCTTCAAATATGATAATTTTTTGTCATTGGTTAGTTTATATTTTATTTTAAAATAATTTTTGTCATAAAAATGTACAAAAAAATTATTGTGCAATCAAACACCTCGTAAGGTTTTGTGTTTTAAGAAAGAGATTAGAGATGAAATTAAAATTTGACTTTTTGTTTGGTTACATGATCAAATGCCACATGAGTCAAAGTAAAATTAATGTGACAACTTGTTTTTGGCTTAGCCTGAAAATTTAAACTCTTAACATTTATGTGTAACCTCTTAGTTTGTAATGAAAATGGTCTTAATTTAATTAAGATAAGTATATATATATCAATCAATTTAGTGTTTCTTTAAAGTTATATTATATAAGTTATTTTACTTTCTTCAAGGAGATATTTTGGTGCCGATGGTGTCTTGATGAAATGCAACAGTCAAGAAATGAAGAACTACTAATTTTGCCTATCTATAACATCACAAATTTGAGAAAAAAATAAGTCCAAAACCAGTTAGTTATAACTAGTTGTGGCTGTTCATGATATGCCACATGCCAGAGGTTATCAACTTTTGAAATAGACATAATAGATATGATTAACAAGTTGACTGTCCTTTTTATTGACAATATAAAGAAGATATCAAAATTGACAACCACTTATTTATCTTTATGCTGAGTATCCACTTGATGGATAGGGGGAATCCCTCTAAACTAGACATATAGATATAAATACCAAGTTGACTGTCCTTTTGTTGACAATATAAAGAAGATATCAAAATTGACAACCACTTAAATTTTTTTTATGCTGAGTATCCACTTGATGGAGAGGGGGAATCCCTCTATGATGAGAAAAAGAGATTTTTAAATACCCGTCGTCATCATTGTTTGTATTTCCAAAATTATCTTCATAAAAATTAAAATTTGTAAAAAATAATAAAAGGATATTGTTTTTTAAAAAATCACCCCCACCTAAAACATTTAAAAGGTGGTTATTTGTGCATTCTTATTTGTTGACAAAAGCATCATGACTTTTCTAGAAAGTTGAAGTGGGGAAGGAGAGAGAATAGAGAAAAAATATCAGCAAAAGAAATTTCTGGGACAAAAATTTAAAACTATTTAACAAATCCTTTTTTAAGGATTTTCAAACAGCATGGACATTTTTCCTACATGTTTTACAAACTTACTAAATTTTTTATAAAATCAAATATTCAATATGGATAACTACAGGGACCAATATTTTAAAAACTTTAATAAAAATGTGGACGCCGAATATTTATACTTGAATTAACTAGGAGCACAACAAAGATGATTGTAAAGTAGACACTTTTTATTATAAGCACCTGTAATATCAATAAATTAAAAATAAGAATATTGCGCATAATCCGATATTACCATTTAGAAACATTAATCGTAGCTTGGAAGAAAATTAAAATTCTTGGACTTTGTGTGAAGCCATCACCTGCACATGGAGACAATAATATAATTATCACCCAAGTTTTATTGGCCACTCCTTTTAAAATCCTAATTATATCCACTTGCTTGTATCATAAAACATGTCAGAGAGAATTTCCAAAGGCATGACTAAATTATTTTGGATGAAAATTGCCGTATTTTCAAAATTCATGACCTCACGTATTATTCAAAATTTATGTTACTTTTTTTTTTACTTTGTCTCCTTTTCGGAAATTTCGTTTCAAGTTAATTTTCCAGTGAATCAGCTTCTTGCTGGGGAATGACACCAAATGCTCTTTTTTGCGTTTATGCTCTTAAAATAAACCATTGTTATATAAAAATATATATAATTCTCATAAATGATCGATCAGATAGATGTTCCTCAGAAACCGTAAATGTTGAAACTTATAAGTTGCTTGTGTATATTTAAAAAAAAAAAAACATCACAGGGGCATCACCTCAATATTTAGATTTACGCGTTGCAGCGTTCGCGTTCTACTGGAGGAAAAAAATAAATATTTCGAGGATATATCGACAAGTCCCTGATTATTGAAAACAACTTCTAATGGGGTGTTTGGTTGCATGATAACGAAAGTTTTTGTTTTAATTTTTAAAAATTGTAAGAAAATTTGTTAAAAGAGGTGTTTGATAACCACGATAATTTTATGTTTTAAAAGTGATTATCTTCTTAAACAAAAAAAAAGGTTCTCACCTCTTTCTTTTTTCTTGTGGTCCCCCACTTTGTTTAGTCATGTGTGGTAATTACTTTTTTTTTGTAATCACATCCCTCCAAACATGATAATTTTATGTCATGAGTTGGTTCACTTTTTATTTTAATACAATTTTTTATCATGAAAATGTACAAAAAATTATCATGCAACCAAACACCCCATAAGTTTTTTTAAAATTTCACGTCCTCTTTTACTTTTTATTTTTCTGAAACCATACAGAACAAACAATAGTAATATCGGTAAATACTTTGCACATCCCGAAAGGAGAGGAAAAAAAAGACAGAATAGAAAAAGAAAAAGAGTTATCTCGTCTTTTTCATTGAAGTTAATCAGAGTTACGTTGACTCAAGAAACCTCACGTCAAGACGCAAGAATCTTCTTTTTGTTGTGCGGAACTGCGGAGTTTGGTTTATCTATGTCGAGTCATGTTATCTTGATCCTTATTATTGTCTAATATCGTAGAGTCTAGCTCTGTCATGGTGCCTTTTCATGTTATCTTTGTAGTCATCATCACTATTTTGAGACTGTTAGTCTGGACAATATTCACACATTTTTTGTGTGATCATCCGATCTCGTGACCGTTGTCAAACTCCATTTATAGAGTTCCTATTTCTGATATTTGACCATCTGAGCACTAATGTGCATTTAGGGGTGAGCACAAAACGGTTCAAACCGAGAAACCAAACCGGACCAGCCCATTTGGTTCGGTTTAGTGCCCCTTTCGGTTTGGAAAATCTCCAAACCGATTTAAACCAAACCAAATCGTTTAAACCGACTTAATCAAAAAAATATAAATTTTTTTATAGTATTAATAAAAATGATATTTTTATAAAATTTATAATATAATAATATTTATTTTAATTATTTTAACTTGGAAATTAGTATATATATGTAAAAAAATTAATTTAAATATTTTTATTTATTTTCGGTTTAAATCAAACCAAACCGAATCAATTCGGTTTGAGAGGGTGATTCGGTTTGTTTCGATTTCCAAAAAAAATAGTCCAAACCGGATCAAACCGAACCGTGCCCACCCCTATGTGCATTGGTCGATTTGTGGTCGTGTTTGTATTGTTTGGAAAAGTTATTTCCATGGAAACTTATGCTATCTTTGGGAGAGTAGTATGTCTTTTATTTTGTTAAGCCTGTTTTATTGTTATGTCTATGTATTTCTCAATATTACGAATGAATATCTGTTATCTTGTGATAAAAAAAGACGCAAGAATCTCGTACTTTAAACTTGCGTTTGCTGTGAGTCATGTGTAATCTAAATTAATATTGAGGGTGTCCATGCAAAACACCCGTTCCGGAATCCGGATCGCCACAGTCGACCATCCTTATCGGGTCGGGTGCGTGTGCATGACGGACGCCCTGGCATAAGCATGAGAGTGGAGTGCGTATCTTGCTTTCCTACCCACACAATTTTATAATATCAGATAAGCTTCTTTACTATTTTCTGCTGCTCATGGCCATTAACTCATGGGAAAATAATAGAAAAAACGGAGGTTGCTTTCTTGAATGCCCGGTTTACGTGCCACGTGTCTCTCCGTTGAGGTTGCCTCCATCTGGTTTGTTCTGGCTTAATTGACGTTTAATATATAAATCTGTCAAGAATTAAACGTTGAGATCTTGCATAAAATATCTAAATATAATACTTATTTTTTTACGTATTTTTAAGTGGTTCAACATATTTTTCTATTTTCGAGAGTAAAAAATTTAAGTTTTTATGTTCCCAAAAAAATTAGATTTAAAATTAAGACATTGAACATTAAATTAGGTATGAAATTTACATATTTGCCCATTCAAACAGAGGGTCCTTTTTTATGTTTACCCCCTGAGAGAATAATATTTGCTATATTTACTGTGAAAGCAATACTACTTGCGTGATAGACCCAAATCTTGCACGTGGTGAGCAAACGTGAACAAGCCGGTCAAACCCCTTTGTGAAGGTGATGTTTATAATTAAATAGCATCGGTACTGGCATGATCAGATAAGCTCTTCAATCTAACATGGTGTTTTGTTTTTGTTGTACGATAATCTATTAATATGAGTCCTGTCACACGTGTATTGAAATAAAATTTGTTAAAAAAGCGGTCGACAGTTTTGATAAAAATTTATTTTTTACATGAAAACTTCTCCGTGGACTAAAAGGAGAGGTTCAACTTGTAATCTTTCATCTCTTTTATGTTATACAAAGTTTTCTTATTTTTTATTTTGTGTTACCAAACAAGATAATGCCCTGTTTGGTTAGAGTTTCATTTTTGGTACTATATTAATATTGATATTAATATTTTCAAATGTTGGAATATCAATATCAAAACTAATGCAAGTTGTCACTTGTATTACATAATATGCTTTGTTTGCACTATAAATTTTAAAATTGATGCGGTTAACCAAACACCTCTTTATGGTTCCTATCAATATCAATCTTAAAATTGATAGTGATAGAGGTACTTAATAGTGCTACCAAACAGGGCATAATGTATCAATATCACGTTGACACTTAAATTACATCACTTATTTTATTTGCACTACAAAATTCAAAATTAATATTGTTAGTCAAATACCTCTAGATGATTACCATCAATATCAATTTTAAAATTAATAGTGATATAAATGTTTGATAATATTACGAAATAGGGCCTTAAAGTTTATGTGTCTGTATAAATTTTTGTTACATACGTACAAAAAAACTTGTTGCAGCTAAACAAGTTATAATCCTTTCCTCCTCGAGTTGCATTTGATTGGTCTCTTATGGGGTGTTTGGTTGCATGATAATGGTGGTTTTAATTTTAATTTTTAAAAGTTGTAAAAAAACTTGTTAAAAGAGGTGTTTGACAACCTTGACAATTTTATGTTTTGAAAATGATTTTCTTCTTAAACAAAAAAGAGGGTCTCACCTCTTTCTTTTTCCTTGTTGTCCCCCACTTTGTTTGGTCATGAATGATAATTACTCTTTTTGGTTATCACATCCCTCCAAACATAATAAATTTATGTCATGAGCGGCTTCACTTTTTATTTTAAGATAATTTTTTATTATGAAAATGTACAAAAAAATTTCATGCAACCAAACACCCCATTATGTACCTCCCATCATGACTCAATCAAGGGTTAGATGCTTCAGACTGTTTGGTAATTCCTCATAATGCACTTTGATAAAATACTTAATTTCTGTTATATATTAGTATTGCCTTATCCTCTTGTAGTTATTTAACACATTTATTTATTTGTTGTTGCCATGTTGTACTTTTGTTGCATAAACATGTATCAGTTTGCTTATTGGTAATATTTGTTATAAACGTGTATCATTTTCGTTATAGGATGTCTAAATATCGAAGTGATAAATAATAACAATGTGCCATGAGAACTGGTTGAACAAAAAAAATAAATGACTCTTTTCTTTAGGCTGTTGCATTGAGGAGGCGGTAAGAGTTCAAAAGACAGAATATTCTTTAACAAGATAATCTTCGAAAAGATAACAAGAAAGTAAATACAAGATAAATTGATATCACGTAATAAATAAATGAATATCAATTTGATTATTCGAGAATCTATTTTTTTGTTCAGATGAGTGAGCGGCCGAAGCGTGCACAGTGTAGTGCGCCAATGAACAATCGAGCCCCAACTCGATCGTCACTAGATGACCTGCCGCCCCGAGACAGACGAGCTCGAGGTTGAAGGGTTCGAGCAGCAAATGAAACGACATTGGAGCTCTCGCTTGAATCAGGGGACGCTGCTCCCTCACGCAGACGTCGTGCCAACCCACCTAAGGTGGGTCGGTGATTATCGGAGACTCAATGGACAAATCTTGTAAATAAGAATATCATATCTGATTGCAATCTATCTACTCAAATAATAGATGGGGCACCCATGCAATGAAATGAATAATATTACAATTTTATATACTTTTAAATAAAATAGTAATGTTTTTTGTCCACCAACAGAAATTAAAATATTATTGATATAAATAAGTGGTTTTTGATGAGGAGAAGAGTAAAACCTTATTTAAATGTGTTTCGAGCAAGAAAAAGTTATGATGTAACCCTACAAGTAAGTTTTCTAAATCTCCTATTGTTTATTCTTGACTTTTAGTCCATTATCTTCCAAGTGCTAATTCTTGTATAGTGGCATTTCTAATGTCTCCACTATAAGTCTATTTTGCAATAATAATCTTTTGGATGTGAATTTAGACTTGGGTAAAAAATAGCTTTGGCCAAAGATGATTGACAAGACAGTTGCAAAGTAAAATTTTTTTTTACATTGTATGAATGATTCAAATTTCAGTCATAATACTTGACAATTAAATGCTTACGTGGAAATGTGTAAACATTCAAATGAAGTACATCTTTGTCTCCAATCTTCTTTTACTCAGTGAAGTTGAATGCAATCCCCCCCCTCTCTCTCTCTCACACACACAAACACAGAGTCCCCACCAAATATATGACCAAGTATGCTAAAGGACAGAAATCTATTGTCATCTTGTGAGAGTGTTCTTGTCCAGAAGTTATTCCCAAGTATACATAATTATAATGTAAACATACTAAAATCTTGTTTTTTATCCACAACATATTTGGTCATATTGTCAACTACATCTATTATTATTAATTTTGAAATTAATATGGATATAAATGACCAATTTAAACTTTGTAATTTAAACAAAACATGCATGGATTATAATACAAGTATATATGCATACCAAAGTTGTTATCGATATTTTATTATTTAGAAATATTAATATTAAATTTGCTGTATTACCATCTTTAATATTGTTATCAAACAGCTCATTGAGCATCTGACTTGGTACTCTTGATTTATGAAAATAAGAATATTATTCTCACCCTAATTTGCACTGTCCAGCTGGCCCCTCCATCCATGTCTCATGGGAACCCCTCACCCCCAACATGTGGGCCCCCACCCACAGGCAAGCAGACAAATATGAGGTCCCCAGCAAAAAAGGTGCAAGCAAGGGATGCGATGCCCATTTATAATAAAATGACAAAAAAGGACCACTCCGGAGAAGAAAAAAAATTATAAATATCATCAAGCCAATTTATTGATAAGCACATATTTTAAATTTAAAAAAATATTTACGAAGTTAGACGCTGCTGTATGAGACCTTAGTGGGTTATCTGATACAAGACTATTTATAGGATACTCTTGATTTATCTTCTAAATTTTGAGAATAAGTCGGAGTTTATCACTAAGATCATGGTACGGTACGAGAATAATTTGGAGATAAATTAAGTTTATCTCCTAAATATTATTAAATAAACTTGATTTATTCTTAAAATATTTCGATGTCAAACAGGTCTTAAGTTAATCGTGTACCACCAATCCCAAGAGATTTTGAGAAGAATCTTTAGCACACAATCCCAAGTTCCAACCAAACAAAATTTTAACTTATTTGTGTATTATATCGATTTTAAATATGAAACAAAATTATTAAATAATAATTATCATAATTAAGATTGACTCCAGTTAACTATCTCTCTTAGATTTTAATATTTATCTCTTATTTTCATAATACAAACTTACGTCCAGTTTGATAACATTAGTAAGTACCTCTATCACTATCGATTTTAAAATTAATATTGATAAAATTTATTAAGATATATTTGATTAATTATACCAATTTTAAAATTTATAATACAAACAAACATATTATATAATATATCTGTCAACCTGTATTAATTTTGATTTTAATATTTTAATATTTAAAAATATTAAACACCGAAAACGAAACTCTAACCAACGAGGACATAATATAATAGTTCTCTTAGCAACTTTTTCCAGGAAAGTCAGGAAAGGTGAGATTCTTTCGGACGAGGTCATGCGTGTTGGAGGGAAGAAGACGTGACATACGACTTATCTCTCTCTACTTTTCAAAAGAATAAATTTTGTAATAATTGATAATCTCTATTATTTTTTAACGATGATTTTTTACGGTAGAATGGGAGAAGATAAAGGTGAAGCCAATACCTATAATCTCGAATTTTAAAAGAAAATAAGATATACTTAGATAAGATTACACATTATTAAAGATTTAATGATCAAAATTCTCTTCGCGGTTCCTTCGGAAACAGACCAGGGAGACACGCGGTGCCGACATCGCGATCTCCCAGAGGGCCAGAAGCCGCTCCGGCGGCGGCGCGCGCGCCCGATCGAGATTGAGTGGGCGGGTGAGCTCACCGCCGAGTTGCGCGAGGTCCCGTCGGTCCTTGGGAAAGTAAACGGCATGGGTTTCCGAAAGTTCCGAGCATGAGAGGACACGGGCGCGAGCGCTATCCGCTGCCGGCGGTGTCGCGACTCGAGCACGGCACTCGATGAGTCGGCAGCCGTTACGTCGTCCTACACCGTGTCATCCGAGCCGTTGACAGAGGAACCGTACGATCTCTGCCGTTGAATGGGTGGAACTCTGACGCGTGGCATGGCAGCCTATTGCGTCTGATAGACGCGCTCCGCGGCTCGCAAATCCGAATCAGCCCGGGACGGCAGGAGAGACGCCCTTTTTTTTTTCAAATGCTAAAATTAAACGAAGATCCTTCCAAATTTAGAAATTGCTTTATGGCCGAAATCGAGGGTCACATCTGGACTTTCTATTTTATAAGGGACCTACGTATAAAATGAGTTCTAAAGTATCCATTCAAGCGTCCTCCCTCACCTTCCTCGTTGTTTAACCCTCGAGAGAGCGGAAGTACTCTCCGCAGTATAAAAGGGTGCGCGACTTCGCGAAGGCCTCGTTGGTGTGGCGCCTGCGCTGGAGCGCACAGGCGAACGGGAATCCCTAGCTAGAGGTCTCGTCGCGTCCTTTTCTCCGCCGCCGCCGCGGACACCGACCGAGTAATGGGCGCGGCCATCCTTCCCGATCTCCTCACGGAGGTGCTGATCCCAATCGCCTCGGCGGTGGGGATCGCCTTCGCCCTCGTCCAGTGGCTCCTCGTCTCCCGCGTGAAGATGACGCCCGGAGCGGCGCAAGCTGGCCACAAGAATGGCCACGGTGACTACCTCATCGAGGAGGAGGAGGGCCTCAACGAGCACAACGTCATCGTCAAGTGCGCTGACATCCAGAACGCCATCTCGGAAGGTCAAGTGTCCGTCGGCACTCTTGTTCTTCCCTGTTCATTGCTTTTTCTTGTTCTCGCTTGGTGTTTGAGCTCGGTTAGAAGTGGCGGTGTTGTTTGGCCCTTTGGATCTGGGGCTTACTCGTTTGGATCTGTATACTTACCCTTAGATCCCGTGTTGCACTGGTTCAATTCTCTGTTCTCTTTTTCTGTTCCATACCAGTTTTTTTTCTTACCAAGTGGAGCTTTTTCCCTATTTCTTTTGGTCTACCCTTCATTCCATTTTCTTTAGTCCAGAAGCCAATTTTGGTTGTGAAACATTGTTGAACTCGTGTTCCCTAGTAGAAAAAAGGATCTATTAGTCACTGGGACCTCGAATACGATTCCCTTCTCGGATTCCGCCGGATTCCCCCACGTCTATTATTTTAATGAAACAAGTTGTGACCTTAAGCCTGGAGCGTGCACAAATGCCGCAGCAGCAACCGCATTTTCTGCACCCCCTGTTTAGAATATCAATTTCGAATTTTTTTCACGAGATTTAGTCAGTTCTTCTTTGCAATGTTTAACTTTCCTTGTGTTAGAAGTATTTGAGTGTCTGCGCCTCATCACGTGACTATGGAACGTGCCTGCTAGCAGAACTGGAACAAATCCCACTGGAGCTTCTGGCGCGCTTTATCAGTAATAAGTATTATATATATTAACTATGGGCTAGTAAACGCCATTCTGGTGCATGTCACTCGTTGGTGTCTCCGGTTCATCATAATCCATTATGGCTTCAGCGGACAATGAGCTTACAAAATAAATGTCATCGTTGCGGTAGTATGTCTGTGGTTCTTCCGTAATATGAATTTTGTAAAACCCCGTCAAGACTAGTACTCATTCTTCTAGATATCATTTCATCTTAAACATGAAAAATGCTCACTGTTCTGGAAACTTTTTCTGCTAACATTTTTCATTATATTCTTCAAACAGGGGCTACATCTTTCCTATTTACTGAATACCAGTACGTTGGGGTTTTCATGGCTGCATTTGCTATCCTGATCTTTCTTTTCCTTGGTTCTGTGGAGGGTTTCAGCACCAAGAGCCAGCCCTGCACATACAGCAAGGACAAGACCTGCAAACCTGCTCTCGCTAATGCCATATTTAGTACCATATCTTTCATTCTTGGTGCAGTCACTTCTCTAGTTTCTGGCTTCCTGGGGATGAAAATAGCAACTTACGCAAATGCTAGAACAACTTTGGAGGCTAGGAAAGGTGTTGGCAAGGCCTTTATTACTGCTTTCCGCTCTGGTGCAGTTATGGGTTTTTTACTGGCTGCAAATGGATTATTGGTGCTATATATTTCAATCAATCTTTTCAAGTTGTACTATGGAGATGATTGGGAAGGACTTTTTGAGGCTATTACTGGTTATGGGCTTGGAGGGTCTTCTATGGCTCTATTTGGTAGAGTTGGTGGCGGTATCTATACAAAAGCTGCTGATGTTGGTGCTGACCTTGTTGGCAAAGTTGAGAGAAATATTCCTGAGGATGATCCAAGAAACCCAGCTGTAAGAACATCTGGTCATTCCAAATTTTTTCGCCTTTATTTAACAATTATTGTCTATAGTTCGGAGATCTTGTTTATTCGTACGATACGAATCTTACTCCTTGCTAGAGGGGAATTCTATGTGAACATATGGTCTAGATAGCTTTGTCCTGAGATTCATGTGGAATTGTGGTGCTTCATGAAAGTCATATTCACTTTGAAAGCACAAACTGTTGGTTTTATTAATTAAATCAAAGGTTCTGTCATCATCTTCTATTGTTCTGTACTATCCACCAAAACATGATACGTAGATTAGGACCTGATGATGGTATGGGAGTAGCTTCAGATGCTAGATTCGTCTTCACTCTTTGGGTTTCATTTATTTGTGGAGCATATAGTGCCCTTAAATATTCATTTTTTATGAATTATTTTGAACATTGTCTCGTCTGAACAGTATTCTTGCAGGTTATTGCCGACAATGTTGGTGACAATGTTGGAGATATTGCTGGTATGGGTTCAGATCTTTTTGGGTCATATGCTGAGTCATCTTGTGCAGCCTTGGTTGTTGCCTCAATTTCTTCTTTCGGGATCAACCATGATCTGACTGCAATGTGCTATCCCTTACTCATTAGCTCTATGGGCATTATCGTCTGTTTGATTACTACCCTTTTTGCAACTGATCTTTTTGAGATTAAGTCTGTGAACGAGATTGAGCCTGCATTAAAGAAACAACTTATAATCTCTACTGCGCTGATGACTTTGGGTATTGCAATAGTTAGTTGGATTGCTCTTCCATCAACTTTCACTATCTTCAGCTTCGGGGTTCAGAAGACTGTGAAAAACTGGTATGCTAGCGTGCATCTTCTGCAAAATGGTTGGTTGACATGCTCTTTAATGTTTATTCTCATTTGCAGGGAGTTGTTCTTCTGTGTTGCAATTGGTCTTTGGGCTGGTCTTGTGATTGGATACGTAACAGAATATTATACAAGTAATGCATACAGGTACTTCTGCACTTTAGTTTTTGGCTTGCTAATGACAGTTGAGCTGGAGCTTCTGCTTTTTTGGTAAGATAATTATTTTGTTCTGTTTGTTTCTTGCAGTCCTGTCCAAGATGTTGCTGATTCCTGCAGGACTGGAGCTGCAACTAATGTTATTTTTGGTCTAGCACTGGGATACAAATCTGTTATTATTCCAATCTTTGCTATTGCTGTCAGTATCTTCGTTAGTTTTAGTCTTGCTGCCATGTATGGTATCGCAGTAGCTGCACTTGGAATGTTGAGCACCATTGCTACCGGACTGGCTATTGATGCATACGGTCCTATCAGTGACAATGCTGGAGGAATTGCAGAAATGGCTGGCATGAGCCATAGAATTCGCGAGAGGACTGACGCCCTTGATGCTGCAGGGAACACAACAGCTGCCATAGGAAAGGTAAAGAATAGAGCACAAACAAGAACATTTGGAACTTGCTTTTTTTTGCATAGTGCAGTGGTCAAATGTTGGTCAAATTGCGTAGCATTTTTTAGGTTTTTTTGCAACCGTTGAAGTTTGACTGCATCATCCGACATTAGTTGAGAACTATTTTCTGATTCTGAGTATTTTTTGATGCAGATATTTGTCTATCTTTTCTAATTTTCCTCATCTGAAGTTGGCATTCTTCTATGCTCTTTTTTGGTCTACCTTCTTCTCTTTCTCCTATTCTTTCTACTTTTTTTACTTTTTTATCCATTGTTGTTAGTGTTATGAACTTTTAAATTTTTACATGCTAGTCTATTTCCAAAGAGTCAACTAATATGAGTCTATTCCCAAGTCATCAAAATCTTGTCGGTTGCTCATAAAGACAACATATTCTGTCTTTAGATAACCAGCTTTTGATTCACCTGCTTTTTTTCTGAGATGTCAACATAACTAAACTTGATCTTTATGTACTAGGGTTTTGCCATTGGATCAGCTGCACTCGTGTCGCTGGCTCTGTTTGGTGCATTTGTTAGCCGTGCTGCTATCTCCACAGTGGATGTTCTTACACCAAAGGTCTTCATCGGACTGATCGTGGGTGCCATGCTTCCCTATTGGTTCTCAGCAATGACCATGAAGAGTGTGGGTAGTGCGGCACTGAAAATGGTGGAGGAAGTTCGTCGACAGTTCAACACCATTCCTGGACTAATGGAAGGAACCACAAAACCTGACTATGCTACCTGTGTCAAGATATCAACAGATGCCTCCATTAAGGAGATGATCCCCCCAGGTGCTCTTGTCATGCTCACACCCCTGATTGTTGGCACCTTGTTTGGTGTCGAAACTTTGTCGGGAGTTCTTGCCGGTGCTCTTGTCTCCGGGGTTCAGGTAAATTGCAGTTAACATTGAAAACTTGTCTTTACCTTATAGTCTATATTCGCTTACAATTCTTTGTTTATTGTTTAAGATTGCTATCTCTGCGTCAAACACTGGTGGAGCCTGGGATAATGCTAAGAAATACATCGAGGTAATTGCGTATCACCCTTTTATGCTTCAGTTTATTTTTTTAGTACATTATCAACAATTTTTTGTAGGTGCCATTATAAATAAACAGATCATGTTTCATAGCATTATAGGAGCTACGACATTCATTTTGTTGTAGAATGATTAGTGGACGTACAGATAGCAATAACATATTAACATGCATGCCCGTTGTTATTTGAGTAAAATGTTTCTGTAAAATTACAAGTGTTAACATGTTGATCGAACTCCAAGGGGCTCCTCGCTGAATGGCTTGTCTCCAATAAAATGTTTCTGTAAAATTACAGGTTGTAACATGTTCTAAATATTGCTCATAGATGCATTAGCAACAGCTTTTATGGTACCAAATATAAAAAAATGGCATTAGTGTGGGGGGATAACGTTGCATTTAGGCCTCGAGGTTTTGTTATCCTTTCCAAAAGGTACTTCTCTATCAGACCCGGCTCTATTCCGTCCTTGCAGCGTTTATACTACTTTATATTGTCTGCTTAATCCATGAAAGTGTCATCTCCAAATTTGTTTGCTGCGCGATTAGAGCTCTTTTGAATGCTACGCTGCCTGTTCTTATCCGTGCCTTTCTTTCCTGTTTCACTCCTTCCGGGCGGACGTTAATATTAATAGAACTTGCTAATTTGATGATCAGGCTGGTGCTTCGGAGCACGCGCGATCACTTGGCCCCAAGGGTTCCGACCCGCACAAAGCTGCCGTGATCGGCGACACCATCGGGGATCCACTGAAGGACACATCGGGGCCGTCCCTCAACATCTTGATCAAGCTCATGGCCGTCGAGTCTCTCGTGTTTGCCCCCTTCTTTGCCACCCACGGCGGCCTTCTCTTCAAGATCTTCTGAGGCGGAAAGTCGGCAGGACGAGAACATTGGTCAACAACCCCACAGCAGTTTTTAACACCCCATCATAGTCTCCTCCTCTTTCTTACATCGAACTCCTGCCCCTCCCCTCATTCAAGTGTTCTGCCGTTTTGCCTCTCCGCCAGTAGTCTCCGGTAGCCGATTACTGCCGTCTCGGTATGGTAGAGCAAGCTTTCTCTGTATGCTAGATGATGCTGATGATGATGAAAGAAAAAAAAAACGTTAAACAGCAGTAGTTGTGTTTCTGGAAGTGGAAGCGTCCGTCGGCAATGTAACTCCGTTGACTCTTTACTTTCTTTCTATTCAAAACGAGGTTTCACGCGGGTCTTCTTTGCTCGTTCGAACCTGATGCTGCGGGGAAACGTATGCGATTATTGAACATACGCTGCATTTGGGCTTCTCTGGTGTTAATCCGGCCGCTTGAAGATCCACTTTGTCAATAATGTATTTGTTTTTGAAGGTGACACGATGTCACAATTTATTAACTCCAAAGTGAGATTACAAAATGGAAAGAAGAAAACAAAGAAAGTTATGATGACAACCTGAAACGGTATCAATATGGCAGTGAGAAGAGCGTGTACCGAAGGGGATACACAAGTCTGGTACGAAAAGCTGTCCGATCTCAAAATTATCCCGGGATAGGGTGCCACAGGGAGACCTCTATGGTTAAGTGTGCAAATCAGTCAGGTCGAGTTGAGTCGAGTCATATAGTATTTAAGTTTGGTTCGTTTATTTTATGCAAGTTTGAGCTCGAGTCTTAACAAGTATGATTATTTTACACAGTTCCACTACAGCATCAAAATCAAGGTTTCAGCAAGCTCGTCCCAAGTCATAAAACAATCAGGAAAACAGAACCCTTTGTAGGAAGGCAATTGACCCCACAACGCAAGAAGGACCTACAAAAGCACTTGTTAATAGCGGTCCGAAAGATCCTTTGCAAGTGAACCGTAAAAGGTAACTTCACAAATTTTCCACATAAAAAAAATTAATTCTCATGAGGACCCGTGCATGTCAAACTATCTCGTCCACATCTATGCGCACTAATTGGTCTGACCCTCTTGTTGACAGTTTTCTCTTGGTTTATTGATCCTTACCCATCTGGGAAGGTTTACATGCCAGTTCTTCGTTCTAGCGTTGGCTTGGGCTTATTTTTGCTCAATTCATCAGATGTTACATATCTCCACCGAGTAATTTAATTAGCACAGTTTCTATGTTCGCCAGCGCATGCCATTCGTTCGGTGTGGCCCAGGGGGAAGGTCTGGAGATGGGTGAGGGGCAAGACTCCTTAGCCCTATTTCTGCACTTATTCTGATAAAATATTCGGTTGTAAGATAACTTTTTTACATATTTTTGTTAATCGATAGTACATCAAAAATAAAATAGAAGGTAAGTAGAAATATAAAACTATCGTGTTTATGGGGTGTTTGGTTGCATGATAATTTTTTGTACACTTTCATGATAAAAAATTGTATTAAAATAAAAAGTGAACCAACTCATGACATAAAATTATCATGTTTGGAGGGATGTGATTACAAAAAAGAGTAGCCACCGCACATGACCAAATAAAGTGGGGGACCACAAGAAAAAAGAAAGAGGTGAGACCCTCTTTTTTTGTTTAAGAAGAAAATCACTTTCAAAACATAAAATTGTCATGGTTGTCAAACACCTCTTTTAACAAGTTTTCTTACAATTTTTAAAAATAAAAATAAAAACCTCAATTATCATGCAACCAAACACCCCATTAGTGTTTGGTAAGAAAATGGTATCCCGCAGGTGTTCCGGTTGGCTACAGGATTCCGAAGGTGTGTTTGACCTTCAAGTGTCCGCTTAATTGGCAGTCCATAAATTTGCTTATGGGGTGTTTGGTTGCATTTTAATTTTTAAAAAGATTTCATGATAAAAAATTAAAATATAATACCAAGCAAGATAATTTTTAAAAGTGAAAACGTTATTACGAATGTGTTTGACAAAAATATTTTAATTTTTAAAAATGACAATGTGGTGTTTGGTAACATTTTAAATTCAAATTTAAAATGCGCCGCTGTCCGTCATCCTGTTCTCGAAGCCTTCGGGAAGCCACTCCTCCCTGAAATCCCCATCCGGCTCAAACCCGAGCGGGGCACGGATCACCCAGATGAAGGGATGCCCGCTTGCTTCGAGCCCGGCAGCGAGTTGCAGCGTCTGAGAAACGCCGAGGGTGTTCTGGGAGCCGAATGATATGTACAGCAAGGAGGCCGGGAGCTGATTGTCCAACCATCGGATAACCCCCCTTTCCATGGACGCCATCGTTTTTCTCCCCGCCGGCTGATTTCCATCATTGGAGCGGAGGGGTCCGATGGCCCAGACAGGAAGTCCCAGAACCTTCCGGAGCAGGTTAATCCCTATTCTCTCCATACTCTCCACCGTGTTGCAGAGCATCCCGCCGGATTCCAGGCACAAAGAGATCTGCTTGCGCAAGTACACAGACCACCCGTCCGTGCCGCCCGTTTCCCTAATTTTGCGCGGCGGGGGAGCGATGCGGCCGGATGTTGCCGATCACCACCGCGAGTCGATCAGCGGCAGATGGCTCCAATCAAACCAGTTCTTCGCGAGGTATCCCTTCGAACACTACATGGACTCCAAGTTCACCTTCGGCAACGGCCCCGAGAACCCCCCCTTCTTCGTTCCTCTTCGGACCGAAGTACATGGCTACGAAGATGTACCAACTCAGCCCGCCGGAGGTAATTAATCAACCAAGCCCTAACTATTCGCAAGCGCGAGATCGGATCTCTGCGAAGGTCATACAGGTCGCTCGAGATCCAATTCTTCTCAGGAATCGATGCTGGCGGCGTTGCTGGCGAGGCTGACGACGGAGGATAGGTACGGATCTGTTGCCCGGGTGTTCGTCGTGTGCAAGGAGGACCGGTCGATGACGGAGGACTTCCAGCGGTGGATGATCGAGCGCAGCCCGCCGGAGCCGCTAGGAGGAGGAGGAGCGCGCCGCTGGGAAGCGCCGGGAGGTCGCCGAGGTTATCGCGAGGGCCGGGAGGTCACCGAGGGCTTCGGGCCGGGAGGTCGCCGAAGGCTTCGGACGCCGTTTCACTTTTAAAAAAAAAAGTGGTCTCGACCACTTTTTGTTTTTACGTTGCCCTTTCGATGTAAAACGTTTTTAAAATATAAAACGATAAAATGAGCCAAACAAAATTTTCAGAGCACTTTCACTACAATTTTCAAAAATTAAAAAGAAAAAGGTCATTATCATCTAACCAAACACCCCATTATACTTTGCATCCAAGTTGGGCATGCAAATGCTCTACTTGCTTGAGTTTGTGCCAGAAAATATATAAAAATAGCAAATATCACAACACAACTTTGATTTTTTTATGTTGGATGCCTCGTGACCAACTGTCCTGTGTTGCAAGCCATGAGGGTACCCGGAAGATTTCGCATTTTTTTACCCTTTTTCGTGGCACTTCGCATGCATGTGATGGATATTTGATGACTTTTTATGACCCATTTGGTTAGAGTTTCAAAAATGATATTATATCAATATTGATATTATTATTTTTAGAGAGTTGCCGAAGAAACAGAGTCTGATAATGGATTTGTTTTTAATTTGCATTGGTCACTGGGCAATGCCCTGTTACTATCATATTGCATATTTGTCAACATTACATTTGTTTGATGTTCTCAAACTTTCCAAAAATTTGGTATTCTTACTGGGGATTCCTATGGCAAATTTGATACCCTAGTGAGGTAATACCACTTTTCTCTATTTTCAAAAGTATATTGATGATTTCAAACTATTCCATTCAGTTAGTTTAAAATCTTTGAAAGAACGGGTCCACCGGAATTTTAAGTGATCCCAGCAGATGGAAATGCTACTTTCACCCTCAATTTTTTACAAGCTTGGGTGAGTAGATAAAGAATTATGCAATGCTGATACATGTTAAGTTGTTATATGATCACATATTGACATTACTGAGGTCGTTTTCTTGTCAAAAACATGGTGCATGTGATGTAAGGGTCATTGCTCACCCATCTTGATAACCTTGTGCTCGTGACTGTTGACTGAGGACTTGTTTGGTAACAATATTAGGCACCTATATTATTGTTAATTTTGAATTTGATATTGATACAAATCATAATAAGGTGTTTACTATCAATTTTAAAACTCGAAGTACAAATAAGACATGTCATGTAATACAATTGTTGATTTGTATCACTTTTGATATTGATATATCAAGAGGATAAAACATCAATATTAAAATTGTGTATTACATAACAACATATTTGGTTAGAGTATAAAAGATGATACTAGTAGTATTATTGAAGAGTAACAATTACGTTGAAGCGTAAAGATCAGATAATGCCCTCTCGTATTCATCCATGATTCAAGTAGGCTCCAACAAAGCAAAATACGAACACAGGGAAAAAAAAAATCCTTTGTCGCAAAATTGATAATGAGATATTTGGTCGCACAATATTTTTTTTTATAAACTTACATGATAAAATATTATTTTAAAATAAAATGTAAGATGGCTACAAAAATGAGTAGAGATCATATGTAACATAAAATGTGAGATATGATACAAAAATGAGTAGATATCATATATAACATAAAAAATGGAGAGGTATACGTTCACCTTTTTTAACGATTGTTTAACACCTCTTTTAAATATATAACATAAAAAATAAATATATTTTGTATTGATTGTTTAACACCTCTTTTAACGATTTTTGTTACCAAAAAATATATAAATCATGCAACCAAGCCTCCCATATAACAAGATTTACATCCATTATTCGTATACGGAGAACATTCTAAAATGTGAAATAATAAGATATTGTTCAACGAGGAGAGATCCATCGATGGTTTTACATGTTCGGGGTATATTTTATTTTGTTGAGGATTGCAAGGGTGTAACTTTAAAAATCCATATAAAGAACTGCCACCCTACCTGGGAAGAGACTAGGCAGCGAGGCGGGGAAGACGGAAGGGCGGAGTTGCAGAGCAGAGCGGTGGAAGGGTGAGGGCACGGAGGATGCTGAAGTTTCTGTCGAGGGTGCGCATCGAGTTCAACGCGCTGGACCCGCGGACGGCTTGCTGCATGGAGTTCCTGGCGCAGTGCAACTGTGCGCGGCACAAGGAGGCCGTGGCGAGCGGGTGCCAGGTGGTGGTGAAGCGTCGCACCGACGACCACCCTCCTCAGATCACCATCACCTATGCCAATGGAGTCGAGGAGGTCTTCGACGCCACCTCTATCTCGGCCCAGACCCTCCGCGAGCGCGTCCTCGAGAAGAGTCGCATGCTCGAGACCGAGCAGATGTTCCGCGAGGCCGGCGAACGCTGGCCCGTCGTCATCCCAGAGGAGGAGCTCCAAATGAGTTTCCCGGGCACCAAGGTGAGCTTTTCTTTTTAATCGGTTCGTGATTTATTCTTGAAGTTGCAACTTTTTTCTTTTGGTTCTCGTTGCTGTCAGGTTTCGGCTTACCTGTTTTTTTTTTTTTTGTTCATTCGTGATGTGAATGTAGAGAAACGCTCTTCCTTTATTTTTTGATACATTATCATGACGTCTTCGGCGCTCGATGCCTCTCAATTAACCAGTATTTTCTCGTAGACTAGAGTGGCGTTTGTTTGGTCTTAGGTCGGATGGTGGTTAGGTCGGATGGTGAGCACCACCATCCTGTCACCATGAGCTTGGTGAGATTTTTCTGATACAGATGTAATGCATCTCTCTCTACTTTTCAAAATTTCATCTCCACTTTTCTGCATGAAGTCCAAAAGTTACTTGATCCATTTGGTAGGGTTGGGAAGTTGGTCAGAGATTTCTGACAAGAATCCCCCACCCACTAGCCGAACCAACCATGGGCCTTAACGCACCTCTTACCTCTGATTCGGTCAGAGGTTTGTGGATTTAAATTGTTTGATTTTATGCCTTAATTAATCCCACACACCTCTTATATCTCAATAAACTTCTTAAAAATATTAATCTTTTATTTTTTGAGATGTGAACTTTTTATTAAGGATAGAAATTACACATAATGCATCTTTACCACAAACTAATAAGTTACGTATGAAATTAAGGCCTTGTTTGATTGGTGTTAACACACCTTTGATCTCTGATTCAGTCAGAGGATAGTGGATTCAGACTGTTTAATTTTATGTTTGGTTAATCTCTGAGCACACCTTTTATATGTTAATAAGCCTCTTAGAAATAAGCTGTATGATTTAGCATTTATTGTTCAGGTATGTTCTCTTTATTGAGAGTAGAAATAACATATATAAATATCTTCAAGTAAAACTAAAATATTTAATATATAAACATCTTTATTAAAGTAAGTATTTTTTACCACAAACTAAGAGATTAGACATAAAATTATGAGCTTAGATTTGCAGATTAAGCCAAAACAGATGGCACCTTGCACATCTGTATGACATATTATGTCTTTGAAATCTGCAATTGTTGCGGTTTGCTTTTTTTTATTTTTTTGTGCTTCTAATACCTATTTGAGCTTTTTAGAGCTTATATAAACTTATCTCTTTCTGTTGAATATGTTCGTTAAGCTGGAAAATAACGGTTTTACTGTTGAGGTGCCCCCTACCTGAGTGTGACTGTGTTCATTTTATTTTAAGGACGTTGCCTGCTTGTGTGTTCTGAACTCAAGCTGTTGCCACTTACATCCAAAGAAATGAGGATAGAGAGTTTGTCGATCTGGTTGTCAAATCTATGATATATTGGCAATACAATACACATACTTGCATAGCCATTGGAGCCTTGAACCTCTGCATTAGGTGTAGTTCTTTGAGACATTTTAAGTACTAAATTGATCATTTATCACGGAGTAATCATCAAGTTTAGAGAAGCACAAATCCATCCCCAGCAAGGATACCAAATATTTGGGAATGTAAATTTGGAATTAATGTTTCGTATAACATCCCTTTTCTAATATTTTCTCACAATATGCATTTTCAGACCCTTATATTTAGTTACAAGTGGAGTTGGTTAGTATTTAATGCCTCATTATCTGTTTGTTCTTGTTTATGCAACATTGTAGGTTACACATAGCTTAACTTTTTAGCAATGTTGTTCTGATTTAGGGGCATCTTATCCCTAATGTTTTATGGTTGTATTACCTTTTATAGTGATGAAATCATGGAAATGTAACTAACATTTTTTAAAATAACTTCTCCCACTAAGCTGCTTGTAAGATAGCCAAATTTCTCCACAACATTAATTTGCTCCTTCTAGGCGAACTTAAACAAATGTAGATTAACAGATTCTTAAAGTTATTCTGACCTTTATAGTTTTCCCCTTTTTTTGACGTCACCATTTAAGTTGAATTGCTTATTTGTTAACTTAACTAGCTAAGGAGATACCAATTAATGTTCTTTTTGAAGGCGAATAAGATTGCAATTCATTGATTCAAAATTACTTCAAGACGAAACAACATCCTTCGGTGAATGTGTTCACGTGTGATAGTGAAGACATTGTAGTTGTGGATGGATGTCATGAAACATATGCTCGTTTTGGCCAATTTGTTTGCCATTAGGATTGAAACAGTTGAGCAAATGTGTTTCTGTATAGTGGTATTAGATGAACATTGCACACTGAGCGGACTAGGAGTACAAACTGTTTTTATTAATAAATTTTCTGCTTATACTTTGTGGCTGCTGCATTGTCAGTTACCATTTGGACAATACTTTGTTTCTCTTCCACTTTATTTTGAAGGTGATTCAAACTTAGACTAAAATTCTTTTCTTGCAAGGAAGTGAGAAGGAAAAATTACAATACTTTATCAAGAAGATAGAGGCAAAAAGACCAAGAAAATAACCTGCCATAATGATAGGGAAAAAGGAGCCAATCTACCAGGGCCTCACATAGGACCTCAACTTAAGTCTTAATCCTACATTATTTGGGGTTGGTCTTTATTCTTTTTATTCACTCACGTCATTTTAAGTTATTTATTCAGTAACAGTTCAGTCCCAAATCATGTTAAACTATCCTCCAAGTTGATTTAGGTTTACCATGTCCTTTTTGTTTTTATTATTTTATTATTTTTACTTTGTGATTGGAGCTTCCTTACATTTACGTTTAATATGTTCAAACCATTGCAATCTCCTTTCTTTAAATTTTTCTACAATTGCCCACTCTTACATTTTCTCTAATATGCTTTTTTGAAAGTGGCAGAGTCACAATTCATTTTATTGCATTAAATTATTTACATAAATTAGAAAGAATAAAAGATAAAACCTAAACTACTTTCAATGTGGTAATAATCTAGAGAGCTGAATATAATGAATATATATAGGCTTTATTAGTAATAACAAAAAGAAAGAAAGAATGAACACGAAGAATAAATATAATGAACAAAGCATCAAAGAGAAGATAATGGAAACATAGATCAAAGGAAGTTTGGCTCAGGGAGGGGGACAAGAAGACTTTCTTTTTTTTCACATGCAAGCTTCATTAAAAAAGAAAAGGAACACACTTCATAATCTCCAAGTGGAAGGTAATTTCTATGAAGGGTCAAGACTAGGTTGGCAATGTGGTGACACAATTTTATGAGAACTTGTTTAGGGAAGTGGTAGAAATCTTTGATAAATTTTGACTCAGTGTGGAAGGTAACAGTTGAGAAAGCTGCAAGTATAACTAGACCTTTCTCGGACGAGGTTTTCAATGGCATCAAAGGCATGGATCTATATAAAGTTTCTGGTTTAGATGAGTTCTCGATGTGTTTCTATCAACATTGCTAGGGTGTTATCAAGGAAGATTTCTTAGCGGTTGTGTCCGAGTTTGAATAGGATCCTTGGTGTATTAAACTTTTAAGCTCAATTTCTCTGGTTTTAAACCCATAAAAGGAAAATGCAATGAACATCAAGGATCTCATACTAGAAAGTCTCATCAACTGCAGCTACAAGATAGTGACAAAGATTCCGGTCAGCAAACTAGTACATATGCAGAAAAAATGGTAAATTGATCTAAATCAGCATTGACTAATGCTAGGTACATTTTGGATAACTACATAGTAGCTTATGAATGTATCTAGGACTTGAAAACTAGAAGGAAGGAGGGTGTAATCTTGAAGTTAGATCTTGAAAAGACATGATTGAGTGAGCTGGAAATGTTTGCACAAGATTATGCATCTCATGGGCTTCAACCACAAATGCATAAATTAGATCATGAAATGTGTAAGCATGGAATGCAATCTCCCGAAATCTCCCAAGAATTTCTTTCTTCTAACGCATTTGAGAAATGAGATTACCAAAATGAGATCATCTATATAGTACCTCTGATACCTTGATTTTTCTTCGCCTATTACTATCCCTAACTTATTAGATGACCTTGTTAAATTTGCTTCATATATTGTTCAATTTATTTTGAAATTCATCCAATATTCATTTAGACATTATTGTTTGATAAAATTTTATAACTAAATATTTTTATGACTATATATATGTGCAAGTGACCCAAGATGTTATCAATCTCCTATCCATATTGTTCGAGATGAACTTAGGTCGATCACAAGATCTCTTGTATGTCTCCTGTTAACAATAGTTTACCATCTCTATGTTAGGATTTTTTTTTAATTCTCTCACAACTTATTTTGATGTTTAATATGAGTTTTCTTGTCTTTTTTGAGGGATTACATGACATTTTACACTTAAACATGTATATTGACTGGTATTTCTTATATCCAATCTTCCGACATTTTTTTGAGATTTTTTCTCTTCAATCTCCATGAGACAGAATTAAGATGCAAGATGGCAATTCTTGGATAAGATATACCCTACATAAATGAAATTCGAGATCTAATCTCCCGAGATTTTTTCGAGAATCTCACGAGATCTCTTCTCTTTCACCTTTCCGAGATGAAGTCGAGATCCGAGATAGTAATCCTTGTGTGTAAGTACTACAAAATTCTTGATTGATCTCAATGGTGGATCTTTTGGCTATTTTGGGAGTTCTAGAGGTTTGAGACACAACGACCCTGTTTCACCCTTATTGTATGTTTTAGTTGGTCATGTTTTGATCCACTTGTGGGAAAATGTCACTCGTAGTGGGCTGATAAGGGGTATATTTAGTGGGAGTAATAGAGCGCATATCACTCAGTTTGCAGATGGCACACTTCTTTTTGTCTCCAAGGATGAGGGAAATATTTGAATATAAGTGTCTTGTTGTATTTAAATGAAGCAGTGACATGTATGAAAATCAACAAGGGTAAATATGAACTGATTGGCTTAAATCTGGATGATGATCAGTTGTTGAAATACATAGATTTTTTGGCATGCCTACTTCTCTTTTTTCTATTACATGTCCAAGTCTTTTATTATTAGAGAAGGGAACGAGAAAAGGAGATTGGGATAGTTTTATTTAGAAAGTAGAAACTAAGCCGCAAGGGTGGAAAAGTGGGATGTTTTCTGCGGGAGATGGGTACTTTCAAAATGCATATTTCATAGTTTACCTGTTTTATTTTCTCCATTCTCAAGATCTCCGCAGAAGAAATTACAGAGTATTCTAGCAAGATTCGTTAGGCAAGGCAAGGAGGACTAAAGGGGCATTTACTTAGGATCCATTTGGATCCACGTAAAAGAAAAACTAACGAAAAGTTTTGTGGAGGATAAACTTTTCAGAGAAGTTGAAAAGAAGAATGGTCATTTGGTTTTTAGTAAAATGTTTTCCTGAAAATATATTTTTATTTAAATTTTTTTTATTTTTGAATGACCTAGTTTTTTTCTGTATTATCTATAAATAAATTTTAGTGTATAATATTACATTCATTAAATGAACTCTAAACATTTGTTTAAGTCTGAAATAAAAATTTTATAAAGAAAGTGAGTTTTTCTAACATATTAAATATTTTTAAATAAATAATTTGTTTATGAGATAAGTGATTTAACATGGATAAATTATTTTAAATAAATAATTTTATTGAATAAAATAAATTTTTTCTTCTAAGATTGACATTTTATTTTGAAATTATTCTTTATAACAAATAGTCTCATTCTACGTAAATTGTACACAAATAAATTTTATTTAAAAATGGAAATTTTACATTTATGTATGTAAATTTAGTTTACTCTTTTTATTTGATTATAATAACCAGAGTACTTAGAAACATCTATCCGGAAATGGTGTAAGTCTCCTCTCAACAGATGCCAAAATCTCTGATTTTGGCCATGTCAAGTAAAAGCAATTCAGCTGACGCCACTATTACATACAACCAAATGGTTGAAGTTCTAATGTTTTCTGAAAAATCCCATGCATGAGCTCAATTTTATGAGAAAACAAATGGATCCCTAGTAAAATGGAGTCATGTGTGCAAAGATATCAGGGAAGGAGGTGTTGGCCTTACGCCTTTAAAAACATTTAATTATGTACTTCTTATCAGGTGGATCTGGAAGTTAAATCAGAACAAGGGCACAGTGTGGGTGAGACTTGTATGTTCAAAATATGGCTTAGCCAGTTGCAATAGATGGATAACTGAATTTTGTGACCTTGGGAGATTTTAAGCCATATGGAAAGGTATTCCGCACAATTGGGAATTGGGAACTCTTCACATCATCTACATCAGTAATCATTGAAAATGGGAGGAAGAACTAGTTTGGAAGGATCGTTGGGCAGGGCATGTGACTTTGGATAATATGCTTTTCTCTCTGACTAGAATAGCTAACACAAAGGATGTGTCTATCAGCTCTTGCTGGAGTGGAAATGTGGTTCGATCATTTTAGTTCGGAAGAAGATATAAAGAAGAGATAGCAGACTTTACTAGTATGACAAGCTTACTTGAAGATAAAAAATGTATAGAGTCTCAGGCTATGTAGTCAGAGGTGTAAGGCACTTGAGGTGAGGAAGGGGTTGCCTTGCCTCAAGTGCCCTTGGTGTGATCCTTAGGCAGTAGAGGCGAATGCGGGGGTCTAGAAGCTAATCCAAAATACAATGTGACTTCATTGGTGAAAAGAGTTTGAAGCTAATACGAGATATGTATCCTTAAGCAATGTGACTTCAGTGGTCATGATAAGGAAAAAGGAGGATGCATGTGATATAAAAGATTTCAGACCTATAAACCTCTTGAACTGCTGCTATAAGATAATTACTAATGTTTTATCTAATAGACTAAGAGATCACATGGAGAAATTGACAAGTGAGAACCGGTTAGCTTCCATTGCACGGTGGTCTATTCTTGACGATGGTATGGTGGCTAAGGAAGGTCTTCATTATCATTATATAAGAAAGGAGTGTGTCATTTTAAAGCTGTTCTTTGAGAAGACATGTGATAAGGTAAATTGACAATGCTTGCAAGGAACGTTACAGTTAATGGGATTACCAAATAAATGGATTAAGTGGGTGTACATCTGCAGAAGTACGACATACCTTTCAATTTGAATGGAACATCTCATGGCTAATTCGCTTCTTTGAGAAGTCTAAGATTGGGGGTGACTCTATTTCCATTCTTCTTTGTGATAATAGGCTAAGTTCTGAGCATTATGTGGGACAACACTAGGAGGAAGGAATGTCGAAGGAATCTTGGTGAGAAGAACTATAACTCATGTAACTTACAATTTGCACATGATACTATTCTATTTAGCTTGACACATATTCAAAGTATAAGCAATTTGAAATGGTTGATTGCTTTGTTTGGCAAGGTTGCTAGACTCAATACCAACATGGAAAAGAGCGAACTATTGAGCATAAATGTGAAATAAGATGATAGTGAGGTGTTTACACCTAAATTTTGCATAAGAGAAATAAAAGATGGAAAAAGAGAAGTTCGTATGGCAAATCCGACCAATGGAGCCCAATTCCCATTTTCTTTTGCCAATTCTTCTTCACGCCATCATGATATCCTAATTGGACTAGGATTAAAGCTAATCCAATACTCAATTGGTCCTTGAGTTTTAATACTTAGATTTGGCCCAATGAACGTGGCCTATCTTTGTATCAATTCATTGAGAAATGACTTGAAATAAACACTAATTTGACAGCCCTTGTTTCATACACTTAATGGGTTGAATTTCAGTTCAAAAAATAGGCCCACTCTTGGTCCTAACCTAATGGGAAATTAGCCCATTTCCTATTTCAATTTCGCAGCCCACCTGTGCTCCACCAAATGGGCTGTATTTATTTTCATGTTAAGATAGGCCTGTCTATTGTCAAATGATGGCCCACCCACCAGCCTATTTGCACAGCAATTTATTGGCTTAAATTCCAGCTTATCCTGCTACATCAGCAGCCTTTCCGAAGCCTTCTCTTACTGATTTTGAGGGCTATGGGTACATCCGGGAGATCCAGTAATGCCCAACCTTCTCTTGTACAATTTAGGGGGCATCAAGAGCAATAAAACTGCCAGTAGGGGTGCAAATGAGTTGAGCCGAGTAGGGCTCTGTTCAGGCTCGACTCTATGAATAATTTTACTGCTTGAAGTCGGCTCGATATTCATCCAGTTTCCAGGTGTCTTGCTCGAACTTGTCGAGCTTGTTGAGCTGCTTGTTTACGTAAACGATCCAAGTTGACCTCGAACTCTATTAAATATTTGGTTCCAACTCAAACCAAAATCATATTTGAACTAATTTTTGAGCTCGTTTAGTTAAAAGTCGAGCCCCTTGAAGCTTCTTTAGGAAGGTGGATTGCACCTTGGAGAGATGCAGATTTTTTCTTGTCGATCTGTTTTTCTTCTTGTTGCTTGCCCTGAGGCAGCCCTCCAGCCTCTCCTTGCTCGTGACAGGTCCCCGAGGCCAAGCCACCCAACAGGCAATGGCAGGGGTGAAGTCCATTTGGAATGGCGATGCGGCGCTGTTCAGGGAGGATGATGCAGGTGTTCCGTCCATCTCACCTGCTGACGATAGCTCGTTCACGATGCATGCTTATCTTCAGCAAAAACGTTGAAAAGAAAGGATTTTTTGGGTCGGCCTGGTGTGTGGCGTGCTGGAGAGATAGAGACCAATGGGGGTAGGGTTTTTGCAGATTGGTATGTCCAGCCCCTCACTCTTCAATTTGGTCAGTCGCCATCGCACTGGGATGTCTGCAGGAGAGAGAGAAAAGGGAGATAAAATCTATTGTTAAATTAATTTTGGAGATTAAATCAACAGTCAAAATTTATCTATTTTTATCTTTTATATTAATTATTTATATGAATATATATTATTTATAATAAATATATAATGTATATATTTTAATTATAACTTAATTAGTTAATTGTATAGTTCAGGAATATTTAACCGAGTAATTATTTAATTGAGTCAAGCGGGGATGTGTTTATACTCGGCTCGTTTTTGAAGCGAGATTTTTTTTGTTCAAGATCGCTTTTTTAATTTAATAAATGAGTCGAGTCGAGCATTTACTTAGTCGAGTATCGAGTTAGTTATCGAGTGCATTGGTTCATTTGCACCCTTAATCACCAGAAGATCCTGCGGAGGCTGCCACCTGTCCTACAATTGAGGGAGATTATTGAAATCCCAGAAAATAGCAACCTGCGATTGTACTCTCAATATCCCATCAGAACTGCCAGCCAGGCTGTCCTTTGCCAGCATGACTTTACTTTATCGATGACATGTCTAGCTCCTAACAAGGAGGGAGATGCCTTCGGAACATGAAGATCCTGCCAGATCTGCAGCTGCCTACTGCAGACCCCTACAAACAAACGAGGAATGTGCCCTTGCGGCATCACTAACTCATCAAAATTAAAATAGAGCACTGGAGGTTCCTAGGAAGTAGGAAGTCTGCCACTGGATCTTCAACAAAAGCCATTGGAATTGCAAGAGGAATCTGAGAGGATCCTGAAAAATAGGAAGGCCCATGGCCATCCTTCTTCAACCGGGACTGCCGTAGAGAGTCCAGGCTGAGTGGGACTCTTCCCACTGATGCATGCTGCCTGTTTCTCTATAAAACCATACCCAGGGCAGTCTTGGGGGTGGGGTTGGAAACCCTTAGCAATACCCCAGCTGCCGCCTCTTCCTTCAAGCTCTGGTTGTTGCTGTGCACATGACATGGGAGAAGAAGAAGAAGCTGACGAAGATATCATTTTCATGACAAGATATCATTTTCCCATCTTGTCCACTACCGCTGTTACTAGAAATTCTTCATAGCATGTCTTACTGATTGTAGAGCTTAGCTGCAAACAGGTGCTAATACTCATCGATTTTCTTTCTCCAGCCAAGAAAAGCAGAAGAGAAGAACCATTAAGTGCGGAGTCAAGATCACGACTTGCTGCCAGCATCCTTTGTGCGAGAAATTGAGAATGTTTGTAAGTTATGTACTGCAATACATTGTGGGCTAAGTTAACTCATCTGGACGAGGTGATGTATCGATTTAATTAGGTTGACATAGATCCAAAATCATTCTTATTTAGTGCTTGTTTGCTTTGATTGTAAAATTCTGCAAAATGGTACACTTGTTCCATTTTGCAATATTTTCAGTTGTTTCGATTATTTTAGACTATTACCTTTTAAAAAACAATAGTACTTATTTTAAATTACACTAGAGGGTGGAAACCCAACCAAGAGCATGCCATTATTGTAAAATCATCTTAATCGTGTTGCCCTCGACTTGGCTTTACATTTCTTGTACAAAATTAATCAAGCAAAAACTCTTGTTTTAAAATCCAAGCAGAATCTTATGGGGTGTTTGGTTGTATGATAATGAAGTTTTTTGTTTTAATTTTTAGAAATTGTAAGAAAACTTGTTAAAAGAGGTGTTTGGTAATCATGACAATTTTATGTTTTAAAAGTGATTTTCTTCATAAACAAAAAAAGATGGTCTCACCTCTTTCTTTTTTCTTGTGGTCCCCCACTTTGTTTGGTCATGTGTGGTAGTTACTCTTTTTTGTAATCACATCCCTCCAAACATGATAATTTTATGTCATGAGTTGGTTCACTTTTTATTTTAATATAATTTTTTATCATGAAAGTGTACAAAAAATTATCGTGCAACCAAACACTCCATTACTTTTAGATAAGTGATTTTTGAAACAACAAAAAGAGTATTGCAGTAAAACAAACATTCCCTTGCAGGTAAATCTGTGTCCCTAGTCGAGCAATGTTGGCAGGAATTTTTTAGAACCTTCCAACGACATAACATGGCCCGGTTTACCCTGAAATAATTATCAATCTGGCTGCAAAGCCTGGTTTATGGATTTTAGGATGGACTTCTGTGTTGTGACCTGTTTGATCCGGAGTTGCTGGTGCTCACTCCCATCTGGTTAGGTCGGGCAAGATTGTCCGGCTCTATCAAGGTCAACCTATCTGGCCATTCAGAGTCAGATCTTCAGGCACCGGTTTCGGAGGAAGCCCGGTCGGGTCATCGTCGACACCAGACGCGGCCGAGCCGCCTTTCCATGAAGACCCACTCTCAAGGTTGACACTTGACATCTCACGTAAGCATGCGAGTGTTGTATTTTCTGGGGTATAAATTTACGCTAGAAATTGTTATTAAGTAAATAGACAGAAAGAACTTAGACAAAAGTTTAAATGTTGATAAACTTGTCATTTTACTCGGTTTAAGTTATGTTTACCACCGTGCCCTGTTGAAGGGTATTATCTCATATTGGTCACTGGAGGAGTATTTCATGTCTTTTTCATAGGCTGGACCTGGGTCTCCTTAGCGTGTGTTTTTGAAATTTCACATGGTATCAGAGCTGGTCAGGTTGTAGGCTCTGTCCTCCGGTGGATTTACGTTTGTTTTCGCTCGGTCCTGCCCTGTGTATTCTTATCGTGACTCTGACGGTGGTGGTTGGTCGATAGAGAGAGTGTTGAAGGGTTTTATTCCATATTGGCCATCGGAGAATAATCCAATGCCTTTATCATAGTCTGGGTCTATTCAGCACACGTCCGTTTTTGAAATTTCAGATGCGCATATTCTTATTTTTAGGCAGAGTAATGCCAATGACGAGTAAACACGTCGCAGGCTCAAACGAATAGAATGGAATGGACATCTGCCCAACATCGAGCCATGTATGATTGAGTTTAACATATTGCAAGTAAAAGATTGGTCGCTCGTGAATATGATTATTTTAAATTTAAACATGTTTATTTACGTTGATAACGAGTCCAACTCGTAACCGAGGTTCAAGTTATCCGAGTCCGACATGTGTTGAGCTGGGTCGATTACCAGCTTCTACGGGGGCACGGAAGCAATTACGATATTGTTGAGGTCTAAATGATGACCAGTTTTGCAGATGCGTAAATGGGGAATCAGAAGAGGGAAAAGAAAGAAGAGGAAGAAGCACCCGTTGTAAATGAACACCATCGTGGTCGACGCTTCCCCTTCTTCCTTCCCTTCCCTTTGACGTCCTCGTTTTCGGGCGGATCTTCTCTTCCGTCGAGCCCACCTCTGCTCGCTCCTGCATCTTCTTCGTCGCCGGCGTCGTCATCGCCATCGCCGTCGGCGCCGGCGTTGGTAGTGGAGGAGGAGCGACTGGCCGGAAAGGCTGGATGGATGAGTTCGGTATCCTCTCCCGGGACTTCGGCCTACGCCCCCAAGGCAAGGCTGTTCCCATGTCTGCGTCGAAGAGGGCGACTGTTGGATCTACCCCGGGCCTCGGATCCGACCCTTTCCCCGGCGATCTCTTCGGCGGTAACCAGCGCGGCACTCGTCGCCCCCTCGCTGTCGACGATGGCATCTTCTTCAGCGATGCTCCCCCCAAGTATGCCTCTCCGAGCTCCTCCTCCTTTGCCTCCGATCCTTTCTTTTCTATGGGGTCAGCGGCCAAGGGAGGATCATCTGCAGCAGAAAGTGGCTTTAGCTCGTCTGTCCCCGTATATGACAAGCCAGTGTACGATGACGACGACGGTGACATTTTCAGCGGGGTCCCTGGCGTGAAGAACAGCTCCTCGAACGCCGCTGGGTTGGGCGGTGATGTGTTCTCTCCTCCTGCCTACGAGGACGATCTCCTAGCTAGCCTCGGTGGGTCCCAGCCAGCGTCGAGTGGGGCAGGCGAGAATGGGAGACCGGCGGCCGCCTATGGTAGTTCTTCTCCTCCGTATGACGAGGGCGATCTTCTGGCCGGCTTTGGAAGGTCGGAGGGGAGGAAGATGCCCGAGGCCGCCCCCGCCCGTTCTTCCCCTCCATATGGTGATGACGACTTCCTGTCTAGTCTCGGCGGAGGTAGGAGCGATGGTGATGATAAGAGATCTGGAGGTGCCTCTTTAAAGCAGTCCCCTCCATCTTATGAAGATGACCTTCTTGCTGGTCTTGGCGGGGCGTCTAAGCACTCGAAAGATGACAGCAAATCTCATGAGGGGGTCATTTCTGACTTCGATGAGCTGATACCGGGGTTTGGTCGGAGCAGCCTTCCCCAGCAAAGGTGTGTATTGTGTACCCTGTACACGATCCCTTTTTATGATTTCTTGAAGTGATCCGCGTGGTTAGCTGATGCGGTACTAATTTATTTTGGATGCATTTAGTCTTGAATCGCTCTGTTTTTTTTTTCTTTTCTGTAGTGTAGGGTGCTTCTTATTGTTCACCATTCCCTGGACCTGGTCTACCTTTATGATATACCTTATAAAAAGCTAAAGAATGCTTCACATTGGCGAGAACTGCTACTGCTATTAATGTTCAAGTTCTTGAATCCCTCTCGGGATGGTGGGGGTTTAGTTCAATGAGTTCTGAGGACTGAGGAGTTTATTCGGATGAATGCTGATTTGTTATTGTTACAGTACAAAGGTTCTCTTACTACAGACATTTGGATATCCTCTTTGCCACCCACAATCTTAGACACAATACATCTAAGTAGTACTAATCTTGAATGTGTATTTTCTTTTTAAATTATTTTTTGAAGGTGTTCTCGGATTGAGGATTAGAGTTTCATTGAAAGGAAAGGTTACAACATACAAAGGATGGACCGAAAGCAGAGGGAAGAAAGAGGAGCGGGAAAGGGGAGAGTAGAACCCCTAGACGTTTGTCACTTGACCCAATGTTTCTAGTTATACTTTATAATTTATAGATACATCTCCAATATAAGATACAAAATTTTCAAGGTACCATTTCTTCATGGTATACATGGTTTTACAAAGAATGTCTTTCAGACCAGTAAGATAATTATTGATGTTTCTTTGTTCCTTTTCTTCCAGTAGCCCACATAATTTCTGACAAATAGAGGTTTCATGCTGCCTCACTGACCCCATTGTTGGTTCATGGGTTGTGCCACCACTCCACCAATCCCGAGGAAGTCAATTGCAGAATCCTTAGCCTTCCATCTCATATTAGCACCTCTGGAAAAGGTTTTCTCAAGTATCTTGGTGATTTTACACTTTAGGAGCAGGAGATATGTTGTTTCTGTGTGCTGTATGAGGAGGATCAGGCGCACCTATGCCTGAAATGTGGAGTCATTCTGTATCTATGAGACTATGGCAAGTTTGCTCAATAATCTTTTAGAGACCTTTGGGTATGGAGCTCTAGCTCTCAGCCTTGCTTTTCAATTCAATTAAGGACAGTACAACATGATTTGTTTGACCTACACATCTGGAAGGCATTTCTTCAGCACTAATATGGAGTATATGGGTGACCAGGAATGAGAAAATTTGTGAGTTCTTTCAAGTACCGAGCAGTACTATATTGAGAAGTATGTTGCTCATGGAGGATTGGGTCATTGCTGAGAATTGGAATCACCACACAAAGTAGGTTGGATCATGGATCAGGAATGGGTCAGTTCACTTCAGACCAATTTGGATTGGCAGGGATCGGATTCAAATAGGTTCTGATTATAAAATAATTTTTAATGGTAAAATATAAAAATTTTGAAATGTTAAAAGTTACTGTAAATAAAAAAATTATTTAAATTTATATTCATATTTCTATTTTATAGTTTACATATTAAAAATTAATTTAGTCAATCATTGATAAATAAAAGCATTTTGTATTTTAATTTATTAAAGTTTTTATTTTAAATATTTTAAGCCTCTAACATTCATATAGTACAAAAGAATGACTAATATATATCTATTTGTAAAATTTCTGTAAAAATATTTATTTAAAATAATAAAACAAGAAAAAAACCCATGTCTGTCCGATCTGGCTGCAAGAGACCTGAGCCTCAGATGGCTGTGATGGGCTTGCACTGCACCTGCCACTTCCACAATAGATCAGTTGATTCCTCGTGGGAGCAGGATTGGCCGGATCCTTCCTTGGATGTAACCAGAATCTTAAATTGTTTTGTAGGTATTTTTGTTGTCTCTAATCCTATTTTACCTGAGACTGTGCTCTGGTGTAAAAATTGTTGTTCTTTGGCTTATTTGCTTTTCTTTGTATTAGGTGTATTAACTTCATTTGTGGGTGCCATCTATCTCCTTGTTAGATTGCTTAAAATTATTCCTTTCTTTTTTACTGATGTATCCTGCGTCTTTATATTTAATGAATTTATTTTATCTTTGTGGGCAGCCTTTAAAAAAAACTCTTTGTTAATTGTTATTGGACAAATTTGCCAAGCACTTACATAGTGATATCTGTTTGCAATCTGACTTGGATTTTTTATGTACGGCCAATGCCAATGTCGACTTATATGAAGATGCCAGATCCAAAGTAAGTAATATTGGATTGGGTTTAATTTGGGGAAAAAGGCTAAATTGAGATCATGTGGCAGTGGTTTTCCATTTGTTTTTTATGACTATGCATTTTAGCATTTAGATGATATTTGGGAATAGGAGAATATTTACAAATTCAATGAGAGATTAAATGAGTGCATCGGAGTTCAAGGATGTTGACCATGATATTACCTAGATATTGTCCAGTTGTCACGGTGGGTATGTCAGCAGTAAGCTGGCCATTTCTACAATTTAATCGAAATACCTGTTATATTTTTAATTTCACTACATTTGTTTTAATTTTTTATTGACCTTTGTAATCTTTGAGTGATTATTGATGTTACTGTTTCAAATTTAGTTAAGTTTTCTACTAAGTTGTAGGAGGATGGATGCTTTCTACTAGTACTTTGCTCTCGATTCTTGAGGATCACCTATTGGATTATGTTCACGATGCCAATGCCTAGTTTATGTCACATCCATCGTTTCAGCACAATGTTAACCCCAAAATTTCTTAGTAATATCCAGTGGCTCAGACATAGAAGTATAATTAAAGTGGTGTCAAGTGATTTATATATACTTGCATCATTGTCAAGGCAACTGAGTGCTCCTAGTATGTTTAAGCGTTAAGGTCATACAATCCAAGAATATCATTACAAATGTTTAAACACTCAACACAAAACAAAGCTCATTAACTTGAATTCAAGCATATACATGAAGAAGAAAAAAAATATGTTTGTACTTAACCTATAAATGGCTCATTAAGCTGGATGGTGAAGAGTAATTTTTTTTTACATTAACTAAAAGCATCACTCTTTTGATCACCCTTTGACTATTTGTGGTTGTCTCAGGGTCAAAAGATCAATTTAACAAATGTGAACGGTTGGGTATCAGTATTGAGGACCACCATGAGGATATCTTCACTAGCACCTTTGGCATCCTTGGTGCTTCTTCCCTATAAAAGAATTTTGGCCTTCCCTATAATAGATCGAAAATACTCAAAAAAAGACATACCTGGTCTTCAGTCTCTTGACACATGATCTAAAATGCTCAGATGATGATACAAAAAATAACAATGATGTTAAACTTAGAAAAAAAGAAAGAAAATAGGACACCATGTGCAATCCACTTCCGTTTCATGGAACACAAGAGAAGAAGGTCGGAGAGAGAAGAGATAGCTCTCGGTTGCCAATGTTGCTGCAGAAGGATCCCACGTCCTTGATGGTGGCAGCCCAAGGATGTATTGATGATACGTGCAGCTGCCATGGTGCCAATAGGGGCGGCAATGGGGCGGGCTGACCCGCGGGTCTTCGGGCCGGGCCAAATGTGGACCTGATATCGGGCCATCGACTTGGGCCCGCGGGCTTACACCGGGTTCTGTTCGGGTCAAGCGCGGGCCGACGTCGCCAGTTCGCCTAGGGCGTGGGTGAGCGCCGAGCGGCCGCCAGTCTTCTTCTCCTCCCCCTCTTTGTCCGTCGAACTTGGAGAACTCCATCGTCGGCGCCCTGATCGCCTTGGGAACGGTGGCGTCGATGAGGGCGTCCAGCGTCGGGAACCCGCAGGCCTCGGCCATCTTCACCTGTTCGTCGGGGGTGGCCGAGTTGTGGCGTCGCGGGAAGGTGTCACCGGGCTTGAGGGCCTCCACCGAGATGGATGCGCCGACGCGCGAAGGCGGCGGCGGTCCGTGGCAGCAGATCCGCGGAGGAGGGAAGCGGATTGGAGGATCCGCTGCGGAAGACGGAGGGAGGGACGGAGGAGACATAGCGAGCGGAGGTGAGGTGGTGCGGGCGGAGGGGTAGCGGGGAGTGCTCCGCCTGGTGGAGGAGGCGGCTCGGCGTGGCGCGGTTGGCGATCTGCGTGCCCGCTCCATGGCGATCTCGATGCCGCGGGCGTCCAACGGAGGAAGAATGTAAACGGAAGAGGGGCAACGGGTGGCGCACTTTCCGCCGCCGCTGCGCGCCTCCGCCTTCGCCCTCGAACGCCGCCCACAGGCGCAGCTCCACTCCTCGGATGCCCCGAATTCGCAACCCTCATTTATGCCGGCCGCGAGCTCGTCGGGCGGCGGGCGGCTCTCACATCATTAGTTTCCTAACCGAGCCTAATCGGTTCGGTTAAATCTCGAGAGGCATAATGGTATGCTGGTCTTTTGGCGAGAGATGATATATGTATGTTTCCACTTTTGCGGAGGCATCATGTATTCTATCTTTTGTTCAAGTCAAATTTGTTGTTTTTAAGAATTTAGAAATATTACGATTTTTTTGACAGTTTTCATAATTTAGCGATTTTCAGGTCTCTAGAGTTTCTCTAATTTTATGATTATTTTTTGTATTCAAAGATTCTGATTTGTGAAAATTTTTAGACTTTATTAACTACAAATCTCTTGGTTTTTACATTTTCATGCAATTTTCAGACCATTAAAATATTTTGATTTGATAGAAATTTAAATTTTGTATCATATTTATATTTTTTATTCTGAATTTTATACATTTTTATATTAGAAAAGATCGGGCCGGGCCGGGCCGGACCGGGCCAAATTTAAATTTTATGCGGGCCGGGCCGGGCCGGGCCAGAAATACAATGCGGGCCGGGTCGGGCCGGCCCGTTCTATTTTGAACTGGGCCTGTATTGGGCCGACTTCGGGCCGGGCCGGGCCCGGCCCATTGACAGCCCTAGGTGCCAACGAAGGGGCTGACCCAGAAGATCCACTACGCCAAAGATACAATCTTCTGACTCAGAGAAGAGGACTAAAGCTGAAGAAGAAAGCAATTTGATCCATACTATCTATGATGAGTTCTAGACAAAATGTAGAATGACTTGAGAACTGTTGCCCCGACATAGAGATGTCATCTTGAGAGAGAGAGAGAGAGAGAGAGGATCTTTAGAAGAAGGATATATTGTTGAATAGGGAAACCACCGGTCCTCTCTTTCACACTCCTCCACAGCTGTTGTCGGTTTCACTAGGAGCGTAGCAGGAGTTGACAGTGGGGCAAGGTTCTGTCGCCGGAATGAACGAGGGGCTAGGGGACAAAGTTCTGCCATTGAGAGGAACAAAGAGCTGAGGGGCTACCGTCAAGAGGAACCAGGGGTCGGGGTGAGGTTGAACTAGGGGCTGCTGCTGAGAGGAATGAGGGGTTGAGGGGCTGTCTTGTCAAGCAGGAGCAGGGGCTACTTCTCCATTAGTGGCCACTGACGGGGGAATGGGGGATCGAGTGAAGTAGCCACCTCGGTTTTTCCTCTTATGACCGGATATGACCGTTTGATCTAGAAAATCAATGATTCATATTCAAGTTCTTAAGTGTTTATCAATATCGGTATTAGGTTATTTCGATTATGATAACTTACCAAAAATCTGATTCTGATTCCTATTAACTATCAGAATTACTATTGAACCTCCATTTAAGGATAAGTTAATTGAAATTGGATCGGATTATCAGAATATCAGATATCGTTTATAGCTTTAGTAAAGGGGACATAGATCGCGGAATCGGTCGAATCGGATCGGAATCCTACTTGAAGGACTGATTCTGACCTAAATTCCACTGTAATCGGTCGAATCGGATCGGAATTGGAATCTTTATTTTTTATATATATTTAAAAATATTCTGGCTGAATCAGCTAGAATTGGTGGAATTGGAATCAGAATATTTTTAAATTTTTTAAAAATCCCGATTCTGAATCGGTTTCTCTTTTTGAGAATCTGTTGGGATTGGACTGATCCGATCCAATTCGAAATGGATCGGTACTGACCGATTCCGATTTCGGAATCCTTGATAGGGGGACTTTCCAGTTGAAACATCATCTCACTAAGATGAAGGGCAATGCTGCATCATGCAAATAGACTCCACTGGAGGTAAGAGTTCAATTCCATAAGTGTTTACAAGCATTGGAACAAGCAAGTGGAGTTTCAAAGTGGCATATGGAGACCGTTCAGGGAGAAATTTCTGAACTTGTAAGGCGTTTGATTCACATATACATGGTTGGGCAGGAGCATTCGAAAATTTGTCATGACAAAAGTTTCAAAAATGGTATCTTATCATTAATATTTACCAAATCATACCAATGTTTGCACAAGTTTAATATTTAATCATTATCGTTACGAATAAATAACTTGATATAGGCGATGAAGACAAGTTGTAATAATTTGTGGACGAAGACGTATTGGTGTACAGGCCGATTCATGGGCCCATGTTCGGGAAGTGGGAGTGGACGCAAAAGAGAGGGAGGATTAAACAATTGGGAAGAAGAGGAGATTCACGATCTCACATGAGATGACGGCTCAACAATGAGTCCTGTAGATTTTTCCATCACATGTCCATGGCAAAGACAAACTATGATCATAACAACAATGAAGAATTTGCGGATATGCAAGGATTGGTTTGGATGGATGATATTAATATAGTTCCTTCATAGTAACATACTAGCGAACATTGTTAAGAGGCCGTATTACGAGTCTATAATCGACACCATACCTGACATCGGTAGTGATGTGTCAGGATTGACTATGAAAGAAATATACAACACTTATTTTTCATTGGAGGTGACATATATCGAATAATATGTCAAGTTATTTGAATGCATTTGGTAAGAAAAAGGATGCACGTTGATGGTTGATGATGGATGGTTAAACATGTTAGTAAGATTTAATTTTTAAACTTATCAGATATTTATCTTTTTAAACTTTAAAATTTAGAACTGTTATGTTTTTCTTTTTAATATGTATAACGAGGAAGACAACAATCAATTTTCTAGTACATTGTCAAGCCGGGATTGTCTTCTGAAAGTTCGTAGATGCATCTGGACTGATAAAGAATGCAAATTAGCTCTTTGAATTAGTCAACAGTATTATTGAAAAGATAAGAGATGATCGAGTTATCCAAGTAGTAATGAACAACACAACTGCATGTAAAGCAGTTGAAGTAATGCTGATGGTCAAGAGATCACATTTGTATTGGGTACCATGCTGTCTTTTCCCTTGATTTGATGTTAGAGGATATATGCAAGGATCCTCGAGTTAACTGCATAGTTAAGATGTCCCAATTTATATCATTCTTCGTATACAACCATAATTTTATCCTGAATACAAATGGCCAAGAGCTACTATGACTCGGGGCAACCTGTTTCATTTTTCATTTTATTTTTTTAGATTGTTTAATGCAACAGAGATGCCCCTTTACCAAAATGATACTTTCACCGGGATGGGCTAGGTGAATTGTTATAGCTTCTCCTTCATATAAGAGGAATTAGAGAAAGGTTGAGGATATCTTAGAGAGTGGAGATTTTTGACAAGTGGTAAAGAAAATGCTTCATATAGTTCAATCATTAGTCAAATTTTTTTAGAATAGTAGATACAGATAAGAAGGCTGACATGAGTTATCTTTATGATGTATTTGAGCGGATGAATTATGTAAGCACAAAGACGGTGTTAGATTTCAACAAGTGGTGAGGTGTTATTGACCGTTAGTGAGAACGAATATTGTATCATCTGATACATACCATAGGTACTTTATTTGTTATTGAGTTATATCACACTTTCCACTGACATAGATATGTTGTCACTTTTCAAGTCATTTTCTTAATCATAGATATTATTTTAGTTCAATATTTAAGCTAATTATTGAGTTACTAGATAATGTGAAGGAGCTGTAGAATGCTTGAGGATGATGACCAATCAATTGTAACATGTAACAAGATGCATAACTATAGAATGAGAGCATTCCACTTTAGGGTATTAAGATTTAAGAGTACAATGAGTAGTTATGCTTCTAAGTTCTCGTAAGTATAATCCAATTTTTTTTTTTTGCAATTTAGATGATTAACTTGTTCCAATTATCTTCTAATATACAATGATATCATATAGTTGACTCGTCGATAGAACATGCCAAGGCACCGAGATATGAGGACTTGGTGGATGTTGTAAACTTCTAATAAGGGTCTTAAGGCAAATCACATCAGCTTTAGGATTTGAAGGGAATTAGTTAACGTTCATCCTAATTAATATTTAGGTGAGGAATAGGCTGGCATTAAAAAGATTGGTGCAGTTGGTGTATTGTAATTACAATATGAGGTTGAAGTTGAATAATTTGGAGAGAATGAGGGAGAAGCATAATGAGAAAAATAGGTGGAGAGAGAGCATTTAAAAGGTGAAGTGAAACAATGACTATATAAGATGATAACATCGATTTGGAGATCTTTGACGAGCAAAATTTGTTGCAAGTTTGTGTGAAAGATCAAGAAAGATTTGATGAATGTGAGTTCAATTTAGAAGATCAAGATTTGGCTCAAGAAGAACTCGACGATGTAACTCTAGTCGAGGATTTCCAAATTTCTACTTTGGTGGCAAAGAGATTGAAGACAGAATAAATTTTTTTGCCAAGGTAAGAAATCTTAGAGTTATGCATGTTGTAATGATTTATTGTACATTGCAAATGAAGAAACGATTGATGAGAGATGAGGAGACATCGGAGCCAAACATTTGAGTTCAATACCAGATGTCGGATGATTCAACTTCAAAGAGCAGTAACGATGGAGTGTTGGAAGTGAAAGAAACAAGTACTGGTCCAAGGAGGTCAACACATCTAAAGATATATCCTACAACTATATAGTTCACTAGAGAAGAACGGTACACATGCGACACAAGATACTAATTATGATGCGTAGTCACAAGTGGTGAAAATCGTCACACACAACATGGTGGGGTCAATACTACAGATAATCTTATGGAGCTGATTCATCTAAAGACTCTTGATTTTTTTATATATCACCAAGAGGATTATGAGATAACTTATATATAAATGTTCATTGTACACTTCTATGCACTTTACATATGGTGGTTATGGTAGATCTTTTGGATCTTATCATAAGATGATTGTACGAGAGAGTGATGAATACAATCAACATGTAAACATTTTCTATGTTATGTATTTTTTTCAAATGTCATAGTGAGAGTATATATTTTATGCAGAAGAACAATAATATGTAAAATTTGAACATAAATAAATACAATTTTTTTCTAATCGTATTCTTTATTTTTTATAATTTTTGGCATTTTTATTGTTTTTTACATTTTTTTGTATGTCTGGGTTTTGCTTGGGCCGGACAGACCAGGTCCCAACCTATGACCGGGCTTTCTTTGTTTCTTCTATCAGAGATTGAAAATAAAGTGTTACTAGCGAAATGGCTTTGGTGACTTAATCAAGGGCACGGGGCTATTTTGAGAAGTGTCGTATGATCTCCAAATGTCTCCCTCATGAACACTCTGGCTGGGTGAGAGATATTGGCAATATCAGAAAACCTCAAGGATCTGGAAGGGAATTTTGTAAAATTGGAGCTTCTTTGATCGTCTACATCAATTTGTGGGGAATGGAAGATTTTAATCTGGCCAGATAGATAGATTGGTCATTATCCGTTGGGCAAGCAAATTTCCAGACTACTAGATATCTTGCACCAAGATTTTTTTTGGTGTCAGACGTTTGGGATGGTACCTCAAGAACAGAAAATTGGCTCGTAAAGTTCTGAAGAAATCTGAATAATGAGGAAATTCAAGATTATAATTTTTTTGTTGAGAGTTTGAAAGGACTATCTTGTTTCTTCAGTTTTGGAGGAACCTAATAGCACTTATGAACTATTAATGGAATGGGCAGAAGTTTGGGATAGTACCTCAAGAACGGAAAATTGGCTTGTAAAGTTCCGAAGAAATATGAAGGATGAGGAAATTCAAGATTATATTTTTTTTATTGAGAGGTTGAAAGGACTTGGAGGAATCTTATAGCACTCATGAACTAATAATGGAATTGACAGATTGAAATCCATGGTCAAATGAAGTGAACTTATGGAAGATCACACTCCCAGTGATGTTATGGGCTATTTGGCATGTCAGAAACAGGAGAATTTTTGAGGATCACTACTAGCAGCTGTCAACTACTCTCTTCCAAATGGCACACTTGGCGAAAGATTGGCATCTTGCCTGGTTGGGAACACATGGAACAATCAACCTTCAATGACATATTCTTAAACTTCAGATTTTTTTTCTTTTAGTTTTTGCTTCTTTTCCAACTTCTACTACTTAGGTAGAAGTCTTGTAATGTCTTTTTTGTTTTAATAGAAAATGACCTTCGGGTCGTGTTGAAAAACATTCAGTTTTGGACAGTTTAGATTGGATACCATTTACCAGGGATTTTTAACAAAAATAAGCACATATCAAGCTAATATTTGGTGGTGTCAAGATTGGCTGGTGGAACAAGGCCTAGATGCCTTTTCTTCTGTGGAAGATAAGTATTTTCATGTGCAAAATTAGATGAACTGAAGTCTGCCTACTAAGTATTATTTTCGTAATATGGTTCCTATGACATTGCAATCTTGCATCTTTTGTGGGCTGCTGCTAGGCGATTTGGATCACTTGTGCCTTCAGTGTGGGATTATACAGTATTGTTGGAGAACTATGTTTAACAGCTGGAGCGTTCTCTGGACCAACCCACCTGATATTGTCTACCTGCTAAATTTTTGGATTTATGTCAACCCTTTGGTGGATGATAAGTTTCAACTGAATCTTACTTTGCTGGCTTTTTATTGTCCATTTGGACAACCAGGAACAAGAGGATCTTTGAGAATATTTTTTTAATGATGCATCTATCCTCTCGTTTATGGCTTCTTTCATTGAGGATTGATATTTTGCCCATTTAGGGGTGTTTCCAGACAATGCCCTATTTTCTAATAGGTTTTTTGGATGGAAGAAGTTTATGCTGTAGTTTTCTTTTAGCCCTTACGTTTTACCAGATGCCATTCTTCTTTTACTTTTATCATTCTCTCTTTCAATTTATTTATAGTACATTTTGTAATATTTAACTCTCTTTTTTGAATTAAAAAATGGAATTGTGGTGATTGTCACTTTAAAAAAAATAATGGATTTTAAACCTATTAATGTATCCTACAAGCTTATTGAATCGGATATCCGTATAACTTGCCTGAATCAAAATTCACCAATTTTGTATCCATTTTTTAAATTTTGATAAGTTTTAATATAAATATCTTAAAATTTATATTATAAAAAACAGATAAAAATATGATATAGAGTGATAAGAAACATAAAAGTAAAATTTTAAAGTTAAAAGATCAAAAATTAGTAGTTATATAAAATTTAATCTTTTGAAAACTTGAGTTTCCCCAGGAAACAAGACATTCTATTATACATTGACAACCATAGTTTCATTGTTGTTGGCACCTCAAAATTTCGCAAACAAGGGATGGACAGTGTGAAGGTGATTAATTACGTATAATTGTCCAGATTGTAGAAAATAAATACACAGAGGGTATATGCATATACATTGGCATATTTGGTCTCATGATGGATGGCTGTCTAACAGAATGAAATCCACAAATTTAATCAACATTTCAGCTGCTGACAATGTTCGCATGAGCAACATATGATTCAAATAAATGAAATGTTGCATACCTGTGCTGCCGACAGTAAGACTAGTGAGGAGTGTGAGCTCCTTAATACAGCCTACGACGAAGGCCTAGGAGCTGGAAAGAACTGGCAGGTCAAAGGCCAGAATGCTGGTCCTAGTCCAGGAAATGAAGTCTTTAAAAGAAAGATAGGGAAAGGGAAAATTCTGTTCTCGGAGTGGTATTGGGACGTCTGAGGATGGGCGTAGGAATGCTCCGAACCGTATGCAGGTCCCTGCTCAGCCTCAATTGGATTCCGCTCCGGGGCCAACTCTTCCGATGAAAAGAGTTCCCGTAAGGAAAGGGAAATCTCCCCTAAAAAAAGCCGGGTGAATCTGGAAGGAAGGTAGGTCGAGCGCGCTTATAGCGGGTCTGTTCCGAGTCCATTCGGAATGGGAATACGCTCGCCAATAGTAGAAGACGAGAGTTAGTAAGGGAATCGGTTGGATGTTGGCTGGATTCCCAAGTCCGACTTGAAGACGGATGTGAAGATCGGGAAGGTCTCCCGGCGGAAGAGGGAGACCGCAAAGGCTTATAAAAGCCCCTGCCAAGGCCCGCGGAAACGATCCCCCCACCCGAGAGAGCAAACGAAAAGAGGAGAAAAAAAAGAGAGAAAACAGAGAAGCCCGAGAGCGAGAGAAAGGAGAGAGCCGGAAGGTCGGGAAGGCAGAGGCTTACCGAAGCTGTATATTGCAGCGCCGCCGCTCGAAACCTTTCAAGTCCACCTGCCCGGAGCTGTCCTTCTCAACACAGCTCTCAGGAAGTCCCAAGCCCGCCGGAGTTGAAGGGGAGATCCCGTCCAAGCCTCCCGAGGGTGCGGTGGTCGTCCGGCAAGGAGCAAGCCGCTCGCGAGTGCTGGTGTTGCCAAAGATGTCGCCTTCCTCGCCGCAGGTACCCTCCACCCGCTTGCTAGCACCGCCAAGGCCCCGATTTTCTATCGCCATCGCCGAGAAGAGGGGAGTCGCACCAGTCCGGAGAGCTTCCCGCACCTGCGCGCCGTCGTTCGAACAGGAGGAGGAAGAAGAGGGCCAGCGGTCGATTTTTGCCCAACTTATGTCCACCGTGGACATGTTGTGGGGACCGCCGGTGAGGAGGATTTAAAAAAAAACAGAGAGAAAAGGCGCAGGGAGCCGGCTGTGCCTGAGCGTGCGCGGGAGGCGCCGGACGCGCGGCAACGCGCGTGAAAGGCTGAGCGCGTGCGAGGCGCTGAGGCGCGCAAGGGTGTTGACCCTCGGGTCAACATAGACGTGGGGCCCACCAGGAAAAAGAGTTTGAAAAAAAAGGGGAGCCCGCCGGACCAGCCAGCGGGTGTAAAGAGGAAGATGGGCCGGGCCCATTAAGTTGAAGCCTACGGAACTGCAGCAGCCCAAACAAAAAAAAAGATAATCTCTTTTTAAAATACACAATCAAGTGAAAATCTAAATAAAAATTCATTAATTAATTTCACAAACCGAGGCGAGCATCTGGCCAGCTAAAAACCCGCCACATGGTCTCGGCATAATTTAAAAGAATCAAAATAAATGGGTAAGCAATAAGCCGGCTTTTAAGCACGCTTCTTGACCCATAATTCAAAAAATAAAAATAAAACAAACAATGAACAGAAATTAAATAAAAATTCACTAAGTTAATTTCACAAACCGAGGCGAGCATCTGGCCGGCTAAAAATCCGCCACATGGTCTTGGCTAAACTTAAAAGAATTTGTGGGTCGGTTTCAAACCTTCCCCTTAAACTTTTTTAGGGTGGACATACAAAGGTCATTAAATGACCCCAATGTCATACCGTGTTCATTAAGGTATATGAGGCCGTGCATGACCAACATGCCAATAAGCCGAGTATATACTAATGGAGTTCAAAGAGAAGTGGAGGGAAATACCCATAAGTCTGTAAGACCGAGTGTATTCCTTTCAAAGGATTGACAGACATCATACTCATCAAGGATTGGGCAGGGATGTTCTCAGAACATGTCAAAGTTGTGAAGTTGTATTTTCTGGACTGTGAACGTCCAAGACAGACATTCAGGAAGCTGTACTGTTGATCTATGTCATTGAAAGGAGTCAATGATCTCATTGAGTCGATGGGATGCAAAGCACTTAAAAAAAGAGAGAAAACACAAAACGAATCTGTAATTGAACCTGGAATCCGGTCTAAGTTCTGGCCAAATCCAGTTCTGATTTGCAAACAGAAATTTAACTTCATAAAACACACATTTGAACAAGCTCAAGTCATAAGAATCCGTAAAGATCTGAAAGTTGAAGTGCTGGGATTTGAAGCATGCAGAAAGTCTGAGAAAACACAAAAATCTGAAAATCTGGAAGTCAGGCCGCATATGTGAATCTGAAATAATAAGGAAAACTGTAAAAATCTGAAGGCTGAAAAATTCAGAAAACAGAGGTCTGAAAATCTGAAGTCTGGAACATAAAAGTCTGGAAATCAGAGGTCAGAAACTGAAGATATGTAAATCAGAAAATCTGAAGTTATAAGAATTCTGCAAGAGGGCCGGTTCTGGGAATTCCAAATCTGAAATTTTTTGGAACATACAGAATTTGCAGGAGAGCTGAACAAAAAAAAATCTCTGAAATCTGAATTTATGCGCATAACCCATTTCAAAATCTGAAATCTAAAGGTCTGAAATAAAAACCTGTAGTCCGTAATGTAAAAATCTGAAGAGCCAAAAATCTGGACTTCACAAAGAACCGAGAGTCTGAATCTGAAATCTGGAGCAAACCTGAAAATCAGAAAAACCAGAACCGAAGACTTTAAGATCATCAGATTTTAATCAATTCCTTCCATTTATCGAAGAGCATCTTAATTCACAGACAAACAAACCCCAAATCAATTCACATAAACCTGAAACTTGCAAGAAGATCCAGACACCTCAAATTCTCACGTAATTCCCAGATACAATTCAAATCAAATTAAAACTCACATTTCAAACTTAAATTCAAACTAAATCAAATAAACTCAAATACAAACTAAGATTTCCAAACCAAACCCAAGTCAAATTTAATTCAAACTCATGAACAAATCAAATTTCCCATATCAAACCTTTTAAGAAAACTGAACAAGTTAAATCATAAAACCCATGCTCTGAAGGAAAAATCTGTAAGATTTATAGAGGTCTGGGCGCATAAAGCTTGAACTCAAAACAAAAAAGTCAGAACATAATAAATCGATTCACAGAACATAAAAAGGAATCCCAACCTGTTCAAAAACAAACAAATCTGCCCAAATCAATTTGAATCAAACCATGATTGAACTCAATCCTACGGATTGAATGCCATAACAAATTCTGAATCTGAAATTTTAATAATGAGGTTAAGTCTGAAACATAACATCAAGTTTTAATTCTAATCAACCCAACTCCAATTAAAGGTCCAGATAACTAATTCGAAACAAACAGAAGCTCTTAAACAGAATTCAACCGGAAGATCACATAAATAAATCACTTGAACTAAATCTGAACCCATAAAAATCAACACATTTCAAGAAATCTGTAATTTAATCCAACTCACAATGATCACCTAAGATCTGCAACCCAAATTCTAGTTTAAATAAAAACACACTCAAGCAAAACACAAACTCAATTAAAATAAAAACAGAACCTGTGCTAAGTAAAACACAAAATAAATCAACATCTGAAGATAATCTTAAAAGTCACAACAGAACTTTCGAATTTAGTTCACACTAGATTCTTAATCAAAACTTGAATTGAATTCCGCCCGAACCCAATCAACCTGAATCAACTCCCAAATAAATCCAAGTCAAATTTAATCCAAATTAAGCAAACAAGCCAAAATTTAAATAAATTCCCAACAAACTCAACCCAAATCAATTTTTTAAAATCTTAAAACAAATTGACTTTAACTAAACAAATCTAGAACAAACTGAAATTAAATCAAACCATAAATAATTTTCAAATTCAAATCAAACTTCAACCCAAACCAAAAGCAATCAACAAACTAAATTCAACTCAAACAGATCCAAGTTAGCCAAACAAATCAAAAATTCAAACCAACAAATTTAATTAAACCAATTCAATTCAAATCAAATTCAAACTAAATCAAATGCTTGCCTTCTATCAAGTTCATGGGGTGATTTTCTCCTGTGTTTGTATGAATGTTTACTGTGGATGTATTGTCTTCTACTTCAATGGATTGCTATGATGCTTAATCAAGGGTATTCGAGTAATCTCGATGTAATTAACGTCGGATCTTCGCACCATCCGACGGGGAGAGATCAAAATCAATTTTCAAAGAACCTAACAACCTCAACATATAATTTTGACCCTAGTTAGTACTTTTATGGAATACTATCTATTTTTCTAAGAAGTCGATGCTAAGGTCTAATCTAAATTCAAAAAAGGAAAATGAATTTCGAAAACAAGAAGCTTGAGATTTTTGAGGTTACATCAATTGTGCATTTTGTTTTTCTGATAAAGTTATGCTCCGCGTAATGCTCATGCAGCTGGTTTTGTGCAGAATATTGGCATGCAATTTTTTATTAATTTTTCTTTTACAACTTACGATTCATTCTTGTCCGTCCTTTATGATTTTATGGTCAACCAGTGATCCACCTTATTGGCAATTTCATCTTTGGTTCATCACCAGTGACAAATGCTTTTTTAACTTGCATCTCTTTGCAAGCTTGAGGGCATTGCTTTGATGAAAATGGATAGTTGCGCTCTTCAAAACTTGTTTACTGATCTTGTCATAATAATAGGAGATTGATTTTGGATTATGGGCTTGTCGACACCTGTAATTTCAAAAAAAAAAAAAAGACAGAGCAACGCAAAGGAAAAAAAAAACGACAAAGGATGGAGTTTGACCGGTAGGCAAAGGAAAAAAAGGGGAAGCCACATAGATGGGAAGGTCGGCGGGATGCTTTACCGCAGCCGCCTGGCGGTTGGGTGCGCAGGAGGGGGTAATCCCCTTTGCAGGATTCGGAACAGGGGGCCAGCCCCTTTACCGGTCCATGCGGCGACACCTTGCACTGACCGGGAGCTCCTCCAGGCTCCCACGGACCTCCAGAGGACCCCCGCGCCCAGAGGATGGCTATAAGAGGGAGCCGAGAGGGTCCGCGTGCGAGGGGAACCAAGGAGAGGAGGCCGGGAGAGTGATCGAGAGAGCGCACAGAGGAGAGGAGAGTGAAGGAGAGAGTGCGAGAGGCAGAGGGTTACCGCGGAAGCTCCTCCCCGCGAGCCTCGCGGAAGCCATCAACCTCCTCGCCGGAGAGGTTCCGCCGCCGTCGGCCGCGTGGTGCTTCTTCCTCTTCTTCTTCCTCCTCCGGACGCCGCAGCATCTCCTGCGAGCCGCCGCGGCAAGCCGTAGGGCCAGCAGCTCCACCTCCCGTCACCGGTGAGGGCTCCCCCCTCCTCCCCTAGGGCCGGCGGCCCCTTCTCCTTCATCCGCTGGTGCCGTCGCCGTCGAAACAGCCGGGAAGCCGCCGGAAAGGAGGCGGTCGAGCAACCGGGTGCCGGAGGTGGTCGAGCGACCACTGTAGCCGGGGGAAATAATGTCCCCCGGACTTACATCCACGCTGGCAATTGGTGGGGCCCACCAGTGAAGACAACGCAAAAAAAAAAGAAGAAGAGGGGAAGAGGGCGCTCGGCCGCGTGCGTGGGAAGAGACGCTCGCGTGGAGCCGGCCGCGAGGGGTGTTGACCCGCGGGTCAACCAGGTGGTGGGGCCCACCCGATGAAAAAAAAAAAAAAAAGGAGGAGGAGGTGCGCGCGTGAGCGCGCGGCAGGGGGCCGAGGCGGGATGGGCCGCCGAAGAGGCCCAGTGACCTCCAAGGAACATTGCCCGAACAGGCCTATTCAAAAAAAATAATAATTAAAATAAACAATTAAGTGAAATTAAATAAAAATCTATCTCTTTAATTAACAAATCGAGACTAGTTGGGGGGTCGACTAACCATCCGCCCCTACGTCTCGACTTAACTTAAAAGAAATTAAAATTTGGACTAGTTAGGGGGTCGACTAACCATTCGCCCCTACGTCCTTAAGGTAGACATACAAAGGTCATAAAAAGACCCCAATGTCTTACCATCCAGCTATATATGAGGCCGTGCATGATCAACATGCCATAAAGCCGATTATATGCTAAGAAAAAGAGAGAAATGGAGGAAATACCCATAAGTCTATAAAGACCGGGTATACTCCCCCATAAATTGACAAGTTCATCATATCCGATGAGGATTGAGTGGTGATGGTCTCAAAACCATCAAGTTGTAATGACATGGGAACAAGCAATGAGATGGCATGTCCGGTATACAAGTAATTTTGAGTGGAGGATCAATAACCCCATGGAATTGAGAGGATTGCAAACAAAAATGATGAATTAAACAAAACCTGAAAACTTAAATAAAAATCAGGGACCGGAGCCTACATTTGAAGGTCCAGGACTCTGTCGGTTGAAGAAAATCTGAAAAGCCTACAAATTTAAAATCTGAAACTTATGTAAGTCTGAGATTTGGAGACTAAAATCTGCAATGTCCGTGAAACCCAGAAACCTCTAAGCCTGAAAATCTAAACTAGATCTGAGGTCCAGATCTGAAAAATCTAAAATTTGAAGGTGCGCAAAACCCAGAATCTGTAAAGTCTAAGATCTGTCATATCAACATATAAAAAAAAAACTCTGAAACATATAAAAATCAGAAACATACAAAAATCAGAAACATAAAATATGAAATATACAAAATCTGAAACCTAAATCCGAAGCTTAAAACCTGCAAGTCACATCTGAAATTCAAGGCCCAAAATCTAGAGTCTGGAGACTGAAATTTCGAAACAACAAAATCTGCTATCTGAAATTTGGATGTTCAAAATCTGAACCTCACGTTCAAAGGAAAATTTGAGAACTGAAAGTTTAGGATCTGAATATTCCAAATTCAAATAAAACTGCATTTAACTCATTATAATCTATCTAAGTCTAACATCTGAAACATATAAAAATCCGAAGTGTACAAATCTGAAAATACCAAATCTGGAAGTGAGAGCGTATAAGATCTGAAACAAAACAAAAATTTGAAATCTGAATTTATGCGCACAAGACCCAGAAAACCAGAAATCTGAATACACCATAAAATCTGAAATTTGAATTGTGCAGAAACCCATTTAAAAGCCTGCAATCTGGAAGCTCCGAAAAAATGAGAAGTGCATAATCTGAACTCTAAATCTCTGAACTCTGAATTCAAAAAAAAAAATTGAAATCTGAACTTCATATCCTGGGAGCGGGTAATTAACTTAAGACAACTTAAATCCAATTTCAATCAACTTGAACAAAACTTCAGATGGCATTAATTGAACCTTAATCAAACTAAATTTTCACATCAAATCATGAACCGCAGCAAGTTCATCTCAAAACAGATGTTAAAGTAAATCTGAACCAATTAAAAAAAGAAATCAAATCAAATTAAACCAACAAGCAAATTAAATTAATTCAAATCATGAGTATAGTCAAATCTGAAATTTGAACAAATCAGAAGTCAAGAGTTGAAAAATGTTAATCCGAGGGTTGGGGGGCTTAAGATCTGAACATTTTAAATCTAGATAAAACTGCAATTAAGTCAAATCAACTTTAACCAAAACAAACTTAAATCAACCAACAAACTTTTTTTTCTTTTAAAACAAACTTAAATAAGTCGAATGAACCACCAATCTGAAGTTCTGAAAACTTGAAATCCTTAAATCAGAACTTGAGTGCCAAAGTTGAAACTGCAATCACAAATTCACATAAATCCGTTAACCAACCATCAAGCCCACAATCCATATAATTTCCAACCTAAATAACAAATTCCAATCAACCATAACTTAAACAATCCAATCTCGTGAATCAAATCCAAGATTAACTTTAATTAAATAATTCCAATGCAAGATAAACTTAAACTAATAATTCAGATAATCTGGAAGTCTTTTTCCAAATCAACCGGATTCTGTAAGCTAAGCCTAAACTCCATTCAAATCAATTAAATTAAATCAACTCAAATCAAAAATCTTTAAATTAAGCCCAAATCAGTCTTAATCAGACAATCCAAATTAAGTTGAATCAATCAAATGAACTATTAATCTGAACCCTATGAAATCTGCATATTAATCAATTCTTAAATGAGTTAACTTTAACTAAACAAGATTAACCTAAAACAAACTGAATTTAAATTAATAAATAATCCATCAACAAATTCAATTCAAAACAATTAAATCCCACATCAGTTCATATAAATCTGAAAGTTGCATAAAAAAAAGAATCCATAAACTGTCAAATTCAATTAAAACAAACTCAAACTCAAACAGGATATAAATCAACAAATAACTCGCAAATCAATCAAATTCAACTTAAATCAGATCAAATTCAGATCAAATCAACCAAAATTTAAACCAATTTAAACCAAACTCAAAAACAAATTAAGTGTTTGCAGTCCATCAAGTACATGGGGTTGTTTTCTCCTATGTGTTTGAATGAATGTTTATTTTTTTGTGGATGCATCGTTCTTCTACTTCAACGAATTGCTATGACGGATAATCAAGGGTATTCGAGTATTCTCGATGTAATTAACGTCGGATCTTCGCACCATCCGACGGGGAGAGGTCAAAATAAATTTCAAAGAACCTAACAACCTCAATCTATAATTTATACATACAATCGACCCTAGCTAGTACTCCTATGGGATATCATCTATTTTTCTAAGAAGTCAACGCTAAGGTCAAATTCAAAAGGAAAATGAATTTCAAAAACATAAATTCTTAAATTTGAGGTTACATCAGGGCTCAAACTCATCCTTTTGGTTTTGGACTTTCTACGTTCTAATCTAAGGATTGATGGGAATGTAGGATGTTGTTTTGTGACGATGAATTCGTTCTCTAATTTCCACTGCATTTGAATAATAACAGTGAATACATGGTCGTGAGTGACTTGGTTCACATCTGTAGGCGATGGCTTCTGTGTATGCCTGTAGTTATCTGTTTAATTAAAGTTTGCTTACGCTTTCTTGTTTTCTTGCTCATATTGAATGCCTGCCTCTTATTCATAATATCCTATAAGCTAATTACACCATTACATAATTGAGCAGTGGGATATCAGAGAGTAAACATCAACGACCATCTGCTTCTTCAAGTAGGTCGACAGTTGCAATGCCTGAAGATCCTTTTGTAGTTTTTGAATCAAGACCTATAGCAACAGACTCATTCTCAGGGTTCACTGATCCGCTAGAGCAGTTGGGTAAACCTTCTGGAAGCATGAAATCTGATGTCTCTGCTGCTGAGGTTGGGAAACACTTTGACGCACTTGGTGGATTTGATGGTTTTACAGAGACAGTGCCCTCATTTTTGTCAGGCGCTGAAGATATGAAGGACAAAAGCCCTCCAGAAAGTGTAGGAAATGTCTCTTCAAGGGAACCTTTAACCCAGCCAACTGATAGTGCATTTTCAACAACAATACTGGATGACACGTCTGATAAAAATTTGTTTGAGAAGTCCACTAAATCTTCAGAGACATTTAAATCTGTTTATGAAGATGGTCAGCAAATTGGCAAAAAGACTGATCCCTACAATGCATCTTCTAGGGTTAATGCTACCAAGAAGCCTATGGAACAACTAACCCCAAACGATGATATATGGCTCACTGTGGATGAGATTCCTCTTTTCACTGAACCTACATGTGCTCCACCTCCTTCTCGGGTTCCGCCTCCAGCTGCCTTCAGAGCTAAACAAACACCTTTTGGAAGTCAAGCTGAAGGTTCTTCAGTTGCTTTTGATGTCAGAAGACGGGCTACTGAGTCTTATTTCCAACAACCAGATGAAGGTTATCAACACCAAAATTCACAAATGCCAAAAATTCCCACTGTATCTTCATTAGATGAGCTTGAAGCATTTGCCATGGGCAATCCTCAAATTCACTCAAATGAAGCACGGTATGGTGAAGAAGGAAATGAAGCAAATTCAACTGCTGCAGCATCTGCAGCTGCCATGAAGCAGGCGATGGACAGAGCTGAAGCAAAGTTCAAGCATGCTAGGGAAGTGAGGGAAAGAGAAGGGGATTGGAGATCTTTCAAGGGTAGGGAAGCCACACAAGAGGCAAAATATGAAGATGAGATTCATGACAAAGACAAGTTAGATCTTGAAAGAGAGCAAAGGGAAAAAGAGGAGAAGGAAAGAAGGAGACTTGAGAAGATGAGAGAACTAGAACTTGAGAGGGAAAGGGAGAAAGCCAGACAGGCTGTTGAGAGGGCTACAAGGGAAGCACGAGAAAGAGCGTCTGCTGAGGCTCGTCAAAAAGCTGAGAAGGCTGCACGTGAACAGGCAGAACGAGCTGCATTTCAGAGAGCACAACTTGAAGCACGTGAGAGGGCTGCAGCTGAGGCAAAAGAAAAAGCTGAAAAGTTGGCATCTGAAAGGGAAAAGGCAGAGGCTGAAGCAAGGGAGAGAGCAGCTGCAGAAGCAAGGGAGAGAGCAGATAGGGAAAGAGCTGCTAAGGAGAGAGCTGCTATGGAGGCCAGGGAAAAGGCTGAGAGGGCGGCTGTTGAGAGAGCTGCAGCTGAAGCACGGGCTAGAGCACAACGCGCTGCTGTTGAAAGGGCTACTGCGGAAGCTAGGGAAAGAGCTGCAGCTGAAGCACAACGAGCTGCCGTTGAAAGGGCTACTGCAGAAGCTAGGGAAAGAGCTGCTGCCGAAGCTCGGGAAAGAGCCGCTGCTTTGGCAAGGGAGAAACAAAAAAAGGAAAATGATCTCGACTCATTTTTTGGTATGGGTGCTCGAGCAAACAGTGCACCAAAGGAAAGATCTACACCTTCGGCAAGTAGCTGAACTTAGACCTTGGTTCTGTATTTTATGTGGGAAGGCCAGCCTGTCATCTGTTTAAGATTGATATTTCAGTATTGTGATTTTGATGTGTGTTTTCAGGGATCTGGTTTTGATAATCTATTCCAGGGCAAAGGGAGTACAAATGGAAACCAAAGAACAGCTGCCACATCATCCAACATGAGAAGACCATCTTCTACAACAAATATTATTGATGATCTTTCCTCAGTTTTTAGAAGTAACTTTTCAAGAATATCATCCGGCTTGTTAGGTTCTGTAGTGTGCTTTTCTCACTTACTAATTCATAAATGCTTGTGGCTCAAAGCAGCTTCTTCATATGATGAATTTCAAGAAATTGAAGGAGAGCCTGAAGAAAGACGTAGAGCGAGACTCGAGCGGGAACAGAGGGCACGGGAGCGTGCGGTATTGTTTTCTTAAATATTCATATTTCTTGTTTAGGGTATTTATGATCATCAGAGCCAAGCATGTTATGTACAAGATTTCTACTGGAATTTTTTATATAAAGTTTATCTAAAAAATTCAGTGTACAACAATTCTCAGGCAAAAGCCCTGGCTGAGAAAAATGAGCGTGAGATGCAAATGCTAAGAGAGCAAGCTGAAAGAGATGTATGTTTCTGTGTCTTTGTATTACTTCATATGTGATCTTTTGTGTATTCGAATATGCTAGTTAGCTAAATCAACGTGTAGATTATTTTTCTCTTTCCTGTTTGCCACATTTTCTTTTATTTTTTTCTTAATTTAATTTTGTCAGTTATCTTGGTTTGCAGAGACTTTCTGATACGCTGAATGTAGAGATCAAGCGCTGGGCTGCTGGGAAAGAAGGCAACTTGCGTGCTTTGTTGTCGACACTGCAATATGTAAGTTGATGCATCAAAAATTCTCTATTCTATTCTATTACTAGCTAAGTTTCATCTACAGTTGTTACATTCTTTTTCAGAAATAAATGTTGTCTTTCAGTCATGCACACAGCCAATTCTTTTTTAGTGTAGTCAGTTTGCCACGAGTTTGCCTTAATATTTTACCCTTTAACCCACTCTCTTCATCCCAGATCCTGAGTGTGATTTTTTTTTCTTCTACTTGATGCCACCCATAGAAATAGTGTTGGTATGATCTCCCTCTTTGATCCGTTTACCTCTTGATCTTTGCTTGATAACTTTCTAATCCACCTCTTGATATTTGCTTTCAAGCCGAGAAACTTCCTTTAGCAAATGTTCGTAGAACCTGTCTTGAACATCTGTTCTTATTGCCTTTGAGCAATGTCTAAGTAGCTAGCATCTTGGAGCATTTTAAAACATGCAAATTGCTTAAGATATTTTTTCTTCATGCCTTTTATTGTTATGTTTGACCATTCGTCATTTGTGTAATTTTTGACAAGTTTTCTGAACTTGTCAGTCACCTAACTTACTGATTGAAAATATACAGGCTTGTTCCAGTTGGCCTCCACACAAACCATGATATCCTGGTCAAGGATCCAGGCTTCTTTTTAATCTTGAGCTTCTAGTATCCATCTAATGTAGTGTTACTTGTATACTTCGATAAATTAGGTTGGGGACTAGATAAATTCTTTTAAAGGCAAAACATCTCCAACCTTGGGTAATGTGGTATTTTCCATTGGCAATTTACTAAAATGATGAGTATGGATGATATGATGTGGAAGGGTCATCTGTTTATTGTTCTTGTTGTCATGTTGCATCAAATTTCCAATCCATAACTAAACAGAGACTGAATCATGTTTAAAATTTAATTTTTATTACTTATGGACCTAGAGAGATACCTGAGATGATGACACTGCTTTATCCTGAAGGAAGGACGAGAATAGCCTATGTATCCATCCCTCTACTTCTGATGCCAGACCAAGGATCGCGGGATCGGAATCGGGATCGGGATCGGTGACCACCGATCTGATCCGGATCGGGATCGGATCGGTCCGGATCGGCCGATCCTCTGGAAGAAAGGGCGTCCTGGATCGGTCCGGATCGGACAAATTTTTTTAATTTTTTAAAATCATAAAAATACTCAAAAAATCAAAAAAATCATAGAAATAAATAAAAAATTTTAAAAAAATATTAATGTGGATGGCATTCTATCAAATAATGTCATACAACGTAAGTTTCTTTCAAGAAACTATCATATAAGTATAACTCATTATATAAAAGAGAGAGAGAAGAGAGTTAAAATAGATCTTTATGTAAATTTAAGTATATAATATATATTTATGATTATGAATATTCTATATATGTGATAGTATAAGTGATAGTGAAATATATTAATATGTTTACACTATCATCAGCGGGACGCAGAGTAGTCGCGCAGCGGGACGCAGAGTAGTCGCGGATCGACCTCCCCCTTATTGGGGGGGGGATCGGACCAAAAAATGGTCCGGAATCGGGTCCCGAATCGATCCGATTCTGGACCCTTCCGGGTTCTAGGGATCGACCGATTCCCGGATCGATCCACCTGGATCGGTCCAGGATCGACCGATCCGGTCGATTCAGACCGATCCAGCCGGGACTCCCGGCTAGATCGGTAGTTCGGGCTGGAATCGGATCGGTGGGTACCGATCCGATCCAAGAATCGGCCGATCCCAATCCGGATCGGCCGATTCTGCAATCCATGTGCCAGACTGATCTCTGTTGAACATGGCCTGCTGAAGATACGGTGAATTCACATTCAGAATAATGATAATTCAATCTTGCCCCGTTTGTTAACCTCTTTAATTCTGTTCAGTTGTTCTTCTTCTTTCTAGTTACCTATACCTTGATCGTATTTTTGAATTTCCATGTTTATCAAGCTTACACCCAAAGATTATATAGTTGCAGAGAGACCAGTACCAACTATGCCTCTATGACCTGTAGCACGTCCTCAAATCAGAGTGAGTTAAAAGCATAGTTGTCAAGGTGACAAGGCACCTAAGACATTAAAAGGTGCTAATTCAGCTTAGGTGACAAAGCGGCTTAGACATTGCCTAGGCGGTAGCATTAGATATTTATATATATGCATATATGTGTATACATATATACAATTAGATGTTAATACTATATACATACAAACATAAATATAATTATATTTGTTATAATTAAATATCTTTTTTTGTATGCATACATGTATATATGATTTTATTTTTGTGATATATGTATGTATTGATATATATTTTTTTGAGAAAGAGCCAATCTAAGTGAGAAGGAAAAGAGAGGTAAGACTTAAGAGAGATATTTACAAGTTTTAAGCATACAACATATACTTGAAATCACAAATCTTAATCATATATACTAGTCAGTGATAGTGAAATATATTTACATTATCATTAAATGAGTATCCACAAATTATGGATCGAGTTTTGTGGTCAAGTCACAACGTCAAGTGGGTAGCATCTCTTGTGGAGGGTATTAGGAGGGCAAAGCTCATTGAAGAAGTTTTTTTTAAGTCATAAATGAGACCTGGGGGCGCCTGGTGCCAAGGCGGACGCCTTGGTCGCCTAGGTGGGCATCTTGGCTGCTTTTTTGGCCCCCTATATTGGCAAGGTGCCTCTTGTAAAGTTCCTTGCCGCTTGGGTGTCTTGACAACTATGGTTAAAAGTAAAACATCTTATGTCATGAATGTGACCTGACCTTAATTCTATTATCCTTTTCCATGCGAACTGTGTTGATGCTCTATTCTTTCTCATGCTCTCAATTGCATGTGAACATCTATATACTTTTTAGTATTATAAATTCTAATTTTTTAGGGTTTAGGTTTGGAAGTAATATTAAAGAAAAATTTTGAGAGGATATATATGACCTTATGTAGAGTTTATTTAAGACAGAAAATATATTTATTAGAGGAGATCTCAATGGACATATTGAAAATGAATGACATGGACATAGTTGTCAAGATGACAAGTCGTCCAAGGCACTTGAAAGATCTTTTACAACTTACCGTCGAGAAGGCGTTTGCTTAGGCAATAAGATGAGTATGAAGTGACAGTGTTACATCTCATAAACAAGATATAAAAAGTTAAAATAAATTTAAAAAATATAATAAAATTGACACATTAATAACAAAAATTGTATAAGGAAAGTAACATGTACAAAAATAAATATAAAATTAAGACAACATAAAGTAAACTCACTTACCCATTGTAAGATGTACTTTTTGAATTTCTTTCCTTTGGTGAAAATCTACGAAATATTGTTCACAATATATGTAAAATGCAAGCATGAAGCAATTCGCATTATCGTAACACAAGACAAGATAGTGAGATGCAAACTAATAAAAAGATTAAAGGTGCATAAAAACAACTAACATTACCGAGTACATAGGGGTGTAAACGGAATCTGATATTCCGATAATCTGAACAACCTTAAACTTTTCAAGATTCATCGTACTCTGAACACAATGCATTTGTTTTTTCAACAATTTTTTTAAGAAAGGTATCCTTAAGTTGTGATAACCAGGAGGACTACAACCTAGTCCAACTCAACATGCAGATTTACACATATTCTCAAAACTTTTCAATTACAGCATTAAAAGAAATGTTAATTTCAGAGAACCAAGTGGCAATGTGTTCTTCAAATATGGTTTGCTCCTCTTCTTTTTATTCAATTTACATCTCAAGGTATTGTAATATTTTTGCTCACTTTTTGCATCAACGAAGTTCTTCACAATCATTTTTGTAAAAGTATTTATTGGACCCTTATTTATTTTGCTTTTATCTAGAACTAAAGTTGTAGATTTAGCATTTTCTTTTTCTGAATGTTGTTTGTTACTCTCTTAAGCCTCGTCATCACTTTCAAAAACACTTAAATTAAGCTAAGCCTAGAACAATTTCTAAATCAATACAAGCGATCAGATAATAAGTGAAAATCAATTAAGAAGTGATATTAAGATTTCTCATATTCTAAACTTAGCACAGAAGCATAGATTACGGAATCGGTGGAATCGGACCGATTCCGACCGATTCCGGAATCGGATCGGTGGTTTCCGATCCGATTCCTGGCGGAAGGACCGATTCCGGGAATAATTCCGCGGAATCGGTATGAATCGACTGGAATCGGTCGGAATCGATCCGATTCCGACCGATTCCTTGTGGAATCGGTCGATCCGACCGATTCCGATGGAAGACCGGTCGAACCGGCCCCGGTTCGATTCCCGGTTCGATGCGGGGAATCGAGCCGATTCCGGCTACAAGGTGCGGAATCGACCGACCGCCGATCGGTCGATTCCTTCGATCCGCGGCGGTAGGGCTCGTCTCGGCGATTCCGCGGCGATTCCTCGGCCGATCGGCATCGATCCGGCGATCCGGGCTCGATCCGAGCGATTCGGGCAACGGGATCCGTCGATCCGGGGGCGATTCGGCACCGATCCGGCGGTCGGCGATGCTGGGCGGTCGGCGATTCCGCGATTCGGACCGATTCCTTGACCCGATTCCGCCGATCCAAGGCTCCGATCCGCCTTGAATCGACGTCTTCTTCGATCTTTGACCGAGTTTTTGGTAAGATTTCTTTGCGAACACTTCGTACGTCCATTCTTACGCGTTTCCGACGAGTCCGAGCGTCGTTAAACCTTGCGATTTCCAGGCCGAATTAGTCCGTCCAAGTTTTAAACTATCCGTTTAAGTTCATTTTGCATGTAGGAAAAATTCCGGATATCCCGTACGTTATTTTGCGACGATTTCGACAACTACGTAACCCTTTAAACATACCGAATGGTGTGTTACTTAGGTTGTCTGCTTCCCGAACAGCGTCTAAATCATTTTTTATGTTATCTAATCAATTTTAGTGCATTGTTTACAATTTTTGCGAGATATAAGCAATGGCCGATCAAGCGACGCGTGCTTCGACGTGGGTTGGGAACACGGGCGTACGGTAGACCTAGTCGGGAAGAGGGTGCGGTGCGAAGTGGTGCGGGAAGGAGATGAACGGGGGGTGTTCCGGTGAAACAACATATTGCGGAACGGTGGGAATGTAAAGAAATGTGACAAGGTGCCCGGGAGAAGAGTGAGGAGATGAGAGGATACGTGTGCAAGAGCCTCTCGACGGGCACATTCGGATCGAGCGAGAGGGAGGAGTTGCGGGGACGAGCTACTCGAGAGGAGGAGGATCGCGATTTGCTACCTCACGAAAGAGAAAGGCGAGGGGAAGGCGAGCCACTCGGCGGAGCCGGGAGAGCGAGGACGAGTCCGCGCCGACTCCGAGCCGAGACGTCTTGGCACGGCCAGCGACGTGCATCGGGCGGCGAAGGAGGACGAGGAGGAGGGGAGCGAGGAGGGTGCGGGTCCGAGAAGTTGACCCGACTTTGGGCCGATCCGCATCGGCTCGCCCCACTCGGGACCGAGAGCGACCACGAGGAGACGAGGAGCCCTACCGCCGTTCCACTTCATGAAGCACTCGATTTGCAGAGCGACGGTGTTGTTAGGAAACGAGTCTTGGGCGGACGGGGATAAGCGAGCAATGAAAGGGGTGAAGGTACACGAGAACGAGTACCGAAAGAGAGCCGTTCGCCGCATTGTCAGTGGTTTTACGTACGGTATCACTTTTTAAATTAAATTTGACATTATGCTTCGTTTCATTTACTAAACTTAATTTTACACGATCCCATTTTTTTTTAACTTCGATGTAGGCATCCCACACGTACGACCACCAGGCCCCTGCCACGGACGATGGTGGATGCCGTGGGTGAGGCTGACCGGGTTTGCGAGCCCGGCGTGGCAGGACACGTATACGGCGGCTTTGGATGAGGAGGTCCAGGGAGTTGAGGGAGTGGATGGACGGGTTCGAAGTTGGTGTGGAAGGAGAGGGGGTTGCGCAATCGTGTGCGATGGGTGGACAGGTATCACCGAGGAGTATGATAAACTTCTTGGTGTGCGTTCAGGGGACTACATTCTTGAAGTCGGTAGATAGCACGGAAGATTAAAAATGCCGACTTCATTTTTTCTCTGCGATGGATGGGTGGTGGAGGAGATGGGGGAGGAGAATGTGGTTCGAGGTTGTCGCGACAACGAACCGTCATATAAGGCGGCCGGGAGGAAGTTGATGGAGAAGAGGAAGCACGTCTTCGGGTGCCCCGTGCGGCGACATTCCATAGATCTCATTTTAGAAGATATAGGCAAGGAGGAGGGTGTATACTACACTTGTCGGGCGAGTGCGCGGACCATCGGTTCCTTTATTTATTCGCATCCCCGCCTCCTACATATCACGTGAGATCTCACACGGGAGGGCGCGATCTTGTCGGGCCCGGTCCGACGCGATTTGCCCACGAACTTCTTGTTGGAGAGTTTACACCGGCACGATTTGCATTGGTTAGGGTTCGCGCGATACCGAGGAGTATTACAACTATATGGTGGACAACCCGTACGTGAGCGATTGGAGATTCTTGTCGGTGCCGAGAAGCAGATCGACCGACAGAAGGGTTTTGGGAGAGGATTGCCTACTATTTGGCAATCATTGAGCCACTTGGTAGTTGTGCGAGGTTGGTAGACTCGGATGAGGGGACCGGATGGGCACTGTATGATCTATGGACCGGGCAAAGCTGAAAATTAAAGAAAAAAATCCCGGAGGTTACGAAAAGTGGTGGAAAATCATTGATGACCGATGAGACAAGACCTAGCACCACGATGTCCATGCACAGGTAACTTGGTTCTTAAATTATTTTTGATGTATAATTATCTTATATGCGCGGTGTTAGCGTAATAAAATCTTGCGGGATACTTTTTGAACCCCCGCGTCGATATGGAGGACGGGTGGTGAACGACAACGAGGTGATGCGGGGTACACTTGCGGTTATCCGAGCGGGTTGTGCCGATCTCGGCAGACAGAGGATAGAGGCCGAGATAGAAGTAAGTTAGAGTTCATTAAATACCTTGGACTAGCATTAGCAGGGCAACTAAATTTTTATTTAAATGTTTCGGATGCGAAGTACGGGATGAGGGTCGGTGTATACTCGGATGCGACTGAAATATTCGATTGACAAAGTGTCACCTGGTATAGTAATAGTTTGAGCAATTTCTTTTCTTTTCGTACAAGTTATTCTTGATGACGGGAAATTTAATTGTTTTCCTTTTCTCTTAACGTGTTTTTCTTGCGGTGAGTGGTGGACTCGAGGTGAACACCCGAGTGGATGGAATCCACTTGCGGCCATTGGTATCGGGATTCGAGCGAGGCACCGGGTTCCTCCACCGCGTGAGAGGAGCCCGGAGTACATTCAACCCGATACATACGAAAAGGAGGAACGAGGGTTGACCTGCACCGGGCCGGAGAAGGCGGTCCTCGTCATTATAACGTGAGGTCGCGCATAAAGAACATCGAGGATCGGCGAGAAGATCGGCGAGGAGCGATTTGCACGGTTCGCGAGGTGGCCCGTACGAGCGAGAGGCATTCCTCCGCCACACCACCACCCGAGAGGTGGACGTGGACAGTTTTCCCGGAGGAGCGTGCACTTGCCTCCTGGATAGAGAGGGAAGCCGGGGGATCACGCGGTCGAGTTTCGATCCCGATGACCGTGCGTACGGGCGAAGGAGAGTTGGATGGTGTTGAAGCCGGGAAGAGGATGCTCCAGCCCACCTCCATCTACTACCACGACTCGAGCGGCCTTCTTACGCCCTGGCGGCTATGGGGCGACCACTGCTGCCAGCCACTCGACTCCGGCCTCCGGTCCGGCGGCCGCTGCCGGCCCCATTCGCAGTCCGGGAGAACGAAAACAAAGGTGAGCGCACGGAGAATGGGAGGATTTACGAAAGTTGAAAAAAACTTTGGGTTCCGGACTTTCGGTAGTTCGGAGATGGGCGAAGAGGTAAAGAGAAGGAAGTTAGAGGTCGGGCGTCTGTCGGCCCGGATGACGGTACGCGAGGCTCCTTCACCCCTCGGTGATGATGACGAGGAGTGTATACCGACGACGCGGCCATCGGCGGCCGGTGGGTCACCGATTCACGCGTTTCCAAAGCCGTATTACACGTTGGATGAGCGGAGACACGCGGTCTTATATTATGGAGCCACGGTATCCGGCGTTTGGCCGGAGTTGACCGGCGATGGATTACACCACCAGCCTCCACCGTCCTCTCCTTACGGCCCGGTCGTCCCCCACTCCGATCCATACGACCTTGATGGCATGGCATCGGCATTATTTTCATATGGATATGGTCCCGGACAGTATTCAAGACTGAGCACGAGGGAGGAGCGTCACGAGCAGCAGGGAGAGGAGGACGACCCACATCTTTATCCTAGATATTGGTAGTAGATTGATATGATGTAATTTTTTTTTTGATGATGTATCAACTCTTTGATATTTGAATAAATGGAATTGGAACATGTACTTAACTTTCAAGTCTTCAAGTCTTCAATTGGTGTTCATTAGTATTTGTATGATGTGGTTTTGTGGATATCATGCATTGGTGATTTTTTAAAATTTTTCTAACTCATTTCCTATTTTTTTAGAATTTTTTCTGAATTTTTTGAATTTTTTTGACGAAAAAAAAAATCCAAAAAAAAAAAACCGATTCCGACCGATTCCGGAATCGATTCCCTTCCCAGGAATCGGCCGATTCCGGCCGATTCTGGGAATCGGAATCGGAATCGGTCCCAACCGATTCCGATTCCGATTCCGATTCCGGAATCCTTGCACAGAAGAGTCTGACAAGGTCAAAAGGATTCTAGTTCTAGCACAAGTAATATCCAAACATCAAATACTTCATTACTTTCTATGATATGAAGAAGACAAAAAATACTTTTAAGATACAAAAGTCATTGATCGAATACTACTAATGCATAAGAGATGTTCAAATTTGTAGCATTGAAGTGTTAGAAGTCTATAAAAAAATAAAATATTTCTACTAGATGTTAGGAGGATAAACTTGTAGGAAAGAAAGAGAAAAAGCCGATAGAAGAAAAGCAACAAAATTTTAAAATTGACCGTTGAGAATGTTTAAACAAGAGATTATCGGAGGTGGCGGACAACGACTATAGAAGAAGCCTATACTAGCCGGCGGAGGATGGCAGCCTGTGGTAGTGAGGTCACCTCTGTGCGGGTGACTGAGCATTGCAAGCTTTTGTTCGTGACTAAGAAGATCGAAGGGCGTTTGAGCGTCGGGTGAGGGGAGACCAGGTATTAGTTAAGTAAACCAGTGAATCGGTTTGAGCCCAAACTAGTTCATTACTTCAAGGGGCTAGGCGGTCTGGATGCTGCCCATGCCTTGTCCACCTAGTCGGACAAGGCACACGCCTTTTGGGGCTCTGGTTGGGCAAGTGACACAATCAGCCACTGAGGAGTGCTTTTATGCTTAGGCGGCGCCTAGGTGTACGTCTCGACAACTATTGTGTTGGATAATAAAAAGTTTACACAAAGATTTGGGACATAGAGCTTTAATGAGGGAAAAGGTATCTTTTGATTTTGTTATGGCTTACGAGTTTACATTGACAAATATCTATTTTATTAAAAGAGAAATTTATTTAATAACATTTAAAAGTAGACAAAATAAAAGTCATATTATATTCATTCTTATCAGGAAGAGTAATCATGCTCTTTGAAAATATTATGAAGTTAATCTTAGTGAAATTTTAATAAGTTAACATAGGTTAGTATCTAAGACGCTAAAAACAATCGATAAATAGGCACAACTCAACTCAACTCGAGCCTTAGTCTCAAATTACTTATGTCAATTATATGAATTCTCTTTCTCTACTCATGTTGATTTTGAATTTTTTCTTCAGAGATATTTAAATTACTCGTCTAATATTTTTGAGTTTGTTTTTGTTTATGCTATTCTAATATTTTCTACTCTTCTAATTGGAGTATCACTCAACTCTAGCCTTAGTCCTAAATTATTTGCGTCAGTTATATGAATTCTCTTTCACCACTCATGTTGATTTTGACTTTATTTTTTAGAGATCTAAATTACTTTTTTCTAAGGTAACCTAGGTCTAATACGTCTTCTTGTTTATGTTATTATAATATTTTCTACTTTATTAATTGGAGTCTTCTTAAGTTTACATTTAATATACTCAAACCATCTCAATCATTATTCTTTCAATTTGTTTACCGTTGTCACTACTACATTTTCTCTAATCTATTCATTTTTTATTTTATCTAATCTTGTATGTTCATTCATCCCTCTTAACATTTTCATTTTAACATAATTTGTTTTAGAAGTATATTTTTTAACATTTATTATTATACGACATTGCTGGTATTATACTCGTACGATAGATTTTCTTTCATCTTTAGTGAAATCTTATGATTATGTTGAACCTCTATGGTCAGTCTCCACTTCATCCTATTTGTTTTAATTTTATGATTAATATTTTTATTACATTTTCTGTCTTTTTGAATGATTGATCCAAAATACTTGAACCGAGTTCTTTGAGAAAAATTATTTTATCCAAACTAACACCATCTCCTACTTCTCTTTGTTTTTTATTAAATTTGAAATGCATATATTTTGTATTAGTTCTTTTTATTTTGAAACTGTTGGTCTCCAAAGTATGTTTTCATAGTTTTAATTTTATATTCACTTATTGTGTCTCGTTTATCAATATGATATCATCTACAAATATCATGTACTAAGGTACATTATCTTTTTATGGGCTTCGTTAATCCATCCATAATTAATGCAAAAAGCTAAATACTTATTGCAAACCTTTGATGTAAACTTTTGTTTCTTCTTGAATTGTGCATGTTTTAGTGGTTACTTCATCATACATGTTTTGTCATTTGTTTATATTTAACACATACAATTTTTTGTTTTAACACCCACTACAAAATCTCTTTTGAAACTCTATTATAGACATTTTTCAAGTCAATAAACATCTTATTTAAATCTTTCAATATTCTTTTTATCAAACTTTTAATAAGAAAAATAACTTATGAGTTTGGTTTGATTTTTCTTAAAAATAAGTATAATGATGTTTAAGATAAATGACATTAATAATGAACTTCTCAAAATAAATGTCTGTACGTCAGATATAAAAGTCAATGTTACCTGGATAGGCATGATTACAAATATTACAAAAGTAATTAGAAAAATACTTAGAAAGTCGAAAGGACATAATTTATTTAAAAAGGAGAGATTATGATGTAATAAAGACGTGAAAATACAACAAATAATACAAGATGTTGGTATATAAAGGGTGGTCTTAAGTGTGGTAACTTCAAAGTTTGTGAACATTATTGGGTAGTGAAAATTAAGGCCAAAAAAACTATTAGACGAGAAAGATACGGGACTTTCAAATAGATGTATAAGAAACTTGTAGTTAAATAAGGCAAATTTTTTTTTCTAGATTAGCAAGGATGGGACATAGAAAATCTTAGGATCTTAGGGAAATCAGTGGTATCAAGGATATTGAAGAATGGGTTTTGATTGAAGATGACACTAAAAAAAGATGATGATCACATAACATACTGTGAATTATGGTAGGATGTTTGAGTTTTCAGAAGTTTACGAGTGGATAAAAAATAGGCAAGACGTGTGATCCTAGAGAATTCTTATTGAAGTATGAAAATAATATATGACCCTAAGAAAATCCTTATTGAAGTATAAAAATATTAGGAGATTTTGGGGATTGAATGGTTAACTCTATTTTTTAGTTAGTCTTAATTTCTAAGAAAATGCGAATTAATGGAGAAAGAGCACAAAAAGTGCTTCAATTATAGAGATTTAAGTTTGAGTTATACTATGAAATCATGGAAAAGAGTTATGCAGTGTCGTTAATGAGATATTACAGTTATTTTGGTTAACTAATTGCTTTTGGGCTTTTGTCTTGTTTGACTGTCTTAGTGTTTCCGTGAACTTTTTTGTGTTGTCCTTATTTTAAGACATACCCCTCAAAAGTTCTGTGTAATCCTTTGTTGGATCTAGATCTACCACCTCTAGGCATCCTCTTTCTGGCAATAATGGAGAAGAATTTCGTGTGGTGGGTAAATATTTTAGAAATATCTTTCAGACCATCTGTTATTTTTTGGATTGATTACAATGCCTAAACTTTGGACAAAGGGAGTTGTATCTTTTGATTATTCAGGTATCCTGTCATTTACCTGCACGCTTTTTTTTTGCTGACATCAATTTACCATTTCTTGTTGTTATCTTTCTGCAGGTTTTGTGGCCTGAAAGTGGTTGGCAACCAGTTTCTTTAACTGACCTTATTACTGGCGCATCTGTAAAAAAGGTTTATAGGAAAGCAACACTCTGTGTGCATCCCGATAAGGTAGTGAACGGGACAGTGCAACAAAAGTACATCGCAGAGAAGGTGTTCGATCTTCTCAAGGTAATTACTGGCACGGGATTTCTTAATTCTGACATTTATTTTTTGTCGCTACAAAATTCATCTAGAAAATATTTCAATTTATCGTGCTTTACAATAGAGCGTTTTGTCGTAATGTTGTGTTTTGTATGATTTGTCAAATTTCTTAATCATGAAAATTTTCCATTTATATTTTCTGGTAAACAAGGTACCTTTTAAGACTAAATTTGGCTAAGTTCTGGAAAGTCGATTCTCATTAATTTTCACTTTTCTTTTCTGCCCTCTCTGATTTATCCTTTTTTTTGAATGACTTAAATAGAAGGCCCTTTTAATCTCATCGTTGAAGGGATGAACTTCAACAGCATTACATTGCTCGTCTCCATTTAGTCAGGCCTAAACCTTCTGTCACAATATGTTTGAGGTTGGTGAGCTGCGGACTCTCCAGTCAGACAACTCTCTCTAACTGTACTGCAAATGCTGCTGCCCCTTGACAGAGGTCACTCAACCTGTCCCCATCATAGTTCGCAGAATTGGCTGATTCTCAGATTGTTCCAAAGCCCACTCTTGGTGGAATCGGCCCGGATTGACTGATCCGGGCAGGAATGGGAATCGGCTGATCTAGCCAATTCCCCAAGACCCGAAAAATGGGGCTGAATTTTTATCCGATTTAGGTAGAATTGGAACCGGAATTGGCCCAATCAGCTGATTCAGGTGAGGATCGCAGGAATTGGCCCCAAACGCCGCTGCAGCAGTCTTCCTGCCCTATTGGGTAGGGAGGACCCAATAAGAGACACGGTAAGGCCGGGATATGGTGACTTATATTGGGTCCCAATGGACCCGATATGACATCCGATAAGGCCATCTTTTCTACCCGATAATTGTGGCAGCGTAGGGCCACCTTGGAGGCCTTACACGGCTCCTTTTGGGGCCGATTTTGGCCCCAAAAGAGCCTAAATAGGATTATATTTATATTTAGTTTTTAATACTTTTTGAAGGACTATTCTAGGCTTATTCTAGATCGATTTTTCTTTTGGAGGATCGAGCCGATTTGATCAAGATTGGATCAGGACCCACTGATCTGGGTACCGATTCCGAACTTTGGTCCACATGCCTCAAAAAGGAGAGTTGCAAGGGAATTGGCCCATAGTGTGTGGAGGTGGTAGAGTTTTTGGGTTGGGAATGCTTGATTGCTTGGTTCTTGAGTGCCTCTGTTTACCATGCTGGTTAAAGCGTAGATTGAAGAATCAGTGGAATCAGATTAGAATCCGTCGATTCTTAAATCGGATCAATCGATTTCGATCTGGGGTTGCACAAAGGGAAAGGAAAAGACAAGGCAAGAGTGGAATCAGAGCCAGAGCGCGAGGACTTATTCATAGACTCCGCATTCAAGAAAACTAGGCATGCAAGCAAGTATGCATCAACAATGAAGGAGAGGTGGGGAGCAGGAGGGTCCAGAGTTGACCTTGTTTTTGGTTGATCAACATTGGTTCGACTCAGCCACATTGAGAGAGCAAGAGAGGAGTCATTGTGTCGGTATGATAGTATGAGATCTACATCGACAGACGCATATCTTTTTAGGAAGTATAGTGCCTCGCTGATGAACATTAAACAAACAATGAAAGGGGTGAAGGTAACAAGAACGGCTGCAAAGAGAGCAATGAGGCGCATTGTAAAGTGATTTTTACATGCAAGTATAAGTCTTAATATGTGTTGTATATATGTTTTATTTAATTAACATTGTTTATGGTTGAATCAACTTATATATATTTTTACTTTAATATAGGCATCCCAGTACATCCAACCACTAGCCTGTACTACTAGACTATGATTGATGTCGTTACCGAGGCTAGATCGAGAATGCAAGTCCCTACTAGCAAGCATATATATGCTAGTAGGCTAGATGATCAGGAGTTGAGACAATGGATAGAATGTTTTAAGTTGGTATTGAAGGAGAGGGACTGCACAGTTATATGTGATGGGTGGACAGACATCACTAAGAGGAGCACGATCAACTTCTTAGTGTATTGCTTAGAGAGTACCACTATTTTGAAGTCGGTTGATGCTTACGGTAAGATAAAGAATGTCGACTATATTTTTTCATTGATGAATGTAATAATGGAGAAGATTGGGGAGGACAATTCGATTTAGTTTGTGATTGACAATGAACCCTCTTACAATGCGGTAGGAAAGAAATCAATGGAGAAGAGGTACCATCTCTTTTAGATATCATGCGCAACACACTCCATCGTACAGTTTCTACACTGTCAGGCAGGCACATGTTATCACTTCTTTCATTTATTCACATTCCCGTTTGCTGCACATCATGAGAGAGTACATTGTAGGGCAGTTTGCCATGAACTTCGTTGCACTGGGGAGTTTGCATCGACACAGGCATGCACTGGTCAGGTTCACCCATTCTGAGGAATACTATCAGTATATGGTGGTTCACCTACATAACAAGGAGGACCAGTTAGAGGTTCTTGTCAAGGCTAAAAGACAATTCACAGACAAGAGATTTTGAAGAGAATTGTCTATTATTTGGCAATCATTGAGCCACTAGTAGTTATTTTGAAGTTGGTTAACTCAGTTGACATAAATCAAATGAGCACTTTGTATGATCCAATGGACCGTGCAAAGTTGAAAATCAAAGACAAGAATTTTAGAGGGTACAAGAAATGATGAAAGATCGTAAATGATAGATGGGATAGGACTTTGCATCATGATGTGTGTGTTACATGTTAATAAATATCTTTCTGCTTATTTACTTTCTACTTAGTCAATTTTTAGTTTGTTAATAATGTAACATGGTTGAATGATTGCAAGATATTTTTTGAACCCTTGTATTCAATATGTAGGACATGTGTCCAACAATAATGAGATCTTACGAGGTACTCTCTCGGTCATTTAGCATCTATATCGATCTTAGCAGGATAGGGCAGAAACTGAGTTAAAAGTAAGTGAAAGTTGTATTAATAATTCGGTGTCAAGAAATAATTGAGAACACAAATCATTTTGTATTTATTATTTTTCAGATGTAGCACTATAAGATGAGGGTTGGGGTATACTTAGATGTCAATTTGAGATATTCTTGTGACAGAGTTTCTCATGATATGTTTATTTAAAATCATGTTTTTATTACTTTTTTTATAACTCTATTAATTACGTAGAGAAGGTTGATTGTTTGTTGTTTATTGCAGCAAAGTGATGGGTGCAGGTCAATGTCAATAGTGGATGGAATCCACTATCTGCAGTTACTATCAAGATATTGAGTCAGAGCACTAGTTTTTTTCTTTGTGAAAGGAACTGAAGTACATTCAATTTGATACACAAAAAGGAAAAAGTTGACATCAGATAGTCTAGATAAACTTGTCTTTTGCCATTATAACATGAGGTTGTGCATAAAGAGCATCAAAGACTGACAAAAGTTCTCGAAGGAGAGATTTACACGTTTTGCATGTGATCTATATGAGCAAAGATAGAGATTACAGACATCACCTGAGGAGGTCATGGACCAAATCTTTTAAAAGGAGTAGTCACTTGCTTTTTGGATAAAGGAGAGGACAGTCAGAGATCATTCAACTGAGTTTGATTATGATGACCGTGCATGGGTAGAAAGAGAATTAGATGACATTGAGGCTGAGAATATTCATTCTACTCTTCAGGCTCATGTAGATCCATCTTTTGCCCCAACAGCCGTACAACAGTTGCCTTCAACCTTTGCTCCAGCTCTAGCCCCAGTTATGCAGCCCATTCGCAGTCAAAAGAGGATAAAACAAAAGTGACATAAAGAAAAATGGGACAGTTTGTACAGCTGAAAAAAACTGTGGGTTGTGGGTCATCACATGACATAGTAGAAGCAGTAAAAAGAAATAAGCTAGATATCAGGCAATGTCATGTTAGCCTAAATGACAACACAGGTTCTTTCACACTACTTAGTTGATGATAACGAGGAGTGCATACCAACTACCCAGTCAGGAGAATGAGGGAGAGATGTATGTGGAGTAGATGCATGCGCAGCAGTTCCAGACTCAGTTATTTTATGACAGCCAAAGTCATATTTCTATGGTGAGCGACCACCACAGCATTATGTAGAGTCAGATTCTCCAGTGTTGGATAAGCTCCAACAGGCGTGGATTCTACCTACTGAGCCTACTTATGTGCCACAATTTGATGTCTATGACTTTATTGACATGGCGGATGCATTCTTCTGATATGGATATGCGCCCGCATTTACAAGAAGACAATAGACAACTCAGTTGTGGTCGAAGGAGCTGGAGAAAGAAGATGAAGGTCAATATCATAGATATTGGTGAACATAAGTAATAAAATGTATATTTTTATTATCGTTTTATTATGTTATCAGCATCTTATCATGTTTATTAGTATCTTATCATGCTATCTTGTTAAAATTATTAGTATCGTATTCTTATCATGTATGGATAACATTTTAAGTATGTTAAATGTTACATTTCAATTTTTACTTTTTTAGGTATTTTCTATTTTTTGATTTTTTATTTTTAAAACTATTTTTTATAGAAAAAAGTAATACAGGAATCGGTCGATTCTGGCTGATCGTATTCGATTTGAATTGAATCGGTAGTGATCGATTCTGATTCCGATTCGAATTCCAGAATCTTTAGTTTAAGCCTCCCCTGCCTCCAGCTGTCTGATAACAGTGTGAAGTGCCTGGAGGAGTGTGAAGGAGTGCGAAAACATGATAAAATGCCTGAGTTGCAGACCTGTGGGTCCACTGGTTAACAGATCATGCACAAGGTCGGATAAGAGGCACATGGATGAAACAATTTCTGGGAAAACCAATGGCTTGCAATCAGAATGAAAGACCAACCTAATTGCTGTTATTTATGTCCGCTAATTGCTGTTAAGTGGCCAAACTGACGGAGCTTTTGACTACCGTGCGTTAGCAGAAGTCAGAGCTATTCTTCTTTTAGGGTAGCATTTGTCTCTTTAGATTCATTTGGTAGCAGAAGGAAATATCGAAGAGGATCTCATAGGAACAACTGTGGCATTTCATTGAGGCAGGCTTGCTGAGGCCTTATGATTGGTATACAAATGCAAGGCAAGCTTTCAGGGATTTGAGTATGTGCTGATGAGTATGTCAAGTACCATAAATATGATAGGGATTTGGCAAAAGATGAGTTGCGATTTAGCTTGCATCAGTTACTTGTGTATCCTAGATTACTGAGGTGAATGTATTGGTGGGTCCTGATCCCGGCCAATTCTCTATTAGGATTCCCAATTTAGAATTGATCTATATTGGGATTTTTTATTTTTTAGTTCTAAAAAATCAGAAAATTTAGTACAAATTATTAAAAATAGGAAAATCTTTAAAAATTTTAAAACATGTAACATCTAGCCACACTTTCATGTCATTTTGAGCAATTTAAAGACATGGATATAGGTTAACACTAATAATCATTCCAATAACAAGTTTACATGGTACAAATGATATTCAATACAAAATATATCTTTCTACCATAAAGTTCTATGGAACTGGTCTTTGCACTCATCGTTTTCAGGATTTTCTAAAATGCTCTTAACATATTTAACATATTATTAATGTGTTATACACGAATCAGGAGAAACATTGTCATATGAATATCTCAAATCTAGGTCTCCATACACTAATTCTCATCTTATATGACTACATTGGGAATGTTATATGAAATAGAAATAAAGTCAATAATCAAAGTCATAAAAACTCAATTAGACAATATTTCTATTGCATTTTATTTACTTCATACTTTGCTTATGTTCTATCTTATTGAGTTTTAGTTAGACATTGTATCACTGACAATGTACTGTGCACAACCTCTGCATCATTGCATATTTATCCACTATATTATATTATTGGGTTTAAGAAATATCATACGATGATGGAATCCAGCAATTAACATATTGCTATAAGCCTTAAATGAAATATAAAAATTAATAAATAATTATTGTATGAACAGTGTTTTGACTCATTTGTTGTTCATGTAAGACGAAAAAAAATCAGAAATTAAAATGAAAAAAAGACTTAAAATGTCTAAAATCTGAATTATTGTGGGCTGACTAAAATATGTCAATCTACTAGTTTACGTGGTGGTCCTGCCCAGAAGTGCCCAAACGAAGTTGCGAGCCCTACTGGGGGGAGCTCATGGCAGATTCTGATGGTGTCGATGAGTGGCGACAAAAGGAGATGCGGCTGCATGGAGGGTCATGGTGACCAGTTGGGGGACATGGCAGTATCTGGCGATCAACCATGCACGAGGAGGTGAGACGTCATCCAAAGAGGATGTGGTTGCCGCTTCACCATGGGATCCTGTTTGCAACATGGTAGCATCTCGCTGCACCCTTGTGCGTAAAGGTATCGATTGAAGGAAGCTTCTGAACATTGTGCAAGAAGGTCGAAGCACATCAGCTTCTAATCGTAACTTGAACCAAATGGTCATGGTGACCAGTTGGGGGACATGGCAGGATCTGGCGATCAACCATGCACTAGGAGGTGAGACGTCATCCAAAGAGGATGTGGTTGCCGCTTCGCCATGGGATCCTGTTTGCAACATGTTAGCATCTCGTTGCACCCTTGTGCGTAAAGGTATCGATTGAAGGAAGCTTCTGAACATTGTGCAAGAAGGTCGAAGCACATCAGCTTCTAATCGTAACTTGAACCAAATGGGGTCATCACACACGATAGCAAGTGAAGCGGAGGTGCTGCGTCATGCGTGAGGAAGTGGCAAAGCACATCATGGAGACAACATGATAGTGAAATATTATTATACTATTATTAAACGTGGGGCACAAAGTAGTTGCTCCCCAAAAGATTTTTTTTATTATGTATAAATATTTAGAGCACCTAGCTTGGGCACCTTCGGGCGCCAAGGCGAGTGCCTTGAGTGTCTTGGGCGCCTAGGCTCTCAAGGCGGGTGCCTTTCCAAAAGGCGCCCCGGAAAAGTGCTAGCCAAGTAGTGTCTTGCCACCTAGGCAAGTGCCTTGACAACTATGAAGGCACCCCTTTTTGTGGATTATAAGTTCTCAAGTATAAATTTGGAAAATATATTAGGGCATTTATTTATCATGGAAATCTGCATGTCAGTTCAGGAAACTGAATTAAATGTTTCCCTGTAACAAGAGAGAAAAATCTCCTACTTAAATGCAAATCATGGTAATGTGGCAGGTATTACGACTGATGACCTTAAAAACTTCAGTACTTCTGGTGACCATAGAAATTCTTCCGAGTGAATTGATATTTCGTGAAAAATACACATCTTTAATTTAGGATTATTTAATTTATGTATTTACTGTTTGGCTCTCAAATCTCAAAAACAGGAGGCCTGGAACAAGTTAAATTCAGAGGAACTTTTTTAGTTTGTTTGGAGCTCAAGATTTATTGGCGGCACAAAGTGGGAGCATTGGTGCTGTGCTGTTGCGCAAAGCCATGGTTAAGCAGCAGCTGCTGCTGCTGCTGCTGCAAGGCTGACATCTCGTGAAACTGAGGCTAAGTTCTTTTTTGTTCCACTAGAATGTCTCTTGCGCAGCAGAGAACCATATGGATAGTCATATTTTTGTTCAGGGCTTTGTGAAGCAGTGCCTGATTTGTAGAGAATTACAGGGCTTGGTTTGGCCTGATGCTTACTTATCCCCCGGGATTCAATTTTCTAGTCTTTTGTATTTCCTTCTGGATATAACTCGACCGATGCCCCTTGTCGCCGTCCGTCACATCCATCATTGATATATAGTTATATAGATTAGTCCTTTTGTTTGATTTGTGTATTATGAAGTGAACTACAGTGTCATTTTTTGCTCGTGTTAGAATTCAAGCCTCTCTCAGTTATGTAAAATCTATTCTGAGTTGTATCCTAATCTTATGTCGAACTTTTTAATATGATACCAGCTCCAGCTTGAAATTCTTATGTCCCGAAATTCTTTTGTTTCATGAGATTTTTTTCTCCAGCTCCAGAGTCTTTTTGTTGCTTGCTTGAGTTTTTTGGCTGTCAAGGATTGCTACGTCGTCTTTCCCGATTGCGGACCCCCCGTGGTTACTGGTTGGATTCTGTATCATGCAGTGTGCCAATGATTAAGGCTAAAGAAAATTCTTTCTACTTGGTAAGTTTATCTTATTATCACGCAAAGAGCAAGGGGCTCCCAGACAAAGGAGCCTTTTTAAGAATACTTCCAGATTACAAGTAAATTTAAGGATTAGGATTTCTTGAGTCCGCCACAGACACCACTTCGACCAACTACATCTTCTTCTTTTCTGCGGTGGATGGGTAAGATTTTATTTTTAAGAAGCAGAGTTATTATGTAAATTAAACCAAGTTAAAAAGACTACTTTAATTAAAAAAAACTCTTATGGGGTGTTTGGTTGCATGATAATTTTTTGTACACTTTCATGATAAAAAATTGTATTAAAATAAAAAGTGAACCAACTCATGACATAAAATTATCATGTTTGGAGGGATGTGATTACAAAAAAGAGTAACTACCACACATGACTAAACAAAGTGGGGGACCACAATAAAAAAGAAAGAGGTGAGACCCTCTTTTTTTGTTTAAGAAGAAAATCACTTTCAAAACATAAAATTATCATGGTTGTCAACAAGTTTTCTTACAATTTTTAAAAATTAAAATAAAAACCTCAATTATCATGCAACCAAACACCCCATTAATCTCACATTTTTCTGTTACGCGTACTTAATTTGATTGAGATATTTATCAATCAATCAACATAATTTTTTCATAAAACCACAATATATTTGAACATCTTATTAGTTTTATCTTCACCAAAGGTATTAGGTCTGCAAAATGAAAAGCTAAATCTTGTTGAGTATTTGGTTACGGTTTTTCATATCTACTTATGTTTGATTTTAAACAAAAATGTTACACTATAGGCTAGCACATATATATATTTAATAGAGAATCAGATAGTCTAACACGTTTGGCAAAAGTGACATAACTTAAAAATTATAGACATGTTTGACAACACACATTTGAGTTAATTTATGGCTAGTCTGTTTGAATGCAAAATTTTGTAAAATAATGCACTTGTTCTATTTCACAATATTTTATTTATTTGAGTTAATATAATATATTGTACTTTGAAATAGTAGTTCTTGTTTTAAATTAAATGGAAAAGCTAAAAAAAACCAAAACAAGAACACATAATATTGTAAAATAACCTTGATCATCTGTTACCTTATTCCGTTTTTCATGTACTTCATAAGGTTGACCAAGCAAAAACTCTTGTTCAAGAATCCAACAATAATTTTATTTTTAAATGAGTGATTTTAAAACAAGAGAATTGTAATTAAACAAACAAACCTTTTGATAAAAATGATGGATGTGCCTCATCCCAATTTAACCTCTTGTTATTCTTGCTTGGTCAGGATACTTGTGTTTTCATCTCTATCTATGTCGTGATAAGATTTGTTCTATAAAAAAGGACACATAATGTATATAACACAAATTTAAACACATCACATAAAATGGTAAGTTATCATATAATATAGACACAATAATAGTTGCTTCATAGTTTGATTTGAATTTGCTTTAAGTTCAATAAGTCTAGTATTATTTTTTTAAGCTGCGCAAACTTAATCTATCAGGATATTTGAAAAAATAATACATACATAAAACCCTCAAATAAATGAAGAAACAAATTTTAAATCTCAGATTTTTTTTTGCCAACGTAGCCTATCTCTAGCAATTATTTTCGATAAAGAAGTTACACTAGAAAATAAAAAAATAGAATCCTTTTCGAAAACCTGCGAAGGGTAAATAAAGGGTGCTTTTGAGAACCTAGGAGAAATTGTTATTGACCACTTCTGCTTCGAAAAGAAGTCACTCTTTTTGAGATATCTGTTTGGTTCTCCGGCAGCAGCGGCGTCCGCTTCTTGTTGAAAGCAGAAGCGAAGAGAAAAAGTTTTTACTCGTTCGAAACTTTCAGAAGCTCTTTCCCGTAATTACTCACGTTCAATCCCGGTGAGAGCCTCGGAGAGAGACGTGTTGGGTTAGTTCATTTTGTTTAGATATAAATAAAATTATAAAACATAACATACTAATTAATAAAAATACAAATTAAAAATATTATATTAAAATTTAATAATTATATATCAATTGTTATTTTATTTTAGAATAAAATTAATATTTAAATATAGTAATTTATAAATCAAATCAAAATCGAAACGTAGTAATCCGAATTATCGGAATTAGAATCCTTAACTATTACTAGAATCAAAATAGAATTTGGTGATTCTAATATCTGACCTATTTACAACCCTAGTCATCTCTTCGTAATAGCTCAACTCTACTCTCATCCAAGATCAACATAAGATTAATTGTAATTCTAAGAAATATTTTAATGAATATATTTTCTAAAAAATAAAACATAACCATACGTATTTAGAAGGAGATTAGTTATTAGTTGATAAGTGATTTGGTTGCATGCGGAATTACACTCTCTTATTTAAATCAAACAAAAAAGTATCAACGTTTTTGAATAAATATAAATTCTATGTATATATTTTACGTTTTTGTATAATTTATTCTATTTTAAAATATGACATTAAATATGATATAATAAAAATTAAAAAGATATGATACAAAAATATACTACATATTTTTAAAATTTAAATATATTAATATATAATTTATTATTAAACACACGATCATGTAGTAATAGAAATAATCCAAAGTAAAATACAATTATGCATTGGAATATTAACATTTTATCTATATATACTATATATATTTATTTTATTAATATTTTAATCTTTTAAAATACTTTATTTAAAATAATTATTTCATTATTATAAAAATATTTTTTACTCTGCGATAAAAGAAAATAATAACAAATAACTTTCAACTTTATAATATAAAAGTATTTGTTGTGAAGTATCTTCTCGCTAAAGATACTTTCACACGCTGGGTACTCCGCCTGTCAGGTTGTTGCTACGAACTCCTCCCGGTTCCGTTCCTCTTCCTCCTCCCCACGGGGCCCTTCCATCTCATGGTTTGAGGGCGGTGGAGAGGGCCACGGCCATGGAGCAGAAGCCGTCGGGTGTGCAGTCACCCGGCGTCGGCGCTCCCCTTCCCCCAGACTACGTCTCTCTCGCTCATCTGCAGGAGCTGCGTCGCCTTAAGCTTGAGCGCCAGCGGTCGGAGGAGGAGCATGCTGCGGAGTTGCGGAGGGGAAACAGGCAGGACGAGACGAAGGAGAGCGGGGAAGAGAGGGCGGCGGTCCCGCGCCCCGGGGAAGGGGATAGAATCGCGCGGTCGCTAGATCGCGGGAGGGGGAGGAGGGGTCCGAGTGGCCGGCGCCGGAAAGATGGCGGAGATCCCGAGGTGCGGTCCGCGAGCAATGATGCGGGCAATAAAGCGGTAGCGAGAAGCGGGGATGGGGAGGGGGAGGAAGACGGAAGTTCCCACGGGGGTAGGAAGCTGAAGACCTGGAAAAGGAAGCGGCAAGGTTCAAAAAGGAAGAAAGCGACCGCCCCGGCCGCCTCGGGGCCTGTAGCCGCAGTCATTGGGGAGGAAAATCCAGGAAACCGGAGTGAGGCGAAGGGGGCGGAAGAGGTGAAGCCCTTCCCTGTAGATGCGGTGCAGGATCGGAGGAAAGAGCCATCGCCGCAGCTGAAGCTGTCCGAAGGCCATGGGAATGTCGAAGTTCAGTTGCCCTCCACAACCCGGGACTGTGATCAACTTAACCAATATGGTCTACGAGCGACCATGGAGGTCGCTCGGACTTTCAAGGATTTGAACATCACGACGCCAAAGGGAGAAGTACGCAGGCGAGAAGCAGCGGCGACGGTGGGCGAAAGCCGCGTGCCACGTTGGCATAGGGGATCGGGTGTTGGAAGGAGAGGAGGGTACCCAAGCATCCGCGATAGTGGAATTATCAATCATTGGAATAGGCGGAGGGCGGCTACCGGGGAAGGTATGGTGTGGGTGAAGAAGGCAGAAAGCTCTTCGTGTGTTCCGGCTGATTTAGTGAGTATCTCTGCGCTGGCTGTTTTTCCCTTACGTTGTTACACACCCTATCCATTTTGAAATTGCGCCTTAGTGTTTTGTGATGGTAGACAGGGAGCTAGCTATGTTTCTCAGTATGTCTTTTGCACCATGCGTTGATGTCTAGAGCAATGAATTCATATCCATGAAAAATGTAGAACTTTCACCAGTGCATGCTTATACTAGCATCAAGTAGATTATAGTGCATAATTTGCTCTTCTTTTTGAATGGTCAAAATACCAGGTTTTCTATTAAAGCAAAAGTAAAGAATACAACACTGGGATCAAACAAAGAAGGCAACAGGAAGCATGAAAAGGACACTCTGCTACCGAGGTGGTAGAAGAGTGGAAGGTTACAAAAAATTGTTTGAAAAACATAAATCTTTTTCTGAAAGTAGACAGGCTCCATGGAGCATCCTGAGACGACCAGCATCCAGTCATTGAGGTAAGTGGACATAGAATAAAGGATCAACCTTGGGTTGTCAAAACGGTCTTCAAATATGCATTTGTTTCTGGTGCACCAAACGGACCACAGCATGGCTGGAAATGTTAGATTCCACGCCATGGAATCCGAAGCCCAAGGATTTAGCCCTGGCCAGACTTGCGTAAAAGAAATAATGTCTATAGGTTCTATCCATGCAAATTTTCAATATTTGAAGATGATCTACCACAAGAAATTGATGATCCCACACTTGATGAAGAGGTGATGTACACTTTCTTCCTTGAAACTGCTGAACACGCAACAGGTGGATATTGTAGGGAAAATCCTACGTAGGTGACTTCTTGTAGGGAGACAAAGCTTAACACTCTTTCATAGGAAAATTTTGATCTTCAGGCTGGCAGATTGCCTCCAAACCAAAGAACTTCCACCCTGCCATTAGTCAACCTGCTCATAGCCGATTTCACAGTGAAAGTAGTTACAAGGAAGCCAGGCTAATTTATCTTCTCTATTGACAGAGCACCTACAATTATCAAGGAGTTCAAGCAAATCAAAGAGCTCTTGGATCTCCTCATTCTTGAGATACCTCCTGAAAGATAATCACCTTTTAGACTCCTCATACCATGATTCATTAACCTTAACACTAGGGCGGCTCCACAAAATGAAGAGAGTAGGGAATATAGAAGCCAACGGAGCATGCTCAACACACTGATCCTCCCTGAATGAGGTCCTTCTACCATCCCCCAAGTCAATGGTAGTTGTAGAGTAACAAAATTTTCAATTATGCAGGATACATCTTCATATTCTTGAAAATATGCTGCTCTCTCTAAAATCTTTAATTTAACCTATGTGGAATTTCTGTTAAGGTTTAGTTTCTATAACCACTTAGAGAGTAATGTGATGCGGGACGAGGCGGGACGGACCGGCGACGTGGCGCTGCAGCGGGCCTTCAAGAGGCGCAAAAGACCTAAAATGCATGAAATAAAGCAAAACCGGACTTAAACCGGTCAAAACGGGCCCAAAATATGTCGAACCGTGCCCGAAACCCTCAAAACGGGCCTGAACCGGCCCCAAAATAGGGTGAACCGGCCTGAACCGGCCCAAAACATGGTGAACCGGCCGGTTTAGGCCTTGAACCGGCCCCTGGACCGTCGAACCGGGCCGAACCGGCCCTGAACCGGGCTGAACCGGCGGTCGGACCGGCCTGGGAGGCGAACCGGACCCGGCCCGAGTGAATCGGGGGCCGGTTGGGCGACCGGGGCAAGCCGGTGCGCCGGCCGGCCGGGCGGAGGCGAACCGGCGCCGGTTCCCCCGGCCGCGACTTAAGTGGGGGGGGGGGCGTGGCCGCCTGCGATTGGAGGCGGGGGAGGGAGACGCGGCCGGCTCGCCGGCCGCTGCGTACCCCTTCGGGGTGCTGCCCGCGGACGGGCTCGAGCGCGTCGTCTTCCGAGGGCTCCGCTCGTGGGGGTTCGCGGCGTCGACGGCCGCGGCGGAGCCGCAGGCGCGAGGAGGGTCTCCGTCGCCGTCGCCGTCGCCGTCGAAGCGCCGGCGTCTCCTTCCTCTCCCTCCGTCGTCGTCTTCGTCGGCGTTGGGTCTTCCGGAAGGCGCCGGGTGCGCGCGGAAGGGGGGGCGACGGAAGCTGGGCCGTCGACGGCCCGCGATGGCCGAGGTCTCCTCCGGATGAAGGGGGGGTGTGCTAGGGAGGTGCTGCAGCCGTCGCCGGAGGAGGAGGGGCCCAAAGCCTAGCACGGGGGGTGTGCTCCCAGAACCGTCCGCCGGAGCCCTAGCTGCGCACGGACGGGGCTGCGGACGCGGGACCTCTTTCTTCCTCCTCATTTCTTCTCCGTCTGATAGGGCTCCGACTCCGAGGGAGGGCTTCTAGCATCGGGATGGTGAGGTGGAGGTACTCCGGGGATCGCCGGAGGCGGGGGTGGATGGAGGGTGGTGATCGACGCCGTCGGAGACGTCGAAACGGACGGAGACGGAGGTGAACGGTGTCGATAGGGCTCCGAATCGAACCAGTGAAGGGGGAATGGGGAATGAATGGCTCGGAGGCCGCTGGACGGAGGAGAAGGAGAAGGCACCCACGCCGGAGGGTCGCGAAGAGACCGGTCTTCACCGGAGGTGGAGCTGGACGACCTCCATCGTGGAGGGGGTGAAGGGAAGGGGGGGGGGCAGCGCCCCCCTGCACAAGGGACCAGCCCTAGGGCTCCAAAAATTGACACTAACAACTCTCTCTTTCATTCAACAATGTGCCCTCTTAAATAGAGGAGCCTATTACAAATAAGACACCCTAAATGACTATTTACATACATGTCCTCGTAAGGACTCAAATTAAAGGAAAAGACTAAAACAAACTTCAAATATTTACAATGAAGTCCATAAGGACGTAAACGTAAATAAACCCCAAAATGGACCGGACCGGGTCCCCATCATAATGCATTGTTGATAGCATCAACTGGAGCCAAAACTGCGACCCCTTCTTTTATAGGCCTACAAGCATGGTTCCAATCAATGAGGTGGAGTTCCCTACTTCTATTATTGGCTTTTCATAAGAACCTAACCCTTATGTTTTCCAGTTTATGACAAATACATTTGGGCACTCTGAGAATATAAAAGAAATAAAGTGATAGAATCTACAACACTGCTTTTGACAAAAGGCATCTCCCTCTACAAAGCAACATGCTACTTTTCCAACTTTGAAGTTTACTTTCAAACTTGTGTATTATACATTGCCAATTTTTACTTTTGATCCCCTTATCTGAGAGAAGGAGATTTGGATACTTAATTGGCATATTGAAATTACCATGCAATAATGCATCTGCATGCATTGATGTTCATTCAAGTTGATATCTCACATTTATCCTTGTTGATCTTCAACCTAGTGACCAATGCAACATAAAGAGTATGATTCTAATATTGAAACATCTATCTAGACTCCCCAAAGAGAAAAGCATGGTATCACCTGCAAATTGAAGGTGAGTGATGCGTTCCCATGCCATTACCAACTTCGATTGCTTCAATCAAGCTACGTTGTTTGGTTCTCTCCCCCATGATGCTTAGAATTTGACCAACTATAACAAAAAGTTATGAGATTTGGTTGCCTTCTTTAAAGCCTCTCGAGGGTTCAAAGAAACCAACCTTTACCATTAATATCTACAGAAAAGTAAGCCGTGCTGTTGCAACATTTAATCTGCCAATCAATTTGTTATTGAACCTTATCAGTTGCATAATTCTCAAAAGACATGGTCATTTGAGCCTTTCATAAGCCTTCCCAAAATCCAGCTTTAAAAGGATACACTACTTCCTTATGTGCTTCTAATCAGGCAATCACTCGAGAGTAGGCATAAAATTATTAGAAATATATCTATCAGGAATAAAAACTGATTGGGTAATGTTGGTTACTTTGCCAATATACTTGTTGAATCTAGTTACGAGAATTTCGGTAACAACCTTGTAGTTTAAAGGGGTGATTGCCTAAGATCCCTTTTGTCCTTCACACTCTCCTTTTTAGAAGAACCTACCCCTGATGCTTTCCAGTTTGTGATACATACGTTTGAGCACTTTGAGAATAGAAATGAAATAAAATGGTAGAATTTACAACACTGTTTTAGACAAACGCCATCTCTTTCCAGAAAGCAACTTGTTACTTTTTCAGTCTTGACGTTTTCTTTCAAACTTATGTATTACACTGCCAATCCTTTTGATTTCTTTATCAGACAGAGGAAGTTCTATATACTTAACCAGGAATGATGACCACGCTATTTTGAAAACACCCTGTACCTATTCGCGTTGATTCTCATTCAAGCTGATACCAGCAAGCTTACATTTATCCTTGTTTATCTTTATCCCAGTGACTGACTGCAACAAAAAGAGTATGATTCTAATATTGAAACATTTATCTTGACTTCGTGAAGAGAAAAACAAGGTATCACTTGCGAACTAAAGGTGAAAATTCCTTGTTGTTACCAACTTCAATTCCTTCAATCAAGCTATGTAGTTCGGCTTTCTCCCACGTGATGCTTAGAATTTGACCAACTATAACAAAAAGTTGTGGTGAGATCGGATTACTTTCTCTAAAGCCTCTCGATGGTTCAAAGACATCAACCTTTACCTGTAATATTTACAGAAAACTAAGCCATTCTGATGCAACATTTGAAATGCTGTAAAACTACAACTAAGAAATTGAATCCTGTGCTTTGATTGAACCATCACGAAACCTGCACTGAGATGTGGTCCGCGCCGCATAGATGGACCCGGTTTGGTCTGGTTAGGCAGATTTGGAACGAAACTCGTGCATCTGGAAGGGATGCTGCCAGTGTGGTGTGCATGAAGGGGATGCGTGAAGATGCTGTTGACCACACCACCGAGTAGTGGGGTTAGTGGCGAGAAGGTGTTGGAATCTCAATGGTGTGTGATAGGGGACCCTTGGACGGGGTTTGTGGCGGGTGGAGTGGAGGCAGCCCAAGAGTTCATGAAAACATTGGCAGGTTGACAAAAAGGTGGCCAAGGGTTATTCGTCACCTTTGCCTTCATTACCATAGAGATTTACGGAACCAGAAAAGGACTTCAAAATCGCTAATGGGAACCGGAGGTGAGGCCGATGAGGAAGAATGAAGAGGAGCCTGTTGCATTCTTTCTCGGTTGCCATTACAATTCTGTTCACTGATCTCAAAACCCAAAGAAGGGTTGTGTCCATAAGGAGCTTGTGATGTGGATGAGAGGAAGACCAGCAGCATTTTGAACCATAGTCATTCCAAGGACCGTTGGTGGGATCTGTGGATGCTAAAAACCAAGCTTTTTCCCAACACAGATGTTGATGCCAGGGAATGGAGCTGTGCACGAGTATGGATGGAATTCCAAAACCTGCAGATGCCCATTTCGCCCAAAAAGGTGGCAAGAGATGGAATCAGAAGGGAGAAGAAATGCTGAAGAGGCATTGAGGTCTCAGTGCCTCATCGGGAAGAATGGCAGTGTTGGGAGACTTGCGTGGGAAGATCCTGTGTCAAGACTCTCAAGAAGATGCCAAGGATTGCTGGACCATTCGTGCTGATGTCGAAACTGCATTGTATAAACCTTGCGTTAATGTAGCCGGATCAAGACGAAGAGAAGGGGAAGAAGTAAAGGAGAATGGTGCTTTGCCAGGAAGAGGGGGAGAACATGAATGGCCTCAGCCAAATGGAGGTGAAGGAGAAGAAACGAGGCCAAACCTGTGAGGGGAAAAAGGAGAAGCGGGGCAGCGCCCCCTCTGCACATGAACCACCAAAATAGCTCTAAAAATTTCACGCTACATTCTCTATCTCGGCAGCATATGGCTCTTTATATAGAGCATTCTTCAATTACAAAAAGACCCTTTAAAACTGACTATTTACATACTTGACAGAATGGTAGAAAAATTGTTAAATCTGTCAAAACTTTAAGTCCGGGCTGTATAACTTGAAAACATGGGTTTAATGATGTAGTTTTGGGTTTCCACCTCCCCACCTTTCTGTCTTTGCTCCATCCTTGGTACCTTCTTAGTACTGGTGCAAGTGTGTAACCTTTTCTTAATGAATTTGGTCTCCTCATTCTGAGATCACCTTCTAATAAAAAAGAAACTGGAATATTCTGAATTTGAAGCTAATCAGACTTATATTCTTCATACTCGTCAAACGATGGTCTTTACCATGTTTCTAGACATTGGAGATGGAACCGCAAAGTTGCATTTTACAATCAAATTCAAATCTGCATGCGACTTCATGAATTTAGGAGTGAGTTTTTTTGGCATGATAAGGGATGGAACAAAAAGTTACTAGTGAAAAGCAGATTATTCATATGGAAAATTGTGTAATAGACTGCACAAAAGGGATAGATTTCATGCTGCTCTCCAACATGATCTTTTTAGCTGTTTTTCCAGACAATGGCAAGCCATGGGAAAATGATACAAATTAATTGAATTGTGGTATCATCTACACGATGCAGAAATCTGGTCTTAAACTAGCTCCTGGACAACGGCTAAAATTTGAGGACCTGGTGAACTTGATTCTTCATATAGCAAGACCACCCTTTAGGGTAAGGTCACCTCCACTGAGAATTGTCTTCCATTCATCATTAGAAACTTCGGAATCTTTGACCAACAATATTGTCGAGTTTCAGGACCTTCATCCTGCCCATCCAAGATTGATTCTAACCATGCCAAAGACATTGAGTCTGCAGTTCTGGTCTTCTGGATTGTCTGCAAAAGTTGGTGGGGACTGCTTTTGATTTTTGCTCTAATCACTACTGGGCTCTGATCCTTCTCCTTTTGTGATGGTTCTCGGTCTGGGTTTTGCTTTATTTCCCTTTTATCGTGTACGTAGCCTTTTGGAACTTTTTTTTTTTCTATTGTTCAACGAATCATGGAGCTCATGCTTTCACCATGCGGGAAGAGGTTGTGGTCAGTCCTTGGTCTTGTACTTCATGCTCATTTCAGAAAGGGACTACATATTTTTTGTTGTATTTTGTTTTTGTTTATTGCATATGATGATTATGTATTTTAGTTAATTCTTATTTTGAATAATTTTTCCAATCGATTACTTTGCAGGTCAATCATGGGAGTTGAGCTCTCGTGCCCAAGATGTGTGCACATCAGACGGATTTATTCTGATATTGGACTGATTATGATCTCAGCTCTGGTTTTAGATGTAAAATGGTTATATCGACGTCTTTTATGTGATATTGCTTCCAGACGTGGGCCCACGGTATGGTTTCTTGATGATATCATGGCGAGCAGGGAACTTGACCATTTTGCGCTAGTTATATACTTATTCAAGAAAATCCGGTCGTAACAAATACCAGCAGGCTTTAGATACCTGCTTGACTGCCATTGCCAAACGTGTGAGAATCATTCGAGTTTCCTGAATTTTATGGATTGGTTCTTCCGTTCTTTTCTATATTAAGGTTGTTGACGGAGAAATTTGAATACCAAATACCCTTGACAACCGCCAAGAATATCACTCACTCTGAAACTCAAAATTGACATGTACCCTTGGTTCGTGTACTATTGATCAAGGTTCTACATGCTTTGTACTAAGGAAGATTGGGTTGGAGGTTGGCCTGGGTCAGTTGGCCCCCAAGTTGATCGGGCTGTGCCTTGGTTTGACAGGGTTGGTTTTATTTTTTTAAAATTGTTAAAAAAGTGAAAATTTAAAAAAATTAAAAACATATTTAAAAAATAGGAAAAATAAGAGAATATGACTAAAAATATTTTAATTAATTTTCATTTAAATATTATATTATATTGTTGTTCTATATATTCTATGTACTCTTCTTGTGATATTGTGGAAGAATGCGATACATGAAACATGGACACGTTGATTATACTCATTACTATCTCAGGTTATCGGTCCATGATAAGATATAAATGATACGCCATAGTTATCTTATGTGAACTTTATGAAACTATTGGATGATATTTTATATGATGATTAGATTATTTCATACTTTTTTGGTGAATGTAAGACACCAATAATCTTAATATCGGTAAGATGATACTTAAATTGGTAAATTTTATCATAAAGAATTTTATCGTAATATTTACACTTTATTTTCCTGAGTTCCAACGAAATCATTGTGCAATAGAGCAAAGTCGGATCATTCTTTCTTGAATTGGATCTTTAATAGTTTGAAGAAGACATATTGGTCATTGAATATTAAACTTTAAGAAACTAAGTAAAATATTTCAAAAATTATTAATGAAATGAAAGAAGTAAGACAATTAAGAAAACAAGATTTGAACACTTAAAATAATTAGTACTAACTATTTTTCTACGAACACTAAAAAAATTAACACATAGTAAAAAAAACTCTGAGAGAGCAAGAGAGAGGAGGCATCAGAACTTAAGAGCAAGAGCTATGTTTGTTTTGACTTAATTGGTGCCTAACTCTTAATTGTTTTGACTTGAGAGCAAGAGCAAGAGTTTTGATAAAATATTTGAATATAATAATAACTTCTTTGTAAATCGCTTAATTTTAGATGGTTCAATATATATAGATATATATTAATTTTCGGAGGTGAATAACTAACATTTAATGGCCTGTTTGGTTAGAGTATCAAAAATGATACTATGTTAGTATTGATATTGATATTGATATTTTTAGAAGATGGAGTATCAATATCAAAATTGATAAAAGTTGACACTTATATTACATAACATGTGTTGTTTGCACTACAAATTTTAAAACTGAAACTATTAGCCAAACACTTTGAGGTGATTACCAACAATATCAATTTTAAAATTAATAGTGATAGAGATGTCTAATAGTGTTACCAAACGGGGCATAAAGTAAGATTTTAGATATTCTATTAAAACAAATCAAATGTCACCTTAATTGTTGAAATTATCTTTCTATTAAAAGTTTGGGCATATAGCGTTTCAAGTACACTTTTAAATTTTGGGATAGTTTATTGTTACTTATTAGTAGGGGTGCTCGAGCCGAGCAGGGTTCCGTTCAAACTCGGCTCGATCAATTATTTAATTGTTCGAACTCGACTTGATACTTGGCGAGTTTTTAAAAGTCTTGTTCGAACTCGGCTTGATTCAAACTCGACGAGTTTGAGCTCGGCTCGTCAAACCACTCGTTTATGTAAGTGAGCTAACTTAACTCGAACTCGAATCAAACTCATTTTCGAACTCGAGATTGAACTCGTTTACTTAAAACTCAAGTTCAAACTTGAACTCGATTTAAAGTATGTTTTAAACTACTATTTAGACATAAAAATATAATTTTATATAATATTAATATATATATAATGTATTTATAGTTTAATTATTTAAATGAATAATTAATTGAGTAATTAATCGAATATTTAATTGAGTATTTAATCGAATATTTAAATAAGCTACTTGTGAACTTATCGAGCCGAGTAAGCCTCTGTTCAGACTCGATTCATTTATAAGTCGAGTTTTTATTCTGTTTAAAGTCATTTATTTAATTTAATAAACAATCCGAATCGAGCTTTTAACGAGTCGAGTATCGAATTACTCGTCAAGCCTATTGGTTCTCTCCCCTACTTATTGGTTTGATTTTGAAGGTTGTCATCTATGAACTAACTTCGGTTAGATCTGGCTTGATTGCTAATAGGGTGTTTGGTTGCATGATAATTGAGATTTTTATTTTAATTTTTAAAAATTGTAAGAAAACTTGTTAAAAGAGGTGTTTGACAACCATGACAATTTTATGTTTTGAAAGTGATTTTCTTCTTAAACAAAAAAAGAGGGTTTCACCTCTTTCTTTTTTCTTGTGGTCCCCCACTTTATTTGGTCATTTGCGGTGGTTACTCTTTTTTGTAATCACATCCCTCCAAACATGATAATTTTATGTCATGACTTAGTTAACTTTTTATTTTAATACAATTTTTTATGATGAAAGTGTACAAAAAATTATCATGCAACCAAACACCCCATAAGTTTTTGGTTTTCTAGATATTTTTGGTGGGGAAGGTGGGATGGGATGTAGGGAGCAGATTGTACCAATCAATTTAGATCCTTATCATAACAAAGAGTTTGTGTCAAAAACAAAAAAATCTTGAAAGTAACAAAAATATAAAACCTATATGTTGCCATTATAAACAAAAAACTATTGAAATGCTAGATTTGGACCAATTCTTTATTTTTATGTATTGAAAATTAAACTGTTACATTTTGGGCCTCTTTTATATTTTGTAGAAAAAGAAACACATTTAGTTAATTGATTCTACTTAGTTTATTGTATTCAAATAAAAAATGTACATAACTATATATATCTAATTGATTGTATATAAATCAATATTGCTTGTATTGAGAACCAAATGTACAGGAGAGAAATATATGAAATATAAAAAAATGAGTGAAATAAAAAATAGAGTATGTATTATTGTTGATGAAGTATTGAAGCTTACTGGTGCCACCGAATAAGTGTCAGAGATAAGATTATTTTTGCTAACACGATTATGAATGAGAGGTGATTAATGTAGCCTGTGCTGATGCTCCCCAAATTGGTTTAAGAAATGAGATGAATACAAAATTTGGAAGGATACCAATAACCATATGGTGGAGTATACCGAATGAAAAGAATATATTTATTGAAATATTTCATCCCATACGTTAAAAATAAATGTCATGGATAGGAAAAAGTTCACAAAAATTTCAAATATGAAATGGAAGACAGAGAAAATATCATTGATTTTGTTACTGCCCATGATCTTGTACTAGTAAATATCCATTTTATTAAAAAATTATCTTGTAATAATATTTATAAGTGGATAAAATAAAAGTCAAATCGATTATATTCTTATAATAAATATTAATCATATTCTTATTCCTAACAAATCTTAACGAAGTCAATATATATTTTCTAAAGGAAATATCCTTATCTTGGTAGGAAGCACAGGGAACTTTGCACTTTCCCCTGATTGAAATATCCGTTATCCTGTAACAAGTTTCACAAATCCTGTACACTTATGGCCCGTTTGGTTAGAGTCTTAAATTTGATATTATATCAATATTGATATTGATAATTTTAGAAGTTGGGGTATCAATATCAAAATTGATACAAGTTGACATTTGTATTGCATAATATGTTTTATTTTCACTATAAATTTCAAACTTGATATTACTAACCAAACACTTCTTAGTGATTACAAAGTATATCAATTTTAAAATTGATAGTGATAGAGGTGTCAAATAGTGTTACCAAACAGGGCCTTAGGATGGGGGTGGAACTGCCAACTCCGAGCAGGATCCTGCCAACCAGTAAGTAATAGCCTGTTTTGGATATAGTATATAAACTGATCACCTTAGCACTATTAATTTTGAAAGTGATATTGATGTAAAGTATCAGCAGGTGTTTGACTATTAATATCAATTTTGAAATTTGTATTCCAAACAAGACTTGTTATGTAATATAAATGTCTATCGGCATCAATTCTTATATCGATACCCTATCCTCCGAAAATATCAATATCACAATTGATGAACTATTATTTTTTATACTCTAACCCAACAGGGGGACATAATTTTTTTCCAGCCAGGTGATAGTAAAATAGGTAACCGATTTCGATCGAAGACAAGGGCACCTCTGTTATTTACCTACTTTCGGAGTCCTTTATGTCAGACTGCTGGCATGCATACATTGTTTATTCTGTAAGCTGCATACAGCTAGAGACAACTATGACAAGTTTGCATCACCTCCATGCATACATGTTCCTGCTCTCTTTCTTCTCTTGCAAGACAAGAAAATTCATTTCTTGCTCCTCCCCTGAAGTAAGTTGCCCCATTGCAAATGGTCCTCTCTTGCAAGTTCCCTTCTTGTTGGTACACGGATGGTGCAGTCCAGCAGTAGCCTTGCTTACCTGATTATGTATCCAAGGCCAGATCTGAGCAATGGGCTCTTGAGCCGGTTTCTTGATCCATCATTTTATTGAATGCGATTGAGAGGTAGGTTTTGATCCTGGATTGACATGAGCCAGGGTAATCTGAGCCGCTCCTAGGTTGTGTTTGGTTTGAGTTGTGGAGGAGATTTTGATCATTAAGATCTGTCCTAAGAAGTATTCCATCCAAGTGAACCTTATGGGGTGTTTGGTTGCAAGATAATTTTTTGTACACTTTCATGATAAAAAATTGTATTAAAATAAAAAGTGAACCAACTCATGACATAAAATTATCATGTTTGGAGGGATGTGATTACAAAAAAGAGTAACCACCGCACATGACCAAATAAAGTGGGGGACCACAAGAAAAAAGAAAGAGGTGAGACCCTCTTTTTTTGTTTAAGAAGAAAATCACTTTCAAAACATAAAATTGTCATGGTTGTCAAAAACCTCTTTTAACAAGTTTTCTTACAATTTTTAAAAATTAAAATAAAAACCTCAATTATCATGCAACCAAACACCCCATTACTCTTTCAGTTTTTAGAGGAGATGGATGGGTTTAGATTTTTAGAGAAGGGATGGATAGGTTCACCACTTTTTCTCTCTTTCTCCGTACAGTTTCAAAAGTCACCAGAGGTTGGTTGTGGAGATTATTAATCATTAAATTTTCGTCTTTTTGCTTCTTTTCGTTCTTTCTCCAACAATCCCCAACCAAATGTATTAATTTTTTTTAACGGGTATTGGCTGGAATCAGACAATCCTGACCTCCTCCGGTACATCTATCCTGTAAATCACTTTTCTTTTGATCTGGCTTATAGGGTGTTTGGTTGCATGATAATGGGTGTTCTTATTTTAATTTTTAAAAACGGTAAGAAAATTTGTTAAAAGAGGTGTTTGGTAACCATGATAATTTTATATTTTGAAAGTGATTTTCTTCTTAAACAAAAAAGAGGGTCTCGCCTCTTTCTTTTTTTCTTGTGGTCCCCCACTTTGTTTGGTCATATATGGTAGTTACTCTTTTTTTTATCACATCCCTCCAAACATGATAACTTTATGTCATGAGTTGGTTCACCTTTTATTTTAATATAATTTTTTATCATGAAAATATACAAAAAATTATCATGCAACCAAACACCCTATTAACCAACATCTAACCTCCCTGATTCCACGAGAGGTTGGTAGAATTAGAGTATTTCATTTTCTTGTCTTAACTAACTTCTAAACACATCTCTTATATCTTAATAAATCTCTTATGGGGTGTTTGGTTGCATGATAATTTTTTGTACACTTTCATGATAAAAAATTGTATTAAAATAAAAAGTGAACCAACTCATGACATAAAATTATCATGTTTGGAGGGATGTGATTACAAAAAAGAGTAACTACCACACATGACCAAACAAAGTGGGGGACCACAAGAAAAAAGAAAGCGGTGAGGTCCTCTTTTTTTGTTTAAGAAGAAAATCACTTTCAAAACATAAAATTATCATGGTTGTCAAACACCTCTTTTAACAAGTTTTCTTATAATTTTTAAAAATTAAAATAAAAACCTCAATTATCATGCAACCAAACACCCCATTAAAAATAAATTATATATTTTTTTTCAGATGTAGTCTTTCATAAAGAAAAAGTAATATATATCTTTAAATAAATATTAAGTTCTTCTTGTGACTATCTTTATATTTATCGTGTTTGGTTTGAGTTAAAATATACTTAGAGAATAATCTTGTCATGTGTTTGGTATGATATATGATTATTAATTTAAAATTAATATTTATATATAATACATATGTGATAATGCAAAACATTTACTACATGAGATGACTGTCCTTTGAAAAAAAATAAGAGTAAAATATAACATGTACCAGATGGGGTGACTTACTCCACACTTTATCTTTATTTTTTGGGATAAATTGGATTGAGTTAATCCATGTTAAATCCCATCTTATTTGCAAAACAAATAGGGAATTGAAGATGAACCGGATTTATCCATGATTATCACCCTACCAAACATAGCCTAAAAGTTATTGTCAAACAGTATAATCCAACATAATAAATACATTACTGAGATGTCCACGGGCCCCACACAACTCCAATAATGCGTCAAAGTATCATGAAAAAAAATAAATCTCTGAACTCCCTGGAGACAGGGTCAGTAATATATATATATATATATATATATGAATCAATTATTGACCACCTGGAACTCAAACCAGCCGCATCAACTCGATGACTATACTTCAGAAGGCCAAAAGAAACCTGGAAGAAGGATGAAAGAAAATACATAGTCGGAGATAAAATGGTAGAAGTGCTAGTTGCAAAAGTCAATAAATGAATGATTAATATATACTTTGTTTGCACTGCAAATTTTAAAATTTTAAATGTATTATATAATATACTTTGTTTGCACTGTAAATTTTAAAATTGATACAATTAACCAAACACCTCTTAATGATTCCTATCAATATCAATTTTAAAATTGATAGTGATAGAGATACCTAATAGTGTTACCAAAGAGGACGTAATAGTGTTACCAAACAGGACGTAATGCCCTGTTTGGTTAGAGTTTCATTTTTGGTACTATATCAATATTGATATTAATATTTTCAAATATTAGAGTATCAATATCAAAAGCAATACAAGCTGACACTTGTATTACATAATATGATTTGTTTGCACTACAAATTTTAAAATTGATATAATTAACCAAACACCTCTTAATGATTCCTATCAATATCAATTTTAAAATTGATAGTGATAGAGATACCTAATGCCCTGTTTGGTAACACTATTAGACACCCCTATCACTATTAATTTTAAAATTAATATTGTTGATAATCACCTCAAAGTGTTTGGTTAATAGTATCAATTTTAAAATCTGTAGTGCAAACAACACATGTTATATAATACAAGTGTCAACTTGTACCAATTTTGATATTGATACTCTATATTCTCGAAATATCAATATCAATACTAGTATAGTATCATTTTTGATACTCTAACCAAACAGGCCCTAATAGTGTTACCAAACGGGCCGTAATAGTGTTACCAAACAGGACGTAATTCTTGTTTGGTTAGAGTTTCATTTTTGGTACTATATCAATATTGATATTAATATTTTCAAATGTTAGAGTATCAATATCAAAAGCAATACAAGCTGACACTTGTATTACATAATATGATTTGTTTGCACTACAAATTTTAAAATTGATACAATTAGCCAAACACCTCTTAATGGTTCCTATCAATATCAATTTTAAAATTGATAGTGATAGAGGTACCTAAAGTGTTACCAAACAGGTAGTAAAACATCAAAATCAAAATTAATATTATTAACTGTTTAGGTGTTTGGTGATTTAGGTGGTGCCATGTCAATACCATGAAGTTCTTCTGCATGGTGAGAAGTAGGCGTGTGAAGCACGCAATAAGATTAGTATATATTGCTCTCCCCGACTAATGACCAGTGATGCTTAGGTTTGATTTCGTGTATATCCTTCCAATCTTTATATCATCGGATGATTATACTTGACATTTTGTTATTTTAATTTTTAAAATAGGTTTTTTCATAACCTTTTTTTTGGCAATTTTGACAGATTTCAGAAAGCTCTTCTTGCCGATGAGTTCAATACTACTTTCTACTTTCAAAAAAAAAAAAATACTGCTTTCTCTACTATCGGTCTACAATTTTGATTTGTTCAACTACGCCTTTTATCCTATCTTGATAAAAGGAAGCTTTTGCTTCTCTCTCTCTCTCTCTCTCTCTCTCTCTCTCTCTCTCTCTCTCTCTCTCTCTCTCTATATATATATATATATATATATACACACCCCTGACTCTATTTGCACGTCTATCTCCCGAAGGTAAGTATCATAATGTTTTCATTAGGTTGTTGAGAGTTAGGGTCCGTTTGGTACAATGTAAAAGTAAAATCAAAGACAACACTATTCAATGTATTGAGTTTCCGAGGAAATCAATATCACGTGTTGTTGTTTGGTTGAATGTACGAGCAACTTGCAGAAAACATGATAAGGAATGTTTAGTTATAAGTTAATTTTTTTTTGATTTGTGGTTTGTCATCTTATGACATCACACATGCATAATGTAAATTTTTATCAAGTTATTTTTATCATTAGATTAATTTAAAAAGATAACTAAATGTGTTGTAAAATAAATTTTATTTAAAAATTTTAATTTTTTAAATTTGATAAATATATGTAATAGAACAGCATATTTATTTTGATTATATTCAAGAAGGCGATGTAGTTCATGCATAAAATTGATTAAATTTGTTATAATGTTATATTTTTTATTTTAATATACTTATTTTTAATTATATGTTTAATTTATTACTTATTTATTAATAAACTATGTTTAAAATGTTTTTATTTATTTAAAGACTTGTGATTTATTTTAAAACAGATTTTAATAAATTATAAAAATAATTTCCCAAAAGAATCTTTCGATGTCTGTAATAAGTTGACGTACAAGTATATAATAAATTTTTATATGATAAAATAAAATTTATATTTACTGATATACATTTTTAATTGATAATATCTAATTTTAAAAAATTATCCAATAAAATAAAATTTCATATTTATACAAATGTTCGAGATCTCACGGACTAAACCCGGAGAACGGCATCTGTCATCCTGCAGCGGATGCCAAAATCAGAGCATTACCAAGTCAATCTGTAATTGATTTTACATGACTCTTATTTTACCGGTAACCAAACAGGTGTATTGATGATATTTTCGGGAAAACTTGCTCCTGCGGCATGCTTTCTGTGCAAGGACTCTAATGGGGTGTTTGGCAGCATGATAATTTTTTGTACACTTTCATGATAAAAAATTTTATTAAAATAAAAAGTGAACCAACTCATGACATAAAATCATCATGTTTGGAGGGATGCGATAACAAAAAAGAGTTACTATCATTCATGACCAAACAAAGTGGGAGAACACAAGAAAAAAGAAAGAGGTGAGATCCTCTTTTTTTTGTTTAAGAAGAAAATTACTTTCAAAACATAAAATTGTCAAAGTTGCCAAACACCTCTTTTAACAATTTTTTTTACAATTTTTAAAAATTAAAATAAAAGCTTCTATTATCACGCAACCAAACACCCCATAAGTTAATTATATAACAAAAAGTTATATTTCTCCACAAAATACAAACAAAATGTTAATACCGTGAATGACTAACAAATCTGTTTCAACACACAGTAGATATGCAGTTATATATATATATATATAACTTAAGGGGGTGTTTGGTTGCATGATAAATTTCTGTACACTTTCATGATAAAAAATTATATTAAAATAAAAAGTGAACCAACTCATGACATAAAATTATCATGTTTGGATGGATGTGAAAACAAAAAAGAGTTACTATCATTCATGACCAAACAAAGTGGGGGACCACAAAAAAGAAAGAAAGAGGTGAGACACTCTTTTTTTTGTTTAAGAAGAAAATCACTTTCAAAACATAAAATTGTCAAAGTTGTCAAATACCTTTTTTTAACAAGTTTTCTTACCATTTTTAAAAATGAAAACAAAAACTTTCATTATCATGAAACCAAACACCTCATAATAATCCCAGTTGAGTATCAACCATATCTCTTTATTTACCATAGAAATATGAGAGAGAGAGAGAGAGAGAGAGAGAGAGAGAGAGAGAGAGAGAGAGAGAGAGAGAGAGAGAGAGAGAGAGAGAGAGAGAGAGAGAGAGAGAGAGAGAGAGAGAGAGACCTAGAAAAGGTTTTTGAACATTTGCTATCCAATATGATTGGTTAGAATTATAAAATTTTAGTAAAACTAGATATTAAGTAGAGTTATAAAATGATGGAAGTATTAACAGATCATCATTTTCGTTTTAGATGGGAGGGATATAAAAGCCCTTTAAGTATGCTGAAGCTGTTGCTCTTCCTTTACCTTCACTCAGGTGCTGTATAGGGTTACAGGATATATTATTTCTATCTTTAACCTTGTATATAGTTGATATAAGTGATGATAAAAATGAGGTACTGCACATTATATAAAAATAAAGATTGGAGATAAAAAAATATATAAAAAGAGGTCCTTTTATTCCAAATTTACATGGACTATGGCATCTCGCAAAATCAACCCCAAGCTATGATCAATCTTTTTTATTTGTATTCCTAACTAAATTCTCCTCCCTTTTGATATTTTATTACAAACACAGGGAATAGATGGATAGACTAATTTCAAGGACTAATACATAAATATCCGAATCATCTTTTTTCTCGGAAATTTCTGAATTAACTAACTTGACAAGCTTGGGCACCCAACCTTCTGCAAAATGATTGTAAAAACAAATGGGTTTATAAATAAATTATTTCGAAGGCTACGCGATCTATGTACAAATACGCATAAATAAATAAATATATTTATATGTATGTGTGTGTGTGTCTACCAGTATTATTTTATTTGTGTCTGCCAGTATTATTTTATTAAATTGTTTATTTGTAAAAAAAATAATCCATGTTAGTACGGAGATGATGCATACAAGCAAACAAGATGAATATCAAATTCGCCCAACTTTTGCCCGCCATCGTCGTTGGCGACGAAACCCCGTCGGTCCCTATATATATGACGAGCGGCGGAGGCACAGAAGCCTGCAGCCACGAGCCAGAGCGCAGAAGATCGAGTCCGGATCGAGAGATTGATCGATAGATGGGGAGCTCCTCGTCGATGCTAACGCAGTACGACATCGAGGAGGTGCAGGAGCACTGCAACTACATCTGTGAGTACGCGCCACCTCCGTATATATGCTACACCATTTCTCGTTGGCGTTCCCCGGATTAGTTTTCTGGTGTTTGTGCGTGCAGTTTCGCAGCAGGAGATTGTGGCGCTGTACAAGAGGTTCTGCCAACTGGACCGCAACTCCAAGGGTTTTATCTCCGCCGACGAGCTCCTCTCCATCCCCGAGTTCTCTGTCAATCCCCTCTCCCAGGTTAGTCTTCCATCATATAGTTGGCGTCCCATTCCTGCATTGCATTGGGATTTTGTTGTATTCTTGGTCGGGAACTTAGGTGTCAGTTTCCGTCTACATTGTCTAGAATGGAATAACACAGGCGGAGAACAAACGTCTTAAGCTAATTCTTGGTGTGAAGTCTCCCCTCCGTGAGGTATAAAATACTCGTCAAATGCTGGATGCCATATGAACTTTTCGTGAGACCGTGACTGTCGATCTGAGGTTAGATTTACTAGTCCGTGTAGAGATGATAGACGGCCGATATATTGAAACATGATGAAACCTTGACACATGTGTAGATTATATGTTCATTTTAAAATTTTAATTGCGCCTGCACAAGTTCGTACATTTTTTGGAAGCGGACTCCAAAACTGAGCATCAAAATTAGCATCTAGCATTAAGGTAGAACCAGAATACAAAAGATACTAAAAAGACAGAGAAAAGGCCAAGGTGTCTACTAAGACAGTTGGTGCCAAACAAGCTGGGAACATAGAGGGAAACACAGAGAGAGGTCAAACAGCAGTATGCATATATCAACTTAGTTCACAGGTATTGAAGTGCTAGCCTAGGCATTTCCTAGTTGCTATCTGGGCAACAAGTTGCCAATCAGTCTACAACGTGCTGGGGCACCTTCACTTCACACTGGAAAGCAAGGTCCTCGTCTAGGCATGCTAGATGGACAAGGCATTGCCTAGTCACCGCTTAATCAACTTAGCCCAAATATCTTTCACTGCTATAATTAATCATTGTTTACACTTTATTTCAGTATTAAACTAATTTTTACAATCTAATTAATTGATTAGTCAAGAAAATGACTATTTGCACATTTGCCAGTTAATCATTCTTTATTTGTCATGTCACTATTCGTTTCTATTATTGCTGATTTATATGTTTATCATATACTTAGCATTTACTCAGATAGTTATAATATATACATATTATCTACTTTTAGTTTTGAAATTAGTTTTTAATCACCACTTGAACAGCCATCTTAGCTCTCCAATTCTTCAGGAAAGCTTGTTCACTTTGATGCATGACAACTACGATACTTATGGCCACTTGCAAAAGCAGGCATATGCATATTGTTGTTTGTAATGATAATAATGGATAACGTCGTGGCCATTTGAGTTCATTTGTGTATCATGAGGCTAAAAAGCAACCCGATCTACTGGTTGAGGCCTGGAGGCTCCGAGAGCCCTTTCAAGAGTTCCACTCTCCAAGATGCAAGGACGTTGCTGGTACTACCAAAAAGGAATCCATATTATGGACGAGACGCTCAATTCAAGGCATCAAAATGGTTGGACATGTAACGTGGAAAGACACTATTTTATGGACCAGACAGGTAGAATGGGGACTAGGTTGAGATTGGTGCTCAGCTGCACTGTGTTTATTCCACCTGAAGTTCCTTCATTCTTGTCCGTTGAGATTGATGCTCAGCTGCACCATGCTGATATTACTGCACTTTGTCTGCCCGTTGCTCTGTTAGCCCTCACTGCCTCAATAAAGCACCCAAACCACCTACTTAAGTGTTAAAGTGCCTCAAAGCAGATTGCTTTGATCCTTCAGTCAAATGAATGTTGACTATATTCCTCCCATAGGCATCAGCCCTAGTACCTTTGCTGTCATTTGCCACTGTCTTTGTTCACCATTGCTACCATTGCCTTTGTTCATTGCAGCTACCTGCTGTCTTTACTATAACTTTTGTTGTACTACCGATGTCATCGGCTGGTTTTACTCACTGCTAACAGACAAGATTCTCTTTCTCACCCTTGGTCTCTTCACCAAGAAATGCCAATATTCTTGCAAGACCGAGCTGGGGAAGATACCCTATAGCAGTGGAGATGACTGCTGGTGGATGGCAGTTGGAAGATAGTTGTGCCGAGCGGCTTTTCTCCATGAAGGCAATGCAGCCACTAGTCTAGATTCTTGGACCCAAAGGGCAGCCTAGAAGGCATGGATCTGCAACTTGACCTGTGGATCTGGGTTTTCTGGATGTATCCTGTGTCCAAAAACCAGAGAGACCATCTTCCCCGCCTGATAGTAAGGGAAGATGGTCCCAGCCTAATAGTAAGGGAAGATGGTCCCAACCAGTGTTGCTACCCTTTGCAGCAGCTCCAGCAGTTCCTCTTGGGACCCTTGGATCTTGGCTGCCTGCTGAGACTGATAGTCTCATGAGATTTAGCTGATATTTCATTCCATGCTCTCCACTTTATTCAAACCCTCTACATTTTTTCTTCTTCACTCTCTACCTGTTTCTTTCCCTAGCCTTCTCTCTTTCCCTGTCACCCTCATTATCACCAAAGTTTTCCTTTTTTTTTCCTCCTTTCCAGCCCCCCTTTCTTTCTCTATTTCAATATTCTCTATCTTTCTTTGGCTTACCTTTTGTTTATTTTAGTTAATTTTAAGCTTATTTCTTATGATGAAAAAGATTTTTTTTCTTCGTCACCAAACTTAATGATCTATTTAGGTTGAGTACAAAAACAGTTTTCTTCTGTATATGTATATAAACTTTATATTACATTGAGTGTCCAGTTGTATTAATAATCGATATATAGATTCTATCATCTTGGGTCATCTGACGATAGCTCTTAAGCAATGTTTAAGCAAGCACTTTCTCTCTTAAGTTGATAACAAGCACTTGGTTGCCTTGGTGTCTTGTCACTTTGATGACTTTGTTTGTCCATTTGTCTCTCTATTTATTAATCTTTATATATATGTGTGTGTATCTGTTATTATAAAACATTGTGTAAATGAAATTGTTTTTATTTTCCTTTACTATATATATGCTTTTATTTTTATTTCATGTTCTTATATTGCTTTCTGTCATTTTGGTTTTAATGAAATTGTGGCGGTCTAGTCATCTTCAAAAAATTTGTGTAAACTGCAATTGTTTTGCTTGCAGAGACTGTTGAAAATTTTGGATGGACTGAACTTCAAAGACTTCATTTCCTTTCTCTCGGCATTTAGTGTTTTTGCCCCTCTTCAGCAAAAGATTGAGCGTAAGATTCTCCTATTTCTTTTTTGTGCAGTCCTATTATCTGCTTCTTTCTTGGATTAGATCATTCATGGTTGGTAACCATCATCTATAGTCATTTTCAAGGTATACGACCTGGATGGAAAAGGAAAAGTGTCATTTGATGATGTATTACAAGTGTTGAAGGACTTGACAGGGCCATTCATCTCAGAGAAACAGAGAGAGGTATAATTTCTTTATGTAATATTTTTTATGTCTACAAATTCTGCTCTGATATGTGAGATTTAAGTTTAATGGGTAGCAATTTTGTGGCAGGTTAAATATTTAATTTGTTTTTATAGAAAGATTTAGATTCACCACTAAAGCTAGCTATCTTACACTTAAAAGGTGTTGTCTAATACAGATCAACAGAAATCACATCTTGTCTATCCATATTTTCAGGAATGACCAATCCTGAATCCAGATTGGGGTCAGCTGATCCAACCGAAGGGGGGAGGCCAATCCCAGTTTGAGCTTCAGCCTGTATCAAGCTAAATCTGCTAGTTCTTGACTGGGATCGGCGAATCCAGGTTGCTGACCTGGTTGAATAGGTTCATCCTGGCTGAAATCAGCCTTGATTGGTCGATACTTGACTCTAGAGTCTGGCCGAGTCAGATCAAGTTAAGCAGGGATCGCCCAACTCTTGGACAATCCTGGGCTTCCAATAGATCAGCCAATCCAGCCGATCTGAACACCCTGGCCATTCCTGACCTAGAATTCCTTGAGTCCATCAGTTTGATTCTATTTCCTCTGACTCTCTGAGTGAGCACTTAGTTCTGGGTTTTCTTAAACTGATGCCATGAAAAACTACATTCAAGATAACTCCATTTGATAGAACCATAATCTGCTCCTAATTTGATGGTTTAACTTGTGTCGTCAATGACTATGATATGCTTCCTCTTCTTTCTTTTGAAACCTTTCTCTTGCTGCTTCATGTTATAAGTTTTGTTTTTAAGGACTGGTTGGATTTAGACAAGACGACATTGAACATTAAGGCAGAATCATGCTCATAGTGAATCTCATGCTGTTTTTGAGGTTGTTTGATCAAAATTTCAAGCACTTCTTTTATATTTAGTTTGGAGGCATTTTTTAATATCATGATAAGCTTGAAAATGATCTAGTTTGTATTTTATAATTTTATATATAAATCCTGATGCACTAAAAAATAACTATGAATAAGCTAGCTTCATCACATGTTTGTTGATACTATATAAAGTGCTAGTTACATGACACGTAATTGCTGTTATGACTAGGTTAATAAAAGAGAAACTTAGATGCATATCCATATTTAAAGCAAACAAATGTGGACAAATATGACTAACTACTTGTGCATGCCTTCACCTTATTTTTCATATTTACATTCTTCTCATATAGTCATCTTCATGTGCACTCTTTTCTGCCATCTGCCTCAGCATTGTTGGCTATACAAGTTCCGAATTGTCTTTTTCCATATCCATTTTTCAGGGCTATGTTTATCTGTATTTGGATACAAGGACTATCCTTAAACCATTAGTTAAGCTAATTGCTGTAAATGGGTTGAAATGGTTACCGTTGACCTCCCTATTTAGAGCCAAGTAATCTACTTTTAAGCTTTCAGTTATTGACCCGACCTGACAGAACCCTAATTATTATCAACTGATGTGCATTAACATATATGATGGCTGGTGTCTTCTGTCATTTATGTAATTTATGTCTTCCAGTCTCATGTATTCATACTTTACTGAGCTTAGAAGTACTTTGGTATCCAAACTTCGGCATGCACTGCAAGGAGCTCTTTGTCAATGTCAAAGCTTCTTGAGGTGATGTCATTTAACGAAGATGCCAAGTAGATTATGGGCTCCAAGACCACCGATGACAAAATTATTATGGCTGCATATATAATTTCAAGCTTCTACTTAGACATTTCACACATTGAAATGACTTCAGTTTATTCTTTCAGCTGCTAAACCCTGTCAGGACATGTTACATTTCCTCTTGGGCAGCTCTCTGAATATGAGGCATAATAATAGTATCAGCTTTGTTCAGATTAATGCATTTGGGGAGATCGGATGATGAATTTTGAACGGATTATCTGCTTCTATGTTTTTTCTTTTTCAGCAAGTGTTGAGGGATGTGTTTGAAGAGGCTGGCTACAGGAGGGATAGCTGTCTGTCGGTAGCTGACTTTATAAAGGTATCAGTTCAGCCATCCACTTCGAGTGACATGAAAAATCTATACTGGTAAAGTGATAATAATGAGAGCTAATAATTATAAGCTATAACAGTTAAATACAAGGGTCACAGCTACATTTACTTGGTATTTTGGAAAGGTCTGTAGGTTTTTAAAAGACACCGGAGGTCCATATTTAGTATAGTGTCACATATTTTCTATGTCTAGTACCAAGAATAACACAAGATATCTCTTGTTTTGTCTGGTAGGTTTTGGTAGAATCTGAAATCATCCAGTTGTGTTGCCATTAGGGATGCAAATGGATCTCATGACTCCAAAATTCTGGTTTGATTTTAGTAAGACTTATTGGATTCGGAACTCATTTTTTTATCCTATATGCTATCGGAATCGTAAGAATTGGAATCAGTCAATTTTTACAAGTTTTCCCAATTTTGATAAAATTACAATATATATTTAAGTTGTAATTTTATAATGAAATAAAAGTAGACACTTTAAAAATTATGATACATAAAGTGACAAAACGTAATAATTAAAGTTTAAAGTTATCATATCAAAATTTGGGTAGTTGTATGAGATTTATTAGCTTATTTTTTAAGTAAAAGTTAAAATATGGTTTATGTTTCAGAATTTATCAAATTATGTTGTGTGAATCAGAACAAAATCAGAATATCATGATTTCAACTTAATCAGAATCAAAATCCGAACTTAACCCTGATCAGAATTAGAATCAGAAACAGACAATTCTCTTAATGAATTTGACCCGTTTGCAGTCCAAACTGTCATTCTTGCGGAATATGGGAAAACATTAAGAGAAAGGAACAAGCCTGGTTATAGCGCTTATGCAGACTTCAATAAACTAGCTAACTGGATTGTGCTTGAATTTTCAATTGCAGATCAAATCACGTAAAGGTTGAAATGAGCCCCAACAATACAAATACTTCATGTGCAAGAAAGAGAGTAAGGGGGAACAGAGGGGCATATAAATTGTTTTGATTGTTGTCTTTGGGTTTAGTTGTCTGTTTCATAGTGGGTGTGTTCCTTAGGAATTTGTCTCAGTTATGCTGTCATATCTCCAGCAACCATCTGATCAAAAGATAAAATAATCGCTTTTGGTATCTCATTAAGTGTTGTTCACCTTCTTTAGTTGTATTAGACATTTTCATTTGGTTTTTTTATTGGGGGAGGGAAGTAAGAATGAGTGCTTGACTAGCCACAACTTGCTGGTCAATGTAGCTATGTGCTTAATCCATTGATAGAAAGCATGAAGGAACAAAAATAGTTAAATCTTATTTTATTTTAAGGTGACTAATCCAGGCAGCAGCTCATATATTGTGGAAAGCACGACAAAAGCTGGCTCTATAGGCCCATAAAGGGAGCAGAAATGAAAAGCACTGGCAAATGAAAACAAAATCAGGTCTTTTGACGACTGAGTGTATGCAAAAGAAAACTAGGCGTTCCACAGGTTTCCAACTCACGAGCACGTCCAACTTGCATACATGTAGATAGTTTTCGTATAGGTATAGAAGTGAACAACATTAGATCACAGCGTTTGTCCCTTGCTTACTCTCATGCTTCCATGGTAATCTTGGACTGCAAATTTTCTGATAGAAGGCTGTGAATGAACCATGCATGCCATTTATAGGAGTGATGGCAAGACCCCTAAACTTTGTGTAGAGTCATGATTCCTCGGGGTGCCCCATTCAGGCCTTGATGAATGGATGTTTTGGAGAGCAAATGAAGGACTCGTTCAGGATTACGAAGCAGAAAGAAGATTGCTGCTCCTGCTTCGGGAGTGAACCTCATTTCAGCTTCTGATCCACAGACTGCTGGGGGATTTTTTGGACGCTCTGCCCATTGGGAACCAAGGGCCTTGAAGATGTTGACCTGATGTAGCTAGGATGAGCACATATTTGGTGAGGGGCAGTGATGTCTAATTTCTTGGTGGCTTTGCTGCTGAAATGACTGGACAGCATTGCGGTGAAGCAAGGCACTGACCATTGAGGACCAAGATGTTTCATGGCTCCATTTTAAGGACATGCATTTTGTTGCTTTTCTGCCATTATTATACTGATGCCTGATGAGACTGTCAACCTCAATTAAGGTGTTGACTGTTGACATTTTCCTGGTGGTATACTGGTCTGCCTCACGGTGAGGAGATTTGGACTGGTAGGAGCATGGCGAGAGACCATGCTAGATGCGTGGGGATGGGTTTTTTGACGTACTAATCCTACCCAGTGACCAGCCCCAAATATACGCTCTCAGTTTTTGTACGTAGGATGCCCTTTTATTTTTCTGCTCTTTTCTCCAGAGCATTGATTGCAGAACGGATAGATACCCACGATCCAGTTTTGGCCGAAACACCTGATCCAAGCCAAAGTCCCATCCAAATCGGGATCGATTAGACTTCATCGGATGTAGCATATCGGGGTCTGATGGACCCGATATGCTTGGATCGGATCCACCATGTTCTTCCCTGGCTGACAGGACGGGGAAGAAGGCTGCCGCAGTATGCTGGATTCTGGCGTCAGTCCAACCCCAGGAGGGCCTAATCAAATCAGAATTGTTCGAGGAATTAAGATCTCTGGTTTTTAAACAAATTTTTAAAATTTTTCTGTCCTTTTATAAACCGTCCTGGGCCGATTCCAGATCAGTTTTTATTTCATGAAATCGTTTGATTTTGTGGAATGGAATCGACACCTGCCGTTCTAGTGACAGATTCCGATTATATAATGATTGTTCCAAAGAAGATACGGAAGAATATAGAGCTTCCTTTCGCATACTATGGCGTGTTCTTTTTAGATTAAAATTAAACTGATGTTTTTCATTTCTTCAGATCCTTGGGAGTCCCAACTTGAAGATAGAGGTTGAAGTCCCGATCGACTAGATTCTTCAATTGTCGATCGGTATATGTGTATAGCAGAAGTTCATCAGTGGAGCACAGAACAAGCGTCACTGTTACGAGCCCCCCCTCGTTTCCACGCACATAAAGTGCCCTTGATTTCTGGGCGAATGTTGTTCCTTTCCGACTAAATAACGTGTGACTGTCCCACAGTTCATCGTTGCTCTCATCCTTCGCAGGTTGCACCGGCTAGGCCAAATTAGCTCTCGATAATTTGGCTGACTAATTATTGATATATCGAAAGAGCACAAGAAGAAGCACATCTCTGGTAGTGCATGAGAGGATGTTTACTAAATGAGATTATCATTTAGTAATAGTTAAAAATAGACAAAATAAAAAGTTAAATCGACTCTGTTCTTTCATGAAAGACTATTCTATTCTTTTCATGGGTTGTAAAATAAATGATTGAAAGTTTGGAGTAGAAGCTGATTCTAGGTGGATAAATATAGCTCCCAACAGTATAGATATTACTAAAAGATACTTGGAGAGTTTAGAGAACCGATTAAAGGAAGTAAAAAAGATAATAAAAATAAAAATACTGATATAAAATATCATCAAGTGTGATAAGAACAAAGTTTATGAAAAATATAAGATAGCGAAAATAAAACAAAAAAGATTATTAAGTGAATAAGATGATATTTTTGGGGATAATTGATGGTTTCTATGATAGTTTTCTAGAACTCGAGAGAGAAGACAATGAATAAATCCCACTATCTTTCTCTCCTTTAAAAATGTAAACTTAATCATTACATTCTGGTAGTTTGAAAGGGTCAAGATGCATTTTAATAAGTTTGTATGTCGTTAGAAATTGTAACAATTAAAATTTTCTCGTTGCACAATTGAACGCAACTCAATTATGATCTTACAACCTAAAATTATAGCTTTTGAGATTGAAGAGCGCAAAAAATACAAGTGAACCTTGTTATGTATCAAGCATACGGGACTATACCCCCTTTTTAAACCCTCAATTTCACTCACTAACAAGGGTGGAAACAAAAGGCAAGATAATAAAAATTTATAATAAGATTATTGTTTGACTCTCTGTCTTTCTCTGAATCCATCTTACAAATCTCAAAATTATAGTATTAAATTTGAATGGCTCATAAAATATAATTAAACCTTGTTGTATATCAAGGATGAGACTGCGCCCACCCACTTTTTCAATAGATGGTCGACCAATCAGGCTCAAGGCTGAACAGCATTTAAGGGTCACATAACACATCCAGATGTGTAGCGGGAGATATTCCCGGCGACATTCATTTATCATTTTACTTGTATTCGTGACTATTTAGGTGTTGTTTGATTGAGCTGATCACACCTCTAACATCTGATTCGGTCAGATGTCAGAGGTTGGGCACTGTTTGGTGAATGGTTTGAGCATGCCTCTGAATGACCTCCAGATGATGTCTAAAACTGCTCTGAATAATTAAAGTCTCTGCAACTAACTCTCTTTTTTTTTCCATTCAGAGGTGTTATCAAAATGGTATTCACACATCTGAAACGTATCCAGATCATCTCTAGAAAATAACATTTAAAATAGCATCATGTTATTTAATATTGTTTTGATATCATGCCTAAGTTTTCAACTTTCTCTGTGTTTTTTTTATTTAACTATTTGAGCAATTTATCATATAGCACTAATCGTTTTTGAAAATTATATCCTTACTTAAAATAGTTCGAGAAAAACTTATTTTTCTACACATTTAAATCTATTTATTTATCGTAATGTTTTATAAAAATATTTGCATATTAATTTTTTTATGCTTGGGTTCAGGTCAGACTCATTCTATGCTCATGAATGTTGATTATATTTCATACTGTTTGCGTAGGTGACCTTAAGACTTGATGTGAAATTATTATAATCAGAAGAAGTTGATTTAGATATTTTATCAACCAAAACTTATCACTTATATCTTATTTAAATTTAACATCTTTTACCATCAATTAAGAGGAGGTTAGAGGTGAAATTAAGAGTATAAATTTTGGGATTAAGCCAAAATAGACGGAACCTGGCCTTTTGACATAGGCTAGTTAATAATGTGGTATTTTTCAAGTCGATCTCATAAGATCAAAACGGGATGTCCCTTGAGTATGCTGCATTTTGCATTTCGGTCGTGTCCCCTCGATGGAACCATCATGTGAAAATCATATGAATGCTGGTGGGATAATTTGACTACAAGACATGTTGATGTTGGAGATCGATCCACGGTGGACAGTGTATCCGATAAAAGTCCTCTAGATAGAGAGGCGGTGTGAAGGATCCGAGAAAGGATGTGTTAGAATATTTATTCATCATAACTAAAATAAAGACTGTTGGTATTATTATTGAGTCTTATCCGTCCCCTAGTCTTAGGTGGCGTTTGATTAGACTTAATCTGAAAATCTAACCTCTTAATTTCATCTCTAATATCTTAACATGTGGTAAAAAAAGTACTTAACTTTATTAAGATATAAGTGATAAGTATGTTTGACAAAACATCTAAATCAACATCTAATTAGACTAATTTTATATTAAACTTTTGGATCACGTGTGCACGTGTTCATAAAAATATAAAAAATTTAAAATTTGAACGTAACATTTAAATTTTATTATATAACAAGTCAAAATATATTTTAATAAATTTTTTTATAAAAATTATATTATAGTAAAAACTTAATAGAATGAGTACTATTTAAACAAGAGCTAAATATATACAAATTTAATATATATAATATTTACACGGAACATTATGAGAAATACATAAATTTAAATATATATAAATATATGTTTTCTCAAACTAATTTAACGATATATATTTTTATTAATGAGTTAGGTAATAAAATTTGTATTACTAATAAAATTTGATATATTGTCTTTAGATTTTTTATTTCTCCTTTTAACATACATATATCTTACTTAAATAATTTTAATATTTTAAACTTATTCTAAATAAAAGGATAAGGTGACAGTTTGATTTAATTTAATTTGAAAAAATTAAACTATTAATTTAAAATTTTATTTTTAAATAAGTGGGAAAAATATTTAATTTTATTAACATATAAGTGATTTATTTTGTTTGACACAATTTCTTTTGGTAATAATCATAAAATAAAATTTTAATAAATTTTATTGTAAAATCATATGTTTATATCAAAATTTTAATTTACTATACAATCATTTTTATTAAAAATAAATTAAATTTATTTTTAAAGCAAATATGTGCACAAGGCGTAACACCAACGTTAGATTTGAATATTCAAATGAAAAAGTTAATCACTCACGTGCATGTCTTTGCACACAGCATGTGAGCAGAGAAACGTCTGAAGTAAACAAAGCTACATGTCAAGACTGAACCGTTCAGACCATTTTTCATATATCAGATGTTCGGTCAGACCTTAGCTCAGACATTTTGTCAAACAACATAAAATATCTGAAATCTGACCGAATCAGATTTCAGACGTTCATTCAACGTCATCAAACGCAGCATTTGTCTCTCTCGTACAGTCGTACTCACATAAAAAGTCTATGAGTTCCCCCATCAATTTCAAAGTTGAATGTTAGACACAAGGAGAAAAGACCCCGTACTCGCTGGATCCTGTGTAATTTGAGAGAGTTGTTTTGTATGGATCACTTTCAATGGATTCAGGAACACTTAAACGTAAATCCAACAGGATGCTCTCGTGAGAATGTGCCGATAGACATTTCTTGCTAACATGCAACCATTGTCCTAATCTTCCTCAACTATTTTGGTTTCCACATTTTGTTCTGTTGCGAAGAACATGAGGTTCGTGATTTTGCCTATTCGGTATTCTGCATAACTATTTAAAAATGTACGATTTAGATGAATATTATGAGGTTTGAATTTGTTCTATTTGCGAAAGATCATTCCTTGTAAATATAAGAATATCTCTCTAATTTATATTTCTTCTACGATTAGTAAATTCTCTATTCTCCTTGTGGATGTAAAAAGAAAACATCATCTCTTTGAACCACATAAATCTAGTATCCTTTGTGGTTTGCTTGTTTGAATGCAGTCGATTCATATTATTCTTGGCTACATAAGTTACTTGTCAGGTTACATGTTTGTTTTGCTACGAGAGTGTTTAGATGTTCCGTCTGCTAACATTTGGTATCAAAGTCAGGTTGGTTGTTTATGTGATTCTGTCAAGTTTTAAGTGTTGAAAAATATCTACAAGATTTGATATTGAGAAATTCGACTTGAACATTAACTTTAATTTATGAAAAATCAAGATGAAAGTCTTGTAAACCCATCAAAGGCTACAAGAAACTCTACTCGTGAAGACGAAGATGCCGATCACTAAATCAGACAACGAGAAGCAAGCATTAGATGAGAAAGTTCTTACTTCAATTCAATTATGTTTGTCAAATGAAGTTTAACGAGAGGAAATTCACGAAAATAATAACGGATGAGTTGTGATTAATTTATCATATGACTAAGTCTCTTACTAGCAAACTATATGTGAAACAACATCTTTTGATATTCAAGATGGTAAAAAATATCTTTATTAAATTACATCTTAAAGAATTCAATTCTATTTTGATATATTTGAAAAGTAATGATGTGAAGTTAAAAGAAGAAGATCAAGTTTTGTTCATGCTTGGTTCTCTACCACTATCATATAAGACTTTTCGAGAATTTATATTATACAATAGATATTCTATTTCCAATGAAGATGTAAAATCTCATTTATTTTCAAAAGAATTGATGGATAAGAATATGATTAGTGACAATTTAGGATGACAACATTATGAAAGTCTTATTGCCAAAGATAGATAAAAAGAGAAAAATCATTTGGTGGTAATGAAAGAAAATTTAGTTCAGGTCAAAGCCAAAGGGTAAAGATAATAGGTGTTGCTATCGCAAAGAAAAAGAACACTGAAAAGTTAACTATCCAAGTTGAAAGACAAATCTAAAAGAAAAGAAAATAAGCTAACTTGAAATTAGTGTGGTTTCTAATTCCGAGAAGAGGATGTTCTCACCATCTCTTCAAGTATGGATTCTTGATTATAAAATTTTTTATCATGTGTCCACACATAAACTGATTCCTTAAAGTTTTATGATGGGGTAGAGTTTTGATGGATAATAACATTGAGTATAGAACTATTGGGATAGAAAATATTAAAATCAAAATATTTGATGTTAGAATTTTGGCAAAAGTCAACATGTCTAAAAAATGAGAAAGAGTCTTATATCTCTTGATGCCCTTGATTCTAAATGCACTTTTAATGGTGCTAATAGCATATTAAAAGAGACACGAGATGCCTTGGTTGTTATGAAGGGGGAGAAGACAGATTCTTTAAATAAATTGTTTGATAAGACTGTTACAGGTGATCTTACTTTGTTATGATATGTTATGCATATTAATGAGAGAGGATTGCTTGAATTACACAATAGAAAGTTGTAGGATATTTAATCTTATAAACTTGCATTTTGTTAATCTTGTGTTATTGACAAAAACATAGTTAAATTTGTTACTTCTAGCACCAAGAGTTAAAATATTCTTAAGTATGTTCACTTTGACATTTATGGTGTATTACTAATTACTTTTTATGGTGGAACTTGATATTTTGTCACTTTTATGAATGATTTCTCTAGAAAAGTTAGGGTTTACTTCTTGAACTTTAAGTCAGAGGAGTTCGAGATGTTTACAAGCTAGAGACCAAAGTTGAAAAAGACAGGTAAATACGTGAAAATTCTATGAGAGGTTGGTAGAATTAGAGTATTTCATTTTTTTGTCTTAACTAACTTCTAAACATATCTCTTATATCTTAATAAATCTCTTAAAAATAAATTATATGTATATTTTTTTCGGATGTAGTCTTTCATAAAGAAAAAGTAATATATATCTTTAAATAAATACTAAGTTACTTCTTGTGACTATCTTTATCTTTATCGTGTTTGGTTTGAGTTAAAAATATACTTAGAGGATAATCTTGTCATGTGTTTGGTATGATATATGATTATTAATTTAAAATTAATATTTATATATATAAATTATTTGACTGTTAATATAAACTCTGAAATTTATATCATACATAATACATATATGATAATGCAAAACATTTACTACATGAGATGACTGTCCCTTGAAAAAAAAATAAGAGTAAAATATAACATGGACCAGATGGTATGACTTACTCCACACTTTATCTTTATTTTTTGGGATAAATTGGATTGAGTTAATCCAGGTTAAATCCCATCTTATTTGCAAAACAAATAGGGAATTGAAGATAAACCAGAGTTATCCATGATTATCCCCCTACCAAACATAGCCTAAAAGTTATTGTCAAATAGTATAATCCAACATAATAAATACATTACTGAGATGTCCACAGGCCCCCACACAACTCCAATAATGCGTCAAAGTATCATGAAAAATAAATAAATCTCTGAACTCCCTGGAGACAGGTATTGACCACCTGGAACTCAAACCAGCCGCATCAGCTCGATGACTATACTTCAGAAGACCAAAAGAAACCTGGAAGAAGGATGAAAGAAAATACATAATCGGAGATAAAATGGTAGAGGATTACTTGAACTTTAAGATAAAATGGTATTGCAAAAGTCAATAAATGAACGACGGAGACATATATTACTTGAACTTTAAGATACACCAGGGTAGAGGATTAAAAAATGACATGATCGGAGATAATTAAGCTATGGTATATATATGCGCTGGATGCAACCATCAATAAATAATGAATAACAGGAATAACTATATATATAGGTATCTATGTATGTACGTGCATATATATATATATATATATATATGTACCAGTTTTACTGAACTTTAAGGAACCTGGAACAAGAATTCAAAACAAAAAGACATATTTGAAGATGAAATGGTATGTGTGCTAGTTACAAAGGTCAATAAATGAATGACGTCGGAGACATAAGTACTTGAACTTTAAAATATATATACCCGGGTACGCAGAGCGGCAGAGGATTAAAAAAATGACGTAATTGGAGATAATTAAGATGGTGTATGTGCTAGTTTCAAAAATCAATAAATGAATAACGTGTACACACATATAAATATAAATATATATGTACCTGTTGTAGATGAACAGAAAGGTCTTTAGCGTGTTGGAGAAGCCAAACCACAGCACCAACAGCACCAATGTATCTGGTACATCAAAATCAAGGACACCCTCCAAAGTCTACCCGCTCACCGGAAATTAACTAGTGTGTGTATATATATATGTATGTATATATTCGAAACATATCATCAGGTCGTCTTGCAATAACAAAAAGAGATTAACGCGCGAGAGTAATTAAACACCGCAAGCTCTCGTATACCACGATCGAAAATGAAGCCTCGAAAAATATTAATAACTAATATTCATCAGCCGTAATTAATTAAGAAGCGTCGAGGAAGAACAGCAGACAAGGAGAATCACATATATATAGCAGATATAGCTAGGATAGGATACTGTAAGTGTAGCGTTCCCACCAATCGAGCCCGTAGATTCCCATGGTGACATAGTAGAGATAGAGCTTCCGGCTGACCCAGCTCATCCTTATCTCTTCCATGGCCGCCGAAGATTTGTGCACTGAAGGGAGACGAGACGAAGACGAAGAAGAGCCCAAGGTACGTACGTAAATGGGAGGAGAACGGCCAGAAGAAGAGAAGCTGTGCAGCCAGTGGGAGCAGTTCAACGACATCTCCTTATCAAGCCATATATATATATATATATATATAGAGAGAGAGAGAGAGAGAGAGAGAGAGAGAGAGAGAGAGGCAAAAGCTTCCTTTTATCAAGATAGGATAAAAGGCGTAGTTGAACAAATCAAAATTGTAGACCGATAGTAGAGAAAGCAGTATTTTTTTTTTTGAAAGTAGAAAGTAGTATTGAACTCATCGGCAAGAAGAGCTTTCTGAAATCTGTCAAAATTGCCAAAAAAAAGGTTATGAAAAAACCTATTTTAAAAATTAAAATAACAAAATGTCAAGTATAATCATCCGATGATATAAAGATTGGAAGGATATACACGAAATCAAACCTAACCATCACTGTTCATTAGTCGGGGAGAGCAATATATACTAATCTTATTGCGTGCTTCACACGCCTACTTCTCACCATGCAGAAGAACTTCATGGTATTGACATGGCACCACCTAATGACCTGTTTGGTTAGAGTTTCATTTTTGATACTATGTCAATATTGATATTAATATTTTCAAACGTTAGAGTATCAATATCAAAAGTAATACAAGTTGTCACTTGTATTACATGATATGTTTTGTTTGGACTATAAATTTTACAATTGATACAATTAACCAAACACCTCTTAATGGTTCCTATCAATATCAATTTTAAAATTAATAGTGATAGAGGTACCTAATAGTGTTACCAAACAGGGCATAAATCACCAAACACCTAAACAGTTAATAATATTAATTTTGATTTTGATGTTTTACGACCTGTTTGGTAACACTTTAGGTACCTCTATCACTATCAATTTTAAAATTGATATTGATAGGAACCATTAAGAGGTGTTTGGCTAATTGTATCAATTTTAAAATTTGTAGTGCAAACAAATCATATTATGTAATACAAGTGTCAACTTGTATTTGCTTTTGATATTGATACTCTAACATTTGAAAATATTAATATCAATATTGATATAGTACCAAAAATGAAACTCTAACCAAACAGGGAATTACGTCCTGTTTGGTAACACTATTAGGTACCTCTATCACTATCAATTTTAAAATTGATATTGATAGGAAACCATTAAGAGGTGTTTGGCTAATTGTATCAATTTTAAAATTTGTAGTGCAAACAAAGTAAATTATGTAATACAAGTGTCAGCTTGTATTGTTTTTGATATTGATACTCTAACATTTGGAAATATTAATATCAATATTGATATAGTACCAAAAATGAAACTCTAACCAAACAGGGCATTACGTCCTGTTTGGTAACACTATTATGGCCCGTTTGGTTAGAGTTTCAAATTTGATACTATATCAATATTAATATTGATAATTTTAGTGGTTGGAGTATCAATATTAAAATTGATACAAGTTAACACTTGTATTACATAATGTACTTTGTTTTCTCTACCAATTTCAAAATTGATACTATTAACCAAACACTTCTTAGTGATTATTTGGATATCAATTTTAAAATTGATAGTGTTAGAGGTGTTAAATAGTGTTACCAAACAGGGCCTTACAGCCTGTTTGGTAACTATATTTATGACCTGAATCAATATTAATTTTAAAAGTGATATTGATATTGGATACAAATATGTGTTTGGGTAAGTGTATCGATTTTAAAATTAATAGTAGTAAGGTGTATCAATTTTAATATACCTTCCCACCTGTATTGAAAATGATATTACTCTCGATCGTGTCTCTCCGCCCGTAGTGAAACTCCCCCGAGCCCGCACCTCCCTGCACCTCTCTGTCCTCGGTGAAGCCCCTGTCGGCCGTCGAGCGAGCCTGCACCTCTCTACCCGCATCGAAGCCCTCGAGCACCTCTCCGCCCGCGTCAAAGCCCTCGAGCAAGCCCGCATCGAAGCTCTAGAGCTCACGAGTCGCGACTGCCATCGAAGCCCTCAAGCTCTCGCATCTCCCGGTGGAGGTTCACTAGTGCAGATGCCTACCTGTATGTAGATCTCTGGATGCATTGGTATGTTTCTCCTCCTTTTCCCTCCGTTCTCCGGAGGTAGATGAGTGAGGGCTAGGGATTGGAAGAGCGAGCACCACTCTATATCTGTGTGTTTTTTGTATTTTTTTATATCTTCAAATGGATGCCATTTCGATCCCTTCCATGGTTGAAAGTTATCCTCGTTTTTTCTGTTTTTTTCTTCTATGGTTGAAACCTTGATTTCCCTTCCCAAATAGGTCCGATTTATCGTGGGAGGTTACCGGGGGAGGGGGGTGGAAACTCTTATTAGGTAGTCAGTAATGGCGTTGGAGATCCACCTCTGCTTCTAGTCGGGGTCATCGACATGTGGCTGATTCGGCGTAGAAAAGCAACCCTGGTCTCTAGTCTTTAGGGGACGAAGATAAATACATAGAAATACATATAGGGGGGGCGAGATGAGGTTGTAAGCAAGTCATCTATCATATTTGAAGATTGATCGAAATGCTGATTGACGACAGCCGGCCGCGAGAAGGCATGTGTCGCCGGCCAACCCCTCTGGCCTGAATGGCCATGTTGGGAGGTTAATTGAACAGTAGTAGACTGCGGAGAGCTGATCGATCGAAGAGGACGTTCTTCGGTCGGCTAGACATATTTATCTGCACCTAGATATACCCAGACTAATACTTGTCTAGAGACTGATGAGATGAGCTTCCAAGAGCCAAAGAATCAAACATAATTACTCTTTGTAGCTAGGTAATTACATTTTCAGAGGTTTATGCACATTATATATATATGCATATCTAAAAGAAATTAATCCCATTAAGCCAAAAATTTTTATAGACCGGATCAGGATGGGCCAAGCTAATAATATAATTATGAGTCAGGTCAGGCGTGTCCAAAATTTGAGGGACGGGTCTTGACCAGGCCAACTATATTGTCCGCCCGGTCAAGCCTGGCCCATGGATAACTCTAAACTCAACTTGCTACTAAGGAAGCAAGAAGGAATTAGTTTGTTCTTGATAACATGACTTGTAAAAGAGCTTCTTTTCATATTTACCGAAACATAAATGTTTAGATGTTATACATCCTATACTCCAATCAAGAGGCACATGAGATACTTGATAATTCTGTTTTTTTCTGCATTTCCTTAATGGTGTTCCACAATTGTCACCGCCAATCAAAATAGTGTCACAGACTTTATCACCATTTCCTTATGAATGCTTATGGTTATGGAACCCGCAAGCTTTTTGATCTCGATTATTGCATCTCCTGTTTATGACAATTAAGTGTTAGGAATCTTAGTTTATAAATTCTGACATGAAGCAATCAGCCATCAAAGAATTCTAGTTTTATCTTGCTTTCCATGTACTCATGATCTGTAATAGAAGAGAGGTGAATACATGTGGAGAGGAGCATCTCTGATGTTTGAATTGTCCTCAAATTAAATTTTTTGGGAATTGTGTGCTGCATTTGTCTTCATAACTATAGTAGCCAAAAGAGGCCTAGATTCAACTATGATTCTGGTGTATAAACCAACCAAAGCCACCAAGCCCGAAAAAGAACTTACACTATTCCTCTTGAAACAAGTCTGCATCTTTAACCAAAAAACAAAGCTGTAATTTCTCTTTGTTATTAATAACAGTGCATCTTTTTTCTTATGAGTAGATACTGAAGAACACCACGGTTAACAGGAGAGGATCAGCCAGCAGTGCCAATGGAGAGGGCTTCGTATGTACTTCGAAGAAAAGAGGTGGGGAAGGGAGGCGCGGTCAACAACTTTGTATGAACTTCTGCAGAGGCTTGCAACTGAAGGATATGACCTCTCTAATCCTGTGGACCTGAAAACCCATTGGGCTAGGCATGGTACTAATAAGTTTGTAACAATCAAGTAGCTGCATGGATCTCTTGATGTGAAAATGATTCCAAGAAGTGAATGACTTTGCAGCATCTTGTAGCCTTGACGTAGTATAATTCACTTGTTTTGCTTCTAATATCGCATTACATTGCCAGTCGAGCATATTAGTAAAATTGTATTCTGGCTCATGTGGTTAGTTGTCTGCTATGACTGTATAAATTGTTTCTCTTTAATCAAGAACAAGAAATGTTGTATCATCTATGATATGCCAGTTTGCTTCTCTAGTTTTGATGGACTGTAGCATTAATGTTGGCATGTTTTAGTATAGATTATGTTGTTTTTGGTGCCTTTCTAGTAAACGCTGGGACAAATGTTTGTCTGGTTTTTTCTTCTCATTTTTACACGGTGGATGCATGAGTTTCGATGGCTCTCTGTATTAATAGTGATTTTCATATTGATATTGTATTACCATCAAAGAGACTCGATACTATCACTTTTAACATTGATATTTTATCTTCTTGGAATATCAATATCAAAATTGATATAGTATCAATTTTGATACTCTAACCAAATAGGGCATTAGGTATCTCTATCACTATCAATTTTAAAATTGATATTGATAGGAATCATTAAGAGGTGTTTGGTTAATTATATCAATTTTAAAATTTGCAGTGCAAACAAAGTATATTATATAATACAAGTGTCAACTTGTATTACTTTTGATATTGATACTCTAACATTTGAAAATATTAATATCAATATTGATATAGTACCAAAAATGAAACTCTAACCAAACAGGGCATTACGTCCTGTTTGGTAACACTATTACGTCATGTTTAGTAACACTATTAGGTATCTCTATCACTATCAATTTTAAAATTGATATTGATAGGAATCATTAAGAGGTGTTTGGTTAATTGTATCAATTTTAAAATTTGCAGTGCAAACAAAGTATATTATATAATACAAGTGTCAACTTGTATTACTTTTGATATTGATACTCCATCATTTGAAAATATTAATATCAATATTGATATAGTACCAAAAATGAAACTCTAACCAAACAGGGCATTAGGTACCTCTATCACTATCAATTTTAAAATTGATATTGATAGGAACCATTAAGTGGTGTTTGGCTAATTGTATAAATTTTAAAATTTGTAGTGCAAACAAAGCATATTATGTAATACAAGTGTCAACTTGTATTGCTTTTGATATTGATACTGAACATTTGAAAATATTAATATCAATATTGATATAGTACCAAAAATGAAACTCTAACCAAACAGGGCAATACGTCCTGTTTGGTAACACTATTACGTCATGTTTGGTAACACTATTAGGTATCTCTATCACTATCAATTTTAAAATTGATATTGATAGGAATCATTAAGAGGTGTTTAGTTAATTGTATCAATTTTAAAATTTACAGTGCAAACAAAGTATATTATATAATATAAGTGTCAACTTGTATTACTTTTGATATTGATACTCCAACATTTGAAAATATTAATATCAATATTGATATAGTACCAAAAATGAAACTCTAACCAAACAGGGCATTAGGTACCTCTATCACTATCAATTTTAAAATTGATATTGATAGGAACCATTAAGAGGTGTTTGGCTAATTGTATCAATTTTAAAATTTGTAGTGCAAACAAAGCATATTATGTAATACAAGTGTCAACTTGTATTGCTTTTGATATTGATACTCTAACATTTGAAAATATTAATATCAATATTGATATAGTACCAAAAATGAAACTCTAACCAAATAGGTCATTACGTCATGTTTGGTAACACTATTAGGTACCTCTATCACTATCAATTTTAAAATTGATATTGATAGGAACCATTAAGAGGTGTTTGGCTAGTTGTATCAATTTTAAAATTTGTAGTGCAAACAAATCATATTATAATACAAGTGTCAACTTATATTGCTTTTGATATTGATACTCTAACATTTGAAAATATTAATATCAATATTGATATAGTACCAAAAATGAAACTCTAACCAAACAGGGAATTACGTCCTGTTTGGTAACACTATTAGGTACCTCTATCACTAACAATTTTAAAATTGATATTGATAAAAACATTAAGAGATGTTTGGCTAATTGTATCAATTTTAAAATTTGTAGTGCAAACAAAGCATATTATGTAATGCCCTGTTTGGTAACATTATTAGGCATCTCTATCACTATCAATTTTAAAATTGATATTGATAGGAACCATAAAGAGGTGTTTGGTTAACTGTATCAATTTTAAAATTTATAGTGCAAACAAAGCATATTATGTAATACAAGTGACAACTTGTATTACTTTTGATATTGATACTCCAACATTTGAAAATATTAATATCAATATTGATACAGTACCAAAAATGAAACTCTAACCAAACAGGACATAATACAGGTGTCAGCTTGTATTACTTTTGATATTGATACTCCAACATTTGAAAATATTAATATCAATATTGATATGGTACCAAAAATGAAACTCTAACCAAATAGGGCATAAGAAAAGGTTTTTGAACATTTGCTATCCAATATGATTGGTTAGAATTATAAAATTTTAGTAAAACTAGATATTAAGTAGAGTTATAAAATGATGGAAGTATTAACAGATCATCATTTTCTTTTTAGATGGGAGGGATATAAAAGCCCTTTAAGTATGCTGAAGCTGTTGCTCTTCCTTTACCTTCACTCAGGTGCTGTATAGGTTTCCTTTAAGCAAAATGATTGTAAAAACGAATGGGTTATAAATAAATTATTTCGAAGGCTACGCGATCTATGTACAAATACGCATAAATAAATAAATATATTTATATGTATGTGTGTGTGTCTACCAGTATTATTTTATTTGTGTCTGCCAGTATTATTTTATTAAATTGTTTATTTGTAAAAAAAAATAATCCATGTCAGTACGGAGATGATGCATACAAGCAAACAAGATGAATATCAAATTCGCCCAACTTTTGCCCGCCATCATCGTTGGCGACGAAACCCCGTCGGTCCCTATATATATGACGAGCGGCGGAGGCACAGAAGCCTGCAGCCACGAGCCACAGCGCAGAAGATCGAGTCCGGATCGAGAGATTGATCGATAGATGGGGAGCTCCTCGTCGATGCTAACGCAGTACGACATCGAGGAGGTGCAGGAGCACTGCAACTACATCTGTGAGTACGCGCCACCTCCGTATGCTACACCATTTCTCGTTGGCGTTCCCCGGATTAGTTTTCTGGTGTTTGTGCGTGCAGTTTCGCAGCAGGAGATTGTGGCGCTGTACAAGAGGTTCTGCCAACTGGACCGCAACTCCAAGGGTTTTATCTCCGCCGACGAGCTCCTCTCCATCCCCGAGTTCTCTGTCAATCCCCTCTCCCAGGTTAGTCTTCCATCATATAGTTGGCGTCCCATTCCTGCATTGCATTGGGATTTTGTTGTATTCTTGGTCGGGAACTTAGGTGTCAGTTTCCGTCTACATTGTCTAGAATGGAATAACACAGGCGGAGAACAAACGTCTTAAGCTAATTCTTGGTGTGAAGTCTCCCCTCCGTGAGGTATAAAATACTCGTCAAATGCTGGATGCCATATGAACTTTTCGTGAGACCGTGACTGTCGATCTGAGGTTAGATTTACTAGTCCGTGTAGAGATGATAGACGGCCGATATATTGAAACATGATGAAACCTTGACACATGTGTAGATTATATGTTCATTTTAAAATTTTAATTGCGCCTGCACAAGTTCGTACATTTTTTGGAAGCGGACTCCAAAACTGAGCATCAAAATTAGCATCTAGCATTAAGGTAGAACCAGAGTACAAAAGATACTAAAAAGACAGAGAAAAGGCCAAGGTGTCTACTAAGACAGTTGGTGCCAAACAATCTGGGAACATAGAGGGAAACACAGAGAGAGGTCAAACAGCAGTATGCATATATCAACTTAGTTCACAGGTATTGAAGTGCTAGCCTAGGCATTTCCTAGTTGCTATCTGGGCAACAAGTTGCCAATCAGTCTACAACGTGCTGGGGCACCTTCACTTCACACTGGAAAGCAAGGTCCTCGTCTAGGCATGCTAGATGGACAAGGCATTGCCTAGTCACCGCTTAATCAACTTAGCCCAAATATCTTTCACTGCTATAATTAATCATTGTTTACACTTTATTTCAGTATTAAACTAATTTTTACAATCTAATTAATTGATTAGTCAAGAAAATGACTATTTGCACATTTGCCAGTTAATCATTCTTTACTTGTCATGTCACTATTCGTTTCTATTATTGCTGATTTATATGCTTATCATATACTTAGCATTTACTCAGATAGTTATAATATATACATATTATCTACTTTTAGTTTTGAAATTAGTTTTTAATCACCACTTGAACAGCCATCTTAGCTCTCCAATTCTTCAGGAAAGCTTGTTCACTTTGATGCATGACAACTACGATACTTATGACCACTTGCAAAAGCAGGCATATGCATATTGTTGTTTGTAATGATAATAATGGATAACGTCGTGGCCATTTGAATTCATTTGTGTATCATGAGGCTAAAAAGCAACCCGATCTACTGGTTGAGGCCTGGAGGCTCCGAGAGCCCTTTCAAGAGTTCCACTCTCCAAGATGCAAGGACGTTGCTGGTACTACCAAAAAGGAATCCATATTATGGACGAGACACTCAATTCAAGGCATAAAAATGGTTGGACATGCAACGTTGAAAGACACTATTTTATGGACCGGACAGGTAGAATGGGGACTAGGTTGAGATTGGTGCTCAGCTGCACTGTGTTTATTCCACCTGAAGTTCCTTCACTCTTATCCGTTGAGATTGATGCTCAGCTGCACCATGCTGATATTACTGCACTTTGTCTGCCCGTTGCTCTGTTAGCCCTCACTGCCTCAATAAAGCACCCAAACCACCTACTTAAGTGTCAAAGTGCCTCAAAGCAGATTGCTTTGATCCTTCAGTCAAATGAATGTTGACTATATTCCTCCCATAGGCATAAGCCCTAGTACCTTTGCTGTCATTTGCTACTGTCTTTGTTCACCATTGCTACCATTGCCTTTGTTCATTGCAGCTACCTGCTGTCTTTATTATAACTTTTGTTGTACTACCCATATCATCGGCTGGTTTTACTCACTGCTAACAGACAAGATTCTCTTTCTCTCTCTTGGTCTCTTCACCAAGAAATGCCAATATTCTTGCAAGACCAAGCTGGGGAAGATGCCCTATAGCAGTGGAGATGACTGCTGGTGGATGGCAGTTCGAGGATAGTGGTGCCGAGCGGCTTTTCTCCATGAAGGCAATGCAGCCACTAGTCTAGATTCTTGGACCCAAAGGGCAGCCTAGAAGGCATGGATCTGCAACTTGACCTATGGATCTGGGTTTTCTGGATGTATCCTGTGTCCAAAAACCAGAGAGACCATCTTCCCCGCCTGATAGTAAGGGAAGATGGTCCCAGCCTAATAGTAAGGGAAGATGGTCCCAACCAGTGTTGCTACCCTTTGCAGCAGCTCCAGCAGTTCCTCTTGGGACCCTTGGATCTTGGCTGCCTGCTGAGACTGATAGTCTCATGAGATTTAGCTGATATTTCAGTCCATGCTCTCCACTTTATTCAAACCCTCTACATTTTTTCTTCTTCATTCTCTACCTGTTTCTTTCCCTAGCCTTCTCTCTTTCCCTGTCACCCTCATTATCACCAAAGTTTTCCTTTTTTTTCCCTCCTTTCCAGCCCCCCTTTCTTTCTCTATTTCAATATTCTCTATCTTTCTTTGGCTTACCTTTTGTTTGTTTTAGTTAATTTTAAGCTTATTTCTTATGATGAAAAAGATTTTTTTTCTTCGTCACCAAACTTAATGATCTATTTAGGTTGAGTACAAAAACAGTTTTCTTCTGTATATGTATATAAACTTTATATTACATTGAGTGTCCAGTTGTATTAATAATCGATATATAGATTCTATTATCTTGGGTCATCTGACGATAGCTCTTAAGCAATGTTTAAGCAAGCACTTTCTCTCTTAAGTTGATAACAAGCACTTGGTTGCCTTGGTGTCTTGTCACTTTGATGACTTAGTTTGTCCATTTGTCTCTCTATTTATTAATCTTTATATATATATATATATGTGTGTGTGTATATGTTATTATAAAACATTGTGTAAATGAAATTGTTTTTATTTTCCTTTACTATATATATGCTTTTATTTTTATTTCATGTTCTTATATTGCTTTCTGTCATTTCGGTTTTAATGAAATTGTGGCGGTCTAGTCATCTTCAAAAAAAAATTGTGTAAACTGCAATTGTTTTGCTTGCAGAGACTGTTGAAAATTTTGGATGGACTGAACTTCAAAGACTTCATTTCCTTTCTCTCGGCATTTAGGGTTTCTGCCCCTCTTCAGCAAAAGATTGAGCGTAAGGGTCTCCTATTTCTTTTTTGTGCAGTCCTATTATCTGCTTCTTTCTTGGATTAGATCATTCATGGTTGGTAACCATCATCTATAGTCATTTTCAAGGTATACGACCTGGATGGAAAAGGAAAAGTGTCATTTGATGATGTATTACAAGTGTTGAAGGACTTGACAGGGTCATTCATCTCGGAGAAGCAGAGAGAGGTATAATTTCTTTATGTAATATTTTTTATGTCTACAAATTCTGGTTTCTGTTATGTGAAATTTAAGTTTAATGGGTAGCAATTTTGTGGCAGGTTAAATATTTAATTTGTTTTTATAGAAAGATTTAGATGCACCACTAAAGCTAGCTATCTTACACTTAAAAGGTGTTGTCTAATACAGATCAACAGAAATCACATCTTGTCTATCCATATTTTCAGGAATGACCAATCCTGAATCCAGATTGGGGTCAGCTGATCCAACCGAAGGGGGGAGGCCAATCCCAGTTTGAGCTTCAGCCTGTATCAAGCTAAATCTGCTAGTTCTTGACTGGGATCGGCGAATCCAGGTTGCTGACCTGGTTGAATAGGTTCATCCTGGCTGAAATCAGCCTTGATTGGTCGATACTTGACTCTGGAGTCTGGCCGAGTCAGATCAAGTTAAGCAGGCATCGCCCAACTCTTGGACAATCCTGGGCTTCCAATAGATCAGCCAATCCAGCCGATCTGAACACCCTGGCCATTCCTGACCTAGAATTCCTTGAGTCCATCAGTTTGATTCTATTTCCTCTGACTCTCTGACTGAGTACCTAGTTCTGGGTTTTCTTAAACTGATGCCTTGAAAAACTACATTCAAGATAACTCCCTTGTGTCATCAATGACTATGATATGCTTCCTCCTCTTTCTTTTGAAACCTTTCTCTTGCTGCTTCATGTTATAAGTTTTGTTTTTAAGGACTGGTTGGATTTAGACAAGACATTGAACATTAAGGCAGAATCATGCTCATAGTGAATCTCATGCTATTTTTGAGGTTGTTTGATCAAAATTTCATGCACTTCTTTTATATTTAGTTTGGAGGCATTTTCTAATATCATGATAGGCTTGAAAATGATCTAGTTTGTATTTTATACTTTTATATATAAATCCTGATGCACTAAAAAATAACTATGAATAAGCTAGCTTCATCACATGTTTGTTGATACTATATAAAGTGATAGTTACATGACACGTAATTGCTGTTATGACTAAGTTAATAAAAGAGAAACTTAGATGCTTATCCATATTTAAAGCAAACAAATGTGGACAAATATCCACAATGCCATCTGCCTCAGCATTGTTGGCTATACAAGTTCTGAATTGTCTTTTTCCATATCCATTTTTCAGGGCTATGTTTATCTGTATTTGGATACAAGGACTATCCTTAAACCATTAGTTAAGCTAATTGCTGTAAATGGGTTGAAATGGTTACCGTTGACCTCCCTATTTAGAGCCAAGTAATCTACTTTTTAGCTTTCAGTTATTGACCCGACCTGACAGAACCCTAATTATTATCAACTGATGTGCATTAACATCTATGATGGCTGGTGTCTTCTGTCTTTTATGTCATTTATGTCTTCCAGTCTCATGTATTCATACTTTACTGAGCTTAGAAGTACTTTGGTATCCAAACTTCGGCATGCACTGCAAGGAACTCTTTGTCAATGTCAAAGCTTCTTGAGGTGATGTCGTTTAACGAAGATGCCAAGTAGATTATGGGCTCCAAGACCACCGATGACAAAATTATTATGGCTGCATATATAATTTCAAGCTTCTACTTAAACATTTCACACATTGAAATGACTTCAGTTTATTCTTTCAGCTGCTAAACCCTGTCAAGACGTTACATTTCCTCTTGGGCATCTCTCTGAATATGAGGCATAATAATAGCATCAGCTTTGTTCAGATTAATGCATTTGGGAAGATCAGATGATGAATTTTGAACGGATTATCTGCTTCTATGTTTTTCTTTTTCAACAAGTGTTGAGGGATGTGTTTGAAGAGGCTGGCTACAGGAGGGATAGCTGTCTGTCGGTAGCTGACTTTATAAAGGTATCAGTTCAGTCATCCACTTCGAGTGACATGAAAATCTATACTGGTAAAATGATAATAATGAGAGCTAATAATTATAAGCTATAACAGTTAAATACAAGGGTCACAGCTACATTTACTTGGTATTTTGGATAGGTCTGTAGGTTTTTAAGACACAGATGTCCATATTTAGTATAGTGTCACATATTTTCTATGCCTAGTACCAAGAATAACACAAGATATCTCTTGTTTTGTCTGGTAGGTTCTGGTAGAATCTGAAATCATCCAGTTGTGTTGCCATTAGGGATGCAAATGGATCTCATGACTCCAAAATTCTGGTTCGATTTTAGTAAGACTTATTGGATTCAGAACTCATTTTTTTATCCTATATGCTATTGGAATCGTATATTCTGATAGGTTATAAGAATTGGAATCAGTCAATTTTTATAAGTTTTCCCAATTTTGATAAAATTACAATATATATTTAAGTTGTAATTTTATAATGAAATAAAAGTAGACACTATAAAAATTATGATACATAAAGTGACAAAAAGTAAAAATTAAAGTTTAAAGTTATTATATCAAAATTTGGGTAGTTGTATGAGATTTATTAGCTCATTTTTTAAGTAAAAGTTAAAATATGGTTTATGTTTCAGAATTTATCAAATTATGTTGTGTGAATCAGAACAAAATCAGAATATCATGATTTCAACTTAATCAGAATCAAAATCCGAACTTAACCCTGACCAGAATTAGAATCAGAAACAGACAATTCTCTTATTGAATTTGACCCGTTTGCAGCCCAAACTGTCATCCTTGCGGATATGGGAAAACATTAATGGGGTGTTTGGTTGCATGATAATGAAGGTTTTTGTTTTAATTTTTAAAAATTGTAAGAAAATTTGTTAAAAGAGGTGTTTGGTAACCATGACAATTTTATGTTTTAAAATTGATTTTCTTCTTAAACAAAAAAAGAGGGTCTCACCTCTTTCTTTTTCTTGTGGCCCCCCACTTTGTTTGGTCATGTGTGGTAGTTACTCTTTTTTGTAATCACATCCCTCCAAACATGATAATTTTATGTCATGAGTTGGTTCACTTTTTATTTTAATACAATTTTTTATCATGAAAGTGTACAAAAAATTATCATGCAACCAAACACCCCATAAGAGAAAGGAACAAAGCCTGGTTATAGCACTTATGCAGACTTCAAGAAACTAGCTAACTGGATTGTGCTTGAATTTTCAATTGCAGATCAAATCACGTAATGCCCTGTTTGGTAACACTATTAGGTACTTGAATCACTATCAATTTTAAAATTGATATTGATAAGAACCATTAAGAGGTGTTTGGTTAATTGTATCAATTTTAAAATTTGTAGTGTAAACAAAACATATTATGTAATACAAGTGTCCACTTGTATTACTTTTGATAGTGATACTCCAATATTTGAAAATATTAATATCAATATTGATATAGTACCTAAAATAAAACTCTAACCAAACAGGGCATAAAGGTTGAAATGAGCCCCAACAATACAAATACTTCATGTGCAAGAAAGAGAGTCTAGAACAAAGATAATGGGGAACAGAGGGGCATATAAATTGTTTTGATTGTTGTCTTTGGGTTTAGTTGTCAGTTTCATAGTGGATGTGCTCCTTAGGAATTTATCTCACTTATGCTGTCATATCTGCAGCAGCCATCCGATCAAAAGATAAAATAATCGCTTTCGGTATCTCATTAAGTGTTGTACACCTTCTTTAGTTGTATTAGACATTTTCATTTGGTTTTTTTATTGGGGGAGGGAAGTAAGAATGAGTACTTGACTAGCCACAACTTGCTGGTCAATGTAGCTATGTGCTTAATCCATTGATAGAAAGCATGAAGGAACAAAAATAGTTAAATCTTATTTTATTTTAAGGTGACTAATCCAGGCAGCAGCTCATATATTCCATGATCAGTTTTTATTCCATGAAATCGTTTGATTTTTTGGATTGGAATCGATACCTACCATTCCGGTGACAGACTCCGATTATTAAGCATGATCAGGTTACATGTTTGTTTTGCTACGAGAGTGTTTAGATGTTCCGTCTGCTAACATTTGGTATCAAAGTCAAGTTGGTTGTTTATGTGATTCTGTCAAGTTTACAGTGCTGTAAAATATTTACAAATTTTGATATTGAGAAATTCGACTTGAACATTAACTTTAATTTATGAAAAATCATGATGAAAGTCTTGTTAACCCATCAAAGGCTACAAGAAACTCTACTCGTGAAGACGAAGATGCCGATCACTAAATCAGACAACGAGAAACAAGCATTAGATGAGAAAGTTCTTACTTCAATTCAATTATGTTTGTCAATGTAGTTTAATGAGAGGAAATTCACGAAAAAAATAACAGATGAGTTGTGATTAAATTTAGCATATGACTCAATCTCTTACTAGCAAACTATATCTGAAACAACATCTTTTGATATCCAGGATGGTAGAAAATATCTTTATTAAATTACATCTTAATGAATTCAATTCTTTTAAAAGTAATGATGTGAAGCTAAAAGAAAAAGATCAAGTTTTGTTCGTGCTTGATTCTCTACTATTATCATATAAGACTTTTCAAGAATTTATGTTACACAATAGATATTTTATTTCCAATGACGATGTAAAATCTCATTTATTTTCAAAAGAATTGACCGATAAGAATATGACTAATGACAATCTAGGATGACAACATTATGAAAGTTTTGTTGCCAGAGATAGTTAAAAAGAAAAAAAATCATTTGGTGGCAATGAAATAAAATTTAGTTTAGGTCAAAATCAAAAGGTAAAGACAATAGGTGTCACTACCGCAAAGAAAAAGAACACTAAAAAGCTAACTACCCAAGTTGAAAGAAAAATCTAAAAGAAAAGGAAATAAGCTAACTTGAGATTAGTGTAGTTTCTAATTCCTAGAAGAGGATGTTCTCACCATCTCTTCAAGTATCGATTCTTGATTATAACCTTTTTATCATGTGTCCACACTTTAACTGATTTTATTCTTTGAAGTTTTATGATGGGGGTAGAGTTTTGATAGATAATAACATTGAGTACAGAACTATTGGAATAGAAAATATTATAATCAAAATATTTGATGTTAGAATTTTGGCAAAAGTTAACATGTCTCAAAAATGAGAAAGAGTCTTATATCTCTTGATGCCCTTGATGATTCTAAATGCACTTTTAATGGTGCTAATAGCATACTAAAAGTGACACGAGGTGTCTCAGTTGTTATGAAGGGGGAGAAGACAGATTCTTTATATAAATTGTTTGATAAGATTGTTATACATGATCCTACTTTGTCATGACATGTTAGGCATATTTATGAGAGAGGACTGCTTGAAATGCATGACAGAAAGCTATAGGATATTAAATCTTATAAATTTGCATTTTGTTAATCTTGTGTTATTAACAAAAGCAAAGTAATTTTGTTACTTCTACCAACAAGAGTTAGAATATTCTTAAGTATATTCACTCTGACATTTGTGGTACATTATTTATTACTTCTTATGGTGGAGCTCGATATTTTGTCACTTTTATGAATGATTTCTCTAGAAATGATTGGGTTTACTTCTTGAACCTTAAGTCAAAGGTGTTCGAGATGTTTACAAGCTAGAGAGCAAAGTTGAAAAGGAAATAGTTAAATACATGAAAGTTCTGCAGACTAATAATAGTGGTGAGTACACATCAAAATAATTTTCAAACATTGCAACAAAAAAGATTACTTGACATTTCACTATTCTAACCAAAAACAACAAAATGGAGTAACTAAAATAATGAACATAACCCTACTAAAAAGAGCATGTTGTATGAGATTGTTTGTTAATATTTCTAAGGGTTGAGGCAATTAATATGGTGTATTACATTGATAATAGATCACCTTCTACTTCTCTACATTTCAAGACATTGTTTGGGATTTGATCCGATAAACCAACTAAGTATTTATATTTGCATATATTTGGATATCCTATTTTTGTCTTGTTGCAAAATGATAAGAGTACGAAGTTTGATGCAAAGTCCAAAAAGTGTTTTTTTTTATACACATCTAATGTAAAAGGGTTCAAGTTTTGGAACTCAAACATAACGAAAATAAAGCTCAATAGAGTTGTTACATTTGACAGAGTCTCATGGGGTGTTTGGTTACATGATAATTTTTTGTACACTTTCATGATAAAAAATTGTATTAAAATAAAAAGTGAACCAACTAATAACATAAAATTATCATGTTTGGAGGGATGTGATTACAAAAAAAAGTAACTACCACACATGACCAAACAAAGTGGGGGACCACAAGAAAAAAGAAAGAGGTGAGACCCTCTTTTTTTGTTTAAGAAGAAAATCACTTTTAAAATATAAAATTGTCATGGTTACCAAACACCTTTTTTAACAAGTTTTCTTACAATTTTTAAAAATTAAAACAAAAACCTTCATTATCATGCAACCAAACACCCCATCAATGTCAAAGAATTTTCAAGAACAAGTGAACATCACCCCATCAATGTCAAAGAATTTTCAAGAACAAGTGAACATCGATTTTGTCTAAGTGAAATTGAAAAGTAATATTCAATTGAAATTAAGTAGAATCTTCACATCAAAATAAAGAGAATATTTAACTATATAGATATTCCTATTCTACTACAAAAATCAAAGTTCAAAGAGCAGTTAAATTACCTTTGAGATTTTAAGATACAACTGATTATACATTTTCTATTTTGTCTGCTAACCATTCAAATTCTCAGGAAGTAATAGAAAGTAAGAATAATGATATATGGCTGAATCTTATGAATGAAGAGATTAATTCTCTTTAAAATAATAAAACTTGATATTTAGTCATGTAAGAAAATAATCGACTAGCAAAAGAGTGTACAAGAAAAAGGAAATTTTATTTAATAAGAAAACTAGCAAAGTATAAGATACGACTTGTAATGAAGAGCTATATTTAGAAAAAACAATTGACTTCACAAAAATATTTTTCACCATGATAAAATATTATTTTATTTGTGTCATGCTAATTATGATAGTCATGTTTCATTTAAAGTTAAAACAACATGATGTAAAGACAATTGTTTTATATGATAGTTTTGATGAAGAGATCGATATATTGCAACTAGATGATTTTTACTCCAAATGATAAAGAGAAATTAATTCACAATTTGAAGTAGGCTCCGTATTAATACAATAAAAGTTTAAAACATGGTTATAGTAAGAGTAGATACAACAATTGTGTTTATTTTCATTTTCATGGTGATTGTTCCATTTTCCTGTTAATATTTTATGTTGATGGTATGTTTATTATTTATAAATATATGTTAGAAACTGTCAGTCCAAAATTTGAGATAAAAGACTTACGTCCTGTTTAGTAACACTATTAGGTACCTCTATCACTATCAATTTTGAAATTGATATTGATAGGAACCATTATGAGGTGTTTGGTTAATTGTATCAATTTTAAAATTTGTAGTGCAAACAAAGCATATTATGCAATACAAGTGTCAACTTGTATTACTTTTGATATTGATTCTCCAACATTTGAAAATATTAAAATCAATATTGATATAGTATTAAAAATAAAACTCTAACCAAACAGGGCATATTAAGTGATACTCAAAATCCTAGACATAGAGATCCATAAAGATCGAAAAGTTGCTAATAAACATTGGTTAACTCAAAAGAGTTATATTAAAAAATTGTTAACTAAATTCAATATGAACGATGCCAGATTAGTTAGTACACTCTTAGCTCAATGTTTACATTGTCTTTTAGCAATATATTAAGTCAAAAAATAAATATCAAGAAATGTTCAAAATTCTACGTGCTAATATATTATGTTATGGTTTTCACTAAACCATAGACAATTAATGTGATTAGTAGTAGACCTATCAACCAGTTGCTATGGGGTCAAATCTTTCAACATCCGAATTTGAATCTGATTAGATATATCCAAATTCAATAGCAAACTCGATAAATCATTAAATTTCGGATATGATCCATACCCGAATCTGAAAGTAATTTCGAATCCAAGTAAACCCGTTACACCAACCAACCATCAACACGTGATGCATATCTACATATTTAATTTTGCTACAGGAACCACAATAACTGCACAAATCGCTGTCCCCTCAGTTTCTTTGTGAGAGGAGCTGAGGGACTTCCCTTAGGTGGCCACCTGAGGAGAGCCACACACTTGCTTTTTAATCCGCGATGCGTTATGTCGACCCATCAACTGCTCCTACTGCTGCTGTGCCACAACGGGGTTCTCCTGCTCGACGCCGCCGCCCTACCACCACTCGACCACCACGACCCTGCCCCCCAAGTTCTGCCTATACCGGTGCCTGCCGGATGATGAGATCCTCTTGCTGACCGTCCACATCCTGTGGGGCAACCTGTTTGAGTGCGCCTTCCTGACGGGCTCCCGTGTCCACCAGTTGGACTTCCTGGCCCAATGGCTATGCGTGGCACAGTGGAAGCATAAGCTCGAGGTCTTTCGGACGCCCATGGCAGACGATGACGATGCCCTGGGAGCCTACGCTGTGGTTCGGTAGGTCGACGTCCCGCAGCACGACACGGTAGAGCTCCTGCCGCCCATGCTCGTGATAACCGTGTGGGACGGCACGATGGGGTGGTTGGCGGGTGAGCCAGTGGAGCGGCGGGACACCGTGGAGGTGCTGCTTGGGTTCCTGGAAGGGGCCAGCAATCGGGTCATCGATAATGCGATCGGGTTATCAAATAGAACCCGAGACTTGACAATTGGGTCTGGTTAAAATCAGGTGTAAGAAAATACAATGCCACCGTTTACCGGGAGCACCAATCAAATATCCATACCTACTTCGACAATCGGGTTCAAGGTACTTGACGGGTCTACCGGTATCCATCTACGAGTCTAATTAGCAGGGATATGCTATTCAATAAAGGACTATTAAAATACAGTTAAACAAATCTTGAGTTAACGGATGCATTATATATATCATATATTAGCTTATTATTTCATAGAAGCATTGACAGTACTAATGTGTTTTAGTTAACTTTGTTTATTCAATTTATCTAGAAGATTTTAACAAGAGGACATCTATTATAGAATATATATTTGGGAAAGATCACTCCACAGAGATTATCTTTCTAATTTATATTTATTCTAGAGTTAGTGAATTCTATCTACTCTCCAGTGGACATGCAAAGACATATCAACTTCAGAACCACATAAATCTGTTGTCCTTTGTGATTTACAGCAATACTTTCAGGAACTTAGTCTAAGAAAACTATGGAAATGTTAACTAAAATCAAAGAATTCATCACCTTTAGAACAAATCCATTCATCTTCCTAGTTAGTGGTCAAAACTTATGACCAGAATGAGGAAAAAAAGATAAATGCATCAAACAGATCAAATTCTCGACATGAATACACTTGCAGGAAGAAGCACCCACTAACATATATATACATTCATCTTAGCACATTTGCTCTTCATCTTTAACATCACACCAAACTTGTCCTAAGAGATGAAAATAGCAGAAAACAAACAAACAAAGACCAGCTTTCGTCATAAGAGACCGAGGTAGAGATTGGTGTCTTGATGGCTGCCGGTAAAAATATGGCCATCACAAAAAGGGCGGGGACGTCCGGCCGCTTCTCAAGAATGAAACCGAATGTGTATATAAATATATATCATCTAATCTATATATATCTCACTCGGTCTTTGAAAAACTTTGAGGCTTGCTACTGGCGAACAGCAACCAGACAATTGTACCAGTCAAATAGAAGAAAATCGAGGGGGCAAACAGTGATAACTGCAAGCATCAGAAAATGAGAAAATGGGGTTATAATAGTTTACATTAACAACGAAAAAAAAAGGGGAACGGATGGTTTCAACAGGTATTCATTAGAAGGCTTACACTCCATGAGTGCGTTGAGTCAAGAAGGTAACCAGTGAGAGAAACTCCAACTATCCCGGGTACAGCTCCAACAGTGTTGGTAATACCCTGGAGAAGGAAAAGAAGGGGTAAGAGATCGAACTTTACCTACTAGTCAAAATATCAGGAATTCCCTCATAAATATTATGAATTGAATAGATGGTCAAATTAATATCACGAGTTATAACCTAAATACTTCTGGAATGTTGAGTTCAAATTAATTTTGGCTAACCATTTAACCCCAGCTGAAGGGGAAACCAAGGGTCAATTACAATGTGGATAGAGCAATTAAAGTACAATTTGCCACCGCTTCGTCATTGACATTGCAAATCACATCAAACAAGCGTTCATATAACAAATTATAAAGCTAAATATGACTACCGTCATGAAAATTAATAGAATACGAGTAAATCTCAATGCGATTTTTTAACACTGTGATTCAAAGTTTTTAAGCCATACCAAAAGTACGCTCGCGTAGTCTGGGGAAATATCTTGGTGGGTGCAATATAATCCTGCAGCAGCGTCCCTCGTAAGTAAACAGGGTTTAGGGTCAAGGAGTTGACAACTAAGAATTGCAGCTTTTGCAGCACCTGATAATGCGAAGCTTGAAAGGGCTAATCCACCGGTGAGATATGCTACAACTTCCCAAGGCGGCAATCCAATGTCCAAGGAGGAAATAGTCATGCAAACTGCAGGAGACAAAAATGCAATTGTTTGGCAAATCTTACGCACCTACACAAATGAAACACAAAGGATTCAGTTTATAAGCTTTTTTATCCAACTTATGTTTTGTGACCTATCGGTGACTGTCAATCAAAACTTTCATTAATATAATGACAAAAGGAGCTAGCAAAACCTAAGTGCATTAAGAATAGATAGAAGAACTGGCACAACCAAGCATAAGAACCCTCAACATACTCCTTTATCTCTACTGGACCGTGTCAGGAAGTTTTTACATTAAGTGATAAATAGGCGGGCATAACCCCCCTAAATGTTTCATAACTGACGAGGATACTACTGGGCTTTACATTGACGATATCCGATGCAAGCAAAAGTAGGGTCCCCTCGCCTCATTCAAGCCGATCAGAATCTCTCACCACTTGTCCCAGCTGGTGGGATACGACCATGTGACCAGCAGACAACCATTATAGTAATGATTGGCTTGTCCCCAATTTAGGGGTAAAAAATTAAAAAATAAATGGGAAGAAACGGCATCTCAGCGGAGAATCCAACGTGGTCTCCCTACAACTGCCTAAGGAAAACCCACGTTTGGGGAATTGTGGTTTTGGAGATGAAGAAAAAAGATCAAGACCTCTTCAATTGGGAGAACTCCCACTGGGGAATTGCTATAAAAACTCGATCCAGCCATCCATTTATGAGCATCCATTATCATGCTTCATCTTCTTGATGTTTCAAAATGTAAGCAAACAGCGAACCTGTAAAATTAAAATGAACATGACTTTTTATGATGTCCATGCATGCTATGATAGTGACATTTTCTTAGAATATGTTATGTGAGTTTATCCCGGATCAAAGAAAAATAATTGCTGAGTACAAATTTGATTTTTCTCAAAAAAGATATATTGTCTGATTAAATCTACAAGAGGGGGAAAAGAAAGGTCGCAGCTCATCTGGATCTCACTGCATCTCTACCTAACAAGAGAAGACAATGGCAACTTGGTGCAGGACGGCACGAGTAGACCAGTGCTAAATGCTGCAAAAATGATGTTAGGATTCAAAAAAATAACTAAAACATGCTGAAATTAAAGTGAATCGGGTGTAGACAGGTCAAAATGGGCCTGAACCAGCCGAAAGCCGCTTAAAACAGACTTGAACCAGCCTAAAAGATGCTGAACTTGGCTCAGGCAGGCCTAAAACACCCGAACCGGCTGGTTTGGGTGCAGAACCGGCGTCAGGCTGACCGAACTAGGACAAACCAGTCCTAATCTGGGGTGAACCGGTCCTGAAGCAGATGAACCGGGTCCAAACCCTCCAGACTGGCCGGCTGCCAGTTGGACCAGCTCCAGCTTGGGGGGGGGGGGGTCGTGGCAGTGTGGCGAGTAGAATGGGAGGGAGGGTCATGGCCATATCCTAGTGGGCGTGGGAACCATGCGAGATGCACCGCAGGGAGTGGCCGAGGGCTTCTTCAACCTTCGTGGTCATCTTTGTCGCTCATTCGGACGCAGAGAGAGCAGGGACAGTAGGCGACTTGCAACACCTTATGCAGCCACAAGAGTGCCACAGTGCGGCGGAGTAGGCAAAGTGGGGTGTGTTCGTGGCTGATCTCAGCAAGGCTGGGTTCTTAGAGGCTTCAACATCGTCATCTCTGTCGAATCCCCTTTCTGTCTTCCCATCACTTTTCTCTTTCTTCATCTTTGTCTTCCTCCTCATCTCCTTCATCGTAGCCATGCAACAGAGAGAGAGAGAGAGAGAGAGAGAGAGAGAGAGAGAGAGAGAGAGAGAGAGAGAGCAGGTGAAGTGGGAGTAGCTGTGAGCAACTATGATTAGGACGGAGATGGGTTGCTACGAGGAGGATGGTGATGGAGTGTTGACCAGAGAGGGAAGGAGGCAATGAAATTTTGTACGAAAAGGAATACGACAGAGGGAGGGGAAAATGGATGCGATGGCGATAGGGGAGAGGCTACTTGGCGAGGATGCAATGGCGCTAGTGGGAACATGAGCATAGGGAGTGGATGACATCAGGGAATAGGGAGGGAAAGTACCTAGTGGAGTTTGGAAAGATGGCAAGGCTTCAAGTGTACTCTGGTGGAACCAGAATGGACGTGCCAAAGAAGGATGAGAAGGGGTGGGCAGGGAGCGACAGAGACTCTCCATAGGTCATCCGGGGATAGCTGCATGATGCCTGGTGATGATGGGAAGACCTATGCACTGGTTTGCACAAACTCGGGACGGAGAGCCTCTAGTGAGATGTTGTTATCTCCGAGGTGTTGGTTGTCATTGACCAGGATGCTCAGGCCTGTTCTGGATGGGCTGTGAAAGTTGAGGGAGTTGTCATCAATGGGCAAGTGCTGAAGACGATCGGAGATGTTGGCAATGTCAAACCAGTAAATAGGAAAGGAAAGAATGGCTTGGAGGCTGACCGGGGAAGGAGAGGGGGGAGACATCCTGTCAGAGGGTTGAGTATAAACAAGCTATCATCGGAGGTGGAGAAGGAGACCTTCATTAGAGGAGGGGGTGAAGATCCTACCAAGGCCAAGCTCCTCTACCTGGAGAACCAAGGCGTAAGGCGTTTCAAAAAATTCCTTCACATTCTATGTATTCCAAAGTTGGGGATCCTCCATATATAGGAGGAGCCTTACTATATAAAAAGACCACCTAAACATTATTCACAACCATGTATCTAGAGGATAGAAACTTAATGGAAAAAGACTCAAAATAAATTTTAAATACTTACAATCAAGTCCTTAATAAATGACATATAAAATACCATTGAAAATATCATTGACCCTAAATAATTTATGATTAAGGCTAGAGTTGAGCTAAGTTGTAAATTTATGTTGATAGTTTGTAGATGTGTTTGTCTATAACCATGACTTCATTAAATTTAGATCAATGATTGAACATTAGTTTCCCTTATAAAATATAACCTAATAATAGAATAATGACTCACAAGTATAATGATAAGTTATACATTCGTAATAGATATCCACACATCTGAGCACCGCAGAAGGTCTGCACTCTACGCACAAGGCCGAACTTGTTGATCGGAGAGGTTGCCATCGAGTGGGACTTCATCTCACTAGTAGAGCCCCTTGCAGTTTAAAAAAAAAACCTATGGTGTCGTACGAGGGGGTTGAAGGTAGTAGGGCTAAGAGGAGAAGCTTAGGAGGCAGTCGCACAAAGAGGAGGTTCCAAAGTAAAGAAAGGAATCCAGCGGCACATAGTAAAACAGAGCAAGAGGAAAGAGAAGCAGGGGAGTATGTCGCATGGCTATTGTTAAGTCACTGGATGACTCTAGTAGGGCCGTTGGAGTCGATGAGGCTTTTGTAGATCTTTACAAGCCCAACTACTGTCATGGTGGTTGGCAGAGCTACTTGATGGCTTCCTCAAGACCAGCTATTGTTGTTGAAGCTAGGGGGACTCGTTGAAGACCTTTACGGGGTCGCCAACTAACCACGAGGTCATATGCCTCTTTTGCCACTGTCGTCGGGAGTAGAGAGAAACTACAAAGGTTTCTACAACATCTTACGGCACAACTGCCACCAAGAGCCGCCGTAGGGGACTCTCACCAAAACCTTTTCACCCCTAGTGCTATCGGTTTTAGGAAGAGTTCGGATTGTCCAAAACGACCGAAGAAGGGAACTCCTACAGTCTCCAACCCAGCGATGCCACATCGACATTGGCTCAATGTGCCTACATGCCCTCATGGAGCTGACGATGCCTAATAGCATTTTTGAGACATGAAACAACATTAATTTATGCTGACAGGAACGTTACGTCATCATTAAAGCCTTCCATCCTTCATCATGGGAAGGTGGTTCATTTTGAACAGAGCAGTAAAAGAGAGGGAAGAAGAATATTCTGTCTAATTGACGTGGGTTGCTTGAAAATGACCACACCTCATCTTATAATCCCTTTGCCACTATGCTTAGCTATGTTCTTCATCTCGTGTCGTCGCCATCACCTTCTTTCCTTAGCGGCAGTCTACTTGGTTATGGTTGTAGTTGTCCTAAGTCTCCTCCCGTCAACAGTTTGCTATCGTCGTTGCCTTCTACTCATTTCAAATAGTAGGTACATCCTAACTCTTCTTCCATTATGCCAGCAATGTCATGTGCATTTCAAGTTCTTCATTGACTACAACAATAACCATCGGAGTCGCAACTATCCCTTGTAGTGAATCGAACTTTTCTTTGCTCGGAGTTATACCCTAAACCCTTATTAGGCACATAGAATAGTTGTAGGCTTGTAGCTGATGGTGAATGGTGGTTGTGTTTTTTTTTATATTTTTTTGTTCTCCCTTTCTACGTACAAAAAAATCCTTTGTTATAGAGATGGATCTTATTAGGGTGCAATCCTCAACATCTACATCTGAAGAAGTGGAAGTAGGCCCAACCCTTAGCAGAAGTAAAGTACATGTCCAACATAGATGTGCATTCTCATACTATCAGAAGCAACTGGCTGGTATACTTTTCAAACATACCCACAAGGACCTTCTAGCACAAACTTCATTCGTCAATTTTTCATATATCAAGAATTATCGGTTCAACTCTAACATGGTGAGGGAAATTCTTCTACTCCACTAAGAAGCTGAAGTCTTCAACATAAACAGGTAAGAGATTCAGCTAGGTTTGAAGGATGTGATCCTAATTCTAGGCTTACCTAATATTGGCACACCATTGAATTGGAGAACAAAAGAAAAAGTGAACTAGATCATATATTCTCTTATGGTGTAATATAAGCAGAATTGAAATTCTACAAATACTCGTACAATTTGACGCTCTTAGAGATGTGAATACCACACTTAATTTGCGGATTGCATTCATATGCACATGCTTCTTAATCCCAAGATCAAAATTTACAATTCCTAAAGAGCTCTATATTATTTAGAAGACATTGTTATAATGCATACTTATAATTAGGTCAACCACATACATAATGTTTTGCTAGACCAGTTGGTTGAAATTGTAAAAAATATCAAGGCTAATAAAACACCACCCTAACTACTTGGGTGTGTGACAATCATACCAGTAAGTTCGCACAACATTGATCCTCTTAGTATGAAAATTTTATTTACCAAACAACTTAATTTAAGAGTCGTTCTGTATCATAGGCATTCTTCTTTGAACATCTTGGCGGCTTTGAGCCATTTTCTGGGAGAAATTTATCGTGCCTCTTCTAGTGGAACATCTAGTCATTGAGGCAAAATGATGATTTCATTGACATTCTCAGTGATGTTAGAGACAATAAATCTACGACGAGCATGTGTTAACAATTAATTGATGTGAATAGCATGTTGTGTTTTAATGTTGTTGTTATCAATTCTTGTATAGGTGCTTAACTCACTACGGTCGGCCCTTGGAGAAGTCGGACTTGTAGATGTTGGTTATGTGGTGAAGCCACAAGTTGAGCCACCATTGTGTACTTCAAAACCCACCACCAATGACTGATGCAACTGAAGATAAAGAAAAGGTGATTGAAATGGAACGAAACTACCAGGAGATCCTAGAAAGATGTAAACAAATGAATCAACAGGTAGTAGTCCAAGAAAGCCAAAAAAGAAGACAATTTAAAGACAAAATTCTAGAGGAATTTGTACAATTCCAAGCTAGTGTTAACGCTGAATTGTAGAAGCTTTCAACCAGGGTGGATAGGTTTAATGCAGAGCTCAAACAAGAATGAGAAAAGAGAAAAACTATCCAATGTGAATTCAAAGATTACATTGTGGATGTCCAAAAGCATCAGCCCATATGCAACAACCGAATCTTGAGCAACCCACCAACAACATGGATGACAATGTTAGTCATTTACATGAAGAGGTAGATTTACTCGAGTGTAGTCTCCAATGAGCATGAATGCAGGGAACAGGTCAAGACAACATTCACCAAAGGGCCGTAGTGTGTCAAATTCTTCATGACTTGATGCAATTGACGTCCCTGATGAATCTCCAGAGTCTAAAGTTGATCTCTCACCCACCTATGTTGTCAAGGAAATGAATTATTTGGTACAAAGGGTGAAGGACAAGATGGGAAGATTTCAATCCAAATCTTTGCAGTCACCCTTTGATGCACTACCCTTGGCGCGCCTACCATCCCCCTAAAGAGGCTTAAATTGCCATAGCCCCATCAACATGCGAAGAGACACACCCACTTCCCCCTATCGATCATCAAAAGAAAATGAGGGGTAGGGGAAGAGGTGCAAGGAAGACAACATCAAGCAAGGGTGGGAAGAAGACGTCCAACACTCCTCGTGCTGAGGTGAGTGAAATTACAACCATGCTAGAGAAGCTACCTATGCTTGTGAAGTCCAAAAAAGATTGTCTTTATTGACTTCTCATAGTTGATAGTAGGTAAATGTTTCATTTCTCTTAAATGAAAAGTCTCATACTATATTTGATCCAATTTTCTAACATGTGCTATTCATACATTGTTACAATAAATTGAACAATATTGTAGTCATAACAAAATGAGAAAATTATGTGGGAGTGGGTAATCTTGCGAACATTTTCCGAAACTCATGTTTTATATCTAATGACGCCATATATTTCTTTTTTCATAGCTTGAATACTTTTGTCAGGGAAAATCGTGACCGTTATCGGCCTTGCATATTCTATCCGTCTTCATTAAAACCAGTGATCGATGATGAAATTTGTGTTTTGGAAACCCAGAGAGATTGGCTCCAAGGTGTTTTCAAAGCACAAACCGCTGAACAGTTCATGAACACCAAGCACTAATTTATTTGCTGTCATTGCTCACAACATTTATACCTTCTAATTGACACCATTGATATTGCTCACAACATTTTCAACTCCATCAAAGGCCATGCTAAGTACAAGCCTACTTCCAACACAACTTTCGTGGCAAACTTAAGACACAAATTTTTTATGGCCTTCTTAAAAAGGTTTCTCCATGTGTAGGTTGCTTTATTCAAGAAAGCCTTACAAAACCTCTACAACATTGGGGAGCATAATGGAATGGACTGAAGTATGCAATGAAAAGTGTCCAAGCCAACCACCTGAGAGATATAAGCACATATTATTGGCCACCTCAACCGCTTGTCAATTTAATTGTCTTTACTAATTCTGATAGACCTATTTATGTTATATTGTGAACTGTGCAATATATGTGATGAAATTTACAGAGTAGCTTGCACAAACCGATGTCCATGAATGGCATATAGATGAAGACGACATTTGTAATGCTAGGATGCAATTTGCATTTCATATGTGGAGTTTGAAATTCCAAAAGAAATTACGAAGAACAACAACTATGGGAATTTGTTTGAACAATAAAACTTGATTGATATTAGTGTTATGTGTTGTGACCTACTCAAATTTTTGATTAATATTTTGTGTTATGTGTTTCACGACCCTCTTAAATATTAATTTTTTATTAATATTTAGGAAGTCTTTTTGTAAACTTGGCTCCTCTATTTAAGAGGGCTCACTCGATGGAATAGGGAGAGTTGTTGTGTTGAATTTTTGGAGCCCTAAGGGTTGGTTCCTGTGCAGGGGGCACTACCCCCCTTTCTCCTTCACCCCCTCCTCAATGGAGGTTGTCCAACTCCACCTCCGGTGAGGACCGGTCTCCTTCGCAAACCCTCCGGTGTGGTTGCCTTCTCCTCCTCCTTCCAGTGGCCTCCAAGCCATCCCCCTTCTTCCCTCATCGAACCTTGTTAAACACCCTATCGACACCTTCCGCCTACATCGACGGAGCTCCAACAACGTTGACATTGCCCACTGTCCTCACCTCCCCTCCATTGGCCTCCCCACAACCCCACCCCCACCTCCAACAATCCTCGGAGTACCCTCCACCAATCTCCCTTCCTGTGGGATCCCCTACCCCCCTGTCGGACTTGTTAAACCCCCACTTCAACAAAGCCCTTCCAGAAATCAACCCTGATGAAGACGAAGAGGGAAGAAGAAAAAGAGGGCAGGAATGAGGAGGTCAGACCCTGTCGAGAGCCCCTTGGCCCCTTCTACTCCCTTCTATGTGCTAGTAGAGGCGGCAAGGCCATGGTGACCACAGCCCTCCGTCAGCTTATCCTCCTTGTACGCAGACGGCGCCGACTGACAGCCTCCGATCTCCTTCCTCCCACAACGACGTAAGCATGCAGCAATGGCCCCTCTGGCCCCCTCCTCCTCCTCCAACGGCAGCGACTGGGGTCCCTTCAGCATCTCCCCCTCCTGCATGATGCGGCCACTGTGGACAAAGCCCCACGCAAAGCCCTTGGAAACCCTCGCCCGCGCGAGGCAAGACGCCCCCAACATAGGGGGGTATGCGGCCACCAACCACTTACCTGCAATCCCCCCGGCAACCACTCTCCACCGGTCACAAGCCCCCGAGTGTTGATCCTGTATGAGCCGGCGCCGACTCGTCTCACCCTACCAGTCGCGTGCCAGTTTGCTAGCGCCAACCAGTCCGCCCGCCCAGCCAGGCCGCCCAAACTAGGTCTAGACCCTGTTCTCACCTGTTCAACCCGATTTGAGTGGCCAAGCACTAGTTCAAGGTCTAAACCAGCTGGTTCAGCCTATTTTGGGCCGGTTTAGGCCGGTTCAAGCCATTTGGAGTTGGTTTAGCTCATTTTGAGTGGTTTGGGCCTAGTTTGACATGGTTTGGGCACCTTTTAACTGGTTTAAGCTCATTTTTGCTTATTTACAGTACCCTTTGGTTTGTTTTACTTATTTGGAGCCTCCTAACGCCATTTTGCAGCACCTCGCCGTCGGTCTACTCGTACCGTCCCGCATCAAGGTGGTTCTTCCAACAGTGAACATACAAGTGGAGTATGACTATGATTTGGGTCACGGATAGCATTCAAGTGAAAAGAGTAAATATTAGTAGAAGATGAGTTTTTTTTAGGAGTGTGTGGTGACAAATTATCCATAACTTGCTTTCGACTTGGAACCATCTTATCATTCCCACCCTCAACCATATGATGGTATGTATGATTTTAGTTAAATAGCTGAATCAATATTTTCCTATGGATACAAGCCAATTATGACTAAAGTTTCACAATGAAGTAACCAAGAGAATCATGATAATGAAAACTTATGAAGACCACTATCATAGATATTGGTGACATGAAGATATCTTTTTTATTGCATATGAATTTTACAATTTATGTATATTTTAGAATGAATATCAATGTTATTTTATATTCACTTGTGTTAAATATCCCATAGTCACAAGAAAGTGTTAATTATCACATTTATATTTTTAACATTTTTTTAAGAATTTTCATATCTTTTTAAAATTTAACATAATTTTTCTGATACTTTTTGAAAAGAAAAAATATTGATTTGGACTAATTAAGAACTAGATTCCTCCCAGAGAATCAGTCCAGATCAAACCAATCCGATCCGGCCAAATAGGATCGATAATGGCCAATCTTGGCTCCAATTCCAATCCAACCAATGATTGCCAAAACGAAATCAGTACTCGGATTGGAGGGTACTGATTTGATCAAATCAGTTGATCATAGATTGCAGAATTAGCCTATTCAGATCAGGATCAGCCAATTCTTAGATCAAATTGGCCTATGGTCATCCAAGATAAAATCTCGGTGAAATCGGTTGAGATTGGAATTGGGATCAGAATATAATTTTTTTAAATTTTTGTTAAAAATTCCCAATTCCGGATCTGTATTCCTCTTAGAGGATCGGTTGACATCAACCGGTCCAAGATCGGTAACCACCAATTAGGGTACTGATTTTGATCCGGCGATCAATGCGGCCGATCCTTTGGGAGAAATCCCGATCCAAAATCAAGAATTTTAAAAAAATAAATTCTGATTCCGATTCTGCTCCAATTCCAATTGATTTAAACAGCTGTTTTTTATTAAAAAATCTAAAAAAAATCCAATTACAATCCAATCCAATCCCAGCCATTTCCGCCAAGATTTTATCTCAAATTGCCCCACCAGGAAAAAATTGAATTGCCATAGGCCGATTTGATCAAAGAATCGGTTGATACTGATCCGGGTGGCCATTTTGCAACCTATGAATCTGGCGAACCTTGGCCAACATTGGCTGATCAAAATGATTCCAGCCTGACTAGCTCAAGCTAAGCCAAGTAGGGCTGAATTGGTCCAACCGGGTCAATTCTTGCTTTCCAACAGATCAGCCAAATGCACTCAAGATAGATCTTTGTTGATCTAGGGAACGATCCCGATCCTGCCTTCCTTATTGCCAAATCCAGTTCTTTTGTTGCCATAGTTAAGATTACGTAATAACTAAATATTTTTAAATCATGACTACCCCTCTAACTAAAGATGGGGCCATTTTCCTTCCTTCTTTGCATTTATTTTCTGTTGAATCTTTCTTTTCCATGGTTGTTTCTTCTTCAATGATACGTCATCGTTGTATAAAAACTGTTAGGTTCTGGTCACGACATCATGTTTTCAGTTTCTCCAATTGTGGACAAATGTCACGGTTTACCAGATTGGTCAATCCTGGGATGCACCTGGATGGGGCAGTAGTCAAGATCAGTCGATCTGGATTGGAATTAGCCGATCTGGCTGAATTAGCTCTGACAGGCTGACATCAGCCAGGATGGCCATTCTTGAGACCATAATGGATAATCCATGCTTGAAAGTTGGACAGAATAGCTGCTTTCAGTCCAAGTGGGACGCAGTCAGGCCTGATTCAGTCTGTGTCTGTGCTGAGTCAGACGTGGTCAGGGCTGGGTCCCACATGGCTTCCATTGGATCGGCCAATCTGGCCAAGGACACTGGCAGATCTAGGTCCCATCTTAACCCTGCCTTTGAGTAATATTTGCCTATTTTGTTTGTTAGACTACGAAGATATTTTGTTCAGGTTTTCACTTTGTTGTTCTGATCTATTTTATTAAAGTAGGCAACTAACAGAGCTAAATGTCTTTTCCAACAATATCCGATTGAAAACAAGATATTCACCTAAGTGATGAAGTGTGTTTGGCAATGGAATTGCCTGTTTCCGATAAGGGTTCAGTGGCTTTAATTCTGATTTTGATTAAATAGGAATCACGTAATTCAGATTCCGTTATCGGAATCAGACCCAAATTCAATAATGTCTTAAATATGTAAAAATAAGCTAATAAATCTCATATAAATATTAAAAATTAATATAATATATCTATACATTCATTTTTATTTCTCAGCACTTTATATGCCATAATTTATGTAATTCATCTATTATTATTTTATTATAATATTATGTTTTACAGCTGTATATTAAAATTTTATCAAACATGGAAAAATCATATATGAAATTGACCAAATCCAAATTCAATTCGGATTCCGATGGCTTGAAAGATACAAATATAGGTTATGAATCACTTAATTCTTATCAAAACCAACCAGAATTTTGGATTCCATTTGCATCCGTAATTCTAGCATCGCAGACAACAGTTTAAAGACGAACAAATGGCAAAGATGTATGAGATGGCAAGGAGAAATATTTTCATCTTTAGCTATAATCATTACTTGAATGATGGTCATCATCACATAAGAATAAAAAGATGCTCGAACAAGCAAGACAAGTGGCTGATATGTGATCCCAGAATAGGAACTCCATTTTTTATAAATAAATGAATCTTAATTAAAACATGAAAAATTTCCTTTAAGACAACAAATAATGGGCGAACAACTTTGCCATTGGCCAGACAAACAAAAAGATCCATGCAAGACTAAGGAAGAGACATTCCAAAGAAGGCCCATTATTGTATTAGACCATTTTTGTTGCAAAAGATAACATAATGATCTATATGCTGGTACTTGTCACCCTTGATGGTATGTGTGCGATTATAAATGCAAGAGCCACAATTTTTTTCATTTGCACTCTAACAATGCATCATCTACACAGATAATGGTGTCTGTCATGACATCCTATATCACTTATCCCAAATATCACCTGGAATCATGGAATGCCATCTCGCGAGATCTCGTCGAGATCTCGCGAGATCTCGGTCTCACCAAGGGGACCGAGAAACGAGATTGCCGAGATCTCGCCCCAAGTAGCCTGGTCGAAAAAAAAAAATCTTCGGGGGGCTTTGCCCCCCTGATACCATAGTTGTCAAGGCGGGTGCCTAAGTGACATGGCACTACTTGACCAGCGCCTTTTGGGAAGTCCCCCAAAGTTTATACATAATACCAAAAAATTAGTATAAACATATTAATATATTAATTTAATATCCTATCCGCGACTACTCTGCACCCCCCATTTATGATAGTGTAAACATATTAATATATCTCACAATCACTTATAGTATCATGGATAAAAATATGCTACAAGTTTAATACCATATTAGTATTTAAATAAGATTGTATGCAAGGTTAAATCTTTCAGAAGCACAAAGATCATTTTTTGGGTATTGAGAATACTTTGTAATTGTTCATTCACACAATTGATGTATAAATGTGCTATATATTTTCATGTAAATTCATTGATGTACTCCTATCTTTATAAGATATTATGTTATATTTCATACATATATACATTTTGATCCGAGAATCCGAGATTCGATCTCCCGAGATTTTTTCGAGATCTCTCCGAGATCTCTTCTCTTTCACCCTCCCGAGACGAAGCTGAGATCCGAGATGGCAAACCTTGCCTGGAATAGAGGGCCTAAAGATTGTTCAAATCCATCCAAACATTCATAGTAAATAAACTTGCCAAATCCTTCTTGAGAATCCTCATTTCCTCAAAGCTACTTGAAATTGTTTATAAATTTTCATGAATATCAAAGATGTATACAACAAAAATAAAATCCGTTAAAGTTCAAAGGGTTCATAACTTTGTCAACAACCAAACTTTGATTTAACCTCTACATCTATTTGGAAAAAAATGATTGACAAAATTTGAGAAACTGCACCCTATGTTCAATACCTTAGTTGTTTCAATTCCTCGTGATATCAAGTTATCAGCAAAAGTGGAAGCAAGGGAAGTAATAACTATTGAACCTAAGGGAGGCAAAACAGAAACCTGCAAAAAAATATATATGTTCAATTTCAAAAAAAAACAAAACATTAAAAAAAGAAGAATAAATTTGTGTCATGCCTTAAACTACTATCAAGATTGACTGATATCACATATTTAAAAATTACACAATTAATAAAAAGTAAAAGTAAAATAATTTTAAAGGTATCTTATCAAAAAAGCTGATGGTGATATGAGATTATTTAGATTTTTATAAAAATTAATATATATTATAAATTTTGAAAATTATCGGATTGTTATGACTCTAATAACAGGATCGAAGTTGGATCAGAATTGGAATATCATGATTCTGATTTAATCATAATCAGAACTGAAATGGCTTAACCCTTTTGGGCATTGGAATTGAAAACAAGCAATAGCACTACTTACTCCCACCCATTTGCAGCCCTAGTGTCGTCCGATGTGAAGGAGCGAAGAAACATGTTTTCCAACATAGTTTGCAAATAGCATACAGCCATAGAGGTAAAGTCAGATCTTTGACGGGGCTATGATTATTTCCCCTTTTTCTTAGCATGTGAAAAGTTGACAGTTTAAAATTTTTGAGCAATTTTATTGACTGATAATCAAATGTAAAGTGTGAATGCTTACCCATGCTGCTTCTGTTAAGTTCAGATTCAGCTCCTCACTGCATTTAAACTCAAATCAGATACCACTTTATCCATGTTAAACTACTATTGACCGCAAATCATGCAGAACTAAGGAGAGCAATAGCAAGGCAAGATGTAATATCCTGAAAAAAGAGAGAAGAAAATCCAGAATATTTGAGAAAAGTTCAGGTGTCTTCTGCCTATTTTAGCATCAAAATTTATGTTCAATGATTAAAATACACTACTTGACCCATTTTAGGTATTAAATTGTATTAATCTATTTTAGTGATTATAAATGAATAAGAGCTTGATAAGACTATGATTTATCTTAGAAAAAATATTCTGATTTGGGTAACAGAGTTATCTCTGATGTTTGATGACAATAAAGATTATTTCAGGATTTGATAACTTTGTTTTAAGTTGAAGAACACTTTGATAATAAGTAGAAATTTTAAAGTGACATGTAATTATGGTATATTTGGAAGAAAAATTATAATTGAAGTATATGAACTATGCCTCGTGGAATATCTGGATATGTCATATGATATGGCTACATTTAGAATTAATTTACACGGTTAAGTTATATTAAGTATAATATATAAAAATTAGAATACGTTAGACATTTGCTAACATTTACTTGCCTAATCAACCTTCTTTCAAGAAAATTGAAATCTTGAGGCATGCACATTAAAGTATATGTTTGTATAGAAGAAGTTATGCATTTAGTTCATCCACTTGGACTATTAATTAGCCGTTATGTGTGTCATACATGAGATTGTCTGAGATTAGAGTATGCATTTGTGTTATGCATTGTAAGGATATGAAAAGTTAGCACATGATATTTTTGAATGTGAATATGAGAATTATATTATGTGTTTTGCACTTCATCAGACATTTTGACAGCCCGTGGGCTACGAAAATGTTTAGATCAATCTGGAGACTCAGAGACCACAATTTTCCTTAATACACCACTGTCTAGATACACTAAAGGACTTCTCTATACATACGTATTAGAAGCTAATGCAAGTTGTATTCACATGTGTAGTATGACTTATGGTGTGAAAGTGACATATGATATTTGAGAAAGCTGAGTTAAAGCATGCATGTCATCTAAAGATAGTTTTTCCTTATACATTCTCGTAAGTATTAGAACGTGATAGATGTGTGGGTTAAGTTAGTCAAAGGTCAGGCATTGGGTTAGGTAGTAAGTTATGTTATTAGGTCCTAGTCAATATCTTGCATAAGTTATAAGAATTTGATTGATAAGAAACCCTAGTACAGATTAAATCCTAAAAAAGATAAATTATTTGCATAATGTGACAATACAATGACATGATAATGAAATAATTGGATATGTGATGGTATGATAATTAATTAATATTCTATGTATATCATGTGAAAGCATGATTTGTGTAGGCTATATAACATTATAGAATTTATATCTATCCGATTGGCAATAAAAGACATCTACCGAGTCCTGTGTGATTCAACCTAGTTATTTTAAAAATTTTCATATAATCAAAATTAGGTTAACAGAAACGTAGTGGATCGTGGTTCAGCAATTGAAGGATCGTCAAGTATTGAAGTCATTCCTATGATTATTGTAATATTTTGATTATCAACTCAATGTTATTTTTTGTATTCTGAAACTGATAATTTCTGAGAGGTTATTTTTTTTCTCTAGTTACGTCGCCATACATATTTTGCTGCATGTATGTCGGTTTGGGGCATGACACAAGATGCTTAAAGGTATAGACATTACGGTTTACTCTGAAGTAGATATATAATAGAATGGCAAACAAGTATATCAATAATTTGCTTTGAGAAAGACGTAAAAGGATTGACATAGTATGTGACAGGATAATCACTCATCTTGACACCAAGTTTAACCTCTTAGGGGAGTGACGTCAGACAGTCATGTGGTAAAACAGGATCATGCTTATTTTTGTAAATTGCATTTGGAACCAAGTTTAAGTTTTTCCTAATATACATGCAGAATGATGTTTGTATCCTCCTTGGAAACACAGTTGAGAAAGAAAAGTCAAAACGAAGAGAAAAATTGAGATTGAAACTAGTTAAAGCTAGAGAATATTAAAAAGAATATATCTGATGTTACTTGAAATATGACATGTTTATGCATATACTAAACATTGGTGCATAAAGATACTTCTTGAATATAATAAGAAAAAAGCATGTGAGCGTATGCTATATTAAATTGTTTAAGCATGCAAGGACGATGACAACTATGTGCTAGACAAGTTAAAGACAAGATACCTGAAATAAGTGGGAAGCCATGATAGGCATGTATAATGTCCCCAGCTTCCGCAAAAATGAGTGTATATCATGGCCCATACTGCAGGACTTCTAAAAAAGGCCTCCCACGGCACATCCTATTAAACCAGATATGAGTATACAAGTGATGCGCAAAGGTAATAAAATTCTCAGTCCCACAGGCCACATCATATCCAATAGAATAACGACCAAATAAAGGATTTATGCAGAAACACATAAAGAGGGAGGGGACATTAGATGACAGATGCCATCAATTGCATGGTAAGATCCATGCAGCCTACTCTAGAAGTATAAATTCTTATCTCTTGTTTTGAGCCCAAGAAATGGAATCTTTTACAAAGATGAAAAAGTACAAATGGAAAAATCATCTAACTATGATACCTAAAATCCACAGATCAAATAGCATCATATAGTGCCCCTTTGCCTGTTCTGATTGTGCTTTGATCTACCGGTCTGAGAGTCTGAGCATCAAACTTATCTAACTACAGTCTGAGAGTCTGAGCATCATATAGTGCCCCTTTGCCTGTTCTAAAATGCCTGTTCTAAAATGCACCTGTAGATCAATTTCCCAGGCAGCCATAAATTTATGAAGAATATGCTATCTCTCGAGGAAGCCAATTGGTAATGGCAATCAGTCCGTACCATAAGATGGTTAGGTAAAGCTTTTGTAATAATCTTATAGCTCCCTTTCGATGAGACTGATCAGCTTATACTCGTGAATCGAGGTAGCGTTCTCCTTTTAGTGATGAACACTAAAAAGGAAAAGGTAAAGGCTAATTCCCAAGATTCATCTGAAATTCTATTGCTGCAACCAAGAGATATTGTATAATCACGACCAGAAAGAACTAACAAAGTTGCACGCCCAGACGGGGAAATCTATTAGCCCCCATAGAAAATATCGCATAATTAGGGTTTTCAGACAAGTGGACAGAGAGCCTACTAATGCATATCAACTCAACTCATCTTAATCCCAAATTATTTGAGGTTGGCCACAAGTATTCTCTTTCTCCACATATGTTGATTTCTAGTTATTTCATTCATAGATATTTAAATCATCCAAATCAAATTGGATTACCCTCCTCCAAGTTAACTTAAATCTATAACATTCTTTTTTTTATTTCTATTAATTTATATGTTCTATTTAACTCAATTCAACTCAACTTGAGCCTTAGTCCCAAATTACTTGAAGTCCGCCGTATGGATTCTCTTTCACTACTCGCATTGATTTTGAGTTACTTCTTTAGAAATATTTAAATCATCTAAATCATATTGAATTACCTTCCTCCAACATAATCTAGGTCTACCATGTCCTTTTTGTTTTTGTTATTTCAATATTTTCTACTTTTTTAACTAGAGCTTGCTTAGGTCAATGTTTAATATGTCCAAACTATCTCAATCTCCCTTCTTTCAATTTGTCTACCATTGTCAATTCTATATTTTATCTAATGTATTCAGTTCTTATTCTATCTAATAATATAACCACCATAGTTGTCAAGTCACACACCTAGGCGTGAAGGCGTTCTTTTTTTTTTTTTGCCATCTGGAGGGGCTAAGTAAGAGAAAAAAAAGTGTACGCCTTGACCGCTACACGATTTGTGTGCTTTGGCAAGCGCTTCGTTACCTTGCCATTTCGATGAAGACCCCCGACCCACCAGTTCAACTATACAGTTGAACCGGGCCCTAGTTCAGCATAGCATAAGTCTCAATGGCCCAGCTGCCCCGTTGCCTCACCTGTTTGACCCCCCTATACGCAACGGTCCCCTACGCTGTAGAGACACGATCCCAACACTCACCACTTGCCACGCAGAGGAAGATCTACTACTTGGCACTTGCTGCCATGGAGGAGCACCTATTGTTGCCAAATTCCATCGGTCAAAACAAGCTCTAGGCACTTTTGACGTCTTCCTCCTCCTCCATCTCCTCTCCAATAACGGTAAGTAAAACCTAGCTTTAAACTTTTGTTTTTTTTACTCCATCAATGTTTTCTAATTTCTTTGTTCATGTTTAGTCTTCTAACACTTATTAGACACGTTTTAATAATAATCTACACTTTCTGTGTTTCAATATGTAAGAAGTTTTGAATGTCTCCATCTTCAATGCGTTGTTGTTTTTTGATTTTGTTTCTTCAAGTATTTTTCTATAGTCTACATATGATTAAGGTATTGTTTGATAGTTGGCCATTGTCATATTACATATGCTAGGGTTGAAATCCTCTCTTAACGCTTGTCGGCCTCAATTGTGCTAATGTTTGAATTCGAAAACTTCTTGTATCACTTTTTATCTAATTTTTTATTGTTATACAATTGTTTGCACTTAGCTTAGCTTAAGTACTCATTTACTTAACAAATCATATATTTTCAGCAGTGCATCTTCTATTAGATTTAGGTTTTTAATGGAATCTAACTCAAGGTCAGTTAACATGAATATTGAAAAAAAGAAAGTCAAGTCAAAAGATACAGGTTGCAAATATGCATATTGGCCCGATGACAATGACAAGAATAGAGTTAAATGTGAGCTTTGTGGATTGGTGACAAATAGTGGAATCAAGAGGCAAAAAGAGCATCTGATTGGAGGGTTTAGCGATGTTAAGAAATGTTCAAAAATAACAAAAGAAATTGCCAATGAGATGTTAGCTTGGTTGAATAAAAATAAGAAGGAAAAAATGATATCTTTCACAACAATATACACTATAGCAAATTCTTCCCAAAGTGATGAAGAGACCTAAGAGTGTGACAAACAACAGTCAGAGAAAAAAAATACTAAATCTACATCCTTAGTTCTTCTTTCCAATAAAAGTAGAAAAAATAAGGGTCCAATGAATGCTTTCACAATAATGTCTGTCGAGGACTTTAATGACATAAGAAGAAGTAAAAAAAATATCAAAACACTTTAAATGATAAATTGTAGAAAGGAACAAACTTTGTTTGAAGAACACATAACAACTTAGTTCTATGAAGCTAGCATTTCTTGTAATGCTGCAAAGTTAAAAAGTTTTGAGAATTTGTATGAATCTGTAGGTCAAATTGGACCGGGTTGTTGGCCTCCTAGTTATCACAGTTTGAGGATGCCTTTGTTAAAGAAAATGGTTGAAAAGACTAATGTCTTGCGTTCAAAGTATGAACAATGTTAAAAAATTTAAGGTTATACCATAATGTGTGATGGTTGGACTGATAAAAGATATCAAAAATTAATCAACTTCTTGGTCAATTGTCCAAAGGAGACCTATTTTTTAGAGTCCATATATGTCTCAAATCACAAGAAAGATGTCATCCTTTTTATGAGCTCTTAGACAAAATAGTTGACAAAGTTGACGAGCAATATGTGGTTCAGATTATGATGGACAATGCAATATACAATGTTGTAGGTGGGAACTTGTTAATGGACAAAGGAAACATTTATATTGGATACCTTCTGCAACTCATTGTCTTGATTTAATATTGGAGGATATCGGTAAGATGAAAACTTATGTAAGTACTATCTCAAAAGCAAAGAAGATAGCTAAGTACATATATAATCACTCACATTTGTTGGATTTCATGAGAAAAGAAACAAAAGAAAAAGAACTTGTAAGATGTAGGGTCACACGATTTGCTACATCTTTTCTCATTTTGAAGAGATTATATGATGACGTTAAAAGAAGACTAAAGAGATTATTCTCTTTAGATGATTGACATAAAAGTGTGTGGGCCAAGACAAATATGAAAAAAAATGTTTCTTCCTATATTTTTCAAGTTAAGTTTTGACATGGAATGGAAGAAAATCTAAGAGCATGTCAGCCTATTCTACAAGTTTTAAGGATAGTGGATGGGGATGAAAAACAAGCAATGGGCTATTTGTATGCTAAATGGAATGTGTAAAGTAAAAAATTGTTGAAAATTTTGCAGGAAAGGAAACAAATATACTCCCATCTTAAAAATTGTGGATCATCGATGCGAGGTACAAATGCAACGTCCTCTACATTTGACTAAATATTTTCTAAATCCAAAGTTTTACTTTGATACTAAAGTTAGAGATCCAAGTGCAACCGCAAAGTTGAAAAGTGCTTTCTACACATGCTTGCAAAAATTGGTGGCAAATTCTGATTTACAGGAAAAGATTGATGATCAGTTTCCATCATATTTGGAATCAAGAGGCACATTTAGCCTCTCATTTGCTATAAAGTCACGTCACAAAAAAACTTGCAAGTAAGGAGATAACTTTCATTATATTTTAATTATTATGTTTGTTATTTGTCTAACTCGTAAGATATTAACTTCATATTATATTTTTATACCAACATAGCTAGGGTTGTTCACTATTCAATTCAACTTGAAAAATCAAACCAAACCAGCAATTTGGTTTGGTTTGAGCTATCAATCAATTTAGTTTGGTTTCTAGGACCCTTGAAACCAAACCAAACCAATAAATTGAATAACCCGAATTAGATTAAATATTTTATTTTAAGTATATTCAGTACAATACTGATGTATCTTTTCTTATAAAAAGAATATTGTTTCAAAAGTTTTTAAGATAAATTAATGATTTGTATAAATATATACACCAAATTTTGATAGAATACAATTTAAAACAAACAAAATAAAATTATATATTGACATGTCTACTATACCTCAATAAAATATAGTTTGAACCAAACTAAACCAAACCAAACCAAAGCGAACTAATTTGGTTCAGTTTAGTTTGGTTTAGGAGATTGTTTGGTTTGGTTTGATTTGGTTTGAGAAAAAATACTCAAAAATCAAACCAAATCAAACCATAAACACCCCTAAACATAGCTGATTGGTGGATAAAATAATGTTAAGAGACATATGAGTTGAGGAGTTTTGCTTTAAAAATTTTAGATGTTTGTTGTAACTCATCCGGTTGTGAGTGGAATTGGAGTACATTTAAATTTGTAAGTTTTCTAAACTTGTGTGGTAATTACACGATCTACATTTAATAATTTACTTTTCAATTAACGGTCTTGTATTTATTATTTTTTTCAGTTTCATTTTAAGAAAAGAAACTGCTTGAAACATAAGCGGTTGAATGATTTGGTATATGTTCAATACAACCATCATCACCGTGAAAGTTATGATCATATTTGTTTTGATGATTTAGATTGGGGAAATGAGTGGATGACAAAGGAAAATACAAATATAGTTCATGAAGGGTTCATGAAGATCTCACATGGAAAGATGTGGATGATGCTATAAGTGCTTCAAAGAGAATGTCTCAAAGAGTAACTAAACAATCAAGTGCACCACGTTTTATAAGAGAGGGAGATGAAAATAGTGATGAAGAGCTTCTTGAAGATGAAGATGACGATATAGATGACGATAATGATGATGGAGACATATCATGGGAGGAGACATATGAAGAAGATAATACAAATGAAGAGACTAATTCACATGATATTGAGAACTTAAAAAAATCTGTGTTTGGATTTAAACTTTGAGTTGGTGATGCTAGAAACTTTTGAATATTTTGTCATTTAAATTTTATGTACTCTAATTAAATATATACTTTGTGAAGTTAGATTGCTAGTTGTCTACTATTAATCATTTTATGTTATTTTGTGTATCTGTTTATGCTTATACCTCACTACCTTAGTGCATTGTGAAGTTAGATTGCTTCGTATTTGCATTTTGCGTATATTTTGAATAATACTTTGCAAGTTTCTATAGAAGAAAAAAAGTTCAAAAAATATTTATATTATTTGGTAAGTCCATTTACTCCATTTTAGCTAAATTTATTCAAAGTTTGCTATTAATCAATGTCAGTTTTATTACATTTGTAACTTTACATTAAATTGTTATATATTCAAATTTTGCTACTAATGTAAGCCAATGTTATTAGATTTTATATATGTTTTGGTCATACAAATTTATCTCGCCTTCATACCCTACCTTACTGCCTAGGCGGACGTCTTGTCACCTAAGTAGAATTGGCACCCTTCAACGCCTTGGACATCTTGTCGCCTTGACAACTATAGTGACCACTTATCCATCATGACATTCTCATTTTAGCCATACTTATTTTACAAATATATTTTCCTTTTATTATCTAAAATTCACTACCATAGAATATTACAGATCTTACACTCGTATGATAAAAAAAATTAACTTAAGTGGAATCTTACAATCACATAGAACCCATGTAGCCAATCTCTATTTTATCCAACCCGTTTTAATCCTATGATTAACATCATTAAATTCTTCATCTTTTTGAATAATTTATCTAAGATATTTGAATTGGGTTCTTTGAGATAATATTAACCCATCCAAACTAACACCATCATCTACTTCTCTTTCATTTGTATTAAATTCACAACGCATACATCTTGTTTTATTTCTACTTATTTGAAACCTTTTGTCTCTAAAATATTTTTTCGTAGTTCTAACTTCCTATTCACTCCTTGGGTCTCATATATCAATATGGTATTGTTTGCAAATAATACAAATGTATATCATAATCAATTCTAGAATTAGAATCGGATCGAAATCGGTCGATTCCACTTTAAGGACCGATGTAGGCATGAATTCTAGCAGAATGGGTCGAATCGGCCTGAATCAGTTGGAATTAATCCGATTCAACCAATTCTCACACGAAATCAATTGACTGATTTGGCGCGGACAACTTAAGTCCCGGTCCGAATCGATATCAGGTCCGATTTTAGCCCAATGTCAATCCAATTTCAGCCCCTTAAGGGTCAATTTTGGTCGTAGAAGACTGATTGTGCTTAGGTCTTCACAATTCCGGGGGAGTAGGCGACTCCGGCGATCGGGGCTTGTGATTCCGGCAATCTACATGTGATTCCAACATCAGAACTAAAGAATCAACAGTGATCCAAGCGATTCAGCAATGATTCCTATGGAGCACATTATGATTCCAACATCAGAACTAAAGAATCAACAGCTTGATGGTGTTTAGAGTGAACCTATGAAGCACATTGTTCATGAAACATAGCCTATACCACCCCCAACTTCAGCCCCACCCCCAACTACATAATCCACTCTGAAAAAACAAAGCAAATGGCACACAAGCCACATATGCTTTTTGCAGTATTGAAGAAGGTTTATCAATATGAGTTGCGCCTTGAGACTTCATCCCAGATAGAAGAACCTAAAAAGAAGAAGTTAGACATCAAGTGACATTACGTCATTGGAAGCAGTGATACGCCTCTGAGGAAGATGAGAAAGACACCCACCCAGCCTTTATCACCTTCACAAAGAAAAGGTGATGGTGGTGGAGGAGGAGGATCCGAAGGAGGGGGATCCAAAGAAGGAGGTGGTGCTTATACTTTTAATGTACATACTAGTGGTGCCGATGCATTAGATTTAGGCTCCATGCAGCATTCTAGTAAGAGAAGTCAACACTGGCATTAAGAGTATTTTGATGAATATACAGTAGCCAATTATCCAGAGGTTGCTACTTCTCCAACTTTTCAGCATACCATTCAGCGGATCCTCTCCATGAGACAACTTATGATGTTAGTCAGATGACTGAATCATTATTTTCATATGGACCCATGGCCCTGCACCGATCATGAAGATTAATAATAAATGGGGTACTTATGAACAAAGCGAAAATGAGAATGATACCCAATATCACCAATTTTGGTGAAATGTATATCATTTGTATGATTTTATCACTATTATTTGTCATTTATGTTTAACATTTGTAATGATCATGTGTGATGCTTCCTATGACATGTTAGACACTAACATTATATTTTTAACCATTTTTAAAGTGTTTTATAATTTTTAAAATTTTTCTAATTTTTTGTGAATTTGTTTGAAGAAAAAATTAAAAAAATGATTTGAATCGATTCTTAATCAGTTTTCCTTCTTGGGAATTGGTCAAATCAAACCGATTCGATCCAAATACCAGTCGATTCCAATTCCGATTTCAATTATCGAATCCTTGTTCATAACTAATGCAAAAAGATAAAGACTTATTGCAGACCCTTGATGTAAGTCAATTCAAATAAGAGATACTCTTGTTTTTCCTCTAATTGTATATATGTTAATGGCTACTTTAACATATATACCTTTTGTCATTTGTATATACCTAATAGGCACCATCTTCATTCCATCACTCACCACAAACCTCTCTTAAAACTCTATCATGAGCCTTTTAGAAGTCAATAAATATCATATGTAAATCTTTCTTCATATCTCAATATTTAAGTAAGAAAAATAATTTCAATTGTAGATCGACCAAGTATATATCCAAACTAGTTAGCTGAAATATTTATATAATTCCATAATTGCTGCTCAATAACTTTTCTTTAACTCATGAGTTTGATCCCTTTATAATTTATACAATCTTTGTATATCTTTTTCCTATAAATAAGTATAATGATACTATTTTTCCATTTATTCAACATTCTTTTCAATATTATGATTTCGTTAAAATGTCAAGTTAACCATTTCACTTCTAAATCTTTCAAATACTTTTACACTTTAACCAAAATCCTATATGGACCACATGCCTTATTGTCATTACATTCAATGCTTCTTTAACTTTTATAAATTGAATTCTCCTAATATAATTCAAATTAAATTTTGTCATTCTCTATGCCATCTATATTTTTAGTAAAGTTGTCATCAAAAAGAGCATCAAAATAAAATTTTCATCTTTCTTTGACACCATCATTCGCCTTCTTTAGTTTCAAGTTTCACATACACTAAAAAATATTATCTTTTGCTCATCTAATGGTGCTTTTTTTACTTTGTTTTATGTTATACTATTCATAAACTTCGTTGTTATTACACTTACGCAATCTTTTATACCAATCTCTCTTATTCTTTATCGTATTTTACATTTCTTTAATCCATCACTAAATTTCCTTTTTAGGTGGACCATGTCATTTACTCTTAATCTCTCTAATCTTTATAACTATGTTCATCCACGTAACATTAACATCTACATTTGACTTCTATTTATTTATTTTAAGAAGTTCATTCTTAATATTTCATTTTATCCATTTTAACTCTCACCATTTTATGTTCCATTTCTGTAACTAGAGTAATCCTAGTTATAAATTTAACATATCCAAACCATCTCAATCTCTCTTTCAATTTATATACAATTGTCAATACTCTCATATTTTCTTAAATATAGTCTATTTAATCTAGTATAACCACACATCTATCTTAACATTCCTATTTTAGCATGTTTTTTATGTTATCCATCACTCACTAAGATACAACATTAAAAATCATACAGCTATAAGATATTCTTTTCTTTCAATTTTAGTGAAGCTTTATGATCACATAGAATCTCTTTGGCCAATCTCTACTTCATTTACTCTACTTTAATTTTACGGTTAACATCCTAATCATATTCTCAATCTTTTTGAATAATTGAACCAAAATAATACTTTGAGATAATATTACTTCATCCAAACTAACTCCACCATATTCTTTCATTTAGTTTTTATTTAACTTACAATGCTATATTTTGACTTCTTATCTTGAAAACTTTAAATACTAAAATGTTTCTCCAAAGTTTTAACTTTCTATTAACTTCTTATGTCTCATCTATTAATACAATATCTTCTACAAATATCATACACCATCGTATATCACCTATTATTTGTTAACTCATCCATAAATAACGTAAGAAGATAAGGATTTATTAAAATAAGAAAATCCCATCTCTTCTCTAACCTTGCATACAATAGTGTTTGTTTCATCATACATGTCATTTATCGCAAGTATATATTTTATGAGAACCATCTTTTACACTAACATTCACAGCAAAAATATCTCTTGAAACTTGAAAGTCTATGACAAGACTTTTATAAGTCAATAAATACCATATATAAACCTTTCATTATATCTTGATATCTTTACAACATGTTTCTAATAAGAAAAATAACTTTCCTTGTACATCAACTAAACATAAATCTAAACTAGTTGGCAAAAATATTTGTATTATTATAAACATAATTAGAGCAATGTTATATATCTATTTAAAAAAATAGATATAATGATGTTCTGTCTCTATTTATTCAATATTTTCTTATGTATTAAAATTTTGTTAAGAAGTTGACTTAACCATTCTACCCTTAAATCTTCCAAATATTAACATACTTATAGGGATTCTATCGGGGACATATGCCTTGTTTTCATACTCTTCAACACTTTGTTTAACTTTTAAAATTTTAATTCTCATATTATAATTTTTATTAAACTTTTTACATTCTCCAATTTCTATGTTTCTAGCAAAGGTGTTATTAAAAAAAGTATCAAAATCATTGTTTTACCTTTTTTTTAAACATCATCAACTTTAATTAAAATATTTCCTTCATTGTCTTTGATACATCTGACTTGATTAAGATCTCAAGATCTTCTCATCTTTATCTCTTGATCGTCTAATAGTCTATTTCATGGAATATCAAGACTTGACCGGGTCGGGTCTCGACCCAGTCAGTTTTTCGGCTGACTGGCCTAACCACAACCCAGTCAAGCTTCTAGCAAGAGGCAACGGCTGCAACACCTCTCCTCCTCACTATTCATCACTGATGTGCTCTCATTCGTAAGCACCATTTTGTTTCGTAAACAACTAAACATTTTAAATTAGTTATTTAATTAGTTTATTAATTATTTAATGAATTGATTTCCTTGTCTAACACTTAGTTACTTAAACTTCATTAAGTTTATTTGGCTTTCTCTAGTTGTAATTAGTTAGTAATTTTGTGTTTAGTTAGTTTAATATTTATAAGTCATAATCACATACTTATTTACTTTAATTAAAGATGTCTTCTTCAAGACATACAACCTAAATTTCCAGTGCGACCTGGAATGATCCTGTTTAAACACATTGTAACTTGCTCTCCATGGTGGAGAGAAGAGTGCAAGGTAAATTTTGTGACAAAATTATATTTGAGGGTATTTATCAGTTAACATATCATCTTGTAGGGATAAAGAGTAACATTGCACCTTGTACATGAACTCCAACAAAGGTAATAGCCCCATTTCGTAGGCACTTACAAGTCATGAAACAGATGCTTGGAGCTTCCAAGAGGCACATAAACTCCTCTCTTTTCACAGCTTTATATTCTTCACTGTTGTTGTGCCACTTGGAAGCTCTCTTCTCTTGTTTCATAATTTGCAAGTGCCTATGAAATCAAGCTCTTATCTCTAGTGGAGTCTATGTGTAAGGTGCAATGTTGTCCTTCATAATATTTGCAAGATGAAATTTTAACCAATAATACCCCAAATATATTTTTTTCACAATATTTACATTGTACGTTTTTCTCCATCATGGAGAACAAGTTACAATGTGCCCAAGTTGGATCATTCCGGACTGCACCAGAAGTTTGTGTTGTGTGGCTTGGAGAAAATATCTTTCATTAAAGTAAATATTAGACTAATTAATCACAAAGCTACTAACTAATTAGAACAAGAGAAAGGCAAATAAACTTAATGAACTTTAAGTAACTAAGTGTTAGAAAAGTAAAACTAGGTGTTAAACAAATAAATTAATTCATTAAATAACTAATGAACTAATTAAATAACTAATTTAAAATGCTTAAAGCACAAAAAAGCACTTATGAATGAGAGCACAAGAGTGAGGAGTAGTGAGGACAAGAGGTGAGGAGAAGTGAGGCCCCTTGAGGGCCTTAAATAGGTCCCCAGGGAGCACAGGGTGCTTCAAAGCCCCCTAGAAGCAAGCAACGGTTATTATTGAGAAATAAAAATAGGCCTTGAATATGACAATTGCCTGCTACCTGCAAGAGTCATATGATCATTGCCGGCTGAGTCTTGCAACCCCATGAGTTGACCACGACCCAGCTAAAGGGTATGGCCGACCAAGTCACAGTCAGGCCAGTCGACCAGAAAATCGACTAGGTCAGGCTCGGTCCTGATCAGGTATTCCATGCTTGACAAATAAAAAAATGGAAGAAGGATGTGGATAAGAACACAATTATTTGACTGCTGAGAGAAGCTCAAGGTTTCAGTTTGAAGTTTACAATTGATTATTGGACAGCATGACCCCACCTTTTTCAAAAAAAAAAATCCATTAAACAGAAAAAGAACAAAGACAACATAATAAGAAGGCGGACTATAGTCTATACTTTTTTAAAAGGGTGGACAATCGTCTATATTTTTCCTTAACAAGTACTTAAAAAAGACAATGACATTACGCAATTCCTCTGGTATAAACATACAAATCATTTATCTCCAAATACCTTTCTTAGCTGCACTAAGTTTGTTGTGGACCTGTGGTAGAAAATTTTGTGCAGCAGATATTTAATTATATAATGTGATGACATGATGTATTACCATAAAATATTTAGGATTAGAGAAACTACTAATGCATTTCATGTAGCTTTCATTGAATCGTTTCTTTGACTTGAATGAATGATGACATCATACCTTTAAGGAGTCCAACAACTCTATGTCAGATGCATTCCAGGACCTTACTCCAGGAGTGAAAAAGGAAGAACTCAACATGGGGTTGGTAGCTTTCTTTATCATGCCTAACAAGCAAAATTTCATAATATTAAAAAAATATATCACCATGACTTGCAAGAAGAAAGAATGAAGCAAAGGCCAATATAGAAGAATTGTGCTATTTTGACTTGTATATTGCATGATCATAAAAAAAACATTGGCGCCCTGTCCAAAAATAACCACCATTTTTTGAATTTCAATAAAATTGAGATACTTAAAAGTCACTTTGATTTTGCTTTTTAAAACATTCATGAAAAATAAATTTTATTTAGTTTGGGCAACTTGATTGCTGATCCCTGTATAGTAGTGAGCTATATGTTTGTCCCTTCCCTTGGGTATTTCTATTTGATTCTTATAAACATATTTAAAATTATAAATAACTCCCTGTTCTAGATTTAATATGCAACTTACTATATTTACAAATCCCTCGGGAAGACTGACATAAGATTCTATAGAGAGGGATATAAAATTAAATTACCCCATTCCTTTTAACATGTGCATCTCACCCTTTTTTTACTGTTAAGCAATGATGCTGATTAGAACACACAACTACAAGTCATGTTGTTTAATTCACCTTTCAAGCTTCGAGTTGCCCTTATGCTCTGTTGTCTCCCAGAAAGAGTATTGCAAGGAAAGGACACTTACTGAGCTTATTTTTGCAACCGGATGAAGATTGTCCTTCAACAAACTCAAAACCCACGCACCTTCAGATTAAGACAAATATTATAAAAAATTGCAACGATACTAACCAAACAGATACATATCTCTCATTAAGCTTATCATGATCTTTAAATTTTAAGCGTTCAACTAATTTTTCAAGCACCTAGTTAAGTGCTAATCCAAAAGTAAATGCTAGAGAAATTGAATACTCAGCAAAGCAATAAGTTTATGCATCCAACGGATTTTGGGAGAGTATGACAGTTTTCACTATAATCGTGGATAAGAAGAAATAATCTGGGAAGTGAGTAACAACAAAAAACCAGCTTTGAACATTTACCAGAGCAGTCCAAGAAATCCGAAGATGTAAAATACAGTCTCCCAGCCAAAACTTTGGATAATTGGAGGAGCAAAGAGAAGCCTGGGAACCATTTCAGAGTCACAAAAATAAAAACAATTAGGGAATAAAATACCAAAATCTATTCTCCTAATCACAATAAAAATCAATTACTATTGAAATAGCGCAGAAGAACAGATCGCAAAGGCAATCTGATAATTTTATAAAACAATAAGCAGGCTGTTAACTAGTATAAGACACTTCTAATAAGTTCTAGAAATCAAAATAGAAACAAAAAACAGAATTGTTTAAAAATAAAAAAATTGCTTCTTGAACATCCTACTAGAAGTGAAAATGGCATCAGGTAGAACTGGGTGATGATTAGGAAATCATAAATCATATCCAATCATGAATTGCAGAATCAGCTGAATTATATCGGATTCAGCCAATTTCTGAATTGTATCGGCCGATGTTGATCTAATTTTCACCTAGAGGACCAATCCAGCCCAATCTCCCTCTAGAATCGACCGAAATCGGTCAAATCAGGCTGGATCGGAGAATCGACCAATTCCGGTGATTCGTCGCCAGATGGTTTGCCTTGTGTGTGGATACGTGATCAGAAATGCAGATTACTTGCACTCAGAAAATGTGAGAATGAAAATGATCTAATAAAGTTACACTATAGTATGGTACATAGAACTTCTCAACCTGCTTGCATGCATGACATAAAACGAGAAAAGAAAATAAATGAAAAGAAATGCATTGCCTCATATGAGTGCATGAGATATCCAGAAGAATAAAATAATTATTGGGAGTCATACCCCAACACACTCCCTATGCTCAAACCACCAAACACAATTCCAACTGCTCTTGAGCGTTCTTGTATGGGTATAGACCTGCAAAAAGTCTTACTTATGTAAAAAGAACTACACTTCTTTTGCAGGTAAGTAGATAATATAGTTCTACATTGATACTACAGGTAAAGATTCGACAAATTGCTCGTTTCACCATTCTCATGTGATCTGTCTTGAAACCAAAATAATTTCAAGCTTATAATTTTAATAAGTGATACTCTCAAAATTTTTCGCCATTGTGTAGAATGAATTTGTTCAAGCTGTTCACCCTTTCCTGACCTGGCAATAAGATCAGTTGCAGCAGATGGTGAAACACCTTCTCCTATTCCAACCTGAAAATTAAAAATAAAAGTTAAAACTTGTTTCATTATTAATCTTGAATACTAGATGTTAACATTCAATAAGCAGAGTGGTATAAGAAAAAGAATCATACATAGCACAAATGTAAGAAGAGAGTTGGTCATTTATGAGCCATACAAAAATGAGATGATGAGCTTCTATGAAAAAAATCATAAAAATAATATTTCCTTTTAATTTCAATAGATATATTATCTGATGCGGGATAAGGCCAGGTGAGCCTCCAATCAAGAGCTACATCACAGCACTAGCTCAGTGATCATCTCTTGGATCTCTTTGATTGCATACCGAAGAATGTTCTTGACATCCATGGAGATCGCAATTAGGCACTAGTACTCGAGCACGCTCCATTGTCTTGTCAAATATGGGACCAGGTTGGGGAAAATATGGATGACCTCTCATTAGAAGATTCAGAACAATGTGGTTGAACAATAAAACAACATGGCAAAGTGAATCCAAATTCACATCTTCAAGATACAAAAAAAGAGAGATACGAGGTTCAATACACCGTGTTAAATGCACATAGGTAGTCATTGCCAACCAATAAAAGTGGGTGACATTGGAGGTCATGGAGCAATATGAAGGCAGCTGGGCCACCGGTGGTCTGGTGGTAGTGCCAGGATGGTGACCATGTAAACTAAAGTATGACTGCAGGATGGTGCAAAGAAAGACACTGTGCTGAACTTGACCCTTTCTTTCCATTCACAAGGCAAAACTAACCACGACTGCAGGATGGTGCAATGAAAGACTCCAAGAAGATGGAGTCGTGCATTATGTGGCTGTGCAGGCCCTGGCAGAGCTTGCAGCAGTCATGGAAAGGGGGGAGGTTGGCCACGCTAGGGGTGAACACTGGTCACTTCAGTTTGGGTCAGGGTTTTTTTCCCAACCCAAACCAAACCAAATGGTTCGGTCTATCCAAACCAAATTGAACCATTATACAGTTCGGTTAGGTTTGCTTCAAAACGATAATTAAATAAAAAATATTTAAAATTATTTTTATACATTTAAATTATCAATTTCTATGGTAAATATGTAATTATACATTGACAATAAAATATATATTACTATTTATTAACATTATATTTTATAAAGTAGTTTTGGTTCGATTCAGGTTGATGGTTTGGTATGGTTTCACTAGTTTTATGAAACAAAACCGAACTTCCCCAAGGTTCAACACAAACCAAACTGAACCACAAAGTGGCAGATTCAGTCCGTTCCTCAGGTTGCACCAAACAGTGAACAGCCCTAGGCCACATGGATCAACTGCAACATCTAGGAGAGCTTGTTTGGTTGGTCGCAGCATTAGGGCAGTGATGGGCAGTTCCAACTAAACATGGTTACTGCAGTGAGAGACAGAACTGCATACAAGATCCTTCAAGCTTGTGGTGGTGGTTTGCTGAAGGAAAACAGAACAGTGACAGGAAGAGCAGCTTGCAGCAAAGATGTGGCATTGCAGGTTTTTTCAGTGCACACAAGGTTCACCGGGTACCAAGGATCGCGGGATCGGAATCGGAATCGGAATCGGTGGGTACCGATTCGATCCGGATCGGATCGGATCGGACCGATTCCGACCGATTCAATGGAAGAAAATCGATCCAGAATCGGTAAGAAAAAAAGCAAAAAAAAAAAAAAACGATCCGATTCCGATTCTGGACCGATTCCGGCCGATTCCGGCCGATTCGGACCGATTCTAGCCGATCCGACTGGAATAGCAAAAAATGAAAAAAAACGATCCGATTCCGATTCCGATTCCGATTCCGGACCGATTCCGGCCGATTCCGGACCGATTCCGACCGATTCCTACCGATTCCGACCGATTCCGCGGAATTCATGCCGGAATCGGTCCTTCCGCATGCACCGATCCGATTCCGGAATCGGTCGGAATCGGTCCGATTCCACCGATTCCGTAAACAATGCCGGGTACATAGGAGAAAATCAGAGTAGTGTGCACAATGAAGAGCTAGTGCAAGTAGGTGACCATACATGCACGCTCATAGGTTCTGGGACCATTATGGCCATCAGCTTGTGAGTGCCTAGGGAACCCCCACAGAGCGACTGGTTTGCAGTTTGGACCAAGGTAGTGAGGGGCTTGTGCATGCGGGTTGTGGAGTCATGGGCACAGCTTCAATAGCTGTTCAGTACGAAGGCATGTGCAAAACGGATGGGGAGTTACAGTATGCAGGGCATTGATGGAGAAGATAGAGAAAAGTCTCCTAGGATGAAGGATGAAGGTGAAGGGAGAGAGGGAGAGGGTGGGGGGAGAGATAAAGAGAGATTCCTAGACCAAAAGAAAGTGGGAGGAAGAGAGGAAGGGCCTCCCCTCCTTCAAACTAGGGGGAAGAGGCTATGTTATCAAAGGAGACTGCCTCAGTTGCTTAAGGGGTGACACAAAATCACCTCACTCCACCCTCATCACCTAGGCAACCCAGGTGACCACTGGCAGGGTTGAGGGGGAACCGGAGGTGCCTCCGTGGCATCTTCCCTACCCAATACTACTACTAGGTCCTCCAGTGACTTAAGGTTGTATTGGGTCTCCCAATAGGACTAAATCCGGTGACTTAGGCCCTACCGGGTCCTGATGGACCCAATAGGGCCTTCTTCACTGCTCAATCGGGTGGGGGAAGGACACTGCGACGTTGCGGTTCTGTGGTGCTCGTGGAGGGCTCGCCTCCATTGTTGGAGACCACAGGGAGAGGTGAGGGGGTAAGGCAAGGAGTCCCTAGCCTCACCCATCTTGCACCTCTGACTACATAGGGAAGAGAAGAGCAAGGAGACACTTTGGTCAAGGCATCATTCAAAATGATTCTCTGCTTTGTTACAAGGAGCAGTGGCTCTCCTAAAATTTAAGATAAACCCAAGTACATAGTAAAGTAAATATAATTAGTGTTCATTCCCCTACTTTTACAAAATGTATTCTCATTACTCGACCATTTAAAAATTTACATTTATGCTCAAAATAAAATACATAATAAGTCTTAAACTACAGAAGCATTAAAGCTTGACACCAATCAATAACAATCAACAAAAATTAAAACATTCATCCTAGTCCAGTCAAGAAAGCATGCAAAAATGGAGACCCACAAAAAACTGACTACAGCACATTAACACGCACTAGAGCATGCACGTATGCACAAAAAAGCATGCATTCAGACATGAAAGCATGCAAACATACCTACACCCACAAGCACATGGACGCACACATACGTGCACAAAAAAATAGATAAGAGTATAAGACATTCATAGTTGAGAACTAAAGTTATCACTTCATTTTCAAGATTGAATATCCTAAATTTGAGCCAAAAAATCTGCAGAATCAAGTTGGCACAAGCTCAACCATGAGAGAGCTGTCAAAAGCGAAGCACAGGGTCAAAAAGGGGCAGCCATCAAAAGCAAAGGCACGGAAGGGGAAACCATGGAAATTAAGGCCAGCATGCCAATGACCACAGTTGAAGCTCTCAACTCACTAAGGTCACACAACCCCAAATTTAAGTTGGGCGTACATTTTGACAGTGTCGGATGCTAGTGGGCTTGCCCCAATTTGTTCGGGCCCAATAGGGGCAAAATAGTTATTTTGACTTCGGAATCGGATTTTGTCATTGAAGTCACCATTGCAAAGATCTCGATTGGTACAATTCTATGGACCCACATGTTTGGTCATCCGGGCCCATTAAACTTACTAAAAACTATCTAAAAGTCCAATTTATTTATCTTTTTCATAATTCGTCAAATATGAGTTGGACTTCCAATCCGGCCCCAACAATGTTCAAGTATAAGTTGTATGGGCCAGGTGGGAGTTCCAATATGTTATTAGGCCGGCCTCTAGTCACTCGGGCCCAATATGGGTAAAATGGTCATTTCAACCCCTAAAAATGGATTTCGATGTTCCAGACACAGCTCTCAACTTGGGCAAATACAGTGGGCCGACTGGCTTGGTCATTTGGACTCATGAAGTCCTGCAAAGACTGTCCGAAAATTCACTTTCATTGTTTTGTCCATAACTTGTCGACTATGAGTTGGATTTCCGATATGACTTTAATGTTGCTCAAGTTAGAGTTAGGCGGATCTAATGATGCGACAATATGTTACAGATCTGCCCTGAATTGCTCGGACACATGAAGGGTAAAAAGGTAGTTTTATCTTTTGGGGTCCGTCTGAGGCTAGATTTTGACATTCGGGGTACCATTGCAAAGGCCTCAACTGATACAGTCCCGTGGACCCGCTTGTTTTGTCTTTCGAATCCAATATGGCTCGATAAGGTCGTTCGAAAGTCGACTTTCAATGTTTTTCTCGTAACTTTAAGAATATAGGTTGGATTATCAATCCGATTCTGTCATTATTTATCTAAGAGTTGAGTGGACCTTTTGGTGGTGTCACTTCTTATCAGACCTTTCCCAGATTGTTCAAACATAACAAGGGAAAAACGATAATTTTTTCGTCCGGAATTGGATTTTGACATTTGGGGTGCCATTGCGGAGGTCTCAACTGGTAGCTTGTTTTGTAATTTGGGTCCATTAGGCGTATCAAAAGCCATCCGAGAGTCTGTTTTTACCATTTCATCTGTAGTTTGTCGAATACAAGTCAGATTTTCGATCCAACTTTGACATTGCTCAAGTTTGAGCTGGACGGACCAGATGGCAGTGTCTAATTGTTATCGAGCTATCGTCTAGTCGGTCAAGCTCAATAATGCTCACCGGGCTCATTTGGCCCGTTGATCCTAAATGTGATGAAAAATGAGTCCCACATATATGTTCGGTTTTCTTCCTTGTGCTTTTGCCCAAAACTTGTTATTTCTAGGTGCCATGACATTTTTTGGTGTCAACATTAAACTTATTGTAAGAGTTCTCAAACTTAGATATGGTTGTAGTCACTTTACAAAAAATATACATGTGAAACATTAAGATAGAATTCTTGATATGTAATCCCAACCAGAACATTGTGTGCATTGTGTCAGGTCATGCATGTGTTTAACCACATAATACAGAAAGACATTTGTCATGCACAAAAACAAATCTCCTATACCTGGTTCATACTAAAGAGAGGTCCAATATGAGGATTTTTATGTAGCCCCTAAATATCAATTAGATAAATTAATGTCATTTTTATTGTTGTTGTTTTAAGCATATAGATGACGAGGTTATGAGTATAAGTTCTTTAGATTATGGTTGAATCTCTTTTCATCAATTTTTGAACGGATTTGATGTTAATTACATCAAGCAGCGGCTAGGCAACCCATGATTAACTGCCACAATAACACAACCATGAGATGAAACTTGAAAGTATAAAATAACATGTATTTGATTCCTTTGAATAACAAAGTGAGCATGTATGACACCCTTTTGGCTCTCTTTTTTATTAACATATGTTTTTTTGGGGATAGGAATTTTATTTTGTATCTTTATACTTCCGGGTTCGGTTGGCAGTCTTTACTTTGATCAGGTTGTGTCCAAGTTGGGAAAGACATCGAGATCTTGTGCTACATATGTTGTCTTGGGTGGTCAAGTCGAACCAATCAATCTTCCTTCTCGTTGGGGGTGATACCAGTTTGGGCTAGACCTAATGGGCCATCGTTTGTGTTTTCATCCCTTAAGTGGCATTATCCTCAACTTAAGCTTAATCAACTTAATGGGACCTTCATTTGGTTTTTTGGGCCTTTACCCTTCATCCTCAATCGTAACTTAACTAGGTCTTCATCAATCTTGTTGGACTGAGGTATTAATAGACCTCCATTTTGACTTGTTAGGCTTCCTACCTTTCAAAGAACATTATCCCTAATTAGGAATTAAGCACTTAAGTTAGGCATCTTAATGGGCTTTCATCAGTCCATCTCTTTGTTCATTGTGTGTGTTTTTGTGTTTCAACCTTATCAGGCTTACCCTCTTGCTTATGGACTTTGAGTTGTTTGTGTTCTTCTCATCTCGGAGAGGCCAATTGGGCCTTGTTTCTTTGAATTTGGTCTATCTTAGGTGGTGTTTGACTGGGCTTAATCTGAAAATCTTAAGTCTTAATTTTACATCTAACCTCTTAATGTGTGGTAAAAAAGTCCTTAATTTGATTAAGACATAAGTGATTCACGCCGTTTGATAAAAAATCTGAACCATCCATTTAATCTTCTTAAAATTGTAAAACAACTAAACATGAACTTTATATCCAATCGATCGCATACACATCCACAATTTTAGTACCAGAAATCCTATGCTAAATTGATTGCACCAAGATAAATATTATTAATACACCAAGAATATGTTCAAAATCGAAGTACAAGACAATATAAATCATTAATTCCACAATCACTCATTGTTTTTCATTAATTTTAAATTCATAAAAAATTATTTAGCTATATCCTAAATAAGAAGATTAGGTCTGAAAATTAAAAAGCTAAAATTTACAACGTAAATTTAAGGACTTTGTGAAGAAATGAGAGGTAGAATAGGAGAAAAGGTTTACAGTATTTTCATACAATCTATACACCCTAATCTATGACCTAATCGAGGATAGATGTCGAACTAGGCGAAGCTCGCGAATAGCTCATGTCCGTCCAGAGACCATGGTCGTCCAGAGACGAGGGTCCTCGTTCGACGGCATTCCGTCGAACAGGTGCTGCGCGGTGTCGATGTCCCCGCACTTCGCGTACGCGGAGAGGAGGGCGTTGCCGACGGCCGTCTCGGAGGAGAGTCCCGTGACGACGGCCGTGGCGTGGAGGCGCCGCCCGAGGCGCAGGGAGGCCGCGCCGCCGCAGGCGCGGAGGACGGAAGCGAGCCCCCGCGCGTCGTGGGGCTTCCCCTCCAGGAGCATCTTGGCATAGAGCGCAAGCGAGGGGGTGAACAGGTCCCGATCGGCGTGCGCGCGGATCAGGGCGTTGTAGAGGAAGGCGGGGCGGCGGCGGGCGCGGGCGAAGAGGTGGCGGGCCTCGCGGAGGCCACCGCACCGGGCGTAGCACGCGGCGAGCTTCGTCCGCAGGAGGTCGTGGCGGGCGGTGCCGGCGACGGCGATGGCCGCGTGTGCGCGGAGGAGCCCCCAGGCGTCGCGGGCGGCGGAGATGGAGTCGAGGAGGGCGGCATGGAAGGGAACGCCGCCGGCGCCGGCGAGGACGTAGCGGGCCGCGCGGAGAATCGACAGCTCGACACCGGGGGCACAGCAAGGAGACTGGATCTCGGGGGTGACCGCGCGGACGAGCAATGTCGAACTCGGGGGCGACCGCGCGGACGAGCGAGACGGCGTCTGAAAATGAAAAAGTTAGGGCGCCGATCTGAATGGCTCAGATGATTTTAAGACTTCAGAGCTTAGTTTAGTGGGTGATTCAGCTATTTTATCAAACGCTCCTAAATATCTGAACACTGACCGGTTCAGAGTTAAGAGCTTCAATAAGCTTTATCAAACGGAGCCTTAGTGTAATGGGCCTTGCACGTTGCAAGTCATTCTCACTTGGTATGAGCTAATTAGGCCTTCTTTTTCATAATGGACCTCATATGCTTGGTGTCTTCAGTTTGAAGATTTGTTGAGTTGGCTAGAGACAGGACCTTCCATTCAGAACATTGCCTCTGTTTGGTTCTGAAGATTTAGAGCAAGCTGACTAGCGACAGGGCCCTCCATTCAGAATGTTCCCACCATTCAGTCTGGGGATTTGTTGACACAGCCAATGGCAGGGCCCTCGATTTGGAGCATTCCCACCATTCGGTTTGGAAACTTGTCGGCATGACCAATGGCAGGGACCTTCCGCTTAGGAGCATTCTCACCACCCGGTTGGTAAACTTAATGGGAAGAATCAACTTGGAATTTGACATGTTTAAACTGGGAAGGAGTTCTTTGGACCTTCAGCAATAATTTTGAGATTTTCACTAAATCATGTTCTTTCCATCAAAAGCAAATGATAAACTTAGATGCAAGTGCATATGGAACTACGCAATGATATAAAATTGCTCAAATGACTGCATCTATAAATCCTTTACAACACCTTAAACATAGGATGCTGACACTAATTTTCTCGAACAAATAATACAAAACTATATGGTCAATTCAATTCAGTGTAAACCAAAAGATCTTTAGGTAATATGAGCCATGCAAAACAACATATGATGCACCACTTCTTTTGCATACGAGGACAAAAGGAAAGAGAGAAGTCTCTTCATGATTTGCAAGCAACCACCATCAGAGCCTATCCATCAGTATAAAGTAAGCAGCATTCGTAAAGGATGAGTGAATGTTAATAAAGAACCTAGAGTGTAACAATCAGAAACAAAAAAGACAAAGTATACCAAAATCCTTGATAATATAAGTCCTGGCATAAACCCTGCCACAAGGGGGACAAGCATGGTGGCCAAGGACCAAGCTAGCACTCCAATTTCAAGAACTTTCCTACAAAGAAGAATGTTTTGTAAGCAAAACTGCAACTACCATGTCAAAAATCTCGATCAAACAAGAAAGCAATGCATGAAAATATGCATGCATAAACAGGTGCACATTTATATGTATGAACAAGAAATAGTACAAAAAAGAACAAATTTCAGTATTCAACAACACAAATGAATAACTAATAAAATGGACTACCTATCTTGGAATGATCAACTGAAGGAACTAGGAATTAGTGAAATACATCTCCAAGGTTCAAAGAATATTACTTTGTTGAACATACGGTAGAACATGAAAATACTGTCATAAAATTAACTAATGAATTTACAGAAAATAGTTATTTATCTTATACAATTACAGAAATAATGACAATCCCCAGATTAACAGATGTAAAACAGACGAACATGCACAAGTACAACCTTGTAATGAAAGAGCAATAAACGGTACCCATGATAGAAAGCTACCTGAAAAGGGGTGTATGTGATATAGGACCATGTTTCATTAATAGTAAAGGAATGAAGCACATAACAAACAAACGGCAAGAGAACCAAGACCTTATCAAGACGATTGAGAGGAGAGTGTTCTAAAAAACAAAAACAAGACTGACCACAAAACAAAGATAGCAAGATTTAACTCAAAAAACCAAGCTTTATAAATATGGTAGTGTACCATTTGGAATGATTTTGGACTTCTTTAAAAGTCTATATCTTCCAAATCAAACTGAAATATCCTCCACCAAGTTAATCAAAGACTACTACCCCATCTTAATATGCCCTAATATGTCCAGTTCCAACTTCCAAGCATCTAACAAAAGTAATTTTTGAATAGGAACAATCCCTCAGAAGTCAGAAGCATGAAAATGTAATATCTCTAAAATCACTTGAGATCTACAATTCAAACTGAAATATCCTCCACCAATTTAATCAAAGCCTACCCCATCTAAATATGCTATAAGTGACAACTTCCAAGCATCTAACAAAAAATAACTTTTGGACAGGAACAATGCCTCACAAGCATGAAAATGTAATCTCTCCAGAATCTTTTGAGATCGCCCAAAATCTCTATATTTGCATGCCTCCGAGAAATAAGACCACTGATATGAGATCTATATAAATATCATTAATCCTTTATTTTCCACAATATGTTCCTAGCTACTTCAAAGCTCAATTGCCTATATCATTCATATTCTCTCCCATTTTTTTCTATTATTAATTCAATCATTGTTGGCAGATAAGGACTATTTACCTACCAAGTACCAACTCAACAAATTGATTAGTCCCCTGCAGGGCCAAAGCCCTATGAAAGGAGAGACTATCTATTGATCTCCCCTCTAGGGATAGCTTCACTTCCCCACCCACCGCAACACTAGCGATCGCCTTTGTCGTGTAGGCAAGGCAAGGCCATGACCGCCTTGCTTCCCAGATCTAGACCCAACAAGGGACCAAATGTGGGACTAAAGCTCCAGCGGGATTCTCTTCGACCCCCCACCCTTATGCTCTCTCTCGTCCCAGACGGAAGGAGGAGGAGCCCTAGCGAGAGAAGTTGTCACCATCAAAGCTCGCTAGAGAAGCATTCTTAGGTGAGTTTTTCCATTTTTTTCTGTTTTCCATTTATTTTTTTTCTGGTTTTCATTCTTGTTCTAATACATCTTCTTATTAAAGGGACCAGTTTATTCCTCTGTCTTTTTCGCTGGAGAATGTGTGTTTTTCTATTTTTATGTTTTATGTTTATTTTATTTTTTTCCTTCCAGTTTTCATTCCTATTCTAATGCATTCTTCTTATCGAAGGATTGATTTGTTCGTCTTTGCCGGAGTTTGTTGTGGTCACCAAAAAATTATGCATTTTTCGACATTTTTCTATTTTCTGATTTTTTTTCTTTTTTCTTCTGGTTTTCAATCTTCTTCAATACATTCAAGCACTTGGCATTACCGATTGGTTCCTCTTCACATCGGTGTCAAATTTTCTTAGATTTGCGCAATCCCTCAAAGTGAGTTCGATAGTTTTTATTTAGTTTCTTGTTTTACTTCAACCTTTTATGGTTCTAACATACCAGTTAAGTTTTTTGTGGTTATAGTAAACCAGCTAAGTTCTTATAAAACCTCATAAATGTCAAATAAAAACTTTTCTTTTATGGAAAAAAGAATTTCTTTTAGCATTAACGACTATAAAAATATATGATATTCATAGAAATATTAACTAGTTTGGTATGGTATTTAAATAAAGAAACACATACAGTTCGACATATTTTCTAAGTGGTGACATGGAGATCTCGTTTATCACTTAGATGATTTGAATCACATTTTTTATACGTTGAGGTTATATGATTTCTTTGAAAATAAAATTTGACTTCACCCCATCGGACTTTCAATATTCCAATGTTAATTACATCAAACAACTACTTGAACACCTTTGATTAATCGTCACAGCAACACATCGATTAGAAATCATTCATCCGCACAAAACACAGATTGGAAGACATCCCCACGGTCATATGAGATTGGAATTTGTTTAAATTGATTATTTTAAGTTCGTGGATTTAATGTTGTGACTTGATATGTTTTGAGTTTAAAGACCATCTTAATTGAATTATTAAGATGTCAAAAGGTTTTAAACTCTAAAGTTTTGTTTGATTTGTTCATTTGATTTGAATTTTTGTGTGTTTTTTATCATTGATAAAAGGTCAATTAGAATTGAGATTTTTTGTGATTATTTGATGTTTTGTTCTCAACTTTTGTTAACTTTTTACAAGTTGTCGGATTCTTTTTTGCTTAGCGCATTTTATTTGTTTTTTACAAGTGTTTTATTGTTATTTTATTATGATTTAAGTGATTTTTTTATTAAGATTCATTCTTATTAACATTGTTCACTTAATTTTATGGTTAACTTTGATCCAAGTTAACATGTTTTGTAGTCTTTGGTGGACATCTTTTATGCATTATTTTATAAAATGATTTCAATTTGCTTAAGTTGACATCATGCTAATGTTTAAGTTGTTATTTAATTTGTATTTTATTATGTATACTTATTTATTGAGGAAGCATTGCCCATTTAATTTCATAGTTAAGTTAGATTTAACTTGACATATTTTGTAACATTGGTGGTCATTTTTCATGTATTATTTTATGGAGTGAAGTTGGATTGATTATCTTAACATTTAATTAATGATTAAGTTATTATTTAGTTTGAGTTTGATTATGTCTGTTTGTTTGTTTAGGTTTTAAGTCATTTATGTGATTTATTTAACTTCATCATCCCTTAAAAATTTATGAGGATTTCATGTCACTTTTAGAACAACACATCGTTTCATTTTAACTTGAATACATAGTACATGAGTACAATAAATGAGGAGACAAAAAACCTTGTTCCTCGATAAGTGAAGGGGCCCTCCACTCCCAAAATTGACCGATCCAAGCCAATCCAACCAAGTCAAGCCAAATCCTGGCCGTAATCAACCACAAGATACCCCCCATGACCAGGTCAGCATCTGCCAATCTTGATCCAGGATCAGTCAATCCTGCAAACCATGATAAGATGTAATGTTTATTGCTATAATCACCCCTTCCAAATGAAAGATGATCTCACACTTTAAATTCTTTTGCAAACTATCTTCGAAACCTTGAAAATAGATAAGAAATATATGGTCAAACTTGATAATAAAACCTTGGCCCATCTTCCACAGTTCACAGCAGTCTACTTTTCCAACCTTTAAATTACCTTTCAAGGCTTGACTGGATTACAAAATACAATAAGGATCTTGCCATCAGTCAGAGAAAAACACATATTTGTAGGGCATGAGCTATCCAAATTACCTAGCAGTCCGGAAGAAAATTCTACTATTTGTCCACATTAATACCAATCAACTCTTATGTTTGAAACTTAACCTTAGTACTAAGTCATACCCTCCATGAGGACAAGTCTTTCATAAACATATCATTATCCTCATTATCAGCTGAAAAATAATAATATCATCAACACATTGAAGATATGATAATTGCACACTTGTTGTCTGTCTTTCCCTATTTTGACTCTTGAGTCAGAGCAACAGCCTCAACCCTTCTTTACATTGCTGAAAAGAGTTGGCTGACGTTAAAGAAGAGGTAAGGAGACAAGAGGATCCTTTACCTAATGCCCCTGAAGGCCCAAATTAACAAGATGTATCACCATTAACCAACACCAAAAATCTAGCAGTTTGGAGATAGCATTTGGCTAGGGCCGCAAGAGGTCAGATTAACTTTTAGCAAAATTGTCTGCTTCTGATTCCAATTATGATAAGGGTTAAGGCATTCGAATTTTGATTTTGAGCTAACTAGAATCATGATATTCCAATTTTGTTTAGATTTTTATTCAATTATTGAAATTGGAACCAAATCCAATAATTGCCAATACTTTTCACATTTCATTGATAATAGAAATAGTACATGATTTCAAAGTTGTACATGCAGTGTCACAAAGAAGAGCCTATAGCGTAGACTATTTGAAAGGTGAAACAGTATGTTGACTTCAAAGGTAAGGAAGTAATACAGTGGACACAAGAGCAAACATTTTGAACCCCCCGAGTCAGACATAAAGAGTACATTTCCAAATATTTAAAGAATATGTACATGGTCTGGAGCACTCAAAAACATGCAAATTATGTTTTAGTCAATTAACAGTTTAACACTCAACTGGAACATGAGTACAGGCGAGTAGAATGCATATCAAATGTGTATAGTGGGACAGCACAAATGAATCATACTACATATTACAACCAAGCAACAGCTAAGATGCACTTGTTATATAAACAATAAAGGTACATTAAGGTTGTCATAAGTTAAGCAACCACCAGTTTTGAGTCATCTAAAATAGGTGGAAAAGCTTCACTAAAATTTCCATCGTCCTACCTACCTTCCACCAAAAAATCTTGCCAGCCAGCCGCCAGGAAGTTGGCTTAGAGCATATCCCCAGAAGAAAGAAGATTGCACCAAGCCAGCAACTGAGGAGTTCCACCCGAATGCATGTGACATTGGAATGATAGCCACGCTCAGATTAACCTAATGAAATAAATCAAAACGAAGAAAAACTTAGACTACAGAAGCAAATATTGAAAAGCTTATTGCGCGGTCTATTTAAGTAAAATGATGCAGCTTCTGTAGCCAACATGCCTTATCTTATTCTATATTTTACAGCAAGCAAATACAACCTAGGCAGAGAAAAGGCTTAATTAACAGTTACTTTCAGTTAAAAATTAAGATGTTTAATGACATAAGAAATCAAAAGAAAAAATAAATTTCATATTCAGGTCTGGTTTGGCCAGGGCCAATACTGATCCAGACTGGAAATCAGATCAGCCAGAATGGCTGATCTGCTGGAAGCCCAGGATCAGCCAAGAGACAGCAAATATTAGCCCAAACTGGACTAACTCAGCTGTAACTCGGCCCAACTCAGCTGAGACTTGGTCCTAGTAGTCCCTAATCACGTCAGCTGATTCCAAGCTAGGATCAGTCAGATACTCAATCAGTACCAGCAATTCTCAGCCTGGCCTTGACACATTGATCAGCCAATCCAGTCTAAATCTGGCCAATCCAGTCAGATCAAGGCTGATCTTGAACGAAAAGTATACCGTAATTGGCCAACCCCTATGGAGATCAGATTGGGTGGTGTCAATCCCATTTTGTATTGGATGATTCTGTAAACCATGTGTAAAGACAAATTTCATGGGTGTGAGTGTGAAGCAGATTGAAAGGGTGAGGAATTCTAATTCTTCACCTGCTGTCAATCTCCATACAGCAGAAAAAACTGGCTCCCCTTCCACCATCATCTACCACAACGTTCTTACTGTAATAGATATCATCTACTTCCCAAAGGAGTTAGTGCACAATTTCACAAATTTCTTTTGTTTTATTTCCACGGATCATACTTCCTTCAGCAGTAGCGACAATGCCCTTCTGATGTGGGGCAAAATAAGAAAAGAACCAAAAAAGTTAAAAACAAACTAACAAGATCGAATCGGGACTGAACCAGGTGAATAGAGCCAAACCACCACCAAACCGTCTGAAAGAGAGCTTAGATGAGCTCAAACCGGTTTAAGCCATTCAAACCAGGCTAGAACCAACTTGAACCTGTGTGAAACAAGCTAAAGTGGTCTGGGCTAGCCTGCTAGGCCATAGCCAGCTTGAACCCGGTCGAATCACCTCAAACCAGGTGAACCAGTCTGAACTGTGTCAGAACCAGCTTGAAACCAGTCAAACTGGCCTGGACCCAGCAAGCTGGGCCTAAACCAGGCTTGACCAGGTGGTTCGGAAGGAGCTGGACTGGGCCAGCCCAACAGGGACTGATAAATCCATGCCAGGCTGCCATCTCTGCACCGTATGGGGCAGGGCTATAGGGCAGTCTGTGCACGGTGCAGCAGCTGCAGGAGAGCAGGGATGGCCCAGAAAATCTAGAGGGAGAAAAGCTGTGACGGCTGGGAGAAGGAAGAGAGGGATTCGTGCAGGGGTGTTGGCAGTCTGGGACTAGCTGAGGGAGGGAAGAGGGCAAGGAAGGCAGGATCGGAATCGGACCAAATCTGCCTGATCAGCTAGTTTCGATTCCGATCCAATCTAGATTGGATTTGTTGAATCGGCCAATACAAGGGGATAAAAACCAATCTGGAATTGAATCATATCAGTTTTTTAAAAACAGAAAAAAAGAAGAAGTAAAAAGTTCTAGAGATACATTCAAAGGGGATTCCAGTCTGATCCCCTTTTGAGGTTGAATTGACACTGCAGGGCACCGCCCCTGTGTCTTCATATTGGGTCCAGACCAGATCAGGTCAATGATACTGGTGAAGCCATGGGGCAAAGGGTCAGTGCCCTTTGGGGATCGCCGAGTGATGCGGGACGAGGCGGGACGGACCGGCGACGTGGCGCTGCAGCGGGCCTTCAAGAGGAGCAAAAGACCTAAAAAATGCATCAAACAAGTAAAACCGGACTTCAACCGGTCAAAACGGGCCCAAAATATGTCGAACCGTGCCCGAAACCCTCAAAACGGGCCTGAACCAACCCCAAAATGGCTTGAACCGGCGTGAACCGGCCCCAAACAGCCTGAACCGGCCGGTTTAAGGCCCAAACCGGCCTCTGGAGGGTCAAACCGGGCCGAACCGGCCCCGAACCGGGCTGAACCGGGCTCAGAACCGGGTCTGGGGACGAACCGGGCCGGTTCGAGCGAGAGGCAGGCCGGCCGGGTGAGCGGGGCGAACCGGGTGGCGGACCGTCGCGGCGGGCCGGCGAACCGGCGCGCGACTTAACCGGGGGGGGGTGTCGTGGCCGCCTGCGGTTGGCGGTGGGGCGGGGAGACGCGGCCGGTCCATTTGGCGCCGCGTGCCCCGTCGGGGGCCTCGACCGCGAGCGCCCGCTCGCGAGGGCCTCCGCGGCCCGAGGACGCCGGCCGCGGCCACCGCGCGAGGGTTCCGGGAGGCCGCGCGGAGGACGCGGAGCCGGGAAGAGGCCGCCGTCGCCGGAGGGGGGGCTCCAACCGGGCCGACGGCGTCGTCTTCTTCCTCCTCTCGCCTCCTTAGGATGCCGTAGTGGGAGGGAGCCGCACCGGAGCTCCTACGGGGCCGCGCGCACGGACGCAGCCGCGTACGCGGCTCTTCCTCCTCCTCCTCCTTCTTCTTCTTCCTCGCTGGGGTCCGACGGGGGGCCGCGAAGGAATGGTGGGGGGTATGTACTCCGGGGATCGCCGGAGGTGGGGGTGGACGGAGGGGTGGGGATCGACGCGGTCGGAGGTGTCGAAACGGACGGAGACGGGGTGAACGGTGTCGATAGGGCTGCAAAACGAACCGGTGAAGGGGGAAGGGGCAAGAATGGCTCGGAGGCCGCTGGACGGAGGAGAAGGGGGAAGGCACCCACGCCGGAGGGTCGCGAAGGGACCGGTCCGCACCGTGAGGTGGAGCCGGACGACCTCCATCGCGGAGGGGGTGAAGAGGAAGGGGCGCGCCCCAACACGTGGGCAGCCCTGTGGTTCCAAAATTGGACAATAAACTCTCTCTCTTCCAAACAATGAGCTCACTCTTAAATAAGAGAGGAGCTAAGTTTACAAAGAGACCTTAAAGATGACTAATTACATACGGACGAAAATAAAAGACATGGACTCAAAAGACTTCAAATAATTACAAATATGTCCAAATGGACATAAATACAAATAGACCCAAAAATGGACCGGACCGGGTCCCCATCATTCTCCTCTACCAGGAGAAAACTCGTCCTCGAGTTTTGATTTATCTTCAAGTGTTGCCGCCGTCACGTTTTACCAAGCGCCGCATTTCATCGGAAGCATCCCAAGAGTCGGCTCATGAGAATGGGCCGATCCCAGGCTCTGATACCATTTGATGCGGGACGAGGCGGGACGGACCGGCGACGTGGCGCTGCAGCGGGCCTTCAAGAGGCGCAAAAGACCTAAAAAATGCATCAAACAAGTAAAACCGGACTTAAACCGGTCAAAACGGGCCCAAAATATGTCGAACCGTGCCCGAAACCCTCAAAACGGGCCTGAACCGACCCCAAAATGGCTTGAACCGGCGTGAACCGGCCCCAAACAGCCTGAACCGGCCGGTTTAAGGCCCAAACCGGCCTCTGGAGGGTCAAACCGGGCCGAACCGGCCCCGAACCGGGCTGAACCGGGCTCCGAACCGGGTCTCGGGGGACGAACCGGGCCGGTTCGAGCGAGAGGCAGGCCGGCCGGGTGAGCGGGGCGAACCGGGTGGCGGACCGCCGCGGCGGGCCGGCGAACCGGCGCGCGACTTAACCGGGGGGGTGTCGTGGCCGCTCGCGGTTGGCGGTGGGGCGGGGAGACGCGGCCGGTCCATTTGGCGCCGCGTACCCCGTCGGGGGCCTCGACCGCGAGCGCCTGCTCGCGAGGGCCTCCGTGGCCCGAGGGACTTCGGCCGCGGCCACCGCGCGAGGGTTCCGGGAGGCCGCAGGCGGAGGATGCGGAGCCGGAAGAGGCCGCCGTCGCCGGAGGGGGGGGGCTCCAACTGGGCCGACGGCGTCGTCTTCTTCCTCCTCTCGCCTCCTTAGGACGCCGTAGTGGAGGGAGCCGCACCGGAGCCCTAGCGGGGCCGCGCGCACGGACAGAGCCGCAGACGCGGCTCTTCCTCCTCCTCCTCCTTCTTCTTCTTCTGCTAAGGGTCCGACAGGGGGCTTCCAGCAAGGAATGGTGGGGGGTATGTACTCCGGGGATCGCCGGAGGTGGGGGTGGACGGAGGGGTGGGGATCGACGCGGTCGGAGGTGTCGAAACGGACGGAGACGGGGTGAACGGTGTCGATAGGGCTGCAAAACGAACCGGTGAAGGGGGAAGGGGCAAGAATGGCTCGGAGGCCGCTGGACGGAGGAGAAGGGGAAGGCACCCACGCCGGAGGGTCGCGAAGGGACCGGTCTGCACCGGAGGTGGAGCTGGACGACCTCCATCGTGGAGGGGGTGAAGAGGAAGGGGCAGCGCCCCAGCACAAGGGGCAGCCCCTAGGGTTCCAAAAATTGGACAATAAACTCTCTCTCTCTTCCAAACAATGAGCTCACTCTTAAATAGAGGAGCTAAGTTTACAAAGAGACCTTAAAGATGACTAATTACATACATGGACGAAAAATAAAAGACATGGACTCAAAAGACTTCAAATAATTACAAATATGTCCAAATGGACATAAATACAAATAGACCCCAAAATGGACCGGACCGGGTCCCCATCACCGAGTCTGCAGGAAGTTGGGGACGACAGCACTGAGGGCAGCCGCTTGCATGGGAACCTGGCTTTCAGCCCATTTGGGATGTCTAGGAATGAAGGAGATAGTTAGGGATGTGGAGACTGCTACTGGGGTGATGCACTACCAAGGTTGCTGAGCTGAAAGGAGAGACAGAAGCCACTCAGGAGATCACCAGAGGATGCTGCAGGTGACTGGAAACAGGTTGCCGGTGCTGAAGGCAGTGCTGTCCAGATGTTGGCTCCAGGGAATCGCAGCAATCGCTGTAGTTTCCAACAATGGCAGGGAAGCTGATCGGAGGAGGGGAGGAAAGGAAAGAAGGCCCTCAGCCAAAAACAACACGAGAGAGAGAGAGAGAGAGAGAGAGAGAGAGAGAGAGAGAGAGATTGACTAGACACCACCAAGGGGTTTCAAAAATTCCAATTCAACTCATTTCTTCTTGGCTTGGGTCACAAGCTAGGCTCCCTTAAATAAAGCTAACATGACATTTTTTTTACCCTCTTAACAAAAGTTATTTGCAAATATGTCTTCCATAACAAGATTATTCGAATAAAAAAACTCCTAAATATGATATTTAAAATGATGTTAACATTCCTTTCCCATCACCTTCCTTGCAGCATTTTTTGTGAACATGAGGTTCATTTCACATTTTTCTATTTTATGTCCATTCCAAAGTCGTCAAGGTAAGGCACCAGGCTCCTAGTCACTGCTTAATTGGAAAATAGATATTTCCTTTTTTGAAAGAAAATTTATTTTTTTAACTAGTTTAACTTTGACAACTATGAAAATACATGGTATTCTATAGAAGTATTAGCTAATTGAGAATGGTATGGTTTCATAAATCTTCAAGTGTTGACATAGGGATTACTCTATAACGTAGACTGCATGAATCACATTTTTAATTGTTTTGTTGAGGCTATTTGAGTTCTTTGAAAATTTCTTTTGACCACTCCCCATCGAGCAAATACTAGAATATCCTTGATTAACCACCATAGCAATTCATGCATATAAGTCATATGCATCAACAAAATAAACATACCATAGATGCGGCCCCCTAAACTTCATGGAATAAAAACTTTTTGAATTTAGTTTGAGTTGATTTAGGTTTTACTTGGTATGTGTTTGTTTTGGCTTTGCGTTGATTTAAGACTTGGTGTCCTTTATCTTGGGGGTTAAATAAGGATGATTTCTTCCATGTTTGGTTTAATGTTTTGCCCTTTAGAGGCGTTTTAGTTTTTTTCATCTTACTTGACTTGTTGCCTTTCAGATTTAATCTGTTTTTAGGGGTTTCATTTTGATTTTGAGAGTTGGTGACTTTTCAGATTGTTGATGTTTTGGGATTTCAAGTTTCAAATTTCAGAGTTGAAGATTTTTCAGATTTAAGCTTTGTTAGAGTTTGGATTTCATGAATTAGGGTTTCAGGTTTAAGGTTTTTAATCATGGTTTCAGATTTTTGCATTCTTGTTTTCAGATTTGAGATTTTTTTTATTTGAGATCCCATGTTTCAGATTTTTTTTATTTGGATATTTGGGGGTTTGAGTTTCAGATTTGAGGATGAGTTAAGATTTCAGATTTAGTGTTTGAGCACTTTCGGACTTGATATTTTAACTACCATTCTTTTAAATTTGATGTTTGAGATTTTGAGTTTAGATTCAGATTTTATATTTAAGAACCCTTGGATTTTGTTTTCAGATTTGGGCACCTTCCGGCTTCAACATTTGGGAAAGATCTGATTTTCAAGTTTAATGATTGAGAACTTCAAAATTCCACAATTTTGTTTCATGTTTCAGATTCAGAATTTGTGATCATGAGTTTTTTTATCTGAGATTTTGATGCATCGAATTTAAAGAGTTTTGGGGTTTTTAGTTTGAACTTTCAGATTTAAAGAGTTTGAGATTTTGGATTCAGATTTCAAATTTGGTTTTAGAGTTTCAGATTTTTTTCAGATTTGGAGACCCTTTTCAAACTTCCTGATTTTGTTGGGTTTTCTGAACTGGCTGGGTTTCTGATTTCATTTGGCAGCATTCAAATTTCCAGCTGTCCTATTTTTTTGCTGGTTTTGATGATCTCCATGTCTGTAGATTTCTTGGATGCCTGGCCCTTGGAGTTTTCAGTCCCCTAGTGATCTCCAAGTTCCTGATTCTCCTGATTCTCTTCAATTACCTGAGATGCTGAAATTTTTTTTCTAGATCTCCTGCAAATTGTGATTTATTCAGTTTTTTTTTAACTCAGGGAATTTAGTATTTCCAGAATGAGGATCTTACAGATTCACGTTTCAGGTCCACTGGTTTCCAACTTGAGAGGGCTGTGACATTGAGATGAGAGTTAGATTCAAGGTTTGCAGAATCAGTCGATCCAGAACGGGATCGGCATTAACCAATTCTTGGTCCCAAACTTCCGGCTGGATCAGTCGAAATCGTTAGGATTGGTCCCGGATCGACCAATCCTGCTAGATTGAATCGGGAATTGGTCTATTCTCAGGAAACTCCGGAATTGGATCGATTCAAGACCCAATTCTGGACCAATGGGAAGATCGGTCGGATTCTCCCCCACCCCCGATTCTAGCTTCCCCCACCCATCAGGGCTCCCGACGATCCCCTCCGGCGATTTCTTACTTCCCTCCAGTGATCGCCCAACGATCCCCCCTTAATTGGTAAGTTCTCATTCCCCCTTCCTTGATCCCCCTTTCCCCCTTCCCTGACCCCTAGGGGGCTCTTCCAAAGGCACATGTCACCCCCGTAGGAGTGTCTGTGAAATGCACCTCGTCGGGGGTGCTTTTCTCACCCCCCAAAGGGGACAATCCCCTTAGGGGGTGACAATCACCCCTTCGGGGCTAACAAGGGTTGCCCCTATTTAGGCACCCCTTTGGGGGTGTTTATCTCACCCCTGAAGGAATCACCCCCCCTACAGGGGACCCCCAAACTTGTTCAGGAACCTCTTCGGGGGTATTTATCTCATCTCCGAAGGCAATGATCACCCCCCTACAACAGTCACTCCCAAACGGGTGCCCTTGTTCAGGTGCCCCTTAATCTTCTGCCACTACAATATGAGATTAAGGATAAAAAAATATCAAGGAGAGATGGAACCTATCAGAGGACAAGTTTGCAAGATTTGCAAGTGGACTATACTAGGAGAGATACGAAGGTCAATCCACTCATAATGAAGTTGACTTGAAATATCTATTCCAAAACGAATATCCACTTGCAGCCTGGATGGTGAAGAAAGATGCTGAGGGAGAGCCAAAATTCGACCCCAATGATAGATTGTGGATCGAATGAGAGCTTGACAACATTGTGGGTGATGACAACATACAAGATGTACCCAGGAGCCATGCACAGCTCCAATTCATGATCCACCACAGACCACATCCTCCCCTGAGCCTTACATCGCTCCAGTCACAGCTCCAGCTAGACTTGCAGGACCTTCTACCACCAAGAAGGCTCCTATTTTATTATTCAAGGCATTGAAGAAAGCAGTCAACCTAGGGACAGCAGTGTGCCAAAGCATACAGAAAAGTGGTAAGAAAAGAAAAGTTCTGAGTATTAAAACATTAACATATTATTGATACAAAGACTACTCAATCATCTTCATCATCTGAGGAGGATGAAGAGTTTATTCCATCCACATAACTACAAGGTGGAGGTGGAGGTGGAGAGAAAGGTGGAGGTGAATTTACCAGTAGTGCATGCATAAGTGGAACTAACTTGGATGAGTTCAATGACTTGATTGGTAGAAGATATTCGATAAGTGGACCGAGCAGTGGCTATTAGAGTCAGACCAATGTCTTCAAGTAGCATACAACATCTGGATTAGACTCCGCTTTAGATTATGAGCCTTATTGTCCACTCTCCTCCACCTCTAGTCGAGGGTGGAGTTTTTGTCCTTAGTGCAATGGAAGACTCCTTGTTTTCTTATGGTTATAGGGATATTATAACTAACCAAGGTCAGTGGACGATTCAAGAGATCGAGTACGATGAAAAAAAGTGTAAGTATGAAAAGTTTATTTTTTTCCGATGTTTGTGATGATAGTTTGTATTTATTATATAACAATTTCTTGAAAAGAAATGAAATTACTTTGTATGACATTATTTGGTAGAACGTCATCCACATTATTTTTCATTTATTAAAATTTGTTACTCATTTCAATGATTTTTCTGATTTTTTGCGAATTTTTATGGATTTAAAAAAATTGGCCAATCTGAATCGTAATCTTCCTCCTTCCTTAGAGTTTCTCCTCCACTCCAATATTTCCACTTTAATTCTATTTAAACATTTTACTTTTTTATGCACTAGGGTGGTGGTATTTAGCTTATTTAGAGTTTCTCCTCCACTCCAATATTTCCACTTTAATTCTATTTAAACATTTTACTTTTTTATGCACTAGGGTGGTGGTATTTAGCTTATTTAAGTTGTTTTCTTTAAATTTCATTATGTTGTCGTTTTCTACCTTGTTGTTATGTTCTATCTTAATGTCTTCGCAAGGCATTTTGACAGCCATAATCTTATTTGTGTGACTGTTTGTTTAAGCGATATCCACATCTTGATAGTGTGATTATCTAGTATCATGGCAATTGTCGAAGAGTTCAAATCCAAGGTGAGTGGGGTCGAGGGTCACGCCCCAGATCAACCTGATCCGACTGGGTCGAGACCCTAAATTTTTTTTTTTCAAAAATTCAAAAACAATCGAGAAATATGCAAAAAAAACCTCAAAAAATACAAAAAATCAAGAAAAAATAAATGATATGATTTAAATCAATAATTCATCAACTTTATTTCAATATAGCATATTTTACAGTTTGTAAGTAGTTTATGTACTTTCCACATGTCATTTAAGTTGAGTACAAAGTTTGGTACATAATACATGATGATTATATTCGTCAGTCACTCGGGAAACTATCCTAAGACTTGATCCAAAGGAATCACCGTAACTATCGTAGCCATAAGTTGATTAGATCGAAGTGTATGATGACTCCACATAATTCATTTCATAATGCTCTTGGCCATGTGTAGGGAACCAAGAGCCTTGGATGAATCATATGCATAATTAGGGGTATCGTGGTATTGTCTTCCAACTCGCTGCATATGTTGACCTCCTCCATGTTGTGGCCTTGCATCATGATCGCTATCTTGGGTCGCATAAGTGTATTGCTCATCGCTGGTAAAGTGTTGAGCCGTTGTAGTTGTAGAAAATATACCCAACTCTTGTGACCATTGTCTTGTGATTGTGTGCCACCTTCGTATCCAACTCCATCATCGCTGCTACTCTTTGAAAAAGAATCCTCAGAAGTTTAATACTGCACTTGGATGTTCAGCTTGGGCGTGTCTTCTCGATTGTCTTCAACTGTATCAGCATCTACAATATCAAAAGGATCAGTCATAACTTGTTTACATTTTCTTCTACTTTACATACCTCGACTAGTTCCTTCTTCGATCCTCTGTCGCTTTACTAGGGAGGAAGGGATCTGAAATTCTTCAGCCAGAGAGACATCGTTGAGCATTCTTTCAGCCCATTATCGGTCTTCTAGGTTGAACTCTGGTTCTCTCAACCCTTCTCAGTCGTTTACCCAAGCTTCCAAGAAGTTCTTCTCATAGAATATTTGATCTAAATCAATGTTCTTCTCTTCAATTGTCGACTCCTCGACCTGACGTCCCGCCACCTGTGATATCTAGCTTCTTTGTTCCATCTGATTTTGTTTCATTCTCTCCAAATTCTTTAACTTTAACCTCATGTTGTAGTGACAACAGTTTGTAGGATCGGAATCAGCCACCAGATCGGTGGGTATCGATACGATCCGGATTGGATCGGTCCGATTCTGAGTGATTCACCGGAAGAAATAACGATCCGGAATCACTCCAGATCGATCCTTCAAAAATTGCTAAAATCTAAAAAAATATGAAAATAAAGCTCTAGATCTGATTCCATTTTGGGGTCAAAATTAGCTTGAAATCCCCCCAAAATGGCGTCGCGGCGGTCGCGGGTCCATCGGGACCGACTGGACCAGACCAGCCCAGTCCGGTGACTTTAAGTCACCGAGACTTAAGTCACCAGATCTAGGGCTACTGGGTCCCGATGGACCCGGGCGGGCAAGACAGCCACGGTGGCCACAGGCTGCCACGGCACCATTTCCGGCCAATTTCAGCACGGAATCATCGGAATCATTCCAGAATCGACCAATTCGAATGATTCCAGCCTCAATTCTATCCAAAAACACTGATTTTGATGGATGTTTTCTCCAGATCGGTGATTTCGTCGAGAATCAGATCGGCCTATCTGATCCAAGAATCGGCCGATCCCAATCTAGATTGGTCGATTTTGCAATCTATGAGTGACAAGACTTAGCAAACAATGAACTAATTGAGTAACTAATGATCTAAGCAAGTAAGGAACTATTAAGTAAGTATACTTAATGAAATAATGAAATAACTAATGAAATAATTAAGGAATTAAATAAGAAATTAGCACAATATTTAGAGTAAATTTTGAGAGCAAAAAGAGCAATACGAGTGAGAGTAATTGGTGAGGAGGAAGAAGAGCCCCTTAGGGAGCTCAGCCCTCCCTGACCGTTGCCAACAGTCTGCAACGGTCAAATGACCTTGCAGACAAGGGTCGCACGACACGACGTGACCCAACCGGCCGGGTCGGCCCGACCGGGTCCCGACCCGGAATCACATGTTCAAATCTATGCTAATCGACCGTCTATGCACCTCTGCATGCAAGTCATTTCAATTTTGTGGCTATATTCGAGTGGGTCGATGAAAATTTAGAGCAGCATCCGTTAGTTCTTTTTATTCTTTTTTAAGTCCTTGTTTGTGTTTTAGGTTTTCTCTGTTATGTGTAATATCGAAGATGAATTATCATGTTTTATTAATACAAAGAAGACTGGTTTATTTTGATCAAAAGAAAAAGACCTACGCCATTGCGCAGGACAGATGTAATCTTGAATCCATATGCCAAGTCAAAGTAAGCATTGAATGAACAACTCACGGTAGCAACAACAGTTCAGGAAATTTAGTTATTTCTCGAGGAACCTTCTGTTGATATGTACAAGGTTTTATACGGATTAAATAATGAGCAGCGCAAACTGACACTCATTTTTTACTGGAGCGTGTTTCGAATCCGCGAAGACCAGGAAGTACCAGTTACCAGACATTTCAAAAATTCCAATAAAAGAAATCACCTTGTCCATATTGCATATGACGAACGCAAGGGACGTGGTCCCTAAGAGCTTGTACCTTTGTGGCAGGTGCTCCCATGGCGGCCACCACTTTCTTTGTATCTCGATGTCCGTGCTCCCTGCCGTACTACATACAATCTCCCCATCGCCTTCACTCTCCACCTCAGGCTCCCAATTCACGCCATCCGACGCCTCCTCCCTTCGGGACTCATCAAGGACTCCACTCTCTCCCCTTCCCTTGCCGCCGCAAAGCACCCGTCCACCCACCCACCCACCACGATGCATCCAGACGCCATGGGGATATCCATAGATGGATGTCGCAAAACCAATTTGCCGGCAGCTGAATAGCCGCGGCCGTGAGGAAAAAAGTCGGCGGTGGCGCCGGTCTGGTGTCACAGCAAACCTGGAAACGCAGGAGGCCGCCGAAACCATGACGGGAGAAGCTGAAAGAGGGCCGCACAGCTGCGGTAGAGGAAGAATGAAGAATCAAGCAGCGGTAGCGGCTGTGGAGGGGGTATAGCATATGCTATTTGACAGTTCTGGAGAAAAGCGAGCCACGGAAGACTGCCGGATGCTCTGCTCAACAGCGGAGATAACATGAGGAGGAGAGGGAACGGACAGTCGCAGACGCCACGCGGCAACTGCAAGATGGTGCCACGTTGCACTCAACGGTCCGTTTCAAAATTACATATTTCCGATCCCCTCGATGCCAAATAGTGCTATATATAATATGAAATTTATAACATTGATTATAGCAAAAATATATATAACTGGAAATACAAAAAAAATGGTTGATGTATTCCAAAAAAAAAAGATCGATAAAACACAGTGTTAAGTAACGAAGTGTTAATATCAGTCGATCAGCCAATCTAACTTAGTAGATCAGCCATATCCTATATATCTGGCTAGATCAGTCCAACTGCTAACCCAACAGCTCGATTGAATCGGATCTGACCTAATCTCGACGGATCCGGATCGCTCGATATCGGCCTGTAGGGTATTTCTTTAGTTGGAATGTGGGAACGGTTTACTCGGGGAAAATTTTTATAACTTTCAATAAACTTTTTACGGCTAATTATGGATCTTAAAAATTTCAGCTTTCAGGAATCTAACACTACGCTAAAGGATATGAGTATGTGTGAAAATATGCTGTTTGCAGAGATCTGTATGAAAATCTTTAAATAAAAGAGTCGGATACCGAATAGATCCCAACCGCTAGCTGTCTTCATTTTCGTGGTCCAGGAAGATGGGACCAAAGAGGATCTCAACACAGTTTACTCGGTTTTTCACTATTATCTAACCTTAAACAATTCAGAAGACGAGTAGTTTCTTTGCTTATTCAATCATCTATTTTGATGACTTATCTTTTCAATACCAGATAGTATTACACTATCACATACAAACAACACACATAGCGAATAGCAACAACGTAAAGTGACCGTAAATAAAAATTTCATCGATACGACAATGTTTTTCCTCATCGATCACTTGATTTTGTGAATTTCCCTGGTGTTTACTGTGAGTTTTGAGGATTTGAATCCAGATCCATCTGCATAGGCCCCATCCAGGAATAGAAGTTGAATCCAGCGCTGCTGGAATATTTCAACATGCGGAGGCGATATGAACATATCAAGAAGAATGAATCAATTAGAAGACCTTGAGCATGAGACAGAGATCAAACCAACGAGGTGGATTGCCCTTCGAAAAATAAGTTCCAAATAAAAAGAGTATGATCAAGAAAGATGTTCGACGATTGAAGGGCAATTCCCTCCTACTCTCTGACCGTCCAGCAGTCTGCCAAGATTCATCCAACCAGCATTCCTACATCCAGCATCCCCAGAAAAAAGAAGGAAAGGAAGGATAATCTAAGAACTAAGACCAATTCACTTCCTCTTCTTGGAAGGTGGTTGCTCCTCTTCCTCGTCCTCATCTTCGTCCTCGTCGTCATCCTCGTCACCATCGTCATCTTCCTCTTCGTCGTCCTCATCATCTTCCTCCTCACTACCTCCACCTCCATTTGCCTCAGGGTCATCATCGCCCTCCCCCTCGTTGCCATCATCAACTGAAAATTCATCTTCACCTCCCTCTTCATCCGGATCATTCGTGTCGTCGTCGTCGTCATCTTCATCATCATCATCATCATCATCATCACTCTCACCATCGTCTTTCACCTCATCGGTTGCTTGTTTTTTGTTGCTCCGAGCCATAGGTAAGTTAAACCTTATGCGCGGATAGCCAAAGGCCAGATTATATAGCCAAACTGAAAATGGACGAACCCTTTGCCTAGAGCAATACATGAAGGCAATGGACATACCTTTTGTCGATCTCATCACTTGCCCTGCAAACCTCACTAGATAATGATTCCCACTGAAACAAGATGTATGTAAGAAATAAAGTGAACCTGAAACTTATATGGTTATCATTGTGCAACTAGAGAAAAAAATTATAAATACGGCTGCAAAGTAGAAAATTTGAGCAGCAAAATATGAAATTAATTATTGAAAGAATACAGCTTCCTCTTATAGACCTTTCTCTTTGAAGAATCTCTGGGATCCTAGGTGCAACCACTCACAATTCAGCATTAAAACGAGTTTGAGGCTAATGATAGCTGTAATATGAAACTTGTTGGGTATAATTCTCAAATACAAAAATGCATTGTGTGACAGATTGGTTCTTTGACTGCAATTATACCAAGAGGAAAATGCCACTTGCATCAGTAAAAGATGAAAGAGACAAAATTGTGATTTACAATGTTATTCCTCAATTAAGCCCTTACCATACAAAAATTACCTTGCCAACATGAGACTACAAAGTAGGAACAACTACATAACATTGTAACCTTTTTTATCAATGTGGCTGGCGCCACAGTTTCTATTAAATCGAAATTAACAAGTACATCAAAATGTAGAAAAGAGTAAAGTAATAGAGACTAAAGAATCCCACAGCAAACACTACTATGGAGGTAATAGAAGAGGTTGTAAGTTACAGCTATAGAACATTGTAACCTTCAATAAAAAATATGCATAATAAATAAGCCATTAAGCTGGGAAGTAAGAACATTGATCATTAATACAAGCAAGTAGCTTATAGGAAAAGACCTCGAAGAAAATATCATGTTATGTTGTTACCATACAACTAGATGACATGCTTATGCAACTTTAATGCCTGAGAAGAAAGTAAAAACGTTGGCATACAAGCATAAGTTCTCAACCAATCCAGCAAAAGGATAAGAAAGTAGCATCGCAGTAAAATCAGCTATGACCTACTCACAACTCGCCATCAAGTCCCTAGCATAGCTATGAATCAAATCCCTTTTTTTCTAAAAGCTACATCCAGAAATGGGGATATTCATTAAACACATGAAGCAAAAGTACAAAGGGGCAGTCAAAAAAAGAAAGAAAAGGAAGCAAAGACAAAAAAATAGCAATCTAACAGACAGAACCAACCAGCAGAAAATGAAACATCCAATGTGCTGCCATTTCAAACGATGTAAAGTTTGATAACCTGAGGATATCTAATTATCTATGCATGGCAAATATCCAAAAATACTTCTGCACAAAATAAGACAAGTTTGATGCATCAAGAGAATTGGGACTATAAGATACAATTTCATATATCAGCATCTTAATCAAAGAGACCAAAAAGTAAGTTTTAAACAGTTAGAAGTTTGAGAGATCGCAAAATACAAGACAAATACCAGTCAAAAACACAATGCTGGATTACAATGAAGAGGAGTGGACAACCACGATGTCACTGGAACTGATGAGAAACGAACCAACCTGTTTTCTTATGAAATGGAAATCTCAGCCAGAATGGCTTAGGATAGGACGAGTGAATTGTGAATATGACAGTCACAAGAACTACTGATGTAACATATGCTTAATCCTCAACATTCATATGAACACAAACAAAAGAATTTTGCTGACAAAAGTAACCAAAAGAGATCTCATAAAGCTGCTTAGAGAATATAATTTACTATTGTATTTAAGTAGAGTGAATAAAAAGTGTCTTATCTGGACTTCGAATAGCCCACATGATAGATAGTATAGACGGTGAAGATAAAGTTAATTTAATATAGATATGAAAAAATAATCCATGTATAACTAAAGCCAAGATATAGCATGATAACGGTTGAACAAAGTAATTTGTATAATTGCTCGAACATTACCTTAAGATTATTCCTATGAAGATACTATAGAACGAATCAAGCAGTATAGAGAAACACCATAGGAGAGTAAAAACTTGAGACTAACATTTATTTTCCAAATCCCTCCACAATACCAACTAAGTTCGACATTTTTTGAGAACTAAAAATCAAAGACAAACGCTTAAAGGGCATTAATTTAAGTCAAGCATACGGCTTTCTATCTGCTCAGAGATTAAGCAAGACACCGGACCACGGTTTAAGTGCAACAAATATAACGCATAATGAACCGCAAAATCCGCAAGTCGATGGGAGCTGCGTCCAAGACAAAAGGGCAAGAGGAGGGAAAAGTCGGAAGAAAAGCTATCCATATGCTGCAACCAATACAGCCCCGGATACGTTGTTTCTTACTGATTTGCATCGTCGAAAAACCAGAAAAACGTAAACTAACACAAAGCAAGACCTTGAAATTTTACATTTTTAACCACTTAGCAACAAAGATAGGCCACTTGAAGCATTACCACCAAGAGACCGCGGACGAGGGCCTCCGCCGCCATGGAGCACAGCACGGAGCGCAGAAAGCCCTGCAGTGCGACTATGGACGCCCGCCCCCCGCCTACAACATAGCTGGCAGACGCCGCCTCCATTAGGGGCACTCGGAAGCCAACCGGAGGAAGAAGGGCAAGCACCGGGCAGAGAAACCCTAGACGGAGAAGACGAGATCCGGTGCCGGAGAAAGAGTAGGGTTTTTGAACTCGGTATTTAGCGTTCTGGAAGGGCTGTACGCGTGCGAGCCGCGCACGTAATGACGCGTCTCTAGAAGCGTGCGGCCGGGATCGACCGAAGTCCAAACGTCCAAACCATTAACCAATTACGAGGGAACGAACACCGGTTTTCCTAAGGATATGTTTATAAACAAGTAGATACCAGGGTCTTTTGTATAAATAAAGCGGAGTAGTGTTCATGCTTTGACGTTGATTTGATTTTCTGACTAAAATAAATCAAACATACTTAGGAAATGAGTTTTGAAATGAGTTTTGTTGTATTATCAAAGCATTCTTCAAATATAAAATAAATAAAAAATTATTATATTTTTATGGCAGTTTGAGAGTCATTTGAAACCGGTGTTGACTTGTAATACGTGGAATGCGTTTGATTAAATATATTAGATGATATATTATTGTTAACATATTTATGTAATATAATTTTAAAATACATATGTTTCATGGGCATAGAATAAGTTGTGTAATTTAATATATAAATTTTAACCTATAATACAAGACTTAATATAAAATATTTAATATTAATAGATAAATTTAATATTATGTATAATATGCAATGTCAATATATGATAAATTTAATTGTGCATATATTATTTAAAATATTAGCTGTATTATCTAACAAAATTTAAGTAACATATAAAATAAAAATTATTAATTAACATATAAAATTATTAATTAATTATATTTAAAATATCTAAAGTATTTTATTTATTATTTCATTATATTTACATAACATAATTATATAAAATACAACTGTAAAAAATAACAAATATAACATACAGTATAAGATTATATCGAAGGTTAGACTTTAATATATAAATTAAATATTTTTGTCTACGATAAAATATTAATATATGATATATAATATATTTATTTAAGTATACAGTATAAAAATAGTTAATATGTTATTTTTATCATCATCTATATAACATATAAATATAAAAGATACTAATTGAATAATAAAATAATATATGCACCTTTTAATTTACTTTGGTGACGTTGGAATGAGTAATAGGGTGTTTGGTATCATTTTTTTCCCTTTTTTTACCTAAAATTTGAAAATAGGGAAAGAGAGGTGTTTGTTTACGTCTTCTTCCTGTTCCCTTTTTTTTGGAAACAAAGAGTTCTATTCCTAATAACTCTCTTAGAAATAAAACAAGGAAGGAGTTGTTTTATTTTTAAGAGAGACGCGGACGCACGTTTTCTCTCACCCGTCTCCTACGTCCAAGCATCTCCCGCGGCATCTCCGTCACCCCCGTCCAGGCATCTCCCTCGACAGCAACCCGCCATTGCGCCCACAGCGTGCGGGGAGGAGGGGGGGGGACGGCGGCAGAGAACGCATGGGGACACCTACGAGATGGCACCGGCACAAAGCTCCCCGCGACGGCCGCCGGAATGCATGGGGGCCGGCACCGGCGGCGACACATGGGGTGGGGACCGGCGCCGACACAAATCTTTTGATTTTAAAGTCATAACCAAACACTACTATCTAATTTTTAAAAATTGTGACAGTTTTGCCAAACAAAAAAAATTGGACTATTTTGATTTTAAAAACAAAATTGAGAAGTCTTTCAATCTTGACTTCAAAAATTAAGTTATCTTAAATTTAAAAGCGCTACCAAACACCCTATAATACCCGTTATTATAATACATAACTTCTGCCACTGAAACTATTGCAACTAGATTAAGCAGCGGCGAAAGTCAAGTCGGCCGCCTTGGCGCGGTTGGCATCACCCTCCCGCCGGGTTTGTGGGAGGGCGAAGGATCGAGGACGCACTGTGGCATCTGGCTCCCGGGGGGGAGTTCTCAGGTGGGGATCGAGGGCTCGATCCCCCGTTTCCCGCGTGAGCAGCGGGCTGTTGGCCATCCGGGCCATGTGACAAAAAAAAAGTCAATGTCAGTTCCAAAGAGGGGGTGCCCTTGAGTTTGGTTCAGTTCAAGTGATATTTTATCAATATATAAAGTAATATCTACATATACGATTTCATTTAGCTTGATTTAATTTATATTTTATCAAAATATAATGAATGTAGGTATATGTCAACATCTATTAAAATATTTGTTTTTACGTAAAAATATATGTAAATATTGCTAACAAGTATGAATTAACATCAATATTTAATCTAACTTGGGTTATTTGGGTTGGCAGTTTGTTTTTGTCATGACCCGAATTTTTAACATGCATAGTGGAAAGATAATCTGACGACGTAACGGTGAAAAAATCGGTTTGAAACCCAATAAGATCAAACTCTCCATCCAAAATCACAATTCCAAACTTTACAACCTATTAACATCATAAACAAACATCTATCTAAACAAATTAAATACCAACATTGAATGAGTAATTCACTAGCTCCTCGAATTTCAAAATACCATTACGCTTCTGCTGCACTAAACCTGCAATCCTGAAAATATTAACAACGGAAATGGGTGAGTCACCACAGACTTAGTAGGATTTACACCCGAACTACTCCACTATAATAATGACTTCTAATGATATTAAATATATTAAACATAAAATTTTAGATTATAGTATATATGGTTCAAACTAATTATATATCTTCTATTAACATGATTGCAATGCTTTTCTTCTACCCCACATGATAATATGACTCTATATGCACTAAAACCAACATATCATTCACATTTAACTACTTTAGGTATGCTCACAACACATACACTTGTCATGAAACAAAAGACACAATTAGACCACTAATATCCATGCCCAAATGCACAACTAAACACTTGTCTGAGTAAATATCATGCTCCACTTGGACGTTGTAGCAAATGTCACAAAACTAATACCAAATCTACCATATATAAAAGTAACATATAGTAAGCTAAATCTCATAGTACCCCTAGGTAGGGGAGTACTTAGGATAAACAGTGGTATCCGGGATCGACGGATGCTTCGGATTGTTCTAATTCATCTGCTGCCCACAGGTCACGAACTATAGTCTGGTAAAATAGAATTCCATTACATTGCAACCCTCTGCGTACTACATCTCTCAAGATAAAAGCACATAATTAACTCAGACAACCAACCATTTAACTAGCATGCCAAATGATAATCTAATCATTAATTACATCTATGGACAACCATAGATCAATACACCACATACATGCATACCACATCACTGTATGATACACCTAGAATCAATTAACAACATTGTGCATCTAAATGACAATCACGATATGAAGTACATAGAAGGACAACCATAGCTCTATGTACTACATATATGCATGCCAAATTACAATCTAACATAAACTAGAACTAGACATCAACATGATGCACTTAATGCAATCAAGCAAAATAAACATGTTATATGCATACTAAGTCATGATTACCTAATCTAATAACAATTAACAAAGTGACACAACTATTCTAAAATCATGCAACTCTACACCATAACTCAAGTAAATGTTATGTCTCAGAACATACATGCTAAACTACACAACTACACATGACCACATCAATAACCTTAATGCATATACCCTAAGATCATGCAATCTATGAGCTTAGCATACTATGCAAGTTACAAATCAATCATACTAAATACATGTCTTGGCAACTATTACTATCTTACTCTATATGGAACCAAACCAAATTCCAATAACACTATGCTTATCCTTACATCGGCTTTTTAACGAATCAAAATATATATTAAAGATCATCTCAATGCAAACATGATAATATAACTAGACTCAATTATAAGAAAACCTAACATGTCTATCATCATACACGATTAATCGAATCAATCTAAACATGCATCATTAAACAAGCTAATTTAAGCCTATTTAAGCATGCAAATAAATCAAAAACAACCCAATAATTATATTCTATTGATCATGGTGATCTAAGTATATTTTTACGGTTTAATCAAATATATAAGAGTGCTAAGAATAGCCAAGATGCCTACCTTAACGGCGACGACGAACAGCGCACAGAATTTCAAAAAAGATCGACCCGGGTGACGAATATACCGCCGCGGTCATGACGGCGATGCAAAACCGAATCGAACGGTATCCTGGCAATCTGTTAGAAGGAGAAGAATAACATAAAATAGAAGAAAAGAGAGAGGAGTGATCCGATTGGAGAGAGAGAGAGAGAAAACGATAGGAGAGAGAGAGTACTGCAGAGGGGGGCGGGTGAGTGGCCGCGGCCACGGCTGCGGCTGGACGCGCGATCGCACGGAGGGAGGCGGGCGGGCGGGCGCAGGACGGTGCACGGCGGCGGCTGCCGCACTGGGCAGCGCGTGGGCGCAGGCGGGGCGCCCCGGCGGGGCGACAGGGCAGCGGCGAACGGCAGAGGGGGGGTCAAGGCAGCGGGCAGCAGGCGGCAGCGCCGCGAGCACAAGCGCAGGGGGGACGGCGGATGGCAACTGCTGGCGGCGTCAATGCGGCGGCGCGTGGCGCAAGCGAGGACGACCGGGGGGGTCAAAGCGGCGGGCAGGCGGCTGCGCCACGGGAGTGGGACGACGCCGCGGCGCATGCAGGCAGGGCGGCGGGGAGGTCAACGCCGATTGGCATCAACGGGGCGCGGCGATGGGTGGGAAACTGCGCAGCGCGCGGCAGCGCGACCGAGGGCGGCTGGGTGCCGCGTGGCGCTGCTACGGTCGACGGGCGGGGCTGTGGAGGTGACAACGCGAAGAAGGGAGTCGACGACGTGGAGGGAGAAGAAAATAACGCCGCGGTAGAGGGAAAAAAGCGACTAGGGCTTTGGATGAGAGGAAAGACAATGATAAGGAGAGAGATTAAAAAATGAAAAAGATGCCGCGTGGGTGGGAAACTGCGCAGCGCGCGGCAGCGCGACCGAGGGCGGCTGGGTGCCGCGTGGCGCTGCTACGGTCGACGGGCGGGGCTGTGGAGGTGACAACGCGAAGAAGGGAGTCGACGACGTGGAGGTAGGGGTGGGCACAAAACGGTTCAAACCGAGAAACCAAACCGAACCAGTTCATTCGGTTCGATTTGGTTCGGTTTGGACCCCCTTCGGTTTGGTTCGGTTTGGAAAATCTCCAAACCGATTTAAACCAAACCAAATCGTTTAAACCGATTTAATCAAAAAAATATAAAAAAACTATTATAGTATTAATAAAAATGATATTTTTATAAATTATATAATAAAATAATATTTATTTTCATTATTTTTAACATAAAAACTAGTATATATATGTAAAAAATAATTAATTTAAATATTTTTTTATTTTCGGTTTAAACCGAACCAAACCGAACCAAACCGAATTGATTCGGTTTGGTTTGGTTCGGTTTGAGAGGGTGATTCGGTTTGGTTCGATTTGGGAAAAAAATGGTCCAAACCGGACCAAACCGAACCGTGCCCACCCCTACGTGGAGGGAGAAGAAAATAACGCCGCGGTAGAGGGAAAAAAGCGACTAGGGCTTTGGATGAGAGGAAAGACAATGATAAGGAGAGAGATTAAAAAATGAAAAAGACGAGAGAGAGATAATAGCACCCCATAAAAATATATAATTAATCTCATATTAATTATAATGAATATTATTTTAATTTAATAAACACCCTAACCGTTACAGTTTTTGGTGTTTGAAGTATGATCGAAATCAATTCAAATGAATCATCAGTTCAAACCAAATAAGTTTGTATCGAATTATTAATTCAGTTAAAATTTTCAGGTGGAGATGAATAGTGAACACCCTACGGAAGTAAGGCCTTCATGGGAGTCGTATATGGGACCAGGAGACCTAGTTTAAAATTCGGTTGATTGTTGCACTGAGCCAGATTAAACTAATTATTTGACAAAAACGAATAGTTCGGTTTGATCCAACTTGTTAGTTCAACAAATATTTTTTTAAAATAAATATTATGATATAAAATTATAAACAAAAACAACCAAGTATGATCAACCCTAATTTCGGGGGGCTGTTTGGTTGCAGAAAATTAAATATTTTAATGATAAAAAAGTTATATTAAAATAACATTGAAGATAGCCAAAAACATTACTTTGGGATGTGTGGTGAGTTACAGTGACAGAAAGAGTAGAGATCACGTATAGCTTTTTCTTGTCGAAAAAAAATCTGCCGTACGTCTAATATTTTGCTTATTTTGGCTTCACAGACTTCTCACCTCTAATTTAGTCAAAAATTGCTAATTTATCTTAATTAATTTTTAAATATACCTCTTACATTTTAATAAACCTTGAAAAAAGTTGAATGGCTCATCCTTTAATCGTAATTTTTATACTTAAATTTTATTTATATATTTTTATATTACTTAAAATTATTAATTAATTAAATTAAATTAACATTTAAATTTTAATATTATCTTTATTTACTTTAAATTTGAAGAATATTCATATTGAAATCAAATATACTTATTGGTTTAACCAAACCGTACCCTCTGAATACGGTTCTCCCCAGTTGTAGGGACTTGCCTACTTACGGCGAGGGCACCGATTATTTAATATTAAGAGTTTTCAATCTTCAGTCATAAATAAATAAATAAATTAGTTGTAAGTTCCACCGTTGCGATTGTGAATGAATACAAAAAAAATTCGAATTTGTTCCAAATTTATATATGTTTAAATGAATAATATCTGATTTAGATATTGGTCGGAAGAGATATTCGGATACGAATATTATCCGAGTGTTAATTTCGTGTCCGTTTTGCTCGGTTTAAAATCCTCTTCGAATAAAGTTTCGATAAGAAATGTATAATATATTTAATTATATATTTAAAACTATTATATTTAAAAATATGATTAAATGTTTTTATTGTATATTAATATACTAAGTTAAGGTTAATAAATGTATGATAAATTTTATTTTTTATTTTTTTATTTTTTATTTCTATATCAATTTAATAAATTTTAATTAATATTTTGAAACGAATATTATCTATATCCACTTCGTATCTGAAAATTATCCGACTTATAATATCTAATCTGTATTTGTATCTGACTTGAACCGAATACTAATTTTCTGACTAATTAAATAAAGTGGACACAGAAACATCATATTCTTCGTTCCGTATCCGCTCCATTTGTAACTCTACCCAACTTTAAAAAAATTATTTCTTAATCCTAAAATCGTATACTTCAAAACTTTCAATCCCCTCCATCTACTCATCCTAAAATTTCCCCTTTTGCCCTCCGCACCCAAGACAGTCTATTTGATTCGTCCGAGAGGTGCTCCCTTGTACTTTTTTTTTTGACATGGCACAGTGGCCAGGAGGTGCGCCGCATTGCGCACCGGCGAGGGTTCGAGTGCTCCGGCGAGCACCCGAACCCCACAGGATAACCCCCTCGCCCCCTGCAGGGAAGGCCCCGGCTGAACAGCCGGGATTCGAACCCCCGCCACCCCCCCGCGGGGGTGACGTCGTGCCAACCGCGCCACGCGCGGCCGACGCTCCCTTGTACTTAACAAGACCATTTTGTGATCCGGTGCATGCGCACTCCATGTCACTAATATACGATGAGTTGTCACTCATTTAAATAACATTTTTTAAAAAATAAAATATTATATATTAAGATATATTTCAATAGATATTATAAAAAATATAAGGTAGAATTTTAAAATGTGTTATAAATAAAAAATAGTATTTAAATTATTTTTAAATACATGGAAAGTCATTTTAAATATGATAACTCTTTTTATATTTTACTTTTATACGGGTCTAATAGATCATTTGAAAAGTGTAACGAACAATTTTATCCTTTTTGTTTATTATCGACGTTTTTATTATTAAAAATATTTTTATTAATTAATATATTAGTTTTACATATTTTATCTTTTCAACAGTTAAATAATTATATAATTAATTTAAAATGATAAATCGATAACTAATAACTAAAAAACTATTTATTTAATCTTTATAATATTTTACTGCACGTAAAGCATGTTTAATCAGAAATATGTACTCAACTCAACTTAACTCAACTAAGGTCTTTGTCCCAAATTACTTGGGATCAACCATATGGATTCTCTTTCTGCACTCATGTCGATTTTGTGTTATTTCTTCAGAGATACTTAAACCATCTAAATCATATTGAATTACCTTTCTCCAAGTTAACTTAGGTCTACCACGCCTCTTTTTTGTTTATGTCATTTTAATATTTTCTATCTTTCTAACTAGAGCCTCTTTAGATCTACGTTTAATATGTCCAAACGATCTCAATCTCCCTTCTTTCAATTTGTCTACAATTCTCGTTACTCCTACATTTTCTCTAATATATTCATTCCTTATTTTATCTAATATAGTGTGACCACTAATCCATCTTAACATTCTCATTTCGGCAATACTTATTTTAGAAGTATGTTTTTCTTTTATTGTCCAACATTCACTACTATATAACATTGCGGGTCTTATACTTGTACGATAAAATTTTCCTTTCAGCTTTAATGAAATTTTATGATCACATAGAACCCCTGAAGCCAATCTCCACTTCATCCAACCTGCTTTAATCATATGATTAACGTCTTCATCACATTCTCCATCTTTTTGAATAATTGATTCAAGATACTTGAACTGAGTTTTTTGAGATAATATTATCCCATCTAAACTGACGTCCTCACCTACTTCTCTTTGGTTTTCATTAAATTTACAATGCATATATTCTATTTTATATCTACTTATCGAAGTCTTTAGTCTCCAAAATATTTCTCCACATTTCTAACTTTCTATTCACTCCTTCTTTGTTTCATCTATCAATAAGATATCGTCTGCAAATATCATACACCAAGGCGTATCATCTTGTACAGTCTTCATTAATTCATCTATAATTAATGCAAAAAGATAAGGACTTATTGCAGACCCTTGAAGTAAGTCAATTGAAATAGGAAAATCTCTTGTTTCTCCACCAATTGTGCATACACTAGTAGTTGCATCATCATACATGTCTTTTATCATTTGTATATACTTAACAGACATCATCCTTCGTTCCAACACCCACCATAGAACCTCTCTTGGTACTCTATCATAAGTCTAGGGGTGAGCACAGTTCAGTTTGGTTCGGTTTGAGCCATTTTTTTTTCAAACCGAACCAAACCGATTCAACCCCTCAAACCAAACCAAACCAAACCGATTTCAATTCGGTTTGGTTCGGTTTAAACAAAAAATATATAAAAATAATTTAATTAATTATTTTTACATATATATCATGGTTTTTAAGTTAAAAATAATCAAAATAAATATTATTTTATTGTAAAATTATAAAAAATCTCAATTTTACTAATATTATAATTTTTTTATATAATTTTTTAATTAAATCGGTTTAAACGATTTGATTTGGTTTAAATCGGTTTGGAGGACTTTCAAACTGAACCAAACCGAACATGGTTCAAACCGAACCGAACCAAATAGCCCGGTTCGGTTTGGTTTTTCGGTTTGAACCGTTTAATGCTCACCCCTACATAAGCCTTTTCTAAATCAATGAACACCATATGTAAATCTTTCTTCATATCTCGATATTTTTCTATCAAACTTCTAATCAAAAAAATATCTTCAGTTGTAAATTGACCAAGCATAAATCCAAATTGATTAGTTGAAATATTTGTACAGCTCCGTAATCGTCGCTCAATAACTCTTTCCCATAATTTCATAGTATGATTCATGAGTTTGATCACTCTATAATTTGCATAATCTTGTATATCTCCTTTTTTTCTTAAAAATAGGTATAATGATGCTCTTTCTCCATTCATTTGACATTCTTTTCGATATTAGGATTTTGTTAAAAAGTCGAGTTAACCATTCCACTCCTAAATCTTCCAAACACTTCCACACTTCAATAGGAATGTTATCCAGACGACATGTCTTACTTGTTTTCATCATTTTCAATGCTTCTTCAACTTCTGAAAGTTGAATTTTTCTAATATAATTTAAATTAAAGTTTGTCATCTTCTCTATGTCGTCTATGTTTTTAGCAAAGTTGTCATTAAAAAGAGTATCAAAATAATTTTTCTATCTTTCTTTGATATCATCATCTTTAATCAAAAATTTTCCTTCTTTATCCTTTATACATCTAATTTGATTAAGATCTTGAGACCGTCTCTCTCTCATTATTGTTACTTTATAAATATCTCTTTCACCTTCTTTAGTTCCAAGTTTCTCATACATATGTTTAAAAGCATCATCTCTTGCGCTTCTAATAACTTTTTTTGCTTCTTTTTTTGCTATCTTATATTGCTCATAAATTTCATTGTTATCACATTTTGATAATCTCTTATAACAATCTCTCTTATTCTTTATCGTCTTTTGCATTTCTTCATTCCACCACCATGTCTCTTTTTTAAGTGGACCATGTCCTTTAGACTCTCCAAATACTTTTTTAGCTCTCTCTCTAATTTTTATAGTCATATTCATCCACATAGCATTAACGTCTATGTCTAACTTCCAATCATTTATCTTTAAAAGTTCAGTCTTAAATATTTGTTGTTTCATTCCTTTTAAGTCCCACCATTTTATTTTAGGAGAAGACTTTCTTTTATATGTGTTTGTTTGTGTTTTAATCTTAACATCTAAAATCACTAACCTATGTTGGCTTGCTAAAGTTTCACTCGGAATTACTTTACAATCTTTGCAAATAGCACGATTGGATTTTCTAGTGAGAATGAAATCAATTTGACTTTTATTTTGTCCACTTTTAAATGTTATTAGATGAGATTCTATTTTAATAAAATGAGTATTTGTGAGGATAAGATCATAAGCCATAGCAAAATCTAAAATATTCTTTCCCTCTTCATTTAAATTTCCATATCCCAAACCTCCATGAACATTTTCATATTCGTGAATTTGTTTCCAACATGTCCATTGAGATCTCCTCCAATAAATATATTTTCTTCATTTAGTATACTCTACGTAAGATCGTCTGTATCCTCCCAAAATTTTTCTTTAATCTCGCTATTTAATCCAATTTGTGGAGCATATGCACTAATTACATTAATTATTTCTCTTTCTTTAATCATTTTTACTATAATAATCCTATCTCCTACTCTTTGTACTGAAACTATTGCATCATTTAATGTTTTATCAACATTGATACCTACCCCATTTTTATTTCTCTTTTTTCTTGTATACCATAGTTTATATCCTGTATTTCCTAGTTCTTTACCTTTTTCTCATATCCATTTGGTTTCTTGGATACACATAATAATAATCCTTCTCCTCTCCATACTATCAACAAGTTCCATAAGTTTTCCTATAAGAGATCAAATATTCCAAGTGCCTATTCTTATTTTTCTTGCAATATTTTCTTTCTTACATTTTTTATAATAATATTTATTTGTATTTGGGTTTATTCTAGAACTCATATCTTGCTCTTTATTATGTACTAACTTCTTTACCCACACCCGTCCTTGATGTGGGAACTCTTACTTATTTAACACCACAATAGGGTGCTTATGTGACGCGTCGCATGTGGGAAATGCCCTCACCCTTGTTGTATTTTTCGCCACACCCGGGCTCCGGTGTAACGCGTCATTTGGTGAGTACGTCCCAACGTTTATATCATTTGAATCCATATCATGAGATGTGACTTTATTTTTACGCTGGTTGTTACCTACCGCAACTCTCCTCCTTTCTCATCCGGGCTTGGGACCGACCATGGCGGAGTTAATCAGAATTATGTACAAGTATATAAATTTAAAAAGTATACTCAAATTAAAATAATTTATAAATAATTAAATAATATGTTATATGTTCAAAAAATAAATTACGTGGCACACCGACATTTTGATGACTAAAATCGAGTTTCCATCGAGTTCCCCACTTCTCAATGCATATATTAATTTCGCTTGTCCTTAGTTGCAACTTGAGGCTGAAGAGGCTCATGAACTCAGCCAGGGGGGCTAAAAAGACATTTTAATCATTTAACCGTAGATGTTTACGCCCTCAGCTACAATAGGGGCGTAACTTTTTGTTATGAGATTAATAAATAACTTGATCACGAGACTAGAAAATAAATATGCTTTGGACGAGATTTGATTTTGCCTTGATATATTATGTTGCTTGCTTAGAAAAAAAAATAGACAGGTGGCGATGTCGGGCAAGCGAGGTTGGAAGCACATGATGTTAAACTTGAATAAGAATCGGTTGATTATGTTTTCGTTAATTTAATTTTGATAATAAATAAATATAAAAATTAAATTAATTATATAATATATTATATAATTTGATAACATGATAAAAATAAATTTTAAAGAGATAATACTAAATTTTAGTAATTACATATAAATTATTAACTTATTTTTGAATAAAAATAATATTTAATATATATTTTGAAAATTACTAGATTTAGATTCAATTTAGAAATCGAAATATAGTACTTCTAAAATTATCAAAATCAAAATCAAAATCAAAATCAAAATAAAAATTTTTTAATTTTTATTGAAATTAAAATTAAATATTAATAATTTTGTTATCGAATTGAACCCGTTTACGTTAGTCTTGAGTGAAAAAGGGTCAACCGTGCCGGTCGAGCATGGCTCGACTGGCATGAGACCTGCGCGGGGGGCGGTGGGGCTAATGTAAAGTCCGGGGGGAGCCGGCTGTGGCTAATGTAAAGTCAAGTCAGGACACCGAACGGCTGCCGGTTGACACCGAAAGGCTCCCCCCCCCCCCCCCCGATAAAAGGCCGCATTCCCCTTCCTCCGTCCCCAGCAGCGGCGCTGCCAACGCCCGTTCTCAGAAAAACACCACGGCAGTCCCTCCCCCTTGTCCAGGCTGGTGGTATGGATACGGACGGCGTCGACGGCGCAGCCCCAAGCGCAGCCGCTGCCGGCCCCGAAGGAAACCCACTTCGTGTCGTTGATTGGGCGGCCTCCGAGAGCGTCGCCTTTAACGCGAAGGTGTTAGTCTCCGATCGCTGCCGCATCCTCGTCGGCCTCGCTGCCGCGGGGGCTTGGCTCGACGAAGGCCAGATCAAGATGACGGCTCTGCTGCTCGTCGGCTCCATGGTCCTCAGTCTTGTGCTCCTGGTCGCGGGGCTCGTCTTGCGAGTGCTTGCCGGCGTGGAGCTCCACGAGCAACAGCAGCAGCTGCTACTATGGCCGCCGCCGCCGCGGGCTACATCCGCCTCGCAGCCGTCGTGGGTGCTGCGACGCCAGCGGGTCCTGATGTGGGTGGCCGTAGCCGTCCTCGTTCTGTCCCACGCCGTGGAAGCATTCCGTCCCTTCTTCTCTGTTCTCTCGATGGCGCCGCTCGCGTCAAGAACCATCTCCTTCATCGCTCGGCTTAATTCAGAGAGGCATGCGAATCCCTGCCACTGCCCGTGCTAATTCAACCTCCGGAACGCCGCCTTCTTCCTCCGATGTTCGCGGACGTCTTCGTCCGCCCCTGTGCTTCCTTTCCCTGTTCTTCGCTCCAGCGGTTGTATGTCTCCGGCGACCATATCCCTCAGCTCAGGTAGCCCGGCCGGAAGCTTGACCGATTTGTTCGCCAGAATCAACGGCTGGGTGTGATCCTGGTATGTATACGTGAACAACGATATATAGTCTGCGTTTGGAAACTCCCTGTATGGTGTTTCGGTACCTATTATTATTCACTGTATGGTGTTTCGCGGTCCCTCTTTCACTCTCCTCTTACAGAAATTTGAAGATACATCTGTAGATGTGTTCCATGTGATACTCAGAATTCGTTTTGTTTGGGTTGTAAAATTTGGATCACTCTCCAATATTCTTTTGTGCTCTGCCCTCCTGACTCAGGGTCATTCGCATCAAGAAACACCACTTTCGTCTCTCTGCTTGATCAATTCAGAGAGAGACCGAGGGAACGGCAGACGCCGGCCGGTAACCCATGCAACGCCGTCTCGTGAAAGACCCTGAATCGAGGATCCAAACACGTCTCCTAAACTAATATCGAATGTAAAATAGTTGGACTAAAAGTTAATCCACGTTCAAACTTAAATTATATATCAACTTATTTATAAAATTCAAAATCAATAAAAATTATTCTTGAAATTTTAAATTTATTTTATTTACGAAAGTCGATCTAATTTTAAACGTAAATTTTAAATTATTTAATATATTTAAGTGATAATATGTAATTATTAATATTCATAATTTAATTTTTAAAAATAAATATATAATAGAATATTTACTCGAACCACTCACGAGTTTATCGAATCGAATTAGAGTTTATTCAAATTCAACTCTCGGAGTCGAATTTTATTTTTATTGAAATTTATTCATTTAACGTAAATAAACGAGTCGAGTCAAATCTTTACGGAGCCGATCATGGAGCCACTTAATAAATATATTAGTTCGTTTGCACCCTACGCGTAAGAGCATTAATATATATATAGAATCTGGTTTATGAGTTCGTTATATATGTTATATTAAATACCCGTGTGTTAGGGGATCAAGGGTCGGTCCATTTGTTTCTCCGCTGAAATTGTAAAAATAATTTTCTGAAATTGTAGATAGAACTCCTAACTATTTTTGGATCCGAAATTTATAAAAACGCAAAGACATTTTTAAAAATTTTTGTTTTTGATTACAAATTTCAAGATTAAAAATATTAGCTAAACATCTATTTATCATTGTGATCAACACCAATTCCAAAGTTTAAGGTGAGAGAAATATCTGATACAGTCGCCTAAACATTACAGTGTTAATGTTGTAATGGTTGGGGTATTTTTAATTAATTAAAAAAAGTTATTATAATTATTATGAGATTAAATATTCTTTCCATTACCACTTTCACCTCCTTCTATTTTCTCTCTCTCCTCCCGTTTGCCCTAGCGGAACCGTCTCTCTCGATCTCCCTCGCGTCTGCATCTTCTTCGTCATCGCTCTGCCGCCGCGACACCACCGTCGCTGCGTCCCCCGGCTGTCCGCCCGCATGTCGTCGCCTCGGCAGCCTCCTGCTGCCTGCCCGTCAGCACCCCCCCTTGCCGCGCCCTCGGCCTCCGTCCCCTCGCCTGCGTCACCGCCCTAGTGCGTGGCCTCCGGCGCGCTCAAAGCCACCCAACCGCCATCGCCAGCCACGGCCCTGTCATCTCCCTCCACGCGCCTGCGCGACTTGCCACCGCCGTCCGCCGCCTCCACGGCCTCCCGCGGTGTTGTTCCGCGTTAGCCGCCGCTCGCCGCTAACCTCCCCCCCTTCGCTGACCTGCGCACCCGCGAGGTCGCCGCCGTCGCCGCCCACCTGGGCCGCACGAGCGACCACCGCCACCTGCCTATACCCGCGCCCGCGGCTTCCGTCCCGTGCGTTGCCTCCCGCACGCCGCCGCCGCCGGCCTCCCGCGCGATGCCGCTGCCACCCCCCACGCGATGTCGCCCTCGCGCCACCCTCCGCCGCTGCGCCGCCCGCCGCGCCGCCGCCGCCCGTAGAGCCCCTCCCTCCGGTTGCGCGACCGCGGCGCCGCCACCCCGGCCGTCGCACCGCCCCCCCCTCCGTTGACCTCACCGCCGTACGCCGCCCGCCCGGCGCCGCGCGCCCGCGCGTGCCACACGGCCGCCGCCGCGTGTGCTCTTTCGGCCGTCCCCCGCGCCGGCTGCGCCATCATTGCGCCACAACCCCCCCTCTCCGCGGTGTATCCCCCCTCTCTCCTCTCTCTCCTATCGCTCCCCCCCCCCCCCTCTCTCTCATATCGCCTCTCTCTCTCTCTCTTCTATTCTCTCTATTATTATCTTTTATTCAATATTCTTCTTTATTTCTTCTATGTTATTCTATTGTCTCTTTTTCAGTATATTGTCAAGATACCGTTTGGTTCGATTTTTCATCGCCGTCGTGACCGCGGCAACACACTCATCATCCGGTTTGATTCCCTTGCAATTCTGTGCGTTGTTCGCCATCGCCGTTAAGGTAGGCGTCTCGGCTATTCTTAGCACTCTAATATACTTGTTTAAACTGTAAAAATCATGCTTAGATCACCAGGATTAGAAGATAGTAATTAATGGGTTGTTTTGGATTTATTAACATGATTAGATAGAGTTTAGATTAGCTTATTTAATCATACATGTTTAGATTATCCTATATTCATGATTATTCATCATGTTAGATAATTATTCAATTATGCATGTTAGCATGTTAGATATGTCTATATAGTTGAACCTAGTTAGATTAGCTGGTTCAACTATACAAGTTTAGGTTGATTTAATTATCCATGTACGTTAGTCGGCATTATAGGTTTTGCTATGTTTTAATCTAGATAGTTTAGTATAGTTGCATCACGATAATCTTTAATATATATCTTGATTTGTTAAAAAGCCGATGTAAGCTTTAGGTATGGTGATATTAGAGTTTAGTTTAGTTTCATATATGCACTAGGTAATAGTGTCTGTCTAAGCATGTGTTTGATATGTATAGTTTGTAGCCTGTATGATCCTGTTTAGATGCATCATATGATAGACTTGTTATAGTTTGTGCTAGATTGTGGTGTGGTATGCAAATATGTGGTGCATAGAGCCATGTGTGTTCATCTATGTATTTCATGTTTGGATTGCCAATTACATGTTCATGGTTACTGAATGAGTTATTTATATGCTTGCATTGTGTGGAATGTGGTTAATGCAGTGAGTTGCATTGTGATGGAAATGTACTTTCATCAGACTATGTTAGTGGCCCGTGGGCAGCGGAGATTAGTTGAATCTGGAGCATCCTTCGATCCCAGATATCGCGGTTTATCCTAAGTACTCCCCTGCCTAGGGGTACTATGGGATTTAGTTACTATATGTTACTTCCTACTGTATGGTTAATCTGGTGCTAGTTTTGTGATGTGACTACATTTTTCAGATGGAGCATGGTATTTACTCAGACAGGTGTTTAGTTGTGTATTTTGGCATAGATGTTAGTGTTCTAGATGTGTCCTTGATTTTATGTCAGGTTAGGTGTGTTATGAGCATACCTAGAGTAGTCTAATGTGCAGGATATGTTGGTTTTAATGCATATAGAGTCTGGTTATCATATGGGGTAGTTGAATGACTTTGTAATCACTTAATTAAAGATATATAATTAGTTTACACCCTATGTATTAAATCTGATTTTTAGTCTTAATATGCATTGTATATCACTAGAAATCTCTATTATAGTGGGGTAGTTCGGGTGTAAGTCCTACTGAGTCTGTGGTGATTCACCCCTTCCGTTGTTAATATTTTCAGGAGTGCAGGTTTAGCGCAGCAGAAGCGTAGTGGTGTTTTGGAGTCCGAGGAGCTAGTGAAGTACTCATTCAATGTTGGTATTTAATTTGTTAGATAGATGTTTGATTATTATGTTATTAAGTTGTAAAGTTTGGAATTATGAATTTGGATTATGATTTTTAGTCTTATTTGGTTCTGAACTGATATCCTTCCCCGTTACGTCGCCGAATTATCTTCTGCTGTGCATGTTAAAAATTCGGGTCGTGACAAATGTATTATCAATTTTGATATTAATACTTCATCTTTTAAAAATAACAATATGAAAATTGATATAGTAATATCACACGGGCGTTCGCGCGCGCCAAATGGCCGCCGCCCGCCGGGGAGAGGGAGACCAAGCTATATAAAAACCCCGTGTTGACCAAAATACGTGAAAAGTAAATTTACGAAGGACAGTTCTGAGAAGATATTTTATTATGTAATTTCTACAAACTTACTATCAATAACTTTCGCATAAATTTTAGAAAATTATAATTTATAGCCATCCCAATTATTGGAAAAGTTTTTATGAAAATGTTTTACATATTAGCAAACATTATATCGTTTTCAAAGTAAAACAATTTTTAAGAGACCGAACAGTAAATTGAATCTTTTATTTCCTTAATTTACGTTTTTACACTCAACAAAATGGATCATAAATCAGGAAACTTTACCGCCGTTGGGTGAACGTTTAGTTTGGGAATAAACTTTTAGCTTATACCCAATGTTTTAACAGTAAATAAAGTTTATTTCTAAATTAAACTTATGCCGAATGGGCCCTTACATATCAACTCTCACAATAATTTTATATTTTTAAAATAATAAAAAATAAAAAAGTCTTTAAAATCTTATATTTTTAGAAATAAGTATCTCCCCTCTAGGAACCCCCTATGATGTTTTTAACCAGGCATTTTTTATTATTTTTTACAAAAATACCTCTTTTTATAAAGAAATATGGGAGAGAGAATTATTACCGAGGAGTACTTTTGTCATAAAAAATTATTTAACTGACTCCACTTAAAAAAAAGAATCACCAAGCAGAGATTTATTTTTTAGCAACTAATGGGGTGTTTGGTTGCATGATAATTTTTTGTACACTTTCATGATAAAAAATTGTATTAAAATAAAAAGTAAACCAACTCATGACATAAAATTATCATGTTTGGAGGGATGTGATTACAAAAAAGAGTAACCACCGCACATGACCAAATAAAGTGGGGGACCACAAGAAAAAAGAAAGAGGCGAGACCCTCTTTTTTTGTTTAAGAAGAAAAACACTTTCAAATCATACAATTGTCATGGTTGTCAAACACCTCTTTTAACAAGTTTTCTTACAATTTTTAAAAATTAAAATAAAAACCTCAATTATCATGCAACCAAACACCCTATAAAGAATTTGGGCCTTGTTAGAGTTTTCAACTTTTATGATGGTGTTTGGTTGGATGATAAATTGAGTTTTTTTTATAATTTTATATTTTTATAACAAAAACTTGTTAAAAGGGATATTTGGCTACGGTTACAACTTTAATTTTTAAAAGAACTCCTTTCTTGAACAAATAAAAGACAAACATTTTTTTATCAAGTGGTCTCTCACCTCTTTTGATCCCACATAAATCCCACTCTTTTTTTTGTTATCATATCTACCTAAACATGATAAACTTTTGCTATTGACTAGTTTTTTTAAAGTTCCCTCTTCAACCAAACACCTCATCACTGAATGTTTTTTCTTCTTCTTTTCCAACTCGAGTGTCTTCTCCCCAAGCACTCGACGTCTGAACGTTTTTCTTTCTTGAAACAAAACATGCTCTTTTTGCTATAAAAATTTTAATTTAAAATGCTTTAGATATTACATATTGTATTGCTATGTTGCATCAACGATTAGTTACTTAGAGAAATGACTGAACATTATTTTATTATTCAATTTCATTTTTTTTGTTTTGCGTATTGAATCGTTAAATGTGATTTCAGATTTTAGCCCCATTTGATAAACATCTCTGTCGTTAGCAATTTCAAAATTGATATCGATATAATTATGATTAACTATCAATATCAACACTAAAACTCTTAAAACAAATAAAATATGACATCAGTGCTCATGCGAATAAATATTTGTTGGTTCCGCTTTATATGAATTAAGTCATTTTTAATTAATCAATTAACCATGTTAAAAGAACTTCGATTAAATAAGTTAACAACCTACTACAACTATTCCTAATGGCCTGTTTGTTTACAGTATCAAGCACCTGTATCAATATCAGTTTTGATACTATGCATTGATAGGTGTTTGGATATCACTATTAATTTTAAGATTGATAGTTAAAAAAAATATCAAAAACAATACAGCTCAAGACCTGTATTGAAATCAATCGCGCAGACGTCTCCCCGCGGCCGCCCTCCCCGAGTCTCTCCCCGCCGTCGCCCCCCTCGCGGCAGACGCTCCCCCCCGCGGCAGACGGCGGCCGTCTTCCCCGAGTAGACGCTCCCCCCCGCGGCAGACGACGGCCGTCTTCCCCGAGTCCCCCTCGCCGCCCTCCCCCGCGGCGGACGGCGGCCGTCGCCCCCGTCGCCCCCCCCCCCCGCGGACCGCAGACGCCCTCCCCGAGTCTCTCCCCGCCGGTCGCCCCCTCGCGGCAGACGCTCCCCCCCCCCCCGCGGGTCCCCCTCGTCGCCCCCCCTCCCCTCTGCGCGGCCGTCCCCCCGTCCTCCCCCCGAGTCCCCCCTCCCCCGCGGCGAGACGCCGTTGCGCCCCCCCCACCGCAGACGCCTCCCCTCCGCGGCCGTGCCCCCCTCCTCCCCGTCGCCCCCTCTCCCCCGCGGCAGATGGCGGTCCCCCCCCGCAGAGCAACTGGAGCCCGCGGACGCCGTATTCGGGAAAGTCTCATCTAATACCAAACACTCCAAAAAATTGATACTGTCAATTTTAATATTGATATTTCAACTTCAAAAAATACCAATATCAATATTAATACAATATCATTTATAATACTCTAAACAAACAGGGCGTAAACCAACTCATAACTAAACAAATCTATTCTAACAATAAATTAGACATATAATCAACCCAAAAATATTTAACTAAACTGTCTAAATCATTAATCACATTCTGCTAATAAAGATTCAACTACTTATATTTTACATTTAAATTAAATTATTTGAATAGTATATGTATTCGAGAATGTCTATCTTAATCGTGTAAACACAGCTAACCGAATTCTAAGAAGTTTCAAATAGGACGGCGAAAGTGTTGGGTGACCGGCTGTTGGCGGCGCACAGGGGGGCCAGTCATGAACGGGGAGGAGGCTGTGAGGCTTACGAGTCGCGGCGAACGCGCGGTCGGTCGTGTCCGCGGTGGGGTTGGCCCAAATTAACCTGGATTAACACGACCCACCGCGGACACGACCGACCTGGATATTATAAAAATACAACAGGGTGACATATCCCTGTTGTATTTGGGCCGGCGACGAACAGGGGCTTGGTGGCGAGGCGCGCGAAGGCAAGGGCGGGCGACATGTTGGTGTGGAGGCGGAGGAGAGCGCGCGAGTTAAAGCAACGATTGAACCGAAATTAAACACACCGGAGGAAGCAGAGGAGAAGCCGATCCAGATCTGGAAGGAGGAAGACGCGGAGGAGAAAAGGGCGGGGAGCTCAGTGAACTGAGTCCTCCTCGTAACCCCATTTTGTATATATACGAAGCAGTGTACAAATCAGTAATTACAAATGAATGTGGACATGATGCCAAGTATAAAAATACAACAGGGTGTATATTGTAAAGGCCCAAATTAACCTGGATTAACACTAAATGTATTATGCCTATTACTCCCCCTCAAATTGAAGGGGCCTTGAACGTTCAATTTGCTCCTTAGATACTCAAACTGTTACGTTGAAATTGGTTTTGTCGGAATGTCTGCAACTTGATTTGTAATAGTCACATGGAGTACTTGAAGAGCTTTGCTTGTCACCGATTGTCGAATAAAATGAAAATCCACCTCCACATGGCGCGTTCTAACTTTGAAGACACGGTTTGTTGTATGACCTTTCTTTTGACAAAGCTGACATACATTAACGGGCTGTTGCGTATTCTGGTGATCTTTATCAGATATAACATTGGTATTTTCCTGATTACCACCTGAACTACCAGACTGAGAATTTCTGTCATACCGAAACCTGCCACTTCCTCGACCTCTGTTACCACGACCACGACTAACATTACCTCTATAATTACCTTGCTGATTATATTGAGAATTTTGTAAAGCTGTTCTAGCAAGATTGGCTGTAAGTTCAGAAACCTGTTGAAAACGTTTTAAAACAAAAATATCTTGGTTCAAGAGAAGACGCTATAGTTGATCCACTGTTAAGACATCCGCATCCATCCGTGTTGTAACCGAAGTAACAAACGGGTCGTACTCAGGACTAAGACCGCCCAAAATATATAAAATCAAATCACTAGATGAAATTGGTTCCATAGCCAAAACTAAGCCATGCGCAAATTGTTTTGCTTTCTGAATGTAGTCAACCATTTTGAGATAGCCTTTCTTCAACTGCTGGAGCTGAGATCGCAGTTGAAGAACTCTGGCTTTGGACGTATTTGCATACGTCTCCAAAATAGAATTCCAAATCCCACAGGCAGTATCATGACCGACTACCAATGGCAGAACAGATTCGACAATGAGGAAATAAGAATCAACCGCATCAAGCTGTCATACGGTTTCCAGATCCTTGAATTAGGATTAGGAATAACGACTGAACTATCAGAGGAATCCGAAATATGCGGAGGACACGGAATTGATCCATCAACAAGACCAAGCAACTTGTAGGTTTCTAGGAACAAAGCCCGCTAGATTAAGAAATTATCGGAAGTAAGCTTCACCGAAATGCAATGTGATACATTCGGAGCTGAAGCGAAGATCCCTGAGTTGACTAAAGGTAAAGAGGAGACTAAACTTGGCGTCTCAGCCTGACCAGTAGGATTCATTGCAGAAACTCCCGTCGGTGAAGCAGCAGATGACGCTGCATCTCCGCCGTAGCTCTGATACCAAGTTAAAGCAACGATTGAACAGAAATTAAACGCACTGGAGGAAGCAGAGGAGAAGCCGATCCAGATCTGGAAGGAGGAAGACGCAGAGGAGAAAAGGGCGAGAGCTCAGTGAACTGAGTCCTCCTCGTAACCCCATTTTGTATATATACGAAGCAGTGTACAAATCAGTAATTACAAATGAATGTGAGCATGATGCCAAGTATAAAAATACAACAGGGTGTATATTGTAAAGGCCCAAATTAATCTGGATTAATACTAAATGTATTATGCCTATTAGCGCGGAGGCGGCTGCAACAGCCCATAGGCGACCGGCGACTGCATGGGACGACGGCTGGTCGAGGCGGCGGCTTCCGCATGGGAAAACCGGGCCCTGACGTGCATGGCGAGGGGGGGCTGGGATGGCGCTCGGCGGCTGGAGAGGGAGGCTGGGTTTCGGAGTAGAAGAAAGAGGGGAGCGACCGTGGCGAAGAGGTTCTGCCGCAAGGGGGAGAAACGGAAGGTAACCGTAGGGTTTCCTTCTGGAGTTTTTTTTCGAAATAACGCAATTTTTTTTAAATTATAAAATAACGCATAAAAATTTTTATTTACAAAACTAACGCACTTTGACCCAAATCAGTATATAAAATACCGACTTGAGACCGAAAATTACAAGTCGGAGTCAAGAAGTCCGACTTTGTTTTAAAGTCGGACAAAAAAATTACTAATTTGAAAATCGTAGAGAGCATCTACGACTTTTAACGTTATTTTTTTTATTTTTTTTTCATGCAGTGCATTAAATGCATTCGTAAATTGCTAATTATTGGGGTTGAATTTTAACGATCCGTTCGGTTCAATAAATTCAAAATGTTGAAAATTATAGGATTAAATTTTTGAATATTTAAATTTCGACTCCAAAAAATTAATAATTCAAAACCATCTCAACCGTCCATTGTAAAAAATTATTTATTTTGATAAATTTAAAAATCTAATGTTATACTATCAAGCGCTACGGATTCACCTGTCCAAATAGATCGGACAAATTTTTCTCCTATAACCGACAATTTAAAAATTTATACAAGCATTTAATGCTCTGCCTGCAAAAAAAAAATTAAAAAACTTTACTTTAAAAGTCGTAGATGTGCTCTACGACTTTCAAATTAGCAACTTTTTTGTCCGACTTTAAAATAAAGTCGGATTTCTTGACTCTGACTTGTAATTTTCGGTTTGAAGTCGATATTTTATATACCGACTTGGGTATATAAAAATTTTTGTGCGTTATTTTTATGATTTAAAAAAATTTACCTTATTTCGAAAAAAAACTCTTTCCTTCTGCAGCGCTGTCCGGTGGAGAGAGAGAAAGAGAAACGGGAAAAAAAGATTGGAAAGGGGGTGATTGATTGAGAAAATAAAAATTTATTCCTACGGACGTTATATCCAAGAAAGAGAGATGAGAAGGGGAGCGTATCTCGATGGATATAATTAATGAGGTACATTAATTAATGATTCATTGATATAAATCCTATCTTATGGGGTGTTTGGTTGCATGACAATTTTTTGTATGATAAAAAATTATATTAAAATAAAAAGTGAGCAAACTCTTGACATAAAATTATCATGTTTGGAGGGATGTGATAACAAAAAAAGAGTAATTACCATACATGACCAAATAAAGTGGGGAACCACAAGAAAAAAGAAAGAGGTGAGACTCTTCTTTTGTTTAAGAAGAAAATCACTTTTAAAATATAAAATTGTCATGGTTGTCAAACACCTCTTTTAATAAATTTTCTTACAATTTTTAAAAATAAAAATAAAAACCTCTATTATCGTGTAACCAAACACCCCCTTGGGATTGTAACGTGGGAGAGAGATTGAAGACACGGAGATAAAATAAGATAAGAATGGGAGGTTTTACGTAACAGAGAGGAGTATAAATATAACTATTTCATAATTTAAAACAGGATCATAATATATATATAATTTATCCCTATCCCTTAATTACTAATATCTTACCTTAATAAACTTTCAAACATATCAACTTCTCCATTTATTTATTTCCAATATATTAGAGTATTTCGGTGGTTTCTATTTTGAAAAAGTTACTTTTTATATTTAAAAGTTTTTTAATAATAAAAATTATAATTATTTACTTTTCTGTTAGATGCAAAGGTTTCCGCCAATATTAAAAATTAAAATAAATATATATTTTATATGACATACTACTTTATCTAACATCGTTTAAAATATTAAAATCTTCCTTATACACCCTATATTATTAATAAAAACTTTTATTGTATATGAAAATGGACTTTACGTTAAAACGAGCATTTGACCGGATGTAACGTTAAACGAGATGTGTTGAAGCGGATGTTGTGTTCGTTTACGGGGGTGTTTGGTTGCGTGATAACGGAGGTTTTTATTTTAAATTTTAAAAATTGTAAGAAAATTTGTCAAAAGAGGTGTTTGACAACCTTGACAAATTTATATTTTGAAAATAATTTTTTTCTTAAACAAAAAAAGAGGGTCTCACCTCTTTCTTTTTTCTCGTGATCTCCCACTTTGTTTGGTCATGAATGATAACAATTCTTTTTTTGTTATCATATCCCTTCAAACATGATAATTTTATGTAATTAGTTAGTTCACTTTTTATTTTAATATAACTTTTTATATTAAAAAATCACGGTGCAACCAAACTCTCCCGTAACAATAAATGACCCCGTACAAAAAGTTAGCCTTCTATTTTTTTTTTAAGATGACCGGATAATACCTTGATTACGTGGGCAGATCAGGAAAGAGGAGCATCCTGTCCCTCGTACGTGCTGCTGCCCGAGGGCGCGACGCGTTTGGAGGATGGGAGTTATTGACAACAACAAGACAGCCGCGGCGCGGTGCTGCGCCCTGTGTATGGCCACCGGGCCATCGACCAAAAAAAAAACAAGACAGCCGCGGAAAGGAACCCTGGGCTTTTGGCCTTGGGCCTTTTGTGGAACAGCTGGTAGATGTCGATCTGGTGGGGGAGATGGGGAAGATGCGGTCGTCGGGCACGTGTGGGGCCGGCGGGACTATTTAAAGTCTAGAATTGTGTCTAAAATACGGGTCTGTTTTCGACGCACGTAAACGAAAGTCATGTTAGGTAGGATACGGTTTTTAAGAAAGTTAAAAACCTTTGGGATGCATTTGAATCCACGTAAAAAAGAAAAACTCGAGAAAAGATTCTTTTTTTTCTTGACAAGAGCTTTATTCAAAGCACTTTTTTTTTCTACGGTTATCACCACCACTTCATTCGCTCTCTTTTACAAACTCTTTTTTTGATATTTGTCATATTGCTTGATAATAGATTCAACAATTTCATTTAGTTTTATCTGTAACGCATCATTCGACTGTCTATCAAATTTTTTCATCATTTCTACGGCAAAGCCGACACTTATTTAGTCGATTTGTTCCGATGATGATAATAATATCTTTGTCGTTAATTGAAAATACAAATTCTAATACCTCAAAAAAATATCTTCTCTTTCGTTATTTCCTATCATCACACCTCGATAGATAATAGAAGGCAGCTTCCTCTTTTGTTTTTCTTATCCATCTTTTCGAATATATATTATTTAAGAATTATTTTCGCATTTGTCATTTTAACGTATGTTTACTCGTTACACCAACAAATTCAAACGTTCGAAGCGTGTATGAAATAGTACAATTTTTGTCATCGAAAAAAAATCATACAATCTAAGATAATGAAATAAGAATTTGAATGATTTTAACTAATTTTATAGCTTGTCTCGAACGCTCTTGATCTCTAACTATCCAAAGTTTCAAAGAAGATAATTCTATTTTGTCTCTTAATTTTGCCCCCATTTTTTTATAGCGCCACTTTCGTTTCTTTCCATAATTAGTTGAATGAAATCTTTCATGATGCTGGTTGATCAAGACGGTTTGGCATTTTTAACAAAGGAAAGGATGGAAAAGGTTGGAGAGGGAAAAGATGACAATGTTGAATGAGCTTTACGTCTATAATGCATTCAATATACATATGTATATTCTAACGAAGTTACTGATTAGATGTGCGCACAAATATGCAAAAGAATCCGAATGATGCTAGTAATAAAATGTATGCATCCATGATTACGAAGGGGAAGGTACTTGACCAAATTTTAAATTTGTTACCTTAATTAGACTAGCTTCAAGCAAGTTGGAGTTATTAAAACATTTAAGTTGTAATAACTAAATTATCTACTCTGATAATTTAGCAGCAACAATGTAATTTTTGGAGGGTAATTAAACAGCCAAAAGATAGAAGTAATCAAATCATCTACTCAAATTGTAAACGATTCCGTTTAGTTCGGTTTTACAACAAAAATAGATATACTATTAAAATTAATTAACGCGTATTTACTGACCTTTAAATTATAAATAATCAAAATAAATGTTATATTATGGTAAAAATATATAAATATTAGTTTTGTCAGTAATATAATATTTTCGTAACATTTTAATTAAGACAGTTTGGTAGCTTGGACCGAGCTAATTCGATTTGGTCCGATTATATATATATATATATTAACACTTTAACATAATAAATTCGCCGTCGTCGTCGGCGGAGGGGGTTGGGGGAAGGAGGGTTCCGCCGGCCGTCCCGCCGGCCAGAGGAAGCGGTCCTTGTCGATCGCCGCAGCGGGCTTTCCCAGGCATGTTGGTGGGTCCCACGTGATATATATATTTTTTAAGAAACTACACAGGTACCCATATTCGTGGGTCCCACGTGCGGCAGCGTCGCCACCGTCTGCCGTGCCCAGCCGTGCGTCAACATCTCGGCGCCGTGTATCTTTCTTTCCAACGTCGTTTAAGTAGATATTAAATTGGAGAAATTAACGGTAGGTCCGTTTCAACGGACCCACTGTAATGAAAAGTCCGGTCAGAAATCCTGTTTAACAGGAGATCCGATTATTATGTTTTCATGCACTTCCGCTCCAAAGATAATAGCGAAAAAAAAGTACAGGCAAAATATCTATTTTGCCCTCGAAACAACGTAACAGAGACACAGACATTAACTTCTTCGTTTTAATAAATACATGTTTCATTAAATCAGATCATAAGTTTATTGTAGTCATAAATAAACATATTGAACATTGTGTAATAAATAATTTTGTGATGAATAGATTTGTGATAGTAATATTTTTTTACTTGGAACATGATAATTTAATTAAAATTAAATATCATTAATACGATGTCGTGAATAAATTAATTTTGTTGTCACATACAAAATGTAATGAATACATTTGTGATTTTTATTTAAAACATAATAATATATAGTTTAAATTTGATATAATTAATATAATGTAGTAAATAAATTAATATTTAAAGTCGGATACAAAAAATATTCTTAAATATAATAATATTTGAAATATGATTTGATAAAGAATTTAATATATAAAATATGTACAAAATTGGTATCACTACCCTCGTCTCACACTGTCAGACAGACAAAGATATTTTTGACATTTTCGAAATTGGGTTGCAGATTTTTCTACGATGGCCGATGAAGTGAAGTTGGTCAACAGACTTAATGTTAAAGTCACTTTGTTAAATGGAGTGGGAATTAATTTTCCCTATTAAATTTAATATTTAAAATATATCAATCACGTTGATTTAAATATTTTAGTAAATATTAAACGTGTGATTGATTGTAAATAGACGTCTTATTAATTTTGGTAGATGTCTACTCCATAGTTAAATATTTTATTAAATTTAATTGATCCTCTCGTGTCTTAATTGTTGATTAGCAAGTGCCGTAGAATTTAGATTGTATAATTTGTGAACTTGATGTGCCCCTATTTATTAATTATATTGGGTCCATGTTAATATTTATGGTGGTAAGTTAATTAAATCACTTAGAGTTTTATATTAAGTAGATATTCTGATTTCTTGTAAATTCTATTAATATTTCATATTACTGATTATTTAATTTGGTATATATGTTTATGCCAACATAGTTTATACATACAGGTGTTAAATATATTTGTTAAACATCATAGAGTGTTAGTGGCATTTGGTTTTGTGATGTCAAGTATACGTGCATTTATTATTTTTATAGATGATTAAATGTATTATACGTGCATATATTCATATTAATGGTTATAATTTGTATAGCAAGTGACGTGGCATGACAAGACATAACATGATTGGATGAATACATGTGTGCATTAATTGAAATGACAGACTGAGCTACACCATCCATCCGTCAAGCGACCCACGCCATGTCCGCTCACGCCTTCTACTTGGGCTCCACCGGCCAGTCGCCGGTGAGCCGCCGGGGTGGCGTGGGAGAGGAGGAGAGGCGTGGCGAAGATGGCGGCTGGGGGTGACAGGGGTCCGTCCTCCTCCGTCGGGGCGGTGGTGAAGTTGGCGGCCACCGACGCCCTGGTCACCTTCCGTTGTCAATATTTTCAGGAGTGCAGGTTTAGCGCAGCAGAAGCGTAGTGGTGTTTTGGAGTCCGAGGAGCTAGTGAAGTACTCATTCAATGTTGGTATTTAATTTGTTAGATAGATGTTTGATTATTATGTTATTAAGTTGTAAAGTTTGGAATTATGAATTTGGATTATGATTTTTAGTCTTATTTGGTTCTGAACTGATATCCTTCACCGTTACGTCGCCGAATTATCTTCTGCTGTGCATGTTAAAAATTCGGGTCGTGACAAATGTATTATCAATTTTGATATTAATACTTCATCTTTTAAAAATAACAATATGAAAATTGATATAGTAATATCACACGGGCGTTCGCGCGCGCCAAATGGCCGCCGCCCGCCGGGGAGAGGGAGACCAAGCTATATAAAAACCCCGTGTTGACCAAAATACGTGAAAAGTAAATTTACGAAGGACAGTTCTGAGAAGATATTTTATTATGTAATTTCTACAAACTTACTGTCAATAACTTTCGCATAAATTTTAGAAAATTATAATTTATAGCCATCCCAATTATTGGAAAAGTTTTTATGAAAATGTTTTACATATTAGCAAACATTATATCGTTTTCAAAGTAAAACAATTTTTAAGAGACCGAACAGTAAATTGAATCTTTTATTTCCTTAATTTACGTTTTTACACTCAACAAAATGGATCATAAATCAGGAAACTTTACCGCCGTTGGGTGAACGTTTAGTTTGGGAATAAACTTTTAGCTTATACCCAATGTTTTAACAGTAAATAAAGTTTATTTCTAAATTAAACTTATGCCGAATGGGCCCTTACATATCAACTCTCACAATAATTTTATATTTTTAAAATAATTAAAAATAAAAAAGTCTTTAAAATCTTATATTTTTAGAAATAAGTATCTCCCCTCTAGGAACCCCCTATGATGTTTTTAACCAGGCATTTTTTATTATTTTTTACAAAAATACCGCTTTTTATAAAGAAATATGGGAGAGAGAATTATTACCGAGGAGTACTTTTGTCATAAAAAATTATTTAACTGACTCCACTTAAAAAAAAAATTTCACCAAGCAGAGATTTATTTTTTAGCAACTAATGGGGTGTTTGGTTGCATGATAATTTTTTGTACATTTTCATGATAAAAAATTGTATTAAAATAAAAAGTAAACCAACTCATGACATAAAATTATCATGTTTGGAGGGATGTGATTACAAAAAAGAGTAACCACCGCACATGACCAAATAAAGTGGGGGACCACAAGAAAAAAGAAAGAGGCGAGACCCTCTTTTTTTGTTTAAGAAGAAAATCACTTTCAAATCATACAATTGTCATGGTTGTCAAACACCTCTTTTAACAAGTTTTCTTACAATTTTTAAAAATTAAAATAAAAACCTCAATTATCATGCAACCAAACACCCCATAAAGAATTTGGGCCTTGTTAGAGTTTTCAACTTTTATGATGGTGTTTGGTTGGATGATAAATTGAGTTTTTTTTATAATTTTATGTTTTTATAACAAAAACTTGTTAAAAGGGATATTTGGCTACGGTTACAACTTTAATTTTTAAAAGAACTCCTTTCTTGAACAAATAAAAGACAAACATTTTTTTATCAAGTGGTCTCTCACCTCTTTTGATCCCACATAAATCACACTCTTTTTTTTGTTATCATATCTACCTAAACATGATAAACTTTTGCTATTGACTAGTTTATATTTTATTTTAATAGGATTTTCGATCATGTATAAAAGTTCCCTCTTCAACCAAACATCTCACCACTGAATGTTTTTTCTTCTTCTTTTCCAACTCGAGTGTCTTCTCCCCAAGCACTCGACGTCTGAACGTTTTTCTTTCTTGAAACAAAACATGCTCTTTTTGCTATAAAAATTTTAATTTAAAATGCTTTAGATATTACATATTGTATTGCTATGTTGCATCAACGATTTTAGTTACTTAGAGAAATGACTGAACATTATTTTATTATTCAATTTCATTTTTTTTGTTTTGCGTATTGAATCGTTAAATGTGATTTCAGATTTTAGCCCCATTTGATAAACATCTCTGTCGTTAGCAATTTCAAAATTGATATCGATATAATTATGATTAACTATCAATATCAACACTAAAACTCTTAAAACAAATAAAATATGACATCAGTGCTCGTGCGAATAAATATTTGTTGGTTCCGCTTTATATGAATTAAGTCATTTTTAATTAATCAATTAACCATGTTAAAAGAACTTCCATTAAATAAGTTAACAACCTACTACAACTATTCCTAATGGTCTGTTTGTTTACAGTATCAAGCACCTGTATCAATATCAATTTTAAAACTGATATTAATACTCTGGGTTGATAGGTATTTGGATATCACTATTAATTTTAAGATTGATAGTTAAAAAAATATCAAAAACAATACAGCTCAAGACCTGTATTGAAATCAATCGCGCAGACGTCTCCCCCGCGGCCGCCCTCCCCGAGTCTCTCCCCGCCGTCGCCCCCTCGCGGCAGACGCTCCCCCCCCCCGCGGCAGACGGCAGCCGTCTTCCCCGAGTCCCCCTCGCCGCCCCCCTCCCCGCGGCGGACGGCGGTCACCCCCTCGCGGCGGACGCTCCCCCCCCCCCCCCGCGGCGGACGGCGGCCGTCTTCCCCGAGTCCCCCTCGCCGCCCCCCTCCCCCGCGGCGGACGGCGGCCGTCTTCCCCGAGTCCCCCTCGCCGCCCCCCTCCCCGCGGCGGACGGCGGCCGGCCGCCCCCGTCGCCCCCCCCGCACACCGCGGACGCCCTCCCCGAGTCTCTCCCCGCCGTCGCCCCCTCGCGGCGGACGCTCCCCCCGCGGGTCCCCCTCGTCGCCCCCCCTCCCGCGGCCGTCCCCCCGTCCTCACCCCCGAGTCCCCCCGTCGCCCCCCTCCCCCGCGGCGGACGCCGTCGCGCCCCCCCCCCCACCGCGGACCTCCCCTCCGCGGCCGTGCCCCCCTCCTCCCCGTCGCCCCCTCTCCCCCGCGGCAGATGGCGGTCCCCCCCCGCAGAGCAACTGGAGCCCGCGGACGCCGTATTCGGGAAAGTCTCATCTAATACCAAACACTCCAAAAATTCGATACTGTCAATTTTAATATTGATATTTCAACTTCAAAAAATACCAATATCAATATTAATACAATATCATTTATAATACTCTAAACAAACAGGGCGTAAACTAACTCATAACTAAACAAATCTATTCTAACAATAAATTAGACATATAATCAACCCAAAAATATTTAACTAAACTGTCTAAATCATTAATCACATTCTGCTAATCAAGATTCAACTACTTATATTTTACATTTAAATTAAATTATTTGAATAGTATATGTATTCGAGAATGTCTATCTTAATCGTGTAAACACAGCTAACCGAATTCTAAGAAGTTTCAAATAGGACGGCGAAAGTGTTGGGTGACCGGCTGTTGGCGGCGCACAGGGGGGCCAGTCATGAACGGGGAGGAGGCTGTGAGGCTTACAGGTCGCGGCGAACGCGCGGTCGGTCGTGTCCGCGGTGGGGTTGGCCCAAATTAACCTGGATTAACACGACCCACCGCGGACACGACCGACCTGGATATTATAAAAATACAACAGGGTGACATATCCCTGTTGTATTTGGGCCGGCGACGAACAGGGGCTTGGTGGCGAGGCGTGCGAAGGCAAGGGCGGGCGACATGTTGGTGTGGAGGCGGAGGAGAGCGCGCGAGTTAAAGCAACGATTGAACCGAAATTAAACACACCGGAGGAAGCAGAGGAGAAGCCGATCCAGATCTGGAAGGAGGAAGACGCGGAGGAGAAAAGGGCGGGAGCTCAGTGAACTGAGTCCTCCTCGTAACCCCATTTTGTATATATACGAAGCAGTGTACAAATCAGTAATTACAAATGAATGTGGGCATGATGCCAAGTATAAAAATACAACAGGGTGTATATTGTAAAGGCCCAAATTAACCTGGATTAACACTAAATGTATTATGCCTATTACTCCCCCTCAAATTGAAGGGGCCTTGAACGTTCGATTTGCTCCTTAGATACTCAAACTGTTACGTTGAAATTGGTTTTGTCGGAATGTCTGCAACTTGATTTGTAATAGTCACATGGAGTACTTGAAGAGCTTTGCTTGTCACCGATTGTCGAATAAAATGAAAATCCACCTCCACATGGCGCGTTCTAGCTTTGAAGACACGGTTTGTTGTATGACCTTTCTTTTGACAAAGCTGACATACATTAACGGGCTGTTGCGTATTCTGGTGATCTTTATCAGACATAACATTGGTATTTTCCTGATTACCTCGTGAACTACCAGACTGAGAATTTCTGTCATACCGAAACCTACCACTTCCTCGACCTCTCTTACCACGACCACGACTAACATTACCTCTATAATTACCTTGCTGATTATATTGAGAATTTTGTAAAGCTGTTCTAGCAAGATTGGTTGTAAGTTCAGAAACCTGTTGAAAACGTTTTAAAACAAAAATATCTTGGTTCAAGAGAAGACGCTATAGTTGATCCACTATTAAGACATCCGCATCCATCCGTGTTGTAACGGAAGTAACAAACGGGTCGTACTCAGGACTAAGACAGACCCAAAATATATAAAATCAAATCACTAGATGAAATTGGTTCCATAGCCAAAACTAAGCCATGCGCAATTTGTTTTGCTTTCTGAATGTAGTCAACCATTTTGAGATAGCCTTTCTTCAACTGCTGGAGCTGAGATCGCAGTTGAAGAACTCTGGCTTTGGATGTATTTGCATACGTCTCCAAAATAGAATTCCAAATCCCACGAGCGGTATCATGACCGACTACCAATGGCGAGCATTCGACAATGAGGAAATAAGAATCAACCGCATCAAGCTGTCATACGGTTTCCGGATCCTTGAATTAGGATTAGGAATAACGGCCGAACTATCGGAGGAATCCGAAATATGCGGAGGACACGGAATTGATCCATCAACAAGACCAAGCAACTTGTAGGTTTCTAGGAACAAAGCCCGCTAGATTAAGAAATTATCGGAAGTAAGCTTCACCGAAATGCAATGTGATACATTCGGAGCTGAAGCGAAGATCCCCGAGTTGACTAAAGGTAAAGAGGAGACTAAACTTGGCGTCTCGGCCGACCGGTAGGATTCATTGCGAAACTCCCGTCGGTGAAGCGACGGATGACGCTGCATCTCCGCCGTAGCTCTGATACCAAGTTAAAGCAACGATTGAACAGAAATTAAACGCACTGGAGGAAGCAGAGGAGAAGCCGATCCAGATCTGGAAGGAGGAAGACGCAGAGGAGAAAAGGGCGAGAGCTCAGTGAACTGAGTCCTCCTCGTAACCCCATTTTGTATATATACGAAGCAGTGTACAAATCAGTAATTACAAATGAATGTGAGCATGATGCCAAGTATAAAAATACAACAGGGTGTATATTGTAAAGTAGGGGCGGCAATTGGGCGGGCTGACCCGCGGGTCTTCGGGCCGGGCCAAATGTGGACCTGATATCGGGCCATCGACTTGGGCCCGCGGGCTTACAGCGGGTTCTGTTCGGGTCAAGCGCAGGCCGACGTTGCCAGTTCGCCTAGGGCGTGGGTGAGCGCCGAGCGGCCGCCAGTCTCCTTCTCCTCCCCCCTCTTTGTCCATTGATTTCCGGCTGTAGCTGCAGAGCTCGAGGTCGGTCGGCCACATACGAGGAGCCGGACCTGACGCCGCGGCTCTGAGTGGTTCTTGCGCAGCTTCCTCCTCTTTCACGTTGCGCACGTCCTCGGCCGGGGGCAGCTTCCTTAGTGCCTTCGCCGTCGTCGCATCGACCTCAACTGGAGGTAGCTTTCTCTTCTCCCGGTGGATGCATGCCAGTAAAGGGCTGAAGCTTGAAGGTGGTGCCTTCCCAAAATACGTTTGTCTCCCTCCTCGTAACCTTATCCTCTGTATTTAGAACAACTTTGGTTTCTGCTGGAGAGCAATCTGTACGTGTTTTTCTGGCTCGAAGAGGCATAGCCATGTCACTTATATCTATCTCATCGCTGTATAATAGAGATTGTGGGTTCAGCTTGCTCGTAGTTCGCACTTGTCGTCTCCGGGGTTGATGATGGACAAAATTATATTCAAGTTGCGCACGTCCTCGGCCGGGGGCAGCTTCTGTTCTCCCGCTTCCAGGTGAATTTGGAGTTTGTAGCTGTAAGGATTCTGTTCTAAAGCTTGTACTAATAATTTTGGGGTGGTTTCTAGTCTCTGCTCAAGGGTGTCAATGAAAACAATAACAAATTATGCAGAGGAAAAACTTTTAGCAAAGGAATTTTTGTATAGTTTCTTTCGTGATTTTATTTTGGCAAAATTAATAGTGATTGGGGGGATGAGAAGTGGAGGACTTCATCAAGGTTTCTTCTTGTGTTTCTGTGGGGAGTGGTTCAAAAAAACTTGGAAAAGCTGAATCCCTATCCAGAAGGCCAGTTTTGTTGATTTGTAGCACCAAATGCCCTAAAAATATTGCATGTACAATATAGTTTACCGTCACATAGTGCATGTAAAAGCTAATTTATACAAGATTACAAGCCATCTCTTTTTTCTTAATTAAAACAGGCTTGCTGCAGATTGGCACAGCCGAGTACTATGAGGCTCTGTTTGGTGATGATGGTAGTTGAAAGCCACTCTTGAATTTTGACTCGTGCAACAATCATTTTGTCTCTGAGGCAGACTCCCTGATAGAGCCTAGTTTAGAAAGGGAAGTGTGGTTTGCAATCCAGACAATGGATTTGTTCAAGGAACCATGTCCAGACAGGTTTTTCTGTAGGATTTTATCAACAGTGTTGGAAAATCATCCAAGACAACTTTATGACAATGATGGAAGAGATAGAGAGGAAACCTCTACAAATTAAATTGCTTAATTAATGCACCTTAGTCTTATTACCCAGGAAGGATTGTGTCTCGGATATTAAAGACTTGGGACCCATTAGACTTTTTAACTGCTGTTTCAAATTTTTTACCATTGTTCTTTTAATAGATTGAATAAATTTATGGCCAAGCTGGTTGGGGAGTTTTAATCTGCATTCATCAAGGGTAGGCGCATACTGGATAATTTTATGACTGCTTTTAAATGTATTCATGATCAAAAGTATAGAAAGGAAAAGTGTTTGTGGTTGAATCTCGATTTTAAAAAGGCGTATGACAGGGTGAATTGGAACTATTTGAACAAAGTTATGCAACTTATGAGGTTCTATGGTGTTGGTGTATTCATATTGCTATGTTTTATGTGATCTTAAATTTTCAGACCATTCAAATATTTTGATTTGGTAGAATTTAATTTTTGTATCATATTTATATTTTTATTCTGAATTTTATACATTTTTATATTAGAAAAGATCGGGTCGGGCCGGGCCGGACCGGGCCAAATTTAAATTTTATGCGGGCCGGGCCGGGCCGGGCCAGAAATACAATGCGGGCCGGGTCGGGCCGGCCCGTTCCATTTTGAACTGGGCCTGTATTGGGCCGACTTCGGGCTGGGCCGGGCCCGGCCCATTGACACCCCTATTGTAAAGGCCCAAATTAACCTGGATTAATACTAAATGTATTATGCCTATTAGCGCGGAGGCGGCTGCAACAGCCCATAGGCGACCGGCGACTGCATGGGACGACGGCTGGTCGAGGCGGCGGCTTCCGCATGGGAAAACCGGGCCCCGACGTGCATGGCGAGGGGGGGCTGGGATGGCGCTCGGCGGCTGCAGAGGGAGGCCGGGTTTCGGAGAAGAAGAAAGAGGGGAGCGACCGTGGCGAAGAGGTTCTGCCGCAAGGGGAAGAAACGGAAGGTAACCGTAGGGGTTTCCTTCTGCAGCGCTGTCTGGTGGAGAGAGAGCGAGAGAGAAAGAGAAACGGGAAAAAAGACGGGAAAGGGGGCGATTGATTGAGAAAATAAAAATTTATTCCTACAGACGTCATCCAAGAAAGAGAGATGAGAAGGGGGAGCGTATCTTGATGGATATAATTAATTAATGAGGTACATTAATTAATGATCCATGGATATAAATCCTATCCTTAGGATTGTAGCGTGGGAGAGAGATTGAAGACATGGAGATAAAATAAGATAAGAATGGGAGGCTTTACGTACGTAACAGAGAGGAGTATAATATAACTATTTCATATTTTAAAACAGGATCATAATATATATATATAATTTATCCTTATCCCTTAATTACTAATATCTTACCTTAATAACCTTTCAAACATAACAACTTCTCCATTTATTTATTTCCAAGATATTAGGCTATTTCGGTGGTTCCCATTTTGAAAAAGTTACTTTTTATATTTAAAAGTTTTTTAACAATAAAAATTATAATTATTTACTTTTCTGTTAATGCAAAGGTTTCCGCCAATATTAAAAATTAAAATAAATATATATTTTATACGACGTAATACTTTATCTAGCATCATTTAAAATATTAAAATCTTCGTTATACACCTTATATTATTAATAAAAACTTTTATTGTACATGAAGATGAACCTTACGTTAAAACGAACATTTGACCGGATATAGCGTTAAACGAGATGTGCTGAAGGGGATCTTGTGTTCATTTTTAGCCTTCTAATTTTTTTTTTAAGATGACCGGATAATACCTTGATTGATTACGTGGGCAGATCAGGAAAGAGGAGCATTCCGTCCCTCGTACGTGCTGCTGCCCGAGGGCCCGATAGCTTCGGAGGATCGAGTTATAGACAACAAGGCAGCCGCGGAAAGGAACCCTGGCCTTTTGGCGTTGGGCGTTGTCGGAACAGCTGGGAGACGTCGATCTGCCGGAGATGGGGAAGATGCGGTCGTCGGGCACGTGTGGGGCCGGCCGGACTATACAAGTCCAGAATTGTGTCTAAAATACGGGTCTGTTTTTGACGCACGTAAACGAGAGTCATGTTACGTAGGATTAGGGGCGGGCACGGTTCGGTTTGGTCCGGTTTGGATCATTTTTTTCCCAAACCGAACCAAACCAAACCGAATCAATTCGGTTTGGTTCGGTTTGGTTCGGTTTAAACCGAAAATAAATAAAAATATTTAAATTAATTATTTTTTACATATATATACTAGTTTTTATGTTAAAAATAATGAAAATAAATATTATTTTATTATAAAATTTATAAAAATATCATTTTTATTAATACTATAATAGTTTTTTTATATTTTTTTGATTAAATCGGTTTAAACGGTTTGGTTTGGTTTAATTCGGTTTGGAGATTTTCCAAATCGAACCAAACCGAAGGGGGGTCCAAACCGAACCGAATGAGCTGGTTCGGTTTGGTTTCTCGGTTTGAACCGTTTTGTGCCCACCCCTACGTAGGATACGGTTTTTACGAAAGTGAAAAACCTCTTGGGATGCATTTGAATCCACGTAAAAAAGGAAAACTCGAGAAAAGATTCTTTTTTTTTCTTGACAAGAGCTTTATTCAAAGCACTTTTTTTTTCTACGGTTATCACCACCCACTTCGTTCTCTTTTACAAACTCTTTTTTTGATATTTGTCATATTGCTTGATAATAGATTCAACAATTTCATTTAGTTTTATCTGTAACGCATCATTCGACTGTCTATCAAATTTTTTCATCATTTCTACGGCAAAGCCGACACTTATTTAGTCGATTTGTTCCGATGATGATAATAATATCTTTGTCGTTAATTGAAAATACAAATTCTAATACCTCAAAAAAATATCTTCTCTTTCGTTATTTCCTATCATCACACCTCGATAGATAATAGAAGGCAGCTTCCTCTTTTGTTTTTCTTATCCATCTTTTCGAATATATATTATTTAAGAATTATTTTCGCATTTGTCATTTTAACGTATGTTTACTCGTTACACCAACAAATTCAAACGTTCGAAGCGTGTATGAAATAGTACAATTTTTGTCATCGAAAAAAAATCATACAATCTAAGATAATGAAATAAGAATTTGAATGATTTTAACTAATTTTATAGCTTGTCTCGAACGCTCTTGATCTCTAACTATCCAAAGTTTCAAAGAAAATAATTATATTTTGTCTCTTAATTTTGCCCCCATTTTTTTTATAGCGCCACTTTCGTTTCTTTCCATAATTAGTTGAATGAAATCTTTCATGATGCTGGTTGATCAAGACGGTTTGGCATTTTTAACAAAGGAAAGGATGGAAAAGGTTGGAGAGGGAAAAGATGACAATGTTGAATGAGCTTTACGTCTATAATGCATTCAATATACATATGTATATTCTAACGAAGTTACTGATTAGATGTGCGCACAAATATGCAAAAGAATCCGAATGATGCTAGTAATAAAATGTATGCATCCATGATTACGAAGGGGAAGGTACTTGACCAAATTTTAAATTTGTTACCTTAATTAGACTAGCTTCAAGCAAGTTGGAGTTATTAAAACATTTAAGTTGTAATAACTAAATTATCTACTCTGATCATTTATCAGCAACAATGTAATTTTTGGAGGCTAATTAAACAGCCAAAAGATAGAAGTAATCAAATCATCTACTCAAATTGTAAACGATTCCGTTTAGTTCGGTTTTACAACAAAAATAGATATACTATTTAAATTAATTAACGAGTATTTACTGACTTTTAAATTATAAATAATCAAAATAAATGTTATATTATGGTAAAAATATATAAATATTAGTTTTTTCAGTAATATAATATTTCCGTAACATTTTAATTAAAACAGTTTGGTAGCTTGGACCGAGCTAATTCGATTTGGTCCGATTATATATATATATTAACACTTTAACATAATAAATTCGCCGTCGTCGTCGGCGGAGGGGGTTGGGGGGAAGGAGGGTTCCGCCGGCCGGAGGAAGCGGTCCTTGTCTCTCTTTTTTTCTGGACATTGGCGTAGTGATCTGCGCGCGCGAGGAAGCCGCCCTCGACGGGGCGGTGGCGTCCCACTGCACTACGAGCGCGGGACGGAAGCGGTCCTTGTCGATCGCCGCATCGGGCTTTCCCGGGCATGTTGGTGGGTCCCACGTGATATATATATATATATTAAGAAACTACACAGGTATGGGTCCCACGTGCGGCAGCTTCGCCTCCGTCTGCCGTCCCGTCAGCCGTGCGTCAACATCTCGGCGCCGTGCCGCGCGGCTGCGTGCCATCGGGTCATGATCTTCAAAACAAAAAAAAATATATCTTTCTTTCCAACGTCGTTTAAGTAGATATAAATTGGAGAAATTAACGGTAGGTCCGTTTCAACGGACCCACTGTAATGAAAAGTCCGGTCAGAAATCCTGTTTAACAGGAGATCCGATTTTTATGTTTTCATGCACTTCCGCTCCAAAGATAATAGCGAAAAAAAGGTAAATCTTAAAAGGAAGGTCTATTTTGCCCTCGAAACAACGTAACAGAGACACAGGCGTTAACTTCTTCGTTTTAATAGATGCATGTTTCGTTAAATCAGATCATAAGTTTATTGTAGTCATAAATAAACATATTGAACATTGTGTAATAAATAATTTTGTGATGAATAGATTTGTGTTAGTAATAGCTTTTTACTTGGAACATGATATTTTAATTAAAATTAAATATCATTAATATGATGTCGTGAATAAATTAATTTTGTTGTCACATACAAAATGTAATGAAAAATTTGTGATTTTTATTTAAAACAAAATATTATATAGTTTAAATTTGATATAATTAATATAATGTAGTAAATAAATTAATATTTAAAGTCGGATACAAAAAAATATTCTTAAATATAATAATATTTGAAATATGATTTGATAAAGAATTTAATATATATAATATGTACAAAATTGGTATCACTACCCTCGTCTCACACTACTGTTAGACAGACAAGGATATTTTTGACATTTTCGATATTGGCTGGATCGGGGGTTGCAGATTTTTCTATCGCTGGATGGCTGATGAAGTGAAGTTTGTCAACGGACTTAATGTTAAAGTCACTTTGTTAAATGGAGTGGGAATTAATTTTCCCTATTAAATTTAATATTTAAAATATATCAATCATCTTTAGACGTTGATTTAAATATTTTAGTAAATATTAAACGTGTGATTGATTGTAAATAGACGTCTTATTAATTTTAGTAGATGTCTACTCCATAGTTAAATATTTTATTAAATTTAATTGATCCTCTCGTGTCTTAATTGTTGATTAGCATGTGCCGTAGAATTTAGATTGTATAATTTGTGAACTTGATGTGCCCCTATTTATTAATTATATTGGGTCCATGTTAATATTTATGGTGGTAAGTTAATTAAATCGGTTAGAGTTTAAGATTAAGTAGATATTCTGATTTCTTGTAAATTCTATTAATATTTCATATTACTGATTATTTAATTTCGTATATATGTTTATGCCAACATAGATTATACATACATGTGTTAAATACATTTGTTAAACATCATAGATATAGTGTTAGTGGCATTTGGTTTTGTGATGTCAAGTATATGTGTATTTATTATTTTTATAGATGATTAAATGTATTAGATGTGCATGTATTCATATTAATGGTTATAATTTGTATAGCAAATGACATGGCATGACAAGACATAGCATGATTGGATGAAAACATGTGTGCATTAATTGAAAAGGCAGATTGAGCTACACCATCCATCCATCAAGCGACCAACGCCATGTCCGCTCATGCCTTCTACCTGGGCTCCTCCGGCCAGTCGCCGGTGAGCCGCCGAGGTGGCGTGGGAGAGGAGGAGAGGCGTGGCGAAGATGGCGGCTAGGGGTGACAGGGGTCCGTCCTCCTCCGTCGGGGCGGTGGTGAAGTTGGCGGCCGCCGACGCCCTGGTCACCTTCCTCTGGGTCTTCTGCGCCGCCACGCTCGGCGCTTCCACCCACTTCGTCGCCTCCGCCCTCAGCCTCCTCGTCGTCCCCGCGGCCTCCCTCGCCATCATCACTTCCCTCGTCGCGCTCCTCGTCTGGGTGGCGGAGGAGGCAGAGGAGCCGGCGGAGGCTGGAGGAGCCGGCGGTGGAGGAGGAGGCGGAGGAGCCGGCAGAGGTTGGAGGAGGCGGCGGAGGAGGCTCGCGATTATGGTGGACGTATGGAGGGAAAGGGTAAAAATGAGATTTGGGATTGAGAGAGATAAAAATGGATTGGGTGACAATTTTACGGGTGTCAACGGACCAACTGGAATGGAAATTGGGTCAACGGATTTTTTGGTAAACTTATTTTCTTAAATGGACTTAACGATAATTTTCCCCCAAACAAAAAAAAAGAGACTCATGGACGGCAAAGACGAACCATGCCCCAGCCCTCATAAAAATACCGCCGCGGGCACGGCGGCGAGTGGCAATGTCTTCCGACCTCGAGAAGAACCATTTCCCGCCCCGTATAAAATGCCCCCCATTCCCCTCCGGCCTCCCCAGCAGTAAGAGTACCGGCGCTCTCCCCGGCCCGCCGCCTTGTCCATCCTGGTGGTATGGATACGGACGGCGTCGACGTTGCAGGCGCAACCGCAGCCGCAGCTGGCCCCGAAGGAAACCCACTTCGTGTCGTCGATTGGGCCGCCTCCGAGAGCTTCGCCCTTAACACGAAGGTGTTAGTCTCCGATCGCTGCCGAGCCCTCGTCAGCCTCGCCGCCGCGGGGGGTTGGTTCGATGAAGGCCAGATTCAGATTACGGCTCTGCCGATCGTCGGCTCCATGATCCTCAGTCTTGTGCTCCTGGCCGCGGGCGTCGTCTTGCGAGTGCTTGCCGGCGCGGGGCTCCATGAGCAACAGCAGCTGCCGCCGCCGCCGCCGCCGCCTCGGGCTACATCCACCTTGACGTTGTGGGTGCTGCGACGCCAGCGGGTCCTGATGTGGGTGGCCGTAGCCGTCCTCCTTCTGTCCTACGCCGTGGCTGCGTTCCATCCCTTCTTCTCTGTTCTCTCGATGCGGCCAGTCGCGTCAAGAACCATCTCTTTCATCACTCGGCTTACTTCAGAGAAACATGCGAATCCCTGCCACTGCCAGTGCTAATTCAACCTCCGCAACACGCCTTCTTCTTCCTCTGATGTTGTTCGGACATCTTCCGTCTCTGTGCTTCCTTTCCAGTTCGCTCCAGCGGTTGCATGTCTCCGGCGACCGTACCTCAGCAAGCCCCGCCGGAAGCTGGACCAATTTGTTCGCCAAAATCAATGATCATCCGGGTGATCATGGCATGTGTATGTATGATACTTTTGATGCGGCTACCTGCACCCTCCTCTCTCGTAGAAATTTGAAGATACGACATCAGTAGATACGTTCCATGTGATACACAGATTAGGATTTGTTTTGTTGGGTTGTAAAATTCAGACACTTGTTTCGTTGCGTGATATATTTAATTGTTTGTTTGAGTGAATATAAATCGTTGTACTTCGAATCCTGAGTTTTTGTTCCCCATCACGCAAGGGTGTGGAAAGAGGTGGGAAGTCAAACCAAGAAATCATTATATTAGTAAAATTATGCAATAAGTTGCATTGTTTTCGAATTCCAACATTTGCGAAGTAACCAAACAAAAAAATTTAATTCAAAACCCATCTTATTTCTAGATAAATGATTTTGAAAGAAGAGGACTTCAAATAAATCCTTTGATGCAACATGCCGTTGGTCGTTTCTAAATCCGGCTTAAGAGGATGTTATTGTTGTGAAATTAAATGTCCATTAGCTTTCTATTCGGCCTCCTGTGGCATATTTTTCCTAAACAGTCGCGTAGATCCTATTTCTTTGGTTACTCATTGAAAAATACATATATAAATATTTTTTACAACTCAGGCGACCGAAACATTCGGGCCGGATGCCATTTTTTCGGAAATGGCCGGAAATAGAGAAGATATGATATAATTAATCACATCATATTCTGAAGAATTATATAATCAGCTATAAACTACTAATCCGTCTTCAATCACGCCTGTTAAAAATGTACGTGATTAATATAGAATGTCCTCTCTTGTGGGTGGCCTCGTGCTGTGTCCTACGCCGCGACTAGGGGTGAGTACGGTTCAGTTTGATCCGATTTAGACTATTTTTTTTTCAAATCGAATTGAACCGATTCAACCCCTCAAATTGATTCAAACTAAAATGATTTTAATTCTATTTAGTTCGGTTTAAATAAAAAAATATAAAAATATTTTAATTAATTATTTTTATATATAATAATTTTTAAGTTAAAAATAATCAAAATAAACATTATTTTATCATAAAAATTATAAAATTTTTATTTTTAATAATATTATAACAATTTTTATAAAATTTTTATCTAGATCAATTTAAACGGTTTAGTTTAGTTTAAATCGGTTTGAAAAATTGTTAAATCGAATCGAATTAAATATGATTAAACCGAACTGAACCAAGACAAACAGATTTAATTTTTCGAATTGAAGTGTTTAATGCTTGCCCCTGCTAGCCGCGACACCGCCATCCTCCGCCCCTTTTGTGTCCTGCTCTGCTTGCTCTCTTGACGCGCGGTACTGGTTCGCGTCAAGAACCATCGCACTTTCTTCTCTCTGCTTAATTAATTCAGAGAGACGAGGGAACGGCGGAGGGGACGGGAGGTAGTAACGTCTATAACGCCGTCTTCTAAATTAATCTTGAAGAGAAGATGTATTTGACTATGCATACAATATAGATGTTCTGGAAATTTGAGGCACGTAAGTATATATGAGCGAGTTTGCAGAGCTTTAATTACATTTGGATGAACAAGCCCCTTGGGTTGGGCATCTCATGCATGTGTGTCTTCAGCGTAAGATCAATCTCCGGTTTTTGAGTATACTAGTCAAATCACGTGCTTCGCACGTGTTCGAATGATATATTATATACCGATTATATATAAATTTATAAGATAATTGAGATACATTCTTATGATAGATAAGTACATTATAAAAAATTAGTTAAATTATAAATGTTATAGTTTACTCTTCAAATATACACATAAACCGGTAATCAAACTGACATTGATTTGAGTGACATTTATATGAATTTAACAACTTTCATTTATAAAGATTGATTATAATATTATAAACAACACTCCTTTTATATTATTATTATTATTATTATTATTATCATATTTATTTATTTGCAACCAATGTAAACATTGATTGATTCTAGTTAGTTATGATATATTTTTATATTTCTAGACTTATACATTCCAAATGAAAATGAACATAATTTTGAAAGCAAAATAAAATGCGGAGAATTAAGACATCCACCACAACCTAGCAAGAAGTAAATATTACAACATAAATTATCATAAATCAATCTAAAATAGGTAGGACAAAAATATTATGTCAATTAGACACGGAGTAACAAAAAGGCCACTCATGCTTTTGATACAAAATTTTTACTTAGTCATCAAAAATCTGAGTCACGATAAGCTATCATCCATGCATGAATACATCTCAAATAAGTTATATAAAGAGGTGAGTGAGGAATATGTTTTCAAATTTTACTTCGTTCATAGCAAGTCAAATTCCGAATTGACAACATTAATGTGTCCCACCTAACCAACAAACTTTCCACTTCACAAAAAAAAATCCTAAAAGAAAGAAAGTGGGATCCTCTTGCGTCAACAATAACAATGCACAAATATTTTTGGCACACAAAAGAACTTGAATGGGAACGAACATTCAGATCTAGTCTAATTTTCACTTAAACTAAACTCATCTTATGACGACATCACCCAATCCCAATTGGATTAGGTATAACAATTAATCCAAATCTTAATTGGGTTTACAAAGCCTAATTCTCCGAATTGGTGCGCTCACGAGACCTACAGAAATTGTTCCAAATCCTAATTGAGTCTACAAAGCCTAATTCAAATTTTCAGTTAAACTTCGGTGATAGAAATTTTAAATTTGAGAATTTTTTTTAGTTAAGAGTTTACATCTTACTTTATTTCATTTTTACTTTTGACATTTTAGGTTTATAATGTGAACTGACATTTTTCAATTTTCATATATGATTACCTTAGTCATAATCAAGAAGTGGCAAGTTAGATTAGACGAATTTGATTTAATCATATTTTGAACCAATTTCAAATCAACTCAAGTCCTTCCTTAAATTTTATAAATTATATTAACACAGTTACTTTATCTTACATTCACCAAAAAAATTAAAAATATTCATTTATTTAAAAATAATAAGAAATGGCTACCTTCTTTTGAGTGAAACTTTCAATAAAATATCTAGGTCATTTATGGTACAAAATTAAGTTTAAATCATAGTATATAATCAGGGCATTTGGATTGGCATTTATAAAAAATAAAGTCACATTTGTTAGACATTTATTTCCAATTTTAGAACCTCTAATTCTATTACACTTTTTGCTAGGTAAGAGAATAATAAATTGGGATTCCCCACCCATCACTCTTTGACTTCTTTCTCATATATAATGAGAAATGCGGGATAGGAATATGAAAAGAGAGTAACCTATGGTGGAAAAGGAATGAAGAAGTAAAGATAAAAAAATTTAACAACGTATGTAAAGAGAAAAACACGAGAAATGTAATATGTGACTAAAGACATCTCAATTGCCAAATGTACACATAAAGAGAAAAGGTATTGAAAAACAAATAGAACATAAAAAAGATAACTGCATATAGAAAAAAAGAAAATATACAGAATGAGAAAACATTTTTAACATTATCGTGAAGTCTCCTTATATACTTGAAAAGTAGCATTTGGGTGTGTCAAGACTCTTTTTCATGTAGAGTACAAAAGTTGACGACCAACCTATTAAGAATAATAAGAAAAGAGAGTAAAGTTGCTCCATGAAAAAATAGACGATGAAGTGTAGATAAAAAAATATAATCACATATATAAAAGAAAAAGCATAGGAGCCTAGGGGAAGGGGTAAAGCTACTCCATGGACTGCACTCCAAGGCCAGCCATTGTCACCATTGAGGGGTCTAGCGACAACTCCTTTTATCGTGTCAAGTTAAGACGTTGCTGGCAGGAAAGAGGAGAATCATGAAGCCAATCAAAGTCCAGAGAAGGTGAAAAATTGACATGAACTGGCGAGAGGTAGGGGAGGGGTCTCATAGGCTGTAGATATCCTCTTTACTTCACTCTAGCAAATCTCCTCTAGAACGGCAACACTGTAGCCTTGCATAGAGAGGAGAGCGGTGTTTTCTACATGGACGAGGTGTCATTCTCCGATGTATACACCAAGCCCATAATGCAGGGCCTATGGTGTTATGTGGGATGCGACGTGTTCTGTAAGAACGGATGGCTGACGGAAGGAAGTTGGAGGAAGAATTGGAGGACGAATCGAGCGGCTCAATGTTGATCGGACGATCGGGGGAGACAAGATGAACAAACAGCATTCGCCCGAGCAAACCAACCAAGAAGGAAGAGAGAGAGAGAGAGAGAGAGAGAGAGAGAGAGAGAGAGACGACAAGGAGGGAGAGGTAGTAACGACGAGGAGATGGGGGTAGAGATGGCACTGAGAGGTGGAGATGAAAACGACTAGAGATGCCAGTGCAAGGAGGGAGAGGTAGTAACGGCGAGGAGATGGGGGCGGAGATGGCAATGAGAGGTGGAGATGAAAACGGCTAGAGATGCCAGTAGGCACTTGTAACACAGATGAAAATCGGACAATTGGACGAGGGGACAGCACCTCTGTTCACGTAGTTTAAATAACATGATGTATTTTATTTTGAAAGCAATATTTTAGATAGTTCGTGGATTTCATGATTATTTATTTAAATGTATTAGCTAGGTTTGAATTAGAAAGCACTTAAAGGTTTTTAATTGAATATGAGAGACTTTGAAAATTTAGTGAAAGGTCCAAAAGTAACTACTTTGATGACTTAGTTCACAATATGTATCATTAAAATATTATGAGATTTAAAGTAACTACTTTGATGACTTGGTTTGCAATATAAAGTTTTCTTATTTATTTGATTCTTTCAACTGCCAACATTTTCAACAAAATATGAGAGAGAGAGAGAGAGAGAATTGCTCAAATGATAACATTTTGTATTGCAAACCAAACATGTATATTTACATGAAGTGAAATGGTATAAGTCAAATATGCTTTGGTCATTATAATGGATATCAAAGATAATGTTGTGTAGCCCAATAGAAAGTAGCTAACTCCTACTTTAGGCCCTGTTTGATAATACTATTTGAAACCTCTATCACTATCAATTTTAAAATTGATATTCCTATTAATTACTAAGAAGTGTTTGGTTAATAGTATCAATTTTGAAATTAGTAGTGAAAACAAAGCACAATATGTAATACAAGTGTCAATTTGTATCAATTTTGATATTGATACTCCAACTTCTAAAATTATCAATATCAATATTGATATAGTATCAAATTTGAAACTCTAACCAAACATGCCATTAGTGAATAAAAAATGATTAATTAATAGATAGAAAATAGATAAATTTGCAAAGTAGAAAATTTTAATTAATGTAAAAAATATAAAAAATATATATTATAGAAACATCAAAAGTTATAAAATCTAAAAAAGTAGAAACAGTAGGGATTCAAAATATGGAAACTCCGAAAACTTGGAAATCTGAAAAGATTGGAAAAATGAAATTTGAAAAGATTAGAAATATGACAACTAATTAAATACTTGAAAAGTTCAAAAATCCCAGAGGTTTGAAATTCTTAAACCGTAAAAAGTAAGATTCTAAAGATACATTAAATCTTGACAGTCTAAAAATTGTGAAAGAAATAATTTTAATCTAACCTAACCAATAGATTTTTATTATTGAATTCATTAATCATAATGGGATGTTTGTATGCATGACAAATTGGGATTTTATTACAAGTTTATATTTTTATAACAAAACTTTTTACAAGAGGTGTTTGACAATCATTATAATTTTATGGTTTTAAAGAGTTTTACTTTATGAACAAAAAAAAGCAAGTGATACTTTTTTATCTTGTCATCTCCCACCTTGTTCAGTCATATATGGTAACCACTATTTTTTTATCATCATATCTTCCCAAACACGATAAATATATTTTATTGATTAGCTTAGACTTTATTTTGATACAATCTTTTATCATGAAACTGTACACAAAATTATTGTTCAACCAAACACCCTACGTGATGTAAGAGCAAAGCTAGGACGTGAATGAATACATGCCAAACAAATTTTTAAATTTTATAATAGCATAATGTAGATTATAAATTTTAAAAATAAAACTACATAAATAAAAAATCAAGTCCAAACACTTTATGAATGCATATAATTAAGATGCTGTCAAAATTTCATGTTACCCGAGAATCTATTAGTAAAATATTTTGTAATTTATCATCACTATGTCCTAGAACTATTCAACCATTGTTGATTACACATTTATAAAAAATATCCTGATGTCATATTATATTGTTGAATCTTATTTGACAACAATAAGTACCAAGCAATAAATAGATTTATCAATAAGCTTATCATTTTTAGATGCTTTCATTTTTTACCTTTATTTAATTTTCTAGTAAATACATCTTTAGATATTTTAAATTTATGTCATACTTTAATAATGATATAGCATTTATATTTACACAAAATACATTTATAATACCAACCGATAAAATAATAGAATGCAATGTTAGTTTTATTTTATAAAATAGATAATATCAACTATTAAAGATGTGATGTTGACAATTATTATAAAACAAAGTTTGTAAATATGGTGATTAAAATTACATTTTTTACACACACACAAAATGAGACCGTGTAAAGAAAAATAATGATGTCAGATGTTAAGTTTAGAGTTCAGGTGCACTCTATTAGTTATCAATATAATAAAATATCATTTTAAAATGTGACAAGGGTAGTGGATTTTGGTAATAGATATTTCTATTATCATGAAAAGGGTTAAGTTATTTTGAATAAATTGAAACTTTGTTATAATTTTGGTTTTTTATAAAAATAAAAATAATTTTATTTATGAAAATATAATTTACATTAATCTATACAAAAATAAATTAATAAATGTCATATTACTATTGTATCTAATCTAGCATCTTTAGTATTTATTTTTATTTTGTATTCTTTATATAACAAAATTATAACTATTTATATATTTATTTATCACAAACCTAAGATATATACTATTAACTGACCATGAATTCACCGTGAATGTATTGCTATTACATCTAATTTACTATCATTGATATTTACTTTTATTTTGTATCTTTTGTATGACAAAATTGTAACTATTTATATAGTTATTTATTACAAACCTAAGATGCTATTTAAGTTCAAAGAAAAAGATCACAACGAGTCCATGGTAAATATGGACAATAAAAGGCTATTTTTCTGAGGTATAATAAAATGGTATACACAACCAATCAATTGAAGATCGATAAATCAAAACTATGAGGAGAGAGGATGTATCCAGACAACAAGGGAGGCTATATGCTTGTTGATGAAACAAGGACTCCCACTTCTAATATGAGAGAGAGAGAGAGAGAGAGAGAGAGAATTGCTCAAATGATAATATTTTGTATTGCAAACCAAACATGTATATTTACATGAAGTGAAATGGTATAAGTCAAATATGCTTTGGTCATTATAATGGATATCAAAGATAATATTGTGTAGCCCAATAGAAAGTAGCTAACTCCTACTTTAGTGAATAAAAAATGAATAATTAATAGATAGAAAATAGAGAAATTTGCAAAGTAGAAAATTTTAATTAATGTAAAAAATATAAAAAATATATATTATAGAAACATCAAAAGTTATGAAATCTAAAAAATTAGAAAGGGTAGGGATTCAAAATATGGAAACTCCGAAAACTTGGAAATCTGAAAAGAATGGAAAAATGAAATTTGAAAAGATTAGAAATATGACAACTAAATAAACACTTGAAAAGTTCAAAAATCCCAGAGATTTGAAATTCTTAAACCGTAAAAAGTAAGATTCTAAAGATACATTAAATATTGACAGTCTAAAAATTGTGAAAGAAAGAATTTTAATCTAACCCAACCAATAGATTTTTATTATTGAATTCATTAATCATAATGGGATGTTTGTATGCATGACAAATTGGGATTTTATTACAATTTTATATTTTTATAACAAAACTTCTTACAAGAGGTGTTTGACAATCATTATAATTTTATGGTTTTAAAGAGTTTTACTTTATGAACAAAAAAAGCAAGTGATACTTTTTTTTATCTTGTCATCTCCCACCTTGTTCAGTCATATATGGTATCCACTATTTTTTTATCATCATATCTTCTCAAACCTGATAAATATATTTTATTGATTAGCTTAGACTTTATTTTGATACAATCTTTTATCATGAAAATGTACACAAAATTATTGTTCAACCAAACACCCTACGTGATGTAAGAGCAAAGCTAGGACGTGAATGAATACATGCCAAACAAATTTTTAAATTTTATAATAGCGTAATGTAGATTATAAATTTTAAAAATAAAATTACACAAATAAAAAATCAAGTCCAAACACTTTATGAATGCATATAATTAAGATGCTGTTAAAATTTCATACTACCCGAGAATCTATTAGTAAAATATTTTGTAATTTATCATCACTATGTCCTAGAACTATTCAACCATTGTTGATTACACATTTATAAAAAATATCCTGATGTCATATTATATTGTTGAATCTTATTTGACAACAATAAGTACCAAGCAATAAATAGATTTATCAATAAGCTTATCATGTTTAGATGCTTTCATTTTTTACCTTTATTTAATTTTCTAGTAAATACATCTTTAGATATTTTAAATTTATGTCATACTTTAATAATGATATAGCATTTATATTTACACAAAATATATTTATAATACCAACCGATAAAATAATAGAATGCAATGTTAGTTTTATTTTATAAAATAGATAATATCAACTATTAAAGATGTGATGTTGACATTTATTATAAAACAAAGTTTGTAAAAATGGTGATTAAAATTACATTTTTTACACACACACAAAATGAGACCGTATAAAGAAAAATAATGATGTCAGATGTTAAGTTTAGAGTTCAGGTACACTCTATTAGTTATTAATATAATAAAATATCATTTTAAAATGTGACAAGGGTAGTGGATTTTGGTAATAGATATTTCTATTATCATGAAAAGGGTTAAGTTATTTCGAATAAATTGAAACTTTGTTATAATTTTGATTTTTTATAAAAATAAAAATAATTTTATTTATGAAAATATAATTTACATTAATCTATACAAAAATAAATTAATAAATGTCATATTACTATTGTATCTAATCTAGCATCTTTAGTATTTATTTTTATTTTGTATTCTTTATATAATAAAATTGTAACTATTTATATATTTATTTATCACAAACCTAAGATACTATTAACTGACCATGAATTCACCGTGAATGTATTACTATTACATCTAATTTACTATCATTGATATTTACTTTTATTTTGTATCTTTTGTATGACAAAATTGTAACTATTTATATAGTTATTTATCACAAACCTAAGATGCTATTTAAGTTCAAAGAAAAAGATCACGACGAGTCCATGGTAAATATGGACAATAAAAGGCTATTTTTCTGAGGTATAATAAAATGGTATACACCACCAATCAATTGAATATCGATAAATCAAAACTATGAGGAGAGAGGATGTATCTAGACAACAAGAGAGGCTATATGCTTGTTGATGAAACAAGAACTCCCACTTCTAATAGATAATAATAGATTTCTTCCCTCTCGTGGTGCCCTCCTGGCACCACGCACGGCGTGGCGGAGCGGCGGGAGCGGCGGGCAGGGGGGCCAGGTGCAGATCGTTGTGTCGTCTTCTGTTATTGTTAATCTTTTTTTAATCTCATTGTTTATAAACCGGTTGTAAATAAATTACGTGATGCTTCATTAGTTGGCTGTTTAGGTAAAATATATGTCGGTCCATTTGTTATATATATATAGTATCTGGTTTATGAGTATGTTATATATATTATGTGCATAAATACCCGTGTGTTAGGATCAAGGGTCGGTCCATTTGTTTCTCCGCCTCTTGTAAAAATAATTTTCTGAAATTGTGGATAGAACTCCTAGTTATTTTTGAATCCAAAATTTATAAAAACGCAAAAACATTTTTAAAAAAAATTTTGGATTACAAATTTCAAGATTAACAATATTAGTTAAACATCTATTTATCGTTGTGATCAACACCAATTCCAAAGTTTAAGGTGAGAGAAATATCTGATACGGTCGCCTAAATAATACAGTGTTATCAATTTTTCTATTAATACTTTATTTTTTAGAAATAATAATATGAAAATTGATATCGTAGTATCACACTGACGTTCGCGCGGGATGCCAAGTGGCCGCCGCCCGCCGGGGGAGAACTTTTTTTTTTGAACAAACACCACAACTAACTTTCATTGATAACAAACCCAGGAGTACATAGTTGAGATTACAAAGACATCGATAGAAAAGACAAAGAAAAGACACACTTCTACGTTGAAGATAACCAAACTTCTGTCGAAAGTCATCTTCGACTGACTAAAACATAGCCATGGAGCGGCCAGCACAGAAATGTGCTTATAAGGTCGCTCGGCAGAGGTAGAGACTCCATAAAAGGAGTTTGATAACTGCCATGATATCGGATGAACACACCAAAGAGGTGTGAATAACGTCCAAACTAACGATCTCATAAGAACGATGATGGCTATGTAAAAGTCATGAAAAGACAACCAGACAGACAGAGACCACTGGACATACAACATAACCAGACAATATACATAGCATCCAGCTAGATATGCCGACCACCACATTTCCAGTAATACAAAAGACAAGAGACTTAAATACATAGGCGGACCAAACACTGGAATGTGAACATACCTACAAGGACCAAAACATTTGGGGGGGGGGGGAGGGAGGCCTTCCCTCCCCAGTCCAAAATTACCTCAAAATAAAACGTGAAAGGCAACGACCAATGTTTTCGTGTAGACGAGCTAAGCTGGCAAGACGTAAAGAGCAAATCAACTTGGGTGGGTTGAAATGAATAGGAAGGCGGATGGAACGGGAAATTGAAAGGGTCGAGCAGAGGGGTAGGGTGCTGGAAAGGGGAAAAACAAGGAGGTTACCAGAGAGGGATAGAGAGAAAGTGGGAAAGGGGCGTGAGGCTCTAGACAATGGCAAGGGCACCAATGAAGTAGTCGAGAGCAGATACAGAGTTTATCGGAAGCGAAAATAAATAGAAAAGAGTATTCGGCAAGAAGGGAGCCGAGGGCACAGTGGGTAGTCGAGAGCCTCACACCGAGATTCGCCGGAGATGGAACGCCGCAGCGCCTGCAAGATGTCTCAGCGAGGAATCGACAGAATGCTGGGAGCGCTGGAGACGGAGCACCTAAACTCCTGTGAGGCGCCGCTGGAAGTTAGGATGCTGGGAGCGCCGGAGACGGAGCGTCGGAGACAGAGCGCCTAGACTCCTGCGAGGCGCCGCTGGAAACCAGTATGCTGGGAGCGCCGGAGACGGAGTGCCTAAACTCCTGCGAGTCGCCACTGGAAGCGGCTAGACTTGCCGCCGATGAGAATGGCGAGGTTTCCGCCGAGGTCGGCGAAGCTTCCGGACCCCGCGAGAGGTCCGCCCGCCCGGGGAGAACAAACCATATAAAAACCGCGTGTTGACCAAACTACGTAAAAGTCGGCCGAATGTTACTCGGTTGGCACGACCTCAGGCTGACGGGGCGAGGCCATGGGACCGTCTACCTTAGTTCCCAGGGTCTCCGGGTGGAGGGAGAAATTTCAGTCCTCAATCAGAAACAACCACATACCCTCGTCACTTAAGTGACGGTTCAAGAACTAGTTCGGTGAACCGCTATCGAAAAGGGCTGAACCGCTACCGACGTCTTACTAACCCATTACCGACGGGTAGTGAGTTAAAAAGACGTCGATAGCGGTTCAGTTCTTTTCAGTAGTGGGTTCAAGACTTTCAAGTTATGCTACTGAACCGTTGTTGAACCGCTATTGAAAAGAGTTGAATTGCTACCGATGCCTTACTAACTCGTTACCAACGTGTAGAGAGTTACAAATGCGTCAGTAACAGTTCAACTCTTTTCAGTAACGATTCATTGAACTGAGTCTTGAACCGTCACTTAAGTGACGGAGATATGTGGCCGTTTCTGATTAGAGACTGAGACTTCTCTCTTCACCTGAGAACTGAGGTGATCCGCTCTCGACCATCTTGCGGGTGCTTGCCGCCACCACCAGCAGCTGCCGCCGCTGTCTACATCCCCCACGTTGGAGGCGTCCTCATGGGCGGCGCGACGCCAGCACATCCTGTTGTGGGTGGCCGTGGCTGTCCTGGTGATGTGTCCTACATCGTGACGGCGGTGCTCCATTCCTTGTGCTCTGCTCTCTTGATGCGGCCTTCGCCACAAGAACCTTCGCTTGCATCTCTCTGCATCTAGACGGATCACAAGCGAATCCCTGTCAGTAATTTTATAGATTAGCTGCTCTCGCAACGTCGTCTCCTTCCTCCGAAGTTCGCCTTCCGCCTCCGTGCTCCCTTTCCAGTTCGTTCATTGCAGCTGGGTTTCTCTGGCCATCGGGAGCTTTTTTTTAACCAACACATTTTTTAAAAAAATTTAAAATTAACACACTAAAAACTTTATTTGTAAAACTAACAAATTTGATCGAATCGAGTTTCGAAAACTCAATTCCGATCGAAATCAAGTTTTAAAAACTCAAGCTTTAAATAACACTGACAATGGAGTGTAACGGTGTAGTTATCAAAAATTCGACTTTCGACGATGAACGAGTCATATTTTTAAAACTCAATTTTAAAATTTGTAAAATAAAGTCGAGTTTTTACGAATAAAATTTTTAGCGTGTTAATTTTAAAAATTTTTAAAAAATATGTTAGCTTAAAAAAAAAAAAAACTCCGGGGGACGTCCCTCAGCTAACCTGGCAGCAGCTAGACCAATTTTCTCGCCAAGGTCAGCGATCACACGGCAGGATGATCATGTGATCACATACCGTTCATCAAGTGACCGCGTGTTGCTACCTTCTGCACCGAATCGTTTCAAATGAAGTTTTACCGTAACATTCTTCCATCTTTGAAGTGAAACACAATTGACTCAATATAGAATCAAGAATAGTCATTGCCTCCAATAAAATATCTATAATTTTAATCCATACTTTTTATCCATCTGTTATGGATAGAAAACTTTATCCTAAGATAAGCATATAAATATTTTTAAATGATCCTGGCAATTTGTAAGACGATTCCAGATATGAGACGATTTAATATTTAATATTATTCTTATCAAACAGTTTGATTGAAAAAATATGAAATGGCTTGCACCGTAACAAACGAGACGGGTCAGAGTTTTGTCGAGTCAAACTTTTGAGCTGCTTGTAACGATGCTCGTGGTTTTTTTTTTTTTTTGGACACACTGGCCCAGTGGCCAGGAGAAGGCGCAGCGCAGCGCCTGGTCGAGGGATCGAGCGCTGCCGACGTTCGATCCCCACTGGATCACCTCCCCCGGAGGTGGTCCCGGCGTCCACGGCCGGGATCGAACCCCCGTCGCGTCAACCGAGCCATGCTCGGTCGGCATAGCGATGCTCGTGGTAGTCGGTGGTTTCTATTGTTTTTAAGATGACCGGATCATATATTGATTACGTGGACAGGACAGGAAAGCGGAGAATCCCGTCTCTGGTTGGTGCCGCCGCCCGAGGGCGCGACTCCTCCGGAGGACAAGACAGACGCGGAAAGGAAGGAAAGAAACCCCTTTTGGCGTCGGGCCTTTTCGTCGAACGGCCGGCAGATGTCGACCCCGTCTGGGGCCGGCAGGAGGACTAGAATCGCCTTTAAAATACGGGAGTCGAACCCCGCCCCTGCTCCCCCAGGAGCAGGGCTCTTCCCACCTTCATACCGCTGCGCTACTATATTAACCTGAAAATTTTAAAGCAACAAAAGTGAGTCAGGCTGGTGACGCTGTAGGCTTAATTAGAAAATAATCATACATTAGGCAAATTTAAGAAGGATCTTTTATTTTAAGTTTGAGAAACAAACTATTAATAAATAAATCAAATTAATTAAGCGCACAATATCTTCAGTCTTTTATTTTATTTACTTAATTATTGTTCACCTACTTATGTTTTTCACACAATTGAATAAATTCTTACCTATGTGCCAGTGCATCATTTGTCTTATCATCTCAGTTTCACAAAATACTTCAACCGGATCTAAATACATATAAGACCAATAAAGGAAAAATTACAAAAGATCTCCAAAACTAGGGAACATGACAAAAACACCCGGTTTACCATCCACGACGTTCCGTCGGACCCTCTTTTTGGAAGTTGCCCGCCGGGTGGTTCCCGAGAGCGACTTGGACGACGACCGATCGGGAAATTAAAAATAGAATAATAGCTAACTTAAAAATGTAAAATATGTAATAATAATATGTTAATTAATAAAATAACATATTAATTAATTATGTTCAGAGTGTTCAGAGTGTTCGCTTCGCGCCCCCGTTGGATTGGGGGTGATCGGCACTCTTCTGGAATTAGTCCTGCGTAAGGGATATCGTCACCCATCCTCAAAAATTAATGCACCACGCCAGGCGGTGGGACGGGGATCCTCTGTACACTCAGACATAGCCGGCAGACTCCGCCTCCATCAGGGGCACTCGGAAGCCAACCGGAGGAAGAAGAGCAGGCACCGGGCAGAGAAACCCTAGATGGAGAAGACGAGATCCGGTGCCGGAGAACGAGTAGAGGGTTTTCGAACTCGGTATTTAGGGTTCTGGAAGGGGCGGCACGCGTGCGAGCCGCGCACGTAATGACGCGTCTCTAGAAGCGTGCGGCCGGCAGGGCTCGACCAAAGTCCAAACGTCCCAACCATTAACCAATTAAGAGGGAACGATTCGTTAATAAGGATATGTTTATAAACAAGTAGATACCAGGGCCCTTTGTTTAAATAAAGCGGAGTAGCGTTCGTGCTTTGAACTTTATTTGATTTTGTGACTAAAATAAATCAAACATACTTAGGCAGCATCAAAATAACTAATTTGGAATAAGTTTTATTGTATTATCGAAGTATTCTTCAAATATAAAATAAATAAAAACTTATAGGGTGTTTGGTAACGTTTTTAATTTTAAGACAGTCTTATTTTTGAAATCAAAATTATTTGACTTCTTAATTTTATTTTTAAAATCAAAAGAGTCTAATTATTTAGTGTTTGGCAAAATTATCGTACATTTTAAAAATTAAACACTAACGTTTGTTTGCGGCATTCCGCCTCCACCCCCCTGCGCACCCCCCCGGTGGCGGCCCTCGGAGCCCCTCCCCCTGCGCACCGGCCCGCCGGCGAAGGCCTCCCCCACGCGGCGTTCCTCCCTCCCCCTGCGCACCCCCGGCAAAGGACGCCCGCGAAGCCCCTCCCCCCCGCGCACCGCCCCGTCCGCGAACCACCCCCCGCCCGCGAAGTCCTCCCCCCACGCGACGTTCCTCCCCTCCCCCGCCCCTGCGCACCGCCCCGCCGGCGAAGCCCCCCCCCCGCGGCGGCGGCCAAGCTCCAATCTTGCATCGGCCCAGTGCGCGCCTCTGTCACAAAGATTGTATTTTTCCCCCCTATAAACACCCGTCGCAACCCCGCGGAAAGATGAAAGCTTGCCGCTCCCAGGCCATGGATAGGGTCCTCCCCCTCCCCCCACTCCAGGCGGCCGTCCCCTCCCCTCCTCCTCTGCTTCCCTCCCGTCCCCCGCCGTCGGATGCGGTCCCGGTGCCACCCGAGGGCGTAAAGGCGCCCCCTTTCCCCGCCCGGGACGAGCTCAAGCGCCTCGCCGCCCACCGCGCCGTCGAGCTGGTGAAATCCGGCATGGTCTTGGGCCTCGGCCCCGGCTCCACCGCCGCTCACGCCCTCGACCGCATCGGCGACCTCCTCCGCTGCGGCGAGCTCCGCGACATCGTGGGGATCCCCACCTCGCGGTGGGCCGAGGCCCGCGCCGCCGCTGCCTGCATCCCCCTCACCGACCTCGCGACCCACCCCCCTCCCCCCGAAGCCCCTCCCCCTGCGCACCGCCCCGCCGGCGAAGCCCCTCCCCCCCCATGCACTGCCCCGTCCGCGAAGGCCTCCCCTCCCCCGGCGCACCGCCCGGCGAAGGCCTCCCCTCCCCCCGCGAAGCCCCCCCCCCCCCCCCCCCCCCGCGCACTGCCCCGTCCGCGCCCCCCTCCCCCCGAAGCCACCGCCACGTCTCGCGGAACACCACGCCTCCCACGTTCCGCGTCTACCTCGAAAATAAAACAAGGTCTGCCTTGTTTTTATTTCAGAAGAGATCATGTACGTAAAGTATCTCACTTTTAAAAATGAGATAGTAGTTAAAAGTTGCAACCAAACACCACATCTCTTCTATTTTTAAAATTTAGATCAAAAAGAGGAAAAAAAACGTAACCAAACATCCTATTATTAAATTTTCCATAGCAGTTTGAGAGTCGTTTTGAAACTCGAAGAGAAAGCCCCCCTCCCTCGCCTCAGTCCTCGGTGAAAAGAACAACCGTTAATTAGTGGCGATTTAATAATAAGTTAAGTGAAATGTTAACGAAGAACGTTAGATTATTATTGACATTTTATTAAATATTATTCCACTAATTTCACAAGCATCCTACCTTCTCATTTACCCATTTTATCTTTCCAAATAAAAACGTTCAATCATCCAGACTGACCTTAAAAATTATAAGACATTTATTGTAAATTGCTTCTCTCCGGAAACTTATTAAGTATTTAGTATATGTTTCCAAGATTTTAATACAAGTAGTATAGTTTAGCACGGTTCAAAGAATTTGGGATTCTCCAACAGCGGCTCAGAAACGTTGCAACGAAGAAAGAAAGTTCGTGTGATGTGACCACAAATGATTTGAAATCAAGGCTTTCCCAAGCCATAAGACACAACTACTTGAACTTTTATGCCTGCTTGAACAGAAGGCTTTGTCGTTCAGTCGTAAAATATTCAAGTTCTAAATCCCCTACCAGCTTCAACAGAAGACATTGCCCAGCTTCAACTACGACAGCTTCTATGCCTGCTTCAGCGGGTCTTGATGCGAAACTGAAAAACGATAGGCGAACTTTGCTTCAGCTTCTATGCCTGAACTTTGGACTCCTGTTTAAATACCCTAAGTTCGTTGTTAACAACGCAGCCAAGAAATAAATCTTCAAAATATTCTACCCACCGATAATTATGTAAAGGCATAATATATATATGTAATGTTCTAATACATTTAAATAAAAAGTAAGAATAATTCAAGTGACAAAAATTAAAATTTAAAAGAGAATACGCAACGCAAAATTCTACAAAAGATATTCACAAAGCTAAAGGATGATTCAGATTTGTATATCGATCTTAACATTTTTTTTTAGCACAAAACAGACGAGAATAAAAAAATAATATTGTTGAATTTTTATTTTTGATACAAATTGAGTACTGGATATTAGGTGGTCATATCCAATAATATGAGTATCTTGTGATGCACTTTCATGAAGAGATATAATTATGGAATCATGGATTGGATTTGAAATGTATCTATATTCATTAAATAAACATATTGTCTGTTACGGATACTCTTAAGTTATTAAGAGTAATCAAACTATCTTGTATCTCCAGTTAATGTATTGGCATAGATCCCTTCAAGTACTTAGAGTTTATTTAAATATTTCTTCTGTATCTAGATCATTTCAATGTGAGAAATTATTTCGGAAATTCCATCTTTTGTCATGGGGGTGCCGGTTAAATTAACTACCCACTTAAGATTTAACTTACCTATTTCTACACCAAGTATTTTGACTAGAAGAATTTCATGACGAAAAAAAAAATTCTTTTGCTAATATCAGGGCTAGGAAATGACATTTTTCTATTTTGATATTCTTAGTTTCAGTTTAAAAAGATTCGATTAGAATGAGAGGAGTCATTGAAGAATAACCCACGAAGTTTTATATTTGCCAAAGTGCCCTCCCTCTTTCGCAAACTGCTTCCTCAAAACATTTGGAAAGCTTTAAAGTATCTCACTTGGCCTAAACGAAAAAGATTTCGTAAAATAAAAGAGAAGGTAGCTAATGGATCCAAAAAAAAAAAATCAAAATATCTAAAATCAACTAAAACAGGGGTCACCTCTCTTTCATCCTACCAAACTAAAATGGCATTTGATTTGGCTTGATAAAATATCTAAGGTCTTAACTTTATTTATAATTTATAATCTGGTGGGACACAAAGTCTTAGATATCTACATATAAAAATAAATTTACATATATATAATTGGTCTTAGACATTTGAATGTTTAATTTTTGACCAATTCAAAAGTCAAACATGTCTTTGAATTTGTGTTATTTAGAATATATAAAACAGAATACTTATAATTAAATAAAATTCCTATAATGAATTAATTAATATTTTATTTATCTATAAATAATCAAGTAAAATCAATCAACTACAATTTTTTTCAACAAAATGCAAAACAGATCAACAAGTGCTATTTTATTTTATATATAAATTATACATTTAAGAACCAAATATATCAGTTTTTTTGTATGTAAGGAATATATCTCAGTTGTGCAGTTCTTTACGTTTATAAATTTTACTTCTTGACAGAAACTATTTTTTGAAACAGATCTGATTAAGATCAAGATCGGACCCAAATATGATCTGACATTTGAATTGGTTGGGATCAACCTGATCCTTTTCCAACTTCCAATCCTTTTCATCTTGATTAAGATAGATATGTAAATATACTTTTATTAGACATGGTTCATAATATATACCTTAGAGACAAGTTGGTAAAAATAATTACAATGTATTAATGCTATTCCACTAATTTCACAAGCATCCTACCTTCTCATTTACCCATTTTATCTTTCCAAATAAAAATGTTCAATCATCCAGACTGACCTTAAAAATTATAAGACATTTGTTGTAAATTGCTTCTCTCCGGAAACTTATTAAGTATTTAGTATATGTTTCCAAGATTTTAATACAATTAGTATAGTTTAGCATGGTTCAAAGAATTTGGGATTCTCCGACAGCGGCTCAGAAACGTTGCAAGGAAGAAAGAAAGTTCGTGTGATGTGACCACAAATGATTTGAAATCAAGGCTTTACCAAGCCATAAGACACAACTACTTGAACTTTTATGCCTGCTTGAACAGAAGGCTTTGTCGTTCAGTCGTTAAATATTCAAGTTCTAAAGCCCCTACCAGCTTCAACAGAAGACATTGCCCAGCTTCAACTGCGACAGCTTCTATGCCTGCTTCAGCGGGTCTTGATGCGAAACTGAAAAACGAAAGGCGGAGACCTCTATTCGCTACTTTGTGCTCTACAAGCAATTAGCAAATGAAAGTACATGTCATGAAGAACAGGCTAGAATCCTCCGGGATCCAACCCAATTAGATAGATAGAAGATGAATGCTACTCAAAAAAACTGCGACTTTTGGGGGGAAAAAATTAACTTTCCTCATGCGTTGAGATGATACAAGTTGGGTAGAAGGGGGGGGGGGAATCGGTGACAATCGTTCTTGATGAGAATGATCGTGCTCGATGGAATCACGGAACTGAGTTATCACTGATCACGACGGCTGCAGCAGTCACAGTGACAATCGTTCTTGAAGAGAATGATACAGACATTTTTGAATGTCAAACAGAACACAGTCATGTCAGGCAATAATATTTACTTCTTTTGGAACCTTACAAACTGCAGAATAAATCAAAATCTTTACCCAGACCCCCCCGACAGCCCCCATCTACACGTAAGAACCTACGGTAAGAACCCTGATTCTTGAATAAATTACATGATCATGTTGCAGTTAAAAATCAAACGAAAAAACATGGAGAGGGCCCGTTAAAATAGGATCTCCCTCGGGCTTTTAACACATGAAAGCACGGTGCTTTGCAAGGCAGAGCAGGCTGAGACCAGGCATTTCTTTAACTGCATCTTCTTCTCTACTTTGAAGGCAGAGGGGGAGGTCAAGAAGGATGCTTCTGGTTCTTACTACTGTCACCTTGTTGTTCTGAACCTGATGCCCCAGCAGGTGGTGCCGTGGGTAGGCTGTTGGATGATCCATTCTCAACAGGTGGAGCTACGCCCCATTTTCCTTCCGATTCAAGTGGTTCCAGGACATGAACGCCACCATCTGTCATCCCAAGGGCAAACTGATTTGGTTCTGATGGATGTGCTGCAACTACAAGCGGGTAGACATCCCAGCTGGAAGAAAAGAAGAGATTTCTATCAATACATTTGACTTCCAATGCGAAACATTCAGATTTTTATCATCAATCTATTTGTAGAACAGGTCGAATATACGAGTTGTATACTTTCTTTCTCCATAATGGATTCATCTATATTGCAAAAGAGAGCACATATAGATTAGACAGGACCTGCGACAAGCAACGAGGGGGAGATGCCCTAATTCAGTTTATTTATACGACGAAGTTCTTTGTGTATCCCATAATCCATTTACAAGAGAGAAACTTAAAGAAGCCAACAGGCCCCATATGACGTTGGCACAATAGGTGGGACATATTGCAGACTTCATAAAGGTATAGTTGTAGACTCAAACCAAACCTTAATCCCAAATTATTTGGAGCCCGCCATATGCATTATTTGTTCACTCATTGATTATGAGGTACTTCTCCAGAGATATCTTAATAGTCCAAATCATATTGAAGGACCCACCTCCAAGTTAAGACTACCACGTCTTTTTTTTGTTTGTATTATTTTCGTATTTTCTACTTTTCTATCTAGAGCCGAAACCTTCTCCATAGGACTTTGTAAATGTAGAAGAATGAGGAAATAAACAACTCGAAGTTTTGCAGATCATCTCCTGGCTATGTTTATTACACAACAAAGGATCTGGCTCCTTGATCATAATCCACGTCATTTGGCAAATCGTGAACTTGCAGAAGGATGGCATAAATTTTAAATGACTAAATCTGCTAAGAAAAGATGCATAAACTTAATAATGATCTGAACAAGAAATTACCTAACATTAGCCGGCATGTAAGAAGTTGGTTTAATCCTACACTGCAAATTAAGATGTAGAGAGCTGAATATGCACACGTGAGCATCAAGGAAGCTTGCATATACCAACTGGCTATCACATGAGAATGTCGCATGTGTAATCGGGGCAGATGATTCACGAGGAACATACTACAGAAACAAGCAAACAATTTAATTTGCCAAACAGAATTGGTGCAATTAAAAGCCTGACAGAAAGAAAAACACCTGTTTTACACACTCCAACTTTGTGGTTTCATAAATAGCAAGTTGAGTTTCATGCACGGCCAAGAAATGAATCTGATCCTGGTGAAATTGCACTTTGGTCTCGGAATTGGTACTAGGTGTCCGTCCAGCTGGAATCTGCAAAAACCTGCTCTTCTGTTTCTCCCACCCATCGGTCCCCCAAACAAAGAGCTGAACAAGGTAGATGGCAAAAAACACAAATGGGCAGACATGAGACTTGTTCATATGTTAGCGTACAAGCATATGACAGGTAAGATACTGTTGAACCGGTTATTTTTGACAAAAAAATATACCGACAAGCAACACATTTTTATAAAATAACTCAATGTGCATACATGTATTCCTTCACAAACATGTTTGTACAACTTGCCGGAATTTAAATTCGAGAACACAAATTCCTCGAAATTCATCCGGATCGTGGTCGAAAAAAATGATGAAAATGAATGACCACTTAATACAATAAAATAAAAAGACGATGTCGTCACCCTTTCCGATGTCGTCCCACCGTTCAGCTGTCGGTCAAGACGGAATGAACGCACGAAGCGCCACACGACAGTAGAAGACCGCTGCCGTTGATCCGTCTCCCGGACCAGTGTCGTCACGAGCTGGTAGGACAAATTCCGCAACCGTACGGACTGACCGTCGACGTCGAAGGGACTTCGACACCGCTGCCAGAAGTCTACCGCCGATGGGTTGCCGTACGCAGGGTCTGTCGACGGATAGGGAAGAAGAAGAAGCTACGGGGAAAGGCCGCCCGAAGCCACCGTCGCGAAATCCAGCCACTAGAAGCCCCTGCGCGACCGTGTTGAAGAAAAAAAAAAGAAAAGAAACGCAGCAAGGAGGAGAAAGAGAGGACGACGCCGTAGTCGCCGTCTCCCGCTGCCACTGTCGCCGACACCTCCGCTGCTGCAAGAGGAACCCAGAGCGAGCATCAGCCGTGAAGTCTGCGGCCGTCGACCGTCAGGAGCCCCTGCGCGCACGCACCGCCCGACGCCGCGAAGGCTGTCGCCGTCGGGAGAGGTCGCCGAAGAGAGCGTCGGGAGAGAGTCGGGGAGAGAGAACCGAGAGGAGAGAGGGTTGCGGGCGACGGTTCCGCGGCTGGCCGCGGCTGAAAGAAAAAAAAAATGAAAAAAAAAGGGGAGCGCCCGCGCGGGCGCAGCCGGCTGCGTGGGCCTGCTGCGCGGGCCCTGGTCAACCCGGGGCTGCTCCCGGTTGACCGGGGGGGGGGTTTTCAAATATAAAAAAAAAAAAAGAGATGCACGACTGCCAGAGTGGACAGTCGTGGCCCACGCGCGCCCACGCGCGGGCGGCTGTCAACCGGGGGTGAACTTACCCCCCCCCGTTTGACTTGGTCAAACAGAGCCAGAAATGCTCAAAAAAGGGGAGAAAATGGGGGTAACTTCACCCCACTCCGGTCACCCCCCCACTATTGCGAAAATGGACTTAGTGGGGGCCTGCCAAATGACCCTTTTGCCCCTCCAAAAACCTCTATAAATACCCCCCAAGTGCCATACGTACCAGGGGTTGGAGAGAGTTGAGGAAAGAGAGAATTGGGAAGAGAGAGAAGCTCTACATTCTCACCTCTTAGAAGGTAAGAAATGCTTCGGTTTTGCGCTACCTTTCCATAAAAAGGGGCTGGTTTTGCGCTACCTTTCCATAAAAAGGGGCCCAAAATAGTAAACTATTTTGGATAAAAAATAGCCAACCCAACTCCGGCCTAGTCGAAATGCTGCCGAAATTAAGTGGTTTTGCGCTACCTTTCCATTAAAAGGGGCCCAAAATAGTTCGCTATTTTGGATAAAAACAGAAAACCCAAATCGGTAAAGCCGAAATGCCGGCCAAACCGAACGGGGATTCAAACAGAAAACCCAAATCGGTAAAGCCGAAATGCCGGCCAAACCGAACGGGGATTCAAATAGAAAACCCAAATCGGTAAAGCCGAAATGCCGGCCAAACCGAACGGGGATTCAAATAGAAAACCCAAATCGGTAAAGCCGAAATGCCGGCCAAACCGAACGGGGATTCAAATAGAAAACCCAAATCGGTCAAGCCGAAATACCGGCCAAACCGAACGGGAATTCAAATAGAAAACCCAAATCGGTAAAGCCGAAATGCCGGCCAAACCGAACGGGAATTCTAAATGAAAACCCAAGTCGGTCAAACCGGAACGCCGGTCAAACCGAACGGGAATTCTAAATGAAAACCCAAGTCGGTAAAGCCGAAATGCCGGCCAAACCGAACGGGAATTCTAAATGAAAACCCAAGTCGGTCAAACCGGAATGCCGGTCAAACCGAACGAGAATTCTAAATGAAAACCCAAATCGGTCAAACCGGAATGCCGGTCAAACCGAACGGGAATTCTAAATGAAGACCCAGATCGGTAAAGCCGTAATGCCGGTCAAACCGAACACAAGTCATGACATGTATTGAGAAGAAAGGCTTGAATGCCCTCTCATTTGTTGTACTCCTATGTACTCGGATCGACATGAAATAAAATTCAAGTTCGATTGATGTGTTATGTTACTCCAAAAGTGACACCAAATCCCCATGGACTCCAAGAGATGGAATAAACTAAATAAATTATCCAAATAATTTTTTAATCAAATAATTAAACTTGATTAAATCAAATCAAATCAAATAATCAAATCAAATCAAATAAGTAAATTTGATTAAATCAAATCAAATAATTAAATCAAATCAAATAAGTAAATTTGATTAAATCAAATAATTACTTATTTATTAACAAAAATGTCATCATAATCAAATTAAATTCATGCCATAAAATCATACATAAAAAATGACTACAAATGATTACAAAACATGTTAAGTTTAAATCTGACTTAACCATAAAAAATTAAATCAACCCAAATGGATAATGCTACTTAATTAAATAAGTATGCATAACAAAATCCAAATCAAATAAATGATCAAAACATTAATAAAATGTTAACATAATCCAACCAAAATTATGTCATTAAATAATGCATAAAAAATGTCAACCAATGACTACAAAAACAAGTTATGTTGGATTAAAATCAACCATGAAAAATTAAAGTGATCAATATTATTAAGAATAAATCTTAATAATAATAGTAAATTCATTTAAATCAAGCAAAAAAAATGCTAACAAACACACAAAAAATGGAAATTAATTCCTACAAACAATTAAAAAAAGGAGATCAACTCAAAATTGTCTAAGTCAACAAATGACCAAAGACATAAACAAAACAAATCAAATCAAATCTTAAATCAAGAAGATCAATGAACCCAAACTTAAAAGTTTGAATTAAGTTCAACCAAATTCCATCTCACGAGGCCATGGGGATATGTCTTCCAGCTTTCTTTATGTGGATGAATGACTTCCGATCAATATGTTGCTGTGACGGTCAATCAAGGGTATTCGAGTGTTTGCTCGATGTAATTAACACCGGAATATCGCAAGTCCGGTGGAGAGAGGTCAAAATTTATTTTCAAAGAACTCAGATAACCTCACAAATTAAATTGTGGTTCAGATCATCTAAGTGGTGGGTGATACCCATATCGACACTTAGCAAATCTGTGGAACCATCGGTGTTCCTATAAAATAATACCATATCAAATTAGCTAATACTCCTATGAATACCACATATTTTCATAGTAGTCAATGCTAACCTAAAGCAAAAAGAATTTTCTACCCCAAAAAAAGGAGGGGAAAATTCGAGGTTCCAACAGATACCGACCTGAGCATCAGCCCCTGATGAAACAAGAACATTTAAAACATGAGAGAAAGCAAGTCCAGTAATCCTCTTAGAATGCCCTCTGAGCTTGCTTTTCACCTTCATGGAGATACCGAAATAGTTAAACGTTCCTGGCTTTTCCTCATCTACTTAGAAATTTAATTAGTTCAAGCAGTAAAATACCTCATCAACACGAACGTTGTAAATTTGAATAGTTGAGTCATCCATACCAATAGCAATTATATTATTATCCTGAGGATGAAATGCAAGAAATGTTGCAGCAGGTGGTGGAGGCATGAAGGTTGTCATGGTCTGCATATCCCAAGCAAAGTCAAAACGCAACACAAAGCATGAGACTAAAGGCTAACGACAACCAGAGTTTCATGTGCCACCTTAAACGTCATCATATTGAACAAGGAAATCTTCCCTCCTGATGCTGACATGACATAAGAATCATTTTTAGACAAAGCAAAGCAGGGAACTGCTTCCTCTGGATTGGTGTCAGTCATATCATTAGTCATCAATATCCCGCTAGGTGGTTGCCATAATTGAGGTTGGACACTAGCAGTTGCCTGCATGATAAATCAATTATGTGAATACAAGACTGTCCAATATTGATCTAAACCAGGACAATACAACTAGTGTGAAGAGTTTGATCCACGTCATGTCATACCTTTCCACTGGAATTGCGATCATTTCTTGGCCATTTCCATAGTAAATGAATGCCATTTGATGCTAAAGCCAAAAGTGATACACCAGAATTTGTATAAATCAGTCTTGATATCTGCAGGTAAACATATAAGATGTTATAAGGTCCTAATGAACAATAATGCAGCTACACATATGGTCACAAGACAAAACATTGGCATTTAAGTTCTTCCTGATTGAGACTAACTACCAAAGACGGGGGGAATGCTTAAATGCCCAGAAAGATATAAATTGAAAGCAGATGACAATAATATAAATACAGCAGATTTCCCCACGGTTAAATACTCGTAAGGCCACTATTCATACAAATCAGAGAGGCCATTGTGTTGATAATTCCTATTACCATGCCAACTTCCATCCACTAAGAGGGCTAACATGATACCACATCAGCTCCTTCCCAGCAAAGATTTCAGCTCCTCATACTGGACCTTGGATGATCAGGTCCTGACCCAACTAGACAGGCCGATTAGGTAGATAACAAGGGCCAGTTTGGGTACTCTAATAAGCACCTGTATCAGTATTGAATCTCATACTCGATAATGTAAATTCTATGGCTAATATATCCAATCTAATGTCAATAGAACAGTCATAAAATATCAAATTTGGTACTGTAACAAAATATGCCCTAAGAAATTTGAATCATGACACTTTCCTTCAAAAGAAGTTGAATTTGCAAATTGAGGACAAAAAGGTTTGAAAAAATGATGAAATAGTCTTCTACAAACTCCCCTTTGAGGTGGTTGAAAATTGGGGAAGTCAGAATGCCTTTGGTTGGTACTTGCTGACCAAGATCAACATTTTCTTGCAGTAGATTACTTGAAGGCTACCTACTGCAGACAATTTGTGGAGTTTAGACTGAGATAGAACAGATATGTGCTTTGCTAATGTGAGTGAAACTTTGAACCATTTCTTCATTCAGTGTGATTATTCATCATATGCAGCTCTCCACATTTGAACTTCCAGAGGGGAAAAATATTCTGAAGATGACATTCTAAAGGACATGACCAATCTGCAAAGGAGAAAGTGGTGGTGGTGGTGGGGAATAGGGGTAAAAATATCTTAGATCTACAGTTTAGATCCATGACAAAAGTCAGATAGGTAAACAGTCACATTATTTGGTATAAATAAGTGCAGACAGTGACTAATTAAAAAGTTTTTTTGGAAAACAATGCTGTGATTAACAGGGACAAACACATTGGAAGTCTGATGTATAACAGGTGTCTTTTCATGAGCAAAAATAGAGAAAATATAAGCACCCATATCTGTAAAGACTGTTTGGATGGAACAAATATGGTAAAGCTCATCCATTGTGCATTCCTAGTGTTGGAATAAGAAAAACGTTGTCAGATGAGCAAGGGAATAAACTTTTGAAAGGATGTATAAGAAACTTGAAACAAAAATAAGATGTTTTATTGATGAGAATGAAGGGGGAGGGGGGAAGATGTGTCAGAATCTTAACAAAATTAGGATGTGAAAAAAAAAAGATTTCATTAATGATGGTGAACTCAGATAAGTAACTTTGACAGCTTCTTTAATGATAAAATACAAATATAACAAGACATAAAATGCACATCAGAACATGAACTGTACTAAATAGACTAAATTTTGGAAAGCTTCGGATGTAGGAACTGAAGAGGATACGAATAGTGGGCAATACAAGTGACCCTGACGGTATCCATAATAAAGTAAAGAAATGTCTGAAAGATGTATGAGTCAAATGATTAATCTTACTGTGTGAACCTCGTCTCTTTTAAAGTTTATTCGAAGCATCTCCTTTGGACTACTTAGAAAAATAGGTGATAGCCTTTAGATGCACTAAGTGGTCTGACGATACTTGTAAAAGCATAGAAACAAGGTTCAGGTTATGTGAATATTTGATTTTTGACCTCTCTGCAGGGTAATGCGAATATCCAACGTTATCTCACAACGAACAACCGCTTGAATGGCCTTGATTAACCGTCATAGCAATTTATTTTGGAGAGGATGCGCATCCACAGAACATTACGAACTTAAAAAGGGCTGCGACCTTTCGGGTTCGATGAGATGCAAACAATTGGTTTAAAATTGATTTTAATTGGTTTGGAATCGGTTTTGTTTAGTTTGTTTGAGTTATTTGATATTGGTTGGGTTTGGTTTTTGTTTGAAGTTGCTCTGTTTAATTGGGTGAATATAATATTTAAAAAAATCTGATTTCCTTTTTGGTTTGATTAGTATGTTGATTAAGAGTTTTTTTGTTATTTTTGTCGGTTGATGTTTTGATACCGTTTAAGTGTGCTGGGTATGTTTTAAATGTTTTGAAGTTTGATTTGACTTCATTGATTTTAAAATTCCAGATCTGATTTTCTGTTTTTGTGATTGATTTTAGACATCTTAAAGTGTTTTTAATGTGGTCTTTTTAGTTTACTTTAAATTGTTTGGTTCTCCTTTGATTAAGGAGTTGAATTCCATTGGGTTAGGTGAGTTTGATCTGAATTTCCAGATGCATTAAGTCTGATTTTTATGTTTTAAGATTGATTTGGGTATCTTGTGAGCCTTTTCAATGTTTATTGAATGTTGAATGAAGTTATTTAGCTACCACTTGATTTAGGAATTTAATTTTATTGGATTAAGTAGATTTTAGTTGAATCTCCAGATTGTTGTAAGTGTTTTTTTTTCAGATTTTAATGGTGTATTTTGTGATGTGTTTATTTAGTTTGAATTCGCATCTTGTCCGGTTCGTCAGGCTTGCATCGATTGCCCGGTTGCATCCATTTGAGTTGGCACTTGAAATTCTATCGCATTGTATATGTTAGATTACAAGCTTTGAACCGACAATCGAGGTGCTGTTGACATAACATTGGGTGATATGTCAACATTCTTTTCCCGATGTAAATTTCCATTAGATTGGAAAAAATCAACATTACAATGATATGTCGGCTTGTTTCCAACCGATATGGAATTTACCCATCCAAGATGACAAGTACTTCACCCATCATATCAGGGGAAGAATCGTCAACTACGGGAACTGGCCTACACCGCCCTCCGGATCGACATGATAAGACGGATCGAGATCGGCTGATTCTTGGATCGGATCGGTGGGTACCCACGGATCTGATTCCACACGAAATTACCGATCCAGGCCGGACTCCTAGTGGATCGGTCGGAATCGACTGGATCGGTTGATCCTTGACCGATCCAGGAATCGGTCGATCCGGACTGATTCTCGAAAAATCGGAACTTCCCGAATCGATTTGATTCCAGAATTAATTTCAGAGATATTTTAGGTTTGATCTCCCCCAACCGATTCCTCTGGCAAAAGCCCCCTTCGACCCTCCTCCCCCTCCCCTCGAGAGATCTAGGGCTCCAACTCCAAGCCCCCAACCCCCGGCGGTGATCCTCTAAAATCAGCCGATCCTTGGGGGTTTTGGCCCGATCTACCCCTACAACAGGTAAGTTAGGGGGGGACCTCTAATCCCCCCTTCCTCCTCTCCCTTCACCCACCACAGGGGTGCCTTCCGCCTTCAACAGGGTCACCCCCCCTTCGGGTAACCCTTAGCCCCCCCCCCCGAGGGGGTGCTTGGGGCTTTAATTCCCCCCCTTGAGGTGGTGGAATTGCACCTCCGAAGGGGTGCTCGAGTGATGAACGGGTGAGCAGTCACACCCAAAGGGGTGACAGTATGCCCCCCGGGGGGCTTGGGTTTAATTCACCCCCATTGGATTTATTTAGGGCTTTAAAAAAAGTTTGCTTACTTACACAACGAAGTAGTCAAGGAGAACATACATTTAAGAGAAAGAAGATAAGTATCAAACGCCGACTTCTCCTTTATACTGAGACCACTCAGCCACCTTCATCAGATGAGGATAAGAAAAAATTTGCTCCACCCACACAACAACAACGTACGGGGGGTGGAGGTGGAGGTGAGAGTGGAGGCATAGGTGGAGTCTCAGGTGATGGTGACTTTACTAGTAGTAGGTCCAAATGATTTAAGTGACAAAAGACATTCATGTTCAAGTGGAACGAGTAGCGGACGCTGGACGAGAATGAATGTATTCGACGAGTTCGCATCTTCTTATCCACATCCTGCTTCAAACATTAAGCTTTACTATCCACCATCTCCTCAAACTCCAGCTCCAACTGAGGATGGAGTTTATGATTTTAGTCAGACGGCTCAATCTTTATTTTCCTATGGGTATGGGTCAGTTATGACTGATCAAAGTCAGTGGAGAGTTGAAGGAGATCAGGATGAGTAGGACAGGGATTCGAGATGTTTTTATAGTTGATGATGATGACAAGATGAGTCACTTATGATAACAGTTGTATTTGTTTCATTTAATTAATGAAATGTAATATGAATTTTAAGTACCCTTTGTATTGTATAATTGACTGATTATATGATACAATTTGTATTTTATAATCACTTGTGTTGATGTATGTATGTCATTTAATCAATGTTAAATTTGTTTGGAAATGTCCAAGGTTGGAAAGCTTACACTTATGTTTTCTTTCCTATATTTTTTCATTATTTTTTTGATTTTTATGATTTTTTAAGAATTTTTGGTTATTTCTCCAGAATTTTTATGAAAGAAAAAAAAATCCAGATCAACTCTGGATCGGTCTGCCTTCTAGCGGATCGCCCGGGCTCTGACCGATCCGATCCAATTTGGATCGGATTGGACCCCACTGATCCAGGGACCGATTCCAATCCTGCGATCCTTGACCCGGGGGAACCGTCCAAGGTGGAGTGCCCATGAAATGGTGCAAACTCCTTAGTTTTAGTTTGGCTTTTTGCATTTCAGATTTGATTAATTTCATTTTTTGTCAAGGCCCAATGGGCCGATTCAAGTTCCATCAGCCCGGTTGGCCGACCTTCATATCTTCTTGGGCTTGTAAGCTCGGCCCATTTTGTGTCAAGTGGAGTTGACCTGCTGGATACTCCAATTTTCACTCCCCACAATCTGTTTGGTGATAGAATGGAGGTCCGCTCAGGTAAACGGTCGGCCCGTCATACGGATTTCGAAAGGACCTGGAACACCACCCCCACCCACTGGTGCCAAAATGGACAGATTTCTGGATTTTGCAGCATGCTTCTTTTAAGTTTTTTTTTTTTTGATGGTGGAGTGAAAGGTCTGCCTAGGAAAACGATTGAACCGTCAGACAGATTTTGAAAGGACCCGGGACATCACCCCCACCCACTGGCCAGAAATGGGCAGATTTCTGAAATTTTTTGGCAGTAGGAAAGCAGGGAACTATTTCAGATTTTTTTTTAGCCATAAAGAGGCTAAAGAGGGGCTGTTTTCGATTTTGTGTGAGCCAAATGGGGGCTAGAGGAAGGGCCACAAAGGGGGGCATGATTGACATCTGATTGGGGTCCGTTTAAGGGTCAGAATGGGACCTGATTGAGGTCTGTTTGGAACCGAAATAGGAGCTGATTGGGGATCAGAATTGAGGTCTGTTTGGGACCGAACTATAAGTTGTGTAGGGACTGTTTAATGGGCCGAACAGGGCCTGTATAGGGGCCGTTTGGGGTCTGCTTAGTAAGCCGAAATAGGACCTGATTGGGCTAGGAATTGGGCTGCCAAGGGGGACTGTTCGGATGGCCCAATAGGGGTCTGCAGATTGAATGCGTAAGGGGTCCAATTCGGGGCTGATTAAGGACCAAAATGGGACTGTACAGGGGCTGTTCAATGGGGCCAAACAGGGACCTGATTAGGGTCTAATTAGGAAACCAAAATGAGATCTGTGTAAGGGTTGTTTGGTGGGCTGAACAGGGGCCTGTGTAAAGGTTATTCAGTGGGCCAAAATGGGGCAGTTCAGGTGGCCAGAGTTGGGTTGCAGATGGGCTACTTAAGGGGTGCTTGAAAGAGGCAGAACAGGGGGTCCTTGGAGGTAGTTCAGCCAAGAGGAGAAAAGGAGAAGATGAGAAGAGAAGAAAGAACTGAAGGGCTACATGGTTAGAGCACTTTACCTCCTCTTCTTCTTCTTCTCCTCCTCCTCCTCCTTTCTCTTCTTCTTTGGCCGTGGCTGACAGGTGGGCTGGCATGCGAAGAAGACCACAGGGGGAGAGCTGATGGCGTGAACTCTTTCCCTTTGGCTGCCCAACTTCTTTTATAGGATGAGGGAAAGATGAAGAGGTAGGAAAGAATTAAATGTAAGATGACCTTCTACTCTCCTAGGTTCCTTTATTCTAACATGACTCCTCACTTTCCTAGGCCACCTCTAATGTTTTGCCATAAAGCCTTCTTGACCTTCCATTCTCCCATGTCATCCTATTAATAAGACATGGTGAGGTGGTAGCTGATGAGGCAATGGGGGTTGACCAGACCACCTTAAATTGACCTCAGCCCAATTAGCTTAAATTTAATGGGCTGCGCAATTGGGCCAACTGCCGACCTGGTGGGCCTGAATTACCTATCCGAGGGACCCATACACACCTCTTTTGGGCCAATTAAGGACCAGACCAGCTTGGCCCTTGGTCCAGTCTTCTTCTTCTTCTTCTTCTTTTATCAAAAAAAAAAAAAATGGCGCCAACACCTACTATTCAGTAAGATCCTAATGGTAGGTATAGAGTACCTAGGAGAAATACATCAGTATCATAAGTCATTACCTTTCACATTAATTATAAATAAAATCAAAAGATAAAGAAGAGAATATTCTACACCATGGTCAGAGTGAATAGCAAGTTAGGCCTTTGGAAGAAGTTTGAGTTTCAAACTAAGCAGAGCTAAGACAGAATATATTTATTGTAAAATTAGTGAAGGTGAAAGGAGTTGGAAAAAAAGTAAGCATAGATGTAGTGGTACTATGAAAAAGAAAGGACCCATCTATTTTAAAGAGCGCAAGGTACTATAAGTTTATAACAACTTAACAGTGTTGCACTCATCATAGTCTTCCTAATTCACTTGTAGTATTGAGTCCTTGTCAGATAGGTACACAAACATTGTAACAAGAGAAACAAAAATGCAAAAGGTACATATAGGGTATGACAAGTTCAGTGCCGAAACTATGGCGAGAACATAAAGCGATTATGATCTTATGAAAGAATCATCACAATATGAAGTACGTTCTATATGCACAATAGTTCCGTGCATTTTCCAGCTCCAGCCTGTGGAGCCCCAACATTCAATTGCATTGCATCAGCCACACGTGCAAGCCCAGAAGGCATAAACTCATGACTGTGTAAGTTCCTCGAGGACATGTGATCCACGGTTGAGTAAGAAATCCAGCAGAGGAAGACCAAAGACACATGGGAGGAACAACCTTGGCAGAGACACCATATTTGATCAGCAAATCTACCCAACTCCACCCGGCTCTCAGTAACATTGGGCTAACTTTGTCGTTTGACTCAGATCCAATTTGTCACAAAGTGTCACATAGAACTCTCTCAAGATCACATGTGATTGACTTTTCTAGTCAAAGAAACTTGGCCCAAATTTGCTAATTTCCATGTGATAAGAAATCTTCCATTTGGAGGTGGTTCACCCACCTTTTACTTTTTTGATGATGACCCGAAGGTCGTCAAAGTTTCTTATTAATGCATGAAAAAATTATGATAAAGTAAAGGAAAGGAAGAAAAATTAGACCCATCGAAAAAAAACTACCGAGATGGTAGATATTGATGGGCATTACCAAAAAAAAAAGAATTAAAAGTTAACAGCTTATTCTTGATCGAAATCCTTGCCAAGCACTTTGCAGTATAAGCATATTGCCAATCTTTGACTACAGCTGACATCAGGAAAGAATCGATCTTAGGTGTTGAAAGTGCTCCTCAAAAATCTCTTCGTTTCTAGTTCGCCATATAGCCCATAGCAAAGCAAGTAGTATAAGTTCCCATAGTTAAGCTTCCCCCTCCCACAGATTTAGGCTTGACCATACAAATAAGAGAGAAGTGACCTTGCCCGCTTCCAGCCAACAGATCGACCAGCGATGCAAGCCCTCAACGAATTAATGATCTTATAATTAATAAAATGGTGGTTGGCATTATCTTCTTTCCACCCGTAGAATACACATTTCATGGACATATCAGGAAAAAAACTATTCAATCGAGTTCTTGTAGGGAGCCTCCCTCTGCACATCTTCCACAGAAAAAGCTTGATCTTCATAAGATAATAAGGTTTCCATACCACTTAATGCCAAGAGACTTTCTCACCTCACTGTAACAGTTTTTCCATAGTGGATTTTACAATGAAGCTTGAATTGCTGATGGACCCCCACACAAACTAGTCCTCCTTGCTTGTAGTGCAGTTACATTTATACAGAGATATAATAGATTTGTAAAATCACAAACTTCAAACTCTTTGAGATCCCTTCTAAAAGGTATGCACCGTTGTGTTGAAGGATCCCAATTGGAACAAACCATATTTAAAGGATTATAGCAAATGCTTTGAACGGACTAGAGAACATTAATGCAAGATCATTATGCCCACACCAATGATTTTCCCAAAAAGACATCTTGCTGTCATTTCCCACCTCAATGTATGCGAGATGAGTTAAAAAGGTCATAGTTTCATAGGATTTCCAAATCTTTGGACACTCGCTTACGTCCACGAAGTCTATGATCCATGCTTATGCCTCACCTACACTGAATATAGAAATGATCCTGGCCCATTGAGTGTGTCTATTAGTATTGAGTTTCCAAATCCATTTGGTCAGAAGCATGGATTGCAGAATCGGCGGAATCGGTCCGATTCCGGGAAGAATTCCGTGGAATCGGTATGAATCGCCTGGAATCGGTCGATCCGACCGATTCCGTCGGAAGACCGGGTCAATTGGCCCGGTTCGATTCCCGGTTCGGAATCGAACCGGGAATCGAACCGATTCCGGCCCTTTTAGGGCCGGAATCGACCCGCGGCGGCAGAAGCTCGATCCGGCGATTCCGGCGCAATTCCCAGGCGATTCCGACCTCGATCCCAGCTGCCAGCATCGATTCCGGGCCGATTCCGTCGATTCCAGCAAGGATTCCACTGATTCCGGCGATTCCGGCGGCGATTCCGGCGATTCCAAGCAACGTCTCCAAAGGATTCCGCCGATCCAAGCTCGGATCGGCCTCGAATTAACCTCTTCTTTGATCTTTATAAGGTTTTTGGTAAGATTTCTTCGCCGAAAACTTCGTACGTCCATTCTTACACGTTTCCGACGAGTCCGAGCGTCGTTAAACGTTGTGATTTCCGACCAAACAAGTCCGTCCAAGTTTTGAACTATCCGTTTAAGTCCATTTTGCACGGGAAAAATTCCGGATATCCCGTACGTTAATTTACGACCATTTCCGGCAAATACGTAACCCTTTAAACATACCGAATGGTGTGTTACTTGGGTTGTCTGCTTCCCGAACAGCGTGTAAATCAATTTTTATGTTATCTAATCATTTTTAGTGCATTGTTTACAATTTTTGCAGATATAAGCAATGGCCGATCAAGGTGATGCAGCACCAGCACGTGCTTCCGATGTGGGATGGGAACACGGGCACATGGTAGACCCAGTCAGGAAGAGGGTACAGTGCAAATGGTGTGGGAAGGAGATGAACGGGAGGGTGTTCCGGCTGAAACAACATATTGCCGGAACAGGTGGGAATGTCAAGAAATGTGACAAGGTGCCCAGGGAGAAGAGTGAGGAGATGAGAGGCTACATGACAGGTAGAGCTTCTCAACGGGCTGTTAGGATCGAGCAGAGGGAGGAGTTGCAGGACGAGCTACTCCAGAGGAGGAGGGACCGCGATTTGCCTACCTCGAAAGGGAAAGGCAAGGGGAAGGCACCAGCTGAGCCGGAGCCAGAGAGCGAGGACGAGTCCACAGACTCCGAGCTTAGACGTGCTAGGCACGCTAGCAAGTGTGCATTTGCTGAGGAGGAGGACAGGAGGAGGGGAGCAGGAGGGTCTGGGTCCAGAGTTGACCCAACTTTGGGCCAATCAGCATCGGCTCGCCCTACCTCGAGCTGGGACCGAGAGACTGACCCCAGGAGACAGGAGTCACACCGTCGTTCTACTTCTACCAGCACTCGATTTACACCGAGTGACGAGTATTTATTTAGGAAACAGAGTGCTGGGCAGATGGGGATTAAACAGGCAATGAAAGGGGTGAAGGCAACAGGAACGGCTGCAAAGAGAGCCGTTCGCCACATTGTGAAATGGTTTTTACATACAGGTATCACTTTTTAAATTAAAATTGAAATTATGTGTTGTATTTACTTAAACTTAATTTTAACCTGATCCCAATTTTTTTTAACTTGATGTAGGCATCCCAGCACATGCAGCCACCAGCCCCTACTTCCAGACGATGGTGGATGCCGTGGGTGAGGCTGGACCGGGTTTGCAAGCCCCGGGCAGTAGACATATATACGGCGTTGGCTTAGATGAGGAGGTACAGGAGTTGAAGGAGTGGATGGATGATTTTAAGTTGGTGTGGAAGGAGAGGGGTTGCACAATTATGTGCGATGGGTGGACAGGTATCACCAAGAAGAGTATGATAAACTTCTTGGTGTACTGTTCTGAGGGGACAACATTCTTGAAGTCGGTAGATGCTTCTGGGAAGATAAAAAATGCCTACTTCCTTTTTTCTCTGATGGATACAGAGGTGGAGGAGATCGGGGAGGACAATGTGGTTCAGGTTATCACTAACAACGAACCATCATATAAGGCGGCTGGGAGGAAGTTGATGGAGAAGAGAAAGCACATGTTCTGGGTGCCCTGTGCAGCACATTCCATTGATCTCATATTAGAGGATATAGGCAAGGAGGAGGGTGTATCCACACTTGTCAGGCAGGCGCAGATGATCACATCATTTATTTATTCGCATCCCCTCCTGCTACATATCATGAGATCACACACAGGAGGGCACGATCTTGTTAGGCCCGGTCCAACTCGATTTGCTACGAATTTCATTGCGTTGGAGAGTCTACACCGGCACAGGCATGCATTGGTTAGGTTCACACAGTCCGAGGAGTATTATAACTATATGGTGGACAACCTGCATGACAAGAAAGATCAGTTGGAGATTCTTGTCAGGTCTGAGAAGCAGATCACTGACAAGAGGTTTTGGGAGAGGATTGCCTACTACTTGGCAACCATTGAGCCACTGGTAGTTGTCTTGAGGTTGGTAGACTCAGATGACAGGGACCAGATGGGCACGTTGTATGATGCCATGGACCGGGCAAAGTTGAAAATAAAAGAAAAAAATTCAGAGGTTACAAAAAGTGGTGGAAGATCATAGATGACCGATGGGACAAGACCTTGCACCACGATGTCCATACTGCAGGTAACTTGGTTAAAAAAATATTTTTGCTGAATAATTGTCTTATTCATAGTGTTAACTAATAAAATCTTGCAGGATATTTTTTGAACCCCCGCATCCAATATAGAGGACAGGTGGTGAACGATATCGAGGTGATGCGAGGTACACTTACTGTTATTCAGCGTCTGTGCCGATCTCAGCAGGACATGATAGAGACTGAGATAGAAGTAAGTTCATTCAATACCTTGGAGTATCCTTACCAGGCAACTAATATTTATTTTTATAAAATTTTCAGATGCAGAAGTATAAGATGAGGGTCGGCGTATACTCAGATGCTGATCTGAAATATTCAGTTGACAAAGTGTCACCTGGTATAGTAATAGTTTGATGAAGATTTTATTTTCTTTTCATATAAGTTATGGTAGATGATGCGTTAATTGTTTACCTTTTCTCTTCTTGTTTTTTTCTTGCAGCTGAGTGGTGGGTTCAGGTGAACACCAGGAGTGGATGGAATCCACTTGCTGTCATCGGTATCAGGATACTCGGAGAGCACCGAGTTCCTCCCATTGCTAGAGGAGCTGGAGTACATTCAACCTGATACATACGAAAAGGAGGAACAGGTTGACCTCAGACCGGCTGGAGAAGCTGGTCTTCTGTCATTACAACATGAGGCTGCGCATAAAGAACATCAAGGATCGACAGAAGATCAGCGAGGAGCGATTTGCACGATTCGCAGGTGGTCCATACAAGCAGAGGCAATCCTCCGCCACACCACCACCCGAGGAGGTGGACATGGATCAGATATTCCAGGAGGAGCATGCACTTGCCTCCTGGATAGAGAAAAGGGAAGCCAGGGATCATGCAGCTGAGTTTGATCCCGATGACCATGCATGGGCTGAAGGAGAGTTGGATGGTGTTGAAGCCGAGGAGGATGCTCCAGCTCCACCTCCATCTACTTCTCAGGCTCAGGCAGGGCCTTCTTCTGCCCCAGCATCTATGGAGCAGCCACCTGCAACTTTAGCCCCAACTCCAGCTCCAGCTCCAGTCCCAGCAGCCGCTACCCAGCCCATTCGCAGTCCGGGGAAAACGAAAACAAAAGTGACTGCACGAAAAATGAGAGGATTTGCAAAGTTGAAAAAAACTTTGGGTTCTAGACCTTCTGGTACTTCAGAGATGGCTGAAGAGGTGAAAAGAAGGAAGCTAGAGGTCAGGCGTCCTGTCAGCCCAGATGACAGCACGCAGGCTCCTTCTCACTCCTCAGGTGATGATGACGAGGAGTGCATACCAGCGACGCAGCCATCAGCAGCAGCCGAGTCTCCTGATTCACGGCATCCAAAGCCGTATTACACGCTGGATTCGGATACACATGATTCTTATATACAGGAGCCACAGTATCCAGCATTTGGCCAGGCTGACCAGCAGTGGATTACACCACTAGCTCCACCATCCTCTGCTTACGTCCCGGTCGTCCCGCAGTCCGATCCATACGACCTTGATAGCATGGCATCGGCATTATTTTCATATGGATTTGGTCCCGGACAGTATACAAGACTGAGCACGAGGGAGGAGCATCAAGCGCAGCAGGGAGAGGAGGAAGACCCATATTTATATCCTAGATTTTGGTAGTAGATTGATATGATGTAAATTTATTTTTTTTCATGATGTATCATCTCTTTGATTTTTGAATCAATGGAATTAGAATATGTACTTAACTTCAAGTCTTCAATTGGAGTTCATTAGTATTTATTCGATGTGGTCCTGTGGATGAATGCATTGGTTATTTTTAAAAAATTTTATAACTCATTTCCTATTTTTTTAGAATTTTTTTCTGAATTTTTTGAATTTTTTTGACGAAAAAAAATTCAAAAAAAAAACCGATTCCGGGCTGATCCGGAATCGATTCCCTTCCCAGGAATCGGCCGATTCCGACCGATTCCGATTCCGATTCCGATTCCAAAATCCTTGGTCAGAAGAGAGGTGTCAAACCTACATCTCCTTCCTTAGATAAGGCAACCCACTTTATATCAAAGATACAATGTATCTGGTTTCTCTGCTCATCAAGCAAGTTGATTCCCATTTCCCACAAGTTTGCACTTCTCCCTATTAATCTTAAATCATGTCACTGATAACATGATTCTTAAGTGAAAGTATTTATCAAAGTTTGGTGAGAAAAATAATAATGCGTCATCGGCAAAAAGGAGTTGGGAGACTCATTCCCTGTTTGCTCCAACTTCAATTCCACCTATCAGTCATGCTTCCTCTGCCTTAACCCACATAATACCGAGAACTTGACTAATAGTTACAAGGAGTAAAGGTGATAAAGGGTCAACCTTTTTGAGCCCTCTAGAAAAAGAAAAGAAATCAAAAGCTTTCCCATTAATGTCAACTATGAATATCGCTGTGGATATGCAACTTTTAATCCACTGTATCCGATTATCCTTGAACCCCAATAGCTGCATAATTCTAAGTAGGCATTTCCATTTGATTGTATCGTAAGCCTTCTCAAAATCCAGCTTTGATAAAATACAATCTCTGTCTGATCCTCTGATCATGAAGACATTCATGGGTACATTAGAAAATTGTTCAAAATATATCTGCTACGAACGAAGACATATTGTAAAACGTGTCAATTTATCAATATACTTACTGAGTTTATTCGCAAACACTTTTGTGATGATCTTTCAACTACAATTTAAAAGACTGATAGGCTTTGAGTCTTTGATATCCTCAACAGTTCTTTCTTGGGCTTTCTTGGGCACCAAGACTAAAGTAATAGAGACCGAGACTTTGATGCAATCCAGGTTCTTTTCAAAATCTCTAGTCAGTGCTAAAATATCTAATTTGATGATGTCACAGAAATGAGAACAAAAGCCTATAAAAAAGCCATCAAGAACAGGAGCTTTAAAAGGGTCCATCCCTTTAATGAATGCGAATAGTTTCTCTAATGCGAAATCATTGATGAAAGAATTATCTTCATTATCTTCTATTTTCTTGGTCACGTTGAAGTTAAGAAGAGGACTCCAACAAAAATCATCCTGAAAAAATGTGAATACAAGTTTGAGACCCAAAACCGATCTGCTCAATACCTTTGCATTCATCCTGTGGACTCAAGTATACAAAGTGTGTTCTTCTTTCTCATAGGAACCCAGGTGTGAAAATATCTGGTGTTTTTATCTCCCTCTTTGTTTCCATTTCATCTTGTCCCACGGACTCCATTCCTTGTAGTGTTCCTTTAATACATTCCACTCAATTCTTTACTCGTTAGAAATGGTCATTGCTGTCATTCAACCTCTCATGGTGATCAATATTTGATATCCACTCCTTCATGTTAGTCGCAGAAGTATTGAACTTCGATTTTGCCAACTTTTGTAGACATTCCTTGATACCCACCAAAACACTTGTTCACAAAATTTAATGCCGCTGAAATGAGTTACTTTCCTATTTATTCCACCACTCTTTGACTAGGTCCTTCAACTCAGGTCCCTGCACCAAGCTAACTCAAAAAAATTTATAAATGCAATCCGGAGAAAAGTAATCACATTTAATACCAATAGCACAATGATTGGATACCACCCTGGGTAAGTATAAACCATATGCAAAACCATACATCTAAAGCCAAACAATAGACAGAACTTGTCCAATTTGATTTTAGCTCTTGAGTTGAACCAAGTGAACTCAATCCCAAAATCTGAAATTTCTATCAGATCACAATAATTCACGCACTCATTAATCAATGCCATCTCCTGGGACCATGCCTCCTAGCCTGATCTCTCACCCAGTTTGAGGACCACATTGAAATCTTCAGCCACGCAGGCATCCCACGCACCACACCTGGCTGATGAAGGGTTCAATCACATGCTTGAGGGCATAGAGAGAAGAATTTTTCAGTGGAATCCACCAGTCCATAAAGATTACCAAGGTTCCACACCTTGTCATTCCCATTCTCCTTACCTATGAGGATATGCAAGCATCTGTCTTCAGGAAGCTTCTCAACTTGAAATATGCTATCATCCCATATAACAACCAATCCCCCACTTATACGGGTAGGACAAACAAAAAGTAGCCCATTCATTTTCCTCAGCTTGACTGTTGTCACCAAGCTGTGATCATCAAAGTATGTTTTAGTTTTCCTTCAAAAGGACATCCTGACTTGCAGAGATTGGCCATGTTACGCAATTCTCTAATCTTATCACTACTAGAAATACTCCTGCAATTTCAACTTATAATATTGATCATGAATAAATAATAATCTTCTTCTATGCCTTCTTTATCCTCTTGCTTTCGGTAACCATATCATTGTTTAAGATGAAGTTAAGTTCCCTACATTCTAATCAGTTGTTGCCTTTCTTACCTCCTGAAGTGTTAACCTGACAAGAAATTTTTGCTTAACATTGTCAAAGAAAACTTACGTTTTGTTCTCTGCCCAGAAAGCTCGAGACAATAATTTTCCCTTATGGCTTTAATCACATCATCACTGATTAAAGCACCCCAATATGATGGCAAGCAGATCACTCCCTTGATCAAAGTCTACTTTTCCTGCTTCATCATCATATTCACGAGACATGGATTGACTGGGTTTTCCAGCCTCCTTATCTGCCATAGCTCCTTTATTGTGTTGCAACTGATCTTGTTGGATAACATCTTCCCCTGCCTCAGGATCTGAAATGTTATCATCAGAGCAACTCCCCCTCTGACCCTATGAAAATGTAGACAGTGAATTAAACTGTTTTAAGAGCACATGCAGACGGCCCAAATTGCAGATCCTTGAACCATCAACCAGTTCACTCACAAGCATTGCCAGTTCGGACATAAGTCCTTCAGAAGATAAGCCGTTGAGTTTAACAACTTGTACCGACTAGTTGGGCTGAACCAGTCTTCATCATTGAACCAGTACGCCCAAGTTAAATGGATTTGACACCTCAGCAGCCCCACCCAACAGCTCTAATGTGGTCCGGTGAGACTCTTGTGGCTTTAATATTCCATAGTGAGTAAGAAACTGTCTGGGGATTCAAAATGGAGAAGGAAGCCAAAGCCTTCCTCAGAACACTCGAGACTTGCTCAGCACATAGACTAACAGAAAATTGTACCCCGTCGACTATGACAGGAACCAGGAGACCAGAGAAGTCCAGACTGCTTGCAACGGAAATCAAGATAGAGTATGACACTAGCCACCACAAATGCTTCCTATCAACCGATAAAACCCTCCCGCATCAGGCTAATACCTTACGGCCTGTTTGTTTAGAGTATCAAAAATGATACTATATCAATTTTGATATTGATATTTCTAGAGATTAAAATATCAATATTAAAAGTGATAGTATCTAATCTTCTTAGTGTTTGGTAATAGTATATCAATATTATAATTGATATTAGGTGTTTGGTAACCTTATATCAATATCAATATTGTAACAACATAAAGAAAGATCTTTTCTTTGCTGGAATGTTTCCTTCATTTAGATTCTTGCACAATCCTTGTTAGACTATATTGGGCGCCTCTAACATAAAAAAATGGATAGATGCAAATTTAGAAAAATCATTTGTCCCAAATCATTGTCAATCTACAAGAAGATGCATGATATCTACCTCATCAAGGAAAACAGACAAAGAAATGCAAGGTGCTTGCAGTTGTGGCTTCACTCAACCAGGCAAAATTGATCTATCAAGCTTCAAGATATGTATTGTAGGAACATTGCTTCAGTCTTTCTAGTATTGACCAGAAATTTTTTTTTTTGGAATCCTCATCCAACTCTCTGTGGTTTCTATTTATAAGCTTAGTTGCCATGGTGTTTCTTGTATACTTCATACTCTCCCCATCCACACTTTCTTTTCTAGGCAAAACTTCTCAGTCACTTGTCATATTTTGCTATATCGATGATTACATTCCATAATTTGCTTCAAACCACATACATGTGGGAGGATCGATCTTCGCCATAGCAAACTAGGATGTAGGAAGGGTCCATAATCCATCTCCACATACTAGTCCTTAGGCAGTAGTTGCAACCATTAGGATAGCATTCTTGGCATCGAGCCACTGCCAAACAAATACAACCAGGCTCTCAATGCTCATCTGAAGAGCACAACTACTTCCAACTAGGAAAGGAACTACCATTGCCATGGGCGGGGGATCCATTTCCCATAATTTCTTGGAAAAAAATCTCTAGACATATTAACTACAACAATAAAGACAAAGAATCCACCATAGATCTACAAAAACAAAGTGGGCAATGCAAAAAAAGCCTTTAATGCCCAAAATGGCTATGTTTCTATAGGTCAATGCATATGGAGCTCTGAAACCCCTATATGAGTTACCACATCAAATGCATTGTAGAAAAAGGAAGAATGTCAATGGAGCTATGATACAACCCATGCATTTGCTCCTATGGCCTGGCTAAGAAGCATTGCTTATGGTGATGCCAGTGTGACGTACCATGTCATTAAGTCATGAATCAAATCTAATGAGATTGAGACAATGGATTTTGTCAAGCCACACCCAACAAGGCCTGCCATAGCACTAGAGTCTTTCCCTACCCATGTGGCAAGAACAAAAAGGGAAAGCTCCATATACAATACTAAAGCTGAGACCTGGGGCAACCATGTAAGCTATGAGAACATAGTACTGTAAGGAATCGTCCATTATTATTTGGTGCAGCGGAAGCGACGATTCCTATGGGTTCCTTTAGAATCCGTCTCAATCAGAACCGAACGACGAAAACCGAAAACCGATCAAATCGGGTTCGAATATACCTGATAGGGATTCATATAATCCCATGGAGAGGAAGGAGATGAGCTTCTCAAGCTCTCAAAACCGTTCAAGTGTCCGGTCTCCCGCAGTATCCACACGAACTTCATCCACAGCAGGTTCTCCCTTCGCGCCGGCCTCGAGAACTCTTCCCGAACGGAGCTCCATCGACCATGGACACCTTATAGAGAGAGGAGGAGGTTGGGAGGAGGCTTGGGACGTGGTTTTCACCCTTGGCTTGATTGGGTTTGGCTGAAACCATTAGTATTTATAGAGAATTATGGAATTTTTCATAAAAACCCAAAATCTCTATAAATTACGCCCTTGCCCCTGTACTTGTGGATAAGTCCTTTTGTGTGTGACCCACTAGGCCCAATAACCTATTTGGTTGAGGCCTAAATAAAATAGAACAATTCTATTTAATTCTAATTAAATCTGTTATCCGATAACAGATTAATCGGCCTACCGATCATGAAGGGTACAAGCCACATCCCATGATCCCAAATGGCTATGGGGATAATCTCATCTCCATTGAGCCTTTCCATCATCAGTTACCACATGGATATAAACCCTCATCCATCCAATGTCCCGGTCGGAAAGGAGTACGGCATCGACCGTCAACTCCTTAGTGTACCGACTCTATAGGATCCTGTACTCGGGCCGGATCAATTGGAAAACTCCTTTTCCAATTATCCTATCTACCCTGGCCAGGGATTTAGAGTACTATCCCATAGGACATTCACTCTCACTTACCGAGAGTGGACGATCCCTTGTTGTCCGCTCAATTGCCTCCATCGGATTTTCCTTGTACCCGATCCATCGCTATATAGGACCATCTAAATTGTGATCCATAAGTCAATGGTCAAAGCACAAGTTCCACCCAACAAGGCATCTTTGGCGACTCAGGTCAAAGGTCCAACCATGTAACCGTGATGATAGAAAACCCTGATAGACAGTTCGGTAAGATACCATTCAGGGTTTCTAATTCGGTCAGTTCAGTGAACTCATTCAACTAATGAGCACCTGTATGTGTATCTCAGTGTCTCCACACTAATGACCAATGAGATCGGTCGTCCTCATCACATGAGAAGACATCACATACACTAGTCTATCCGGATCCTTGATGTCCCATCTCAAGTATCCTATGACTAGGAACATTTAGATCAAATACCTCTAGATGATCAATCTCATTATCATGATCTCATCATGATTTAATCATCATTGTATTTGATCAAGGACTTCATTATGATATTCGCTTCTAATAAGAGCTTATAATGAAGATTTGCCTAATTAATCTGAATGAGATATTTCTAGAAATGTCGAATCATATCATATATGATTGGCTTGTAGGGCATACATTTCTATCAATCTCCCACTTGCACTAAAGCCAATCACCCATCTGGTGATCTATATCGGCTCGAGGTGAAGCTCAAACACTCTTTGAGTAGCTTGCTTCGATTAGTGGATCCGCAATGTTATTAACGGTAGATACTTTATCTTTAATTATATCTCATATAAGTTGCAATCTCTACGATTGTATTGTATCGCCACGAAGTTCTAAACTTCGATGAGACACCGGCTCTACTCCATTGTTTTCTCAAAACAATGATACACTTTCAGAGAAAATTGGGACAATCCCATACCTTAGATGAGAATCTTCATCTAGACTACTTCTCAAGTAGTGTGCAACCACTATGTAAACTTGTTTACATATGTTGTAGAACTTATAGTGTTCTATCACATAGAACTCTTTCAATTTACTGCACCACCATTATTCTGACTTAATATCAAACTTATTTGATTAGAAGCTTGTGTTTGTAAAACTACAAGACTTCAAGTCTTATCCTCCATTATATAGAGATACATTCTCAGTGCTTCTTAAGTACCAAATGATATATCTCTAAACTATCCAGTGACTCTCACCTGGATCTTCTTGATGAATGCTCATAACACTTAGAGCATTAATCACATCATGTACATAGCATCATATAAATAATAAACCCTATGACAAAGGCATAAGGGCTCTATTTATGTGATCTCTTTATCTTTCAAGAAGTCTACAAAGACAACACTTTACAGAGATCAACTCCACACCACATAGGTAAGAAACCTATCTTGGAGTTCATCATGTCAAATCCTTTGACTATGATGACTACGTACATTAACTGGGCATTGATTTTTGATCTATCTCCATAGATCTCAAAACCCAAATTGTGTTTGGAGGATCAATTTGATAGCCAGGTTCACTTATGATAACACACCTACTTCATTCTTAATGAGTAGTATGTCATCAACATAAAATGTCAAGAAAGTAATAGCACTCTCACTTATCTTGTTGAATACACAAGGCTCCTCTTCGTTCTTAACGAAGTCATAAGATTTAATCTCATTAAACCTTATAAAAGATCTATGGGAAATTTTACTTTAGTCCATAAATGAACTTAATACACACTCTTCTTGGATGTTATTGGGATTTGATTCCCCATAGTTGTATCATATACACCTATTCCTCAAAATACTTTAGAGGAACACTATCTTAACATCCAATTAGCTTATCTCATAATCATAGAGTGTTACAATCAAAATCCGAATGGATTAATCCATGGAATAGGTAAAAGATCTCATCATAGTCAACCATTTGACTTCAATGATATCCTTTTCAACTATTCTCACCTTTGAAGGTATCTACCTTCTAATCCACTCCAATCTATTCTTTAGTGATCCATTTATTCCTTATGGATACTATATCCTTAGGTGGATCTATCAAGTTCTAAACTTGATTAGAATAGATAAAGTTTATATCGGATTTTATTGTGTCTTCCCATTTAATGAATCAATATCTCATATTGGTTCTATATAGATCCTAGGATCAATATCCTTATTATCTTATGCCTCAATTCATCTATCAGAGATATGTCTCACATATCTCTTAGGTAGAATGGACACAAGAAAAGACCTATCATTAGTCCTTGTGTAATTATTAACTAGCACCTTAATAGAAGTGTTATTGGGTTGTGGGACTGGAACAACTTCCATATATACCTTGCTCCCACTATCTTTCTTAAGAAGGAACTTTTCCTTTAGAAATATAGTGAGTGAGCAACACATACCCTTATACATAAGGGTCGTATATTTAATATCCAAAAGTTTCCTTTGGATATCCCACAAGCAACACTTCATAGTCTTATATTCCAACTTGTTAGAGTTATACTTCTTCACCAGGTCGGACATTCCGAAACCTTAACTTGCTTAAGGTCAAGTTTTAACCCCTTTTTTTTTCATATCCTATATGGAATAATCAGAACAGACTTAGAAGGTACCTATAAAGATCAAGTGGTTAAAATGAGTACTTAACCAAAATTAGACAAAGAGGAAATTTGCAAAGCTTGTCATTGTTCATATTATGTCTTACATAATATGACTTCTCATTTTAGCTACTCAATTAAGCTAAAATGTGTAAAGAGGTGTCCACTTAGATTCTATTATCCTTCAATTATATGTGAATTATGTACTTAAGTATTCCCCTCCTTGATCTCATCAAAGAGTTCTAATACTCTTTCCATTAGTATCTCTACTTCATTCTTAATCTCAAATAATTTCTCAAAGGTCTTAGATTTGTACTTCATAAAGTACATGTATCCATACCTAGAGTCATCATCTTTGAAATAATGAAGTAGAAATATTCTTCTTTAGCCTTACTAGATATGGGCTAACATACATCTAAATGTACGAGTTCTAATAACTCATTAACCCATTCTCCATGTCTATATAAAGCTAAAGTGTAGATTGATCTAAATCAACCCATTTCCTCTTAAAAGGAATATTCACACATAACATGAGAGCTAACATATCAAATATGATTAAACAATTCATTAAGCTCCCACCGGCAAACACTTTGCCATTCAATCTATTAGAACATCTATCATTTCCATAGCTAAGAATAAATCAACATTTATTCAAGTAGGAAATCATATAAAGTCCTTGTAGAAGGATATAATAGCAATATTAATTATTAAGACATCTCCATAAGGCTATTAAAGAATTGCACCTCCCACTAATAATGATGCAACTTTTGCACCATTTCATATGTAGGTCAATATCTTCTTTATTAAGCCTTCATTTACTTGTCATCATCTACAACTTCTTGTAGATATAAGATGCATATACGGTATCTCATACCATTAGATGCATACATAGTATCTAATATTATGATATACACATATAGTATCTAATACTATTAAGTGTATATTTAAAACAAGTAAGTGCCAATGACTTGGATACATGAAGCTTCTCAAGCTCTACCTTTGCATTATATACAAAACACTTTGTACTTCCTCTTCCACTTATCATCATCATGACAGTGTAAGAATCATGTCTTATTCTGACTTTATTATCTTGACCGCCTTCTTTTACTATTAACTCTCTCCTATTTCTATCTAATGATTTTCTTCTTACTATTGGTCTCACCAACAAGAAGTAATTAAGATGTATTGTTGTTCTAAGTTGCCCTTTAAATAGCTCATCACTATGAGCCATGATGGATCTCATATCCATCTTTCCATGTTGTCTCTACAATTTATATCTCATAGAGACTAACATCTAAGTTAAGGCAAACAATGCATCTTGTTTATGAGATAAGATCTTATCTTTCTTTCACATCATTAGATAATTTAGGAGACACCTACTTCTCAAGTAGGATAGTTAATTGGTCAACTATGAGAACAATTCTCTTAGTTCTAAACTGGTCTAAGAAGTGTGAGCAATTAAGCTATTTGGAATCTAGTATGCCATACTAATGGTGGTTTTTTTTTATCGTATTCTACAACTGAGATATAATTTTATCAATATAACATTGCAAACATTCATAAAATTAAGATATGGTCTTTTATCCTAATTTATGCTCCCACTAATTTTCGACGAATTTGCATAACCCTCATTATGCAAAGACGGGATATCACGATGAAATCCTAGTGGGGACTAAGACCCTATTAACTTTATGGTGATGACCTTGTGGTAGCACAACAAATCACCCCATACTTAATAGGTAGGCAACTATTGCCAGTTGCAACTCTTGCAACTCTTAGTCATTTAGCCTCTAGAGTTATGACCTTGTGGTAGCACAACAAGCCATATACTCTAGTTAGGTCAAATCCGCTTGTTACGTTATGAGAATGGATTCTTCACATGGCCCTTGTGGTAGCACAACAAAGCCATGCAAATGGTCCACCCCAAAGTTCGGCAAATGCCTTAGCCATGATCACCAATCCCTTGCTGAATGAGTCTTGTGGTAGCACAACAAACCCATCCAATCTAAGATTGGCTCATCAAGACCATAACAACGGAAGGCTACGTGAGTCATTCTTAATGTCACACGTTTATCAACCTAATTATGACAAGGAGGGATTTTATTTTAGTCTCATCAATAATATGTGCTAAGTATATATAATACCTTTGAAATATCATATATCTAAGGTATAACCAGTAGCACACATCCACATATCAAATATGCACAAAATCAGGTGATCATGGACTTAACCCTAAGCATGCACCTAAAGCACCCCTATAGGTGCAAATCCTTGCTTCAGATGCTTGAGTTGGCATGCTCCCACTTCATAAGGGTGCTTCTCCAAGTGGTCCCACTCTCCAACCTTCCACGAACCGGCTTCTAACTCTTACAAGCGGCTTAAGGGTATGCAGACCCCACAAATGTACATAACTCAATAAGAAACCTTGGTTTTAACCAAGGGGAGTACATTAATGGAGGGAGGTAGAATGTACAATCAGATTGTATAGAGAGAGAGGAGGCACACGCATGCCTCATTTAATAACATAACCAACATAATTAAAAGCAATCACAAGCCAATCACAATTAAGTCCATGATCACCACCATACACACACTAACATTCATCACATGAACATAGAGCGCATACGTGATAATTATATGAGATATATCATATATATCAACATAAAATTATATATAATTTATTTTGAAATTCTCAATTTCATGCATGTCGAATTTTTCATGAAATAAATAACATGAAAATAACATGACAATAACATATAAACAATTTATATGAAATGAACATATAAAACTAAACTATTTAGAACATTCATGCATTCCCAATACTGTGCAAGGTCATAAATTAATGTCTCAATTTATATTCTGTAAAATATTATTTTACAGAATTAATTAAGGCACTAATAATTTAAGTTAAACCTTTAAAACAATTTTAAAGTTTAACCAAGAGTGAATCTATGTAAATAGAACTAAACATCATCTAACATGTCATTAAACACTTTAAAACATGTTAAATAATATTATATAATTTTTCAGAATTTTTCAGGATTTTTCTGGCATTTTTTCGGATTTTTCTATGCTTTTAAACAATTTAAAAACATTTAAAAATAAAACTGGCGCATTGCGCCGCGTACGGTGTGCGCCGCGCTGCGCCGCGTGTGCTGGCGCATTGCGCCCCGCGGCGTCTGCGCCGCCGGTGCGCCGCGGGCCCGGTCAAACCGGGTTTGACCCGGATCCGGATCCGGTTCGGATCCTTCTTCTCCGCCCGATAAGAAGGGGCGGTGCACTGTTCATCCGGAGGAGAGTTAATCTCATTAACTCGGGCATATCTCCTTATACCGGACTCCGAAAAATCTGGAAAAATATTCGTTGGAATCCTTATCAAATAAGGAATCCAAAACAGTCGGCCTCATATCCAGGAAAAATCGCATTCGTCCGGAAAATGAGGAAGAAGAGGCGGCGATCACCCAAATTCCGTAGCAGAAATCTCTATTTTGCAACGAGGATAACTCCTTATCCAGGAAGACAAATATTCTTCAAAAATACACTTTAGAATCCTCATCATATGACGTTTCCAAATATGTATATATCCCTTCAGAGAAAAATTCTCTATCAACGGGAAATCAGGAAGAAACAAGTCGGCGCCGCCAGATTCCGCAGAACCCTAGTTCGTCGGAAAACTCAAAAATTCTCATCCTCCGCCGTCGTTCAAAGCTGGATATCAAAGGTAAAGGCTAGGCAATCATATTACCCATCTCCTAAACCCTTTTCAAGCCTCAATTTCTTCTATGGACGGAGATTTCACAAAATCCCCAAATCCGGGTGTTGGTTCGGGCATGACAGAAACACCAACTTTTGAGGCTTCTCCCGAACACTAAAGAGATCCAAACTTCAAAAGGTTTGCGGCGTTGGAAAGCCCTATATCACGAGATTCTACCAAGGCCAACCAATCTTTTATTTGAGTCATACACAGAATATGGTGGCCTCGTCAAAACAGACGTTTGCACAGATTCGGGAACACATAAATAACATGAAACAATGTCGATTCGACGTCGGTTTCGACCGAGACTTGAACCGGGCTCTGATACCACTGTAAGGAATCGTCCATTAAAATTTGGTGCAGCGGAAGCGACGATTCCTATGGGTTCCTTTAGAATCCGTCTCAATCAGAACCGAACGACGAAAACCGAAAACCGATCAAATCGGGTTCGAATATACCTGATAGGGATTCATATAATCCCATGGAGAGGAAGGAGATGAGCTTCTCAAGCTCTCAAAACCGTTCAAGTGTCCGGTCTCCCGCAGTATCCACACGAACTTCATCCACAGCAGGTTCTCCCTTCGCGCCGGCCTCGAGAACTCTTCCCGAACGGAGCTCCATCGACCATGGACACCTTATAGAGAGAGGAGGAGGTTGGGAGGAGGCTTGGGACGTGGTTTTCACCCTTGGCTTGATTGGGTTTGGCTGAAACCATTAGTATTTATAGAGAATTATGGAATTTTTCATAAAAACCCAAAATCTCTATAAATTACGCCCTTGCCCCTGTACTTGTGGATAAGTCCTTTTGTGTGTGACCCACTAGGCCCAATAACCTATTTGGTTGAGGCCTAAATAAAATAGAACAATTCTATTTAATTCTAATTAAATACGTTATCCGATAATGATTAATCGGCCTACCGATCATGAAGGGTACAAGCCACATCCCATGATCCCAAATGGCTATGGGGATAATCTCATCTCCATTGAGCCTTTCCATCATCAGTTACCACATGGATATAAACCCTCATCCATCCAATGTCCCGGTCGGAAAGGAGTACGGCATCGACTGTCAACTCCTTAGTGTACCGACTCTATAGGATCATGTACTCGGAATTGGATCAATTGGAAAACTCCTTTTCCAATTATCCTATCTACCCTGGCCAGGGATTTAGAGTACTATCCCATAGGACATTCACTCTCACTTACCGAGAGTGGACGATCCCTTGTTGTCCGCTCAGTTGCCTCCATCGGATTTTCCTTGTACCCGATCCATCGCTATATAGGACCATCTAAATTGTGATCCATAAGTCAATGGTCAAAGCACAAGTTCCACCCAACAAGGCATCTTTGGCGACTCAGGTCAAAGGTCCAACCATGTAACCGTGATGATAGAAAACCCTGATAGACAGTTCGGTAAGATACCATTCAGGGTTTCTAATTCGGTCAGTTAAGTGAACTCATTCAACTAATGAGCACCTGTATGTGTATCTCGGTGTCTCCACACTAATAACCAATGAGATCGGTCGTCCTCATCACATGAGAAGACATCACATACACTAGTCTATCCGGATCCTTGATGTCCCGTCTCAAGTATCCTATGACTAGGAACATTTAGATCAAATACCTCTAGATGATCAATCTCATTATCATGATCTCATCATGATTTAATCATCATTGTATTTGATCAAGGACTTCATTATGATATTCGCTTCTAATAAGAGCTTATAATGAAGATTTGCCTAATTAATCTGAATGAGATATTTCTAGAAATGTCGAATCATATCATATATGATTGGCTTGTAGGGCATACATTTCTATCAAGTACCACTTCACCTATGTGAATATGAAAGGTATGACAACAATAGATCCTATGGCAAACAAAGCATAGCCTAAGTATGCCAACCATTCGGGGATGCTCTCTCGAATGAATGCTTTATTTCTTTAGAGACTAGCAAGTTTTTGATCAATTTGATCTAACAAAATGGTTAACAACAGTTCTTAGATAAGATTGTGAACTGCTCCAAAAAGAAGACACAGGCTCACAAGGTGGGAATAGATCATCCCAGCTCCAACACATGCAGGCTAAAATTGAAGAGCCTGATAAAATTCATCCTATATGATCAATTAGTTGAAAATGTAGCTTAATGTCCAAAGAAACAAGCTACAAGGATGGCAATACATTCTTTCTTAGTTAATTCGAAGGAAAAACCGGAAAGGGAGCAAATGGTCTACCATTTCCAGAGAAAAACCACTGAAATGAGCTCCATAAGAAACTAAGGGTGAACATCTTAGAAAATGCACGCACTTGATTGCCAAAAAAAAGGTTTGCATCAATTTTTTCATAAACAAAAGTCTTTATATCTAAAAAACAATAAACAAAGAAATACCTAGCTAGTTCACAGGATTGCTCTGTAATCACACATTTATCATTTTGCATCATGAACTCTTCTACGGACTGACACCAGAAAGCCATTAAATCAGACTCCTCATTGAGGCATTTAAAGAGAGAGGACGACTTTATAGATGATCATTGGCTCTCACAATTCCAAGATGAAACTGACCATAAATATGCAAAAACATTACTAGAAAACGAAAAGGCATCAGGAACACAATCACGAAACATCAGGCCGCAAAAGGCAGCGCAAATATTAACCCCTGGAAACAATGCGGCACCGCGCAGCGCAGAGGCATCCCCAATTAGGAGCGTGAGAATCCATCCCCGATCAGGAGTGTGAGAATCCCGAACAGGAAGGTAAAGAAGGAGGCAGCCAGAAGCAAAGCGACGAGGCAACAGCCGCGTAAAGGAAGGAGCATCAGCGGGTGCGTTTTCTCAGCATCGCGCCCCCTCCTCTCGATCGCCTCCTCACCCCACCCTCCGCAACTATCATCAGCTTGTTGTCTTCCATTCGCACGAGATTAAAGCATTTCGGGCTTCTTAGAAATCGTATTCCACAAAGCACCGCAATAGCGAGCTCGGAGGTTCAGCTACAGAGAGTGGCCAAGGAGGGGAGCTTCGATCGTCGAGAGTCAGGTGTGGAGATGAGCTTCAAATGCGAAGAGTCGGCTGTGGAGAGTCACCTGGAGAGGAGCTTCCATGGTGGAGAGTCGGCCAGAGAAGATAAGCTTCAAACTTGGAGAGTTGACCGTGGAGAGGAGCTCGGGAGAGTTGCTGCAACGGGAGGACATGTATCACTTTCAATACAGGTCCAGGCCTGTATTGAAAACGTTGGGTCTTTGTACTATCAATTTTAATATTAAAACTGATATCCAAACATCTTTTCATCACCTCTATGAGTATCAATATCAAAATTGTTATCAATATTGGGCCTTAATAGCGTTACCAAACAGGGCATTAGATAGAGAAGAAATAGTCCAATAACTTACCGGAAGACCATGAACCCGGAATCTCAACTGACGTCATTCCCCTGAACTAATATCCTCTGAGCAACCTCCTTTCAAGACTTCTTGCCCCCCTCTCCACACTATGTCAGTTATTGAACGAGTTATTCCGCACCACAAAACCTCCTTCACGCGAAGAACCAATCCACCAAGAATGCATTTCACACCAATTCCTTCTCAGGAAATAATTAAGCAAATCCTTTTTCACCTTAAGGCTCCCCAAGCCTTCAATGTTGCATTCCTTAAGCCAGGTGTGCTCCTGCATTTTTTGTGGATAGTAGGTAGGCAACCCCGCAGTAGGCTAGTGAAGACGTATGAACAAGATGAGTGTCGGGCCGATGATGCTTTTTGGCTGGAACCTTCGAACATGGACATCCCCGCTCACAATGTCCAACACCCCAACATCGAAGACCGTTTAGGCTATCCACATGAATGTGATCCTTACTGAAGCATCTTCCATATTTCCATCTTCTACCTCTCACCCCTTCCACCATGACATCCCCAAAAGATCTCCAAGGTGCTTGGTCTTCCCCCACAACAAGAATGTCCATCCCTACAAGGTGGGCTCCGGACCGTCATGATTGCTAGGGAGGTGTTGTAGGCTTGTAGCCATCCCCTATGATACACCTGGCAAGAGATTCACCATGAGAAAAAGAATGTTGGATGACACCAGAAACACTACCCGGAATCACCCTTCCATATCCCTGGACATGGACCCAAACTCCAACGAAGCCTTCCATGTATCTCCAATGTCACCGCACCGGGCCCCCTCCCTTCTCCCCTCATTGATCTAACACAAAAGTCATACCCACCTTCTTTTACTTTAGTGTTCTTTACGTAACTTAGAAAATTTAGCTTTTGTGTTTGAATTTCTCCTTTATTAAGTTAGTTGGAACTTTAATATTAGAGGGAGATAAAATTTTAAATTCTCTTAGATATACAATGTATTTTGCACTTGGAGGAAATGAAGAAAGATTGAGTTTTGAGAAAGAGTAAGATGCTCTTTAGTCGTTATGCTATACAAAGAAAATTGCTAGACACATTACCATCACCATGTGAAGGAAAACCTGTGAGGGACATTACCATCGCCACATATCCCCATCACTCCTCCTTTCTTCTCCTTTCATGCCACGTAACACTCCGAGTCCACACCTTTTTCCCCTTCCCCACCTGCCCCACTTTGCCCCCCCCTCTCTTCTCCCTTTCCTTGACACATTGTGCCTACATCACCTTTATTCCCCTACACCCATTGTCCTCTTTTAAGCTAACTCATCCACCTGCCAATCGGGTCGACCTTTAGGTTGTGCAACCCAAAACTAGGTTGTCAAACAGTCATATAACTATTAGAGAGGCTTCTAAAGCCCCCCATGAACCAAGGGTCTCCTCTCCCCCCACCTTCTCCTCACCTCTCTATTCTCTTGGAGATCAATTCTAACTTCCATTTTTGTTTCTTACATACTTGAGATTAGTTTCTTTTGACATTAATTAATAATTCATTACTTAATTAAGTTAGCAACATTTTTAGCGATTCGTTTTAACTTTGTTTTGTATTAAGTTAAAATTTCATTTATTTTTTACTTACAATTACTTAATAATTTTGTTTAACAATTAGTTTAAACTTGTTTAAACATTCATTATATACCTATTTCACTTTATTCAATATACCTTCTCTGAGCCATGACACATAAACTTCTTACACAACCCAAAATGATTGAACTTGGTTATGTTGAAACTTGATGTTCATGACGGAGAAAAAAGTGGCAATATAAATATTATGAGAAATGATGTACAAGGGTATTTTCCAGTTAAAATATCATCTTACCGAGATGAAGGACAACGTGCTTCCGTACACACAGACTCCATCAGAGAAAAGAGCATAATTTTGTAAACATTTACAAGTGATGGATCAAGAGAAAAGAACTTCGAAACAGTAAAAGGAAACTACTCGAGGAGAAATTTTCAAACATACTAGGCATTTAGTCCACATATAGAAGGCTTCGATGTTGATATGTTGTCATTATTCATGTAATTCATATCAATGTCACATGTAGATCAATACTTAACGATTGTTATTAAAAATATATAACTTGTTTCAAGTAAGGGAGACAAGCCGCAAGTCATTTGTGAACAAAGACATGCATCGGCGCACTAGTTGATACATGGGTCAAGGCTTGGACAGTAAGAGAGGACAAGGAAGTGGAAGTGAGCAAGGAAGTAAGAGAAGGTCCAACAATCGAAAAGAGAAAGGAGATTCACAATTTCACACGAGACAACAACACAACAATAGGACCTGTAGATCCTGTGATTATCTTTCGACAGCAACGGCAATCACATTAGCAATGAAAAAACTAAAGCTTTGTAAAGAGAAGATCAAGCAGACAACGTCAAGATAGTTCTTCCACTACAGAATAACAACAAACACTACAAAGGGACTATACTATGAGAGCATGATTGACACAATCACTGACATTGAGAGGGGCGTACTTGGACCAAACCTGAAAGAGATATACAACATTTATTTTTCAATGGAAGTAGAAGATATCAAGAAATACGTTAACTCATTTGAACATATTTAGGCGAAAAGAGAATGCACGTTAATGATGGAAAGTTGAACCAGTTAGTACACTCCACCTAATCTTCATCTCTTTCGACTTTACAACTTAGGCTTACACGTTATCTTTTCTTTAATAGATATAACAATGAGAATGATGAACAACTTCCTAGTGTATAATTAAGTCGGTACCACCTTTTAAAAGTTCGTAGACGCATCGGGTAAGGGAAAGAACAATTATTACCTTTTTGAATTAATCGATAGAGTTGTCAAAGAGATATGAGAGGATTGAATTGTCCAAATAGTAATAAACAATGTGGTCGTATATAAAGCCATCAAACAAATGTTGATGGTCAAGAGACCACGCCTATATCGGTCACTAAGATCCTCCCACTCAATAGACTTGATACTAGAAAATATATATAATGATTCTCAAATTGATAGGATAGTTAAATTGGCCCAATCCATATCATATTTTATTTACAACCATAACTTCATCCTCAACCTAATGATATAACATATAAAAAGTTGAGAGCTCCTATGGCCTGAGATAACCTAGTTTGCTTCTCACAATATTTTTCTAAAGAGTTTAATGCAATAGAGACATTCATTTTACTTGATCTCCTGTTTTGCCTCGAGTGGTCCTTCTAGGGTCTCTCCGTAAGCTTCCCATTTTCCGGTTTTGTCCTTGCAATCCCATCGACTTAGGTGGTGTTTGATTAGACTTAATCGGAATATCTAACCTCTTAATTTCACCTCTAATATCTTAACATGTGGTAAAAAAAGTACTTAACTTTATTAAGATATAAGTGATAAGAATGTTTGATAAAACATCTATATCAATTTCTAATTAGACTAATTTCACATTAAATTTTTGGAACACATGTGCACGTGTTCATAGAAATATAAAATTTTAAAAATTCGAACGTAACATTTAAAATTTATTATATAACAAGTCAAAAAATATTTTAATAAATTTTAACAAGTCACTTATAAGTGATTTCTATTGTTAAGATTCAAAATTTTAACAAGTCACTCTTATTATTGAAAATCTTAACTCTTAATTTTATGTCTAATTTCTTAATGAATGAAAAAAATACTGAATTTAATTAAGATATAAGTGATTTCTATTGTTTGATAAAAAAATTTGAATGAACACTTAATCTTAATTTAATTTGAATTAATAAATAAAATAAAATAAGCAAGACTTTTATTGTCAGGCGAGTCTTAAAAATCGCTGAAATTGTTGAAATTTTATTTTTTATACAATTAAATAAAATACAGCATTGTAATTACGAACACCTGAGCACACACCGTCTCACCACTCACCGTCGAATGGTCATAGTTTTTCTCGGAAAATAAAAAAGCGAGTATGCAGATCCGAGCGAATAAGATGTTTTTAAGAGTTTAGACATACATTCAGACGTACGTTAAGATACTTTATCAAACAAGAAAAAAAATCTAACCTCTGACCGAATCAGAGGTTAGAGTTTCAATCAGCCGAATCAAACAGTGCCTTAATCTGCCGATATCGTCTCTCTCTTCATTCGACCCAATCGGTGCTGCAGCTTCCTCTCTCCCTCGCGATGGCGAAACCCTAGTTTCCTCTTCTCCCGCTCCGATCTCCCTCTCTAGTAGTCTTCTCCGGTGGTTCCTTTTGGAGAAAAAGATTTCTCATCCTCTGATCTATCTTTTTCCCATTTATTTGAGCACCGTTGAACCGATTCTATTAGATTTCAAGCAACCGAAGTTGCTGTTGGAGTGTTCTTCCACGAATCTCCTGGATGCTACTTCCTACTACTTTTGAAGGAAGGTTCTACGGCTAAAATCATGGTTTACGATGTCTATCACTTGGAATATTCTCTTTCATTGTTAGATCCGAAAAAGGGGCTCTCCTAAGTAGTTGCTGGTGCCGGATCTGTTCAACTTCAGTACGTTCAACTCCTGCAAATGGATTTTCTCTATAATCTAACCATTTTCTAACGACACAATGGTAAATACTAACCTACGATGCCATCTCCAAGCTTCTCGTTCGTAGATCTGGTGACGTGGTTGTTATTTGAGAGGTTGAATGTTATTTTATCAGTCGTTTATTGAAATATCACGGATCTTATGAGAAATCGTCTTAGCTTCTCTTGAGAGTTGCCCGAATCTAAGTTTTGAAGGTAGCGTCAACTGTTAAGTGATAATTCCGGTTTATTTTCTTACTACTTGGTGAAACTTACAACAAAATTCGCCTACATATCTGAATCCGCCAATTAATTTCTATCTAAAGACTGGTCCATTTTCAGTCCTGTGCTTGTTCCAATACCAAAACAGAGACTTCGAGACACTGTTGAGACATTACAGTTTGTTGAATCATTTCAACTAAATGATAAAGACGACAAGTCCAACTTCCAATCCTTTTTGAGATTGAGTTTTATCCAAATTTGAATTGCTCGAATATGATGAAACGTGTTCAAAATTTATGCTGAATTCCCTAGTCTGGTTGTTCAAACAAATTCTGAGTATCCACCAAATCATTGTTAAAGTTGCTATGAATTATATGAGCAACTAACATCTGTTGAGATGGTATTCTTTATACTGTCAGTGATATGAATGATAGCCAGCCTTGACTGGTTAATGTTCGCGATGAATAGTTAAATGAAAATGATGAATGAAATCTTCAGAAGTACCCTGGTGACTTTAAAATGAAGATGCCAGTACTCGTTTGATTGCAATTACTTGCTGATGAATTTCTCTTTAAAGATTTCATCTGATTCAAATGGCCATGATGAATCGCTGAGCCTATTCCTTGGAGAACACATTCATTTGAGTGACAATACTGGGCTCTTGTTCTCCTTCATTTAATTACACTCCAGGTTATTGTTACATACCAGAGGATACTGTGTCATAGAGTCGCATAACTGAAAATTTGGATTTTTCTCACCCTTTAAAGTGAAAGTATTCCTGGTGGCCCTGTTTTTCTTCAAGTTGACTTCCTGTTCTTCTATTATACTATCTCATAATGCCACGCTCTGAGAGCACATAGGTCCTAGCTACTTTAATTATGTTGTTAGAATCAGAATGAATGGCCTATTGTCTTGAGCTACATTTATCTGATTGGATTAATTGTTGAATTGTTTGGTTGGTGTGGTTACTGCTTACAACATTTGCATGTTATAAATTTCTTGAAGTCTTCCTTGAGTGGAACAGATTCTTGATCCTTGGTCCAATTTCTAGTGATAATTGATTTCTTTCTCCTTGCTTGCTGTTTCCTTCAAAATTTCTGGATTGAAGCTCTGTTAAATTCTTTCATGTGCATTAATTTAGTTAATTCTCTAAGTCTAGGTCCTTGTTCCCCATCAGGTTTAAGTCAATGACAGTCATGCCAGCTCCGGTTCAGCCACCAGTGGTTCAGCCTGGTTCTTGGTGGCCCAGCCCAGTTCAGTCTGGTTTACGACCAGTTTGGTCCTGTTTAAGCCAGTTTGACCCTGTTCAAGGCCTCTCAGGTTGGTTCAGCCCGGTTCTCCATGGTTCAGGCTGGTTCAAGGTGGTCCAGAGCCAGTTTAGCACCCTTCAAGCCAGTTCAGGGCATTCCAGGTCAGTTCAGCTTGGTTCAGGCCTCATTCGCCCTGATTCTGGCCAGATCAGTGAGTTTTCGGACCAGTTCAAGTCTGGTTAGCTCCAATTCGGTCTGATCGGGTTTATGGCAGCATTTTGGTGACTTGTTTGGGCCTGTTTGCACACATACAAATGACAATTTCCTCTCTGTCATGCATCAAAAGACCTCAACTTTGTCTGGGAAGCAGAGGAATGTTGACAACCCCACAGAGGTTCTCTTATGAACTTTTAAGTTCAAGTTTTGACCATAGGAGAGCTACAAATGTATTGTCAAAAGCTTTTTTGATGGCAAGGCATTAAGATTAAGTATCCATGTCACAGCGCAGGTTGACTTCTAATCGAAATGCTCACAAGAGGGTAGACACTGAGATTGGATTAGATATTGATTAAGACCAAATAGCCACAAATCTTGATGTTCTTGCATTTCACTTGTCTGACATTAATTTCATCTCATGTCTCATAATTTTTTAAGATGACCAGGAAGGCACGGTACATTTGATAACAAAATCAAAGATTATGAATTTCATAGCAAGATTGAAGACATCATCTCAAATAAGGAATAAGTAAAAAGAATAAAGACAGTCCACACAAAACATTATGATAAACAAGTTTTACAAGTTCCAGACGCCTAAATTAATCAACTTGTCTTCAAAGAGTGAATCTTATCATAAGTCAGCAGTTACTTTCATTTAGAGCCAGAGAACTGTTCAGAGCAGCTTATCCCATCTGACTGGGACACCTCTACACAAAAGTTGTATAATTAAGTGCATGGCAAATTCACGTGTTCCCAATTACTAAAGTAAATCAGGCATAATTATAACAATTTGGTGTTGTGATGTAACCTCAAAAATAACATTTAAAACTTTGGAAATTCATTTTCTATTTGGATTTCTTTGATTTAGATCTTAGTATTGACTTCTTAAGAAAATAGATGATATCCCATAAAAGTAGTAGCTAGGTCCATGATATGTATAAAAATATAGGTTGAGGATGTTAGGTTCCTTGAAAATTGATTTTTGACCTCTCCCCATCGGATGGTGCAAAGATCCGATGTTAATTACATCGAGAATGTTTGAATACCCATGATTATCCGCCAGAACGATCCATAGAATAGAAGACATGCATCTACAAAAAATAAACACACCCATACACAAGAGAAACAACCTCATGAATTTGATAGAATGCAAACACCTAATGTGTTTTAGTTTGGTTTTGTTTAAATTGGATTGGTTTGATTTTGATTTGAATTAGTTTGATTTGACTGATTAAATTTTTTGGTTGAAATTTGGATTTGATGTGAGTTTTAATCTGATTTGAATTAAATTTGTTTGAATTGATTTAATTTGAATTTGTTTTATGTGATTTGATTTGAGTGGAATCTGTTTTGTTAAACTATTCTGAATCTAGTTTGGTTTGAGAAATCGAATTTGGATTTGTTTGGGAAATTTGATTTCTTATGAAATGGGACCCTTATCTTTGACATTATTTGAGATTGGTTTGAATTTTTCTTTATGTTCTGTTTATGATCTTGTCCAAGATTTTTGCTTTTAAATGAATGACATTTGGATTGGATTTTATGTTGGTTGGAGTTTGTTGGTAATCGCTTTTAGAATTGAGAGTTCATTTGAATTTGATATTATCACGTTTTGCTTGATTTAGGTTCATTTTTATGGATTTGATTGAATTTATGGTCTGTTGTGGTTTGAGCCTAATGTTTCAGACCATGATTTTCACGTGTACTCTCAGTTCTTAATGACTCTTCCTTTTGCTTGATGATGGTATTTTCATATTTGATCGTGCCCATTCTCCAGATTTTTTTTCAAATTAAGAGTTTCAATTCCCTCTGGTTCTGATAAATTTCAAAGCTTCCTAAATTTCCAGATTCCTGATTCTTCTGTGTTTTTCTTTCAGTTTCAGATTCTCTGAGGTTTCCAGCACCGGATTAATACTTAAACCTGCCATTTTGTCAAGTTTTAGAAAAAGCCCCATTATTGGTCTAAGTTCGGATTGTTATTGGGTCTACCAGCAGCTACCCTTAAGTCGGCAAGAGTCTACTGATAGACAAATTTTTATAAACTCTCAGTAGTTCAGATTTCTCAAACCACAGTACCTTGCAGATTTCTATAATTAGATCTTTGTGATTACAGCAAAATTGCTGCCGGTCAAGATGTTGGCTCTGAAAGTTTTTCTTCTCTCTTCTTTTTTTTAAAATCAGAGATGTGTATGTTGGCAGACTTTATTTTGTTTTAAGTTTTATTAAATCTTAATATTTTGGATTCTCACTTGGTTTATTTTTTGTGCATTCCATCGACTCATTGACTTGTCTCTGCTCCTCGCAACATTTCAATGTGAACTGAACATGAAAGCTTCTCATTATTTTGCTCATTCTGAGACATGGTTTTTCACATTTTGAACGACATGAAATCAGACTCACTTGAATCCTTGATGGACATGAGTTATGCCTTGACTGATTTGGGATAGAAAATACCCAGCCTTTGATAGGTAGGGCTGTAAACGGATCGAGATAAAATACGGATCCGAATAAGCGGATATTATCCATTTAAGTTGCTCCGTCGGATAGTATTTTCGAATTCGGATAATATCCGAAATTTAAATGGAGTGGGATTCGGAATCACTAGATCCGCTCCGGTTAAGATCCGATTCGAACGGAGCCATTGGATATAAGAACCAACGGTCCTCTTTATACCATATCTTATACATCTATTTGTCTCACCCTGAAATCCCTAGTCCCCCCGATTCCCCATCCCGCATCAGCGCATACAGGCAGAGCCGACATCCTGAGCAGGCGAGGCGACCACGAGGCACGAGCAGCGCATCTCTCCCAGCGACGGCGACCCTCCCGACAACGGCGACTCGGTGAAGGTGAACATCCCCTCTCTTTGGGATCGGGTCCCAACTCGCCCCCGTTCCGAACTCTTCCAAAAGAAGGCACGGGTATGAGGTCATCGGCCGACTTACGATGATTCACTCGTTATTTAAATGAATATTCTAATATTTTAAATTTTAAATATTTTAGATATTATAAGTCAAATAAATTTTAAATTTGAAATGAATATTCTAATATTTACTTCGAAATGGTAATTAAAATTTATTCGACTAATATATTTAATAATATACAAATATATAAAAATAAAAATAAAATTTTATTATATATTTATTAACGTTAATTTAGCATGTTAATATATGATATAAAATAGTTAATTATATTTTTAAATATATAATTTTTTATATTATCAAAATTTAATTAATCTTAAAGGGAGCGGAACAAATATTTTTATTTACGCTATGGTTCTCACCTGGGGGCGCAATGCGCCAACGGAGTAGAACCGCCTTAAAAAGATTGGATCTTTTTCTTTGTACTTTAATTGCAAGATAAGGATGTAATTTAGATAAACTCCGAAAAGCTAACGAGTAACATCGGTGGCGATTAATTTTAACCGACCACACCTCCGCCGGACGTCGGCGATGTTTGAAGCAAACGGGTCGTGTCTGGTAGGCCGGGCCCGCTCGCCGCCGCCCACCCGATATCTGGCTGCCGAACCGGAGCCAGCCGATCTTACCCGCAAACATTTTACACTCAGAGAACGTCCATGATGGGCTTTCAAACGGGCCAATGGGCCAGCCCGCTAACTGATATAAGATGGATTTTTGGATTGAATTATTTATTTTAATGAACTGGGACCTGTTATTCTTTATTTTTCCAAACCGACGTAGTTTAGGGGTTATATCCCCGGTCCCGTACCCGGATTTATTCCGCTGTGTGTTAGGAAATCCGGGGCGTGACAGGTTGGTATCAGAGCAATAACCCAGCCGGAAGGTCTATTTTGACTTGCCTGGGTGTAGGATGTCGGTTTGGATGGCAATGAGTCGATAATTTGATATGGATCATTAGATTGGGTATAGAGGATAGAATTAGTTATTAAATGAGGAATAGGCGATTAGATTTGTGGATAGGAGATAGATAGTCAGAAAGATAGATATGGTGGATAGGCAGATAGATAGATAGATAGATTGGTAGATAGGTGGATTGGCGGGTAAATAGATGGAAGGGTAGACAGATAGATGGATAGATCGATTAGATGAATCATGGGTAGATAAGATAATGTAGAGAAGGGATTGACAAACTGACTAGATAGATAGAATGATGATTATCCTAGGTAGGTAGATGGATCAAATAGATATTTGGATAGGTAGATTAGAAATAAGATAGAAGAAAAGTAGATTAGATAGAGAGAGTATAGATATTCTTATATTCACCATTTTCTAAGAAATTTGGATTAGAAATTTCGAGGACAAAATTTTTGTGAGGAGGGAAGAATGTAATATCCGGTTAATTTAAAAAAAATTTATTAAAAAAGAAACCCTCTCTCCCTCCACCGCCCTTCCCTCCACCGTCTCTCTCTCTCTCTCTCCAGAACCTTCCTCGCCACCGCCTCTCCGTTACCGCGAACCGCCTTTCCCGTCCCGTTTTCTTCCACCGTACGCCGCCTTGCCGCCTCACCGCCTCGATCCGCCATCGTCAACGCCGTCGCCACTGTCCCCCTTGGTCCGGCTCCTCTTCTTCTCTGCTTCTTCTTCATCGTCTTCTTCCGCCATCACGGGTGTCGCCAAGGGCCGCCACCGGCGTAGTCACCGTCATTGTTAACCCCCGCTGCTATCGTCTCCCCCTCTCTCTTTCCCCTCCGGCGTCGCGGCTGGTGCCGCACCCCCGCCGCTCCTCTTCTTCTTCTTCTTCTTCCGCCCTCGCGGCGTTGCGAGGGCCACCGTCGACCGCCGCTGCCGCCGCCGCACTTCCTCCCCCGTCGCGCGCCCCTCCTTCCTCTCTTCCTCTTCTTCTTCTCCTTCTTCTTCCTCCCCCCTCTCCTCCTGCCGTCGCCGACGCCGACGCCTCCACCGCCGTTGCCCTCCTTCTTCTTCTCCTTCTTCCTTCCCCCTCCGACCGTCGCGGCCGGCACCGCGCCGCTCTCTCTCCCTCTCGCACCCCCTGCTCCTCTTCTTTTTCTTCCGCCGTCGATGCCGTCGCCGTCGCCCCCGCCTCCGTCTCGCGATCCCCTCTCCCGTTCTCTCTCTCTTCCCTCTCCCGCGCCCTCGCGATCTCTCCCTCTCTCCCGTCTCTTCTCTCTCCCTCCCCTCTCGACTTAACCGCGCAGCGCTGCACCGCCGAGGGGGACGGCGCAAACGCCCCCCCCCCCACGCGCTCTCTCTCTCTCTTCCCTGCCTCTCTCTCTCCTCCCCCCTCCCCACGTGCTCTCTCCCTCTCACGCTCTCTCTTCTCTCTCCCTCTGTCCGCTGCTCTCTATCTCACTCTCTCTCATTTATCTCTCTCTCTCTCTCTCTCTCTCTCTCTCTCTCTCTCTCTCTCCTTTGCCTCACGCGCCCTGCGCGAACCCGTACGTGCGGGCGTCGGCCGACTCAGTGCGGCTTGTGCGCCAACGGCATGCCGTCATAACCCGACGGTGCTATGTGCCGCCGTCTCCCTCCTTCGCCTCCGTGTGCGCTGTCCCGTACGCATCCACCTGAACCGTCGTCGCACCATCACCGTTGTCGTGCCAAGCTCCTAGCCGCGTCGCCTTGACGTTGCCGTGTGCCTGCAGCCGTTGCTGGCGCCATTTTCCCGTTGATCCATCAAGGTCAGTCTCGGTATTTCTAGATTCTATTTTATTTTGAGATATTTAGATATATTCACAATTTATTAATTATTGATATCTTTCTAGTTTGTCATCGTCGTCTGTTGCTACCGTTCCATGATCATCATCCAGTCAGCTCCTTTTGGACTTGGGTTAATGGTTATCAACATTGAGGTAGGCATCCCAACTTATCCTTAGCACATGATATTGTAATTAATGTGTTAAAAATATGTTTAATAGATAAATAGTTAGAAAATAGTGAATAAATGATGATTGTGTATTTAACTGTTTGCATGAGATTAGTTAGATGTTTATCATGTCATTCATGCATAGTTCCATGATTTGCATTAACTAGATGCAATTTTTAGTTAATGTTATCTATGAATCATTAAATTAGACATATTGTGATGATTAATTAGATTAACTGTATTGATTCATAAAAATTGAGGTATGACCTGTTACGATTATATTTATACCTGATTTATGATATGAATGACATGAATTGTTATATGGGAATGATTTGAGACCTTTTATGATTGTATCCGATTCATGTGTGGAATGATTTTAAATCATTAATACTTTATTGGAATGGAAATTGATGGCATAATAATTATGGAATGTGGTTAATTAATATTAATAGTGGCTTGATCTTGTAAAGTGCATTATTTGAGAAATTGATATGAAATTGTGCTTAATTGAAGTTAATATGTCTCATTGTTGCATATTCCTTTCTGATTGGGTCAATTGCATAAATTGGTGTGAAATTGAATTATGTAAATGATATTGCATATTCTGTTCTGATTGGTCTATTGCATGAATTGTTGGTATAATGGAATGGCTGTGCATGACTTGATAATTGGCATATCTGGTTGATTGAATTGGTTATGTCTGAGTAAATATATGGCTTTTACTTGTTGAGGTCCTCCAGCCTACATTAGTGGTCCTGGGGCAGCAGATGACGTAGTGAATCCGGTGCATCCTTCGATCTCGGATACCGCGATTTATCCTAAGTACGCCCTGCCTAGGTGTACTAAGGATCTAGCTTACTATATGGTACTTCTTATATATATTTAGAGCTGGAGTTGAGAAGTCCAAGTATGGCATATGATTTACTCAGACACACGAAATGGAAATGGTATGGAAACATGCACAGTTGGCTCATGCAGGTCTAGATGGCATAAACATATAGTTTAGTTTAGTTGGTAGTTAAGTCCATGTAGAGGCATTTTTAAATGGGTAATTTGGTGAAAGAAATCTCATTTAATTAAATAAATATGATAATTAGCCTATATGATATTATAGCAATTGATGAGTCTGATTTATGCCTATAATTAGCAGTTAGATTGGTTAGTATATTAGGAAAGTTGGGTATAAGTCCTACTGAGTCCGTGTGACTCGTTTCAAATCCTTTAACATTTTTTAGGAAATCAGGGTAGCGCAGCAGAAACGTAGTGGATCAGGATTAGTGCAGAAGAGATTTAGAGAATTTGGTTTATTGAAATCAAGGTATGATTTATTTTTGGATTGAATTATTTTTTTTAATGAACTGGGACCTGTTATTCTTTATTTTTCCAAACCGACGTAGTTTAGGGGTTATATCCCCGGTCCCGTACCCGGATTTATTCCGCTGCGTGTTAGGAAATCCGAGGCGTGACAAAATGTATTTTATACATAGTTATTTAGATTAAATATAGAAGTAACTTATAATATAATTTAAATTAAAAATAATTATTGATATTTATTTTTGTTTTTATTAATATTTAATTATTATTTATATTTATAATTATAATATTTTTAAAATAAAATTTTTAATTAAATAACAAGATGATTTATCGAAGTGATGGACATTGAGAGATGAATATGAAAGTGTTCAGAAGATACGGTCCGCGGAGGCGACGGGAAAGACAAGGGATGTGCACCGCGTCACTTACGCGAGGCCACGTCACTGTCCCTCGTGCAACGGTCCTACGGGACGGGGGGGGCACCCGGTCCGGTAGTGGGGGTAGCCTGGCGTTCGTTTTATCCGTGGCCGCTGTGCCCACCTTCTCCCGGGGGCAGGGGGAGGACCAGGTGGGGATCGAACGTGTGGGGCTCGATCCCTCGTCGCGTGCAATGCTGCACGCCGCTTGGCCGTTCGGCCATTCTGACCAAAAAAAAAGTTGGGAGAATTACCACCCACTCCATTTAACAAAATGAGTTTACCAAAAACTCCATTGACCAAATTTTCATCCCATTTAATCCATTGACTCCCATTTCACTTACCACCCACTCCAATGCCCATGAAAAATTCCTGTTTTGCCCTAAAAAATAATTAGATAACGTAATGCCAATGAAGTTTTAAATACTATATTTTTTCATTCAAAATATGATAGTATTTTATTGTTAAAACATTTATATAAATACCATGATACACTAAATAAATTACTCTTAATATTTAAATTTTGATATAAATAAGATGTGATAATTTATTGTCTTACTATAATAATAATTTATATTTTTAAATTAAATTATTTAACATTATGTAATATTAACATGATATTTAATTATTTATCACATTTAAATGTTGATATGAATAAAATATGATAAATTTTTATTTCAAACACATCAATGTTTTGCGGTCATAAATCAGATGAAAATTATAAAGTAGTTCTAAAAGTTGAAAATAAAATTAGAGAATCTAATTATTTATTAAATTTGAAATATCTCGAAATCTAATATTAAAAAGAAATGTTAGTACTTTGTTTAACATGAAAAGGTAAAAATGATATTTTTATTGAAAATTGGAGTGGGTGTGATGATATTTTGAAAAAATGGACCTAATAGAAAGATGTTTTTGAAAACGGACCTAGGGGTAAAGTGGTTTACTTGAAATGGACCTAGTGTGCATTTTGCCAAAAAAGTTTTATCCGTGGCCAGTCAAACCCGCCTCTGCGTACGTCGAAAGGTCGCTCGGCCACATCATGGTCGGGGGGAAGATTAATTCTAAGGTTATATCTCACAGAATCTAATTAAGAGCTGGGTCCGTTGACCCAATTTTCTGTCCGTCCATCAAACTTAGCCTATATACTTTTAACATCGCATAAATGTTATAATCGTCAAGACTGCCCACTTACTCAGTTTCCTTCTCTCTCGAGCGTTCCAAACGACTCGGATTCAGTAGTAGAATCATCGTACTCGAGTCCGATAAGAGTTAATATAACTCTGATTCCGTTAATTTTGTAATCATCGTACTTCAATTTTTTTGATCCACTTTTGATTTCAATTTCGTTAATAAGTTAATAATTCACGTATGCTTACTAAATTTGATATAATCTATTTCAAACTGCATTCTCATCATTACGCTGGAAAAGATGTCTAAAAAGATGTTTCTGTAATTTTTTATTCGTTTAATTACGCTGGAAAATACAGTTAATCAATTGTTGGGTCAATCGGGTATCAGATTTATAACTCAATCCGAAGGTCTATTGAGACTCATCTGGATAGATATATAATGTGCTAAGTGTGGTTTTGAGGACGACTTAAATCTTCGAGGAAATCAGTAGATTGTAACATTTTATTTGAGAATATGTCAAGTTACATGCACTTGAGTATATATACTTTGTTGCGAATAATCTGATTAATTTAGTCGTTATGACATTTTAATAATCTTGACAACTTGTAAGTTAAAAGAGAGTTAAATCACATATGTACTACAGAAAATAAATATTCTATACTTTAAAAAATATAAAAATATTAAGTATAATGTAAAGACATATTTGAAATTGAGATAACATTTTGTAATCAAGAATGAGTATGTCAAGCTTTTCTAAGTTTTAACTAAATTTGAACCTTTTTACCTTTTTATGAATTCTCATACTTCCAGACTTCTTTGATTTTTTTGTCTATTTTATATTTTCTAACTGACATCAATTTTTAGATATTGTTGACTTTAAAAAATTCCCGATTTTTTGGATTCTTTGACAACTTCACTGAAAAAATTGTATCAAAAGCACGAGGGACCTTTTCGTTATTCAATAGCCGTAATATTTTCGTCCTACATATTTTGTATTCATATATAGTAATTGATATTATAATATTTATTTATTACTTTGTTGTGTGGATGTCTTCACTCTCCGCATCTTATTTTGCATGCAAAACTATCTTCATTTCATTTAGAATGTATAAGTCTAAAAATCAATCATTTCCTTATGTTCCTTGCAAATAAATATGTATGATAATAATAATAATATAAAAGAAGTGTTGTTTATAATAATATAAAAAATTTTGTGGATCAGAGTAGTTGAATCTATATAAATGTTGCTCAATTTAATGTACATTTGATTACTAATTTACGTGTATATTTGAATAGTAAAATATAATATTTATAAGTTAACTAATTTTTTATAATATATATATTTATCTTAATTATTATATATAATATATAACATATTACTCGAACACGCACGTGATTTAATCAGTATATACAAATGAGCTTGGCGACTACCGCCAGAGTATCAGGGACGGCCCATTGCCTTCCTACGTGTTCACCTCGGCGGTGGATCATGACGCTTCCCTTCCCCTTCGTTCAAAGACGTCACGTACAGCTTCCCCGATTTCATTTCATTTCATTTCATTTGTCTTTTTCTCACTTTTTTTTTATTAAAAAAATGAGATCGTTCGCCCGTCGCCCGCGCACGGAATCTTCGCTGCCCCCGCGGACCGTATTCTATGTGCACTTCCGTGTGCACCTCGATGTACACCCCTTCTTAAATTCATCTAATTAATTATTTTAATCATTTTTAAGACGATAAATATAAATATATATCATGTATGGATAAAAATAAAATAATATTAATATTTTTTTAATTTATATTATTTTGTAAATTAATTATATTTTTAATTTAAATAAATATGTATAAAATATATTTAATATTAATTTTTATAAAATATAACATCTCATGTTATATGTTTATTTTCACAGTATTGAAAATAATTAAAATATATAATTTTATCACATAATTAGATAAATTTAAGAAGCGGTGTGCATTGAGGTGCACGGAGGATCCATCCCCCCCCCCCCGGTTGATATAAATGTTCCCGTCCCCTCCGGCCTCCCCTGCAGTAGTAACGGTGCTCTGCCGCCTTCTCCAGGCTGGTGGTATGGATACGGACGGCGTCGACGGCGCAGCCGCTGCTGGCCCCGGAGGAAACCCACTTCGTGTCGTCGATTGGGCCGCCTCCGAAAGCGTCGCCGTTAACGCGAAGGTGTTAGTCTCCGATCGCTGCCGCACCCTCGTCGGCCTCGCTGTCGCGGGGGCTTGGCTCGATGAAGGCCAGATCAAGATAACGGCTCTGCCGCTCGTCCGCTCCATGGTCCTCAGTCTTGTGCTCCTGGCCGCGGGCCTCGTCTTGCGAGTGCTTGCCGGCGTGGAGCTCCACGAGCAACAGCTGCTGCTGCTATTGTCGCCGCCGCCGCGGGCTACATCCACCTCGGCGTCGTGGGTGCTGCGACGCCAGCGGGTCCTGATGTGGGTGGCCGTAGCTGTTCTCGTTCTGTCCTACGCCGTGGAAGCATTCCGTCCCTTCTTCTGTGTTCTCTCGATGGCGCCGCCCGCGTCAAGAACCATCTCCTTCATCGCTCGGCTTCATTCAGAGAGACAATATGCGCATCCCTGCCACTGCCCGTGCTAATTCAACCTCCGGAACGCCGCCTTCTTCCTCCGATGTTCGCGGACGTCTCTTCGTCCGCCCCTGTGCTTCCTTTCCCTGTTCTTCGCTCCAGCGGTTGTATGTCTCCGGCGACCATATCCCTCAGCACAGGTAGCCCGGCCGGAAGCTTGACCGATTTGTTCGCCAAAATCAACAGCTGGGTGTGATCATGGTATGTATACGTGAACAACGATATATAGTTTTGATTCGGCTTCCACTCTCCTCTTATAGAAATTTGAAGAGATACGACATCTGCAGATGTGTTCCATGTGATACACAGATTAGGATTTGTTTTGTTTGGGTTGTAAAATTCAGATCACTCTTTATCCCTTTGGTGCTCTGCTCCCCTGACGCGGGGTCATTCGCATCAAGAAACATCACTTTCGTCTCTCTTGCTTAATCAATTCAGAGAGACCGAGGGAACGAAAAGCCGCCGGCCAGCAACCACCGCAACGCCGTCTCGTGGAAAACCCTAAATAGGCGGCACTGAGGGAATTAGGGCTGCTCGTTCAACCCAAAAAAATCAAACCAAGTCAGGAGCTTGTTCGGTTCGATTTAGTTCTGAGCTCCTGATCGGTTTGGTTTGATTCTTAGAGTCTTTCAAATTAAACCAAACTGCTAAACCGAATAACTAGGTTTAAATTAAATATTTTATTTTAAGTTATTTATAATACAATGTTTACGTGCCTTCTCTTATAAAAATGAATTTGTTTCAAAAATTTTTAAGACAAATTAATGAAATGTGTAAACAAATACACTAAATTTTAATAGAATACGATTTAAAACAAATAAAATAAATTATATATTGACATATTTACTCTACCTTAATAAATTATGGTTTGAACCGAACCAAACCAAATCAAACCGAATTAATTTAGTTTGGTTTGGTTTGGTTTGGGAGATAGTTTGATTTGGTTTGGTTTGAGAAAAAATACTAATAGGGTGTTTGGTAGCTATTTTTCCCCTTTTTTTACCTAAAATTTGAAAATAGGGAAAGATAGGTGTTTGGTCACGTGTCTTGCCCGCTCCTCTTTTTTTGGAAACAAAAAGATATATTCTTAATATCTCTCTTGGAAATAAAATAAGGGAGGAGTTGTTTCATTTTTGAGAGAGACGCGGGAAGCTGGCGCCTGTTCGCGGGGAGGGGGGGGCAGGCCAAAGGGAGGGATCGGATGGGGCCTTCGCCGGCTGGCGAGGAGGAGGAGAGGAGCGAGCAGCAGCCAACCTCTCTCTCGTTGTACATGGGGATCTGGACAAGCACCATGGGGTAGGCGGCGTATCCCGCCTCCGAGTCCGGCGAGAGTCCGGCGAGATGGGCCCCCACCGGTAGCGGCGCTCCGGCGCAGGTGACGGAGAGGGACATCTCCATGGATGCCGGGTTCAAGGAGGAGCTGAGGATGCTGACGGGGAGGCACGAGGTGCGGGTGCCCGTGCTGTTCGTCGAGGGGAGGCTGCTCAACGGGGTCGAGCAAGTGCTGCGGCTCGAGGAGGAGGGGAAGTTGGCGGCGTTGCTCGCCGGGGTACCAAGGGCGCAGGGGTGGTGCGACAGCTGCGGCGGCGTGAGGTTTGTTCTGTGCATGGAGTGCAGTGGCAGCTGCAAGGTGCTGGGGGAGGAGGAAGAGAAGATGGTGAGGTACGGCGAGTGCAACGAGAACAGGCTAATCCGCTGCCCCATCTGCTGCTGATCGCGCCGGCCCGCCGCCGGGGATCGATCTTCTTGGGCGGAGGAAGGCGGCGCCTCCTTGGCTACGAAGAAGAAGAAGAACATGTGCGGCTGCGGAGTCTGAACATCTCTAACATTGAGAAAGAGATGGGCACCCCCCGGTCTCAGTTAACACCCGCCCCAGCTCCTCGTGCACCCGCGCTTCCTCGTCGGCCGACAATGACAGAGGGCTGATGGGGGAAAGGAGATCGCTTGGAGGGGGGCGCTGAACAGAGGGCCTGGAGGGTGGGGAGCACGCGATCTGCGGCTGGTTGTTGGGAGGGGGAGAGTCTCCCGTGGTTGCAGCAAGGAGAGTCCGAAAAGGGAGATTGGAGGTGATGATTGCGGTTAGAGGAGGGGTGGTGTGGGTTGTCGCGGAGGTCTGCACAGTAACCATGGCCGAAGGGGGCGCAGGACCGGGCCGTGGAAGCGCCGATCAGAGGAGAGAGTGGTGACGGAGGAAACTGATGTATATGATTCATAGCAATGAAAATGTGGGAAGATTATGTTAATAGACGAAACTGATGTATATAGTTCATTATTCATAAATGTTAGTTGACATTAAATTAATATGGATGTTATGACATACTACGTTGTATTGACATGCAGTATGTGTCATAGAGTTATTTTGATTTTAAAATCATACCCAAACAATACTCTGTAAATTTTAAAAATTGTGACAGTTTTGCCAAACACAAAATGGTTAGACTCTTTTGATTTTAAAATTAAAAATGAGAAGTTAAGTAGTCTTGATTTAAAAAACAAGATTGACTCAAAATTAAAAGAGCTACCAAACACCCTATAAGAAACCAAACCAAACTAAACCATGAACACCCCTAGAGGTAATCAGGATCCAAACACGTCTCCTAAACTAACATTGAGTACAATGTACCAGAGAATAGGCTGCAAATGAGCCTAGAGACGAGTCAGAGTGATATGATGTTCAAATTCGGCTGGACTCGTTTATTTTACGCCAGCTTCAGTTCGAGCTCGAATTTTAACAAGTATGTTGAACGTTTGTTCGAATTTGGTTTGTTTATTAATTAAGTCGAGTCGAACTCGAATTCGAGTAGTAATTGAACTAAAATTTAATTCACGCTCAAACTTAAGCTATATATCAACTTGTTTATAAAACTCAATTATATCCGTAAAATTATGTGATTTTTTTAGCTTCTAATTTTGCGAAGTTAACCAAACAAAAATGTTTAATGAAAAAACATTTTATTTTTAAATAAATAATTTGAGACAAGAGAATTACAATAAAAACAAGCAAAAATATATCTTTGAATTAACAAGCCGTTGGGCATTTTTAATCCAGCGTAAGAGTGTATTATGTCGTGGAATTAAATGTCCATTGCTTGTGGGGGGGGGGGGGGGGCGAACATACCCCGGGAATGGGACCTGGGACTGGCGTCCGGGGGTCGGGGAGGGGAGCTAAGAGGGGAGGCAGCGCCGGAGATTTCACCGGCGTGCCGCGGGTGTGTTGGCCGGCGTGCAGCAGGGGTGGGGGAAGGGAAGATCCGTCCACGAGAAGGGAAAGTGCCGGTATTAGCGCTGGGGAAGGGGAGCGCCGGGGAGATTTCGCCGGCGTGCGGTGGGCGGGTAGACCGGCGGGATGGGAAGATCCATCCGCGGGAAGGGATCGCCGTCGCCGGCACGACCAGTGGGAAAAGGGAGCACCGAGGTGAGTTCACCGGCGTGCGGCGGGGAAGGGAACGCCGGCCCACGGGAATAATGTTTTTATAACATTTTAATTAAAACAGTTTGAACTGTTTGATGATTTGAAATTTTGGACCGAGCTAGTTCGATTTGGTCCGATTATATATATATTAACATTTTAACATAATAAATTCGCCGCCCCCTACACGATCGCTGCACGTGGCGCTTGGAACGACCATCCATCTTCAGTCCTCTCGATCCGCGTACCCCACCACACGGGGGCACCAGTGGTGGTGCCACGGGTACGCGTGGCGCCGCACATGGAGCGAAAAGATAAATACTTATTTTATCATGTATCCCTTTAAAAATTTTATCTCTCCGCCGACCATGGTCAAAATTACGATAGAAATATACGAGATAATACTGAACGAAAATAAAAACGGACTCACCAAAAACACATAGCCCTAAAAATTTACCTACTTTGATGTCATGCGAAAAATATCAAAATTTAAACATTGAGGTAACTCAGACTAAACTTATCGGTATAGAAATAATCTTTTTCATATCTAATATAGAACTAGTCATTTAACGATGCGTAATTCAAAAGTGGCGAGGAAGTGATCGTATTTAACATTTTTTCAAAGTGTGCAATTTTACATAGTCCAAACCGGTATGCACACGTACAGATCCAGATTGTACCATAAACTCTGATGATGCCATGTTAAATACACGAGTCATCGGACTCAAAATCTCAAGCATCTCATGAATTTTTTTTTTTTAAAAAATCTGAGATGAGTTTGGAAACGAGTTCATATGGGCGTTCCGGCATCTCTCTGTTTTCTGATGTCCTGAAGCGCGCCGCGGTGGGGATGTTTATCGGGTCGGATGGCCCACCGAAGGTAACTGTGCGGAAGTAGACTTCGACGAGGGTGTCCAGGACCCACCCCACTCCGAGAGAGAGAGAGAGAGAGAGAGAGAGAGAGAGACAAAAAGGTTACCTTTGGATGCCTTTCTCCATGCTACGGAGACCAAAAGAAAAGAAAAGAGTTCTTGGATCTTGAATAATGATCCACCGGAATCAAACTATGTTTCTTGTATTTATTTATATATTTCATTAATTTATATTAAATAATTTTGAAACAAATTTATTTTTACAAGAAAATACATATAAATATTATATTATATATACTTAAAAAATATTTAATCTAATTCGAATTATTCGATTTAACGATATAATTCATTTTAAAAGATCTTAAAAATTAAATCGAATCGATCGGCAGTTAAAACTAAATTATATCTAATGGGGTGTTTGGTTGTATGATAATTTTTTGTACATTTTCATGATAAAAAATTGTATTAAAATAAAAAGTGAATCAACTCATGACATAAAATTGTCATGTTTGGAGGGATGTGATAATAAAAAAGAGTAACTACCATTCATGACCAAACAAAGTGGAGGACCACAAGAGAAAAGAAAGAGGTGAGACATTCTTTTTTTGTTTAAGAAGAAAATCACTTTCAAAACATAAAATTGTCAAAGTTATAAAACACTTCTTTTAACAAGTTTTCTTACAATTTTTAAAAATTAAAATAAAAATCTCTATTATCATGCAACCAAACACCCCCTAACTATTACTGGTTTGATTTATTACATGGACAGGTCAGAAAAGAGCAGAATCCCGTCCCCGGTTCGTGCCGCCGCCCGAGGGCGCGACTCCTCTGACAGATCCTCCAGAGTTTTAGGCAAAACAGCCGCGGAAAGAGAAACGGCGTTCGTCCTTTTGTCGAACGGCCGGCAGATGTCGATTCCGTCTGGGGCCGGCAGGAGGACTAGAATCGCCTTTAAAATACGGGTCTATTTTTGAGGCACACACACAGACGAAAGAAAATCATGTTAGCCTGTTAGGTAGGGTATGGTTTTTATGGAAGTGAAAAAACCTTTGGGATGCAATTTGAATCCACGTTAAAGAAAGCTAAAGAAAAAGTCCAGCCTGGGCTGAATTTTTTAGAGAAATTACAAAGAAGAATGGCTATTTGATTTGGAGGATGAAGGCCTTTTTTTTCTTAAAAATTATTATTTGAAATATTTCGTGTCGTTGTTCCCTATCGAATCATCTATATCTTATTAGATAATACCACATTTGATAGAAGGGACTCTAGAAGTCTACTTAAATTTCAAATGACATTTGTAACGTTAAAAGTAATTATTATATCAAATAATATTTATTGTAAAATTAACCGTAAATTAATATATTTATTATACTCCTCTCGTTCTTTTTGTTCCTCTTTTTTGTCTCCGGAATCCTAGTTCACCCAATCACCCCGGCCATTTCTTTTTTTATCTTCTCCCAAAAAAAAAATTCACATCAACTTTATTTTCATATCAGCATGTTAAAAAAAGGTGATCAATATCGAGGAGGTGTTTGCAGAAGGGGAACAATTTTTAAACTAACACATTTTTAATTTATTTTATAAAATTAACACAAAATTTAGTTTCAAAACAAACACATTTTGGGTGAGCGGCCGTTTAAAATAGTGACCTCGTGGAGAAAAGAAAAACTTAAAATGAAGTCGCAACTTATCAATGCCATCAAAAATTGAAGTCACCATTTGACGTCTCGTCTGGCCAGAGTATCCAACATCTTATTGTTTCAATTTTGATGTTGATATTTGTGGATAATGTAGTATGTCGATATCAAAACCGATATTGGTGAACACTTGTATTATATATTACATCTTGTTTGAATTAAGAGTTTCGATATTTACGTTGGTAGTCAAACATTTATCAGGGATTTTTATCATTATTAACTTCAAAATTGACGGTGATAAAAGTCTTAAATATAGTTACCAAGCATAATCTAAAACAACGATTTTTAAAATGGAATTATTGTTTAAATATAAATTTTACAAAGAAAAAGAAAAGAATGTGACAACAATTATTAGGGCCTTTGTGTTAGCCAGGAGATCATGAGTTCAAATATTTAAAGTCTTTTTTTTTGAAAAACACAAATATTTAAAGTCGCTGCCTTGAATACTGATTCCATGTTTTTTTTAATCCCAATAATCGTCATTTTAAAAGGACACTTTACTTTTGTGTTGATTTTTGAAAAATATTATACATGTGTTGATTAAATTTGTTTTTTTCAGATGAAGGTTCTATCTCTTGACCCGGCAATATACATTGGGAGAACGATGTCCATCCCTACCTCATGCGAAATCCGTGATCATACACGACCTGATAAGTCGTCCCTACCTGGGTAGTTAATGCCCGAACCCGAATCGTCGCATGTCGGTCAATGACATCACATCCATGCGCTGTGTCTGCTCCTGAAGAAAGATTACGACCATGGGGGAGGGGGACATCATAGGAGAGAGAATACTGATGGGAACTATGAACTCGTCGCTTATAAAAACGTTATCGCCGTTCCGCCCAATCGGAGGAGTTACGGATCTCCTCGGAAGACCTCCAACCGGAGATATGTATCGACCACATCCGCCTGCTGAAATGGGTAGCGACAAATTTGCCCACAAAAAGTTATCATCTTTATCTGGAAAAGTTTGGCTAATGCTCTTAACAATGCTATTGCTAAGAGGTGCACTACTGTGGATGACACATGTGCAACTTGTTATACATCCACAGAAAGCCTCAACCATATAATGTTTGAATGTTCCAGAAGTAAAGCAGTGTGGTTTGGTTCTTCTATTGGTTTTAATGAAGATTGGGTACATCAGGGTTTTTGCACTGTGGTGCGTGGTTTCTTGGAGATGATTTGTCGGTCCAATGAAAGTGATATCTACATAGGGGTCCTGGGTTTGTCTATCATGTGGCAAATTTGGAAGAATCGATGTTCTACAAATTTCAGGGCTTCTTTTAGGTCGCCTATTTGGACTATTAAATCGGCATCGAGAGAAGCTAGTTTTTTTCTTCATCAAGCAAATCTAATGTCTATACAGCTTCCAACGGCCTGGAGTCCACCGTCTCAACTGACTATTAAGATAAATGTCGATGCGGCAACCAATGAACACGGGGGAGCTGTGGGTCTTATAGCTAGAGACTATCGAGGTATGTGTATTTCATGGAAAGTGCGTACCTTATCCATCACTGATCCGCAGGTTCTTGAAGCCACGGCTATTGCGGATGCCTGCTCGTGGGTCTGTCTCCACGAATACCATGATGTAGTGGAGAGTGATTCCCTGGCGGTTGTAAAGGCTATCATCGATTCCGGCACGAATCTGTGGAAAGCTTCCAACATCATCCAGGATTGTCGCCAACGCTTGGAGAGTCTGCGCTGGAACGTCGGCTTCTGCCCTAGAGCGGCGAATGGCGCTGCCCACCTTTTGGCTAGATGGGGTCTTCGATCCTGCTCTAATGCTGAGGGCTTTTCGGGTCTGGCGAAACTCCCTTTTGATGTTTTGAATCAAATCCGTTTGGACTCTCCGTCTGACGGTATTCTGGATGCTTCTTCGTATTAATGAAATGGTTTTTATTGGTGTTTCCAAAAAAAAAAGAAATGGGTAGCGACGGCGTCGACGGCGCAGCTGCCCCCGAAGGGCACCCACTTCGTCAATTTGGCAGGTACTTCCTAAATCGACTGATTCCAAAGTTTGGAAATTTCTACTTTCTGCTCGTAGCTACTTAGTAAGAGTGGGTGTATGGAAGGTCAAGGATGGGTCGGATGTTCTCCCTTGGCAACATACCTGGGTTTTGGATGGAAAAGGACCTTTACTTCCAAAATTGTCGGGAGTACTATTTCCAGGTTTAGTCAAAGATCTTATATCTGATGGTGTCTGGAATCAGCAGATTTTACTAAATTGGTTTGATTCAACCTCTGTGCAAAGGATCATGGATACTCCGATCCATTCTTATTTATCTCATGACTTGCTGGTATGGCCTTTATCTTCTAATAGGCAATTTTCTATTAAATCCACCTACAGGTATTTGTTGGAATACCATCTTCCACCTGGCACCTCAAATCATGAAATATGGGCCAAGCTTTGGCATCCTAAGGTAGCTAAATATCTATCATCCAAGATGATCTATTGTCTGTGGAAAATCCTATCAGGTAATCTCCCCACCAATTTGGCAATTCATCAAAGGTGTTCTTATATTAGTCCTTCTTGTGTTACATGCAATACACAATCAGAGTCCTGTCAGCATTTATTTCTTACTTGTCCGCGAAGTCGGGCGGTCTGGCTATTGACTCCTTTGGGTAATAATCACGCTTGGGGCCAGATTTCCATTCATGAGTTAATTCATACCTGGCTAACGTGGTTATCTTCCAGAGATAATGAGTTGATCCGGCTTGGCATTATAGCTTGTGTTGTTCTTTGGCATATATGGAAAGCCCGGTGCCAAGCTCAGTTTAATCAGAAGATTTTAAGACCACAGTCTATATTTTCTATGGCTATGAATACAGTTGAAGTTTGCTTGGAGCATGTTCCGATTTTTACTCAACATATAGTGTATGCATGGATTCCCCCTTCCTTTAACTAGGTGAAGATCAATGTTGATTGTGCAACCTCTGTTGATGCAGGTGACATAGCCTTTGTGGTACGAGATGAAAAAGGTGGGTTGATATTTTGGATGTCAAAGATTTATTCTACTAATTGTCCTATATCTTTAGAGGCTACGGCCATTTTGCAAGCTTGTCTCTGGGCACGTTCACAGATTCAACACACTATTATAGAGAGTGATGCAAAAGGAGTAGTAGAAGCGATTAATGGATTAGGACCTATGCTCTGGAGGGCCCAGCATGTTATATATCAATGTAGTTCTATTTTATCAGCGTCTGTAAATATGTCGGTGTCGTATATTAGTAGATCTTGTAATTCCTTGGCTCATATCTTAGCTCGTTGGGCCTTGTCTACTAGGACTGAGGCTGTTTATCCGTTTCCGTTGCCTCAACATATCAATGACAGACTGGGTAAGGAAATGGTTGTTTAATACTACTACCTTATTTCTGTTCAAAAAAAAACTCGTTTATTTTATGCGAGTTCGATTCGAGCTCCAACCGCAACTCAGAATCGACTCAAGTTCAAATTTGGTGTGAAATCATTTATAAAACTCAAAATAATCAAATTTATTCATAAAATGGTAATTTTAACTTATTTACGAAATTCGATCTAAATTTAAACTCAAATCAGATTTTATTTATATTTATTTCGTATATTTAAGTGACAGATAATCAAATATTAATATTAATAATTTATTTTTTAAAATAAATATTGAATTGATTTTTTTTTTACGGCAGTCCGTCCGTGGTGCTCTGCTCTGTTGATGCGGCCATTCGCATCAATTTAACTATCACCTTCTAAACTAATCTTGAAGATAAGATATTTGTTAAGTATGCATATCAGATAGATGTTAGTAGAAGAAATATGTGGCACGTCGTCCCATGGAGTTTAATTGCAGAGCGTTACAATATTTCGATGAACAAGCCCTTGATTAATAATAGATTGGGCATGCATCTGCCTGTGTGTGTCCTTCGGTGTAGGAGCATGCAATATCAGGTTTGAGAGTATGCTGTGTGTATATATATATATATATGTTGTGAGATTATGGGGGTCGGTCCATTTGTTTCTCCCCCTCTTATATAACAAAATTTCCTGAAGGTGTGGGTAGAACTCCTCTTTGGTAAATTGTAGTGGAATAAAAATCTTTACAATTAGCTAGAGATGAACCTGCCCCTGCTTGGGTTGCTGCTGCAGATGCTCAATGGTGTCGCCCGGGCTTTAGTTACAAATCAGATATGCTTGATAATTTATATTATTTAAATCTTGGTACAACCGACTGGTAATGATTTCTCACAGCAAACACAATACGACTTTGTAGCTATAAATAAGATATTAATTAACAATATGGCACAATAAATAGATTAATATACATTAGTTTATATTGTAGTTAATTAAATGTTAGTATACATCAGATGTAATAATTTTTCCTTTTAAATATAATAGTATTTTGAAGTTATGAATTAAGTATGGCGGTCATGCCATAAAAAAATTAGTTCTACTGAAATGCCCAACGAGGTGCTATTTCAGAAAGACAATGCATGAAAATTTCAAATTTAGCTAAGCGAGAAAAGATTGACCAAACAAGGGCTTAATTGGGCTGCCTCAACAAAGCCCAATTCAGCTAGCTAGCCAATGGCTTTATTATTATAGTATATTAATATTCCAAGGGAATAAAATATCAATATTAAAATTGAAATAAATAGACACTTAAGCCGTTTTGTTTGTATTACAAATTTTAAAATTGATATTTTTAGTTAAACCCCTCTTGATAATTGATACTAATATCAATTTTAAAATAGATAACGATAAAGATGTCTAATACCGTTGTCATATGTGGCCTAAGTGATCGAGATCAAATTCAAGTTCAACTGAACTGGTTTTTATCATATTTATGTAATGTATAATTATTAAATAAATATGTTTCGTGTCCATAGAATAAATTACGTAATTTAATATGTAAGTTTTAACCTAAAATATAGGACTTAATGTAATATATTAAATATTAATACGTAACTTAATATCATGTATAATATGTAATATTAATATACGATGAATTTAATTATGTATGTAATACTTAATATTAGCTATATTATCCTATGAAATTTATGTAACATATAAAATAAGATTAATAATTAACATATATATACCATTAAGTAATGATATTTAAAATATAAAGAGTATTTAATCTATTATTTTACCATATTTACATGGTATAATAACACAAAACATATGAATAAAATAAGACTGTACAAAATGTTAAAATCTGATACTTATAATTAATATTTTATTATAATAGTAATATACAATATATAATAAATTCATTTTAAGTACAGCATAAAAATATCGTTTTTAATATAATTTATATAGCATACAAGCACATGGAAGAATAATTGAATAATAAGACAATATATACACTTCTTAATCCGCTTGGGTTGCGGTGGAACGAGTAATACCCCTTATTTTACCTAATCAGATCGAGTAAAGAGTTGCAACTCCTGCCTCCGAATCCATTGCAGTTGGAGTAATTAATCAAGCAGCAGCAAAGTTAATTATGTCCATTCCAAACGGGGGTGCATGTCCTTCGCAGTTTGCTTCAGTTCAAGTTATATTTTATCAACACAAAGTATATATATGCCTGCATCCATGAGATTTCGTTTAGTTTGATCTAATTGATATTCCATTAAAATATAATGTATACAGTTACATATGTAAAAATCTCTTAAAATGTTTGTTTTCACGTGAAAATATGCAAATATTGCAATCAAGTCGATCAACCTTAGGTTGCTTGGCACTTCCCCTGCTCACGGAGAGTAGAGGCGGGGGTTTGAGGGTTAGCAAAGCCCAGCCGTCCGTGGAGGGATGGTTTCGAGTGGAGATCGAGAGGGACTCCGTCCCTCGCCTACGTGCGGAGCAGCGCGTCCTTTAGCCGCTTGGTCACGCCGTCAAAAAAAGTCTAAATTGACATAAATATTTAATGTAACTTGAGTTATTTTGCTTACTAGTTTGTTTCGTGTTCTAAGGATGTTATGCAATTTCGAATGGATCATTACTTCAAACCAAATGAGCTAGTTTGTGTATATCAAATGTTTAGGTCAGTTAAAATTCTCGGGTGGTGGAGTTGGAATATATGGTGAACGCCCCCCTACGGAAGTAAAGGCTCCTTCATGGGGGATCGAAGAGGACATTTAGTTTAAGGTCCAGTGGACTGTTGAGTTGGGCCAGATCAAATCGAACTATTTGTTTTCTGAAATATTTGGTTTGATATTTCAGAAAACAAATAGTTCGATTTGATCTGATTTGTTAGTACGTTCAACAAATACATTTTTTGAAATAAAATATTATGATATAAAATTATAAATAAAACAACCATATAATAAGTACGATCAACCATAATTTTAGGGCGGGGTGTTTGGCTGCACAACCAAAAAAATTAAACACTTTTGTGATAAAAGACATGTTAATCTCTCTCAAAAAAAGATAAAAACACATTAAAAAATTGAAAATAGCTAAAGACATTAATTTATGATATTCGGTAAGCTGCAGTCACAAAAAGAGTAGAGAGGATGGATGTATGGCTATAAATGATGATAGACCATCGTAAAAAAAATTCTCACTTATTTTTTTTGTCCTGCCAAAAAAATCAATGTCTAAGATTTTGCTTATTTTGTCAGACCTCTGACCACTAATTTAGAAAAAAGTCAGTAAATTTAAGCTATTATTTTTTTTATCTTAATTAATCTCTAAACATATCTCTTATATTTTAGTAAACCTTGAAAAAGAGCTGAATGGTTTAACCTCTTATCATAATTTTTTATTTAAATTTTATTTCTGTACGTTTGTATATCGTTAGAAATAATACGCATATACAATTCTTTTAAATATTTGATTAATTTTTGATCAAATATTAAAGAATCAAAATTTAACCTCTCAAACGCTCTACTCTTTTGTTTATATTAAAAAACGAGTTTAAATAGAAATTTTAATTCATTAATGAGTTGAGCATAAACAAACTTCCACTCACAACTTGATAAGACTTGAAAGCAACTAGCTCAGCTACCATTTCGATTAAGTATTTATTAAATATGATTTCGGGCCGAAGATGAATGCCATCGGCTTATTTGTACCCCTAAAGATATGTAGTTTGACCCCATTCACCCCACATTAATTTACGTCACAACTTCGATAGCTCTACAAAGTTTAGAATGGAAGAAAGAGATCGGAAAAGACCTGTATACATTTCCTTAGAATATATATATATAAGAAGTTAAAAACTTAGAACCGTATACGTTAATTTGTCTTGATCGTTGGTTATTTTTCTCCAAGCCAATTAATCCACCGTTTCTTACATTCATGTATACGGTTAACATGAAATATTGATCTTTTTGACTACTCTGTTTGTTATTATTATTATTATTATTTGTTATCTTATCTTATGCGCCGGTGTTTGCCGTGTGATGGGTGTGTGAGTTGGTCGTCTCTGAGGGCGCGACGTGACTGGCATGTATGAGCGAGCGGACACGGAACGAACGGACGTGGAGGGACCTTCTTCCCAGTTAAACATGTAAGAGATCAATGAGATATAGAGCGAGGAGGTATCAGTGCATAAAGAGGAAAGCATGTATTTCAATGAGATCTAAGAGGTATCAGTACTTAGAGAGTTAAACATATATAAAGTGGTGCCTAACTGAGGAAGGGGGAACAACTTTTAAACTAACACACTTCAATACATTTTATAAGATTAACACAAAAGATTCATCTTCAAGCCTAACTGACACACTTGGGGGGGAATCGTGACTTCTTTGGAGAAAAGTTGAACTAGAGAGATCAAGGAAGTTGATATTTACCGATGCCATCCAAAAGTAACGTCGCTATTTAATATCCTATTCAGCTAAGGTACGGGAATGATACTATTTCGATTTTGATATTGATGTTTGTGGACGATGAAATGTATCAATGTCGAAATTTACATCGATGATCGACTCTTGAATTTACCTATCATATATATTAATTTTGTCTGAGTTGAATCAGGTGTTTTTTCAACATCGATATTGTTAAGTCGAGCATCCATCCACGATTTTTGTCGTTGTTAATTTTAAAATCGATAATGTTAGCTCAATATAATTATCAAATGGCACTGGAAAAAAAACATTTAAATTGACATTGTTGTTTACGCCGTGTTGGGTAACACTATTAAGTACCTCTATCACTATCAATTTTAAAATTGATATTGATAAGAACCATTAATAGGTGTTTGGCTAAGTGTATCAATTTTAAAATTTATAGTACAAACAAAGCATATTATGTAATACAAGTGTCAACTTGTATTACTTTTGATATTGATACTCCAACATTTGAAAATATTAATATTAATATTGATATAGTACCAAAAATGAAACTCTAACCAAACATGGCACTAGATAGCGATGTCACAAGTAAAAGGAAAGAATGCGACACGATATTTTGAAGTCGCCATCTTAAGCTAGCCGTTTGGTAACATTATAATATTAACTTTAAAATTGATGATAATAATAATTATGTTTGATTAATAACCTCAATTTTGAAATCTGTCCCGCAAACAAAACAAAACATGTAACGTAATACCAATGTCAGCTCGTATCAAAATTGATATTAATTTTTTATGCCCTGTTTGGTAACACTATTAGGTACCTCTATCACTATCAATTTTAAAATTGATATTGATAGGAACCATTAAGAGGTGTTTGGTTAATTGTATCAATTTTAAAATTTGTAGTGTAAACAAAGCATATTATGTAATACAAGTGTCAACTTGTGTTACTTTTGATATTGATACTCCAACATTTGAAAATATTAATATCGATATTGATATAGTATCAAAAATGAAACTCTAACCAAACAGGGCATTAACTCCTAAAAATATCAATATCAATATTAGTATAATATCATTTTTAAATTCTAACTTCGTTTATGCCCTGTTTGGTAACACTATTAGACATCTCTATCACTATTAATTTTAAAATTGATATTGTTGGTAATCACTTTGAAGTGTTTGACTAATAGTATCAATTTTGACATTTGTAGTGCAAACAATACATGTTATGTAATACAAGTGTCAACTTGTATCAATTTTAATATTGATACTCCATCTTCTAGAAATATCAATATCAATACTAGTATCATTTTTTATACTCTAACCAAACAGGCCATTAACTAATAGTTTCTTTACTCATCTACTATCTCAATAGTTGAGCCCTTGCTATTCCCTCTATGTTTTCTTCTTTTTGTTTTCCTTTGTTATGTATTTTTGTCTTCTTTATAGCATTAATAGGAATTGAGATTTTCTTCTTTACTTCAAAAAAAAACATACCATGGGAGCATTCAGTGTGCATGTAAGGCATAACAGAGTAACAACAAATTTTATTGCAAAATGATCAAATTAAATGTATGTACCTCAATAACGCTTTTATAAACAACAAGATATAAACGATGCACATTTGGATTCCCCTCCTCAAGTTGAAGCTCCTTGGTAATAATCTCAGTACCATAATGTTGCAGACAATATAATTATCAAATATATGGTATACAGTTCAAAGAAAAAAATAAAATTATGATTAAAATAACCAGTAGTAAACGAAGTCATCTGCTGTTGCCTTCCTAGTGAAAGGCAGCGCTGCCAAGCTCCGCAGGTCGGAGAAGGCCGAGAACCCCTTTTCCTGCATATAGAAAAATATACGTGATTAAGATGAATCACAGGTATTGATTTGTAGAAAAATCAGACCCAAACAATTCTTCCGGACCCAGGGAAGCGTGAGATGGAGAGAAAACAACTAAAATTTAAAAATTAATTTGTAGAAAAATCGTACCCAAACACTTCTTCCAGACCCTTATAGACATCAGAGAGAGAGAGAGAGAGAGAGAGAGAGAGATGAAAGGAGAGAGCTTGCTTCGGAGGGGTCCTAAAGGGAGTAGGAGACACGTCCCTATGAATCTTGGAGATGAGGATGCCGAAGCCTTGTCCCCTCTCTCGCAGGACCTGCCTGTGGGGTCGTCGCAAAAATGTTATCTTGTTGCATGGGAGATAGAAGAGTAGAAAAAAAAATGGAGCTTTTGGTTTACCCTGAAGGCGTCCTAGTCCGTCCGGTCGTCCCCTATACACACCGGCAAGACATCCTTGCCGTCGTCGAACCCTGCAGAGGAGGAAGAACAAGAAATAATGGCTCGGTGCTGGCGGAGGAACTAACCAACAGCGTCAAAGATGGCGTCTTGGCCGGTGAAACGCAGCGGTGGCGGCAGGGGCTTACCAGCGACTCGAGCAAGAACTTCAGGGCCTTCCCCTTGTTCCACTTCACGGTGGGGAGGGTGGGAGAGAGACGAAGAAGGGGGAACGTGGCGTAGAAGGAAACGGCGAGGAGGTAGAGGCCGTTGCGGATGGGAGGAGGGCTTCTCGGCCGAGGGAGCGAACATCATCGGGTGAGGGGCGAAAAAGAGCGACATCGTTGGCGAGGGTCGGATGGCCATGGGAGGAGGGCTCGTCCGGCGAAGGTGCGGAGGGGAAGATTCGCAAAACGTAACGGCGGTCACGATGCACAATCAATCGAAGGTTCGCGAATAGGAATGGCGGTCACGATGCACAATCGATCAAATGGTTGAAAATAAGAGGGCATAAAATCGAACGATCCAAACATGAGGACGAAAAAAACCTATCGCCACTTCTATATACTAGGTTAGATAGTATCAAATCTCTCTAAATATTTGGTAATACCATATCAATATTGTTAAGAGTGATATTAAGTGTTCGGTAACATTATATTGGTGTTTAAATGATTATGAAGTATTTAATTGGCTATATACTCAAATTTATTATTGACATTAAAATATATTATTAAAAATATCTATAAAATATATAAAAATATGCTTATAAATTTTAATTTAAATCATAAAAATAAAAGCAAAAATATATTTTGACACAAGTTTGTTAAGTGTATTTTTAATGTGGATGATCTAACGTTCCACTCTCCCACAGCTTGTTTCTCCTTGTCCAATTATATTGACATCGTCCTATGTTGGTATTCAGTTTCACACCGAGTGATTTGACAAGCCTTGAGATTATTATTCTCCCAAATGAAGGTGCGGCAACCAAGCAAAGCTGGGATCGTTCAGCTTCCAGAAGAAAGGGGCGACGGAATAATGAAACTCATCGGCTAGAGATGCATCGAAGCTAACAATCAATCCAAGGGCTGGATGTGCAGGGGCTGCTGCCTGCTGCTTCCCCGGGGGTAGCAGCAGTCCATGTCAAGACGTGAGGTGGGTGGGGTCCCGGCGGCAGCAGTCCATGTCCAGACGTGAGGGGTCCCGGCGGCAGCCGGAGTCCAAGTCAAGACGGCAGCAGCGGCGGCAGCAGCAGTCCAAGACGTGAGGAGGGTGGGGTCCCGGCGGCAGCTCCATGTCAAGACGTGAGGTGGGTGGAGTCCCGGCGGTAGCAGCAGTCCATGTAACGCTAAATCGTATAAAAAAAGAAAAGAAAAGGATTTTTGGATCTTGAGTAATGATCCACCGGAATCAAACTCTATATCTTATAAAATTTATCTTTTATAAAATTTTAACACTTTTCATCTTAAATAATGATCCACCGGAATCAAACTCTATATCTTATAAAACTTATCTTTCATAAAATTTTAATATTTTTTTCACATTAATAGACTTCTCCGAACGTCAACAGGGGTCACGTGATGCAACGTTGTCTGTTATCGAATCTCTCTCTTCTCACGAGATCGTCGCCTTTAGCTGTCGCCACCTCCACTCTTGAACAACCATCTGGACCAGAAGCAAGGCAAGCAATTGAGGGCGGGCGCAGTTTTCAATGGGAGATTACTGGGCCCCCATCTTAGTTTTTTCTTTTGTATGAGCCCCACCAAAGAGAGAGCCGCCGACCTTCGTCCCTTGAGACGAACCGAACTTATTATTTCTTCTTACTACACTTAGGGGGTGTTTGGTTACATGATAATGAAAGTTTTTATTTTAATTTTTAAAACTTGTAAGAAAAAATTTTAAAGTAGGTGTTTGGTAACCATGACAATTTTATGTTTTAAAAGTGATTTTCTTCTTAAACAAAAAGAGGATCTCATCTCTTTCTTCTTTCTTGTGGTCCCCCACTTTATTTAGTCATGTATAGTAGTTACTCTTTTTTGTAATCACATCCCTCCAAACATGATAATTTTATGTCATGAGTTAGTTCACTTTTTATTTTAATATAATTTTTATCATGAAAATGTACAAAAAATTATCATGCAACCAAACACCTCATTAGAACTCTAAATAGATTGGATTCGGATCGGATCTTATAAGATCTGAAACTGAACCTATTATTTTTAACTTGTATCGAGATCCGAATTCAAACTTTTTCACTTATTGGATTCGGATGAACATCTAACCCGAATATCAATCTCGGATAGGTCGACCCGAACTGGGTAGTGGAACCCGATGTCGCCCGCCAAGGAGAAGAGGGAGCCACCATTGCATCTGCCTCGGAGTGCTTCCTCGGAATGTCGTCAAAGAAGTCAGCCCTCATGTGCTTCCGGTGCTCCACTGGGCACCTAGCTCGGCTGCCCGACAAGGGGCTATCCAAAAGAGGGGAAGGCCACCACCCACAATGCTCTCCATCCTCCAGGTCGCAAGTGCCGGTGCTGTTCCCGGGACCTAAGAAGCTCTCCAGTGGGGAGCCGTAGACGTCGCTATAGTCTACGCCAGTCTTCTCCGGTGGGACACTGCTGGCAAAGGGGTTGTGGGGAGCGCAGCCGATAAGAGCCGGATCCCAGCCTTGCTTAATCCTACCCATCGGCATCGGTACCCATTCTCGAGAAACTCCACCGGCGAGGAGGGTAAAGCATCGGTTTCAATACAACATGAGCTGCAAGGGGGGAGAGGCCGGGAGAGCAGTAGAAGAAGAAGAAGTGAAAACGGCAGGGCATTTCTCCTCGCTGACGCCGCTCTCCTTCCGCGCACAGGGGAGGACGACGGCGGCCACGTTAGACCTCCCTTCCATCACCCGTGAGCTCGACCTGGAGTTGCAGAGCGAGACGGAACACCTGATTCCCTTTCACCTTTTGCTGACTCCTACGGCACAACGGGGGTCGTAGGCGAGGAAGCTCCTGAAGGGAACCCACGAGGGTGATGGTGGTGTGGCAGGAGCGGCGGAGGGGGTGGTCGGACGTGATGGTGTTGCTCAACTCTTGCTTTTGGAGCTTTTGGGATCCGGCCTCATGGATGATTTGGGTTTCATGTGCCTGACTCGAAAGTTGAAAATCGGGTTTTATATACGCTGGGTATGTCTGAATGCGTCTCGAAAGCATTCAGGGAGGACAGTTGTATGTTGAAACCCGATTTTGCCTTTAGATTCAGATCGGATCATAGGATTTACCTGATCCATTTACAAGTCTAACTACGCCGACAATCGGCTCATCCTAATGTTTAATAGCGTGTGCCACGACAAGTTGGATGGCGAATTCTTGCCATGAGCCACTTGGGCCTTCTTGCTGATGGTTGCGCACGGGGGACCCCCTCTTCCTATAAACTCGTCGTCACGCACTGTTGTTCAACTCACCCCCAACAGTTATCAAACGACAAAATGGCAGCCTTCGCCTGGTCCTGCTACTGCTCGATAAGGATACGAACGGTGTCGACGGCGCAGGCGCAGCTGCGGTACCCGAAGGAAACCTACTTCTTCTGATCGATTGGGCCACCTCTGAGGCCATTGCCATTAACGCCGATGTGTTAGTCCCCGATCGTTGGCGCAGCAGCCTCCCTGCCATCGTCGGCCTGGCGGCCAGATGTAGTTAGCTCATGGAAGGCAAGAGTACATTAACTCTGCCGGTCGACCATGGGTCGACTGGCATCGTCCTCCGTTCCTTTGAGCGGGGGCATGGGTTCGAAGGGTGCCGAAGCCCGCCACCTCCGGGGGGGTGATCTCTGGTGGGGATCGAGCCGTGCACATGAGCAGCGCGCTTCTGGGTTAGCTGGGCCAACGTGAACAAAAAAAAAAAACTCTGCCCCTCGTCGGCAAGAGTACATTTTGGGTGAGTGGCTATTTAAAATAGTGGACTTCGGGGAGAAAAGATAAACATAAATTAAAGTCTCAATTTATCAATGCCATCAAAAAGCGAAGTCACTATTTATCATCTCGTTTGGCCAGAGAATTCAAAATGATATTATTTCAATTTTGATATTAATACTTATGAATAATGTAACACGCCGATATCGAAGTTGATATTGATGAACACTTGTATCACATATTATATTTTGTTTGAATTAAGAGTTTCGATATTTATATTGGGAGTCAAGGAATTTTTATCACTGTTATTTCAAAATTGACAGTGATAAAGATTCTAAATATAAGTATCAAACATAATCTAAAACAACGATTTCTAAAATGAAGTTATTGTTTGAATAGCAATTTTTTTTTCAAAAAAAGAAGAAGAAAGAATGCGTCACAACAATCAGGCTCTTTGTGTGAACCAACAGACGATGCCTTCAAATATTTATGGGAAAATTAATTATAACCCCAGTTAAAAAAATTAGTTTAATAAAAAACCCACTCACCCAATATCTTTAATGATAAACCCAACTTATTTCTCTTAACCATGTCCCCATTCTGTTAACAGACATCCCTCCACCGTCTCTTCCTATTTTCACATCCCTTATTTACCCTTGCTTACAAACTTCACTTGGGCCCGGTATGAGACTCCGGTTTTCACATTCCCCGTTCTCTTAACCACTACACATCGTAAGTACACAACACCAAGAAGGAATAACTAATATATGGGTGATGCTAATTAGGTATGCAATATGACAAAAACAAAAGAAATCAGAAGAGTAGCAGCATGTCGCAAATATAAAAAATGTCCAAACTTTTATTTTTAACTTTTTGTTGTTATTAGACTAATTTATATTTTAAAATTTTCTTCGCAAGTGATCTACTACAATTTTATGTGTTATTACATTTTTTATCAATTTTATGCCATTTTATGTTAATAGATCAAATTTACAAGTAGACTATCTATTTTTAATAATATATTACAATTTATCAAATTTTAGTAAAAGTAAACTATGTATTTTTAATTTAATTTATCGTTATCAAAATAATGATTTAGAATGATACCTGAGTTATCAAAAGTTAATTTTATTAATAAAGCATAGATTGGGATGTCCGTTATTTCTTTTGTCAATGGAGGGGTAATTGGGTCATTTGAAAAAAAGTTAACAAGGTGAGGAGAAGTTTGGGGCGGAAGTTATATAAATTGCAAAAAGTGGGTCTTTCATTAAATATTTTTTGACACGGGGCCTCATGTGAAAGTGCTTCACAAGATATGGGCCTCCTGTTAATTTCCTCAATATTTTTTTTTTGGAAACAAGAACGCTTATATTAACCAGGGAGATCATTACATAGTGCCATAGAAACAGACTTGGGAAGGGACGAGGGAAATTCATCATCCACACCAGTCGCTAAGGCCCACTTAGCTAGCTCATGGGCCACATAATTACAAGATCTAGGAACAAAAGAAACAGTCATACAAGAGTGTTCACCCAGAAAATTACAGCAGGAAGAAATGACGTGTTGAGCTCGCCAAGGTACCGGTCCCCGCTGGTAAAGAGCATCGACCACTAATTTAGCATCACTTTCAATGAGAATATGATCAGATTGTCTGGACGCCCAAATACATGCCATCTTAACAGCTTCCGCTTCTAACACATGAGGGTGTTGGATAGTGAGTACCTTAGTTCTCCAGGAAACCACCGCTCCTCCAGAATTTCGGACCATCATCCCAATTGCCCCTGCAGAATTTGATAGAGCTGCATCAACATTGATTTTAAAATGATGGATAGGAGGAGGAGACCAACGTGGATCGGATGACGAAAGAAGTCTTGGATTATTATCCAAACAAAAATCCCTCATAGTCAACGCTTGCTGTAAAATTTGAAAAGGAGTGAGCTACCTATTCTGAAAAACTGAAGTACAACGAGCTTTCCATAAGTGCCAGAGAATAACAAACGCCAAAATCCCCAGACTATGAAGGGTGATATCTTTGGCCATTAACCAATCCATCCAACTAGAGATCAGGGATATAAGAGAAGTAGAGATCCATTCAGAATTATTTCCTATTGGTGAAATGAGCCATACAGCAGCCGCACGAGGACAAACTAAAAACACATGTTCCACAGTTTCCAAATTCGAATGACAGACCTGGCAAACAGGACTCACCCCCGGGCATCTCCGATGAACTTCAAAATTCACAGGCATATTCCCTAAAAGGAGTTTCCAGATACACATAATGATCTTCTGAGGTAAAGACTTACCAACAACGGGATGCCATAATTTGCGCCAGATATCGTGATGTGAAGGACCTGGTGGTAGTTTAGCATCCTGGAGGAAACGACAGTGCATTTAACATTAAAGCTACCATCAGTTGTAAAGGGCCAAATAAGAGTATCACTGTCCAACGAGAGATGAATAGGGGTATTCAGTATGCGCTGTGAAGAAAAAGGATCAAACCACTCTTGAATGAGACTACTATTCCAACCACCATTAATAATCAAATCCTTAACCTTGCCTTGGAAGAGCAGACCTGGATTTCTCGGTTGCAATGGGCCGAAGCCAGCTAAAACCCATTGATGATCCCAAATATGAATAGAAGAACCATCTTTAACTAACCATACAGCAGCCTTGGATAGAACAGTTCGAGCAGAAAGAAGAAAACGCCAAATAGGGGAGTCTGCTTGTTTAGCCTTAACTTGCCAGATGGAGACATTCTTTAGATACCTGCAAGACAACACTTTAACCCAAAGAGCAGATTGTTTATGTAAAAAATTCCAAAGTAAACTCAAGGCCATAGCTTGGTTTAAAAGAACAAGATCCCGGATACCCATGCCCCCTCTGAGTTTTGCATTCTTGATAACTTGCCAGCTTGAGAAATGGAGCCGATTTAGATGAGAAATGGAATGTGCCCACCAGAAATCCCGTTGACATTTTTCTAGTTTCTTTAGGAAACCAAGGGGTAGTTGAGTAACAGACATCGCATGAGTAGCAATGTTGGCCATAGTGGATTTAATTAAGGTTGTGCCCGCAAAGATTCGTAAGATGAGATTTCCAACCCGCAATTTTACTGACAGTATTAAGTAATTTGTTAAGAAAGAAAGAGCGACCCCCTCTAGGGTCCCAAGGAAGTCCAAGATACAAATCCTCTTTGGTACCCAGTTGAAAACCAGATATCCTACAGATAGCAGAACATAGATCCGGACCAACATTGTTACTAAAATAAATTCTTGATTTCTGAGGATTGATGGACAGACCTGAAATTTGTTCATAGTTATGTAAAACTTGTAGTAAGTTCAAAACCTCATCCTCCTTAGCTCTCCCACAAACAATCAGATCATCAGCAAAGACTAAGTGGGTAACTAAAGGTCCACCTCTCACCGTTTTAACCCCAGAAATGAGTTTAGAATGAGCCGCTTGAGAGAGCATAGCAGATAAGACCTCAGCACATAAAATAAATAAATATGGTGAAAGAGGACAGCCTTGCCTTAACCCTCTAGATGGATAAATCGGCTCTGATAGATAACCATTAAGGTTGAGAGAATAAGAAACAGATTTTGTGCACACCATGATCAGGTGAATAATATGTCTAGGAAACCCAAAAATCTCAAGTACTGCAGCTAAAAAAGACCATCTAATTCTATCATAGGCTTTATGGATATCCAATTTCACCAAGAAATAACCCTTCTTCCCTTTCAAACGTCTAAAGTAATTTTGAAGTTCTTGAAGAATGATGATATTTTCAGTACCCCTTCGGCCTTGCACAAAAGCCACTTGAGTTTCTGAAATCAAACTTGACATCATAGGCTTTAGTCGAATAGCAAGCATTTTAGTAAGAAGCTTAAATAACACATTACACAAACTAATTGGACGATAATGCTCCGGTAAGAACACCCTATCCTTCTTAGGGATAAGAGTAACAACTGTGTGATTCAGTCCCTTAGGAATGTGAGCAGTAATAAACATCTTTTGAATAAAAGAGACAATATCTTGATGTATATCCTGCCAAAAATGCTGATAAAACAAGGGAGGTAGACCATCAATACCCGGTGAAGTTTCCGGCTTCATAGAGAAAAGTGCTATTCTGATTTCCTCGGAGGAGGGAGGAATCATAAGTCTTTCACTCTGCTCCTGAGATAGGGGAGGAAGCTGCACAGATTGAAGCTCATTAGGTAGAACAAAGACAGAATTATCTGCAAATAAACGGGTAAAATATGAAATAAACACTTTTTTAATATCCTCCAGATTTGCAGACCAAGACCCATCTGATTGGAGAACTCCTGGAATCCGGTTCCATCTACGTCTATTGAGGACTTTAGTATGAAAATACTTTGTACATCTATCACCCAGAGTATGCCAATAAGCTTTCGCCCTTTGTTTCCAGTATAAAGAATCTAATTCCTCAAGCCATGCCAGGTGGTTTTCGAGGGAGATTTCTTTTTGATGAACCTGCTCAGACCGAGGAGATACTTGTAAGGTTTGAAGTTTGAATTTAGTATCTCTAATTTGCATACGAATACTACCAAAGATATGTTTTCTCCACCAAGACAACTTTTTACTAAGAGAAAACATCTTGCCAGAATAATTGAGAAATAAGTCTGGGGAATCTTTCCAAGAGGCATTAACTTGCTCAGAAAAGGAAGGGTGTCTGAGCCATGCAGCCTCCATTCTGAACCAGAAACTCTTCGGATGCATTGGAGGGGTAGTATTTAAATATAAGGGACAATGATCACTAAAAGAGGAAGGAGTAACATGAAGCTGAACATTAGGATATAATTGAAACCAAGAAGTAGATCCGAGACACCTGTCCAGCTTTTCCTTAACATGAAAACCTAAAGATCTTTTATTACTCCAAGTATAAATGAGTCCATCATTACGAACTTCAAGAAGATTATTTGATTGAATAAACTGTTGGAAATGTAACATATGAGAATGTATGGGTCTAGTCCCGCCAAATTTTTCAGAGGGATACCGGATGCAATTCCAGTCTCCAATAAGACAAACCGGCAAATTCAAATTTCAAGAATAGAAGTAGACAATTTGTGCCACATACTCCTTCTGTCCTTGTCCGAATTTGGAGCATAAACACTAATCAGAAACCAAGAAGTATCCAGCTCCGGATCATGTAAGACACCCCCAATCCAAGAAGATTCAGAGAATAACACTTGAAAAGTAATAGAATCGTCCCACCATAACCATAAACCACCACTACGATTAGAAGAGGGAATTATATGAAAAGTAGTAATACCCCGCTTATGGAAAAAGTCAAATCCCACCGGTAAAGAGCACTTTGTTTCAGATAAAAAGAACACATGAGGCTTAATAGAACGATGTCCCTCCCTACCTACCGGATGTGAGCTCCGTTCTCTCGTACACGGTCGTACACCTGTGGAGTCCATATAGGAATCACCGTAAGTCGCCCTTCTTTCGGAAGAGTTCGGAACGGGGGGCGAGTTCGGGTCACCTCTGTTCGAAGAAGAAAGAGTGCGAGCGATGAGACCCGACCTGATGTAAGCTCCTCCACGAATTCTGACGAGAACTCTCGCTTATAAAACTCCGTCGCCGTGGCGCTCGCTGCTCACCCCCAACTGAGACATCTATAGACTACATCCGCCTGCTGAAATGGGTAGCGACGGCGCCGACGGCGCAGCTGCCGTGCCCGACGGACACCCACTTCGTCTGGTCGATTGGGCGGCCTCCGAGAGCGTCTGGTCGATTGGGCATTTTCAATCCAGCTTAAAGAGTGTGTTATGTCGTGGAATAAAACGTGCATTGCTTGGGGGGGGGGGTGCGAACATACCCCGGGGATGGATGGGACCTGGGACTGGCGTCCGGAGGTCGGGGAGGGGAGCTAAGAGGGGAGGCAGCGCCGGAACTATCGCCGGGGATTGGGAGCACCGGGGAGATTTCACCGGCGTGCCGCGGGTGTGTTGGCCGGCGTGCGGGGGCGGGGGAAGGGAAGATCCGTCCACGAGAAGGGAAAGTGCCGGTATCAGCGCTGGGGAAGGGGAGCGCCGGGGAGATTTCGCCGGCGTGCGGTGGGCGGGAAGGGAAGATCCGTCCGCGGGAAGGGATCGCCGTCGCCGGCACGACCAGTGGGAAAGGGGAGCACCGGGGTGAGTTCGCCGGCGTGCGGCGGGGAAGGGAAGATCGGCCCACGGGAAGGAGAGCGCCGTTACTATATATCGCCGGAGCGCCGGGGAGGTTTCGCCGGCATGGAAGGGGAAGGGGGAAGGGGAAGGGAAGATGCGCCCAGGGTAAGACGGGGATGGACGACGGCTGGACCTAAGAGTGTCAAATGGACGGGCCATAATAAAAAGCCCGTTGGCAGACCCGCTGTCAGGTGGACATGGGCTGCCTATGCAAGCCCATTGGGCCGATGTTAAGCCCATGAAAAAGTCAAAGTTATTAAATAGGCTGGATGGGCTTGGGCCGAGTTTGGGCTGGGCTGGCCCACTTAGCCCGTTAAATGTAAATTTCGGGGTACAGTGCACAAAGAGACGCTGACGAAGTCAAAGATCAAAAATTCAGGTTTAGATATATTATAAATAAAAATATATTTGTTTATTAGATTAGTTACGAACGTATCTATAAATATTTAGTATCGTCGGTTGGAATATAATTGATAATTAATTAATAAATGATTGATGAACATATAAATATTTTATTTATTATAATTTAATATGTTTAAAATAAATATTGAAATTAATTTAAATAATAAAAACAAAAGTATAAAATAAAATACATAGTAAAAATATTTAAAAAATATTCAAGATACAAAAGAGTTTTCATCATAAATTATTTTAACAAAATATAAAAGTAAAGTTTATAAAATAATATTATTTTTAATAAAATAAAATTGTCAATTATTTTTTTTGAACAAAATTTGTTGATGTTAACATTCTATCGTCACATCACATAGTTCAAAAAGTTAACTAAAAATATTTTATTAATTTTTTTGTTATAAAAGAAAATTTTGTGGTCTAAAATAATTTAGGAGATATTTGGTTGGATTGTAAAAGAGATTTCGTTTACGAAAATGTGTTATTCTAATACAAAACGTGTTTTTTTTGTCACATGGCGCAACGGCCAGAGGGCGCGCAGCACAGCGGGCTAGCGAGGATCCCCATAGTATCCACCCCCCTAGGGGGTGGCCCGGCTCCTCCAGGAGTCAAACCCCGCCCCTACTCCCCCAGGAGCAGGGGTCGCGCCGATTGAGCCACGCTTGATCGACTAATACAAACCGTGTTGGAAACCATAGTTAATTTTCATGGTCAATTATGTTTTACAGAAAATCCTTTTTTACATACATGACCTACACTTATCATTATTTTCTCGCACAACAGGTTATTTATATCTTCAACTACTCTAGATATCATCTTCATATATTATTTTACATAAAAGTATCTAAAAATGTATTTAAATCAAGCGCCTCATTGAAAGAATCTTTATGATATTTAGATTTAGGCCCGTTAAAATTAGGGTTAAAAAAGTTTTAAGGTAAAATGCAGTGCTCGGTTACATGATATAGAATTTTTGTTACAAAAATATAATTTTATAAAAATATTTTTAAAATGATATTTTATAATCATTATTAATATATATTTTTAAAAAATATACTTTTAAATAAAAATATGAGAGATTATTTTTTATGATCCCCACCATTTATAGTAATACATGATTTTTACTTAATTTATTAATATTTCTCATATAATGTTTTATTTAAATTAACTAAAAAGTATTTAATATGACTTTTACAATAAAAATATAACACTTATTATTCAACTCCCATAAATAGTAAAATACATCTGCTACCAATCTCACGAATTAAATAATATATTTTTACTTGCATATAGATTTAATTACTGACGTCACAATGCCAAACTTGTATTTTGACTATGGATGGGCCTCATGCCGGCAAGAGCATCATGGGCCTTAACGGGCCAACGGGCTCCAACGGGCTGGTGGGTTTAAAACCCGTTTGTAAAACTTTGGCCCGTTGACTTTTTAACTTGGCATGGACTTGAATTTTACGTAGGTGGGCTGAAGCGGGCCTGGGCCGGGCCAGCTCAAGCCCTGCCCGTTGACACCCATAGCTGGACCCATAATTTATAGAAATAATTTTTTACGAAACATAAATGGGTAGAATAATTCAAATCTACACGTACTAATCATTTATACAATAATGCCATTTTGTGGACTTTTTTACGAAATGATTCATAGAACCCAGATGACCGAATACCTTGTGAAGTTGTTTCGAGAATTATCAAGATCTTATTTCCATGTTAGAAACAAATATTACCGATGATCGACCAAATAGAAACAAATATTATTGTGTTGAGAAAAAAATGACTACAAAATTTATGTATTACACCACCTTTATAAACACGAAAACATTAATATATGTTTGAGTTAGAATTATAATATCCGATTCACATCAAGATTTAGATATAATACAAAATATTGAATATCAATCTATTTTTTACGATGTGTTGATATCTAATTTACAACTACGAAATATTATTATGTTTAAACAAAAAATTATTATAACTGAGTTATATCAAGATATAAAGTTAACATAAATGATTAAACTTTAATATATTTATTAGGTATTATGCATTATTATTAACTGATTTATAATTATAAAGTATTACTATTTTAGAGACAATGACGACAAATATATTTATTATATCTCATTTATGATCACAAAATATTGATATATTCAGAGTACGTTATGATCACAAAATATTTATATGTTTGGAATGAAAATTATTATTTCTAATTTACATCGATATATAAAGATAATAAAAGATATCAAACATCAACCTATTTGTGATATCATGTTGATTATAACTAATTTATTAAAACAAAAAATATTAAATCTAAGCTATATCAATATTTAAATATAATATGAATTAGTAAATGTTAATCCATTCATTATCTTATATCTTATTTATAACTAGAAAGTATTATTCTGTTTAGAGTAAAAAAACCATTACATCTAATTTAACCATGAATGAACAGTAATAATATACTAAATAATGCATAACTTAAAAAATTTTTTATTGAATTGGCAATTCGCATCTATTACAACACTAATTAACATGTTACCATGCAACACAACGTAAACTAAGTAAAATATATGCTCCATTTGGACTTTGTAGTCAGTTGCACTATATTTACGTACATATAAGATGTAATCATATAGTTAACTAAATCTTGTAGTACACCTAAACAGGTGTGTGCTTAGGATAAACCGCAATATCTGGAATCGAAGGATACTCCAACTGGTCTAATCCCCGTTACCCACGGGCACTACCATAGTCTGGGCAAGCACAATTCATCACAGAATGAAAACATATGTTAGAAAATGCAACTTGCTGTTTCAACCATATGTTAGAAAATGAAAACATATCATACTCGGACACATGTTCACTTGCCAAAACCAATATGCCAATACATATCTTATATAAGAGTTAGAATGATTGACACATGCATCATACATATAATAATTAGTATGCAACATATACAATACTTCCTTGATATCAGATAGCTACATGTTAATATCACATACAAAGCGAATGCAATTACTTTATAACTAAGAACTAACACATGTAATGCACCCACAATAAATACTCGTTGGTTCTGCTTTATATGAATTAAGTCATTTTTAATAAACCAATTAATCATGCTAAAAGAACTACGATTAAATAGGTTAACAACCTACTCTAACTAGTCCTAAACTAACTCATAACTAAATAATCTATTCTAACACAAATTAGGCATATAATCAACTCAAAAATACTTAACTAAACTATCTAAACTATTAAACACATTTCGTTAACCAAGATTCAGCTACTTACATTTTACATTTAAATTAAATTATTTGAATAGTATATATATTCGGGAATGCCTAGCTATCTCAACGGCGTAAACACAACCGAGCAAATTTTAAGAAGCAACAAACATGAAGGGATGGGGACGGCGAAGACAAGAGGGGTCAAAAGGTGTAAACACAACTGACCCAATTTTAAGAAGCTTCAAATATGAAGGGGTTAGGATGGCGAAGGTGCTGGATGACCGGCTGCTGGCGGCGCACAGGGGGCACAATCATGGACGGGGAGGCCGAAGGGCTCACACAGGTCGCGGCGAACGCGCGGTCGGTCGTGCCCACGGTGGGGTTGGCGAGGGGGCGTGGGCCGGAGACGAACAGGGGCTTGGTGGCGAGGCGCGCGAAGGCAAGGGCGACATGTTGGTGTGGAGGCGGAGGCGAGCGCGCGGAGGCGGCTGCAACAACCCAGAGGTGACCGGCGACTGCATGGGACGACGGCTGGAGGCGGCGGCTTCCGCATGGGAAAACCGGGCCCGGACGTGCATGGCGAGGGGGGGCTGGGATGGCGCTCGGCGGCTGGAGAGGGAGGCTGGGTTTCGGAGTAGAAGAAAGAGGGGAGCGACCGTGGCGAAGAGGTTCTGCCGCAAGGGGGAGAAACGGAAGGTAACCGTAGGGTTTCCTTCTGGAGTTTTTTTTCGAAATAACGCAATTTTTTTAAAATTATAAAATAACGCATAAAAATTTTTATTTACAAAACTAACGCACTTTGACCCATATCAGCATATAAAATACCGACTTGAGACCAAAAATTACAAGTCGGAGTCAAGAAGTCCGACTTTGTTTTAAAGTCGGACAAAAAAATTACTAATTTGAAAATCGTAGAGAGCATCTACGACTTTTAACGTTATTTTTTTATTTTTTTTCATGCAGTGCGTTAAATGCATTCGTAAATTGCTAATTATTGGGGTTGAATTTTAACTATCGATTCGGTTCAATAAATTCAAAATGTTGAAAATTATAGGATTAAATTTTTGAATATTTAAATTTCAACTCCAAAAAATTAATAATTCAAAACCATCTCAACCGTCCATTGTAAAAAATTATTTATTTTGATAAATTTAAAAATCTAATGTTATACTATCAAGCGCTACGGATTCACCTGTCCAAATAGATCGGACAAATTCTTCTCCTATAACCGACAATTTAAGAATTTATACAAGCATTTAATGCTCTGCCTGCAAAAAAAAATTAAAAACTTTACTTTAAAAGTCGTAGATGTGCTCTGCGACTTTCAAATTAGCAACTTTTTTGTCCGACTTTAAAACAAAATCGGATTTCTTGACTCTGACTTGTAATTTTCGGTTTGAAGTCGATATTTTATATACCGACTTGGGTATATAAAAATTTTTGTGCGTTATTTTTATGATTTAAAAAAATTTACGTTATTTCGAAAAAAAACGCTTTCCTTCTGCAGCGCTGTCCGGTGGAGAGAGAGAGAGAGAGCGAGAGAAAGAGAAACGGAAAGAAAGACTGGAAAGGGGATGATTGATTGAGAAAATGAAAATTTATTCCTACCGACGTCATCCAAGAAAGAGAGATGAGAAGGGGGGAACGTATCTTGATGGATATAATTAATGAGGTACATTATTAATTAATGATTCATGGATATAAATCCTATCTTATGGGGTGTTTGGTTGCATGACAATTTTTTGTATGATAAAAAATTATATTAAAATAAAATGTGAACAAACTCTTGACATAAAATTATCATGTTTGGAGGGATGTGATAACAAAAAAAGAGTAACTACCGTACATGACCAAACAAAGTGGGGGAACTACAAGAAAAAAGAAAGAGGTGAGATTCTTCTTTTGGTTAAGAAGAAAATCACTTTTAAAATATAAAATTGTCATGGTTGTCAAACACCTCTTTTAATAAGTTTTCTTACAATTTTTAAAAATTAAAATAAAAATCTCTATTATCGTGTAACTAAACACCCCCTTGGAATTGTAACGTGGGAGAGAGCGGAGATAAAATAAGATAAGAATGGGAGGTTTTACGTAACAGAGAGGAGTATAAATATAACTATTTCATAATTTAAAACAGGATCATAATATATATAATTTATCCCTATCCCTTAATTACTAATATCTGACCTTAATAAACTTTCAAACATAACAACTTCTCCATTTATTTATTTCCAAGATATTAGAGTATTTCGGTGGTTTCCATTTTGAAAAAGTTACTTTTTATATTTAAAAGTTTTTTAACAATAAAAGTTATAATTATTTACTTTTCTGTTAATGCAAAGGTTTCCGCCAATATTAAAAATTAAAATAAATATATATTTTATACGACGTAATACTTTATCTAACATCATTTAAAATATTAAAATCTTCGTTATACACCTTATATTATTAATAAAAGCTTTTATTGCACATGAAGATGGACCTTACGTTAAAACGAACATTTGACCGGATATAGCGTCAAACGAGATGCGTTGAAGGGGATCTTGTGTTCGTTTACGGGGGTGTTTGGTTGCATGATAACGGAGATTTTTATTTTAAATTTTAAAAATTGTAAGAAAATTGGTCAAAAGAGGTGTTTGACAACCTTGACAAATTTATATTTTAAAAATAATTTTTTTCTTAAACAAAAAAAGAGGGTCTCACCTCTTTCTTTTTTCTCGTGATCTCCCACTTTGTTTGGTCATGAATGATAATAATTCTTTTTTTGTTATCATATCCCTTCAAACATGATAATTTTATGTAATGAGTTAGTTCACTTTTTATTTTAATATAACTTTTTATATTAAAAAATCACCGTGCAACCAAACTCCCCCGTAACAATAAATGACCCCGTACAAAAAGTTAGCCTTCTATTTTTTTTTTAAGATGACCGGATAATACCTTGATTACGTGGAAAGAGGAGAATTCCGTCCCTCGTACGTGCTGCTGCCCGAGGGCCCCATAGCTTCGGAGGATCGAGTTATAGACAACAAGACAGCCGCGGAAAGGAACAACCCTGGGCTTTTGGCGTTGGGCCTTTTGTCGAAACAGTCGGGAGATGTCGATCTGGCGGAGATGGGGAAGATGCGGTCGTCGGGCACGTGTGGGGCCGGCGGGACTATACAGGTCTAGAATTGTGTCTAAAATACGGGTCTGTTTTTGACGCACGTAAACGAGAGTCATGTTAGGTAGGATACGGTTTTTACGAAAGTTAAAAACCTCTGGGATGCATTTGAATCCACGTAAAAAAGAAAAGTAAAGAAAAAGTTTTTTTTTGCTTGACAAGGGATTTATTTATAGCACTTTTTTTTTTCAGCGGTTATCACCACCACTTCATTCGCTCTCTTTTACAAGCTCTTTTTCTGATATTTGTCATATTGCTTGATAATAGATTCAACGATGTCATTTAGTTTTATTTGCAACGTATCCTTCGACTGTCTATCGAATTTTTTCATCATTTTTACGACAAAGCCGACAATTATTTAGTCGATTTATCCTGATAATAATAATATCGTTGTCGTTAATTGAAAGTACAAGTTGTAATATCTCGAAAAAATATCTTCTCTTTCGTTATTTCATGTCATCACACCTTGATAATCGAAGGCAACTTCCTCTTTTGTTTTTCTTATCCATCTTTTCGAATATATATCATTTAAGAATTATTTTCGCATTTGTCATTTTAACGTATGTTTACTCGTTACACCAACCAATTCAAACGTTCGAAGCGTGTATGAAATAGTACAATTTTTGTCATCGAAAAAAAATCATACAATCTAAGATAATGAAATAAGAATTTGAATGATTTTAACTAATTTTATAGCTTGTCTCGAATGCTCTTGATCTCTAACTATCCAAAGTTTCAAAGAAAATAATTCTATTTTGTCTCTTAATTTTGCCCCCATTTTTTTATAGCGCCACTTTCGTTTCTTTCCATAATTAGTTGAATGAAATCTTTCATGATGCTGGTTGATCAAGACGGTTTAGCATTTTTAACAAAGAAAAAGATGGAAAAGGTTGGAGAGGGAAGAGATGACAATGTTGAATGAGCTTTACGTCTATAATGCATTCAATATACATATGTATATTCTAACGAAGTTACTGATTAGATGTGCGCACAAATATGCAAAAGAATCCGAATGATGCTAGTAATAAAATGTATGCATACTGAGATGGGTACGCAACGACGGGCATCCATGATTACGAAGGGGGGAAGGTACTTGAACAAATTTTAAATTTGTTACCTTAGTTAGACTAGCTTCAAGCAAGTTGGAGTTATTAAAACATTTAAGTTGTAATAGCTAAATTATCTACTCTGATAATTTAGCAGCAACAATGTAATTTTTGGAGGCTAATTAAACAGCCAAAAGATAGAAGTAATCAAATCATCTAGTCAAATTGTAAGCGATTCCGTTTAGTTCGGTTTTACAACAAAAATAGATATACTATTTAAATTAATTAACGTGTGTTTACTGACTTTTAAATTATAAATAATCAAAATAAATGTTATATTATGGTAAAAATATATAAATATTAGTTTTGTCAGTAATATATTATTTCCGTAACATTTTAATTAAAACAGTTTGGTAGCTTGGACCGAGCTAATTCGATTTGGTCCGATTATATATATATATATTAACACTTTAACATAATAAATTCGCCGTCGTCGTCGGCGGAGGGGGTTGGGGGGAAGGAGGGTTCCGCCGGCCGGAGGGCGGTGGCGTCCCAGTACGAGCGCGGGACGGAAGCGGTCCTTGTCGATCGCCGCATCGGGCTTTCCCGGGCATGTTGGTGGGTCCCACGTGATATATATATTTTTTAAGAAACTACACAGGTACCCATATTCGTGGGTCCCACGTGCGGCAGCTTCGCCTCCGTCCAAGCCGTGCGTCCGTCAACATCTCGGCGCCGGCTGCCGTGTATCTTTCTTTCCAACGTCGTTTAAGTAGATATTAAATAAATTGGAGAAATTAACGGTAGGTCCGTTTCAACGGACCCACTGTAATGAAAAGTCCGGTCAGAAATCCTGTTTAACAGGAGATCCGATTTTTATGTTTTCGTGCACTTCCGCTCCAAAGATAATAGCGAAAAAAGGTAAATCTTAAAAGGAAGGCAAAATATCTATTTTGCCCTCGAAACAACGTAACAGAGACACAGGCGTTAACTTCTTCGTTTTAATAGATGCATGTTTCGTTAAATCAGATCATAAGTTTATTGTAGTCATAAATAAACATATTGAACATTGTGTAATAAATAATTTTGTGATGAATAGATTTGTGATAGTAATATTTTTTTACTTGGAACATGATATTTTAATTAAAATTAAATATCATTAATATGATGTCGTGAATAAATTAATTTTGTTGCCACATACAAAATGTAATGAAAAAATTGTGATTTTTATTTAAAATAAAATATTATATAGTTTAAATTTGATATAATTAATATAATGTAGTAAATAAATTAATATTTAAAGTCGGATACAAAAAAATATTCTTAAATATAATAATATTTGAAATATGATTTGATAAAGAATTTAATATATATAATATGTACAAAATTGGTATCACTACCCTCGTCTCACACTGTCAGACAGACAAGGATATTTTTGACATTTTAGATATTGGCTGGACAAGATGGATCGGGGGTTGCAGATTTTTCTATCGCTGGATGGCTGATGAAGTGAAGTTTGTCAACGGACTTAATGTTAAAGTCACTTTGTTAAATGGAGTGGGAATTAATTTTCCCTATTAAATTTAATATTTAAAATATATCAATCATCTTTAGACGTTGATTATAAATATTTTAGTAAATATTAAACGTGTGATTGATTGTAAATAGACGTCTTATTAATTTTAGTAGATGTCTACTCCATAGTTAAATATTTTATTAAATTTAATTGATCCTCTCGTGTCTTAATTGTTGATTAGCATGTGCCGTAGAATTTAGATTGTATAATTTGTGAACTTGATGTGCCCCTATTTATTAATTATATTGGGTCCATGTTAATATTTATGGTGCTAAGTTAATTAAATCAGTCAGAGTTTTATATTAAGTAGATATTCTGATTTCTTGTAAATTCTATTAATATTTCATATTACTGATTATTTAATTTGGTATATATGTTTATGCCAACATAGATTATACATACAGGTGTTAAATACATTTGTTAAACATCATACATAGAGTGTTAGTGGCATTTGGTTTTGTGATGTCAAGTATATGTGCATTTATTATTTTTATAGATGATTAAATGTATTAGATGTGCATGTATTCATATTAATGGTTATAATTTGTATAGCAAGTGACATTGCATGACAAGACATAGCATGATTGGATGAAAACATGTGTGCATTAATTGAAAAGGCAGACTGAGCTACACCATCCATCCGTCAAGCGACCAACGCCATGTCCGCTCACGCCTTCTACCTGGGCTCCTCCGGCCAGTCGCCGGTGAGCCGCCGAGGTGGCGTGGGAGAGGAGGAGAGGCGTGGCGAAGATGGCGGCTGGGGGTGACAGGGGTCCGTCCTCCTCCGTCGGGGCGGTGGTGAAGTTGGCGGCCGCCGACGCCCTGGTCACCTTCCTCTGGGTCTTCTGCGCCGCCACGCTCGGCGCTTCCACCCACTTCGTCGCCTCCGCCCTCAGCCTCCTCGTCGTACCCGCGGCCTCCCTCGCCATCATCACTTCCCCCGTCGCGCTCCTCGTCTAGGTGGCGGAGGAGGCAGAGGAGCCGGCGGAGGCTGGAGGAGGAGCCGGCGGAGGTTGGAGGAGGCGGCGGAGGAGGCTCGCGATTATGGTGGACGTATGGGGGGAAAGGGTAAAAATGAGATTTGGGGATTGAGAGAGATAAAAATGGATTGGGTGACAATCTTACAGGTGGCAACGGGGACCGGATCCTCTGTGCACCTCGGTGTGCACCTCAATGCACACCACTTCTTAAATTCATCTAATTACGTGATCAAATTAGTTATTTTAATCATTTGTAAGACCGTAAATATACATATATAATATGTGATGTTATATTTTATGAAAATCAACATTAAATATATTTTATACATATTTATTTAAATTAAAAATATAATTAATTTACAAAATAGTATAAATTGAAAAAATATTAATATTACTTCTTTTTTATCAATACATAATATATATTTATATTCATAGTCTTAAAAATAATTAAATTAATTAATTTAATCACATAATTAGATGAATTTAAGAAGTGGTGTGCATTGAGGTGCACACCGAGGTGCACAGAGGATCCGGTCCCGTGGCAACGGACTAGAGGGAATGAAAATTGGGTCAACTGATTTTTCAGTAAAGAGACTCATCGACGGCAAAGACGAACCATGCCCCAGCCCTTATAAAAATACCGCCGCGGGCACGGCGGCGAGCGGCAATGTCTTCCGACCTCGAGAAGAACCATTTCCCGCCCCGTATAAAATGCCCCCCGTTCCCCTCCGGCCTCCCCAGCAGTAAGAGTACCGGCGCTCTCCCCGGCCCGCCGCCTTGTCCATCCTGTTGGTATGGATACGGACGGCGTCGACGTTGCAGGCACAGGCGCAACCGCAGCCGCAGCTGGCCCCGAAGGAAACCCACTTCGTGTCGTCGATTGGGCCGCCTCCGAGAGCTTCGCCCTTAACACGAAGGTGTTAGTCTCCGATCGCTGCCGAGCCCTCGTCAGCCTCGCCGCCGCGGGGGGTTGGTTCGATGAAGGGCAGATTCAGATTACGGCTCTGCCGATCGTCGGCTCCATGATCCTCAGTCTTGTGCTCCTGGCCGCGGGCGTCGTCTTGCGAGTGCTTGCCGGCGCGGGGCTCCATGAGCAACAGCAGCTGCCGCCGCCGCCGCCGCCGCCTCGGGCTACATCCACCTTGACGTTGTGGGTGCTGCGACGCCAGCGGGTCCTGATGTGGGTGGCCGTAGCCGTCCTCCTTCTGTCCTACGCCGTGGCTGCGTTCCATCCCTTCTTCTCTGTTCTCTCGATGCGGCCAGTCGCGTCAAGAACCATCTCTTTCATCACTCGGCTTACTTCAGAGAAACATGCGAATCCCTGCCACTGCCAGTGCTAATTCAACCTCCGCAACACGCCTTCTTCTTCCTCTGATGTTGTTCGGACATCTTCCGTCTCTGTGCTTCCTTTCCAGTTCGCTCCAGCGGTTGCATGTCTCCGGCGACCGTACCTCAGCAAGCCCCGCCGGAAGCTGGACCAATTTGTTCGCCAAAAGCAATGATCATCTGGGTGATGTATCCGGCCAGATGGCTGCGTATGTATGATACTTTTGATGCGGCTACCTGCACCCTCCTCTCAAACAGAAATTTGAAGATACGACATCAGTAGATACGTTCCATGTGATACACAGATTAGGATTTGTTTTGTTGGGTTGTAAAATTCAGACACTTGTTTCGTTGCGTGATATATTTAATTGTTTGTTTGAGTGAATATAAATCGTTGTACTTCGAATCCTGAGTTTTTGTTCCCCATCACGCAAGGGTGTGGAAAGAGGTGGGAAGTCAAACCAAGAAATCATTATATTTGTAAAATTATGCAATAAGTTACACTGTTTTCGAATCTCAACATTTGCGAAGTAACCAAACAAAAGAATTTAATTCAAAACCCATCTTATTTCTAGATAAATGATTTTGAAAGAAGAGGACTTCAAATAAATCCTTTGATCAACATGCCGTTGGTCGTTTCTAAATCCGGCTTAAGAGGATGTTATTGTTGTGAAATTAAATGTCCATTAGCTTTCTATTCGGCCTCCTGTGGCATATTTTTCCTAAACAGTCGCGTAGATCCTATTTCTTTGGTTACTCATTGAAAAATACATATATAAATATTTTTTACAACTCAGGCGACCGAAACATTCGGGCCGGATGCCATTTTTTCGGAAATGGCCGGAAATAGAGAAGATATGATATAATTAATCACATCATATTCTGAAGAATTATATAATCAGCTATAAACTACTAATCCGTCTTCAATCACGCCTGTTAAAAATGTACGTGATTAATATAGAATGTCCTCTCTTGTGGGTGGCCTCGTGCTGTGTCCTACGCCGCGACCAGGGGTGAGTACGGTTCAGTTTGATCCGATTTAGACTATTTTTTTTCCGAATCGAACTGAACCGATTCAACCCCTCGAATCGATTCAAACTAAAATGATTTTATTTCTATTTAGTTCGGTTTGAATAAAAATATATAAAAATATTTTAATTAAATATTTTAATATATAATAATTTTTAAGTTAAAAATAATCAAAATAAATATTATTTTATCATAAAAATAATAAATTTTTTATCTAAATCAATTTAAACGGTTTAGCTTAGTTTAAATTGGTTCGAAAATTTTTTAAATCGAATCGAAATAAACATGATTTAAATCGAACCGAACCAAGACAAACAGATTTAATTTTTCGAATTGAACTGTTTAATGCTTGCCCCTGCCAGCCGCGACACCGCCATCCTCCTCCGCCCCTTTTGTGTCCTGCTCTGCTTGCTCTCTCGACGCGCGGTACTCGTTCGCATCAAGAACCATCGCACTTTCTTCTCTCTGCTTAATTAATTCAGAGAGACGAGGGAACGGCGGAGGGGACGGGAGGCAGTAACCTCTATAACGCCGTCTTCTAAATTAATCTTGAAGAGAAGATGTATTTGTGACTATGCATGCAATATAGATGTTCTGGAAATTTGTGGCACGTAAGTATATATATATATATATATATATATATATATGAGCGAGTTTGCAGAGCTTTAATTACATTTGGATGAACAAGCCCCTTGGGTTGGGCATCTCATGCATGTGTGTCTTCCGCGTAAGATCAATCTCCGGTTTTTGAGTATATTATATATATAAATATTCTTTATAGATACGTGTACTGTTAAGAGATTAAGGGGGTGCTATCATTTGGGGTTCGAGCGCTCCCCCGTGCGCACAGTCTGACTATCGGGTCACGTTGTCCAAAAAAAAAAGAGATTAAGGGTCGGTCGGTTTGTTTCTCCCCCTTCTTCTAAAAATAATTTTCTGAAATTGTGCGTACGTAGAACTCCTATTTCTGGGCCCGAAATTTATGAGAAAACAGAAACATTGTTTTTGGGATTACGAATTTCAAGATTAACAATATTAGTTAAACATCCATCTATCATCGTGATCGACATCAATTTCAAAATTTAAAGTAATAAAAATATCTAACACCGTATTGTTTTACTGTCACATGATGGAGCTACTGCTATGCTATCGGGTGTGTTGGGTCGGAGAAAACAGTTGAAAGTAATACAATATCATTTTTTATATTTTTAACAAGCATATCATTATTAAATAACATAATATATAGTATCAAAAGTAATATGAAGTTTGTGATTAATATTGCTTCCATATATACATGCCCATTTATAAAATAGAACTAGCACAGAATAAAATGAGGGCTCGGAAGCAAAAGGGAGCTTGTAGCGAGAGAAATGTTTAGTTAATTATGTAGCAAGCTAAAATTAATATGTAACTCGACAAATAAAAATTCGTACGGCGGACAAATTAAGCATAAACCACACGAGGAAAAAAAAGGAATTAAAAGCAAGGAAAGAACGAACAAGGAAGACTGTAATAACTAAAACCAAAATTAAATATTTATTTAAAAATTTAAAATACAAATACTCAGTTCTATAGTGTCAATTAAAAATTTAAATTAAAATATAATTTAAATTGAAACTCACATTTAAATTAAACCAAACTAGACCATGGACACCCCCTAATTCAACGGGTGAGGTGCACGTAGAGAAAGTGAGGGAGTGGCCGCGGAGAGAAAGAAAAGGAAAAGAAAAGAGAGAACGTGCGGATGAAGTATTTTTCCTCGTGATGGTTTGGTTTGATTTTTGAGTATTTTTTCTTAAATTAAATCACCAAACTATCTACCAAACAAAATCAAATCAAACCAAATTAATTTGGTTTGACTTAGTTTGATTTGGTTCAAATCATATTTTATTAAGATAGAGTAGATACGTCAATATATAATTTCATTTACTTTGTTTTAAATCACATTCTATTAAAATTTAATGTAATTTTTATATATTTTATTAATTCTGTTTTCAAAACTTTTAAAACGGTTTATTTTTATAAGAAAAGACACATAAAAATTGTATTAAATACAACTTAAAATAAAATATTTTATCCAATTCGAATTATTTTGTTCAGTGATTTGGTTTGGTTTGAAAGGTCCAAAAAACTAAATCAAACTAATCGATAATTCAAATCAAACTAAATCAAATTAAATTAATAATTTAGTTTAATTTTTCGAGTTGAATCAAATAGTGAACAACCCCGAAAAGAAGTAAAAGAGGGAGGTGGCGGTTACGTTCCTAAACGGATACAAATCTGGAAGGCCGAAGACCTACGAAGAGATGAAAAGAAAACAGAATATTAAGATTATTATATATTCTAAACTTTCTAACCAACACCTATAAACAACTTGATAAAATAAAAGAAAATCTACGCTATTACATAGCGAATATCATGTTGTCAATAGTTCCACATCCGTAGTTCCACCCAGAGCAGAGCTCTTCCTGGCCGGTTCGATCCAACACATTTTATAAAATTGACATAAAATTTATTTTCAAAACCAACACATTTTGTGTGAGTGGCTGTTTAAAATAGTGGACTTCACGGAGAAAAGATAGGCATTTGACATTGATGAACACTTGTATCACATATTATATTTTGTTTGAATGAAGAGTTTCAATAGTTATATTGGTAGTCAAGGAATTTTTATCATTATTAATTTAAAATTGACAGTGATAAAGATTCTAAATATAATTATCAAACATAACATGAAACAACGATTTCTAAAGTGAAGTTATTGTTTGAATAACAAATTTTTTCAACAAAAAAAAGAAAAAAAGAATGCGTCACAACAATTAGGGCCTTTGTGTGAACAAGGAGGTGATGAGTTCAAATATTTATTATGAGAACGATGTCCCTCCCTACCGGCGGTGAGCACCGTTCTCATACACGGCCGTCCCCACCTGTGGTGTCCATATAAAAATCATCGTAAGACGGCCACCACCGCCGTCGCCACCGCCACCGCCACCATCGTTGGTCGCCCGGCCGATGACCTGATACCGACCCTTTTGGAAGAGTTCCGAACGGGGGGCGATTTTCGGGTCACCTCTGCTCGAGCTGAGCTCAGCTCTGTTCTGAATTTTGACGAGACCTCCGTTCCCGTCGCTTATAAAACTCCGTCGCGGTGGCGCTCGCTGCTCACCCCCAACCGAGACATCTAGGCGTCGTTTGGTATCGGGATAAAAATATAGGGGATAGGAATAAGTCACTCCTTATGACTAATCTTATCCCCACTATGTTATGTTTGGTTTGACTTGGGATAAATTTTAAGAATAACCTATCCTATATTTGGTATGTTCACAATAAATTTGAAGATAACCTTATATTTTAACTTTTATTTTTATAGTCTTATTTTATTTCCTATAACATATTCATAAAGATCTTAACCAACTTACATATTCATATAATAAATATAAAATATAATTTAAAAATATAAATAAGAATACATTTAAAAATATACATTTGAAGATATAAATAGTATAATTTTAAAAATCAGATAGAGCAAATCAGATTTGAAATTTGTTTTTAAAATCCAATTAAATTAGAAAATATTGATTTCCGGTCCGCTCCCGCTGTCCTGGTGCTCTGTCTCCCCGTCCCCAGCGTTACCAAAGGTTCTTGGGCGACCTCGGAGGCGCCGCGGAGAGGGCAATCCACGCGGTCCTCCTGCTTCTCGACGATCAGCTCTTCCGATCTTCACTCCACCTCCGGCGAGAAGACTGGCCTGCGGCCTCCGCCCCCTATGGGAGGGTTGGATTTCCGCCTCCGGCAACAGTCGGCCTCCGTTCTAGGGGTGGGCACGGTTCGGTTTGGTCCGGTTTGGACCATTTTTTTCCCAAACCGAACCAAACCGAATCACCCTCTCAAACCGAACCGAACCAAACCGAATCAATTCGGTTTGGTTCGGTTTAAACCGAAAATAAATAAAAATATTTAAATTAATTATTTTTTACATATATAATAGTTTTTATGTTAAAAATAATGAAAATAAATATTATTTTATTATAAAATTTATAAAAATATCATTTTTATTAATACTATAATAGTTTTTTTATATTTTTTTGATTAAATCGGTTTAAACGGTTTGGTTTGGTTTAAATCGGTTTGGAGATTTTCCAAACCGAACCAAACCGAAGGGGGGTCCAAACCGAACCAAACCGAACCGAATGGGCTGGTTCGGTTTGGTTTCTCGGTTTGAACCGTTTTGTGCCCACCCCTACTCCGTTCCACCCCCCGCCGCCGGCCGATTCCAGCCACTCTCCGTCTCCGGCAACGGCCGGCCTCCTTCCCGGCTGCTGTCAATCCTAGAGACTTCATCGTCTCCCTCTGACGGCCCTCCACCATCCTTCCCGCACCATCCTGGATCTCCTCCGTCGCCGCACGGTCACCACAAGTTCGCCCCCGGCTTCCCGGAATCGTCTGAGCCCCCCTTCGCCTACCCCGCACGATTCATCTCCCCCCTTCCCGTCCCGTCCGGAACCGTCTTCGCCATCGGCTCCTCTTCTTCTTCCGATTCCAACGGGGAACAAGTGTGTTCCCGCAGACGGCATCCCCCCCGGCGGCCCGCGAACAGGGGGCCGCGGCCCCACCCCCTCCCCCCGCGGAGGTGTCCCCCCCTTCCTTCCCGGCGGTCCGCCCCCCCCTCCCGCAGACACCCCCCTCCTCGGCGGACGCCCCTTCCCCCCACTCCCCCTTCCTTCCCGGCGGTCCGCCCCCCATCCCGCAGACACCCCCCTCCCGCGGACCCCACCCCCCGCCCCCTCCCCCGCGGAGGTGTCCCCCCGGCCCCCCGCCGGCGCTCGTGCCCCGCCCCCGCGGCGTTCACCCCCTCCCCCGCGCCTCCCGCCGGCGCGCTCGTGCCCCGCCCCCCTCCCGCCGGCGTTCGCGCCCCCCTCCCGCCGGCGCTCGTGCCCCGCCCCCGCGGCGTTATTCCCCCTCCCCCGCGCCTCCCGCCGGCACGCTATTCCCCGTCTCCCCTGTTTTACCGCTTCCATGCGAGCTCCCTGTCGCCGCCTTCCCTTCCTGATCCGGCCTTCCCTCTTCTTTCCCTTCCTTTCCAACGCCGTCATCGTCGCCTCCGCCGCCGCGGCCGCCGTCCTCCTCCTCCGTGCGCCGCGCGCTCGGCTGGCCGCCGCATCATCGCCGCGACGCCCGCTCTCTTTCTCCCTCTTCCCGTCGCCCGCCCGTGCGAACGCGATGCGGCCGCAACGCCCCGCCCTCCCCCCCGGCGTTCGCGCCCCCCTCCCGCCGGCGCTCGTGCCCCGCCCCCGCGGCGTTCGCCCCCCTCCCCTGCGCCTCCCGCTGGCACGCTATTCCCCGTCTCCCCTGTGCTTTCGGTGCGCCACCGGGCACCTAGCTCGGCTGCTCGACAAGGGGCTATCCAAAAGAGGGGAAGGCCACCACCCACAATGCTCTCCATCCTCCAGGGCGCAAGTGCCGGTGCTGTTCCCGGGACCTAAGAAGCTCTCCAGTGGGGAGCCGTAGACGTCGCTATAGTCTACATCAGTTTTCTCCGGTGGGACACTGCTGGCAAAGGGGTCGTGGGGAGCGCAGCCGATAAGAGCCGGATCCCAGCCTTGCTTAATCCTACCCATCGGCATCGGTACCCATTCTCGAGAAACTCCACCGGCGAGGAGGGTAAAGCATCGGTTTCAATACAACATGAGCCGCAAGGGGGGAGAGGCCGGGAGAGCAGTAGAAGAAGAAGAAGTGAAAACGGCAGGGCATTTCTCCTCGCTGACGCCGCGCTCCTTCCGCGCACAGGGGAGGACGACGGCGGCCGCGTTAGACCTCCCTTCCATCACCCGTGAGCTCGACCTGGAGTTGCAGAGCGAGATGGAACACCTGATTCCCTTTCACCTTTTGTTGACTCCTACGGCACAACAGGGGTCGTAGGCGAGGAATCTCCTAAAGGGAACCCACGAGGGTGATGGTGGTGTGGCAGGAGCGGCGGAGGGGGTGGGCGGACGTGATGGCGTTGCTCAACTCTTGCTTTTGGAGCTTTTGGGATCCGGCCTGATGGATGATTTGGGTTTTATGTGCCTGACTCGAAAGTTGAAAATCGGGTTTTATATACGCTGGGTATGTCTGAATGCGTCTCGAAAGCATTCAGGGAGGACAGTTGTATGTTGAAACCCGATTTTGCCTTTAGATTCAGATCGGATCATCGGATTTACCTGATCCATTTACAAGTCTAACTACGCCGACAATCGGCTCATCCTAACGTTTAATAGCGTGTGCCACGACAAGTTGGATGGCGAATTCTTGCCATGAGTCACTTGGGCCTTCTTGCATATGGTCGCGCACGGGGGACCCCCTCTTCCTATAAACTCGTCGTCACGCGCTGTTGTTCAACTCACCCCCAACAGTTATCAAACGACAAATGGCAGCCTTCGCCTGGTCCTGCTACTGCTCGATAAGGATACGGACGGCGTCGACGGCGCAGGTGCAGCTGCGGCACTCGAAGGAAACCTACTTCTTCTGATTGATTGGGCCACCTCTGACGCCATCGCCATTAACGCCGATGTGTTAGTCCCCGATCGCTGGCGCAGCAGCCTCCCTGCCATCGTCGGCCTGGTGGCCAGATGTAGTTGGCTCGTGGAAGGCAAGAGTACATTAACTCTGCCGGTCGACCATGGGTCGACTAGCATTGTCCTTCGTTCCTTTGAGCAGGGGCATGGGTTCGAAGGGTGCCAAAGCCCGCCACCTCCGGGGGGGGTGATCTCTGGTGGGGATCGAGCTGTGCACATGAGCAGCGCGCTTCCGGGTTAGCTGGGCCAACGTGAACAAAAAAAAAAAAAACTCTGCCCCTCATCGGCAAGAGTACATTTTGGGTGAGTGGCTATTTAAAATAGTGGACTTCGGGGAGAAAAGATAAACATAAATTAAAGTCTCAATTTATCAATGCCATCAAAAAGCAAAGTCACTATTTATCATCTCGTTTGGCCAGAGAATTCAAAATGATATTATTTCAATTTTGATATTAATACTTATGAATAATGTAACACGCCGATATCGAAGTTGATATTGATGAACACTTGTATCACATATTATATTTTGTTTTGAATTAAGAGTTTCGATATTTATATTGGGAGTCAAGGAATTTTTATCACTGTTATTTCAAAATTGACAGTGATAAAGATTCTAAATATAAGTATCAAACATAATCTAATGGCCTGTTTGGTTAGAGTATCAAAAATGATACTATATTAGTATTGATATTGATATTTCTAGAAGATGGAGTATCAATATCAAAGTTGATACAAGTTGACACTTGTATTATATAACATGTGTTGTTTGCATTACAAATTTTAAAATTGATACTATGAGCCAAACATCTCAAGGTGATTACCAACAATATCAATTTTAAAATTAATAGTGATAGAGATGTCTAATAGTGTTACCAAACATGGCATAAAACAATGATTTCTAAAATGAAGTTATTGTTTGAATAGCAATTTTTTTCAAAAAAAGAAGAAGAAAGAATGCGTCACAACAATCAGGGCCTTTGTGTGAACCAGCAGACGATGCCTTCAAATATTTATTATGAGAACGATGTCCCTCCGTACCTACCGGATGTGAGCTCCGTTCTCTCGTACACGGTCGTACACCTGTGGAGTCCATATAGGAATCACCGTAAGTCGGCCGATGACCGGTCGAGCGTGGCTCGACTGGTACGGGGATCTGCGCCTGGGGGCGCAGATCGGCGCTTCGAGCGCGACGCCTCCCGGCGGCTATTCAAGCCGGGCGTCCCCAAGGGGGGGACGACCTGTGGGGTTCGACGGGCGGGTCGAACCCTCGCCACCCGCGGCGCTTGCGGGGTTCGGGCCACTGGGCCACTCGTGACCAAAAAAAAAAAAAAAAAAGTAAGTCGGCCGATGACCTCATACCCGCCCTTCTTTTGGAAGAGTTCGGAACGGGGGGCGAGTTCGGGTCACCTCTGCTCGAAGAAGAAAGAGTGCGAGCGATGAGACCCTACCTGATGTAAGCTCCTCCTCGAATTCTGACGAGAACTCTCGCTTATAAAACTCCGTCGCCGTGGCGCTCGCTGCTCACCCCCAACCGAGACATCTATAGACTACATCCGCCTGCTGAAATGGGTAGCGACGGCGCCGACGGCGCAGCTGCCGTGCCCGACGGACACCCACTTCGTCTGGTCGATTGGGCGGCCTCCGAGAGCGTCGCCATTAACGCCCACGTGTTAGTCCCGGCCGATCGCTGGCGCAGCAGCCTCCGTGACATCGTCGGCGTGGAGGCCATCTGGGGTTGGCTCGTGGAGGCCGAGAGCACGACGGCTCTGCCGTTCATCGGCACGATGATCCTCAGTGTACTGCTCCTGGCCGTGGGGATCGTCTTGCGAGCGCTCGCCGCCATGGGGCTCCAGCAGCAGCTCATCTTGGAGGCGTCCTCCTGGGTGGTGCGGCGCCAGCAGGTCCTGTTGTGGGTGGCCGCGGTTGTCCTGGTGCTGTCCTACGTCGTGACGGCAGTCCATCCCTTGTGCTCTGCTCTCCTGATGCGGCCCTTCGCGTCAAGAACCTTCGCTTTCATCTCTCTGCTTCTAGACAGATCGCAAGCGAATCCCTGCCAGTAATTAGATAGCTCACGCAACGACGTCTCCTCCCTCCGATGTTCCTCTTCGACTCTGTGCTTCCTTTTCCAGTGCATTCGTTGCAGCCGTACGTGTGTCTCCGGCGACCATCCTATGAAATTCCAAAAACGCACGTGCGCTAAGGAGACCCAGGTCCAGGCTATGATAAAGGCATGGAATACTCCTCCGGTGGCCAATATGGGATTAAACCCTTCAACACTTCCCCTCTCGGCCAGCCACCACCGTCAGAGCCACGGTAGGAATACACGGGGCAGGGCCGAGCGAAAATAGGAGCAAATCCACCGGAGGACAGAGCCTACAGCCTGACCAGCTCTGATAGCATGTGAAAATTCCAAAAACACACGTGCGCTAAGGAGACCCAGGTCCAGGCTATGATAAAGGCATGGAATACTCCTCCGGTGGCCAATATGGGATTAAACCCTTCAACACTCCCCCTCTCGGCCAGCCACCACCGTCAGAGCCACGGTAGGAATACACGGGGCAGGGCCGAGCGAAAATAGGAGCAAATCCACCGGAGGACAGAGCCTACAGCCTGACCAGCTCTGATAGCATGTGAAAATTCCAAAAACGCACGTGCGCTAAGGAGACCCAGGTCCATGCTATGATAAAGGCATGGAATACTCCTCCGGTGGCCAATATGGGATTAAACCCTTCAACACTCCCCCTCTCGGCCAGCCACCACCGTCAGAGCCACGGTAGGAATACACGGGGCAGGGCCGAGCGAAAATAGGAGCAAATCCACCGGAGGACAGAGCCTACAGCCTGACCAGCTCTGATAGCATGTGAAAATTCCAAAAACGCACGTGCGCTAAGGAGACCGAGGTCCAGGCTATGATAAAGGCATGGAATACTCCTCCGGTGGCCAATATGGGATTAAACCCTTCAACACTCCCCCTCTCGGCCACCACCACCGTCGAGCCACGGTAGGAATACACGGGGCAGGGCCGAGCGAAAATAGGAGCAAATCCACCGGAGGACAGAGCCTACAGCCTGACCAGCTCTGATAGCATGTGAAAATTCCAAAAACGCACGTGCGCTAAGGAGACCCAGGTCCAGACTATGATAAAGGCATGAAATACTCCTCCGGTGGCCAATATGGGATTAAACCCTTCAACACTCCCCCTCTCGGCCAGCCACCACCGTCAGAGCCACGGTAGGAATACACGGGGCAGGGCCGAGCGAAAATAGGAGCAAATCCACCGGAGGACAGAGCCTACAGCCTGACCAGCTCTGATACCATGTGAAAATTCCAAAAACGCACGTGCGCTAAGGAGACCCAGGTCCAGGCTATGATAAAGGCATGGAATACTCCTCCGGTGGCCAATATGGGATTAAACCCTTCAACACTCCCCCTCTCGGCCAGCCACCACCGTCAGAGCCACGGTAGGAATACACGGGGCAGGGCCGAGCGAAAATAGGAGCAAATCCACCGGAGGACAGAGCCTACAGCCTGACCAGCTCTGATACCATGTTAACCAACCCAAAACCGCGGTGTCAAGTTAGAGAGGCCCAGGCTTATAAGCATAGGAAACCTCCCTTCATTGTCCAATATGGGACTATTCTAACTCGCCCCCTCACGTGCAAGCTCTTCTGGCTTTGACACGTGTACACTGTTTACGGGTGACGGTCTGAGGGGGGTCCACAGCCCTTGGCTCTGATACCATCTTGCAAACCCCAAAACCATGGTGTTGAGGTAGAAGGGCCCAGGATATATAAGCACTATATCAAGTCTCAAATAGTCAATATGGGACTATCCCCACAATTCTAACACTCTCTCTCACTGCCAAAGTGGGCAGTGAAAATAAGAGGCAAGATAATCATCAAGTATTAAAGATCGATAAGTGCCCGCTCTGATACCATGTGAAATTCCAAAAACGCACGTGCGCTAAGGAGACCCAGATCCAGGCTATGATAAAGGCATGGAATACCTCTCCGGTGGCCAATATGGGATTTAAACCCTTCAACACATCCCTCAGCTTAGCTAGCCCGGAAGGTGCACCAGTTTGCTCGCCAAGATCAATGATCCGCAGGGCGATCATGGCATGTATACGTATTGTGTATGATGCTTTTGATGAGGCTACTGCACGCTTCTCTCTTTGTTGAATTTTGAAGATGCGACAAAGCTTTTTTTGATTTCATTCGCATAGCGGGGGATGTTTGGTTGTACGATAGTTTGAGTTTTTATTGTAATTTTATGTTTTGAAATAAAATTTTGTTAAAAGAAGTCTTTGACTTTTAAATTTTTAAGTGATTTTTTTCTTAGAGGAAAAAGGGAGTCCCATCCCCTTTTTCCTATTTTGTGATCTCCCACTTGATTTGGTCATATACAGTAATTATTATTATTTTTTGTTATCCCACCTTTTCGAACATGATAATTTTTTATCATTAGTTTGTATATATTTTATTTTAACATATTGCCCCATTAAACACGTGATAAGGACTAGGAGAGAGAGTCGGAAGAAAAAACAAGATCTCGATTATATCCGTAAAATTATGTGATTTTTTTAGCTTATAATTTTGCGAAGTTAACCAAACAAAAATGTTTAATCAAAAAAACATTTTATTTTTAAATAAATAATTTGAGACAAGAGAATTACAATAAAAATATATCTTTGGATTAGCAAGCCGTTGGGCGTTGGGCATTTTTAATCCAGCTTAAGAGTGTGTTATGTCGTGGAATTAAATGTGCATTGCTTGGGGGGGGGGTGCGAACATACCCCGGGGATGGATGGGACCTGGGACTGGCGTCCGGAGGTCGGGGAGGGGAGCTAAGAGGGGAGGCAGCGCCGGAACTATCGCCGGGGATTGGGAGCACCGGGGAGATTTCACCGGCGTGCGGTGGGCGGTTAGACCGGCGGGAAGGGAACGCCGTCGCCGGCACGACCAGTGGGAAAGGGAACGCCGGCCCACGGGAATCATATTTTTATAATATTTTTTAATTAAAACAGTTTGGTAGTTTGGACCGAGCTAATTCGATTTGGTCTATATATGTTAACATAATAAATTCGCCGTCGTGGTGGCCGTCGTCGCAAACGTGGCGCTTGGAAGGACCATCCATCTTCAGCTCGCTCGATCCGCGTACCCCACCACACGGGGCACCCGTGGTGGTGCCACGGGCACGCGTGGCGCCGCACATGGGACTCATCGCGCTGCAGTCGAGCGAAAGGATAAATAATTATTTTATCACGTAGCCCATTAAAAATTTTACCTCTCCGCCGACCATCGTCAAAATTACGATAGAAATATACGAGAGACAATACTGAACGAAAATAAAAACGGACTCGCCAAAGACACGTAGCCCTAAAGATTTACCTACTTTGAAGTCATGCGAAAAATATCAAAATTTAGACATCGAGGTAACTCAGACTAAACTTATCAGTATAGAAATAATCTTTTTCGTATCTAATATGGGACTAAGTCATTTAACTTAACCGTACGTATTTCAAAAGTGGCGAGGAAGTGATCGGATTTAACATTTTTCACAGCGTGCAATTTTACATACAGTCCAAACTGGTACGCACACGTACAGATCCAGATTGTACCAGAAACTCTGATGATGCCATGTTAAATACACGAGTCATCGGACTCAAAATCTCAAACATCTCATGAATGTTTCTTTTTTAAAATTTCTGAGATGAGTTTGGAGACGAGTTCCGGCTATAGAATCTGCTCTCCAGATCAGACATCTCTCTGTTTTCTGGTGTCCTGAAGCGCCGCCACGGTGGGGGGATGTTTATCGGGTCGGATGGCCCACCGGGTCGGATGGCCCACCGAAGGAAGCTACGCGGAAATGGACTTGGACGAGGGTTCGGGATTGGGTGTCCAGGATCCACCCACCCCACTCCGAGAGAGAGAGAGAGGGGTTGCCTTTCGGGGTACTTTCTCCATGCTACGGACACCGAAAAAAAGAAAAAGAAAAGAGTTCGGATCGCCTCTGGAGGCATCCTGAGGCGACTCCCTCAGTCGCCTATCCGCTCGCGCCACGTACGAGGCGGTCCGCTGCGCTAAACGTCCATCGCCAGCGTCGATAACGACGTTCGTGAAACGGCGACCGAAACGGCACGTCTGACGTCGAAACGGCGCCGTTCACAACCGGCACGTCTGACGCCGCCACCGTCACGTCTTACCATGCTTAAATGTGTTGACAAGCTTAAAAATTTGGGCGCGCGAGGTTTCAAGGTTTGAAGAGGCTTGCTTCCCCGCGCGGTGGTCTTCTTCGCTTCTTCCTCATCGTCTTCTTCCATTCGTCCGGAGTTGTAGTGGTGTCCTCCGGCGTTCTAAGGGAGGTCCTCCGGCTTCAACTCCGACGTTCCCTCAGACGTTCGTAGTGCCCTCGCTCGTAGTTCCCTCCGTCGGCAGTGCCCTAGTTCCGGAGGTTTGTTCGTAGTGCCCTTCGTCTTCAACTACTATTGTTCTGTCTAACAGGTATCGTGGAGCTGTCACGACCCGGATTTCAACCTGCACAACGGAAAACAATCCGGCGACGTAGCCGGGGAAACAACCCCAAAAACACATCGGTTTGGAAAAAAACTCGAAGACACGGGTCCCAGTTCATAATTCTAACACTATTCAATCATCTCAAATCACGTAATAAAATTTCAATCTAAGCATTTATATACCGGTCTAAATTGCACACTAACTGCTCAAATCATTCATTAGAGTCCATACCAAAAAGCTTCTGCTGCGCTAAACCTGATTTCCTGAAAATATAATAACGGATTGGAGTGAGTCATAACGACTCAGTAGACATCCCATCATCCACCAAATTGGTTAGCCAAAGACCCTAACATGATAAGTTATAAGTACCCAACCTGCACTTGATACATACCATATAAAACTAAACAATATATATATATATATACAATTTGGCATTCCACAATTTTTAAGACATAAAGCCATAACCTACCAACCACTAGGACCAAAGAGGGTTTCTCACAATTATATAAGGTATGAGGAAGAGGTTATGCAATGCAACACTAACTAAAAGACTTACCATGCATATCATACAAAACATGTATGCTTAAATGAACTAATGAACACTACATAAATACTAACACCAATACCACTCTACAATGCATCTATCCACTACATGAAACATCAACATTTTCATTTTTCGCAAGGAAAACGTCGTCTTGCGATCTCGACGAGCTATGACCAGATCTACTATATATAGAGTAATTGTATAGCTAAGCTAAATCCCGTAGTGCACCTAGGCAGGGGTGGCACTTAGGATAACCCGCGGGATCTGGGATCGAAGGATGCACCAGACGGTTCTAAGCTCCGCTGCCCACGGACACGACTACTAGTCCAGTATAGCTCGGTCTCATTAGATTTCTTTAATGCACACATGCATCACAATGCATCTCATACTATGCAATGATCAATCTCATACAATATGAAACAAATTTGCGATGACAAACTATCACATTTAAATTGAAGACCCTACCACCATGATAGCCAATAGACAAGCTAGTAAACCATGCATTTTCACAATCTAACAAAAGACACACGTAGACATGATACTTGACGCTCATGCTACTAGCACGCTATCTAACATGATTAAACAAAACGACATTCTATACATAAACATGCTATGCCAACATCGACATGACGTAGACCCCTAAAATAACCACAATATGAAAGATTGATAGTGTTGCAAGAAAATTCAGATTTAATAATTAAATCGGATTCTCTCTAATTTGATTAACCTACCACATTAAGCACGATATAAATCAAGGACTAAGAGAACTAATCATAATCCATAGGGTTGACAATTAATAATCAAGGTTTACCACATATCGTGCAAGAATGAAATCAATTAACTATGATAGAGCTAATTATACGATCATCACTAATTGACTTGCAATTACATACTAAATAAATCAAAATAGACAACTAAAGATAACTTCACTCTTCTAAATCACACATCTATCTATTTCATTATTATCTACAAGTCATGTAAATATTTTCAATAAAAATTTAGTGATAATAGACATGTCCGGGATGCCTACCGGGATGGAGTCGACAATTTTCGATCCGAGATTAGCACGTGCCTTGACCGGTTAATAAAGATTCCACTCCTCAATCTAAGCTAGCTGCAAGCAAATAATAATATAGAAGAATATAACACAATTTGATAGCTTAGGAGAAAGAGAGAATGAGGGGAAAATAAAAGAATACCCGAATTGAGCAGGGGGGGACAAGTCGACGCACCAGCCGCTGGTGCCCGCGTGGGAGGTGCTAGTGTGCTGAGGGAAGCAGGATTTGAAGGGGGGGTTCAAAGGCACCGCAGCGCTGGTCGGCTGAGGTAGAACCGAGGGGGGGGTCGAGGGCAGAGTGGGGGCGGCAGGGCCGCTGCACACTGGGCAGCAGGGGGCTGGGCGCTGCGCGCTGCGCGGCAGGGAGACTAGGCGGCCGGGGGTGGGCGCAGAGCGGGGGCTCCGAGGTGGCTGGGGGGGGGGGGCGGCTGGGCCGCCCAGCACCATCACCGCGCTGGTCAGCGCCAGGGGGGGGGGATGGCTGCAGGCTGCAGCCGCTGGGCGTCCGCACGCGCAAGGGGGAAGCGCCCGCGCGGCGCTGGTCAGCGCGCGGAGGGGGGCCGGCTGCTGCGGGCTGCGGGCTGCGGGCTGCAGGCTGCTGGGCGCGTCCGCGCTGGCAGCTGAGCGAGGGGGAGGCCGGAGCTGCTGCGACGCCGCGGCCGCGGGTCCACGCGGACAGCCGAGCGAGCAGGGGGGGCGGGGTGCCGCGGGGCCACCGGGGGGCCGAGGGAGAGAGCAGGGGGCGGGGGGAGCTGCCGCGACGCAGGCGTCCACGCGGGCGAGGGGGCGGGACAGCGCCGGCGCGAAGGAGGGGGGCTGGGCTGTGCGGGCACACGGGAGGGAGCTGCCGCGAGGGGGAACCGAGAGAGGGAGGGAGGGGGAAAATCGAGAGAGGGAGGGAGGAAATGGAGCGGCTAGGGCACAAAATGGGGGTTTCGACGGGGGTAAAAATTGGGAAAAGGAGGGGCAAAAAGGGGAAGGGGGAGAATGATATATAATATATTTAAAGAAAAAAAACAAATATTACAATCTACCCTCCTTAAAATAAATTTTGTCCTCGAAATTTAAATATTCCCACCAAGTACCCAAGGTTATTCTATTCTTCCAAACTCCTTGTTCCAATTCCCTTAAACATATTAAAGTCTACATGATTCAAACATCGAGATCCTTATAATCTTCTTCTCTACTTTATATCGGCATTTACGATCGTCAATCTTAATCATACTCAAGCATCGGTATCAAGCATCAATTGCTATGATATCTCAAACGAAAATCTAAATCCTCTAAGGATCCCACACACATCAGCTTATGTTTGAATTCTTATCAAATGCATTCATACTAACACTCTAAACCTTTGATTCTCCAATAATATTCTCACCTCAACTAAATTTTTTTTATCATGTCCCCGAGTATGTTGCGATCTTCTCTTTATCCTCTAATGCTATTCATATCATAAATTCTATATCATTTTTCTTTCTCCATTCAAACCATGCTCATTCACTATAATACATCAAGTATGATAAAAAAAAACCACATAATTACTATCTATAAACAATCATGACAAGATTCTTCTTTTCTTTTCCATTATAATCATCTAATATCATTATGTAGTCTAGTTACCCAAACATCAATGAAAAAAAAATTTACATGTAGTTGCACTTCCTTTGATACTCACCCTTAATACCATTCTAAGAGTCATCATTATAAAACTAAACCTCTCTTGTCAATTCATTTATCCTCAACCTACACCTTTTCCAATCAAGTCTCAACATGATTACCTATCTAATCCCGAGAAGGTAAAGAATAAATATGCATATTCTTAACGATTCTTCTTATCTAAAGATCATTCTTAATAATTTGTAGTCTAACTACTTCTTATATTCCAACTCAATCACAATCTCAAAAGTCAATCCTTCACTATCCAATGAAGTTTCAGTATGAGCATAAAGTCTACACTTAACTAAGTTTGTAATCAAGATTTGAAAAGATAAGAAATTCTCAATCAGATGCAACATATACAGATCATGATGAATAGATAAAAGAAAATGCTCAAGTTCAAGATCGACAATTAAAGGATGATAATCCGAATGATATGATCACACTCTAAATCGGATTGCCAATATCTTGAACTAATTACAACCATGTCTAAATAATTGTCTATCCTCTAATATCTATGTCTAATCTCCTAAATACCTCATCTTCAATATCAAAAGATTACCACTCTATGATAATATCTAATTTTTCTTTTCATATAAATCTTATCCAAAGCTCATGCCAATAATTCATATTCTAAATATGACATCTTCTCATCTTATATAGTTATTGCATTCTCTTAGCCAAACTTCTCAAAGAAAAGGATACTTTAAGATGAAGCATGTCCCAAAATTATTTCATCCACTTATCCAGTCAGTGTAACTACTCTTAGCTTCTATTTGATTCACATACATATAATCAAAAATCTAATCACCTCATACCGCCTATATGGTATAGGTCTCCAAGAGGATCAAATTTCCAATAAAATGATTCTAATGAGTTAACTACTCCTAACATCATTAACATCACTTAAACAATAATCATTATCTCATTATCACTCACATTCAAACCTTAATCAATCATATCAATCACAATTTCTTGTTCAAAGTGTTTTCCATCAAATTGTTCCCAAGATTATTCATTTCTAACCTCCAAGATACAAATAACATCTATTTACAATCACATATAATTCGCAAAAGATTCTCATCCTTGAAGATTTACTATTTTTTTTTCAAATATCTTTCCAAGTATGATTCTTACATGATATAACACCATTCTTTCTTAAAAACAATTATAGCTCTAATTCTAATTAACTCTAAACAACCGACAAGATAAGTCTAAACTATCCCTCTACTTCATCTAATCTAAGAGATTACCTCTAATAAACCAAGGTCCAACTTCGCATATGACCAACCAATGATTCGACATAACCTCTAACTAAGATTATCTAAAGTCAAGATTTGGCTAAATTGATCAAACAAGATTTGAAGAGATAATGAGTTCAATAATTGATAATGAAGATAAAAGATCTTGATAATGGAGGACACAATTAGAGTATCAATTGCTGATAGGTACCTAAATATAACTCTAAGAGAGGACCTCTTATACATGAATCATGCCTCATACCGCACCTCTCTTATTCTCAATAGAATTGAAGTACCATACATAATATTATCCAATTTCCAACTTTGACTCTCAAAATCTAGATTAATAATCTCATCTCTATATTCAATATCCCTTCATCCAAATCAATATCTCAAATATTTGAATCTTGGTATCAAATCTATGATAAACAAATATTATATTCTTAATATTACCTATAGTCTTCTCTTTATGCCACACATGTTCTCTTTCCTTGATAGGATATACTAATAGCTTGAGTGTATTCCCATATAAATCATCTCATCAAATCTTTTTCAAATTTCCTCTTTCTTCGATTCAAATACCTATCTATCCATGTATCTATCTCGTTCTACCATCTCTTCTATCTATCTCTATCTATCTATCAATCTCTCTTCACTACATCCAACATATACGGCTATCCAAATTATCTCTCTATATAATCTATCCATTCATCTAACCCTCTATGTAAACTTATCTAACTATTCATTTCATCGATCAACGCATCACCTCCTAATTTATCTAGCAATTACATCTATCACCTTAATGAAATCATACACGCTCTATTTACTCAAAAGACTACCTTAATCCAAATCACAAAATATATTGAATCCCAAAATTCAATCGTCCTGAAGTAAGATCCACTAATTTTAATATTGGCCAAAATCTAATCATCTGACATCAAATTTCCATACAAACTAAAATTCTTAATCCGATATACAATCTAAAATTTCCATATCCACTTAAGATAAAAATCTTCTCATTATCAACTTCATATAATCCAAACCGATCACATAAACCTGGGCAGGTCAATAAAGACCTTAATGCCAGGTTATGGCTCGATACCACGTCGTCACGACCCGGATTTCAACTCGCACAACGGAAAACAATCCGGCGACGTAACCGGGGAAACAACCCCAAAAACACATCGGTTTGGAAAAAAACTCGAAGACACGGGTCCCAGTTCATAATTCTAACACTATTCAATCATCTCAAATCACGTAATAAAATTTCAATCTAAGCATTTATATACCAGTCTAAATTGCACACTAACTGCTCAAATCATTCATTAGAGTCCATACCAAAAAGCTTCTGCTGCGCTAAACCTGATTTCCTGAAAATATAATAACGGATTGGAGTGAGTCATAACGACTCAGTAGACATCCCATCATCCACCAAATTGGTTAGCCAAAGACCCTAACATGATAAGTTATAAGTACCCAACCTGCACTTGATACATACCATATAAAACTAAACAATATATATATATATATACAATTTGGCATTCCACAATTTTTAAGACATAAAGCCATAACCTACCAACCACTAGGACCAAAGAGGGTTTCTCACAATTATATAAGGTATGAGGAAGAGGTTATGCAATGCAACACTAACTAAAAGACTTACCATGCATATCATACAAAACATGTATGCTTAAATGAACTAATGAACACTACATAAATACTAACACCAATACCACTCTACAATGCATCTATCCACTACATGAAACATCAACATTTTCATTTTTCGCAAGGAAAACGTCGTCTTGCGATCTCGACGAGCTATGACCAGATCTACTATATATAGAGTAATTGTATAGCTAAGCTAAATCCCGTAGTGCACCTAGGCGGGGTGGCACTTAGGATAACCCGCGGGATCCGGGATCGAAGGATGCACCGGACGGTTCTAAGCTCCGCTGCCCACGGACACGACTACTAGTCCAAGATAGCTCGGTCTCATTAGATTTCTTTAATGCACACATGCATCACAATGCATCTCATACTATGCAATGATCAATCTCATACAATATGAAACAAATTTGCGATGACAAACTATCACATTTAAATTGAAGACCCTACCACCATGATAGCCAATAGACAAGCTAGTAAACCATGCATTTTCACAATCTAACAAAAGACACACGTAGACATGATACTTGACGCTCATGCTACTAGCACGCTATCTAACATGATTAAACAAAACGACATTCTATACATAAACATGCTATGCCAACATCGACATGACGTAGACCCCTAAAATAACCACAATATGAAAGATTGATAGTGTTGCAAGAAAATTCAGATTTAATAATTAAATCGGATTCTCTCTAATTTGATTAACCTACCACATTAAGCACGATATAAATCAAGGACTAAGAGAACTAATCATAATCCATAGGGTTGACAATTAATAATCAAGGTTTACCACATATCGTGCAAGAATGAAATCAATTAACTATGATAGAGCTAATTATACGATCATCACTAATTGACTTGCAATTACATACTAAATAAATCAAAATAGACAACTAAAGATAACTTCACTCTTCTAAATCACACATCTATCTATTTCATTATTATCTACAAGTCATGTAAATATTTTCAATAAAAATTTAGTGATAATAGACATGTCCGGGATGCCTACCGGGATGGAGTCGACAATTTTCGATCCGAGATTAGCACGTGCCTTGACCGGTTAATAAAGATTCCACTCCTCAATCTAAGCTAGCTGCAAGCAAATAATAATATAGAAGAATATAACACAATTTGATAGCTTAGGAGAAAGAGAGAATGAGGGGAAAATAAAAGAATACCCGAATTGAGCGGGGGGGGACAAGTCGACGCACCAGCCGCTGGTGCCCGCGTGGGAGGTGCTAGTGTGCTGAGGGAAGCAGGATTTGAAGGGGGGGTTCAAAGGCACCGCAGCGCTGGTCGGCTGAGGTAGAACCGAGGGGGGTCGAGGGCAGAGTGGGGGCGGCAGGGCCGCTGCACACTGGGCAGCAGGGGGCTGGGCGCTGCGCGCTGCGCGGCAGGGAGACTAGGCGGCCAGGGGGTGGGCGCAGAGCAGGGGCTCCGAGGTGGCTGGGGGGGGGGTGCTGGGCAGGCCAGGACCATCAACCCGCTGGGCAGCGCCAGGGGGGGGGGATGGCTGCAGGCTGCAGCCGCTGGGCGTCCGCACGCGCAAGGGGGAAGCGCCCGCGCGGCGCTGGTCAGCGCGCGGAGGGGGGCCGGCTGCTGCGGGCTGCGGGCTGCGGGCTGCGGGCTGCAGGCTGCTGGGCGCGTCCGCGCTGGCAGCTGAGCGAGGGGGAGGCCGGAGCTGCTGCGACGCCGCGGCCGCGGGTCCACGCGGACAGCCGAGCGAGCAGGGGGGGCGGGGTGCCGCGGGTCCACCGGCTGGCCGAGAGAGAGAGCAGGGGGCGGGGGAGCTGCTGCGACGCAGGCGTCCACGCGGGCAGAGGGGGCGGGACAGCGCCGGCGCGGAGGAGGGGGGCTGGGCTGCTGTGCGGGCACACGGGAGGGAGCTGCCGCGAGGGGGAACCGAGAGAGGGAGGGAGGGGGAAAATCGAGAGAGGGAGGGAGGAAATGGAGCGGCTAGGGCACAAAATGGGGGTTTCGACGGGGGTAAAAATTGGGAAAAGGAGGGGCAAAAAGGGGAAGGGGGAGAATGATATATAATATATTTAAAGAAAAAAAAACAAATATTACAATCTACCCTCCTTAAAATAAATTTCGTCCTCGAAATTTAAATATTCCCACCAAGTACCCAAGGTTATTCTATTCTTCCAAACTCCTTGTTCCAATTCCCTTAAACATATTAAAGTCTACATGATTCAAACATCGAGATCCTTATAATCTTCTTCTCTACTTTATATCGGCATTTACGATCGTCAATCTTAATCATACTCAAGCATCGGTATCAAGCATCAATTGCTATGATATCTCAAACGAAAATCTAAATCCTCTAAGGATCCCACACACATCAGCTTATGTTTGAATTCTTATCAAATGCATTCATACTAACACTCTAAACCTTTGATTCTCCAATAATATTCTCACCTCAACTAAAATTTTTTTATCATGTCCCCGAGTATGTTGCGATCTTCTCTTTATCCTCTAATGCTATTCATATCATAAATTCTATATCATTTTTCTTTCTCCATTCAAACCATGCTCATTCACTATAATACATCAAGTATGATAAAAAAAAAACCACATAATTACTATCTATAAACAATCATGACAAGATTCTTCTTTTCTTTTCCATTATAATCATCTAATATCATTATGTAGTCTAGTTACCCAAACATCAATGAAAAAAAAATTTACATGTAGTTGCACTTCCTTTGATACTCACCCTTAATACCATTCTAAGAGTCATCATTATAAAACTAAACCTCTCTTGTCAATTCATTTATCCTCAACCTACACCTTTTCCAATCAAGTCTCAACATGATTACCTATCTAATCCCGAGAAGGTAAAGAATAAATATGCATATTCTTAACGATTCTTCTTATCTAAAGATCATTCTTAATAATTTGTAGTCTAACTACTTCTTATATTCCAACTCAATCACAATCTCAAAAGTCAATCCTTCGCTATCCAATGAAGTTTCAGTATGAGCATAAAGTCTACACTTAACTAAGTTTGTAATCAAGATTTGAAAAGATAAGAAATTCTCAATCAGATGCAACATATACAGATCATGATGAATAGATAAAAGAAAATGCTCAAGTTCAAGATCGACAATTAAAGGATGATAATCCGAATGATATGATCACACTCTAAATCGGATTGCCAATATCTTGAACTAATTACAACCATGTCTAAATAATTGTCTATCCTCTAATATCTATGTCTAATCTCCTAAATACCTCATCTTCAATATCAAAAGATTACCACTCTATGATAATATCTAATTTTTCTTTTCATATAAATCTTATCCAAAGCTCATGCCAATAATTCATATTCTAAATATGACATCTTCTCATCTTATATAGTTATTGCATTCTCTTAGCCAAACTTCTCAAAGAAAAGGATACTTTAAGATGAAGCATGTCCCAAAATTATTTCATCCACTTATCCAGTCAGTGTAACTACTCTTAGCTTCTATTTGATTCACATACATATAATCAAAAATCTAATCACCTCATACCGCCTATATGGTATAGGTCTCCAAGAGGATCAAATTTCCAATAAAATGATTCTAATGAGTTAACTACTCCTAACATCATTAACATCACTTAAACAATAATCATTATCTCATTATCACTCACATTCAAACCTTAATCAATCATATCAATCACAATTTCTTGTTCAAAGTGTTTTCCATCAAATTGTTCCCAAGATTATTCATTTCTAACCTCCAAGATACAAATAACATCTATTTACAATCACATATAATTCGCAAAAGATTCTCATCCTTGAAGATTTACTATTTTTTTCAAATATCTTTCCAAGTATGATTCTTACATGATATAACACCATTCTTTCTTAAAAACAATTATAGCTCTAATTCTAATTAACTCTAAACAACCGACAAGATAAGTCTAAACTATCCCTCTACTTCATCTAATCTAAGAGATTACCTCTAATAAACCAAGGTCCAACTTCGCATATGACCAACCAATGATTCGACATAACCTCTAACTAAGATTATCTAAAGTCAAGATTTGGCTAAATTGATCAAACAAGATTTGAAGAGATAATGAGTTCAATAATTGATAATGAAGATAAAAGATCTTGATAATGGAGGACACAATTAGAGTATCAATTGCCGATAGGTACCTAAATATAACTCTAAGAGAGGACCTCTTATACATGAATCATGCCTCATACCGCACATCTCTTATTCTCAATAGAATTGAAGTACCATACATAATATTATCCAATTTCCAACTTTGACTCTCAAAATCTAGATTAATAATCTCATCTCTATATTCAATATCCCTTCATCCAAATCAATATCTCAAATATTTGAATCTTGGTATCAAATCTATGATAAACAAATATTATATTCTTAATATTACCTATAGTCTTCTCTTTATGCCACACATGTTCTCTTTCCTTGATAGGATATACTAATAGCTTGAGTGTATTCCCATATAAATCATCTCATCAAATCTTTTTCAAATTTCCTCTTTCTTCGATTCAAATACCTATCTATCCATGTATCTATCTCGTTCTACCATCTCTTCTATCTATCTCTATCTATCTATCAATCTCTCTTCACTATATCCAACATATCTGGCTATCCAAATTATCTCTCTATATAATCTATCCATTCATCTAACCCTCTATGTAAACTTATCTAACTATTCATTTCATCGATCAACGCATCACCTCCTAATTTATCTAGCAATTACATCTATCACCTTAATGAAATCATACACGCTCTATTTACTCAAAAGACTACCTTAATCCAAATCACAAAATATATTGAATCCCAAAATTCAATCGTCCTGAAGTAAGATCCACTAATTTTAATATTGGCCAAAATCTAATCATCTGACATCAAATTTCCATACAAACTAAAATTCTTAATCCGATATACAATCTAAAATTTCCATATCCACTTAAGATAAAAATCTTCTCATTATCAACTTCATATAATCCAAACCGATCACATAAACACAGGCGAGTCAATATAGACCTTAAGGCCAGGTTATGGCTCTGATACCACGCTGTCACGACCCGGATTTCAACCTGCACAACGGAAAACAATCCGGCGACGTAACCGGGGAAACAACCCCAAAAACACATCGGTTTGGAAAAAAACTCGAAGACACGGGTCCCAGTTCATAATTCTAACACTATTCAATCATCTCAAATCACGTAATAAAATTTCAATCTAAGCATTTATATACCAGTCTAAATTGCACACTAACTGCTCAAATCATTCATTAGAGTCCATACCAAAAAGCTTCTGCTGCGCTAACCTGATTTCCTGAAAATATAATAACGGATTGGAGTGAGTCATAACGACTCAGTAGACATCCCATCATCCACCAAATTGGTTAGCCAAAGACCCTAACATGATAAGTTATAAGTACCCAACCTGCACTTGATACATACCATATAAAACTAAACAATATATATATATATATACAATTTGGCATTCCACAATTTTTAAGACATAAAGCCATAACCTACCAACCACTAGGACCAAAGAGGGTTTCTCACAATTATATAAGGTATGAGGAAGAGGTTATGCAATGCAACACTAACTAAAAGACTTACCATGCATATCATACAAAACATGTATGCTTAAATGAACTAATGAACACTACATAAATACTAACACCAATACCACTCTACAATGCATCTATCCACTACATGAAACATCAACATTTTCATTTTTCGCAAGGAAAACGTCGTCTTGCGATCTCGACGAGCTATGACCAGATCTACTATATATAGAGTAATTGTATAGCTAAGCTAAATCCCGTAGTGCACCTAGGCGGGGTGGCACTTAGGATAACCCGCGGGATCCGGGATCGAAGGATGCACCAGACGGTTCTAAGCTCCGCTGCCCACGGACACGACTACTAGTCCAAGATAGCTCGGTCTCATTAGATTTCTTTAATGCACACATGCATCACAATGCATCTCATACTATGCAATGATCAATCTCATACAATATGAAACAAATTTGCGATGACAAACTATCACATTTAAATTGAAGACCCTACCACCATGATAGCCAATAGACAAGCTAGTAAACCATGCATTTTCACAATCTAACAAAAGACACACGTAGACATGATACTTGACGCTCATGCTACTAGCACGCTATCTAACATGATTAAACAAAACGACATTCTATACATAAACATGCTATGCCAACATCGACATGACGTAGACCCCTAAAATAACCACAATATGAAAGATTGATAGTGTTGCAAGAAAATTCAGATTTAATAATTAAATCGGATTCTCTCTAATTTGATTAACCTACCACATTAAGCACGATATAAATCAAGGACTAAGAGAACTAATCATAATCCATAGGGTTGACAATTAATAATCAAGGCTTACCACATATCGTGCAAGAATGAAATCAATTAACTATGATAGAGCTAATTATACGATCATCACTAATTGACTTGCAATTACATACTAAATAAATCAAAATAGACAACTAAAGATAACTTCACTCTTCTAAATCACACATCTATCTATTTCATTATTATCTACAAGTCATGTAAATATTTTCAATAAAAATTTAGTGATAATAGACATGTCCGGGATGCCTACCGGGATGGAGTCGACAATTTTCGATCCGAGATTAGCACGTGCCTTGACCGGTTAATAAAGATTCCACTCCTCAATCTAAGCTAGCTGCAAGCAAATAATAATATAGAAGAATATAACACAATTTGATAGCTTAGGAGAAAGAGAGAATGAGGGGAAAATAAAAGAATACCCGAATTGAGCGAGGGGGGACAAGTCGACGCACCAGCCGCCGGTGCCCGCGTGGGAGGTGCTAGTGTGCCGAGGGAAGCAGGATTTGAAGGGGGGTTCAAAGGCACCGCAGCGCTGGTCGGCTGAGGTAGAACCGAGGGGGGGTCGAGGGCGAGTGGGGGCGGCGGGCCGCTGCACACCGGGCAGCAGGGGGCTGGGCGCCGCGCGGCCGCGCGGCAGGGAGACTAGGCGGCCGGGGGGTGGGCGCAGAGCAGGGGCTCCGAGGTGGCTGGGGGGGGTGCTGGGCAGCCCAGCACCATCAACGCGCTGGTCAGCGCCAAGAGGGGGGGATGGCCGCAGGCTGCAGCCGCTGGGCGTCCGCACGCGCAAGGGGGAAGCGCCCGCGCGGCGCTGGTCAGCGCGCGGAGGGGGGCCGGCTGCTGCGGGCTGCGGGCTGCGGGCTGCAGGCTGCTGGGCGCGTCCGCGCTGGCAGCTGAGCGAGGGGGAGGCCGGAGCTGCTGCGACGCCGCGGCCGCGGGTCCACGCGGACAGCCGAGCGAGCAGGGGGGGCGGGGTGCCGCGGGTCCACCGGCTGGCCGAGAGAGAGAGCAGGGGGCGGGGGAGCTGCTGCGACGCGGGCGTCCACGCGGGCAGAGGGGCGGGACAGCGCCGGCGCGAAGGAGGGGGGCTGGGCTGCGTGCAGGGCACACGGGAGGGAGCTGCCGCGAGGGGGAACCGAGAGAGGGAGGGAGGGGGAAAATCGAGACAGGGAGGGAGGAAATGGAGCGGCTAGGGCACAAAATGGGGGTTTCGACGGGGGTAAAAATTGGGAAAAGGAGGGGCAAAAGGGGAAGGGGGAGAATGATATATAATATATTTAAAGAAAAAAAAACAGATATTACAATCTACCCTCCTTAAAATAAATTTCGTCCTCGAAATTTAAATATTCCCACCAAGTACCCAAGGTTATTCTATTCTTCCAAACTCCTTGTTCCAATTCCCTTAAACATATTAAAGTCTACATGATTCAAACATCGAGATCCTTATAATCTTCTTCTCTACTTTATATCGGCATTTACGATCGTCAATCTTAATCATACTCAAGCATCGGTATCAAGCATCAATTGCTATGATATCTCAAACGAAAATCTAAATCCTCTAAGGATCCCACACACATCAGCTTATGTTTGAATTCTTATCAAATGCATTCATACTAACACTCTAAACCTTTGATTCTCCAATAATATTCTCACCTCAACTAAATTTTTTTTATCATGTCCCCGAGTATGTTGCGATCTTCTCTTTATCCTCTAATGCTATTCATATCATAAATTCTATATCATTTTTCTTTCTCCATTCAAACCATGCTCATTCACTATAATACATCAAGTATGATAAAAAAAAACCACATAATTACTATCTATAAACAATCATGACAAGATTCTTCTTTTCTTTTCCATTATAATCATCTAATATCATTATGTAGTCTAGTTACCCAAACATCAATGAAAAAAAAATTTACATGTAGTTGCACTTCCTTTGATACTCACCCTTAATACCATTCTAAGAGTCATCATTATAAAACTAAACCTCTCTTGTCAATTCATTTATCCTCAACCTACACCTTTTCCAATCAAGTCTCAACATGATTACCTATCTAATCCCGAGAAGGTAAAGAATAAATATGCATATTCTTAACGATTCTTCTTATCTAAAGATCATTCTTAATAATTTGTAGTCTAACTACTTCTTATATTCCAACTCAATCACAATCTCAAAAGTCAATCCTTCACTATCCAATGAAGTTTCAGTATGAGCCTAAAGTCTACTCTTAACTAAGTTTGTAATCAAGCTGTGAAAAGATAAGACATACTAAATCAGATGCAACATATACAGCTCATGATGAATAGATAAAAGAAAATGCTCAAGTTCAAGATCGACAATTAAAGGATGATAATCCGAATGATATGATCACACTCTAAATCGGATTGCCAATATCTTGAACTAATTACAACCATGTCTAAATAATTGTCTATCCTCTAATATCTATGTCTAATCTCCTAAATACCTCATCTTCAATATCAAAAGATTACCACTCTATGATAATATCTAATTTTTCTTTTCATATAAATCTTATCCAAAGCTCATGCCAATAATTCATATTCTAAATATGACATCTTCTCATCTTATATAGTTATTGCATTCTCTTAGCCAAACTTCTCAAAGAAAAGGATACTTTAAGATGAAGCATGTCCCAAAATTATTTCATCCACTTATCCAGTCAGTGTAACTACTCTTAGCTTCTATTTGATTCACATACATATAATCAAAAATCTAATCACCTCATACCGCCTATATGGTATAGGTCTCCAAGAGGATCAAATTTCCAATAAAATGATTCTAATGAGTTAACTACTCCTAACATCATTAACATCACTTAAACAATAATCATTATCTCATTATCACTCACATTCAAACCTTAATCAATCATATCAATCACAATTTCTTGTTCAAAGTGTTTTCCATCAAATTGTTCCCAAGATTATTCATTTCTAACCTCCAAGATACAAATAACATCTATTTACAATCACATATAATTCGCAAAAGATTCTCATCCTTGAAGATTTACTATTTTTTTCAAATATCTTTCCAAGTATGATTCTTACATGATATAACACCATTCTTTCTTAAAAACAATTATAGCTCTAATTCTAATTAACTCTAAACAACCGACAAGATAAGTCTAAACTATCCCTCTACTTCATCTAATCTAAGAGATTACCTCTAATAAACCAAGGTCCAACTTCGCATATGACCAACCAATGATTCGACATAACCTCTAACTAAGATTATCTAAAGTCAAGATTTGGCTAAATTGATCAAACAAGATTTGAAGAGATAATGAGTTCAATAATTGATAATGAAGATAAAAGATCTTGATAATGGAGGACACAATTAGAGTATCAATTGCTGATAGGTACCTAAATATAACTCTAAGAGAGGACCTCTTATACATGAATCATGCCTCATACTGCACATCTCTTATTCTCAATAGAATTGAAGTACCATACATAATATTATCCAATTTCCAACTTTGACTCTCAAAATCTAGATTAATAATCTCATCTCTATATTCAATATCCCTTCATCCAAATCAATATCTCAAATATTTGAATCTTGGTATCAAATCTATGATAAACAAATATTATATTCTTAATATTACCTATAGTCTTCTCTTTATGCCACACATGTTCTCTTTCCTTGATAGGATATACTAATAGCTTGAGTGTATTCCCATATAAATCATCTCATCAAATCTTTTTCAAATTTCCTCTTTCTTCGATTCAAATACCTATCTATCCATGTATCTATCTCGTTCTACCATCTCTTCTATCTATCTCTATCTATCTATCAATCTCTCTTCACTATATCCAACATATCTGGCTATCCAAATTATCTCTCTATATAATCTATCCATTCATCTAACCCTCTATGTAAACTTATCTAACTATTCATTTCATCGATCAACGTATCACCTCCTAATTTATCTAGCAATTACATCTATCACCTTAATGAAATCATACACGCTCTATTTACTCAAAAGACTACCTTAATCCAAATCACAAAATATATTGAATCCCAAAATTCAATCGTCCTGAAGTAAGATCCACTAATTTTAATATTGGCCAAAATCTAATCATCTGACATCAAATTTCCATACAAACTAAAATTCTTAATCCGATATACAATCTAAAATTTCCATATCCACTTAAGATAAAAATCTTCTCATTATCAACTTCATATAATCCAAACCGATCACATAAACCTGGGCAGGTCAATATAGACCTTAAGGCCAGGTTATGGCTCTGATACCACGCTGTCACGACCCGGATTTCAACCTGCACAACGGAAAACAATCCGGCGACGTAACCGGGGAAACAACCCCAAAAACACATCGGTTTGGAAAAAAACTCGAAGACACGGGTCCCAGTTCATAATTCTAACACTATTCAATCACCTCAAATCACGTAATAAAATTTCAATCTAAGCATTTATATACCAGTCTAAATTGCACACTAACTGCTCAAATCATTCATTAGAGTCCATACCAAAAAGCTTCTGCTGCGCTAAACCTGATTTCCTGAAAATATAATAACGGATTGGAGTGAGTCATAACGACTCAGTAGACATCCCATCATCCACCAAATTGGTTAGCCAAAGACCCTAACATGATAAGTTATAAGTACCCAACCTGCACTTGATACATACCATATAAAACTAAACAATATATATATATATACAATTTGGCATTCCACAATTTTTAAGACATAAAGCCATAACCTACCAACCACTAGGACCAAAGAGGGTTTCTCACAATTATATAAGGTATGAGGAAGAGGTTATGCAATGCAACACTAACTAAAAGACTTACCATGCATATCATACAAAACATGTATGCTTAAATGAACTAATGAACACTACATAAATACTAACACCAATACCACTCTACAATGCATCTATCCACTACATGAAACATCAACATTTTCATTTTTCGCAAGGAAAACGTCGTCTTGCGATCTCGACGAGCTATGACCGGATCTACTATATATAGAGTAATTGTATAGCTAAGCTAAATCCCGTAGTGCACCTAGGCGGGTGGCACTTAGGATAACCCGCGGGATCCGGGATCGAAGGATGCACCAGACGGTTCTAAGCTCCGCTGCCCACGGACACGACTACTAGTCCAAGTATAGCTCGGTCTCATTAGATTTCTTTAATGCACACATGCATCACAATGCATCTCATACTATGCAATGATCAATCTCATACAATATGAAACAAATTTGCGATGACAAACTATCACATTTAAATTGAAGACCCTACCACCATGATAGCCAATAGACAAGCTAGTAAACCATGCATTTTCACAATCTAACAAAAGACACACGTAGACATGATACTTGACGCTCATGCTACTAGCACGCTATCTAACATGATTAAACAAAACGACATTCTATACATAAACATGCTATGCCAACATCGACATGACGTAGACCCCTAAAATAACCACAATATGAAAGATTGATAGTGTTGCAAGAAAATTCAGATTTAATAATTAAATCGGATTCTCTCTAATTTGATTAACCTACCACATTAAGCACGATATAAATCAAGGACTAAGAGAACTAATCATAATCCATAGGGTTGACAATTAATAATCAAGGTTTACCACATATCGTGCAAGAATGAAATCAATTAACTATGATAGAGCTAATTATACGATCATCACTAATTGACTTGCAATTACATACTAAATAAATCAAAATAGACAACTAAAGATAACTTCACTCTTCTAAATCACACATCTATCTATTTCATTATTATCTACAAGTCATGTAAATATTTTCAATAAAAATTTAGTGATAATAGACATGTCCGGGATGCCTCACGGGATGGAGTCGACAATTTTCGATCCGAGATTAGCACGTGCCTTGACCGGTTAATAAAGATTCCACTCCTCAATCTAAGCTAGCTGCAAGCAAATAATAATATAGAAGAATATAACACAATTTGATAGCTTAGGAGAAAGAGAGAATGAGGGGAAAATAAAAGAATACCCGAATTGAGCGAGGGGGGACAAGTCGACGCACCAGCCGCCGGTGCCCGCGTGGGAGGTGCTAGTGTCTTTGAGGGAAGCGAGGATTTGAAGGGGGGGTTCAAAGGCACCGCAGCGCTGGTCGGCTGAGGTAGAACCGAGGGGGTCGAGGGCGAGTGGGGGCGGCGGGGCCGCTGCACACCGGGCAGCGGGGGCTGGGCGCTGCGCGCGCGCGCGGCGAGGAGACTAGGCGGCCGGGGGTGGGCGCAGAGCGAGGGGGCTCCGAGGTGGCTGGGGGGGGCTGCTGGGCAGCCCAGCACCATCAACGCGCTGGTCAGCGCCAAGAGGGGGATGGCTGCAGGCTGCAGCCGCCGGGCGTCCGCACGCGCAAGGGGGAAGCGCCCGCGCGGCGCTGGTCAGCGCGCGGAGGGGGGCCGGCTGCCGCGGGCTGCGGGCTGCGGGCTGCAGGCTGCTGGGCGCGTCCGCGCTGGCAGCTGAGCGAGGGGGAGGCCGGAGCTGCTGCGACGCCGCGGCCGCGGGTCCACGCGGACAGCCGAGCGAGCAGGGGGGGCGGGGTGCCGCGGGTCCACCGGCTGGCCGAGAGGGAGAGGGCAGGGGGCGGGGGAGCTGCTGCGACGCAGGTGTGCACGCGGGCGGAGGGGGGGGGCCAGCGCCGGCGCGAAGGAGGGGGGGCTGGGCTCTGTGCAGGCACACGGGAGGGAGCTGCCGCGAGGGGGAACCGAGAGAGGGAGGGAGGGGGAAAATCGAGAGAGGGAGGGAGGAAATGGAGCGGCTAGGGCACAAAATGGGGGTTTCGACGGGGGTAAAAATTGGGAAAAGGAGGGGCAAAAAGGGGAAGGGGGAGAATGATATATAATATATTTAAAGAAAAAAAAACAAATATTACAGTATATGTAAATAGAATGACATGAAACACACAACTGACAAGAAACTGACCGGATTCAGGTTATCTCTGACTCCTCTTTTTCTATTTTTGGATTAACATAGTAAAAAGTAATGCAAAAAAATGTAAAAAAAATAATGGAAGGATGTAGAATCACTAAACAAAGAGATAGAAAAAAAAACAGAAAGATTCTGAGTTGAATAGAGAAAGATATAGCCAAATCTGGGTTGTCGAAAAAGCCGAGCAGTAGTCCAGGATCTGCCAGACGCGACTTTGCTTCTGCGCTCGTCACGACCAGCCCCGACCTTGGAATCAAGTGTCGTCGATTGCAAACTGAAGAAGACTTGGAGATGAAGAACTTTGATGAAGAGAGCTCAGGCAGCAGACGTCTACACACTGTTGTAGAGGCCGAAGAAGAGAGACTTGACAAATCACCTGCAGAATAGCCTTCCTCTCTCTTGAACCGACTTTTCTCTCTCTAAAAACTCGAAATTCTCTCTCTAAAAATCACAAAATTAATGCTGGAGGGGGGTTGGACGTCTTGAGATGCTTGGGGGGTCGTGCCTATCCCTTTGGAATGATCAGAATCAGAGTTAATTTATAGGAGAATAGACGGCGTTATCCGGGCTAAAAAATAGGGTCCATGCGCCCCAACCCTGGGCACATGCGCCGTGGTGAAGAGGGGCGCATGTGCCCCCCAGTGAGGGCGCATGGGCACAATTCCCGAGAAAAGAGGTCTTATCCGATCGGCGGTTCAGTGGTAGAGTCCCGGTGAAAAACTGGGTCCCTCGTGCCTCCAAGGTAGGGCGCATGTGCCCTCAAGTGAGGGAACGAGGTCACGTGCCTCACTGGTAGGGCGCATGGGCACGTGCCCTGGGTCCCGGGCGCATGTGACCAGGAACTCGGGCGCATGGGACTGGTTTCGCGCGTCCTTCTTCCGGAAGTCAATGCGAACACTCCCGAACTCGGAATTCGACGCCATTTGTTGCGTTGAAAAGATAACAGGCCGAAAAAGCTTCCTATGGCATCGGATCAGCCATCACACCCTCCAAAACTTCAGAATTTTGTCCGCAAGTTAGGGCAGGGAACAGAAGATCCGAGACAGGTCAAAATGACTCCGACGGCAAACCGGAAAGGCACGGTATGCAACAAAACTTGTCCGGGGTGTGAATATAACCATAACCTTCAATGCATGATCATTAGACATTGGTCATTCAGTCAATTTCGGTGTTTACACGATTTACGTGTGGCTTTCGCTCGGAAATTACGGCTTTTTGCGGAAAACTTCGAAAAATATCCGATTTCGTTCGGCGAAGATCCAAATTAACTTTAAAAGACCCGACATTATTATAAGGTCAATCATACATGTTACCCTATAAAACATGAGTTTTATGCTCGGAATTAGGCGAATTTGGCGTGTCTACAGTAAGTTCTTCAAAATGGGTTTAGGGGGCCATGTAAAGGGTTAGTAACATACGGAGAGAGTTAGTAACATCTGAAAAATGGTTTCAGGGGTCATGTAAAGGGTTAGTAACATATGGAGAGGGTTAGTAAGTTCTCCAAAATGGCTTTAGGGGGTTATGTAAAGGGTTAGTAACATACGGAGAGAGTTAGTAACTTCTGAGAAATGGTTTAGGGGGGCTCTGTAAAGGGTTAGTAACATACGGAGAGGGTTAGTAACATCTGAAAAATGGTTTCAGGAGGCCATGTAAAGGGTTAGTAATATTCGGAGAGGGTTAGTAACTTCTGAAAAATTGGTTTAGGGGGCCATGTAAAGTGTTAGTAACATATGGAGAGGGTTAGTAAGTTCTTCAAAATGGCTTCAGGGGGCCATGTAAAGGGTTAGTAACATACGAAGAGGGTTAGTAACTTCTGAAAAATGAGTACAGGAGGCCATGTAAATGGTTAGTAACATACGGAGAGGGTTAGTAAGTTCTTCAAAATGGCTTCAGGGAGCCATATAAAGGGTTAGTAACATATGAAGAGGGTTAGTAAGTTCTTCAAAATGGCTTCAGGGGGCTATGTAAAGGGTTAATAACATACAGCGAGGGTTAGTAACTTCTGAGAAATGGTTTAGGGGGACTCTGTAAAGGGTTAGTAACATACGGAGAGGGTTAGTAACATCTGAAAAATAGTTTCAAGGGGCCATGTAAAAGGTTAGTAACAAACAGAGAGGGTTAGTAACTTCTGAAAAATGGGTTCAGGGGGCCATGTAAAGGGTTAGTAACATATGAAGAGGGTTAGTAAGTTCTTCAAAATGGCTTCAGGGGGCTATGTAAAGGGTTAGTAACATACGGAGAGGGTTAGTAACATCTGAAAAATGATTTCAGGGGACCATGTAAAGGGTTAGTAACATACGGAGAGGGTTAGTAACTTCTGAAAAATGGGTACAGGGGGCCATGTAAAGGGTTAGTAATCCTTGGAGATGGTTACTAACATGTGTTTGTATTATAATTAACATGTCTATGTTGTTTCTTTGTTTTATTAACGTTTCAATCTTATTTTACAGACATGAGTCAAAAAATGAAAGCTGTGAAGCGTAAGCCCCCTGTTCGTGAGGGTCCTTCCGGTGAAAAGGTGGGTCCTTCCGGTGAGAAGGAGGAATGGCTAAACATCGCGAGCAACATGTTAGTGTGATATCTTGTTACTAATGCCTTTACATATGTTATAACGCTAATATGTCAGTGTCTTGCAGAAATAGTGGTGACGCATGTTACGTCACCCGCTGAAGGGCTACCGTGCTAAATGGTGATCTGGAGGACCTCTTCTACATCGATAGGTATATGTCCGTGGCCGACGTAGAAGTTTTCTGGGAGATCTTGACAGATGATGCGAAGCAGAACTCAGGATTCTACAGATCTTGTAGGTTTTGTCCTTCTTTTCTGTTCACATACCAAAGTGATGCAGAATTACAATGGGGTAGGGTGAAGGGTAACATCCAAGAGGCCTTGAAAGCCAAGACAGCCGACAGATTCCTGGCTGTCGAGAAGTACTTCTTCGTCTGCCATTATTCTAACCACTTCATGCTGATCGTCGTGGACACAGACAAGCAACGGTGAGTAGTCTACAACTCAATCAGTTTCAATCCTCGGTACACAGTCGTGCGAGGAACATGATTCAGTTCTTGACAGCAATGATTTCTAATTTATTTGGAGTTCCAGACATAGACGTCTGGCCCACCAAGCTAAGTGAGAGTTGTCCACAACAGCTCAGTGGGAGGTAAATGACCTTTTCTTTTCATTTGTTACCTATTCAAAATAAGTATCAAGTTTTCTCTTATTGACTATGTTTCTACAATTTTCAGCGTTGAATGTGGGCTGTATGTCATGAGGTATGCTGAACGTGTTGTCAGGAAGATCAAGCAGTCGTGGTGTATTCATCCTCAAGAGATGTTGCAGACAAGAGTACAATTGATATGCTACTTGATGGAGAAGTTGACAAACCACTGATCCCTCCCCTCCCTTCCCCGGATCCCACTTTAAACCAGAGGATATCTGTAATGTACTCTCAAGTGCTGTAATATTTGGAATATGTGGAGAACTTATTGGGTGGTACTCACAGCGAATCCGTTAGACAGAACAATTGTTGTTTTATTTAGGTGTGGTTTTCCAATTCAGTTCCTCTGTTTTTCTTAATCATGTGCTGTTCCATTTAATCGTTTACATATAAGCTACTGAATACCACTTCAATCGGTTACAGACCCTTTACATAGCCCCCTGAAGCCATTTTTCAGAACTTACTAACCCTCTCCGTATGTTACTAACCCTCTCCTTATGTTACTAACCCTCTCTATATGTTACTAACCCTCTCCATAAGTTACTAACCCTTACATAGCCAAGTGAAACCATTTATCAAAACTTACTAACCCTCTCCGTATGTTACTAACCCTTTACATAGCCCCATGAAGTCATTTTTCAAAAGTTACTAACCATCTCATTATGTTACTAACCCTTTACATGCCCCCCTGAAACCATTTTTCAGATGTTACTAACCCTCTCCGTATTTTACTAACTCTTTACTGAGCCCCCTTAAACCATTTCTCAGAAGTTACTAACCCTCTCCGTATGTAACTGAAACTTACATAGCCCCCTGAAACCATTCTTCGGAAGTTACTAACCCTCCCCATAAGTTACTAACCCTTACATAGCCAAGTGAAATCATTTTTCAGAAGTTACTAACCCTCTCCGTATGTTACTAACCCTTTACATAGCCCCCTGAACCCATTTATCAGAAGCTACTATCCATCTCCGTATGTTACTAACCCTTTACTTGGCCCCCTGTTTCACATGTTTATTTTTTATCAGTCACATTGAAAGGTGACAACGTAGAGGGTTACATTAAATCCTTTCATACTTCTGTTGAACACAGAATTTATTTCTGACAACGTAGATGTTTCAAGACATGTACACTCCAATACAGGATTCAGTAGTGAGAACCTACAAAGTTGCTTAGCTCAGAAAATAATGACAACATGTTTACACAAAGGACTGAGTAGGCATAAGATAGAAAATTCATTACACAAAGGAGTGGAAGACATTGTTCTACATCGCAGGTTTCTGTCCACATACATACATTAACATGTCCATATGGCTCACACATTGTTGGGTGGCCGTCTGCGATGACAACTGTGACAGCTCAAGAGTACGAAGAAGGGTCTGTGTACATAATGTCTTCCGAAGGGCATGGTTCTTCTTGCACATCACATCTATCAAGTGGTTGCCCTTGCAAAGAACTACATCTGTCTGTTTTTTTTATCCTTGTCTCAAGGCTGGACTTTATTCTCCTTCGTCGTCCTTTCTCTATTCCGCCCTTTAGGTGAAGATTTTGAACTTGTTTGTGGACGCCGGGAAAGAGTGTGGAGTGTGGAGGAGGGAGAGGTATGTCCTCGCGCGCGCGTGTGTGTGTTTCCTTTCTTACGGTCTTGATAGGGTGGGTTCGTGTTAATCACGCCATAGACACGGTCGTGGATGATTCCGACGGACCGTTCTATTGCCTGCTTCTCTTCCTTCTTTCCTTCTCCGCACTCACCTTGATCCCCGGACTTCTCAACCCTTGATGTCACTTGGGCATCGAAGGACTGGTCCGGGTCGTGAGGAGAATCGAGGGGAAAAAAGATCAGATAGCCGGTGGCATTTTCAACACTAACTTAACCTATAAACCGAAAGAGGAAGGGATGGTGTGGTCGCCAGGAGCCAGAGAGGCTCCGATGATAGAAATAAAAGAAATGAACTAGTAAAGGAAGTGAGAGTGACCGGTTACCTCGATAAGCTGGGAGATTGCGGGGGTTCTATCTTCTCCTTCCTCGGCCGGCCGGGGAAGAAGAGCCTTGGAGAAACTCGCTTGCCTGAAAAGAAGGTATGAATGAAAGCACAACGATTAGAACTAAAGATGGAGCGAACTATTCGTAAGAAAGAAGAGCAATGACAAAAGGGGTTGAACGAACCGGATTAGGACTAACTCCTAACCCCTTCTTAAGGGAAGATCTAAATGACCTAAGAATAAGATGCGTTATGCTATACTAATGCAACATGCATAATGAAACCCAAATGAACAATAAAGGAGAGAGTGAGGTAAGGAAGAAGATCGTAGAGAAGCCCGGTGCTTCGGCACGGAAATTGCGGGCGCTCCGACGACAGTCGCCCGGCGTCGCGTCGGGGAGCGCTCCGGTCCTGCGGCAGTCTTCAATGCAATCTTCTCCCGGTTCCAATGACGAGGGATCGGATTCCTAGTTGGTTTTGGAGGTTTCTTAGCACTCTTTGTAATGGCCTTCAATGGTATGGTGGCAGGGGTCTTGAATGGTTTTTGAGTGGTATTGAATGAGCGGAGTGGAAGGGGTGTAATGGAGGATGGAGAGGCTTGGGGAGTGAGATGGGGGCTTGGAAGGTGGTGGGGGGATGTTGGAAGGCTCAAGAAAGCTCTTGGGGAGTTAAGGCTCTGGGAATCCCTCTCTCTGCTCCTTGGACTCTCTCTCTTGGGAGCTTGGAACCTCTCTTTTGGAACCTCTTAAATGTGGGAGAAGGGTCTCTTTTTATAGGTGCGCAAAAGTGACCCTAGCGCTCCGCCCTGAGGACGCCTGGCGTCGCGGTATGGGAGCGCCTGAAAATCCGCCGACAAGTCGGCGAACCAGCACGTCCAACCATACCTGTCGCCACCTACCACCCTGCGTGTCAGGCGGCGGTTGTCAGCGGAAATCCTGGCGCTCGACGGGGAGCACCTACGACCCACGGCCGTCGGACCGCAAGTTCGGCGCATGCGGAGCTGCGGTGACGGTTGTCGGGCGGGAATCCGGCCATCCGGGTGCTCCGACGGCGGAGCGCCCGGGACCCCTCGGTACGATTTCGACAACGCATCGCTGACCGTCTGAAAAGCCGTCTGTCACGGGCGGAATTTCAGGCGCTCCGTCAGAGGAGCGCTTGTACTTTTGTACACCTCTGGGTACGGTGGTCGTCCGGCCGGTCAAAAGGGTGAAAAGGCGGGAAATGTCAGGCGCTCTGACGTTGCGACGCCAGGCGTCGCGGCGTCGGGACGCCTCCATATTACCCAAAATTTGATCGTCTTTATGTTAAACCGACCTCTCCGATTGGGAGAAAACAAGTGTTAACTATAGAAACGAGATTGCACTTTCTGTAATCGGGCCGAATTCGCGTATCTACATTGTTGTGTAGGTTGTTGATCAGTGTTAACCTGTTATGAAACAAATAATTATGTAACAACTTGTAAACAATCCAATTCTGATCGTAAACAAGAAAGACATGTGATTCAAGGTCAACATGTACCTCTGATTGGGATTCGAGGACCTGGGATGGTTCAGTGTCTTTATCTCTGTTTGTTTCTACAGCTGGAGTATAAGCTGGAAGAGACAATCTTGTGTACTCCTCGTGTGTCTGTCGGCAAAAGTTGAGCAAGTGTTCATATGTTTCTTTCGACTTTGCTGCCGTTGCACTTAGCTCAACAACGTTGCCCACTAGATGCATAAACCTCATAGTTGCAAGTGCTTTTTCGTCCGTTGTATTAGTACCCTGGACAATGGCATTTTCAGCAGACATCTTACATGCATCCCTTGTCCACCTCGTCAAGAAATACTTAGAAGGAACAAATCTTGTGTACTCCTCGTGTGTCTGTCGGCAAAAGTTGAGCAAGTGTTCATATGTTTCTTTCGACTTTGCTGCCGTTGCACTTAGCTCAACAACGTTGCCCACTAGATGCATAAATCTCATAGTTGCAAGTGCTTTTTCGTCCGTTGTATTAGTACCCTGGACAATGGCATTTTCAGCAGACATCTTACATGCATCCCTTGTCCACCTCGTCAAGAAATACTTAGAAGGAACAAATCTAATCTGAGCATGTAAGAATACACGTATGACGTGCCTACATAACACGCCATTAAATTCAAATTTCTTACATGAACAAGTAACATCAATTTCTTCGAATCTATTGAATTCTACCCGATGGTAGAGCTTTGCATCGTCAAATATTATAAATGCATTGGCCTCACACGGCTACAATACGCGGTCAATGGCCTTCAAGTACTCATGCTCAAACGTTTCATACACAGCCGGTGTATACCGCTCCTTTGCTTCTTGGAGCATTATGGAGTCTACTGCATATCTCCTAAATGTATGCCTCATTTTATGATCCGCGAGATCTTGCTGGTATCTCCGATCATCAAGCAATTTTTGAAAGTTTTCAAAAAATAGATTCATTGTTTGCCTTATGTCTAAATAATCTTTGAGTACCTTGTTCAAACTCTCACATCTTTGGGTGCTAACCATGTCCGCAGTAAATGTGCTTCGACCGTATACCTAAGCCCACTTTTTCCTGTCCTCATACAACACTTTCAGCCAGTGGTTGTCTTCGAGTTTATACTTTGTCAACATTTCAGTCCATGCATCTACAAAATAATCCTCGTCTTCGTAATCGTAAATGCATCTTTGAAAATCTGTCTTAAAAGTAAGTGTAGCACTGAAAACCTGATTTAGATGCTTGCATGCATTTTGATACATATGCCAAACACATATTCTGTGGTATGTTTTAGGCAGTTCTTGTGCAATGGCATTACTCATAGCCTTGTCTTGATCGGTCAATATGGTCTTCGCCTTCTTACCATGCATGACACTTATGAAAGTGTTGAATAGCTATCTAAATGTGTATATGGTCTCATCATACAATAAGGCTGCACCGAAGATTATTGTTTGTTTGTGGTGGTTTACTCCAACGAAAGGAGCAAATGGTCTCCCATATCTGTTGGTCTTGTATGTTGTGTTAAAACACAAGACATCACCGAATCTTTCGTAGTCCTTGCGCATTCTCCAGTCAGCCCAAAGGTGATGAGGTCATCCTGATCCACTTGTAGGGAGTTGGTAAAGGAAGGGTCTTCCGTTTGCCTACGATGGAACTATTGAAGTAGTCCCCCGGTGTCAAATTGAAGCATTTGCTGCTGTTGTTTGGTCCGTAGGTAGTTCTTCATATCCACCTGGCTGAAACCTAAGTTGCTTCTTCCACCAACTTGGTTGGACATCATGTGATATAGTTGCGTTGGTTTCAAGTCACTACTTTCCCCAATATATACAACAGATGCATGAACTTCTTTAAACTTACGATGTGATCTTAACATGTGTGCCTTAGATGGGTTTTCAAGTTCATGATTGTGTTCTACATCCCATCTTGTGATTCTATACATCCCATTGACGTTCAGCCCAAAGGTTACTCCTGCCAGACAACCCGATCGGGTCTCAGCTCGTTGAATGACTGGGTTAGAGTACCGGGCATCTTTCTTCCTCCAACCTTCTTTGGAACATACTAACCGCATGTTTCTGACAAGACCTTGCTTGTCCTTAGCTAAGTGATATCTTCTAACACCAAATCCTAGACCTTTGGCGTACGTACGGAATGCTGCATATGCCTCATCAACAGTTTTAAATTCGGAATCATGACAGAGTCCCTCATGCCTTATGTTACAAGCTGCTTGTAACTGATGGCTTTCTTCCCTGTAAAAATACATACAATCTTTCGTAAATGCATTGCTACTGAACCCTTCGCATATTTGTGACAGGTTACTAACCCTTTACATGGCCCCCTGTACTCATTTTTCAGAAGTTACTAACCCTCTCCGTATGTTACTAACCCTTTACATAGCCCCCTGTACTCATTTTTCAGAAGTTACTAACCCTCTCCGTATGTTACTAACCCTTTACATGGCCCCCTGTTACCACTTTTCAGAAGTTACTAATCCTCTCCGTATGTTACTAACCCTTTACATGGCACCTGTACTTATTTTTCAGAAGTTACTAACCCTCTCCGTATGTTACTACATGGCCCCCTGAAACCATTTTTCAGATGTTACTAATCCTCTCCGTAAGTTACTAACCCTTTATAGAGCCCACTGAAACCATTTCTCAAAAGTTACTAACCCTCTCCGTATGTTACTAACCTTTTACATAGCCCCCTGAAGCCATTTTGAGAACTTACTAACCCTCTCCATATGTTACTAACCCTTTACATTGCCCCCTGAAGCCATTTTTTAGAAGTTACTAACCCTCTCCGTATGTTACTAACCCTTTACATGGCCCCCTGAAGACATTTTGAAGAACTTACTAACCCTCTCCATATGTTACTAACCCTTTACATGGCTCCCTGAACCCATTTTTCAGAAGTTACTAACCCTCATTGTATGTTACTAACCCTTTACATGGCTCCCTGAAGCCATTTTTCAGAAGTTACTAACCCTCTCCGTATGTTACTAACCCTTTACATGGCTCCCTGAACCCATTTCTCAGATGTTACTAACCCTGTCCGTATGTTACTAACCCTTTACATGGCCCCCTGTACTCATTTTTCAGAAGTTACTAACTCTCTCCGTATGTTACTAACCCTTTACATGACCCCCTGTACTCATTTTTCAGAAGTTACTAACCCTCTCCGAATGTTACTAACCCTTTACATGGCCCCCTGAAACCATTTTTCAGATGTTACTAACACTCTCTGTATGTTACTAATCCTTTACAGAGCCCCCCTAAACCATTTCTCAGAAGTTACTAACCCTCTCCGTATGTTACTAACCCTTTACATGGCCCACTGAAGCCATTTTGAAGAACTTACTAACCCTCTCCATATGTTACTAACTCTTTACATGTCCCCCTGAACCCATTTTTCAGAAGTTACTAACCCTCTCCGTATGTTACTAACCCTTTACATGGCCCCCTGAAACCATTTTTCAGAAGTTACTAACCCTCTTCGTATGTTACTAACCCTTTACTTGGCCCCCTGAACCCATTTTTCAGATGTTACTAACACTTTCCATATGTTACTAACCCTTTACATGGCCCCCTGAGCCAAATTTTCAGAAGTTACTAACCCTTTACATATGTTCCTAACCCTTTACATTGCCCCCTGAACACATATGTTTCACAGGTTAATAACTCTTTACATATATTACTAACCCTTTACATAAGTCACTAAACCCTCATTTCAGATATTAGTAACACTTTATATATGTTGTTCAGCCTTCATTTCACACGTTACCAAATACTAAATACTAACCGTTTACATATCTTATTAACCCTGTACACATCACTCATTGTATTTTTTCCAACTTATTGACTCCTGAAACGTGTACTTATCAGTGTACATTTAGTGCTAACTACCTATTATAACTTCTCATGCAGCCAGCACCACAGTCCATTGCTCACTAAATGCATCTGTACTACGATCGGTAGTTTTCAAAACCTTAAATACACTACATTCAATATCTTTAAACGTAAATAAACATACTAACATGACGGCTGACTCTGACGAGGGGCCAACACAACTTGTTTCAACTTCATCGCGCCTTGCTGTCCCAAACTCACTGTCCATTGCTCACGTCTCCTCCGGATATGTCTTGTCTAAGCCTGATAGTCGCAATAATCTCGCCCTCAGCTGGAAGACGTGTACCATTCACCACTTCGATTCTTCCTCACCCCGCGAACAATGTACTTCAGATTGCTCTTAGGAATTGGAGAACGGCACCGGGAAAAATAGAGGAGGAATGCTCTGATGAACATGCGGACGGCAATGGAGACGAAGACGACATAGACCTCGGCGATTCATTTCCCGCGCAATTTTCGTCGTGTCATCATTAATGAGGAGTTGACAACGTCATGATGGCATGGTAAGGCGAGATGGTGGCGGCGTCAGATGTGCCGGTTGCGAACGGTGTCGTTTCGACGTCAGACGTGTCGTTTCGGTCGCCGTTTCGCGAACGTCGTTATCGATGCCGGCGATGGACGTTTAGCGCAGCGGACCGCCTCGTACGTGGCGCGAGTGGATAGGCGACTGAGGGAGTCGCCTCAGGAGGCGTCCTGAGGCGATCCGAATCCAAAAGAAAAGGGTTCTTGGATCTTGAATAATGATCCACCGGAATCACACTCTATATCGTCAACTGTATACAGTCAATTGTATACCTTCCTTATCAGAATATTTACACTAAATAAATACCAGCAGGAAAAAAAAACTATACATAATCCATACACATAAGAGATTAATTACACAATTCACCGGGCAAGCCCATTTATTAACAAGAAGAAACTTGGCAGAGTTTAGTTAACAAGTTAACAAGTATATATATATATATGAAGTTCGTTAGATCAGGTGCCCATTTATTTCCTTGCAAGACTGTAAGAAATAAGGGGGTTTCAATTTGAGAAGGATGTGGAGTAAAATCTATTGTACCTAAAGACAGTTCTTCGAGCAAAAAAAAAAATCGAGTTATGGCTGCAGATCACAGTTGGACAAGGTGAGATGAAATAATTCTCACACAAAGATGCGACTCGGACTCAGGCCCCCGTGATATTATATCTATTATATATATAATAGATATATATATCTATTAGAAGTGAGAGTAATCTTTTAGTAGACAAGCATATGGACGATAGAAAGTCTATGTACATTTCTATGTAACAGCCCTCCGAGCAATTGCATGCATCAACTCTGATGCTTCCGCCCTCCGTCCTATCGCATTGGCACGTCCAAGGCCAGCTCCCGACAGTTCCATCCTCTGCCCTCCTCATCACACTCTCGGCCTCCCCCTTATCCCCCACAGTTGTTGATATGCATCCCGATGATTCTGTCGCCAATGAGTCCGTTTCCTACCAATGCTTCCGCCCTCCATTGGCCTCCCCCCACCTGACGCCCGATCGATCTGCTCTCCGTCCTCCGCCCTTGGCCTCCACCCACCTGATTCATTTTCATCGTTGGATGAGCTGCACCCCCTGCTCCTTCAGCTGAGCGTGGTGAACAATTGGCGTGAATTGTGCCCGGCACCCGGCACCCCACAACCCCCGCATCCGGCGGTGACGTATCCATCCAAACCCTACAACCTCAGTTTCATTAGTCTTTCCTCCTCCTCCTCTGCTAGGAAGGCAGCTGCCACGGGATCCTCCCCGCTTGGTGGATCACTTGAGTTGCTTCCGTCTTTGGTCTTCTCATCACTGTGTTGCCAGAGTCACCTGCGTTGCTAGCATCTTTGCTTGCGATTCTTCTGTCACGGATCTTCTTCTTGCCATGTTGCCATAGTGGAATGTGCCGTTACTCGTTGGAGTCTTCCTCGCTAGGCTGCTCTCCTCGCTGCGGCCTGTGTTGTGGCCTATGTTGCTTCTCGCTGGACTCCTCCTCGCTGGGTTTCTCTTCTCATTGCATTGCCGAGCTCCTCGCCATGTTGCCAGAGTGGCCTAGCTGTTGCCTGCTGGACTCTTCGCCAGGTGGTCAGGGTACAACGGAACCAGTTTGGTTTGGTTTCGGTCCAGCGAAAAGGGTACCGGATCTTCTGTGTACTGAGAGCGGATCACCTCAGTCCCCGGGTGGAGGGAGAAGCCTCAGTCCCCAATCAGAGACGGCCACATACCCCCGTCACTTAAGTGGTGGTTCAAGTTATGTTACTGAACCGGTTCGATAAACCGCTACCGAAAAGGGCTGAACCGCTACCGAGCCCTTTGTAAATCACTACCCGTCGGTAGTGAGTTACAAAGGACTCGGTAGCGGTTCAACTCTTTTCGATAGTGAGTTACAAAGGGCTCGGTAGCGGTTCAGCCCTTTTCGGTAGCGGTTCACCGAACCGGTTCAGTAACATAATTTGAACCGCCACTTAAGTGACGGGGGTATGTGGCTGCCTCTGATTGGGGACTGAGACTTCTTCCTCCACCCCAGTACCTAGGTGATCCTCTCTCCTGTGTACTCGCGTATGTACCTTTACGCACACCGCATACTCATTCGTGCACGCACGTTCGCATGAACCAAACAAGCCGGCCCAAGCGGTTCTGGGCGTACGTACGTAATGTTCGATAGATATTTGTCGATGGCGGGCTGCCGCGATGGAGACTGCGGCTGTCCCATTCGGCGGGTGCTGGTAGCGAAAGATGACGATCTCGTCGGAAGCGAGAGATACTGTAGCGGTCGGCAATGCTGCCCCATTCGGTGCCGCTTTGGCGCGGTGTCAACAAAAAAATGATAAAAAATAACCTGATCCTTAGCGTCGCCGTCGCCGTTACCGCAGCTCTTTGCTTGAAGCGCGTATGCCGACAATCATACAAATCGGACGCTGCGGACGATCGTCGGAGATCTCGACTACCGAGTCGGCACCCAGTTCGAACGCCCCCCTCCTCTCCCGTCTGGAGCATGGAGGGCCTCGACCGCGTAGACGGCGATGACCACACGCTCCGACGGCTGCAAACGAGAGCCTCCAAGATCATCAATCTCAACGAGGAGCTGTTGTCGTCCCTTCGCTCGTACAACCTAATCTCCATGGTGCCCCTCTTCCTGTTCCGGGTGGGAGTCGATAATAAGACCGTGCCAGTTATATTAATCCTCGTCCCGGTGCTCGCGCTCCTGCTAGCGGCCGCGGGTGTCGCCTTGGAGGAGCTTGCCGCCATGGGACTGATGATCCGGCAGCAGCTGCCGGCGCCGCCGCCGGAGACATCCATCTTTGCCTCGGCGTACTGGGGTTACCGGGCGAGGCGACACTGCTTCGTCCTTCTAAGTATGGCCATGGTTCTCCATGTGCTGTCCTACGCCGTGATGGTAGCCCCTTTCGTATGTGCTGTGCGTTACGTCGGTCACGTATTAGGTGCAGAAGAAGGATTCTCCAAACTCATTTTCCAGCTTCGAGTGGGAGAAGGGAATGCCAACCAGGGAGCTCCGGAACGCCGTCTCTTCTTCCTCCCACTCCCAGGTTGGTCTCATCCTTTCCTCTTGGAAGAAGGTTGATTTATATGTGTTGGTCTGAGCCGTTAGAAGCTGTTGCTGCTGCTGCTTCTTCTTCTTCTTCTTGGTGCATGTTCCAGTAGTTCTTGACGTCGTTGTCCGTTCTTCCTGGAAAATGATAAGCGCAATTAAGTACGGACGTATGGAATATTCCACCCTACTCTTTTATACTTATGTGCCGCAGATCTTTTCGTGCAGCACGATCGACCTTCAAACTCATTTTCCAGTTTGGAGAGGGAGAAGGGAATGGCAACCAGCAGTGAGCTCCGGAACGCCGTCTCTTCTTCCTCCAGTCCAGGTTGGTCTCAATATATCCTTTCCTTCCTTACTTCTTGATTGATTCAGTGATTGGCATCTCTCCATGTACTTGCTTTCGCCGGAGCTGCGCCGCTGTTGGTGAAGAGCTAGTTTCCGGGCTCCGCCGTTGGCCTTCTTGCTGGCGGGCGTGTGGCACAAGATGGCTGGAAAAAAAAAGTTCGTAGTGGTGGCGGGCGGATGAGGGCGGCGTGCTTCTTACGTCTTAGGGAAGGACAGCGTTATTATTTCAAAAAGAAAATTAGATCGTGAACATGCATGAATATTACGTAACCTTATAGTTCATCTAAATCAACATTCAATGTGTGTTTAATTTATTCGATATTATGTAAGAATATTATAAATTTACACTATATTTTTAATAGACGATAAATTTGAATATGACTTTATTTTATGGATATTTAAATAATGATTGTGCTCACAATCTAAAAGCCTTTTAAAATAGCATATTTGATTACAAGGTAAACTCATAGTACATTGAAGCGGTGCCAAAAAGGTGCGTACAAAGGGGGTGGTCTAGCCATATTCATAAGGATATATAGGAGTGGTATGGTATATTAATAGTTTGATGTTCTTTTAATCAAAACACTATCTATTTTATTTAGGCTAGCTTTTAGCGGAGAAAATTTTCGATCTAACACGGTTTAAAATATTTTTTCCAGAACTAACGCACTAACTTTTTTTTTTTCCGAATCTAACGCAGTTTGCGCGAAGTCGCTGGGTTACCCAGCGACTTCGCGCGCGGAAGGACGAAATCGCTGGGTTACCCAGCGACTTCGTCCAAGTCGCTGGGTAATCCAGCGACTTAGGCGAAGTCGCTGGATTACCCAGCGACTTCGCCCTCTCTCTCTTATCCCCGACCGCCCCCCTCTCTCTCTCCGGCGATATCACCCGCACCCTCTCTCTCTCCTATCTCGCGGCCGCTGGATAAGTCGCCCTCTCTCTCCTATTCCCGGCCGCCCCCTCTCTCTCTCTCCGGCGATATCACGCGCGCCCTCTCTCTCCTATCTCCCGGCCGCCCTCTCTCTCCTATCGAATAGTGTACTCCCTTCTCTCTCTCCCAGTTATCGCCGCCCATGGCTCGCTCTCACCATTTTTTATCAAATTTTCTTTCTATTTTTTTATATTAAATTTTATATTATAAAAATGATAAAATAATATAATATTAAACATATTATATTATATAAATTGATTTTCTGTTATCTTGTTATTAATCTTTTTAATCATATATAAATATTAATTTTAAAGTCATACTAATAAACATACTAGATTATGTAATTATATATTCTAAATAAGATTTTAATAATAAATTTTAATATATTAAAAATACTTTATATTATATAAATATCATATAAAAATAAATATTTATTAAATTATTAATTATACTTCATATTTTAGATATATGATAAAATCACTTAATATTTAATAAAAATACTAAGTTACATACTTAATATATTTTCAATTAAAATATTAAAAAATATACCGTAATTATATAATTAAATATATTATATATGTAATAAAAATGTTTATAATGTTTAATATTTAATATATTATTAAAATATTGTACATGAAAGGTAGGGTAATAAATATTTAAGAACTATTATTAAAAAAGAATAATTTTTTAATTATTAAATATATCATTATAAGTGCATTATATAATTAATACTATTATATAACATTGTAAGTGCAATAAAAAATTAATAATACTAAATTGTAATTGCAATAACAAATTAATAGTATTAAAAAATATAGTTTTAATAAATATAAAATTGTAAAGTATTATGTAAAAATATTAAAAAATAATAATTAATTATTAAATATATAACATTATAAGTGCATTATAAAATCAATACTATTATATAAAAATAGTTTTATTATATATAAATATGTGAAATATCATATAAAGATATTATACAAAGTAAATATTTGTTTAATTATTAAATATTGTACATAAGATGTACGATATAAAATTAATATTACTATGTAAAAATGATACTATTAAAGATAAAATGTTATATATTATATTTATATGTTATAACACGTAGATATTAATTAAAATTATTAGGTAAACATAACTTTAATAAATTTCATATATTATAAATATAATATAACAAAGAATATTTGCACATATACTTTTAGATTGTATCAAGACAAAATAGAAAATCATAACCTTGAAAAATAAAACACGTTGATTGAATGGTACATAATCGCGTACATGAATAAAGTCTACTTTCGACTTCGATGTATACTCCTCCTTCTTCTGCTTCTATTCTCCTCATCCTCTGCAGTTGGCGTAAACTCAGGACCAGATGGAGTAATGGGTTCTGGATGCTGAGTTCTAGTTGATGGAGGTATATTTGGCATCCAAGTAGATGGGCCCGCACCCGCAAAGAAACGGCCTGGGTCTGAGTCCATGACGAAAGTGGTTGGCGTCATGCATTTACGTTTATTTCGGGGGTGGAGGTTCTTCATAGTCAACAACATCGTCGAAGACTCCTCAACGTAAATTCTTGTAAACGGAGTATTTCACTTTTTGTTTGTCCGAAATTTGTATCTCGGCTTGATTGTAGTAAGCTGTCTGTTCGATTAGTCGAAGTCGAGCCGAAAATATGAATAGGGTAAAATTAGTAATGAATCTATATTATGTGTAAAGAAATATTAATTACTTACCAATGTTCTTTCGACGACTCCTCTAGTGGTAATATTGTCGAAGGGTTTACATGAGAATGTTCAAGAATATGTGGAAGACCATACTGAGTACCAATCCTGATATTGATCTTGCACATCTTCGATCTGTTGACCTTCATAAGTTGGCACAAAAATATGTGCCATTCTATTATTCCATCTCTGCACATAAGGGTTGTAATATTCTAACCAATTTGTATTTGCCCTCCCCCGTCCATCTATACGAGTGTACTGCTCTCTGTCAGCGGGTTGTTGTTCGATATAGCCAAATTGGCGTAACACCCGCTCGGGAGAGCATGAACCTCCATCACTGACATATATAGGATGGGAACAGATGCCCTCCACACATTCATATTTTCAATACAAACTTGTGGAACATTATTCATGATATCTTGAGAATATGGTCGCCACACAATCTACACAATATTATATAAATCATTGTGATGTCTAAAAAATTTGGAATTGTAACTAACAAATAGTCTGAAACGATCAGAAAGTTACGTACTTGGCTTTCTTCTTGTATATCAAACTCATTTCTATAAAACAATAACGAACGATGCCTTGGTTCTGTTCGTTCATACGGATTCCACCTGATATAAAATGTTAAATTGTTAAAAATCTATAATGGTTTGTAAAATTTAAAAGTACAGCATAACTATAGTATTACCGTGCGCCAAGTGGCCGACCAACATCCTCCTCCGACAATGGTCGTGGATTAGCAGGACGACCAACGTGGAGGTGTTCCCAACTCCATAGCTATATATAAAAAGATAACAAATATTGGGATATGAAAGAGAAAGGATGAATACAAATGTGAAATTCTAATAAAATTTTATACCTGCAACAAATGAAGACACCCTCCTATGCGGTTACGTGATTTTTCTGTTGCACAGCATAATTGTCGATATAAAAATGCCAATATGGCACTACCCCAAGAGTATTGTCCACAAATCTGTAAATCCTCCAAGAATATTAAGTATTGGAGGTGAATCTCATTACTGATGTATCCGGTAATAGCACGCAACCGAGGAGCATCAAAATATAAGCTCGAGTATGATACGTACAAAGTAGTCTCGTTTGTTCATTGTCTATATATCATCTCGGCAAGTCATGAGCTTGTGTACGAAATTGTTGTAAGCCACCATCGCAGTCTAATAGTACTACGACTACGGTGACCAAAATCCTCGATTGATGGTACTTGACCAAGAAGTTGTTGACAAACATGTTCCCACGTCGGATATCGTTCAGAAGGAACCTGAGGAGATGATATGACAGGGGGACCATCCACCCTTAGTCCAAGCAGCATGGACACATCTTCCAATGTAATTGTCATCTCTCCCCGAGCAAAATGAAATGTTGATGTTCTCGACGCCAACGCTCACTTAGCCGTAATGAGACATCGGTCTAACGGTACCCATCGTAAAGAAGTTGTGTGTAAGAAACCAGCAACTTCTAAGTTCTGTCTCACTAATACATTAGTAATTGGCCAATTACTGACCGCTTTGAAGTGTGAAGAAGGATATAGTAGTGATGATTCCTGTAAAATATTATAATAAATGTTAGATGTATAACGCTAGATAATTGGACAAAATAATTTATATCATACCTCAAGATGTGAGGAACGGTGCGTCTCCTGGTCATACAACAATGACTTATCCCGAGGGGCGGCCATGTCTGTAAAAAATAATGTTAGTAGTTCGTAGATATTCATAACGCATTAATAATAAATATAACAACTAACAATAATCATATAAAAACATTACCGACGTGGACAAGTCGACTTATTATGACCTCTTTCCTTACATATGCCGCATTTATTATGTTGACGATTTACGTCACGATCCATTATCATTGGCAATCTCCTATGTTGAGGTCTTCCGACCTTTCGAACATTGGAGGGAGGTAACAAAGGAATCAAATTATTGCTATGGTCAAATGGGGGCCAATAACGTGCATCTAGAACAGTATGAAACTCTGTTTGATATGCGCCACGGTATTGTTGAGCTGTGTACCAGTGGGAGACATATTGGTATGGATCCCAGTTGACGGAACGCATTGCGCACAATGCATGCTTACATGGAAAATGACGCACTCGAGGTTCAGAACAAGTGCACTGTAAACTCTGTGGAGTAATATCAACACGGTAAGCATGTCCGTAATTGTCATTTACTTCCCACTCTCCCACATTAAGTCGGGCTTGAACATGCACATTTCTACTTTTTTCTATTTGTTCAGCCATTAACTTCTAATGCTTAGGAGTTAACAAATTCTCTATATTGTTTCCAATCATACGATGCTTAAAAAACATCAATCTTAATCGATGATATGTCGTATGGATCAATTCATGAATTGGTAGATCACGAACTATCTTTAAGACACTGTTGAAACATTCTGAATAATTCGTGGTCATGATACCAAATCTCTTACCATCAGTATCAAATGATAATGCCCAATATTCGGTGGATTTATTTGCATCAACCAAGTAAGCATCATTGCAAATAAGTTGAATCTCACCCATTTTACTCTGAAAATCCATCTGATTATAAACTTGACCCGCATTATACATCCTCTTGTATAACTCTTTTCCAGTAAAATGTTTCTGAAAATTCTGTCTATAATGGCGAAGACAAAAACGATGTGCAGCAGTAGGAAACCATCGTTGTATAGCATTTTTGATACTAACATGTCTACGAGAAATTATACACAATTCATGGCGTCTATCTTTATTAGATGACACCAAATTAAGAATTTGTTCAAAAAACCAAGATCATGAATGATCATTCTCACTGTTAACTATAGCAAATGCAATAGGAAATAAGCCTTGATCGGCATCTACACCACATGCAACAAGTAATGTGCCGCGATACTTTCCATGTAAAAATGTACCATCTACACTAATAAGTGGACGACAATAGCGCCATCCATCAATACTTGGCTTGAAACTCCAAAAAATACATCACTCGTGAAGTTTCATTTTCACAAGCATAGTTATATACACAAACTGGCATAACACCTCTTACCGCCTCCATGTATCTCAATAGATAGATGTGTATGATCCCTCCCAATCTCCAAAAAGTTTTTGAAAAGCTTTTGTACGAGCATTCCAAGCTTTGGTATAAGAAACCTTAATTGAATATTTGACTTGTACAAGATCAATGATATCTCTTGGACGTATTGTTAAACGAGAACGGATTATAGGTAAAATCATCCGATAAATAGTAGTTGACTTAAACTGTTTGTGACTATTTTCAATTGGAGTACGACAAGTATGAGTACCCTCTAAACTCATAATCTTCCATAATCCACCAACTCGTTTACTAACGCACGCATGTAATCTCCATTTACAACCTTGATCCTTTGACAGACATAATAATGTAAGAATTGATCTTGTAGACCGATCGATTCGATGTTGAACATTGTGTTTTAGAGCCCAAGAGGAAGCTGCATGTATAAGATCTTCTTGACGTAAAAATTTTTCCACATTGCTATTTCATCAACATTTTGTCCATCACTTCGGACAACCAAGTCATCTTCTTCGCCACTTTCATTTTCATCGTCATTCTCAACATAGCAGTTACTAGCAACTGCATGTTCAATCCATGTAGTATCCTCATGTTCATGAAACTTATTAACAACATCAATACTGTTGAGTATATCAGTCTCGGTTTCATCGTTATTACTTGATGACCTATGAGACATCTCTTCATCGTTATGCAACTTCATTCAAATCTAGGTCTTCTTGGTTGGTACTTTCTATTTCAACAGGCAAGAGATATTACTCGGTCCAACATCTAAATTCCTTGGCATTATCGAATGACACCGATTAAGGAGTTCCATTGCACTAAGTGCATTATAATCCGCGGACCAATTCATACGCATTATAAAATGCTCCCCTTATATATTCCTTTTCAACAAATAACTGTATATTATCTCCAGAACTTCTGTCTATCATAACTTGACAGGATGTATCATCTACCACGCTTATTAAATTCCCGTAATAATTGTAACTCAATTTTAACTTAACCATATCTGGAGTGCAGTTAGCGATATCATGGATTATTCTTCACTTCTTCAAAGGAGGATGTTGTTGATATATGGATATTATTTTCATATCCACCATCATAATAACTAAAACCATTATCAGTGTATCTAACAAGTCCATCATGCATAACAGTGATTGTCACTTCTCCCGAATACATGATAACAAAAATTATAAGATATCCGTAAACATTTAAAATAACTACAAGAATATTAAGAACAAGTAATTATGTAAAGTTTAAAAGAACATCACCGAATATACGAATGTTCGACGGAGGAGAAAATTTGAAGTCGTCGCAATGCCTCGAATTCCTGAAAATTAAAGACATTGTTAACACAAGAATTATATATATAATATATAATATTTTGATAATTTAATAAATATGTATTATTGATAATACATTTAAAACATAATAATTATCTAACGTAGTTAAATTTTGGTATTACATAATAATTGTCTATTGTAGTAAACTTTAGATATTACAAAATGTAGTTAATAATTCATTAAATATTATATTTTAATATCATTTACAAAATTTATTATCATATTTTACAATAGTAAATTAATAATGTGCAAAATATTCATAATATTTTAATATTAATTTGTACATTAATATATGTTATAAATATTAACTATATATTTTAATTAAAAATTTTTGCTATTTCTAAATCAAATATTATAAATTAAAAAATTATCTGTAATAATATTATTACTTACATAAAATAAAAGCTACATAAAATAATTTTAACATTTTATGTTAAAATAAAATATATATAATTTATAAAATAAATATATATTCAAACATAAGTATATTATAATAAATTTTATGTATAATAAATATATTATTATACTTGTAATATAGTAAATAAACATCAGAGTAATTTACAAGTTATTTATTTCTTATAAACAAATAATATATTTATATTAAATTGATAAATAACAAAGTAATATGTATATATAACTTTATTTATATTACTATTAAACTATATTTACATTTTCTGCAAAAAATAAAATTTATTTTATTATATTTTTATAGTATATTTAAATCCTTTAAAAATTATTTAATAATAAAAATAGTTAATAATAAAAATATTTTTACTAGCTATATCTCATAATATAGTAAATAAAATTTATTAATTTACAATTATTTTATTTTTTATAAACAATTAATATTTTTATAAAAAATTAATATTGTATATAATAATATGTATATATATTAACTTTATTTTTAATATTACATAAATTTATATACATATTTTTCAAAATAAAAAATTAAAATTTTATTAAATATTTATTATAGTAGATTGTAATATTTTATAAAATAGTTAATAAGTACAAATATTTTTTACTAACTATATCTCATAAGATTATAAAATAAATAAATATCTTAAACATAAATTTAAACATACTATATATAAATTAAACAGATCCTACGTATAAAATAAACATATTGAAAATAAACTAAATATATTTGAGACATATATAATTATATATAGTATTTATATCAATAGAGAGAGAAAATATAAAATATATACTAATATTACGTGCAGCTGGTGGGGTGGCCGGAGGAGAGAGCCGAGGGAGAGAGAGAGAGGCGCGTGAGAGAGAGAGAAATAATCTAGGAGAGAGAGAGAGAGTCGCCTGATAGGGAGGGAGAGAGAGATAGCCGAGAGAGGGGAGAGAGAGATATAGTCGCCTGGAGAGGGAGAGAGAGAGATAGCCAAGAGAGAGAGTGAGAGCCGAGGGAGAGAGAGCTACGTGAGAGCGGAAGATAAAATGCTCGGTGCGATGAAGAAGGAAGAATTGAGGGCCTTATATAGGCGCGAGGATGAAGAACGGACGATAGAGACTCACGGGCGCGCGCTCACGGGGGTGCAGAGATCACGCGGCGCACAGTCGCGCGGTCACGGGCGCAGAGGACACGGGTGAAACAGCCGGGCGATCACGGGCGCGGGTCCGCCGGGTAACCTAGCCGACCGGGAGAGAAAGGGCGGGGATAGGAGAGAGAGGGAGAAGTCGCTGGGTTACCCAGCGACTTCGCGGGCCGGAGATAGGAGAGAGGGGGGCGGCCGGGGATAAGAGAGAGAGGGCGAAGTCGCTGGGTAATCCAGCGACTTCGCTTAAGTCGCTGGATTACCCAGCGACTTGGACGAAGTCGCTGGGTAACCCAGCGATTTCGTCCTTCCGCGCGCGAAGTCGCTGGGTAACCCAGCGACTTCGCGCAAACTGCGTTAGATTCGGAAAAAAAAAAGTTAGTGCGTTAGTTCCGGAAAAAACATTTTAAACCGTGTTAGATCGAAAATTTTCTCAGCTTTTAGCGGTAATGCTTTTAGATGTGTGTTTTACGTACATAATTATCAGTGAGTGGAATATTTTAAGGCGGTGAAAATAAGAGCAGCTACTATATATATATGTGAATACATAAGCCCCTAGTGTGCACAACTCGATCAGGAATATATTTATGTATATTATTTAACGAGTTGGCAGACAGAATTTGCCTAAATTGTAATTTTGTGGTATCAAGTCTTTGGAAACTTGATAGGGTTTGATACTTGGATTGGGGCATGCAGGGAGGAAGGAACGTACGAATAAGAAGAAACTGCGGAGGAAGCCAACTTTCGGTTTCAGCAACTCGGTGCGATGCCGCGACTCTCGCGGTGATATCTGTTTGAACGCGATATCTGTATGAACGCAATAACAGATGTATATCTAGCTAGTCTGATAGTCTCTGTGTGTGTCTCTGTGTGTGTGTCTCTCTGTGTGTCTCTCTCTCTCTGTGCCTCTCTGTGTCTCTGTGTGTTCCCTGTATTTTAATGTCTTCGGCGACCTTCCCATTCCGGGCCATCTATCTGGTGTTGACGCATGCATGGCACGTAATTTTTTTTTTGTCTTTCTTTTTTCCTTTTGGATACGATGTATACGGCATGCATATCGAACTTATTTTCGATACGTGTTTTCCACGCTCTTCTCTCGTATAATTCTGAAGATGCACGATGTGCGTTGTTGAATATGGATGTCTGCTGCACGTACACGTATACGTACAATTTGCGGAGTTCTAGCCGCTGGGCATCGTTTTGCTACAAGATTATTAATTCCGGGAGGGATATCCCTAAAATTTAGTAAAAAGAAACCGGATTCATCGTCGTCTGCCAGGTGTATATACCGACCGGTCTAATTAAGAGTATGTTTTGTTGTGGAACTAAATTAATTAAGAAACTAATTTTACGTATCCATCGTCGTCGTCGTCATCCATGCTATTAAATATATTCGTTCTTCACAATTTGAGAGTTGAGACGATTACATTAAAACATCCTCAAAATATACATATATATATATATCTTGCGGACAGACATCTCATAACTAGTTTAATAAAATCTTTCGTGATGCCGGTAGATCAAGAGGCACGGCTTAGCATTTTTTTTTAAACAATTAATATTTTTATAACATTTTTTAATTAAAACAGTTTGAACAGTTTGATAGTTTGGACCGAGCTAATTCGATTTGGTCCGATTATATATATTAACATTTTATCATAATAAATTTGCTGTCGTCGACGTCGCAAACGTGGCGCTTGGAAGGACCATCCATCTTCAGTTCGCTCGATCCGCGTACCCCACCACACGGGGGCACCAGGTACGCGTGGCGCCGCACATGGGAGCGAAAAGATAAATACTTATTTTATCATCTAGCCCTTTCAAAATTTTATCTCTCCGCCGACCATGGTCAAAATTACGATAGAAATATACGAGATGATACTGAACGAAAATAAAAACGGACTCACCAAAGACACGTAGCCCTGAAAATTTTTCTACTTTGATGTCATGCGAAAAATATCAAAATTTAAACATTGAGGTAACTCAGGCTAAACTTATCGGTATAGAAATAATCTTTTTCGTATCTAATATGGGACTAAGTCATTTAACTTAACCGCACGTATTACAAAAGTGGCGAGGAAGTGATCGGATTTAACATTTTTCACAGTGTGCAATTTCACATAGTCCAAACCGTACGCACACGTACAGATCCAGATTGTACCAGAAACTCTGATGATGCCATGTTAAATATGTAATACCCACGATATTTAAATAAAAAAATGTAGTTATTATATTTATTATGAGTTGATTTATATTATTCTACTTTCCTCTTTTATCCTTTCCATTTTTTTTCTCTCCCTCCGGATAATCTTCCTTAACTGCCGCCTACTCCTCTTTGGATCGAATTCTAATTCTAGTCCCCGTCGGACTCTCCCTCCCCCCTCTCTATTTATTCCCCGCAGCCGCGTCCTTCACCCTCCCTCTTCTCCTCTTCCGCGAGCGCAAGCCAGCTGGCCCCGCCTTCCTCTTTCTTCTTCTTCCTTCCCGCGCGAGTCCGCCCTCCCCCCGTCGCCAGCCTACGCCGACGCCGCCACCCACCTGCACCGGCCTCCCCGCACGCTGCCGCGCCGGCACCTCCCGCAGTTGCCACCACCCCGCCGCCATCACCTCCGCCTCCGCGCGACAACGCCGCCGCGCGCAGCCGCCGCCGCCTGCTCTCCCTCCGCCGCCGCAATTGCCGCCCGACGCCGCCCGCCGGGCGCCGGCACCGCCGCCAGCCCGCCGTCCCGGCGCCGGCCGTCCGCCACCCTCCGCGCGTATGCCCGCGCGTGCGCTCGACGCCCCCCCCCCGTGCGCCCCCTACGCCCGCGCGCGGTGTGCGCCGCCGGTGCGCCACACACCCCCCCTCGCGCGGTATATCCCCCCCACTCTTCTCTCTCCTATCGCTTCCTCCTCCCCCTCTCTCCTCTCTCATATCGCCTATCTCTCTCTCGCTCTCTCTCTCTCTCTCTCTCTCTCTCTCTCTTCTATTCTCTCTATTATTATCTTTCAATATTCTTCTCTATTTCTTCTATATTATTCTATTGTCTCTTTTTCAGTATATTGTCAAGTTACCGTTTGGTTCAGTTTTTCATCGTCGTCGTGACCACGGCATATTCTTCACCCGGATCGACTCCGTTGGAATTCCGTGCGCCGTTCGTCGTCGCCGTTAAGGTAGGCGTCTCGGCTATCCTTAGCACTCTAATATACTTGATTAAATTGTAAAAATCATGCTTAGATCACTAGGATTAGAAGATTGTAATTAAGGGGCTGTTTTGGATTTATTAGCATGATTAGATAGAGTTTAGATCAGCTTATTTAATCATACATGTTTAGATTGTTCTATATTCATGATTATTCATTATGTTAGATAATTATTCAATTATGCATGTTAGCATGTTAGGTATGTCTTTATAGTTGAACCTAGTTAGTTTAGCATTGTTTGCATCGCGGTGAACCTTAAACATATATATCCCGATTTGATAAAAAGCCGATGTAAGGTTTAGGCATAATGATGGTAGAGTTTAGTTTATTTTCTTTTATGTGATAGGTAGTTCTGTTTAAGCATGTAATTGTCATGGTTAGGCTGTATATCGCATGATCCTATTTATATGCATTAGTTTGTGATAGACTGTGGTATGGTATGCAAATATGTGGTGCATAGAACCATGGGTGTTCATCTATGTATTTCATGTTTGATTGCCAATTAAATGTTAATGTTTACTGTCTGAGTTAATTATATGCTTGCATGGTGTGGAATGTGGTTAATGCAGTGAGCTGCATTGTGATGGAAATGTACTTCACCGGACTATAATTCGGTCCTGAGGGCAGCAGATGAATTAGAACAATTTGGAGCATCCTTCAATCCCAGATACCGCGATTTATCCTAAGTACTCCCCTGCCTATGGGGTACTATGGGATTTAGCTTACTATATGTTACTTCCTACTATATGGTAAATCTGGTGCTAGTTTTGTGATGTGACTACATTTTTTCAGATGGAGCATGATATTTACTCAGACAGATGTTTAATTGTGTATGTTGGCATAGATGTTAGTGTTCTAGATGTGTCCTTGGTTTTATGTTAGGTCTAGGTGTTCTGGGCATACCTAGAGTAGTCTAATGTGCAGGTTATGTTGATTTTAATGCATATAGAGTCTGGTTATCATATGGGGTAGTTGAATGACTTTGTAATCAATTAATTAAAGATATATGAGTAGTTTAAACCCTATGTATTAAATCTGATTTTTAGGCTTAATATGTATAGTATACCACTAGAAATCATTATTATAGTGGGATAGTTCGGGTGTAAGTCCTACTGAGTCTGTGGTGACTCACCCCTTCCGTTGTTAATATTTTCAGGAGTGCAGGTTTAGCGCAGCAGAAGCGTAGTGGTGTTTTGGGAATTCGAGGAGCTAGTGGATTTCTCATTCAATGTTGGTATTTAATTTGTTTAGATAGGTGTTTGTTTATGGTGTTAATATGTTGTAAAGTATGTAATTATTTAATTGGATTGTGATTTTAGTCTTATTTGGATCCAGACCGATATCCTTTTCCGTTACGTCGCCGGATTATCTTCCGCTGTGCATGTTAAAAATCCGGATCGTGACAAAATACACGAGTCATCGGACTCACAATCTCAATCATCTCAAGACAATTTTTTTTTAAAAAAAAATTTGAGATGAGTTTGGAGACGAGTTCGTATGGGCGTTCCGGCATCTCTCTGTCCTGAAGCGCGCCACGGTGGGGATGTTTATCGGGTCGGATGGCCCGCCGAAGGTAACTGTGCGGAAATAGACTTCGACGAGGGTGTCCAGGACCCACCCCACTCCGAGCGAGAGAGAGAGAGAGAGACAAAAAGGTTCCCTTTCGGGGTACTTTCTCCACACTGCGGAGACCCAAAAAAAAAAAGAAAAAGAAAAGGATCCTTGGATCTTGAATAATGATCCACCGGAATCAAACTCTGTATCATGTATTTATTTATATATTTCATTAATTTATCTTAAATAATTTTGAAATAATTTTTTTTTACAAGAAAATACATATAAATATTATAATATCTATAACTAAAAAATATTTAATGTAATCCAAATGATTCGATTTAACGATTTAATTCATTTTGAAAGATCTTAAAAATTGAATCGAATCGATCGGCAGTTAAAACTAAATTAAATCTAACCATTACCGGTTTGATTTATTACATGGACAGGTCAGAAAAGAGCAGAATCCCGTCCCTGGTTCGTGCCGCCGCCCGAGGGCGCGACTCCTCTGACAGATCATCCTCCAGAGTTGCAGGCAAGACAGCCGCGGAAAGAGAAACGGCGTTCGTCCTTTGGTCGAACGGCCGGCAGATGTCGATCCCGTCTGGGGCCGGCAGGAGGACTAGAATCGCCTTTAAAATACGGGTCTATTTTGGAGGCACACACACTGATGAAAAAAAATCATGTTAGGTACCGTAGTAGGATATGGTTTTTATGGAAGTCAATTTGAATCCACGTTAAAGAAAACTAAATAAAAAGTCCAGCCTGGGCTGAATTTTTTAGAGAAATTACAAAGAAGAATGGCTATTTGATTTGGAGGATGAACGCTTTTTTATTTTTTTAAAAAATTATTATTTGAAATCTTTCATGTCGTTGTTCCCTATCGAATCATCTATAAATATATCTTATTAAATAATACTACATTTGACAGAAGGAACTCTAAAAGTCTACTTAAATTTCAAATGATATTTGTAACGTTAAAAGTAATTATTTATTATATCAAATAATATTTATTGTAATATTAATAGTAAATTAATATATTTATTATACTCCTCTCGTTCTTTTTGTTTCTCTTTTTTGTCTCCGAAATCCTAGTTCACCCAATCACCCCGGTCACTTCTTTTTTTATCTTCTCCCGAAAAAAAAATTCACATCACCTTTATTTTCATATCAGCATGTTAAAAAAAAAGGTGATCAATATCGAGGAGGTGCTTGCAGAAGGGGAACAATTCTTAAACTAACACATTTTAAATTTATTTTATAAAATTAACACAAAATTTAATTTCAAAACTAACACATTTTGGGTGAGTGGCCGTTTAAAATAGTGACTTCGTGGTGAAAATAAAAACTTAAAATGAAGTCTCAATTTATCAATGCCATCAAAAAGTGAAGTCACCATTTAACGTCTCATTTGGCCAGAGTATCCAACATCGTATTATTTCAATTTTGATGTTGATATTTGTAGATAATATAATATGTCGATATCAAAATCGATATTGATGAACACTTGTATTATATATCATATTTTGTTTGAATTGAAAGTTTCAATATTTATATTGATAGTCAAACATTGATTAGGAATTTTTATGGTTATTAATTTTAAAATTGATAGTGATAAAAATCTTAAATATAATTATCAAACATAGTCTAAAACAACGGTTTTTAAAATGGAATTATTGTTTAAATAGAAATTTTACAAAAGGGAGAGAGAATGTGACACAACAATTATTAGGGCCTTTGTGTTATGTCCTGTTTGATAACAGTATTATACACCTCTGTCACTATTAATTTTAAAATTGATATCGTTGATAATCACTTTAAAGTGTTTGGATAATAGTATCAATTTTAAAATTTGTATTGTAAACAACACATGTTGTGTAATACAAATGTCAACTTGTATCAATTTTGATATTGATACTTCATCTTCTAGAAATATCAATATCAATACTAATATAGTATCATTTATGATACTGTAACCAAACGGGCCATTAGCCCGGAGATCATGAGTTCAAATATTTAATGCCCTGTTTGGTTAGAGTTTCATTTTTGGTATTATATCAATATTGATATTAATATTTTCAAATGTTGGATTATCAATATCAAAAGTAATACAAGTGAACACTTATATTACATAATATGTTTTGTTTGCATTACAAATTTTAAAATTGATACAATTAGCCAAACACCTCTTAATGGTTCCTATCAATATCAATTTTAAAATTGATAGTGATAGAGGTACCTAATAGTGTTACCAAACAAGACGTAAAGTCGCTACCAGCTTGAATACTGATTCCTTGTTCTTTAATCCCAATAACCGTCATTTTAAGAGGACACTTTTCTTTTGTGTTGATTTTTGAAAAATATTATACATGTGTTGATTAAATTTTTTTTTTTTTTCAGATGAAGGTTCTATCTCTTGACCCGGCAATATATGTTGGGAGAGCGATGTCCATCCTTACCTTAACTGATGTGGACTCCGTGATCATACACGGCCTGATAAGTCGTCCCTACCTGGAGAGTTCATGCCCGAATAGTCGCATGTCGGTCGATGACATCCATATCCGGTCGATGTGACCTGCTCGTAAAGAAAGATCAGTACAACTATGGGAAGTTCTACCGAATCTCTATCCATCTAGCTCATTCTAATCTATCTAAAATTCCCATCTAATATCAAACTCCAATGTCATAAAAAAAATTCTCAATCTAATAGACAATCTAAATTATTCTCTCTATCTAAGATCATGATCTTCCAATCATCAATTCCATCTAATCCAAACCGATATCAAGAACTCGGGCACGTCAAAATAGACATTCAGGCCGAGTTAATGCTCTGATACCATTCTGTCACGACCCGGATTTTTAATATGCACAGCGGAAGATAATCCGGCGACGTAACGGGAAAGGATATCGGTCTGGAACCAAATAAGACTAAAATCTCAATCCAAATAAATAATTCCAAACTTTACAACGTAATATCACCATAAACAAACACCTTTCTAAACAAATTAAATACCGACATAGAATGAGATATCCACTAGCTCTTCGAATTCCACAACACCACTACGCTTCTGCTGCGCTAAACCTGCACTTCTGAAAATATTAACAACGGAAGGGGTGAGTCACAATAGACCCAGTAGGACTTACACCCGAACTACCCCACTATAATAATGCTTCTAGTGGTATTTTATACATAATAAACCTACAAATCAGATTTAATACATAGGGTTTAACTAATCATATATCTTTAATTAATTGATTACAAGGTCAATCAACTACCCCATATGATAACTAGACTCTATATGCATTAAAAACCAACATAACCTACACATTAGGCTACTCTAGGTATGCACATAACCTGACATAAAACCAATGACATATCTAGAACACTAACGACTATGCCAAAACACACAACTAGACACCTGTCTGAGTAAATATCATGCTCCATCTGATAAATGTAGTCACATCACAAAACTAGCACCAGATTTACCATATAGTAGGAAGTAACATATAGTAACTAAATCCCATAGTACCCCATAGGCAAGGGAGTACTTAGGATGAACCGCTGTATCTCGGGATCGAAGGACGCTCCAGATTGTTCTAATTCATCCGCTCGCCCACAGACCGAACCATAGTCTGGTGAAGTATATTTCCATCACAATGCAGCTCACTGCACTAACCACATTCCACATCATGCAAGCATTTAATTAACTCAGACAGTAAAACAGGAACATTTAATTGGCAATCAAACATGAAATACATAGATGAACACCCATGGTTCTATGTACCACATATTTGCATACCATGCCACAATCTAACATGAACTAATGCATACACATGGGATCATGCAATTTACAACCTAAACATGACAATTACATGCTTAAACAGAACCATCTATCTAATAAAAGAAAATAAACTAAATTCTAACCACATTATGCCTAAACTTTACAACGGCTTTTTATCAAATCGGAATATAAATGATTAAGGTTATCGTGATGCAAAACATACTAAACTAGCTAGATTAAACATATACAACCTATCACACGACCAAGATACTTGAATAACCGAATTAATCTAAGCATGCACGATCTAGACAAATTAATCTAACTCTAACTAAACATGCTAATAAATCCAAAACAGCCCATTAACTACAATATTCTAATCCTGGTGATCTAAACATGATTATTACGATTTAATCAAAATATTAGAGTGCTAAGGATAGCCGAGACGTCTACCTTGACGGCAACGGCGAATGGTGCACAGAAATCCAAGGAAATAGAATTTGGCGACGAGACTGCCGCGGTTGCGTCGGCGTCGAAAAACTGAGTCGGGTAGGTGGTTTCAAAAACTGCTGAAAGAAGGAAAATGATGAACTAGAGATTTTAATAGAAGATGATAAGAGAGAGAGAGCGATAGGAGAGAGGAGAGAGAAGGGGGTACCGCGGAGGGCTTCGGCGCACGGCGGCGCAGGGCTGGGCTGCCGGGCGGTGCAGATGGGCGCACGGGGCGCACGGGCTGCGCGGTGGGCGGCGGCCGCGCGGCGGTCAACGGCGAGCGGCGACGTGGCGATGGCGGCGTCAACGAGGCGGGCTGGCGTGGCCGCGCCGTGCGAGCGCGCGGGCGGCACGCACGGCGAGGTACGAGGTCCGGCGACGGCGTCACCGCGGCGGGCGCGGGAGGCGAGGCGGCTGGCGTGGGCGGCGAGCTCGCGGCGGTACGAGGTGGCTGGCGGCGATGTCGCGGCACGCGGGCGGAGACGGCGGCGGCCGGTCACGCGGTGGCGCGAGGGGCGAGGCGGCACGCGCTCGAGGGCGGCGACGGCGCTCACGCGCGGGAGACAGGAGAGAAGAAGAGGAAACTGGGGAGAGACGGCTGCGCGCGGGAGAGCAAAAACAGGGTTTCGCATGGAGAGAAAAAGTGGCGCCGGGGAGGGTTTCTCCTGGGGAGGAAAAAGGGAATAAATAGGGGGAGGAGCAGATTAAATTAATAATAAATATTTATTAACCTAATTAAATTTTTTTTTAAATACCGGGGTATTACAGGATGGCCTCCGAGAGCGTCGCCATATCGACGCCAACGTGTTAGTCCCCGATCGCTGGCGCAGCAGCCTCCGTGCCGCCGTCGGCGTGGCGGCCGTCTGGGGTTGGGTCGTGGGAGCCGAGAGCACGACGACGGCTCTGCCGCTCATCGGCACGATGATCCTCAGTATGCTGCTCCTGGCCGCGGGGATCGTCTTGCGGGTGCTCGCCGCCATGGGGCTCCGGCAGCAGCTCACCCTGGAGGCGTCCTCCTGGGTGGTGCGACGCCAGCAGGTCCTGATGTGGGTGGCCGTGCTTCTCCTCGTGCTGTCCTACGCCGTGGCGGCATTCCATCCCTTCTTCTCCGTTCTCTCGATGGGGTCGCTCGCGTCAAGAGCCATCAATTTCATCACTCGGCTTGATGATTCAGAGAGACGCCCAGATCCCTGCCACTGCCAATAACCAGCTCCGCAACGCCGCCTTCTTCTAAAGTGAATTTGAAGATAAGATCTTGCTACGTAAGCACGGCATATATATATATAGTCGATATCAGCTGGAAATATGTGAGTTTGCAGAGAGTTCTACACAATTAGATGGACGAGTCCTTGGACGGACGACATCTCTGTCTGTCTTCGGTGTAAGGAGAGGGCAGTGCCTGGTTTAATTAATTAAGAGAGTGTGCTATATATGCTGTTAAACTAATTAAGGGTCGGTCCTATTAATTTGGTTACATATTGCTGATAAATTGTAGTCGAATATATGAAAATAACTTTCTTTCACTCACACGACTAATTACTAATCGAACTCCCGATTTATCATCCACGACGTTCCGTCGGACCTCTGTTTGGAAGTCGCCCGCCGGGGAACCAGCTGGGTGGTTCCCGGGAGCGACTTCGACGACGACCGGTTGGACGGTTGGGCGCGGGCCCGTGATGGCATCATCATCATCATGCGCTATAGGAAGGGGGAGCACCGTGGAGCTGCAGGCACCGGCATCGGGAAGGGCAAACGGCCGACGGCCGCCGGGGAGGGGGTGCCTGAGATCGGCGTCGTGAAGGGGCCGGATGGGGGTGGTGAGGGGGGGACTACATGGTAAATTACACTCGGGAAAATTGATCTCCGGTCCACGAAGACAAACTCCACGTTCGTCGACGTCCACCCGCCATCGGCAATTAATACCACACCGTCACCCGTTGGAGCTGGACGAATTCAAGCCGGTGGTGGTGGTGGACTTGCAGCACCGCCGATAAGCCCTATTGCACCCGATGGACGAACAAGGTTGCCTATGCCTAGCTTTTTTTAATTTTTTTTGATAGAGTACGTAGAGACAAAACGGTTGCCTTTACTACCCCCCTTCTCCATGCTCTACTATGGAGACAAAAAGGTTGCCTTTGGTTTGTCGTAGGTGACATTTCTCTTTGGCTTGATCACCTTTTTGATTTTTTTGATTTGAAGTTAAAAATAAGTACCTAATATATTAATCTGGCGCATAAGTTAACTTGATATCTACTTAACATATATATCACAAATGTTATTTTATTCTGGGGGTGAGACGGCGGATTTGGGGGCGTACGACATCGACGGAGGGCAGGTTTGGGTGTAGGGTGCGAACGAACCAATACACTCGACAAGTAACTCGAACCTCGACTCAATAAAAATTTCACTCGGCTCATTTATTATGTTAAATGAACAAACTTGAACACAAAATAAAACTCGACTCATTAAACGAGTCGAGCTTGAACATACTCTTACTTGGCTCGATAAACTTGCGAATATCTCGATTAAATATTATATTATATATTTATTTTTAAAAATTAAACTATGAGTATTAATAATTATATATTATCACTTAAGTATATTAAATAATTTAAAATTTGAATTTAAACTTAGATTAAATTTCATAAATGAGTTAAATATAAAATTTTACAGATGATTTTTCATTGATTTTGAGTTTTATAAACGAGTTTGTATATAGTTTAAACTTGAATGTGAATTGAATTTTAGTCTAACTACTATTCGAGTTCGAGCTCGACTCGGCTCGATTAATAAACGAACTAAGCTTGAACAAGGATTCCACATACTCGCTAAAACTCGAGCTCGAATTCAAACTCGTGTAAAATAAACGAGCCGAGCTTTAACACCATATTACTCGACTCAGCTCGTTTGCATCCCTATTTGGGGGTGTCCCGGTAGACACATCGTGCCAGAACCGGTGTAGTGATCTCGGAGTTGAATTGGAAACGGACGTACCGAGACTAGGCGCTACCCATCCATCGGCCACTTTAGAGACCACTCTAAAGTAATCTATTGTAAATATTTTTAAAACGTATATAAATATATATATATATGAGTAATATGTAATATTATATTTTATCTGAATCGAAATTGAATGTGTCTAATTTATCCTATTTACGTTACGATATGATTTATTTGTATCGTAACATGAATTAAAAATAATGATTAATGTTACATCAATTCGATTGATGTAACAATACTGGAACAGGAATTATGTCTACAATCTAAACAAATTTTTTTTAAATAATATACTTGATTGCATGATAAGGCCACGAAATGGTGTGTGTAACCACAGGCATTCGTACATATATATATACAAGTGGGCTGATCAGGGATCTACTGCATGGGGATGCAGATGAGTCGACCCGAGTCTACGAGTCGAGTAGCAATTTGTTCATGTTCGACTCGTTTATCTTATGCGAGTTCGATTCTAGTTTGAGTTTTTTTTTTTAACGAATATGGCGAATCTTTGTTCAAGTTTGAATCGTTATTCATATAATCCAGTCTAACTCAAGCTCCAACTACCACTCGAAATCGACTCAAGTTCATTTCAAATTCAAGCTCAAATTTGGTGTGAAATCATTTATAAAACTCAAACTAAATCAAATTTTATTCATAAAATGGTAATTTTAACTTATTTACGAAATTTGACCTAAATTTAAACTCAAATCATATTTTATTTCTATTTATTTCATATATTTAACTGACAGATAATCAAATATTAATACTTATAATTTATATTTTAAAATAAATATCGAATTGAGTATATATATATTTTTTTACGGCAGTCCGGCCGTGGTGCTCTGCCCTGTTGATGCGGCCATTCGCATCAAGAACTATCACCTTCGCAACTAATCTTGAAGATAAGATCATATTCGTTAAGTATGCAGATAAGATAGATGTTAGTTAGTAGAAGAAATATGTGACACGTCGTCCCATGCATGGAGTTGAATTGCAGAGCTTTACATTAATATTTAGATGAACAAGCCCTTGACTAATAATAGATTGGCCATGCATCTGTCTCTGTGTGTGTGTCCTTCGGTGTAGGAGCATGCAATATCCGGTTTAAGAGTATGCTGTGTGTGTATAAATATATATATATATATAATATAATATAATATCCGGTTTAAGAGTATGCTGTGTGTATGTATATATAAATATATATATATATATAAATATGTTGTGAGATTATGGGGGTCGGTCCATTTGTTTCTCCCCCTCTTATATAACATAATTTCTTGAAGGTGTGGGTAGAACTCCTATCTGGTAAATTGTAGTGGAATAAAAATCTTTACAATTAGCTAGAGATGAACCTGCCCCTGCCTGGGTTGCTGCTGCAGATGCTCAATGGTGTCGCCCGGGCTTTAGTTACAAATCAGATATGCTTAATAATTTATATTATTTAAATCTTGGTACAACCGACTGGTAATGATTTCTCACAGCAAACACAATACGACTTTGTAGCTATAAATAAGATATTAATTAACAACATGGCACAATAAATAGATCAATATACATTAGTTTATATTGTAGTTAATTAAATGTTAGTATACATCAGATGTAATAATTTTTCCTTTTAAATATAATAGTATTTTGAGGTTATGAATTAAGTATGACGGTCATGCCATAAAAAAAATTAGTTCTACTGAGAAACCCAACGAGGTGCTATTTCAGAAAGACAATGCATGAAAATTTCAAATTTATCTAAGCGAGAAAAGATTGACCAAACAAGGGCTTAATTGGGCTGCCTCAACAAAGCCCAATTCAGCTAGCTAGCCAATGGCTTTATTATTATAGTGTATTAATATTCCAAGGGAATAAAATATCAATATTAAAATTGAAATAAATAGACACTTAAGCCATTTTGTTTGTATTACAAATTTTAAAATTGATATTATTAGTTAAACCCCTCTTGATAATTGATACTAATATCAATTTTAAAATAGATAACGATAAAGATGTCTAATACCGTTGTCATACGTGGCCTAAGTGAGCGAGATCAAATTCAAGTTCAACTAAACTAGTTTTTATCATATTTATGTAATGTATAATTATTAAATAAATATGTTTCGTGTCCATAGAATAACTTATGTAATTTAATATATAAGTTTTAACCTAAAATATAGGACTTAATGTAATATATTAAATACTAATACGTAATTTAATATCATGTATAATATGTAATATTAATATACAATGAATTTAATTATGTATGCAATATTTAAGATATTAGATATATTATTTTAGGATATTTATGTAACATGTACAATAATATAAGTAATTAACACATATATACTATTAAGTAATGATATTTAAAATATAAAAAGTATTTAATCTATTATCTTACCATATTTACATAAATAATTAACATAAATATTTCTATCAAGTCTAAATTGACATAAATATTTAATCTAATTTGAGTTATTTCGCTTACCCGTTTGTTTCGTGTTCTAAGACTATTATGCAATTTCGAATGGATCATTACTTCAAACCAAATGAGTTTGTGTGTATCAAATGTTTTAGGTCAGTTAAAATTTTCGGGTGGTGGAGTTGAATATATGGTGAACACCCCCCCCCCTACGGAAGTAAAGGCTCCTTCATGGGAAGATGACATCTAGTTTAAAGTTCAGTAGACTGTTGAATTGAGCCAAATTAAACCGAATATTTCAGAAAACAAATAGTTCGATTTGATCTGATTTGTTAGTAGCGGAAATCAAGTCCCGCCCCCATTTTAGAGGGTCCCTTTATTTTTTAGTCCCAAGAGTTAAGCCCTTTATTTTTTAATCCCATAGTCTAAAATTCTCAAACTCCCGGCCCTCAAGTCCACTAACACCGTCAACTCTAACAGATTTTGCCACATCTTTCCAATTTTACCCCCTCCCAGCTCCCATTGTCCCCCTCTCGTCGTCTGTTTCTCCATTCTTGCCGAGATGTTGAGAAACATGTTTTTTACGGGTTCATGAAGCCAACGAGAGCCTTTAAAATCCAACGTCATATTATTTTTCATAATATCTTGTTAAATATGTTATTAAATAATACTTTATTTGAAAATTCACCCATTTACCCTGCATAACATTGTATTACACCGTTACTTCCCGTGCACCGTGCTCCTGTGCGCTCTATGACATGCAGTGACTGAGCAACTCGGCTGTGACCGGCTATGTTGTGACTGAGCAACTCAACTATGATCATTTTAAGAGATAAAAAAATATGAAACATAATATTTAAAAATAATAGAGTTGGTATAAAAAATAATTTGTATGTATCCTCATTCACCTAGATGCAACCTATATATATATTTATTCAGTCAACTCTATATTATTTTAAAATGATGTTAGAATTGACAAATAATATTCAATTTAAACATAAACCTGAATGTTAGATGATGTAGACAATCCACCTATAGACTTATAGCCACATAGGTAGTTAACATGAGTTTGAAAAAAAAAACATAAAAATAAACCAACATCAAAATACAACGATCTGACATGAATTTTTTAAAAATAAATCAACAACAAAATACTACGATCTACCATGAGTTTTAGACAAAAAACATGAAAACAAACCAACAACAAAATACTATAATCTGACAACAGTTCGAGAAGAAGCATAAACTAACGTAATCTCCTTCGACTTCTCAAATTCGTACTATTTGATTCAATTTTCTCATGGTCCTCTTCAATATCTAAAAATGCAAAAGTCTTTGTCATTGATTGCACAACCAATCTTGTCTCGTTGATAGTATATTCTTTATATTACAAATGTTTTTCTAACATGTCAACCTTTGCCTCCAAAAATTGAATCTAACTATTCTCCAAATAAGTAGTTTGTGTACTTTGCACAGAGTTGTTGATGTCATCACACCTGACACCACACGAAAAATTCACAATTTCTTTCCTGCATTTAATAAAATATATAATTTCATCTAACCGTAAAACTAAATGACATAAGTAAAGAAGAACATACGCCATCTTCTAATTTCATTCAAGAAATGATCATAGCTTTGACTAAAAGTAGGGAGCTGTTGGTACCTGATAGTTGTCTCCCTTAGTTAAAAACAACAAAGCTGCAAATTCAAGATAGATAACGAAGCTACAAATTCAAGATAAGAGATATCACATGTCACATTAAATTGAAATTCTTTTAAAAGAAGTTAAAGATGTTATCTATTTTCACCTGGATAAGAAAATGGAATGGCATGAAAGTAAGTAAAAGCTTGCAGAAATTTCCTCCAAGGTGGAAGGACTTGGGATCAAAAATCAATTCAGGTCAACTGACAGTGATCCAGATCAAAAACAAATCAAGATGAGGCCTTTAACTACTAACAAGGCATCTGCAAACTAAATCAGTATCAAAATTGACAGGCAACGCCGATTCAGAGAGGCTTCTGTACAGACAAACTCTTGAAACCTTGCCCAAGCAGACTTCGTATGATGATTTACACTTTACAGACCCGAGTTGCAATCTAAATGGCAAACCATAAATTGTAAGCTAAATTGAGTCACGACAAATGGAAAAAATCGGTTACAGACAATGTGAAGTTGTTATTTGATATTTCTAGGGCATCTTAAACAAAAAAATGAGGCAAATCGATTCTAAGAGATGAGACAAAAAAAATCAGTATAAGAATCCAGAGAAAATGAATAGGGTCATCACTGTCGTCGGAAAGCGCCGTCGTCGAAAGGGGGAAAGGGGGAACAAATCCTAATAGATGAGACAAACAAAAATAAATCGGGCATAAGAACCCAGAGAATGCCACCATGAAGGGGGAACCAAAAAACTTGTAGCATCATGGTTAAACTAAAAAACCCTAGTCCCGCGCGATGGGGGAAAGGGGGAGAGTGCCGCCGTACCCAGAGAATGCCGTCTTGAAGGTTGAGAGCATCGTTGTCGATCCTAGGTTAACACTGTTGTCTAGAATGAAGACAACCATCGTCGAGGTTGAGAGAACGCGGGTGCTGTCGTTGTTCATGGAGAGTGCATCGTCCGAAGGGGGGAAAGGGAGAGAGGATGCGTGAGTAGTGAATACAGGAAGGGGTTAGCAATGGCCATAAAAAAGGAGGGCATTTTAGGAATTAGAAAACAAAACTAACAGACAGGATGAAAGAAAAAAGTAGCAAGTAACGTTGGGACTAATAAATAAAGAAGATTAACGTTGGGATTAAAAAATAAATCAGTAATTTTTTTAGGACTAAAAATTGAAAACCCCTTAGTAGTACGATCAACAAATACATTTTTTAAAATAAAATATTATGGTACAAAATTATAAATAAAACAACTATATATTATGGTTGTCCTGGTGCTGTCCTACGTCGTGACGGCGGTGCTCCATCCCTTGTGCTCTGCTCTCCTAATGCGGCCCTTCGCGTCAAGAACCTTCGCTTTCATCTCTCTGCTTCTAGACAGATCGCAAGCGAATCCCTGCCAGTAATTAGATAGCTCACGCAACGCCGTCTCCTCCCTCCGATGTTCGTCTTCGACTCCGTGCTTCCTTTCCAGTGCGTTCGTTGCCGCCGTACGTGTGTCTCCGGCGACCATCCCTCAGCTTAGCTAGCCCGGAAGGTGCACCAGTTTGCTCGCCGAGACCAAGGATCAGCAGGGCGATCATGGCATGTATACATATTGTGTATGCCGTATGGTATACTTTTGAAGAGGCTACCTGCACGCTTCTCTCTTTGTTGAATTTTGAAGATGCGACGAAGCTTTTTTTGATTTCAATCACATAGCGGGGGATGTTTGGTTGTACGATAATTTGAGTTTTTATTGTAATTTTATGTTTTGATAAAAAAGTTGTTAAAAGAAATCTTTGACGATCATGATAATCTTAAAAAAAATTTAAGTGATTTTTTTCTTAGAGGAAAAAGGGACTCCCATCCCCTTTTTCCTATTTTGTGATCTCCCACTTGATTTGGTCATATACAGTAATTATTCTTTTTTTGTTATCTCACCCTTTCAACCATGATAATTTTTTATCATTAGTTTGTTTAGATTTTATTTTAATATAATTTTTTATCATCCAGATATAAGAAAAAATTATTGTCCCATCAAACACCTCGTAAGGATGGTTTGATAACATTATTATACACCTCTATCACTATTAATTTAAAATAATTTTTAAACACCTCGTGAACTTTGCACGGAAAATGCCCGTGCGATGGCACGCGCCGACACGCGCCGACACGCGCCGACACGTGCCATTCACGTGCCACTTTCGTGTTCCACGTGCAAGGGCATTAGAAACGTCAAATGTGCAAGTGCCAACGACGTTTCGTGAACTTTGCACGAAAAATGCACGGGCGATGGCACGTGCCGACATGTGCCGTGGCACGCACAGCGTGCTATGCGCGTGCCACGCACGTGCCATTCACGTGTCACTTTCGATTATTTGACTGAATTTTCGGTAAATGAACGAATGAGAGAGAGGGAGGGGACTCGGTCACATCGGATGTCGTCGGGAGCTGACCTTTACCAAGCTGGACGCGTTAGAGCAATTGAGGGAAGGAGAGCTCGAGGTACCCGAAGAAAGGGAATCTTTTATGCAGAAGTTCCGTTGGACTTGGGAATGCTGGCGGTTTGGTTTAACTCGAAATAATAAATTTAATCAATAATTTGATTTGATTTAATTTGGACCGTCGATTTATTTTATGTGATTTCTAAATTTTTCTTAAACTAAATCAAATCGAATATTTCGAATCAAATTAAATATTTTATTTAAAATTATGTATGATATAATATTTATGTATCTTTTTTTAAAATAAATTTTTTAAGATAAGATTAATAAATTAAAATGCATAAATATCTACATTAAATTTTAATAAAATATGATTAGAAATAAACCATCGCATCCGAGAGGAAGAAAAATTAATATTATTCCTTCTTCGGGCGATATAATTATAGGGTGGAGATTACGTCCACCCTATACCTCCGTCTCCGACTCCTATATATATGCGACATCGCGCGTTCTTACGACGAAGTTCTCCCTCCGGACCCTTGAATAACCATGTCGCCCACGAGCAAGAAGAGATATTAATACCATTTCTTGTTCAGGCGGCGTATCTGTCCGACATTACGTACGTACGCCAACCGCCAACTCCGATTCCTAACATGCCTCGTAGCGTTTTTTTTTTTTTTTTTGTTCACGTGGCACAGTGGCCAGAACTCTACTGGCACCGCGGGTGGCGAGGGTTCGACCCCCCGGTCGAACTTTACAAGTCGTCCCCCCGGGGACGCCCGGCTTGAACGGCCGCCGGGAGGCAGCATTCGAAGCTGCGACCTGCGCCCCAGGTCGCGTGCCAGTCGAGCCAGGCTCGACCGGCCCTCGTAGCGTTGTCACCCGACGAGTTGGATGGCGACTTCCCACCCACCCACCCCGGCGCCGGACAACCGTGCTTCAGATGCCGCACCGTCGGAGAGCTCGGGCTCCTCGCCGACCAGTTCGTGAAGGTGGACCGCCGGTGGTGGGGGATAGGCTAGCCCTCGCCCCGCACGTCGACCCGACCCCCTCTCCGCCCAGCAGCCAGCGTCACGGGGCTGTTCCGGTGACCGCCCAGCGCATACCCCAGCGCTGGCGTTGGCAGGAAGGAGACGGTGAAGGAATTGAAGGCCCCCCAATGCATATCCAAAATAATTTAAGATGGCTTATAAAGTAGTGCATTAAGATGCACACCGAAATGCACAGAGGATTCGGTCGGGGGTGTAGGGATTGGATCCTCTCTGCACTTCGATGTGCACCTCAATACACGTCACTTTCATAAATCATCTTATTATGTATTCAAAATATTTTTTTTTATTATTTTTAAAATATAAATAAAAATAAACAAAAATAAATATCATGTAAATATAATATTTTATGTAAATAAATTTTAATTATATTTTATACATATTTACGTAGATTAAATAATTAATTATTATATAATAAAATATAAATTTAAAATTAGTAATAATATTATATTTTTATTAATATTTAACTAGTATTTTTATTCATACTTTAAAAATATTGAAAATAATTAATTTGAATAGATGGTTTATAAAAGTGACGTGGATTGAGATGCACACTAGGGTGCAAACGAATCAAAATACTTGACAAGTAACTTGAAGCTCGACTCGATAAAAGCTCGACTCGATTTGTTTATTATGTTAAATGAACAAGCTCGAACAAAAAATATTAAGTAAGTCGAGCTTGAACAGACTCATGCTCGGCTCGATAAACTAGTGAGTAACTCGATTAAATACTATACTATATATTTATTTTTTAAAAGTTAAATTATGAGTATTGATAATCACTTAAATATATTAAATAATTAAAAAATAAGTTTAAATTTAGATCCAGTTTCATAAAATGAGTTAAATCTAGAATTTCACAAGTAATTTTTCATTGATTTTGAGTTTTAAACAAGAGTTTGTATATAGCTTAAGTTTGAATGCGACTTGAATTTTTGTCTAACTACCACTCGAGTTCGAGCTCGACTCGGCTCGATTAATAAACAAATCAAACTTGAACACATGTTTAACGTACTTGTTAAAATTTGAACTCGAACTCAAACTCGTGTAAAATAAATGAGCCGATTTGAACACCAACTACTGGGCTCGACTCGTTTGCACCCGTATGCGCACCACTTGCACATGGGATCCTTAGCGCTCAGTCAACAAAAAAATGATAAAAAAATAACATGACCCTTAGCGTCGCCGTCTCCGTTGCCGCAACTATTTGCTTAAAGCATGGAGAGCGGATCCCCTCAGGCGCTCACCTGAGGGGATCCCCTTAATCCCCTCACAAGGAAGGTGAGGTGATCAGGACAAGATAATGATTTGACAGATGTCAAATCATTGTCACCTCAACCCCTTATGAGAGGGGTTGAAGGAATCCCCTCATGTGAGCTCCTGAGGGGATCTGCTCTCTGAAGCACGAATGTCGACGATTGTACAAATAGGACGCTCCGGACGATTGAATCTCTCTCTTCTCACAAGATCGTCGTCTTTCGCTGTCGCCACCTCCACTGTTGAACAACCGTCTGGACCGGAAGCAAGGCAAGCAAACCGTCTGGACCGGAAGCAAGGCAAGCAAGTGAGGGCAGTCGCAGTTTTCAATGGGAGGTTACTGCGGCCCCCACCTTTAATTTTTTCTTTTGTGTGAGTCCCCACCAAAGAAGGAGTCGCCGACTTTCGTCCCTTTTCTTCTCACTACGTCGGCACCCACCTCACTATTCCCAACATTGACAGCGTGCCACGACAAGTTGAATGTCACTTCTTGCCATGAGCGCCCCTCCCCCTCTCCCTGTAAAGTACTCGTCGTTGCACGCCGTTGTTCAGCTCACCCCCAACACTTATCAAACGGCGGACGGCATCCTTCGCCTTGTCCGGCTACTGCTCGGTATGGATACGAACGGTGTCGACGGCGCAGGCGAAGGCGCAGCTGCGGTACCCGAAGGAAACCCACTTCGTCTGATCGATTGGGCCGCCTCCGAGGCCGTCGCCATTAACGCCAAGGTGTTACTCCCCGATCGCTGGCGCAGCAGCCTCCCTGCCATCGTCGGCCTGGCGGCCGGATGCAGTTGGCTCATGGAAGGCAAGATGCCGCTCATCGGCTCCATGGTCCTCAGTATTGTTCTCCTGGCCGCAGGGCTCGTCTTGCGAGTGCTTGCCGCCTTGGGGCTCCAGGAGCAGCGGCTGCTATTGCCGCCACCGCCGGCAACTTCCACCTCTGAGGCGTCGTGGGTGCTGCGACGCCAGCGGGTCCTGATGTGGGTGGCCGTAACTGTCCTCGTTCTGTCCTACGCCGCGGCTGCGTTCCATCCCTTCTTCTCTTTTCTCTCGATGCGGCCAGTCGCGTCAAGAACCATCTCTTTCATCATTCGGCTTACTTCAGAGAGACATGCGAATCCTTGCCACTGCCCATAGCCAGCTCCGCAACACCGTCTTCTAAAGTAAATTTGAAGATAAGATCTTGCTACGTAAGCACGGCATATATATATATATGTATGTGGTAGATATCAGCTGGAAATATGTGAGTTTGCAGAGAGTTCTACAATTAGATGGACAAGTCCGTGGACGACATTTCTGTCTGTCTTGTGTGTAGGGAGAAGGGGGCAGTGCCCGCCCGGTTTAATTAATTAAGAGAGTGTGCTATATGATGTTGTGAAATTAATCGAGGGTCGGTCCATTTGTTTGTTTCTCCTGAGAAACGTTGGACTTGGGCAGAGCAGAACTCCCGATTTACCGTCTACAACCTACGTTCCTTCGGACCGCTTTATGGAAAGTCGCCAGCCGGGGAATTCAAGTTGGGTTCCTTGCAACGGCGACGACGACGACGACGGCGACGACCTGTTGGGGCGCGGGGTTGATCGAGGGAAGAAACCTGCATCATCGGGTATTTACATATATGGAGGTGCGGTGCGGGGGGAGCGGGGAGGGATCGGCGTCGGGAAGGGAGAGCACCGTGGAGCTGCAGGCACCGGCGTCGGGAAGGGGAATTACACTTGAAAAAATTACACTTGAAAAAATTGATCTCCGGTCCGAGAAGACAAATTCCACGTTCGTCGACGTCCACTCGCCATCGGCAATTAATATATCACACCATCATCCGTTGGAGCTGAACAAATCCAAGCCGGTGGGAACGACGATCAACCAATTTTTGACGTAATCCAACAACAATAAAAGATGGAAAATTTCAGATTATATATTAAATTGGGATTTGATTTGAGTTCTTTTTCGATAAATAGGAAACATTATATTTGGAGCTTCATACGGTGGATGTTCATCGGATGGCCCACCGTATGAAAGCTGCGCCGAAGGGGACGAATAAGGTTGCCTTGCCGACGCCTCGCCATTTTGTTTTGAGTGCATATATGTCATCTCAGGGACGGTGTCTAATCTCAGATTTTTCTCCTAAATGATATCATTTAATATTTTGAAAGTTAAAAATTCATTAAATCATCCATTAAGTGATGACATTTACGTGAGAAACTTGAGATTACACCCACGAGAGCACCTCTCTGAAGTAATTTGCACTCTTTTGTTTTGATCCACGAGATAAGAGTAGAGACAAAACGGTTGCCTTTACTACCCCTTCTCCATGCATGCTACTATGGAGACAAAAAGGTTTCCTTATAGGCATGTCTTTGGTAGCATTTCTTTTTGACTTGATCACCTTTTATTTTTTTTAAATCGAAGTTAAAAATAAGTACCTAATTAATCTGGCGCATACGTTAACTTAATATCTACTTAACATATATATTACAAATGTTAGTTTTATCTTGCATGGAGAATCACACCTGACAAATATAAAGTTAAATGTACAAAATTTTAAAAGTAGTTATTAAGTATGAGAAATTTATTTAGAGATTAATTAAGGTATACATCTTAACAACCTAAATTTACAAATTTACACCTGAAAGTTGCATAAGTCAAAAGGGTATCCGGTGACTGTGTCGGCGTGGACACGTCCAGCCGGTCGAGCAAAGCTCGATTGGCATCGTCGCAGGGTGTGGGTTCGCTTCCTGGCAGTTACACTTGGGCACCCCCTGGGGGGTGATCTGTTGAGATCGAGCGTGAGCTCAATCCCTCGTCACCCACAACGCTGTGGGGTTTTGCGGCCACCGAGCCCGTGTCAAAAAAAGAGAGACGTAAGACACACCCATCGCTGCGGCTTCTTTTCAAATATATATATATATACATATATAATATGCCAATCTTTTTGGCTGTTTAGGTGGGGGTGGCATCGTCGCCCGTCGAGACTCCGGTGAGATGGCGGATTTGGGGCGTACCACATCGACGGAGGGCACGTTTGGGGGCTGATTTTGAAATGTTTTTAAACATATATACTTGGGGGGGATGCATGATATTTTATAAACATTTGTTTTTATGATAAAAATAATATTAAAATAAAATATCGACGGAGATGGTGTTCCGGTAAACACATCATCGTGTCGGACTCTCGGCTTCTTCGAAGCTAACCGGGGTGTCGTTTTGTGATCTCGAGTTGAGTTGGAAACGGACATACCAACACTTTGCGTTACCCATCCATCGGCCGCACTTTAGAGACCATTCAAAGAGATTTGAGTGCATGTCAGCAGCTCAGGAGAGCACCTAAAATTAGATTCTTAGACCTCTCACGTAAAGTCTCTATTTATTTTATGATTTAATTATTGATTTGATGATCTCTTAATTTTCGAAATATTAAATGAAGAATTATGTGAGAGACCTGAATATGCAATCTCAAGGTGCTTTTTTCTACAATACATTAATATTTGAGTTAATTATTTGATCAAATATACACTATTGTAAATATTTTTAAAATATAAATATAAATAAATAATATGTAATATTATATTTTATCTGAATCGATATTAATTGTGTCTAATTTATCCTATTTATGTTAAAATATAATTTATTTATATCATAATATAAATTAAAAATAGCGATTAATGTTACGTTAATTTGATTAATGTAACAGTAATAAAATAGGAATTATGTCTACAATCTAAAAAAATTTAAATAATATACTTGATTGCACGATGAGGCAACGAAATGGTGTGTGTAAGTGTAACCACACGGATTCGTATATATACAAGGTGGGCTGATCAGGGATCTATTGGGGATGCAATTGAACTTCTTTCAGGTCAGGTTATTAACCCTCATAAGTCCAAAATTTGTTTTAGTAAAAATGTGCCTCATCATATGGTGGATACTATTTGTTCACTTACTAGTTTTCAATTAGCTGCTAAGGAAGATTTGTATTTGGGAGTTACCTGGGACCCAATTGGGGGTAAGACTATCCAAAAGGATCGGCTTCTTAATGTTTGCCGGAATAAGATGACTGGTTGGAAGGCAAGTTTACTTTCAACTGGGGGTAGAACTACATTTATAAATTCCACTATTAGTCAGCTTCCCCTTTATGCAATGTCCACTTCCTATTTGCCTTCTCAATTGCTAGCTAAGTTGGAACAACTTCAACGTAATTTCTGGTGGGCTCATAAAGATCCACATGATAGGCGGATTCATTTTTCCAAATGGAGTGTTATTACTCAACCCAAATTATTGGGCGGCTTGGGTATTAAAAATCTAAGGCTACCGAATGTCGCTTCTGGCAAGCGATTGTTATAGAATTTTTTGCATAAACCGCATAGCCTGTGGGTAAGGATTCTCTCGGCTAAATATCTATGCAATTCATCAATTTGGCAGGTACTTCCTAAATCGACTGATTCCAAAGTTTGGAAATTTCTACTTTCTGCTCGTAGCTACTTAGTAAGAGTGGGTGTATAGAAGGTCAAGGATGGGTCGGATGTTCTCCCTTGGCAACATACCTGGGTTTTGGATGGAAAAGGACCTTTACTTCCAAAATTGTCGGGAGTACTATTTCCAGGTTTAGTCAAAGATCTTATATCTGATGGTGTCTGGAATCAACATATTTTACTAAATTGGTTTGATTCAACCTCTGTGCAAAGGATCATGGATACTCCGATCCATTCTTATTTATCTCATGACTTGCTGGTATGGCCTTAATCTTCTAATGGGCAATTTTCTATTAAATCCGCCTACAGGTATTTGCTGGAATACCATCTTCCACCTGGCACCTCAAATCAGGAAATATGGCGCAAGCTTTGGCATCCTAAGGTAGCTAAATATCTATCATCCAAGATGATCTATTGTCTGTGGAAAATCCTATCAGGTAATCTCCCCACCAATTTGGCAATTCATCAAAGGTGTTCTTATATTAGTCCTTCTTGTGTTACATGCAATACACAATCGAGTCTGTCGGCATTTATTTCTTACTTGTCCGCGAAGTCGGGCGGTCCGGCTATTGACTCCTTTGGGTAATACTGAAGCTTGGGGCCAGATTTCCATTCATGAGTTAATTCATACCTGGCTAACGTGGTTATCTTCCAGAGATAATGAGTTGATCCGGCTTGGCATTATAGCTTGTGTTGTTCTTTGGCATATATGGAAAGCCCGGTGCCAAGCTCAGTTTAATCAGAAGATTTTAAGACCACAGTCTATATTTTCTATGGCTATGAATACAGTTGAAGTTTGCTTGGAGCATGTTCCGATCTTTACTCAACATATAGTGCCTGCTTGGATTCCCCCTTCCTTTAACCAAATGAAGATCAATGTTGATTGTGCAACCTTTGTTGATGCAGGTGCCATAGCCTTTGTGGTACGAGATGAAAAAGGTGGGTTGATATTTTGGATGTCAAAGATTTATTCTACTAATTGTCCTATATCTTTAGAGGCTACGGCCATTTTGCAGGCTTGTCTCTAGGCACGTTCACAGATTCAACACACTATTATAGAGAGTGATGCAAAAGGAGTAGTAGAAGTGATTAATGGATCGGGACCTATGCTCTGGAGGGCCCAGCATGTTATATATCAATGTAGTTCTATTTTATCAGCGTCTGTAAATATGCCGGTGTCGTATATTAGTAGATCTTGTAATTCCTTGGCTCATATCTTAGCTCGTTGGGCCTTGTCTACTAGGACTGAGGTTGTTTATCCGTTTTCGTTGCCTCAACATATCAACGACAGACTGTGTAAGGAAATGGTTGTTTAATACTACTACCTTATTCCTGTTCAAAAAAAAAACTCGTTTATTTTATGCGAGTTCGATTCGAGCTCCAACCACAACTCAGAATCGACTCAAGTTCAAATTTGGTGCGCAATCATTTATAAAACTCAAAATAAATCAAAATCTATTTATAAAATGGTAATTTTAACTTACTTACGAAATTCGATCTAAATTTAAACTCAAATCAGATTTTATTTATATTTATTTCGTATATTTAAGTGACATATAATCAAATATTAATATTTATAATTTATTTTTTAAAATAAATATCGAATTGAGTATATATATATATTTTTTACGGCAGTCCGGCCTTGGTGCTCTGCGCGCCCTGTTGATGCGGCCATTTCGCATCAAGAACTATCACCTTCGCAACTAATCTTGAAGATAAGATCATATTCGTTAAGTATGCAGATAAGATAGATGTTAGTTAGTAGAAGAAATATGTGACACGTCGTCCCATGGAGTTTAATTGCAGAGCGTTACAATATTTCGATGAACAAGCCCTTGATTAATAATAGATTGGGCATGCATCTCTCTCTGTGTGTGTCCTTCGGTGTAGGAGCATGCAATATCAGGTTTGAGAGTATGCTGTCTGTATATATATGTTGAAGGGTTTAATCCCATATTGGCTACCGGAGGAGTATTCAATGCCTTTATTATAGCCTGGACCTTGGTCTCCTTAGCGCACGTGTGTTTTTGGAATTTCACATGGTATCAGAGCTGGTCAGGCTGTAGGCTCTGTCCTCCAGTGGATTTGCTCCTGTTTTCACTCGGCCCTGCCCCATGTATTCCTATCGTGGTTCTGACGGTGGTGACTGGCCGAGAGGGGGAGTGTTGAAGGGTTTAATCCCATATTGACCACCGGAGGAGTATTCCGTGCCTTTATAATAGCCTGGACCTGGGTCTCCTTAGCGTTTTTGGAATTTCACATGGTATCAGAGCAAGGTTAGGCTGCAGGCTCTGTCTTCCGGTGAATTTGCTCCTATTTTCGCTCGACCCTGCCCCATGTATTCCTATATAACATATATAAATATGTTGTGAGATTATGGGGGTCGGTCCATTTATTTCTCCCCCTCTTATATAACATAATTTCCTAAAGGTGTGGGTAGAACTCCTATCTGGTAAATTGTAGTGGAATAAAAATCTTTACAATTAGCTAGAGATGAACCTGCCCCTGCTTGGGTTGCTGCTGCATCTGCTCAATGGTGTCGCCCGGGCTTTAGTTACAAATCAGATATGCTTGATAATTTATATTATTTAAATCTTGGTACAACCGACTGGTAATGATTTCTCACAGCAAACACAATACGACTTTGTAGCTATAAATAAGATATCAATTAACAACATGGCACAATAAATAGATCAATATACATTAGTTTATATTGTAGTTAATTAAATGTTAGTATACATCAGATGTAATAATTTTTACTTTTAAATATAATAGTATTTTGAAGTTATGAATTAAGTATGACGGTCATGCCATAAAAAAAATTAGTTCTACTGAAATGCCCAACGAGGTGCTATTTCAGAAAGGCAATGCGTGAAAATTTCAAATTTATCTAAGCGAGCCAGGATTGACCAAACAAGGGCTTAAATGGGTTGTTGGAGTTGGGCTGCCTCAACAAAGCCCAATTCAGCTAGCTAGCCAATGGCTTTATTATTATAGTATATTAATATTCCAAGGGAATAAAATATCAATATTAAAATTGAAATAAATAGACACTTAAGCCGCTTTGTTTGTATTACAAATTTTAAAATTGATATTATTAGTTAAACCCCTCTTTATAATTGACACTAATATCAATTTCAAAATAGATAACGATAAAGATGTCTAATACCGTTGTCATATGTGGCCTAAGTGAGCGAGATCAAATTCAAGTTCAACTGAACTGGTTTTTATCATGTTTATGTAATGTATAGTTATTAAATAAATATGTTTCGTGTCCACAGAATAACTTACGTATTTTAATATATAAGTTTTAACATACAATATATGTAAAATATTAAATAAGTAAATTTAATATTATGTGTAATATGTAATATCAATATACGATAAATTTAATTATGTATGCAATATTTAAGATATTAGCTATATTATTTTAGGATATTTATGTAACATGTACAATAATATAAGTAATTAACACATATATACTATTAAGTAATGATATTTAAAATATAAAAAGTATTTAATCTATTATCTTACCATATTTACATAAATAATTAACATAAATATTTCTATCAAGTCTAAATTGACATAAATATTTAATCTAATTTGAGTTATTTCGCTTACCCGTTTGTTTCGTGTTCTAAGACTATTATGCAATTTCGAATGGATCATTACTTCAAACCAAATGAGTTTGTGTGTATCAAATGTTTTAGGTCAGTTAAAATTTTCGGGTGGTGGAGTTGAATATATGGTGAACACCCCCCCCCAACGGAAGTAAAGGCTCCTTCATGGGAGATGACATCTAGTTTAAAGTTCAGTAGACTGTTGAATTGAGCCAAATTAAACCGAATATTTCAGAAAACAAATAGTTCGATTTGATCTGATTTGTTAGTACGATCAACAAATACATTTTTTAAAATAAAATATTATGGTACAAAAGTATAAATAAAACAACTATATAAAAAGTACGATCAACCCTAATTTTAGGGGGTGTTTGTCTGCACAACAACGACACAAAAAAACATAAACACTTTTGTGACAAAGATACATATCAATCTTTCTCAAAAAGTGATAAAAAAGACACATTAAAATAAACTTAGATATAGCTAAAAAAATTAATTTATGATATCCGGTAAGGTGCAGTCACAAAAAGAGTAGAGAGGATGTATGGCTATAAAAGATGATAGACCATCGTAAAAGAAAATTTCTCACTTATTTTTTATCCTACGAAAGAAAAGTCAATGTCTAAGATTTTGCTTACTTTGGCAGACCTCTGATCTCTAATTCAGCCAAAGGTTGGTACATTTAAGTTGTTATATTGTTTATCTTGATTAATCTCTAAACATATATTTTATTTCTTAACAAACCTTGAAAAGAGCCGAATGGTAACTTTTGTATCTAAAATTTATTTCTATACGTTTGTTTGTCACCAAAAATTAACACATATTACAGTTATCTTAAATATTTAATTAATATTTGATCAACCATGCAGAATCTAACTAATTTAAATTGATTTAATTTTATATAGTTGTCTTATTTATTTCTATTAACCCTAACACGCGGAGCCAGGTGATGCAGACGGAAACATGCTCGGCCCTCCGGTGTAAAACACATCAAGATCTCCGGGGGGGGACCAACTCTCAAAAGCCCTACACGTCAGTAACTTCAAATTTAAGACCTGTATATATTTCCTTAGAATATGTACATATATATGTATAAGAAGTTAAGAACTTACTTAGAACCGCACGTTAAATTGTCTTGAGTGCCGGTTATTTTTGGCCAAGCCAATTAATCCACCGTTTCTTACATTCATATATACGGTTAACATGAAATATTGATCTTTTTGACGACTCTGTTTGTTTGTTTGTTTGTTGTTGTTGTTATTATTATTTTGTTATCTTATCTTATATGCGCCGGTGTTTGACGTGCGAGTGTGTGAGTTGGTCGTCTCTCTGAGGGCGCGACGTGACTGGCATGTGTATGAGCCGGCACGGAACGGACGTGGAGGGACCTTCTTCCCAGTTAAACATGCAAGAGATCAACGAGATATAGAGGTATCAGTGCATAAAGAGGAAAGCATGTATTTCAATGAGATCTAAGAGGTATCAGTACACAGAGAGTTAAACATATATAAAGTGGTGCCTGAGGAAGGGGGAACAACTTTTAAACTAACACACTTTAATACATTTTATAATTAGATTAACACAAAAGATTCATCTTCAAGCCTAACTGACACACTTGGGGGGAATGGCGACTTCTTTGGAGAAAAGTTGAACTAGAGAGATCAAGGAAGTTGATATTTACCGATGCCATCCAAAAGTAACGTCGCTATTTAATATCCTATTCGGCTAATTAGGTACGGAAATGACACTATTTCGATTTTGACGACATTGATGTTTGTGGATGATGAAATGTATCAATGTCGAAATTTACATTGAACGATCGACTCTTGAATTTACCTATCATATTTTGTCTGAATTGAATCGGGTGTTTTTTCAACATCGATATTGTTAGTCGAGCATCCGTCCACGATTTTTGTCGTTGTTAATTTTAAAATCGATGATGTTAGCTCAATATAATTATCAAATGGCATTGGAAAAAAAATAACATTTAAAGTGACGTTGTTGCTCACATAGCAATTCCACAAGAAAAAGGAAAGAATGCGACGCGATATTTTGAAGTCGTCATCTTAATTAAGCCCCGTTTGGCAACATTATAATATTAATTTTAAAATCGATAGTAATAATAATTATGTTTGATTAATAACATCAATCTTGAAATCTGTCCCGCGAACAAAACAAAACATGCAATGTAATACCAATGTCAACTTGTATCAAAATCGATGTTAATTTTTTAACTCCTAAAAATATCAATATCAATAGTGATATAATATCATTTTTAATATTCTAACTTAAGTGATTCCATTTCTTGAACCACCCCGATCATCATCGTTATTTTTAAGTTGTGACTCGGTGACAGTCGTGTTCGGTGGATATATGGTGACGTCTTCGTTTTGGCGCCATCAAAAGCTGTGGTTTTCGTTAAAAGTATTCAAAAATAAAAATCTTTAGTCTCGGGAAGCTGATTTGGTCTATTGACGCGACAACGGTCCATAATATATGAGTTCGGATCGCCTCAGGACCCCTCCTGAGGCGAGCCCCTCAGTCGCCAACAGCGTGAGGCCACGTTTTGTCTTGATAAATGCACCAGACGGCTGTCGAACGGTAGCCAACCCGTTAACGGTGCCGTTTCTCACTCCTGCTATCCTTCCGTGGCCTCATCATTAATTATGATGTGATTAAAAAATTCAATGTAAAGTAGCGCGCGCTGTCTCACCGTTTGAACATTTTTTTCCTTCTTGACTACCCTGACAGGTGACAGTTCTATTTCTGAATAAATTTTATTTATTTTTATATGACAGGAGCTACGTTTCCCTTCTTAAGGAAAGAGAATTTAATGGAGAAAATCAAACTATATACATGATTCAAACTTTTATTTAGGAATTAAATATTATTATTATAAAATCACCATTTAATATCATATTGTTAAATAAATAAAATGGTTAGACATAGCTAACATAATTTAATATAGGCACTCTTTCGCAAAAAAGAGAAAATTACATTCTATCCGATTTTTTTCATAAAATATGTCTCATAGCTGTTTATTTTCACCCATACGAAATATCTAATATGTCTACCGATTAGGTCAATATAAATATATATCTAATATATCAAATAAGTCATAACTAATATAATATATAAATTGATAAATTGATAAAAAATAAAGTTTTAAAATATCAAAAATTACTAATTATATGTGAATTATTAATAAATTTATGAATAAAGATTAATATTTAATATTAACCCTTTACATAGCCCTCTCAACCCATTTTTCAGAAGTTACTAACCCTCTCCATATGTTACTAACCCTTTACATAATCCCCTGAACCCATTTTTCGGAAGTTACTAACCCTCTTCATATGTTACTAACCCTTTACATGGCCCCCTGAACCCATTCTTGAGAGATTACTAACCCTCTCCATATGTTACTAACCCTTTACATAGTCCCCTGAACCCATTTTTCGGAAGTTACTAACCCTCTCCGTATGTTACTAACCCTTTACATGGCCCCCTAAAGACATTTTTCAGAACTTACTAACCCTCTCCGTATGTTACTAACCCTTTACATGGCCCCCTGAACCCATTTTTCATAACTTACTAACCCTCTCCGTATGTTACTAACCCTTTACATGGCCGCCTAAACCCATTTTTGAGAGGTTACTAACCCTCTCCATATGTTACTAACCCTTTACATGGCCCCCTAAAGACATTTTTCAGAACTTACTAACCCTCTCCGTATGTTACTAACCCTTTACATGGCCCCCTGAACCCATTTTTCAGAACTTACTAACCCTCTCCGTATGTTACTAACCCTTTACATGGCCGCCTAAACCCATTTTTGAGAGGTTTTAACCCTCTCCATATGTTACTAACCCTTTACATACGGCCCCTAAAGACATTTTTCGTAACTTACTAACCCTCTCCGTATGTTACTAACTCCTTACGGCCCCCCCCGAACCCATTTTTCGTAACTTTACTAACCCCTCTCCGTATAGTTACTAACCCTTTACATGGTCGTTAAACCCATTTTTCGAGAGGTTACAACCCTTCCATATGTTACTAACCCTTACATGGCCCTAAAGACATTTTCGTCAACTTACTAACCCTCTTCGTATGTTACTAACCCACATCTTCAACCCATTTTCGTAACTTACTTCCTCGATAGTTACAACCCTTTACATAATCCTCAACCCATTTTTCGAGCAACTCCTTCCATATGCTACTAACCCTTTACATTGCCCCTTGAACCCATTTTTCGGAAGTTACTAACCATCTCCATATGTTACTAACCCTTTACATTGTCCACTGAACTCATTTTTCAGGGGTTACTAACCCTCTCCATATGTTACCAACCCTTTACATGGCCCCCTTAACTCATTTTTCGGAAGTTACTAACGCTCTCCTTATATTACTAACCCTTTACATAGCACCTTGAACCTATTTTTCGGAAGTTACTAACCCTATTCATATGTTACTAACCCTTTACATGGTCCTTTGAACTTATTTGTTAGGGGTTACTAACAAATGGAGAGGGTTAGTAACTTTGGAAAAATAGGTTCAGGGGGCCATGTAAAGGGTTAGTAACATATGGAGAGGGTTAGTAACCTCTCAAAAATGGGTTTAGGCGGCCATGTAAAGGGTTAGTAACATACGGGGCCATGTAAAGGGTTAGTAACATACGGAGAGGGTTAGTAAGTTCTGAAAAATGTCTTTAGGGGGCCATGTAAAGGGTTAGTAACATATGGAGAGGGTTAGTAACCTCTCAAAAATGGGTTTAGGCGGCCATGTAAAGGGTTAGTAACATACGGAGAGGGTTAGTAAGTTCTGAAAAATGGGTTCAGGGGGCCATGTAAAGGGTTAGTAACATACGGAGAGGGTTAGTAAGTTCTGAAAAATGGGTTCAGGGGGCCATGTAAAGCGGTTAGTAACATACGGAGAGTGCAGTAAGTTCTCGAAAATGTCTTTAGGGGCCATGTAAAGGGTTAGTAACATACGGAGAGGGTTAAGAACTTCCGAAAAATGGGTCTGGGGACTATGTAAAGGGTTAGTAACATATGAAGAGTGGTAAGAACCTCTCAAGAATGGGTTCAGGGGGCCATGTAAAGGGTTAGTAACATATGGAGAGGGTTAGTAACTTCCGAAAAATGGGTTCAGGGGATTATGTAAAGGGTTAGTAACATACGGAGAGGGTTAGTAACTTCCGAAAAATGGGTTGAGAGGGCTATGTAAAGGGTTAATATTAAATATTAATCTTTATTCAAAAATTTATTAATAATTCACATATAATTAGTAATTTTTGATATTTTAAAACTTTATTTTTTATCAATTTATCAATTTATATATTGTATTAATTATGACTTATTTTATATATTAGATATATATTTATATTGACCTAATGAGTAGACATATTAGATATTTCGCATGGGTGAAAATAAACTACTGCATACATATTTTTTGAAAAAAATCGGATAGAATATAAATTTCTCTTTTGAAAAGAGTGTCAAGATAAAATTATGTTAGCTATGTCTAACCATTTTATTTATTTAACAATATGATATTAAATGGTGATTTTATAATAATAATATTTAATTCCTAAATAAGCTCAATCATGTATATAGTTTGATTTTCTCCATTAAATTCTCTTTCACTAAGAAGGGAAACGTAGCTACTGTCATATAAAAATAAATAAAATTTATTCAGAAATAGAACTGTCACCTGTCAGGGTAGTCAAGAAGGAAAAAAATGTTCAAACGGTGAGACAACGCGCGCTACTTTATATTGAATTTTTTAATCACATCATAATTAATGATGAGGCCACGGAAGGATAGCAGGAGTGAGAAACGGCACCGTTAACGGGTTGGCTACCGTTCGACAGCCGTCTGGTGCATTTATCAAGACAAAACGTGACCTCATACTGTTGGCGACTGAGAGGCTCGCCTCAGGAGGGGTCCCGAGGCGATCCGAACTCATAATATATATACTACGAAGAGGGAGGATCCACTGAACCTTGCTCCGCGGAGCCAGGTTCTCTGGCTCCCTTTTCTCAAAGGGAGATACTCTTGGACTTCTCTCACGTTCGGGAGAAGAAAATGAGCCATTTGTGAGGAGACGAATGAGCTGCATGCCGCCTTCTCCTCATATATATATATAATGCTGGCGCGTCCTCGAGCAGCTGCTAGCGCGCGCTATATATCAAAACTCCCGGGGGCCTCGGCGCTCGCTGCTCACAAACCCGAGGCATCTATCTATCAAACCACACAACCGCCTTCTGGAATGATGGGCAGCGACGGCGCAGGCGCGGCTGCCGTGCCCGACGGACACCCGCTTCGTCTGGTCGATTGGGCGGCCTCCGAGAGCGTCGCCATCAACGCCAGCGTGCTACTCCCCGATCGCTGGCGCAGCCTCGTCGGCCTGGCGGCCGGCTGGGGCTGGCTCGTGGGGGCCGAGAGCTCGACGACTCTGCCGCTCATCGGCACGATGATCCTCAGTGTACTGCTCCTGGCCGCGGGGATCGTCTTGCGAGTGCTCGCCGCCATGGGGCTCCACCACCAGCAGCTGCCGCCGCTGTCTACATTCCCCACCTTGGAGGCGTCCTCCTCGGCGGTGCGACGCCAGCGGGTCCTGCTGTGGGTGGCCGTGGTCGTCCTGGTGCTGTCCTACGTCGCGACGGCGGTGCTCCATCCCCTGTGCTCTGCTCTCCTGATGCGCCCGTTCGCGTCAAGAGCCTTCGCTTTCGTCTCCCTGCTTCTAGACCGATCGCAAGCGAATCCCAGCTGCCAGTAATTACAACGCCGTCTCCTCCCTCCGACATTGTTCGATGATCGTCTTCCGTCTCCGTGCTTCCTCTCCGGTTCGTGTGTGTCTCCGGCGGCTACCCCCTCCCTCAACTCGGAAGCTCTTATCAGTAATTTTATTCACGGCTCTAATCCTCCGCTCGGAAGCTGGACCCAATTTGCTCGCCAAAATCAACGATCCCACAGCGGGATGATGATGGCATGTGTGTGTATATATATGTATGTACGCATGCATGCATGCATGCATGTGATGTGATGTGCATGGCTCTGCTCTGATACGTCGTCTGTGAAAATATATGTCATATGTGATACACAGATTAGGATTTGTTTTGTTTCCTGTATATGTGTCGTATTAATTATTTGTTTTGAGTGAATATAAAACATTGTACGTTTTTTGTTTTCGGACGCCCGATTAAAGATGAGGAAAGAGATGAAAGAAATCAAAACGAAAACTCGTCGTATATTCGTAAAGTTACGTAATTTCTTATTTTGCTTTGGTTTCAAAGTTTCGCAAAGTTGTATAACCAAACAAAAAATTTAATTTAAGATCCATCTTGTTTTTAAATAATTAATTTCGAGACGAGTGAATATCAAATAAATCCTCAGATTAACAAGCCGTAGGGCATTTCTAATTAATCAAGTTGGTTCAAGAGTACGTATAAATGCTCTGTTGTGAAATTACATGTCGATTAATTACTGACGGGGGAGAAAATGTATTGATCTGACAGCGGGTGATGTGGCAATTCATTTAAGTCGCAGCTCTAATCTTTGATGACTTAATCTTCATTTAAATCGATTTAGCTGTGGAGACTGATTGAAGTCTGTCGCTCGTTTTCTCCCATTCACATCTCACACGGTGTTCTGTTTCCCTCTGCTCTTCTGTTCCTTACTTGGTATCAGAGCACCAGGAATATAGAAGATTCGACCAATATGTCGGCTTTAGACAGTTCTCTAGTTTACAATTCTCTATCTTCTAAGTTACCATTTGCCACTTCATCTCTTTCCTCTTCTGTTCCTAATATTTTACACTGTATTGTTGCGAAGTTGAACGGTGAAGAATATATGGTTTGGAAAGCGCAATTCGTGCCATTTTTGAACACATACAAGCTAATGGAGTTTGTCGATGGAAGAGTTCTATGTCCATTACAGTATGTGACGGATCCGGTTGATCTGACGGAGAGGATTTCAAATCCAGATTATGAAGTCTAGAAACAATATGCTAGTCTGGCTATGATAGTATTAATCTAGTCTATTTCTGATGCTATTTTTTGCCTCTAATTCTTGATCATTCCTCTAGTGCTGGTCTTTGGAATGCTATTGCATCAACTAATTATGCCTCGACATCGAAGGCTAGAGTGTTGCAATCAAGACTTCAGTTATAGTAGTTTAAAAAATGCACAATGAAAGTAAGTGAGTTCCTACAGAAAATAAAGCCAATTGCCAACTCTCTTGATACGGTGTCTGCTCCGGTATAATCTGGTGATCTTCTTTTGCGTATTCTTACAACTATAACTAAGATGGGTGCCTCTTTTTGACCGTTAATGATGTCCAAGGTACGCTGTTAAATCATTAAATATTCTTACGGCAACATCATCAGTCCATTGCAGAAATCAGCGCACATTTGGCTTGCACTAGTGTTAATTCCAATAAGCAATAGTTTAATAACTACCGAGGATATGGTAATAGAGAGGCCGTGGTAGAGAAAGGAATAACAATAGAAACAATTAGAGTAATTATCAAATCTTTCAGTCTGGCAGAAATAGATACACACTCGGAATCAGTAACTGAATTTTCGATACAATCAAAATCGATTCAATGACAGGAACCGGCCGATTCCATAGGACAAGAATCAATCTAATGTGCAATTTGGTAATATTTGTCAATTATGTGAAAGATACGAACATAAATTTCTCAATTGTTGGAAAAGGTATGATTTATCTTTCAAAAATGAAGAGAATTTTGGAAGTGATCAGTTCAGTATCGGTCAAATTCTTTCGTCTTTTTTCAGTTTTATCATAATGCTTGTTTTATAAAGGATATCAAGACATGTAAGCTTTTAATGTAAGCAGGACAAGTGTTAGTGGTTTCTACACCGACTGCTTTTGATGTTGAAAATTTTTCCAATTGGCATCATCAGCTTGGGCGTCCAGCACTTCCGACAGTTACCAGTGTCGTCCTTAAGTCTCCTGGTTCTTCTTTTACTTCATTTGCATAAACATAACTCGTGTGTTTAGTAAAATTGACACAATTTTTAAAATTTTTAGAACGGTGTTGGGCTCATCTGAGGTTGCGGCAACCCCCCTCTCCCGCCTCCAATCCATGCCGACGTTCACCTCCTCGGCAAATGCCACCGCCACCGCCACCGTTGGTGGTTGACCTTCTTCATCCCCGCACAACTTCACGCTTATATCTCTCGGTCACCCTCCTCCGCAGCTCCTCTCCTTCAGCTATGCTCATGATCCTCTCGACGCCCTCCCTCACTGCCTCTTGTTGCATCTGCCGCAGTCGCACACAAACACCCCCACACCTCCATGATGTGTACCTACAGTTTATTTGCTGATGGATCGTACTTGTACAGGTCAAGCTCGGCGATGACCAACACACGATGGGCTGCACCGCACACTTCCTGCGGAGATACTACAAGACCATGGAGCTACAACTCCATGCCCATCATCAACCTCCCCGGGATCCTCTTTCACAGGGCACATGCATCGACAGTTGGCACATCGGGGGTGCAGGAGATCCTCTAGTCCAGGCGATAGTGGGGCATCGAGGCCATCGACCTTCTAGGCTCCTTCATGGAGCCCGACGCAATGCTCACCGACGATCAAATCTTCGATGACATCATCAGCGTCAGGTCGATATCTAGAAAGAGGACGGAGAATGGAGACAGGGCGTGGGAGATGACTAGGCTGGAGGTTGGTGTGACGAGGATTGTAACGTTACAGTTTTTAGGAAAAAAAAATAGTTAATAAATATTTATTATTATTTTACTCTCTTCTCTCTCTCTATTTATTTTTCCCCTTCCGCCGTTTTTTCTTCTCTCCCGAACACCCTATAGTTTTCTCCCTTCTCGGTCGCCGCCCTCCCTGCCGCCTCAATCCGTGCGCGTGCACGTCGCCGTGCGTCGCCTGTCGTCTCCGCTTCTCCGCCTCGGCCGCCACGCCAGCAGCTGGCCACGTGACCACGTGCCTCGCGTCGTCGCACCGCCTCAGTCGCCGCGCCCTACTGACGCTGCGGTCGACGTTGACGGCTCCGCCGCACGCCCTCGACCCGCCACATGTCCTCCTGCGCCCGCCACCGTCGCCCTGCCGCGTCCGCCCGCCGTTGACCGCCGCCCGCGCGCCTACGGCCTGTGCCACGTGTCTGCCCGCGCCGTCCCCGCCCTCGCTCGGCCGCCGCGCTTGCGGCCGCCTGCCGCCCGCCGTCTCCCCGTTGACCGCCCGCGGCTGCGCGCGCCACGCACCCGCCAACGCCGCGCCGCCTCGGCCGAACACCACCCACCCGCGCAGTGTCGTGCGCCAACCCCCCCTCCACGGTACCCTCTCTTCCTCTCTCTCCTATCGTCCTCTCCCTGCATTATCCCCTCTTACTCTACTTTACTCCTTATTCCAGCAGATTTTGAGACTATCTATCCGGCTCGATTTTTCGTCGCCGTCGTGACCGCGGCAGTTTCGTCAACCTATTTGCTTTCCTTGAAATTCCGTGCGCCGTTCATCGTCGTCGTTAAGGTAGGCGTCTCGACTATTCTTAGCACTCTTATATACTTGATTAAACTGTAAAAATTATGCTTAGATCACCATGATTAATAGATTGTAATTAGTGGGCTGTTTTTGGATTTATTAGCATGATTAGATAGAGTTTAGATTAGCTTGCTTAACCGTGCATGTTTAGAATAATTTAGTTGTTCATGTATATTAGTCATCATGATAAGTTTTTATGTGTTTAGACCTAGTTAGTTTGTCATGTTTGCATCGCGGTAAATCATAAACATGTATATCCCGATTTGTTAAAAAGCCGATGTAAGGTCTAAGCATAGTGGTGTTAGAGTTTAGTTTATTTTATTTTATGTAATAGATAATTCTGTGTAAGCATGTGATTGATATGTTAGATTGTAGCTTGCATAATTCTATTTAGATGCATCTTATGATTGAATGACTCTAGTTTATGCTAGATTGTGGTGTGGTATGCAAATATGTGGTGCATAGAACCATAGGTGTTCATCTATGTATTTCATGATTGGATTGCCAATTTCATATTCATGGTTACTGTCTGAGTTATTTATATGCTTGCATTGTGTGAAATGTGGTTAATGCAGTGAGCTGCATTGTGATGGAAATTTACTTCACCAGACTATGTTAGTGGCTCGTGGGCAGCGGAGATTAGTTGAATCCGGAGCATCCTTCGATCCCGGATACCGTGGTTTATCCTAAGTACTCCCCTACCTAGGGGTACTATGGGATTTAGTTACTATATGTTACTTCCTACTATATGGTAAATCTGGTGCTAGTTTTGTGACGTGGCTACATTATTCAAATGGAGCATGATATTTACTCATACATGTGTTTAGTTGTGCATTTTGTCATAGATATTAGTGGTCTAGTTGTGTCTTTTGATTTTATGTCAGGTGTATGTGTTATGAGCATATCTAGAGTAGTCTAATGTGCAGAATATGTTGGTTTTAGTGCATATAGAGTCATGTTATCATATGGGGTAGTGGAAAGATGTTGTAATCACTTAATTGAAGATATATAATTAGTTTAAATCTTATGTATTATAATCTGATTTTTTAGGCTTAATATGTATTTTATATCAATAGAAATCACTAGTATAGTAGGGTAGTGCGGGTGTAAGACCTACTGAGTCATTGGTGACTCACCCTTTCCCGTTATTAACTTTTTCAGCAGATTTCGAGGAGCCTCTTCCCGAGGAGGACTTTGGAGAGGATTACGAGGAGGACGTTGGAGGTGATCCAGAGCCGCTTGAGGATCCAGTAGACGAGGAGTTTGGTGACGAGTGATCACCATTTATCTTTTAGGTTGTTTGAGTTTCCCTTCTGATATTGGTTTGGTATTTGCTTAGTTTGACTTTATAAATGTTGGTTTGACTATGTGTTGAGTCCTTTTTGATTGTTTGGATGTAGTTACTTATGGGATTTTGTGGAGTTTTGAGTTTGATCGAATCATTACAGGTTGTTTTAAATTGTTCAGATTTGGTGATATGGATTTATCTTGTTCTCCTAAACTATCCCGATTTCTGGATTTATTCCGTTCCATATTTGTATTTTTCGGGTCGTGACAAGGATGGGGGCATCGGCAGGTCGGCGGCCTCGAGAGGGAGGGAGGGTGGATGACTATGGGTGCTGTGCATGAGGGAGGGAGGCATCGGGAGTAGTCCGGATCACCTTAGTTTCCTGGTGGAGGGAGTACTCTCAGTCTCCAATGAAGAAAGGTCACGATATCAGCCACTTAAGTGATGGGTAGTGAGTTGTAAGGCGTCGGTAGTGGTTCAACTCCCGTCGGTAACGGATTAGCAAGTCAGTGAATCGTTATTGAACTGTTACCGACGTCTTACAAACTTGTCACCGAGGTAATACAACTCGCTACCGATGGGTAGTGAGCTAGTAAGACGTCGATAGCAGTTCAGTTCTTTTCGACGGCGGTTCACCACTTAAGTGGCCTGGATCGTGGCCAATTTTCATTGGAGACTGAAGGTACTCCCTCCACCCGGGAGCTGAGGTGATCCGCACTCGAAGATGGTCGCTGGCCACTCAAGAGATGGTCTGTCTGCACGAGAGAATGGCCCGTTCCCGCGTTGCACTTCTCCGACTCTGCCTCGATTCTTGAAAATAAATTAAGTCCTATCTTATTTTTATTACATTTGAGATTGGATACATAGAATATCCCACTCTTAAAAAAAAGAGAAAATAAAAGTGAGCAACTAAACACCTTAATTATTTTATCTTTGAAATTTATGTTAAAAAAAGATTAAAAGACGTATCCAAATATCCTATGAAGCTCTGTAAACTCGGTCGTACCTGTCGCCATGTTTCTTATATGCATACCTTCGAATATGTTGTCTTCAAGATTACTAGTTTAGAAGACGGCGTTGCGGAAGTTACCGGCTGCCGTCCCCTCGTCTCTCTAAGAGCAGAGAGATGGAAGTGAAGGTTCTCGATGCGACCGGCCGCATCAACGGCGCAGAGCACAAGGGATGGACTGCCGTCACGACGTAGGACAGCACGACGACAACCACGGCCACCCACAAGAGGACCTGCTGGCGTCGCACAACCCACGACGCCAAGGTGGACGTAGCGAGCGGCGGCGGCTGCTGCAGCTCCTGGAGCCCCATGGCGGCGAGCACTCGCAGGACGATCCCCACGGCCAGGAGCAATATACTGAGGGTCATCGCACCGATGAGCGGCCAAGTCGTACTCTTCTTGCCTTCCAGGAGCCAACCCCAGCCGGCCGCCAGGCCGACCAAGGCACGGAGGCCGCGCCAGCGATTGGGGAGTAAAGCGTCGGCGTTAATGGCGACGCTCTCGGAGGCGGCCCAGTCGAGCAGTCGTAGTGTGTTGCCACCGGAAGCAGCTGCGCCCGCGCCATCAACTTCGTCCGGATCCATACCGGCAGTCGGGACAAGGCGGACGTCGTCGTACATATATAGCTTGGGGGTGAGAGGTGAGTACAACGAGCGTCGACGAGTCTTATAAAGGAGTCCGGGAGGAAGTTGCCGCACACCTGCGCGACCGGAGTTCCGCCGGGGGGTCTTCAACCTCGCCGCAAAATTCTAATTTTAATTAATTTACCTATTTAATTTGATCGATCCGGCCGGTGGCGCAGAGAAGCTGTCCCCGTCGTTGGCGGAGGCCGACAAATATCAGCGCGCGGCCGACGCGGCGGAATAAATATATAGGTGATTACAGAGGAAATCAACTCCCGCGCTGTTGTTGGTCTTCCACCGGCGGCGTCGGCGAGTTGCCGACCGTGCCGACCCGGTCACCATGAGATGGGCGGAGTTGAGTTAAGTTGTCTTTTGTTCGAGTTTTCTTCTATTTTTTTTTGGGAAAATTACTCTTAGGTCTATTTAAGAAAATGACTTTACTAAAAACTCCGTTGACCACATTTCGTTACCGTTTAGTCCGTTGACACTGAATTTCATTATCATCCAGTCCATTTCTTCATCCCATCATTTTCAAATCCCACTTTTGCCCTCTCCCCCGAGTTCAATCGCTTTGTCCCTCTCTCTCTCGCCTTTCTTCTGCTTTGGGCGGGGGGAACGCCGCCGGCGGGGGGAGCCGCGCCGGGGGCTTCCGGGGGGGGGACGCCGCCGGGGGAGAGCATCGCCATACCTGCTGGGGTGTCCGTCCGGCCGCCGCACCATGGCGCCGGTGGTGTCCAGCAGCCCGAAGCGCACCCCCTTCTTCCTCCCCTCCTCCTCCGCCCTCCTGTACTCCGCCACCTGCTCCCCGTAGAGCCGCGTCTCCATGGGCATCACCACCGCCGTCTTGTTCCCCCGGGACGGCCTCGTCCTCGCGCAGTCCCCGCCCTTGTCCCACTCCCCGCCCTCGAAGTGCGACGGCGACAGCGTCCTCAGGAGCACCGCCCCCTCGAAGCGCCGCCCGCCCCCTCGAAGCGCCGCCGCCGCCCGCGGGTGACGGCGCGGAAGGCCGTCCTGGTTGGCGTAGTGCAGGGTGAGCCTCGCCGGGAGGGGGGCTTTCGCGGTTCGCGGCGGGGGGAATGCCGCCGGGGGCTCCGCGGGCGGGAGCCTCGCCGGGGGGGGGGGTCCGCGGGCGGGGGAGCGCCGCCAGGGGGGAGAGCATCGCTGCGGGCCGGAGGGGGGCCGGCGGGGGCAAAAACGACATTTCAATTTCAAATTGGAGTGGGTGTGACAATATTTCCCAAAAACGGACCTAATGGTAATGTGTATTTGAAAACGGACCTAGTGGTAAAGTGATTTCCTTAAAACGGACCTAGTGTGCATTTACACTTTTTTTTTTCTGGTCACTGGCTGCACTGGCTGAAGGGCGGCCAGTGCCGCACGCACGGATGGCGAGGGATCGAGCGGACGCTCGATCACCACAAGTCACCCCACCCCCTGGGGTGCCCGGCTACAGCCGCCGGGAGACTCGATCCCTCACCCTGCTCCCTTAGGAGCAAGGGCGATGTCAGCTGAGCCATGCTCAGTTGGCAACTTTTGTTCAACTTTTTTACTTTTACGAGTTCGCGTTCCGGTTAGAACTTGAACATTCGTGAATATGTCAAATCTTGATTCAAAGTTGATTCGTTAATAAATCGAGTCGATCTCGAGTTTGAACTTGAATAGTAATATGACTCAAGTTTAGTCCATATTCAAACTCAAATTAGATACAAACTTGATTATAAAACTTAAGATCAATCGAGGATTATTTGTGATACTCTAATTTTGAGTTATTTATGGAACTTGATATAAATTTAAACTCAAATCTTAACTTAATTTATATGTTTAATTAGTGACAATACATATATGTTAATGTTCATAATTTAAGTTTTTAAATGAATATTCGATTGAGTTTTTAATTGAGTTGTTCGGGAGTTTATCGACTTGAGTAGGAGTCTTTTCAAACTGAAATCATTCAATGAGTCGAGTTTTATTTTTTGTTTAAACTTGTTTATTTAACGTAATAAATGAGCCGAGTCGAGTTTTTATGATATGGTCGGGTTTTGAACTATTTATCGAGTGTATTACTTCATTTGGACCCTTATCCGTCTCTTCAAGGAGTCATGCGACCCATCTTAAGGGGCTCGTGGCCCCCCCTCCCATTGGCAGCTCCCACCTCTGTTTGGCATTATCATATTGGTCATGCACCCTATGACTGACATCGCCAACGGCAATCATCTCGAGTTCGAACCCAAGATATCCTTCTGTGATGAAAAAGGCCTCCTAAGCGAGACATGTCCTCCCCCACCATGTTGCTGGGGAACCATCGGCAGCTCCGACCCCACCGCCCATTTGAAGAAATTCGTACTCTTATATTTTTATCCCACACTTTTTAAAATTTTATTTTCCGGTCCAAGAGCTCTCACTGTCGCCCTTGTATATATACATAATCCACCCACGCTGTTAAAGTCTTATAATTTTACCTCCATTGGTGTTCGGTGAGACTAAGATTTTACCCACAAGATTTCTCTCTTGTTCCCTCAATTGTCTCCCTGCGTCATTGGCGGCGACTTGTGGGGGCATTGCTAATTAATAGGTTTATTTAGTTGCAACGATAGGCATTTCGTCGTCGCTAATACCATCTCCCCTCAATATCAATAATTGATATCGATATAATTCATCACATTGTGTTTAGTTGTTGATTTCAATTTTAAAATATATCATAAAAAAGACAAGTACGACCGTACATGTGTAAGCATTGTATTAGTTTTGTGGTTGATACTGATCTGTTTTCTAAAAATATCAATATCAAAATTGATTGGATATCATTTTTGGTATTCTACTCCAAGAAGACCTAAACTTTGGACGCCTGTTTAAATACCCAAAGTTCGTTGTTAACAACGCAGCCAAGAAATAAATCTTCAAAATATTCTATTCACCGATAATTATGTAAAGGCACAATATATGTAATGTTCTAATACATTTGAATAAAAAATAAGAATAATTTAAGTGACAAAAATTAAAATTTAAAAGAGAATACGCAACGCAAAATTCTACAAAGATATTCACAAAGCTAAAGGATGATTCAGATTCGTATATCGATCTCAACATTTTGTTTAGCACAAAACAGACAAGAATAAAATAATAATATTGCTGATTTTTTTATTTTTGATACAAATTGAGTGCTGGATATTAGGTGGTCATATCCAAGAATATGAGTATCTTGTGATGAACTTTCATGGAGAGATATAATTATGGAATCATGGATTGGATTTGAGATGTATCTATATTCATTCAATAAACATATTGTCTGTTACGGATACTCTTGAGTTATTAAGAGTAATCAAACTATCTTGTATCTCCAGTTAATGTATTGGCATAGATCCCTTCAAGTACTTAGAGTTTATTTAAATATTTCTTCTGTATCTAGATCATTTCAATGTGAGAAATTATTTCGGAAATTCCATCTTTTGTCATGGGGGTGCCGGTTAGATTAACTACCCACTTAAGATTTAACTCACCTATTTCTACACCGACTATTTTGACGAGAAGAATTTCATGACGAAAAAAAAAATTCTTTTGCTAATATTAGGGCTAGGAAATGACATTTTGCTATTTTGATATTCTTAGTTTCAGTTTAAAAAGATTCGATTAGAATGAGAGGAGTCATTGAAGAATAGCCCACGAAGTTTTGTATTTGCCAAAGTGCCCTCCCTCTTTCACAAACTGCTTCCTCGAAACATTTGGAAAGCTTTAAAGTATCTCACTTGGCCTGAACGAAAAAGATTTCGTAAAATAAAAGAGAAGGTAGCTAATGGATCCAAAAAAAAAAAACTATCAAAATATCTAAAATCAACTAAAACAGGGGTCACCTCTCTTTCATCCTACCAAATTAAAATGGCATTTGATTTGGCTTGATAAAATATCTAAGGTCTTAACTTTATTTATAATTTATAATCTGGTGGAACACAAAGTCTTAGATATCTACATATAAAAATAAATATACATATATATATAATTAGTCTTAGACATTTGAATGTTTAATTTTTGACCAATTCAAAAGTCAAGCATGTCTTTGAATTTGTGTTATTTAGAATATATAAAACAGAATACTTATAATTAAATAAAATCCCTATAATTAATTAATTAATACTTTATTTATCTATAAATAATCAAGTAAAATCAATCAACTACAATTTTTTTCAACAGAATGCAAAACAGATCAACAAGTGCTATTTTATTTTATTTAATATGTACATTATACATTTAAGAACCAAATATTTCAGTTTTTTGTAAGTAAGGAATATATCTCAGTTGTGCAGTTCTTTACGTTTGTAAAGTTTACATCTTGACAGAAACTATTTTTTGAAACAGATCTGATTATGATCAAGATCGGACCCAAATATGATATGACATTTGAATTGGTTGGGATCAACCTGATCCTTTTCCAACTTCCAATCCTTTTCATCTTGATTAAGATAGATATGTAAATATACTTTTATTAGACATGGTTCATAATATATACCTTAGAGACAAGTTGGTAAAAATAATTACAATGTATTAATGCTATTCCACTAATTTCACAAGCATCCTACCTTCTCATTTACCCATTTTATCTTTCCAAATAAAAATGTTCAATCATCCAGACTGACCTTAAAAATTATAAGACATTTATTGTAAATTGCTTCTCTCCGGAAACTTATTAAGTATTTAGTATATGTTTCCAAGATTTTAATACAATTAGTATAGTTTAGCATGGTTCAAAGAATTTGGGATTCTCCAACAGCGGCTCAGAAACGTTGCAACGAAGAAAGAAAGTTCGTGTGATGTGACCACAAATGATTTGAAATCAAGGCTTTACCAAGCCATAAGACACAACTACTTGAACTTTTATGCCTGCTTGAACAGAAGGCTTTGTCGTTCAGTCGTAAAATATTCAAGTTCTAAAGCCCCTACCAGCTTCAACAGAAGACATTGCCCAGCTTCAACTGCGACAGCTTCTATGCCTGCTTCAGCGGGTCTCGATGCGAAACTGAAAAACGAAAGGCGGAGACCTCTATTCGCTACTTTGTGCTCTACAAGCAATTAGCAAATGAAAGTACATGTCATGAAGAACAGGTTAGAATCCTCCGGGATCCTTCCAAACTCAACCCTAATTAGATAGATAGAAGATGAATGCTACTAAAAAAATCTGCGACTTTAGGGGGGAAAAAATGAACTTTCCTCGTGCGTTGAGATGATACAAGTTGGGTAGAAGGGGGGGGGGGGGGAATCGGTGACAATCGTTCTTGAAGAGAATGATCGTGCTCGATGGAATCACGGAACTGAGTTATCACAGATCACGACGGCTGCAGCAGTCACAGTGACAATCGTTCTTGAAGAGAATGATACAGACATTTTTGAATGTCAAACTGAACACAGTCATGTCAGGCAATAATATTTACTTCTTTTGGAACCTTACAAACTGCAGAATAAATCAAAATCTTTACCCAGACCCCCCCGACAGCCCCCATCTACACGTAAGAACCTACGGTAAGAACCCTGATTCTTGAATAAATTACATGATCATGTTGCAGTTAAAAGTCAAACGAAGAAACATGGAGAGGGCCCGTTAAAATAGGATCTCCCTCGGGCTTTTAACACATGAAAGCACGGTGCTTTGCAAGGCAGAGCAGGCTGAGACCAGGCATTTCTTTAACTGCATCTTCTTCTCTACTTTGAAGGCAGAGGGGGAGGTCAAGAAGGATGCTTCTGGCTCTTACTACTGTCACCTTGTTGTTCTGAACCTGATGCCCCAGCAGGTGGTGCCGTGGGCAGGCTGTTGGATGATCCATTCTCAACAGGTGGAGCTACGCCCCATTTTCCTTCCGATTCAAGTGGTTCCAGGACATGAGCGCCACCATCTGTCAGCCCAAGGGCAAACTGATTTGGTTCTGATGGATGTGCTGCAACTACAAGCGGGTAGACATCCCAGCTGGAAGAAAAGAAAAGATTTCTATCAATACATTTGACTTCCAATGCGAAACATTCAGATTTTTATCATCAATCTATTTGTAGAACAGGTCGAATATATGAGTTGTATACTTTCTTTCTCCATAATGGATTCATCTATATTGCAAAAGAGAGCACATATAGATTAGACAGGACCTGCGACAAGCAACGAGGGGGAGATGCCCTAATTCAGTTTATTTATACAACGAAGTTCTTTGTGTATCCCATAATCCATTTACAAGAGAGAAATTTAAAGAAGTCAACAGGCCCCATATGACGTTGGCACAATAGGTGGGACATATTGCAGACTTCATAAAGGTAGAGTTGTAGACTCAAACCAAACCTTAATCCCAAATTATTTGGAGCCCGCCATATGCATTATTTGTTCACTCATTGATTATGAGGTACTTCTCCAGAGATATCTTAATAGTCCAAATCATATTGAAGGACCCACCTCCAAGTTAAGACTACCACGTCTTTTTTTTGTTTGTATTATTTTCGTATCTTCTACTTTTCTATCTAGAGCCGAAACCTTCTCCATAGGACTTTGTAAATGTAGAAGAATGAGGAAATAAACAACTCGAAGTTTTGCAGATCATCTCCTGGCTATGTTTATTACACAACAAAGGATCTGGCTCCTTGATCATAATCCACGTCATTTGGCAAATCGTGAACTTGCAGAAGGATGGCATAAATTTTAAATGACTAAATCTGCTAAGAAAAAATGCATAAACTTAATAATGATCTGAACAAGAAATTACCTGACATTAGCCGGCATGTAAGAAGTTGGTTTAATCCTACACTGCAAATTAAGATGTAGAGAGCTGAATATGCACACGTGAGCATCAAGGAAGCTTGCATATACCAACTGGCTATCACATGAGAATGTCGCATGTGTAATCGGGGCAGATGATTCACGAGGAACATACTACAGAAACAAGCAAACAATTTAATTTGCCAAACAGAATTGGTGCAATTAAAAGCCTGACAGAAAGAAAAACACCTGTTTTACACACTCCAACTTTGTGGTTTCATAAATAGCAAGTTGAGTTTCATGCACGGCCAAGAAATGAATCTGATCCTGGTGAAATTGCACTTTGGTCTCGGAATTGGTACTAGGTGTCCGTCCAGCTGGAATCTGCAAAAACCTGCTCTTCTGTTTCTCCCACCCATCGGTCCCCCAAACAAAGAGCTGAACAAGGTAGATGGCAAAAAACACAAATGGGCAGACATGAGACTTGTTCATATGCTAGCGTACAAGCATATGACAGGTAAGATACCGACCTGAGCATCAGCCCCTGATGAAACAAGAACATTTAAAACATGAGAGAAAGCAAGTCCAGTAATCCTCTTAGAATGCCCTCTGAGCTTGCTTTTCACCTTCATGAAGATACCGAAATAGTTAAACGTTCCTGGCTTTTCCTCATCTACTTAGAAATTTAATTAGTTCAAGCAGTAAAATACCTCATCAACACGAACGTTGTAAATTTGAATAGTTGAGTCATCCATACCAATAGCAATTATATTATTATCCTGAGGATGAAATGCAAGAAATGTTGCAGCAGGTGGTGGAGGCATGAAGGTTGTCATGGTCTGCATATCCCAAGCAAAGTCAAAAAGCAACACAAAGCATGAGACTAAAGGCTAACGACAACCAGAGTTTCATGTGCCACCTTAAACGTCATCATATTGAACAAGGAAATCTTCCCTCCTGATGCTGACATGACATAAGAATCATTTTTAGACAAAGCAAAGCAGGGAACTGCTTCCTCTGGATTGGTGTCAGTCATATCATTAGTCATCAATATCCCGCTAGGTGGTTGCCATAATTGAGGTTGGACACTAGCAGTTGCCTGCATGATAAATCATTTATGTGAATACAAGACTGGCCAATATTGATCTAAACCAGGACAATACAACTAGTGTGAAGAGTTTGATCCACGTCATGTCATACCTTTCCACTGGAATTGCGATCATTTCTTGGCCATTTCCATAGTAAATGAATGCCATTTGATGCTAAAGCCAAAAGTGCTACACCAGAATTTGTATAAATCAGTCTTGATATCTGCAGGTAGACATATAAGATGTTATAAGGTCCTAATGAACAATAATGCAGCTACACATATGGTCACAAGACAAAACATTGGCATTTAAGTTCTTCCTGATTGAGACTAACTACCAAAGACGGGGGGAATGCTTAAATGCCCAGAAAGAAGTAAATTGAAAGCAGATGACAATAATATAAATACAGCAGATTTCCCCACGGTTAAATACTCGTAAGGCCACTATTCATACAAATCAGAGACGCCATTGTGTTGATAATTCCTATTACCATGCCAACTTCCATCCACTAAGAGGGCTAACATGATACCACATCAGCTCCTTCCCAGCAAAGATTTCAGCTCCTCATACTGGACCTTGGATGATCAGGTCCTGACCCAACTAGACAGGCCGATCAGGTAGATAACAAGGGCCAGTTTGGGTACTCTAATAAGCACCTGTATCAGTATTGAATCTCATACTCGATAATGTAAATTCTATGGCTAATGTATCCAATCTAATGTCAATAGAACAGTCATAAAATATCAACTTTGGTACTGTAACAAAATATGCCCTAAGAAATTTGAATCATGACACTTTTCCTCCAAAAGAAGTTGAATTTGCAAATTGAGGACAAAAAGGTTTGAAAAAATGATGAAATAGTCTTCTACAAACTCCCCTTTGAGGTGGTTGAAAATTGGGGAAGTCAGAATGCCTTTGGTTGGTACTTGCTGACCAAGATCAACATTTTCTTGCAGTAGATTACTTGAAGGCTACCTACTGCAGACAATTTGTGGAGTTTAGACTGAGATAGAACAGATATGTGCTTTGCTAATGTGAGTGAAACCTTGAACCATTTCTTCATTCAGTGTGATTATTCATCATATGCAGCTCTCCACATTTGAACTTCCAGAGGGGAAAAATATTCTGAAGATGACATTCTAAAGGACATGACCAATCTGCAAAGGAGAAAGTGGTGGTGGTGGTGGGGAATAGGGGTAAAAATATCTTAGATCTACAGTTTAGATCCATGACAAAAGTCAGATAGGTAAACAGTCACATTATTTGGTATAAATAAGTGCAGACAGTGACTAATTAAAAAGTTTTTTTGGAAAACAATGCTGTGATTAACAGGGACAAACACATTGGAAGTCTGATGTATAACAGGTGTCTTTTCATGAGCAAAAATAGAGAAAATATAAGCACCCATATCTGTAAAGACTGTTTGGGTGGAACAAATATGGTAAAGCTCATCCATTGTGCATTCCTAGTGTTGGAATAAGAAAAACGTTGTCAGATGAGCAAGGGAATACACTTTTGAAAGGATGTATAAGAAACTTGAAACAAAAATAAGATGTTTTATTGATGAGAATGAAGGGGGAGGGGGGAAGATGTGTCAGAATCTTAACAAAATTAGGATGTGAAAAAAAAAGATTTCATTAACGATGGTGAACTCAGATAAGTAACTTTGACAGCCTCTTTAATGATAAAATACAAATATAACAAGACATAAAATGCACATCAGAACATGAACTATACTAAATAGACTAAATTTTGGAAAGCTTCGGAAGTAGGAACTGAAGAGGATACGAATAGTGGGCAATACAAGTGACCCTGACGGTATCCATAATAAAGTAAAGAAATGTCTGAAAGATGTACGAGTCAAATGATTAATCTTACTGTGTGAACCTCGTCTCTTTTAAAGTTTATTCGAAGCATCTCCTTTGGACTACTTAGAAAAATAGGTGATAGCCTTTAGACGCACTAAGTGGTCTGACGATACTTGTAAAAGCATAGAAACAAGGTTCAGGTTATGTGAATATTTGATTTTTAACCTCTCTGCAGGGTAATGCGAATATCCAACGTTATCTTACAACGAACAACCGCTTGAATGCCCTTGATTAACCGTTATAGCAATTTATTTTGGAGAGGATGCGCATCCACAGAACATTACGAACTTAAAAAGGGCTGCGACCTTTCGGGCTCGATGAGATGCAAACAATTGGTTTAAAATTGATTTTAATTGGTTTGGAATCGGTTTTGTTTAGTTTGTTTGAGTTATTTGATATTGGTTGGGTTTGGTTTTTGTTTGAAGTTGCTCTGTTTAATTGGGTGAATATAATATTTTAAAAAATCTGATTTCCTTTTTGGTTTGATTAGTATGTTGATTAAGAGTTTTTTTGTTATTTTTGTCGGTTGATGTTTTGATACCGTTTAAGTGTGCTGGGTATGTTTTAAATGTTTTGAAGTTTGATTTGACTTGATTGATTTTAAAATTACAGATCTGATTTTCTGTTTTTGTGATTGATTTTAGACATCTTAAAGTGTTTTTAATGTGATCTTTTTAGTTTACTTTAAATTGTTTGGTTCTCCTTTGATTAAGGAGTTGAATTCCATTGGGTCAGGTGAGTTTGATCTGAATTTCCAGATGCATTAAGTCTGATTTTTCTGTTTTAAGATTGATTTGGGTATCTTGTGAGCCTTTTCAATGTTTTGAATGTTGAATGAAGTTATTTAGCTACCACTTGATTTAGGAATTTAATTTTATTGGATTAAGTAGATTTTAGTTGAATCTCCAGATTGTTGTAAGTGTTTTTTTTCAGATTTTAATGGTGTATTTTGTGATGTGTTTATTTAGTTTGAATTCGCATCTTGTCCGGTTCGTCAGGCTTGCATCGATTGCCCGGTTGCATCCATTTGAGTTGGCACTTGAAATTCTATCGCATTGTATATGTTAGATTACAAGCTTTGAACCGACAACTGAGGTGCTGTTGACATAACATTGGGTGATATGTCAACATTCTTTTCCCGATGTAAATTTCCATTAGATTGGAAAAAATCAACATTACAATGATATGTCGGCTTGTTTCCAACCGATATGGAATTTACCCATCCAAGATGACAAGTACTTCACCCATCATATCGGGGGAAGAATCGTCAACTACGGGAACTGGCCTACACCGCCCTCCGGATTGACATGATAAGACGGATCGAGATTGGCTGATTCTTGGATCGGATCGGTGGGTACCCACCGATCTGATTCCACACGAAATTACCGATCCAGGCCGGACTCCTAGTGGATCGGTCGGAATCGACTGGATCGGTTGATCCTTGACCGATCCAGGAATCGGTCGATCCAGACAGATTCTCGGAAAATCAGAACTTCCCGAATCGATTTGATTCCAGAATTAATTTCAGAGATATTTTAGGTTCGATCTCCCCCAACCGATTCCTCTGGCAAAAGCCCCCTTCGACCCTCCTCCCCCTCCCCTCGAGAGATCTAGGGCTCCAACTCCAAGCCCCCAACCCCCGGCGGTGATCCTCTAAAATCAGCCAATCCTTGGGGGTTTTGGCCCGATCTACCCCTACAACGAGGTAAGTTAGGGGGGACCTCTAATCCCCCCTTCCTCCTCTCCCTTCACCCACCACAGGGGTGCCTTCCGCCTTCAACAGGGTCACCCCCCCTTCGGGTAACCCTTAGCCCCCCCCCCCCAGGGGGGGCTTGGGGCTTTAATTCCCCCCCCCCCTTGAGGTGGTGGAATTGCACCTCCGAAGGGGTGCTCGAGTGATGAACGGGTGAGCAGTCACACCCGAAGGGGTGACAGTATGCCCCCCGGGGAGCTTGGGTTTAATTCACCCCCATTGGATTTATTTAGGGCTTTAAAAAAAGTTTGCTTACTTACACAACGAAGAAGTCAAGGAGAACATACATTTAAGAGAAAGAAGATAAGTATCAAACGCCGACATCTCCTTTATACTGAGACCACTCAGCCACCTTCATCAGATGAGGATAAGGAAAAATTTGCTCCACCCACACAACAACAACGTACGGGGGGTGGAGGTGGAGGTGAGAGTGGAGGCATATGTGGAGTCTCAGGTGATGGTGACTTTACTAGTAGTAGGTCCAGATGATTTAAGTGACAAAAGACATTCATGTTCAAGTGGAACGAGTAACGGACGCTGGACGAGAATGAATGTATTCGACGAGTTCGCATCTTCTTATCCACATCCTGCTTCAAACATTAAGCTTTGCTATCCACCATCTCCTCAAACTCCAGCTCCGACTGAGGATGGAGTTTATGATTTTAGTCAGACGGCTCAATCTTTATTTTCCTATGGGTATGGGTCAATTATGACTGATCAAAGTCAGTGGAGAGTTGAAGGAGATCAGGATGAGTAGGACAGGGATTCGAGATGTTTTTATAGTTGATGATGATGACATGATGAGTCACTTATGATAACAGTTGTATTTGTTTCATTTAATTAATGAAATGTAATGAGTTTTAAGTACCCTTTGTATTGTATAATTGACTGATTATATGATACAATTTGTATTTTATAATCACTTGTGTCGATGTATGTATGTCATTTAATCAATGTTAAATTTGTTTGGAAATGTCCAAGGTTGGAAAGCTTACTTATGTTTTCTTTCCTATATTTTTTCATATTTTTTTTGATTTTTTAAGAATTTTTGGTTATTTCTCCAGAATTTTTATGAAAGAAAAAAAATCCAGACCAACTCTGGATCGGTCTGCCTTCTGGCGGATCGCCCGGGCTCTGACCGATCTGATCCAATTTGGATCGGATTGGACCCCACTGATCCAGGGACCGATTCCAATCCTGCGATCCTTGACCCGGGGGAACCGTCCAAGGTGGAGTGCCCATGAAATGGTGCAAACTCCTTAGTTTTAGTTTGGCTTTTTGCATTTCAGATTTGATTAATTTCATTTTTTTTGTCAAGGCCCAATGGGCCGATTCAAGTTCCATCAGCCCGGTTGGCCGGCCTTCATATCTTCTTGGGCTTGTAAGCTCGGCCCATTTTGTGTCAAGTGGAGTTGACCTGCTGGATACTCCAATTTTCACTCCCCACAATCTGTTTGGTGATAGAATGGAGGTCCGCTCAGGTAAACGGTAGGCCCGTCATACGGATTTCGAAAGGACCTGGAACACCACCCCCACCCACTGGTGCCAAAATGGACAGATTTCTGGATTTTGCAGCATGCTTCTTTTATGTTTTTTTTTTGATGGTGGAGTGAAAGGTCTGCCTAGGAAAACGATTGAACCGTCAGACAGATTTTGAAAGGACCCGGGACATCACCCCCACCCACTGGCCAGAAATGGGCAGATTTCTGAAATTTTTTGGCAGTAGGAAAGCAGGGAACTATTTCAGATTTTTTTTAGCCATAAAGAGGCTAAAGAGAGGGGCTGTTTTCGATTTTGTGTGAGCCAAATGGGGGCTAGAGGAAGGGCCACAAAGGGGGGCATGATTGACATCTGATTGGGGTCCGTTTAAGAGTCAGAATGGGACCTGATTGAGGTCTGTTTGGAACCGAAATAGGACCTGATTGGGGATCAGAATTGAGGTCTGTTTGGGACCGAACCATAAGTTGTGTAGGGACTGTTTAATGGGCCGAACAGGGCCTGTATAGGGGCCGTTTGGGGTCTGCTTAGTAAGCCGAAATAGGACCTGATTGGGCTAGGAATTGGGCTGCCAAGGGGGACTGTTCGGATGGCCCAATAGGGGTCTGCAGATTGAATGCGTAAGGGGTCCAATTGGGGGCTGATTAAGGACCAAAATGGGACTGTACAGGGGCTGTTCAATAGGGCCAAACAGGGACCTGATTAGGGTCTAATTAGGAAACCAAAATGAGGTCTGTATAAGAGTTGTTTGGTGGGCTGAACAGGGGCCTGTGTAAGGGTTATTCAGTGGGCCAAAATGGGGCAGTTCAGGTGGCCAGAGTTGGGTTGCAGATGAGCTACTTAAGGGGTGCTTGAAAGAGGCAGAACAGGGGGTCCTTGGAGGTAGTTCAGCCAAGAAGAGAAAAGGAGAAGATGAGAAGAGAGGAAAGAACTGAAGGGCTACATGGTTAGAGCACTTTACCTCCTCTTCTTCTTCTCCTCCTCTTCCTCCTTTCTCTTCTTCTTTGGCCGTGGCTGACAGGTGGGCTGGCATGCGAAGAAGACCACAGGGGGAGAGCTGATGGCGTGAACTCTTTCCCTTTGGCTGACCAACTTCTTTTATAGGATGAGGGAAAGATGAAGAGGTAGGAAAGAATTAAATGTAAGATGACCTTCTACTCTCCTAGGTTCCTTTATTCTAACATGACTCCTCACTTTCCTAGGCCACCTCTAATGTTTTGCCATAAAGCCTTCTTGACCTTCCATTCTCCCATGTCATCCTATTAATAAGACATGGTGAGGTGGTAGCTGATGAGGCAATGGGGGTTGACCAGACCACCTTAAGTTGACCTCAGCCCAATTAGCTTAAATTTAATGGGCTGCGCAATTGGGCCAACTGCCGAGCTGGTGGGCCTGAATTACCTATCCGAGGGACCCATACACACCTCTTTTGGGCCAATTAAGGACCAGACCAGCTTGGCCCTTGGTCCAGTCTTCTTCTTCTTCTTCTTCTTCTTCTTCTTCTATCAAAAAAAAAAAATGGCGCCAACACCTACTATTCAGTAAGATCCTAATGGTAGGTATAGAGTACCTAGGAGAAATACATCAGTATCATAAGTCATTACCTTTCACATTAATTATAAATAAAATCAAAAGATAAAGAAGAGAATATTCTACACCATGGTCAGAGTGAATAGCAAGTTAGGCCTTTGGAAGAAGTTTGAATTTCAAACTAAGCAGAGCTAAGACAGAATATATTTATTGTAAAATTAGTGAAGGTCAAAGGAGTTGGAAAAAAAAGTAAGCATAGATGTAGTGGTACTATGAAAAAGAAAGGACCCATCTATTTTAAAGAGCGCAAGGTACTATAACAACTTAACAGTGTTGCACTCATCATAGTCTTCCTAATTCACTTGTAGTATTGAGTCCTTGTCAGATAGGTACACAAACATTGTAACAAGAGAAACAAAAATGCAAAAGGTACATATAGGGTATGACAAGTTCAGTGCCGAAACTATGGCAGAACATAAAGCAGTTATGATCTTATGAAAGAATCATCACAATATGAAGTCTGTTCTATATGCACAATAGTTCCGTGCATTCTCCAGCTCCAGCCTGTGGAGCCCCAACATTCAATTGCATTGCAGCAGCCACACGTGCAAGCCCCAGAAGGCATAAACTCATGACCTGTGTAAGTTCCTCGAGGACATGTGATCCACGGTTGAGTAAGAAATCCAGCAGAGGAAGACCAAAGACACATGGGAGGAACAACCTTGGCAGAGACACCATATTTGATCAGCAAATCTACCCAACTCCACCCGGCTCTCAGTAACATTGGGCTAACTTTGTCGTTTGACTCGGATCCAATTTGTCACAAAGTGTCACATAGAACTCTCTCTCAAGATCACATGTGATTGACTTTTCTAGTCAAAGAAACTTGGCCCAGTTTTGCTAATTTCCATGTGATAAAAAATCTTCCATTTGGAGGTGGTTCACCCACCTTCTTTTACTTTTTTGATGATGACCCGAAGATCGTCAAAGTTTCTTATTAATGCATGAAAAAATTATGATAAAGTAAAGGAAAGGAAGAAAAATTAGACCCATCGAAAAAAAAACTACCGAGATGGTAGATATTGATGGGCATTACCAAAAAAAAAAAGAATTAAAAGTATACAGCTTATTCTTGATCGAAATCCTTGCCAAGCACTTTGCAGTATAAGCATATTGCCAATCTTTGACTACAGCTGACATCAGGAAAGAATCGATCTTAGGTGTTGAAAGTGCTCCTCAAAAATCCCTTCGTTTCTAGTTCGCCATATATCCCATAGCAAAGCAAGTAGTAAAGTTCCCATAGTTAAGCTTCCCCCTCCCACAGATTTAGGCTTGACCATACAAATAAGAGAGAAGTGACCTTGCCCGCTTCCAGCCAACAGATCGACCAGCGATGCAAGCCCTCAACGAATTAATGATCTTATAATTAATAAAATGGTGGTTGGCATTATCTTCTTTCCACCCGTAGAATACACATTTCATGGACATATCAGGAAAAAAACTATTCAATCGAGTTCTTGTAGGGAGCCTCCCTCTGCACATCTTCCACAGAAAAAGCTTAATCTTCATAAGATAATAAGGTTTCCATACCACTTAATGCCAAGAGACTTTCTCACCTCACTGTAACAGTTTTTCCATAGTGGATTTTACAATGAAGCTTGAATTGCTGATGGACCCCCACACAAACTAGTCCTCCTTGCTTGTAGTGCAGTTACATTTATACAGGGATATAATAGATTTGTAAAATCACAAACTTCAAACTCTTTGAGATCCCTTCTAAAAGGTATGCACCGTTGTGTTGAAGGATCCCAATTGGAACAAACCATATTTAAAGGATTATAGCAAATGCTGAACGGACTAGAGAACATTAATGCAAGATCATTATGCCCACACCAATGATTTTCCCAAAAAGACATCTTGCTGTCATTTCCCACCTCAATGTATGCAGATGAGTTAAAAAGGTCATAGTTTCATAGGATTTCCAAATGCTGGACACTCTGCTTCTGTCCCTGAAGTCTATGATCCATGCTTATGCCTCACCTACACTGAATATGGAAATGATCCTGGCCCATTGAGTGTGTCTATTAGTATTGAGTTTCCAAATCCATTTGGTCAGAGGCATGGATTGGAGAATCGGCGGAATCGGTCCGATTCCGACCGATTCCAGAATCGATTCCAGGCGGAAGGACCGATTCCGGGAAGAATTCCGTGGAATCGGTATGAATCGCCTGGAATCGGTTGGAATCGATCCGATTCCGACCGATTCCTTGTGGAATCAGTCGATCCGACCGATTCCGTCGGAAGACCGGGTCAATTGGCCCGGTTCGATTCCCGGTTCGATTCCGAACCGGGAATCGACCCGCGACGGTCGATTCTGTCGATCCCGTGGCGGTAGAAGCTCGATCCGGCGATTCCGGCGCGATTCCCAGGCGATTCCGGCCTCGATCCCAGCTGCCAGCATCGATTCCGGGCCGATTCCGTCGATTCCAGCAAGGATTCCACCGATTCCGGCGATTCTGGCGGCGATTCCGGTGATTCTGGCGATTCCAAGCAACATCTTCAAGGGATTCCGCCGATCCAAGCTCGGATCGGCCTCGAATCAACCTCTTCTTTGATCTTTATAAGGTTTTTGGTAAGATTTCTTCGCCGAAAACTTCGTACGTCCATTCTTACGCGTTTCCGACGAGTCCGAGCATCGTTAAACGTTGTGATTTCCGACCGAACAAGTCCGTCCAAGTTTTGAACTATCCATTTAAGTCCATTTTGCACGGGAAACATTCCGGATATCCCGTACGTTAATTTACGACCATTTCCGGCAAATACGTAACCCTTTAAACATACCGAATGGTGTGTTACTTGGATTGTCTGCTTCCCGAACAGCGTCTAAATCAATTTTTATGTTATCTAATCATTTTTAGTGCATTGTTTACAATTTTTACAGATATAAGCAATGGCCGATCAAGGTGATGCAGCACCAGCACGTGCTTCCGACGTGGGTTGGGAACACGGGCACATGGTAGACCCAGTCAGGAAGAGGGTACAGTGCAAATGGTGTAGGAAGGAGATGAACGGGGGGGGGGGTGTTCCGGCTGAAATAACATTTTGCTGAAACAGGTGGGAATGTCAAGAAAAGTGACAAGGTGCCCAGGGAGAAGAGTGAGGAGATGAGAGGCTACATGACAGGTAGAGCCCCTCAACGGGCTGTTAGGATCGAGCAGAGGGACGAGTTGCACGACGAGCTACTCCAGAGGAGGAGGGACCGCGATTTGTCTACCTCGAAAGGGAAAGGCAAGGGGAAAGCACCAGCTGAGCCTGAGCCAGAGAGCGAGGACAAGTCCACAGACTCCGAGCTTAGACGTGCTAGGCACGCTAGCAAGCGTGCATTTGCTGAGGAGGAGGACAGGAGGAGGGGAGCAGGAGGGTCTGGGTCCAGAGTTGACCCAGCTTTGGGCCGATCAACATCGGCTCGCCCTACCTCAGGCTGGGACCGAGAGACTGACCCCAAGAGACAGGAGCCACACCGTCGTTCTACTTCTACCAGCACTCGATTTACACCGAGTGACGAGTATTTATTTAGGAAACAGAGTGCTGGGCAGATGGGGATTAAACAGGAAATGAAAGGGGTGAAGACAACGGAACGGCCGCAAAGAGAGCCGTTCGCCACATTGTGAAATAGTTTTTACATGCAGGTATCACTTTTTAAATTAAAATTGACATTATGTGTTTTATTTACTTAAACTTAATTTTAACCTGATCCCAATTTTTTTTAACTTGATGTAGGCATCCCAGCACATGCAGCCACCAGCCCCTACTTCCAGACGATGGTGGATGCCGTGGGTGAGGCTGGACCGGATTTGCAAGCCCCGAGCAGTAGACATATATACGGCGCTGGCCTGGATGAGGAGGTCCAGGAGTTGAAGGAGTGGATGGATGGTTTTAAGTTGGTGTGGAAGGAGAGGGGTTGCACAATTATGTGCGATGGGTGGACAGGTATCACCAAGAGAAGTATGATAAACTTCTTGGTGTACTGTTCTGAGGGGACAATATTCTTGAAGTCGGTAGATGCTTCTGGGAAGATAAAAAATGCCGACTTCCTTTTTTCTCTGTTGAATGCGGTGGTGGAGAAGATCGGGGAGGACAATGTGGTTCAGGTTGGCACTGACAACGTACCATCATATAAGGCGGCCGAGAGGATGGTGTTGGAGAAGGGGAAGCACGTTCGGGTGCCCCGTGCGACATTCCATTGATCTCATATTAGAGGATATAGGCAAGGAGGAGGGTGTATCCACACTTGTCGCAGCGCGACGATCACATCATTTATTTATTCGCATCCCCGCTGCTACATATCGTGAGATCACGCGCGTGAGGGCACGATCTTGTTAGGCCCGGTCCGACTCGATTTGCTACAAATTTCATTGCGTTGGAGAGTCCGCACCGGCACAGCATGCATTGGTTAGGTTCGCACGTCCGAGTAGTATTATAACTATATGGTGGACAACCTGTATGACAAGAAAGATCAGTTGGAGATTCTTGTCAGGTCTGAGAAGCAGATCACTGACAAGAGGTTTTGGGAGAGGATTGCCTACTACTTGGCAATCATTGAGCCACTGGTAGTTGTCTTGAGGTTGGTAGACTCAGATGACAGCGACCAGATGGACACGTTGTATGATGCCATGGACCGGGCAAAGCTGAAAATAAAAGAAAAAAATCCCAGAGGTTACAAAAAGTGGTGGAAGATCATAGATGACCGATGGGACAAGACCTTGCACCACGATGTCCATGCTGCAGGTAACTTGGTTAAAAAAATATTTTTGCTGAATAATTGTCTTATTCACAGTGTTAACTAATAAAATCTTGCAAGATATTTTTTGAACTCCCGCATCCAATATGGAGGACAGGTGGTGAACGACAACGAGATGATGCGGGGTACACTTGCTGTTATTCAGCGTCTGTGCCGATCTCAGCAAGACATGATAGAGGCTGAGATAGATGTAAGTTAGAGTTCATTCAATACCTTGGAGTATCCTTACCAGGCAACTAATGTTTGTTTTTATAAAATTTTCAGCTGCAGGAGTGTAAGATGAGGGTCGGCGTATACTCAGATGCTGATCTGAAATATTCAGTTGACAAAGTGTCACCTGGTATAGTAATAGTTTGATGAAGATTTTATTTTCTTTTCATATAAGTTATGGTAGATGATGGGCTAATTGTTTACCTTTTCTCTTTTTATTTTTTTCTTGCAGCTGAGTGGTGGGTTCAGGTGAACACCAGGAGTGGATGGAATCCACTTGCTGCCATCGGTATCAGGATACTCAGCCAGAGCACCAGTTCCTCCCATTGTGAGAGGAACTAGAGTACATTCAACCTGATACATACGAAAAGGAGGAACAGGTTGACCTCAGACCGGCTGGAAAAGCTGGTCTTCTGTCATTACAACATGATGCTGCGCATAAAGAACATTAAGGATCGACAGAAGATCAGCGAGGAGCGATTTGCACGATGCGTAGGTGGTCCATACGAGCAGAGGCATTCCTCCGCCACACCACCACCCGAGGAGGTGGACATGGATCAGATATTCCAGTAGGAGCATGCACTTGCCTCCTGGATAGAGGAGAGGGAAGCCAGGGATCGTACGGTGAGTTTGATCCCGATGACCGTGCGTGGGCCGAAGGAGAGTTGGATGGTGTTGAAGCCGAGGAGGATGCTCGGCTCCACCTCCATCTACTTCTCGTGCTCGAGGCAGGCTTCTTCTTCGCCTGAACTATGAGCACCCACTGCAGCCTTTAACCCTAGCCTGGGCCCTAGCTCGCTACCTGTACCCCATTCGTAGTCTGGGGAAAACAAAAACAAAAGTGACTGCACGAAAAATGGGAGGATTTGCAAAGTTGAAAAAAACTTTGGGTTCTAGACCTTCTGGTACTTCAGAGATGGCTGAAGAGGTGAAGAGAAGGAAGCTAGAGGTCAGGCGTCCTGTCAGCCCAGATGACAAAGACGCATGCTCCTTCTCACTCCTCAGGTGATGATGACGAGGAGTGCATACCAGCGACGCAGCCATCAGCAGCAACCGAGTCTTCTGATTCACGGCATCCAAAGCCGTATTACACGTTGGATTCGAATACACATGATTCTTATATACAGGAGCCACAGTATCCAGCATTTGGCCAGGCTGACCAGCAGTGGATTACACCACTAGCTCCACCATCCTCTGCTTACGTCCCAGTCGTCCCGCAGTCCGATCCGTACGACCTTGATAGCATGGCATCGGCATTATTTTCATATGGATATGGTCCCGGACAGTATACAAGACTGAGCACGAGGGAGGAGCATCAAGCACAGCAAGGAGAGGAGGAAGACCCATATTTATATCCTAGATTTTGGTAGTAGATTGATATGATGTAAATTTATTTATTTTTCATGATGTATCATCTCTTTGATTTTTGAATCAATGGAATTGGAATATGTACTTAACTTCAAGTCTTCAATTGGAGTTCATTAGTATTTATTCGATGTGGTCCTGTGGATGAATGCATTGGTTATTTTTAAAAATCGATTCCCTTCCCAGGAATCGGCCGATTCCGACCGATTCCTGGAATCGGAATCGGAATCGTTTAGGGTTTAGGGTTTAGGGTTCCGATTCCGATTCCGGAATCCTTGGTCAGAAGAGAGGTGTCAAACGACTCAAACCTACATCTCCTTCCTTAGATAAGGCAACCCACTTTATATCAAAGATACCATGTATCTGGTTTCTCTGCCCATCAAGCAAGTTGATTCCCATTTCCCACAAGTTTGCACTTCTCCCTATTAATCTTAAATCATGTCACTGATAACATGATTCTTAAGTGAGTATTTATCAAAGTTTGGTGAGAAAAATAATAATGCGTCATCGGCAAAAAGGAGTTGGGAGACTCATTCCCTGTTTGCTCCAACTTCAATTCCATCTATCAGTCATGCTTCCTCTGCCTTAACTCACATAATACCGAGAACTTGACTAATAGTTACAAGGGGTAAAGGTGATAAAGGGTCACCCTATTTGAGCCCTCTAGAAAAAGAAAAGAAATCAAAAGCTTTCCCATTAATGTCAACTATGAATATCGCTGTGGATATGCAACTTTTAATCCACTGTATCCGATTATCCTTGAACCCCAATAGCTGCATAATTCTAAGTAGGCATTTCCATTTGATTGTATCGTAAGCCTTCTCAAAATCCAGCTTTGATAAAATACACTCTGTCTGATCCTCTGATCATGAAGACATTCATGGGCTGTTAGAAAATTGTTCAAAATATATCTGCTACGAATGAAGACATATTGTAAAACGTGTCAATTTATCAATATACTTACTGAGTTTATTCGCAAACACTTTTGTGATGATCTTGCAACTACAATTTAAAAGACTGATAGGCCTTGAGTCTTTGATATCCTCAACAGTTCTTTCTTGGGCTTTCTTGGGCACCAAGACTAAAGTAATAGAGACCGAGACTTTGATGCAATCCAGGTTCTTTTCAAAATCTCTAGTCAGTGCTAAAATATCTAATTTGATGATGTCACAGAAATGAGAACAAAAGCCTATAAAAAAGCCATCAAGAACAGGAGCTTTAAAAGGGTCCATCCCTTTAATGAATGCAAATAGTTTCTCTAATGCGAAATCATTGATGAAAGAATTAGCTTCATTATCTTCTATTTTCTTGGTCACGTTGAAGTTAAGAAGAGGACTCCAACAAAAATCATCCTGAAAAAATGTGAATACAAGTTTGAGACCCAAAACCGATCTGCTCAATACCTATGCATTCATCCTGTGGACTCGAGTATACAAAGTGTGTTCTTCTTTCTCATAGGAACCCAGGTGTGAAAATATCTGGTGTTTTTATCTCCCTCTTTGTTTCCATTTCATCTTGTCCCACGGACTCCATTCCTTGTAGTGTTCCTTTAATACATTCCACTCAATTCTTTACTCGTTAGAAATGGTCATTGTTGTCATTCAACCTCTCATAGTGATCAATCTTTGATATCCACTCCTTCATGTTAGTCGCAGAAGTATTGAACTTCGATTTTGCCAACTTTTGTAGACATTCCTTGATACCCACCAAAACACTTGTTCACAAAATTTAATGTCGCTGAAATGAGTTACTTTCCTATTTATTCCACCACTCTTTGACTAGGTCCTTCAACTCAGGTCCCTGCACCAAGCTAACTCAAAAAAATTTATAAATGCAATCCGGAGAAAAGTAATCACATTTAATACCAATAGCACAATGATTGGATACCACCATGGGTAAGTATAAACCATATGCAAAACCATACATCTAAAGCCAAACAATAGACAGAACTTGTCCAATTTGATTTTAGCTCTTGAGTTGAACCAAGTGAACTCAATCCCAAAATCTGAAATTTCTATCAGATCACAATAATTCACGCACTCATTAATCAATGCCATCTCCTGGGACCATGCCTCCTAGCCTGATCTCTCACCCAGTTTGAGGACCACATTGAAATCTTCAGCCACGCAGGCATCCCACGCACCACGCCTGGCTGATGAAGGGTTCAATCACATGTTTGAGGGCATAGAGAGAAGAATTTTTCAGTGGAATCCACCAGTCCATAAAGATTACCAAGGTTCCACACCTAGTCATTCCCATTCTCCTTACCTATGAGGATATGCAAGCATCTGTCTTCAGGAAGCTTCTCAACTTGAAATATGCTATCATCCCATATAACAACCAATCCCCCACTTATACTGGTAGGACAAACAAAAAGTAGCCCATTCATTTTCCTCAGCTTGACTGTTGTCACCAAGTTGTGATCATCAAAGTATGTTTTAGTTTTCCTTCAAAAGGACATCCTGACTTGCAGAGATTGGCCATGTTACGCAATTCTCTAATCTTATTACTACTAGAAATACTCCTGCAATTTCAACTTATAATATTGATCATGAATAAATAATAATCTTCTTCTATGCCTTCTTTATCCTCTTGCTTTCGGTAACCATATCATTGTTTAAGATGAAGTTAAGTTCCCTACATTCTAATCAGTTGTTGCCTTTCTTACCTCCTGAAGTGTTAACCTGACAAGAAATTTTTGCTTAACATTGTCAAAGAAAACTTACGTCTTGTTCTCTGCCCAGAAAGCTCGAGACAATAATTTTCCCTTATGGTTTTAATCACATCATCACTGATTAAAGCACCCCAATATGATGGCAAGCAGATCACTCCCTTGATCAAAGTCTACTTTTCCTGCTTCATCATCATATTCACGAGACATGGATTGACTGGGTTTTCCAGCCTCCTTATCTGCCATAGCTCCTTTATTGTGTTGCAACTGATCTTGTTGGATAACATCTTCCCCTGCCTCAGGATCTGAAATGTTATCATCAGAGCAACTCCCCCTCTGACCCTATGAAAATGTAGACAGTGAATTAAACTGTTTTAAGAGCACATGCAGACGGCCCAAATTGCAGATCCTTGAACCATCAACCAGTTCACTCACAAGCATTGCCAGTTCGGACATAAGTCCTTCAGAAGATAAGCCGTTGAGTTTAACAACTTGTACCGACTAGTTGGGCTGAACCAGTCTTCATCATTGAACCAGTACGCCCAAGTTAAATGGATTTGACACCTCAGCAGCCCCACCCAACAGCTCTAATGTGGCCCGGTGAGACTCTTGCGGCTTTAATATTCCATAGTGAGTAAGAAACTGTCTGGGGATTCAAAATGGAGAAGGAAGCCAAAGCCTTCCTCAGAACACTCGAGACTTGCTCAGCACATAGACTAACAGAAAATTGTACCCCGTCGACTATGACAGGAACCAGGAGACCAGAGAAGTCCAGACTGCTTGCAACGGCAATCAAGATAGAGTATGACACTAGCCACCACAAATGCTTCCTATCAACCGATAAAACCCTCCCGCATCAGGCTAATACCTTAGATAGAGAAGAAATAGTCCAATAACTTACCGGAAGACCATGAACCCGGAATCTCAACTAACGTCATTCCCCTGAACTAATATCCTCTGAGCAACCTCCTTTCAAGACTTCTTGCCCCCCTCTCCACACTATGTCAGTTATTGAACGAGTTATTCCGCACCACAAAACCTCCTTCACGCGAAGAACCAATCCACCAAGAATGCGTTTCACACCAATTCCTTCTCAGGAAATAATTAAGCAAATCCTTTTTCACCTTAAGGCTCCCCAAGCCTTCAATGTTGCATTCCTTAAGCCAGGTGTGCTCCTGCATTTTTGTGGATGGTAGGTAGGCAACCCCACAGTAGGCTAGTGAAGACGTATGAACAAGATGAGTGTCGGGCCGATGATGCTTTTTGGCTGGAACCTTCGAACATGGACATCCCCGCTCACAATGTCCAACACCCCAACATCGCCAACATCGAAGACCGTTTAGGCTATCCACATGAATGTGATCCTTACTGAAGCATCTTCCATATTTCCATCTTCTACCTCTCACCCCTTCCACCATGACATCCCCAAAAGATCTCCAAGGTGCTTGGTCTTCCCCCACAACAAGAATGTCCATCCCTACAAGGTGGGCTCCGGACCGTCATGATTGCTAGGGAGGTGTTGTAGCCAAAGATTGTCGTCTCGGATCTCGGCTTCATCTCGGAAGCGTGAAAGAGAAGAGATCTCGTGAGATTCTCGGAAAAATCTCAGGAGATTGGATCTCGGATTTCATTTATGCAGGGTATACTTTACCCAATGATTGTCATCTCACATCTATATTTTATCTCACGGAGATTGAAGATAAAAGATCTCAAAAAAATCTCAAGGGATTAGATCTTGGAAATACCGATCAATGTGCATGTTTAGATGTAGAATGTCATATAATCTCTTTAAAAAGGACAAGATAACTCATATTAAATATTAAAATAAATGTGAGAGAATTAGAAATGTAATACAGAGATGGTGAAGTATTGTTAGCATGAGACATACAAAGGATCTTATGTCAGACCAAAATTTTATCTTGAACAATATAGATAGGATATTGATAACATTTTGGGTCAATTGTACATATATAGTTATTAAAATATTAAGTTATGAAATTTTATCAAACAATAATGTTTAGATGAATATTTGAAAGGATTCCATATTAAAATTGGCAATATAAGAAGGAAACTTAACAAAATCATCTAACAAGTTGGGGATAATAATAGGCAAAAATGATCAAGGTATCACAGGTACTACATAGATATTCTCGTTTCGGCGATCTCGTTTCTCGGATGCACGGAAGAAAAGAGATTCTCGGGAGATCTCGAGAGATTCTCGGGAGATCGCATTCCATGGTTGTAGCCATCCCCTATGATACACCTGGCAAGAGATTCACCATGAGAAAAAGAATGTTGGATGACACCAGAAACACTACCCGGAATCACCCTTCCATATCCCTGGACATAGACCCAAACTCCAACGAAGCCTTCCATGTATCTCCAATGTCACCGCACCGGGCCCCCTCCCTTCTCCCCTCATTGATCTAACACAAAAGTCATACCCACCTTCTTTTACTTTAGTGTTCTTTACGTAACTTAGAAAATTTAGCTTTTGTGTTTGAATTTCTCCTTTATTAAGTTAGTTGGAACTTTAATATTAGAGGGAGATAAAATTTTAAATTCTCTTAGATATACAATGTATTTTGCACTTGGAGGAAATGAAGAAAGATTGAGTTTTGAGAAAGAGTAAGATGCTCTTTAGTCGTTATGCTATACAAAGAAAATTGCTAGACACATTACCATCACCATGTGAAGGAAAACTTGTGAGGGACATTACCATCGCCACATATCCCCATCACTCCTCCTTTCTTCTCCTTGCATGCCGCGTAACACTCCGAGTCCACACCTTTTTCCCCTTCCCCACCTGCCCCACTTTGCCCCCCCCCCCCCTTCTCCCTTTCCTTGACACATTGTGCCAACATCACCTTTATTCCCCTACACCCATTGTCCTCTTTTAAGCTAACTCATCCACCTGCCAATCGGGTCGACCTTTAGGTTGTGCAACCCAAAACTAGGTTGTCAAACAGTCATATAACTATTAGAGAGGCTTCTAAAGCCCCCCATGAACCAAGGGTCTCCTCTCCCCCCACCTTCTCCTCACCTCTCTATTCTCTTGGAGATCAATTCTAACTTCCATTTTTGTTTCTTACAAACTTGAGATTAGTTTCTTTTGACATTAATTAATAATTAATTACTTAATTAAGTTAGCAACATTTTTAGCGATTCATTTTAACTTTGTTTTGTATTAAGTTAAAATTTCATTTATTTTTTACTTACAATTACTTAATAATTTTGTTTAACAATTAGTTTAAACTTGTTTAAACATTCATTATATACCTATTTCACTTTATTCAATATACCTTCTCTGAGCCATGACACAAACTTCTTACACAACCCAAAATGATTGAACTTGGTTATGTTGAAACTTGATGTTCATGACGGAGAAAAAAGTGGCAATATAAATATTATGAGAAATGATGTACAAGGGTATTTTCAAGTTAAAATATCATCTTACCGAGATGAAGGACAACGTGCTTTCGTACACAGACTCCATCAGAGAAAAGAGCATAATTTTGTAAACATTTACAAGTGATGGATCAAGAGAAAAGAACTTCGAAACAGTAAAAGGAAACTACTCGAGAAGAAATTTTCAAACATACTAGGCATTTAGTCCACATATAGAAGACTTCGATGTTGATATGTTGTCATTATTCATGTAATTCATATCAATGTCACATGTAGATCAATACTTAACGATTGTTATTAAAAATATATAACTTGTTTCAAGTAAGGGAGACAAGCCGCAAGTCATTTGTGAACAAAGACATGCATCAGCGCACTAGTTGATACATGGGTCAAGGCTTGGACAGTAAGAGAGGACAAGGAAGTGGAAGTGAGCAAGGAAGTAAGAGAAGGTCCAACAATCGTAAAGAGAAAGGAGATTCACAATTTCACACGAGACAACAACACAACAATAGGACCTGTAGATCCTGTGATTATCTTTCGACAGCAACGGCAATCACATTAGCAATGAAAAACCTAAAGCTTTGTAAAGAGAAGATCGAGCAGACAACGTCAAGATAGTTCTTCCACTACAGAATAACAACAAACACTACAAAAGGACTATACTATGAGAGCATGATTGACACAATCACTGACATTGAGAGGGGCGTACTTGGACCAAACCTGAAAGAGATATACAACATTTATTTTTCAATGGAAGTAGAAGATATCAAGAAATACGTTAACTCATTTGAACATATTTAGGCGAAAAGAGAATGCACGTTAATGATGGAAAGCTGAATCAGTTAGTACACTGCACTCCACCTAATCTTCATCTCTTTTGACTTTACAACTTAGGCTTACACGTTATCTTTTCTTTAATAGATATAACAATGAGAATGATGAACAACTTCCTAGTGTATAATTAAGTCGGTATCACCTTTTAAAAGTTCGTAGACGCATCGGGTAAGGTAAAGAACAATTATTACTTTTTGAATTAATCGATAGAGTTGTCAAAGAGATATGAGAGGATTGAATTGTCCAAATAGTAATAAACAATGTGGTCGTATATAAAGCCATCAAACAAATGTTGATGGTCAAGAGACCACGCCTATATCGGTCACTAAGATCCTCCCACTCAATAGACTTGATACTAGAAAATATATATAATGATTCTCAAATTGATAGGGTAGTTAAGTTGACCCAATCCATATCATCTTTTATTTACAACCATAACTTCATCCTCAACCTAATGATATAACATATAAAAAGTTGAGAGCTCCTATGGCCTGAGATAACCTAGTTTGCTTCTCACAATATTTTCCTAAAGAGTTTAATGCAATAGAGACATCCATTTTACTTGATTTCCTGTTTTGCCTCGAGTGGTCCTTCTAGCGTCTCTCCGTAAGCTTCCCATTTTCTGGTTTTGTCCTTGCAATCCCATCGACTTAATCTGCCGATATCGTCTCTCTCTTCATTCGACCCAATCGGTGCTGCAGCTTCCTCTCTCCCTCGCGATGGCGAAACCCTAGTTTCCTCTTCTCCTGTTCCGATCTCCCTCTCTAGTAGTCTTCTCCGGTGGTTCCTTTTGGAGAAAAATATTCCTCATCCTCTGATTTATCTTTTTCCCATCTATTTGAGCACCGTTGAACCGATTCTATTATATTTCAAGCAACCGAAGTTGCTGTTGGAGTGTTCTTCCACGAATCTCCTGGATGCTACTTCCTACTACTTTTGAAGGAAGGTTCTACGGCTAAAATCATGGTTTACAATGTCTATCACTTAGAATATTCTCTTTCATTGTTAGATCCGAAAAAGGGGCTCTCCTAAGTAGTTGCTGGTGCCGGATCTGTTCAACTTCAGTACGTTCAACTCCTGCAAATGGATTTTCTCTATAATCTAACCATTTTCTAACGATACAATGGTAAATACTAACCTACGATGCCATCTCCAAGCTTCTCGTTCGTAGATCTGGTGACGTGGTTGTTATTTGAGAGGTTGAATGTTATTTTATCAGTCGTTTATTGAAATAACACGGATCTTATGAGAAATCGTCTTAGCTTCTCTTGAGAGTTGCCCGAATCTAAGTTTTGAAGGTAGCGTCAACTGTTAAGTGATAATTCCGGTTTATTTTCTTACTGCTTGGTGAAACTTACAACAAAATTCGCCTACATATCTGAATCCGCCAATTAATTTCTATCTAAAGACTGGTCCATTTTCAGTCCTGTGCTTGTTCCAATACCAAAACAGAGACTTCGAGACACTGTTGAGACATTACAGTTTGTTGAATCATTTCAACTAAATGATAAAGACGACAAGTCCAACTTCCAATCCTTTTTGAGATTGAGTTTTATCCAAATTTGAATTGCTCGAATATGATGAAACGTGTTCAAAATTTATGCTGAATTCCCTAGTCTGGTTGTTCAAACAAATTCTGAGTATCCACCAAATCATTGTTAAAGTTGCTATGAATCATGAGCAACTAACATCTGTTGAGATGGTATTCTTTATACTGTCAGTGATATGAATGATAGCCAGCCTTGACTGGTTAATGTTCGCGATGAATAGTTAAATGAAAATGATGAATGAAATCTTCAGAAGTACCCTGGTGACTTTAAAATGAAGATGCCAGTACTCGTTTGATTGCAATTACTTGCTGATGAATTTCTCTTTAAAGATTTCATCTGATTCAAATGGCTATGATGAATCGCTGAGCCTATTCCTTGGAGAACACATTCATTTGAGTGACAATACTGGGCTCTTGTTCTCCTTCATTTAATTACACTCCAGGTTATTGTTACATACCAGAGGATACTGTGTCATAGAGTCGCATAACTGAAAATTTGGATTTTTCTCACCCTTTAAAGTGAAAGTATTCCTGGTGGCCCTGTTTTTCTTCAAGTTGACTTCCTGTTCTTCTATTATACTATCTCATAATGCCACGCTCTGAGAGCACATAGGTCCTAGCTACTTTAATTATGTTGTTAGAAATTTTTAAATCAGAATGAATGGCCTATTGTCTTGAGCTACATTTATCTGATTGGATTAATTGTTGAACTGTTTGGTTGGTGTGGTTACTGCTTACAACATTTGCATGTTATAAATTTCTTGAAGTCTTCCTTGAGTGGAACAGATTCTTGATCCTTGGTCCAATTTCTAGTGATAATTGATTTCTTTCTCCTTGCTTGCTGTTTCCTTCAAAATTTATGGATTGAAGCTCTGTTAAATTCTTTCATGTGCATTAATTTAGTTAATTCTCTAAGTCTAGGTCCTTGTTCCCCATCAGGTTTAAGTCAATGACAGTCATGCCAGCTCCGGTTCAGCCACCAGTGGTTCAGTCTGGTTCTCGGTGGCCCAGCCCAGTTCAGTCTGGTTTACGACCAGTTTGGTCCTGTTTAAGCCAGTTTGACCCTGTTCAAGGCCTCTCAGGTTGGTTCAGCCCGGTTCTCCATAGTTCAGGCTGGTTCAAGGTGGTCCAGAGCCAGTTTAGCACCCTTCAAGCCAGTTCAGGGCATTCCAGGTCAGTTCAGCTTGGTTCAGGCCTCATTCGCCCTGATTCTGGCCAGATCAGTGAGTTTTCGGACCAGTTCAAGTCTGGTTAGCTCCAATTCGGTCTGATCGGGTTTATGGCAGCATTTTGGTGACTTGTTTGGGCCTGTTTGCACACATACAAATGACAATTTCCTCTCTGTCATGCATCAAAAGACCTCAACTTTGTCTGGGAAGCAGAGGAATGTTGACAACCCCACAGAGGTTCTCTTATGAACTTTTAAGTTCAAGTTTTGACCATAGGAGAGCTACAAATGTATTGTCAAAAGCTTTTTTTGATGGCAAGGCATTAAGATTAAGTATCCATGTCACAGCGCAGGTTGACTTCTAATCGAAATGCTCACAAGAGGGTAGACACTGAGATTGGATTAGATATTGATTAAGACCAAATAGCCACAAATCTTGATGTTCTTGCATTTCACTTGTCTGACATTAATTTCATCTCATGTCTCATAGTTTTTTAAGATGACCAGGAAGGCACGGTACATTTGATAACAAAATCAAAGATTATGAATTTCATAGCAAGATTGAAGACATCATCTCAAATAAGGAATAAGTAAAAAGAATAAAGACAGTCCACACAAAACATTATGATAAACAAGTTTTACAAGTTCCAGACGCCTAAATTAATCAACTTGTTTTCAAAGAGTGAATCTTATCATAAGTCAGCAGTTACTTTCATTTAGAGCCAGAGAACTGTTCAGTGCAGCTTATCCCATCTGACTGGGACACCTCTACACAAAAGTTGTATAATTAAGTGCATGGCAAATTCACGTGTTCCCAATTACTAAAGTAAATCAGGCATAATTATAACAATTTGGTGTTGTGATGTAACCTCAAAAATAACATTTAAAACTTTGGAAATTCATTTTCTATTTGGATTTCTTTGATTTAGATCTTAGCATTGACTTCTTAAGAAAATGGGTGATATCCCATAAAAGTAGTAGCTAGGTCCATGATATGTATAAAAATATAGGTTGAGGTTGTTAGGTTCCTTGAAAATTGATTTTTGACCTCTCCCCATCGGATGGTGCAAAGATCCGACGTTAATTACATCGAGAATGCTTGAATACCCTTGATTATCCGCCATAACGATCCATAGAATAGAAGACATGCATCTACAAAAAATAAACACACCCATACACAAGAGAAACAACCCCATGAATTTGATAGAATGCAAACACCTAATGTGTTTTAATTTGGTTTTGTTTAAATTGGATTGGTTTGATTTTGATTTGAATTAGTTTGATTTGACTGATTAAATTTGTTGGTTGAAATTTGGATTTGATGTGAGTTTTAATCTGATTTGAATTAAATTTGTTTGAATTGATTTAATTTGAATTTGTTTTTATGTGATTTGATTTGAGTGGAATCTGTTTTGTTAAACTATTCTGAATCTAGTTTGGTTTGAGAAATCGAATTTGGATTTGTTTGGAAAATTTGATTTCTTATGAAATGGGACCCTTATCTTTGACATTATTTGAGATTGGTTTGAATTTTTCTTTATGTTCTGTTTATGATCTTGTCCAAGATTTTTGCTTTTAAATGAATGACATTTGGATTGGATTTTATGTTGGTTGGAGTTTGTTGGTAATCGCTTTTAGAATTGAGAGTTCATTTGAATTTGATATTATCACGTTTTGCTTGATTTAGGTTCATTTTTATGGATTTGATTGAATTTATGGTCTGTTGTGATTTGAGCCTAATGTTTCAGACCATGATTTTCACGTGTACTCTCAGTTCTTAATGACTCTTCCTTTTGCTTGATGATGGTATTTTCATATTTGATCGTGCCCATTCTCCAGATTTTTTTCAAATTAAGAGTTTCAATTCCCTCTGGTTCTGATAAATTTCAAAGCTTCCTAAATTTCCAGATTCCTGATTCTTCTGTGTTTTTCTTTCAGTTTCAGATTCTCTGAGGTTTCCAGCACCGGATTAATACTTAAACCTGCCATTTTGTCAAGTTTTAGAAAAAGCCCCATTATTGGTCTAAGTTCGGATTGTTATTGGGTCTACCAGCAGCTACCCTTAAGTCGGCAAGAGTCTACTGATAGACAAATTTTTATAAACTCTCAGTAGTTCAGATTTCTCAAACCACAGTACCTTGCAGATTTCGATAATTAGATCTTTGTGATTACAGCAAAATTGCTGCCGGTCAAGATGTTGGCTCTGAAAGTTTTTCTTCTCTCTTCTGTTTTTTTTTAAATCAGAGATGTGTATGTTGGCAGACTTTATTTTGTTTTAAGTTTTATTAAATCTTAATATTTTGGATTCTCACTTGGTTTATTTTTTGTGCATTCCATCGACTCATTGAGTTGTCTCTGCTCCTCACAACATTTCAATGTGAACTGAACATGAAAGCTTCTCATTATTTTGCTCATTCTGAGACATGGTTTTTCACATTTTGAACGACATGAAATCAGACCCACTTGAATCCTTGATGGACATGAGTTATGCCTTGACTGATTTGGGATAGAAAATACTCGACCTTTGATAGGTAGGGCTGTAAACGGATCGAGATAAAATCTGGATCCGAATAAGCGGATATTATCCATTTAAGTTGCTCCGTCGGATAGTATTTTCGAATTCGGATAATATCCGAAATTTAAACGGAGCGGGATTCAAAATCACTAGATCCGCTCCGGTTAAGATCCGATTCGAACGGAGCCATTGGATATAAGATCCAACGGCCCTCTTTATACCATATCTTATACATCTATTTGTCTCACCGTGAAATCCCTAGTCCCCCCGATTCCCCATCCCGCATCAGCGCATACAGGCGGAGCCGACATCCTGAGCAGGCGAGGCGACCACGAGGCACGAGCAGCGCATCTCTCCCAGCGACGGCGACCCTCCCGACAACGGCGACTCGGTGAAGGTGAACATCCCCCTCTCTCCCGGCAGCTCCCCCTCTTCCCGAGCCTCCCCCTGTGGCTCCCCTCCTCCCGGCCGGCGGCTCCCCCTCCCCCCGAGCATCCCCCTCCGCCTCCCGACGGCTCCCCCTCCCCCGAGCATTCCCCTACGGCTCCCCCTCCCCCCGAGCCTCCCCCTCCGGCTCCGGCTCTCCTCCTGGCCCCCTCCCGACAGCTCCCCCTCCCCCCGAGCATCCCCCTCCGGCCCTCCTCCCGGTGGCTCCCCCTCCCCACGAGCAGAGCATCCCCCTCCCCCAATGCAACTCGAACCAGATATTATCCGTATTCGCTCCGTATCTGAGAGATATCCGATTGTGAAGATCCACTCCGTATTCAAATTCTAACCGGAGTGGATATCCAATATCCGAATTAGCTAGCGGAGCAGATTCAGAAATGCCATATCCACTCCGTATCCGCTCTGCTTACAGCCCTATTGATAGGCATACGGGCATTCTTCCTACTATTTTTATAGATTTCATTAGTATATGACCGACATGACGACATATTGATTATGCATAGTCTTGCATAGTTTAATGAACATGGTAAGACATTGGGGTCTTTTTAATAAACCTTTATATGTCTACCTTAAGGACGTAAGGGGGGATGGTTAGTCGACCCCCCAACTAGTCTGAATTTTAATTTTATGTTAGGTTAAGCGGAGACGTAGGGACGGATGGTTAGTCGACCCCCCAACTAGTCTCGATTGTTGAATTAAATGTGAATTTTTATTTAGTTTCAATTGATTATTTGTTTTATTTTATTTTGTTTTGTTTTAATTAAAGGTCAAGAGGTGGGTTTAGAACCGGCCTCTTGGTTTCCTATTTATTTTGAATTCTTTTAAGTTAAACCGAAACCACGAGGTGAGCTATTCTCTGCTGGCCTTATGCTTGTCTCGATTTTGTTTAATTAATCAGTGACATTTTATTTATTTTAAATTGATTGTTTGTTTTAATTTTTTTTAACTTGAATTACTCTTAATGGAGTGTTGTTCATCCGGGAGATCCATCGGGCCCTGTTATCTTCCACGGCCCATCGCCTGTAGCCCTTACGGGCCTCGACTGGCCACGCGACCTTCTTATTTTTCTCTTTTTTTCACTTCCTTTTTCAGTGGGCCCCACCGCATGACATGGTGAACTAAAGTTGGTGGAAAAATAAATTGATGCGGGACAAACCGGCTAGACCGGGCTAAACCGACCAAAAACGGAATGAACCGGCGCTAATCGCCGCTAAACAGACCTAAACGAGCCCAAAATGGAGCGAACCGACCTCGAATCGGTCAAAACAGGTCCGAAACGGCGCTGAACCGCATCGAACCAAGCTGAACCGGGTCCAGAACAGTCCAAAATGCCCTGAACCGGATTGAACCGGCCGGTTCAGGCACTGAACCGGGTCAAACCGGCCTTGAACCCGGTTGGACCGGGTCTGGCGACCGGTCTGGACCGCCGACCGGCTGGCCGCGAACCGCGGTGGTCGCGCGGCCGCGCGAATAACCCGGGGGCGGGGGGGGTCGTGGCCCTTCCAGGTTGCTGCCGGGGTGGTCGCGTGGCGTCGTCTCTGCCGTCGACTTCCCGTCGCCGTGGCGACATCACGGCGGTCCCGTGAAATCGCGAGCCGCGACAAACGCCTCGCAGGCGGGCAAGGGGGAGTGGTGTCCGCGTCGTCTCCGGCAGGTGCGCACGGGCTGGCGATGCAGGGGAAAGCGGAGCAGGGGAAGTCGTCCGCCTCGGAAGGATGCCGCACGGGGAGGATGCCGCGGAGCTCGCCGTCGCCGTGGGAGGAGGCCGCAAGGGGGAGAGGATTCCGGGGATCGCCGGATCCACCTCCCGCTTCACCGCCTTCTCTTTCCGTTTCTTCTTCTTCTTCTTCTCCTTCGTCTGCCTTCGCGAAGGGAAGGAGAGCCCGCAGGAATCGTCGCCGTCGGAGGAACCTATATGAAGGGGGGAACAGACCCGGGGATCGCCGGTTCTGTCCCTCCCGAGCTCCCTCGTGGCCCTTCGTCCGCATCCAGATGAGGGTGGAGGAAGAAGATGAAGCGGATGTTGTATTGACTGCAGAGGCTACTGTCGATTACGAAAGAACCGGAGAAGGGAAGGTTGGACGAACGGCGCGGAGGCCGGAGGATGAGGAGGGAGAGTAGGATCGGCTACCTGCCGGACTTGGAGGATGGAAGGTGAAGGCCCTCCTGGCCGATCGGGAGAGACAGGGGAAGAAGACGGGGGCTGCAGCCCCCTGCGCGGGAGAAACCTCCGAATAGCTCCAAAATTTCCAATATCACTCTATTGAACTATGTACATCGATCCTCCTCTTATAGAGGGAGAGGAGAAAATTTAAAGAAAAGGACTCCATAAGAAGACTATTTACAGACTAGTCCATTTAAGGACTCAATTAAAAAAAGGCTCAAAAATGTCCCCATCATAAATCCCCCCCAGCACTGTTCATCCTCGACAGCCTCCTCCTTTAGCTGTTACCAAGACATGGCAGAAGCAAGAGCCCGACGACAGCAAGGGCTTGGAGGAGCTCCCTCCGACCTAGTCCGGGGAGACGGAGGTCTTCGACGACGACAGCGGAAGGGCTAACAGCCCTGACGACGTCGTGACGACCTGGAGATGCGGCGGAAACCCTCCGATCACGGCAGAAGCTGAGGCACCGGAGGGCCGAACCTGGCGACATTGCTTGACGGGGAACAAGGTTCGACGGAGAAGAAAAGTTGGACCCAGCGGCGGTGCGCAAAGGGGAATGGCAGAACCAGGCCACCGAACTGCTCCGCTAACCTTCTCCAACCCTTCTTTTTCTCCTGGCTTCCTTTCTTCTCTCCCTTTCCAGGCTCTCCTTCTTCTTATCTCTGGCAGGTTTGACCCTTCTTATAGACTCAACATTCACTCTATCTCCGAAAGGTTACGGAAGGTAACCCATCTTCACGTCGGAATCAAAGTCCCTCCGTCAGTTGGAACTTCCCTGTTTAGAGCCTGCAACGATCATGCTACCCTTTCAAAGAGTTCCGACCAGACTTGAACACCGTCCAATGGGTCTCGTGAAAAATCTTTCCTACTTTGGAGGGCTAGCCGGAGAAGTCTGATTAGGGATGGAGTTTGATCGGGAGCCAGTCCTCCTTGCCGTAGGAAGTCTCCATTTCCCATTCCGACTCAGCGAAGGTACCTGCGTCAATCTCTATTAACCGGAAGATCTTTAACTCCTCCTTGATCAATTCGGAACCACCTAGCCCATCTCCCGTCGGTTCAAACCCACCCAATCTTTTAGGGGTAGAATGGATGACGTTGCCATGACATTAGATTAAATTCTAACTTGCCCTTAGCTGATTTCTTTTGATGCAAGGACTCCTTTATTTCCATGTTTAATGCAAAATTTGTGTGCCAACATGCTGGTATCCCACAATTCTTCAAAAGATGTCAAAAAAGAACTCATAACCAATTATATTCTGTCCATGCCACAGTTAAAGGGAACAGCCCTATCCCCTTTGTTTCTCATTTCATTCATCACACGCTTCTCCTAAAACTATGTTTTAAAATTTTAAGGCTCGAGCTCTTTTTTCTTGTTTTCATTTCCCACATTGTATTCCGCTTATATTTCCCACTCCACTAACCATGCCCATATCATGCGGGACAACAATATTCATCACAATTCCTATGCTACATTTGTCTAATTAATTCTGCACTGAGCTTCTTTTCAGTGTCCCATCTGCCAAACATACTTTGCCAGAAGAGCTTCACGAAAAACATTACATTATTTAGCTATAGACCAACTCCACTCAAAATTTAGCACAACCGCATTAGAGACTCCCCCAATAAATGTATAAATTGAGTATCAATTTGCGGGAATAATGTCATCGCTTGGAAAAACTTTACCTTGCTTGTTCTTAAATTATCCATGAGTCTCAAGGACCGGCACTGGGTTGATTCACTGATTTCAGTGAGTTTCCATAACTTTGATTTGTCCAGGGGCTCCTCTATTATCCTCGGCTTTACATCTAAGTTTCTGGTATCTCCATTCTGCTGACATTCATATAACCACAAAGAAGATAAATAGAGTATGCAAAGATAAAATGATCATGTTTTTGTAGTTTGGGGGGGAGGGGCAGAAATACAAACCATTCCAGCTATAGCCACTGTTGATGTGCTTCTTTCCGTGAGTCCAGCACTAGTTGCAACAGCAATGGCTGACATTGGGGTTATTATAGGCTGCGTTTGTGTAAGAAAAAAGAAAAGAAAAATAGATCACCATGTTGCTTCTAAAGTTTTACAACTTTAATGATCCAAATGCTTACCTTTGTCACATTTTCAGAGGCGGTCCTAGAGGCATCAAACGAACGATTTTCAAATGTCCTAAGCAGCCGAAGCCCCTCAGGATTTGCCAATATTTTGATACCATTATCATTTGTAGAAACCGCCAACAGAGTGCCTTCTTTGTTGAAACGGATACGTGGACTTGCCTACAAATTTCAAACGGTAAATGTAAGCTTCAGAAGAACGTTTGTTAACTTAAACTGAATACAACTAGAAAGGTATATTTTAAGCACTTAGAACTTACAGGTAAGCCACCCTCAGCATCAACAGTTGTCAATAAGATAACACTATCCATATCCCAAAACTTTATCATAAACTCATCACCAGCTGCCAAAAATCTATTCCTGGTAGTGTCAAATTGTACAACACCTAAAGACCTTTTCCTAAATCCTTGATAAGTTCTCTTTACAGCACCTTCACTTTCATTCCATTCCACAATGAATGATTCTCCTTCTTTACTCGTTCCACATGAGAAGAGCCTACAGCAGAGACCCGAGAGAAACACATTTAATATGTCTACGTGAAAACAATAACTTGTACGAATTGTTTGGCTAGGAAGTGTACCTGGAACCATCAGCACTATATGCCATAGTAGTGCACCAATGACCGGGGGCATCATAGTCAACCCTAGAACCAATATTATCATATAACCATGCCTTTATTTTTCCATCCAGAGCTGTTGAAAATATAAACTGTTTTGCATTTACCAAAATAAAAGTTAGACTTCATGGTTAATCTATTGAAACCACAAAAATGAAGAATGCAAAACAAAAATAAGAGTTAATATTTCACATGAATGTTCTCCTTGTGATGAGGACAAACTGAATAAACTGGTGCCTCATGTCCCTCAAAAGTATATTGTTTTGTCCCATTTGTTGCATCCCAGACCTAAAAGAAATGAAGGATTTACAAGAATGGGGCCCATGTACAACTTATTATGGGTCCTATATAATCACTACAATCTTACAAGCAAACCTTGATGGTCTTGTCATCTCCACAGGTTATTACACACAACTGTTTATTTGGATGTGCAAAAGCCAGATCATTAACACCACCAACATGAGCATCAATCTAAAAGTTCAGGCTGAAATGTTAAGGCATTGACCAAAATAAAGAAAACAACATATTGCGATAGATGAGATCTCCACTCGTTACCTCTAACTGTGGCTTAATATCATCACCAACTTGATAAGAATATATGTGCACAATGTGCCTCGAATATGCAACTCCTGATAACGTGAAAGCAATAAAAAATGCAGCTTTGGTCAGTTTTTTACAAGACTCATAACAGAAGCAGAATGTGAAAAAACAAAGTAAACCTACCAAACAAAGAACCATCTGGACTCCAAATAATACGATTGACTGATACAACTGGATCTTTGACTAATGCTGTCTGCAGTAAGTCATAAGAAAATATAAAAGAATGGGTAGAAGTAGGAGTGAGGAAATATATCTTTTAATGCTGTTGCTTAAGTCAAGCAACAAAAGAAAAGCAAACCTGCAGTTGCACAGAGCACTGTGTAAGTTCCCACACCTTGAAGTTCTTCAAAACCAACCTTTCCCGAGTACCAACATTCCAAAGTGCAACATCTCCAACATTTGTACCAACTAAATCAACAAGATGTAAACACATTATATGTCAAGTCAAGCAGGAACTGGCTTGAATGCATAATGTCAATAATATGCCTGATATAACAAGGATAAGAACATGGACAAGAATCAAATGGTGGTATTTTTACACAAAATTACGAGGAAGATCAGGATTTCAGCATAACAAATAAACTTAGCAAAAAGATAAAGATCTAGAGAGATCTAACCAAGAAGTATTGTCTGCTGGATGGGATGAAAATCCATGCTCATTGGGTTTGAGCCTTGACTTAGATTCCGACCAACGCTCTTGGGCAAATCATCTAGTGAAAACATAGATTGATTGTGGTTCTGACCAGGGTAAGCAACTGGCAATATATTTACTGGCAAATTTACCTGCAAATAACGGTACAATTTTAAGAAAAGTCCTTTTAAGGAAGGGTTCAGGAGAGAGACAACAATAATGTAGTTCCAGAGAAAACAGCACCTCATCAGAGATCCCAATGGGCCTTGCTCGTTTCGAAACGTGTTCAGAATCTGCTGAAGGATAATCTATGGCAGGATTATTTGATGGAGGAGTCCTTGGATGCTTCAAGATTGCAGCTATAAGAAGTGGTACCAAAATAAGAAGATAACCAAGTATGTTAAAATAAGAAGGTAACCAAGTGTATGAAGCATCAGACCATAGTTTGCTATTAAGGTACAGCTAGAGAAACATACCTTGATTTGCACTACCACCAAGGCCAATAGTTCCTGCAGAAACTGCAGCATGCGGGGCAGTTGGTGGATTAGACATCCAGCCAGCCAGAGGAGTTTGAACAGGTGCAGGTGCAGGCTGAAAAGGCTGAATCCAAAAAACCCATTGGTACAGACTCATTTAACAACAGGCAAGAAATTCTTTAAAAACAGTATATCATGTACTTACACCATGTGCACCTAATGGAGGAAATCCCCCGGCTTTTGGAATGGAGCCAAGCAAAGGATTATTTGCTGGAGATGGAGCACGCGCCCCATTTGGTTGCCCACAAGAATGGTCAACAAAAAGAGTCTTGATATCAGGATTAGGTCTTGGATTCTTACAGAGCTGATGCTGCCAGTTTAAGCTGCAAGAAAATAGAAACAATTTTTTTTTTCAACTAACCAACAAGTAACTCAAAATCGACGAGTGGAGAAAGAATCAATATGGCCAACCCCAAATAATTTGGATTAAGTCTTGATGAGTTGAGTTGAGTAATCAAGAAGTAAAAATTAAAAGGCATAAAAACAAGTGATTTTTCATGTTCATCTACATGTATCATTACACTGTATGGTGCATGATTTCAGGTTTGGAAGTTGTCAACTATGGACATTGAATTGCGTAAAGAACATGGCACTTGTATGTTTGTACAGGCAAATAACAAACACAGAGAGGGAGGCACGCTAAAATCATAGTTATCCGAGGTGTGAGGCGTGAGCATAATTGTCAAGGCAGACGCCTTTAGGCGGACACTTAGGTGGCGCCTTTGCTAGGGCACCTTGCCAAGGCGTCTTTTGGGGAGCCCAAAAAAGTGCCCGCCTAGGCACCAGGGCAAGGTGCCCTAGATATTTTTACGTGATTAAAAAAATATTTTTGGAAAGTTTTCTCCTTGATACCCCCTACAAGGGACACCTATTTAACGATAGTTTGAACATATTAATATATTTCACTGTCACTTATACTATCATATATATTAAAAATTTATGATTATAAACATATATCATATATTTAAAATTTATAAAATTTTCTTTTAGCTCTCTCTTCTCCCTCTCTCTCTCTCTCTCACTTAATTTATCAAGATTAACTCCTTATCCAAAAATAAATACCCACACTTTCATAATTACATATATAAGATCACTTATAGTATTACATACCTTTTTTCTTTCGGGGGGCTTCACCCCTTGACAACCCCCCACAAGGGGCGCTGCCCCCTTGACCCCCATGACCTCATCACACAGGTCGATCTGCGACTACTCTGCACCTCCCGTTTAATAATATTATAACAATATTTCACTATCATTTATACTATAGCACATATATAAATTTTATAATCATAAATGTGTTATATACTTAAATTCTATAAAAAACTATTTTAACTCTCTTCTCTTTCACACACACATCCTATTTACTTATATACATAGATAAAATACTCATATTCAATCATAACATAAAAATATAATTATATCTATGCATATTTTTATGTATACCAACCCCCGACCCAGTCTTCATTGAATACCTCCTTGACCGCCTAGGCAACGCATGATCGGCTGCCTTGTCACCTAAGCAGATTTGGTACCCTTCAACGTCTTGTCACTTTGACAACTATAGACGCAAGACACCAAAGGTGAGGAGGGGTCTTGCCTTGCTCCAGTGCCTGAGGTGAAGTGTATTTTTTTAATATATATTTATATTTTATTAATTTATATATGTATATATAATATAATAATAAATATAAATTCAAAATTAAGTTATAAAAAGAATACAACTAACCTAAAAGATGACAACAATTAAGAATCAATTTCAAACAAAATAGATCAACAACATCAACCGGAAAAATATAACAACTTAATAACATAAATTTTGAACAACTTAATAGCATTAGCTTAAGAGAAACCATTCAAAACCAAAGGTAGAGATAATTCAACATCTATGAATGGCTAAATATAACCAAAAAACTAAAAAGATTATAATAAAAATGAAATAACAATGGTAAAAAAATTTAAAACTGCAGCAACGAGCAACATAAAAATTATTACATAAATATAAACATGCGACCAATAACATCAATTTAAAACTAAAAATGTAGGAACTTTATTGAATTAATTTAAAACGTGTTAATAACAACACAAAAAAATAAAACTGTAGCAATGAACAACATAAGAAGACCACATAGCATAAAGAAATAAAAATATAAAATCCAAAGTCTTGTGGCGAATAGAATTATATCAACCAAATTTCAAGTCCAAGGCTCTCAAAGTCAAATACATAATAACTTTTAGTTTATCGGATCCTATAGGTGGTCTGATAAAATCATAACAATTTATGCAAGTACCTTAGGCACTTTTCATTATGCAAGAAAGTAAAGATTGTCTGATTACCTCTGATTTATGAGTGTGCGCAATCTGGAATTCTTTAGGTTAGGAAACTGCAATTTGTCACGAAAAAGGGGGTTTGCTTCAATAAGTTTCTTGAGCTCAACTAGCATTATTGCCCTTGCTGACTTTGTATCTCCATACTTGGAGAGTTGCTCATTTTCCCTATCATATAAGATGAAAAGCAACTCAAAAAGATCAACTGACTGTCAGCAAAAAGTTCACTGGATCTTGCTTTCACCTGTAACTATCCTCACCTAAAATTATCCAAAGTTAAGAGCTGAGTAATTTCCTTGAATAACTCTTCATTAAAAGATGCGAAGACCTTCAAGTCCTTTATGAGTATATCTACAGCCTTGGCACGGTCATGCCTAGAAGTTTGTCAGGCAATACAAAGTATAAGAGATTCTACACTTGCACCATGGCTAGAAGAATGTATGCTCAAGTGACAAATAGCATTCGTTACTTGTCCAATGCCTCGAGGTACTTCTGCTTTCGGATCTCAAAGAATATCTTCATTGAGTACCGATTGTCATCCACCTTGGTGAAGCCGGAAAGGTACCTTTCCACCTCATCCCAGTTCCCATTCTGCACCTCCTCTTCGAAATACTTCATGTTAAAGAAAAAACCTGACTCCTGCTCGAGCCTTTGCACAGGGAGCAGATCAGAGGCAAAGAATCAAACGGAAGAATTTAGAACCAAATATGAGAGTAAGCAAAAAGACTGCAACTTTCCAAAAAAACCAAAGAAATTAACCAACTTGTGAACAGTCTCTTTAAATTTTTCCTCATCAAGAAACTGCAGAATCAGGAACACCAGCTCCCTACTCAGAGAAGACATGCCTGGTTCTCACTCAACTACCACCTTCAGACCTGAAACAAAAAAAAGGAAAATAAAACATGGAGCATTACGTTAAATCTCGATAGAGGGCTGCTCTCAACTCCTTATTTTCTGAAATTCCGGCCACTAAATTAAACGACCCCAGCCACACACAAAAAAAAAAACAGACCATAATTCCACAACCAAGAAAATAAAATCCAGAACCAAAAAAGCCAGAAAAAAATGAAGATGAAGTCCAACTCCTCTAATTTCTGGACGAGAGAGAAGGAGGAAAGCTAAAGGCGGGGAGAGCGAATAATAGCATAGCTCCATAATCTAGGGCTCCAAGGTGACCCGGATCGAGAAGGAGGAGGATAGAAACAGGTCCACAAGGGGGAAGATTTAAAGAGAGAGCAGAAAAGGCCAAAAGAGAAGAAAAAGTTGCATACTTTGGATTTCGGGCTCAGGGATACCCCCCCTTACCTGGTCGCGGCTGGATCCAACACCGATCGATCGGAGGAGACGAGGTCACTCTGCGTTTCAAACTGCAGCAGCAGGAACGGCGAGAAGAATACGAAGACGAAGAACTGAGAGAGAAAGAGAGAGAGAGAGAGGGAGGAGACGAACTCTTCTTCCTGATACCTCTCCTCTCTCTCTTCTCTCAACGCACTTTCTCTCACTGGAAGCACCGAAAAAAAATGCTGCTTTCGAAACGGAGAAAATTGGGAAAATATCGCATGGGAGAAGATGCCCAGCAGCCGAGTCGGGTATATATAGGAAGAGGAGACAATAAGCACATTTGGCTATCACATCTGGAGATCGACCCGTATAAGCTGAAGCACTTATCACTTTGATAAGCACTAACTGTGATACGCCAGTGTCCTTATGGGCGGTCTTCCGTGTGAGAGTGTGGCCCGCAAGGCCAGCCACGTTTCTTCGATGGCTCCGCACTGACAGCTGTCCTCCCGCTTTAGATAGATCCGGATCCACTCACCTGTGACGTGCTCTTACCGCCGAGGTGGACCTCCGTAGCTTTGCCCGAGAGAGAGAGAGAGTAGGCGCCGGCGTCGCAGCGCGGTACGCATACCGGAGGTGGCGGCCAGTCCGAGAGGCAATCGCGGGGAAAACGACAGGGCGCCCGTCAGAGAGGGACCCTACAGAATAGCCCATCGTTCCAGCACAAATTACAAAAAATGCCACAAGCACCATTTATTGGTGTCGTCTTGTTTTGCGTATTTCCGTTAAAGAAAGCGGGGTCCCCACGTGAAGGGCACTTTTGGAGTTTTCTCTCCGCGGTATCTCGCGGGCGAGCAGGCGAGTTACCGGGATTCGATCGCCATCTCTCCTTGCGCGAGAAATCGCGGGGAGGGGGGGGATCACGTGGACCAGCGTCGATGGGGACGGGAGAACGAGCGCCGCGCGGGTGGGCTCGAATCCCGTCACCGGGAGGTGAGGCGCGAGGAAGCGCGTAACGGTCAAATCCTGCGTCCGGTGCCTCCAAAGGTGGGCGGTAACTTGAGCGATCGGGGACCGGGGAAGGACCACTACCGAGGTGACGCAGGCTCCGTGCTGCCTGTCTGAACACCCCCCGTGAGTCCACCGACAGCACCCCCAGCTTTCGACTCATTTAAATGAGGGGATAACGGATCCGGACGGGTCGGATCGTCCGGTGGGCTTACCGGACCCGGGCGCCATGGACGTGTACGGCAGCCAGGGCTGTTCTATGTTCGGTTCAACCCGAAAAACCAAACCAAATCAATACTTTAGTTTGGTTTGAACTACCGATCGGTTTGGTTTAGTTTTTAGGATCCTTCGAACCAAACCAAACCGGTAAACCGAATAACCCAAATTAGATTAAATATTTTAGTTTAAATTATATATAAGATAGTATTTATGTATCTTTTCTTGTAAAAATAAATTTCTTTGAAGTGTTTTTAAGGTAAAATTAATGTAATCTATAAACATGTACACAAGATTTTAATAGAATGTGATTTAAAACGAACAAAATAAAATTATATATTGATATATCTACTATACCTTAATAAAATATGGTTTGAACCGAACCAAACCAAACCAAACCGAATTAAATTTGGTTTGGTTTGGTTTGGTTTGGGAGATAGTTTGGTTTGGTTTGGTTTGAGAAAAATACTCAAAAATCAAACCAAACCAAACCATGAACACCCCTAACGGCAGCATCGCATGATGATTTATCTAACCTTTGATCCAAAAAATTAATTTTATTTAATCATTTTTTATCATAAAATTAATCTCTATAATATACGTGACACTAATGTAGTGTTTTATTACAACCTAATTTCAACAGGTAAAAAATTATTAGTGAAAAATAAAATGTTTTGAATTCAGAATAGATTTTTTTCAGGAAAATTTGTAAAAAAAAAGAATATTTTAACAATTGGAAATTTCGAATAAAAATTTAAAATTACTTTAGTATTCTAAAGTTGGAATTTTTTAAGGGCCATCCTTTTCTTCTTCTTCTCTCACAAAAATTATTAACGATATGTTCTATTACAAGTAGACTTTAGAACAAAAAAAGATATTATTTTACGGAGAGTTTCTGCATGCCCATTGTTATCGTCACCGAATTACATTATTATTTTTGTCTGCGCATAGATAACTTTAATAATCATTGGCTAATATCCCTGATAAAAATAAGCTAGTCATCCCCAACTCGGATAAAGTATTTAGATATATCACTTCTCAGTGAGAATATTTTTTTTAAAAAAAAGAAAAGTAGTCCCGTGTTTTATGTTATGTTGTTATTCAACGGTTGCTTTGTTTCTTATGGCCATTTTTTTTATAAATTAACTAGAAAAAGGATATTCTTCAAATATTTATATTTCATCGTCGTTTACCTGTTCTTCTTATCCAATCCTTGGTCGTCCGGTTGTTGTCAGATCGGGAGATGGAGACTGAGAGTATGTATTGTCGTCCATGTGCCAGGGGCACAGACATAAATATAAAAATGTAAGTGATAAAAACATTACATTTTTCTTTCTGTTTTTTTTCTTTTTTGTTTTGCTTATTCTCTTTTTGGTTAAAAGAAAGGTATAGTTTACCCTGAGAGAGAGATCATCATTCTTTTAATTGTCAAAGTTCTCTAATTCATGCTATTTTAATAAAAAAATTTAATACATATATATATACGTAAACCTTCTCAAATTTCATTAGTCATTTGACTCTACTGAAGCATATCTAGATTCATCAAATACCCAACATATTATAATGAAAAAAAATGTTTGTTTCGCGTCATAGACCTGATCTTTAAGCCAAATGAATTGTATCGAAAAGAAAAAAAATAATTATACATATATATATCCTGATGTGATTATTTTTTTGGCTATCAAAAACTGAATAAGTCGATTGACGACTGACACATCTGGGTTATATATTCATCTCCTTATTGGGTGACAGAAAATGAATATATAAATTAGGAAAGATAGTCTTTGAGATAGCTTCGAGTTGTATGAAGTTTATTTTAGAAGAAGAATAATAGAAAAATACCATGATTTTCATCCCACTGAAGTAGTTTGGGAATTGATGCCAACTTAATTAATTCTTTGGAATGTTTAAATTTGGTCTTTCATTAATATATATATATATTTAGAAATATTTTTTTGAGAAATTCAGCACTCTTCGATACCTTTTCTATACATCATTATTTTCAGACTAGGGCTTTAAATAAGGATTTTGAATTTTTTAAGTGTGGATAATATACATAGTCACAGGGTGTATATATATATATATATCCACTAGATATATATATTCACATTTTGATATGAGCAGGTATGTCCTAAAAACTGAACGGCAGTTTAACCTAATATTCAAAACTGGTAGTAAACACCTCCCTGTCCTTTTGGTTCCTGCCCCATGCATGCTGCAAGCAATATGTGCAACCGATCGAGATTCTATCAATTGTTGGTTCAAGTTACATTTTTTTAACTTGAATCATAGATCGCGGAATCGGCCGATCCGGATCGGAATCGGCCGATTCCTGGATCGGATCGGCCATTGCCGATCCGATTCTTGGCTGAAGGACCGATCCGGAAAAAAGTTCCGGCAGAATCGGTCGGGATCGGAATCGGATCGGAATCGGAATCGGATTGGCCGAATCGGTCGGGATCGGAATCGGAATCGGAATCGAATCGTTTTCTTTCATTTTTTGCTATTCCAGTCGGATCGGCCAGGATTGGCCAGAATCGGTCCGAATCGGCCAGAATCGGTCCGGATCGGTCTGGGATCGGATCGGATCGGAATCGGATCGTTTTTTTTTTTTTTTGCTTACCGATTCTGGATCGATTGTCTTCCATTGGATCGGTCGGAATCAGTCCGATCCGATCCGATCCGGATCGGATCGGTACCCACCGATCCCGATCCCGATTCCGATTCCGATCCCGCGATCCTTGACTTGAATTGGCTAAATAGTTCAGCCAATTATCTAAATCTTGCATCCTACCCAACCAAAGTGCTACATATATCCTTTCCCTTGACAGCCAGCCGAAGTGTTATATATATATATATATATATATATATATATCCTATCCCTTGACAGCCAGAGAGAGAGAGAGAGAGAGAGAGAGAGAGAGAGAGAGAGAGAGAGAGAGAGAGAGAGAGAGAGAGAGAGAGAGAGAGAGAGAGAGAGAGATCTTTTATGTTTTACACTTATGTGAGAATTAATTAATTTGTGAAGTTAGATTTTGATGCATATCAAATATCCTTCTAGATCAAGTTTGATAACTTGGCCGCTTGTTTTGACTTAGTTAGGTTCTGGTTGTTTTGATTTAAATGATGCCTAAGTTCTGAATTGGTCTTATCATTGAGATGTTGTTTAGTAAAATGTTTAAATACAATAGAAATTACTTAATAAATCAATTAATTTTAAGTGGTTTATTTTATTTCTTATATTTGGAGGTACATAACTAAAATTTTATGCTCTACCAGAGAGTGTTTAGAAATGAAATCTTGAATTTATATATTTTATTAAGTCGAATTAATTAAATACCACCTTAACGAATGTCTAACGTCTTGATCAATCCAAGGTTAAACATTGAGATGTTTGATAATATGTCGGAATACAAAAGGATTTTTTTGATAAACTACTTACTTTTAAGTGCTTAATTCAGGTTTTTTTTATTTTGAAAGGTGGATGACTAAAAGTTTGCGTTCCATAAAAAAGATTAAAAATTAAATCGACACTTCAGACACTTCATCATAATCAAATTCAAAGCCACCTTAATTTTTTTTGGTTAAATGCAAACTTTCATGGCTACTGATAATTTTAGTAAGAACTTCTTACATACTGATCAAGTTAGAGTATTTTATATAAAAATTAAATGATCATCAGTCAAATTTTATTATATTGAGTGCACAGATCTTATCTATCTTATATATATTCTCTAATTAAGTCACATTATATATATTTCCACACCCCGTCGATATATATATATAGGCAACTTGTCGGCTTTAATTTGCTTGATTTTCATAAACTCTCAATATCAAATCAATATCACAGTCATCATGCACAAAACATCCCATCTCTCCAATATTTTACCCCAATCATCATGCACAAGCATCCAAATAAATTAAATAGAGAATGACGATTTGGCAAGTAAACGTAGAGTTGTATCTATCACACGATGAGACGGTGAACTAGTGAGTGGTGTGTCTATGGGAATAAGATTTTTCTACCAAACTCCTCTAGAAAATAACAAATTTCCATCCAAAATGAAGAGAATTTTTTTTTTAAGTTATGACTCGAGCCCGCGACATCCTCCCCATGAGAGAAAAGTCTCGTGCCGAGGCGAGATGCCTTACCCACTGCGCCACACACTCGAGGCAAAAATGACAAGAATCCAATACAATATATATAGCCTACCTAATGCCCTGTTTGGTTAGAGTTTCATTTTTGGTACCATATCAATATTGATATTAATATTTTTAAATGTTGGAGTATCAATATCAAAAGTAATACAAGTGGACACTTGTATTACATGATATACTTTATTTGTACTACAAATTTTAAAATTGATACAATTAACCAAACACCACTTAATGGTTCCTATCAATATCAATTTTAAAATTGACAGTGATAGAGATACCTAATAGTATTACCAAACAGGACATAAGATATGTGTGATATCCATGCCCACCTCTTAGTGCTGATAGAGGAGGCCCTTGGGATGATATAGTCTGCTGTTGTTGGAGAGAGAGAGACCTTCACTAACAAGAATATATAGGAGTTGATGGATTGATTAGATGGAGACTCTTGGGATGGTAGTCTGCTGTTGTTGTTGGAGAGGGAGATCTTCACTAGCAAGAATAGGAGTTGATGTACTGATTAAGTGGAGTGGACCTACAACTATGGGTAGTCTCTCTCTCTCTCTCTCTCTCTCTCTCTCTCTCTCTCTCTCTCTCCCAACAATGACTTACCCAATACCCCCCCCCCCTATTTACTCTCCTCCCTCTCTCATCCAAAAATTGCAATGTTCATGCCCAACCTACCTTCTTATATTTCATCTTTCTCCCCGCCAGTTAAGTTAGTCTTGAACCTACTCCCAAAGACATTAAAATTATTGTAGCACTTACTTTAAACTAATAGAGACGGCTTCTTAGCTAGACAATTTGTGGCTAAAGCAAAGGGTAATGGCTTCTTGAAGTGGACCAAGTATAATTGCAAACTGGGTTACATCAAGGGAATCATTTTCTTTTTGTAAATAGATGTGATTGGAAGTTGGATATATATATTGCTGAGATTTCAGTTTTCTGACTAGATCAATGCTGCCTTAATGTCACTAGTAAGTTGAAGATTTCCTTTTGGGGTTCACACACATTGCATTAATTCAAACTTTCCCACACCAAATGATTGTTGGAAGCCACTTAATTTGTTTCAGTGACCTTGAGTAGAATACAGACTGGTCATTATAAGTATAGATTAATTGGGCATTATAATTTAGATAATATTCGATTGAAAATTTATTCCATTAATATATTTAATAATATGTGTGCATTAAAAATATAAAATTTATCATAAATTATCAATGTCAACCGAGATTAATTACTAGTGTGTGTATATATATCAGAGAAATCTCTAAATATTTTTTTAAGAAATTTAAGAGCCTAATTTTTTAGAGTCAAATTTATTAAAAAATGTCATCTCATGAGTAGCGCATGTCATTTGACTCGATGATCTTCTGACCCACAATTGAGACCGTGACAATCTTATGGGGTGTTTGATTGCATGATAATTTTTTGTACACTTTCATGATAAAAAATTGTATTAAAATAAAAGGTGAACCAACTCATGACATAAAATTATCATATTTGGAGGGATGTGATTACAAAAAAGAGTAACTACCACATATGACCAAACAAAGTGGGAGACCACTAGAAAAAAAGAAAGAGGTGAGACCCTTTTTTTATTTAAGAAGAAAATCACTTTTAAAACATAAAATTGTCATGGTTACCAAACACTTCTTTTAACAAGTTTTCTTAAAATTTTTAAAAATTAAAACAAAAACCTTCATTATCATGCCGCCAAACACCCCATTAGACTGCTTTTCTAAGTTTCTTGTACTAAATGAGTTAAGGGGTCATCTTTTTTTTCTCTTCGAAAGAAATATGAAATCAAACAACCAGTTCCAGCTTGCCCTCCTTGACCAAACCCTTCAAATGCAAGCTAAGACATTCATATAATATTCAAATTAAGATGGCATGAATGCCATCTTTTTAATTACAAGGCCTTAATACGCCCCCTCTATTCATTCACATTTAAAAAATACAAATAAAGAGTGTGTTGCATGCGTTATTCTCGCTACAGTAAGAACATATATATATCCGGTCACGTGACTGGGACCCGGTAAGGCCCGTCGACGATCCTGTCCGCTTCGCCCAATCGGTACGACCCGGACCCATTAAATGCCTGGCCCCCGTCGTACTCCGGTACCGAACCGGACCCGCCTCCTCGGTTTTGGAAGAGGTCGTCTCGCCGAGTTCTCGTCTCCCGCTCCGCTCGCCGTCTCGCGCGCGGAGACCGACTCGCGCGGCGAGATGAACGCCTTTTTGTCTGTCGTGTCTGACAAGGAGGACGTGGGATTTTAATTACGGGCAGCCCCCTCGGAAGACTGGCTTTCACTCTTTTTCTTTTTTTTCTGATCTCATAAACCTAAATTTATCAAATTAAGTCTTAAAATTTTTCGCTTTCCACCACTTATTGGTTACCATTTGCGAGTTATTATAAATTTAACTTGTGACCTTTGAATTTCAGATTTTGACTTATAATTTTAACTTTTTATTTTTGATTTTTAACTTATGACTTCCGACTTTCAACTTCAAAGTTTTGACTAACGACTTTCAACTTCTAATCTTCGACTTTCAATTTACGACTTCCGACTTACGACTTACGACTTACGACTTTTGACTTCTGACTTACGATTTTCAAGTTTTAACTTATGACTTTCTACTTCTGGGTTTTGACTTACAACTATGACTTTCAGCCTATGACTCTTGATTTTCGACTCATGACTTCTAACTTCTGGCTTACAATTTTCACTTTCAACTTTTGACTTCTCATTTCTCACATCTGACTTATGACTTACAACTTCTGAGTTTTGACTAAACCTTCGACTTTCAACTTTCAACTTTTAATTTTCGACTTCTAACTTCCGATTTAAGACTTTCAACTTTGGACTCATGGCCTATGACTTCCGAGTTTCAACTTTTCATTTTACAACTTCCTACTTCTACTTACAACTTTCAGCTTCAGTCCTATGACTTCCAACTTATCACTTCATCGTTTTGACTTATTACTTACGATTTATGATTTTCAACTTATGACTTTCGTCGTACGATTTTTGGTTATGACTTACAACTTCTACCTTTAGACTTTTCTGACTTACAACTTTCAACTTTTGACTTCCAACTTTCGACTTTTGACTTTGACTTCTGAATTTTGACTTATGACTTCCAATTTCCAACTTATGACTCTTAACTTACAATTTTTGATTTCCAACTTAAGATTTATGACTTTCGACTCAACCTACCACTTTCGAGTTTTGACTTACGACTTGCAACTAACGACTAACGACTAACGACTTCTATTTACAGTTTCTGACTTCTGTCCTACGACTTTCTACCTACAACTTACAATTTACGACTTCCAACTTTCAATTTACGATTTACGACTTCCAACTTCCAACTTTTGCCTTACAACTTACAACCGAAGAATTCTACTTCCGCTTCCGTCCTACGACTTCTAACCTTTGACTTTCAACTTTCAACTTATGAGTTACGACTTACGACTTACGATTTTCGACTTCTGACTTAAAACTTTCGACTTACGATTTACGACGTACAACTTTTGACTTCTGATTTCTAACTTATGACTTTCGACTTAAGACTTATGACTTACGATCTACGACTTCCAACCTACGATTTGCGACTATGATTTTCGATTTACCATCTATGACTTACAACTACCAAATTCCGACCTATAACTTTTCAATCTACAATTTTAGACTTACCACTTAACTTTTGACTTAAGACTTTCGACTTCCGACACTTCTAATTTATGACTTTTGATTTTCCGCCTACAATTAACAACTTCTAACTTTTGATTTTCTACTAAACCCAATCTAACAGTAGAGATTGAGAAGAAAGAAACTTGATCTTGAGTGAGCAAGTTATCAATTATAAAATAGCACATAAATATTTTCCGTGAAGGAGATAAATGTATCTTTAGTCGAGAAAGCAATCGATATACATATATATATATTTAAGTCAGTTGAAATTTTTCTTATAAAAAAATATAGAATCTAGAGACCACCAAGGATATTTTATTGGATTCGTTAAAATAACAGACGACTAAATAAGGACCATATAGTGACTCCTGGAGAGTTAAAATTTTCAGTACAAAATTACATGGTATGTTTAATATGAATGTTGATAGTATCAAAATCAAATTTATCGTATGGTATGCATATAAGTACATTAAGATAAAACATTGTATCGACTCACCCACCTAATATACAATTAATATCTCATTTTTGACACACAACTCCTCACTCAAACGACAAGCATTTTGATGAGAAACTGCCCAACTCGGTTACATCTTCTATCTTCCTCCGAATGCAAGCACAAATTTCAAGCTCCCCGAAAAACACAATTTCAATATCCTCTTAGCACCACCTTTAGTAGCGGCGGATAGCTATCTACCAAAAAAAAACTAAAATGAATACATTTTATAAAATAATATATAATGCTTTAGTTTATATTTTATTAATTATATTTACCATTTTATTTTAAGCATTTGGTAACAAATAAATACATTGTACTATTTTATTGTAATATAAATATATGAGATAGTTCGACCTGTATCAGATAAGAGATAAATACATTTTATTGTTTTATCATTATATAAAATACAAATATTATCTTAATAACATTATATTTTATTTATTTAAAAAAATAAATCTATGTATTACTTTTAAGTATTTAAATAAAATAAAATTAAAAATATACCTTATATTATTTGAACTAAAACATGCCCTACATGTATATTTGGATGACGTTCAATAAAATAATCCATAATATTGTTATTAATTGTATCTTAATGATTTATTTTATATATTTTATAAAAACAAAATTTATTATGTTATGATATTATATATATTTATAAGATGACTCAACTAAATTGATATTTATTATTTTACCTCAATATTTTTAAATATGTTAAAATATATATTACTTTTAAATAGTTAGACATTAACAAACATTACTGTTTCTGATAGTGAAGCTGTGAAGAGCAATCACGGTTTCAGCCTAAAGCGGTAAAGCCTCTAAACTGTGTTGCGCCGACACAACTTCGAAGTTTTGGCCGACGGTGCTGTTTTGCGGACTAAGTTTTTAAACCGTACCAGTTTCAACCCAAAAAGAAAAGAAAAGAAAAGAAAATAAAATAAAAATGCGGACTGACTGCTAATTACTTCTTAATGGATGACTACTACCACCACATCGATAACTAACAAATAACAAGAGAATATAATATTGACCTATAGAAGATAAGATACGGTCCTGATGGTCAACCGCGCGAGCCACGGGCCGAGAGACGTGCTTTGACCGCCCATAGACCACATACGGCCGTGGGATCTCTCTATGCTTGATGGGGATCCAAGTAGGGGTGGCAATGGGCCGGGCCGGCCCATAGGTTCGCGGGCCGGGCCGGCTGCGGGTCATTTGACGGGCCAAAAAATTTGGCCGACGGGTTTTAATCGGGCCGACATAAGGGCCGAAGCGGACCGACGCGGGCTAAAACGGGCCAAATAACTTTTAATTTTTTATGTCAAAAACCATGGAATGCCGGATCGGGATCCGGGTCGCGACCCGGACCCGATCCGGTCGGATTTTGGGCCGACCGGCCCGATCGGGATCCGGTTGGTCCGACCCAAGCGGGGGATCCCCTCGGGTCGCGACCCGATCGTCGGGTCGCGCGACCCAGCGACTGGGTCGCGCGACCCCAGGATCCCGCAGGGGATCCTTGCCCCCCACGCAAGCAAGGGGGGTTCTTGATGCCCCCCTTGCGCCCCTTGGGGGCCTATATAAGGCCCCCAAGGGAGGCTCTCATACCCACCCCTCCCCCCTCATTCTAAGCCCTCTAAGCCTTACGTTTTAAGGCTAATTCCCACCCCCCAAGGTTCTTATTTTATTTAGTGAAGGTTAACTTGTTTAATTGTTCTTCTCCTTGTTGTTTACTTTGGTTCACCATGGCTTCTCCAAGTGGTGACACCGAAGTTACTGGGTCAACCCGGAATGATCCGGCTTGGCTACATTGCACTTTACTGTCCATGACGGCCAGGAAAGTGCAATGTAAATACTGTGATAAAGTTATGCACGGTGGTATTTTTAGATTAAAACACCACCTTGCCGGAATGAAGGGCAATGTGCTCCCGTGCTCTCGTGCTCCACCAGAGGTAAGAGCACAATTCCGACGGCATCTACTAGAATTGGAAGCGACGAAGGGAACTTCAAAGCGGCATAAGGATACAGTTCGGGAAGAAATTGCCGAACCGGCAAGACATTCCGTACACATATATGGAATCGGACAAGAGCGTTCGAACATTCGTCGTGATATAGGCCTCGAAGATGGTATGTATTATGTATTATTTATCTCTTTCCCTAATAAGTTTATTACCTTTTTTACTTCTATGTTTGAAAATTAGAGGATCTTTATCGGGCTATGGAGGCAAGTCGGAAGTCATTCGCCGACGAAGACCATTTGCTCCGCACCGGCCGATCAATTGGTCAAGGATCCGGGAGTGGAAGGGGATCTAACCCATCTGTGGAGGAGGAGATTCATGATCTCACTCGAGGACCATGGGGCAAGGTCGCAGGGTGGAGGAACTCAACATACCCAACATGGTGGACATCAGTACCATGGATATGAACAACCGACCTATGGGTATGATTCATCTCAAGGCTCTTGGTTTCCTACAAATGACCAAGAGTGGAGTGGGATGAGTTATAGATCACCCATGGACACCCCGATTCAATCCCCATATGAACATTACTTTGGTGGTTTTTTAGGACCCAGTAGCGACATTAGGGTCATTGTAGAAGGGACTCCAGAATATAATATTCATCAGCATGTGTGGCATACTGTATATAATACAATGTCGTGGGAAGAGTATAAGGCTTATGTAGAAAATGAAGATCAAGTCAAGTTTATGTAAACGGTTGGGTAAATTTTATGTTAATCAATGAAAATATTTTTATTGTTATACTTCTGTTTTTTCAGATTTTTTTCGATTTTTTTTCGATTTTTTTTCGAATTATCAAAAAAAAAATTAAATAATTTGGATCGGACCGGGTCGCGACCCGGTCCGACCGGGTCGGCCCAGAGCCGGGCCGACCCGGTCACGATCCAGGATCCTGCCTTCCTTGTCAAAAACATCATTTTTACTTATTAAAAATATTTTTTAATTAAATTATTATTAATTTTATAATGTTATCTTAAATAATTAAATTTATTATATTTAATAAATATTTATTTATAAAACATATAGTTGGGCCGGGCCGGGCCGGGTCGGGCCAAGTCAATAATTTTTGCGGGTCAGGTCGGGCCGGGCCAACAATGTAGTGCGGGCCGGGTTGGACCAGGCCAATATATTTTGGACCGGGTTGGACCAGGCCAATATATTTTGGACCGGGCCCTAAGCGGGCCGACCTCGGGCCGGGCCGGGCCCGGCTCATTGACACCCCTAGATCCAAGCGACTACCCGAGAACAGTCAGAGAAGGATATTCAGTTTCGGACGAGTCATGCACGAATTCTCTCACATCTTCTCGCTATGTCCAGCACGTTCACTTTTCTACGAAACTACGTCTCCTGTTTTGTCAAATTTGGCTGCACAAGCAAGCCCATCGAATCATGGAGAGCCCATTTGCTACAATATCACCCTGGAGATAGACTTGATTCATCCTAAACAATTGGAAAATAAACCAAAATTACCCTCAAGAGTAACCTTGCCAAAGGGGCTCTAAGGACCCGCTTGGTAACATTTTATTTAGGGGATAAATTGAGGATAAACCAAGTTTATCCCCAGACTAATCTTGTACCCAACAGTCCCTAATAATTCATTTGGCACCAAAAATTTTGGGTATAGACCAGGTTCATCCCCAAGTTAACCACGTACCGAACAGCCCATAATAGTTGAAAGTCAACACAGTTGTCCCTCCCCCACGGATTAACCGATTTAAGGCATACGTTGCTTCGATAAGCCGTCACCGGCGACTGGTCTTTGCTTCGGAGATCACAAGCATGTGGGTGGAAAACAAGAAATCGCTCTCAACAACATCAAACATCATATTTGCGATGGATCCCGTGTAAAATTCTCGCATCCAGTTAAACCCCTCTTTGAAATATAGGTCCCGCATCCACAAACTTAAATCTACGAAGTGATCAACGGCAACCATCTACTAACCAAATAATACGTTTTCTGAGTGCAGAGAAAACGTAACCATTCGAATGACTATCTATCACCCTGCCAAGGACCCATAAGAAATTGAGGAATAATATGATCTGTAATCAGATAAAACTAAAAGAAGTTAAACATACCTGGGGACACTCGTCGCGGTTTGCCGCCTGTCAACTCCAATTGAACCGGCGACCACGTGGGAGATGATGAGCTCCGACAAGGATGGGAAATGCCCATCTTATTACTCTTTGCACCTTCACCTAGATGGGTACAGCAGAACGACACTGATGCAGCATAATATGGTGAGAAGCTTACAACATGCAGGGAGAAAGAAAGAGAAACGCATCAAGGGTACAAACGTCCACAGTCGCGGAACAGCGAATTCCACTGAGGTGGTGTTTTGTTGATTGCAACAAATAAGTGAGAGCTCTCAGTTATTACCACAGCACCCATAAAAGCTCTACGTTATAAACCATGTGAATGTAGATATTACCGCAGCACCCATAAAGAATTGCTCTACCATGGATACCTTGGGTCATTCTTAAATACGTGGCTTTTGCCGCCACTAGTCAAATCTATATAATCTAGAGAAGTACGTGATTTACATATTATGTACAGAGCATGCAACCCTACTGATCGATACACATCTGTACAACTAGACTATAAGGGGGATGCCCCAGTATATTTCCTCGCCAAGAATTGGAGGATAGAAGAACTTCAGAAAAAAGAAAAGCTGCACCATCAGTGGCGAAGCATCTGGGTGATCCCCTCGAATCAGAGTAGAAGCTTCTTAGCATTCATCCTCGTATAGCTTTTCAATGGGCCAGATAAAACAGGTTAATCAACTAGAGAATCAAAGTGCTGTAGTTGAAGCATCTGCAGCATAAAGAGTGGGCAAAGTTAGTGAGAAATAGGTGGTCCAACTTGAATGTTACCTCAGTCATCGTCCACAGCATTTTCATTGTACATAAAATGATTAAAGAATCAGGCACATGAGTTGAGGAACGAAGTATATGGAAAATATTAGGGTAAATGGGCATAAACACATGACAAGAAAGAATTTATAAGGAACAAACCTACTAGTTGTCAAATAATTGGAACACTTTGACCAATTATAAAGTAAATATCGTCTTCCTTGCTTTTCTTGCAAATTCTTTCACCATTGCATCGTTTGAGAAGGTTAGAGGAACATCTTCATCCATCATCTCCTTCTGGAAGAACAGATGAGACCGGTGATTATGTTTTGAGCTTTGTTCACCAACAGTTGGATCTGTCTGGTGACTCTGGTCAGGCTCTTCAGAGATATCACGGTACAAGTGTTTGAGAATAAAAAGTGCAGTGTCATGATCTCGCCAATAATTTCTGCACATTTAGCCCACAACTAAAAACCTTGAGCACAGTTTATACCATTTCACCATGAAGAAAATATGGCAAAGATGTTCCTTGTCACTCACGTATGTGAACCCAAGGCTGATATATATGGATGCTGAAATGGTTTATCCTGCAAATAGATCCATTAATAAGCACTGAGATTCCAGTAGATGCTTATTCAATAAAGGGGTGATAGGGGTGTTTGATTGCATTATAAAATAAATTGTTTCTACAAAAATAAAATTTGTAACAAACTTATCTAAAAGGTGTTTGACAATTATGATAAAAATTTTTCTTTCAAAAGATGACCTTTTTTTTCTTTCTTATGACCCCCCACTCTTTTCTGTTACCATGTACTCCACTTTTTTTTGTTATTATATCTCACCAAAACATGACGCTTTCATATTTTAGCCATCTTAGAGTTTATTTTAATATATAATAATATCAAAATGTGTATAAAAATTATTTCACAACCAAACACCTTATAATAAGATACATGCATCATTAAAGGACAATCAAAATGGTAGAAATTAGGGTGCAACTGTCACTTTGAAATCTATTGATGCATCTCAAGGGATTAAAAATTCAGATTAATTGTTTAGCTTGGTGTATGATGTGTTAGAAGAAGCCGGAGAAAAGAATGTGGTTCTAATTGTGACAAATAATGAACCTTTCTATAAAGCCGCTCGTATAAATTTGATGGAAAAGAGGACATATTTTGGGTACCATATGCTGTGCTACTCATTCCGTTAACTTGTGTCAAAGAATATTGAGAAAGATCCAATTGTCATAATACTTGTTAGACAAGCTAAGCTAATTATGTCATTCAGATCCAGTCACCTCCATTTGTTTTACATTATGAAGATGCACATGAATGGACATGATTTGATTAAACCTGGTCCCACTTTATTTGTAACAAATTTCATTGCCTTGGATAGTCTCAGACTCTCAGTAATTATAGACACAAATTTCATTAAGATAAACCTAGTCAAATTGACATATTGATGAAGATAAAATATTTCATTCAAGATAATCATTTTTAGGACATGATTCAGTACTATTTGAGCATCATAGAACCCCTTGTACAAGTATTTATATTGGCAGATCCCACTGACAAGAATTGCATGTGATACTTATATAATGTACCACATAAGACAAATATGAGAATAAAGAAAAAAACATTCAAAGGAGTACAAGAAATGGTGAAAATAATCAACAAAAGGTGGGGCAAAATACTACAGCATGATATTCATGCAACAAATAAATAATGTGTAGGTAAATATTATGTTCATTTATTAATTTGAATAATAATTAACTTATTCTTCGTTTGCACACTACAATAAGTGAAGAGAATGCGATGATGTTGAAATTAGAAGGGCATATTGTTAGTGATCTAATATCTTGTAAGAAATGTAAGAAATCAATAAGATAGGATGAAGGTTGAGCTAGAAGTATGCCTAAAGCTAAAGTTTCAATTCTATTATGAAGTCCTATTTTGGCATTATTTTGTTTCATATGCAATCATATAAGATGAGGCAAACTATATTCTGATCCTGATTTAAAATCTTCATTCAACAAAAGTAGTTCGAGTTAGTATAAGATTGTTTCATATGTTCACATTTCAAATTACTGGAAGAGTTATGTTGCTTTTGTGTTTTATTCTTCTAGGGTGCAGCTAATGGATTCAACTGAATACTAAAAGTGAGTAGAATCTATTAACTTCTCTTACTATTTGAATTTTAAAACAAAACATAAGTTCCTCACAATGTGAGAGGAACTAATAGAGTGTTTGGTTACGGTTTCAATATTGATACAACTTTATTTTTGAAATTCAAATAATCTACTCACTCACTTTTAATTTTAAAATCACAGAAGCACAAATAGTGTGTGCTTGCAAAAACTATCACTATTTTTAAAATTTATACAGCCGTGTTTGGCAATGATTTTAAAATCAAACTTTCTATTAAACATGTTATAAATATTTAAAGAGATGTGATAACAAAAAAAAAGAGTGAAAGTGTGAGCAACCACTAAATAAAAAATAGATTTCCAGTCTTTTTGAAAGAGAAGAAAATATTTTAAAAAATATAAAGTTATAATGGTTGCTCATTTGTTTAAGTGAATTGTTTTTTTAATGACCCTAACGTACATGGATGCACACTTGTATATTTTATACGGGTAGATTAATCAGTAGTGCATATTTGCGGATAAATTAACTAGCTATGTAAATTATCGTAAAATTAACAATAGCTTCCAAAAATCACTATGGGTGGATCCGAGAGAGAAGGATCCATCGGAAATCAAAACCCAGGATCAGCAGCACTACCCTCTGGATTTATTCCGACGATGATGACGAAAAAATATCCATGTACTACAGCAGCGTTCACATTAGATTCGATGTGGGTGGCAGCTCCGTGTCTATCCCAAAAACAAAACAGGTCATTATCTGTTTTGAATCCAAAAGAGTTATAAGAGAAAAAGTATAGTGCTTTTAAAAAAAAGAACTTAAAAAAATACAACCAAACACTTAACTCTTTTAATTTTAAAATTTATGTAAAAAAGAAGAAAAAAAAAACGTAACCAAACACCCTATAAAGTATATCCAGACTTATTCACATGAAAAGCAAAAATAGGTTGTCAACTGCCATATTAGAGAAGTCTAAGTTTTGCCACTACAACATGAGATTGAGAGGCTAAATATAAAAGAATGTCAAAGATGATTTAAACAAAGATTTCAAGATTTGTTGCAAGGTTTGCCGTCTCGGACCTCGGCTTCGTCTCGGGGGGGTGGAAGAGAAGAGATCTCGGGAAAATCTCGGGAGATCAGATCTCGGATTCTCGGATCAAAATGTATATATGTAATATGTATAAAATGACAAACATAACATAATATGTTATAAAGATTGGAGTACATCAATGAATTCACATACATTACATGAAAATAAATAACACAACAATTTTTCACACTAATTATGTGAATGTACAATCACAAAGCACTTTCAATGTCAAACTCCACTCCCACACCATTGTGTGAATGAAACACTCTCAATACCAAAAAGATGATCCGGGTGCTTCGATATATCACTTTGTTGGTCGGTTTGTGATTGTTGTGCCACAAAATCACCAACAAAATCACAATATTCAACCCACGACATACGAGACCGATGATCTTCCTCTCGTGGTAAACTGAATCTTTGTTGATAAGAATCAGAGATGTTTGAAGAGTCATCTTGTGTTGTATATCCATAGCCATAAGGACCATGACTCTGACCATAACCATAATAACTATTGTCATAAGGTATGTTTGAAGGAATATGTTCACTTGCAGTATGTCCATATCCATATGAAGATTGATCTCCTTCATTATAAAATGCAAGTGAAGAACCTTGTTGCATTTCCCCATATCCATGTCTGTGTTCATATTCATATGATGATGAATCTTGAGAATGTCCATATCCATAATATCTCCTATCAGAAATATCCATTGAACTGAATGTGTAAGAAAGATCATATTCCTCAAGTTATGACAAACCTTGTTGATGTGACGGACCAGCACTCTTCTTCTTGCGTCTATATGTTTTGTCACGTTGATGATGAACTTTCTCAGCAGCATCAGTGGGGAATGGTTGGTTTTCTTCTACGTCGTCAGCACCACCATCACGAAGGACATTGCCTCCATCTCCATCATCATCACTTCCATGTCCATCGGAAGCATCCATATCAGAGGTTGGATCATCATTGTGAAGATGAGTTGACTCAGAAGATGATTGAAGAATTTGTTATATAGTTGTATCTACATCCATTCCGGTTTCACGTGCTGCACTAACAATTTCTTCAGATGGGCGACCATCATGTTCATCCATATCATTGTTTGCAACCCACTCGGCATAAGGATTTTCTCGATCATCCATGTCATTCTCTCCTAATAGTGCAAAATAATCAAGTGGGTCCTCTTCCGGATCACCTCCTTGCTTCGTTCACCTCCATTCTCCTTACCTTTAGCTTCATATTATAATGACAATAAACTAGTTTCTTCAACTTTGAATATGATAACTTTGTTTCTAGGTTTTGTATGTATCAAAGAAAAAGTGCTCCAATTTCTTTCACAAGGAGAAGCCGATGAAGTACGCGATAAAACTTTAATTGCAAGTTTTCTTAAAGTTGGAGAATCATCTCCGTACATTTTCCATCATTCACTCGAAAGTGAAACAAATAATCATATATTTGTAATTCGAACCAAGTAAGTTGTCTTTTCGATTAAATAATTACTAACTCCGGCCACATAGATTCTCTACTTGCAATAGCACTTTTTGTCCCAAAAGAGGCCAATGTATCTCTAAACTTTATAATCTAGTATATAAAAATATTTAATGTTAATATCAACTTAAATGATGAAATTTATAAATAGCGTAATGATACCTCATTTCCAAATTGGCCTCTTCCTTTAGATTTTGGAAACAACTTCTCGTAAACTTGATGAAGTGCTTTAATAAGTGCTTGATTGTCTCCAAGATGCAATTTATATTGGTACTTTGGATTGAGAAAATATGTTGTACATGCAAATATTATTATTCAAAAGGTTAGTCTCATAATTTATTTTATGCATTTATAACAAAAATACAAACTTAGGATACAGGAATAAAACATACCAGCCTTGTAGATAGGTGCATCCATTGATTTTGTCCATCTATCATCTATGATCTTTTGAACCCATGTGTAATTTCTTGGTGAAGTTGTCTTTATTACATCCTTCATCACAATGATCGCATGATATACACTGCCCATGGTTGGATAATTTTCAGTATCCATCACTCTCAAAACTTTATACATGGGCTCCATAATCTTTATCGAATCTCTTGCATAATCTCAAAACATAGGATTGCATATGATTTGTTCCACATTCTTTCCAATAGGAGTGTTCCTAAACTCTGAATTAAACCACTCTGAACAAAGAAAGAAACCTCTCAAACTATCTTTTTCACGCAACAAACTTTGCAGTGCAAGATAATTTGTTGCAAAACGAGTGGCACCAGGTCGAACTAAATCACGTCCACAAGCTTTTCTTACTCGATTCACGACCCAATCATGATTATATATGAAACGTGTAACAATTCGACCCATGTCTATGGCTTTTTTTACCATAGTATTCTTTGCCACATATTCAAACATCAAATCTATACAATGAGCAGCACATGGTGACCAAAAAAGATTATATTTTGATGCCAAAAGTGTTCCTACCTTTTTATAGCCGGCATTATCGATTATAATTTGTATAACCATATTTCTTCCAACTTCCTTAATCTTGTCCTCCATCAATCGCATAATGAACTCGTGATTCTTCTCTTTACACGATGCATCAATTGAATCTAAAAATATAACATTTCCGCACTATAAACCATAAAATTAATGATGGACATTCTTGTGGGTCCCGTCCATCCATCACATAAAAGAGAACAACCATGGGTATCCCAATGTGGTTCTAATTTTTTGATTTCGTTTGCGTACGTAACTAATTCATCCAAATATTTTCCTAATATGTCTTTCGGTGTAGGAGGTTTGATCGCACGTCCAAGATTTTGTGCTTCAACAATTATATTCTTGAAATGATGATCTCCCGCAAATACGAGCCGGAATATGATTGAATATAAAAAATTTTGAAACCATCTTACCAAGTGATTCTCTTAAAGGTCCTTTGTTTACCATTTCCTCCATTCTTTTTTGTCGCGCATCATCCGATTTATACAAACTACCTTCTACACAGAACTTTTACCAATACCTACCGATCCATGTCCACCACGACGCATAAAGTCGGTTATACTTCGTTTCATTCTTTTCATTCCACTTCCACTTCCACCCGCAAATCCCGCAAAGACCACTACTTCCGGATCCAATTGTTTGTGCATGTCTTATTCGACGCTCGTACTCATCAAGTTGCCATCTAGCTTCGGCAGATGTTTTTGCAATTTCCCGTTGTATTCTTTCCTCGGATCCTTCTTCTTCATCCGATGAGAAACCTTCGTAATGACCACCCATTTCTCGAAGTTCATCCACGACTACTTCTTTTGCCAACTTACTCTTCATAGTCCGGATGTTTTGTGATTTCAATTCTTTCAATTGTTTACGCACTTCAGGTGGACAACTTACACATTTACTTACATCTGATCCTTTGTCTCCAATCAAATGGTATTTTAACCTAGTAACACCACCTGCTTGCATTACTTTTCCACAAAAGTTACATTTAGAACCCTTATTACCAACGAGAGTTCCATATTGCCAGCCTATGTCATTCGTAGACATCTTCCTTCAGCAATTAAAAATATAAAGAAGTAAATATTATATATAATATGCAATATACACCTACTGATTCGTAGATATCTTATAAATTGCATAACTGATTATATTTCCAAACAATATTACTTGATATTGTAATAATAAGGTTAATATTATTATTTTTATTATTAATATATTAGTTTATTTTTATATAATACTATTAGAATTTAACCGACTTCATCCCCTTATTTTCTTGTACGACTTCATCCCCTAATTTAAAATTTAAAATTTTGAGGTCTGAATTTCACGCCTAGGTCTTATTTTATGGTAATAAATATTTAATTTAGTTATAAAATTATATAAAAATTTAATTTATATTATTAACTAAGTTTTTATTTAAAGTTATAACATGTGAATGTCTGTTTCGTATTAATATCCTTTAAAAGATTAAGTATAAAAATTAAAAAGCTTAAGTATATAGCATATATTTAATCCATTTTAAAAGATCTATTTAATTAAGAGATGAATTATGGTAAATTAAGTTATTTCGTCAAACGTTCTCAATGTAAAAATCTCTAAATTGAATAAGAGATTAGTCTTATTTGGATTTCCTAGACCTGCATAGTTTTAAGGAGTATTCTTAATTAAGATTATAGTATAAAATCCTAATTTATCTTTGATCCTAATTTTTTATATTTAACTTTAATCTTCTTTATATTTAACATTAATCTTAAAAATTTATGGAACATATTAAATTTTAAAAAGTATTATTATGTTCAATTATTACATAATCATTTTTTATTTATTTGTTTTTTCCTACAACATTCATTAAGTATATTATTATTTAATAGTTTATAATTTGTATAACATATAAAATATAGATACCATTATTATCTTTGTACTACAAAGTACTAACTATAATAAAATCAAAAAATAAATTAATATTTATTAATTTTTATTACCTATAAAATTTATATAATACTAATAAAATTAATATTATTATATTTATACAAAAAATTGACCAACAAATAGATTGCTACTTAATTTTTTATTGTGTTATTATAACTAATCTTATTAGATTTAAACTATAAAATATAATAACATTTAACAATAGATTAATATTACTAATTTTTATTACATACAAACTTTATACAATACTATTCTAATTAATGTAATTAATTAATCTTATTAATCTTATAATGTTAAAGTGATTAATATATAAAATATTAACTAATGATATAAGTTGATTAATAAGAAAAATACTCACAAAAAATAATGTGATTTTTATTTAAAATATAAACTAAAAATATAAGTTGATTAATAAAAAAAATACTAACAAAAAATTATGTGATTATTATTTAAAATATAAACTAAAAATATATGTTGATTAATAAGAAAAATACTAACAAAAAAATAAGATGAATAATATATAAAATATAATCAAAAAAATCAACTAAAAATACATATAGGTTTAATCTCAACTATCTTATATTGTTAAAGTGATTATTATTTAAAATATAAACTAAAAATATAAGTTGATTAATAAAAAAATACTAACTAAAATATAAGTTGATTAATATATAAATTATAAACTAAAAATATAATAAAAATGATTAATAATTTTGTATACATATCAACTTTAAATAATACTAAAATAATTAATCAAACTATAATTAATTTTTACAAAACCCTTATTAAATAATTAATCTTATTAATCTTATAATGTTTAAATAATTAATCATATAAAATTTAAACTACAAAAAACAATAAAATTTAAAAACAGATTAATATTAATAATTTTTAATATAGATAAACTTTATATAATACTATTATAATTAATATTTTTATAATTAATATTTATATTTCATAATTTATATTACTTTTGATGATTATATAATTTTTATATATTTACTGTTTTAAATGTACGCTGTATAAAAATTTAAAACAAATTAATAATTACATAAACTTAATGTTACGTATGTTGTTTTATATGTACGTCGTTTTATAAAACTTACCGTTTTATATAATTAATATTATAAAACCGACTGTTTTATATGTACGCTGTGTTAACGCGATTGCGTTAATACTTACTAACTTACCTCGATTCGTCGATGACCCGCGGGGGCGAGGCCGGCGAGCGCGAAGCCGCGAATCCCCCTTCTTCCCCAACGGCGATGCGACGCGACGATGGCGGAGGGGGCTCGCTGCGAGAGGTCGTCCGCCGGAGGTCGCTGCTGCCGTCGGAGCCTCCACCGTGACAGCCGGAGCGCAGAGACGATGCTATCCCACTCGGAAGCCGCCGTGAGAGCTGGATCAGGCACCGCAACCCTCGGTCGCTGACTCGCTGTGAAGGTAAGCGTTTGCTCTCTTCCTCCCGTCTTCCATCGGAGGTCTGGCGAGGGGCTTTAATAGCCCGGTGAATGCTCTCGTGGCCGACCAGATGATGGCTTCTTTAGCTGTGTGCGGTGTAAAGGACGGCGTGGCCGACCGGCGAAGCATCTTTCTTCCCCTCTTCGTGCCCGCCGGTGGCCATCTTTACGGCTTTCTTATCTTCACAGAGGGAGCACGTTGTGCCCCTGTAAACGTGCGAGAGGGCCGAGACCCGGACACCTGTTTCGGTCATCTCGTTTCTCGCCCTGCCGACGAGACCGAGAATCTCGCGAGATCTCGTGAGATTCTCGCGAGATGACGAACCATGATTTGTTGGTGGACCTAATCAAGCTAAAGGCATAAGCACAAGAGCTGAGGAAAATACATGTATTGAATTGAAATATTTATTCTAAGAGGAGAACCCATTGAAAGCTTGGGCGGAGATATAGATGAGAATGGGAGACCACATCCATAGTTTGATCCAAACAAACCTGCTTGGGTCAAAGAAGAACTTGATCGTTGATGTAACCTCATTTTTGATTAAAAATCAAAATTTCATGTCTTTCCTCTTTGAATTTTTTTGATTAAGTATGTTTAGCATTAACAATTATGAAAATACACGATACCTCATAGGAGTATTAGTTAGTCCATGATATATATAAATGTATGTATGTCGAAATTTTAGATTCTTTGAAAATTTATTTTTCACTATTCTTCATTGGACTTGCAAAATTCCAAAGTTAATATTCAAATATCCTTAATAAACTGTCACAATAACTCATAATTGGAACCATACATCCACAAAACAAATATACAAGAGAGATAATCCCATAAACTCAATGGAATGTAAACTTAGTGTTTAAGTTTGATTTCGAGTTTGATTTATATTTTATGAAGATGCATTTTTTATTTGGTTTGATTAGGCTTATGTCTTCCCTGACTTCATGACATTTGCATTTCATACATCTTAAAGGATTTCATTGAGTTCTCAGATTTAAGTTTTGAGATTTGAGATTTTGAGATACCATTTTGAGGAATTAATCCTTTTTGGATTAAGACTTAGACTTTGAGCATCCTTAGGATCTAAAGTTGATAATTTGGTTCTGTTAAAGTCATAGATTGAGATTTGAGCATGTTTGGTTTATGGATTTTTACTCCTTTAATTCAAAGTCTTGACATTAGACATTTTGAGTTTTGGAGTTTATTGAATCCGAAGTCTGACATGGACATTTTCAGATTTAATCTTATGCTCTCCCAAGATGGGAATGAACAGCATTTTTGTTGAGATTTAGCGGATCTTGAATCTGATTTAGTGAAGTCTGCTGAGTTTGATGTTCATAATTGATATTCAAACTTCCATCTCTTTCATTCAAAGTCTCAGCATTAGACATCTTGAATTTAGAGTTCATTAGATCTAGAATCATCATTTTGAGGTTTGATTTTATGGCATATGATCAGATTTGAGCTTTTAGACCTTAAAGGTTATGAAATCTGGAGTTCATTTATTTTTATTACTGAAGGATTACCCCTTTGACAGAATTCTGGATGTCCGGGCTTTTAGTCTTTGGATTCCCATTGGTTTCCATAGGCTTACATCTTTTAAGTTCAAAGTATTCTTGAACTTGGAGATTAAAGGGGTATGGTTACTGATCTTTCAGTTGGCAGACTTACCAATCATCCTTCAATTCATATCTTTTCATGAATCCTTAAGATCTAAAGTATTATCAGCATTCTTTTTTATTGAGAATCTCAAACTTCTTGTCCGATGGAGTTAGCAGAAATTTCTTCTTAGATTCTATAGCATTAATTCTCATATTTACGTTAAGAGCTTAGACTCTGAAGATCTGAGATTTGACAGTTTGTTGTTTCAGAATTCTGATTGCATGGTTCTCATTTTGAGATTGAATATTACAGAATTCAAAATTTTATCAGATCTAGAATTGGCATCTTAGGACTGCATTTCATTGTCCCATGAACTTTAAGCCTGTCAGATTTTACAAGCTGATCCTTTATTCGGCCTTCGATTCTCAACTCTGATTGAAGAACTCTCAGATCAAACACTCAGGATCAGATTTACTGGTTCTGGCAGTTTGCCTTCGATTCTCATCTCTGATTGAAGAACTCTCAGATCAAACATTCAGGATCAGTTTATTGGTTCTGGTAGTTTTCCTATGGCCTTTTGATTCAATAACCTTTGAACCTTCTGTATTTCTCAGATTTGAGGACTGAACCTCAATTAAGAGGCCTATAGATGCAAATTTCATGTTGTTCCATCAAAGTACATGGGGGTTTTTAAGAATTCGCCAATCATAAACGTGTAAACATTTGACAATAAAATGCCATTCATATGATGTTCGGTACATCAGAGTACATAAATGTGTGGAAAAGGCATGTTAAGCCATAGTTTCCCTTAGATCATGATGTGGAGTATTTTCCCTAGACATGTATAGGCATGAGATATTTCCCCGTATCCGGTATCCCTACTTAATCTTGAAGTCAGTTTAGCATGGTAACATGTATAACCTTGGATTGGTGGGAATTTTCCCCTTAGTAGATAGAGTGACTCTCTACATTGAGGAAGGATCGGTGTATGGTGGGGATGTGCCTACATACCTATCCAAGATCAATACATTCCAAGGACGTGCATGTGTGTCTGCCCAAAATTATAAGGGGGGGCTAACTTAATAGGCTTAGCCGGTTAACATCTTCATTTAATTTCAATAATTAAACTATTTTTTGTCAAATTTACTCATTCTTGGCTGTAGATGGCCTGCCATTGCATGACTTGGCGCTGTCGTCATTTCAGCCATCCATTTTTTAAGAACTTCTGACACACTGACAGTCCCCAATCTGATTTGATTTTTGTTCTTGTGGCCCTTTGATTTTCTGCCATCTGTTATGCTCTGACTGTCTGCTTTGCGTCGTCGGCTTGAGGATTGGACAGAGCTGTTCAGACCTGGGATAGGGGGTCAAGACGGGGCCCATTTCAGGGGTTATTTAGGATCTGGTTTATAGGGCTTAGGAAACCTGTATAAGGTTTGAACATAGGCATGTCTAGGGCCATTTAAGGGGTTCGCAAAGAGGATCTGGTGACCTGTATACGGTCTGAAAATGGGAATGTCTAGGGCCATTAGTTGGATTGGATATATGCATGTTGTAAGTCATGGAGATAGTTGGATGTAGGCATGTCGTAGGCTAGGGAGATAGATTGAATATAGGCATGTCGGGAGGCCATGAAGGTACGTGAAGAAAGGATTTAAGAGGTTAGAATAAGGAAGAGAGGGCTGCACAGCAAGTAGAGAATAGGAAGAGGGGGGCGGGCTTCGGCCCATCTTCTTCTATCTTCTCTTCTTCTCCTTTGATGTGTGGCCTCAGCAGGAGCGTTAGGAGCTGCAGGGGGAGCATCAGCAATAGCAGTGCAGCAGCATGGATGAGATATCGACCTCTTCCTCATCTTCTTCCATGGGTGCTGCAGCATCTGGAGCATTGGCAGCTGCAGGATGAGGCAGCGACCTCTCCTTTCTTCTTCCATAGGCACTGCAGCATCTGGAGCATCGGCGACAGTAGGTGGATGAGAAATCAGTCTCTTATTCATCTTCTTCCATGTGCGCAGGAGCAGGCTCAAGGATGGCAGCCTCAACTTCCCCTTCATCTTCTTATATGTGCACAGGAGCAGGGTTATGGAGGAAGAGATGGTGGTGGTTGGAAGATCCGATGAGGGTTTCCAACCACTACACATGGTGTGCAGAACCAATTTATACAAAGAGAGGGGGTAGCAGCATCTTCAGCATAATAAAGGGGGTCATAGTAGCAACATCATCAACAGGGGGAGCTTCGGCTCTTCTTCTCCTATAGGCACAGCAGCAACAGGGACAGGAATAAGATGATGGCGGGGGCTGGGGCATATGCCAAGAGTTTTTCCAACCTCTTAGCATGATGTGCAGCATCTGTTTATATATAGAGAGGGCCTTGGAGCCATCGGTGGAGAGTCCTTGGATGGATGCACTCTCCAGTGGTAGTTCTAGCTGAAAAGTAAGGCTGTGAGACTGACTGGTTTCCAGGTTCCTTTTGGAATTCCTTCTCTTAATTTCTGATAACTTTACTGATGCCACGATGGAGTTGTTGCAGGTCTGATGGCCACTCCTATTATTTAGGAGCCTACGAAGGCCAGTTGAGGATCCAATCAGACGGGAAAGCCGCTGTTGCCCCTTCCCGGGTTTATAGGATCCTCCGGTCATTCCTCTTTGATTGCCAGGCCAGAATAAGTTGGCCCATCTGGAGACAAGGATTCCGGAATCGGAATCGGTCTGTACCAATCTGATACCGATTCTCAGGAGTCGGCCGTGAGAAGGACATCGATTCTAAAATCATTTTTTTATTTTTTCCTTCAAAAAAATCAAAAAAATATAAAAAATATAAAAAATTCCATAAAAATAAGAAATGGCCTAGAAAAAATTGTGAAAAAAGGAAATGTAACATTTAACATGCATTGCATGTCATGGTTCACGGAATTGGCCGAATCAGATCAGAATTAGCCGATTCCGAAATCATGTGAGAAAGTTTTTTGCCTTATTTCTTAAATAAGAATAAGATGTAACATGATAACAATTAGATGCTAATGATTGTAACATTATAATAAGACAACATGCTAATAAACTTGAGAAGATACTAATAACATGATAAGATACAAAAAGTATAATAAAATGTAACATGATCACATAAAAATATGAAAATAAAACTATACATTTCATGACATGTTCACCAATATCCATGATATTGACCTTCATCCCCCTCTTCCTCCTGATTTTCTTGTCATGACTAAGTTGTCCCCATTCTTCTTGACAATGCTAGCGCATCTCTATATAAAAATAATGTATTTGCCATGCCATCCAAATTGTAGGGATCGGACTGTGGCATGTAGGTAGGCTCATGTAGAGAAATCTATTATCACCGGGGATCATAAAATTCTGGAGAAGTTGGCTCCATATAATGATACTGTGGTGATTGCTACTCCAAGCTGAAATAAGGATTTGGCCACCGTGAACTAGGTGAGTTTGTAGTTGTTACACCTGCATCTGGTCTATGCACCTCTCCCCCTCTTGTTGGCTGTGTGGCCAGTATACACACCTCGTCATCATCAACTAATGAGTGAGAAGAACCTTGTGTGCTATCATCTGGGCTCACAGGATGTCGCCCGATGTTCAGCTTCATTCTCTTCGCTTCTTCTGCTATGTCTGATGTCCTACTACAACCCAAAAATTTTTTCAACTGTGAAAATCAGCCCATTTTTTGTGACTACAAATGGGCTGCGTAGCTGTGGCTGGGCTGGAGCAGGGGCTAAGACTGGAGGTGGTTGTTGTACGGCTATTGGGGTAGAAGATGAGCCTGTCTGAGTCTGAAGAGTAGGTGGAACATCCTCAGCCTCTACACTATCCAACTCTCCTTCTACCCATGCACGATCATCAGGATCAAACTCAGCCAAATGATCCCTGGATGCCCTCTCCTCTATCCAGGAAGCAAGTACATGCTCCTCCTGAAATATCTGATCCATGTCAACCTCCTCAGGTGGTACTGTCAGTGATCTCTGCCTCTGCTCATATGGACCACCTACAAACCATGCAAATCTCTCATTCGAGATCTTCTATCGGTCTTTTATGTTCTTGATGCGTAGCCTCATGTTGTAATGTCACAAAACCAACTTCTCCAGCCCGACAGAGGTCAACTTGTTTCTCCTCTTTGTATGTATCAGGTTAAATGTACTCCAGTTCCTCTCACAATGGGAGAAACTAGTGCTCTGGCTCAAAATCCTAAAATCAATTGCAATAAGTGGATTCCATCCACTCTTAGTGTTGACCTGCACCTACCACTCAGCTGTAAGAAAAAGAAGAAGTAAACAATCATCCCTCTTTCACCTAAATTAATGGACTTATAAGTTATAAAATAAGAAAATTAAAACATGATCTTAAATAAATATACCAGGAGAGACTTTGTCATAAGAATATCTCAAATCAGCATCTGAGTTAACCCCAACTCTCATCTTATATCTTTGCATTTGAAAAATGATAAATAAAAAATGATTAGTTGTTTCCAATTAATTATTGACTCAAATTATTATTGCAACTCCAACTTACTTCTAACTCAACTTCTACCCTATCATGTTGAGAATTGAGATCAGCAGATGCACTGAATAACTGAGAGTGTACTCCACATCACCTCATTATATTTCGACACTTGTCCTTCATATTGGATACGAGGGTTTAAACATATCCTACAGTCATTTAAGCACATTACATTATGAACAAACCAAATATTGACTAAGTATAAAATAAATAACCACAAAGAATTTATTCACTAACTAACTTGCAACATGTACACCTCGATGCAAAGTTCTTTCCCATCGGTCATCTATAATCTTCCACCATTTCTTGTAACATCTGAGATTCTTCTCTTTTATTTTCAATTTGGCCCGGTCCATTACATTGTACAAGGTGCCCATCTAGTTCCTATTATCTGAGTCTACCAATCTCAGCACAACTACCAGTGGCTCTATGATTACCAAGTAGTAGGCAATCCTCTCCCAGAATCTCTTGTATGTGATCTGTCTCTCAGACTTGACAAGAATCTCTAACTGGTCCTCTTTGTTATGCATGTTGTCCACCATATATTGATAGTACTCCTTGGATTGGGTGAACCTGACCAGTGCATGCCTGTGCCGATGCAAACTCTCCAGTGCTATTAAGTTCGTGACAAACCGAGTAGGACCTGGCTTGATAAGATGGGGATGTGAATAAATAAAAGAAGAGATAATTTGCACCTACCTGGCAAGTGTGAAAACTGTCTCATTCTTGACTATCAATTTCTTTCCTACTACCTTGTAGGAGAGTTCATTGTTAGTAACAAATTGAACCACATTCTCCTCCCCAATCTCCTCTATTACGACATCTATCAAGAAAAAAAATGTAGTCGACGTTCTTTATTTGGCCTGAAGCATCAACCGACTTCAAAAATGTCGTGTCCTCAGACCAATATACCAAGAAGTTTATCATGATCCTCTTTGGTGATACTTGTCCACCCGTCACACATAACTGTGCAACCCCTCTCCTTTCATACCGATTTAAAACCATCTATCTACTCTCTCAATTCCCGCACCTCCTCATCTAACCCACCAACATATATATGCTTGCTAGTCGGGACTTGCATTCCCGATACAGTCACAGCAACAACATCGATCATGATCTGGAAGTAAGAGCTAGTAGTTGCATGTGCTGAGATGCCTATATTAAAGTAAAAAAAACCTATTAGCCATCAACAATGTTAATTAAATAAAACATACATACACGACATTTTAAGACTTATGCCTGCATATAAAAATCACTTTACAAAGTGTCTCACTGCTCTCTTTGCAGTTATTTATGTTGCCTTCACCCTTTTATAGCTTGTTTAATGTTCATCTATGAGGCACTCTGCTTCTTAAAAAGATACTCATCGGTCGGTGTAAATCTCGTACTACCATACCGACGAAGTGGCTCCTATCTCCCTTCTTCAGTCTCCCGAGTAGGTCGAGTCGATACTAATTGGCCAAAAATAAGATCAACTCTAGACCCTCCTGCTCCCCTCCTCTCTTCCTTTATTGTTGCTGCACCCTTGGTAGCATGCCTAGCTCTCTTGAGCTCGGAGTCTGTGGATGAGTCCTCACTCTCCGACTCTAGTTCGACTCTTGTCTTGCCCTTGCCTTTCCCTCTGTGAGTTGGCACCTCTTCCCTCCTTTGCTCAAGGAGCTCATCATGCAATTTTTCTCTTTGTTCAATCCTAATCTCTCATTGAGAGGCTCTTCTTGTAAGGTAACCTCTCATGTCTTTGCTCTTCTCCATAGGCACCTTATTACATTTTTTGACATTGTCACCTACTCCGAAAATGTGTTGTTTCAACCGAAACACACCACAATTCATCTCCTTTTTACACCACTTGCATTTGACCATCTTTTTTGATAGGTCTATCATGTGCCCGTGTTTCCAACCGACGTCAGAAGGACGTGCCGACACTATATCATCGTCGTGATCGGCCATTGCTTATACCTGTAACATACGTAAACAATTCATACCAGTTGTTAAACATGTATACAATTAGTTTAAGAGCTGTTCGGGAAGAGAACAACCCATTACACGGAGTTTTCGATATGTTAAAATCACTTAGGAGCCATCAGAAACCCGTAAAAATTAATGTATAGGTATTCCGATGCTGAAATGTTATCAATAAGATGTCAACATTGAAGAAACAACCTGATCAGAGCAACAAGGGTAAAGAAAAGATAAAGCCTAATACCAATCACTTTAGAAGAGAGTTTAAAAGCTTAAAGAAATTATATTAGCATGGAACTAGCTTGCATTCTAATTTACCAGAAACACCACCATCACTAGAACAACATAAGAAGATGAAATAACAAAGAAAATAAAATTAAAAGTCAGAAGAGGACCTGTGAGGTCAAATGATAGTAGTCAAACACCTTCTTCAACTAGTAATGGGTCAGATGAAAATACTGGCACACTAGGATGTGGAGGTACATGTCAGACACGTGTTGCAACTCTTATAGACTCAATAGGAGAAGACTTATATTCACAAGCTCAGCATCAAGAAGAACATGATGGTCGAGAGGGCCAACATTATGGTGGTCCAAGACAGCAACAACAAACACAACGTGATTGGATACATTGAAGGTATTGTAATGACATAACTATCCAAGATATTTTGAAAATAAACCATACTTGATTGAGAAAAATATTGCATCCACAGAAGATATATAGATAGAGTTTAAAGAATTGACTCAAATCAATTTTTAAATATGGATATAGAGACATTATGACTTCACATTCACAGTCAACATAGCATTAGTACTTTGAAGTTTAATAAAAGACATATTTGATATTTCATACTATTACACTCATGTACTTCATATCCTACAAATTGGATGTGTATGTATGCTTGGATGTTCTTAACATTTTTTAAGTTTATTTTTCTGATTAAAAAGTTGAAAACCAATTTGGGCCGATTTGAGATCAAGGTTTAAGTCAAGTGGATTGGCCGATTTAGCCGATCAGATCTAGATTGGAATCAAAATCAAAATCAGGTATGGCTGAATCCAATCCCACAATCCTTGCCAATCATGCATGCAGCAACCTATTATCTTTGATGCTAGTAACATTGCTTGTAAGGAGACACAGGAGAAAGAGGTGGAGAAAATGGAAAGAACAATAACAAAGATGGGTAGGACAAGAAGGGAGGTGACGGAGGGCCTACTTTTGGTGGCATCTAGTGTTGCTATGATGCCCAACAACAAAGAGGGAGCTTGTGGCTTATGAGGACTTTAAGTGGTAGAAGTCAGATCGACTGTGGAAATGGTAGGAGGCTGACAGAGTGATTGTGGCTTGTTGGAAGTCAACGTCGCAGCCAAGAAGTACATGTCATCACTAATGCATAGCCTGTGGAGGTGGAAATGGACAAGACCATGTTCTGCTAAGGCAGCTAATTGACCCTACATCTCTATCACTCACATGTACAACTCAAGGGCAAATATGTCTTTGAGAGCCCATGGTTTGCAAGATCGACTGATCAGGGCAGACATAGGCTGATCTGATGGGGGGGGGATCTGACCCTGGAAATCCCCTAGGATTGGTCCGAATAGGCTGTGTCAGAATTGGATTGGCCTGAACTGAACGATCTGGGGCCAATTCCAACTGATGACACACCGAGCTCCCACTCCCAACACGATACATCAGACTGGAATAGGCTGATTTTCCATCATTCTTAATTTTTTGTGTTTTTTTTGTTTGGAAAAGACGATCCCAAATTGGCTTTTCTTCCCTTGGCTTGGCCAATTGGGCTGTTTTGATCCAGAGTTCCTTGTCCAACCCATAGGTCAATTTAACTGGAGCAACAATGGTGAAATTTCAAAAATTAACAAAAAAATGTCAAAAAGAATTTTAATATTTGAAAGTTTGTGCAGGGACAGGAATACGATGCTCTAAATTTGTGCACTTACAGCTGATCGAGCAATTCCAGAGGGAGTAATAATGAAATTGCTCTACAAGAAAATGACGATAGAGGATGAAAAACGAAAAATACTAACTGAAAACGCTCAAGATCATGCATATTTCTACTGAAACTATATTTAGGTACTGCCAACTTCATTGAGAAGATAAGAGATCAGCTGTTGAAGCACTTCAAGAAAATAAGGCCCTAAATCATGTTCTGGTCTTAGTCACAGAGGATTCATTCCCATGAAGAGCTAGAGTAAGAATTTAGATCCTCACTTGAAGCATGTGATCAATTCGACCATCTTTGCTCCTCGTCAACCTTTCCATTATCATGTAACCATAAGACCTTTCTTCCACTTGATCTCCTTCAACAATTTCTGAGAAACAAGAGAAGATCTTGAGAAAGATGTTCACATATTAAAGAGCAAAATAGTAGATAAAACCAGCTTACCTTCTGCAGCATCCTTAACTCTTGAGCGAAAAACATTAACTACTTTCCCCTGTAATTAGTAATTACAGTTAAGGGCATATTTTGCAGGAAACAGCTTCAGGAAATAATGCATGGGTTTGATGCAATGGATTATTCATGACAGATTCTAGAGTCCAAAACCAGCTGAGGATGATAAAAGAGAGAAGATGTGCGTTATGATATATCAAATGACATAGACAGCTTGTATCACCATTTTAAGTGACCAAGGGTGTTGACTGCTGACTATCCTCTTTCTATAGCACGTTTCGTTTTGCTCCACCAATGCAAGTTTCTAGGCGCAACACTAAGATAACTTTCATAATGTGAAAATTTCCATATTGGACGGAAAGGCCTATTAAGTGGAAAGCACTAGCAGCTTGTTGCTCTATATAGGCATTTATCTTGCTACTTGAGTTGTTAAAAACATGAAATGTCCCAGGTCGTGTGACCTAGCCTAACCTGGTTGGATTTCTCCTGTCCGCACCAGTCAGGTCCCTGACCCTTCGTTGGACCTGGGCCGGGTCATGGGACTCGGAGACCTGGTCAGGACCCCACCTGACTGGGTCAGGCCAATGGCTAGCCGCAGCCAGTCAGGACCTCCCCAACCGCACCTAGCTGTTTGGGAGGGGGCTTTGAGATCACTTTCTTAAGATTTCAAATAGTGTACTTTCTCTTTCTAAAATGCTTTTAGATATTTCATTTTTTGATTCACTTTAAGACTTCTTAAAAATCAATTTTTGTTTAATCGTGTTACTAACATATTCTTTTAAGTGTTATCTTTATTTTTATTTTTTTTAATTTTTACAATATGTCTTCTATAAGTAGTGACACTCAAACTTTTAGCACGACCTGAAATGATTCAACTTAGCTACATTGCAAATTGATATCCATGATGGAAAGGAAAGTTCAATGCAAGTATTGTAATAAGATAATGTACAGGGGACTTTCTAGTTGAACCATCATCTTGCTGAGATGAAGGCCAATGTTACACTGTGCACACGACCTACACTGAAGGTAAGAACTTACATCATTAGGCATTTACAAGTATTAGAACAAGCAAAAGGAGTTTTAAAGCAACATAAAAAGATTGTCTAAGAAAAATTTCAGAACACGCAAGGCGTTCGATTCACATTTACGGTACCGGAGAGGAGCAACTGAAAATTTATTGGGACCAATGTTTCGATGATGCTATGTTGCCATTAATGTTTATCAAATCATATCAATATCTTTATGAGTTTAATATTTAATCATTATCGTTACAAACAGATGACTTGATATGAGCAATGAAAACAAGCCACAAGTCATTTATGGATGAAGACATGAATTGACGTATCGGCCTATAAGGTGCATTGTGAAACCTCAATTTTTCATAAATGATTCAAAATTCATCTAATTTCCATTATGGAAAAAAATTTTAATTATCTTGGTCTAGCATTAACTACTATGAAAATATGTGATATGGTTATAGGAGTATTAGCTAATACATGATATATACAAATATATATATATGTTGAGATTTTGCGTTCATTAAAATAAGTCTTTAGATCTCTCCCAACCGAATATGCAAAATTCTGATATTAATTTTATCGAATATACATTTGAACACCCTTAATTAATAGTCACAATCAACTTATAAGAATGGAAACATGTATCCACAAAATAACACGAGATATAACACCATAAACTCAATAGAATATAAACTTAGTGTTTTAAGTTTGATTTAAATTTCATTTATGTTTTCATGAAGATACATTTTAAGATTCCACTTTAAGAATATGGTCCTTAACGAATTCTTAACATTAAGACTTTGAGGATCCTTAAGATCAATCATTAGGTTCTATAAAAGTCATGAATTGAGATTTAATCATATTTGGCATGTGGATTTCACTCTTTTCATGATGGGTGAACTTGACATAACAAAAAATCAATGATTAACTTTCTAGCATAGTGTTCTGAGGGCATAACATTTTAAAATCCATTGATATAAAGAATGTTGATTACAATTTTCACTTCTGGATGATGGTGTGGAAGAGATTTGGGAGGAGAACATTGTCCAGTTCATGACAGATAACGAATGACGAATCCTCATACAAAGCTACGAGGACAAAGTTGATAGACAAGAGATTGTATTCTGTGTAGCACACTTTATTGATCTCATACTGGAGAATATAGGAAATGAGATATCAGTTTCTACATTTGTTAGCCAGATCTAACTTATGACCTCATTTATCTATTCTCATCCACATTTACTTCACAAAATGAGACATCATAAAGAGGGGCACAATTTGATCAAGCCTGGGCTGACAAGATTTACAACACAGTTCATTGCCTTCGAGAGCTTGCATCGGCACAAACATGCAATGATCCGATTCATTGCATCGGAACGTTATATTTACTATATGATTGACTTGCACAACAAGATGGATCAATTATAGATCCTTGCACAAATGGAGCATGTGATTATGGACAAACGTTTTTGGGAGAGGATTGTTTATTGCTTGTCCTTCATTGAGCCACTTGTAACTGTGTTGAAATTAGTGGACTCAGATGAGAGGGAACTATATAAAATACCTCTACGATGCCATGAACAATGCAAAATTGAAAAATTAAAGAGAAGCAATGCAAAGGGTATAAGAAGTGGTGGAAGATCATAGATGCTAAATGAGACATGATACTAAATCACGATGTGCATGCAACAGGTAAATCTTGTTAATTATTAGCCATAATTAAATTATTGCTTGCTGACATAAATATATGTTCTTATGTTATATGTGATGAATGTATGATATTTCTTAAACCCTTAAACACAATATGGATCACAAGTATAATGATCAAGAAGTGCCAAGAGATACTTTGAATGTAATGCAAAGACTTTCAAAAACTTAATAGGACATATGTGAAGTTGAGTTAGAAATAGGTGAGAAAGTTGTCTTTTACTAGTATTTTTACATTGGACCACAGATAGTCTAATAATTTGACGACTCAATTTTTAGATGCAATCTTATAGGATGAGGACTGGACTATACTCAGATCTAGATTGGAGATATTCATTCGACAAAGTTTGTTCTGATATGTTGAAATTGAAACAAAGTTCTTGTGTATTTTATGATATTTGTCTTAACTTGTTTGACCAATAGTAATATCATGTTCTATTGTTACTTTTTGCAACTGAGTGGTGGGTGTAAGTCAACACTTAAAATAGTGAGAATCCACTTGCATCAACTACAATTTGCATTCTCAGTCATAGCACAAGTTCCTCCGAGTGCGAGAGGAACATATTATATTTAGCCTTATTCACATGAAAAGAAGGAATAGACTAAGATCTGACATATTAGAGAAACTAGTGTTCTGTTACTACAATGTGATTAAGAATAAAGAACATCAAAGACCGCCCAAAAATAGTAGAAAGATTCACATGATTTGCAGGTGGTCCATATGAACAAAGGGCTAAGGCAGGAGCACATTAACCACCTATTTTTGATGTTGACGTGAACTATCTATTTTAGGAGGAACATCCACTTGCTGCATGGGTGGAGGAGAAGGTAGAGAGAGCACCTATAGAGTTCGATCTTGAGGATTGTACAAGTGTTGAAGGGAAATTAGATGATGTTCAACTTGAAGATGAAGACATATGGCAAAAAAGTCACAACTACTCCAACTCCAATGTGAAGACAAAGACCATGGCAGCCAGATTAGGATACTTCTCATAATTGAAAAAAAAAATATCAACATAGCATGAGCCTTGGGAGTTCTTGATCACAAGTAGAGGAAGCAAAAAAGAAAGGAAAGTTGGAGATCAAGTGAAGACCTCAGTCTAATTGACATTACCCAAACACCCCACTCAAATGACAATGAGGAAGAGTTCATTCTCTCTACCCAACAACAAACTATAAAGGGTTCAATTGGAGGTGGCGATGGAGGTGGTGGAGGAGGAGGATCGTATAGTACTGCATGCATCAGTAGGGCAGGGGCGGATGATTTGGGGCAGAGACAACATTATAGTGGAAGAAGCCATTAGTGGAATCATGGATTCTTTAATCAATATGTTGCAGCAAATTATCCAAGACACCTTCAGGACTTCCACCCTTATATTCTAGCTACATCTTCGGACCCTCAGGACAATGTCTATGATTTCTCTCATATTGTTGATTCATTATTTTCATATGGATATGAGCCGATCATGACAGATAGGTCTCAATGGAGCATCCAAGAGAATACAGACAATGAGGATGATGGTGGAGGCTGTAGACGGTGATGAAAGAAAGGTATACTATTTTATTGCACGTCAATTTTGATTTGTATTGTGTTACAGTTGTTTAATGAAATGATCATTGCTATTAAAGTATACCTACTTGGCTACTTGTCTTTTAGTCTATTGTAAATTTGTAAATGCATGAAACTATGTTAGATCAGTATTTTATATTTTTTTAAAAAAAATAGGGCCCTTCCTTTTTTTGGAGATTTTTAAAAAAAATTATGAATTTTTACAACGAAAAATAATTACAACATGACTAATTCTGACTGATTCTGAATCAATTTTTCTCTCAAGGAATTAGCCAATTCAGATCGATTCGATCCAATTTGTATCAAATCAGTGCCCACCAATTCTGATATTTTCATTCTTGGCCTATCATCAGGTCATATTGGCTATTGAACATCCTTCATCGTCATCTTCTCTGCCATATAATGCTTATTTAGTCTTCGGTCTTGGGCCCAATGAGCCAAAACGTCTTCAGCAATCATCACCATCATCTTTAAAGCTCGATGGGCTGCTTCTGTCATTTTGAGTCCAATGGGCTTTCCTTCAATCGGTTACAGCCCACAGGAGCTTGTTGCCAACAGTCGCTTAGACCATACAGACTGCTGTCTCATTACCCGCTAATCAGGCTGCCTTGCCTCAACCATTTGCATTTTTTAATGTGCTCTGGGCCCACTGATCAACTTCAAGATATCGCGAGCTCATTCTGCTCCATTTAGGATTTGGGAGCTTAGGTTTTCTAACTACGCAATCAGATCTGATGCTTCTAAGAATCTAGCAACTAAAAGCCATAATGCAGGCATGTTTCTTTTGGATATGAAAGTGGGGAGTTTCAGATTTGAATAAAGGCATTTCAAGTTTAATTTGAGCCTGTTTTAGATGTTCTAACATTAGTTATATGGGATCTGATTTATAGGGTTTAGGTGACCTATATAAGGTTTAAACACAGGCATATCCAGGTCATCTAAAGGGCTAGATATAGGCATGGATATAGGCATGTTGAAGGCCATAGGATGGTAGGAACCTAGGCATGATACCAAGGCAGCCGGGTACCATTCTTATGCTCAAAATATTGAGCTTTTAAGAGGCGAGCATTGCCTGGTTTCTATAAATCTGGGGGTTATGCATAGGTAACCAAGCTAAGAATAAGGCAATGGCATGTGGCCATGAATGATAGGTCACATGGCGGGCTGTACATGTGGAGAGGATAGAAATGGAGAGTAGATCAAAGAGAAGAGGGTTGAGCCCCTTTTATATCTATCCAACTTCATCTCCTCCTCCTCCTATTGTGTGCATTAGTAGCATCAAGGCCATCGGTGCCATAGCAGGGTCGCAGCAGCATCGTGGCAGAATTAGGAAGGGCTCCAACCCATGCATCGGTGCCCAGTACCATTAGTAGCATGGGCTGCTTCAGGTAGAGGCATCTGCAGCATCTGCAGCAACAGCAGGGCCCATTGGGGGCTTCACCAACCTCAGCAGCATCAGGAGGGCTGCTTGGTCCCTTCTTCTTTATCTTATATGTGCACTGGAGCCATCAAGGCCCTGGAGGAGCATCTACTGGCATCGGCAGTTGCAGGAGGGGCATCAGAGAGGCCATTGACTCCTCTTGGTCTTGGATATGGCAGCATCGCTGGGAGCAGTGGGAGGACCTGTCGCCAAAAGCATCATATTCATCTTCCTCCATGTGCATTGACAACAATAGAAGAGTCATTGGGAGTATTAGGAAGAACCGGTGGCTCCTTCTCCTTCTTCCGTAGGTGCCAAAGCAGGCAAGACGACTATCTCCTTCCAACGGCTTCATTTTCTTTCTCCATGTGCGCAGGCATCACGATGGGCTGGGGAAGAAGTGGCAGCAGCAAAGATCATCATCCACAGCATGGGCTGAATTGAGGGGTGGCCTCAGCAGCATCAGGACGGCATGGCAGTATTGACAGGTGCAGCTGAAGGAGGCTTCGCCCCTTCATTTACTTATCCCACAATGCACAGCAACAACAGGAGAAGGAGGAAGCCTCGGCTTCTTCATCTCCTCCTATGATGTGTAGCAACACCCTCAGCAGCCTCAGACCATGAAGACTTGACAGCGGTGACTAGGGCTGGAGGAGAGAATACCGCAGAGAAGGGAAAGCCTCATACTGTCTACCGGATTTTGCTCGCTCTATCCGAATGCCATCTGCCTCCCTGGAACCCCCTTATCATATAGCCGATGAGGCTATTATATCCATCCTCTGCAGGAGGAGCCAGTCAGGGGATTGTTCAGGAAGAGAGGCTCTGCAGCTAAAAGATAGGAGGGCCCAGTCAAAGCAGTTGTGCATGGAGGCATGCACTTCCGGAAACGTTCCCTACTTTCTCAGGCCACTCTGATGGCAACTGAAGGCATGGATAAAGATGGAAGGGAGGCAGCTATAACCATGGCCCTCAAGATAGGCTGGGGGAGTATCCAGAAGGTGATGAGCTGGAAGAGACTTCTAGAAGGGCTGAGATGGCAGATAGTGCTGCGCACGTAGGCCTCCAAGTGGGCTATCATTTGATATGTAAATAGACCCATATGTGAATTTAAAAAATAGCCCATGGGTAGCTGATGTAACCTCAAGAGGATACTGTAAGGCCCTGAAGCACAAGGAGATTTGACTCGTTGGTGTCAGGTCTGTGGACTTTTGTTGCTCTTCATGGGGATTTTGGGCTAATAGGTTTCATGTTACGTCAATTTAAATTTGCTTGGGCCTATTTCTTATTTAAATTATTGATGGGCTGAGAAAATGGTATATGAGAAGGCTTATTTCCAGACCAAAATGGGCGTATCTCAGCTTGAAAACTTAGCCCATTAATAACATGATATACGGGCTATGCAGTTGACAGTTAAAATGGAATTATTCCTTCATGAATTGGCATTGAAGTGGGCCCCAATGCGTGGGCTATATCCGAGAATTGAGCATTATGACCATACGTGGATTGCATAAAATCTAATTCCAGCCCAATAACTTTCTCTTTTTTTTCGGTGCAACATGCACTTGGAAAGTAGCATTTGCCCTTTTCAAGTGCATCTATTGCATACCTGGTGCCCACTCAGATCTGATGGCAAAACATAAGAAAAAAAATAGATACTCTATGTTTTATTTTTTATTACATAAGAAGTCCTACCAAATTTTTAGCAATTTAAAAATTTCCTAGGCCATTCAAGATACATCCTATGACAAAGTTTTAAAAAACGTTGGACACTGTACAGCACATGTTAACAGGTATTCTCTTTTCTCCCTCTGTACACACAAGAAAATCTTTCCTGTCACAAGATAAAAGTGGTCATCAAGTTATAAACTCCTATTATATTAATCTCTAATTGTCCGTTAAGAAAAAAAAAAGGTAAACACATAGATGCTTGCATGCAGTTTAAACAATGTTAACAAGCACATTATCATGCCATGTACACTTGCCGGAAGAGTAAACCTTTTACCTTTTTTTTCACTTTTTCCTCTCTAAACCATAATTGCTCTCGTGTCTCGTGTTTAGGGTGCCAAAAGATGCACAGCGCTTAATTTTGAATCAAAAAATAATAACGGCAAGTTACAGCCTAGACTCAACATTGGAAAAACTAGAAAATGTAGACATTCGATGAATCTCCAATAAGAAGCATTTGATTTCACATAAATAAAACATTTCCAAAACATGTTCTGTTAAAAAAAGCAATTAATTTAACCATAATAAAAAACATCAACCAAGTGAAAAGCTATCACTTAAAGAAAAGCAAGTCATTATAAAATCCAATCCACAACTGAGTACATAACATAACAAGGCTATCCAATCTTTGATAATAGCTTTAAAATATGAATAAAATGATCAGTAGTGTAAAACAACCTTCACTTCATTTAAGTGATTCACAACAGCCCGGGAACGCACTGATATATCTTCAGCAAATTCCTAAAACAAACATGAAAATATTAGCGAAAAAATATGGGCAAAAGGGCTTGTGATCTCTTAAGAAAATATGTAACCTGAAATCCAATGTGCAGCCGCTTCCCACCCCTGTGATAAGGTATGAGAATGGGATGCTTGTTGATGTATTCTTTGCAGATAAGTGGTTCCAACCTGCGTAAAAGCACATGATTCTATAAATTTTCTTCCCACAACACTACATCAATGATCCTATAGATGCAAATCTAAAAGCCAAATGAGTAGTATGTGTATGGTAACAGTCATATATGGCCACAAGATTGTACAGAGAAAAGTGAGAGTGAATTCTGAACAGACAACCAAAGAAACCTGTATGCCACAGGGTCATAGGGATGAAAGATATTAAACATTTTCTGACAACAAGGCATCTCTTCTGATATCTTCTCGTCTTGCCAATAATCTTGCCCCCTGCCTAAAGAAGAGAAGATAATCAAAACAGAAGGAAAAGCAATACTTGAAAAACAATCATAAAAGATTTACAACAAACAAGATAAGGATGTAACACAATCTGTTAGGAATTAAGTCCACCACACATAATGGGCCTGTTTTGTTGAAGAATAAGTTATACCAGAAAACCAATTATGCAATTACAATTAGTTACATCCGAATAAATTGCCAGTGGAATAAATAGAATAAAAAAACTTTCACTTATCATTGGGTTGTTTGGTCCATTGAACAAGTTATTTCTAGAATAAGTTTGGAGAAAAGAGCAAGATGCTCTTACATGTCCCTCAAACATAATCGTCAGCTTTCTGCATTCTAAACCCTGCTACAAAATAACTTTTGGAACTCAATAATAGGTTTTTCTCTGAATAGGTGAGTACCATATTCAAGTATTCTATTTCATATTCTATATTTCTTCATAAATCTCCTAGTGAGAAATGTATCTTCAATGGCCAACCAAAAAGGCATCATGGTTCGGGATCAGCTTATTCCAGATTGGGATCACAAGGTTCTTGGAGAAGAGGGAGCCCAATCCCAAGGCTGATTTCCACCGCGATCAGGATTGACTCAGGTAGGTCGGCCTAGAATGGTCAATTCAGGATCGATCTAGGGCCAATCCTGGTGGGATTGCCACTGGGAAATGACGCGGAGGGGGGGGGGACAAGATGAAATATGCCCTCCTTATCGGATCATCTGGAGTCTAGACAGGATACAAGCCTCCTTTCCCACCCAATGCAGCCGCTGCCCTTTAATTACTGGGAAGCGGGAATTCTGCCAGATCTGAGCTGTCTCTGGATTTTTCTTCTTTTTTTGGATGGACCAATCCGGGCTGATGTTGGATTGGCTTCCTTACATCGGAATGGCAGATCTGGCTGATCCAATTCTTATCTGAACTAAGATTGACCATGGGTGATCTGAGGGCCAATCTTGACAGGAATACGTTGCAAGACATAAAGCCAAATTGGTTTACCAAGACAGTAATAACACAATCTAAGCCATCTTCTATAACTCTCCTGCAACTTATTAAATAAAGAATAAAGAATAAACTTTGAAGTAAAATCTTTATTGTGCAAATGTCCAAGGATGTATACCAATTCCGATACGTATATTCCGCAGAGAAAGGAAGACACCAAGAGGAGATCCAACTGCAAAAAACGTGTCCACCTAAATCAAGAAGAAAATCTTTATGCTTAGAAATTGAAAGAGTGCTTGTATACCAATAAAGTGACGTCACAACTCAACCAGAAAAATGAAGATAAAAAAATCCAATAAAAAATATAAAAAATATAGCACAACTGGAAGGTGACCCTATATGTCCCTACCTGAAAATCAAGCTTAGTATACTTTATAAAAGGTGTATAATTCCTTGTTAAATTAACCTTCAGTAGTTGCTTGATTCTACCTTGCTCCTTTCCAATACCTGTTGCACGATCATCAGAGAGAATTGTTGAACAATAATGTTTTAACTACTGGCAAATAAAAAAAAGTGCAATGGAAGGAAAATTTATTTTACATTGACAATGTTCAATGTCACAAGTGTCCTTCCTCTTCACAGAGCCCCCACATATGTGCCTCATTTCTAGTTCTTCAACTTTTGCTTTAAGGGACTTAACCTTTGGCAATAAAAAATCCACAGAAAACTCTCAAAATAATATAAGTAGAAATATGCAGAGCTTTATAAGTGATGTCAACCATGTCCAACATAACACGGTTAAAAGACTAATAATGCATACAACTATGCAATGAAAAAATTATGAACATATGATACCATTTATGCATGGTGCCAGAGATGTGCACATGTGAGCGTGTGTGCATGCAATGACTAAATATAGCAACACGATCAATAAATATGCAATGGAATTTGTAAAGTTATGATGTGATTTCTACCTGTTCTCTCAGAGCAAGAATAACATGATCCATGTCACTGGAAGCTTCACATCTGTTATCGTTATTACCATCCGAACTAAGGACTTCAGGAATGGTGATTTTGTGATTCTGACAGTTATCCTCTGGTGAAAATTCAAATCCAGACTGCTCATCTGAATCAGGAAGATGAAAGGATTCTGAAGTCTCATCTGTGGGTTGAGCACCACGACTTTTTAAGAAATCTGCGTTGTCCCTTGGTGTCATGGAAGAATCTGTCACAAGCAAGTTTTTCTTGAGAACCACATCATTGGGACTTGAGGCAGAAACGGCCTTGTCCAACAGAACTGGCTCCTCTAGAATTCCAATATCTTCAATGTTGTTACTATGTGATGTTATGGCAGGATGAGATCCAATCAATGGATCATGCACATCAACCTCAGATGCTTTCTCTTGGGTAGAACCCACTGATTTAGAATCTGAGGAACATGGAGAAGGAAATCTTTCTTGATGACAGAGAATATCATATGAAAGAACACTTCCTAAGGAATGCCCATATATTGAAACCTGCAAAATGAATGAATCCATCAATCTATTCTCCTCCAGTGCAAAATCTACAATTTTTGGTAACACAAAGCGATGTAACATGTAAAAAACGTTGTTTACCAAACCTTTCCCTTGTAGCCTGGGTTTCTCTTAAGAAATTTGTTGTATAATCTGTTCAACTGATTTGAGACCTGGAGGGTACAGATATTTTAGTACGGCAACACCAACTTAAAATATGTTCATATAAATGGCACCAAATAGAGAAAATTGATTATATGCATCATGCATGTATATTTTATTTGAATAATTAAAACGAAAAAAAAAATAGTGGTGCAATAACACCTCTTAGGTGTGTGATGGGCCAACTGGGGGTAAACTCAGATGTGAATACATGGCATCTATACTTATAATAGGTCTAGTAATTTCAAGAAGTAAATGGGTGATCGGATGAGTTACCAAAAGCAATATGACCTAAAACAAAAATTTAAAATTTAAAATGTCTTAATTCTTAAACAAGCAAGATCAAGTCCACCATCCAAAACTTAAAACACATCTTAGGTGTGTGATGGGCCAGCTGTTGGGTAGCTCAGAAGTGAATATATGGCATCTATACTAATGATAGGTCTAGTAATTTCAAGCAATAAATGATTAATAGGATAGTTTCCAGGTCACCCATTATCCAAAGCAAAATGACCTAATTTTTTTTAAAAAATGTGTCATTCTTAAACAAGCAAGATCAAGGTCCAGACGTAACTTTTAGTATATGTTTCTTCTAAAAATGGTCTTGATGTTGTCATCTAATAGCTGTATGCACCTGTCTAACACGACACGAGGACATGTTAACGAATAAAATGTAGCTATTTTTTTAATGCAACCACGCATGTAAGTGCATTTCATCAATGAAGAGAAGTGTTTCATGGTCATTTTTAGATCTATTAAGAATGATAAATCTTTCTATGACCAGTTAAAAGAACCCAGTTACAAAAGACCACTATTGATCTGGATGCGCTATTCAAAAAAGCTATTATGGGTCTAGGGGTGTGCATGGTTCAGTTTAGGACCATTTTTATCAAACCGAAGAAACCAAATCGAATTGGTTCAACTCGGTTTGAGACTGAAAATCAACTAAATGTTTAAAATAATTAATTATTTACTTATTGTGAATCTAGTTATTCCATTCAACATAAATACATGTATTCATGATGAGAACAAAGAGAAGGGTGTATCCGTGTATATACAAAGATATGTACATGTATTTGACTCCACTAACACCAATTAACTCATTCTTAAACTAGGATGTTAACCCCATCCCGATCAAGTTACAAATATATATATATATATGTTTATATATAAGTATATATGCACACAACAATGCCCTCAGAAGCCTTTGCTGCCGCCAATGGAGGATGTGGAGGACGGAGGAGACGGTTGATGCCGTCTTCATTGCCCTCCGAAGCCAACTCCACCGCTATCATCGACTCCGCCAAAGGGAACCATCATCGCTGGGGAGAAGAGAAGGAGCCACCCCGCTGCCATGGTCAAAAGTCTCGAAAAGGAGCCGCCAATGCCATCATCGGGAAGAGCCAAGGTCATCGCGACCGCCCGATGCCACAGCCTTTGCTTGTTGTTGCTGTTGGGAGGAGATACCGCATGGGATCCCCAGCCGAAGTCTTGGCCAACAAACTTCCACCATGCACCAGACTGGAGAGAAACCCCCCTCCCAGTTGTCATTGCCACAGAGAGAGGGGGAGCCACTACAACTAAAACTCCATGGAGTTCTCGCAAAGACGCCATCAGATAAGGAGGAATCTACAATTGTCACTCAAGATTAGGGAGGAAGGAGAGGAGGAACTCCTGCACTACCAAATGTTGTCGTCAGTAGGGGAAGTTGTCACGAAGACTGCCATCGTAAAGGAGGAGTCCACAAGGGACCCCTATCGCGTGCGATGTTGAGAGAGGAGGGAACAAAAAGAAGCCGGAGAAGAAAGCCCCCTGTGGGACTTCTGTCGAGCAGTTACTAGGGAGGAAGGAGAAGATGTCCAAGGAAAAAGGCCTTGAAACTCTCTCTGTCACAAATTGCTGTCTCCGCCGCAAGTTGCCACCATTACCGTTGAAAGGGGAAGAAGCCCTGAAGACTACTGCCGCCACCACTATCACCTTGCATCACTGCCGCCATCACCTTTAGTTGCCAGAAGAAGTGCCGTTGCGAAGACCGCCGCATGGGTCCCTTCCCTTCATGGTCGAGTGTGGGAAACAGAGAAAAAGGGATTGTAGTCGATTAGTCAAATGAGAAAAGGTAAAAAGAAAAAAAGGGAAAATCATGGGCACATGCACCCACTTGTCCATATGCCCATGTAGGGTTGCTAAGTAGGATCTGGTCACCGAGGGTGAACCCTCAATTTGACCACCGGTCAACAGAAGCTTAGAAAAATCCAAAAAAGTAAAAAAGGAGGTAACTTAACCTCTAATCCCTCCACTCCCCACTCACACAAAAACTAAGTTTGTGGAGCTGGTTTTTGAGACAAAATACCCCTCCAAACCTCTATAAATAGGCTACAACATGCCTTATGCAAAGAGTTTGGCTCATTTGACAAGAATGATAGTAGGAGGAAAGAGAAGTTCTAATGCTTCAGTTCTCAAACTATGCTCTTCAGCCATTTAAAAAGAAGATAAAAATGGCCTGATCTATGTAATCAAAGGCGAGAGGCAACCGAGTCGAGGGAGGGCTCGCCTCGCCTTAGGCACTTGAGGCAAGTGCCTTGGGCGCTTGAGACGACATTTTTTTATTGAATAACTTCTCAAAAATATATATCAAATTGAAACTTTTGAAGAAGAATATAAAAAAATAAAAAATTCACTTCTAGAGCCTACAATGTATCAAGATATCGAAGTCCCAGGGTGAAAGACTGGTCATTGGAGGTTTCGTGGCGGGGAAGGAGGATTTAAGTTATCAGATTTGACTTTCACAAGGTATTGACCTGGGTGAGGCGAGATCTACTGAGGTTGCCTCAGTGCCTATGTTTTGCTCTACATTTCTAAACAAAGGGAATGATTTTGTTCAACCTTTCCACCAAAAGGGGACCAACTAATTGCCATTTTGGATGATTTTGCTCTACATCCCCAAAAAAGGGGATTGAAATATCTTGCTATTTTGGATAAAAATAGTCAAATCCATGTCCCGTCCAGCCGAAATGTTGCCAAAATTTTATAGTTCTGATATACATTTTCATAAAAGGGGACCAAAATAGTTTGCTATTTTGGATACAAACAACGAATCCAAGTTTGGTCTAACCAAAATGCTATCGGAATTTCATGTTTTTGCTTTATCTTTCAATAAAAGGGGATTAAAATAACTGTATATTTTGGATAAAAATAGACAACCAAACTCGATCTAGCTGAAGTGAATTTGGCCGCTTTTTGCCTAAGTGGATTTGGCACCATTTAATATCTTGGGCACCGTATCATCTACAATGATGATAGAAAACTCTGATAGACATTTAAACAAGATTAAGGGTGTTCATAATTTGGTTTGATTTGATTTTTGAATATTTTTTCTCAAACTAAATCAAACCGAACTATCTCCTAAACCAAACTAAACCGAACCAAATTAATTCGGTTTCGTTTGGTATGGTCCGATTCAAACAATATTTTATTGTCAATCTTCAATTTCATGTTGTTTATTTTAAATCATATTCTATTAAAATTTAGTGTGTATGTTTATACATTTCATTAATTTTGTCTTCGATACTTTGGAAACAAATTCATTTTTATAAGAAAAGATACATAAATATTATATTACATATAACTTAAAATAAAATATTTGAATTTAATTAAAGTTATTCGGTTTACCAGTTTGGTTTGGTTTGAAAGATCCAAAAAATCAAACCGAACCAGTCGGTAGTTCAAATTGAACCAAACTGTTGGTTTGGTTTGGTGTTTCGGGCTGAATTAATTTAAATTAGTTTAGAGAATTCATTCCACTAATGAGTACCTATATATGTCTTAATGTCTCCACGCTAATAACCAATGAGATCGGTCATCCTCATCTTATGAAAAGATAATGTCTCCACTAATCCAATCTTGATCGGAATCAAGACCTAGTGATACGGGTACTGATTTCAATCCTACGATCAATGCCACCGACACCTGAAGTTGGTTGATCACAAACTCTTCTTGGACACCCTTATGAATATTGACTGAATAGCCAAATGGTTTCATAATTGCCTTGACTGCTTTGTGCTCCACCAGTAAAGAGGAAGCCCGACAATGACAATGTAAGACTGGTTGTACCATAGTTGGGGAGACACTGAAGTCGACCGACCAGTTGTTGAAGGATATTTTCTCTCATACGAAAGCTTAAAAGGCTCTTGGTGACCCAATCACTCCTGGCTATGAAAGCTTTGTTTCTCACAAGACAGGTGATGTCATTGATCTTGAGAACCCATTAGTATCTGATATCTGGTTGAGAGACTCTTAAATAGCTCAAACATGACTTCCACCATCGTGCCCATCACCAGTGGAGATGAGAAGGTTGCCATGGAGCAACAAGAAAGACAGCCTTTCCAGCATGCAAACCCCGCTGTCCACAGCAAGTTGATCTCAATCATTGATGTTTGGTTGGTCAAGGTCTGGGTATGTGGACTTTATTGGGTTGAGGGTTTGAAGTTAGGAGGAGGTGGGTAGTAGGCCATTAACGGCCATTACAAGCTCCCACGAGAGTGGCCGATTCCCTTGGACAACTTGTAAATAATGCTATTCCCAAGCAGCCTAGTGCTCCATGCCAAAGCATCAACTGCGAGGGTGGGGTTGAGCTTCCAGGTCAGAGAAGAGAATGAGACAGTGAGGCTGAGCAATGTTTGGCATCCTACAGAAAGAAGAGGATATTGTGGCACTCAGGACGTTTGACATTGAATGAAAGTTAAAGAAAAATTAGTGAAATTCATATAGCAGAATGGAGGTAAGTGCAGAGAAGAGTTGCTTCTATGCATGCCTCATCACATATAAACGACGATGAGAGAGCATGAGAAGTAAAAAGAGCTGTAAGAGGACTTATACATGCATTCAATTCAAACATTCAACAAAATGCCATACAATAATGAGAACAACATAATTGGACAAGAGGACATAAACATACCGAATCAATTATATCCTGGCAGTATATGGGGCTCATGTAGTATAGAACATCATGAACAGTTGCACCCAGTGTAACACGCAATCCTCGAACACCATGCAACGTTATCTTTTCCACTGCACTTTCACCGCTTAGTTTCAACCCTCTTCTCCACTGTAAAAACAAAAAAAAATTGAAGATAAAAGATTAAAAAAACAATAACAAAACAATAAAAACAAATGCAGGCCTCAAGAAAAATCAAGAATTTAAATTAGTTCAAGAAATGGTATATTCATTCAGTTAATTATGACTTGTACTTTAAATATACAATCACCAGCATTAAATGATGAGTAATTATTAACATAGCTGCCAGCAAAGGAGCTATGAGTTGGATACAAGGATTCTAGAATCGGAATCGGTCAGTACCGATCTGATTCAACCGATTCTTAAGAAGAGAAACCAATTCGGAATCAGGATTTTTTAAAAAAAAAATTAAAAATTCCAATTTCGATTCCGATTCAAGACTGATTCCGACCGATTCGGGCAAAATTCAAGTCAAAATCAGTCCTTCAAACATGAATCAAACCAAAATCGGCCGATCTGATTCCGATCCGATTCGACCGATTCTGCAATCTATGGTTGGATATAATACAATAATGGATTATGGACATGTCATTAAAAGTTACTAATAATAAGAAGGAGGAGGAGGAAAAAAATGAAAAAATCAATAATAATATAAAAGTATGTGATTACCATCCCAAAAATTACAATAAGATTATGATGTTTTCTTCTAACGATGGATAATAAATCATAACCAAATTCATTCTATGTAAGAAAGGAAACCATAAATAACTGAATTATAGGTTGTTTTGAACAAGAAATAATGAATCGAAATAGGAATATGATGCAGATCAGCCCGGTCTTAGGCAATCTGGATTGCTATTTGCCGATGAAGTGCATTTTCGCCTGAAACACTGTGGCAAAGCCTTTTGTCTTGGTTTGTCCATTGATTGCAAAATCAACCGATCATCAGATCAGATCGGCCCATGTCGATTTGATATTTGTCGGAACACCCAATCCAGGGTGACTTCCAAGCTGAATCAACTGATTCAGATAATCCAGATGAAAAAAAAAACCATGATCGAGTCTGATCCAACAAATTGAGTCAAGATTAGGTGAAGATGGCTCAAATCAGACAACTTCAAGCTGATTCCAGGCAGAATAGGAGGCCACTACTGACACAGAGGGGCCGATTTAGGCCCTATTTTGGGGCTAATTTTGGCCCCAAAGTAGTTAGATTGGACCGGAATCCAATCTAGCTTATTATTCTGTAGTTTTTTTCGTTTTTAGGGTTTTTTTAAAGAATTAATTTAGACCAATTTTGGAGTTTTTTATCTTCCAAAAAGTTGGCTGACTTTCCAATGTCACCCGGATCAGAATCAACACCCTCCAGATCCGGTAGCTAATTCAGATTTCGCAAACAATGGGTCCGTCCGTCAATTGTGTAAAGGTTGCATGTCCAATAGTGCTGTGCATAGCAATGGCTGAATTTTTTGTGCCTAAAGATTACATAATGGTTATGGTTATATGACCCTAAGGATATAAAGTGATAGTTTTAACATACTGACGACTCCGAAGTAGTTTTAACATACTAAAAAAACCCAACTTATGGGTTGTTCTCTTCCCGAACAACTCCTAAAGTAATTGTATACATATCTAACAGGTTGTTAGGAATTGTTTACATATTTTTAAGGTATAAACAATGGCCGATCATGATGATATAGCGCTAGCACGTCCTTCTAACGTCGGTTGGGAACACGGCCATATAGTAGATATATCAAAGATGGTACATTGCAAGTGGTGTGACAATGAGATGAACGGGGGTGTGTTTCGACTTAAACAATACATTGCCGGACTAGGTGGCAATGTAAAAAAAATGTGATAAGGTGCCTAAGGAGAAGAGTGAAAAAATGAGAGGTTACCTTACAAGTAGAGTCTCTCAACGGCAGATTAAGATTGAACAAAGAGAAGAGTTGCAGGATAAGTTGCTTGAGAGGAGAAGGGATTAAGATTTGTCAACCTACAAAGAGAAAGGCAAGGGGAAGGCACCAGCTAAACTGGAGCCGAAGAGTGAGGACGACTCTACAGACTCTGAACTCAGGAGAGCTAGGCATGCTACCAAGTGTGCAGTTGCTGGAGGAAGAGAGGAGGAGGGGAGCAAGAGGGTCTAGAGCTGACCTAGTTCCTAGCCGATCAGCATCGGCTCACCTTACCTAGGACCGGGAGACTAAGGAAAGGAGACAGGAGCCACATCATCATTCTTCCAATACTCGGTTTACACCGAGCGATGAGTACTTGTTTAGAAAACAAAGTGCTGGACAAATGAACATCAAACAAGCAATGAAATGGGTGAAGACAACATGAACGGCTGCAAAAAGAGCAGTTTGCCACATTGTTAAGTGGTTTTTACAAACATGTATCACTCTTAAAATGGCATATATGTTTTATTTAGCTAACATTGTTTATGGCTGATAGATATTTTATTTAACTTAATATAGGCATCCCAACACATGCAACCACCAGCCCTTACTTTCAGACGATGGTAGATGCCGTGGCTGAGGCTAGACCGAGAATGCAAGTCCCGACCAATAGGCATATATATGGTGGTGGGTTGGATGAGTAGGTGTGGGAGTTGAGGGAGTGGATGAATGAGTTTAAATTGATATGGAAGGAGAGGGATTACACAGTGATGTGCGATAGATGGACTGGCATTACAAAGCGGTCTATGATTAATTTCTTGGTGTAATGTTCAGATGGCACAACATTTTTTAAATCGATGGATGCTTCTGGGAAGATAAAAAATGTTGACTACATTTTTTTCCTTAATGGATGCCGTGGTGGAGGAGATTGGGAAAGAGAATATGGTTCAATTTGTCACTGATAATGAACCCTTCTATAAGACGGCTGGAAAGAAGTTGATGGAGAAGAAGCATCATCTATTCTGGGTGTCTTGCACAGCACATTCCATTGACCTCATATTGAAAGATATAGGCAAGGAGAAGATAGTTTTCACACTTGTCAGGCAGGCGCATACCATCACTCCGTTTATTTATTCACATTCACATCTACTACATATTATGAGGTCATACACTGGAAGGTATGATCTTGTCAGGCTTGGTCCTACTTATTTTCGCCATAAACTTCATTGCACTGGAGAGCTTACATCAGCACAGTCTTGCACTTGTTAGGTTCACCCAGTATGAGGAGTATTATAATTATATGGTGGACCACCTACATAACAAGGAAAACCATTTGAATATTCTTGTCAAGTCTGAGAAGTAAATCACTGACAAGAGATTTTGAGAGATGATTGCCTACTACTTAACAATTATAGAGCCACTGATAGTAGGGTTGAGGTTGGTAGACTCCAATTACAGGAACCAGATGGACACGCTTTATGATGTAATGGACCTGGCTAAATTGAAAATAAAAGATAAGAATCTCAGATGTTACAAAAAAATAGTGGAAGATCATAAATGACCGATGGGACAGGATTTTGCATCATGATGTACATGCAGCAAGTTAGTTAGTGAATAAATTATTTGCGCTTATCTACTTTCTACTTAGTCAATAATTGTCTTCTTCATAATGTAATAATAATATTGATAAATGACTGCATGATATTTTTTGAACCCCCACATCCAATATGGAGGACAAGTGGTGAACGATAATGGGGTGATGTAGAGTACACTCTCAGTTATTTAACGTCTCTGCCGATCTCAGCAAGATATGGTAGAAGCTGAGATAAAAGTAAGTTAGAGTTGCATTGAGAATTTATAGTCAATAATTATTTGACAACTAATCAATTATTATTTATCTTTTTTTAGATACAGAGGTATAAGATGAGGGTTGAGGTATACTAAGATGCTGATCTGAGCTATTCATGCGACAAATTGTCTCCTGTTAGTTATTTAAGATAATGTTTTTATTTCCTTATCTTATAATTTATAAGTCCACTAATTCATGTCAAAGAAGGCTGATTGTTTGCTTTCTTTTTGCAGCTGAGTGGTGGGTTTAGGTGAACATTAGGAGTGGATGGAATCCACTTGCTGCTATTGGTATTAAGATACTCAACCAGAGCACTAGTTCCTCTCATTGTGAGAGGAATTGAAGCACATTTAAACTGATACATACAAAGAGGAGGAATCGGTTGACCTCAGACATGCTGAAGAAGTTGGTCTTCTGTTATTACAACATGAGGCTGTGCATCAAGAATATTAAAGATCGACAGAAGATTTCAAAGGAGAGATTTGCACAGTTCACAGGTGTTCCTTATGAGCAGAGGCATAGATCAGCCACACCACCACCTGAGGAGGTCGACATGGATCACATATTCTAGAAGGAGCATGCACTTGCTTCCTAGATAGAGGAGAGATCAGCTAGGGATCATCCAACTGAGTTTGATCCCGATGACCGTGCATAGGCAGAAGGAGAGTTGGATAATGTAGAGGCTGAGGAGGATGTTCCACCTACTTCTCAAGCTCAGGCAAGCCCATTTTCTGTCCCAGTAGCTGTACAGCAGCCGTCTCCAACGTTAGCGCCAGCTCCAACTCCAGTCGTAGCTACCCAACCTATTTGCAGTCCAGGCAATACTAAAACAAAAATGATAGCACGAAAAATGGACGAATTTTCAAAGTTAAAAAATTCTTTGGGTTGTGGTGGGACATCAGAGATGGGAAGAAGTGAAAAAAAAATAAGTTAGAGATCATGCAAACATTCTGTGAGCCCAGATGACAACACAAACTTTTTCTCACTCCTCAGTTGATTATGACGACGAATGCATACCAGCCACACAGCTAGCAGGAGGGGGAGAGGTGCATGGACTAGGTGTAGGTACAACAGCTTTAGAGTCACCTGATTCACAACAACCTAAGTCATATTTCACCTTAGATGAGCAGACACCGCAGTTTCATTTTATGGAGCCACAATATCCAGTATTATATGATCTTCAACATCCATGAATTCCTCCACCTGAGCCTACCTATGTGCCATAATTTGATGCCTACAATTTTGATAACATGACATCGTCATTGTTTTCTCATGGATATGCCCCCACACAAAATAAAAGACTAGGCACAACTGAGGAGTTTCGAAAGCAATAGGAAGAGGATGAAGGCCAATATCCATATCATGGATATTGGTGAAGATGTAATAAAATGTATATTTTTACTTTTATGTTTTAATGTGATACAGTTACATTTTATTATACATTTTGCATCTCATCATGTAATTAACATCTTCTCATGTTTATTAGCAATTATTAGTATGTTCTTTTATTATAATGTTACAATCATTAAATTCATTACCATCTTATTATTGTAAATTGTAACGTTATGTAAGTACTAAGAAACAAGCAAAAAAACTTCATCTTTCCTAAACTAGCCGATTCAGATCCGATTTGGCCGATTCCGTGCTTCAATGCATGTAAATGCATGCTAACCTTTTTTTATAAATTTTTCTAGGCCATTTCTGATTTTACAGATTTTTTTCTGATTTTTTTGAAGGAAAAAAATAAAATAAAAAAGCCGATTCCGGAATCGATTTCCTTCCCAGGATTCCGGCCGATTCTAATTCCAAGGAATCGGATCAGTCCCAACCGATTCCGATTCCGATTCTAGAATTCTTTGCTGACATCCCTTTCTCATTGGGCCATGCCTAAGCTACTTGGTCCAATAAGGGCAAAAAGGTCATTTTGACCCCCAGAATTGGTTTCCAATGTTTGGGGCACCATTACGGAAGTCTTTACTAGCATTGGTCCATAAGCCTACTTATTTGCTCTTTCAGGCCCATTAAGCCCCGCTAATGTCATTCAAAAGTTGGCTTTCACTATTTTATCCGTACCTTGCTGAATATAGGTTGGATCATTGATCTGACTCAGGAGTTGCTCAAAATTAAGTTGGGCAAACTCTATGTTGATGCCAATTGTTATTAGCCGATTCCCAGTCAATCAAACACAATAAGGCTTGATGGGCCCATGCAGCCCATTGGGACCAAACGTGGGGCAAATTAGGTCCCACTTCTCTTAATTGTCTCTTTGTCTTGCTTCTGTAGAATACTTGTCTAAATTGGATGCCATGACATTTTTAGGTGTCAACAATCATCTTTTTCAGAACCAGAGTGACTGAATTGGTTCAATTTGGCTTGGTTTGCTTTGGTTAAAGATCAAAATTAATTAATTATTTAAAAAATTAATTATTTTTAAGTTATAAATAATTAAAATAAATATTAATTTATTATAAAGACTGTATAAATACCACTTTATTAATAATATAGTACTGTTTTTATAATATTTTAACTTAATCAGGTTAGTCGGTTTGGTTTGAACCGAACTGATGGTTCAAACCGAACCAAATCAGTCAATTTGGTACAATTTGTCAGGTTGAACCAAATAATGTACACCCTTGTTTGTGTTCCTTGTGTGCTTGTCTTTGTCATGTCATAATAAAGTATGCACTTGTAGTTGTGGATTTATTGATCCATGGTCTTGAAGTCGTGTTGGTTACCGTACATTCTCAAGAGCGATTTGCTTCCATGTTATTCAGCTGTTGATAAACTACTATGTCAAATTGTTATCAGCTTTCTTTCTTTCTCCGTCTGTTAGTACATTTTGAGCATCAGGTTTTTCAAGGTTGTGTTTTCTCTTTTCTTCCATGTATTTCTCTTTGCAATATGAATCAATTTATGGCCTTTGCCCAAATCCAAGAGAAAAAAGGAAAAAGCACAAGCTGCCGTTCATCAACTGGAGCAACATTACTATTCAGCATGAGCCACAGCAACTCTAAAATTGCTTTGGAAACCAAAATTAGACATTTAAACAAAAACTAATCTTCTCGTTAGTTACAAATATAATTTACCTGACAAGGAATAAAAAGCACCCTTTGCATACTTCGTTGATAAGGAGAAAGGTGTGTTTCTGCAAGACTAGCCGTTATTTGACGAAAATCACCAACATCATCCACCAAATTAGCTTTTTCTAATCTTTGCCCAATCCCATGAACCATAAAAACGAGATGTCCCACGGCCACCTGTTGATATAATAAATAAGAGGTTGAAAGGCCTCCATTTTCACAATTTTGCAGACCTAAAAGGTCAGCTAGATAAGAAAGCATTAGGTAAAATGCATTCTTTGGTATCTCTATAATATCTATCATTACTTCTGATAAAATGGCTAAATAAGTTTCGTTTAATATATTTAAGCAACCGGAGCTTTCATAAACAGCATTTTAGTAGAACATGGAACGGCATGTGTCACCTTACAAAAAGTCTATTGAGATGAATTCCTTGAAAAAGCCCATTAAATAACCATGTCTTGGAGTTATTTATCCCATTTTGAATCAAAATGAAAATAAAGAAAGTGAAACATCAACAAAAACGAAGACCACAAAAACAAAATTGATAAATAAGAACACTGCGAGTAAATACAATAAGTTTGTAGGATGTTATAACTTATAACCATCAATTTCCGGGGAAAATAAAGCAACATGAGAAGTCTAATTTTGGTCATGGTAATGCATTAAAAGACTTGCCTGACAGAGAAGAATATCCTTAAAAGCAGTTCTAGCCAGAAATGACAATATGATTGGCATAATTGTTGGCATAATTGTTAGCATGAGTTCTTTGGTAGATATTCAACTATGCATTGCCCAAATTTTCTTTTAGGCCTTTGGCAGTCAAACAATTGATAAAAACGAAATGATAATTTTCCCACATAATATGGACCAGCTAATTTCTGAACTGCACTCTTATATGTACAAATAACGAGGAAGCAAGGATCCTGATCGTGTATTAGTATATTGGCAGATCCAGATTGGGAATTCCAAATCAGTATAGATCAACCCAATCCTAAGAGGGAACTCCAATCCAACCCTGAGTTCTCTTGGAATTGTTTTGAATCGAATGGACTGGGATGAAACAGTCTGAATCAGCCGATTCAGAGCCAATCCAGTGGGATCGACAGCTCCAGGAGCCAGATCGAGCGGTGGTCACTGCTCCTCTAGCTGGTAGTGGTAGATCCAATTGAATCGGCTCCGAATCAGATAGCAGACCCACCAGAGATCAATTGTTTCTGACTTTTCATCTTTTTTTATTTCTTTTAAGAAATCGATCTGGGTCTATCACATATCAGCTTTCTTCTCTTCCTTAATGATGATTCATGGTCAACAACCTTAATAATGACACTTAAGGCAATATGGTTTGATAGAAATCACAGAAACCTTCAGGACAACCCCAAATGCTGCTTAGACATCAATGGTTCGGCTGTCTCTTCAAGTGATTAGGATTCTTCTTTGTTTCCAACTAATCCAGCATGTTCAATTGTACTAACATATTAGTTTTGCCCCTCTTTTCTCCTATCCTTGTCCTTGTATTTTTTCCCATCCCACATTATCTATTTGATAGGAAAGTGTCTTACTTTTATCTTGCAATGACTTGTAGCCTCCAGTCACCAACCAAAAAAAATCTGCCAACTTTACATTGATTTTTGCACATACAACATTATATACATATATCAAGTTTACACAAACAAAAAAATTATCTATTGCAAATATGAATATACTAACAGCAGTGGAAAAGAAGTCTTAAAACAAATTTAAACAAAAGACAACACGTGGGATAAACAAACAAAACCTCAGTAATGCAGACTAAGAAACCTCTATCTTGGTTCTAGTAGCAGTAGCATAACTTATACTACCAAGAGGATATACATAAACTGCTTAACAAAATTATCCACAACACAACAGACCAGTCAATCTACAACTCAACTCAACTTGAGCCTTAGTCCCAAACTACTTGGGGTTAACCATATAGATTCTCTTTCTCCACTCATGTTAATTTTGAGTTACTTCTTCAAATATACTTAAATCATTTATATCATATTGAATTACTCTCCTCCAAGTTAACCCGGGCCTACCATATTTTTTTGTTTCTGTTATTTTAATACTTTCTACTTTTTAATGAAGTCTCCTTAGCTCTACGTTTAATATGTCCAAACCATCTCAATGATTTAAGAAAAAGATTGAGTAGAGGACAAGGAAAACATAGAAATAATGTGGAGAAAGAAAGAACCTGAGAACAGTAATCATCCATTTCCTCTTCCTTCTGCTGGCGCAGCTCATCCTATGACAAGAAAATTAAATATAAGCATGAAGGACAACCATAAATCCATAAATTATGTTGTCAGCTACATTTTCTTAGACAACTGGCACAAAAGAAAATAAAGCTTTCATTATGCCTACAAGTGAAAGAAGGAAACAAGAAGCTTAGAAGACCTTCAGATGGTACCAGAACAAAATATGATGTCACTTAAGAATATAATCAAACAGAGAAAAAGAAATTACTACCAATAAATTCACATTATTAGGTATCATATGGCAACAGTAAACCTGAGTTGGCTTTGACGATCCTGACAAGGAGTATCCACGCCTCAATTTAAACCCATTTCCTCTTCCAAGTCCAGAAAGACCGGAGCCGTCAACTTCCAACCAAGCCTCCCATGTGTCATCTTCCCCAGTGAATAGAGCATGTAAACCCTAACCAATCCAAGATTTCAGCCTTGAAAGTGTACACAGAATCCCTTATCTCATGCAAATAATAGAAGTACCTCAGTTGTTCCCTGTATATCAATTCGAGCAGCAAAAAGGCCCGAAGGTTGAAAAGTTCGTCTATGCCAGACCTGGATAGTAAGGGTTTCGGAAATTATTTGTCTGAAGTAGTAAAATTATAATATATTGAAACTAAAAACATGAGAACATAAATCCACAAAATATAATTTATTTTAAATCTGATGCCATTAACTAGGGCTGTAAATAGATCAAGATAAAATCCAGATCTGCTCTGGATTCGTTTCCATTAATGCAGATATTATCCGATTATGAGATATCCACCGGAATGGATATCCGGATATGGAGATCATCCAATTATTAACTAGAGTGGATACGTAAATACCCACTCCGCTCCGTTTAAGATCCGCTACAAATAAATCTTTTTATGATGTGTACATAATATATAATTATATATTTAAAATTATTTTATTTAAAAACATGTTTAAATATTCTCTAATAAACACTAATATCATTGGTTGACAATAATAAATATATAATAAGTTTTATATTTTAAAATTCATACCTACATATTTATATATTAGTAAACATATTAGTCAAATAAAACTTAAGTAAAATTTAGAACTGGATATTATCTGTTTTCACTCCAAATATAGAGAATATCTGACTAATAATATTCGATTTGTATCCGGCTATTTGTATCCGACTAATACAAGTTACAGATTAATCATTTAGATTTTAGCTAAGATAGCATATATGGAAATGCCATATCCGCTCCGTTTACAGCCTACTGTTAACAACTAAATCGTAGTACCATGGTGCAATGTATTGATCGATTGGTGTCAATACTAAAGGTAAATACAAATTCCAGTTTCTGCTAATATGTATAGATATTGCCACCATTATTAAAATCAATAACAGACAAAATAAGCAAAAAAACTACAGTCCTTATTGCATTTACCTGACGATGATATGCAATTTCCAATTGTTCAGCAATGTCTTCGCGTAGAGGGAGCCAATCAAGACTGCCTTTACGAGCAAACCAATGGCCCCTTAGAACACGCCTATTTTCACCACTCCAGTAAACAGGAAAGCAGTGGCGTTTAACCAAATCAACCTGCAACATGCACATCCAACAAATTGAGACAGAGCATATTTCAGCTAGCACAATGTTTTTAGAACATCACCGCCTCTTTAACTAAGACTAGGTGCACAGATGTGTCCACAAAGATCTGTCAGAAAAAATCAACTCTAGCGAATTTCCAGATCAGATAGAATCTAGAGAGGGGATGTTTGAGTACGAATTGAACAAGAAATGGCTAATCTTTTGGAGTAATCTGACCTGGTCAAATCATTCCAAAGCATTTGTAAACAGTGTCCTTTGGGAAGGTCACATACACAACCGATTGTTAAAGCAGAGTCAAACCTGGCCACAATCCTGGCCTTTTGCTGACCTTTTGCTGTAATAATAGCCACAATCAGGCCTTTTGCAAGACACATGCCCCTGCAAAGCAGAGTCAAACCACATAGGTCCATGAGAATTATTTTCCTTATCATAGGACTGCCTGTTCTCAATTGCCAGGCCTCTGTCAGGGTCCACTGCCAGTGCTAAAGCAGGCCTTAACAAGTTCCTCCGTAGAAGAGGGGACTCCTTTTTAGAAGCTTCATTCTTGTCTCACATATAATTCTGGTCACTGTTCTAGCATCCTTTTGCATATAGGAGATGATAAGCCGTCATGGTTAGTTTTCTTATTTTTCATGGAAAGTGGGGCTTACTTTTCCTTGAGAAATAAGCTGGGAATACCAATGTCCATTTCAAGAGATATAGCTACTTTATGGCTGTCCAGTTCAACAAGGTGATTCAATTTGCTTTTAAAGAGCCTGACCACTTGGCAGCTAAAGCAGCACCAAATATGTAAACATAGAAAAGTATATGATAACATCACAAACCAGAACTAAACTACATCGTGATACACAAACTATGAACATTTTAAGACTACTGGCAATAGGTAAATAATAAACAACAACTGCATAAATACTATTTACTTGGAGAAATGAATTAGTTGGGCACATAGTTAGCAGGATTGGTCAATCTGGGATAGGGATCAACACCTGCTGAACCAATCCATGGTGGATCCCAATCCAAGAAAGAGCTTCTACTAGTAGCAGGCTCTTAGAGCGCATTTGGGAATTTATGAGAAATACTTCAGTTAGAACTTAGAAGTACCTTGTAAAGGGTGCGTTTGGGAATTTCATCGAAGTACTTCTATTAGAAGTACTTTCTATGAGAAGTACCTTCAATTAGAAGTGCTTTTGTCCAACAGAAGTAAAAGTAGTTTGGTATCATTTTTCTTATCACATAACAGAAGTACTTCTTTACAAATAAACATTTATTTAAATATAAAATTATCCATGGTGAGACATTTTAAAGAAGCGAGAAATTAATACAAAATTAACATCAAATAATACATTCATATATCACATAAAATTATTTTTCTCACGACTAATGTATTTTTCAAATATTTGAGTTGCTAATGCATCTCTGAATGTGCTCATTATCTGTCGATCTTGTTCACGAGGAATACATCCTGATGGTGTTTGTAACGTTGAATTTGGACATCATGACATGTTCCTTCATACCCCGCTGAAACAAATGTAAACAACATATCAAAGTCGCAAACACCTAAAACATTTTATGTACATTTTGACTTCCTTCCACTTATATGTGATATTTGTTGTGCACTTGGTACAATTGCATCTATATGTGTTCCATCTATTGCTCTAATACAATCTTTAAAGTAGGGTATATATTTCTCATTCTTTGCAATGTACTCTGGTGTTTCATCGAAACGTGGAAGAACAATATTCATTCTGGCATATTTCTACATAGAGTTCAATACCCGATTGAAATGGCGGCTACAAGTTTCTCCAGATCTTTGAAAATGCTCGCGCATATCTCGAATCGAATAATTTTTGCCAATAATGATAAGGAATAATGCGATTGCCTCTTCAACAACGACATATCTTGTGTCCGTTAGAAGATTGTGTTTTCTAAACTCATTACAAAAATATGCAAAAACTGGAGGTTCCATTCTCAACATATCATACGAACGCTCCTAATGTCCTCCTAATAATTCTCGAACTTTATGAAACCCTCTATGTGGAGATATATGGCATGGCTCTTTACACATATATGATCCATTACATACGATAAGACTTGTTGCAACTACTGCAAGCTTATAATATTCATCATCAGAATCACTTGAATCAGAAAAATTATCTGTGCTCATCCTACATAATAAATCATAGGAAATCATTTAACAACTTTAACAACAACTAAAAGACAAATAACATTAACAAGTTTAATAACACCGAAGACAACTAGAACTACATTATAGAAAGCACATCAAAAGATAATAATCTAAACTTTAAAAAGAAACTAGCAAGTTAATACAACATTCTATGTATGTCTATCCTCAAATGTACTCTGTAGCCATGCAAGCCTATACTCTGGATCCATCTCAGCAAATAGCTCTCGATAATCTTTCTTCACCAATCTTGTTAGCGCCCACATAAGGAGACGTCCACAAAGTTCTAATCCGGGTAATTCTCTTAGCATCTTTGTAGCGTCGCCAATACTTGGTATGTGATTGCTAGCTTCTTCCATCTCTTTCCCCTTGATTCTACAGCTGCAATGAGGTTATCAATTTGTGATGTCATTCGTGCTTGACGTGATTTCTTTTTCTTGTTCATAAGTGGAGAAATTAGACCCAATAATCGCCTTCTAGCAGTTCTATCATTTGCATCAGTCTGGTCATCAGATTGACTTCCATTATCTTCATCTTGTGGAGAAGTATTTTGAGTCTCTGGTCTATAATCAGGTGATATTTCAGTTTGTTTCTCTACACTTTCATGATAATTTGCTGAAGGATTGGTAATATTTTCTCCTGTTTCAATTGTTCCTTAAGAGTTTATGAAGTAGATCTTCATGTTCTAATCCATTTCTTTTGAAAATACTAGCTATAGGATGTCTCCAAAAAAGTAGACACTATTAATAAAACGAAATAGTATGTTGCATGATATAAAAGAGAAATACATAATTGTACGTACTAAAAAAGATAATCATTCCACCATTCTTCACTATCTGTTACAGTGTTTTTCACCTCATTTCATCCAAGACCAGTTGTGTTGTTCTTTAATGCCATCCAAGATTTATACTGTTGTTTGAGTTTATCCCAATAATTTTTCACCTGTTTCTTATCGAATATTTGACCGGACTTAAAATTAAGTTCTTTTATAACATTTGTCCATCCTAACTTAGTTAAGAAATGTCCACTCTTTTCATTTAAATCAACTTGAGCAACACATGCCCTTATGAACGTCTCATTAATTTGCGTATCCCAAGTAACTTTTGACTTCAACGTATTCTTCCCTTTGTCCATTCTATAATACGATTTAAAGAAAATATAACATACAACACAATGTTAGTGTAATTATGGTGAACAAAATTTTGTTTAACATAAATAAATTGTCTACATTTGAACAATAACTATAACAATTCTGCAAGCACAAAATAATTCACAAACACAAAGGTGTTTTCAAGTTTCAAATTTACATATTTAGGAGTGAGGGAATCTTAAAATCAGTTATTATGATGAATACCAAAATGAAATTCTATGTAAAAGAGAAATATGACGAAGGGTTGGAGACCTCTGTACCATGCAAACGACATATATTTTACCTAAACAGCCAACTAATGAAGCATCATGTAACCTATTTACAACCAGTTTATAAACAATGAGATTAAAAGATGATTAACAATAACAGAAGACAACACAGCCAAGTCACCCATGGAGGCCACCCACAGAACAGCCCCCCCCCCCGGCCCCCACCGGCCCTCACCGCCGCCCGCAGTCCCCCCCCCCCCCCAGAGGCCACCCGCCACCCGCGGTCTGCACCTGGCCCCCCTGCAGCTCCGAGCCTCAGCGGCGTGAAGGTAGTGCATCTTCGCCAGTGCGGCCTCCGTCACCCATGCCGGGAACTCACCAAAGGAGTCGGCGGCGGCTCCCACCGCCGAGGCGACCTCCCCTGCAAGGGTGCCCACCATCGTGTCCTTGCCACCCCCCCCCCAAGGTCCGCCCGCCCACCCGAGCGCCACCAAAAATGAAAGACATACCTCAAATCGTCGGAGGAGAGACCAATCGAGGACGATGGGTGTTCACAACAAGCTTATGCAACAACGGGAGAGCACGGAGGGTGCCACGAGAGAAAATATATATTCGCCCAAGAGAAAGAGGGTCGGGAGTACTTTACGGTTAGTAGAAGGAGATATTATCTCCTTCAGGCTTCCACCTTCTGCGTGGAGGAGAATTAAGCCCAAAAAATTAGCCAAACGATTCTTTAAAAATAGGAAGTGCTCGGACGGTTCTCAAACGCAGCCAAAGAAGACACTTCGTATTGAAGCACTTCTTAGTTGTAGAAGTAAAAGATGTTTGGTACTGTTTTTTTATTAAACAAAAAATTCAAATGAAAGATGATGGGATGTTGATGCGAAGCGGGTGATGGTCGGCCAGAGCGGAGGGGATGATGTCTGCGAGGTGCTGAGATGGTCGAGGGGAGCAGGAACCGAGGGAATCGGCTGTGGGGGGGGGACAAGATGCTCGTGGGGAGTGGGGGCAAGGAGTAAGCGATGTTTGGGGGGGGGATGTTGTCACTTGTCATCGGGTGGGGGGGCAACCGGACTTGCAAGGGAGCAAGGGACGGCGTCCGCATACGGGAGGGGGGTTGGTTGTCGCGGGGATGTTGGTGGCGAGACGCTTTCAGGAGCACTTTTCAGTTATCGGAAATAGAAAATATTTCCTTCTCACTTCCTCCTCCGGTGAGAAGCAGAAGTGGAGATTTAACGTAGCCAAACAGCATCATGAAAATCAGAAGGTTTTCTATGAGAAGGTGAAGCTAAAAAGTCCTTCTGGATGGTTCCTAAATGGACCATTAGTTATCGGATCGGCCAATACCAGACCGGTCCTTCCCTGATCTGTGTCAAATAGCCACCAGCAGATGGCAGAAGGGCAGCAGCACTGCCGCCTATCCACCGCCAAATGACAATCCCATGAGGATCGGCTGCCCACCCATCCCAGATATGTTTGCGGCTGTTGCTTGTATTTTTTTATTCAGTTTTTAGAATAATAGATCCAGGTTGTTCCTAGATCAGATATCCATCCGGCAGATCACCGGAGCAATCCAACTAAGGGTGCAAACAAACCAATACCCTCACCAAGTAGCTCGAAACAAGCTAGATAAGAGCTTGTTGAAACCTCTCTTTTTAATATTGATAATTTGGTGATAATTTGATTTGCGTCATTGGAAAATAGATGATAAATCATAGAAATATAGATAAATGGAAGTAATATGTATGCATATAGAAACTCTCAAGTTGAGTTGCAGAATCTTTCAAATATTGGCATAGGGAAGACACCTATTACTCAGAAGACCCAAATCACAATTTTATGATTGAGATTACTTATTGGGTTCTTTGTAATATTTTTTATTTGACCTCTCCCCACTAAACTTGTAATATTCTAGTGTTAATTACATCAAGCAATTACTTGAATATCCTTAATTAACTGCCATGACAATTAATTGGTTGAAGTCATTCATCTACACAAAACATAGAAGAACTAGAAGACACGTCCTTATGGCTTTGAGATTTGGTTTATGGTTTCATTTATTTTACGTTTGGCAAATATTTCAATGGGATTATTGGATTGTCATATTTTATTTTTTATTTAATTGTTTTATTGTTTTAAGTTTGTTCTTGAATTATGTTGAAATTTTGTTCATCATTACTTTTTAGATCGTTCATTCCAATCGTATAAAAACTTCAAATAATATATTTAAATTAATGTTAACTTTTTGGGTATTGATTTGAAGAGTGGCCTAATACTCGTCAATGATGATGACAATGATGGTCTCACCCGACAATGATGGCAAGGGCATCTACTTCTAGCAACAACAATGAGGGCTGCTGGGGGCCCATTGCTCAATGACTCCCCCCATATCCTTTTCCAACTCTCTGGTCGAATGTGGTAAAGACGATGACTTCAAACAGTGGCCGTGACAGCAATGGTAGTGGTCCTAGATGGTGAAGACGATGATCGGATGATGAAACCTTGATGGAGGCGACGATGGCAGTTTCAAGCAGCAACGTCCCTTCCTTCTCCTCTCTGGTCAAGCCTGGCCCTATGATGACGATAATAGCACCAACTTTTGTCAGCGATGGCCGTAATGACAGATCCTTATGGCGGTGGTAGCAATGGCTCCTAAAGGCTACTCTCCTTTCCACCTCTTCTCCAATCAACTACCACTTGATGATGGCAACAATAGCTATGGCTGCAGTTGTTGTCGGTGGTGATGGCAGCAACAGTGGTCCTCGACATTGATGGCTGGGGTATATACTCCTGAAAGCGACAGCTGCAGCAGCAACAATAAGAGTTTCTATAGACAGCGACAACTGCTCTTGATGAAGGCAAGGGGGAGGGTTTCTTATCCTTCTTCTCTTATTTGGTGTCAGCCTATCTTCTTCATATCTCTTTCTTCTTCTTCTCCTCCTCTGATTGGGGCTCCTCTTCTTCTTTTTCTTCTCCTCCTCTGATCAGGGCTCTTTCAGTTACCTTCTTCGATCTTTGCTTTGACTAGGAACTCGATGATGGGCTCTTTTCTTTTTTTATCTTTTTTTTTGCTTTTTCTTATTCCTTCTCATCTTCTTCCACAAACAACAACAAATGCGATGGTCCCTTTTTCACCTTCTTCTCTTTTATTCACTATTTTTTTGATTAATAGAGCACAATTCAGTTCTGTTATTATGTTAAACGAAGCTTGAACAAAAAATAAAGCTCAATTCATTAACAAGAAAAGCTTGGACAGACCTTTGCTTGACTCAATAAAGCTATGGAGCAACTCGACTAAATACTCTATAAAGTATTAACTACTTGACTAAATATTTATTTTGAAAATTAAATTATGAGTACTCATAGTTAAATAATGCCCATTAAATCTATTAAATAAGTCAAAAAATTAAGTTTGAGTTTAAACGCAAATTGAGCTTCATAAACAAGTTTAAATTCGAAGTTTGTAAACAAGTTTAAATCAAGTTCAAGCTTTATAACAAGATATTGAGTTTGGACAAAACTTGAATCGAGCGCTCAAACTCAACTCGACTATGTAATGAGCCAAGCTTGAACAAGGGTCGAGCCTATTCATAAGGGCTCAAACTTGAGCTTGAACTCGAATAGAGATGAACTAGCCAAACTTGAACAGCATATTACTTAGCTTGGCTCGGCTTATTTTTACCCCCTATGGCCAATCCGATCCCGATTCAAATCAAGCTAAAATCATCCAAATTAGCTAATTCCAAACTGATCGAACCCCGACACCACAGAGATTGCTACCGGTGAAGGTGGAGGGCTAATCACTGCCATCTAACCCACCTTCTCATAGTTCATAGAATTGGTCGATCCGGATCGAGATTGGCCAATTCTCATATCGGATTGGCCCTTTCTGATCCAATTTTTGGCTAGAGAACCGATCCAATATAGATCACGGCAGGATCGGCGGAAATCAGCCGAATTGGGACCAAAATCGGCTGATTTGGATCCAATTCTGGCGATTCAATCGCTGGAATGGGCCTTGCCATGGTGGGGATTTGGCAGATCTGGTGGGGTCTTCCCCGCCCGATAGAAAGATGCAGCGGTGGCTACCTCAGCCCTATTTTGGGGCCAAAATTGCCCCTAAAAGAGCTAGATCGGATCGGAATCCAAGCTAGCTCCTTATTTAGTAATTTTTTTGTATTTTAGGACCTTTTAAGGTTTAATCCAAACCAAGTCCAGATCAGTTTTTCTCCTAGATAATCGGCCCAGATCGGAGAGATCCAATCTGATACAGAACAGATCGGGACCCACCAATCCAGGTCCTGCTTCAGATACTGCAATCTTTACATCTCCCTACGTATTTCCAGCACAAAATATCAAAGTCCCACAAACCCAACATGTTGATCAGCAGAACTCACTAATTGTGGGCCCACGAGACCCAATAATTTCATCTCATTCAGCTAAGATGGGTAGAGAAGAGAGCTCCACACTGGCCACCTATCTTCGACCCCTCCACAGCCATTCCTCCGCTACTTCATTGATCAGCTGACTCAAAAGCTGATCACAACCCGGAAATGATTTCAGAAAGAGAATGATTGAGTAAATATGTAATTATGTATACATAAGTGACTCCAAGTAAATATGCAATTATAACCACAAGTGACTCTAATTTATACATTAATTAAAGTCACTTAACAACCACAAGTGCCTCCATGTATATATATAATTATTTCAAAAAAGAGAATGATCTCTGAAAGGACCCGAGTAAGATGACACAAACAAGAACATTAATACATCTCACATAATTGCTAGGAGAAGGAAACAATGTTGTATACAATCACTACTTAACAACTTGTTATGCTAAACACAAGAATTACCTCATAAAGTCCTCCTTTTACAGGAACACCAACTCTCTCTTCATCAACTGTATACAGTTCAGTTGGTTGAGAATTTGACGTGATGTCAGAAGCTATGCAAAAACTTTTCGGACCTTGACTGCATTCGGCATATTCCCTCCACCAGTATGAAAGTAGTTCTTCCTCTCTCTGTGTAAATCAGAAACAGCAATCAGAAAGCAATATTACAAGCTTAATAAGGGCATGTAGTAGACAACCAGAAAAATAAAGAAGCCACCAACCCGACCTTTAAATCAAAATGATCATGTTTCCTTTGTTTGGACCATCAATAGTCTGACCTAACTACCTTAGGCATTTGCTGAAGATGGAGACTCAAAATGGTGCCACGGTTGATACAAACACAACAAATAAAAGGATACAAATTCAAGAGGGCAAAAGAGATCACTACCATCTTAAAACTGTGTTACCACAGAAATTAGAAGATCTATTATCATGGTGAAATAATAAAGACAAGTGTAGCTGAAAGTCCCATATAATAAGAAAATATGAGCTTGCATCGAACTTCCATAACATTTCGACAAGGCTAAGACAGGAGGACAGAGGCAGTAGCTTTCTTGAAGCGATGTAGGGGAGGAAAGGCAAACAGCTAATGCACCACATACATGTTATATGTAAAAGGTGGCAGTTGCAGCACTAATCTCGTTAAGATAAGCAGAGGCAGAGGTTTTACTGTCTTTTCTACATTTTGTTAAATGGGATTTCTGGTTTAACAGGTGATTTTTTCTCACTCTGTACTTGTTCTGCCAAAAAATGAAACAGGTCCCAACATCATATAGACATTCATAAATACCTCGAAAAAATTGAAGCCGCATGTGACTAATTATTTTTATTTGAGAAATAAAAAGATCTTAAAAAAAGCAAGCATGACATCCAAAAAAGGAAAACTAATGCAATGATAAGATAATCTCAATTAAAACAGAAAGTTTCATTCTATTCCCTCAATTTGCAAAGTTTAGATGAATATAACACCTTCAAGAAATAAGCTTCCAGTGCAAGAGAGTCTCTCATGCTAAACCGGAAGTAATCACCTTTTCCCACCACCTCTGTTGGAGGAATCGAAGCCGCAAGCTCTGTTAGGATAAAGGATTGAACAAAGTTAGAGGCATGCAAAAAAGGACACATTTCAGACCTATTTCATATTTCCAAATCTTACATATTTAAGCGTGCTAGACAAACAAAGATTCAGCCAAATGTAACATGAGCAATCACAAGCACTTGTTTCCCATATAAAGTAACAATGGAAATATGAGTAGTAAATTAGCACATTTCCTCTCAGCAGAAAATCAAATAAGGTCTCTTTGAAAAATAAGTTTTCTACCTTCTCATTATATTAAACACATTCATTCTAGGGCTGTAAACAGGTTGGATTCAGTAGCGGAATCACCAGAATCCGATTCCGATTCCGATAAAGGTTAAAGGGTTCCGATTCCGATAATTTCGGAATCATTATGTTCTGATTTCGATCCGATTCTAATTCCGTTATCGGAATCAGAACTGAATCCGATAATTTTCGAAATACAAATTAAATTTTAATTTTTATTCAAAAATGAGTTAATAATTTACATATAATTACTAAAAGTTGATATAATCTCTTTAAAACTTTATTTTTATCATTTTATATATTTTATTTTATAATTTATTTTATTTTATTTTATTTATATATACTCATTTTTTATCCGATTCTGATAAGCTACCGGAATATCCGATTCCGATTCCAATAGCTTATAGGATACAAAAAGAAGTTCCAAACCCATTAATTTTTATCGAAATCAAATCGAAATATCGGAATATTGGATTCCGTTTACACCCTAATTCATTCACATATGGTTCAACTCAACTCTAGTCTTAATCCCAAAGTATTTGTGGTCATCCACATAAATTCTCTTTCTACACTCAAGTTGATTGTGAGTTACTTCTTCAAGATAATTAAGGTCTAGTTTGGTAATTGTATTGAACACCTCTATCACAGTCACTTGAAATTGAGTGATAGAAATCATCAATATTGAAACTCTTAGGACAAACAAAGCATGATATGCAATACAAGTGACCACTTGTATCAATTAAAATCATATCAAATTGCCCTCCTCCATGTTAAACGTAGGCATACCAAATCTTTTTTGCTACTATTATTTTGATATTTTCTACTTTTCTAACTAGAATTTTCTTTAATCTATGTTTAATATGTCAAACGTAGGTATACCAGCTCATTCTCCCTTTTTTTATTTATCTACAATTGCTGCTAACATTACATCTTCTCTACTATATTCAGTATATATTTTATATAATCTATTGTGTCCACAAATTCATCTTAACATTCTGATTTCAACCACACTTAATTTGAAAATATATTTTCCTTCATTTGAAAGCATTTTTCAGGTTGGGACCAACCCCTGGATCGGCCAAGGCTGATTCCAATCTAGATCAGATTGGAGAGACTGCTTGGCTGATCCAACAGAAACACCGGCCAAGCCAACCGATCTGTCCTCACAACCCTAGTTTTCACCTCAGCTGCCAACAGCTGTACCACCTTCCACACTGCTGGCTGCCACAGGTGCAGGAACGCCACCACACCCCTAGCCACCGTAAATATTGTCTTCCCCACTTTTTGGATGGGAAAGAGATACAGTTGGATCGCGCAGACCCAATAACTGTGGAAATGCTGGCCAATCCAACTTATCTGCACTCACAGCCTAGTTTCACCTCAGCCGCCCCCAGCTGTACCACTTTCCACATTGTTGGCTGCTGCAGATGAAGCTGGCCGATCCAACTTAAGTTTATTTGATGGTAGGTGATGTTCATTGAACTTGGAAAGATTTTTGATTAAGTCTTGGAGCTTATCTTAAAAATCTGTTCTATTGTTTTTTAAGGACAGATTTTGATGTTTTTATAATGTTTCAAGTGTTGATTTATGGTTTAGCTTATTTTTCATTGGTTTTAAGTATTTAATGGAGTTGGGTTGAGCATCTTTTTATTGAGTTTCCAGATTGGTAGTAATCTAGTTTATTATTTGTTTCAACTGTATTTTGATGTCAAATTGGACCACAACCATAGGGTCATTTGAATGATGCGTCATTTCATTGACAGTACAATGACATAAGATGCATAAAGTGAATATTTCTTCCCCCAATGTAAACTTTTTCACTAAGTTAAGAAAATTTCGGCATTATGATGACATGCCGGTCGTTTCCAAACTTAATGAAGTTTACGCATCCAATGATAACAAGTGTTGGCTTGCCACCTTGGAGGAAGAATCGCCGGCTACAGGAGCATGCCCACACCATCATCTAGATCAACCAACATTCCGGGGCAGACCCGGAGGAGCCATCCAAAAGTTGGAGTACCATGGAAGGGTGTTTCACTCCTTATTTTAGTTTAGCTTTCGCATTCTGATTTTTCTTGTTTGTTTTTTTAATCAAGGCTATTTAGGCATGTTCGAGTTCCATCGGCGTTCTTAATTGGCCTTTGATTTTCATGGGCTTGATGGGCCCGTCTTGAATGTTCCTTGGCCGAAAGGGCTTGCTGGAAATATGTTACTTTTCTAGGGCATCCTTGATTGGACCGGCTTAGAAGGCCACCCAGCTATGCCCTTGGTCCATCGGACCGTTTCCAAGGGGTGCCGGGCCATCACCTTCAAGCCGGCCCATGTAAACGGTGTTGTCCTTCTTCCTCTTTTGCTTCTGCAGTGGCTATTTTGGAGGCCTCTCTTTTTTTTTGCTGTGGTGATGTGATGTGTAGGCTTGGAATGGCGTAGCGCAAAGGGCAACCTGGTGACCTGTTTTGGGACTGCACAAGGAGAATTTTGGAACCTCTTTTGGTCTGCTCAAGAGGGCTATGAAACATGAGGGTTTAAGAAGTGCCACAAGAGGGCCGAAATATTTTTTTAATAAGAGCTGCAAAGGGGCTGAAATATGGCTTTAAGGTGGAGCCACAAAGGGGTTCTTTGGATAGAAGATTGAGAGCCCGCCCAGAGTAGACTTGACCCGTCGGACAGATTCCAAGAATCTCTGGATCATCACTCTCACCTAGGGCTCTAAGGGGTACCGCAAGGGGGCTATTATGATGGGCCAGCTAAGTGACTGTTTGGGAGGCTGAAATGGGATTGTCATAGAGGTCTGGTTGGGGGTCTTCGTGGTGTCTGAACAGGTGGCTGGAGGTGGACCTGTTTAAAGGTCTGGAAATGGGCTAGAATTGGCCTGATTAGGGACCTGTTTAAAGACCTTTAACATGGGCCGGCAGGGGGCTGGAGATGACCCAATTAAGGGGCCTGTGTAGGGATTTCTCAGCTGGGCCGACAATGAGCTAGAAGTAACCTAATTAGGGACCTGTTTGGGGGACTTACAGGTAGGCCGAACAGGTGACGATAAAGGAGGGTATGTGACCTGCTGAAAGGGTGCACAATGAGCCAAAATAGGTTCTATTTTTTAGGGTTTTAAGAAGCTGAAGAGAGAGACTGTTTGATGGGTCTGAAAATGACCTGTTCAGGGGGGAGTTTGGATAGGGTCGACCAGACCTTGAAGAGTTCCATTTGGGTTGCCGATGTCGATGAAGGCCAGTTAAGGCCATGTGAGGGGTTGAGAAGAGAAATTAAAAGAGGTAGGAAGATGCCCTCAAAGGGCTACATTACTAATATTAGTACTTCCTCCTACTCTCTTTTTTTGCTTCGGTTGTAATTGAAGATGTAGGATGATGCTGAATATCTCCCTCTCCAAAGGAGATTAGCGCCAAGAGGAAGCCGCAAGGGAATCTCCTTGCTATCCTCCTTCTTCTTATTCTTCTCATCTTTTCTTTGCAGCGGACAAGGGGGAAGCAGGCGCCGCAAGGGGGCAGCAAACCGGCAGCATGTCGGCGTCTTCAACAGGTGGTCTTGGCCTTGGCGCACCCTCCTCTCTTATAGGAGCAGGTGGGATATCAAGGGATAGCAGGGGAGTCAATGTAAGATGTCCTTTGGTTCCCCCCATGCTTCTGAATTGATCAAACTCCTTGAATTTCCACAGATTTTAATGTTTGACTAGTCTTTTGCTCTCTCCCGTATTGACCTGCCCTTTGGCTTTCCCCATGCCATCAATGGGTCCAGGCTGATGTGGCTGATGAGGTGGGTGGTGGGTCCAGCTGAGGTGGCAGCCGGTGAGGCCCCTTGACAAGGCCTGTTTGGCTGACCCCGGCCCAATTCCTCCTTCTAGTGGGCGGTGCACGGTTGGGCTATAGAGGGAGCAGAGAATTGTTTAGTTAAATAAGAATATGGGCTGGGCCAACTAAGTACATTCCAACAGGTCTGTTAGCGGCTTGATTCGACCCAATTAAGATTCGGTCCAAGCTGATTTGAGTCCAGCCCTCCTTTCAATTTGTTGCTTTTTTCTTTTGTAAAACAAGACGCCAACAGTAAACCATATCAACAAAGAGATGAAACAAAAGCGCACGAACTACCTACTGAAGATGTTGTTGTAAATTATCTCTTCTAGGAAGAGCACCCACTTGCTATGTAAGTGGAGGAGAAGGTAGGCAGAGCACCACCAGAGTTTGATCTTGAGAATCGTACATGGGTAAAAGAGAAACTTAAGAATGTTGAACTTGAAGATGAGCATATGCAAGAGGAAAACCTAACTACTCTATCTATAGTCCTAGCTTTAACTTCAGTTCCAATTCTGGCTCCAGTTTAAGCTCCAACCCCAGCTCCAACTTCTGTCCCAATTCCAATTGTAGCCCCAGTCTCACAACCACTTCCATGAGGACAAAGACCATGGCAAGCATATTAAGACATTTTTCACAATTGAAAAAGATATATCAACATGGCATGGAATTAAAAATTTTCTTCATCCCAAACAAAAAAACAGCAAAGAAGATAAGATTAAAAATTAGGCGAAGACATGTTAGTCCAATAGATAATACAAAAGCGGATTCGTCAGATGACGATGAAGAAAATTTTATTTCACCAACTCAATAGCAAAAGGCCGGAGGTTTAGGTGGAGGTAGAGGTGGAGGTGGTGAAGGAGAAAAAGAATCTTCCAGCATTGCACGCACCAGTGGGGCAGAGATCGATGATTTAGAAAAATGACAACATTCAAGTGGAATAAATCAACACTAGAATCAAGAGTTTGTATGCGACAGAAAATTATCAAAAACCCCTCAAGACTTCCAACCATATATTTAAACTATATCTTCGCCACACGACATTGTGCATGATTTTTCTCAAAAGACTGATTCTTTATTTTCATATGGATACAGGCCAATCATGAGAAGAAGTTATCAGTAGAATAACCAAGAGTATACAAAGAATGATGAAGATGAAGGTCAATTCTATAAATATTCATGAAAGCAAAGCATAACATTTTTACTACATATCAATAATGCATTTGTATTGTTTTACCTATGTTTAATAATCATTGCATTAAAATATATCTTTTTTGCTTAAACACTCTTAGTGATTTTTTATTTTTTAACAATTTTTAGATTTTTTTCCTATTATTAAAATTTTTCAATGATTTTTTCAAATTTTTTACAACAAAAAATATAAAATAATGGCCAATATGGATCGATTTTCTTCTCAAAAATTGACCACTTCCAACCGATTCAATCCTATTCAAATTGGTAGTCACTATTCCAATTCTGATTATGCCATTCTTAACTTCAACGAACCCTACCGAGGATGAGGAAACTACTTCGGTGACCTATAGAGCAAGTATAGTTTCTATGGCTGAAGCCCTAGCATACCCTTCATCGCCAACCAGATGATCACAGCCAAAACATCTACCATAACACCTATATAGGCTATACCAATCACCGCCAACCTCCCGAGTGGGCAAGGTGAAACCTCCATAGCAGTAGTTGGCTCTAGGGCCTCCAGAAAGGGAAATGGAGGCTAAGGCATCCTTCACCAAAGAAATCCTCTGGTAGGGCACCTCCCCCTTGCCAACCCTCCGTGACTATGGCTGCCCTCCAGAATTGCGGGAGCACCTCACTCCACAGTTTGTTAAACTTGCACCTTTATAAGATATAATGATATTCCAACAGATACAGGGCATTGAACGATAGTCTTGGACCTTATGCACATCACATAAATTTGAGCAAGTTAAGGAATGTCTCTGAACAAAAATTACCAAGCCATTTTTCCATCAAACAAAGTATCATACCCATTTCGAATGTTTACTATAAGATCTTTTTTCCCTTGTGATGGTCATCCCAAACCACCAATTTATCACCATTATTCGTCATGTTAAGCAATCTAACCTCACTGAAATCCCACCAATGGACGATTATGCGCAACGGTACTTGTTTTGCTTATAACAGTTGCTCAATTCTCTTTAAGCAGATCCCCCTTGACATGGTTGGTTGGTAGATCCATAAACAGTAGCGGATAAACCCAACAAAAATAAAAGGACGTAAGTAAGAAATATAGTAGGTAAGTGAACAGAAATGCATCGCGTTACTACTCACCTTTTCCTGCCAAGGGGACTTTACAGAAGTACCACCGGATGTCCTCCCCATCAGACGGGCTCCTCGTCCGTGAAAGATACTTCTCCCGAGCCTTGCAATGGTCGATCACATCCTCCAACCTAGCAATGTTGGAAGGTGTGTTCTTCAACAAATCCGGGGACGTCTCCTCTGCTTGAGGAGAACCCGAGGAGCACGACCCTGAAGGCCCAGATTTATCACTGCACATAATGGCGTCTTTCTCCTCATTACTTGACATCTACCTCTTAAACAAGTCCAACAAGATCGGTACGGAAGCAAGCTCGCTAGATAAGCCCAGCAAATGTCTGTTGATTACAAAGAGCAATTGTCAAAATAAAGCAATTAAGAAGCCAAATTCCCGGTCATACCAAAGAGTGTTAATCAGAGCTTTGAGTGAAACAAACCTCAGAGAACACGGAAGAAACCAAAAATATACACGAAGAGGTGAAGGATCAATTGAACCGCGATAATTGTTCAATAAGCACAGAGGAAAAAAATCGTACACATCACGTGACCTTAAAGCACTGGAAGTTGCGGAGGCCGCAGGAGTAGGAGATGCCTGGAGGTAGAAATGAAAGGAAGCTTGGCGGAGCACCAACAGCGGGCGGCGGGTGTCGTCTGCACGCGGCGGCTGGACTTTTAGGTACGATCGGGGAGGAGGAAGACCGGTAAGTAACAAGACCCGGAAGGAGGAGGAAGAGGAACTGCACTTCTCCGCCGGATTTCGGTGAGGGACCGAGGGCATACCTGTCCACGAGGCGAGGAAGCGTCCTGTTCGATGACGTGCCTTGCTCTCATTGCTGGGGCACATTACACCGCCAAAACAAAGCAACCGCCTGACATATCCTGGCTATGTTATCAAAAAATAAAAAGACATCCTAACTAGAACTCATGCCACCTGGCATGTTCTCCACGTCGCCTTGGAGATGACGTCGGATGAGCGAGTCTGCTCTGTCGTAACCCGAAATGACCAGATTCACTCGAGACTTTCATGTTATGTTAGAGTCTTGGTGTCTATTATTATAATAATGTTGTAATCAATTTTTATTTTTTAATATCTAATAAATTTGTTGTTGTCCAAAAAAAAGAACAAAAACCGAGAAGTGAGCAATAAATAACTCAATTAAAAAATCCATGATTTAGATGAGATGACTAGAGACTATAAGTCAATGAGTATAATTTGGGTCAGATCTTTTAAGATTAGAATCCGAACTTAATAAGTTAGTCTTGAATCCAAAAGAAGTTTTGGATAAGTTGGTAGATTTCGGATCTAGATCCAAACCTAAATTTGAAAAGAATTTTGAATCCGAATCAACCTGTTAGGTATCTCGGGTGAGCACCTTGAAAGTGATCACGACGAAGGTGAGGACGAGAAGGTGAATGTTGACAACAACAAGGAAAGAGGAGGAGTGGCAGTGAGTCTCAAGCTCTCAAAATAGAATGTTTTAATTTGCTCACCTCGATAGTACTACTCTGCTTCTCGAGCTCACATACGAGTTTACAGGAAACCCGAAGTCAAAAGGCGAATTAACACGAAAACTCACATTCGGGTTTTATCCAACAAACGGCGAGCCAGAAATCATCCCAGCATCATCTCAAGTTTGCCATTAAATGCTCAGACCGGCAAGGTTTCTCACACCTGGTTTGAACTTTCCGATTCTCTGTATCCATTTAGAACCTCTACTGAAGAGTGGTTATTCTATTTGATATTTTGTTTAAATAAAATAACTCTATATAGAATAAATATATTTATTAAAAAGGTGAAGTTTAAAAAGAGAATATTTTTGAATTACAGTAGGAAAAGAATAGTAAAAACCTGTTCAACAGAATTTTCATGTAAACTCAGAATATTTTTCTGATTCTCCAATCAATTCAATGAACCGACATCTACGTTAGCAACGTGATTCATTCTTAAATCATCTATTTTGTAAATTAATTTCATAAAAATAAATAAACTGAACCAAAATGATGAACTGAATATTGAACTATGTAATTCAATCTGTATGTTTTCTTATGAAAAAACTGATCGTATCTTAGGTGAAATTAGACCAATTATGTTATAGGTATATATGTTCTCTAAGCAAAACAGGCGGAAGCATACTTTCTAATGGGGTTTTCGCGGGGGGAGAACGATCTTAGGGTGTATTTGGATCCATGTAAAAGTTCTTACGATTGAAAATATCTTGCACGTAGCCATTTTTCCATGGAAAAGGAAAACCAAATATCCTATTTGGTATCCAGGAAAATGATTTTCATGAAAATATTTTTAACATTTTGATTATTTGTAAACTATTTCCAGGATATTTATTGTTTAACTTTTAGAAAGTATTTTATATATTATGACCAAAATTTTATTTCTTACAAATTCTTTTTCTTGAAACATGAGTTAATCATGTATTAGAAATATGTTTTAATAATAGTAAAAATCATAATATATTAGGTCGATGATCAAATTTTATAGATTTTTTAACTTACTTTGTAAACTATTCTGCTATGTTTTTGGCCTCTTCTACTAAAATTGTATTTAGTTGTAAATAAAAAATATAAAAAAATTTATATTATATAATTTAATAATAATAATTTAAATTAATTTTTTATTTAAATACATCATAAATAAAGATGCCTAGATAGTTTAGTATATAATTTTATATTTTAATTATACTTATTTTAATAATGTTTTTGTAAAAAATATTTAATTTAATTTATATTTATTTATTTTTATAAATATATACAGTTTATCATATATATAATAACTTATATTTTAACCTACTTTTTCTATTCAATAAAACTTTGTATATTAATATACATTTAAATTTTAAACAAAAATATTATTAAATATCTAATACTCCATTTGCAATATGCGTACGGTGAGACATATTGTTTTGCAAAATTTACTGTGCATCGGAAAACGGCATCCGCTTAAATTTTGCGGATGCCAAAATTCTAATTGCTGGATAGTCAAAATAAAATGTTTTACATTGACTTGATATTTACATGTAACCAAACAAACCTATGTAATGATTAATCGGAAAACATGCTGCGTACATCATATTTTAGGGTGAAACAAACATACCCTTAATAAAAGCAAACAAGAAGAAATGTTCTTCACACATGCAATGTCTGTATTAAGCACCTTTCTCCTTAGGAGATCATGGCAAACAAGCAAAAATCTCTCTCTGGTTTTAATTGAAAGATGACAGCTTAACAAAGACGCATGCTGTAGAAGCCTCGTCAGTGTGCATCACTAGCATGGCCTTGTCATAAAATACATATGTTGAACCTTCTTTTGGGAGTGTATTCATCCAAATGCTATCAAAAGAAAGTTCCAGTGGCGGACCTACGTAGTCTTTAGTGGGGTCATGTAACCCCACTAAACTTTTAAAAAATCATTAAAAATTTAAGAATCTTTATCAAAAATAACATAGATTAAAAGATTTTATTAAGGTGTGATGCTACTAAAATTTTAGAGTGAACCTACTTTATAAAAGAACTTGAATTTTAAGATATTATAAAGATGTGATCTCAATAAAATTTTGGAATGACCCCGCTAAATTATAATTTTTGATCCGCCATTGAAAGAAACTAGCCCATCTGAGTTTTGATCAAGTCTCTCTCTCTCTCTCTCTCTCTCTCTCTCTCTCTCTCTATATATATATATATATATATATATATATATGTGTGTGTGTGTGTGTGTGTGTGTATTTATATCGTTTACACAACAACACTTTTTCTGGTCTCATATGTCAAATATAGTTGTACCTCATGTTCTAAATTGTATTCACAAAGTGTTTGATTGTACAATAAATTTTTATATATTTTTATGAAAAAAATTATATTGAAATAAAGTGTAAACTAATCAATGTCATAAAATTATCATATTTGAAAAAAAAATGATAACAAAAAAGAGTAAATACTATATATGACTAAATAAGGTGGGAGACTACAAGATAAAAAAAGAGGTGACATTCTTTTGTTCAAGAGAGAAAACTCTGTAAATACATAAAATTGTAATGGTTGCCAAACGCTTTTTTAACCAGTTTTGTTACAAAAACCTAACTCCTAAGTGTTGTGACATTATTAACCATCTCTATCATTAATAACTTTAAAATTTATATTAATACAAACCATCACAATGTATTTTGCTATTGACATCAATTTTAAACATTGTAGTACAAACTCGTTGTTAATTATTTGGTTTCACAACAAATCTTTATACATTTTCATGACAAAAAATTGTATTAAAGCAAAGTGTAAGTTAATCAATGACATAAAATTATTATATTTGGGGAGAAGTGATAACAGAAAAGAGTGAGTCATGTAAAACCAAAAGAAGTGGGAGATCATTAGATAAAAAAGTGGATCTTACTTTTTTTGTCTAAATAGGAACTCTCTTTAAGAACATAAATTTACAATGATTGTCAAACACCTATTTAACAAATTTTATTATAAAAACATAAAAATATAATAGAAACTCAATTTATCATGCAACCAAACATCTCCTAAATGTCCACATGTAAGACTTTTGTTATTGATACTCTATGGTATAAAAATATCAATATTAAAATTGGTTTAAAATCATGTTTAACACTCTAACCAAATAATTGCATTATTTCAAGATAGATATGACATCCCTTGTAATTTGTCACTTTTATTTTGACCTTTTGTTTTACCCTTGTCTGACTTGATTTTGTTTTCTTTTACATTGTGATGCGAAATAATATTGCATTTTCTTACTTGAAACAATTCTGTTAAGGTTCTTTTTAATGACTAATCATTCGAAACATTCATTTTATAAGGTTCAATAAATAGTAGTAAATCAATGAGGATAATGTTAAGTGGCTGTGCATAAATCAACTCAACTCACCTCAATTCAACATGTACTTAATTAGCACTAAATTGTTTGTGGTTGGATTGTCTCTCTGCGAAGATTTTGAGCTATTTATTTGAATAGGTTTAAATCTTCTAATTAATCAACCTCCAAGTTGACATAGGTTTATCCTCTTTCCTCTCCACTATCTTCATATTCTCCACATTTCAAATCGAAGATTTCAAAGTCTTATATTTAACATGTGTCAAGCCATCTCAGTTCTCTCCTCCTCTCAACTTGTCTTTAATTAACGCTAGCTACTACTACCTTTTTTTTGTCCTAATACACTTACACAATGTCTTAACTAATTTACTCTGTCCATGGGCCCATTGAGATACTCTCTCTGAAGCCTATTTTAGAAGTATTTCATCACCCAACACATACTAGTACGTAACAATTGTGAACCTTGTCACTAAGCAGTGTTAGTTTCCTTTTAACACCTTACTAAATGTTCAATTATACATGACTAGTGTCGCTGATCTTCATGTATTTCGTCTACTTTGATCATGAGGAAAAACATTCTCATCAAGTCCTCCATTCTGTTGGACAATTGAACTAAGATAAATGAAATGAGTAATTTGAGATAATACCCAAGCTAACTCTTTCTTACCTCCTTGGTTATTAACCAACCATTATGTTCCTTAAATTCTGTCTTAGTTCTTAGCATGAAACCTTTAGACCTTACTTGGTGCAAGTTTTATTTGGAGGTAATCCTAGTTTATCCCCAAATTTTAGATAAACCAAGATTGTTCACAAATTAAATTGTTCCAAATAGGCCTTTGAGTTTTAAATGTCCTTCAAAAGTTATAGCTTTCTATTAGCTATTTCTAGCCTCATCTGTTGATAGAATATTATCTACGAGCATTATGCACCATCTAATATTCTCCTACATATATGTGTGTACGTGTATATATCTTTTGTTAATTTATCTATGATTAATGCAAAAAGATAAATGACTTATCCGAGCTAGATCCTCGATGTAGAATAAATTGAATTTAGAAAATCTCTATTTTTCCCTCCACCCATATGAAACAACATCATACATGCTTCTAACATTCTTATATACATCTTCAAACTGCAATACAATTTTTCAAGAAGATTTCTCAAGTCCGCTGCCTACGTTATAGGAGGTAGAATTTTCTCAAAACTTGTTTTAAGAAAAAGTGTGTTACTTTTGTCGGTAAAATATTTACTGTGTTTGTTTTGAAAATAAAATTTAATAATAATTTTAGAGAAACCTGACAGTGAGATACGAAGGGTAGGGTTCCATGAAATTCTGCAGAAAGAAGACGCCAAAGGATGGTTACTCGCTAGATGCCCGTAGAACAGAAGGGTGAAGTGTCGGGTGACTAACTACAACTCATATTTAAGTGAAGTTTGTCTTTACAAAACGATCAATTTTGCCTACAAAAACTCTAAACTCATTAAATAACCACCAATTAAGCGGCATCAACCGTGTGTTTGGATTTGTCTCGGTCAACAGTCATCATGCTTTTGATAAACTTCTCTACGGCTAGGATCCGTAGGGCATCCCTTCTCAAGGTGCAGAGATGAATATCCAGATTGATCAAGGCATTATAAACATATATATTGCATCAGAAACTCAATTTCTCTGTTCCAATTCACAACTCCTGAAGAAAATCCAAGCAACACGCAATCAGATAGCATCAGCTTCAAACTTTCGTTTATATACAAAAACGAACCAAATCGAATCTAAGTCCAAGGCTTGGCGTTTCTGTATGGTGGATAAGCCTCGCCGCCGCTATGTACAAACCATGTTGTTTTAACTCGAATCAACGTTGCTACTTTTTTCGATCAGTTGCAGAGTCCAGCAGTGCAAGATACTCGTGTATGGCCTCGCCCTCTTCTGCAACCTCAATATCATAATCAGCCAAGCTATCCCCAGTTAGCTGATCCGCAATCTCTCTCTCCATCTCCTCGTCCCTATCTTCCACACCAACAGTTCCAGCACCATCCTCTTTGCTCTCATCGTGCGCCTCACCCGTCCTGGATGAGCTGCCTTCATCAGGCAGATCGTTCACTCTTGATGGGGTGTTGTCAGCTAGACTTGAGTCTGTGGATGCCGAAGCAGTAAGGATGTTTATTGCCTCCTCTCTGGTAAACGATCGGCCCAAAGCTTCAATCACTGCCCAATAAAAAGAAAATGTTCCGGACAGCTTTAAGTGAAAAAGGGAAATCAAGATATATAACTGGATTCTGGGAAATCATTAATGATCTCCAAGTGTATGTCTATGGGAAATGTTGCCCTCTCGGGATATAGCTAATACAACAAAGTTGATGACCTGTCTACGTTGATGGTACCTCTTGATCTGTTGAAGCCCATAGCCACCAGTTCCTCGATATCCTTATGCCTTGATGTGACGTCTGCTCGCTGCCTCCGCTTCTCAACTCGCACCTGCAAAAGACGTGTGGTGCATTTTCTCATTCTCTGAAGCAACCTACAAAATGGACAATGTGCTCGCCAGAAGAAATCTAGGAACCTGAAGTCTAGAATTGCTTTCGGGGTTGGTTAAATCATCCAATGCTTTCTGGGTGTCATTTTCATTCACTCGAAGTGCCTCTGCGGCAAGGTCCCTCTCGAAACTTGAAACAATATTGTGATGTCAGTTAAATATGATGCAATAAATAAGAAATTGTCGAAGAACCATAGAAGGAAACTCATTTTGTCAGTTTAACTGCTCAGAGAAAGTCAAATCAACTCAGATGACAACAAGGCATTCAAAAGCTGGCTTTCTACAACTTAGTTAATTACAATATTGGCAATCCCATACCAAGGACAAAAGGGCTCAGGTACATATATGATATATCTAGTTAAATAGCATTAAAAGAAAGCATTTAAAAAAGAATATTTTCTAGACAAATTTTTCCTCCAATGAAGATCACTTGACTCCACCAAGGCTGGTCCCAATCCCGAACGAGAACAAAAGTCACATCTCATAATATCGATTCAAATAATACAAACGTTCAGATATACTCACATTACGATATGTTACACCAGAACCCGAGTGTGGCAAAAAATATACCAAGGGTAAAAGTGTTCTCCACATGCAACATATCACATAAACACCCTAATGCAGTATTAAATAAATAATAGTTCTTATATCAAGGACGGGTGTAGATGAAAAAGTTAATACACTGGGTGTGGATGAAAAAGTTAATACACTGGGGAAGCAATAAATAAATTCTATAGCAAATTTTAAAAAATAGACAATATTATAAAAAATTAGAAAGAAAAAATTGAAAGAATGATAAGAAATAGTACTTTGCATACTAGATTTCTTAAAAGAAATTCATGGAATTTGTTGATGCGTGTATCTAAGAAACCAAGTGGATAAAAAAGAAATGTAAAAAATATAACAAAAACCAGGTTATAAACTATGATGCAGAAAGAAATAAAAATAAGATAGATATCATTGTTGAATGTTGATATAACATTGAAGGAAGCAAAAATTTTAATAAAAAGAGAAGGGTACACCTTTCTTTCTCCATCATTTATGGCCTCCACCTTTATCCTCGTTCTCTAGATTCTCTTGGATACTCCACTAAAAGGTGTTTGTCATAATTGACTAGTATACAAATGAAAATAATAAATAAGTCATATGAGAAAAATCATAGACAATGTCATGTGCTGGACATAGGGGTGCAAACGAACCAATACACTTGACAAGTAGCTCAAGTTTGGCTCGATAAAAACTCGACTCGACTCATTTATTATGTTAGATGAACAGACTTGAGCATAAAATAAAACTCGACTCATTAAACGAGCCAAACTGGAACAGACTCCTACTCGGCTCAATAAGCTCGCGAGTAGCTCGATTAAATATTATATTATATATTTATTTTTAAAAATTAAATTATTTGTATTAATAATTATATATTATCACTTAAATATATTAAATAATTCAAAATTTGAGTTTAAACTTAAATTGAGTTTCATAAATGAGCTAAATCTAGAATTTCACAAATGAATTGATTTTATGTTTTATAAACGAGTTTGTATATAACTTAAGTTTGAATGTGAATTGAATTTTAGTTTAGCTACTACTCGAGTTCGAGCTCGACTCGGCTCGATTAATAAACAAATCAAGCTTGAACAAGGGTTCAACATACTCGTTAAAACTCGAGCTCGAACTCGAACTCGTGTAAAATAAACAACCCGAGCTTGAACACCATACTACTCGGCTCGGTTCGGCTCGGCTCGTTTGCACCCCTATGGACATGTAGTTGGAATATATGGTTGGAAAACCTGAGGGAGATATGGATAATTTGTTGTCTCGTACTGACAAAAAACTAATGATACCATCACTAACTTCTCCCATTAGAATGTTGTCTTTATCTCAAATCATCAACTTTTACACCACTGATGCGTGCACTAGTAGAAAATCCTCCTCTTCCATCACCACCTTCACTTGAATCCCCAACATTTTGCTATTAGGTAGAAAAAATAAACTCTTCCTTGTCATCATTTGAGAAATGTGCATAGATACTATCTAATAGACCGACAGGTCCTCAATTGATTTCCAATTTTTTTCTTTACTTCCTAAACTTGTGATGAAGAACTCACAATCCCCATGTCACTTTGATATACCTTTTTCAATTGTGAAAAAGTGTAAATTTAGTTGTCATAGTCGTTGTCTTTATCTTGGTGGGAGTTGGTTGTGAAGCTAAAGCTACAATTGAGGCTGAAGTTGTGGAAGGAGATGAAGTAGTAGAGACTTCCTTTTGTATACTCAGCTTCAGCATGAACATCATCAAATTCTCCTTCAACCTATATACAATCCTCAAGATCGAACTATGGTAATGCTTTGCCCGCCTTCTCCTCCACCCACGCAACAAGTGGGTGCTCCTCTTGAAAGAGGCAATCCACATCAACATCTTCAGTTGGTGGTTCATATGCTTGCCTCGACTCTTTATTCATATGGACCACCTGCAAATCTTACAAATCTTTAGTCTAAAATTTTTTAGCAATTTTTGATGTTTCTCAATCCTCAGTTACATGTCGAAGTAGTGGAACACAAGTTTCTGTAACATGCTAGATGTTAGCATAATCCTTCTCTTCATGTAAATAAAATTAAATGTACTATAATTCCTCTTGCATTAGGAGACACTTGCTCTCTGACTCAAAATCCAAATGATAATTGTAACAAGTGGATTCCATCCACTTCTTATGTTCACTTGCACTCACCACTCAATTGTAAAAATATATCACTAGAACATGATGTTACTATCACAATAGAGTTTGTATGTCATAAAATAAAATGAAGTTTGTTTTAATTTTCAACATTACAAAAGAAACCTTATCAAGTGAATATCTCAAATCTGAATCCGAGTATACTTCAGTTCTCATTCTATAAGATTGTATCTGAAAATTGAGAGTCACCAAATTATTAGACTATTAGTGCTCTAAGGGAAAAAAATTCGATAAAGGTAACTTTCTCACTTACTTCTAACTCAACTTCACGTTTGTCCTGTTGAATTCTTGAGAGCCATTGTACTACCAACAAAGTACCTCTCAATTGCATACTTGTTCTCCATATTGCATTCGGAGGTTTAAAAAAATATCATGCAATCATCATATATGGCATGAGAACATACATGTATGCGTCAAGTAATAAATAAATTATTGATGACAAGAATCATACATAATGAAAAAAAAGATCTTTCAGGAGACTTTACCCCCAGTTATCTCTCATAAGTGATGCTATCCCCTTGACCCCCGCGACTCTACCGCACAAGTCAATCTATGATTCTTGAGTGCCCATTTATAATAGTGTAAATATATTAATATATTTCACTATCACTTATACTATCACGTACATATATTATAAACATATGCTATATATTTAAATTCTATAAAGATCTCTTTTAACTCTCTTCTCTTTCACACACATGCACATATCAAGTTTATCAAGATTAATTGTTTCCCAAAATAAATATATACCTACACACATAATTACATAAATAAAATCATATTTAAATATATGAACACATAAACATACACATTCAATTATAACATATAAATATAATTATATTTATGTATATATATATATATTTGTATGTATACATAAATATATATAATACTAACATCTAATTGTATATATGATATTGTATATGTATATACTCATGTATATACATGTATATATAAACATCCAATGTTACCGCCTTGACTGCTTAGGTGACGCCTAAGCGGCCGCCATGTCACCTAGGGCTCTAGGCGGAATTGACTCCTTTCAACGTTTTAGGCACCTTGTCATCTTGACAACTATGCTCTAAGCTCCCTTCTCACTCTAAGAAATATCTAGTGTTAAACTAGTATATTTTCTCTATGTAAAGAACTTCAAGATTACTCATTTTTCATTTTGTTTCAAGATTTCTTAGAAATCAATTTTCATTTAATTATGTTACTAATCTCTTTTTTAAGTGTTATATTTTTTTAAGTTTTCTTCAACACGTTTCTCCAAGTTGTGACACTCAAACTTTCAGCACGACCCAAAATGATCGGGTTTGGCTACATTGCAACTTAATTAGCATGGCGGAAAGAAAATTTCAATGTAAGTATTGTAAACAAAATAATGTACAGGAGCATTTATCAGCTGAAACATCACCTCGCCAGCATGAAGGACAACGTCATCCCGTGTATACGGACTCAACCCAAGGTAAGAGACCAATTCCGTAGATAAGAATTTCAAAGAGCAAATTGCGTTGCAAGCTTGGGTGAACGATTGAAAAAGATTAGGCAAACCAAAGGTCAATCCAAAAGATCGAAAATGAGTACAGGGAGAACTCAACGACATACCTATAGTCGATGAATTACATATTCCTCCTTCGGTGGGAAAAAAAAGAAGACCAAACAATCTTCTCGCCAAGGTAAGAAATCTAAAGGTAAAAATATATTGATCCTTTGGAATTTGCATATGAAGAAACAGTTGATGAAACGCGAAAAGACATGCTTGAGCCAAACATCAGAGTTTAATACCAGGTATCGGAAGATTCGACATCCAAGAGTAGCAGTGGAGAGTTCGATAATGGTGGAACAACAGTCCCAATCACCTGTAAAACTGAGGCAAAATTACAACCTCAACTAATGCAATTCACGAGATAGTAGTACACGCCACCCAAGATGAAGACCATCATGCTTGAACACAAGGAGGAGAATACACGCAATGAGATAGACGTCAACACTGGGAAGCGTTGTCATACGAAGAGGTTCAGTCATCTCAAGACTCTTGGTTTCCTAGTTATGACCAAGAGAGTTATGAGATGACTCAAACAAATTATAGATCTATGCCGGACACTTTCACCTATGGAAGTTATGATGGATCTTGGGGATCTTACTCTAAAGCAATAAAAAGTATGAATATCTTAAATCAATTATTTAAAAAAATAAAAATATGATGAAATTGTTAATCATAAGATTAAAGCAAATTAGATGAAGTAGATATTATTTATAGAAGTACTATGTAATTATGAGATTCTATTATAAGACCTGCAATATTATATGATAGTAAATGTTAGATAATAAAAAATAAACATGCTTATAAAATAAGTGTTACTGAAATAAGAATGCTAAAATGGATGAGTGATCATACTAGATTAGATAGAATAAAAAATGAATATATTAGAGAATGTAAGAGTAGTGACAATTGTAGACATATTGAAAGAATGAAGACTGAGATGATTTGGATATATCAAACATAGACGTAAGGAAGTTTCAATTAGAAAAGTAGAAAATATTAAAATAGCATAAACAAAAAATGTGGTAGACCTGTGTTAACTTGAAAGATGATAATTCCATGTGATTTGAATGATTTAAGTATCTCCGGAGAAATAACTCAAAATTAGCGTGTGGGGAGAAAGAGAATACATAGGGCTGAGTCCAAATAATTTGGAATTAAGGCTAAAGTTGAGTTGAGTTGAAGATCACTTTATTCTATCCTCTTCAAATATACTAGCAAATGGCAAGTGAAATAAGAACATATATTGTCATCTCTTCCTTTGTATGTTCTGCAATGGGATAGTACCAAAGAAGCTCCACATTTCTTGTATAGTAAAAGAAACAAAATGTTTATCTAGTTAAGGCACCACAGACCTCTTAGACATTCATGCTGATGTCCCATGTAACAAATAAATGGCTAATTTACACTCGCTTTTTTGAACAGAATAACAATCATCCTCTGGATTTCTTCATTGGTATCCATGTCATCCTGGATACGTTTGTAACAACTGTCCATTGACAATTCATATCAGCAACCTGACCTGAGGTATGCATGAGGAAATACTAGAATCTCTCTTGCAAAAATGAAGAGTTTTGGTTAATAGTCAATGGGAAAATAAATTCAATATTAGTAATCCTTAAAATCTATGTTATCTGAGGCACTCGCCTCAGCCGCCTAGGCGCTGAGGCGAGGCGAGGCAAGGCAAAAATGCCTCACCTCGGTAGATCTCACCTCGCCTGGGGGTCCGGACCCAATGAAAGCCGGATCTAGTAGCTTAAATCCTCTTTTCCCACCCCGGGAACCCCAAATCCCAGTCTTCCACCCGAGGATCCGATATCTTGATACATTGTAGGTCCTAGAAGTGAGTTTTTTATTTTTTTAGTTCTTCAAAAGTTTCAATGTTATATATATATATGTTTTTTGAGAAGTCCTTAAATAAAAAAAACCTCACCTCGAGCGCCTCAGGCACCCGCCTCAAGCACCTGAGGCTAGGCGATGCCCCTCTCGCCTCGGGCGCCTCTCGCTTCTGACTACATAACTTGAAATAGATTTATTCTTCTGTTATTATATCAGAAGGGTGTGGATCTTCAAACTTTACAATAGACATATTCGATAAATTTAATTGTTTTTAACAGGAAACAGAGATGTCTCCATTTCCATCGTGGTTTACTTCTTCCATAGCAATAAAACTAGCAGTTCAACACACTGGTCCCACTCACAACCGACCTTTCTTGTCACAAGCCAAATAAAAGCTTTAGTCTTCAGTGGAGCTGCAACTTTTTAAATGCTAGTGTAGTGTGAGAAACAAACTGAGTCAAGATATGTTATCAATGCAAAAAAAATCATGTGAATGTAAGAATTCTCTGTTACATTATCTTTTAATGATCATTGATTTAAATCCTGTCTGATCCCATGCTGTAACCTCCAAGGACATTGAATGAGTATCAATAAGGACACAGTGTGCATACAAGGAATGTGAGGCCTAGAAAGTAATCAGATCTGCTTAATTGTGTTGTTATCCAGACACTAACCATGCCAAGCGTGCACACATGCACTCTCATTTTACTGGAGCATGCACATTGTTTGTAAGTCAAAATTACCTTGCATCACAGATTCACAATAATACTCATGATCCAAGCATACATATGGTACTACTACTACCTGATAAAAGAAAGTTACAATCTGTAAATAGTAGGGCAGGTCCAATCCTAAATCTGTTTCCAAAATGGAATTACCATTTCTTCGACCATCGATCAAAGATGAGGACTATAATTCAGGTTATATCCACCCTTCAGGAAACATATAAAGAAGTCTAATCAAAATTATTCCAAAGATCATAGATGCTTACAAATATCTATAACAAATTACAAACATCATCCATGGTTTCTTATGTAGTCAGATCACTTCATGGCCACTGGATCTTCTTCCATATTGTATGCATTTATTATATATCAAAGATAATAGATATATAAAGATAACTGCTTCAAATCATCTAGAACAGTTTACCATGTCGATGAACCTTTCTTACCCAATTGATTCCAGTTCATTCAATTGTTGGAGACTGACAGGCTTCTTAAGTGGTGTCATTCCGTATTTTTTCTGTTCACTGAAGAACATTTCAACCTTTAGCCAAAGCAACAGAGAAAAGAAGAGAGAAACAACATGAAACATCTTGGAAATAAAACTCTCACTGTATATCAGCCTGTCTCTGTAGATTCTCCTGTCTCCTGCGAATTTTTTTTTCTCTTTCCTCCTCAAGTAAATCCACAGCACTCTGGACATCTTGACTTGTCATCCTTAATGCCCTCTTTGCTGCTCTTTCTTTATAGCCCATGCCCATTAACAATGACAAAGAATCATCAGGCACCTGAAGCTGAGAAAAGAAACAAAGAATATTATTGAGATTCAGAAACAGGATAAGGTTTGAACAAGCAGCACAACTTCTAAACCAAATCTCAAGAGACCTGTGTATATCTAGCTTTTGCAGAGGCTAATGATACCCGAGACTCCTCTATATGTCCACTGTGATAAGCCACAACTCCTTCCAAGAGTTCAAGCCTCAGGTATCTACAGATAATGCCAAATGAGAAACAGTAAAAGATAATGGCAACCACAAACATCAAAAAAGAAATGCATCTGAGTCGCAAGGATAGAATGAATTTTACATTGCAGCCTCTGTGTGTCGTCCAGATTGAAGAAGCCGCATGCGAGTGGAATCTTTACCATGAGACCGTGCAAATCCTTGTCTTGCTTTTGCAAGACGTAGTCCAGCCATTGATAACCAAGAGATATCACGCATCATAAAGTAGCACCAAACAATATCTATCTCAAGTATGGGCACATTGTCAATCATCTGGTGGTACAAAAGAGAACAGGAATTTTCAACAATTGTTATATTTATGAAATAAGTTTCTCATAAAGATGTGAGGTCTTGTGCATTTACCTCTATAACCTTGGGATTGCAGAGAGAAAAAGTTTCCTGCAAGGGAAAAAAGGTTAGAACCACATATTGCACATAATTGAGTGTTTTAATAACAAAAAATGAATTTTCAATCAGTTCATTCCGGGTCATCAAGGAAATGAAAAAATTCAGTAACTATGGAGTACTTAGTACACATTTGCATTAGGATCCATAAAAGATATAAAGTTCATGTCCCTTACTGGAAGACATAAAATCACAAAGTTCATGTGACTAAGTGAACAATGTAAAGAATCATCATCACCAACCTCTGCCATAGCCAGCACATATAGCGCCTCTCTGTACTTCTTCAGCTTCATGAGCTTCTTACCGTTTGCATGGAGCATGAGCCCCATCATTATCGCCCTGAAAGTGGAAGAAATATGCTCAATCCAAACCATAGTCAACGATGGACAAAAGGTCCATACAAGAAGCAAAACCAACGTAACACAGTCAGTACCTTTGATCAGTCTCGGTACCGAGCACAACTTTCTCTCCAGCCTGGTTCTCGAGCTCTATGCTATAATCCTCCACTGGTAAAACTCCATCCGCGTGCCTCTGTGATAATTTCTCTGCCGCAGCACTGTCAAAAGTCTTTAACGTTTCAGCTACAAAGTCATCGTGTAAGTGTTTAGCAGCACTTGTTTACTGGCCTTCAAGACCAGACGTACAAACAAAAACCATCCCAACCGAGTCCAACGTATATACACGTTGGTTCTAGAAAACTTGAGGGTCAACTTTTTTTCAGTTATCCCTAAAAGAGGCGAAAATAGAAGACGACGACCAGAAATTCGATGTGGAGTCACGTAGATCAGTGAGAAATTAGAAGAGAATAAATGATTCGCGTAGGCCTCGCTGAAGCAGTTCAACCAGAAAACCTAAGTTTATGTTTTAATAAAGGTTGCGACAGAACGAGAAGTAGAATAATTACATGCCCGCGAGCTTGCATCACTACGAAGGGTGAAGAAACCGAGAAAAAAGACAATCCCAGTGAACTTCCGGAAAGAGTAAAAAATATAACCGAATCCTCGCGAGCCGACGCGATCGCTCGGCCTCGAAGGCCTCCTCCTTGGCCGCCACGGCCGCTGCTTCCGCCGCCCGGTTTCGCTCCTCGGCGGGGGCAGCAGCGGAAGCGAGAATCTTGGCGTTGTCCTTCAGGCCGAGCTGGTGGAGGGTTTTACCCCGCTCGCACTGCCCGTTCACATCGTCGCGCAGGACTTTCCCGGAGCTGATGAGGTTGATGCAGTCCGGGACGTGCCGCCCACCGGACCGCCGGGAGATCTCCTCCCTGAGCGTGGCGAGCGTCCACGTCTCTAGTGCGACGCCCTCCAGCGTGCCGCACCAGAGCCCCGCCACCCGCAGCTTCGCCGTCGCCGATTTCTCCGCCGTCTCCATCGCCGAAGGTCGAGCAAGAGGGAGGAGGGGAAGCAAGGTCGGCTTTATTAACCCGCCTTCGAGTTCTTCCTCTCTCTCTTTGTTTCCAACAAGCTATTATTTAGGCGATGTTTTTAATTTTTAACCATATCCATTGACATTAATCAATATTAATTAAGATTAATTACTTAAGTAAATAATACTTTAGGTAAATTGCTAGTCTACTACAAATCTGAATAGAAACATAGGAAGAGCATTAGCTTGTCGTGAAGATGACTGATGCCACCACAGTATATAGCTAGGAGATGACAAAAAACATTTAATAAGTTAAGAGTTTAAATTTTAAAGAATTCTAAATTTAAACTTAACTGGTTAGATGCTGCCTCAAAAGTCCAAATGGGTAACCTTCGTATCACCCATTAATCCGACTGATTCAGATTGTTTTTGTTTTTGGTTTAGTCTGGAAATCAGAACCCTTATTTATGTTTGACCTCTCACCTGTTGGTAAATTTATATATTTAATTTGATTAAGATGTTTATATGTTAATCAACTCATGGGTTTTTAAAGATATATAATATATGCTGTTTCTATCCACTACCAATGATTGCAATTAAATCATACAATTTAGACTTAAGAAATTTATTAATATATTAGAGGTACACTTCATCAATGGTTTGCTTGAAGTAAGGTCGGAGACATGTTCAGCCAAATTAAATGGAACTTTAGCCATTGCATCACCCATCTCTCTTCTGATATTGTCTGGAACTAATTAGTTATCTGCCAATTGCTTATTCTGATTCTTTGCTATTAATTTTCTTGAACACTTCATCACCATGACTCATGTCATTTTCCCAACTTAAGTGAACCAACCATCAAATTTTAGTCTATTGATCATGAATCATACCAAATAGCATGTTACTCCGAGCAATATATATAAATGAATCATAGTTCACCAAAACGAATTATGTATAACCGGATGCTAACCATAATGATGTATTTTTTTTTCACAAATAAGGTCAGTTTAAGAACAAATTTTTAAAAAAATCAATCTAACTCAAGGCTGCCTCTTAAACCGGTGAAAAGTGTATATGCAACATTTATATGAGTTCAGTTCCTTTGAATTTGAGTTGATGAATCAGGTAATATACCACTTTTTGTGTTCTATATCCCAACAAATTAAGAAGCAAACTACATATATTATAAGTTGAATACTTGAATTACATACTGGATTGGCGAAAGTTTTTTTTATTTTTTTTTATTTTCATCTCATTTATAATGTTCGTGACTTCAATATATATATATATATTGCAAATATGCATGTGCAGTACTTTAACAGTTATATCTTATTAATTGGAGAAGTACTATAATCATACTCCTAGACTTTCAAAAGTTTCTCCATTAGATATAGAAATAATAAAATACACATCTCATTAATGTTAACATAATATCAAAAACTTTTTAAGAAAGATTGGAACCGAGATCTGGATTGGGACCTTAATTAATTATTTGATTCTTCCTCTCAAGTATTTTAGGTGCTATTAAATTTAGCTGGGAAGTTTTTTAAAAATTTTTAAGCACTTTTATCTCTCTAACTCTATAATATGGTATGTCCATAAAATATTGATGCAGCAGAAGCGATGATTCCTATGAGTTCCTTTAAAATCTATCTCAATCGGAACCGAACGACGAAAATCGAAAATCGATCAAATCGGGTTCGAATGTACTTGATAGGGATTCATATAATCTCATGGAGAGGAAGGAGATGAGCTTCTCAAGTTCTTCAAACCGTTCAAATGTTCAGTCTCCAACGATATCCACACGAACTTCATCCACAACAGGTTCTCTCTTCACGCCTACTTTAAGAACTGCTCCCGAATGGAGCTCCATCGCTCATGAACGCCTTCTAGAGAGAGAATGAGATAGGGAGGAAGCTGAGAACGTGGTTAACACCTTTGGCTTAATAGGGTTTGGCTAAAACAATTAATATTTATAAAGAATTTTAGAAGTTTTTATAAAAATCTAAAATCTCCATAAATTAAGCCATTGCCCTTGTACTTATGGATAAATCCTTATGTGTGTGACCCACTAAGCCCAATAGCCTATTTGGTTGAAACCTAAATAAAATAGAATAATTCTATTTGATTTAATTAAATCTGTTATTCGATAACAGAGTAATCGACTTACCGATCATGAAGGGTACAAGCCACATCCTATGATCTCAAATGACTATGGAGATAATCTCATCTCCATTGAGCCTTTCCATCATCAGTTACCGTATGGATATAAACACCCATCCATCTAATGTCCCAATCGGAAAGGAGTACGGCATCGACTGTCAACTCCTTAGTATACCGACACTATAAGATCTTGTACTCGGAATTAGATCAATTGGAAAACTCTTTTTTTTTCAATCATCTTATCTACCCTAGTCAGAGATTTGGAGTACTATCCCATAGAACATTCACTCTCATTTATTGAGAGTGGACGATCCCTTGTTGTCTGCTCAATTACCTTCATTGGGTTTTCTTTATACCCAATCCATCGCTACAATAGACCATCTAAATGGTGATCCATAAGTCAATAGTCAAAGCACAAGTTTCACTCAACAATGCATCTTTGGCTACTCAAGTCAAATGTCCAACCATGTAATTGTGATGATAGAAAACCCTAATTGACAGTTCGGTAAGATACCATTCAGGATTTCTTATTCGGTCAGTTCAGTGAACTCATTCAATTAATGAGCACATGTATGTATATCTAAGTGTCTCCACACTAATGACCAATGAGATCAGTCATCCTCATCACATGAGAAGATATCACATACGCTAGTCTATCTAGATCTATGATGTCCCGTCTCAAGTATTCTATGACTAAGAACATTTAGATCAAATACCTCTAGATGATCAATCTCATTATCATGATCTCATCATGATTTAATCATCATTGCATTTGATCAAGAACTTCATTATGATATTTGCATCTAATAAGAGCTTATAATAAAGATTTGTCTAATTACTTGAATGAGATATATCTAGAAATGTCGAATCATATCATATATGATTAACTTGTAGGGCATATATTTCTATCAATCTCCCACTTGCACTAAAGTCAATCACCCATCTGGCAGATCTGTATCAGCTCAAGGTGAAGCTCAAACACTCTTTGAGTAACTTCTTCAGTTAGTAGATCTGCAATGTTATTAGCGATAGATACTCTATCTTTAATTAAATCTCTATAAGTTGTAATATCTCTAATTTTATGATATTGCCACAGAAGTTTTAAACTTCTGATGAGACATCGACTCTACCCCATTGGTACACTTTTAGAGAAAATTAGGACAACCCTATATTTAAGATGTAGATAAAAATCTCCATCTAGACTACTTCTCAAGTAGTGTGCAACCACTATATAAACTTATTTACATATGATGTAGAATTTACAGTGTTCTATCGTATAGAACTCTTCCAACTCATCGCATCACCATTATTTTGACTTAATATAAAACTTATTTGATTAAAAGCTTGTATTTGTAAAACTACAAAACTTCAAGTCTTATCCTCCAGTGTATAGAGATATATTCTTAGTGCTTCTCAAGTACCAAATGATATATCTCTAAACTATCCAGTGACTCTCACCAGGATCTTCCTAATAAATGCTCATAACACTTGGTGCATTTATCACATCATGTACGTAACATCACATTAATAATATACCCTATGATAAAGACATAAAAGCTTTATTAATGTGATCTCTTTATCTCTCAAGAAGTCTTCAAAGACATCACTTTAAAGAGATAAACTCCACAACACATAGGTAAGAAACCTATCTTTGAGTTTATCATATCAAACCCTTTGACTATGGTGACTACGTACATTAACTGAGCATTGTTTTTAGACTTATCTCTATAGATCTCAAAACCCAAATTATCTTTGGAAGATTAATTTGATAGCTAAGTTCACTTATGATAACATATTTACTTCATTTTTAATGAGTAATTCGTCATCCACATAAAATGTCAAGAAAGTAACAGTACTCCCACTTATCTTGTTGAATACACAAGACTCTCATTCGTTCTTAACGAAGTCATAATATTTAATCTCATTAAATCTTACATACAATTTATGAGAAGTTTTACTTCAGTTCATAAATGTACTTAATACACACTCTTCTTAGGTGTTATTGGGACTTGATTCCCTATAGTTGTATCATATACACATTCCTCAAAATACCTTAGAGAAACACTATCTTAACATCCAATTAACTTATCTTATAATCATAGTGTGTAACAATCAAAATCTGAATGGATTAATTCATGGAATAGGTAAAAGATCTCATCATAGTCAATCATTTGACTTCGATGATATCCTTTTCAACTATTCTCACCTTTGAAGGTCTCTACTTTCTAATCCACTCCAATCTATTCTTTAGTAATCCATTTATTCCTTATGGATACTATACCCTTAGTTGAATTTATCAAGTTCTAAACTTGATTAGAATAGATAAAGTTTATATCGGATTTTATTGTCTCTTCTCATTTATGAATCAATATCTCATATTGGTTCTATATAAATGTTAGGATCAATATTCTTTTTATCTTATGTCTCATTTCATCTATCAGAGATATGCCCTACATATCTCTTAGGTTGAATGGACACAAGAATAGATCTATAAGTTGTCAATGTGTAGTTATTAACTAACACCTTAATAGAAATGTCATTGGGTTGTAGGACTAGAACATCTTTCATATATACCTTGCTCCCACTATCTTTCTTAAGAAGGAACTTTTTCTCTAGAAATATAGTGAGCTGAGCAACACATATCCTTATTCATAAGGGTCGTATATTTAATATTCATAAGTTTTCTTAGGATATCTCATAAGCCAACACTTCATAGTCTTATATTCCAACTAATAAAGGCTATATTGGTTCACTATGTCGAACATTTCGAAACTTTAACTTGCTTAAGGTCAAGTTTTAACCCCCTTTTCCATATCCTATATGGATTAATCAGAATAGACTTAGAAGGTAGCAATTTAAAATAAAGTGGTTATAAAGAGTACTTAGCCAAAAGTAGACAAAGAGAAATTTTGTAAAACTTGTCATTGTCCATATTATGTCTTACATAATACGGCTTCTCATTTTAACCACTCAATTAAGATAAAATGTGTAAAGAGGTGTCCTTTAAAATTAGATTCTATTATTCTTCAATTATGTGTGAATTATGTATTAAAGTATTCCCCTCTTTGATCTTATCAAAAAGTTTTAACACTTTTTTCATTAGTATCTCTACTTCATTCTTAATCTCAGATAATTTCTCAAATCATGGGGCTCGTAGCCCCCTCTTATAGGTGGACGGGGGAGTGTGGTTCTCCTCAATCGGTCGACTAAAGAGACTCAAAAGTCCCTCTCACAAATCATGAGGTTTGTAGCCCCCTCTTGTGAGGAGGACTACAACAGTCTCCTTAGTTGCAACTAAGGAGATCCATGAGATGCGGACCCACCATATGGGGTGGGACCCATAGTGGTGATGGAGCTCTATTCAGAAAAAGTTCAAAGTCCGGTGCGAAGGGAGAACATGTTGATGAAGTACATGTGGTCCAGATATATCGTATTTCAATATAAGGATGTTCAAATTTCCCAATAATTTATCTAACACTCATCGATTCAAGAAAAATGTATGATATTCAACCCAAAGAATAAAGAAGGAATCGGCTATGGCCAACATATGAAATTGGTTGATGCTTTAGGTTAGATCAAGAACACCAACAATATTTTTTCATTGATGGACGCCATAGTGGAGTAGATTGGGGAAGACAATGTGGTTTAGTTTATGATTGACAATAAACTCTCTGATAAGGTGGTAGGGAAGAGATTGATGGAGAAGAGACAACATCTCTTTTAGGTACCATGCGCAACACACTCCATTAAGGGTGAGCACGGTTCGGTTTGGTCCAGTTTGGACCTTTTTTTTTTCCAAACCGAACCAAACTGAGTCAACCCCTCAAACTGAACGAAACCAAACCGATTTCAATTCGGTTTGGTTCAATTTAAACCAAAAATATATAAAAATATGTTAATTAAATTTTTTACATATATTTATAATGGTTTTTTAGTTAAAAATAATCAAAATAAATGTTATTTTATTATAAAAGTTATAAAAAATTTATTTTTAATAATATTATAATAGGTTTTATATACTTTTTAATTAAATTGATTTAAATGGTTTGGTTTGGTTTAAATCGGTTTGGATGACTTCTAAATCAAACCAAATCGAAAGGGGTTCAAATCGAACCGAATCGAACCAAACAGGCCAGTTTGGTTTGGTTTTTCGGTTTGAACCATTTAATGCTCACCCCTATGGAATGCGGGGTCATGACCCGAGTTACGACCCCACCCCGACCTGGTTGGTTTTGGGGCCGACCAACCCGGTTCCGACCTCAAGACCCTGATCCCATAATTAATATTTTATTATTATTTTTGGTGACCCTGGCCGACCCCGTCCCAACCCGGGTCGCGGGTCGGTTTGGGGCCAAACCGACCTGGTCCCGACTCCCGACCCCACCTTCCTTGCTCACCCCCACACTCCATTGACCTCATGTTAGATGATATAGGCATGGAGGCTACAATTTCTACACTTGTGAGGTAGGCACAATACTTCTTTCATTTATTCACATCCTCATCTACAGCACATCATGAGGGAGTATAGTGCAGGGCATGATCTTATGAGGCATGGCCCTATCAGGTTTGCCACAAACTTCATTGCGTTGGAGAGTTTACATCGGCACAGGCATGCACTAGTTAGGTTCACCCAGTCCGAGGAGTATTATCAGTATACGGTAGACAACCTGCATAGAAGGAGGAACGCTTGGAGATTCTTGTCAAGGTTGAACGGCAAATCACAAACAATGGATTTTGAGAGATGATTGCTTATTACTTGGCAATCATTGAGCCATTGGTAATTGTCTTGATATTAGTGTGGGCACCTGAAATGGGCCGAAACTCTTTGCCCTCTTGGTGACTTGGTGGATGGTGTTAGTGATTGTGGTTACTAGGAACCAAAGGCTCCAAAGTAGAAAATAAAAAAATTGAAACAGGAATAAAAAAATGATAGACGTACCTTCGGAAGCTGGAAGATTGTAAGGTTACAACTTCTCCTCTCTCGGTTGGCCGAAAGAAGATAGCTTTAATCAGTTCCTTTTCTTTAATCTGGTTGAAGCTTCACCTCGGCCGGATCAACCTAAGAGTGTCCACAAAAGACATAGAAACAAATGAAAATATCATTAGTTCTAGAGAAAACATAGCATTTTGTTCAAATTTTAACATAAACATGCAAGAGGAAAAGAAACTAACCGAATTGAGACTACATCTCAACCCCTATTTGAAAGGTTTAAAGATGTATGAAAATGCATAGAGAAAATTTAGAGAGAGTATATATAATATAGAGAACATGTAAAGAAGTAGAGAGAGAAAGTGTACAAAGTAGGGAGTATAGAAATTATAAGAGAGTATAGAAATTATAGAGAGAGAATATATGAAGTAGAGAGAGAAAGTGTATAGAATATAGAGAGAGAAAGTGTAGAGAAAGTAGAAAGAAAAAGTGTAAAGAAAGTAGGGAGAGCAAGTGTAAAGAAAGTAGAGATAGTGTAGAGAGAAGAAAGAAAATTTTATAGAGGGTAAGAGAGTGTAAAGAGAGTAGAGAGAGAGAGAGAGTATATAGAAAGTAAAGATAAAGTGAAAAGAGAAAATATAAATAAATAGTAGGAGGAGACATTTATAAAAAGTAGAAGGAGAATTTGCAAAGAGAGTATAAATAGAAAGTGTGTAGAAAGAGAGAAAGTGTAGAGGGAGTAAGAGAGAAAGTGTAGAGAATAGAAAGAAAAAAATGTAGAGAGAGAAAATGTATAGGAAATGTATAAAGTGAAAGATCTCAAATATTTGTAAATGAATGACTTTGATGTTTAAATTTGTCAAATTTATGAAACAAACTATATAAATTAATAGATAATACATAGTCCAATGGACTTTTTAGGCCCAATTGACTTTCTTGGGCTTAGACCGTGCTACCCAAACCTAACAAGTTTACTTGGGCTTGAGCCTGACCCATTTAGCTAACAGGTTTAATTGGGCTAGGGCTCCATCCCGTTTACACCCCTAACTGTGGCTTCGATCTTATACATTTTTTTTCATGAAATTCCAAATTTAGTAAGTTTAAATCGTATATATATATATATATCAAATGCTTCCACCGGTGATCTGTCCACGTCCCCCCTTTCCACTAAATAAGTGTATATTTAAATTGAGAGCAGCTCAACCATTTGTTCCCTTGCACGTGAATGAATGAGCACAGGAAGCCAAGATGCTATTCTAGTTCAACTGGTGAGGAACAGTACAATATCAAAAATGCAATATTGAGATCAATGTTGTTTCAATAGTGTCATGTTCATGATTATATTAGGTTGGGCCTTTGCACACATACATACCTGGTATACTTAAATTAACTCAGTGCTCCTAAATTTTTTATTTCTTTAAATGCAATATCGAGATCAATTCTATTTCAATGGTGTCTTGTTCATATTTATAACTTCAACTGTTTTCATTCTGATCGGGTGTAAGAGACTTTGAAAAGCCAGGTATTTAATCACCCAAGTTAGTAAATGAATGTTCTAGTAGCACTTGAAAGGAGCATCTTGTTGAATCTAGCAACCCCAAGACCAGCTTTTAGAAAAATATTGGAAAAGGGTACCGAATATTGTAGTGATATACTGATATATGCAAAAAAAAAAATATTCAAAAGGATACCCTCTAGTATCTTGCTCCAGTCAACGGGACCCCCAAAGTCTGGCTAGGAGAATACATCTTTTATAAGATAATATTACCTAACCACACCATGAGATGCAAGCAGACGAGCTCATATCTATTTAGTTAGTTGGCAATATATATATAATCATGGATTTTCTTTCTTGTCTTTTTCTTTTTTTTTGTTCACGAGTGGCCCAGTGGCCCTAGCTCCCGTCACGCCGCGGGTGGCGAGGGATCGAGTGCTGTTCGATCCCCACTCATCACCCCCCCTCGGGGTGCCCGACTGACGCTGCCGGGAGGCATCGAACCCCCGCCCTGCGCCCCCAAGCACAGGGACGTTGCCAGAGGCATGCTCGACCGGCAATTTTCTTTCTTGTCAGCCGACTGTGGATCCACTGGCTGGCACAGTTGAGGCTATAATATTTATGTAAAGGTTCTTTGGATGTATCCACCAAAGTTGGAGGGTGTGTTTCAAAATCTGAAATCCTAACTTATCTATCTCATATATATTTTGCTAAGCTTGCTACGACTACAAAGAAGTCGGATTCGCTAACTATATTATTTATCTTTTATTTTAATTTCGATAAGAGTAAAGTGATTCAGATTTTGATTCCAATTAAATTAAATCGGCATAACATTTTGATTTCTTTCCTTTTTTCGATTCATTATGAGATTTGGAACGATCCCATATTTTATAAAATCTATAATACGTGTTAATTTTTATCAAAAATAACCAATAAATCTTGTTTTACCATTCGTTTTTTGATATAATATATTTTTTATATTTTATTTAAACTTTTTATCATATATATACATCATATTTTTTTAACAATTTATGTATCTTTTATTTATCATGATATTAATTTATGTATAATTTTTATCCAAATAAAAACACAAATGCAAATTTGACTATTGTGATTTTGATCTTTGATAATTAATTTTAGTAACTTAAAGAATATAAAAATATGTTCCGTTTATTTCGTCGGAATCTGATCGTAATATCTAAATCTGATTCCATTTGCTTGGAACCATCCTCACCGGTTGCTGCTCAACACCTACTACATTCTACACGCGAGAGATCGAGAGAGAGAGAGAGAGAGAGAGGACCATGAACGTCCAGTCGAAAAGCCAGCAATTTTTATCTCCTGGGTCCTGAGGAACAGAGAGGTCGGGTTAACAGGGGTCACCATCTTCAACGGAAGGCCGGGACCGGAGTCATCTCTCGCCGTGAAACCCAGGCTTGAGACGAGGAACTTGAGACGATAATGGTGTATTACAGGTGTTGATAAGGATGGTGCGCTGTGTTCCTTTTTCTTCTTATCTGTACTCGGACGGAAGAAAAGTTCTGCCGAGCACGGGACCTCGCAGCAGGTCACGGAGAAGGAAAGTCACGGCTGCACCGACCTCTACCAACCATGTCGGCAGAATCCTCGACCCACTCCAGCACCCGGCGGCGGCTCGCCGTTATCCGGAGGAGGTGCAGCTGAAGAGCAGCGGTGGCAGGGTAGGAAGTCGCGGCGGCGGCGGCCGTGGTACACGGACAAGGTGCCACCTTTTGGGAAAAACACTTGTCCCCGTCTCTGGAGCTTCCGAAGTCCGGAGGAGGCGGCAGCCGCTCCGTGAAACAAATGGTGGACATCTTTAGCATTTAAAGGTTTGGCTTTATCCTGTAAATTCTCGTCTAGCGGAAGAAAATGCATCATTCTTTGCCGGATTCTTCCGAAGAGTATTGAGCTGGAGGCGAAGTTTCGTGCTTCCGCGTATCCAGCTCTCCGTTTTTCCTTGAATTTCGTCGGTGAGTTTCATCTCGGTGCCTCTTGAGGATTACTGGATGTTTTATAGGAGTGTGAAGAGGATGTTCCCACTTGCTTGTGTTTTAAATTGGGTGTATCAGATTCTCGGTGGGAGAGCCTTGACCTACTCGGTAGATGCCGCCTTCGGTTTTCTTGTTGTTCTTTGCGTAGACTGGAAGCCAGGATCTATCATCACCTGCTTTGCTGCTTGCCTGTGTGGGAGCAAATTATGCTGCTCCACTTCTTTCTTATCGAATGGAATGATCTTGTTGGTAACTTCAACTTCACTGCTTCCTAGATTGCCTTGAAGGAAAAGAGATTCTCAAGTGCTCGTAACTTCTTCTTTTTTTCTCTTTAAGTTGATGAGAAAAAAATGGGCACCTGGAAAGTGATCCTCCTTTCTCACCATCGACCGGAACCAACAAATATGTGCATTTCCTTTCATGTATATGATGAAAGAAATTTATGCTCTTTCGTGCATCTTATGAGGCGCCCTTGTACATCGTACCTTCCGCTTTATATTTGGTCTTGTGTTGTGGTTTCACTAGTTGCGCCGAGCTCCCTGCTTATGTTGTTTCTCCGATCAGGCTGTGCTGTCATCTGGGGTCTCTGCCATGGGTGCTTGGCTTCCTTTGCTTCTCTTCCTTCGTTTCCTTGCTCTTAAGCTTACTAACGGAGTCCAAGATGCAACCGTTATAGTCAGAGGATCAGCGACAATAGCTGAAACCGGAGACAGTTTCGTGTGTGCAACTCTTGATTGGTGGCCGCCTGAAAAATGCAACTACAATCAATGCCCTTGGGGACGGGCATCTGTACTAAACTTGGTAGGATACTTTTATGTCCTCTAAAACGTGTATCATTCTGTTGCAATTCTGTAGATCCTAATGTATGTCTGCTGTATCTCAGGACTTGCACAATCCTATTCTAGCCAAAGCCATTCAAGGTATTGGATCTTGGGTTTTACTCTTCCTGTTCTGGGGCAGCCACTGTAGTGTAATGACTGATGGAGTTGTAAATTTGTAATGACTGAGACATTGTATTATGGGTTGCTGCATATGGAGTGTACTTTTCCCCACAGTGCATATAAAATATGCTTTGTGTACAATATAGACAGGGAATCATTCTTTGTTCTCTGTCCTGGTATCTCTTCTCAAATTATGCACCAGTGTCTATTTTATATCATTCTGTGTAAAACATAATGCACGTGTATATTGCTCCGCACTTGAAATAAGTTTATCTATGACAAAACATGGGTACGTGTGTATTGCTTCCGTACTTAAATAAGTTTATCTATCTTTTCTGTATGAGTTGATACAGAAGAACTGAATATTTATCAGTGCAATGACATTATGCATACGAGAGGGTACTCTGCCCCGTTTAAGTTGTACTAGATAAGATCTTTGAATTTATGCTACATAACAGAGCATTTGAATAACTATTTACGTGAACATGTTTCATGATGCTATACGACAACTCTTGTGATAGTTGTCTCTTCAAGGGCACATGCACCACTCCGCTTGTGATAGTTTGCTATGCACTACGCATGTTTTCCCAGATCTACCGCAGATGAGGACGCGTAAGTGAATCACTTTATTCTTGTCCATTATTTTTGATAGAAAACTACATTATTACGTACAAACAGGTCACTGTTAGCTCATATTCTGTACCAGAAATTGTCATCGTCAAGCAGAAAGCCTTTCCTCTTGTTAGCACCCATTTTACTACCGTTTACTGCAGAAATCACTGGGAATATTGGGTTTGTGCCCATTCAAGTTAGACCCAAAATGTGCCTTTTTTTGTGATAGGACATGTGGAAACACTTGGCATTATGTCTGCTAAGCATAAAATGGTTCTCTGATGTTATTGGTGGCAGAATTTTGAGAAAAATATTTTGTTCCATTTATCTGTATGCGAGTTGGTGGGATCACTGCTTTTGACTCTACCCATATTTTGTAGCTTTCAGCCCTCTAAGGATAAGAATCGGTGGCTCTTTGCAAGATCAAGTTGTTTACGAGGAGCCAAAAATGGCCTATGCATGCCACCCATTTAAAAAGATGGCTGGTGGCCTGTTTGGTTTCTCAAAAGGATGCTTGAGCATGGCTAGATGGGATGAGCTCAATCGTCTATTTCAAAACACAGGGTAAGTTAAGCTGTCGGCAAAATAACTGTTTTTATATTTTCATACTTCATATAAGTCATATGACTTTCATCCTTGAATGCTCCTATATTGGTCAATCTATACAGGTTTGGTGCACCTTTATATTTGAATGAATAATTGGATATAATGCACATATTGCATGGCATAAAGGAGTTACAGATGAATGTTTTGCGGTCATTTTTACATATTTAATGTTAGCTTAATTATGTATGAGGATTTGAGACCCTTGTAGTGTAGGAAAATGGTAAACCTGAGAGAAGTCATAGGCTGAAAGATGCCTCTCTGAAGTTGGTCTTGTAGACATTCTGGCAATCTCCTCGATTCCTTGGTCCTCCAGTCTTGTAAACATTGTTTAAGCACATGAGATTGGCAGCATTTTGAGTACTGAAGAAAATTCAAGAGAGTCTTGTAAACATTGTTTAAGCACATGAGATTGGCAGCATTTTGAGTACTGAAGAAAATTCAAGACAAACTGAAGGTTACAGAACCAGAAGTGTTACCTACTTCAGGGAAGGAGATGCATCTGGAATTCTCTCATTTAAGCTGTATATAAGTTCCTAAATTTATGAACAAAAAATAACTAGCTTATTGGCACCAAGCCCTTTGTTCTCGAGAGTATGTAAGGCTATTCCTTTGCGGGCTAAAAGATGGTTTTGATGCTGCTTCATCACAAAAATGGACTTGTTGGAGTTATCATCATGTCAATGTCTTGTGACATAGGGAATTTAAAATGTTAGTTAGTCTGAAAATTAGATTACATTCAGATAGATCAGTTAATTGTTCTCTTCATCAGTTGAAGACAGACAGCATAAATATGTGAATAGATGAAAAAGAAAATTAGAATTCAACAGAAGGGACATAGATTTAAGGTTATTATAGAATATGGCAACTTTCTTTTTGGGCATGGCTGTAACTTGTAAGCTATGTTCCATTCCGTAGAATTGTAGATCTGTAGACCCATGAGAAAATGGTTACCTCATATTCTTCATCATGTATTCAGGATGCCACTTCAATCTGTTTTATCTTGCCCCTGCTGTTCTGCCTGGATATCCATTGTTCTGTTGTATCTATTCAGACTTTTATTATGACTTTTTCATTTAATCATCCACGGGAGCAAGGACCAGAATGCTTTGCCGCTTTCCATAGATTGGGTCTTCATTTTTGTGTTTGCAGAATTCATATCTAACAGCTGCAGTTGCATTTCATGACTTATTGTGGTACTGATTACAGGGCTGTTGTTACATTTGGCCTAAATGCACTACAAGGAAGGTATCAAATCAAGCGAGGTGTCTGGGGAGGTCCTTGGAACTCAAGTAACGCACGTAGTTTTATAAAATATACTATCTCCAGGGGATACCATGTTGATTCTTGGGAATTTGGTAAGTTGCATCAGGATCCTCATTTTCTGGATCTCTATAATGATTGATGACTCTTACATGTCAACATATGCAATATGTCATGATATCAGGAAATGAATTGAGTGGTCAAGGCGTTGGTGCAAGTGTCAAAGTTGAACTATATGCAAAAGACTTAAATCATCTTAAAACAATTATTGATGAGATATATGAGAAAGCTGCACGACCTCTGGTGCTGGCACCAGGAGGATTTTATGATCGACAATGGTACACTCGACTTCTTCAGGCTTCAGGATCAGGTGTTGTGAATGTCGTGACACATCATATATACAATCTTGGTGCAGGTGAGCTTCCTGTTCTAGATCTGAGTTTGATCATATGTTTTACATATCTCAACATTTCTCATTGTCATTATGCATTAAACTATGGCTATCAATTTGTGAATTGCCCCAAAATCCTGTGTTAATGAGATTTCATATGTTCTCATTATATTATTTTGGTTGCACGCAAACACCCATTTCAGTTGAGCTGTTGAGCTAAAGCAAGCACATGAGGGTGATGCGGGATGAGAACAAGGTTGCCATCTATATAGGTGCAAACAGGCCCTGAGATTGTCACCAAGCTGCTGAAATAACTTTGATCAGACTGAAAATGGGTGAACCGAGTTTGAACCATGCTGAAATCAATGGCACCGAGCTGAAAACCCACTGAACCAGTCAAAAGGGCACTGAACCAGCCCGAACTAAGTTGAATTGGGCCTAAACCGCCCTAAGCCAGCCTGAACCAGGTATCTGAGCACTAAACTGGCCCTGAACTGGCTTTAAACCACCTGAACCTTCCCAGTTTGGGGCCTGAACCGGCTGACTGTATGTGCAGGCCGGCTCGACCGGTCACTCGAACCAGCTGATCACTGAGCTGGTTGGTTCGTAACCTCACCTGGGTATCGTGGCAGCTTCTGGATAGATCCGGCAGTGGGTTCATGGAGTTGTGCCTGACAGCATGAGATGCACAGGCTGGGAGAAGACCAGCGGGTCCAGTGGGCGAAGGAGGGGGATCGTGGCCATTTACTGGTGGCTCTCGAGTGAAGGGAAATGTGGCGGTCCCAGGGCACTCCTGAGAGCGCATGAAGATGTGCATGAGCGGCAAGTTGCCACAGGCCTGGACAGTTGGGCATCTTCGTTGCACTCATTTGTCTACAGTGCCTCCATTGCCTTCCAGACAGCAGGGTGCAGCAAATGGCATGGTCAACGTCTTCACACGGACAGGGGATGCTGAGAAGGGTTGTGGAGCCTTCCGGCATTGCCTTCCCTGATCTTCTCCTTCTTCACCTCCAACGCCGTTGTCTGGAAAGAAACAGAGCGGGGGCAGTGGCAAGTGGTGAAGGGGAGGCAGATCCAGCAATGGTAGTGGGGCTCTCACACAGGTGGATGAAAGCTGGAATGGGACGACAAGGGCGGAGGTGATAGTGGAAGTGGTGTTATGATGGAGGAGGGAGCCGCAAAGATTCCATTTGATCCAGAATGGGAAGGCAGTGAGGTATCCATGGGTGATAGGGTTCCGGAAGAGGAAAACGATGCAGTGGAAAAAGAAGAGGGATGCAGAGATAGAGAGGCGACATAGTGGAAGTCTCTGATGGATTGAGAGGGGAGGGAGTCCAAGACAGTGATGTTGCGAGAAGTTGGAAGTTGGTTTGATGGTCACTGCGAGGAAGAAGAACAGTAACCAAGAGGGTGAATAGGGGGTTCCGGAGGCTAAGCAGGAGAGCAGTACCAGGATGCCCCCAGAGGTGAATAAGATTCGCCAGACCTTGTCCGGAGGTGAGGGAAGATGCATGACATGATCCAGTGGTGGAGTTCTACCTATCGGAGAGGAAGGTGGTGGGGCACCAAACCATTGGAGGATTGCCCCATGGTCCAAATCCTTCGCGTCGGTGTTGGGGAGGAAGCCACATAACCAGGAGGAGAGAGAGAGAGAGAGAGAGAGAGCAGGAACCAGATCTTCTATTCCTTCATCTGCCAAATCGCTACAGTAAGGCCTTATATAACCCTACATGGGGAATTACAAAAAGGATCGCGTAAAGTTCTAAATTTCAATTAACGCCTAAATATCAAAGAAAATATAAAATTTTCAGAAAATTAAACCTATATCTACTAATTATCTACTATAGAATTTCTCGATGTTTCCAAACTCGAATGGCCACATCCTCGACTTTTTCGTCCATGGGATCCAATCTGGTCCTCATCAAAGGGCCTTTTTGACATAGAATGCTCTCCTTCCTGCTTGATGATACTCATTGTGTGTAAATATTCAAATATGTAATACAATCTACCATTTTATTGAAGTTTCTAAGGAAAAAGTGAAAAATAAAAAGAAACATGAAACAACGAATTGGGTGAAGAAAAGGGAAATGTGGAAAGACAGAATAATAGAATAGAAAGAGAGAGAGAAATGAAGCACCACAGAGTAGATATGTCCTAGACACTTGAACAAGTAGACAGACTAGCATATTGATGAATATAAACTTACTGGTAAGCTGCAATGATATCCGACCTAGCATTAGAATAAAATATACATATTGATTCTACACCTTTTTTACGTCACACAAATATTGTCCATCAGTGCATTGATTAAGACATATTCTACCTACCAATGCATCCTTGTTCAAAGATGGCTTTTCTTTAATCTATTAATTCTTTGATGCCCTTACTCCTTAGAACCCTTTCCATGTTACCCCAAGGGAGTTCTCTAAAGTGAACTTCAGAAGAAAATGATGCATCTTTTCTCCCATTCATTTTTTTCTTCATGTAACATGTTTGTAAGTAATCTAGTGCCAGAATTATCCTGTAGTATGCACTTGTGCTATGATAAATAGGTAACAGGTTCACAGGCACAAGAAACGGATCAGGTTAAGGCAAATAGCAAGAGCTTAAATCATTTTCATCTCAGTTTAATTGCGAATACCTGTGGTCCACGGCAATTCAATTACCTATTTGTTAAGTGTGCATTGTCTAAAGAATGTATGCATAACAGAATAATGTGTACGTTAATTATCTCCTGAAACGTTGTTACAACTTCTTACTTTTTAATGTCCATATGTCTCATGTAAAGTAAAACATGAAATCATGTTCTACTTGTCAGTTTATTATAATGTAATATTAGTTATTAATGCAAATAAAATTACCCTTTCGGTTCATATACCAATGTTGGTACCTTAAATAAATGGCATTTTAATCCTACCCTTCTTGGAATTGACCCTTTTTTGACCAACCACAGAGAAGCTTAGAATGTATCATAAATTCCTATATTCTTTTGCTCTCTTTGGGCTTCACGGTGGATGGTTATTCAGAAGTGGATCTATATTTCAGGTAATGATCCTCGTCTGGTAAATAGGATCACTGATCCAAGTTATTTAAGTCGGATAGCTAACACATTCAGAGATCTCCAACTTGTGCTACAAAGGCATGGGCCTTGGGCTTCTGCATGGGTGAGCGAGTCTGGTGGTGCATACAACAGTGGTGGCCATCTTGTATCTGATACTTTTATAGACAGCTTCTGGTTAGCAGTTTCTCTCTCTTTTATACACCGGCTGACTACTTCAGCCACTTACAGCATTACTAGTCCCTTCACATTATACCAGGTACCTGGATCAGCTTGGTTTGGCTGCAAAGTATAGCACAAAAGCCTATTGTAGGCAGACTCTTATTGGTGGCAATTATGGTCTCCTGGACGTCAAATCTTTCATACCAAATCCAGACTACTACAGGTTATTATATCTTTCTTTACCTCTGAAGTTGAACTATTGATAGTATCTTAATATAAAAAGAGGGAACTCAGGTCCTGGAACTTCGAAGAAATCAGAAGTGTGAGAAATTATTTAAGTTGTCTTTTTTACCTGCAGTGCGCTGCTATGGCATCGGCTTATGGGTAAGAGAGTTCTTGGCATTGCCATCAGTGGATCACCATTTTTACGCGCCTATGCCCATTGTGCAAAGCACAGAGTATGGGTTCTCTCCTCCCACTGGTAGAATTAGAGTGTTGATTATCTTATATATGCATCTTTTTGATTGATTTCGTTGCACTGCTCTTGATGTAACTAGTTTATGTTATTCACTAAAATTAAATTTTTGTTTCTTTTGTCTTCAGTTTGTTGCAATAGACACATCTGTACAGATTCAGATTAAACTATTTTTTCTGTAAAATAGTTTGTTAAGTCATCCTTAGTGTTAATTTAGCTTGAACTGTGTATCTTCAGGTTTGATAGCTTAACCTATATGGGAATTCAGTGAGATAGAAGATAGACATTAAGGGCCAGTTTGGTACCCGATTATTTAAGGGATAAACCTAGTTTATCCCCTAAATTTTGGGAATAAATCAGGTTTATCCCCAAGTTAATCCTGTACCAAACATCCCCTAAGAGTAGTTTCTGATACGAACTACACGGTACTAGAACTACTTTCCCTTCTCTTCTTGGGGTTTTGCAATTAAGCGACTGTCAGAAATAAATGATAATATTTGCTAAACTAGCAGTGCATTTGCACAAAGAGCAAGTTGAATATTAACCGCTCGCATTTAAAGTATTAGGTGAAAAACCACAAAATGGTTTATCTGTACATATTTGGCATTCTCAATGAGATATTCGCAACTCAACTCAACTTTAGTGTTAGTTGGAGGCGGCCACATAGATGCTCTTTCTTCACTCACGTCAATTTTGAGTTACTTCTTCAGGGATATTTAAATCATTCAAATCTTATTGAAGGAGAACATTCCTTATATCTTTGGCTGTCAGCCCATGGGGAGACAAAACGGATAAATCTAAAATTACCTCTCTTTCTCTGGAATGGGTTTATGATTAACATGCTCATCAAAAATATAAAAGCACGATATGTTCAGAGGGACCTTATCTCTGTCATTTTCTCCTAAAATCTATGCGATTATGCAAAAGATATGTGCTCATTGTTCCGAATCATGTGGGCCTCTCTCACGAATGATGCAATTTCCTTCGTTCAGAAATGCATACCCATAGACTGGTCCTCCACCTCACTTCTCGCTGGCGTTCTGCAGGCCGGCGTCTCTCTGCTCCTCATCAACCTGAGCAACAGCACCGATTTCAACGTGGTTGTGCGGAACGACATGAACATATACCTGGCGGAAGAGGGCGGCGGCGACATCCTGCGGGGTAACACCTTCTTGCACGGGCTCAAGAAGGCGGTCTCCTGGGTCGGGAAGAAAGCATCGGAAAATGCCGCCAGGAGAGAAGAGTACCATCTGACGGGAAAGGACGGCTACCACCGGAGCAAGACCGTGCTCCTGAACGGGAGCCCGCTGCAGCTCACGGAGACGGGAGACATCCCGGCGATGCACCCCGTACCGGTGCCCCCTCACTCTCCTGTTCATCTCATCCCTCTGTCGATCGCGTTCGTCGTCCTCCCCAACTCCGGGGCTCGTGCTTGTGCGGTAGTATGACCTTGTGATATAATCATAAACGACCTCGTCCTGAAACTCTTTATAAAATTATTTTTTTATTATTTTCCTCAATTACCTTTTCTAATAAAAATATATTCTTGTGCACAAGATATATTTTACCATACAACCAAATGACTTGGTAGTTGTTGTAACCAGCGGCTTTTAAAATGCCAGAAATTTAAGGCCACCGTAGGACACCTTTTTTTTTTCTTTTGAAAAACAGGGTATCAAACACTTAAATCGATATAAGTTTTTAACATTTGATACCATGAATTTGACGCTGATGTTGCCGCGTGCCAATATTAAAAATAATATATACCGTGTTAGCTCTTATATTATAACGGAGATAATGTAATATGATGAAATCTTACCAATGGGCTGGGCCGATAGTGGACTCTTAAGCTAGACTATAGAGGCCTGTTAATCAGAAGCTCGTGGGCATAGTTGGACCAGCCCTTGAATCCAAAGGCACCTGCGTAATCGTCCGCTTGACACGTGTCGACACATGGTTGCATCCCAATTCTCCTTTCTTTAATTGGCGTTATTCTGAGAAACCCAATTCATGATCATCCAAGTAATCTCGAATTTACCCATACTCTTTAATCCTATGACTAACATGTTCAGCTCATTTTCAATATTTTTGTACATATAGTTGGCATTATTATAATTTTGATATATCTTCAGCGAAAGTGATATATACATATCATCATATATTCATGCTAACTCCCCTTTGCTAGCTACCTTGGTCTTACTCTCACTTGTGGGGTGTTTGGTTGAACAATAATTTTTCTTCATTCCCATTATAATTATTTATATTAAAATAAATATCTTAAAAGTAAGTAGTATACTTTTTCTTACATAATTTCTTTATCTGCGGAAGATAAAACTAAGTAACATATGTATACCACACAGTTTCTAAGTAAAACCTTAAGTTGTTTAATATACAGACATGAAATCAATCGAGAGTTCAAATATTTAGATTAAGCCAAAACAAATGTCAGCAGTACGATAAAATCCAAACTTTTGGTCTTATTTTATTTTATTTTTTCAATAATTTCTACATCCTACTCCACCTATTACACAGGCGTACGTAGATCTCTCTCTCTTTATCTCTCAGTATGTATACCACCACTCACCTACCTGAGCATCAGATCTAACGGAGTCTTCCGCCTGCCTCGCGAAACCCTAACGAGCCCGGGAGACTCGGCTGAACAGAGCTCTGAGCTGTTAACGACGTGTCCATGCAACGCGAGTGCGGCGGCGAGAAGACGGCCATCTCTTATTTATAGACGCCCAGCCGACGTTGTTCTTCTTCCCGGCGTCGTCACCGTCACGCGTCACCTCCGGCGCCAGAGAGCTCCCGAGTTTCAGAAGCGCTCGGACTCGGTAGCTAGCCTTGTTCTCCCGACGTACGGGTCATGGGGGCCGGCCGGTTGAAGCGCGGGGGAGGCCCCTTTGGGAGGAAGAAAGCGCCGCCGCTCATCACCTGCGCGCCGCCGCCGCCGCCTTCTCCCGATTCCGTGCTCGAGCGGCTCGACCAGTTCGACCTCCGGGTATGTCTATTTATTTATATACACACTGCCTCTCTTTCATCTCTTCTCTTCTTCTTTGAGATCGAGCTTCACCACCTGTGCTGATCTGGTTCACGTGCAGCTGAAGCAGCTGGAGGAGAACATGGCCGTGAGGCAGCCACCTCTGCCACAATCTCCGCCGCCGCCGGCGCAAGCAGCTCCGGCGCCGCCGCCGCCGCCACTCCCTCCCATCTACGAAGAGCGCATCTCCGAAGAGCTGAAACAGGCGGCGAAGGCTCCGTTCTTCTGTTACCCTCACCGTAAGCAGGAGTTGCAGGACGAAGAAATTAGGACCCCGTCGCCGCCGCCGGCCGCCGCCCGTCGCGAGCCCGACGCCAGGGCCAGCCTCATGGATCGCCTTCGGCTGCTGGAGAGCCGGATTCTTCGGGTAGTACGCCAGCGTTCCCTCGTCGTCTTCTCTGAGACAGAGATCGAGAGAGATCATAACTGAATTAAATCCGTCTTCCAATTTCCACGTACCGCGCCGCGCAGCTGAGCCTGGACCTGCTCGAGAGGGACGGGAGCAGCTGCATGGCGAGCTCCTCCGCCGCACGGCGGCAGGCGTCGTCGAGCGACAGCATGTGGACGACGGGGCAGTCGGCGGACTCGACGTCTTCCGGCGAGGAGCAGACGGCGGCGCTGGTCCCCGCCGCCCAGGTGTTCTCCGTCGGCGCGGCCTCCAAGACAGCGGCGGGTCCCGGCAAGGGACTCCGGGGATGCCTCTCTCGGATGAAGAAGGTATTTAATTAATTAAACCGATGAACACATGTAGTGTGTTTGGTTGCATGTAAGAAATTATATTAAAATAAGATGATCGGATGACATAAAATTGCCGTATTTAAAAAAATAAAAATTATATACGATCAAAAAAATTCAAGAAACCACAAGATAAAAAGACATTATTACCTTGTTTTAACAGATCTGAAAAGGATTTTTTTTATAATATATAAACATATAATTGTAATAATTGTCACGCATTTATTTTACCAAAGTTTATCATAAAAATCAATTTTTTCAGATAATTAAGCTGAATTAGGGTTTTGAGCAGGCAGTCCTCCTCGAGAACGATCGGTGTGTGCGTGTTATATATATATATATATAACTCGATCAGCTGACGAGCTTAATTTCTTGTTCTTCGATCGGACAGGCGAAGGGTTGCAAGCAAGACGGCGGCAAGGCGGGGAAGAAGGCGGCGGCCGGCGTGTCCAAGGAGGAGAAGAAGAGAATGGAGCGCACAAGGATATACCGGAGATGGTTCCCCGTGATCGGATGCTGATCGATCAGCGTGTATACGTGGAAGAGTTTTTTTTTTGTTCTTCTTTCCTTTCCTTCCCTGCTGCATTGCATGCATTCATCTGATGATCATGTAGGGGTTATTGGCGGTGTTTTCTAGGTTGTGATCAGTGTGGTTGTTCTTGGGCAATAACATCAGGGCAGAAATATCATGATAGGATATATTCATATATATATATATATATACTGATCTAGCTTATACATAAAATAATTGAAGCTTTTGTTTGTGAGTTGTGTTTGTGTATCAGGTTTGATGTGATCAAGGCCGTAAACTAACGGGTTGAATTAGGCAGTGGAATCATCCGATTTCGATTCCGATTTCAATAAAAGTTAAGAGATTCCGATTATGATTCCGATAATTTAGAAATTATCGTGTTTCGATTTCGATTCGATTTCGATTTCATTATCAAAATCAGATTCAAACCCTATAATTTTTTTAAATACATATTAGATATTAATTTTTATTCAAAAATAAGTTAATAATTCGCGTATAATTACTAAATTTTGATATTATCTATTTAAAGCTTTATTTTTATCGTTTTATCAATTTATGTAATATAATATAATTTATATTATATTTTACTTATTTATTTATTATCGAAAACGGAATCAACTGATGCCGATTTTGATTCCGATAAACTATCAAAATATCCGATTCCGATTCCGATAATTTATAGGATACAGAAACAAGTTCCAAATCCATTAATTTTTATCAGAATCGAATCGAAATATTGAATTCCGTTTACACCCGAACATGTGATGCATTCTCTCACTCTATTTCATAAAAGAATAGAAACCTCATCACCATCGTTCGAAGGGCACATCGATAAGCACACATTTTTGTGAGGTTGGATAATCCCGCAGATTACTGTGGTATTTGTTTCAGTTTAATATGAAAATCTAAGCACCTAATTTTATCTTTAAAAATAAATAAAAAATGTTACGTTGAATCACTCAAAATTAGGAGATTTTTGACGCATTATATGTTAGATCGGACGTTTAACCACGCAGAGGTTAAATTTGTTAATGATTTTTAACTGTTACATTATAAGATGTAACGCTCAATAAAAGGCAAATAAAAATTTAAGAGAGCGAATTACCTCAGATGGGCTCCTGAGAGAGCTCACTCAGGCCACTCACAGATGGGTATTCAATGCCCATCATGTTAATGCATTTAAGACCCATCATATCATGCATTGAATGCCCATATGTGAGTGGCCTAAGGCGGGCTTTCTCAGGAGCCCACCTGAGGTGATCCGCTCTCAAAATTTAAAGACAGATAACCGGAGTTCAGAGGCACCGGCACGGGCACCCACTTTCTTACATCATATCCTTTGGTCGTATATATGGTATGGTAGTTTATTAATATTATTTTCCAAATCGTGATCATAACATTGCAGCTCGAAGATGAATTAATTAATTAAGCAACCTTAAATTTGAATAAAAAATAACGCTGGGAACAAAATAACTCGCATTTTCCTAAACTTGTTTACACTTAATAGTCATAAAAGTGGGTGCTTGCGTTAAATGCAGATCAAGAAATGATCGACTGTGGTATGTTTTTAATATAAGCAAGGAGGGTAGGGTCGGGGGTCGCGACCGGGTCGCGGGACCCCCAGGCCGACCCGGTCGCGACCGGGTCGCGACCCTTATTTTTAAATTTTTTTTTGAAAAATTCAAAAAAATAAGAAAAATGCGAAAAAAAATTCTGGAAAATTACAGAAAAATTGGATAAATTAAATGGCATGATTTAAATGAATAATGCATCAATTTTATTCCAACATGATGTGTTGTATAATTTGTAAGTAGTTGATGTACTCTCCCCATGTCATTTGGGTTGAGTACAAAGTTTGATACATGTACACATGACGATCATATTCGTCTGTCCCTCGGGAAACTATCCTAAGACTTGATCCAAACGAGTCACCACAACTATAGGTCGATTGGATCGAAGTATCCGATGACTCCACATAATTCATTCCACAGTACTCTTGATCGTATGTAGGGAACCAAGAGCCTTGGGATGAATCATACACATAGTCGGGGGCATCGTGGTATTCGCTCCAACTCCATGGCTACGATGACCTCCTCTACCTTGTGGCGGCCTTCTACCATGATCGGTATCTTGGGTCGCATGAGTATATTGCTCCTCGCCGGTAAAACGTAGCGACGTGGTAGGAGATATGGGAGGATCTGAGGTCCCTTGTACTTGTAAAGTGTCCGTGCCCCCGTATCGAGCACCATCATCGTCGCTACTCTTTGACGACGAATCCTCGGACGTCCGGTACCGCACTCGGATGTTCGGCTCCGGCGTATCTTCTCGATCGTCTTCGACCGTATCGGCATCCGCAATATCAAAAGGATCACCATAACTTTTTTACCTTTTCGCCTACTTTGCGTACCTTGGCTAGTCCCTCATCCGGTCCTCCGGCGCTTTGCTAGTGAGGGAGGGATCTGGAATTCTTCGGCTAAAGGGACATCGTCGAGCACTCCTTCGGCCCATTGTCGGTCTTGGGGGTTGAACTCCGGTTCTCCCAACCCTTCTCGGTCGTTTACCCAAGCTTCTAAGGAGTTCTTCTCGTAGAATATTTGATCCAAATCGATATCCTCCTCTTCAATTGGCGGCTCGTCGACCGAACGTCCCACTGCCTGTGCTATCCAACTCTTTTGTTCCATCTGGTTCCGCTTCTTTCTATCCAAATTCCTCAACTTTAACCTCATGTTGTAGTGACAATCCACGAGGTCTTCAAGCTTCCTTGATGTCAACCTGTTTCTCTGCTTTGTGTGAAGCAAGCTGAATGTAGACCAGTTTCGGTCGCAGCCCGAAGGGGATGTGGTTTGACTTAGGAGCCTGATGGGTACGTCCGCCAAGTCCTCGTACCCCGGTACTTTACCATGGTCCATCCACCAATCACCGCATAAATTGAATGTCGTACATTATTATCTAAGTAAGCTTTGATTAATTAAGTGATGAAAAACATTTCTACGTACCCGGACTTAGTATCATCACAGCTCGTTCAACTCTGCTCGTTCCAAAGTGAAAACTCCGCATTCTGTAATCATACATCTTGTTGCAAGCGATAATAGCCCGGTCGTCGTCACCAAGTAACCGTCGGATGACGCTCTTCACGTCATCTAATAGCTCGTTCGTCGCCTTGAAATGTGGACTATAGCAGTATCTTGGGTTGAAAAAGTAACCTACGAAACAAATAGTATTAGTAAACAAGTTATACACAACTTTGATTAATAAAAAGATTAGTAAATGTTTAAGAAAATATACCTGCTGCATGTATGGGTTGATGTAATGTACGCTCCCAGCGACGATCTATAATATCCCACCACTTGGCCAAGTCGGACACGGTCTTGGAGATTTCTTCTTTGACTCTCTCAATCGCATCATATAAATACCTCATGTCTGCTTTTCTATCTCCGTCAACTATCCTTAGTACCTTCACTATGGGTTGGACGATGTCTAACGTCTTCTTTACAACTTTCCAAAAATCTCCACTCTCTATTGTCTCTTCTACTTTTCTCCCCTTTCTCTTATCCGATGGGTTACATCTAGCCATCCAACTACCCCAACCCGGTGAAATGACCATTTGAGTTAGAGCTCTCCTTTGACTCAATAAACTTTCTAAGGAAATATAGTGGGAGGCGAACCGGGTTGCACCGGGCCGTAACAACTCTCGCCCCTTGGTGTGTTCCCTCATAAGTGCAAGGACAAAGTTGTGGTTATAAATAAATGAAGAAATAAACAGGGCTAGCTTAACTACCCTGTCTATTTGAGGATCCTTGCATATATCCTCCAACATCAAATCTAAAGAGTGGGCGGAACAGGGTGTCCAATACAACTTTGGTCTTTTGACCATAAGCATCTGACCGGCCGCTTTGTATGCCGCCGCATTATCTGTGACTACTTGAACTACCCGGCTCTCTCCTATTTCTTCTATCACTCCATCTATCAATTGGTAAAGATACTCCGCATTCTTTACCTGTCCTGATGCGTCGACCGACTTCCAAAAGATCGTGCCGACTTGACTGTACACTAGGAAATTGATCATAGTCTTCCTAGTAATACCTGTTAAGTATAAGATGTTAACTAAGTTATACCAAAAAAGAATGTTAATACATATAATATGAATGAGTAAAAGAAAATTTAATTACCGGTCCATCCGTCGGTCATTAACGTGCAACCTCGTTCCTCCCAGATGCGTTCAAATGACTGCACGTACTTCTTTGTTTCTTGCACCTCCATAGGAAGATATACATTGTATATCTCCTTTGGGTTTGGACCAGGCACTCCCCTCCCGACGTCTGCGATCGTGTCGATCATGTTCTCGTAGTATGGTCCCTTCGCGGCATTTGCCGGAATGCTGTGGTGAAAGAACCACCTTGACGTTGCCCGGCCAATCCTCTCCTTACATAATTTGAGGTTCTTCATCGCCGTCGTGATTGTTGTTTGACGTTGTCGTGGTCTGGTGATTACGGGATCCACGGGACCTACTGCCGGGTCGTCGTCTTGTGTGAGATCATGAACCTGATCTTGCGGTTGGTTGTTGGATCCTCTTCCGCTACCTCGACCACTCCCACTTCCAGACCCTTGACCCATCATTCGGCCGGTATGTCTATAGAACTCTTCCTCGACGAATGATCTTCGACTTGCTTCATCCCTCGTGAGAGTTCATCTTTTTAAAAAACATTTAAGTATCAAGGCTACTTAATTATCCTTTAAAATAGAATAATGAACAACGTTTATGAGTAACACCTCCCATACCTTCGTACTCTTCGTCTCCAAAAATATCCGGCCTCTCTTGTCCGGTTCCGTAAATGTGTACGGATCGTCTCCCCGTCGTTGCAATTCTTCTCGGACGGTCTCTTTATGTCTTTTGCTAGTTCCCTTCGTTTGCTCCATCGCTTGTAGGTGCCTACGAAATTGAGCTCTGACCTCCGGCGGAGTCCGCGTGCAAGGAAGAACATTTCCCTTCATGCCTGCAAGATGAAATTTTAAACGATAAATACCACCGAATATTACTTTGTCGCAATATTTACATTGCACTTTTCTCTCCGCCATGGAGATCAAATTGCAATGCAACCAAGCCGGATCACTCCGGGTCGCGCCGGTAGTTTGGGTTGTTTGGCTTGGAGAAGACATTTTTTTAAGCAAATAATTACTTAAGTAAGTAATTAATTATTTAAATAGCTAATAACCTTAATTAGTGACTACTAATGTAAGTATATTTTTATTTATATAAATTGAATGATTAACTAAATATATGATTAAGTAAGTAATTAATATTCCTTCAAACTAATGATGTGTTAAGTAACTACTAAACTAAATATCTAACTAATCTTCTAGCTAACTAACTATGCAAGTAAGCAAATAAGTATTAAAAAGAATAAACTACTTAACCCACTAATCAATGGAACTAATATTAAATAAATATACTAAATGAACTAATGAAATGCTTGATGAAATAATTAAGTAAATGAGAAAAAAATTGAACAATGAGAGCAATGAGAGCACAAATGAGAGGTTGAGAGTGAGAGTGGGGGGGTGGGAGTAAGGAGAGCCCCTTGGGGGCTTTAAATAGCCCCCAAGGGGCTGAATGGGGGGCTGCGCCCCCCCAAGACCGTTGGCAACGGTCTTGAGACCGTTGCCAACGGTCTGGCAACGGTCAAGTGACCGTTGCCAGACCAGGTCGCGCGACCCGGCCACGACTCCGCGACCCGGCCGGGGGAGTCGCCCCGACCGGGTCGCGACCGGGCCGGTCGGGCCTAAACCCGACCGGGTCGGGGCCGGGTCGCGACCCGGCATTCCATGAATATAAGTACTTATCGTGTTCTACTCATTAGACATTTATTGTGGAGCTGTGTTCGTCAATTTCTCCGAGATATCGGAAACACGACGATGAAGAAGATATGGTACCAAAAATCAGAGATCATATATTAGAAACAAATCGATCGATCTGTTTGATGTTAAACTTCGAAAATAGCAATTTTTGAAATTTTGACAATGAAAATGCTGATAGTCTAAACATAGTAAAAGAGGAGATGATAAATTGTAAGAACGGGGTTCCAAATTGGGAAAAACTTGTTACTTCTAACATGATTAACCAATGCATGGATTAACCATTTGTCGTACATTAGTAGTAAACAAACAAAGTTAATTACATCTTTGAAGAGGTACTGATCCGTTAATTAGTTAGTTGCTTCTTTAAATAAACGTAGAATGGAAGCCTAAATTCGTGATTTCAGTGCCAGAAAAGGCAGTTTAAGGCTTAAGTGTTTAAATATATATATATATATATATAAAATCAACAATCAACCTTTATGGAACTTTTCCAAAAGAAAGTATTTGGCATTTGTCTTTGCGTCAAGATCTGATCAGTCTATCATGGTCGGAACAAAACCCACCTGTGAGAAAACCATTATATTTTTTGCTATAAATCTCCTACCTTTTTAATAATAAAAATTTAAAAATAGATGTTTTTAATCTAGAATATTCACCATGAAAATTATCTGTAACATTCAGGGCTTGTTTGATACAGGTATAATTTAGGAAGAATCTCAACTTTGTAGATATGATGGTAATTGGGCACCTAAGCAATTTCTATAGGCGTCAATGGGCCATATTTTGCACAATGAACTGGGTAAGACCATAGCACTATTCACAGTAGAGTTTTCTTTAAACTTTTTAATCTTATGTTTTGTTTTACCTTAACATTCTCATATTTTTTAAATTAGTGAACATTGTTGTTGTTTTATCTCGAAGAAATAAACAAACTATTGAATCATTCTTCTGTCTTGGCTAACTTATACAACCTTGAGAAAAATGTAAAGACAAGAAAGGCATAAAAAATTGAAGAAATAATAGTGAGAGAGAGAGAGAGAAGCAAAATGTAAAGAAAAGCTAGGATTTTTTTTACTGAGAGACTTTTGACGAAGGATTGATTGTAGGAATTGAGAGGAAAATAATCCAAACAACTAGGGTTACAAACAAGTCGGAAGTAAAATCATTTATTTTTATTACAATTCTAATTAAGTTGAAATTATGATATTTTATTTTGTTTGTCTTTTAATAATTTTTATCCAAATAAAAAACTAATTAATTTTAAAAATTTTATTGTATATTATTTTTGTTAAAAATAGTTGATGAATCTCAGATCATCGCTAAAATTTGATCTAGTATCTTTACATTTTTATTTTACTTTTATTATTTATATAGTTTTATTTATTACGTTACTAATATTTAAATATATGTTAATTTTTATCGAAATGGCAAAAAAATTTGATCGTATCGGATACATGAAGAGTCCAAAATTCATTAACTTTATTCAGAATCGAATGAGAATATGAAAATCTAGGATTTTGTTAGCACCCCACGACCAATTCATTTTAGAAATTTATCCGGTGACACATTGATGATTATTTACAGATAACTCACCGCATCACATAAAACAGTTTTCAAGGGGACGCGGTCGAAGTTTTCCTCTCCTTGCGCTCGAAGCTGCTACGCTGCCTGCTACGTGCTTACCGCCTTCCCCCCAGAAGTGTTTTTATGACGCGGTTGTTCGCACAAAAGAGCACCCTTTTTTCTCCGCCGCCGCTCTCCGCGTAGGATTCTCCCCTTCGCGGGTTGCCGGCGCAGCACGTCGCAACCGCAGACCAGATGCGCTGCTTTAAGGTCGCCGCCTCTCGATCGTCGCCGTCCCCACGCGCTCGCCCGCCCGGTGCTGCTGCTGCTCACCAGCCTCGGCCTTGCTCCGCTGCCCCCTCCGACGACGGCGAGAGCGGCGACGGCGACGGCGATGCCCTTAGTCCCCGCTCCAGCCGCAGCGCCGCCACATCTCAGGCCTCCCCCGGCACCTTCAATCTCCTCGCCCGCGAGTACACTCTCGCGGTCCAGACCCAATCCTACACCGAAATCTGGTCCAAGATCCACACTCTCTCCGCATCTTCCGTCGCCAACGGCTCTAGGGATTTGGAGGCCGGGGGATCGGCGGCGGCGGCGCGGTCGTCGTCGGCCCACCTTGTCGATGAGGTCCTATGGCCGGATCGTGGCTCCGTTGACGAAGCTCTGCGTAGCGCTCGCCCCGGTCGCCTGAGACGCCTTGTCTCCGACTACTTCGACAGCAGCGAGCACACCTCCCGCCTCTGCATCCATCTCCACCGCTGCGTGGAACGTGCCCACGCCATCTACGGTCCTCTCATCGACTTGCTCGACATTCTTCCTACCCCGGCCGCCACCGCCGCCACCACTCCTGTTTCCCCCAATTTGATGACGCCTTCTGCGCGCTCGCAGCAGAATCAGCCGCAAATCCACCGCCTCCACCCGCAGCATCTCTCGCAGTCGCAGTGCGAGCGGGCCTTCGACGTACTCCAGGAGTTCAGTGCCCACGGAAACCCCTTCCCAGCGCCCGGCTCCGCCGAGGACGACGGTGCCGGCTTCGAGGAAATCCGCCGCGGTTTTGTAGAGCTCAGACGGCAGCTCGACCGCCGCCTCCGTCGGGCCCGAGCACGCGCTCGCCTCCTGAGCCGGACGACATCCGGCTCTGCCCTGTGCCTTATTTTCGTCGCCGTGGGCATCACGGTGTCCGGGTTAGTTCTCGCCGTCCACGCCCTCCCGGCCCTGGCGGCCGCCCCCCTTCTCGGTGCCATCCGCCTCCAGCCGGCGGACCCGCTGGCCGCTCGGCGGCGCCAGCTCAAGGAGCACGTCACGCAGTTGGACGCGGCGGCGAGGGGGACGTACGTGCTGAACAACAGCCTGGACACGATCCAGAGGCTGGTGGCTCGCCTGCACGCGACGGTGGAGAGCGACAGGGAGTTGGTGAGCTTGGGGCTGTCGAGGAGCCGCGGGGACTACCATCCCATCGAGCAGGTGGTGAGGCAGCTGCGGCGTAGTCGCCAGGGGCTTCTTGAACAGCTACATGACCTCGAGGAGCACGTCTGCCTCTGCTTCGCCGCCATTAATCGCGCCCGTTGCCTCCTCCTCCGGCACATCCACTGTCACCCCACGCATTACCGCGGCCGCGCCGCCGACACCGAATAGAAAGATAATCAGGTGGCCATGTCCAGACGACACTCGGTTTCTTTGACTAATTCAGTGATGATTGATGACTGCTTTGCACAAAATCACATGCCTTTCTCACGTTAGATTATAGGAGAGGGGGAAAAAAGAGATTATGTTCTTGCCAGCAAGTGAGTCGGTAATTAGGATCGATGTCCTATACCTTTCCCCCATTTTCTGCCTGTACCGAGCTTGCACACGATTTATTTAGAAAATAGTGTTGGCACAGAGATGTGTAATCAGGAGGGTTTTTTTTTCATGAATAAAAATGTGGAGTTTGTTGCAATACTTTTTCTGCACCCAGATGGGTTTTGCTCTGTGACGTGGTTGTATCTTGTATGCTTTCTTGACGGCAGCAGCTGCCAATGCCATATATGATCACGTCTGTCCCAAGAACCGGTGTCGTTGCAATTCAAGCACTGGGAAATGGTGAACTGCTTTTTACATCCATAGGTGGTTTGCCTGACAACTAGCCCATCTTTGCAGAGACTAATATCTGCAGTAAATCGATGGTAATTGGGAAAGAAGCAGGAACAAAGGGTGTTAAATTTTTTAATCACTTGTTGCACAGAAGAAAAATGAGAGACTAGAAATTTGTCTCGATCCTCACACACCTCTATTGCAATTTTCCTTCTACTTGAACTCCGATGTTGTAATTTTTTTCCCATTGCATACGTAGTAACCCCCCCCCCCACACACACACAAATAATAATAATAATAATAATAATAATAATAATACTTCCCATTGCCTTCTTTTTTACATACATTTGGAAGATGGTCACTTTGTTCTTATGGTACATGCTGAGTGGAAAGTGGAATCAGGAAGTCATACCGGCCCCTTGGGATGTTCAATAGTTATCTGATGGAACCCTTCCCCGTGAAGCTGATAATTGAATTCACATTCCTTATTTTTTATGATTTTGAATGATCAACAAATTGGCACCGGTGCATCATAACTTGAGAAGCGATGGAACAAGGAGTATTAGCCAAAATAAACTGAAACTTGTAAAGTTTTCTCTTTACAAAATTTCACAAAACTCAGATGTAGATCTCTTTAGATTTTAGGGAAACAACCTTCAGGTAATGTTTATTCCTTTGAACCCAAAAGGGGAAAGAAGATCAACAAGAAAGAATTGCATTGATAAGCTTTAGATAAGAAGTTATTAGGATTTTCACGCACTTAAGAATTCCTTTGTTTTAACTCGCATGTATTTCCTCAGCTCCATTCTTCCAGCATCCAGTCTGCCTGCAGAGATGAATGTCTCATCAAAACTTGCTTCTTGGAACCTATTCAAATCATCTACTTTATTTTCACAGAATAGCTAAGAAACAGTTGTGCGGTTGTGTCTGCAAATTGGGCATGCCCTGTTTTTCCCACAAGTCAAGCATACAACTGTAAATCGTAATGGTGCTCACATCAAGCAAGGAGTTTTGGATTCTTGCTATTGTAACCTACCGGAAATGGAACAAAATTGGACCAGAAGAGGCATGCTAACATGCAAACTATGTTATTAGAGGTGCTCGCCTAAAGTGCCTAGGCATTGAGGCAACGCCTCGCCTTGCCCACCTGGGCTGGATCCAAACCCAGTAAAAGTTGGATATGGTAACTTAAAATCCTCTTCTCTCCACTTTGAAACCTCTAGTGCCCAATCTTCCACCTCTAGACCCTGACATACTATTGCCTACAAGTCTTAGAAGTGAGTTTTTTTATTTTTTATGTTCTTCAAAAGTTTTAAAGTTACATATAATTATGTATTATTAAATATGAAAAATCGTACTTTATCTCAAGTGCTGTGATGCCTCGCCTTTGGCACTTGAGACGAGATAACCCTCACCTCATCTCAGGCTTCATGCCTCGGATAACAAAGCATGCAAATAATATAGACTTTCTCATTAACTGGAAAATCTCAGTATTGCTATATTTCATCCACAAAAGGCAACTGTCTGTTTTCCGTGTCTTATCCTTTGAAGTCGCCTAACTCCTCCATAATGGGCTTTAATTTATTTCATTGCTACATGTGGAAGGATTCTGTCCACAATATAGGATCCAAATGAGCGCTTTACTGTCAGGTCTATAAAAATTTTAATCCATTATGGTATTCTGTTCATCATAAGAGTTGTACAACTAAAAAATCATTGTAATTACCTCAAACCATTCAGATTAATAATGTTTTCCTCTTTATCTTTTTCACCATTTGATCAATAAACTAGAAGAGGTATTATAAGTTTGTGGACCTTCCAAGAAGTGTCTAAGGCTTCTAAAATGTGATGTTGGATTTACAGAATAGCAAAAAGTTGATTATACTCATTGTCATCCCTATGGAAACCAATGGGTAATAAAAAACTTGCAAAGACAATAAATCTGAAGAAAAAAGAAAGGAAGTGATGCATATCCATCTATGCTACACAGGATGCAACTATTTTCACTCAATATTAACGGATTTACCTATCGTATACGAGGATACAGTCAACTTCGTCATTCATGTACATTCTGTAGATTTTATATAGGTAGCATCCTCTACTCCATTACCATCATCATCAATAGTTTCTATCATTCATTTGCATTTTAAATCATTTGTTTGTTATTGAAAAAAAAACCCTGTTTCGATGACTTCTGTCTTTTTCTTTTTCTCTATAAAGCAAGGATTTCCATTAATTACCTTACCCCTAATGCAACTTTATCATGAGCATTGCATGTATTCGGTGCTCATCCCAGTGCTAGTACTTCTCCACCAGGAATATCTGGACCATAGCAACTGCCTCAGAGGATACCATGATGGCCACGGGTTAAGTTCACAAGGGATAAGCTCATGACATCAAACTAACCTGTCTAATGGCTTTAGAGTTGCAGGTTGTCCCATGGGCCACAGCAGTATGGTGCATTACGCATAACATGTTCACCTGAAGTCCAGGGGAGGGGAGGCAAGCTTTGAGTCTGAGATATATCAGTCCCACAAGCCACAATCCAAATTCCACCCGATTTGTTTTGTCCTATCTACCATACAGGCTACAAAGACATTCATTTACAGAACAAAAGATCTTCAGCGCTCAATGACTTGCCCCAGCTTGTCTTGAATAAGGAAAAGGATGCTCCTATTGGAACGTCAATTCAACTCTAACTTGTTTGTGTTGAAATAAACTCATGTTAGTGCTAAGCAGCTTTTACATATAGTAGGAACACCACATCACCTGATCTTACGAGAGTAGATAGCTCATACCTAGCTGCATACCTTGGATGACCTGAGCTTGCCAAGAACTGCAACTGATCCATATTTCTGTTAATCTTTGCCCTTGAACAGATGCTTGACCTCATGATCACCGCTTAGTGAGCTATTGGTGGACGATTATTCATATCATCTAAAGATCCATTCAGTGTACACGTTAAATCAGTATCCTAGCCAGAAAATTCAAAAGCGTTTCTTTAAGTTACTCAACTCAGATTCTTCTAACGATCCATATTTCTGTTATTCTTTGCCCTTGAACAGATGCTTGACCTCATGATCACCGCTTAATGAGCTATTGGTGGACGATTATTCATATCACCTAAAGATCCATTCAGTCTACACGTTAAATTAGTATCCTAGCCAGAAAATTCAAAAGCGTTTCTTTAAGTCACTCAACTCAGATTCTTCTAACGATCCATATTTCTGTTATTCTTTGCCCTTGAACAGATGCTTGACCTCATGATCACCGCTTAATGAGCTATTGGTGGACGATTATTCATATCATCCAAAGATCCATTCAGTGTACATGTTAAATCAGTATCCTAGCCAGAAAATTCAAAAGCGTTTCTTTAAGTTGCTCAACTCAGAATCCTCTAACCCGCATGCTGGCTCTCCGGCATGATCGTGCATCAGACGCTTCTAAACCCACTGTTCGCCTCTGACATGATTATGGCACTCCATTTTCTCTTAACTTTCTCCCTGCTGGATGATTGTGTTAGATGACGTCTCGTCTTCCCTGAGACGTGCATGCATGGAACTCTATCCATGCGTGGATCCCGCATGGATCAAGAGCCTCTCGGATAAGCATGGCAAGAGACGTGCGGACGTGATGGACATGCATAGCAGGTGACGTGCGTACGTGGGTCTTTGCTATGCGCCTATAAAAGGGAGGCAGCCCTTCCTCCTTGTGGCATCAACGTAGTGAAGAGCACCAGCGTGAGTTATACGTGGGTGCAGGGAAGATTTTGTCCTTGTTTATTTGAGAGAAGATTTGTTCTTCTAGAGAGAGAGAGTGCTCCACTCCTTGTATTATCTCATTGGTTTAGTGAAGTTTCCGGTCGTCGCCGCCCGTGGATGTAGGAAGGCATATCGCCTTGCCGAACCACGTTAAATCTCTGTCTCCGTGCTGTGGTTGTTTCGTTCATTCTTCTATCTCAATTCGCGGATGTGTCGATATCCGGGTACGACTCGGTTCGTCGGAGGTCGTACGGTTATTCCGCGTGTTACAACAAGCTGGTATCGAGCCCGGTTGCCCGGTTCTTTGTTTGATCTGCGAGATGGCTATCAAGTCGACATCGGCAATGAAGTTCGACATCGAGATGTTCGACGGGAAGACAAAGGACTTCAACATATGGCGGTTGAAGATGCAGTCATTGTTGGTGCAACAAGGGTTAAGCAAGGCGATAAAAGGTATAGATGCTTTACCTGAAGATTGGAAGGATTCTGACAAGGAGGAATATCTCGAGCGGGCCCTGGCGGCAATTCGTCTCAGTCTGTCAGATGACGTATTGCGAGAGGTCGGCCGACGAGGATACTCTAGAAAAGCTATGGCTCGGAAAAACAAGGTACATGACAAAATCTCTCACCAATAGGCTTTATCTAAAGCAGAGATTGTTCACATTCAGAATGAAAGAAGGTACGTCCGTTATTGACCATCTGAATGAGTTCAATAGGATTATAATGGATCTTAAAAATATTGATATTAAAGTTGAGGATGAAGATCAAGCCATTATCCTTTTAGGTTCTTTACCATCTTCATATGAGAGTTTTGTGGATACTTTAATGTACGGAAGAAATACTCTGTCCGTAGAGGATGTTAAGTCATCCTTAAACTCGAAAGAGTTGAAAAAGCGTGTGCAGGAAACTTCGTGGTGAAAATCAAGCGAGATGGCTTGATGGTACGGGGGAAGAGCGAGAAGAGAGGAAAAGAGAAGAATGGCGATTCGGATCTAAATCCAAGTCCGGCAAAGAATGTCAAATGCTACGGTACGCGACCAAAGAGGGCACATCGAAGAATTTGTCTAAAGTGGAAGGGAAAAGGCAAGATGCAAGCGAGTCTTCTACCGATACGGTAAACGTAGTTGAGGAGACATCGGAAAGAAGGCTGTTCTAACGATCTCGGCGGTACGTCGGGGGATGATTGGATACTTGATTCGTGTACTTTTCATATGTGTTCTCAGAATGGTTTTCTACTTACACGACGTGTGAGTAGTGGTACCATAGTCTCTTTAGGAGACAATAGAACTATTGCGATGGCGAAGGTGTTGGTACGGTCGGAGTCGGGATGTATGATGACATCATCGGAACTCTAGAGGTACGTCATATCCCTGATTTGAAAAGAAGCCTAATTTCTCTTAGTCTTTTGGATGCACATGGATACCGTTTTACAGCAGAAAATGGAGTGCTTAGAGTTTCTCGAGGCGCCTTGGTTGTAATGAAGGGTAAGTTGGCTGGAGGACTTTATCACCTACAGGGGAGCACTGTAGTTGACAGTGCATGTGTTGCTGGTGGCTCAGAGGATGATCCTACTCGATTGTGGCGTATGCGGCGGGCCGCGAGTGAACGAGGCATGATAGAGCTTAACAAGAAAGGCTTGCTTGATGGACAAATGAAATGCAAGTTGGATTTACGTGAACATTGTGTGTTTGGCAAACAATGCGGGAGTAAAGTTCAATACGGCGGTCCGTAGAACCAAAGACACGGTGGATTACATCCACTCCGACCTTTGGTCTGCTGGGTTGCTTCGTTGGGAGGATCGCACTACATGTGTTGACCTTTATTGACGACTACTCGAAAGGTCCGGGTATTTTTCATCGAAGAAGAGTGATGTGTTCATCACCTTTAGCGATGGAAGGCATTGATCGAGCGGCGGACGGAAAGAAAATCAAGCGCCTCCGTGCGATAACGGTATGGAATTACGTTCGAAAGGAATTTAATGAATTCGGGAATGAAGGCATAGTTCGGCATCGCACCGTAGCAGGGACACCACAACAAAATGGAATTGCGAACGGATGAACGAACACTCTTGAGAGAGCACGGTGCATGCTTTCTCAAGCCGGTTTATCAAAGAAGTTTTGGGCGAGGAAAATTTGTCAATACCGCTTGCTATCTTGTAAACAGATCACCATCTACTATTGGGTTGAAGACTCGAGGAGGTATGGTCGGATCTCCAACGGTTATTCCCAACCTCGGGAATTTTCGGTTGTATTGCCTATGCGCTCATGTCGCGGGAGACAAGTTAGAGCCGAGGGCCAAGAAATGTATCTTTGTAGGATATGCACGGGGTGTGAAAGGATATCGGCGGCCGTGGTGTCGATCCTCGGTCACACTGGGTTCTTGACAAAGAGAGATGTGACCATTGAAGAGTATGCGATGTTTCAATCAGGAGAGAAGTCAACCACTGATGGAGAACATGATAAAAGCAAGCAAGGAGCTGGAGGTGAAGCCCAGGGAGCGGATACATGCGAGAGGAGACAGCTCAGAGTCCGAATAGAACAATTGATATACCAGAGTGTAGTACAACGCAACAACAAACTCCTCAAGGGCAGCATAGTATTGCAGTGGATAGAGAGCGCATGGTGATCAGACCACCCAGCAGGTATTGTAATTCTGACATGGTAGCTTTTGCTTTATCTATTGCAGAGGAGATTGAGGAGGATGAACCTAGTTCATATCGAAAGGCGATAGCATCACCTGATTCTTCTCAGTGGCAATTGGCCATGGAAGAGGAGATGGAGTCTCTTAGAAAGAATGACACATGGAAGCTTGTCAAAGTACCGGCGGGTCGAGAAAATTGTTGGTAGCAAGTGGGTCTTCAAGAAAAAGGAGGGAATCCCGGGAGTAGAAGATGCTTAGATACAGGTGCACGGCTCGTAGCGAAAAGGTTTTACACGGAGAGAAGGTAGACTTCACCGAGGTATTCTCTCCAGGGTTGTAAAACATTCTTCGGTCGTGCATTGCTTGCTATAGTTGCTATGCTCGACTTAGAGCTGAACAACTTGGATGTAAAGACGGCGTTCTTACATGACGAGCCGGAAGAGGAAATCTACATGCATCGGCTGAGGGATTTGCGGTTCGGCAAGGAAGATCATGTTTGCTTGCTAAAGAAGTCTTTATATGGCTTGAAACAATCACGGTGACAGTGGTACAAAAGGTTTGATACATTTATGCTTGAGTCAAAATTACTTACGTAGTAATTATGATAGTTGCATGTATCATAAGAAGCTTTCAAATGGGTTTGCTATCTATCTCTTGTTGTATGTGGATGACATGCTAATTGCTGCTAAGAATATGTCAGATATCAAATATTTGAAATATCAGTTGCAAGGTGAGTTCGAGATGAAGGATCTCGGTGCGGCAAAGAAGATATTGGGCATGGAGATACACAGGAACCGTGACACTGGACAGTTGTGCTTATCACAGAAAAAGTACATAGAGAAGGTGCTAGAAAGGTTTGGCATGAGACATTGTAAGGCTGTGAATACTCCATTGGCGACCCATTTCAAATTGTCCGCGACGATTCACCTAAGTACGAGAAAGAAAAGGAACGATGGCATCGGTTCCTTATGCGAGTGTAGTTGGAAGCATCATGTATGCTATGGTATGCACTCGACCACGATATTTCTCGTGTTGTTAGTGTTGTCGGCGAGTACATGGGGAAATCCGAGGAAGATTCACTGGGAAGCTGTAAAGTGGATTCTTCGCTATCTCAAAGGTGCCTCAGATGTGAGTCTTGTATTCAAAAGGGGAATGAATGCTGGTCAGCTTATCGGTTATGTGGATTCTGATTATGCCGGTGATCAGGACAAAAGGAGATCCTTGACAGGTTATGTATTTGCTTTCTCTGGTTGTGCTATTAGTTGGAAAGTTTGTCTTGCGGTCAGCTCTTGTGGCATTGTCAACGGCCGGCGAGAATACATGGCAACGGAGAGGGAGTAAAAAGAAGCATATGGCTAAGAGGATTGGTCGATGACACGGGTCATGTATAGGATGCAACTCCGGTGTCTTGTGATAGTCAAAGTGCTATACATCTTACCAAAAATCGGATGTATCGCGAGAGGACCAAACATATTGATGTCGGGTATCATTTTGTTCGTGATGTAATTTCACGGGGTGCTATTACTGTGAAAAAAGTGCATACAACGGAGAACCCGGCAGATATGCTGACGAAGCCTATTCCAACAGACAAGTTTAGGCATTGCCTAGACTTGATTGGCTTACAGAAGATTTGAGTTGTGCCCAACGGGGCACTGGCGGATACGACGATGACTCGTGAAGCTTGACATTGAATATGGTGGCTTGTGAAGACGAGCCGAGAGGAGAATTTGTTAGATGACGTCTCGTCTTCCCTGAGACGTGCATGCATGGAACTCTATCCATGCGTGGATCCCGCATGGATCAAGAGCCTCTCGGATAAGCATGGCAAGAGACGTGCGGACGTGATGGACATGCATAGCAGGTGACGTGCGTACGTGGGTCTTTGCTATGCGCCTATAAAAGGGAGGCAGCCCTTTCTCCTTGTGGCATCAACGTAGTGAAGAGCACCAGCGTGAGTTATACGTGGGTGCAGGGAAGATTTTGTCCTTGTTTATTTGAGAGAAGATTTGTTCTTCTAGAGAGAGAGAGTGCTCCACTCCTTGTATTATCTCCTTGGTTTAGTGAAGTTTCCGGTCGTCGCCGCCCGTGGATGTAGGAAGGCATATCGCCTTGCCGAACCACGTTAAATCTCTGTCTCCGTGCTGTGATTGTTTCGTTCCTTCTTCTATCTCAATTCACAGATCGATATCCGGGGTACGACTCGGTTCGTCGGAGTCGTACGGTTATTCCGCTCGTGTTACAACAGATTGCCTGAATAAAGGAGATGCAGTTGAAAGATCGTCCTTCACCGTGTGACTCGTGTCTGCTGCGTACCTGAATCTGACGATGCGTTCTAATTCTCTGGATCCCAAAGGTAATGCCGAAAATTCTGAGATGCTGAACAAACATTAGGCAAATTTGTATGCATTTAGACCCCTGCAATCCCTTTTGAATTGCGATACAGGTTCATGCCGGAAGTATAAATAGATGACCGGACCGGAAGCGAGATCTTGCCATGGCGATCACAAGGTTCAGGAAAGAAACGGATGAGCAGATGAAAACGCCAGGGAGCAGCAAAAGTAGTTCATGATCTAATGGCTTACTGGCTGCGGTCGAGACCGTCCTGCAGAAGATTCATCTTCTCCTGAGAATGAGGGTTAGCCGCGAGTCCCTGATAGCAGTTGCTAGGTCGCCATGGCGCTGAGTTTGCCCTCTCCCACACGCGCTCAGCTGACGAGGCCGACGACTTGGCTCGCCCGTCGCCACCGGCGCCGCCGCCGCCGCCTACGTTGCTAGCGAGTCGTGCAGAAGCCTCGGCCGAGCACCCGATGAATGGTGCATTTTGATGGCGCAAGACAGCAAGAGAGATGAGTGAAAACCAAAATCCGATTAAAATTGTAATTGATTTTGAAATATATTTATTTACAGCACCTTGAAATTAAGAAAAACAGTAAGTTATTGCCAACTACGATTATCTGTGGTCACTTATAATATGTCAGGCAACCTTTTAAAAGATCAGTATTTTTAGATATTCAAGAAAAATAAAATCAGATATCATCAGTTAGGGTAATCTCCTCAAAACGCGATCGCTTTTTTAATATCACTTCATACGGTGTCAGAACTAATGATCGCTCTACGTCTAATAAAGTCTTTTCGAACCTTGGTTCTGCCAAAGAATACAAGTTAGGTGGCATTTAATAATACGGAAACACCTTAGAAAATAATGCGGCATATAATTTTTGCAAACTCGTATTACCTATAACGCAGTTAATTTGCAGTTTCTGTAAACGTTTAAAATAAATGAATAAATAAAAAATACCAGGAGCAATGCGATTCTTATGGGTCTTCAGTGCAAATTAAGCACTAAGGTGGTGTTTGATTAGACTTAATCTGAAAATCTTAACTCTTAATACTACATCTAACCTCTTAACAAGTGGTAAAAAAGTACTGAATTTGATTAAGAGATAAGTGGTTTATGTTGTTTGATAAAAAATCTGAACCACCCACTTAATCTTTTTTAAATAAACATAAAATAACATGACATACAAGATAAACAAAATAAAATGTATATTCTCTTCTAGAAAAAAAATCTAGAACATAACAATCAAGATAAACAAAACAAAATGCATATTCTTTTGAAATTAACTAACAAAAGTGTAATACAATTTCTGAAATTATTCTGGCAATGGTGCACGTAGTGCAATTTCTTTTTTTTATACAATTTCTGAAATTATTCTGAAATTATTCTGGCAATGGTGCACGTACTTCCGGGAGACTCTGTCGTATTCCCATTCTCTCGGTCGAGGGCGCACGACGATGGCGACAAAAGGGGGAAGAACAATGGCCTCCTGCAGCAGAAAATGAACAAAGTCCTGTGCATCATTTCAACGAAGAAGAAAATACCTCCCTCGGTGCTCGATTGTGTTGTGCTGCGAGGAAGAGACTAGGAGCGGGCGAGGAGGAGAGGCATTGAAGCGGTGTTGCGATTTGGAGAAGCGAAGGTGGTTGCGGCTGTGCTGCTCTGAGTCCAACGAGATGCCTATTTTATGATCTGGAGAAGCCGAAGCCGGCACTGCGATCTGGAGATTCTGGACAAGTGATTTGGAGAAGTCGAGGTGCCTATCGCGGCACCGCCTATGCGCGGTGGGAAGTGGGACCTCGACGGTGGTTGTCTGTGAGGATGAGACCCGGGAACTGGGGAAGCTCGCAAGCAAAGGAGAACTGGCAGCTCGACGTCGAGGGCACGACGAGGAGGCTGGAGGCGATCGGCTGCAAGACGACCGTGAGGGCGATGTCGATCTCTGGGTGGCGACCGAGCGAATGAGCGAGTTGGCATCTGAAAATAAAAAAGCTAGCGCACCGATCTGAACTGTTCAGAGGATATTAAGACTTCAGACCATAATTTAGATGTTGGCTCAGCAATTTTATCAAACGCTATCAAATGTCTGAACACTGACCGATTCAGGGTTAAGAGTTTGATTAAGCGTTATCAAACGCACCCTAAGTATTTACAATCAGGGATATTTGAGCGAATTCAAGTCTGAAAATCTGCTCATTCCAAGAATGTTTGGGACATGATTGTCGTGCATGATCTTCTAAACTGATCATTCCAATGCAAATGAAGTACTAACAATCGGTACCATGATGCAAATGAGCTCCTCAATCCAACAAATATTTCTCAGCAGTCTCACTTCCACCAGACAATGGATCTCTTGGTAGGTAAATCATGAATCATGATAATAGATGGAAATAATAAACCTTCTGAATCCAAAAAAAAAGAGTTACTGAATCATTACTTCATTAGCACTGCACTACATATATGCCACATCTTTTGCATACAGAAAAGCTTGTACCAAGTTCATAAAAAAAGGGGTGCTCTGCAAAGAACAATCCCGTGGACTACTGAAATTAGATTCTGCAGCACCACATCACAGTTTCAATTTCATTTTGAACTTGTAGGATAGTTGTTTAGATAACTCCATTTGGGATCCAACATTACCCGGAGTCAAGCATTTTGCATCTTAATCTAGTTTTAGCTTGATGAACATGCATTACTATCAATGGTAGATATCGTAGTCATGTTTCCTTGCAGCTACACGTTAACTCAATAGCAAGCTTATAATTCTAACAGATGCAACGCATCTCGAAGTATGGGCAAGTTATCATCATCATTGTACTCCTGTTTCCATATCTTTCCCAACACTGTATCAGATGGTTAACGATGATGTTTACATGCCTTCCAACTAGGAGGAAACAAATCTTCCAACTACAGCTTTAAGGACCTTTACAAAAGCTCCGAAAGTTAAAACCCAGAAAACAGCAACAATTCCAACAAGTAATGAGATAAAGAGAAACCCCTTATCCCCCCTCTCTCTTATCCTCCTATTGGCGCTTCCAACCGTAACTTCTTGATTTCTAGCTTCAACATGCCCTCTACCGAAACTTGACAGACGTTCTAAAGCCCGACCAACCAGTACATTCTCCGAGGCAAATGCTGGTTTGGCAGGGACAACATTCATCAACATACCAGAGAGTGAGTTCAACCAGGAGTCTGAGGTACCTTCACCGTTAAAACCTTCTTGTACTTGCAGACCTTCATTTGCACCTCCCATGTTTGTTGAGCCTACGGAATGCAATAGCAGGAGTAGGTAAGTGACCGCCAAGAAACCAAAAGCATTGCAAGAAATTCATTAGTTTCCACAAGTGGAATTTAGACAGGCACCTGAACAGGGAGGTAAAATACTACTCTGATTTGGCTGCATTTCTGCAGAAATGCCAGGGTTCATCTCGTATGCCCAGAGCTCGGACATCAAGTGAACTTCTTGTAGAGGTCCGTTTGCTCTCGAATTTTGAAATGCCGGTGCAGACGCTACATCCTGCTCGATACCTGCTTCTGCTGAGATCATATCTGGGAAGTCCTCAGAAGGGTCAAAAAATGCATCATTTTCACGAAAATAGCTCTGGAGATCTGAGCAGTCAACTGTTTCAACATTGCCATTGGAATCATCAAGATCCCAAACCTCTAAGAAGTCATCAAACTCGTTTTCCTGGTTTTGGTTGAAGTAATTCAACTCTGATGCTGCTTCAGGAATGCCTAACGGTTCTCTAGGCACAACCAAACCAAATGCTGTATCCCAATCAACTGGTTGATGACTGCTCCGAACATCTTCCTCCTTATCTAAAGATGCTTGTATAAGAGTAGAGTATGATGCATGACTTGAAATTTCCCTTTCAGCATCAACCTAAAAAAATCAGTAAACATAAGAAACAATTTGTAGAGTAAGCACCACAAACCAGGAAATCATAGACGCTTGCTCCATATTTTTATCCCACAGTCAACAGAAAGCTAGAGCAACTTGAGTGTGGGAAATTATTTATCAGATAATGGCAGCAGAGAACTTTATAACAAGATATATCACACTGCTTTCCTTTATCTATGAGCCTAGCGTTCTTAGAAGGCTCGTAGAAGAAACTTATTGATGCAGAATGAAGCCCATAAACTCTGCAGACAGGAATCTTCAGCAGCTTCAACCATCTTAGGTTTCTCTTCAACAAACCAAATAATGTAGCCCCCTAAAATAAGCTAATAAAAAAGTAGTCAGGGTTGCACAGGATCCCAGATCAGGCAGTGCAGGAGCTCTAAAAGGTGGAGATGATGGGACGAATTTGCAGCTAGCAATGACAAATATGAAAATTCAGGATAAAGTTTCTGCGTGGGTGTACAAACCTGGAAACCCACCCACTACTTGTGGTTGATATTGCAGTGGTGGCAATGGATAGCTCCGTGCATGACAGAAAAACAGTGGATGGAGCAATGCAAAGCAGATAATCTTGGTCTGCAGGACAAGTGCAAGAGTTATATGATGGTGGCAGGCATGCAATAGCAGAGCTTCAGTAGGTCACGAGCAGAGAATGATAAAGAGCTCAGATGTTGCAGTGAGGGAGGGCAGTGGATGGCTGCTGCTTGTTGGGGATGGAGAAGATTATGAGTGGAGCTGCAGCACTCAGTTGCTAGCGTTAAATAAAGCCAGGGTCAGGGAGAAAGACAGACCGTGATGGGACAGCACAGGCAGCAGTGGGCTAGAAGAGCCTGGGCCAGTTGGTGGTCATTGGGATGCTTTTTTTAAGGGGACAGGTGTCACAATTAATTAAAAGACTGTAAAAAAGAATAGGGTGCAAAAAGATATAAAAGAAGAGAAAAGGGAGGGGTGAAACTACCGATAGGGCTGTAAACAGTTCGGTTCTGTTCAGTTTTGAGCCATTTTTCTGGAAACCAAAACCAAAATTGAACCCAACCGAACCAAACCAGTTCGGCTGAATCCCGAACCAATTGTGAACAGGTTCGGTTCGTCGGTTTAAGATATATTAAAATAAAATAAAATAAAAATAAATTAGTTATAATAATGAATTAATGTTACAATTAAGATTAATGCTTTCTTTATAATAGATAATTATATTTTTATATTACTTAACATAGATTTATAATATATATTTAAAATAAATATGTTATATATTACAAATTAATATAATATAAAAATAAAGTGAGTCAAACCAAGTCAACCAGTTTATCGGTCCAGTTCGGTTTGGAGAGGTGCCAAAACAAACGGATAAAAGGTTATTGGTTTGGTTCAGTTCAATAAACTGAATGAACAAACTCTTGAACTGAAACTAACCAATCAGTTCAGCTTGGTTCAGTTCGGTTTACCGGTTCACCGGTTTTCCCTTTCAGCCCTATTTAATGAGGCAGTAAAGGAAGAATACATGTCTAAAGTAAAACTTCCAGTCATAAAACCAACAAAAAATACAGCATCATCTGGGTAGGATCCTAAAAAAGCAATCCTTAAAGATATCCTGATAATCAGACCAGGCCAAAGCCAAACCTATATCCTTAAAGAACACTTTTTAAATCATATTAATTATACTGCACTGAAGCCAAAAATGATAGTCTTCCTTGAAACTTCCACATAATATGCTAGTTCCGTCCAGATGTGATAGATGATAAAGACGGTCCATGGAAGGTAAACACCTCCAATGCAACTTCCACAAGAAGATTCACATCTTTCTGGGAAAGGCAGGATCCCATACCCTCTTCCACCAAGTCACCTCACAACCGTCATAAAAAAGCCTGGAACAAGTTGACTTCACTGAAACATCTTCTCATGTGCAAAATGTTATCTTTGTAATTGTTAAAGAGCTTAGAAAAGGATAAATACTTGGCAATTTCAGCATCCTTAAGGCCTGATGCGGGACGGGACCGGGGGTCCCATGGAAACCAAATAAACCGGATGATATCACCCAACAGATATAATGCCAAACAGAAAGTAACCAGCAGACTGATATGAACCAGCAGGTAACAGACCAAATATGAACAGATTTCCAACAGTAATAAGCTCAGAAATAATAACCCAGATATAACCAGCAGATAAATTGCCAAACAAGAGCAGAAATCCAGCGATAATTCCAAAATACGAACATGTGTTAAAACTAACAGGCATCAGCAGTATATGTCCACAATAAACCCAAAATGCTGAAATTCAGGAAAATTATGCAACTCAACCAAATGAAATAGTCGCAGCAGCAATATGGTAACCTTTGGGAGGGACAAGGGCTCAGAAATACATAGTATGAGTCATCATAGCCCTAACTCGACCTCAGATATGAACTCATCCCTGATCGAGTTTATTGATATGCTGATCCGGGAGTTACGGATCTTATTCCGTCATCTACAACCGGATCTGATCAGCACAGTACGCTTACAGCTCAGAATTATTCTTCCTCATTTAGAAATGTAGGCACAGTCTGAAAGATGCCATTTACTGTAGGCTCCAATCAATCAAATATTTGTAGAAAAAAAATCAGACCAGTATTCAGACGGAAATCAAGATAGTGTCACAGATTAACCTCAGCCAGAACCAAACTGACTGGAGAGGACCAGTCTCGAATATGTTCCATCTCATGTGTAGCAACCAGATGAAGAAATTTAATGTAAGCTTCTTCAATCTTTAAAAAGATAATCCAAATCGAACTGTAGAGGCTACCAACGGAACAGTAAAAAAAATCCGGGCAACTCTCGTATGAAGCTAGATGAACTCTTAATGGATGATAAAACTTCAGGACGGGATTGAGAAGACAGTATTCAGGTACTCCCATGATGTCCCCATCATCAGTTGTAATGGCAGAAACCACAAAGAGACGTTGAACAGTTAGGGTTTACCGTTCGGAAGCCAGAAATAATCGAACCAGAAAGAAGAAATCCTTATCGGAGCTGAACGGACTGGATCTGGTCGGATCTGGAGCCAACCGAAGCTTGTTTGAAATTTCCCTTTCTGTTCCGTCACCAACGAGTTCACTTCGGAGTGAAGATCAACCGGAACCTGGTTCTCCAACTAGAAATCGACCATCCGAAGCCGTAGGAAAAAGATAATAGCAGGAACGTAGAGGAAGAAACCCATTTCAGCAACCATAGTTGTCCCAAACAGCAGCGGACAAAGCAGATTCCACCGGAAAGGAGATCCGATGTCGACCGAACTGAAGAAGCTTAGGAAGAAGAAATCGGGAGGAGGAGGTTCTTCCACAGAAGCTTGCCGAGATCACCGCGGGAGGAGGCGGATTGAAGAAGAGAAGCCGTCGCTAGGGTTACGCCATCGCGAGGGGGAGGAAACAGCGCCGAACCGATGTCGGGGAGAGAGAAGACCCACTGCCGGGTTTAAGAGAGGAGGGGAGGGCAAAAACGGAATCTCCAACATAACATGGCAATCAAATTGTATTCATCATCTCATATCTCTGTACAAAGAGGGTGCGGATCCTATTTATAGGATAAAAATCAGAAAAGGGAATGAAAATGCCAACAAATTGAAAAAATGCTCAAATGAATCCATTTAAAATCCTAAAAAATAGGAAAATATCTAAATGGACCCATTATTAAACTAAAAATCAAGAATTACATGAAATTTGAAAATCAATAATCGGTTCTTGAATCCCGATTCAATTATTAACATGAATCGGTTCTTGTGTCCCGATTCGGTTCCCATCAAGGCCTCTCCTAAAAATGATACTTCATCATGAGGATGTACCAGAGAAATCTCACAGAACAGCAACCATACTATTTTTGTTGCAGGAAGAATGTCTGCTGGCTCCAAAGCTCAAAGACCACTCAAAATAACCTTTGAGAGATGATTTGATCTCATAACATTCACCAAAATCCCTTTATCGGCACAATCCAGCCTCCACAGTCATTTAGAAAGTAAGACATTGTTCATCACTTCAAGAGGCACAGACCAATCCCACTCCCACCATTGCACACATTCTTCCAGGCAACAAGATGTAAATCTTTTTCTTCGTGGATTATTTCCAAAAGAAAGCAAAAATACTTCAATTTCACATGAATATATTTACATATCTTGATAATAGAAAAAATATATAGGAGAGTCTATACCACACCCACCGCAACATTTTTTTTCAGCACCCTTGAAGTTTTCTTTCCATGGAATTGATTAATGGCAAACTATCAATGTTAAGAATCGGAGGGATAATAGCCTCAGATGCCTCTAAGATATTGATACCAAATAAGTCACATTTAACGATATTAATCTTGAAAGGCCTATAACCCTTACAAAAAAGCTGAATTAGAATTCTCAAATTTAAGATCATTGGTTCTAGAGATGAAGGAAAAAAAATAGTTTCATCTGCAAATTGAAGATGAGAGATATTCACTCCATTCCTGTCAACAGCAATACCTTCTATGATGTTTTCAGCTTGTACAATCTGCCACATAATGCTCAACACCTGGCATCCCAACATGAAAAGTAAAAGGGAAATAGGATCACCTTGGCATAAGGGAAGCTTGAGCCATTACTATAGATGGATGAGGAACACAGAAGCGTTGCTGGAGCTGAGGTTGGCATCATAATGCCACTGACTGATCGAAACGAGATGCTAAAAGCCAGAACATAACACGTAACACAAGTAAAGTTAAGTGGAATTAACTAAAAGCTGAACTTTAACAGACTAGTCGATCCAAATCAAGCCAACCGACCTGAACCAGCCTAACGCGGGACAGAACATGGAAAACAACTAAAATAGGACAATGAATAACCAAACTAAATCGATTGACTAAACTGGAACCAAATCAAGGTAAACTGATCTGAACTGAACAAAAACCAACTAAATTGAACTTGAACTGAATAAAATATGATCAAACCCACCAGACCGGAATAAACCAGTTTTAAATTGGGTCAAACCAAGTTAAACCGGCCATGAAACGGTGTTGAACCAGGTTAAATCTGATCAAACAGGACCTGTGCCAATGATCCTGCAGAGACAGGGACCCTAGGGCAAATCATGTGGTCCAATGGATTCGGTTAATCGGGACTGGGGGCGTGGCATGTGAGGAGCGAAGACTGTTTTCTGTCGCTGAAATGCTGTTGGCAGTTCTCAAAGGTTTAAAAAGGGAAGGGCACGGACGACAATGGTGGCGCTATCGACGCAGAGCTGAGCAGGCAGCTGCACGGAGGAACTTGATTGCTTTCAGGACCTGACTGAGTGGCTTTGAGCTTGCCGCAGTGGATGGCGCTGCACTGAAGGGCAGATAATGGTGGCTCAGCAGTACAGTGTCGGGACTGGGGAGCTTGCATGCACCAGGAACCGACAAGGTGGCTTCAGGCTGGGAAAAATAACATCCTATGGATGATGCAATATGGGACGAGGATGTAGGTGCCACCATTTGCACACGCCGGGCCCGTCATAGGCTGAACTAAGTCTGAATGGGCCCAAAATAGGCCGATTGGGCAAGTACTGAGCTGAAAACTGTTCGAACTGAACTAAATAGACCTGAAATGACCGAACCGGTGCTGAACCAAACCGGAACTAGGGCTGTTCATGGTCTGGTTTGGTTTGATTTTTGAGTATTTTTTCTCAAACCAAACCAAACCAAACAATCTCCCAAACTAAACCAACCCAAACCAAATTAATTCGGTTTGGTTTAGTTCGGTTCAGTTCAAACCATATTTTATTAAGGTAGAGTAACTATGTCAATATATAATTTCATTTTATTTGTTTTAAATCACATCCTATTAAAATTTAGTGTATTTGTTTATACATTTCATTAATTTGTCTTAAAAACTCTTGAAACAAGTTTATTTTTATGAGAAAAGACACATAAATATTGTATTATATATAACTAAAAATAAAATACTTAATCTAATTTGGGTTATTCGGTTTAGTGGTAGTTCAAACCAAACCAAACTGATCGGTAGTTCAAACCAAACCAAACCTGGTTTTTCGGGTTGAACCAAATAATGAACAGTCCTAACCGGAACCAAGCTGAGCCGGAGTGGAAACTGCTAGAACGTGCTGAAAATCCTCACTGAACCGGGCCCACAACTGCTGAACTGGCCTCTAACAGCTGTGAACCGGCCTTAAAACCCTTGAACCAGGCTCAGACCAGCTTGAAATGCCCTGAACTGGGCCTAAACTAGCTTGAACCGGCCTAAACCACCCTGAACCAGGCCTGAACAGCCCTGAACTGGCTAAACCAGGCCGAACCGGCGGTCAGGCTGGCCGCTGAGCTGGACGGCTCGTGGTGAGCCGTCGGGGGCTTGTGGCAGCATGAGAGAAGCCCCGGTTTAAAACTGGGGCGGGGTTGCAGCGGTCGTGCGCGACGCCATGCGACTGGCCAAGGGGGGCTCATGGTAGGTGGATAGCACAACCAGGGCAGGGGGGATTGTGGAGGCCAGCCGCTGCCCTGGATGCCCACGGATGCGATGGAGAGTCCTACGGAGGCATTACATCATCTTTGTGCGAGGTAGATCCAGCGGCTGCGTACCTGGGAACGGGGCAGCAGTGCAAACGCCCTTGCACAGAGGAGGAGAAGGGACTAAGGCTCCTGCTTGCCCTCCTCTCTCCTCTTCTTTCTTCATCGTCGTCGTGTCTGCCAGAAGGGGTTAGCAGACGGAAAGGGGGAACAGGGGACAACAACCCGGGGGGGCATTCCGTGAGGAGTCAACAAGGCTGTGGGGAGGGGTTTGCAGCAGAGAAGAGTTGTCCAGGTGGAGGGAATGATGTTTAGAGTAGGGGGGTTGTGGCTACGAGAGGTAACGAAAGGGGGGGATCGAGGAACTTCCAACAGGGGTAGGTGCCGTAATGGTGTGGGGAGGGTGGGGTGAGGCGAGAAGTCCGGACAGACTTGAGGAAGGATCGACGGAGGTGTCAGAGATCGTCAAGGTGACGAAAAAACCAAACGGAAAGAGGAAAACAATGTCGGACATAACTCCGAAGGTGGAGGAAAACAATTTCAGGTGCCAACAAAGACAAAAGAAAAGGGATTGAGGGATAGATCTTTTGACCCCATCCTTCTATTTTACTCCTTTCGTCTCAATGAATTGCTCCAGTTGTTTCGCAGGTAACCTTCAAAAAACAAGGGTGCTTTCATGGTTAGCATATTGTTTATCCCTTTTACAAAAGCACTCATCACCTTAGCAAAATATCTCTACTCCAAACGAAAGCTTTAGAAATTGTAGACCTATCCTTTTACTTAAATACTAACTAAAAGAAAGAGTAAATGCAGAAATAAAACCCTAAAACACTACAAGACCTAAGCTGATGTCAGTTGCTCTCAAAGCATCATAAAACCAGATTTGGCAGCTGACTCTATTTCCAAATGTTCTAATGACTCCAGTGTCACTTGTCCTACAGCAAGTATTCTCAAGATAAAACCCAGAACAACGTATTCCCCTCATGATGGTACATATATATATATATGATTTCCCCATTAAAAACAGTCATACTTTACCATTTATTTTCATTTAGAACAACACGACAAATAAAATTAAACTCAGTAGCAGGCATGTTAACTTGACTCCTCAGTCCTCATGTTTTAGATCATCATACATAATAGCCAACACATGTTCAGAATGGTAATTAGGAATAGATATACAGAAAAGGTTTGAATTTTTGCATTTTGTATAAGCAGTTTGGAAAGAACAAAGACAGATAACTTAATTCACACACCTCTGCCCCATTTTTTAAGCTATACTGCTGATCCGATTGCACTTGACTTGCTCCAGGATCATTTTCCATCTGCAACAGAAGCATCTCTAATTCATCCATTGGAAGGAGATCTTGCATACTGTCTGGAGCATCAATATTTTCAGAAGAGAAAGCCAACGCTGTATTTTCCTCATAATGTGGGCCAATTATTGTGTTATCGACTATGTCATCATCTGCCCACTGTTCCTCCCTGAAGGGTGCTCCATATTGTTCACCATTCCTTGGACCTGGTCCACCTTTCTGATATACCTTATATAAAGCAAAAGAATCCTGCCAAAAATAAAAGGGAATGTATAACAATAGATTTTGTGTAAAAGAAAATAAATTAAACAACTGAATATTGATTAAAACCATGATCAAAACCTTCACATTGGTGAGATTCATTAGTTCTTTCTCATCCACAGTGTACTCATGCATCACCCAATCTGTGCGTTCACCTTTGGGAGCACGACCATTGTAGAAAACCAGAGTTTTCTTCATGCCTACTATCATGGAGTTGTGGGAAATGGCACGGTCCTTCCCTGTGGTTTTCCAGTACCCTGACTTTGTAGCCCTATTTGACCTCCATCCATTTGGGTACTTCCTGTCCCTTGGGCTGAAGAAGTACCACTGCTTGTCACCAGTCTGAAGGACTGATTTCTCTGTTCCAGAAAATAGGGAGGAAAAGGCATAAACACCGTTAAGACTGCATGAAAAGTAACTTAATTTTGCAAGGCTCTATAAATGCTGCAAAACTTGGAAAACATGGTGGAAGTGAACAAAGATGACATCACATAGAGTCAATAGCTATGGAATGAGTTATTTGAAGAGCAACATGCTGATGCATACAAGGGAAACCCAAGATGTTATCTCCATAGCTTTCAAGGCAACCTAGGCAACAAAGTACCACCTTGCTGCTTAGGCAATAAGGCAAGGCACTAGGGGATGCCCCTTTTTTCAAAGTAAAACTGACATCCGAATAAATATGTGTGACAATTAATATAAAAACAATAAATAGATATATCAATATGCAATTCAATTAATTATATACAAGTGTATAATTAAATAGACTAAGTAGCATTAGTGCCTTATCAAAATTACTCAATTAAGTTGATATTAATACTTAATAAGTATTAACTATTAGTAAATATCCATAGAATTAATCACATTAATGCTTCATCAGGTTTAAAAAAATTTATCATAATTTACTATTAGAAATAAATGTGTCCTTTAATAATTTTAGAATCACACAATGTAGTTAGTATTAATACTTAAATAGTATCAACTGTTAATAAATAGGCAAGGCAAGTGCCCTTTAGGCTGTTTGGCTAGGTGCCACTTCATCTTGTGAAGTAATGGTGCCTTGTTGCCTAGGCAAAGCCTTAAAAACAATGGCATCTCTACTGTTGGTGGCAATTTATTGGCCTTTCAAAGAAGCACATGGATTTTTTTTATCCCAATATGATCCATTGTTTCATATTCTTCTTCCTTTATATTTCGGTATTAAGATATTTAGATAGATTCGTTACATGACATCATTTACACTCCATAAAGCTATCTATTAATATGGTGAAAATGGTCATATTGTTGCGAACGCCAAAGATTTTAAGATAGCGAAGCTCACTATTACTGGGCTTACTAGATTTGGTGATGAGCATGCAAGTGTAGATTGAATAAGTCAGACTGTGATATCCTTTTTGTGAATGTTTTTGAATGGTACATGAACAAGTTTGAGATTTTGATATTTCAAGTTGAATGTTGAAAGTTATGTAAGGTCAGATAGATCTACTTCAAACAAATGCTCATGACATCTACCCCTGCAAAATTCAGGTCTCTGTTTTGGCAGACAATGACTTAATAATCAGTGGAGATTCACCTCCCTAACATAAGATGAGAACATGACAGGATAGGGAACAACATAGCCAGCCCTAAGGCCTAAAACCTTGATAACTTTAATAAAAAAAAAGAAGAATATAAGAAAAAGGTGAAAGGTCAACATTTCTACATTAGCCGCATGGATTTACAAAGGACATTCGCCAAATCATGTGTTAGGAATGTGCTGAAACATGAACCAACTTGTTGAAGCATGAAGCATAATATCATATCAGATTGCATTTGGAACCCCTTTTTTGTGCTCCGATGTTAAAAAAAGCTGTTAAATATTTAATGGAATTTATTGCACCCCATCGTTGTGCACCTGGTGCCTTCATGGAATGTGCTTGTAGGAGCCTTGGCTTTAGGCATGTGTGGCTCTAAACTTTTTTGTCAGGTGTGGCTTTTGTTGGGACTACCTGTGCCTTGTGCATGTCTTTGTTGCTCATTTGACTGACCATGTAGACTTTCAAGTTGCCCATGGGAAGGGACATAAGATCACATTCTTTTTGTACCTGAACCTCTACCTAGTCTATCTTATGATGTGTTTGTGTTTCTTTTTCTTTTGTTCTCCCTTCACTGCACTAGATTTTTGCAATCAAGGGCAATTTAATCTCAAAACCCGACTCACCTCCCTCTAGCATGTACCCTATGACATTGCAATTTCAACTGTACCATCTAAGCAAGAAAATGTAGATCTAAGATATGAGAAAAGGGTTGCACACTTCTTGTTATAATTGACAATTGCTAAATACACATCCAAACTTTGGACTGGTTTATATCTTTGTTTTTGATTTATGACTCTGATTCACTGTTTGATTTCATAATGCTTATAATAAGGCTAAAAAAGCGAGCAATATGTAATTCATTATAATCAAAAGAAAAGGATTAATAAACTTGATCACTTCACTGAAAGCTCAACTCGGTTATGCATAATCATTTCTTCCCTAATTTGGTCAATCACCACTTGTGATATCTTCTTTCTTTGATACGGTTCATTACCATGTCCTTTTCAGAAATAGATAAATAAATAATGATAATGATAGATTGGTCGACCACATTCCAAGAAAAATTTGGTCAGCTAGTCAGGTTATATTGGCAGATTTACTTGATTACTTCCCCGATTCCTTCAAGAAGAAAAAAATCGTGGATCAAGAAGAAGGAAATGCATCAAATCCATCACATGCATGGCGAGCACGAAACTAACTGATGAATAAAAAAATTTAATGCGCAAACGGCAGGGGAAAGAACGTCGAGTAAGCGGAAGGACAAAACGGTATCAAGAGAAGAGTCGATCCACACGCAACCAGAAAGCGAGCAATCTGCAACGGGCCCATACCGGGAAGCTCCCAGGGCTCGCACTTGTAGACGTCAAATTCGGCGATCATCTGGAGACGGATGCGGCGGCCGCAGATCTTCCTTTTAAGATAGTACAGCACCAGCTCCTCATCTGTCGGGTGAAACCGGAAACCCGGAGGCCAGCAGGACCTTCTCTTGTTGTCCCCCTTTTCTCCCCCACCCTTCCTGCCGCCTTCCGCCGACGAGCCGAGCAGCGCTCCCAGCAGCCCATCCTCCATAGCTGCGCCCTCAGACGCAGCACTCGCAGCCACCATCGCCTCCTCCGGAATGATCAGCCCAGTCAAAAGCCTCCGAGAGAGGGGGAGATCTGGGGAGCAGCGTCTGCCCTGCTCCGGGGGCTTCTCTTCTTCTTCTTCTTCTTCGACCTTTCTTTGCCTCTCCGCGTCGCGCCTTCGTAGAACTGGACAGGTGGAGAAGTGGGAGACCGGGGAAGGAGTGAGACTCGAGAGTCGTCACCGACAGACGTCAGCAAAGGCTGAGCCGGCTCGGAATCCTCGGCTCGGCCCGCCGCAGTACAACCGTGAACCTGGACGAGCCGGCGACTGAGCCGAGCTTGCTTTGGCTTAACCCTAGTTAACGTTGTGCGGCGGTCTTGACTCAACCATGGTTTAGTAAAACCCGGTCAACAGTTTGAACGTCTAGAGAGATAAAACAAATAGAAGTACGGAGGGCTTGCCACGTGCTACGCTCGGCCACGAGCTGCGAGCTGGCCGGTCGTTGGATACTTCGGATTATCCGTCGTAAAATATTTTTATGATAAATTATATATTAATATTAGATCTACGACAGGTAAAATATAAAACTATCTTATTTGGTCATGTAAAAAAATATGGAGATGAAGCGTAAGGATGGCGCTAACATTTTCTGTAGGATTTATGAGTTAAATTCTTTGAGAGAAATATTATTAAATTATGTCCCTGTCTTTAAATTTCAAAATCTCATCTCACATTTTATGCACATAGAACTCATGAATAGAAGGATGTGGACCGGTCAAATATGATCCGATATTGATATCATCTTTAATCGGATTTATAAACAAAAGAAATATATATATACACAAACGTTTACTACTGTTAATTAATGGTAATAAATATATTTCTAGACTGCTTCTCTGTTAGAAATTAGTTAACTGTCAAGTAACATATGATTCATGGATATATAAAGATGAAATATGTATAATGATCCTATATGTTAAGAAAATAAATATAATTTTAACTTAACGATTATTTGATCGAGCTAAGACTTGGAGCAGTCTTAAGAGGTGTGAACTATCTTTTAACTATTCACCAACAAACGAGCCAGATAATAAGCTATATATATATAACTTGCACTTCTACTCTTGAATATATTTGATTGAGATGAAATAGCTGGTCTTTTTTTTTCTTTGACAAGAATCACTTTTCACAAGCTACCATATTTTTTGCTGGGAAGAAATTATCTATAAAATTTATTTTTATCAGATTGTAAAAGAGCTTTTATTTATTTTCTTTTACAGATATGTATTTGTGTAGCCAAGTTTACTCGGACTTAAACCTGGTTTAGGTAACGCTCGTTTCGACTCAAGGTGATGTTTGATTAGTCTAACCACACTTTTAATCTCTAATTCGGTTAAATGATTTAGTTGATCTCTAAATATTTAGACAGTTTGACGGTACTCTCTAATGTCTAAACATACCTATTATATCTTAACAAGCCTCTTAAAATAAGTTATGTATTCTAGTTTGTTATTTTTAGATGTAATATTTTATGAAGAATAGAAGCAACGTATACAATTTATCTTAAAGTAAACACAAATTCGATTGATATATAAATATCTTAATTAATTTAAATATTATTCTACCACAATCTAAGAGGTTATACGTGAAATTAAGAGTTTGAAGTTTCAAACTAAGTCAAAAAAAAGTCAGACTGGATTTTCTTTTCATATGTGTTTTATATTTAAAAAATATAAATAATTGGTTTTATTTATTTGATCAGGCATCTTTAACTAGTAGGAAGCAGGTTAATCACTTGGAACATTTTAGTTGATAAAGTACAAGTAGACATTTAGGTGATGTTTAATTTGACTTCATAAAATATTTAAAATTTTAATTCTATCTCTAATATCTTTTGTAAACACAAAATTTTAGTTATGTAAGTCGGAAAACAAAAAAAATTATATTGGATCACTTAAAATTATGTGATTCATCAAAAAGTTACTAATGAACATTTTTATCAAAATTCTCGATATCTAATCTTTAATTGATATAGAGATTAGACATCAATTAAGCTAAAATAAGAGAGACTGTGGTATTATAATTTATACCTTGCCTGCACTAAGAATTTTATAATTGGTATTACTAGTCAAAACATCGTGTAATGATTATATCAATATTAATTTAAAATTTAATATTTATAGAGGTATTTAATATTTTTACTAAACAAGTTGTAAGGCAATGTTTGATTACTTTTTGGTAGAAAAAAAAATTATAGTAAATGTCTTATAGTTAGTTAACGTTAGTTTTATTATCGTAGTAGACTCCTAGGAGCCGTTTGGTTCAAGACTAATTGGAGATAAACCTAATTTAGACTCATTTTAGCAATGTTTGGTTACGGGTGGACTCTTACAGCTAGCCATATTATTTTTCATATTTGGTAGCATTGATTACGTTAATATCTCTGCTACCAATATTAAAATTGATATTTTAACGCCTGTTTGGTTAGAATATTAAAAATGATAATATATCGATTTTGTTATTGATATATTTAAAAAATAAGATATAAATAACATAATCGATACAGGTGAAACACCTTGCTATGATTTATATCGATTTCAACAACATCGAAAAAACTTGAACTTTTGTTACTTTTGTCATCAATATGTATATAGGAAATTTCGTCCAGATTTACCTTATAATGATCTATTGATGGCATGCTGAATCAAGATGGCCAGTTAACCTGACACCATCACCGTGAAATAAATAAAGATGAAGACCTGTGAAACAAACATTATGGTAGCACAATAAAATGATGTCATGCCTCTTCAACATAGATACAATTGATAATGGGGTGCTTGCTTGCGCAATGATTTTTAGACACTTAAAATGTTATGTTAAAATAGAATCTAAGATAAAGATATAGAATAATCACGTTTGGTGAGATAGGATAACAACAACAAAAAGTGGGACTCGTGTAGTGAAACTATAAAAGATGGGAGGGCCACAAGAAAAAAAAAAGAAGTCTTGCCTGTTTTTCGTCCAGAAAGAAGTCTTTTATGAAAACATAGTTTTGTAATTATTGTTAGCCATTCACAAGTTTTGTTACAAAAACGTATTTTTGTATCAATTTGCCAAGCAACCAAACACCCCATAAGCTCTGATGGGTACATTCATCTGTTTAAGGAGTGTCTGGTTTGACGCATGCACAAGTGTATCTCTTTGTGAAGGGGGGCAGTTACTGATATGTGAGTGCGAAGATCTGAACGGGGAGAGGGAGGGAACAACTTCACCAACTGCCTTATCAAAATCATACAGAGTATAAGACAGAAAATCAGGTGCCTCTTTAAGATGAGATGGCAATAATTCCACTTGGAACAGATGAACTAGACAATGAATAAAACAAATGAGAAAAATGCAAGCTATGATGGAAGGAAACAAACGGTAATAACAGCAGGGATCCCATATCATCATCACCTGATATCAAATTATAAGCTCGAACCCCTTTGTTTATCGCAAAAGAATATCCAATTAATGGAAGTGCATCCTTCCACTGCCAGGCCTCTGCTCGCAGAGAAACAGGATTTGTTATGGCGGACAGGGCCAGGTGCAGATGGTACTGCTTGCATGATGTTTTGAGCTGTCCCTATGCTTTTGTGTCTCCAAGCTCAACATCCTTGGGCACTCCGTTCTCCACTCCATCCTTCAGTAACCTTATTTCTTCCTCGGTGAGGCTACTTTTAGTGAGAGCTGCTTTAGCATTGGCCTGTTTCTCAAGCTCCACAGCCCAGCTGTAGACAATCATGCCAACAATGGCAAGTAACATGCCTGCAATGTTTTTCAGTGTCATCGCTGAATCAAACAACAACCAGCCAAGCGTGAGCACGCAGACAGTTTTCATATGACCCAATACTTGGAAAGAGACTGCTGAGAAGCGGCCAATGCATAGATACTGGCTCACGTTGCAGAAGACGGCCAGAGAACAGGAGAGGAGAATAAAAAGCTGCATATTGAAAAAAACATTGGTTCATATGTGTGGCTAGAATCTGTTATTAGTGAAGAGGGAGATACTTACAACTGCACCAGAAGAGAACTTGTAATTTGAAATAAGCTTGCCATTCAAGTAATAATCAATAATTGGCCCCAAAAATATAAGAGAAAGTGCTTGGATTGGAGCAGTCTTGCTGAGCAACTCAAATGAACCGATGGAGTATTTCTTCTGTAAGGAGCCAATAGACTGTTGGGAACAAAAATAAAGTGTAGTCAGACATGGAAAAGAAGGAATAAAAGAAACCACGCTAACAAATAACTCAACAGAAGGAAACTGAAAAGGAAATGACAGTTATCACAATGGAAAGCATGAATGAAATCTCTCCTAAAAGTAACTGAAAAGGGGACTGGCAGCTGAAAGCCAACACATTACCATGTGCGATAATCCACAAACACAATCAAGTTAAAAGTAAAACATCTCTTATATTACTATCACAATCCCCAAAAAGAATCTGTTGAGACATCTATGTGACATGGCACAATCCGCATGAAAAATTAGATGCCTCAGCTATAAACAAGACCACTCTTTCCAAATGAAAGAAGAACCAGAGCCAGCTGCTCTCACACAAAAAGAAGAAAATGATCACTGTTTGCAAACATTGATCTCAGCTTATTCCACACCGAGCCAGTTCATGCATGTAGAAATTAAGGAAAAGGACAACATAGTCCATGCATGCTGGCTAAAGATGAACCTTAAATACGGATCTCAGCTCAACATCTCTCAAGTACAACTTTTTTTTACTTTCTAAATTCTTTCTTTAAATATTGATATGGATTGAGGGTGGATCAACCTGGCAAAGAAAAAGCTATAAGATCAGGCCGGCAAATATCCAATCACCTTGGCCAATCTGGGATTATCAGATTTGATAGTTCTCCAGATAAGTCTGATGGAAAGCAGTTCAGGTATATCCAGCTCAGATCAATCCACCATAGGTAGGTTAGTTTTCCTGGACCTATAGATTATTTAAGAAAAAAATGACAGAAAAAAATGCCCAAAAGCCAATATAGGCAGGCTGATGCACGCACATCTGAACAGAATAATTGAATTGGTAAGAAAGAGTTATCATGAGGCTTTATCAAATATTGTATTTTCAAAAAAAATTTGCAAATAGTAGTTATTTTCCTAAAAAGGTGTCCAATTTATCAAAAAGGAATTATAAACAGTGTGTTCAATACTCAATACTAATGAGTTTCACATACTGATGTTGTCCTATGGCAATTGAAAAACAAGAAAAAGAAACAATACATCTTAAGCAATCAGTATGGAGATATAAATGCACAGCCATCCGCATTCTATGGAAATGTAACAAATGCCTTAAGACAGTGAAGTGAGAGCACGGCTAGGAACAATTAGTGAATGCATGTAAACTAATTCTGGCAATAGTGCAACAGATCATCTTTGCTTCCATCAAATGCAAACAATTCTGAGAATGGATCAAGTTCTAAGATTGCAAAGCAGGTTGATGTAAAAAAATTGAAGAAAAAGAAGGGACTAAAGGGTCTGGTTCCAGAGAGATCCAACAACCACCAGATTTGGTAAAATTAAACTACGAAGACTGATTTAACCAATCATACCAGAAGCCGTGAATTATTAAGAGAGTGATGGCATGACAAACCACTTTACTTACAATCTGCTGTAAGGAAGTTGACAGCACTGCAATGCAAGCACAAAAGAAGCCCTTTGCGTTAACTTTGACATCGGTTACTGTGCAGACACCAACACCAATAACCACAACGAACACAGCCATCTTAACCTCCCTCGTGTAATGCTTGCCATGCATCAGCCATTCCATGACACAAACAACAGGGATCATACTGAGCTTCGAGATCTATAAAATCGAATCAACATTATAACATGACTATGAAGAACGATAAAGGGCATTCCGTTCAGATGATTTTGACGAGCTTCACATACCTGGTAGAAGCCAACAGAATTGAGCATAAGACTCAAGTTCATCCCGGTAATCGACGTGTTTGCAACAACAGAAAACCAGAGAAGCTCCCATAAGGGGACATGCTTGGACGCAGAATAACCGGTCGCATTGGACACAAAGCCCACCATTGCAGTGACAGCAAAATGCAACCCGGTTAGAGTCGTGGCTGCAGAACATCCAAGAAAAGGCAATATTACATAGATTGAAGCATAGGGTAGACGCCACAGCAACAAAAATGAAGAGATCAGCAAGAGAACGATATAAGATTAATCCAAGAAGAATTACTAACACGCCGAGTAGGCAATTGGCAACTCGAATGTAAAAAGTAACTACTCGCAGATAGGATCGTTTGCCGCTGCTGAAACACTCAAAAACAGGCCGTATGATGATAGGACATCGCAACATGCAAATCCGACGACGCACAGATCCGGATATGTGGAACCAGATACTTCCGGAAAGAGGCATCTAAACGGGCCAGAGATAGAAACAGCGGAAGAGGAGAGATTCAGAGTGTCGGAGGGTGGAAGAAAAGGTGAATACGGAGCGGAAAGAGATAGGAGAAAGGAGATCCTAAATTCGACAATATAATTAGGCTGTCGGTTGAAGAGAAAACAGAAGAACAATATCAGATCCGGACGTGGTAGGTAGAACATTTAGAAAACGAAGCGGGCTCTAGCCAAGCGAAAACGGAGAATCTTCTGGGAAACAAAGAATAGTTGGATTAGATCCAAGCAACAACCACAGAAAAGAGTATTCTCATGTGTGTGCAGTGGAAGAGGGGGAAGAGGGGAGCAGGATTCGCTTCCGCGACACAGCAGAGCAAGCTCGCTGCAACGCGGTAGGGGGATAACGAAGGATACCGAAGCTGAAGGCATATCCGGCGGGTGACAGGAGCTGCTTGTTAGCCATGATGATGCCGACGGAGCTGACGACGTTCATCCCCCAAGCCCCGACATCAGACACCGCCGCTGCCGACTTCTTCCCCCCTCCATTCGCCGCCGAGCTGCCGCCCTCCACCTTCGGCCCATCCGCGCCCCCCCTCATCGCCCGGGCTTACCTCAACTACCGCCCGCGTCAGCCTCGGTCGGAATCGCAAAAAAACAACCAGCCGACCGACGCGGCAGCGGCAGCGGTAGCTCAGAGGGAGTGTGCGTTGGCCGGAGCAGACGGCGGCTGCGGTGCCTCAAGGTGACACCGACAAAAGACGACAGACCTGCTGCTGCGGGAGAGCGTGAGATCCGCCGCCGCCGCTGCCGTCGCGGCACTCCCTCCCTCTCGCTCTCCGTCGCAGGGCCGCCCGCCTGTACGTGAGACAATAAGAGGAGGTGAGGGGCCGCGGGGGGGTTAAAATGGCGGAGGTCGGCGGAGAGCGGAGGGTGGCGGTGGGGCCCGCGGCGGTGGAAGGAAGAGAACGGTCCGAAGTTCGAACCGAGAGAGAATTATCCGAAAATCAGAAAATGGATTTTCTTCGCGGAATCGGAACTCAAAAAAATAAAAAATAAAAAAACAACATGCCCAATTTAAACCTTGAGGACACAAACAAAAAAATAAATAATAACCGTACACTTTTGTCTATGTTTTTTTTTCCATTTCAACCAGGCTCGAATGTATTTTTTTACTTTAACTTGAATTTCAGTCAAAAAAATGTTGAGATACTACAAGAAAAAATGGTTTTCGTTTTTTGTCCAAAAAAAAATTTAAAAAATATACTTTTGAAATGATTGTCAAATATCTTTTCAACTAGTTCTGTTACAAAAATAACACAAACATAAATCTTCGAAGCGCAACTCCTGCCAGTTGCCACAAAAAATAAATTTACCTGTTGCAAACATAAATCTGGTCGTAAAAAATATAATACTATGATAAATTTTGTTGCAATAATGTAAGTTTGATTTGTCGATGATCAAACGTCTCATACAAGTTTGATATTTTTTAACGGACCTCTGCTCTAAGAGATAAAACTCATAAACAAGTTATTTAAATATTTGGTTAAAAGTTTGATAAAACAACTCATTAGGCACTCCATTAAACATTTATTTAAGTATTTATTTAAAAATTATTCTTTGGAGACTCGATTGGTATGGCATCAAAACAAAAACAATTAACGGGCTAAAATTTCACTTTAATGAAATTTCAACTTGAGCTCTCAGCAGTCAAGTAAGCAGCAACTTATATATATATAGATAGATATAGATGTGTTATACATATGTCAAAGAAGGTAAAGTCCAGGGTTGACCAAAAGTCAAACATGGCGGGAGAACAACAGGAGCCCTCCGCCGACAAGAAGGGTTGGGGGAGGAGGCATCCATCAGGGAGGCCCCCTTTTATTGTCCACGAGTCTCTGTCTCTCGGAAGGAGAAAGAGAAAAGAAAAAAAAAGAGGAAAAACTCATTTAGTCCCTGAAAAGGATTTATATACTTATAACCCCTCGAAATATAACCGTGAGGAAATGTTGGTTGTGAGTCCATTGCCTTTTTTCCCCTCAAAAATAGGTCTCTTTAAAGAGTAATAAGCCTTGAACAGAGTTATGTTGTCGAGAAAGATAATTGAAATAAGAAGGATACCCTGAAGAAAGGACGTGAGATGAGGGCATAAGCACGAGCAATGCCAATAGGTGGAGCTTTGAAAGACCCTTTGCTGTCCAAGACCCCATTTACGAGGATGTTTTTTTTTTTTTGAAGTGTTACTCTTTCCGTGAATCATATTAAAGACTCTTTAAAAAGTTCGGATCATCTCAATTTCTCGATGAAGAGAACATTCTCAGTCTCTAATCATTAAATAACAACAATCTTCTATCCACTCAAGTGGCAATTCGGTGAACCGTTACTAAATAACGTTGAGTCATTATTATCAATAACGAGTCGCAACAGGCTCAGTAATAGGTTAGTAAAATAACAGTAGCCGTTCAACAACAATTTACTAATATCTATTATTACAAAAGTATAAATGGCTGAACCTGATCTCTTACTGAATCATTATGGAACTCAGTGTAATTTGTTACTGACATTAATGATTCAACTATTTTCAATGATTATTCACTAAGACGATAATAAACTGTCATTTAAGTGGTCTGAAGATTGTAGTCGTTTCTGATTAGGAACTGAGGTTGTTCTCTCCACTTAAAAATTGAGGTGATCCGGACTCCTCCTCGAATGGTTTAATAAACCTGATCTGATGGGTGACTTTTTTATGTTTTTTTTTAATGAGTTGCCGCAACAATTTGCGGTGGCTTGTGCGCAAGCTCACAACGCAAGATTGGAGCTACGTTTCTCGCGAGGGGAACACAGCACACGGCCGTGAGATGCCCATTGTGGCACAACCACAAGACCATTGATTTGATATGTATAAGTTAGGTTTTATAAATAAATAATACTGTGGCATGCTTCGATGATTGAGCCTAAGTACACAGATTCTTATGCTCTATTAACTTGTCTTGTCTTACTTTTGGTCTATTTATGGTTCTTTTTGTCAAAAGATGCAAAATTACTGATGAGGTATCTAATTACGTTACAAATTGACCTTTTTCCACAAAAGTATGTCTTTTAACAAAACCTGTTGAAAAAAGGTGTCCGGCAAAAAAGTTTCTTTTTGTATTTTAAGAATTATTTACTTTAAAAATATCCTTCTTGTATTTTAAAACAAGAGTTGTTATTTGGTTAACTCTGCAAAATATTTGAAAATATAGTAGGGGACCATATCAAGTAATCCAGAACAAGGACCATTGTTTCAAAATACAAGATGTTACCTTAGCCCAAACAATTGGAAACACTGAGAAATGGAACAAGTCTACAATTTTGCAGAATTTCACAATCAAACAAACAAGCCCATAAATGTCTACATCCATATACACACACATGACACGTATCTTTCTTCTCTCAGGAGAGAGAGAGACCCATGTCATACATATATACATATATATATATATGTCTCCATCTAGATGTCTGTGCGGATCTGATCACATGCTGCTATATAAATTAATTGAGATAACAATCTACATATTTAAGTAGTAATATATACCAATTCCTTTATAAACTCTACTTCCATCCCCTCCGCAACCGTTCGAATACAACTTTATAACGAAGTGGGGGTAGAGGAAGGAGCACTAAATATATTGCAGACAATGCTCCTGTCTAACTAGGTTCAATTACTCTATATCTGAAATTTTATTTGTTAGAATCAACTAATGCTATATATACCAGCCAAACTAAAAAAAGAAAAAAACAACAGTGAGGTCCAACATTCCAAATATATTTCTCCCTTCAGGAGAGAGAGAGAGAGAGAGAAGAATCAATTGATAACATGCAATTGATAGCATGCATTATAAGAACCATCATGATCAGAGACGAGTTGAGGACGGCGATTTGTCAAAACTGTCCCTAAGAAAGAGAAGTGATGACCACTAAAATCAGTGTTCCAACCTATATTCTATGCATATTTCTCTTCTGGACGGCCGAAAGTGCCTAACTTGGGTCGAGCGTAGGAGGGGGGGAAATCATGTTGGGGGTGGGCAGTGTTTGACAACGGAGAGAGAGACGACTATGTTCGGCAGCATAGCACCCGAGAATATACTTACGCGTCTGTATATCAAACTCTCATCTGTATGACCCACATGTTTGACAGCAGCCCCACGTGAATGGAGATCAACGGAATATTTTGGTGCCAAAAACTACTTGTACGCGAGATACGTATGCATAAACACGATAACGTTTTGTAGGTGAATAGTAACGTATATAATACACATATAATTACCTCGAGAGGAGAGCCACCCAGAAGGTAGCTCGAGAAAGGAGTCTCTATCTATCTTCCATTTATTTGCAAGATGGAGAGTAAGAAAGATATGTAAGTATATAGGTGCTCATGGATTGTCAGCTCGTGACCGGATTAGTTTCTAGGCAACTAACTTGGTCCGACCCATTTGGTACCAGACAGCACCAGCAAATTGCCGGGGCCTTTCAAAGGCCCCTCCCCCCTCTCTAGAACACTTCAATATTTCTTGATTTTTGATTGGTTTCGGGACTTTATGGATTTTTTTGTTAAATTATGATACTAACTCAGTTTTAAAGTGGTTTCTTTAATTTTTTTAATTTTCTACGACATATCTTCTCTAAGTCTAACCGGTAAAAATTCAGTTTGACTACATTATAATTTAATACTCATGGCAAATAGTAAAGTTCAGCCTAAGTATTATAAAACAATAATAGATAGATGAGAGAATTTATCAGTTGAACCATCATCTCGTATGGATAAAGAACAATGTGCTCTCATGTACATAGACTCTACTGGAGGTAAGAACATAATTCCATAAATATTTAATTTCTATGAAACAACTAAAGAAAATAACAAAGTGACATAAAGACATTATTAGAAAGACATTTCTTAACCTTCTAGATCTAGAGTTCACAAATACGGGACTGAGCAGGAGCACTCGACAACTCCTCATGTCGAAAATTTCGATGACAGAACATTAAGATTAATGTTTAGCAAGTGATATCAATATCATATGATATTGATATTTAATTATTACATCAGAAGACATGATACTGCCATGAAGATAAATGAAAAATCATTTGCCAAAGAAGATATGCATCATCGTAATTGTGGCTGACTTTGCGAAATATATTAAAAGCAAACATTTGTTGTAGATGAAATTGTGGCTGACTTTGCGGAGGGTACTGCAGAAATAACAGATTGTACACCACCAGAAGCCCGGATTTGTAGAGCTGAGACATCTCAGCCCAAACCCAGGTGGATCACTCGTCCGAACCAAGAACAGAAGGAAGAAGTTTTTTGAAGCAATGCACAAAGAGAGCGGATCACCTCAGTCCCACGGTGGAGGGAGAAGCCTCAGTCCCCAATCAGTAACCGCTACCGACGGGTAGTGATTTACAAAGGGCTCGGTAGCGGTTCAGCCCTTTTCGGTAGCGGTTCACCGAACCGGTTCAGTAACATAACTTGAACCGTCACTTAAGTGACGGGGGTATGTGGCGGCCCCTGATTGGGGACTGAGGCTTCTCCCTCCACCGTGGGACTGAGGTGATCTGCTCTCATGCACAAAAGGCAAAAGGGTCCGGGCAACGTGGCAAATAAAAAAGAAAGGTAATGTACAAAAACCTGGGAATGCTAGCTACCGCGCGATGAGGGAAATAGGTCAGAACCGTGCAAATTTGAAGGAGAAAATTCAACAACATTAAATGAAGGAACATGCTGCTGTTGTTGTTGATAATGACATGGATAAACACCTATGTTGAAGTTGAACCCAGAAGATCTGGCCAGCTATAAGCACAAGCGTGACATAAAAATCATGTCTGTAACAGTCCGTGGAAGGTCCAAAAAGAAGAGAAAAAACTGACATGAAAGCCTGAACTTAGGTGGTCGCTGCATGGTGGAGATGCTGTCACGAAGCTGTTCTTTCTGATGCATGTCCATGATAAAATCACCGTCCCCTGAAGAAGAATTTCAAGTTGTACAGAGAACGATACAAGCTGGTACGCCACTTGATGATAAGATATAAATATAATTGTACAAGTCATGATTATATGAAATCCCCAACGCCCTTTTAATTAATTAAATAATAGAAAACTTCTGAAACACTAAAATATACTAAAGCAAGCTTAAATTCCCCTAACAATTTAGAGTCAGTATGGGAATTCACTTCTCTTTGAAGTACCTTAGGATAGAAGCTACTTCAAATAAAAGTGATTGTCTATCACACTAGCGAAACAAGTTTGGTATCATTTTTTGAGGAACAGAAGCACCTCTCTTTTTCATAACAATAGCCACTACCTTCAAAAGAATAGAGTCGCTGGTCAAATATTAGGAACGAAGAACTATCATACCTGAATAATGTGTTAAACCAGTATGCAGTAATCTTATGCATAATGCACATAGTTTTGTTTTTTTACATGTCCTTTCCTTAAAAACATGGCTTCTGTTTAGAAGAAATAAATAGGGAACCTCTTAGAGACAAGAAAAACAAAGCTAGCAAAAAATTTAGGTATGATGACTTTTATTCATTTAGCTTTTTCTGAAAAAAAATTTAGCAGGTGAAAACATGAAGATGGGAACAACATATCTCCCTTTTCACTTAAAAAATAGTCTCTTTGCAAAGCAGATGAAAAAAAAGACTTGGAGCTCACTATTGCAATGGAGTTAATCCCTTTCTGGCCAGCTTCAAACTGACCCTAATCAGTAGCACGATAAACACATGTAAAGAAACTGAGATTGCTAAGCTTTTTTATTTAAAATTCAAAAAAAGAACACGTACTTCTAATACTAAAACAAAGTTCATACATGATAAGAAGAGTGCATGCAACACAATAGAAATGAAAAATGCTTTCTCAAATTATAAAATCGAAAAAACATCATTTTAAACTATCAGGCATGGTAGCCAAATATAAAAGTTGAAAGCAACGGAGATCATACTACAGAGGGATAAAAACTATCAAACTTGATAAGCCAGAAGAGAAATGAAATCAGCAGAGTTCAACAATAATGTAACATTAAATATTACTTAAAATATTCATAATATCACATGGCAATAAAATGAAAAAGAAATTGGATATATTTTGATAATCAATGAGAATAATTTCTTTTTAGGATGCATATCTGAGTAGATGAGCATTTGCAGTGATGTCCAGACACATCAAAGGCTAGGTACAAAGGTAAGCAGAGCACAAGGGCAATGCCAAGGCTGACAAATCTGTTTCATTTCCTCTGAGAACCAGGTAAGTCCAGCTGTGCATAAGGGTGATGAACAGCCTTCCAAGGATGACGTCATTGAGCAGTAAGTAGTCAGTCAAGGCATGGTAGCCACACTGATGCAGGATGACCTGGATGGTGTTGAAGATGCAGCTCTATGCAGCACAATAGAGTGGTCAGGCAATAATATGAAGTGACAAGGGGTGAAAACAAAGATAGGCAAGGACAACATAGAGAAGATGGAGATGATTGCACATTCTGCACCACGTAAATGATGGGAAACGGTTTAAGAAGGTTTATGGTCTTTTACATTTGCATCATTTAGGACTTGTTTATAAATATTTTGAGTTATTTTATATTTTAGTCCTTAGAATGACTTGCTTGTACATAGTTTCTTCAAAAGATCCTTTTTGTAAGTTGGCTCTCTATACCCCACCATGTAGTCCTAGAGGCAATGGAATGGTAAATTTTTGTAGTGGTCGTTGGGTATTGGGTCTAGTAGAGGAGCTTGGCCCCATAGGTATCATCCTCAACCCCACCATCGGGAGGTTTTCTTCTCCACCCCCAGCAGGGAACCGCAATTCCCTTCTACATCCCCTTGTTGGCCAAGAGCCTTCCCCAACTTCACCCTCCAGAGTGTGCCTTTCTTCACGTCCCTTCACCCCTTCAGCCTCCGAGACGTTCATCCAATCTCCACCCCCCCCCTCTTCATAGGTCCGACCGCTTTGACATCCCGGTTCCTCTTCATCCTCAATCAAACACAACATTGGAATCCACATGCAACGTACAACATAATATCTGGTGACTCCCGATCGGAGACTGCAGTCTCCACAACAACGTAGAGACCATGAACACCTTCGGCAATCCCCGAATGAACTGTTGAAGGTTTCTCGCCACTACACCAGCATGGATTCTGATGGTGCAGGATCCTGACGACCTAGGGAACTGTGCAAACCTGAGGAATCCTCAACAAGCATCAAGGTTTCCTACAACTCCGACAATGGAGTACCTCTACGCACTTATCTAAAGTGCCCTTATTGCAGTCAGCATCGCAGAATCTTCAGCTCTAGTTCAGCATTCAATTCTGTCTGGATCCCCTCAAGTCTACCAAGACCCTTCCCTCTCGCATCAGGCTCTTCTAGATCTACCGAAGAGCCCCAGCTTCTCCACTTCTTTCATCGCTCATGCAGCCACATCCCCCACACCTTTTGCCGTCTTTGGAACCTGTCACCACCTACAAAGTTCCAAACACATCGCAATGCTCTCCTTTCCCTGAAAATCACCCGTTGTTGTTGTTCTCAACATGCTCATTGCCTTTGCTTGGCCCATCTTGTTTCAAGGTGAGGAAGACACAAAACACCCTCGATTATTTTGTCTGGTAGCGTCGTTCATTTTCACATGGGTGAGTCTCCAACGCAGCCAGGCCCACTTCATGCAGCACCCATCTAAGCCTTGTCACTTGATTGGACCCAACCATGCCCATAGTTGTCAAGGCGCCCGCCTAGGCGCCGCCTAGGCGGCAAGGCGCCTTTCCAAGGACGCCTTGCCAGGGCACCTTGTCTGGGGCCAAAAAGGCGCCCAAGGCGCCCGCCAAGGCGCCCAAGGCGCCAGCCTAGGCGCCCAAGCAAGGCGCCTTGGGTATTTTTACATCATTAAAAAAAGTTTTTGAGGGATTTTTCTCCCTTGATACCCCTCACAAGGGACACTTATTTAATGATAGTTTCAATATATTAATATATTGTATTATCACTTATACTATCATACATATTTAAGATTTATGATTATAAACATATATTATATACTTAATTAAGTTCTTTTTCAACTCTTTCCTCTCTCTCTCTTTGTCTCACTTATACTATTACATATTTTTGGGGTTCGGGGGGCTTCGCCCCCGACACCCCGCGGGCGCCGCCCCTTGACCCCCGCGACCCGACCGCGCAGTCGATTCGCGACTACTCTGCGTCCCCTATTTAATAATATTATAACAATATTTTACCATCACTTATACTATTGCACATATATAAATTTTATAATCATAAATGAGTTATATATTTTATAAATATTTATTTAACTTTCTTCTCTTTCACACACATCATATTTACTTATGTGCATTGATAAAACACTCATATTCAATTATAACATAACAAATATATTTATATTTATGTTTTTTTATATATAACAACCTCCCGACTCAGCCTTCCTTGAATACCGCCTTGACCGCCTAGGCGACGCCTAAGCAGCCGCCTTGTCGCCTAAGCGGAATCGGTACCCTTCAACGCCTTGGGCGCCTTGTCGCCTTGTCGCCTTGACAACTATGACCATGCCACAGCCCAATGCAAGACCACCAAGTCGTAGAGGTCTGGATGCAGCCCACTGGTGCACAGAATCATGGCCCGGTCCAACAAGGTTCGCCATCTGACCCAACCGGCTTACAGCTGGTAATAGGTTGATTTTTCAGCCAGTTTACACATACCAATCTAGGGCTAGTTAAATCTCCTTCAAGCCGATTTTCAGTAGATTCAACCCAGTTCAACCCGGTTCAAGTAGTTCAAGCCATTTTAGAGTAGTTTAAGCTCAAAATTTCCTAGTTCAGTATGTTTTAGTGTGTTTACAGCATTATTTTCTGTTGTTGCAATGTTTAGGTTGGTGTTGTTGTCTCGTGTTAATTTGTTATCGGAGCCTAAAATTACCTCATTTCTATAAGTCAACTTTTGAAAAGTTCAAACAACTAGTGGATATATAAACGACGAAGTTCATAACGAGATATTCGAAACTTAGGGACGACGTCTCTCCCGGTAGGGGAGAATGATGGGGACCAATTGAAGAAATTTTAGCATCTTTTAGGACTTGTTTGTAAATATTTTGAGTTCATTTTAAGTTCTTTTTTCATATTTCTTCCTTAGAAGGACTACTTTGATATATTTTCTTCACAAGGTCCTTTTTGTAAGCTAGTCCTCCAATATTTCGTCACCCAACCTATTATCACACTTAAATGTTTCACGCTTCTCCTCCCGCTTGTCATCACCCAAGACTGTGATGATCTTGCAGTGGGATAGCCAACCCTTCTTCTCCACCAGGCTATTGGTGAGTGGGATGATTAGTCCACCACCCTCGGCTGCATGGAAATTCTTCTTGACGAGGCCAAGCCTATTCGTAGCACCGGCCATGACTTGAGAAGTCACGACAGATAAGAAACTCCTCTCTCGATGCCTCACTCCCCAACACCTCCTTCATCTGAAATCATTCAGATAGGTAGTCGTGCCACAACATCTACCACACGACCACCTACATCGAATGTCAAAACCTCAATCAGCAGCAAAGCAACAACCCTGCTAAGAGGCCTACCAACACATGTGCAGACCTGCCCCTGGGAGGCCACCCCCACCAAAGGATGCTTGACAACTGCCTTCTCTCTCCTCCCATCAGTTGATAAGATGCCAACACTAGATGACCCAACCTTGGCCTTTACCAGGAATGACGAAACACCACCAATCCCCCCAGCCCCCGCAAAGCCTCTGAAATCGTCGGAGCTCAACATCTCGCAATCCAAAGAAAGAATGTTGCAGATCGGGAATCAAATATAGGAACCTTCATCAGTGAACTTAGACAAGACTTGGGCTTGTAGAATGCCCCTATCACATCCAAAAAATAGTCTGAGCTGAGAGTAGATTTGAAGGAGATGAAGTTCCTACCAAACAATGATTGCATTTTAGACTAAAAAGAAGATTGATAGAGAAGGAGATTGTCATTCATCCATGTTAAACACTGCTAGTTGGAACATTAGGGGGATCTGTAAGAAAAAAAAATGAGAATTAAGAAGAGTGGTTGATTCTCACAAAATGTACATATTGGCTCTCCAGGAAACTGTGATTTTTCTAATAACATGAATGATGAATGTCTGAAGCTTGGGAAGCTACAGATGGGGTAATGTTGTTATTCTTTGTTCTAGGGACATCTTGGCCTTAGAGTTTTTCCTCGTGTACTAATGGCAAACAGTGGTTCTCTGCCAATATGTATGGTCCATTGGAGGACCATGTGAAAAAATCTTTCTTTGGTGAACTAGGGTAGCATCTTGTCTCATGGTGATAGCACTTGGTGTGTTAATGCAGACTACAATGCAGTGAGAAAGCCTGAGAAGAGATATAACTGGAGGAAATGGAATGCTGAAATGGGCCTTTTCAATGATAGGATGAATGATTGTGACCTGGAAATTGTGGAATTAGGTATTGACTTTACCTCGTTTAGTTCATCCTTCCAAATCTAAATTTGACAGGTTTCTAGTTTCTTCTCAATGGGTTGGGGATTTTGGGGTTACTGAGGCTTTCCATTTGTCGAGGGTGATCTATGACCATTTTACCATCAGCAACAACCTAGCAAGTGGATGAGGTCAAGCAGGAATTTTTGAGATGTGGTGAAGGGAGTCGTTTGAAGAGCAGGTTCGATCTTGGTGGTTTGAGTCATAATGGGAGTGTCTGCTACTAAAATTTTTAAGAACAAACTTAAGCATGAGCATAAGAAGTTAAAATTATGGGTAGCTTATAGGTAGTCAGTTGCAACAACAAGAATACTCGTGGACACACTAGAAATGTTTAAGCAACTTAATGATTAATAAACTTTATTTGAACTTCAAAAGACATAGTGGTTGTATCGAAACTAGGAATACGATGAATTGAGCTTTAAAGAAGAGATCAAATAAGTTATGGCTAAGGAAATGTGACAAAGAACACGAAGTTATTTCATACCTAGGCTACTATCAGGAGGAGCAGAAAGAATACTATTAACTGCTCGGTGCTTGTGTATTAATGGTGGTGTAAAGGTTGGCATTGAGCGTACTGGTCGGGCAGAAGTTATTTTCTACGAGGAGTTGAAGAAGTGTTTAATGTCTATGAATCCCTTTAAAGCACTGGGTCCATATGCTTTTCAACTAGATTTTATCAAAAGTGCTTGGAGTTCCTACTTCCCAAAAAGGAGTGTCTCAGACATCAAGAATCTAAACTACGGTTACAAAATTGTGACAAAGGTACTTGCTAACATGTTGAGTACTTTTATAGAAAAGTTGATTAGCAACTCATTCAGCTTTCGTTCAAGGAGGGTATATTCTGGATGATTTCACAACAATTGCTGAATGCATTCATGATCAAAAGTCTAGGAAGAAAGATTTTGTGATTGTGAAACCTTGGAAAAATGGATCCCCTTCTGGATTACTTAGAAAAATATGTGATAGCCAATAAATATATTAAATAGTCCGATGATACGTTGTAAAAAAATATGAGACCGAGGTTATCAGGTTCTATAAAAAATATTTGTTTTGACCACTTCCCATAGAATGGTGTAAAGATCAGATGTTAGATTACAAAGAGCAACTGCTGAAAGACCCTTGATTAACCGCCTTAGCAATCTGTTTTGTCAAAAAATACACATTCACATAAAACGAATAAACGTAAATGGGGCGGGCGGTAGCCCCACGAGCTCGGTGAGATGCAAACATCATGTTTTATGTTTGTTTGATATTGATTTTAACTTGTTTACTTGAATGTTATGTTCAAGTTGTTTAGTGTGTTTGTTGTTGTGGTTTGTTTTAATTTGATTTTTTTATTCCAATTTAGAATTATTTTATTATTTTATTTTTTATTTGATGAGTGAATTAAGTGTTTTAACATTTAATTCACTTGGTTGACATGTTTTACATGAGATATGTTAATTATCACTTTCTTATACCGACTTGTGTGTTTTTACGTTGGATTGAATGTGCTAGAACTTTGATTAAAATGTTTTGAGTGCATTTTCAGATATGTTGATTTGGAATTGATTTGATTTTTACAATTTGATTTTTTTTGTTTTAAGGTTGATTTCGATGTTTTTTAAAATATTTTGAATGTTGTTTATTTAATTTTTATTAAATTTATTTAATTATCACTTGAATAAGAATTTAATTCCACAAATTAAATAATTATTAAATAATTTTTCAGATTGGTAAATGATTTATTTCAAGTATTTTCAGATTTAATTAAGTGTTTTTTAGTTTGTTTTATCTTGTTTTATTTCAGTTCGGTTCGCATCCCATCGAGTCCGTAAGGCTAGCATCGAATGCCCCAAACTTAAACATCGGCCACTACACTTGAACTTCCTTTCTATTGCATGTGTGTCGGAACATGGGTACATCGGTTGGCATGTCAATACATCGGTTGGTATCAAAGCAAACCTGGACGGACATGATGTCTTTCCTTCCCCTGAGTATATCTTCATAATATCTAAGGGTTGACATGATGGCCAACATGAACATGGGACAAAGTTCTGATCCAACTTAGACATTGCTCAACATTGAACTGGGTGGACTCTATGTTAGTAACAATTGTTATTGGGCTGACTTCCAGTCAATTGGGCCCAATAAGGTTTAATGGGTCCATCCTACCCATTGAACCCAAATATAGGGCAAAGTGGGGCCTGCTCCTACAGATTATTTCTATCTTCATTTTGTTCAATACTTGCATAACTTGGGTGCCATAACATTTTTTAGGTGCCAACGGTGATGCTCAAGGTGAACTTCGACAAAGTTTATGATAGGGTTAACCAGAACTATCTAAGTAGGGAGATGCAGTTGGTGGGTTCAGTTGCAAGTAGAACATGTGGATTCGGTGTTATGTTAGTACAGTTAAGGTTTATGTAGACATTAATGGTAAATCCTTAGTCCTTTCTGAAAGCTACAAACGGCTCAAGAAAGGTAATCCAATCTCTCCTCTCCTTTTTAATATAGAACCCCAAGTTCTCAGCACCACATGTGAGAAGACCCTTCAGCGAGGGTGTTGACGTCAATTTTTTTTTCTCAACAAAAAAAGGAACCAGACCAATTCCTAGCTGGTCTGATCCTTAATTGGTCCAAAAAGGGCCTTAATTTGACCCATTGGCGCACCCTCAGCTGGGCCAGCCCTATTTTTGATTTAATTAGATGATTTCCCGGCCCTTAAAGCCCACCTACGTACAGCCCATGGGAAGAGAAAAGTGGCTGCGGTCAACCCAATTGGCCCAGTCAACAGGCCACATCAGTTGGCCACGTCAGCACCCAGTCAGCAGCCATGTCAGCTGCCAGCTCAACCTGCCACCTCATCCTTGACCCATTAATTGCATGGGGAAAGCCAAGGGACTGGTCAACATGGGAAATCTCAAAGGGTCAGTCAAATCTTTAATATCCTTGGACAATTCAAGGATTAAAGAGAGTTTAAACACAGAAAAAGGTGAAAGAGGCATCTGTACGTACTCCCCAGCTGCCCCTTCATCTCCCCCTCATTTCCTATAAAAGAGGGAGGGTGCCCAAGCCAAAGAAGGCTGGCAAAAGGACGCCGACAGGCTGCTGCACCGGCTGCTGCCCCTCCTGCGCGCACCTACTCTCCAGCACCTGCCAGCGACCAAAGGAGAAAGAAGAAGAAGAAGAAGAAGAGAGTTGTTGCTCTCCTCCTGCCCACGTGCATACCTGCCAATGGCCAAAGAAGAAGAAAGAAGGAGAAGAGAAGGAGAAGAAAAGGTAGGGGTATACACATATTAACTATGTAGCCCTCTAAGGGCACCCCTTCCTTCCTTTCTAAGTTCTCTTCTCAACCCCTCTCATGGCCTAAACCGGTCTTCATCGTCATCGGCAACCCATGACCCAAAAGATTGGTCCCTACCAGCCCCAGTTTGGACCACCTAAACAGTCCCTGTTCCGGCCCTTTGTGCACCCCACTGAACAGGCCAAAAACTCCCTCTGCAGGCCCCTTAAACAGGCCCCATTTAGACCCCTCTCAGTCTGCCAGGAGACCCCAAATCAGACCCCTGTTCAGCACCCAAACAGGCCCTGAAATGCCTCCAAAAATCAGACCCCAGCAGGCCCTGTCCGGTCTCCAAACCAGACCCATGTACAGACCTCGCCCGGTCCCACTTCAGAGCTCTGCACAGGTCCTGTTCGGTCCCCATTTCAGACCTGCTAACAGACCCCTGCAGGTCCACTTTCAGTTCAGCCAAATGCCCCTTGTGCAGACCCATTCCGGCCCATCTTTTTGGCCCTGAACCAGGCCCACAAACAGGCCCATTTCCTGGTCCCCATCCAGGCCCATAACAGGTCCCTTTGAGACCCAATTCGACCCACCTGCAGGCCCACTAAACAGACCCAAAACCTGCTCCTAAAACCTGCAGCAAAACAGACCCTCTGCGGCCCCATCCAGAACACCCCAAAACAGGCCCACTTCAGCTCCGTTGCAGCCAAGTTCCAGCCCCATTGAGGCTCAACCCAGTGGCCCTTTCACGGGTCCAGCCAGCTTCCCAAGAATCCCCATCAACAGCCCCCTTGCGGCATTGCAAAAAGGATGGAAAAGAGAAGGTCGCAGCAGCCCCCTTGTGGCTTGTACCGGCAAAGAGAGGGATGAACCTCAACGGCCCTTTCACGGATCCAGTTCTTCCCTCAACTCATCAAGGGAGGGATGAACCTCAACGGCCCTTTCACGGGTCCAGTTCTCCCCTCAACTCACCGAGGGAGGATTGAGCCTCAACGGCCCTTTCACGGGTCCGGCTTGGCCTCCAAGAAGGAGTCCTTCAGACTCAAGCAAAAATTGAAGCCCGACTTTGAATGCCGATGGAATATGGACCGGCCCAAAGTGGCCTCAAAAAAAAACAAAACAAAAGAATAAAAATCAGAATGCGAAAGCAATATCTAAATTAAGGAGCTTCACCCCTAGCGGGGAACTCCACCTTGGATGGGGGCGCGGGCATGTTCCCGTAGTCGTCAATCCGGACGGGGGCGTGGGCAAGTTCCCGTAGCCGTCGATCATTCCCCCAATTTGGCTAAGTAAAAGCTGGTCATTTTGGATGGGTAAATTTCACTAAGTTGGAAAATGACCGGCATGCCGTCGTAATGCCGAAATTTTCCAAGGTAGTGAAAAGAACCTATGTTGGGGGAAGGATTGATCATATTGTACACCGATGTATCCCAATCTTCTATGCAATGAAATGACTCGTTTGTCAGCTTGAGATGTATGATTTCCGGGCACCGATTGGCAGCCCAATGAGCTGGATGAGATACAAACCGCCAAATGAAATGTAACATAAGAAATCTGGAAACTTCAAAGAAAAGAATCAATAACCAAACCAGGTTCTGAAATAGGACTATCCTACCACATTTGCAGACCCTTACGTAGGCCATTTTTTCACTCCCTATTTGGCCTCCCTATCAGGCCCCTACAGCAGACCATATGCTGCCCCTCATTGTGACCCATCGTATAGTCACCTTCTGCCCCTCCAAGCAGACCAAAAACAGGTCCCATTTCAGACACCACTCAGGCACATTCTCGGCCCATCCAAACAGTCCCCTTTGTGGTCAAACTCCAGCCCCTCTGTGGCTTAGCCGAACAGGCCCCAAACAGGTCCTGTTCATCTCAAAAATGCCCCTTGTGCAGGCCCATTTTGCCCCCTTTAAAACCACCTGAACGGACACCCCCTAAACAGGTCAATAGACTGCCCTTGTTCAGCCTATGCTCAGACCTCAGAACCGGTCCCAATTCAGAATTCTGCACAAGTCCAGGTCGGTCTCCATTTCAGACCATCTAATAGACCCCAATCAGGCCCACTTGAGGCCTAGCCGAATACCCCTTGTGCAGGCCCATGTCGGCCCATTTAAGGACACCTGATTAGACTCCCTAACCAGGTCTTTAAGCTGCCCTCGCTCGGCCCAAATCAGGTTCTAGAGCCGCCCCCAATTCGTACCCAAGTCAGGTCTATTTTTTATCCCATCCAAACTCCCTCAAACAAGCCCCTTCGTGGCCAGTTTCCTTGCTCTTTCTGGCAACCACACTTCAGCCCTTTCATGGCTCGGCAGAATCCCAAATCAGTCCTTAGATAAAAAATCAGATTTAAAAACAAATCTGGAACTTAAATAAAAAATCCCAATTCAACAAAATTGAACCACAACAAAGGGTCCGTTTGGCAACATGGCAGGATGACTTCTATCTGAAGTGTTTTTTTTTAAAGTACTTCAATTAGAAGCCCTTCTTATTCACGGAGGTAGAAGTTGTTTGGTTGTATTTTAAGTTCAGAAATCTTTTTTTTGCCACTGAAGTGAGGTCATATTTTGGATCACATCAATGCATCTCCGCAGTCGCTGATGTCGCGGAAGGCTCTCATCGGTGATGTTTAGAAGGGGGTAGAGTCGTTTGCCGGCAGATTGGCGAATCAAAAGGGCGGGGAGGTGGTATCCCGTGAGGTGGCATCTGGCAGATTTTCTGGTCGCGGAGTTCGGAGATGGAAGAAGCTGCAGGAAAATCAGCACGTTGCGCACCGGACATCTCTGGGTGCCTTCCGCGATACTGCACATTTGATGGCCTGGCGCTGCCGTGCGGGCCGCCGCTGGGCTCGACGCTGGCAAACAGGGTGGAGGTTGCCATCGCGGAAGGTGCTCGTCGGCAAGGTGTAGTGGGGCTCGCGGCAGGGTGCAGGGAGCTCGAGGAAGGCAGTCGCAGCCGGGGTCGCGGAGGGCTCTCGTCGACGATGTGCGGAGGCTCGCAGCAGGATGCAGGGGGCTCTGTAGGGTCGCAGAGGGGGGGGGAATCGCGTCAGGGTGTGGGGGCTCGAGGAGGGCAACCGCAGCTAGGTCGCAGAGGGCGCTCGCAGGGGTAGGTCACCGTAGGGGAAGCATTGCACGCCGATGGGGCTATTCTTGTCGGGCCTGGCACTGCTGCGCGGGCCGCCATTGGGCTCAATGTTGGCAAAGAGGGTGGAGGTCACCGTCGCGGAAGGAGCTCGTCGGCAAGGTGCGGTGGGGCTCGTGGCAGGGTTCAGGGGGCTCGCAGAAGACAGCCGCCGGTGGGGTTGCCGGCGGGGCTGCGGAGGGCACTCGCGGGGGTCGTTGGGAGGTGGATGTCGGGAAGAGAATTTTTGGAGTCGGAAGGAGAAAAAAACTCCTTCTTCCTTCTGCCTTCCGCAAAGAGGAGAAGTGGATATTAACAAATTCCCAAACACCATGTTTAACAAAAGAAGGACTTTTCAAAGAAGGAGAAGTAAAAAAGAAGTGCTTCTAACGAGTTCCCAAACGGACCCAAAGAAATTCCTAAAGATCAAACTTCAAACAATGCAAAAATCAGATTTCAGTTACATCCAAAACACAGAAATTTCATATTTAAGACAAATCTGTAAGCACAACAAAAATCGGATTTCAATAATCTGGAAAATTCATTTAAAAAGTCACTCGACCCTATTCAATCAAACTTTCAACCGAACATTGCCTAAATAAATCAACTCTCCAAAAGAAACCAAACAAGCAACATTTCAAACATCAAAACTTGTCAAAAATCAACCTAAAACAGAAAACTCAGAAATCTGAAAATTCAGAAAACCAACCAAATAAAAAATCCAAACATGCTTAAAACTCTTTAAGCACATCAAATATTAAAACCAAAACAACTTGAATCAATCAAACTCAACTCAACACAAATCAAAAGTCAATCAGAAACCAAAATAAACAACAAACAAACCAATCAAATAAATTGATTCAAAAAAAAAACAAAATCAACAAACTGACTTTCAAGTCAACCAACAAACAAATAAAACAAACTCGAACCAAATCGGTTTGCATCTCATCAGACCCGAAAGGCCACTACCCTTTTGTGTTCTTTACTTTTCTGTGGATGTGCACGTTTTCCGAAAGCAGGTTGCCGCAACGGTTAATCAAAAGCATTCGAGCCGTTGCTTGATATAAGGTAACGCCGGATACTCGCACCATCTGGCGGGAAAGGGTAAAAAATGAAATTTTCAAAGAACCCAAATCTCGGTTCTTATTTTTTAAAACAATCACCGGACTACCTAATATTTTAGGATATTACCTATTTTCCTAAGTCCGGGGTATCAAAATGTCTTTCTTTCTAAAAGAACAGACGTAAAAAAGAGGTTCACACAGAGGGTTTATCAAGGGAACTGAGATAGAGGCCAACAAGGAGATTATACTTGCAATTTGCGGATGACATTTTAGATAAATGCATCAGACAAAGGATATTGCTATTTATGTCAAAGGCAGTGACAGGTCTAAAAAGAAAGAGAAAAATGTGAGTTGGTAAGCTTCTTGATCTTTGGTATGCTATGGAGCTCATCAAGTACATGGGCTTACCGCTGTGAAAGAATGGTCTCAAGCCATAGATTGACAGCCCCTGATCCAGAAGGTGAGGAAGAGGCTGCAAAGTTGGAAGGAGAGATTGTTGTTGGCACATGGTAGGTGAAATTTGTCTAAATGAGTTTTGTAGAGTATTTCACTCTACTTTTTTTTTTCGTTTTTGAAAGTTCCTGGGTGGCTAGATAAGCAACAAAATCGGAAGTCTTAGCGCATTTTTATTTTAGCTAAGAAAAGTAAGGGGCAATAAGGGTCCTCACCTGGTCAAATAAAATCAGGTATGTAAAAGCACAAGGAAGGGAGGGGTTGGTCTTATGACGCTGTATCTTAACCATTTTCCTAGAAGTAGTTATGAAAACTGAACATGAATGGCGAGTCTCTTTGGAGTAAAATTGTCCAATCTAAGTACAGGCTAAATGATGTTTGCCTCTAGTTAAAGGACTTTAGCTTTATTAGAAAAAAATCGAACATATGGAAGAGCATTCTTCTCAATTGGTATTTCTTTTATTCAGTTTCTTCCATCTCTTTGGGCAATGGGGCAGGAGCATTGTTTTGGAAAGATTACTGGGCTAGCCTTGGGCCCCTTGACCAACGATTCTGCAAACCCTTTCAGGATTGTTGTGAGCAATGATGCTATGGTCAGCTCTCACTAGAATGGCACTGCCCTACAAAATAACTAGTCTTTTTCATTCAGAAAGAACATGAAGAAAGAAGTCTCTTAATTTGGACTTCTCTTAAGTTTAGGCATGTTGATAGGAAGGATCAATTCATTTGGACTCTGAAAAAATATTCATCTTTCACTGTGAAGTCGGCCTGTAGCAGACTAAGCATGTGATTATGGAACTATCATGGTGGAAAATGGTATGGGTGTCTACATTTCTTGCTAAAATTAGATTATTTTTGTGAAAGATCTGCAAGGAAGACTCCCTACTAAATCCTACTTGCGAAGACTATTCCTGATGGACTAAGATCATTATGTTTTTTGTGGATCCAGCCTCCAAGACCTTAATCATCTATTCCTATGTTGTGGTGTTATAGTTTATTTATAGTGTATCTAGTTCCACAGCTGGAGGATTGATTGGCTTGACCTTATTAATGCTACAATTTTCATCGAGCAATGGAATGAGGGTAACACATGAAAAGCTGAACCTTGATCTATGTTATCTGAGGCGCTCGCCTCAGGCGCCTAGGCGCTGAGGCGAGGCAAAAACGTCTCGCCTCGGCAGATCTCGCCTCACCCGGGTGAGGACCCTGTGAAAGTCAAATTTGGTAACTTAAATCCTCCTTCCCCACCCCGAAACCCCCAATGCCCAGTCTTCTACCTTGAAACTCCAATATCTTATGCATTATAGGTCCTAGAAGTAAATTTTTTGTATTTTTTATGTTCTTCTTCAAAAAATTAAATATTATATGTATATTTTTACGAAGTTTTTCAATAAAAAAATGTCACCTCGGACGCCTGAGGCGAGACGAGCCCCCCTCGCCTCGGTCACCTCTCGCCTCTGACTACATAGACCTTGATTATGGATTTTGGCGTTCTTGGCTTTCTTGTGGTCCATATGGAGAACCGAGAATAAAACTTTTGATGATCAGTTTGATAATCCGTTCTCCAACTTATGGCGTTGTATGTAAAGGATTGGTTTCTTGCTTTCTTAGGTCAAGCCCCAGATGACTCAGTTTTCATAGACCAGATTTCCTCTTGGAGGCAACTTTGTATTTAAGATTAAGTTTAGCCTTTCTTGCAAGGATCGCAGGATCGGAATCGGTCCCTGGATCGGTGGGGACCGATCCGATCCAGATCGGATCGGATCGGCATATCGGATCATGCCGATCCAGGCCGATTCGTCGGAAGGAAAATCGATCCGGATCGACCCTTAAAAAAACCCTAAAACATCAAAAAAATAACTAAATAAGAAGGTAGATCGGATTCCGATCCGATCCCCCCATTTTGGGGCGATTTTGGGCCCAAAAGTGGCCCGAAATCGCCGCCGTGACATCTTCCCCGCCCGATAGGGCGGGGAAGAGGGCTGCCGCAGCGGGATGGCCACCGCGGCAGCCTGTGGGTCGATTCCGGCGAGGGAATAGATCCAGAATCGACCGAATCGGTCGATTCCAACACCGATTCCACCTACAAACACCGATCCCGGTCCGGATCGGTAGTTCCGCCGGGAATCGGATCGGAGGGGTCCGATCCGATCCAAGAATTGGCAGATCCCGATCCAGATCGGCCGATTCTGCAATCCATGCTTTCTTGGGTGACCTTCGAGGCTCCAACCACCACCATCTTGGTACCGTGGAGGTTTTTTGTTCCTTTTATCGTGTCATGGTTGTATCTTTTCTTCTTACTTTGCATCTTCCTTATAACTCTCTCCTTCTCTACTTTCAGAATTAATGAATTCGTGACTGTTGTCACCTTCCAAAAAAAAGGAAGGGGAGGGGACGACAAATAGAAAGGAATTAGCTTGGATTGAGTTACTTCTATACTCCCCTTTCCTTCAGATATTTACATGTGGGGTCAAAGCACCTTTTCCCACAATGGTAATTTTACTAGTCAAATGGCAATCTAGTTCAAGGATCGCGGGATCGGAATCGATCCCTGGATCGGTGGGGACCGATCCGATCCGGATGGGATCAGATCGGGCCGATCCAGGCCGATTAGTCGGAAGAAAAATCGATCCGGATCGACCCTTAAAAAAACCCTAAAACACCAAAAAATTAACTAAATAAGGAGATAAATCGGATTCCGATCCGTTCTACCCCATTTTGGGGCGATTTCGGACCCAAAAGTGGCCCGAAATCGCCGCCACGGCGGCAGCTTGCCGCCGTGACATCTTCCCCGCCCGAAGGGTCCATCGGACCCGGTAAGGCCAGGATCTGGTGACTTAAGTCACCGGATTAGTCACCGGATCCTCAACCGGTAGGGTTTATACCCTACCGGTTTGCGTATTGGGTCCATGGGACCTGATACACTTAAAATGGCCGGATCCGGTGACTGATCCTGGCCTTATTGGGTCCGATGGACGCGGTAAGGTCATCTTCCCGCCCGATAGGGCGGGGAAGAGGGCTGCCGCTGCGATGGCCGCCGCGGCAGCCTGTGGGTCAATTCCGACGAGGGAATCGCCGGAATCGATCCAGAATCGACCAAATCGGTCGATTCCGGCACCGATTCCACCAACAAACACCGATCCCGGTCCGGATCGGTAGTTACGCCGGGAATTGAATCGGAGGGGTCCGATCCAATCCAAGAATCGGCCGATCCCGATCCGGATTGGCCGATTCTGCAATCCATGATCTACTTGGCTTAATTTCATTTTCCTTCAGAATAAAGCATATCTAATATGCACTTGAAACTAATTTACATGATGGAGTTCCATGATAAATTTGTTCATGTTTAACTCATGTGCAAAAGCATTGACTTTGTAAGAAAATAGATGATATTTCATAAAAGTACTAACTAGGGTCAAAATTATGTGTTGAGGTTGTTAGGTTCTTTAAAATTAATTTTGACCTCTCCCCGTCGGATGGTGCGAAGATCCGACGTTAATTACATCGAGATTTCTCGAATACCCTTGATTAAACGTCATAGCAATCCGTTGGAACAGAAAACATACATCCCAAAAGAAGCATTCGTATTGCACATAGGAGAAAAGGTCCCGTGAATTTGATGGAAGGCAAGCATTTGATTTGTTTGAATTTTGTTTGAATTGTATTTTGATTTAAGTTGAATTGAATTGATTTGAATTGATTTGAGTTGAATTGGTTTGATTGTTTTGAATTTAGTTTGAGTTGAATTTAAGTTTGATTAGGATTTGATTTGGAGAGTTTGATTTGACTTAGTTTAAATTTAAGTTTCACTTAAATTGGTTGAAATTTGGATTTTAGTGTGAGTTTTAATTTGATTTGAATTTGATTCAATTTGGGTTGATTAATTGATTTAAGCTTGTTTGGAATGAATTTGCCTGGAATTGATTTACTTGAATTTAATTTGAGAGATTTATTTGATTGACTTTGATTGATTTAGATTGAATTGAATTTGATTAAAATTGAGTTAGTTTAATTAAATTTGTTAGTTTGAATTTTTGATTTAATTGGTCAATTTGAATTTAATTTGATTTGTATTTGATTAGTTAAAGTTGATTTATTTTTTATTTTTGTTGGGATTGAATTATTTAAATTTAGTTTGATTGGAGTTGGTTGAAATTAATTAAATTCTGGTTGTTTGATTCGGGGGAATTTAGATTTAATAGATTTGACAACTTCTGGATTTTCTTATGCAATTTTCAGATTTTATGTGGAATGATTTGGAACAACTTTGAATTTGAATTTTCTTATGGGTTTGAATGGTTTGGGACCACCTATCTACGGATCAGCCTCTGACTTGTACTAGTTTCAATTCAAATTTCAGAATTTTGGTTCGGATCTCCTGCAGATTTCAGACTTCAGATTCTCAGATTTTGTTTATGAATTTAATTGAGTTTGTGATTTGTTTGGAATTGTTTGATTTGGACATTATGTGAAGATTTAGATTTCAGATTCTGGGCTTTACAGATTCTGATTTCTGGATTTTACAATTTTTTGGATTTGCAGATTTTCTCATCTTTGGATAGACATTCAGATTTAAATGCTTGGAGTTCAGATTTTTGAATTAGAAACTGCAGATTTTTAGACTTTCAATTTCAGATCTGGGCGTTCAGATTTCAGATTCCGAACCTTATCTCCCATATTTCAGATATTTTTCGAAGTCCAGATTCTGCACCACTTCCAGACTTACAGATTTCTGATTTTTAATCTTCAGAGTTTCAATTACAGATTTTTTTTTTTAGTTCAGACCCTGCAGACTTCAGATCTTGCGGCGGCTCCTGCACCTCCCATCTTCAGGTTTTAGGCTTTTAAAAGGATTAAGTTCAATTTTCGGATCTTTCAAATTCAGAATTACAAATTGCTGTATTTTTTATTTCAGATTTTGGTTGCAGGTTTTGAATTTGGGTTTATTTGGTTAGAATTGATTTGAGTTAAAAGTTGTTCATGGATTAATTCAATTTCAGTTTGTTTTAAATTTGTTTGGTTAAAGTTAACTTGTTTTGAGGGTTTAAAAAAAAGATTTGGATTGATTTAAATGTGTTCAAGTTAGATTTGGCTTGAAATAAAGTTTGTTCGGATTAATTTTGTTTGATTATCTTGAATTTAATTTAAGAGTTGGATTTAAATTGAATTTGATTGGTGCTTGAATTTTATTTTAAGAAGTTTGATTTAAATTTTCTTGACTTGTCTTTGGATTTGGTTTGTTTATTAAAATTTGTTTAGAAATTTGATTTGGTTTATTTTTGAGAAGTTGAGTTTTATTTATTTATGGGTTGTTATTGATTTACATGTGTTGTGATTTATCTTGATTTGGTTTAAATTGAATTTATTTAATTTGGAATCCCTTTGAGTTTATTTAGTTGAAATTAAATTGGATTTTGGGATGTGAAAAGAGAAAAAATAATAATAATAATAGGAGCATATGAATACCATGGGCTAATAATAATAATTCTACAAAACTTAACTCCGAGTTAATTTTTCATGGCCCTGCATGGGCATAAAAGAATAAAATTAACTTACATGACAACTTTCTCTTTTTTTTTTTAAGATTAAATTTCTCATAGCTCTTTATGAGCATCAAGAAATTTATCTCAAATGAATTTTGGGTATCGAAAATCGACCCCACAAAGAAAATTAAATCTCATATGGCCTTTTATAGGCATTGAGAGACTTAAAATTGAATGGATTTTTGGGGAAATTGGAAATTAACCCCACTTGATGAAGATTAAATCTCATACGGCCTTTTATAGGCATTAAGAGACTTAAAATTGAATGGATTTTGGGGAGAATTGGAAATTAACCCCACATTTATTATTAACCAAATTGAGGGAGAGTAGCCCGGTCGGAAGGACTTGTGGAGGATCTCCGAGGACCCCGCCTCGTCGGTGTATGGTTTAGCGCGTGGCTATCCCAGAGACTCACAGGTGAAGATCCTTTTAATTTGAATTTTTATTTTATTTTTTATTTTTGTTGAGAGGGTCTGCCTTGCTTGAAGTTACGGTCGGTCGAGATGAGGTCCGGTCCCGTTTGGGACCGGACCGGCTCTTACGGACCGGCGGATGCGCGCGCGGGGCCGAGCCGGCTCGGCTTCGGCCGGTCGCGCCCCCTTTTTTTTTTTTTGCGTTTTCTTCTCCTGGCGGGCCCCACGATTTTCCAGCGTGGACCTAAGTCCAGGGACATAATCTCCCCGCGGCTACAGTGCATCCCCGACGCTTTCCGGCACCCGGCGGCAGCGCGGCGCCATTTCCAGCGGCTTCCGGCCTCGTTCGACGGCGACAGCACCGGCGGAGGAAGGAGGAGGCCTCTCCGGTGATGACTGCCGCTGCGGGGGAAGGTTCCGGCGGCGACGCCAATCCCCGGGAGGTTCCGACCGGCGACTTCCGAGGAGCCTGGCCGGCTTCCGCGAGGGCTTCCGGTAGCTTCGAGAGGTGCTCGGCGGCTGCGACAACTCCGGGGCGAGGCTCCGGCGGCTTCCGCGAGGCTTCCTCGCGACGTCGAGTTGCTCGGAGGGATTCGGCGAGGGTGGCTTCTGCGTGGCCTCCCGGTCTTCAGGAGAAGGTCCGCTCTCCCCCCTCTCCTCCTTTCTCTTCCTTCTCTGCTGCTCTACCCTCCATGGTCTCTCCTCTCGCTCCCTCTCTCTGCGCGAAGCTTTGTCCTCCTCCGCCGGGTCCCCCGCTTCCTCTCTTTATGTCTTTGGTCCGCCGCCCCTCGAAAACGAGAGAATCGACGGCTTTCACCGGGACTCCCCGCGATCTCCTCTTTCCCTCTTTTCTCTTGGGCTCGAAAAAATAGGAGATGAGGCTCGGATGTCCCCTTCGCTCCGTGATTCCCTCGCGGTGCCAAGATCCGATTGGGGTTGCCTTGGAGAGAGCCTCCCAACGGAGGAAGGGACTCGCGCTCGTGGAATGGGTGTGCGGGAATATGACCGCGGCTGCCTTTTTGTTTTTTTTCTCTTCGAAGTTTATTATTTTATTTTTTTAATTCACAAGGGCTGATTGCTGGCAGAGGGAGACGAAGCTGGGCTAGAAAGGGCCATTACCTTCACAATTGGGCCCGAACGACACTAACAGAGGATTTCCCGGGGGGAATTTAAATTAAAATAATATTATTCAATCCAATTGTGATGATAACTCTCCTTCTAAAAAAATGAGCGTTCACAGATGCCCCCCACGGGTGATTTCTCAGAGACGAGAGTTGTCGAGGAATTGCCCGTGCAAAAGTATAACTATAGCATTTTTCTTTCTTCAATCGTTCCACTGAACCTTGGAATTTGACCATGCAAATATATATCTACATGGTCTTCTTCTTCTTCTTCTTTTTCTCTTTTTTTTTTGTCACTTGCTTGCTGCTACATGACTAGAAATCTTGAAATTGTTTACGCAGAACTGTGTCTACTTCTTTATGTCATCTGCTTGTTGCTATATGACTAGAAATTTCTTGAATTGTTCATGCAAATATAGTTGTCATTCCCTTTCTGTCATCTACTTGCTGCTTGGCTGGAAATTCTTGAATTGCTTGTTGTTATCATAGTTGAATTATTTCTTCGTGCCATCTTGTATTTATTGCCGTCCATTGCATTGTCTTGATGTCGACGAGCAAACACATTATGGTCGAGACAACAATTTCCCGTGTTCGTGCTCCTTGGTGTGGTGCCAAGGCTAGGAGTATTCCAAGTGGGAGGTCCCATCGATAGAAGACGTAGACGCCGAGGCTTTATGTACGTTTGCACCAAAGGGCTGCTTCGAGTCAAACTGGGCCTCGAGGGTTGTTCGGGCACATTGTACTCCGTGTATAGAAAATGATTGTGCAATATGATGATATCATTCATTTCTTGTCGAAGACTACACGTGTATATCGAACCCTTTTTGTATGAAATTATATAAGAGGTTGTTCTTTCCCCACGTATTTCCTTGTTTCTCCTTACGGTGTGCTTGTTTTCATCCTCATCTGATCGACCAATCTTGTGAGGTACATTTGTTCTTGCGCTACTGTTTTGCCTTGGTATCGGGACATATTGCTCTTTTGCATTGTTCTTTTGTCGATTGTGCATCTTTGGGGTGAGAAGGGCTTGGGCCTCTTGTTGGCTTTTAGATGTGACGGCCCGAGAGAATTTTTTCTTTTGCACGCTTTCTTTCGGCGCATTTTACACACGGACTTGCATGCCATTCCGGTGCTTCTCAGAGGGGCTGTTCGCGAATCATCCTTTGATACATTTATACAAGACTCAGGTCGAGGTGACTCTCGGGGGTACGGCCGAACTTCTCTTTCTTTTTTTGTTTTGTTTGCTTTTGTTGTTGTTTTTTTTGTTTTTTTTTTGTTTTTTTTTTGTTTTTTTGTTTTTTTTTGTTTGTTTTTTTGTTTTTACTGATCCGACTGCCCTTTTCGGGTTTTTCACCCGGACCAGCCTCCTTTGCTTCCTTTTTTTTTTTTTGCCTACATGTCTCAAGAGAGATTTTCGTATGGCGAGTTGCACGATTTTGCACAGAGTGCCTTTTCGGGTTTTCGCTTTCTTCGAGTTTTCTTGACATTTTTACCCTCAACCGATCGATGAGATGAGAACGGCGAGTGGTCGGGCATCTCCATTTTTAGCCCGCTCTCTTTTTTTTTCTTTTTTTCTTTTTTTTGTAAGGAATTAAGGCTTCCTCGAGCCGTGAAGTTATTTTGGGCGGTGAGGAATTAAGGCTTCCTACGGGCCATAGGTTTTTGACGATCGGATGCCGGTGGAACCGCCAGGAACTCGTGAGTATGAAGAAGTCACACTCGGTACGTAAGTCATACTCGGCTTTATTGGGTATTAGTTTGATGGCTTAATGCCGAAGATAAACCCGTAGGACGTATAGAGCGCGAGGAAGTCATACTTGGCCTACAAGGATAAGTTTTGTGGCTTGATGCCAAGATGGTCCCATAGGACATGTGAGCGTGAAGAAGTCACACTCAGCCTCTTGGGTATGAACTTGTGGCTTGATGCCTAAAAGGGATGGTGGCTTGATGCCAAAGGAATATGTTGGCTTGATGCCAAGAGAACATGATTTGTGATGGCTTAATGCCGAATGTGTTGTGATGGCTTGATGCCGAAAAGTGAGATGATGGCTTGGTGCCAGTTTGGTTATGATGACTTAATGCTAGAAAATAAAGTGTTGTGGCTTGATGCCAAGAGAAGTTGACAGCTTGATGCCGTGACAGGGTATGGTGACTTCATGCCAAAATGTTTTCGGTGGCTTAATGTCGAAAAGGGTGTTGTGGCTTAATGCCAAAATGATTTGGTGGCTTGATGCCAAAAGGGTATGAAAGTGGTGGCTTGATGCCGGAAAGTGACAAGATGACTTAATGCCACTGAATTTAAAGACTTATGAATGCGAAGGAGTCGCATTCGGTCCAAAAGATGAAATGTGGGATGGCTTGCTGCCGCTTGTAGAGTTGTGGGACATGCAAGTATGAAATGATCATGCTTGACCCGTGAAATATAAATTTAGGGTAAAACCCAAGCTTAAAGGCTCAGGGCTCAAATGTTGCCGGTGGGATTTGGGACATGAGAATGGTTCCATGTCCAGCCTGATATGCTAACTTGAAGGGTGGAGGGTTACTCCCTCATCCTGATAACAAGACTGACTTCAATTAGTCCCCTGTTGAGACAATGATTTCTTCCTTGTCCCTCTTCATAGTTAGTGCATACTGGTGATTTTCTGGGAGTTTATTGATAGAGGTTGGTCCTCTTGCCCCCTGTTACCTTTTTAGGTGGAGAGTTTGCCCTTACACCTGCTTGATATGACATGGCTTAGGGGCATGCCCCCGGCCGGATGAATAGTTCCCATAATCAAGAAACTTCCTGATTTTTGATGCATAATGGGTCAAGAATTGCTTTCTCTCCCGTGCATGACTTTATCAAGTGATGCCATATAGACATCATTCAATGAGAGCATAAGATTTGTTCTGAACCCAAGTGCTATCATAACAGTTGCATCCATTCATCAGATAGAGGATTGATTCCTCACTTGCATGTCAGAATTAGAAGATCGGACCATTGGTTGGTCATCTTGGTTGAGAGAAAGGGCTAAAGACTGATCTCTCTGTAGCATCATAGGCCATTGATCGGCTGGCTCCTTCAAACTGAAGAATATAGGGTTGATCCCTTGCTTCACCGAAAGCCATGTTTTCGACCCTTTATTGGCCCAAACTTGTTGAAGTATGGAGGATTGCTTCCTTTACTTGGTGACCGAGAGGACCGGTCACTTTAGTTGAATGCATTCCTTTCGTACGCAAAGGATTTGTTTTTTGTGTTTTCCACGATATGATGGGCGTCGGTTGACCCATGCCGAGTTGTCTTTGGAGTGACCTGGAGACTTGCCCCCGGTCAGATGGATGACATTGTGGGTTGACCAGCTAACCGACCAATATCTGATGTATACCGAGTGACGGATTGATTCCGAACCCGAGCATGAAAAAGGCACCACATTTGGGTCATTTTGTTGTGGCCATAGGATTTGTTCCAGGACCATGGAATACCTTGGAGTTGTACCGGTAATCGGGCGACTTTTTTGCAATCAGCAAGCATAGGATTGATTCCTAGCTCGTTGACCTGTCTTGGTGGACGGAACCGTTGATCGGTTGTCCAACCTGAACTGACGAGTCGTGGGTTAATCCCTAACTTGGAAGATAATGTCCAGGGATGAAACCGTTGATCGGTTACCCTGGTTGAAGTTACGGGCCAAGGGCTGGTCCCTTACTCGAGAAATAACACGGCTAGCTATTGATCGGCCGGATTTGTTGATTTTCAGACGAGAGGACTGATCTCTCCCTCCATTAGCGGTTGGGACCATTATTGGTCAGAAATGAATTGACGGGTGAAAGATTTCTTCTTTCCCCGTGCGGCTGCAGCAATGTTGGCAAAAGGCTGGACATCATCCTTATTCTTTTCATCCAATCGGGCCAGAGTGGCGAAACGATTGGCTAAATGGTGGATGGTGAGCTTCACCTTCATCTGCCTCAGCATAATAGAAAGAAGCCACATCCGGGCAAGTTTTGATTTGGTCATCGGATTTGTTCCAAGAAGACCGAAGGATATTTTGGAGCTGCACCGATAACCGGGCAGCATTTTTCAATTGGTGAGCCTAGGATTGATTCCTAGCCCATTAAGCAACATTGGGGAATTGGACCGTTGATCAGTCATCCATGTTGAACTGACAAGTTGAAGGTTGGCCCCTCATTTGAAGATAGTATGTGGGGATGGAACCGTTGATCGGTTATCCCTATTTGAATTATGGGCCGAGGCCCCGAGGGTTGATCCCTCACCTGAACCATCGCTTGGTGGGCCGTTAATCGGCCAGAATTGCTGATCTTTGGGAAAAGAGGCATGTTCCCTCTCTCCAGTAGTAGTTGGGACCACTGGTTGGTCAGGTTTAACTTGACAGGTGAAACATTTCTTCTTTCCCCGAGTGGGCCTTGCGGTGTTTGGTGGAAGGTTGGGAGTAGCCTTGTCCTTTTCTGCAACCGGGCAGTGGCATGACGGTTAGTAATCAGAAGTGTTGGAACTTGTACTGGCTTTCCCTTTGAGGTGGAGGATTGCTTCCTCCCTCATTATTTTGATAACATATGGGATCTATCCTTGGCCTATGCTGTTGTGGTGCAGTTGGGCAATTGCCCCCAGCCAAATATAAAATTCTGAATTTTTTTCTTGAGTTTGGTGGGCCTTCCATCAAGTCGGCTGCAGCATGGGCACCTGATTTCTAATTTGCCCAAAATTTTTCTTGGGCTCAGCTGAGAGTTGGTTGACCACGACGCATGAGCAGATAAAGGATTGATTCCTTGTCTGAGGGAATGCATAAATTAACCAAGCCGTTAATGGGCCTGACTTGTTGGAGTATCGAGCCTGAAGCTTAACCCCCCCCCCTTAGTTTGATCAATAACTTCGTGGACCGTTGATGGGCCTGCCATCCTTGGACTGAGGGCCATGACAGTTTAATAAGTTAAGGACTGATTTCTTCTTGACATGTCATTTGGCACGGCCATTACTTGACCAGAAGGATTTGTTCCTTGCCCCCATTTGATTGATAGAGTTCTTTTGGACTCAGAGATTTGTTCCCTGCTGAATGACATTGTTGCCAACTCTAGTCCGGGAGTTTTCTTTGCCGGTTGGCCAGCAATCTTCTTTTTTTTCTTTTCTTTTTTTTTCTCTTCTTTTTTTTTGTGGTCAACTTTCTCTTGTTGTAGTTGCCCCCGGTGTATGCACTTGTTGGAGATGGAGGAATTGGACTTTGCCTTGTCATTGTCCTCCTCTTGTCTTGGTCGGGTATGAAAAACCGACTTTGTACTTAGCTGCATGGGTCTTGAGACGGCACGTTTGGTGCCTCTTTGACTTCTTTGAGGGATGGTGGTGACTTGCTGTATAACCACATGCCCCCAGAGTTGTTTGTTGTGGAGCTTCCATGGTAAGCCCTTTGGAAATAGGATCAAGTTTCTTGACCCTTGAAATATTCTCGGTGTTGAATGAACTCCGAGAGCAGCTTCTTGAGATGTTTGCAACATCAGGATGAAGTCTTCATGGCGGGATCATTGGACCCCACCAGGTCTCATCCTTTGACATTTTCCGCCTCCTCCTCGCACAAAAAGGAAAGAAGCATGTGTTAAATATATATGAAAATTGGGATGTATGTCTTCTTGAATTGCTATGACAGAGAGATGAAGGGAAGGAGAGGTCTCAACGGGCGTGCCAATTGATGTAACCTCAAAAATCTCAAAAGAATTTGTTTCTTTTGGAAATTCATTTTTCTCTTGAATTTGAATTAGGTTTGACCTTAGCATTGACTTTGTAAGAAAATAGATGATATTTCATAAAAGTATTAACTAGGGTCAAAATTATGTGTTGAGGTTGTTAGGTTCTTTAAAATTAATTTTGACCTCTCCCCGTCGGATGGTGCGAAGATCCGACGTTAATTACATCGAGATTTCTCGAATACCCTTGATTAAACGTCATAGCAATCCGTTGGAGCGAAAAACATACATCCGCAAAAATAAGCATTCACATACACACGTAGGAGAAAACAAATTCCATGAATTTGATGGAAGGCAAGCATTTGATTTGTTTGAATTTTGTTTGAATTGTATTTTGATTTAAGTTGAATTGAATTGATTTGAATTGATTTGAGTTGAATTGGTTTGATTGTTTTGAATTTAGTTTGAGTTGAATTTAAGTTTGATTAGGATTTGATTTGGAGAGTTTGATTTGACTTAGTTTAAATTTAAGTTTCACTTAAATTGGTTGAAATTTAGGATTTTAGTGTGAGTTTTAATTTGATTTGAATTTGATTGATTTGGGTTGATTAATTGATTTAAGCTTGTTTGGAATGAATTTGCCTGGAATTGATTTACTTGAATTTAATTTGAGAGATTTATTTGATTGACTTTGATTGATTTAGATTGAATTGAATTTGATTAAAATTGAGTTAGTTTAATTAAATTTGTTAGTTTGAATTTTGATTTAATTGGTCAATTTGAATTTAATTTGATTTGTATTTGATTAGTTAAAGTTGATTTATTTTTTTTTATTTTTGTTGGGATTGAATTATTTAAATTTAGTTTGATTGGAGTTGGTTGAAATTAATTAAATTCTGGTTGTTTGATTCCGGGGGAATTTAGATTTAATAGATTTGACAACTTCTGGATTTTCTTATGCAATTTTCAGATTTTATGTGGAATGATTTGGAACAACTTTGAATTTGAATTTTCTTATGGGTTTGAATGGTTTGGGACCACCTATCTACGGATCAGCCTCTGACTTGTACTAGTTTCAATTCAAATTTCAGAATTTTGGTTCGGATCTCCTGCAGATTTCAGACTTCAGATTCTCAGATTTTGTTTATGAATTTAATTGAGTTTGTGATTTGTTTGGAATTGTTTGATTTGGACATTATGTGAAGATTTAGATTTCAGATTCTGGGCTTTACAGATTCTGATTTCGGATTTTACAATTTTCTGGATTTGCAGATTTTCTCATCTTTGGATAGACATTCAGATTTAAATCCTTGGAGTTCAGATTTTTGAATTAGAAACTGCAGATTTTTAGACTTTCAATTTCAGATCTGGGCGTTCAGATTTCAGATTCCGAACCTTATCTCCCATATTTCAGATATTTTTCGAAGTCCAGATTCTGCACCACTTCCAGACTTACAGATTTCTGATTTTTAATCTTCAGAGTTTCAATTACAGATTTTTTTTTTAGTTCAGACCCTGCAGACTTCAGATCTTGCTGCGGCTCCTGCACCTCCCATCTTCAGGTTTTAGGCTTTTAAAAGGATTAAGTTCAATTTTCGGATCTTTCAAATTCAGAATTACAAATTGCTGTATTTTTTATTTCAGATTTTGGTTGCAGGTTTTGAATTTGGGTTTATTTGGTTAGAATTGATTTGAGTTAAAAGTTGTTCATGGATTAATTCAATTTCAGTTTGTTTTAAATTTGTTTGGTTAAAGTTAACTTGTTTTGAGGGTTTAAAAAAAAGATTTGGATTGATTTAAATGTGTTCAAGTTAGATTTGGCTTGAAATAAAGTTTGTTCGGATTAATTTTGTTTGATTATCTTGAATTTAATTTAAGAGTTGGATTTAAATTGAATTTGATTGGTGCTTGAATTTTATTTTAAGAAGTTTGATTTAAATTTTCTTGACTTGTCTTTGGATTTGGTTTGTTTATTAAAATTTGTTTAGAAATTTGATTTGGTTTATTTTTGAGAAGTTGAGTTTTATTTATTTATGGGTTGTTATTGATTTACATGTGTTGTGATTTATCTTGATTTGGTTTAAATTGAATTTATTTAATTTGGAATCCCTTTGAGTTTATTTAGTTGAAATTAAATTGGATTTTGGGATGTGAAAAGAGAAAAAAAAATAAAATAATAGGAGCATATGAATACCATGGGCTAATAATAATAATTCCACAAAACTTAACTCCGAGTTAATTTTTCATGGCCCTGCATGGGCATAAAAGAATAAAATTAACTTACATGACAACTTTCTTTTTTTTTTTTAAGATTAAATTTCTCATAGCTCTTTATGAGCATCAAGAAATTTATCTCAAATGAATTTTGGGTATCGAAAATCGACCCCACAAAGAAAATTAAATCTCATATGGCCTTTTATAGGCATTGAGAGACTTAAAATTGAATGGATTTTGGGGAAATTGGAAATTAACCCCACAATGAAGATTAAATCTCATACGGCCTTTTATAGGCATTAAGAGACTTAAAATTGAATGGATTTTGGGGAGAATTGGAAATTAACCCCACATTTATTATTAACCAAATTGAGGGAGAGTAGCCCCGGTCCATAAGGACTTGTGGAGGGTCTCCCAAGGATCCCACCTCGTCGGTCCCAAGACTCCTGGGTGAAGATCCTTTTAATTTGAATTTTTATTTTATTTTTATTTTTGTTGAAGGGTCCTGCACTGCTTGAAGTTCTGTTCAGCCGAGATGAGGTCCGGTCCACTGTTTGGACCGGACCGGCTCTTTTTCTGGACCGGCGGATGCGCACGCGGGGGCCGGTCGGCTTCGGCCGGTCGCGCCCCCTTTATTTTTTTGCGTTTTCTTCTCCTGGCGGGCCCCACGATTTTCCAGCGTGGACCTAAGTCCAGGGACATAATCTCCCCGCGGCTACAGTGCATCCCCGACGCTTTCCGGCACCCGGCGGCAGCGCGGCGCCATTTCCAGCGGCTTCCGGCCTCCTTCGACGGCTACAGCACCGGCGGAGGAAGGAGGAGGCCTCTCCGGTGATGACTGCCGCTGCGGGGGAAGGTTCCGGCGACGACGCCAATCCCCGGGGGAGGTTCCGACTGAAGCAGCTTCCGGAGAGACTTCCGACAGCTTCCGCAAGGGCTTCCGGTAGCTTCAGAGGTGCTCGGCGGCTGCGACAACTCCAGGCGAGGCTCCGGCGGCTTCCGCAAGGGCTTCCTGCGACGTCGAGTTGCTCCGGAGGGGATTCCGGCAGGGGTGGCTTCTGCGTGGCCTCCCGGTCTTCAGGAGAAGGTCCGCTCTCCCCCCTCTCCTCCTTTCTCTTCCTTCTCTGCTGCTCTACCCTCCATGGTCTCTCCTCTCGCTCCCTCTCCTCTGCGCGAAGCTCTGTCCTCCTCCGCCCGGGTCCCCCTTCCTCTCTTTTATCTTTGGTCCGCCGCCCCTCCAAAACAGAGAATCAGCAGCTGGCTTTCCACCGGGACTACCCGCGATCTCCTCTTTCCCTCTTTTCTCTTGGGCTCAAAAAATAGGAGATGATGCTCGGATGTCCCCTTCTTGCTCCGTGATTCCCTCCATGATTGCCAAGATCCGATTGGGGTTGCCTTGGAGAGAGCCTCCCAACGGAGGAAGGGACTCGCGCTCATGGAATGGGTGTGCGGGAATATGACCGCGGCTGCCTTTTGTTTTTTTTCTCTTCAGAAGTTTATTATTATTATTTTTTTTAATTCACAAGGGCTGATTGCTGGCAGAGGGAGACGAAGCTGGGCTAGAAAGGGCCATTACCTTCACAATTGGGCCCGAACGACACTAACAGAGGATTTCCCGGGGGGAATTTAAATCAAAATAATATTATTCAATCCAATTGTGATGATAACTCTCCTTCTAAAAAAATGAGCGTTCACACTAGACTAACAACATCATAACATGTTTAGAACAAAAAAATCAAAAAAGTAAACAAGTCATCATTGACCACTAAGACCGGTTAGAGGGTGTATCAACTACGAACCGATCAAAAACCTAACATTAGAAGCAAGATAACAAAACATAACCAAACCATGATGTTAAAAATACCTAACGAGATATCTACGTGCTTAAAAGAACAAAAAAATAAAAACAACCCATGCCTACCACTCTACAAGCCGAACTTAAGCCGGAAGAACGATAGTGTATGGTGGCATGGAGTTTGTTACAAATTTGAAACTGACACTAATAACATTATAGCATATTTATAAATAAAGATATAGAATATGTAAAGAAAAAGGAAAAAAGCAAACCATGATGTTCCCATCGCATTGTTGCACAGGAGAAGAAGGCACGGGATGGGGAGGATGATGGCAGCATCAGCGGTGCGACAAAATGGCCATTCCGTCGAGAGCTTCAGGTGTCTGGGGGGATTTAAATTAATTGGATCTAGTTAACTAGGATGGAGGTGCCGGAGGTGCCCACTTAGATGCCAAAGGCGTTCACCTCAGGCAAAAACCGGCGATGCAAGGCAGTTTTGGACTGCCTCCCCTCACCGTCTAGGCGGTTGAAGCGAGCACCTCTAACACCACAACCTCAAATACTTTAACCCTAAAATGTGGTGAAGGAAAACAGTGGAACAAGTTGTTCACAGATAGAATCATGATTCATTGTTCTATGATGCATCTGCCCCCTTCGTGATTAAAGACCTAGAGTCACTACTTGGCCCCCTCATAACTGCATGAACTGTTGTCACCATGCTCCTTCATAGGTTACCTTATTCTTGTTCATTGCCGACACCATCACTATCACGTTATCACCTCTCATTGATAGCATTTTTTACGCAGTTCCCCCATCTTTCACCGCCATTCCCCCAACCATATCACCAGATTACCCAAAAGAAGATGGTGCAACACTATGATACACACACTGAGAGGTCCTCAAAGCCGCCAAAGCAGGCCTTGTTCTTTGTCCAGGTCACAAGTAAAAAACTCTCGTTAGAAGAAAGTCAGAGCAATTGTATTCTAACTTAAGGGTCACAATGAAAGATGAAGGTCCATTTCCTCCTCCGCCACCCAACCCCACCCCCACCCTTCTGCCTCTTTATCTCTTACATTCACCCCACTGGAAAAAAACTGCAGAATGTCCTAATGCACACCTCTATTTAATTTGTTCACAGAAGATAAGACAAACATCTTTCCTGTAATTTTCATTTTCCTCATGTGTGAATCATAGAGTAATACTTATTCAAATATTAGTTGATAATTTCAAAATAACTTATATCATGAAAAATATTAAAATATATTGTGATAATATTACATTGGTTGATAATGTTAAAACGTACTTAACGATCACTAATCCATGCTGAACACATTTTTTCTTCAATTCAACTATCTTTTGGTGGAAAGTGAAAGAGATTTTTTAACAATTTATCAGTAAAATCAAGGTGGTGATAGCAAACAAGGAGCAGTCTTTCTCCAATATACGCAATTATGCATATCTCTGTCTATGCTTGTACAATGCGGGACAAGATTAACGAGAGACGGGGTATGATTTATCACTGTCCTCACTATTTCTATCCCGATGGAAATAACACATTGCCTTGGGGATCTTGGCATCTCAACTTCATCCATTCCGAACAAGGACTCGAAGAAATGTACTTATCGGGAAATCCCTTCGGAAAATAAGAGAAGCTTCCGGGAGACTCCAGTTCTATTCTTTCTACGTTGTATTCCCCGGGACCTAACTGCATACTCTACCATCGTGTTCGCTTTCCAATTCCCTTTGTCATAGTTGTCACGGTTGCCAACTTCAGCCAGAGTAGGCAGTGGGTTACAAGGATGGGGAATTTAAGATGAATCATATGACAAAAAGAAATGGGGATGCCCGCATGGTCAACGCTTGATTTCCCGGGGACCATCGAGAAAATAAAGAAGACTCTCCTTGTATGTAGTTCGACTAAGAGAACAAGCAAGCCAGCAGAACATGGTGGATGAAATGGAACGAACCCACATCCAGGTCCCAACAACACCCACCTGCGCTGAAGATGTCTGCATCGTGGCCCCCTCGGAACGGAGCACCAAACGCCGACGGCCTTACCCGGCACGCCGAGGCAACTGTTGCTTCAGCGGCGCAGGAGAGGCTCTCCCCGTGGCAGCAGCCGGCAATGTCGAGGGTGGGAGACGGATCTATCGGAGGTCGAGGAAGGGGCTCCGGCTAGTTCTTCTCTCGTGATCTGGAAAGGAGGTCTTGATATAAATGAGTGCGCGCGGGTACATCTCACGGTGTCGCGTCGCCGTGTTCTTCTGACGGCGAGGTCCGGATTCGAACCCGCGTCGTTGAGCGGTCCCGCGCATGTCGTCGCAATGTCGGTCAGCTCTTCCAAGAGAAACAAACATTATACGTGTATGAAATCGAAATTTTAAACGAACCAGCGTATAGCATGCGTTTGAATCGTCCACCGTATAAATACGTAGACGTAATAATCACGTTTTAATAACTATGGTCGCGATGGGGAGGCCTGTGCTTGTGTGTTGGCTAGGGCTGTAAATTGGTCGAATTCTATGGCGAATTCATCGGAATTTGATTTCGATTCCAATAATGATTAGAAGATTTTGATTTCGATTCCGATAATTTCAAAATCACTATATTCTAATTTAGATCTGATTCTGAAATCGAAACGGGATCCAATAAAATTCGAAATACATATTAAATATTAAATTTTATTTAAAAGTGAGTCAATCATTTACATATAATTATTAAAATTTGATATAATCTTTTTAAATTTTTATTTTTATTTATTTTATCAAATTATATATTATATTTTATAATTTATTTAATTTCATTTTTATTTAATTTTATTTATATATAATTCATTTTTATCAAAATTGGATTAACAGAAATGAAATCAATTGATTCCGATTCCGATTCAGATAACTTATAGGATACAAAAAAAAATTCAAACCCATTAATTTTTATCGAAATATCAGAATATCGGATTCCGTTTACACTCCTAGTGTTAGCCCTCTCAGTTGAGGCATTCTTTTCAAAATAAAAAAAAACTGAGAAAAAATATGCATCTTAATGGGGTGTTTGGTTGCACGATAATAAAGGTTTTTATTTTAATTTTTAAAAATTGTAAGAAAACTTGTTAAAAGAGGTGTTTGGTAACCATGACAATTTTATGTTTTAAAAGTGATTCTCTTCTTAAACAAAAAAAGAAGGTCTCACCTCTTTCTTTTTTCTTGTGGTCCCCCACTTTGTTTGGTCATGTGTGGTAGTTACTCTTTTTTGTAATCACATTCCTCCAAACATGATAATTTTATGTAATGAGTTGGTTCACTTTTTATTTTAATACAATTTTTTATCATGAAAGTGTACAAAAATTTATTATGCAACCAAACACCTCATAACGGTATGAAAACTAAATGCCACTCAAACGACAAGTAGCTGTAAGTGTAACATCATACGAAATATATATTTTGATAGTATATTACCAGTATAGATAAAACATGTATCACCATTAACTAGAAGACTATATTTGATAATACCGTAGCAAGGCGCCATTAAAATTGTGACTGTGTCTGTAATGTTTTATATTTTAAGGTGACACTGAAATTATCGCAACGTTTGATACTATGACTAATATTGTACATTTAATTTATTTCGGGCATTGCTTGTAATTGTATTGATCAACGTGTAATACTATAACTAGACTGATAAGTTCCTATTTTGAAATTGATTATGGTAGAAATAGTTAATAGACGCTTGATTGATCGATATCAAAAGTGAAACTCTGGAAGAAACTAAAACAGGATATGCAATGCAAGTGTCCTTTGTGTCACTTTTTAATATCGATACTTGCAAACATCAGTATTAATTGGGTGTTTGGTTACATGATAATATAAATTTTTATTTTAATTTTTAAAATTTTGTAAGAAAACTTATTAAAAGGGTGTTAGGTGACCTTGACAAATTTTATGTTTTGAAAATGATTTTCTTCCTGTACAAAAAAAAGAATTTCACATCTTTCTTTTTTTCTCATGACCTCCCACTTTATTTGGTCATGAATAGTAGTTACCTTTTTTGTCATCTTTCTCTTTTTTCTTGGACGGTGGCTCAGTGGCCACGGAGCATCCACAGCACAGTGGATGAAGTGTGTTCGAGCCCCAGCTCGAACACGGCCCGCCTGCCCCCGGGGCAAGCATGTCCATTGCGGCACAGCTGCACATGGACATGACAATTTTATGTTATGAATTGGTTCACTTTTATTTTAATATATTTTTTATCATGAAAATGTAAGAAAATTTATCATGCAACCAAACACCCCATAAGATTAACATACCGTCGATTTTTAGACTCCGACCAAAATTGCATTGACTAATATTGTCACCACTCAAACTATGGGTGCATTTGGTCTGACGTAAAACAAGAAACATTGAAAATAGTTTACCGAAGATTAACTTTTCTAAGAAAAGTATATACAAATACTTTGTTTGGTACATTAGAAAATGTTTTCCGTGTTTGTTGCAAACACTTTCCTTTAGATTATTAACTTTGAAAAAGTCTCATAACATATAGTTATACAATTATAAAATTTTAATATAAGTAAATTAATTTTTTATTTATTAATTTTAATAATTTAATAAATATTATTTTTATGAAAAATACATAAAATAACTTTAAAAATAATATAAATAAATTTATTATGTAATTAAAAATATATCTTAAAATAATAAAAAGGTTATTTGTTTGTTGTTTTGTTAGTATTTACTTTACAAGTAATTTGAATACTAAAATGTATTTAATTTGTTGCAGTGCAAAAATAAAAAAAAATTATTTATAAAAAATACAAACAATTTTTATTTTAGAACACCTAAATATAATTTTTTTAAAGTATTTTTAATTATTATTTTGCTTTTCAATATTTTTAGACTATTATTACTACTATTATTACTACCCGTAAAAGATAAGTCATTAGAGTTGTTTTTCTCAAACTTTTCTATTTTGGCCAAAACTGCGTACGTGTAAACTTTACAATAGGATGCATGACAAAAAAAGTGACATATTACATGTGATATATTCTCCGAAAAAAACTCTTAACTTCAATTCAAATTGATTTTTAATTTAAATGCATCATAAATATAGGCGCCTAGAAGGTTCAGCATAAATTTTTATATTATAAATAATGTTTTCTTTAAAATTTATTTAATTTATTTTAAATTATGTTATGATTATTTTTATCCTTATAAGTATTTACAGTTTAGCATATATACAATAATTTAATTTTTAATAAAAATTTTATTTATTAGAACTTTAGATATTAATATAAATTCAAATTTCAAACAAAATATTATTAAATATCTAATGTTGAATTGTAATGTGTACACTGTGTATCCTAAAACGGCGTTCGCAAAAAAAAATCACGGATGCCAAAATCCTGATTACGTAAATGTCAAAGTAAAATGTTTTCTATTGACCTGATATCTACGCGTAACCAAACAAAGCACTGTAGCCGCTAATCGGGAAAACTTGATGCATGCAGTCGGTTTTACAGTGAAACAAGTAGACCCTATATTCTACATCTCGTGATGGCATTGGATGTAATTGTATGCACAATTACGTCAGAACTCGTTGTATTATAGTAATAGAATGAAATATAGGAATAAACATATACAATTAATTATCACGTTTGATGATATATAGAACGAACAAATGTAAAAATAATATATAACCAGATAATAATGGATGCACGCACCAACAACACAAAAAAAAGAACTCACGGCCTTTGTATATACGATAAGAAATTCTTTATGAATCTGTATTTTTATTGTCATTGGGAGATATCTTTGCTAGCGTTAGAATGTGCCGATCTAAATCGATATAGTAGATGAAGACAGAAACCGAACAAAAATGTCGGGAGAAATCAAATGAAATTAGAGTTTTGAGATGGAGAGAAGGCAGCGAAAATGTCTGCATATATAGTCGAAGTTCAATACAACTTGTTAGGAATAGAGGTTTCTGGCAAGAAACATGCATGTTTTGTCGTGAGACCAAATTTCTCCGTGCGTGAGTATTCGTGTTTCTAGTCAATCTATTCTCCGGACATTTGTTCAAGCCAAACCGTATATATTAATACTCACAAAATTTTAAATTTTAAAAAAAATTGAAAATAATTTTATTTTTAAAATATTATTTACATTTTACTTTTCAATAATGTAAATATAAGGCACGATGTGTATAGGAAAGTTAAAAGTTTTGAGCTTATATTTTTTAGACGAAATGCACACTAGGTCCGTTTTAGACCAAGTACTTTCATCATACATCCATTTTCAAAAACACATTACCACTGGGTCCATGTTTTCAAAATATCATCACACACACTCCATGCTGGATGAAAAATATCCTTTTTAACCTCTGCGGCAGTTGTCGTCGAGGAGGCCGCGGAGGCTGGAGGAGGCGGTGAAGGAGGCTGGCGCTCGAGATGGGGGCTCCGATCTGGTGTGGCGGCGGAGGAGGTGACGGAGAAGCCTTCGATCTGCTGCAGAGGCATAGGAGGCTGGAGCAGGTGGCGGCAATTGTCGTCGAGGAGGTGGCGGAGGAGGCTGGTGGAGGGGCGGCGGCAAAGGAGGAGACGGCGGAGGAGGCTCCGATTTGCTGTAGAGGCGGAGGAGGTTGACAGTGGGGGCTCCAATCTATGTCTCTTGATAGCCGCCGCCGCCCCATCCTACCACCGTTGCCCCCTCGCGATTATGGTGTATGTATGGACGGAAAGGGTAAAAATGGGATTTGGAGATTGAGAGAGATGAAAATGGATTGGGTGACAATTTTGTGAGGTGTCAACGGATTAGAGGGAATGAAAATTGGATCAACGATTTTTTTGGTAAACTCATTTTCTTAAATAGACCTAAAGCTATTTTTTTTATTTTTTATACAAATCCCCCGCTCGTGAACTGCCGGTCAGGTCAACGTGTGATCAAGCGGGTGAAGACCGGTCTTCGTGGATATCATTTTTTTATTCTACGTCGACGAATTACAGCCACAACTTATTGTCAATTGCCTAGGCCAATTTTGTCACGCTTCGTAATAATGCATATCTTTTAGCGGAATTTAAAAAATATATAGATTGGATACGACTTTAAGATTCTTCGAATGCATAAAGCTAGAAAAAATGCCATGCTTGTAAAGATGGGATGTAAAAAGGAATGAAACATCGGGTATAACCACAGAAAAGCGAGGATTCACGGGCGAGAAAAAAAGTCGCATGTTTTGTATTCGAGAATAAATTTTTTTATTAAAATGTAAAATTACAAGGCTGCCGAGTACTTCTTGTTACAAAATTATACCAAATTTACGACGAAAACGGGTATATTGAGACTCCGAGTGTTCATGATTTGGTTTGATTTAATTTTTGAGTATTTTTTTCAAACCAAATTATCTTCTAAACGAAATTAAAGTAATTTAATTAATTCGATTTGATTTGATTTGATTTAAACTATATTTTATTCAGACATAGTAGATATATCAATGTATACTTTTATTTTATTTATTTTAAATTGAAATTTATTATATTTGTTTATATATTTCATTAATATTATCTCAAAAAATCTTGAAATAAAAATATTTTTATAATAAAATATACGTAAAAATGTTATTAAATATAATTTAAAATAAATTATTTAATCTAATTCAATTTAACAGTTTAGTTTGATTTGAAAAGTCAAAAAATTTAAATTAAAATAATCAGTAAAAACTAAATTAAATTGATCAGTAATTTAAATTAGATCGAAAAAAATTAAATTACTAATTTAATTTAATTTTTTGCGTTGAACCAATGAGTGAACGACCCTAATTGCGACTGAAGCCATTTCCATGCCATTCATCTTGACTTCACGGGGGTCAACCTCGTCTCTGCATGTTTGGTGGCGTCTCCGTCTTTGGCCACGAGGGACGGGGACAGGAGGCGAGATGAAGTTCGAGGTTATTTACTGACAGGTCCCTCGTGCCTGTCTTTATTGCCCCGGCGCCATTGATGACACCGCGATCCAATGAATGTTTCATTGATTGATGTATGAAAAAGATCCGATGGTGCGGGGAGGGGGGGGTGTTTGGTTGTCTTGTAACGGAGTTTCTGTTACACTTTTATCTCTCTGTAGCAAAACAATTTTTATGTTTGACAATTATTATAAATTAAAAAAATATTCTTATTTGACAAAATAATATATGTGACCCTTTTTTATATTTATCCAGTGGTCTTCGTCTTTTCGGGTCATTATGACCTCATTTTTTGTTATCATATTTTCCCAAACGTGACAATTTTACGTCCGTAGTTATTTTACACTTTATTTTAATACAATAAATTTTATAAAGATATTTAAAATGTCGTACGATCAGACACCTTGTAACTTGTTAAATGTCTCTGTTTTGTGTTCGATGCTCGGAAATTACAGTTGTTATAGGTTAATCTCGTGATCTAATAAATAATCTCCTCGTGATTGTAATAATTAACATCCTGTTTGATAACACTATTAAGTACCTCTGGTACTATCAATTTTAAAATTGATATCGATAAAAATTATTAAGAGATATTTGATTGATTGTATCAATTTTGAAATTTTTAGTACAAATAAAATATATTATATAATATAAATGTGAACTTGTATTAATTTTGATATTGATACTCTAATATTTGAAAATATTAATATCAATATTGATTTGGTATAAAAAATGAAACTCTGAACAAAACAGGGTATAAGCTCTTAAGAATATTAGTGACTATAGCAAAGCCCTCATTACAGACCCATATTGAAATCATTCACGTGGTTCATTCATGTGGTTTGACACTCAAACTTTGATTTTGAATGAAAATATTTGTTAAACTTCAAAAGTAACAATATTCTTCGTAATTATAGTCCATTTACACTCTGCGGTAAAAAAAAAGAAGCCAAACCACCTAGGTTAGAGAAAAACAACTAAAAGGTCGGCTGGAAAAAAGGAGAGAAAAATTTAGATTAGAGTACGAAATTTAATGGCCTGTTTGCTTAGGGTATAAAAAATGATACTATATTAGTATTGATATTGATATTTCTAGAAGATGGAGTATCAATATCAAAATTGATACAAGTTGACACTTGTATTACATAACATGTGTTGTTTTGCACTCAAATTTTAAAATTGATACTATGAGTCAAACACCTCAATGTGATTACCAACAATATTAATTTTAAAATTAATAGTGATAGAGATGTCTAATAGTGTTACCAAACATGACATAAAATATCAATACTTATAGGTTGCCTGATTGTACGATAAAAGAGTTTTCACCGTAAAGTTATTTTTTTAATAAAACTGTTTTAAAATTATACCTACGAGCCATTTAAATAATACAAAATTTTTGGGGGGAAATTTCTTATTCATCTAATATCTCATATCATCGTGTCAAACGTGATGATTTCGCATATCTGTTTATCTTAAATTTTATTTTAATTTATAATCTCATCACGTAAAAATATACAAGCAGTACAACTAATGATCCGGAAAACCAAATCAAGCACGTTATTTGTTTGGACGTAAAACATCAGTCAAAGAAGAATATGTTTTTGACCGAGCTAAAAACAGGATTTCGGCATCCCCGAAATTTAACCGGAGACTGTTTTCAGCAACTTCATACCCTGTTTGGTAACACTATTAGGTACCTCTATCACTATCAATTTTAAAATTGATATTAATAGGAATCATCAAGAGGTGTTTGGTTAATTGTATCAATTTTAAAATTTATAGTTCAAACAAAGTATATTATGTAATACAAGTGTCTATTTGTATTATTTTTGATATTGATACTCCAACATTTGAAAATATTAATTTTAATATTGATATAGTACTAAAAATAAAACTCTAACCAAACAGGACATTAACTTTTCATCTGGTTAAACTTTTGAACTTCTCATAGTGTTATTAGATAATTAATTTACTTTGAAATTACTTTTAAATACTTGATAAATTAAATACCATTATTCAAAGGTTATTTTATCGTATGAATTACTCGTTTGATACATTTATCAAAAATTTTAACTAGAACTTATGTTAGAAAGTGTCTTAAACTAATTTGTTGGTTGAATTATTTTCACATATAAATTACAAGAAAAAATTATGCTGTTTTTTAACTAAGTACAATTTATGACATTTTAAAAGTATATAATTAATTATAATAAACCTTTTTGACGTAAATAAAATACACTTTGTCACTTTAGAAAGTGTCAAAAAATAATTAAACATAATTTTGTTGACACATTAGAAAGTGTTTTAAACCAGTTAGTGAGTTGAATTATTTATGTATATAAACTACAAGAAAAAATTATGCTGAATTAAAAAAACAATTTATAATATTTAAAATATAAAAAATTATTAATAAAATAAGTAATATATTACTGATATAAAACATTTTACCGATATAAAATATTCAAAGAATTATCTCTCGCTAATATATTCTTGTCAAGGGCATTTCAAAAAATTGTTAAGAAAACAATCTCCTTGTCAACCAAATAACAACTAATGGGGTGTTTGGTTGCACGATAAGAAAGGTTTTTGTTTTAATTTTTAAAAATTGTAAGAAAACTTGTTAAAAGAGGTGTTTGGTAATCATGACAATTTTATGTTTTAAAAGTGATTTTCTTCTTAAACAAAAAAAGATGGTCTCACCTCTTTCTTTTTTCTTGTGGTCCCCCCACTTTGTTTGGTCATGTGTGGTAGTTACTCTTTTTTGTAATCACATCCCTCCAAACATGATAATTTTATGTCATGAGTTGGTTCACTTTTTATTTTAATACAATTTTTTATCATGAAAGTGTACAAAAAATTATCATGCAACCAAACACTCCATGATGTTCTCCATTTCGTTGAAAACCATACCGCAGGAAATCGTTTTCTCTTGATTTTGGTTTTACGCGTAACCAAATGGATCCTAAAGATCGTATTAACATTCTCAAAGCGTGGTTTAACTATTCGAACCGCTAACAACCCCGCTTTCGGATGCGATCGGATGGTCAGACGAGCCCCACCGCCGAGCGGACCGAGGATGGACGACGACGTCTCCTGCGCCTGCACGGGACTATATTTTGTGGCGGTGGCCTCCTCCGCTTTAAGGACCCGGATCTCTGTAAAACGTGGGCAAATTCTTCTCTCGCTCGCCGGAGGAGAGGAGGAGAGAGAAGAGAAGGCGGGCGCGAATCCGCGTGGGAGGGGCACTGCCCCAGCGGAAATTTCCGCCGCTCTCCGCTCAACCCCTCTTCCCAGCCCTTCTTCCGAAGCTTTTCTTCCCGGGTGGTTGCGAAGCGAGAGTGAGAAGAGGCGGACAGCAGACAGGTGGGGGGGGGGAGCCGGGAGAGCGACAGCGGCAGAGGGAGACGGCAGGAGCTCGGCGAGCCCTACCAATTGGTCCACCGGCGCCTCTGTCGTCCCGCTTCATCGGGGTCTTGCTTCTGCTGCTGTTACTGGTCATCTAGGGTTCGGCGGTGACCAAGTTCAATTGGGAGTCTGTTCGAGGGGCTGGGTTCAGGGGTTTTCCGCTCTCTCCATGGAGCCCCGTGGTGGGAACAAGTCCAGACACGGGTGTAGGATGGCGAACGGCTCCATCGGGGAGATCTATGTCGGGGGTCTGTTCAAATCGCCCGCCCAATTTGATTGCCCCTTTTTACAAAAATTCCTTCCCTTTACTTTACCTTCACAGGCTTCTCAGTGTTTGACCCGTTCATCGTCTATGCCCGCAGGTATTCAGGCGAATGAGGAGCCCACCATGAGACTGGTATGCTCTTTTCTCTTTAGCATTCGTTTGCTTGTTTTCCAGCATGTAGTTAAGGGGGGACCAAGCCGTTTTTCATTACCGGAACCATCTTTTTTGTTTCCTCTTCTGCGAGTTGGTATATCTCCATCCTATTTTTTTCCCTTTGTTATGGTGCTAGTTTACATTTTGTTTTAAACGGTCGATGGTAGTTTGCATCATGTATGTGAATCTTTACACTGGCTGCCGAGGTACTAGTTACTCGAGGCAGTTCCTATTGTTTAGCTTCTCAGACATGGACTTCTATACCTGGCTGTCTGGTCACACACTTATGTTTCCCATGCTTTGAACTTGAGATCCGGGAGTTTGTGTTGCTCCATGTTATCCAATGTGCTAGGTGCTCACTCACCTCGTTCCATGCATTCGAGGTGGAGGGTGCAAGAACAGGTGCCCTGGAAGAGGGAGAAGATGGTGTAAATGTGCGTTCAAGCGGAGAAGATGATAACAATGGATCCCTCAGTTCCGTTACATGTCTATGAAACTTAAAATGGATATTTTGCCACTGAACTATCCCATCCGGCTGACCAGTTTACCAGCTGAGTGTCCAACATATGTTTCGAACCATCTCATACGGTGTGTGGACCCTCGTCCCGTACCCTTTACCCTTTAAATGAGGGCATGGAAGGCACGTGCAGCACCTCATCGAAGTGGCCATGGCAGTGGACACAGCCGCCTAGGCAATTTGGCACAGGTCAAAGTAGTGAGGGGCCACCTAGCCTCACTTCACATCATCGCATAGGCACTTGTCTTGTATACCTTTGATAACATAGGTGTTGGTTGAAGAAGATACTCTTCTATCCTTCATCGGCATGTATAACTTGACCGTAATAGTCTATCTTGTCATCGGCTCACACAAGTTTTTGCACCAGAAGGCAGGTTATCTGGAGTTGAATTTTCTGTTGAGTAATGACATATTTGTTGAGCATAGATGGAGGAGGAGGGTGGTTATCTTTAAATAACGTACAAAATTATAAGCTGGAACTATTGAGGGTTCTCGAGAAAAGAGAAAGTCTGATAAATTCACAGCGTCATGGGGACTTAGAGACCTGATGTGCTTGCTCTTTAGGAAACAAAGTCAATGTTTGAAAATCAAGAAGAAGTTAATGTGTTAAAGAGGTGTTTGGAAGGTTTTTCTCACTCGCTTATGAAGGGAAGGAGTGGGGGCATTTCTATCTTGTGGGATGAGGACAGTTGGGATGGCATTTGTATTTTTATTAGTAAGAACATTCATGCAGTGCTATTCTCTGGTAAAATTCAAGGTCTGATTTGGTTCCTTGCAGTTGTGTATGTTTCACAAGATGCATGCATGAAAAGGAGTTCTTTCGAGAACTTATCCACTTTTATCTCTTCTTTTTTTTGAAAGGCATACAGCCAGATTCTATTAAAGCGGAGAAAGTACAACAAAAAGGGAAGCAATAGCTAATAAGAGGAGAGAAACTCAACTACTGAGAGGGCATATAAGCATCGAGGTTACAATAAAAAGGCTTTGAAAAGGAATAGTTATCCCTGAAAGTAGTCTTATCCAAGCTGATATGATCTTGAGCATATGACCACTCCTTTACATAAAAAGATATCAAATGGAGAATCAAACTTGGATTATCAAAGTGATCTTTGAAGATCCTATCATGCCAAATAGCCCCAAGCATGGTAGTTGGAAACAAATAGCTAAAGAGTCATGGTTGAAAGAGGGAGACATGAATACAAAGTAGTTTCATGCTCAGGCTTCTGTAAAGAAAAAAAGAAATTTCTCCACAAGCTTATGGTGGAGGGAACCTTCTGCCAAGTTCAGACAGACCAGACTGGTGTCGCCACCGTCCGTTTTTATGAGAAACTTTTCAGAGATGAAAACAAGTGGAGTCTACTAATTAAATTTGATTATTGCATCAAACTCACAGAGGTGGGGTCTCTTTCGCTGTGCAGGTCTTTCTCCGAAGAGTAAGTGTATAGTACTGTCCAATCTATGGATTCATGCAAAACACATGGTCCAAATGATTTCTTTGTTAGTTTCTTCCAAAAATGTTGGGGCATTGTACAAAAGGATTTCGGGAAATGGTGAGAGTTCGAGGACACATGTAAGATAAAATTTTGAATTCAACATCTTTAGTCCTGCTGCCTAAGGACTGTGTACAAGACATCAAAGAACCGTGCTTGAGGCCTATTAGTTTGTCATATACATACAACATAGTGAGGAGTCTTAGCTATTAAGATTTAACTGCTTTGCATTGCACTACTCAATTAGCTTTTGTCTAGGGCAAATTTATTTTAGATAACTGTATGGCCGTGCATGAGTGCATTCATGATCAGAAGACGAAGAGAAAGTAGGTGATGCGGGATGAACTTGGTTGACTTTCTAGACTGACTCCCACATAGGTTCTGATTCACGGGATTGGGTACTTGGACTCGATTTGAGATTAACGAACCGGCGTAGTTAATAAACTACAACAGGGTTGGAATGCCTACCTAGGTGAAGTTTAAGTGGAAGGATAGTAGGGAGAGGAACTTGGGTTCTACACGAGCATTCACGACCGCGTATGAAATGAACAAGGTACATAACCGAGGGGAAGATAAAAAATTTATCTCCACGCTTGCGGGAGTACTTGGTTGACATGTATCCTAAGAACCACAATATAAAATAATAGTTTACAAATTATTAAAATGTCCATCTCTTGCAAGAGGGTAATAGACTTCATGTTGACGGGTGTCGACTGAATAGAAATGCTGGACTTTCTTGCTTGTTTTGTAGGTTTGTTGCTGTGAGTTGATGTGGAAATTCTTTGGTTGGTGGCGGACGGGCATCAGAGAGTTGTTGGAATGCCCAAGTGGATGGACGAAATGTTGACCCGGCATTGGAAGCTCCAAGTATGGAGAAGTGGAAGGGATGGTGATGATGAATGTGATAGAGAAAGAGGAAGAGATGGATAATGCTTCTCACAAGCTTCCGATATTGGGTGATTGGGTACCCCTCATAGGCTTCTTTTTCAAAAATGCGATAGAAGGTAAAGATGATGCGGGACGAAATTGATTTAAAATCGTACTAAATGGTTAAACTGGCTGAAATGCTAAAACAAAATTGAAAAGTGCCTAAATTCTTTTTATTCTGCCAGCACTGTTGGGTTCCTGTGTGCGTTCAAATATGGGTCTTGCAACTGTGTAGTTGACCCAAGGGACATGGCAGCATCCTCGCCGAAAGGATGGGAGGGGAAAGCCGGCCACGCCGAGGATTTTGAGGAGGCGGCGGCGCTAATTGCCAAAGAAGGAGACAGACCGAAGCCCTACGTGGGAGAACGCCAAGACGGCTCCAAAAATTTTTATTCATTGATGTTTCAATGGGAGTACAAAACTTTATTTATAGGGCTAACATATTTATAAAGAAGACCTTTAAAACTCAATATTTACAAGACTATAAAAAATAAAATGCTTCTAAAAATTGTCCTCATCAAAAGGGACACTCTTACTTCAAGTTAAGATTTCTTTAACATGATACAATGATGATACATATAGAGGTTTTTATAACTCTCAAACTCCTTTCAATAATTTTAAATTCCCTCTAGACACATTCTCATCTACCAACAACTAGCCATTAACTTTGAGTATGTACTACCTCTTATGAGATTAGACTTCTTAATTGAACAGCCACCTACCAATTTAAAGTAATTATTAGTCTTCAAAAGATAATTTTTTTTAATAAGATTACTAACTATTACCTATTAGCTTACTAACTCTAAACTTTCTAGTTAATAAAAGCAACTACTTACCAATTAATAACTATTAACTCTCTTAGTTAATGAAGCAACATTCTTCTAGGTAAGAAGAGGTGGATGGCCACCGGAAGAAGCAAAAAGTGAAGCGGAGTCGGAATCGAGCTAGATAGTGTCGACTATCTGATCTTGGTGTGGACCGGTCCAATTCAATTGATAATGTCATCTTGAATCAGTGTCCTCACCAATAGGTCTTAATAAAACTTGATTTTAAGAGAGTTTATGACATAGTCAACTGGAGGGTTGCACATGATATTGGATGTAATGGGTGTTTGGTTAGAGATGGATTGACTAGGTCATGAACACTCATTCAAGTTGCTTGTTCGTCTTTGACATTTGTATGGCATTCTTTTCGAGAAATGTGGAAATTTAAACACATTTTTTATTACCTGTGCTCTTCATTAAATAACTTGTATGTGCAAAGTGTTTGGAAGTTGTCATTTAACAAATAGGACATGAATTATCTGGGTTCCAAGTTCCCCTAAATGTGGTTTCTTTTTATTGTTTATAGATTTGACGTGTCAATTTGCTCACTGCTTTTATTTTTATTTTAATGTTCAGAAATGTGGTAGGGTTTGGTAAAGCTGATACTCAAATCAACTTGAGCCTAATCCCAATTATTTGGGATTGGTCTTATTGATTCTTTTTTTGCATTTGTGTTGGCTTTGAGTTACTTTTTCAGAGATTTAAATCCATCCAAATCATATTGGATTACCCTCCTCCCAGTTAACTTGGGTCTACCACGTCTTTTTTGTTTCTATTTTTTGATATTATCTACTTTTCTAACCGGTGCTTTGTTGAGTCTACGTTTAAATGCCCAAACCATCTTAATCTCCTTTCTTTCAATTTGTCTACAATTGTTGCTAATTACATATTTTTAATGCATTTATTCTTTTAGGCGGGCAAAGTATTTGGTGGCTTACAAAGCAACCAATTCAATTCAGTTTGTCTCATGTACTCTAAAGCATGATGTTGTACATGCGTTGTATACTTGCATCTAAAATTTGCTACTATATCTGCTTAAAGTGAAAATTGTGGAACTGACGATATGTTTTTATCTGTAGCGTGTGAAGGTTTATCGTTTGAATCCTGAAGGAAAGTGGGATGACCAAGGAACTGGGCATGTAGCTGTTGATTTTTTAGAGGTATTTGTACTCACTATACTGTCTAATGTTTAGAGAGCACAAGTTTCTTGTTTGTATGAATTTGTTCTGATGTCCTTAGTATTCTGGGAATGTCCTCTTTGTATGGTTGGCTATGGTTTATTGATTAAAACGTTTAGTTGCACTAGAGAACTTGTAACCGGCCCCTCTTGTATCTCTAGTCTCTATTCATAATGAGGCTTAAAGTTGTTCAGATGGATTTCTTTGTCATGTATCCCTTGCCATAAGGTGAACATGAGCAGAGGCTACGGTTGAATGGAAAAGAGAAGGAAACAAATCTAAAGAATAGTGACACGAATGTAGATAAATAAAAACATCAATGCAGCACCAGGAGGCAAGGAACAAGTCAATAAACAGAGCAGAAGTTAAAGTGCAACTGTTTGCAGGTACTAGAATCTGAGTACATGACTGATATGGCAAGGTTTGGGTAAAAAAGTAAGAGGCTAGCCCTGTTGGCATCAGAAGCAGGCCAAGAATGACTGCCGGATGACGAAAACAATCATGTAATATATTAATCATCTCTGTGGACAGATATCCCTAGGCTGTTAAAAAGTGCCGTTTTATAGTTGGATTACTTTGGATGATGAGTAGAATGTTAAAGGACTGTGGCCAAGTAGGCTCAATTGAGATATGTGTTTACTTTTCTCTTAAGCCACTCCACTTGGCTTTGATTTCTTAATTCATTACATGTTTGGCAAAATGGATGCTTAAGTTTAGCATCATACTCTTCAAGTGTTTGTGAACCTTTAGTATTCTTGTATGACATTTTACTGCATGCTGATAGTAGTAAAACTATTCACTAACAGAGATCAGAAGATCTTGGTTTAATTGTCATTGATGAAGAGGATAATGACACAATACTTGTACACCGCATATCCTCAGATGACATATACAGAAGACAAGAAGGTACCAAAATAACGTTATTTTTTGCATTTTTACTTCTTTGACTATGCTATTTGACCTGACACAATTTTTGATGTACATTGCAGATACTATTATCTCATGGCGAGATCAAGAGTTGGCTACAGAGTTGGCTCTTAGCTTTCAGGAGGCAACTGGTTGCTCTTACATATGGTATGCATAGTGCTTACTAGCATCTCATCCCATAACCTTGTGTGCAGGCGCTATGATGGTGCTTTTGCTGATGCTTCCCGTACTTTAACTGATGTTTACTTCATCTATTTGTGGTGGTTTGTGCCAGGGACCGTATTTGTGGGGTGCAAAGGAACTTTCATTTTAGTACTCTTGGAAGTGAGTGCATCTTTTCTTTCATCCTCTGTTTTTTGTTTTTGTTTTTTTTCGGTGTCCTAAATGTAGTTCAAAGCAAAGTCATCGAAGTTCTCAGTGGACCAGATTGAAGGAGCTTATAAATGATGAAAACCATTTTGAGAGAACCTAATATAAATTTTTTTTTGGTCATAACCTAATATAAATTAAAAGTTACATTTAATGATTAAATTTGTTTAAAAAATAGAATTAAATTAAAAGTAATAAAAGATAAAGGTATGAGTGTGGAGTTGTCCCCTAGGCCGGGGTGATCATCCTAAACTGTTGTCAGCTCAGCCTCCCTTGCCGGCAGATTGCTGGTGAACGTTGGACACTGGTCTGAGGTGGAGGGTGTACATTAATGCAATGAAGTTGCATAGAAATATTAACTTTGAATAGCAAAGATAAAGGGAGTACATTATTGCAATGAAGTTGCATAGAAATATTAACTTTGAATATCAAAGATAAAGGGAGTACATTAATGCATGAAAGTTGCATAGAAAGATCAACTTTGCTTGGGAAGGATTGATGGTAAGTGGGAACTGGGAAGCAATGAATGTGCAAGATGGCTCTTAAAGGAACACTGTGCTAGCAATTGCAAAAGTTCTCTCTGTTACTGAAAGTGTCAAGGGATACAGCCATAGAAGCCGAAATTGCCGGTGCTGGCTGGCATTGGTGAGCCCACATGGTGGCCACTGGTGTGGCCACGTTGGTTTGAAGGTAAAGAGATGGACGATGAGGTAGCTGGTGCTTGATGGAATCAAGGATTGGCATCTCGGATCTTGGTTTCGTGTTGGGATGGGGGTGAAAGAGAAGAGATCTCAAAAAAATCTCGGGAGATCGGATTTTGGATTCTCGGATCAAAATGTATATATGTATGAAATATAACATAATATTTTATAAAAACATGAGTACATCAATGAATTTACATGAAAATATTTAACACATTTTGTACATCAACTGTGTGAATGAACAATTATAAAACACTTTCAATACCAAAAAGATGATCTTTGTGTTTCTAAAAGATTTTTACTTGTATATAATCTTATTTAAATATTAATATGGTATTAAACTTGTAACTCATTTTTATGTTATAGTATAAGTGATAGTGAAATATATTAAATGCGTTTACACTATCATAAACGGGGTGCGGAGTGGTCGCGGATCGACTTGTGCGGTCAGGTCGTTGGGGTCAAGGGGGCAGCGCCCGTCGTGGGGGTATCAGGGGGGCAAAACCTCTTGAAGAAATTTTTTTTATGGACCAGTTTACATGGGGCGAGATCTCGGCCTCTTGGTGAGATCAAGATTCTCGCGAGATCTTGTGAGATTTCGGCGAGATGGAAAACCATGGATGGCATTGCCCACATCCCCTTCTCAATGGAAGTGCAGGAAAACATAAAATGGTTAGAATACGGATGACGGTTTGGAGGAAGCAGCGGAGACTGGGATTGCCTAGCCACACTTATATTGGTTTCCGGAGGTGTGGTTAATGAAGGTAGTTGGTGATGAGATTGGGGACTTGCAATTTCATAACGGTACCTTGCAATGGCACTATAACAGGTTGTGGTGTTGCATGCGAATGGATGCTTCTGTGTGAACAGGATATCTGTGAAGCTTTCTCTGATTTGTTGCCTGCATTAAGTTGGTGGGCTGTAAACATAGATTTTTATGTGAAATAAAAGGCTTTGAGTGGGGGAATTAAGTTTCTTCTTTGTAGGCTGGAGGTTGCTACAGCTGTTGCAACAGTAGCTTCAGCAGTTTGATGCTGCGTCAGGGGGATTCTTGTCCACGTTTGGACCATTAAAACCTTCAGATATATTGCAGGCAAAGTGAGCAGACTGAGAAGGGCTATCAAAGGACACGCTCTTTAAGTATTGAGATAAGCCCACACAACATAGATGGCGGGGTGTGTGGGTGGTTTTGCGGTCAGGGCAAACACCTTGGTCTGCTCTGCTGGACTGGCTGCTCTTGCTAGTTGGCCCTTACCCCCTGGAGAGGAGGGCTGGTGGGTGGCCTTCCTCCACTGGCGATCTGATCTTTATTCATTGCTGCGAAGTGTGGGATAGGCTTTATTTTAGGTGATCGACACTAATGCTGCATAAGGATACCTGTGCGAATTGTCGGGAGAGAGGTCATCGGGCTGTGGTTTATAAGAATGAGGTTTGCTGCTAGTCATGCTATGCAGTAGGTCTCGGGAACCTTCTCTGTCTACCGAGGAATAAGGATACCTTGTTTTGAAGGTGGCGAAGATCACAATTTATTTATTACTTAAATGAGGTAGAATCCGTTACAAAGAGACTTGAAGGGAAAATGCCAAATAGAGAAGGCAGAAGATAAAAAGAGGATAAGCTAGAGGAATACTGAGGTTTCTACTAGAAACTCACCAATTGGTCTAGGTAGAAACTGCAAGATGCAAAATGCCAATTCTGAATGAAGAAACTCACGTTGAAAAGGATATTAGCTGGTTGTTTTTTAGACGTCGTTTGGTATCGGGATAAAATTAATGGGGATAGGGATAAACCAATCCTCGTGATTAACCCTATCCTCGTTACGTTTGGTTTAACTTAGGATAAGTTTAAGGATAATCCTATCCTATGTTTGGTATGTTAACAGTAAGTTCGAGGATAACTTTAAATTTTTATAATTTTATCTTTATTTTTTATATTATCTTATTTTTTTACTCATAACATATTCATAAACATCTTAATCCACTTACATATTTATATAATAAATTTAAAATATTATTTAAGTATATAAATAAAAATAAGTTTAAACGCGGACGGAGCTCAGCCCGCCCCCCCTCCGGACAGAATTCGGCGGACGGTGCTCCCAGCGGAGCCACTCCCCGCCCCTCCTTCCCGGCTAGGGGTGGGCACAAAACGGTTCAAACCGAGAAACCAAACCAAACTAAGGGTCTGTTTGCTTAGGTGTAAAAGGAAAAACAGTGAAAAAGTTTTACATGGGATAGAGTTTACGGGGAAAAAGAAATACATATGTTTTATTTGGCTCATCCGAAAATGATTTCAAATAAGTAATTTCTAATATTTTAGTTACTTGTAAAAAATTTCATAATATTTTAACATTCAATTTCTTAAAAACTCTTTGAAACTATTTTGACCATATGAAATCAAAACTTATAATAATTTCATTTTTTTAGATATATCGGCTTGTAAAATTGATTTTATGTTGTTAATTATTATTCTTAAACTAGTTGGCACTTTAATATAATTAAACAAAATTTAGCTTTCTTAAATTATTGAGATTTTACAAATCAAGAGCCATTAAAATTTGTATTTATAAACACGTATTCATAAAAATTAAATTATTAAAAATATTTAAAATTTAAAAAGTAATTATTTCAACTTAATAAACATGCAAAGTGCCATTATCTAAAATTTTTTAATATTATTTAAAAAACATTTTCACTTTGAAATGAAAAGAAAGATGTAAGAAAAAAAAGATATTTTGATCATACTAAAATTATTTAACTACAAAATTTTTAAAGTTTTAAAATTTTATATTGATATATTTAAAATTTTAATAAATGGTATCGATCAATATATGTGAACATGAAATTATAATATGCTCATAATGTTGATTGTCTACGATCGAAATGCAAATGCAGTAGCTCTGTAGCAGCATGCGGAAAACGGCATACACCACAAAAATTTGGAGGCCGAAATTCCTGCCTCAGCTGGTCAATGTAAATGATTTTACGTTGACCAATGAATTTACTAGCAACCAAATAAAGGATATGAAAAGGATTTCCCGAAAAACTCTGCAAGTAGAGACTTTTACGAGGAATCAAACGGACCCTAACTCATTCGATTTGATTTGGTTCGGTTTGGGACCCCTTTTGACTTGGTTCGATTTGGAAAATCTCTAAATCGATTTAAATCAAATCAAACCGTTTAAACTGACTTACTCAACAAATTATAAAAAAATTATTCTAATATTAATAAAAAAAATTCGCCCCCCCCGCGCGGTGGCGTCCCTCCCCCGGCGGCGTCGTCAGGCAATGATGCCCCCCCCGGCGGACGGAGCTCCCAGGCACCCGCCCCTCCGGACGAAGCTCCAGCGCCCACCCCCGTGGAGGCCGCGCACTCCCCGCCTCTCCGGACGAAGCTCCCCTCCCCCCGGCGGACAGAGCTCCCGGGCGCCCGCCCCTCCGGATGAAGCTCCGGCCGCCCGCCCCCGCGAGAGGCCCCGCCCTCCCCGCCCCTCCAGATGAACCTCCCCCAAGCGGCGACGTCCGCCTCGCACCCCCCCGCGGCGGCGGACACCCCTCCGAAGGAAGGTCCACCACCCCCGCGGAGGCCGCGCGCTCCTCGCCCCTCCAGATGAAGATCCCCCCCCCCGGCCGTGCGCTCACCGCCACCCCGCCCTCCCCCCCGCTGCCGGCGGACGGAGCTCCCAGCGCCCGCCGCTGGCCCCTCCAGACGAAGCTCTAGCGCCGTGATGACGATGGCGCCGAAGGGGAAGAAAGAGAGGGAGGCGCGAATAAGATCGCCGCCGCGGGGAGCTCGGGGGTATCGTATCCCCAAAATATCATTTTGGGATCAACTTAGCCTGAGTAATAAGAGGGATGAGTTATCCCACACTTATCTCCCATATTGAGGATAACCTGGATTAAGTTAATCCAGGTTAAACTCATTTTTTAAATATGCACCAAACAGGGAATTGGGGATAAACCAGGTCTATCCTAGGTTATCCCCATACCAAACAGGGCCTTAGAGTCTTCAGTGCTTTTTTTTATCTTGCTGTCCATATCGCCCATAGGATAGCTGGTAAAGTAAGGTCCCAAAGTTTGTTGTTGTCTCTCCAAGGCTTTATTGTTGCTCCATTCAAGTCCAAATACTATTCCTGCTTCCGAAGATCATGCACCACAGACTGTGATTTTTCAATGCATGAACATGTGATTGATATCTTCTCTCTTAAATCCACAGAAGCATCAAAGAATGAAATCTGTTGAGAAAAAATGTGTAGATAATCTTTGGTAGGAAGATGGTTTTACCGATTTACCATACGATTAAACATATTTACATAAAAAGGTGAGTCCAAACTTTTTTTCCATACATTACTTTGTTTTCTCTATAGCCATCTTTGCTCTAGCCAAGCAGATTGAGAAGGGGATTTCCCCACAGTTCATGCAATGTTGTCTCATCTCCTTGCATATTGCCTCATGAAGCATTTCCAATAGCTTTGTAATGTCCTCAATTTCTTTATCCTTCATATCATTCCTGTCCCTTGGTGATGCATAGTTCTCAATTTTGTCACTAGTGACCTCGAAAAACCCTTGAGAATTACTTCTCAAATAAAATAGGTCCTACCTTGAAAGAGTATAAACAATGCCGGTTCTCCAAGATATCCTTCCAGATCTTGGAGATCCTAGGTTGAAAATTGAAATACCTGAAACAGCCAGTGCCAGACTAAGGGGATTATTTTTGCTTTGACCATGCTAACCTAATGGGAATAGCCTTCCTGTGTAACTCTCTGCAGTCATTTTTATAGAAGTGCTGAATTGATTATTTCAAGCGGTAGGAGTCCAGCCCTCTTCTCTTGATCTGTGAACTTGGGACCATGCTATCAAGTGCAGACTTCTTTTATCATGGAACTCCTGACAGAATAAATCCGACCATTTCCAGCTCTCTACAGATTCCTTTCGGGATTCTCAATATTGTACTGTAATAGAGAGGAATGATCGGAAGGATACATTTTGATAAAACCCATCTTTCTCCTATATAAAGCATTTTACCTTTCTACTCATGAAGCTCTTTCCATGCGATGAATCAATGGCTGCTGGTCCTGATATCTAATGCCTTTCACTGACAGAGGAAGACCATGATACCTAATTGGGACTCTTCACATCTTATATCAAAGATGTCTTCTAAGGATTGACATTGATTGGAAGACACAATGATACCTAAAAACTCACGTTTGTTCCAGTTGATCTTAAAACCTGAAACTGCTTTAAACACGAGTATTAAAATTGAGATGTTGAAGCACTATCTTTCATCCAGAGCAGAGAAAAGAATTGTATCATCTACAAACTGGCGGTGAGAAATATGGACTTGATTTCTCTCCCCGACCAATATGCCTTCAATCAACCCTTCGTTTCTGGTTCTCTCCCACATTGAACCGAACACCCGAGTAATCATAACAAACGAAAGAGGAGAGATAGGATCTCCTTGCCTCAGTCCACGTATTAAAATTGAGATGTTGAAGCACTATCTTTCATCCAGAGCAGAGAAAAGAATTGTATCATCTACAAACTGGCGGTGAGAAATATGGACTTGATTTCTCTCCCCGACCAATATGCCTTCAATCAACCCTTCGTTTCTGGTTCTCTCCCACATTGAACCGAACACCCGAGTAATCATAACAAACGAAAGAGGAGAGATAGGATCTCCTTGCCTCAGTACACGCAATCTATTTAAGTCACCAAAAGAATTTCTATTGATGTATACTGAAAATCTTGCAGTGGAGACAAAACAACGGATCCCTTTGATCCATCCGTGGATAAACCCATCATCTGCATTGTGCTGAATAGACAATTCCGGTTAACTATGCCATGCCTTTTTCAAAATCAACTTTTGTGCTCTCATTTGTTTTCTTATGTACTGATCATGGATACACGCTGAAACTGTTATAAAATTATGTAGAATATACCTTTCTTTAATGAAAGAAGATTAATTGGGATTGATCAAGTGGTCCATCCGACTCTTTATGATTAGGAGCAATTCCGTAAACTGATCAGCCTTGAGCCCTTAATTTCATTAGCATAATTTTTATTTTTTTGGAATAAGAACCGGTTCCATGGAGTTCAGGTATTTGATTCTCTTGATTCTGTTTGAACTTTTTGACCATATCAAGGAAAATAGATTTAATGATTCTCCAAAAATTATGAAAGAGCCTGCTGAGAAATCATCCAAACCTGATACTTTATATGGATCATTGGTATCAGTTACCTGTTTTACTTAATCTTTTGAAAGAGAGCTGGTTAAGTAAAAGTAATTCTGTGATTAACGTTTTCATCCAACCTGTTCCAATCCTATGATTAAAGTGGATACTACTTTGTGACTGTTTTACTAATCTCCATTCAGGAACAGTCACCAAGTAGCATCTTCTTTGAACAGCGTCTCATAAAAGTGTACAACTGCTTGACCAAGCAAATCTGTGCTCTCCCTCTATATTCCATCTACCAAAGTGTACAATCAAAGAAGATACTACCTGGTGACTATTTTACTAATCTCCATTTCATCTATCCTGTTATAATCCTATGATTAATTTTTTATCACATTTTCATCTTTTTGAGTAATTGATTCAAGATACTTGAATTGAAAATTTTTTAGGTAATTTTACTCCATCTAAACTAACACCATCACATGCTTCTATTTGGTTTTCATTAATTTTATAATGCATGTATTGTGTTTTAGTTCTACTTATCTTGAAACCCTTAGTTTGTAAAGTATCTTTTCACAATTCTAAGTTTTTATTTACTCTTTTATCAATATGATGTTGTTTGCAAATATTATACACGAAGATGTATTATCTTGCAAACCACAATACAAAATAATACTTTACAAATTATCAAAATGTCCACTTTTTGTAGGAGAGTAATAGACTTTATGTAGTATGTTCTCGGGGCCGTTTAGGTTGATAGGTGTCGACCGAATAGAAAGATTGGTTTTCTTGCTTGTTTTGAGATTTGTTACTGTGAGTTGAGGTGGAAGTTCCTTGGTTGGTGGCAGACGGACGTCGGATAGGCACTAGAATGCCTAAGTGGATGGACGAAATGTCAACCGGTGTTGGAAGCTCCATGTATGGAGAAAATGGAAGGGACAATGATGAATGTAATAGAGAAAGAGGAAGAGGTGGATGATGCTCCTCACGAGCTTCTGATACTGAGCGATTGGGTACCTCTCATGGGCTCCTCTCTTGTAGAGATGATGGAAAGTAAAGGGACACTCTTACTTTAAGTTAAGATTTCTTCAACATGATACAATGTAGCAATTAACTTCGTCAACTACCTACTAACTTAAAGTAATTATTAGTTCTCAAAAGACTAGTCTTCTTGATAAGGTTACTAACTACTACCTATTAACTTACTAATTATAAACTCTTTAGTTAATAAAAGCAATTACCTACTGTTGGCGTCAATATTTTCAAAAAAAAAACACATACAAATGGGCCAACAAGAACCAGACCTGAAGCAGGGGAAAGTAGCCCATAATTAAGTCAAATCAAGCCCAATTGGGAACCCCAATATGTGCCCAATTGACCAGCCCATGAGCCAATGTAAATCAGAAAAATCCAGCCCATAGGGAGGCTGGCGTACAGCCCAGCAGGAGCAGGACCTGGTTGGGCCACGGCTGCCCACTGCAGGCCCAAATCATGTACGGCCCACATCAGGACCAGACCTGAACAGTCCTGGTGTGAGCGTGCCACACTGGCTATTCTGCCACCTCAGCAGCCCAGCCACGCCAGCCACCTGTATTCCCATCAATTTGAACAGTTTTGTGAAGGGGGAAGGTCAAGGGACAGCAGGTCAACAAATTGGAATAAATGCAATAACTGCATGGGGGAGGCCAAGAGGCCTACGTACAAGCCACCTGCTGGCTCTTCACCTCCCCCTCCAGCCTCTATAAAAAGAGGGGGGCGCACCAGCCAGAGGAGAGGCTGCTTCAGACGCCGGGAGGCTGCCAAATTGCACCTGCACCTGCTGCCACCTGCTGCCTGCGACCAAGGAGAAGAAGAGAAAGGAGGAGAAGAGGAGAAGAAGACAACAAGGCAAGAAGGTATAATGGGTACTCCTCTTTAGCCCTATAAAGGGTCTTCCTTCTATCTGTCCTACGTGCCCTCTCCTGCCCCCTATCAATCCTCACAAAAAATGCTCCATTTCAGTCCATTCAAACCCCCTTGAACTGGACGACATCACACCCTGTCCGGCCTCTTCAAACCGGCCCAGTACTGTCCTTGTTCAGCCCATGTTCAGACCACCAAACAGGTCCATAACCGGTCCCCTTGTGACCCGATCCTTTCCACCCTCAGATCTCTCTACACAGGTCCCAAATCAGGCCCCCAAAAGTGCCCATGTGCAGGTCTGCTTCGGCCCAACCAGAGCCCCATCAATCAGGCCTCAGCCGGTCTCCAAGCCAGACCCCTTCCAGGCCCTCACTGGACCACCTGCAGGTCTCCACGTCTGACCCCAAACAGGTCCACATACAGCCCATATCAGGCCCCCAGCCGGTCTCCAAACCAGACCCCAAACAGGCCATCCAATAGCCCACATCCGGACCCCCAAAACAGGTCCTAAAACAGCCCCTTTGTGGCACCTATTAGAGCCCTAGGTGAGGGTGGATGACCCGGGGATTCTTGGAGACCGCACGACGGCCCAAGTCTACTCCGGGCGGATCCTCAAGCCCTTTGTTTTCATGCCCTCTGCGCACCCCCTAAACAGGCCCATAACCAGGCCATCCAATAGCCCTTTGTACAGCCCCAAACAGGCCCCTCAAAGCAGGCCATTCTCAGCCCATCCTTGGCCCATGGTTCTGCCGCCACAGCAAAAGAGGAAGTGCTCCAAAACAGGTTCTGCAGAAGCCGTACTCCAGCAAGACAGCAGACCGGCTTGAAGGTGACAGCCCGGCACCCCTTGGAAACCGCACGACGGGCCAAGGGCATAGCCGGGTGGCCTTCCAAGCCGGTCCCATCAAGAAGCTCCAGCAAAGCAGCAGAATTTCAAGCAGGCCCGTTGAGCCTATGAAAATGAAGCCCGGCTTTGAACGCCGAAGGAATGGACCGGCCCGAAGTGGCCTTCAGAAAATCAACAAATAAAAAATCAGAAATGCGAAAGCAACATTAAATTAAGGACTTCACCCCTACCGGGGGAACTCCACCTTGGGCGGAGGCGCGGGCATGCATCCCGTAGCTTACGACCCGGACGGGGGCGCGGGCATGAATCCCGTAGCCGTCGATCCTTCCCCCAATATGGCTAAGCTAAGGCTGGTTATTTTGGATGGGTAAATTTTCACTAAGTTGAAAAAATAGCCGGCATGCCGTCGTAATGCCAAAATTTTTCCAAAGTAGTGGAGATGAACCTACATTGGGGGAAGGATCAACCATATTGTACACCGATGTACCCCACTCATCTTTCAATGAAATGAAATTCATAGTCAATTCGATGTATGAAAGTGGGCACCGATTGGCAGCCCAATGTGCCCGATCAGATGCAAAAAAAAAAACAAACTGTTTTTCAAACAATCAAAAAATAAAACAATGCAGGTTCTGAAATGGGATTTTACAGCCACATTTTCCCAACCGCCTGCAGGTCTTGAAACCACCAACCAGAGCCCAGTTCGGCCCAAGAACAGAACCCTGTTCAGGCCCTTAGTCGGTCCCCTTGTGACCTGGTTACAGCCCACCTAAAACTACCTGCGCGGACCCCAATCCAGGCCCATGAACAGCCTCCTGGCCGGCCCACCTGCTGCCCCTTTTTCAAGCCCAATTCGAACCCATATGGTCAGACCCAAGAGCTGGCCCAAGTCCAGTCCAATTTAACCTGCAATCAGTCCCCTTGCGACCTGATTTCAGCCCATTTAGAGCATCTCTAATAGGTCATTTGCAGGCCCATTTTCAGCCTTGTTCGGCCTTCTGCATAGGTCATTTGTAGCCCATCCAGGGCATCTCAAACAGGCCCATATTCCGGCCCTCCAGCAGGCACCCCTGTCAGGCCCATATTTCGGCCCACCTGCAGGCCTATGTCCGGAGCCTAAAACCAGTCCCTTTGTGACCCGGTTTCAGCCCATCAAGGACATCTCAAACAGATCCCCGACCGGTCTATTCAAAGTCATCTGAACAGACCCCTTAAGCAGGTCCGAAGCTGCCCTTGCTCAGCCCACGTTCAGGTCCTAGGACCGATTCCAAATCAGCCCTCTGTGCAGGCCCATTCTGGCCCATCACAATCCAATCACTCCAGTCCCTTTGTGGCTCGATGAAATCCCAAATCAGTCCTTAAATAAAAATCAGATTTTGATTGAATTCAAAACAGATGAAACTCAGAAATCAGAAAGCATCAAAGTCATCTAAAAAATGACAAATAAAACAAACCCGAGCAAATCGGTTTGCATCTGATCGGACCCAAAAGGCCGCTGCCCTTTTGAGTTCTTTACTTTATTTTGTGGATGTGCATGTCTCCGAAAATAGGTTGCCGCGACGGTTAATCAAAGGCGTTCGAGCCGTTGCTCGATGTAAGTTAACGCCGGATACTCGCACCATCCGGCGGAGAAGGGTCAAAAAATGAAATTTTCAAAGAACCCGAACCTCGGTTCTAATATTTTTAAACTATCACCGGACTACCTGATATTTTTAGGATATCACATATTTTCCTAGAAAAGTCCGGAGATGTCTTTCTTTCTAAAGAACAGACGCAGAAAAAAGAGGTTCACACACCTACTAATTAATAACTATTAACTCTTTTAGTTAATGAATTAACATTTTTCTATACCTATTAACTTACTAATTAAAAACTCTCTAGTTAATAAAAGCAACTACCTACTAATTAATAACCATTAACTTCCTTAGTTAATGAATTAGCATTCTTCTAGGTAAGAAGAGACCAACTAATTAACAACCATTAACTCTCTTGATTAATGAATTAACATTCTTTTAGGTAAGAAGAGGTGGGTGGCTATCGGAAGAAGCAGAAAGTGAAGCAAAGTCGGATCCGAGCTAGATAGTGTTGACCGCATGATCTTGGTGTGGACCAGTCCAATTCGATTAAGAATGTCATCTTGAATCAGTGCCCTCACCAGTAGGTTTTAATAAAATTCAATTTTAAGAGAGTTTGACATAGTGAACTAGAAGGTTGCACAGGATATTGGATGTAATGGGCTGTGGTTAGAGATGGATTGATTGTGTTAGTTTAGATGGATTTTAAGCTATTTTATTGAACCAGCATATGCAAAGCATTGATTGCAAAATCGCCAGAATCGGATCGGAATCGACCGGTCTGGTTCGATTCTCAGTTCGATTCTGGATCGGGAATCGAATCGATTCCGACCCTTTTAGGGTCGGAATCGACCGCTGCGGTTGATTCCGACGATCCAGTAGGCGGCGAGGCGCTCCTTCCGACAATTCTGGTCGATTTCAATTCTCGAAATCGAGAATTCTAGCGATTCCGAGGTCGATTCCGGTGCGATTCCAGCGATTCTAGCAGCGATTCGGGCAATTCCGGTGGCGATTCCAGCGATTCCGGCGATTCCAGTCTACTTTTTCAAGGGATTCCGCTGATCCAAGCTCCGATCGGCCTCGATTCAACCTCTTCTTCGATTCTTAAAGGTTATTGTTAGGATTTGTTCGCCGAAAACTTCGTACGCCCATTCTTACGCGTTTCGGACGACTCTGAGCGTGGTTAAACTCGATGATTTCCTACCGAACAACTCCGTTTAAGTTCTAAACTATTCGATTGGATGTTCTTTGCACGGGAAAAAATTCGGATATCTCGTACGCCTATTTTTACGTGTTTTCAATGACTCCGAGCATGGTTAAACTCGGTGATTTTTGATCGAACAACTCCGTTCAAGTTGTAAGAACATCGATTGGATGTTCTTTGTACGGGAAAAATTCTGGAAACCCCGTATTTTTATTTACGACTATTTTTGGCAAATACATAACCCTATAAACATACCGAATAGTGTGTTTGATGGGCCGTTTGCTTCTCGAACAGCGCCTAAAGCAATTTTTATGTTGCCTAATAATTTTTAATGCATTGTTTACAATTTTTGTAGGTCTAAGCAATGGCCGATCAAGGTGATGCAACACCAGCACACCCTTCTGACGTGGGTTGGGAACACGGGCATATGGTAGACCCGGTCAGCAAGAGAGTGCAATGCAAATGGTGTGGGAAGGAGATGAACGGGGGTGTTCAGGCTGAAACAACATATCGTCGGAGCAGGTGGAAATGTAAAAAAATGTGATAAGGTGTCGAGGGAGTAGAGTGAGGAGATGAGAGGCTACATGACAGGTAGAGTCTCTCAACGGGTTGTTAGGATTGAGCAGAGGGAGGAGTTGCACAACGAGCTACTCCAGAGGAGGAGGACCGAGATTTGCCTACCTGGAAAGGGAAATGCAAGGGGAAGGCGCCAGCCGAGCCGGAGTCAGAGGGCGAGGAGAGCTTAGACATGCTAGGCATGCTAGTAAGCATGCATTTGTCGAGGACGAGGATAGGAGGAGAGGAGTAGGAGAGTTAGGGTCCAGAGTTGACCCAACTCTTGGTTGATCAGCATCGGCTCGCCCTACCCGAGACCAGGAGATGGAGGGATGGAGACAGGTGCCACACCGCCATTCTGCCATTACTCAGTTTACGCCGAGTGATGAGTACTTATTCAGGAAACAGAGTATTGTGTAGATGGGGATTAAACAAACTATGAAAGGGGTGAAGACAAGAGGAATGGCTGTAAAGAGAGCCGTTCGTCACACTGTGAAGTGATTTTTGCATGGTGGTTTCACTTTTAAAATGGCATTTGTGTGTTTTATTTACTTAAGCTTAATTTTTGCCTGATCCAAATTTTTTTATAACTTTATGTAGGCATCCCAGCACATGCAGCCACTAGCCCCTCCTTCCAGACGATGGTGGATGTTGTGGGTTAGGTTGGACTGGGTCTGCAAGCCCCGGGCAGCAGTCATATATACGGCGTTGGGCTGGATGAGGAGGTCCAGGAGTTGAAGGAGTGGATCGATGCATTCAAATTAATGTGGAAGAAGAGGGGTTGTACAATTATGTGTGACGGGTGGACATGTATCACTAAGAGGAGTATGATAAACTTCTTGGTGTATTGTTCTGAGGGGACCACGTTCTTGAAGTCGGTGGACACTTCTGGGAAGATTAAAAATGCCGACTTCATTTTTTCTTTGATGGATGCGATGGTGGAGGAGATCGGGGAGGATAATGTGGTTCAGGTTGTCACTGATAACGAACCTTCATGTAAGGCTGCTGGGAAAAAGCTGATGGAGAAGAGGAAACACATGTTTTGAGTGCCCTGTGCGGCACATTCTATTGATGTCATAGTAGTGGATATAGGCAATGAGGAGAGTGTATCCACCCTTGTCAGGCAGGCGCAGACGATCACGCCGTTTATTTATTCGCATCCCCGTCTGCTACATATTATGAGATCACACACAGGAGGGCATGATCGTTATGCCTGGTCCGACTCGTTTCGCCACGAATTTCATTACATTGGAGAGTTTACACCGGCACATGCATGCATTGGTTACGTTCACACAGTCCGAGGAATATTATAATTATATGGTGGACCACCTGTACGTCAAGAAAGATCAGCTGGAAATTTTTGTCAGGTCTGAGATGCAGATCACTGATAAGAGGTTTTGGGAGAGGATTGCCTACTACTTGGCAATCATTGAGCCACTGGTAGTTGTCTTGAGGTTGGTAGAGTCAGATGACAGGGACCAGATGGGCACGTTGTACGATGCCATGGACCGGGCAAAGCTGAAAATAAAAGAAAAAATTCCAAGAGGTGAGAGGTTACAAAAAGTGGTGGAAGATCATAGATGACCGATCGGACAATACCTTGCACTACGGTGTCCATGTTGCAGTTTAGTAGGTTAAAAAATATTTGTGCTTATCTACTTTAATTTTATTCAATAATTGTCTTATTTATAATGTTAACTATTAAATTCTTGCAGAATATTTTTTGAACTCCCACATCCAATATGGAGGACAGATGGTGAACGACAATGAGGTAATGCGGGGTACACTAGTTGTTATTCAACGTTTCTGCCGATCTCATCAGGACAGGATAGAGGCTGAGATAGAAGTAAGTTGGAGTTTATTCAATACTTTGGAGTAGCTAATTATTAGACAACTAATGATTTTTTTTAAATTTTTTTCAGATGCAGAAATATAAGGTGAGGGTCGGCGTATACTCAGATGCTGATTTGAGATATTCGTGCGACAAAGTGTCACCTGGTATATTAATTTATAATGAAAATTTTATTTTATTTTCATATAAGTTATCGAAGATGATAGACTAATTGTTTACCTTTTTTTTACAGCTGAATGGTGGGTTCAGGTGAATACCAGGAGTGGATGGAATGGAATTCACTTGCTGCCATCGGTATCAGGATACTCAGCCAGAGTATCCTGATACATATAACCTGAGACATACAAAAAGGAGGAACTGGTTGACCTCAGTCCGGCTGGAGAAGCTGGTCTTCTGTCATTACAATATGAGGCTGCGCATCCAGAATATCAAGGATCGACAGAAGATCAGTGAGGAGCGATTTGCACGGTTCGCAGGTGGTTCATACGAGCAGAGGCATACCTCCGCCACCCCACTACCTGAGGAGGTGGACATGGATCATACAATCCAGGAGGAGCATGCACTTGCCTCTTAGATAGAGGAGAGGGCAGCCAGGGATCATTTAGCTGAGTTTGATCCCGATGACCGTGCATGGGTTGAAGGAGAGTTGGATGGTTTTGAAGCCGAGGAGGATGCTGCAGCTCCACCTCCACCTACTTTTCAGGCTCAGACATGGCCTTTTTCTGCCCCAGCAGCTATGAAGCGGCCACCTCCAGCTTTAGTCCCAACTCTAGTCTTAGCTGCCGCTACCCAGCCGATTCGTAGTCCAGGGAAAACGAAAACAAAAGTTACTGCACGAAAAATGGACGGATTTGCAAAGTTAAAAAAATCTTTGGGTTCTGGTACTTCAGAGATGGCTGAAGAGGTGAAGAGAATGAAGCTGGAGGTCAGGCGTCCTGAGCCCAGATGACAGCACGTTGGCTCCTTTTCACTCCTCAGTTGATGATGACGAGGAGTGCATACCAGCGACGCAGCCATCAGCAGCAGCCCGGTCACCTGATTCACGGCGGTCAAAGCCGTATTCCACGCTAGATGAGCAGATATCACAGTATCATCATTTTATAGAGCCACAGCATCCAGCATTTAGCGGCGCTCAACAGCAGTGGATTTCTCCACCACCACCACCAGTTCCACCAGATTCTGCCTACGTCTCGGTCGCCCCGCAGTACGATTCCTACGACTTTGATAGCGTGACATCGGCATTATTTTCAGATGAATATGGTCCCGGACAATATACAAGGCTGAGCACAACTCAGGAGCGTCGACCGCAACAGAAAGATGAGAAAGGCCAATATCTTATATCCTAGATATTTGTATTAGATTGATATCATGTAAATTTCTATTTTTTATATTTTCATGTTGTATCAATTAATTAGTTTTTGAATCAATGGAATATGTACTTAATTTCAATTCATGTTCATTAGTAATTATTCGATATGGTCCTGTGGATGAAAGCTAATATTATTTTTAGATTTTTTCTAACTCATTTTCTATTTTTAAGTTTTTTTTGAATTTTTTGAATTTTTTTGATGAAAAAATTTAAAAAAAAATTGTTCCAGGTTGAATCCTGGATATATTCTTTTCCCAGGAGTTGGCCGATTCCTGCCGATTCATAGGAATCGGAATCAGATCAGTCCCAACCGATTCCGATTCCGATTCTGCGATCCTTGATGCAAAATGAAAGTGATGGTTTAGGCTACACTGGGTGGGAGCCTAACTCGGGGGAGACTTATGTTATCATATGCACGAGTGTGTTTTATTATGATGATTATTATATATTTATAATAATAATGCACCTGGTTGCTTTTTAAAAGTGAAAAATGCAGGAAATACTTGTGAAAAAATGCTAATGCATGAAATATAATGTAGAAAATATTTGATAACTATGGTTGCAATAAAAAAACATAAAGGGCCAAGCATGAAAAATATAAGAACATAAAAGAGATAACCATAACCACGATGTATAAAAAATGATATAACAAGTAACATAGAAATGACAACGAAAAAGTTGTATATTTTTGAAGCAAATGTGAAACAAGTTTGGAACTAGATTAAGTCGTCAACAAGTCCAAAACAACTACATAAAATAACTCAATGTTCATATCCACAACTTAAAATAGGTCCATGTCCAAGTAGACGACCTAAAATAACTCTCAGGTATCAATGTCTCATCTCATCAATCTATTATTAAGTTGAATTTCTTTATATGAATCTGTCATTCTCATCAATGGCTGGTGAGTGCTTTTTCTTGTCATCCCTTCGTCTTTTAGAAGTTGATGCCCTAGTGGTTGGATTTTTCTCTTCTTGAATTCTAGCTTCTAATTCAATATATATCCATGTAAGCCTCTTGTCTTCATGCATAACGTCATCGTTTTCTCTAACAATCCACTCATCGGCCTCATTAGTGTCATCTAAAGATATTGGATGAAGATTTAACTTTTCCTTCATAAAATATCGGGCACAAAATTTTTGATTATATTGAGTGTATACGAGTTCATTTTGTTTTTTTGGTTTCATGCTGTTTCTTTTCTATATGCATATATAAGACAGATCAAAATTTGAATGCCTGAGTCATAAGGAATATTCTCTGTAGAAAGATTTTAGAATTATCTAAATTTTATGTTTGATGGTACTCTAGTTACGCTTCCAGATAGATGCCCTACAGGTAGGACTAAACATTATAGTGGTCATTCTTTGTGATTAAGGAACGTCACTTCTCCAATTTGTTACATGGAAAAAAAACATTGTTGACTTTGAAAAACATGTGATATATTGAACGAAAAATTAAAAAGACACAAGGAGTGGAGGATGTTTTTCATTGTTTAAGTGTCATATCTTTTTCAAAGAGCCCTTGAGAATCTCTATACATGGCCAATTGTTTCATATTCATATCTTGCTTCTTACCGGATTCAACAAGTTTCTCAATACAATCGTATAGTTCTTACTTTATTGTACCATGATTCCAACTGTCTGGATTTGAATAATGGAATTGGGGGTTAAGATAATCCCTACATGTAATGGACGATGGAGTTGATTGTCCTATTGTCTATCCATAATGTCTCCGATCGGTCTATACTTTTTCAATCTATCTTTCAAGGTATTTTTGATGTCTTATTTTGCAGGATTCATTGTTTCATAAATGTAACCCATATCTTGTCTCTCATCGTTAACTATGCGTAATACCATGGTTGGCCGGGTCGCCCGACCCGGTCGCTTTTTGGGCCGACATACCCCGACCCCCCGACCCGGTTATTATTTTAAAATGATTTTTTATTGTTTTTTTCCCAACCCGACCCCGACCCGGGTCGGTTTTGGGGCCGACCGACCCCTGGCCGACCCTTGACTATTCCTTCCTTGCGTAATACAAACACATGTGACTTGAAAGTGAACAAAGTTATGGCACACCTTGCTAGAAAGTAGTTTTGAAAATGGTTTTACATGCTTTTTTCTTTTCATTTTGCTTAGCCTATTTGTTGTTGCTAGATATGCTTAATCTTTAGTGGTGTCCTTCCTTCTCAATTATATATGTTTAGATAATTTGTGACAAATCTTATGACAACCTGCCTTACATAAATTTCTACTTTCTGTGAACTTTTTCATTATTGCAAAGATGTTTGTATGAGCATATATAAATGTAGTGACATATTTTGCATGTTTAATTATAGACTTGATTCCTACCAACTTAGAAATATTCTCTGACATAAAGTCAGTGCAATGGGCATCATATGATGTCTAAAATAAACGAGGATGTATGGACATTAACAGTCTCTCTATGGCTACTTAACTAACCTTATTATCAGTCTTTATTTGGATGGCATTTTTTTGTGAACCCCTGACAAAATCTTGTCTAACAAATTAGTTAGCAATCTTGCATTTTTAACTTGTGAAAATGTATCCACATATTTTAAAAAGACTGTGCTCGTATGTGTTTACTAAAAGGATTACCAATGCCCTCCCCCTTTTATGTGTCCGCGTCATACATCTTTTATATTACATCTATATTTTACTTAACTATTTTTTCAACTAATTCACGAGTTGTTTTATTCTCTTTTAAAAGTTAGTTTTTATGAATTTCATGATATTTTGGGCCCTTTAAGTGAGTCAAATTTCCCAACTGCTTCCCACGTAGTTTGAAAATTATTCAAGTGTACAATATTGAAAAGAATACCTATTTGATAAATCTATCGAGCATTGTATTGCACAACTTTGTCTTTCTCATCCTTCAAGTGTTTTTTGTTCTTTACACTTTCTTCTTTGGACATTTTTTTATTTGTTTTAAGAAATTGATCTATATGACCTCTAATATTGGGAGACCATTATGTGAGAAGAATATATGCGGGAGGAGGGGGGAGACTCCATGTCGGGGGCTTAAGTTGCCGGATCTGGGACCTTATCATGTTTGGACCTGGCTCTTGAGGTGGGTGAGACGGTCATCTGTCCTTGCCTTGGCAGTGTAAGTAATTGAGGTGATTGCTTGTGGGTTGAGGTTGACCGCCTTTGATAACACATGGTGAGAAAATAAGATGGGCTTAACAGCCCAATAGTGGGTAAATTAAACAATAGACTTGGTGGAGGCATAATGATCAAGTTGAGGGTTCCCGAGGTTGATTTGGGGGCAAAATGATAGGAATTTAGATGGTTTGAAAGGACAATGACAATGATATGAGGGTTGGTAGATATGAAAATGATTGGAGTAAATTTATCAGTCTTATCAATTGAGTGCACAATCTTGTCATTTCAAGCAAGGAAGGAGGGGTCGGGACCGGGTCGGTCGGGCCTAAAACCGACCGACCGACCCGAGTCGGTTGGGGTCGCGACCCGAGTCAAGTTGGGGTTGGGAAAAAAATAATAATAAAATTATTTATATATATCAACCGGGTCGTGGTCGGTCGGCCAACCCGGCCAATTGGGTCGTTGACCCGGCACTCCATGATTTTAGGATTCTCCTTTAGTCTCATTGCTAGTGAGGACTTATCATTTCTCCACTCCATAAAGGTTGTCTAGTGAGCCCTCCTGATAAACAAATTGTGGTTGTTCTTGCCTCTCGGCAATTTGGAAACCAAGGTTGGGTCTAGGTCATGACTTGGTCGGTCCGGCTCAAACAGAACTCAGTCAGAAAATTAAACTTCAAATATTAAAAAATGTAAAAAATGTATGAAAATGCGAAACAATTAGACAAAATGCTAGAAAATGTGGAACAAGAAGAAAAAAATGCCAAAATCTAGGAAGATAGGGAATATGACTAGAAAAATTATTCATTTTTATTTAAATTTTACATATTGTTCTTTTGCATATTTTTATGCTCACTCTGTGTCATTTTGGAAGAATATCTAACGTTGAAAATGTTTACATATTGATTTTACTTGTCACTGCCTCACACAATCATTTTAGGATAAAATCCGAAAGATTCACTGTAACTACTATATGTGTAGTGTATGAAATTGTATGAAAGTATTTGACACTATAACCAATGTTTCTTGGAGACAATTGCATTGTTCGTTACTACTTGAATAACTTGATCTTCTCATATCTTTTCGGCAACATCGTCGATTAATTTAAAGAGGTAATTTTTATTCTTTACCTGTTTGAATGCGTCCACGGACTTCTATAAGATGGTCCCAACTTAACAATATATTATGAAGTTAATCATTGTTTTCTTAGTTATATATCTATTAAGGAGGACGTACACAAATTTTAAATTTTGAGGTTTAAAAGGTTAAGCCTCTAATAAGTTTGATGATTAAATATTATTAGCCTATTCATTCGTCTGTCATCAACGTGTATTCTCTTTCTTGTGAAATACGTTCAAATGACTTGATGTATTGTTTGATATCTTATATTTACATTGGAAGATAAGTATTGAAGATTTCTTTCGGAGTTGGTCTGGGCACTTTCCTACCAATGTCGGCTGTGGTGTCTTTCATAGATTCGTAATACGGCTCGTGTGGCATTCACACGTATGCTACTAAGGGATAATCATTTTGATATTTACTCGTTTGATCTTCCCTTTGCATATCTATAAATTTTTAATTGTTGTCATGATGGGAGTTTGTCTTTGTCGTAGGTTTGTGATGACCGTATCTACGAGACTTATTATTGGGTCATCATCTTGTGTGAGAGCATTAATCTTCTTTTATTTTTAGTTGTTTAATGTTTTTTTACTTTCGCGTCCACTCTCGCTCTCCGTACATTGATTTATTAGTCGACCGGTACGTTAATACATGTCTTTGTCTCCAAATGGCTTGTAGTTTGCCTCCATCACTCATATGAAGTTATTTGATTGTAACAATAGTGATTAAATATTAAACTCATACATACATTTATATGATTTGATTTAATAACAATATAACATTTTCGAAAACTTTGCCTCGAGGAATTTTTAGGCGCGTTTGTCCGGTCCTGTAAATGTGAACCATATATCTTGCGGGTTCGGAAATTCTTTCCAGAGCATCGCATTTTGCCACTTTGTAGCTCCCTTTACTTGTTCCAATGTTTGTAAATGCTTGTAGAATTGAGCTCTTACGTCCGATGAAGTCCGTTGCACGTTGCAATGCTATAATTTGACCGGGACGGTCCCGTGTACTTTATCTTTTTACGGTACTTACATTGAGTTAGCCTTTTTTGTCATGGATGTTAGATTGCAATTTAGCCAAGTTAGATTGTTCTAGGTCACATCGGAGGTTTGAGTGTCACTAGTTAGACAAGACATTTTATAAAAAGTAGAAATAAAAAAAGATACCACTTAAAAATATTGGTTACTTGCACAATCAACAAAAAATAATCTCTAAGAAGTTTTGAAGCGAATAAAAAAAATAACTATTTTGAAGGGCTTTAGAGAGAGAGAGAATGCACTATTTGAAATCTTGAGAGAGAGAGAGAGAGTTCTTAGAGTGAGAAGACAGGGTTGAGAGAGTAAGGGAGCGATTGGGGTAAGAGGCGGAGGCCCCTTGGGAGCTTTAGGTCCTTGGGGGAGGGGTTTAAAGCCCCCATTAGCTAGCCGTTGTCCTGACCTGGTCGGGCGGGGTCCCAACCTGGTCTCCAGGTCATGCGACCCACCCTTGGGTCCAAGAAAGGGTTGGCAACCTGGGGTCCCGACCGGGTCAGGCTGTGTTGCGCAACCTGTAGCCGAGCTAACATTCCATATTTGAAATTAAGCCCTGTGAGCACTGCCCTTCTGCTGTTACCCTGTGCTGAACTGGGAGCTTGGCTCTTGTATTCAATTTGACGAGAGTTGGGAGGTGGTTGAGAGCAAACTCTTCTAGCTCACCTCTATGTTTTCTATCTAGGTACCTCAATGGTCTAATGTTCTCCTTCATCGCTTCCACAAGCCATTGGTAAAAAGGGTTGCAGGAGATGATACATTGCGACACTTTCTGAAGAGGCCATGCAGTAAATGACTTATTTCTCAAGAAATGTGATTTCTTTGTCATCTTAAGAATACACCTGACTTTACGTTCTGGTGAAAGGTCACATCACCATGTGAGAACCACCTCAACCATTTACCTTGCAACCGGGGGTTGTAGATGGTCGCAACTGCCCAACCATATTACTTTTCCTTTCTCCAGGTGAAGTCTGACCTCCAAGGTTGGTTGGCGGCGGTGTTGAGAGAGACCACACCGGCCTGAGGTGGGGTTAAGGGGGTCGGAGGTTGACAGTCTGTAAAGAGCTGCAAGTGGTCAGTGTGGGGTTGGTGTCCACTGATGGGTCCAGCTGGTACGTCCGGTACTTGAACATATACGGTAGGTGTTTCTTTTTGGCTGAGTTTCGAGTGTCCATGGCCAAAGCAACCACCATGGTGACGGGCTGTGGTTATGTAGGGGGGCAGGGATGGAAGGGAGTCATTCTTGTGGGATGGGGATGTGGAGGGATGCAACAATGGTGAGAAAGAGGGGTGCAAACTGGAGAGTCAAAGGAATCACAAAAAAAAAGCTACAATGCCAGCAAGCGTGCCTTTTCTTGCAGCACAGGTTTGGCTGGTCACCCTAAGTGCCAGTGCATCTCTCTCTTTTTCTCATCCTTGACATCTCATATTAGTCTAGTATAGTACATGTGTGAACCTCTTTTTTCTGCGTCTGTTCTTTAGAAAGAAAGACATCTCCGGACTTTTCTAGGAAAATAGGTGATACCTAAAATATTAGGTAGTCCGGTGATAGTTTAAAAATATTAGAACCGAGGTTCGGGTTCTTTGAAAATTTCATTTTTTGACCCTTCTCCGCCGGATGGTGCGAGTACCCGGCGTTAACTTACATCGAGCAACGACTCGAATGCCTTTGATTAACCGTCGTGGCAACCAGTTTTTTTGGAGACATGCACATCCACAAAAAGTAATGAACTCGAAAGGGCAGCGGCCTTTCGGGTCCGATGAGATGCAAACCGAATTGGTTCGGGTTGATTTCATTTGTTTGTTGGTTGACTTTTTGGGTCGACTTGAAAGTCGGATTTGAGTTTTGGAGTTTGAATCAATTTGTTGTTTGGTTTTTGATTTGTTTTGGATTGAATTTGGTTGATTCAAGTTGTTTTGGTTTGAATCTGTTTTGGTTTTGATTTTTGATGAGTTCGAAGTGTTTTAAGCATGTTTGGATTTTTTATTTGGTTTGTTTTCGGAGTTTTAAGATTATGGATTTTTTGGTTTTGAGTTGATTTTGATCCATTTTGGATGTTTGAAATGTTGTTTTTTTTTCTTTGGGGTTAAGCACTTGATTGTGAAGTTCGGTGAATTTTAAGTGAATTTTCAGATTGCTAAAATCAGATTTTTTGAAATTGATTAGAATCTGTTTTGGGAGATTGCTTAAATCTGATTTTTTTATTGCAGATTGAAATCTGGTTTTTTTTTGTTGACAGATTTAATTTGAATCTGAATTTTCTGTTTTGGCAGATTTTTTGTTTGAAATCTGATTTCGGTTTGATTTGTTTAAAAACCGGTTCAATCTTGTTGAAGATCGGTTGTTGGTTGTTTGTTGAACCGGAATAAGTTGAATTTCAGATTTTGTTTAGTTCTGATTTTTTTATGACTTTCAGATTTGATTTTTTGTTTTTTAATTTTCTGTTTGAATTTTCCAGATTGACTTTGAAATTGTTTTATTTTGGTTTGGCGGTTTGCGTCGCCTCCGACCCATCGGGCCACTTTGAATGCCCGGTTTCATGCATCAATATGAACATCGGAGTTTCATTTCATTGAAAGATAGGATGAAGTACATCGGTGTACAATGTGATTGGTCCTTCCCCCAATATAGGTTTATCTCCACTACTTTGAAAAAATTTTGGCATTACGACGGCATGCCGGCTATTTTTCGAACTTAGTGAAAATTTACCCATCCAAAATAGCCAGCCTTAGCTTAGCCATATTGGGGGAAGGATCGACGGCTACGGGATTCATGCCCGCGCCTCCGTCCGGGTCGCCAGCTACGGGATGCATGCCCGCGCCTCCGCCCAAGGTGGAGTTCCCCGCTAGGGGTGAATCTCCTTAATTTAATGTAGCTTTCGCATTTCTTGTTTTTTTATTTGTTAATTTTTTGAAGGCCAGTTCGGGCCGGTCCATTCCATCGGCGTTCAAAGCCGGGCTTCAATTTTTGCTTGAGTTTGGGAGGACAGCTTCTAGGAGGGAAAGCCGGACCCGTGAAAGGGCCGTTGAGGCTCTCTCCTCCTTTGATGTGTTCGGAGGAGAACCGGACCCGTGAAAGGGCCGTTGAGGTTCACCCCTCACTTGGTGCGTTGAGGGGAGAACCGGACCCGTGAAAGGGCCGTTGAGGTTCATCCCTCACTTTGCCGGTACATGCCACAAGGGGGCTGCTGCAACCTCTTCTTTTATTTTCTGCTGCAAGGGAGCTGCTGTAGGGCTTCTTGGGAAGCGGATTGGACCCGTGAAAGGGCCATTGGGTTGAACCGCAAAGGTGGCTGGCGCCTGGCTGCATGGGAGCCGAGATTGAACCTGTTTTCTGGCTGCAAAGGAGCCGAAATTGAACCTGTTTTGGGCCTGAATTGGGTGCCGAACATGGGCTGGAAATGGACCGGTTTGGGGTCTGTTTACTGTGCCTCTGGATGGGCTGAACAGGTCCTGAATTGGGCTGGACAAGAGCCAGATCTTGGGCCTGACATGTGGGCTGATTTGAGCCTGCACAAAGGGCTGTACAGGGTCTGATATGGGACCTGATTGGGGTCTGTTTTGGGTGTCTTTAGGTGGGCCGACAGGTGGCCAAGATGGGCTGAACAAGGACCAGCATATGGGTCTGCAGGTGGACTGATTTGAGCCTGCACAAAGGGCTGGACAGGGCCTGATATGGGACCTGATTGGGGTCTGTTTAGTAAACAGCTATAGGGACCCGATGGGAACCTGATCAGGAAACCAGAATGGGACCTATCGGGTGCCTAAATTGGGGATCGGAATGGACTGAAAATACCTCTCCCACAGGGCCTGTTCAGATAGGATGAAGATGGGCCAAATCAGTGAGGCTTTCATCCTGCTAAAAAGGGGGGCGCAAGGGGCCAGGAACAGATTTACGTGGGTAGACTTCAATTGAACTGAATGGGACTTTGAGTGGAGAAAGGAGGAAAAGGAGGAGAGGGGGGCGCCCTTAGAGGGCTACATATTTATGTAAAACTTCACCCACCTGTTCTTCTACTTCTCTTCTTTTCCTTCCCTTCTCCTGGCCGCAGGTAGCTTCCAGCAGTAGGTGTGCAAAGAGGGCAGCAGAGGGGCAGCATAGGGCAGCAGCAAAACTGGCAACCTGTCAGCCTCGATCCTCTCCTCCTCTTCTTCTTCTTCTCCTTGGTCGCAGGCAGCAGGTGGCAGCAAGGGCAGCAGGATGAGGGCTTGAACCAGCAGCCTGGCGGCGTCTCCAACAGCCCCCCCTCTGGCTGGTGCCGTGGTGCGCCCCCCTCTTTTTATAGAGGCTGGAGGGGGAGGTGAAGAGCCAACAGGTGGCCTGTACGTAGGCCTGTTGGCCTCCCCCATGCAGTTACTCCATTTATTCCAATTTATTGACCTGCTGTCCCTTGACCTTCCCTCTTCACAAAACTGTTGGGGGGCTGAGCTGGCAGGTGGGTGCGCACAAGGCCTTGTTTAGACTGCCACTGAAGTGGGCCTGGCCCAATTGGGCTTGGTTTCTGGGCCAGCGGGCTGAGAGGAGGCCCAGGCCCTCCTATGGGCTGCGCACAAGGCCTAATCTTGGCCCAATTGTGCCAATTATGGGCTGGATGAATCCGGCTCCTGCTGGGGTGTCCAATTGGGCCCAATTGTGGCTGATTAATGGGCTGTTGGCCCAGCTCCTAAGTCAGCCCCTCTGCTCTCTTTTTTTTTGAAAAAAATGTACGCCAACAGTACGTAACTTCATTGCTCTTCCACAGTCATTTTCTATTCAAAATACTATGGCACCGACCACTTTCAAAAAGATCTGCATGCTGTCTTTTGTGTAAATTTTACACCGTGTCTTTCTTCTTCTTATTATCCTTGATACTAGTTGGTTCTGACATTTAGACCTTCTTTATTAGATGTTGGCGAAAAATTTCTTGTCTTTGTCTGCACCTTGTGAAACTATTAAGGTTATGAAAAAGGTGATGGATGTGAGCTGATTTCTTGGTTACCTCGGCTGCCTCTTGCTCTCTATAACATAGCTAACCTTTTTTTTTTTGAATATCTCATGCTGGTTTATGTTGTTGTTGTTTGTTCAACTTCGTTAACAAAAGCTGTTCATCTGTCTTACAGGTGATGCCTTTCCGAATTCCAGCAGGGATCTAAGAGAGTTGCCACCTGTGGAGCTATCCACCCTACCACTAATTTTAAAGGTACATATTTTTTGGTTTCATTTTCCTTCACATTGCATCATGGCTATTTGCGTAAGTAGATTGTTGCTGTACAAGGACCTTTTGCTATTGGTCATTAGCTTGCATGTTTTTGGTCTTTGGTGTCCAAAATTTATTTAATGCCTAAGTTATCATTGGCAGCAGTCGCTGATGGGGCAAGGCCAGGTGCTCCTCCTGCCTTGGCTTGGGCTAGATTGCTTACCACCTGCGATAAGGCAGACACTTTAGGCACACAGTTGCTTTATATGCTTTCTAGGAAGGTTGGAAGAGGGTCATTGGAGGTGGATTGATGAGATCTAGGGTTCACAGGGTCCTCATATGCCTCATATGCATCACAAACATTTTAGGCATCAGAGGATCTGTGGTTCACAATATGGATTGATAACTTTTATATTTGTTTTCTTTTCTATGATTTCGGTTTTCAGATTTAGATCCCCGTGGGTTTTAGGTTGATGAGATTTCGGCATTTTAGATGAGATTCTCAGGTTTGTGGTATTTTCAGATTCTCTGATTTGATAGACTCTAGATTTCTCTGGACTTATAGAATTTTGAACTTTACTTGGGCGTATTCTTTGCTTATGGTAATTTTTAGATTATTGAGCTTTCAGTTTTCACTGATTTGGGGATGTTTCCTGATCTCTCAGATGTGGACAGTTTTCAGATCACTGAATTTTTCTTAGTTTACATTTTTACCGAACTTCTCAGGATTTTGGATTTCCGTCGCTTTTGAAAAATTTCATATTCAAGACCTTCTGATTTACAGATATTTAAAATTTTTTGAACTTTGAAATTTCTGATTTTTAGGTTTACTGAATTTCAGATCTTCCTGATTTTTAGACTTCCAAATTTTCAAAGATTTTTTTTGGGATTCTCAGACTTGCTGAACTTCATAATTTTTAGATTTACCAGATTCTGTATTTTCAGAGTTTTCTGTCTTCTCATTCTGATTGTTGTTTTCAGAAATTTTCAGATTTACTGACCTTCCGAGTTTCGAAGCTTTTTCTGAAATTTCAGATTTCTCAGCTTGTAGAATTTTTAGATTCCTCTGGTCTTAGAGAAATTTCAGATCGTCTGATCTTTTGGGATCTCAGATTCTGATGATTTAATTACTGAACTTTCTTTACTTTCTGATTTGTTTGTTTTTAGATTTTCTGACATTTAGGACCTTTTAAATTTCTGATATTGGGTTTTCTAGTATCCTCAGTTATCTGGATTTTTTTTAGATTCTGCATTTTTCCGGTAGAGTTTCAGATCTTCCCGATTTCTGAACCTATGATTTGCTGATAATTCTGGTTTTTCTTGGCTTGCATTCTTTTAAGCTTATGGGGCACTTCGGAAGCTCCCAATCACGTCCACATTCCACAGTGCACGGAATTTGAAATTTACATTTATTGGGCATTTTGGTACAATGTGCACATGAACGTGGGAGGCATGAAAAGCGATATTCCCATCTCAATGGGTTAGGATAGAGAGTCCCATCGACGGTTAATTGTCATTGAGGGATCTTCTCATATGATTTGCCTCATTAGCTAGGTATGGCCATGTTGGCATGAAAAATCATGCATGGCCTTTCCCTTGACTCATGGACTATAGTTTCCCTTAGCATTGAGGTTTAATACCCTATGCATGAGCATATTAGTGGTTTGTTTTGACAGTCTCCCCTTAACTTACTTCTCAATGGATTACTCAAGGGAGTGTTTTGTAACATAAGGCTCTACCCTTGTATAAGGATGGCCCTTAACATATGTCTTTGCCCTTAAGGTGAGTGGTACTTGCTTGCTTGATCTTTGGAGCATACCTTCAAAGTGTCGACTCTTAATAAAGGAATTTACTTAAACAACTTGCTTGTGATATTAATTAGAGACCGATTTTAAAGTTTTTTGATGTCGAGAGCATGGTTTTAAGGTTTCACTGTAATAGGGGATTTACCTAAACAAACCTTTTTCTTGGCACATTTTAAAATTTGATGTTTGGGGCATAGTTTTAAGGTTTCACTTTAATAGGGGTTTACCTAGACCACTTGCTCATGATATGATTTAAAGGGTAGATTTTAGGGCCAATTTGCCTTGCTGTCCATAGCCTCTTCTAGCCTTACTTGAAGTCCTCCTTTGTGCCCGGATGGCCCTTCTTTGCTTGCTGCACTCCCCTTCGTGGATTGCTTTTCTTGAGGGGTTACTTGGGATCAGTTTAATGAGATTTTGGGTTTGTTTGGGACGTTTTTTTTGTCTTGTAGATGGCCTGCCTATTGTCTCCACGTTGCCCAATTATGGTATAGAGGAAGGATCTGGGAAGAATCCGGTCCTTGGCTTATGTGTATTGTTGGGGGATTTGGGATTGTTTTGATGGGATTTTGTGATCTGTTTTGGGGATTTCTCGAGTCTGTTTCTGGGCTGTGTTTGTGGCCGAAACAGGTGTGGTTTTAGGGACCTGTTTGAGGGTTGGATATGGCCAGGTTAGGGATGGTTTGGTGACCTATTATGGGACTGGTTTAGGGGTATCCCAAGGACTGTTCTCTGGCAAATTTAGGGCTGTTTAGGGAATGGTTTGGGACTTGGTTTGGTGGTTGTTTGTGACTGTTTTTGGACTGTGCATTAATTTTTTTACTATATTATCATGCAATTTTTACAAAGTAAGAAAAATGCTGCAAATATTGTGACTTTATACCTCACATTTTTTTTTCTTCTTTTGGTCCTTTTCTAAAGTTTTGTAAACGCTTGTGATTAAAATATCTATCTAATATCCCCCACCATTAAATCACGACAATGCGCAAATACAGTGTTTAAAATAATTGTTTTATTTTTATAATATTTTCATTGTAGAAACATTATATTATGCATTATATATCACAATTTTCACCACATTTTGTTTGCAAACTTTTGACAAAAATTTGTCTTAAGGTTGTGCATGCTCGTTATGGTTTTAGATGTCAATGTACTTTATGAAATAAGTATCTTCTTGAGAATGTATGGAGAAATCAATAAAGTTTCTTTGCTTTTTATCTTTTCAATGTTCACCCATTATTATACAATTATACACTTTCCAATATTTTTTATAATCCGGTTGACACGGGACAACAATGTTAAACCAAAATTAAAATGTCGAAAACGAACTAAAGCGACCATAGTTCTGTTTCTTCAGCCATTCAGCATGATTTGCTCCTTAGCCCAACGTACGTGGTGCACTCCCGATGAGAGTGGAGTCATCTGATCACTGTCCTCATCCACATGCAAGAGAGGGAAGGAAGGGGGTCGTGGCGTCATCTTGTGTCGTCCGTGAGCTGCTGGGAGATGATAGACCTGCTCGAGGGAATCGCGTGATGAAGAGACTATTGTGGGGTGCCGTGGCATGCTCCTATTGTCCAACCTAGGGGACGTGGATGTTCGAGAGGCGCGTGTGGACTCCGAGTGCGTCTAGCTGGCGGGAGGCTTCTGAACACCTGGATGCCATCACATGAGCTGGTGTACGAGTGTATCCGGTGGTGCGGCTCAAATGGAGGCATCCCGACAAAAAAGTCGGGAGTTAAGTGTGAGCTGTTCTTCTTGAAGACTGAACTGAGGAAGGTCCCCAGGAGTAGAAACAATGTTTGGCAGCGTTGTAGATCTGGGGTACACCAGACCCTTTGCATCAACCAGACAAGCGGGACTGATAGGAGGGAAGGATGTTGGGGAAACGTTGTGGATCTGTTGTTATGCAAGAAAGGGTGGACACTGATTACTGTTGTCTGGGGATCACTGAACTAAGGTGTCGTAGGTGCAGTTGAGCTCTGATGTCGATCAAATGGAGGATAGAAAACTGACGACGAAGCCATCACAGAAGAAGATCAGTGCGCCGTAGAATGGTGCACGATAGTGTCGGACCAAAAAATATCTCTTAAAAGAGAGAGAAGAAAAAGGGGGAAGAAGAAGAAACGGAACAGGAGGGAGAAGCCAAAGAGCAAAAACCCCCTTATCACTGCCGACAGAAGGGGCTAAGGTCCCCAATGTGGTCGTCGTCACCCTCCTGCACATCTGTCAAGCCCACCGGGAGCGGAAGAAGCCGACGTCGCCTCCGCGGTCACTGGAGAAACTCCTCCCGCCATTGCCGGAGTCCGCCTAAAGCCACCGCCACAAGGTTCCCCCGCTGGGAACCTTTGCACACTCGCGTTGAGAGGGAGGCAAGGAGGAGAAGAAGAGGATGGTGCCGCAGCCACCCTCTTCTGCCGTCACCGTCGCCAGGAGTTGTCGCCGCCGCCTTCTCCGACTGTAGCTCCCGCGAGCCATTGTCGGGAGGGCAGAGGAAAGGATGGAGAAAGAGAGGGGAGAACCCCTTGTCGCCGCCGCCTTCACCAACCGACGCCACCACCACCGCCGCCGCCCACTATCGCCGCCGCCGTCGCCGCGTGAAGGCTGGCCGAGGGCAGTCGCCGCGAGCCCTCGCGGGCTCGTGTCCGTCGAGGAAAGAGATGGTCGGGGAGAGAGAAAGGCCGAGGGGGGGTGCTTCGCGGTCAAACCGCAGTCAACACAAAAAAGAAAAAAAAAGAAAAAAAGAGGAACGACCGCCCGAGTGGGCGGTCGTGGCCCACGCGCGGGCGGCCGTGGGGTGAGACCCGGTCAAAGACCGGGGCAGCAACCGGGGGGTGAACTTACCCCCCCCCCCGTTTGACTTTGGTCAAACAGTGCAGACAAATCAGAAAAAATGAGGGAAAATGGGGTAACTTCACCCCACTCCGGTCACCCCCCCACTATTGCGAAAATGGACTTAGTGGGGGCCTGCCAAATGACCAGAATGCCCCTCCAAAAACCTCTATAAATACCCCCCAAGTGCCATACGTACAAGGGTTGGAAAGCGGTGAGAAAAGAGAGAGTTGGGAAGAGAGAGAAGCTCCACATTCTCACTCCTCAGAAGGTAAGAAATACCTTGGTTTTGCACTACCTTTCCATAAAAAAGTGCTGGTTTTGCGCTACCTTTCCATACAAAGGGGCCCAAAATAGTTCGCTATTTTGGACAGAAAATAGCCAACCCAACTCCGGTCTAGCCGAAATGTTGCCGAAATTAAGTGGTTTTGTGCTACCTTTCCATTAAAAGGGGCCCAAAATAGTTCGCTATTTTGGATAAAAACAGAAAACCCAAATCGGTCAAACCGAAATACCGGTCAAACCGAACGAGAATTCAAATCGAAAACTCAAATCGGTCAAACCGAAATGCCGGTCAAACCGAACGGGAAATCAAGGTGAAATCCCAAATCGGTAAAACCGAAATGTCGGCAAACCCGAACAAGCTCCAGAAATGCCGCATATCAAATGCAATCAAGCAATTCCTGGACACATGAAGACAATCTGGTTCGGTAAAGCCAAAATATCGAAAAGGCCGAAACCTGACGAAAGCCGAAATGTCAAGAAAGACCGAACAAGTCCGTAAAATGCCGCATATCAAATGCAATCAAGCCATTCTTTTCGACACATGTAGACAACTGTCTTGACGCTGCAAAATACCGAAAAGGCCGAAAACCTGCATCGGTAAAGTTGAAATGTCAAAGAAAATCGAAGAAGCTCAAAAATGCCGCATATCAAATGCAATCAAGCCATTCTGATATACGAAGAAAACTGTTCCCAGAAGGGCCGAAATGTCGAAAAGCCGAATCCCAGATCGAAACCAAAATGTCAAAGAAACCGAAGAAGCTCAGTAAATGCCGCATATCAAATGCAATCAAGTCATTCTGGATATATGAAGAAAAATTTGGTCTGGTAAAATCGAAATACCGGCAAAGCCGAAACCCAAATCGGTAAAAGTTGAAGTGTCAGCCAAATCGAACAAACTTCGACATGTGTCGAGGACCAAGGGCTCGAATGCCCCTCATTTATTGTACTTCCATGTACTCAAATCGATACGAAATAAATTCAAGTTCGATTGACCCGATGTGTCATCGAAAGATGACATCTAATCCCTATGGACTTTCAGAGGTGGATAAAAATTAAATAAGTCATTGAAATAATAATTTCTAAACTTGATCAAATAATCAAATTTGAATAAATCAAATCAAATAATGACTTATTTATTAACAAAAATGCCATCACAATCAAATCAAATTCATGCCATAAAATCATACATAAAAAATAACCACAAATGGTTACAAAACATGTTAAGTTTGCATTCGACTTAACCATAAAAAAAATTAAGTCAACCTAAATGGATAATGCTACTTAATTAAATAAGTATGCATAACAAAATTCAAATCAAATAAATGATCAAAACATTAATAAAATTTTAACATAATCCAACCAAAATTATGTCATTAAATAATACATAAAAAATGTCAACCAATGACTACAAAAACAAGTTATGTTGGACTAAAATCAACAATGAAAAATTAAAGTGATCAATATTATTAAGAACAAATCTTAATAATAATAAGAAATTCACTTAAATCAAGCAAAAAATGCTAACAAACACAAAAAAATGGAAATTAATTCCTACAAACAAATAAAAAAAGAGATCAACTCAAAATTGTCTAAGTCAACAATTGACCAAAGACAAACAAAACAAATCAAATCAAATCTTAAATCAAGAAAAAAATCAATGAACCCAAACTTAAAAGTTTGAATTAAGTTCAACCAAATTCCATCTCACAAGGCCATGAGGATATGTCTTCCAGCTTTGTGTTTATGTGGTTGTATGACTTCCGTTCAATATGTTTGCTCGATGTAATTAACACCGGAATATCGCAAGTCCGGTGGAGAGAGGTCGAATTTTATTTTCAAAGAACTCATAAAACCTCATAAATTAAGCTGTGGCTCAGATCATCTAAGTGGTGGGTGATACCCATGTCGACACTTAGCAAATCTGTGGAACCATCGGTGTTCCTATAAAATAATACCACATCAAATTAGCTAATACTTCTATGAATACCATATATTTTCATAGTAGTCAATGCTAGACCAAAAGAAGGAAAATGATTTCAAAAAAGAATTCTAATCTCCTAACCATAATTTCTTTTCCTCTTTAAAAAGAGGGGAAGAGGGAAAATTCAAGGTTCCAACAGATAGCCAAGCATGAGGTGAAATGTGCAGTTGCCTAGCAAGCAGAACAACGCAAGGCACCTGAACGGAAGAGGCACACAACACAACAACCGAGCAAGCCGAATAGTGCGAGGCAACCGAAGATAAGAACAACAACAGGTCTCACACAACATCCATTGGATCCAAAGCCACTGATGTCACAGGAGAAAATAAAGCTAGGGATCTTAGCGATAGAGGCTGCCAACAATAGTTCTGTGGATAGGAGAAGAGACATCCGAGAGGATGATAGGGTTCTTGCGAGGGAGAGGCTAGAGTAGATGGGAGGGGAAGAAGATGAAGTGGCCCTCCTGGCTGGGGTTGGAGAATGGAATCGGGATCCTCCTAGAGGTGAAGGAGAAGAACGGGACGGGAGGAGAAAGGAATGGGGCCAAGCCCCCTGTCGTGGATGGCCAGCCAAAAGGCTCCAAAAATTCCAATATATTCTCTTTTATTGAACTATGTTTATTGGGAGTACGTATCCTATTTATATTGAGGATTCCTTAAGAAAAAGATCTTTAAATGAGATATTTATAAACATGTTCATTTAAGGATCCAAATGAAAAACATTTAAAATCTTTTAAAATTTGTTTCCATCATGCTTCCCTACTGTTCATCCTTGAATTTTAAGTCTGCGTTTATTTATATGCAAGCCCCAAGATTGGACTTGTAAGAATGAGTTGATCCGAGCTCTGATACCATTTGTCGTAATCAAAAATGTTAAAATTGAGTTAAAATGCTATGCTGGAAATGACCACAACTCTAATTTCATTCTAGTTTACGATGATTGACATTAACTTTGTGTCGACACTTCGTCGAAATAACCACTGGGGGACATGTCAGGATCGAAGCACTCACGTGGGGCCGCACATGCCGACTGCGAAACGGCTAGAACATGAAAGATCTACTTGGGGACGTGGAGGTCTTGCGGTGCATCTGTGGCTGGGCAACTGACAAAAGAGGGGTCGTGGAGGCGGTGGAGGTGCTCTTGTAGGCACGCGTGATGACCATAGTTTTTAAGGCGGTCAAGGCGATCAAGGCGACATAGTACCGCCTTGGCGATAAGGCGAGGCGTTAGGCGACGCCTTATTTTATATAGTAAAGTAGATAAAATAATAAATATATATGTAAAAAATGATGCAAAATAACTTTGACACCATGCAAATCAATCAATAATGTGGGAATTGCATAGTTACATAGACTAAATAACTTGACAAATTAGTTAAAATTACTATTTAAATTATATCATCTATTAGTAAACACTTAAAAAATCATTTAGCCCTAGCTATTATTCATCAAAATGTTAATGTATAGTCAAATTAACTATTAAAACTAGCTGTTTTTACTCTAAAACAACTTAATTATACGATATTGACACTTAATTAGCATTATTTATTATTAAAATAAGTAAAATAGTTATTTAAGGCAATGGGTGCCTAGGCGCCCATCGCCTTGCCTCCTCTGGGGGCGCCTTGTCGCCTAGGCGACGCCTTGAAAACAGAGGTGATGACACCCATTAAATGGGGTTCGTGGAGGCCAGCTGGTGTGCAACAACGTTTGAGCAGCCCTGGGATGGGGGCTGTGGCGTGATTGACGGTGACTGTTTGCCCGTCCAAGGTGAGGGACATGGATTGTGGCTGCTTGGTCTGCAACCACGCGCGTGAGGTGGCAGACAGAATTGACAAGGAGCGGAAGTTTGTGGAGATCATCGCATGAGTTTGCGTGCTTGCATGAGGAGGTGCTGCGCGGGTTTCTGTTCATCCTCTTTGCACAGACGGAATAGAGTGTCATTGTGGACCGGGAAATCACACACAAAGGAGGAAGGTCTGGAGAGGAAGTGGTTGTTGGATCCATAAAAGGAGCTTCTATCGGATTCCAACAGTGCTGAAACTGCTGGAAGAGGATCCGTGGGAGGAATCATCGCTGGAGATGATGTACCTGATGGAGCTGCATGGTTGTGTTGGATCCAGCGACGAGGAGCTACTGAGCAAGCAAATTAGCGCATAGCAGCTGGTCAGGAGGTGAAATGTGCACCCACCGAGCAAGGGAATCAGCACACAGCAGCCAGTATGGAGGTGAAGTGCGCAACCGCCGAGCAAACTGAACAACAGAAAGCAGCCAAAGGGAAGAAGCGTGCAGTAGCCGAGCATATAGAACAGCGCACAGCAGCAGGTATGAAGAAGTTGTGTGCAGCAGCTGTCGAGCAGAATGAACAAAAAACAACAGCCAACACGCAGTGCGCAGATCTGGAAGACAAAGGGAGAAGGGAGGAAGAATAAGAATGGTACTCCTTGCCAGGGTGAGGTAGAAAGAAGCAGTGCTCCTCACCGGGGAAGAAAAAGAACCGGGGGGGGGTCATGGACTAACAACTCGGAGACTACCAAAAATTCAATTATTTTTTATTGAACCGTGTCCATTGGCAGTACATATCCTTTTTATATAGAGGATTCATTACAAAAAATATCTCTAAAAGAGATATTTACAAACATGTCCATTTAAGCACTTGAATGGAAAAAAAACTTAAAAATCTCTTAAAATCAGTTCTTATCACAAGTGCTTTGCATTTGTGTTTAACAAATTTTTTCAATAAAGACATCATCAACATGTGATAACTTGGTGCTATACAAGCAAATGCTGAACCTCCCCTACTGGTTAGTGCGTCGCTGGTTGCTTCTCATTGATGCTTGACAAAAGAGAAAAGACCAAATAAGTAAACCTGGCCCAGCCGGGCTTAAACTAGGCCAAACTGAGCCTGAACCTGTCCAAACTGGATGAACCAACCTAAAGCGATCTGAACCAGCCTAAACTGGTCCAAGTAGGTTTGGCTTTGATGGTGATGGGCTGGCACCATGGGAGCGAATAAGTCTGCCACACATCAGATCAAACAGTGGCACAGCAGCCTGTGCTGCACAAGCTGTGTAGTTAGGGTGGGGGATGGGTGGTTGACTCCAAGCCCAACTACATGGTAGAGAGGGTGGAACCAGCTGATTCCCTGATTGGATCGGCACCCACTGATCCGATTTTGGCTTGAAATCCCGATCCGAACGGATCTCATGTTGGAATTGTTTGAATTGGGCTTGATGAAGACTGTAATCGACCCTGCGACGGCTGCAACTGATCAACGCTACTGTGCTGTCTTCCCTGCCCTATTAGGCTGCTTTACCCAGGATCCGGTGACTGGTTCCTCTCATATAGGCCTAGTGACTTACGGATAGGCTTATCGGTTCACTGGACCCGATATGAGAGCGATCCTGGGCAGGTGGGGAAGACGGTATGGCTGAAATTGGCTGCTGCTGCTTCTGCTTCTGCCATTTCCGGTGTGGTGTATTTTGGGACCAATTGTAGCCCCCAAATAGCTAGATTGGACAAGAATCCTATCTTTCCTTTGATTTTTTGTTTTTTTAGACTTTAAATGTTTTTTGAAGAATCGATTTGGACCATTTCCGGATCATTTTTTTCCTTCTAAAATTAGTTGATTTGGCCGATCTGATCCAGTTCATATCAGAATTGGCACCCACCGATCCAGGTCCCGATTCTGATCCCGTGATTAGTGCAGCTACTGGTTGGTTGGTGTGGATGAGTATTGATGGCAATATGGTAGCCACGAGTGGAAGGAGGCAACAGGTGAGCGGGAGGCGCTTGGTGCTGAGATGAGAGGATGCCGGTAGACTGTTGTAGGGTGTGGCAAGTGGTGCAGAATGGTGGGGCTTTGTGGGGAGTGCACACAGGAAGGAGGACATAGTGGGGACAGCGTTGTTCACAATGGCAGCTGGCTGGGTGAAATTGGCCGTCGTACAGGCAGGCAAGGCATGTGTGCTGGCCGAGTGAAGGAGGCAGATTGGCTGTGGGCTAAAGGAGGAAACAGTGGAAGGTCGACTTGTGGTAAGGGGGGTTGCAGCAGCTGTGGTTGAGAGTTTAATGGTGCAGCTGCTCTGGTGCTGCAGGGTGATCGGGTGGGAGATGAGTGTGGTGCGTCTGTGGCTGTCCTGGAGGAGGGATGGAAACTGTGCAGGATGGCTGAGGACCGATATGCCTGGGTTGCCGGTGCAGTTGGGGACAGGCTGCTGGGATCCGGAGGGAGGCGGCCAGTCCCATGGAGACAGCAGGAAAATGGCAGGGAGGCAAAAGCAGGGCATGGGAGGTTGACAATGCATTAAGGGGGGTGGCCGGGAGTTGGGGGGGGACAGGAACCACGTTGTAAATTGATATAGTAGTCTGCAGGTAGCTGCTGTTGACTTTGCACGGGCCTTGTGTGGCGGTGTCCTTTTAGCTGCTTGTTCCATAGTTGCAGAATTGGCCGATTTGGATTGAGATCGGCTGATGATGGGATCGGCCTATGGCTATTCGATTTTCACCTGGAGGGGCAATCCGAGATAAAATCCCAGCTGGATTGGAATCAGAATCCTGATTTTAAAAAAAAAGAATCGGGCCGAATTGACTGGAATAGGAATCAGAATTTTTGTTTTTATGTTTTTAAAATTTTCGATTCTGGATTGGGATTCCTCTTGAGGTTTGGCTGGGATTGGCCAATCCAATCTGATCTGATTCGGATTGGTACCGACTGATCCAGGTACTGATTCCGATCCATCGATCATTGACTGGTTTGGGACCTTCCATGGATTGCCAGAGGTGATCACAGGTAAGCAGGCCCCTGCTGAGTTGGGCAGCAGGATTGCTCAGTGTGGTGGTTATCTTTGGGGGTCACCAGAGCAATAGAGACATGTGAAGAAGATGATTGGATGTGAACTGCCGGGTTCACCAGACCGGGTGCCAGGAAGAAATGGGAGAGAGACGGAGGTTTGTGGAGCGGAGGAGGCATAAAGAGTGAACATCATCGACTTTCAGAGGGAAAGGAGGGTGGAAAGGACTTGCCCGGTTGAACTGAGGGGTGGGGAGGGGGGGAGCAGGAAGGGAAGAGGGGATTACCAGGTCAGTGCCCCCAGGGGGTCCAAAGTTCCAAAAATTTCACTTTTTTCTTCTTACTTTGGTTACAAGATGGGCTCCATTAAGTAGAGCTAACACGACATTTTTGACTTTTTAACAAACAGTATTTACATACACGCCCTTACAAAATATTTCTAAAGCTTTTTAAAAAACTACATTTTAAATAATATTTACTAGCATTTGTACCCCTTGGATCCCATGTTTCTTCCCATCTGACAAAGGCCTGACCTCATTGGCTGGTTTGGGACCTCCTTCCATGGATTGCCAGAGGTGATCACAGGTAAGCAGGCCCCTGCTGAGTTGGGCAGCAGGATTGCTCAGTGTGGTGGTTATCTTTGGGGGTCACCAGAGCAATAGAGACATGTGAAGAAGATGATTGGATGTGAACTGCCGGGTTCACCAGACCGGGTGCCAGGAAGAAATGGGAGAGAGATGGAGGTTTGTGGAGCGGAGGAGGCATAAAGAGTGAACATCATCGACTTTCAGAGGGGAAGGAGGGTGGAAAGGACTTGCCCGGTTGAACTGAGGGGTGGGGAGGGGGGGAGCAGGAAGGGAAGAGGGGATTACCAGGTCAGTGCCCCCAGGGGGTCCAAAGTTCCAAAAATTTCACTTTTTTCTTCTTACTTTGGTTACAAAATGGGCTCCATTAAGTAGAGCTAACACGACATTTTTGACTTTTTAACAAACAGTATTTACATACACGCCCTTACAAAATATTTCTAAAGCTTTTTAAAATACTACATTTTAAATAATATTTACTACCATTTGTATCTCTTGGATCCCATGTTTCTTCCCATCTGACAAAGGCCTGACCTCAAGTTTAACTCCTATTAGAATCAGCCGATAACTGGGCTCTAATCCTGAACTGATGGGAGATAACTGGGTTCATCTCTTTTCAAATCATGTTCTGAAATGCCAATATTAGTTTTCAAGTCTATTTCTTTTTTGTTTCTACCTTTAGATTTTAGTACTTTCTTTTTCTTTTCAATTTGCAGCCTTAATTTTCTTATCAGTTTTTTTATTCTACTATTGGAATTATTGTTATCATTGTTAATGTTTTGTGAAGATTCTTTCATTTCCCTAAGTGCATGTTTTGGTAACATGAATATTTCTGAGAAGATATAATGTATCATGCAGACAGTGGCCGAGAGTGGCGTTGCAGATCAAATGCATGTGGCAGAACTCATTGTTCAAGATGTATGTTAATCTGACTTCTCAAACATTTGAAGGAGTATGTGCTGGTTATAATCTCTACTTACCTGCTTAATATTTGTTTTGGTGCTGCTTACATTTTCAATGGCAATTTTTGCAACAGTGGTGCAACAAGAGATACTTACTTGGTTACCAATCATCACGTTATGTTTGAAACTAAATAAACAGTAGTGGAATGATTACTTTGGACAAGGGAGGAAGGCCAGTACCGCCAAGGCAGTATGAAAAGCCTATCTTAGCAAGAGCAAACAAAACAGTGAAGCAACAACTACTTTCTATGAGAATCAAAGAAAATCTCTAGTCATTGATTGTGAAGACGGATACAGAAATTTGAAAGATTGTGCTCCTGCATAGAGATCAGTATTTTGTGGGGGACAAGCTAGCAGCCAAGGTGCCTCCTGGACTACCAGCTTGTTGACCACGTTCTGTTGACCCTATCTTCATAGATTTACAAAATTACAGGAAAAAGCAAGTGCCTCTAAACTATATTCATTTAAAACTTAACTGCCTTGGATCTATGTTCGGTAGCTTCTTCACAATCCACAGTGCAAGAATAAATTGTTCAAGATCTTTTTAGAGCATAAATTTTAGAATCGGTTGATCCAGTTTGAGATTGGCTAGATTTAATTTGGTGCAGCTGGCTATGGGCTGATACATGCATTGATTGCAGAATCGGCCTAATTGGATCAGGATCGGCCAATTCTGGGATTGAATCAGTCGGTTTCAATTTGGTTTTTGCTTGGAGGACTGATCCAACCTGATCTTTCACTGGAGTTGACTGAACTTGGTTGAAATGGGCTGGATCAAGGTAGGAATCGGTCGAATCGACCAATTTCGGACCGATTTCTGTCCAGAATCGAGTGATCCGCATCATTGAAACCCAGTAAGATTGTAAGCCACTGGATCCGGTCACTTAACCTCTTACCTGGTTACAGTGGACCCTGTAAGGGACTCTTCCTTGTCCAATAGGGTGAGGAAGACCATTGTGGGTGCACAACACTGCCGCTGCAGACAGTGTGGCTTTAAAGGGCCTATATTGGATCGGAATCCAATCTCGGCTCGTATTCTGTGATTGTTTTTTCATGTTTTAGGGTTTTTTAAAGAACCGATCTGGATATATTCTAGATTGGGTTTCCTCTTAAAAAAATTGGCTGGAATCGGACAATTCAATCTGATATGGATCGGATCAGTACCCAGATCTGTGAGTGCCAATCCGATCCGGTAATTATTGAAGTCTGGATCAGCAAGGATATGGTGTTCTTGGTCAATCTGGAAGTGGTCAACCAACATGGCTGATCCATCTCTGCCAGTCTGAGATAAGTGTTGGCACTATTAATTTTCAAATTTTAATTGAATGGCCTAAATTAAGGTCATATCCGAGCGGCAATGAGAATCCAGGAAGATCTGTATCTCTGGCTTGAAGTTATACCTGCCTTATGAAGGACTTTCTATTGAGCATGGTTTCTACTTAAGAAAGGACATTCTCGCTGCAACAAGATGAGCTCCGGATTGGATTTGACTACTAGTCGGTGTCCTACGACAGTAAGTTACATCCGGGGTTATCCAAAGAAATCCCGCGTGGGTGGAAAGTCTTCGGTTCCGGCTCAAAGTTGGATTTCCCCAATATTGCAATGGACAAAAGAGGGAAACCAGGATCGACCCTGATTCCTTCGACAATATGCATCAACAGAAAAAAAAACTTCTCTGATAACTACTGGTCCACTGGAGGAGGGAATCCTGTTCAGATTGGATCCCGATTGTCGTGGGACACTCCTAATCTCACACGGACACGGATGGCCCTTTTGTGACCTTCTCAGAACTGAATGGGGTTGGACCTATAAGAATGAGGTCGTCGAGCCTCGCGAGGGGGGGGAAGAGAGAAGAGGGCCAAAGGAAGGTAGCGGGAAGAGAGAGGCACGGAGGAGCGAGGCTTACCGGCTATCGTCATCGACACCAAAGGACCCTCTGTTTTGCTATTATCAATCTGCCCTCTTCTTCTTTGTTTCATTTTTGTGAATGTGACGATCGGGGGAGTTCTTGATACCGTTCGGACCTTCCAGGCCCGCCGTAGCTGTCGAGGAGGTTGCTTGAGGCCTTTGAGGTACCTCCTTCATCGCCGAGGTCAGTTGCTCTTGTTGGAAGGACTGTCGAGGGTTTTTGTCACAACTGGCATCATTTTCCACTTCCGCGGACGAGGTTGCCTCGACTGGGGTCCTCAGCTACTCTTCCCGGTCATCCTCGACGCGGAGGTCCTGAGAAAGCCCTTGCTGGTATCAGTGGGTGCCACTGTTCTCGCCGTCAACGTTCCCCGAAGCGGCTGAAGGACAAGGAAGTTGTCGGGCTTGGGTTGACTGCATTCAATGTCGTGAGGGCGGCCACAGGTGTGTTATAGGTAGGGCCCAACTGAGCAGTGAAGTTAAAAAAAGAAGAAATTGCCCACTTGGGCGTTCAATCACTGAAAAGGGTCAACATGGGCCCAACAGCTAGTAAAAAAAACTTAAAACATACAATTAATTGAGAACTAAGTAAAAAGTCATTAACTTAATTTAATCAAATCGAGACGAACATTGGGCCGGCTAAAAATCTACATCATGGTCTCGGTATAACTTAAAAGAATTTCAAAACAAATGGGTAACCAAGAGGCCGGCTAAAAATCCACCTCTTGACTCTTAATTTCAAAAAAAGTGAAATGAAATAAATAATAAGTCAAAATTAAATAAAAATTTACTAAATTAATTCACAAACCGAGGTGAGCATTGGGTCGGCTAAAAACCCGTCCCATGGTTTAGACTTAAACTTAAAAGAATTTTAAAATATGAAAAACTAATAGGCTGGCTTTAAGTACACCCCTGGACCCTTTCATACAAAAGTCTATTAAAGGATCCCAATGTCTTAACATGTCCGGATAGGGAGCCATTTACCTATTATGTCATGGGAAGGTTGTGTATGATCAACATGTCGATATGCTGAACTATGAGTTAAGGAGGTTCTTCAACGATGAGACGAGTCCCCCACATGCTTATTAAAAGCCGGATGTGCTCAGTCTTAAATCGGTTGGGAGTATGCTCACATATCTATTAAAGGTTGGGTATTATCCATCCTAAATCGGTTAAGATAATTTCCATGTCCATCAAAGATTCAAAAGGGTTTGATTTGGGGTCACCAAGTTGTAAAATCATGTCTCACATGAAACAAGCAATGAAATGTCAAAGTTCGGTGCATGTGTTATCCTTCGGGGACGTGAACAGTCCCATGAATATGAAGGAATGCAAAACATGTAATGATGCATTAATTTGTGAAGCATAAAAATTTTAACTAAAAGATTATATTAGGGTTTGGCAAATTCAGAGCCATCCGCACACATCAAGGGGACCTGATAAGTCTTAAACTCATTACTTAAAAATCTGCAAACTTGGCTTCTCGGAGGCCAATTCAAGTTTGATGAGGCATGTCATGACTTGAAGGCATGACAAAGGAAAAAAAAATCATCAAAGTCTAATTCATAACATGGTGAGCCGATCAAGCAAAACTCAAGCATATTAACTCTCAATGATCTATCTACATAAACAGGTCTAAAATGTGAAAGTCCCAGAAACCTGAAAGTTAGTTTGAAAAATCCAAATCAAAATATTAAATCAAACTTAGCTCAAGGCAAAATCACAAATCAAAAGGTGTCAAACTTTAATGTAACAAACCGAATTCAATTTATTCCATTTACATTAAGTCCTAAAAAATCACACTTATGAAATTTATTCCATAAAATAAACCTTGGGAAATTCATGTTAATCTTGATTAAATTAAATCCAATTAACAACTACTTAAATCTTAATTTAAAACAAACCAACGAAATCAGCACATTTCAAACAAATCTGAAATCTGTAAAGTTAAAAGAAATAAAAAACACTCTCAAACAGATCAAATCCGAACCAAATTATGCCTTTATTAACTTAAATCAGACTTCAATTGGATTCATATAATAAAATGATAGAAGGCATCAAGTTAATAATCAAAACAACTCAATCCAAGGCAAGATGTCAATTCAATTGAAAACTGAACTAAACTAACTCAAAACAAGTCTGACAACTCGAAATTGAATTTTAATCAAGATTAATACAAATCTCAGCAAAAGAAACTCCTAGCTTAAAATATGATTGGAGCTAACCAAAAAAATCTCAATTCTCAAATTGGAAACTTGAACCAGTTATGCCAAATTCTACAAGAACGTAAGAAAATCAAATCAAAAACCCTAAATTTAAAGCAAGAGAAACCTGGTTTCTAAATCAAGGTGATTTTAAATCTTGAAGTCATTATTTTCAGATTGTAAAAACTGAAAGCTCAGAACTTAAAATAGAATGATACTTTTAAACGTCAACATCTCCCTAAAGCTAAGAAATTCGAAATCAATACAATTTCGAACAAATCATGAACTCAATCAAATCAACAAACAGAACCTGCATAACAGAGCTAAAATCAAATCAAGAGAAACACAAACAATAAAATTTCAATCAAAACTCAAAACAGGACAATTAACAAGAAAAAACAAATTAAATTTCTAAAGAAACCTCAATCAATTCAAATTAGATCTGAAAATAGTTTTGAACTATAAATTTTATCAAATCCTCATAAGAAATGAAACAAACGTCAAGACAAATCTCAATCCAATCAACATCAAATCCAATTCAAATGTAAAGTAAAACCTTAATTAAAATTCAAACAGATTATCAAGCCATCAAATCTGAAAGCAAATTCTCAAAGCAAAAAGTATTAAACCATCATAAAATGAACGAAAAACAAATCTCGCAAATCAAACTCAAAACAAATTTCCCAAACAAAATCCAAATTCAATTTTTCAAAGTAAACCAAATTCAGATTAGTTTTAACAAAACAGATTCCACTCAAATCAAACCGCATAAAACAAATTCAAATTAAATCAATTTAACCCAATTCAATTTAAATCAAACTGAACTTGTAGCAATAAGAAATCCATAAAACTTGTCAACTCCAACAAACTTAAATCAATTCAAATCAACTCCAAGAAAATTTAAACACATCAAGTGTTTGCATTCCATCAAGGTCATGGAGCTGTTGTTTCTGTGTGTTTATTTTTGTGGATGCATGTTTTCTATTTCATGGTTTGTTATGGCGGATAATCAAGAGTATCTGAATATTATCGATGTAATTAACATCGGATCTTTGCACCATCCAAATGGAAGAGGTCAAAATAAATTTCTAAAAAAATCTAACAACCTATTTATTTTTATGCATATCATGGACATAGCTAATGCTCTTATGAAATACCGTCTATTTTCTTAAGAAGTCAATGCTAAGTCAAATGAAATCGAAACAGAATGAGTTTTCAAAATTTCAAATTGAAGTTTTGAGGTTACATCAACCAGGTTCGTCAGCTCCTGGCTTGTACCAATCCTATCCCAAAAAAGGCTGGGACTGGCTGAGCCTGGCTAGCCTTAACCAAATCAAACCAAGTGACGTCCAGGTTAGAATGAATCGGCTGAATTCTGCTGTCTCCAGCTCAATTCTGGACGACTCCAGATCTGACAAACCGTATCATCTAGTGTCTTCCCAATTCCATCCTTCTTTTGGAGCATCCACAAATAACTCATTGGGTCTGTGTGCTCACCAATTTGTCAGCATCAGGTTCCCGTCCATTCTGTTTCCTAGTTCCTATAATTTTTTTAACCCCTAGCGTCATGTTACAGTAAACTTTGATACCACTTGTTTGTACTCATCTTATATGCTGATGTTGATACCCTGAAAATACTTCCCCATCCAATTTGAAAATATCATGTTAATACCCTGAAAATATCATGTTGATACCCTGAAAATATCATGTTAATAGCTTGCAGTAATCTCCATATTTGAACCATATACTATATTGTTTTCTCTGCTGATGTTTATTTGAACATGATGGTACAAATGTACAATTACTTTATTTTTCATATCGAGTTCCTAAAGCATGTTTCAAAACTGCTTCCCGCAGTCTGTTTTTGCATTTGCTGAGCATATAGAACTACTCAACGTGTAAGGATCAAGAATTCAAGACTTCCTATGGGCTGTGTAGATCTTTGTTGGAGCAGTTCTTGCAGGAGCTACCTTGTTGGGAGAATTTCCTGTTCCCTGGTTGGCATAGTTCTGACCAAGGTGGTGGTGGTTGATTGTTGGAAGTGGTGGAAAGTAGATGGGTATAATTGGTGTCTACTATTCATGGGATGGGAGTGGACTTTTATTCATCTTCGGGTTATGACTGCCCTTCTGCTGTAGTTCTGGTGTGCCAGACCCAGATACCTAGAGATGGGGCACCGGGCACTGACTCAGTCATACAAGAATGATGTCAGACGGTTGGCCAAGGACATGGTAGGCTTAAGTTATAGGGAACTAAGAAGATTTAGTTTTTTTGATTTATTGACGTGGGACTATGAATTGGCACCTCATGCTTGCAAACAGGTTTTTTAAAAGACGATCCCCTCTAATATTTTTATAATTGTGCTTATACTTCTCCGCAAATTTCTGTGAAAATTTCATGGTTGTACATGAACTATTTTGACATTGATTGATTCCGTCCATAGTGTGGCATATTGGCCAATTGGATTTTCAGCTGGCTTATCCAAAACTGAGCATGATCAGGCAATTTGGCTCTTTGGATTGGCCCAACCAGCTAGGAGTTGGGCTAGTCATTAGGGGTGACTCTCAAGCCCCCATTACCCTTTTGAGGTCAAGATAAGGCTCATTAGGGGTCTTAAATCTTTCTTACTTTGTTATCTCTCTTTCTCTGTACAAGGCATTGCATGCACATGCGCGCACTCTCTCTCTCTCTCAATTTTACAAGCAACAAAGCTCTCAAGTCAAGTTCTCAATCTCTTTTTTTTATTCATTATGTTACTTGAGTTCTCAAGTATCAAGGGAAGAGGAATCATAATCGGAGACAATATCTGATTGGTAGAATTAGCCCATTCTAGGGGTGAAAAAACAATCTAAAATTGTCCAGTTCGGCTTTTCAAAATATAGAAAAAAATGTAAAACTGTAAAAGGGTAACATACTAACATATACATGTTCCTAAGAGGATTCTGATTCGACCTGATCCTTTTATGTCGGATCAGCACCAGAATCCAGTGTTGCAGGGTGCCACCATGGTGCGTTAGGAAGATGTATCAGGTCTTATAGGCATGATATGTAAGTCATTGAATCTTATAATATTGGGTCCAATGTACCCATAGATTGCAGAATCGGCCGATCTGGATTAGGATGAAGAAGTGCAAACGGTGATAAAGAATAAGAAAGATTGTTATAAGAGATTGCCAAAATGTGATAACAATGAAGCTTATGAACAATACAAGATGGCAAAAAAAGAAGTAAAAAAGGTTCTTAGGAGAGCAAGAGATGATGCTTTTAAACATATGTACGAGAAACTTGGATCTAAAGAAGGTGAAAAAGATATTTTAAACTAGCAAGAATGAGAGAAAGATGGTCTCAAGATCCTAATCAAATTAGATGCATAAAGGATAAAGAAGGAAACATTTTGATTAAAGATGATGATATCAAAGAACGATGAAAAAATTATTTTGATACTCTTTTTAATGACAAGTTTGCTAAAAACATGGACGACATAGAGAATGTGACAAACTTTAATTTAAATTATATTAGAAAAATTCAATTTTCAGAAGTTAAAGAAGTATTGAAAATGATGAAAACAAGTAAGGCATGTGGTCTGGATAATATTCCTATTGAAGTGTGGAAGTGTTTGGAAGATTTAGGAGTGGAATGGTTAACTCGACTTTGTAACACAATCCTAATATCGAAAAGAATGCCGAATGAATGGAGAAAGAGCATCATTATACTTATTTTTAATAAAAAGGAGATATACAAGATTGTGCTAATTATAGAGGGATGAAACTCATGAGTCATACTATGAAATTATGGAAAGGAGTTATTGAGTGGCGAGTACGGGGCTGTACAAATATTTCAGCTAATCAATTTAGATTTATGCCGGTCGGTCCACAATTGAAGCTGTTTTTCTTATTAGAAGTTTGATAGAAAAATATCGAGTTTGAAGAAATATTTACATATTGTGTTCATTGATTTAGAAAAGGCTTATGATAGAGTATCAAGAAAGATTCTATGGTAGGTGTTGGAATGAAGGATGGTGCCTGTTAAGTATATACAAATGATAAAAGACATGTATAATGATGCAACTGCTAGCGTATGCACAATTGGTGGATAAATAAGAGATTTTCCTATTTTAATTGGCTTACATCAAGGGTCTGCAATAAGTCCTTATCTTTTTGTATTAGTTATAGATGAATTAACGAAGACTATACAAGATGATATTCCTTGGTGTATGATATTTGCAGACGATATCATATTGATAGATGAAACATAAGAAGGAGTGAATAAAAAGTGAGAAATGTGGAGAAATATTTTGGAGACTAAATGTTTCAAGATAAGTAAAACTAAAACAAAGTATATGCATTGTAAATTTAATAAAAACCAAAGAGAAGTAGGTGAGGGTGTCAGTTTAGATGGGATAATATTGTCTCAAAAAACTCAGTTCAAGTATCTCGGATTAATTATTTAAAAATATGAAGAATGTGATGAAGACGTTAATCATAGGATTAAAGCAGGTTGGATGAAGTGGAGATTGACTTCAGTGGTTCTATGTGATCCTAAAATTCAATTAAAGTTGAAAGGTAAATTTTATCGTACAAGTATAAGACCCACAATGTTATATGGTAGTGAATATTGGACAATAAAAGAAAAACATAATTTTAAAATAAGTGTTGCCGAAATGAGAATGTTAAGATAGATGAGTGGTCACACTATACTAGATAAAATATGGAAGGAATATATTAGAGAAAATGTAAGAGTAACGAGAATTGTAGACAAATTGAAAGAAGGGAGATTGAGATGGTTTGGACATATTAAACGTAAACCTAAAGAGGTTGCAGTTAGAAAGATAGAAAATATTAAAATAACAGAAACAAAAAAGGGGCAGCGTAGAACTAAGTTAACTTGGAGGAGAGTAATTCAATATGATTTAGATGGTTTAAATATCTCTGAAGAAATAACACAAAATCGATTCATGACCCCAAGTAATTTGGGATAAAGGCCTTAGTTGAGTTGAATTGAGTTGAGTTGAGTTAATTTTTTTTTGTTTCACTGTTTTTAATTTTCATCATTTTATTTTTGGTTAATTTTTTTAAATGTATTTGTTTGTCTTTTGTTCTTAGCATCTAAAATCATTGACCTATGACAGCTTGTTAAAGCTTCAGTAGGAATAACTTTACAATCCTTGCAAGGAGCATGGATAATTTTTCTTATAAGGATGAAATTGATTTGATTATTATTTTGTCAGTTATTAAATGTTGTTAAAAGAGATTATTTTTTAATAAAGTATGTTTTTATTAATTTAAGATTATAAACCATAGCAACATTGATGATATTTATCTTTTTTATTTAAAATTTCATGTCCAGTACATCTGCGTACTTTCTCATGTGTATATTCGTTTCTATTATATGCATTGAGTTTTCCTTCAATAGATACATTCTCTTTATTTGGTATAATCATCTATATCCTTTCAAGTTTTTAATGTTACTTATTCCAACTACTCTATTTCTATAATCATTTTTACTAGAATAATTTTGTGTCCTGCCCTTTTTACCTTGTCCTTTATGTTTTTTATCAACAATGATTCATACCCCAATTATATTTCTCTCCATTTTGTATGCCAAAAGTTTAACTTGTGTTTCTTATTTGTTTACATTTCTCTATATCTATTTGGTTTCTTGAATGCAAGTTCTGTTATTTTTTCTTATCTACTTACTAATAATCCGTTCAATAAGGTTTGCTGTAAGTGGTTCGATATTTCAAGTATCTTCTCTTGTCATTTATTCAATGTATAATTTTTATTTTTTTACTATAATAGTGTTTCTTTATTTTTAAGATTGTTCAAAACCTTAATGTCTTTTTTCTCACTATGGATTAGCTTTTCTTTCTGCACACGTTTTTGATGTGGGACCTTTGTTTGTTTAACATCACATTTGAGCGTTTATGTACTGCGCCACATGCAGGAATGTCCTCACCCTTCATGTTCTTCTCTCTGTACTAAAAACTCCAGTGCACATGTGGTAAAAGAGGGCATCCATTGTTTATTATATTTGGATATTTTAATGTTGATTGTCATGTGTCGCAACCATTATCCTTTGTTTGGTCGTGGAACCTCAAGACATAATAAACTTGTACTTGAATGGACTTGGGCATTATGAGTTTCATTGAATGCATGCAGTAGACTCGACTTATGGATGAGGTGGTATTTAAAGGTTAATGCTGGCCAATAAACAATGCAACAAGCATTCAAATGAGTCAATGTGATTGCTTCAGTGGTAAAATATGCAATAAAACATATTTTCTCATGGTCTTTCTATGCAAGTTTATAACTTACAACTCTAACCCTTTTTAACATTAGTGCTATTGTCAAATTGAGTTTAATATTTGGTTATTTGTCATCTTCTGTCCTACCTTGTGTAACTTCTATTCCATGCTTTTAGTGCAGAATTGGCTGGTTCAGATCGAGATCGGCCGATTTTGGGATATCTAATTTTAACCTTGAGGATCGATCCAACCCGATTTCCCGTTGGAATCAGTCGAATCGGCCAATTCTGGATCGGTTCCAGCCACTAATCGCCAGAATTGAGTCCTCCATTGCCACAGTTGCAGCCAATATGACTCCAAAATGGGCCCGAAATCCATCTAAAGGATCTATATTGGATTGGAATCCAATCTAGGCCCATATTACGGAATTTTTTATTTTTAGGATTTTTTTGAACCGATTCGGACCTATTTCAGATTGGTTTTCTTTTCAAAAAATCTTCTGGAATCGGATGATCTGATCGGATTGGATCGGCACCCACCGATCCATGTACTGATTCTGATCCGACGATTTTTGAGTCCATGCTTTTAGATTATGGTGGATACAATTGGAGTGGTTGGACTAATTCAAACTCAAAGTACATAAGATGGGACTTGATGCAAAGGTTGACGAATTAAGTCACTTATTGATATGTTTTTTCTAGTCTGGACAAAGAGGGGTTGTATCATTACATGTATTGTTGATGCATCAAGTTACACTAAGAATTCTTAATATCTGATCTCTTTGATGGATGACATGGTCGTGAAACTTAGTGAGGAAAATATTGTGCATATTGTGATAGAGAATGAGCCTTCTTGTTAGATTGGAGACAAGAAGTTGATAAGAAAAGAAGATATTTTGGGTATTGCTTGCAGCACATTATGTTGTCACGATGTTAGATGATAATAAAAATGAAGTTTCTATCTCCAAACATTTTAATGAGGCATAATTGATAAGCAATTATTTTTGTTTGCTCCATATCATAAGGAGGCACACTAATGGGCTTGATTGGATTAAGAACTTATTCAACTCGATTTGCCATCAACTTTTTTAGACTGGTGGGCGTAAGTAGGCATAGACATGTATTGAGCCAATTTATACATTCAGCTGATTATGTAGATTATATAGGTGAGTTGAACAACAGAATAGATCAACTTTAGATCTTAATGTGGATTTTCATTTTTTGGAGAGAATTTAATATTATTTCTCTATCATAAAACCCTTTTTATGAATATTAAAATTTATGGATTCTAATGACAAAAAATGCGCGAGTTACTTGTTGGTACAGTTGATATAGACAGATGACAATAAAACATAAAGAATCCAAATGGGTATAAGAAACTATGATAAATTATTGATACAAGATTGGACAAGCATTACATCAGGATGTTTATACTTTATACAATAGGTAATTATTATGTTTGTATAATTATGTTTATTTATTAATTTAAACTATACTTAACTGTATTTTTTATCGTTGCATTATTTTTTAAATTTTAGAATACAGAATGGTTCATCAGGACGATGACACTTAAGTAATGAAGGATACACTGTTAGTGATGTAATGTCTTGCAAGAAATCAACAAGATTGGACGAAGTCAAGTTGGAAGTATGTTGAAACATATAATTTTTTATTTTCTGTTTTTGACTTGAGGACTTGTTGTAATAATATTTTTTGTTTTCAATGTAATCATATAGGATGTGGGCTGGTGCTTATTTTGAATTTAATTTAAGATATTCTTTGGCAAAGTTACTCTTTGTGGGGTTAAGTTATTTTGTTTAATGATTTATAATATTTGTGTATTGCAAACTTATGCCGTTTTATGTGTCTTGTCCCGGTGCACCTTAGTTGTGGATACAAGTAAACAACATAAGTAGATGGAATCTATTACCTGCTATTGCTGTTCGAATATTGAGTCAATGTACAAGATCTTTGCAATGGAAGAGAAATTGGAGCACATTCAATTTTATTCACATGAAGAACATGGATGGGCTGTTAGCAACCTGACTATACAAGTTGTTGTTCTGCCGTTAAAACATGAAGTGGGGGAGTATAAATTTGAAAAGAACGCCAAAAATTATATGGATAAGGATTTATATGATTTGATGGTGGATCATATCATTTAAGAGCAGATACAATGACTAATATTGGAGTAGAGTTAACTAATATTGAGTTGGAATACCTATTTCAAGAGGAGCATCTATTGACTGCTTGGGTGGAAGAGATGTATGAAAGACCACCTTAAAGTTTGAAATAGTTGATTGTGTCTAGGTCAAAGGGGAACTTGGCGATGTACAAGCTACAAATCAAGAAGTCCAGTAGCAATCACAACCAAAGATTGTCATCTCATATATTGGTTTCGTCCTGAGATGATTGGAGAGAAGATATCTTGAAAAAAATATCGTATGTTAGTGTAAAATGACATAATAATATCTTCAAAAGGGGACATGAGACTTAAAAACTTGATAAGTTGATGGGAGGAATCAAGACAAATATATGAAGAATGACCATTGTTATGAGGAGATATATCAATAAGTTCTAACATGGATCTAGACTTACTTTTATTAGCAATACATGATTAGATTTTCTTGAAAATTGAGAGATTTTGTGACAATTTGTATCACTTTTACTTATATAGACGTCTAGAAATCTTAATTTATAAAATATAGTAAACATCATTCAACAACACCTAGATAAGATTTTGGATAGATGCATTAATGGACTTTTTAACTTGTGAACTTTGTAAAGTCACTTAATTAAATTAATAAATGAAATAAGAACGAATAATACTATGAATGATATAGACAATTTACATTAGTATGGAGCTTTAAAGTTGGAGTAATCAACACTTGATGGAAAATAAAAAAATGATTTATATTTATATAGAACTCATTTCTAGGTGACTTCGAGGGATAGAGATTCTTGGAAGATCTCGATAGATTTTTGTTTAAATTGCATTCCATGATGACATTATCATAAGATTGTCCGAAATCCAGCTCTTTTTCAAGAGTGGTAATCTGAAAAACAAAGCTCAGTACTGATCACTTTGTAGGGTTTACAAATATGAAAAAGATGCATCAACGTAGCATTGAGATTAGTTCACGTGTACAAGTAGAAGACATTGCTAAGAGAAGAAAATGGGAAGTCAGGAGAAGACCTGCGAGCTCAAATGATAATACTGAAGTACATTCTTCACCAAGTAGTGAACCACAAGCAGTTTCTGAGACACTACGACAGGGATGTTCCGGTGAAGGTGCAGGTTCTAGTGCTCGAGTGTTAAGTTGGACTAGAAAACAAGATTTGTCCGATGACAACATTTTAATGGTCATTATCATTAGACACAATATAGATTTATGACTATACAGTGTATTCCTATTCAAAGCCATTCTCAGTTCAAACAAATATTCCACGGGCACGTCCACCAGATAAAGAGATGGAGTTGAGAAATGACTTAATCACTATTTGGATTTGATTTCTTCTCATTCATAGCGGACATTGCAAGATTAATAAAATATGGAATCATATCTTAGTTATGATGGTTTTGGGTGATTACAATAGAACATTATTGTGTCATTTTGTACTTTAAAATTTATGGAAAACATAAATTTGATTGTTTATATTTTTTATTCGTATTCATACCATTCAAATCGATGTGTGCTTAGATTTTCTTTATTTTTCTGATTTTTTGAAGAAGCCAATCCTTTGGGTCAATTGGATCCGATTGTGATCAGAATTGCAATTGGGCCTGGCCAATCTAGCACCCAATTAATCCCACCTCATTCTGGCTGATTTCCATTGGAATCAGGATAGACTCGGTCGGATCTGTATATTTTGACTTATTCCAGACAAATCCGTGCCAATCCCAGCTGGATCGCAGCTGTGAGGCGGTGGAAGGTGGCATCCAGATAGCCTCTGCTGCTCACCATTTCTTTCTGGCCACAATCTTTCAGGTTCTGGGCTGCTCCACCAATGGGGAGTGGTTCAGACTTTATTTGTTTTTATCAGTTTTTACAATCCTCCTGGTTCTGGGCTGCTCCACCAATGGTGAGCCGTTCAGACATTATTTGTTTTTCAGTTTTAAAAAGGTATGATCCTTATTTCACGAGCCAATCCCAACCTATAAATTCTTGACTGCTGTACTCACCTCTCTTCCTATAAATTCTTGACTGCTGTACTCACCTCTCTTATCACTCTCCTTTTTCCATGCTTGCTGCCGCAAATCCTTCTCACCCTCCAGTTGACTCAAATACGTTCTCCGTGCACGCCATCAACAGGGCCACCGTGTGGCGCCACAGCTCTCACACACTTGCTACTAGCCTCCACTTGTTCTCCCATGGTACTCCTCACTGTTTCTGCATTCCATATCTTTCTTTTTTCTTCTGTACACTATTCCCTTCATCCAGCCATGTGCACCTGCTGTTTCTATCCATAGAATGCAAGGTTGCATGGCTCGGCCTGACTTGGATTTTATCTTGACTGCCCCAGGTGGGGTCAGCTCGGGCCAATGTCTAGTCACAGCTGGCCATTGGGGGGTTATCGACGGGATTTGGAATGATTTGACTTGGTTATATTGCAATATGATATCTATGGTAGTGATCATAGTTGTCAAGGCAACAAGACGTCCAAGGCATTAAGGGGTGCCAAATTTGCTTAGGCGATAAGTCGGCCACTTAGGCGCCGCCTAAGCGGTCAAGGTGGTGGCATTAGATGTTATTATATATGTGTGTATATACATATATACATAAATATAATTAGATGTTAATACTATATATATTTATGTATACATACAAACATAAATACATGTATACATTTATTATGTAAATATAATTTTGTTTTTTGTAATTATGAATGTATTGATATATATTTTATGATAAATAGCTAATATCATAGTGAGAGAGAAAGGAGGATTAAAAGAGAACTTAAGTTTTAAGTATACCAATTATACTTATAATCACAATTCTTAACCATATATAATAGTACAAGTGGTAATGAAATATGTTTGCAAAATTATTAAATCGGCGGCAGATGCCTTGGGCACCTTCGGTGCCACGGCGGGCAAGATGGACGCCTTTTTGGTCTCAGACAAGGCGCCCTAGCAAGACGTTGTTGGAAAAACACCTTGCCGCCTAGGCAGCACCTTGACATGTATGACAGTGATGAAAGTTTAATACAAGTATTGTGAAAAGATAATGTATGTAGGGACATTTTGGATGAAGCATATCATTTCACTGAGATGATGAGTCACGTTGCATTGTTTCACATGGACTCTACTGATAGTAAGTGCTTAATTCCATAAGCATTTACAAACATTGATACAAGTGAAGAGAGCTTCAAAGTGGCATAAGAAGACATTCGAGAATAAAATTTTGAACCTACAAGATGTTCAATTCTTGTTTATGGGACCAAACACGCATGCTTGGAAATTCCTTGGGACAACGATTTTGAAGATGGTATGTTATTATTAATGTTTACCAAATCATACCAATGTCAATATGAGTTTAATATTTAATTATTATTAATACAAATCAATAGAGGGGTAAACAAATCGGATCCGGGTCGGATCTTGTAAGATCCGAAATCAGATGTGATAGGACTAGACCTGGATCCAATAACAAATCCGATAATATATCTTTTTCAGATTCGGACTAAAATCTAAATTCGAAATTAGACGTTGGATCTGGATATGCTCATTAACCCAATAGTGACACTGTACGCGATACATGAGCGATCTCACAGACCAAAACACTACACAATCAAAAAATAGAGAGAATATTTCGCCTCCTTTTCAATAGTGACGAATGGCCTAGCTCCGCGGGACCACGACGGTCAGCCATCAAAAACGCCACCTTCGCCGCCGCCGTCGAACAAAGAGAGCAGAAATCAGGACAGATGATCTTTTTGATTCCTAATGCCGACATATAGTGTGAATTTCTGAAATATTCTAAATTGTGATCTTTAGCATGCCAGAAATTCTTCCGGAATTACCTAGAATCCGATGGTCCTCTGGTTTGGAAGGTTGATCTCCCCTAAATCCATGGCATTAAGGATTCTCCGGTGAAGAAGTTCTGCCACAATATTGAGATTACAATCATGGTAGCGAGTTGGGCAAGACGGGGATGCTGCCTGAGCTGTTGTCGCCGCCGCCTCCACCGCCACAGTGAGGAGCACTGTTGGGGTAGTAGCTGTAGGTGACATAGCACTTGTTTAGGTACATCTGCCTGGAGGGGCACCACCACACTCCACCTCGGCCTTTTGCACCAACACCGTGACACACTGCAGTCCATGACGGAGAGGTCGCCTTTGCATTGCGCCATCACGTACACGTTCTCGAAGCTGGTGATGTAGAACCCCCCACCATCGCCGCTACTCGTCATGACGCTCTCCGCTGCGGGAGCTGAGAAGTCGGGCTGCTGAGTGAGGTAGAGAGAAGGAAACCCAGTAGGGTTTTCGTATGCAACCTGAAAAGTTCATCCGGGGGTCTCCACCAAATCAGGTTATGTCCTGAATCCAGAATGAAACATGCGCCAAACCGTCAACAAGTATCAATAGGCCAATTTAGATTTTGGATTCAGGCTCCATATCGGATAATCTATATCCATTTATAGGTCTACAAATCAATGACTTCTTATAGGTGATGGAGACAAGCTGCAAGTCATTCGTAGATGTAGACATGTATTGATGTGTACTAGTCGATTAATGGGCCAATGTTCGAGAAGTGGGAGCGGACGTGAAAGTGACAGATGATCGAACAACCGGGAAGAAGAGAAGGAGATCCACGATCTTACACAAATGATCGAACAATGGAGTAGTTTGTCCCGTGAATCCTGGTATCCCACGCCCATGACAAAGACAAACTAATATCACGACAACAATGAAAAATTTGCGGATACACGATGAGAAGATTGGCAGGTGACATTAAGATGGTTTTTCTAATGTAACATACCGATAAACACTGCAAATGGGTCATATTACAAGTCCATGATTGATGCCTTAGTCAACATTGGTAGGGTAGTGCCTAAACAACTACAAAAGAAATATACAATACTTTCAATGGTGGTGGAAATATCAAACAATGCGTCAAGTTATTTGAATGTATTTTGGCAAGAAAGAGGATGCACGTTGACGATAGATGGTTGGACATGTTAGCAATCTTTAAATTTCAAAGTTATTATAGACTTTAAAATTTGAAACTTCAAAATTTAGAATTTATGCATGTCCTCTTTAATTGGTATAACTAGGAATATAGTGATAACTTTTGAGTATATTTTCAAGCTAGGATTATCTTTCAGAAATCTGTGGACGTATACGGACAAGTAAAAAATGGGAACTATCTCTTTGAATTAATCGACAGTGTTATTAAAGAGATAAGAGGGGATTGATTTGTCCAAGTAGTAACAAAAAATATCTTTATATATGAAAGTGTTGGACAGATGTCGATGGTCAACAGATCATATTTGTATTGAATACTATGCTCCACCAATTTGATGCTAGATGATATATTCAAGGATCCCCAAATTGATAGGGTAATTAAAATAATTCATATCATCTTTCATATACAATCATAATTTCATCCTAAACTTAACTAGGGAGTACACGAAGGGCTGACAGTGGAGAGCTCCTATGCCTCAGGACAATCTAGTTAGCTTCTCATTATATTTTCTTAGAGTGTTTAATGCAACATAGGTGTTCCCTTATCCAAATGATACTTTAATAGGGATGAGCTTGTCGGATTGATAGGGCTTTTCTTTTATATAAGAGGAAAGGAAGGAAAATTGAAGAGATGTTATAGTGTGGAGATTTTTAGTGAGTGATAAAGAAGATATTTCATATAGTTGAATTGTGATTCAAAGTTCTTATGATAGGAGATGAGGATCAAAAGAAAGGCAGACATGGGTTATCGTTATGATGCACGTGAGCGGGTGAAGGATGAAATCATAAAGACGATGCTAGAGTTCAACAAGTGGTGAGATGTTATTGTCCGTCGGTGAGAACGAATGATGTATCCTTTGATAAATGTAGTAGGTACTTTTTGTCATTAAGTCATGTCTGCATCATGTTTATATTGTCACGATCTCTACCGATATGTATGTTGTTATCACTTGTCATGCTACTTTTTTAATCATATATATTGTTATGTTATGATACTTAAACCAGTTAATGAATTTCTAGATAGAATGGAAGAGGTCATTAGTAGAATTCTCGGGGATGGCAATCGATCAATTTTAGCGTGCAACAAAATGCATGATTATAGAATGAGAGTTTTTCACTTTGGGACATCAAGATACAATGCACATTTATGCTCCTAAGTTCTAGTATGTACCATTCGTTTTTTTTTGTGTGATTCAAATCATTAACTTGCTTCAATTATGTTTTAACATACAAAAATATTATAAAGTTGACCGGTGGATGGACCACGACAAAACACTGAGATACGAGAACTTGACGACCATAGTAATAAGGGTTTTGAGCTAAACCACATTGACTTCATGATGTTGAAGAAATTGATCAACGGTTAGCTTAATTCATAGAAAGCAAAGGAGTATGATGACATCAAGATGATTGGAGTAGTTGTATTATCATTACAACATGAGGTTGAAGGTGAAATTTGAAGAAGATGAGAGAGAAATAAAAGTATGTGTTGGCACCAAATTTTTTTTAAAATTTTATTGAATATGGATAAAAGTCCAATACAACTCTCATTTGTTCAAATAGGGTTTAATATCCACATTCGGCTCATCAATTGAGCCCACTTCAAGTGCTAATTCATTGAGAAGTAGCCCAAGCTGGTGCTTATTTGCTTAGCCTAATTTTCACATACGTAATGAGCTGCCTCTTTGTTCCAAAACCGGTCCAAACCAGAGCCAATACTTACCCACTATTACCTGTGCGCAATTGCCTTCAACACAATGAACACCATGCTTTCTCGGTGATTGATGCTTCCAGAATAGTCCTCAATGAGATAGCTAGGAAAATCAGACAGAAATTGTTTTGGAGATCCTTGGAAATTTGCAAGGCTATTCCTTCCTCGGATGACCAGACTTGCCAGCCTTCCATGTAAGGAGAATGAACTGGAGAAGGATGCTGGAACGAAAAGGGAAAGTGTCTGGCAGGATAGAAAGTATATCACGATCGGAGTCAAGGCTGATGCGGATGTCTCCGGAGAGAATCCAAATCCGTTCGGGAGTCCTTGGAGGGATGGCATGATAATGGCAAGGCGTATCGAGGGAAATCCTAACTGTCGCAGGTGTTCCGACTCCCACACGAATCTGGATTGCCATCCGTGACTTTCTCGGAACTGAAGAGAAGAGGGGAGTCTATAAAAGGGTGGCTGTTGAGCCCGCAGAAAGAAAAAGAGCGGGGAGGTACCATAGTGTCGTCTTCCCCTTGCGGTTGTGCTGGCGAGTCTTCCTCCGCCTTCCAGTTGTGCCATTCAAGCCATCATCCCCGTCGAAGTCATCTACTATCGGTGAGGCTTTTCCCTTGTGCAGTTGACACTGACGGGCCTTACCTCTCTTCCAATGCCATCGCCGGAGCCCTGAAGCTTCCCCAAGCCCGTTGAGATCCTCGAATGGCCGTGGAGTTGCTACCGGGCTGTCGCCGAAGGCAAGCCACCCTGGTGCCCAATCCTCTTCACTTGCCGCAAGCCACACTAGCAGGAACTAGTAAGAGGGAACACGGTCGCCGTTGCCGTCCAGAGTAGCCGATCAAGGGAAGAGCCTCGCTGGAAGCTACAGGTGCCGTGAAAGCCCCTTTTCGAAGGTCGCCGAGGGTCATGAGGGGTGTCCGAGCATCACAGTGAGGCAGGGAAATAATTTTTCTAACTTACGTTTACGGTGGCCATGCAATGGGACCCATCGGGGCAGGATGTGATTAAAAAAAAAGAGGGGCGGCCCCAGTTGGGCCGAACCCAAACAGTGGCCCAACTAGGCTTCGGTGCAATAGGGACTCACGAGGGGCCCAATGAAATGAAAAATTTAAAACATACCATCAATTAAAATTTATTAATCAATTAAACAAACCGAGACGAGCATCTGGCCGGCTAAAAATCCGCCATATGGTATCGGCATAATTTAATAATTTCAAATAAAAAAGCACGTCTCTTGACCCATAAAAAATGAAATAAAACAAACATTAAACAGAAATTAAATAAAAATTTAGTAAATTAATTTACAAACCGAGAGGAACATCTGGCCAATTAAAAATCCGCCTCATAATCTTGGCTTAACTTAAAAGAATCAAAATAAGGGAAATCAATAGGATGGCTTTACGCACGTCTGTTGACCCTTTAAGGTAGACATACAAAGGTCTATTAAATTCTTATCATGCCCCAAGAGGGAGTCATTTGTCCATTATGCCATGGGGAGGTTGTGTATAAATAACTTGCCGACATGCCAAACTATGAACTAATGAGGGTCATCAACCATGAGATGAGTCCCCACATGCTTATCAAAAGCCGTGTGTGCTCATTCTTAAATCAGTTGGGAACGTGCCCACATTCCTTTTAAAGGTCGGGTATTGTTTATCCCCAATTGGTTAAGATAAATTCCATATCCATCAAGGATTCAAAGGATCTGATTTCTGGTCATTTAAGTTGTAAATCATGTCTCGTACTGAGCAAGCAATGAAAATTCATGTTCGGTGTATAGATTGGTGTTGAAATGAAGCCAACGGTTCTATTGGCTTGATGGAGTGCAAAGGCTCAAAAGAAAAATAGAAAATTCAAAAAAAAACAGAGGTTTAGTGAGTGTGAGCTGTCGGGCCCCATTTCTGAACTTTGATTCAATCAGATCGAACCAAAACTCCGAGGATAAAAAAACAAAAACAAATAAAATCGAAGTCCATAAATCTGTGAATTCAAGATTAATGGGCACCTTTCAAAATACAAATTCAAGACCATCTTGATAAAAAGCAAACATAGTTCAAATCTGCATCAAAGCTGAAAGTGAATCTCAATAATGTAACTTGAAATGCCCACGGCCAGGAGAAAATAAGGGGAAATTGAAAATAGAATTTGTGGTGGGCGAAGATGAAATTGCAGAGCTGGGTAGAGCATTTTCACATAATACAAACTTATTCTCACCTAATTTAGAGAACAGCCGAGTCTTAACAGTTGAAAAATCAAGGTGAGTCTGTTCAAAACACATAATAAGAATCAAAATTCAAGCTCAAAATTGAGAACATTTCAAATCAGATAATAACATTTGATAGAATTGAATCGCAAATGGACTTCGGACAAATTCAATTTAAATTGAAACAATTCTTAACTCAGAAACATACAATCAATTTTGAATAATCTTAAAGATCACATCATTAAAATCAACTGACAATCTGTGGATTTCAAAAGAATTTGAACATCTCAAACTCCATTTCCAGATATAATTCACAAATCAAGAGACATTAAATTTTAATGGACATTCAACAATTTTAATTAACCCACCAAATCTCAAAACATGCAGATATCAAAAATCAAACAAAATCAAACTTTCTAAGACAAAACAAGATAAAAAAATCATCAAAGACAATTTCGTACGTGGAAGACATCACATTTTAATCAAATTTCTCAAATCAGATCAAATTCAAATCAATAAATTCAAACCAACAAACAACCTGTTAAGCATCAAATCCAAGTCATTTTGAACTCAACAAACCCAAATGAAACTGAACTTAAATCAATAAATGACCCGCAAACAAATCAATTCCAAAAGAAGATTAGATTTCTCAAATCAAAATTCAAAACAATTCCAATCAAATTCAACTCAAATCAAATTGAATCCAATCTTAGATCAAACAACCAATATATTTCAATTAATTCAACTCAAATCCAATTTTTCCAAATCAAACTCAAGTCAATCAAACAAATTCAAATTGACTCGAATCAATTTTTAAACCCATATCAAATGATTAAAAAAAAGGTCATCACTCATGAACAAACTAAATCTTCCAAATTCAGTTCAATGCAAACGTCTCAAGCCAAATTCAAACAAATCAAATTCAACCTAACTTCAACCAAGGTTTGCCATCTCGGATCTCGGCTTCGTCTCGGGAGGATGAAAGAGAAGAGATCTCGGAGAGATCTCGAAAAAATCTCGGGAGATCGGATCTCAGTTTCTCGGATCAAAATGTATATATGTATGAAACATAACATTATATCTTATAAGGATAGGAGTACAGCAATGGATTTATATGATAATATATAACATATTTATACATCAATTGTATGAATGAACAATTACAAAGTACTCTCAATACCAAAAAAATGTTCTTTATGTTTCTGAAAGATTTAATCTTGTATACAATCTTATTTAAATACTAATATGATATTAAACTTGTAGCACATTTTTATCCGTGATAGTATAAGTAATAGTGAGATATATTAATATGTTTACACTATCATAAATTGGGGGTGCAGAGTAGTCGCACATCGACCTGCGCGGTTAGGTCGCGGGGGTCAAGGGGGTAGCGCCCCTTTGTGGGGGGTTGTCAAGGGGGCTTTGCCCCCCAAAAGGAATTTTTTGATATATTATGTATAAATTTTGGGTGACTTCCCACTGGTCAAGTAGTGTCTTGTCGCCTAGGTGACTGCCTTGACAACTATGGTATCAGGGGGGCAAAGCCCTCCGATGAAATTTTTTTCGGACTAGGCTACTTGGGGCGAGATCTCGGCATTCTCGTTTCCCGGCCCCCTTGGCGAGACCGAGATCTCGCGAGATCTCGTGAGATCTCACGAGATGGCATTCCATGATTTCAACCAACAAACCTAATTTAATTCAAACAAACTAAATCAAATCAAATTAATCTTTAAAACACATTAAGCGTTTTCATTCCATCAAGTTTATAGGGTCATTGTTCCTATGTGTATAGTATGGAAAGGGGTGGAGAGAGGAGTCATCTGGATGACATTGCGAGACGGTAACTATACAAGATGATAACATCAATTTTTTAGAGTTTTGTGATGAGCAAATTGTGTTAGCTTGTGTGAACGATAAATAAGGTTTAAGCAAATCCAATGCAAATTGGAAGATTGAGAATGAGCTCAAGAAGAACTCAACAACCTACCTCTAGTTGAGAAATTTCAAATTGCTTCTTTGGTGGCAAAGAGACAAAGGACCAGATAAATTTTTTTCAAGGCAGGAAATCTAAGGGTAAAGATAAATAGGTTGTAACGATTCTTTGGGCATTGCAGATGAAGAAGCAATTGACGAGATGCGAGAAGACACACCCGAGCTATATATCATAATTCAATACTAAACGCCAAAAGATTTGACGTTCAAGAGTAGCAACGATGGAGTGTTGGAAGTGGAAGGAACCATTGCTGGTACAAAGAGGTGAATAAATCGAGTCATAGTCTTTATAGTGGTGCAATTTACCAGAGAAGAATGGTACGCATACGATGCAAAGCATAGATCTTGGTGTGCTGTCTCAAGGTGGTGAATATCAGCACAACTGCCGAATGGAGGTTTGTACTACTGCTAGTCTTATGGAGTTGATTTATCGAAGAGTTCTTGGTTCCTACATTTCACAAAGAGTTATGAGATGGCTTAGCCTACATATGGATCCTCATTGGACACTTCTATGAACTCCACATATTGGTAGTTTTGTTTGATCTTTCGGATCATATCTTAAGATGATTGTACGAGAGAGTGATAAGTAAAGTCATCATGTAAGCATTTTGAAGGTTATGTAGTCCTCCCTAATGTCATGGAGAAAGTATATACATTATGTAGAAGAACAACATAATATAAGATTTAAATAAAAATGAATATTCTTTATTTTCTCAATTTTTGTCATTTTTTATTTTTTTACATTTTGCTGTATTTTTACATTTTTGTAATATTTTAAAAGTAATTTTTTACTTTTTTGGACTGGGTCCTGTTTGTGCTGGACCAACCTGGTCCCGACCACGATCTGGCCTTGTTTCTATCTTGTGCACCTGCTAGTCATTCGATCACTCTGTTGGGGCTTTGACAAGATGACTCTCAGCCTGACTCCACTCCCTCGCCGGCAATTTCAATCACCCTGTCCGACCTTGCTGCCATTGCGAATGCACTTGTACACTCTCGTAACATAGCCTCTGTATTGTCTGCACCGATTTCTGAGTCCCTCTCTCTCCTTTGTCTCACCTCCTCGCAAAGCCTCCCTTGTTTGGGTGAATTGTGCAGGTGTCCTAGGAGGTGCCAAACTTGACCATCTTCAGCATTTTCCACCATTGAGTGGCAGCCAGCAACCAGCCACCCCATGTTGTAGAAAGTCTGCATTTCTGATTTCAAGTTTGATCAGGTATAAGAACCAAAGTTGGTGACTTTCCAGCGAGATCATTTGGGTCTTTCTGAAAGTTTCCAAAAGGGTCATGCATGCGACCAAATGTCCAGCTGATTTATTTCAATGTAAAGTGCTGTTTTGTAAACGTTTGTGTTCTGAGGGTCAGTCCTGTTTGTAAATTGGGAAAAATTCTGCCACAACAGTTCAATGACTTGCCTACGTTTGCCTGCTGCTGTCTGACAGCTGCCCACTGCTCCTGTCCGTTGCCTGAAGTTATCCTCTACTATGCATTTCCTGCTGCTATCAGCTACAGCCAACTGCTGGTCAGCACACCCTGCCATCGTGCAGCTCATGCTGCTCAAGTCATGCATCTTTTACTAGCTTGAGTTAAAAATGAGCTTTTTGTTAGGTTTGGATAACTAAATTGAGTTTGAAAAAAAAATAATGGCATGTGCTTTCTGAATATGCTGTCATTTTCAAGAGCTTTATCGGAATAATTGACAGTGATGAACTTTTTAATCACAATGTTCTTCAGGGCTTTTGATTAAAACCTTCTATATATTTTGATAACTGGACGCGTGCTTGCACTAAAATAATAAACATTATAGAACTTAAGAAATTGGATCTTTGATTTGGCATCAGTCGGTTGTTCACGGTGACTTAGCATTCATATAACTTGAAATTTCAGACAGGTGTTATCGGTAGATGAATTGCAGTCCCACATTTGTTCTTATGAATACAAAACTTTGACACACTTCCTCTAGCCTCCAGATGTAGGGAGTATTTTCTCAGGAGTTCTTACCAATTCATTTCTCCCACCTAAAGAGAGTACTATTTCTATCTCTCGTTTGTGCTTTTTCAGGTTTCCACCATTGAGCAGTTTTCAGGTACCATTCTGATCTTTTAGGTGTTGCTTTTATTTTCTTCTGATAAGATCCATTGTTATTTGTACAGTGTTTTCTCCTGTGATTTTTTTCAGATTCCTTTTCTCCTTGGTACTTGGGGTTCTTCGCCCTCCATCACAAGTGTTTTGCCCAGTTTCCGTAGTCCAAAAAATTATCATGAGTCATGAGGAGTTCTTTTGGATCTAATGACTTCTTGTTTCCATCTCTCCCTCCAAATAGTCACACTCATTAATGTGCACAAACATCAAAAGGATTGATGGCATGATATTCTTCATTAAAAGATGACTTTTTGTGGTTGGTTTGTGTGTAGTATTTTATTTAACTGAGTACCTTGGAATTTATTCACAACATCCCAAGAAGTAATTTTCTTTAAGTTCAGTAATCTTCTATAAACTTTTATTGGGCATCCACCGATAGGAATGGTGCCAAGGCTAATGTGCAGCAGGTAGTGCTGTCTATACTTTTTATAACATGATGCTTGTATATGAATTTTAGGTTGAAAAATTTGGAATCTCTTATTCGTTGTAAATGTTTGATATTGTTTGTTACTCTTTTTGGTTGCATATAACTTGCTGAACTGGATAGCGAGGAAAAGATTACCTGACCTGTGCTCAAATTCTTTCTTTTGCTTTTGTATATTGTCAATCAGTATGGCAACTCTTGTTAAAGATTGTTGCGAATATCCTGATGATTAGATCTGATTGGATAAGGCTGCCTTATTGGACAATTTGGTCTCCTAACTGTGGCAATGTCATTACACTGGAACTTTTTTTGTATTTGAACATACTTGGGTCCCTTTTTTGGCATTTTATTTTATTTATTTTTATGTACTTTTAGTGTAAAAATGAGTGCATACTGAGGCCTCTGACCTCAGAGCAAGTTTTTACGGTTGTGATTTTGCTTTATTTAGTATGATAGTTACAGTTCACCATTGACGCGCTTATTTCACTCTCCAATTCATGACATGCTTTTGATTCTTTTTGTGCCTTCCAGCAACACTTCTTCCCTAAGCTGGTGGATCTATTTAGGATGAGTGAAGACTTGGGAAACATGGATAGCCTGCATATCATATTCAAACTTATTAGAGGGATAAGTCAGTGATTCTATATCTTGTTGCTTCATGGTTTTTGCAGCTTAAGGGGGTTATGATTGTAATTAACGTAAAATTATTATTTTTTGTTGCTTGCAGTTCTTCTCAACAGCCACCAGATCTATGACATATTGTTTAGTGATGATATCATCCTGGACATCATTGGCGCACTTGAATGTTGGTTCTTTTTCTCATCTATGACTTGCTGTAGATAATGCGTTATTGCATTTATTTATATGTTCATCTTAGTATGTTAGTTCTTCCACCATATTTTAGAATTTTTGTACTGATAGTAATCGCTTTGACCATTTCAGTATTCACCTACATGGTGTTGATGGTTTTTTGTTGATCGTTGCCTATATTCTCATGATTGTGATGTTTATGGATGGAAGTTTTCAACTCCCCTTGGATTTGGCTTTGTTAGGTAGATAAAATACCTGCTGCTTTTTGTACCTATCTATTTATATTTTTGGTTTTGTTCCGATACCGGCCATTTTTTGCAGTCGTAAATACTATTGAGTGTAATGGTTTTTGTTATGGTAGTTCCTGAAGAAAACATGATGTTGCAGGTAATACTATATTACAATTCCAGGTGGCTTAGATGCATTTTGTACTAGGATGGGAATGCTGTTGGAGCGATGTAATTGATAATTAGTCAGCGTAGTCTTAGAGCAGGGATTGAAATCAGAGGAGAGAGAAGCTCCAGATTCGCCGGTGGAAGGAAGGCTGTGGCAGTCAACGGCGTTGTTGGTGGTGATCCATGTGTGAAGGCCTCTGGATCTATGGGCAGGGTTCTTGCCATGGGGGACATCATGGAAGTAGTGGTGCAAATGAATCAATACACTCGACAAGTAGTTCGAAACTTGACTTGTTAAAAACTTGACTCAACTCATTTATTGTGTTAAACAAAAAACAAGAACAAAAAATAATGCTCTATTCATTAATGGGATGAGTTTGGACAAACTCCTACTCGACTCAATAAGCTCACGAGTAACTCGAACTTATGTAAAATAAACAAGCCAAGCTTGAACAACATACTACTTAGCTCAACTTGTGTCATCTGCACCCCTATGCGGAAGAGCCTTGGTCTATGAAGGTTGTTGTCTTTGGTGGCAGGGATAGTTTTCAGGGCGATCAAAGGCCTACGACAATAGTACTAGCTTATCACTTAGGCGATAACTCGAGGCATTAGTCGGTGCCTAAAAATAATAATATCGATAAATTAAAAATATATGATTGGCAAATAATTTATAGAAAATAATAAATAGCTACCTTACATTTGCGCGGTCGGAATCCTCTCTGTCAAGGGTGGTTCTTTTCGGCAAGCTTATCTTTGTGGACAGGAGGAAGCTCTGGTGGCCGGCGTCAAAAGTGTTGGAGGTCCCCTTGGAATGTAGCTATACTTTATGTTCGGGCTTCCCTATTCCAGCCGTCATCAACCAGAGGCACTTCCTTGTGAAATTGAGTCTTGTTCTAATAGCACAGGTGCCAGGCGGGTCTCTAGGCCTTGTGGAGAAGCCAATGGTGATTTTCTTTATTCAAAAATTGAAATTTCTTATTTTAGCAAGGCAGGGCTGTTTTAAAATGGGCTGGCTGGCAATTTTATTGTATTTGGCAAGTCATGAGGGGGCTTTTGGCAGTGGAGGCCCAAAACGGCTGCACACGGTGTGCTTGCTCCAGTTCTTTTGAAGAATGCTGAGGGATCTGTGGTGACAGAGAATTGGCCATCCTCGTGATTGACGGTGATTAAGGAACAGGACAAAGCTGGGCAGACGACGTGGAAAGGACTTGGGGCATCTCTAACGAAGTTATAAAGCCATGAGGATCTTATTGGACTGTATTTTACTGGCCGAAAACAGGAGGCAAGATTTTTTTGACAGCTTTTGGGTGAATCTTCTAGGCCTGAAAGTCTTCCCGGTTGTTAAAAAGCAAACTCAGCAAAGGATTGATCATGAAGGTTGGAATGAGCAATAGGAAGATGGACAAGAGCATTGATGTCCATACACGATTAGCGTTATCACTTAGAATTGTAAGGGGATCATGGGCAAAGGGAAGATCAGGGATCTGTGATATATGGTAGCTTCCCGTAAACTAGATGTTTCTTTTGTGGGAAACGTAGACATGCTTTGATGATTCTCAAGACATAGAAACTCTCAAATATGATAAACTGTCTGGGGCATTGTTTACGGAATCGGTGGAATCGGACCGATTCCGACCGATTCCGGAATTGGATCGGTGCATGCGGAAGGACCGATTCCGGCATGAATTCCGCGGAATCGGTCGGAATCGGTCTGGAATCGGCCGGAATCGGTCCGGAATCGGAATCGGAATCGGAATCGGAATCGGATCGTTTTTTTTCTTTTTTTGCTATTCCAGCCGGATCGGTCCGAATCGGCCGGAATCGGTCCGGAATCGGAATCGGATCGTTTTTTTTTTTTGCTTTTTTTTCTTACCGATTCTGGATCGATTTTCTTCCATTGAATCGGTCGGAATCGGTCCGATCCGATCCGATCCGGATCGGATTGGCACCACCGATCCCGATTCCGATTCCGATCCCGCGATCCTTGGTCTGGGGTCTCTTTTGTACCTTCTACAAGGAAAAGTGATGAATTGATAGTTTTATGGGATGAGAGTTTCGTAACTATGTAAGAAAAAATTATCATGCTCGGTGCTACAGGTTCTGGAAAATTTTGGTTTCTCTGCAATATGTACGATCTAATCAGAGATGCTGATAAGCCTAATTTGTTCTCTGACTTGAAGCATGTGATTAGTAGCTCCATCAACTCTATCTAGTGTGTTTATGGTGATTTCAATGTTATTTGAAGCCATGTGGGAGCTCTGGTCGGGCAGATGGGATTCATGAAATGCCTTTCTTCAATGAATGGGTAAATGATTATGGTATGATTGAAGTCCCTAACTCTACGCCTAAGTTTACTTGGTCGAACTTAAGATATAAATCAAAATTATACATATTTTTTCTGTCCTCTTCTTGGGTTGAGTAATGTGGAATCCCTGATGGATTTTATAACTAGGGTGGTATCTAACCCCTTTGTTGGTATTTCTTATGGTTTGTCAAAGAAGGTGCCCCAAGAAATTTTGGTTTGAGCTAGCATGGTGTTGAATAACTTTATGGATTTTGTCAAAGGATGGTGGAATGATCATGATGTGATCTCCTTTCTCTACTTGGAGATTCGTTAGTAAGCTCAAGTGAAGAGTTGTCTGAAGAAATAAACAAAGGTGAAACTATAGATAGGGAGGATTGGGTTTCAAAGGTTGATCATTTTTTTGTTGTAGAATGATAATGGACTAATTAATTATAGTCAAAGGGCGGATTGGAACAAAATAAATGAGATGTATAAAGAATGGTGTTTTGGAGAGGAGATCTAGTGCAAACAAAGATTAGAAGAATTATGGCTGAATAAGGGTGACAAGAACACAATGTTTTTTCGCACACAGGCATCTCTCGGGAAGAAGAGTAACACCATTCAAGGTTGATAAGGCCACCATGTGGCAAAGTTCTATAGAAATCTCTTCACAGATGACAAGGCTGGTGTCCTTTACTCAATTTTGACATGTAGAAAGTTCTAGATGAAGAGGAATCAAAGTCCCTCGTCTCTGCTTTTTTAGAGCAGGAGTTTTTATGTGCCATTAAGGATATAGATCCTTACAAAGCACATAGTCCTTATGGTTTTTCGGCTGGTTTCTACATCCATTGCTGATAAGGCTAGACTTCTTTTTTTAATTCGTTAAGGAACAAGGCGTATTGGCTGCGATGCGGTGGAGGCCTATATAAATCTTTTCATAGATGATATGGTTGGAGTCCTTTTTTTCAATTTTGACATGCAGATGGTTCTAGATGAAGAAGAGTTAGAATCCCTCATCTTTTTCAGCGCAGGAGGTTTTATGTGCCATCAAGGATTTGGATCCTTACAAAGCACCTAGTCTTGGTGGTTTCTCCGCTGGTTTATACATCCGTTGTTGGGACATTATTAATAAAGACTTCATGGCTTCTATCAAAGAAGTTTGGTTTATACATTCATTGTTGGGACATTATTAATAAAGACTTCATGGCTTCTATCAAAGAAGTTGGGGCTGATCCTGGTTGCGTCAAACTCTCAAATTCAACCTCTGGTGTTATTGTTTGAGGAGGAGAATGTGGAGGGACTGGAGGATATTAAAGACGACCAATCAGCCTGTTTAACTATAGTTACAAAATTGTTACCAAGATACTAGCAACTAGACTCAGTAAGTGTATTGTCAAATTGATCAGCTCTTTTCTGTTTTCCTTCATTCCATGAAGATATAATTTGGACAATTTTATAGCTGCTCATGAATGTTTACATGACCAGAAGCATAAAATGAGAATGGATTAGGTAGGTGGATCAATTGCTCTACATTGGCACTGTCAAGTTTTCTGTTACTATTAATGAGAATGGTTTCAACTTCTTTGTGTCCTTGAGGTCTCAGGGCAGGAGAGCTGATTTCTTCTCTGTTGTTTGTTCTAGTTAGTCAAGTTCTTAGCATTGTATAGGAGAAAACCGAGCATAATAGTTTGAATGAAACATTGAAGTCAGATCCAACAGAGAACATGTTATCCGCTTCCACTTTGCAGGTGATACCTTGCTCTTTTCTTCAGGGAGTCCTAATAAATGCACTAACTTAAGAAACATCTTTTTTTGGCTGCATTCCATTACAGGGCTGAAGGTTAACCAGGAAAAATGTGAACTTATTGGCTTCAATTTGAATGTACCTTAAATTGAGTGGGTGCAGAGCTTTTTCAACTTGTCATTAACTTCTTTATCTATTAAGTATCTCGGTTTACCTCTAATAGGAGACCTAAAGCAAAGACTAGCAATATGTAGTCCAAAAGTTGGAAGGCATTCCGCTAGGTTGCAATGTAGGATGTTATTTTTGGTGCAAGATGATTGCTATTCAAGATTGTTGCAAAGTATTCTACCATATTTGTTTTCCATCTGAGCCAAATAGTTTGATTGAAGGCATTGGAATTGGATCCAGCAGGGAACATGTTACCCACTTTAAATTTGTGGATGATACCCTACTATTCTCTTTAGGGAGTCCAAATGCATCAACTTAAGAATCATTTTTTTTTGCTTCATTCTGTCACAAGGCGGAAGGCTAACAAGGGAAATTTCGAGCTTATCTGCCTCAATTTGAATGAACCTCAACTTGAGTTGGTGCATGCCATTTTTAACTTGTCATTAACTTCTTTATCCATTAAATATCTTGATTTATCTTTATTTGTTTAGGGGACCAAAAGTAATGTCTGACAATGTGTAGTAAAGGTAAAATGCTGTCACTAGTGGGAGACGGTTGTTATCCAATATTGTGTTGCATTTCACTATATTTCTTTTCCATTCTAGAGTGTCAAAGTGCACTTGCTGTAAATTGAAGAGCGTATGGGCTTGGTTCTTTTGGAATAGTACCAATGACAGAAGGTAGTTCATCTTATCAGGTGAAATCTTGTTTCCGGACCAAATAAGTAAGAGGGCTTGGGTCTTCACCCTGGAGGCTATAAATGATGCACTGTTATATAAGTGGTTATGAAAGTTGAACCTAGAGATGCCCTTTGGGTTAGAATAGTTTGTTCAAAGTACGTCATTGACGAGAGTGGTTCTTGGATCAGATATTTCTTGAATAGAGGCAGTGTTTCTAGCATCTGGAGAGGTATACTTTGTAACTGAGTTTTTCAATTCTTCATCCACGATTTAGTTGGGGTACAGGAGAAATTCGTTTGGGGAGGATGAATGGATCGTGGACACCCCTTGGCTGATATAGTCTTTGCAATGTTCTGCTTGTGTTGCAACCTCGAGTTTGGTGTTTAACTTTTAGAAGAAATCTCAAGGATGGGGAGATTTGTGAGCTTTCTGATTTGCTTACACTTCTTTAGGACATCTGGTGTATTGAGAAGAAAGCAAGGATTGTGGTATCGGAATCGAGATCCGGATCAGATTGGGCAATTTTCTGGGAGAAAAACAGATCCAAAATCGGTTCTTAAAAATCCTAAAATAAAAACTGTCAAATAAGGAGCTAGATTAGATTCTGGTCCAATCTAGCTATTTTGGGACTGACTCTGGCCCCTAACATAGTGCCGAAATGGCCGGGTGGCGTGGCATAAACTGGGGGTGATTCTGACTATCAATTTGGTAGGAGTGGTCGAATCAGCCGGTTCTGGTCTCTATTCGACTGATTCTGCCATGATTGTATCACTGATTGGCCCTCTGGGTGAAAATTGGATTGGCAGGGGGCGATTCGATCTATGAATTGGCTAAGTCTGATTTAGATCAGCCGATTATGCAATCTATAGAAGAAAGAGGACAAAATAGTTTGGACGCTAGTGCTAGGTAACAATTCTATTTTCATTGTGAAATCTGCCTTTGCAGGCTTACTAGGGGATAAGTGGGAGTTCCGTGGCATAAAGTAGTTTGGATTCAACTCTTGCCCATTAAAATCAAGATCTTTTATGGAAGATTGACTTCCTATCAAAAGTCATCTACATAAGATCTTTTTAGTTATGTCCACTGTGTTTTTTGTATGGATCACTTATTCACAAGGATCGAGGAATCGGAATCGGCTGATTCTTGGGAAGAGAATCGATCCAAGAATTGGCCTGAATCTATTTTTTTGAATTTTTTCATAAAAAAATTTAAAAAAATCAGAAAAATTTCTAAAAACAGGAAATGAGTTAGAAAAAAAATTAAAAAATAAGATTAGCATTTATCCGCAGGACCACACCGAGTAATTATTAATGAACATGAAATGAAGTTAAGTACATATTCCATTGATTCAAAAATCAATTAATTGATAATAGGAATTTACATGATATCAATCTAATACCAATATCTAGGATATAGATATTGGCCTTCCTCTTTTTTCTGCTGTTGTCGATACTCCTGAGTTGTGCCCAGTCTTGTATATTGTCCGGGACCATATCCATATGAAAATAATGCCGATGCTATGCTATCAAGGTCGTAGAAATCGGACTGCGGGACGACTGGGACGTAGGCAGGCGCTCAGAGTTTTCGGCGGTGTTTTCGAAAACGAGTAAGAATGGGTGTACGGAATTTTCGACGAAGAAATCTTACTAATAATTTTTTAAGGATCGAAGAAGAGTTGAATCGTGATCGATCGGAGCTTGGATCGGCGGAATCCCTTGAAGAAATCGGCTGGAATCGCTGTCAGAATCGTTGTTGGAATCGCACCGGAATCGGCGCAGGGAGTTGGGATCGATCTCAAAATCACCGGAATCCTCGATTCCGAGGGTTGAAATCGCCCAGAATCGCCGGAAGGAGCCTCGCCAAGCTGCTGGATCGTCGGAATTGGTCGGAATCGGTTCAATTCCCAGTCCGGAATCGAACTGGACCGACCAGATCGGTCTATCGTGGAATGGGTCGGGATCGACCGATTCCAGACAGAATCGCCGGAATCGGATCGATTCCGACCGATTCCACGGAATTCCTGTTGGAATCGGCCCTTCCGCATGTCCGATCCGATTCCGGAATCAATGCTTATTCATCTAGTGTGGGATCATAAATTTCCGGTTGGAAATCATGTTAAAAAGTTGTAATATTGTATGGATGGAACCTGTAAATACGATTTTCTTCCTGCTAGATTGGTCATATTTGAAGCCCTGGTCTTCTGATTCTTGTTTGTGGATGCTCACATTATCGGCTATGCTGTGCTCTGTATGGTCACAAGTTTTTGCTTTTCGGAATATCTTTTGCAGCTTTTCTACTCATCTACCACCTTGGTAGTCGAGACCACTCTGTCCTTGCTGTTTTGTGTCCTATAGTGCAACTTTTCTCGGTTTTAATAGAAAATTTGGTCTTTTGGCCGTTTTGAAAAAAATAAAAAAATTACTGTTGTAATTTACGTCATATATTTAATATATATATATTTTGGGCCAATATGTCACCAATATTAATAATTTTAAGTTATACATATCTTTAACTTATCATATTTTTAACTCAGGTAATTTTTTTCTGATGCTTAATGCATGATCGCTTCACTAAGATGTTGCTGCTTGAACCCTTGATCACCTAAACTGTCAGTCAAAATAGGCGGGGAAAGAATAAATTTAAAATATGTTATTTTGACCATGGCTGTTAGAACACCGTGGGTGTTCTTCTTATTCTACGCTAACCTTTCTTTTATGTAACGTGGCACCTGGTAACAGATGCTTCGATGTGTTTAACAAATCAAATGGCATATTTCATACTGTATTAGAGATGTTTATTCTTGGTGATTACTCTAAAAAGTATGGTGCCTTTGGTGTCAATCACTTGCAATTGTTATGACGAGGTGGTCTGATATTGAATCGGTTAGAAGATGTACTAGCTAGGTGCATCATCCAAGATTTGACTTATGAATATCTAGGAAGGGTCGGGGGTTGGGCCGGGGTCGGTCGGGCCCAAAACAGACTTGGTCGGACAAGGTCACAATTAGGGTCAGCCTGGGTTGTAATAAAAAATAAAAAAAAAACTAAAAGCATCTATGGGGTTGGGGTGGGGACCGGGTCGATCAGCCCAAAAATTGACAGTGGGCCCATGTCCCAACCCAGTTGGAGACCTGGCATTCCATGGTGGAAATTACTCTCTGCACTACCATTTACTGTCTTAAGGCTTGATAGTGACTATATTGAAAAATCAATACAGGGTAGTGATTGCAGAATTGGTGGAATCCGATTGGAATTGGCCATTTCTTGACTTGAATCAATCGGTCTTGATCCGATTATTGCCTGGGGGACTGAACCAGACATTTTCCCAGTGGAATCGGTCTGGATCTATCAAATTAGTCAAGAATCGATCAATTTTATTAGAATCAGTTGGAGTCAATCGATGCCACCGATTTTGTTAGGACACCATAAGTCTCGGTCTTAGTTCGATATCACCCCAATATGGGTGATATCGGTCCTCACCTCTATTCCTGTCTTCTTCCTCTTGATACAGCTAGGGCACCGATGATTTTCATCAATTTCAACTTTCTGTAGGCAATTCTACGGCGATCTCTTCTATCTGGCAATGTTTTTCACAGATCTGCCATCGATCTAGATCGATTTGGTGTGGATCCTCCCACCTCTGGTAGGTGTTCTTCGGTACTTCTTGTCTCTCTATTGGGCCTGCCCTGCTCCTTAGTGCCTGCAGCTCCCCCTCCCTCATCCTAACTATTTTAAGTCCACAAGGACCAGAACCCATTAAGGGGATGTTTCTGGCCCACTTTTTTATTTTCTAAAAAGGGTGATTGCTTTATGTTCGTTAAGGATCAGAACAACCCCTTAAAAGGTTTGTTTTTGGCTCCCCTTTCTTATTCCTTGAAATAATCACTGAGGGTGACTATTTTAGGTCTATAAGCACCGGAACAACTCTGCAAGGGACTGTTCCCAACCCCCCCCTCTCTCTCTCATCTTCTGAAGGTTGGTGACTGTTAAGACTAGGAGGGATTGTTATCTGCCCTGCTCTCGGTGCCCCCTTTATTTGGTGAAGTTCTTAAATTTTTGTGTTAATGTTGTAGACCAAGTAGCAATGGCCGAGCAAGAAGGCATTGATACACTTGCTTTCCACGATATCCGGTGGGTTGCGTGGTTATATGTGGTGGATGTTGACAAGAAGAGGGTACATTGTAAGTGGTGTGAAAATCAAATGAATGAAGGGGTTTTTTTATTGAAGTAGCATATAGCTGAGGTGGGTGGTAATGTTGGAAATACAATGAGGTGCCCATAGAGAGCATTGAGGAGCCTCTCGAAGGGAAATTTGTATTGAACATAAAGAGGAGTTGGATGAGGAGCTTTTAGGAAGGAGAGATGAGGGGGGATCCAAAAAGGCTGAACTGAATCATCCACATATTAAGAGGAAGTAGATGAACCCTTGATGAGAGCAAGACATGCTAGCAAGCAATTACACAGGGAAGAAGAAGAGAGGAGGACGGGTGGAGGCTGCTTTATCATCGGTCACATTCCACCTGACCCCCACACACACTGAGGATGTAAGAGCAAGAGGGGGCATTTCGTTGTTATACTTTGACATGACCCATTGCCACTGAGGTTCTTCCTATGTTTAGGAGACAAAACAACTTGTAAAGAACAATAAGACAAGCATTTAACGGTGTTAAGGCAGTTTTTATATGCTCGTAAAAACTTAAATTGTTCAGTTAAGACGTGTATTTTACATATTTCTTGAGTGGACTAATAACAAATTTTTTTTTCATTTTAAGTTAGTGTAGGTGTTCCAACATATGTTGCTACTAGCCCCTACTTTTAGACGATGATTGATGCACTTGGCTAAGTTGGTCTAGGATTACAAGTTCCGACCAACCGGTGTATCTACGCAACTAGCCTAGACATAGAGGTAGAAGAGTTGAAAGTCTGTATCGATGGATTTAAGTTGGTCTGGAAGGAGAGAAGGTGTTCAATCTTGTGTGATGGTGGCCATGCATTACAAAGAGATCATTGATAAGGTTTCTTGTTTACTGATCAGAGGACACTATATTTTTGAAGTCTATCGATGTTCTAGGAATAATTAAGACATGTAAAGTACATCTTTTCATTGTTGGACACTGTTGTGGAAGGGATTGGAGAGGATTATTGTTTAGTTCGTGATGGATGATGAACCATCCTACAAGATGGAAGGAAAGAAGTTGTTGGACAAGATGCGACATCTTTTTGTGTTCCATGTACAGTACACTATTGATCACATTGGAGGATACATGCAAGGTGGCATCTGTTCTATACTTGTCAATCAAACAACTTATCGTGTCTTTCATCTTTTCGCATCTTTATTTGTTACCCATAATGAGAGATCATACTACAAGACACAATCTGATTAGGCTTAGTCCGATTAGATTTACGACACACCTCATTGCCTTGTAGAGCTTATATTGACATAGACATGTTCGTCTTTTTTTAGTATTTTGTTATATGGTTGACTTGCATAACAAGATGGATCAATTGCAGATGATAGCACAGATGGAACGTTTGATAATGGACAACTGTTGTTGGGAGAGAATTGTTTATTACTTGTTCATTACAAAGCCGTTTGTAAAGATGTTGAGATTAATGAACTTAGATGAGAGGAATGAAATAAAATATCTGTATGATGTCATGGATAAAGCAAAGTTGAAAATAAATGAGAAGCATCGTAAATGTTACAAAAAGTGGTGAAAGATAATAAATGTTAAATAAAGATGACACTACACTATGACATGCACGCAACAAGTAAATCTTCTAACTTTTAATTTAATCATTAGTTGATGCATAAATTTATGTTCTTATGTCCAAGGAAGGTGGGGTCGGGAGTCGGGACCGGGTCGTTTGGGCCCAAAACCGACCCGGGTCGGTCGGGGTCGCGACCCGGGTCGGGCCGGGGTCGCCAAAAATAATAATAAAAAATTAATTTTGGGGTCGGGGTCTTGGGGTCGGGACCGGGTCGGTCGGCCCCAAAAGCGACCGGGTCGGGCCCGGGTCGCGACCCGGCGAACCATGCTTATGTCATCTGGGATGAATGCACAATATTTTTTTGAACGTATGGATGCAATATAAAGGACTAATGTGCAATGATAATGAAGTTATGAGGGGACTGTATCGGTAATACAACGGCTTTCAAGATCTCAGCATCATAGATGTGAAGTTGAGCTAGAAGTGAGACTGTTGTGTTTCTTTTCTTTACTTTTTACATTGGAACTCGTTAATTTGACAACTTATATTTTAGATTTAATCTTATAAAATGAGAGTTGATGTATACTTAGATCGAGATCTAGAAGTGAGACTGTTGTGTTTCTTTTCTTTACTTTTTACATTGGAACTCGTTAATTTGACAACTTATTTTTCAGATTTAATCTTATAAAATGAGAGTTGATGTATACTTAGATCGAGATCTATGGTATTATTTGACAATGCTTCTTTTGGTATGTTGAATCAATCTCTATTTTGTTTTATGATATTTGATATTATTGTGATAATAATTTCATGTTCTATTGTTTGTTTTTTTTGCAACTGAGTGGTGAGTACAAATCAACATAAGAAGTGGTTGGAATCCACTTGCTGTAGTTGTGAGTTGAGTTCTTATTTAGTGTGAGGGGAACAAAAGTATTTTTAGCTTAATTCATAAGAAGAAAAAGGAATATGTTAAGATTTCAACGGTGGAAGAAACTTGTGTTCTGCCACTACGACATGTGGTTGAGGTTAAAAAACGTTAAAGATTGCCAAACAAATTCAAGAACAAAGATTCACAAGATTTGCACGTGGACCATATTAACAAGAGTTGAGAACATGCACGTGAACCTCCTACTAAAAGATGTTGAGGTCAATTACCTTTTCTTGGAGGAGCACCCACTTGCTACGTGGGTGGAGGAGAATACAAGCAAAGCACCTACAGAATTCGATCTTGATGATCATACATAGGCTGAAAGGGAACTTAATGATGTTGAGCTTGAAGATGAGCATATGCAAATGAAAGTCTCTGATACTCCACCTCTAGTCCCAACTTCAGCTCTAGTTTAGCCCCAACCCCATTCTCACAACCAACTTTTCCCAAACTGAAGATATAATAACCATGGAATATGGAGTTTGGACCTGGGTCGCGACCTGAGCGTGACCTGGTCGAATTTTGAGCCTATCGGAGCAACCTGGTCGGGCCGACTAGATCACCTGGTTTTGGTGGGGTCTTGAGGTCGTATGACTCGGCAACTGAGTTGTGACCCCAAGGAGATTCCTTCCTTTGGGTCCTAAGAAGTCCCTAATGAGAAGAATTCCTTTCTTTCCATTGGGTCGATGTGGGGGGGGGGGTTATGCTCCCTTTGGTACCTTTGGACCTATATAGGGCCTCCAAGGGACCTTGGACCTTCATTCACTCCCACTCCTCTCTTAACAACTCTTTTACTCTAAGCAATTTTCATTTTCTAGCTCTCATTTAAGTGTTTTTCATTAGTTTTTAATTGCTTGCTTAGTAATTATTTAGTGTATTAGTCGGAATGATCTGACTTCGTCACATTTCATTTAATTTTCATGACGGAGAGAAAAGTGCAATGTGAATATTGCGATAAAGCTATGTATGGTGATATTTATAGATTAAAACATCATCTTGTAGGATTTAAGGTAACATGCTATGACAGAAGTGAGTGCACAATTCCGTAAGTATCTACAAGCCATGAAGCAAGCTAAGGCAAGGATCGCCGGATCGGAATTGGGCCCTAGGGCGATGGGGTTCGATCGAGGGTGATTTGGCGGAAGGTAGACCGATCCAGAATCGGTCTAGATAGGCCTATTTTTTATTTTTTTTCTTTGCGGAAAAATCTGAAAAATCTGAAAAATTCTTGAAAAATTACATAAAATTTTAAAAAATATGAAAAATTGTAGGAAAGAAGTGCATAAGGGCGTTTTCCAATTTTGAACATTTCCACAACTTTAACACTAATTAAATGACATACATGATACATCAACACATTAGTATCATACAATTTGTCAATCACACAATACAAAATGTACTTAACACATTACATTTTATTAAATAAAGAAACAAATACAACTACTATCATAACATAAGTAACTCATCATGTCATCACAACTAACTATGAAAACATCCTGAATCCCTGTCCTGCTCATCCTGATTTTCTTGAATTCTCCACTAACTTGGGTTAGTCATAATTGGCCCATATTCATAGGAAAATAAAGATTGTGCCATATGGCTAAAATCATATGGTTCACCCTCAGTCGGAGTTGGAGCTAGAGGAAATGGTGGATAGTAAGGCTTAGTGTCTGAAGCAGGCTGTGGATAGGAAGATGCGAACTCGTCGAATACATTCATCCTTGCCAAACGTCCGTTGCTCCTTTCACTAGAACATGAGTGTCTTTTGTCACTCAACTCATCTTGACCTGTTTCACTCGTACGTGCACTACTAGTAGAGCCATCATCATGTGAGGCTCCACCTATGCCTCCACCTCCACCTCCCGTACTCTGTTGTTGTGTGGGTTGAACAAATTCTCCCTCATCCTCATCTGAAGAGGGTGGCTAAGTGGTGTTAGTATCAAGGAGATGGTGTCAGCATTTGATACTTATCTTCTTCCTCTTCAATGTATCTTCTTTAAAGTCTTGAATAAGCCCTATTCTTTTTTCTTGGTGGTGGTGGTGGTGGTAGAGTGGATTGGGAGTGCAATCTACCCCCCAATGGGGGTGAATTAAACAGAAGGTTCCCCCTCATCGGTGGTGGAGCCTTCTGTTTAATTCACTACCTTTGGGGTGTGAATTGCACCCCCAATAGAGAGTTGATTGCATCCCTGAAGGTTCATCACTCCCAAAGGGGTGACTGTATCGATGGTGGGGGGGGGGATATATGAGCACCCCTTCGGGGGTGCAATCAACCCCCCATTCACCATTCTCTGAACAGAACCTCCCCATCGGGGGTGATTGTTCATCACCCCCGATTGGGCGCTAATCACCCCTTTTGGGGTGCAGGGGGGTGAATTAAACAGAACCCCCCCTCGAGGGGGGCATATAGTCACCCCTTTGGGGGTGGCTATTCCTCACCTCTGAAGGATTAGCACCCCTTCGGGGGTGCAATTAAACCCCCCCCAACGGGTGAATCAAAGCCCCAAGGGGGAGGCTAACCGGCTAAGGGTCACCTGACCCGAATAGGTGATCCTCTGTTGAAGTCGGCTCCCTTACAAGCTGCAAGGTGCCGTGAGTGGCTTGAAAAGGGAAGGGGGATTGGAGCTCCCCCCTAATTTACCTGCTAGAGGGTGGATCGTCCCTTGAAATTCTGGATTGCCTTCAAACAACAGGACCTTCGGGGGCGGGAGCCATAGATCTCCCAAGGGGAGAGGGAGGAGGGTCGAAGGGGGCAAAGGGAGGTTGGAATAGGTCCGATCTCTCCCAATTTGGGGGGTTCGATTTCGGAATCGGTTCAATTTTGGAAGTTTCGATTTTTTGAAGAATCGGTCTGGATCGACCGTTCCCCAGATCGATCCAACTAGATCTGTCAAGGATCGACCGATCTAGTCGATTCTGACCGATCCAGCCGGGAGTCCCGGTTGGATAGGCCGTTCAGTGAGGAATCGGATCGGGGGCACCGATCCGATCCAAGAATTGGCTGGTCTTTATCGGCCGATTTTGCAATCCTTGAACGAAGGGAGCTTCAAAATGACACGAAGATACCGTTCAGGAAGAAATTGCTGAACTGACGTGGCATTTTGTATGCTTATACAAGACCAGAAAAGGGCATCAGAACATTCGCCATAACGTAGGCTTTGAAGATGGTACGTATTTTTTAGTCATAGATAGATGATCTCTACCGAGTTATGGAGACTAGTCAGAAGTCGAATAGGGGACAACTCTCACCAGAGAGGAGCTGTACACTCATGCAAGGCATGGACTATAGTGCGAGGTTATAAGGTGGAGGAGCACAACACACCCAGCAGGACAAAGATCAATACTATGGACAATTCACATATGGGTATAATTCATCTCAAGTCTCTTGTTTCACTACATATGACCAAGAGTGGAGTGAGATAAATTATAGATCATCATTTGACGTTTCGATTCACTCCCTCTTTTTGATAGTTATGTTGGTTTTTTGGGACCTAAATATGATATTAGGGTAATTCTACATGGGTCTGTCGAGTATAGTATTCATGTCCATATGTACCATATTATATACAATAGAATGACATGTGAAGAGCACAAATCTTACATAGAAGACGTAGAACAAGTAAATTTTTTATAAATAAATAGATTTTTTTTTGATGTATATCTCCTATTTTTTAGAATTTTTATTAATTTTATGCTATTTGTTACATTTTTTGATTTTTTAAAAATATTATAACAATGAGTCAGGTTATGCCAGGTCGTGACCCATGACCCAATTTACCTTGGATAAAACTATGGCAACCATATTTAGGTGGTTTTCACAATTGAGAAGGATATATTAGCATGACATGAGGATTGGAAGTGCTTCATTTTACGTAGAATAAATAACAAAGAAGAGAAAGTTGAAAATTATGCGAAGACCTGAGTCTGATAGACAATACATATGCACCCTACTCAGATGACGATGAAGAAGACATTATTCTACCAACTTAACAACAAAATGTTGGAGGTTTTTGGTGTAGGTAGAGGTGAAGAAGTAGTAGGTTCTTCAACAATGCGCGTACCAATGGGGTGGCTGTCGATGATTTGTGTTTGAGGCAATATTCGAGTGGTAGAAGCCAACATTGGAATCAAAGATTTTTTATTAGTACACGATAGCAAATTATCTAGAACCCTCTTAGGACTTCTAGTCATATATTTCAGCCTCATCTCTTGCCTACACTTCTAATGATTTTACTCAGATGGTTGATTCTTTACTTTTATATGGATACGGATCAATCATAATAGATAACTTTCAATAAAGCATCTAAGAGTATATAGAGAATGAGGACCAATTCCTTAAATATTAGTGAAAGAAAATTATAACATTTTTTATATGTAAATATATTATTTGTATCATGTTACTTATTTTTAATGAAATGATCATTGTCTTAAACTCTTATATCTATTTGTCTTAAACTCTAACGACATAAAAGAGTGTTAGATAAGTCGTATTTATTTTTAACAATTTTTAGGGGGCAATCCTAACTTTTTAGAATTTTTACTGATCTTTTTTGAATTTTTTACTACAAAATAGAAGACTGATCTAGACTGATTCCAACTTGGTTTTCTTTTAAAAAAAACAGTTGATTTCTACTGATCTGATCCGATCTGGATCAGATTGGTACCCACTGTTCTTGGTTTTGATTCTTATCCGACGATGATGGGTATCAGGTGGTCTGATATTGCTTGGGTGACACAGGATCAAAATTTTTACAACTAAATAAAAGATTGATGTAGACCGATTCTAGATCAATTTTTTTTTTAAAGAATCAACCGATTCCAACTGATTCGATCCAATTTGGATCAAATTGGTACACACCGATCTGGTTCCGATTTCGCTCCAGCGATCATGGATATCAGGTGGTCTGATATTGCTCGGGCGATACAGGATTGGCTTGGATTGGTTCTTAAAAAATTGAGAAAACAAGAAAAATTCTAATCATTATCTACTGTGAAGGGGTGGTCGATCCTAAGGAAAGATTGGACATCAATAGTATCATCCTAAGGCTTTTAGATGATCTGGGTCGCATCCATACCTGATTTGGATCTAATTTAACTAAAACTTAAAATAAAAAATTCTCTTGAATATGAATATTTTGAAAACAATTGTCTACTATCATTTAAAACAAGACTATAAATGTTACACTTCAGACGTCTTCAGCTCTTCTACAATATGTACGTGTTCGGCTCAAGTCACTGTGCTTGTTTACGTCTTATACAAGAATGTTGATGAATATTGATCACAGTCATGTTGTGTTTGCATAGGGTGAGGTTCATATTGTCTGCTTCGTTGAGTGCCATCCTCTTATTGATTTTGGTGACCGTTATAAGTATCTATGATGTATGTGTGGTACCTATCAGTAATGCACATTGGTGAAGGATGATACTATGGAGGTAGTGGATGTTGAGATGAAGCCCCCCTTCGTCATCTGGGTCATCGTTAATAATTTTTTTGGATGACATACTTTTTTGTCTTTTTGTCGTCAGAGGAGGAACTTGAAATTCTATGGATAATGACACGTTACCCAATTTATCTTTTGCTCACGATGGATCATTTGTGTGGAATTTAGGCTCTGTGGATGCTTGTTGTTTATCACACGCGTGTTGTGTATTTTGTTCATCTAAATAGTTGAAGGTGGTGGTGGATGACCAAATGCTTCATCCCTCCAATGTTGTTTCTCGCACTGCAACTCTTGCAACTTCTGGAGGTTTTTTTTGGCTTCAATCCCATGTAATTATGGCACTAGATCGATTGTTCCAATGTCTTGGAGATCAATTTGTTTCTTTATTTGGTGCGGAGCTAACCACTTGTGTTCTCACCCATAAGTTGTCATCTTACTTAAGACTCTTAATACAACCCATGACAAATCTTTACATTTTGAAGATTCCCACGATCTAACCTCCAATCAACTGCATTTTACCATAAAAATGAGTTTGAGCGAAATAAATGATTTAAAATATTTAAAAATGTAAAGGTACATATCAAGACTTATTGAAATCACTTGTCTCAAAGTGAATGCCTAAGTTATAGTCATACAACTGATTGCGTGTTATAATTAATATTTCATTTAACAGACTAAATGATGAATTTTAAGTATATCTTGAGTTGAAGAAGTGTCATATCATTGAAGCATAATAACGAGTCAATGAGACAAATATTATTACAACAAAATCTTATGTGGAATGAATTATTACTTACAACATGAAGCAGATGATGTAGTGACCTCTCTAAACAACGGTCATTGGTATCTCACCATCTACTTGTTATAGTTATTAATCTTTATTGTTATATTTGTCTTAGCAGATTCAAGGGTGTTGTATAAATAATCTATATCAACCTTTTTATCTCCATCCATAATCAGCAAGTTCTTCACAAGTGGCTCTAAATGACGAGTCTCTTCACTGTTTTCCAGAAATCACATTTTTAGCAACTCATATTTCACTTTATTAATGGTCAATGGTTTCTCACCATCTACTTGTTATAGTTATTAATCTTTATTGTTGTATTTATCTTAGCACATTCAAGGGTGTCATATAAATAATCTATATCAAGCTTCTTATCTCCATCTATAATCAGCAATTTCTTCACAAGTGGCTCTAAAATGACGAGACTCTTCTTCACAGTTTTCCGGAAATCACATTTTTAGCATCTCATTTTTATCTTTATTACCCTTCCTCTTGTTCATTGGATTTGCTCGACTCATCTAATTTGCCTATCTTTGTGACTAGATCATTGAAGACGACGATATCTTTGAAACTTTACACTCTAAAGAGATGTAATAAGGTGCAAACCTAGTTGCACCTAGATGAAAAAGGTATAATTATGATTGTAAATATAAGATTGGATGAATTATGCCATCTTCATCACCTATCTATTTAGATCCTTGCAAATATTTCCCACATCAAATCAAAGGATTGGGTAAATTAAAGAGCATAATAAATATGTGACCTTTTTACAATTAACATATGGCCTTCTACTTTGTACGAAGTGACATTATCTGTAACCATTTGTACAACATGAACTTCTCCTATCTCATTAATTACATCATCTAAAAGTTGACAAAGATTCATCATTCTTTATCTTACCATATGTATCTTTGGATTTGTAAACTATCATTCCATCGTGACAGTAGATTAAGAAGTTGATCATAATATTCTTTATAATATATATGCAATTATGCAAAAGAATAAGCAATCAACATAATGACAAAAGTATTCTTGTGCATGGTCATAAGTGTTACTAGTTCAGTCACCTGTCGTTAATGTGCATTTCCTTTCTTCTCATATATACCCTAATATCTTTATATGTTTCTTATTATCTTAGAATTCCGTATGCAAATAAGTGTTATAAGTCTTCTTTTAGTGCAAGTTCAGAAATATTCTTACCGACATGATTGTGTAAATCATCTTCTCGTAGTAGGGTCTCTTTGTTGTGTTTGCCGGTATATTACAAGAAAAGAATCATTTAGAAGTGGTTTTCTTTATTTTCTACTTGTATAACTTCAAAAACTTGGATGCAGTGGTAATGCATGGTTATCTTTTGTTTCCACAAATTATACGTCTAGCCAGTGAGTCTATTCTCAAGTTATCTTTTTTAGTGCGGCATTTTTTAGTGCACCTATATGCAAGGATTGCCATCTCGGATCTCGGCTTCGTCTCGGCGGGGTGAAAGAGAAGAGATCTCGGAGAGATCTCGGAAAAATCTCGGGAGATCGAATCTCGGATTCTCATATCAAAATGTATATATGTGTGAAACATAACATAATATCTTATAAAAATAGGAGTACATAAATGAATTTAAATGAAAATATATAACACATTTTGTACATCAACTATGTGAATGAACAATTACAAGCCCTTTCAATACCAAAAAGATATTTTTTGCGCTTCTAAAAGATTTAAACTTGTATGTAATCTTATTTAAATACTAATATGGTATTAAACTTGTAACACATTTTTATGTGATAATATAAGTGATAGTGAAATATATTAAATGTGTTTACACTATCATAAACGGGGCGCAAAGTAGTCGCGGATCGACCTCGTTTCTCGGCCTCCTTGGCGCAGAGTAGTCGCAGATGGACCAGTCTACATGGGACGAGATCTCGGCGATCTCGTTTCTCGGCCTCCTTGGCGAGACCGAGATCTCGCGAGATCTCGGCGATATCTCGCGAGATGGCATTCCATGCCTATATGTCATTATCTGCAAAGGATTTATGGTTAGCTTGAATTGCACATATCATTCCATCTCCTGACAAATGAAGGTAATTTAAAAAACTGTGACACCTATGGAATGATGTTAAAAAGTAGTAAATATTCAAAACATATTTTCATCAAAATTTTTATGCTATCTACTAGTTCTAGCGGGTCAGTCTTGTTCAATGTCATAAATATGTAGTCCATGATTGGAGGGGTGAGATATCTCCAGTTCACTTTCACATACACTTTTCTTATGAAGTGAAGTTGAAACGTTTTACTGTTCTAATAATTGAAAGTAAAAAAAAATTATTATTTTTTATTTTCAGAGAAGCCTTGCTGCATGGGCGACATTTTCTTTCTTTCTAGCAACGTGATGATTCAATCGTGATGTTCCACCGGATCTGATTTTGTTGCAATACCTGCATTGCAATTTTTTATTTGCATATCAATCAAAACACAATGGTTCCAAGTTGGTCACTTTATGATGAGATGGTTGTCTGAGTAACTTGGTTGTCCATCAATATTAAAAAAAGTTAAATTAGAAAGAACAACTAAAATTGTTAGTAGCAAAATGAACTTGAAAGGAGCTTGATTTTTAGATTGGAGAGAGAGAGAGGGAGGGGTGAAAGAGGGGAGATGTGTTGGTAAGCTTCTTTCGAAGCCTTATATAATGCCCCCTTGGGGCTGGGGGAACTAGATGTGCCACCAACATTGGTTACCATTAGGTTGATCTGGATCACCCAATTTTGCTTGGTGTCGGATTTGGGGTGGGGTGGGGGGGATCTAAGCCGATCCGGCCTTTCATTCATGGAAGGCCAGGTCGCCCTGAGTAGCCCGACCCGGCCGGTTTCCGGGCCTACCGGTTCGGGCCCAACTCGACCGGGCCGATTCCGCAGCTGCCCAATGTGGGGTTGCGTGGCCTGGCCGGTGGTCGAGCGACCCGGTCGGCAAGGTTGCTATATATTTTTTAACTTAGATTTTTATACATTTTTTGGGGGGGCGTTGCCCCCTTGATATCCCCGCAAACTGACCATGCTGGTCAATCCACAAATATTTTGTCACATTTATTAATAATATAACAATATTTTATTATCACTTATATTATTACATATGATTAAAATTTGTATGTATAAATATGTGACACGTAATTAAAATTTATAAAAATATTTCTTAACCATTTATACTCTCACTTGAGATTAACTCTTTCACAACATATACTAATATAACATAATCACAAAAAATATTTTTACCGATATTCACAAATAAACACTCATATTTAATTATAACATAAAAAAATAATTATATTTACACATATTTTTATGTATACTTAAGTATATAGTATAAAAATATAACTTTCTTATTTTATGTTATTTTTATACTTATTTTATTTTTTAAAAAAATAAATAAATTCAACCCCGGTCGACCCCGGTCGCGACCCAGTCCGACTAGGTCGATTTTGGGGCAACCGACCTTGGGCCGACCCAGCCTTCCTTGCTTTCATGGTGTATCCCAAGGATTGTCATATTGGATCTCGCAAGAATCTTTCATCTTGGGAAGGTGAAAGAGAGGAGATTCCGCAAGAATCTCTATAATGTCTTGAGCAATTGGATTTCAGATTACATCTACATAACATATATCTTACTTAAAAGTATAGATCGAAAAAACAAAAAAAAAGCTTAAAAAGATGCCCACAATTTGGTTTTAGGTTGGATTTCATTTTGACCTAAGAGTTGTCATCTCACATCTCAAGTTCATCTCCAGGTGATTGGGGAGAAGAGATCTCTGAGATCTCAAGAAAATCTAGGGATGTTGGATGTCAGGCATGTTGATGTAAAATGACATGATAATCTTTTCAAAATGGATGCGACTTGAGGACGAAGACTGGACAAGTTCACGGGAGGAATTAAGGCAGATATAGGAATGATGTTCATTGTCAATAAGAAATGTATCAATAGTTCCCATTATGGATTTAGATTTTTTTCCCGGCCATATCTAAAGGAGAGATCACTTTGAAAATTGCCAGATTGTGTGGCAGTCTGAATCATTTTTTCATGTAGCCATGTAAAAATATTAATTTATACATTATAATAGAAATTAATCGACAACACATTGATAGGACTTTGGATAGATGTAACAATTGAGTTATTACACACCGAAACTTCATAAAGTCGTATAATTGAATTAATAATAGGATAAAGATGAGAGATAACATTAATGATATAGATATTTGTATTAATATGGAGTTTTAAAGCTGGAGTCGTTAACATATGGTGGAAAATAAAGGGTGGCGGATATTTATATAGATCTCATATTGATGATCTGATTTCTTGGAGGTATGGAGATAGAGATTTTCGGGGGATTTCGAGAGATTCATGGGATATTGCATTCCATCTCTGTCCGTTGAGGATCTATTTGATGGTGATGAAGCAGCGGTCCTTGCCTGCTAGGGTAGGAGACCTGATAGAGCTTGATCTGGTCTCTTTAGTTGCCAAGTTGTTGGTTATCAGGTCCCTTGTACTACCCCATTTCATATGGTCATGTCATCTCCAAACCTGATTTGATACTTATTCTGGTATACCATGGTCATAACATTGCGCCAATGACCTTATTCTTGTATGTCATTTGAACGACCCTCATGCATCCCCTGGTACCAAGTCAGACCCTCACAAATTGTAGGGAATTGGCTGTAAGCGTGTAACGCTAGTGAGAGGTTTTGGCAATTGCTTGCCTTGTATCTACTTTATTTGGTTGATTGCAAATTAGGGTAGGCAATTTCCACACGTAGTTGACTTTATCCATTTTAGTTTTTTTCTTTTTGTTTTATTAGTTCCGTTTAATTAGTCTTTTTTAAGATCATTGTTTTATCATGAAATTTCTCCAACTTGTACAATATGTTTGGTGTAGATTGTTTTATGGACTTGTATTCTTATTCTGGGCCTTACATTTGTGTGGAATTGATGTTCAGATGACCCGGATGTATCGCAAGTGCAAAAACATCGTGTCTTTCTGAAAGAGCATGTTGCTTTTAAGGAGGTAATCAGACTGGTGCGTGATTGTCTATTTATTTTTGTTTTCCATGATGAGGGTAATTGTACAGTTATATTCTTTATTAGGTTATTTCTATTGAGAAAGCTCTACTTTCAAAGATACACCAATCATATAGAATTGGTTACATAAAGGTGCGTTAGATTTCTGTAATTTCTTTTGAAAAAAAAACAAATGCAAGCGTTAAATGTTTACAAGTGTTGTAGGATGTTATCTTAGCCAAAGCCTTGGATGAAGCCACGGTTGCAAGTCTCAATTCAATAATACATGCGACTAATTGTGTTGTGAGAAACCAAACTATGGCTCTAAGTTTCTTCTTTGACAATTCATTTATCATTTTTTTGACATACAGCTTTTTGCAGGTCATATCTATGCTAAAAGATGATGCTTCTTTTATTCAAGAACTGTTTGCAAAGATGAGATCACCAAAATCTTCAATGGATTCCAAGAGGAACTTGGTGAGAATTATATCATGATGTCTCATTTCTCTTTTGCCATGCTGCAGCTGTTGTTAACCTGTCGTTTACTATTAGATTGGATGCTGTAGAGATTGAACTTTGTGGGTATTCTTTTCTGTTAGTAGTTACATTAATTTCTGCATATCATATGGACACTTTCACCAATTAAAGTTACTTTTGGATTATCTTTAATGTAGATGCAGTAAGGATGAGATCAGTTAAATTAGCAGCGAAGGAATTTGAACAAATGACCGGCTGAATGTATTGGAATAAATTTCCAAATATGAAAATTTTTAAATGTACATGCACAGGCATGTGATAAAATGCCTTGATGAAAATAGCTGGTTGACATATATGTTTTGGTTGGTATGGGTCCTTGTTCACTATTTGGTTCACCCTGAAAAAAAGCATGGCTTGGGCTAGTGTTTGGTTTGGTTTGAATTCAAAAGTCCTTCAAATCAAAAGTTCCACTGAGGCGTAGTAATAGGGTGTTTTGTTCTTTTTTAATTGATAGTCTTATTTTTGAAAATAAGAGAGAGAGAGAGAGAGAGAGAGAGAGAGAGAGAGAGAGAGAGTGTGAGAGGCCGACCCGGCCCGACTGGGTCGCGACCCCATTATTTTATTTTATTTTGAAAAATCAAAAAATCAAAAAAATGAAAGAAATCCAAAAAAATACATAAAATTAAGATAAAAATAAATGATAGGATTTAAACAAATAATCTATCAACTTTATTCTAATTTGACATGTTCTACATTTTGTCAATAGTTTATGTACTCTTCTCATGCCATTTGGGTTGAGTACAGAGCTTGAACACGTATGCATGGCGATTATATTCATCAGTCCTTCGATAAACTATCCTAAGACTTTATCCTAAGGAGTCACCATAGCTATAAGTCGATTGGATTGAAGTATCTGATAACTCTACATAATTCATTTTATAATACTCTTGGCCATATGTAGGGAACCAAGAGCCTTGGGATGAATCATATGCATAGTTGGAGGCATCGTGGTATTCTTCTCCAACTCCATACGTACGGTGACCTCCACGTTGCAGTCTTGTACCATGATCAGCATATTGGGTCACGTGTGTAGTGCTCCTCGACAGCAAAGCGTAGAGACGTTGCAGGAGATATAGGAGGATATGGTTCCCTTGTATTTATGAAGCGATGGCGTCCTCGTATCCAGCTCCAATGTCGTTGTTACTCTTTGACAAAGAATCCTGAGAAGTTTGGTACCACACTCTAATGTTTGGCTCTGGCGTGTCTTCTCGATCGTCTTCAACTGTATCAGCATCTGCAATATCAAGAGAATCAGTTATAACTTGTTTACCTTTTCTCTTACTTTACTTACCTCGACTAGTTCCTTTTATGATCCTCTGTCGCTTTGCTAGGGAGGGAGGGATCTAAAATTCTTCGGCCAAAGGGACATCATCGAGCACTCCTTTAGCCCATTGTCGTTCTTCCGAGTTGAACTCTAGTTCTCCTAACTCTTCTCGGTCGTTGACTCAAGTTTCGAAGGAGTTCTTCTCGTAGAGTATTTGATTCAAATCGATGTCCTCCTCAATTTTTGGCTTCTCGACATGACATCCTACCGCCTGTGATATCCAACTCTTTTGTTCCATCTAATTCTGCTTCATTATCTCTAAATTTTTCAACTTTAACCTTATGTTATAGTGACAATACATGAGATCTTCAAGTATTTTTGATGTCAACCTGTTACTTTGTTTTGTGTGAATTAAGCTGATTGTAGACCAATTTCTCTCGTAGCCCGAAGCCGAAGTCGTTTGGCTAAGGACCCTGATAGATACATCCGCTAAGTCATAGTACCTTGATATTTTATCATAGTCCATCCATCAATCATTTGCATAAATTGAATGTCTTATATTATTATATCGTACACGTTGATTAACCAAGTGATGAAAGATAATGCTACATACCCGGACTTAGTAGCATCACAACTCGTTTCACTCTGCTCGTTCCAAAGTGAAATACTCGCATTATGTAATCGTACATCTTGTTGTATGTGATAATAGCTCGGTCGTCACCAAACATCCGTCGGGTGACGCTCTTCACGTCATCTAATAGCTCGCTTGTTGCCGTGAAATGCGGACTATAGCAATACTTTGGGTTGAAAAAATAACTTATGAACCAAATAATATTAGTAAACAACTTATACGTATTTGATATTTAAAAAAAAGATTAGTAAATGTCTAAGAAATTATATCTGTTGCATGTATTAGTTGATATTTAAAAAAAGATTAGTAAATGTCTAAGAAAATTTTTACTTTTTTCTTTAAAAAAGAGAGGTTTCAACAGGATATATGTTGTATTTTGATTAAATGTGATTTAAATCTAACCAAATAAAATTGTATAGATACTATACCTTAATAAAGTATGGTTTGAATCGAGCTAAATCAAATTAATTTGGTTTGGTTTAGTTTGGAAGGTATGTTTGATTTGGAAATAAAAGACCTCAAAAGTCAAACCAAAGAAAACTATGAAAACTTCTATCTGCCGCCTTAATTGAGACCAAAATGCCTAGGAGTCATGCTCACCTCTGCTGCCACTCGGGCAAGCCTTGGAGGCACCTTTTCTACCCTGTTTAAGGTGGACGCATTATGATTGGGGTCCAAAACTTGAACTGGAACTCACTCAGCTGGTGAACCGGGTGGTGGGACTGAGAGCTCAGCAACTTGGGCGATGTCTGAATTAAGTTTTAGACACCTCAAACAAATCTGCATAACACATTTTGTTTGTCTTCTCTGCCCTACCGGAATCCAACCCAATTGCATTTTCTTCTGCCTGTACTCCTGGATATTTGTACCACACCTTTTCTATCCAAAATCTTCTGCATTCCGAAGAAAAAAAGATGAAATGAACAAATAAATATTAAAAACCAACTCTAGCACCTAGGTTCTCCCTTGAGGCTTCAGAGGCATGGTGACCTCCCTCTTGCCTTGGTCACCTCCTGCACTGGTCTGGTGGTCCAACGTCATGTATATGAACCTTAACCATGATTTGTTTGGTCCAATTTTACATGTTGGGTGCATCTCTATGCAAATCATACTTTCACGATACCTGTGTATGTACAAATCTATAAAAGGTGGCGTTAAAGGTGATGTGCCTAAAGTTTGCTTCTACTCATCGATATGGCATTTTGAATTTCTTGTCCCAATCAATTTATATTACGCTGATAGCTTAGAAGCTTGCTTGTGGTGTTGTAGTTGTGGCAGACTTTCATGTAATTTCATATCAACTTAGTCAAGAAGGAAACTTGAAATATTGTTCACTCTGTGTGGCTTGTACTCAATCAGTCTAAGACAAAAAGTATTACAAGTAGTAGGAATTGAAAAGATGGAAAAATAATTTGTGGACTTCTATGATAAAATGATCTGATCTCACTTGAACCAGTCCAGGGATGGTGCTTTGTGGGCGCCCCTTACTAGTTTCTACTTGGTGTTACCTTTTACTGTCCATAAGGGAAACTGACTGTGAGCTCTTGGTGACTAGTATTATCCTTGAAATTTTCTGTGGTATCATATGCTTTTGCATCACTATGCTTCTTTCAACCTTGTTTCTGATATTCTACTTTTTTCTTCTGAAACAGGTTTTATTCCTTTATGAGTTTTGTAGTTTAAGCAAGAGCTTACAACTCCCACAACAGTTGCGTCTTTTTCGGTGTGTACTTCATGACTTGACTGACCTGCATCGCTAATTCCATTTTTTATTTAAAATATTGCAATGTTGTGGTTCACCTATTAGAATTGTGTTGTGGCCAATCTTGGATGATTTGCTCTCATATGGGTGACTCATAAGTACTGCTTCAAGTCCTATTTTGTGTACTTTAATCTTCATGCTTACAACTCCCACAATGATTTATAAAGAACAATAATTCAGCCTCCAGAAACAAGGGCAGTTTCTCAAGGATGGTCTCTCCTGCTTGGCTTACATCTGGCTTTCACTACACGCTAATCATCTCTATCTTTTCTTTGCAAGACCGCATACAATTCTTTTGGTGGACCATGTCTATGATGTTTTTAGTACTAACATATTGAGATGTTAGATCCTGTCATACTTGTTTTAAATCTTTTTGGGCCCTTAGAATGGTCTTTTGTTTAATTATCATTCAATTCAAAATTTAATTGTACCAATAATGATGTTTTCGTATCAGGGAGCTTGCAAATGAAGGTATCTTTGAGCTTGTTAGTGATGCATTGGAAAGTCAAGATAAAAAGCTTGTATTGACGGGGTAATTGTTGTTCTTTTTTTCATTGATTTGTATAAATCATTTGTAGATGTTGAATTTCTGTAATTTTAATTGTTACTGTTCATTTTTTATGGACTAATATTTTATCTTATTTGGATTGCAGAACTGATATTCTCATTATTTTCCTTAACCAAGATCCAAACTTGCTCAGGAACTTTGTTATTCAACAAGAAGGCAATATACTTCTCAGACTCCTGGTATGCACCTTTTTAATGCTTTGTGTACCTTTTTTATATCCGTCCTCAGTTTGCTGCTTCACATGATAGATGGATGAACATTTTCCCTTCTACTTGGTTAAGTAGCCTTGTCTTCGTTTTTGATGACGACATTATCCGTATCAAGGGCCTAGTACATTTTAATCCTCTGAGCAGGAAATTTAGAATATATTCTTTTCTTTGCAGGTTAAAGGAATGATAACGGATTTTGGTGATGAGATGCACTGCCAGTTTCTTGAAATACTACGTATCCTGTTGGAGTCTTACGCATCATCCGGCACACAGGTGATCTTGGAGTGTTATAAACATATTTGATATTTTTTTTGTCTTATGTTCATTCTAGATAGTGTTCAGCTCCTAAAGCATTGAAGATCACCGATGTCTTTCTTTTCTTTTCGTTTTTAATTCAGGGACCATTGGGAATACTGAGGCTAATAGAGGTTTGTAATTCAAACGGTCAAAGGATCATGAACAAGCAATAATATCGGAAATGAAATACAGTCATGCTAGTGTATTGGCGTTTAATGAGATGATTTGAGTTCAACTTCTTGTTCTCATCTACATTAAAACTAAGGATCGCAGGATTAGAATTAGAATTGGGATTTGTGGGTACTGATTTGATCTCTGTCCCTTCCCAACTGATCCACCGGAACAAAAAACCAATCTAGAATTGGTCTGTTTTTTTATTTTTTAAATAAAAATATTAAAATCAGGAAACTATTTTAAAATTTTAAAAAATCAGGAAAAATATTAAAATTTTTTTATGATGTCGGAAAAGAAGTCTCTTATGATACTATAGCCTTTTCTCAGTTCTCATTCTATTAAATAAAAAATGGTACAAGTAGAAATCAAAATCCAGATACAATAGAAAAGATGATACGAGTATAACTCAGATATAATAGAACAGATATCTTCTCACTAAAGGATGAAACTACCCTTCATAATCTTTATCCAACTAATCATTCTCATTTTCCTTGATGCTCTACTGACTCTGATCATTAATGATCTAGCCATATCCATATGAAAATAGTGACTGGTCCATCTGGCTAAAATCAAATGCACTGTCTTTCTCACCTTAGACTAGAGACGAGGGTGGATAGTAAGTCTCAAAATCTGAAGTTGGTTCTGGATAATGTGTTGTAGTGTACTCATCAAAGAAATCCATCTGATCACTTGAATCTTCTGCATCTGCTCCACTCATACGTGCACTATTAGAATCACCCTTTTCTCCACCTGCTCATTTTCCACTTGAATCTCCCACATCTTGTAGTGTGGTTGGAATGAATTCTTCCTCATTATTATCATATAAGGAAGGTGTTTGGGACTATCTGTAGGAATCAAATGTCTTCGTTTAGTACTCAACTTCTTCTTCTTCGTTGTTTCTTCTTGTTGTGTACCCTTACTAGCATTATGTTGTACTATTCTCTTAAGGACCTTGAAGCCTCTTAAGGCACCACTCTTTATAGTGTTAGGTCTTGCATCTGGAATATGAGCTAGAGTTGTACTTTATGGAACTAGAGTTGACTGTGGAATTGAAGTTGTGCAAGTAACCCGAATTCCTTGTCATTATTCGATCTGTTCATCATCATTAATGGCGCTGTTAAGTTCATCTTCGGCCCTAAACTCTGACTTTCCCTTAACATCATTCTCATCCATCCATGTTGCAAGTGGATGTTAGAGATATTCTATGTCCACATCATTTTGTGTCAAGTCTTGATTAGCTTCAGCTTTAACTCTGTCTTGGTACAAACCACCCGTAAATGTAGCAAATCTCTTCTCAGATATCTTCTATCTATCTTTGATGCTTTTAATTCTTAACATCATGTTATAATGACATAAGTAGGGGTGTTCATGATTTGGTTTGGTCCAGTTCATGCCATATTTTATTAAGGTATAATATATATGTCAATGTATAATTTCATTAGGTTAGTTTTAAATCACATTCTTTTAAAGTTTAATGTATATGTTTATACATTTTATTAATTTTGGATTAAAAGTTCTTGAAACAAGTTTGTTTTTATAAAGATATATAATTAGTATATTATATATAACTTAAAATAAAATATTTAATCGAATACAAGTTATTTGGTTTTTCGGTTTGGTTTGGTTTGAAGGGCTCTAGAAATCAATTTAAACCGACTGGTAGTTCAAACCAATTTGAACCAAACCAAATTACTGGTTAATTTGGTTTTTCGAGTTGAACTAAATAATGAACAATCTTAAGTAGAAGATTAATTTCTCTAGTCTTTTAGTTTTTAACTTATTTCTTCTCTTGGTATGCACGAGGCTGAAGGTGTTTCAATTTCTTTCACATTGAGGATTCCATTCATTCTTATTGTTCACTTTGATTCACCGATCAATTATAAAAAGATAAATAGTGTAGTAATTAGTAAGGGTAGTAAACTTCTAACTAAACATGTCTACCATGTATAATATGTGTAATAGCTTACCAAGAGAAACTTTGCCATGTGAATTTGTAAGATCTGGATCTCCATAGACCCTAATTTTATGTTTGTATGTTGTCATCTAAAATATAATATGAAATGTAGTTAAGTTTATTGCTTCTCTTCAATGCTCAATAATCAATAAATAAGTAACAACTACTTACTTCAATCTCAATTTTTGTTTTATCATGTATAGTATTGGTTAAACTTTTGATCACTGACAAAGTGCTAGACAACACCTCTGCATATTACATCCTTGTGTTTAAGAAATATCTTGTCGAAGTAGATCTTGATCCAATCATTAAAGCATTAACAAATTTTTACAACAATAAATGATGTTAAACAATTAAAATTATACCGCAGCGTGAATATCATGGTGAAGTATCTTTGTCTCATTTGGTGTCTATAATCTTCCATTATTTTTTTTAGCCCCTGGGATACTTCTCTTAGATCTTGATCTTGTCCTTGTCTATGTTATCATACGAATACCCTATTTGCTTTTTGCCATTGGAGTCAACCAATCTTAACACTTGTACTAGGGGTTCTATGACTAACAGGTAGTATTACACATTCTCCCATCATTTGTTGTCCTTATTAAAGCTCTCCATCTTTGATAAAGTCCCATACTATTCTATTGTGGCTCATGATGTATCTATGTTTTCCTAATAAGCTGTATAGGTAATGAACCTCTTTAAATCAATTTTGTATCTATAGAGGCTCTCCAATGCAATGAATTGTGTAGCAAATCTAGTCGGACTAGGTTGAATTGGATCACGACCATCAGTGTGTTCTGTCATGATGAAGAGTAGCCTAGAGTGCCCATAAATGAAAATTGTAATAAGTTGTCCTTGACTCACTAAGGACCTCACAATTAGCTCTTTCCTAATGTCTGACAACATCTTGTCAATAGAGTGTGCAACACATGGTATTCAAAACAAATGAGGTTTTGCCTCCATTAGTTTCTTGCTCACAACTTTGTGTGAAGGCTCATTGTTAGTGACAAACTACATAATGTTCTCCTCCCTAGTGTTTTCTACTATAGTGCTCATCAAACCAAAACAAGTATTCTACATTTTTCAGTTGGCCCGATGCATCAATGGATTTCAAAAAGGTGGTGTCTTTAAGACAATACATAAGGAAGTTGATAAGCAGTCTCCTTGTGATTTCCGTCCACTCATCACACATCGAAGTGCAATCTCTTTCCTTCCATATGATCTGAATCTATCTATCTATGAGGTCAATTCATTGATCTTTGCATCTAATCTCTTATCGTAAATGTACTTGGAGGTAGGGACTTTCAACCATGGTCCACTCTTTTGAATGGCATCTAACATTGTTTGGAAATATAGATCGGTTATTGCATGTGCTGGGACACCTACATGAAGGAAGATCACACGATTGTTAGTGTTTATTTGAGAAACAAGATATATAGATTAAAAAACTTAGCTTTCATATATCTGCTTGTAGAAATCATTTGTTGATATGTTTGATTGTTTTCTTTGTAACCCATGTAGTTTCACTCTTGCTTGATAGAGTTTTTCCGTTTATTACTCTGCCTATATATGTATGGCGGTGTCCATCGGCTGAACTAACTGCAATCGACAGAATTTGCTATCTTGTCTTGACACCTGTGTCGGCCGGCAGCCTTCAACATCTGTTCATCTAGCTTGAGCACCCGAACCTCCTACCCTCTTTTTTTTTCTTTTCCTCTCTGGTCTAAGCCTTCTTAGCATGCATGCCTTTACTCATCTTTGTCTTATTTTCATCATCGGAAGACGATGAATCAATCTGTACATGAGCTTGTGATGTTCTTTTATTACCCCTTCCAAACATGAGATTGATGTCTTTCCATTCAAGCAACTCATCATACAATTCGGCTTTGTAGTCAATTCTAATCTTTCTTTGTGATGCTCTCTCTGTTAAATAACTTCTCATTTTTATTCTCAACTTAGCTGGAACCTACTTTTTCATATTCCCACCTGCACTGGTTATATGTTACTTGAGGCGGAAAACACCTTATTTCATATCCTTCTAACATCGTTTACATCTTACTCTTTTATTTTCCACATCCAAGAAGTATCTATGTTTCCACCTATTGTCTCTCTATCCAGTGGTAACTTACTCATTGTTAGATATTTTATCTATAGATCAAAGATTGTTGTCTCGAATCTCGGTTTCTTTTGGAAGGGTGAAAGAGAAGAGATGTTACAAGATTGTTGGAAAAATCTCAGGAGATCGGATTTGAAATTTCATTTACATAGAGTATATTACTTAACAATATGAATAAGGAAAAACAAAAAATAAGTCCATATATAGATTTTTTGGGGGTCAAATTGGCACTAGATTCTGACATTGAGGTGGTGCCACTGTCACAATACCTTCGTGCTATGCTTCCTTGCCCTATCGAGCGGGGAAGAGATGTAGCAGAGCCATTGCGATGGCTCTACCATCTCAAAGCTGGCACTGACCTCCGATCCTCTGAAACAACCGATTTTGGCTGTTTCAGATCTCACAGGACCCGCAAGACAGATTCTGACAAGTTCTTGCAAGAATCTTGCGAGGCACCATTCCTTGCTACGGATACAACAAGAATAATTAAAAATTTGACTCAAACTTACAAACAAAAATTTAACTGTCACCCTGAAGGGGTGATCTTCGTCCCCTTTAAGGGTGACAACAGCTCACTCCCGAAGAGGTGAATAGTCGATCACCCCTTCAGGGTGGGGGGCAAAGGGGATGGTGTATCGATACCTTCTCAGGTTCGATTGGCTGGAGGGGTGTGCGATCTCGGGGGGGGGGGCATAGGAAGGAAGAATTGGGGTGATGGGGGGAGATCGGATCAGAATTAGGTCTATTGAAGACCCGGTTCCAGAACTTATCAATGTTTTAGGGAATCAGCCAATTCCCGGATTGATCCGGGAGAATCATGCGATAGGGCAGCAATCCTCCCGATTCTCTCCGATTCCTCCAGAACTCAATTCTAGATCAGTTGTTTCGGGGGGGGGGAGCCGATCCAATCTAAGAATCGGCGGATCTTGATCCAAATCAGTTGATTCCGCAAACGAGGTCTGTAAGAAGTGCATTACATGATAAGCTACTAAAATTTAGTTTTAGTATACATTACATATACATGCCTGTTGACTGCGGTAGGCCAGACATGGCAAATTGATTCTTTTAGCTAACCCCAAAAATATTGATTATGGAAAACAATGATTGTTAATACTATTATCATATATAAGATTTTATATTTTCAAAGGGTAGATGGTGCTTTTTTGTAAGTAAAGCCATGTGAAGTTGCAACTATCCATATTTTTACTAAATCCATAGTTATTTTTAAAACGTCTGGAATGGAAGTATGCTGTGTAAACTTCGTGAAGTTGATTCTACATTATCAAGGTTTCATGATCTACCTCCTATGCTTTGTGTTATGTACTAGCATAGTTGTCAAGGCGCCCGCCTATTCCAAGGGCGCCTTGCCTGGGCGCCTTGTCTGGGGCCAAAAAGGCGCCCAAGGCGCCCGCCAAGGCGCCCAAGGCGCCAGCCTAGGCGCCCGAGCAAGGCGCCTTGGGTATTTTTACATCATTAAAAAAAGTTTTTGAGGGATTTTTCTCCCTTGATACCCCTCACAAAGGACACTTATTTAATGATAGTTTCAATAAATTAATATATTGTATTATCACTTATACTATCATACATATTTAAGATTTATGATTATAAACATATATTATATACTTAATTAAGTTCTTTTTCAACTCTTTCCTCTCTCTCTCTCTCTTTGTCTCACTTATACTATTACATACTTTTTTGTCCCCCCCCATTTAATAATATTATAACAATATTTTATCATCACTTATACTATTGCACATATATAAATTTTATAATCATAATTTACTTATGTGCCTTGATAAAACACTCATATTCAATTATAACATAACAAATATAATTATATTTATGTTTTTTTATATATAACAACCTCCCGACTCAGCCTTCCTTGAATACCGCCTTGACCGCCTAGGCGACGCCTAAGCGGCCGCCTTGTCGCCTAAGCGGAATCGGTACCCTTCAACGCCTTGGGCGCCTTGTCGCCTTGACAACTATGTGTACTAGTAATCTATACAGAACCTGTAAATTTTTTATGTTGTATTTGGTTGCTATTTCCACTTTGGAATGACACTGAATTTCAAGGATCACGTGATTGATATTGGGACCCGGATCGGTGATCCTGGCCGATTCTCCAAGAAGAAAAATGATTTGGAATCAGTTCTTCAATAAACCCTAAAAATGAAAAAGACAATATGGGCCTAGATCTGTCACTTTTGGGGTTGGGGCTGATTTGGGCCCCAAAATCGGCTGTACAGGAGACCTCAGTGGCACAACGCTGCCATGTCGGTATTTTCTACCGATCCTGGTCCCGATTCAAGCCGTGGTCGATTTTGGCAGAAAATTGGGTTGGATCGGGACTCCAGGTCAAAATTGGATTGGAGGGGTCTGATCTGATCCATAAATTGGTCGATCCCGATCTGGATCAGCCCATTCTATAATCAATGTTTAAGGTTCCTGCTTCCATCACTTTTCATTTTCTTTTCCATGTCTATATTATGTTTCTTGCTGAAAACATAATGGATGTTTTGTTGATTTTTTGCAGAGTGATGCACTTCTAGATATTTTCTATGAGAAGCATTTGAATCAGCTGTTAGATGTCATAACGTCCACATCTCCACCAAGGAATGTCTCAAAAAACTTACCTGGAACTCTCGATTCTACTGTCCAGACTAAGCCTGAGATTTTATCAAACATCTGTGAACTGTTATGCTTCTGCGTGCTTCACCATCCATGCAAGATAAAGTATTTTCTTATCTTTGTTATGAGCTGATCTTTATGCTACATGTTTTCACCAAGTATATTGGTTAAAATGGCATTTGTTATTTTGTAAGCGTATTAATGTTTTTCTTTCTGTACAATGTGCTACATATTGGACACTTAAGATCTTACTTTGTTAACTTATCTTTGCTTTTTTTTTACTTGACAGATGTAGTTTCATACTAAACAATGCTATAGAAAAAGTCCTCTTTTTAACACAGAGAAGGGAAAAATATTTGGTTGTCGCTGCAGTCCGCTTTATGCGAACAGTCATATCTCGCAATGTAAGTGCCATTCGTGCTTTTTGTCATTTTGAAAATAGAGCTCTTGCTTCATGTCATACTGGGTTCTTTTTTTTTGCCAGTTCCAGTCCCTGATAAGGAGGCAACTCAACTATAACCTGATGTAGTAATTGGATTTGAGTCAGAAGTGGCTAACCAAATAAATGACAATCGTAGTTGTAGAGAAAGCTTGGACGTATTAGATTTTATTGCGAACTGGATAGACTAAGGTGGCATTTTGTTTTGACCTAATTATAAAATATGAACTCTTAATTTCATGTCTAACCTCTTAATTTCTGGTTAAAAGGTATTTAATTTGATTACAACTTTTTAATTGTATATGCTTGACGATTCAACTGAATCAACATCTTAACTAAAATCTAGGTGAATTATGACCTTGTTGCTACTTGCTACTGATGTTTTAGGTGTCTTCCCAATGTCTGAAAGGGAAATAGCTGTTTCTATCCACTTTTCTTTCGAGAGAATTTATTACATCAGAAGTGCTTGTTGATGTTAATTTAGATATGTTGCCAAACGCTCTCAACAGCCCATTGTCTGACCGGATCAAACAATAGAGCCTTATTCAGCCCAATCAAACGGGCCCTAAGGCTCTGTTTCGGGCCTTGCTGAACGTCTCAACTAAATAGGAACTGTTTGTAGTCGTGACTGTGTTGCTCTCCCTAGAACATGGATTGCATAATCGCCGGAATTGGCCGATTCCATTTGAAATCGGTCAGTCTCGATCCGATTTATTCCTACTTTTGAAACACTAGGGCTCCTGATCTTGACAATTCCAGCAGCGAGCAGGCGATTTCGGCGACAATTCATTGGATTTTGGCGATGATCTGGTCAATGTTGGCATCGATCCAGGCGATTCCGACAATCCTCAGGCGATTCTAGTGATCCGGGCATTCTTCGACGGTGATTCTTCCTCGACGATCTATCATTTTAAGTCGTTTGTGAGTTTTCTTTTCCCAGAACACCTTAAAATGTGTTTAGGGTCTCCTACCCCTTTCCCACCCCCTTTCACTATCCCCTAAAGCTGAAGGGGCTATTCGGTTCCGTCAACTCCCTAAACAGGTCGAACAGGGACTGTTCTCTTTCCGGTTACCCCCTAAACAATCTGTATTCTTCTGTAATTTAATTATTGTTTTGTTTAACTTGATTTTTTAATGCTTTAATTGATTTTTCTTTACTTTTTAGTTACAAGCAATGATTGACCATGGCATGGATGAAGTACCGCAGTGCGTTGTATTGGGTGGGAGCATTGATATATAGTTGATATGGCCAAGAAAAGGGTCAAATGCAAGGGATGTGGGAAGGAGATTAATAGAGTGTGTCGATTGAAACAACACATTGTCAAGGTTGGCAACAATGTTAAAAAAATGTGACAAGATGCCTAGGGAGATTAATGAATACATTGGAGGTTACTTCATAGGAAGAGCTTCACAAAGGGAGATTAGGATTGAGTAAAAGGAGGATTTGCATGAGGAGTTTGTAAGAAGGTAAGAGGTTTTAATCTCTTAAGGCACAGGGAAGGTAAAAGTTGAGGCTCAACCTGGGAGTGGGATTCATCTACAGATTCTAAACTAAGGAAAGTTAGACATGTAAGTAAACATACACACAAGGATGATGAGGATAATAGAAGGGGAGCGGGGGGTTTGGAGTTGACTCTACCTTTCGTCGATCATAGTCAACACAACTTACACCCATTGAGGGTATTAGTATAAGAGAAGAGGCGGTATATCATCAATTTGAGTCAACACACCTGGCCCCCACACTAGTATGAGAAGATGAGTATTTGTTTATAGGGTGTTTGGATGCTCTTTTTTAATTTAGATAGTCTTATTTTAAAATTGAGATCACCTTGCATCTTAACATCAATTTTAAAGTTACATAAACACAGTTTTTCTGTGTTTGGGAAAAAATTAAAAAATTTAAAATTTATTATGTGGTGTTTGGCTAGCGTCATTCCGTCCCAACATCGCCTTGTACACGATGTCGGAGCCCGTTGCCCCCGAGGATATAGGTGGATGCCTTGTGCAAAGTCTCCAACACCAGTTTTCTCGTCGACCAACACCAACACACCGTTCTATGGCGGCTCTGTCATAAGAGCTTTTTGTAGCTCAGCGTCTTCGTCCTCCAGGCCGAAACTGGTGGAGGTGTCGTCGCTCTCATCATCGACTATACTTCCGTCTTTCCCAATCCCCAAACAGAGTAGCATCCCACCCCCGGCCGTCGTGGTTTTCGACATTGACATCGACAGTGTCCACTGCTGCTTTCCCACTGCCAAACCACCTGTCCCCAGCAACCCCCACCTCGTGTCCCCTTCCCTCACGACCTCTTCCTCCAACAAAGGTGACCTTTAGCATTGGACCACGCTAATCGTCTGCTTCACCAAGCTACGTTAATCTCTGACAAGAAGTCGCGGGATGGCGCTCTACATATACTATTCTTATTTACCATTTGTCATTGCCAGCTTCATCTTTCTCTTGCCCATTGCGTTCCTGGCCTCCTGTAATCACTGCCATGTCGTTCGTCCAATAGCCGCAGTTCATTGGGTCTAAGTAGGCAAGCGGTCGGGGATCATAGAAGAGAGATGCTGGTGACGATCGTAATTTTTTCCTTTTCCTTCCTCATCCTCCTCTTCCTCCTTTAGCGACGTTCGTCTATCACCCTACTCCGCATCACCCATTGCCATGGAGAGAGAGATGGGGGCTCACGCATCTCTTGTTTAAAAACATGGCCCTCATACTGGAAAGAGAGAACAGGAACTTGGCCTCCGTGTCTCTCTAAAAAACAAGTGTCACATTTTTTTTTCAAAAGAGATTTGGCCTACCAAGTATTCCACTCCTAAAAGAGGAGGAGAAATTAAAGAGAGTTACCAAACACCTTAACTTTTTCAATTTTAAAATTTATGTTAAAAAGAGAAGAAAATTTATAACCAACCACCTTATTAGGAAACAAAGTGCCTTGTGGAGAACTATTCATCAAGCAACGAAAGGGATTAAAACAACAAAAATAGTTGCAAAGCAAGTAGTGAAGCATATGATGTAATGATTTTTATGTGCAAGAATGAATCTTAGATAGTTAAATTTGTTTTTTATTTTATTTTATTATTATTAATTAAGGTGAAAGCAATAATATTTTTTTATCTGAATGTCGATATCACAACACATACAACCACTAATTCATACTTTCAGAATATGGTTGATGTCATCGTTGAGGTTGGATTAGGATTGCACATCTCAACTAGCAGGTTTTTTATGCTAGAGACCTAGAGCAAGAGGTGGAGGAGGTGAAGATATGGATATACAGCTTTAAGTTAGTGTGGAGGGAAAGAGGTTGTACAATTATGTGTGATGAGTGGACAAGGATCACCAAGAGAAACATGATTAATTTTCTCATTTATTGTTCAAAGGACACAACTTTTGTGAAATCAGTTGATGCTTCGGGTCAGATCAAAAATGTTGAGTACATCTTTTTTTTGATGGATGATGGTGTAGATGGGATTCTAGAAGAAAATGTTGTTTCGTTTGTGACTAACAATGAACCATTCTACAAGGCAACAGGGAGAAAATTGATGAAGAAGAGACATTATCTCTTTTGGGCACCACGTGCAGCACACTTCATTGATCTCATGTTAGAGGACAAGCAAGGAGCCTGCAATATCTATACTAGTCACGTAAACTCGTAATCACATTTTTTATCTATTCACACTCGTTTACTGCATATCATGAGCGAGCATACTGAGGGGCATGATCTGATCAAGCATGGGTCTACTATATTTGATACAAGGTTTATTACCTTGGAGAGTTTGCATTGACATAGACATATATTGGTTAGGTTCATAAATGTCGAAGATAACTATAATTACGTAGTTGACAACCTACATAATAAGGATGACCAATTGGAAATTTTGGTGAAGATGGAGAATTTGATCACATACTAGAGATTTTGGGACAAAATTTTCTACTATTTATCAATTATTGAGCCATTAGTAGTTGTGTTGATGTTAGTTGACTCAGATGACAATAACCAGATAGGGACTCTTTATAACGCAATAGATCATGTAAAGGATCAAGGAGAACTCCAGAGACTATAAAAATGGTGGAAAATAATTGATGACAAATCGGATAGGACATTGCATCATGGTATATATGCAATAGGTATTTTAATATATTTTTGTTTATTGTATTTTAATTTAAGCATTATATGCAACATTGACATTTAGTTGAATAATACTAGGATATTTCTTAAATCCTCATATTCAATATGGAGGACAAATGCCCATTGACAATGAAGTCTTGCAAGGTACTCTATCAATGATATAACGTTTGTTTAGAGCTTAGCAGGATAGAATAGAAGCTGAGTTGAAGGTAAGAGATTTTTTATTATTTGTAAATATTTTAATATTTATTTAGAAACATTAATCATTTCATATTTATCTATTTTCAAATGTAACACTATAGAATGAGGGGTTATGTGTATTCAGATGTAGATGTAAGATACTCTTTTGACAACGTTTCTCATGGTTGTTTAATATGAGATGTCATATTAATATGTTTAGCTTGTGACAAGTCTTCAACATAAAGACTAATTATTTTCTATTTGTTTTGTGTTTTCAGCTGAATGATAAGTTTAAGTGAACACAAGAAATGGTTGGAATCCACTTACATTTATTGTCATTAAGATTTTGAACTAGAGCTTAGGAATTGGAGTACATTTAACTTGATACCATAGTTGTCAAGGCGACAAGGTGTCCAAGGCGTTGAAGGGTACCAATTCCGCTTACGCAACAAGGCGGCCACGTAGGCTGAGGCAGTCAAGGCGATATTCAAGAAAGGCTGAGTCAAGAGTTGATATACATAAAATATACATAAATATAATTATATTTTTATGTTATAATTGAATATGAGTGTTTTATCTATATATATAAGTAAATATGATGTGTGTATGAAAGAAAAGAGAGTTGAAATAGATTTTTATAAAATTTAAGTATATAACACATTTATGATTATAAAATTTATATATGTGCGATAGTATAAGTGATAGTGAAATATTGTTATAATATTATTAAACGGGGGTGCAGAGTAGTCGTGGATCGGGAGAGAGTGAGAAGAGAGAGAGAGGGAAAGAAGAGAGAGTTAAAAGAGAACTTTATATATGTAATTATGAAAGTGTGGGTATTTATTTTTTGGATAAGGAGTTAATCTTGATAAATTAAGTGAGGGGGAGAGAGAGAGATGGAGAAGAGAGAGCTGAAAGAGAACTTTATAAATTTTAAATATATAGTATATTTATAATCATAAATTTTAAATATATATATGATAGAATAAGGGATAGTGAAATATATTAATATGTTCAAACTATCATTAAATATGTCTATTGTGTGGGGTATTAAGGGGAAAAACTCTCCAAATTTATTTTTTAATTATGTAAAAATATCTAGGACATCTTGCCTGGGCATCTTTTTAAGCTCCTCAAAAGGCGCCCTGGCAAGGCGCCAAGCGGCGCCTAGGCGTCCGCCTTGACAACTATGCTTGATACACACCAAAATAAAGAGCATGCTGACATCTGATAGGTTAGAGAAACTGATTTTTCTATCATTATAATATGAGACTGTGTATAAAGAGTATTAAAGATTGTTAGAAGTTGTCAGATAAGATATTTGTACAATTTGCATATGGAGTATATGAAGAGAGACAGAATACACGAGCCACTTGAAGGGGTTGATATTGACTACATTTTTTAATAGGAGCACTCGTTGTTTGGATGGAGGAGAAAGCAGTCAGGGACGAGCCACGTAAGTTTGATCTTGAGGAACATGTTAGGCAGAAGGAGAACTAGATGATGTTAAGGTTGACATCACGGAAGAGAGTTCTTTCTACTTCTCAACTAATCCCATCTTCTATCTCAGCAACTTTAGATGCAACTTCAGTTCCACCCCTAGCTACACAACCAATCCTTGATCCAATGATGACAAAGAGAAAATCAATAACAATAAAAATGGGACGATTTGCGCAATTGAAGAAAATCATGGGGCTTGAGAGTTAAGAGTTCATCACCTGACAAAGTAGAAGAAACCAAGAAAAGAAAGTTGGATATCATGCGAGGTCTTGTGAGTCCAATAGACAGTACACTACCACTCTCACACTCCTCAGATGATGATGATGATGATGATGATGAAGAGTTTATACCACCCACTCAACTAGTTGGAAGAGGAGAAGGTGGAGGAGGTGGAAGCTCTTCTACTAATGCACAAACTAGTGGGGCAAATACATATGGTTTCGCCTTGATGCAACATTTTAGTGAGAGAAGCCACAGATGAAATTAAGTTTTTTTTATAAGTACGCAACATCTGTCATACATTTCATCTACTTCACCAGTGTATGTAAAGGACACTATATATGATTTTAATGAGATGACTACCTCACTTCTTTCTTATAGTTACAGACCGATAATGACAAGCACCATGGAATACTAGGTTGGACCTGACTCGGTTGGTTTTTTCGGTGACCAACCCGACTATGACCCGGTATGGCTTACTATTTAGCCGGGTCGTACGATTCTGCCTACAACGGTCGTATGACCGTTACAAGAAGGGGGGCTTCAAAGTCCCCCCTCCCTTACTCTTTGGGGGCCTATAATAGGCCCCTAATGGGCCTCACTTATCTTCACCTCTACTCTTGTGTTCTCACTCTTTAAACGTTTTATTTTAATCATCTAATTAGTTTATTAGTTATTTAATAAACTAATTTTCTCATCTAACACATTGTTTTACTTGGCTAGCACTTAGTTAAAGTTTTAAACTTCATTATGGCACCAGGTTGTGAAGACTTGACAGATGTGGCCATAAGGGTCTTAAGCTAAATCACTTCGGTTTGGGAGAGAAATTAGTCAACATTCAGCTTGATCAAATTTGAGAACCTCATGTAATGTCACTACAACACAAGGTTAAAACTTAAGAATTTGGAGAGAATGAAGCAACACTAGATGAAAGAACAAATGAGGATATCAGAAACTTTGGGATGGCAAACCGAGGGATCAACAATTCAAAAAGACATCGACTTGGATCAAATATTCTATGAGAGGAATTTATTGATAGTTTAGGTTAATGATCGATAAAGGATGGGTAAACATAAGTTTATCCTGACATATCAACAATGAGTTAAAGAAGTGCTCGATGGTGTTGCTCTCATCGAAGAATTCTAGATTCCTCCTTTCATAGCAAAGTAACAAAGGACCGAAGAAGGATTTAGTCGAGGTATGCAAAGTAAAAGAAAAAGTAAACAAGTTTTGACTGATTCCCTTGACATTATAGATACTGATACAATTGATGAAGAGTGAGAAGACACGTCGGAGCCGAACATCCAACTCTAGTACTAGACTTCAAAGGATTCTTCTTCAAAGAGTTATAGCGACAATGGAGCGGGACACGAGGGAGACACCATTTTTGGCAAACAAAAGTCCCCAGATGTGGAGAGAGTTCTTACAATGGCTAAATGCTACACCAGTGAAGACCAGTAAACCGATGCGACCAAAGACAAATCTCATGATGCAAAGCCGTAAGGTGGAGGAGTTTAACACACCCAGCGGGATGGAGGTCAATACTATGTCTTTAGTTATGTCTTTGATTTATCCCAAGGTTCTTGATTCCCTATGTATAACCAAGAGCATTATGAAATGAATTATGTTGATTTATCAGACACTTTGATCCAATTCACCTTCGGCTATGATAGCTATAGTGGTTATTGGGGATCTAATGTTATGATAATTGTCATAGAGAGTGACGAGTATAATCATCATGTTTATTTATACCATACTGTATGCTCGAATGACATGGGAGAGGAGAGTACATAAAATATATAGAAAGTGTAAATTATGTAAGATTAGAATAAAATAAATGAATTAGTTTTTCATATTATGTTACTTATATTTTTCAGATTTTTTGGGAATTATTTGACATTTTTTTTATTTTTCTATTATTTTTTGATTTTTTTAAAAAAGTGTGATCCCAACCTATTCTTCCTTGACAAGTAGATCTCAATGGAATACCCAAGCCTAAGAAACTCCAAAGGAACACGAGAATGACTGGCAATTTCATAGATATTGGTGAAAAAATATTATCAAATTGTATTTTATGTCACTGACTTGTAATTTAATCTTATTTTATATGTTAAGTGAAGGTATCTTGCAATATTATGACATGAAAACGTGTTAAAGGTTGCATTTTTATTTTTAGTATTTTTTGGGTGAGTTCCATTTTTTTGAGATTTTTCATGATTTTTTTGAAGCAAAATAAAATTTAAAAAATTGATTGGGACCGATTTTGAATTGGCTTCCTTTCAATCAATCGGAATCATTTGGATTGGTCTAATTCGAATTGGTTTGGTTCCCACCAATTTCGATTCTAATTCTTTCATCCTTGCCCTAGAAGAAGTACGACTCTCACCTTTTCTCTGCTCCCTTGAAACGCAAGTGTTCTATTACAAAGCAGGCTGCCCGCACTCTAGTTTCTATGAACAATATGAGTATATAACATCTCTCTCTCAATGATGTGGTAACTTCTTCCTCTCTCTCTCTATCGAACATCTTACTTCTTTCTTCGATGTCATTTTTACTATTTCGCGAGTTGCAGATGTTGATGCTGGTGCTACAACCACTTCCTGTAACTCAGGTACTCCTGTGGTTCAGTCACTACGGCAGCAACTCCGACACAAACCACGGCTCTATGCTGCCCTGCAATTGATCAACCATGTTGGCAGTATAGGTGACACTAACCAGCCATATAAGGACTCCGATGCACTGTACATCATCTGTCGTCCATCATACATAATTTCTATGGTCGTCAGACATCCCGCCCCATTTTTTGTTTAAGCCATGGTGCCATGCTTGTACATGGCTTCTGTCTCCGCCTCTTGTTGTTTGAGGTTACCAGTGCAAGTGTCACTTATGCAGTGCCTGCTTCATCTCCAGATGACTCCTGCATCAGTAATTTGCTATTAATAGTTTAGGCCCCTGGTTCTCCGAACATCTGATTATAGTTGCAAGGAAACGTTGTTAATAATACATTTTATAACATCTCGAGGTTGTTCCCAATATTACTAAATTGTAACCCAGACGCCATATCCTTGACTTATTGGGATGGTTTGCAGGATCAGTGGATGCAAAATTGGATGCCTGCCGACCAGAATAGGAGGGGGAAGCTAAAAGGAATTTCTACGGACTCTAAGCTGCCAGATCGACATGGATTAGCTGATTATGGTCTAATCTGATCTGGATCAGGGACGAATAGACATTCAGAAATCTGATCTGGATCAGGGACGAATCTAATCTTTCTTGCCCCTTGGAGGCCTATTTAAGGTCCCCAAGGGGCCTCACTTCTTTGGTGCTCTCACTCTTTAAGTATTTTAGTTTAATTATTTAATTAGTTCATTAGTTATTTAATGAACTAATTTTTTTATCTAACGTTTTGTTTTGCTTTGCTAACACTTAGTTAAGGTCCTAAATTTCATCAAATTTATTTGTCTCTTAAAGCTCTTATCATAATTTTTTAAGTAAATAAACATTATTTGTAAATATTTTTTATATTTTAATGATTCTTCAACAACTTTTTAATAAGAAAATTGACTTTCATTATAAACTGACTAAACATAATCTAAATTGATTGGTTGAAATACTTATTGGGTAGTCACTACTCTTCGACAATTTTATTGAATGCCTCTTGAGCTTGGTCCCGCTATAATTTGAGTGATCTTGTTTATTCCATTTTTCTTAAATGGGTATGATGTTCTTTTTTCATTCATTCAACATTCTCTTAGCGATGAATATTTTGTTAAAATGTCTTAGTTTGAGCAATGTAAGTTGTGACATGATCCAGGTACATGGTGATCTTTGGGATATGAGCAATGAAGGTCATGACATGGTCGTGATAACGAGACCAATTCTTTATAAATAATTTTAGATTATCGGTGGTAGTAGTTTACACAATGAATGTTGAGATAATTAGATAGATTGATGCATTGTGTCTATTCTTGTGATGGAAATATTTAATGTCATAATTACATATGTAGATACATTATGGGTATAATCAAGGAAGATGGGGTCGGGGGTCAGGAGTGGGTCGGCCGGGTCCAAACCGACCTGGGTTGGCCAAGGTTGGGACCCAGGTCGGGACTTGGGACAGTTAGGGTCGGAATAAAAAACAATAAAATATAAATTTAAAAAACATCTATGGGGTTAGGATCTTGGGGTCGAGATCGGGTCGGTTGGTCCAAAAACCAACCAGGTCGAGACCCGGATTCCGATCCGGCATTCTATGGGTATAATACAGGTGCTCATGAGACATTGTGTTCATTAAATTGATTTGCCATTGACGCTATGGTTATGTCATATACAATTGTCAAATAGTGATTATGTGGTCCCAATCATGTGATTGGTCCTATGACCTTGAACTCCAATGATGTCTTTGTATGAGATATACTTTCTTTAATATTCAACTTATATGGTTGACACCTATAGTTTAATATAACTGATTCTTGTGTACAATAGTTGAATGTGCAAAGAAAAATGGGTGTCAAAAAAAGGATTATATACTCTTGATATCATGAGAGAATATTTTATAAAGTCACACTTGAGACTGGTCAAAGTAGATCAGATTGAGAGAACTTGAACATGATTTTGTATTAGCGTAAGAGTGAACCATGCGGAATATCTACATCCTAAGATACTGGATGGACGAGGGACTTCAGACATACAATAATTGTGGAAAAAAGTCTAATTAATTGATATCTTTCATGCTTCTTGCAGATCATTGCACTCTATTTTGGTAAGATTCCTGATCGATGAGCAAGATTGAAAGAAGTTTTGAGGATAACTCACTGTCAGCTCATTATTGGGTCTGAAGAGTTATAGATGATAAACAGGCAAAAGAATGATAAAAGCTAATTAATCTAAATTAAACAATGGGACATGTTTATTAGGTCGATTTGACTTTAATTATTGAATAGTATCTATTTGTTACTGGATTGGTTAACTAGTCTTTTATTAGGGTTATAGATTTTCTATAAATATGATGGAATGACCGGATGATGTTAGTCATCCTAGACTTCAACTGTCCTTTCCCTCGTGTCTCTTTCACATTCAAAGCAGTCCCTGGCCCCCTGCCATCCGAAGACAACTCGGACTTTGAGGTGGCGTTAGGGGCTTGTATAGGACATCATGTGGATATCGTTAGGAACATGCTAGTTCTGCTTGACATCTGAGGTCTTTTTTGCATGTAACTATTAGGGGCTATGATCTTCGAGTAGTGTGATTTCATCTATCTTGCTTGTAAGCTGCCAGCCCAAACCAATCTGTGGGAAAATCTAGGATTTGTGTTTTTTTTAATTTTATTGCCTTTATCATGTAAGTCTGTGCCACCGGATAGGCATTGTAAGTTGGTAGACTTATGGCCTAGGTGGACCATCTAGGCAAGCAACTCGGTTCAAGTTAGGTGATGACACTGAATTTATGTGCATTATTTTGATTGATCCAGTTAAGAATCTGGCCAGCATAGGATGTTGAGTTAGGCGTCTTATTCACTGCTTAAAAGTGGAATTGTTGGAGAATAGTAACTCAAAAGGGTATTTTTACTTTATGATGAATATAATAGTGGAGGCATGGATGCCACTTAAGCTCGAAGTGCTATGTTATCATAGGCGCTCGCCTTAGGAGTTGAGGCGAGGCAAAACCGCCTTGCTTCAGCGGTTCTCGTCACCCAGATCCTGACCTGGTAAGGTTCACCGGTAACTTAGCCCCCCCCCCATCCTTCTTCCCCTTACACCTAGAAGTGAGTTTTTTGTGTTTTTTATGTTCTTTGAAAGTTTTAATATTATATATAATTTTATATTAAAAATATACATCATCTCAAATGCCTGAGGTGAGGTGACCCTCCCCTTGCCTCATGCCTCATACAACATAGTTGAAGTGTTGGTGAGCCACAATCACTGAATCAGTACAGGAGATTGTGTCTTCTGAGTTGTCTAATTGATGCTCTTGTGGCCAACTTTTAAATGAGCGATGTTGATTTTGATAATGAAATTTTGTTTCATTCAGGATGATTCCCTACTTCAGCACATTGTCAAAAAGGACCTCATGAAGCCCATTATGGAAGCATTCATTGTCAATGGCTATCATTATAATATGCTACACTCGGGGGTGCTTGAGCTCTTGGATCATGTCTGGAAGGTGCTCATGTTTTCTATGTCTACTTGCAATTAGTGGATTCCTAATGTGGCTGCTAATGATAAGAGTTTCTCATGCAGGAAAACATCAAGACTGTGATCATATACCTAGTTGAGAGTTTTTGGAATCAATTGTCGAAGTTTTATTACTTAAAAACAATTCAGGCCTTGAAGACAAAATATGAACAGGTGTGTGCGCTTGTGCTCATCCCTTATACATCTTCAGTGTAAACCTTGCTTCCAACCATTGGCAGATCTAAAAAGAGCCCATTGGGATTATGTGACCACACTGGTTTTTTATAAGCTTAGTAATATTATTATAATCTTCTATTTGGGCATTTCAATTTTTTTTGTAAACAATGTAATCTTAGTAATGCTTAACCCACTAGGTGAAAATCTTACATCTGCCACTACTTCCATAAAGGTGTAACAAAGTTTTGGCATTTTGGTACACTGACTAAGTTATAATTTCAGTTGTTAGAGAAGTGTGACATCAGTACAGTTGCCAATGTTGATCCCAGAAAACGCATGGATGATCGTGCTCTTGAGAAGGAAGAAGAAGACTACTTCAATGAGGATAGGCATGTACATTCTTTTATCAATTTTTCACAATTTAATTTCAGTGGTCTTAACTAGGTTTAATCACCAGTGACGAAGAAAATTCTGCGTGTGCTGGAATGCAAAAGCGTAGCGAATGTGGAGAGCCAACTGTGCCCAATGGGACCAGTGTCATTCATCCTCCTCCTCGGTAATGTCTACATGAGTCTAAATAATTTATCCTTTGGATAAAATGTTATTTTCTTATGAGATAGATTGTTAAAGCTCTTATTTTTTTAGATGTTACTCATTTGTCAACAAGTCTCCTTTCACTAAAATATAGACTCTTTAATTGGATGGTTCAAGTTCTTATCTTTTCATTTTTTTGGATGGTTTTGAAATTGGAAATAGATGCTGACAAAGAATGTATTTGCATCTAACTGGTTGCGTTTTTCCATCACTCATTTGGTTTACTGTGTGGACCGCATTGGCCTTCATGATGCTAGCCGTTGACACCATTTTGTTGCCCATTGAAGTGTGTAATCAGTACATTCTTTTATTTTTATTTATGCAGTGTTAAATTTTCTTGTGCATGTTTTAGGATTAGACGAAGTGGTTTAGTTGATTATGAAGATGACGATGATGAAGATGAAGACTATAATCCATCTTCAAGTGAGACAAAAAAATCTCGTGGAAGTGAAGGGTCATCTACTAAACGTGAATTAACTTCAACTAGTGATGGAGGCAATGAAGAGAGAGAGAATATAAAAAGACGCAAACTAGACAAGCACAGGACAGATGGTGCTGTTTTCGCTGCTGCCTGTTCATCTTGCAATGATTCTGATCCCGCCAGTAAAACTATTCCAGCTGCTAAAATTTCTCTTTCTGCAGAAGAGAGCAGTGTGTCAAGTGACAGAAAGAAAGACAAGGACAGTGTGAAGGTTGAAAAGAATTGCTGTAATTCTGTGTCTGCAACTGCAGATATTAGACAGTCAAGTGGAGATTCTTCTCATACATCTATGAACAATTCGTCTTCTGAAGTAGTCCTGAATGGTAAAAGTGTTTCTCACTCAGAGCCATACTCAGTAAGATAACATATCGATACAACTCATTCAACCACCATTTCCAAAGGAGAGGTATATCAAGACTTGCATTTGTTGGTGATCGACGGCCAAGGATGAATGGGGTAGGTGGATCACAATGGTGGACTGACTGCTTCAGGTTGGAATGTGACAGATTTCTGATCAGATAGTTCTCCTGGCATAAGAGAATTTCTAAGATTCTAAATGCCCCTGTACCAGTCTGTCAATGATGCGTTGTTGCATTCGTGCCCAACATGACTTCACCATCATGGTCTCTGACAGGAATGCCTGAACGCTTTGATGAGTTCTGGATTTTCACACGCTGTGGATATTTTAATGTTTCATTCTTGCATAGGGCATTTCTGCACGTGGTTGAGGATACGAGTAACATCCAGATTGTTGAGGGTAACTTGTTCCCAGAAATATATATACTCTGTTACGGATTGCATCACTGGTCCAGATCACCATCGGCAATGTAAACATATAGATGCCTAGGCCATGTCAGATAGTTTGGAGCTCATGGCTGTAGAGCTTATGTTTTTTATGGTTTTGTTTTTTTCGTTCGATGAGTTACCCAACTGCCCTTTATTGTGTAACGTGGTGGTCCGACTGAATTCACTGGATCCATTGCTCTCCATGGACCAAGAGCGGCTTAAAAAAAAGGTGGATAAAATGTTTCTTCATTATTCTGAAGGTTTGTTAAAGATGTGAAGTCAACGTGTTGATCCGTTAATTTCTTTTATAATGAAAGCAAATATCTATCGGTCCTTATCATTATTGTTATTAATTTCGTTGCTGCTATTTCTCACAGAAAGCAGACACATCCAATTAATTGTTCTCGGTCGCGTCAAAGTGTTATTCTGTCTGTATATTTATGTTATCCTGTAATTTGACACGACGGTTGGTGCGTGTAACTTGTAGCAGTGCACCCAATGTTTGGGGTCGGTTAAATCTCCAATACGTGACTCCATGTTTTTGTAATCTTCATAGGTTTTCGGGCTTTCTCTGATATGCAATGTCGGTGAAAGTGAAGGAATTTCCCCAAAGTTTGTTATTACATATACCACGATTCTCTTAAGCACGCCTCCGTGCTAACTTTGTGTGGAATTTAGTCGTTGTCAAGCGAGGTGGCGAATGCTGTGTATGATAATCTTCGCCTATATTTTGTTTTACAACTTATTTGAACAAGTTAGGGCAATTCATATTTATATTTCTGCTAGATGGAGGTAAAAGTTGGTGCTGTCAGAATGTCTCTATTTAGTTTTTAAGCTACTGTTTTAAGTTGTAAGGTACATCGAGGACATTTGAGGGGGAGATCCTTGGTTGTATGAATTATCTGAAGGTTTATCCTGATGGCTTGCAGAGAAGCAATCCATTCTTAGGTCCTGGTTGAAGCAATCTATTCTTAGGTCCTGGCTGTAGCCTGGAAATCGATGATCCCACCACGCTTCTGGGAAGAGGTAGGCAGCAGATCCCTTCACAACATCCCAACAAGGAGTTGTAGGAGAATCTTTTCGAACTCTCGCTACACCAATGGGATGCCCTTTGTTATATCATAAGGAAGGGGAATCTCGTCGCACTTGTGATGAGGAAGCATGGTTGTTGTTTTGATTGTGGAGCCAGGAAATTACCCACAGGATACGATCATTGTCTATAATTCGATGGGACTTGCGTGATTGTTGGAGCCAACATAATTCAGCAATGTTCTTCGTCCACCAACTAACTGGGTATGTTTGACGGGAAAATCTCAGCTTCTTTTTTAACAAATACGAAAGATTACAGTTGGTGTTGGTGTAGATAACTAGAAGACGCATAAACGGCATGCTAGTGCTCATATGCCAAATAATGCCCGTTTGATCTCTCTCATCTTCATGAGTATTATGTCAAATGACAATGCGGCTGCCAGTGTCCACTACAGGGCATAGCGTCCAATTAAGATACCGACCTTTAACTTGTCAATATTGTAACGGTGCATTAAAACTTGAGAAAATGAACATCAGGTTCACAGGGTTTGAACATCACTCTAACATTAGGTCTAGTTTTCAAAATTTTCATAACTTAATTTTTCGTTAGATGGTTTTAAGAATTTCTTAATATATATCGTCTCTCAACCCCCTAATGAAAGAAATGATGTGATAGTATCGAATTACTATTAAATATTATCAAATTATGTTATCACATCACTCTTTTTAAGAGAGAATTTGATAATGATACGATAACATCAAATCATTATTAAATATTATTAAATCATACTATCACATCATCTTTTTGTGAGAGAATTCGTACTAAGAGATTCGTCTTAGAAGGACTCTTGAGACAAATCAAACTCCTCCGGAGATGTCTCCCATGGCAGCACAGCACCTATTCCAACTTCCACCTGTTGCCATTCTCCCGCTCTCCTCCGACGACCAACACCGTCCGATGCCCCCTCCTGATTGCGTCACCGGGAGCTCAAACCGTAAAGGGAGAAATGGGAGGAAACCCGGTGGAATGTTACACGTAGATACGTTCCTCACCAAAGAAGATGAAGCGGAGGAAGCTGGGCTTTGTCGCCACAGCCGCATCTCGTCTTTGGACGTAGACGGGATGTGACAGAACGAACCTATGACGTATTAAACGAATTTTCGTGATTTTCTAAAATGGACCTATAATTATTTTTTCTAAAAATAATTACATAACTTGATGTAACTTCAGGTCTGTGAACTTAAAAGAAAAAGTAAACTTCAATAGGACCGTAAAGGTGGAAAAACCCCGAAGAACAATATGAACGCCATGAACTTCTTCCTTTTTTATGGACCTTCATTTCGTAGGGACGGTGACGACTTCAATTCTTTTAAGAGAACTTGTTATGCTCTTGTGTTGTAGTGCACAAATATAAAGCACCCGAGGCAAAATAGCACAAAAACTAGGAAATATCGCTTCAATGAGGACAATAAGTTAGACAATCCAACCATTAAGCACAGTATCTACCCACAAACTCTCGAGCATCCCCACAAGAGAGAGAGAGAGAGAGAGAGAGAGAGAGAGAGAGAGAGAGAGAGAGAAGTAGCCTCCGCCAACAAAGTACAACCAATTGAAAGGATGACTAGCTATGCCAGGCAAGAACTCTGTGGTTTCCTCTCAAGCTTTTTGACCTTCTGTAATCAACCTCCGCGTCAGAAAATGATGCTCCTGCTCGAAAACTCCTGCTACCTCTACTTTCCCTCATCTTTGATAGCAGCTCCTTATCAGTTGCGGCATGCCGATGACCACCGGGCAGAGAGGCTTCAACATGTTGACTGCGCAGTTTAATCCCTGTGGAACAGAGAAGTGAAGGGGCAACAGTGATGGTGCGTATTTTAGATTAACTGGCAAGGCAAAATTTCACAGTTACGATAGAAAAAGGCAAAGATGTGGAATCATGCAGCAGCATGAGGTCTGCAGAATCATGTTTCCAGGAAAAGAAACAAAATAGTGCAGTTCTATTCTGCACAGTTAACAGCTAACAGGGGAACATGATCCTATGTGCAGTGGTGATACCCTGTCTACGCAGGTGTTCATCTGTCTCGTGCTTGCTGCAAGAAAAACTTTTTAAATATCACATACCTTTAAGTGCGTCACGAGCTTCCAGCACTGTTTCATCCTTTCTACGGGAAGCCTGATCGTGTGTTGACCTTGGACTCATGCAATTCTGCAAGTCTGACTGCACAGTTCTAGCCATTTCACCTATATTCTTTACATGAATTATTGGGAATGACTCTGAACAAAGCTTATCATCGTTTGCAAAAGGAGACATGGTAAAAGAGTCATCAGAGGGATCAGAAATGTCAACATAATTTTGTGTAGTAACGAGCTCATCTGCACTGAATCCAAATGATGCTCTGTATGCTTCAATTTCTTCCACATCCTGTTTACAAGCCTTGCTATGCCTGTGACCGCCACCGTTACCGTGAATATCAGAATCCCTTGAAACACTGAGCCTCCCTCCACAGTGTGGATAAGACGAAATTGACTGTTGGGCCTGATCTAGATGGAACTGGGCAGATGTAGCAGGGTAAAAGAAACTAGAATTTGGTGATAACATGAAGTTCTTTGAGGTGGCATTTCCGAGGCTAAAGAGTTTGGATGACCCATTTCTTGAATATGGGGAATCATGAGCAAATAACGGAGCACCCCACTGGATAGCAATCTCTGCCTCAGGAAAAGGGGAAGACAGTCCAGTCCTTGGAGTTCCAGAGGCAGGTGAAATAAAGCTGCTGGAGGGACTCCCAGGGTAAAGTGGATATGTTGCCTGAAGATCATTACCAGATGCATAACCAGATGACATATATGATCCTCCACTCTCCTTTCTGGAAGTTCTAATATCCAAGGAAGAGGAGAAAAACCGAGCGTAGGGCACCTCTGGGGATGATGGAGTCGTCAAATGAGCAAGTTCAGGTGGAGGGGTCAGCGGAGCTGTAGATGGTTCGGTTGTAAAAGTTGAGAAAACAGGGGGAGAAACCAGCTGAGTTTCGTGAGCATACGGACCAGTTGCAAACATGGTAGATGACGGGCCACCAGGAGAGTTTGCAGAGATTGACAAGAAACAACTGGGTGACTGAGTTGTTGATGCAAGAGCAGAGTGCGTGAAAGAAGCAGGTGATGATGGTGGAGCAAGAAGAGATGGGGCTATTGTATTCTGGTTAGAAAGACCACCTGTCTGAGGCCCATTTCCTTGAGTCACAGATCCGTTACCTTCTGGAATACGGGATGAAGGAACAATGCGCTTTCCCCTTTTCTGTGACCCAAAGCAAGAAAGACCACTCAAGCATCCTCCCCACCTGCTTTGCTGCCAACAGACAAAAATGAAGATGTTAATATTTTGTCCTTGAAAATGCAGGTTCCACAGCATGAAACACTGAAACACGGTACACGGCCTATATGCAATAAAGTGTATATAGGTTTGTTCACTTCAGAAGATAATCATATGCAAAAGTTCCAAGAACCCAAAATATGTCAGGATAACAAACATGATTCATATAGGCTAAGCTTAATGCTGATCAGTTTTTGTCGATGAACTCGTCCTAAAAAGCTCGATTAACATCATATATCTATGCATAAACCAACACACATACTTTATTTCAGGGCCATCTCTTTACCTATCTCCCTCACACAATCACACATACACTCAGTAAAACGATATAAAAATGGTGCCCTTTATATGTGATGGGATGGGCATGTTCTTTTTCTTTGGGTTCAAACCAACAAGTGAACAAACTGAACCAGACGGTTCCTTTGGATTTCACAGGTTTGTGGCACATAAAGCAAAGAAACTGTAGTGTTTTAAAGAAAATATGCATCATAGCAATAGAAATGATATATGTCATAAATCTTAATCCTTTTAATCTAAATTTTATATACACAATCGAATATGTACAATATTTGATATAAACATGGTTTAGAGCCGAATCTAACCAGAGTAGACCAACTCAGTTTGACACCTCTTCAAGTTTAGTTTGCTTACCAGAAAAATGGTAAAAAAACCGAACAGAGTAAACCTTTTGTTAATGTATCAAAACAAATGTTACATTATGATATGTACGGACAAATTCATATGATTTGCTAATTCCCCATATTAATCTAACATATTTCCTTGCATAATTGTGTTGAAAACTTGCTAGTCTTTTAACAATATATTTACATTTTTCTTATATATGAAAAAGGTTTAACACTTTGAAGGGATCATTGATTGCTGAACCAGCCGATTCCGGAATCGGATAGGTCGATTTTGATCGGATTCATGGCTGAAGGTCTCGGAGGAATCGTTCCGAATCGCTTGAATCTATCAGAATCAGACCGAATCGCTTGAATCAGTCAGAATCAATCCGATTCCGACTGATTCAGGCAGGAATCAGTCCGACCGATTCCGCCGGAACACATAAGTTCTGGATCTGGATCGATTCTTGGTTCGGTTTAGACCCGGAATTGACCCATTTGAAGCCCTTACACACCCTTGTTGATCCCCCTCCTCGGCAAGGCAATTCGACGGTGATTCTTGGACGGAATCGATCGATTCCACCTGCAAAACGCAAGATCGGACCAATTCTGACAATCCTCCGACAATTCCAGCTATCCTTCGATGATTCTAGCGATCCAACGAGGATTCCAACAATCCCTTAAAGGGATTCCAGCGATCCAAGTTCCGTTCCACCTCTGTTCAACCTATTCTTCCATCATTTGAAGGTTGTTGGTAAGATTTCTTCGCCAGAAATCTCGTACGCCCATTTCTACGCATTTTTTACGACTCCAAGCATAGTCAAACATGCTGATTTCTTTTTGAACAACTCCGTTAAACCTGTAAGAACATCGATTGAATGTTCTTGGTAAGAAAAAAACATGAAATCTTCAAACGCTGATTTACAACCCTTTCCGGCGTAGACGTAACCCTCTAAACATACCGAACAGCCCGTTCGACGGAATCAGTCGATTCCGATCCAATTCAGCCGATTCCATGATCCATGACATGTAGATGCATAATAAATGTTACATTTGCTTTTTTTACAATTTTTATAGGCCATTTCCTTTTTTTAGATTTTTTCTGATTTTGTGAGATTTTTCTGAAGAAACTAAAAAAACCGATTCCGGATCAATTACCTTCCCATGTATCGGATGATTCCGACCAATTCCGATTCCGGAATCCTTGGAAGGGATTGACTTGCATCCATGTAAAGAAGATAACACATGCATGCAACTTATTTATGGAAGTGGTTAGTTTGACATAGATAGAGAGGGAGCAGTCTGAATGCCCATTGAAACAGAAGCACAAAAGTAAAATATTAGATTGAGCAAAACTAATTTAAGTTTTATCACATGCAAATGCACCAAAGGGCAAAATCCAAGTATTCAGGTTAGCTTCAATGTATGTTTATAATATCAAATGAGCCACGAATTTATTCCAGATTATTGCTTATGAAAACATAGCTTCCGTGGATCACTTTATGGCGTGATACAAAAGCAAGGATATGAAACATTCTGCAATAAGATGTAAATTTCCTTACAACCATGCACGATGCTCCTTGCCAAAGCATATGCAGAAGAACAGTTGTATGTCAGTTCAGCTGTTTCAGTACCAGCATTAGCATTATGCCCATTCATATTCAAGACAAGTGAGTCATTTGAATATGAACGCCTGGACATATGACTTATGCCTACATATTCTAAATTAAATTTAGCAACCGAGGCACTTCTCTGACACTGTTCTAACATATTTCAATATTTCAAATCCAACTTAAACTTTAATACATTCCCTTCATTTTGCTCTTCTCCCTTGTAGATTTTGTGTACATTTACATTTTTCCTCACACAGATGGAAGAAATTTTACCTAAACATTCCCCCTCTTCTCTCTAACTTTTTATAAATAAAGAGACATGAATTCACACTTCCGTAATTTTCATTCATAAATGGATATCCATTCACAAACAGGTACAAGAAAACTTTATACATCTTCAAATAATTATATTGGTGGGACATGCTAGCATAATCTATTGAAGTTCAATTGAGAAAATTATATGGCGGCTCATCTTCAGAGAATTCCCAATACTGTGCACATATAATGAAGCACAATTATGTATTGAATATAGATTCATGATCCAAACCAAATAAAGCATGCATATATCGCACTACATATTGGCCCTTCAAAGGAAGTGAAAAGGCAAAAAAATATTTACTCCACACCCCTTCCCTGTGCAATTTCGCATCCCTGTGCAATTACGCATACTATTTTTATAGAAGTAGATAACAATAATATCAATCACTCTAGGAGCATCTTCCTTGATATTTCATCCTCATTGTCTGCCCAATATTATCAACCATCACTATCTACAAAAGTCTTATGAAGCTCCACACTAAAATGAAATACTCAAAAATTTGCTTTCCTCAAAATGAAAATTTTATTATTCCTGAGAAAAGGATACATCAAGAAAGTGTCATTCCAAGGACAAGATGAACCAAGATTTTCAAATGCTAACTTATTAGTGAGCTCATATAGTTCTTTTTCCCTCCATTTTCAAATGCTAACTGCAAAACACGCTTCATACTTCATAGCCATTTAAAAATTCACCTAACTGGTAATTGGTATACAGAACACATGTTTCCTTATGAAACTTCCTTACAGTTGCACAGGGGAAATAAGTTAGCAAAAGACAATCATGCTACAACAGTAATTCAAATGCAATCAAATCCTCATTTTTACATAGCTGGGGCTTGTTGGCATGGTGACCATGAAACAGTACACTAAAACTCTCCAATGAAGATAAAAAAAGAAATTTTATCCGCAATCAAGAAAATAAAAGATGGCAATATCTAAAGCTACCCTTTTCCAGATTCAACTAGCACTTACAGAAACAGGAGGAAACAAAAAGATTTTTCAGAATAATCTAAGATATCATTTATTTTACTACTGGCTGGTTTAATAAGTTTACGACTTTAAATTACATGGTGGCTGATCAAACAAGTTAACCTTCGGTCTCTTCTGTCAAAGATGGCATGGATCAGAATCCAGTACTTTTCACAGCTAAGGGGAGAGGATAAGTGATTGAACTTTACCCAATACTTCGACCCTTAGAAAGACAGAGGTTGAGAAAGAGTTTCTGATGGTGATTCAACTATTCCGGCATTTCTCAAGTTTGCAAGTGGGTTATCTCTGCTAAAATAGTATGTACCCTGTCTAATGATGGAAGGTGCTTGCCCACGTTGCAACATCAGCAAGGAGATGGCTGTGACAAAAGAACGGAGCCCAGGAAATAGAAAACAATTCTATTTCCTCGTCCAAACGGATTGCAGACAATGCTCTTAACTTTTAGAGCATAAATTACGAGACTGAAACACCCGAATGCCTCAATAAAAAAGCATAAACAGTGATGGGACAAAAAGGACTAGGGTTCAGGGAATTACGAAGCTCTGGAACTTTAGAAAGAAAATCAAATGGGTGAAGGAAAACGGAAAAACCAGACATCTATCCTGCAAAAGATGCAGATCATCGGGGAAGATGGCGACGAAAGCAAGGAGTAAAACCCTAGAGAGCCAGCTGGTGATCGAAAAAAAAAGTATTTTTACGATGATCAGGCCATGGAGTTCGATGGAAAGTCAAATGCATCTAGATCCAACTTGAATTCAGGCAACATTTGACAACCGGCGAGTAGGATCCTTGGGCCGCAGCAGGATCATTCGGATCAAACGGTAAAAGAACACAAGAAGAAAGCAATCACAGAGCTTGCATTCGCTTCGAGAAGAAGGAACCTCGAGGATTAAATGAAAGACAGCGAAATTAACCATGAAAGTGTTGAGGAACAGCGGCATTAGACGGGGATACGAGGCCTGGCCGCTATATGATTCTTGAGAAAAAGCTCGCATTTCAGAGTCAGAAGCCAACTCCTGCAACGACCCGAGAGAGAGAGAGAGAGAGTACCCGCTCGGCAACAGGAAAGACGGTGTCGGCCGCCGCCGAGGCGCTGATTGATGGCCCGGCAATGCGGCCGTTAAGACCGCCGCCGCCTCCCCCACCGGCATTTCCAGCCATGGCGCTGCGCCCTCCGCCAGCGTTCCAATCCCGGGCAGCCTCGCCAGATCCGTCTCCTCCGGGGGCGGTAAGAACCGATACCAGGTAGGACCAGACAACAGGCTCCAACAAATGCACGAATCTGACTCCTCCCTGCTTCGCCCCTCTGTTCCCCGGCGCAGGCAGGCCTCTCCCGCACGCCGCCAATTCCGCCTCCGATCTCCCCCCCCCCCCACCTTCTGCCTCAGGGGCGCTGGGTCGCCTTGCTCTCTGGACCACCCGCCGCCGCTTCCAACTTTCCTAGCGCTGAGCACCCACTCGCCCTCTCTCACTCCGTCGCCGGCACGGCGCCCGCCCACAGAGCCGCCTCTGCGCGCGCTCACGCTCGACCCAGCAGCAGCAAGACCACCCCCGCCGCCCGCAGCAGCAGTACGTGGCCGCCTTTAATAGTAGCGCCGTGATCCGGCGAGCCTCTCCGCCTTCTGATCCTGCGCTCCTGCCTTCGACTTTGCTGACGAACTCATCGGCCTTCTACGAGCCCGTGCCAATCGGAAGCCCCTGTGGCGGACCGAGCTTTGAAACACGGACAGGAGCTCGCGTTGACCCACGGTCCACGTTGACTCTCTCTGATGATGACCGAACTGATGGTTGATGCTACCTCGAAGTCAAGATAATTCCGGTTCTAACCAGGAGAGAATCTCCATACCTTGATCTGTGTCGTAGTCAAAAAGGTGCCACCTTTTTTTTTACTGGTTCTTCGGACAAATTAGTTAAGGTTAAGATCGAACCGGACCGAGCTGGCCGAGAAAGAGACAACGTTAATGTTCCCTTTTAAGGAAAGCTTACTCTAACGGCTCCTAGGGATAAATCATAAATCCCTCCATTTTAAGGAAACAACTGTGATACTAGTTTACGATCTAGTCATGCATGGACGGCAATTTCAGTAGGGAGATGTTCTTTGGGATAATCTTAAAGTTCACCTGATTTCATTCCCATTTGTTCTACCCTTACTCAATGGGGGTGTTTGGTTAGAGTATCAAAAATAATACTACATTAATATTAATATTGATATTTCTAAAAATTAGAGTATCAATATCAAAATTGATACGAGTGAACACTCTTGTATTATATTACATATTTTGGTTTGTACTATAAATTTTAAAATTAATATTATTAGTTAAATATTTTTAAATGATTACTATCAATATTAATTTTAAAATTGATAGTTATAAAAATGTTTGATAATGTTACCAAACAGGGTCTAAAACTTAAAGAGGTAATATGAATATTCCAACTCTGGGGTACATCATGTGTATTGCCCAAATTATCCCTCAAATTCTGAAAAGGGCAAGACAAATGGAAAGAAAAAAAAAACAGCCAGCTAGCCCAGCAGTGGTACTTTACACCCAGTTATCTTGTTGGGCATTCAAGCAAGATTGTTAGAAAGCACTTGATGGCACACTGATCTCAGTTTGATGGGTCAACCTCAGCAAGAACATTTTACATGCTTGCTATTCGTTTCTCCATTTTAAGTCATGAAAAGAGTACCCTGATCTCTAACTAGAAATACAAATATCAGTTCAAGGTGAACTACCTATCAGTTTGATTTCTGTTTTGAATATCCTTCAAACCAAACTGCTAAGCCAAAAAAAAAAAAACTGAAGCAGATTTGATATTTATTTTAACTCAGGCGTACCTGTTAACAATAAATTTGAATGTATTTTCATGCAAAAATAGGTATTTGACAGTTCTTGAGATAGAATCAACCATATATAGATAAACATATATATACTCTATCTTAATAAAACATGATTCAAATCAAGCCTAATACAACGATCATATATAAATATTAAAAATCAATAATAGTTTGAGCCGAACTCAACCAAATCGATTTGATTCGATTCAGAAAGATATGTATATATATATATGTTTGGGTTAGTTTGGTTGAAAAAAATCCTTAAAAATCTAACCAAATAACAGCCACTATGCATATAGGGGTGCAAACGAACTAATACACTCGACAAGTAGCTCGAAGCTCGGCTCGATAAAAACTCGACTCGGCTCGTTTATTATGTTAAATAAACAAACTTGAACAAAAAATAAAGCTCAACTCATTAAACGAGTCGAGCTTGAACAGACTCCTGCTTGGCTCGATAAGCTCGCAAGCATCTTGACTAAATATTATATTATATATTTATTTTTAAAAATTAAATTTTAAGTATTAATATTTATATATTGTCACTTAAATATATTAAATAATTCGAAATTTGAGTTTAAACTTAGATTGAGTTTCATAAATAAGTTAAATCTAAAGTTTCACAGATGACTTTTCATTGATTTTGGGTTTATAAAAGAGTTTGTGTATAGCTTGAGTTTGAATATGAATCGAATTTTAGTCTAACTACTACTCGAGTTCGAGCTCGACTCGACTCGATTAATAAACGAATCAAACTTGAACAAGGGTTTCAGGTACTCGTTAAAACTCGAACTCGTGTAAAATAAACGAGTCGAGTTTGCACCCCTACGTGCATACAAAGAAATGAATAAAATTCACATTCAATTCATGTGTCCTGCCTTCTTGGGAGAGGGGCGTCCGCATCCATTTATTATTATGGGCGGGCCTGCCGGGCGCGTCCACTTCAGGGCTTCACGGGGGTGGGCGGCGGCCGGCGGCCGGCGGGCGGTGGTGGGTTATCAGACTTTGAAGACGGCTCATGGAGCTCACGTGCCGCCTCCTCCTCCTCCCCCGATCTCGCCACCTCCGCCATGCCCTGCCGCCGCCGCCGGCTGCCGGCCGCCGTGGGGCCGGAGCGGATCGAATACAGTAACGAGCATGCTTATCAATGCTCTCTCTCTCTCTCTTTCTCTCTACCGTCTCCCGGCATTTATTCATGCACGCAGCGTCCGCCTGTGCGCGCGTGACAGACCTGCTTGAACCTTCTCGCCGGCGGCGCCGCCGCCGGCACCTTTGCCGCTGGCCGTGCGCCGCAAGGAAGGGGGAGGGCAGCCGCAGCAGAAGAATAAACCCCTACCCCTCTCTCTCTCTCTCTCTCTCACGCCCCCATGCTCATTAATGTCCGGCCGCCGCCCTCGAACGTGATCATCTGGGCTCCTCCCGGGCGGGGCCGCCGCGAGGGGAGGGGGGCGGCGGCCGACCGACCAGGGCCTGCTGCTCGTATGAAGGCGAGACCGAGCGCCGTCCCCCGGGGATATTCCGTTTTATGACGAAATAAGATAAGAACGAAGAACAGAGATAGCGTAGCTATTATGTTTCTCATCTTTGATATGCTTAAAAAAAAGGAAGAAATAAAGAGTTTTGCTCCTTTTTTTAAAAAAAAGAAATTCCTTCGTCTTCGTCTCTCTCTCCTATCATTATTAATTTTGAAATTAATATTGATATAGATTAACAAGAGATGTTTTATTAATAATATTAGTTTTAAATTTTTGGTATAAATAATAAATGTCATGTAATACAAATGCCTGACGGTGTCAATTTTAATATTTATATTGTATGTAATATCAAAAATAATATTATATCAATTTTTTCATCTTCATTTTAAACAAGCTTCATTTACATTATATTATGAGACGACGTTATCATTATTAATTTTAAAGTTAGTATTTAAATAAATTATCAAAATTTACAGTATAAATAAAATATGTTATACAATAAAAATATTTGTCTGTATCAATTTTGATATTGATGTTTCATGTCATGTTTGGAACCATATCAAAACAGATAAAATGGTCACTTGTATTACATGGTTTTGGAGTGAGAATTTCAATATCGATAGTTGATGACCTATATTAATATGTTCTGACTGATTTTGATCCGTTTAATGCTTTCCGTCCTTGGCTTAAATCAAATATGCTTATCAGCATTTTAAGCTGTTAATTTGCATGATCTACTCCGAGAGAGACACCCATTTATATACTAATATTTTAAACAGGTTTAGTCAATACACTACTAGCATCTGTTAGTCAATTTTCATAGATATATAAGAGTCAAAATAATAAACTTTGACTTGCGTACATGGTGCCATATGATTAGGTGAAAGCCCTTCCATTCAGTAATGTTGCCTTGCCAAAAGTACCTCGTTCTAATCCTCTCCAACTTGCAACAGATGCCGGTTGACCGTGGGTCGACTGGCACCGTCCTCCGCTCACAGCAACGGAGGTGTGGGTTCGAAGGGCGCCGATGCCCGCCACCCCCCCGGGGGGGTGGTCTCTGATGGGGTTCGAGTTGGGGCTCGAACCCTCGCTGCGTGTAGGAGCAGCGCGTCTGTGGGCCATCCGAGCCGGTGAACAAAAAAAAACTTGCAACAGATACCTTTTAGAGTATGTACTTTGGGGTAGAAAAGAAAGAGAGAGGAATAATTTGCAATACAGACATGGATATATATAACACCAATCTATCACTCGATGGCTTCTCCTTGAGATTTAATCAAAATTTTGGCACCTAATTAAACACAACCCAGTGGCAACTTTTCAAACAATCTAAGGGGGTGTTTGGTTGCATGATAATGGAGATTTTTATTTTAATTTTTAAAAATGGTAAGAAAACTTGTTAAAAGAGATGTTTGGTAACCATGACAATTTTATGTTTTGAAAGTGATTTTCTTCTTAAACAAAAAAAGAGAGTCTCATCTCTTTCTTTTTTCTTGTGGTCCCCCACTTTGTTTGGTCATATATGGTAGTTACTATTTTTTGTTATCACATCCCTCCAAACATGATAATTTTATGTCATGAGTTGGTTCATTTTTTATTTTAATGTAATTTTTCATCATGAAAATGTACAAAAAAGTATCATGCAACCAAACACCCCATAAGAGTGTACTCTAATTAGGGTTTTTAATGAGTACGCATGCGTGCAGAGAATAGTCATACCAAACCGACAGGGAACCACTTGTTTGGAAGTCTTTAAAACCAAATCATGCCGGACCAAACCAATTATTGTTCGAATTTAAATATAATAAAATATTACTATATAATTAATAAAATTATTTTTACATAATTCCATAATATAATAATTTATAACAAAAAATATATCCGTGTAAATAATTGATTGATTTTATTATTTAATAATTTTTTGTCTCAGATTGAACCAAACCAAATTGAACCGAAATTGAATAGAGTTCAATTTAATTCAATTCTAAAAACATAACCCAAAATTAAATCAAGCCGAACTGTGCATGGCCTTAGCTAAGTATATTGTGCTTATCCCCTAGAGGCCGGAAGGGGGCAAGTGACATGGGTGATTTCCATCAATCAACCTTTTCAATGCGATATGCAAATCTTCCCCAAGTTCTAGTAGACAGATCACATTCTCAGTCTGTGAAATTCCAAAAACGCACGTGCGGTAAGGAGACCCAGGTCCAGGCTATGATAAAGGCATTGGACTATCCTCCGGTGGCCAATATGGGATAAAACCCTTTAACACTCCCCCTCTCGGCCAGCCACCACCGTCAGAGCCACGATAGGAATACACGGGGCAGGGCCGAGCGAAAATAGGAGCAAATCCACCGGAGGACAGAGCCTACAGCCTGACCAGCTCTGATACCATGTGAAATTTCAAAAACGCACGTGCGCTAAGGAGACCCAGGTCCAGGCTATGATAAATGCATTAGACTATCCTCCGGTGGCCAATATGGGATAATACCCCTCAACACTCCCCCTTTCGGCCAGCCACCACCGTCAGAGCCACGGTAGGAATACACGGGGCATGGCCGAGCGAAAATATGAGCAAATCCACCGGAGGACAGAGCCTAAGCCCACCTGCTCTGATACCATGTGAAATTCCAAAAACGCACGTGCGCTTAGGAGACCCAGGTCCAGGCTATGATAAAGGCATTGGACTATCCTCCGGGGGCCAATATGGGATAAAACCCTTCAACACTCCCCCTCTCGGCCAGCCACCACCGTCAGAGCCATGATAGGAATACACGGGGCAGGGCCGAGCGAAAATAGGAGCAAATCCACCGGAGGACAGAGCCCACAGCCTGACCAGCTCTGATACCATGTGAAATTCCAAAAACGCACGTGCTCTAAGGAGACCCAGGTCCAGGCTATGATAAAGGCATTAGACTATCCTCCGGTGGCCAATATGGGATAATACCCTTCAACACAGTCATCCATGAGCTGATCGAGATCAGTCGCATGGTTATCAACAACTTTATGGCGGTATAGGTTATTCATGATCATATGAAAATAAAGAAAAATGGGTACTCATCATTTGAAAAGGTCTATGACAAAACGTCTATGGCAAATATTAATGAAAAAACTATCTACTGAAGGTATTAAATCTGATGGGCTTCAAGAAGCTTGGCTGGAATGGATCAAAGAATGACAGATCTTATGGGGACCCTCTTTCTTGTTCACCTTGAGAGGTTTTGGCAAAATCTCTTTGGAAGATAGCTTCTCATCCTTGTGATGGCTTCTCTCTCTTCTCTTTTTGTGGTCCTTGGAGCTTTCTTTCCTTGGGTGCCTCTTCTTTAGAAGATTGCCTCTTGCCTCTTGGAGACTTCTCTCCTTCACCTTGGGATATATGGACGCTCCTTAGGCTCTAGCTTACACTGCATACTTTTTAATGCTTTTAACTGCGAGTCCTGGGCTCCATTTATAAGGAGGTGAAGGGGTATTTTGGTCCAATAATGAGCTTCATGGCCTCGCAGGGCTCCGAGTGTGGAGACTTTGAATGAAGGGTTCCTTTCTAATGGTGGAACCTCCCACCGATTCCTTTCAAACAGTGGGAAACTACCACCATTTGCAGCAAGTTGGTGGGATCTTTTCTTCCCCTCTACATGTTTGTTTTTTTAATCCTTTTGTATTTTCAACTCATTTATTCTCTTTTATTTTCATCGCGTTATATCAATCAACTTTTCATTGATTTTAAGTTTCTATTTTTCCTTCTTTGTCATCTTTTAATAATTCATCTTCGTTCCATTCATTTTATTTCTCATATATTCAACTTGTCAGACACTTCTTCGTTTATTTATTTATTGTTTGTTGTTGTGCTTTTGTTTTTTATATTTCTGTTGTTTCATTTTGTCATCATCAATATTAGTTTTTCAAAATAAAGTGTTCCTAAAATGAGAATAAATCTTAAAGATGGATAAATGATGATCATACTAGACTAAATAGAAGAAATAGAGATCGAGATGATTTTGACACATTAAACATAGATTTAAGGAACCTCTAGTTAAAAATAGAAAAGATCAAAACAATAGAAACAAAATTTATAATTTAAGGAACATATGCTTTTATAATTGGTTTTTCAAAAAAGTTTTTTGATGATTATTACCATTTTTTAATAATTCTTGTCAAAAAATAAATCATTTATATGCTGATTAAATTAAATATTTTTTATCACTTATTAAAAATTAAATATGAATTTAAGAGTTTAAATTTTCAAGTTAAACTAAATCAAACATCAGCTTATCTTTTATCAAAACTAGTTTTAAAATATTTAATTTTATAATTTATTTAAAACATATATATTTATATCAATATTTAATAAATTATTATACATATCAATAATTTTATATTTGGTTTATGATTTAAATTATACACTGATAATATATTCTATTGACATATATATTACAGTATATACACTTGATGCCGAGTTATTTTATAAGATCTTAATTTAGGTATCTTATCAAACGATATTAATCATTTATACCTTAATCAAATTAAGTATTTGTTTACCACTCATTGAGCGGTTAGACATGAAATTAAGTTTAAAATTTCAGAGTAAACCAAATCAAACGTCACCCTAGTACATTTGTATTTTAATAACATCACTAAAACATTTAACTTTATTTGAGGTGTCGTTCTTCACAGAAGTTGTGATATTCTAACACTGAGTATGATAATTCTATACAAAGTTATAAATTTTATAATGTTAAATAGCTAAATTTACTCAAAAACGTCAGGGTTTTCTTTGCTAAACGCCTAATAATGAAGGAGTCACTGAAGTCTATTTTATATCTTTGGAATCTGTTAACCTGTCTCTTTAACTTTTATAAAAACATGTGAACATTTATTTTTCAGCTGTCATTTTGCAAAAAACAAGTTAGTTATGTTGTAGTGCGACGGAATCTAATATATTTAGAGAAGATAGTATATCTCATATAAAGATTAATATGAAATTATATAATAAATACTTCATTATATATAAAATTATATATTAATCATTTTTTCTATTGTCGGAGTTTGATAATCATTACAAAGTTGAATTTTTTATAGAACACTCTTTCTTGAATAAAGAAATAAATGGACCCTTTTTTTGTCCCCGGATCACCTTCTTAGTTATATATGGTCCTCACTCTTTTTGTTATCACATCTCATCCAACATGATACTTTTATGTCTATGGTTAACTTAAATTTTATGTTAATATAAAATTTATCATGAAAGTTTATAATTTTTTTTTGTGCAACCAAACGCCCTATCAGCACTTGGCAGTTCCATTTAATAATGTTCTTCTATATCATGGTGCCCTAATGAGCTCACTCTTTCACTATACATGGTATTATTTCTAGTGTCTCTGCACATTGCAATAATAAAATGGTCTGCCATGTGTATGCTGCCCTAATGGCGGGGCTCGAACCTCCGCTGCCCACGGTGTAACGGGCATCGTGGCCAATAGGCCACAACGTGAACAAAAAATATATATAATGACATACAAAGTTTATATCTTATTTGTCTTTATGTTATACTTCGCATTTCTATCTTCTCCCTTAACTTTTTTTTTTCAAAACTCTTTTTTTTGAAGGATTACAAAAGAATAAATAAACTTGCGTGGTCACAAGACCATGTAAGTGAGGGAGGGTCTTTTTCTTTCTTTACCATGTATCTTATCTAATGAGTCCATTTCTAGAGCCCTTACTGCCTGTTTGGCACCCAAATTTTTTGGGGATAAACCAGGTTTATCTCCTAAAATTTGGGAATAAATCTGGTTTATCCCCAAGTTATCCTCATACCGAATATGCCCTTAGAGTGCCCCCCCCCCAAAAAAAAATAGTTTTAAATAAATTACAGATAAATCATCTGAATAGAATATGTTACAATCTGGAAGGTGTTTAAGTTGCTAATACATGACAGAAGAGAAAAATGTTTAATTGACAGAATAAAACATAGAGGCTTCTGCAAAATTTGGTAAAATTAGAAATATGTTTTGACCACAATGTCCTGTGAGAGTCCTTTCTACCATATATTTTAAGTTTCAAACGCATGCTCGACTTCTTTTCTTTTTTTAATCCCGGAAGAATGTTCTCATATTTCTCTTGTTATACATAAAAGTTATATAACTAACTTTCTTACATATTTTTTTAGAATTAGCAAAGCAAAATTAATATATTTTCATAATTAATAATTAAGTTATATGAGAACCATAATTTATTACACAATTGTTGTTGATTTTTCCAAGTTATTTATAGAAGTAAAGCATCTAGATGCAATCCTTGTAAGGTAAATTATTTTGAATAAAATATATTTCTTTTATACGAAAGCAACATCTAAATTCTTAAACAAATGCTAAAAAAATTGATAATAAGTAAACATTTTAAAAATAAAAAATTGAAAATAAAGAATAAGTATTTAGAATATTGGAACTCTTGCTAATTTTTTTTTGAAACTTGTTGATAGTATGGAAATGAGAAAAATTAATATTATGTGTATCTAAGAAATCAAGTGGATAGAAGAGGAATGCAAAGAAGGATGAAACACACGTTATAAACTATGGTATATAAAAAAATGGGGTAAGTGTCATTGTTGATAAAGTATTAAAGGATGCAATTATTTCAACAAAAATAGTAGAAGATATGATTATTATGATAAAAATGATTGTATAAAGAGAGATAATTAATATAGTTAATGTATTTGCTCTATAAATTAGTTTAAGTAATGAGATTAAGAAAAAATTAGAAGATATGGATGACTTTATGCAAAGTATAGCAAATGAATAAAATATATTTATTAGAGAAAATATCAATAGACATGTTGAAAATAAATATCATGAATATGAACAAAGTTCGTAGAGGTTTTGGAAATAAAAATTTAAATGAAGAACAAAAAATATTTTGAAATTTTCTATAGCTTATGATTTTATTCTAACGAATACTTATTTTTATTAAAAAATATAATCTAATAACATTTTAAAGTGAACAAAATAAAGTCAAATTAACTTCATTCTTACAAAAAAAAGTATACTCATATTATTTATAAGGGTTGTAAAACTCTTCCCAGTGTAACTTCAACAAACCTACCTAGGATAGCGATTTTAGAAGTTAAGATTAAAACACAAACAAACACATTTAAAAACTTTCTTCTAAAATAAAATGTTGAGAGTTAAAAGGGATAAAATAAAAAATATTTAAGAATGAGTTTCCTAAGATAAGTGATTGGAAGTTAGATATAGATATTGTGGATGAACACAACTATAAAAGATTGAAAAGATTGTTAAAAAAGCATTTGAAGAGTTTAAAAGACATGATCTACCTAAAAAAAACTTGGTGGTGGAATGAAAAAGTGTAAAAGGTAATAAAATTAAAAGTTATTGTTATAAAAATTTGCCAGAGTATGATATCAATGAATCTTATAAACACTAATAGCGAAAAAAGAAAAAAAAAGGTTAAACAAAAAAAAGATGACATTTTTAAGCATATGAATGAGAAATTTGAAATTAAGGAAAGTGAAAAAATATTTATAGGTTAGCAAGGATGAAAGAGAAGGTCTCAAGATTTTAACCAAGTCAAATACATCAATGATAAAAAACGAAAAGTTTTGATAAAAAATGGTGATATCTAAGAAGGATGGAAAAATAATTGATATATTTTTAATGACAACTTTATTAAAGGCATATAGGACAATGAGAATGTGACAAAGTTTAATTTGAATTATATTAGGAGAATTCAAAATTTGGAAGTTAAAGAAACATTTAAATTGATAAAAACAAGTATGTCATGCGATCAAGATAGAATTCTTATTAAAGTGTGGGCATATTTGAAAGATTTAGTGGAATGATTAACTCAACTTTTTAACAAATTTCTAATATTGAAAAGAATGTTGAATGAATATAAAAAGAGTTACATTATACCTATTAAAAAAAGAAAATATACACAATTGTGCAAACTATAGAGGGATTAGAGTCATGAATCATAATATGAAATTATGAAAAAAAAGAAAAGAGTTATTGAGCGGAATTAGAGAATTGTATAAATATTTAAGCTAACTAATTTGGATTTATACTTGGTTGGTATACAATTGAAGATATTTTTCTTATTATAAGTTGGTTAGAGAAATATTGACACACGAAGAAATATTTACATATGGTGTTTATTGATTCAGGAAATAGAGTTCAAAGAGAAGTTTGTGGTAGGTGTTAGAACAAAAGATGGTATATGTTGAGTATATATAAATGATAACAGACATACGATGAAGTAACGTGTATGTACAATTGGAGAAGAAATAAGAGATTCTCCTATTTTAATTAGCATACATCAAGGGTCTACATGAATTCTTTATATATTTGCATTAGTTATGAATGAATTAACAAAGATTACACAATATAATATACCTTGGTGCATGTTATTTGTAGACTATATCGTATTGATAGATGAAGCATAATAAAGAGTAAATAGGAAGTTAAATTTGTGAAAAAATACTTTAAAAATTAAGGTTTCAAGAGAAGTCGAACTAAATAGAATATATGTATTATAAATTTAATAAAAACTAAGCAGAATAGGTGATAATGTCAGTTTATATTGGGATACTATTATTTCAAAGAACCAATTTCAAGTATCTTGGTACAATTATTTAAAAAGATAGAAAATGTGACGAAGATGTTAATTATATGATTAAAAATATGTTAGATAAAATGGAGATTAACCACAAGGGTTCCATGCGATCCAATGATTTCATTAAAGTCGAAAGAACAATTTTATTGTATAAGTACACAACTTATAATGTTGTATAATAGTGAATATTAAACAATAAAAAGAAAACATACTTATAAAAATGAGAATGCTAAAATTGATGAGTGTTATTTTAAATTAGACAGAGTCAGAAATAAATATATCAGAGAAAAATATTTAAGAAGAGCAACAATTATAGATGCATTGAAATAAGAGAGATTAAGATAATTTGGATACATTGAACATATATCTAAAAAAGGTCTCATTAACACGAATAGAAAATATTAAAATGACAAAAACTAGAAAAAAGATACGATAATTTAGAGAATGATGATTCATATAGTTTATATGATTTAAATATCTATAAATAAGTATTTCAAAATCAACATGAATGTACAAAGGGAGTCTATATGATCCACCATGGTAACTTGAGACTAAGTTTATACAAAGAAAAATGCAACTAACAGCTTTGGCTACCTCTTGCCGCCCAACTGCTCAAGGCCGACGGATCATCTCTTAGTTTTTTTTCTTCTTCTTATTAATATAATAATAATAATACTAATACTAATTATTATTATTATTTTTATATCTCCCGTTCAATGCTCGCCGAACCGTAACGTCAATATTTCACATCATCGTCGTTCAGCCGTTCAGGCAGGCGAGGGGCACAGAGAGTCCGGCCGTGTCACCGTGATCGATCTCAGGCGCCCCTCCCGCATCAGCCGTGGAAGAGGAGGGGAGGGAACGCCTCTACTTCTTGGATTAGGGTTTTGGGAACTCGCCGGCACCAGGAGGTCGGAACAGGTGGTGATTGGTGCCCTAAGCGGCATTAGCAGGGCACGAGGCCGGGAAGCTAGGCGTGGAGAGGCGTAGGATGTCTCCGCAGGGCAGCGGCGCGGGAAGCGGCGGCGGAGGGGGAAAACTGATGCCCAACTTGGATCAGAGCAGCACCAAGGTGCTCAACCTCACCGTCCTTCAGCGGATCGACCCCTTTGTCGAGGAGATTCTCATCACCGCCGCGCACGTCACTCTTTACGAGTTTAACATCGATCTTAATCAGTGGGTACGATTCAATTGATGCTGATTTCGTCGTCCGGCCACCCTTCCGACCTCTAGTCCCCATTCCCCCTTTCCAACCATTGGACTCCTGCTGACGCTAATTCCGTCCATCCGATCCGTGCAGAGTCGCAAGGACGTCGAGGGATCCCTGTTTGTGGTCAAGAGGTGATTGTTTTATTTATTGCTTACAATGCATGTAGATCATTATTTCGAATAGTTGATCCTTAGAAAATGCGCACTTTTACGTCTCTTTCCCTCCCTTGTCCAAGCTTATGCTTCCATTTCATTACATCGTTCGGTGTTCCAGCTTGCATATTTAATTTTGCGGCTGTAGGGATCTCTATGGGACATTCCGATGCCTTTTCTATGTCCAACAACTTCATTATTACAATCTCTTTTGCGGATCTGAACTCGGTGGTGTTTCCCTCGCTCATGGACATTCAAGGGGACATAAATACTTACACGGAGAGAGGGCTCGGCTCTTTTTGAGTATATTCATATGGGTTCGGTTTTGAGGGCTTCATCTCTTCATACTCGTACATTACCTTTGGAATTTTCTTTTATAATATGCATCGTATCAACAATCGTTTCAGGGAAAACAACGTTACTTTTAATACTAGATTTTGGCATAATTGTTTAGTGTTCTGTGCATTTTGGCCACAATCCATTCTCCTGCTACATTATGCTTAACTGTCACCTCGTCCAAAGTTTTGCTGATTTTAGTAAGGCTCTTGTTAACAATGAGAGTTAATGTTATACTTGCAGGAATACTCAACCCCGATTTCAGTTCATTGTGATGAACAGGCGGAATACAGGTGTTATACTGCACTCACGTAGTACCTTTTCTTCTGTTTTTAAGTTACCACAGCAGTGGAACATATCTCACATTGCCAACATAAAATGGCTGCCTTTGTTTTGGTTGTAGTTCAAAATATTACCTATATTGATAGCATACAAGCCTGACACGATAGATGAATTTTGGCCCATATGGATGCTTTGACGTAGATTAGAAGCTCATTTCCTTTTTTTTACTAATGTGTCCTCTTATATTAATCTTTGATCATTGAAGGAGAGATGATGGTGGAATGAAGAAGTGCAAAAGGTGGTATAGAATAAGAGGCTGGTATAGAAGATTGTCTGAAGCTTATAAACAATCTAAGAATCCAGGATAGCAAAAACTGAAGCAAAAAAGCCGTTAGAGGAGCAAGTTATGAGACTTCCAAACATATGCATGAGAAACTTGGAATTAAATTAGAAGGAAATAGATATTTTTAGATTAACAAGAATGGGAGAATATCTTAGGATCTAGGTCAAGTTTATTTATCAAGGATTTGCTTTTCTGGAAACATAGAAAGCATAAGAGGACATAACAATGTTTTATGACTTATATTAAGAGGATTAAATTTTCACAACTTAAGGAGGTGTTGAAAATAGAAAATAGAGCAGACACGTTGCTTGGATAGAATTCCTTCTGAAGTATGAACTATTTGGATGATTTAAGGGGGGATATTTGACTCGACTTTAAAACAAAAGTTCTTTAAGAAAACACCGAATGAATGAAAGAAATGCACCATTATACTATTATTTAATAAAAAATATATATACAAAATTACTCAAATTACAGAGTAATTAGATTCATGGGTCATTCTAAGAAATTACATGATAGAGTCATTGAGTGCCTCTTATGGTTATCAAGGATGGTAAGATTGGGATCTAAGACCGGATCCACTAGTGTCAATTCCTATTTGATCCAGATCGGATGGAGAATTAGTTGATTCCAAGGGAGAAAAATCAATGTGGAAATGACTTAGATCGGTTCTTCAATAAACAAAAAAAAATGTAAGAAAAACTTATATGCATTTCTAAGGGCATCTAGTGGTGGGCATGGAAGGCACAATGACTTTAAGTTATCAAGATCTTAGGATATCAAGACGATCTTTAGATCCAAGTCACTGGATCCAACTCCAATGGACACAGTACGCAGGCGGGGAAGATGCCGCTGTGTCGCCGCCTATGTCGGTGATTGATTCCATCAAGAGCTGTCGGAACTAGTTGATTTGAGCTGAATCAATCTCGTCCATGGCTGATTCCGGCAGAAATCCAGGGGGGGGATCTTGAGTTCTCCCCTAAATTGGATCAGCTATGCCGATTCTGATTCGGATTGGCATATGCCAGCCTAATTTAAGAGGAAACTCCAATTTACTCCGGATTCCACCCAAATTGGTTGGATTGACCAAATTAGTCATAGATAAGACCTTTCTGTCTGAATCAAATGATTATGACCCAATTTTTTTCAACTCGCTAGAATTGACTGCCTCAAAAGGCAGCAGCACTGCAGGCAGATGAACCCGATATTGGGTGGGAAAGATGCTATGGTAGCACCCTGTAGTGGTGCCGGTGCCGGTGCCGGATCTGACCCCAAAAGGGTCGGATTGAATCAAATCCCCTTATGAATGAATACACAATGTTTTTTATGTTTTTATTTTTTAATTTTTTTGAAGAACTCATGGGTCAATTTTAGATTAAATTTTTTTCTTTGGAATCGGTTGATTATGTCAATTCAATCTAGATTGGATTGGAATTGGCACAAACCAATCCGATCTCTGATTTTGATCTTGCTATCCTTTCTTACGAGATATTATAACCATTTTGGTCAATTAGTTTGGATTTATGCTTGGTTGGTTTAAAATGAAGTTATGTTTTTTATTTGAAACATGATGGAGAAATATCAAAATATGAAGATATATTTATATATTATATGATAAAGTTTCAAGTGATGTTGTGGTAGATGTTAGAGTGAAAGATGTCTATTAAGTATATGCAAGTGATAAAAGATATGTATGCACCAAATGTAGGAAAAACAAGAGGTCTTTTTATTTTAATTGGTTCATATCAATAATCTGCAATAAGTTCATACTTTTTCTATTGATTATAGATGGATTGACAAAGAATATATAAGATGACCTACCATAGTACATGATGTTTGCAGAAGATGTATATTGATAGATGAGACACAAGAAGGTAATAAGAAGTTAAAACTTTGGAAGAACACTTGTTTAGAGGTTTCAAAATAAGTACAACGAAAATAAAACATACATATAGAAATTTAGTGAAAATTAAAGAGAAGATATGAGAGTTAGTTTAGATAGAATATTATAATCTTAAGGTAATGAATGAATTGGAGATTGGCTATCTAGACTTTATGTTGTCATCATAGTTGTCAAGGTGTCCACCTAGGCGTCAGGCAGCAAGGCGCTCTTCTACCAGCACCTTGCTAGGACGCCTTTTGGGTAGTTCAAATGGCAATTACTTAGGCATCCCAGGTATTTATATATAATAAAAAAATTCCATTCAGGGGGCTTTGCCCCCTTGACCCTCGCGACCTAATAGCGCAGGTAAATTTGCAATTCTTGAATGTCCATTTATGATAGTGTAGGCATATTAATTATAAATATATATAAGATTTATAATTATAAATATATGTTATATATTTAAAATTTATAAATATTTATGTTAACTCTTCTCTCTCTCTCTCACACACACATTAAATTTATTAAAATTAATTATTTTTTAAAATAAATCTATACCGATGCATACATAATTACATAAATAAATTACATTTAAATGTACGAACACATAAACATACACATTCAATTATAACATGCAAATATAATTATATTTATGTATATATATTTGTATGTATGCATACAAATATAAATAATACTAATATCTAATTATATATATGATTGTGTATATGTATATACACGTATATACATGTATATATAAACGGCTAATGTTCCCATCTTAACTGTCTAGGCAACACCTAAGCGGCCGCCTTGTTGTCTAAGCGGAATTAACACTCTTCAACGCCTTGGGCGCCTTGTTACCTTGACAACTACTTGTCATAAGAGTTCACTAAAGTTCAAAGAAAAATTTTATCGTACAATTTTAAAACTTGTAGTGTTAATGATAGTGAGTGTTGTACAACGGAGGAAAAATATAGTTCCAAAATAAGAGTTGTTGAAATGAGAATGTTAAGATGTCATACTAGGTTAGAATCTGACAATCTGGAGAAGTGCTTCAATCTAAGAATCTGTCATAATCGGTCATTGGGTTGAAGATCAATAGGAACATTTGTGAATTTCTTGGGATCAATTCAACTGGTAACCAAAGGGAGCAATTGCAAGGCATCTTCAACAAGTCATGGGCGTCATTAGGGGTGTAAACGGAATCTGATATTCTGATATTCCGATTCGATTTCGATAAAAATTAACGGGTTTGGAACTTGTTTTTGTATCCTATAAGTTATCGGAATCGGAATCGGATATTCCGGTAGCTTATCGGAATCGGAATCGGAATCAGTTGGTTCCGTTTCCGTTAATCCGATTTCGATAAAAAAATAATTATATATAAATAAAATTAAATAAAACAAAGTTAAATAAATTATAATATATAATATATAAATTGATAAAATAATAAAAATAAAATTTTAAGAAGATTATATCAAAATTTATTAATTATATGTAAATTATTGACTCACTTTTGAATAAAAATTAATATTTAATATGCATTTCGGATTTTATCGGATTCGGTTCTGATTTCGATAACGGAATCGGAATCGGATCGAAATCGGAACATAGTGATTCCGAAATTATCGGAATCGGAATCGGAACCCCTTAACTTTTATCGGAATCGGAATCGGATTCTGGTGAATCCGCTACCGAATTCGACCCGTTTACAGCCCTAGGCGTCATAAAATACCTTGGGCATTCCTCTCTCCGATAAAGGTACTGAATTTAAAGATTGGGAGTGTTTTGTTGGAAAGTTTGAGATCAAGTCGCAAGTTTGGAAGAGCAACTATAGCAACAAAGGTCTTCATCTTATCAAGTGGTAACATGTATGTAGACTTACCGATGAAGGGGGTGTGTGCCTTGTCCCGTTGGAGGCTCTTAAAAATGCTTTACTTTCCAAGTGGTTATGGAAGTTGAATATCAATACCAACTCCCTTTGGCCTGTTATGGTTCGTGCTAAATATAACAATGGTGAGAATGGTTTATGGGTAAGATACTTTAGAGATAACCAGAATCTCTAGTATTTGGAAGGGTATATTGCATAATTGGGATTTCTTTTACTCTGTGCCTACTATTGAGGTGGGGGATGATAGAAGAACTTCCTTCTAGAAAGATCATTGGATCAGTCGTGCTCCGTTGGCTATTATGTTCCCTTCACTTTTTACTTTACGCAATAATCAGATTGTTAAAGTCAGTGAATTATGGTTAAATAGTTCTTTTCCTTTGGGAGGAACCTTAAGGACGAGGAGACTTGGCAACTTTCTGATTTGCTTGAGATTCTAGAGAAAGGAGAGTGTATTGCTACTAAACATGACAAATTAGTCTGGTTTTCCTGAAATAATTTTATATTCAACGTGAAATTGGCTCTGAGAACGTTATCTTTAGGTGGGGTAGATACTCATTGGTAGCATGCTGTGTAGAGGATCATGTACCCACCAAGATTAAGATTTTCTTGTGGAAGATTGCCAGAAAATGCCTACCCACTAGATGTCATTTGCATACTATTTTACCATCTATCTCTACCTTGTGTGTTTTTTTGTGGTTTAAAGATTTAGAGCATGGACCACCATTTTATTGAGTGTGGAATCATTGACTACTTATGGCAAACTCTTTTCAAATTCTGGAATGTTGCTGGATATGAAGCAGGATATTCTCTTTTTCCTACTTGATTTGTCAAGACTAAATCCTTGGCCATCTGATGCTATTACTTGGGAATTGATTCTCTCTACTACGTTGTGGTCTATTTGATGCACTAGGAATAACCGCATATTTGAAGATCAGTTTGTCAACCTGATGATGATTCTCTTCCAAATGCTGAACTATGTCAAGGATTGGTTGTTCGCACACTTAGGGCGATCCAAGGATATGGAGTTTTTCATGAATAAATTCAACTTGCTCAGAAAATTCTTCTTTTGACGTGTTTTTTTCTACTACTTCCTCAATAATAGAGGATAGCCAGCTTATTCTTTTTTGTTCATGCTCTTTTATTTTCCCTCTTTTTCTTATGTAATCATCCCGTGCGATATTTTTTACTCTTTTTAATTCAAAATTTGGTTCTCTAACCATTCAAAACAAGCAACTATTGTAGATAAATTGAAAAAAGAGAGAGATATATTTTGGACATATTAAATAAACTTAAAAAAGTTCCAATTAGAAAAAAAATGTAAAATAGCAAGGTAGTAAAAACGGAAAAAACTTGGTTGACCAAAATAATTTATATGCTTTAACTTTGAACTATCTTTGAAAAATATCTCAAAATCGATTTAAGCGGAGAAAGGGAATCCGTGTAGTCAATCTTAAATAATTTCAAATGCAAACTTAAACTTAAAGTCTTAGTCCCAAATGATTAGGGTTGACTACATGCATTCGTTTTTTCCATTTTCCATGGTCCTTCGCTAACTCCTCCGAGTCATATTGGGTTCACCTACGCCAAGTTGGCTTGGGCCTACCTATCTGCTTCTTTTGCACTGGCAACATTAGGACCTTGACTTGTCTGATAGGTGCTTCCAGAGGATGCCGCTTGATATGTCCAAACCAACAAAATCTTCCCTCTTTTATTATGTCCTCGATTCTTGCAACTCACTTTGTCCCCGATACACTCGTTTTTGATTATGTCTACTAGTGTGTGGGCACATATCCATCGAGTATCCATATTTCATCTACCCTCAATTTGGCAATATGTTTTTTCTTAGTTGTTCAAACTACCATAGAACATGATGGGTCTTATAGTTGTGCGATAGAATTTTATTTTCAATTTTAATTAGATTTTACTATCGTAGAGAATCCCCATCGCCTACCTCCACTTTAGCCATTCCACTTTATTCTTATGGTTGACATCTTCATGACATTCCTTATTCATATGTAAGATTGAACCTAGATATTTAAATTGGGTACCTGGTGTGAAGATTTTTCCGTTCAAGGTTACTTCTAATCTTTTCAATCCTTGGGGTTTCGCTAATTTTGAAGTATATATACTCTGTTTTCTTCCTACCAATTTTGAACCCCTTAATTTTTAACTCGCTTTTCCGTCGTTCAAGTTTTTTGTTAATACCTTCTCGAGTCTTGTCAATCAGAATAATATTGTTTGTGAATATCATACATCAAGGTAAACTTTCTTGTATATCTTTAGTTATTTCTTCCATGACCATGACAAAAAATATAGGCTTAGAGCGGATCCTTGTTGTAGCCCAACACCGGGAAGGCTCGTGATTCATCAGAAAAACTCCTTTACCTTTTTCTACTTAACCATCTTGCTTTGAATCTCATTATTAATGTCTTTATCATAGATCATTTTGATAATTGAACCATGATATTGAAAATGAATGCTCTATGTTTTTATCCATTTGATTTCCACTAAACTTACATTCCAAATATCCTACATTTCTACTTAGCTTTGATCCTTTAAGACTTCAAAATCTTTTAAGTTCTAAATTCCTATCAACTCCTTGTGTATCATTTCTCAACGATATTATATATAAGCATTATGCAATGTGAAATATTCCTTGTATATCCTTCATCAGATAATTGACAACTAATGTGGCAAAAAATAAGTTTACGGCAAAATAACATTCAGCTGAAATAGAAACATTGCTTATTTGATTTTTTTTACAAACAGGTCACTGAAATTATGCATATTTCCTCATATGTCTATGAAATTCTGACAATCTTTTTTAACTACTTGAAATTTTGATCTATTTTTATTAAGATCCCTACGTTTTAACTCTGTTAACTTTTACCGTTAAATAACGTAGATGTATTAAATTAGTAGGAGATAACCTTGGGATATCCAAAGCATGAGGGAGAATGTCTTGGACAATGTGATGGCGGGTAAGTAGATGGGTGGTCTTGTCATTGTTGGACTGAACCATCCTGATGTCCAGGGTGTGATGTTTGAGGTGTTTGGGCTTTTCCATGTTAGTATTGTGAACATATATCTTTTTCTTGGGACTTGTGGCAGGCTTGAGATGAAGACAAAGGCAGAGCGGCTGTGACAGTTCCCCTGTTGGTGATAGCAAGGCCTTTAATGGTGTTATGGCTGGGAGAAGAAGAATTGTTAGAAATGTAATGATCTGGATTCTTGAGCGGTTTGGTCAGGTATGGAAGATATCTAGGTCGGGATGGGTCAGAGGATATCTCTTGGTAAGCAAGGGGGATATGGAGAGATGGTATTTTCTGCTTGGTACTGAGGTCTTTGTCAGTGTTTGAGTCACCTTGGGCAGAGTAGAGGTTGGGATTTCCACCATCGTCAGAGCTGATGTCTTCTGGAGAATTGTTATGGAAGTATACTTTCTGAACTGTTGGGCTTAGCACTCTTATGGCATTGCAAGAGATTAACCACAAGAATTTCGGTTGAGATTGAAGATTGACCTTTGACATTGAGCCATCCTTCTTCTGCAAATTGAACTCCTCTTCATGTCATCTCTAAGGATAACTGATGTATGCTTACTAGCTTGGTAGTCTCATCTTCAATTAATTGAGAGTCTTTGGCAATAGCTTGTTCCATGCCCAAGGGAAGCACAAAAATGACAGTGTAGAAATTCTCTCATATGCATCATCAAACTTTTAACTTCTCTAGGACAGGTGAAGAATGATAACATTAGTAATTTAGTAGGGAAAGGTTTGAAAACATTAATTCTAGCTTTGCTTCAGGCAAGGAAAACCCACGTGTTGAGATGCTTCTAAAGAGGCTGATAAATTATTATCAATTGGCTGCCCACTCCATGACTGTTTTACAGTTCAACTACTCAATGGAATCCTCATAGATTCTAACCCAGAGATCACTGCGTCGGAGGCAGTACTTGGGGGGGGGTTGGTTTGTTTCATTCAACATATTGATAACCATTGTAAAACTATGGTTCGTTTCTGATGATTTTATTAACTTCTTCAGATGGGAGGGTCCTTACTAGGGCCCAGTTAAAGGTAAAGCAGGTTCAGGTTAATCCTGAAGGAAGCTCCAAGGGCCTGCGAGTTCCACATACGCTTGATCCACTCCATAGTTGTCAAGGCACCCGCCTAGGCGGCAAGGCGCCTTTCCAAGGGCGCCTTGCCAGGGTGCCTTGTCTGGGGCCAAAAAGGTGCCCAAGGCGCCCGCCAAGGCGCCCAAGGCGCCCAAGGCGCCAGCCTAGGCGCCCAAGGCGCCCAAGCAAGGCGCCTTGGGTATTTTTACATCATTAAAAAAAGTTTTTGAGGGATTTTTCTCCCTTGATACCCCTCACAAGGGACACTTATTTAATGATAGTTTCAATATATTAATATATTATATTATCACTTATACTATCATACATATTTAAGATTTATGATTATAAACATATATTATAAACTTAATCCGCGACTACTCTGCGCCTCCCCATTTAATAATATTATAACAATATTTTACCATCACTTATACTATTGCACATATATAAATTTTATAATCATAAATGAGTTATATACTTAAATTTTATAAATATTTATTTAACTTTCTTCTTTTTCACACACACATCATATTTACTTATGTGCATTGATAAAACACTCATATTCAATTATAACATAACAAATATAATTATATTTATGTTTTTTTTATATATAACAACCTCTCGACTCAGCCTTCCTTGAATACCGCCTTGACCGCCTAGGCAACGCCTAAGCGGCCGCCTTGTCGCCTAAGCGGAATCGGTACCCTTCAACGCCTTGGGCGCCTTGTCGCCTTGACAACTATGATCCACTCATGGAAACCTGCAGCCTGGTTTTGGAGAGGGGTGCGTACCATGATAACAAGCATCTAGAATCTTTTTCTATTTGGAAGGATTTACTGCTTCTGGAGCAAGGAGATAGCTTGTAGCTCTTCTTGATCCTTGGATGGCATCTTCTTGAAGCTGTTGTGGACTTCTTCTGCTGTCAGAGGTGTCAGGTTGGCTTACATAAGGAGTGAAATTAAGGAAGTTTAACCAGAGAATTGTCTTTTAAGGAAATGAGAAAGGGTAAAAAGGTGGACATCAATGGAACAGTGCATGTAGGTGTGAATTTCCCATGGTCTGAAGACCTGGAATGCCAGTACTGAAAGAATGATGGAGGAGGGGGGGTTGGGGAGATAATGGAAATCTTGTTGCCTCAGACCAGGGGGATGGTGTAATTGTTCCAGCTCCATGACCGAGGGACCGAGTTAAGTCCACACAGTTTTTGAGGTGCTCATTTGGTCTAGGATTCTCAGGTGTTCATTTTCCAAAATCAACTTCTCTTTAGCTACTAGCTTACTATCTTGACCTTCTTTTGTGCTGGGATAGAACTTGAAACTAAAAGGTAACATAAGAATTGGGTTGATGTTTCTTGCCATCTTATGGGCCATGTGGCTGGAAATAAATATTACATTTTTAGAAAGGAGGCAGCTACTCTAGAATCTGGATGGGGCTGCACATTTTGTTTTGGACAATCTTGGATTCCCCAAAGTGGTTTTGGCTTCTTGTTACTAGCACTTGCTGGAATTTTCTCTTTTTGATGCTTTTTGGGCAAATTACTTGTTGGATAATCCACCTTTTATATGGGCCATTTTCTGGTGATCTAGTTTTCCTTGTAATTTCTTAGTTATCAATGGACTTTTTTCATTTTCTTTTTCAAAAGAGATTTTGAATTTTATATTGATGTAGATGCATCTGTATTACTATTATTTCCAATCTGTTAGTGATAGCATAATTTTGGGCTATCGCTGATTAGCTCTCTTTTCATTTTTTAAAAACCAGAAAATCTTATTGAAGATCTCTTGGGGGATTTTGAATATGAAGTTCAAGTTCCGTACTTACTTTATAGAAATGCAGCTCAGGAAGTGAATGGTGTTTGGTTTTACAATTCTCATGAGTGTGAAGCTGTTGCAAATCTCTTTAGCAGGTAGAAACTCATACTTGGATTTTCATTGTGTATGGCAATACAACTTAAGAGCAAGATTATTATGTACATATTTTTTTAAAAATATGCTGCATATTTTTATCTTTTACAATGTGATGTATTTTGCTTCATTTCTGTTGCCGTAGTTATAGATTACTGATAGTTCTCCTGAAAGTAGCCATAATGTCGCGATTATTATCTTCACCTCATCGTCTAAGCCTTTTGTAGTTTAGTCACCTAAGGTTGGACATACCTTTAAGAATGTCTGTGTTACAAGGATTTCCACATTAGATTGTTGCATGTCATCTTAATTAAGTCCATCTTCTATTCAGACACTTAAATCATATGTACTTCTTTAATTCTTTACACTTTTTGTATATTCTAGGAATAATAGATGCACAAGCTACGCCCTTGGCCAGTATTAATACAAATTCTGCAATATGAATGTGCAAACACATTTTCTCCTTGAAAATGAAATTGCTAAGTGTTGAACATGTGCTTTAGTATTGTTTAAGAATCTGGTTTTTGCTATTTAAAAGTGTTCCTTTTACTGCCTATTCATAACTTTAAAAAAGCATCAGCACACCATGGAAGCAAGGTTTCTTATACATCAAAAGTTGCCTCTTCTCTTAAAGCAAAAGCATGGAAAAAGAAAACTGATGGTTAGCTGGTTATAGAGTTTTATACACACTTTGGCATTTTTAAATTCTATCAGAGAAGCTTCTCAAAAATGAGAAAAGGGCAAGTAATATATTGAAAATATTCCAAATTCAACAAGCAATTGTGCGTTTATTACCTTCATATACTTCATAGTCTATCACAATATTTACTGCCTCATACCTTTAACTGTCTAGTAAAAAGTGAGAAAATACAAACAAAAGTTTTCAAACTATTTTTCGAAGATCTTCATACTGTAAGAAACTTAAATGTGATAAAAATAAAATTTGTTTTATTCTTTCTACTTTTCAATCTAGACAGCTCATTGTCCACTTTTACATAGTCTTCCACTTTTATCCTTTCTCTGTCACGGTTTATTGTTTTTCTTTACTTCAACTAGATAGGTAAACCGTAAGCAGTTTCTTTTTCATTGCTTTATGTTTCTTATTTTAGTGGTCTTCTACATGCTAGCCCCTCCTCTTATTATTATCACTCATTGCGTTCTACCTTTCTAAGCTGGTTCTCATATATTTATTTTTTACTGGTGGGACACTGTTATCAAGGGCAGTGGAGGAAAGTTGCCTAGATGCTGAAATAAGGTGCCAACTATTTGCCTTGACTTGGCCAAGATACCTTAGCAATCACCTCCATGTCTGCTGTCATTGAGGCCTCCGCCTCACTCATAAGACCTGCCTCAGCAACATCTTATTCCATTTTATTGGTTGAGTTCCATCAATTAAACTGCATGCACATGTAGTGGACTGGCCACTTCCATTATGCTGGCCGACAAAAGTGGTTAATTGCTTGAGCTGGTTCGTAAATTATCTCCTTGATTCCAATCCAGTGCTAGATTTTTAGCTTTCCAGAAAACTGTTCCAGCTTGCTTTTCTTTGCAATGTTTCTGCTATCGGTGGAGATGACAGCCATTGCTCTCTTCTCCTCTTTCTCTTTCTCTCTCTTGTATGCTGTTCACCACTTTCCTAACTCCTTTCTTCTCTCACACTGTCACTCTCCCTCCTCATGTCCTCCCTTGACCCAATGAACCCTTTTCTCTTCTGCACCTTGTCTCATTCTCTCGTCAGGTCTCCCATCCCTAGTCCTTACTCTTTCTTTTTTCTCACGCACTCCTCTTCCTTCTGTTTCTCACTATCTCAATCTCCCTCTAGGCCGCCCCTCCATAGAAACCTCCTCCACCTCTCTTACCCCTCATTGTGTCACACAAACTCTTCTCCACTGTACTGTATTATATTTCTCCTGACCTTTTAATTTTCTCCCAACTAGCTGTCACCTAAATTGCTGACCCCTAGGCACGTGAGGTGGGTGTTATTCTCTTCTGGCCTCGTATGCATGTCATACATTCAGGATTGAAGTTAAGGAGGTAATGAAAATTTTACTATGCTGATAAAGTGATTTTTTTTTGTGGAAACACGTGATCTAGTGATTATAGGAATCTGATTTTTTATTTTAAAAATTGATATTGTTTGGATTCGGTTGATTTTGATCCAATTAACAGGTTCTTCGGAAATTTGTTCTTCTCTGTATCTGATCAGGCCTATCCGAATCATTGTTTGGTTCCATGGTCATTGAAAATTGTTTGATGTCATTGTTGATTATATCATGTAATTGAGTAAAAAGAATACCTACATCAGTTAAAGGTGAGATGCAGCTCAGTGCCTCAGGAAACTGTGGGCTTTCATTTCATCTCCTCGTTTTGTTGCTTCAGAGATGAGGTGATCACGTATTTGATGCTCAAAGTAGTAGTATATCTACTTGAGTAATATAATTATTCAGATAAACATGATCAGCTGAAGTGCAATAGCTAAAGTTATCTAAAGACACCTGAAAATTAAGTATACCGAGCTAATTCTGTTTTTAGTTATTTTATATTTAGTGGGAATCCTCAAGAAACTGGGACTCTTTCTTTCTTTTTTTTAGAAAAAAGTGGTTGGCATCACAAGACTGAAGAGGCCACTTTACCTCTCCTCAGCACCCAGACATTTGCCTAAACTACCTTTAATAACATATACAAGAATATGAGTGAAAAGTAAGCTCAAAGTTGGTCATGTGACATCTAGTTTTCTGCAACAATTTGGTACTGCTATTTTACTTGTATGCTTTATGATGCTTGGTATTCAGTTGGACGAGAGTTCTGATTACTACATTGGAGTATTGTTTACAAGAATTGGATGAATTTGTGAGTCATCATCAAGAACGACAATGACAAATGGTTGCAGCCTGTGCCTCTCTGCTGTAGTTTATTATTGTGTATTTTATACTGCCTTAGCTTGCATTCTTTTTGATTTTTTAGTTGTAGACTTGCCCATGTCACTATATAAGATCAAGTTAGCTCAAGCATGTCCATTGTTAGAAGCAACTTTTGATCTTTATTTTGTTATTGCTGCAGGATACTTAACGCATTCTCGAAGGTTCCACCAAAGAACACTCTTTCTCCATCCAAAAGGTTCCATTGTGAACAATCTTAGCTTATTATAATTTTGTCATTTGTTAAGTAGATTTTTGTGTTCAATCTGTGGGATGGGCCTCCCTTTGCCAACCATCATACATTTCTAACCATGTGTAAAATAATCTTTCACGTCGGCTCCAGTAATCTAATGATTTTGGAGGTGAACTTTTTTTTTGGATATACATATACGTATAAAGCAAACACATATGTACATGTGTGATGAATAAAAAACTGGAAGAAGAATAGAGTTGTTAATTTGTCTTGTGCATATCTTTTCATGGAATTAAACTTGAGTTTAATGAAGATTATACTTATGCAGATCTAATAATCTAAGTAAATTTTTAGAAAATCCTATGCAATGCTGTTTAGCTTTATAGTTGTGAAGGGATCTAAGGTGTCCAAAGCGTCCATTTTAGCTTAAGGTGACAGGATGCTATTTTACGTGTGTAAGCTGGCTCCTGGGGCTCCAGTTGCTCCACCAGAAAGGCACCCTTGCTCCTTGATTTGAACAAGGTGCTGCCTCCTTGACAACTATGTTTAACCTGTAAGGATGCTGTAGGCAAGTGTAGTATTCTTTTGCATGCCAATAAATGTTCTCATACGTGGTGTCACTTTTGGGTCAAGTTTTTCTGGGAAATTGACAAAAAAGACCTTGTGTTTTCTTGCACAAGTTGTTCCTGAAGGCCATACGTACAATCTGAATCTAATAGTTGTAGTTAATTGCAAGTAACTCAAGGACAAATGTTTCTCTGTTTAGTGTCAAATGCTATTGAGGATCTTCAGATCCTTCCTCCACAAGCTTTATTTACTCTGATGACTCTTACTCTATTGTCCTGTCTGTCTGTTTCTGCATCACCCCTCTCTTCTGGCCTTTCAACCCCCTGGTTCTTAGAGTTGCATTTTGGAGGTCTTGAATCTTGCAACAAGCTCAAGATCAAGATTCTTGCAAGATCTCGCAAAAATGAAATGGAAAACCATGATTTGCTGGAAAGGTATAAACCATGTGTGCACTCCTTCATCTGCTGGATTTGCTGCTAAGTTATAAAGCCATGCATGATGCTGATGTTATTTTATTGATCACAAGAATCATTAAAAATTCTGCATTCATGGGTAACCAAATAACTTATAAAAAACTTGCAAAGAGCACTTCTTGCTGTCCAATCCACATCCACTTGTAAATGTTATGCAAGGAAGGCTGGATCTAGATTGGGATCTGTCAGGGCTGATCTTGATCAGGATCACATTGGCAAATCTGAGAGAAGAAAAGCCTATCTGGGATCAATCCAGGTTGGTTCTTCAACGAATTGATAAAAATCAAAAATGAAGAAGAAAAATTGATCTCCAGTTGATCCGTGGACCAATTTAGATCAAGGATTGCCGTCTCAGATCTCGGCTTCATCTCGGAAGGGTGAAAGAGAACAGATCTTGTGAGGATTCTCAAAAAAAATCTCGGGAGACCGGATCTCATATTTTATTTATGTAGGGCGTACCTTACCCAAAGATTGTCATCTCGTATCTCGATTTTATCTCATAGAGATAGAAAAGAAGAAATCTAAAAAAAAAAACTCGGGAGATTGGATCTCAAAAATACCAATCAATATGTATATTTAAGTGTAAAATGTTATGTAATCTTTTCAAAATAAGTTGTGAGAGAATTAAAAAAAAAATACAAACAAAGAGAGGATGAATTATTGTTAACAGGAGACACACAAGGATCTTACGTTACACCTAAGCTTTATCTTGAACAATATGGATAGAAGATTGATGACATCTTGTGTCAATTGTACATATATAGTAATAAAATATTAACTTCACTCTGTAAAATAATATGTAAAAAATGATAACCAATGGTTACAAAACATATTAAGTTAAATCTAATTTAACTATGAAATTAAGTGGATAATGTTAATTAAATAAATATGCATACTAAAACTTAAAACAAATAACAACTTAAATATTAACAAAATATTAACATAATCAAATTGAAATCATTTCATAAAATAATACCTACCAAAGGTTACAAAACATGTTAAGTTGGATCAAACTTAATCATTAAATTGAATGTATAATATTAATAAGAACAAATCTTAATAACAAAATTCATTTAAATCATGACAAAATAATAAAAAACGGAGAAATTAATTTTTATACAAACACAAACAAATGCATAAAGCAAAAAGCAAAAATAAAAAAGAAATCTAATAACTTATAAAAAGATAAAAAACATTAAATAATCACAACAATCTCAATTCAAAGTCAAATGAATGATAAATGACACAAAAGATTAAATCATATAAAATGAACAAATCAAACAACCTCTGGACATCTTGAGAATTCAATTAAGATGATTTCCAAACTCAAAATAAATCAAACACAAAATTAAATCTATTAACTTAAAGCAAATTAAATCAAACAAAATCTAATCTTATAAGGTCATGGGGATGTCTTTTAATCAATGTTGTGAAGCGCTTGGACAGATTTTAGGCCACCCATGTTCTTCTTGACCTATTTTCAACTTCTTTTATGTTCATTTTTTTGGTTATGAAAATTGTTTTAACTTGTATACCGTTTTGTCTTCCAGCCTATTTTCACCTCCCATTTGACCTATTTAACTTGTATGTTGTTTTAATATATACTTATATTTTAACTTGTATTGACTGTATATTCGTATTTATTTTTTGTTTCCACTGAAAACTATTTTAACCGTTGTTTTAACTTTAGGGTCAAGTTGTCTCATTAATTTATTAATTATTTGAGTGAAATGATAAAATTTATGTTTATATATACCTTATTGTTAAGATTTTTATATTGTATTTGGTGAGTTGATTGCGTACTGCCCCAACTAGTCTTACCGTTTAAGCAGGTGCTTAAGCGGTAAAAGGACCCTTGGTCACTTTGTCGCCTTAACAACTATGCTTCCAATAATGTTTTATGTGGACGCATGACTTCCAATCAATGTATTGATGTGACGGTTAATCAAAGTTGTTCGAGTTATTGCTCGTTGTAATTGACACAAAAATACCCCAACTCTAGTGGGGTGATATCAAAATTTATCTTCAAAGAATTTAATTAACTTCACCATATAAAAAATGTGGTTTAGATCATTTAAGTGATGGGCGATCCCTATGTCGACACTGAGAAAATTTACAGAATTGTTTGTTTTTTATATTTAAATATCACACACAAAAACTAGCTAATGCTTCTGTGAACACTATATTTTCATAGTTGTTGATGCTAAAATAAAAGTTTTCTTTAAAAAAGAAAGAAAAACGAGGTTTCAACACTTGCCAAAAGATAGCATACCTAATAGTCACTAAAGTTTTCAGCTCTTCTCAAAATGTCCTTTTTGCACTGACCAGAAGCGAGTGGTTGGTGTCTGAAGGAATTGGCTAATGCACAGAAGTTATGGTGCCTTATGTCAACAGCACTACTGGTATTGACATCCAGTATGGTATAAACTTATTGGCTTGGCTTCCATTTATGGCTGGTGGAATCTTTTACATGCATTGCTCATTTGTAGGCATCATTGTGGACCTGTGGTCGTAAGGGTGGATAAAGACTCAATTTCAAATGGTGATTTTTAGAATGCTAGACGTAACCTAGTTTAAAGATCCTGCTTTTCTGCTATGAGGGTGAAGCAAGGGTAGGTAGCTGTTTTAGTGTCAGTATCATAGGGAAGTTTTTAAAACAGTTTTATGTAGACAGTAAGGGGCCCCACCAACTTGGACTGCCTAGAAGGTTCTAGAACTTGCCAACTTTGCCTGTTTCACCAACTTGGAGTCTTGGATCTCCTAGAGTCGAGAGCTTGCAAATGTTTGCCTTTCAGAACATCTAATGTCCATCGCATATTGTGCGGAAGCAAGTATTTTCTAGAAACCGTGAGGTACAGTCATGTTTATGCCTAGCTAAGCACCTTTTGATTGTATATGAAAATTTCAGCTTTCAAGCACTCATTTCTATTTCACTAATTTCGTTTTGCTGTCACATTTTCGTTTCTGCACTTTTGCAAGGTGGGATTGAATTATTTTCTTATTGTTATATGGCTACAGCGTACACATTGTTTTTCTCTCGTCTTTCTACCGTGATTCTAGGATGATTAATTTCATTGTCTTAGTTTATGCTAGAGGAGACCATGGCTATCACGCTGCAAGGTTTTCCTTGTTTCCTGACCATTTACACCTATTGTTATTTATTTAATGCTAGAACTTATGGATGTTGCTACTCTTCAGTAGCTTATTTATTTTCATATTTATCAAGTTTCAGTGAATTTGAGGAACTTGAAGCAAAGCCAAGTTTGTCTGTGATGGAAGGCCCTCTGGAGCCATCAACATCTGCCTCCACTGTGACCGAAGTTCCTGATGATTCTTTTGTAAACTTCTTCAGTGTATTCACTCCCCACTTTTACTTTTAGAACTCTCTTTCAGCCTTTGTTCCTTTGAAAACTGAATTAGTGACAGTTAAATATATCTTTTTTTAACGTTAATAGTAGTGCAGCTTTTGGAAGATTAATGGTTTATGTGCTTTTTGCTAATTCTGTCACCCAAATTTGTCCTTCTTAGTTTAGTGGCTGTTAGTTTACCTATGAGCAATTGAGCATCATAAAAGGCCATGGTATGTCTTCTGCTGATATCTTTATTTCGGTGTGTTTGCAGGCTGCGATGAATGTTTCAAGCACTACGAATCCTCTGATTTCTGGGCAGCCACAACTTTCATCAGCTTCAAATCCAATGCCTCTATCTTCCCATGGACCAATTGCTGTTACATCCTCTGCCCCAACCCCTAAGCCTTCTCTTCCAAGCTCGTCTACTCCACTTGCATCCATTTTTGATTCATCTGAATCAGGCAGTACTTCTACAGTTAGTCATACTACAAATCTGGTGAAGCCCTCTTTCTTTGTTCCGCCTTCCTCTGGACTAGTTACGCCACCAGTTGTAACATCCTCATCTGCTGTGCCTCCGCTTCATCCACCTATAAATCTACAACGCCCTTATGGTGCTCCATTGCTTCAACCATTTCCACCGCCAACGCCACCACCATCTCTTACTCCTACAAACTATGGTCCGGTTGTCACAAGAGATAAAGTTCGTGATGCATTGCTGAGGCTTGTGCAGGTGCGGTGTCACCTGCTAAACTTTCTATTGGTTTCAAGTTCTGGGGGGAACATTCGTGCTTGTTTTTTATGGAGGCAATTTGGACCTGTATCCCACTGGATTGTGGGGTGGTCTTTCGGCAACTCCTAGGAGTCATGGTTGTCTAGGCGACAAGACGTTGAGGGGTGCCATTCATGCTTAGGTGACAAGGCAGTTGTTTAGGCATAGTGGTAAATTTTTTTGTTGATAATGAATATGTACATATATAAATATATATACACTATAAAGGGAAATATAGAGTACATTTTAAAAAGTTTATGTAGAAGAGAGAGTTCTACAAATATTCCTGTTCATATTTGTATATTATAATTGAATATGAGTATTACAAGTGCATACACGTAATTGTGTTTTATGTATATAATCATATACGTGTAGATATACAATTTTGTAAAGAGAGATTCTTGATAATTTTTTTTTCTAAAGTGGCATAAGCCACAAGTTATTGAAAATACTGAAAAACATGAGTACAACAAAATAGCAGAAAAAGATAGAGTCAATAAGACAACAGGAGAAACTATTATCAAGATGGTAATAATCTCAAAACAAAATTAAAGATAAAAGTGATTCCACACGTGGAACCTGATCCCATGGGAAGTTCTTGATAAATTGAGAGAGAGAGAGAGAGACGGGAACTCGGTTGAATTTGCTTTCCTCAAAGCTTCTTGAGCTAGTAATTTCTGTAGTATTTGTTACTTTGCTCGGCATTAACATCTTTATGACGTGAACTCTGTTGCTTTTTCCGTGAACAGAACAACCAGTTTATTGACATGGTGTATCGGGAGATGCTGAATTCCCACTTATCATGATCAGTAATCTGTGGAACAGCAAGGTGGTTGTGTAGTTCTCTGAGATTCGAATGTCTTGTATAGCTTCCTTCGAATTCGCATTTGGTTGTGGAAAGTGAACACACTTTTCCTTTTATTCTTCTCTGGTCACTGTTCTGAAGGTTTTGACTGGAGTTCCTATGTTAGAGCACCATGTGCCATAAAAGCTGAGGTTTCTTCTTTGTGATGTCTGCTTCGTCTTGCTTGGAGTTCTCTTGAAGATGGAGGGCTTTCGTTTCAACCAGAATTGACCTAGGTGGTGGGGCTACAAAGTTGAACTTCAGCAGGAGCTCAATTCCATTTTGAGTAAAATTAAATTTTGTTTCTTCTGATGGTCGCGTAACTTGGCATGTTAGTACGGGGTACTTACCTTGCTGAACTCCCTATTTGGGTATTTAATTGTTAGTCGTTTCCTCGTTGGATAATTGATGTTTCACTGGTAAACTCTTGTTGATTAATTATAGTCTTCAATTATTAGATCTCTTCTTCACCATTACGGGTTGAAGTCTTCACAATAGGTTTCTCCCTGTTGGTGTCACGCTCAGTTGAACCTTTTCGGTTGTTTCTCGTCTGTAGGCAGATTTGACATATTGCAATAAGAGATTTTATGCCTTGGCTAGCCAATAGTTGTCAAGATGAAAATGTATTCAAGACATTCGAAAGGGTCGTTTCAAAGTAGGCAAAGATGGCTGCTTAGACTCGTCTAAAATCATTATATAAGTTGGGTGTTTGAGGATGATAGAAGGGGGATGGAGAGAAGAGCTATGGGTGTTTTTTTTTTCTAAACAATTTTCTACACTGTGTTGAAATGATATGTAAGAATAAAGCTAGCATAGCCAATATATAAAATTATCATGTTCCATGAGATATATTAAAAGAGAGTTTGAGGCCATGTATAACTGAAAGAAGGTGGGATCACAAGGAGAGAAAAAAAGTCTCGCCTCCCTTTTTATTTAAGAAGAAATTATTTATAAATTTATACTTTTATTGTGATTGTCAAACACTTCGCGACAATTTTTTATAAAAAATGTTTTCTAGATATTTTTATTTTTATTCAATTAATTATCCTATCAGGGATGATATTCAGAGCGGTGGTTCAAATTGGATAAATCAATTTACACCTGATTTGATCTGCTCCCTCCAGTGACCGACTGACCCATCATGGTGGGTCCAAAGAAGCAGGATTTAAACACGATTTTAGAGACTTCACAAAAGAAAATATACTAAATTTAATGATTGTAAAAATATCCTTACTTAAAAAATTTTATTAAAAATTTTAAAAACTAAAAAAATAGCTTTATTACTTTAAAATATATAAGATAAATAAAAAGGTTAATAGGTTTTAAAATATTACTCTTTGACTTTTTTACTCTATCACCAACTAAACTCTCTATTTCTGTTTCACACCCTCTTTCTTCCCATACTATATGTAAATTATGTAAAATATATTATTTAAAAAATACAATAAACAAGTCTTTATTTTTAGTTTTATAATTTTAAAATTATTTTATTAGAATCAACTCTTGATATCTAATACCTTTTTTTTACATAGAGTAGTCTTTAAGAACTCTTCGTGAGAAAGTTATATATATATAATTTTTTTATCAATATCTAAAATTTATCTTAATTTTAAATATATATATTTATGTTTTTATTTTTTAAAATTCATAAAATTCTTATTATGTTTAAAAATTAGTCTAGTCATTGATACATGATGATAAGTTTTGACAAATTCCAAATTAATTAAACGCAATCCTATATTAACTTACCGACCACTGTATTCAATTAATAACCCACTTTATATTACTAACACTACCAAAAAATGTATTTAATTACAAACCCACATTATATATTATTAACTCAGGTTGCATATTACTAATTCAATGAAACTCTTTTGCTAAACCCTTGCATTCAATTACTAAGACTGTATTACTAACTCAGGTTATATACAAATACACATGTTAACCTCGTGTATTCAGTTACTAACCCCAATATTGTACGTTACTAAATCAGATAAACTCACTAATAGGGGTGTCAATGGGCCGGGCCCGGCCCGGCCCGCAGCCGGCCCAACAAAGCCCGCTCCAATATATAATGGGCCGGCCCGGCCCGGCCCGTATTACATTTCGGCCCGACCCGGCCCGACCCAAAAAAAATATAAGTTTGGCCCGGCCCAACCCGTTCTTGTTAACATATTATAAGATATATTTTATATTTTTTTAATTTTTTAAACATCAAACCAAAAAACTTTAATAACTTCTATGATCTTACCAATGATGTGTCTTATTAATGGTGATCTCTGTATTTGTGATAAAAAATAATATCAACTAAAAAATGTGAAATTAATTAAATTATTTAATTATTACAACAACTGAGTGACTAGAGATATAAATATTGATTTGATTTAGATAAAAATCAATAACTACATGATCTATTAATAAATCAGGATCAAAATTAGATAATTAATAAATTAATAATTTTATGATCTATTAATAAATCAGAATAAAAATTAGATAATTTTTTATTTTTAAATTTAAAATAAAATATAATATAAGTATACAAAAATAAATATAATAAGAAAATAAAAATAGACAAATCATAAAAAATATGACATATGGAATGATAAAATAGGATAGAAATAAAATTCTAAATTTATTAGATCAACTATTAATAATTATAATTAGTTTTATATAATTTAATATATATAATTAGTATTTAAAAAACTATCTTATTCTTTGGTCTAAATAGAAGTCAAAAAAACTTATAATATCATATGATGACATTTTAACAAAAACAATGGAGGGGAGCGCGGGAGAGGGAAAAGAGAGAGAACAGAGTGGAGGGGGGGCACGGCGGCGACCGCACGGTGGCAATGGGCGCGGCGGCGACGCGAACCGCGGGCGAGGAGAGGAAGAAGAAGAGAGGGGAAGGAGCTGGCGACGGTGACCTCGCGGTGGAGAGGAGATGACGACGGCGGGGAGGCGATCAAAGCCAGGTGAGAGACAGAGAGAGAGGGGGTCGCGGAGCAGGGGGCCGGGGTCTCGTGGCTTCACCGCGGTTGCGCGGGCACGGCGACGGCGATGGAGGCGTTGGCGTTGGCAACGACGACGGCGATGGCGGGAGTGGGAAGGAGAGAGGAAGACGGCCACGGCCATGGCGGTGATGCGGCGTCGGCAGCAGCGACGACTGCGCTGGAGGGAGAGAGAGACGACGAGAGGGGCGGGGTGGCCGTAGGCGCATGGCGCACACGAAGAGAGAGAGAGGAAACAGAGAGCGGCGGCGACGGCGCGACGCGAGATGGCGACGGCGATGGGGTGACCGGGTTGTTGCGGTGGTCGTGTGGGCGAGAGAGCGAGAACGAGAGAGAGAGAGATGGCGAGGGAGCGAGCGGGGTTGGGGAAGAAATCAGGTGACGGAGGCGACGAAGGGAGAGAGGGTTCGAGAGGGTTTTTTTTTCAATTTTTTTTTTAAAAAAACCGCATATTACACAACGGGCCATCGGGCTTCACTATGAGCCCGAGCGATGACCATGTTAGGCCCGCGGGCCAGTTTTTGTAGCCCGAAAAATAATCCAAGACTGGCCCGGCCCGAGGGCCCGCGGGCCATCCCGACGCACTGACGCCCCTACTCACTAACACCTATATTTAATTATTAACACAGATTATACATTGCTAACTCACTTAACCCATTTACTAGTTCTCTGCATTTAGTTAGTAACATACCTTATATATTACTAATTCACTCAAACTCACTAATATCCTATTTCAATCATTAATGTCATATATTGCTAACTCACGTAAACTCACTTACTAACTCTATGTATTTTGTTATGTAGGACTACTTTTTTTACCAAACAGCATCAAAACTCCCGAAGTTCCCACCGCATGAATTCTAAAGTTTTGTTCTTGTAATTTTGTCCCTATTGTAATACTTTGTCTAAATATGTGTCGAGGTGTTTTTCTCTCTATTTTTTGTGTGCTGAAGTGCTAATACTTGGGTTATCTAAATTGGTTTTTATTTTGCTTTTGTCTATTGTTCACTTTTGTCTTGTGCTTCAATTCATTCCGGTCGTCCTCTCAAGTTTTATTCATAGTCATAATTTTTATAGTGAAATCGTAGACAATATCTATATCTTTTTGATGTGATCTTCTATAGTCATAATTATAACTCTGTCATATGACCTTCAAAGCACCTTAACATGCAAGTAGTTATTTGACTATGTTTGAGTGTGTTTGAGCGAATGACTTTCAATAAAATTTAAATTATATTTATCATCATCGTGTGTTTGTTTCTTTTTAAGTTCTTGTCTGAGAGTTTCAATCTTACCCTCTTATATGTAACTTTGTGCACCTACTTTCTTGTTTTAATAGTATTAAGGCATGTTATTTGTCAAAAAAAAAAAAAAAACTCTAAGGTCCTGTTTGGTATCAAAAATTTTTGGGGATAAATCTGATTTATCCCCAAATTATCCTAATACCAATAAGGGCCTGTTTGGCACCATAAATTTTTGGAGATAAACTTGGTTTATCCCCTAAAATTTGAGGATAAACTAAATTTATCTCCAAATTATCCCAATACCAAATAACACCTAAAGGTGTAAAATAATAATAAGATGGATGTTATTATATACTTATGGGGTGTTTGGTTGCATGATAATGGAAGTTTTTATTTTAATTTTTAAAAATTGTAAGAAAACTTGTTAAAAGAGGTGTTTGGTAACCATGACAATTTTATGTTTTGAAAGTGATTTTCTTCTTAAACAAAAAAAGAGGGTTTCGCCTCCTTCTTTTTTCTTGTGGTTCCCCACTTTGTTTGATCATGTATGGTAGTTCCTCTTTTTTATAATCACATCCCTCCAAACATGATAATTTTATGTCATGAGTTGGTTCATTTTTTATTTTAATACAATTTTTTATCATGAAAGAGTACAAAAAATTATCATGCAACCAAACACCCCCTTAGATTGCATGAGTATGTAATGAGTAGACTAGAGAAAAAACAAAAGCAATACCTATTAAGAATAAATCTTTGAGATTGTTCCAGGGATTCTACATGAAAAGGGTAAATTAAAGTAAGAGAAAACAAAACTATGCTTGCTAATGAATTAAGTTTGTGCAAATTATTGCAAAAAACTCACAAATAATTTAATAAGTGTGTGATTAATTACTTGTTGACAAATATGTTCTGTGTAAACAAAATTTGATATCCTGAAATTTTGATTTGATTATGTCAAAATTAACCGTTTGGAATTTGTGGTATCCTGTGTTATCCGAATCCAACTAGTTTATCAAAATTGAAATGAGTTGATTCCATTTCTATTTATATAAATTAAATTAATTAAAATAATATGAAATAAATTATAAAATAAGATACATAAAGTGATAAAATACTAAAATAATTTTTTAAAAAATTACATTACTTTTTAGTAATTAAAGGTGAAATGCAACCTTCATGCTATGTAACTGTCACCAACGAGGGGGGAGAGGCTGAGGCTGCCATGCAGGGGTTTCCACTTATTTAAAGAGTACATATCACCTCAAATGGCTCAGTCACCCAGCAGTGGGAGTCACGTACTCTTAAGTTACTTAGTAAACTTTTTTATTACCAAGTATTCCTATAGTTATTGAAAGATGCATATAATTATTAAATTTATTTTTTAAAATTTATGACTTATTTAAAATATTATTAAAATATATATAGTTACTAAACAAAGTTAATAATTCAAAATTAATAAATATAATAATTATATATATCATTTAGTACTTATTATAAGAGTACTTTAGAAATCAGAAAAAACAATTGGTTGAGTGGTACGTGACTCACCGGGGCGGCGCCTCCCCTCTTTAGGCGTTTGAGGTAGGGGTGTTCATGATTTGATTTAGTTTAATTTTTAAGTATTTTTTCTCAAATCAAACTAAACCAAATTATCTTCCAAATCAAATCAAATCGAACCAAATTAGTTCGGTTTGGTTTGATTTGATTCGGTTCAAACCATATTTTACTAAGGTGTAGTAGATATATCAATATATAATTTTATTTTGTTTGTTTTAAATTATATTCTATTAAAATCTTATGTATATATTTATACATTACATTAATTTTACTTTTAAAAATTCTTGAAACAAATTTAATTTTATAAAAAAAGATATATAAATACTATCTTATATATAATTTAAACTAAAATATTTAATCTAATTCGGATTATTCGGTTGACTGGTTTAATTTAGTTTGAAAATTTATAGAAATTAAATTAAATCGACTGATAGTTTAAATCAAATCAAACCGAACTAAAGTACTAATTTGATTTAATTTTTCGGGTTGATCCTAACCGTGAACAGCCCAAGTTTGAGGTGATATGCGCTTCTGTTTAAGGATTTACGGAGGACGCCATGCCAGGAGCCAGAGAGCATCAGAGCAGCGTTGCTGGGCGCAGTGAAAGGGGGCGCACGCGAGCATCAGAAGAAGGCGGAAGGAAGGAGACACGAGAAGCGGAGGAACGCCATCGACAGTCTGCTGCCCCCGCAGAGGACCCACTTGTGTGATGTTTCACCCTGCAGATCGCAGTTCTTAAAGCGATCATCTTTCGACCAGAATCTCCCGCTTGACAATCTCTGTCGCTGATCTCGTGTGCCCTCGCCTTTCCTCCATCTGCCTCTTGCTTTCCCACCGTCGGAAATCCATGGGGCGCCAAGAGAAATTAAGGAAGCTTATACGAATAGTTTCTCTCTCCAGTATCGTGAGTTCGCTAATCTGTGATCGCTCGGGATCCACCTTGTCGAGTTTCTTCGGTTTTTCCCTCTTGCAAAAGAAAAAAAAAAGGAATCTTTTTGGCGCCATAAGCCCTCGGCAGAGATATGTGGGCACATTCTGCTTGCTGGGGGCCAGTCCGGGGGGTTGGCAGACGGGAGGGGTTCTTGCTGCCGCTCCAAGGGCCCCCCTTTGTTTAAGGTTTCATACCCCCCGTCGCTCCCCCCACGGGAGGAAGCAGACAACTTGGTCACGAGGAGCTGCAGCAGCACGCGCGCACAACACATTGGCGTTAATGGCGGATGAAGGCGCGGATAGAGAGAGCGGGTGAGTAGGAGGCTGCATTTGCTCCCCTGTCCCAGAGTCGGCAGCAGTAGAAGAGGGAGGAGGGGAACCGGGAAAGCTCCAGGGAGCTTTCATCCCTTCTCTGTCTACCCACTCTATCAAGAATATCCGAGTTCTCCCCGAGAAAGCGCTGATATTGTAATCTGGGTCTCTCTCCACCTTCTCCAAAGTTCCAATTTTTGGCATCCGGTTAGCTCCAATCGATAGCTGGTGGTGCCCGCAGCAGCTATGCAGGCTGGCTACGGGTTGGTCGCTGGTTCACACCACAGGAATGAGCTCGTGGTCATCCGCCGGGATGGAGAACCAGGGGTATGTATCTTGCCCCTTCCTTCTGCTTCTGCTTACTAACCAGCTTCCGAGTTCACCTTCTTGCTCCTAAGCTGCACGGTTTTCCTGAAGCATTTTGTATAGCTTGTTCTGTCTTGAACTTCTGTCTGTCTCTGCTGAATCAGAGAGATGGGTGAGCGGAGCTCACAACCCTCTCTTGTTGTATTGTACAGACAAAACCGTTGCAGCAGCTGAGCGGGCAAATCTGCCAGATATGCGGAGACAATGTCGGCTTCACCGTCGAAGGAGAGCTTTTCGTTGCTTGCAACGAGTGTGCCTTCCCCATTTGCCGAACTTGTTACGACTATGAGCGAAGAGAGGGCAACCAGGTCTGTCCTCAGTGCAAGACCAGGTTCAAGCGGCTCAAAGGTAATTCATATGAGGAGCAACCCAGCCAGACTAACCACAATGAACATTTTCCTTGATTGTTCCTCCTGATGGATTATTGGGGCTTTTCAGGCTGCGCTCGGGTTCCTGGGGACGAGGAAGAGGATGACATTGATGATGTGGAAAATGAGTTCAATTTTGAGCATAAGGACAACGAGATGCCATATGTCTCAGAGGCATTGCTGCAAGGTCATATGAGCTATGGCCGCGTGGCTGATCTTGACATGCCTCAAGTGTCGGACATTTTCCCCCAAGTGCCTTTGCTTACTGGCACCAAGATGGTATCTCTTTTTTTTTTTTCATTCTGATCTATATCTTGAGTACCATACCAGACTGTCTTGCAATAGCCTTTCCTGTCATCTTATTGCATTTTTAAAAAAATGATGGTTGCCGGTGTTGTGCTTCATATTAGGTTGATGATATCCCTGCTGAACAGCATGCTTTAGTGCCATCTTTCATGGGCATTGGAGAGAAAAGAATTCATCCTCTATCTTTTCCAGATATTCCAGGTAATATTGGCAACTACTTATTTCTAGTTTTATCTCCGTAAAATCTGGTGGCACTCAGGTCATGCTGTGACAAATTGGGTTTCATGAATACTGCTGAAAACGTTGTCTCTTGAAGCACAACCTAGATCCATGGACCCCTCAAAGGACCTTGCAGCATACGGCTATGGGAGTGTTGCATGGAAGGAAATTATGGAGACTTGGAAACAAAAGCTGGAGAAAATACAGCTGATAAGAAATGACAATAAAGACACAGCGTTTGGAGATGATGTGCCTTTGTATGTATTCTAAACTTAGGTTGGAATGAAAGTGACTAACTTCATTAATTTATTTAAGCATCTCGTGCTTCTGTCTCTCCAAAACTTATGGCAATGCTGTTGTGCTTCAATATGACTATCGATCTAATGCTATTTCATGCAACTGATTCCTATTCTCAAGTCACTGGAACTGTGGAACATCATATGTTTCTTTAATATTATTTGATGCTTAGAATTATATACTATTTGATTAATTTGTGCTGCTAATTATTTTTTGTTATTTTTTGCTTTTTTACCACCTTTGAACTTGACAGCCTTGGTATGTTTTAATATGATGAGCAGTTAATTATCATCCAGTTTTAGATCATGTAGGCATGACAAATGATGAGGTAAGGACAGTTCATCTAAATTATAGTTAATTTTATGTGATATTCTTCAGAACTTGTCAAATTATAAAAGTTTTTGATTCAGTGACATTTTCATTTAAGGTTGTCATGCACGATTTGTAGATTTGGCAGACATTAACTCATAAGTGCTACAAACTCTACTTGCTCTCCATGATGAATGTGGACATAAATTGTGGATGCAGTTTAAGTAAAACTCTATGCATTTCTATTAAAGGCTAGTCAGCTCCCATGCATCTAAATCTTTTATGAGTCTATACTTTCACCTACAACATAATTTTTGATGTCATATACTCTAGTTGATGCCTGGTTATCAAATTACTGAGGGTCTTCTTTGCATTATTGGTGACAGTTTCCAGGGAAGATTGGGTTCTTATCAGCTGTTCAATTTTCTTGTTCCCGCTCTTGAATATGGCATCACCTACCAATTGTCAAACTAAGCCAAATCCCTTAAGTGGGATGCTTTGTCTGATATTGTCAGACAATTTAATCCTTCTATCAGTTAATAAACAAGTATATTGTTTAGAACATTCTTTAATCTTGCTGTTGGTCAAGTTTTAAGCATTTCTTCATGCCGTGGTCAAGCTATGGGCATTTTTCTGTGCTAAAGATATTTAATTGTAGAAGTGTGACTGATGATATTCATTTTGTCTTCAACCAGAATGGATGAAGGAAGACAGCCCTTATCAAGAAAGTTACCTATTTCTCCCAGCCAAATCAACCCATACAGAATGATTATTATGATTCGTTTAGCAGTTGTTGGATTCTTCTTTCATTACCGAGTAACTCATCCTGTGAATGATGCATATCCATTGTGGTTGATATCCGTGGTGTGTGAAATATGGTTCGCCATCTCATGGATTCTTGATCAATTCCCGAAATGGCTTCCCATTGAGAGAGAAACTTACCTTGACAGACTGTCATTGAGGTTAGTCAAATATTTCAACCTCATTGATGTTTTTTTTTTCACTTTTATTATACATACTTGGCCTGAATTCTTATGTGCAGGTATGACAAGGAAGGTCAACCTTCCGAACTTGCTCCTGTTGACATATTTGTCAGTACAGTTGATCCAATGAAGGAACCTCCCTTGGTCACGGCAAACACAGTATTGTCTATTCTTGCAGTGGACTATCCTGTTGAGAAACTTTCCTGTTATGTTTCAGACGATGGTGCTGCAATGTTGACATTTGAAGCATTGTCGGAGACATCAGAGTTTGCAAGGAAGTGGGTCCCATTTTGCAGAAAGTTCAATATTGAACCAAGGGCACCAGAATGGTACTTTCAGCAAAAGATTGACTATTTGAAAGACAAGGTCTTACCTTCATTTGTTAAGGAAAGAAGAGCAATGAAGGTACAATAAATACAGTTAATTTTTGTCATTCAGTTTAGTTAGGCTTTGTAATTTAAACATTTATTAGTATTCACTATAGAGAGAGTATGAGGAGTTCAAGGTGTGCATCAATGCTTTGGTTGCAAAAGCACAAAAGGTCCCAGAAGATGGATGGACAATGCAAGATGGCACTCTGTGGCCTGGGAATAAAGTACAAGATCATCCAGGAATGATTCAGGTTTGCATTTACTGTTGGCTTTTGTGGTTGTTATTTCTTTTTACTGATCCCAGAAAGGATTCTTAATCAGTGTAGTTGTTGAGATTCAGGTGTTTTTGGGCCAAACTGGGGGATATGACACTGAAGGAAATGAATTACCATGCTTAGTTTATGTCTCCCGGGAGAAGAGGCCTGGGTTCAATCATCACAAGAAGGCTGGCGCTATGAATGCTCTGGTACCGTGCTTGTGCCATTATCCTTTTATATTTTCTTCTTATGGTGTTGCAGCATCAGGTTCGCTTATTGTGCTAAATGCGTTGAACAGGTTAGGGTCTCTGCTGTACTGACAAATGCGCCATACCTGTTGAATTTGGATTGTGATCACTACTTCAACAACAGCAAAGCAATTAGAGAGGCAATGTGTTTCATGATGGATCCACTTTCAGGCAAGAAAGTTAGTTATGTGCAATTCCCTCAGAGATTTGATGCTATTGACCGTCATGATCGATATGCTAATCGAAACATTGTGTTCTTTGATGTAAGAAGTCAAATTAAGATACGTGTTTCCTTTGCTTGTTTCATCAGTCATTATCAATTGGACAACATACATGCTCTTTTTGTTCTCCGCAGATTAACATGAAAGGCCTGGATGGAATCCAAGGACCTATTTATGTTGGTACTGGATGCGTATTTAGAAGGCAGGCGCTTTATGGTTATGATGCTCCTAAGACAAAGAAACCACCTAACAGGACATGCAATTGCTGGCCAAAATGGTGCTGCTGTTGCTTTTTCGGTTTCCCGGGACGGAAGAGGAAGAAGGGCAACATGGCTAAGCAAGAAAAGAAGTCATCTAGGAGAAGTAAGGCTGGTGCTCCTGTGTTTGCTTTGGAGGAGATTACAGAAGCCATTAAAGGTATATATGGAATTTTCTTGCTCTGGTTTTTATAATTTTCAACTCATTTGTTTCATTTTTCTATTTTATCTATGTTAGAGTGAATGGATGGCTTATGCCAATTTAAAAAGACTCTGTTTTCTGTATGTCTGGAAGGTATGGAATTTTTGTTGCTAGGCTTTTCCCCCCTTATAGAAGATGCTAGTCTTGCTAGTACATTCTGTAAAAAATACACCTTGGCATTTGGACACTTTAATGGAGAAAGTTTATATCAGCTAGGGATGTAAACAAAATCCGATATTCCGAAATTCCATTTTGATTTTGATAAAAATTAAGAACTTGTTTTTGTATCCTATAAGCTATTGAATCGTAAAATTAATTCCGATAGATTTTGATGAAAAATAAGTATATAAAAGTAAAATTAATTAAAATAAAGTTAAGTAAATTATAAAATATGATAGTTAAAGTGATAAAATTATAAAAAATAAAGTTTTAAAGAGATTGTATTAAAATTTAGCAATTATATGTGAATTATTAAGTCATTTTTCAATAAAAACTAATATATAGTCTATATTTTGGTAATTATTGAATTCAGATTAAAATCAAAACATAATGATTCCGAAATTATCGAAAGTAGAATTGGAACACCATAACCCTTTTCGGAATTGGATATAGGTGATTCCACTACCGAATCTGACTTGTTTGCAGCCATAGTTGTCAAGGCGACACAGTACCGCCTTGGCACCTTGGCGATAAGGCGAGGCGTTAGACGACGCCTTTTTTATATAGTAAAATGGATAAAATAACAAATATATATGTAAAAGATGATGCAAAATAACTTTGACACTATACAAATCAATTAATAATGTGAGAAGTGTATAGTTGCATAGACTAAATAACTTGACAAATTAGTTAATTTTACTATTTAAATTCTATTAACTATTAGTAAACACTCAAGAAAATATTTAAACGTAGCTATTATTTCATCAAAATGTTAATTTATAGTCAAATTAACTATTAGAACTAGTTATTTTTACTCCAAAACAACTTAAGTATGTGATATTGACACTTCATTAGCATTATTTATTATTAAAATATATAAAATAGTTATTTAAGGCAATGGGCGCCTAGGCGCCCATCGCTTTACCCCCTTTGGGGGCGCCTTGTTGCGTAGGCGATGCCTTGAAAACAATGTTTGCAACCCTGTTATACCACTTCTTTATTGATGCTTTGTGGAATTTTCATGTGACGTTGATTTGGGCATTTTTTTAAATATGTCCTGTTGATATTTATTTAATCATACATGAATTGAAGGCCAAAAATCAAGTTTTATATCTGAACGTAAGCTAGAAAAGAAGTTTGGTCAGTCACCTGTGTTTGTTAAATCTACTCTTCTGGAGAATGGTGGGCCATTAAAGAGCGCCACATCAACATCTCTGTTGAAGGAAGCTATGCATGTAATAAGCTGTGGATACGAAGACAAGACTGACTGGGGGAAGGAGGTGATTTTGCTTACCAGTCATACATATGTTGCATTATAATTTACCTTATCCATATGACAGCCATCGTTTTCTTCTGTTTCATCATGACAGGTAGGGTGGATTTATGGTTCTGTCACAGAAGATATATTGACAGGTTTCAAGATGCATTGCCATGGATGGCGATCCATATATTGTATTCCATCAAGACCTGCATTTAAGGGTTCTGCCCCTCTCAATCTTTCTGATCGTCTTCACCAAGTCCTTCGATGGGCTCTTGGTTCTGTCGAAATCTTCTTGAGCAAGCACTGCCCCATATGGTATGGATATGGGGGAGGGTTGAAATGGTTAGAAAGATTATCATACATAAATGCCACGGTTTATCCTTGGACATCGATTCCATTGCTGGCATACTGTACATTGCCTGCTATTTGCTTGTTGACTGGAAAATTCATCACACCTGAGGTACATTAGTGACATTAGGTTACGGGAAATTTTATACTACTGAATTTTCATTTCTCATGAGCTTCTCTTTTGGGTATTCCATGCAGCTTAGCAATGTTGCCAGCTTATGGTTTCTTTCGCTCTTCACTTGCATATTCACAACCGGCATCCTAGAAATGAGGTGGAGTGGTGTTAGCATTGATGATTGGTGGAGAAATGAGCAGTTCTGGGTTATTGGAGGAGTTTCCGCTCACCTCTTTGCATTATTTCAGGGCCTTTTAAAGGTTATTGCCGGTGTAGACACTAACTTCACTGTAACATCAAAAGCCACTGACGATAAAGAGTTTGCAGAGTTGTATGCGTTCAAGTGGACCACATTGCTTATTCCTCCAACCACGTTGCTTATAGTGAACTTGATTGGTGTGGTTGCTGGTGTCTCAAATGCTATAAACAACGGATATGAATCATGGGGTCCTCTCTTTGGTAGGCTATTCTTTGCTTTCTGGGTGATTATTCACCTATATCCCTTCCTCAAAGGTCTACTGGGACGCCAAAATCGGACACCCACAATTGTCGTCGTATGGTCGATCCTCCTCGCATCAATTTTCTCACTCCTGTGGGTGAGAGTAGATCCATTTTTGCCCAAGTCTGATGGTCCACTTCTGGAGGAGTGTGGAGTTGATTGCAATTAGCACGGGGGAACATCTGGATAGTGGATATCCTGGAGTTGATCTGATCACTCATTCTAAACACTAATACAAATAACAGGAAATGGAGTTACGTTGGAAGTATCTGGACATTCTGAGATGAGCAATACTTCTTTTTGTCTCACCTAGCATCTCTGTATATTCTGAGGGTGGATTTGTGCTTCATACAGGGGCCTTGTGCCATCCAGGAAACGTTCTGTTCTGGCTCCTACTTTGTGAGGAGGATTAAGGGTTACGTCTCACTTCACTGCTTGTCGATGAATTGACGGTGAGGGCAGAGATCTCCTGCCCTTAGTGACGCATTGATTCTTTGTTAGTTTGTAACGGAATGTGTAGGTATGACAAGAAGTATGTGGTGTCCCTTTTGGATGTCTGTCCAAGCTTGGCTTTCTTTTGTTCTTTACTCCTTTTTCTATAGCAACGAAGAACGGCAAAGTAGAAAAGGGTTGAGCTTTTGTAGTAACCCGTGAGATCATAATCTTGGTTCTTTTGCTTTCCTTGCATTTGATTGGAAATGAAGAAGCCTATGACATTGTGGAAAGCAGCAGGGTCTTTTTCTGGTGCTGTTTCGGTTGCCTGACCTCCCTCTCTAGGACGGAGATAGCCACCCGCTTTGGGAGATTCTGTTTTGCATATTTATATGTTCTTTCTGTATGGAATTTGCTGCACCCAAGGCTGCAAGACAAAGGGCATCGCTTGCAAGAAGCAGAAAAAGATCCTGACGAATTTGCTAGTATCAGGGAACTGTACGTATCCCTTGGCTCATTTTTGTACCATGCATGCCAGAATCAGAGCTTGCGGTGTATTTATATTCTGAACTGAAGACAGTCTCCTCCTCCCATCTTTCGTTTCCTCATTTATCAATCGAAATTTCAAGTGTCATAGGCTGCTTGGCTGCGTGATAAAATAAGTTTTCTCTGCAAAAAATATATATATTATTTCCATGAAGTTCATTCTCAGATGAAAAAGAGGGGAGCCTTTTAATTTGGTCCCCTACATGCTTCAGTCATGCATGGTTTTCCACTCATTTTGCGGCCATATCTCACCAAACATGGGGGCTTTATAGTCATACCTATCTTATATTTTATTTAAATATGTAATTTTATCACAACAGCATATGAAAACTATTTAGCCCCCCCGCCCCCCTCTCTCTCTCTCTCTCTGTATGGCCAGGGCTCCCCCCACCCACTTCCGCCGGTCATCCGAAAGCCAACAGGATCGCCATCTCCGGGCACCCCTCGTCGGGCGCGTCACGGCTTGCATTACGAAGAAGGTACTGCTGCTCTCCCGCGCGCGAGGGAATCGGGAGCCTCCCGTCCGGCCGGCGTCGCCCGGAGGACGACGACGTGCGCCACCGCCTTCCCCGGGGTCACATCTGGGTTTTCGTCCGGCGGGACGCCCCGCGGGGGTTCCTCCACGGCGCCGACCTCCGCAATCACCCCTCTGTTCGCGGATCTCCTCCGGCGGTCGGAGGACGAGTTCGGCTACTCCTACACCGGCGCCCTCCGCATCGCCTGCGACGCGGGCCGGTTCTCGCGCATCGTCGACCTCCTCGGCGGCGGTGGCGTCGGCGACGGCGACGGCGACGGCGACGGCGACGCCGTGCAGTTACAGGGATCTCGCCGACCTCCACTCTGGTTCCTGACGTTAGATCTTCTGCTTCTCCCTAGACAATCTTCTTCTCTACCCATCTAATTTATTGCTTTGATGGGTATGGATGTGCATGACGACAATCGGAGGGGGTAATTAGAAACTGGGATTAAGAACAAGAAAAGAAAAGAAAAAACTGTGATTAACGTCTTGCAGCCTTCGATCGATCAGACGAACTGACATCACACAACTCTTATCGTAATCCCGATAGAGAACAAGTAACACCGTTATTGAATGATTTAATAATCAGTTAAAGTGATATTCATCTTCAAATTATCATTAACTAATCATTAAATCACTCTACCTCGCGAGAGAAAGTCGAGAAACTTCCTCAGTTGAATGGCCGAGAGGATTCATGTTGAATCGATGCAGTGCAATAGCACAATAGCACGAAAACATTTTGAAAAGTTGTGTTGACGTCGGACAGGAAACAGGAACGGCTCGTGAAATTTGACATACATGCATGGTCTTTATCTCGTGAGAAATTATACTCTCACCAAATTTGACAATAAAATAATTTATATCCTATTATAATATTTATAAAAAATTAAGAAAAAACATATATCACATGCCCACACCCAATCACCTCATGTATACACTTCAATTACCTTTATGAAAATTTGAAGTCCGAGTACGTTGACCGGGCCGTTCAAATCTCTTGCCACGAAATCCTGCTAATCGCAGTATTTTAACAGGGTCCACGGTCATCTCAGCGGTACGCGTCGCCTACGACGCTCTGGACGGCGCGTCGACCGCCGCGAAGTCCTCGTCGTCCTCCTCGCGCTGACAGGGGAAGACAGCTGAGAGGCGGCGCCCGCTGTCGCCGGAGACGCGAGGAGTCGAACCCAGATACCGCTTCCGGCCGGCGCCTACATATGCCGGTGCCTCCGACGGGCCGCCGTTTCAAGGGGCAGAAGCTCTTCTGGTTTCCGAACCCTGCGGCGGGGCGCCTGGAAGCAGTTGCGGGTCGCGGCGTTGTCTCTCCGTCGTCTTTCTTCTTCCCTTTCATTGTCATCGTCGTCTAACCGCCGGCCGCCGCCGCCTCTTCTGTTCTTTACCTTCCGCACCACCGGCCTTTTTAGTCATCCATTCACCCGCTTCAGTTGTGAAAAACTTGGTCTTTTGGTCTCTATGCCGTCAATGATGCGACAGTCTCCGACGGCCGATCAGCCTATAAATCAGCCTCATGGAGACCCCTCTGTTCTTCCGGCGACATTTGGGGGTCTTCACCGCCCCACCGCCGGCTCTGTTTCCTCTGCTCCGGGACGTTCTCGACCGACCTCGACCTTCAAAAGGCTTCGCGGTTTCTTCTCTCCGAACAAGTTGTCCCCGTCCTCTCCGGCGGCGGAGAGAGAGGGCATTGTGAGCAACCCAGAGAGCCGGTCCCCGACGCCGCCGCCGTCGACGGCCGGAATCGGCACCAGCGCCCGAACCACGGCCGCCCCTCCGCGCAAGTCGTGCGCGGGTTTCGAGAAGGTCTTCGGGTACATTGACGAGGATGGGGACGGGAAGATCTCCCCCTCGGAGCTGCGCAGCTGCATGGGGACCGTCGGGCAGGCGCTGTCCGCCGAAGACGCAGCGGCGGCGGTGGAGTCGACGGACTCGGACGGCGACGGCCTTCTGAGCTTCGAGGACTTCGTGAAGCTGGTGGAGGTGGGAGGAGACGAGGAGAGGACCCGCGACCTGAGGGAGGCCTTCGGGGCGTACGAGATGAAGGGGCGGGGCTGCATCACGCCGGAAAGCCTCCGCCGGATGCTTCGCCGGCTCGGAGAGGAGAAGACCGTCGACGAGTGCAAGGCCATGATCGGGTGCTTCGACGTCAACGGCGACGGCGTGCTCAGCTTCGACGAATTCAAGCTCATGATGCTCCAGTAAGCCGCCCCCCGCCGGATCTGCGTGCGCATAGCCTCATCTTCTGCTCTCCTCCGCGTTTCGAGACGGACAACCTCGTCTTCGCCCACGGAGTTTAGGGTTTCGGTCAACGCTTGGAGAGCCGGTCGTCTTGACGACTTGGGACTGGTCAAGGTGTTTCGAGACGGATAATCTCATTCTTGCATTACATACTTCATTTTGTCGTTCGAGATGCGTTGTATATCTTAAAAATTAATAAAGTGTTTGATTGCATGATAATTTTTTATATATTTTTATGATAAAAATTATATTAAAAATAGAATCCAAGCTAGACCAAGATATAAAATTATCATGGGCAACCTTTTAGTTCAGTGAAGTCATTCTAAGATTTTCTTGAGGTCATCTATGTACAGGGTCACTCCAAAATGTCAGTTGGATCACCTCTTTATAATGTCTTTAAATCTACGTTATTTTTCATAACAATTTCTAAAATTTTAATGAAGTTCTTAAAAATGTAATGGGTCACATGACACGTACGACTGGACAATATGTAGATCATCAGGGAGATATAACAAAGAAAAAAAAAGAGTGAGAACTATCTTTTTATCCTCAAACAAGATGGAGGGCCACAACCTAGGAAATTCTGGCGTGGAAGAAAATTTCTTTAAAAATATAAAACTGTAACACTGGCTAAACATCCTTTTTAACCAGAGAAGAAAATTTTTATAAAACATAAATGTGTAATTTGTGCGGATTATTTTTAACAAGTTTTGTTATAAAGATATATTTTTATATCAAAAAATTAATTTATCATGCCACCGAACACCCAGTAAGAACAATTCCATTCATGATGATTTTTAGGAGAATATGACCACATCGACTTCCATGTACAATTATAGTATTTTTTATCTCAAAATTGGCAGCTGTGAGGAAGGAATATTGTAACTCTTCTAACTCCCATCTCCCATGCTGGTTCTATTCCTAGATCAACCCTTATCCCAGAATCTAACATGACTCCCTCTAGCTGGCTTGCTTGCAGTGAGGGAGGGATGCCAAAGCCTGTAGATAGGTAATTAATGATATATAAAAAAATACTCCTTTAGCACAAATTTTAATTAATTTGTAGATAATTTTGGTTTATCCACAAATTTTATGCATAAACTAAATTATTATCTCTTAATCATTCTTGTACCAAACAAGTCATAAAGCTCTTCATGTGGAGAGGCTGCGTGCCTGTACTGACCATCTTTATCCTTTATCATCCTTCTCCTTTGTCCTCGCAATATCTTTATCCTCAGATTGGCTAGCTTATTTGGTTAACATGAGTTTTGATACTCTACAGGATACACATCGGTATGCAGTTTGATGGTATCAAATATCAAAAACAATGCTGACTATATAGATAGTTTATGTAGTACTAAATATAAAAAATAATGTGCTATCTATACTCTTTTGGTGTGATGTTTAAACTAATAGACCTATTTTTGAAAGTTCAGTTCTCCGTCTATCGACTGTCAAAATACTTTTGCATGAAGGTCGTTTCAGTTACATGACTATGTTCTAGTGAGTCGGTGAAGACTCCGAACATTTTTTTTTGTACTGTGTGGTGTTCTTTTTATGTTCTATCTTAGGTCTACTACTTTGTATTATCCAAGGTGTTTTACTTTGTTTTATTAGTGAATTTATGTTTTGTCTTCAAAAAAAACTTAACTATTCATATTCCTGAATATGCCCTCATAAAAACCTGGCAGTATAATCTATTTATTTGTCACTACCATCTGATTTTCTTTTCAAAATTTATGTTGAAAATGTCCCCTTCTAACACCATCTCCGTTTTCTCTGTACCTCTATCTCGCTAGAAAAGGAAGGGCATGCCAATATAATTCTTAAAAAAAAACTTGAATGGTGACATCTGTGAGTACTTTTAGATAGAAACAGTTATTTAAAAAGCAGTGGCTTTCAAGAATATTTTTTGTTTTAAATTTTTTTGTTTTCACTTTTAGATACGTGAAAATCTTTATAAATCATGACCTGAAGTTTTAGTTCTTTCTGTGGTTCGGAAACACCATTATCAAAAGATGCTGGCAGAAGAATATGTATATATATATTTTTAAAAGAGAATGTACATATACTTACCCTACCTCCCTAAATTTTCTTCTTCGGCATCCTCTAACTGGGATTCTCTTATTGGGCCGCGTTTTAGAATGGGACTGCTGACCGGCTTGATCTGGGCCCTTGTAAGGGATCACGGCCAGACGCTGGATATTGGAGTAGCTTTTTAACTTGCGCTTTCTTTGATAGTATTCGTGTGTGTGTGTGTGTGTATATATATATATATATGAACAATATCCGATGTTTGTATTCCTGGCATTTCGGCTTGGGGTCTCGAATAAAAAAGGGCCTAGGTGCTAATGGGGTGTTTGGTTGCATGGTAAATTGAGCTTCTGTTCCAATTTCATGTTTTTGTAACCGAAATTTTTAAAACAATGATTAAAATTTTATATATATTTTTTAAAAAATGTAAGGAGGTGTTTGGTTGCATGATAATGGAGGTTTTTATTTTAATTTTTAAAAATTGTAAGAAAACTTGTTTAAAGAGGTGTTTGGCAACCTTGACAATTTTATGTTTTGAAATTGATTTTCTTCTCAAACAATAAAAGAGGGTCTCACCTCTTTCTTTTTTCTCATGGTCCTCCACTTTGTTTGGTCTTGAATGATAGTAACTCTTTTTTGTTATCACGTCCCTCCAAACATTATAATTTTATGTCATGAGTGGGTTCACTTTTTATTTTAATATAATTTTTTATCATGAAAATATACAAAAAATTATCATGCAACCAAACACCCTATTATGGGGTGTTTGGTTGCATGATAATGTGAGTTTTTATTTTAATTTTTAAAAATTGTAAGAAAACTTGTTAAAAGAGATGTTTGGCAACCTTGACAATTTTATGTTTTGAAAGTGATTTTCTTCTTAAACAAAAAAGAGGGTCTCACCTCTCTTTTTTTTTCTTGTGGTCCCCCACTTTGTTTGGTCACGAATGGTAGTTACTTTTTTTTGTTATCACATCCCTCCAAACATGATAATTTTATGTCATGAGTGGGTTCACTTTTTATTTTAATATCATTTTTTATCATGAAAATGTACAAAAAATTATCATGCAACCAAATTTGCATGATAATGTAAGTTTTTATTTTAATTTTAAAAAATTGTAAGAAAACTTGTTAAAAGAGGTGTTTGGCAACCTTGACAATTTTATGTTTTGAAATTGATTTTCTTCTGAAACAAAAAAAGAGGGTTTCACCTCTTTCTTTTTTCTTGTGGTCCTCCACTTTGTTTGGTCATGAATGATAGTAACTCTTTTTTGTTATAACATCCCTCTAAACATGATAATTTTATGTCATGAGTGGGTTCACTTTTTATTTTAATATAATTTTTTATCATGAAAATGTACAAAAAATTATCATGCAATGGGGTGTTTGGTTGCATGATAATGTGAGTTTTTATTTTAATTTTTAAAAATTGTAAGAAAACTTGTTAAAAGAGATGTTTGGCAACCTTGACAATTTTATGTTTTGAAAGTGATTTTCTTCTTAAACAAAAAAAGAGGGTCTCACCTCTTTCTTTTTTCTTGTGGTCCTCCACTTTGTTTGGTCATGAATGATAGTAACTCTTTTTTGTTATCACATCCCTCCAAACATGATAATTTTATGCCATGAGTGGGTTCACTTTTTATTTTAATATATTTTTTTATCATGAAAATGCACAAAAAATTATCATGCAACCAAACACCCCATAAGACTTTTTTTTTATCTTGTGGTCCCCCACCTCTTTTGGTCATACATGGCTCCACCTTTTTTTGTTATCCCATCTCCACCAAAAATTGATAATTTTATGTCATTGAGTAACGTGCACTTCATATACAAATTTATTATGCAACTAAACACTTTATAAGCATATGCTGAATGATAAAGGTCTAGATTACAGGTGCTTTTCTCTTTAAGGTGGCCTTTGTTTTGGCTGAGAGTCTAACCATTTAATAAAATATTTAAAATATTAATTTTTTATTTAATTTCTCTCGTGGAATACAAAATCCTAGGATCTATTTGGTTTCATGTAAAAAAATTTGATAAAAAAATTTACATTTATTTAGTTTTACATGAGAAAGAAAATCTAAACATCTCATTTGGTACCTTTGAAATGATTTACTTCAAAATGCTTTTATTGTTTTTTTTCTAAACTACTTTCATATTGTTTTAAAATTTAAACCTCATGATTATAAAATTTTACGACATATAAATATTAGAATTTTAAAAATATTATTAATAATTTGTATATTTTTTATTTTTAAGAATAATTAATATGCTAATTAATATAATTTACTTTAGTAATTAATAAATTATATATATATTTTTATTTTGAACCATATTATACATCAATAATATTATTTAATTTAAATTTATTATTTACTTTACTTATTACTATCTATGATGTGGTTGATGGTGAGTTTAGAGAGAGAGAGAGAGAGAGAGAGAGAGAGAGAGAGAGAGAGAGAGAGAGACGTTGCAACTTGAAGATGGTCAACGAATATAGTTTTTCTTTGACCATTGTATTACATGTATCCAAATAGGTTGATTGATAAGATTTTCTTGAAAACATGCTGCATGAGACCTATTTTACAGGTAACCAAACACACTCTTAACTTGTCACCTCATAAAATTAAAAAAATACAGTAATCCACTTAAATTTTACTAGTTTAGTAGAAAACTACTATTATTTTTATACTTTTACCACATATCTCAATATCTAATCTTTGACCCATTAAGCCAAAACAAACGAGTATCAGGTAAAAAATGTGTTCAATTTAATTAAGATATAAATGATTAGTTTTGTTTGACAAAATACATAAATTAATATTATTAAATTGAGATATATGATTTTTACTAAACAAGAAAATGAAGCATATTATGAGTATACATTTTGTACTTTATACTTAGTAAAAAAATAATGATATATATCATGCTTAGTTAAAATTATTATTATAGAATTTTAAAAGATAATAAAATTAAACATTTAAATCAGACACCTAATATGTAACCTCAAACATTTAGATTTCATTTGGTACATAGATAAAATTGATGAGAATAGGAATAAGTCACTCCTTGTAACTATTTTTATCCTCGTTATGTTTGATTTGAGTTACAATATGTTCAGATGTTAACTTTGTCTTATGTTTGCTATGATATACGATTATTAATTTTGAAGTTAATATTGATATATATAATATTTGACTATTTATACATAAAATTTTAAATTTATAGTATAAATAATACATAAATGATAATACATAATATTATATGTACTAGATGAGATGACTATCTCTTGAAAAAAAATAGAGATAAAGCATCTCATATACTAAATAGGATAACTTATCTCTCACTTCATATCTTTTTTTGAGATTATCCGGATTAAGTTAATGAGGTTAAGTCTCATCTTATTTGCAAAAAAAAATAGAAGATTAAAGATAAACAAGATTTGTCCATGATTATCCACTTACCAAACATAACCTTAGGTCCATTTGGTTCAATGTAAAAAAAGAGAAATGGTGAAAACAAGAAGCTAATTTTTCATGTAAAAGGAAACAAAATATCTTATTTGGTAGACTTGAAAATGATTTCTTCAAAAATAAATTTTTTCGCTTGATTTTTTAGAAAATATTTTTTTGTTATTTTTATATTTTGAATATCATGATCGTAAAAATTCATCATATATAATTAAAATTTATATTTTATTAAAATTTATATTTTTATAATAATAATTATTTTATTTTATTTTGACAATAAATTTAATATAAAATATATTTTTATATTAAAAATTAAATAAATAATATTTAATTATAATTAAATATTTATATTTATATCCAAGGTAAGTGGAGTCGGGGGTCAGGACCAGGTCGTTTAGGTTCAAATCGACCTGTGTCAGTCGGGGTTGAGACTTGAGTCTGGTCAAGGTCAGCCAGAGTCGTAATAAAAAAAATAAAAAATTTAAAACATTCACCAGGTCAGGGTCGTGGGATCGGGACCGAGGGTTGGTCAACTCAAAAATTGATCGAGTCAGACCCGACTCATGACCTGAGTCGCGACCCCTCATTCTATGTTTATATCTACATATCGGACAGTTTAGAGAGATCGTCACAAGAACGATGAAACCTTCCAAGTACAACAGCTGCGTCCGGTCCAATCTTACGAATGCCAAAATCAGGGTTCGAGGAGGGTCAACTGAATAACACTTCAGTTGACTATCATTTTACATGTAACTAAACGGAGGAATTGAACACATTTTTGGAAAAACTTCGTACATAGACTTGATCTTACAGGTAACCAAACGGACCCTTTTGGCCTCAAAACATTTAACCGCCAACCAAATGTTGTAAATCAAGCACAAGCAAATGCAGCCCGATAAATATCAGAATTTTTTTTTGTGATGCCATTTTTCTGTTTAAAAAATTTAAAGTAAACTAGAAGGTGTGATGTAGAGGGGTGTCAATCAGCCACACTGGACGCCACGATGGCTGCCTACTCGAAGACCTGGTCTACGAATCCGATCAGAGTGATATTATATTATTAAAACCTTAAACTATTTCTCTTTTCAAATAATAAATTTATCGAAATTGCGAATTTAGGCTTTTGATCCCCCCCCACGGTGCCAAACGGAGTCTGATGGTTCGAGATTCTGATAAAAAACAAGCGGATTGGAAGCAAACTTGATATCGATAGTTTATCAACACCACTTCTATTCATCTAATTTCGTTTGAAAGTCGATATACACGTACAAATTATTATTATCATAATAAATAAAAATTATATCATTGAAATTTTGATGCATAAACGTTGAAAAAAGAAAAATAAAGATTTAAACATATCGTATCAGAGAATAATGGTAAAATAAAATATTTTTACAATTTTTTTCGATAAAATGATAAATACTTTATATTTTAAAAATTATCCAATTATTCTGAGGGCAGAATCGGAATGGGAACGAAATCGAGATGTTACCATTCCTACTCAAGCAAAATCAGAATCAAAATCACTCAGAATCAGAATCGGAAGAAGCAGCATAACAGGCGGGATCCTGTCCCGTGGTATATCGGGTGCCGCCAGCGCTCGGCCGCGGCTGGCGACAGAGCAGAGTGGGCGGCGGAGCAGGGCGGCGCGCCGGTTGCTCTGACCTGCACGACGCGCCGGGTCACCACCGCCCTCTTTTGTTTCCTAACTCCCCCTCCCGTGCGCCCGCCTCCGCCTATAAATACCACCCTTGGGACTCTGCTCTCCCCCATCTTCGTCCTCGACCTCGCAACCGCGACGTCCCCGCTACCCCTCTCCCTCCCTCCGTCCGCCAGTCCGCGCGCGCTCCTCCGCATTTCTTACTCCCTCGTCCTCCGTTCGCCGGGAAGGGGATTCCAGTCCGGCGCCGGCGCCGAAGTTCTGCAGGCCGCGGGTGGAAGTCATGGTGGCGACCGCCGGCGTTCTGCCTCGTCTCCCTCTGGCCGGGGCACACCCGCCTTTGCGCGCCGGGACTGGGATCTCGCCGTCGGTGGACCCGATCTCCATGGCGTCGAACCTCTCAGGCACGCACCTGCTTCCTCGTGTCCTCTGGTTTTATTCTTGCTCGATCGAGTTATATGTCGGTTGCAAACCACGGATGACCGCCGATTCCATCCAGATTCCTTTCTGTCGACTACGGACTTGATCCTGGCATGCTCAATCTTGCCGGACAGATTATCAAGGATCTGTTGGATCCCTTCGTTGCTCCCTCGTCGTCCGCTGTGTCACATTTCCTCGGGAATTTTAGATCGAGAATTTTAAAAGTATCGGACCGCCAGAAATTTCGAGCAAGTGGTGAAATCGCTAGGCTAGCTTCAATGAAGGTATTAATCTGGTTCCGACGGAAAGCATCAGAATCCAGGAAAGCAGAGGACTACTTGGAACGACATCAGGCGTAAAGGCTCTTTACTTTTTTCTCAATCCAAGTAAAGACGTAGTCGACAAGATTCAGCCGATTTTTACCTTTCAGGGAATGCATATCTTACATCTTTCGGCTCAGACGCAAAACATATGAAATTTGTCGTTTCGATAAATGCAATGTAGAAAACATGCATGGATTCTCACAGATTTACGTCTTCAAGGCGGGAAATAGGGAATCCGAATTCTTTTTAGAGAGATCCTAGTGCTAATCCGTTTCCTCTTGGAAGAATCGGGAATAAACCGCAGCAGTTATTACCGTTCAGGCAGAAAAGGTGGATGAGAGCACTACCGAGGCAATGATTAGAGTGAGTGGCAACTACTTACTACTTAGATTGGATTTGACTCGTTTGACTCTCGTCCAGCAAATGATGTCGACGTGATGTTGATTAAGATTATTCACTATTTGATTTTACTTGGCGGTTAAATTGATTCGATGAATTTGGTTTGATTTAGTTCACTAATCAACTATTTGATGCATAAATTGAATTAATCAACTTCCCAAAATTTGTTATGGATAAATATCTACTGATGACAATACAAAATTAATCATATTAAATATAGTATCATAAAAGGTTCAGTCAAATAAAGATTCAGCAATTATATGATAATATATGTAGGGGTGTTCGTGATTTAAATTTATTTGTTCAAGAGCCCAGGAGAGGAATCTCTGCGCGCGTTAGCCGACACCTCGTACATGATCCGTACGTGTATACATAGGCGAACGATCACGTCGACCGGACCTGCTCCGGCGGTTGACACGAGAAACCTGATGATGATGATGATAGTGAAGATTTCCCTCTCAATGACTTATGATCAGCTTCGAGAAATCATTTCCAGATTTTGTGGAGTCATCGATAATTCATTTTCAATTCTTCGTACCTTGTTATCAGCTAGGAATTTTCAGGGTTTCATGTGAATCTTGGCATCCACAGTGCAAGCACTGAGTCTGCTCTGTTCCTGATCCAGTTGACGCTGGTGGAGTTTTCCCGAGAACGGGCTCCAAGGCACTAACTGAAGGCTGCAGACGGCAAGCAGTTTCCAACCCCAAACATTTTGGCGTACCGGCTGCATCTACCATCAAACATGGTATGAATCGAGCTCCAAAATAAAACAAAATAAAAAAACTCAAAAGTATACATCTCTCTTGAGATTATTCATATTCCTACTGCCCTAAATCATCCACTCCATCGTGCGTATAGGCGCTGCTGACTCCAGTACGAGTGACAGCGCGACGAAGGTCCGGCCGGTTAACTACGACGTCCACCGTAGCTATGGAATCCCGGTTACCCGTTTTCCAGAGAGAAGATCTCAGATGCAAGAGGACGATAAGGAGCGGTTCACGGATGTATGCACACTTAATTTTCTGTCTTTCGGCTTCTCTTACTTTTCCAGTAACCCTCTTTTCCTTGCAATTTCTAGCTTGAAGACGCGACTGTTTGGAACTTGCAGACGGATAGAATAACCCGAACGATTCACAAGATCAAGACGATTTTGCGGTCCATGGGTGATGGCGAGATATGCATATCGGCGTATGACACCGCATGGGTGGCCTTGGTGCCGGCCCTCCATCGCGACGGTGGCGGTCCCCAGTTTCCCTCCAGTCTCAAGTGGATCGAGGGGAACCAGTTGCCCGACGGCTCGTGGGGGGACCCAAATGTCTTCAACGCTTATGATCGGCTGCTTAATACATTGGCCTGTGTGATTGCTCTAAGAACTTGGCAAACTAGTCCATCCAGATGCCAACGAGGTTTTCTCACCTTCGGCATCCCGTTTTCCAGCTGCGTCTAAGTGTTGATCTTCATGGCTTGCAGAGCGCGCTAGCTTTGTCAAGTTGTTCTAATGCGCAGTCCTTTTACCGTCCCAGGGATTTCATTTCTTCTGGGGAAAATGGACAGTCTCCTGGACGAAAACGCGGAGCACATGCCAATAGGTTTCGAGGTTGTGTTCCCGTCTCTTGTGGAAATAGCTAAATCTTTGGACCTGAGAGTACCGTTTGATGCCTCAGCACTGCGAGAGGTGTACTTCAAAAGGGAACTAAAGCTGAAGAGGTACATATATCACCCTTAGCTTGTCGTCCAATCCGCAGACGCCGGTGGGAATTAAAGACATCCCCTCGGATTCGCTTGATATTAATATTGGATGTTCGACTGCCACATGCCAGCTTTCTTTCTTTCTTTTTTTATTTCTTTCTACCTTGCACATATGCACATATGCTCTTCTATGTGGGCGCACGCTTTATCAGGATGCCCAAGGATATGGTTCACGAAGTGCCAACCACGCTGCTGCACAGCCTGGAAGGCATGCCGGGGCTCGACTGGACGAAGCTCCTACGCCTCCAGTGTTCCGACGGATCCTTCCTCTTCTCGCCCGCCTCCACGGCGTACGCGCTCATGCAAACGAGGGACCCCAAGTGCCTAAGCTACCTTGACAAGGTTGTCACAAGGTTTAGCGGAGGAGGTGAGCATGACGTTGTCGTCTTCAACATTCTTTTTTATCGCGTCGCACTGCAGCTGATCATTTTGTGCCTACGTCCGGAACGTACGTACGTACGTACAGTGCCTAATGTTTACCCGGTCGACTTGTTCGAGCGCATGTGGGCTGTCGACCGTCTGGAAAGACTGGGGATTTCGCGGCATTTCGAGCCAGAGATCCGGCAGTGCCTCGATTATGTCTACGAGTACGCCTGTTTTAACGGCCTTGCATTTCCTCGCGTTGAGCCCAATGCGCCGTACGCCGTACGCCTCCTCACATTTCGGCGCTCGCCGTACGAACCTGTAGGCACTGGACGGAGCGCGGCATCGGCTGGGCAAGGGACTCCACGGTGCAGGACGTGGACGACACGTCGATGGGCTTCCGACTGCTCCGGTTACACGGATACGACGTTTCCCCCGGTATGAACCTGAATCCAACGTGCCCCGAACACGGAGCCGCTGGCCCCTGATCTCCGCATCATCAGCTGACGGCCACGCGTGGTCGCCTTGCAGATGTCTTTTCGCAATTCGAGAAGGACGGCGGGTTCTTCTGCTTCGCCGGGCAGTCGAACCAGGCGATAACGGGCATCTACAACCTGAACAGAGCCGCCCAGTTGTCCTTCCCAGGGGAGAGAGTCCTCGAGGAGGCGAGCCTGTTTTCCCACAGATTCCTCCGGGAAAAGCAGGCGAGGGGCGAGCTCTCCGACAAGTGGATCATAACCAAGGACCTGCCGGGCGAGGTAAGCTCTCGCGCGCATTCTTTGTACCACGTCATACGTACGTAGACATATCACACCACACACGCTCCATTATATTAGACAAGTGAAGCGAATCAAGCTCAGACCGGCGTTGACCGCTGTAGTTCCAACCAGCGGCCACTTTTCTGTCCTCGGAAGACGTAATATGTTACTAATTTTTTATCAGAAATAAAGAATAAGAAGTTTATGGGGGTGTTTGGTTGCATGATAATTGAGATTTTTATTTTAATTTTTAAAAATTGTAAGAAAACTTGTTAAAAGAGGTATTTGACAATCATGACAATTTTATGATTTGAAAGTAATTTATTTCTTAAACAAAAAAAGAGGGTCTCACCTCTTTCTTTTTTCTTGTGGTCTACACTTTACTCTTTTTTGTAATCACATCCCTCCGAACATGATAATTTATGTCATAAGTTGGTTTAGTTTTTATTTTAATATAATTTTTTATCATGAAAGTGTACAAAAAATTATCATGCAATTAAACATCCCATTAGTATTTACTTTTTGATAACGAAAAAAAATAACAAAACCATTACACTAAATAAGAGGATAATGGATACGTGACTCTCCTTAGCTGGTGTGGGCCGTTAGGCCATCAGCTCTCTTTTCAAAGTGGTGCGTAAACGTAAGGAGGCAAGCATGCAACGGCATTCACCACTCCAGCGTTCGAAAAGCAAGTAAGTCCACTGATGTGGAAATAGAATGACTCTCCTTGGATGGATACCTGAGCCTCAGGTGGATATTCGAGAGAAACTCCTCAACTCTCTTAAGAGTTGATTAGATGATGATTTGATGATATCATCTCATCAATGTCTTATTAACTCTTGTGAGAAGTACTGAGGAGCTCTCCTCAAATACTCATCTAAAAGGAGCCGTGCTCCTGTGGAAATGTGGTGGGATACCCTTCGAGACTTCGAGATGGGGATTAATGGGACCGTTAAGCTATCTCCGGGCACTCGGTAGCTAACTATTCCAAGGTTTGGTCATTTCACCATGTTCTGCGCGTTCGAATGTGCGGTGCATGAGGTCTGTTATGAGCACCGCCACCTCCTGTTTATATATATATATATCCTGTTTATATATATATGACACGTAAATAGTACGAGGTCCTCATTCCATGTATATATCTTGATCAGGTGGCGTACGCCCTGGACTTCCCATGGTACGCGAGCCTGCCTCGGGTGGAGACGAGGTTGTATCTCGATCAATACGGCGGTGATTGCGACGTCTGGATCGGGAAGACCCTTTACAGGTGCGCCGTCACCCTTTTCCTTTCGCGCACACAAAATTATTTTTATATATATATCACGATTCTATATCCACGACGTCTTAATCATAAGCATCTTTCACCAGTTAAATAGTTAAAGGCTTGAGTCATGCTCGACCTCAAGTTCGTAATTAAAAATCCATTTCACCGTTACTAGCTGATTAAAATTTTCTCTATTTTCACTGCACCAATATAATATTCATGTCGTTTCGTGTGCCTAAAAATACAAAAACGTTGAGATTATATTATCACCTGGACCTTTCACAGTTATATCATTTAAATTTTATATAACAAAGATAAATGAAAAAATTACTCTTATTTTTCGACATCGTCTCTTTCTCTCCAAGATGGGTGCAACCACAGAATTTCCCATAGAACTAATGCGTTTCCTGTACTTAAAGCTGTAGCCTCTTAAAATTACAATCTTGCTGTTCCTTTATTTGTCTCCAACTATTGTAAGGAAAGTTGTTATATTTATGGCACCAGTCGTAGAAAGTTTTCACGTGACACTTCTAAAGTGCATCTTCCTTTTGAATTGGACTAATTAAAGACAGCTAAAAAGCTATGTTTATATGATTTAAATATAAAACAAACATATTATTTAAGAATGTATAAGAGCAAGTATATAAGTATAATTTTAAAAATACTATTGTAAATAACGTTGGTATAATTAGCTGATCTCTACGAATTATGTATGTAGGATGCCGTACGTGAACAACGTGGATTACCTAGACCTCGCCAATTCTGACTTTGATCGGTGCCAAGCCCTGCATCAACTTGAGTGGCTCGAGCTTCAGAGGTGTGTGTGCTTGCATGTTAATATAGATAACTAACGAGAGCGGAGAGTCTTGGATGCACTCTTGAAGCTCCTCTCTCAATCTCTCTCACAAAAGAACATTAAATACATGATTATTTAGAGAGCGGATCACCTCAGTTCCTAGGGGGAGGGAGAAGTCTCAGTCCCTAATCAGAAATAGCCACATATCTCCGTCACTGAAGTGACGGTTCAAGAACCGGTTCGGTGAACTGTTACCGAAAAGAGCTGAACTGTTACCGACGTCTTTGTAACTCACTACCTGTCGGTAACGAGTTAGTAAGACGTCGGTAGCGGTTCAACCCTTTTTGGTAGCGGTTCAACAACGGTTCAGTAACATAACTTGAAAGTCTTGAATCGTTATCGAAAAAGGCTGAACCTCTACCGACGCCTTTGTTACTCACTACCCGTCGGTAGTAGTTCAGCCTTTTTCGGTAGCAGTTCACCGAACCGATTCTTGAACCGTCACTTAAGTGATAGGGGTATGTGACCGTTTCTGATTGGGGACTGAGGCTACTCCCTCCATCTTGTCACTTAAGTGATAGGGGTATGTGACCATTTCTGATTGGGGACTGAGACTACTCCCTCCACTTGGGGACTTAGGTGATCTGCTCTCGATTATTTATCGTGAATTGATAGACTATTAAATATATATTTAATGCCTTTGTATGAGAGTGCTGAAAAAAAGAGTCACACCAGAAGTTATGGGCTCTCATAACTAATTCATCTGTGCGACTGCAGAGTGATCTCCTCTAATTCATCCGGGTCAAGGCGCTTTGATAACGCCTGTCTGTTGTTTAATTAGAGCAGGTGGTACGCCGAATGTGGGCTCGGTTCCTTTGGTGTGAGCCGCAGCAGCCTATTGAAATCCTACTTCCTTGCTGCGGCCAATATGTTCGAACCTGAGAGGGCACATGAGCGGCTCGGATGGGCACGGACAGCGGCCCTGGCGGAGGCGGTTTCAGCGCTCCTCTGCCGCGGCGTTAATGGAGACGATGGTGATGTTGTGGATATCGCCAAAGAGATGCAGCGGGCCTTGTCCCCCTTCGGCGACTGCATCCATGACGTCGCCGCCAACGTGGCCCCACCCGGCTACCCCAACTACGTGTGGTACACATCATGCATATACATACGAGAGAGATAGATAAGATCTCAAAGATGTTGAACCTTGCTGTGTCCCATCGCTCGTCTCACGCGCGTTGTTTCTTATGTATATATACGCCCCCATGTGAATATCCTCCCGGCGTTTTCAGGTCGTCCTTGACGGTGGCGAGTAGTGACGATGAACGACGGAGCAGGGACGGGCCCATCAAACAGGGGCGGAAAGGGACGGCGGGGGTCCTCCTTGGTGTCCTCCTCTCCACGCTCGATCGCCTCGCGCTGGACGTCGCAGCCTCACCGTCGCCTAGAAAAGATGTCCATACCTGCAGGGCTACTCAACAACAGATACGCCGCCACCTCCGACGCGCGGTACGTACCTATCTGCCTCTTTCCCACCCGATCAACCCAACTATATATATATATATATATAAACCCAACTATATACATAAATATATATGCACGCGCACACACACACACACACTTCCGATCGTCATCTTCGCGACGAGTTCGGATCCTCTCATAGTCTCATGAAGGGAATATCCTCCACACTATCACGTTAATTCCACTTTGTTTTGTGAGAGGATAGAAGATGCTCGGGCTCTGAGGGGGACCCAAACTCCCTCGCGATCGACGTGGTGTCGCGTTCGATCCGTGCATTTGACCATCTCTCTCTATGCATGCAGTGGGAAGAATGGATGCTGGCGTGGCGGGGCGAAAAGGAGGAGATGCCGCATGCGACGGGCTGGTGGCCCGGCGGAACAACAGTGAACGACCAGACAAGTCTGCTCCTTCTCCGCACGTTGGAGCTTTGTGCGGGGCGAACCGCCTTAGAAGAATCGCTCCGGTCCCGTCCGCCGCCATGCTTGCGGCACAAGGCAACGCCACGGCAACAACGCTATGTACAGCTGGCGTCTGTGGTTTCGTCCCTCTGCAGGAAGCTCCGCCGCCTCCGGCAGCAACGCCCCCAAGCAGCTGAGGTAATTAAGCCGGTGGCCCCGTTCAAAATAGCTGATATTTTCCGTCATAAGTAACGTTGAGAGAGGGAAGAGGGTGGTTTATGCTCCGGTTGATCTTATCTCTGAGTTTGGATCCTTTCAAGGAGGCCGACCGAGGGAATAGTGTTTTCACCATCTCACAAAAGCATAGAAATAGTGATAAACTTCAGATCAAATTTATCATTTAAATACGTGAGTTTCACTTTTTTTATGGTGACCCGAGGGGACCAAACTAAGAGCGTGCTTGTGAGTGTGAGGACCGGGCAAAAAGGCTTGTGACCCTTCACACCATCCTAAGGGTTGTGCGCTCGTGTATGAAGGGAGAGGGTGGTGCTCCGGTTGACACACACCCACGTTGCCGGATTGCTTGGTTGCTATCAGATAGCACCGGGCCCGCTTCACAGCTAACTACTCAACGGCGAGTATACTCGTTTTTGGGGGCGGGGTTCTCTGGTGCTTACCTGATGTTGCACCTTCAAACTTTCTCACAAAAATTTATTAAATATATGATTTGTGAGAAGGACTCAACCTCATGTGTGAACACTTAGACCCCCCCCCCTCTTCCCTTTTCCATTTGTTGCTCGGTGCAGAAAGTGCTGATGTTGAATGTGCAGAGAAGTGCGAGGAAGAAGATATTGCCTGATCCGCTACTGAAATAAAATGTCTCTCGGGAAGAAGATATAATCACCTATGTATGAGCACCAAGAGAAGATCGACAGTGCACGATCATCTCTGCTTAAGAGTCCATTATATATAGTTGTGGAGATATTTGTTGAATTGCACTGTATCGAATTAATTAACAAATGTTATTAATTATGACTGTGTATCTGGGCATGCAGGGTGGGCGGAAAAACATGGTCATTGGCGACCATGGCGCCTGCGGAGATGGATCATCGGTGTTTCCCCTGGTGATAGAACGAGAGATGCAGGAGCTCATGGCGTGTGTGCTTCGACAAAATGCCGATGCAGGCCAAGCGGGCACCCAGCTGCGATCGTTCCTCACCGTCGCGAGGAGCTTCTACTACGTTGCCATCTGCCCGCCCTCCACGTTCGACCGCCACATCGACCAGGTGCTCTTCGAAAAGACAACCTAGCTTCTAGCCATGCAATATACATACATACATACATACATATATATATATATATATATTCTACCTGGGAAAATTTGTAGTTCCTTCCGTTGATGTAAATTAATGTGATCCAGTGTCTAACTATCTATATAAATAAATACAATTGTACGTACATACTCTATACTCTTATTTTTACCTTACACAATCCCAACTTAATTTCTGGCGTCGCAGCGGACTTGGTTTATGGAGTGTTTGGTTGTATGATATAATGGAGGTTTTTATTTTAATTTTTAAAAATTGCAAGAAAACTTGTTAAAAGAGGTGTTCGGCAACCATGACAAATCTATGTTTTGAAAGTACTTTTCTTCTTAAACAAAAAAAGAGGGTCTCACCTCTTTCTTTTTTCTTGTGGTCCCCCCACTTTGTTTGGTCATGGATGGTTGTTACTTTTTTTTGTTATCACATCCCTCCAAACATGATAATTTTATGTCATGAATTGGTTTATTTTTTATTTTAATATAATTTTTTATCACGAAAGTGTACAAAAAATTATCATGCAACCAAACACCCCATAAGCTCTTTCGAGTTAAACTAAACTGGTAAAATTAATGAATCGATTTGATTTGACTAGTAAATCAAGTGAACATGTTCGGTTTGATTTTTAAGACCTTTCAAATCAAATTGGTAAATCAAGTGAGTGAATTGGTTTGGTTTCTAAACACTTTCAAACGAAGACAAACTGGCTAGGTTTGATTTGTAAGCCCTTTGAAACTAACCAATTAGTTTGATTTCTAATCCATTTCAATGTCTTTTATGCCCTTTCAAACCAACTAAATCGGTAAACCAAATGAATTGATTTGGTTTAATTTCTAAGGTCTTTCAAATGCCTTTCTAAGTCCTTTCAAATCAAGCCAAACCAAACTAAAAGCAACTGAATGAATTAGTTCTAAGGCCTTTGAAGACCAATTTAATATGGTTTCTATGGTATTTCAATTCTAAGACCCTTCAAAACCATTTTGATTTGGTTTCTAAACCCTTTCAAACTAATTTGGTTTGATTTCTAAGGCTTTTCAAACCAAACTAAATAAATAGTCAATTTGATTTGATTTATATGCTCTTTCAAAGCAAACTAAACCAGTAGACTAAATAAAAGAAATATTTTGATTTCTAAGGCCTTTCAAACTAAACTGATCGAATATTTATCTAATCATATCTTTCTTTCTTTTTCACAAAGTTTCGAACATAATTCTCGTTCAATACTTGCTTCATTTGGAAGAGGTTCGGTGAGAATTAATTATATCGTGTATTACATATTTCATTTTTACATATAATTGTTGAATTATGCATATATTTCTATCTATAATTAAATAAATCATTAGTTTAGATGACTAACTTAGAGAAGTTTTGGATTGATCTAAATGTTTGTGATTAAAAAATTTGAATAACTAACTCAATAACGTGGGGTTAGCCCAATTACTGATATCAACTAATTCATCTACAATGGTGCCACTGATGAGATAAAGAGAAGAGGATGACAATGAGGAGGAGGAGGAGGATGTTGAGGAGTCTTTTGATAAAGATGAATGACATATTATTTTTTATGGTATGTTATGAGCGTGATTGAAGTTACTTCAAATGATTTTTAAGAATGTAATAGCTTTTACGAGCGAGTCATTGTGAACCTATCCAAAGCCTTGTTTGGTGACAGTATTAGACATCTCTATCACTGTCAATTTTAAAATTAATGTTCATAGCAATGGCTAAGAGGTGTTTGGTTAATAGTATCAATTTTGAAATTGGTAGTGGAAACAAAGCACGTTATGTAATACAAATGTCAACTTATATCAATTTTGATATCGATATTCCAACCTCTAAAAATATCAATATGAATATTGATATGATATCAATTTTGAAAATTCTAACCAAGTAGGCCATAAACTATGTATATACATGTTATATATGAATGTGAATATTTGCTAATTTAAATTTAGTTTTATGATTGGAATCAATGTAAGGACTCTATAGGAGAATTTTGTTTGAATGAAATATAGTTGTAGTTCATAATGAACTCAATTAAATTATATATAATGTGGTCTTTGTTAATTTTAATTTGATTGTATGAAAGTGAATAAATGAAATAGATGAATGTAATGTGTATGGTGATTTTATTTGAATGAAATGTGATTTTATGTCATTGTGGACCCATTTTAATGTATAAATGTGCAAGTATTTCTAAAATTAAAATTTTTATTTTTATTTTCAGTGATATCGGTAATGGCTATGAACTATTGCCACTTATCTATTGTCAACTAATAATGGCGACAGGTAAGAGTTGTCGTCGAAGCAAGATAAAATATTCACAGAATTTTTTCGCTTATTTCGACGACAACTTGTCAACTATCGTAACTATCGTAAGTGGCAACGGCTCAAAGTCGTTGCCTATGAATATTGGCGACAGCTCTTAACTATCGCCGAGCCCAAAAAAACTTGGGGAGATTTTTTACCTGCTTCGACGGTGACTTCGTCATTTTGGCGACAACTTTAACCATCCTCGGTAATCACGAGCAACAAATCGTAGAACCGTCACTTACGGTGTTAATTGCGACGGTCATTTATAAATTTAGTAACGACGACTATCAGTCGAGCCGTCGTCAATATTTTCGACGACCAATGTTTTTTTTTGCGATAGCTGCTGGGTGACCGTGTTAAAACCGTCGTCACTACTCTCTTTTTTTGTGTAATGACTTCTTTTGAACACGACGAAGGTAATTTCCAACTGTCGCCATTAGTGATGTCGTATCATTCATTGAGACCGTAACATTTATTTTTTTTTCCCCTTCGGACAGATTTGTCGCTGTCGGCTTCGAAATCCATATCGATATCGGTCGCAAAAGGTCTCAAACATTTCAGACCCGTCTGAGTCGGCGGCGCTCGACAGCACGGGCGACGATGCGTGGCCACCGACGCCGGCCCGGCCCTGGTGGACCACGCCACGCAGCTGATCTCTCGTAGATTTGTGTGCATACATAACATATATACATATAGATTTATAAATATAATATCCAAGGGCGCCCACCACCACCATACGCAGTCAGGTGCTCCTGCTCCGTTCACGCGCCCTTTGCCGACAAGCGCGTGGCCTGGGTGCCCTCCTCCCTCCATGTGTGTGCCCCTCCCTCGATACTCTCGTCCACGACGTGCGACGGCGACCGGCCGAGCCCTCCTCCTCTTGTGTCGTACGTTCTTCCTTGGGTGGCCGCCGCGGTGTGGTGGAAGATGGAAGGACTGCCGGAGTATGTGTCTTGGCCTTTTATTTACTTTTTTTTTATTTGGGAGGGGGGCTCAAGTGGGAGTAGGGGTATCTTCGTTTGCTTCGTCGTCGTCCGGCGAATGGTGGGCCGTCTATTTAGTCGTCTTACAAGAAGAAGGAACATGGTTCTCCTTCTGTCTCTTCGTTACCTTGAGTCCGTACGATCTTTTGCCCTCCGAGCATCGTCGGACGGACGACGGGAGGTGAATACCACCAGTATTTGCATTGGCAGTCGGATTCAAGATGAATCGGACTGCCCCTTGCGAAGAAGAGCACGGGTGCGGATTAAACGGTTCGGCCGGTTGGGTTCGGATCCCCTTCAATCCGATCTGATAAAGCATTCCGATTAAAATAATATTAAAATTTTATTATATTACTAATATAAATGATACTTATTTCGATAACTTATGGCCTCAAAATCAACGAATCCACGTAAAAAAATTAAATACTCCCTCTATTTAGGACTTCAAACCTAACCAAACCAAGTTGAAACAGCTGGAAGACCCGGCTCGGTTTAATTTTAAAAAGACAAAAAAAAAGGTCCAACCTTACCAGATTTAGAAGCACCGTTATTTCCAACCCCCCCCCCCTTTTCATTACACAACCACACGTCCATCTCAAACGTAACAAGTCCTGCCACCACGGCCAAGAGCTGTCTTCAGAAGGAAAGAAGAGAGTGGCAGAGGCCTTGATATGATCTTGGTTTGGAAGGCAACAAGGAAGAGGAAAATCCAGTATCGATGATGCCGGCAAACAATTCATCCAGATAAAAACTCACACCGCCATGTGAGCTGTACCTGCCCTTTGAAGTTCGAACAAACTTGCTACCTGACAGGACTCGTCACTAGTCTCCATACAAGCTCATCGAAGATGGCCCGACTACGATTCGGCGGAGTACACACTGCAACTATAACAACCCGTCAAAGATTAGAATAGTAAGAGCACACGGCAACCTGAAAAAGAGGAGAACGTCGGAGAGATGCGTTTGAGGCGGACTTTGAGTTAGGAATTATAAGCTGCACTTCCCCATCCGTGTCCGAAGCCATATGCACCCATGAAGTCGGCATGATGATCATGGCCATGCCCGTGATGATGATGAGCAGAGTTTCCACTTCCTCCGTCGAACAGCTTCTGGATGTGCTCGGGCATAGTTTCCTCCTCAATCGGCCTAGCTGATCTTGGCAGTGACGAGACAAACGTGTTGATCTTTTCGGCTATCTCATCCGATGCACCTTCCTGCAGCAACCAGTTTTCATTCCGGGTTAATAAGATTGGTCTCGGTAGACAAACAGGAATGTAGAACCGAATAGCAACATTGGAACCCTGGATTATGATTTTTTCAGCAACTCCGGCAAAATGAACCAAGCTATGCTGGATAGGTAGGTATCGTCGAACATATCATATCCGGCGGAAGCCAATCTACTCCCACAACAAATTGGGTGATTCATTGCGGGGAGGCAGCCTGGACTGGATTGAATCTGCCACCATTGGCCAATCCTAACAGATCAGGTGTTAGGTGGAAGCTGATCTGCTCCACTGAGAAATCAGGTGATGCATCATGGGGAGGCAACCTGGACTGGATCGAATCTTCCTGTATCAGCCTATCCTATTCCTATCAGAGCCGTCTGAAGCCAATCTACTCAATTGGGCAAACCTCATCGGCCAATACAGAATTTCTTTTTATTTTATAATTATATTTTATTTTAACGTAAATATTGTTTCAGGAACAAATCTACAAAATAACTTATGTTTGTGTAGTGTTCTCTTTCTTTCGGAAACTTCGTTTAAGAACTTTAAAGTACTCATGCTTATAAAATAAAATAAAAATAGTTAATAAATCCAAAAACTTCAAAAATATATAAAATGAAGAATATATAGAATAAGTAAGGTGCCAATGAAAATAGAGCAAGTCTCGTGTTCTGCAGGATAAAAAATGAAGAAAAAGAAAAAAAAACACCAAATAGAGATTTTGAAGAACCTATATATTGAAAGGTTAGGGACATGAACATGACAATCAAAGCCAAATCGCCAATGCATTGAAGATCATTCGCAGCTTGTTTATCATCATGGTTATGTATTAAATTCCATGTTGTGATGCCTCGCATGAGTGGTACATGAAATTGATGTTTATGCTTTCAAAAGAAGAAGAAGAAGAGCGCAATAAATTGATGCTTTTTAACAAAAAAATTATAACTCATCTGACTAAAAATTGATAATCATCCGTCCACAAGTAATAAGAACAGACAATGCATTAGCTTAAATATTTTCTGACTACCATTGTTGCACTGCAAGAAACATACTCTATGAGACACCATTTTTGACCATTAATGTTGCTTTCCACTGGCAAGAATTCGAGGGTTAATCAAGGGTGATCAGTTGTGCAACCAATATCGTTAAGCCAATTCCAACTGGTGTGAAGAGGTAAAGTCAAAAATAAAATAAGAAAACTAAATAGAAACCTCACTAAAATACTTAAAGAAGGCTTAAGTAGAATGGTTGAACAATGATATTCAACAGCTACATAATGGAATTGTTACCACTATCTCCATAGAGGTTCTGCATAGCAGATAGGACATTACTTTCCATGATCAACATGTATTTGTAGGGAAACATCTTCTGAAGTCTGAACTGGGAAACTCATTTCCTAGGAACTTGAACTTGTTTGAGTAAAACAATGCATTCAAGAAGTACTGAGGAAACACCAGAGATACGTAAGGACAAGCTTCATTTTCTATGATCAACATGAATTTGTAGGGAAGCATCTTCTAAAGTCTGAACTGGGAGACTCATTAACTTGGAACTTACTTGTTTACAAGTAAAACAATGTGTTCAGGAAGTACGGAGGAAACACCAGAGATACTTAAGGACAAACTTCATTTTCCATGATCAACATGTATTTGTAGGGAAACATCTTCTGAAGTCAGAACTGAGAAACTCGTTTCCTAGGAACTTGTTTGAGTAAAACAATGTGTTCAGGAAGTACCAAGGAAACACCAGAGATACATAAGGACAAACTCCACATAATTTAGAAAAGATCTAAAAATAAACCAGTTTAAGTATTTTAAAATAAAAGACATTATCAAGTACTTGAGAAATATACGCATTTAAGTACTCCTTAGGTACAATACGAACATGTACAAGCATGTGATCACAGACCATGAGAACTTTTTTAGGGTGATTGTAAGCATTTCCTTAATTTTCTTTCTAAATGTTGTTCTACTCATATCATGCATTAGTTTCTCATGTTGTAACCATTGGTTAATTATAGCCTGGAGATAACAAAATAGCAGGGTAGAATAATGTAAATTAGGTATGAGTAAATTATATGGATCGTTTGGCAACAATAAAGATACCTGCAGCGCTAAAGATGAGAACTTCACAGATGCCAAATCAAGTCACCTAAATTGCTAGAACTATGCATGCAGCACCAACATAACACCAGATTACTTCATGCAAAAGACACCAACCACAGTTTGCTTCATCCAAAGACACCCAAATAACAAGGTGTCATAAGTCATAACATCAGGTATGAAAGCAGCAATCAAATCAATTAACAACTAATCATGATACAGCTGATGATTGACCGCAGTGAAAACAATATTCTGACTGTGAAAAGAAACAAGAAATGAACAGCCCTAGGCACAGAGAGAAACACCATTTTGGGTGAGACCTTGACCTTCTAGTTAAATGGCAGCCCAAGCCATATCTACAAGTGCATTGGATTGAAAGCACACGCATGCGTTCAGCCACTACATATAAGAACTCTCACCTGAGGCCATCGGCCACCAAAATGGTGAGCAAACTTCGCCTGTGGAATAGCCTCCGCCACTCGGCGTCCCTCGTCGATCCAAATATCAGACCACGTGTTGGACCAGAGCACCTGAACAGGCACATTCTTCATTGCCTCTGAGGCAGCCCAATCACCAAGACTAAAGCTGAAGTTCAAAGCTTTCCCGGCCTCCACCATTGCCATCCTTCCATTCTTGCTGTTCAGAAGATGCAGATAAGCCGCAGCCGCAGCTCCATCCATCGATCTCGAGCAACACAGCCTCAGCAAACCGGCGAAGACGAAGTGAGAACGCAGCACGATTTCCCTAAGAACCGGAGCCCCGAGGATCCAAGTGGGAAATGCAGCAGATTCGGGAGATGAATCAACCAACGTGATACTCCTCACAGAGCCCGGATTGGCCGAAACCCAATCTGCACCCACCGCTAATGCGGAATCATGAAGCACCAAATGAACAGGGGTCAGCGACAAGGAGTCAATAACCTGCCCTAGGATTCGACTCAGGGCTTCAGATCCATACGGCGACATCTTCCCGCTGTTCACGGCAGTAACCCTAGGTCTTTCCCCTTCATACGGTATTTGTCCAGTCTCGACGAGATGATCGAAGCCCCAAAATAAACCCTTCTCTCTGATATCGCCGTAAAGGTCCCAAGCCCAGCCAAGAGGTCCACCCCACCTCCCAGAGACCAACTTGTCGGAGAAGCCAGCGCCGGGAAGATCGACGGCCACGGCGTGAAGTCCCCGAGAACCGAGCTCCCGGAGGACCCCGCGGAAGGAGTAGGAGCTGCAACCAAGGCCGTGGAGGAACAGAAGCGTCTCCCCGCCTCGTCGGCCGTGCTCCACGGTGAACACCTCCACGGTGGGGGCGCCGGGGCCGAGCTGGGCCTTGACCAGCCTACCCTGAGAGTAGTGACCACGGAGGTCGGGGGGGAGGGCCAGGAACCAGGATCTGCCGTCCTTGGGGCTGAAGGACAGTATAGAGGTGGCAAGGAGGGTGGCGATGGAGACAAAGAGCGCTAGGAAAGCCCAGAAGGAGAACGCCTTGGAGGAAGAGCCGGTAGGGGTGCCGGAGGTCGAAGAGGAGGTGGAGGGGACGGGGGAAGAAGGGCAGCGTTTCTTGCGGAGCTGCGCCCCTCCGGGCCGCTCGTCTTCTTCGCGTGCTTCCGCTTCTTCGATGGTGCTCGACTCTTCACCTTCCGACGCCGCCATGGACGGAGGAGTTCCAAGCTCGAGGCGCGATCGGTTGCAGTGGAGAGGAGGTGACCGACCGCGCAACCCAGCCGGACGTCCGACCGAGGCGTATATTGACCTTACGAGGAGAGCGGATCACCTCAGTTCCCGGGTGGAGGAGCTCCCGTAGTCCTCAATGACGTGAGGACACTTGGTGTCGCGAAAAACGAAGGGTCAGTGCGCTTTAAATAAGGCGTAAAGTAGATATGATGTCGCTCGGTACTGGGTAAATAGAGAGTCGGTAGTGGGTCTTTGAAGCCTCGGTAGCTCAATAGCGAGTTGATAAGCGGTCGGTAGTGGATTCTCAAAGCTCGGTAGTAGGTTAATAGAGATTCGGTAGTGGGTCTTTGAAGCCTCGGTAACTCGGTAGCGAGTTGATAAGCGGTCGGTAATGGATTTTCAAGGCTCGGTAACGGGTAAATAGAGGGTCGGTAGTGGGTCTTTGAAGCCTCGGTAGCTCGGTAGTGGGTCTTTGGAGCCTCGGTAACTCGGTAGCGAGTTTATAGGCGGTCGGTAGTGGATCCTCAAAGCTCGGTAGCAACTGTAACAGGTCTCGGGTAACAAGTCTTTGAAGACTCGGTAGCAAGTTAAACTAGGCTCGGTAGCAACTGTAACAGGTCTCGGTAGCAAGTCCTTAAATGCTCGGTAGCAAGTTAAACTAGGCTCGGTAGCAACTGTAACAGGTCTTGGTAGCAAGTCCTTAAATGCTCGGTAGCAAGTAAAACTAGGCTCGGTAATGGAGTCCTTAAAGGCTCGGTAGCAAGTAAAACTAAGCTCGGTAGTAGATTAATAGAGGGTCGATAGTGGGTCTTTGGAGCCTCGGTAGTTTAAAAATCTACTACCGAGCTATCGAGACTTCAAAGACCCACTACCGACTCTCTATTTACCCACTACCGAGCGACGTCATATCTACTTTACGCCCCATTTAAAGCGCAGTGACCCTTCATTTTTCGAAGACATCAGGTGTCCTCACGCCATTGAAGACTGCGGGAGCTCCCTCCACCCGGGGACTGAGGTGATCCGCTATTCCTTATGAGAGGAGTTGGGCAGCATATTTTTTTATTCAATATTTATTTTTATGAATTTTCAAATAGTAACTAATATTATGGCTTTTCATTATCATAATTCATGAACATGTAAAGAGAAGAAGAGAAAACATGTAAATAGAGGGAAAAAATCATTTACGGGTCGGTCAACCGTGGAGACGTTTTTTTTTTTTTTTCACGAGAAGTTTGACGAGCAAATTAGAGACATAAAACTCTACATATTTGAGAAACATGGAGTTCTCGTAAACTTTGCAGGAAGGCATTAGAATGTAAAATGATGTCGATTATCCAATGTCTCGGAATTAAATTGATTAAAAATTTTTTTTGGTCGTGGTTGGTACGGTACATCCCAAATTTGTGAAAGAACATTAAAACCTAGCCCCCTCTTTAAGTTAAATAAATAAACATTGACAGGCATGTACAATAGACCAGCTAGTGGTTTGTATCTCGGCTTCATTTCGAAAGTATCCATCACGAGCATCTCCACCTTCGAATTTTGCTCATGAATGAATTTAACAAAAAGACACGAGAATATATGAGCTTACTCACGTGTCTGTGTATGATATTTTACCGAGAGTTAAACATAAAAAAAACATATAAAAAGAGAACAGTATGCAGGAACACTGTATATATGATTGTAAGGATCAAGAGTGGTGGGGAGTCGAAATCAGGTCGGTTTGACCTCAAACTGACCCGGGTGGGCTAGAGTCGCGACCCAGGTCGGGACGGGATCGCCAAAAATAATAATAAAATATTAATTGCGAAATCGAGATCTTAGGGTCGGGACCGGGTCGGTCGGCCCCAAAACCGACTGGGTCAGGGCAGGGTCGGAGAAAGAGATAACTAATAATGTCATATCCAGAGATCAATCATCCTTTGACATAGTTCAACATTAGTAATTCCTTTCCCGGTAGAAGGGTGCTTGGGTACTTCAAGAGGTGAGGCTGCCATACTCCCCTCTCTCCAAACGAGACGCTTCGCAAGTGCATAATATCTTACAGCCTGTTTGTTTTTAATAGTAAGCATCTATATCAATATCAGTTTTAAAATTGACAGTGATACATAATACGGCTAGTTGTTTGGTTAACAGTATTATTTATAAAATGAATAGTAGACAGAGTCGTCAAAATCAATACAGGGTAAGATCTGTGTTGAAATCAATATTCGTCTCCGCTCATTCACCGACCCTTGCTCCATGCCTCTACGAAGTGCGAACCTCTCCTCCTCCTCCGAGATCCTCTCTATGCCTCTCCTCTGAGATCCTTCCCGCACCTCCACCGGCTCTCCTCCAAGATCCTCTCTGAAATAGATCGAAGCCGAGCATCTCCCTCTGGACAAACACTCGCCGCCGCGCCATCCTCCTCCTCACGCAGCCTCCCCTTCGAAAGTGCCTGGACGGTATCCCTCCCGCATCATCCTCCCGCGGCTTACTCCTAGCACGGAGCTCCCTTCCGGACTGCCACGTGGACAGCAGAGGTGCAGAGGCAGAGATGGGCAATTTGGATTGGCGACCATGGTGGTCTAGAGGTCCAAAGACATTGGCGGCAAGGTGAGGACCCCCAGTACTTTGATGCCCATTACGCATGCCTAGTAGATGTTATGAGTCGAGCAGGGAGGTTGCAAGAGGCCTACGAGATCAAAAAAGGAATTGCAGATTTTGGTGAATACAAAGGCAGGGGGGGCTCTTGTTGCCGCAGCCATGGAAAAGAGGGTTTGGCAGAGATTGCTGGGAAGCACTGTTTGAGATTGAACTAGAGAATGCTGGAAATTATATTATACTACCCACCATATATAGAAGGGCCAGAATGAATGAGGAGACAGAGAGGATTATGAGAGTGATGGAGGAGAGGCGTGTCAAGAGGTCACATGGTAGTAGTTGGGTTATCTCTAGTGAATCTTGGTGATCTTCAGCCATCAGTTATTCTGGGACTTGTTGATATGTCTTCGACATCTTCATACATTTAACTTCATTCTGCCCTATGATCAGATACTCTGATCTTGAAATTCTTCTCTAGGGCTCTCATCATCTCAAGTTGGACAAGAGAACACCTCCCTTGTCCAAATTGGGCTTTTTGTTGGATTTGTCCCACGTTTTCTTGGAGAATAGTTGTCCCCTTTCTATCAATCGGAGTGATGGATGAGAAGAGAGTAGACGTGCAAAGCTTACCCTGCAATAAAAGAAGCTCTCTGATTAACCTCCAGCAAAGTCACAAACTGGACAAGGAATGGTATTAGGGGAAGCCTTCAAGAGGCAGAAAGAGACATGGACAGGACTAAACGCAAAATCTTCTCAAAGGTGCAAGAATTAGTCTTGTAGGTTAGCATAGAACAAAATTTATCTGGACATATTTTAGTGATAATTTCCACTTCAAGTGTGCGACTGTAAACCACATTCTCTTACTGATCTTGACATGGCTGGATTGTTGTACTTGTAGAACTCCAGGACTTGGTTAATGGGGTGATTGTTTTGGTTGTAAAACATATTGATTTTTTGTTACAAATAATATAATACTTTTGCAAAAAAGCTTGTGACAAAAATTGTAGAACATTTTCCTTGCCTTATTTCTGGATATCTACATAGTGCTCTGGCCTGGGCAAACTAGATTGACGTCATCAACTTCATGCATCGTACATAATTGTTATGTCCTTCCTATAAGCATGCATGATTGATATAGTGTAATCATCATAATTAAATTGTCCAATGCCAATCGAATCAATAAATTACCCATTTCAATTGTGAGAATTAAATTGCATAACTGTAATGAGCCCAAGTTTGAGCCTCAAGGAGAGATGACCAACCAAGGTAATCTACACCGTCCTCTTTAGTTATATGCACTAGACATGAATAAGAAATTATAAAAAGATGGATCATATCAAATTTTGGGTCACTCGATCTCGTACAGTTCTCAATCAATTCCTTGTTGTTTTTGGGGTCAACAATATTTCCAATCAAATTATAGAAAGACAAGTTTGATCTCAATATGAAGTTGATCAACATGGCTAGAATAAGAAATATAATTTTATCTATATATTCTCATTTCCTTGTTTTTTTATTTTCTTTTTTCAGTCTTCTTAAATTCTACAATAATAGTTTGTAGTTGCCCAATGTCTATTTGATTGGTGACTGCATAGAGTTAAATATGAAATGTCTTTTATTTTTTTAAAACTCCTTAAGAGAAATGGTGAACTCAATATTTAAATATGAAATTGATGGGGAACATATTTTCTAATTAAAACCTGAGGCTAACAACTCACAAATTAAAATCTGACTCTCACAAATTAGTTCTAGGTCTTTCAATTTTTAGAGTGATATAATTAAGAAATATTCCACTTAAGTTGCTTTCTCTTTTAATGAATCAGAATGGTGGAAGAAGAATGAGGGAGAACCGCCAGTTTTGAAAATCTTAATAGATTTCGAAAATCGGTTCTAACAACTAATGCAACAGATTTGAGTTATCTGGATTAGGTTCACTCTAATATTCTCGCCAATGACCAACAGCAACTAGAATTAGAGCTAGGACCTAAATCGCACCAGGCATGGCATTTCGGATTAGATAATAGACAAACAAAGTTAAACCATGCAAGGAAGAGGAGACAGAAATTACCTCCACACCGGAGTGTGGGAAAGACAGTCTTCAGCTGAGAGATAGGTATTCCTCTTTTAATTACAACGATTTATCAAATAAGTACAAAACAATTGATGACCCACACCTCACGGGGTGGTAAAAGGTCTACAAAACCCATTCAGAGGAATACCATATCTTCAGGTTGACAGAAAACCAATAGTCTGCGCCCGCTTGGCTTTATCAGCATCAATCTTGATCTCCAACAATGTTTATCAACAGTTATGATAGGCTCAGAAAACAATTCCTCACAGCCTATGAATCAGAGGACTAGAATTCTGTTGATCATTCCCTGTAGAGACTCAGCTCAATACCGGCAACTTAAAGAAGCTACCAAGGCTCAGGGAGATCAATGGTCAACATCATCTTCAATTCGGTCACTGTAGGCAGACCTATGAGTATGCCGTCTATTTAGCTCTAAAATGTAGGAAACTGTGTTTTCCAGATGATGATTCAAAATTTGGCTTCAGCTCAAATCAACAGATCCGTCAGCAATACTTGCAGCAAAATCAACTAGGAACAGTGGAGAAATCAAACTGTGACCGGAAGAAGGACCAGTCGAACTTCAAGAAGGTCGCAGGGAAAATAATGCAGCAACAAAATCCAACTCGGAATAGTAAGAATAAATCTCTGGACTGGATTAAGGACCAGTCCTGGCGTCAAATAATTCCAATGACTTCAGAAAAATACCACAAGTCAACTAAACAAGATCCGAGAAGGTGTATACGTAAACTGGAGAGGAGGACCAGTTTTCTTAGGCTGAGCCTCATGGTAACTCAACAACTTGATCCTGACATCTTCGATCCAAGAAGTCGAACCAGCAACGAACGAAAACTCATGTGAATACTGACACCTTCATAATCTCGGAGCGAAAGCAGTAAGAGGAATCGAGAAAACAGTTTCCTAAAAAAAATACTGTAGAGCGCTGATTTCGAACTCGGAGGAAGCTCTGTGAAGCTAACTTAGATCCTAAGGGACACCAAAGAATACCGGCCTGATCCAAAGACCAAGAGCGATATCTGTTCGATCCGCAGCTTTTCCCAATAGCATAGATCCAGAGATCCAGAGAAGTGAGGGAGGACGCACTCACAAGATAGCACCAATCTTTACCATATGCATAGTCAAGGGATCGAGAAGTCTAACCAGTTTTAAGACATAGATCCCGTCGTCATCGGCAAGAGCCTCGGAATAGCTAGATTCAACAATCTTCACGGACGGAGATTAACGTATCTTCAGCCAACAAAAGGCAATAGCGAAGGCTCTATGTCCAGCAAGGAAGAAGAACACCTCGGCTGCCAGTAATGTCGACTTCATAGATCCACACAGCAGTACCAAGAGGAAGAGGTCCAGACGAGTGAAGAGAAGAACTCGCCGGAACCAGATCCAGAAGAATACGTAGAGGACGAGCTATCCTCAAGAAGAAGGAGGAGAAGGAGAGGACGAGCTATCATTAAAAAGAAATAGAACGAAGATATCCCGCAGAGATCGAAAGAGTGCTCCTATGGAGAAGGAACTCAAGACGAACCAGTAGATCCAGGGAAGAGGAGAAGAACTCTCCAAAGGCGCATGGCAGCATCTCCATTGGAGGAGGGAGAACGGAGGAAGAAGATCCGCCGCTAGGGTTTGCCATCGGGAGGAGCTCAGGAGCGCGAACCAGCCATCCGCGTAAAGTGAGGGAGAGAGAGGAGCCCACAAGGGTTTAAGAGGACCTGTGTACAGGTGAGGGTAAAACCGGAAGCAAAAATCTCAACGTATATTATTCAATGTATCATGCGCTGAATGGAGGGGTTTGGTCCTTTATATAGGATCCGGCCCACTATTTACATCAGAAATTCAGAAAAAACAGCGGACAAATGAAAAAATACGAAAGAAATTACTAAATGTCTAAAAATTATGTAGACACCTTTAAAAAATCTAGAAAAATAAATCCTAACTAAAAGAAATATGGGTGAGTATCTCCAAGCCATATGGAACCCAAATTTCTTCTACGTCGACCATATACTTGATTGAACTGAGGTCAAAATCTAGTGTCCTCAGTAGAAATGCTTTTCATTTTTGATCTTACTACGAAGCTAATATCAGCAAGACTAGAATGTGAAATATAATTTTATTTATATATATTCTCAATCCCTATTTTCTTTTTCCTTTTCATTCTTCTTAAACCACGTCATGTTTGTTCTTAGCGTGAAGCTAACATTAGCATGACTGAAGATATAAAATATAATTTTATTTATACATACTCGGTGCCTTAGTTTCTTTTTCTTATCACGTTTCTTAAACCCTGCAATAATAGTTTGTGGTTATCCACCTCCCATAGTGTTGAAATTGTATATAGATTGACATTTACTTTTATACACTGTATAGTTAGATGGCGAACAAAGATGCCTCTTTTTGTTCTTCTTTCTTCTCCTTTGTTATATTCAAATCATGACTTACCTTTTGACATGTGCATTGGTGCTTCTAAGTAAGTAGCGGTACCATTACAATGAAATTGCATTATCATATTTTAATTCCTCTTTTACGACGTTGTAATTAGTTGTTAAATAGATTGACAATATTATCAAGTGCGGACTCTATTAACAGGTCATGAATGATATTTTGGAATTTTTCTTTCAAAATAAGTAATAATAATTTTGTTATTGATATTGTATTACCAAATATCTGATATCATTTTTAATATTGATATAGTATTACCAAACACTTAAAAAGATTTGATACTAACAATTTTGATATTGATACTCTAACTTTTAAAAATATCAATATCAATATTGATATAATATCAATTTTGAAATGACGTTACATTTAGTTCTTAGCCTGCCAACAGACAGAGACAGTTCTAGCTCTAGTCAAAGGGCTGTAAAGGCCGAATTTGCAAGATCTGGGGGCTAGACCAGACCCAACTGGGGAGAGAAAGAAAGAGGGGGAGGGGACATACATCTCGTGTATTTAGTAACGTAATCGGAGAATATATATAATATGTTATCATAAACTACAATGCTCTACGGGCCTTTCACTTGAAGACGGCATCCTTCTCTGAATCCGACGAAGGAATGTCGTGCTGATCAAATCCCAAATTGGGTTCACTCTTGCTTCTGGTCTTCGCTGCCCTTGTTCCCCTCTCATTCACCGTCTTGGATCTTCTGCTCTCGGCCTTGCTAGAAAACCCCCTGCTTTCATAGGGACTGTCGAGCGTGCACTTGGGAACCTCGTAGAGAGTGACGGCGCCGCCACCTGCGCCGCCCACGTCCCCGTTCTCCGGCGACTCCTGAAGGGATTCAAGGGTCTCCACCACTTGGCTCATGGCGGGTCTGCCCTTGGGGTTCTGGCTGAGGCACTGGTAGGCCAGGTTGGCCACCTTCTGGATGGTTCTGATGGCATACTGGCCCTCCATTCTGGGATCTACGATCTTCAGAAACTTCTTGTTGTGGATCAGCAGAGGGCGAGCCCACTCCACCAGATTATGCTCTCGGCTGGGCCTGGTCCTGTCCATGGCTCTTCTTCCGATGAGCATCTCAAGGAGAACGACTCCGTATCCATAAACATCACTTCGGGCGGTAAGATGGCCTGAAGGATAATTCACACCAGAGGGGTTCACGGCAAGAGTTTGACAAATATGTGAGATAGCATCAAAGCAAGATGTGATGTAAAGAAAAACGAGAAGGTAGCACTAGCTGATAGTGTTGAAGCAACCCAAATCATATAATGGCATGACAAAACAGAATAAAGCACCTAGTGACTTCAACAAACGTACACGTTAAGAAGTTAATGACGGATGATCTCAAGAAATGACATTGTTATACTAAGAATAACTGCCGAGAATAAAAATATACGGCTCATCATGCCGTATGCAATTGAGGGGTCTGCAAACATGCAAGCCAATAGGCAACCATTGACAATCTGTTTTAAACACTACTCACCCGTCATAACATATTCAGGAGCTGCATATCCGTATGTACCCATAACACGTGTAGAAACATGTGTCTGGTCCCCCATAGGACCTTCCTTTGCGAGTCCAAAATCTGAAAGCTTAGCGTTGTAGTTCTGAAAGTTGATGGTAGAGAAATGATGAGATAGAACAAGTGATGACGCATCCGAGGATAAGATAAAAATGGAGCACATACTAAGAGGGCCCGATACATGTGCAACATCACGCAGGATTGAACACTTCTTTTCCAAAAATCTAAACGCCAATGTAAATTCCTTAGAGAACAAAGTGAAGAAAAAAATAAAGGACAAACCGCATCTAGTAGGATATTTGACGTCTTGAAGTCCCGGTATATGACGGGTCTCTCTGTTCCATGAAGAAATGCAAGACCCTTTGCAGCACCCAGCGCAATCTTCATTCTTGTTGGCCAGGGCATGGTGAGACATACCCCTGAAACAAAGGACAACAAGATTACATCCGAGGACTTCAGTATGTCAACGATCACAAGAAGCTACTGAATCAGTAAATGTCTGATATTCAGATGGCTTATCAAAATCGGAATTAGTTGATTCTGTTTCTGTTCTTTCAATTTTGATAAAATTTCAATCCATATCAATGAAAATAATATTATAATAAATAATAAATATTTAAATTATAAAAATATGATATAGGAAGTAAAAAAATTGTAAAATTAAAACTTTAAAGAGATTATACCAAAATTTAATAATTATATGTAATTTATCAACTTATTACCAAATAAAAAATAATATATATAATTTCAAAAATTCTTGAATTCAGTTCTGATTTCAATTATAGGATTGGAATCAGAACAAAATAGGAACACAGAGTTAATCAGAATCAAAATTGGAATACACTAACCCTTGTCAGAATTAGAATCAAATATAAGTGATTCCAGTATGACCTGTTTGCAGCTCCACATAAAATGATAATGAAATCCAACAGTAGTTGTCAAGATGACAATGTGTTCTTGAGGAGCTTAAACACTTGGGGACATTTGTTTTGCAGGATATCAATGACTAGTTCACATTATTCTAGAAAATTGATTTTGAAGCTGGTACAAGTTCTGATTGTAATAACTAATGTTCCTGATATATAGAATAAATCGTTCAAGTCAGACGCAAGAATTGGCAATCAGACTGTCATTCCCTGTGCAACTGATAATCTTCCCAAAGCAAGAATTCCTCACTCTAGATTGAGCGATCAAAGAATGCCAGTTCCATGAATCGGTATTCATGAAAAAACAGGCCCTCAGGTGCCAAGGCTGACATTCAGGTGCAATGTGTCCAAAACCAGAGATAGCCAATAATCAGACAAACTAAAACTTAAAGTATATTATAAATAATTATATCAGCAACTTAAACATAATATAATAATAGGTCACTTGATAGTATGGCACAAAGACAACGAACAGACTAGACTGACAAAGAACCAAGCAACTATAAGGCACGGTATTGAATAAATCCAAAGCATAAGGTATTTTGGACTGGGTAGCTAGCCTAGCATCCTAGGCGACTTGCCTTTTTGTTCTTGATGCCTTGAATGCTGATAGGTTCCTTGCCACGTAAGTCATTAGTGGCGCCTACATGGTAGTTTGGACAATTATGAATCTATAAACTCATCCATGCAACAATTTTTTGCTTTCAAGATCAACTACAATACATGGTAGTTTACTGAAATGACCTCTTGAGAACTCAAATACAAAAAAAAGACAAAAATAAAATAAAATTCAAATATTTACAAACAGTTCAAAAAGGATGTAAATAAAATAGATCCCAAAATGGATCGAACTGGATCCCCATCAGCATCATTGTATCAAAAAGGGTAAGAGAAAATGATAAGGCAATTAAGGAGAGACAAAAAATAACAAGAACAAGCCTGTTCAAATCCATTTAGAGCATCCCATTTAAAGGTAATCATTGGACCTACCGATTGCGGTGACAGTCTAGCAGAGTTTCCCCTTATGGAAAGTGGTGTGGAATATGAATTTTCTTAAAGTCTACCATTGGCGGCGCCTAGGCGGCAAGATGTTAATTTGTCAGCACCTTGCTAGGATGCCTCGTGGGAAAACCCAAAAGATGCCCAAGGCACCCGCTTGGGCGCCCAAGGCGGTGCCTAGGCGCCCAAGGCACCCAGGTTAGGCGTCCCCAAACATTTATACATAATAAAAAAAAATTCTTTCGGGAGACTTTGCCCTCCTAATACCTCTCACAAGAGACGCTACCCCCTTGACGTCTGCAACTTGATCGCGCAGGTCAATCTGCGAATCCCAAGCGTCCTTTTGTAATAGTGTAAACATATTAATATATTTTACCATCACTTATGCTATCACATATATATAAGATTCATAATTATAAATATATGTTATATATTTTAAATTTATTAAAATATATTTTAACTCTCTTCCCTATCTCTCACACACATCAAGTTTATCAATATTAATTATTCCTCAAAATAAATATATACATATGTATACATAATTACATAAATAAAATCACATTTAAATGTATGAACACAAAAACATATAGATTCAATTATAACATACAAATATAATTGAATATATATTTGCATGTATGTATAATATATATAAAACTAACATCTAATTAGATATATGATTGTGTATATGTATATGCATGTGTATATGTATATGCATATGTATATATATATACACATCCAATGTTACTCCTTGACGGCTTAGGCAACGCCTAAGCGACCGCCTTGTCGCCTAAGCGGAATTGACACTCTTCAACGTTTTGGACGCCTTGTCCCCTTGACAACTATGAAGTCTACCCTTATTTAGTTTTGTTGGCATTTAAGAATTTTGGCAGAACCACCCTTTGCTCAGATATACAGCAACCAGACAATCAAGATGAACCTTCCTAAGAAATGAAGTGGAATGAGAAGGAAACAAGACCTCCCTACTACTTCCTCAGTCTCCTCACCTCTTTTCTCTCACTATCGCTCTCTCTCTTTAAGATTTCTCTCTTAGAGGCCTGGTGAACATCCCTTTCACCACGCACTCTTGACTCTATTGATAGAGGGTTAGAGGGGGTCAGGACTGCCTGACAAGTCACATTCAAAATGTGATAGACGTGACGGTCATGTTTCTGAGCTGTCAAGTCACTAATGGTGCTCAACCATACTGGTGTGCATCATCGTCCGATGCCACGTCGGATTCAGTGTGTCCATCTTAGAACACAATGGCTTGGGTTCTGCAAAAACATGATATCTAACAGTCTGATTCGGTTTAAGATTCTAGAAAAACATCATATCTAAAGGTCTGGTTCGAATGGAGTTCAGAAAAAAAATGATATCTAAAGGCCTGATTTGATTTGGGTTTCTGAAAAAACTAAGGGGGACATCTTAGAAAATGCAGAATGAGAGAAAAGATGGGTAATTGTTGCAAACAAATCGAAGGAAAAATCCTCATTTGAGTAAGAAAATGATTATCCTTTATTAGAACATCAGAGATCTGGTCCAATAGGTACCATTACAAGACAATTGCAGAAAGAATTGAAGCTTCAAATAGCAATTCAGCTCAACACAACCCAAAGGTGGTGATTTTAATGAAATTAGATTCACAGGTGGCATGGTGGTTGCTAGTTGAGCTTTTAATCAGTTGTGAACTTTCCTCTGTTTTACATGAAACTACACACCTTATCTCTGCCAATCAAGCTGTACTACTCTTTACTCAATGAAGCTGGCTATAGATTTTTTATAAAAGGAACCCCAAAGGTGTGCATATTCATCAATGGCAGAGACAAAGCTACAGGACATTCTACAACATGTTAGAACCAGCAAAGAACAAAAGAACCCCGTGTTTTTCTCTCTAAGAAAATGTCTTTCTATCCTTGAAATTTTTGATTAATTCTCTTCCACAATCTTCACTCATTTTACTTAAGATGCATGTATTTCATAGTACTTCAGGAGGTTGTCACTTTGTTTACCAATACCCATTGAAATAAGTAGAGAAACCAATAACTATCTAAGAATGCTCAACATTCAATTTATCTGTAGGAAGATAGCTATGTTCATGTTCATCACATTATGATATCAAAAGAAACAAGTGTTGTAGGAAATGGACAAACAATAGAAAATGCAAACATCTTGGAATAAATTGAGTGAACATACGCCGGAAAAGATGTTTTTCTAAGCTTCCGGATGCCATGTATTCATAGACTAACAGCCGATGCTCATCTTCACAACAGTAGCCAATTAGCTTAACAAGATTTGGATGACTGAACTGGCCAAGATAGTTTACCTCTGCCTGCAGAAGATAGAAATATGTTAACAAAAAAAACACAAACTTAATATACAATATTTTTTTTTAATTTGATGGCTGATTCATTCCAAAATAGTCTATCTTTTTAATAATTGGATATAAAAGTGCTCTAAACTGATCTTTGGACCATATGAAATACTTTATGTAACAGAAGTCAGTGTACAAGTGAATAGTGTTCCCAAAGAAAACACAGTATATTCACACAAAAAAAAACTAGGATAATCGTCCAAGAAAGATATATCAGATAAGAGAATTACCAGCCATTCCCTATCACCTTGGAAACCATCTGGGTTGAGCTCCTTGACAGCAACTTGCGTGGCCTTGAAGCATGGCCTTACATTCTCATCTATGACTCCCTTGTAAACAATTCCAAAGCCACCTTCTCCAAGAATTTGATCTGGCCTGAAATTTCTGGTGGCAATCCTCATTTCTGCATAAGTAAAGATGTTAACATCACAGTTTCCAGCCTTCTGCCTGAAGTCCTCAACATCTTTGGGTTTTGGCACCTGTAAACTTCCCCCTGTGTTAGACCTGACTTCTGTAGAAGGAGCTACCAAAATGTTATTTCATTTTAGTATTTTTAAGAAACCAAATAGCAGGCAGATCAACAAAAAGATGCACATTAGCAATTGCATTGTCAACACTTCACGCTTTGTTTACAGTTACTTTAAGGAGATCCTTTGCTTAGAGATTTTTCAACAAGAATATGATTTGCACAAAGCCTAACAAGATGAAAAATTAACAGATTCCACACGTATACTTTGCATCTTTAAATCAAGGCTACTTCTAGTTTGCTTTTTGCAAAGTGACCTCTATTCAGTATGCAAAAGGTTGACGATTCTTATTAAAAAATTAACAAAGAGTGAACTCAGTCAGCTCGGCTCAAAGCCTGATTTTTGCCCCACAAAGGTTGATATCATTTGCTCCATTTTGCAAGTTACAAAAAATGCCTTTCTAGAAGACAAGTCTGCATACACCCTCCATCCCACTTTCCATCGAGTCTATATGCTGATTAGACTATCAGAGGAGCCACTTCCATTGTAGAGGGACTGACTGATGAATAGTTCAGTGTAGACCTCAGCTCATGATTTGCAGGATTGGCCGATCCAAATCAGGAACAACACAGATAAGGATTAGGATCTGCTGACCCCAGATTGGGATTGACACTCCAAGGAGGAGCCCGATCCTGTGGTTAACTTCCATCAGGAATGGGCCAGGTTCGGTGGGATTAGCCAGGATCAGCCAATTCCAGACTGGTCCAAGGCCCATCCTGGTAGGATTGCAGCCTCCTGTCAGTGAAGGGGAGGCCATAGGGAGGCCACATTTACCCTGTATCTTCCACACCCTAAATGGATAGGAAAGAAAGTTTGTAACGGGTACAAAGAACCCAAGTGGAACCCATGATTACTGTCATAACAGATATTTGGACCCAATACACCAGGGATCAGCCAACTTGTATCAGGTCCATCTTCCTTCCACGCCTGTTTAAGGCGAGGAAGGAACAGGGCAGTGGCCCCCCCTCCAACAGTGAGAGGGGCAACCTCACTGGATCAAGGCCACCTCCACCAGGGATTGGCGTGAAATTTTATTTTGTTTAATTTTTGTTAAAGGACCAATCTAGGACTATCCTAGATCTGTTTCTTTGTGTCTTGGCCAATTCAATCACAATCCGAACAAGATCATTCCTGGCCAATCCCGACCCAGAATATCTTGCCTCAGCTCAGATAGGTCTTCTGTTTTCGCTAGAGTTGTTCAAATTATTTGTACTGGTCAATTCAGCACCCTAGGACATCCTTAGCATATGCTCCTTTGAGCAGCCTAGAGTGTTCAGACAACCATGTACCTTGGATGGATTACTTTCCTAGGACAACTTGACCCTGAGGAGCTCTTATCACTGGGAGTGTCAACTCACTCAAAGCCACAGGGCTCCATGTGACTTCACCCTCTGTTGCTCAAATTCTGAACTAGGCCTGGTCCATTAGAGCAAGGGTGGACTGCAATAGTGATATGAGAGATTCTCCATTTAGATAAAAAAACAGTATGTGAAGTCAGTGCTCAACTCTACACATCAAACTAAAGTTATTCTATTTTTGGACGCCTCAAACTACTGGGGCCAATCAATCACAATGTTTATGCTAATTGGTATTACAAATAACTGACTCCAACTTTTTTTGATTCAATGCTTTGTAGCAAATTACAATTGGGACTAGATAGGGAATGTTGACGTCCGTTCACGTAGAAGTGCTCAAGTCAACTAAAGTATTAGTCCCAAATTACTCAAGGTTGGCCATATTGACGCTCTTTCTTTACTTATGTCGATTTTGACTTACTTCTTCAGAAATATTTAAATCATCTAAATCATATTGAATTATCATCCTCCAAGTTAACATAAGTCTATCACATCCTTTTTTGTGTTTCTATTATTTTAATATTTCCCATTTTTCTTACTGACGATTCCTTATGGCTACGTTTAATGTCTAAATCATCTGAATATTCATTCTTTCAATCTATCTACAATTGTCATTGCTCCTACATTTTTTATAATATATTTGTTTATGATTCTAATTAATCTAGTATAACCACTCATCCATCTTAACATTCTCATTTCAGCAACTATTATTTTAAAAATATGTTTTTTATTGTCTACCATTCACTACCATACAACATTGTAAGTCTTATACTTGTACAATAAAATTTTTCCTTCTGACTTTAGTGAAATCATCTAGTCACATAAAACCCCTGTAGCCAATTTCCACTTCATCCGGTATGTTTTAATCCTTTGATTAACATTTTCATCACATTCTCCATCCTTTTGAATAATTGATTGAAGATACATGAATGGGATTCTTTGAGAAAATATTACCACATCCAAACTAACATCATCACCTACTTCTCTTTAGTTTTATTAAATTTACAATACATATATTCTGTTTTAGTTATACTTATCTTGAAACCCTTAGTCTAAAAAATACTTTTCCACAGTTCTAACTTTCTATTCACACTTTCTTGTGTCTCATCTATCAATACAATATCGTATGCAAATATCATACACCAAGGTATGTCATTTTTGTATAGTTTTCCTTAATTCATCTATAACTAATTCAAAATGATAAATGTTTATACCCCGTGTAATCTTTTTTCATATGTCATAGTTTTACATGCCACAAAGTGAACCAAAGTAAGTATTTTTATTTTTAGCAATTAACTAAAACACATATTCCACTTCTCAAAAAATTATTAAAAATTTTATTCAAAACTCAAGTTTGTAGATATCAATAGCTCATTTTGTTGAATAGGAGATTATCTTTTTAGACATGTTTGAGTGGATGACAGTGTAAGGAACACTATGATGCAGGATTTCAGAGAAACAATTTACAGATAACTAGATAAGAGAAATGCTTTTCAGAAAAGGTTTCTTCATATAAACCAAATAACACATCCTGTTTCTAACTCCTCTGAAAATCGTACAAATTGCAATAGATTTTCTCATGTTTTACTTTTACATGGATCCAAAAGGTACGCAAAACGATATAAACCATGATTCGCCGGGTCGCCCGACCCAGTCGCTTTTTGAGCCGACCGACCCCGACCCGGCCCCGACCCCCCGACCCGGTTATTATTTTTAAATGAATTTTTTATTTTTTTTCCCGACCCGGGTTGCGACCCCAACCGACCCGACCTGGGTCGCGATCCCAACCGACCCGGGTCGGTTTTGGGGCCGACCCCGACTATTCCTTCCTTGATATAAACTATCAGTGAAGAAGAGTAAGACGGAAGATTTCTCTATGCTCATGGAAACACAAGAAATATAAAGAACCCTCATAACCATACCCGTTGCTTCTCCCAGATTATTTTTATTATTCGCACAATAACGAAGACATTTTCCCATCTCCTACATGCCAACAGGGGGCGAAATCTGGCCAGAAACCAGTGTTTTTGACGCGGCGGTAGGAAGTCGAGCCGGGGCGCCGAGGACGGAGAGGGATCCAAAACACAGAAGATAACGATTCTCTAACCCGCCAAACGGCACACAAGAGCTCGTCCTTTCTTCACGAATACCCCGGGAAGGAAGAAGATAACGACAGAGACTGCAAAAGGATCGGCAGAACAACGAAAGGTCGCCATTGCGAACTGGCGACACCAATGCAGAGAGAGAAAGCCGAATAAACACCACACACCTGGCTCGTCACCATAAGCGACATAATCGTTGACGCCCTGGCGAGCGAGCGCGGCCTCCTCCGCGCTCCAGCAGATCCCCATTGCAGATCGCCCGGCACCAACGCAGAAAGGGAGACGCCTTCAACCGATCTCCTCCATCCCAGATACGGCGATCTCGCGCCGAGTGCTACCCCTTCTCCTCCATCCCTGATACGGCGAGCTCGCGCCGAGTGCTACCCCCTTGTTCTCCAGCTCGAGCCCGGGACGCAGTAAAAAACAACGAGATCTCCCTCCCCGGTCGGCACAGTCTTCGGGAAGCTACTTCCCCCCGGCAATGGCGCCCCCCCCCCTCCCCGGATCCACGATGCCGCCGGAGAGGAAGGCCGGGAGGGAGGAGGCAGGAGGAGGACTGGACCGCGCGGCCTCGACAGCGATGCGGGCGAGAGACGACGACTTCTGACACCGGCGGGCAGAGTGCGCCCTTGCCGGACTTGGGTCGTATTACGAGAATGCCATCCCGCCGAGAGTGGGACCCACGGGGGGCATATCTCTTGTCGGGTTCGTTTCGGTTCTTCAATGGAGGCGGCGGCGAGCCTCTGTGCCAGAACCACCCCCGGTGCGTCTCGTATCTAGAACGCACAGTTCCATGCGTTCCGCACCGTAGTAGAATCCTTCGATAAATTGAAAAATAATAATCTGAGTGCGCAGACGTCGGCAACGGTACAGCTGTCTCCCATCTCCCCAGTCCCACGTGACGGCTAAAAACACTGGATGACGTCAGTGGGAAGAAGAAGGCGGCGGCGGCAAGTTGTGTCTGAGCATCTGTACTCCCTGAGTCAATATATGAAAAATATAATTCTAAATGACAATTTAAATCTGGTCAGCGGCGTTCACCGACAGACGATCGAAGTATAGAAGAAAAAGGACGTCTCGGACATACAAAACAAATTCCCACTTGTTTGAAAAGGGTACGTTTGCAGAGATTTAGTTGCATGATAAATTAAAATTTTATGTTTCTTAATAAAAATTATTAAAAAAGTTTCGACAACTAACACAATTTTATGTTTTAAAAAAAACAGGAATGTATGATGGATAAGGCGCAATTGGGTGAGGATACTAATCACTTAGGCGTCGTTTGGTATCGGGATTAAATTGACGGGAATAGAAATAAATTAATCGGTGTGGTTGATCCTATCCCTATTATATTTGACTTGACTTAGGATAGATTTAGGGGTACGTTAATAATAAATTCGAGAATAACTTTAAATTTTTATATTTTTATCTTTATTTTTAATATTATCTTATTCTATTATTCATAACATATTCATAAATATCTTAACTCATTTACACATTTATATAATAAATTTAAAATATTATTTAAATATATAAATAAAAATAAATTTAAATGCGGACGGAGCTCAGCCCGCCCCCCATCGGACAGAACCCGGCGGACGGGCAGCTCCCCACCCCTCTTTCCCGGCTAAAGGTGGGCATAAAACAATTCAAATCGAGAAACCAAACCAAACCAGCTCATTCGGTTCGATTCGGTTTGGGACCCCTTTTGATTTGGTTCAATTTGAAAAATCTCTAAATCGATTTAAACTAAATCAAATCGTTTAAACTGACTTAATCAAAAAAAAACTATTATAATATTAATAAAAATTTTTATTCCCGGCGGATATAGCACCCCCCGACGGACCGACGGACGGTGCTCCCCGCCCCCCCTTCCCGGCGGACGATGCCCCCGCGGCCAGAGTCGCTCCGCCCCGCCCGGCAGACAGTGCTCCCCCCGCCCCTCGTCCCCAGCGGACGAAGCCCCCGGCGGACAGAGCCCCCCTCCTCCCCCCGGCGGACGCCGCTCCCCCATCCTCCCCGGCGGACGAGCCCCTCCCCCCGGCGAGACGCCGCTCCCCTCCTCCCCCGCGGACGCATCCGCTCCCCCCGGATGCCCCCCCCTTCCCGGCAGACGGAGCCCCCCCTCCTCCCCCGGTGGACGGAGGCCCCCCCCCCACGGACAGCGCCACGCGAACGTCGTATCCCCGAAATGATATTTCGGGATCAACTTAGTCCAAATGTTAGGTGGGATGAGTAATCCCCATATTTATTCCTAATTTTAGGGATAACCTGGATTAATTTATTCCAGGTTAAACTCATGTTTAAGTATATATCAAACAGGAGAGTGGGGATAAACCAAGTTTATCCTAGGTTATCCTCGTACCAATGGCCTATTTGGTATCAGGATAACTCGGGGATAAACCTGGTTTATCCCCAAAATTTAGGAGATAAACCTGGGTTATCCTCAAAATATTTTGGTACCAAATATGAAAATTTGTAATACAAGTAAAACATGTTATGTAATAGTTTATTTGGTTAGAGTGTTAAAATTGATAGGTCGAGTATCTATATTAAAATTGATACAATTGAACATTTGTTTTACTCATAAGTTATTTTTTTGTGCTATGTAATATTTAGAAAGATTATTAAAAAATAAAACAAAAATCCTTTGTAAGTCCTACACTTTTTCAGTATCTCTCTCTCATATCTCTGTCATTCTTATTATGTCGTTTTGTGTTGTAAGTCTTCGTTTTCCTTTCTACTTTGCTTCTGTTGAGTGTAAATTTTCACCTATTCGATTACTCTCTTTGTCGGCATATTAAGCACGTCAACATTTTATGGCCAAGTTAGATATAAGCAGGGCTTATGACAAGTTGCAATGGGATTTCATTAGAATTATGCTTACTAAATTCGGATTCCCTACTAAGCTTATTGATCTTATTATGATGTGCACCACATCAGTCACATACTCTATGCATTAATGGTCAAAGATTAGGTTTCTTTAAACCCTTCAGGGGCATTCGGCAGGGGTGTCCACTATCCCCTTATTTGTACATACTGTTTGCTGAAGCTTTATCTGCAAATATTAAACAGGCTGTTGACCAAGGCAAGTATAAGAGTTTTAGGATTGGAAATTAAGGACCAAGAGTGACACATATTATGTTCGCTGATGATATTATTATATGTGGTGAAGCTAGACAGCAGGAGATCAAAGTCATGATGGAATTTTTAATGTATTACCAATCCATTTCAGGACAAACTATTAACCCTACAAAGTCAAGCATCAGATTTAGCAGAAATGTATCGATTTCTTTCCAGCAAAAATCTGCAGGTTCATCGGTTTCACCTTGGCTTCTCCTTCCGATAAATACTTGGGGATTCCTTTGGGTATTTCAGATCGGAGAATCAACCATTTTAAGGACCTGATTGGAGCTTTGCCGAAAAAAGCTTGCTAGCTGGAAGACGAGGCTGTTATCTACAGGGGGCAGAACCACACTTATCAAGTCAACTTTGGGCCAATTACCAATACATATGATGTCTGTGAAAAGACTTCCATTAGGAGTGGTTAAAAAACTGGACAATTTCTAGAATGCTTTCTTTTGGGCTCATACACAAGATGGTAAAACCAGAATCCATTTTTGTAATTGGGTTTTTATTAAACAACCAAAGAAGTATGGTGGTCTAGGCATTCGGGACTATGCAATTATGAATATTGCACTAATGATGAAACTTGCATGGTCATTCATTCATGATAAACATAAGTTATGGGTTAGATTGATCCACTTCAAATATTTAAAAAATGGCCATTTTTGGGAAGTAAATACCAAATCATACCATTCTAACATATGGAAGAATATCACATATGGTAGAGAGGAACTCAATAAGGGTTGTTTATGGAAAATCAAAGATGGCACTAGTGTTAATATTTATCAGAGTCAGTGGATTGTGGATAGGTGGGGACCTCCAATCCCGATTACACATTCTAGTCATTTTCCAGTGCTTGTAAGTGACTTGATTCATGAAGGGAATTGGAATAGAACTCTTCTGGACCAATGCTTTGAGCCAAATTCTGTTGGCAGGATTTTAAAGACACCAATTCACTTGGACGATAGTTAGGATACTATCGTATGACCTTTCACCCAAGATGGGAATTTTACTACTAAATCTGCATACAGATATTTAATTGAAAAAATTCTCCCACCTGACTCTTCCGAGAGACATATGGCGTCTTCTGTGGCATCCAAATATCACAAGGGTATGTCCTCAGAAAATCATTACTTTTATTTGGAAAGGTCTAGTTCACATTCTTCCAACCAATGTGGCCATCAACAAGAGATGCCCCAAGGTTGACCCGTTATGTGTAATATGCAATCAACAACCAGAAACTTCTAAACACCTTTTTTTTGTTGTCCCCGTAGCAGAGCAGTTTGGTTTGCTTCTCAAATGGGTTTTAATGAGGAATGGCAGAACAAGGGTTTTCAGTTTTCTACCCAAATATGGTTGAAATGGGTGATCCATGATGATATGGAATTGAAGTACATGGGATTTCTCGGTTTGTCCATCCTATGGCAACTATGGAAATACCGCTGCATCTCCCAGTTTCGACATAAATTTGTAAATCCCATATGCATCCAAAATATTGCTACGAAAGAGGCTGATTTCTATCTTACTCAAGCAAACTTACTTACTCCACAGCATGCTTCCTCCTAGAAACCCCCTCAAGTGGGATTTATCAAAATTAATGTGGACGGAGCCACAAAGGACACTACCGGAGCTATTGGGGTTATTGCCCGGGACCCGGCAGGGAAACCACTATTATGGACAATGCGTACCTCAATCTACGATCATCCTCACGTTTTGGAGGCGGAGGCTAAGGCTTGTGCGTGGCAACTAACCAAAAATCATTCAACTATAATAGAAAGCGACGCCAAGTTGGTCGTGGATGCAATCAACGGCGAAGGTTCTATTATTTGGCGGGCAGCAAATTTCATTCACTAACGCCGCCGAAGCCTAGTTGACCTGAATTGTAAAATTGTTTTCATCAGGCGAGAATCGAACCAGGTGGCTCATCTTTTGGTCAAGTGGGCTCTGAACATTTCACAAGGTTGTCTTCACTGATAAGTTCCACTTCATCTTCCAATGTATCTAAGCAATTATGTAATGACTTGACGGATGATTTGTCTGTTTAATAGATATATATATATGTAGTTTTTTTCAAAAAAAAAAACATTTTGTCAGAACCATCGACGCCGACGCCGTTCGTTCCCTCTGGTTGTGCTCAATGTCTTCATCAACTATCGATCGGCTCTGCATTGGTGATCCTTTTGCAATTGTCGTTTAGCATCATCTGACATTATGTGGGTTTCACCACACTAAATATTTAGAAACGTGAAAGCTTATTTTTCGTTCCCATATCCCTCTCACGTACACCTATAATGTCTCAAGTTTGTTAGCGGTGGCTAAGGGTGTCCCAAAACAAATCAAATCGAATCAAATTAATTCGATTTGATTTGATTTAGTTCAGTTCAAAATATATTTTACTAAGATATAGTAGATATATCAATATATAATTTTATTTTGTTTGTTTTAAATAATATTTTATTAAAATTTTGTGTATATATTTTGTATCTTAAAAACTCTCGAAATAAATTAAATTTTATAAAAAAATGCATAAATACTATGTAACATATAACCAGATTATTCAGTTTATTAATTTGATTTGATGTGAAAAATTTTAGAAACAAAATTAAACCGATCAATAATTCAAATCAAATCAAAACAAAGTACTGGTTTAATTTAATTTTTCAGATTGAACCGAACAATGAACATCCCGAACGGTGGCCGTCAGAAGCGTGTCCGTCCGTCCGTCCTCAACCCCGTCTCGCGGCTGTCGTCCGTTCCTTCGTGGAAACGGAAGAAACGTAATCTGGTCTCGCTAAACAAAACGATGCATCGACACCACAAGAATAAGTTATATTCGGAAAGCCGCATGGTTGACAAGATCCTCTTTTTTTTTTGACATACATACAAAACGCCGCCAGGCGCCGAGGTTCGCTCCCCGCCCCGCCGGTGGCCCTCTCGCCGCCGGTCACGACGGCGTCAAGGTCCGCAACATCAATCGTCAACCCGACGTCCGGCGGCCTCTCCTTCTCCCTTCTATGCGTCCCGGGTGTGTCTTCTTCCCCCTTACCCCCCCCCCCTCTCCGAACGGCAGGCGGCGGCCTCGCAGTCGCAGAACCCCGGCGGCCGCCGGCCCCATCTAGTAGATGTGGCGCCATGCCCTGCGAGCAGCTTCTCCACCGAGTGTTCAATCGGGATATCAGTCTTCTTGCCCAGCGGGTGTTCGGGGAGGTGCCCCCGGCCGTCAAAAAGGGAAAAACCGGTCGGCGGCTGCCTCCGTCATCTCTTCTCAGGCTGCCGGCAGGCATGCAAAGTGTCATTTCCTGGGCAATCAAGGTTTTCTTAACATAAGCGCGATTTCAAGACCGAGGCGTGCTCGTTCATCGTCCCTTGCCCCCAACTCCCCGGCGGATCATCTCTCTCTCCGCAGGTGAGAAGAGGAGGAGGGGGACGAGAGGGGGGCGTTGAGGGGCAAGTGGCACTCACCGGCCGCCGGCTTCTGCTCCCCGGGCTTCATCGACATGGAAGAGGACATGGCATGTAGGTACGAGAACCCCGCGGCCGACATCAGAGCGTGGGTGCCGCTGGATGGCGGATGAGCCGCAGCGGCGGCGAATTGGGCGGCTTGCAGGAGACCGGGCGACGGCAACCCCTTCACGTTGTTGGCCGCCTTGGCCGGATCCGAGGTTGCCGTTGCGGTGCCCGTGAGCGTCAGCGCGGGGGCGCAGAGAGAGAGCATGCCGGCGGATGATTGAGGCTGCTGCTCGGAGTGGCGTCTCTGATGGTACGCAGAAGCGGCCGATGCTGCGGCGCCGGAATGGGGAGGTTGTGTGGGCATGTACGAATTGGTGAAGAAGATCTGAGCCGCTGGATATTGGGGCGGCGGCGGCTGCTGCTGCTGCTGCTGCTTCTGTAGCTGGAGCTGCTGCTGATTCTGCTGCAGTTGCTGGGATTTGGCAACAGAACTTGGGGAACTGACACCATGGGGCTGGCCGAGAATCGAAGGCGCATTTCGGCCGCTCGCCGGCGCCGACTTGTGGCTTGCCCCTCCGACGGAGGAACCCTTGGACAGGGTTTGCTGTTGAAGCCCGCTCGGAGGAGCCGTCTTGCTGCCATTGGAAGCCTTCGGACTGCCGCCGGCGCCCTTCGACGCGGATGTGGGAGACCCCACGGATGTGGCGGCGGAAGACACGGATACGGAAGGTTGGATGCTGTTTGCTCCGGCGAGCTGTTGCTGTTGCTGTTGCACGGCGGCAGAAGACTTCACGGAGTTCATCCCAAACGATATCTGCGCATGAGCCGCTACATTCGGATGGGCGGCAGTGTGAGGCCTGCTTTGTTGCTGCTGCTGCTGCTGCTGCTGAGAATGGTGGGTCTTCACGGGAGGAGTGTATGCTGCCGGGTATGGCATTGACGACGAGCTCCTCGAGGAGTTCTTCCACTGGGGGGACTGACCGGTGCCACCGCCGTGGATGTGCGCCGGAGGGAAGCCTGCGAGGGCATTGGGAAACTTGGGCATTGCAGGCCCTGCAGGCATCCGATCGGAATAAGCGCCGACGGTGTTGCTCGCCCCGGCCTGCTTGGCCCGGCATGCAAGAAGCTGCTGCTGCTGCTGCTGCTGCAGTTGGAGCTGTTGCTGTTGCTGTTGATGATGCTTCTGCAGATGAATTAAATGCTGCTGGTGATGCTGGCCGTTTGGTTGATCCCCGGAGGCCGAGGAAGCGCCAGCCGCAGCAGGCGCCGCGCTAGCAGGCCGGCTAGGAGCCACCGAAGCCGGGATGAGGTTCAGAGTCCGATCAATCACATTACTTCCTGCGACCGCAGAGCCGGAAGGATCAGTTTCCGGCCTTGCGAAAGACAGAGAGTGCTGCGACATGCCGCCCGAAACCTTTCCGGCCAACAACCCCTTCCTCTCCTCTTCACCCGGGACGTTGACCGCCAGCGCTTCGCCGAGGAACTTTCCGCTCTCCGGGTGCAGGTGCTGCTGAGCCTTCTTGTGCTGGGCGGCTGCCTGCGCGGCCGCCACCGGTGCAGAAAGTTGGTACCCATGCCTGGCCATCTCTGGAAGACTTTGGAAAATGCTATGGCTCTGGGCGGCAGATGAAAAATCCAGGCCGTGATGGCCGGCGGCGGCAGCGGCGGCGGCGGCCGCCGCCCCATTAAAGGAGGCGAAAGACACGCCGAATGCCTGAGGGGGCAGGACAAAGTTGTTAGCGTAGAAACCCCCCTTTTGGGACTGCGACGCTCTGCCATCCGCCGACGATGAACAATCTTCACTTCCGGTCTCGCATTCCGGCTGGCGCGCTTGTTGATGATGTGGTTGCAAGCTCTGTCGTTGCTTCAACGGTGCAAGGCCGTGCGCAGGGACGTCAGGCCCACCGCCGGCAGCCTTGTGAAGGTTCTGAGAATGCTTTTGGGACGAAGAAGAGACGGTCGGCGCGCTTGCATTGGGGGTTCCTTGCTGGGTCGGAGAAGGGTGCAGTGCCTGCGCCTGGGCCTGCGCCTGCTGCTGCAGCTGCGAGGGATGGAGCATCTGGGACGCGTACATGGAGCCGCTGAAGAAGGGTATTGCCTGGTTATTCGCCGCCCCCCTATACGGCGGCGGGCCCCCAACATGTGCCGGAATAGGAAAAGGATATCCATGGTTCTGTAGTACAAGGTACTGAGCTTCCCCTTGGGGCAAATTGGCGTAGCTGAAGTTAACAGCAGGGGTTGGCGCAGCGACAGATCCGGAACTTGCAGCTCCAGAATCATTCACCGAAGAAGCCACCGCGCTCATGTTCGTAGCCTTGACATGCGACGCCCGCGACGTCCCACCGGCAGCAGCCACTGCTGCATGCGTCTGATTGAGGGGGAAAATAAGGGTGGGTGGAGGCTGGGAAGAGGGGGAGAGAGAGAGAGAGAGAGAGAGAGTCACTCTGGTGTCTAAAAAGAAATCCTTTTTATAACGGAAGAAAAATAACGGAAGAAAAAAAAAAACAAGAAAACATACCATCATGCTGTTTGCTGGCCCCGCCGGCAAGGGCTGCTGGAGGACAAGCTGTTTCCTCTGAGCAGCGTCCATGAAGCTCGTTGTAGCGCCCTTCTCCCTTGAGTTGCTACCCGGAAAAGATCCACCCGGTGCTCCTTTATCTTGTGTTGCGCTCAAGCCCCTCCCGGGAAAACCCCCTTGCAACGGGTCACCGAGTATTGCCGCGGAATCTGACGCGGGCACCACGTTCAGATTGTAGGGCTTGGCTCCATACAATGAAGTGGAGCCGGCAGCTGCAGGCCAGAACGGATTGATCCGAGCTAATTGCTGGTGATAGTATATGTTGTGTGCTATATAGCAGTGCGTGGCACAACGCTTTGGGCGTAGCTGCTGAGAAAGAAATTGCTGAGCCTGCAGAAACAGAGGCATCAGCTATGAGAGAGAGAGGGGGGGGGGAGAGAGAGAGAGGAGCGCGACGGGAAGTACCTGGAGAGCTTTGGCGACCGTAGAGCCACCGTCCACAGGAACCATTGGTTGCAAAGAAGGAACTTGGCCCATGTACCTGCGGAGAGGAGGAGGTAGATGTAGAGCCGATCAGCAGATCCGTGCATTGCAAATAAACGCAGCAGATTTACATCAATGATACCATACCCGAAAGGAAGCCCTCCGGGCCATCCAGGTACATGCACGGGCAGAGGAACGGATCCAGCTTGCGCTGCGAATGAGTTTGGGAGGAGGAAAGAAAAGGTGAATCGGGGAAGAAAATTTTCTGTCAGCACTCGAGCATGAAACCGTACATACCAATTTTATCTGGTTTAGATTCAGCTCTAGGAGCTTTCGGTTGCTGCCTCATCCCGGTCTGCTTGCCGACAGCACCTCCGTCCCTATCATGTTTCTCGATCTCCAACAGAAGATCTAGCGATGCTTCCTTCTTTACCGGTTTTCCTTCGTTGAGGCCCTCATTAGAGCCCTTGTCGCCGCCGCCCTTCTCCTCTCGCCATCCGTCCCTCGTCCCCTGTTTGATGGTTCTATCGTGGTTTTCTTCATCTGTTCTTACAGGTTCGATCTTTGGTCCCTGAATAGAAAAAAAAATCAACAGCGGGAATACTAAGGAGGCTATGCCCCGAAGGCGGCGTTGTGAACTCTGACTCGGTTGTCGGCTCACCATCTCGACGTCCGGTAAAGGATGTTTGTTATCCACGCCAAAATCTGATTCCCTCTCCGGTGAGGACTTCCCCGGCGGAGGAGCCTGCAAAAGGAAAGGAATTTTATCTAGAAACGAGGAAGAGTGTGGAAGGGCGAAAAGGTGGAAGGATCAAGAATCTGGAAAGGAAAAACCCACCATGAGGTCAATCTTGAATTTTTCTCTCGGAAACTCGGCCGCTGAAGCACTGCCAACGGAAAGAAGTGGAACGGGGTCGCAGAGATCAGCGGCAAATCAATAAGGAAAAAAAACAGGGTGCCAAATAAAGCAGACCAAAATCTCCAATCTTACGTCTTAGTAGCTGCAGAAGCTGTCTCATTGTAGTCCAATCTCGAAGCGTTCTCTTTGGGAGATGCAGAGGGCTCATGGTTCATCTCATCTCGTTCATGGCTCTCAGATTGGAGCACGGGAGACTTAATATCAGAGGCGACGGTGACATCCGATTTCTTCGATTCCTCTTGGACACTAGCAGCCTCAACTAGCTGATGCGATCTCAAACCAGGTGAAGCCACACCATCTTCAGGTGCTGGAGCAGGTGCAGTTTTCTCTGACTTAGGCGACGGTGTCTGCACTATTTTCGGCAGATCGCCCTCAGCCGCCTTGCTCGTCGCCGACACGAGAACCGTTGGAAGAACTGGGGGATTAGGAGGGCTGGCGGGGATCTCGTCTTCGTGCTTCATAGGCCGTGGTTTCTTCCTCTTTGGTGCCGCTGCAGGGCAGATAGACGCAATCCTCCATCAGAGAAGAAATTTCAAACAAATGATAAAAATTTGGATATAAGCAGAAAAAGCGCGTCCACCGCACTAACCCACGACAGGTGACGGAGAGGAGGCGGCGGCGGAGGCGGCCAGACCTTGGGGTGCCAAGGTTGGACATTCAGATACTGCTGCCGAAGGCAAGGTGGCGTTGGGCGATGAGGCTCTCGATTTGGCCTCACCGCAAGATCCATTCACATCCTTGGAATCAGGCATCAGACCCTCCTGTTTTGAAGGCGCCTGGAATTGCCTTGTAAGGCCGTAGAGCACCTCGGCGACCTCGAACTCTATTTCTTGGATCGAAGACGAAGGTTTGGAGATCTTCGGTGGCCGGTTCTTGACACTGCAGATCTGCTTCTGAAAGGGAGAGATCAAACCAAAATCAGCACTAGAAAGCGGGAGAGAACTCAAACACGGAAGAGATACAAAAGTAGATATAGGAATTAGATACGAGAAAAGGATATGAAGAGCCGACCGTCTTCTTCTTGACCGATACGTTAGACGATGATGGCGAGATCGGAGCAGGATTGGTGGCTGCCTGACTAGACCTTGAAGGAGAAGTTGAGGCTTGCCGATTCATCTGCTCACCACCACCTCCTCCGCTACCGCCGCCGCCGCCGCCGCTACCTGAAAGCCAACATTCATGTGACCTTTTCCCAGATGCTGCAAAACCAAAAACAAGGAAGACCGAAAACTGTTCAAAATCTTCCAATTCGTGGATCATGAGCAAAGAACTAAATGCATTTCTCCTCAAAATCAAAACCTAGCTTTGGCAGTCCGCTGTACCTGAGCGGGCCTTCCTTGGTACTGTCGCACCGACTATATCATCTGTAACCTTCCAGACAGCCGGAGGCCGGATAACCTTTGTGGAAAGGCCTTTCCGATAGTTGTGATTTGCAGGCAGAGATCCCGGCTGGGACGAAGGATTGGATGCCAGTGGCTGCTGTGATAGGCGAACAGGGGCACCGGCATCGTCGTCGTCGTCCTCTTCTTCTTCGTCGATGCTCTCATCGGTGCTGTCCTCGCCTTCCTCCCTGTTGTTCCCGTGCATCACGTGGTCCCCTCTCCTCCGCTTGCTCCGGCTGGATCTGTCCCGATCTCGATCCTTCTTGTTCCCACGATCCCGAAGCCGACTACTTTCTTGCATCTCCGCAACTCCGCCATCCTCTTCTGCAACAGAAATAAAACAAAGATTGAGAAAGGAAATAGAGGAGAACAGGGAACAGATAGTAAGGCGGATCTGCGGCGAGGCATTCGGACCGGGTGAATCCCTCAAACTGCTGGTTCTGGGTCTTCTTCTCGACAACCCGCTCACTGCCGCCATATTTCCTCTCCTCCCTTCCCTATTCCTGTCCATCCGCTGAGCGGCTCTTTCATCAAACTTGAACCAGCTTCGCCGATCTAGCGCAACGTACCAGCTATGACCGCCAAATCAAAAACTACGCCGGTCTTTGGCTTCCACGACGGAATCGACCGATGTAGAAGCCGGGCGGCGGAGAGAATCCGGAGAGCCCCAGAAGCCGCTCGCAGAAACCAGAGGAGACGCCAGCGGGTGTACCGAAGACGAGAAGTTAATCCCCTCTCTTTCGTCGGCAACTCTATTCACTCTTCACCTCCTCTCACCCTCTCACGCCGCGGCCGCCGCTGCTGCTGCCGCCGCCGCGCTGCCCTCTCCTCTCCCTCCCTATCCGCCTCTCGCTTGCTTCTCTATCCCCACTACTCTCGCCTTCTGTTCTCCCCACCCACCTCTCCTTTGGTGCTGCCGTCCTCATCTCCTTTTGGCTTTTCACGCCTCGCCAAACCCCATCCCGTGCGTCCACCTGCGGTCGAGATCGCCGGCCGGACGTCTCCCGGAAAATCCTGTCCGTCGAGGGATCTCCCTCATCCTACAGTTCAGATTCGTCTATTCCAGCGTGGCGGATCCTGAGCCGTCGGATGGGCTTGCACCCAGGAAACTCCGTTGCGCCTCCCCGAGCGACGCCACGTGTGTATATAAAATATCGCTTTCCTTCACCCACAAGTTTCGGTAAATCTGAGCCGTAGCTTTCTGATGGCGGAGACCGACACGTGACGGTAACTATGCTCCGATTTCGGATTCCCAGCCGTGGCCGAGAAATCTCACCTGCTGGAGCCAGTTACCTTCCGCCGATATTTTATTGATGGTTTTGAAATCTTTTATTGAGAGGTTCTTCTTTCTAAGGCATCTTTTATTCCCTCGACAGTTGTACCGCGGGCCCACCGAGAAAGCGGGGACTGCCAGAGCGGACCGCCGCGATTCGCTCCCTGTACCGGGAAGAGCTCTCGTCCGTCCGATCGACGTCCGACGTGGCGACATCGCCCACCCTGTCGTGGTGCCCTACAAGCCTGCCTCCCCACCTCCAACGAACCTTAATGAGCTTTGTCGTCAGCGCCGAGCCTCAGCGCCCCCGCCCGCGCGTCCGTCCGATCGCGATCCAGCGGCCGGCCTGCTCGAAGATCCTCCGGACCTAGCGGGTGGGCCCCCGCGGGATCGCACCATTATTTCCGCTCGGACGCCGACGTGGCGCGTGCGCTGACGTCACGCGAGGCCGGCATTAGTCGAGTCAAAAGAAACGCGCCGCGAGAACCGCCCTGCGGATGTGGGAACCGAGGGATTAAATTCACCGGATTCCCCGTCCGCTCCTCCCCCTCTCGCCCGCCCCCACGTGCCGGTGCTCCGCGGGGCGGGGGGTGGGGGGCCGAGCAAAGCCCCGGATGATGCGCCCCGACTTCATCGGCGGTTACCGGATCCGACTAACAAAAGTTCTTTAATGACCCCAAGGGAGGCCCTTCGTCCCGGTGTGCACCGCCACGCACGCACCACGTGCGCTTCACATACAGCTCCAGGATGGCATACAGGTCTTTACGCACACAGAGTGGGAGGTGGGGGGCGGAAGAGAAAAAAAAAAAAAGAAGAAGAGCGTTCACCGGCTCCGGCTGAGCCATGTGGGACCCGCTCCGCTGCGGAGGCCACATTCTCCACTTTCCTGCTGAGCCTCGGCGTCCCCGCCCGCGCTCCACCCCCCCCCCCCCCCGCCGGCTCTTGTCGCATGCGGGCCGCGTGGGCCCCGTTGGCTTCCAGATGTTTCCTTCGCGCGAGGGCCCCACCGGGACGAGCCACGACATCGGCTTGCCACGTGGGCCCGCCTCGGCCGCGTAGACCGGACGCGGGGCCCACGCCGCAGGGCTCCGGTACCGCGGTACGGCGACCACCGTTCTTGTTACGAGAAACCGACCTCTTCTTTTCTGGAGGGGGGAAAAAGAACATCGAAGAGATAATATTGCAGCCTGCGGTGCAGGATAACACCGCTGCTCCTCCGGACCAGTGACCGCGGCGGGCCCCCTTAGCCACCACTGAAGGATATATGTACCCGGTGGCGCCTCGGCGCTCCTGCTCCGTCGTCACGCTCCCCTCTTCTCCACTCCGCCGGACACTCCTCTCTCTCGCTCCCTCTCTGGAGCGGCGATCGACTGCGCAGGGCGTCGCCGCGTCTCCCTCGACGGGCATGCGGCTCCCCCCGCCCGTCCCGTCGCGGTCTCCCGGACCTGGAGGACGGCGATCGCGCTCGCCGCCCCTCTGCCCGCTGGCCCTCTTGTTTTGTTCCGGCGCCGTGGCATCGCCGCAGCCGGCGGAGGGCGGGGGGGACGTGGCACTCGCGGCGCCGGAGCTCCTCTCTCAGTAATGGAGGACGACGTCGATCCTCCCGTGGCGGCGCTCGCTCGGCGATCCTCCCGGCGGAGGGATTTCCGCCGGCCGGGGACGACTCCGGGCGGTGGTCCTCGAAGATGCCGTCCTCCACCGTCGCGCCGAGTCCACATCCAGGTAGGCGACGCCGCCCGGGCCGAGTCAGAGGGCGAGTTCTGATTTTCGCATTAAAAAAAGGCAGGACCGTAATCCGGGAAACGAATAATTTATTATCCATTTATTTATTGGCGTGGGGCCCGCCTGGTACCGTCTGGCATTTTTCTAGCTGCAGGACCGACACGTCACCCGCTACGTCTCTCTCCCCCCATTATTATTTTTTAATATTGCACCTCCGTCCATCACTATTTAAACAAATGACCAGGCCTTGTAGGTTTTAAAGAAAAGGGGGCGAGTGCTCGAGGGGTGGGGCTCCTCGAGTGTTGTCAACCCATGTCGATCCCCTTCCTCGGGCCGTGGGGGTGGGGGGCGGCGCCACCTCCGCCCTGCTCCCCCTTCGGGCGGCGTCACTTGCTCGTCGGTGATCTGGCCGGATGACGGAATGGTAGCGGGCAATTAAGAAATGGAGAGCGTCGGACGAGGCGGATGCTGACGGGCGCCGCGCGCCGCCCTGATTCGCCCGCCCCCTCCGAGCCGCAAGATCCGAGCTTTGGGCCTCGCCTTAAAGAATCCGGAGGTCGCAAGTGCCCCGTATATTCTGATGGCCGCTGTGGCAACACTTCCGGATTGTCTAATTGGTAGCCGTGGATGTTAGAATAAACAAAAGTGGGTGGAGTTCAAACATGGCAGGCATATATATATATATATAGTGAGAGGCAGTGGGAGTAGGATGCGTATTGCTACACTGGGGATCCCAATGCTTGATTGACTCTTTTATATTGAACGGAGATGAGTAGGGAGATTAAATGGGCAACTCCCTCATTATATAGTTGAGCAGATAGAAAGTAGGCTGGCACGAGATAAGGTGGTGTAGAATATTCAACAAGTTACCAATGAAAGAAGATGAAATCCCCCGTTCGACCTTACAGTGCATAATGTATATTTTTATATCGAAAATAAGTTAATGAATTTTTTATGTTACTACTGAAAGTTGATCCAGTATCTATAAAATTCTGGTTTCAGTTTCTATCATTGATATGTCATAACTCTTATTACTTGTATGTATTATACGTTATTATATTATATTTAAACATACATTAAATTTTTATTGAAACCGGGGAAATAGATGAACAGCTGCTTGTTTTCGTTTTTTATTCTGATAATTACCAGACTATCTTGTTCTGACTTTCGATACTTTACAGGATAAAAAGGATTCTAAATCTGTTGAGTAGTAGTGAAATCGATTCAAATCATCCAAATCTCAGGATACGGTTCTTGCACTCCCTTGTTATATGAATATGAATGTTCGATTTGTCCCCCCCCCAAAAAAAAAACAGTGTCTGAATAGTTCCAGCAATGCTCTTCGACCCCTTTCAGTTGGAATAAATAATTTTCAAGCAAATGGAAGGGGTCAGGGGCCGCGCCATCCTTATGCGAGCAATCTGAAGGTGTGTACCAGAAGCATCCCCGAAGTCACTAATTTGCAAGCATGAAGCACCCTGGTTTCCTGATCAAATATCATGATTTTTATAGCAACTGTTTATGTCATAGGCATTAACTTATCTATAAAAGGCCGTCAAATCTTGGATTGTATTGTATGGGCTGACCTCAGTCGCGAATGAGCATCTGGCATCCGGGGATTTATATATATATATATATATATATATATATATGCATATATCTAGTGCACGTCTGAGCACAGTTCCTGTTCAATGCATTTAAAGGTATGAACACGGTTAATGAACTTGGTCTTTCTGCCCTTCTTGATGACAGCAACAGGTTGCCCGCGGTGGGGTCTTGCTGTGGGGCTCCCTCCACGGAGAAAGAGATGCGCGACAAGGACAGGATGGGGGTTGCCTGCCTTGACCTCTCTCACGGTAGGACGCTGGCCTCCTGGTCACCGCCATGTTCTGAAAGCAATGGACGCCGCCGATATAAGTTTTAGTATTTACGGTAGCTTTGATCTTGTTATAAAGCGAGGGAAAGAAGCTAGTGGCCTGTTGGTCATATTTTTTATGACCAAAAAATATTTATTTATTTATTTATTTCAATGTAAGTAATCTTGGTTGGGATTTTGGTTCCGTGGAAAAAGATGCTGTGAAAAAAAAAATTTTACGGAGACCTTTTTATCAGGGAAAAGGAGAAGAAGAAGCCGTGGGATATTTTACGGGATGTTTGGTTGCCCAATAAATTTTTATAGGTGTCCGTAATAAATAATAATATTAAAATAAATTTTTAATAGAAAAAAAGTGAGAGCATCGATCTACAAGATAAATAAAAAAGATATCATCGTCTTTTTTTTTGTTCAAGAAGAAAATATCTTTAAAAACATAAATAGGTAGTAGTGGTTGGACATCTCTTTGACAATTTTGGCTATAAAAATTAAAAATTGTAACAAAAAATCAATTTACCATGTATTGTACATTATGCTTTAATACTTTACACCTAACTTTTGTTTTTTTTTCTTAATCCACATGCCTAACACCAAACACGTTGTACTTATGTCCCCCGAACTGATCAAATTAATTTGGAAGCAAAATTTTCATGCACGGAATGCCGGGTCGAGGTCGAGTTGGCTGGCTTGCTCTGACTCTGCCCGATTCGGACCTGATTGACCCAATCGGAACCCAGATCGGCCGATCGAGTTCATGGCACGGACCCGAGTTGGCCGAGTCGGCTTTGACAAGCTCAATGGATCCAGGTTGTTTCGGTTAAGCCGTCCCGATCCGGGTTGCCAACCTTGGATGACCCCCCTCAGCCGGGACCCAAGCGACCCACACCCGATCCGACCCATCCTACCTTGCTCTCATGTATGGGAAAAAAAAAAGAAGACTTCAAAAAAAAAGCTTTTACTAAAAAGCACAATCCATGTCATATTTGGCATGAATCCACGGAGTCACGGACCGTTTAGTTTACATCAGGTAGCCATCAAACAGGGATGATAAGTTTGTTCATTTCCTACAATATTCATTTAGAAAATGAAAAATGTTATATTGGGTAGGTAGAACAGCAAAGTGGGATGTGTAGGGAGCTGATGATTGAGGAAGAGAGAGATTTGAAACATGGTCATGAGTGGTAGGTGGTACAAGGACTGCATACTTGTGGACTGATTGTGATTTTTGAGTGAGTGGGGGGGGGAGGGTGTGTGGGAGGGAGAGGGAGATGGCTTTCCCATTCCTGATTATATATTCTACATGGGATGATCAAATTAATTTTTTTTCTTTGGAAATTTTGATTTTAGCCCTGTGTGAATTCTTCTAATATATGGGTATCTTGTGTCTTGGCATTTCAATACTTTTAAAGATTTCACCATCTTTTTAAAAACTTCGTAGGTGCTAGTCCTGGGTGTAAGTTTTCTGACAAGGGGAAAATAAACTTAAATGTAATTGTGATACCACTCGAATTCATTAAATTTTTAAAAACTTTATAGGTGTTAACCTTCGGTGTAAGTTAACCTAAAAGGGAAAAATAAAGTTAGAGAGAGAGATTAAGGTTAAATCAGTAGTTGCATGTGGGGTCCACCACTTAAACTGCACTTGCATTCACATTTTGGAAAGTATCAAACTACATTAATGCACTGTGATATGCAAACAAGAGCAATACTACTTAGATGCCACTCAAGACACTTGTACGCGGATAGATTTTAAAATCATTAGAATCTGAGAAGGTGTTTGGTTGTGCCACAACGTTTTAGATTTTTTATAGAAGTATAAAAAAATAAAATCTTAGATGATTAAAAGCATAAAATCATCTATTAGAGCATAATATCTTATAATGTGGGTACCGTGTGGTAACAGAAAGGTGGGAGACCACAAGGAAGAGAAGGGAAAAAAAAGGTCTCACCACTTTGTTTATCTAGAAGTGCTCTTCAAAGACTAGATTTTTTTTATCATGGTTGCCATACACTTTTAAAAAAAGCATTGCCACAAAAACATGTGTTATAGCCAAAATCATGCTGCAAAACACTCTGTAAGAAATCATGCTATTTCATGAGAATGGTCCTTGTGAGACTTGAAGTTATATCCTAGAATTGGTCAAATCTCATGGTGTCATTGTCCTTGTATTTGATTATACACACATTGGAAAGGCAAAACAAAACACACAGAACACAAATGAAGAAGTTTCCTCAGGCAAAATTCAACAGACAGATGAGAAATACTTGCATAGTTTTTTGTCACTAGTGGAACTCAAAGTGCAAATAAGTTCTAGGTGTCTACACTTTGATAACCTTCATAGAGAAGAATAAGCCTACTAATGGAGTAAACATGCATCCGCCAACTTCTTCACTTTGTTTTTGGTCATCAGCATCTTCCATCAATTGGAGGGGTGTCCAATCACAGGTGGAGGGTCAGACTGACCTGTAATGACCTATAAAAGTATGCCAACTCTCCTAATTATAGACACCTGACAGATTCATTGACCTCCATGGCTTACTACATTTACAAGTGTGCCATTTTGATCCCAAGCATTTTACAGAACATTCTCAAAATAATATATAGTGCAACTTTGAATTGCTACCACGTTGTCATGTTGATATGTTTATATTACTTATAATTCCTTTTGAGGGCTCATCTAGTTTAACAAACATTTTACAAAAAAACTTTATTTGATACTCTTCCTCAAAGGTTAATGCTTTAAATATCCATTTGTTCTCCTATCCTTTACCACCAGTCCTGTTATCACCCCCTCTCAGTGGATACACACGGATAGTTATTTATTTACTAATTTCTTCGAGTAATTTGAGTTTAAATATAACTGATAGTGTACCATTTATGAGAGTTTCTTTATATTATAAGCTTTGAGAATAGGGGTCTCCACCCGATGAATCGAATCGAACCGAACCAGTTCGACCGGACCACTTGACGGTTTGGTTTGGTTTTATAGGTTAATGAAATCAAAGCAAAGTGTCAGCTTGAGCCATCCTACAATATTTTAAAAGAACTTATCATATCGATAAATAGTTTTTTACGCATATAATTTATCATCAAAATATATATTAAATATTTCGACATATATATAAGCATTTTAAATGTCTACAAATTATTTCAAGTAGTAATTATTTAATTATTCATCCGAATCTATCCAAACTAAAACGGTCCGATTAGGTCCAAACCAACTAAGTCATTCGGTCTGGTTTGAGTCGAGAAAAAAGAATCCTCCTAACCCAACCCAAACCGACCCTTAAATATCTCCACTTGAGAAGAGATGTTAATACTTTAATAGAGGTCATTACTTAACGAATATGTTCATGGTGGACCAACCAATAAAAAACAATATACATGACAGACCAAGTATAAAGATCAGGATTAAGATATGAAGAGAAATAGAAAAAGAGTCATGGGCCCATGCCCCCCCCCCATGGTTGCCCACCTATGAGCTTTTCTAAAGTTTGGTATTATAAGATTTTTTTAATAATAATAGCTAGGAAGAAACATACCAACTCTGCAGTTGCACATGTATAGTATAGGCTAGTAGCAGAGGACTGAGGGGCCTTGACCCACCATCTGTTCAAACAAATGCAGCTAGACTGACCTTTTGGTTACATATAACTATGCACTAGAAGGAAGCTTACACACGTCTCTGATAATGATCCCCTAATTAAATAAATTCTTTTCTATAAACAAAAGCCACAACAGCTTGTCCCAAAGATAATTAAGTAACCCTACTTAATCACCTCTCACACCCTTGCTTGATCTCTCCCCCATATAAAGAATTAGATCTAAGGTTGGGAGTGGATGCATTGGCAACATGTGTCTCATGTCCTTGTTCATTCTACCCACATATATCATATTTCATGTCATTATTTTTTTTTTTTTTGCACTCTGCCGACGAGTGGCAAGCTTTTTCTAATGGGACAATTATTTTTTTTATTTTATTCTACTGAGCATTTTTAAAAGGCACCAGGAACTGTGCAATCCACCACCCACCGGGAAGCATCACAAGGGCGTCAAAATATATGCTTTTGACTCTTCATATATATATATATAAATAAATATATATCGTGATCTCCTTCGGTCCATTGTGTTGAAGTAAGAAATATGTGGGCTGATTGATGATGGGATTTATTTAAGAACTCAGCCTGATATGAGAAGTGGCGCAAACGCGAGCATTTGATTATTTCTTGCCAAAGATTTGTTTATTCTGACGAGTTTAATTGCATGGAAGTCCTACGTGCACATCATATACTACTAGATACATGTGTATATATATATATATATCCCAAAAGGCTATAAAAGAATTATTTGATTTATTGTAATCATGCCCTCGTAGACGCTTTTGTGAAGGGGTAGATTACAATACATGATATTTTATTTTTAGTGGGGTCACCTTAAAATTTCAGTGGGCTCACTTTATCATTTTAGTTATTTTTGGTAAAATTTTCTGAACTCTTGATATAATTTTCAATTTTTAGTGGGGTCACGTGACCCCACTACGCCTTTAAAGATATTAGAGACGTGATGGGTGTTCGATCTAATAACCCATCTTCTACTATTATATACAAACATACACACACATATATATATATGTGTGTGAGAGAGAGAGTACAATTAAATACTTTCAAAGGTACATGGGAAATGAATTATCAAATGGGGAAGGGTGCATGGACGTACGAAAGATAATATAGAGTAACATTTTAGTGGGGGCATGATGGGGGGGCGGGAATCCCAGGCGCTTGATTAAAATGGAGGTCAAAACGAGCTGTGTGGGGGCATGTTTGGTTAAGATTATGAAGAGGATTACAATCATTAAGTTCTGTCACGACCCGGAAAAATGCAGCGGAATTTTTTTTTTTCCAAGACATGACAGCGGGATAAAAACCCACGAAGTAGAAAGGTTCGGCAACAAAAACACAATCTAAAACACCTGCTTACACAATATCGAAAAGTTCCATCATTCGGAACCAACATATTCCAACAAAAAAACATAAACCACCGATTCAACGTACTCGGTTAAACTTAAACCACCACAACACAAGCCATCACAAGGCCAAATACACCATCAAAATCAAACATAACCTGTGAAGATGACACCACAAGGTCACCAATCCAAAATCACAAAAATGGGAGGGCATCAACCCTACACCCAAGCTCCACCACAAAAATAAAAGGAGCTAACCACCAACTATACAAAAATCAGCCAAAATCGAGTCATCCAACCATATACAAAAATGCCACTATCAAGAAGGCATCAAACATCTAAAGAGAAAGGCGAGTCACTCGTTCCCCAAGTCAGTATAATCCGGTTCGCCCACCGGGTTCTCCTCGAATCCCACTTCAGGATACTCCTCATCTAAACCTGTAAAATAATAAAAATAATCCACGGGGTGAGTCATAATGACTCGCAGACACCCCATCATCCACCCAATTGGATAGCCAAAGGCCCTAACATGATATGTATATAATACCCAACCTGCACTTGATACATATCATATAAAGCTAAACAATATATATAAAAATTGGCATTTCACAAATTTTTAAGACATAAAATCATAAACTACCAACCACTAGGACCAAAGAGGACTCCTCACAATTATATCTAATAAGATGAAGAGGTTATGCAATGCAACACCACTGATGGACTTACCATGCAAAAACATACCAAACATACATGCTTAAAGGAACTAATGAACACAACATAAATGCTAATACTAATACCACTCTACAGTGCATCTATCCACTACATGAAACATTAACATTTTCTTCTTTTTTTCGCAAGGAAAACGTCGTCTTGCGATCTCGACGAGCTATGACCAGATCTACCATATATAGAGTAATTGTATAGCTAAGCTAAATCCCGTAGTGCACCTAGGCAGGGGTGGCACTTAGGATAACCCGCGGGATCTGGGATCGAAGGATGCACCAGACGGTTCTAAGCTCCGCTGCCCACGGACACGACTACTAGTCCAGTATAGCTCGGTCTCATTAAATATTTTCAATGCACACATGCACACATACATTTATGACATGCCCTGCTAATTGCAATGCAATTATAACCATCACTATGAGTATATGCACATCTAATACATATGACCATCTATGAGCATAACTGCACGTACCCTAAGCACAAAATGACCATGATACCATCATTTAATCCACAATGCATAATAAATGGCATTCAACTCATACATGCCCATGCTATGCTAACATGCAATGTACGTAGATGTCTAAGATTTAACCACAATCTGTTGATGAACTTGCATAGAAAAATCAGATTTATAACATAACTCCCTCTAATTTATAATACGTAGATATTCGTATGACATAGACGTAATTAAAATCAGCATACCAGAATAAATCAAGTCCATCAACTATACACTACAAGGTTTATACAGCATACTACACAAATAACTAGAATATAACCTGATCGAATTAATTTAAAAGATCATCACCTACGTAGCATGCTGAAACATGATTAAATAAGATATGCAAATGTGAATAATCACCACACCTAATATTCAATTGCTACATTTACATTAAGGTGATTGGTATTTTATTAAGTATTCAATTTAATGGTATTAGAGGCATCCGAGGTGCCTACCGGAAAGGCGTCGATAAAACGATCCGGAGCTAATACGAAGTTGGAATCGGCAAAGCAAGGATTTCTCCCTCAATCGGTGCTAGCTGCAAGCATACAAAGGCATATAGGTATGGCATGGATAGAACATAATAAAAATGATGTGAGGGAGTGAAAAAGAAGGGAAAAAAATAAAATATAGCATTACCACAGCACTGTAGCAATCCGGGTGGAGGAGGTGGCGCATGCAACGGGGGGGGGGGGGTGCTGTCCGGGTCCAAAGAGCTGCAGCTGGGCAGCAGGGTACGCCGGAGAGAGGGGGCAGAGGCAGCCGCGGGGTTGGGGGGCGGATGGCCGTGAATGGGTGGCTGAGCGCCGGTCGGCCCGGGGAGAGACGGCTGCGGGCTGCGGGCTGCAGGCTGCTGGGCGCGTCCGCGCTGGCAGCGAGAGCGAGGGGGAGGCCGGAGCTGCTGCGACGCCGCGGCCGCGGGTCCGCGCTGGCAGCCGAGTGAGCAGGGGGGGCGGGGTTGCGGCGGGTCCTCGCGGCTGGCCGAGAGAGAGCAGGGGGCGGGGGTGGACAGCGTTGGAGCGAAGGGGGGGCTGGGGTCTCGACGCTGCCTAGCACAGTAAGGCGGTTCCCGATGGAGGGGGGTAAAAAGGGGAAAACGGGGAGACGATATTACGTAAAAATAATATCTTCTTATTATTATATTTTTTTAACACTAAATATTACATCTAACAACACCAATCTATTCAAATCAACCTATTGCTTAAAATTTAGGTTGTTATTAGTGACGGAGATTCTATTCTTGAGAAAGATATAATTAATTAGACCCTTATCTTCTTTTTCTCTCTCAATCTCTAGAAGTTATCAATATATATCTATGTGTAGATGTAGATTATAGGGATCATCAAGTAGGTATTACAAAACTGACTTCTTTTTTTCAAAAGTGAAGAGAAATAAATATAATTGACTTTTTTTTCAAAAGTGAACAGAAATAGATATTTTCTAACATTTTTTCTTCACATATAATGTCAAACAAACACATCCATGTAGTGTTACAATATAAAACAATGCAACACATTCACACAAAAAGTATGATAAGAAATAGTCAATACCGCACGGAACTCACGTATTCAAATAACTACTATTATATTTAATTGGAAAGATCAAACTTTTTCACATTTTATATACTGAAAGTTTTATTCTCATAGTTAGTCATACAACAATAGCTATAATCGTTAATGAGGTGTTTGGTTGCACGATAATTTTTTGTACATTTTCATGACAAAAAATTATATTAAAATAAAAAGTGAACTAACTCATGACATAAAAACATCATGTTTGGAGGATGTGATAATGAAAAAGAGTAACTATCATACATGATCAAACAAAGTGGGAGATCACAAGAAAAAAGAAAGAGGTGAGACTCTCATTTTTTGTTTAAGAAGATAATCACTTTCAAAACATAAAATTTTCGTGGTTGCCAAACACCTCTTTTAACAAATTTTCTTACAATGTTTAAAAATTAAAATAAACCTCTATTATCATGCAACCAAACACCCCGTAAAAAGACTTTTATAAACAAATCAACATGGCTTTGTGCAATTAACTTTTTTTTAAGACAAACATAACAAATAATATATTTGATGAATATTGATCAAAATCGACATCTTAATCAAAATATAAACATCACTTTTAAGGATAATCATAACTAATTAGTAACCAATGTAAATGGTCACCTATTTGACTCAATAAACAAGTATTTTAATATAATAATTTCATGAAATATATCTATCTTTCTAATTAAAATAAAATTTGAAACAATTATCACTTCTGAAATAGCAAAAGATACTCTTTTTGGTTCGAACCTCACTCAAATCAAGTGTATATCTCAGGTGTACATGATATTGATGATGATTATACATAAACCAAGAAAAGGGACGGTTGATATCTAAAATATTAATGAGGTGTTTGGTTGCATAATAATAGAAGCTTTTATTTTAATTTTAAAAAATGGTAAGAAAACTTGTTAGAAGAGGTGTTTGACAACCTTGACAATTTTATGTTTTGAAAGTGATTTTCTTCTTAAACAAAAAAGAGGATCACATCTCTTTATTTTTTCCTTATGGTCCCCCACTTTATTTGGTCATGAATGGTATTAACTTTCTTTTGTTATCACATCTCTCCAAACATGATAATTTTATGTCATTATTTGGTTCACTTTTTATTTTAATATAATTTTTTATCATGAAAATGTACAAAAAATTATCATGCAACCAAACACCCCATAAGAGTTTTTTCGGACATTAGAAAAATTTTCAAACCTAATTTCAGATTATTTTATCATCAAACACCCCAAGAAAATGTAAAATGAATCACATGTTTATACATCTCTTCAGCCCAATCAAATGGGGCCTGAGTTAGAAAAGATATTTGTTATAGATGAACATTTCTGACTTAGACAGTGGGTGATCTCAAAAATGGTAGTTGAGTCATCTTGAGAATGTTAAATTTTCAGGTAATGTTTGATTTGACTTAAAAATGTTTAAAATTTTTTGGGGTGTTTGGTTGCATGATAATTGAGGTTTTTATTTTAATTTTTAAAAATTGTAAGAAAACTTGTTAAAAGAGGTGTTTGACAACCATGACAATTTTATGTTTTGAAAGTGATTTTCCTCTTAAACAAAAAAAGAGGGTCTCACCTCTTTCTTTTTTCTTGTGGTCCCCCACTTTATTTGGTCATGTGCGGTGGTTACTCTTTTTTGTAATCACATCCCTCCAAACATGATAATTTTATGTCATGAGTTGGTTTACTTTTTATTTTAATACAATTTTTTATCATGAAAGTGTACAAAAAATTATCATGCAACCAAACACCCCATTAATTTCTTCTTTTTGTGGAACACAAATTCTTAGCTATTCATCTCTAAAAATAAAAACATTTAAAATTAAGCCATCAGCTACCATCTGGATGTCCCACCAAATATTTTAATGTCTAGTAGCCTCGGGTTACTTCAGAGGTTAGACATCAATTAAACTTAAAACAAATGGGTCCTTAGTAAAACATGCCAAACATCTAAATTATCGATTCAGTACATTATTCCTTATACAATTATGTACATGATATTAAAATTACAAACGCGAAATAATTTTTTTTCCATAAGAATAACGAATACATATAAACAGATATGTCGATAGCCTAGGTTGTGGCTGTCTAAAATCATGCAAAATGCATCAAATCCATTATCTCATTTTCTTTCCCTTTTTTAAATTTACGATAACAAAGTCCCACAGCCAAATACCAAGCGTGTATGTATGTATATATATACACACAAACATGTAAAATCAAAGAGAAAATGCATGAAAACATGTTCACATGGTGAGATTATCGTCCTCCTTGTCATCCTCCTATATATATATATATATATACACACACACACACACAAATAATAAATTATGAAGAATATAGTTTTTAAGTTCTCATGCCTGTCTTTGAATCATCGTCATTTCACTACTTGTATATAAACGTCCAGCTGATCCTCTAGAATATTTCAAATATATTTCTGCAAACGAACTTTTATTAAAGTCTTGGTTTATTTTTATAACAGCGGTACGTACGTATATAGGGCTTTTATTGTTATTTTTAGTTTCGGCTAAGTAAAATTACCAAAATGCTTTCTCTTTTTCTCGGGGAGTTTCGGGATAGAGAGAGTGAGGTGGTGTGTTTTTAGATCGGAATCGAGATCGGAATCGAGAAAGAGAAAAAGAGAATAATATCTCTAGTTATGATCGGTTAACTCAAGTTGGGTTATCGAGTTAAGGTGAACTTATTTTTCTAAAAGTTAAACTTGTTTTTCCACGTAGATAAATCTCAAAAAATTTGAAAAGATTACATACATATATATATATATTTGGATTATCAAATTGTTACAGGGGGGCGAATAGGTAAGTACTCATTGAAAAGTCGAGTTGTTTAATTACCGCCCATTTCAACCCGAAGGATTAACTACGGTTACTTACTGTTCGGTTCAAGTTAGATCCTATAGATGTCAACTTGGTTCTACTTTGGATGCAAGTGACGGGGTGTTCCAAACTACTAATTTAAGATAAATTGAAAAATAGTATAATACCACTAATGATGTTTATGATATATTTTGGTGGAAATATAGTTGTAAATATCGCAACTTATGAATTATATTTGTACCTTTATTATTTGAATAATATTTTTATTATCTTTATTTTTATTATTTGCAAGCTGCCGACACAAGTAAAATTGACATGAGTTTGCCATTTTAAAAATTAGCAAGACACAAAAATTGAGGGAAAAACAGGACCATGAACTATATATACGACTAGTGAGAGGGCTAGAGGCATATAATATTTAGACACACACACATTAGAACTTTGCATCAAAGAAGCAATAGTTTAGAAGAAATGTCCAAGTTTGATCTTGAAGTCAGTCACTAAAATATATAGTCAAAGAGAGAATAGCAAAATGTGTATATATAGCTTGTCAGAGAGTTCATTTCTTTTGTGGGACAAGTCAACATGTAATTAATAGTCAAGAAATAATTTAAAGCAACAGTAATACTAGTGAAGAATACAGTAGAAGTCATTGTGCCATGGTTGCAAACTTGTTGCCCTAGAAGAAGGTATATTATTGCCATGGGCCATGGCCAGCTTCTATTAATGCAACAGTTTCTGCATAACAAACAAAAAAGATGAAGTGAAGAGAATCTAAGATATATATGAGGATCATGTATATATAACTGTTATCATGTTGGATTAGATAATACTAAGGATCATGTATAAAATTGATAGGGGGAGACTATTGTTTACACAGTGTAAACGGTTGCCCCATCTCTAACATATTGACATGGCTTTGGAATATTTCTTGGCACCATATATATATCTTCCTGCTAACAAGACTGTATCAATTTGTCAGTTTTTTTTTTTTGGTCTCTTGATATAAGAATTGTCAGATCTTTTCTCAAGCCCAAACTGCTTCCTGGGTACTGATGCAAGAAAACAAAAGAAATACTTCTTTTTTATGGCCTATATAGTTAGAATATAGAAAGTAATACAGCATTATAATCAAGTTTCTGTTTTGCTACTAGTTAGCTACCTAGATGCATTCAAGTCAAGAATATCGAATATATCATATATATATATAGGTTGATATTGATAGTGCTCACACATTACTAGTTGACTATATGCTACTATATAATCTAGTGGCGGCTGCAACTCATCTCTCTCTCTCTCTCTCTCTCTCTCTCTCTCTCTCTCTCTCTCTCTCTCTCTCTCTCTCTCTCACCAACAGGGTGACATCATCTTCTCTCTAAAAACAAAGACCAACTTGAGCCATGCATGCTGTACGAATGCAAGGCAGACAAACTTTGCTTTGATCCCCACATGATCTACAAGTGCCAACTTGATGGGCCATGGATGGTTGATATACATGCAATATATATATATATATATATATATATGCATGTATGTAGAACAAGATACGTCTTAAATCCAGTTGTCCTGTGCGCGAAGCGCACTTGATATCACCTTGCGCTGCATGCCGGGCCTCTCCTCCCATCTCAAGAGCAGCAGTGGCAGCAGATCAAGGATTTTTACATGGTGGGGTCACAACATAAAATTAATTGGTGGAAGCACCACTTTTAAAACATTCTAATATCCCGTATTTCAATAAAAATATCTAAACATTTACGATAGAAATTTCAAATTTTAGTGAGGTCACTTGACCCCCACTAACCATAGTAGTTTGGATCCGCCAACTGCTCGGGAGGACATCCTGGGTTTGATCCCCAGGTGATCGCCTTCGGGTAATTTGCTCGGCAACCGGCGGCACAGTTCATCGAAAAGATATGCATCTTAAACCTTAAGAGCCCTCTTCACATCAAATTATTCAAGAGATATACAGGTCTGATTCATCCCTTAAATGTTAGAGATAAACCGTTTATCCCTAAATTAATAGGGTATCTATCGGAGGCTCCGTTTGGTACCTAATTATTTTGAGAATCCTCAAATTTGGAGATCAATCAGATTTATCTTTAATAGCTTGTTTGACTAGAGTTTCGAAAATGATATTATATCAATATTGATATTGATATTCCTATCGATTGAAACAACAATATCAATACAAGATGACATTTATATTACATGAGATGTTTTGTTTTCACTACAAATTTTTAGCAAAGTTGATGTTATTGACCAAACAATTATTAATGATTACTGTCAACATCAATTTTAAAATCGATGACAATAAAGATGTCTAATATCGTAACCAAATAAGCTATAAGGTAATATTGTACCTAGCCTAATCTGATAACGCGAGAGATAGCTAGCTAGAGAAGCATAAAAATGCTCTACCCCTTATCCCTTTCTATCTTGATACAAATATCTTTTATCCTTATCCCGTCAAATACCCTTCCTTAGAAATGTTCCTCTCACGAGGAGGAGACAAGGCCAGCCGCAACAGACACAAATATCCAAACCCCACCTCGTTGAGTTCGCACACCTCCCGGTGCTCTTACCCTCCTCCGTGCCACCCAACACTATATAAATAAATATTTATTATATATAATCTTTTTACTGTTGAGACGATGAGATCACCCGCCGTGGACCACGGTGAGCGTACCACCAAAAGCACGTCAAGGTCTGCCTGTGGATATATATATATATATATGTATATATATTTATATATTTATATATATGTGTGTGTACGAAGTCCGAAGCGCCGTCGGAATCTTGGCCCCACCAGCGCCGAACGATAATCTAACCGCGTTGACGTCATCGGCTCCCGGATCACGTTTATTCTACGGTCTACGACATCTATCTCTTGAACTTTTAGTATTTAATCCTCCATCTGGAGCTTAATTTTTAAGAGACCCCCCCTGGGCAACTAATTCGGGGGATAATATTGGATATACCCTTATCGTCCGTAAATGTCACGACTGAACTAGATGGCTGACTTCGACGAACGGTGCTGCGCTCTCTAATTATAAGAGTCTTCCAAAGAAGCATCGGCCCCGAATTTTTTATTATAATTTATTAATTTTTTTTACCGAAGTATTTTTATGTTAAAGATATTTTAGAGGGGGTTTGTTTGACCCCACCAACCTCAGATCCATCCGCCGTTCGTCCGAGAGACGTGTATTTATTATTTTATATAGAGATATCATATTATTCTCGTTAATTAAATTTCTTGGTTGATGATTTGCGTCTTCGCATGTATATATTTTGATATTATCGCAATACGTGGATATAATATTGTTATGATAAATATCTGAACCGGTCAAAGATTGGACTATTGCTTTTTTTAAAAAAAAAAAAAACAAATTATATACAGCTTTTAAGAAACCATGCGCCGGACGCACGGAAACCCGTGAAGGTACCACCAGACTCTCTCTCTCTCTCTCTCTCATGCCGATAGGCAGCCACGTGTACACGGAGGTGTGCCAGGTGGCTGATCGTACGTCTCGTGCGTGCCCACATGCCCCCCCATGCTTGGTGGCAGTATCTGACAGTCAAGAAAATGCTATAAATGTTATCAAGACATTAATTAATATATAGTTGACTCCCTTTTTATGGAAGATCTAAATTAAGTAATATTTGAGCAGTATTAGCTATGGCTAATTATCTGACGTTTGAAATAAATGCATACCTGAGCTAAAATATATCTATGCTATATTAATAGCCGACCCGTTTGGCCAAATTTATTTTTACATGACATTAATTTTATAGCTATATTATTATAAATATGTATAGAGTGATATCACAGAGAGAGAGTGTGTTCTCTCCAACAAATAAAATATTAAATTCCGAGTTGACCCTAGTTAATTATTTCATTTTAACTTAATCTTATAGTATACTCTTCGATCGATCTAATTTAGTGTGCTGATGAGACGAATCAAACCGAACTTGTAGACTACGTCCTCCGGTGTCTAGATAAAAGTAAAAGAGGACATGGATAAGCCATTCTCCGCGACTATTCCAGTTTCTTACCATGTTTGGTTTGAGTTAGGATAAGTTTTCGAGGATAACCCTGGTGTGACGGGAGATATATAATTTCGAATATAATCTCGTCATAAATATAAAAGTATTTTTTAAATGTAATATTACAGTCAACAAGAATACATTACAATTCTGTAAACACATCTCTATTCAGTCTTTTCTATTGGTTTAATTTGTGGTTTCTTTAACATGACACAAAACCACACCAAAGCGAACCATAAACAAGCCCACTTGGTTGGGCCCATATAACATGACCAGAGAGCCCATATTGACTGACTGTCGGATCAAACAGATGTTTATGATTATTTTTTTTTATTTTTTACACACACGAACTTCTAAGTAGTACGGATAGATTTACTATTTTATACTTAAAAGATCGATATGGTAGCACTGATTAAGACGCATCTCATTACCTCTAATTACATGTTACAGACGATAGGCCGGCTTTGCGGCATGTTCTGTGAAATGGAAATCTTAGCTTGCGTTTGACTTATTTTATCTTTGATCGGCCGGACATAAAATCTTAATTATTCATCTCAAAGATCAAGAATTTACGGAGAAGCACTTAAGACGAATAATGTGGTTTATCCCGAAGTTACTATTATGTTCGGATGTTTTATCAAAGATCTCGGTGTCTAATTTTTCTTTTGACCGCCGATTCAGATGTTAGACATCGATTAAGCTCAAACGAGCATGACCTAAGTTGGGATCCTCTCTAATTATTTATATGCTTGGTTGAAGTTGAACTATAAAATGGCTCTTTAATTTCTTCCTTGTGATCTCCACTCCACCCTTTTTTTTAAAAAAATTGTACATGGTTTTTACTTCTTTTATTTTCTACCATTGCACCACCAAACATCATGAATTTATGTCTTTGTAATCTTAGATTTTATTTGAACACCGAATCTCCACACAAAAATATATAAAAATGTATTTTGCAACCTATCTAACACCCTATCATTGTCACTGTATCAAGGTGTATGCAATCCTTTTATACAATATTGCAACCCGCAGATAACACAACAAAATTATGGGCATTGCACGGATCCATTCCAGATCCTCTCCTAATAATAATCTTTGTACAATATATAATATATATTTATCATTTATTTATACAATTACTTAAATACCCCTTACTATACACTAGCATATATACTTGGTTGGCATTGATAGATTTTATATTTTAAAAGTTATTTTTGTATATATTATACATTACTAAACAAATTAGTACTCACGAGAGGAAGACTCCGCACAACTACTTTTAATTACTCTATTGACTTTTTCTTATTCAGTGTTCGATTAGTTATTTAATTAGAACTCTATTTAATTATACTCGTTTAATTTTTATCTAAACATGAATTTGAAACGACTTGATTAATTATATTAGTGCCAAAATTAAAATCACCGACTAGGTTAAAAATCTTACCCCACCCAAGCTTGAGCCGAAATTGAACTTTGAGCTTAAATGAAGAGCACAAGAAGAATTTGAACTTGGGAATGAGCTTGAGAGGATGAGCTTCCTGCCCAAGTTAGAATCTGAATTCAACTTGGTGACCCAGTCAAACTCTAGTAAATTAGTCATTGTCTACTCATTGAGTATCAAGTCAGAGAAAAAGAAGATCACTAAATTGTCTTAAATAAAAAGATCACAAGAGAACCTGAACTCAAGAAAAAATGGGCTCAAGAGTCATGATCTCCTACCTACTGAAGTTAGAATTTGAATTCAACTCAATGACTCGGTCACACTCTAATAAATTAAACCATCGTCGTCGTCGTTGTCGTCGTCGTTGTCGTTGTCGTCGTCGTCAACTCATAGCATATCAAGTCAAAATCAAACTCCACGGACCAGCAAACAAATATAGGTTAGTAGAAGATTATTTTATGGATAATTCTGATTTATTAATACAAAAATTAAATGAGTGGTTTTCTAGAGAAGGTCTTGTATCACGTATCTGTTGATTTCATCGTGTTTTAATCAACCAAGGGTGGAAGGGTCACATCTTTCTTTCGGGCACGTTTGAACGAACGTACGTAGAAGATTATTTTAGAGATAAATATGATTTATTAATAAGATATTGAATATAAATTAAGTCTATCCTCAAATTAAATTTGTGCTAAATGGGCATTTAAGGACCTGGGTCAAGATTGGCACATAAAACCTTGCCTGAACAGAATGACAAATATTCTTCCAAGCTGGTCCTCCACCTACGGAGTCTTCGGAAACTACGTACCTCTAATATATGGTGTGATAAATAAATCTTCTTCACACTTTGAGACAACCTGATCTCCACACATTGAAAATCTTAAAAAGATAATAATAATTTTAACAAAGATAAATTAATGGAGCTAGGCCAGAGTTGAGAAGACTATATATATATATATATGCAGCAAATGTTATACTTGTGATTGATGTTCCTGGTATTGTGCCCCTTGAAATGTTTTGGCATCATGATCAATCTCCGTACGTGAGACATTGACCTCATCTTAATTTGCACCTTGGGAAGGTTGGGCACAGAGTGAATTGCACCTGAGATCTTGAGCATAACATTTTCTGATCTTATACTATTATTAATATTGGATTTCTCAATGCATTTTATACGTACTATTATTGTATTGTGAGAGTCATATAATCAAATCAACTTAATTAACCCCTGATGGGTATTAATTCAAGGGATTCTCCAAAAGTAGTGGTGGGTTTGGTCGACTTTAATTAATACGTTTCGGTCTTCTACTTATTAAAATCAAAGTAAAGCTCATTTTTAAAGCTTGAACTCGCGTTTAATATCAAATAAAACTCAATTTTAACTTATTCAACATGTTTAATTAAAATTGTAAAACTATAGGGCACTCTTAATTTATTTTAAAATAAATATATAACCAAGTGATTAATTGAATATACACTCAAGTGGGGTACTGGCAAATTCTATGGAGTTTAATCAAGTCCACAATTTTTTTTCTTGTCCCAACTTAATTATTACTCATTTAGCATAGTTAACAACACTAGTTACTTCTCTCTCTCTCTCTCGAGTAATTAATCCCTCTTTCTAAAGACCCTACTAATATGTACATGAAATACTATTATATCGTAGATTAAAACCTTGCACGTATTATTCTTATCAATAGTATTGTTATAAATTTTATCTTACTTGATTTGCATAGTTCCGTTGAGTTCAATCTGGACGACCTCCAAATCGGTTGAACCTCCTCAAACCAATCCGAAACAACTTTAAAATAAATCATAATTTCAATAAATACCATCACATATGTCAAAACAAGGTTTTAAAATACTTTTAATTTAAATCGATTAATTGGTTCAGGCAAAACGAAACAAAAAGGAACTTCCCGGCTCGAATCTAACCCTACCGGTACTACGTACGCATTCAAACCCATGCATGCACGTAGCTTGCTAGGTAGCATGCATGCATAAATAATTAAACATATATAGCTAGCTAGTAGCTCTTTTAAATATCCCCCCCCCATCGTATAAATCGTCACAGAAGAGCGTGCTACAAAATTAATGACGCACGGGCGAGCGACCTGTGATCGGCATGACCACCTCCATCGCGTGTCTATTTACTACGTACTCTAGCTTCGATCTCATCTATATATATACAAATATATAAACATATGGTTTAAAATAAAACATGGCTAATATATAGTACATATATGGTTCAATTTTATATATGGCTAATAATAGAACATATATATTAGCCATGGTTCAATTTTATACATGGCTAACAATTTTATAGTACATATATGGTTCACCTGATCGGTACATATATGGTTCAATTTTATACATGGCTAATATATATCACCTGATCGATATTACATATATATACATGGCTAATAATAAGTACATATATGGTTCAATTTTATTTTAAAATCACTATATAAGTCAGAGTCGTCGTATGTTTGGACTCTGTCTGAACAGGCGAGAGATATATTTACAAGATTTAAAGTGAAAATAAATATTGGTAATACCAACTCCTAGCAAAGTATGTTAGTTGTATATATTTTTTATAATTTTAAAATAAAACTGTGTTATTTAAAAAAGAAGAAGTAGAAGAAGAAGAAAAACTCCACCCCCGAGAAGAAAGAAAATGAACTACGTGAACACATTTACTTTGGTATGCCGCTGCTGCGTCTTCCTCTTCCTCCCGCTCCTCCTCCTCCTCCTACAGTCTTCTGCACCTCTTCCTGCCCGGCCGCATACATATATACTCCGCCCGTCGATGATCGATCGATCTCCATGGAGAACAGCAGCGGGCGGCGGCGGCCGTGGAAGAAGGGCGGCGGCGGCGGCTGTGCAGGCGGCCGGGGGAAGGGCGGCCCTCTGAACGCCTCCTGCGAGTACAGGGGCGTGCGGCAGCGCACCTGGGGCAAATGGGTGGCCGAGATCCGGGAGCCCAGGAAGAGGACCAGGCTCTGGCTCGGCTCCTTCCCCACCGCCCTCGAGGCCGCGCTCGCCTACGACGACGCCGCCCGCCGCCTTTACGGCCCCGACGCCTCCCTCAATCTCCCCCACCTCCAGGCCGCCATCCCCGTCGCCCCCTCCTCCTCCTCCGCCGGCGCCACCCGACGCCGCTTCTTCCGCTGGCTCCCCGCCGCCTCCGCCGGCCGCAGCCTCATCTCCTCCGTCATCCCTTCCTGCGGCCTGCTCAACCTCAACGCCCAGCACAACATCCACGCCATTCACCGCCGGCTGCAGGAACTCGACACTAGTACTCTTATTAATGGCGCCGCCGCGCCGCCGCCTCCTCCCCCCGCGCGCCCTGCCGCTTCCGACTCTTCCGGGGGCGAGCCAACACGGATGGCCAACACGGATGGCCACGGGTCGGTACTCCGCCAGCTACCGGCCGCGGCGACGACGACGATCGACGCCGCGGGCGGCGCAGAGAGGCCACAGATCGACCTGAAGGAGTTCCTCCAGCAGCTGGGCGTGCTCGGAGGAGGGGGAGAGAGCCAGCTCCAGGTGTCGTCGTCGACGTCGGCGGAGAGTTCCACCATTACGACGCTGCCGCTGGAGGGCGGCGATCCGGCGGCGGCGGGCTTCGCCGCCACCGGGTTCGAGTACTATGCTGGGGGCTTCGACTGGGATTCGCCGGTGGATTTCGAGTGACCGCCGGAGTCTCGGAGGAGGATAGTCGTTGTCGTCGTCGTCGTCTCTTCTTCTTCTTCTTGGGCGTCGTCGCGTCTTCGTTAGGATAGAATTACCAGTAAAGTAAGCGACGCAGCCGGGTGTGTGATATATATATCTATTGTGATCTGATCGTTCTAATATATAATAGGGAAAATTACCACCAGGTCTATTTAAGAAAATTGGTTTACCAAAAAGTTCGTTGACCACATTTTCATCCCCATTAATCCGTTTTCAACGCAATGTATTACCATTTGGTCCGTTTTGCGCCGCGAGGGTCCGGGTATCCCGATTTTGCCCTTCCCGGTGTGCGCAAGTCGCGACCTCGTCTTTCTCCCTTTCTCGCAGTGCATTGCTTCCCGGTGTTCTCGCAGCCCTCGCGGCGTTCTCGCAGCAGCCCTCGCGGCGTTCTCGCAGCCAAGGTGTTCTCGCAGCCCTCTCGGTGTTCTCGCAGCCCTCTCGTCTTTCCCCCTTTCTCGCCCTCGTTGCTTCCCGGCGCGTCGGCTTCTGGTCCAGGCGGCTCTGCTGTAGTCCAGGCGGCTCTTCTGTTCCAGGCGGCTCTTCTGGTCCAGGCGCCCCTTTCTCCCCCTCTGTTCGCCACGGCTCTGCTGTAGTCCAGGCGGCTGGATCTCATCGGTCCAAGGTATGTTACAGATTCGCCGATTGTGTGTGTAAGGTCCGATTGCTTGCAGTCTGTCCTCCCAATGCAAGGTCCGATTGCTTGCAGTGCCACTTGATTGCAGTGCAGAACAGTGTATTCCCGATTGCAGTGCAGAACACTGAAATCCCAATGCAGAACAGTGAAATCCCATCAGCAGAACAGTGAAGATCCGATTGGAATGAAGAACAGTGAAATCCCAATGCAAGGTCCGATTGCATTGCCGGTTGAGACAGTGTGCAGAACAGCAAAAAAAGGTGTTAAATAACCGTAGATTCATCGTTACTTTATTTTTTAATTTATTTTCGTTTGCAAGAATGTAAGGGAACATTAACTTAATTAACTCTTTATATTTTTAATATAACAAGAAAGTAATTAACGTTTTTTTTATTTAATTCTGTTTGCAAGAAAGTAAATAACGTTAACTTAATTATAACATTTTAATTTATTTTTTAAACATTAAAAGAATGTTATTTGAAGTCTTTATATTTTAAATATTAAAAGAGGGTGTACGCTACGTGTCTTCTTCATTGTGCAAGGGGCAAAAACGACATTTCAAATCCAAATTGGAGTGGGTGTGATGATATTTTGAAAAAACGGATCTAATAGAAAGGTGCTTTTGAAAACGGACCTAATGGTAAAGTGGTTTACGTAAAACGGACCTAGTGTGCATTTACACTATATAATATGGCATCTCATATATATATACATACAAGGTTTGTTCATTATATATATATCCTTCTTCACTACAAATATATATATATATACTTACATATACGTGTCGTTCGTCGTCAATAAATCCAAACATATATATAACCTCATGTTTCATTCATCACCGTCCAACTTGACGAGTCATTTACAGGTTAAATGCAAAAATAGTTTTTTTTCTTCTTTATATGTATATATATACTCAAATTCATTTTAACGAATCTATGTTGTGTTAGAGTGTCGACAGTTATAATGACAATTGATGTAAAATCAATTATCTCAGGTCATACAACCTTCTGGCGGAGTCTACGTGAGTACCCCCTGTCACGTCATCTTGTCGCGTTGATAGCCATACATACAGTCAGGGTATGTATAGTAATGTTGTCGCATTTATTTTAAAAACTTTATAGATAAATATTCAAACTTTATCCCCAAATTACACTTGTGCCCTTGATTATTACCCCAGTGGTCGAAATGAATGCATAACTTGGAATGACCATGAACCTTATTCCACATCTCACTTGGCGTGCCTTATTTTTTTCTTACCGGGTCGTTATCTTTTCTTTTTCTTTTTCCTTGTAACATAATTCATAAGAGTTTTACGACAATGGCTCAAGGCTTCCAAGGATATTATTAAAAAACCCACATCCCTCATTGGCCGACACAACACAACCATCATCGAAAGGAGACGCCAGCAGAAATGGTTGTGATATGGAACAGTACCATGGTTGTATTCTTCTTCTTCTTCTTCTTCTTCACGTCGTTCCTATACGGATTTTATACAGGAGCACTCTCATCTCTAAGTTTGAACTTTAAAACTACGAAATGCTACTCAATTACAATCAGCAAAACCGTAGGGAAATGCTCCTCGTACAGCCTAAAAGACATCAACCGTGCCGAGAATAAGAGTTAAAACAAAACGATGGCGCAGTAATCCCTCCTTTGACTACGGTTAAGTTAAAATAAATAAACGACGAAACGATTGGTTTCAACATGCTTCCCCTCGTCATCACTGGAAGCACGGTTAGTGATTTACCAAGATACTGTTGGCCACTTCATCGTCAGGGTAATCTTACATGCCTTCCACTCCTTGGCTATTACAGTTTTTGTGCAATGAACGCACGGTCATGTACTATTTGCGATCGAGGTAGGCTGGGCTGGAAACAGATGGGCGACCAACCCGGGCCATCTGAGATCGACCCAAATCAGAATGGGTTAGCCAAGGTGGCTTGGAGCCATTGGGCTAATCGATGGTGACCCAGCAGACCAACCTGGCCCGACCCCAGACCAGGTCAATTCAGGTGCCGAATGGGTCAATCAGACCCAAAATCTGACAGGGGTCGACAGGCATTCCAAAGTTTGTGATGAAGATATCCCCAAAGAGATCGATCAGTTTAAACTGGTTCAAGGATAACAGAAGAAGTGAACTTGCCATTAAAACGGGATGTATCATGTACATGATAAATTGCTGTCTTCAAGTGGAGTGACTACTACGGCGTCATTTATCCCAAAATAAAGATGGGACATACAATACAAAAAATCTAATTGTTAACTCACTTCTCGTTATTGCGTGAATTCAGATGCACTGAGATACTCACCGTGTTCCTCAAAATATTCTACCAATCGTTTCAAGAAGCTATCGTGGCTTACTGTTTCAGTATCACAGACGATGCAACACTGCCTCCTGGCACGAGTAACAGCGACGTTCATTCGTCTGTGATCACTTAAAAAGCCAACCTGAAGCATCATGATATCATATGCGTACGTTAAATTGGAAATCCCACGAATTGGAGTACCCAACTAGATTGAAACAATGCCAAAAGCCATATATGTATATACCTCGTTTTTTGAGTTGGATCGAACCATTGAAATGATGATGGCTTCCTTCTCCCGACCTTGAAACCCATCAACGGTAGAGATTTCCAACTCCTTCAACTTGTTGTTGTTACCCCTCATTGTCTTCAGTAAGACAACCTAGAGCAGGATAAATGCAGCCCGACTTAAGTGTCTAGTATGTATCGGGAAAGGGTATAATTGTGAGATCAGTAGATCGTCACTATTTATATAACAGTAGCAGCGATAAAATTTTACTTGTGTTTTTCCCTTTCTTAGAAAGACTTGAAGATAACTATCGTAGAATACAAGAAGCGTGAATGTTATAAAAACCTGTGCAGCATAGGGGGTGATGATTCCAATATCCAATGGATGAACACCACTCTCGACAAGTCTCTTTGCATGGGCCATGGCCACTGTTGCTTCACCCTCATTCATGGTGCTGTCCTCTTCATCCTTCTTTTCCTCCATATCACAACTGTAACCGGTGAACAGAGAAAATTAGGAGCATACACACATGTACACGTAGTACACAACCGACAAATCATAAGATCAACACATGGTGCATTTTATAAACTATATTTCCAAGAGAAAAGAACTTTTTTCTCAGTGCCAAAAGAGGACCTCACTTCAAAGGCGCTTCTGTTCAGCCTCCTACAGCAGCAACCTTACAGATACAGGTCAACAGAAGGTAGGCACCCGAGCACATTCTTTCACTTTCTTTCTCTATACTTGCGGGACTAGCACGCTTGGAATTTAGAAGGTGATCACAAAAGCAACTGGAAGAATAGGTTCCAAAAACCACTAAACAATATAAAAAATGGGGAGACTAATTTTGTGAATAAGTCTATTGATGGGCAAAATTCCTACTGAGACTTCTTTGAAAGTCATGCATGGTAGAAATTGTGAGTCTGTGACAGGCTTACAGCCTCCCCTCCATCCACCCCTTATCGGCACACTACAGTTTTACTGCTGTGAACCCCCCACCCTGCACCGTGTTGATTTTTTTTTTTTTGCACCAAGTTGAAGTAGAGAACATCAGCGGGTTTGACTAACTAAAAAACTTGATATTAATAGGCAGCTGCCTTGCCTTGAGGTCCCAAAAGCTTGAAGGTATAAGTCATCAGGTGCAGAATGGGAACCAGCCGACCAGATCAGCATTGGCCCTGGATCAAACCCTAACCCTTAAGTGGGTTTGTGGTCAGATCATACAGTCCTGGAACAATCTTGATCAGCTCCACTCTAGGGCAATCAAAAAGTCTTAAAAAGCAAAATATTAAAACGTTGCTATTGGCTACACTAGACCATTTTGAGCTCATTCCATCAAAAATAGAGTAAATGAGATATTCATCAAATGTAAATCATGGCAGTTTTTTTCCTGAAGGTGGGAATAGTTACTGCTACAATACAACTTATCAAGATAGAATAACTGAAACCTGTGCCTAAGGTTCTAGGGACCATTAGATGATTAGGATTATAAAGAAGTCAAAGAACACGGACCCTGCTGTATCAATCAGAAGAAGTGTAGGTTCCGTTGAAATGTTCCTCTGAACATTATCAATATCATAGAGCATATGTTCAGCAACACTAGAATGAGCTCTGATCTGCAGACAACAAATGCAATCAGCAAGCAATATGCTACAGACTTCACGAAATTCTTTTAACATAAAATTGCAATTACCTACACACCAAATACAACAAAAACATTGTTCAACCAAGTTTTTCTTGCTAACAAACATTAGAAAATTCTCCCTATATTTGCTCCACAAGCTACAACACACTGAATAGAGCAGACTATGCAGTGCATCTAAATTGTGCCTTGCCACTAGGGCATGAACAAGGACAGAACGGAGAGAAGAACACACAATAGAACAGTGATAGCAATTTTGCTATGATTCTCTATGTTTATACAATTCAAAGTTCTAGTCCCTGATTGAACAGTTTTCTGATTCTCAATGGTACACCCAAGGTCAGTTTCAGGGACTGGCTTTGCAAAAGCTTATGGTTTACATGAGGACACGCACCACAGATGGTGCTTTATCATCATGGTTTGAAAGATCGGCCTATCCTGTACTGGGATCAGCACCCTTGGGAGCAAAATCCTGGAGCCAATTTCCCTGGGAATCAGGGGTCACCATTTGTCAGATTGGTCAGGATCAGCAGATTACAACCAATCCAGGGCCAATCACCGCTGATAGGCAGTGGAGGTGTGGCTGCCACCTCCCTGTTCTCCCCCATCCTAAATGGGTGGCAACAATGGTAGTTCTGGGTCCAGCAACGAAATGACAGGATCTGCTAGCTTTTATGTAGGGTGAAGTGTGATCCTGACCCGGAAGTCCTTGTTTACCATCCTTCTTACTCAAACAAGAAAAACTTTGAAGAGTAGGAAATAAAGCACCTAGCATAATACAGAGCCTAGTCAAGTTTGACAGCAGGTCCTAATTGTTGGGTATTCTGTGTCTTTGCCCCTGAAGGAGGAATTTGAAATTCTTCAACTAGAGGCACATTATCTAGTTCTCCTTAAAGTCATTCACGATCTTCTGAGTTGAACTCAAGTTTGCCTAATCTTTTTTGATCGTTCACCCAAATTTGCAATGCATTTTTGTTTGTCGAAGATTTCGTCCAAATCGATGTTATCATATTGCATAGTCACCGTCTCACTTCACCATCTAGACACTTCCTCTCTCCACCTCTTTTCCTTCTTCTAGTTCTTCCTCATCTTCACCAAATTCTTCAATTTCAATCTCATGTTGTAATAACAATACACCAATTGCTACAGTCTACTTGACGTCAACTTATTTCTTTGCTTTGCATGAATTAGATAAATGTTGATCAATTCTTTTCACATCCTGAAGTCGATATGATTTGACTCAAGACTCTTAATGCAACGTCCACCAAGTCCTCGTATCCCGGTGCCTTGCCGTGGTCTATCCACCAGTCAGTTGCATAATATTATTATATGTTAGAAGATAATTAAAATATGTTGACATGAGAAAAAAAGATCAGATTCTACATACTAGGACTTAGGAGCATACCTATTTGTTGTACCCTTGATGTACTAAAGTGGAATACCCTCATTCTATAATGATGCATTTTGATGTATGCTATAATTAATTGATCATCATCCTCAAACATTTTACGAATGACTACTTTTACACATTTTAGAAGCTCGTTAATTAACTTGAATATCGGACTATAACAATATTTAGAATTAAAAAAGTGACTTGACAAGTGGCAACAATATCCATGTCAGTAGAGATCAGAACAATATAATTATACATGATATGACTTGATGAAAAAAAATACATCCTACATACATTAGATGTTGTAGCATTCATTTCCACCGACGGTTGATAACACCCAATCACTTCTTGAAGTTTGACACCGTCTTTGCGATTTTATCTTTTGCCCGCTCAAGTGCGTACAAGAGATAACCTATATTTATTTTCCTATCCCCATCTACTTTTTTAAAAACTTCGACTAACGGTTGCACTGTATGAAGCACCTTCTTTACCACTCGTCAAAAGTTTCCACTCTTTAAGGTTTCCTCAATCTTCCTCATTTTCCTCTTTTCTGAAGGAGAAAGTCTTACAATCTAATTAGCCCATCCGGGTGAAAATATCATTTGAATAAAGGAACACCTCTGTTGTATTAAACTCATCAAGGAAATGTAATGAGAAGTGGACTGATTTGCCCTGGGCCGTAGGAGCTATCAGCCTTTCGTATGCTCCCTCATTAGGTTTAGGATGCAATTATGGTTGTATATAAATGACAATATGAACTGGGCTATCTTAACTACCAAGTCAATTTGAGGATCCTTGCATCTCTAGCATCTAACTTAAACTCAAAGTCTTAGTCCCAAATGATTAGGATCGGCTACATGAATTTGTCTTTTCCATTACATCAATTCTAAGGAATGGGTGAAGCATTGTGCCCAATACAAATATGGTATCTTGACTATAAGCATTACTCCAACTACTTTATATGTAGTTGTGTTGTCACTTACTATTTCAACAACTCGATCCTCTCTAATCTTTTCGACAACAGCGTCAATTAATTCAAAGAGATAACTTGCATTCCTTACTTGTACGAATGCGTCCACGAACTAGTCGAAGACTATCAAGTCTTGACAATATACTAGAAAGTTGATCATTATTATCTTCCTAGTTATGCATATTAAGAAAAAAATTTGAAGTAAAATAAGTCTTCAATAAGTTTGAAAATTAAATGTTACTAACATGTCCAGTCATCCATCATCAACGTACTTCATCTTCCTTATCAAATATGTTTAAATGACTTAACATATTGTTTGATATCTTCCACCTTCATTAGAATTTAAGTATTGTATATTTCTTTCAAAGTTAGTTTGGACACTTCTATCAACATCAGCTACGGTGTCAACCAAGGACTAGTTAGTAATACACATCCTTATTTGCCAATATGCTACTATGGAAGAACTATCTTGATGTCATCTGCCCGAACAGCTCCTTACATATCCATAAATTCCCCATTGATGTTGTAATGGTAGGTTGTCTTTGTTATGGGCATATAATGATTGGATCTATGGTCTCTACGACTAGGTCGTCATCTCGTGTGAAATCATAGATCTCCTCCTATTCTTTCCGGTTGTTCAATCCTCTCTCACTTCCGCATCCACTCCCATTTCTCAAAACTTGGCACATAAATTGGCTGAAACAGCGATACATGTATTCGTCAACGAATGACTTGTGTTTTGCCTCCATTGTTCGTATCAAGTCATCTGTTTGCAACAATAAATATTACATTCAAAAAATATATTGGTATAAACATTAATGGCATTGTACCACCATCAAAACCTTCATCCCGAGAAATTTCTGGCACTCTTGTCTGCTCTCTTATATGTGAACCGAACACTTTACAGGTTTTGAAATTTCTTCCTAGACGATTTCCTCGTACCGCTTTAAAGCTCAATTTCCTTGTTCTAATGCTTGTAAATGCCTACAAAATTGAGCTTATTTTTGGTGGAGTCTATGTGTATGATGTAACATTGCCTGACATCCTGGTGAGGTGATGCTTCAATTGAAAAATCCCTTGTACGTTATCTTTTCACAATACTTATGTTGAACATTCCTCTCCACCATGGATATCATATTGCAATGTGCCCAAGCCGAATTGTTCAGGATCGTGCTGAAAATTTGTGTCAATGATTGGAGAAAACATACTAAAAAGTAGAATTTTTTTAAAAATAACAATTAAAAGAATAGATTAGTAACACAATTAAACAAAAATTGATCTCTAAGTGAATCAAAAAATGAACTATCTAAGAGCATATTAAAGAGAGAAATTACACTATTTGAAATCTTGAGAAAGAGTGATCTTGGAGTGAGAAGAGAGTTGAGAGATAGTGAGGGAGGGGTAAGGGTAAGAAGAGGCCCCTTAGGGGGGCTTTGAAAGCCCCCCAATGACTAGCCAATGGCCCGACCCAGCCAAACGGGGTTCCAACTGGGTCTCCGGGTCACACAACCCGATTCCAAAAGAATTGTGGACCGGGGTCCCAACCGGTGGTCGGGACAAAATCCGGACAAGTCGGGCCAAGTTGCGCGACCCGACACCCACCCAACATTTCATGTTCAAGACAACCAAGGTGGTATTATGCCACCTTGTTGCTTGGCTGATAAGGCAAGGCACTAGCCAATATCTTTTTTCACGATAAAATTGATCATTTAGTGAATATATGAATGACAATTATATACAAAATAGTATAAATATATATCGATATGTGCGTCAATAGATAATACGCTAGTGAGTAGTTAAACAAACTAAATAATGTTAATACCTAACCTTATTATAATAACTCAATTGAGTTAATATTAATACTTGATCATTATTAGCGGTTAGTAAATATATAGGGAATTACTAAATTATAATTACTATTTTGTCTGATTATCTATTTGTGATCAAAATTAACAATTAGAGTTAATTAATCAGAATTACTCAATTAATATTAATAATTAATTAGTATTGAATGTTAATAAATTATTTTAAACATATGTATGACAAATTTGAAACTAAAGAAGGCGAAAAATATATTAATAGATTAACAAGGATGAAAGAGAGGGGTCTCAAGATCTTAACCAAGTAAAATATATAAAGAATAAATAAAGAAAAGTTTTAATTAAAGGCAATGATATCAAAGAAAGATGAAAATTTTATTTTAATACTCTTTTTTGATAAGAACATAGACATCGTAGAGAACGTAACAAAGTTTAATTTAAATTATATTAGAAGAATTCAATTTTCAGGAGTTAAAGAAACATTGAAGATAAAAAAAACAAACAATGCATGCGGCCTAGATAGTATTCTCATTGACGTGTAGAAATGTTTGAAATATTTAGAGATAGAATAGCTAACTCGACTTTTTAACAAAATATTATATTGAAAAGAATGGAGAAATAGCATCGTTATATATAATTTTATGAAAAAAGGATATAGTGTGATCAAACTTATAAGTCGATACCATAAAATTACGAGAAAGACTTATTGAACGGTGATGACGGAATTGTATAAATATTTCAACTAACCAATTTGGATTTATGCGTTGTCAATATACACTTCTACCTATTTTTCTTATTAGAAGTTTAACATAGAAATATCAAGATATGAGAAAAATATTTGCAATAAGTTTTTATTTTTTTGTATTGGTTATAGATGAATTAACAAAAACTATGTAAGATGATATATATTGGTGTATGATATTTCCAGACGATATTGTATTGATACATGAGAAACAAGAAAAAAATGAATAGACAGGTAGAAATGTGAAAAATACTTTAGGGCTTGTTTGGCACCAAAATTTCTTGGAGACAAACCAGGTTTATCCTCATGTTATCCTCATACCAAACATGGCCTTAGAGACTAAAGATTTCAAGATAACTGGAATTAAAATATAACATATGTATTATAAATTTAATGAAAACCAAAATGAAGCAGATGATGATGTTAGTTTGGATGTGATAATATTATCTCAAAAAATTCAGTTCAAATATCTTAGATCAATTATTAAAAAATATAGAAAATATGATGAGAATGTTAATCATAAGATTAAAACACGTTGGACGAGGTAGAGAGATAGACTACAAGAGTTCTATGTGATTGTAAGATTCCACTAAAGTTGAAAGAAAAAGTTCATCATACAAGCATGACCTGCAACGTTGTATAATAGTGAATGTTGAATAATAAAAGGAAAACATATTTATAAAATAAGTGTTGCTAAAATGAGAGTATTAAGATATAAGAGTGGTCATACTAGATTAAATAGAATAAAAAATAAATATATTAGAGAAAATGTAGGAGTACCGACAATTGTAGACAAATAGAAAGAAGGGAGATTGAGATGATTAGGTCATATTAAATGTAGACTGATATAACCTCAAATTTTAAACATTTAAAATTTTATTTTGGAAATTCATTTTCCATTTTGGATTTGATTTTGATTTGATTTGACCATAGTATTGACTTGGTAGAAAAATAGGTGATATCTCATAAAAGTACTAACTAAGGTCTATGATATGTATAAAATTATACATTGAGGTTGTTAGGTTCTTTGAAATTTATTTTGACATCTCCCCGTCGGATGGTGCGAAAATCCGATGTTAATTACATCAAGAATACTCGAATACCCTTGATTAACCATCATAGCAACTCATTGAATAGAAGAACAATGCATCCACAAAATAAACATTCATACAAACACATAGGAGAACAACCCCATGAAATTGATGGAATGTAAGCACTTAAATGTGTTTTAAATTTGTTTTGAGTTGAATTGGATTGGTTTGATTAAATTGGGTTGAATTTAGTTTGTTTGATTCATTTGGATTTGACTTGTAAGTTTTAATTTGATTTGAGTTGAATTTAAGAAATTTGATTTATTTTGATTCTGGTTTGAAAATCGATTTGAGCTCACTGAAATGGAATTGAATTTTGAATTTGATTTAATGTTTAATAAACTGAAGATCGTCTTTGGACTTGTTTTATTAAAGTTTGCATGTAAATCTGATTTAGTTTATTTTAAGAAGTTGGGTTTTGCTTATGGGTTGTTATTCTATTCGTTTGGTTAAAGTTGACTTACATGTGTAGAACAAATTGGTTTACAGATTTAATTTGATTTGGTTTAAATTGAATTTATTTAGTTAGAACCCATTTGAATTTGTTTAGTTGAAATTAAACTGGATTTGGTGTTTAACAGGTTGTTTAGACTTGGAGTTTGTTTGAAATCACTCAGACTGTGCAGATCTGAGATTATTGGTTTGCTTGACTCGGTTGAAACTTATTTTAAGATCTGGCTTGAATTTAGTTATCTTGTTCAAACTTGGAGTTTATTTTACAAATTCATTATCAAGTTTGGTTTAATTAAGATTGATTTATGTTCTGTTTTGAGATTTGTTTGGGTTTGTGGTTCGTTTTATGGTTTTGTTCAGATTCTGTTTATGGGCTTAATTGATTTAAGAGTGTTTTGATTGATTGTATGAAGACTCGGGCTCCCGATTTTAGGTTTTGAAATCTGTTTTGGGATTTAATGAGTTAAAATTTGTTGATCTTTCTGGTTTGAGAGCTTAATTGAAAATTTTCAGACTTTCAGATTTTGGTTTGCTTGAGCCCCTTTTTTATTTATCATTATCTGGATCGTGCTCGCTCTGGAGAAAATTTGGTTTAGATGTGTGCCATTAGGGTTGGATTGCAGGTTTTCTTGAAATGTGTTGGTTTTATGAGTTTACGAACTTACAGATTTAATTTAGTTCAAGTGATTTTATTTATTTTATGTGATAATGGATTTTATCTTCCGGTTGAGTTTTAATTGAGAGCCTCTGTTTATTTTAGATTAATTGTGCATTAGTTATCTGGACCTTTAATTAAAGTTGGGTTGACTTTAAAGAAATGAGTTTCAGTTTGAACTAACTTATTAAAACTTGATGTTCTTATTTTTTAGTTTAATGTGATTTTGATCTTCAGTTTGTTATGCTTCAGATTTAGTTTTACTTTTAAACTCTCAGATTTGGAATTCTGTTATGGTATTGAACCGTGGGATTGATTTCAATTTTTTTGATTTAAATTGATTTGTACAGGTTTGTTTCAACTGAGTTTAATTTGGACAGGTTGGGGTTCTTTTTTTATTTCAATGGGTTGATTTATTGTCTTCTGATTTTTATTTTGAGTTCAAGCTTTAAGTGCCCAGATTTCTGTAAATCTTACAGATTTTATTCGGAGCATGCATTTTATGATTTTATTTTTCAGTTTATTAAGGGTTGTATCATTGAATTTGGTTGGATTTGACTTAACACCTTAATTTAACTTGGATCAGTTTGAATTCGGTATACAGGTTCGACCCATCTTAAATTTCAAACAAAGTCTTGCAGAACATGAATTGCATGCCTTGACCAGCTTGAACTTGGAGTTTGCTTGAGAGAATTTCAACTTCTTCTTTTATCACTGCCTGATGATATTTAACTTGATTGGGATTTCGTTTGATCAGAGGGGAATTTAGATTTGGCCTTAATTTACATTTGACTTACTGCCTTTCAGGTTCAATGGATTGTTCGTTTCTCTTTTTTTTTTAGTTTGAGTTTCAGATCTGGAATTCTTTTATTCTGCTGCAGGACTTTAGATGTGGATCTGATTTTTAATCTGGGTTGAGTTTGTTGAATTGAATTACCTGGGTTTCATGACTGCAATTTTGGAAATTTGGTTAAGATTTGATTACCGGGCTCCCAATTCTCTGAATTAATTGGTTGTTCTTAGTGATGATTGCATCGTTCAAGTTCATGGGACTGCAGCAGTTTCCCATAACAGTGTCATCATCATTCACATAAATTCTCCATTGCCTTGACATGAGTTACATAAGAATGGAATAAAACAGGTCCGAACTCCTGTCAAGCCTGTGATAGGCACCATGGAATTTGTTCAATGTCTTGAGACTGAGCATGTCCCGGTCTTTGATAAACTTGTGGGAAATTAGCTCATGTCGATTTTCATGACTCCTTCATAAGTTGATGAACTGTCTACTGTCAACTGGTAAGACATTGGGGTCCGTTTTATAGACCTTTAAATGTCTATCTTAAGAAGAGAGTCAAGAGGTGGGTTTAGAACTGACCTCCTAGTTTCCCTTTATTTTGGATTCTCTTTAGTTGAGCCGAAGCCATGAGGTGAGTTTAGAACCGGCTTTATGCTTGCCTCTGTTTGTTTGAATTAAATATATTTTTATTTAATTTAAATTGATTGTTTGTTTTATTATTATTTTGAAATAATTATGGGTCAAGAGGTGGGTTTAGAACCGGCCTCTTGGTTTCCCTTTGTTTTGAATTCTTTTAAGTTAAGCCGAAACCATGAGGTGGGTTAGAACCGGCCTTATGTTTACCTCGGTTTGTTGAATTGATTAGTGTATTTTTATTTAACTTAAATTGAGAGTTTTTTTTAAAAAAAATTAATTTCTCTGCCGAACACTGTTCATCCGGCGGGTTCATTGGCTGTCCGCGGGCTCCCCTGTTGGGCCTCGCTGCTGCCTCTTCTGTTTTCTTTTTTTTTCACATCTTTTTCCGGTGGGCCCCACTTGTTGGTTAACCACGGGTCAACACTTGCTGCAGCTGCTTCTCGCGGCCGGCCACCTCACGCACGCACCCGGCCTCCTCACACGGTGCATTTTTTCTCTCTTTTTTTAAGGCAGGCCCCCCTTCCATTGTTCATATGTCCGGCGTGGACATAAGTCGTGGAAAAATAACCCCCCGACCTCTCCTTTCTTTCCCTTTCTTCACCCTGGACAGCGTCGGCGCTCAACAACTCTCCCGACGACGGCGGCGACGGCGGCTTCGAACCTGCGGACTCCGGCAGCGACGACAAGGGCTCCGACGGTTCCAGAAGAAGCCGAAGGCTGCGGCAGCATTGTTTGAAGGCCGAACGAGGGGCACTGGCGTCACTTGGAGGAGTAGTAGGTCGCGACGGCGTCGTAACAAGACGGAGGTACCCGCGGCGCAACCAGAAGAAGGTGCAGGACTTGTAGGGAAGAGGAGACCAACCCGTCTGTTATGCTTGGAAGTTGGAGGCATCTCCACGGTAACTCTCTGCTCGCTCTTCTCTTCTCTTCTGGTTCGCTCCCGATCTCTTTTTCTTTCGCTCTCCCAGTTTTTCAATCTCTTTGGCCCGACGGGCCTTGTGGGTGTCTTATAGGCATCCGGCTCCCCTTCCTCCGTCAGGAGACCTGCCAAACTTTGAGCTTCGAGCTTTGAACCGGACTTGGAAGGCCCCGATATCCACTAGGATTCCCTCCCTCGGATGTCCTCCTTCCCCTAATAAGAGTTGCCGGAGAAGATGTCTACCATTAGATGAGTCCCGCTTGAAACCGGACTCTCCTTGCTTGTTCGGATTTCCTTCTATCGGGAGAGTCCGATTCGGTGTGAAAATCGACCGAAAGTCCTTCCCGACTCCGTCTCCCAACCGCTGTAAACACTGTAGACAGAGACTGGGCTTCGGATGCCCAAGTTCGGGCCTCCCTAAATGCCAAATAGGCCTGGTCCTGTTCTCCCTCAGCCAACAATTTTGAACTTGGCCACCCCTTTGTTTTTTCTGAGCACTGCAGGTACTTCCAGCCTCTATCTCCACACAGGGAGCTATATCGAGCAGGCCATTTCTCCTATCCTCTTGTCCCATTGTATGTTTGCTATCTCCAACAGAGGTGCGCAAGTCCTTCCAGCCCTCACTGACAGCTTTGATTCAGTTTTATACATGTTTTACACCTAAACATGAAATCAGTATTTTGTTTTGTCACCTCGGCCTTTTCTTCCCTTTTTTTATAGTATTGTTGGCTGGAACCCAAATATTCAAAGGATTGGTCCTTTGCTCCAGTCAAATTCTTTTTTTTATAAGGAGATGTCTTCATTGTCCCCCCTTTCTTTTGCAAATATGGGTGTCAACATAGACCTGAGGCTTCAACTAGAAAAAGTAGAAATATTAAAATAACAGAAACAAAATAAGACGTGGTAGACCCAAGCTAACTTGGAGGAGAGTAATTTAATATGATTTGAATGATCTAAATATTTATGAAGAAGTAACTCAAAATCGACATGAATGGATAAAAAGAATCCACAAGACTGACACAAATAATTTAGGAAAGCTTGAGTTGAGTTACGTTGTCTTGAATGTTAATAAATTGGCAAAGCAAGTGCCTTATGCTTTGTTCCCCAGACAACACCTTGAAAACAATGTTTTCTATTGCCTAAAACAACATACTATATCAATGACAATGTAAAATATGTGATACTAACTATGGGCAGATATGTCTTTGTTTCTTGTATATAAAATAACTCTTGAGACTACCTAACAGTAAATTAAAATAATTAATGGAACTTGAGAAAGGATTTATTTCTAATAGTATAAAGATTTGGGGCCAACGGATTTATTTCTAATAGTATAAAAAATGAAAAAAGTCAAGTTTGTGAACTAATCCAAGTAGACAAAAACCAACTAACACCTCTCTTGGTTTTGTATAACAACAGTAGAATGTATTCAAACAAAAAATTATTGCATTTTGGCAGTCCAATAGACGTAATTCTTACTGAACATAATCTATTCAAATCTATTTTCAGCCTAAAAACTCACCCTCTTGGCTCAAAATTTATCAGCCAAATTCGTCAGGAAGTGACTGATCCACTAACAATACCTAATCCTGCATTATTTGGTCTAATTAGAAGCTAAGAAACAGAAAATTAATGGGGTCTGATCACCATATGAGAGACTGCAAGAATGACGTAGACAAAAACCATAATGAATTGGTTTACAGGAAAGAGGTTGACAGGAAATAATGCACAGAGATAACTCTATGAAGCACTAGACAAACAACTAGCATAAATCTGTTATAAAGTCGGCACACATAATCTGGTTGAATCCAAGCTAACGGAGAGAAAGGATGACAAATATTTAATGGTATATAGTAAATACGATCCAAAAAGTAAAATGCCTGTCCACTGAAACATGAGAAAACATACCATCTCTCACCTTGTTGTCATACAGCTCCTTAGAAGACCAATTCATCACAAGCTGATGCATCCGGTATTGGATAGTGAGCATGGCTGTTATTTCCTCCCCGTACAAGCCTGTAAGACGCTCAAAGAGAGTCTTTCCCAGTCCTTTCCTCTCAGCTTCTATACTTTGTACCGTAGGAGGAAGCTGAAGATGATCTCCGGAAAGTATACATCTTGATCCCTGCAATGTCAGTAAGAAGTTTTTAACCCTTAACGTTAGAGAATAACAGAACATCATAGCATACACAAGAAAAGGTGGATCATTAAACTACAAACAAAACAACTGGAAAAAATAGTTTCAGATTAATTATACCAGTAACAAAACTTAGTAGATTTTCAGGTAAAACACTGATGTAACCTCAAAATTCTAAAAAAGATTTTATTTTTTCTGTGTTTTGGAAATTCGTTTTCCTTTTGAATTTGGATTTGATTTGACTAGACCTTAGCATTGACTTTTTAGGAAAATAGATGGTATTCCATAAAAGTACTAACTAGGGTCAAAATTATATGTTGAGGTTGTTAGGTTCTTTGAAATTTATTTTGACCTCTTCCCGTCGGATGGTGCGAAGATCCGACGTTAATTACATCGAGATAACTCGAATACCCTTGATTAAGCGTCATAACAATCCATTGAAGTAGAAGACATGCGTCCACAAAATAAACATTCACACATATAGGAGAAAACAGCCCCATGAATTTGATGGAAGGCAAGCACTTAAATTTGTTTGAGTTTGGTTTGAATTGCATTTTTTATTTAAGTTGAATTGAATTGATTTTAAATTTGTTTGAAATGGATTTTATTGGGATTAGTTTGATTAAACCTGATTTGAACTTGATTTGGAAAATCTGATCTTAGTTGAATTGACTGGAATTCAGTTTGAATTGTTTATGGATTGATTTAATTTGTTTTTTAGATTTATTTGGTTAAAGTTGGTTTGTTTTAAGAGATTGATTTGGATTGAGTGAAATTGCTTGAATTTGATTTGAGTTTCATTTTGGTTTGGTTTGTTTAATCTGAGTTTGTTTTAATGGTTGAAATTTGGATTTGGTGTGTGAGTTTTAATTTGGTTTGAATTTGATTTAATTTGAGTTGATTAATTGGTTTAAGTTTGTTTGGAATGAATTTGAATTTGTTTGTTGATTTAGACTTGATTTGAGTTTGATACAGTTTGGAAATTGTTTATTTGATTTGGGTTGAGTTTGAATTGATTAATTGATTTAAATTTGTTTGGGATGAGTTTGTTTGGAATTTATTTGAATTTTGGATTGTTTGCTTAATTTGGATTTTTATTAAGTTTGAGTTGGATTTATTTGGGAGTTGATTCAGGTTGATTGGATTTGGGGGATTTGATCCGAGTTTGATTTGAAAATTGGATTGAGTTTATTTGATCAATTATGTTTTATTTAGATTCTGCTTTATGCAATTAAGACTTGAATTCTATACAGATTTTACTGTGTTGAATTGATCATGTTTGAGCTCGACGGGTGGCCAGAGTTGGTTCAGAAGTTCAGCTTATTTACAAATTTGGTTCATTTATGAATTTGTGATTTGCTTGGAATTGTTTGATTTGGACATTATGTGAAGACTTATATTTTAGATTCTGGGCCTTACAGATTTCTCAGATTTACAAGTTGGCTTGGATTCCAGATTTTATCTTCGGATGTGACATTCAGATTTTAAAACCTGCATGTTTCAATTTCATATTCAGAGATTTCCAGATGACAGCTTCTGGACTTTTTAGGTTCTGATTTCAGATTTTACAATTTTCTGGATTTTGCAGATTTTTCAGGCTATTGATTTTAAATTTTCAGATTTGGAATTCTGCAGATCCCACAGGCTTCGGTTTCTTATTTTAGATGTGAAGTTTCAGATTTTTAAATTTCAGTTTGTAAATTTCGGTTTTCTGTATGTTTGATTTCAGAATTGATTTTTTAGATTTTTGGACCTCGGAGTCCAGATTCTGTATTTTCAGGTTTGCAGATTTTTTTATTCCAGATTTTTAGATTTCAGACTTCTGAAATGGATTCTGGCTTCGAGTTCCAGGCTCTAATTTCTGATTTTGGTTTTTTGTTTCGGATTTGGCTCACAAATCTAAGTCTGGCCTTAAAGATTTGAAAACTTCAGATTTGTTCAGATGGTGATTTTGTGTACAGATTCAGATTTCAAATTTTAAGGTGCATTCAGATTTTCACTTCTCATTTCCAGATTTGAGGTTTTACAGAATAAGTTGGTTTTCAGATTTTGGAGCTTTCAGATTTACACGTTTGTGCACATTTGCAGATTTTAGTCTTCAAATTTCATATTTACATAAGTTTCAGATTTCTGTTTCAGATTTTTTTTTGTTGTCTTGCCTTCCAAAACTTCATGGTGCAGTCCTCTCCTTGCATCATAAACATGTGCTCCGAATATGAATTTTCATTTGTTTTTCTCAACATGAGACATGATTTACAACTTGACCAGTAATCCGATCCCTTGAGTTCTTGATGAACTTGTCATTTCATGGGCGGCATGAACCCGGTCTTGATAGACTTATGGGCATCCCCCACTGTTTTGGGATTGACTACACCCGGCTTTTGATAAGCTTGTGGGCAATCAACTCACTGATTTGAGATTGAGCGCACCCGGCTTTTGATAAACTTGTGGGGACTCATCTCATGATTGATGAACCTCATTAGCTCATAGTTCGGCATATCGGCATGTTGATCATGCACAGCCTTCCCATGGCATAATGGGTAAGTAACTCCCTCTTGGGGCATGATAAGACATTGGGGTCTTTTCAATGACCTTTGTATGTCCACCTTAAAAAGTTAAGGGGAAGGTTTGAAACCGACCCACAAATTCTTTTAAGTTTAGCCAAGACCATGTGGCGGGTTTTTAGCCGGCCAGATGCTCGCCCTGGTTTGTGAAATTAGTTAGTGGATTTTTATTTAATTTCTGTTCATTGTTTATTTTATTTTGATTTTTGAATTATGGGTCAAGAAGCGTGCTTAAAAGCCGGCTTATTGCTTTCCCATTTATTTTGATTCTTTTAAATTATGCCGAGACCATGTGGCGGGTTTTTAGCCGGCCAGATGCTTGCCTCGGTTTGTTTAATTAGTTAATGAATTTTATTTAAATTTTCATTTGATGGTGCATTTTAAAAGAGATATCTCTCTTCTTGCGCACCCGTTGGCTGGTCCAGCGGGTCTCTTTTTTTTTAAGCCCTTTGCTTCTGGTGGGCCCCACGTCCAAGTTGACCAGGTGGTCAACAGCTTCTTCCCCCTGCGAGCGCGGCTTGGTCGCTGCCTCGCGCGCGCACTGTCTTTTTCTTTTCTTTTCTTTTTTTCCTGGTGGGCCCCGCGGCTATTTTGACCCCGGGTCAAAATCGAATCCGACGGGCTCGCGCGTCCTCTTCCCCTGTTCATGCGCCAGCTGGACCATAGTTGAGAAAAATAAACTCGGCGCTCCCCCTCTTCTCCTCCTGCCCAGTCGACGGCAGCGGAGAGCGGGTGAGGGCATTGGCTGCTCCGGGCTTCTCCGGCGACAGCAGAGGCCTTGGCTTAGGTAGCTTCAGGGGAAGGGGGGTCTTACAGTAGGGCTTTGGCTTCCGGAGGGGCTCCCGGTGAAGGCAGGTGCGCAGAGGCTTCCGGCGGGTGCGCAGAGGCTTCCGGCGGGTGCGGCTTCAGGCGGCTGCCTTCGGCGGTTGCTTGGCGACTGTGGCTGTTGCAAGAGGTGTCTCCAGCGGTGCTAGCAGCTTCACGGGGAGGCTCCGTCGATTGTAGCTGCAGGAAGAAGTCCGACGGAAGGAGGTTTGCTATCTCTCTCCCTTTCTCTTGCGCACGGCCTCCTTTTGCTCTCGGGGGAATCTCTCTCCTTTTCTCTCCTCCTCCTTCGGGTCTATGCACGACGGGTCTCTGGTATCTTATAGGCATCGGGCTTTCCTCTTTCCATTTGGAGACCTGCCGCGAAGGGTGTTCCGGGTCCGAGAGGGACTCAAAACGATCCCGAAGCATACGAGATTAACCCGCCTTGCTTCCTGTATTGGAAATATTCCGAGAAGAACTCTCCTTCCTTGGGATAGACTCGGGGGCCTATACATGCGGATCCCTTCTTTCAACCGCGTACGCCAACTCCGAATGGACTCGGAATGATCCCGCAATGATCGGGATCGACCTATATCCCTTCCAAGCTTATCCCGGCTTCCCTTTAAGGGAGATTTCTCTTCCATTCGAGGATTATTATCACTGAATTCAAATTTTAGACAAGCATCTTCTTCGATACTTCAATCCGGCTGTCATCTATCCCTCTTTTTTTTTTTAAAACAGTCCCATTTCCTGCACAAATATCGGCTGCCATTTCTCCCCAGCTCCTCAGGCCTCTGCTGCGAATTGTGTACTGCCGCCAACACAGGTAAGCCCACCTCCAGCTGATAAATGGGTCAAAATTTGTGGGGTTCGCATATCTTTTTCATTTTTTTTTAATTTCACAATCTGAACCACCTCCATATTGTCCATTCATTTTTTGTGAAATTTTGAGGTGCCAACAAACATTCAACTACTCACTTGGTCTCACTTCAGCAGCATGCGTGCTCCCAGTTATAAAGTGCCTAGGCAGTGGTGAAAACTTCTGGGAGCAGACCATTAACTGCGCTCTAAACCAACCAGGGCTTCCATGACCTTGAATACTTTACAGTCTCTCAGGAAGAAACTGTGTATTTTCACATTATTCTTTGCAAAGATTCTTTGCATGTAGGTGGGGTCGGGGTCGGGAGTCGGTCGATTGGGCCCAAACCGACCTGGGTCGGCCGGGGATGGGACTTGGGTCAGCCAGGGTCAGAATAATAAATAATAAAATAATAATTTAAAAACAACTATGGTCAGGTGTCTCGGGGTCAGGACCGGGTCGGTTGGCCCAAAAACCAACCGGGTCGGGACCCGGGTCCCGACCCCGCATTCCATTAATTCCAATGTCCAAAACACAATTTGCATGATTTACTTCAGGCGAAAGATTGACAAAAAAATTTGGATTTTCTTGAATTAGTTAGAACCAGTTTGCATGATATCGTCAGGAAATACCATGCACTATACATGTCATCTTAACAAAAAACATACAATATGACATACAATGATGATGATGTTTGCAACAATATTGTATCGACATAAGAGACACGAGGTGTTGATAAGAAGTTAGAACTTTGGAAAAACACTTAAAAATGTAAGGAGTTCAAAAAAAAGTAAAACTAAAATAATATGCATTGTAAATAAAATTAGAGGAAAAGATGGAGGTGTTAAATTGGATGGAGTATTATTATCTTGAAGTACTTAGTTTAAAATATCTTGGTTCAATTTTATAAAAAGATAGAAAATTTGTTGAGGACTTAATCATAGGATTAAACTAAGTTGGATAAAGTGGAGATTGATCATAAAAATTTTATATGATCATAAGACTTAAACTAAAGTTGAAAGGAAAATTTTATTATATAATTATAAGATCTACAATGTTATATGGTAGTGAATGCTAGCTAGATTATGAAGAAAAGATATACTTCTAAAATAAGTTTTGGTGAAATGAGAATATTAAGATGAATGAGTAGTCATATTAGAATTGATAGAATAAACAATAAATATTTAAGAGAAAATGTGAGCATAGCCAACTGCAATTACAAACAAATTAATAGAAGGGAGATTAAGATAGTTGGAACATAATTAAACGTAGGCCTTACAGAAGCTCCAGTTAGAAAGTGAGAAATATCAAAATACTAGAACAAATATGATAGATCTAAGCTAATGTAGAAAATAATTTAATAAGATTTGGATAATGAAAATATATCTAAAGAAATAACTCAAAATCGAAGTGAATAGAGAATCCATATGGCCAACCACAAATCATTTGAGATTAAGGCTAGTTGACTCGAGTCAAGTTGAAGAAGTTGGACCAGAAAAACCAAAGGTCCAAAACCATCATTGTCAAGGTGGAAACCCAGGTGCAAAGATGACATTTACTGCCCGAGAAAAATTGCTTTATTTGGGTCCCAAAAGGCAGCCTAAGCATCTGTCTTGGCTATCCAAGTAATTTGGGCACCCACCTATACACGGTTTCAGGATCAGCCAACTCCAATCAGATTGTCCTCAGCTATGCTTAATAACATCTTGAGTGGTGAGTGGTAAACTGGTAATGTCCAAGAATTGACAAATAATGAGAAATCTAGATTGCCTTGAACCCACACAGATTTCTTATTATTTGCCAATTTTTTGATATTACCATTTACCAAAGACTAAAAAAAGTAATCCAGATTCTGAAGGCCAATCTGATCATTCATGTAATCTTTATGCATAGAGATTATAAGCAGAACACATGTACCGTTGTTCAAAAAGCTGGCACCTTGAGATTGAGCTTAAACCTCAAGGTGAGGCTCTTCACCACCTTGGTGAGGCTTACACCATGTTGGTAAAACATGAGGTTTACGTTTTTCTCCAAGTGAGATTTACGCCTCACCACCTCCATGCCTCACTTGGAGAAAGACGTAAGCCTCAAGGTCAGGGGAATTTTGATAAAAAAGAAAGAGTTATGGATCGTCTATGTATGCAAAGAGAGAATATTTCATCTTCTCATCATAAAAGTTTTATAACACTTTTTTTCTACTAAAGGACACACATTGGCATTATTTTTATGAGCACCTTTCCTGAATTCGTAAAATTTATTTCATTATTAGATTGTAATGTCTATATAAATAAAAATGTCAAGTATAAAAAATGTGCTAAATGCATTATTTAAGTTTAAATGCTATGGAAGCAAAGTTTTACATCCGAAGTATTAATCAAACTTTTTTTATTTGTACAACATAGAAGTTTAAACAATTAATAATTAATTCTATTTGTTTGATGCTAGTCTATTAGATAGTTCAAGAATTGCATGATTATTTATTTAAATATATATAAATTATATATTTTTTCTTAAATGGGTGCTTAACATATCAATAAATTTTGAGATTTATAGTTCAAGGATTGCATGATTATTTATTTACATGTTCATAAATTATATATATTTTTCTTAAATTGAGACTTACGTTTCAATAAGTTTTGAGGCTTACGCCTTGTGACACTGGCAAAATGCCTCAAGACTTTACAAACGCATACACCCAAATAACTTCAAGAAGGAAAAAAATGTGATAGAACAGTAATGAAATCACTGATTTTCAAAGGAAAATTATCAGTAGATGGATCTTAACACAAAGAAGTGTACTCCCTCAGGTTTCTCCCTTGAAATGGATATGATAACAATGTGATCCTATAAGTTGTTTGTCACATCCTACATGTTCTCGTCTATACTATTATACAACGTCACATTTTAAAGAAGTGACATAAACAAGTTTATTCGTTTGTAATTTGGGTGTGTTAGCTACCACAATCTATGACTGTCTTGTTCTGCTCAGTCTTGGAAAAGTAAAGAATCACATTGGTAGTTCTGAGTGGCCTTACCATTGTACATACCTTACTAGTTTAAATCTTATGGTCCAAAAGCATCTTGAACAAAAAAAAACTATAATTAGTGCATCTAACATTAAAGCACTACCAAATCAGTAAGTGATGAATACTTACAGTTGTAAGACTTGTAAGCATATTATGGTGGAGCTTTTTGCCTCTTGTATTGATAATACCAGTATAATACCACTATTACTGGCCCTTACTTTTCTTTTTTCAATTTTGCCCTTACTTTAACATGGTAAATAAACATTTCATACAGTTTTGTTCATCCCGATCCACAATCCTTTAAGGTTTGAAGCATGTACTAAAACCTCTACCATGGTTACAATGTAGTGCATTCTATCCTCACTTATCAAGGCACTAAACAAGCATATAATTCTTTTAGATTCATCATTCAAACAGGAGACATGATCTCGGTTATTTTGACATAGTCAACAACTGACTTGTACATGGGTGATCACAAACTTCAGACGAAGGAACGATCCCTTGCTCTAGGTATATGCTTTGATGTTCCCCTATTGATTCATTTCTTCTTGCAACAATCTTTCTACATGGCCAAAACCTTTGTGCATACGTATCACAGAATTGTGAATTCTACAATTCTGAAATAAAGAACTTTACACCCTTTATAATATTTGAATAAACATCTTTGCAATGTATAAATAAAACTAAAGCTTTGTTGGCTAAAAGTGTGTAGAAAACAGAAAATTTTGACAGAGTCTGTGTCTAACCATAAGCCTTGGGCGTTTCATTGTCATAAATTCTAAAATAAATGTTCTTAAGGAAAAAAAATTCAGGTAAGTTGTGATTATTTGTCCATGCACAAACTGAAAACTAAAGGCCACACAGAAGGGAGAGGAGGAAGAGAGCTCCACCTTTAACAAAGCAATCCAGCATGCTACTTCAAGTGCTTGTGCAGCTTCATCAATAATTACTAGGTCAAATGTGAAATTGTCCAATTTATGAGAAAAAGCTCCCGTCAATGTTGTTAAGACTATATCAGCATTTTTTAGAACATCAACAACAGCGAGTTGTTGTCTCTTCCTTTCTTCCTTCGAAAGCATTTTAAGCTCCTTCTTGATATCCCTTTTTACATTCCTATCTTTAGTTTTTAGAAGCTTCCCATTCAGCACCTGGTAAAAGGTCAAACAGTAAAATGTCAAAACATCTATATAAAAGTGCACAGAAGAAATCTATAGAAAATAATAGTAATCCTAAAGTGCCTATCAGATGCTCATGATCTCCTATTTACATTGCAATTAGAACTGAAACACCATAAATTATCAGACTATAAAAGTGTAGATGTAGTCCTTATTGATACAAAAAAATATTTGACATCCATATAAAGATAGTTTGCCAATATTTTACCCACTAATCAATGTTTGAGATGAGGCTATCAGTAATTTAAAGAAAAAAAGGATCGAGGTCTGATCGGCCAGGTTAATGTTAAAAAAGATTGTGTAACAGGTTATTTCATTCAACACAAATGTGTTCATTATGGAAGGTGTTCCGAAATATATTAAAATTTTAGATTCATTCTTAATCTCATTTAGCAATCAATTGACTAATTATTTAAATAGGTTCATGTGAAACCTCAAAATTCTCATCCATATATAAAATATATAAAATGCATGTGGCATGCATGACTGTTTTGAAAAGTCATTTGGGAAAAGAATTTTATTTATCTTTGGCTACTATAAAAATATATGATATTTCATAGAAAATATTAGCCAAAACAAATGATATGCATATAAAATATGTATATAGAGGTTGGGAGTTCATGAAATTTGTCTTTGGACCTATCTCCATCAGAAGTTGCGAATTTTGATGTTAATTATATTGAGATTCTCAAACACCCTTAATTAACCGTTGTAAGAACTTGTATATATGAAAAACATACATCCACACAAATAAACACAAGTGGGAATTATAACCCAATGAAATGCAAACTTAAGAGTTTTCCTATTTGGATTTATGTTTGGTCTTTCTGAGAATATACTTAAGATTCCAAAGGACTATATTTCTTGGTGATTCCTTAAATATACCAACAATCTTTCATGAGAATGTTATCATGTTTATTCTAAGTCATTTTGGTTCAGACTTCAAGGCTGTCTGGGTTACCAATCATACACATTCGGATTGGGTTTTGCTGATTTCAGATCTCCCTTGAATTCAGATTTCTAAAATATATGTTTTTTGCCACTGATATGTCAAAAGTGATGTTCTGCCAGTTTTTTTTATAGAACACTAGTTTGTCCAGTCCTTCCCATTCTCAAGTGTATTTGAACTTAGTTGGTGGACCTGGAACCTTCTCTCATGTATTTCCATTTCACCCAGTCCCTCCCTTTTGATTGCTTTCTGGAAAGATTTGATTAGTGATAAACCTCCTGCTTCGGCCCTGAAGATACATATGTTGTAGGTCTCCTACAAGCATCTTGCGGGCTAATAAGCTGTCATCCTTTTTTTTCATTGATCTGATAATCATCAAAATTTCTGAATCAACCAGGCTTAACAAAAAAAAAACTGGATACATATATGTGTGTGTATTGACAAATCTGATATCCAAATCAGACTTTGGAGGATGGAGGGGGATGGTCTTCCTTGACCCTTCTGCAGAAGCTGTGTTTCAGATTCCAGGAACCTGTCCATTATTTTTTAGATTTCAGAACCTTTTTTGCATATTTCAACCAAAACTGAATCTTCTCATTGTCTGTGAGCTCTGGATCTGCCCATCTTCAGATGTGAAAGGCTGGGTGTTTTTGGATCCCAGACCTGTCTACTTTCAGATTTCAGATGTTACAACCTGGGTTGAGTCTTTCTTTGATTATGTGCTGTTGACCGAAACAAGATTCGGACCTTATCAAAATGCTTTCCAAAACCTGAAAAATGAGCTCTCTTCTTGCAGGAGCTGCATGCTTGAAACTTTATGTTTTCCCATTGTTTTGTTTTCGATGTTTGCATTCCATATAGACTACGTGGGTTACATTAAATTTTCCCAAATCACAAGCATGGAGACATTTTTATTTATAGGTCATTCATATGATTGGAAATACACTTCATGCCATCATATCTCATTTCAACCTTCTCATCATATTTGAGAATATCCATTGCCTTACATAAGAATGGATTTTTCCCAATAATCCTCCACTTAAATCAAAGAGTTTGGCCTGTAATTGATTTCATTCTAGATAAAGTGGAAATTTCCCTAGTGGGTTGAGCATATGTATACATGTCATTCATATGATTGGAAATGCACTTCATGCCATCATATCTCATTTCATCCATCCCATCATATTTGAGAATATCCCTTGCCTTATATAAACTTGGATTTTTCCCAATAATTCTCCACTTAAATCATAGAGATTGATCCAAGAAAGGTTGGTCGGGGGTTGGCCCCAAATCCAACCCAGTCGGACCGGGTCGTGACCCAGATCGGACCAGGTTGGATTTATTATTTTTTCAAAAAATATTTAAAAATTGCATGAAAAATAAGAAAATTTAAATTTTATAATATATACTTATGTATACATAAAAATATATAAATAAATATAATTATATGTTTATGTCATAATTGAATATGAGTGTTTATTTGTGTATACAAGTAAATATATTTTTTTTGTGATTATGTTGTATTAGTATATACTAGGAAAGTGTTAATCTCAAGTGAGAGGTAAAGACGATTAAGAAACAATTTTATAAAGTTTAAGTAAGCATCACAAATCTTAGCCATATGTAATAGTATAAGTGATAGTAAAATATTATTATACTATGAATAAATGGGCGCTCAAGAATCACAAATCGATCTACACAGTTAGGTCGCGGGGGTCAAGGGGGCAGCACCCCTTGTGAGGGGTATCGGGAGGCAAAGCCCCCCCAAAAAAAGAAAAAAATGAAGTCATGACATTGTTGGTGACCCGGTCAGTTGATTGCCTAACCGAGTCACGCAACCATATTCAGGCTGGCCACCAAATCGGCCCAAGTGGGTCGCCACCATGCCGGTTGGATGAAAATCCGACCGGGTCGACGAACTTGGCCTGACCTATGGCAACCCGGCCTTCCATGGTTTGATCTATAATTGACCTCACTCTAGATAAAGTGAAAAATTCGCTAGTGGGTTTAGCATATATACTCTCTCCACTATGGGATGGATCGGTGACATTGAGTGCATGCTTGGGGCTCCGTCCGAGGTCAAGTATACTGGGGCGTGCCCAATGATACCCGTCTAAAATATCATGGAGCTTTCCTAAGTGACGATATACATCAAATATCTTAATTTACATGCCAAAGTGTTTAAAAGTTAACATTTTTATGTCATTTGAGCCACATATCACCCTTGTCATCATGTCATAGTTCTATCTTGGTCCGGATGGCCAAGTCTTCAAAACTCATTGAGGTTCGGATGGCCATATCTTCATAAGCTTCACTTCAGCTTCATGACATTATTTTGCTTCATTGAGGCTACCCAGGAGACCTTTAGTCCATCATATGGGTTCTAAAAGGGCCGGGTACAACCTCATGCTTTATTGCCACCTAGAGATGCATATAAAATGGCTTGGATTGAGGATCTACAGTCTGGATATAGGGTGGCTGATCAGAACTTTCAGAATTCCCATGAACCGGATAAGGTGGAAACTGTGAATACAGGGGCTGTTTGGGATGTCCAAATGTGAGACTTTGAGGGACAGGTCGGTCGTGGGATCTTCCAAAGACCAATGGGGAGATGGACCATCTAAGAGTGCCCGAACCAAGGATCGCGAGATCGGGATCGAACCCTGGATCGGTGGGGTCCGATCCGATCCGGATTGGATCAGATCGGTCCGATCCAAGCCGATCCGCCGGGAGCCAAACGATCCAAAATCGGTCTAGATCGGTTTTCTTTTTCTTTTTTGCTTTCTGAAAAAATATGAAAAAATCAGAAAAAATACATAGAAATCAGAAAAAATGTGAAAAATGTAGAGAAGAAGAACATTAAGACATTATTCGACCTTGGACATTTCAACTTTCAAGATAACTTGAACATTTAACAATGTTAAAAGAGATACATCATACATCAAATAAAAAATATATTTGTATCATATAATCAATCATACTCAATCACAAAATAGTACAATACATGTTGTTCATAACACTCATATTACATTGCGTTAAATAAATAAACAAATACATATGCCATCACCACCAACTATGATAATGTCCTGGATAATCTGGATTTGGATCCCTATCCTGGTCATCCTTACTGTCTTGAAATCTCCATTGATTTGGGTCAATCATAATTAGCCCGTATCTATAGGAAAATAAAGACTAGGCCATGTCGCTAAACTCATAAGCTCCATGATCAGTCGGAGGTGGAGCTGGAAAAGATGGTGGATAGCAAGGCTCAATATCTGAAGCAGGCTCTGGATAGGAAGATGCGAACTCGTCGAAAACATTCATCTTCGTCCAACGTCTGCTACCCCTTCCACTCGAACATGAGTGTCTTTTGTCACTCAGATCATCGGGTGCTGCTCTACTTATACGTGCACTACTAGTAGAGCCACCCTCACCTAAGGCGCCGCCTTCACCTATGCTGCCACCCCCACCTCCACCTCCACCTCCACCTCCACCTCCACCTCCACCTCCACCCCCCGTACGCTGTTGTTGTGTGGGTGGGACAAATTCTTTCTCATCCTCATCTGATGAAGGTGGTTGAGTGGTCTCGATGTCAAGGAGATAATGTCGCCGTTTGATACTTGTCTTCTTCTTCTTCTTCAATGTAGGACCTCCCTGACTACTTTGTTGTGAAGATAAGCAAGCTTTCTTTAAGGACCTGAATAAGCCACCATTCTTCTTGGTGGTGGTGGTAGATAGATCCGCAACTGAAATCCGAGCTGAAACTGTAGCGGGAGTTGGATGTCTCTCTGGAGAAGCTGTAGCCCGGGGTGGATCAGGAAGTGGAGCTGTGCACAAAATTTGAGTTTCTTGACCTTCCTGCATGTCTTCATCCTCACCAACGACGCTATCAAGCTCGCCTTCGGCCCATGATCTATCATTCGGGTCGAATTCTGGCTCTCCCTCAACGTCCTTGTTTTCCACCCATGCTGCAAGTGGATATTCTTTTTGGAATAGGTATTCTAAGTCCACATCCCCTTGGGACAAGCCCTGAGTAGTTTGAGCTTGGGCTCTTTCTTGGTACAATCCACCTGCAAACTGTACAAATCTTTGCTCAGATATCTTCTGCATATCTTTGATATTCTTGATCCTCAGTCTCATATTGTAATGGCAGTATACAAGCTTCTCCAATCTTTAGATCTTCAACTTATTTCTTCTCTTCGTATGAATAAGGTTGAAGGTGCTCCAATTTCTCTCGCACTGGGACGAGGAAGTGCTCTGACTTAGCACCTGAATTGCAACGGATGCGAGTGGATTCCAACCAGTCCTGTTGGTCACTATAATCCACCACTCAGCTGTAAAAAAGACAAGAAATACATGCATTAGTAACTTATTTAAAAAATTCAGGTAAGCAAAAAGACTTAAATTCAAGTAAGCAAATTACTAGGAGGGATCCTACTATGTGAGTACTGCAAATCAGGATCCCTGTACACCCCAATCTTGTGCCTATATGAAGTCATCTGAAATTCCAAAATAAAGCAGTTAACTTCATTGCTTGGGATAAAGTTCTAACTTTAAAAGATATTAAAGGTAGTACTCACTTCAACCTCAGCGCAGGTTTTGTCTTCCTGGATCTTATGGAGCCGCTTAATTACAGATAGTGTCTGATAATACCTCACTATCATTGCATACTTGGCCACCATATTGTATCTTCGGGTTCAAGAAGTACCCTGTAAAGGCATTAATACTCCATTAGTATAAAATCAATAGGGGTAACACACAGAATATAAGTTGTAATACAAACAAATTACACTACTAAAATATACCTGCAGCTTGAATGTCGTGGTGTAGTGTTTTGTCCCATCTATTGTCTATCACTTTCCACCACTTTTGATAGCCCTTAGGATGCTTCTCTTTAATCTTTAACTTGGCTTTATCCATAGCATCATATAGGTACCCCATCTAATTTTTATCATTTGAATCCACCAACCTAAGTACTTGTACCGAGACTCTATGACAGTTATGTAGTATTGCACCTTCTCCCACCACCTGTTGTTCTCTATCAATTGCTCCATCTTTAGCAGTACCTCATATTGATCCAAGGAGCTCCTGTATGTATCCATGTAGTTCTGATAAGCAGTAGAGAAGATGAACATTTTCAAACAAGTCTTGTACCTGTAAAAGCTCTCTAAAGCAATAAAGTGGGTGGCAAATCTGGTGGGACCCAATTTGATCAAATCATGGTCATCGGTATGTTGTCTCATAATATGTAAAAGTCGTGGATGGCCATTGATAGAAAAGATGATCAGTTGTCCTTGGTTGACCAAGGACTTGACACTAGAATCCCTACCAGTATCTTCCAATATCAAATCAATGGAATGTGCCACACAGGACACCTAAAACAAGTGTGGTCGAGCCTCTATGAGCTTCTTCCCTGCAGCCTTATATGATGTCTCGTTGTCTGTAACAAACTGCACAATGTTGGCTTTCCCTATCTCATCCACCACACTGTTCATCAAACCAAATAAGTAGTCCGCATTCTTCACCTGACTTGATGCATCAACAGACTTCAAGAATACAGTATCCTCAGAACAATACACAAGGAAGTTTATAAGTGACCACCTTGTGATTCCAGTCCACCTATCACACGTCACAGTGCATCCCCTCTCCTTCCAGATGGTTTTGAATCCATCTATCCAAGAGGTCAACTCATCGACCTCCTCATCCAAACCTATCTCATATATGTACTTTGATGTGGGAGCTTTCAACCCCGGCCCAACCTCACCAATGGCATCGACCATAGTCTGAAAATAAGGACTTGTGACTGCATGTGCCAGAACACCTACATAAATAAAAACAAGAGAAGAAGACATCCTTGTTAATAGAAATCTCCAAATTATTTAAAGACTATCAACTTCTTCATCAAATCTTTACCTGCACGTAGAAAGAACTTCACCATATGCTTTAGGGTTTTCTTCACAGCCCCAGTCGAGGTCTTCACTCCTTTAAATACTTGTTTTATACCCCTTTAGCTTCTGCCACTCTCCTTATACATGGCGGTGTCTCCCGTCGGCCGAACAGAAGATGTCCGACAGAATTCAGGTTCTTGAACAGGGCATGTGCCCGGCCCCACATCAAAACGTCTAGCAATAGGAGAAGCAACCTGATGTAACCTCAAAAATCAAAAAGATGATTAGGAAGAACATGACGTAATAATCATATCCGGTAGCTCAGGGAAACTTTCATAGCAGATCGGTAAACCAATATTCCAAACTTGACTCCAGACTGGAAATAGGACCAGTCTCCATCTCCAAGTTTCAGGTTAAGTATCCGGAGCAGAAAATGGATCGAAAATATCCAACTCCAAGAAACCGGTATGCCTTCCAACTACACTCAAGACGGATTGAGTAAAAGAAGAAAAACGGACCAATGCACAGACTGGATGAGGACCAGTCCTCTAGGTCGAAGAAATCAACAAGTAAACCAACGATTAGGCCAATCCCAGCCTTAGAGATAGTATGTATAAAAGCGTTCCAGAATCGAGGCAACCATCAGAATGGAAGTCCAAGGCCACTCTTAATCAAGATAAAATAAAACCAAGAACATCACATCTCAGAACCAAACTCCTCCAGTTAGCGAGCAGATCTGGAAATGAAGAGATCTGTCGACTAAAACTAAATAAGAATACCGTCATCTAGAGAGGAGTGTCACCAAGCCTAAGTCCCATACTCATCCTGATGGGGACATATTTTGGGTTTTCTTTTACTTATGTCCCTACGAGGACAAGTTTGTAAATAGAAGTCTTAGAGGGTCTTTTTTTAAATTAGGTCTCTTCTCCCTCTTTAAAAGAGGACCGGCTGTACATAGTTCAATAAGTGAGATACAATTTTTGGAAGCCTTCGGGCCTTGGTTTCTCCCTCGAAGGGGCTGCGGCCCCATCTTCTTCCCCCACCCCGGCGATGAGCGCCGTTCTCCTATCCCACCTCCGGCAGTGAGGCCGGTTCTTCTCTTTCTCTCTTCCGGCGAGGTGCGCCGATTCTTCTCCAACCCCTCCGGTAGCTAGCCGGCTCCTCTTTCTTCTCTCTTTCCCTCTAGCCTCCGTGCCATTTTTCTCATCTTCCCCTCCTCGGTCTTCTCCATCAAACCGATCGACCGTCTCGGAACCTTGTCGACGGCGACAAATCTGCCGACGGGAGCTTCCGGAGCCGACAGTTTCAGCGTGGCCATTGCTGAAACCTGCTGGCACCTCCTTCCTCCACGGCGGACAGCTTCCGATGGCGGCGGCCCTCCTCCCCTTCGAGGATGCAGAAGAAGGAAGAAGAAGCGGAAGAAGAAGATGGAGCTGTGGAAGGAGGCGGTCCGGCGATCCCCGGTTCTGCCTCCCTCCCTCCGCGGCTCTTTTCTTCCTGCGGCCTCCTCACATGGCGACGGCAACCTCATCCAGCGTTCCCTCCGTCGGCCGGACAACGCTGAAGCGTCGCCTCCATCGCCTGCTTCCTTCCCCCCCTGCTCCGCACTGCGCCTGCGCCTGCACCTGCCTGACGGAGAGACGCCACGACCAGGCAAGGACGATGCGAGGGCGGCGAAGCGCGCTGCACGCGCTTTTGTCGCGGCCCGCGGCCATCACAGGAACCGCCGAGATGACACCACGTCATCGGGCGGTCGACGGCGCGGATGGCCCCCACGCAACCACCCCGGCGACGACCGGACGGGTGGACACGAACCCCCCCCCACCTTTCGCGCTGTGATCATGCGGCAGCAGGCCCGCAACGGCTCGCCCGGCCGATCCGCGGCCCAGACCGGCCAACCGGCCGGTTCGACCGGGTCCTGACCCGGTTCACCCCGGTTCAGGCCGGTTCAGCACCTGAACCGCCCGGTTCAGGCCGGTTCAGGCCATTTTGAGCCGGTTCGGCCCGGTTCAGGGTGTTGTGGGCCCGGTTCGGGCCTGTTTTGAGCTGTTCGGGCCGGTTTAGGCCATTTTTGGGTCCGTTTAGGTCTGTTTAGGGCGATTAGCGCCGGTTTAAGTCGTTTTCGTTCGGTTTAGCCGGATTAGCCGGTTTGTCCCGCATCACATCCATTGGCGGCATCACAGGACCTCAACCAAGGATCGCGGGATCGGAATTGGTCCTTGGATCGGTGGGGACCGATTCGATCCAGATCGGATCGGATCGGTCCGATCCAGGCCGATTCGTCGGAAGGAAAATCGATCTGGATCGACCCTTAAAAAAACCCTAAAACACCAAAAAATTAACTAAATAAGGAGGTAGATCAGATTCTGATCCGATCTACCCCATTTTGAGGCGATTTCGGGCCCAAAAGTGGCCTGAAATCGCTGCCACGGCGGCAGCTTGCCGCCGTGACATCTTCCCCGCCCGATAGGGCGGGGAAGAGGGCTGCCACGGCGGGATGGCCGCCGCGGCAGCCTGTGGGTCGATTCCGGCGAGGGAATCGCCGGAATCGATCCAGAATCGACTGAATCAGTCGAGTCCGGCACCGATTCCACCTACAAACACCGATCCGGACCGATCTTCAGTCCGGATCGGTAGTTCCGCTGGGAATCGGATCGGAGGGGTCCGATCCGATCCAAGAATCGGCCGATCCCGATCCCGATCCGGATCGGCCGATTCTGCAATCCATGAAGATGAAGAGGAGGAAGAACTAGAAGAGCATCATCGGCAGGAAATGCCTCAACCAATGTAGTTACCGTCGTTAACGGCAGAGCCGTCAGAGAAGTACTCAAATGGATCATCAATAGTGCCGCAGCCGTAGAAGAAAACAGTAAAGAGGGAGTCGAGGAGGATATTTTCTTCTGACGGAACTCTCCGAAACCAGCACCAGAAGGCGAAGACCGAATAACTCCAACAAAGAAAGAAGAACACCAGCTGAGAAGAGCTTCCGACAACAGTTGCAGTCGATGGAGCCAACAGAAGAACAGTTGAAGGAAGACTTCAGTAGCAATGGCGGGGATAGATTCTGCCAGAGGAATGCTCCGATGAAAACTGGACTGAAGAGAAAGTGGTGGATGCCGTCGAGTGGAAGAAGACCTTCCACAGGAGCTTGTTAAGATCACCACCGGAGGAAGGAGATCAGGAAGAGGAAAAACTCCGCTAGGGTTACGCCAACAGAGGGAGAGAGAAGAAACAGCGGCAAACGAACCATGCTTTGCTGGGGAGAGAGAGACATAGGGTTTAAGAAGACAATCGGGAGGGCACAAGAGAAAACCGCATTTCAACATGAATTCATTCTCAATGTATCGTATCATTTACAAAGAGAGCGGGGTCCTATTTATAAAACCAAATCAAACAAAATGCTAAAATGCTTGCAAAAATGCTAAAATCAATGAAAACACTCTAAAATGCTTAGAACTTGGACATATATCCCTAAGCATTTAGAAAAATGCTAAAAAATCATCTGCATCATCCAAAAATGTAAGGTTCAAGATCTCATAGCCAAATAGAACCCAAATGCATCTGTCGTCGATCATAAACATGCTGAAAACGACAAAAAATGTAAGGTTCAAGATCTACTAGCCAAATGGAACTCAAATGCCTACATTTTTGGATTGGTCCTCCAGGCAGTAATCAGATCGAGACTGGCCGATACGATTCTGAAATCGGCAGATTCCGATCCTATTCGACCTATTCCGTAGGCCATGGCGCAGTTCTATTCTCACCAATCAGTTAATTCAGCCTATTTGCATGTATAAATGGTGTCTACTTTGTCTCGCATCATCCAGCTTCTCTCCCTCTTCATATTTATCATCTCAGCAATAAATTGTATCGCTTAGTGACGCTTAAGCAGCCTTATCACCCAAGCCAAAGCAGTCCCCTTGAACATCTCATCACGTAGAAAACTATTGAGTAAAATGATCTTGTCAAGCTTATCCTTGCTGGGTAACTATTATGCTGCACTCATCTTAGACCCATTATTTATTAATCTATGAGAATGTCACTTTCCTATCAGCATATATCTAGAAATATGCATTATTATATATCGATCACCACATTCCGTTGTTAAAAGCAACCAATGGAAGGGAATACATCATTATCCGATCAGACTAGTCATTGGTGATAAAGAGATAAATCAAACAATCAATAAACCACCCTTATTAGATATACTAATCAAACAAATGGCATGAAAAATAAATCCATCATCTTTCAGGTTGACTTTTTCACAAAGTTGAAGTTATCAAGTTTACAGAAATGATAGTAGAATAGCATGCATTAGTTAGACTACTATTTTAGTTGAATGTCTTAGTAGAACGACTCAGTTACAGCTATTCAATTCTAGCTTTAGTCCCGAAGTATTTGGCGTAGGCCATATGAATTATCTTTTACCAATTGTGTTATTTTAAATTATTTATTTAGAAATATTTAAATCAGCCAAATCATATTAAATTACTCTCCTCCATGTTAGCTTAAGTTTGTTACCTTCTTTTTTTTGTTTCTACTCAACTCAACTCAACTAAGGCCTTTATCCCAAATTACTTGGGGACGGCCATATGGATTCTCTTTCTCCACTCATGTCGATTTTGTGTTATTTCTTCAGAGATATTTAAACCATCTAAATTATATTGAATTACCCTCCTCCAAGTTAACTTAGGTCTACCGCACCCCTTTTTTGTTTCTACTATCTTGGTATTTTTTCACTATTACAACTGAAACATCCTTGTTCTATGTTTAATATGTACAAACCATTTCAATTTCTATTCTTCCAATTTGTCTACAATTGTCACCAATCCCATATTTTCTCTAATATATGTATTATATATCATATCTAATCTAGTACATCCACATATTCAACTTAGCATTCTTATTACAACAATATTTATTTTGTAAGCATGTTTTTTTTCTTTATTGCCCAACCCTTACAACCAAAGAACATTGTAGGTTTTACTATTGTATGATAAAAATTTTCTTTCATTTTTAGTAAAAACTTAAGATCAAATAAGACCAATAAGACCCATGTAACTGCTCTCCACTTCATTTATCATGCCTTAATCATATGATTAACATCCTCGTTGTATTTTCCATATTTTTAAAAATAAATTAAAATATTTTGATTAAATACTTTGAGATAATATTACTGCTAAAGTAGCTCTCCTTTTTTACCTTTGGCATTCAATAAATTTACAATGGTTATATTCAATCTTTATCTACTAATTTTGAAACAATTGGAGTGTTAAGTGTTTCTTCAAAGTTTTAACTTCTTATTAATGCCTCATATATATAAATACAATCTTGTCTACAAGCATCATGCACCAATGTGTCATCTTGTATTATTGAAAACAAAAAATATCTTGTTTTCCCAATTTTACACAATCTTTTATCACTTGTGTATATTGAATATTCACCATCATTCACCCCCAACACCCACCACAAATATCTCTTAGAACATAATCATAAGTCTTTTTAAAGTCAATAAACATCAAATGTAAATTCTTTGACCAAACATAAATCTGAGTTAGATAGTTAGTTGATTGAAATAGTTGTAATATCCTGTAAACAACACCCAATGACTCCCTCCCATAATTTTATAATGTGACTAATAAGCTTAATCTCTATATAATTTGAGCAGTTTTGTAAAACTATTTTTCTTGTTAAAAATGGGTATGATGACACACTTTCTAGATTCATTTGGCATTTTCTTCGAGGTTAAGATTTTGTTAATAAGTCAAATTAACCATTTCATGCCTACATCTTCCAAACATTTCTATACTTCAATAGGAATTCTATCAAGGCACATCACTTGCTTGTTTTCATCTCTGTCAATACCCCTTTGATTGAAAATTTAATCCTCCTACTATAATTCATATTATGTTGTTGCATCATTTATGCCTTCTATGTTTCCATCAAAGCAATCATTAAAAAGAGTATCAAAATAGCTTCTTGGAATTTCTTTAATGTCATCATAACTTACTTTCATAATCCTTGATATGACTTGTTTAAGATCTTGAGATCTTCTCTCTCATCCTTGCTAATTTATAAATATCTTTTTTACATCTTTAATCCTCTGTCTTCTATTTGAAAGTCTCATCTCTTGCTCATTTAACAATCTTTTTTGTTTCATTTTTTGCTACCTTCTATTGTTCATAAACTACATTGTTATCACAATTCATCTTTTATACCATTTGCACTTCTTCATTTTCACCACCATCTCTCCGTTTTCAATGGACCATGTCATTTAGACTCTCCAAGTGCTCATATAGCAATCTCTTTTATCTTTGTAGTCATATTTGTCTAGAAAGCATTAACTTCTACATTTGACTCCTTGACTTCCCATCATTTATCTTGAGTTCGTTTTTAAATGTCTCCATATTTACCCCTTTAAAGTCCCATCATTTTAATTTAGCCAAATTGTTTCTTTTTTATGTAATTGTTCTTATCTTAATCTTATTTTAAGAGCATTAAGCTATGTTTATTAGTCAAAACTTCACTAGAAATAACTTTACAATCACGTTTGAATCCATATCATGACGTGTGGCTATATTTTTACCTTGGCTCTTCCTTTATCATGTGGCATTGTGTCTTAGCAGAACAAGAGGAATAAAATCATTTACAAGGACCTTCTTCTATTAATGAATATAAAAAAGCCGCTGATCATCTGGCACATGGATGAACAATTCAGCATGTCAAAACATCGTACATAAAAAATATGTAGGCAAAAGATGAACATCCTAGAAACAAAAGTGAAATTTAGTGAACAATCAGAACAATTGATGGAGAAGAACAGGCTCCAAAACAAGTTAGTACAAGAAACAAAAGGTAATGCTAAACAAAACTAAGGAAACCGTTAGCAAGTAACTTCATATGCAAGTACACTGGAAAAATGCAAATGAAGATTCATGGGGCTGTTTATAATTTACGTTCATGATACATGATCTGTAATAACACTGACAGTATTCCCGTACCTTCATTTCCTTACGAATATCATTTGCAAGACTACTGTTATCACCCCGTAAAACCTAACACAATTGATCAACTTTTAAGATTTAGAGCATACTTTAACAGAACCAGGAATGACAATGTTAATAGCAATGACTAAATAACAGATACCATCAGCAACAATTGCATAAGAGAGTTAAGACAGAACATAAATAAAAAACAACATAGACAGATGATAAATAACATTATTGTCAGTTTATGGTGCATATACCATAGTTATGATGGGAAGGGACAAGTTCCCAAAGATGTCTAGAGCACGATTACTAGGGAAGGCCTCTTCAGCAGTAGAAATCAGCAAGGGGTGAGATTGTAGAAGAGTACGAGGGGGGAAAGTCTTGAAAAGCGGTGTCATCAGCAGGGAGAACAGGAACAGGGAAATCTGGAGAGGGGCCGAGGTGGGAATTGAGGAAAGGACCAGGTGGAGAAATTGCAGGGGAGAGTCTCTAATGAGTAGGAAGGAGGCCAGCCAGTGTCTGCCAAGAGGTAAAGACATTCCCATCTCCTTGCAGACAGTCAGCAGTGAGAACTGAACCTGTCCCCTCAAGGAAGTGAAATCATTTGGTTGAAGTCTCTGCCAGTTAACCCTCGGTCATAGGGTACGCAGTTGTCTTCCCCCTCTAGATGCAGGAAGGTTGGCGAACCTCCTGAGGCTTCAACAATGGGCAGGAATCCTTGGAGTTTGCTGCAGATGTAGCAACTTCACACAAGTTGACATATGCTACAAACGATCAGGATGAATTAGACCAAGCTGCTGTTCTGGGGTCCTACAATTTGACATGCAAAGTGCTCCTGGATAAGCAGCTGGACACAAGAATGGGGTTATTATAAATGAAGCTTTTGCATACAATAGAGGAGGCTCCCATGTAGCTAAATCTAAAAGATATGGAGGGACAGAATCCCAAATGTGGCTGTTGGCACTTAGAATTTCCATTCAAGGATATGTGATTCTATATAAATCCAGAGGGTAAATGAGTTAGGATCTATACACTTCTAGACTATGGGGGTGTCCTACATGCATGACTGGACTACCAATGGCTATAACACATGAATGCTAACACTTAGCATCAAAATATGATTCTGTACATGGATGGTTATGGACTTAGTACGTACATTAAGTCCTGGCAAGGCAATGAGTATCCTCCCCCATAATTCTGTGGAGGCTCCAACATGATCAATGTAAGACTATCATTATACATACATAAAGATCACAATAGGTAGCAACAAAGATGGATATCTCAGCTAGAATTTGAGATGGTATATCAAAAAATCTGACGAGCTCGGGTAAGTCATGAACAAGAAGAGGAATCCCCAATCAAAACATACAGCATGTTAGCCGTCGGATGTAAAGAAATATGAAATACCCCAGATCCGAGATTGTGATCAAATGGAGGAAGGATATCCTTCTCAATGCGACCATGATATATGCCTAACGATATGATCCCAAGGATCAAGGGATTAGAATTCGAGTCGAGATCGCTAGGTACCAATCCGATCCGTGATCGGATAGGTCCGATCCTGAGCAATTTGCCAAAACAAAAAACCGATCTGAAATTGGTCCGGGTTGTTTTTTTAATAAAAAAAATAAAATTCTTAAAATTTCTTAAAAATACAAAAAATAAAAAATCCTAAAAAATATTATGATATCGGAAAAGATTGATATCAAAAGAGACATGTTTGAGTGAAACAAACTAGCATACAAATCTCTTATGATAGCAGTCTCTTCCGGTTCTCATTCCATTAGCATTCATTCTATTAAATAAAGAAGATAGTGTAAGTAAAAATCAACATTCAAATACAATAGAAAAGATGATACAATAGAAAAGATGATACAAGTACAACTTAAATACAATAAAAAAGATACCTTCTCACCATCAACCATGAAACTATCCCTCATAATCCCTGTCACACTGCTCATTCTCCTAGATATTCCACCGAGTCTAATCAATCATGATCAAGCCATATCCATATGAAAGTAGTGAATGGGTCATCTAGCTAAAATCATATACACTATATGTTCCTGAGGCTGGAGGTGTGGATGGTTAACAAAGTTCAAAATCCAAAGAAGGTTCTAGATAATATACTACAACATACTCATTAAAGAAACACATGATTCTATCTCTGACTCCCACTAGAATGTTGTCTCTTACTAAAATCTTCAGGATCTACTTCACTCATACATGCACTACTAGAATCACCCTCTCATCCACTTCCATCTCCTCCTCCACCTGAACCTCCCACACTTTGTTGTTGTGTGACTAGAATAAATTCTTCCCCATCATCGTCATCTAAGGAAGGTACCTGGATACTATCTTTAGGAATCAAATATCTTTGCTTGGTACTCAGCTTCTTCCTCTTCCTTGTTTCTTCTTCTTGTGATCTCCCCTTTGAGGGTGAGAAAAGCCACCCCTGAAAGAGTGGCTGTAGAGGGAGCCCCTTTGGGGGTGACTGCAGACCACCCCCATAAGGGAAAACTCCCCTTTGGGGTGGGACTGTGGAGTGGAAATCTGGGGACGGGGGAAGGGGAGGGAGATTGGTACTCGGATCAACCTTGGGGAACACTAGGCGAGAGGGGAGACTAGAAGGGAGAATTGGAGAGGGGTAGGATCAGTCGGTCTGATCCCCCCTATAACAAGTTCTGGGAATCGGCTGATTCTCGATCCAATCCGGTAGCGATCCTCCCGATCCTAACTGATTCCCTCAAGATTGGATTTTGGATCGATAGTCTCGGGGGTGATCGGATTGGCCAATTCTGCGAACTATGCATGATCCTAATCAGATGACATTTCTCATACATGGTCTGAATATAGATAAAGAGCATGTGATGACGAAAAAGAAAACAAAACAACAAGATGGACAAAGAAGGCCGGCACATGTTCAAAATTGAGAGAGGACATATCCTTTTCAATTTCAATTATGTCCAAGGATGGTAGGATCGGAATCGGCCACTGGATCGGTGGGTACCGATCCGATCCGGATCGGTCCGATTTTGAGCAATCCGCCGGAAGAAACAACGATCCGGAATCGTTCTGGATCGGTCCTTCAAAAAGTGGTAAAACTCAAAAAAAATACCAAAATAACACTCTAGATCGGATTCCGATCCATTCTAGAGCATTTGGGGGGCGAAATCGGCCTGAAATCACCCCCAAAATGGTGCCGCGGCAGCCCTGCGGCCACCGCGGCCGCCGCGGTCGTCTTCCCTGCCCTATCGGGTGGGGAAGACGGGGCTACCGGGTCCATCGGGACCCGGTAGCCCGGATCCGGTGACTTAGTCACCGGTCCGGTCCAGTCGATCCGGTGACTTAAGTCACCGGATCCTGGGCTATCGGGTCCCGATGGACCCGGTAGCCCCGTCTTCCCCGCCCGATAGGGCGGGGAAGAGGGCCGTTGTGGCAGTCTGTGGGTCAATTCCGGCGAGGGAATCGCCGAAATCGATCCAGAATCGACCAAATCGGTCGATTCCGGCACCGATTCCACCTACAAACACCGATCGGACCGATCTTCGGTCCGGATCGGTAGTTCCGCCGGGAATCGGATCGGAGGGGTTCGATCCGATCCAAGAATCGGCCGATCCCGATCCGGATCGGCCGATTCTGCAATCCATGATTATGTCAGGTGCTCAAGTATACATCTGGCAATATCATGATGACATGACAAAAAATAGGATATTAATATGCTGCTACTTATGTCAAGAGAAAAAATAATCAGATTGTCTTGGGATAACATATACCTTGTACTGCCAAGACAAAATAAAGAAGATAAAAGAGGAAAATATCTTCTTGATCTGATGACCAGGCAGAACTGGTTCCAATAAATCATATGATGAGCAGACATGCCGATTAGATGGGATTCTTATTGCCTCGATCAGAAAGAACACTTCTACATGGTCTGCGGATAGATAGAAAGAAGAAAATAAAAAAACAGCAGCATGACGTACATACCTGATAAATCCTGATAGATAGATGGAGTTGCGGGAGGGTATCTCCTCCCCGATATAGCCCCAATAGATGCTCAACTGGGTGTTCAGGTCAGCAAAGACAGGATCTGATATACCTACCAACAAAAGAGTATTATCGCAACAAATGAAGAGGGTGGCTTCTTCAATCTTAAATATATGAGGAGTTCGGTTGTACACCCAACATGTAAAAAAAAAATCAAAGAATATGTATACCTGATATGGCCGAGGGCAAGAGGATGAATAGAAGACTCCCTCACCAATTTCACTCAGCCGATGGCCCGTATGACTTGAAGAATATATAATTCAGGTGTCTGAAATGTCCCACAAAGCCATGGCAGAAAAATAGAAGAAAAGGACCTACTGGTCACTGCTTATGCCAAAATAGGAGGGCATGTGGCAATGTTCAAATCCAATATAGATTGAATGCCAGGATATAGGCACCGGACAGGGTGATGTCAACAAAAATAAAAGAGATGATGACCTCCTTATTTCGACACCAATAAGAGCTCTAGCAAAAGTTTAATAAAGGAGAATTTGCAAGTGCCAATCAAAAATCTGTATGCATACATACGCGAACATAAACAAGAGAAAAGATGAAAGAAATATAAAGAATCATACCTGATTGCCTTGAGGGCTATATGGAATCGAAGGGCAATTAGCTCCCTTCAATTCAAAAACTGGTTGATGGCTTACTAGGCACCAGGAATGGCAAATTTGAGCCCAATAATGTTGACTGCAAGAGGGGGATGCCATGGCTAAGAGAGAAAAAAAGAGCAAAAACTGTGTATAAACATACATGTTCGACCTGCTGGCTGCCTAGAGGGTCCGAGGAGGCTTCTCCAATCCAAGGCTTGGAGAATGCTGAATTCTCCACCAGAGAAGCAAGATATGAAGCTCGATGATGCCTTTGGCCAAGGGTGATGCCGCAGCAAGAAAAGAAAAGAAATGATAAACAGAAAAAAGACCGAAGCTCCTTTTAGGACCGGAATCTCCTAAAAATAAAGTCAAAAATGATCAACAACTCTTTGGGATTTTCTTTAAGGTCAAAAGATATCCGGGTCCTTGTCAAACACAAAGAGACCAGCTGCCCAAGGATTGCAGAATCGGCCGATCCGGATCGATCCCAAAATCGGTCGATCCGGACCGATTCTCCGGAAAACCGGAAGACCCGGAATCGAACCGATTCCGGGATCGATCCGGACCTGTTTTAAGGCCCGATCACCCCCAATTTGGGGTCGATCCGGACCGATTCTCCCCCCAGCGGCCCTCCTTCTGCTTCCTCTCCTTCCCCCCAAGCCTCCTTGGAGATCTAGGGCATACTTCACCGGCGATCCAGCTGTTGGAGGGCCGATCCAGCCTTCCCAAGGGCCGATCCACCCTACACAAGGTTTGTAAGGGGGGGACCTTCGATCCCCTCTTCCCCCCCACCCCCCCCAGGGCTTGGCTGGCTGCAGGTTTGGGATCCCCCATTGGGGGATTATTTCACCCCCAATGGGGGTGGAATTGCACCCCCGAAGGGGTGCTAATCACCCCTTCGGGGTGTTGAACGATCACCCCGAAGGGGTGATCGTTGACGATCCCCCCATTGGGTGGGGGGCTGGTATGAAATCCCCCCATTGGGGGGTGAACCCCCCAATGGGGGTGGATTTAATTGGCCTAATATTGTGTATGGTTTTATGTGTTGTAGATAAGATGTCGGACGAGGAGCATGGCACCGGCCCCGCGGAATTTCGTGACATTGGATGGCAACATGGCCATCTCCTTGATTCAGAGAAGAAGAGAGTTAGATGCAAGTGGTGCCAAAAAGATATGAATGGAGGTGTGTATCGGCCAAAGCAACATATAGCCGGGACGGGTGGCAATGTAAAGAAGTGTGATAAAGTACCGGCTGAGTTGAGGGAGGAGATGAGGGGTTATTTAACTGGAAGGGCATCACAGAGGGAGGTGAGAATTGGTCAGAGACAAGACCTACATGACGAGTTGCTAGGTCGGAGAGACGCCGATCTTATGGCCGGAAAGAGCAAGAAAGGGAAAGGGCCAGCACATGAAAAGGTCCAAGTTGATTCTTCATCTTCATCAGATGAGGAAGAGGCTCAGGTCAAGAGAGCCGTACATGAGAGTAGGGCTCAAGCCCGTGAGGATGAGGAACGAAGACGAGGAGCAGGAGGTTCGGCTGCCAGACGATCTGATGTGGGGGCGGGCACACGCCCTGTTCGAGAGCCTGAAATCCGGAGGACACATTCTGTTCGACCGATGCCGACGGGAGACACCGCCATGTATAGAGAGAGTGGCAGAGGTCGAGAGGGTATAAAACAAGCATTTAAATGGGTGAAGGCCTCGGCGGGACAAAGAAAGAAAGCCCTAAAGCATATGATCAAGTTCTTTCTACATGCAGGTAAAGATTTGTTGAAGTTGTGGTTAGCATTTGCTTGTTGATATGAATTTCTTGTTAGGTTAGTTATTATTAACAATCCTCTCTTCTCCCTTATCTTGTTTTTGAATTTGTAGGTGTCCCGGCACATGCAGCCACGAGTCCATATTTCCAGACTATGGTTGATGCGATTGGTGAGGCTGGGCCGGGGTTGAAAGCCCCCACATCAAAGTATATATACGAAACAGGCTTGGATGAGGAGGTCGGTGAGTTGACCTCATGGATAGATGGATTCAAAACCATCTGGAAGGAGAGGGGGTGCACTGTAATGTGCGATGGGTGGACTGGAATCACAAGGAGGTCACTTATAAACTTCCTTGTGTATTGTTTTGAGGGTACCGTATTCCTGAAGTCGGTTGATGCATCAGGTCAGGTGAAAAATGCAGATTACCTATTTGGCTTAATGAACACTGTGGTGGATGAGATAGGGGAGGCCAACATTGTGCAGTTTGTCACAGACAATGAGGCCTCATATAAGGCTGTAGGAAAGAAGCTCATAGAGGCTCGACCTCACTTGTTTTGGGTGCCCTGTGCGGCACATTCTATTGACCTGATGTTAGAAGATATTGGTAGGGATGCTAATGTCAAGTCCTTGGTCAACCAAGGACAACTAATCACCTCATTTATCTATGGCCATCCACGACTTTTACATATCATGAGGCAGCACACCGATGGTCATGATTTGATCAGACCGGGTCCCACCAAATTTGCCACCCATTTTATTGCATTAGAGAGCCTATACAGGTACAAGGCTAGTTTAAAAAGGTTCATCCTCTCCACTGCTTATTAGGAGTATATAGATACATACAGGAGCTCCTTGGATCAGTATGAGATACTGCTAAAGATGGAGCAGCTGATAGAAGATAACAGGTGGTGGGAGAAGGTGAAGTACTACTTGTCTGTCATAGAGCCTTTGGTGCAGGTACTTAGATTGGTGGATTCAAATGACAAAAATCAGATGGGGTACATGTATGATGCTATGGATAAAGCTAAGTTGAAATTTAAAGAGAAGCATCCCAAGGGTTACAAAAAGTGGTGGAAAGTGATTGACAACAGATGGGACAAAACCCTACACCACGACATTCATGCTGCAGGTATACTTTAGTAGTGTAATATAATTGTATTACAAGTTATATTTTGTGTATTACCCACACTGTCTTTATACTAATGGAGTATTAATGTCGTTACAGGGTACTTCTTGAACCCAAGGATACAGTATGGTGGCCAAGTATGTAATGATGGTGAAGTATTATCAGGCACACTATCTGTAATTAAACGACTATGTAAGACCCAAGAAGACAAAACCTGCGCTGAGGTTGAAATAAGTAATACGTTTCATATCAATTAAACTTAGAACTTTATCTCAAGAAGAGAAGATAACTGATTTATTTTGGATTTTCAGATGACTTCATACAGGCACAAGATTGGGGTGTACAGGGATCCAGATTTGCAGTACTCACATGATAGGGTCCCCCCTAGTAATATGCTAACCCGAATTGATGACTCTTTGGTTACTTGATTTTTTTTACATAAGGTTACTGATGCTTGTAATTGTCTTGTTTATGATTACAGCTGAGTGGTGGATTATGGTGACCAACAGAACTGGATGGAATCCACTCGCTTCCATTGCAATTCGGGTGCTAAGTCAGAGCACTTCGTCATCCCAGTGCGAGAGAAATTGGAGCACCTTCAACCTTATTCACACGAATAGGAGAAATAGGTTGAAGACAGAAAGATTGGAGAAGCTTGTCTACTGCCATTACAATATGAGGCTGAGGATCAAGAATATCAAAGATAGGCAGAAGACATCGGAGCAAAGATTTGCACAGTTTGCAGGTGGATTGTACCAAGAAAGAGCACAAGCCCAAGCTACTCAGGACTTGTCCCAGGCGGATGTGAACTTGGAATATCTATTCCAAGAAGAACATCCACTTGCAGCATGGGTGGAAGACACGGATGCTGAGGGAGAGCCAGAGTTCGACCCGAACGACAGATCATGGGCCGAAGGAGAGCTTGACAGCGTCCTTGGTGAGGATGAAGACATGCAGGAAGCTCAAGAAAGTCAAGTTCCGTGCACAGCTCCACTTCCTGTTCCTGATCCACCCCGGACTACAGCTTCTTCAGAGAGACATCCAACTCCCCCCCCCGGCCGCTACAGCTCCAGCTCAGATTCCAGTTGCGGGTCCATCGACCACCACCACCACCAAGAAGAATGGTGGATTATTCAGGGCTTTAAAGAAAGTCTGCTTACCTTCACAACAAAGTAGTCAAGGAGATCCTACATTGAAGAGGAAGAAGATAAGTATCAAACGGCGACATCATCTCCTTGACACCGAGACCACTCAGCTACCTTCATCAGATGAGGATGAAGAAGAATTTGTCCCACCCACACAACAACAGCGTACAGGGGGTGGAGGTGGAGGTGGGAGTGGCGGCAGCATAGGTTGAGGCGGCGCCTCAGGTGCAGGTGAGGGTGGCTCTACTAGTAGTGCACGCACGAGTGGAGCAGGTCCAGATGATTTGAGTGATAAAAGACACTTATATTCGAGTGGCAGGGGCAGCGGACGCTGGACGAGGATGAATGTTTTTGACGAATTTGCATCTTCCTATCCAGAGCCTGCCTCAGACAGTGAGCCTGGCTATCCACCATCTTTTCTAGCTCCACCTCCAACTGATCAAGGAGTTTATGAGTTTACCGACATGGCCCAGTCTTTATTTTCTTATGGATACGGGCCAATTATGACTGACCCTAATCAATGGAGATTTCAAGACAATCAGAATGACCAGGACAGAGATCCAGATCCATCCTACTAGGACATTACCATAGTTGGTGGTGATGGCATATGTATAATGTATTTGTTTATTTAATTCACGCAATGTAATATGAGTGGTAAGAAGAATATGTGTTGTACTATTGTGTGATTGGATATGATTGTTTGTTTGATAAAAATATGTATCTTGTTTGATGTATGATGTGTTCTATTGTGTGATTGGATATGATATGTGTTCTATATGATTGATTGTTAATTTGTTATATGAATGAGTGTTCCCTATTTTTTTTCACATTTTTTTCTGAGTTCTATGTATTTTTATTGATTTTTTGGCTATTTTTACAGATTTTTTCATAGAGCCAAAAAAAAAACGATCCAGACCGATTCTGGATCGGTCTGGCTCCAAGAGAATCGCCTTGGATCAGACCGATCCGGATCGGATCGGACCCCACCGATCCAGGATCCGATCACGATCCCGCAATCTTTGCAGCTGCCACCCTCTTCTTGATCCTAATAAGACTAGGATTGATGCATATTTAATAGGAGAAGATGCTCCAATGATAATGATTAATTATAATTGAATAATATTTAAATGGAGAAGATGCTGAGTTCAAGATGGCTAAAGTCCAATGGCTAAGATGCATTTATATTTATGTTATAGATCCCACTCTTATTGGGCGCTTAATAAGATATTGGATCTTGCTTGATTATGATTGGTCATAACTAAATGGAAAGAGGATGAGAGGATGATAAGATGATGGCACAAGTGTCAAGGGCTAGAATGTTTCAATGATTTAAGTTTTGGATCACATCATCATTGAGTCCTTGACAAGATATTGGATCCCACTCAATTATGATTGGTCATTGGTGAGAGAAATTTGAATGAATGAGATAAATTGCATAGCAATCATAGAAATAATGCAACTTTCGCATGATTCAAGGACTGGGATTTAATAGTAGAAATTAAGTCAACTTTGCCACAATTTCAATGCAATCTATATGCTTTTATGGATAGGCCATGGAGATACATGATATCAAGCCCAATCAGAACTCAATTCCCACTCATACCATAGTCATTTAGTCATTTATCTAATAATACTAAAATATAGGATCTGTTGATGGATGTGACCTTTAGATCTTGCACCACATAAAAAAGATCTTGGATCATTCATGCAGCTGCCAAAGCTCCAAAATAACAGGAGGGATCCAATGGGCATATAATATAGCTATGTGGCAGCCATCGGAAGAAGCCTACATTTCAGGTCATAGCTGCACAAGACATAGTCAAGATGCTCTCCTCAGATGCCATTGCGATAGTTCTTCAAAGAAAACATCACTCCATGCAATTGTGATCCACCCAAGGTAAAAGCACAATTTCATACATATTTATAGTCTAACGAATAGGCGAAAGAGGCAACTATGCAGCACAGATGCACAAGGATATTGTTCGGGAAGAGATATCTCAATCTTCTTACGGTGGAGTCAACATCTACGACACTGGAAAGGAGTGGCTGGCAGCCAAGCATAGTAAATTATTGGATGGTTTTGATGATGATATGTTTAGTTTAATTTTTAATTAAATCCATCAATCTTAAATTATCATCTTTTATTTTTTTATTTTAATAGACGAAATGGCCCATGCCATAGAAGCTAGCCGCAAGCTTTTTGCAAATGAAAATATGTATCAACAAACCGACAGATACAAGAGTCAAGTTTCTGAAAGAGATTGATTTTCAATGTACTATTATTCGAGGAATTTCAAATTCCTCCATCATTGTCAAGGAGGCAAAAAAAATTGTAGAATCTTCACAACAAGATAAAAAATATAAGGGTAATAAAAGTAAACAAATTATAATTGATTCTTTGAACATTGTAGACCAAGATATAATTGATAAAACACACAAAAAGACGTTAGAGCCAAACACCAAAGTCCAATACCAAACATCAAATGATTCAATGTCCAAGAGTGATAGTGATGATCCGTTCAATGATGAAGATGTATTTCCAACACAACGGAGGGCATCTACAAATCCTCAGCTATTCCCCTCACCAATACTTCACGACCAAGGACATTACATGCATGCCACACAAAATCGTAATCATGGTAAACAGATGCAAGACAGATAAGACACACGAGGAGGTGAAGGCCACAATCATCAACATTATGAATGATATGGACTTGAGTCATCTCGAGACTCTTGGGTTCTTATATTTCAACAAAAGCAATAGAAAATGTCTCAATATAGTTATGGTTCTAATAATTCCACACACTCCACTTATGAGATGAAGCTGGGAGAAGATATCCCATGATAATTAAAAAATAAGGGAATCTAGAATATAGGAAACATGTATATGTTTTTAATATAATGTACTCTTCCCAAATATCTTAAAAGAATATATATAAGTTATATAAAATATGCTCAAAATGTAAGATGTAAACAGAATTAAATAAAAATTTGAAATGTTTGTATTGTTTGAATTTTTTTCATTTTTTCTTTGAATTTTTTTCATGCTTCGGATCCAAACAAGGTCATCGATTACGGGTGACCCGGGTCGGGTTGGGCCTAGCCAATCCATTCGCAACCCATGACTAGGCCTTCCTTGATCTTAAATGTTATTAGAAGAGTATGAGAGAGTTTAGTATTGTTCATGTTCACTAAATTATTTTTCTTAGTGGGATGAAGTTCTTCACCTCTATCCTTTTTTATTTTTCCTCTGTTTATTTATATTGAATTGATGTAAAGTTGTAACAATCTTTCAAGAGAAAAGCAATGGACAGACTCACAATCTAGCATGGTATGCAAACTATCTAATCTATAAACAATAATATGTGCCTAAATCTCTCTAACTTCTTACCTGAGCATCAAGTGCACTCTCCAGAACCTGAGGTAGTAACCTAGCTGGGTGCCCCAACCTCACTAACTTTACACTACAAATAGATCAAGCAATCATAAATATACTCATAACCACAAGACATTAAAAAATAAACAAAAAATGAAATAGTCATAACTTAAAAAAACTGAAATGCTAAGAATATTCATCAAACCAAAGGAATACAGCAAAAGCTACGTCAAGCGCACCACCATTTTCAGGCCACATAGAGCATAGTAAAAATCACTGAAGGTCCACAGAGAAACACCACGTTATATATCATAATCACGCTCAAACAATAAAAATGCACAAAAACAAGACATCAAATAAGAATAGTCCAATAAGACATAAGCCAGGATGACCAAAGTTCTTATAGACTCATTCAGTTCAATTGAGCACAATGTCAACGTTGAAACCTCATATTTTAAGAAATATGAATTCTCAAAACTTCCTAAAGTGTATATATATGTATAGGTTGGTTGTTAGGGAGTAACATGAACAAACACATGTTCCCCTTAGAAAGTTTCTTTTGTGTTTGAAAACTTTTGATGTTGTAAGTGAGCTCATAATAATAAAGTTGAACCTCTTCCAACCAAATTTTAATCAATTTGGCATTAATTATAACAAGTGGAAGCTCGAATATCCTTGATCAACCGCGGTTGGCACCTAAAATTTGCATAAATGCTGGTGAAGCAACTAATAAAGACTTACTTCCACTCAAGTCATACTCTATATGGAATTCAGGTCCAAAAACAACTTAGGATCTCTATGTTTAGTTTATGGGAGGTTCAAGATACCTAGTTAGATGGCTGAACCACCTATGGTTGAAATGCATAGGATGCTAACACTTAGCCCCAAAACTACAAACTTATAAAATATGTCAAAATCAGATGAGGTTTTTGGCAGACCACCTAGACAATGAAAATTTGGCCCCCTTTATGGTTATGATGGACACGTGCCAGCCCAAGCACAAGATGGGCAGACGAAAAATCAAGTGATTCCAAGAAGAAAAAAAATTTAATTTATTAGGTTTCATCAAACAATTACAAATGATGGAATCTGAGCCAATTACAATCGGTGAATCAATGCCGGAAACAGCTCTTCAGAGTAGCACATCACCGGCCTTGCTGCCGAGACATCTTTCTCACCCTAACGAACAAGAAAAAAAATCATATTGGGTCCAAATGGGTCCGATGCAACAAGAAATGACCGGATCTGTGATATTTGGTCCATCAGACCCAATATGCCAGATCTGGTCATTTAAGTTACCAGATCTTGTCCAATACAACTTTCTTCCCCATCCAACGCAGGGAACAGCACTCTGGCAGAATCACCCTGAATCAGGCAATCAGATCTAGATTGGCCGGAATCAGCTGATGCAGAACCAATTCAGCTGACTCTAGGGGGGGTCTGATCTTGGATCGACCTCCCCCCTGTAAATACGGTTGGCATATGCCAATCCGATCCAAAATCAGCCAATTCCAATCTGGACTGGCTGTTTTTGCTAACCATGGACTACTGACATCCAAGTCTTGAGAGTTTGTGTAAATGCACGAACTTGTGGACGAAAAGGACGTACATGAAGAGTAATAATAAAATCCTAAACTATTAGAACATCCAAAGCTTAAAGTTGGCCTATCTCAATTAATGGAAATTACCATCTCTGCCTTCGCCAACTCATACAACTGATTTAATAGTGCTCACATAACTAGGGAAACAAATATTCTGACAAAATTCCCATAATAGAAATAATTTGATTTCCAAAAGTGTGAAAATGAAATTTAGTCAGTGCAATGAATTTAACATACTTCTTTTGAAGGTAAAAAATGAACATACTTGAAAGAGAAAAGGCGTTCAACAATATTGTCAACAGCAATGTTGGACGCAGCACAGGCTAAAATCTTAGATCCTCGTTTAATTTCCTGCAAAATGATTTCCACAACAGTCGTTGTTTTTCCAGTTCCAGGAGGCCCATGAAGCAGAAAGACATTCTTTGAAGAAAGTGCTTTAGAAATGGCATCTCTCTGCATGAACAAGAAGATGGAATTAATTCCAAGAAAAGTAAGAAAGAAGGTTGAATAGCACAGGTCCACAAATGTGCTAGAAGAGCATTTAACTAGAAATCTGATATCAAGTATACCAGAAAAGTACCGGACAAAAAAGTAGCACCATCAGATGATGTTTATTGAAGTAAAGTTCATAGAAGACTCAGAGCATTTAAAAAAAAATCATTAACTATGTATCAGACTTGGAATTTGCTTTCAAATTAACCTGCAAAGAACTGCTTTGATAAATCTACGCAAAACAAGACGCTTCCAGACAATAGGACCGCCTCAAAAACAGGTTACCACAGAGAAGATACACTGGCTATGGCAAATAGTTCACCATGATTCAGAATAACAGGCCACAATCACTCAAAAGACATCCAATCTGTTTAAAAGAAAATTCAGGGAAACCTGAGAATGATCAAGGTTTTTGTTAAATGGAGTAAACGTCACAGCTTTCTTTACAATGGCAGGTGGTTTTTCACCAAAGAGAACAGGGACTAGTTCTGCAGCTGGTCCCTTTTGCACTCCCTTACTAAGCTGAATTAACGCATCCTTCATCCGCCGATAAGTCACCTACATGAACAACCAAAAAGTTATCCTTTGAGAACCATATCTAGGAGAACCTCATGAAGAAAGGGAATACAGACCAGAACATGATTGAGATCAAGCAATTGAAAGATTGCATATCATGATGAGAATGAGATAGTTCGGCATCAAATTCTCGTGGCAGTGTGAGTAAGAGGTTATTTTCATATAAGATATTTACACAACATTAAACAGAATATAGATTAAGAAAAGCAAAAATAACAAGCATATAACCAGAGATAGTAAACAAAATGTAGACAAAATAGTCTGCACTTTTTCAGGAGGACTAACAAAATGGCAAGTCAAATTAGAATGTCAACCACAACCAAATCAAGAATTATGACAAACAGCTTTTACGCTTGACCCTCATGATCAACAATATAGTACAGTGCTGTGGATTCATGTTTTTTTCCATCAGGATTGCAGTGGACCCCTGGGTTTGTCACTGTAAGACTATCTAGCAGAAGATGTAACATTACCTTTCTTTTACCATACGCCCAATATACAGTCTCCACCACAAGGAACAAAAACAGGAAAAAAAATAACAAAGTACACTTGTTAAGCCAGAGCTAGATTAAAGCACTGCATCCTGCCGACTGACTGCAGTAGGCAATCTAAACACCTCAGATGCTCCACTTTATTAAACAGTCAGAAAGGTCCCTTAGGAGTTAGGAATACCATTCCCTTCTGTTTGGTGTCATATGTGAAACCTAAATGAACCTGAGAAAAGCTTACTTTTCTTTGTTTACATATATTAACAATAAGAATAATGTAGTCTGTTTTGATATAGAGATACATATTTTAAGTATGACAAACATTAAAGTAGTTATGTACATATAAATATACAATTCATTTGGCAGGTAAATGTTACATCCTCTTGCTTGGAGCAAATTAATTCAAGTACTTAGTGAAAAAGTAAAAGAAAAAAGCCAAGGGTCACACTTCTCACTCCTTCAAAGGGAGCAATGGTGAGTTGGTTCGGTGGTAACTTAGGCCATGCATGGATCCTCCAGGCCCCATGGCCCTAAATGAAATGAAAATAAGATAAGAAGGCCTTGTAGGTCTTTAGATATGAAATCATGCAGTACAAAGTTGGATTTCTTTTACCGGCAAAGATTACAAAGCTTTTAGAATCTAAAGAAAGGACAACCATCAATTAGTTGGGTACAGGTTGCAGTTAGCTGAAAACTGACCAGTCACCATTTCACAAAGATGACGTATGTGACCTACCTTAAAAAATGTCAGTTCAAAACAAGATCAGATACATACGGGATGCTCCCACTTCAGTTTCTGTTTGCACTGTTCAATGGAAATGAATACAAATTATAACTCCAATATTCCATTCAGGAAACATGAGCAGAAAGACCAGCTACTTTACTGTCTAAACTGAAGATATTTTACAACATTAGGTGACTTGATGTCTGATTGTAAGCTACGGGTATGGGGGGCTATTGCGGTTAGATGAGCTTCACGTGGGCAGAGACCACTTATTCAAGATGATGTCAGGAAACTTTGGCACTGTCACCCCCCACCCCCATCTCAAACCTCTCGTCATCCACAGTAAAGCCACGTGATCCAAAGGGTTAGGCCTGCCCTTCTTGCCACCCCACCCCACCTTGCCAGAGTGGACTATGGTCTCTCATCGCCATCAGTATCCCTCTCTTTCCAACAGGATGTCCATTGACCCTCTACCTTCTCACCCTCCACCTCCTCCAGCTAGAAAACTCAACCCCACCCATTGAGAACAATGTTTTGGCCATGGTCACTGGCCAACTCACTGCCGGAATAGCCTTATTTTGCCGCCAGTGTATGAAGATTGGCCAACCTAGTGTCTCTTCGGAACATCCAATGATTGTTGATAGTCCATAGAACTCCTCCAACCCTCAACCCCTCCCTTCTCCAAGGATCGCCGGATAGGAATCGGGAGCCAGATCGGTGGGTCCCGATCCAATCTGAACGGGATCGGATAGGCCAGATCAGTTGATCTTCCGAGAGAATTTTCGATCCATAATTGATCCAAATTGTTTTTTTATTTTTTAGTCTAAAACATACGTAAAATCAGTAAAAATCATGAAAAATAGGAAGCCTTGTAAAAAAATTTATTAAAAATAAAAATCAAACATCTAACCACACTTTCATGTTACTTTGAAAGATTTTAAGATGAGTAAATGTAGGTGAACTTCAATGATCACTCCAATAACAAATATGCATGGAATAAATGATGTGTAATAAAATATATATCTTAGTGTTACCAATATCTATATGTCGATACCAATGTGATGCCCTCAGAATAGTATAATTATACTTCTCTGCGTAATACATGCCCACATGCCCATCCATTGCACATTACACTACGAGCCCTCTCCTTCCAAACCACACAAAATTCATCTATCTATGAGAACAATTCCTCAACTTCCACACCCCATCGTGAGTATATTTGAACATCGAGACTTTTATTTTTATTCCAACTACACCAATAGCATCATCCATAATCTACAAATATAGACTAGTGGTTACCTAGGCTGAGACACATCAAAGTAGAATCAGACATAAATGTTAATGTCCACTTAAAATCCTCCTAGATAAATATGAAAGAAGATTATTGGATCTACCTACATGCAAAAACCATATACAAATATGTTTAACTGACTTCTTTGCAGCTGAAGTCATTGCCCTAACTCCTTTAAGGTAAGTTTTATCATCACTTGACTATTATTATGCTGCCTAAAAATGGATGTCTATAAATCGAATTGATTGTGACCGACAAAACTCGCATTCCCTAGTTAAGTGAGGTTTAAGGCGAGTGCCTTCCACATTTGAATGTCTAGCAACCTCAGATCCCCCTGCTTTGCTTCTTCTCTCCTCATCTCCACGGACCAAAAACTTACTTGCCTACATTGCTTTCTTGACTTGTGCCTCCTTTTGAACGTCTGAATTTGATCCATCACTCTCAACTGGAGCTTTTTCTTTACCCATTTACTGATTTCAGATATCAAACAAGTGTCGCTTTGTCCGAGCAACTCATCATGCAACTCGGCTCTTTACTCATCCGTATCTCCCCATGTGATGCTTTCTCTATCAAATAAGTCCTCATTTATTCTCACAACTCTATTGGTACTTTGTCACATTTCTTCACATTCCAGCTAATCCCACAAATGTGTTGTTTGAAGTGGAAAATATCTCTATTCGTTTGCTTCTCACACAATTTACACTAGACTTGCTTTTTGTCAACATTCGAAATGTAAGAGAATCATGCTCCTTATCTGACATTTTCCTATACATGCAACACATAAAAAAGTTTTAATTAATCTCAACTAAAATTTTGATTAACCCTCCCTCAGGGGTGACTGTACAAAGGGGGACGGGGGGTTTCTAGACAAGGGGAGAGGGAGGAGGATGAGGGTTTCGGACCGTATCGGATCTTCAGGTGCCCTACAAGTGCAAAGAGCCAGAAGGGGAGTAGGGGGGAAGGATCAAGTGCCCTTATTGGATCTTGGGGTCGTCGGGGGGAGGGGTACTGCAGTGATTGGGGCCATCGTAGGGGGTAGCGGTGCCCTAGAATCAGAAGGGGGGAATTGAAGGAGGAATCAGCCGATTTCTCCTGTATCAGGGAAAATCGGATCGGAGACGGGCCCGATTCTAGGACTTAGGTCTCCCAGCGGAATTGGGTGGATCAGCAGAGGCCAATCTAGCCGATTTAGGCTGATTCCTCCGGAAATCTATCCCGGATCAGCCCTCCAAGTGACCAATCCAGGAAGGACCAACCAATTCCACAATCCATGCCCTCCTCCCTCCTCCCTCTTCCCTCTTCCTTCTACTCATGTCCCACCGAATCTGAAGTTTATGAATGAAATCATCAATCTGTGAGAAGCCGACTTCACTCAACAGAAGGTTAGTCTAACCTAATGCTCAGTAGCCACGTTCTCTTCTCCACCAGTGTTGTGTATGATGGTAGAAGTCGTCTTCGATTTGCCAAAAAGTCTTTGGCAGCAAGACTGGTGGATGCTCGAGGTTACTCATGAAAAAGCATAGTGGGAAACAAATCCTTCAAAGCCTGGTGTGATTGGGTCGCTGGAAGGGTTTTTGACTCTCCTGGAAGAGAAAAAAACAGCAATCAATAATTTTTGTTCAGTGCTTCTTTGACTTCGGTGTCACCCATCTCCCACAGTGTCATTACTGACCTTCCTCTTCAGTGGCGGAGCATGAAAGTAGTCGATGACTATCAAGATTTTGGGTCACTTAGTCAACATACAATAGAGAGCCTTGGAGAAATTCACATAGTCAATCAGCTTCAACACACCATCCACCAAACATTTTTGTGAAGAAATCATTACATATAACCTCAGCTTCAGACACTACATTCTTAAGTAGAAGAAATATTAGGACAAGATAAAAGATGTGCCTGACAAATCAAAAGGTTTCTAGTTCTAGACAGCCTTCTTCACAAGAATGTTTGCACTTAATTGACTTCGTAGACTTTTGGGACACCAGAGACTAAAGTGTATAATATCCATCCACGATTGCTCCCATAAACCATCCACTAGCATGTTTATTAGACAACATGATAGCCATGTGAACAAATAAAAAACATTCATGCTCACACCCATTGTGTTGAAGTGTTTCATTATCTTAGTTGTTTAGTGTCTTAAATATACAACAAGGATGCCATAACTAAGAGAAGATCTTGTCCTCCATGTCCATGTTCCTTCTAACATGGTGGCTTTGCTTCTTATGGTTAAATGTATGAAGTAAAAAGTTAAGAAAAAAAATGTCAGCAACCAAATTTTGCTGTGTATAAAAACTCACTCCATTATTTTATAAATGCAAGAAATGTTAGGACAAAATAAAGAACGTGCATAACAAAATCTAAAAGTTTTCAATTATAGGCAGCTTTCTTGGCAAGAATATTTGCATAACTGTGCCAAAAGCTATGGACCAGAGAAATTTGAAAAACATATAAGATCACTGATGAATAGAAAAGGGAACGAAAAATAAATATAAATCAAAGTTCAAGTAGCAAAGGCTTAACATAGGATCAAACAGCAATATCAGCTGGTATACCAACAAAAGAAAAAGACAACAGAAAGAGGATATAAAAATTATAATGCAAGTACCTCATTTGCAACTTTCTCAAGTCTTAAAGGATTATTCAGACCATCCTCTGGAACATCATCAAAAGCAACAGTTATAGAAGTATCCTGTTTCCCACCATTTTACAAATATTAGCAAGAAGACTAACATTTGCATCATACAAAACACCAGAGCTTTTGTAAAAGCTTTTGTACTCTTAACAGCACAAATCTCCTACAGATAAGAAAAACAAAGGTACCTTTAGGCGATAGACAATGCCTTGTCCAAGAGAAGTAGATGCATTGTCAGCCTTGTTAGGCTTAAGAATAACAACATCATGTGTCCCAAACTGCAGTAATTTCATATAAGTAATGTATTCAAGAATACAACACACGGTAGACTATTATGAAGCTTGAATAATGTACTCAAAAAGATAAACATAAAACCAAACTTAATGAAGCCCTGAACCCAAATTATATCGGTCCACTATATGAGCCTTCTCCATCTTTAACGTACGAGATGCCTCTTCAGAGAAGTTCAAATCCTCTACATCATACTGTACTGCCTCTTCACACTAGTATGTCTACCCCGCTCTCTCTTCTCTTCCATTGTTTTTATACACTCTACCTTACTAATTAGAGCGCCATTAGATTTGTTTTCAATATGTTCAAATCAACTCAGTTTTCCTTTCTCAGTTTATCCTCAATCAATACTATTCATATCCTTTCTCCGATGGCTTGTTATGAACTTAGTCTACTGTATTTACACATCTATCACAACACTCATCAAGGCAACACCATTTTCAAAAGTATGTCACTCTTTCATTTGCCAACACCTGCTGCATACGAACTTACTAGTCTTCACATGTTGCTTCCAGCTTTAAAAAAATATAATGGTTACACAAGAATCTTGTAGTCATTTCAATCATCCGCTTTAATCGTATAACAAACAACCTCTAAGCAGCCTTCGTTCTTTTCAACTGTTGAACAAATGGGTATTTTGGGGTAAAAAAATAGGTCTTAAGAACAAAAATGGTACATCTCTACAAAGCCCAAAGAACCCACAACAACATGATAAATGCATAACGTTAAATATGAATCAAAGATCACTGGATCGAAATCGATACCCGGATCGGTGGGTACCAATCCAACCCAGATCAGATCAGCCGATCCCAGCAGATCCTTTAGAAGGAATCTTGATTCAGAATCAGAAATTTAAAAAAAAATAAAATAAAATATTTCCTATTCCAATCCGATTCCGAGTGATTCGACCAGATTCTTTTTATTAAAAAAATCATAAGTCCAATTCTGATCCAATCCCAGCCAATTCCGCCGGGATCTTATCTCGTATTGCCCCTTAGGGTGAAAATGGGATCGTCGTAGGCCAATCTGATCCAAGAATTGGCCGTTCTCAATCCCAATTGTATGATTTTGCAATCTACAATATGAAGACACAGAGCAAGTGACAAAGTGGAATATGAACAAATTTCTGGACACTCAGACAAACAGTAGTGCTAATGATAATCAGAGGTGTTTTATCCTTCTCTTTCCATCACAATTTGTTTACTTTAAGGCAAAGTGAGGGGGACCGATCTTAGTAGATTTTCATTTTTTTACATTTTTTCCTTAGAATGGCATGTTTGTCAATAGTTCTTTTAGTGGTCATTTTTTTGGAAATAAACTTACTCGATAAATACTAAATAAAGCTACGTACTCCCAGATGCATTAATGAATAGTGTGAATTTTGAATTTTTAGAATAGTTTTTTTTTGGCACGTGGCCTAGTGGCCCTGAACCCCGCAGCACATGCAGGTGGCGAGGGCGCTCGATCCCCACTTGTCACCCCCCCCGGGGCGCCTGGCTGCAGCCGCCGGGAGGCGAACCCTCACCCTGCTCCCCCAGGAGCAGGGTCGGTGCCAGCCGAGCCATGCCCGGCCGGCTCTTTTGAATGGTGACCTTGACAATATGTATTGGGATTTAAAAGAGAACTTGGGCCTTTAACAATGTACATTTGGAGGAACCATAGGCATTAAAAAAAGAGAATGTGAGAACCCAATCTAAAAATATGTTTGGAGATTAAATTAGCAAACTACCAATAATTCCGATCAAGGAGGGATGGGTCGCGGGTCGCGACCGGGTCGCGGGACCCTCAGGCCGACCCGGTCGCAACCGGGTCGCGACCCGGGTCGCGACCCCCTTTTTTTAATATTTTTTTTTGAAAAATTCAAAAAAAATAAGAAAAATGCGAAAAAAAATCTGAAAAAATACAGAAAAATTGGATAAATTAAATGACATGATTTAAATAAATAATGCATCAATTTTATTCCAACGTGATGTGTTCTACACTTTGTAGGTAGTTGATGTACTCTCCCCGTGTCATTTGGGTTGAGTACAAAGCTTGATACATGTACACATGTCGATCATATTCGTCTGTCCCTCGGGAAACTATCCTAAGACTTGATCCAAACGAGTCACCAAAACTATAGGTTGATTGGATCGAAGTATCCGATGACTCCACATAATTCATTCCACAATACTCTTGATCGTATGTAGGGAACCAAGAGCCTTGGGATGAATCATACACATAGTCGGAGGCATCGTGGTATTCTGCTCCAACTCCATGGCTACGATGACCTCCTCTACCTTGTGGCCTTCCACCATGATCGGTATCTTGAGTCGCATGAGTATATTGCTCCTCGCCGGTAAAACGTAACGACGTTGTAGGAGATATGGGAGGATCTGAGGTCCCTTGTACTTGTAAAGTGTTCGCGCCCCCGTATCCAGCACCATCATCGCTGCTACTCTTTAATGACGAATCCTCGGACGTCTGGTGCGCACTCGGATGTTCGGCTCCGGCGTATCTTCTCGATCGTCTTCGACCGTATCAGCATCTGCAATATCAAAAGGATCAGTCATAACTTGTTTACCTTTTCGCCTGCTTTGCGTACCTTGACTAGTTTATTCTCCGGTCCTCTGGCGCTTTGCTAATGAGGGAGGGATCTGGAATTCTTCGGCTAAAGGGACATCGTCGAGCACTCCTTCGGCCCATTGTCGATCTTGGGGGGTTGAACTCCGGTTCTCCCAACCCTTCTCGGTCGTTGACCCAAGCTTCTAAGGAGTTCTTCTCGTAGAATATTTGATCCAAATCGATATCCTCCTCTTCAATTGGCGGCCCGTCGACCGAACGTCCCGCTGCCTGTGCTATCCAACTCTTTTATTCCATCTCGGTTCGCTTCATTCTCTCCAAATTCCTCAACTTTAACCTCGTATTTGTAGTGACAATACACGAGGTCTTCAAGCCTCCTTGATGTCAACCTATTTCTCTGCTTTGTGTGAATCAAGCTGAATGTAGACCAATTTCGCTCGCAGCCCGAAGCCGAAGTGGTTTGACTCAGGACCCTGATGGCTACGTCCGCCAAGTCCTCGTACCCTGGTACTTTACCATGGTCCATCCACCAATCAGCTGCATAAATTGAATGTCGTACATTATTATCTAAGTAAGCTTTGATTAATTAAGTGATGAAAAACATTTCTACGTACCCGGACTTAGTATCATCACAGCTCGTTCAACTCTGCTCGTTCCAAAGTGAAAACTCCGCATTCTGTAATCATACATCTTGTTGCAAGCGATAATAGCCCGGTCGTCGTCACCAAGCAACCGTCATCTAATAGCTCGTTCGTTCGTCACGTCATCTAATAGCTCGTTCGTTCGTCACCGTAAGTATACTTTTATTTATATAAAATGAATGATTAACTAAATATATGATTAAGTAAGTAATTAACTATACCTTCAAACTAATTATGTGTTAAGTAACTACTAAACTAATTATCTAACTAATCTTCTAGCTAACTAACTATGCAAGTAAGCAAATAAGTATTAAAAAGAATAAACTACTTAACCCACTAATCAATGGAACTAATATTAAATAAATATACTAAATGAACTAATGAAATGCTTGATGAAATAATTAAGTAAATGAGAAACAAAATGAGAGCAATGAGAGCAATGAGAGCACAAATGAGAGGTTGAGAGTGAGAGTGGGGGGTGGGAGTAAGGGGAGCCCCTTGGGGGCTTTAAATAGCCCCCAAGGGGCTGAATGAGGGGGCTGCGCAACCGGGTTGAGAGTTAGGTGACTGTTGCCAGACCGGGTCGCGCGACCCGGCCGGGTCGCGCGACCCGGTCGGCTGGGTCAGGCGACCCGCGCGACCCGGCCACGACTCCGCGACCCGGCCGGGGGAGTCGCCCCGACCGGGTCGCGACCGGGCCGGTCGGGCCTAAACCCGACCGGGTCGGGGCCGGGTCGCGACCCGGGTCGCGACCCGGCATTCCATGATTCCGATTAACCATTTTTTGAAAGTTTAGTTGAAAAAAAACTCTGAATTTAAACATGCACTATTAGGAGTAGTCCGAGATAGATGACCTCATAGAAATACTACTAATTAATACAGTTGTTGAGCTAATCAGTTGATTTTAGCCGTTACATATGGCATCAGAGCTACATTGATCACATGATCGGAATTGAGACATGGATCGATGGGTGCCAATTCCAATTCGATCCAATTCGAATCGACAAATTCTCTTGGATAAAAACCGATCTAGAATTGGTCGAATCAGTTCTTGAAAAACCCTGAAAAACAAAAAAGCACAAAATAAGAGCCTAGGTCGGATTCCAATCAATCTAGCCTCTTTCGAGTCAAACTCAACCCTAAAATGGGCCGAGAAAGACTGCCGCGGCTTTTTCCCCACCCAATACCAGGTTCATTAGACCCAATAATTGGATATGCATATTGGGTCCACCCAATATGAGAGGATTCAGTGACTTAAGACACCAAATTCTAAGCTTACTAGATACAATGGACATCGTAAAACCCATCAGGTGGGAAAGACACCGCGGCGGTGCCACCAAATTCAATCTATTCCGATAGGAGATTGACTTGGATCGGGTCTCCTAGCCAAAATTGGATTGACAGTGCCATAAGTCTGTTGTGACCTACATGGGCCATGGATGTGTGTGGACTTTAAGACGCCAAGTCTTTAAGAGTGGTAAATTGTGACACAATCTAAGAATATATTAAAAGATTAAAGCAATGCGCTACCAACAACATTAACCATTTTTTTAATGTTGAGTTGAAAAAAAACTCAAGAGTTGAAGTGTGCTTGGAGTAATCTCAAGATGGGTGACCTCCTGAGAAAATTACAGGTTCATTAGACCCAATAATTGGATATGCATATTGGGTCCACCCAATATGAGAGGATTCAGTGACTTAAGACACCAAATTCTAAGCTTACTAGATACAATGGACATCGTAAAACCCATCAGGTGGGAAAGACACCGCGGCGGTGCCACCAAATTCAATCTATTCCGATAGGAGATTGACTTGGATCGGGTCTCCTAGCCAAAATTGGATTGACAGTGCCATAAGTCTGTTGTGACCTACATGGGCCATGGATGTGTGTGGACTTTAAGACGCCAAGTCTTTAAGAGTGGTAAATTGTGACACAATCTAAGAATATATTAAAAGATTAAAGCAATGCGCTACCAACAACATTAACCATTTTTTTAATGTTGAGTTGAAAAAAAACTCAAGAGTTGAAGTGTGCTTGGAGTCATCTCAAGATGGGTGACCTCCTGAGAAAATTACTAATTAGTAATTATTAGCACAGTTGTTAGATTAGTCAATTGATAGTCATTATAGAGGAGTTGGTACAGTATTTATAGATGAAAATTGAGGTAAGATTTCTTATATACTTTGCTGATAAAGTCAACTCTCGTAAGCAAAAGATGTCTATGCAGTTTTTTAAGAGTAAATGGTGGTACCCTCATTAGCGTTACTGGCACAAATTATTCATATGCTGAACTAAATCCTTCCAAGACATTATGTATTAACTCATTTAACAGAATAGGTTGTCCGATAGCTACCAAAATGTCAGAGATTCTTTGATCTTTGCAAACAACCTATAAAAGATGGTTTCCCTGTTGTATTTATCCTCACTCGAGTGTGTAATTTCAGAGCTCTGGTTTGAGCATGAGAGGTAAATCTGATAGTTAACACATCCCACACTTCTTTTGATGTCTTTAGTCTGGCAATCATAGGAAATAATTAAATCTATAAGAGAAGATAAAACCTAACTTACGGTAGTTGATCTCTGCAAGACTGCAACACAGAATATGCATTCTAAATTTCGAACTTCAACTATTGATCCTCCTTCCTCTTCTTGAATCAATATTGGTGGACTCATCTCAGATCCTTGAATCTATAAGACTGCAGGTCTAGACACTAAAAACAGAATAAATTGTCTTGCCCACATCAAATAGTTTTCTCTAGTAAGTTTGAGAGGAATAAAATGTGAGATATTCGTAGGTAAAAAAATTTGAGTTGAATTTGTGACTAAAAATTGAGAAGACTTCACCGAGGCCTTGAAAAACAAGGCAAGTTTGAGAATGTGTGGTGCTATGATACCAAGTTTCAGACTGTGCAGCAAAAACCTACAAGAAGAAAACCAAGAAGGGAGCAGAGCTCTGTTGCTAGAGGTGCTCGCCTCAGCCCACCTAGATGTTGAGGCAAGGCGAGGTGGCTGACAACGGTCTCACATCACCCAAAAATCCCCGAGGCATTCACCTCCGGCACCTAAGCGACCCAAACGGGGTGAGGTGCCCACCTTATCAAGATCTGAATCCGGTAAGAACCGGATATGAATTACTTAAACCCCCCATCCCACCCTCGGCCCCCCAACATCCCAAGAACCGCCCCACGAGGCTCCTGGCACCTGCGCTTCCTCCTGAAACTACCGGATCCCTTGCCAAACCCCGCTGGAGATGCCCCTGCTGCCATCTGCAGGACGCCACTGCAGCCGCTGTCTCCTCCAGCTCCTTACAACGCCGCCATCTCCTCTTTCTTGGTGCACACATAGGACCAACGAGGGCGAGTGTTTAGAGCTTTTATTTTTTTAATTTTTCTTCACATCTTCTATTGTTATTCTTTTCTAAATATTTTGTATACTTCGTAGTGTCGGTTTTAAGGTTCTTCACACAAGGATCGCGGGATCAGGATCGGACCCTGGATCGGTAGGGTCCGATCCAGACCGATCTCCCGGGAGACAGACTGATCCAGAATTGGTGTGGATCATTTTTATTTTTTTTTGCTTTCTGAAAAAATATGTAAAAATCGCCAAAAAAATCAAAAAAATACATAGAACTCAGAAAAATGTGAAAAAAAATGTAGGGAAGAAGAACATTAAGAGATTGTTCAACCTTGGACATTTCAACTTTTAAGACAACTTTAACATTTAACATTGTTAACAAAGATATATCATACATCAAATAAAACACAAATTTGTATCATACAATCAATCATACCCAATCACACAATAGTACAATACATGTTCTTCATAACACTCGTATTACATTGCGTTAAATAAATAAACAAATACATATGCCATCACCACCAACTATGGTAATGTCCTGAATAGGATGGATCTGGATCTTTGTCCTGATCATCCTGATTGTCTTGAAATCTCCATTGATTTGGGTCAGTCATAATTGGCCCGTATCCATAGGAAAATAAAGGTTAGGTCATGTCGCTAAACTCATAAACTCCATGATCAGTCGGAGGTGGAGCTGTAAAAGATGGTGGATAGCAAGGCTCAGTGTCTAAGGCGGGCTTTGAATAGGAAGATGCGAACTCGTCAAAAACATTCATCATCGTCCAACGTCCGCTGCCCCTGCCACTCGAACATGAGTGTCTTTTGCCACTTAAATCATATGGACCTGCTCCACTCGTGCGTGCACTACTAGTAGAGCCACCCTCACCTGAGGTGCCGCCTCCACCTATGCAGCCACCCCCATCTCCATCTCCACCCCCTGTACGTTGTTGTTGTGTGGGTGGGACAAATTCTTCTTCATCGTCATCTGATGAAGGTGGCTGAGTGGTCTCAGTGTCAAGGAGATGATGTCGCCGTTTGATACATGTCTTCTTCCTCTTCAATGTAAGATCTCCTTAACTACTTTGCTATGAAGGTAAGCAAACTTTCTTTAAAGTCCTGAATAATCCACTATTCTTCTTGGTGGTGCTGCCATAGTTGTCAAGGTGCCCGCCTAGGCGGCGCTAGGCGCCGCCTAGGCGGCAAGGCGCCTTTCCCAGGGCGCCTTGTCTGGGGCCAAAAAGGCGCCCAAGGCGCCCGCCAAGGCGCCCAAGGCGTCAACCTAGGCGCCCAAGTAAGGCGCCTTGGGTATTTTTACATCATTAAAAAAAGTTTTTGAGGAGTTTTTCTCCCTTGATACCCCTCACAAGGGACACTTATTTAATGATAATTTCAATATATTAATATATTGTATTACCACTTATACTATCGTACATATTTAAGATTTATGATTATAAACATATATTATATACTTAATTAAGTTCTTTTTCAACTCTTTCCTCTCTCTCTCTTTGTCTCACTTATACTATTACATACTTTTTTGGGTTCGGGGGGCTTCGCCCCCCTGACAACCCCGAGGCGGGGCGCCGCCCCCGACCCCCGCGACCTGACCGCGCAGATCGATCCGCGACTACTCTGCGCTCCCCCCATTTAATAATATTATAATAATATTTTACCATCACTTATACTATTGCACATATATAAATTTTATAATCATAAATAAGTTATATACTTAAATTTTATAAAAATTTATTTAATTTTCTTCTCTTTCACACACACATCATATTTACCTACGTGCATTGATAAAACACTCATATTCAATTATAACATAACAAATATAATTATATTTATGTTTTGTTTATATATAACAACCTCCCGACTCCGCCTTCCTTGAATACCGCCTTGACCGCCTAGGCGACGCCTAAGCGGCCGCCTTGTCGCCTAAGCGGAATCGGTACCCTTCAACGCCTTGGGCGCCTTGTCGCCTTGACAACTATGGGTGCTGCTGGTAGATGGACCCGCAACTGGAATCCGAGCTGGAACTATAGCGGCGGGGGGGGAGCTGGATGTCTCTCTGGAGAAGCTGTAGCCCGGGGTGGATCAGGAAGTGGAGCTGTGCACGGAACTTGACTTTCTTGACCTTCCTGCGTGTCTTCATCCTCACCAACGACGCTGTCAAGCTCTTCTTCGGCCCATGATCTGTCATTCGGGTCGAACTCTAGCTCTCCCTCAGCGTCCTTGTCTTCCACCCATGCTGCAAGTGGATGTTCTTCTTGGAATAGATACTCCAAGTCCACATCCCCCTGGGACAAGCCCTGAGTAGCTTGGGCTTGGGCTCTTTCTTAGTATAATCCACTTGCAAACTATGCAAATCTTTGCTCGGATGTCTTTTGCCTATCTTTGATATTCTTGATCCTCAGCCTCATATTGTAATGGCAATAGACAAGCTTCTCCAATCTTTCTGTCTTCAACCTATTTTTCTCTTCGTGTGAATAAGGTTGAAGATACTCCAATTTCTCTCACACTAGGATGAGGAAGTGCTCTGACTTAGCACCCGAATTGCAACAAATGCAAGTGGATTCCATCCAATTCTGTTGGTCACCATAATCCACCACTCAGCTGTAATTGTAAAGAAGACAATTACATACATCAGTAACTGATTTAAAAATTTCAGGTAAGCAAAAAGACTTTAATTCGGGTAAGCAAATTGCTAAGGGACCCTATCATGCGAGTACTGCAAATCAGGATCCCCGTACACCCCAATCTTGTGCCTGTATGAAGTCATTTGAAAATCCAAAATAAATCTGTTAACTTCTCTTCTTGAGATAAAGTTCTAAGTTTAATAGATATTAAACGTATTACTTACTTCAATCTCAGCGCAAGTTCTGTCTTCTTGAGTCTTACAGAGCCGCTTAATTACAGATAGTGTGCCTGATAATACCTCACCATCATTGCATACTTGGCCACCCTACTATATCCTCGAGTTCAGGAAGTACCCTGTAATGGCATTAATACTCCATTAGTATAAAGACAGTGGGGGTAATACACAGAATATAAGTTGTAATACAAACAAATTACGCTACTAAAGTATACCTGCAGCATGAATGTCGTGGTGTAGGGTTTTGTCCCATCTGTTGTCAATCACTTTCCAACACTTTTTGTAACCCTTGGGATGCTTCTCTTTAATCTTCAACTTAACTTTATCCATAGCAACATACAGGTACCACATCTGATTTTTATCATTTGAATCTACCAACCTAAGTACCTGTACCAAAGGCTCTATGACAGACAAGTATTGTACCTTCTCCCACCACCTGTTGTCTTCTATCAGCTGCTCCATCTTTAGCAGTACCTCATACTGATCCAAAGAGCTCCTGTATGTATCTATGTACTCCTGATAAGCAGTGGAGAGGATGAACCTTTTCAAACTAGCCTTGTACCTATAAAGGCTCTCTGAAGCAATAAAATGGGTGGCAAATTTGGTGGGACCCGGTTTGATCAAATTATGACCATCGGTGTGCTGCCTCATGATATGTAAAAGTCATGGATGGACAGATAAATGAGGTGATCAGTTGTCATTGGTTGACCAAAGACTTGACATTAGGATCCCTACCAATGTCTTCCAACATCAAGTCAATAGAATATGCCGCACATGGCATCCAAAACAAGTGAGGTCGAGCCTCCAGGAGCTTATTTCCTGCAGCCTTATATGATGCCTCATTGTCTGTGACAAACTGCACAATGTTGGCTTCCCCTATCTCGTCCACCACAGTTTTCATCAACCCAAATAGGTAGTCCGCATTCTTCATCTGACCTGATGCATCAACAGACTTCAGGAATACGGTACCCTCAGAACAATACACAAGGAAGTTTATAAGTGACCTCCTTGTGATTCCAGTCCACCCATCGCACATTACAGTGCACCCTCTCTCCTTCCAGATGGTTTTGAATATATCTATCAATGAGGTCAACTCATCGACCTCCTCATCCAAGCATATCTCATATATGTACTTTAATGTGGGGTTTTCAACCCTGGCCCAGCCTCACCAATCGCATCAACCATAGTCTGGAAATATGGACTCGTGGTTGCATGTGCCGGGACACCTACAAATTCAAAAACAAGATAAGAAGAGATCGTTGTTAATAGAAATGTGTAACAACAACTTCATATCAACAATCAAATACTAACCACAACTTCATCAAAGATTTACCTGCATGTAGAAAGAACTTAACCATATGCTTCAGGGCTTTGTTCGCTGCCCCAGTCGAGGCCTTCACCTCTTTAAACGCTTGTTTTATACCCCTCTGACCTATGCCACTCTCCCTATACATGGTGGTGTCTCCCGTCGGCCGAACAAAATATGTACTCCGGAATTCAGGCTCTCGAACAGGGCGTGTGCCCGCCCCCACATCAGAACGTCTGGCAGCCGAACCTCCTGCTCCTCGTCTTCGTTCCTCTTCCTCATGGGCCTGAGCCCTACTCTCGTGTACAGCTTTCCTGACCTGAGCCTCTTCCTCATCTGATGAAGATAAAGAATCAACTTAGACCCTTTCATGTGCTGGTCCTTTCCCTTTCTTACTCTTTCCGGCCATAAGATCGGCATCTCTCCGACCTAGCAACTCGTCATGTAGCTCTTGTCTCTGACCAATTCTCACCTCCCTCTATGATGCCCTTCCAGTTAATAACCCCTCATCTCCTCCCAAAGCTCAACCGGTACTTTATCACACTTCTTTACATTGCCACCCATCCCGACTATATGTTGCTTTAGCCGATACACACCTCCATTCATATCTTTCTGGCACCACTTGCATCTAACTCTCTTCTTCTCTGAATTAAAGAGATGGCCATGTTGCCATCCAATGTCATGAAATTCTGCAAGGCCGGTGCTATGCTCCTCGTCCGACATCTTATCTACACCACGTAAAATCATACACAATATTAGGCCAATTAAATCCACCCCCAGTCCCTAGGCCCGGGTGCAATTCAACCCCCATTGGGGGGTGAAATAATCCCCCCAATGGGGGAATTAAAATTTAAACCCCCCTGCCCAAGGGGGGGTTTGTTTGAACAGTCACCCCTTCGGGGGTGACTATTCAACACCCCCGAAGGGGTGATTAGCACCCATTCAGGGGTGCAATTCAACCTCATTGGGGGGGTGAAATAATCCCCCCAATGGAGGAATTAAACCCCTGCACTGCAAGTCCTACAGTGCTAGGCCGGGGGAGGGGGAAGGGGAAGGAGGGCCTGGAGGCACCCCTACAGCCTTCAGAGGTGCCGAGGAGTGGGAAGGGGCAAGGGGAAGGAGGGATCGGAGGTCCCCCCCCTTACAAACCTATTGTAGGGGTGGATCGGCCCCTCACAAGCCTAGATCGGCCCTCACAGCCCTAGATCGCCGGTGATTCTTGCCCTAGATCTCCAAGGGGACTTAGGGGAAGGGGAGGAAGCAAGAAGAGGGCTTCTGAGGGGAGGATCGGTCTGATCTCCCCCAATTTGGGAGAGATCGTACCTTAAAATGGTCCGAAATCGATTCCGGGTCTTCCGGTTTTCCGGAGAATCGGTCCGGATCGACCGATTCCCGGATCGGTCCGGGATCGACCGATCCGGACGATTCCGACCGATCCAGCCGGGACTCCCGGCTGGATCGCTTGTTTGGTCCGGAATCGGATCGGTGACTACCGATCCGATTCGAGAATCGGCCAATCCCGATCCGGATCGACCGATTCTGCGAACCATGTCTTCACAGACCCTAGAGATCATTCTTCCAATGAACGCCCTGGAGGCTAGAGGTGAGCTTTTTTTCCTTCTAAGCACCTAGACTGCAGTCAAAAGCTGTTCTTACATGGCAATTTAATTTAGGTTATTTGCATTGCTCTTCCAAGAGTCTGGAACCAATTTATACGTGTACAACCGGTATTTTTCACCGCTCGTAGAGATCAGTTAGAGGTGAGTTTTTTTTTCTTTGCATTGCTCTTCCAAGAGTCTGGAACCAATTTATACGTGTACAACCGGTATTTTTCACCGCTCGTAGAGATCAGTTAGAGGTGAGTTTTTTTTCTTCTTCTAAACATCTTGCATTCATTTCAATTTTGACAAGTATTATTGTATATTTATTTCAGTTATTTATATTAAATATATGTATTATTAAAATAAATAAATTTAAATAATATATATCACCTCAAGTGCCCGCCCCATGCACCGGAGGCAAGGCAAGGGGTCCCTCGCCTCAGGCACATTGTGCCTCGGATAACCTAGGAGCAGAGAATGGTAGAGTAAGATCTGAAAATTATCCGGGTTGGAAAGTAATCGAAGCTAGGGCACAGCCCACCTTTTGTCTTGTATTATATATACTGTCTAGCTGAACCTTTTAGAGCGAAGGGTTACAACCAGTCAAAAGTTGGCAAAAAACATAAATGTACCAAGGCCCATTAACCAGGCCCATCGTACTACAATGCCCTGTGCAAAGGAAGCATGGCTTCTTCCATGCAACAATGTGTGATATCTAGAAAAAATCAACTTAAAAGATAAAATATGAATCATATGTTCAGTAAGAATCAACAAATATGTGACACTAGTTCACATACAACAGGCCCACACATCTAGCGCAAATGTCCAGTGAATTCACATATTCAGCAAGAATAAAAAAATGTGACATTAATTCGCTTACAACAAGCCCACACATCTAGCACAAATGTCCAGTGCATTCAAAAACAAGTTTACTCTCAAAGAGGGAACGTTAAAGAAAGAAAACCATAGTCGATATTTGTGCCATATTAAAAAAATAAAAAATAAAAACAATGACAGAATGGCAAATATTTATTATCTTAAAATAGATGTATTTCAAGTATTAAGTTATCCTAGATGTCACCTTGTGCGTGGGAAGAACATCTCCTTTGGTAGACTGAAACTCCAGGAGAGATTTCCCCATCAACCCTGTCTAAGACATAAAAAATAGGAATAAACAATTAACTGCTGGTGTAAACCATATGTAGCATGCACTTCATAATCATACCTGAGCATCTATACATTTGAGATTAGGAATAACAGACCCTCTCTTTTGCCTGGCAACAAGAGTGCTTGATGAAGATGAATTAACAGACATCAAGATCTCCGCTTCCTTAAGAGAGGCATGTGTGTTTGGAGCGAGAGGTTGTATAGAGGAGCAGACAATGGAATAGAAACCATTAGACACTGACAGATAATAGAAAGATAAATTTAATGAAAGCAAAAATATAAAGTTATTGGTAAGAAAAGAGGGCATTGCAGAGTTTGAGGATTGTTTAATCTTGTTCTAAGTTTGCCAACTTTAAATAATGTGTCTGTGTTCATAGGTGTTTTAAGTGATAGTGGACTTTCTCATAACCCGTATTTCATGCCCGTTGACCATGGTTTTAATCAAGTGTGGTCGTTCTTTAACATTGATGCACTGAACCCTTAACTTCTTTGTCTACTTGTTATATAGTTGAAGTAGTCCCACATTACAAGAAAGCAAAAGAAAGACATTGTTTTTGCTCTTCTGTTACTAATATAACATAGCTCTTACCTTTTTACCCTGTCTGGTAAGATATCACCAGCAGACTAGTTTTAGCTGAAAGCGTGGTGTTCCATGGAAGATGCTCTTCCCTGCCAAATTAAAAATTAGACTACCAGGTTGAGGATCATGCTGCAAAATGGAGGTTCATCCTGATATCCACCAAAGAAAATCATCTGACTTCTTTAAAAAAAATTGCCATATACTGGCAACCCAAATTATAGTCCTCCAACATTTTACTTTTGAGAAGAGAAGTGTTGTTGGCACCAAAAAAATTCACAAAAAAGTAGGATCAATTAAAAAATCAAACGAGGAAGGACACACAAAAAAGAGGAGAGAATGAAAGGTTGATCCCATTCAAGCTCTATTCCACGTAGGAGGCTAGTCCTAAACAAATTAGGATTGGAGTCCTAAAAGCCAAGATGCCAAGTCTTGATTAAGATTTCAGGTATCATCGCAAGATGGGGGTCACAATTCCACCCCAAAAAAACCTGATCTCAGAGGGGATCTGCTGATGAAAAACAACAAATATAAAACCTTTGATCAGGGACAGAGGCAGCATATGAACCAAGATGCTCAGATCAGGATCCACTTAAAACTCTTAAATTTTCAGAGTTTCACAAGGGCAAATGGACAAACAGTGGTATAACCAGTGTGCCTCCTAAGGTTGGTCATTGTCATGCACAAATAGGGGATCCCAAAACCCGTGTTGAAGCAAATGAATTCAACCAGGAAAGCTTGGAATCATGCAGTATAAATCACAACATTTATATATATTCAGCTGATGAAGCATGGAAAGGGAACCTCAAAACCACATAACTGACAGCTAGCCTACCATAGGGGAAGCTGGTATAATCAATGAGAGATGAAGAAGAAGAGAAGCATACTGTTAGTCAGGGACCAGAAAAAAAAGGTGGGGTATACTCAACAAAAGAAATCAAGAATCTGAATACAAATACTAAGAAAAACGTCCAGCCCAACACCTGAGGATCAAAAAGATGGCATACTGTCAGATGTATAATGCTATATTTGGTCCAATTGATGATACCACATCTAAAGAAGATATGTTCAATGTCTTCATTCCTAGAACTGCAGAAAATACAATCCTTGGACATGTCAGCCAGTCAGAGAAAATCTGCCTCAAATGACTTCTTGTGGGTAGCCAATCTCTACAAATCTTCCATTGGAACAACCGAATCTTGAAAGAAGGGTAAGATTTCCAAACATCACCATGTTAAATAACTAAAATTCCCCCTTCAGAAAACTTCTCGATAGCCGATTTAACAGTGAAAGCTCTATTTTTACTAAGTATCCAAACAATTTTATACTCCAAATCTACTTCGCATCCCAGATCTTCCAAAATGGACATCTCAGAAAGCTCTGCGATTTTCATCTCCATAAGGGCCATCGATTGCAGAATTGGCCGATCCGGATCGGGATCAGCCGATTCTTGGATCGGATTGGTATCCGCCGATCCGATTCTGGCTGAAACTGCCGATCCGGCCCGGATTTCCGGCCGGATCGGTAGGAATTGTTGGAATCGGTCGATCCTCAACCGATACAGTTGGATCAATCCTGGAATCAGTTGATCCTGACCGATTCCCCAGAACCCAAAAAGGTCATGAATCGGATCGATTCAGAACTTGATTCCGGACCATTTTCCGGTCCGATCCCCCTAATAAGGGAGAGATCGGACTGATTTCCCCTTCCCACCCCTCATTCTCGCTTCCCCCCTCCCCTTCATCGTCTAAGACTCCCCCCTAGACCCCTCCTCCCGACGATCCACCTTAAGCAACAGTGATCCAAACATTTGGAGCGACCGATTCCCCCCTAAACAGGTAAATTGGGGGGGGGGGGGGGCCCTTCGATCCCTTCTTCCCCCTCCCCCTTATCACCATAAAAAAATATCTCCCCACAAGGGGCGCTGCCCCCTTGACTTCCATGACCTGACCGCACAGGTCAATCCGCACCTACTCTGCGCCCCGTTTATAAAAGTGTAAACATATTAATATATTTCACTATCACTTATACTATCACGTATATAGAATATTCATAATCATAAATATATGTTATATACTTAAATTTTATAAAGATCTATTTTAACTCTTTTCTCTTTATTATATAATTTGCACTTATATGACAATGTCTCGAAATGAATTTACTTTGTATGACATTGTTTGGTAGAATGTCATTCACATTGTTTTTCATTTTTTTAAAATTTTTATTTATTCCTATAATTTTCCTGATTTTTTATAATGTTTTGAGAATTTTTATGATTTTAAAAAATAAAGTTTTTGACCGATCCCGCGATCCTTGATAAGGGCCCTTCTACAAGGTAAACACCACTGACATCCAGGGACCCAATCCTGGCTCAGCCTAATGTTGGCGTTAATTTTTGCAAAAAAAAAAGAGCAATTCAAGAAAAGAAGGGACTAGACCAAAATCAGATTGGTCCGGCCCTCAATTGGGTCAAATCAAGCCCTTGACAGGCCCAATAGCGCAAATCCTAATTGGATTAATCCTTATTTCAATTTAAACAAGTGACCATCTAGCCTTATTTGAAGCCCACCTGCGCACAGCCCATGGAAGGAGAGAATTGGACTGCAGTCAAGACCAATTGGCCCAGTCAACAACAGGCCCAACCAGCCTGTCCAACTCAGCCGCCACCTCAGCAGGTCCCACCGCCCTATCCACCTCAGCTGCCACCTCATCTTTAACCCATAAATGGCATGGGGAAAGCCAAAGGACAAGTCAACATGGAAGAGCTCAAAGGGTTGGTCGAAAACTTAACAATCTAGAAGAAATCAAGCAATTAAACCAATTAAAATAGCTTGAGGGAAGCCAACAGCCCTCTGAGCATTGATTTCCAACTGACCCTTGGCTCTCCCCCACCTCCTAAAAGAAGAGAAGGTCACGCAAAGGTCATCCCATCTGCTGGAGATGTCGCCAGGCTGCTGGAATACAGCTCATCTGCACACCTGTTCCAAGCCTGCCCGTGGCCAGAAGAAGGGAAGAAGATCACCAGTTGGAGACACCGACAGGCTGTTGCACCAACTACTGGCCCTCCTGCGCACCTGCCTACCAGCCACCTGCAGCCGAAGAAAAGAAGAAGAGGGAGGAGAAGGAGAAGAAACAGAAGGAGGAGCACCTCCCCCCCTGTGGCCTTGCTTGGGACAGATTGGCCCATCTTCTTCATCCGATGCCAAGAGAAAGATAAGAACAGGTGGGGAAAACATATATATATTAACTATGTAGTCCTCTAAGGACACCTCTCCCTCACCTCTTTCAAATTCTCTTCTCGACCCCTCTAACGGTCTAAGCCAGCCTTCATCAACATCGGCAGCCCAATGACCCTCAAAACCTGGCTGACCCATGCCCAATTTGCCAAGAATTCCCTCTGTTCAACCCCCTTCTAACAGCTCCTATGCGGTCCTTAAAACCCCCTTAAGCAAATCCTGTTTCGGCCCATTGTGCAGTCTCCTCGAACAGGTCATATAACCTCTTATTCTGCCATCAATTCAGTTCACCTAGAAGCACCTAAACATGCCCTCTTCAGACCCCCCCATAAACCGGACAAAAGCCCCTCCGTTTGGCCCCTGTTCAGTCCACCTGAAACACCTTTAAACAGGTCCTCACTTAGCCTCTTTCTGGCCTACCAGGAAGGCCCACGCCAGGTCCCTATCCAGCCTCCTAAACAGGTCATCTCGACCCATATCTGGACCCCAAAACAAGTCACTTCCTGCCCCTTGCGCAGCCCCCAATCCGGTCTCCAAACAGACCCCAATCAGGTCTATCCAGAACCCCTTAAAACAGGTCCTGTTTCAGTCTCTATTGGCTCCCTCAACAGCCCCTTTGCAGCTCACCAACAAAGCCCCTTGAGCAGGCCCCTTTGCGGCCAGAACTTTGCCCCCTTGTAGCCAAGCCAAACAGCCCACAAATAGGTCATGTTTGCCCCTTTCAAATAAAAAAAAACTAAAGCCCCATTGACAGTTCCCTCTGCGGCCTTCAAAGAGGACAGCAGCCCCATTAGAAGCTTCAAAAAAAAAAAAAAAAAACCAATGCAGCGTGGCTCCACAAAGTGCAGAAACCTGCCATTTTCCACATTGGTGGGTAGGGGTGATGTCCTGGACCCTTTCAAAATCCGTACAACAGGCCGATTATTTGTCCGAGCAGGCCCTTACCTTACCACCAAGACGGTTGGAGAGACAAAAAAGTATCAAAGTCCAGCAGGCCACACCAGCTCAAGAAGATCAAGACACCGGCCTAAACGGCCTCTAAACGAAAAAAATAACAAAATAACAAAAACAAAAAATGCGAAAAGCTAAATTAAAAAAAGAAGTGAAACACTCTTTCACGGATACTCCATCTTTTAGACGGCTCCCCTAGATACACCCCGGAATGTTGATCCGGATGACGATGTGGGCACACTCCCGTAGCTAGCAATCCTTCCCCCAATGTGACAAGCTAACACTTCATCTTGGATGGATAAACTCTATTAAGGTTGGAAAAGACTGGCATGTCGTCATAACGTCGAAATTTTCTCACATTTATAGAAAGTTTACATTGGGGGAAGAAATGCCAATTTTTTGTACCTCATGCTATCGTACTTCGACCAATGAAATGAAGTATCATTCAAGTGTCATCGCAATTGTATGAAATCGGGCGTCGATTGGTAGCCCAATGAACCGGATGGGGCACAAACTCAAGGTAATCAAGATTGACCCAGTTTGAGATAAAGACATAACCAAAAAAATGTATAAGAAATCAGATTATCATTAATTTAAAATTTCAGCTAAAATATGGTCGGTCTAATATAATTAAACCCCTTAAAACAAACAACAAATGAACCACACTCTACACAACTCCTAAAACCTTAGATAGAACATCAAAAATCTGTCCTTGCGTAAAAAAAAACAACAGAAAACAGATTCAAAATGAACTTAGAAAACTCAATCGAAACCTCTCTAAGTTCAATAGAGATCAAACTACAATCAAATGAATCTGCAAACACACATAAAAAACCAGACTTTAAACATCTGAAAATTCACTTTAAAGTTGCATAAACCTTATCTAATTAAACAATATGAATTTAAAACTAAACCAACAAAATCTTAACACTTAAAACACGTCAAGCCCAACCTGAAAAACAAAAACCAGATCGTTAAATAAATTTGAAATCTTAAAATTAAACTAATAAAATCAAATCCCACCATGTTTGAAACACCTCAAACTTCATTAAAACTAAAACCGAAGTCTTTTAAACCAATTAAAATCTAATTGAAACCTAATCAAATCCAACTAAAACACAAAATAAATAAGAAATGACAAACCAAACAAAACAAAAAAAATTCAAACTAAAAGCTTCTTCAATGTCAGTTAATCAATCTTAAGTTGCCAGTTCGTGCCCCATTGAGCCCGAAAGGCCGTTGTCCCCTTATTGAATATCATGTCTTGGATGTGCACGTGCTCTCCAAATCAAGTTGCTACAACGGCTAATCAAGGATGTTTGAACCATTACTCGATGTAAGATAACGCCAAATATTCTCACCGTCCAGTGAAGAGAAGTCAAAAATCAAAATTTTCAAAGAACTTGAATCTCGGTTCTAGGTTCTAATACTTTTAAAATACCACTGGACTAACTAATATTTTCATAGGATATCACCTATTTTCCTAAATAAGTTCGACACATTTATATTTCTCCAAAATTTAAAACCTTTTTCAAATCAAAACAAAAAAACGAGGTTCTCACACCTAAAAAGCCAGAGGAATAAGACATTCAAGGAGTAGTGACCAATTCATTTATCCTTCCAAAACAAGGTCTGTGAACCATTGCCCACCACAACATTACATGAAGAGTCAAACAAGTCACAATTACACAAAATAAGTTCAGGACATTCATATTTCTCCAAAATTTAAAACGCTTTTCAAATCAAAACAAAAAAGCGAGGTTCTCACACCTAAAAAGCTAAAGGAATAAGACATCCAAGGAGTAGTGACCTTTTCATTTATCCTTCCAAAACAAGGTCTGTGTACCATTGCCCACCGCAACATTACATGAAGAGTCAAACAAGTCACAATTACACAAAATACCTGACCATAATTGAGAAACCTGATTCCTGAAATCACACACCCACATACCTTCTGCACCCATCCCATACTTGGAAACAACTACCTTAGCCCACAATGCATGTCTCTCAGTATTTAGTTTCCATAACCACTTAGTGAGAAGAGCATTGTTAAGAGTCTAGCAGGATCACCATGAGCAACAACAGTAATGCAAGCATCAAGAGGGGCCATCGGCTACATCTCCATATGTGCACAACAAGTACGGCAAAGAGGAAGGAGCAATGGTGGTTAAAGGATCTCTCAAGGGTCTCAGAACCTCATAGTTGGTGTGACAACAACTATTCTCTATGTTATCGGAGATAGTTGCCTCAGTCACTTTCGATAACAAGGCTAGGCGAGACCTCGTTGCCTCGATCGCACTGCCTCTTCCACCTAGGTAGACGAGGCAACTCATGTCGACCACCTTGCCCACCTCAAGACTCAAATCCAGACGATATGGGCCTAGATCGGCAACGTAAGCCTCTTGATGGGCTTCTTTCTCCCCTACTCCAGCCTTTTGTTCTCCCTCAACCGCTTGACAATACAACAATCTTCGCCCCCCTCTGCAGGAGCCCTAGCTGAAGAGCTGCCGCCACTAGTCACTATCAAAGAAGCGACATTCGTCGGAGAAGCCAGAAGTCACCGGAAGCGGAGAAACTATTTTTGGTGAGTTTTTTCATTTGTTTCTATTTTTCTTTGAGTTTTCATCTTTGTTATAATACATTTTCCTTATTAAAACAATTGATTTGTTCATCTTTGGCAGAGTTTGTCAGAGAAGCCATTTTCGCCAGAGAACATATGTTTTTCTATTTTTTTTTTGTTTATTTTCTTTGTTCTTCCAACTTTCATACTTGTTCTACTAAAATGTTGTTATTAAAATAACATATTTATTCTTTTTCGTCAATGTTTGTCAAAGAAGTCATTTTTTGTAAGTTTTTAAATTTTTATTTTTCATTTATTTTCAATTTTTCTTCCTTGAAATATTCTTATCTTAATACATTGTCCTTATTTTTGTTTTTTCATATCCTACAATTTTTTTTCAATTTTAGATAACAACCATATGCATTAAGAAAAACTATCCACGGTTGCCTCGGGCGCCTAGGCCAAAGTGAGACCCCCTCGCCTCAAGCATCCCGTGCCTCAGACAACATAGCCTATTCTTATAGGTCGATGACCTATAAATCATCAGTGGAGAGTCTTAATGGATAGGGACTCTCCAACAAGTTTTGCATAAGAGGAAACACACAAAACCTCCTGGCTTTCAGGACTTTCATAGCTAAGAGAGGAGGAGTACCCACTCAAAGCCAGCATCGTGAGAGCATCTCCCACTGGAGTAGGCCACCATCGCCTATTTTTTAGGTCTCTTCGGTGGCAGTTCCTTTGACTTGATTGGCAAGCGATCATGACATATTTCTTATGCATCTTCGTGAACAATTAATGTTTCGAGAGTGGCTTCCTGATTCATAGGGAGCCACGATCAATATTCCCTTTCATTTGCTAACTCCGATAGTTCCTATTTTGTAGGAGGGGGCTAGGGAATGCTAGCTGCCATCGTAGCCCTCAAAAATAGCAAGGGAATAGGACTGGGATGCTCAATGATGGACAAATAATATTAGATTCTCTCACAAAAATACTTATCCATGATGAACCTCTCTAATGGTGTTAGGATCTCTAACTGGTCCATCCTATTATGCAAATCAGGCACGTACATTACATATTCCGGGGATGTAATGAATCTCGCTCGTACATGTCTGTGCATATGTAAACTCTCTAGGACAATGAAATTTGTGACAAACCATATAGGACTGAGCCTAATAAGATCACATCCCTCTGTATATTGTCCCATTATATGTAGCAATCAAGGATGTAAATAAATAAATGACATGATAACCTAAGTCAGGCTGACAAGAGTGGACACTAAGGGCTCCTTACCAATATCCTCAACATAAGATCTATAGAGTACGCTGCACAATAACCCAAAATAGATGTTGCCTCTTCTCCATCAACTTCTTACCTGTTGTCTTGTAGAAGGACTCATTATTTATCACAATTTGCACAACATTCTTCTCCCCAATATCTTCCACAATAGTATCCATCAAAGAAAATATGTAGTTAGTATTTTTAATCTTACCAGAAGCATCTACTGACTACAAAAATGTGGTGTTCAGTGTCCTATGAACAGTAAATCAAAAAATTAATCATGAACCTTTTTGTAATATCAGTCTATCCATCATATCGTTTATCAATGTGCACCCCCTCTCCTTCCATACCAACTTGAAGCCATCTAACTTCAACTCCTCTACCCCCTTCTCTAAGCAGGCTCCATGTATATATTGGTTGTTGGGGACTTTTTGCCCCACTCTAGCCCCAACTATAGTATCCACCATGATCTGAAAGTAGGGATTGATGGATACATGTGCAGAGATACGTGCATAGAGCCATAAACATATATGTATAAAAGATAAATAAATTTGAAAAAAAAGTTAAAGAAAATAAATTAACATTATAAACTCCTTACCTAAATGTAAGAAAATTTGACAATATCTTACTACTCTCTTAGCAGTTGTGCCGGTTGCTTTGATGCATTTGAATGCTTGCTTTAATGTCCCTAAAAAGTACTATGTTTTCTAAAGTAATAGGGCTCATCCACTAGTGATGCGGTGGCCCGAAGTGTAAAATGTGAATAATGATACACCATAAATGTCCCCTATCGTACTCTCACACTCTTCTAGGTGGGGGTTGGTTGGATTGTGAACAATAAAATGGAACATCCCCAGTTCTAGAATCTCTGCTCCCTTCCTCCTCTCCTCCTCATCTCTCTATGCATACTTACTTGCATGCCTCACTTTCCTCAACTCAGAGTTTATGAAAAACTCATCCTCCTCATCCTTAGGTATAGACCTAGATTTTGTTCCCTTCTCTTTGTGGGTTTCTTCTTCCAATGAACTCGTCATGAAACTCATTCCTCTGTTCAATCCAAATCTCCCTCAATGAGGCTCTTTCTCTAAGGTAAACTCTCATAACCTCGTTGCTCTCCTTAGGCACTTTGTCACATTTTTTCACATTGCCACCCAACCCAACTATGTATTGTTTCAATCGAAACGCTCCTCCATTCATTAGCTTCCCACACCATTTGCACTACACCCTCTTTTTCATTGCACCTTGTTCTCAATGGAGCAAAGAAAAATTCAATGTAAATATTGCGATAAAATTATTTATGGTAAACTTATTGGTTGAAACATTAATGTTGCAGGTACAAAAGGGGATGTGGCACTTTGCATACGGTCTTCACCCGAGAAAGCACATCAGCTTCGGGTTGCGAAAAAAATTAGTTAATATTCAGTCTTATTCATACAAAACAAAGAAATAAGCTAACACCAAAGAGACTTAAGCAATTGGTCTATTGTCACTATAATATGAGATTGACATTGAAGCATTTGCAGAAGATGAGAGACTATCAGAAGGAGGAACAAAGGTGGAGAGAAAAAGTAAGTGGAAGACAAAGTAAGGTGGCGACAATATACGAATCATAGATCGATTTGGAGGAGAGATTCCACGAGTAAAATCTTTTGCAAGCTTGGGTCAATGATCAAGAAGGAATAGTCAAACCAAAGTTCAATCTAGAAGATCAAGAATGAACTCAATGAGAACTTGACAATGTTTCCTCTATCCAAAGTATTCTGGATCTCTCCTTCAGCAAAAATAGACAGAAGACTCAAAAATCTTCTAACCAAGGTAAATAATCAAAATGTAAAGATAAATAAGTTTTAATGGACCTCCTTAACATTGCAAATACTAAAACAATCATCAAGAATCGAGAAGACACATCGGAATTGAAAATCCAAGTGTAATATTAGACATCAGAGGATTCTTCTTCAAAAAGTAGTGACGATGGAACATAGAATGAAGAATACAAAGGCACCACCACCGGCACCCCTTCTTGTAGAAGGAGAACAACTCTAGAGACGTACCCTATGCACACTTCACAAAAGAAGAGTATTACATGCATACGGCGCAAGACGCTGACCATGGTGCGAGACAACAACATGAAGGTGGAGAAGCTGGACACATACAATATTGTGAGGGGTCCACACTACGACTATGGACACTCCACGTATGAATTTAAATCATCTCATGATTCTTAGTAACTACGTATCACCAAAAAAGATATGAAATAATCTAACCATCATATGGAACTTCATCGGATAGTTATATGCAATCTACGTATAATAGTTACAGTGGATTCTTTATATCTTATCTTATGATAATTATACGAAGTAGTGATGAGCATAATCAATATGTATACATGTTTAACATCTCGTATTCTTTTCAAATGTCACGGAGAGAGTACATACGATAGATAGAACAACAATACAATATAACATTCGAATGAATGATGAATGAAATATTTTTATAGTCATATTCTCCGAATTTTCAGAATTTTTGAATATTTTTCCTATTTTTCTAGTAATTTATATTTTTTAAAATATTTTAAAAAAAATAATGTTTCTGATGGAACATCTGAGCATTGTGTTTCAGTTATTATTTACAAATTCATTATTTACAAAGTTTTTAATGTTCTTTTAAAGTCAGCCAAAATGAGTATTCGGTATCGTATAATATTGCTAGATGGGATGGTACAGCCTATTCCAAAACTCAAGCTTTCAAGACTGGCATTACCTAGATCTGTAAAGCGTTTGAGGAATAGTTACAGGATATGATAGAAAAATCATAAAAAATGAAATTATTACATCTCCCTTTGACTGTTCTACTTAAGAACGTTGTATACGGAACAAGAATGCTAGCATGGCATTTCATAAAAAAATGAAGCAAACCTTCGTGGGTAACCCAATTTTGGCTTAACCAGATTTTCCATTACCATTTATCCTTGCATATGATGCATCCACATTGACATGTAAGTTGTTTCGACGTAAAATGGAAGACCAATTATATAAGTCGTCAATTTAGGGTGTGTTTGGTAGGAATTTACAAACAGATTCCAATCATTAAAAATCTATAATGGGTCAAGTGTACAATCAAACGCATCAATATCTCATAGAAAAATCTCTTAAAAGTTTATAATAGGAGACAGCTTCGAGGGAAGGAGAAGAAGATTTTAGAGTAGAAAGACAATTTTGTCCTTAACTTTTACATTTATCACCATCCTTCTGTTAGAATTATCAAAGAATAATAAATAAGGGTGAATTAGACATTTGACAAAAAATCTCAAATATGTCCGGTTAACATGACAAACAAGATTTTAACGCTAATCCAACCTTTTGGCAATATTTTAAAATCGGTAGAGTGTCCAAGAAAAGATATGCACTAGCTTTCATCGAATCCATGCGGTAGGAATCCCTACCAAACGCGACCTTAGGTAACATTTCTTACGGTGACGTAACATTCACTTAAGAGAAGCGATGTGCTAGGTTTCATACGGGAGAGGCAAACTGCATTGATGCTAACATCTAATTGGCTGTTATCAGCCCAAGGCAGCCGAGTAACTCTGAGCTAGAAGAAATCTAAATAAAACCAAATTTGGGCGCCACGAAACCCGAAACTGTCGCACTGCATCTGTTTCTGTGGGCTTTTTGAAGGGTTAAGATCCGCGACGTCAAGCCAAGCAGCCCAAACATAGGGTCCGAGTGAAGGAAGAACACCGGGTTGGAATGGGGAGGGATGAAAAAGCAGCAACAGAAAGAAACCAGGCGACCGAGGGGGAAGGTAGCGGGATTGAAGCCGGATGATATTTACCTTCTCCATGTCTATCAGGGGCGCCATGAGGGAGACGAACTGCTCCACGGAGATGGCAGAGGACTTACTCTGAGCTTTACCCCCCTTCTCCATTGTTGGTACTCGCAGTCTACCCCCCCTGTCGGAAGCGCGCAGCTCCTGGTTTGCAAACACCCTTCCGCCGATCAATATTACAATATATCGCCCCGTCGAGCGGGCCGCCAGTGGAAGCGGCGTCTCCACTTCCCATGGTGGATATTTTAATTTCGATCACCCCATTAACTTTTGTTTAACGGTTTGAACCTCACGATCAAACAAATTTTATTCGGATAAACTTGGCTTCTCTTAAAAGTTCCCTCGATAATGTTTTTCGAGTAACAAGCTATAAATTCTTACTATTCAACGTCTACGCCTCATTCTTTCTTCTCTCTTAATTATAAGACACAGAATTAATCTACTTGCTGGGCAATAAGTTCGTTTAAATGGCGTTTCTCCTTTGATAATAATTATGGGCTGACATGTAATTTTTAGTTTTTTTTTGCTAGTGTTTAAAAGGATACTATATCATTTTTAATATTTTTAGATGATAGATTATTAATGTTAAAATAATTTATATAGGTGGACACTTATACCATAAGTTATGTTTCATTTGTATGACAAATTTCCAAGATGATATCAACAGCCAAACTTCTTGTGATGATCTGTATTAACAATAATTTTATATTTATTTAATATTACCACCAAATATACTACTAGTGTTTAAGAATATACTTCTGACACATAAAATTCACTTTTCTCATAGTTGATTAAAAAATAATCTTACATAGAAATTGGTCACGTGAGAAAAGTATAAATTCACTTGATTTGCAATGGTGAGTACAAAATGACGGTAGTTCGAAAGGAGCTACTATTACGAGGGTTCCGGAACCCTCGCCGGCGGTTCTCCGTCCGGCGGCCCCCTTCGGCAGACCTCGCCGGCGGTTCTTTCGTCCGACGGCCCTCACCTGCGGCGTCCCCCTTCGGAGGATCCGGAACCCTCGCCGGCGGTTCTCCGTCCGGCGGCCCCCTTCGGCAGACCCGGAACCCTCGCCGGCGGTTCTCCGTCCGGCGGGCCTCACTGCGCGGCGTCCCCGTCCGGCGGCCCCCTTCGGTAAATCCCTCGCCCGGGGTTTTTGTTCCCCTGTGCGGCGGTTGTCGCCGGCAGCGGTCTCCTCCCCGTCCGGCGGCCCTCTTCGGCAAATCCCCTTCGGCATCAACCTCGCCGGCGGTTCCTTGTCCGGCAGCCCTCACCGGCGGCGTCCCCCTTCGGCGGCTCCGATAGATCAAGGGTGTCCGGCAGCCTCCGGCGGCCTCTTCGAAACACTTGACGGTAGGCCTCCGGCACTTGAAGACTCGTTCCGCATTTTGTGGAGTAGTTTCAACTCAGTCGGTTTGAGGTCGTGTTAAGTTTGGGAGGGAGGAATGCTCCTCCCTCCCACTCTCCCTTTTCCAACACTTTGCCTAGAATTTATTTTAGGCATTTTGTACACTTTTGTTGTGTTGGATCTGTGGAGACCGGCTTACTTAAGTTTGTTCTGTTGTTTTTCTGCGTCGGTGTTGTTTGTAGTCCACAAACCGGGTTATGACTCAGACATTATCAGCTTTAGCGTTTTAGACGCTAAGTCTCTCCCGAGACCGTGGGTTTGGGCTTTCTCCACTCCCGTTTGGAGTGATATTCCGGTCTCGGTACAGTTTACAAACTCCCTTGTAGGAGTTCTTTCTTGTACCACCCGACCACGATTGCACCTGCGTGTGCTGGTCATCTCGTGGTGGTACAGTCTCTCCTTGGAAATTTTATTTTCCAAGATCACTTCCTTGATGACCCGGTCTAGCATCTTTGTTGGTTTATCTTTATCTATGTATGATCTTTAGTCTTGTTTATTGAATATGGTCCTGTTTTCTTCAAAAAAAAAGAGTACAAAATGACAACTTCCAGAGTATTCTTTTTTCCCACGTTCAATACGACCATTAATCCAAACACCACCTAAGAAACTCTATTTGGGGAAAGATTATAATCTCCAATGTTTCAATCAAATGGGCTTCTATGTAGGGATGTCACCGGGTCGGATACGGGTCGAATAATAGTATTATCCGTATTCGTATCCTATAAAAAAAGAAGTATCCACTTACTGTTCATTAACTATCGGTAATGGGTGTATCCGCGAACCGCATTGTAATATCCGCTTAAAAACGGTTTACGGTCGGTTAACGGTCAATTAACGAATATATAAGCATTACTAGAAGGTATTTAATATACACAAAAAAATGTTAGCTTCCTCCTAACATGTATACTTAAATATCGTAGTAAGATAATACAGAGATATCATGTATACTAGCACCATGAAGTAAATATTTGCCAAATAATATACCTTTGCAACAAAATTATAGAATGAACTTGACCTATGATCCAAAGTAACTAAGTAACATAGACGATTGCATACAATGACCCACGTCTGTCGAGTTCATGAGAATGTTTCAAGACGAGAGCGAGAGAGGGGTGACAGTGCTGCGGGTGAACCAGAGGAGAGAGAGAGTTGGGAGCCTCGCAGGCGCCACGCGGACGCGGACGTCGCTAGGCACAACAGTGCAGCCGAGGTCACACCGGCCACCCAAAACCAACAGGTCCATGACGTAGCCGTTGACCGCCACGTCAAGGTGAAGGTGCAATGATGCAACAGGTAGGGCGTCGGGCAAGGAAGAAAGAACAGGCAGAAGTTGAAAGGTCGGACTCGAAGATTCTCACAAATTAATTTTAGGGTTTTTGAGATTGACATATTTCTTGAACGTTAAATGCAGAAATATTTTCAACCGTTGGATCAAGTTTTACTTAACGGGTTCGGAAACGGTTTATCGGGTTCGGTTTATACTGTATCCGTGACCGTATCCGTTAAAAAGACGGATAATCGGTAAACGGCTAAGGATACCCTATTCGGAAATTTTTGATGATCCTTTAACCGTCCATTAAGTTAACGAACGGATCGGATAATCGGATAATCCACTACCATTGACATCCCTACTTCTATGTGCCCTTTATCTTCTATTTATTTTTTTATGCCTTATGAACTATAATAGAAGAGTAGTGACACAAAGTGCATGGAAGTATGATCACGGTATTCGAAGGACACCATGTGTGGCCCTTGCTTTCAAGAATGTTACAATATTATTTGTATGATAGAGCCTTCAAATGTCACCATGTTAGCACTCTTAATGGGTCGCTCAGATTTTATCAAAGTTCCGAAGAACGAAAAAAATACGTTTGCATTTGATAATTAAAAAAAAAAAACTCGTTTGAATGTAAATGTTACTTCATTTGAATTTAAGAAATTTCCCGAAAAAAAAGAAGAAGATTTTGGAGCACTTCCGGGGAGAGAGATCATCCCGTTCTTGCCTTAGCTTGATATTGACCCATTGATGCGCAAAAATATCATTTTTGGCTCATATAACAACAACTAGCTCAATATTTTAGCCATTTTTTTTTGTTCAGTAGAGTGAAAAAATATTAATGAGGTGTTTGGTTGCGTGATAATGAAAGTTTTTGTTTTAATTTTTAAAAATTGTAAGAAAACTGGTTAAAAAAGGTATTTGACAACTTTGACAATTTTATATTTTCAGAGTGATTTTCTTCTTAAACAAAAAAAGAGCGTCTCACCTCTTTCTTTCTTTTTTTGTGGTCCCCCACTTTGTTTGGTCATGATAGTAACTCTTTTTTTGTTTTCACATCCTTCCAAACATGATAATTTTATGTCATGAGTTGGTTCACTTTTTATTTTAATATATTTTTTTATCATGAAAGTGTACAAAAAATTATCATGCAACCAAACACCCCCTAAAGTATTATCATGTTCACCTTCTGCATGTTCTAAAAAAAAGTATTCAGAAATCACTTCTTTTGGCTTCTTAGCTCCTTTTCATTGAGAAGAATTTCTTCTTTTCGAACCCCCTTCGTTCTATAAATTAAGAGGCATATGAACCATATATAAACGTTGAAACTTTTGTTAGAATAATATGCTGAAGACTTACATGATGTTTGGTTGTACAGTAAATTTAGATAAATCATGATAAAAGATTATGTTAAAATAAAATATCGTAAAAACTATGTATAACCATTTTTAAGAAGATTTTTTTTTTGGAAAACATAGGTTTGTAATAGTTGCCAAACACCACTTTTAACAACTTTTGTTACAATAGCAAAGTTTTGTAACAAGAACTAAATTTGTCGCAGCCATACATCCCATTAGTGTGTTTGGTCGAGATTATGAAAGTAAAGTACACACTTACACATCTATCCCTATAATTTTTGAAATTGATATTGATATAAATCACAGCAAGATATTTGACTTTCAACATCAAATTGAAAATTTATGGTACAAAGAAGGAATATTTACCAGTAGATGGTTCCGATAATGACGTAATACAAAAAATTCCGAATGTAGAACCCGACAAGGGAAGATATATATAAGGTGTTGCACGAACGTGGATCTTGTGCCTGAACGAAAACAACAAGCTATAAAGGTTACATGGTACAGCCTTCTAAAACCAACAAGACAGAGCGTCGGACACCTCTAAACATCGTGGACAAGAACACAATGAAAAGAAATAAACGAGCAGGAGCAACAACTAGATAAAAGAGGATGAAGACACGAAACTGGTTGGCATCCACATCAAGGCTTCGTTCTCGGTTCATTGCTCAAGATCATGCAGAGCCCAGAGGTGGAACTATACCCGTCCTTAGAACTCGAGTCCGTTCTCGCGTGCGGCAGTGGCCAGAGCTTCTATCCGACCGTGATAGGGGTAACCACCTCTGTCGAAGGCAACACTTGTGATCCCCTTCTCCAGGCAGGATTTGGCAATGGCTTCACCCACCTTTCTTGCTACTTCCTGCTACCACAAACGGACTCTTCAGTGCATTGTATGCTAGTGGGAACACTATTGAATGCAATCGGCTGATTCAGCGGAAATGGCGTGGCGGGGCAAAAGGATCGGGGATTCAAGAATGCAATGGGCAAACTTTTATTCTCAGATTACGTGATGAAGATGTCTTTAGACTCTTTACACTTTACTGCAGCATGGAGAACCCATTCACCCAAGAAAAGATTGCAGTCTATCAGAGGATGCTGTGTCCTTCTAGTTCTAGATCTTGCATCATGCAGTACGGGAACCCTTGCCTCGGCATCTTAAGAACGCAATCCTGTTAGTTATTTTATAATACAGAAGAGGTATTTCTGGATGACCATCCTTATCATCCTCAGCTTAGCCAACCAAGTTATTAGAATTTAAAGATGCATGTAAGCAATGAAATGGACTCGATGGCAATGAACATACTTAGATTCACCGGAATTTGGCCCTCCACTTTGAGTCAGCAAAAAGACTAAAGAATCCGAGTGATGACTATAGCAATATCATAGCATGCTTTTCCTTTTAAGAACAAGAAAGATATGAAATTTAGAAGAGCATGCGTTGCATATTCCCTTGGAACACGGGGAGTGAGTGCAGAGGATTTCGGCTCAGCAACAGATGATGGAACAGAAGTCAAACCATTGAGAGAAAATCAATGACCATACTATAGAACAGGTGAAGGGCATCCTGACATGTTACCAACTGAAAGCAGGAAAAATTACAATGTGCACAAGAAGAATTATGAGCATTCTTTGAGAAATAAATGTTGCATTTGAAACTAAATAATTTGTTTGAGCGGAAATCAATCTTTTTTTGTGATTAGCTCGAAGACTGTTCATTTGAGAGTTTACAGTGGTGCGGCATTCTTCTCCTTGAACATCAGCGTGCACATGAAACCCAGTTATATTGATAAACGCACATGTTAGCCCCCCAAATAGGATCTTGGTACCAATTACCTCATGTTTTATCGTAAAAAAAACAGGTGAAGTGAAAAGTCAAAACAAGATTAGTGTAGAACAAAGGTCATGTCTATCTCCAAAAGTGCATAAACTTCCGGATCCTGTTTATATTATCTATCACACTTTACGTCAGTCAGTCACTTAACCATATTCTTCTTCACAGGGTCCATCCAATTGAAAATTGAAATTTTATAATGTAATATGTATGTTCGCCTTTGATAATTCTGGAATCCAAATTTTCCTACTCCATCTTGTTGTGACAATACATTAGGGGACACTGTTAGCAGAGTCCATAACCCAAGTGCCAAAAAGAGTGTCCATAACTCTTTAAAATTTCTTTCATCTGCTGCAAATCTGTTCAATTTGTATGGGGTGTCAAGTGACCCCTAAATGGACTTCACTATCTCTATCCATGGGCAAAATGATTACACAAGAGATCTATAATTCACTAATGCATTTAAGGATTGTAATTTAGTCTTAAGAAGATCAATCAAAACATGTTTACTGCTAACATGAGTATCAGACATCTCATGCAATACAGGTAGAAAATGAGACACCAATTATAATTCAAAGTTCAGAAAGAGAGATAAACAGTTAAATGCTTTGTAACCGAGATGATGCCTTTTAGCTCCAGACTGTCCATCAAAGTTATGCAAAATGGTTATTCTAGAAGAACTACAAATAAAATTTCCATCAAATCCAGGACTCACAAGTGGGGCTGTGAATGGGATTGCACTGCCAGTTTCATGCCCTGAAAAGGTGGTGAAGTCAAAAGCTAAAAAGGAGGTTCATCTTAAAAGAGTGAAAAATTAAATAAGAGGTTCTCTAGCATAACCCTCTCCCCTGTGTGATTACATATCACCGTAATTGTAAACACTCCAATTACATATCACCTAGAGTGCTTATTGTAAATATTTGACAAAAAATCTACTTCGCTCTACATGAGAAAGTACAATTATACCCTTTCATTTGCAATGTATACTTCTATCTAGTATCCATTGTATGGAGTAAAGGAATGGAAACATACTCCAAGTAATCTTCCAATGTCCACCATCTACAATGAAACTACCTTACAGCCTGGTTCGTAAAAATATTAAACACCTCTATCACTATTAATTATTAAATTGATACTGATATAGATCATCATAAGGTGTTTGACTATCAGTATCAAATTTAAAATTTGTAGTACAAACAAGGCATGAATTGTAATACAAGTGTTCACTTTAACAATTCTGTTATTGATCTCTATCCTTTAGAAATATCAATGTCAAAATTTATATCGTATCATTTTTAGTACTCTAACCAAACAGGCATTAGCTCTTACCTACTTATCAGATGATAAGCTTAAAACAGAACAACTCTCTGTCTCTCGTGTCCATTTCTCCAGGTGAGACTATAATAGATTAGTACAATCAAAATGAGTGACCACAACACAATTGGAGTTTATTATAAAGGATCACACACATATTGGCTTGAAGGGTCTGTTTACATTTCTACAGAAGGAGACAGCGTCTCCTATTGTCTTGGTTTTTTCCTCTTGTTCCGTGGAGTTGTTTGAACCAGGTTTTTCTCTTCCTTAAATCTGTGTAGCATCCTTTTCTGTGTCTCCTTGATAAGATGTGGATATATCTTCCTTGTATCTTTCCATTTTATTACAATGAATTGTGACCTCCTCAAAAAGTGGAGATTTGAAAATCGGGATCACACATATTAACTAAAGGTGTCAATATAAAGGATGAACCCGAATGTTCTTTAAGAAAAACATATTGAACATTAGCAGGAAAATAACCAAGCTAGGAACTTAATAAAAATTCAACACCTAAATACTATGCTATATTGCAAAGGAAAGATTTTTCCTGATTAGGCAGATAAGAAGGCACACAGCAAGGCACCAGATTTAGTGTGTAAATGAGTTGGAATACAGTACGGAAACAGCTGTTTTCGTTTCTCAAAGTTGGACATGGAAACAGCTGTTTTCATTTGCATCAAAGCTATGAAGATTACTGCTTAGGTGATGAGACAATCTTGACCCTGGTCAGATCCTGCTGAATCCCAAAAAGGATTTGAACACACAAGATTCAGATCTGGCCAAGACCAGCTAACAGGTTGTAAAATGGACCCTGACAGATAGCTAGAAAGGGAAGGGGGATATGCAAGCAAGTCTGCAGGTATCAGCTGCCTTTTTATCCAATGGCATTAGTACGGAGATTTGCCACCTTTAAAAGTGGAGGCTCGGAGAAGATACCTTCTTAGGTAGGAAGAGAAACAAGGAGCACAGTCTAATCATATCAGTGACCCAGCATTCTCACTTACGTAACTTGCAGTAATTATGACACAGACAAACTACTGCGAAGGATGCAAAGAAATAAGAGTTCTTGTATGATGGTCAGGGTCATGCCCAGTGCAGTGGATTGCCATGCAGCTGATCAAGGCAGATCAAGATCAGGTTGTTGGATCCCATGAATCTGTTGACAACCCTACCTCTCCTAGATCCAGACCACATAGCCTCGGTGATTACCTACACCACCAATGGCACTAAGGTGGGTGCCTCCAGCACTTCAAGGGACTTTGTCAAGTGGGGATGATGACCCGCACAGTTGCTCCAGATCCAGAGTTCAACACCGCACTGGCTGGTTTTCTTCTGGATCTGCAATTTTTGTCCCACTCTGGAAGTGTTGACCCATGTGGGGGGTCTCCTCCACCCAAAAGAGACCCATTTCATGACAATTTAGCTTATTTTATCCCCCCCTCCCGCACCACCACTGGCCTATTGTTTCTGCTCGTCTTCTCCAGGTTCCACACCTAAAATAAATGATACGAAATAGCCTCCATTTGAGGTGACTGCTTCAGGTACCTGCAGTGATGTGACATTCCCCTCCTCAGGGTTCTCTCACCTTTTATAACATAGCCATTTACAGCACTATACCTGATCACCTGTTTGTCTAGTTCTCACCTCACTTTGTTTAGTGAGACTGTGAGAGGCATCACCTAGGAGATGCCTTGAAAACTATGAATCTACTATTTGAAATACTAGTTCACATGGTTGGGATCAGCAGTAACAATTTTTTTTGAATGGTCAGAAGACCAAATTTCTATTATTAGAGACATCAGTTGGAAGATGTCCCTCAAAAGCTAAATTAGATTGGATTGGTCAGGCATTAGCAAAATCTGCTCAATGCCAGTTGTTTAGCCTGACTACAGAGGACTATCAAAACAGGATACCTTGTAACAATTGTATGTGATGAATGATTTGATTAATTCAGAAATATACTTCCAAATTTTCTCTTTATCTTCTTCCCTCCTGCTTTTAGGTTTTTGACCTACTGTTTCTCCTCTTCTTATCTCTTTTCAGTGTTAAAATTCATTTTTCTGAAAGTGAACTGTATAACTTCCAGTAGATTCTTATCAGGCCAATCTGATCAAACCGTACCAAACAGATATCCTGATATCCATATTAATGGTCAATCTGGTGAGCAGCTCCAGCAAAAATATAGGTGGTTCAGGACTATTTAACAGTTGACTCATAATGCCACACAATCTTTAGGTTTGCCACTAGCATAAACTGTACTTGAATATGTTAGGTTCTAGGTGACAGCATAAGAAGTGGATTACCGCCAAATATAAGAAGTAGACAAAAAAAATAATAACAGATTTGTTCGTTCAGAACTGACACAACATGAAAAGAGAGTAAAATTCTAAATGAACAGTCATATTACTCACAATTGTAGGTCCACAAGAGTAATCAATTTCTTGAGATATGGGTTTTTGCATCGTTGAAGCTGAAGCCAGCGTTTGCATCTTAGAGTCATCAATCACCTGAACATAAAGATGCTTATTTGAACGGAATACGCTCATCCGGGGCCTCTCCGGGGTTCCTTCTATCTGTACGTAGGAAAAATGATCCGACAGTATATACAAAGCTTTAAGAAAATACAAATACGACACTGTTGGAAAGTGAAGAGAGGTGGATCATTGCCATTTGCAAGGCAGGGGAAATCATACTCCTCGTTCAGAAGGGGATGATATAAGTGTATGCCTATATCGTGTCATTAATAAAAAAAATCATCGAATATTCTGTTCACGTTAAAAGACGGAGGTTCCTTGACTGAAACCTTTCATGCTTAAGAAATCAGGAAGTGCAAGAGTCGGAAAAGTAAAAAAAATAACTATTTCGTTAATTTCTGTTGGCAAAATTCCAAGCGTCTCGCAGGCTCCTCTTGATGATTGTTTGCAGAGACATCGAAGAAATGGTAGCCACTCAGGTCAGTGTTCGAAAGAAATAAGAATTTCCGTGATTGAAAGGAAAAAGATACCACCTCCAGGACCAAAAAAAAAAAGAAGAAACACTTCAGTAATTCACCGTTGTTGAAGTATGAAGACACAGAAACCGACCTTCTTGCGGATGCGCTTGTGCCTGGCTATCCGATTCTCGCTCCTGGTCGCGACCTTGGCCTCTACGGCGGGGAACGCCGTCCGCAGGATTGCTGGTGCCGCACGAGTGTTTCCGGTAGCGGGAGTGAGCTGCTGCCGGCCGCAGAAGAAGGCGCCGCTGCGCATTGCGTAGGCGGCGGACCACATTGTGACCGGAGAAGAGGAGGATGGCACCGTGCCGGTGGTCATGGCGGCCTCCCCAGAGTCCCGCCCGCCCGCTGGAGTATCTGGTCTATATCCCCTCCGCTCTCACGACTCCCCCCGCGCGCCTTACGGCCCTTATCTGATACAAACGAATTTATCATAAAATATAATTCTAAAACATTAAATTTCGCTTTTAAAAAATTTCATAGAAAATATTGCTTTGTATTAACCTTTTGTAGTTATTTTACGTTTCTAAGAATATCTCCGAAAAAATAAAATTTTAAAGTTATTTGGATTCTTGTGTTTAAAATTACTTGCCCCCATCTGAAACTCCTCCAGAGTGTCACGGACCACACACTTTTAGCACATATTTGATTGGCTTTCCATGTCTAATCTATGATAAAAACTATATCATTTCGATGATAAGCCTGATTTTTAAATATTTTAAATATTTTAATTTACGATTATTCGACAAAATGTCAGAACTAACATCCGAATGTATCATTTGACTCTTAAAATCTACTCAAATTTGCTTGTCGCAGTTTTTTAATTTAAAAGATAAGATAGTTAAAATTTCGAACTTGCAAGGGACTAGGGGTGAAAACGACTTCATATATTCTTAAAATATATCAAAATCCATATTAAAATTTCGATAAGAAATGTATCCCTTTCTATGGTGAGATAAAAAGAGTGAGTAGGAGAGAAAATGGGGATATAGATGGTAGAGAAGGTATTAATTAATGAAAGAAAAGCTCAATCTAATGAACCTCGGAGTAGAAACTTCCCGTCTTACATTATTACATAATTTTGTAAACTCAATTCTCTCCCATAATATACGGATATAAGGCACATATTTTTTTATTTTTTTGAAAATATCACCACCTCACTGTCGCTAGCAAAACTTGCTTTACCATATTAAAAATGATTTAGGCCCAGTTTAATTGCAGTACGTGTGTGGGAGGGTGTATCAGGTAGCCCCCTAATACCACCTTAATCCGGATATGATTTATTTCTCCTTTTGAGATGAACTTATTTATACTGCTTCCACTTTCTTTCGACTGTTTATATATTATTTAATAATATAAGAGGTTGTACACGTATATTGGTATTCTATATTTTATACGAAAATTATATATTGCATTTTAGGCTATATTATATATTACACACATTTTTTTAAATTAAATATTACGTCTTGAAAATACGACATCATGTATTAAATCAACGAGTAAATACGATATATGATTTGAACTTAATTCTTAAGTTTGTATATTTCATACTTATATTTTTGTATTGTATTTTTCATTTCTGTAAAGATACATGTACTTAAATTTATGCTAATATTTATATGTCTAGTAAAACATATTTCCACCAGAATTCGTCAAAGCATAAATATCATTTTTGTATTTTGATTTTATATCATAATTTTACCATAAATTTTTTTTTGAAATTTTATATTGTTATGTTTATATTTTGATAAAGGTTTAGAGTAGTCAATGCAATGAAAATGTTTTCTACCACCCTATTTTAAAAGGCAACTCATCTCAAGAGCCAAACTTCTCAAGAACAAGTGGAATCATTTTCCTCTTATTTTACTTATTATATGTAAATATTATCTGATATAATTAATTTTGGCATTTAAATAATATTTAGTTGTAGGATAAATTGAATTTTTGTTATAACTATATTTTTGTAACAAAATTTATTAAAAGAGATAGTTAATAATCATTACAAAAATATTTTTTTACAGGGATTCCTTCGTGGACAAAAATAATGGTGAGACCTCTCTTTTCCCCTGTGGTCCTCCACCTTTATAGTCTGATCCCCACTCTTTTATTTATCACACCTCATCTAACATAATAATTTTACCATTAAATTTAACCATCTTAAATTTATTTTAATACAATTTTTATCATGTAAAAATGATTATGTAATCAAAACCCTATAATCGAATTTTTGTTACAAAATATATTTTTGAAACAAGATTTAGTAAGAAGATGTTCAACAAGCGTTCAGCATATAAGCTCCAATGCCTGCTGTGCCTTCTTTAAACATTGGTTTTCCACCATCCTATTTCAACGAGTTAGGATCACCTCAGCCCCCGCCGAGAGAGCACACTTGATCCGCAATAAAAATCGGCCACGATCCCATGTCACTTAAGTGACAATTCAAATAACAAATTTGATTAACCGTCACCGAAAAAGACTGAACTGTTACCGACGTCTTACTAACTCACTATCTATTGGTAACGAGTTCTATTAAGGTCGGCAGTGAGTTTGTAAGATATCGATAGCAATTCAGTAACGGTTCGCTAACTCATTAACCCGCTACCAATGGAGTTAAATTGTTAACGAAGTCTTACTGTCTATCACTTAAGTGATTAGTATTGTGACTTGTTTTTACTGGCGGTGACTGAGGGTACTCTCTCCATCTGAGAAAAATGAGCTGATCCAAACTCTATTTCAGCAGGAGGAAGGAACAAGGAAAGGAGAAGCACCTCGGGTTCAGAGGCAGGGGAGAGCTCCCGTAGCGGTGTTGCCTTCAGCCAGCTCAACCCAGCTGCAGCCAGCAGCCTTCTTGACGCCTCTCAGCCTCATCGCCTCTCTCGTGCCGCCGGAATGGCTCCAGTCACCAGCACCGCTGTATATGTTCGACAGCAGCGCGTAGGTTCCCCCTCCGGCGACGACCTCATCCATGCTCCGCACCCGGGGCGGCAGACCCGTCTTCACTCCAGGGCCGTGGATCCTACGCGCACTCAGCAGTGTGGACAAGGTACAGACGTCGGAGTCCACGGGCATGGCCTCGGCGAAGGTTTCGGCTTCTTCCAACATCCCAGCTCGGCCGAACATGTCGACGACGCACGCGTAGTGCTGCCTGTCTGGGACGACCCCGTAGATTCTGTACATGGCGTGGAAGAACAGCAGCCCCTGGTCCACCATCCCGGCATGGCAACAGGCGGATAGAACAGCGAGAAAGGCGACTCCGTCAGGTCGAACACCGTGCCGGATCATCAAGGAGAACAGCTCCACAGCGTGCTTCGCCGAGCCGTTCAGCGCCATGCCTCCCAGGACCGTGCCCCAGGTCACCGAGTCTTTGCCCGGCATTTCGTCGAACACCGCCAGTGCGCGAGACATGTCCCCGCACTTGGCATACAAGTTGATCAGCGCATTGCCTGCCGGGCCAACCACCGCGACGCCGATCTCGCTCATAGAAGAATGTACGCACTTCCCCATGCTCAAGGCTCCGGCGGCAGCGCAGGCGGCAAGGACACTCACAACAGTCGCCTCGTTGGGCTCGGCTTCTCCGCGTCGTAGCATTTCCTCGAACATGGCGAGGGCTGCGTCGTTTCTTCCTTGCCGCACGTAGCCGGAGATCATCGCGGTCCAAGAGACAACATCTCTGACGCGCAATCTCTCGAACAGATTACGCGCGGAGTCCGGCGCACCGCAACGCATATACATATCCAGCACGGAGTTGTCCAGGATGGCGTTACAGGCATGACCGAACGTCTTCAACCCGTATCCATGGACAGCCTTCCCCATCCCCAACGCTCCCAAGCGCGCGCACGCCGACAACACCGCGACGAGCATCACCGCGTTGGGCTCCGCATCCGCGCACGAGAACGCCGCCACGGCCTCGGCCTCGCGTCCGTTCCTGGCGAGCTCCGACACCATGGCAGTCCAGGAGACGACGTCGGGGTCGGAGATGGAGGCGAAGGCGCGGCGGGCCGAGCCGACGTCGCCCGCGGCGGCGTAGAGGGTGATGAGGGCGTTCCCGACGAAGAGATCGGAGCCGCGGCCGGATCCGATGGCGCGCGCGTGGACCTCCCGGGCCTTGGCGGAGGCGGGGGCGCCTCGGCGGGGGAGGAGGGCGGAGCAGGCCTTGAGGGCGAAGGTGTAGCATGAGGAGGGGAGGTCATGCGGGGAGGCCCGGCGGAGGAGGTGGTTGTAGAGTAGGATGGCGGCCTCCGGCGAGGCGGAGTGTGCGAGCGAGCGGAGGACGCCGAGCAGGCGGCGTGCGGGGATTTTGGCGACGAGGGCTTGCAGCTGGGGGTGGAGATCTCCGGCGAGCGTCGAAGAGGGGGGCATGGAAGAACAAGATCCGGCCACATTCTTCTTCTGCTATTTTAACGAGTCCGGACCATTTGGGTGGGGTCTTCTTCTTCTTTTTTTTATCATACAGAATGTTTAATACAAATTACATTTATTTCGTGTGTACGAGAAAGAGAATTATCTCAAATATTTCTTGAATTAAATGGTCATAATCACCGGAATTCAATAGCTCGAAATTCCGATTGGATTTTGATGTAAAAGTAACGTAATCAAAACCTTTTATTGTATCCCCATTAGACTTATCCCAATATAAATCGGATATTACTCAGACTTGGTTTGACTTTTAAATAATCTCTCAAATTAAATTAAATTAAATCAAATCAATTCGGTTTGATTTGATTTTGTTCGGTTCAAATCATTTAATATTAAGGTATAGTAAGTAGGTCGATATATAATCTTTTTATTTTAATTTATATTCCATTAAAACTCAATATATATTTATATATAATTCATTAATTTCATCTTAAAAACTCTTCAAAAAATTTAGTTTTATAAAAAATATAATTAAGTATTGTATTAAATAGACTTAAAATAAAATATTTGACTTAATTTGATTTGTTTGGTTCATCGATTTTGTTTGATTGGTTCGATTTTTTTGGTTGAAAATCGAATAGTGAACATTCTTAGATATTGGTTTATGAATAAAAATAAATCGATTTTATTTTTTTCTAATTTTAATAAAAATAAGTATATAAGTAATATTAATTAAAAGAACTTAGACATTCATAAAATATTTAATATATAAGATAATAAAATGATAGAAATAAAATTTAAAAAATGACTATAATAAATATTATACATGAATTATCAACTTACTCTTAAATAAAAGTCAACATATGATATATTTTTAAAAAGCCATCGAATTTTGTCTCGATTGGGATGATAGAATCAAAATCGAAACATAGTCATCTCAAGATTAATCGAATCGAGACACTTTAATCGGAATCGGATTCAATAGAGATGATTCCGATGTGCGGGTCAACTTCATCATAGAAATTAATTATCGTCTAAAATGTTGAAACTAAAATTGAAAGGATATCATTTTTATTACCTTATAATCAAGAAAAGATGCATTAGAACCATTATTTATTAGAGTTTATAACACTTAATATGATATTTACGGTTAATACTTTATCCAAACATATATACTCTTTTTAATTGAACATCAATAAGAACGTCGTGTCATATTTTAGTTTATTCACCGAAAAAAAAACTGTATTTTGAAGATCCATAAATGTGAAGGTCACCTTAATTTGATGTCATTATTCTATATATAGGTAAAGTTAAGAATAATGATAACCATCTTTTAAATTTGACCCTCAAAGATGTATTTAATAATATCGTATAAATGTGAAAGTCAAGTTAATCTAACGTCCTTATTATGTCACTTAGTAGGTAAAGATAAATGATAATAATAATCTTTTAACAAAACTATCTTAAAAGAGATGTTCAGCTGTCAACTAAATTTATATTTTTTAAGAAAATATTTTCTTAACGAAAAAAAAGCTGAAACCTGCATCTATTTTGTGGTAGTCCCTTTTGGTGTTACGTGGTTACACACTCATTTTTTATCACATATTCCAAATATGATGATTTTATAACATTGATTATTTTATATTTTATTTTAATATATTTTTTAATCATAAATTATAAAAAAAATTAGTTTGCAACTAAATACCTGGTGAAAATAAATTTGTTTTGGGGTCTTAGTTTAAAGATAGAGTTAAGTGAACCTATCTTTTAGCACATTACTAGCATCGTAGTCAACATAAAATTTAAAGACAATAATTACATTACTTCTCTTGTGTATTTCTTCTTACGTTGCGGTACACATTAATTTAAATTCATAAAAAATAATTTTGTAGATATTAAAGAAAAATGTCTATACAACTTAAGCACAAAATATTTAACTTGTAAGATTTATAATTTTATATACATTAATTTGTTTTGATAATTTATTACAATGATAGAATCTACACACAATTTATGTCCGACAGTTCAATCACAACTCTCTCTCTCTCTCTCACACACAATATATGTATATGAGACTGAGATTTCTCAATCGAGCGGTGGAGAGACCTCTTTCCACCGTAGACACAAAACACATCGTTAGGATATATGATTTGTCATGATTTGATCGGTGAGATTCACACGACAGAGTGAGTTTCACTGAGTGTTTTGTGTTTGTGGTGGAGGAGATTTTCTCCACCACCCGGTTGAGAAACCTCGGTCTTTAAGTGTATTCGAATCCTCTTAACCCCAGACTCAATGGGGTGGGCCCCATACACATCATATCAATGTGGGGCCCACTATAGCAACTACATGGGACTTGCCCCATTGAGTATGGGGCTAAAGGAGTCCCCTCAGGCACTTGTCTAAGGGGATCCAGACTATATATGTAGAGAGAGAGAGGGGATATCACCTAGTATGCAGCATGACCATACATGAGAGTATACGTAGGTTACCAGAATTTGAAACCCCCGCCAAGGAGCGTTGTTGAGCAGTGAGCTTATGCGTGGACGGTGGCGAGAGAGCAGGAGGTGTTGTACCCTTGCGAGTGCTGCCGCTCATCGTAGGTGCCGTCGAGGACGAGGAGGCAATCGGCCCGGTGATGGTACTTCTTCTGGACGAGCCTCCACACCACTCGGAAACTAGAGGTAGATCTCAGACGAATCATCAGCGGCAAGCCACGCCCTGACTCCAGCAACTCTTGCATGCTACTCCCAGCAGCATACATTGGCCGGTGTGTCGTCCCCACGAACAGCCGCATCGTGGTGGTGCCACCGCTCCTAACGACATATGCTCTAGTGCCCTGAACGGATAGATGGGTACAACAATATCTGTTGTGAATTGAAACTCAAATTTAAACTATTTAAACTACAACTCAAAATTTTAATTTGAAATAATTAGAATCAACTACACAATTAACTTTTCTTGTATGTCTAATATTTTCAAGTCGTATTCTATCCATACCAAATTATTTTAAGTCTCTCTGTCTATTTTGATAACATTAAGGTCTTGACTTATTTAACATATGTATTAAAAAGACACCATTTAATATGTTCAAATTAACAACATTTCTCCTCTTTTATAATAATTTCAATTCTTGTAAATATTATTTTATCGTTTGTACTTGTGAATTCTATCTGATTATATATATAACATATTCATGATTAAGTTCTGTAGCAAAGAATGGCATTTTGATGTAGGCTGAGCATGGCTCAGCTGGCGTCGCACCTGCTCCTGGGGGAGCAGGGCGAGGGTTCGAGCATCCTGGCGGCTGTAGCCGGGCGCCCCGGGGGTGGGGTGACATGTGGGGATCGAGCGCTCGATCCCCCATCGCCTGCGCGTGCGGCAGGCTTTCGGCCATCGTGGCCAGTGTTCAAAAAAAATTCTAATATAATGAAGCGAATAAATTTTGTTAGAAATATATTAATATTTAAAAATATATAAAAGTTATATTCTTTCTTTACTGTAGATCAATATCCAATATATACTATTTGCACTTGGCACCCGTATATTATGGGGTTGGATCCCCATAGACCTCAGTTTGTGCAACACTTAAGTGAGTATTTTTTTTGGGATACTGTATAAGGAGAGGCTCGCGATAATCTTTCATTGGTGATTACAATTCTCTCCTCCACTGGGCCACATAGAGGATCATGACTCATATATTATATGAGCCTGTATCTCCTCAGGGAGGCATTTGAGGGCACTCAAGAGACTCTTAGTCTCACACTCAATGAGAGTGAGTCTCATACACTTAGTGGAGTGGGCTCCACACTAACGTGATCTGTATGAGTTTATATCATTGAGTGTGGAGTTCAGGTCATCTCAGGAGGTCGGCGGAGGAAGTACCCTTCACCCAAACAAACATCTGTGGGGGTCACATGAAAGAGGTGGGCTCCACAAGTTAAATCAACATTTAAATTATGGTGGGTCCTATTTTTTGTGTCTTGGGCAGAGGATACTCTCTCTGTGGGTCTCCTAAGATGACCCTGACTCTTGAGTGCGGTACTAAGAGAATATCTAAGTTGTCTAAGCGAAGAGAGCTTAACTCATATTATATATATCTATGTATGTACCTGGAGTTGAGATGCTGAAATGAGAAGGCGATGGAATGCCATATCCAGGGTGGAGGGGTGGACGTAGAGGGTGAAGATCTTGGAGTGGTTCTCTATAGAGATGTCCACGGAACAGTTACAACTCAGCACTTTCGTGTTGACCCCCGTCTGGTCCACCCCTTCTCTAACCACGAACTGCTCCACGTTGTTTATCTAACACCAACAAAATTATTAAAAAATAATAATATATATTTTTTCAAAATTACAATGGCTAAAAAACAAAATAGTATTTTTAGGATTATGACATTTCTTCGAGTAGTTCGGATCACCTCAATCCCCAGGTGGAGAGAGTAGTCTCAGTCTCCAATTAGAAATGGCGACGACCCTAGGCCATTAAGTGACGGGTAGCGAGTTAGGAAGACGTGGACAGTGGTTCAATCCTTTCGATAACGAGTTAACAAGTTAATGAACTGTTGCTAAATTGTTACTGATGTCTTATTAATTCGCTACCGAAAAGTGTTGAACTATTATTGACGGGTAACGAGTTAATAAGACGTTGATAGCGGTTCAATCCTTTTTGATAGTGGTTCACTGAATTTGTTATTGAACTTTCACTTAAATGGTATAAAATCGTGACCATTTTTTATTGAGAACGAAAACTTTTTTTTTAGGTCGCGATGGCAAATGGCCAACAACTGCGTAGCTCTCGCGCAAGGCGAGAGATCGAGCGGCGCTCGATCCCCACACCCCCCCAGGGTGGTCGGGCTCACGGGCCCTTCGAACCCTCGCCCCTGCTCCCCGCATCCTATGGTCAATCGGCAATTGAGAACGGAAACTATTCTCTCCACCTTGAATGGAGAAAATTTTTAAAGTAACACAATTTAAAATATTATTTCCAGAATTAACACCCAAAAAATTTTATTTTCAAATCTAATACACTTTGAGCAAAGTCGCTAATCGATCGAATGACTTCGGGGGACGGAGGCAAAGTTGCTGATTCAACCAGCGACTTCAATTTTAAAAAAAATTTAGTTTAACTCATCTATTATAATATTAATATATTATTACAAATTAATATGTATTATATAGTTAAGGTGTATAATTGTTTTAAAATAAATCATTAAATATTAATATATAGTTGATATTTAAAATATACAATATTAATATATAAAATTTATTTAACTAAAATATAATAATTAAATTATATTTATAATTTTTATAAACGATATAGATATATTCTTTTAAAATTAGATATTACACTAAATTATTTTAAATTTTATTTTTTATATTTAGTTAAATTTAAAATATTAATATTATAAAATTAATTTAATAAGTTATAAAATATTTATAATTACTTTTCTCTATAATAATATTCATAACATTTATAGTTAACATTCATAAATTATGTAATATAATACATAAATTAATATTTTATATAGTATTATAATATGTTATAAATATATAATATACTCTTTAAATTATTACGTAAATTAATTTGTTTATACTATTTAAATTTATAGGTATATCTTTAACATTGATAAAGATATAGATATAAATTAATTATTAAATTTTATTTAAATAAATTTTATATATTAATATTATTATATATTTTAGATATCAACTTCATATTAATATTTAATAATTTATTTTAAAATAATTATACACCTTAGCTATATAATATATATTAATATTATAATAGATAAGTGAAAATGACTGAAATATCTAGTGACTTCCGTTCAATTTTTTCTTTTAAATTAAAACAATTAATTAAACCAACGATTTTTTAAGAACTTGTTTTTTAGGAATCGGGAACGATCTCGTCGTACCTTGACGGAGAATTGCGGGGTGGGGGGTCTGGTTGCCAAGAAGAACACCAGCAGCGCCGCCGCCACACTCACCGCAAGCCTCCAGGCCACCTGCAGGGAGAGGCAGCATCGCGACGCCGAGGGGTCCAGCGCCAGGTACCTCCAAACGCCGCTATCCTTCGTCTTCCCCGCCGCCGCCACCACCTCGGCCGTGTCCTCGCCCTCACCCACCACCCCCAGCCGCTGACTCAGCCCGCCGCCGCCGACCCCTCCTCGGCCGCCTCCGCCGAGCTCGTAGGCAATCTTCTTCTCGTGGAGCTGGACCGAGCTGCTGGAGCCGCGGGAGGAGGAGTAGCGGGACAGCGTGAAGCGGGAGGCCGCCTCCCGGCAGCTGGTCCGGTCGGCATCATCGGCGCGGGCAGCGTGAGGGAAGGGGGAGCTGAGCAGGCTCGACTGTTCATGGGCGTTCCCCCCGTCGACGCTGCTGTTGGCGTGGGAGGCGGCGGAGGGGCTCTGGACGTAGTAGACGGGGAGGGTTAAAGAGTGGCCGAAGAGGGCTTCTTCCTCGCCTTCCGCCTCCCGCCTCCGGTGATCAGGAGCCGCCGCCATCACGTCAGACGGGAGGGAAAGCTGCTGTTGTCGAGCTTACGGCGGCGCGCCCACCTCCGCCGCTCACCGGAGCTCTGCCACCGCCTGCAGAGACCTTCCCCGCCCTTTTAGCAGGCGGCAGCTCGCCGTCGCCGACCAAGCTCGCGGCCGCCATCATCGATCGTGCCCTCCACTCCTTAGAAGGCACGATAAATCATCAATCTGTGCACCCACGCCGCCATGATGATGGCGCCGCTGGATCGAAAACTCTAGCTTCATCTTCTTCGCCGAGGATCGAAGCCTTCGGCGGGGTGCATGATGATAGCAGCAGCTGCAACTTGGAGAAAGATGGAGATCAGTGGGCATGATGATAGCTGAGGGTATTTTGGTCCGGAATTTTGTCTCCGGATTTTCTGCATGCTAAAATCTCCAAAAGCTCTAATTTTCGAGTTTGATTTTGTTCTTTTTTTAGATTTTATATCTGTGTTTATCTTAAGCTGAAAAGAATATGATTACATTCATTGATTAGGGTTGTACGTAAGTGTCGTGGCTGAAATCTGTTCTTTGGAATCCACGCAAACATAATTAATCAAAACTCCCTCCTTTTAGGATCTGAACCAAACGTTGCACAAGAGAGATGCTGAGTAATGTCCGTGGCTTAATTCGGATATTGATAAAAGGACAATCTAATCATATAACGTTCCAATTATACATGAGAGAGTATATATATAATGGCTTGGAACTCTCAAGTAAGCGGTTGCTAATCAAGGGCAGAAATAACCTCTAACAAAAAAAAATTCAAATAAGAGAAAGACACTCTGTATAATTATATTAAAGATAGTGATGAAAGACTGTCACACCAGAATGGTACTCCAAACAATAACTCAGAACAACTTAGACCCCATATCAACGCCTAAAAAGTGAATATCATGATAACATGGTTAGATTACCCTCAAACAAACATTTGGACGGAGTAGAAACCGTAAAAAGTCGGAGTAGAGATAAACAGAAGGCGAAAAATTAGGCAAGCGACACGATGAATAGAAGAAGAAGAAGAAGAAGAAGAAGAAGAAGAAGAAGAAGAAGAAGAAGAAGAGAAGAACATTCACTAGAAAAGAGTGGATTTTTCAAAGAGGAGGAGGAATGAGTTAACATGAAGAAGGATACGAGAAGATTACGGTTGAAACACAAACGAAAATGTTTGGATTGAAGTTTGCGGTGAGAGATGAAAAAGAAAAAGAAAACCTTGAGGGAGAGAAGATTAGGTTGGGTCTTTCTCTCTTTCCGACCAAAAATTACTGAAAACAATGATCTTTCCATCCATCTAGGGCTCAAAACCTTCAACGAACTGAACCATTGGAACAGGCGCAAAACACACTATCGCAACTGGTTTTTGGCTTGAGTTTTTTTCAACTTAAATAATAAATTGATATATTTATGTAAATTTTAAGTTGATGATATCCTAAACTTATGTTTTATCATAATATGTAAAGTATTATTACTAATGCGTGATAAAATGATTTTTTTTTGTTTTTATAACAAAATTTGTTAAAAGAATTGTTTGACAACCATTACAAAACTATGTTTTCAAATTGTTTCTTTTTTTGACAAAAAAAAGATATGGGCTCCCCCCACTCCCCTTTGGAGACCTATTTAAGATCCCCAAGGTCTTCCATTCCCTCACCCCTCTCACTCACTTTCTTTTGTTCTAAAGTTCTTTAAGTTAAGTGTTTTTGCTTTATAATTTAAGTTTATGTTAATTATCTTGTTATTTTCTTTTTTTGTCGGTTCATTGTGATTCTCATTTTTAAAGATTGTATTATTCGATGTATCATCTAAGCCGTGAGAGTTTTCATTTGACCAGAAATGATCTGACCTGACTCTATTACAGGTTGGTGTCAATAGAATAAAGAAAAGTTAAATGTAAATATTGAGATAACATTCTTTACGATGAAATTTTTTCAGTCATATTTTATAATTTTTAAAAATCTTTGGATATCGTTTCTTTTTTTATTTTTCATGTAATTTTTTGATATTTTTTTTAAAATATTAAGTCTGACCCCATCATCGACTTGGTCTTTGACCTAATCAAGTTTGGGGTTGACCGATACCGGGCCGACCCCAACCCTGCTTCCCTTATAGTATCCTATCTTTTTGTTATTACGCCTCCCGGAACATGGCAGTTTTAATTATGTCATTGGCTGCCTCACATTTAAAATATCTTGTGTGGTTGGGTTCACCAGGTTGACGCAAACGGTGATCGGTTCTATCATGGAAGGTTTTTAAAATTTAAATGCAGGCTATTTAACCATAAATGTAACACCATGATCTAATATATAATATATTAAGAGATTAAATCGACAAGCTAATTACCTTATTTTTAATCTTATTTGAAAACTGTTAATTAATCAGCATACTGCAGGTCATACCAATCGTCTGATTTGGTTGTTCCGACAAATCCCGAGATCGCGGAGAGTGGGCAGCTGCCAATAGATCAGCAAGATTCAAATGTTTTGAAATCTAATCATACGTATCCATGCATTTTGCCAAGTTCGGAGACGTGCAAGTCCAACCTCAAGGAGTTACTTTATGTCATGTTTAGTTAGAGTTTCATTTTTGATACTATATTAATATTAATATTTTTAAATATTAAAATACCAATACCAAAATTAATACAAGTTGACATTTATATTACATAATATATTTTGTTTGTACTACAAATTTTAAAATTTATATAATTAACTAAACATTTCTTAATTATTCTTATCAATATCAATCTTAAAATTGATAACGATAGAATTACCCGATAGTGTTACTAAACAGGAGATTAACTTTTAACTTTTGTACCGTTGAGAAAGAAGGCGAAGGAGGTCGGAGGGGGACTCGCGTGTTTTTTTTTTTTTCCTTTTTTTATCATTGTAATAATGATGCATGCTTTAGCCACTTGTGGTAATTAATCAAATTCTGCGGGTCTTCCTTTTTTTTGGTTGGAGCTTACATACACATGATACGCCTCCTAGCTACGTGACCCCCCCCCCCCCAAAAAAAAGGAATAAAGATACGCCTCCTAGGACCTAGGGTTTCAAGGTGAAATGATTAGGTCGGTTTGATTGATTAGGCTTGGGGTTTTTTCTTCTTCCAACTTATCTGGTCAAATGAGATTTAGATCGGTCCCATTTAGTTTAAAATCGGTGTCAGTTAAATAAATATTATTTCGAATAAATTACATGCTTAAAGTTATTATTAAAGTTAATAATTTTAAAAACGTGTAATTGAAGACTATTAATCGACGTGACTAATCCACTGATTTAATTGTTGTGATAAATTCCGTGGTTTGGACTTAGAGAGAGAGAGAGAGAGAGAGAGAGAGTGAGTGTGTGTTTTCTGAGTCCACTCCCCACCTGTTAAAACAGATACCAACATATTGTCCACTTACCACTTAAAAATTTAAGCAAAACCAATGATTAAGAAAGCGCTCTTATACCCTACAAGTTAATTGAACTAAGATTTTTGCAAATCCCCGAGATAATGAAAATCGGAGGTCTCATCGTAGTACATATATACAATTATAATAATAATGAAACCGGACATTTTGATTTTATTCCCTAAATTCGAGATGTAAGACGTAATACCGTTATCTTATAGGATACCACAAATAAGGTTCCTTTTATATCAGCAATCACCGTCAGCACGAGCGACGGAGGGTTTGCTTATTTTCTACGGAGTAGGGCAGTTTGCCATCCGGTTATGAATCATGATGGATCAACTAATTCTGTTGAGCCCACGCATTTAATTCATTTTATTCAATTTTTTTTCCAGAACTAAATCAAATTGAATGGAACAAGTAGATAGATTTTATGTGAAATTATGAATGACTAAAATATTCCGGTTCCCTTCTCGGTGCGAAACCGAGCAGCTTACATACAAGTAAACAGTCCAAGATCTCCCAGGAAAAAGAAATAAAAAAGAGGGCGACGAGTCAAGCAGAGCTTCCAATGCGAGAATAAACATTTGAAAACGCATCGAAGAACATTATATCAGAGTTCAATTCCTGAGGACGGCCCGGGGTCCCCTCCGCTAAGGGCGCAACAGGTAACGGTCGACGACGATGGGTTCACAGACGGAGCGAGGGAAGAGCATTGCTATCATGTCAAAAGTGCAGATCCTACGGCAGTACCTTGCAACAGAACTCGGTCCCTTCAACAGTAAACAAGAATCAAGACGTAGCCAAGAGTTTTCCGTGTTATACATATGCTGCTATGCAAAGACATGCCGTGAATCTATCAAAAAAAATGACCGATTCGCGGGTGCTACCGAACCTCTTGCAGGGGGGGGGGGGGTGGAGCTCCGGAAGAACCGTCTGGGCTTGACAGTGCGGCGGTGCACGGAGCTTGGAATAGCAAGTACATCAACATACAGAGGAAAGGAGGGCTCGTCAGGTTACTGTGCAGTTGTATCTGTCACGTTGGATGGTGTTTCAGGTCCCGAGAGATCTCTCTCTTCGCTTTGCAGCTGGCTGTCAAGAACTTGCAGTATGTTCTCTGGTGGACATCGATTGGCCGGGTTTTTTGCAGAGATCTGGCAGAAACATTCGGGCCATGAATTGATGTAAACAGATTCAGGCGGGATGCGTTTGTGAGGCCCACCAAAGTTTGTGTTGAGCATAGCCTGCCGAACTCGCTCCTCGAAACCGGCTGTTCGACCATCCTCCCGATCGATGAATATCGGTGCAAGAACCCTTCTATCCGGCCGAATAATAGTTCGGAACCCGTAGTAAAGGCGATGGCCCATCAGGTTGTTTGCAAAGTTGCTGGGGCCGTCATATGTCGGCATGAAAATGTCAGAATAGAGACAGACCATGTAGTCTACAGCGGCGCCAACTAGACCTTGAGCATTCTCTTCTTGTATTTCCACTTCACCAACGGAGCTATGGTTCTCGAGACGAGGGAAGAGCTTTCTGAATGGCTTCATGAAGCGATCTCCCCCAAAGAGCTCACCGGCGGCAAGGTATATCCTCGTGGTGTTGTCAAAGCCCATAGAGTGCAAGATGAGACCGACCTATGACAGGAGAGAGGTAAATATTAGATTCCTTTTCCAAAGGTCATACTGCGCGTAGCCGAGACTTGTGTCCGACACATGGTTGATTACAAGAAGTATATGGTGCCGCAAAATTCTCATGCAAAATATTTACATGTTACTCTGCTTAAAGGAAGTCCACTGGGGATTAAAGCAAAATTTCAACTAAATTGTGATCCTCCATGTTTTCTACCTGTTTTTCTCTATTTCTTTGTCTCTTTTTTTTTGTGAATTGTGGCCTTTCAGAGGTTGCCTTCTGATAAAACAAGAAAACATATATACTGATGAGATGGACTAATTGAGTAAAGGACCAAAATAGTATATGCCATTCTGGATCAGCAGATCCTGTTACACCTCACGTACTTATTCACACAACATTTTTCTGTAAATTAATAATTGATGGCAAGGCTCTCTTGCAGTAAGTTTCTCGTGAAACAATGGGAATGATTTTAAAAAATTTTACAGATTAAAAAGAAAAATTACCTCTTCTGGTGTCAGAGGGCACTTCCCGATGGCTCTTCTCTTTTCATATTCAAGCTCTTTATCTGCAAAATTTTCCTCCCGGTACTTTTTTAAAATCTTCTGTTCTTTGGCTGTAAATATTTTTAAACACCTGAAATTTTAAATAAAAATAAAAAATAAAAAATGGCACTAAATTTTGATGGCGTTCTTCTGAATGCCATAAAAGCTTTAATTCTCACGGAGATCTAAATCTACTCTTTTCACCTGTTGAAACTGATAAATATAGAACTCAGAATATTTTCCCCTTTAGCTAAGTAGAACCACAGAACAAGGATGGATCACAGGTCGGAACCGACTTTTTATCCAATCCAAGTCTGAGATGGACCCCAACAGCATCCATTTTTAAAAAACGAATTCTTTGTGCCACAATATTCAAAAGGTATTAAAAAATATAAGAAATAATCTGGACATATTTTTCATACTTTACATATTAAAAATTAAAATATTATATGAGACCGAGTCTCATTTATATTTTGCAGAAAATAATAGTATTTAGTTAATTGATTCTACTTAGCTAAATGCATATGCATAAAAAGTATTGAATTATATATTATTTGATTATATAAAATTTATTTTATATATTTTTATTTATTGGTATAAACTATCTTTTATGGGTCTACTTAGTCTCTAAGACGGATATTTAATATAGTGAAAGAGAATAGCTCAGAAATTATATTAAAAGTAAAATAACAATAAAACATGGATCAGCCCCATGCCTGCAATGGATTAGCCTATCTGTAATGAGAGCAGATCAGTGACCACAATACCCAATCGGATTGGCTGATCCAGACCCATCTGATTCACTCAAGCAAACCATGCCACAGGCGACTAACTTTACGAACGTCTTCCCTGCTAATAAGGAATTCCAAGAATGGTGATAAGATTAGGACATACCCTGCAAAAGCAAGCATGTCCATCTCAAATCGAAGGTGAATGGACATGAAATGCCCCTGGGCTCTAAGTTTACTAACTATGGCACTGCTCAATTTCATAATATGTGGTTTGAATCTCAGTGCATGATAATTTACTCGGCATCTCAACCGTTGCAACTCAGCATCATCAATTTCTTCTGCTAAGCGGTGAGAAAAGGGAGTGAGATATATGGCACCATGATCCTTCATTTTTGCCAGCGCTACGGATGTATACCAGCTGAGAGGAGCATCTCTAGGTGGGCGAATCTGAAAAATGTGCACACTACTTCAGGCATAATTCTGACAGTAATTGGAAACCAAGGAATAACAAATTCTAAAAGATTATCTAAGAAAATAGCTATCAACAATTTCCAAATTAATATCTTGCCACCTGAGCTTACAAACATATGAAAATTAACCACACTGAAGTGCAAATATTACAACTTCCCTTTCTGACCTCAAAACTTGATCTTGATTTATAAATACCAACAACTTGCCTGATATGCTTTCATCTTCTTTGTTTTTCCATGTGAATGAACTTCAGGGAGGCTTTCAACAATCCTCACATCAAATCTCAGACTTCTAACAAAATGCTCAACATCATAGATACCTGAAAAACCACTGGAGCAAACATTGTTTACAAAATTAGATAACTATTATGAAAAGTTATTAACTGAAAAAGCTTTTTCAAAAAGAAAAAACAAGCATAGATAAGATTTAATCCCCAGGCCATATTTCCTAGGAGCTTCTAGTTATCATCACCATGGAAGCATAGAAAATAATAAGGTCCAAAGAACATGATGAGAAGTGAGTGTAAACCATGCGTGAGTATGGCAAGTTTTAGACTACAAATTAAGTTGCAAGCTCTAGCGTGAATTATGTGCCAAAATATAAAGGATCTCATACAGGCCTAACTAATTTCTCAGGCAAAATACAAATAATGCGTGCATGAACTTATAGCAGCAGCATCATTATGTATTTGGATAGTATTTTCAATTTTTCAATACTAAAAGCCCAAGTGGTAGATGCATGAGTGTATCTCCTTCTGATTTTCCTTGCATCCATATATCATTTCCCATGTTTCTAGATAAAACGACTGAAAAACTTCATTCTTTTAAATTTTAAATCACTGGAAAGGATGAATAAGGTGCTGAAATGCCATCACAGAACAGAAAAATACAATTACTTGTCATCATGCCAGAATGAGTTGGCGTCTAACTCAGGTAAGACCAATGTAGCATTCATGATTCTTGCAGCAAGAACTGCATTGCAAATCTGCACAACAGGAGATAGGGAATTACATTTATAAGTTTAAGCAAGACTTTGATACTTCTGCACTATAGGAAATGAAAGAAAGGGATGCACACCAATACTTAGAATATCAATTTATGCAAAAAGGAGTGAAAACCTCAAATATCAAAAATTATAAATTTTAATTTATTATGTGGCAAGTCACACATTTGGAAGGGATTTGTTTTATTTGTGAGATATACGAGGTTATTATGCTCATGAATTTAAAGACATACCTCTCCCCACTGAACTCGGATTGATTCTGCATTCCCTAACAGTTACCAAACAGGCTATACGCTAATGCTGACTAGCTCATTGTTGCCATTTAATTTCTTCTTGCTTGAATGTTGTTGAAGTCCTCCTTTGCATCAGTCCACACCTTTTCGTCTTCTATAGATAGTAAACCTCATTCTGATCTTATCTCAAATTCTTCTATTTGTTTCATTAGGGACTTTTAACTTCTGCCGTATGATTCCTGCAATTGTTATTCTGAGCCCTCATTTGAGAGCTAAGCCATCTCATGTTCATGTGCAAGTTCAATACTGGGTTAACATTTTTTGTCGCCTCAGCCCACAAGTTACCAATTCATATAAGCCCTCTCAAATATGAAGATTTTGTACCCACTGTTTCTATTTCTACCATCCTTACCGATGATAATGATGATGAGAAGTTATTTTGAGCATGCATTTGGATTAAATGATGGGGATCTGGTTCAGTAGGTTTCGGTATTTCCAACCTTGGGGACTTATCTGTAAACATTAGGAATTACCTTTGAATCTTTTCCTTATTTTTCAGTCCTTAGGAGGACTGATATGTAAATAGGGGACTTTTTTTGCAAAGTTGGCTCTCTATATAAGAGCCCATAGGAGTAAATGGAATAGAACAATTTTGCAAAGAAGAAAGAGAGGAAGGAAATCCTACTCAATTTGGAACCTAAATCCTTCTAAAAAATGGAGCTCAAAATATCAGCCAATTGAAATTTCAGAACCCAATCAAATTGGGGCTTCTAAAAAAAGAGATGTCAAGGTCTGCCCATAGCAGAAACTAAAAAAAAAAAAAACTGGCTGCAATGTTTATAATTCAAATAAAGGAGACTGCATGAAAGTTCGGGAAATGAAGGGCAGTGTGCAGATCCGGAAATCAGAAAACAACAACAGGCAGGTCTATTTTGCAAATCCAAAAAAAAATAAATGCTCAGGACCAGTCAGGTCTGAAAATTAGCAAGCACATAAACAAAAAAGAAGAAGAAGAAAGATATCAGATTTTCAGGACCTGTCACGTCTGAAAACCAGTAAATACAGGGAACCAATCATGAAGGGCAATGGGCAGCCCATCATGACAACAAGAAGCTACCCCACTCAAATCCTAACTCAATTGAGATTCAAGTCCTAAGAAAAATCAAATCCTAAATAAGATAGGATTCAAATCCTAAGCAAGAGAGTATTGTTGGGATTCAAATACTAAGAATACAAGGATTCCAAATCCTCATCAAATGAGGATTCCATGTCCCGCTTCAAGTTGGATATAAAATCCTAATCCAGTAAGGAGTTATGCTCCAATTATGATAAAAATATGTAGTGTAGACTCTCAGAAACTGATGGGATGAGAGAAAGAAAAGGGGCAAGGTTGCATACCCCCCCCCACCAAAAACAGCAGGTTCCCAAACCTGTTAAAGCAAAAGATTGGTTAGAAAAGGAAAAAAAACAGCAGCATACCATACCTATTTGCAGCTGACGACATGGTGAAGGGAGAGGCCTCACCTCCAAAGCCCCTGCGACCTGTGAGTTGGGCTGAGAAGAAGAGAAAGAGAGGCATGATCAGCTGATGACCAGCAAAAAATTCAGAAGCTGTCAGGTCCGGAAGGAGGAGGGGGAGTTGGCAATTGGCATACCATCTTGCAACCGATGGACAAAGAAGAAAGGAAGGAGCACTCCTCCAAATTCTTGCCACAACTGATGAAAAAGAAAGAGAGAAAAAGAGGGTGAGCAGTTGGCGCACAATGGAGAAAAGAAGAGAAGAGAGGGAGAGACATAAAAGTAGTACTTGAATTGAATTAGGATCAAGAAAGCCAATCTAACTCAGGCCCAACTCAATTCTCAGCCCACCCGTGCCATCCTTCTCCTTGTTGGATTGGATTTGAAAAATCCAACCCAATATATAGCCTAATTTCAACCCTCAGCCCATGCGCCAACTTTATCCTTAGTGGATAAGGATTGGAAGCCCAATCCAACATCAAATTCAATCCAACTCTAAGCCCACAATCCACGTGCATCAAGCCCAATTAGATTAAGATTGAAAGTCCAACCCAAATCCAACAAACGATTGGATTTCTAAGCTCAATTTCAAATTAAATCCAATTTTAACTCAAATCCAAGCCCACTTTCCTTATTGGGCTCAAAATTTCTAAATCCCATTCACTGCCTAATTTTTGTTGGATTTCCTTATCTAACCACAAGCCCAATCCAATTCAAGTTTTGGCCATCCAGCCCATTACGCCCCTCATGTCATGAAAAATAGGATAAATCTCCAAAAATCAAAAGGGCAGGCAATAAACCCAGAAAATCCCACAAATATTCATCAAAACCTATTTCTGGGATTTCTAAATTTTCCAAATTTTTGTTCCTGAAAATCCCCAAAAATAATTCTCTCTCCAAAAATAAAGAAAATCAGAATGATTAGCCATAAATCATTCTTTCACGGGAAAAATTATTTTTGGAAGCCTTTGAAGCTCTCCTAAAATTTTCATATTTTTCGAACACCAAAAATTCCTTTTTTGGTATTTTTTCAATCTTTTCCTATTAAAAACTTTAATAAAATAGAGAATAAATCCCATTAAATCCTTAAAAATTCAGAAGAGGGTTAACAAATATCCTCAGCCTCATGCTTCCACTTTGGAGTGAGTCTCACCATCTCAAGACTTGGTTAAAATAAGTGAAAAATGCCTAGAAAATAGGGAAACATGGTGATCTTTCCTCTAACCAACTTAATGTCCTGGAGATCACCCTCAGCCACAACAGACCATTGCTCACTCCTCCTTTCCTCTATAAAACACCCTAAAAGCCATCTTGCGCGAGTTTCCAACACCCTAGCAAGCCCTAGCAGCTGCCATCCACTTGAGAGAGAAGAAAGATAGAGGAAAGGAGGAGAAGAAGACTCCATACCATCCTTCCCTGCTGCACCACCCCTAAGAGAGAAGAAGAAGAAGAAGAAGGAAGCCCCTCGGGCCTCCCTTGCAGCTGCGCTAAGAAGGAAGAGAGAAAAGAAGAAAAAAGAAGGAGAAGAAGGTGGGAGGCAGCCCATGGCTGCGCCCCCCTCATTCTCCTTTCTTCCATCAAAACCTCATCTTTCATTGCTGATCTCCACCTAAACTTTCTTCTAGCTGGCCCTTGTTGCGCCCATTTTCCCACTTCCCATCGGTTGAAACCCCTTCTTTTAAAGCCCTCTACATACCCATGCACCCACTAATTGTATAGTCAGCCAAATCAGATCGGGAATAGCAGGTTCCGAGATCAGATCGGTCAGTCTCTATCCAATTATCGCTTAGAGGACCGATCCAGATAAGATGCCTAGAGGAATCATTCCAAATCAATAGAGTCAAGAATGGGCCGCTTTTGTTGAGAGAACTTAAGTCTCAATCTAGATTGATCTGATATCACCCCAATAAGCGTGATATTGGCCCCTAATTAGTGATCCCCCCAAGTGTCTCGATTATCCTAGGGCTCTAGTCACTTCGGCGATTCCAGTGTTGATTACCGACGATTCCAACGTTGATTACCCTTGATCCAGTGATCCCGACTTGTGAAGGGGTGATTCCCCTCAATATGGTGTTGATTCGGTGATTCTCCGGTGATCCTGACCTATAGAGGGGTGATTCCCCTTGATCCAACAACAATCCCCCACTCCGGTAACTTCTTCCCCTCCGGAACACCCTATGAAGAGATTCTTGCTCCTCTGACTGCTCCCCCCCCCTTCCCTATACAGTCACCCGAAGCGGTGACTGTTTGAGGTCAAGTAGCTGTTTGGATCAAGGGCCAGCTAGTAGCTGTTCTTGTTGATTCCCCTTGATATGGTGTTGATTCGATGATTCTCCGGTGATCCCGACCTATAGAGGCCCTTGATCCAACATCAATCCCCCACTCCAGTAATTTCTTCCCCTCCGGAACACCCTATGAAGAGATTCTTGCTCCTCTGACTGCTCCCCCTTCCCTATACAGTCACCCCAGAACAACCCCCTTAAGGGGGTTGTTGCCCTCACCATCACATTCCCCCTTTAACTATTTAATGTATTAATTTCTTTTAATGTGTTAATGTTACAGATTTTGAAGTAATGACTGACCAAGGAGGCAACGATGCATCTGCTCGCCATGATATCGGGTGAGAACACGGCATTTTGGTGGATGCCAATAAGAAAATGATAATGTAAGTGATGTGACAAATAAATAAATGTGGGAATAATATGTTTAAGCATCTCAAGGAACACATCGAACCTATGAGAGCCAAAATCACAAAAGGAGCCCTACAAAGAAATATTCGCATTAAATATAGAGAAGACTTGCATGAAAAGTTTCTAAAAAGAAAAAATGAAAGGTTGTTGACACCTAAATTTTTGAAAAAAAATGAGGCCATTTAAAAAAAAATGGCATGATCGGCCCTCCCCAAACCTGGTCTGTATACAGCTTGTGTAGGCACTATAAACAGATCAAAACAAGTCATCACCATCCACACTGCAGAAGGCCCGCGGGCCTGCTCAGAAATAGGCCAAGTATGCAGCCCACAAGCCTACTCAAGGATGGGCTCGACAGAAAATAAAAAAAAGGAATTTTCTGTTTGAACAAGACAGGAAATCGGAGTCGTTTAAAAGGAAGGAAATCAGGGGAGGAATCCTACCGTAACTGGAAACCAAGGCCAGGGATAGGATCGCACAATCCTAGGCCAAATGGGACTCTTCGGTTAGAGCCTATCGTGGGAAGGTCCGGCCGTTGGAGGAAGGTCCAATTCCAGTCGAAATCAAATTCTCCTCTCCGATTCCTTTCCGGAATTGCAGCAGCCGGAGAGCACTTTTCGGAAGGTCTCCAATGCAGGAGGGTGTGTTGGTTGGACTCCCGCGTCCGTCTCGAAGGCGGACATGAAGAATTGGAAGGTCTCCCAGCGGAAGGGGGAGACCGCAGAGGCTTATAAAAGCCCTGCCAAGCTGCGGGAATAGGAGGAGACAGAGAGAAGACCAGAGAGACAGGCCGAGGCAACAAAGAGGGAGGAGAGAGCATCACCTGCCATTGCCGGGACCGCCGGACCTCCGCTTGCTTCCGTAAGCCACCACAGTTGCCGTCGAGGCCAATAGCCCTTGCCGTCGCCGCCGGAGGGAGCTTCCCCCTCCTCCCCTAGCGCCGACGGCCCCTTCTCCTTCCTCTGCCAGCGCCATTGCCGTCGAACGGAGCCGGGAGCCGCCGGAGATCTTCCGCGCTGCCGTCGGGTGCCGGAAGGCGTCGAGTGCCTACTGTAGCCGGGGGGGAATAATGCCCCCCGAACTATAGTCCACGTGGAAAAAGGCGGGGCCCACCAGAGGCTGCCGCATCAAAAGAAGAAGAAGAGGAAGACCGACCGGGCGCAGCCGGCCGGCCCCCCTCCCCGGCGTCCGCCGGCCCCCGCAGGCACATCCGCCGGTCCAAGGAGAAGAACCGGCCCGGTCCAAACAGTGGACCGGGCCCCATCTCAGTTGAAGCAGAATCCTGCGCACGCAGGCCTTCAAAAAAAGATTTAAATTTAAAACAAACAAAACAATGGAAAGTAAATAAAAAAACATTTAATTCAACAAACCGGACTAGTTGGGGGGTCGACTAACCATCCGCCCCTATGTCTCGGCTTAACTTAAAAGAATTCAAAATATGGACTAGTTGGGGGGTCGACTAACCATCCGCCCCTACGTCCTTAAGGTAGACATACAAAGGTCTATAAAAGACCCCAATGTCTTACCATTTTTTTTAGCTATATGAGGCCGTGCATGGTCAACATGCCGCTAAGCCGATTATATGCTAATGGAATCATCAAAAACAGTGGGGGATGCCCATAAGTCTATCAAGACCGGGTACATGCCGCCCATAAATTGACAAGTTCATCAACTCATGGAGGAGTCATGAAGATAGATATGAGCTAGTTTCCCACAAGTCTATCAAAGACCGGGATACTCAATCTCAAGACAAGGAGATGAGTCCCCACAAGTCTATCAAAGACCGGGATGCTCAATCTCAAGACAATGAGATGGGTCCCTACAAGCTTATCAAAAGCCGGGACATGCTCAATCTCAAATTAGTGAGAGGAATGCCCACAAGTCTATCAAAGACCGGGTGCTTTTTTCATCATCAAACAAGCTACATGTTCATCAAGGACTCAAAAGAACCAGATTTCTGGACAAGTTGTAATCATGTCTCATATTGAGAGAACAAATGAAAATTCATGCTTGGTGCACAGATTCATGTTACAAGGAGAGGACCACTACATGAAAATTTGGAAGGCAAGGCAATAAAAAATCTGAAAACATAATTTGAAACCTATAAAAATCTGTAAAAAAATCTGAAATATACAAAATTTAAAAATCTGCAATCTGTATAAACGAAAACATCTTCAAACTTAATCAACCAAATTCCCAAATCAAAACACTCTCAAACCAATCACAAACTCAATTAAATTCATAAGCAAAGCCTGTAAATCTGAAAATTTGAAACCAGGACCTGCAGTCCGAAAATCAATTAAAGTGCAGAATCTGCAAGAAGACTGAAGTCTGTAAAGTCTGCAGAATTTCAAATCAGAAAATCTAAAAACTGTAAGTCTGAGATCTGAAACCAAATCTGAAAATCTGAAATCTAGGAGATCTGAAATCTGAACTGGGTGCAGGAGCCGCAGCAGGGTCTGAAAAATCTGAATCCACGTGTAGAATTTGCAGGAAGCCTGAAATTTGAAAGAAATCCGAGCTAAATAGAAAATTCTGCAATCCAGAATTTGGAGATTCAACATCTGAATTCCAGGCGATTCAAAACAAGAAGGGAAATCTGGGTTTGCTGCAGAATCTGGAGGCTGAGAATTTGGAGAGAGATCCAAAATCTGAAATTTGGAGTAGTGCAGAATCTGAAATCCTTAGATTTATGACCCAAATCTGGAACAAACCGAAAAATCAGAAATTAGAGCCTGTGCGCCAGAAGGCCAGAACCCATTTCAAAAACCTGAAATCTAGAAGTCTGAATTCCACATTTCTGAAAATGCAGAAATCTAGAATCTGGAGTCTGATATTTGAAGAGGTCAAAGTCTGGACTTGGCAGATCCGAAGTCTGAAATCTGAAATCAGCAATTTGAGGTTTGTGAATAAAAAATCTGAACTTTGCATTTAAAACAAGGAGCCGAGGGCTGTAAAATGTGCAGAATTTGTAGGAAGCCTGAGTCTGCAGGAAGATCCGAACCAAAATTCTGCAATTTGAGGTTTCAAATATGAATTTCAAAGATTGAAACTAGTACAAGTCAGAAGCTGATCCGTAAATAGGTGGTCCCAAACCATTCAAACCCATAATAAATTCAAATTCAAAACCGTCCCAAATCATTTCATAAAATCTGAAAATTGCATAAGAGAGAACCCAGAAACTGTCAAATTCATGAAATACAAACTCTGCGGAATTAACTGAAATCTAAACCAATCAAAATTGAACTCAAATCAAACTCATCTCTAATTCAATCAAATCAAATTTCTCTAAGTAATCCAAATTCAAGCAAATCTGAAACTGTAAAAAAATCCGAAATTGGAAAACATTCAATCAAACTCTTAAACTTAAGCTAATTCCAATCAAACAGAATTCAACCAAACCCATAAAAAATCAACACATTTCAAGAATCTGTAATTTAATCCAACTCACAATGGTCACCTAAAATCTGCAACCAAAATTCTAGCAAGACAAAAACTCAATAAAAACAGAACATGAACCAAAATTGATAACAGAACTGTTAAAAAGAAATTCCAAGTTCAAAACAATCTGTCAAATTCAAGTGAATTCTAATAAAATAAAATTCAACCCGAATTAAATCAAACAATCCACCGAACAAATTAAATCCACCAGATTCAGAACAAATCAATCAAATTCAAACTCAATCAAATCAACTCAAATACAAATTAAATCAAACTCAGATCAAGTTTAAAATCAATCAACAAATTCAAATTGAACCAAACTTTAATCAATAAACAACTGTCTCAAATTCGAACCAAATTTAAGTCAACAAACAAATCCAAATTGAATCAAACTTAAATTAATAAGCAACTCAAATCAATTAAAATGAACAAATCAAATTTCAACCCAAACTAAATTCAACTCAATCAAATCAAACCAACAAATTTAATTCAACTCAAATCAATTCAAATCAATTTTAATTCAAATCAAATTCAAACTAAAATTGAGTGCTTGCATTCCATCAATTTCATGGGATTGTTTTCTCCTATATCCATATGTGTGTGAATGTTTATTGGATGCATGTTTTCTATTTTCCTGGATTGCTATGGCGCTTAATCAAGGGTATTCGAGTTATCTCGATGTAATTAACGTCGGATCTTCGCACCATCCGACGGGGAGAGGTCAAAATCAATTTTCAAAAAACCTAACAACCTCAACATACAATTTTGACCCTAGCTAGTATTTTTATGGAATACCATCTATTTTCCTAAAGAAGTCAATGCTAAGGTCTAATCAAATCTAATTCAAATCCAAAAGAAAAATGAATTTCCAAAACAAAAGAATTAATATTTTGTGATTTTTGAGGTTACATCAAAGGTCAAGTCAAAAAGATAGAGAGAATGGACGAGCTAAAACTGAGCCATCCACATTGTTTGATGAACAAGATAAAGGCCTAAGAAGAGATATGCATGCTAGCAAGTAGTCACTAAGAGAGAAGGAATCAGGAGGCTATGGAGTCGAGGATCCAATATTTCTTTAGTTATGATCAACTTGACCCATATTGACAGAGAATATCAGATCAGGAGAGGGCACACTTCATCGATCTACTTTGACATGACCCCTAAGTGATCGTTTGTTCAAGTGACAAAATATCTCTTAAAAAAATCAAGCAAACATTTAATGGGGGTGAAGACAACCACTACAGCTACAAAGCGAACAGTCAAATATGTTTGCAAGTGATTTTATATATATTATATCTATTTCTTAAGTGAGACAATAACACTTTTATAGTAACTTAATGTAGGCATTTAGGCACATGCCGTCACTAGTCCCGACTTCTAGATCATAGTTGATGCAATAGGCAAGGTTGAACTGAGATTACAAGTCCCAACCAACAATTATATTTACGTTATCAACCTAGATGAAGTGATAGATGACTTAAAAGCTTGAATAGATGGATTTAAGCTAGTTTGGAAGGAAAAATGATATACAATCATATATAATAAGTGGATAGACAACAAAAAAGAAGTATGATAAATTTCTCTGTTCCTTGTTCAAAAGGCACAACATTTTTGAAGTCCATTTATACTTCAGGTCAAATTGAGAGCAAAAAAATTGAGATCAAAGAGCATTTAGTGAGTAAGAGTGAGCTGAGCAAATGTGGGGAGGAAGAGAGCCCTTGGGGGCCTTAAATAGACCCTCACGGGGCTGGATGGGGAGGGCTTTAAGCCCCCCTTTTGCTGGCAACCCCGCCCGCAGCTCGCGCGACCCAGTTGCGACTCTGCGACCGGGCCGATTGTGACCAAAACCGACCAAGTCGGGCCCGGGTCCCGACCCGGTTTTCCATGCTTGTAAGGACTTAAGTGTAAATTTCTAGTTTATTGGGTTTTCTTGTAATGACTCTGTAATAAAAAGAACCACATATTCACTGATGTAACTGTGTGAACCTCTTTTTTCTGCGTCTGTTCTTTAGAAAGAAAGACATCTCCGGACTTTTCTAGGAAAATATGTGGTATCCTAAGAATATTAGGTAGTCCGGTGATAGTTTAAAATATTAGAACCGAGGTTCAGGTTCTTTGAAAATTTCATTTTTGACCCTTCTCCGCCGGATGGTGCGAGTATCCGGCGTTAACTTACATCGAGCAACGGCTCGAACGCCTTTGATTAACCGTCGCGGCAACCTGTTTTTGGAGACATGCACATCCACAAAGTAAAGTATAGAACTCAAAAGGGCAGCGGCCTTTTGGGTCCGATCAGATGCAAACCGATTTTTGCTCGGGCTTGTTTTATTTGTCATTTTTGGATGACTTTGATTCTTTTCTGATTTCTGAGTTCCATCTGTTTTGAATTCAATCAAAAATCTGATTTTTTTTTATTTGAGGACTGCTTTAGGATTTCACCGAGTCACAAGGGGACTGGAGTGAATGGATTGTGATGAGCTAAAATGGGCCTGCTTGGCGGACTGTTTTGGCACTGTTTCCAGAACCTGGATGTGGGCTGAACAAGGGCAGCTTCGGTCCTGCTTAGGGGTTTGTTCAGATGATTTTGAATAGACCGGTCGGGGACCTGTTTGAGATGTCCTGGATAGGCTGAAATCGGGTCACAACGGAACTGGTTTTAAACTCTGGACATATGCCTGCAAATGGGCTGATATGGGCCTATTTGGAGATCTGCTGGATGGGCTGATCATGAGCCTGAAAATGGGCCGCCTGAAGACCTGGTCTAGACCGGCTTTAGGTGAGCTTCGGAGGGGTGGAGCATAGTCCTACAAGTGGGCCGATTGTGGGCCTGTTTGGAGGTTGGCTGAATGGGCCGCAAAGGGGGCTGTTCAGGAGGTCCTTGATGGACTGAAAAGTGGGTCTTAAAGGAGACTGTTTTTGGGCTCTGGGCATAGGCCTGCAAATGGGCCGGTTTGGGCCAGACGGAAAGGGCTGATCGCAGGCAGGATTTGGGCTAGATTTGTGCCTGGCGCATAGGTTCAAAATGGGGGCAGCAAGTAGGCCGAACAGGGTGCTGTTCATGGGTCAGGACTGAAGTCTGCGCAGGTGGTTTCAGGTGGGCTGATTATTGGGCCGAACAGGGTTTGCAGCAGGCTATCAGGTGGGCTGAGGATTGGGCCGAACAGGGATTCCAGCGGGCGATCAGGAAGCTGAGGCAGTGAAATCCCATTTCAGACCTGCATTACTTTATTTTTTTGTTTGTAAAAGAGTTTTGCTCATTTGATTTTGGTGGTTTGCATCTGATCGGGCGCATTGGGCTGCTCATCGGTGCCCACTTCATGCATCGAATTGACTTAGAATTCATTTCATTGAAGTATGAATGGGGTACATCGGTGTACAATAGGTGATGACCCTTCCCCCAATTTAGGTTCTTCACTACCTTAGAAAAATTTCGGCATTACAACGGTATCCCGACAGATTTCTAATGTAATGAAGTTTACCCATCAATAAGGCTAGTCAATGACTTAGCCAAAAATTGGGGGAAGGATCATCGGCTACGAGGCATGCCCGCGCCGACGTCCGGGTCGTAAGCTACGGGATGCATGCCCGCGCCTCCGCCCAAGGTGGAGTTCCCCCGGTAGGGGTGAAGTCCTTAATTTAATGTTGCTTTCGCCTTTTTTGATTTTTATTGGTTGATTTTTTTGTGAAAGCCACTTCGGGCCGGTCCATTCCTTCGGCGTTCAAAGCCGGACTTCACTTCTTGCTTGAATTTGGGAGGGGCAGCTTCTAGGAGGGAAAGCCGGACCCGTGAAAGGGCCGTTGAGGCTCTCTTCTCCTTTGATGTGTTGAGGGGAGAACCGGACCCGTGAAAGGGCCGTTGAGGTTCATCCCTCACTTTGCCGGTACATGCCACAAGGGGGCCACTGCAACTCCTTCTTCTATTTTCTGCTGCAAAAGGGGCTGCTGTAGAGCTTTTTGGGAGATGAATTGGACCCGTGAAAGGGTCATTGGGTTGGCCCTTGAAGAGGCTGGCGCCTGTCTACAGGGGTGCTGGAAATAGATTGTTGTGAAGGCCTGGATTGAGTGCCGAACGTGGGCTGAAGGTGGTCCTGGATGAAGGCCAGAAGGTGGGCCAGAATGGGTACGGTCCAAGGCCTGGGTAAGGACCAGAAGATGGGCCGCTCATGGGCCAGCCTGGGGTCTGCTGGATGGGCTGCGGAGGGGTTTAGAACAGCAGGCCGAAGGAGGGCTTGAGCTGGTCCTGCAGGTGGGCCGGATTGGGCCGAAGTTGGCATGAAGTGAGGCTCGGCCAGGGTCTGTTTTTTTGGGTCGAAATTGACCTACATGTAGGGTATTTCAAGGGGGTTCTCCTTAGACCAGAGTAGGGTCAGGTTGAGTCTGATTGAGTGACCGAATAAGGCCTGTTCTTGGGCCTGCAGTGGAGACCGAACTGGGTCCTGCTAAGGAGCATTCAAACAGTCCCAAGAGAAAGGTCCACCTTGGACTGAAATGGGCTGGAAATGGGCCTGCAAAGGGGGAGGCACCTGGCTGGCACTGGAATCTGATTTTTTGATGCATCGCAGGGGCTGCATGTGGGCTGTGTATGGGCTCTTTTCTGGGCCTGCATGGGGGTCTACTGGATGGACTGCAGGTGGCCTGTGCAGGGGGTCGAACAGGGCTGGAAATGGGCCTGTACATGGGCCTGAGAATGGGTCAGTCATGGGCCTACAGCAGGGGCTGTCCAGTAGGCTACATTGGGACCGGTTTTGGGCCCAAAATGGGGGGTCTGGCTGGGATGAAACAAGCCTGCGCAAAGGGTTTTTCAGGGGGTCTGGGCTAGGTCCGAACATAGGCTGAGCATGGGACCTTCTGCAGACAGACCAGAGGCTATGGAACGGGCCAGGAATAAGCAGAAAAAAGAAGGCCCCTTTGAGGGGGCCACATGGGCGCACCAAACTGGTCCTTTTACCTTCTCTTCCCTTCTTCTTCTTCTTTCCTTCTTCTGGTAGCAGCCGGTAGCAGCAGCAGCAGGATCAGGGCGCAAAGCAGCAAGGGGCAGGGTGCAGTCCAGCAGCCTGGCGGCGTCTCCAGCTTCTGTCCTCTGGCTGGTGCGTCTCCCTCTCTTTTATAGAGGGTGAAGAGGGCAGGTGAAGGGACAGGAGTTGCTGTACGCTGGTGACTCTTCATCTCCCCATGGGAGTTACTCCATTTAACCACATTGAATGTGTGGCTGTCCCTTGGCTTTCCCCCACCTTCACCTGACCCTTGGGAGGCTGTGCTGGCTGCTGAGTGCGCACCAAGGAGCTGAGGTGGCAAGTGGGTGCGGCTGGGCTTTGATTAGCCTGGCTGCTGAGGTGGGCCTGGCCCAATTGGGCCTGTTTCCTGGGCCAGCGGACTGAGGAGAAGCCCAGGCCCTCCTGTGGGCTGCGCACATGGACTGTTCATGGCCTGATTTGTGCCAATTGTGGGCTGGATGGATCCGGCCCCTGCTAGGGTGTTTAATTGGGTCCAATTGTGGCCAATTTGATGGGCCATTGGGCCAGCCCCTAGGCCAGGCCGCCTGTTTTTACTCCTTTCTCTTCTTTTCTTTTCTCTCTTCTTCTTGTTTTTTTGTTTAAAAAAAAAAATTGTACGCCAACAGTAACACACAAGATGGAATAACATTTGTTGTGTTTCTTGGTTCAAAAAGGAGGGGTGCATCCCAATCTTCTTCTCTCCCTTCCCCAATCAGCCATGTCGACCTTCCCATCTCTAACCTTAGGCGGTAGTGCACCATTCTTCTTCCTCTCTCTCTCTTCCTCTTACAAAAAATTTCCATTGTTGCTCATCGCCCTCTTCTCTTCTTCTTCTTCTTCTCCGTCATCTTCTTATAATTCATCATCACTGACTGCGACGTCTTCTTCCTCTCTTTCATTTGGGTTCAAGATATCACAATCGGAGCACAACCATTCCACAACCACTTGCACAGGTCCAGCGTTCCATATTTGTGTAAACTCTCGCTTCAATCTCCTGTTCGGCATCTCCAACGACAACAACTACTGTTCCGAGTCCGGTGGAGTTTCTAAAAAAACAACACATTGTCTTCAACTCCGGCGATCCCCAGAAGTTGAAGTCCAGTCCACTTAGCTCCTACAAATCTTCACATTGTGTCATCAGTCACCTCCGGTGAACCCCAGAACCACCACCAGCAAATAGTGAAGACTTTCCTCACAAATCCGGCGATAAATCATCCTCCTCACGCATGCATCATCCGGACCTGCCAGGAGCACACCACGATCCTCCGCTGGGGATCTTCACACGCCGTCGGCTCACCCCAGTGTGTCAAGTACCCTCATGCGGTCCAACCCTGTGAAGCGGCCCCAACACGAGACTTCATGCACACCATCGGGCTCCTCGTTTGGTTGAATGGATCACCAGTCCGGCAGCCAGGATAGACCAATCCCAGCAGTCACAAATCTTCTTCCGTTTACTGCATTTTAGCTCTGAGTTTAGCCTTTAATTATGGTCTCAGACTCCAGTCTCGCGTCAACAAGAAACTGAAAAAGTGCAGAAACCAGGAAATCTGAAAAGCTGTTAAAAACCTTGAAGTCTGCTGAAAACTGTAGAACAAGAAGCTGCAGGAAAAACTGAAAATTGCAGTAAACCGGAAGGTTTCAGAAAACAGGGAAAATCAGTAAAATGCAAAAGGCAGAAAGCTGGAAACTCTGAAATCCAAAAATCCGAAACCTCATCTCAGAAAACTGAAATCAAAAAGGAAAAAGTAAAGGACAAACAAGAAAGAACCAAAATTTTGAAACTAAAAATCCTAAAGTTCAAACCCAAATCCTTGGATTCCTAAAACTAAAAATTCAAAAGTAGGGCAAACAGAAAGTTTGGAAAATCGCCAAATCTGAAATTCAAATCCCAAAATCTGAAAAGTGAAATCAAATAACTCAAATTACCAAACTAAACAAGGGGGAAACATAAAAATCCTCATTCCGACATGACCATTGCACTGTCACGGATAAATGGCTTCTGTGTACGAGTTGCTATGATATTTAATCAAGAGTATTCGAGTAGTTTCTTAATATAATTAATAACGAAACATTATAAGTTCATTGGGGAGAGATAAAAATAAATTCAAAGAACTCAAATAACCTGAACAAAGATAAAAATGCAGTTGAATCTCTTAAGTGATAGAGTAAATCCTATGTTAGCATATGGAAGATTTCCAGAACCCACTTTATGAGTTCATGTATATTCATATACACCACATTCAATTAGTTATACTCCTATGGTTTATCACTTATTTTCATATCCATAGTTGTCAAGTGAACAAAGATTATTTCTTTCCAAAAAGAAATAAACAATTTTAAACTTTATAAAATAAGGTTTCAACAGGCGCCAATTTCAAGTGCCTTGGGGCGTCAAAGTGGACACCTTGGTTGCCTCAGCCGCCTTGGGCACTAGGCACTGCCTAGGTGGCACTTAGGTACCCACCTTGACAACTATGCTAACATCGGCAAAAAGAAATATGATGGAATATAATGGAAAACATATTGGCTAAAAAAATTGAAAAGGGCCTTCATTATACAAATTAATAACATTAGCAGGAACATTATTAAAAAACACATCATAAGAAAGAAAAAGGAATCTTACCGCACTACGCTGTTGATTTAATCCACCATTACACCGTACTCGTAAATAACCATTACTTTCAACTGGAGGAGCTGCAAAGTTGATAAAAAAATAGAATTAAGATAAATTGTAATCACAAAATTTCTAATGAATTTAGGATAAAATAACTTCAAGTTAGATATCTGGATGCAGTTTCATCCACCATCAAAGACTGAGATCACATACAGGGCCAATATGATCTAGGAGCAGACGAAGGCCTCCAGCCACCAGAGGGAGCAGTTTCCCAAAGCTTGTCCAAGTCCAGAGTCTAAAACAATTATCCCCAAGGAAACAGTAAAACAAAATCAGACATTTTAAATGACAGAAATACTTTATACATGCGTAAAGAATACATTGGGTGTCAGAAAAGGATGTTGAAATGAGATCAAGAGACTGATTGAAGAATTTTCAGCTCCTTTCCACTTTCCATAAACTCCACATGTAGCTGCCAAAATCATGTGCTTCATCCATCTTGATACAAAGTTCATTCCAAGCCATGCCAAATGCGTTGCCAGAAACTAAAGCAAATACCCCAAAATGGGAATCCCATAGTGGCAACACTATGGTCCATTTGCTAGCTTGACCAGAAATGAGTCAACACATCGTCTATTTGGTAAGTGTAAAAGAGAAAACTGTGAAAATATTTTACACAAGTTTTTTAGGAAAAGGAAATATATATCACTTATTTTAGTACATGTGAAAATGGCTTTCCTGAAAATGATTTTTGATCTTTTGGTTATGTATAGAAAAAATCAGAATATTTTAACATTCAAGCTCTTAAAAGACTTTTTAAGTTACTTTGAACATATGATTAACTCTAAATTTTCAAAAATTCCATCTTTTGTATATCTAAACAAGTTAGTAAATGTTGATTTTACATTGTTATTTACTATTCTAAAACTAGTTGGTACTTTAATATATTAAAACTTATTTTTGCTTCCTTTAGATTATAGGGATTTTACATATTAGAAATCAAAATTATTTATATTTCTGAAAATGTCTTCATAAAATTTAAACTAATTAAAATATTTAAAAACATGTGTTTATTATAAATAAATAAACATCTCCACCCAAAAAACATAGTTATTCAACTTTTCCTTAACATTTTTGCCAAAAATATCCTCATTTTTAGAGAGAAAAAGAGAGTGAAAGAGGTAGAAGAGAGATAATATTAGAGAGCGGTATTTTCATCCTAAAAAGTAAAATTATTTAACTATTATTATTTTAAGGGCGTTCATATAACAAAGAAATTTTTTAGTAAAAACAGATTTAAAAGATTCATTAATATTTTCAATATTTATAAGCATATATGTAAAATAGAACAATTTATATGGATCAATATAAAAAATTGAAATTATAATGTGTGCACCGAAATCTGAAAGCATCAGCCACCTTCTTATTGCAAATCAATCTGCTATACATTGAGCTCAGCTTGCAGAAAATGGCATCTGGAAAAAGCTAGTGTACGCCATGATCCAGATCTCAATGTGGTCAACCAAGAATGTTTTCTGTTGGCTGCATTTTATGGATAACCAACGAGAGAGATTGATGATGAAATCAGGAAAAGCTGGTACAGGTAGCAAATTTTACATGGTCCAAATGCACCCTCAGGGTGCGTTTGTTTCCATGTAAATCTATCATTTGCAGGGAAAAGAAAAGTCAACCAATAATGTTTCAGTTGACCAGTTTCCCGAATGGATTTTGGCATCAGCAACAGCAAGACAGTTGCCATTTATGGGATAACTTGTGTTCAAAGTTCCTATAATATAGTTAACGTTTCCCCTAAATTAATTTCTCCTGTATTAGCAGGTATGAAGTTAATGATTAGGAGATATTAATTTTATAGAATAAAAAATATTTTACGTTAAAATTAATATTATCAGCTAGTAATAGTTCATGTCGATCAAAATAAATTTACTTAATTAATTGACGTGACTAATTTGATATTGTTATTATTTAGAGTTTTTTAATTATCAGTCTCTACAATTTATCTTAATTTTAAATATGTTTATATTCTCAATTTTTTTAACAACTCTTAAAATTCTGTTCAGCTTAAAATTTACATTTATAGAAAATCCATTTTAAGATGTATCCAATAAAGGATTTAGATCTTCTTTTCCATGAAAAGTTAATTTCTTATAAAAGTTACTCATTTGAATTAGTGAATTATTAATATAAGTTGTCTAAAGATGTTATCTTATCCCTTGTTAATTTACAAGTGAAAGTTAACAATAGAGGCATGTCTATGCATAAGTTATGTGTTTCACATTCTCGATATAGCAATAACTACTTATTTAGCATAAAAACTACATTTCTTATGAGAGAAGAAACAAATATAAACATTTATAACTGGGGAAATATTTATAATGAGCAAATGGTTATAGAAACAATGCCAAAAGGTAAGGAAGAGTTAGGGAGTGGAGCAATTGCCCCCTCAACTCAACTGGTTTTGCCATTGCCAATGGACACCTATCTTAACTATCTTGCACCAGAAGTCACCCCCATGGCTACCCAGAACATTAGACCACTACTGCCAACTCTTTCTGCCCTGCATCTCCTACTCCAGTTGTGTCTCTATGTCCATCTCATGTAGGCCAGCACCTTGTTCCTCCCACTGGATTGTGGAAATTCCAAAATTCTCACCCCTTCTCCAACAGTAATACAGAATTGCCTAACAATAACCCTGCTGCACAGATCAGCATGCCAAACTGACTTCCCATCGACCTTCACTCCAGTCCTATGGACATTATTTTTGGTGTCACTATGATATACCTCTGCATGATACTTATTGTTGCCTACAACCACCGGCTACAAAATTCAAAATTCCTTACTCACAATTAGCCATTCAGGCAACAAATGCCTTGCACTTATGGTCTGCTCCTCTGACACACTGCCACATCCGTCCACTCCCAGCTATGGTATGATCATACCCACCCTGGGGGCACAATCACCTGTTCACTAAGCACAGAAATCCCATGATAGGGCTGCAAACATATCGGATGCGGTGGCAAAATCACTTGTATTTGATTACATTTCTGATAAAGGGTTAAGATATTTCAATTCCAATAATTTCAGAATCACTATGTTCTGATTTCGATTCAATTTTGATTCTATAATCGGAATCAGAACCAAATTCAATAATTTCCAAAATACATACTATATATTAATTTTTATTTAAAAATAAGTTTATAATTCACATATAATTACTAAAATTTGATATAATGTTTTTAAATTTTTTTATCATTTTATATATCATATTTTATAATTTAATTAGTTTTATTTTAATTAATTTTACTTATATATACTTATTCATTATCGAAATCAGATATATGGAAATGGAATCAACTGATTCCGATTCCAATAAGTTTTTAGAATATCCGATTTCTATATGGATAGTTTATGGGATACAATACAAGTTTTGAATATGTTAATTTTTTATCAGAATCGAATCAAAATTTCAGAATATCGGTTTTTGTTTACAACCCTATCCCATGCCCTCACCTGTGCAACATCAGATCCCAGTGCCCCCACATTACTGGCACTTTTGACCTCCATTTGGCAGCCGCCAAACTGCCTAATGCACAGAATCCCCTTCTCAAGTACATAGTGCCCATCAACCTATGATTTGCCTAAAAGAATTCACTTGTAGGCTTGTAGCATACTATTCCATGTAAGGGAAGACACCTGTTTGAGCTTGTACATTATTATTTTAGTTTGCACTTCTCAGGAAACATAACAGCAGGATTTGATGACTTAACCTTGTTGTGGATGTATTTTTGCCCTTCTTGTGTGATATGTTATATCTATTTATCACTGAGTGACATGCCCTCATGCAACTTTAGACGGCATCCATTTTTCAAAATCGTCAGTGCACGAATGCAAGGATTGATAGATAGTAAGCTGGTTCATTTGGTGGAGTCTTAGACCAGGTGGTTTCATCTACCACAATGATCATTTCCCACCAGATGTTGAGTTCAGGTTACCTTGAGAGCATTCGAGGAATTGGAGGTTTCTAGAGCCAATTTGTTTCTCCAGCATCTTACAGACTATTTTTATTGCCAAGGTGCGTAAGGATATGAATAGGTTTCTACATCAAAAGACTGACTGCAAAATGTAATAATCACCTAGAGAATTCTATCCACACATTATCTCATCCCCTCTGGTGTAGAAAAAAAATGTATTAGCAGCAAGATGAAGAATCCCCTGGTAAGTATTTGAAATAAATATCATTTTCAAATTAGTATTTTTCTGCTTGTTATGATTTAAAGATGAAAGAGCCTCTTAAAATATTATTATATCATCCAAAGGATGTGGAGTCTCGCCATCTACAATAAAAGATAGTTCTTTACACCCAAGCAACATAATGATAAAAAGCAAGCAAAGTTCACACCATGTGAATGGCTTCATAATGTCATATCATAAGGTAGAATCTAACTTGATTTCTTAAGATAAGGTCTTCTGGCTCTGGGCCAGTATGTTATTGCCTGGTGTACTCTTTGGATGCTACATTGCTTTTCCAAGCTCAGTAGCAGCTATAAGGAGGAAAAAAAACTGTACATGGTGCAGCTTATAAGATATGTTTTCCAGACCATGTAAGAAAATTTACACTTCTATTCAAACATCAGAGTTCGGTACTTCCTGCTGGCCGTTAGGAAAGTAATGGATTTCAACCACGTTTCTATGTTTTGGTGTTTCAACGGGTTCTTCCTTTCATATATAATGCAGTAGCCGCATGTTTGCAGGAGTCTGGAGTGTAAAGCAAGATATCCGGATTAAATATACTTCAATAGGATCAGCAAATAACGCATTTGCATGGACGATATAACTTGTACGAGTAAACGCTTGGATTATGTTGGACATGGTTTTAATCCCGTTCCATTATTTTTAACACAACACTTTTTATCCCCTTCCATGACAGTTCCAAGCCATTTGTTATCCGTTATTTATCCCAATTCAACTCCAATACACTAGATTTATCAAATAAAAACAAATAACCCCGAGAAACAAGCTGGCTAAACTCTGCTCTCTTTTTCACGATCCAGAAGCGCAAAAAAAAAACACATAAAGAAAATAAAAAAGAAACAGGACTTAACCTCGGCAGACCCAAAACCGCGGCGGATTCCTATGCTGGAGGAAAGCCACAATGTACAGCCGACGAGAACGAGGACCACCACCGACAGCTTCCCCTTTACCCCCTTCAGCACGCCACCAAACCGCCTCAGCTGCTGCTGCTGCCGCTGCACCGACCTCCTTCCCCACACGTCCCCTGGCCTGTAATAGCACGGACGAGGAACGGCCGAAAAAGATCTGAGACGCTCGCGGCTTCGGAGAAGGTGGAGAGGGAGGGGGAGAGGTGCCAGTACCTTCTCATCTTGGACCGCTATTTTCGCCGGTAGAGGAGTTGAGCGACCGCCAGCCCCTCCAGATCGGGATCCTCCTCGTTGGTATCAGCAGCTCAGCACTAGAGGATGGCAAGGAGTGGTGTAAACTGGAAGGAGAGGAGATCACAGAGCGAACGCAGAGCGCGTCGAGACTGCACGCGCCAGACACCGGGAAGAAGAAGACGGGAATCGAGAGGAAGCGAGAGTGCAGCTGGAGAATTTTCGTTTCATCATTTCTACCATCGCGTTCGATCGGCCAAATAAGAAGCGGGCTTTTATAGAAGGTCACGTGGTGCATTTTAAGGACACACCCGAAACTTTTTGGAGAAATTAATACGCGATCCGTTTCAATGGATCTGGCATAACGATAGGTCCGGTCAACAATCTAATTGAACAAGAGATCCTATTTTTCTAATTGCTTACATTTCCGCTCCAAAACTAAAGGCAAGCAACCTTGCGTTTTTTTTTAAAAAAAATATCTTTTTTACCCTCGTTTTTTCCGAACTAATTTTTCCGTTGGTTTTATTTCTCATATAGCTTATGAACTCTACGTAATCTACAAATACTATATATTTGAGACTGATTTCTTCTTAGGAGCAGGGTAAAATAGATAATATTATTGAAAAAAATTTAAAAACTACGAAGATTTATTTTTATAGATAAACAGAAATATCCAACCCGTTCTATATAGACCAACAAAATATTCAATCACTTATTAAATCAATTATTTAAAAATATAAAAAATTAAATATGTTATTTGATAAAAGATAAAACTATCTTGACGAATAAAAAAATAACTAATCGTAAATTAACTTCTGCATTGTATTTAAATCTCGACACAAGTCAAATTTAATATTTTTTCTCTCCGATTATATCAATATTCAGTAGTGATAAATTAATATTACATTTAAATATTAACATAAATAAAAATATAATAATATTTATTTAAGATGTATTAATATCGGTAGCCATAAATGAGATGCAATAAGTAGATTTGTAGCTATAATATTTTTTCTCTAAATATAACGATAATAATTTATAAGTGAAATCTGATATAATCAACGTAATATGATAAATATATTATAATTAATATATTACATTTAAATAACTATATAAAATATATTTAATAATTTTATGTTTTAAATATTATAATATTTTATGATTTTAAATAAGATATAATCAATGTGTTAATATAATAAATACTTTTAACATAACACTATAGAACCTATTTTCCTTCATTTAAGAATTGAGAGAAATAAGGGTGATCATTATTTTTATTTTTATTTTTATTTTTGAAAAACAGGGTGACCATTACGTAACTGGTATCACGAGGGAAAGGTATTCCTGAGAATTTAAACATCGTCGATAAACTACCGCTGGAGTGCAGATCAAGAAAATGTGAACAACGGACTGGAGATGAAACCGTCTTTCTTAAATGGATTGAGAATTAATTTTCTCAAATTTTTTCACATGTTAACCGAAAATACCAACACTGCAGAAATTAAATCTTAAATTCTACGAATTATTAAAAAGAAGAATATGTCATCTTCTTTGGACCTCTTTTACTTCTCCGAGGCACCTAATTTTTTTTTTTGGTCATGACCGCATTGGCCGGAAACGGAGAATCGAGCCCCCGTGGCTCAGTCCCCACCACGAAACCCTCTTCCCAGGCGAGGGCCGGGCACCATCGGCCGCCCTCGAACCCCGCCCTCCCGCAAACCTGGCGGGAGGGTTGCCAACCGAGCTACTCTCGGCCAGCCCGAGGCACCTAAAATAAAATCGCTTACTGCCGGCTGTCATATGCGGTACATCGAAATAAGTTCGGCTTTTCTTACTGGCTGACGGGGATGTTTAGTTGCACGTTATAAATTGAGTTTTTTTTTATAATTTTATGTATATGTGTAACAAAACTCGTTAAAAAATGTCTGGTAACCCATATAAGTCCATGATTTTAAAAATAGTTTATTCTTATACCCAAAAGAGTTAGACTCTTTTTTGTCCGGTGGTTCTCATCTCACCTCTTTACGTGGCTCTCACTCAGTTTTCTTACCACTCCTCGGATACGACAGTTTTACGTCGTCCACTTATATTTTTCAATACAACTTTTACAGTGAAAATATATAAAAAAAACTGTCGTGCAACCAAAGTAAGTTATAAACAACATGACTGTCAAAAAGATGAGCACAGGATGATCGATAGAAAACAAATTTATTTTACATGCCACGGAGATGTAGAAGGGGCATATAAATATAAATAAATATAAATATTTATATATTTATATATTTATATCTGGCGAATAAAGATGAAGGCCGGATGCTGTGCTCGTATTCACGCAGGTGTTTGTTGACAGGTTTTATCTCATATTGGCCACAGGAGGAGTATTCCATGTCTTTATCATAGTATGGACCTAGGTCTCCTTAGCGCACGTGCGTTTTTGAAATTTCACAGTGTTTTCAAAATAATTTAAAAATTCAGAAAAAAATAACTCAAAATCAACATGATAAGAGGTGAGAATGATTTGAGATTAAGGTTTGATCAGTTGAGTTTGTATTTGGGTGACGATTGACGAATGATGTGATGGCTTTATAATGCATAGATAGCATCTATTTTTAGAATGTCTACATCAAGCTGACCGAAACTGTAGGAATTAAATCCTAAATTCTACAAATTTATCATGCAACCAAACAGCCCAGGAACCATATTGCATTACTTTCCGCTACATTAATCCAAGTCTCATGGCCTTGGTTACTTCTACTGTTATGATGCTTTTAACTTTTTTAACAATGATGTTATTAGTTTTATGTTTAATATATCCAAACAATCTTAATAATCATTCTTTAAGGATAATACCAAAGGTATTTATTTTAATTAGGCCACTTATAGGATGAGTCTAACATTCTTTCACTTCCCTATAAAAATAATAAGTATATATTTCAAAAAAATATTCAAATTATCATTTTGAAAATAATTTTCATAATAACATATTCATTTGAAAACATTCTCATCAACTCATTTACAATTTACTTTGCATGTCCAAGTAAAAAAAATTTTAATATAGGTCATGATTCTAGACATGCAATTTTGGCATAGTCGAGGAAGCTAAAATTCTTGTCTTTTTAAAGGATGTCAAAATTCTTTAATGAACAAATCGATTTTTCGAAGAAATAGATCACTACTGGAAGAGGTAATGTCCTAATAGTAAGGGTGTCTAACGTCCCGATGAACAAGACATCAGACGACCCCCTAAGCAGGACATTACCCATTCTCGCCAAAATCTGGTAGATCTGACCTTGGTTGGCGCAGATTTGACCCACATTTATTAATGAAAAATAAGGAAACATCCCGCCTCATAAGACATTAGGTACTGTAATGCCGAAAGTCAACCCCCACACCGACTTTCGGCGCGACACATTTAAGGACATTTAATGATTGACAAACGTCCCTACCCTATCAAGACATCAGCGGTCGTTTGATAGTGTCAATTGATTCCCAAAATGCTCATGTCTTATGTCTATAAAAGAAAACCTTCTAACAGTATTTTCAAGGTTCCCAAGAGGTCTCTCCAAACTCCCAAGTAGTAGAATTCATTGTCAAAAGAGCCTTAAAAAGTCCTTCAACCCACTTTCTCTTAAGAACACCCCCAAAGCCAACAACAAGACACTCGTCTTCTTCATTACCCATTCATACCATCATCCTTAAGCTCTTAAAGACATCTACATTTAGGAAATCTTTCGAGAACCTACACCAACAAGGTCTTCCAAAAGGCCTTGCAGGCCGATTGTCAATTGAGGATCCTTCTAAAAGAGTGAAAAGCATGAGCTGAGTGGAGTTTGGCCTCAAGAACAGCAAATGTCGCCATAGTTAGGACATCAGACGTCCTCAGACCTGGGACGTCAGATGCGTATACTGTTTGGATGTTAGGATATCCAGAGCACCGGATCTTGCCACCAGATCCCCTTTACCTCATTTTCCCTTTTAGCTCTAGAACATTATCTCTTTTTCATCCTCGGTATAGTTTACATTAGTATACATGCAATATTTACTTTCTATTTTGCATCATGAAAGCACCTAATAGGGGCTAGGAGATGGTCCTATGCCAGTCAGTCATTCTACTTTTGTGGTTTCATTTTCCATTTGAAAAAGATACTACACTCTGTAGACACACTAAATTGGCCTAAATTGGAAAGACACTTATTCGGTTATTCCATTGGCAACATCATCTATTGGACTGTTATGAATCAAATCAAAATCACCATGTGAAAATGAGCCGAGGACCCCAGGGATGAGTCGAGAGCTTACCGGGTGAATTGAGAATGGACCATAAAATTTTCAAATAAAGCCATAACCATCAAACGAGAGCCATGTGTTCACCATGAAAACATGAAATCCATTCAATGACCGGTGCTTAATGATCAACAATTGAAGGTTACGATAATGTCAAGTACATTATGTGACATTCTGCATCATTTCAATTTCTGTCGGATCTTCCCAGTTGTTTTTCGGCCTATATTGCATCTTGCCAATCGGTGTTTCAAGCATGTTCAATCTTTTTGGACCTTGTGCCATGTCTTTTCGGTAGCCATGAGATCTCCAAATGATTTCTAAATATTTTTTATTGATATCGAGTCTTCCAGATCACCACCCGAACCTTCAGCACCATTGGCAGGATGAACCAGAAGTTATAGTCCCTTACGTTAGTATCAAGATGCATGCCAACTAGTTTACCTATTTGGAAAGCTGCGTTTGCGAATTCTCTTTTATACACAACAAACGAGACTCGAAATGAACCTCCCATATGCCCGTAGGACCTCGTGAAGCACAGTCGCATTGGGCAGGCTCAATGTGCCCCCGCTTTGTTCACAAAGCGGGAGCACGCCCACCGTGCCCCCAACCCATGGGAACAGCCTGTGCGCCCCCATTTCAAGGGCGCATCCAATTTTGGAAACTGGTTGATTGCCTCTGTTTTGGGACTTTTCAGACGCCCTTTGGAAAGTTTCCTTCTCAAAAATGTCGATTTGCCCTGTGCCCCCGAGCCGGGGGTGTTCATTTTGGAAATCCCAATTTTTAGAAATTTATGGAAATTTTCGGGCTTAAAATAGCAAATTCGGCCCATCTATATTGAAATTATAATCAACAGTTCACCTACTTTATCTACTTTATAAATTTGAAAAAGGATTTATCGCCAATGCAAATCTAAATGCATGCTATTGTTTTTTGTAGCTGAAAATCTGTTAGACATATATGTTTATTAGTTATTACCGTGGATATTAAACAAGTAGTCAGACGTCCAAAGAAATATGGAAGACAGTTATTATTCTTGAAGATAATGTTATAACTCATGTTTGATTATTATTATTATTATTATTATTATTATTGTCAAAGAGAATATAATCTATTCTAAAAACGTTGTGTGCCTTGAATCAATTTCATATTTGTATAAATGTGAAGCAATACAGCTTTAAAGTTTATATAAGCAAATAACCGCGGATATGGGACTCGTACATTACGTATTTATCCAGCTCCTTTTTGTCATTATAATTGAAAAACCACGTGAGGTGAAACCTGAGCTACGGGGGTCACCGCCACACATTTCATTTGAATTTAATTTGGAGGACATTTGACCCCCATTTGCCGTGCCGCCCACCAAGGAGCTGTGACAGCCTGGAGCGGGCAGAGTAGAAGAAGATAACGAGCAAAATCATCTGATTTCCCCTCTCACCAAGGTCTTCCTCACCTCCCGTAGATCCTTCCTTGCTCTTAGAAGTGTGGCTTGCTATTTCCTAACCGATGGTTTTTCACGAAACAGTAGGTAACAGGGTGTTTGGTAGCGCTTTTAATTTTAAGATAATCTCGTTTTTGAAATCAAAATTATTTAACTTCTCAATTTTATTTTTAAAATCAAAACAATCTAATTATTTGATGTTTGGCAAAATTATCATAATTTTTAAAAAATAGACAGTAGTGTTTGATTATGACCAGCGACTCTGCGAAACTCTTTCGGATTCCCTTCACAGAGAGAACCTGCAGCTCCGCGAAAGCTCCCCCGCAGTGTCGTCCGCCTCCCTCCCCCCCCGCGGCGGCGGCGCTCCTCCGGCGGCGGCGGCGGCCAGCAAAAGGCCGTGTTGTCGTCGGCCAACGAACCCCCCAGTGGCATCGTCTGCCCGGCTAGCGAAGCCCGTGCGTTGTCGGCCCCGCCCCCCACGGCAGCGGCGTCGACGTCCGCCTCCCTCCCCCCCGCGTTGTCCGCTCCCCCCGACGGCGGCGGCCCTCCCCCACGCAGCGGTGCTTCCCCCGGCGGCGGCACCCCCGCGTTGTCCGCTCCCCCGATGGTGGCCCTCCCCCCGGCGGTGCCCCCCGCGGTGGTGCTCCCCTCGGCGGCGGCGGCCCGCGAACCCCCCCCCCCCCCCGTGGCGGCGCCCCCGCCGCCGAAGCTCCCCGCAGCGGCGCCCCCCCCCCCCCGCCGGTGCTCCCCCCTGCGGCCCTCCCCCGGCGGCGGTGTCCCCCCCACCCGCGTTGTCCGCTCCCCCCGACGGCGGCCCTCCCCCGCAGCGGTGCTCCCCCCGGCGGCGGCGGCCCGCAAACCCCCTGCAACGGTGGCGCCCCCAGCCAGCGAAGCCCCCCCGCAGCGGGCGCCCCCGCCCCTTCGCACGTCTCGCCTCCCACGTCCTGCCTCCCTCCGCGTCTATCTCAAAAATAAAACAAGTTCTGCCTTGTTTTTATTTTAGAACAGATTATGTACATAGAGTATCCCACTTTTAAAAATGAGACAGTAGTTAATGGGGTGTTTGGCCGCATGATAATTTTTTGTACACTTTCATGAAAAAAATTTATATTAAAATAAAAAGTGAACCGACATAAAATTATCATGTTTGGAGGGATATGATAACAAAAAAAAGTTATTATCATTCATGATCAAACAAAATGGGAGATCACAAGAAAAAAGAAAGAGGCAAGATCCTCTTTTTTTGTTTAAGAAGAAAATTATTTTCAAAATATAAAATTGTCAAGGTTGCTAAACACCTATTTTAACAAGTTTTCCTACAATTTAAAAAAATTAAAATAAAAACCTCCATTATCATGCAACCAAACACCCCGTAAAAGTTGCAACCAAACACCTTATCTCTTTTATTTTTAAAATTTAGATCAAAAAGAGGGAAAAAACGTAACCAAACACCCTATAAGCCATGGAAGTGGGGAGATCTTTGGGAGGAGGAGAACAACAGGGAGAGACGTGGATCTAGATGGAGGAGGAGGAGAGAGCGCCCACGGCGGCACCGCCGAGGTCGACCATCACTTTGTCACCGCACTCCCCGTACGAGAACCTGTTCCGAGGAGACGGGAGGTTCAAGGCACCGAAGGTGAGCCCGGGGCCGATAGTGCCGGTGTCGAGTTTCTTCACGGAGCGCCGAGTTTGCAACCGGGGAGTTGGCTAAGGCATCGGTAGTGTCTTCTTCGAGGTATCCAAAGAAGGAGAGTGACCCGTAATATGACCCGAAGACTACCCGCCTTGAGCCCACGGGCTTATTTTGGTGGCCGGAAATTAGGGGGACCGGATCCTCTGTGCACTACGTTGTGCATCTCAATGCACACTACTTCAATAATCTATCTTATATTACACTCAAAATAATTATTTTTAATATTTTCAAAATTGTGAATATAAATAAATATCATCTAATATTATATTCTATATAAATTAGTATCTCAAATATTTTTTACATATTTATTTGAATTAAATGCATAATTAACTTATAACAAAGTATAAATGTTAAAAATATTTGATAATATTATATTTTTATTGATATATAATCTTTGTTTATATTCACAATTTTGAAAATATTAAAAATAATTATTTTGAGTGTAATATAAGATAGATTATTGAAGTGGTGTGCATTGAGGTGCACACCGTAGTGCACAGAGGATCCGGTCCCGAAATTAGGCCCACAGCTGGCCTGGCCCGACCGCCGACGGACTGGCCCGGCCCATTGACACCCCCGTAGGATACCACGCATGAGAGCCCTTTTATTTTGGTGGTTACCCTCGACACGAGCGACGGAGGGCTGCTTTTCTCCTGTGGGTTGCTTTTATCCCGTGTAGAACAACAGTTTATCGTCCGGCTATGATCAATCAACTAAATCTGTTGAGTCACTCGTGCAATTCATTTTATTTGACCTTTTCCAGCACTAATCAAATTGAATAAACCAAGCAAATGTATTTTATACGAATAAATTAAATATTCTAGGTCATCCGTGCGATCCCTGAACAACAGCTTATATTATGTACATGTATACACAAGTAAACAGCCCAAAATCTCCCAGAAACAAAGTGAAAAGAGAGCAATGAGTTAAGCAGCAATTCCAATGTGAGAATAAACATTTAAAAACATACTGAAGAACATTATATCAGAGCTCAATTCCTGAGGAAGGCCCAGGGTCCCCTCCGCACTCCTATCCTGCACATACAAAGATCACAAGCATCAAGCATTGTCTAAACTCTAAACAGGTTGTATTTGCCTATTCATAATGGGCCGGCCAGCCAAGCTCAAGAAGGCCCAAACTGACAGTTTTGGGTCCATGCGGCCCAGCCCATCGACACTCCCTATGAGACTCAACATGGCCCGAGAATTAAAGTCTCAAGTTGCCACTGGCATGAGTATACAACTTTGATATGGAAGTGGAGCAGCACAGCAGAAATGAAATTGCACATTTCTTCTGAGGTGTTTGGTTGCATGATAATTTAAGTTTTTGCTACAATTTTATGTTTTTAAAATAAAACTTGTTAAAAGAGGTGTTTGACAACCATGACAATTTTATGTTTTTAAAGTAATTTCCTTCTTAGACAAAAAAGAGGGACTCACCTCTTTTTTTTATCTTGTGCTCCCTCTCTTTGTTTGGTCATATATGGTAGTTACTCTTTTTTTTATCACATCCCTCCAAGCATGATAATTTTTTGTCATCGGTTAGTTCATATTTTATTTTAATACAACTTCTTATCATGAAAGCGTACAATAAATTATTGTGCAACCAAACACCTCGTTAGGGTAGATTAGTTGCCTCTAAGATATAACTTATAAGGCAGGTTAAAGTAAGTACCTCCAGAAGCCAGCGAACATTCTCAGACTCATGTAGACAGTCAATGCAATCCAAATTCCAAAAAAACCATGAGCAGCTGACAGGATAACTAAGCATATGATGCTAACAATGGCCACCATGCCCTGCAGAATGAAGGTTGAGTATATGATGCCTGGATCATGAATATTATGATGGGTAAAGAGAAGAATATTAAAGTTGTACAAACCATGGAACAAGCAGAATACTTAAAATCCGATGCTCCAAAGTTGATGCCATCGAACACGAAGGCCAAGGCATTTACAGGTTGTGTAAGAGCTACAAACTGCAAGAAGCACAAAAGTACACAAGTTTATTTTTGTTGTCTAAAAATTGAATCATTAATAGTCGAAAAGCTTTAAACTTCCTTCCCTATACAGAAGTTTGAATACGTGCAGTGAACTTATATGAATCAGGCGGTGTGGAAAGAGAGCATTTGAATACCGGGATGCCAGTAGAAATGAGTTGCAGAACGCTTGGATCATTAGTGAACAACCTTGAGGTAAACTGCAACCCTAATCCTAGCAATAAGGCAAGGCTCAATCCCAGAGCAACCGCCAGCTACAGGATGTGGATAAAACACATTACTAATCAAAATAGACTTTTGCACTTTAGTAAGCCCAGCCAGAGTTCAATAAACCTAACCTGCAACACACGGACTGCAGATACTGTTGCCTTGTAATGGTCTTTTTGAGCAAATGCACGTGCGAGTAGTGTCTGGAAAGAGCCATGTGATGTTACTGTTTGCTTGAAAAAGATACATGAGGAGAGCATTACAGAATCAGGATTTATCATATTCTAAAGATATTGAGTCAATGGTCAAATATCAAAGTTTTTGAATGTGTATATGTGCCACATTTTCGAATGAAAAACTTGTTACTTTGATGCTCCTAACCAAGAGAGGCTTCTGGGTGCCACATTCATTCACTTGAAGTTCCCAGTTTCTCATGCACTGAAGACATAAATCAAGGGAAGTTCTGGAGTGATACCAGTATGGTGTCGTGCAATGCACAATACTTGTAGAAAGCCCAGCAGAAAATCCTATAACTATAAGAAAAGATAAAGGAAAAAGCACAACATCTTACTACGTCCATATATAGACCTAATTTTCTAAATTGAAAATGGAAACTTTATCATAAGGTTGAAGCCTGAAGGTAAATCTGATGCCATTAGGTGACTAGTTTCATTTGAACTACAGAAAAATGCATGTCAATTTACGGTCATTGAAGTACCTTCAACCAAAGTTCTCTTACCTGTCCAGTAATAGCTAATCCATCTGCAAGAAGGGAAGTTGCCAGCCAGATCTGCAGACATATCTGAAATGCTGCCATTGGAACTGAACCAAGGCGTGCAGCCATGGATGCTGCAAGTGTCACACAGAATGTCACTGCAATCACTCTTCCAAGCAACCAAAATCCTGAAAAGCACAAACAATGAAACAGCGACAAGTTTTAAAGTTTCACACTAAAAAAGAATTGTGCTGTCTAAATACACTACCATTTCTCAGAAACCGGCTGAACTGCACATCCCTAATATTTGGTGGTAAAACATCAACTTCTCTTGTTAATCTCCATAACAGTATCAAAGAAATAGAATACCTACAAGAATAAATCTAGTTCAGATAACATGAATAATATAGAATATCCTATGAACGTTAAGGAAAACTTACTGGGAAATGACATGGGCAATAGCTGCGCCGCTGATGCCTAGGTGTAAAGCGAACATGAGAATTGGATCAAGAACTATATTGGTTGCATCTCCAGCCACTGAAATTTCCATGAAGGTAATGTCAGGATAGATGATCTATTATTCTTATAAGAAGCAAGAATACCTTATAGTTAGTCCTACTAACCAAATATATGCACCTTTCAGGAAATGAACTAAACATGCATTAGGAGACAAATATGTGCAAGTAGTAGTTTAAGAGCAAAGTGCCCAATCCCTTGATTCCCTTCTCACGATGGCACCACTATTCTTAAAGGATAACCATACAATAAAGCGGTTAAAAAACATTATTACCCAGAAGCCCACTCCTTACACTGTATTGAATATCGTTTCTAGTTTCCCCACATTTTCTGTTTTATGAAATATCATTTACGTTTCGGGCTTCAATTTTGATCTTCACTATAGCATGCATAGTTTATTAGCTGATAGCGTAGTGAGATATAACTTGTTTAAGAACAATTAAATTTCCTTTCAGGCATCATTCATCATCATGACTGCTGACTGGTGTCTTGAAATCATTAGTATTATCTTCCTTTCGGGGCAGCTGAGCACAAGATGTGACCAATTAAGTTCAAGCAGGAGTCATCTACCTAAAAGTTTGCATCTGTCTCCATGCCATTTTAATTCTCGAGTTCTCTACAACAGCAGTTCCCATATAACTAGTTAATCTCTCTTGGCTTTTCTATGAAGGTTCATTGCTCCATTCTGGTAAGGGAAGGGGTCAAGAAAATGAGTCTGTTAGAGTTTGGGAAAATCATAAGGAACTGCAATCATAGACAACACAAAAGATCACGAGACATCTGAATAGTAACTGGAGGTCCACGGGGACATTTGTGGTTAGTAGAAGTTCTCTCAATTATCAGTGAAGTTTGTAAAAGTTGTCAGTGAAGTTCTCTCAATTATAACTTCGGGGGGAGGAAAACATGAAACAGAGATTGGATATATTCTGGCGTACAATAAATAGGACCATGCATATTCTGGCACACATGTATATATACGTATATACATATAGGTACCGAGAGTAGATCATTTTACTCCCGACAGATACATATTGGCTGATACAGCCAATACAGATCCGATACTGAATCCAATATTAAATAAGTCACGTTAATACTCAACTCAACTCAATAAATCATTTTATGTTACTATAAAAAATCAAAATAGTAAAAAAAATGTGTTTATTATCAATTGTAAAAAAGTTAAAATGATATAGGTTAAATAATATCTATATAAGGAGAAGAAAGAGCATTTTAATTTTCTTCTTACTTTGATAGAAGGCAGGGTGAAAAAGACACGGTGGCTTATTTCTTAATTTATTCTAGATATTATTTATTTTATTTTTGAGTAGGGTCTATAAGCTATTTTTATTTTAGTTTTCAGTTTTTGAAATGAACAAGTGATTTTAAAGTTTTTAAACAATGTTATGAAAGAGAAAAAATAGCCTTACAATTTTTTTGAGTGACCAGAGTCACAAATTTTCATTAAATAGGATAAAAGAGAGACACGATACAGAATAATAAATTAAAAAATAAAGTCAGGGGAGGGGGTGGAAACACAAATACTATTGAGGGGATGGTACCAGAAGAGAATTACAAGAAGAAATGATCAAAACAAAAGAAGAAATCCCTAAAAACATCAGCATCCAAACTTTTGCCGTTGACTGCAAAGAACCAATCACTATTGAACCAGCACATCCTCTGATTAATCCTCTTAGGGTGCTCATACCAGTCTTCAAACATCCTTCTGTTCCTCGCACTCCAGATTGCCCATAACCAGGCCAGTAGCGTAATATACCATAACAAAGTGTGTGAATGCCAAGGATTAAGGTGTGACCAACCCAGTAGGAGAGAGTGGACTGAAGTGAACTCTCACCATGGGACTTTCGATCCCAAGAGCAAGAGACCTTCCAAAGAGATTGACTGATACCACAGTGCAAAAAGATATGATCAATGTCCTCCTTATTACCACAAAAAATGCAACAATCTTGAATAGCCAAACCTAGTCTTTTACGGTAACCTCTTGTGCGCAGCTGATGTCTGCAAATTTTCCAAAGAAACAGTTTTATTCTAAGAGGAAAAAGAGGTTTCCAAACAGCATTATGCCAAGGAACCAAAATACCCCTGAAATTAAGTCTCCTAGCAGCCGACTTGGAGGAGAAATTATCATTAGTGGAGGGAGCCCACAAGATCCTATCTTCCTTATCACCCTCACACTTTTGCTCATCCAGAATAGTCAACAAAAGGAAAATTCAGCAATTTCTAAGTCATTGAGGTTCCTCCTAAAGGAGAAACACCAAGAAGCATTATCATCCCAAAAAGAGCTCACTCTAGCATTCTAGCATTATAAAACCCGCAAAAGTTAAAAAGTCTTGGAAAAGACTCCGCAAGAATGGAATTGCCGGACCATCTATCATACCAGAAGGAGGTCCTTGCTCCATTACCAATGGTAATGAGAGTAGAGAAATGGAACAAGTCCCAATTATGAAGGATGTCTTTCCAGATGATTGATAACCCGCAATTTCCCCTAAAGTCCTTGATCCAACTCCTATAGGAATCCACCTCATATTTAGCCCTAACAATCTTGGCCCATAAAACTTCAGTGTTGTTGTTGAGTTACCATAACCATTTACACAGAAGAGCATTGCTACTAACTTCTAAGGATAAGAGGCCCATAAGTTTTCTGAGAAATGGCCTATAAGTTCCACCGCTGCTTCTTCCTCCACCTTTAAAATTCTGTCAAAATCCAGCAATGGGCTCCACGTTTTATCATCAGCAAAGAGAGCCTCATAAAAGATAGAAGCTCTAAAGCCAACTTAATCAGTCCCTACAAACTCAGAACCCTCCACTGTCAGCTTCTGAATGCAGTTCTTCTTCTTCCGAGCCGAAGCTAGAGAATGGAAATATCTTGTGTTCTTATCACCCTCCTTAAGCCAAGTTTCCTTGGATCTCTACTTCCATTTAATCTCCTCTCTAAAAGACCATTCCATGTATTTCTCTTTGACCTTTTTCTACTCGACCCTCTGATCATCAGTAATGCAACCATCATCATTCAATTTTTCAAAAGTATCAATCTTAGCTAACCATTCAGCTCTAAGAGATTTAGGTAAATGGAACTCACGGCTAGCCCACTATTTAAGCTTCCTCTTAATCATCCTCAGCTTGCTTGAGAATCTGCCTGTGGCTGAAGAAGTGGAAACCTCCTACCCTTTCCACTAGTCATCAATCAAATCCTTGAAAGACGGATGCCTAGTCCATGCCATTTCGAAGTGGAATTTATGGTTGGTCACTTTCCACTTCTTGCCACACCATACCCACAGCAAAATGATCAAACATCACCCTTGGCAAGTGGAATCCATCGGGGAAACCAAACAGCTGGATCCAAGAAGTTGAGAAGAGAAACCTGTCTAGCTTTAATTTTGCTTTTACATTGGACCAAGTGAATTCAATCCCAAAATCCGAGAACTCCACCAACCCACACTCATTAACAAAGTCATTAGAGAAGCTCGTTTCTTGAACCCAACCATCTATACCCATCCACTCCCCATGATTAAGGACCATGTTAAAACCACCCCCAAGGCACCACGAGAGGTCAGTAAAGACTGCCTAACTCTCTAAAAGGTTAGAGAGAAACAAGCTTTTCTTCTTCATATTCACCCAACCATAAACATTCCACAAACCCCAGGAGGCTGTGCAAGTGGCATCTGCAATTTTAAAAAGTTGAAAATTAGATTCTTTGAGTAGCTCTTCCACAGTGAACTTGTTCATGTCCCAATCACCACCAACCCACCACTTCTTTCTGTTGGGCCAACACCAACACAAGAAAAGCCCTGCCGTCTGCCATGCGTCAAGACTGTAGCAGAATCCTGATGAGAAGTCAGATTTGGTCTCTTGAAACAGCATGATGTCTGGATCATGGAAAGATGCAATGCTTTGAAACTCTCTAATTTTATCTTTACCACCGAGTGGCCGCATTAATAAATAATAATGCTCTTCCCCTCTTTCCCTCTTCTTCTATCCTCAAAGAAGACATTATTCCGTAATAAAAATTTCATTTCTCTCGATCCTACCCTTTGTTGGTTATATTTCTTAGCTCTGCCATTGCTTTCATGGACCCCGAAGTCATTCCTTAATCTCTCAAAGAAAGATCTCACACTCTGCTCCCTGCCCAAGAAACTCAGACCCACAATATGGCCAATGTTGTAACTATCTTCATCAGAGATAATGAAAACCCAATCACTGTCATTCCCCCAATGAATAGGTACCTCCTCGTCACCTTCTGAAACTACAACAAGCTGTAGACGATTGGACCTGTCATCGAGAGACATTGGGTCAACTAGAATGCCTTCATTGCCCTCCTGACATAACCACACTAGGTCCAAACCACAAGGACCGTTTCCGGATAGACCTAGCGTCGAAAGAAACTTGCCAAAAGCTGATTCGAAAGAGCTACCCATAGCCTCAAGAGAACCCCTCAATAGAAGAGAACCATTGTTGTCCACCTTCCTGAGTCCCTTGCCATCTCTGTTCAGTCCTACCGACCATTGTGAAGGGAGATCACCGAAAGAAGATGATTGCTGAAACTGTTTGCCAGAAGGCTTGTTCTGCACCAAAAGCTCCTACTGAGGCCACTGTAGCAGAGGCTGATCATCAGCTGGCCATGGGCGAGAGTGCAGTTTGGCTGCAGGCTTGACAACCCACCTAGTAGACCTGAGACCTCCGACGATGACTAGTTCCTGAGTTCTTTCCTGGACCGGAGTCCCACAAGAAGAACAAGAAGCACTGCCAGCCACTTCAAAGACCTAGGCCAGATGAAGAAAGTTTTGCACCTGAGCCAGCTCTGGATCAACCGACGTGGATAAGCCAGGCGGATCCGGCAGGGAAGACAAGCTAAGGGTCCCCCAGACCCCAGATGAACGTCCAACCTTCATCTTCTTGACCTGAAACCTACTTCTCACGACGATCGCATGATAATGCCTTCCAACAGAGGAAGGAACCCTCTGGCCTGCCAGAAGCAGCCATGGACGTAATAGGTTTTCCATTAAAAAAATTGCTAAAAGACTGGCCTTTAGGAAAAGAAAGTGTGTATGACGCTCCCTGCAATGCTGCGACCTCACCGGAATCCAAAGTCTGCCATGCCAGCCGCCCATTCTGAATAGGACTCAAACTGATAACAAATTGAAGATTGCCCATGAAGATCGGAAAACTAAATGCCTCAGAGAATGCATAGGGGCTGAGAAGATAGGCCACGAATGCAAAAGAAGACATAGCCCAAACCCAAAGTAGCTTCTTCTCAACGGCTAACACCTTGCCAAAGGGCTGCAGAATAGCGGAAATGGTCGAAACAGATCTAGCAAAAATCGGGAGACCATAGATCTTAATCCAAGTCCAGTTATTGGAGAGCAAAGAACCAAACCACTCCTCTACCCAAGGTTTAATGATAATCACCAAAGTAACTTTGCCTTCCCCTCGTATAGAAAATTCCATACCTTCCCTCCATCCTACCCAATTCTTGAAGGCATTGTTGCAAACAATGAACTCGCCATCACCCATAGACCCAATCCACCAGGCCCTTGTCTCCAGCCAGTTACTTCTAAGGAAATGATTGAACATTCTCTCCTTAACAGCCTGTGTGGCCGACCCCTCAACCATCACCTTATGGCATTGGCTCAACCACGCCATCTTCTGCCTCATCACCGTTGACAATGTAATAATATCAGCAAAACCACCCTCCACTAATGCTCGAGTCTACGGTGGTGCTGTCGACTGTTGCAAAGCCTTCGGATGATCCAAAGTTGGGACAACAGAGCAGAAGCGTTCTCTATGGCCAAAACCACCACATCTCTTGTGTATGATCAAACCTGTAGCAATGGCGGCAAGACCAGGATCTCGACAAGTTGGATGACTTGCCCAGCAAAAGTGCATGACGGTAGGAAGTAAATCGATGCGGCTCCCCATCGAGACTATCTTCCTTCCTGAGCTTTGCCTCACTCAGCCCACCAACCACCATAGACCTCCTAGGATATCTTCTCTCTCCCGCAACCCCGACAACCCTTCTCCCCCTACGATTAGGTCCCTTACAAATATATTTTTTGTGTATTTTCCCTGAAATAATATTTAGATTAAAAATAACAAAATATTAGAACAAAAACTAATAAAAATAAAAATCATCAAGACATACAATCTGGGGACCAATCCGGCAGCAGCAACAGTCAGATTCGTGGCCGATCCATCAAGGGAGCCAATCAGCACCCAGTCCCAACAGATCTTGTAGGATAGGCTGGTACCAGACAATCTGATCTGATTCAGCACACCATGGATATATTGCCATGTGTATTTGATGCATAGTAAAGATGCAGAGCTTGTAGTAAAAAACCTATTCCTATTGAGATTTAGAAATGAAAGGCTGACTAAAGAATTAATTATGAATCTTGAGAATTATAAAGTCATACCAACTACCAAGTCTTTACTAGTTCCCACTATAAAAGATAAGCTACCTGTTCTCCTTACCAGTAGCATATAAAGGAGTTTTTGTATCCTTGAGTTTTTGTATCCTTGAGTCCTCGGAAGACTCCTTGCATTGCTAATGACAATAGCACAGCTGGAGCACCAAGAGCTCTCATTGTCAGATATTGATATGCAGGCTTCAGCATTGGAGAACCCTGTATAAATGCCCTTTACTGAATGATGTAGAAGGATAAATATACTACAATTTTCCAGTGAAAGAGTTCTTGTAAGAATGCACAAGGAAAATGCCAACAATTAGCACTATGGAGATAATGAGATATGAACATTAAGGTTTTCCTGGACCTCAGTAACCAGCACATAATGTGTGCTTACATATTTCACACCCATAAAGTGTAGAAGTGGCTTTGCTCCAAAAATTAGGATAACAGTCTGGAGAAGGCCAAGAACTCCACCAATCACCAATGCTGAAGACACAGATGGAATATGCTTCTTCCTGTGTCCAATCTGTCTGACATCGTCATGATTGCTACTATCAGACTCTGGGCTACTTACATTATCGGTATCTGAAAGGTAACCATCCAAGCAAGAATCATCTATAATTTGGTAGGTACATTTAAAGTTGATAAAAAACTACAAAAATCCACAAGAAGTATGACTTGATGTAGCAATTCATACCATTGAGGCAAAGTAATTCTTGCTTTTGGGGATTTATATGATTAGCCTTCTCTATGTCCTCATTATACAAATCTTGACAGTTGAATTTTCTACCAGCATCTTCCTCTGTGACAAATGATGTGGTAATGCTCACCAAAGGAAAGATTGTTATCCTCGAGAGTTGATTAAACACAGCAATAGCAACACCAGCAGCTGCAAGTTCTACAGCTCCTGTGATCACGTGCACTAGTCAACATCATCCATAGGCAAGGAAATCCATTATACTTCTTCAGTGTTAGCATTCATGCTGGATAGCTTGATGGATCTAACACTTAAAGCATCCAACCACAGATGAAAATTCTTATGCTGCACAACATGTTCATCATTTTAGACAGAAACATTACTCAATCATTCTCACAAGTCACAAGTTGTTTATTTTTCTTTTACACCTTTGGCTCTAAAAACACCGCTTTAGAAGTATGAAAAAAAAACATATTTTGAAACCATTGTCTCGAATTGAATGAATATAAAGCACTATGGAATACTTGATGGTAGGTTTCCTTTCTAATTTTGGTTGCTGCATCGGCTGACAAGAGACAGAGATTCAAAATGTTAACATGTGAGCTTCAACTACTGTCTTAAAAAGAAAGAGACAGCATTTGAAGATAAAGAATCCACCACTTGTTCGTCCGTTCAAGCAGAAGAATAAAGGAAAATGAGAACGACACTACAGCGTTCCGGAAGCTGACAGACCTATCTGTCCAATGAAGGCAGTGTCAACAAGAGATGCAATTGGATCTGCAGCCAACGCCATCACAGCAGGGAGAGCTATCTGCATGATCTCCACACCAAGCTCGTCTCTACTAAAAGCATGCCTGTGATAATCGCATATAGACATCGAAGATTCGCATACGATATATAAGCCTCCGGTAAGATTACTATTCACATGAGCGAACAGAAAATTTTCCCACACGTCAATACCCTATGTCCTTGAAGAAGATGCTCGAAAGGGAGAAAGAAGAAGAACCCCTCTGCTCTGTCGGCATCAACAAATCAGCAGCCTCTGCCATCGTAAGAACCGCAAGAGGTGGCGCAAATCGTCAGCCTCTCCGGCAATCGATTTTATGAACGAGACACGAGCGCCGCCTCCCTCCCCGCGACCTAAAAACCACGACGGAAGTATTCCGAAATGCGGAGAGGGGAAGCCCACTTCGGTTTCCGCCCCTTCCCCTTCCTCTGCTGGTAGATGGACACAATCCCAAGAAGTGCTGGCCAAATAGGGACGGAGCAGAAGGACGTTCAGCTGCAAGACGACAGCGACGGCAGCAGCCGAAGGGAATAATAAGGTGGGGGTGGAAGATGTGAGGGTCCAGAAGAGAAGTAGAGGAGCAGGAGCATCGAAGACAGACGTCGACAGCGAGAGACAGCTCGCGGAAGAGGAATCGACCCATCAAGCAACTAGGAGCAGGAGCAGAGCATATTTGGGGGAGACCCAGCTGCGTCCGCCTGCGCGCCTTCCCTGGTTCTCTCTCTCTCTCTCTCTCTCTCTGCATGCTGCAGCTTCGTCCGTCGAGAGGGGGACCCAGTTGTTGACGAGAGCGGATCACCTCAGTTCCCGGGTGGAGGGAGCTCTCGTAGTCCTCAATGGCACGAGGACATCTGGTGTCGCGGAAAACGAAGTGTCATGCGCTTTAAATAGGGCGTAAAGTAGATATGACGTCGCTCGGTAGTGGGTAAATAGAAGGTCGGTAGTGGGTCTTTGAAGCCTCGGTAGTTCGGTAGCGAGTTGATAAGCGGTCGGTAGTGGATTCTTAAGGCTCGGTAGTGGGTAAATAGAGGGTCGGTAGTGGGTCTTTGAAACCTCAGTAGCTCGGTAGCGAGTTGATAAGCGGTCGGTAATGGATTCTCAAGGCTCGGTAGTGGGTTAATAGAGACTCGGTAGTGGGTCTTTGAAGTTTCAATAGCTCGGTAGCGAGTTGATAAGCGGTCGGTAGTGGATTCTCAAGGCTCGGTAGTGGGTAAATAGAGGGTCGGTAGTGGGTCTTTGAAACCTCGGTAGCTCGGTAGCGAGTTGATAAGCGGTCGGTAGTGGATTCTCAAAGCTCGGTAGTGGGTTAACAGAGACTCGGTAATGGATCTTTGAAGCCTCGGTAGCAAGTGTAACAAGTCTCGGTAGCGAGTCTTTAAAGACTCGGTAGCAAGTTAAACTATACTCGGTAGTGGATTAATAGAGGGTACTACCGAGCTACCGAGGCTCCAAAGACCCACTACCGATTCTCTATTTACCCACTACCGAGTTACCGAGGCTTCAAAGACCCACTACCGACCTTCTATTTACCCACTACCGAGCTACCGTTCAAAGACCCACTACCGAGTCTCTATTAACCCACTACCGAGCCTTGAGACCCACAACCGACCCTCTCTTTACCCACTCCCGAGCTACCGAGACTTCAAAGACCCACTACCGAGTCTCTATTAACCCACTACCGAGCCTTGAGACCCACTACCGACCCTCTATTTATCCACTACCGAGCTACCGAGACTTCAAAGACCCACTACCGAGCTACCGAGGCTTCAAAGATCCACTATCGACCCTCTATTTACCCACTACCGAGCGACGTCATATCTACTTTACGCCCTATTTAAAGCGCACTGACGCTTCGTTTTCCGCGACACCAGGTGTCCTCACGCCATTGAGGACTGCGGGAGCTCCCTCCACCCGGGAACTGAGGTGATCCGCTCTCGTTGTTGACACGCCGGTGACGCTAGACGAGAAAGAGAGCTTTTGCTACGGTACTTTTAGCGACGAATAATTCGACGCCAAAAACACCTAGGATCTTCTCGAACTTAAATTTGATTGATGGCTAGATCAGGAATCCAATGGCTAGATCAAGAATCCAAGCACTTGATCTTCCTCAAGTTACCATCATGATCCATCTTCACCTAAAAGTCATTGTCAAATAAACATTTCATTAAAATATTCTTAAGCATCGTGCTGGTAGTTAATTACAATTCTAATTTATCGTAAAACTTAACAATTTTAAAATGTCTCTAAATTCTCATTTCACTCCAAAATAAATCCCTGATATTTAAAAACCTCCAGTCCCACTTTCTCTCTCATTCACTCTCTCTATAAAATAGAGAAGACAAAAAAAATAAAAATATGTGATATTAATTCTAAGATTGGTTACTTTTTTTTTCAGCAACATAAGATTTCCAAAATTTTAAATTTTACAAGAATATATTTAAAATAGAATAATTGTGAGGGTCAATTATGCAAAAAAAACGTTTTTCTTAGAGGCAATCGCCAGATAACACCTTGCTTAAATATTTTCAAATAAATGTGCTTAAACCCAGCTTCGTGCTCGCCTGATACACATTCTAAGCAATTTAACCCCCCCAAAAAAAACATGAACTTGAACATTTTTTACATTAAAATTCTTGATCATGTAGATTGTAGGATACAAGAGGATGGAAGCTGAACTGAAGGAGAAACAGAAGAGATAAAGGCAGGTAAAATTGGTTTGCAAAAATAAATATCGTATGATAAAAAATAATCGAACTGAATCAGGCGGTTCAGCTTACTTTAGAATTCAAGAACCCATCAAACTAAAACTAAAATAAACTGCAGTGGCAGTTATTTTGATGTAACTTAAAAACATAGTAAACACTTGTGGGGGTCTTGGGTTGGATGATAAGTTGGGTTTTTGTTAAAAAAAATGTTCTTATAACAAACCTGGTTAAAAAAGAGTGCCTGTCAACCATTACAAAAATATTTTATAGATTTTTTTGACCAAAAAAGAGATGACACCTTCTTTTTCTTTTTCGTATGGTATTTTATCTTGTTTAGTTATGCCTGCTCCCCACAGTTTTGTAATCATATCTTACCAAATGTGGTAATTTTATGTCTTTGACTATCTAATATTTTATCTTATTATGACATTTTACAAAAAAAGAGACAAAATTATTGACCATCCAAACACCTTATTAGATTCACCTTAACGCTTCTGTCCTGTGTCAAAACATGTATTAAATATAATATTCATACAAAAAGTATATTGTGTACATTTATCTTGCTTAAATGTATATCAAATAAAAAGATCAGATCTGAAAAATAAAAGGCAAAGACTCAGTCACTATTTTTAAAAAATTATTTAAAACACAGAGTAAATTAAAAACTTAATTAAGATAAAATGGCACAACTTTAAGTGAATTTTAAACAGAAGTGTACCTAAATCAGTGAATCGAATTAGTTCAAGTGCCCATCTGTGAATAGAACATCAACAAAAATAAGAAAATTTAATTATTATTATTATTAACATATAATAGATAACACATTATATCGATAAACATATGAAAATCAATTATTCTTTACTAAATAAATTTGTTAGGAGTGACTTGATTCAGTTTAAGTGGTGGGTAAGTTGGTTAGGTTAATCAGTACATTATGATAATCCATGTCAAAATGTCTTAATAAATCAAATCAGTAGACTACTAACAACATTACTTTAAAGGGTTAAGTTGAAAAGAATTGTGTAATAAAAATCCTTGGTTGGAAAATAGTTCGGTGATCTTTTTGGGAAAGCCACCGATTATCATTAGTTCTTAATGCCATCTTTGGTTAGAGTAGTAAAAAATGATACTCTATCATATTTGATATTGATAGTTTGACTGGATAGAGTATCAATAATAAATTAAATTGATATACGTGAACATTTAGGGTATGTTTGGTACAAGATTAAATTTATCTTTAAAAATTAAAGAATAAACCAAGTTTATCTTCAAAAAATTTTGATGTCAAGCATGCCCTTATATTATAACTCACATATTGGCTGTAATAAAATTTTAAAATTGATTTTATTAGTTAAACAACCTTGTGATGATTTATATTAACATTAATTTCAAAATTAATTAGTGATAGAAATATTTAATATTGTTAACAAAGAAGTTGTAAATTAGTTGCCAGATTTGAGACCAAACCAGATGTCAGTTATAATCTATGTTTGGTTATATAACATTTTTTTACACTTCTGTGACAAAAGTTATATTAAAATAAAATGTGAACCGGTGACATAAAATTGTTATGTTTGAAAGGAAGTGTGATAACAAAAGAAAAAAAGTGGATACCATATATGACCAAACAAAGTTAAAAAAGAGAGATGAGACCCTCTTTTTTTATCTAAGAAGGAAACTATTTTAAAAACATAAAAGTGTAATGATTGCCAAACACTTTTTTAACAAATGTTTATATAAAAACATAAAAATATACCAAAAATTCAATTTATCATACAACCAAACATCACATTAGTTTTTGATATGTGAAACGCATAAAATGACCTTGAGACGAAGGATAAGTAAATTATAACATCCAGTGCAAGCATTTGCTAATAGCTCAATTAGTGGATTACTAACAGCCCGTGATTATTTTTTTAAGCTTAAGGCCCTGTTTGGTAACACTATTTGACACCTCTATTACTATCAATTTTAAAATTAATATTCCTAGTAATCACTAAGAAGTGTTTGGTTAATAGTATCAATTTTGAAATTGATAGTGAAAACAAAGCACATTATGTGATACAAGTGTCAACTTGTATCAATTTTGATATTGATACTCCAACCTTTAAAATTATCAATATTAATATTGATATAGTATCAAATTTGAAACTCTAACCAAACGGCCATAAAGTAATTTCAAGCGTCAAGCAAATGAAACCACATATGAATAATCAGTGTGTATGTGTGAGAGAGAGAGGAGATCATAAGAGGCATCTGCAGTTCTGCTTTTCTCGTGTCTGAACGAAAAGTACTTAGGTGGCATTTGATAATGCTGAATTCTAAAAGCTGAAATCTGAGAATCATCACTTATATCTGAATATGTCACATAAATATCTGAAAACTTAATGATTAAGATTGTTTGATAAAACATGTGAATCTAAAAATTAAATAGATTAAGATTGTTTGATAAAATATTTAAATTTAAAATTACATATAAAATTTAACGGCTGGTTTTGCCAATATTCAGATCTTAAATTATAAATGTTACCAAATGGTCTGAAAACATAAAAGTCTGACCGATTCAGACTTTAGAGGCTGTTAAGCCCAATCAAACGGGGTAGACGGTAGAAATGTCAAAATTGATGGTAACAGATGTTTAATACTGTCAGAATTGATATTGATATTGATAGACAAACAAGATGATTTTAGATCAGTAACACTTTCAAAATTGATGGTAACAGATGTTTGATACTGTCATCAAACAACTATTTAGTACTGTCTAGTGTATATATCAATTCCCATCTGTTTCATGGGTGGTGTGCTCGCAGAATAGACGTACGTGTGTATGTATACCCAAAATCTTTTGTTAGACCCATTTGGTATCCTCCATCTTTCACAAGCAGACAGGCAGTGCAGAACATTGATTTATATGCTTTACGTAATTACATTACCACCTTTAGCAGCTTCTTATCCATCCATGTCGTCTGTTTGGTGGTCGATCACTGTAGTATTTCCGTGGATTTGCGCACAAGGCGATCTAATGACCAACCAAAGCAGGAGAAAAAAAAAATCTAGCAGAGCTAGCAAGGCACCGATCCATGTCAAAATTGCAAGTGTAAGAACTCAGCTCTCAGAAGATCTCAGGAGTTGCCTTTGTCAAAATTCTTGACAATGCCCCAAAGAACAGAGAAATGTTTCTCGATGATGATAAATTAAGCAAATAAGGGGAAAGAAAACCAAGTGCCCAAGGCGAAATAAATCTAACAAGTGGAGAGACAAGAGCTACCTACTACCAGAGACCGATGGTCTTCCACCAGAAGCCCCCAATGCCGAGCCAAATGAGAATGTTGACAACAGATATGAGGAAACCGTAGCCCCACCACGTACTCAAGGGCACATAGTTAGCGCCATAGAAGATGGGAGCAGATCCGATGCCGTAGTGGGTTAGTCCCCCCATGATATTAGAAAGGAAGGAGAGGACCATGGCCCCAAAAAGTGGCGGCGTACCCAGCGCACTCGCCACCGACAAGAAGGCCGTGAACATGGCACCAATGTGGGCAGCACCACTGGCAAAGAAGTAGTGCGAGTAGAAGTAAAGCAGGACCAGGATGCCGAACGAGAGCTGCCATGAAAGACCCAGCCCACCGACGAACTGCAAACAATGAAACATGTCATAAGCCCCAGTATCTAAATCAAAATGTACGCTTACTAATCTCAATCTAGACAAGATACAGCAGCAAAGGTAGCAATGGCATTTGAACAAAATAATTGCTGTGTTCTTGTTGTCATCCAACAAATAGAACTGAAAAAATGCAAGCAGAATATGCTCAGTTTAATTGAGTAAGACGTGTCATACCAGGACAACATAAATTAAGAGGCTATACAACACATTTTGATTGTCTGAGCTATCATTAGAAACATAATCTGGGATCTTTGAAAGATTTCTCACATGAAGTTACGTCTAGATCATTATTGTAAACCAATGAACTAGTCCATTATTCAATCTCATGGTCCAGGAGATCGGTGACCTAGCAGACAGCAGAGTGGCCAAATAGATAGATAGCACTTTGGTGGGACTAGATAAGACCTGTTTTGCCTTGGTCAAACTGTTTTCTGAACAGAAGCGCAAGTGAACTAATAGACTCAAGTAGCTCAACTTCAACTCAATAAAATTTGACTATGCTTCAACAAAAATAAAAGTTCCCACATAGGTGAGCTAAAATTGAGCAGTACGGCTCATTTGTATCTGCAAACATCTCGGTTAATATACTTAATAAGCTTTCACCAAAATAAATCATATACATCAAACCTAAAGATTAGGTAATATTTAGAGAAGTAGTTTTACTGTGGAACCTGATCTCGAACTTCATTTCTTAATTGAAAGTATTTTAATCCACTTAAGAAAAGGTTACCAAGGCAACATGAATGAAGCACTTCTTCCTGATGTTTGGTCTGCCTTCAAGGACTTGGATAATCCGAACAACAACTTTTGCGCTGGTATAACACAGTGCGTTGTTGCAGAACAATCAAGTTCGAAATAATCCCTTTTGTTCTTCTTTTCTCTCTTCTTTGTTTGCCTTCTACTTCAAGGTTTTCTCTTGAATTTCTTCCTTGAAGCTGCTTTTTTATTCTCTTTCTTGGGCCCGTAAGGACTTGGATTCTTCAGGAAGGCCCTCACCTTCCAAAGCCGCTCACGAGAGGCCTTGTGCAAGCACCTCACTGAGTATGTTTGTTGGAAAGTGATGTGGACCTCCCCGCAACTCAGACTTTCTCATTCCTTATGGTCATTGATACACACCCTAACCACCTTTGCATTCTGAGGTTTAGGTGCCACTCTTTCATATGCTTTTTACACTTTTGACTATCTCACCGCATCCACTCACCAGTGATCTCTTGATATTCATCCTTAGCAGCACCCTCACTAATTGTCTATTATGAGTTTTTTTCCCTTTCAACACGATGAAGTTTCCCATCCTCTTTAAATGCCCACGGGTCCCTTTTCAAATGATTCAAGGGTCAATGAGGAGCTTTGACTATTCTCACGAGGTCTATTTGGTGCTCAAACATGAGGCCGGTGTAAACATTGATCAGATTTTTTTTATTATTTTCTTCTTTAACCGTGTAGAAATCCTTGCAACCTAAAGACCCAGGATAGTCTGCTGTTCTTTCTTTGACTGCATCCCCATTGGGCTAGGAGTGGGGAATTGATGATAACAAATATATGATTTTTATTTCATCCCTTTTTCCTTCCAGAGTGGGGAACATGCATGAACAAGCTCAGTGAGGGGGTCTATTTGCAGCTACCCTTTAACCATTAGTCCCACAATCAGAGACCCGTTTCATGTTCTTTTTCTTGTCATCAAGCTTAGTTAAGTAAGTAGTGGTTAAATATAAACTAAAGTGGCGGTATGTGGTGACTTATGGAAGTGAATTCAGGGATGTAAACCAAATTTATTGATTCAATGGTGTAAAGAACATGTCATAAAGATATATGGCACAAACCAAAGTAACTAATTGCATCAAATATGGCTCACAACGTGATCACTGACAAGTAAAGAGCAAAGGCGGAAATTTCCCCTTATAGCTGTTATTTGGTCACCTGATTGTGCTCCACAAAAAAGTAAACAATGAGAAAGAATTCTAAAGTTCCATCTCCATCAGAATAAAAGCTAAATCTATCATGCATGACTGTTCTAAGTATCGATTTTCAAACCTAGTACAACGAATGAATTCTGAAGATTGCTACAAAATTAAAGTATGAAAAAGAATAAATGATAAAATGAAAGGTGTTACCTTGACTACTGTCTGACTGAACCATGAAATAAGCCCATATTTGTTTAGATAGCCAGCCATTGCAATAAGTGCAGCAAACCAAGTGAGTGTGTCCCATGCCACAGCTTCAGATAAGCATTCTTTCCATGTAACTACACCAGTCGTGAGAAGTATGGACAAACCAAGGATAGCAGCAGTAACAGCATCCACATTTATCACTCCTCCGAAAACCCAAAGGCCAACCTGTTATAAATGATTGTAAAACATGGTCCAGAAGAAGGCAAAAATGAAACAGTAACAAGAAATTAGAAATGAACTGGGTGACCAAGGATGTAGAAGATCATAACATGAGTGATTAGGCATAGTCTAGAAGAAAACAAAAATGAAACAGTAATGAGCAATCAGAAACGTTGCTTGGATCATTTACTAGAATATCTATAACTGTAACTAACAGAATGCAGAAAGACATATTTTCACAGGCGAATAAGATAAGTTTATTGAACATAAATCATAGATACAAGGTACATTAATAGAAAAGAAAATAACTACCTGTTTTCACACTTGATACGAGATGTCTATATTTTTAGGTTAGAGAATACCCACTTAAACAGCCTACATTCAAGCGTGTTGCAAAAAAAACTATTAGGTCAACCTCACATCAAGTTGACTCATTAACCAACGTGGTTGACAGAATCAGCCAATCTAGTTTTTGAAGGCTACCCAAACATGGGAGCAATTCATTCAAACTAAAAAGAAGAAGTACAAGAGGAGCAGGGAACAAAAGAACAATCAAGAATACATAGGCCATGAATGGCTGAAATTGGCCAATCCAGGCCAGGGATTGGCTGATCAGCTTAAGAGGTTGGTCAGCCTTAAAACAGATGGGGTCTTTTTGAGAATCATTTGCTGATGGGATCACCAAGTCCGCCAATACTAAGTCCAGAGAGGCCAATGCAGCCAAGAATAGTCCAGGACCACCCATTTGCTTGATAGCAGCCAATTCTTGGCTTCCACAGAACCAAACAGATTTGTTAATACAATTCAGCACAAGAGTTAAACTTTTATCTTGTCCATTGAAAATGCTACCAAATGGGAATCCTTTTCTTCAAAGTGAGTACTGGCTTATCCAAAGTCATAGTCATCAATAAAGTTGAAGAAAGTTTTTCTTTTCCTCATTTCTAAACCTCCATAAACATTTTGGTGACCGTGATAATCCTCTCTTAAAAGTTTAATGATATATTCTCTAATAAATATATTCTCTTTGTTTGGTATACTCTACACAAAGGCATCCGTGTTCTCCTAAAATTATAATCTATCGTGAGCACATGTATTAACCACATTAAATGTCCCTCCACGTAGCTAAAGCATCATATTGCTAGACTAGACAGGTATTATTTGTAGCTAAAGCATTGTTTGGCAGGTATTATTTGTCCCCAAAAAAAATCATATTGCTAGACTGGACACTAAATTACAAAGAGGAAGAACATGGAGATAAGAACACAGCACTCCGGCAAACACAGAGAGCCTGCAGCCCCATTCAGGGCTATCTCGGCACCCGGGTGAGCTAGACGACTGAGGAATGGCTCTTCTGTCAATGCTGTCCTGCCAGGGTCATTGGGCTCTGCTGATGGGTAAGGCGTGCTGTTGCAGATGGTCATTCGCCGGAGGTGCCTTCTTCGGGAAGGGGGTTTGTTGAGCTGGGAGGTCACAACTTTGTCTCAGCCAGGAGGTCATACTGCAAGGTGGTTGTTAAAAACTATGGAGGTACCGGGGTAGATGGATGTGTGGGAGGTGCTATGGAAACAATCACCTCATGAAGGATTGCCGGAACGGCTTGCAATGTATAAGATGTTGGGGCGTGGGGCATTGGGAGTAGGGATGTCCAGATGGTCTTGCTGCTCTCAGGTAAAAGCACAACCCACTTGTGCTCAAGCCAGATATGAGAAGTTTCTCCAACGATGATAGGGTGGAGTGGTCATCTTGATCACTCAGTATGCATGAGAAGAGGGACTGGTTGGATCTTTGCAAAGTAATTACAAAGTTGGGCGACGGTAACTATGAGGAGAAGAAGGATATCCTCTAGGGATTTCTCAAGCATTATTGGCCTGCAACCATGTCAAGGTGTATTGGTCCTTCTTCGTCAAGTTCCTTCCTTGTCAAGAATAACATTTTTAAGCATTGGCTTGGCTCGAATGGTGTTAGGAGATTTTCTGTTCGTAACGATATCAAAGGTCCTGTGGAAGTCAATGTGTGCCCTTGGGAAGACCACTTCGGAACATCTGCATGGACAATTTCAGCTCTCTCGAATGTCCTAAAACCTTTTGGGAGAGTTATGCCCGTTGACAGGAGGCATTTGTGGTGGGCATAGGATAGGGTGTCAATGTTCAACTTGATTCATGGCACAATTTTGCCACATAGATCAATATCAGCGTAGTAGTTGACAGGAAGAAGTATATTGTCCGACTGTGCAAACTCGAAGTTTTGATGCTTGTTGGCTTGTTGCAATGTAGGCTGGTACCTCTGGAAGTGATCAACAATGTTTTACTATCAAAGTGGCAATGAAAGTTGAATAAGCATAACAATGCTCTGAGGGGTATAATTGTGTGTTCCAAGTATGGTGTAGGGAACAATGGATATTGGATTACTGATTTCAGAAATAGGGGTAGAGTACGTAGTTTATGGAAAGGAATCCTCAATAACTGGGACTTATTCAACTCTTTTTCCACTATTCTTCTAGGTGATGATAAGAGAACGCTCTTTTGGGAAATCATTAGATAGGAAATGCACCGTCGGCCAAGCTTTACCGTACGTTATACATGTTCAGTAGCAATCCATGGACCAGGGTAGGGAGTTGCTGAGATGTTACAAATAAATGGACCCATGCTTTAAAAAAAAAAGAAGGATGATAAGATCACTGATCTTGCAAGTATGTTGGACGTCATGGAGGAGAGTACAAGATGTAGATGATAGTGATCCTTGGTTGCCAAAAAGAGAAGGGACATTCACAGTGAAATCAGCTATCTGGAAGTTGAACTTTGGAGGTATAGATAATGAGTGGCATCGTGTTGTATGGATGCCTTTTCTCCCTTTCAAAATCATATTGCTTCTATGAAAGATCGGGAGAAGGAAATTTACCCACTATAGGCATGGTGCATAAAATTCTGCCAACAAAGGCCCAGTCTGATGGATCGCCGGATTGGAATCGATATCTGGATTGGTGGGTACTGATCCAATCTAGGTTGGGATCGGATCGGCAATCCTTGCCGATTCTCCGGGAGGAAAACCAATCTAGATTGGCCAAATTTTTTTAAAATTTCAAAAAATAATCATAAAATTTAAAAAATAAAAAATTTATAAAAATAGTAAACATATAAAAAAGTGTTACATAATATTCAACCACATAAACACATGTAGAAATGATGTATAATACAAACCATGCCATATGTTCCAATATCAATATTATTGGTCATGACGCTTCTCGTGAGCTACCCCCTTTGAAAATCATTATTCTTGATAATACATAATTGGCATGTATCCATATCCAACTAAAGACTGGGTCATCTTGTCAAAATCATACGGGCCATCTAGTGCTGGCTTTGCTGGGTGGGTATCTGGAATATGTGATTAAAAGTATTCTAGTTCTAAGGGTTCTAGGGGTTCAAGGAGGGGGTGGGGGAACAACACCTTAAGGGGGATTGTTAAAGGGAGTCTACCAGACCTCCGGGGGGGTTTTGGAGCGGGAGGGGGTCAGGGGGTGTAAATATTACCGAAGAAGGGGGATCAATGGTGGGGGAGCCCTATAATCGACGGAAGAAGCTGTTGGAGAAGAAGAATCGCCCCAAAAATGAGGTGGGTAGTCAGAGAATCGGTCTGGATTGAGTGTGGATCATCGTTGCTACCGAAGTATTGCCAGAATCATCAAAGCTGAAAAAAAATAGAAGGGATTGGGTGGGGAATCCGGCATGATTCCAGGAGATCCACATGATTTTAGTCCTCTGGCAAAATCGGTAGAATTGACCAATCTCACGGAATTCGATTCCATTGATCCAGATAGATTTCGCCCGAAATCTAGTATGGATAAGTCCCCTGAGCCAAAATCGGATCGAGACCAACCGACTGACCGATCTGAGAATCGGCCCGGTCCTGATCTAATCTGGCCTACTATGCAATCAATGGTCGGTCTTGTATTTTATATGACATCAATGAGGAGAACATTGACCACCCATTCATTTACTGCAGGATTATTTCCTCTATATGCCAAACCCTAGTCAAGAGTTAAGGCTTAAATAGGTCTGAACCTATTGACACAAATAAGCTTCTCCTAGATTGGATTAATTCGAACCCTTGGCCTTCGGAGATGATTTTGTGGAAACTTACCTTAAAGGCAATTATGGGCAATTTGAACATGAGGATATTTGAAGATTATTTTGAAAGGTCTTCTTCAATTCTCCTTCTTATGAAACATTTTGTAAAAGATTGATATTTTGCTTGATTGAGTACTCATTTGGAGGTGTCTAATTTAACGGGTAGATTTCACTCCTATAAGTTGCTTTTCCTTTAATTTCTCAGTTTTGCCTTTCCTTTTTCTTTCTCCTACTCTACTATCATAGTGGAGGTCTAATAATCTTTTTGCCTATTATTGGAAATGTGACCTTCAGGTCATTTTCAAATAAAAATAAAAAATAAAACATTATATTGCTACACATCCTACTCAGATAAAGATCCAAGAATGTTAAAAGAATTAAAAAAAAAATCATATCAAGAAGATGACATGGTGCAAAGGTGCCTTTCTAATGGTATAATAATATTAAGTTATTACACTTTATTTTTTATATGTTTAAGACTTTTAATTTTAATGAACTCTCACTCTTTAGACTTGAAAGGCTCATGTTATTTTCTCTCAACCCTCTCTATCGTTCCCTCTCACTCAGTCCATTCATCATATCCCCTTCTTGAACGTGTAGTAGGCTCTCTCTCTTTCTCCTTACAGAGAGAGAGAGCCTAATCAAGCTTAAGGTTCACTCTCTATCCTCTTGCTCTTCTCTCCCCCTCTCCCTCCTCCTCTACCAGTCTCATCTCCAATTCTACAGCTCAGGTGATGTCTAAAAGGCCATATCATTGTTTCAGCTGCCACAGACCCCTTGAACATCCTAAACACCTTGTCACCTTGACAACCATGGGAAATGAAGTTGGAAGCAAAAGTCTGAGATGCTCATAATCAAGCAAAAAATAAGATTTGAATTTTGAACCAAATAGGCCTAACAACGAAGCATGAGTGAGAGGCGTTACTCTTTGTCAAATTATTTCTATGTATATATTGCAAAGCAGCTTAAAACGAGTACGACAGAATTCTGTCTTTCCAATTAAACCATGGAACTGAAGGAACAGAAGTTCCTTCATTCAATAGTAGCACCAGTGACAATCGACCCAATGAAAGACACTTGAATTAAACAACATAAACCGAGCAGTTGGTCAGAGAAACAAACAGCAAAGCCAATAGAAATCTTCCTAGTTACCTAGCAACCAAGTCTAATTTCTTCTGTCTAATTCAAACAAGCGATAGTGCTACAAGCTGACAATGGGATCGATAGCACCAAATGGAATGTGCTACAATCAAAAACTATTTTGCATGAGAAGAAAATTGACAATTTCTTAGTTAACCAATCATGAGAGCATTACGCCCATAGTTGTCAAGGCGGCAAGGCGCCTTTCCAAGGGCGCCTTGCCAGGGCGCCTTGTCTGGGGCCAAAAAGGCGCCCAAGGCGCCCGCCAAGGAGCCCAAGGCGCCAGCCTAGGCGCCCAAGGCGCCCAAGCAAGGCGCCTTGGGTATTTTTACATCATTAAAAAAAGTTTTTGAAGGATTTTTCTCCCTTGATACTCCTCACAAGGGACACTTATTTAATCATATTCTAACAATAGTTTACCATCACTTATACTATTACACATATATAATCATAAATGAGTTGTATACTTAAATTTTATAAATATTTATTTAACTTTCTTCTCTTTCACACACACATCATATTTACTTATGTGCATTGATAAAACACTCATATTCAATTATAACATAACAAATATAATTATATTTATGTTTTTTTATATATAACAACCTCCCGACTCAGCCTTCCTTAAATACCGCCTTGACCGCCTAGGCGACGCCTAAGCGGCCGTCTTGTCGCCTAAGCGGAATCGGTACCCTTCAACGCCTTGGGCGCCTTGTCGCCTTGACAACTATGATTACGCCCCTAATTGCATCAACCTATCAGAAACTAAGCTACTTGCAATATGAAAGAGATGGAAAGAAAGTTGAAGTGCATACGGTATCACTGAGCAGGATTATGCTGTTTGAAGGTGCAGATAACGGCAATACAATTGACCTCTACCATAGCCAGAGGTCAGATCTGAATACTTCCTGTACTCTGGCTATAGCTATACCGAATAAAATGTACACAGTACACACCTACCTATTTTTCAAGCATAATCGTAATAAAAAGGCATAACCAGTCAAGGTCATTTTATAACAACGGAATGGTAATATTGCGCCTTTCATCATTACTCAACAGTAAGATTAAATATTCATAATATAATAAAGAATAAAGCACTTTTTTCCATGAATCGATGAATTTCTGATAGAAACAGAAATGGCTTTCTTAAGACACTTGTCTCTGTATCCTTATTGCAAAAAGACCACTTTATCCGGGAATAACAGCCCTAGAGGTTCTAGCAACAAGAGAATGCATGACTAATAAGATATATAGATGGAGAATTGTCCAGGTAGAATTGTAGATAATGATGTTAATGCCATGATGACCACGTTCATGTAGAATTGTAGATAATGAAAAGATTCAAGTTATACCGTCACAAGCAGTGTCAACGACATGATAATCTCGTTCTTGGTCATTGGTCCCATCTTCTCCAACTTCTCCTTCGCGAGCTTTGGAGCATCCGGGCTACTCTTCACTGTCGGAGGATAGATTATGTACAGAAGCAATGGGACGACTACCAACGAGACCAAGCCAGGGACCGATGCAGCCACTGCCCAGTCTGTCCACCCGATCGTCTGATTGATAGCACCCTGAGTAAGATTTGCACTCAGCGGATTCGCAGCCATGGCGGTAAGAAACATTGCCGAAGAGATAACCGATGTCTGGAAGCAAGTGAGCATCAGCCACGACCCAAGCCGCCTCTCCGTGCCGTCGCCAACATTGCTCCCGCATGCCGTGCAGAGCGACTTGACCAGAGGGAGAAAGATCCCTCCAGCTCGGGCGGACACGGAGGGAATAGCCGGCGCGAGGAGCGCTTCGCTGAAAACCAAGCTATACCCGAGACCCAGCGAGGAGCTCCCAAAGAGGGAAACGAACTGATAGGCGATGCGGTTGCCGAGCCCCGTCTTAATAAACCCTCGAGCGAAGAAGAAAGCGAGAGCAATCAGCCAAGGGATGGGATCACCGAAGGCGGAGAATGCAGCGGCAAAAGTAAGCGTCTTGGTAAGCACGGCGGCGCCGAGCCCCATCAAAGCGACGGCGCCCAGAGGAAGCGGCTGAGTGATGATCCCCACGATGGTGGCGAGGAAGATGGAGAGGAGCTGCCAGGCAATACGGGAGACGCCGGCAGGGACGGGGCAAAACCAGAGGATGACCCCGGTGGCGATGGAAGCCGCGAGAGGCTTCAGGGCGGCGCCCTGCCACGGCTGCCCCGGCGTCGCCGGAGCCGCGGGGGATGCCGCCGCAGAGGCGCGCACGGTCAGGCCTCGCCTCCAGATCGGGGACTGGAGGATCCTAGGCTGCGGGTACCCTAGGCAGGGCTTGGAGGAGAGGGGTTTCGCAAGAGCCGACGGTACGTTGTGGCCCGACGAGACGGCAGATCCGCCACGGAGCCCGGAGGCGACGACGTTGACGGAACGGGAACCGGCAGCAACGCGGCGGCGGAAAGGGAGCGGGGAGAAGCCGGTGCTGCAGGCGAGGGCTGTGGAGGAGAACGCCATTGCAGGCGCAGGGAGGAGAGTAGGAGACCTCCGGCAGAGTGCTATCTGCGCTTCTGGTCGGAAATTGACCGGGAAAAGAGGAGATGATTGCTCGTTCGTCGGTTGACGATAGCCGTCTGATCCGAATCACAAGGTTGATGGAGGGCCGGGAATATACGGCACCGGGAGTACAGCTACGGTCCCGAAGCATTATTTCGTACTATTATATTGAAGGTGGAAAATAAACATTAGCTTATCCGAATCGGAATCGGAATCAGATGGTTCCGTTTCCGTTAATCCGATTTTGATAAAAAAATAATTATATATAAATAAAATTAAATAAAACAAAATTAAATAACTTATAAAATATAATATATAAATTGATAAAATAATAAAAATAAAATTTTAAGAATATTATATCAAAATTTATTAATTATATGTAAATTATTGACTCACTTTTGAATAAAAAATAATATTTAATATGTATTTCGGATTTTATCAGATTCGGTTCCGATTTCGATAACGGAATCGGAATCGGATCGAAATCGGAATATAGTGATTCCGAAATTATCAGAATCGGAATCGGAACCCCTTAACCCTTATCGGAATCGGAATCGGATTCTGGTGAATCCGCTACCGAATCCGACTAGTTTACAGCCCTAATTCGATCAGTAAAAAGGTGCCAAAATTACCACATTATTATCATTTTTCTTATGTTACATAATTCGCCGACGTATCCCCTCGCCAGGTGGGAGAACGTGGGCCGTCGAATCCGGTGGGTCCCTTCCTGATCATGCGGTTAGTCTGGGTGATGGACGCGCGACACGTGGCGCGTTGCCTGTGGTTGGGAAGGGGCCCGATGGCAACCACGAGGAAGATTCGTCGGCTCGCTTGGATCGGGAAGAGTGAACCGCTGTCAGCTTAGAACTCATAAACTGTCCAACCTGGAGCATTCAGCCCACGTGGCATGCCACGTAGCAGAAGATGTGACGTAGGATTTAGGTGACAGCTCAGCATCCACGTGCGCAGCTCCCATGATCGCAGAGGAAAAGAGAGAGAGAGAAATTACGTCTTTTAGTAGTTAGCGTAATGATGGTCGTTATTATTATTTTGTCGTTATTCTTATTACTATTTTAAAAAATAAATAAATTGAAAGGCAAAGTCTACCAAAATAAAACGAAATAGCGCGAAAATATAATTTGGAAGAAATGTGAATAAATTAAAAACAATTAACTAAGATCTACTCTAAGATCTATGTAATTTGTCTTGTTTTACTTGGGGACTGCCTGGGGATATTATAGTTCATTGGTATTAAAATGTATGATCTCAAATTTTAAAAGGTTTCCGTACATGAATGCAGCTGTGGTGAGATAGTGAAAAGCTAAAATCACATGAATATATTTTCTAGGTTTTATTTTACATGTATTTACAACCAGGGGTGTCAATGGGCTGGGCTGGCCGGGCCGGGCCCAACGCCGGCCCAATCAAGGCCCGGTCCAAAATATAATGGGCTGGCCCGGCCCGGCCCGTATTATGTTTTTGCTCAACCCGGCCCGGCCCTTATAAAATATAAATTTGGCCCGGCCCAACCCGGCCCGGCCCGATCTTTCTAACATATTATAAAGTATATATAACATATTTTTTAGTTTCCTAAACATCAAATCTAACTGTGGTCTCCGTATCTGTGAAAACACAAATTACTATATAACAATTTGTAAATTTAATTAAATTATTTATTTATTAGAAAATGTAAGTACAAGATGTTAATGAAAGATTTCAAAAATATTGATTTGATTTACATAAAAATCAATAAATTCGTAATCTAAATAAATCAAAATTAAAATTAGATAATTTTGTTTTATTCTTAAATTCTAAAAATGTATAATATAAGTATATATATATCAATATAATAATAAAATAAAAAATAGACAAATCATGAAAATTATGACATATGAAATGATAAAAAGGACAAAAATAAGATTCTAAATTTATTAGATCAACTATTGATAGTTATAAATTTTTTTGGTATAATTTAATATATATATATAATATGTGTAATGAATATTTAACAAACTATCTTATTTTTTTGATCAAAATAAAAGTTAAAAGAAAGTTATAATATCACATGTTTGATTTAATAACAATCGCTAAGACATTTTAACAAAATTCTTTTAATGAGAATCAAAATCAAAATCTGTCAACAAATATATTGACATAAGAAAAATAAATGTATCATAATTTTCATATTTTAAATTTATTTCTACATATTCTTATAATTATAAATTTATTAATCAAACATTATCCAACTTATACGATCCATATCAAAGAACAATGTATGAAATATGCTTAATACTTCACGCTGAACAGTGAAGCGAGCAATAAACCGCAGCCCATGTTGGGCCCGCAAGTCAAACACTATCCATCATTTTGCATTTTACTTGTTTTTTCACCGGCATATGGTCCCATCAGCGGGCTTCACCCCCAACCCAAATGGCAGCCCGCTTTAAGCCCGCGGGCCTATCCTGCTGGCCCAAAATTCGATCCAATGTTGGCCCGGCCCGAGGGCCCGCAGGCCAACCCGCCCCGCTGACAGCCCTATTTACAACACATCAAGAAAGAACTTAGATCCCTCTATTTACATATAAGTTCGTAAAAAATGCTAAAGATAAAAAATATGAAGGATATATGTTGAGCTGTACCCTTAATCTTTATAGTTATCTCTAATAAAGTATTTGGTTGCACAATATATTCTTGTATATTTTCATGATAACAAAATATATTAAAATAAAATGTGATTTAGTTGACAACGTAAAATTGTCAAGACACGATAACAAATAAGCGTGGATATCATATGTAATCAAATAAAGTGAGGAATCACATAATATAAAAAAATACGAGATCGTCTATGAAAAAAATAGTTTAAAATATAAATTTATAATGATCGTCGAATATTTCATTTAACAAATTTTATTACGAATCATAAAATTATAAAAAAATTGATTTATCATGCAACCAAACACGATAAAAATTGATTTAGCACCCGTTTCGTTATATTCACCAAAATCTCGGTACAATGATCTCGATATTAAACTTGATATCATGAAGTACTGTATTTAAACTTAATGCTGTTTTATCTACATTTGATGATGCACAAAGATTCATAGATCCAATTATTAACATGATATTTAATGTCGTGATAAATGAGCTTTGCTTTTCACAGTAAACATACGTTTTTGGCATCAAAACCGATATATTTGACATTAATCATTACAAAACTGATTTTTATGGAAAATTTCTTCTAAGATAAAAGAAAACAGATAATATGTACCCATTATATTCTGCGAGTCAAAATAATACGATAGTAACCTTTGGATATCTTACTTAATTCTAAACACCTCATTATATATATTTTTTACGTGCAAAAGTTGATAATTAATGGGGGTGTTTGGCTGCATGATAATTTTTTGTATATTTTTATGATAAAAAATTGTATCAAAATAAAAAGTGAACCAACTCATGACATGAAATTATTATGTTTGGAGGGATGTTGTAAAATCTGATAAAAATTATAAAAAAAAGTTCTTTTTTTTTCTGCGGGCTCCCCCCTCCCACCCGGACTCTCTCTCTCTTCCCCCCCCACCCCCGCGCTCGCCGGACTCCCCCCTCCCACCCTCTCCGCTTGGACTCTCCGCTCTTCTCCCTCTTGGCTACGGAACCCCCCTCCTGTATATTTTCCTCACAGAACCCCCCCCCGGCGAGCTCTCTCTCCCTCTCTTCATGTCGTCGGCGCCGCGCTCACCCGCGGCTGCGTTGCCACCCACCTGGGCTGCGCGAACTGCGGCTGCAACTGCCGCCGGTGGCCACCCTCCTGTGCGCGCACCCGCGGCGGCCGCCGCCGTCGCCTTGCCGGCCTGCACCATCGCCAACCTCCCGTCCGTGCCGCCCCGTCTGCAGCGCCGCCCAAGCCACGCCATGCTCAGCCCCACCGCCATGCCCCACGGCTGTTGGGTCGTCTTCCTGAAAAATCGACAAAAACACAACTATACGAACATATTAAAATTAAATAAACGAGGTTAGAAACATAGCCTGTCGGGTCGAAGCGCGTAATCGCTAGAACTAAGAGTTCTATTGCCAACCGACGTGCGGTTCTCGCGGCAACGTCCTCCTAGAGATACGACGACCCTCGGGTAGGCGAAACCCTTCTCTCCCGTCGGCACGTCCTTCAGAAGAGCTTTGCGAACCGATCTTGCTTTGAGTGCTTCTAGCCAAGAAGAATAAGAGAGAAACGGAGAAGAATGAATCTCCCAGCAGCAGCCGTTGTGCATCCGAGAGGAGAACTTGGAAGAGACGTTCGTGAGAGAGAGAGAGAGAGAGCCGGCGTGTGCAGGCCGCCGCGAGAGCGTACACCACCGAGGGTTCCTATGCCAGAGAGAGAGAGAGAGCATATCCCGGATGCTCTCCAACGGCAAGGGGAATACGTGGAAACGGACGCGCGAAGCCCGCGAGCGTCCGTTTCTATTTTTTTTTCTTTTCTTTTTAAGAAAGTATCTTAACAATCCCCCACATATTTTCTTAAAACTCACAGAAATATATCAAATCAAAAGAAAATAATATCAACAAACAAATACTAGTGTGCACTCTTATACTATGTAATAGGTGAAGGTACCTTTCGCTTTGTACTCCACTTAGTGATATTTGGGATTGCTGTAGAACACTCGATGGATGTTTCACCTTGAATCGGGTTCCATGATTCAAGTTCTCCCAAATCCACACATAGTATAGTAAGATCAAAATTCATGCGGGTTGCGCTATTAATGGCCTTGCGCAAGTATCTCATGTGTGTTTTAGAAAATAGCCCACATCTCATAGTCGCGGCCTCACGACTCCACACATGTCGGTGAATCCTCCAAGGGTGAGAGCAAGGAACCACCCTGCCACTTGGGTCTTGGATTCATTAAGAGTTTAAAACTCATCCTACCACTTACTTCTACATGAGCACTATCGCCATAGGGATGAGAGCATTATATATAAGTGCTCCACACATAGTTACCCATCAGCTTGTTTCTACCCATTGAACCTCTGTGAGGTTGGGTTGCCACCGTGGTAACTTTTTATTTATGGGCTCAATCCCATCCCCCTCGACGCTTCTAGAACCACCGTTCTAGGCAAGCCTTTTGTGAAAATATCTGCAAGATTCCTTTCTGATTTCACAAAATTTAAGGCTATCAATTGTTGCTTCATTTTGTCTCTTATGGACTTCTACCTCACTTTCAGATGTCTATTCATCTTGACATCAACATTGGCTCGCATACATTTATCAATTGCTGACCTGCAATCACACAAAATAGATATAGGAGGCAAAGGATGTGTAAACAATGGAATATCAATAAAGAAATCTCTTAGCCATTCGGCTTCAGTGCATGTGGTGTCAAGTGCAATCATTTCAGATTCCATTGTACTTCTAGATAACACAGTTTGTTTAGTAGATTTCCATGAAATAGCACCTCCTCCTAAAAGGAAAACAAATCCAGATGTTGATTTTACATCTACTGAATCGCTAATCCAATTAGCATCACTAAAACCTTCTAATACAGAAGGATATCCACTATAATGCAAAGCTTATGATATAGTACCTTTTAAATATCTAAGTACTCTTTCTAATGCTTTCCAATGACTTTCATCTGGATTTATAGTATATCTACTAAGTCTATTTATAGCATATGCAATGTCTGGCCTTGTATAATTTGTGAGAAAACCAAGTGAGCCTATGATTTGAGCATATTCAGATTGTAATGTAGGGTTACCTAAATTTTTCTTTAGGTGGACACATGCATCATAAGGAGTGGATAAAGGCTCACAATCTATATAATAGAATTTTCTAAGGATTTTCTCTATGTAGTGAGATTGTGACAAGGCTATTCCATTTGAATTTCTTATAATTCTTGTATTTAAAATCAAGCTAGCTTCACCAAGATCTTTCATGTCAAAATTTTGAGATAAGAAATCCTTAACTTTATCTATAACATGCATGTTAGATCCAAAGATCAAAATATCATCAACATATAGACATAAGATAACAATATGATTACCAAACATTTTGTAATAAACACATGTATCAGTTTGATTGATTCTAAAATCATAAGAAAGAATAATCTCATCAAATTTTTCATGCCATTGCTTGGGTGCTTGTTTTAATCCATACAATGATCTAATCAATTTACACACTTTGTTTTCTTGTCCTGGAATAATAAAACCCTCAGGTTGATCCATATAAATTTCTTCATCTAATTCACCATTTAAAAATGCAGTTTTTACATCCATTTGGTGAATAATCAATTTATGTATGGATGCTAATGCAATCAAGGCTCTAATGGTGGTAATTCTAGCCACAGGAGAATACACATCAAAATAATCTACATTAGCTTTTTGTGTAAACCCCTTAGCTACAAGTCTAGCCTTATATTTATCTACGGATCCATCGAGTTTCAATTTCTTCTTAAAAACCCATTTACATCCAATTGTCTTACAACCAGGAGGTAGATCACTAAGCACCCATGTTCCATTTTGAATTATCGAATTCATTTCATTTTCTATAGCTTCCTTCCAAAAAGGTGAGTCTATGGAATTCATAGCATCATTAAAAGTAATTGGAGAATCTTCTACTAATAATGCATAGAAATCATCAAAAACTCTTTCTGTCCTAGCTCTCTTACTTCTTCTTATTTCTAAAGGTTCTTCACATTGATCTTCTCTATTTCTAACTAAATTTGGGTTAGATCCAGAACTGCTACTTCTGACACTAGATTCAATTCCAAATTTAAATGGAAATGTGTTCTCATAATAAACTGCATCTCTAGCCTCAATGATGGTATTATTCGAAATATCTCCTATTTCAGAATTAATCACTAAAAATCTATTTGTGTTGCTAGTGAAATTTTCCGCATTATTATTTGTGGTATATCCAATAAAAATAGTATCCACAGTCTTATGTCCAATTTTCTTCCTTTTAACCTCAGGAATTTTGACCTTCGCAAGACACCCCCACACTTTAAGAAAATTCAAGTTAGGTCTTCTCCTTTTCCAAATTTCATAAGGAGTAAAATCACCTTGTCTAAAGGGTATTCTATTTAAAATAAAACATGCGATTAAAAGTGCCTCCCCACAAATTCTCAGGTGCTCCTGAACTAATTAACATAGAATTAACCATATCCATCAATGTTCTATTCTTCCTCTCTTCTACACCATTAGATTGTGGTGAATATGAAGCAGTTATCTCATGAATTATTCCATGTTCTTGACAAAATTGAGTAAGAGCATGAGAGGTATATTCTCCTCCTCTATATGATCTAAGTATCTTAATTTTCTTTTCTTGTTGATTTTCAGATTCAGCCTTATAAATCTGAAATTTATTTATCACTTCATCCTTAGTCCTTATCAAATAAATATAACAGTATTTCGAAAGATCATCAATAAATGTCACAAAATATTTGTTACCACCTCTTGAAAAACGTCCAGAATCACATACATCACTATGTATTAATTCTAAAACATCACAATCTCTATCAACCGCTTTAAATGGTTGCCTAGGTAGCTTAGCTTCAACACATACTTCACATCTCTTTTCATTTTGAATGCTAACTTTTGGAATCAGATTTAATTGCATCAACCTTTTAATAGAATTATAATTCACATGGCCCAATCTAGAATGCCAAGTAGAAGATGTTTCAACATTCAATACAATAGATTTCTCATTAGTAGAAGGTGAACTTACATTCAATCTAAAAAGCCCATCATACATAAATCCTTTTCCAACAAAGGATAGACTTTTGGTTATTACAACTTTATTTGACTCAAATACTAATCTATAACCTTGCTGAACTAAAAGAGATCCACTAATCAAATTTCTCCTAATATCTGGAACATGATGAACATTGTGCAGGGTCAATGTCTTCCCAGAAGTCAAAGTAAGATCCACTCTTCCGATCCCATGCACCTTTGCTTCATCATTATTTCCCATCATCACAGTTCTTGAACTTGAGTCCTGATATGTAGAAAACCAAGAACGATCAGTACATATATGAATGTTAGCTCCAGTGTCAATCCACCAATCAAAAATTGAATTTGATTCAAGGTTTAAAAGAATTGGCCTAAATCCAGAAGTGGATGCTCCACCATCTGCAAAAACCATATTGACTTGAGGGCCATTGTTTGAAGAATCTTGTCCTTTCCCCTTTAGCGGATGCCTCTTCCGATAAAAACATTGATGAGCAAGATGATTTGTTCTTCCACAGACAAAGCAGCATCTCTCTTCTTTCTTCTCATTTGGCTTGTTGTTGTGAAGATTCAAGTTTTGGGATTTTTTTTTCCTTGATTGCCATTGATTTTTCTTGAAATTCCTATTCTTAGGATGAAAGGATTTTCTATAAGATCTAAAAGGCTTGTTCTCAACTATGTTGGCCTTAGGTTTAGAAATTTGAGTCGAACTCTCCCTTACCCTATGTTGTTCTTCAATTCTGAGTGCACCAAATAGTTGGGTTAAGGTAAGAGTTCCTTGAGTGTGACTCATTGTCCTAGTGAAGTCAGACCAAGATGGGGGTAGTTTATCCAGAATGCATGCAATCTGGAATGACTCATCAAGTTGGGATCCTGTGGTTCTCAGCTCATGGACTAAGTTCTCAAACTCATGTATTTGATCATTCATTGATTTGTTTTCAACAAATTTAAATTTGTTAAAATCAGATGCCTTGAACCTTTTAAGCCCAGCATCATCAAGTCCATATTTAGCTTCTAATAAATCCCACAACTCACTAGCACTTCTTGAGTTGTAGTAAAGATCATAGAGTCTATACGAAAGGGATCCTAAAATCCTATGAAGACAATGATAATCAACTTCTTCGATTGTTGTGGAAGAAGAAGATCCAGGATCAGTTTGGGGACGAGATGATCTTGTTTGAACTCTACGAGTGATGGTTTGTGAAGTATCGAGATTCCCTACTCTCGGTTGTGCTATTGCTAATGGCCGAAATAAGACCAAGGGTGGTCACCAAAAGCGCATTTGGTTACGCCATCTCCTAAAATTATCTCCATCAAATTTTTCCGGTTTGGCGCTAAGAGTTTCTCTAGTTATTAAGCTAGCCATGAGAGAATCAAGACAACGATAATACGTAAATAAATATATCAAGATGTTTGTCAATATTTTAAACCAACAAAGCATACAATTAATTTATGCTGACTAAACAGGAACGTCTAAGCACGATTAAATAAGAACGATTAAATACGTCTTAACAAGAACGTTTATGTACGTCTTGTCAAGAACATATGAACATTTAAACAATGATGTTCAAATAAGATTTAAACGACAACGTTCAATCAAGAACGTTCAAATAAAAACGTTTAAACAACAACGTTTAAATAAGAACGCCTAAACGACAACGTTCAAGTAAGAACGTCTAAACGACAACGTTCGAACAAGAACGTTTAACTAAAACGTACGCTAACGTATATATGAATGACTATGTGTTTTTTTTTTCTTCACATGTATATATGTTTCTAACACAAAAATAATATGCTGGTAAAATAGAACTCTTAGATTGTTGGGTCGTCTTCCTGAAAAATCGACAAAAACACAACTATACGAACATATTAAAATTAAATAAACGAGGTTAGAAACATAGCCTGTCGGGTCGAAGCGCGTAATCGCTAGAACTAAGAGTTCTATTGCCAACCGACGTGCGGTTCTCGCGGCAACGTCCTCCTAGAGATACGACGACCCTCGGGTAGGCGAAACCCTTCTCTCCCGTCGGCACGTCCTTCAGAAGAGCTTTGCGAACCGATCTTGCTTTGAGTGCTTCTAGCCAAGAAGAATAAGAGAGAAACGGAGAAGAATGAATCTCCCAGCAGCAGCCGTTGTGCATCCGAGAGGAGAACTTGGAAGAGACGTTCGTGAGAGAGAGAGAGAGAGCCGGCGTGTGCAGGCGGCGGCGAGAGCGTACACCACCGAGGGTTCCTATGCCAGAGAGAGAGAGCATATCCCGGATGCTCTCCAACGGCAAGGGGAATACGTGGAAACGGACGCGCGAAGCCCACGCGCGTCCGTTTCTATTTTTTTTTCTTTTCTTTTTAAGAAAGTATCTTAACAACGGCCACGCCGCCTGCAGCCTCACCCGAGCGCCCGAGGCGTCACCGCATCGCCCTGCCAGCCGCCATGGCCGCTGCCGCGTCAGCCCCGCCGTCCGCCGCCAGCTCCGCCTGCGTCGTCTACCCCGTCGACGTCAAGCACCGCCGCGAGTCTCCCCCGCCGCCGCCACCGTGCCCTGCAGCCCCGGTGGCCGTCGCCGGTGATTGCCATCGCCGCCGCCGTCGGAAGCTAGTGCCGCCGTGCCTCCACCTTGCGAGCCATCGCCGTCGTCGGACCTCCCCTGTTTCGGCCGGAACTGCCGCGAGCCTCCCTCTCGCCGGCACCACCGAGGCCAGCCTTCCTCTTGCCGTCGCCGTCGCCGGTCTATCGCCGTCGAGCGCCGCCGGCAGCCTCCTCTGCCGCGAGCTCCGCCCGCCGTCGCCGCCGTCGCGAGCACCGCCGTGCCGCCGTCGCGAGCCGCCAAGTCGAGCCGGCCAGCAGCCCCCCGGTCCAGCCCCCCGGTCCAGCCGCCCGGTTCAGCCGGTCGAACCGCCCGGTTCGACGCCGGTTCAAGTTTTTTTGATTTTCGGAATTAATAAATTTGGAAATTAGATTTAAGGCCATAAAAATATCAAGAAAATTATTAAAAATCCTAAAAATTCACAGGATCTTCCAGGTAGGTTTCTCAAGCTCTTCTATTTATTTGATCTCATGTTGATTAGAAAATATGCATGATTTAACTTATGAACATTGATTTGACTAGTCTAAACCTTTGGACTAAGATTAGTGATTCTTCTTAAAAATCATTGAAACCAGGAACTTGAAATTGCTATTTTGTATACTATGGAACATGTTTAGCTTGATTCTGGATAGGTAGAAATATTCTTCATTAGTTTTTATGTATATGAATATATGCTAGTTTGGACCTAGAATTGAAAGATAATAATGTGTAAATTTGGAAAAATCATGGATCATCAAATCATACCTTTTAGCATCTGTTTAGGTCAGATTGTGGTTGATTTATCTCAGAATTTAATTTTTTTAGTTTATGCCAAGCTTGATTTAGGTTAAATGTTTTGCATATGTAATTAAGTATGTCGAGTTCGGCTTGTTATTTCATGTATGTAAGTCATGTAAATTTTGGTTAGTTTAGTTTCAGATCATGTCTTATGTCATGCATGGTGTGGTTATGTGCATATGGTCAAGTTTGGTATATGTTTGATTTAGATATGTCAGCCAGGTTGGTTAGCACAAGTCTTGTCTAGTTTGTGGTAAAATAAGTTGTTTTGCATGAAAAATACTAGAAAGTCATGTTTATGTCTTATGTGCATCATGTATGTCATTATTGAAACTTGATTATTAATTCTTGTTACGGCATGTTATGAAGGCCTCACCAGCCTATTTTAGTTAATTGCCCGTGGGCAGCGGGTCACTTAGTTGAATCTGGCCTTCCCACAGATCCCGGATTACCGCGGTTTTTCCCTTGGTGTCACCACTGCCTAGGTGCACTTTGGGCTAGCTTAGTATATGTTACTTCTATATATATTAGAGCTGGTGAATGCATTTGTACATGTGATGTGAAACAAGATGGCCAATTCCTTGCTACTTGACTAGGTGTTTGAAAGTAATATGAATTTGTGTTAATTGCATGTCATGTATAGGTGTTAATCCATGTTTAAGTTAGAAAATTCAGATCTATCCTATGTTAGTTTGGTCTTGTTAAGCTAAGTCTTGAGGTCATTTAGATGATAGTTGACTAGTTTGTGTGTTCTTGTGTGTTTGGTCTAGAAGTGTATAGCATTGGCATAATTGTTTTCTTAAACTTAATTCATGGCTTGGATATGGGTTGAGAGCTTAATATAGAAGACATTCTATATGTTTGTATTTATATCTCAATTTAAATATGTTATCTATCATTGCATGTTTATATATTAGTATCCGATTGGCGGGAAACGGGTGTAAATCCTACGGAGTCCCCGGACTCATCCCGTTGTGGGATAAATTTTTCAGCAGGTATTGGAGATCAAGAGCTTGACTTGGAGGCTCAGGAGGAGCTTGTGGAGGAACCAGCATCCCCTGGAGTTGAGGCATAGAGATCTTTTTCTTTTGATAGGTTGCTTGATTAGAACTTGTTGGTTGATATGTGGTCGAGCTATGTCTAGTTGTTTCCTTTTCTTTTAGTTAGAATTGGTGAATGAACTTGGATTAGTGTTTGGTTGTCCATTGTTAAAGTTATGTTGAGATTTTGTGATTTTAAGTATGGATTTAGTGTTTAGAGTTGATTCATGCTTGTTGGGTTATGAAATCCGAGTGATGGATTTCTCCCACTGTCACGACGTTGTGAGTTTTCCGCTGCGTAGTTGTGGTTGTGTATTTTTTTTTCCGGGTCGTGACAAATGTGATAACAAAATAGAGTAACTACCGTACATTACCAAACAAAGTGTGGGACCACAAGAAAAAGGAAAGAGGTGAGACCCTCTTCTTTGTTTAAGAAGAAAATCACCTTCAAAACATAAAATATCATGATTGCCGAACACCTCTTTTAACATGTTTTTTTATAATTTTTAAAAATAAAAATGAAAATCTCTATTATCGTGCAACCAAACACCCCATAAGATTTTGCGTTCCATAAGTGATATGAAATATAAAATTAAGACTTCGAACATTTTAACGAGTCAAAAACCTTAGTCATGCAAAAGATTGAATGTGATGTTTAAGATGGCATTGAATCAAATGACACCTAGATAATAGCCTTATTATTCATTATCTAATTTTAGTAGATACTGAAATAATGTAGTTGAGCTCAAGTAATCCACCAAAAAATAAAGACAGAAGAGGTATTAGCTTCAATGGGTATAAGCCAATCCGGGGGATGTAGTGATAACCTCTTCCAAGAATAATTCTTCCTTAAAATAATATTTTATGATCATTTATGTCTTGTTTATCCATCTGTCAACATGCAAGTATGATCTAGGGATAAACCAGCCTATCTAGACGTTAAGCAGGCTTATTTAATTCTAATATGACGTTTGTTTTGACTTAATGCAAAAAGCATGCATATTTTTTAATTGTGTCTAACCTTTTAGTTTGTGAAAAAAATATTTATTTTTTAAGGCACTTGTAAGGTAAGCAATTTAGTGATTACTTAAGTTATATTATAGTAGTTACTTCCAGCTTTTATAGAGAGATCATGTTTAGAATTTTAAAACTAAAACCTACACAATTTTATAGATTTTACTAATATACAAGAGATATATATCTAAAGGTTAATTTAAGATATATAACCAAATGATCTAAATAGTAATAAGTCCAACCGAATCAAATGCTAGAGATATCTTAAAGACTGAACAAACATGGCCTATGAGCTGTGAAATATTTTGCGTACTTTTGTGTAGGTATGCGTTGAAATAAGATTTAAAAGTTAAAACACAAAGGCTAACAGTAAAACATAAACTAGCATGCTTTGTGAGATAAATAATGTCTTTAAGATAGACAACATTTAAGGGGTGCTCATGTTTTCCTTTGGTTTGGTTTTGTTTTTAGGGATTTTTTTTTTTGCGCAAATGTTTGGTTTGGTCGAGTTGAAACCATCTTTATTATGATATAGTATATATGTTAATGTATAATTTATTGGGTTTATTTTACAATCATGTTCTATTAAAACTTAATGTATGTCTTTGTAAAATACAATAGTTTTATTTATCTTAAAAATTCTTGAAACAAATTTATTTTAATGGTAAAGTATATATAATAATATTGAAATACTTAAATTAAAATAACTATTTATTAAAATTTAAGTTATTCTTGTTTTGAATTGAAAGGTTTTAAAAATTAAAATAATTTAATGAATAATTCAAATCGAATCAAATTACTGATTTAGTTTGCTTTTCACGTAGCACTGGATAACAAATATGTATAACAAAGAAAGAGTTGAAGATTGATAAAACAGATCTCACTTGTTTCTTATTAAGAAAACAAAACATATGTTGCCGTAATTGCCACACTTTTTAACAAGTTTTGTTGCAAAACTTGTTTTGTGGTTATTATCTATTTTTATGAAACCAATTACTCTAGGTTTTGTGGTCATTCTTGAACTCTAATGGCCCATTAGGTACAAGATTAATTTAGGGACAAACGTAAAGGACCCTATGGTTATGTTTGGTACATAGATAATCATCTGATTTATCCTCAATTCCCTGTTTGTTTTGCAAATAAAATGTTACTTAACTTGGATTAACTCAATATAGTTTATCCTAAAAAAATGAGGATAAAGTGAAAGATAAGTCATCCCATCTAGTACATGGGATATTTTATCCCTAAATTTTTTTCGAGGGATAGTCATCCCATCTAGTACATGGGATATTTTATCCCTAAATTTTTTTCGAGGGATAGTCATCCCATCTAGTACATAGAATATTTTGTGTTACCATTTATGTATTATTTATGATATAAATTTCAATTTTTATATTAACAATCAAATAATTTATGTATATCAATATTAATTTTAAATTTAATAATCATATATCATATCAAACATAGGACAAGGACAAGGTTATTTCTAAACATATCCTAACTCAAGCCAAACACAATGGAGATAAGGATAGTCACAAAGAGTGACTTATCCCTATCCCCATCAATTTTATCCCCATACCAAACGGGGCCTAAGGGTTCATTTGGCACCAAAATTTTTTGGAGATAAACTTGGTTTATCCCCAAGTTAATCCCATACCAAACAGCACATAAGGCTATGTTTGGTATAGGGATAATCATGAATAAATATGGTTTATCCTCAATCCTCACATTTGTTCTGCAAAAAAAATAGGACTTAACATGCATTAACTGATAGAAATGTATGTCATACAAGTTAATCATATATGACATAATTCAACATTTTTAAAAATATTTCATTCAATTAATTAGACAAATCTTTATTACTAACTCTTATTAGATGCGTACATCATAATGAAGTCCTTGATCACATGCAATGATAATTAAATTATAATGAGATCATGACAATGAGATTAATCATCTAAAGATATGTGATTTAAATGTTTCTAGTCATATGATTCTTGAGACAAGACATCAAAGATCCGAATATACTAGTGTGTATGATGTTTTCTCATATGATAAGGATAACCGTTCTCATTGGTCATTAGTATGGAGACACTGAGATACACATACAAGTGCTCATTAGTTAAATGAGTTCATTGAACTGATCGAATTATAAACCTTGAATGGTATCTTATTAAGTTGTCAATCAAGATTTTTTATCATCATAATTACATGGTTGAACTGTTAACCTAAGTCGCTAAAAATACCTTGTTGGGCAAAACTTGTACTTTGACCATTGACTTATGGATCACTGTTTAGATAGTTCAATATAGCGATAGATCGAGTACAAGAAAAATTTGATAAAGATAATTGAGCGGACAATAATGAATCATCCACTCTCGGTAAGTGATAGTGAATGCTCTATAGTATAGTACTCTAAATTATTGGCCTCAGTAGAAAAGATAATTGAAAAATGAGTTTTTCAATTGATCTGATTCCAAGTACACGATCCTATGGAGTTGGTACATTAAGGAGTTGGCAATCGATGTCGTACTCCTTTCCGATTGAGACATTGGATAGACGAAGGGTTTATATCCATGCTGTAACTAATGATGAAAAGACTTAATGGAGATAATATTATCCACATAGTCATTTGGAATCATGGGATGTGATTTGTACCTTTCATTATCGATAGTCCGATTAATCTGTTATCGGATAATAGATTTAATTAAATTAAATAGTATTGTTCTATTTTATTTTATCCCCAACGAAATAGGCTATTGGACATAGTGGGTCATACACATAAGGACCTATCCATAAGTACATGGGCAAGAGCATAATTTATGGAGATTTTATATTTTTTATGAAAAATTTTAAATTCTCTATAAATACCAATGGTTTCAGCTAAATTTTATTAAGCCAAGAGTGAAAATCACGTCCTTAGCCTCCTTCCCTCTTTCTGGAAGGTGTCCATGGGTGATAAAGCGCCATTCAGGCAGAGTTCTCGAGGCCGACACGAAGCGAGAATCTGCTATGGATAAAGTTTGTGTGGATACCACTGTAGATCGGCCACTTGAACCGTTTAAAGATCTTCAGAAGTTTTTCTTCTTCTTTATCTTCAAGGGATTGGATGAATCCCTATCATGTATATTCAAACCCATAGGAATCGTCGCTTCCGTTGCACCAAATTTTGTATGATGATTCCTTACATTAATGTAATCCGGTTTATCCTAAAAAATAAGGAGAAAATAAGCGATAAATCATCCCATCTAGTACATGGGATATTTTATCCCTATTTTTTCAATGGATGGTCATCCTATTTAGTACATTGAATATTTTGCATTACCATTTATGTATTACTTATGATATAAATTTCAAATTTTATATTAATAGTCAAATAATGTATATATATATATTAATATTAATTTCAAAATTAATAATCATATATCATATCAAACATCGGACAAGATTATCCTCCAAACATATCCGGACTCAAATCAAACACAATAGCGATAAAGATAGTCACAAGGAGTGACTTATCTTTATCTCCATCAATTTTATCCTCTACCAAATGGGGCCTAATTGCTTTTGGGGTGTTTGGTTGCATGATAATGATGACTTTTATTTTAATTTCTAAAAATTTAAGAAAAGTTGTTAAAAAAGTTGTTTGACAACCTTGACAATTTTATGTTTTGAAAGTGATTTTCTTCTTAAACAAAAAAAAGGGAGTCTCACATCTTTCTTTTTTCTTGTGGTCCTCCACTTTGTTTGGTCATGAATGGTAGTTACTCTTTTTTGTTATCACATCCCTCCAAACATGATAATTTTTTGTCATGAGTTGATTCACTTTGTATTTTAATATAATTTTTTATCATGAAAATATACAAAAAATTATCATGCAACCAAACACCCCATTAAAGATTAAATCATGTTTATTCTGAAATTAAACCAGTGACAAACAAGCATAAGTGTCTTTGTGGAATATTCGACTGTAAGAGCCAGGGTAATTTGTTCTTTTTTTTACCATTGTTATTCAGGATTAATTGAAATAGCTGTAGCCATGTTAGAACAGAGACATAAGAACCATATTCTAGAGATGTATGCTAGATATGCAGCAATGTGCCAATATTTAGATGCATATGATACACATTTTAGCATCAGTTTTTATATTATTGATTTCTATACTTTATTTTCAATCCTAAATATATAAGATAATTATTTTTAAATCGTACCATCTAAAAATGGTATTTTCTAATTCCAAAACTGTCCACTTTAAAATTTTATACCCCCTTTGTCCATTTATCCTTCAATTTTCCCTTTTGCCCTTTCACCACAAGACGTCTACTTGGTTCCAGTCTAACGTATTTCATAATACCTTGATTTTGGCGGACGAAAATGGAGGAGATGTCATTTCATGAACTTATCTTTCAAGTAAATAACATATTTTTTGAATAAAATATTATTTATTAAGATATATTTTAAAAATATTATGCTAGATGATATGACGTAAGATTTAAAAATAGTTTATATTAAAACGACATAAATATTATGTCACGACCCGGAAAATGCAGCGAATTTTTTTTTTCTCCGGATTATGACAGCGGGATAAAACCCGGAAAAAGGGAGGTTTGGTAACAAAAACACAATCACCGAACATAACCAAATTTAACATAAACTAATCCAACATCGAGATCAACATCAAATCACAAACTAAACCGTTCACAACTCCAAGATCAAACTAACAACGCAACATAACTAAAGGTCCAGAATTTAAACAATCTAAACAACTCCAATGAGACTTCATTAAGTGCTGGAAAATAATGTTATAGCAACTAAGCGACCATCTCAAAGACCAAGAACACGAAAATCAAGCATCTCCAAGGTCGGTGAAATCCGTCTCCACCAATGGCGTGTCTTCCAAGACCACTTCAGCATTCTCCTCCTCCTCAAGACCTGTTGAAATAATTAAACCACGGGGTGAGTCATATAAAATGACTCGGTAGGCACTCCATCGTCCGCCGGATCGGATAGCCAAAAAGGCCCTAGAATGATATTTAAATAAATACCCAGACCTGCACCCCTTTATAACATATAAGTAAAACTAGTTAATACATTAACAATTGACTTAAATCACATCTTTTACACCACCAACCAGCCCTATGCCCACGACGACCAGCACCTATATGAACCATAACTTGACCTAAAAAGAGGGTATGAACATATGCATAGACACTGTATATATGCTCCATAAAATGATGAACTAAAAACCAAGACATTTACATCACACAATGCAACTTGATATGCTAAGAAATAAACAAGAACACCTATACCATGCTATGAAAATAAATGCACCTATCCTCTAGTAAGCACCACACCTTTTTCTTATTAGCAAGGAAAGCGTCGTCTTGCCACCTCAACAAACTACAACCAGATCTATCATATATAGCAGTACCATATAGCTAAACGAAATCCCATAGTGCACCTAGGCAGTGGTGGCACAGGGACAAACCGCGGTATCCGGGATCGAAGGATGCACCGGACTGTTCTAACCTCCGCTGCCCTCGGGTCACGACTAACTAGTATGGTGTAGTTGTTCCATTTACATTCATTAATGCATCATGCATCCACCTAATTATGCCATGCCATAACCGAAATATGCAAGAGAGGACATACACCATATCATGCTATGACCAACATGCTATCAATGCAATTGATATGTACAACAATATCTAAATAACATGCTTATGATACTAGAACCATGAAATGACAAACATAACTTAAGACTATCATGAATACCACATCAAACACTCGACCAAACATATTGTAACCACCCAATCAGATTTATCTCTTGGTTAAAAGGTCATAACATAACCAAAAATCAGATTTAATATTATTAGAAAGGACATTAACTAATAAGGTTAACATAACACCACCTGTACAAGGAGAGTAGTTTAAAAAGGGTAACAAAGAGTACTAACTGAACAAGGATGTAATCGACTCAGATCTACCAATCAACATGCTATAAATGTCATATATAATATCATACCATGTTCCTTAATTATGCACAAAAGAGGAAGTACTATCTAACCACAACAGTCACACCAAACCCGTTAATAAAATAGGCCAATTACTACAAGTCATGGAGATTTTTAAAGTATGTGATTTAAATGATAGTAGACACGTCAAGAGTGCCTACCGGAAACCGTCTTTGGAGATATCGGAAATTGACGACCGAAAAAGATATCGACGTTGACAATGCGATGCCTCCTCGAACACCGGTCGAAAAGGATTAATTCACACCACTTAGGCTGCCGGAAAAAGAGTATACACGGGAAAAATAATCTGTTGTATCAAGGGAAAATTTTAGAAAAATAATTGAAGAGGAGAATAACATGATATGGGCAATAGATAAAAGAGAGGGGATGATAGGATAGGAGAGAGAAAGAGGGGCTTACGGCAGTTGATAGGGGGCGGCGCACGGCGGGTCCAAGGCGGCGTACGACAGCCGGGAGGGGCGCACGGCGGCCGATGGGAGGTCACGCGGGCGGGTGTGCGCCGGCGTGGGCGGCCGCGTGGCAGCGGCGGTGCTCGCCGCGGCGGCGTTGACTGCGCCGAGGGGAGGAGAAGGCCGGTCGCGCGGGGCGCGCGTTGACCAGGGCGGCGCCCACCTGGCACCGCGGCGGCGGCTGGCTGGTGTGCGAGGGCGGGGGCTGACGGCGTGGCGGCACCGCGCGAGGGCGTTGACCGGGGCGGGTGCCGCGTGTGCACGCGCGGACGAGGGTGGCCGCGAGGCGGCGGACGTCGCCGCTGACGTCGGCGACCGAGGCGCTCGGCGGAGACACTCGCGCAGAGAGAAACAACGGCGACGAAGAGAGAGAGGGGGACGAGGAGGCCGACGGCGCTGCTCGCCTTCGCGAAGACGGTTTCGCGAGGGGAGACGGGGACGATCAAACTAGGGTACGGAGAGGGGGAAAAATTTAGTAAAAATGGAGGATAAATGGGGAAGGGTTTAAATAACAATAAAATGCTCATAAAACTAATTTAAAATATCCTTAACCTATATAAAAAAAAAACCGAACGTTACAATCTACCCTCCTTAAAATAAATTTCGACCCCGAAATTTCTAATCAAGGCTTACCGAACAAAAGGGGATGCTGCCGTCTCATATCTTCCTCCACTTCCCAAGTCGATTCATTCGTCGAATGATGCTTCCATAAGACTTTCACCATCGGAATCACTCGGTTCCTGAGTTGCTTCACCATCCGATCCGTAATCCGAACTGGGTGCTCATCAAAAGTCAAATTGGGCTGCACTTCAATCTCCGCAAAGTTAATGATATGGGTCGGATCCGATACATATTTCCGCAACAAGGAGACATGGAACACGGGATGCACTCTCGACATAGCTGGCGGCAAAGCTAACCGGGATGCCACTTCTCCAATCCGCTTCTCAATACGGAACGGTCCGATATATCTTGGATTCAACTTTCCACGGTGACCGAATCGAATAACTCCCTTGGATGGAGAGACCTTCAAGAACACATGATCACCCTCCTCAAACTGCACATCTCTTCTTTTCAAGTCGGCATAGCTCTTACGGCGACTACGGGCCGTAAGTAGCTTTTGCCGAATAACCTGGATCTTCTCGTTACTATCTTGAACCCAATACGGTCCAATCAAACTCCGTTCTCCCACTTCTTCCCAACAGATAGGCGATCTGCATGGTCTACCATATAAAGCTTCAAATGGTGCCATACCGATGCTAGAGTGATAACTGTTGTTGTAAGCAAATTCTATCAAGGGTAATTGCGAATCCCAACTTTCCTGCCATTCCAAAGCTCCTGCTCTCAACATATCCTCCAATGTCTGAATGGTTCTCTCAGATTGGCCATCGGTCTGAGGATGATATCTTTGAGCGAATTTAATTTGGGTTCCCAAAGCATCTTGTAAGCCCTTCCATACTCTGCCTGTAAATCTGGGATCTCTATATGAAACAATGGAAACAGGGACACCATGATATTTAACAATGCTATCAAAATATAACCTTACCAAACTGTCGGTCGGTTGAGCTTCCTTGATCGGCAAAAAGTGGGCTGATTTAGTTAGCCGATCCACCACGACCCAAATAGCATCAAATTGCTTCCTGGTACGAGGCAAGCCTGTAACAAAATCCATGGTAATGTGTTCCCACTTCCACTGTGGAATCTCCAAAGGTTGCAATGGACCTTTGGTCTCCTATGTTACGCTTTTACTGTTGGCATATCAAACACTTGGACACATACTCGCCACATCCTTCTTCATTCCTTCCCACCAAAACTGCCTCTTCAAATCATGATACATCTTGGTTGCACCAGGATGAATAGCATACTGTGATTTGTGTGCCTCTTCCAAAATCTCCTGCCTCAAGCTAATATCATCTGCTACACATAATCTTCCTTGATATCTGATAGTCCCATCCGGATACTTGGAAACTTCAGCCCTTTTAAGCAAATTACGGATGTCAACAATGCCTTTACGGGCTTCTTTCACCTTGTCAACCAAAGCGAGCCAATAGACAAGCGGCCCAAGAACGATGTCGGTCGATCAACCGCTAAGCTTGGTGTACAATCGGTAAGAGTTTCCATATCTCTCCATTCTCTATGCATCCGCATGGACAAGAGCTTCTTCTGCTAAGAGCATCGGCTACCTTGTTTGCTTTGCACGGATGATAACTAAGATTAAAATCATAATCTTTAAGAAACTCCACCCATCTCCTCTGCCTCAGATTAAGATCCTTCTGGGAAAAGATATACTGCAAGCTTTTATGGTCAGTAAAAACTTCAAACTGTTCACCATAAAGATAATGCCTCCATACCTTGAGTGCATGCACAACTGCTGCCATCTCCAAATCATGAGTGGGATAGTTCTTCTCATGCAACTTTAATTGCCTAGAGGCATATGCAATATCATGACCATTACGCATAAGAACACAACCAAGTCCAATCCTAGATGCATCAGTATACACAACAAATCCTCCAGTTCCAGATGGTAGGATAAGGACTGGTGCAGTAGTTAGCTTCTTCTTCAACTCTAAAAAGCTCTTCTCACAATCATCAGTCCACAGAAAATTCCCTTTCTTGGTTAAAGCAGTCAAAGGTGCAGAAATAGATGCAAAACCTTCAATAAATCTTCTATAATATCCAGCAAGGCCAAGAAAACTTCTTACTTCTGTGGGAGTTGTGGGCCGTTCCCAATTTTGCACTGCTTCTACCTTGGCTGGATCAACCTGTACTCCTGCACTAGATATGACATGCCCCAGAAAATTAATACTCTCAAGCCAAAAATCACACTTACTGAACTTGGCATACAATGCATGATCTTGAAGTGTCTGCAAAACCAATCTAAGATGCTGACAATGCTCCTCTTTGCTGGCAGAATAAACCAAGATATCATCGATAAAAACTACCACAAACTGGTCCAAATACTCCCTGAATATCTGATTCATCAGACTCATAAATGCGGCAGGGGCGTTGGTAAGACCAAACGGCATAACTAGGAACTCGTAGTGACCGTATCGGGTCCTGAATGCAGATTTTGGTATATCCTCCTTCTTAATCCTGAGCTGATGGTATACTGTTCTCAAATCAATCTTTGAAAATATTACGGCATCCTCAGAATCGATCAAATAGGTCATCAATACGGGGCAATGGATATTTATTCTTAATCGTTACCTGGTTCAACTTTCGATAATCAATACACAACCGTAATGAACCATCCTTTTTCCTCACAAAAAGCACAGGGGCACCCCAAGGAGAAACACTGGTGCGAATAAAACCCCTATCAAGTAGATCCTGCAACTGCTGCTTCAACTCTTTCAACTCAGCCGGTGCCATTCTGTATGGTGCAATCGATATGGGAGCTGCACCTGGAATGAGGTCAATAGAAAAATCTATATCCCTCACAGGAGGCAAACCAGGCAATTCCTCTGGAAATACATCTGCAAAATCACAGACTATCTCCACATCTCCAACTTCTTTCCTGCTATCAGCATCACTAACCCTGGTAATGCATGCTAAGTACATCTCACACTGAGACCTCATCCACTTTGAAATTTTCAAGGCAGAAACCAATAACTTGGACTTGGTGTAATCAGGGCATTTATAAGAAAAATGCTGACTACCAGGGATCTGAAAAGTAACCTTCCTTCTATGACAATCAAGAACAGCATGGTGTGATTCTAACCGATCCATCCCTAGAATGATATCAAAGTCATCCATGTCTAGAACATATAATTACTCGTAAGGTGTTCCCTGATATGATTATCTCACAATGGGGCATAACATGAGTAACTTCTATAGTTCGACCAGAGGGAACACTCACTCCCAGAGGGCTACACTCCTCAACTAACAAACCATGGTACTTAAATAAATATGTAGCAAAGCAGAATGACACAAAGGAATTGGTAGCTCCAGAATCAAATAAGACACGTGCATGGAATCCAGAAACGTGTAAGGTACCTTCTGTCGCAGTAGCCACGTGGGGAAGATCTGTGCGCTCCATGGCAAACACCTTTGCCTGAGTGGGACGCTGTTGCTGCTGCTGTGGAGCTCTAGGCGCTGTAAACTGCCTCTTCACTGGTCCAGGCCTCTGCTGTGGTGCTGAAGTCTGTGCCTGGAATATGGGAGGGGCTGGGGCCCGAAATGGTACCACTGCTGCTGCTGCCTGCCTCGGTGGAAGATAAGGACACTGTGAAACTAGGTGACCAAACTGGCCACAACCAAAGCATGCACCTCTGCCTCTGAAACATGGTCGACCTTGATGAAAATTTCCACACTGGCTACAAGGTGACCTGATTATCCCAGACTGCTGCTGCTGTGATCCTGAAAAATCTGGCATTTTTCTCTTGCGATCCATACCCTGTTGCTGGTCCCGAGCTGGAGCTCTACTAGAAGATGCTGGTGGCCTATAAGGCCCAAGATCCCCTTCCACCCGACAAGCTGCCTCATAAGCTGAGGCCAAAGTGGCCCAAGGGGTGGACATCATTCTGGTCCTAATGCCTCCTCTGAGCCCATGCACAAACTTTCTGGCTCGATCAGCTTCATCTTCGCAGATATAAGCAGCATAAGATTCTAGCTCCACAAATTTGTTTTCATACTGCATCACTGTCATCACTCCCTGCTCCAACTGCATGAATTCTTGCTTCTTTGCATGGCGAACATGGGGTGGGATGTATTTGTCTTTGAAGGCCCTGACAAACTCCTCCCAAGTAAGCTCAGTCACACGAGCACCTGCAAATTGGGTGCGCAGGGTTGCCTCCCACCACATTGCTGCTGACAACTGTAGCATGTGAGCTGCTAACTTAACCATATCCCCTGGAGGGCACTCAATCACTGTGAAGATCTTCTCTATTTCTCGAATCCAGCTATCAACGATCATAGGCTCCATCTCTCCCTTGAATGCAGGTGGATCCATCTTGCGAAACATGTCAATCACGGCACCCAGATGTGGTTCCACCCGAGCCTGGGCATTCTGTGCCATGCCCTGAGCAATCATGGCATTGAAGCCTTGCTGAGCCTGTGTCTGTGCCTGCATGGTCTGAAGAAAACCCTGAAATGCATTGGCCCAATGACTACCATCTGGTGCCTGTCTAGCACCTGCAGCTTGCCCTGAATTAGAAGAACCCTGCAAATTGTTATCCACCACTGGAACATCCTGGGGATCATCATTACCCCTCCTACGATTGTTTCCCCTTCCAGCCATCTCCTGAATAGGCAAAATAACAATTGATAAGTCCAAAAGATCTACACCATCAATCCAAATAGTAATTAACAAATTACTTAACCACAATTCACATCCTAAAATTCCAAACAATCCAACAGATTGTGTTTTTATTATCTTAACCAAACCTTGGCTCTGATACCAACTCTGTCACGACCCGGAAAACGCGGCGGATTTTTTTTCTCCGGATTATGACAATGGGATAAAACCCGGAAAAAGGGAGGTTTGGTAACAAAAACACAATCACCGAACATAACCAAATTTAACATAAACTAATCCAACATCGAGATCAACATCAAATCACAAACTAAACCGTTCACAACTCCAAGATCAAACTAACAACGCAACATAACTAAAGGTCCAGAATTTAAACAATCTAAACAACTCCAATGAGACTTCATTAAGTGCTGGAAAATAATGTTATAGCAACTAAGCGACCATCTCAAAGACCAAGAACACGAAAATCAAGCATCTCCAAGGTCGGTGAAATCCGTCTCCACCAATGGCGTGTCTTCCAAGACCACTTCAGCATTCTCCTCCTCCTCAAGACCTGTTGAAATAATTAAACCACGGGGTGAGTCATATAAAATGACTCGGTAGGCACTCCATCGTCCGCCGGATCGGATAGCCAAAAAGGCCCTAGAATGATATTTAAATAAATACCCGGATTCGCACCCCTTTATAACATATAAGTAAAACTAGTTAATACATTAACAATTGACTTAAATCACATCTTTTACACCACCAACCAGCCCTATGCCCACGACGACCAGCACCTATATGAACCATAACTTGACCTAAAAAGAGGGTATGAACATATGCATAGACACCTGTATATATGCTCCATAAAATGATGAACTAAAAACCAAGACATTTACATCACACAATGCAACTTGATATGCTAAGAAATAAACAAGAACACCTATACCATGCTATGAAAATAAATGCACCTATCCTCTAGTAAGCACCACACCTTTTTCTTATTAGCAAGGAAAGCGTCGTCTTGCCACCTCAACAAACTACAACCAGATCTATCATATATAGCAGTACCATATAGCTAAACGAAATCCCATAGTGCACCTAGGCGGTGGGGGCACGGGGACAAACCGCGGTATCCGGGATCGAAGGATGCACCGGACTGTTCTAACCTCCGCTGCCCTCGGGTCACGACTAACTAGTCTGGTGTAGTTGTTCCATTTACATTCATTAATGCATCATGCATCCACCTAATTATGCCATGCCATAACCGAAATATGCAAGAGAGGACATACACCATATCATGCTATGACCAACATGCTATCAATGCAATTGATATGTACAACAATATCTAAATAACCTGCTTATGATACTAGAACCATGAAATGACAAACATAACTTAAGACTATCATGAATACCACATCAAACACTCGACCAAACATATTGTAACCACCCAATCAGATTTATCTCTTGGTTAAAAGGTCATAACATAACCAAAAATCAGATTTAATATTATTAGAAAGGACATTAACTAATAAGGTTAACATAAAACCATCTGTACAAGGAGAGTAGTTTAAAAAGGGTAACAAAGAGTACTAACTGAACAGGGATGTAATCGACTCAGATCTACCAATCAACATGCTATAAATGTCATATATAATATCATACCATGTTCCTTAATTATGCACAAAAGAGGAAGTACTATCTAACCACAACAGTCACACCAAACCCGTTAATAAAATAGGCCAATTACTACAAGTCATGGAGATTTTTAAAGTATGTGATTTAAATGATAGTAGACACGTCAAGAGTGCCTACCGGAAACCGTGCTGGAGATATCGGAAATTGACGACCGAAAAAGATATCGACGTTGACAATGCGATGCCTCCTCGAACACCGGTCGAAAAGGATTAATTCACACCACTTAGGCTGCTGGAAAAAGAGTATACACAGGAAAAATAATCTGTTGTATCAAGGGAAAATTTTAGAAAAATAATTGAAGAGGAGAATAACATGATATGGGCAATAGATAAAAGAGAGGGGATGATAGGATAGGAGAGAGAAAGAGGGGCTTACGGCAGTTGATAGGGGGCGGCGCACGGCGGGTCCAAGGCGGCGTACGGCAGCCGGGAGGGGCGCACGGCGGCCGGTGGGAGGTCACGCGGGCGGGTGTGCGCCGGCGTGGGCGGCTGCGTGGCAGCGGCGGTGCTCGCCGCGGCGGCGTTGATCGCGCCGAGGGGAGGAGAAGGCCGGTCGCGCGGGGCGCGCGTTGACCAGGCGGCGCCCACCGGCACCGCGGCGGCGGCTGGCTGGTGTGCGAGGGCGGGGGCTGACGGCGTGGCGGCACCGCGCGAGGGCGTTGACCGGGGCGGGTGCCGCGTGTGCACGCGCGGACGAGGGCGGCCGCGAGGCGGCGGACGTCGCCGGCCGGACGTCGGCGACCGAGGCGCTCGGTGGAGACACTCGCGCAGAGAGAAACAACGGCGACGAAGAGAGAGAGGGGGACGAGGAGGCCGACGGCGCTGCTCGCCTTCGCGAAGACGGTTTCGCGAGGGGAGACGGGGACGATCAAACTAGGGTACGGAGAGGGGGAAAAATTTAGTAAAAATGGAGGATAAATGGGGAAGGGTTTAAATAACAATAAAATGCTCATAAAACTAATTTAAAATATCCTTAACCTATATAAAAAAAACCGAACGTTACATATTAATTAAAATATTTTTTAAAAAGTAAATAAAAAATGTATTTTCAAATCCATTGAAAATCACATTAAATGTTATAACTCTTCTTATATTTTATTTTCTTATAGATCTAATAAATCATTCGAAAAATATAACAAACAATTTTATCTTTTTTTTGTTTATCGTCAAATTTTTTAATTAAAATTATTTTATTAAATAATATATTATTATTACTACATATTTTACATTTTAAGTTAGCTATTATTATGTAATTAATTTCTTATAATAAATAAATATTTATTTAAGAGTATATTATTTTATTTAAAATAAATAAATAACTAAGAAACTATTTATTTAAAAAATATATTATTTTATTACATGTAAAGCTTGTTTTTGTGGAATGATTCACAAGTATTTCAATTAATAGAAGCATATTCAATACAATGATTTATAAATAATTAAATAATAAATTATATTTTCAAAAATATTTAAATTACGTGTCAACAAATAATTCTAATTTTTTACCTATAAGTTGATGGTTGAAATCAAATTTTCCATGCAATTTTCACTGGGCGCCTGGTTTAAATTTTAGTGGAACTGATTGATATCCCGCTGAGAACAAATTTGATATTTTAATCATATAACGGAAGAGGTTTCTGTGGTCACGGGTTACGTATGGGGGCGGGAGTTGCATGACTTTAGACTTTGGGAGTACTAAATAACTTATTTGGGATTGAAAAATAAATCAGGTTGAGAGAATGGGGGCGGAAGTTGATTTTGCCATAAAATTAAAGTCTTTGCATCCGGTACCAACAGGGGTTTAGGGTTTTCCGACGCATGGCTCCTTACCTCCCTCCCTCCGCGGCACCATGGACGCTCAATGCGCCGGTGGACACGGAAGGGTCTCGGCGCTCCCGAATCACGTCCTTCTCCTCTTGCCTCCGCGTCTCCGATGATGGAGCAGCTGGCTTGTCTCTGGAGATTCGGTCCGGTGCACTTTCTTCTTACCTGCATCCAGCATTAACTCCGGGTTGTGAAGGTCCTGGGATCAAGGTAGAATCTTTCTATTCGATCGCCACGGTCTTGCCGCGAATCGCTGGTTGCCAAAATGACGATAGAGGAACAGTTTGTCTCACGTTTAGATGTCGGTCAAACCATTCGTAGGTGCTTATTTTTGTCGTGAAGGGTTGTGACTACGTGCACTTGTGTTTCCGGATTGCGGTTCCCGGTGAGATGGGGAGAATGCGTATTTGCTTGTGATGTGCATTGTTTAGGATCACAATCCGCTGAGCTCTCAGAGCTATACTTTTATCTTGTTCTGTCATTTGACAGTAGACTATCTCTTCCTAGGCAATGACATTGCAATATTGCACTTAGTCTGCACCAAACAACATCTAAATATGCCATTGTTCCCATTCTTATGGAGATGACAGATGTTAGGTCCCATTCATATAATTGATAGACGGTGATTTCTTAGGCGCTCTGAAAGCTGAGCTTTATTCATTTTCCTGGATGGTTTTTCATTTTGCACCAAGTACCACAATGTTTAGTGCTCTGGATATCCCGATGATGAAATGTTTAGTAATCTGAGTACTGCCGGATGTCATGAACAATCGGCGCTCCCTTTGCAAGTATTTTGCTGGGTTGAGGAACCGTCAATCGCAGCATGTGGATACCAGGCATTCTGAAGGATCCAAGCGAATCACATTTCTTTATCCTCCCGGTGACTTCTGGTTACTTGGTCTATTTATTTTAAGTGTTCATGTTGTTCCCGAACTTCTCACAATTGTGTAGTTTGCTAATTTTATATGATTTCTAAGTCCATACCTTGTGGATATTAGGTGTCACATCGCATCAATTGAAGAAGTAGCACTTCTTGTTTTTATTTGTTATTGTGATAATGTTCATAGTTGGTTTGCCATTTGTGTATGCTATGTGACGCCATCTTGCAAAATGATGATACCTCGGTTACGTAGGTGACAAGGTGAGACGAGGCCTCCTCACCTTGCGTCACTAGAAATCGCCCTAGGTGTTCGCCTTTGGAACCTTTGTTACCTAGGTGGTCAAGGTGAGGCAACCACCTCACCCACCTAAAGCCCGTCCGTGAACTTAGGCCTTCCTGGGGTCTTCTCTTGCCCCTCCACCCCTGTTGCTCTCCCCCGATGAGCCTGATGATGCATATGAACCCTTTGCCCCCTTCACGGGAGCCCTAGCCGGAGTAGCCACCGCTTCCTGTCATTGGAGAAGACCTTGCCACCATCGGAGAAGGTTGGCGGAGAAGCCCCCCATTGTCGAAACTCACCGGAGAAGAGGAGAAGGTGAGTTTTTCCATTTTTTGGTTTTTCAGTAATATTTTTGAAATTTCTTCCGATTTTTTTGTTCTAATGCATTGTTCTTATCGAAGGGATCAATTTGTTTCTCTTTGTAGGGGTTCTCCAAAGAAGGTATGTTTTTTCCTTTTTTTGTTTTGTTTTATTTTTATTCTTGTTCTAATATTTTTTTATTAAAGAGACTGGTTTGTTCTTTTTCATCGGAATTTGATTAATAAGCCATTATTGCCAGAGGATGGTGCATTTTTCTGTTTTCCATTTTTTTATTTTTTATGTTTTGATTGCGAACATCTTCGTCAAGTTTGTTTATTCATTTTAATTTTTGTAAGTATTCTCTGTATTTTTATTTTTAGATAACAATTATATATATTATTATGATAAAAATATAAAAAATAAAAATATTGTTTCAAGTGCCTGAGGCGAGGCGAGCCATGTCTCGCCTTTTATGTTTCGTCACTTCATTTTATGTTATGTTACAAGGCAGCCAATCCCATCTTGAGTTGAGCAAAACACACAGGTGGTTGCCACTACGTAGAAGGGCTGTGAAGGCACTTTGGGTGTCTCTTACATGATGTCTGGGAGGCTGCCGGCTGTCTCAAGAGCCACTGGAGGCCGTTGGGAACAGAAAAGCCCACAGGATACTGTGGCACGAGTGTCTCTTTCAAGGTGGCATTAGTCGCAATTCATTGATATGAAAACAAAGATTACATGGAAAGAGAAGTACACGGTACAAAAGAAAGAGCCCTCCTGTTAACTGCCAAGCTGGCTGCGGCACAAATTTTGTCTCCCTTTGTATCAAGTCAAGAAGGGGACCGAGCTTGACAACATTTATGGGGTGTTTGGTTGCATGATAATGATCACTTTTTTTTATTTTTGAAAATTGTAATGAAATTGGCCTTAAAATCATGTTTGGCTCGTGGTACCACTTTTTGTTTTAAAAAATTTTTCATCTGCTGGGCATTGTAAAAAAAAAGAGGCAGAGACCATTTTTTTTTTGAAAACGGACCTCACCGCACCGTCTCGCGAAGCCCTCGCGGTCCCGAGGACAAACTCAAGCCCTCCTCTTCGTTACGGCGCGTCCAGCGTCGGCTCCTCCTCTTCGTTCCTTCTCCAAGCTCTTCTCACGGCAGAGGCCTCCTCTTCCCGGCGCCCTTTGTTCCTTCTTCAAGCTCTTCTCACGGCGGCGGCCTCCTCCTCCCGGCGCCCTTTGTTCGCCGCCGCCGATAGATCTCGATGCAGTGAATATGCCGGCGGTGGATGCCACATCGGATGCCGCCGCCGTCCGCCCCAGCGATTGGCACCGCAAATGGCAGGCCGTGGTGCTAGTGAGCACGGGGGTCACCGGCCCTAGCACCGGCGGCGAAGGGGCGCCGTGGCGCAGGTGATCGCCGGAGTCAGCTGCACCGGGCGGGGGGTGGGGGCCGCCCGAGGGCACCCCGACAGGAGATGGAGAATCCCCTTCGGTGGAGGAGAGTGGCGAGCTGGAACATCGGATTTATGTGGCCCTGGAACGGCAGGGGGAATATCACCAGCCGCCGCCCGCCCCTCCATCCATCTCCGCCCTCCGCCGAACCAGTCGGATCCCAGGCGACTCCTCCTCCAGCGAAGGGGGGAAGATGGGGGCGGGGGGGATCAGGTGGGCTGGAGCGCGGGGAGTCGACGCTGCGCCGCAGGAGCAGCCGCACGGTGGAGATGAGGGGCTCGTCGGCGTCGGCTGGGGACGCCCATAGCTTCCTCCTCCTCCAGCTGTCGCACGGCGGCCGACATAGCTTCCTCCTCCTCCGGCAGCGGTTGCTTCATCTTCGCGTTCGCCGGCGGCCTGGGCTGGGGAAGAGCACGGGGCAACACCATCGGAAAATATAGAGTTCAAAAGGTCGCCAAACATGATCTTCGTCTCCCGGTCCGCCCGCACGCCAGTTAAAGGAGACAATTAAATTTAAAGTACTACCAAACACTTCATTATCATTTTTAAAAATAAAAATATTTTTTCCAAACATGTTTATTATCTCATTTTCACTTTTAAAAATTATCATGTTTGTTATTATAATATAATTTTTTATCATGAAACCTTTTTAAAAATTAAAATGCAACCAAACACCCCATTAGCGCTTTTGGTTAAGCTGATGTAGTTCACACTATTTTGGTGTTTCTTTTGTGACTAAAGCGTACATGTGGTAGTGAAAATTGATTTTTCTGATCCATGCAAGTCTTCCTAGGCCTCCCAAGAAACATAACAGTTGTTTATTTTTCTTGCCTTTAAATGGTAAGAATGAACAGCATTAAGTGCTCTACAGTCATTAGTTTTTGCAAAATAAGCTTAAACTAGTCCAGTAACCAGTCTATTAGTTCATCTTGTCTTTACACCTAATGCTCATTTTTTTCCGAAGGTAACAACTAACAAAAGACCAGCCAGCACCCGTTCAAGCAAAATGAAATGTTGCAATTGCAATTTGCAACCAAGCTTCAGTACTTGTTTGAAAGTCTGCAATCTTGTTGATTCAAAAAGCTATCTTCCATCACCTGTCCTAGAATAATAGGATGTGGTCTCAGAGAGTTAGAATAGTCCCATATTGGACAATGATGGGAGGTTTCCTATGCTTATAAGTCTGGGCCTCTCTAACTCAGTACCGCGGTTTTGGGTTGGTTAACATGGTATCAGAGCCAAGGGCTGTGGACCCCCCTCAGACCGTCACCCGTAAACAGTGTACACGTGTCAAAGTCAGAAGAGCTTGCACGTAAGGGGGCGAGTTAGAATAGTCCCATATTGGACAATGAGGGGAGATTTCCTATGCTTATAAGCCTGGGCCTCTCTAACTCAGTACCGCGGTTTTGGGTTGGTTAACACTGAGGATGTCAGCATTTGTTATATTTTTAGCTCAGCCAACATGAAATTGAAGTGCTTCGTTTTGAAGTACATATAGTATTTTTTCGATCTGTTCGGGTGGTCTGTATGTCTCAGCTCTAGTCATGTAAGCACAGTGCGTGTTGTTGTTTGGCGGGGGTTTAATCAAGGTTATCCATCTCAGCGTAAGAAGTGAAAGAGGTTACAGGATTATATGGGTATAATAGAGGTGAAAATGTTGTGAACATTCCTTGGCATCACCCTGACGATGGCACTGCCTTGCACTTGCCATCAGTCAGTGTGTACATTCATGGCAAGGCAAGTATAACGACCGAGAGCGGGTAGAGCAAGCTATGCAAGATAACTTTTAGGGGCTCTTGGTATGGGCATAAACTTAAATAATTTTGTACCAAATGGGCCCTTACTTATCAAGGGTGTTGATGGATGAGCTGCATTCGGCAGAAGCAGAGTCCACCTCGCCAAGGGATTATGAGTGTCATCACCAGATTACAAGGGCGCATATGACTTAGAGGTAGAAAGAAAGCCAGGCATATAAGGGGGAATTTTGTCTTTAAAGGGCAAACGTGTGAAATATGAATTATACTCATCCTAGAGGTAGAAATCAACCTCCAACCCCCCCAAGGAGTTCCTCCTCTCTGCTGGTGGAATCTTGTTCTAATGGATCAGTTTAGCCCCTTGAACTTTCAACTAGGGGGCTGCCAACTAGGGATGTTGCCTGCATGGCATTAATGGGGTGTTTGGTTGCATTTTAATTTTTAAAAAGGTTTCATGATAAAAAATTATATTATAATACCAAACATGATAATTTTTAAAAGTGAAAACGTGACAATGAATGTGTTTGGCAAAAACATTTTAAATTTTAAAAATGATAATGAGGTGTTTGATAGCATTTTAAATTGAATTTTCATCAACTTCATAAACATCGAAAAAACATGAATTTCATGCCATACAAATTTAGAAATTCACAAGACCATGGAAATAACAAAATATTCATGTCATACAAGAATTCAATCATCTAAAAATATAAAATTGAAATCTACGATGCCTAACATAATCTTCCTACATTTCTTTTGCTATATTATCTCGATGAAGCTTTCCAAAACGTCTTTGCTCATTTGTCCTTGAATTGCTTCTGATATTATCTTTATTCCTGATTCTTTCTTGTCTTCCTTGTTCTATATCTCCATCAATTGCAATCCCTTGCTCATTCTCAATATCAATCCACAATGTGTCTTTTCCACCTGTAAAATCTCTAATAAAATTATGTAGCATGCAAGCAGCAACAACTAATTTTGGTTGATCGATGGAAGTAGTTAAGTTAAACTTTATTTGAAATGCATTAAGCATAAATGACCATGCCTCTGGTTTCCATCCATTATCTCCTTTTTTGCCAGCATGTTGTTGCTCAAGTAATAACTCAGTAAAATATTCTTGACGTGATTTATCCCATATTAGACGACCCACAGAAGATGACTCAATATGAGACATCTACATACAATTCTATATATTAAAAAATAAAATATAAAACTTTTAATCAAAAATCAAGGTTAATCAAAAATCAAGGTAAACAATTTAATCCACACGATAAAAATAGATGAAGCATACATATACTTTGATACAAGAAATAAAAATCATAAAGAAAACGAATACCGCCTAATTGATAAATCTAATCTATAATATTGATAGACATTCAGCTTAGATAACACACTGCCCTGTTGCCCAAAACCATGGTTTCTGCCCTACATTTCCAAGTGCTAATACATATAATTAAGCAAAGGTGATCACCAAAAGTTAACCCACTAAGGTAGGAAATTGGACTGCAAATGCAAAGAATAAAATCCTAGCTTTTAGATTCTTTTCACACTTTGTACGTATATTTCCTAGATTGGCCTCTTCCCGACACCTCTTTAGTGCCCTTATCATGATTCCCCATTAACAATATACATGCTTCCAAATGCTTCTAACATAAGTTCAAAAAGATATAGGACCCACAAAACATCAAGCTATATTGGATAACCAATAAAGAAATTACAGCACTTCTCAAGGAATACACCATGTAAAATATGAATATGTACATGTATATGCAAATCTAAGCCTCCTTTAAGCCCATGTACAACCCCATTTACACCTTAATCAAAAGTTTATGACGGGGGGTTGAGTATCAACACAATTGTCCATGTATATACATTATTGCAGTAGCTTGATTGATGCTAGGGGATGCCATTATTGAAACTTGCCGGATCAACCAACCACTGAAGCATGTGTTCCCTAATCTGAACCCATGTGAACCTCTTCTATAAAGTTCCAAGTTTACCAAATGCCTCTAAATGGCAGCAACTCAGCTAAAACTAAATATCAGCCAAAAAATTCTCATTAAGTGTTGTTTGTTTGGGTTTAACAGCTCCTGAAGTGATTATGTAATGTTAATTTGTGAATGTATGTACATATTTAACTGCCGACGAGGATGCTTGAGGATCGAACTCATAAATACTCCGGATCCTAAGGAGGCCCACAAGCTTATGAAAGCATATGGATTAAGATGCAGTCGGCAGATTTGACAATCAAGAAAATCCTTTAAAATCTATCAATCTAGCACCTTAAGCCAAAGGAAAAGAAAAGGAGCTCCAAAGGTAAAACCAAAATATCAAATCTGATGGGTTTTGGTGTTGAAATCGTAGTAAGTCTCATATCTGAAAACAGAGGATCTCTGATCTCAAAAAGCTCAATCTTAAAAGTCCATCCGCTCAAATCTGAATGTTCGTTCCTTCCCACAGTTGTCGTATCAAATGTTCAAATCTGAATGTACTCCTATCATTAAAAATTATTATGTTATGCTTTATTAATATGTATATTTTGATTTGAGAATCCATGATCCAACCAGAAGCTGGAATTAGGGAACACACCAACCCGGATATGCATCATTTACACAACTCTGCTTATTGCCCAAGCTCAAAGCCTCAAACCCTGACTTTTTATAAAAATCAATAAGGGCACATGACACATTGTTTCTCTACTCGGCATATGTACGAATAGGTACCAGACAGAGTATGGGATGTTCACAGTTCTACGTCAAAATCAAGATCTCACAAGGTCGATCAAACAAACCTAACTACAACACAGGACACACTCCTGAATATGTTATGACGGGTGAGTAGTGTTGAAAACAGATTGTCAATGGTTGCCTCTTGGCTTGTATGTTTGCAAACCCCTCAAATGCATACGGCGTGATGAGTCGTATATTTTTATTCTCGGTAGTGGGAACAGCAGCAGAAGGCGGAAGAGATGCGAGGGGAAGATGCGGAAGGCGGCGCTGGTGGGGACATACCTGCAAACAAGAGGGCCAGGAGGAGGCTGCCGCACTGCAACGGAGAGAGCTTGCGAGGAAGAGCCGTTGAAGGGGGCTATGAGGAGGTCGTCGCCGGGGAAGTGCCGCCGCCGCCGCCGCCTAGGTGGAAGAGGGCTCAAGGAGGAAGCTGCCGCCGTGATGCACCGCAGCGGATGTAGCTTGTCGAGAAGGGGGCAGACGATTCGACGGTTTGTCGGGGAAGGGGTGAGATCCGGTTTCAAAAAAAAAAAGTGGTGCCTACCACTTTTTTTTATGACGAGTGTATGTTGAAAAAAATTTTAAAATAAAAAATTAAAAGATGGACCAAACATCTTTTCCATGTGACTTTCATTACAATTTTCAAAAATTAAAATAAAAATATTCATTATCATGCAACCAAACACCCCATAAAAGTTTGGAGTGTAAACGAAATTAGATATTTTAAAATTTTCATTCGATTCCGATAAAAATCAAAGGGTTTGAAATTTATTTTTCATCTTCTTGAGCTTTTAAAATCGAAAATATTTCGATGGTCAACCAGAATGGGGATAAGTCGTTTCCGTACACAAGTAAAATTAAATTAAATATAATATCTAATACATAAAATGATGAAAATAAAATTTTAAAGATTATATTAAATTTAAACATAGATTATCGGATTCTACTTTTGATTATGAAAATATCTAAATCATAATCAAAACAGTTTAAGTGATTTCACTACGTATAAGAAGATCTTTTCTCTGGCCTGTGATGCCTATTGATACCGACTGAGTTACCCTTTGCAGCATTGCGTGTAGAAAGTAGAGCTCTCAATTGCCAAAACAAGTGATTGATGTCTTCGAGGTATAATAAGTAAAAAAGAAAGAACATGCTGCTACTAAAAAACAATCCTCTCGAACGATCAAGAAATGAAAGCAAGTGTTTTACTTTCACCGGACATCCTCCAAACTGGAAAGAGCGAAACTCGAAGCTCTTCTTCAGTTTGAAATAAAATAACTACTTCTAGGTTGGTATTTCAAGTTGTTAAACGTACCTTATCAAGGCTAATGGGGTGTTTGGTTATGTGATAATGGTCATTTTCTTTTTAATTTTTGAAAATTGTAACGAAAGTGCTCTTGAAATTTTGTTTGGCTGGTTCTACCATTTTTTATCTTAAAAACGATTTTCACGAAAGGGGTATCGTAAAAACAAAAAGTGGTCGAGACCCCTTTTTTTTTTGAAAGTGAAACTCGACCTCTCGCGAAGCCCTCGCGAAACCCTCTCCTCCCGGCGCTTCCCAGCGAGGCGGCGCTTCCCCTCCTGGCGTCCCGGCGCTTCCCAGCGAGGCGCGGCGGCCTCAGCGCCTCGCGAAGACGATGCGGGGAGGGTCGAAATCATCCTTGCGCCATGGGAAGAGGAACGACGACTTCGACCTCGGCGACTTGGGGGATTTGGGAGACCTGGGCGATTTAGGCGAGGCTATGGAGGCCTTGTCCCAGGTGGCCGCGGCGGCCGCGGCGCCGCCCACGGGCGGTGCGTATTGCAGCCGAGGGGGCGGCTTCAAGGGCCGTATCATGCCGCGGTCGAACAGCACGTCAACCGTGAGCGGCGATCCGCTCCCCATCTCCAGCTGCCCGCTGAAGTCAAAGGCGAAGTCATCCACCAGATCGCCGACATCGTCCTCCTCCTTGTGCTCTTTCTCTTCCCAGTCGAAGGGGTGACAGAAGAGCGGTGAGATGAGGGGGACCGTGGGCTAGAGAGGCCTCCGGCCATGGCGATGCTGAACTCACGGAAGATGGCGGCGGCGCGGACCGGGCTGGTGGGAGCACTCGTGTAGTAGTGGCGAGCGGACGGCTAGTCACCGCCAAATGGCCTCGGGCTCGACGGAGCGCTTACATAGGGCGTCGTGGAGGCGCTGTCGAAGATGAAGTCTGCCGCCGCCGCGGGCACCACCACTTCCATCTCCTCCGCTTCTCGACCTTCGCCCCTTCCTCCCGCTTATTGTTCCGAGTGGGCGGCGATGGACCGTGGAGGAAGGGAGCCTGGAGGGCCTTTTATGCCGGCGGGGAGGAGGAAGGTGGGAGGAAGCGCTGCCGCGGAGGTAGGGGGAGTGCCGCTGCGGGGAGGGGGGAGACGGGGGGACTCCGGCTTCACTCCGCAGCCACGTGGGGGGGGGGGGGGGGGCTCCGGGGGGCGGGGGCACGCGGGGTGAAGGGGGGGTGCCATGGGGGGGTGTCCGCGCGGCTCTGTCCGCGGGGGGAGCGGCATCCCGAGTGATGCACATATCCTGTTTGCGTATATGCGGACTCCGCCGAGACGAATTCGTCCCCTTTCTCTCATATGATATAGCCGGCCTTTGCTATCAAACACCTCATTATCATTTTTAAAAATTAAAATATTTTTGCCAAACATATTCATGATCACGTTTTCACTTTTGAAAATTATTGTGTTTGGTATTATAATTTAATTTTTTATCATGAAACTTTTTAAAAATTTAAAATGCAACCAAACACCCCATAATGGGGTGCTTGGTTGCATGATAATTGAGATTTTTATTTTAATTTTTAAAAATTGTAAGAAAACTTGTTAAAAGAGGTGTTTGACAACCATGACAATTTTATGTTTTGAAAGTGATTTTCTTCTTAAACAAAAAAAGAGGGTCTCACCTCTTTCTTTTTTCTTGTGGTCCCCCACTTTATTTGGTCATGTGCGGTGGTTACTCTTTTTTGTAATCACATCCCTCCAAACATGATAATTTTATGTCATGAGTTGGTTTACTTTCTATTTTAATACAATTTTTATCATGAAAGTGTACAAAAAATTATCATGCAACCAAACACCCCATAAAAGTGAGTCTGGTTGGGATTACAGGGGGATCATCTCTCTCTTTCTGCGCTTTTCAAAGATTTACATTTTGCAGCAATTGATAATTCTTGTAAATCATCTCTCAAGGACATGTTTGGTGCACTATTACTTGGGGGATATATCTGATTTATTTGTCCCCGAGCTAATGGGGTGTTTGGTTACATGATAAGTTTTTGTACACTTTCATTATAAAAAATTATATTAAAATAAAAAATGAACCAACTCATGACATAAAGTTATCATGTTTGGAGGGATGTGATTACAAAAATGAGTAACTACCATACATGACCAAAAAACAAAGTGGGAGACCACAAGAAAAAAGAAAGAGATGAGACCCTCTTTTTTGTTTAAGAAAAAAATCACTTTTCAATCATAAAATTACCATGGTTACCAAACACCTCTTTTAAGGAATTTTCTTATAATTTTTAAAAATTAAAATAAAAACTTTTATTATCATGCAACCAAACACCCCCACACAATACTGTGCCAAACAAGCCCTGAAAGATTCTCTCCATGTACAGTTTGGTTGGATCCTCCGGTCAGATTTGTACAGTCTCTGTCTACCGCTCAGATGGTTGCTCCAGTGGCCGACTATACAGAGAGATGCCCCCCGCTTCGTACGCAAGAATCAGTACTACGTTCAGGAGTGTTCAGTATTCAGCTAGACCCACAAAATCAAACCAAATCAATAATTTGTTTCAAACAGCAGTCTATTTGGTTTGACCCGAAAGATTTTGTTAATGATATTTATGTACCCTTTGTGTAAAAAGTAAATATACCCTTTTTAAATCGCAAAGATAAGACCATTCATATACATTCACAACACATGTTTCTTGGAATATGATTTAGAATAAACTGAATAAATACTTGGTGACTACGGATTGTTTTGACCATGCGCCAAACGTAATGGACCTACCGTTGAAATTGAAGTTGCTCTGAGACCGGACCTAGTGTGGAGGCGGACCTTTTGAAACGGACCTTCTGATAATTTCCCCAAGAAATAAATCTACCAGGAGGAACAGTCCCACGTCCACATGAGTGCCAACTAGGCAACTACCAACCAATCAAACCGAGAAAGAAGAAGGAAAAAAAAAAAGAAGCAAATATGCCCGTGGTCGGTGCAGATGTCGCCGGTGTCTCCCATCTCTGTCACCTCTAAATATTCAAGACCAGACTACGATCAGCTGCAAGCAAAAAATAATAATAATAATTTGCAGACAACGCTGCAAGAAGCATAAAATAAAACACCACACCACCTACATAAGTTCCACCACCAAGACATCAGACACCTACTAAAGACTACATGCTTTCGGATGGCCTCAACATTATCTAATAAGAACACCCCCCCCCCCCCAATCCGGCCAACTGAACCGCACCTAATCTCCAGACGATGATCACCCACAAGCATCAGAGCTACAAAGTACTTTCCGGCTGACAATCGGCACACAGACAACACTCTTAAATAGATAATCTTAATTGGGTGGGTGCGGTGGCCTAAACATCTAACACATCCGCCTCCGCCAATCTGATAACCACCAGGCTTCACCGCGAGGAACCATGGCTAGTGGGATCCAGCAACGCAAGGAACCTTGCAGAGTACAGAGCCTTGGGTAACAAACCAACAAACATCGGCTGCCCTGACCATGAATCCAGAGAGAGAGAGAGAAAGAAAGATTGTTGCACCATCGAAGGAGAAAAATGAAGATATGAAATAATCAAATAACAGTGGTGATAGTAACATAAGAGTTTCGAGGGGGTGTTACATCATTTGGAAAGGAGGTCGCAGGAACGCGCCTTACCCTTCTCTGATACCAAAATTACAAAAGAAGAAAGAAAGAAAACAATAGTAATTTCCCGGTCAGCACAGTCCCTGTTTCCGGGCTTGTCCTCGACGTCGATCTGGGCAAAATCATGACTTGCAGACCAAGGGAGTTACAAAATGGAGGCCTGGTCAGAGAGATGGGCAGGGAGAATGAAAGCTCTCCCAAACCCTCTTCCCGTGAACAGGGCAACAGATGCCACAATATATTATGACTAGCTATCATATGATTTGGTTACCCAGCTTTATAACTTAAAAACGATATTTCTGGATAATAGAATATGTATGTTCTAAGGACTGAGAAATGAGTGATTGATACCTTTCGGCAGGGGGGAATATATGATGGGGGTTCCAAATTTTCGTTCGTATTTCCTGATAACCCTCCAAAAAATAATATTTATGATTAGTAATTTGTCAATTCCCAGCAAAAGCTTTCACCTTTGCTGTGGCACCATCTGATCGAGCTGCATCTGCTCCAGCCAACCGCCAAGATCAGTGTGATCCATCGAAGACTCCGAACTCGAGCCGTTCGCGTTGCCTGAGGGGGCGGGGCTTGCAGGACCGCCTCCCATCGCCGCGCTGACCGCCACCTTCTTCTCCTTGATCTCCGGCGGCGACTCCTTAACCAGAGACTGCACCCAAGAGAGGTCGGGTTCATCGCCGCCGGCACCCAAGTCGAACGGAGACGACTGCTTGAAACGATCCTCACACACGAGGTCGTCGCCGTTGACGGTCCAATCGGGCCTTCCGGCGGGAGAACCCCACTTCGGGATGGCAGAGTTAACAGGGGAGCCCACGACCGGCGACATGCCGGATCCCAGCTCCCTTGAAGTGAGGGCACGGAGCTGCTGCTGCTGCTGCTTTTCCCGTTGGGCGAGGGAAGCCAGACGGCCGCCCATGGGAGAGATTGGCTCCACGCAACGCGGCGACATCCGCCCGGGAGAGCACATACCGAGGGACGCCTGCAGGAGGGAGCTGTGACTGCCGGCGAGCGCAGAGTCCACGTTCCGGGGGGAGAAGACGCCCGTGTTGATGGGAGACAGCAAGCCCTGCTGGTGGAACTGGTTTAGAACCGCCGCCTTGTGAGATGGCGAGAAGACAGAACCTTGGTCGGCGTCGAACCGAGGAGAAGATATCTCTGCGGAGAAGAGGTCTTCCAAATTTGATGGCGCCAGGCCTTTGGACCTTCCAGAGAGGCTGCCCATGAGAGATCCCAGCCGAGCCTGTGTGGAGGAAAAACTGGACAGGTCGTTGAGCAACAGCTGAGAGTCGAGATCAGGAAGCCCAGCGAAGTCCTCTGCCAGGATGTCCCTGGCGCTGAGGGACGACCGCAGACGGCTAGACTGGAGGTTGCTGCCGGGGAGATTCAGGGTGGGCACGTTCGGCTGTGGCCACGGAACCGGCGAGTGGGGCATGCCATTTGCCCCCGCCGATGGAGAAAGGGGGGGCGTGAAGGACGCCAGAGACATCATAGGCACAGAAGATGGAGATCCCGGGAGCATACTCATGGCCGCGGCCAGCTCCATGGCGGCGGAAGCCGATGACCTCGGCGACGGCACGGCAGAACCAGTGGAGACGTAAAGAGGGCGAAGCTCCTCGGAAGTATGGGCGAAGAAACAGACACGTCTGGCGCAGGAGGTGCCGTCCTTGCACAGCCTTGTTCGGTACTGCGCCGGGTGGAGCCAGCACTCGAACACCCCGTGGGCGTATTCACAGAGGTCTCCCCGGCGGCAAGCACCCTTGCGGAAGTCGGGGCACGGCACGCAGCTGTAGTGGTACTTGCGGGGGTCGCGCCGCCGGGCGTTCTCGCCGGGGTGAACGAAGGGGCACTCCGTCCAGTCGTGCGAGTAGGCGCGCGAGCAAGGGCGCACCTTGAAAGAGAACATCCGGAACTCATCGGTGGCGTAGATGCTGTTCTTAATGTCCGGCAGCGATGGATCAACGGGATACTCCTTCTTCTCCGATAGCACCGTCGGAGCGGGTAGATCTTGAAACTTGCCCGTCATGGGAGATGAGGTGGAATCCGACGACGGCGATCCGTCCTCGTCGACGGAGGACGACAGCGGTGGCGAGTCAGAGCTCGAGGGGCTTATGGAGATTCGCAGGCTGCGGGGGGCGTCGTCACCGTTCATAGCCACCGTCGCCGCGGTGCCCAGGAGCTCTCGCAAGGATACCTTGGCGCCGAAACACTTTGGAGATACCACGATGACATCACAGGGCCGCAGGCCGTTCGCATCGGCGGCATTTGGGTCAGCGCCGGCACCGAGGAGGAGCTTCACGGCGTCCACGGCTCCGGCAGAGCCCCCAGAGGCGGCACAGTGAAGGGCAGTGGTCCCGTCGGAGCCGCAGCGCCGGTTGATGTCGGCGGTGGAGAGTGAAATAATCAGCTTGAGAACATCGACGCTGCCATAGGTCGCAGCGACCATATGAGGGGTGCGCTGCTCCAGCGCCATCTGCTTCGTCCCCTTCTTTCGGCCGTACCAGAGCCCGATCTCGTCCACTGCCGACGGGAGACGGTCGACGAAGCGCTTGAAACCATCAAGATCGTTGTTGGCCGCGAGCTCCAGAGGAGCAGAGGCGTTGTTCTCCTCGGACTCCGTGGTAAGGCGAGCCACCATGGCGGGCTTGGCGGCAGCAGAAGAGTTCGTAGAAGTCTTGCGACCTTCGGAGGATAAACTGTCCAGAGAAAACGTTTTGGTATCCGTCGCCGGAGAAGACGCCGTATTTAGGCTATCCCGATCCGCATACATGCTGCTTTGGTTCGCCGGAAATCCAGCTAACATCATGAACTGGAAAGATTACGAAATCGACTAAGCTCAAGCAGGCCAGCACATCCATATATATATTCGTAATATTACCATTTCTATATTACACATCGGAAAAGTTAATTAGAAATAAAATGATAACAAGATCAGAAAAGAGTAAATCTTCAGCTGACGAGAGGGAAATGATCTCCTTCAAAAGGGGGGAGAACGATTCAATATCTGGACCTAGCAAAAGGTGAAATGAAAAACTTCCAGCCTCATCTAGCAATTCGAAGTTGTCTCTCGGCACAGGGGTCTACCGATTCGCAGGCGACGGAGCAGCTGACGGCAACTCGGCGTTCGTTCCTGGAGGGAAGCCACAATCGGAGACGGCGGGGGCACTCAGGACACAGCAGCTACTAAAAGGCATCCTCTCAGCAATCGATGGGGCAAAGCGAGGATGAATACTGCACGATGACCTGCCGACGGCATCCAAACACCCGCCGGACCACCGCCATCGCCGCCGGGAAAAGGCTCCGCGCAGCTTCCCGCACTGGATATGTCGAGGAGGAGGAGGGGGAGGGGGTGGAGGAGCGCGGCACTCTCGGTTTTTCTCCCTTCTCTTCTCTGCGGGCAGCCAGCTCGCCGCAGCGTACGTTTCGAAATCAAAATGAAATGAAACGCCCCCGAAATGCACGGCAGATGAAGTTTAGAAGGCTCGGGGCGCAAACTTCTACCCCCGGGGTGGAAATGAAATGAACTCGAAATTCACCCTAAATTCACTTCATCTCGAGGGAGCGATGACTGGAGCGGGAAAAGCAGGTAATAAATTAGCACGACGTCAGATTAAAATAATTCAGCGTCCTCGTTTTTAACGGGAAAGCCTTTCGGTGATCGGCGGCCGTCGGAATTTGAACGGGCGGTGACCGGCTACAGCCGGTGAAAAGGCGGAGCAGTCGGTGAAGGCCGGGGAATGAATGGCCGGTGGCCCCGCTTTAACGGGTCGAACGGGTAAGCAGATGGTCCAATCGGATCCTCCGGGAGGTCCCATTATGACACCAATAAGCATCCGAGACATCTTTATGTGAAAAATTACCATTTCCCTCCCTGAAAACCGGGAGTTGAGAGAAAAAGTAGAGAAGTGGCACTATATTTCTTTCCTGTCCCTGTCTCTCTCTGGGCCTACATCGGAGAAAAGGGCCGGCGAGGGCTCTGCTTTCCATGGTATATTTCTCGAAAAAATCTGGCCGCGGGGTAAAAGGGCAATATGAGAATAAAAGAAGGGGTCGGAAACTTCTCTCCCCACGATCGGGTCGGATATCCGTAAGAGGATTCGGTTAGGCGCCCGCGTGCCGTCCCGCTGCTCGGATTCGGATTATGGGTAGTTCGTGTGGGTGATGAGTAGGAGGCCCACACGTTCCACCACCCCACGGTCGCCTGCCCGCCATCCCTTTTCTTCGCCATTTTGTTATTTTCTACTTTTTTATCGGGTCGGATCCTATTGCCTGGAATCGGATTGTGCCCGTTGGGATCCGCCGTTTACATGGTTGAGGTCGGTGGGCCAATCAGAGCCGTCAATGTCATCAATCTAAACCACGCCGACGGAGAATTTAGGCTGCACACCGGTCGAGCGTGGCTCGACTGGTACGGGGACCTGCGCTTGGGGATGCAGGTCGGCACTTCGAGCGCGATGCCTCCCGGCGACTATTCAAGCCGGGCGTCCCCAGGGGGGACGACCTGTGGGGTTCGACCGGGGGTCGAACCCTCGCCACCCGCGGCGCCAGCGGGGTTCAGGCCACTGGGCCACTTGTGACCAAAAAAAAAAAAAGAGAATTTAGGCTGCACTAGATTTTAGAGGTCAATAAATTCTTATGAGCGGGAGCGCAAGCAGCTCTTTGAGGTTTTTCTCTAATATAGAGTTTCATCCGTTGAAGCGAGAAACGGAATAGCAACCTCTTGCTCATCCTAGTATTAAGATCAACGTGGATGTTGCTACGGACTATCGGAAGGTGTGTTAAGTATTGTGGTTAGGGATTATCGTGGAAGGATTGTTGTGTGGAAAAGTGTCATGTCTGTCTTCGTTGATTCACAAATATCGGAGGCCGAAGCCATTCTTGAAGTGTGTTCTTGGCAGTATTTTCACTGTTATTTTCCCTTGGTCGAAAGTGATGTCTTGAAGGTGATCAATGCTATCAAAGACCTATGGAAAACAAGCTCCCTCGTTTACATCCGAGAAGTCTCCTTCGGCGCTCAATTTTTGCCCCAGGCAGAACAATGAAGTTGCCCATCATCGCCTTGCGAGGTGGACTTTAAAATTGGGTTCTGCCTACCCGTGGAATTCCTCTCTTAACATGCTCTCAATAGATGTAATCAATAAGGTAGTGGTAGATATGGTATAGTGAATGTTTTTGTTTTTGTAAACTCCTGTTTATTTATAATAGTATTTTTTCCGTGAACAAAAAAAAAAAAGAAGCGCAAGCTACAAGGTGATGACCGGGTATTGATGTTGACCGTTAAAGGGGGAGGGGACCTAGGGCTAGGATTCTGCATTGACCAAACCAGTTAAATAGATTAAAATATAATAAAATTATTACATTATTGATGAGTTGAGAATAAAACATTTCTCTAATATTTATAACTTAAAAACTATACAAATAAATAATTTATAATGATCTAATTTGTCGATATGTGCGGTGCATTAGCAACAATTGTGATTAATTATTTTTTGAAAGATTGGATTGAAATAACTATGAAATTAAACAAGTTTATTGAGAGTAGTATGATAATGGGTTAACAAAGTTGTTGGATCAGTCAATTAATTTAATCGTAACATAATTAATTACTCTATGTCTCATCTGGACCAAAAGCCGACCGAAATGGTTGATTAGAGACTCCTATTTGATTATAGCATTTTTTTTAAACAAAAATAAAATTATACCAAAATTGAATAGCACACACACTTACCCAGAACAACTTGGACCCATCCAGTGGGTAATTTTGAACATCACCAAGTCATAAAAAGAAGAATAAGGGTATGGAGGGTCAAAAGACCAGGGAAAAGGATGGGGGGTGACAAAATGGGCCCCACAAGGATCCAACCCTGCACATCTCTCATTTTTTATCATTAAAGTGCTCGCCAAGAAGAAGTCAGTTCTCCCCTTCCACCCTCACATACCCCTCCCCTCCCAGCCATGCACACACTTGAATCCCCTTTCTCAAAAGGAATCCTTTCCCTGTGGACCTGATGGTGCCCCCCACTCCGTAGAAACAATTATGAAATGAAATTAAGGCATGTGTTGCCATGGATGGATAACAGGCTACAGGTGCATGGATGCATGCAATTTAATCCAAGAGGAGAAGAAAGAGGAAGGCTGGTGGTTGGGTGGTTCATTTAATGGCATTCATCCTGTCAGGCCTTGCCTGACTAGTCTGCATACATGGTAACACCATGCACATCAGCCTCATGTAATGTGGTCAGGGGAAAGGTATTCTCAAACTTTGATTTTATTTCCATCAAAACTAATGGGTTCAAATTTTGTTTTCTTATCATGTAGGCTGTCAAAATCAAAATCGTTATTTTATTTTTGTTTATTTAATTTCGGTAAAAAATGTATATAAGTAAAATTAATTAAATAAATCATAAAGTATGATATATAAAATGATAAACAATAAAAATAAAATTTCAAAGAGATTATGTCAACTTTTAGTAACGATAGGTAGAGTATCAACTCAAATTTTTTTTAAAAAAATAATGTATAATATGTATTTGAAAGTTTATTATATTCTCTCCTCATTCTGACGACGAAATCAAATTTAAAATATAGTGATTCTGAAATTATCGAAAACAGTATCGAAATCGAATACAAGTGATTTCGTTGCCGAATTCGACTCGTTCGTGGCCCCGAACGTTGTGCATCACAGCTAATAAAGGTGAATAATATCAAGTGGAAGAGGCTGGGGCAGAGGGTCCTCAAAGGGCCAATCCAAGTCTTTTACTTTGCTGCCAATGCTCATTCCTCCCCACCTAGATCGATGACATGGTTTCCCCCCATTTCTCTCTGGACCTTGTGGGTATTGAATCACCCCCTACCCAACTTTTCAAAAACCAGCATGGATCTACTCTCTCCCAGCACATTTATGTATGTGTATGATGTGGTATATAATAAAGTTGCCACCATATTAGGAGCCTCACAAGAATAGGGTTCTTGATGTGACATTTATATTTGATCCTCATCAAGGAAGGGTGCCACTTTGCATATCTGTGGACAAAAAAACTGTGGCTCATATGGATGACAGGGATGATGGTGTTGAGTATATGTTGTATGTGTCATTAAAAATGGTGATTTATTTCATGGCGTTGAAATAATGACCATGACACAGTGCTCATTCTCAGCTACTAGTGGAGTCTAGTCAAATGATGTAGATGTGCCCCTTCATGCTTTTCTCTTGATGTCAATCTCTTACCCTGTTTCTTCTACAGTGAACCCTTTTTCTTCTGCCACACATCACTAGTTTGAAATTAGATGAAGCCTATATAAGTATGCATGCTGTTTACATAGCTGTGGTAAGAAAATGGTTTTTTATATGTATATTTAATTCGGTGACTTGAAAACGATTGGAACAATTTGGTGCCAAATAACTAACCACAAGAAGAAGAAAAAAACCTTATAATTATTATTTTGGAATTTTTGTATATTGGTCCTTATAAACATTCATATATTTTAATATATCATTTAAACATTTGAAATTAGTGATAAATTCCTCGAAGGATCTGTCGCTGAAAAACTAGTCCTCGCCGCCTGAAAAAATTAAAATGCTGTTAATTTAATTTTTTTAAAAAATGTGACGAAATATCCTCTTATGATACATAGAACTATTCTCTCTTTTACACTTCTTTATAGATTTGTCCGATTAAAATTTAAAAATATATAAGTTAGGATGTTTTTTTTGGGGCTCTTTAAAGGGAGTTGCATGAATCAGATACCGCAGACAGGGGCACAGTATTTTTTTACGGGAAGGCCCCTCTGTCTTCCCTTTTTATTTTGCAAGAAGCCCCCCGTACGATCAAACTTTATTCATATGCAAGACGAGCGGCCCGCTAAACTCGAATCAAATGTACACACGCGTAATTACACGAAACATGGTCCTTTTTTCGCCATTTAAATGGACTTCCACCGAACCCCGTCGCCGCCGCGGACGCGCCACCGCCACCGGCGTCAGGGCGGCGGCCGCTCGCTCCCCTCCCCCACCCTCCTCCGTGGCGGGCCCCCCCGCCGGCCACCCATCCTTTCCTCGTCCGGCGCCACCGCCACCGCCACCGCCGACCCCACCAGGACGGGGACCGCTCGCCCTATCGGCTCCCCGGAAGGGGGCGGTGACGCGACCCGGCGACGTCGACGGCCGGAGCCGCGGCGGGCGGGCCCGGCGGCGGGGAGAAAGGGTATCTGGATCCCTCCCGCCGGCGCCGGGGCCGTCCACTTGGCCCCCCTCCACGCGGTCCGCCCAAAGCCTCGCCCATTGACGGATATGGGGTGGCCCGCCGGCGATCGCCGGTCCCCCGCCGCGGCCGCCCTCACAGTTCGGGTCAGGGGTGTTCAAGTAAAATCGATAAATCGGTAAATCGAATCGATCGGTTCGGTTCGATTTGACAAGTTATTCATTCGGTTTCTTGAACTGAATCGAACCGATAATTTCTTATTGATTTGGTTCGGTTCGACATCTCCCCAAACCGAATCGAACCGGTAAACCGGTTGACCCGATTTGGCAAAGTGTGACCCACTCTATTTATATATTATATTACATCTAAATATATATTATATCAATTTTAAATATATATTAATATAAATTTAAGTTAATTAGTATAAATATATAATTATATATTATAAATAAAGTATTAGTCTTCGTATTAATCTTAAATAATTATTATAATGTATATTTTATTTTATGTTTATTTATATTTATTTAAATATATATTAAACCGATGAACCGAACCGAACCGAACCACAATCGGTTCAGGCTTCACTGAACCGGTTCGGTTCGGTTTGGTTCCCCTTATCAGTTCGGTTTCGGTTTGGAAAAAAAATGCCCAAACCGAACCGAACCGAATCGTTTACACCCCTAGTTCGGGCGCCGCTTCCGGAGAACCCGATTACGTTAGATTAGACCCACCGACTGGCAAATTGGGGAGAGAAAATTTTTTTGGAAGAACTTTATTTCGAAAGATACTTTGTTTTGAAAAACTTCTTATTTACCGTAGCAGAAGTTATTTGGATTATTTTAGTTTGGCAAATGAAGGAGTCCTTCGTCGCCAGCACGGGGAACTCGTCAACGCGGAAGGGGAGGGTTTCGCCGACGCGGAAGGGGAGTGCTCGCGGAGGGGAGGGCTTTTCCTTCGTCGGAAGGAGAAAATTTCTCCTCCGAGCTTCTACCTCCGTGGAGGAGGAAAAGTGAAAATAAAAATGTAAACAAACGGTACCATAAAAATAAGAAGATCTTCTGATCAGAGGAGAAGTGAAAAAAAAAGCATTTTTATAGAGTTCTCAAACGCACCCTAAAGCTCCGTCACCAGACCCACTACCGTATATGGTCGCGTTTGGTTCCGATTCCGAGGATTTCTGTCGAATATCTGACAACTTGAAAGTAAAAACCTAATCAAACGCATCAGATTTTTTTTTAAAGTTGGGTGCAGTAAAAATAGGAAAGAATCTTTCAAAGGTGGACAGAAACGGACAAAAATTGTGTCGGAGAAATTCGGCAAATTTTATAGAGACGCCCTTTTGGTGGGTTTTTTTTATATTTTATACGATAAAAAATTATTTAAAATAAAGTGTGAATTAATCAATGAGGTAAAAGACAGCAAAATAAGAAAATGTGAGACCCACTTCTTTTGATTAGGAATAAAATCACTTTTAAATCAAAATTTAGTATTAGTTGCCAACCATCTTTTTTTTAACAAGTTCCGTTAGAAAAATATAAAAAGTTAAGATTTATAAGATATAGATGTATTTATTTTTGGTTTCCGCAGTTTTAAAGTAACAACGGTATTTTTTTTCTCCGAAAGTACACAAAAGTAAAAAAAATCATAGGTTATTTGGTTGCAAATTTATGTTTATATTTTTTTGGAAAAAATATATGTTAAAATAAAATATAATATAAATTAAGGCAAAACTATCATTAAAAATATAATATAATATAATACGGGATCACGGATGAGAAAAAATATGATAGTATATTACAATAAAAAGAAAGGATGTCTCACATCTTTTTTAATATATGAAGAAATTCTTTAGAAAAATATGTTTTGGCTGCAAAATTATTTTTACATATTTTTGTGATAAAATATATGTTAATATATATTTTGTTCACAAGGTAAAAAGTAGAAGTAGACCTTAGACATTAAAATAAAGCCAGATCAAAACCTCCCATGTTTGATTGGGCTGTCATGCTCATAGTTAGATTTGATTACACTCCTATTATATTTGTAGAAACTTCTTTGCCCTTAATTATGCTAAATTAATTAATGCAAGTTGCACCATGTTTTCTTTTCGATACAAAATATTCGTGAGAGGAAATATTAACTCCTGAAACTATTTAATGGAGACTTAACTAAAATAGTAGATGTGCATTAATATCAAAAGTGATATATATATAAGAATATAACTTTGATCTACATTGATGATTGACATGATTGATCTTTTTTTCTCTTGCTTACACCCAATTTTGATCTTTCCTTCTTGGTTCACATTAAGATGCATTAGCAGTCCTAATCATCCAATCAAAATTAAATAGCCATTACGACAATCCACCTTTTACTACTTTATGGCCTGTTTGGTTAGAGTATCAAAATTGATACAATACCAATTTTGATATTGATATTCTAAGAAGATGTAATATCAATATCAAAAGTGACGATATTAAGTTTGTTTAGACGTTTGGTAATGTTATATCCTCCGCAGCCGTCGCGGTGGGGGGGGGGGGGGTGGGGCCGCAGCGGCGACGGGGGGACTCCGGCGCCGCGGGAGAGGGGGTTCTCTCCGCGGCGGGGGGGCTCCGGGGGCTCCGGCGGGGCTCGTCCGCAGCCGGGGGGTGCCGGGGTCCGCCGCCCTCGGGGTCTTGGTGCGGGTACACCTTCTTGGAGAAGAGCTCCCGGCTCTCGTCGTCGTTGAGAAACCGCGGTTCATAGGGAGGGGATGCGGCGCTCTATCCGCGCGGGGGGGGGGGGGTGGCTCTATCCGCAGCCGGGGGGGGGGGGGCGGGGGGGACTCCGCGGGGGGAGGGGGGTCCGCGGGGGAGGCGAGGGATGCGGGGCTCTATCCGCGGGAGGGGGGGGGCGACGGGGGGCTCTATCCGCGGCCGGGGGGTCCGCGGGGAGGCGACGGGAGGGGGGGGATCTATCCGCGGCCGGGGGGGGGGACTCCGCGTGGGGGAGGGGGTGCGGGGGGCGAAGGGGGACGCTCTGTCCGCGGCCGCGGGGGGCGGGGGGGACTCCGCGGGGGGCGGGGTTACGCGTGGGGGGCGACGGGGGGCTCCGGCGGCGCGACGGGGGGCTCCGGCGGGGCTCGCCGCGGCCGCGGGGGGCGGGGGGCGGGGGGGCGGGGGGAGGGGGGTCCGCGGGGGGCGAAGGGGGACTCCGGCGGGGGGGGGGGTACGGGGGGGGGGGGGGCGACGGGGGGCTCCGGCGGCGCGACGGGGGGGCTCTGTCCGCAGCCGCGGGGGGCGGGGGGGGGGAGGAGGGGGGACTCCGGCTCCTCTCTGCTGAGCGTCTGTATCACTTTTAATACAGGTCTTCACCTGTATTAAAAATGATATTTCTTTTAACTATTAATTTTAAAATTAATATTAGTATCCAAACACCCATTGATACAAAGTATCAATATCAGTTTTAAAACTGATATCAATACTGGTGCTTGATACTGTAAACAAACAGGCCCTTAATGTGCTCATAGATTGTTCATTTGATTTTAGTTATAAGAATTTATTCTTTTTCACTCTCTCGCTTAATAACCTCCACAATAAGATCAATTCTCAAGCAAATAAGTAATAAGTAAAATAATAAAATGCAAAAAATGCTTCATTAATCTCTCTCTCTCTCTATAGACGTATAAAGTTTATTAAATTACTTGGTTGAGTTAGCCTTACGCGATGTTTTTTAATTGATTTAATTTAATATCTAAATATTAAATTTACTTGTAATCTCTTGTTTTGTGGGAAAAAAAACTTAACCATCCAACCTCTGAAAAAGAGTTAGGCAACCCTCTTAAGACTAATGGGGTGTTTGGTTGCATGATAATGAAGATTTTTATTTTAATTTTTAAAAATTGTAAGAAAATTTATTAAAAGAGGTGTTTGACAACTTTGACAATTTTATATTTTGAAAGTGATTTTTTTTTCTTAAGCAAAAAAAGAAGGTTTCACCTCTTTCTTTTTTCTTGTGGTCCCCCACTTTGTTTGGTCATGAATGATAGTTACACTTTTTTGTTATCACATCCCTCCAAACATGATAATTTTATGTCATGAGTTGGTTCACTTTTTATTTTAATATAAATTTTTATCATGAAAGTGTACATAAACTTATTCTGCAACCAAACACCCCATAAATGATTTTTGCATTACATGTTATATTTATGTGTTAGTTCAGACATTTCTTTAAACAATCTTAAGATTTGAATCTCCAGAGGACATAAAGGTCAGATGTTTCACCAGAAACTTTAAAATATAGTATTTTAGAATATTAGTTCATCCCAATAAAAATGAATGATCCTTAGTTTAACTGTTAAACTACATTTCTATGTAATTTAATACTATATGGAACTCAAGATAAATTAAATACTTGATTTTTTGAACAAAATTATTATGTGAATATCATTGTTCAAACCTATTAACCTTTTTTTACTTAGTGGTAATTTCTTAAAATCACATTAAATTATTTTCCTTTAACTTAACATGGTTCTGACCTGTTTTTTTTATTTCTGTTATTTTAATATTTTCGTAATTTTTTTAAAAAAATAAAAATTTTAATTCGTTAAGTGAAAATCACAAATCATTCTTCTTCTTCTTTTCGAAAAAAAATCAATATTGTCTCTTCATTGTTTCCATAACCAATATGTCCTTGGGGCCACTCTGGTAAGAGTGGAAATAGGTTATTTTGAAGATAACCAAAATCATTTTCAAATGTAGCCTGCAACCTCTTATGGGGTGTTTGGATGCAAAAAATATATATATTTCATACATTTTTAAAAAAAATTTATAATAATAAACAAAAATTCAAGATAACCAGCTGGTATGCAAACTTATCTTGTCTGGTCAGCTGAGACAACAGAGAAGACCAGGACCATGTTTAACTATAATTAACAAGGTGGGAGACCATGCATGCTAAAGAAAAGAAAAAGGTATCTCCTCTCCTCTCCTGTATTTAAATAAGTAATTATCAATAAAATATATTTCGATGGTCATCGTCAGATACCAATTTTCAATAAATTTCATTACAAAATATGTTCTTATCAATAAAATGAGGGTTCCTTTTTTTATGTTTACCAAAAAAAAATAAAAATAAAATGAGGGTTCCTTTTCATCACGCAAGCAAACATGCCATCAGAGCATGGACCAAAGGTGTGCTGCGACTTTTATATTTTAGTCCGTGAACTATTAAATATTAAGCTAAAATACTCATCACACACCACGTGTTAAATAAAGTAATCCGTGCATGTAGCTGCAATTAATTAAACTACAGTGTACCGCACAACTTTCAACGTGTATATATATATATATTTATCGCAGGTAATAAAGTATTATCATATTATTATTATTATTATTATTATTATATATCTATATCGTAGGTAAGGTGTTATCATATTATGTCTTCCGGGTCTTCCAACAACTTGCGCAACGTTTATTATTTATTTATTTCAGGTGCTGTTTTGATTTGACCCAGCTCACTTAGTTGATGTCTAACATTGACTCTCTTTTTTTATAAATCATCCGAATATATACCAGTAAGTTTTCGGTAAAATCACTTGATTTTAAGTAGTTTATTATAATTTTTTACTCTCGGAGGTGAAAAGTTGAGATTTTTGTATTTTACCAGAGAAATTAGAAATGAAATCCAGACTTTACGGGGTGTTTGGTTGCGTGATAATTGAGGTTTTTATTTTAATTTTTAAAAATTATAAGAAAACTTGTTAAAATAGGTGTTTGACAACCATGATAATTTTATGTTTTGAAAGTGATTTTCTTCTTAAACAAAAAAAGAGGGTCTCACCTCTTTCTTTTTTTTTGTGGTCCCCCACTTTGTTTGGTCATGTGTGGTAGTTACTCTTTTTTGTAATCACATCCCTCCAAACATGATAATTTTATGTCATGAGTTGGTTCACTTTTTATTTTAATACAAATTTTTATCATGAAAGTGTACAAAAAATTATAATGCAACCAAACACCCCATTAGAATTCTATTAAGTCAAATCAATACGTCACGAAGCCTTGATTTCAAAACACAACATTTTAGTTTCTATGCCTGAAAATAAAAACTTGCAGTGGTTCATTTTAAATTAAGTGATTTATCGGAAATCATAATTATATTCAGATGTTTTATTAAACAATTTACATATTTTAAGAGGTGAGACATTAATAAAAAAAGACCTTAATCAATGTCTAACATTTGAAATGGTCAGAAGTTAGATATTTAGACTATTTAATAAAATGTGATTCAGACTGTTTGTTTGATAAAATATCTGAGCTAACATCTGAAGATGACCTGTAACCTCTTAAAAACTATTTAATTTCATGGGTTTTATTATAACTTTTTATTTTCGGAGGTGAACAACGAAGGTGTTATTTGATTTGACTTAATAAAATATCTAAAATACTAATTTAATGTATACTTGTGCAATACAAAATCAGTTATCTATCTTTGAAAATAAATTTTTTATGACAAACTAATTTAAATGAATTTTTTAACCACATTAGTTGACAATATAAAAATCTATCTCAAGACGGATTCAATGTTAGATATCAATTAAGGTGACATTTGCTCCGACCCAACGAAAATTTTAAAATCTTAATTTTATCTCCGATCTTTTTGCTCGGAACATAAAATCATAATCATCCATCTTTTGAAAATAAAAAAATTACTACGAACTGCTTAATGCCCTGTTTGGTTAGAGTTTCATTTTTGATACTATATCAATATTGATATTAATATTTTCAAATGTTGGAGTATCAATATCAAAAGCAATACAAGTTGACACTTGTATTACATGATATGTTTTATTTGCACTACAAATTTTAAAATTGATACAATTAATCAAACACCTCTCAATGATTTCTATCAATATTAATTTTAAAATTGATAATGATAGAGGTACTCAATAGTGTTACCAAACAAGGTGTAAAACTTAAAACTTAAAACTAGCTAAGTGTGATTCATCCATCAAGAAATTATTATTATTATATCCAATATCGACCCTCTGCACTGTACCACCACGTCAAGATGTTGACCTGACCCCCCGACCGACCATGACAAAGGGGAACGAACACCCTGCTCTATCGTTCACGTCGTCATCCTTCGATCTATCTATTTAACCATCCATACCTATGCCTATCCATCCATCTATCTACCTAGATATGTACGCGCATATGTTGTTTACATGTGTATTATTATTGCGCCTTCCATGTACGTACTCATCATTCTCGGTGCACCTGTCTTGTCTTGAACGGACCCCCACGGTTCAGCTGGTCAAGCTTACAAGATACTGCAAGCGAGAACAGACGATTCTCTCGAGACCGTTTTAGCGTCTCATGAATCTGACTCAAAATCTGCTCCTTTTGGCATCTTAGACGCTAAACATCTTTCAAGATCGTTTGTTTGGGTTTTATCCACTCCCGTTTAGAGTGATCTTCCGGTCTTGACACAATCATTTTACTCCTATGAATGAGTTCTTACTTCTGCCATCCGATCACGTTCGCACTCGTGTGTGTTGGTCATCTCGAGGTGTTTCGGTCATCTCTTGGAAATTTATTTTTCCAAGATAACTCTTTTATTAACTCGGTCAAGTATTTTCACCGTTGTATCCACCGTTGTCTCTCCGTGGATGTACAAACTTTGTATCTTTCTTAGTTTAATATGAATAGAAGTGGTACCGTTTTTCTTCAAAAAAAAAAAAGAGAACAGACGATTCTCTTCTTGGCATGGCAGCAGGCGTACGCATGTCGGACCAGAGCAGATCAGTTCAGTTTCCGGGGGGACAAAGTATTCTTAATCTTCAATAAAAATTAATCACGATCTTAAGTCACTTAAGTGATAAATCGTTATCGAAAAGGGTTGAACCGCTATATATCGACGTCTTATTAACTCACTACACATCGATAGCGAGTTTGTAAGACGTCCGTAGCGGTTCAATAACAGTTCACTGGCTTGTTAACTCGCTACCGACGGAAGTTGAACCGCTACCGACGTCTTATAACTCACTATTCATCGTTTAAGTGACTGGTTTCGTGACTTTTTTTTTATTGAGAACTGAAGGTACGTACTCTTTTTCACCTGAGAATTGAGGTGATCCGCTCTCATGTGGGATAGGTAAAACTCGAGATAATTGATATACACACGTCTGTGTGTGTGTGTACAATGATAAGATAGACTATTTATATACCCACGAAAAACGTTGGGGATGTTCCTTGTTGGGTTCTTCTCGAAGATTTATGCGATGCTGTGTACTGAGTTGATTGGGTTTGGATCGGCTTGGCCTCGTTTCAAAAACCCTCCAATTCATTTTTTTTGAAAAAAGATAAGTAGATTAAATATTTCGGTATATCAACAATATTTTTAAATATTTTACGTAAAAGTAACTACTGCATCCGTTACTACTGGTTAAAGAGAACGTGCTTCGCACGTGTATAGATGAATTAAAAATATTTTTAAGTAATTATACATATATAATATAAAACTCTGACAACTTCTTTATTGATAAATTTATCTATCACTTTTATTTAAATAAATAAGAACTCCCGTAGACAAGAAGTCATTAAAACAGAGAAATATGACAAAGCGTTGACAAACAAGATATAGTTGCTATCAATAGACTTTCCAATAATTACACAAAATTTATAAAAATACTAAATGGGCGAGTTTTAAAAGTGAAATCCACTACTCATTAAACTTAAAAGTAAATAACGAATCAAAAGGCAAGAATCTACACCCATATAAGATGTGCTTACAATTAACACATTCAAAAAAACACTTCTAAAACATTAGATTATGCAGACGATTACGCTAGAGCTGCTATGATTGTTCTACATAGAAGTTATATTTTACCTCAGTAAATACTATAGGAACTCTACAAAATTTTTGAATTATGAATCGATATTCAATGATATTGAACGGCATTCAGAACTACGACACAATACCTCAACACTGCAAGCATGCCGTAGTCTATAATCTAATATAATAGTATAAGACATTAACGTAAATAAGAAAATCCAATTGGAAAGGGAGTTTTCGAGAAGACAAAAAACATTACAAACAAGGTATTCAAGATTTGATCGGCCACCATGATCATCAGGTGGTAACCCAAGAGAAGATAGACAGATTAAGCATCTCTTAGCCTTTAAGCAAAGATATATACCTTTAGTCTTTCACCGCCACCGGTGCTACTTTATTTCTGTCTCGGTCTTGTTCTCTTACCCCACAACACAGCAGCTGGGCTTTCATCTTCACCGGCGACCCTTCATATATTTATTTAAATCCCAAGTCTCAAGTGGATGGGGAATGAAATCTTCTACACACAAGGAAGAAATTATGACGATACTATACATTAGATTGTCCTTTATTTTTGTTTAATAACAGTTTAAACGTTGACTGGATGTTGGTATTTAGATATATGCTCAATTTTTTAGAACTAAAAAAAACTTGGCAATCTCAGAGTCCATATGTCTATATGTCAGTAGGTTTTTCAAGAATTATTTTTAACACTAAGTATTGGATTTTATAAACCGGAACTCCTTTCCATAGGAAAGAAATAGAAAGAGACAAATAAAAATTACATTAATAACATGCAAGCATGACTTTGAGCAAGTAAGTTGGTACAAAAATAAAATGAATCTTGAAGATACCAGCTTTCTCCCCTACAATTTCCCCCTAATGTATTTCCTGCCCATTCCAACATTAAGCATAAACAACATGGGCAATTTGTAGGGTATAATAATATGAAAGAATAACTCAGGCAAAATATTTTTCTTTGCAACATGCATCATACTTATACATTTCAAACGATATAAAGACAGCTTATAATACGTAAACATACCAAGAATCTTCATGTTGTCATAGCCTAGAGAGGATACTCCACATGCAACCGGTTGCACGTTTGTTACAAGTGATCTCTCGCATACAACAATGCGTGCTCGTGAGCATATGCTTTTCTAGTTAGTGGCCTGAGAGCTACGCCTCCTCGTGTCATGTGGAGGCCACTTGCATGCGCGGCTCTTTGCTCCTTGCCTTCTTCATGGCTGCTCTCATCTCTCTAACTTTTTTTTTTTGGTTAATGGGGTTTAATATGTTATTAACCTGAGAAGCAAAAAACAAATATATGCAAATAGATATCCAGTAAGCATTACCATAGACTAATCAAAGATGGAATTAACATCATCAAGGGAAACGTCTGGCGTCTAAAAAATGGGTGGTTGGTAGCCTTTATCAAACCACTCATTTTGTATGACCTCTGAAATTGTGATGATGTCAGTAAAATTATTCTTCTAAAGAATTCTAAAACAAGTATAAATGTACGAAGAATAGGCCAACAAATCAATGTTGCCATGAGAAATGAATTAAACTGTGCAGATGAAAACTAAAAGTAGCAAATTTATTAGAAAACAAATTGCAATATTGAAGGGAACCGTGATCAGAAATGTTAGGTACTGTTGCAGGATTAGGATACAGAAATTTCTTTAGCAATTCCTTCGCACTTGTAGAGAACCAAGAAGGGCAACTAAACACTACCTTAAAAATCTGCAGCCGCCATGACATTAGCAATGATCAAAATTATCACAAATTTTTCTTGTTCTTAGTTAACAAGTAGTTTGGTACAACTCAGCTTCATCCTCATCATTTTCAAATCTCACATGATTTAGTAGCGGAAGCAAAGAGAAAAAGATGTAATGGAATTACATCTAGGTTTATTTCTCGCAATTCACTATTTTGAGAAGTGGAGAAAATGTATTATAAAGTAGGAATATGCATGGTATGTTGCTAAAAACTCCAGGACTTGTTGAATAATTTTGCAATGATACATGAAAGAAGACAGTGTTTGAGTTTAGTAGATGAACATAGAAATGAAGGTTGTCTCTGTTGAAAGTTCAAGGTTCAAATGACCAAAAGCTCTTATCACAAGTAAGGATGTCAAGGAACAAAGAAACATGTCATGTTCATCATATATTGGTCTGGAAATAAACCAATATTGATACATTTGGATCAAACAACAGTAGGGCTCAAACCAACCTCCCTATGTGCCCATCAATGTTCTCCATTAAGATATCATCTGTACTTTTACAAAATTGGGACAAAGTGTCAAAGAAAAGTTCAATTATTTGGATCAATCTAAATGATTATTTTCTGTATGGTAGAAAGATAAAAGATTTCAAGGTTAAAAAGTTAGGTCTTGCTTCTAAATGCCGGCCAAAGATGAGCAGATTGGAGTTTCTTTGTAAAGGTGCTTGACCAGGTTACCAAGATTTGACATAGTTTAGGCCACATTGATAACTTGAATATGTTAACATCTTATAACCACTATAACCTATATCTATTTAACTTTTGCTCAGACCTATAGCCAGTGGGCTACTGGAAATAAGCAAAGCCAAACCAAGCATGGTTTTACAACAAAAAAATACAATTCCTCTTGTAGCCAAAAAATAGAAGACGTACTAAAAATTATAGATAACCTAAACTGGCATGATTGCTAAACTATTCTAATAAAAAATTTATTCTTATTATTGTTGTCTCTAACGGTCTACGTTAAATAAATTTTGACTTGAATAACATAGATAGGCGTGTAACTGAAATAATGCGTAGTTGAAAAATGTAAACAACAAAGCAGAAATCTATCTAGAACATAGTTGATACTGAAAATGGGTGGAATCCAAGTTGGGCCTGGAAACCTCGGTGAATCCAGTGCTCACGTTTGTCGATGGATTCAAAGTTAGTCCTTGTTCTTTAGATCCACACTCTCCGCAAGCTAGTCTTCCTGCTTGGATGCATGAGAAAATACAAAACATATAAGAAGAGAAAGCATTTATCATTTTGGAGATTATATTCGTGGTCAATATACAAAACAAGCATAGGAAAAATAAGATTAAGGCCACAAGGAATATGTAATCACGAAATAATAAGATCAAGCATCACTTGCTGCCACAGTTTGAAGCGTCCTGACTCTTAAATGATCTTTGCGGTGAAAGGAAAATGAGAAAGGGGAAATTGGAGATTGATAGCATAACGAGCTTCTAAATTTGATACTCTAAACTCTTTTCAATATTGACAATCATCATCAATGTGATTGCAAATAAAAAATTCCAAAGTCTTAAAGATATGAAACCAGAAGCTTAAAGTGGATCCGGTGCCCTGCATGGTTGTAACGGATAGTGGATAAGCCCATATCCAAAGTAGACAAAAAAAATACAGCACGGAGATATTTTGTTCCTCTACTCTGTGGATTTGGAAAATTGTGAAATTAGATTTTACAGGAAAAATGTAAAATAATTATTCAAACAAATTAACGTACACCTTCTGATTATAAATCACTGAGACTTTATCTAGAAATCTTCTAAAACTCACATACCAAGTTTTGGAAACTCTATTGTCTTGTCCTTTTTGATAATGACAAGTCTAATCTGGTTGAGCTGGGTGTAATTTTATGGGAAAGTTGTACATGTTTACATGCTAATGTGCCTAACCATAAGTTAATGAGGTAAATCAATGGGAAGAGTTCCCTAAACCTCCCCCATGTACATGTATTCCAAGGTTATTCAAGCAATGAAAATTCCCATGTTCAATGCAATCAACAAGGTGAAAGGGAGCTCTTAACAGCTTCCATGGGCTAACAAAAAAAATGTTTGGAATACCAAAATTCGGCAGATCTGTGAAATAAAAAAATCAAAAGATATACAAACCACCAGGTTTACAAATTCAAAAAAATGTGTTCAGAATCTATTGAGATCCAACATTCTGCAAATCTGCAAGTCAATGAATATGAAAGAATAATATAAAGTGTATTGAAATCCATAAGTTAATAAAAATAAAAATATGATGATTCTAAAAATCAAGACTTCCAGCAAGTCTGCTGGAGTATGTAAATATAAAAAACTAAACATTTGAAAGTATGAAAATTTAGAACAAAAAAGACTTGAGACTCTCTCCCATATCCTTGCTAATTTATAAATATCTTTCTTCTATTCTCTAGTCCCAAATTTATGATATATTTGTTTAAAAATCTCATCTCTTGCTTGTCTAACAATCTTTAATGCTTCATTTTTTATTCGGGAAATTCACATCCGGTCCGATTCAAAGAGGGGTCTTCAACGGACAGTCCTATGTCAGAAATGATATAATCATAGGTCCTTTTTATTGAAAATTTACCACTCCCGCTCCAATCTTCACCCTTTCCATCACTACACTGTTAGATTGGAGATGATTTGACAACTTTACCCCCCCCCCTTGACAGAAGACATCGCAGCTTCAATTTCTTGTTGGCTGAGCCAATTTACCTCCTTTCAATTCATTCTCAATTTGATGTTTGAAATTTCTCATGGATAGATTGAACATGAAGATCAAAGTTTTCAAAGAAAAATTAAAATTCTGTAAAATTAAAATATTTATGATATTTGATGAAATATACGTTCATCTTTCAGTATAAATATAAAAGAATATATAATTATTAGACATTATTTGTATTATATTTAAATATTAGTTATAAGTTAAGTATAATATTTTTTATTTTAAAGTCTAAACATATTGATATTTTGTAGCCCATAATAAATTTGATGTGATAAATAGGGTTATTCACGCTATAATCTTATTTTAATTAACTGATGTGATAAGATATAATTTATGTGACATAATAAATAGATTAATATTAATAAATTTTATTAAATTTAATATAATTAAATTATAATAATGTTATGCTACTTCCATGTAGTCATACATCAGACATAGATCAATTTAGTATTTTATATTTTATATCATATTCAAAGGTTTGATATAAATCAAATCTAGTTTTTTTACCGTAAACAAATTAATATTTTAATCATAATCAGATATAATTAATAAATATATCTGTAGTCTTATCTCAAACCATTATAAATAAAACTTTGTAATTATAAGTTAAACATAAAAAACATAATAATTAAATTAAATTTTAATTACATATATAAAAATTAATATTAAATTAAATTTAATATAATGCTTTTATTTTAAATATAATAATAAATTAAATTATTATTAAGTCATAAAAAATTAAGTTACACTGTTCGTCCAAGTGAAGCGAACAAAGATAATAGAATGCTCTCCATGTTTGAAGGGCAATTATGTCATTTTGGTTTTTATGTGACGGTGAAGTAACAGATAGGATCTTGCATTAAAAAAATTTTCAATGCCGGACTGTTGATGGAGAAAATTGGGTGAACGGACCTATGATTAAAGTCATTTTGTTAATTGGATCGGGAATCAATTTTCCCTTTTTTATTTTGTATCATTCATATACTTTGTTGTTATCACATTTAAGCAATTTTTTATACAAATGTCTATTGTTTTTATTGCTGTTTGCACCACTACCAATTCACTTTTTAGGTGGATCATATCTTATAGACTCTTGTTGGCACCTAATTTAGAAAAAAAGGAAAGAAAAATAACCAGGCAAAAAGGGTAATAGAGAGTAATCCCAAACTCATGAGAAATATCAAGTCTTAGTGGGAACCTCCAGATGGCACAACAATCATTAGGCTTCATGATCAATAGAAAGTGGCGAGAAGTCCAAGGTCAGTGAGAATAGCAAATGGGGACCCAATAGCTCCTAAACATTGAACCCCAACTGATAGTGTTATCAGATAGCAGTTAGAAAAAAGGAATTCCTTAAATCCCTAGCTCGGTCAACATAAAAATTGTACATATTTCCGAAGCAAAGAAACATGGAGGAGGAGCAAAAATATCCAATTTGAAAGCTTAAATCATTAGAATAAGAAAAAAAAGAGGAGCCAGAATATCTAAATCTAAAAATGAAAAATCAGCATTTAAAAAAAATAGAAATCAAAATCTCAAATCCTAAATCTCAAATCATTAATTTGTGATATGATAGGGAGTTCTCAACAACTGTATGAGTTTGAGAAGATGCAAACCAAGATAAAAACACATTGAAGATCTAAAAACATAAAATCTGTAATCCTCAATTCTACATATATGCAAAACTAATAAAAATAAAAGAATTCTACAAATTGTTAGAAACCAACAAAATCTGCAAGACAGTCAATCTGAGAATCCAAAACATCTCAGAACCCTGCTAGATGAAACACTCAGATTTCTAAGAGTTCTTTAAATCTATGGATCACAGAAGCATGAAAACAAGAAAAAAAAACGATTGTTGACATAAATAGGAAGAAGTTAGAACATAAAGATCTAAATTACAAGCTTTAATAAAAAATTTGTTAAACCCCAAGGTTTCAAACCCCTAAACAACGAAGATAGAAATAAACATATTAGGATTCAAATAGAAAAAACATAAGAGGAAAAGCATTCCAATTTTTTCCCAATTCCAATTCCATTACCCGAATTGGAATAATCAAAATCCAAAGTTGACAGATGTTAAAATAAGAAATTAAAATTGATGTATGAAAAAGGCTGATATGCAAAAAGGGATGCAGGCAATATAAAAAGAATAAAACTGTTGGTTAAGATAAAACATAGTCCAAAAAGGAAAATAAATAAAAAACAAACTAAAACTGAAACCATAACTATATTCAAGGCATCAAAGAACCAAAAAATAGATTAAAAGAGACTAAAACCGGAAAATAAGAAAGAGGTGATGGTACAAATTTGAACTATATAAAAAAAGAGCAGGTTAGTAAAAAACCAAAAGGGGGCACGGGCAATTCAGCAAATAGAATTTGAATGCAAAAAATAAAATCCAAATATGCAAGCAAAATAAATAAATTGAAGTAAAAAATTGAAGTTTGTTATATTAATTACCTTAGATCGCAAAATTCTTGCTTTGCTTGATCTTAGAATCACTTTCTTCAAGTTCTGCACAAATAATGGGAAAAAACTATTAGCAGAAGTTGGGGGTTAACTGATATGCAAAAAGGGATGCAGGGAATAAAAAAGAAGAAAGTTGTAAGTTAAGATAAAACACAGTCCGGAAAGAAAAATAAATAAATAAAACAAACCAAAACTGAAACCAGAACTAAATTCAGGGCATTAAAGAACCAAAAAAGCAGGTTAAAAGAGATTTTGCCTCCCAAGGTTTGTAAGAACAGACAGCATCCCAGAGTTTCCAAGCAAAGGACGTCTGTCATGTTCACTCCAACAAGATCTTTGCTAGCTTAACAGGTATATCCCCCAAAGGCATCTTGGAAAGAAAACCATCGTACACGAGCATATTGTTGCTGTCAGCGTGGTTCTTGGGCACAACCTGCTCGTCTAGCCAGAAAACGTGACACCGCACCCAATCCAGGGACTCGGGCATAGGGCGATTCCACCAGCTTCCTGATGCCACGAAAAGAACGGAAACCCACATCAGATCCCGGCTAACGCTAGCCACCGGCAGAGAGTATTCGGATGGAGAGGCACCTGAGCGTGTCGATGAGAGTGCTCCAGACAATACTATGGTAAGAGAACCTTTCGCGAGGTCCAACTCATTGCAAAGGTCCACCGTGTACTTGGCCAAGGAGAAAGCCACCTCCTCCTCACTCGTGAACACCAGGAGATCGTGTGGACGCCTAGTGGGCGGGGCGGCAGTGACGACGGCGGCGGCGACAGTACTTGGATGGAAAAAGGGATAAATGCTTGTTGAAAAAACAAGGACTCCCACTCTAATAGATTTGGGTCGCCGCAGAGGAAGAACTGCGAAGAAGAAAACAACGAGTTCCATTGCATGACGGAACTGCGGGGCGGAGAAGACGGCAGGAGAGACACTGTAAGAGTTTCATTGCGCGACGATGCTGAGGAGCGGAGAAGACGGCAGGATGATCGGACGCTGGCAAATAGCAGAATGAAGGATAGACGCTGCGGGGTGGAGAGTCGCCGCGGGGCGGAGAAGCCGCGACCGATATGTTTGATTAGGCAGCTTCATCGGACAGTAGTGTACCTGAACAACAAGTAGGTCGAATACATAGGACGAAAAAAATCGATTGAGCGATGCGGATGGGAGGTTCGTCAACGGCTCATCGGCGGAGGGAGCGGAGGCAAAGAATCGAGAAGAGATTATGTCGTTTTCGGGAGGGAGGAGGAGATTATGGCGGAGGGCGGTGAAACCATCAGTTGAGGGGCGGCCAAGGGCGGAATATCGGAAGCCTGGAGGCATTGCGAGGCGAAAGACGCGGCAGTTTCGGGAGGGAGGGGGAGATTGTGGCGGAAGGCGGCGAAACCGTCGGGTGAGGGGAAGGAGGCGTTGCAAGGTGAAAAACACAGCGGAGGCGGTACGCGGGGCGAAAGATATGGCGGCCATGACGAAAAATTGCGAAACAGTAAAATCGAACAGTCGAACATTAGATCGATCGTTTGGACGGTTGAAAAAAAAACAAGAGAAATATCCGACGGTCAAAAATGAAAGGACGAAAATTTGGTACTCCCGCTTCTTATATTAAGTTAGATTAGATTGTATTTTTATAAAATATGTTTTAAATCAAACCGATTGGAATACATATAGACGTATTTACTGGATTCTAGAAAAATATAATTGATTGGGTTTGGTCAGATTTGAAAAAAAAAGCTTCAAAAATCAAACCAAATCAAATCAATAAAGAACAGTGTCTTAAGTAGAAGGCATAGTTGTGCTAGTAGCTCTCACTGTTACCATAGTAGTGTTTGGTTGTATAATAAATTTTTATACACTTTAATACTTAATAAAAAAATTGCATTAAAATAAAGTCAAGATGACCAATGGCATAAAATTGTGATGTTTGTGTCCATGTGACAACAAAAAAGAGTGGTAACCATATATGATTAAAAGAGGTGGGGGCTACAAGGTAAAAAAAGGGAGGGTGCCACCTTTTTTTGTTTTGTCCACTAAAGAGATATGTTTAAGAACTTAAATTTTGTAATGATTAGCAAAACATCTCTTTTAACAAATTTTGTTACAAAAGAACTTAATTTGTAAACACCCCCATTAGGTGGATCTTCAATCTCTTGAAGCCTCATCTGTTTGGCTTGTACATGGAATTGTGTATCAAGGTTGGAGTGCCCATAAGGTTTGTGGTTACATGATAAAATATGTTTCCTCTAAACATATATATTTTATAACAGAACAGGTCAAACACTATGCTTGGCAATCATGATAAGCATATGGTTTTGTAGAGAATTTTCCTTGTATAGTAAGGAAGTGAGAACTCTGTTTCTTTTCTCGTGGTACCTCACCTGTGTTTAGTTATGTATTGTCCCCACTCTTTTTGTCATGATACCTCACCAAACATAATAATGTTATGTTTTTAGTTATCTTATAATTTTATTTTAACACGATTTTACCACGAAAGTGCATAAAAGACTATTGTCCAACCAAACACCTGAAATAGTGTTTTAAGTCAAAGAGTTAGGCACATTGCTGATGATCATGGAGCTGGTCTAAGAGACAAGAACAGGACCTATAGATTGAAGTTGTCAAGGTTGAGATCAAGCTTACTTGTGATAGCTCCTAAGTCCTAACCCTTGTGTTTGAAATGAAAATTAGCTCAAATTTTGTTTCTAGATATGAGGTGTCAATAAAGCCCTTTGAGAAGCCCATCATAAGTTTGACATGGGCCCTAGTGTTGGGGCCTAGCCCATTTATGATGTGTTAGGAGGGTTTGGAATGGGTAGCCCATGAGCCATGCTACCTTTTCAATCTATTTTTTTAGCAACATATGAGTTGTTGAACATGCCTTTGACTTTGAGCATGGAGCTAGTGCATTGGTGAATTTTTGAGCATCCAAGCTGGCTTATTGTTTTCATCTTCTAGCGAAGTTCTCACATTGAAGAAGTTTTCCATTATCACCTTTTAAAATGCATAAGATAACAAACTCTACTATTTTTGTTAATGCGTTATTTAAATAGATTTTAAATTTTAAACTAAACACTTCGATGGATATGTCTTGAGTTTCTCATATGCATTTGTGAAGATGTTATGAGTAGTATATCCCCCCTAAAAACATTAACTCTTATTGCTCGCGACATATTTAAATTTTATTTATGTTTTAAACTTTTTTTTTCTACAGGTCATCTGCTGATGGGATCATAAATATGTGAGATCTCGAATAAATATACTCTAAGGACTTGCTTACGTTTAAATTAATTTAATTACATAGGAACATGTTATGTGTTACAACTTTCCCCATATAATGGATGTGTTTTAAATTGAATAAGAACCTTTCAAATATGCATTTCAGGAGACATTTGGCTCTTGTGATGTGTGGTGCTATACAGAGATCTTAAACTAACACAAGCTGCTACAATCTACCTTCCTTAATGGCCTGTGATTTCCTGTTTAAAATCAACACACATGCATCACAGTTTCAATTTGTTATAATCATCCAATGGTTGTGAGTCCAGTACATGCAGTTGCACAACTTTGATCCTAGATCTTGAAAACATTTTTATTAAATTATCATCTAAATTTGGATATCTATACTCTTTTAATCTCACATCTCACCGTTTATCCCATGTTAATGAACACCATCTTTTTTTAATTTAATTATAGGGTGCTTGGTTGCATAATAATTTTTATGCATTTTGATGAAAAGTTGTATTAGAATAAAAATGATAACTGGTCAATAACATAGAATTGTTATGTTTAGAAGAATGTGACAAAAAAAATGAGTGTCATATATGTTCAAACAAGGTGAGGGACCACAAGATATAAAAAAGATACGGTTCTCTTTTTTTGTTCGAGAAGAAAATCATTTTGAAAATGTAAATATATAATGATTGTCAAATATTCCTTTTATCAAATTTTGTTAAAAAATAAAATTATAAAAAATCAATTTATCATGCTACCAGCACCCCATTAATTTTTCTGTTTTTTTGGGCAACTGATGCTGGCAAATATCTTATTTATGCCACCAGATAATTTTCTTTAAGTGTGAACATCCATCCCATCGGGTCGACGAGCCAAAATCTGACAGACATGCAAATATCAATAAAAAAACACTAGTGGGCCAAACTGAAGACCTGCCGACGGTGGAAAGAGGTATCAGCTAAGGCCCACTATGGGCCCACTCCCGTGGGCGGATATGTGTGCCGTGACCGTGGGCATGAACTTGAAGAGACCCCAGTCTTGTCGATCTTTATCTGTTCATTTTTTCATTATAGCCCCTTAGAATTGTACTACTCTGATCAGGCCCACGATTTTTGACTATTGGCTAATTGACCTTGTTCTTCCCTCCCCTTTGTTGTCAGGCTTTAACCGAAATCATCTTGAATTGTCATGGTTTAACTGAAAAAATACTGAGACCCATTTTATTATTTTATGATTCAGCTTTAATGAAGCTTGTGATATTAAGTAAAAAAACTTTGGTTAGGAGTATTTTTACAATTATAAATGTCTACTTAAGTGCGTAAAAAATTGACGATATTTTTTTGCAGCAATATTAGGAAACAATGGCTCTTTGGTTATTACTCTGTTATGAGGAGGGGGGTTCAAGTTTAAAGATAGGAAATGAGGTAGGAGTATTGTTAACATTAGAAAAAAAAAAGTTGGTCGATATTACTGTAACATATATTGTTAATTTTGTCCAAGTTGACTTGGTATATGATAGAAATAAATATTCCATGGAAATGTATTTTCCTCCTTTTCTTGTGTTTTTGTAACAAAAAACTACCCTTCACTGTCGATGCGAAAAATACCTCTACCTTGTCTCTCTTAATTTGAGTTACCTCACATCGTAAACAAAATAAAATTATAACCATTTGTATGATGCCCCTGTCTGTGTTTGATGAAGATAATTTGGACTGCCTCTTTCACCTACCCCTTCCTCCAACTTGACCTTGTTTATGGAGTGTTTGATTTGGTTATATTAAAAATAAAATACAATGTCACGTATGTTTTTAGCATTGAGTATCTATATCAACATTAATTTTAAAAGTGACATTGATACATGATATAAATAAGTGTTTGCATATCACTATTATTTTTATAATCAATAGTAGAAAATCAATCAAATTCAGTACAAGCATTAACCTCTATTGAAAAAGATACTCTTGGGGAAACCCTTTTCGTGAAGCTCTTTCCGTGGCCTCTCCACAATCCTCTTCGCAAAGATTAAAGACTGAAATCTCTGTCGCCAACCACTAGGGGTCTTCCACTATAGAGCTCCCATGCATTTTTTAGCCTCTGATGCCATTACCATGTTAGGCTGACAACACTGATTTTCGGCACTCTTTCATGTCTCAATCTCATGGAGGGGGGTGAGAAACATCCCGCAAAAAAACTTTTAGAGTAGCCAATCAAGCGGGCTACTGTTCTCATCTTATTCGTCATCATAATATCCCTTCAACCTCCATCTTTAGAAGTGACAAAGATGAACACAGATCACACCTTTGGTTGACAATTTTCTCTATTCACGTGTCCTTGCTCTTTGATTTGTGGTAGGTAAAGTAAAGTTTATTCAGAATCAGAAGATACAAACACTCCTGGGCTTTCAATCTTGTGCTCAACAATGTGTGGAATGTTGATATATGCCCTTTCACTGACCCCCTTTTGACAATTACTTGTTGGATTGTTCTATTATTTGGTATTTAGATCTGTTTCATTTGGATCTCTTCATTAAATTCAACTCCCTTAATTTGTCTTCTTCATCATTCTCAGTTAGACACTTACTACATCATAAGAATTGTTATTCTTCGATTAATGAGCTTATTTTTTGTTTTTTATCTCCGTTCGCAAACAATGTTTCTTAGGTCCGATTTATTATTAGAGTTAATGATTTTGTATTATTTTTTATTGACACTCTGCTGGAATTTTTTTGTAAGCCCCCTTTCCCTTTTGTTTTCCACACAGGTAGCAATGTCATTTTTGGTGTCTAACGAATTGCAGATGGCAGAAAGTTATGTATTTTGTGTGACATTCATTCTATGAATACAATAACGATTGATAAGGACGACCACTGCATGTCATTCTCTGTTTTTCCCAAGTTTGTCTCATATGTCTTTCATTTAGACCATCGCGTCATTCTCTCCAACTTAGTATCGAAGTTAGGGGGAGGAGCTGAAGGAATGGAAGCCGGATCAATCACTAGCATTAATCGCAGTGGAACATCTAGCGACATCAATGTTTCTCATGGGGAGATGGAGAATCCATACTGTCTTCACTCTTTGGACCATCCTGGAGCTATTCTAGTATTATCATCATTAATGGGATACGACTACATCTCATGCCCGAGAGCAATGATTGTTGCCCTTTCAACAAAGAACAATACGAGCTTCATGAATGGTAATGTCCAAACAAAAGTTTAATGTTCGGATTTATGTAGCTTGGGATCAAGTGAACAATATGATGCTTTCATGACTACTACACTCTATACATAAGGATTTTGCCTCTTTCGTTATATACTGCGACACTACATATGCATTATGGTATGATATAAAAAGATTGTTTTTCTCATGCAAATGACCTTAGAATTTATAGTCTTGGACACCCTATTGCTACTAAAAAATAGGAATAGATTCCTATGGCTGAGCATTTTAATACCTTAAGGGGTATTGGGACGAACTAGCGCAGTTTGACATAATCGTTGACATAAGAAGACAATTGATGTTGTTCTTAATGGGTTTAAGTGAAGTTTACGAGGGAGTAAGGAGCCAAATCCTCCTAATGGAGCCATTACCACCTCTCAACAAGGCATATGCTCGTGTGTTTTAAGATGAATCTCAAGGGGCCTTACAAACACCATCAACATTGGAAGCTTCAGCCATGATGGCCAGAAGTGTGTAGAATTATGTAAAGTTTTTCAAGAATAGGGATCGGAAGCCATGGTGTAACCACTGTTATATCCTTGGACATTCAATAAGTAATTGAACAGTGCTTAATGCACCAAGGTGTGAATATTGCAACGTTCTTGTGCACACTTGTGATGTTTGCTATAAGCTTAATGGTTATCTCTCAACATTAAAATAATAGAAGAAAGTACCAACAAAAGAAATATGGTAAAAGCTCTCTCTCTCATTGAAGAACAGTGTGCAAACTCAATTAAGTTGCTAGAGACCAATCAAATGATGCAAGCAAATATTGTTAGCACAGGTAATCAAAGAAATTGGATCCTTGATTTTGGAGCTACTGCATACATATCCTCTACGCCAACTCAAAAGAACGACCACTTTGGCTCTCACCAATCAAGTATGCACCTACCTAATGCTTGTTTTGTTCCAATTAAAGGGACTAGCTCCATGAGGCTTAGTGTTAAGATCCTTCTGCCCACAGTCTACCATGCTCCAGATTTAGACACAATAATTTATATGTAAGTCCATTTACAAAGGATATGAATTGTTCCATCACTTTCTTCCCACATCACTTTGTTATCCAGGACTTGCATTGAGGACAAGGATTGAGCTAGGCCTTGAAGTTGGAAAACTTTATTACATAAATAAGTAAGGTACAACCCCTTCTTGTCTTTCCTTAGAGGTACTAAATTTCAGCTTATGGCACCAATGCTTGGGACACATCGCAGATAAGATCGTTATAAGTATATTCCAACTATCTTGTGGGCCTTTAGGTCTTTAGATTGGAGTTTTTTTACAACTATTGTCATTTGCCACTGCTGTGTCAAATTTGGTTATAGTAGTAACCTTCTTGTATTAGGTTTTTGTTTCTATCTTCCATTTTCATACGCGAAATTAGATTTTGAAGTCTTTTAGACGTGCACTGCACTTACATCCTTGTATTAATTGTTTTTACTTTAAATTTATTATTTAAATTATAAAATATAAGCATATATATTTGTGTAAATATCATTAATTTTTTATATTTTAAATAATATATTTTTATATTAATAATAGTTTTGACAGATTTGCATGGATCAGAAAAATCAATTTTCACTACCACATGCACACTTTAGTCACAAAAAGAAACACCAAAATAGTGTGAACTACATCAGCTTAACCAAGAGCGCTAAATGTTGTCAAGCTCGGTCCCCTTCTTGACTTGATACAAAGGGAGACAAAATTTGTGCCACAGCCAGCTTGGCAGTTAACAAACAGGAGGGCTCTTTCTTTTGTACCGTGTACTTCTCTTTCCATGTAATCTTTGTTTTCATATCAATGAATTGCGACTAATGTCACCTTGAAAGAGACACTCGTGCAACAGTATCCTGTGGGCTTTTCTGTTCCCAACGGCCTCCAGTGGCTCTTGAGACAGCCGGCAGCCTCCCAGACATCATGTAAGAGACACCCAAAGTGCCTTCACTTCACAGCTCTTCTACGTAGTGGCAACAACCACCTGTGTGTTTTGCTCAACTCAAGATGGGATTGGCTGCCTTTGTAACATAACATAAAATGAAGTGACGAAACATAAAAGGCGCGACATGCCTCGTCTCGTCTCAGGCACTTGAAACAATATTTTTTATTTTTTATATTTTTATCGTAATAATATATATAATGGGGTGTTTGGTTGCATGATAATTTTTTGTACACTTTCATGATAAAAAATTATATTAAAATAAAAAGTGTACCAACTCATGACATAAAATTATCATGTTTGGAGGGATGTGATAAAAAAAAAGAGTTACTATCATTCATGACCAAACAAAGTGGGGGACCACAAGAAAAAAGAAAGAGGTGAGACCCTCTTTTTTTGTTTAAGAAGAAAATCACTTTCAAAACATAAAATTGTCAAGGTTGCTAAACACCTCTTTTAACAAGTTTTCTTACAATTTTTAAAAATTAAAATAAAAATCTCCATTATCATGCAACCAAACACCCCATAATTGTTATCTAAAAATAAAAATACAGAGAATACTTACAAAAATTAAAATGAATGAACAAACTCGACGGAGATGTTCGCAATCAAAACATAAAAAATAAAAAAATGGAAAACAGAAAAATGCACCGTCCTCCGGTAATAACGGCTTATTAATCAAATTCCGATGAAAAAGAACAAACCAATCTCTTCAATAAAAAATATTAGAACTAGAATAAAAATAAAAAAGAAAAAAGAAAACAAAGCAAAAAAAAGGAAAAACATACCTTCTTTGGAGAACTAACAAAAATAAAAATCAGAAGAAAATTCAAAAATAAACGAAAAACCAAAAAAATGAAAAAACTCATCTTCTCCTCTTCTTTGTTCTCCGGCAACCTTCTCCAATGACGGCAAGGTCTTCTCCAATGATGGGAAGCGGTGGCCACTGTGGCTAGGGCTCCCGTGAAGGGAGCAAAGGATTCATATGCATTGTTGGGCTCGTCGAGAGAGAGCAACAGAGGTGTAGGAACAAGAGAAGCCTCTACGAAGGCTTAAGTTCACAGACGTGCTTGAGGTGGTTGCCTCACCTTGACCACCTAGGTGACAAAGGTGCAAAGGCAATCACCCAAGGCAAACTCTTGTGATGCCCTCGCCTCGCCTTGTCACCTAGGTGACCAAGGTGCTCGCCTCCGATAACAAGGTATCGCCATTTTGCAAGATGGTGTCACATAGCATACACAAATGGCAAACCAACTATGAACATTATCACAATAACAAATAAAAACAAGAAGTGCTACTTCTTCAATTGATGCGATGCGACACCTAATATCCACAAGGTATATATGGACTTAGAAATCATATAAAATTAGCAAACTACACAATTGTGAGAAGTTCGGGAACAACATGAACACTTAAAATAAATAGACCAAGTAACCAGAAGTCACCGGGAGGATAAAGAAATGTTATTCGCTTGGATCCTTCAGAATGCCTGGTATCCACATGCTGCGATCGACGGTTCCTCAACCCAGCAAAATTCTTGCAAAGGGAGCGCCGATTGTTCATGACATCCAGCAGTTCAAGTTACTAAACATTTCATCATCAGGATATCCAGAGCACTAAACATTGTGGTACTTAGTGCAAAATGAAAAACCATCCAGGAAAATGAATAAAGCTCAGCTTTCAGAGCGCCTAAGAAATCACCGTCTATTAATTATATGGATGGGACCTAACATCTGTCATCTCCATAAGTATAAATTTAAATATACTTTGTTGAGAGTAAGTGAAAGATGGATAACCTTTCGACAAAGTTGCTAATTAGTACAGTTGTTGAACTAGTCAACTGATTTACTCAGTTATCGTAGTTTTCGAGTTTTACGCACCCAGTCCGTCTCTTTGTTGCATAGCAATTTAATATAAGTGCTAAATTTCCATTAAAATAAAAATATAATATAATAAAGTATAGTTTTAAAGATAATCAAGAGGACCAAAATGGCATCTTACCACCTTGCCACTTGGGCGATGAGGAGAGGCGTCGGATAACATATTTTTATCGTAGAATTAATAAAATAACAAATATCTTTGTGATAAATAATATAAAATAATTATAATAACATATAAATCAATTAGTGCACACAGTATATATATTAAATAACTTGAATATAAGTTTATATGAATACTTAATTTATGCTCACTATTAATACTTATTCATAAAAATATTTAATCTTAATTATTATTTCATTAAAATATCTATTCTTAATCAAATTATTTATTAAAAATAGTTACTTTTACTATAAAAGAGCACTTAAACTTTCATAGTTGAGCTGCTCTCCGTCGCCACCACCGCAGCAAAATGACCAAGGAAAGATATTTAATTAGTATTATTTATCTTTAAATTACACAAAATAACTATAATATATCATGTTCACCCAAGCGTTCTTCATCTTGATTGCTGAGAGAACACTTTGTGATAACTAAAAGAGTGAAGGGTATAAATTCTTTTTCAAAACTATTTTTAATAAATATAAATATTAACAATTTTTTATTATAAAAATATTGTATAAAAAATCCAATTTTCGTACCACCAAGCACCCCCATTACCTCCAGCCTACGGTCTCCCACGATTCAATCAGGAGCCCGTTCACCTCCCCCGTCTCGATTCGATCTCCATCTCCGGCGAGATGCCGGCGTCCAAGGCGAGCAATCGGCCGGAGGAGCTAACGGAGAGGCTCGGGGCCTCGGGTGCTCCCACGGACGCCGGCGCCGACTCACTGCTGAAGGTTCTTCGGGAAGTCAAGAACCAGATCATCGGCAACAAGACAAAGAAACTTACCTATCTTCATCTGGGCGCCGTTCCCAAGGTCGTTTCCGTTCTCGCCTTCGCCCTGGACTCCGGCAGAGGCGGCTCCGTCGCCACTTGCCTAGTCGTCCAGTCCGCGGCAGCTCTCGGCAGCTTCGCCTGTGGTGTCGACGCTGGGGCCCGCGCCGTGCTTGATGCTGGGGCGGTTCCGCTTCTCACACGCCTCCTCTCCAGCACGGACGAGAAGGTGCTAGATGATTTCTTGCTCTCCAACACCTTACTGTTGCAGCAAATTGGTTCTTACTGTTACAGCGTCTTCAATTTTTCGCCAAGTTTAAGACTTCGTTTGATATTTATTTCTGAAGTTATTGATTTTTCACGTTTGATCCCCTTTGTGACTCTGAGATTTGGAAAGTCGGGATTAGATGTCCAGGTGGAGTATGCTTGCTATGATTAGCAATTCAGTGCTCTTCTGTGTTCAGAGTGCTTGACATAAGGGATCATACGGTTCTATTCACCTGAGATAACTTTCTATAATTTTATGTTATTGAGCTTATCTGCGTAATGCGAGTCCGCGACCTTCAATAGGTAGTTCGAGAGGGTTAAAAATGGGATCTTTTGGTGCCTGTATAGTGCGACCTTCAATAGGTAGAATCACTGTTGAATTTGATGGTGGCAGCCAATTGGAATCTGAAGTTCGCTTAGTGGATAATTATTTTCTATAATTGATAAAAATGATTTGTTTCCAATACCTTATGCTAACAGGTTATCTGTCACGTTATTGGCATTCAAAATGGTTACTCCGTTGGTGCGACTACAACATCTGAGAAGATCACCTTAATTATGGGGCACATCTCAAACCATCATTTGCAGGCTGTTCAACACAGTAAGGTCATGAAGAGTCTGGATGTGCTTGGTGGGAACTGGAGATAGGAGAGGAGAGTGAAATCTCTGAAAGGGAAGCCGAAACGATCTCAGTTTATTGGATCTTTTTATAAGATCTGCTTATAGTCCCTTTTCAGGATCCATTACCTATGTTTGGTGAATGAACAGGTGCCTGCTCTTAGGAGTTAGGATTGATATGCCGCCCAATGGATTTTTGGTTTTGGTTGTTTTGTTCGGAATAAGATAGTTGAACATTTTATTCTGTTGCTGGTCTGATTTATGGGCTTCAATGGGGTTGAACAAATGGGTATATGGTCTTCTTTTTCATTCCCTTTGGATTTGACTCTGGTTGGCATTTATAGTGGAGTAACAAGAACGTGATCTGGGTTCCCTCTTGACTGATTAAGTCCAGATACAGTATGGATTGAGTTTATAGTTCCTACTGTGCTCAACTTTGAACAGAGGAAGTACCAGCTTGACCAACTTTTTGGTAGGAACTAGTTCAGTTGCGAACTCAGCACATGACCTGTATGGTAGGTTTGCAAGTACCAATAATTTGATATCTCCGTGGCTGTTGGTTATCCTGTATAACTTGGATATAGTTTTTTGACTTTTACCTCTGACAACTATGTTGAACAAGCAGACTGGTCTGATGGCATGATAGTTGAAATTGGAGAGGGCTTATTCTTTTTCCAAGACAAGATGTGGTCAAGAATTTTGTGAAGAATTCAGAAGGGACGTAAACCTGTCGTTCTATGCTAAAAAACAAGAAGAAATTCATGTTACTTCTGGGTGGGAAGCAGGGAGCATCAGTTTCTGCTTTCAATGTTTAGATGAAAGGGGTTGGTAAGGTGATATTTTGCTGGTAGGGATCATTATTCTCTTCTAATGAAGGTTCTCGGTTGGAAGGTCAAGGGGAAACTAAAGAGCAGGGATTTAAGTGATACTTGTGCCAGGGAGAAGATTGATCTAAGTTCCTTGCAGGTGAATAAGTCTGTTCTTGGAATCCTTAATTTATTAATGAATTATAAACAGAAGACTTCACATGGCTGGCTTACAGGAATGCTGCTTGTATGAAATCAGGTGGTTTCAAGGCAATTTTTTTTTCCATTTCTGTTCCTGCTTTGCGACTGTGGATCTTAAACAAAAGATTGCCATTTTTTATGGTGGTTCTAAATTGTTTATGGTCTGAAATAGAGAGTGATAAGATGCAATTCTTTGATGGGTTAATGCGAACCTTGTTAAGTGATGGAGGTGAGTAAAGGAGGAAGGTTGGTTGCAGTACAAGTCACTTGTCATAAAAATATTATCACATCGAGTAATGGTGCAAATTAGAGCTCGGATGTAATAAAAACACAACAAGGTGCAAATTGAGTAACGGGCTGTTCGCCAATGACTTTATGGACTCTGGATCAAGCATGCGGTGTATCTGACAGGTGATGGGCATCTTGTTGTCATCAAGTTGTCGTAGTCGGGTACCCTTTTAAGATTGGACCGTGGTCAGGGCCTCGACCTTGGGTACCCAAATTTGCTTGAACCTAGGGGAATGTTTCACCCCAGAATTCTGGGTAAGGGATTTGTCCCTTGCCCCATGACAGCATTTCGAGCAGCAGGTTTTGTTCTAGGTCTGGCTTGGCATAATTCAATTAGAGAGTCCACTCTTGACCTGATTTAAATGATTTTTAGGACCTGTCTCTGAACTGAACAACAACAGTGGTTCATTGAACTAAGAATTGATTTATTGCCCAAGCGGAGGTGAGAGGTTGGGCCATTAATGGGCCAATTTTGACACAGACGAAGGATTTTTTCTTACCCAAATGATGTTTTGTGGTTGAGCCATTGGTTGACTAGCCATGATGTCTTTATGGGCCAAGGATTGATTCCATACCCAATTGGAGTTGTTGATAAACCAGACCTTCAATCAATCGACTAAAGCCATTTGCAGGCTGAGGGTTGATCCTTCACCTAGGCAGCATTAGGGTAGATGATTTATTTCATGCCCAATTGATATTTTTAGGCTAAGTTGTTGACCAACCAACCGCAATATTTCATGGGCCGAGGATTGACTCCTCACCCACTCGGAGATGTTGATAAGTTGAGCTTTCAATCAGTCAACCAAGATAGTTTGGCAACTTGAGGGTTGATCTCTTGCCCAAGCGACTTCGGCGTGGTTATTTGGTTGGATAGCCACAATAGTTGTTCAGTCAGAGGACTTCTTCTTTGTCCAAATAACTTTTGTGGGTGAAGCGGAGGCCAGTTAGCCATGACATTCTTGTGGGTTAAGGAATAGTTGCCTACATGTATGTGAACATTGGTTGGCCAATCCTCGAGTCAGCCAGCCATGGTAATTTCTAGGTTGAGGGTTGTTCCCTTATTCAAGTATGGCAGGGACTGTCCTTTGGACAACCACAATATTTTCTAGGCAGAGGATTCATTCATCACCCACTCAGTGGCAGGAGTCTTCTTTTGTTTGGGCTGGATCTTGGCCCAATCGTCCTTCATCTCTCTTTGTCCTTTAGTTGACAGTTTGTTGCATTGGGTTGGAGCAAAGTGCAGTGGAGTGGACCTCTCAGAGGCATCCTCAAAGTGTGTAGATGGCTTTTGTTGTGTGCTTGATAAGTAGTGGGCAGCAGATTGCTAGGATTGGGCAACCTTTGGATGGTGGATCAAGGTTGGAGCTAGGGCTGTTCACAGTTCGGTTCGGTTAGTTCTGAGTAATTTTTTTGGAAACCGAACCCGAACCGAATCGAACCAGTTCGGCTAAACCCTGAACTGATTGTGAACCGAACCGTTCATCAGTTTAACTTATATTAAAATAAAATAAAAATTAAGTTATATTAATTAATTAAGATTAACATTAAGATTAATACTTTATTTATAATGAATAATTATATTTTTTATATCACGTAACATAGATTTATAATAATATATAACATTAATATAATTTATATTTAAAATTAATATCATATAGAAATAAAGTGGGTGAACCATGTCAACCGGTTTATTGGTCCAGTTTAGTTTAGGGAGGTGCCAAACTGAACCAAACCAATAAAATGATATCGGTTCGGTTAAAAAAAACCAAACACTCGAGTCCTTGAATGTTTGAACCAGTCATTTTGGTTTAGTTTGTTTTGATTCAGTTTATCGTTTTTCATTGTTTGCTTGAACACCCTTAGTTAGGGCCTTGGCCTTGTATACCCAAACTTGTTTAATTTTACGGGAGTGATCCACCTCGGTCATAGTTGTCAAGGCGTTCGCCTAGGCGGCAACGCACTTTTCCAAGGCCACCTTGTCAAGCACCTTTTAGGGGGACAAAAGATGCCCAAGGCGCTTACCTTGGTGCCCAAGTCTCAAGTCAATCCGCTAGTCATAGGTGCCCATTTAATGATAGTATAAATATATTTTACTATTTCGTATAGTATTATATATGATTAAGATTTGTGATTATAACATATGATGCATACTTAAAACTTTTAAATTTTTTTCTTAACCCTCTTTATTCTCTCACTTGAGACTAGCTCTTTCTTAGCATATACCAATACAACATAATCACAAAAAAATAAATCATATTTACTTGTATGCACGCATAAACACAAAAAAATAATTATAATATACAAAAATATTTATATTTATATATAATTTTATGTATACATAAATATATAGAGTATTAACATCTAATTATATATATTTTATTTATGTATATATACATATGTATATTCATATATATATATAACCATTTAACACTATTGCATTGACTGTCTAGGCGATGCCTGTAGTTTTGGCATCCTTTAATGCTTTGGGTGCCTTGTCGCCTTGACAATTATGCCCTTCAGCAGTCTAGGTAAGGGATTAGTTTCTTTGCTCCCTAGTAGCATTTTAGGCAAAATGTGTATGTTTATAAGGTGTTTGGATATAGCTTTTTTTTTCAAACAATTTTGACTTTAAAATTTATACTAGGAGCGACATTAGCACAAGTATTAAAACTTAAACAATACTCAAATGATCTGTTTGGTAAAAATGACACGATTATTAAGCTGGCACAGGAAATGTCTTCTTTAGGGGATTGGATTGCTCAAATTTGTCCGATGGTATTGAAATTGAGTGGTCTATTGTATACCTGGTAAAATTCTGTTCCTATGTGCAAACTGGAAACAGTTTTTGCCACTGTGAATTGCTTTCAGAAGTTCGTCTACAGTATATATCTTTTGGATTGCAGTCAAAGCAATGGTGCAGACACGTGCAGACACTTACAATTTCAAGATTATATGCATTGTCATGAATAATGTTGGACGCTGGAGGCTGAGGATGCCCAATTTCTGGACTTCACCTTTACCTCAAAAATTAAAGACGGCAATTTTGGAAATGGACCCAAAATGTTTCTGCAACCTGGATGACTTTTCTATAGGTTGATACCAATGCTGCTGGGTGGTTGCAGGTGAATTATATGGTTGTTGTTGAGGTGTATTCTTGGGTGGTTAGTTTTCTGAATACTATTTCTGTTGTTCTTGTCCTGAAAAAGGAGAATGCCCGGCATCAAAGATTTCGGACCCCATAAGGCTGCTGAACTTCAGCTATCACATCAGAAACCCTTTTTGAAAGTACCTTTTTTGACTTGTAATAACTTGTTGATGCATCTTTCTATCATGGTTGTCCCAAGGCATTCATAAGTGCCATTTCTACTTAGGCAAGATGGCGGTCACTTAGACACTGCCTAAGCAGTAGAATTATATCTTCATACTATAACCATGCCATATTTGCTTACTCAAACAGACTAGCTATTTGGTTGAAAAGTCTTGTTCATAAATCAGTACATATGCATATATCAGCTTTTAAAAAGGAAAATTTGAACTTTTTAGGTATTACTGCAACAGTTAATCGTGAGTTTTCATAATCCATTGTAGTTCTTTCAAAGCACTCAATGGATTTGGATTATGCAATGCATGAATATTTTGTATTTGCAGCCTGCTTTTTGTTATTGTATATCTCAATCCATCAATCAACTCTGGCATAGGTCTGTTAAGGATTCTGGCATGCTGCAACTTTGCTGACAACTGCCACACTTGTTGTCAAGCCTTGTAGAGACAATTTACACACAGAAATAACGTTGAGAAGTTAATGAAACAAGTTTCTGCTTAGAAACTTGCCTCCTTTCCTTTAGCAAACTGCCTTCTATATAGTTTTAGGCTTTAAACTATTGTTTTTTATTTGCCCTCAAAGTTACTTAAGGTTCTTGAAGAGTCAAGATAAAAAATTGAAATGCTTATGCTTGTTTAACTAGATTTTCAGATATTTTTCTCAATATTTCCTTCTAATGCTCTTCTATTTCTGATAGAAAATTATCTTTTTCAGGTTGTGGATGCTGGTGCGCGTGCTTTGAGAATGATCTTCCAGTCAAAGCTGGCTCCAACATACAACTTTCTTCATGAATATAATCTTAAGTTTCTTCTTTCACTTTTGAACAGTGAAAATGAGAATGTAACAGATCTTGCTGCTAGTATCATTACACATTCCTGCAAGTCTGGTGCAGAGCAAAATATATTATGTGATGCAGGTGTTTTACAGAGGCTTGTTGATCTGCTGGATGGATCTCTGTGCCAGAGGGATTCCAGCTTAGATTCCATAGCAGCGATCATTAGAAACAATCCTGAAGCTATATCACATTTTGTTAGCATTAACAATGGAAAAGCATTTTGTTCTATACTTCAACTGATGAAGGACAGGTATCCTCGAACAAGGATGCTTGCTTGTGTGTGCTTGATTATCATTGGACGTTCCTCTTCTTGCCATGTTCAAGAAACTGAAATTAAGACCAAAGTGATGCTGATATTGACTGAGCTTCTTGAAGAACCTGGCCGTCCTGGGGACGAAGCACCATTTGCTTTACTGAGCCTCATTGCAGGTCAAGAAGACCTGCACAAGCAGGCTCTTTCTGTCAATGTTGTTGAGAAGTTTTGCAGTTTCTTAGGCCAAGGTCAGCTTGACAACAAGCGTCTTGAAGGAATCTTGTTGGTTTTAGCTGAATTGTGCTCGAATTTGGAGACATGTAGAGACCAATTCATGTCATCAATGGTATGTTTTCAGAGAAAATGATCAGTGCCATTTACTTCAGACTTGTTTTTAGTTTCTTTATAAATGATTGCTGGAGATGTTGACTTAATTTTTATGGTTTAAATGTTTATTTTTGAATGTGGCTGTGTCACCGAATATTTTCCTTTTCTTTTGATATCATTAAAAATCACCAAATACTTTAATACATAGAATGGGGTAGTCGTGTTTTAATGATTCTGTCGATCTTTGTTTCCTTTCATCCAGCTTCCTTTAAGAATATAACCTTTTTTCTTCTTTCAGAATTAAATGCTGGCTACTATGAACCTCACTGGAACTCTAAAAGATTAAGTACGTACATGTCCTCTGTACATGCCTACAAGGTGGATTTTTAGAAGCTAGTATCCTCTAGTGCTTTTGGGACAGTTAAGTTTTAACATGAGATCAAAGCACATCGCTCAAGACCACCTAATTAGGGGTGAGAAATGGATGGATCTGGGTACACCTGACCTGAATCCATTTAGATCTGCACCCTCATCACATAGGCAAGAATTGGATCCATATTTCTTACGTTACTGTTGGCACTTAAATTTTAAAAATTGGAAGAAAGGGGATATTAGTTTAGATCTGATTGGCTTGCATATATATATATATATAACTGAGATACATCCAGACTGTTCTAAGTGATACTGATGGTGGGTTGCTTATTCATCACAAATGGGCTCATCAGAAGGCTGTAGCTGCCCATACAGATAGCCAAATTCGTGGTCATCATGGGCCTAACCCAAAAAAAGAAAAAAAGGAGGAGGGTACGTCGTACCCATAACCCATTATCCACCTACGGCCAAAAAAATTCCCCATTTGCAGAGCTCATCTTTCTATGATTCTGCCAATGAAATGGGATCCCGCACAGGCTCAAAAGGGAAATTGGAGAGTGTCGGGTAAAGGGGACTTACCGGCAATTACAGGAGGAGACCTTCCCGGCTTTGAAAGCTTCTGCTGGTAGATAAGAAGGCGTCTGATATTTCTGCACAGCGTGGTAGTCCAAGATAGGATCGCTAGATCCGGGAGGATATATCGCGACTTTCCCAAGCCAATGGCGGTTACCGTTTACAGGAATTGGTTCCGTCTCGGACTCCGGCAAGGAGGGAGTCCGCTTCAATGTCAAACTGTCATTGTAGCCTATCCAGGATTGTTGTTTCTATCTCGGACTCATCCTTGTGGTGAATGGTCTTGATCAACATCAAAATGGATGCCGTAACCCTTCCTAAGGAGGATAGGAAGGGTTGCCGGGAAGGTCCGATGGTCCCGGGTAGCTCCGAGGCTTCCACAAACAAATGGGTTTCCCTTCCGGAGGGGTTGAGAGCGTTGGGGTTTCCTTACGATGGTTGGAAGTTCATTGGCCTATATAAATGCTTCCACGGCATCCTCAGAAGGGGAAGAGGCTGGAAGAAAGAGAGAAGAGGATATGAGGGAGAGGTAATGATCGTCGTCCGTCGTGGTCGTTGTTGTGGGGTTCCCTCCGTGTAAGCCATCGGCAAGCCTCCTGTTTTGTTCCGTGTCTGCAATCATCGCCGGAGCCTCCCACTCCATCCGCCATCATCGCCGAAGCCCATATGGTAATTCCCTTCTCTGCCATCAACTACTTACCATCTATGATTCCTTGTTTCCCCTGTTTTGGCCGCAACTTCCATCTACCGCACCAGCTGCCTTCATTGAAGCCGTCCTCCTTTTCTTTGGTCTTCATCGCCGGTGCTAGACCCTTCTTCTTTACCTGTTGAGCAAGGATTGTCGTCTCGGATCTCGGCTTCGTCTTGGAAGCGTGAAAGAGAAGAGATCTCGTGAGATTCTCGAAAAAATCTCGGGAGATCGGATCTCGGATTTCATTTATGCAGGGTATACTTTACTCAATGATTGTCATCTCACATCTATATTTTATCTCACGGAGATTGAAGATAAAAGATCTCGAAAAAATCTCAAGGGATTAGATCTTGAAAATACCAATCAATGTACATGTTTAAATATAGAATGTAATATTATCTCTTTAAAAAGGACAAAGGAGCTCATATTAAATATTAAAATAAGCTGTGAGAGAATTAAAAGCATAATACAAAGATGATGAACTATTGTTAGCATGAACCAAAGTTTCATCTTGAACAATATGGATAGGAGATTGATAATATTTTGGGTCAATTGTACATATATATAGTCATTAAAATATTAAGCTATGAAATTTTATCAAACAATAATGTTTAGATGAATATTTGGATGGATTCCATAATAAAATTGGCAATATAAGAAGGAAACTTAACAAGATCATCTAACAAATTGGGGATAATAATAGGCGGAGAAGATCAAGGTATCACAGGTACTACATAGATATTCTCGTTTCGACGATCTCGTTTCTCGGACGCACGGAAGAAAAGAGATTCTCGGGAGATCTCGAGAGATTCTCGGGAGATCGCATTCCATGCTTTGTTGAGATCGCCAAGACATCCTCTGTCCTCCCTATCCCACAGTAGTCGCCGGGGTTGTCTTCCCCACTTGCTGCGATCGCCAACACCTTCCACTGCAGTTGTTGAAGCCTGTTGCTGTAGCTGTTGACAGAACCATCTTCCACCATCAATGAAATCTGCAGGTTCGCCCGCCGCTGTCAAGGACCTCTGGTCATCCTTGGTTGTTGCTGCCAGCGTGGGGTGGAGGGCCTGGAGAAGCTTTCCGGAACCCCCAAGCCCGGTTTGCTGCACCCCTTGCTGCGACGGATAGCCGCGGTGCCTTGTGCCTGTAAGACAAGTGTGGGTGGGGCCCACCTGATTCAATGTTAAAAAAAGTGAAAAGAAGCTCCATCTGGGGCCAGCCGGCCGATGAAGGACAAAGCCCACTGGGCTCTTAGCCGATCAGCAGGCCCATTGGGCCCCAAAACATTGTTCATATACCCGTTAACAGCCATTTAAAAAAACTTTGAAAATACACATCCAACTGCAAATTAAATAAACATTTATTGATTTAATTAAACAAACCAAGACGAGCATTGGCCGGCCTTGTGCACGCCCTATGGTTTTGGCTTAATTTAAAAGAATTCTAAATATGGGTAAGCATAAGGCCGGTTTTATGCACACCCCTTGACCCTTTAAGGTAAGACATATAACGGAAGTTGATGGGGGACAAATGATCTAGACTAGGGAATTTACTGAATGTATTTGAAAACCACGTTCAGTTTCAGAATTGTAAAATCAGTCAATAAGGAATTTGAACAAACAATGTGGTATGTAAATTGTTATCACTAGAAATCAGTCCGAATTGCATTTCCAAATAACAGAACATGACAAAATTGAGAACAGAAACAATGTTCAGTTTCAATTAACCACACAAATGGGAATAACAAACAATTAACAAATTTCAGATTTAAAAGCTAACAAGAATAAGGCAACTCAATATGAAATTAATTTCCAACAACACTTAGAAGTAGCTAGAACCTACTACTCAAGGAGCATGGCATCTTGAAGAGCATAATAAGCAAATAGGAAGTCACCTCAAAGAATAGAAAAAAATACAGAAGTACCTGAGCATTTTATATTCAATTTCTATTTTAGATTTTCTTGCTCCTTCAGAAATGAGACTTCCAATTATCCAAACGTCTTGGACTATATGCAAATCTGAAACAGGCAACTCTTAGCAGACCAATTGAATTCAAATGTGATCAAATATGTAAGGCTCGTATCATCATAGCCTAGGAATCAGTCGAGCCAGAATTCATCAATTAGGAATACCACTGTCAGTAGTGGACTGCTGACATATTTAGATCAACGGCATCTTGAATAAATCAAGTCGCCAGGAAGATCTATTTAGGCTCGTCATCATATTCATCAGATAAACCGCTAATAGCCAACAAAATATGCATCAATCGAAATCAGATCTTGAGTAAACAGACAGATCTGGATGTCAAATCAACCAGATAATCACAAGATCATCGTAAGTTTGAAAACCAGGTTGCTTGTAACAACAATCAGCAATTGTATTAACATCCAGCAAATCGGGACAAGAAGCGACGGTCCGGGACCGTGGACTAGACCGGTATAAGGGTCAGTTCACTTCATTCACGGCTGTTGGAGAGGACCGGTCTCACTATTTTCGTAATAGCCTCAGAATCAAATCCAGCGGGAGGACAATCTTAGAAAAGACTACCGAAGTAGTAAACCATCACAGAAATCAGGAATCTCATTGGAATCGGTCTGGAATACTTGGAACTCAACTGAAAACCAGCTCAGAAAGTGTCCATCCGACGGGCATAACCATTTCAGAGGACTGTTCTTTGGCGTAGACAAGTGTAGTTTAGAGTTTACCGTTCTTCGGCTCAGGATGAGCTAATCAGGAGGAGAAGAAGACTTTAAATGAACGAAACCTCTTGAAACCCACAGATCTGGAGCTCTCGTTACCAAACGGAGCAGCAATGAACAGATTTCAACACCGTAACTGAAGTTCCAACGCGTCCGCTCACGGAAACAGGTCTTCCGAGCTGGAAGCTTGCCTCCTGGTGTAGCAGATAAGACCAAGAAGTAGATCCGTAGAAGAACTAGTCGAAACCATGGAGGTTGGAGCGAGAAAAACAGCTAGCACTCATCTGATGGAGAACGAACAGAAGGAAGAATGGTAGATCAGAGGCGGAGGAACACTTCTCTCAACATGAACCAGCTCTAAAACTCACGGGAGAGAGGAGATCGGGACCGTGGAGGAGGGTTTAGGGTTTCGCCATCGCCAGGAGGAGAGAGGAGCTCGCGTCGCCGTCGAGAGCGAATGACGGAGAGAGAAGAGATAGCCTCATTAAATCGCGCGGGACCGGAGGGGTAAAACGGGAACTCGGGAAGACTCCAGAAGACACACTGAAGGGTCGACCGGGGCAAAATGGGAAAGCAACCAACAATTTTCAAATTCATTCAACCATCGTCTCAAATGTATACATGATGGCTCCTATTTATAGGAGAGAAATACTGTAAATGCCGTAAAACCACTGAAAATGGAAAACAAGGCTTGGCGACAACAGAAAAATGCCAAATTTACAGGACATGACTCAAAAAAAATACTATAAAATCAGGAAATGCTAAAAAAATGTTTGAAGTCTTCCAAAATTCCAGAAACTTTATAGATGCTCAAGAAAAATATTCTGAACAGCAATTGATCTCAAAAAACATAATCTCCCAACCAAATTGATCCCAATGATCTACGCCGGTAGACCTTGCCAAAATAATCTTTGCCTCGGGTGTCCTCACCAACGGTCCAATAAAGACTCCAATGTCTTACCACGTCCCGACAGGGAGCAATATATTCATTAAGTCATGGGGAGACTGTGTATGTTTAACATGCTGGCATGCCAAACCATGTATTAATGTGGTTCATCAATCAATGGGAAGAATACCCGTATGCCGATCAAGGGCCAGGTACATTCTATCCTAAATCGATCAGGACAAATTTTATATTGTCTATTAAAGATTAAATGGATTTGATCTCAAGTTGTAAAAATTATGGCTTCTGAGCCGTGTACTCAAATTGAGCAAGCGATGAGAATATCATGTCTGGTGCATACTTGGTGTTGAAAGGAGAATTAACAGTCCCTTGTGAAATTGAAGGAATGCAAAAATGCCTAAAGATGTGAAATCTGTAACTCAGTAAACAAGAATAAAAATGGATCGGAATCTTGGTAAGAAAATAAATGAACATTCTGAAAATTGGCAAGCCTAGGACATTCCGAACATATTGATAATTACAAGGACTCAGGAAACAGGAAAAAGTTCCATGAGTCAGAAAGCTGGTGCTACATCTGAGGAGCTTCAGAAATTGAGAAAATCAGGTGCCTATTTAACACAAAATAATAAGAAATCGAATCGTTGCTGAAGTTTGACCAAGCCAGAAGGGGATAAAAAAAATCATCAAACAAATCTGAAGTTAAACATGTTCAAAAAAATCAGAATATCTCTGATCCAATTCTCCATATTTTGACAAAACTAAGAACATCTGGAATTTGAAAATCCTGTCAGCTCAAAGAATGTCGAAAGTTAAGGAGATCTGAAAATTATAAGTATGGAAATCTGAAAAATTGAAGTGTCTCTGAAAATTCAGAAATCCGAGCACTAAAAAACATAACTAAATGAAGAATGGAATCCAGAAAGTTGACAAACTGTAAATCTTTAAAAGTCCGAGAGCTGGAAGATCTGTAAGATTTCAGAAATTTGAAAGCTCACAGAATCTGAAAATTCAGAAACACCAAGAAACTTGGAGTTTGAAAACTCCAATAAGTATCTAAGTTAGTAAACCCAAAACAGCAAAAAAATCAAAGTCTAACTTCAACCTAAAGGCATTTTGAACTGAATAATAAGAATAATTGACCCTGGTCTTCGATCAACTTAGATAAATTTAAAATAACCATAATTGAAATAACAAACAAAAATTTTAAGCCAAAGAGATATCAAATCTTGGAAAATGAATTGGTCAATTCAAAATAAAAGACAAGTCCCTAAATGAACTTTAATCAATCAAGATAAAAGATGTCGATTCATAACCAAAAGGAAATTAGATCTCCAAATCTTTTAACCAAAGCAATGCCAAATCCTCGAACTAAAGGGACATTAACTTTTAATCAATTGAGTAACTAACCTCAAAGGAAAAAGATACCAAGTCTCAATCAAATCCAACTTCCAATCAAAATCATCAAGATGACAAATCCTAATGAACAGTCAATCCACACAATTCAAACAAATCTGAAATCTGTAAGTTTTCAAAAGAATCTGAAGATTCCAATCAAACTCTAACCAAGAGTATTAATAAAATGAATTGCTAATAAACCTTTATCAACCCATTTAATCTAATTTCAAAGATAAAAGGCACTAAGTCAATTATCAGAATAGCTCAATATCAAACGAGATCTCAATCCAATTGAAAGCAAATCAAACCAAGATCTCCAAGAAAACCTTAGTTTAACTTGAATTAAAATCCAAAGTAACCCCAAAGATAAACAGAAATCAGTTTCCAAATCAAGTCCAAGACAAACTCCAAATACAAAAACATTAAATCTTAAGTCAAGACAAAACAGATTCCTAAAAATCAATCAAACTCTCAAACAAACTCAAGCAAAAAAATAAAACTGAACTCAAAACACTAATTGCTTGCATTCTATCAAGTTCATGGGGGCTATTACTCCCAGTGTGTTTATCTTTGTGGATGTATGTCTTCTATCCATGAATTGTTATGGCGGTTAATCCAGGGTATTTGAATGGTTGTTCAATGCAATTAACATCAGTACTTCTCAAGTCCGATGGGGAGAGGTCAAAATAAGTTTTCAAAGAACCTAACAACCTCAACATATATTTTTATACATAACACCAAATTAACCATACTTCTATCCTATGGAATACCATCTATTTTTCTAGTTGGTCAAAGCTAATTCATTTCTAACCAAAATTCTCTTTCCAAAAAGGAAGGATGATGATTTCAAACGTTGAGGTTACATCAGTTACGTATGGGTGTGGATATACCCGTTTACCATAATGAAATCAGATCACTCAGAAGTCTCAAAACTACCTATATATCTATATAAGGAAAGAGGATTTACATATATGGTTTTTGGAAATAATTTGTCAAGCCATAACAAGACCCAACCTTCAGTTTGCACCTGAGAAATGTCTTTTCCATTCTACTCATCTTTCATCCAGCAATCCGATCAGTTGAAAGTTAGCTATGTTCCTTCAACTTCAAGATTCAAAGACTGAAAATCTGGGGGTATTCCTCTGCAGTATATCGTCGTTCAGCATGGTCATACATGCAAAATCAGGCATTTGCACATATCAAACGAAGAATTAACAAGACCACACACCTTCAATGATTGACGGTAAAATTGAAGAATCTTTTACCAATGCACAATGCTGATAGCAAGGATTTGGCAATGACCATGCATCCGTATGAGAAATTGGATTGGAACATAGTTCTCAATGTGGTCAAGGCAACAAAGGTGACATATTGCTGCCTTGCTGCTTAGGCAATAAGGCGAGATATTAGGTGGAGCCTTTTTTCATACTAAAATTGATAGATTACTAAATATGAATGACAAATAATACATACAAAAGTAATAAATAGATATGCCAATATGTAAATTAATTAATAATATATAAGTGCATAGTTAAATGGACCAATAACATGAATACTTGATTAGAACTACTCAAATTAAGCTAATGTTAATACTTAATTAGTATAGCTGCTAGTATATATCAATGAAATTACTTAATAGGCAGCTTGCCTAGGTGCTTCCTCACCTTAACAGATGAGGGGCACCTTGTTGCCTTGGTGACGCCTTGAAAACAATGGATTGTAACATATGTAAAGATCTGGTTTAGCTGCTTGAAGACCTCCATGACTTAGCAAGGAGTTGTGCTACTGCTGAGCAAAGCAAGTCAGGTAGAAGAAAAAGTCCACAGGAGCAAATCAGTCCATCTGGCCGGGGACTAACAGATCACGAGGGAAGAGATAGGGCTTTGTCCGCTTCATCCTTAAAGCACACGATCGGGAACCAAAGAGAGAAAAGAATAGGTGTAAGTAGGACTGTTCATGGTTCTCAGCTTGGTTCAGTTTTGAGCCATTTTGTCAAAACTGAAACCAAACCGAAATGCAAATGGAACGGGCTTGGCTGAACCTCAAACTGATAGCAAACCAAACCGAATGGTTTGTCAGTTTAAGATGCATTATTTATTTAAACAAGTACTATGAAAATAACATTAGATTAAAATAAATCAATTAATAAAAGTTAATATTAAGATTAATTCTTTATTTATAGGAGGGAAGTTCTTGAATTGAACCTACTGGTCATTTTGGTTTGATTTACCAGTTAGCTTGGTTCACAGAACACCCTTAGGTGTAAATGGATATTTAGCGGGTCTTTGTGGTACCCATTCTCAAAATTACGGGAAAATGGTTTTCCCTACATCCCATTGTTTTCAAGGTGTCGCCTAGGTGACAAGGCGCCCTCTCACTGGTCAAGGCGAGGAGCGCCTAGGCGAGCATGACATATTACGGCTATTTTGTCTAATTTAAGACTAAATAATACTAATTAAGTATTAATGTCACTTAATTGAGTGGTTCTAAAGTAAAAAATAACTTGTTCTAATAGTTAATTTGATTATAAATAGGCATTTTGTGGAATAATAACTAAGATTAAAATAATTTCACAAATGTTTACTAATAGTTAATACAAATTCAGTACTAAAATTAATTTATATTTAAGTTATTATGACTATGTCTTGCACATTATTGATTGATTTACATGGTGTCATAGCTATTTTGTATTATTTGTCACACATATATTTTTTATTTTATCAATTTTACTATAAAAAGCGTCACCTATTGTCTCATCTTATTGTCTAAGCACCAATGTGGTATTGTTGCCTTGGTCACCTCGAAAACTATGTTGTATCTACAAATTTTGGATCCAGAAATTATGGAATCAGGTGTACCCGACCACCCATTTTGCACCCGTACACCTAATCCTTAAAATTTGTAGGATTATAATTATTATTATATGCGAGTGTTGCACCTGTAAAAAAGGTTAGAACAAAAAGAATAACAAAGAAAGAGGAGATATTGATGCTCCGATACCTCCTGGGATCATACCTTGTTTCCCAACTTAATCCCCATTAGATGGGGCTGTTGCAGGTGTTCAAACGATGGGCATCACCATGATTAATTTGCCAAAAAACAATTACATCTTACTATCTTAGATTTGTTGCATCCAAGATCAACTGGCTGATTTAACAAAGTCTCTTTAAGTTCTCAGACTCAAATTTCTATGAGACAAGCTTCATCTGAGCCATTTAATATGGGCTTATAGGGGTGTCTTTAAGCTTCTATTATTTCCACGTAATTTTTTTATCATTGCTAATTGTTTTTTTGTCTGGTTGAAAGGTGTAGAAGGTGTGATCCTGGACTATGATTTGCATACAGAGTTGTGACAAACCTTAATTCTGGAAGGTTTACTGAATCTGTAGGTATAGAGAATCAATTGGTGAGTGGTGTGCACCTTCTTTCCTTTTTCAGAGCCTTCCCCATCCACATTTTTTATGCTTTCATGGTGGGGTAGCAGCATCATTAAGGGTGCATGGCAATTAATAATAATAATTAATGGAAGCATAAAAATGTATTCTTAACGATATTTCTTAAGCATTGTACAAGATCATTAAGGGGTTACCATTAACGATGCTTATGCTTAAAAAATGTACACATCCACTTGTACCCACCATTGTTACAAGTAATGATCAGGCTTAGGCTTAATGAAATGCTATTGCAGCAGGGTGACCAGCGGATAAATTTATAAATATGATTATTAGGATACAATTTAGCTATATTTTGTAGGACATGCTTCTAGCTATTTACAATGAAATTTCTATTCACATGCAATTATTAATCTTTACCTTTTTTATCAAATATGTGATTTTTTTTTGCCTGGGTATTCAATTCCAATCTGTTAAACCTACTGCTACATTGTTATGAAAATTTTGAACGGATGAATGTTTGGTGTATCTGACCATATTGAGGTCCATAAAAGCAGGCATTGAACGTAATTGCTGATGCGCTGAAACATGATTGTGCTAACACGCGTGTAGCAGCATGTGCCTGTATAACTAGCATTTCTCGATCTGTGAAGGTTAGCAAATCAAAACAGAATTCTCAGTCTTGCCTTTGCTTAATATTGCATATTGTCTGTTAAATGTGGTTCTTTTTTTCAGAATTTATTTGCTGGTCAGCTGGCAAAGGAATCGATTGTTCTTCCATTGGTCCAACTTTTGCATGACTCATCTAATCATGTACAGGTTTGTTCTTTTGCCTCTGGTTCTTTTATAGGTTAGCATGTAAAACCTGAATTTTTGATGTTGCTTTTGCTTCATCTGGTTTTTTTTGGCTTCAAACAAAAGTGAGCTATTTAACTGTCTTGATTACCTTTGCATTTCTTCTGATACACTTAAACAATCCTCAACTCTATTGAGAGCCTACCTCAGGAAATGAGATAGGTTGAAACGTAAAGCTGAGAGCTTCTTTAGATTGTACATCTTGTTTTAGACTTTTATTGAAGGCTACCATATTTTAGATTGTCCAATGCTATGGAAACTATATATTTTATGGAAAAATATTGAAGATAAAAATGTGGATAAAAATATGCCAATGATCTCTTTCTATGTAACAGCTAGGTCATGGGGAGCATGTAGACCCATCCCATTATATATTAGGCTTTTATGTTCTCTCTTTAGATAATCTTAGCTAGTGAATGCACTATTCAATATTGATCATCTTTTTTTTCGCCGTGCCTGTTCACCCCAAGGGTTTGGGAGTTAGTCATATCAAGGTTGAGCTGCTCTGACATGTTAGTTTCCACTATTAGCAACCTCCTACACTGGAGGGTTAATTCTTGGAATGACAGGGTCACAAGCAGATATAGTGGATGATACTTCTTGGAGCCTTAAGAGCGATCTGGTCTAACGGAATCATAGACATTTTAAGCATGAAGATTCTCTGGAGGAGGTTTTGGTTTCTTTTCTTTGTTGTAAAGTGAGTGAACAGTGCATTATTGTGGCACCTAACAGTTGCAACTATAATATTTTTGACCTGTTGGCATGTTAAACCAGGATTGTCTCCAAATTAGACTTGTACCAAATGAGTACTTGATGCTATTATCATTTTAACGTTCACATGTTTATTATCACCTAAAATTTGTACTCCATCTTCAAATTTGTCTACTAGCACTGGTTACTGTGATTCCTTTGTTGTCAGATGCTTGCTTTCATTTATTGTACTATGTGGTCAACCTGAGAAAGTTAAAGCAGAAGATGCTTTAAGTGTTTGCTTTTCCTTAAACATTATTTCAAATACTTTCTGACGTTGGTCCTTAGGAAATAACAATAAAAATAAAAAAATGAGAACATGATTTTCATTGCATCACAAACTTGTCTCTTGTTGAAGGTCAGAAGGTCCAACCGTATGGTGAATCGGTGATGTTATCCTGTGGTCCATGCCAGTTAATTTGGCTCACTGCCCCTTTTTTTCATATATAGTCGTGAGTTGTGACAGCTATGTATTGTCTGATACCTGTAAATTTATGTGGTAAATACATGGTGTGTGCATATTGATGTTTGTAACTCAATTACTTTCTTGCATATGTTTTCATCTGCCATAATATATTCAGTTCTTTGATTTTGTCATTGCTATCATTATTATTGCTCACAATCATTATTATTCGTAGTTTCATTTTAAGTAGTTCCTTGTACGCATTATAAGTTTTTTTCTCATAGCTGTTTAATGATCATTACTTTACAGGTGTCTGCACTTAGAGCTTTGTGCAATATCGTTGTAGATTTTACAGCCAGAAAGACTATTTTTATCCAAAGTGGATGTGTGAAGCAGCTGGTTTACTTATCCAAGTCGATGGATTATGCACTCAGGCTAAATGCTGTCTATGCCCTGAGAAACTTGATGTTTCATGCAGATAAAGTAGGCAAAGAAGTCATTCTTTGTGAGCTCACAGAGACTACACTTGTTAACCTACTATCTGGTAGTACTCTTATCAGCCTTCATAATTACTGCCTCGAATCTTCTTAATATTATGTTCAAGTATGAGATAGGTCCTATTGTGTCTACTCTCAGATTCTGAACCTCATGTCCAAGAGCAAGCTTTGGCCCTCGTCCGCAACTTTGTAGATGGATGTGTTGATGCTGTTGAAAGAATTGTCGCTGAGGATGGTATAATTTTAAATACTGTTGTCAGGCAAGTGAGGCTTACGTCTGTTCCAGAAGTCTGCGTACAGGTAGTCTTGATCGTTCACATTTTTTTGAAAATGGTTGCTCCTACATCTGCATCTTCAGATCTGTTAATAATAGGAACAAACTGAGTACCCGGCACAAGTTTTCAGAGTGAATACAAATTAAGGTTTTGTGTTTATACTCCTGAACGTAGTTACATGTACAACCCAGAGAAGTATGTTTTTTATATTTGGAGTCGCCATAATTTTGAAGGTGGTAGAAGCTGCAATTCATTAATTTTTGAAAAAAAATCACATGTAATGCATGAAAGAGAGAAACCTAGATTACTACCAAGGTGGTACTAATATATAACATGACCATAAACAAGAAACTTCTATTTGATAACATTGTCTTCATGGAAGTCCAAATCTAATGACCTGGACTGAGCAAAAACTCAATCCTTGATAAGCAAGGCCATGTGCTGAAGTACCGAGGTTGGGTTCTCAAATCTGTCATAAAAAACTCTTGTATTTCAAGCACTCCAAATTGACCACAACATAGCCGGCAGTGTAATTGTTGGCACCTAAAAATGTCACGGCACCAAAAAATGACAAGTTTCAGACGAAATACATTGAATAAAACCGAACAAACAAGTTAGATCTATTTTTCATTGCATTTAGGGCCAATGGGCCAAACAAGCCCAATAAGCCTTATTGGATTTGACCGACCAAATGTCGGCCCAATAACGATCGGATACCACCAGAAGGTCCACTTGACTTCCAGATGAACAATGCCAGAGTCGGATCGGAAATCCGACCTATATTTTGAGAAGTTATGGGAAAAACAATGAAAGTCAATTTTCAGGTGACCTTATTGAGCGCATATTGGGCCCAAAAGATAAAACAAGTGAGTCCATGCGATTGTACCGGTTGAGACCTTCGCAACGGTACCCCAATTGTCAGAATCCGGTTTCGATAGGACCTTGAACGATAAAATAGTGTCTTTTAACTCTTGTTAGGTTTGGATAATTCGGGGCAGGTCCGGTAACATGTTGGCGCATCATTGGGTCCGCCTAACTCCATTTAGAGTAACATTTAAGTCGGATTAGAAATCCGACTCATATCCAGAAAGATATGGGCAAAATAGTGAAAGCAAAATTTTGGGCAATTTTTGTAGGGCTTAATGGGCCCAAATGACCAAGCCAGTGGGCCCACAGTGCTGTCTCAGTTGAGAGCTCTGTAACGATATCTTGAATGTCAGAATCCGACTACGGACGAAAAAATGACCGTTTTGTCCCTGTTGGGCCCAGACAAATCCAAGCAGGCCCATTAACAACCGACGCCGCCAGAATGTCCACCCGACACCCAGAAGAGCAATGTTGAAGTCGAATTATCAATCCGATCTATATTCGGGAGGTTATGGACGAAATTCAAAAATTTGTGAAGTTCGCACGTATCCCAAGATAGGGGCAAATCAGTCCAGACAGTCCTTGCACTGGTTATTTTTGCATGAAGATCAAAACTTTGATGCATATTTATTTAATTGCATTTAGGTGCAATTTTCGAAATTTTTAAAAGCCGAGATCGTACCGATCGAAAATTTCAACAAATCGGTAATATCTGGACAATTGGAGGGGCCTCGATCGTACATGGATTGCAGAATCGGCGGAATCGGTCCGATTCCGATCCGATTCTGGCGGAAGGATCGATTCTGGGAAGAATTCCGCGGAATCGGTATGAATCCCCTGGAATCGACCGATTCCTTCGGAAGACCGGGTCAACCGGCCCGGTTCGATTCTGGACCGGGAATCGAACCGATTCCCGCGGGGGTCGATTCTGTCGATCCCGCGGCGGCAGAAGCTGGATCCGGCGATTCCGGCCTCGATCCCAGCTGTCAGCGTCGATTCCGGCCGATTCCGTCGATCCAAGCATCGATTCCGGCCCGATTCCGGCGATTCCGGCAGCGATTCCGGCGATTCCGGCGATTCCAGGCAACGTCTTCAAGGGATTCCGCCGATTCAAGCTCGGACCGGCCTCGAATCAACCTCTACTTCGATCTTTGTAAGGTTTTTGGTAAGATTTCTTCGCCGAAAACTTCGTACGTGTATTCTTACGCGTTTCCGACGAGTCCGAGCGTCGTTAAACGTTGTGATTTCCGACCGAACAAGTCCGTCCAAGTTTTGAACTATTTGTTTAAGTCTATTTTGCACGAGAAAAATTCCGGATATCCCGTACGTTAATTTACTACCATTTCCGGCAAATACGTAACCCTTTAAACATACCGAATGGTGTGTTACTTGGGTTGTCTGCTTGCCGAACAGCGCCTAAATCAATTTTTATGTTATCTAATCATTTTTAGTGCATTGTTTACAATTTTTTGCAGATATAAGCAATGGCCGATCAAGGTGATGCAAAGACCAAAGACGTGCTTCCGACGTGGGTTGGGAACACGGGCGGATGGTAGACCCGGTCGGGAAGAGGGTACGTCAAATGGTGTGGGAAGGAGATGAACGGGGGGTGTTCCGGCCGAAACAACATATTGCCGAACAGTGGGAATGTCGTGAAATGTGACAAGGTGCCCAGGGAGAAGAGTGAGGAGATGAGAGACTACACGATGTGCAGAGCCTCTCAACGGGTCGTTAGGATCGAGCAGAGGGAGGAGTTGCACGACGAGCTACTCCAGAGGAGGAGGGACCGCGATTTGCCTACCTCGAAAGGGAAAGGCAAGGGGAAGGCACCAGCTGAGCCGGAGCCAGAGAGCGAGGACGAGTCCTCGGACTCCGAGCTTAGACGTGCTAGGCACGATAGCAAGCGTGCATTTGCTGAGGAGGAGGACAGGAAGAGGGGAGCAGGAGGGTCTGGGTCCAGAGTTGACCCAGCTTTGGGCCGATCAGCATCGGCTCGCCCGACCTCGGGCTGGGACCGAGAGACTGACCCCAGGAGACAGGAGCCATACCGCCGTTCTACTTCTACCAGCACTCGATTTACACCGAGTGACGAGTATTTATTTAGGAAACGAGTCTTGGGCGGATGAGGATTAAACAACAATGAAAGGGGTGAAGGCAACAGAACGGGCCGCAAAGAGAGCCGTTCGCCACATTGTGAAATGGTTTTTACACGTACGTATCACTTTTTAAATTAAAATTGACATTATGTGTGTTTTATTTACTTAAACTTAATTTTAGCCCGATCTTAATTTTTTTTAACTTGATGTAGGCATCCCGAAGACACGCAACCACCATACCTACTTCCCGACGATGGTGGATGCCGTGGGTGAGGCCGGACCGGCTCGCAAGCCCCGGCGCAGACACATACGGCGCCGGCACGGATGAGGAGGTCCGGGAGTTGAAGGAGTGGATGGATGGATTTAAGTTGGTGTGGAAGGAGAGGGGTTGCACAATTATGTGCGATGGGTGGACAGGTATCACCAAGTGGAGTATGATAAACTTCTTGGTGTACTGTTCTGAGGGGACAACATTCTTGAAGTCGGTAGATGCTTCTGTGAAGATAAAAAATGCCGACTTCATTTTTTCTCTGATGGATGGGGTGGTGGAGATCGGGGAGGACAATGTGGTTCAGGTTGTCACTGACAACGAACCATCATATAAGGCGGCTGGGAGGAAGTTGATGGAGAAGAGGAAGCACATCTTCTGGGTGCCCTGTGCAGCACATTCCATAGATCTCATATTAGAGGATATAGGCAAGGAGGAGGGTGTATCCACACTTGTTAGGCAGGCGCAGACGATCACATCTTTTATTTATTCGCATCACCGCCTGCTACATATCATGAGATCACACACACGAGGGCACGATCTTGTTAGGCCCGGTCCGACTCGATTTGCTACGAATTTCATTGTGTTGGAGAGTCTACACCGGCACAGGCATGCATTGGTTAGATTCACACAGTCCGAGGAGTATTACAACTATATGGTGGACAACCTGCATGACAAGAAAGATCAGTTGGAGATTCTTGTCAGGTCTGAGAAGCAGATCACTGACAAGAGGTTTTAGGAGAGGATTGCCTACTACTTGGCAATCATTGAGCCACTGGTAGTTGTCCCGAGGTTGGTAGACTCGAATGACGAGGGACCAGATGGGCACGTTGTATGATGCCATGAACCGGGCAAAGCTGAAAATAAAAGAAAAAAATCCCAGAGATTACAAAAAGTGGTGGAAGATCATAGATGACCGATGGGACAAGACCTTGCACCACGATGTCTATGCTGCAGGTAACTTGGTTAAAAAATTATTTTTGCTGAATAATTGTCTTATGCACAGTGTTAACTAATAAAATCTTGCAGGATATTTTTTGAACCCCCGCATCCAATATGGAGGACAGGTGGTGAACGACAACGAGGTGATGCGGGGTACACTTGCTGTTATTCAGCGTCTGTGCCGATCTCAGCAGGACAGGATAGAGGCTGAGATAGAAGTAAGTTAGAGTTCATTCAATACCTTAGAGTAGTCTTACCAGGCAACTAATGTTTTTTTTTATAAAATTTTCAGATGCAGAAGTATAAGATGGGGGTCGGCGTATACTCAGATGCTGATCTGAAATATTCAGTTAACAAAGTGTCACCTGGTATAGTAATAGTTTGATGAAGATTTTATTTTATTTTCATATAAGTTATGGTAGATGATGGGCTAATTGTTTACCTTTTCTCTTCTTGTTTTTTTCTTGCAGCTGAGTGGTGGGTTCAGGTGAACACCAGGAGTGAATGGAATCCACTTGCTGCCATCGGTATCAGGATACTCAGCCAGAGCACCAGTTCCTCCCATTGTGAGAGGAACTGGAGTACATTCAACCTGATACATACGAAAAGGAGGAACATGTTGACCTCAGACCGGCTGGAGAAGCTGGTCTTCTGTCATTACAAATACGAGGTCGCGCATAAAGAACATCAATGATCGACAGAAGATCAGCGAGGCATGATTTGCACGATTCGCAGGTGGTCCGTACGAGCAGAGGCATTCCTCCGCCACACCACCACCCGAGGAGGTGGACATGGATCAGATATTCCAGGAGGAGCATGCACTTGCCTCCTGGATAGAGGAGAGGAAGCCGGGGATCGTACCGAGTTTGATCCCGATGACCGCGTACGGGCAGAAGGAGAATTGGATGGTGTTGAAGCCGAGGAGGATGCTCCACCTCCACCTCCATCTACTTCTCGAGCTCGAGCGGGGGCCTTCTTCGCCGGCGGCTATGGAGCGACCACTGCGGCTTTAGCCCAGCCTCGACTCCGGTCCCAGCAGTCGCTACCCAGCCCATTCGCAGTCCGGGGAAAACGAAAACAAAAGTGACTGCACGGAAAATGGGAGGATTTGCAAAGCTGAAAAAAACTTTGGGTTCCGGACCTTTTGGTACTTCAGAGATGGCTGAAGAGGTGAAGAGAAGGAAGCTAGAGGTCAGGCGGCCTGTCAGCCCAGATGACAAAGACGCGAGCTCCTTCTCACTCTTCGGTGATGATGACGAGGAGTGCATACCGGCGACGCGGCCATCGACGGCACCGAGTCTCCCCGATTCACGGCTTCCAAAGCCGTATTACACGCTGGATTCGGATACACATGATTCTTATATACAGGAGCCACAGTATCCAGCATTTGGCCAGGTTGACCAGCAGTGGATTACACCACCAGCTCCACCATCCTCTGCTTACGTCCCGGTCGTCCCGCAGTCCGATCCATACGACCTTGTTGGCATGTCATCGGCATTATTTTCATATGGATATGGTCCCGGACAGTATACAAGACTGAGCACGAGGGAGGAGCGTGAAGCGCAGTAGGGAGAGGAGGAAGACCCATATTTATATCCTAGATTTTGGTAGTAGATTGATATGATGTAAATTTTTTTTTTCATGATGTATCATCTCTTTGATTTTTGAATCAATGGAATTGGAATATGTACTTAACTTCAAGTCTTCAATTGAAGTTCATTAGTATTTATTCTATGTGGTTCTGTGGATGAATGCATTGGTTATTTTTTAAATTTTTTCTAACTCATTTCCTATTTTTTTAGATTTTTTTTAGAATTTTTTGAATTTTTTTAACGAAAAAAAATTCAAAAAAAAAAAATCGATTCCGGACCGATCCGGAACCGATTCCTGGAATCGGAATCGGAATCGGTCCCAACCGATTCTGATTCTTATTTCGATTCCGGAATCCTTGCGATCGTAGATTGAATGGTACATAAGATCAACAGTTATTACAACATCTTCTGAATTATGTTGGTTAATTTTGGAGTTAATTTAATTAATTCCACCCGTAATTAATAGTGACCGTTGGATCGGAGTCATCTTGATCAAAGTTAGGTCAAACTTGACCTAAATAAGGTCAGCCGCCAACATCCTTTCTCACCTGCCAACTTACGACACTCCCATCTCTCACTTAGCTCCTATAATCCAGGAGAAGATAATGAGCATTTATCTCTCATGATCTCCATTCAAAAGAAAATGAAGGAAATAAAAAAAAGATGAGGAGAAAATCAAGGAAAGGACGTGCCACCTCACCCTCCTTCCCTCTCTTTTGCTTCCAACATAAACATCTTTCTATCTTTTTCTCCCTCCGCGTGATTTCCTCCCATATAACAGTCCTCTCCTTCCTCATTATCCTTCACGCAACAGTATCCTGACAGCAATATATTCAAAAAAAAGAAAATGGAGGCTGCCACGTACGCTGCCAATAAGGCAGCAGATGATTTACTAGCAAAAGAAAAAAAAGAAAGAATAAAAGAGGAGGAGAGAAAGGGGGGGCAGAGTTGAACAGCAGCGGCATCCTCTTTCAGCAGAAGCCGACCGGTAGTAGCCAGCACTGGCAGCAGTCACCGGAGAGGAGGAAGGAGAGAGGAGGCATCCATGATCCTACAGTAGCCAATATCCAAGGGAGAGAGGAAGAGCATCGTGGCCATCAGCAGTAGCGCCAACCACCAACAGGAGGCGGGCCACTAATTCAGCAGAACTCAGCAGCAACAAACTCCCACGTGGGCTGCTGCCTCTGTCGCCAATAGAAGAAGGGGTTTATTACCTTCAACGCCAATAGAAGGAGAGGAGGAGGTGAAGCAAGCCCACGTCCAGCAGCCTCCTGCTGCACCCAGCCACGACAGAAGAAGGAAGAAAGCGACAAAAGAAATGAAAGCAAAAGGAGGAGAGGAAGGAGGAGAAAGGTAAAACACCATCATGTAGTCCTACAAGTTCTTCCTCCTTTTCCCCCTTCTACTCCCTATTCCATCCATCGGTCTCTCCTTCAGTCCCTGCCGATGCCCATTCTATAGCATCTCCATTCTTTCATATCGACAGTCCCTTAAATCCTATTCCAATCTCCATGTCAGACCTGCAACAGACCCCCTTAGAGCCCTATGTGCAACCCACTGCAGGACCCCACACAGTGCTGTAAAAAAAAACAAACCACATGTTCAGCCCACTTGTCGTCACCCTTGAACAGTCCCTGCTACCTCTCACCAGTCCCTTGGTCGATTAAAAAATCTACAAACACCTTCTTTGTCCTACCTTGCTAGGGGGATGAAAAGAGGGTCGACATTCAGACCCCTTGCCCACAGGATGGGTTGAGGGACCACCCGAATGGGCCCCCATTCTCTACCTCTTGGTGAGTTCTTGTGCCAATGCAAAAGAAAAATCTCAAACCAGTCTCCTAAACAGTCTATTTTCAGCCCCCCTCAAAAATCCTCATACTTCTGTCCCTGTGTGCAGCACCCAAAACAGATCGCTAATAGCTCCCTTTGCGGCCTGGCACAGCCCCAAAGCAGCCTCTGAATGGCCCAATTCAGACACTAAACCGGTCTCCTGCAGCAGCCCCCGAAACCGGTTTTCAAAACCAACCCAAGTTGCCCCATTTTGTCTGCTATCAGTCCTTGAAACTCCCCAAAACAGGTGCTGGTCCTGTCCCAAAACAGATCCTGGATTGATGTCAAAACAGGTGCCGATTTCGTGCCAAAGCAGGCGCTGGCTCGGTTGGTGAAGCAGGTGCCGGTTTGGTGTCAAAGCAGGTGCTGGTTCGGTCCCAAAATAGCTGCTGGATCGATATCAAAACAGGTGCCGGTTCGGCTAGAAGACAAACCTCGGTGCGGTGCTACAACCCGGCCCTTGATTTATGAGAACCTCGTTTTCCTTTTTCCTCTTCAAAATGATTTTCGTATCTCCTTTGGACTACTTAGGAAAATAGGTGATAGCCTATAAATATATTAAATAGTCTGACGATACATTTACAAGTATTAGAACTGAGGTTCGGGTTCTGTGAAAGTTTAAATTTGACCTCTCTCCGTCGGATAGTGCGAATATCCGACATTAACTTACCTCGAGCAACTACTCAAATGCCCTTGATTAATCGCCATAGCAAACTAGTCTGAGAGAACGTGCACATCCACAAAAAAAATAATTCAAAAGGGGCCTAGCCTTTCGGGCCTGATAAGATGCAAACAAGTTGTTTTAAATTTGTTGGATGTTGATTTTATTTGTTTTGGAATTGATTTTTGATTTGATTTGAGGTTGGTTTTATGTGGTTTAAATTGTGAATTTTCATTTCGGTTTGTTTTGGTTTCGGTTGTTTTTATTTTTTATCGGTTGAAATTATATTTTTTTTAAAGTTTGGAATTTTTTGGGTTAAACAATTTCATCTGTTTAATTTAGTTGGCATTTGAATTAAGGTGTTTTTTCTTTTTATTTTTTATGTAAGTTGATATTTTGGTGTCGGTTTGAATATGTTCGGTGTGTTTTAGATGTTTTGAAGTTTTGATTTAATTTGATCAATTTTAAATTTCAGTTTGTTAATTATCTGATTTTTTTGTTGTTTTATGACTGATTTTTAGTGTTTTAAAGTATTTTTGATGTGGTTTATTTGATTGTGTTGAATTATTTAATTTTCAATTGATTGAGGAGTGGATTTTTGTAATTGAAAATTTCAGATTATTAGAAATCTGATTTCTCTTTCATTTTTTGGATTTAATGACCTGTTTTAAGGTATTTTCAGATTTTTATTTAGTTCATTTTTAGATTTATTTTATTTTTTATTTATATTTGGTCCGCATCTCATTCGGTCCGTCGGGCTAGCATTGGTTCCCGGTTTGCAAACAGTCCCATCGGCACTTGAACTTTGTATTGATTTCATTTCATGTTGGTGTACATCATGTCGGTCCTCATCGGAGTACAAAGTGGAATATGAAAATAGTCATCTCTCTTATCCGGGATAATTTTCCATAAGATTGAGAGATGAATTCGGCATTACGACGGCATGCCGACGCATTCTCATTCAAATAGATTTTTACCCTCCGACATGTCAAGTCTTTCGACTAGCCATGTTGGGGGAAGGGTCCGTCTGCACTGGGAGCGTGTCCCGTGCCTACGCCCGGGTTGACATACCGGAAACTGGTCCGGACTAGCCGCCTAATTGTGGAGTGCCCACGATGTGGTGCTAACTCCTTATTTAATTTTGCTTTCGCATTTCAACTTTTTATTTAAGTTTTGTTTTGTTCCAGGCCCAATAAGGCCAGCTTCAAGTCTCATGGCCTAATAAGGCTGACTTCATGTCTTCTTGGCCCGATTAGCCCATTTTCAGCATATCGGATCCCAGCAGCCTGTTTTGCACCCTGTTCGGATCAGGATTGAGGGCCGCCCTTTCAGCCCTTGACCGTCTTGCGAGCCAAGGGGGCCGGACCGTAGCCCCCAACCCGGTCCTCACAAGGACCTGTTTGTAGCACCGCACCGTGGTTTGTCTTCTAGCCGAACCGGCACCTGTTTTGATATCGATCCAGCAGCTATTTTGGGACCGAACCAGTACCTGCTTTGGCACCAAACCGGCACCTGCTTCGCCAACCGAGCCAGCGCCTGCTTTGGCACGAAATCGGCACCTGTTTTGACATCAATCCAGGACCTGTTTTGGGACAAGACCAGCACATGTTTTGGGGCGTTTCAAGGACTGATAGCAGGCAAAAATGGGGCGACTTGGGTTGGTTTTGGAAACCGGTTTCGGGGGCTGCTGCGGGAGACCGGTTTAGGGTCTGAATTGGGCCATTCAGAGGCTGCTTTGGGGCTGTGTCAGGCCGCAAAGGGAGCTATTAGCGATCTGTTTTGGGTGCTGCACACAGGGACAGAAGTATGAGGATTTTTTAGGGGGGCTGAAAATAGACTGTTTAGGAGACTGGTTTGAGATTTTTCTTTTGCATTGGCACAAGAACTCACCAAGAGGTAGAGAATGGGGGCGAAGGTCTCGACCGGTATAGTCTCATGGACTCACTTGTTTTGTCTTTTGGGCCCAATATGCGCTCAATAAGGTCACCTGAAAATTGACTTTCATTATTTTTCCCATAACTTCTCAAAATATAGGTCGGATTTCCGATCCGACTCTGGCATTGTTCATCTGGAAGTCAAGTGGACCTTCTGGTGGTGTCCGATCATTATTGGGCCGACATTTGGTTGGTCGGATCCAATAAGGCTTATTGGGCTTGTTTGGTACATTGGCCCTAAATGCAATGAAAAATAGATCCAACTTGTCTGTTCGGTTTTATTCAATGTATTTCGTCTAAAACTTGTCATTTTTTGGTGCCGTGACATTTTTAGGTGCCAACAGTAATATTTCATAATGTTGCTGCCTCCCTCTAAGAATTTAAGCTATTCCATTGTAATAACAATGGTGATACATCCGGATAACTTGACCATGAGATATTCAAGCTCTTAAATAGTGTGTGCTATAATGAGTTGATAATACCACACCTCAAGAAGAGGTGATTCAAATCTTCCTTGAAGCATCCATAAAATACCATATTATGGACTTAATAGGGAACAAAATTTGGATTTGGATTAAAGCCCCAGCGGGTACCTTGTTTCTACAACTTTTCAAAGGAATATTCTGATTCTGATGGATAAAGAAGGGCTCCAACTGTATTACCACCATAGTTCGCTGGATCGGAATCGGTACCAGATCGGTGGATATTGATCCAATTCTGGCAGATCCAGAATTAGTCCAGATGGGTTCTTAAAAAATTCTAAAAATTCTTAAAAAATATTTAAAATGAAAAAAAAATCACCAAAACAAGATCCGATCTAGGTTCTTTGGCATTGATTTTGGTTCCCAAAAGGGGGCCATATTGGCTGCCACAGCGTTCCTGTTTTCCCCCATACTGGGTCCATCGGGACCTGGTAAGGGGGGTCTTCCCTGCCTGAGACAACTGCAGCTGCCACTACGGCGCAGAGGAGGGGCCGGTTCGATCCATTCCAGCTTCAATTTTGCCCGATTTGACTGATTTTGGTTGATTTGGTGGGAGATCGGGCTGAAAATCGATCCTCCCAGCCGAAATCGGATCGAAGGGGTCTGATCCGATTCCAAAATCAGCCAATTCTGATCCAATCCGACCTATTATTCAATCCATGATTACTACCAATTGACTTCCGCATTACCTTGAATCATCTCATGGCAAGCAAGTACTTTTTTTTGTAGGGATTCATGAAAGTTGATCATCCTAATCAACTAAGAACCTTTGATTACTAATGACATGCACCAATCTTGCGAATTGAGTGATGTCTTCATCTTTAAGGTCTTTTCTGAACTATGTTATTAGAGGCGACCGCCTCGGTTGCCTAGGTGAAGAGGCGAGGTGAGGTGAGGCGAGGCAAAATCGTCTCTCTTGGGCCCTCATCTCCTAGGCGATCAAGGCCACTGTCTCCAGCATTGAGGGGGCACTGGAGGCACCTCTATAATGTCTTCCCTACTCTATCGGGTGGGGAAGAAAGCCCTACTAATCCTTTAGTCGCTGGATTTGGTGATTCGGATCTCGATAGATCTGATCTCACCGCCATATCAGATCTATCGAGACCCAATGAGTCACAGGATACGGTGACTAAAGTTCCTATCGTGTCCCAATGAACCCGATAGAACCTTCTTCCTAGCCCGATAGAGCGGGGAAGACATTACAGTGGTGGTCGAGGTGCCTTTGAGGGTTGCCTCCATCATTAGAGGCAATGAGTCAAGGCGAGGGGTCCCTCACCTCTCCCGCCTCACACCTTTGTCTACATATCTTCTGAACTTGGGAGTCGTACCCGCCTCCTGATCGCAAACATAACAAACTCTTCCATCTTTTTACAAAGCAATACTGAGAAGTCTTGAGTACGTGACTCGGTCATTGTCCTTCCAAAGAGGATTTTCCTTTCATTTCTTATGCCAATGGTTGTCAAGAATCTAAAAAAAATCCTAGCTTTTAAGAATACCTTCCCATATGCTAGAAAGTCTGTGCCTGTCACTGAAATCTTTAATTCAACCCTCCTTATTACCGATCTCATACTTGAAGCACATTCTCTTACATCACATAGAGGCTTGCCTATGATTAAGTTTTTATAACCATTTGGTTAATAGGGCATTGTTATTACATCTTATGTTATCCGACGCGAGGCAACCAAGGAGAGGAGACGGTCGCCTTGCCTTAGCTTCTTGAGGTGAGATATACTGTTTTAATATGTTAATTTATATAATTATAATTAACATTAAAACTTTTGAGAGCAATAACAATTAATTAGCGAAATAAATGCACACATTTAATAACCATGTTTGCAAAAAAGTAAAATACAAAAAACATAAAAAGTATAACAATAACATTAAAAATGATAATAATAACATTAAAAATTGTAAGAATATAGGAATTTAATAGCTGTAATACAAAAATAATAAAAAACAGAAATAAGAAACATGAAAGGATTGTATAAATTTAAAAAATGAGACCAGCAACATTAGAATAAAATTTCAAACAAGTATGAAATTAGCAATTGGAAGAACATAAAAAAGTACATAACATCAACTAACAAAAAATAAAATCTGTAGTCTTTTAGGCCATTGTGAAATTTATAATTACATCACATCCCAAATTAAAGGCTCTCCATATCAATAACATAAAAGAAAATATCCTCAATCACTTTCTTAATTATTTAGTTGGGTCAGTATCATACTCCTTAATAACTTCTAACTACTTCTATCAATCCGACACCTTTTAGAAGACCTGGTGCAGGAACAAGGATTCCGGAATCGGAATAGGAATCGGAATCGGTTTCCGATTCTAGGAATTCAAAAAATTCAGAAAAAATTCTAAAAAAATAGGAAATGAGTTATAAAATTTTTTAAAAATAACCAATGCATTCATCCACAGGACCACATCGAATAAATACTAATGAACTCCAATTGAAGACTTGAAGTTAAGTACATATTCCAATTCCATTGATTCAAAAATCAAAGAGATGATACATCATGAAAAAAATTAAATTTACATCATATCAATCTACTACCAAAATCTAGGATATAAATAAGGGCCTTCCTCCTCTCCTCGTCGCGCTTCACGCTCCTCCCTCGTGCTCAGTCTTGTATACTGTCCGGGACCATATCCATATGAAAATAATGCCGATGCCATGCCATCAAGGTCGTATGGATCGGACTGCGGGACGACCGGGACGTAAACATAGGATGGGGGGGCTAGTGGAGTAATCCATTTGGTCAACACGACGAAATCTTTGAATCTTGTGGCTCCCGTATATAAGAATCATGTGTATCCGAATCCGGCGTGTAATACGGCTTTAGATGCCGTGAATCGGAGACTCGGTATTCTTCCCGATGGGCCGAGTCGCTATGCACTCCTCGTCATCATCACCTGAGGAGTGAGAAGGAGCCTGCGTGCTGTCATCTGGGTTGACAGGACACCTGACCTCTAGTTTCTTTCTCTTCATCTCTTCAGCCATCTCTGAAGTACCAGAAGGTCCTGAACCCAAAGTTTTTTTCAACTTTGCAAATCCTCCCATTTTCCGTGCAGTTACTTTTGTTTTCGTTTTCTCCGGACTGCGAATGGGCTGGGTAGCCGCCGGCCGGGATCGGAGGGGAGGCCGGGGCTAAAGCCGCAGGTGGTCGCTCCATAGTCGCCGGGCGAAGAAGGCCCCGCCCGAGCTCGAGAAGTAGATGGAGGTGGAGCCGAGCATCCTCCTCGGCTTGACACCATCCAACTCTCCTTCGCCCGTACGCACGGTCATCGGGATCAAACTCACCGTACGATCCCCGGCTTCCTCTCCTCTATCCAGAGGCAAGTGCATGCTCCTCCCGTAATATCGATCCATGTCCACCTCCTCGGGTGGTGGTTTGGCGGAGGAATGCCTCTGCTCGTATGGACCACCTGCGAATCGTGCAAATCGTGCCTCGCTGATCTTCTGTCGATCCTTGATGTTCTTTATGTGCAGCCTCATATTGTAATGACAGAAGATCAGCTTCTCCAGCCGGTCTGAGGTCAACCTGTTCCTCCTTTTCGTATGTATCAGGTTGAATGTACTCCAATTCCTCTCACAATGGGAGGAACTGGTGCTCTGGCTGAGTATCCTGATACCGATGGCAGCAAGTGGATTCTATCCACTCCTGGTGTTCACCTGAACCCACCACTCAGCTGCAAGAAAAAAACAAGAAGAGAGAAGGTAAACAATTAGCCCATCATCTACCATAACTTATATGAAAAGAAAATAAAATCTTCATCAAGCTATTACTATACCAGGTGACACTTTGTTCACTGAATATTTCAGATCAGCATCTGAGTATACGCCGACCCTCATCTTATACTTCTGCATCTGAAAATTTTATAAAAAAAACATTAGTTGCCCGGTAAGGCTACTCCAAAGTATTGAATGAACTCTAACTTACTTCTATCTCAGCCTCTATCCTGTCCTGTTGAGATCGGCACGTACGCCGAATAACGACGAAGTGTACCCCGCATCACCTCGTTGTCGTTCACCACTGTCCTCCATACCGAATGCGGGGGTTCAAAATTATCCCGCAAGATTTTATTAGTTAACACCGCGCATAAGACAATTATTCAAAGAAAATAATTTTTTAAGCAAGTTACCCGCAACATGGACATCGTGGTGCAAGGTCTTGTCCCATCGGTCATCTATGATCTTCCACCACTTTTTGTAACCTCTCGGGATTTTTTTCTTTTATTTTCAGCTTTGCCGGTCCACGGCATCATACAATACGCGCATCCGGTCCCCGTCATCCGAGTCTACCAACCTCAAGACAACTACCAGTGGCTCAATGATTGCCAAGTAGTAGGCAATCCTCTCCCAAAACCTCTTGTCAGTGATCTGCTTCTCAGACCTGACAAGAATCTCCAACTGATCTTTCTTGTCATGCAGGTTGTCCACCATATAGTTGTAATACTCCTCGGACTGTGTGAACCTAACCAATGCATGCCTGTGCCGGTGTAGACTCTCCAACGCAATGAAATTCGTAGCAAATCGAGTCGGACCGGGCCTAACAAGATCGTGCCCTCCTGTGTGTGATCTCATGATATGTAGCAGGCGGGGATGCGAATAAATAAAAGATGTGATCGTCTGCGCCTGCCTGACAAGTGTGGATACACCCTCCTCCTTGCCTATATCCTCTAATATGAGATCAATGGAATGTGCTGCACAGGGCACCCAGAAGATGTGCTTCCTCTTCTCCATCAACTTCCTCCCAGCCGCCTTATATGATGGTTCGTTGTCAGTGACAACCTGAACCACATTGTCCTCCCCGATCTCCTCCACCACCCCATCCATAAAGAGAAAAAATGAAGTTGGCATTTTTTATCTTCTCAGAAGCATCTACCGACTTCAAGAATGTTGTCCCCTCAGAACAGTACACCAAGAAGTTTATCATACTCCTCTTGATGATACCTGTCCACCCATCGCACATAATTGTGCAACCCCTCTCCTTCCACACCAACTTAAATCCATCCATCCACTCCTTCAACTCCTGGACCTCCTCATCCAGGCCAGCGCCGTATGTGTCTGCTGCCCGGGGATTGCAAACCCGGTCCAGTCTCACCCACGGCATCCACCATCGTCTGGAAGTAGGGGCTGGTGGCTGCATGTGCTGGGATGCCTACATCAAGTTAAAAAAAATTGGGATCAGACTAAAATTAAGTTTAAGTAAATAAAACACACATAATGTCAATTTTAATTTAAAAAGTGATACCTGCATGTAAAAACCATTTCACAATGTGGCGAACGGCTCTCTTTGCAGCCGTTCCTGTTGTCTTCACCCCTTTCATTGCTTGTTTAATCCCCATCTGCCCAGCACTCTGTTTCCTAAATAAATACTCGTCACTCGGTGTAAATTGAGTGCTGGTAGAAGTAGAACGGCGGTGTGGCTCCTGTCTCCTGGGGTCAGTCTCTCGGTCCCAACCCGAGGTCGGGCGAGCCGATGCTGATCGGCCCAAAGCTGGGTCAACTCTGGACCCAGACCCTCCTGCTCCCCTCTTCCTGTCCTCCTCCTCAGCAAATGCACGCTTGCTATCGTGTCTAGCACCTCTAAGCTCGGAGTCCGAGGACTCGACCTCGCTCTCTGGCTCTGGCTCAGCTGGTGCCTTCCCCTTGCGTTTCCTTTCGAGGTAGGCAAATCGCGGTCCCTCCTCCTCTGGAGTAGCTCGTCGTGCAACTCCTCCCTCTGCTCGATCCTAACAGCCCGTTGAGAGGCTCTACCTGTCATGTAGTCTCTCATCTCCTCACTCTTCTCCCTGGGCACCTTGTCACATTTCATGACATTCCCACCTGTTCGGCAATATGTTGTTTCAGCCGGAACACCCCCCCGTTCATCTCCTTCCCACACCATTTGCACTGTACCCTCTTCCTGACTGGGTCTACCATCTGCCCGTGTTCCCAACCCACGTCGGAAGCACGTGCTGGTGCTGCATCACCTTGATCGGCCATTGCTTATATCTGCAAAAAATTGTAAACAATGCACTAAAAATGATTAGATAACATAAAAATTGATTTAGGCGCTGTTCGGCAAGCAGACAACCCAAGTAACACACCATTCGGTATGTTTAAAGTGTTACGTATTTGCCGGAAATGGGCGTAAATTAACGTACGGGATATCCGGAATTTTTCCCGTGCAAAATGGACTTAAACGGATAGTTCAAAACTTGGACGGACTTGTTCGGTCGGAAATCACAACGTTTAACGACGCTCGGACTCGTCGGAAACGCGCAAGAATGGACGTACGAAGTTTTCGGCGAAGAAATCTTACCAAAAACCTTAGAAAGATCGAAGAAGAGGTTGATTCGAGGCCGGTCCGAGCTTGAATCGGCGGAATCCCTTGAAGACGTTGCTTGGAATCGCCGGAATCGCCGGAATCGGTGGAATCGGGCCGGAATCGATGCTTGGATCGACGGAATCAGCCGGAATCGATGCTGGCAGCTGGGATCGAGGCCGGAATTGCCGGAATCGCGCCGGAATCGCCGGATCGAGCTTCTGCCGCCGTGGGATCGACAGAATCGACCCCCGCGGGTCGATTCCGGCCCTAAAAGGGCCGGAATCGGTTCGATTCCCGGTCCAGAATCGAACCGGGCCGGTTGACCCTGTCTTCCGACGGAATTGGTCAGATCGACCGATTCCACAAGGAATCGGTCGGAATCGGATCGATTCCGACTGATCCGATTCCGATATCGGTCGGAATCGGACCGATTCCGCCGATTCTGCAATCCATGTGCTTGAACCTTTATCTTCATCAATCCCGGGAGCCATTTTCACATCTCTTCATGTAAGATCCTCGTTTTCATGCACAAGATCTCCATCTTCTTGTGTTATCCACTCATTAGCTTTATCAATGTCATCTAAAGATATTGGATCAAAATTATAATTTTCTATCCCAAAATAACCATCTCCAAGTCTTTGATTATATTGAACATACACGAGATCATCAAGCTTCTTTTGCTCCAACTTATTCATTTTATTTATATGCGCTTATAATAAATCGTGCATAATTTTAGTCATAACCACTATATAAGAAGAAATTAAATAATAATTATTTTTTTAAAAAGGTTATTTATCCAAGTGTGCTCCAATTATGTTCACAGCTCAATGCAATACATGTAAGACTCAAAACTCGAATAGTCAACCTTTGAAATTGAGAAACTTTCCCAATCTGTCCACCAAGTTGTTATAAGAAAAAAAATGATTTTTGTTATTCACTAAGCTTATGTTATGCATAAATGAAGGTAAAAAAATAATATGGAATGGCTTTTTTACATTATCTTATTGCCATATCTTTTCCAAACAATGCTTTGACATCTCCATGCATTGTCAATTGCTTAAAAATCATTTTTTTTCAAGGCGTTTAAAGAGGCCCCTCAATGCTATCATATGATCTCATATACCTTGTTTTATTTTACATCACCTTCAATGTTGACACCTGGGATTTAAAGAGTGAGATTGGGATTAGATAATAGTCGGCTGCATGCAAAGGATGTTGACACCAAAATTTTCACAAGAAAAAGAGGATATGGAAATTATTTAACTGGGATTTATACCCTAATTAAATTTCAAAATTCAATTTCTTATCTATTTTTTGACAAATCTTCTCATTTGAGCCCAAATTGAATGTCTCACCCCATTGGCCCATGTTCCCAAAATTCCTAATTATCTCAATTTGTTTCTAAAAATATGGATAAATATTTAAAAATTAATAAAAACCATCCAATTTTATAAAACCTATTGATAATTTATGAAAAATCTTTAAAACAAATTTATGAAAAATTCTATTAAATTATTGTTTCTTTTATAAAATGGTAAAAGTACAAATATTGACTTAAATCATTCTTCTTTAGTCAATATTTTTCTCAAAAGCCTTTGAAGTTATTCTGAAAATTTCATGTTTTTTTGGGGCCCAAAAAATATTTTTGGGTCATTTTTGGAAAATTTCTTGTTGTAAATATCAGGAGAATAGGGAATAAATCCCATATATTTTTGTATATTTTGTAAATTTTTTTAAAATACCCAATACACTTTCAATTATATATTTTTCCATTGAAATAGCTGGAGGTGGGGTCCACCAAATAGCAAATATCCTTCCATAAGTGCCCATAAAATAGGAAAGTATACCTATTATTTTTTCTTTGGACCTAATTCTCCATAGGAGGATCAAAACAACCCCTAGAGCCCTTGATTGCAGAATCGGCGGAATCGGTCCGATTCCGACCGATTCTGGAATCGGATCGGTGGATTCCGATCCGATTCCTGGCGGAAGGACCGATTCCGGGAAGAATCCCGCGGAATCGGTCAGAATCGCCTGGAATCGGTCGGAATCGATCCGATTCCGACCGATTCCATGTGGAATCGGTCGATCCGACCGATTCTTCGGAAGGCCGGGTTGACCCGGCTCCGGTTCGATTCCCGGTTCACTCTGGACCGGGAATCGACCCGATTCCGGCCCTAAAAGGGCCGGAATCAACCCGCAGAGCTTCAATCGGTCGATCCCGCGGCGGAAGGAGGAAGCGCAGGCGATTCCGGCGCGATTCCGGCGCGATTCCGGCGATTCCGGCGTCGATTCCGTCGATCCACCGTCGATTCCGGCCGATTCCGTCGATCCAGGGTCGATTCCGGCCCGATTCCACCGATTCCGGCGATTCGGGGGCGATTCGGGCGATTCCGGCGATTCCAAGGTCGTTCTTCAAAGGATTCCGCCGATTCAAGCTCGGATCGGCATCGAATCAACCTCAGCTTCGATCTTTGTAAGGTTTTTGGTAAGATTTCTTCGCCAAAACTTCGTACGTCCATTCTTACGCGTTTCCGACTATTTTGAGTGTCGTTAAACTTTACGATTTCTGTCCGAACAAGTTCGTTTAAGTTTTGAACTATCCGGATATGTCCATTTTGCACGGGAAAAATTCCGGATATCCCGTACGCCTATTTTTACACGTTTCCGACGACTCCGAGTAGAGTTAAACTTGGTGATTTGTGATCGAATAACTCCGCTCAAGTTGTTTGAACATCGATTGGATGTTTTTTGTACGGGAAAAATTTCGGATACCCCGTACATTGATTTCCGGCAAGTACGTAACCCTTTAAACATACCGAATGGTGTGTTTCTTGGGTTGTCTGCTACCCGAACAACGTCTAAAACAATTTGTATGTTATCTAATCATCTTTAGTGCATTGTTTACCATTTTTGCAGATTTAAGCAATGGCCGATCAAGGTGACGCGGCAAAGACGCGTGCTTCCGACGTGGGTTGGGAACACGGGCATATGGTAGACCTAGTCGGGAAGAGGGTACGGTGCGAAGTGGTGCGGGAAGGAGATGAACGGGGGGTGTTCCGGAAACAACATATTGCGGAACGGTGGAAATGTAAAAAAATGTGACAAGGTGCCGAGGGAGAAGAGTGAGGAGATGAGAGGATACGTGACGAGTAGAGCCTCTCGACGGGCAATTAGGATCGAGCGAGAGGGAGGAGTTGCGGGGACGAGCTACTCGAGAGGAGGAGGGACCGCGATTTGCCTACCTCGAAAGGGAAAGGCAAGGGGAAGGCGGCGGCTCGGCGGAGCCGAGAGCGAGGACGAGTCCACGGACTCCGAACTTGGACGTGCTGAGGCACGCCAGCAAGCGTGCGTTGGGCGAGGAGGAGGACGGGAGGAGGGGAGCGGGGAGGGTACGGGTCCCGAGTTGACCCGGCTTTGGGCCGATCGGCATCGGCTCGCCTACTCGGGACCGGGAGCGACCCCAGAGACAGGGAGCCATACCGCCGTTCCACTTCTACCGGCACTCGATTTACACCGAGTGACGAGTTTTTATTTAGGAAACAAAGTCTTGGGCGGATGGGGATAAAGCGAGCAATGAAAGGGGTGAAGGCAACGAACGGCCGCAAAGAGAGCCGTTCGCCACATCGAAATGATTTTTACGTACGGGTATCACTCTTTAAATTAAAATTGACATTATGTGTGTTTTATTTACTAAAACTTAATTTTACCACGATCCCATTTTTTTTAACTTGACGTAGGCATCCCGGCACGTACGGCCACCGGCCCTACTTCCGGACGATGGTGGATGCCGTGGGTGAGGTCGGACCGGGTTTGCAAGCCCGGGCGGCAGACACATATACGGCGCCGGCACGGATGAGGAGGTCGGGGAGTTGAGGGAGTGGATGGACGGGTTCAAGTTGGTGTGGAAGGAGAGGGGTTGCACAATCATGTGCGATGGGTGGACAGGTATCACCAGGAGGAGTATGATAAACTTCTTGGTGTACTGTTCTGAGGGGACTACATTCTTGAAGTCGGTACATGCTTCTGGGAAGATAAAAAGTGCCGACTTCATCTTTTCTCTGATGGATGGGGTGGTGGAGGAGATCGGGGAGGACAATGTGGTTCAGGTTGTCACTGACAACGAACCATCATATAAGGCGGCTGGTAGGAAGTTGATGGAGAAGAGGAAGCACATCTTACGGGTGCCTGTGCGCACATTCCATAGATCTCATTTTAGAGGATATAGGCAAGGAGGAGGGTGTATACACACTTGTCGGGCGGCGCAGACGATCACATCTTTTATTTATTCGCATCCCCGCCTCCTACATATCACGAGATCTCACACAGAGGGCGCGATCTTGTCGGGGCCCGGTCCGACACGATTTGCCACGAACTTCATTGCTTGGAGAGTTTACACCGGCACAGCATGCATTGGTTAGGTTCACACATCCGAGGAGTATTACAACTATATGGTGGACAACCCGTACGACAAAAAAGCGAAGGAGATTCTTGTCGGGTCCGAGAAGCGAGATCACTGACAAGAGGTTTTGGGAGAGGATTGCCTACTACTTGGCAATCATTGAGCCTTGGTAGTTGTCTTGAGGTTGGTAGACTCAGATGACAGGGATCAGATGGGCACACTGTATGATGCTATGGACCGGGCAAAGCTGAAAATTAAAGAAAAAAATCCCGGAGGTTACAAAGTGGTGGAAGATCATTGATGACCGATGGGACAAGACCTCGCACCACGATGTCCATGCTGCAGGTAACTTACTTGGTTAAAAAAAGTTATTCTTGCTGTATAATTGTTTTATATGCACAGGATTAACTAATAAAATCTTGCAGGATATTTTTTGAACCCCCGCATCCAATATGGAGGACAGGTGGTGAACGACAACGAGGTGATGCGGGGTACACTTGCGGTTATCCGGCTGTGCCGATCTCGGCAGACGGGATAGATTTGAGATAGAAGTAAGTTAGAGTTCATTAAATATCTTGGACTAGCATTACCAGGCAACTAATTTTTTTATTTAAATGTTTCAGATGCAGAAGTACAAGATGAGGGTCGGTGTATACTCAGATGCTGACCTGAAATATTCAGTTGACAAAGTGTCACCTGGTATAGTAATAGTTTGATCTTTTATTTCTTTTCTTTTCATACAAGTTATTCTTGATGATGGGCTAATTGTTTTCCTTTTCTCTTCTTGTGTTTTTCTTGCAGCTGAGTGGTGGGTTCAGGTGAACACCAGGAGTGGATGGAATCCACTTGCGGCCATTGGTATCAGGATACTGAGCCAGAGCACCAGTTCCTCCCACGCGAGAGAACCGGAGTACATTCAACCCGATACATACCAAAAGGAGGAACAAAGTTGACCTCGGACCGGCCGGAGAAGCCGGTCTTCTCGTCATTATAACATGAGGTCGCGCATAAAGAACATCGAGGATCGGCGAGAAGATCGGCGAGGAGCGATTTGCACGGTTCGCGGTGGCCCGTACGAGCGAGGCATTCCTCCGCCACACCACCACCCGAGGAGGTGGACGTGGACGAGATATTCCGGGAGGAGCATGCACTTGCCTCTGGATAGAGGAGAGGAAGCCGGGGATCGTACGGTACCGAGTTTGATCCCGATGACCGTGCGTAGGCGAAGGAGAGTTGGATGGTGTTGAAGCGAGGAGGATGCTCGGCTCCACCTCCGTCTACTTCTCGAGCTCGAGCGGGGGTCTTCTTACGCCGGCGGCTATGGAGCGACCACTGCCGGCTTTAGTCCCGGCTCGGCTCCGGCTCGGGTCCCGACGGCCGCTACCCAGCCCATTCGCAGTCCGGGGAGAACGAAAACAAAGATGACTGCACGGAAAATGGGAGGATTTGCAAAGTTGAAAAAAACTTTGGGTGAAGAGGTAAAGAGAATGAAGTTAGAGGTCAGGCGTCCTGTCGGCCCGGATGACGACGCGAGGCTCCTTCTCACTCCTCAGGTGATGATGACGAGGAGTGTATACCAGCGACGCAGCCATCAGCAGCAGCTGAGTCACCTGATTCACGGTTTCCAAAGCCGTATTACACGCTGGATGAGCAGACACCGCATTCGTATATTATGGAGCCACAGTATCCAGCATTTGGCCAGGTTGACCAGCAGTGGATTACACCACCAGCTCCACCATCCTCTGCTTACGTCCCGGTCGTCCCGCAGTCCGATCCATACGACCTTGATGGCATGGCATCGGCATTATTTTCATATGGATATGGTCCCGGACAGTATACAAGACTGAGCACGAGGGAGGAGCGTCACGAGCAGCAGGGAGAGGAGGAAGATCCATATCTATATCCTAGACATTGGTAGTAGATTGATATGATGTAATTTTTTTTTTTTGATGATGTATCAACTCTATGATTTTTGAATCAATGGAATTGGAATATGTACTTAACTTCAAGTCTTCAAGTCTTCAATTGGTGTTCATTAGTATTTGTATGATGTGGTCTTGTGGATATCATGCATTGGTTATTTTTTAAAATGATTCTAACTCATTTCCTATTTTTTTAGAATTTTTTCCGAATTTTTTGAATTTTTTTGACGAAAAAAAAATCAAAAAAAAAAAAACGATTCTGGACCGATCCGGAATCGATTCCCTTCCCAGGAATCGGCCGATTCCGATTCCGATTCCAGGAATCGGAATCGGAATCGATCCCAACCGATTCCGATTCCGGAATCCTTGCCTAGAGCCCTGTACCACCCTGCCTCCTTATGTTATCTAAACAAGGGCTTCACAAGTCTGTTTCTACTTTTTCAAGGCCGCCAGCCCTAGCAGCCATCGTCTTCAGCCAGAAAGAGAGAAGAAGAGAAGGGTTGGATCTCTCCAGCCCATCCCTACTGCTGCTCAGGACCAAGGAGGAGAAGGCTAGAAGGAAGAATCACCAAGGAGAAGAGAGCTGAAGTTGCTCTGGTCTGCCCCTGCCCCTGCGCCAAAGGAAAGTTGAAGAAGAAGAAGAAGAAATGGTGAAGAAAAAGAGGCCTGTTTGCTGCGCCATCTTCTCCCCTTCTCCTTCTTGTAAATCTACTCTTTTTATTTCCAATGTCATCCGAACAAGTCCTAGCAGCTGTCCATCTTCTGTGTCATCTCCTGTATTTGGATTTTTCATGGGGTGTCGGACCAAAAAATCTCTCAAAAAAAAGAGAGAAGAAAAAAAGGAGGAAGAAGAAGAAACGGAACAGGGGGGGGAGCCGAAGGAGTGTTGGGAAGAAGAAGCAAGGGCGGAAGCACCGCCCTGTGCGCTAGAGAAGAGAAAGAGGGGGAGGAGCCGTCGCCGCCTCCTCCACCAGCCGCGGTTGCCGCCGCCATTGTCGCCGGAAGGAGCTCCTCCCGCAGCCGTCGTCGTCGCCGCCGTTGCCGGAGCCCGCCGTCACTGTCGCCAGGAGTTGTCGCCGCCGCCTTCTCCGACCGCAGCTCCCGCGAGCCATTGTCGGGGGCAGAGGAAAGGATGGAGAAAGAGAGGGGAGAACCCCTTGTCGCCGCCGCCTTCACCAACCGACGCCGCAGCCACCGCCGCCGCCCACTATCGCCGCCGCCGTCGCCGCGCGAAGGCTGGCCGAGGGCAGTCGCCGCAAGCCCTCGCGGGCTCATGTCCGTCGAGGAAAGAGATGGTCGGGGAGAGAGAAGGGCCGAGGGGGGGGCTGTTTCGCAGTCAACCGCGGTCAAAGAGAAAAAAAAAGAGGGAAAATGAAAAAAAAGGGGGGGGACCGCCCGAGTGGGCGGTTGTGGGCCACGCGCGCGCCCACGCGCGAGCGGCCGCGGCATCTGTCAACCGGGGGGTGAACTTACCCCCCGATTGACTTGGTCAAACAGCGCAGGGAATTCAAAAGAAAAAAGATGGGAAAAAATGGGGTAACTCCACCCCATTCCGGTCACCCCCCCTACTAACTCGAAAATGGGTTTAGTGGGGTCTTCCAAATGACCCTTTTGCCCCTCTAAAATTCCTATAAATAGCCCCCCAAGTGCCATACGTGAAAGGGTTGGAGAGTGTTGAGAAAAGAGAGAGTTGGGAAGAGAGAGAAGCTCCACATTCTCACTCCTTAGAAGGTAAGAAATACCTTGGTTTTGTGCTACCTTTCCATAAAAGGGGTTGGTTTTGCGCTACCTTTCCATAAAAAGGGACCCAAAATAGTGAACTATTTTGGATAGAAAATAGCCAACCCAACTCCGGTCTAGTCGAAATGCTGCCGAAATTAAGTGGTTTTGCGCTACCTTTCCATTAAAAGGGGCCCAAAATAGTTCGCTATTTTGGATAAAAATATAAAAACCCAAGTCGGTCAAACCGAAATGCCGGTCAAACCGAACGGGAATTCAAATAGAAAACCCAAGTCGGTCAAAACCGAAATGCCGGTCAAACCGAACGGGAATTCAAATAGAAAACCCAAGTCGGTCAAACCGAAATGCCGGTCAAACCGAACGGGAATTCTAAATGAAAACCCAAGTCGGTAAAGCCGAAATGCCGGTCAAACCGAACGAGAATTTTAAATGAAAACCCAAATCGGTCAAACCGAAATGCCGGTCAAACCGAACGGGAATTCTACATGAAAACCCAAATCGGTAAAGCCGTAATGCCGGTCAAACCGAACATAAGTCATGACATGTATTGAGAAGAAAGACTGGAATGCCCTCTCATTTGTTGTACTTCCATGTACTCAGATCGACATGAAATGAAATTCAAGTTCGATTGATGTGTTATGTTACTCCAAAAGTGACATCAAATCCCCATGGACTCCAAAAGATGGAATAAACTAAATAAATTATTTAAATAATTTCCAAACTTAATCAAATAATTAAATTTGATTAAATCAAATCAAATAATTACTTATTTATTAACCAAAATGCCATCATAATCGAATCAAATTCATGTCATGAAATCATACATAAAAAATGACTACAAATGGTTACAAAACATGTTAAGTTTAAATACGACTTAACCAAAAAAAATTAAATCAACCCAAATAGATAATGCTACTTAATTAAATAAGTATGTATAACTAAATTCAAATCAAATAAATGATCAAAACATTAATAAAATGTTAACATAATCCAACCAAAATTATGTCATTAAATAATGCATTAAAAATGTCAACCAATGACTACAAAAACAAGTTATGTTGGATTAAAATCAACCATGAAAAATTAGAGTGATCAATATTATTAAGAACAAACTTTAATAATAATAGTAAATTCACTCAAATCAAGCAAAAATGCTAACAAACACATAAAAAATGGAAATTAATTCCTACAAACAAATAAAAAAAAGAGATCAACTCAAAATTGTCTAAGTCAACAAATGACCAAAGACATAAACAAAACAAATCAAATCAAATCTTAAATCAAGAAGAAAATCAATGAACCCAAACTTAAAAGTTTGAATTAAGTTCAACCAAATTTCATTTCATAAGGCCATGAGGATATGTCTTCCAGCTTTCTTTATGTGGATGAATGACTTCCGATCAATATGTTGCTGTGACGGTCAATCAAGGGTATTCGAGTGTTCGCTCGATGTAATTAACACCGGAATATCGCAAGTCCGGTGGAGAGAGGTCAAAATTTATTTTCAAAGAACTCAGATAACCTCATAAATTAAATTGTGGTTCAGATCATCTAAGTAGTGGATGATACCCATATCGACGCTTAGCAAATCTGTGGAACCATCGGTGTTCCTATAAAGTAATACCACATCAAATTAGCTAATACTCCTATGAATACCACATATTTTCATAGTAGTCAATGCTAGTCCAAAAGAAGGAAAAGAATTTCAAAAAAGGAATTCTAATCTCCAACAATAATTTCTTTTCCTCTTTAAAAAGAGAGGATGAGGAAATTCGCGGTTCCAACATGGGGTAAATCCTCTTTTTGAGGCCTGGCCAAACCTGCCCATATGTCCTTGATCAGCCCACAAAATAGCCCCCAATACCCTTATGACTGACAGATGCTCAGAAACTCCCTTGATCAGTGCACAAAACAGCCCCCGATACTCCTATGACCATAGATCGCGGAATCGGCTGATTCCTGGATTATATCGGCCATTGCCTATCCGATTCTTGCCCGAAGGATCGATCCGAACAAAAGTTCTGGCAGAATCAGTCGGAATTGGATCGGCTGAATCGGTCGGGATCGAAATCAGAATCGGAATCGGAATCGGATTGTTTTTTTTTGCTATTCCAGTTAGATCGACCAAAATCGGTCCGAATCGGCCATAATCGGTCTAGAATCGGATCGGAATCGGAATCAGATCATTTTTTTTTGCTTTTTTTTGCTTACCGATTCTGGATCGATTTTCTTCAGTTGGATTGGTCGGAATCGATCCGATCCGATCCGATCTGATCCGGATCGGATCGGTACCCACCGATCTCGATTCCGATTCCAATCCCGCGATCCTTGCCTATGACAGATACCCTGAAGCCTCCTTGAGCAGTTCCAAATCTGACCTGATACCCTGTTCGGACCTATGCAGATACCTCTATATCAATTCTAACCAGTCCCTGTATAACCCCTTGTACAGTTTCAAACCATGGTCTGATTCCTGTTTCAAACACATCCCAATGACCTCGCTGCATAGTCCTTAATCCAATCCCAAACCAGCATTCTTTAAACAGACCCAAATTAGATCCTAAACCAGTCCTTAAATCATACCCTGAAATTGATCCCTAAACAGATCCTAAACCAGTCTCGGACCCTAAACTAACCCAATCAGACTCTTGTTCGATCCCTAAACAGATTACAAATCAGCCCCTGGGCAAGTATCAAACTTGCTAGCTGAAACCCACCATAACCTGAGTACCTTGTCTTAAACCTACTTAGACATCTCAAATCAGCTCCTGAACTAGTGCTAAAACTTGCTGGTTGAAATCCACTATAATCCGAGCAATCCATACCTAAAAATGCACCCTGTTCCCTAACCGGGTCATGAATCTAGGCTTGATCAGACCCTTGTCCGGGGAATTCAGCACATTCAAAAGAAGAGGAGGAAAGGCATCACACAAGATGTGACAGCAACGCAGGCATAGGGCCATTGCCAAGCTGTGGGCAGCAAAACAGTAGCCGTCCCATCGGGCCTAAAACAGATGACAATTGGCTCAAGAGGCCATTAAAAACCAATAAAATCAACAACTAATCCAATTGAGAATGATACTAGGGCCTAATGACACGCTCTATGTCTCAATCAAATTTAAATAATAATTCACAGACTAATCAAACAAACGAGGCTAATTGGGGGACTGACCTTGTGCACATCCTACGCTTTGGCATAAGGATGACATACAAACTAGTTGGAGGGTTGGCCCTAGGCATGCCCCTATGTCCTATAAGGATGACATCCTTGGGTCAATCCCATAAAAGGAGAAAGACCCCAATGCCATATCATTCTACCCCCCGATGCCATGGAGCTCCAACTCTGTAGGTCAAGGGGAGGATTATACTCATTATGCTATGGGATGGCTATGCATATACGTATGCATGCATGCTAAACCATGAGCTAGTGAGGTTTATACCGATTATGCTATTGGGAGGCTATATATATGTGTATGCACACATGCCAAATCACAAGCTAACGAGGATTATACACAATGGGAAGAGTCCCTAATGCCTATGAAAGGCTAAAGGACACTCCATCCTAAATCAATCAATGTGATGAGTTTCCTAATGTCTATCAAAGGCTTAAGGGGACTTAAACCTAATTCATTCATTTCATTGGATTATGGCTTTTCATGCCTTCCACATGCATTTTGTATTCAATATCACTCAAGGAAGGAAAATTCCGAAATTTGTGCATTCTGGACGTGTGATTGGGAGCTTTCACCGAGCCCCATGGACTTAAAGGAGTGAAAGAAAAAAAGAGAAGAGATAAAATATAATAATTAAATAAAATCTGAAAATACCAAAAATTTGGTCAAACTAGTCAAACAAAAAAAATTCCAACTCAAAGAATAATTTTCAGATAATTAAAAAAATGAATTTTCTAAGCCAAAAACCCAATTAATGGACAAATAACTTAAATAAACCTAAACAACCATAAAATATACAACTAAAACTGAAAATATTCCAAACAGCTCAAAGATTGTCCAAAAAGACCAAAATAAATGAAAAAAAATCCAGAACAAAAAAAAGTCTAAAAGGTAAAATCCACCCATTTTTATAACTTAAAACAAGTTAACCAAAACCAAGGGGAAGAAAACAACAAATAAAAGAAAAGTGAAAATCTGCAACAGTTTAAAAAATCAAGTATTTTCCTTTCTTTTGCATGCCAAGGCAAGATACTTGATTCAAATTTAAGGGGAAGAAAACAACATAAAAGAAAAGTGAACATCTGCAACAGTTTAAAAACTCAAATATTTTTCTTTCTTTTGCATGCCAAGGCAAGATACTTGATTCAAATTTCATAGCTCCCTTGATGGGGCTGTAAGATGACCTCTAAGCCCATATTTGTCTCATTTTGTGCCCTTCAAGTAGCTCAATAGCTGACCCATGAGGGAGTTACGAATTTTACTAATTTATAGCTTATAAATGTCTCAAAATTGACCCGAATTGAGCTCCAAAAATTGTCTATGATTTGGCTTTAAAAATGGGTCTTAGTGGGTCCTCAAAAATATTATTTTTAGCACATATTCTCTAATGTTTTGACTGAGTAAAATTTAGCATATATGAAGTTTGCTATTTCCTTTTCTTCAAGTCTGGAATTTTGTTCGAAGTGAAATTGAACTTCAGGTTTGTTTGGCTCCTTTTGTGTAAAATTTTGGTGTCAATAGTTTTTTACACATGAATTGCAATGACAGTTAATCAATGGTGTTCGAATAGTTGTTCAATATAATTAACACCAGAACTTCACAGGTATAATGGGGAGTTGTCAAAAAGGAATTTTCAAAAACTCAAATAAACCCCTCAACATATAAAAAATGTGTTTTAGGTGGTCCAAGTGATTGGGTATTCCTTATGTCTAACACTTGGAAGATCTGTAGAACCTACTTTGTAATTAACTTATACTCTTACGAGATACCATCTATTTTCATTGTTGTCAAAAACTAAAAAAAATCTTTTTAAAAAAGGAAATCAAAATAAATTTTATTTTATATCTTTAAATTTTTGAGGTCACATTAGATGATAATGTTGGAAATCAAAACGTCTATCAATAACATCCCAAATTGAATAGCATATTTTTCCCACTTCCCATACAAGACCTTAATGTCTTCATTATCACATTCTATTGCTTCATAAATATACTTCATTGTTGGTTTTTCCCCATCAATTAGACGCAAGACAATTACAAGAGACTTGAAAGTTTTAGACCTTAACTTATTCCTTTCCAAAAAGTAGTCTTCAAAATGCTTTCATATGGCTTCTTGCTTTCATTTTGTTTGCCCATCTATTGCTGCTAGCTTTTAACTTCTCCGAAGAAAATATTCTCAATTCTTCTTTACAATTTTGTAAGCTCTCCAATTCAGGAAGTTAGTTGCAAATTGTGTAACAGTTGCTCTTATAAGATTTCTAAGATTTCTATCGATCGTGACTTTTCTTTGCAAGCACTTTGTATGTCCATGAATAATAATAACATATTTTGCATGTCTAATTATAGTCTTGAATGGGGACATTTTGAAATATTATCTAACATCAAATTAAGACATTGGGTAGCGCATGGTGTTTAAAGCAAATAAGCATGCATAGACATCAATAATCTCTCTGCAACCACATTACTTTATTATCAGTAACAATTTGTATTATATTTTGTGAACTAACTTCCAACGTAACTTCATCTAACAAATCAACTAACAACCTTATATTTAAGATGCATTCACGTATTCAAGGAACACTATACATGTAGGAGTGTTTAGCAGAAAATTTATTAATGTTCTCCCTTTTTTATTCGTCTAGATATTCAACATAATATTACAACCAAACTTGACCCAACTTGTTTTTTTCTTTACTAATTATTGAGTTGTTTCAATCTCTTTTATTAATATGGTCTCGAATTTTGTGATAATTCAGATCCTTTAATTCTGGGCCAAATTCCCATTGCTTATAACATTGTTTAAAAACTTTTCAAACACATTAATAAAAATAATACCTGCATGGCACATTTATCTAGCTATATATTGGATGACTCACTTTCTTCTTTTAATTATTTTTTTTATCTTTTACACTTTTGCTCTAAGACTCATTAAGATTTGGTGTACAAAATCTATTCATAGGATCTCTCAACTGTGGAGGCATAAAAGCTGGATCACTGACATTGCATTAAATTCTTCTGTATTTCTCTCTTTTCAATTTCTTACTTGTTTGACTTGTTGCATATGTTGTTAAATTTCTTTCTTCACCTCTGGTGTAGTCTTTTTACAAGCCGTGACCTTTGTAGACAATCTGATAATATGCTAGTTCAAGTGGTAAATACCACTATTGCAATATTTTTGGCAGAAAGTGCATCTAACTAAATCCCGATTCTTTGGTTCTACAACAATTTCATATTTCCATCCAATGTCTTTTGACTTTAGAACTTTTTTTGAGATTGAACGCTCTACTGAACTTGCTGGTTCGGTGTTTGATCCTATCCCCGAACTTACTCAACCATAGTTGACAAACTGTATTTCTTAACATTTCTCTCCTATCCATTATATAATCCAACTCTTAAAGATTATGGGCATATTTGCATGGAGCATCAATTATATATATAGTAATCACTTCATCATTAAATTCTAATGACAAGGCTTTACATGTGATGTTTTAGTGGTATCTAACGCTGATGGTGGCTAAAGGTTAAAATTGGGGTGTATAGATTCACAAAATATGTACATGCAGAAAATATAGTTCAACTACTAGCATGCACCAAATTATTGTATATACTTTTACGACAATGTTCCTTGTGGACATCAGCAATAACTCTAGAACTTGCACTAATGCATGATATACTTTAACTTTTAAAGATTATGGACACATTTGCGTGGAGCATTAATTCAAATTTGAAAATACAATCACGTTTCATTAAAAAAAGTCCCAATGGCAATGTGTGACGTGAACCTTTTATGGTATGTGGCAGTGATGATGACTTGTTGGTTGAAGTTGGGTTTTATTGGTGCACATAAAATAGTTTACAAATGTATTCATGCAAAACAGTCCAAGCATTTATGTTTCTTAGCTTCATGAAATTTCTTGTTTTTTTATCATGGACAGGGAATGTTTGTTCTTGGGAATCTTGCCGCTGGGAATGATTTTCACAAAGAGGCAGTGATGAATTGTCTTCTACCCAAAAATGATGATCTCTCTCCTCCTTTTATCATACATTTTTTGCAAAGTAACGACAGTTTATTACGTACAGCAGCAGTCTGGTGTATAGTCAACCTTACTTACTCAGACAGTCCAAGCTCATTGACACGCATTTCGAGGCTGCGTGATGCAGGGATAATCTCTCAACTGAAAGATATGGTCAATGATAAGTTCCTGGATGTCAAGGTCGTGATTCATCATCTTTTCCAAACTTGATTATTTTTTCGAACAGTTGATATCTCAATCAGTCCTAAGTTAAAACATATACTATTGTCTCTCATTTCTGTCAAATGTTTTCCTGTTTCACTCTAGCGTGGAATGCAATGGGTGATGATCGAAATGTTTTCAACTTGGTCCCCGTTTTCATTTCTAAGAATCCATCTATCAATTTTTCTATTCATGAAGCATGACCGGATATTTTTCTATTGAATTAATTTTCTTCTGATAATATGCATGCTTTTTCTGTAACAGTATCGGGTCCGGACAGCTCTTGGTCAGTGTACAGTTATCGAGCAAAACTCTGCTTGATGCTCTGCTTCATTTCTTCCCGAGACTGTTCATTTTTCATGTTGAGAGATTCTTGTTTTGCGGCTACTTTAAAATTTTCTCTGTGCTTGGTGCTTTCTGCGTGCTGGAGTGAAATAGGTACACTTCCTTGGAAACCTGCATGGTACACTTTTTTCATATTTTAATTTGTATTTTTCACATAATAACAATGTCCTTATTTACCTGCAGCAGTAATCTATGCGTTTCTAGTAAAAAACGTTTTATCAGAACTATTTTTGGGAATGAGTTCTATTGACCATGTTGTACATTGTAATCGTGACATGGATGCTCGCCAATGTTGTCTACGTAAGTTAGTAAAGGCGCCATTTCGTTGTTTATAACCATCATTTATTGTGATGTACATTATATTATAATAAACTTGTGACTTGTAAGGAATACTTCTTCTTCAGCCCTCATCTTTTCTCGGACTGAAGATGAACCATCTTTTTGTTTTCCTCGTATAGAAAATAATTTATTTTTACCTTTTTTTAAAAAATCAAGTTCAGTATCCCTTGAGAACATTATGTTGTACTGTGATTACTTGAGACAATTTCAGTATCCCTTGAGACAATTTGCTCAAATGTCTCACTATGAGGACAACGAAGTGTGAAATAGTTCAAATCACAATTATGTGAGAAGGTGGTCTTGGGCCCAGTTTCTTGGAAACCTCTGGCCCCCCTGGGATGAGCTTGACTGGGAACGCTTGCTCGTGATGCCCCCAGGGCCGCGAACTACAATCCACAGGTGAGGTGCAGAGTTAGAGACAACAATACCAGGTAGGAATTTTAATATTTTAATGTCATTTGGAACGTCCACAGCTAGTTCTTTTCACCGAGTTACTAGTAGAAAAGGATATTTATCCTTGGGAACTGTCAAGGATGGTTATTTTGTTTATATCCAAACTTGCCTATTAAAAAAATACTTCTTTTAGAGGCTGGGGTTAACGAATATAATTGTCTGCACGTTAATAATTCATCTGTGCAGTGTGTCCTATGACATGTCATCTGTGGTGCGCTTCAGGTTGGTTTTGTTCGAACTTGACTCTGTTGTCAAAGCCTGTGCTCAGCTCAATTCCAGTCCGCGTGATAAAATCCCAGCCACGTAAAATCTGGTAACTATGGTGTCAAAACCTGATAAATGCTCTTGATTTTGTCGTGGAAATTTTTATGCTATGACAGTTTGTAATTTTTAACGACATCGCTGGGACAAGGATTGCAGAATTGCTTGATCCGGATCGGAATCGATTCTCGAATCAGATCAACACTCACCGATATGATTTTGGACCCGAGTCTTGATCCAGGTCGTATTCTCTTTGAAATCAGCCAATTTTAGACCGATTCTGACAATGAATCACTGGAATCAGTGGCTGTGCTTGCTTGCTGATGCCATGTCTTTCCGGCCATCGGCTGATCCACATCAGATTGGAATTGGCACTCACTGATTTGGTGACTGATTCTGATTCTACCATGGTTTACAAAGTCATATCTGAAAGTATTTGGTTTGGTTCTACCCTGGTACATATAGTTTTTTAGAGGATATATACGTGGCACTTTGGTAACCATGGTATATTTCTGTAGGTGTCTTATTTTATCAACTGAGCTTTCCTGTAGCAGAAGTGAGCCTCAGCAGCTCAGCTATTCTTCTGAACTTGCTTTTTTATAGCCGTCAAAAGCTAGGTAGATTGTAAAATACTGTCACAGTCATAGCAAATAATAATAATTACGGTTGGTTAATGGTCTCTTGTTTAGATCCCATATGTACTTCCACTTCCATAGATTGTGGGTGGATTTTCTCTAAATTTTTCTGAGTTTGCTTACCGCATTTTTTAAATTTTCATGGGTGTTGATGGCAATAAACCCCGATCTGGTTGTGTCCTGGAAGATCATGTAAATGCTTCTTTGGGTAAATTGCTGAATTGTCCGGACCTAAAATACACATCATCATCATCATCTGGTAATTGTTTTCCAATGTTCCATGGAAAATTGGAGATAAGAGATGAAGCACATGGAGTAACGACTCTCTTGACTCTTTTTTTTTTCTGAGTAGGGAATAATGAAGCACATGGGTTAAAGCACCCCAGTAATCTTTTTTTTTTTGTATTTCACCCTACTAGTCAATCATTTTTTGTTAAAATTTTTTATTACCATCATTATTCTTGTCTAGCTTTAACCATTTCCATCAACCAGTACTCATCGGATGCCGCATGCTGTCATTGCCTAAGCTACGTTGCTAACACTAGGGTATATGTATAAGAGAATAAAAATATAGGCTCCTAAAAATGCTATTATGATGTTTGTGGCGATGTTTGTGAAGGATCAAAATCTTTCAATACTTTATGCTTTAAAAGTTCTAAATAAAAGCCCAAGAATATAGTGATATATCTAGACAAGCACCTTGTTTAGTATACATGTATACATTTTCTCTAATCATTATAATTTTTATAACTATTTCAAGACTGTAATCGTACCATCTCGTTTGGAGCTCAATTTGAATAATCTCATAAAGTGGAGAGCGAAATTTTCATCATTATATATTTATATGTATTGTGGATTATTTGCGTGCGATTCGTTTGTTGCCCTTTTCATGTTAGGGACCGCGGTGGTATTTTTTTAACTTAAACTGAACTTCAAAATTTTTATTTCATCTCTTAAAAGAATAAAATACATTGAATTCATATTTTTTTAAAAAATCAGAATGTTTCGTATTTTTTTAGAATTTTTCTTAATAATTTTTAATGTTTCGAAGAAAAAATAGATTCGTCGGCGCTGCGCTGTGCCCCTGGTTTGGCCATCGGGCCATAAAACAAAAAAAAGAAGAAAAAATAGATTCGAACCAATTTTGAATTGATTTTTCTTTCCGAGAATCGGTCAAATCGTACCCATTGGATCCGACTCGAATCGGTCCCTGCTGATTCCGATTCCAACTTTTGAATCCTCGATGACCCGTCAATTAATACTGGGTGCCAAACGATGTTTTATTTATTATATTGATCAACATCATACAATATTCGTGAATTGGCCAGAGATGGCCGACAATCCAGCCAGTGAGATCAGACGGGTGGCTGCTGGACAGATGCCGCACAAGGAGGCGGCATGGAGGATGACAGTGATAACTATACAGAGAGCTCTACCAGAGGCCTTTCCCGAACATGATTATGTTGCCTCTCCGATTATAATCTAGCTCAATGTAACATATAATCTCCAACATCGTTGCACCTTACACGAGAAAATACGTCCCGTGGGTCCTATATATCTTGCTTCGTCATCGTTTTCTTCCCCCATATCGCAGACCAAAACCAATTGTGAGCTCTTAACCTTTGATACTCTCGCCACTCTACAGCAAATGAGCTTTCTTGGTGGCTTGCGGAACTACTTCATCTGAATGATATGCGGTGACCTGGCGCTAAGCATCCAGTGCGACAGCAGCGGCTCCTACGTCGGTCATCATCTGATGTTGGCTTACTTGGCGGTGGCGGAAAGCGATGTCATTGGAAGGGAGCGCTACAATTTCACGCAGGTCAGGTCAGATGTTCACTTTTTGGTGCATAGATCATAGGCGATTTTAGGCGCTGCTGATTCATTCTACTTTGCTTACCTTTGTGCCTTCTTCTCCTCGTCGTTTCGACTTCTGTAATTCGGATGATTACCGAGGAAGAGGCATGTAGCAGCGGCGGAATCGGGATTTTCATCCGGTAGGACAGAGGAAGAGAAAGGAGGAGAAAATGTCCGCCAAGTTGATGTGTTGGGCGAGCGCACACCTCATCTAGAGGTTGCCGGTGGTGGCTTTGCCGGAGAAGTGTGAGAAAGGCAAGGTCATGCCCGCCATTAAAATGCCGGATCCCGTCGGATTTTCGTCGGACCGATCTGCTCCCATCCTGGATCGTGCGAACATCATTTGGTTTTGTTCTTTTTGTATATTTTTACAATAGATATTTGTTCCGAGAGCAGGGCGGAAGAGAGGTATGGCTGATAGGAGGAGAGGGTAGGCTGGTGGCACCGAGAACCGAAGAGTCTTTTGAGGAAATGACCCTGGCGTTGAGGGTAAACAAGGACCCGGTGCTAAGGGTGCCCCGTGGAGGGAGAAAGGGAGAAGATTTTGGAAAGAGAAAGGTAGAAGAGGAAAGCGAATTCCGGTATGTTGGTTTCGTTCATTAATTGTCGTGTGACTCTGATGATAACCGAGTGGGTCAACGAGAGATCAGCTCGTGGAGTCTTGCCTTATTACCTTGCTTGATCTGCCATTGACGCACATTTGGTTGCTTTTTGCCCCGTGAATCAAGAAGTCGCTTGGCATCTTTGGTTTCTCCCAAGTCTGAAATCCACACGTCTTGCGTATTTCTTTCCCAGTCAAATTTAAAGCAATTTTAGCTTCACATATTATTAGAAGCCCTACACACACTGATCTTAAAGTTGAAACCAAATATTTCTAGCTGTATGTTCTTTGTTAGTTTTGGCTTTTTCAATAACAAATTAGGCAGGATGTGTATTTTCCAATATCAACTTCCTCCGCTAACAGCAGATGTTGCTGACTTGTGGTCTTCAGCCGGAGAGGGCTTTGAGAAAATTTAAAGGTGCCTGCTGCCGATTTTATCCGTTCGGCGAGGTCAAGACGTTACCACAGTTTGTTGTGGAGTAGGAATGCTGTAACAGTGGATAAAAGCTTGAACATTAATGGGGTGTCTGGTCGCATGATAATGGATATTTTTATTTTAATTTTTAAAAATTATAAGAAATATTGATGATGGGGAAACTGGGTTGCTATCACCAGCGAGATCTGCAACAAAATGAACGAGAAATGAATGACTAAAATACAAGTCTGGGGAGCTCCAATATACAATATTTAGAATAAGCATGTAAAAGAAATGATCATTTCTGTGTTCATGTCAATTTAGTTTAGAAACTCAACTTGGCTGATGACAAGGATTAAAATACTTGCATATTGTGTAGGTTGATGCGTATACCTTTAACATGCTATATGGTTTGTCGATTTTTTTTCTTTTTTACTCTTTCACCCCCTCCCCAAATAATAATAATAATAACACTCCCAACACTCCATGTATGCCAGTCCAATAATCATTCTTTATTTTCTATTTTATTTGTAAGAGGGATTATTTAAATATTTATAAAAATATAAAATTGATGCAATTGAAGAAAGAAAATGTATATATTTATCCTTAAGAAAATTTGGGATTAAGGTTAGAGTACAGTTGGGTATTCAATTCACCTTAAAATTTTCACTGCAACACAGATCTGACAAGATGGTATGCCTAACAAGGCATATTGTGAATTTTGAGAACATTCAAATGCCTCAACTGAGGCAAATATATATATATATATATAAAGCATGTTCTACCACTTGATTACAGAAACATACAGGATTATCTTCTATTGCAGACCACAAAATCCTCAACCCCTCTTTCTGCTTTACCCTCTAGGGAACGATCACTTGGAGAAATTTGCGACTGAAATCTCATCTGAAGTACACGGTGATGGCATCGTCATATGTATTAAAAAAGAAATCAAATAGGAAGAATCTGCTATCCAAGATGTACAATCAATTTGACTCATTTTCCCTCGTTTCATGTCTTCAAGGATCCATCTTTTGTCAGCTTCAGGCTCAGACCGTGGAACCTTTCCCTTGAGTACTGTCTTGACGCCTTCCTCCAGTCGGTGCCTGCCTTCATCATTGATATGAACTCACTGTAGCTTATGCGTCTATCCTGTAAGTAAAAGGCAACAAACTTCAGCAAAAAGCACATAATTCATTTGAAATCAGAGAGAATGGAGGTAGAAAGGATGGTGGACCTTGTCTGTATCTACTTCATCGATGATTGCATTGATCACTTCCTGATAATTCGACCCCAAATCACCACCCAAGGATTCCCTGAGGTCTTCAATCTCTATGTACCCACTCTGGTTGCAATCAAAATATGCAAAAGCTTTCTGCAAGTGTTCGTCATTCCCCATCCTACTAAGATGAACGCTAACGGCGACGAACTCCCCATAATCCAAAGTCCCATTCCCATCAACATCAGCCTGTCAATGCAGGGTAACCACCAAGTTAGCTTTAAATGTATAGAGTAATAGGCTGAAGATCTGTTTGCAGATGTTTGGTACACTCAGGGACAGCACATTTAACTGCACCAATGTTTTGACCCTACTTTGTAGGGACCTTCTACAGAATACATAGCATTACTTGTTTTTTTTCATGATACTACCTGTTGGTCAACAATGAAGAATGAGAAATGAACATCAGGAATTTTGCTAAAGTTGGGTATTCAGAGGAGGTTAAATCCTGAAAGAAAGACCCTATTTTGGTCCCCAGTATGGTGAAAAAGTGTAAATCTGGTAATGGCTGATGCTTATTCAATGTCCCTACTAAAAAAGAAAGGCCTCTGACTTAGTAACTTTGCATTACTTGCAGGAACCTGGCAAACTAGAGGTGAGCAGCTTCAAATGAGGCATTTCCAGAGGAATTTCAAGAAACATCAAATGTGGACTGAAAGCTGAATAGTTAGAAATATATAAAAATAAAAGTGTATCCTCATTGAGATTGGATGCTCACAGCTTCCATTAATATCTGAAGATCATCATCTGGAATCGGTTGCCCAAGCTTATGAACTCCGATCTTCAATTCCTCCAGTGTTATTCTTCCATTGTTGTCTATGTCCATCATTTGGAACATCTCTTTCATCCCTGCAACTTCCTCAACGGATAGATGCTCAGCCACAATCTGCACAGCGAAGTTTCATCTTCTCATTTTCTGCTTATCTATAATAGAATAACTAAGAGACTACATAATGCATTTATCTATTCTCAATGGTTACACAAGATAGTTCATGTTTCCAAATCAAAACTAGAGGCAAACAAACTTTACCGTGAGAGCCTTCTTTTTGAGCTTGTTCATTACACAGAACTGTTTCAATCTTGCTCGAACAGTTTCACCCAGAGGAACATTAGGAGCCTTGTGGGCATTCTGGATCCATGGATGACCTGCGGCCATTAAATGCCTGGTTAAAACCAGCAATCACATTTTGGTGTCACCAACATATTGACCACAGTAAGTAAACACACCAGGCCTCGTGGAACAGTCATAAATATGATGGCAAAGAGATGTTGTTCATGCAATTCAAGTATTCCTGCACTTGCAGACAGATATGAACTAGGAGACCTGTGTGCACCATGAGTATGTTCACTTAAGGGTGCAAGCCAAACAGCTTGGATCAAAACTTTTATGCATAGGGCTTGTTAGTTTGAGATCATAGAAGATCTTTAAAATGCTCACTTTGTTTCACTTTGTTGCGCTTTTCAGGATTAAAGCTCACTAATTCATATCTACAAAAGGTAAGAAACCTCTAATACGTTTGTTTGGGACTATATAGCATTTTACATTAGTAAAAAGTCTACTCCCATGATTCTAAACAAATGCAGTCTTGGAACTGGAGGGAACATGAATTCACATCATTACAGGGTGGTTGCTTGATAGACTCCAGCCAAAAGAAAGGTTCTTCCCATTTTCCCATCTACTTCTGTATGCATGCAGATACTTGCATGAAAATTGCGAGTGTGTGATCAGCCAGAAGCTGCCAAGCTCCAGATTGGAATTCAGACTCAGGAAGTTACCAAGTACTTCTTGGGCTGTCAAACGCTTTGAAGGATCGGGCTCAAGCATCCGCTTGACTAGATCCTTTGCATTATCTGAAACCTTGGGCCAAGGATCTCTTCTGAAATTGATGACAGACCGAATGATCGCCTGGGCAACTCCTTCTTCAGTTTCTGAAAATTGATCAGCATAGGGGCATGCTTCAGAAGACAGATTTATAGGTAGCATATGCATATAAACGTGTAACCTAGTTTCAGTGAGAAATGGTGGCAAGCAAGTTAGGGTTGATGCCCATTCACGTTGGTGTCTTCTGGAGGGGTGAAACTGACCTGCCCAGAAGGGTGGGGTGCCGCAGAGTAGAATGTAAAGGATCACCCCTGCGCTCCATACATCAATTTCGGGACCATAATTTCTCTTCATAACTTCCGGAGCCATGTAGTAAGGGCTGCCCACGATTTCACTGAAGTTCTCGCCTGTAGGAGGAGGAAAATATTCATCAAATAGTTTAACAGACTGTTTGGTAACAGCATTAAAGACCTCTATCAATGTTTAATCTTGAATTGGTATTGATATAAATCATCCCAAGGTGTTTGGCAATTAACATCAATGTTGAATTTGTAGTACAAACAAGGCATGAATTGAAATAGAGGTGCCCACTTGTATCAATTTCGATATTGATACCCTATCCTCCAAAATATCATCATCAAAATTGATATGTCATCAATTTTAGTACTCTAACAAAACAGGCCATAAGACATTTGTGCTCTGTTCATCAACCTCTGATCAAATGCAGGTCATCCAAATGAGACACTTTTTTTAGCAGCGTTCACGATCAAGAGAATTCAGCGCAGAGGAAGATTCAAGAGAGGATACCAGGCTTGAAGAACACAGACAATCCGAAGTCGATGGCCTTGAGCGGTGATGATTCCTTCTCATCAGCAAACAGGAAGTTTTCAGGCTTGAGATCACGGTGAATCACTCCATGCTTGTGGCACATCTGCGGGGTGAGATGCAGAAATCTCTGCTATTTTCAAGGTTCATGCGCAGGTAGTTCATGGAGAGAGGGGATCTCGGTAAGAAGATGAAGCAACCAGACCTGCACGACCTCCACGATGGTCCGGGTGACGGCGGCGGCCTCCCGCTCAGTGTAGTGCCCCCTCGCCACGATTCGGTCGAACAGCTCGCCGCCCTCGCAGAGCTCCATCACCAGGTGCACGGCGCCGTCGTCCTCGTAGGTGTCCCTGAGGCTCACCACGTTGGGGTGGCTGGGCAGACGCCTCATGATGTCCACTTCCCGCCGTACGTCGTCGACGTCGACGGCCGTCCGAAGCTTCCTCTTGGAGATGGACTTGCAGGCGAAGCTCCCGCCGGTGGCGCGGTCCGTGCACTGGTAGGTGACGCCGAATTCGCCCCGCCCGAGCTCCCGCCCGAGCTCGTAGCGGCTCCCTATGGCCTTCCCGGCCGGTTCCTTCAGCACGGTCAGCTTGCCACCGGGGGAGCGGCCCCCCGCGGGGCCTAAAGCAAAGGGGTTCTGTCTCTTCTCCCTCCCCGTCTTCGGCTTCTTCCTCGCGACGCTGCCGGGGGAGACGCAGCAGCAGTTCCCCATGGAGAAATCGGTCAAGTTCCGGTCTCGGACAAGCCCAGACGCCGATCCCGATTCCGGGAGCTTCTCGCCGGAGCAAAGACGAGGACTTGGGACGGAAACGAGAAGAAGAAGACGACGAAGCTCGGCAGCTCCAACGCCGTCAGGATTTGAGCGAAGCTCGGCAGCTCCAACGGCGTCAGGACTTGAGCTTGCTTCCCGGGAAAGGTGGCGCCTTGGAGGAGCGAGGAACACGGAGGGGAGTAACCCGGCGGCGAAGCAGCTCAGACGTGGCTTCTATGGAAGGAAGAAGCGGAGAAGGCGAACGGGGTTATGAAGGTCGCGCGGAAGAAGATGATACCGGGGGGAAGAAACAAAACCGTCTTGATGTGGGAGCGCAGGTTGAAATTCTGAAGCCCGCCATCAGTGGCAGGAAGAACAGGGGAGGGATGGTCAAAGGTTTCTTCTGCTTGGAGACGAAGGGACTCGATTCATGTCGTGGGTGTTCCATTTTCTTCGTGTTTGAAACGTTGGTTTCGAGAAATAAAAAGAAATGGGGGGGTGGACTTCCATCCTTCTAGACGCCCTCGCGTACTGATTAACGAAAAAATGACATCTTTTTTTCTTCAATCACAGTGGGTAAGTAATAGGTTCTTCGAGACGAAGGGACCCGTGGGTGTTCATATTCCACATGTTCGAAGAACGTTAGTTGTGAGAAAGAAAAAAATGGGGGTAGTGACCAAATAAAAAAAAAGTATTTTATTATTTAAAATCATATAAATAATAAAAGGTATTAAAATTTTTATTTATTTATTTTACTTAAAAAATTATTTAAATGATTGAAACATTTTGAACTATTTTTTTCATCAATACATATAATAAGTTATAAGATTGATAATAAAAAATAAAAAATGACGAAGGGATCCTGGTCGGGGTCGGTCGGCCCAAAAAGTGACCAGGTCGGATGACCCGGCCGACCGGGTCGCCGACCCGGCGAACCATGCTAATTTGTATACCTATAATAAGTATTCCATTAGAGGGGGCGAGCGAGGGGAACTTCCACATAATTTTCTCATTAATCTCAGGGTGTTTTTGGTCCAACCAGATTTTCAAAGTTTGGCGGATGAAGTTGTTGAGTAGGCGTCTTGATTACTCTTCAAGAAATGAGTACGCGCCTTGACCCCCCCCCCCTCTCTCTCTCTGTATATATATATATATATATATATATATATATATATCTGTATAAGTGTGTATGTATATATAATAGTCCAAGATGTTTTCATCAATCTAGAAAAAGTTTCATACTGGATAATCTAGATGTATACGAAGACATTTTTTTCCACAGTTATACGTCCACAAATTAGTTGACATCGCATGTATGTCCTGCATATATATATATATGATTTTTTATACGTTTAAAATTCTTGAAAAATGCTACTCCCGCAGTAGTTTCCTTTGATTGATACAACTTAATCTTAAAATGACCCGAGAAATTCTTTTCTGGCTGCGCACGACGTGCAGTTGAAACGAACAATCGGCCGGTTTGTTTGACTTTTTTTTAGTCAGAGCAAATTAAATTAAATAGGTCCCTCGAATCAAATCAAATTAAATAGAACCGGTTCACTTTAATTCGATTTTAACTATATTTTATCAACTCATGATATTCGTGAACATATATAATTTCGTTAAGGTTTTTTTTACAAACTGATCCCTACAATCTATCTTGATGTTAAAAATATCTTTGTATGTTTGAAACTCGTTTTAAAACTCTGAAAATTACAATTTATTTCTATTACGGTATATACAGTTTAACTTCTTTGATGTTTAGTATTACTTTTAACATTAAACTATTTTAATATTCTTCCTCCGCCATAGCTGCCTGCTTGCACAGCTGCTGCCATCGCTACCTGGCTACCATCCAGCTGGTTCACCTATGAAAAGGCTGTCAATTTTTAGTGGTCAAAGACTATTAGTTGCAAGTCCAACTGACTATTGAAGTAAAGAATCCTTCAACCAATGTAGACCTCTTTTGCAGTCTGAATTGTCTAGAGTTCTTTTTTACCTGTATAATCTGCCATTTAATCTCAGGTGGATAATCAAATTACTTCAGGAGACATTACATTTTTACACATCACTTCTTATTTAACAGAGATCAACCCACAAAATACAACCAAACAGTTTCGACTCACAAACACCTCATAGAGGTGTACTGGCAAAGAACCATATTCATCTTCCAGATACCACATAACATGCTCTATGACTACCATACACGCATCTCTTCAATATTAACAAAATAATGCCAAGAGAAAACATGGGTGAACAAAGGTCAAAATAAGTTCGGTCTATGTTAGGTTGAGTACTTGCATGAGCACTTTGGGTCCTTCGGACATCAGCTGGAAAAAAAATATATGACAAATCTGCGGGATGTGTTCTTGATTCTTGAAAATTAGGTTCAAGGTTTTTTTGAAAAAAAAAAAAACATAACGCCATGGGAAACCATGTGTTTGTAGCATTGTTCACAAATGTGTCCAACAATATTACGACAAGGACATCTAATTCTCATCAACTTCCGACATTGGCCCATGCAACGCCCAATCATGTTACACAGAAGGAGCACTAAACTCCATTTTCTGGGAGAAATCATTTTCATGCCCCCAGCTATTGGAAACACAGCAGAAACCTCATGGGATAGACTAGAATGCAACATACGGTTACTCTTCTTGGAGTATTAATGAGTAAGCTTTATTAATAATAGGCCTTGTATCCATGAGAAGAATTTTAGTATGAATAATAGACAATAAATCAATTAACCCAATAAAGAACTAAATTAGTTGCCTTTGGGGTGAAGAAGCACTACAAATCAGATTGACATGGTTTGTCCCAATAGCCTTTCAAGATGTTGAAATATTTGGCAACAAAAACATTGATTTTTTTGTTGATACCCTTTAATCACATGTTCTAAACCATAAATTCTTGGTCCATCAGAGGAAGAGAATCTTTCTTTCAAATCATTCCATACAACTGACGGTTTAAGCGAGTTGTTATTTATTTTAGTTCGAGCTCTGCTCTATGCTTGACGACCAGCTGTGACCAGTATTTGAGCTCAACTCATCGGATTGAACTCAAATAGGAGCTCAATTTAAACTTCAATGATTTGACTTTATTTATAAACTCGAACTAAACTCTTTTATGAAGTTCAAACTCAAACTGCATATAAACTCGTTTACAAAACTCAAATATAAACTCGTTTACGAAATCAAACTAGAGTTTAAGTTCATACTAAGCTCATTGTATATAATTTCTAAGTGCCTTTAATTTATTTTTAAATATTTAACTGAATAATTAATTGAGTAATCGAGCAAACTACTGATGAGCTTCATCTAGTCGAGCATGGGTCTACTCAAGCTCGGCTCTTTTCAAATTTGCTCATGTAAGGTAATAAACAAGTTGAATTGGGCTTCTATTGAGCTGGATCTCAAGTTGCTTAGCAAGTGTATCGGGTCATTTACATCCCTACATGCAATTATAACAGAATGAGCATGCAACATCGATGAAACAATATCCCAACGTATAGAATTCAAAAGCCATGAAAGCACCATGTTACTTACCCTTTCCCAAGCACCACAAAGAGGATCTTCGACAAGTGGTTCTGAAATTGTACCAACAATAAAGCCTAGCTTCTGTTTTGCAGATACGGCATCAAACATTGAATACTGAGATGTAACGTAGTTGCCACCAATTAAAGGGGTTGATGCAAGGATAGATAGCACCTGGATCATATGAGGAATGCAACTCAAACAGATACTCCATATCATCTAAGAGTGCTTCATTAATTGCTTCAGCAGTTGCTACTCATTTGTTGAACAATGCAGAAGAATGCAAGAGTATATCCATAGTTGTCAAGGCGACAAGGTGCCCAAGGCGTTGAAGGGTACCGATTCTGCTTAGGCGACAAGGCGGCCGCTTAGGCGTCGCCTAGGCGGTCAAGGCGGTATTCAAGGAAGGCTGAGTCGGGAGGTTGTTATATATAAAAAAACATAAATATAATTATATTTGTTATGTTATAATTGAACATGAGTGTTTTATCAATGTACATAAGTAAATATGATGTGTGTGAAAAAGAAGGAAGTTAAATAAATATTTATAAAATTTAAGTATATAACTCATTTATGATTATAAAATTTATATATGTGCAATGGTATAAGTGATGGTAAAATATGGTTATAATATTATTAAATGGGGGGCGCAGAGAATGATCTGATACCACAGTGAAGAAAACATGTGGGTATGTTTTGCAGAGAATGAAGATGAATGTCTGCCTCTTTTGTACCACCATAATCTATATGTCCAAGAGTTACAGTGTAGAAGCTTCAAGAACATGGTAAATAATTTTTCTTATCAGGTAAAATTTTGAGGCAGGCCCTTCTGTAGCAGACAGGTTCATGGAATCATGGGTCTCTTGGCTGATGCATTTGATCTGCAACAAGGTGACAAACTGACTTGCTCAATTTCATATTACATTATCCACTTTACACTTGCATAGTCAGATCATACTTCTAAACAATGCACATCTGTAAAAATAAAAAATTTCCTCATAATCTAAATATTTCAACTCAGGGAGGAATCACTTCACAATGTAACAACGTCACTACCTTCAAAAGAAAACACAACAGCATGCGCCTGTTGGGAATGTGAGTTCTGATGGTTGATGTCAGTTCTTTGTAAGAATTCATCTCCATATATTATTTGGATCAAGGAGTCGAAACGTCATTGTTGCTCTAGAGATGGTGCCTGCTTCACTGTGATATTGCCAGGAGTGAGAGATTTTATTGCAACAGTTGGAACAGGCTCTTCACCATCCACAGATGGTTTTATGAGCACATTGAAAATTATGTTGTTGATGACCGTGACTATAAGCAGAGCAACTGCAGCGTATGCTCCGTACGAACCAGAAATTTCTGGTTCTTCAGCTCTCATGCCCATCATTTGTTGTCTATTTGGGTCCATGTCTGAAATTTTTAGTGCAAAAATAGTAAGTAAGAATTCTAGATAGTCCCCAAGGAAAAAGAGAAATAAACTTCTACAATATGAAGATATTCATCAGGTACAAACCCAGACTAACCCACTTAGGTCGCAAATGGTTTGGATTTAGTAGTGAAATCACTTCTATCCATTTTCGATTCTGTTAAGGGTTACAACATTCTGATTATCCTGATTCCAGTTAATATGGAATCAGTATGCTCTGATTTTTTTTCTGATTCAGATTCTGTTGTCAGAATCTGAACCAAATTCCATAGTTTCCAAAGTAGATACTATATATTAATTTTTATTTAGAAGTAAGCTGATAAATCACATAAAGATTACTAAATTTTGAAATAGTCCGTTTGAAAGTTTGTCTTCACTTTCTTATCACTCCAAATATTATGTTTTTATAATTTAATTATGTTTATTTTATTAGAATAATATTTTTAGTGACATATAAAAATTATCAAAATAATAAAAATGTAAATGGAATCAAATCAAAATTATCGAATCTCAGATTATGTTTACACCCTATTGCCCACATTTGGCGATCAAAAAAATCTCTAGCATGTAGTTGAGAGGCGCAGGAAGGGTGATAAAAGAATTTCCTGAATTTCCCAACGCAATGATTGGGGCCATCTGGATTAAGGAAAGAAAACATAGGTTTTCAAGCAGGCTTTTTTCTTCAGATAGGGTGGCGCTTTGTATTATGTGACAGAAGTGAGAAACTTGTGCTTGAAATTGTTATATAGAAGAACCTTTCTAGGTCGTTCATTTTTTTATTTTGAAAAAAAAAATCACACAATCGTTGATAGACACCAGTCACCAGATAACATCTATATGAAATGTAGAAAATATTGGTAGGACTTTGCATATTCTTAATTTGAAGCCAAAAATTCCGCGAGCAGTAGGGTCACAAGCTATGTAATACCTCAGTTATTTAAATAAATAAAAAAATTTATTAGTTAATAAATATTTATTATTATTTTAATCTCTTCCTCCCCTATTTATATCCTTTTTCCCCTTCGGAACCTCCCCCGTACGCACCCTCCCGGCGCCGCTTTTTCTCCCTCTCCAAACCCTACTTTTCCCCCCTCCTTTTCCCCTCCTCGGACGCCAGCCGCCTGCAACGCCGCCAGCCGCGACCGCCGCCTCGCGGGTGACGCCGCCGCAGCCGCCGCGTGGCCCCGCCACGCCAGCCGCCTCGCCTCCCCGCCTCGGCCCCCGCGCGCCCGCCCGGCCGCCGCGACCGCCTCCCCGCCTCGGCCCCCGCGACGTCGAACGCCCCGCCTCCTCGTGCCTTGCCGGGCGCGCCCGCCCGCGCGCCGCGGTCGCCCGCCGACCGCCGCCCGCCGCCCGCCGCGGTGACGCCGTCCCCGCCACCTCATACCGCCGTCGCCACGTGCGCCCGCCGCCCGGCGCCGCCTCGCCGAGCGCAGCCGTCGCCGCCGCCGAGCGCCACGTCACGCCCGGCCGCCCGCGCGCCGCCCATCCCAACGCCGCGTCACCGTTGACCCGACCGCGCGTTGATGGCACCATGCGCCCGCTTGCGCCATCTCGCCTCCGCGCGGCCACCGCCGCTGTGCACCGCCATGCGCCAGCCCCTTCACCCTCCGCGGTATCTCTCTTCCTCTCTCCTATCGCTCTCTCTCCTATCATCTTCTATTAAACACCCTAGTTTATTATTTCCCTTCTACCGGCAGATTTTAAGAACACCTACCCGGCTCGATTTTTCGTCGCCGACGCAACCGCGGCAGTTTCGTCGTCTGATTCAATTTCCTTGGAATTCCGTGCGCCGTTCACCGTCGCCGTCAAGGTAGGCGTCTCGGCTATCCTTAGCACTCTATATATTTAAATTAAATCGTAAAAATTATGTTTAGATCATCATGATTGATAGGTTAGAAATAATGGGCTGTTTTTGATTTATTTACATGTTTAGATAGAGTTAGATTAATTTGTTTAATCTGTGCATGCTTAGATTAATTTGGTTATTCATGTATGTTAGACATCATGATAGATTGAGTATGTCTAAATTTAGCTAGTTTAGTATGTTTGCATCGCGATGAACCTTAATCATGTATATTCCGATTTGATAAAAAGCCGATGTAAGGTTTAGGCATAATGTTGTTAGAATTTAGTTTGTTTTCTTTTATGTGATAGATAGTTCTGTTTAAGCATGTAATTGTCATGGTTAGGTTGTATATTGCATGATCTTATTTATATGCATTAGTTTGTGATAGACTGTGGTATGGTATGCAAATATGTGATGCATAGAACCATGGATGTTCATCTATGTGTTTCATGTTTGATTGCCAATTAAATGTTCATGTTTACTGTCTGAGTTAATCATATGCTTGCATGGTGTGGAATGTGGTTAGTGCAGTGAGCTGCATTGTGATGGAAATGTACTTCACCAGACTATAGTTCGGTCCTGTGGGCGACGGATGAATTAGAACAATCTGGAGCATCCTTCGATCCCAGATACCGCGGTTTATCCTAAGTACTCCCCTGCCTATGGGGTACTATGAGATTTAGTTACTATATGTTACTTTCTACTATATGGTAAATCTGGTGCTAGTTTTGTGATGTGACTACATTTTTCAGATGGAGCATGGTATTTACTCAGACAGGTGTCTAGTTGTGTATTTTGGCATAGATGTTAGTGTTCTAGATGTGCTTTTGGTTTTATGTCAGGTTAGGTGTGTTATGAGCATACTTAGAGTAGTCTAATGTGCAGGTTATGTTGGTTTTAATGCATATAGAGTCTGGTTATCATATGGGGTAGTTGAATGACTTTGTAATCACTTAATTAAAGATATATAATTAGTTTATACCCTATGTATTAAATCTGATTTTTAGGCTTATTATGTATTGTATACCACTAGAATCATTATTATAGTGTGGTAGTTCGGGTGTAAGTTCTACTGAGTCTGTGGTGACTCACCTCTTCCGTTGTTAATATTTTCAGGAGTGCAGGTTTAGCACAGCAGAAGCGTAGTGGTGTTTTGGAGTCCGAGGAGCTAGTGGATTACTCATTCAATGTTGGTATTTAATTTGTTTAGATAGGTGTTTATTTGTGGTGTTAATATGTTGTAAAGTTTGAAATTATTTAATTGGATTGTGAATTTTGGTATTATTTGGCTCCAGACCGATATCCTTTCCCGTTACGTCGCCGGATTATCTTCCGCTGTGCATGTTAAAAATCCGGGTCGTGACAAGCTAAATAAAATCATCCCAATTACTGTTATTTTCAAATGAATACCCAGGTAAGAAGGCGAGGAAGAAGACTTGGCTGGCCTCTTGGGTGGGGGAGTCTCCTTCTCTGATAGGGCCTTGAGCTGCTGATCAAGCTTCTCTAGCGCTTCCCGCGCCTTGTCCCGATCAATCTCAAACTCGGACTCCCTCTCCACCGCTGCGCACCTCCTCGCCCTTCGCTGCCTTGCGGTCCTGCGGGCTCCATCGGCGTCTCCGATTTTGCGGCAGACGGAGCGGGAACGGGAAACGGAGGAGGCCGTGGCAGCCGGCGATCCTCGGTAGAAGACGGGGAGGAAGGGCGGTGAGGAGAATGGAGAAGAGAAGAGGACTGGTCGCGGGAGCGGCAGCAGCAGCATCGCCGCTTCTCTGCGAGCTACCAGACGAGATGTAAGATAGGGTCGGAACGGGGAAGAAAGATTTTCAAGTAGATTGCTCACGTTATATATTTTTTAAAATACTACATTTGCACGGATACCCCGGTACCGATAAAATTTTAAGTTTTTCTATTTACATTTTATATTTTAAAAATAATTAATTTTGATTTCGACACACAATAGTAAAAAGATATTGCAGAATGGGAGAGTCGGGGATAAATTTTTTTAATAAATTTTATGTAATTTATTAACTTACTTATAAATAAAAATTAATACATAGTACTGGTTATGGTGTTCCAATTTTTTTCGATTCCGATAAAATATTGGAAATCCAATTCCGATATTTTACTGACAATTTTATCTGACCTCCATTTAATGCTAAGAAAATCAAAATCAAATTAGATTATCAGATACCGTTGTTACTAATCATTTTTGTGGACTACAAAAAAATTTATTTCAAAAAAAGGGCTACAAAAAACGAATTACCATTTATACAAAATACAGTACCTTAAATAATATATGTGGTCTCGGTAGCAAATATGAAATAAAGTGTACCGATAAAGTCACTTGAGTGATTAATAATTATGTTAACTGATGATCTAGTTATTCATCTCGACACATCAAGTATATTTAAATTTTGAAGTGTTTTTCAATTTTACTTGTAAAAAAATAATTAACTAGAATTTTTAGGTAATTTATTGACATAATCTCTTATGATATTCTGATATTAGATGTTCTAATCTATAGTATATATTATTGTCAAAATCATCATACATGCATCACATACTTAACACCCAAATAAAGTAAGATTAATCTGTCTTTCCACCAATAGAGTGTTTGGTTATAATTAAATATTAATTATAAACTTATCTGTGATGACTATGAAATGCAAAAATAAACTCAATAAATGGAAAGGCAAATGACATGCCTTGTCACTTTAAAAAAAAAAATTGTCTCGTTAATTACCTCAGTTTATCTTTTATCTTTTATATTTTTTATGTTTACTTTATTACCATGTTACTGGTTAAATTTGACAAACACATATAGTACCAGTTTGTCAAATATTTAAAGTATTAGTAAGCTTACTGTATTATTTTTATATCAAAATCAAAACTATCTAAATAAAAAAATGGTATACAGACACCCTATAAACTATAGCTATGATAACATATGTAACCACGAAATTAATTAATCTAACATAATAATTATCGAAAATTATAAAACTGTCCCTGATCAAATATACTTAACTTTAACCTTCTTAACAATTTAACCTTAGCAAAACAACCCCACAAAAAATAATTAATTCAAACTTTTAATATATTCTTAGACTGAGATAGTATTTGTTTTGGCTTACTTTGGATTCTTATTTTTAGGTCTAACCTCTCAGCCTATGCTAAAATTAAGTACTTAATATGATTAAGATATTTATGTATTAATCGATTGGTGCCTACCTAAAGATATATTATATAAGTTACTTATATCCTCTATACAAGATTACATCTTAAAAAATATAAAGTTAAATCATACTGCTCGAATTTAAAAAGTTTATTAAGACATACAAGATATATTTATAGATTAATTGAGATATAAAGTCAACAATCTAAAACTATAAATATGTAGGATAATAACCATGTTTATCTTCAAATTAATTTTGTACCAAGCAGTCTATAATAGAATAAGAGATTAGAACTGGATGAATATTTGAGGAATATTCTTCATGCCCAATTGATTTTAATTGAAGTTACTTTTTTGTCATTTGTACATAACAATACAAGAATAAAGGCAACTCAACTTTGTGAGCTGATATAAAATCAATCATGGACTAATATCAAATCATGGGCTTCCAGATAGACCATCCTGTGATTTCGGAAGAGCTATTTGGCTGCGATGTTTTCTTTACAAAATTTTATGATAAAAAAATAACGTAAATATTAAGATGGTAAAGAAACTAATTTGGCATGTTTGATGGAAAAAAATCTATTTTAAAAGGTAGATATGGTGTGTAATAGAAAAAAGTAGGGACCAAAACAGAAGGTTCATCTCCTCTCTTTTTTTTTATCTGAGAAAGGTCATCATCTATGAAAAAAACACTTCAATCATGGTTGCTAAATGCCTACCTGGGAAAGTTTTGTTGTAGAAGTTGACTCTGTACATAAAATGTACATATTAAGTTTGGACTGATCTTTTTTATTATTCTTAGAACTTGTGAAAATGCAGAGAATTAGAACCGTCAGTAGTCGCTCAAGCTCGACTATTATTCTTAATAAAATACTTGTTAAATTTAGACCGAATTTTATTTTTAGACCCTCTAAGAATGCAAACAACAAGAATATTTTTTCTATATACAGAGTTAATGGAAATCTAAACTTGCATTATCCTAATCTTTTATATTAAGCTTAGCGTGGAAGATGGTAGAAGATGGTAATATATTATTGTAATAACCCGGTTATTTAAATAAAAAAATTAATTAATATTTATTATTATTTTAATCCTCTCCTCCCCCTATTTATTTCCCCTTTATCCTCTTCCCCCGTACCTCCCGTACGCATCCCCCGGCGCCACTCTTCTTCCCCCCCCTAAATTTTTCTCCCCCTCCTGCCTTTTTCTTCTCTCGCACGTGCGCGCCTGCGCCGGCCGCCGCGCGTCCTCCTCCACGAACCCGCCGTCGCCACGTCACCGGACCTCGTACGCGCGTCGCCGCCTCGAGTTCCGTGCGCCCGCACGCTCGCCTCGTCGCCGCCCGCCGTCCCCGCCACCTCGTACCTCGGCCGCCGCGACGTCGCCCGCCTCGGCCCCCGCGTCGTCGCCACCTCGCCCGAGCGCAGCCACCACGCGCGCACGCGCGTTGACGGCACCGCCCGCCGCCTCGCGGTTGACCGCCGCCCGCCGCCGAGTGACGCAGCCGTCTCCCGCCGCCCGTTGACCGCGGCCGCCGTCGCCATGTCACCCCCGCTGCCCCGTCGGCCACCGGCCGTGCACGCCGCGTGCGCCCACCTGCGCCGCCGCGCGCACTGCCGCCGTGCGCCGGCCGCCCTCTCCCCGCGCGGTATCTCTCTCTCTCTCTCTCCTATTATCCTCTCTCCTATCATCCTCTATCAAGCTCCCTAGTTCATGATTCTTCTTCTACCAACAGTTTTTGAAAACACCTACCCGGCTCGATTTTTCTTCGTCGACGCAACCGCGCAGTTTCGTCGCCTGATTCAATCTCCTTGGAATTCTGTGCGCCGTTCGCCGTCGCCGTTAAGGTAGGTGTCTCGGCTATTCTTAGCACTCTAATATACTTGATTAAACCGTAAGAATCATGTTTAGATCATCAGGATTAGAAGATTGTAATTAGTGGATTGTTTTGGATTTATTAGCATGATTAAATAGAGTTTAGATTAGCTTATTTAATCATACATGTTTAGATTGTTCTATGTCCATGATTATTCATCATGTTGGATAATTATTCAATTATGCATGTTAACATGTTAAGTATGTCTCTATAGTTGAACCTAGTTAGTTTAGCATTGTTGCATCGCGATAATCTTTAATATGTATATCCCGATTTGATAAAAAGCCGATGTAGGGTTTAGGCATAGTGATGGTAGAATTTAGTTTATTTTATTTTATGTGATAGGTAGTTCTGTTTAAGCATGTAATTGTCATGGTTAGGTTGTATATTGCATGATCTTATTTATATGCATCTAGTTTGTGATAGACTGTGGTATGGTGTGCAAATATGTAATGCATAGAACCATGGGTGTTCATCTATGTATTTCATGTTTGATTGCCAATTAAATGTTCATGTGTTTACTGTCTGAGTTAATTATATGCTTGCATGGTGTGGAATGTGGTTAATGCAGTGAGCTGCATTGTGATGGAAATGTACTTCACCAGACTATATTAGTGGCCCGTGGGCAGCGAAGATTAGTTGAATCTGGAGCATCCTTCAATCCCAGATACCGCGGTTCATCCTAAGTACTCCCCTGCCTAGGGGTACTATGGGATTTAGTTACTATATGTTACTTCCTACTATATGGTAAATCTGGTGCTAGTTTTGTGATGTGACTACATTTTTCAGATAGAGCATGGTATTTACTCAGACAGATGTTTAGTTGTGTATGTTGGCATAGATGTTAGTGTTCTAGATGTGTCATTGGTTTTATGTCAGGTTTGTGTGTTCTGGGCATACCCAGAGTAGTCTAATAGGTAGGTTATGTTGGTTTTAATGCATATAGAGTCTTGTTATCATTTGGGGTAGTAGTGTGACTTTGTAATCATTTAATGGAAGATATATAATTAGCTTAAATCTTATGTATTATAATCTGATTTTTAGGTTTAATGTATTTAATATCACTAGAAAACATTATTATAGTGGGGTAGTTCATGTGTAAGTCCTACTGAGTCTGTGGTGACTCACCCCTTCCGTTGTTAATATTTTCAGGAGTGCAGGTTTAGCGCAGCAGAAGCGTAGTGGTGTTTTGGAGTCCGAGGAGCTAGTGGAGTACTCATTCAATGTTGGTATTTAATTTGTTTAGATAGGTATTTGTTTATGATGTTAATATGTTGTAAAGTTTGGAATTATGAATTTGGATTGTAATTTTAGTCTTATTTGGCTCCAAACCGATATCCTTTCCCGTTACGTCGCCGGATTATCTTCCGCTGTGCATATTAAAAATCCGGGTCGTGACAATTATGGCCCGTTTGGTTAGAGTTTCAAATTTGATACTATATCAATATTGATATTGATAATTTTAAAAGTTGGAGTATCAATATCAAAATTGATACAAGTTGACACTTGTATTACATAATGTGCTTTGTTTTTACTATCAATTTCAAAATTGATACTATTAACCAAACACTTCTTAGTGATTACGAGGAATATCAATTTTAAAGTTGATAGTGATAGATGTGTCAAATAGTGTTACCAAACAGGGCCTTATGCTCTGTTTGGTTAGAGTTTCATTTTTGATACTATATCAATATTGATATTAACATTTTCAAATGTTGGAGTATCAATATCAAAAGTAATACAAGTTGACACTTGTATTACATAATATGCTTTGTTTGCACTACAAATTTTAAAATTGATACAATTAACCAAACACTTCTTAATGATTCCTATCAATATTAATTTTAAAATTGATAGTGATAGATGTGTCAAACAGTGTTACCAAACATGGCCTTAGATATCGTACGATGAACTGACAATTTTGTCGACGGAGTATCCATTATCCTGATGGATATGATGATCCATACATAACAAATCAAACCTGAAATTGTTATCCGTTGATCAAAATATAATCCACGCCGAACTCTCTCCATCTCCATATTAAATCTCCACTCTCTTCCTCTGCTTCGTCGTGGTCGTTTGGCTCGGTCTCGCCTACTCCACGGGGTGCGGATGGGGAGGGGTGTTGAAAATGAAAGGGGGGCAGTCGGGCTATATTAGGTCAAGGATCAAGGATAAAAATAGAGAAAATAACAGAGACTGATATTTCTACCGAATCACACACTAAGGAAATAGAGAAAAACTCGAAAGAAACGAAGAAGATGCTTGCGGAGGAGGCCAAGTGTGCGCGTGAGTGTATACGATGGTGTGGGAAGGACCTCTTTATCCGGGTCTTTCCACGAGGTAACTCCCAATGGTTAAGTAACCCTCCAATAAAAACTCAGATCCCTTATCAAGATTTTTGGGAACTCCTTGCATCAAGTTTGAAACAGAGCTCCTGCGCAACACTTCCCAACACAAAACATTCTATTAAAATAAGAGAAAAAAAACTCTCGAACTCCCCCCATCATTCAATTTTGTAATATCGATCTAACAAGGGGTTGCTACGTACCTTGCTGGAGTGGATTCGATCGGGGATTGAAAGCGAGAGATGAAATTTCAACGTTGTCGTAATTAATTTGTGTTATCTTGTTTACCTTGCTGGGTGTATATGTAACTAGAAGCTAATCTGTTGCTGACTTCTAATCATGCACGTACTCCTATTTTACGTGGATATTGTTTCCGGTTACAGTCTGCATTCTCTTCTGTGCTATATATGTTTCTATCGTTCAAATCATACGTCCGATTGCTCACAGTTGAATAGGAATAGCCATGTTTTGTACCACGTGGCTAACTCAACAATGAGTCAAAGAATAATCAGTAATGCTTGTATATTCGTTAATTATTCGTTATTCATGGGGTGTTTAGTCGCATAATAATTTTTTGTACACTTTCAGGATAAAAGATTATATTAAAATAAAAAGTGAACCGACTTTTGACATAAGATGATTATCATGTTTGGAGAGACGTGATAACAAAAAAAAGTAACTACTACCGTACATGAACAAACAAAGTGGGAGACCACAAGAAAAAAAGAAAGAGGTGAGACCCTCTTTTTGTTTAAGAAGAAAAATCACTTTCAAAACATAAAATTGCCATAGTTGTCAAACACCTCTTTTAACAAGTTTTCTTGCGATTTTTAAAAATTAAAATAAAAACAATGCAACCAAACACCCCCTCAACCTTAAACTATTTTCAAATATATATCATAATGTGGTTCGCTTATAAATCTATTGCCGGCAGTTAACGAATAATAAATGAATACATTTTTTATATAACATGGATACGAATAATACTTTTGTTTGACCCGTTGGCATCTCTGTCGATGAGTGCCTCTAAACCCGACCCCGTAAAATCTTAACTCGGCTCATTTATTACATCGAACAGATGAGTTTGAAAAAAAATAAAATCCAATTCACAAGATAAACTAAGCTTGAGTAGGCTTCCGTTCAACTCAATAAAGTCACGAATAACTCGAATAAATTCTCGATTGAATGTTTATTCAAAAATCGAATATTTATAGTTAAATATTATCACGTAAATAAATAAATGACATAAGTCAAGGTAAAATTTAAACTTGTCTTATGAATGAGTTTAACCGAAGGGTTTCACAACAATTTTTGATCGATCCCGAGTTTTACAATTAAGTTCGTGTCGACTTTGAATTCGAACGTAAACTAAGTTTAAGTAGAGTTATTATTCTAGGAACTCGACTCGATTAAATAACAGATTAAACGTGAAAAAATGACATAATCACAAAAAACTCAAACTCTAAGTCGAATTTGAACTCTATTTAAAATAAACGAGTCAGAGCTGGCTACCCTGACTCGTTCGCACCCCCTCTGCCCCCACAAAACGACAAATAGAGGCATCCCCGTCCCTCTGTCGCTCCACGCCGGCTGCCACGTGGTGGTCCCGTCGCCCGCCGCGTCGCCGCTTCCGGCTGTTCTTCCTTAGCCGCCGCCTGGTAAATGACTCAAAAGCCCTCGGCTGACGGCGGGGGGCCACGTTGGTACCGAAGGACCGAACAATTTGGTTTGGGTAGGAAAGAAGGGAACCGGTTCGGCCGTTTGTTTTTTCCCGGAAAGTTCAGAGCTTTCGGCTTTGTGGGAAGGCTGGGGATGCCCTGGGGAATCCCGTCTCTGTCTGGGTGTTTTAGTGGGAATCTTCGTGTGGAGTGAGGGATTTGGTCGGTTGGGTACCAAAAAAGGTTTGATTTTGATCGGTCCGAGAGCTGCTCTTGCGCTGCGAGTCGAGGATGGCAGGTCTTGATCCTTGATTATCTCTCTGCTCCCCCGGTTTCCTCCTTTTCTTCTTCGTTCTTCTCGTGAATTATCGATAGGCGGTCAAGGTGGAGAATTTTGTTGCTGGGTGGTGGACTTGACAATTCTTGCGGTCTTAGTTCTGACAGGCTTGATGGTTCTACCGGGAGCAAGTAGGGTTTCTGTGGCGATCGGTCCTCGGTTGGTTGTCTAGGACGTTGACATAGAAAGGTTTAGTCTTGCGCTTTCTCTTTGGTCGTCGCATAGGTAGTCTTGGCTTGGTACCGACACGTTTGGCTTCTGCAAAATTCAGAAAGGAGGTTCTTTTCCGTCTTTTTCCTCCTCCTTGATATGATCTCTCTACATCTTAGTGTAGTGTTCTCTTTTTTCATCTTCTCCCTTTTGTTATGATTTCAGTGGGAATTATTAGTTGACGCCGATAAGGTCGTCGTATTCCTGGCACTTTGGTCCACCTCTGTTTTCTTGCTTGTCTTCTATCCAGTATGGATGTCTTTTTCTTGCTTCTTTGTCTTGGCTTTGCATTGATCTTGTGCAATACTATTCTAGTCTTACACGCATAGTGTTGCCTTGTTTTCTATTAAAAGGAACATCGCTCCTCTCGCACCACCTTACCCGTCTTCTTTACGTAGTTAATTTGCTGTTTCTGTTGCAACTCAGGTAGCATGCAACCGCAATCAGATAGTGGAAAGCCATTAAAACCCGATGTCCGCGGAGCTCTTCCATCTCGACCCTGGTGGCGCGGTGCGGTCTCTCAAAACGTGGAAGGAACCTTAGGCAATGGAGTTGATCAATCTCAGAGAGAACATGGTCTCAATAGCTCTGATGACGTTGACAAAAGAAATTGTGATTTGCCCACGGAAGCAGGTCTATTCCGTTTCATGTCAAACCATGTTTGTGTCTTCTGCTTCCATGTGCTTAGTGAACATCTTTCTCTCGCCAGAATGAAAATTTCACAGATTAATTCCATCTCAGTAAAACGTGTCAACTAGATTGGTCATTCATGTGGTGGAAAGTAGCTTCTCTAGCCGTCTGAGATGTTACCTTTTGAAAGCTCTTGTGAAGTTATCCAAGCCCATGTGCTTGCTATTCCCTGGTGCCTGGAATAGTTAAGGGCAGGAAGAGCTGACTAGGCTCCTGTGTAAGTTCAGGCTGTCATTTTCATGTACATCTTCATCTCATAAGCTAGGTTCAGCCTCAACATTAGTGACTTAACATAAGCTAAGTTCATCCTCAACATTAGCGTGACGCAATGGTTGGGTTGGAACATATGGGCAATGAACCATGCTTATCCTGTAGCTAGAGGAGTAAGCAGAATTTGAGATTCCAAAATTCCTTGATTAAAATTAATGGATTCCTACTAACACATTAATATATCCTACAAGCTATTAGATTGGAATCGTTTCCATTTCTTCTGATCTTGATAAAGTCTTGATATATGCTTATAAAATAATATTATAATAAATTAAAATAAGTAAATTATAAAAATATGCATGTAAATTGATAAGATAGGTAAAGGTAAAAGTAAAATTAAAAGTTCAAAGTGTTTAAATAAAATTTTAGTAATTATATGTTATTTTTTTGCATATTTCTAAATAAAATTGAATTCGGTTCCAATTCCGATTCCAACATAATTGAAATGGAATCGGAACTTAGAGATTCTCATTTAATCAGAATGCCTTAACCCTTTGTAGGAGTAGGAAACATGTACTTTCACAACTGACTCCGACATGTTCATAGTGTGTTGTAAAGTTAGTGGTAGTTGTTTTTTTTATGGTCACGTCTCTCAGCCTTCTACCATCTCCACTTAAGGAGTGAACGTTGAATTTTGGTGGACCCCGAAATGTTGCTTGGTAGAGAGGCAACTGAAAAAAATACATGATCTGCACATGCTGTAGCTGGCAAGGAAGGCAGGATTGGAACAGACGTTAGATCAACCAGGGCCGATGTGACCCAGATTAGATCTGATTGGCAGATATAGGGAGAGTTGTGTGTTAGCCTGAATGTAGACGACTCTGTTTTGACTGGGCCCTGACATGGACCAATTCAGCCCACGTTGGGCTATATTTGGCTGATTCTGGCTGATTCCTACTGTGATGGCCAGTTCAGGCTCTGGATCAGCCAATCCCAGCCAATCTCAGCCTGACACAGCCTGGTTCAACTGGATCAGTTCAGTTCCTATCCGGATTGGCTGATCTCAGCACAAAATCAGCCGATCCTGGCTGATTCCAGTTGGAATTGATCAAGAATCGACTCACCAAGGACAAGTTTCCAATCCAGATCTTCTCATCCGGCGAGCCATGGTAATGGGTATTGATTTCACCTTCTCTTATTGTAGGTTAGACCATCGAACCTGCTTGTCACATCCATTGTGAGTGATCCATCTGGACCACAAAAATGATGTTATGATGGTCCTGTGGTTGTCTTCTTAGGTTAGATGTGTCATAGGTCTTTTTGTTGTTCAGCTGGTCATGATGAAATCACATGAAATGTTTGTGTTCTCACACATCCAGAAACGTAGAACCATGTCTAATATAGGTTCAAAATGCATACATGATTGTGCATTCTCCATGAACAGGTGTTAGTCCACGTAAGTGATTTCGAATTGCATATTTGCCCCACTCTTCTAATGTTATTGAAGCAATTATTAATACTTCACAAGCATCTTCTGCTTATGGTCTTATAACTTGTAGGGTCAGATGAAAGCCATGGGCAAGGACAGCAACATCAGCCTGTGACATCTTCTATGCATTTTTTAGCAGCTGAATACCTTATACCACATACTCAATTGGAATATGGTCATCCAGTTGTGAGAGTTCTTCCCTGTTGATTCTTGACATGTCCAGGAAAATGGACTCTCTTTTCACAAAAGTTATCTTTTGAGAATTTCTGTTAGGATCAACAGCTCATTGACTTATCCAACTTTTTGAAACTTCTGACACCTTTAAATCTTGTCAGGCATGCACGCCATATCTATGTTCTGATGCTTCTTCTAATGGGTTATTGAATGCCTATGGAGCTCAGACTCTGGTATGTGGTATCTATTTGCCATTTGCCTGGATCATAAAGATTACTCCTATAACTTGACATGGTTCTTTCAATGATCCTCTTTTTTCCAATACTCTTTGTTTCTGAATGTTTGTCACTTTCTATCTTCGTACTGTCTTATCTGTTATCTATGACTCTGATCCTTTTGTGTTATTATTGTTCTAAAGCTTGTGCAGGTTTTTTTTCCTTGCATCATTTTTTTTTTTGCATCCTGGTATTGCTATTTGATTTCCCAGAGCCAGTTAAAATCATTTATATCTTCACTCCATTGAACTGTGGTTGAAAATAAGAAAAAGGCTTCTGCTAATGACTTTTTATTCTTCTTTTATCTGATGCATGCAGCGTTGAGACACTAGTAACAAGTTCATGGCTTATTGGTTCTTTGTAATTTCTTCAGGTACAGACTCAGCTGCTTGGAATGCCTCATACACGTATGGCTTTACCTCTTGAAATGGCAGAAGAACCTGTTTATGTTAATGCCAAGCAATATAATGGAATTCTAAGACGAAGGCAAACACGTGCAAAACTTGAGCTTGAGAGGAAATTGATAAAATCTAGGAAGGTAGTTCCTGACAAATACCACAGCACTTTTTGTTACCTGACATCATGGGAGTGCTGTTTTTCAATGGTTATGGAACATATGGGGCATGCTTTTTTTCAGGTTTTTTATTCCCAGTGATCAATACTAACACCCCCTGTTATTTGTTGCATTTTTACTGAACCCTTGAGTTTATGTAGCAGATGTATAGGCTTTTGGTGGGCACTAGGTCAATACGTATGGGATGAAAACTGATGACAAAGTAGGTCTTTCATGAATACTTGCCAAAACAATGAAATGTCACCTATTTTATTTTATTGTCACTGGAAACCATGGTATCCTGGGTCAGGATTGGTCCCTGGATAGGTGAGGGTCTGTCCCAGTACTATTGGGATCAGATCGACTGGTTTGGCCAATGTAGCTGAAGGAAATCAATCAAGGATTGGCTATGTATTGATCCTTCAAAAAAAAATGAACAAAAAGCATTGCTCATTGATCTCCCATGGAGCAGCAGCCTGGTTCAGGCGAGATTGGCCCTGGATTGGTCTGTGCAGCCGATCCAGGCCGGCCCAACCAAACCCCATCCTGACAGAAGTCAACCCCAGGATCAGGCTTCCCCTAGATTGGGTTGGCACCTGTTTATCTGGATCTGGATAGGCTGATCTTGCGAACTATAAGGATAACAGACAGCTTTGCTAAGTTATACAGTTTTAAGACAATATCAATTTAAGACATATTTAAGGTGATCATTCTTTGGGGAATCAAGAAAGTAAATATTTATTTAACATGATAAATGAAAGTGGAAAGTGAAGCAGGAAAGCAAGAACCAAGGCTTGGACCTTCAGGTGGATACTTCTATTGGGATTGGGTCATCACCATTGATTGCAGAATCGGTGGAATCGGTCCGATTCCGACCGATTCCGGAATCGGATCGGTGGATTCCGATCCGATTCCCGGCGGAAGGACCGATTCCTGGAAGAATTCCGCGGAATCGGTCTGAATCGCCTGGAATCGGTCGGAATTGATCCGATTCCGACCGATTCCATGTGGAATCGGTCGATCCGACCGATTCTTCGGAAGGCCGGTTTGACCCGGCCCCGGTTCGATTCCCGGTTCACTCTGGACCGGGAATCGAACCGATTCCGGCCCTTTTAGGGCCGGAATCGACACGCAGAAGGAGCCTCGGTCGATCCCGCGGCGGAAGGAGGAAGCGCAGGCGATTCCTCGGCGATTCCGGCGCGATTCCGGCGATTCCGGCGTCGATTCCCTCGATCCACCGTCGATTCCGGCCGATTCCGTCGATCCAGGGTCGATTCCGGCTAGATTCCACCGATTCCGGCGATTCCGGCGATTCCAAGCTCGTTCTTCAAAGGATTCCGCCGATTCAAGCTCGGATCGGCATCGAATCAACCTCTTCTTCCATCTTTGTAAGGTTTTTGGTAAGATTTCTTCGCCAAAAACTTCGTACGTCAATTCTTACGCGTTTCCGACGAGTTTGAGTGTCGTTAAACTTTACGATTTTCGTCCGAACAAGTTCGTTTAAGTTTTGAACTATCCGGATATGTCCATTTTGCACGGGAAAAATTCCGGATACCCCGTACGCCTATTTTTACACGTTTCCGACGACTCCGAGTAGAGTTAAACTCGGTGATTTGTACCGAATGGTGTGTTTCTTGGGTTGTCTGCTACCCGAACAACGTCTAAAACAATTTTTATGTTATCTAATCATTTTTAGTGCATTGTTTACAATTTTTGCAGATTTAAGCAATGGCCGATCAAGGTGACGCAGCACCAAAGACGTGCTTCCGACGTGGGTTGGGAACACGGGCATATGGTAGACCTAGCCGGGAAGAGGGTACATTGCAAGTGGTGTGGGAAGGAGATGAACGGGGGTGTTCCGCCGAAACAACATATCGCGAACGAGTGGGAATGTAAAAAAATGTGACAAGGTGCCCAGGGAGAAGAGTGAGGAGATGAGAGGATACATGACAGGTAGAGCCTCTCAACGGGCTATTCGGATCGAGCAGAGGGAGGAGTTGCAGGACGAGCTACTCCAGAGGAGGAGGGACCGCGATTTGCCTACCTCCAAAGGGAAAGGCAAGGGGAAGGCAGCAGCTGAGCCGGAGCCAGAGAGCGAGGACAAGTCCACGGACTCCGAGCTGAGACGTACTAGGCACGCTAGCAAGCGTGCATTGGCTGAGGAGGAGGACAGGAGGAGGGGAGCAGGAGGGCCTGGGTCCAGAGTTGACCCAGCTTTGGGCTGATCACCATCGGCTCGCCCTACTCGGGACCGAGAGCCTGACCCCAGGAGACAGGAGCCATACCGCCGTTCCACTTCTACCAAAGACTCGATTTACACCGAGTGACGAGTATTTATTTAGGAAACAGAGTCCGGGCGGATGGGGATAAAGCGAGCAATGAAAGGGGTGAAGGCTACAGAACGGCCGCAAAGAGAGCCGTTCGCCACATTGTCAAATGGTTTTTACGTACGCAGTATCACTTTTTAAATTAAATTTGACATTATGCTCGTTTTATTTACTAAAACATAATTTTACCCCGATCCCTTTTTTTAACTTCGATGTAGGCATCCCAAGACACGCACCACCGGCCCCTACTTCCGGACGATGGTGGATGCCGTGGGTGAGGCCGGGACCGGGTTTGCAAGCCCCGGCGGCCGACACATATATACGGCGCCGGCACGGATGAGGAGGTCCAGGGAGTTGAGGGAGTGGATGGACGGCTTCAAGTTGGTGTGGAAGGAGAGGGGTTGCACAATCATGTGCGATGGGTGGACAGGTATCACCAAGAGGAGTATGATAAACTTCTTGGTGTACTGTTCTGAGGGGACTACATTCTTGAAGTCGGTAGATGCTTCTGGGAAGATAAAAAATGCCGACTTCATCTTTTCTCTGATGGATGGGGTGGTGGAGGAGCTCGGGGAGGACGATGTGGTTCAGGTTGTCACTGACAACGAACCATCATATAAGGCGGCTGGGAGGAAGTTGATGGAGAAGAGGAAGCACATCTTCTGGGTGCCCTGTGCAAAGACATTCCATAGATCTCATTTTAGAGGATATAGGCAAGGAGGAGGGTGTATCTACACTTGTCGGGTGCGCAGACGATCACATCTCTTCTTTGTTCGCATCAGCGCCCCCTACATATCATGAGAGCTCACACAGGAGGGCACGATCTAGTCAGGCCCGGTGCGACACGATTTGCCCCGAACTTCATTGCGGCCGGAGAGTTTACACCGGCACAGCATGCATTGGTTAGGTTCGCGCGATCCGAGGAGTATTACAACTATATGGTGGACAACCCGTACGACAAAAAGAGCGATTGGAGATTCTTGTCGTGTCCGAGAAGCGAGATCACCGACAAGAGGTTTTGGGAGAGGATTGCCTACTATTTGGCAATCATCGAGCCACCGGTAGTTGTCTTGAGGTTGGTAGACTCGGATGACGGGGACCGGATGGGCACACCGTATGATGCGCGGACCGGGCAAAGCTGAAAATTAAAGAAAAAAATCTCGAGAGGTTACAAAAGTGGTGGAAGATCATTGATGACCGATGGGACAAGACCTTGCACCACGATGTCCACGCTGCAGGTAACTTGGTTATAAAATTATTTCGCCGTATAATTGTCTTATACGCACGGTGTTAACTAATAAAATCTTGCGGATACTTTTTGAACCCCCGCATCCAATATGGAGGACGAGTGGTGAACGACAACGAGGTGATGCGGGGTACATCATAGCTTATCCAATACGTGCCGATCTCAGCAGGACAGGATAGAGGCTGAGATAGAAGTAAGTTAGAGTTCATTAAATACCTTTGACTAGCATTACCAGGCAACTAATTTTTTTTTAAATGTTTCAGATGCAGAAATACAAGATGAGGGTCGGTGTATACTCAGATGCTGACATGAAATATTCAGTTGACAAAGTGTCACCTGGTATGGTAATAGTTTGATGAGTACTTTCTTTTCTTTTTATATAAATTATGGTGATGATGGGCTAATTGTTTTCCTTTTCTCTTCTTGTGTTTTTCTTGCAGCTGAATGGTGGGTGCAGGTGAACACCAGGAGTGGATGGAATCCACTTGCGGCCATTGGTATCAGGATGCGAGCCGAGAGCACCGGTTCCCTCCCACCGCGAGAGGAATCGGAGTACATTCAACCCGATACATACCAAGAGGAGGAACAAAGTTGACCTCGTACCGGCCGAGAAGCTGGTCTTCTGTCATTATAACATGAGTCTGCGCATAAAGAACATCAAGGATCGGCAGAAGATCAGCGAGGAGCGATTTGCACGGTTCGCAGGTGGCCCGTACGAGCAGAGGCATTCCTCCGCCACACCACCACCCGAGGAGGTGGACACGGACCGCATTTTCCGGGAGGAGCATGCACTTGCCTCCGGATAGAGGAGAGGGAAGCCGGGGATCATGCACCGAGTTTGATCCCGATGACCGTGCGTGGGCGAAGGAGAGTTGGATGGTGTTGAAGCCGAGGAGGATGCTCGGCCTCCACCTCCATCTACTTCTCGTGCTCGGGCGGGGCCTTCTTCTCGCCGGCGGCTATGGAGCGACCACTGCGGCTTTGGCCCCGGCTCCGGCTCCGGCTGGGTCCCGGCGGCCGCTACCCGGCCCATTCGCGGTCCGGGAGAACGAAAACAAAGGTGACCGCACGGAAAATGGGAGGATTTGCAAAGTTGAAAAAAACTTTGGGTTCGGACCTTGGTAGTTCGAGAGATGGCCGAAGAGGTAAAGAGAAGGAAGTTAGAGGTCGGGCGTCTGTCGGCCCCGGATGACAAAGACGCGAGCTCCTTCTCACTCCTCAGGTGATGATGACGAGGAGTGTATACCAGCGACGCAGCCATCAGCAGCAGCTGAGTCACCTGATTCACGGCTTCCAAAGCCGTATTACACGCTGGATGAGCAGACACCGCATTCGTATATTATGGAGCCACAGTATCCAGCGTTTGGCCAGGTTGACCAGCAGTGGATTACACCACCAGCTCCACCATCCTCTGCTTACGTCCCGGTCGTCCCGCAGTCCGATCCATTTGACCTTGATGGCATGGCATCGGCATTATTTTCATATGGAATGGGTCCCGGACAGTATACAAGATTGAGCACGAGGGAGGAGCGTGAAGCGCAGCAGGGAGAGGAGGAAAACCCATATTTTTATCCTAGATATTGGTAGTAGATTGATATGATGTAATTTTTTTTTTGATGATGTATCAACTCTTTGATATTTGAATAAATGGAATTGGAATATGTACTTAACTTCAAGTCTTCAAGTCTTCAATTGGTGTTCATTAGTATTAATATGATGTGGTCTTGTGGATATCATGCATTGGTTATTTTTTAAAATGTTCCTAACTCATTTCCTATTTTTTTAGAATTTTTTCTGAATTTTTTGAATTTTTTTGACGAAAAAAAAAATCAAAAAAAAAAAAACGATTCCGGACCGATCCGGAATCGATTCCCTTCCCAGGAATCGGCCGATTCCGGCCGATTCCTGGAATCGGAATCGGAATCGGTCCCAACCTGATTGGCCTAGATTGGCCAATCCTGATCGATCCAAACTTGATCCGAGGCCAGTTCTCTGGCAGTGGAGGAGGGCAGGCTGCCCCCTCTTCTATATCTTCCTTACCCTAACAGGCAGGTCTGGATATTTTTTTAGCAGTTTATTGATTCGTTAAAATGGAAAAGTTACTAGATCTCCATTTAACAGGTCTATGAACCCACTAAATGAAGAGCTGGTAACTTAAGTTACTGAATCTAGAGCACCTTCCCTGCTCATTAGGGTGAGGAAGATAGGAGGGGCAGCAGTACCAACTCTCTACCACCAACGACCTGGATCAGCCCCCCCTCCACCCTAGAAAATTTTGGGAACTTCATTTCTCTTTGTTTTCTGTTTTTTGTTTTTCAGATTTTGGAAGACTGATTTGGCCAATCTTGGATCAGTTTTGTTTTGGTGGATCTCTGAGCCGGCCTATCTGATACTGATCAGTTTCAGGATCAGCCCTGGGCCCTGGCTAATCTAGGAGCTGATCCAATTTAAAAATCCTTGGTTATTCCAAATGTTAACATGCATGAATTTTTTGATAGCAGGAGGAAACTGCGAATTATTCACTAACCTTCTCATTTTCATTTGTGAGATTCAGGTTCAATGGGAAGATCTGATGGAGAAGCAAAAATAATTTGTTTAAGCTATGAAGTACCTAGAATATTGTGATTTGCAGTTTTCAGGTAATTTGTTTTTTGAAGATGACAAAAGAGGGCCATGATTGATTTAAAATGGAAAAAAGGAGGACATCATAGAGTTAAGATCTCTATTAAGAAAATCAAGGAGAAAAGGCCATCAAACAAGTAAACACAACGAACCTAGCTCAACGAAGAACAAAGAAGTCCAGAAGCCAAAGGACAGATTAATGGTGTCAGTGTCTATGGAAATTTTGTGCCGTGCTTTATCTTTCATGTTATCCTGGACGGCACCTGCACGGGTTGAAGGGTTGATCATTGCCCATCTAAAGTATCTTGGTTACTGTTAACTGATGACAAGATGGCTTTTTAGATACAGAAACAATTGTCAAGTTCATCATTCATGGTTGTGAAAAGGATTACTGGATTAGTTGGAGTTCTCTTATATCAGCAAGGCCTGTTTCTATCATGGAGTTGCATGCAGGAACTTGGGCTAATCCTGGAATGTTCTGATCAGAAAATAGCACCATTTCATTTTTTGTTTTTTCATGCCTTTTCTTCTCTTATGTCTCTCTTACCTTGGGAGAAAAAAAGCAAAGTACATGCCCAATATGAAACCATTTCACAAACTTTGTTCTCAACATGAACAAAGAACTCAAAACAAAACAGAAAAATGCTTTGACAGGGATGAACTCTATCCGTGTGAATCAGGCTGGATCGAGCAATCTGTTCCAGTTGCACTAGCTCAAGTCCAATCCTCACTGATTTTCTACTGGCCAATTTAGACCTGACATTGTTGATTCTTTGATAAATCAGATAAATGCCTTTTAGATAAGCTGATTCTTTGTACTGTTGGCCAAGTAACTATTCTTAACTCCTCTCTGGTCCTCTTTCTTTTGTCCTCGAAGGTGCTGTACCAATAGAGAAAAATATACCATTTGTCAAATGAATGTTGTATGGTAGTAAATGTTGGTCAATAAAGGAAAACATGCTATCGAAAGAAGCGTAACTGAAATGAGAGTGCTAAGGTAGATGTTTGGTCATACTAGATTAGATACGATACTTAATGAATATAAAATAGAAAATATGAGTAGCAGCAATTGTATACAAATGGGCATTAAATGTAGATATATTGAACCTCCAGTTTGAAAATAAAAAATATTAAATAATAGATACGAAAAAGATGTGGTAGAGTAGTCTTAAGTTAACTTGGAGGAGCGTAATTCAGTATGAATTGGATGATTTAAATATCTGTAAATAAATAACTTAAAATTGACATGAGTGGAGAAAGAGAATCTATATAGCTGATCTCAAATAATTTGGGGTTAAGGCTTGAGTTGATTTATTATATGACATGTTCTTTCTTAATAAATAGAAGTGGAGACATGGGAGTGGAGATCAAGGATTATATGGACATGCTGGATAATAGTTATAGAATTTCACAGTGGGGACTGTTTGTGAAAAAATGGAATAATTTTAGTTCGGGTGCAGAGAAGGTTTGTGGCTTGCCGCCGAAGGGCAGTCTGAAAGTTGCAAAACAAGAAGTTACTTAGTATGGCAATGGAAACTCTACACATTAGTCAGCCAGTCAAGAAACATAGTGCCTGAAGGATCATGACATATTTTGGGGTCGAAGTCGCAAGTTAACTTCTGGGCTTTCTTGGGTTAGTGGTTGTGTGATCGGTGATGTTGATGTGCTTTCTGATTTGTGTGCAGTTTGTGAGGAATGTGTAAACTTTGAAGAAGGTTTTCATTGAGAAAAATCTGTGTTCTCTCTTTTCCAACTATATACTCTTTTTTTTGCCTTGATATACTTGGTGCCACAGCCTTAATATTGTGGTTCCATCTATTAGGCTTTACGGTGCCACAACACCTGCTATATTGACATCAAATACTTAGACATGTAAACGGGTAAGGTTCGGGCCGGATTTCTTATGATCCGGATTTGAATCCGATAGTATCAAACCTGAATCCATATATGACTCCAAACATGTTATGTTATCAAGGGATCTAAATCCTACTTGAAATTCCCACATCAGGTTCGGGTCATGATAGGAATCCAAAACCATTCAGAGAAATCCCTAGACTGAAGACATACCTACGAGTCACCCTCATCGACACATTGAGACTGTACCTGATGACGGAAATTCGAAGGAGACTTTGGACTGAACCTATGGTGATACAGTGAGTTGCTGATCTCGATCTTTGCTTGAGCTGCGTTGTTGTGCTATTTGCTTGTTGCTCGTTGATCAGACAGCAAGATAATATAGAAAGCTTCTCTGTTTTATGAAATTCTCTTAATCATATTGTTGTAACAGAAAATTTTCAAAAAAAAAAACCAAAAAAAGAGAGGAGAGGGAGTCGGGTAGTCACGACCAAGGTAGCTCAATGGAGCTAGCTATCTACAGATGGCCCAAATGCTGGCCCATTTGGCTCTTCTCGTATGACAGGCCCGTTCAAGAGAAATCCACGTCAGAAAATAAATAAATGAATAAATGGAGAGGAGCAGTCGGATTAAGGAAGGAGACCGACTCCCGTCGGACTCTCCCCGGAGCCGTGCCCGCGCACAGCAAGGAACTGCCTTAGGAAGGCAGTTGAGGATAGGAAGGGAAGGGGAGCTCGATCCCAAGCAATCCGGGATTGCTCCGAGTCCCTCTCGGGATCGCAATCTCCATCCCGGGAAGTCTCCCGACGGAGGGAGGGTACCGCACCAAGCCTATAAGAAGACCCCCCCCTCGTGCGGGCAGACGGTGCGGGAGAGACCCCCAGAAGATCCCCCGTGCGCGAACACCCCCCAGAGAGATCGACAAAGGGAGAGAAAGAGGGAGAGAAAGAGGGAGAGAGCGGAACCTCCGCCGGAAGCCGCCGTCGCCGCCGGACCTCCGCCTGGAGTTGCCGCAGTCGCCGAGGACCCCCTGAAGCTGCCGGAAGAATCGAGCTGCCGCTGCCGGAAACGCCCGCGGAAGCCGCCGCTGCCGGAAGCATTTGCGGAGGCTGCCGCTGCCAATACTCTCTCCAGTGCCTGCCGCCGCCGGAAGTCCCTCCGGAGGGAGCTAGTGCCGCCGGACTACTCTCCCGGAGCCGCCGTCGCCGCCGCGAGCTCCTCGCGACCCGCCAAAGCCGCCGCTGCCGTCGCCTGGTCGGGGGGAGGAGAAAAGGCTGCCGGCGCTTTATTTTTGCCCCCCACTTATGTCCACGTGGACATATGCATAAAGGGGAGGGGCCCCGCTGAAAAAAAAAAATGTGCAGCCGCGCGTGAGCCGCGCGTGCGTGCGCTGCAGCCGTGGGAGGCTGTTGACCATCGGGTCAATGTTGCTGTGGGGCCCACACCTGTTGAGGTGTTAAAAAAAAAAGAGGAAGAGAAGCCCTCCGCTGGAGCAGCCCGTTAGCGGGGGACTTCTCATGGGCCGCCGGGATTGGCCCATGCAGGGCCTGTTCAAACTCCTCTCGGCAGAAAAAAAGAAAAGAAAGAAAGAAAGAAAGAGAGGACTTTTAAAAGACACCCTCAATTGAAATTTAAATAACAATCCACCTAATTAATTAAACAAACCGAGGCGAGCATCCGGCCGGCTAAAAACCCGCCTCATGGTCTCGGCATAACTTAAAAGAATCAAAATAAATGGGCAAGCAATAGGCCGGCTTTAAGCACGTCTATTGACCCATACTTCAAAAATCAAAATAAAATAAAAAATAAACATAAATTAAATAACAATCTACTTAATTAATCAACAAACCGAGACGAGCATCCGGCCGGCTAAAAACCCGCCTCATGGTCTTGGCTTAACTGAAAAGAATTCAAAACAGAGAGGGAAAGCAATGGGCCGGCTTTAAGCACGCCCCTTGACCCTTTAAGGTGGACATACAAAGGTCTGGTTAAAGACCCCAATGTCTTACCATGCCCCAAGAGGGAGTTGTTTTGCCCATTGTGCCATGGGGAGGCTGTGCATGATCAACATGCCAATATGCCCAAACCATAGGCTAATGAGGTAGACCAACCATGGGATGAGTGCCCACAAGCTTTTCAAAAGCCGGGTATGCTCAGCCTTGAACCGGTTGGGAGAAGACTGCATGTGCCTATCAAAGGCAAGACCACGCTCAAATTTCTGAAAAGACAAGGCAGGGTTTCCAGATGCCTATCAAAGGTTGGAGACTACACTCAAGACCGGGTACATGCCGCCCATGGATTGACAGGTTCATCAAGAACTCAAAGGACCGAATTTCTGGTCAAGATGTAAATCATGTCTCATTGTGAAAGAACAAAAAAAAAAAGAAATTTCATGTTCGGTGCAACGGACTTATGTCACAAGGAGAAAACAGTCCCCGCCGGAATGAATGAATACAAGCACATTAAAACTGAACTTAAATCTGAAATTTCAATAAGAAAACAAGACATTTAAGAAATCTGAAAATCATGCTGAGGACCTACCTGGCTTAAATCAGAACCGGTTAATCAGAGCTGAATTTTCTGAAATTTGAAATCACCTCTAAAATCTGAATCTGAACTCAACCCCTTTAAAAATTTGAAATCTGGAGATGCAAGGTGCAGAATCCACAGCAGAATCTGAAATCTGCAGGGAATCTGGACTGAAAAATCTGCAATTAAGAATCTTGGAGATTGAAGTTCTGAAAATCTGTTTTGGTGCAGAAACCAGTCTGAAGTATGCAGAATCTGAAAATCTAGAAATCTGAAAATCTGTACATTCCAAATCCGAAATCAGAATCTGTAAAGCCCAGAATCTGAAATCTAAATCTTCACATAATGTCCAAATCAAACAGTTCCAAACAAATCACAAACTCAATTCATAAACAAAATCCGAGAATCTGAAGTCTGAAATCTGCAGGAGATCAGACTGAAATTCTGAAATCTGAATTTGAAGATTGAAACTAGTACAAGTCAGAAGCTGATCCGTAGATAGGTGATCCCAAACCCATAAGAAAATTCAAATTCAAGTCATCCCAAATCATTTCACATAAATCTGAAATTGCAAAGAAGAGAATCCAGAAATCAGAAGTCAAAAATCCATTGAAAATCAAACTCCACCCAGTTCTGAACTCGATTAGAATTATGTAACTAGGTCTCAATCAAACTGAATCTCATCCAATTCGGTTATCTTTGAGTCAGGCAGCTCATGAATTATGAAATGGGTTAACTTTAAACTTAATTAAGGCATAAGCCAACATTAATAAAAGATGCTCAAGCAAATCAGAAATCTATAAGAAAATCTGAAGACCCCAATTAAACTCCCAAACCAGAAAGATCAACAAATTTTAACTCATTAAATCTTAACTCAAGAACATTAAACCAAACTGAGAACAAATCTGCTAAAAGAAATTCCAAACAATCTGTCAAATTCAATTAACTAAATTCAAGTGAAATTCAACTCAAATTAAATTAAACAATTCACTGAACACATGCCCAAATAAAATCCACCAGGTTCAAAGCAAATCCAAACAAATTCAAACTCAATCAAATTAAATCAAAATCAGACTCAATAAAATAAATCCAAATTAATCAATCAACTAATTCAAATTCAACTCCAATCAAATTAAATTTAAATAAATCAACCCCAACAAAATTCACTTCGAACAAAAAATTAATCAATAAACAAATTAAATCAAACTCAAGTCAAACTTAAATCAATCAACAAATTCAAAATAAACCAAACTTAAAACCAGTAAAATTCAACTCAACTCAATTTCAACCAAAAATCAAACTTAAATTAATAAGCAACTCAAAAAATGAACAAATCAAATTCAACTCAAAACTAAATTCAATTCAATCAAATTCAAATCAACCAATTTAACTCAAAACCAATTAAATACAAATCAAACCAATTCAAATCAATTCAAACCAAAATTCAAATCAATTCAATTCAACTTAAATAAAAAATGCAATTCAAATCAAATTCAAAACACATTAAGTGCTTGCATTCCACTGATTGCATGGGGTTGTTTTCTCCTATGTGTGAATGTTTGTTTTGTGAATGCATGTCTTCTACTCAATGAGTTGCTGTGACGATAATCAAGGGTATTCGAGAAATCTCGATGTAATTAACGTCGGATCTTCGCACCATCCGACGGGGAGAGGTCAAAATCAATTTTCAAAGAACCTAACAACCTCAATAAATAAATCTTGACCCTAGTTAGTACTTTTATGGAATACCATCTATTTTCCTAAGAAGTCAATGCTAAGGTCTAATCAAATCAAATTCAAATTCAAAAGAAAAATGAATTTCCAAAACAAAAGAACAAATCTTTTTTTGAGAAATTTGAGGTTACATCACATATATTGGACGGAGCATGCGGAAACAGAGAATCTCCTTCAGGTGGTGCTGCAGATGATGAGGCTTGCATCCAGCATTTGAAGCTTATGATCTTTGAAATCTTTGGTGAGAATCAATCTCTTAATCTTCATCAAGAACTTATTTCTTGCTTCGCCAATCCTCATTGGCATGATGGAAGGCCCAATCAGGGCATCATTCATCTCCCAGAGAGATGTCTGCAACGATGAGCAGCACTCATAACCCAGGTCCATTATGCTGATTTTCTTCTCATTGATGCCGCTGGTGTTCTTGTAGTGGAAGATCAGTTGCTTTTACTTATCTCCAAGTGAGGGTTTAGCATCTTGCCCATCTCCTTGGTGATGGTCTTGCCCTATGGCAGCTGGTAAATCTAGAGCTTGCAGCGTACAGAAAACCCAACAGGTTCTCGATTAGGGAACCTGAAAGTGACAATTCGGGTTTTGTTTAATCGGATTTAAACCTGAATCCAAAGTGACAATTTAGAGTGGTATCAACTCAGCCTAATTTCATCCCGAGGTCTATACAAAATGTTTGTGATGATGCATCATGTTATTTGATGTTTTAGGTTTTTTATCTTTTCTAAAAATGCAACATCTACCTGACCTGATCAATCTCTTTATCTTCATCCTTTGAAGGATGACGTTTTTGGATTTTCAGGTCTGTGGACTTTGGCTTGTTGTATGATGGCTTTAATGGCTAGTCTAAAATCATCCTGGGAATATTTTTATGTAGACGATCAATTCATAAAAATGTAGTCACTTTTGGATGTAGGGAGATTCTTTCTGCGTTCATATGGGCCTCAGAGAAATTTCAGATGGGAAAAAGGAAGAAATTGCATGAGTTTGTTTAGAAAGTTAGTATTAGATGATCTATCATGCATGGAATCTGGTACGTCAGTGTTCTCTGTGCTTCTCCAGCATGCTTAAATGTTTGTGTCAAATCCCGAAAGCTTTTGATCTATAATATCTTAGTGAGAGTTGACTATGATTTATTACTGGAAGACGTGTATTCAACTGAAAGTAATGTTGTTACGAGATATTATACATTTGTTGTAGGTTCTTCATGCACATTCTTCTGTTGGCTTATCTTGGCAGCATATCTAGTAGATTAAACCTGCTTATTCACTACGGAAGTTCTTTTACTTGTATTGATCGCTAATTGCACCAGTGTGTTATCTTCTTAATCATAGAGCTTGAGTGTAACTAAAAGACCAAAATTGAAGTTTTCCTTCTTTCACATGGCATGCTTTCTATTCCATATTCTAACGGGGTATGTCGGAATTTGACAGCCGTATCTGCATGAGTCACGGCACAAGCACGCGATGCGGAGAGCTAGGGGTTCTGGAGGTCGTTTTCTGAACAAAAAGGCGGTTGAAGGCACTAATGTGGCTGGCCCCATCGATTCCAGGACCTTGCAGTCGAGCGCAGAATCCAGCATTCAATCCTCTGAATATCTGGTGAATGTAGATTTTGATGCCAGGCATAAGGAGCTTGTTGGTCGTTCTGATGCCCACAATTCACAGAAACACAGTGATTTTGGCTACCACCAGCAGCAGGAATCCTGTTTTCCCTCATCTTCATTTCATCGTGTGCCAAATGAACGGGAGGAGGAAGATGACTGCTCGGGGCAACCATGGGATGGGATACTGGTGAACCAACCCCCTAATAGGGTTGTTGCGATCCAATGACATTCCTGACTCCCTTGGGCATCAAGGCCTCCAGGGTTATCCTGCAGTCCTTTGGTCATCTGAGGTTCATATGGGTCTGGTTTCTCCTTGGAAGGCAATTCATTCTTGGCTTTGTCAAACATCTTTTTTTGCTTGGCTTCTTCTTTGCCTCGGAGAAGGTAAATGAGGAAGTCGGTTTTATGTGTATATATGGTTTTTCCTCCCTACGCTTGAAATGTAGGAGGGGGATGTGTGGAAGGAATCTGTGACTTCTTGCTCAGGTCATGTGGGTTTTTTTTTTGTTAACCTACTTTTATTTTCCAAAAATATATTTCTATGAAGATTTAGTCACCTGTCTTCTTTTCTTTCTGATTGCATGCATTTTTGTGGCTCATTCACAATCATGTCACAGGCTTATTCATAATCAACTTTCAAGTGAAGTTCTACATTCAGTGATTTCTTTCACATTTTAACAGACACATGATTGATGGATAAGATGTATCAGTGAAATATCAAACATGGCAAAAGATCTCATATTTCATGCTACCTGGCATGCCCAGTTGAAAAGTTATTTTTTATTTGTTTTTTTTCATATGCATTGTTTTCATGTCATAGAATATCGTTTGCTTGATTTGGAACAGAAAAAGATTAATATAAGTGGAGATCATTGCCATTCAATTGTCGGATATCAGTATTGTTGAAATTGCATGCCCAGCTTTGCTACTTGCCAACCATAGTTGTTCTATGGAAAGATCCTTCTAGTCAAGGTAAACTGGGTAGGCCCGGCCGAATCCAACCCGGGCCTATCCAAACGCGAACTGGGTCCAATTGAATCAGTTTGGATAAATAGTTACCACGATTTGAAAAAACATAAAAAGTCAATAAATATATAAAAGTTACCAAAATGAAAAGTATTTATTTATATTCAAATTTTATAGTTTTAAAATAATTTTTATCTTTTTGATCTTTTTTATGGGATAACTTATATAAATTATATTTATAAATTTTTGTTTTGACACTATTTATATGAAAGTTTTTTTATTGATTATCAATATAAATATAATTAATTTATATTTTAATTAATGTGTTTTGTTGATAAAAAATAAGAATGTTTGTTGTAGATAGTATTGAAACTTAAATATATATATATATATTTCTGTGAGATGCATGTAATTTTGTGTTGAACTCCAATATCTCTTTTTGACTTTTAGATTCTGATTGTGAAGCTTGGATTTGAGAGAGAGAGAGAGAGAGAGAGAGAGAGAGAGAGAGAGATGAAGTAAAATTTATTCGCACATAATCTCATCCAAATGCATTTGATTTCCTTACAGCTCTTAGATTATAAAAAGCTAACAAAAGATAAAGATAGATCCATCTTTTATCTTCCATTTCAACTTTTAAAATCTATCAAAGATAAATTATTGTAAACTCTACATTTATTTGAAATTAAATAGAATGTTGAACCAATAAATTTAAAAGTTCATTTATCAACGAGTCAAGCTTGTATAGACCTCTACTTGACTTGATAAATTTTTAGATAACTTAATTAGATACTCAATTAACTATTCAATTGAATATTTATTTTAAAAAATAAAATTTAATAGTTATATAGTGTCACTTAAATATAGGAAAAAATTGAAATAAAACTAAATTTGACTTTAACCATAAATCAAATTTGGTAACCAAGCTTAAGTTCAAGTTTCGCAACTAATTTTTTATCAATTTAAAGTTTTATTAATGTGTTTATATCGAGCGTCTACTAAAGTTAGATTGAACTTGAGTCAAGCGACTATTAGAGATCGAACTCAAACTCATCTTAGTTAAATAACTAGTCAAATTTGAATAGAGACAGAGCAACACATGTTCAAATTTGAACTCTGGTAAAATAGATAAGTCAAATTTGAACCGTTCGACTTTTGCTCTTTTGGATGTTTAGGCCTTACCCAACAAGAGTTCAACTAAACTACACTATTCCATTGGGGTCAGTCTTAACGTTGTAAGTGGATCTAGATAATATTCGGATCCGTTTTAGATTCGCATTAGAAGATATTGTAGTAGATATCCGGATACAAATATTATCTGATTGTTAGTCAGAGTGGACAACGAGAAATACTCACCTAATTCTGAAAAAAGCTTTTCATAACAATATATGTAATAACATATAAAAATTATTTGATTCAAAACTATACTCAAACATCCACTGATACACACCGATTTATTTAGTTGGCAACCTGGCATTAATAAATATATAAAAATGTACATTTTAAAATTTATCTCTACATCTTTATACATTATTAAACATATTAATCAAATAAGATTTAATTAAATTTCAAAAAAACAGGCACTATCTATACCCACTTTGAATCTAGAGAATATCCAAATTTTAGTATCCAATCTATATCCAAACTTGGACCGAATGCAAATTATCTGTTCAGAATAAACCTAACCTAACAAAAATACCATATCAACTCCATTCAAAAAAAAAAAAAAAAACACTCCCTTCACAGTCGGGGAATAGTGCGGAATCCGGTCACCGACGCGGTACCATTAACCTCGACAGCTCGGTTAATCAGTTCCCTGGCGCCGCGGGAAGCGCCTGGGAGAAGGGACCCTCCCCTTCCGCCCGACAACCGCATCGATCGATCCAGCAGCTCCCCCGTCGACGCCGTGGCGTCCGAGCACCATTCATACCGCAATTTATTCCGAAAGAGATACGACGACAAGCTAGCAGATCTACGGATGATCGGTTCCGACGAACAACCCGGCGCGCGATCATCATCATCATCTCTGTTTACATCTCTGTTCCCCGTTTCCCTTCCGCCGCCTCCCCCGCAGGGAAGATTCTCTGCAACCGTCTCCTTGGGGGGGGCTGGCTCTGTTGGGGGAGCAAGGGGGGCGGCGCCGCCGGCTTCTGCTAGAAGAAGGAGCGCTTGGAGGGGGCCCTGCCGACGGCTCTCATCAAGTTGGACAGCTCCTGAACCTTGGCCGCCTTCGTCCCCCTCTTGGCCTCCGCCGAGGCTCTGTTCTCCTCCGCCTTCCGCCGGGCCTTGGCGACGTCGTTCTGCATCTTCTCCACCGCACGAGCTCTCTTCTCCTCCAGCTTCCTCTGCCATATTACCGATAAATCCAGCATTTCTACGAGTATAAGAGAATTGGGCACGATACATACGTATATGTGCACGGAGGACTCGTCACTTGCCTCGGTTTTCTTGAGCGCGGCGGCGGCCTTCTCGATCTGCTCGCGCTCCCATCCGTGGATGATCGCGTCTTCCCGCTTGAACCTGTTGTTGATCTTGGCGACCTTCGCCGTCTGCCACGCCGCGATCTTCGCCTCGACCTCCTCCCTCTTCACCCTCGCCACCGCGACGTCGTCCAGGGCCAGCTCCGCCGGCGAAGCCCGCGGCGGGGGCCGCCTCGGTGACGACTCCGGCGGGTCCAGCCGGCGGCCGCCGTCGGGGACGATGGCCAGCGGGTTGGTCTCCTCTACCAGCTGGTCCTCCTCCCCGATGCTCCCCAAGTTGTTGTTGTGGGGAGGCCCGGGCCGCCGTTCCGGTCCCTCGTCGTCGCCGCCCTGCATGGCGGAGCCCGCGAGCACCATGGCGCTGAACTCCCGGCTCATGGTGGTGAACTGCTCGCTCAGGGCGTCGCTGTCCTGCGACATCGAGGTCGTCCGGTGCGTGCCGACATCCCAGGACTCGCTCCGCCGACCCCGGGCGGCGGCGCCGGGCGGCGGCGGCGGAGGGGTCAGCGCCCGGACGTCCCGGACGTCGTACCCGTCCTCCCCTCCGACGGCGCCGTAGGCATCGTCGTCCCTGCTGCTGCCGGGCCTCTGATCTCTCAGCATGACTGGGGGCTGATCGACTGGCACCACCGCCTGTGTCGCGCAGAGATGGGCAGCTCCGGATCAAATAGGGCGGTGACGGCCGAGAGGTTTGAACAAGAACAAGAACAGGACGGTGGCGGGCCCTCCGAGGTCTTGATCGGTTGTCGGCTTCGACGATCAAACAGACGGACGCCATCTCCGTCGCTTTTAAAGAACCTATTTTTAATATTTTATTTGTAAGAATAATACGCTGTTTTTTTAATTAACCTATTTTGATAATAATGCAACCAACTTCTAAAACAATGAAGTTCGAATTCAAAAAAAAAATCTAACTTCTAAAAGTTGTAAGATTCGAACCTAGCTACTTTATTTTTTTAAAAGTCGAATTTCTAATTCTTGACTTCTAACTTTTATTTAAATTTTGTGTGTTAATTTTATAAATAAAATATGAAAGTGTGTTTGTTTTAAAAAAAATTTTAAAAGAAACGGACGCATCTCCTCCTTCGTCGAGTGAATAAAAAAAGAAGGAAGTGGAGACTTTTCTTGGTGTCAACATGAAGCGGCGGCGACAAAAGAATATTTACACGTGTCACCCCATCAGTGCCAAACGTATTTGGATAATTTAACTAAGCTCCTTTCGATTCTTTTTTTTAACCATATAATGATCTGAGGACGATAAATATAAAGTTGGTATTTTTCTTGTTCAAAGACTATATATAGTATAGGTCCCTCATCGAGGTGAATGTTAGCCAGAGAGTAAAAGAAAAAAAAATACGAAAGAAATTATGATGTTCTCTCCATTCATCACTTTATTTATTTTTTGAATAAGGGGACAATGGTTAATAATCTTGACACCAAAAGCTACAAATGCCTAGTTTGACTGATGACCTTGAGAGATTTCTTAATTGTTGATAAAAATACGTCACATTTTGTCATCCGCTTGTTTTAACTTAAATAACATATTCATGGTAGTTAATGTGTGCAATGACATGCATATTTTACAAACTTTGTATATATCTTATTAATCTCTATTGACCATATATAGTTTATGCTTTACGTACCAATTACCTTTTTCTATATATGTTTTATAATTACTCCATCCATATTTATAAGTAATCACCATTTGAGTTAAACATGATTTACGAATATGGTGTGCTTTAGAAAAAATTTTAAACTAACACAATTTAAAAAGTATTTTATAAAATTAAACACACAAAAATATATTTTCAAAACTAACACTCTTTCCCATATATATACATGGAATGGATTACTCAAATATGACCGGTAAGAGAGAAGATAAAAGTCAGATTTAATTAATTTGACTATCTAAATATGAAGTCCATCCGACTTCTAGTGAAGTGGGACCGCGCAAACCCGACTTTATATAATGTTAGGCGGCACAAAATATTTAAGTTTGGGAGGAGAGATCATCGGCTCAAACACATGAAGCGGTAGATTTTATTAATCTCCACTTTTTGACTTCTAGTAAAGTGCTAGTCTTAAAAATAAAGTTTGTTTGTCTGCTGGTATTAGAAACTACTTTTTAAAGCGGGTTAGTTTAAAAATATGGATCCACTAACCTTTATGGATCCACTATATACAAACACACACACACACATATATATGAGATCTACACATTTTATCAAGGATCAAGAGCACACACGTGATCTAGTCATGCTGCAGACCCGTAAAACTATTTTACTTTCAGGTCATGTACTCGTGTGAAATAATATTATTTACTTTAATGATAACGTGCATGCATGTATATATACGTACCAGATTTTTGGTTGTATGATAAGTTGAGTCTTTTAAAAAAAAAATTATGTTTTTGTAACAAACTATTTTGACAACTATTACAGATTTATATTTCTAAAGAAAATAAAATGTTTTCTTGGATAAAAGAATGAGATCTCTTTTTTATCATGTGATCTCCATCTATTTTGGTGTTACACATGATTCTCACCTTTTCTTTTTCATATCCTCTATTTTGATCTTACGTTACTTTCACTTCTTTCTTCTTGTCATCCCATCTCTCCAAACAATATCACAATGTTATATCATGAATTAATATAAATTTTTTATCATAAGAGTATAAAAAAAAATCATGGTAGAACCAGACATACCATGCATTTAATTCTTGGCCCCGTCTGGAGATCAAGATCTCATGGGTGTCAGCGTCTTCCCCCTCCCGGTCATAAATCTCCGAGGACGTAACACGGACGGCGGCGAGGCCGGCCACGCGGTGGGCGGTGGTGGTGGTGGTGGGCGCCCCTCCGCCGTGTGGGCCGCCGCCTGTCTCTCCCCTCGACGCCGGCGGCGACGTGCCTCTGCATGACGGCACTGCTCTCTCCCTCTCTCTCTGAAGGGGAGCACGGCCTGCTTCGGCGGAGGGATGGGGCTGGCTGTGCGCGGGGACAACGACGGGCAGATAGGCTCTGCACCGTCGGAAGGCCGTCGGTCGGAAGGAGAAGAATATAATAAGATCACCGGGCCTGAACTGAATATCATATATGTTATGATTACGTACGGTTCCGGTTTTCAGATGGTAATTAAAGGCGGCGCAGCGCAGCCACCATATATATACCAGACGGTCGTCGTCGTCGTCTTCGTCGTCAAGCTCTGGTGTGTTCTACCAGTGAGCTCCCAACACTTGGGGAGCACCGGGACGGTGAGGCGAGGTTCCCCGAAATGAGATATCAGCGTTTTAGGGAGAGTCTGGATCAGCCGACCAGGAGAGTCACCGTCCCTTTTGTCGCTGTTTATTTATTTTTTGTTTTTATATTTTTTTGGTCGCTAAATTTCTACCTATGTTACCGATCCCTCGAGCAATATATTATTATATTATTTCAATGGGTACGTAGCTCACGTGGCGAGACCCATGTGGGCGATGGGTAGATAACATATATAATCAGGGCCTAAATGTAATTTGATAGTTTGAGATTTTGATTCGAATCCGATAAAAATCGATGGATCCTAAACATTATTTTTGCATCTTATAATATATTAAGATTAGAATTAAAATCGAAATTGGGCGCTCCATACTTAATCGGAATCGAATTAAGGATCGGTCAATCTTATTTTTGTTTCTCTAATTTTAATAAAATATATACAGAATTAAAATAAAATCAAGTAAATTATAGAATATGATACATAAAATGATAATAGAATTGAAATTACATCAAAATCGAAGTACAATGGATCTAAAATTATCAAAATTAGAATTAAAATATTTTAACTTCTATAAGAATATCTTTGTTAGTTGACTGTTACATATTTTACATGCAATCAAATAGAAGGATTGATTACCTTTCTCCTAACAACATCACCTCTCTCACATCCTTATCTTCTATCGGTAAATTTGGGTGTGGAAACCTTTTCTCATTAGTGTGGAAAGCTGGCACTGATGTTTGAGAGAATGGCTGTCATTGTGTGGCAACATGGGGGACACCGGGCTTCGATGTCGCTTGGGCATGCAACTGAGGGAAAGAGAAGATAGAGATAGGGAAGATCTGATAGATTGATCGAAGTGTGTGATCACCACAAACCATGAGTTTGGAATGAAAATTTGAATTAAAATGGCCTACATACCTTATGGGAGATAGTGAGTCGGAGGATCTAGCTCCTCCTCCTCCTTCCATTGGCTTAGGATGCGGAGCTCGATCGTGTTCTCGAATAAAAATGGTCCAGCCGACCATGCTTTGAATAAAAGTGGTTGAATGGAGGCGCTTTCAAACCGTGCACAAAAGAAAAACAACACTCTAATTAGACCTAATCAGAGTGTAGCAAATGTAACAAGAACATATAAAAACATACATGGAAGAGCAATTTAATTACATCTGTTAGGATTAGATCCCAACCTTTTGTTTTTAAGAAGTAAATGATACCCTAAATACCTTACACCCTGTTTGGTAACACTATTAGATACTTCTATCACTATCAATTTTAAAATTGATATCGACAAGAACACTTAAGAGGTGTTTGATTAATTATATCAGTTTTTAAATTTGTAGTGCAAACAAAGTGTATTATGTAATACAAGTGTCAACTTGTATTACTTTTGATATTGATATTCCAACATTTGAAAATATTAATATCAATATTGATATAATACCAAAAATGAAACTGTAACCAAACATAGCATTAAATGTGTGATGCACGAAGTCCAAACTAAAGCAAAATGCAAATGACTAAAAGGGAAGAGTTACAACTTGTAAGAACCCCTATAATTTGTCCAGTCAAGACTACTTCTGGTGGAAGCAAGCATCCTACATCAGGTCACTTTCAGAAAGACGTACATGGATGTCATGGGTGCCAATGGAAGAGTTTAACCAAGTGTGATGATGGATCAACAAACCCTCCAAGAGATAGAACATCCCCGGAGAAGCCTTTAAACACATAAAAATCACAGAAGTACATATTTATTCAAAAGAACAAATTAAAAATACTCAATAGCTATAGTCTTGATTAAAATTATTAAATATGTTAAAATCAAAATTACTTTGAATGGAAACCGAGTACCAATTCAACTTCTATACAAACTTCAATTCATAATGTGTATATATCTCAGGCTGTCAAGTGGGCGGGCCAAGCCCGTAAGCCCGTTTGAAAGCCCGCCACGGGTTGGGCTTAGGCCCGCTAAAATAGATCATGAAATTAATTGAATCAAAATATATTTAACTTAGTTATCTTGGCGGATCCGACGGGCTTCAGCCCGTTGAGCCCGCCAAAAACCCTCCACATGACAACATCTCGTACCAAGACATGAGAAAATTGGTGACAGCGTTGGCCCCAAATGGACCCCACGCACAACTCACAGGGTTGTCATCTCGTGGATTATGGTAACGTGTTCAATAAAATATTATTATATTACACATATTTCAAAGAATATTATGTAAAAATAATACAATACAGCATTTTAAAAACTCAAACAAAAAAAGATAATATTTAAATTCGTTTTAAAAAAACTAAATAAAAATTTTATATTTAAGTCTATTGAAAATCACATCAAAGACAAACACTCTTCTTCTTTTTTTACTTTTATGTTGGTCTAAATAGACCTTTTGATAAATACAATAAATAAATTTATACATATGTTATGTTTATTTCATTAATTTTTATAATCATATTTTTAACTAATATAATAATTATAAACAGTTAAACTACTTTAATAGTTACATATTATTATAAATTAATCTAGAATGATAAATATATAACTAATAACCATAAAAAACAACTAATTTCTGAAATATTAACTATACTATCTAGCCAAATGTACAAAAATTAATTACGATCAGTTTCAAATGATATTTATATTTTTTATTTTTTTTAGAAATCTGTGAAATTTTTTTGACTTCTACGTGTAAAACAAGATAGATATGAATTTACGTGTAAGTAGCGGGGCGCCCGACTGCAGCCGCCGTGAGACGAACCCCCGCCCTGCTCCCCCAGGAGCAGGGTCGATGCCAACCGAGCCATGCACGACCAACTTGTAGAAAGTTTATCGATTTGTCATATTTTAATGTCATGATCTTTGTTTAAATTGCTTGACAATTTTTAGATATTTTAAGATATAGGATATTTTGACTCATGCATTTCTTTATGCAGAGTTGGATAATCTTTATGCCAGAACTATTAATTTATGGTCTGCATATTTTAGATTTTAGGTTGTAATATTAATTTGTCAAAAGTACGCTCATAATGTTTTTTTTCTTAAATGTTAAGGGAAGTTGAAAGGGTAGTAGAGTTGTAAACGGATACGGATAAAATTCAGATTCATTGTGAATTCGTATTCGTTTAGGCGGAAAATATCCAATTTAAGATATCTGTCGGAGCATATATTCGAATACAAATATTATCCGAATGTTATTTAGAGCAGATACAAAAATGACCGTTCCGCTCCATTTAAGATTTGCTCTGAATTAATTTTTGATAATATATGCATAATATATATAATTATATATTTAAAATCATTATACTTACAAATATGATTAAATATTTTCTATTATATATTAGTATACTAAGTTAATGTTAATAAATATATGATAAATTTTATATTTTATACTTTTATTTATATATGTATTTTTATATTATTAAATATATTAATTCAAATAATAATTAATTAACAATCTAAAATGAATATTATCTGTATTTGCTCCAAATCCGAAGATTATCCTAGTTATAATATTCGATCCGTATTCCGGCGGGGATCGCTTTCCGGCGGCAGCAAGTCGGGCGCCCCCATGGGGGGGGGGGGCTACTTGTGGGGTTCGAGGAGTCTCGAACCCTCGCCACCCGCGTACGCGGCGGGTCCTTGGCCGCTGGGCCATCCATGTGTTTCAAAAAAAAAAAATCTACTTATAGGGTATTTGGTAGCTCTTTTAATTTTAAGTCAATCTCGTTTTTAAAATCAAGACTACTTAACTTCTCATTTTTAATTTTAAAATCAAAAGAGTCTAACTATTTTGTGTTTGGCAAAACTGTCACAATTTTTAAAATTTATAGAGTACTGTTTGGTTATGATTTTAAAATCAAAATAACTCTATGACACACACTGCATGTCAATACAACGTAGTTTGTCACAACATCCATATTAATTTAATGTCAACTAACATTTATGAATAATGAATCATATACATCAGTTTCGTCTATTAACATAGTCTTCTCACATTTCCATTGCTATTTTATTACGTAACTCTTTTCCAAGTCTGCGTTGTTCTGATGATATTCCAGTATGATATGCCTCACGTCGAACTATGTCTCTTCTTCTATGATCCACCTCTCCATCTATTGTTATGCCGCAATCCCTTTCAATTTCAACCCATGTCTCATCTTTACCACATTGAACATTTCGTATGAAATTGTGAAGCGCGCATATTGCTATAATAATCTTGCTCTGAATCTCGATGGGATACTCTAATGACCTTAGAAATATTCGAAACCATTCTTTAAGAACACCGAACATTCGCTCTATCACATTTCTGAGAAAAGCATGTCACAAATTATAATAGGGTGTTTGGAAGCTGTTTTAAATTTGATACAACTTTTTTTTTGAAATAAAAAACACTTAATCTTTCATTTTTAAATTTAAAATTAGAAAAACATAACTTTTTGTATTTGGCAAAATTGTCAATAATTTTAAAATTTACGTAACAATGTTTGGCTACGTTTTTAAAATCATCCGAAACTTCTGCCAGTCAACTCAATGGACTCTGCTACACCCCCACCTAGAAAATAGCTTCCCGACCCCCACACCCTCTCTGCCACCTAGCTCATGGCTTTCTCCATCGGCGTGATCCTAACCGTTGTCTCCTCCGATCCTGCCACCGCCTGCGAGATCCTATCCCACCCCAGCTTCGCCGACCACCCCTCAAGCACTAGCTCATGAGCTCATGTTTGCCTGTGCCATGGGCTTCACCCCCAGCGGTGCTCACTGGCACCTCCTCCTCTGCGTCGCCACCTCCCATCTCTTCGCTTCCCGCTGTGTGGCTGCCCACGAGCCCGATCGCCAGTCCGATTGCGCCACCATGCTCGACTCGGTGGTTGTAGAGCAAGCGACAGCAGGCAATGTTCGCCTTCGCTAGCACCTTCAGGTAGCAACGCTTAACAACATCATGAGCAGTGTCTTCGGTCGATGCTACGGCTCCCAAGACGTCGAGGCCGTCGAGATCGGGGACATGGTGAGGGAGGGCTTCGAACTCCTACCCCCCAACCCCTGCAGCCGTAACATCCGCAATCCCCCCCTCCCCCATATTTGTTCAGCTGCACACCCTGCTGCACCACCTCCCAAGCACACCCACCTACGCACAAGCCCCCCCCCCTTCCGTGCTCTGCCGCTCGCCCCCCCTTCTTCATGCCCCTTTCCCCCTTCTTTGATCTGCCACAGACCCACCCCACAGCACCCTCGCAGGTCACTTCTTTGATCAGCCGTAGCCCCACCCCATGCACTCCCTTCCGCAAGCCACTTCTCCCATGTTCTCCATGACAATAACTATGAAAACTACGGCAAAGATAGATGTTTGGATGATTGATCATCTCCTCTGTGTGCCAAGAACTCCTGCCGTAAAAATATCGTCTCCGTGCAACCAGCTTTCCCGCTTCCGCCTCCGCGTCTCTCTTGGAAATAAAACAAGTCCTTCCTTGTTTTAATTTTAAGAGAGTTCTATGAAGAGGATTGTGGTGTTTTTAAAAATAGAGAAGGACTAAAAAAACTCAACCAAACACCTTACCGTTCTTATTTTTAGAATTTATGGTAAAAAGAGAGAAAAAACAGTAACCAAACACCCTATTATGGTCTTAAATTGTCTGATGGATTTGGATTAGTTGTCTTACTATTACTCTTCTTCTCTCCGGTATGCAATGATGCGGAGTAGATCGTTTAGTCTTCTATGGACATCTTCCATGTGATAAGAAAAATTATGTTGATGACATTGTTTTCACAGAAGATTACACAAGAGGGATACTCAACAACTAAATAAAATCTCAAAAAGAAAGTTTCAAAACTAAGCATTCGGGGAACGTTAGATATACTTTCTTGGTATCGATGTAACTCATTATCAACAACATATATGTATATTATAGAGAAAGAATGTATTGGATTTACTGAAGGAGGCATGAATATATGTTGGGTGCCAAACTAGCTAGTTGAGTCTCTAATGGTACTTAAAATTCAGTTGATGTCATAACAGGGGAGAATTTTTGTCAAATCTAAAAAGATATAGGAGGACGATAGGAAAACTAAATTATCTTATGGTTGGCTAGACTTGACTTCTCATATGTTGTCGAGATTGGAATATATTCTAATAAGAGAATTTTTTTTATAGAAGAGTAAAAAAATAGGCAAATGTCTTAAGATTCGACATTTTTTTGATCGATGATAGAGTTGGTCAACGTCAACCGCCCAGTTGCGCCGAAGAGCGATCATCTCGGGGTCGAACCCAGGACATTCTTCCTACAGCTGGAGAAGAAACTAAGCAGCGCCTACACCAAGTGATGTCCACTATGCCACAGGGGAGGGACTATTGTAAGACTCAACACACATAAGCATAGGGCTATGGCAATGACTAGTGAGCTGATATGGATAAAAGTCATAAAACGCCTCTTAGAAGAGTTGAGGATCACAGTGTTTGGCTGCACAATATATTTGTATGCACTTTCACAACAAAAAATTATATTAAAATAAAATATAACCTGACCAATGACATAAAATTAACATACTTGGAGAAATGTGAAAAAAGAGAGTCAGGATGATCTATGACTAAAAGAGAAGGAAGACCCAGGTAAAAACACAAAGTCTCACCTCTTTTTTGTCTAAGGAAATATCTTTAAGAACATAAATTTTGTAATGATTGTCAAAAACATCTTTTAACAAATTTTGTTACAAAAACGTAAAAATACAACAAAAGTTAAATTTATCAGGCAACCAAACACCCCCGTAAACATACAGAGCTAATATGTGTTAACTTAGTAACATTACACCTTCGTTCAAACCTTCTTTTTCACGAGAGGACTAAACAACTGTATGCCAATGATCAGTTCAGACAAGACCTTACATATCAATCTTACAGATAATCTATGAAGAGACCGAATCCCCTCAGGTAGGCACCCGAGAGGTCCGATCAGTCCCTCTCACATGGGGGCTGACAAGATGATGATTTGACAGATTCAAATCATCATTTTGTCATTGTCTTGTCAACCCCAATGTGAGAGGGGCTGACCGGATCCCATCAGGTGTCCACCTGAGAGGATCCGACCTCATCTATGAACTATAGAGCACAGCACACCATCTTACAGGTTTTACATGGAGGCTCATACAGATCGATTGATCTATCGCACTCTCTTCCAGGAGTGTTTTGATTTTGATCTCTGTACTTAGCTTCTTCTTAAGCTGTGTCCGGTAGAAAAGTATGAGCAACAGGCGGCGGCGCCGCCGCCGCCGGCCGGCTAGAAGAATGAGCGCTTGGATCGGGGCCCCCTGCCCACCGCCCTCATCAAATTCGCCACCTCCATGATCTTCGCCACCTTCGTGCCCCTCTTCGCCTCCGCCGACGCCCGCTTCTCCGCCGCCGCCGCCCGCGCCCTCGCCACGTCGTTCTGCATCTTCTCCACCGCCCGGGCTCTCTTCTCCTCCATCTTCCTCTGCAACATCATGGCCACGTTTAATCATACGCTTCTCCAGAGAAAATTAATAACTAATCTATGAAATATTGAAATGAAACTTAGATCACAAGAAGGTCCGATCATGTGTATATGCACACCTCGAGTTTCTTGTACCGGGCGGCGGCCTTCTCGACCTGCTCGTCCTCCCACCCCTTGATGATCACATCCTCCCGCTTGAACCTGTTGTTGATCTTGGCGACCTTTGCCGTTTGCCAGGCCAGGATCTTCGACCCCACCTCCTCCTTCTTCACCATCTGCAGCGACAGCTCCTCTGGTGGCGCCGCCGGCAGCGGGCGGCCACTGTCGGGGACGATGGCCAGCGGGTTCGTCTCCTCGGGCGGCTCCTCTTCCCCAATCCTATCCAGGTTGCCGCCGCCGCCGTTGCTGATACCCCCCTCGGAGCTCGCCGCACCGGCGTCCCCGTCGGCGCCCTGCCGCATCGTGGACCCGGCGACGACCAAGGCGTTGAACTCGCGGCTCATGCTCGCCAGCTGCTCGCTCACGGCCTCGCTGCCGGCGGAAAGCGACGGCGACCGGCGGCTGCCGTCCTCCCACGCCTCCGCCCCCGCGCGGCGAGTCCGGGCGGAGGGGGCGGAGGGGGATGTCAGCTCGTGGATGTCCCTGACCTCATGGTCTTCGTCTCCGTGGCCGCCGTCCGGCCTCTGGTGGCCCAACATGCCGGCGGACCTGACGGGAGAAGAAGGTGCTGCTCAGGGAAAGGCCGAAAACAGGAGAAACGGAAGCCGAGGACGAAGGGCCCTCCCTATCGTCTGTCCGGTGTGGGTGACTGATCGGAGAAGCAACCAGGTCGACGGACGGCGACACGCCCTGTGCCACACGTCGGTGCCGGGGACGAAAGCAAAAGGCGACGACCGGCGACCGCCATCGCCAAGGTGGTAGACGAAGGTTCTAGTGGAGAGCCGTGCGTGGCACCAGCTCTGCCTTTCATCTCGAGCAAATCATATTTAATTGGCATATTTATTTTTATATATTAAAAATTTACAAAAAATATAAAATATATTAGTAAAATAAAAGTTTTTTTTTTTGAAGATAGTAAAATATAAGTTAAGTCCGATGAAATATATTGTTGAGTTTTTTTATGGTCATGAATGCACTATTGCGAGGATGTCCACCCCCACGCGGAACAGGGTTATACTTATCCGGTTATTCGGTTCGGGGTTATTCCCAACACAGGTGGAAGATGGTCTTTTCCGGGATAACGTGTACTCTATGTAGCAAGGTGGAGGCCGATACCCACAGAACCGGACGGATAAGATCTTTGTAGGGACCCCAACCGATGTCTAGGCTGAAATTCGATGGGAGGTTGGGTAGTTCGGATTACTTGTTAAAAAGTTTATTTTCTAAATTTTTTAGAGATTAAAATTTTCGGACGATTTGGTAAAAATATTGTTTGAATGTGACAGTTACCTTTTAAAAAAAATGCTAATTTTAATGGGGTGTTTGGTTGTATAATAATAAAGGTTTTTATTTTAATTTTTAAAAATTGTAAGAAAACTTGTCAAAAAAGGTGTTTGACAACCTTGATAATTTTATATTTTGAAAGTGATTTTATTATTAAACAAAAAAAGAGGATCTCACCTCTTTCTTTTTTCTTGTGGTCCCCACTTTGTTTGGTCATGAATGGTAGTTACTCTTTTTTGTTATCACATCTCTCCAAACATGCTAATTTTATGTAATGAGTTGGTTCACTTTTTATTTTAATATAATTTTTTATCATAAAAGTGTACAAAAAATTATCATGCAACCAAACACCTCATAAGTGTCTCACTATACCTATTTTTAAAATTTGCAATTGTAAGATAATTAAAATTTAGTGTTCACGTATTTAAGGGCTCACTATATAAAAATATGTTATTAACGACGGTTTATTGGGGACATCTTCAAAGATTGAACATGAGCCGTTGCTACTATACAAGAATTGACGACAATTTCACAGGGCTATAACCAGAAGATGTTTCAGCGACGGTCTCAGTTGTCACGAGTGGCTATTTGATTTAGGGACCGAGTGTTATGGGGTGTTTGGGTGCATGATATTTTTTTGTACACTTTCATGATAACAAATTATATTAAAATAAAAAGTGAACCAACTCATGACATAAAATTATCACGTTTGGAGGGATGTGATTACAAAAAAGAGTAACTACCACACACATGACCAAACAAAGTGGGGGACCACAAGAAAAAAGAAAGAGGTGAGACCCTCTTTTTTTGTTTAAGAAGAAAATCACTTTTAAAACATAAAATTATCATGGTTACCAAACACCTCTTTTAACAAATTTTCTTACAATTTTTAAAAATTAAAACAAAAACCTTCATTATCATGCAACCAAACACCCCATTAAGTATTGTTTGGATGGATCTCTTAAGTATTATCTAAATACATCTCTTAAATCTGAAAAGAAAAAAAATAAGTGAAAGCTTTTTTGTTTAGATGATGAGAGATTGAGCCTTCATTGCAATCTATGCACTTCAAAGTGGATATTTTTTTCATTGACAACATCTTAATCAAATTGAGTATTTATCTTTACCGTAAATTAAAAGGTTTGACAGAAAATTAAATTTTTAGATTTTTAGATTAAACCCAAACAATACCACCTTAGAGATTAAAAGTAAAATTAATGCATTAGATATTTATGTTAAGTCAAATCAAAAGTTAGCCAAGTGTCTCAGATCCAACATATACCCAAGACAAGGTGGCATTTGATTTACTTCAATGAAATGTCAAAAATATTAATTTCATCTATATTCTCTCCAGTGGAGTACAAAATCCTAGTTATCCACATTTGAAAATAAAAAATATAGTGAATAAATTAAAATTAAGTGGTTTTTAAAAAAATATTACTATATTTAAATATTTCACTACATGATTTGAGAATGCCTAACCTCTTAGGCAAAACAAATGGGGTCTAAGCTTAGTTTGATTGGTCTAAAGGTATCTATGAGAGAATTGGGTATTTAGATTGTTTGATTATGTATATTAATTAACTTCAACACATCTCTTATTTCTTAATAAAATTTATTAATTTTTTATTTTTTAAACATAATGTCTACGTAGAGGATAGAAGGAAGATATGTAAAATAACTTTAAGTTAATACTAAATTGATTAAAATTTAAATTTCTTAATCAAATTTAGTATGTTTTATCACAAACTAAGTGATTGATAATAAAACTAAGAATTTAGATTTTAAAATTAAGTCAAACCCAACACCACCAATGTCTCCTTTTGTTTTCAAGACCAACTCATCAAATTTAGTATGTTTTATCACAAACTAAGTGATTGACAATAAAACTAAGAATTTAGATTTTAAAATTAAGTCAAACCCAACACCACCAATGTCTCCTTTTGTTTTCAAGACCAACTCATTTAAGCGCCAACCTAAGTAGTAACTACTATGAAATGTGAAATGGTAAGATATAAAATCTCTTTTATTTACACACTAGCTACTCTGACTTTAAAATCCCTTTTCAAGATTTATCCTAACAATTTATGTTGTAATCAAAATAAGATAGTTAAAGTGGAGATCAACTACAATGGTTATATAATATAGCTGGATTCCACTAAAGTTGAAAAACATTATCAAACAACTATAACACATGTAATGTTGTACCGTAGTGTAGGGAAAGAAAGTAGCCGTTAAGGACGGGCACTTGGGGATGGCTGGACAAAGCTGTCCCCGATAAAATGAGTTCGGTTCATCTTGGGGGGCTTTTAAGAAAATTTTCTCGATCGCAAAGAAGTGTTGTGATAGTATGATTTGATGATAAGGAGTTCCAATAAAATTATTTGGGACAAAAGTTGAGATCGCCCCAAGTGGGCTCCCGAGAGAGTCCCCCAGGTCACTCACAAAAATGTATTTAAGACCCATCATGTTAGTTATCACGTCATGCATTCAATACAATTTTGTAAGTGATATGAGGAGATTCCTCGGGAGCCCACCTGAGGTGATCTTAACTCTTGAGACAATTCAACATGTCAGTCTACAGTGAGGCTATCTGAACTCCCGGTCGAGGAACTCGACCGCCAGGCGACGGTTGCTTGACATCTAGCCGACGGTAAGGCACGACAAGGCAGCTTCAAGGCACGACAAGGCAACTTCTATTTCATCACTTTGCATTTTAAGACTTAAGAGCTCATTTTTGAATGCATTGATTCACCATCCATTATTTGATTCTGCCAAATATTAAACTTTTTAGTGTGTTTGACAAATGCACTTGACTAACCTTTACATGAACCTCTGATGACTTAAATTATCTCTAGAAAAGTGAATCAGAACACTTTTTCTTGTTTATAACTTGAACCCCTTCAATAGTCAATATTACTTTAAGATTTTATTTACTTGGGACTTTGAGTTAGATAAATCATCAAACATGTTAAGTTAAAATCTCTTAATTAAATTAAGTACTTAATTTTATTGCAAAAACTTAAACATGAAATTAAAAATTAAATTTTTTTAAATTGAACTGAAACAATCGCCACCTAAGATGAATAAAATATCTTCTAAAAATCGAAAACTCAATAAGTCCCATTGAACTTTTCTTACAGGATTTGCACCATAAATATCATATAACTACATAAAATATCAAGCCATGGCTTAAATAAATGTATAAATATCATACAATTGCATAAATATTAGCGATGGAATATCAGGCGGCAACTGAAAGAAGATGTCACCAATTATTGTATAAATTTTTTTTTGATCACATGACCCAGCGGCCAACGTGCGCGCAGCACCGCGTGCTGTCGTGGGATCGAGCCCTAGCTCGATCCCAATAGGAACCCCCCCCATGGGGGGTCCCGGCAGAGTCGTTGCCGGGAAGCGAACACTGCCCCTACTCTCCCGGGAGCAAGGGTGGTGCCGTTCGAGCTATGCTCGTGTTTAGTTGTGACAGCTTCTTTGTGGCGACTGCCTATAAGTTTATTGGGGAAGTTATCTAGAATAATATGTTTTCTTGTAAGGAATGTTTTTTTTGGAAGCGTCTTATAGTGAATATATTAATAAGATATAAGATGTGCTTAATCAAGAATGCTTGTGATAGAAGTCTTTGATATGATTAATAGTCAAGTAGATTAGAAAATATATCTCCTTGGAGGAGATAGCCCTCAAGAAGATGCATTTCAAGAGATCTAAGGGTCCGTTTGGATCTAGGTATAAGAAAATTTCAAAGAAATGATTTTCAACAGATTGACTTTTCAAAGGAAAAAAAACACACATTCCTTATTAAGCTGCATGTTCTTGAAAATATGATCAAATGTTGTATTGAACTTTGTGTCAATTTTCAAAATCTATGTAAGGTTTTTTATATACTGTAATTAAAATCACTGTGCAAAAATATCATTGAGAAACCACATTTTTTGAAAAAAAATAGATAAATGTGTAATAAACAAGTATTTTTACTTTTTATTATATTTAATAAAACTTTAGAGTTTTCAACTGGCATATAAGATGCTTTACATTGATAATAGACTTTTGAATTTTTTTTCTTATAATTATTCATATATTTTGATATATGTCTTTATAAAGCTAGAAAAATTCTCGATATCCTCACTTTAGAGAGAAAAAAAGGATATAAGAGGAATAAGAGAGAGATAATATTAAAAAGATATTTTATCATAAAATAAAAACTACTTAACTATTTTTATTTAGGGATATTCAGTTGTTCACACAGTGAAGACATTCTTTAAGAAAAATAGATTTCAAATAATGTGTCAATATATTTAATTTTTATTAAAATATATTTTAAAATAAAATAAATTATATTTATTAACATATAAATATATTGCCGAGGCTAACTACTTGTTTATTTGATCGAACTCGAATTCAAATAAAAACTTTGAATTAAATTTGAGTTCACCTACCGAGTTGGAATCAAACAGGGAATAGTTTGAATTCAAACTCAAGTTTAATTTATGATTTGAATTAAGTTTAATTTTAATCTATTTAATTAATATTATATAAATTTTAAATATTTCTTATTTGTTTTTGATATGTAATTAAGTAATTAATCAAATGTTGTGAGACGGTGTCTAATGTGCTCGGCAGGTTGGACTCTGAAATGTTTGAGTAAAAGACTAAATAATTTTTATTTATCATTTATTTTTGTTTTTATTTTTTAAAATACACATAATCAATATTAATATCTATTATCTTCGAATTTCAAAATAATATTACATTAACTATAATATTAATATTTATAAAAAATAAGATGTTAACATCAAAATTAATACAAATAAACACTTATATTGTATATCATGCATTTTTATATTAAGAATTTCAATATTAACATTGCAACGTCTATTCGTAATTTCTCTGACCGTCAATTTAAAAAATAACAGTGACAGAGGTGCTCGTGCTCAATAAAGTAATACCGACAATCTCGAGGTACAGATGCAAGGCGAAAAACATCAAATAGAAATAGTATATATACTTTTCGGGGAAAAAGAGATAGAGAAAGAAACGGCCCTCGTCCAATCACATTCTAGCCACTCCCTCCATCGCCACCAGACCGCACGTGCCGGCACGCATGGTTCTTACCCCGACAAAAGCGTCTCGTGACCCTGCGCTGCAGATATCTAGGTTGCAGAGCAGCCATGGCCGCACTCCCCCTTGACCACTCCTCACTGCGAGACCAAATCTGCCGGTCATCGTCTTCCTCTCCGGCGTCTCCGCCCACCAACAGCTCTGGCCGGCGCCGATGAAGAGCCTGCTCTCGCGACCTCCCGCGCTTCTTCTTCTTCTTTCTTCCCGGCCGGGGAGCTCGTATTGACCGCAGCCTGTTGCTCCGGCGGATGTGCTGTTCTTGCTCCTCCTCCTCCATTGTAGGATGCCAGGAAGGGTTAGGGTTCTATTCTCGTTGTGTTCGTCGTGTTCGGCGGGGGGACAGACATTAGCCTCCCTCGAGCTTCACCTAATATGAAATGTCCGTTGACCGCCGCCATTTTCTCTGCTGACATTGGATTCGGACCGGCGGACGGTGGCCGGTGACCTAATTTCTGCTCTGGATCCCACAGGGTCACAAGGAAGACGACCATCTCGGTGTCACTGCTAATGGGGAAGCGCTCTTTCGATCTCCTCTTCTGGGCCCCTCTTTCTCCTGGCCACACCTAATCCTTGAAAGGCAAGATGCTTCTCATGTGGGAAGGCGTCACTGGCGCTCCGGCTTCACCAAACGCCATGGCTGCGGCTCCCCGGCCTGAAGCTCCCTTCATGTTACGCCTGTAAACTCGACCTTCTGTCTTCTCCCTTTCTCCACCTTCGTCTTCCGGTAGTGTTCAAGGCAAGATGTTTCTTCTTCTTCCATCGGGGTCCGCCGCCGCCGCCGCCTGCATCCTCATCGTCTTCTCCATCTGCATTCCCGCTGTGTCTTCATCTTCAAGGATCCCTTTGGGTTCCAGGCTGACCGTCGAAGATGGTGGCTGCTGGGTCTCTCCTGACGGCACCTTTGCATTTGGGTTCTTCAACAGCTCCGACGAGGCCGACCAGTATGTACTGGGAATCCGCTTCAACTCGGCGTCGATTCGCGCAGAGGAGCATGCCGTCGCCTGGGTCGCCGGCGGGGGAGTCGTCGTGGGGCGCCGCTCCCATGCCGACCTGACGGAGGCTGGAGAGCTGGTACTGTTTGATGCCTACAGTGAGGTGGCGGTATGGGCGAGCAACACCAGCCGTGGGTCTGTGTCCTCCGCGCAGCTTCGCGACGACGGCAACCTCGTCCTGCTCGACGGAGACCAGGCCGTCGTCTGGCAGAGCTTCGACAACCCGTCCGACACACTTCTCCCCGGCCAGAAGCTCAATCCCCTTCAATCTCTCCGCGCCGCCAGCCGCAGGTCCGTCTCCAGCTACTACACTCTGTCTATTGACGCCGCCGCCGGCCGGCTGAAGCTGCGGTGGGAGACAAACGTAACCTACTGGGAGACTCCAGCTGCTGGTTATGCGGCCTCCGCCGCCGTGTTCACCGGCGATGGAGCACTGCGACTGCTCGACGGCAAGCTGAACCCTGTATGGTCTTGCTTCGGAGACGACCATGGCGACGCTCGGGTGGGCTTCCGCTTCCTCCGGCTAGATGTCGACGGCAACCTCAGAATGTACTCCTGGACAGAGGATTCTAGGTCATGGCGGCCTGTATGGCAAGCCGTGCAGAACCAGTGCGACGTCTTCGCCACCTGTAGCCTCCATGGCGTCTGCTTCTTCAACTCCTCGGGCATGGTCGCCTGCAAGTGCCCTTTCGGCTCTTCTCCGGGTGTTGTTCCAACATGCCTGGCACCCTTCAAGCAAGATTGCCGCTCCGGCGTCGCCATGGAGGTGCTGGAGCATACCTTCCTCTACGGCGTCTATCCTCCGGAGGATGTCTCCTCACAGGTCGGGTCGAAGCTCTGCAGCTCGTCATGCTTCAGAGATCCCTCTTGCACGTCCGCCACCGCCACCAACGACGGTGATGGCCGCTGCCTCATGAAGCGGACCAAGTTCATTACAGGCTACGAGGACCCCTCCCTGGCGGCTGTCTCCTTCGTCAAGGTCTGCCTTGATCCCATCGCTGCTGCATTGCCCACAAATTTCTCCATGTCTGGTGGCTCGTCCTCCCTGTCCTCGCCGTCGGGAAAATCTTCGTGGCTGCTGTGCCGGCCCTGCCTCATTGGGGCGGCATTGGGCTCTTTCGCCACTCTCTGCTTGATCCAACTTGCCGCCGGCCTCTACTTTGCGAGGAGGAGGAAGAAGAATGCCGCCAGCAAAGCTTCCACTCAATTGTGGAAGAACTCGGTGGGGATGGTCTCCTTGGCTCCCTCTGAGATCAAGAACCTGAGCAACAACTTCAAGCACCGCCTGGGTCCGAACACCTATAGGGGGGTGTTTCCGAACAAGAAGACTGTAATTGTCAGAGATATGAAAGGATCTGTAGAGGGTGCCGACGCGGTGGATGATAGGCACTTCCGGCGATGGGCCTCCGTCCTGGGAGGCATTCACCACAAGAACCTTGTAAAGCTGGAGGCTTTCAGCTGCAATGCTGAGCAGAGGTTCCTAGTCTATGAGTTTGCCAAGCATGGGTCTGTGGACCAGTGGCTGCGAGAGCCCAGGCTCAGCAGGCGGCTCACCTGGGCTAAGAGGAAGGAGATTTGCACCGGTGTAGCAAGAGCCCTGGCCTACTTGCACTCCGAGTGCATGGAATTCATCAGCCATGGGAACTTGACATGGAGGAATGTGGTTCTGGACGAAGTCTTAGAACCCAAGGTCACCGACTATGGGCTATGGAAGCTCGTCCGTGACAGCGCCGAGGCGGCAGAGGATGTTGCCAGATTTGGAGAGATGGTGATCATGCTGGTGAGTGGCAAACAGGGGACTTTGGCCGAGACCTTGGCCTCCGTGCACCGGGACTGGGCGGAGGGACATTTGGAGAAGGTGATGGATCCAACCATGGGAGGGAAGGTGGATCTTGATGAGGCAGAGCGGGCAGTGAGGGTCGCCTTCTGGTGCGTTCAGGAGGATGATAGGCTGAGGCCCTCCATGGGGGAGGTTGTCAAGGTGCTGGAAGGCACACTGCCTGTTGATCCTCCCCCAGCTCCCTCACCTTCCTTGTAGCAACTGGGAGCTATGGATCCTCGGTGGAAATAGGGATGAATTTTTAGAATTTTAAGAAGGCTGACTGCAGAGTTTCCCTTGTGATGCTCCATCAAGATACACTTTTTGCATCATACCAACTGTTTGAACTTTGAAATATGAATGCTTATCCTGCTGCTCAATGAGATATGGATAGCATTCCAGTGTGATTTGGAGGAGTGTCCTAAGGGAGCGTTTTAGGGTGTAAGAAAAAGATGTGACCTTTGCTCCATCTGTTTGTTCTCTTCCATCTGTGCTTAGGAGTAGGGGTGGCAATGGGCCGGGCCGGCCCACGGGTTCGCGGGCTGGGCCGGCCCACGGGTTCGCGGGCTGGGCCGGCTGCGGGTTATTTGACGGGCCAAAGAATTTGACCCGCGGGCTTTAGTCGGGCCGACATATGGGCCGAAGCGGGCTAAAATGGGCCAAATAACTTTCAATTTTTCATGTCAAAAACAGCATTTTTACTTATTAAAAATATATTTTAATTAAATTATTATTAATTTTATAATGTTATCTTAAATAATTAAATTTATCATATTTAATAAATATTTATTTATAAAATATATAGTTGGGCCGGGTCGGGCCGGGTCGGGCCAAGTCAATAATTTTTGCGGGCCGGGTCGGGCCGGGCCAACAATGTAGTGCGGGCCGGGTTGGGCCGGGCCAATATATTTTGGACCGGGCCCTAAGCGGGCCGACCTCGGGCCGGGCCGGGCCCGGCCCATTGACACCCCTACTTAGGAGGCAATTACCTGGCTGGATTTTGGAAGTAGCTTAGAAGTAGCTTAGGTGCAAGCCTAAAAACCAAAACTTGTGCTAATTTTTTAAATGATTTTTCCTGATTGTAATCTTTTCTGGGTTTTGCCCATTTTCTGAATGGATTCATGGTATGCAATGATCTGGAAAGGGCAGCAAAAACAAATTCATGGTGGTGCTATTCTTTACATTGGGGGGATCTCAAGATGATAATTCGTGGCCATGGTTGTCCTAGTGAAAAATCAGAGGTCATCTGAGATCATCAAGAATGAGGGAAGGATGAAAAGTTCCTGCTTTCATTTTGCATCTGAATGCTGCACCATATCTTCTGAATGGGAAGGCAGCAACAGCAGCATGGGCTCCTATTGAAATTTTCCCGCCACCATCTAATGCCCTCAAAATTCTGCCCTTGCATACAGAGAACTAACATGTACCTTCTTTCATGTGACCATGATAAGATTGGAATGCACATACATACATGAATTCATAGCTTGCAACCCACTTACAAAGGAAACATAACCATGGATCCTGATCCTGCTTTCCTCTCATATGATAGCTTACAGCCTGTTTGGTAACATTGTCAAACATCTCTCTCACTATGAATTTCATTGTTCTTTCCAAACAAAGGGCAAGAAACTAAATACATATTGTGCAGTGCAAGAAACTTCTTGAATTCTGAGATCGAAGGAATGATGCATCTTCTGGACAGCTGGAGCAGCTTTTCTAGAAAGTGAAGGTGAAGATGAAATGGACACCACAGAAACAAAAAGCAGAACACACATCTTCCCTTCTCGAAGAAATTTTTTGGACACAAACACGATAAAATCAGCACTGTAATAACATGCCTTATTTTAACTTGGAACGTAGTAGTTGTAGAAAGATTTTTAGTTTTCTGGAAAAACTATATGTATCAAGGTGCTTAGAAACATTCAATCAGCACAGTTTAAGATCTCACTTATGTTATGTCAAGCGATTTGAGTTTCAAGAACATGTTCTCCTGTTCTTGAAGGAACTGGGCAATATTTCTACAAATGCTTGAGATTTTCATGGAGTTGTTAACAGACTCCAAAGAACCATTAGAGATTGAAGACATACTTCCCTTCAAAACAGTTGAAGGACGCCTATCTTCTTGAATATGATAACTAGTAAAGATGTGATGGCAGAGATAGAAGATACATAGTTGTTGCGGTGGACATATATGGCGGCATGCCATATAATAACAATTGGGTCTCTTCATGTGTACGTTTGAAAGCTAGGATGAGTTTCTCTTCGTTACGGGAAAGCGCCCAAGAAAAGGTAACAAATTTCCCGCACCAGACAAGATAATAAAACCGAGACCTCGCAGCGGAATCCGGGTCTCCCTCGTCTCCACCACCTCCGCCCGACGCACGACGAGGAAAATGTTCCAATGTATTTTCCTAATTTCTGCCCCGTTTTATCGCTGGGCAGAGACGGCCTTTATTTAAAACCCAAAAAAAGGCATGTAAAGCAAGCCGAAATTCCCTTCCCCAGGGTATATATATTTTATTTAAGAAGGTGAAGTCTAGCGCATTAACTCCAACTACCCTTTCTTAACCATCCGACAACTAGAAGTGCTTTTTTTCACTTCTCCTCCTTACTGAAGTCCTTTTTATTTTACGTATAGCGTTTGGATATCTATTATTATGCACTTTTCCTTCTCACGGAAGGTAAAAGTAAGAAGGAATTTTTTTCTCCTTCTAACTTCAGAAAATCTCCTCCCGTACGCGAAGCCCCCTTCCCGCTGGTGATGCCTCCCTCCGCTACCGTCCGCAACCACACCTCCTGCCGTCGTCCCGCCTCCCTCCACGACCGTCCCCCTACAGCCGTCTGCGAACCCCCGGCGCCGCCGTCGTCCGCCTCTCTCTGCGATGGCCACCCTGCCGCCGTCCGCCGTCTGCGACCCCCCCCCCCCCGCGCCGCCCGCCCCCCCCCGCCCGCGAAGCCCCCTGCTGCCGTCCGCCTCGCTCCGCGACGGCCCCCCTGCCTTCATCTGCCGTGCGCCGCCACCATCTCCTCCATGGACAGCCGGAAGTCCCAGTAGGGGTCGTCCGACTCCACGGCCAGCGCCACGCTGTCCTCGAAGGGGCACCCGCTGCCGGCCGCGGGCCGCTTGCATTCCTCCAGGATGGAGCTGGTGCCGCCGGGCTCGAAGAAGAGGGGGTTGCGATTACGCCGCCGTCCGCAACCCCCCGCCGCCGTCCGCGAAGCCACCCCCCCGGCGCCGTCCGCCGTCGCGACGGCCCCCCGTCGTCGTCCGCCCTCCGCGAAGCCACCCCCCGGGCGCCGTCCGCCGTCCGCGACCCTCCGGCACCGCCGTCGTCCGCCGCGCTCCGCGAAGCCCCCCCCCGCCGCCGCCCCCCCCGACACCGTCCGCCGTCTGCGACGGCCCCCCTGCCGCCGTCCGCCCTCCGCGAAGCCCCCCGGCGCCGTAAATGTACCCAAACCACTTTTACCTTCGCAAACGAGAAGACCTTCCAACTTGAAGTGCTTTCGAAAAGAATGCACTTCTAAAAGAAGTCCTCCCGTGAGTTGCCAAACGGACCCTTATTTCCCTCTCCCTTCTCCTCCCCGCTCCTCCAAAGATTCAATTTTTAAACACACTCATTTGTTGTTTTCATCGTCGAAAAAACTTAAATTAGCACACACTACAAGAAAAAAAAACCATTTTGACGAAACTCTCAAAATGGTTTCTTTTTGAGACCATTTTTGGCACCCACTTTTCCACTTAAATTTCTCATTTTTGTGTTTTAATAAAACACAAAAAATGTGTCTTTCATGATAAATTCAATGGTTCTTTGGAGTCGGTTAACAACTCCATGAAAATCTCAAGCATTTGTAGAAATATTGCCCAGTTCCTTCAAGAAAAGGAGAACATGTTCTTGAAACTCAAATGAGATTCCGCTGCGAGGTCTCGGTTTTATTATCTTTCTTTTTTATTTTTAAGAAACTTCAAATGAGATTCTCATTCAAAACTTATTTTATGTGGATGAGGTTTGGTTTGAATGAATTGTGTCTTCATATTTTTTCATATAATTGTTTAATTTTACATAATTTGTCTATACTTTAAAAAAAATCATTAGTTTAGATGAGTAATTTAGGTAAATATTAAATAGATGTCATTAATTGATTAAATATTAAGTATCTTTGAATAATAGAAGAATGTTTAGATTATGTTTTCATAAATATAGGGCCTTATTTAGACATTATTAGGATAATACTTTAATTTAATGTTCTGGTAAAAGATGTTGTATACATTTTTACTTTAAAAAGGTGTGGTTCATATGGTTAAATTATTGAATATACATAAGCCATAGTAAAATTGAATTTGGTATAATAGAAGAAGATGATGTATAGTTAATAAATAAATCATAAGTTGAAAATGTTAATGATGAAGTGATAAAAATACTTGAAGATATTCAAAACAAGCAATCTACCATTATTTATAACAAGGATAAACCAAATGAAAATATAAAAAATATTATCATTTATTAAAAGATGTTGAAACACCTTTATGTAAATGTAAAGATATATCTAAGTTAAAAATTATTTTAAAATTGATCAGTTAAAGTTAATAAATGATCTCACTGCAAAATGTACGAATATCTTGCTATATTTATTTAAAGATGTATTATCTAAAGATGCAAGTATTCTTGACACATGATTTTCTTTGTACCCAATTTATTGTTATACTAAATAGTGATTCATAAGTCAATATTCAAATCACAAGTTTCACTCAACAAGACATCTTTGGTGACTCAGGTCAAAGATCCAACCATGCAACTGTGATGATAGAAAACACTAATCGACAGTTTGGTAAGATATCATTCAAGGTTTCTAATTTGGTCAATTTAGTGAACTCATTCAATTAATGAGCACGTGTATATATATCTCAGTGTCTCTACATTAATGACAAATAAGATCGGCCATCTTCATCACATGAGAAGATATCACATACACTAATCTATACGAATCCTTAATGTCCTATCTCAAGGATCCTATGACTAAGAATATTTAGATCACATACCTCTAGATGATCAATCTCATTATCATGATTTTATTATGATTTAAGCATCATTGCATATTATCAAGGACTTTATTATGATATTCGCATAGAATAAGAGCTAATAATGAAGATTTGCCTAGTTAATTGAATGAGATATTTCAAGAAATGTCGAATCATATCATATATGATTAGCTTGTAGGACATACATTTCTATCATTATCGAGTCACATTCTAATCAATTGAGTGGTGAAATACGTGATCATGTCAATTCTCCCTCTTGGAAAAGAGTTGATGACTTTTATGTATATTTTACGTTGGAGAAACATGGCATTTGACTAGGTTTGGCTGCATATGGTTTTAATCTCTTTGGCAACGTATCATCAAAGTACATTGTGGATCTAACGTTATTGTGGTTTACCATTTATCACCATAGTTATTTATGAAAGTAACGTACATGATGATTTCTTGTTTAATACCAAGTTTAAGGGTTTTTGAAAATTATATTGATGTATATTTACAACCATTGGTAGATGAGTTAAGGTATCTATAAGAGGTCGGATTGGAGATATACGATGCTCTAAAGAAAGAGAGTTTTGTTATGAGAGTCATATTGTTAGGTAGTGAGTGTTGGACAATTGAAAAGAAGTATACTACCAAATTGGGTGTAGTTGAAATGCAGATGCTAAGATAGATGTGTGGCCACACATGGGTGAATAGAATCTGCAACAAGTGTTTAAGGATGAAGTGAGAGTTGTGAGAATCAAGGATATGGTAAAGAAGAGAAGGTTTCATTGATTTGGACATATCAGGTAGCACCCTCTTGAGTTACTTGTCTACTTTGATGTTATTGACATAGGAGAGGCAGAGAGGTAGGCCCAAGTTAACTTGGCTTAGACGTATCTAGTACAGCCTAGAGGAATTAGGCATACATGAGTTTGTGGAAAACCGTGGTGAATGTAAAAGATAAATTTATGTAGTTGACCCCAATCATTTGAGAGTAAGACTTTGAGTTTGAGTTTAAGCTAGACACCATAAATATATTTTTTTTGTAGATGTAAATCTATCTAGATAGAGCACTAAAGAAAATTTAATATATCCACTTTGTAATGATGATACACATTTTGTTTAACTAGTTCATAGTAGGAAACAATGTTACTTAGGACATCGTCGATTCCTACCGATAGCATATCGTTGGAGAAAGAACTAGTATAAGCATTTGTTGACGGCCAACGATGTGGGAATGGAACACCAAAGATGCTAATAGGATATGATTTATTAGACAACAATAAGAGATGAACACAATAAGATTTAGAAAACCATTTAAGAAAAAATTGGGGAACTTGAGAAAGAATTTGGCAAGTAACAAAAATTGGAGGAAAAGAAATATTTTCTTACCATGTTGGGCTTCTTTAATTGTTCATCATCATTTGAATGTCATGCACATTATAAAGAAAGTGTGTAACAATATTCTTGACATATTCAACTTATAATAAAATAATAGAGACAATATGAACTCAAGAAAAGATTTATAGAGTTACAAATTCATCTAGAATTATGTCCACATGAGAGTTCGTTTGAATTTATAAATACAATTTATCATCTTAACAATGAATAAAAATATCATATACTTGATTTTGTGAAGAATATTCGAGTGTGGTATTCCTCAAATTTGAGCAAGTGTGTGTAAGTAAGTAGTAAAATTATTAATGGGTTAAAAATTATAATTGTTATGTTATGATACATGTCATTATTTTTTCTAATATTTAATAGATCGTATTAAATGATGTACTCAGTCCCATTGTAGAGCTATACCAATATTTTAAGATCATGTGTTAAAGTTTTGAATAGTAGCATTTTGGAAGATTGAGAGTCTAAGATTGCAATAATATTGTGTAAATTAGAACAAATTTTTTTACCATTATTTTTTGATGTTATGATTCACTTAGTTGTGCATTTGGCTTATAAGATCAAAATATCGTATCCAATTGAGAGATATTTAAAGAGACAAATTTGCATGGCAACAAAGCAAAAGTTGAATGTTCAATTGTCTAAGACTATTTATTTGAGGAATGTACACAATTTTTTTCTATGTATATATATGTAGGATGTAAACGAATATAGTAGAGATCAGAACTATGATGATCATCCATATGAAGATGATCATGAAGAAATATTTAAGTCGATTACCAGTATGGATTGACATAAGCAGCATAAAATCCAAAAAAAGGGTTAAAACCCAAATTATGATCTTTTAGGTGAATCTAAACTATGGATGTGGTACTATGTAGACTTGTCTGATAGAGAACAAAAACTCTTCATAGTGGTCGTATTATGATATTGGCAGTCATATAACCCTCTGGTATTGTAATGTGGTCATTATGAAGGGTCCTTGTTCGTTACATGATGAGTATGCATAGTATCACAAAAAATTAAAACTCAAATGATAGCCAGTTAGGCCAATCCAAATTAGTAACCGGTTTGGCCTAGAAGACCTTAGACTATTGACTCATACCTAATAAATGTTAATTAAATATTATACTATAACATAATGTTAGATACATTTTATTATGTGATAGATGAAGAGTTTTAGTAAGAGTTGGAGGACATATTGAAGATCTCAGTATGGTGCAACTCGATCGGATACATCTCAAATTAGTGATGATCAGTTAGGTCTATCTTAGCTAGGTGCTTCTCAACCTACTTCGTTCTTAGTACCTCGATCAGGTGCTTCTTAGCTTACTCTATTCTTGGCACCTCAACATTCTATTAATCTATCTTCACATGTCTCAAGTATATATCTGCCACCATGTCAAACACCAATATATATTACTAATGGAATTTTTTATGTTTAATCAATTGCATCTAACTAGACATAAGAGAGGTAGGTGGGTCACTTATTAACCCTTGTAAGTTAGATTTTACTACTTATCTCACAGTTTGCAACACAGTGCACCATAATTTGTAACAACAAAATTACATTACTTTTCATTCTGAGAAGAAAGAAGCTATCTTCTGAGATCTAGTAATAAATAAATTATTCTTTTTGCTAGATACTATTTATGCGCAATAGTTTTTCGAATAATGTTAGTGATTCTAAAAATACGATTATTATGTAGCAACATTTTAGGTTTCAACGGGATGCATTTATCGATGCACAAATATTAAGACCTATGGGTAAAATGTAAACAAAAAAATTTGAATAAAAGATAATAAAATTGTTTAACTTATTTATTTTCATTTTTGTCAATTATACTAATGGTTATTGTATACTCAGTATTTTGTAGGACGTCTGTTGAAGGAGACATATCAATGTGTGCCTCCACAAATTGAACTAGATCATTGGCATCACAAGTGCTTATGGGCGCAAGATGACTATAAGGTGAAAAATTGTTTCACTTTAACAACTTGTTAATATATATTTAAAATTCTTATGAATTTGATTGTAGACACTTAGTGATAGAAATAAAGACAATAGAGCATATCCCTCTATATCTTATAGAAGATGAATGACTAACATTTATTGATTTGATTTCGTAAGTACTTGTTTTTTGTATTTAATTTATTATTTAGTTAACATCTCTTAGACTAAACTCAAATTTATAGTTGCAAGTATTGAAAGAAAGTCGTCCTCCTAGATGTCCACATATCTTCCAAATGTCTCAAACTTATGAAGGGCTTAATGGAAATGTTTTCTATGACAATGAAAGAAGTTAGCAAATGATGATAATTTGTTTTTAAATCATATTTAATATTGTCTAATTTTACATCTCAATTCAAAATCTTGATAGTATATCTTTTTTAAGATAATATGACATAGTTGATGATTACTTAGAGTTTGATGTTGGGGGAATCATCATTATTTACTATCTAGGATATTTTTATTAACTTCATTGGTATAGATAGACTGCGCTGTGTTTGATGTGCAGGACAAGGATAGACTTGCACCACCTAATACGGTAAAATTAGTGGAGGTGCTTCATCAAGTTTCATGGTTCGTGAATTAATGGATAAGGTGAAGAGGCTGAAAAAGTAAATTGAGATGATTCCACAATACAAATCTCAAATTGTCACTTTGCAACAATAACTATTAGATCAGCAAAAATCATTTGTTAACATGTTTGAATGACTAACTCAACAGTTTAAGTTAGTCCAATTACCGAGACCAATTGATCTATTGGCATTGGTGCCACTGGTAAAACATAGTAAAGAGGACAATGTCAGGAATGAGAAGAAGGAGGAATCTTTTGGTGTAGACGAGTGACATGTGTCTTTTTTCATGATATGTTATGAACTTGATTAAAATTACTTCAATTTGTAAAAATATTGCTATTCGTATGAACGGACCATTGTGTACTCATTTTGAACTATGCATGTACAAGTTATACAATGAAAGTAGATGTTTGTTGATTTCAATTTGGTTTTATATATTGAAATTATGCTAAATCAAAGGCCACCTTAGTAAGGAACTAAGTGGCAGCTTGTTTTTTAAAAATTATTGACTAGCATGGTTGTCAAGTGTTAATTTGATTGCTATAGTTGTAGTGAATTTTGACTTAATAAAATTTTAAACAAATAAATATACAAATTTTTATATTCAGTTCAGATTTGACAAGTCCAATCAATATGATGACTCTCCCAGTCTCGTGGGCAGGTGGGTGTTTTGAGAGTTGCAGGTGCCCGATTTCCCCCGGGGGAAGGTACAGGTGGGGATCGAGTGGGGGCTCAATCCTTCGTCACATGCAGCACGGCACGCAGTGTAGGCCGTTCGGCCATCGTGAACCAAAAAAAAATATAGGCGATGATTGCGAATATAAAAAATAAGTTAATATTTATTAGGTGTTTGGTGGTTGTATAATTTTTGTAATAAAATAATATATTAAAATGAAATCTAAAACAACTGAAAACGTAAAAGTATCATGTTTGGTTAAAAATATTATCTGGTGGGATCATATATAACTAAAAATAGGAGCTAAAGTAAAAAGACATCTCCTCTCTTTCTATATCAAAAAAAGATATTCACTACAAATCATATTTCTTTGTCATGATTGCCAAATCTGGTTCTCACAAATTTTGTTATAAAGATGTATTTTTGTAGAAAAAAATCTATTTTACCATGCAAGTAAATATATCTTGTCATAGTTTTCTATATTTTACAAAAGAAATAGTTATCCTGAGAATACACAAAATTTTAAACTATTTTTATTAGATGACAAAACATTAATTGCTTAAAGTTCTATGTAAACGAAATATAACTGTCAGTAGATATGGTGTAAGTAGAAATTTGGGTAATTAATGTTATATTTGGGTAATATATATTTCACTGAGAGTAAACGAATTTCTACTGAAAGTTATATTTCGTTTACATTAAAGTATAAGTAATTAATGTTTTATCATCTAATAAAACATTAATTAGATGTTGTGATTACCCAAATTTGGGTAATACATATACATGCTCGTTAAATAGATACTCAAAATCTTTTTCTAAGGTTTTCGTTGGTAATACCCTAAGGGCATTTTGATATCAATTTAAGTTGGGAATAAACTTAGTCTATCCCCAATTTTTGTGAGATAAACTAGGTTTATTCTCAAAATAATCTCATACCAAACTAGCAGTATAAATTTTAAAATTGATAATGACTGCCTGACTGCCTCTGTGTCTCTTTTAACCATATTGGAGGGGCTTAGAGGGTAGACACTATAAAAAGGATCACAGGGTCTTCTTGTCCACATGAGGTGATGAGGGTGTCCTTGAGTCATGTGGTGGTTGCATCAGGACCCATTGGATGGAGACCTCTCAGCTATCTTTGGTGAGCTAACCAATCATCAAGCATATATTAGTGGACCCTCAGATTTGATAGGGTGACCTTGTTAATAGACTTAACCATCGATAATTTAATTTAAGTAGTTGAATGGAATTAAATCTACACTGTACAAGTAATGTTCCTAATATTGAAATACAACATGTTCCATCAGTTGTGCATGATTATATTTTTTGTTCCGTATAGGGTGTTTGGTTGCACGATAATGGGGTGTTTGGTTGCATGATAATTTTTTGTACACTTTCATGATAAAAAATTGTATTAAAATAAAAAGTGAACCTACTCATGACATAAAATTATCATGTTTGGAGGGAAGTGATAACAAAAAATAGTAACTACCGCACATGACCAAACAAAGTGGGGGACCACAAGAAAAAAGAAAGAGGTGAGACCCTCTTTTTTGTTTAAGAAGGAAATCATTTTCAAAATATAAAATTGTCATGATTGCCAAACACCTCTTTTAACAAGTTTTCTTACAATTTTTAGAATTTAAAATAAAAACCTCTATTATCATGCAACCAAACACCCCATAAGTGTTTTTTTCACTACAATATAAATATATGTATTAACAAAACTTGTTGAAAATTTTCTGACAATTATATTAAGAATATAATTTTATACACGGTTTTCTTCTTGTATAAAAATATAATGTCATCTCTTTTTTCTTTCTTGTTCGTGGCCTCCCATCTTTTTTTGTTATACATGCTCCTCACACTTTTTTGTGGCTTCCCATCACCTTTTTGTTATACATGATTTAGACATACTAATAAATAAAATAAAATTTTTAAGCATTTAAAGTCTATATATATTCGATATGTTTTTAATATAATATTACAAACCTAATATTTTATCATTTTTACGTTTTTCTATCTTATTTTGATACTCAATAGTATCAATTTTGATATTTATTAATATCAATATCAAAACAAATATTAATCATATTAACTCTAATATTAGGTCTTTCATGAAATTAGTTACTAACACTTGCCATTGTACATATATTTTTGGTGTCACTTATCCAATTTTGAATTTTTGATGAGATTAGACCTGTAAATGGATATTGCAAACCTGGTATTAAGCCTGAATCCGATTTTGAAAAAAGGGTTTGGAGGTTCGATTGGTGCCCCTGACAGACCTGAGCATCCGGTTACGATATATCCAATTTGAAACAAATCCGAAAGTTGCCTATCGGGTTATGTTTGAGAACCCGATCAGGCAATCAAAGGACCCGATTGCCCCTCCCGTCTCCTCCTCCACTTCGCCTCCGGTGCCATCGAGGCCTCCTCCACCCTGTCTGCGACACTGCCCGCCGGCTGAGCACTCCTCGCCCCGCAAACTCTCTCCGCGAGCTCCTCCCCTACCCTCCGTGCCGTCCGCAACACCCCCCTCCGCCAACTGACCACTCACCGTCGGCTGAGAAGCCCCCACCAGCCAGATCCCTTTGCGACGTCCCTCCCCCACCGTCCATGTCGTCGGCGACTCCCCCCGCTGGCTGAGCACCCCCTGCTAGTGAGATCCCTCCGCGACCTCCCTCCCCTAACCTCCGCACCGTCCGCAACCTCCCTCCCCACCTCCCTCCTCCACCATCCGTGTCGTCGACGACCTCCCTCCCGCTGGCTGAATCCCCCCCCTCCGCCAGCGAGATCCCTCCGCGACCTCCCTCCCCCAACCTCCGCACCGTCTGCGATCGACCTCCCTCCCGCTGGCTGAGCACCCCCTGCTAACGACATCCCTCCGCACCCAACTAGCTGGGGTTCCGAGAGTCGCTGAAGCATCCCCGCGATGGGTTGGCACACCAGAACAAGCCCTTCCATGGCATGATGCTGCAGCTATTTGACCACCATGACAGATCTACGGCGGCGGCAGCTTCGAGGTCCCTTATTCGCCGCCGGCTCCTATTGCGGCGGACTTCGGCGACGGGCTATGGGAGAATGAGGCCCACCTGCGGGACCTCATGAACTCGTTGGTGGATGGAAGTGCTGGCCTCTTCGGCGGCGGTGCCGGGGCAGAGGCAGCATTCGTCGACAGCTACGACACGGGCAGCGACAATTCTCTCAGCGGATTCAGCCAGAGCTTGCAGAACATGGAGGCCGCCACACGCGGCGGAGGAAGCTGGCTAGCTTGCCGACACAGAGGCTGGAGATGGTGGATACCTCTGTAAACTCTGTCAAACCCGCCGGCGCCGGTGCCCAGAAACTTCTCCTTAAATCTGTCGATGATGTTGTAGAGATCCTAACAGGGGACCCGAGACCTGAGCATCACTTCGGATCCAGGTCAAAGACCTGATCCGAAAGATCATCCAAATTTATTTTGGATTTGGATTTGGATTATATTCATTGGGTTTGGATCCGGATCCTTGTGGATCTGATCCAAACACAACCCGTTGACAGGTCTAGATGAGATGATCTAGTGATCTGAAAGCCACATTCGGTGACTAGCAATAAAATATAGTTTGGTGTTGTAACATCTTAGAATAATAATACGATGAGACACTAAATGAGTAAATTATCAACAACTTTTATCAACTATTTTTAAGATATTATTTTTTTAAAAAATAAGTAAAATATGATTGAGTAGGAGTAATTCAAGGATAAATAATTGTCTTGCAAGACCACCGATTGACATAGTTGTTAGGTCAGTTAGTTAGTTGATTTAATTGTTATATAATATATCAATTTTTTGTTTCAGTTGAAATACTTTGTCTAGATATTTGATATACGATGGTGTGCATAAATATGACCTCTTGAGAAAGCTATCAATCAGTATAGTTTTTGGGAGTGATTTACTTTATATATACTATAATTAAATAATTTTAAAATTATTTATTCTACACATCCATTTTGATTTTCCCCTAGTTTGTAGGTAAAAACTAAAATCATTACAAATAAGTTATTTAACTGTATACTCTGTTTCAAATATATATATATCTTTACAGCATTCTAAACTATAAAAAATGTAAAATTAATTACTAAAAATATCTGTAACGTTTTTTATCACTAATTTTCGAGATACGGCCGATGGGCCACGATACAACAAAGATGACCCTACATTTCCGCATATCTACTAAAATGCCCCCTGCCCACCACCCCCTCCCTCCGCGGTTCCCAGTGTCGGTCGCCCTACAGCTGGCAATAAGTATTATAATATTAACATCAATTAACCAATTCAAAATAGTACCATTTAAAAAATATAACTTCTCTTGACATTATGCAGAATAAAAAAAACATGAAATTCGATATGATAGAATTGCTCTTGACATATCTCATCCAGCCCATTTTTATTTTTTCACTTCTTAAGTTAAATTACAATAAAATATAAATGTCATACAATTGTTAGAAAGCTGCGATATCAAAATAAGAAAAATAAGAGTCATACCAAAAGAGGTGAAAGGCCACGAGATATAAAAATGATCTCACTTTTTTTAAGAAGAAATATATTTTAAAAATATAAATTTGTAGTGATCACTAAATATTTTTTAAGATTTTTTATTATAAAAATATAAAATCTATTGTAAAAACTCAAATTTTTGTCTAACTAAATAGCCTTTTTTAAAAAATTCCTCCGCGTAAATATTAGGTAAACGCACGCGAAATATCAATAAAAATCAATAAAAATCAAGAGGATAGATATATTAAGCAACGGTGTGGACTGTCAAGCGAGCGGCAGCGGGCGGAGGGTCGCTTTCATAGCACGCCTCCATCTACGCCATCCCCACTGTCGCAGAGCTCCAGCTCATCGGAGCACGGCGGCGAAGAAAGGGGAGGTGAGAGGTCGCTTCCTCTCGTACATCTTCATCTCCCTCTAGCTCTTGCCACCTTTAGCGCTAGCTAGACCCGTCGGTGGCGCTCACAGCGGCTGCGCTGGAAGCAGTGTGGCCTGGCTGGGCGACCCCTGCGGCATTCGATCCTGAGGCGGCGGCGGTCACCTCAGCTGATACGCCGCTGCGACCGTGTCGGTGGACGTCTTTCGACAGGTTGGTTCCTCCGGCCATCATCCATGGTCAGATCCACCGTGCAGATTGGGGGGAATGTAGCGTGTGTCGTTTGTCAATTGGTTCTCAGTGTGTGATATCTTCGTCGTTTCTGCATGTCTGTTTGAAATATAGGGTGCCAAAGGGTATACATGGGGGATTCGCGGTTTAACTTTCTGGTTTTCACTTATTTTTATTATTTCTGCTTTCTGTGTAGAGATGGCATGTTAGATCTGGCAGAGGTTGTGGTATAAGGACGAAGTCCGACAGATCTGGTTGTAGTGCTGCTGAGGACAGTTGGAACTTCCGATGGAGGGAGACGGGGATGCTGCGGTCGGTTTCATATATGTTGCTTTCCTTTGATTCCATCTTTAGACTTCGTTAGATTCTTTGCCGTTGTTCGGGATCGTGATCTTACTCTAGTTGCTTCTTTGATTTTATAGAAGTCCACGAAGCAACTGCCGGGGGCTGTGTGCCAGATCTGTGGGGATGGCGTCGGCACCAATGTGGATGGCCTTCTCTTTGTTGCGTGTGACGTCTGCGGGTTTCCCGTATGTCGGCCGTGCTACGAGTACGAGAGGAAGGATGGAAACCAGTCTTGCCCTCAGTGCAAGACTAAGTACAAGAAGCATAAAGGTATTTCCCCCTTCCTACGATGTATGCTATGCTGATTGGTTTCCATTTATATGTCCGTGGTTATCCGAAGTTGGATCTTGAGCGTTACCAGAATTTGTGGTCTGATATTCAGGGAGTCCTCCTATCCGCGGGGAAGAAACTGATGATGGGGATGCAGATGATTCGTGTGATTTCAATTATCCGTCTGGAAATCAAGATCAGAAACAAAAGATTGCTGAGAGAATGTTAAGCTGGCACATGAGCTATGGGCGCGGGGAGGACGTTTCAGGTCCGAAATATGACAGTGGATTAAGTGGAGAACTTCAAAGGAGTCATGTACCATCAATCACTCATGGCAGCGCTGTATGCCATTTCTTTCTATTTATTTTTATTGTAAATAGGATGTTTTTCTCACTAGCATATCTATTCTTTGTTTAAATGGAAGGAAAAGGTGAATATCACTGTGTACATACTTTTGCAGCTTTCTGGTGAACTCCCAGCTGCGTCACCTGATCATATGATGTCTCCAGGGGCTGGTGGTGGGAAGCGGGTTCACCCGCTTCCTTACAGATCACGTACGATTACTTATGTTTTTTCAAATTTTATCATTTTATGCCTTGTATATTGGCATGTAATGTGATGGTTTCCACTTCTTTCAATTTGAACAGCTAGTGTCAGCAGAGAGTTCTCGGGTGGACTTGGAAATGTTGCTTGGAAGGAACGGGTTGATGGCTGGAAGATGAAGCAGGATAAGGCCTCTGTCCACACACATACCATGACCAATGGCACCAGTCAACCTCCTTCTGAGGGTAGAGGAGTTGCAGATATTGATGCGACTACTGATTATAATATGGATGATGCTTTACTGTAAGTTTGGCAATGCTGTAAATCATTCATGTTTTCCAGCAAAATGTCACAACCTGTCATGTTACCCTAGATCTATTTCTTGAGCTTGATTTGGATCACTTTTATTAAGACCTTGTGTTTGATTTTAATTAGATTTAATATCGATCATTGGATGCAGGAATGATGAAGCTCGTCAGCCCCTTTCAAGGAAGGTACCTATCCCTTCATCAAGGATAAACCCTTATAGAATGGTCATCATCTTGCGACTTGTTATTCTTAGTATTTTCCTTCACTACCGGATAACAAATCCTGTGCCTCATGCCTATGCACTGTGGCTTGCATCCATCATTTGTGAGATCTGGTTCGCCATATCGTGGATTTTAGATCAGTTTCCCAAATGGTTTCCTATCAACCGTGAGACATACCTTGACAGGCTTTCTATAAGGTAATTCTTGCATGGAATCGTGAATCAATAGCAACTTTCATAGGATTTCTTTACAAACTTCCGTCAGTTTTTCACCTTATAAACACAAGTTTATGGAATCACAGGTATGACCGTGAAGGTGAACCTTCACAGTTGGCTGCTGTGGACATTTTTGTCAGTACTGTGGACCCTCTAAAGGAGCCGCCTCTTGTGACTGCCAATACTGTGTTATCAATCCTTGCCGTTGACTACCCTGTTGACAAAGTCTCTTGCTATGTTTCTGACGATGGTTCTTCAATGTTGACATTTGAAGCTTTAGCTGAAACATCTGAATTTGCTCGGAAGTGGGTGCCATTTTCCAAAAAATATGGCATCGAGCCAAGAGCTCCTGAATGGTACTTCACCCAAAAGATTGACTATCTTAAGGATAAAGTCCATCCATCATTTGTCAAAGACCGTAGAGCCATGAAGGTTTGCTGCTCTTCTGCTCCTCTCACATCCAAAAGGAGTTTTTTAAGTTTGCTTTATTTCATTGTTTTGTCCTATGAATGAAGCATAAGGAAGGAAATTTAATTATTTCTCATCTTTGTTTTACAGAGGGAATATGAGGAATTTAAGGTGCGCATCAATGGGCTTGTTGCAAAGGCACAAAAAATTCCAGAAGAAGGATGGATAATGCAAGATGGTACACCGTGGCCTGGAAATAACACGCGAGATCATCCTGGGATGATCCAGGTATGTACATGGGTATAAATGACAATGTGATGTTTGTCTAGACTGCAAAAGAAAATAAAATTGCAAGCTATAAATGACAATGTAGATATGTATGAATGACAATGTGATGCTTGTCTAGAGTGCAACAAAAAACATACAAGCTTTGGAGATATTACTGCCATGATTTTTAGTTGCTTTATGAAATGTCACTCTGTATTTTCAATTTTGTTGAAACTAATTTTAGAAATCATTTGTCTATCTTCGCCTATTTTGATGGATATGTGGGCGGTTGGCACCTATAATTTTCGCAAAGGAAAAGGAATGAAGATCAAGAAAAAAAAACTAGGAGACAATGCAAGACAAATTAGAACTCAAATCTTAAAGTAAATGCTAGGTCTTGACTAAGACCTTGAGCGACATGACAGGTCAGGAGATTATGTGGCTGCCCCAAATCAGCCCCGGGCCTGATTTAGGCACTCAGCCATTTAAATGGGAAGTTCACATACTTGAGGGCCAAAACAGTTAAGATGGACAAGAAATTGCCACCCAAGAGGTCTTATTTAACAGACATGCAGATGGGACATTGATGTAACCTCAATTTACCTTTCCTTAAGAAAATCCAATGTTCTTCCTTGATGGAAAAATAATTGCTTTTCCTTTTGTTTGGGTTTAGCATTGACAACTATGAAAATAAAAGGTATTTCACAAGAGTATTAGGTAATTTGGGTGGTATGAATATTTAAGAACTTACTAGTGGGGACACCAGAGTCCAAGACCGGTTCAGCAATGTTTATCGTCGTCTATGACATCGGGATTACAACTTATGGTTAGGAGAGTTTGAAAATGGGTTTTAACATTTCCTTCTGTTATTTTTTTACTGTTCGCAAAATGGGCCATCCCAACTGATTCACCCTGTTGGCCCATTACGCTCAGTCGTTGGAAATGGCGGGTCTTTTTTTTCTCTTTTCTTTTGTCTTTCTTTTCCTCAAGTGCACCATCCTCCTATAAAAGGAGAGGAGCCCCGATGGTAAAGGATGATGAAGAGATGAAATGAAAAAAAGTTTCGTTGCTTTATTTTCCTTCCAGCTTTGCCTTTAGGCTTTAGCACCTTTTAGTTCTGCCTTTTAGATACGCCAACGGCTATTCTCCCTTTCGGCTCTATTCGTAGCGATGTCTGGTCCTTCATCGGCTCCTCCGGCGAACCCTAGCAGCGCTCCTTCCGATCGCCATAGCCGCTCCTTCCGAGCTTATCTTCCCTATCTGTAGTGTGGTAAAACTTTCCTTTATCTCTGCTCCTACTATTAGTCTTCTACGACAGTATCAAATGACGACTCCTTCGGTCGGCATCGGCAGCTAGGAGGCCTTTGAGCTTCTTGCCCTAGCTCAGCATCGGGAACGTTCTCTTCTACCTGGCTCCTCTAGTCGACTACGGCATTCGAAAGTGGACACCAAGGTGTGCTGATCTCTACAGGAGATTTCCATTTCCGTTCACCCGATGGCATGGCCTTCAATATCACGACTTGCTGGAGCCATGTGCGAGTGCTTTGCCACCAAAATTGAGTTCCTCCTTATAGAAATAGTCGGATCTGATGGTTCTCAAAGATGAACCAGAATGGTTGGCCCCTACAGATAAGTAATCTCCTCGGTTGGTACTTGATTGGAGTCCTCTGGCCGGTTTCTCCTCTTCTTGATACGACAGTAACTCCAACTCCAAATCGGAAGCATACTCGTCATGACACTCCATTGTCGTAGACGTCTAGCTAAAGAACTGGCCCTACGGATCTATTTGAGCTCTTTGGTATTTCATCAAACTCTAGGTCCGAGAGATGTCTGCCTTGAAACAAGGCTAGAGACGTCTTCAGAACTAGTCCAGTTACTCTTTTCTACGATTGTTCTGGTGAAACTTTGAAGTTCCATCGCTTGTGGTCGACTTTAGGAGCTCCTCTTATATCAAGTTCTATGCTGAGATCTGAAGATGATCGATGATTCCAAGTTCTCTTGTCCTCGGGAGATGATGACATGGGGCTGTTCATTGATTCATAATGATCTTGTCCGAATGGCTATTTGCAATAGAAATTTTAGTTGCTTATAATAAACTGGTCCTCATCCAGTGAGTCGCCCCTTAGTGTGGACAAAGTTCCCTGATGGTTGGTGGCATTTCTGTTGTTATCGGTTTCTTCCAACTAACCTTGCTTAGGTGACTCCTTGGAGATGCCAGCATAGTCGATTCCTTGATGGCACCATCCTACTGAGGTAGGGATTTGATTCCACGAGTCCCTCATACTCTATCGAACTTAGAACTTGGGACTGAGACCAATGAAGCCACAACAAGGGATTGTTGATCATAGTTGTCAAGGCGACAAGGCGCCCAAGGCGTTGAAGGGTACCGATTCCGCTTAGGCGACAAGGCGACCGCTTAGGCGTCGCCTAGGCGGTCAAGGCGGTATTAAAGGAAGGCTGAGTCGGGAGGTTGTTATATATAAAAAAAAACATAAATATAATTATATTTGTTATGTTATAATTGAATTTGAGTGTTTTATCAATGCACATAAGTAAATATGATGTGTGTGTGAAAGAGAAGAAAGTTAAATAAATATTTATAAAATTTAAGTATATAACTCATTTATGATTATAAAATTTATATATGTGCAATAGTATAAGTGATGGTAAAATATTGTTATAATATTATTAAATGGGGGGGGCGCAGAGTAGTCGCGGAGTATAAGTGAGACAAAGAGAGAGAGAGGAAAGAGTTGAAAAAGAACTTAATTAAGTATATAATATATGTTTATAATCATAAATCTTAAATATGTATGATAGTATAAGTGATAATACAATATATTAATATATTCAAACTATCATTAAATAAGTGTCCCTTGTGAGGGGTATCAAGGGAAAAAAATCCCTTAAAAACTTTTTTTAATGATGTAAAAATACCCAAGGCGCCTTGCTTGGGCGCCTTGGGCGCCTAGGCTGGCGCCTTGGGCGCCTTATTGGCCCCAGACAAGGCGCCCTGGCAAGGCGCCCTTGGAAAGGCGCCTTGCCGCCTAGGCGGCGCCTAGGCGCCGCCTAGGCGGGCGCCTTGACAACTATGTTGTTGATTAGCTTTGATTTAGGCCGATGGTCGAATTATGTGTTTGCTCGTCAACTTGTCTGTGAGCACCACCCACTAGAAATTGTTCTAACCTTTTACTGTCCTGCGAGACGTGGATCCATTTTGATTTGTAAGTCTCTAATAATTGGTTGTATAAGGGTCATTGGTGCTCACAGTCAGCCGGGCCGCCACCCACGCCCAGTGTGGAGGTAATCTTTGAACTCAGATACATGGATGTTTACTTTTGTTCTTTCATTATATAGTCGAACATCATGCTCAATAGAGGGTAGGACCTAGCTCGTTTCCTCTAATAGAAGTCGGTGTAGTTCGTGAGAGTAATTGAAATAATCCCAATTTTCTTGAAACTATTAAAATCAGATTTTTGTTAGCTCAAGGGTTGAGAACCTAATTCAGTGGCAAATTGTGACTTGTGTTTTGTTTCAGATTTCTCTGAGTTATCTTTTAAGGATAAGGTCACTGGTCCAATTTCTAATAATAATAAATTTTATTGATTTTCGAAATTCTAAAATCTGACATGATTATGAAGATCTGATTGTAAAATCTTTGTAGTAGAGAAACTCTTGGTCCTAATCTCTCGGTCTGGTTTGTTCCACATCACTTACAGCGTAGGCTTCATAGATTTTCTAAAGTGTTGACATAGGGAATATTCTATCACTTGGACCACCTGAACCATGCATTTTTTATTTACTAAGGCTGCTTGAGTTCCTTGAAAAAAAAAATTGACCTTTTTCAATCCGACTTGCGAAATATCGATATTAATTACATCGAACAATTATTCGAATACTCTTGATTAACCATCATAGTAATTCGTGAATAGAAGACATATATTCACACAAAATAAACATTCAAGATCAATGGCTCTATGAACTTGATGTGCTCCAGGAACTCTAGATCTGTTAGTTTTCACATTTTTTTAAAATTCTGTCCTTGTTCAGATTATTATCATTTTTATTACGTCATAACTATTTTATATTGGTGCGTTTGCATTCCTTCACCGTCATAAAGTTGTTTGCACTCTTCTTGTCACCAAAATGTGCACTAAACATAACTTTCTTCATTGTTTGCTCAAATTGATATCAAGGATTGTCGTCTCGGATCTCGGCTTCATCTCGGAAGCGTGAAAGAGAAGAGATCTCGTGAGATTCTCGAAAAAGTCTCGGGAGATCAGATCTCGAATTTCATTTATGCAGGGTATACTTTACCAAATGATTGTCATCTCACATCTATATTTTATCTCACAGAGATTGAATATAAAAGATCTCGAAAAAATTTCAAGAGATTAGATCTTGGAAATACCAATCAATGTACATGTTTAAATGTAGAATGTCATATAATCTCTTTAAAAAGGACAAGGGAACTGATATTAAATATTAAAATAAGCTGTGAGAGAATTAAAAGCGTAATACAGAGATGGTGAATTATTGTTAGCATGAGACATACAAAGGATCTTATGTCAGATCAAAGTTTCATCTTGAACAATATGGATAGGAGATTGATAACATTTTGGGTCAATTGTACATATATAGTCATTAAAATGTTAAGCTATGAAATTTTATCAAATAATAATATTTAGATGAATATTTGGATGGGATTCATAATAAAATTGCCAATATAAGAAGGAAACTTAACAAGATCATCTAACAAATTGGGGATAATAATAGGCGGAGAAGATCAAGATTTCACAAGTATTATATAGATCTTCTCGTTTCGGCGATCTCGTTTCTCGGGCGCACGCGCACGGAAGAAAAGAGATTCTCGGGAGATCTCGAGAGATTCTCGGGAGATCGCATTCCATGATTGATATGCATATACATGGAGGAGAGGCATGGAAGCTGCAATTCTGAATGAATTAGGAATATTACCATTTAGTCTTTTATAGACATTTTGGAATTCATCCCAATTGGTTTAGGAATTAGGATAGGATGTGCCCTGCCTTTGATAGGTATGTGGAAATTCTTCCCATTGATTCATCATCGAGTATATTTTGGCCTTGGATAGGCATGTGGGCACTCGTCCCATTGATTTAGGATACAGTACACCTGGCTTTTAATAGGTACGTGGAGACTCCTCCCATGGTTAATGAACCTCATTAGCATATGGTTTGACATATTTGCTTGTTAAACATGCATAACCTCCCCATGGCTTAATGGGTGTATTCCTCTTTGTTGGGGGCACGGTGTGACATTGGAGTTCTTATGTGACTTTTGTATGCCAACTTTAAGGATGTAGGGGTGTGCACAAGGCCGACCCCCCAACTATTCCATATGGTATAGTTCTTTTAAGTTATGCCAAGATGTAGGGGCATGTACAAGGCCACCCCCAACTAGTCTTGATTGTTTGATTAGATTGTGTATTTTTATTTACATTTGATTGAGACATAGGAGAACTATGCTGCTGTCCCTAGTATCATTCTCAACAAAGTGATTGTTCATTTTATAAAATTTTAATAGTTGTTCAGCCTGTCTTGAGCACTGTTGGGCCTAAATGGACTGCTGGTCGTTGGATGCCCACTGAATGGGTGAAGTCCCATCTTGTTGTTGATTGATTCATCTGTTGCCTCTGGAGTTCCTCCTCTCTAATTTTTTTTTGCTGGCAGAGTTTGGATCAGGTGGAGACCCACTAGTAACATGAGTGAAGAGGAAGAAGGGTTAACAACATTTAACTATCTCCCCTTTTCCACACTGCTTCACATTCTTCCTCGTGATCTGAGACAGACAACAGAAGGGAGTAGAGCAGTCGGCAAGGCTTTGTGCAGTGTTGGCAGCGGCAGGTGACCCTATCAGAGTCGGCCGGCTTTTGGTCTCGATGGTGATAGGAAGACAAACCTTAAAATCTGAAAACAATTAAGTCCCAGGTCACCAAAGATTCAAAAACATAAAGTCCTGGGAAATAAGAACTGAAAATTGCCATATTCCACATATCTGAAAGTCTGTAGGTTGCAAGAAAAAGGATGAATGAAGACCACAGACTTCAATTTTCAATATCAAACTCTCCAATCTGTAAGTTCAAATATAAGATTCTAAGCCCGGGAGGACTCTTCGGACTTGAAATTGAGAACCTCAAAATAAGACTCAGAATCTCAGATCCCAAAATCTAAAACTTCAATTCTCGAATAAGAAAACTCAGAATCTAAAAAAAATACCAAAATCTGAAGTGTAAGGTTAGAGCACAAAATGCTTAAATCTGAAATCTAAACTCATGTTCTCAAACATAAGTCGAAAAACTAGAAGTTTAACTTAAAATCTCAAATCCCAAATCCCAAATCAAAAATCCTAAAAAGCTGAAACTAAAAAGCCAAAACACCAGAATTTATCTCAAATCCAAATTCCTAAACGAAAAAAATGCTTCTGATCTGAAGATTAAAATCCAAAAACCAAACTCCAAAATTCAGATCTGTGAAACACAAAATTTGAACTTAAACCTGAAGGATCTCAGAATCTCAAACCACAGAGACATTAAATATGGAATTTAAACATTAAGGGCTCTGAAGTTCCAGATTTGAAACCTAAAACTTCAAAAGATCCAAAAATTTGAAAGTTTAAATCAGCACCCTAAACCTGAAGTCTGAAACCTCAAGCTTAAAATCACAAATCTCAAATCGAAAGAGAAAGACAATCAAGATCTCAGTTGCTAATCCCAGGCTTTCTCAATCTGAAATTCTAAAGTGTTTCAAATCTAAGATTGCAGTCTCAGACCCCAAAATGTTCAAATATGAAAATCTCAATATAAAAAACCCAAATAGAAAAGTTTCTTTAAAACTGAAATTTCAAAAATTCAAATAAAAAGCCAAACTCCCAAATTGCCTTTACAAATGTCAAATGTCAAAACTAATAAAAGTGAATGTTAAAACCCTAAATCTTAAAGTGTTTAAACACTAAATCTGGAATCTAAAGTCATGCAAATCCAAGAACCAAATCTTAAATCCTCAATCCAAGAAAACTAAAAATATGAAACATGGAACCTTAAGTCAAATCTGAAAACAAATAAGGGCCGAATCTGAAACAAGAATAAAAAGAACCTCAATCATCAAATCTTGACCAAACTCAAATCAGAAACTTGAAATTTAAAACCTTATAGCACCTAATTTACTTTTCTAACATTTAGTTACTTAAATTCCATTTTGTTTTAAGTCTTAATTACATACTTAATCACTTTAATTAAAGATGCCTTCTCAAGGCCACACAACCCAAACTTCTAGTGTGATGCGGAATGATCTGGCTTGGGCATATTGCAACTTTCTCTCCATGGCGGAGAGAAAAGTGCAATGTATGGATCTTGGTTCCCTACATATGGCTTTGGTTTATTCCAAAGCTCTTGATTCCCTACATGTGATCAAGAGCATTATGGAATGAATTATAGATATTCATTAGACACTTTGATCCATTTTATTTATGGCTATGACAATTATAATGGTTCTTGAAATGCTAATATTAGAATGATTGTCCGAGGGAGTGACGAGTATAATCGTCATGTCTATTTATACAATATTATGTACTCAACTTGAAAGTTATGGGGAGAGTACATAACTTATATAACAAAATATAGATCATGTAAGATCGAAAGAAAATGAATTAATTAAATTTTCAGATCACGTTACCTATTTTTCTGATTTTTTGACATTTTTCTACCATTTGTTGAATTTTCAAAAAAATTAAAAAGTGGCTCATGATGGGTTTGTAACCCGGTTGGACTTGGCCCAGACCAACCAGGCCGTGACCCGTAACCCATTTAACCTTGGGCCAAAGATTATGTTTGAGTATTTTTTAGCTCAATGGCAAAAAAGAGAAGTACGAAGAATTTTGTCAAATATATTTCATTTTTTGATTAAAATTTACTAGACTTCTCTCATGAGATGTGTAAGATAATTGATTATTCAATTTGACAGGTTTTCTTAGGCCACAGCGGAGGACTTGATACCGAAGGTAATGAACTTCCCAGATTAGTCTATGTTTCTCGTGAGAAGCGGCCTGGCTTTCAGCATCACAAGAAGGCTGGTGCAATGAATGCACTCGTGAGTATTCAAAATAAAAACTAGATTTGGCTTTCTCCTTATTTCTTTCCACTGTATAATGGTGGTTCACCACAAACTTCTATAGGTCCGTGTGTCAGCAGTCCTCACAAATGGCCCGTTTTTGTTGAATCTTGATTGTGATCACTATATCAACAACAGCAAAGCATTGAGGGAAGCAATGTGCTTCCTTATGGATCCAAACCTCGGAAGATCTGTATGCTATGTTCAATTTCCTCAAAGATTTGATGGCATAGATAAGAGTGATCGTTATGCCAACAGAAATACTGTCTTCTTTGATGTAAGTCATCTAGCCTTGTTCAGGTCCTTGAATTCTGCTCTTTTATCACTTTTAGTTCCTTGAGGTTACATCATGCTTTTTGGACCTCGAAGGCTATACTTCCATGTAGTGTTGTTAGAACTTAGAATAGTTCAGTACGACTTATCCTGTTCTTCTATCCTTAGTGGTTATTGCTCATCTATGGTAATCATTCTGGAACATGAAATCCTTGTTGTTTAGATCAATTTGCGTGGTCTGGATGGCATCCAAGGTCCCGTCTATGTGGGCACGGGATGTGTATTTAACAGAACAGCTCTTTATGGTTATGAACCTCCAGTGAAAAATAAGCTTAAAGTTACGAGCATTTTCTCCTCGTGCTGTGGTGGGTCAAGGAAGAAGAGTAAAAAATCCAGCAAGAAGAACTCAGACAAGAAAAAATCAAGCAAACAAGTGGATAACACTGTACCAATATTTAATTTGGAAGACATAGAAGAGGGGATTGAAGGTATCATATCTGCTACTGACATGTCTGTCTTTTAAGTTTCTTTTACCATACTTCACTGGTTTGTTATATGTGTATCGTTTAGGTGCTGGATTTGATGATGAAAAATCTTTGCTTATGTCACAAATGAGTTTGGAGAAAAGATTTGGCCAGTCATCTGTCTTCGTTGCATCCACGTTGATGGAAAATGGTGGCGTCCCTCAATCAGCCACCCCGGATGTTCTTCTGAAAGAAGCTATTCATGTCATCAGTTGTGGTTATGAAGATAAGACTGATTGGGGATCTGAGGTGAGAGGCATACTATATCCACATTATTCTCTTTCTTGTCAGAACTCATTGTATTGAGGTATTGCATATGACCATTAACTTTCACAAAATCTTCTTTTCAAACAAAGGCACTTCCCCTTTCACGAAGCTTCTACTGGAAATGAAGATAAGGAAAAAAAATGGTGTTTCTTTTTTCTCAAAATATCTTAGTCTACCTGCGATATTTATTTATTCTCAAAATAATGCGTTATAACCATGGTATGCCGGGTCGGCGACCCGGTCGCCCGGGTCGCCCGACCCGGCCGGATTCCGGGTCGACCGGCCCGGAATCGACCCTGCCGGGCCGACTCCAAGCCGGCCCGGCAGGGGGTCGTGCGACCCGGCTTCGGGTCGCGCGACCCAGGCGACCCGGTCGGCGACCGGCCGGCCGGGTCGCGCGGTCACCCTGGCCGCCGCCCCCCACGTGCGGGTTAGTGGGGGGCTTCCCCCACTTAAGAGAGTTAGTGGGGGGACTTTTCCCACTAACCCTCACCATTTACCAATTTGCCCCCCCCGCCGGGGGGCTATAAATAGCCCCGAGGGGGAGGGTTCAACTCGCACCTCACCTCCTCCCGGCAGTTGATCACTCTTTCGGTCTTCTTCCTCTCCTGCGATCACTTTTCGGTCTCCCCCTCCTCGCGATCACTCTTTCGGTCGTCATGGGTCGACGGCTCGTCCCTGCGCTCGGTTCTCTCACCCCTCGCTCGGATAGTTTCCGCTCCACAGTGTCGTTCGCACCAAAAGCGTTATTTTTGACCTTTGTCGAAAGCGGTTTCTTTGTCATTAAATTTTATTTCGTGTTATTTATTGTGTGGATTATTTTTCTAACATGTCTTCCCCCGTAAGTGAGACTTCCGCTCCACCGGAATGACCCGGCTTGGCTCCGTTGCACGGTCGTGTCAATGGAAGACGAAAATAAAATGCGAAGTATTGCGACAAAGTTATACGGTGGAACTTACGGCTAAAGCATCATCTAGTCGGTATCGAGGAGATGTTGCCGTGCACACGGACTCGCTTTGAGGTAAGAGCCCCGATTTAGACGGCATCTTGATCCTTAGAAAAGATCGAAAGGAGCTTGAGGCATCGAGGACAACGTGCGTGAAGAAATTGCGGAACCCGAAGACGTTCGCTACGCGTACGGCACCGAACCAGAGAGACCGAAAAGAAGTGAATACCGAAGATATTGACGAAGGTATGTAATAATTAATATTTGATATTTTAAAAAAATATACGTATCTAACATGTAAAACAGATGACTTAGTAAGAGCCATGGATGCAAGCCGAAGGTCATTCGCCCGGACGAGACATGTATCGACGTGCCGGGCGGTTTATGGGTCAAGGTTACGGCGGTGGGAGTGGACGTGGAAGTGAAAGCGGGAGAGGATCAAATCAGGACCACTGAACAACGAAGTGCACGATCTCGCCGGATGGCGACCGGCGATTGTCCTATAGATCCGGTCGTAAATACGATCGCGTCGTCAAAACCACCATCAACGCGGCATTAAAGAACTTGAAATTGTATGAGAAGATCGGGCGGTGAGCAACCGATGGTTCTTTCATAATAGTATACATTGGCTTATGAAAGAGGGTCTTATTATGAGTCCGTGATTGACCTGATAGCGAGACGTTAGTCGGGGGGAAGTGCGGGACCAACTCAAAGGAGATATACAACACATATCTTCCATTGGAGGTAGGCGACGATAGAGAATATGTCAAGACGTTCGAACGTATACGGGACGAACGTGCACATTGATGACCGATGGTTGGACGAGTTAGTCCTTTTGGCGTAAAGTTGTCAAACAAATCTTTATGAATTTTAAGCTTAGATATATCATTTTATCCTCTTAATAGGTATTACGGGAAGACAATGATCAACTTTCTCGTTCTTGTCAATTTGGGACCGTCTTTTGGAAGTCGGTGGATGCATACGGACGGAGTAAAAATGCAACATACTTGTTTGATTTAATTGATGGTATTATCGAGGAGATTGGTGAGGATCGAGTTGTCCAGTGGTGACGGACAACGCGGTACAAAGCCGACGAATGTTGATGGCGAGACGGGCGAAGTTATATTGGGCACCATGCTCCGCCCATTCCATGAGATTTATCTAGAGGATATTTGCAAAGATCCTCGAATTGATCGGGTTGTTAAGGTCGGACGATATATCGTCATCCTTAAATATAACCATAATTTCATTACGAACACAATAAGAGACGCGAAAGGGTCGAGAGCTCTTACGACCGGCGCTACACGGTTTGCATCGCACTACGTATCTTTGGAGAGCCTATTTGAGCATGTAGGCGTTGCCTAACAATGATAATTTCTCGGGGTGGGCTAAGCGGATTCTTAGAGTAATCCATCGGACGAACGAAAGGGAAGGAAGGTGGAACAAACATTAGAGAGTGGAGACTTTTGGCGGCTAGTAAAGAAGACAATGGATATTGTTGGTCCATTAGTCGAAGTCCTTCGCATAGTCGATGGAGATAAGAAGGCGGACAATGGATACCTTTACGATACACTTGAGCGGGCAAATGAAGAAATTACGAAAAGGGTGTCTGATTTTAGCATGTTAGGGGATATCATTGACCGTCGGTGGGAGAGGACATTGGACCATCCTATACGTTGAGTGGTATGTTTTTTACAACTTAATCGAATGTCTATATGTTTAATCGAATTGTTACCTTTTTGGTCGATGCATCAGCAAACTTTTCCATGGTCAATTACCGGTCATTTTTGACCCAAGATATTGCTACGGTCAGATCTTCAAGCCTATCGAATGGCTTGTTGGACGAGCGTAAAGGAAGTCATTCGGAGAATGCTTGGGGACGATAATGGATTCGATTATTGTGCAAATAAATAAGATGCATGATTATAGGATGAGGTTATTTCGTTTCGGGATATGCAAGGGTGCGACGATGCTTCTGTAGTCAGTATGTATAGTTAAATTAAGTCAACTTTTTAATTAAGTAATTAGCTTATTAATAGCATTATGTACTAAGACATAATGATAATGTCTGGTATTTACAGTGGATGGATCATGGAAGAGGCACCAGGATATGAAGACTTGGCTAGTGTTGCAATCCGAGTACTAAGCCAAACTACGTACGCTCATTTGTGAAAGAAATTGGTCAACGTTTAGCTTTATTCATACCGAGCAAAGGAATAGGCTAACATCACAAAGACTTGAAGCGGTAGTCTCTTTGTCATTTATAACGTAGAGGTTGAAGCTAAGAAATTTGGAGAAGATAAGAGAGAACCGGAGAAGGAGGAGCAAAGGTGGGTACAACAAGCAGAGTGGAAGACGAATTGAGGTGCCCACCGTCTGAAGCCGGAGATTGACTTACATGAGATATTTCAACGAGAGGCTTCCTCTAGAAGCCTGGGTCAACGAACGTGAGGGGTTGGGTGAACCAGAGTTCAACCCCGATGATCGGGAATGGGCTCAAGGGGAACTTGACAATGTTCCTCTTTCCGAGGAATTTCGAATCCCTCCTTCTGTGGCGAAAAGGCAAAAAACTGGACAATCTTCTCGTCAAAGTAGGCAATCAAAGGGCAAAGGTAAACATGTTGCAACTAACCCTCTTGATATTGCTGATCTGGACACAATTGACGAGACAAGGGAAGATACCAAGGAAGATACCAAGGCTCCCCAAAAATATTTTTTTAAAATATCAAATATTAATTATTACATACCTTCGTCAATATCTTGGTATTCACTTCTTTCTGGTCTCTCTTGTCTGGTGCCGTATATGTGTAGCGAACGTCTTGCGGGTTCCGCAATTTCTTCACGCACAGTGTCCTGATGCCTCTTTGAAGCTCCTTTGGATCTTTCTAAGGATTGAAGATGCTGTCTAAATTGGGCTCTTACCTCAGGCGGGTCAGGTCCGTGCACGGTGCAACATCTCCTTGATACCGGCTAGATGATGCTTTAGCGGTAAGTTCCACCGTATAGAACTTTGTCATGATACTTGCATTTTACTTTCCTTTGCTCCATTGACACGACCGTGCAATGGAGCCAATGAGTCATTCGGGTGGAGCGGGAAGTCTCGCGGCTTGGGGAAGACATGTTAGAAAAATAATCCACCTGATAAATAACACGAAATAAAATTTAGAATGACAAAGAAACCGCTTTGACGTGTCGAAAATAACGCTTTAAGGGTGTGAACGACAGGTGGAGCGGAAACTATCCGAGCGAGGGGTGAGAGCGAGTGGAGGGACGAGCCGTTGGCCGGTGATGGCCGAAAGAGTGATCGGTGAGGAGGGGAGACCGAAAAAGTGATCGGTAGGAGAGGAAGAAGACCGAAAGAGTGATCAACCGACCGGGGCCGGGGAGGAGGTGAGGTGTGAGTTGAACCCTCCCCTTGGGGGCTATTTATAGCCCCCCGAGAGGCAAATTGGTAAATGGTGAGGGTTAGTGGGGGAAAAGTCCCCCACTAGCTCTCTTAAGTGGGGGGAAAAGCCCCCCCACTAACTTTGTTAGTGGGGGCGGCGGTCCGAAAGGACCGCGCGACCCGGTCGGCCGGAGTCGCCGACCGAGTCGCCGGGTCGCGCGACCCGAAGCCGGGTCGCGCGACCCCCTGCCGGGCCGGCTTGGAGTCGGCCCGGCAGGGTCGATTCCGGGCCGGTCGGCCCGGAATCCGGCCGGGTCGGGCGACCGGGTCGCCGACCCGGCATACCATGGTTAGCATTTTAAAGAGGTCAAAAGGTCGTCTTGTTTTCTTTTTTCTGAGAAAAGTAGACAAGAAGTGTAGATGAACCATTTGGCTGGTGTTTGATGCAGTCAATCCTTAAAACTGGCTGCTCTAAAACTTGGCTGAAATGTGTTTCCTTGGATCCCATCCAACTTGGTGGAAAACTGAACACAGAAGGCTTATGGGGTGTTTGGTTGCATGATAATTGAGGTTTTTATTTTAATTTTTAAAAATTGTAAGAAAACTTGTTAAAAGAGGTGTTTGACAACCTTGATAATTTTATGTTTTGAAAGTGATTTTCTTCTTAAACAAAAAAAGAGAGTCACCTCTTTCTTTTTTCTTGTGGTCCCCCACTTTATTTGGTAATGTGCGGTGGTTACTCTTTTTTGTAATCACATCCCTCCAGACATGATAATTTTATGTCATGAGTTGGTTTACTTTTTATTTTAATACAATTTTTTATCATGAAAGTGTACAAAAAATTATCATGCAACCAAACACCCCATTAGGTAAAATGTTTTTGGCCCTCGGATCCCTCCCACTTTTCTAATGGGCTAGGACACTCGAAAATGCAATTTTGGTGTTTCATTCCACTTTTTGTCCTTATACAATTATGCATACTCAAAATTGGAAATGCATAAAAGTAATGTCAAAATAAATTATCTAGTTGCATCCTTTACTAAGTTTATGCTATGTAAACAGTCTTAACGAAAAATCATGATACTGCAGATTGGCTGGATTTATGGGTCGGTGACAGAAGATATCCTTACTGGATTCAAGATGCACGCCCGTGGCTGGCGTTCTATCTACTGTATGCCAGAACGGCCAGCCTTCAAAGGGTCTGCTCCGATCAACCTGTCGGATCGTCTGAACCAAGTGCTCCGATGGGCTTTGGGGTCCGTTGAGATCCTTTTCAGCCGACACTGCCCCGTCTGGTACGGATACGGGGGACGGTTGAAGTTTCTGGAGAGATTTGCATACGTCAACACCACCATTTACCCCGTCACTGCAATTCCTCTTATTGTCTACTGTACCCTGCCCGCCGTCTGTCTGCTGACCGGCAAGTTCATTATTCCAGAGGTATGCATAATCATCTTTCCTTACTCCGGATTAATGTTGCATGCGTCTCTGTCGCCATCGAGCGCAATCTTATGTATTGTATGCGGTCTCAATTGATGTCGATTGAGGTGAATAATACTGATGTCGCGGTCGTCTCTTTTTTATTTATAATGCAGATCAGCTCCTTCGCGAGCATCTGGTTCATCTCTCTCTTCCTTTCGATCTTCGCGACGGGCATACTGGAGATGAGGTGGAGCGGTGTGGGGATCGAGGAGTGGTGGAGGAACGAGCAGTTCTGGGTCATCGGAGGCGTGTCGGCGCACCTGTTCGCCGTGTTCCAGGGCCTCCTCAAGGTGCTGGCGGGCATCGACACCAACTTCACGGTGACGTCCAAGGCGTCGGACGAGGAGGGCGACTTCACGGAGCTGTACATGTTCAAGTGGACGACGTTGCTGATACCGCCGACGACGCTGCTGATCATAAACCTGGTGGGCGTTGTGGCGGGCATCTCGTACGCCGTCAACAGCGGGTACCAGTCGTGGGGGCCCCTCTTCGGGAAGCTCTTCTTCGCCTTCTGGGTCATCGTGCATCTGTACCCCTTCCTCAAGGGGCTCATGGGCCGGCAGAACCGCACCCCCACCATCGTCGTCGTCTGGTCCATCCTCCTCGCCTCTATCTTCTCTCTCTTGTGGGTTCGCATCGACCCCTTCACCACCCGGGTCACCGGCCCCGACTCTCACAAGTGCGGCTTCAACTGCTAGCACTCTGCACTTTACCATATGTACTAGTATTATTACTACTAGAGGGTTTTGTAGATACACGTAAACCATCCCCATAAATTAGTACCGTCCGCTGTAACTAGAGACCATGTTTTATCCTGTTTTCTTTTTCCTTTGTTTTTCTCCTGATGTTCCTTGTTGTGCCAACAAACAAGCACCAACAGTACTTGGAAAAGGACAACTTCTTGGGGGGTTTTCAGGGTATAACACACCACGGGGAAGGTGCGGCTCTTTATATCAAGGGCAACAGGTTATGATGGAAGAAAGGTCACGTATATGGCACTCGACAGATAAATAAACCGGCCTGTTGTTACTTTATCTCGTCTTAAGCCGAGTTGTGAGAAAGGTCTCATTCTTAACAGGGTGTTTGGTTACGTGATAAAATGAGTTTTCAATGTAAAGTTGTATTTTTTTACTAAGTGTTTTTGGTAAGTATTACTAAATTATTTTTTATAGAAAACTCCTTTCAGAACAAAACAAGAGGTGAGGCTTAATTTCTTTTTCTTGTGGTTTTTCATCGTTGTTTGTGGCACATGGTTCCCACTTTTTTGTTACCAGATCTCACTAGAAATGGTAGTGTTATATTATACGCTCAACTATCTTGATACATAATTTTAGCGTAAAATATATGGAAACTTATTCTGCAACCGAACATCCTATAAGGGGTGAGTGAGTCGATTGCTAATCAGATTATGGGTTCGATAGCCCACGCCATCTAATAGGGTGTTTGGTTACTGTTTTTTCTCTCTTTTTACCATAAATTCTAAAAATAAGAACGGTAAGGTGTTTGGTTGAGTTTTTTTAGTCCTTCTCTATTTTTAAAAACACCACAATCCTCTTCATAGAACTCTCTTAAAATTAAAACAAGGAAGGACTTGTTTTATTTCCAAGAGAGACGCGGAGGCGGAAGCGGGAAAGCTGGTTGCACGGAGACGATATTTTTACGGCAGGAGTTCTTGGCACACAGAGGAGATGATCAATCATCCAAACATCTATCTTTGCCGTAGTTTTCATAGTTATTGTCATGGAGAACATGGGAGAAGTGGCTTGCGGAAGGGAGTGCATGGGGTGGGGCTGCGGCTGATCAAAGAAGTGACCTGCGAGGGTGCTGTGGGGTGGGGCTGTGGCAGATCAAAGAAGGGGGAAAGGGGCGCGAAGAAGGGGGTGCGAGCGGCATAGCACGGAAGGGGGGGGGCTTGTGCGTAGGTGGGTGTGCTTGGGAGGTGGTGCAGCAGGGTGTGCAGCTGAACAAATATGGGGGAGGGGGGATTGCGGATGTTACGGCTGCAGGGGTTGGGGGTAGGAGTTCGAAGCCCTCCCTCACCATGTCCCCGATCTCGACGGCCTCGACGTCTTGGGAGCCGTAGCATCGACCGAAGACACTGCTCATGATGTTGTTAAGCGTTGCTACCTGAAGGTGCTAGCGAAGGCGAACATTGCCTGCTGTCGCTTGCTCTACAACCACCGAGTCGAGCATGGTGGCGCAATCGGACTGGCGATCGGGCTCGTGGGCAGCCACACAGCGGGAAGCGAAGAGATGGGAGGTGGCGACGCAGAGGAGGAGGTGCCAGTGAGCACCGCTGGGGGTGAAGCCCATGGCACAGGCAAACATGAGCTCATGAGCTAGTGCTTGAGGGGTGGTCGGCGAAGCTGGGGTGGGATAGGATCTCGCAGGCGGTGGCAGGATCGGAGGAGACAACGGTGAGGATCACGCCGATGGAGAAAGCCATGAGCTAGGTGGCAGAGAGGGTGTGGGGGTCGGGAAGCTATTTTCTAGGTGGGGGTGTAGCAGAGTCCATTGAGTTGACTGGCAGAAGTTTCGGATGATTTTAAAAACGTAGCCAAACATTGTTACGTAAATTTTAAAATTATTGACAATTTTGCCAAACACAAAAAGTTATGTTTTTCTAATTTTAAATTTAAAAATGAAAGATTAAGTGTTTTTTATTTCAAAAAAAAAGTTGTATCAAATTTAAAACAGCTTCCAAACACCCTATTATAATTTGTGACATGCTTTTCTCAGAAATGTGATAGAGCGAATGTTCGGTGTTCTTAAAGAATGGTTTCGAATATTTCTAAGATCATTAGAGTATCCCATCGAGATTCAGAGCAAGATTATTATAGCAATATGCGCGCTTCACAATTTCATACGAAATGTTCAATGTGGTAAAGATGAGACATGGGTTGAAATTGAAAGGGATTGCGGCATAACAATAGATGGAGAGGTGGATCATAGAAGAAGAGACATAGTTCGACGTGAGGCATATCATACTGGAATATCATCAGAACAACGCAGACTTGGAAAAGAGTTACGTAATAAAATAGCAATGGAAATGTGAGAAGACTATGTTAATAGACGAAACTGATGTATATGATTCATTATTCATAAATGTTAGTTGACATTAAATTAATATGGATGTTGTGACAAACTACGTTGTATTGACATGCAGTGTGTGTCATAGAGTTATTTTGATTTTAAAATCATAACCAAACAGTACTCTATAAATTTTAAAAATTGTGACAGTTTTGCCAAACACAAAATAGTTAGACTCTTTTGATTTTAAAATTAAAAATGAGAAGTTAAGTAGTCTTGATTTTAAAAACGAGATTGACTTAAAATTAAAAGAGCTACCAAATACCCTATAAGCCTCAGGAGGCTCCTTTACGGTCACTGTAACCATGCGATGCCATAGAATCTAGCCGGTCAAGTGGGCTCAATGTAACGTGGTTGTCATAGAATCTAAGCAAATAGACTCAATCTTTTTGTCTTTTCCATGGTCCTCCCCAGAAGCTTGCAAGGGAAGAAAAAAAAAGTCACATAATCTCAATAACAGACTCATTTGAAACATCATAAAATTGCATATTGTTTTTTCTTCTGTCATATTAATCTCAACCACGTGCTACTGAAGATCGTCACAATATATAAGTTGGTGACGTGCCTTTTCTCTCGATGATAGATCAAGAACGGGCTTGGCCTCCATTGTGAACCCTGCTCTCCTCGGTTGCGGGTTGTCGACTTTCCAACCGGACCCAAAAGTGTAACAATACAATATAGCAGCGAATACGATACATGTGAACTATGTTCGTTCGTATCTGAGCTTGAGAATACTTAATTAAAAGTTTAATCCACCATGTTGTTCGTATCTGAGTTTGAGAATACTTAATTAAATGTTTAATTCACAAAACAACAAGCATCGACGGGTGCAAATTAAGCGTACGTAAATGCCACTCGCAGAGGCTAAAAGAACAAAACTTCTCCGCATATGACAATGGAGGAGCCGCCAAGCTAGCTAGCATCCCCGGCGGCGACGGCGCTCCGCAGCCATCCATGACCAGCTTTGAACAGTGACCTCATCTCAGCACCAAACAGTCCCCTGATCTCCGAGCAGCTGCACGCTAGTCTGCTTGGACCAGTCAACGACGCAACGATAAGCTCGCTGCTCCTCTCTCTCTCTCTCTATCTATCTATCTACTGGCCGTGTGCAGTACTTTTAAAAATCGCCCAACGGGCGGCCCGCCCCACCAGAGCTTTGGCTCGCAGTGCGGTGCAGGGCGCGGTAGGGCCTCCGCCGTAAAAACCCCCCCGGCAGTGCCCGCCGCCCTCTCAGCTGCCCCACCGGCGCCACAAAAGAGGCGGCCCCGCCCCGCCCCGCTCGGAAGAAGACCCGGAAGGAGAGACATATAACAGGTTAACAGCGGCGCGGCCAACACCACAACAGTCACGGCAGAAGGTCCAACGACGGCGACAGTGCCCCTCTCGTCTCCCTCTTCTCCCGCGTCGAGTGGAGTGGAGTGTATATATATAGCTCCGTCTTCACCGCCGTCGTCCCCGGCGACGGTCCCTGCTCCCGATGCCGGCTTCCCCAAGACGACAAGCGCGAGGGGCAGAGCTCTCGGTATCTCTCTCTACACGGTGTGCTAGCCGCTTGGTAAGTAAGTGAAGACGCATATACCAGCTGCAAAGGAGAGAAAGAGAAGAGAGATCTCGAAACGGCCTTTTTAGCTTGCAGCGCGCGCACATGTGAGCATCGCCGGCGGAGGCGGGAGAGCAGATGACCCCGGCGGCGGCCTCCACCCGCAGGTCCGTAGAGACGCTGGTGGTCGTCCTCGCCGTGATCACGATCGTCGGCGTCCTCGCCGGGATCCTTGCTCGGGTCTGCGGCGGACGGCACGTCGCCGGCAGCGCGGACGACGACATCGAGGGATGGGTAGAGAGGGGGTGCCGGAGCTGCCTCGACGGCGGGATCCCTGCGGCGCCGCCGCCCAAGGCGGAGACGGCGGAGGGAAGCTGAGAAGAAGTAGAGATGGGGGTCCCAGCTTCGATCTGCACTCAAGCTCCTGCTTGTGATGTGTCTAGGAATCGATCGATCAAGTTGCTGTTCAAGATTAATGTAGTTCGTATGGCATCATAATAAGAACAACAAGCCTTTCTTGGAAATTATATGGTGGCACCTTTTTCTTTTCTTTTTTTACGTCCGATTTCTGTCATCTTCAAGCAGTGCTCATTTATTTCTCTGCGCATATGTGACGAGCTCTGATTCGCTATGGCCAAACGGCTGCAGGGGAGTCTGCAAATGTAGGGTTTAAGTGCATTGGAACATTAGGAGGGTTTTGTTGGTCACTTGTAGATTTTAAAAAATTTATTAAATATTTTATATTTTTACCAAAAATTAATCGTCAAATGCGTAACGAAGTGACCATCGTGAATAAAAGTTTTATAGGACGTTTGATTGCATGATAAATTAGGCTTTTGTTACACAAAAAATTGTTATTCTAACCAGACCCGTTCAAGGGGACATTTGGCAATCACTTCAAAAATGTCTTCGCAAAGAGTTTTTTTTCTTAGACAAAAAAAGAGGTGAGATTTTTTTTTCTCGGGTCCTCATTTTCTTAACTATATATTGGTCTCCACTCTTTTCGCTATCACATCCCACAAAATATACATTACAAGAAAAATACCAAATTGAATTTATATTATAATTTTATATTTTTGTAACAAAACTTGTTAAAATAGATATTTGACAATCATGACAATTTTATGTTTAAAGAGATTTTCTTGGACAATAAAAGAAGGTCTCATCTTTTATTTTTATCTTGTGGTCCTTACTTTATTTGATCATATATGATAACCCACTTGTTTTTGTTATAACATCTCTTCGAACATGACAATTTTATGTCATGGCTAGCCGACTCTTTATTTTAATATTAACTTTTTTTTCATGAAAGTGTATAAAAAATTATTGGGCAACCAAAAAAATTGGTGCCAACAAGTTAAAAGTCATTGCTAATCGTTTTTTGCGATGGCTCCAAAGCTGTCTCAAGATCGTCGCCAATGGTTTTGACAACGGCATGAAAAGAGTTGTTGCTACCAAGAGTATAATCAACAACTTGTCAGTCGTCATTATTAGTGGTGACGTCCTTAAGCCGTCACCAGATAGAATACTGACGATGGTTGACCGTTGTTGCCAACATCTCTTCATGTAAGAGGTGAGAATTTATGATGGCTGTCAATTGCCGTCAATATTGTGCTCACAAAGGCCGTCGCCAATGACTCATAGCCATTGTTAATAAATCATGTTTAAAAAAATTAATATTATAAAATAAAAACCCATACAAAATTAAAATCATACAAGATTATACAACCAACCTACATATTTACATCAACATTTCACAAAACAAAAAATACTAATATTTCTTCCTGAATCCACATTCCACGATCACAATTTTCATTCGCACCACAAAGTAAAAAAAATCCATTCACAATTTCATTCACATCCACATAACATGAGTACATAAACAACCAATTCACACTTCTATATATGATTCACAAATAAAAAAGTACAAACACATCGTGAACAAATTACATTACATATAAATATAAGAAAAATAATATAGTCATGTCCGAAAAATAAACATACATATGAATGTCTCTCAATCATCTTCTCCAAAGGATGTCTCCTTCTCGTCCTCGTTGTCATCCTCTTCAACGTCTTCCTCTCTTTGTCTCGAAGGAGGTCTCGAACTTGATAGATCCACTAGTGGAGAGAGAGTCTTTAATCAATCTTGGTTAGCAATTGCTGTGTCGGCTATTTGATTATCTCTTGAAAAAAAAATTTATGTCGAACACATATTGTTGTAAAGATCATCATATGTTGCTTCTCAATTTGGCTATTTTACTTCTCCACTTTGTCCATTAGGTCATGGACCACCGAAGGAGTGGAGTTACTAGCACCTCCATAACTTACACCATACTAGGTGTGGCGAGTATGTTCTCTCTCCCCCCACATCAAATCCATCTCGACCTCGGCCTATCTTGGCCGAAGATGGTGACGAATGCATCCTCAAGAGTGAATGAATGTGAAGATATCCCAACATCTGATTTCTCTGATGGTTGGACATTCATCGATTGTTGCATATTATCTTAAAATTGAAAATTTTAAAATTATTTAATTATAATGAAATATGATATTGATGCAAATTAATTAGACATTTATCATCATTTGATGACTTTCTTTGTTGCTCTAGATAAGTGATCAATTGGTCTCTTCATGTATTTGTGCCATCTAGAAGGCCTCTGGCCGAATAGGGCAGCATCTTTTCTTTTGTGCATATTTAAAATAATTTAAAGTATTAGAATATATTAAAACTCTACTTAACAACAAATAATAATTGAATTAAATACTTACAAAATTTATCTCCAACTAATGAATATTTGTCTTTCCTTTTTTATAAGGCATTGATAGATCAACTCTATTAGTTTTATTTCTTTAACTAGTGACCTACAATGCAATTTATAAGAGTTTAATATTGATAAAACATCATGCTTAAATGAGAAAAAATTTAAATGAAGAAGATTTGTTTACCTTATTCTTGTCTCTAGCCCATATGTCACACATATGATGTCACTAGTCTAAATCATATTGTGGAGGTATAATCTCATGGGCCTCCTCTAGTTATCATCATCTAAATGCGTGTTTGTGGGTGGGTTTTCCTGGCGTGGTGTTTAGGAGTCTTCTCGGTGTGTGTCGTGTGTGTTCTCTTAGGATTCCATATGCCGGTTTGTGTTAACCACATCGGAGACATGGACGGGGACTTCTTCCCGTGGGTCCAACCTATTCTCCACTCCTTCCTCTTCTTTCCTTCTCCACACTCACCTTGATTCTCAAGCCAATGATCCTTGATGTCATTCAGGCATTGAATAGCCAATCCAGGTCGTGTGGAGAATGGAAGGGAAAGAAGATTATGAATGGAAGATGACGTGTTCAACACAAGCTAAACACTACAGAATCAGAAAAGGAGGAGAGAGTGTAGTTGCCAGGAGCCACGAGCTCCAAAAGAAAGAGGGTGAAGTGAATGTCACTAAAAGAAAGAGAGGGTCCACTGGTTTACCTCTTTAGATGGAGAGATTGTTGTGAATTCTATCTTCTCCTTTCGTGATCGACCAGGCAAGAAGAGCCTTGGAGACTGTTGCTTACCTAAAACGATCAAAATGGAAGCACAAAAAATTGATTAGAACTAAACAAAATGTAACATCTAATTCAAATGGAGAAGATGATGTTGGCAGGCTAGTGTTGGCAGGCTAGTGCTCAGCCAATCTCCGGAGGTAGTAGGTGCTCTAGGATAGGGACATCTGATGTCCCGTCATGGGAGCACCTTGGACTTTTGTGGGTAGTTTTCAACACGGTCTTCTTCCAACTCTCGTGGAGGTTGCCAAATGCTTTAGCTTGAGGTAGCGGCTTTCTGAGGCTCCTCATAGTATTGGGGTGATGGTTGGGGTTCTTTTTGGTCTTGTGAGAGTATGGATGACTTCTTGGAGGGGTGAAGATGATGAGATGGTGAGGGTGCAATGGTGGTTATGGAGGGCTTGGAAGATGGAGATGAGGGCTTCTAGGGCCACCTTGGTGGGTTGGGGTTGCTAGGGGACTCAGGTGCAAGCTCTCTCTACACTAGGTAACCTCCCTGGTCGTCACCAAAACCAAGATAGGTGGGGTTGGAGGTCAGGACCGGGTCGGTTGGGCCCAAATCGACCCGGATCGGCCGGGGTCGAGACTTGGGTTGGGTCATGTTGGCCAAGGTGGCAATAAAAAATTAATAAACTAATATTTTTAAAACATCCATCGGGTCGAGGTCACAGGGTTGGGATCGGGTCGCAACCCCGCATTCCATGACCAGAACGTTCTTGGTAACCCCCTAAACGTTGAGAAGCAGGCTCCTTATATAGGCCCACGTGATGACTCAGGTGCTCCCATAAGATGTCGCTTGGCTTCATGTTTGGGGAGTGCTGGGCGTCGCACTGCCAGGCGTATGTCCTTGACTTGCGTAAACTGCGAGATGTCAGTCACCAATCTCATTGCCAAGCGCTTTGTGACTAAGACGCTAGGCGTCCTATTTGCGGAGTGTCATTAATTGACTCTAACATATTCACCTAAGATTCCCCTACCACGCACAATCTTCAGCGATAGTTGTCAGCCATATTCCTGACATCTCGACAGGGGGACACCTGCCAACTCGTACGAAGCTGTAGCATCGTTGGTCGATTTGAGAATTGGAGGAAAATTGGGCAGGAGAGCTAGGTGCTCCATCATCCTGATGTCAGGTGGTGCTATGTTGGGACGTTGGCCATGCCTTTCATATTTTTGTCTTTTTCATACAAATTCGGGTCCTTCAGTCGGACAAGGCATGTGTTGCCTACAAAAACAAGAGTTTTGGTCCCCTGAATTAGCCTGAATTCACGTATTTACAGTGTCATCACCTTCTTCTTTATATAGTTTTTTTTGCTTTATTTGCATCTCTCCCATATGTCTTAAGATATGTACATTTATGGATACAGATTGTTCAAATAAAAAATGTTGTTGCATAATGATCATATTGATAATCGTTAACAATACGCTATTAACTATCATGTATAAATTAAAACTATGAATATAATCAATATATTTACCTCACGATCTTGGAAAATGGCATCTTTTGTCTCTTGCGAAAAAATGTTGTAATTTTATTACAATAAGTTACAACACATTTTATTGTAAACTCCAAGACAGGAGGTAAATTCTTGACCATGTGGGCCTACACCTGACCCCCTACCAATTCGACATTCAAGGTCTCTCCAAGCACCAAAGTTCTCGCATTACACACTTTGGTTGGACCTCTCTCACATCTACTAAATATAGCTAATTATGCATAAAATAAGAACATATTAAAAAGTGATATGTCTATGATGATTTTAAAAGATTTAGTAAAATATATACCTGAGACAATAGAAGATGCAGGTGTCATCATAGTAAGTTGAGAAACTAATGTCCAAGATGATATATCTATGTCGTCGGAGTAAGATGAGAAACCAATGTCCAAGATGATATATGCTCGATAAATGTTCCCAGAATAAGCCAAGAATCACTTAGCTGAGATATACTAGGAGGTGGATCTATCTAAGAATAAGATCCACTTGACCAAACAATGGATTCACCTGAGGAACCCTGCAATCCACTTGTTGCCTAAGATGGTGTATTGGCTTGAGATGTCCATCGTCTTTTACTGAATTTCTTCATCTACAACATAATAATGACTTAGGTTTGGTAGAAATGGCTTATTAGGCCAATCCAAACCAATTTGAATTGGCATAGAAAGGCTTATAAACAAAAAAGTGACGAAGTAGATGACAAACGATTGAAGAAAAAAGAAATCCCCCTTTTCCGTTTTTATGTCCGTATAAGCCAATTAAAACCAGTAATCAGTTTAGAATGACCTAGACGGCCATGATTTGGGTTTTAACTCTTTTTTAAGCTTTATGGTTGTTTAAATTGGCCTAAATAGCCATGGTTTGGTTTCCAACTCTTTCTTTATTTTTATGTCTTTTTATGCCAATCCAAACTAGTAACTAGTTTAAATTGGCCTAAATGGTCATGATTTGGGTTTTAACTCTATTCTTTATTTTTATGACTGTTTAGGCAAATCCAAACCAGTAACAAGTTAGGATTGACTTAAATAGTCATAGTTTGGATTCTAACTCTTTTCTTGTCTTTGTTTTTATGATTGTTTAAGCCAATTTAAATCAGTAGTTAATTTAGCTTGGCATAAATGGCCATGGTTTGAGTTCTAACTCTTGGTTTGGTTTTTGTGACTTTTTAAGACCATCCAAATTGGTAATCAATTTAGATTGGCCTAAACAATCATGATTTGGGTTCAAACTCCTTATTTTTAAAATTTTTATGATTGTTTAAGTCAATCTAAGCGCATAACCGGTTTAGATTGGCCTAAATGACCATATTTTGGATTCTAACTCTACTTTTCTATGGTTGTAAATGGCCATGGTTTGGGTTCTTGTTCTTTTTATTGGTTTTTTTGGTCGTTTATTGCAATCCAAGTTGGTAACCAATTTAGATTGGCCTAAATGGCCATCATTTGAGTTCTAACTCTTTTTTTTTGTTTTTAATCAGTTTAGATTGGCTTAAACAACCATGGTTTGAGTTCAAACTCTTCTTTTGATTTTTATGGCCATTTAGGTTACCTATGTTTGGCATAAATGGTCATGGTTAGGGTTCTAACTTTTTATTTTTATTTTTGTGGCCATTTAGGCCAATCCAAACCATTAACCCATTTAGATTGGCTTAAACGGCCATGGTTTGAGTTCTAATTAGTTTTTCTTGGTTTTAATGGCCGTTTAGGCCAATCCAAACTAGTTATAGGCCTAACCAGTTTGGATTGGCCTAAATGGCCACGGTTTGAGTTCTAATTCTTTTTTATTTTTATAATTGTTTATGCCAGTTTGGTTGGCCTAAAAAACCATGTTTTAGGTTCTAAATATTTTTTTTAGTTTTTATGGTCATTTGGCCTGAACGATTATAGCTTGGGTTCTAACTCTTATTTTCTAATTTTTTGGATCGTTATGTCAATCCAAATTGGCATCCAGTTTAGATTGGCCAAAATGGCCATGGTTTGGGTTCAAACTCTTTTTTTTTTATGTCCAGTTTGGCTCAGTTTGAATTGACCTAAATGGCCATGGTTTGTGTTCCAACTTTATTTTTAGTTTGTATGGCCTAAATAATCTCTATCACCCAATTCTGATCTCTATCTCTATCACGATTCTGATCTCTATCTTTATATGGATCTCTATCCAAATTAATCTCTATCTCGATCCTGATCTCGATCTCCATCTCCATCTCCATCTCCATCTCTATCCCGATCTCAATTCAAACCGGTCTCTACCCATATCCCAATCTCTATCCCTATCTATATCTTGATCCCAATCTCTATCCTTATCCTAATTCCGATCTCTATCCCTATAGCATAAAAATTCCAACCCCATAACTATTATAGCATACTGAAAAATAAAAGTAAAATCATATCAAGAACAACTTCAAGACACTCGACCAACACAAATATAAATTTTAAATTTCTGTTTGTATTGGTGGAGTTTTTTAAAGTTGTGTGTCTTCATCGGTGATATCAAATGTTATAGATAAATTAACAAGTTACTTTTGATATGGTTTTATTTCATCATCACTTTCATTTTTTGATATATTATAATAGTTACAAGTTAAGAATTTTACTGATATCACCCATCCCTTATTCGAGTTATCATCTGCATAAAAAATTTGTTGTACTTGACTTGCATGTGCAAATCATATCACCCATCCCTTATTCGTGTAACCATAAAACCTCTATCCTTATTATACATATCCCACCATTCACATTCAAAAAGTATTAAGCAACTACTTCTATGAAACAACATCTCAAGTATATCTAATATTTGTCCATAACGTCTGTCATAACCATATTGAAGTTTCACATTCACAATGACACCACATAGTTGAGTTGATTTGGTGGAATATGAATCCATTGTTCGAAATCTAAATCTATTGAATATATATCCATATAATGATGATGCAAATCGTGAGGGACTAAGCAACAAAATCTCAAGCTCCTTAGTGTACCTAGAAAAGTTTATGTTCCTTAACTCATGAACGTGTGATCTGAACCATATTGAAAAGTTTTATTCTATACTTTTTGAATTATTAAGACATCACTGTGCTCTAGACGGAAATAATTTATATCATCAATTTGATTCATGGCATATGTATGAATTAAATCTTATTATCTTTCCATCAAAATTCTAAGCACATGTCTGCATCTCAATGGATGGCCAATTAGTTTAAATATTGAACCTTTTTCGTGATCATCTTCATATGGACCACTATCATAGTTTCGATTCTTACTATGTTCACTCACTTCCCGCATATATGTATAAATAAAATGTGTATATTTCTCAACTAAATAGCCTTGAGCAATTGAACCTTCAATTCTCATCTTGTTGCTTACATAATGTTTGAGCCTCTTTAAATATCTTTCGATAGGATACACCCGTTGGTATTGAATTGGTCCATATATTTTAACTTCAGAAGCCAACTACGCAACTATGTGGATTATAACATCAAAAAATAATGGTAAAAAATTTTATTCTAATTCACATAATGTTATTAAAATTTTAGACTTTCAATCTTTTAAAATGCTACCATCTAACACTTTAGCATAAATGATCTTAAAATATTATCATAACTCTAAAATGAAACTGAGTATATCATTTGATATGATGCCTTGAAATGTTAGAGGAATAATGACTTGCATCATGATGTGACAATCATGATTTTTTAACCCACTAATTGTTCTACTACTTAATCTACGGATCTACTGAAATTTAAGAATAGCCATCTAGCACTTAAATATATTTTATAAAATCAAGTATCTAAAATTTATATCTATTACCAAGTCTACAAACTACATATGAAAATCTAGACGAACCTTATGTGGATTTAATTCTTGACAAATTTGTAAATCTACCAAATTCTTTCTTGAGTTTAAATTGTCTTTATTGCTTCCTGATAGGTTGAGCATGTTAAGAATATTACCACACACATTCTTCTCGATGTGCATGACATCTAAATGATAATGAATAATTAAAGAAGCCAGATATGATAGTTGCTAAAAGAAAAAAAAATTTCTTCCAATTTTTGTTTCATCTAAATTCATTTTCAAGTTCTTTAATTCTTTCTTAAACAGTTTTCCAAATCTTATTGTGTCCATCTCCTGTTGTTGTCTCCATATCTCATTTCTTGTTAACATCTTTAGTATTCTCTTCCTACACCATTAGTTATCAAAACAAATATTTTTACTGGTTCTTTCTCCAACGATGTGCTATTGGTAGGTATCGATGATGTTCTAACTAATATTATTTTCAACTATGAACTAGTTGAACAAAATGTGTTTCCTCGTTACAAGTGGACATAATAATATTTCTTTAGTACTCCATTTGGCTAGATTTGCATGTCCAAAAATTTATTTATGGTACGTACCAATATGACTCTCATAACAAAATTCTCTTTTTTAAAAGCATCATATGTCTCCAATCCGATCTCTTATAAGTATATTCACTCATTCACCAACGGTTGCAAGTATACATTCATATCATCTTTAGGAGCTCTTAAACTAGATACTACACACAAAATTATCATGTATGCTACTTTCATAAGCATCTATGGTAGTAAATTGTAAACCACTATAATGACCAACCATGCATTGTACTTTGAATATATGTTATTGAAGATGTTAAAGTTATCTGCGGCCAATACAAATCGAATGTTGTGTTTCTCCAACATGAAATTAAGATATAGCTCATCAACTCTTTTTCAAGAGGGAGAATCAACAAGATGACTCTTTTCACCACTCCATTGATAAGAACGTGGTTTGTTATGCCATGTCATCCACTTAACAGTATTCGTTAGTATAAACAAATGCTACAACCTATCTTTTAATAAAAATAATGTAATATTTTTTTGCCACCTATTTACTTCTATGTTTAGAATCATATTTCTATTTTGGTGTCACATTGTGAATGTATAATTTTATTTGTATTTTCTTTCCAAAAAAGAATACATTTATTCTTACATATTTCTGTTTTTTCATAACTAAGTCTTAAGTCCTTAACAAAAAATTTTACATTTGTACCAAGTGTCATAGACACTTGCATCTTTATGCAATATATCTTTAAATAAAGATGATATGATATTCATATATTTGCTAGTGAGACCATTCATTGACTTTTATTGAATCAACTTTAAAATAAAGATTTAGATACATCTTTGCAACCTTTGTATAAAAGTGTTTGGGCATAACTTAAAATATTTATGTACCTCTATATTTAATTCATCCTTGCTATGTGTAATTGTTTCTTAATTATTTTAAATATCTTAGAGCATTTTCATCACTTAATCATGTACACTTTCATCTTATGATTCATTTAATTGAACTTAATATTCGTTAATTAAATTAACTTTGACTTTACCACGACTAATCCTTATCCGATAATTTGACCATATACTTTCTACAATTAAATGTTCTTTTACAACATATCTTTTTAAAATGAAAGTGTTATGAACATTTTTACAAGGGCACTCAATTAAATTATTACCTAGATCATATTTAAATCAGGTTGTATGTTCATAAAAAACATAATTTAATAATTCTTCTATTCCTTAAAAATATCTAGGATCTAATATGTTGGGGATATTTATTCAAGACTTGTCTAAAATACACGTCTTCTTAAATAGAATGGTCTAATGTTTGTATTCAAAAATGAAATGTGAATAATAAAATATAAACAATAATTCAATACAAAATCTTAACGTATTAAAAACAACAATATCAAACTAAGCCAAACCTTCTCCAAGTGTTAAAGAAGATTCTTGTTTTAAACTTCTTAAAGAGAAAAGGAAGAGATTTATGATAAAACAAATATGTTTAGCAAGTCCTACACCAAAGAATATGTTTAAATTAAACTAGTTTAATTATTAGACCATAAAAATCAAACCAAACTAGTTTGTTTGGCCATAGAATTAGAAATCAAAATAAATTGGTTTATTCAGTTAAGTAGTTTCGTTTGTATTGAAAGGTCATAGAAATCAAATTAAACTTGTTTATTAAATTTACTGATTTGAAATGGTTCAGGAGGCCTTATAAATCAAAAAAAATTTGACAAATTCAGTTTACTCCATTCATCGGTTTATTCGATTCACCAGTTTGGTTTGATTTTGTTTGAAAGAGTTTAAAAACCAAACCATTTTACCAATTTATTCTGATTACCGATTTAATTTCGATTGAAAGGCCTTAGAAATCAAATCAAATCGGTTTATTCCATGTATTGAATTTACCAGTTTGATTTTAGGAGGGCTTATAAATTTAAACAAAACAGGCCAATTCAGTTTACTTCATTCACCGATTTATTTTGTTCATCGACAAAGGAAACTAAAGGTTAGCCTTGGTGAAATCCAAGTCAATAAGTTCGAATAGAGAATGATGGACACTCGATTTGTTGAGTAAGGATCAAGTTTGTTGGCATTTCAACACAAAATAATCTTCTATTAAAATATTCATAGTCGTAAATAACTAAAAAGAAATGTTAAATTCATTAAAAAAACTATCCAAACCAAACTAAATCGGTTTATTCTGTTCATTGATTTGGTTCGATTTGACTCCATTCAAACAAAATATAAAATGAACCAAATAGTTAATGAGATAATAGTTTGATTCGGCTCAAACAAAATCAATTACCCTATTTTTTTTGTTCCATTCGGTTCGCTTTGCTGGTTTTTTCCACTTTTGACATAAATCCCTGGTTTTATTTATTTTATTCTAGATTTAAATTGCCCATTTGGTAACTAATCACAAATCGAAAACAGTATTCATATAAACATTATACCACATATTAAACCACATTCTATCTATTTTCACACTTAAACAACAAAAAATAGAGTTTATATATACCTAAGGAAGGGGATCCAAGTGCAAGGCAAGAGGTGCCAGTGGCGGCAACAGCAATGCCGTGGAGCTCTTGCAAGAGAGAGGGAGAGCCACTGGAGAGTGCAGAGACCGAGAGAGAGAGAGAGCGAGAGCGCTCAACGACACTGCAACTATGTGCTTGACTGTTGAATGGTCGACTTGGGGTCAATAGCGACGGCTTATGTCATCACTAGTTAAACATATTAGTGACAACTTCATAAGGCTGTCACTAACAACTTTCTGAAGTCAAGTCACAAGTGTATGGATTTATTCGGGTTTTACGACAACTTTATAAAACTATCACTAACAACTCCTCTAGCAATAGCTTTAAGAAGCCGTTGAAAGTATTTATGTGGATACAACACTTCCTTTTACCCATTGTCGATTCTTGTATAGTGGTGACAACTTGTGTCTAACTATCACTAATAAAATATTTTCTTGTAGTGGTAATAATTTTAACTCTTTAGATATAGCATAAATTTTATTTAAATATAAATTTTATTAAAAAATGTAAAAGAAAGTTGTTCCACAACCAAAAACCCTTTTAGATTTGAACTCAAATGCATAGAATTTGCTATACTATATCTGCATTTAGGGATGCAAACGAGTTGAGCTGAGTTTAGTATGTCGTCCAAACTTGGCTCCTTTATTTTATACAGATTCACATTTGAGCACGAGTTTCTACAAATAAGTTAAACTTATGTTCAAATTTGATTCGTTAATTAATCAAGCTAAGTTAAAGCTCAAATAACAACTCGAATCAAATTTGATCCATATTTGAGTTTAAACTCAATGTGAACTCATTCATAAAACTCAAACTCAATCAAAAATTATTTGTGAAACTACAACTTTAACTCATTTATATAACTTAATCTAACTTTAAACTCATTTTTTTCTTATTTCAAATATTTAAATAACAATATATAGCTATCAATACTCATGATTTAAATTTTTAAATAGAAATTAAATTAAATTTTTATTCAAGTTACTTGCAAACTTTTCATATCGCATAAGAGTCTATGCAAGTTTGGCATGTTTAATGAATCAGATTTTATTTTTGTTCAAACTTTTTCATTTTACAAATAAAAACATGATCATACTAGATTAAATAGAATAAAAAATATTAAAAATTGTGAGCTTAAAAAATTGTAGGCAAATTGAAATAAGATAAATTAAGATTGTTTAGACATTAAATAAACATAGAAAGATAGAAAATATAAGAGAAATAGAAACAAAAAAGGTGTGACAAATCTAAATTAAGTTAAGAGGATAATCCAATATGAATTTGATGACTTAAATCTTTGAAAAAATAACTCAAACCTGTCATCCATGGAGAAAGAGAATCTATATTACCAATCTCAGAGAATTTGAGAATAAAGCTCAAGTTGAGTTGCATCCTCTCATTATTAAGACAACCCCAATATGTAACACGTCGTATACTCTACCGAATGACACACAAGCTCGATGCATATTAAGCCCGCTCATATGAAGCAAGTACGCACCAGGGTGATTATGACGAGTTTTCTCGTAGCAACCATCACACCAGCAGCTTCGACGTACGACACCAGCGATTATTGGAATCTGATAAACCCCACGTTGATCCACCTTCCACCAACACGTCTGCAAATATCTTCCTGTCACGGGTAAAAATACACCTAGTTTGTGCCTTAATTGGTTGTTAGCTCCCTCATTTCGGATAACTCTAATCACTGGATCTACCATGGCCCAGCTAGAAGAGGGAAGCAACTAGTTCTACCAATGGAAGAACAGAATTCTGCAAAAGAGAACCAACAGCTCCTTAATTTGCTTGAGCAATTGATGGGTGGAGGCATTGAAACATTCAGGTATTTTTCCCCCCTTCTAATGCAATAATGACCTGTTGTCATCTTCGAAAGGAACATTGGTGCTGCTTCACACGAGCTTTGTGACCTGGGCGACCTGGGCGAACACCTCTCTTCTACACAACTACGATCAGGTGAACATGGTGTAGCTTATAAGGAGAATCAAAGCATATTAATGGGCTTACCCTTATTCATTTAACATCTTTATTTGCTATTACAGGGAAGTATCACAAGTTGATGTTGCTACTCCGATAGAGGTAGAGGTGGGGCGGTGGCGCAGACAAATACAAGCGAACTTCTCACCCAGACATCCGGACTGGAAGAAACAGCAAGTAGAAAGCAAGAAAGCTCTATCACAATCCCTTATTAACACCTAACGCTTACACAACCCACTAGCAGCATATGCGAACAGATGGCTGCAGCGGTCTTATCCCTCAATTCAAGGAAAACACATGCAGCTTCTATAGCTTATATGGTTGTATTTCTTAACGGGCATCAACCAGATAGGGGGCATGTTAATACTAACTAGGACAAGAACGAACGTCCTACATGGGAAAATGTCATCTTGCATATGGTTGTATCTGTGATTTAATACCGGTGTGGCAAGAGAATAAATGAGTTTAGATAAATAATTAAATTACGTTTACCTCAACCCAAAGCACCATCGTTTATAAATAAAAATGAACCAGAAATCAAGCACACCTTAATGGTCATCATTACCCACAATTTTAACTGCAAAGCAATTCAAGTTGGTAACACAAAAAACCAGAAGTGGGGGGAGGCACCAGTCCTGGACCCTTCCTAGACGTCTGTCCTCTCCACATCTTCCATAATGAGGGTCTTACTGATCGGCTTGGCCAAGAGGTCCGTGAACTCCTGAAAGGGGGACTTAGAGAAGCGTGTCTCCTTCCAGAAGTCAGGTGTAAGGAACCCGTAAGTCTTCATAAGACAATCAAAAGTAGCCTGCAAGAAGGACAAGTTCAATCTTCATTCAAAAGAAAAGATAACGACAAGAACAATGATTACATCCAGGACAAATAACTAGATACAGGCACATTGTACCACGACTACCATCAAACACTAATGTAAGTAATACTACTTCAAAGGATGGTTTTGCATGTTTTCACAAGATGCGTATCGTAGAGGAACTTCCAACTTCTTTTTTGAGAGGGCGATTGATGGGAATCAAATTGAGGGACAAGAACCGATTCATTTTAATAATTGAATCGGGATGCAAGAACCGATTATTAGAATTCAATTTCATGTAAATTTTGATTTTTAGATTGATTTTAGGTCCATTTGAATAATTTTCTAAGTTTTAGAATTTTTTTCTAAGATGTCTAGTCTTTTTCCATTATTTTAGACATTTTAGAGTCATTAGTTTCAAATTTCTAGTTTTAAAATGAATTTCTTTCACATTTTATTAGAGGTATGCTGTTCGGCCCTATAAATAGGACCGGACCCCATTGTAAATGATATGATGCATTGAATACAAGTATTCCCGTTGGAATTTCCTTTCCGGATTTACCCTCTCATGTGTGCTCTTAGACCCGTAAGGGTTTTTCTCTCTCCCGTTCACTCTCTCTCGCGAGCGGCTGGCTTGGCGAGGCACTTTCGGCGACGGCTGGTCGCGACGATTCTTCCGGCAGCGGAGTTCCTTCGTCATCCCGGTGGTGGATCTTCTCCTTCCCCGGTGGTGGAGCCGTCTCCCTCCAGTAGAGCCCTAGCTTGGGGTTCGTTCTTCTCCGAGGTCCTCTTCGACGGATCTTCTTCCTCGGTGGTGGATGCTGTTTCCTCCAACGGAACCCTAGCTCGGGGTTCTACTTCATCGGTTCTCCTTCCTCTTCCGTAAACGAGCGGTGACGGTTAGGCGGTACGAGCCTCTTTCCCTTGGTTGATGCTCAAGCGCGCCCGTCTTCTTCTCGGTTCTTGTCTAGATGAATCGAACCATTCTTCTCTGATCTAGTGTTTTGCCTTGGATCTAACTTCGGAGGTTTACTCGTCTGATTTCTACGGAGGTTTTCTCATCTCCTGTGGTTTAAGACAGTCCGTTCTCCTCTATTGATCCTCAGTCTTGGAAGATAGCTTGTATTCGCCACATTTCAGTCGGACCTGTTTCAGTCGAATCCCTTACAGTCTTCTGACTTTTCCTTCCTGTTCATATGCTGCGGATCTTTGAGAACAATATTGGTAGCCGTTTTCTCCTTACACCGACGGGTTGTGGAGCTCACGATGTTGCCTATTGTTGGTTGAAACTACTTGAAGTCTGTTCGCAGACACTGTTCATCTTCTATTAATTTTCCGAGGCTTATCTGCCAGTGACGAACGAGATCCCTCCTCTTTGGATCTCTAGCTTCTCGTATCTACAAAGTCGACTAGAACACTACTATTCTTGTGAATGCCTTTTTTGGTTCCGAGGAATTCCACGCTGCTGGTTCTTGAGAACAGATAATATTCGGTCTTAGTATTCTGAGGTCGTCTTTGGTAAACGATGGATCTGATCTAGCTCCGTATAGCTACCTCAGTTCTGAATGTGCGGCTATACTATTATACAGAACTTGAGCTTCGTTGATATTGATCTCCATTTTGAAGTTGTTACGTTTCTGTTTCTCCAATGGTTCTGTCTGGTCGTTCTTATTATTTCTTCAAGGGATCTTGCTAGTTCGATTGCATCCCGAGACTGATCACACATAGTCTATCTTGTGGTTGCTGTTCAGTTGAAGAGTTGGTCTGATTTTCAGCTAATCTCTGGATCTGGAATGTTTCGCTACTTCACTGCTACTTTGAGTTCTGATTCCTGCGAGCACATATCGACTGGTCCTTTATTCCAGTCTGGTTCTATTATGTTCAATTCTGCTGATTAACCTGAAACTGAAGTTGCTGTTCGGTAGCCTGTGCTCGTGCATTCCTAGGGTTGTCAGGTGTTGATATTGATTTTTTCTGATAAATGGATATTGCTTGAGAAATGGTTTGACCAAGACTGGTCCACATCCAGTCGCACTTAGCTGAGAACCGGATTCTTTGGACTTGTTAGTTTCAACTGTCAGTCAATTGGTTTACAGCAGTTTTGGTTTTCTTTAGAAGCACTCAGTTCTGTCAATAGTAAATAGCCATAGAGATTTGGCGGGTCGAATAAGGTAACCGCCTACATTTTTGGAATGGGAATGTGATGAGGACCAGCAAAGTCCCAAATGCCTTGGTAGCTACTTGTAGTTGCCGGCTGTGAGCTAGTTTCTCACCTGGGACAGAAAACTCTCTAGATCTGGTCTCCTGATTCCAAGGCTGTGAGGAGACATTATCTGAGCCTTTGTTTTTACTGCTGTCCCTGTTACTGGAAATCGATATCATTGCTGGAAAATCAAGCAAGGAGCAGTTCATTTGGCTGTGATGACTTAAATCTGAGCCAATGTCCCTTTATCTACTGTTCTCATGACTGTTGAGTTGCTTACCATTTTCACGAGGATTGTGTGCTATTGATATATCCTCCCTTTACTGATGGATTTTTATCATGATGAATAATTGCATATTCTGTTCGGTTTAAAACTGCTGGTTTCTTTTATGATCTGAGCTTATTATGATGTGAAATCTGCTCATATTTGGTCTGTTAAACTGCTGGCCTGCTGTATTGTTGGAATATTGTTCATTTTCGGTCTGTTATCTGCTGGTTCCTGGTCTGCTGTTTATTTTCTGTCTGGCATTATATCTGTTGGGTGATATCTTTCCGGTTTAATACTTGATAACCATGGGACCCCCGGTCCCGTCCCGCATCAGCGATGACTGACCCAATTGGCCAGGTCATTGGGTCGGGTGACCCGAAAGTCAACTCAACCACGAGTTGGGCCAACTGATTTCTAATTGGACCAGTTGACCTAAAAACCGATCAGGTCGTGACCCAACATACCATGATTGAAACCCATCAATTGCATAATTCTAAAAAGGCAATGCCACTTGACTCTGTCATACGCTTTTTCAAAGTCCAATTTCAAAAGAATGCACTATTTTCTCCTTAGCCTCTGGTCATGTAAACATTCGTGCGCTGCCATGAAGTTATTGAGTATCTTCCAGGAATCAAAGCAAACTGTGAAGAACTTGTCAACCTGCCTATGAAGTTGCTCAATCTTGTGGCCAACACTTGGTGATAATCTTATAGTTGCAATGCAATAAGTTGATAGGCATGAGGTTTTTTATATCCTCCGCAATCCCTTTTTCAGGGATTGGAACAAGATTAGTAGAATTCAACAATTTGATACAACTTGGACTTGCCTGAAATCCCTCTATAAAAGACGAAGCCCATTCCCAGTAGTGAGTATAGAAGCAACAGAAAAACCATCAGGGCCCGACAAAAAAACCATCTCAGCAGGTGTCTTATACGAATTCAAATATTTCATAGTCCCTAGAACCTCCTGTTTAGAGAAAGTAGAGGTCAGGGAATCAACTTCTACTTCACTGAAGAGCTTCTGCAAGTTAAAATTTATAAGAGGAGACCAGGCCTCGTCTTCAGAAAAAAGCTCTTTGTAGTAATCAACAGCATGATTTTCTAATCAAAACCCTCACATTCAGCCTGCTAATAGTGTTCTTCCAAATAGAAGCTTGTGTATGAAAAAATTTAGTATTCTTATCTATTTCTTTCAACCATAATTCTTTGATCTTTGTTTCCATTTGACTTCTTCCCTAAGACTCAATTCATTGTAATCTTCCTTAGCTTTGTAACATTCCTCCCTCTGATTATGGTCAAGCATCCCTTTATCATTTAATTGTTCAAAGTACTCAAATTTTCACATCCAGTTATCCCAAACAGCAACTGGGGTGTGGAAATGCTCTTTGGCCCATTGCTACAAACATTTTTTGATCCATTTCAGCTTGTTGACAAACCTTCATGTGGCAGAGGATAAGTCCACTTCATGGTCATTCCACCACTGCTTGATAACATCTCTGGCCCATATCTGCAAACACTTTCTGATTCATTTCAGCTTCTTGACAAACCTCCAGGTGGCAGAGAATGAGTCCACTTCATAATCATTCCACTGCTACTTGTTAACATCTTTTAGCTAAGGCACCCGGCACCAGGCTAGTTCAAATCTTAATTTCTTGATCTTCATATGGTTAGTACTACCAAACCAAATAGCGAAATGATATGAAATCACCATAGGTCTGAAAAAGTATCCACTAACTCCTAATTCTACAACCCAAGATGAAACGAGGAAGAATCTATCTAGCTTGGATTTAGAAATAGAGTTCAATCAGGTGTAGCTGAGACTATGTTATCTGAGGTGCTCACCTCAGGTGCTAATAAGCACTAAGGCGAGGTGAGGCGGGGCATAGTTGTCAAGGCGACAAGGCGCCCAAGGCGTTGAAGGGTACCGATTCCGCTTAGGCGACAAGGCGGCCGCTTAGGCGTCGCCTAGACGGTCAAGGCGGTATTCAAGTAAGGCTGAGTCGGGAGGTTGTTATATATAAAAAAAACATAAATATAATTATATTTGTTATGTTATAATTGAATATGAGTGTTTTATCAATGCACATAAGTAAATATGATGTGTGTGTGAAAGAGAAGAAAGTTAAATAAATATTTATAAAATTTAAGTATATAACTCATTTATGATTATAAAATTTATATATGTGCAATAGTATAAGTGATGGTAAAATATTGTTATAATATTATTAAATGAGGGGGCGCAGAGTAGCCCCTTGTGGGGGGTTGTCAGGGGGGCGAAGCCCCCCGAACTCAAAAAAGTATGTAATAGTATAAGTGAGACAAAGAGAGAGAGAGAGGAAAGAGTTGAAAAAGAACTTAATTAAGTATATAATATATGTTTATAATCATAAATCTTAAATATGTATGATAGTATAAGTGATAATACAATATATTAATATATTGAAACTATCATTAAATAAGTGTCCCTTGTGAGGGGTATTAAGGGAGAAAAATCCCTCAAAATTTTTTTTTAATGATGTAAAAATACCCAAGGCGCCTTGCTTGGGCGCCTAGGCTGGCGCCTTGGCGGGCGCCTTGGGCGCCTTTTTGGCCCCAGACAAGGCGCCCTGGCAAGACGCCCTTGGAAAGGCGCCTTGCCACCTAGGCGACGCCTAGGCGCCGCCTAGGCGGGCGCCTTGACAACTGAGGCGGGGTAAGGCAAAAATGTCTCGCTCGCCTTGCCCGGATCCGGACCCAAGGGCCGGATCTGGTAACTTAAAATCCTCTTCCCCTAGCCCCAAAACCCCAATACTCAATCTTCTACCACGAGGCCATCCTGATGCTCTGCAGGCCCTAGAAGCGAGTTCTTTTTGTTTTTTATGTTCTTCAAAAGTTTTAATGTTGTATATAAGTATATATTATTAAATATATAACTTGCCCTCAAGTGCTTGAGGTTCTTGCCTTAGATGCCTGAGGCGAGGCGACCCTCCCCTCACCTCAAGTGCCTCACGTCTTGAACAACATAGAGCTCAGAATAGAGTTGTGCACCTCAATTAAACCATATTTATTAACCTAGTAATTGAAAGAATACATCTCTTGGACCCAAGCACTCTGACCACATCTTTCCCCTGGTCTCAAGATTGTGTTAAAGTCACCTCCAAACAACATCTTACATAACCTTAGAAGCTCGAACAACATCACCAAATGAACCCCACCAAAGAACCTGCGCAGAGTCCAAATGTGATAATCCTTCCCAAAGAAAGACCTTCCTCCATATGAGCAAGGATTGCGGGATCTGAATCAGAATCGGGATCGGTGGGTACCAATCCGATCTGGGTCAGATCGGATCGGACCGATTCTGACCGATCCAATGGAAGAAAATCGATTCAGAATCGGTAAACAAAAAAAAACGATCTGATTCCGATTTCAGACCGATTCCGGCCGATTCTAGCCGATCTTGGTCGATCCAACTAGAATAGCAAAAAATGAAGAAAAACGATTCGATTTTGATTCCGATTTTGTTCCCGACCAATTTGGCCGATCCGATTCCAATTCCGATTCCGATCCGATTTCGACCGATTCTGCCGGAACTTTTTCCCAGATCGGTCCTTCGGCCAAGAATCGGATCGGCAATGGCCAATCCGATCCAGGAATCGGCCGATTCCGATCCGGATCGGCCAATTTTGCGATCTATGCATATGAGTCTCCCCTGCAGTCTTTCCATGGTATCCAGCCCTCTCCCCATTGGAAGTCCCACGTGAAGCCCCCCAGCCTGACAGAACTCCCGAATTGCCAGAGCCGCCTGACATCATGTTCTAAAAGTGTTCCTTCATTTTTTATATTAATTGTCACTCAAATATTGACGAGATTATCAAATTTACCATGAAAAAAGAGCCGAAGCAGCAAAGTGGTACTGGTGCCACCTTGATCGCATGAAAGCTGCGGTCCTGGAGCACAGCCTCCTAGCCAACCACAAATGCAGCATAAGATGGCATATTTTTCTTCCTTTGGAGACGAACATAGGACTGTTCATCTAAACCAATAAACAGAACCAACTGGTTTGTTACACTGAGCTACATCTTCGGGTTTTTAAAACGAACCATACCAAATTTTGTTAGATGGTTTGGTTCAGTTTTGGTCTGTTCAGAAACTGAATAGACCGATAACCCATTTCACCCAATTTATAGGCCTTATGACTTCTTGAACCCTGTCTCCCATTCCAGATCATGATGCCCATTCTAGATCCCCCATTCCTAAGTTAGGATCTTTCATCCTCTCCCTCTCCCCTCTGGCCCCTTTGCATTCCATTCGATTGGAGGCTTTGGCAGTTCAAGGACTGCAAGCCAGCGCAAGGGCGCAGCGCGGCTGTGCAACTTGGCTGCTCCTGCAGGCTGCAGTTCCAGCTCCTCTCCTTTGGATCTGGCACAAACTGGAAGCGAGCATTCAGTCCAGCCCCTTCGAGGCTTCGACAACGAGACGATGGTGCGAGGCTGCTCCTCAAGCTATGGTGCAAGTGAAAGTTCCTGGGGGCACTAAGTTGAGGTGAGTCAGTATACATAAGTTCATTCCAGCACCCTGGGCATTTTCATCCTTTGACGGTTACTTTCCTAAGTCCTTAACAGAACAATTCTAGCCATCATTACCTTTTTATATTGTGCGATGAAATTTTACTTGAAACTGGAGCATGCTACCAGGTGGCCCTTCTCCGAAGGCTGCTGAAGGTTCTGTCAGTGGAGCTGAAAAAAAATTATTTGAAACTGGAGCATGCCAAATCTCCAGGAAAGAAGAGACCAAATGGTCCTTCTCATTCCAGTGCCCAGAACTGCACATTGGGCCATCTAAACCATCAATCCAAACCGAACCCAACTGAAATTTTCAGTTTGGTTCAACTTTGGTTTGAAGTATCACAGAACTGGTTTGGTTCGGCTTCAGATGACTTATTGGTTCTGTTCAGTTTCAGAAAATTCGATCCGAAACAGGACAAAATCGGACCAAACCAAACCTTCAACAGCCCTAGACGGACACCATCACAATCATTTAAGAGTCTTTTAAGCATCAAATGACCGTGGGCACGCTAAAATAAAACTGATATAAAAAAATAATGGAAAAGAAAAAAATTAATGAAACAGAGAAATAAGATCCAGCTTTTCGCTGTGTAATAAACGAGCAATTGATAAAAAAACATCACAGCCATGAGGCTCCTAAATACAAAATCTCTTTCTAAATGCACGGCAGAGATAAAAGCAAGCCAAGAAGAACGCAGATTAGATTATGCGAGTAACAATTTAAAAGGGTACCATTAAACTCATGAGTAAGAAATAACGTAAACAAACATCAAAACTTGACACGATAGCCCAATAGAAGCAACAAAACAACCAATCAGAGTAGAATTGACAGACCTTGACGAAGTTACCGAGGGTCTTAGTCGAGCCACGGGATGAAGTGAAAACATCCTCTATACCTGCGAACTGGAGGACCTTCTTGGGCACGCGAGCGGCAACGATTCCAGCCCCCCGAGGTGCTGGCACCATCCTTACCGTGACGGAGCCGCACTTCCCCGTGACTTTGCACGGCACTGTGTGCGGCTTACCGATCTTATTCCCCCAATATCCCCTCCTCACTGGAATTACAGACAGTTTCGCCAGTATGATTGCCCCCCTGATCGCCGTAGCCACCTCTTTCGAGCACTTAACTCCAAGCCCGACGTGACCATTGCCATCACCGACGACGACGAAGGCCTTGAAGCGGGTGCGCTGTCCGGCGCGGGTCTGCTTCTGCACAGGCATAATCTTCATAACCTCATCCTTAAGTTGCGGCCCCAGCAGGGTTTCTACGATCTGATGTTCCTTGACAGGGAGAGAATGGAGGTAGATCTGCTCCAGACTGCGTATCTTGCCCTCCTTGACGAGGCGGCCGAGCTTGGTGACAGGCACCCATTTCTCCTCCTCGTCGCGGTTGCGGCCGCGCCGCCCGCCCCGGCGGTCGCCACGGCCGCGATCTCCGCGGCCACGATCCCCGCGCCCGCGGCCGAAGCCGCGGCCAAATCCTCCGCGCTCCGCCATAGCTGCTTGGATAGACAAAGGTAGAGACGGCGGCGCTAGAGAGGTGACACCGATGAAATGCTACAGCTCTTCAGCACATTTTATAGTGAACGTCGCTTTAGGGTTTTCTTTTCTTTAGAATTTTTACATATAAACCCATATATATTAAGTTACGCTCGCAGTAATTAAAAAAAAATTCTCATCTCGGAGGCTAGCCGATATTTACCAAACAGGCAGGTTCTTGTTCAAAAGTTTCACCTGTTGTTAAAAATTTATACTTGCTGTCAAATATTTCTTTTAGCAAATTTTATTTCAAAAACATAAAATTATATAAAAAACTTAATTTATCATCCAACCAAAGACTTATCAGTTATATATGGTAATCACTTTTTTTGTTATATATGTCTTTAATTATTTTATATTTTATTTTAATATTAATTTTATCATAAAAATGTATAAAAATATTTTATGCAATCAAACACTTTAAAAAAATAGATCTTCAGCCATTCCGTTCTGAAGTGAAGGGTACATTTTGATATTTGAGGTCATCATCACTGATTATGCAAGTTTTGATTTTAAAGAATAAGTTTATAAAATCTAATTATCAGAAATATTTCCAAAATTTTGCTTGAGCTGCACTTTGTTTGAAATTACGTATTCTTTCCCTGAGATCATATCATCCATTTCTTTAATTAGTTTACAAATGAATCATCATTAGGATGTCTCGGGCAACAACGCTGTCCTTCCTTCACATAGACAAATATAAATGCAAGGAAACGAGCTATTACGTAAAGGTACAAAATTAACGTTTATGTTCAGTTTACAAAATAGCCTACGTGGAGACATTTGACCACCATTTAACAATTTTAATGTGTGTGCATAAATCATAGTATCATACATCGCAGCTACGGCGATGAGAAAAATCATAACCCGTACCTGCATCCTCAGATACAAGAATTTAAGAACTAGGCTTATAAACTCGTATGTTTTTTTCCTATCTGCTGTAGAATAATCTTACAGCTCTATGTCACATCATAACTTCTTTAATGCACAATATTTCTGCATGCACTCTCATGATAAAATATGTATTAAAAACAAAATGTAACTTAATTAAAAATATAAATCTATTGCATTTGATGAGATAGGATGATAAAAAGAGTGGATACTATAGGCAACTAAAAAAGGTGAGAAAGCCCAAGAAACAAAAAAAAGGAAATCATCTCATCTGTTTTTTTATCGTAATGTTCTCTTGGTTGCCAAACACCCCTTTATAAAAAGTTTTGTTACAATAATATATTCTCACACTGAAAACCAAAATTTTAATGCAAGTGAACGCCCTATAAGAACTTGAGCATTTGACATCCAAAGGTGCAGATCTACTCTTTTATCTGTAGCGGCAACTGGCATCGCCGTGTTAAGAAAGGAGAATCAACACACGCATCTTAAGATTGTTTTATCACTTTATGGCCCCAGACAGCATCCAAAGCTGCACCAGCTCAACGGATTCAGTCGAGGTAGATCAGATTGAACTGGGAAATATATAATGGGTACATTTAGGGTACCATCACAAATCAACAAATTCCAACAAATGCTCGGCACTCTCTCCGCCTACAACCACCGCCATCTCTCGCCACCCATCATTCCTCTCTCTCAGGTACTTCCATTGCCTGCGTCGACCCTTATCTGCTCAACCACCCAGGAGACTCTCAGAATACCCTACAAGACCCTACCACCCGACACCTCACGCAAGCTGGCTCTGAGCAACTTTCACTCCCTTATTCACTCCCATTGATTCAATTTGCTTCATTCGGCATGACCCGTTAAGTGACAAGTAAAATTATCGGTCTGATATGTGTATGTACGTGCACGTGTCATAGATGGCATATTACCTACATACGACATGTTCGTCTCTTTTTTTTTTTACTTTGACAAAAACGAGCAAAAGGGAAAAAATGGGGAACGAAGAATCGTATCCTGCCCGTCGAACCGGAGCCTGTGAACGGGTCCAGACAAAACGATCGCGTTAGATAATACAACGGTGATCTTTTACACTACACATTTAATTTTTCCCTTGCGTTCGTCAAGGGAGGCCAAGGGTACAAGAGAAGCCCACTGCTTCACCAAAAGATTGGCAAACCATCAGGAAGCCCCGCAAAAATACAGCCCCCTGGATATCATGGGGGGGAAGTTACAAGGAGCGCCGGATTAGCTTTTTCTTAGGCACCATTCAATAGGTTTCGGATGGTCAAGTGATTGGGTGCAGAGAGAAATGGGCTCTCCATACAAATGATGCAATTTGCAAGGCTGTTCAGGGGAACACTGATAAGTTAATGCTCTCTCTTGCAAGGACCCATTCTGACAGTCCCCACAAACAAACAGCATGCATCAGCATCAGCACCAACTGGAACATCTGACAAGGGCCGTTAACACCAGATGCTCCTGGTTTTGCAGCTTGAATAACTGCCGCTGCATAAATGACACATCAGGCTGGAAACATGTCATAGTTTTGTCCTCTTTTTCTGGGGAATGAAACGGATGCCCTGTTTCCCCAACTCTAATCTCTTGCTTCCTCCATCATCAAGACAAACCATTAATGATTTTGTTCCTTCAAAAACATCTGAAACCGCTCCCTTGTGCCTGCAATGTGGAAAGAATGAAGACAAAAAAAAATCAAACGTCCATCACAAGAGAGAGAGCCATTAAACACTTATGGGGTGTTTGGTTGCATTTTATTTTTTATATGATTTCATGTTAAAAAATGATATCACACATTGAAACTTGACAAATTTTAAAATTAAAAACTATAAAACTATAATGTTTGGCAAAAACATTATCATTTTTAAAAATGATGGTAAGGTGTTTGGTGTATAAATGAAAAGTCACTTATGTAGCACATGGGGTTAGGCTTGTCCACCATGTGCTGTGGGTGTGTGCTTTTGAACAAAAAAATGCTCATTATCTCTTTTTTTCTCTATCACGTGGAGGAGGGTGAAAAAAATTTTAAGATAAAAAATTGTAGCACATGCCAAACACTTTTAAAATATACTTTTACTACATTTTTTAAAAATTAAAATAAAAATGCTCATTATCATGCAACCAAACACCCCATTAACACACTTCTGTCAGGAGAAACTTCCTCCATAAACAAAATGTAGCTGTTTCAGAAGAAAAAACTAGGGAAAATCAGTCCAGCTTTTAGACCAAAAAACCAGAGCAAAATGAGCCAAGAGTTTACCGACAAGCAAGGTAAATGCATCTAAAAGAAGATGAGTGGTGAAATTTTCTTGGTATGATCCATAATGACTGTTTCCAACTAAATCTTGTGTTGCCTTTACACTATTGTATGCAATAGCAGAAATACAGAAGTTAATAAAAAAGAACTTACCAAGAATTATCAGACGGTCGATGGATTTCTATTCTTTTTCCAATTGCATCCTTACCAAGCTTTTGCAAAATCCAGTTGGCATCCATAACCTCTTCTGCCATGCTTTCTTGACGTGAATCCATATGGGCTGTAACTCCTCCAGCACCCCCTTTATCCATCAAAGGAGGTCTTTTTCTTTTGGACCTTTGGCCCTTCACAGAACTCTTTTCTTCTCCACGTGAAGCCCAAGAACTTTGATCACCAACATACAAGTTCTTAAACTTCAGCTTCAAAAGTGGTTTTGGGTCCCTGCAGGATGAACTGGAAACAGGTGTTGGATAAGATTGAAATTCTCCCCTTGAGATGTAGGAGACACCTTTAGGCTTCATTGTCTGAATAAGATCATCATCTCCTGTGGCCTCATTTGCACTCTCGACTGCATTGCTTCCTTCTGTCTTCAATCTTTGCAGTAGAAGACTTCCACCAGTTGTTGGCTGACAATCCTCAGAAAGCATGCTTCTACCCCTGGCTTTTGCACCAGGGCCTGTCCCATGTTTCTTTGTTGCCACTTCCCTTTCCTTGTGCTTCACGACACTTTTCTCATTTCTGTAGCCAAGATTAGCCCCTGAGGTAAAGAATCAGATAAAAAGTGACCTCAAAATATCATTACCAACAACATGACTAAAACTGAAAGATCAGCACTCATAACAGAGTATTTTAAGAACCACATGAATGATGAAATGTAACCATTCACAGAGAAGTAAATGGCCAAAATGAGAAATTCAACTACAAAAAAAATAATGGCAAAATACCTGTCCCATCAGTAACCCGAGTGAATCCATCCTTCAGCTCAAGTAAAATATTCTCCTTATCAGTGAATTTTCTCTGACTAGAAGCTTCACTACCTGGTTCAATGATAGCAGGCATCGATGCATCAGTAATTTGGCAGGTTAATTCTTTACCAGTAATAGCACCATTTACAACTAGTACACAACATACAAAGTTCCAACTACAGCAAAATCGGAATCGTAGACTGAATCAGTTAGTGCTGATTCCGATCTCACCTGGATCGGATCAGCAGAATTGGCAGATTTGAAGAAAAAAATAGAACTGAAATCAGCCCAGATCAATTCTTCAAAAATCAGAAAAAATGGAAACAAACATGGCAGATCATTCCCCATGGGATTCCAGTTCGACCAGACACTTTTAACCTCTAATTGGTACTGGAATCTAGAGATGAGGTGGCAGCAACACCGCAGGGAGACATGCTGCATCTCCCCCACCCGAACAGCTGTCATATCGGGTCCATGGGACCTGATATAGCCAAATATCGGGATCCCTGGATAAGGATCCAATGACTTAAAAATTCATTAGATCCCACTCCTATTGGGTCCAATAGACTGGGTAGGTCAGATGAGGAAGGCACAGCGGTGCCCTCTGCAGTCCCAGCTTGGAGAATCGGCCAAATCAGTCCAAATCCAGGACGATTGGGTTGCTTGATTTGGGTGGTAATCCGGGGGTGGATTGGATTTTCCCCCTTAATCGGTCAGCTTATGCCGCTCCCAATCCTAAATTGGCCGATTCTAATCCAGGTCAGCCAATTATGCGAACCATGGCTAAATCCAACTAAGCACCAATAATTTCTCATCACTTTCCAATCAGCCATTATCATGACATCATCCAAAGTGCTGCCAAGTACCTGTTAATAGTGTTTCCATGCCCCAAGAAAAATACTATAGATAAAAAGGTATAGGGACAACCAACCACAGGGTACAAGTTCTTGACATTTAAAGAAAGTGTTTTAGCTGAAATGTAATTTGACGTATCATTAGCTATGAAGACAATCGGACATCCCAGTGGACAGTTTTGAGATGACAAGCGCAAGGATACGGAATCTAGATACAAACTCCAGACAAGCAGCAAAATCAATAGAAAAAATATGATCCAGAGAAGGCACAGTTAGTCTGGGTTGATTCGTGACTTTACATGCAACAATAAATATTTTTATAAAATGATTAGAAAGGTTTAAAAAAAACCAAAGAAACTTAAAAGATAATACTTGGCCATTGCAAAGCAATCTACTACTAATCAAATGCACAAGGTTCAAAAGAAAAAGTGGTGGGATTGGACTGGTCCGCATTGCGATCAGGCAGTCAACACCAACAGGCTCAGATTTGATTCCGCTTCACTTCTTGCTTCTTTTTTGGAATGGTGGCTCACCCACCTCTTCTTGCCTAGGAGAATGTTGTTTCATTAATTAAGAAGGTTAATAGTTATTACTAGGTAGGTAATTGGTTTTATTTCATTCATTAGAAGGTTTAGAGTTAGTAGTTAATAGGTAGTTGGTTTTAATCTCATTAAGAAATGTAGTCTTTTAAAGCTTAGTAATTACTTTAAGTTGGTAAATAATTGTTGAATTAAGGAATGTAATCTTTTGAGGGTTAGTAATTATCTCAAGTTAATGAGTAGTTGTTGGTAGGTGAGGAAGTGTTTGGAAAGAAATCAATTTTTGAAAGAAACTTTGAGGGTTATAAAAATCCCCATGTGTCCTTGTATCATGTTGAAGAAATCTAAACTTGAAGTAAAAGTGTATTCTCTTTACGTTCTATTGCCTCTATGAGAGAGAAGTACGCGAGAATAATCGCCCAATATCAGGAGTTTGTGAGGAGTATCATCTACATCGAGCATCTTGATCGGTTGACGATGTAACCAACTTGACGTCCCCGAAGAAGGTGCCTCTCTCTCTACCCCTTCATCTTCCTCCTCCCTCTCACTTTCTCCCTACTCCGATCTTTCAATGCCAAAAGGCAATTCACTGCTTGCAAACTCCATCATCGACAAGGCCAGCGTTGCTTGGGGCTTCCAACGTAGGGTTGACAATTCTTTCAACCACCTAGGCATTCCGACGTCTCTCCGACATTCGTCCACAGCCTGCCAAGGAACTTTCACCTTGAATCTCGACAATGAACTCCTGGAACAAGTAAGCAAGTCAAGCAATCGGTCCGATCGATATCTGTCAGCTTAAATGGTCCCAAGAACACATTACATGTAGCCTATTACCCTCTTACAAGAGATGTACATCTTGATAATTTTGCAAACTATTATTTTGAATTGTAGTTCTCAAGATACATGTCAATCGGGCCCTCCTGCAAGCATAGGGGTAATTTTTGATTTTCTCCTTCCTTATTACTTTGTTCATTTCGTATGCGATAGTGACCGTTCATGTAGAACATAAGTTAAACTCTACTCTCCTTACATTTCTAGGTAGGCATCCTAACTCCCATTGTAGTTTCCTAACTAACCCGGTCATTTACCCTCAAATTGAGTCCGAGTGCCTAGTCCCGCGAACTGGAATATGTATGAAAGTTGGTTTAAAGAGTCAACCAATCCGTCTCGCATCAAAAAGAATCCCAACAGACTTTTTATATCATAAGGAATAGAATATAGTGATGACTCTACTTCAGAAGTAATTCTTTCGTATAAGAGAAATTCTTTATTAGAAAACACCCAGCAAGATGAATATCAAAGTACAAAGTGGCTACACTTCTCTTTTTTTTCTTGGATATAGACCTTACCACAAATTCATCCACAAAATGACATACAAGTATAATTTTAATTGACATTCAAAGATATATAGGAGAAAGGAAATGATAGCTTTTATATGGAATATGCATGTCAACATGGGTATGTCAAAACTTATGTTATCAAAAGCAATTGCATCAGTTGCCTATAAGATAAGGTGAGGCGCGGTAATGGCTAGATGTATAGTCTTGGTCACAATTGCCAGAGGTAATCGTCTCTTCAGCTTGGTCTGCCTCGCCTTGCCCACTTTTGTCACCTTGGAGCTAACTCGAACTAGGTAAGAAACCCAACCAAAATGGAATGCAACGTTGTCAAGACAACAAGGTGCTTAAGACATTTATAAGTGCCAATTCCACCTAGGCAACAAGACAGCCGTCACCTAGGCAGTCTAACAGTAGCACATAAAATTTATATATATGTATATATAATTAGATGTTAATACTATATATATTTATGTATACATACAAACATATAAACATAAATACAATTATATTTATGTGTATAATTGAACTGTGTACTTATGAGTGCATACATATAAATGTGATTTTATTTATGTAATTATGTATGTGTTGGTATATAGTTTTTGAGAAAGAGCTAATCTTGATAAACAAAGTAAGAAAAACATAAAAAAGAGTTATGAGAGAACTTTATAATTTTTTAAGTACATATTATATATTATAATTATAAATCATAAACGTGTGTACAAGTGATAGTGCAAGATATTAATATGTTTCACTTTCATTAAATGGGTGCCCAATGCCCACGAATGACACAAGATGACCCTAGAAAAGTGCCTTAACACCTAGGCGCCCACCTTGACAATTATGATGGAACAACGTAAGAAACATGTGTTAAAAATACACCTCACCCAACCCCATGTAGTCTAGATAACTTCTTCCTCCCTAGCCAAGCTCTAGTGCCTTAATCTCCATTGGAGATAAGTTAGTACCCACAACTTCCACTAGCTGCCATCATTGTCCTAGTACAAATCTCCATCATCCTCTCTTTTTTCTTCCTTTTTACAGTCTCCCATATTTCTCACTTTCATCTCATAGGAGATCTCCCTCACCATGGAATGTGATCTCCTGAGAATCTCTCGAGATCCCCCAAGAATCTCTCTCTAGACATTTGAGAAACGAGATCACCGAAACGATAATATATATAGTACCTCTAGTCTCTTAATTTCCTTCACCTATTAGTACCCGTAACTTCTTAGTTCTTACTCCATATTGGACAATTACCTATATCATTTTTTTCTCTCATTTTGATTTTTTATTATTATTTTAGTTAGATAACCTTGTTAAGTTTACTTCATATATTGTCAACTTTATTATGGAATATATCCAAAGATTCATACATTATTGTCTAATAAAATTTAACTTAATATTTCTATGACTATATATCCAATTGACCGACCTAACCTGTCATATCAATCTCGTCTTCATATTGTTCAAGATGCTGTTTAGGTTTGATATAAGATTCTATGTCACCTATTAACAATCGTTCACCCTCTATGTATTTCACTTTTAATTCTGCCAACTTAATTTTATGTTTAATATGAGTTCCCTTGCTTTTTTAAGAAATTACTTGAGACATTTTATACTTAAACATGTACTTTGATTGGTATTTCTGAGATCTAATCTCCTGAGATTTTTTCAGATCTCTTCAAGATCTCTTATTTTCAACCTCCCCGAGATAAAATTGAGATGCGAGATTGCAATCATTGCCACCCACACAAGAGATGCTGTCATGTGAAGTGAAGGTAGGTCCTCCTTATACTTCCACCTGCCCCTCCCAACCCTCTCAGGTCTCTCTACCTTGGCCCTCCCATATGACATCTCACTCCTCTTCCCTCCGGTGCTTCTTTCCCGCTGTCCACCCATATCCCTAGGCCTTACTCCAGTCCTGACCCCGCAGCCGCCCCATCTCACTCTCTCAGTCCCCACTAACCCCCTCAATTTTTAAGTTTGTATACAAAAGTTGATTAGCTTTTTTATTTCCAATATTTTTTATTTAATTTTTATATTTATGATGCAATTATTGACCCATAGATGTAAATATAAAATAATATATACATATATGTACATCAAAAGTATGCTTTGCCTCATATGCCTGAAGTGAGTCAAGGTCCTCACCTTGGGTGCCTTGCGCCTCAAACGACATAGGTCCAAACATGCATAGATGAATCATATTTTGCATTCATGCCTTAAACACATGATTAACTCTGTATTGACCATGCAACACCCATAAATTAGGAAGACATGCATACATTTGTATATAAAGCAAAATTTTACAGTGTTGCTCCACTGTCAATGGAGTAGTGGATGGCTTCCAGCACCTACAGAATCTGGGTTTGAATCACACGAACCACCCATCCAAGGATTTGTAATTTAATTGATGGCTACTGTAAGTATCCATGACCAGCGGGGAAATGGATCATAACTGCTCCCAACTTATAAATAGACATGTTTGTGTATGTGTATGTACACACACTTTGCGCTTCCAACTGGCAGTGCATAGGAACATGGTTCTCACAAAAAGAAGAATAAGTGGACTGGATGGCTACCACATGCACTATGTATTATGCAAATTCAAAAGGACAAATAAACATACCATTGGATCCTGCAAAATCATGGTCTCTGTGGCAACTTGAAGCTTCTGACATTGGAGAGCTGCTGATGTTCTTCCTTGGGCCAAGGTGTATAACCAACTTTGGCCCTTTCACAGTTTCCTTTCTGCTCTCAAGTTTCTCTGAAACTTCATTCGCATGGAGACCAGAGGATTTGCTGTACTTTTCACCCTTGGGAACCTTGCCGGTACTGTTTACCACCATCTCCATCCTGGAAGCGTATTTTTCATTTTGTGGCCGATCCACTGAAGATTTTTCTCTCGTGTGGTCTGCTATAGTGACACGATGGAGATCCTCTGGCGCATCACCATCTGGTTCATCTAAATTGCTGCCTTTGATTGGCCTCCTCTGATTCTGTCTCTCAATGTTTTGAAAAGGTTCTTCAGTTTTATCAATGAGTTGCAATTGGTCAACTTTTTTTTTCCCATACTTTTTGTTAGATGACGAATTTTTGGAAGTTTTCTTCCCATGGTCTTTGGCAGTGTTTATAACTTTATCAGCCAAGCCTTTGACAGAAAACTTTAAAGACCTTACATGGTTATTCTTCAAAACAACAGGCCCATTTTCTTCATCATCGGAGAAAGGAGAGATAGAAAATATATCTTCCTGATATGGCAATCCTGCAGCAGCTCTCAAGCTACCAATGAGATCTCTATCGGTTTTATCTCTTCTCTTCCAAAGCTCTTGAACAGCATCATCTACATCCTTAACCTAGAAACAGTGTGTAACCGTTAGATATGGTTATGATGTATAACAAAAAGAACACTAAACAAACCTGGTAACAATCTCCACGACATGCAGCACATCTGTAATAAAGATTTCCATCGGCTTGAAATTGCTGGTATTTCTCATCACTGCACAAACATGTTGAAGCACATGAGTGCATTAAAAGAAGATAAAAATAGAAGACTATAGCAGTCTATGCAGTATCTTCATCTGTTTAAAAAAGAGGTTTCAACTTCAACATAAATATAAACAATCCAAAGATGAAGTGGCATTTGTAACCCAAAAATGAGAAAAGAAAAGTCTCCCCTTCCACCTACTCCTCTTCCTTCATCTTCTCTCACATTTCTCTCTTTAAGCACTCTAAATTCTCTCTCTAAAGTTGTCAAGTTCGCGCATCATTCTCAAGTCTCGATGTTCTCAAAACATTCTTTTTTACTTATTTGTGTTACTAACAACTTTGCATCAATTTTATCTAATTTATTTATTATTATATCATTTTTTAATTACAATGTCTATAGATAACCGTGATACCCAAATTATCTACTCAAGCCAAAGTGATCCGGCTTGGACACATTACAACTTAATAGATATGCAGCAAAGGAATATGCAATGTAAGTATTGTAACAAGATTATGTTTAGTAGGATCTTCGGATTGAATCATCACATTGCTTAGAAGAAGGAAAGCGTTGTTCCATCTAACAAGGTTTCACATTGTTGTATAACAAGCTCAGAATGTACAATTTGAATAAAAATGAAATAATCATTTGGTAAATTTTTTATATTTTTCTAGGTTTTTCAATATATTTCAATTTTTTATTTTTTTCTAATTTTCAATCCAGGTTGGGCCATGTCACCGACCCCAGCCAACCTGGGTCAGGTTGGGCCAGGCGGATCCACACCCGACCTGGTCCTTCCTTCCTTGGTACCATTCAGCTTGAATAAACTCAGCCTTGGTCCAAATTATTTCAGATCGGCTATATGGATTTTCTTTTTGCACTTAATCCATTTTTAGTTGTTCCGAAAGGTTTAAATCATCCAAAGCATGCTGAATAACCCTCCTCTATGTTATTCAGGAAAAGTACAAGAAACCAGATTCAACCTAAATAGAAAAAGTTACAGGATTCACTCAGTATTTTCTCTTGCATTCTCCTTTAGCAACCTCTGCAGGAGGCCGCAGGCAGAGGACTTCGCATTTTAGACATTTCGTCTGTGCTTATAGGTAGCAAAACGAGCAAGAATAACAAACCTGATGCCGTCACACAAACAGTGCACCCAGCGTTGACAATCATCACAGCAGACCATTGGTGTTGATTCAGAGTCTCTGTAGACCTACAAGATCCAAGAATTTTTCTATAGTTTTCAGAGGATTGGTCCTATAAGCCAGATTAATATGAATTACAAATAGTAGAAACAGTAATGCACACTTCAAAAGAAAAAAATACAAGTAAATAATTTATATCTAAAATTTAGGCAAAACTGATATGCATGGAATGCCAGATCAGATCGTATCAGCCTGATCCAACCAGATCAGGTTTTAGCCGGGTCGATCCAATTTTGTGTTGGATTGACAAACCCAACTTTCCGGGTCGGCTAGATTAGGCTGGGTTGGGATCGAAAGCACCATAAACTATCTCTCTCAACTTTGTTCTATCAATTTTTTATTAATATGTCAGATGAATGATTGTGAAGCCCAAACTAACGGCTCAACCCGAAGTGATCCATTTGAGCACATTGCAACTTGATAGATATGCCATAAAGAAATATACAATATAAGTATTGCAATAAAATTATGGCCGGCGAATTTTTCCGACTGAAGCATCATATTGTCAAAAAGAAAAGAAAAGCCACTATGTAACAAGGTTCCACATGAGGTAAAAAATTAATTTCCATACTTATTTAAAAGATGAGAAGACAATAAGTACACAACATAAGGTAAAAAAATTAATTTCCATACTTATTTAAAAGATGAGAAGATAATAAGTACACAACATAAGGAAACAGCACAAGAAGAGATTTTCCATCCTTCTGGTCATGGAGTTAACATTTATGGTACCGGACAACAGTGGCCTCCAGCTATAAATGGTAGAGAAACACTATTTAGATGATATCATGTATACCTAAATATTTAATTCACTTATTCTATCTTACTTATCACAGTCCTTTTAATTCTTTTCTTTTTCAATACATGAAATGGTACATGCTATAGAAGCTAGTTGTAAGTCATTTGTTGATGAAGCCATGTTTAGATGGACTCAAGAGATACAAGGAACAAAAATCAGGTAGTATACAAGGATCTACTAATAATGAGTCTCAACATAAAATTCATTATCACATAAGAGATGATAACTCACATGTAGATTCCTTAAACCCACATATTAAATGTGGGCGAGAAAGACAACCAAGTATTACTATGTAGTTTTTTTTAAGAATCTAAAAAATTGCAAAGAGAAGAGTGGAAGAGCCACTTCTATGTAGTTTTCCTATAGTCCCATACTGACTAATGCAGCAAAGGACCTTATTATGAAAATATGACAGACATAAATGTAGGTGTTTATACTGACTTGTAGGCACCTAAAATTCTTTTCATAAAAAATAAGAAAATCAAACTATCCAGGAATCTCATTGTTGTGCAAGATGGCGCTGAAAAAAAAATAACAAAAAAGGGAGTCTGATCAAGCACAGACAATGGTCACCTTAACTCCCAAGGAAAAGACATGCAAACATGGGGGCCATTTAGTTGGCTATTCAAGGGCTGCCACATCGGAGGACGTTGGAATTTTGAGGAATCAGACATGGCACTGCAGCAATGGAAAAAAAAAACTAAGGGTCTGCACCCTTCTCAGGTTCTAAAAAGGAGCAGAAATAGACATTGGTAGATCTGATTATGTTTAAACAGTAAGGGAACTTCCCTCATAGTTGTCAAGGAGCCCGCCTAGGCGGCAAGGTGTTTTTCCAGCAGCGTCTTGTCTGGAGCCAAAAAGGCACCTGCCTTGGCACCTAAGGCGCCCAAGGTCCCATTTATGACTTTTTTTTTCCTTCGGGGGGACTTTGCTCCCGTGAAATCCCCCACAAGGAATGCTGCCCCCCTTGAGCCCCTTAACCTGACCACGCAAGTCGATCCGCGATTCGTGGACGCTGATTTAATAATATTGTAAACATATTTTATTATCACTTATACTATTATATATGGTTAAGATTTGTGAATATAAGTATATGCCGTATACTTAAAACTTAAGTTCTCTCTTAATCCTCTTTTCTCCCTCACTTTGATATTAGCTATTTCTAATAAAATATATATCAATATATTCATAATTATAGAAAATAAAATCGTATTTACATAATAATTGTTTACATGAATTTATGTTTGTATGTATACATAAATATATATAGTATTAACATCTAATTATAGATATATTTGTATATATATACACACATACACATATATATAAACATCTAATGCCACCGCCTTGACTGTTTAGACAACGCCTAAGTGGCCGCATTATCATCTAAGTAGATTCAGCACCCTTTAATGCCTTGAACGCCTTGTCGTCTTGACAACTATGACTTCCCCTCTTGATGTTTGATGTAGGCGAAGTTGGAACTAGGCATAGCCGCAACTAGGGCTGTAAACGGGTCGGATTCGGTAGCGGATTCACCATAATCCGATTCCGATTCCGATAAGGGTTAAGGGGTTTCGATTCCGATTCCGATAATTTCGGAATCACTATGTTCCGATTTCGATCCGATTCCGATTCCGTTATCGAAATCGGAACCGAATCCGATAAAATCCGAAATGCATATTAAATATTAATTTTTATTCAAAAGTGAGTCAATAATTTATATATAATTAATAAATTTTGATATAATCTTATTAAAATTTTATTTTTATTATTTTATCAATTTATATATTGTATTTTATAATTTATTTAACTTTTTTATTTAATTTTATTTATATATAATTATTTTTTTTTATCGAAATCGGATTAACGGAAACAGAACCAACTGATTCCGATTCCGATTCCGATAAGCTACCGGAATATCCGATTCCGATTCCGATAGCTTATAGGATACAAAAACAAGTTCCAAACCCGTTAATTTTTATCGAAATCGAATCGGAATATCGGAATATCGGATTCCGTTTACACCCCTAGCCGCAACCAAAGGACAATTGGAAAAAGATCAAAGTAGAAAATCAAGGGTGAGCACCAGTACCTGAAGAACTGATAGAGGAAGGATTATGCCTCCCTAGTGACCGATGGAGCAAGCACTAGCAAGATTGGTCTCAGCAACTGAAGCTGAGTGAGAAGAAGATCCGTCACAGCTGACCAAGGAGAAGAGGACCTTCTGCAAGCCTGATGGAGGAAGCCAATTGCCAATAGCAGCAGTAGTCCGCAAAAGAGATAAAAAAAAACAAAGCTGGAGGCATAGATTGCAGAATCGGTCTAATCAGATCGGAATCGGCTGATTCTAGAATTGGATTGATCGATTTCAATCCGACTTTTGGTTGAAAAACCGATTCTAACCTAATTCTGCCAGAATTAATCTGAATCGGTCTGAATAATTCGAATCGGATTGGAATCAGAATCCTAATTTTTAAAAATATCAAGTCCAATTGACTGGAGTAGGACCGAATCAATTTGAATTGGTCTGAATCAGAATCAGAATCGGAATCAGAATTTTTAATTTTTTTTAAATTATGATTCTGGATCAGTTTCTCTTCTTGAGAATCAATCTGAATCGAACCGATCCAAATCAAATCGGATTCCCACCGATTTGGTGGCCAATTCCAATTTGAAAATCCTTGATTGGAGGAGAGCTCTTTGTGCAATTAGTTTGGGAGGATTGAGCAGCTAGGCTAATAAAGAGGCTTGGATCCAGAATCGAACCAAATTCAAACCCCAAGCCTCACTCAAAACCAAAATCAGATGGCGCCCTCTCTACTCAATCCCAATCAAATTAGTTACAATACCCAATCAGATTAAATGAGCTAGTGGCAATGAATTTGTTAGAAAAGTTACAACCCAAAGCACATTACAAGGCTCAAGCATTAACTGAGAAGAAGCTCGCTACCGAGACCCAAGGCTCATTAAGTCCAGGGCCCATTAAAGGCCAAGATAAACTCACCCTCAACCTGAGTCTACAAAAGCAGGGCCGGGTACGAGGGATCAAAGGGGTAGTGATAGGAGTCTTAGACGGTTGGAGGGATTATCACAGGAGTTGGCTACGATGCATATCAAGTGGACGAGGCTCTGTGGCACCTTACAATTTAGATGGGGCCATCGGATGCACCAACTTGCCTATATGAAGGTGTCGAGACTATCAAGTTGCTAACAATCCCCGCTAAGAGCAAAGACAACCCCATCAAGCCATATCCTTCCATCAAGGTGTCAGAGCATGGGATATGATCCAAAGAATCTGAATTTTAGTAAGGATATATCATGACTTCCATACGGGGTCGGGGTGGCAGCCAAAGGCTGCCTATGGCTAGAAAATTTGTCCTGAGCCAAGCCAACATCCAGCCAGACCCAAGAGGGGGCTTTCGTAACTTTTACCTGATAGAATCCGACAATAATCGGAGATTGCAAAGAATATGGGGACTTAACAAAAATCATGCCGAGGCATCGCACGGAGAAATAAACGCCAAAAGGTCCCTGCAATCCTCAACTTGATCCATTGGGCACATCAGATTATGGGTGTCAACGGGCCAAGCCGGGCCGGGCCCAACCCACAATCAGCCCAACCAAGGTCTGCTCCAATGTATAATGGGCCAGCCCAGCCCAACCCACTTTATGTCATTGGTCCAACTTGGCTCAGCCTGTATAAAACATAAATTTAGCCTGGCCCGACCCAATTTTTCAAATTTAAATATACACTATTTTTTAAAATTTTTGAAATATCTCCTACCAAAGTGACATACAAAATCAAAATTACCTTAAATAAAATTTTTAAAGTATTAGAGTCCAACGGTTTGATAAAAAAACCTAAAACATGATTAAAATAAGAATAACAAATAGACCGTACATATTCATAATTTTTTATTTTATAATAAAATAAATAGATTTGATCTAACCCACTTAATTTTGTTAGTCTATACTAAAATGTATATCATATTTTTAAAATTTTAAAAAATTAAACAGCAGCAATTCCACCAACCGAGACTTGCCTCCGATGTTGGTCTTCTTGTTCAACACCAGTGCGGCGGCGGCGGCGGCAACGTTCCTGGGATGATGATCAACACCCGACACGGGTGGCCCTACCCATAAAATGGGAGAACCACCTCCCCTCGTTCCTCGTCCACCCCTAGGACAAAACCATCCCCACGGCCATCCCCAAGCCCGGTGGCATCCCAACTATCGTCCACCACCACGGCAGTGCCCACCTACCGCAGTCCGACGACAACGTCCTAACTTGGTTCACGACTAACTACGGTGAGAAGAGAAGGGCTCAACGTGGTCACTAGCCTCCTACACCTACCCCAACGTGCAGCTCACCAGCAACCTTTGGTACCATGAACGACCATGCCCTCAGCCTTACCCGCGTCAACCTCATCGTCGGCCTCCTTGTCGCCTACCTCATCTAGAAGCCTGCATCCACAACCCCCTGGATCTCCCCACTGGCGCCGAGTTCGACTGCCACCTCGTCATCATGGACTGTAGCTTCAACAGAGATGGGACACTCTACATGAGCGCCGCTGCGATCAACCCCTTCGTACACCCCCCGTAGAAGCCGAAGTACTTCGACGATGCCATCATTGTCAACAGCAAAGCCTAACCTTAATTGTTCATAAAGACCTGATAGTACCGCTATCGAATCATCAACGCGAGCAATGCCTGCTACCTGCATCTATCGTCGTCGAACGACATCGACATTGTGGTCGATAGCGACGTCGCGTGTGGCTGCGGGCCTGATTTCTAAGCCCGAGTAACAACAGGGGGCCTATTTCTCTGCCCCGAAATAAGGCCCAAAGCTGGCACAGCCCGAGGGCCTACAAGCCAGTCTGGTCCATTGCCGTCTCTACATCAGACGCCGTGGAAGGAGATCGACATCCAAGCAGACCTCCGATCAAAACACCATTGCAACCTTTTTAGATAGGCATTAGGGGATTGCAAAACACATCCCAAGAGATCTAAAAGCCACAGAGGGTCGAGGACTCCCACACGATCAAATTTGAGGAGGCGAATTTGGTAGGGAGTTTGTCCTCGCTAGCCAAAGACTCCCGTGGCTATAAAAAGCCTCCATGGTGGCTTACGAAGGAGGGGCCAAGAGCACAGAGAAAAGAGAAAGTCGATAAGACAAAAAAGACAGAGGGAGAGAATAGGGGAGCTCTTCAAAAATAGATAAGGCTCGTAGTAATTCAATCACAGCATTCACGAAGTCAAGGAACCCCCACGAAGCCACCATAAGTTATCCTGCCACCACCGTTGAATTCATCTACTTCCACTATTGCCATCATCAGTGTATATGGCCTCTATTGCCGCTACCTTCAAAGCCGGAAGTCTCTCCTACCACACGCTCGAGGTCATCTGCAAGCTGTCTGGCTGCCATCAAAGTTATCCTCTTCATCTATCGCGATTGTTGCAGTCACCTACGGTTGGCATTCAATTTTTCACAAAAAAGGGGGGAAGAGAAAAAGACAATTAGGTAGTAAATATAAAAAATGGTTAAGCTCAAATTCATAAAAAATTTCAAATTTTGGTTAGGGTGTGGCAAGCTGGTCCAAGACCATCAAGGTGGTACAATTGGAGTACAACCGATTGCAAAGTATTGAGCCTTGGTTGATATCCTAAGTGGGGGTAATTTTCGTCCGAGCCGGAAGGACTTGACATTTATTGCTTGGAATACAATTAAAACACTTGAGAATGGCATCACAAGAACAAGCAATTGAGCAAGAAGAATTTGAATTGATTTAAAAGCAGTCGAGTATGGACCTGGTGTATAGACAATTAAAGACCGAAATCATAAAAATAGTCTTATTATGACCGGCAAGTAAAGCTGGGCTATTTCGGATGCCCGAGAAAAGAAAGGGTGATCATCTCCCCATGTCCGAAACATGAAATTGTGGAGAAAATGGTCCTCTTCCTGATCACCATAAGCAATCAAGGGGCTAACAGGCATAAAAGAATACAAAATTCAATAAAAAAACATACCTACGGACCACAGGAGACAAGAAGATGCAGAGGGAGGACCTGATGTCCTCGAAGTCTACTTCGCAAAGTTGGCCTAGCACCTGGCGGTCAAGGATTCCAGTATGACCATGCTCGGATTCATCAAGAACAAAAAGTAATAGAAAACTGGATACTTACAGGTGGTCGATGGGGAGAGAAGAAGGGAAGAAGTCTCTCTCTGAAGTCCGATCCATACGACCTTGATGGCATGGCATCGACATTATTTTCATATGGATATGGTCCCGGACAGTATACAAGACTGAGCACGAGGGAGGAGCATCACGAGCAGCAGGGAGAGGAGGAAGACCCATATCTATATCTTGGATATTGGTAGTAGATTGATATGATGTAATTTTTTTTTATGATGTATCAACTCTTTGATTTTTGAATCAATGGAATTGGAATATGTACTTAACTTCAAGTCTTCAATTGGAGTTCATTAGTATTTATTCGATGTGGTCCTGTGGATGAATGCATTGGTTATTTTTAAAAAAAAATTCTAACTCATTTCCTATTTTTTTAGAATTTTTTCTGAATTTTTTGAATTTTTTTGACGAAAAAAAAATTCCAAAAAAAAACCGATTCCGGACCGATCCTGAATCGATTCTCTTCCCAGGAATCGGCCGATCCCGATTCCGATTCCGATTCCGGAATCATTGCCCGCACCTCATGAGATCCCTCTGATACCATGGAAGAGGGAAGGAGATTGCAGCAGCTCTATGGATCCCATGACCTTTATGGTCACGCCCAACACCAAATCGGACCACCCCAATGGCAAGGGAATCTCTTTTCAATGCCATAGTGAGCAAGATTGGGCTCAAAAGATGGTAAAGACATCACAGCATATGTGGAAACAAATCAAGGCTCTCATGATGACCGTCCGATGGAGACGAGGCCATTGGTGATCCTTTTAAGGGAGAAAGATCCAAGTCGACACTGAAATATCAAGACCTCCCCGTAATGCTTGCAGAACCCATGGAAACGATTGACAAGAACAGAAGGCACTAGGACTTCCGCAATCAATGCACGAGGTATCCGATGCCAACCCCAACCTTCCCCAAATGACAGGAGCCTGTTTCCCATCATTGCAGCCTTCCTGGATGGAACTGAGAAGCTCACAAGGCACATCGACAGCATGGAGATCCCGGTGGCGATGAAAAGGCACCCTATAAGTCGAAGGAGGTATTAGGGGGAAAAGGAGGGGGGAATAGAGGCAGAGAAGTTGGAGTGGTGGAGGACCTCTACAAGTCTCCCTCTATCATGATCGAAGCCATCTCCCTACCTTATATCCCTTGTTCTTGCCATAAAGGTTTGGAAGCATCGATGATGCCATCGACTCCCACCACTCCACCTGTCATCGCCAAAGTTCCCCCTTATGATTCTAGCAAAGCCGCTGACGGTCCTCAACGTCGTCCCGCTATTATCCTCAACACTCTCAACTCCAACTAGTGTCTTCGTCGAAGGTTTCCACAGGTCCCTATCGCCAGTTTCAAGTAGGGATGTCAATGGTAGCGGATTATCCGATTATCCGACCCGTTCGTTAACTTAATGGACGGTTAAAGGATCATCAAAAATTTCCGAATAGGGTATCCTTAGCCGTTTACCGATTATCCGTCTTTTTAACGGATACGGTCACGGATACAGTATAAACCGAACCCGATAAACCGTTTCCGAACCCGTTAAGTAAAACTTGATCCAACGGTTGAAAATATATCGCATTTAACGTTCAAGAAATATGTCAATCTCAAAAACCCTAAAATTAATTTGTGAGAATCTCCGAGTCCGACCTTTCAACTTCGCGCTCGCTCTTTCTTCCTCGCCCGACGCCCTACCGTTGCATCACCGCACCTTCACCTTGACGCGGCGGTCAACGGCTACGTCACGGACTCCGTTGGTTTTGGGTGGCCGGTGTGACCTCGGCCGCACCGTTGTGCCTAGCGACGTCCGCGTCCGCGTGGCGCTGCGAGGCTCCCAACTCTCTCTCTCTCCGGTTCACCCGCAAGATCGTCACCCCTCTCTCGCTCTCGTCTTGAAACATTCTCACGAACTTGACGGACGTGGGCCATTGTATGCAATCGTCTATGTTACTTAGTTACTTTGGATCATAGGTCAAGTTCATTCCCTACTTTTGTTGCAAAGGTATATTATTTGGCAAATATTTACTACGGTGCTAGTATACATGATATCTCGTATTATCTTACTACGATATTTAAGTATACATGTTAGGAGGAAGCTAACATTTTTTTGTGTATATTAAATACCTTCTAGTAATGCTTATATATTCGTTAATTGACCGTTAACCGACCGTAAACCGTTTTTAAGCGGATATTACAATGCGGTTCGCGGATACACCCATTACCGATAGTTAACGAACAGTAAGTGGATACTTCTTTTTTTATAGGATACGAATACGGATAATACTATTATTCGACCCGTATCCGACCCGTTGACATCCCTAGTTTCAAGTCCATCTCTCAACTCTGCCACTGTTGTCGTGGTTGCCTTTGTCCTTTGTTTGTGTCATCGAAGCCAACAAGGCATCATGGGAGCCCCACAAGGTCATCCGATGTCATCAAAGTCGGAGTTGGCCTCGAAGCTGGCCAATTTCACTGACATCCAGCACGAGAAGATCCAACAATCCTTGAAGGCACATGGAGAAAAGATGAGAACAACAAGGAGTTGCCACGATCTCTCCCCTCTTTGCACAAGTTTCCAATGAGGCCCACCTAGCCCAAGCTTAAAAAAAAATGAAAGAAGAAAAAGAGGGGCTCTGGATGATATAAAGATCAATTGACAATACAACATTTCGCCCACTCAATTTCAGATCCGGACAATGACCAATGGGGTCCTTGTGAGTTGTGACCACACAAAAAATATATAATCAATCTAACCAAGGTTGTATACCGAAATAGCCATGTGTTAGGCTCTTTTGTCTTAACTAGAAATAAAATAAAGCCAACTAGGACGGTGTGTGGGAGTAGCTTTATGCTAAGCTCTTTAATCCTACTACAAATCTAAATAAAATGCATCTAAATTAAAAAACAACGAAAGTTAATTGGGGGTGGGTCTATGGATTGTGAGCCCTACGCTTCGGCAAAACATAAAAAGTTAAAAATTAAACTAAAGATGACATATAAAGGTCAATCCTACAAAAGGATAAGATGTCAATGTCATACTTCTTCCACCCCCTATAGCACAAAATTAATTCATAAGTTGAGAGAGGTCTGAACGCATCATGCCATGGGAAGGCGATGCATACAAATATGATAAATGTCCAACCATAGACCGATGAGGGAATCAAGCAATGGGAGGGCCCCTAATGCCTATCAAAGGCCAAAGAAGACATTATCCTAAGATCAATTCAAAAGGAAGAATGCTTAAAAGGTCTCTCAAAGACTATGGGAAATCATAAGCTCTCTCTAAAAAAGATGCACAATCGGACCTTCCTGAATGATCTCCAATTGGGTTCTTAAAGACTGATCTTTGACTTCCAAAAATCTGCCATCCAAAGGTTAGGGGCAAGTGAACAAACCGAAAATCTGATTCAGGAAGCTCTGGATCCTTAGACGTTTGAGGATCAGGACAGGTCTGAGAGTGACTTTTAAAGGGGGGCTGGCCCAAGTTAAAGCAAAAATATTAAAGTTTAGCAAAATCAGATCCGGTGTATCAGGTTGCAAAGGTTTGAACTAAAAGCTCTCAGAACCAACAAGATCTGAAGTTTCAAACCACATGTCATCCTTAAAATCCAAAGTTCAAGAACGGTGAATCTTAAAGAAAACCCAGATCTAAAACCATAGTTCTCTGAGGCACACGCCTCAACCGCCTAGGCAGTTGAGGAAGGCTAGGTGCTAGCAAAATGCCTTGCCTCACCCCGAAATGTCTCGTCCGCCCAAGTCAAACAAATCCAGTCAAACATGATCCATTTCTTAACTTAATAATGATATTTGTCTTTTTTTGTTATTGATTTGTACACTCATTGTTATGTTATGCTTGATTTGTACTCTATTCTTGTTTGTTGTTACGATGTTATATTTGTTAATAGTTATAACATTACTTATTAATGGCCACAATACATAGTTATTAAAATGATACATTTATTTCAATACTACAAGTATTTTTTAGAATTATTTCAACTATTCATATTAGATATATATTATTAAAATTAAAATAATGAAATATATAAAATGTCTAGGGCACCTTAGACGCTAGCCCTAGATGCCTGAGGCGAAACATTAGGTCTTTCGTCTCGGGCGCCTCACACCTCGAAACATAGTCTGAAACATGAAACCTCTCAAACCTTTAATCTGGGCTTTAACCAAAAATCAAATCTTAAGTTTGTATGCCTGAAATCAAAAATCTCAGATGGAGTACTTGAAAAAAAAACCATAAACTCTGAATCTGAAACTAGAAACTAGAAACTAGAAACTAGAAGTTCAAAAGCCCTAAATCATAAACAAAAGGATCCTCAAATCTTGAAAGCTCAACTAAACAAAAATCTTTCTTAAACATATAAGATTTATCAAATTTGAAAACTTAAAACACCTAACTATGATTTCTAAACTTGAAACTTGGAGCCAAAAGTATCAAATCCAAAAAGTAAAAAACAGATCCCTAAATATCAACATTAAATTCATGCCATTCAGAAATCTCAAGTACCCAAACTTAAGTCTCAGTTCAAGGGCCTCAAAATTTAAGATCCAAAAGCTTAAGAACATACCAGCACCTAAAAATTTTAATATTTGAAAACCTGTTAGGAGCCAAATCCTAATAAAGCTCAGACCAAGTCTCCAAGTCTGAAATTTAAAACTCATAACAAAAAATCCAAACTTAAGAATGCATCAAAGCCCAAAAACTTAAAATATCAGATCTAAAAAAAATTTCACTAAGACTTGAACCCAAGTTGAAATCTTCCAAACACCTCAAATCTGAATAAGTTGAGTTAGATAAAAAATCAAGGCACCACAAATGTAGAGGGCATTAAGCCAAAAAAAAAGATATCATATCTTAAATAAACAACAGAACTAAACGAATTCCATTTCAAATAAAAATAAAAAAATCCCAATCAATTTAAACCAAATTCAAGCCATAATAAAAAAACAAACAAACTCAAAACAAACCCTTAGCCTAAAAAACATCGTCTTGATAAAAAAAATGAATAGCTAATCCAAACCAAACTAAATCCCCAAATTAAACTTCAATCAACCTAAATTAAATCCAACATGATCTCAGAAATAAAAAACATGAAGCCTTCATCATAAACAAATCAAAGTCTTAAACTAAATCCCAATTCAAATCAAACCAAATAAAAATTTTCAATACTAAGTTTGCATTCTAACAATTTCATGGGGTTGTTGGTCCCAAGTGTTTACTCTGTGAACGTATGTCTCCTACGGATGGATTGCAATGGTGGATAATAAAAAATATTCAAGTTTTTACTTGATAAAATTAGCATCGGAACTTCGTAAGTCCCATGGAGAGAGATCAAAATAAAAATCTTCGAAGAACGCTACAACCTCGATACATATTTTATACATATCGTAAATTAATTATACTCCTACGAAATGCCACATATTTTCCTAATTGTCAAAGCTAAATAAACAATAAATCTTTTTCATGTTGTAGAGATCAAAGCCACCATCATCGGAGCCGGGTACGGGCTCGTGAACCAAGGATCGAAGTATCAAAATCAGAATCTAGACCAGATCAGTCCAATCCCGATCAATTCACCAAAAGGATGACCAATCCAAAATCAATCTAAATCAATCATTTTTTTATTTCAAAAAAATAAAAAAAAACATGAAAATTGTAAAAATTTATAGAAATGAGAAAAATATTAAAAATATGAATTAAAAAAATGTGCCATCTACCACATTTTCATGTAATAGTCTACGAGAAATTTTAACTCAAGTCAAACAGATACAAATTAATATTAATATTCATTCTACTAAATAAAGAAGATGGTACAAGTCTTAAAAATACACCATTTAATGATCCAATCGGCAATCACCACTAACTATGAAATTGTCCCGGATTACTGTCTTGCTCGTCCTCATTTGCTTGGATTATACATTGACTTAGATCACTCATGATTGACCCGTAACCATAGGAAACTAACAATTGGGGCATCTGGCTAAAATCATAAACTCAAGTCTTGGCTGAAGTTGGAGGAGAGGGTGAATAACAAGGCTCAATGTCTAAATTAGGATCTGGATATGATGATGTATACTCATCGAAGATATTCGTCTTATTTCAACATTTGTTGCTCCTTCCACTCGAAAATAAATGCCTTCTCTCACTCAAATCATCTATACCTACTCCACTCGTGCGTGCACTGCTAATAGAGCCACCCTTACCCTCACCTCCACCTCCCGTACACTATTGTTATGTGGGTGGAATAATCTTCCTCATCCTCATCTAATGAAAGTGTCTGAGTGGTGTTTGTATCAAAAAGATGTCGGCATTTGATACTTATTAACTTTTTTGTTCTTGATTATTTTGGTGTGTTGGCATGTAAGCTCTCTTTAAAGTCTTAAACAAGCCATCATCTTTCTTGATGGTGGTAGATGATACTGCATGTAAAACTCTAGCTAGAGCTGCGGCAGGAGCTGAAACTCGCTTTAGTGAAGCTGTAGTCTAAGGTGGATCAGAAATTGGAGTTGTACAGAGAACGTGAGTTTCTCCTCCTTCCTGCATTTCTTCTTCCTCGCCAAAGATGTTGTCAAGCTCATCTTCGGCCCATAATCTATCAATCAGGTTGAACTCTGATTCTCTCTCAACATCCTTATCTTCTATCCATACTGTAAGTGAATATTCTTCTTGAAATAAATATTCCAAGTCAACATCATTATGTAATAAGCCATGAGTGACTTCAGCTTGAACTCTCTCCTAGTACTATCTAGAATTGTGGTTAAATCCACCTGCAAAGTGTACAAATCTTTCCTCAAATGTCTTCTACCTATCTTTAATATTTTTATCCTAAATTTCATAATGTAATGACAGTAAACTAGCTTCTCTAATCTTACATTCTTTAACATATTCATTCACTTCGTGTGTATGACGTTGAGGGTGCTCCAATTCCTCTCAAATTGAAATAAATTGATGCTCTAACTTAGCACGTAGCACCCGAACTACAATGGATGCTAGTGAATTCCATACAACTTTGTTATTCACTTAAATCCACCACTCAGCTGTAAAAAACACAAGTAATATAAAAATTAGAAAGTGTAATGCTCTTTAAAAGATTTATCATGTTTTAAATGTTGAAGTAACTTACTAGAAGAAACTTTATCATGTGAAAACTACAAATAAGGATCTGCATAGTCTCCAATCCTATGATTATACAAAGTCATTTGAAATACAAAAAGAAAGACAATTAAGTCCATTGCTTATATTAAAGTTCAATGCTTACTAAATAAATAAGAAGTACCCACTTCAACCTTAACGGACGTTCTATCTTTTGGAGTCCACAAAAATGTTAAATCATTGATAGTGTGCATGAGGGTACCTCATCATCATTGCACGCTTGTCCACCATATTGTATCTTTTGGTTCAAGAAATATCCATAGTTATTAGAGGCGCTCGCCTGAGGCTATTGAGGCGCTGGCAAAACGCCTCGCCTCGCCTCAAAACGCCTCGCCCACCCAAGTCAAACAAATCTGGTCAAACATGATCTATTTCTTAATTTAATTATAATATTTGTCTTCTTTTCTTGTTGATTTTCTACTCTCATTAAGTTGTTATGTTATGTTATGCTTGATTTGTACTCTACTCTTGTTAGTTGTTATGATGTTATGTTTGTTATTGACCTTTTTTATTGTTATAACATTATTTATTGATGGCTACAATATGTAGTTATTAAAATGATGCATGTATTTCAATATTATAAGAATTTCTTTAGATTTATTTCAACTATTTATATTGGATATATGTATATTTTAAATTAAAATAATTAAATAATATAAAACGCCTCAGGCACCTAAGGCGCCCGCCTCAAGCGCCTGAGGCGAGGCGCTAGGTCCCTCGCCTCGGGCGCCTCACGCCTCGGATAACTATGGAAATATCTTATCATATTGTAACACAATCCAATGTTTAAGGCCCTGTTTGGTAACACTATTTGACACCGCTATCACTATCAATTTTAAAATTGATATTCCTATTAGTCACTAAGAAGTGTTTGGTTAATAGTATCAATTTTGAAATTGGTAGTGAAAACAAAGCACAATATGTAATACAAGTGTTAATTTGTATCAATTTTGATATTGATACTCCAACTTCTAAACTTATCAATATCAATATTGATATAGTATCAAATTTGAAACTCTAACCAAACAGGCCATAAGGTATTAACATATAGTATGAGAATAAAACAAAACACAACAAATTAAATTATACCTATAACATGAATATTCTGGTTAAGTGTCTTGTGCCACCTGTTGTCTATCACCTTTCAGCACTTCTTAAAATTCCTAGGATACTTCTCTTTAATTTACATCTTGGCTTTGTTCGTAGCATTGTACAGGTGTCCCATTTGATTTTTTTATCATTTGAGTCAACTAACCTAAGCACTTACATTAGGGTTTCTATGACAAACATGTAACATTGCACCTTTTTCCACCACCTATTATTCTCAATTAGCTGCTTTATCTTCAACAAGACATCATATTGGTCCCATGAGCTTCTATACGCATCCATATACTCTTGATATGCAATGAATAGTATGAATCTCTTCAAATCAGCTTTATATCTATAAAGGCTCTCCAACGCAATGACATGTGTGACAAATTTGGTGGGACCCGATCTTATGAGTTCACGATCAACAGTGTGGTCTCTCATGATATGTAATAGTCTGGGCTACCCAAAAATGAATAACACCCCCGAAAAGATGACTATTAACAACCAACCCTTCGGGGGTGACTACAAGTTTGCTGCATGCACTGTAGGGGAGCCCCCTTCGAGGTTGAGGACAGGGGAAAGGGGGAATCAGTGAGCGGGGAAGAAGATTTGCCACCTTCTATGGGGAATCGCTGGAGGGGGCGCTCCAAATTGCCAGAGGGGAACCCTAGGGGGTGAGAGGGAGAGAGAATCGGGAAGATCGATTCGATCTCCCCCTTATCAGGGGGCAATCGGTCCAAAATCAAGTCCCCAATCAACCTGATTCCAGACGTTTCCGAATTCCAGGGTTGACCAATTCCCAATTCGATCAGTCAGGATCAGTTGATCCAGAACTAATTCTACTGATTCCAACCTATCCAGCCGGAAGTTCGAGCAGGAATCAGATTGGGCAAGGCCGATCCAATCCAAGAATCAACCGATCCCAATCTAGATCGGCTGATTTTGCAATCCATGTCGTGAACCCCTCATAGCACCAGACAACTAGACAAGTGACCGCCTCCTCTCCACCTTCACAATAGTGGCCTATTAACAGGCCTATTGGGCCTATGATAATTAATAAACTAGCCGGAGGGCCATTAAAATTCTAAAATAAACAATCAACTAAAAATAAAATAAAAATCCACAAATTTAATGAACAAAATAAGAATAGTTGGGAGGGGAGCATACAACTCTACATCTTGACAAAATTTAAAAGAACTGTAAAATTAAATAGTTAGGGGCCGCACATGCTCCTACGTCTTTAAAGTTGGCAAACAAAAGTCGATCCCGAAAAAATAAAAGACCCTAATGTCATACCATATCCCCGTTAAAAAATAGAGATACTCATTAAGCTATTGGAAGGCTATGCATGTTTAACATGCAATACGTTGAGTCACGAGCCAATAAGACTCATAAACCATTAGACGAGTTCTCACATGCCTAAGACTGGGATATACTCGATCCCAAGTCATTAGGAAGGATTCCTATATGCCTATCAAAAACTGAGTGCATCTTATCCTAAACAATTAAGATAAATTTCCTATTGCTTATCAAAGGCTAAAAAGAAATTAATCCTAACTCAAACTCATTCATTTATGGGAATTATGGCTCTCGTGTCTTCCCTCCATCTATGTGTATCTCAATTTGAGCAATCAATGAAGAATTTTATATTTGATGCACATTGAATGTTGTGGGGAGCATGGAATGTGATCTCTCGAGAATCTCTCGAGAATATTTTTTTTCTCCACATGTCCGAGAAACGAGATTGCCGAAACGAGAATATCCATATAATATCTTTGGTACCTTGATCTCCTTTACCTATTACTACTTCTAACTTGTTAGATAGCCTTGTTATTTTGATTCATATATTTTCAATTTCATTATGGAATCCATACAAATATTTATCTAAACATTATTATTTGATAAAATTTTATAACTTAATATTTTTATAACTATATATGTACAATTGACCCAAGATGTCATCAATCTCCTATCCATATTGTTCAAGATGAAGTTTTAATCTAACATAAGATCTCTTATATGTATCATGTTAATAATAGTTCACCCTCTCTGTATTACTAATGGGGATCCGACCGAGTGATCCATACAAAAAGTGGATTCGGGAAGAAAGGACGTCGCTAATTCGATCGGATCGACATCGACAAAATTAGATTATTTTAATAATCTTAGGATATCTGATGCGGGACGGGACCGGGGCTCCCATGGTTATCAAGTAAACCGGAAGATATCACCCAACAGATATAATACCAGCAGAAAATATCACCCAGAAAATAAAATGCCAAACAGAAAATAACAGGAACCAGCAGTCTGACCAGAATTCAGAAATGAACAAATTCCAACAATAATAAGCTCCAACAATATAGCAGCAGTTCAGACCAGAAATGTTAAGAACCCAGCAATTTAAACCGAACAGATCACAAATAGAGCAATGCCGTACGTAAAAGTAACCGGCAGACCGAAATGAACCAAAGGGTAACCGAACCGATACGACCAGTACTTCCAACCGGTACAGGGAGGATATCTCAATAGCATACCATCCCTACGTAAAATGATAATCATAACAACAATGTGACAAGAATCGAAAAGAGGGACGTGGCTGACATGATCATCATGCCCATAGTCGGAATCATGAAACCAATATATCAACAAATATAATTCAGAAATCCTCCCGATAACTATACCGGCAACTAATTAAAGCTACCAAGGCAAGTTTTCCTTTGGTTTCATCATCATTTTCCCATAAAATAATGTAGGCATCCGGATGAAGCTCGCCATTTCGTAGGTTCCATTTCTCAAAAGAAATCCGAGGTGCAATATGAATAATATCCAATCAAGAAAACAAGACAGATCGTCGTGAATACCGGATGAACAAACATCAGTTACTCTGGGACGGAGGTGGACCAGCCCCGCAGATTCCTCTTCAAGCACAAATATCATACGCGAATCGTCGAAAAATCAGATCACTAGAAACCATCGGCTCGGGACCGGAAGAAAACCATGCCATCTCAATGGAACCACATTTACAAACCACGGGACATGGCCATTCAGGGACTTAAACCATAAGAACTTGCTCCCTAGGGAGGAATATATTTTAGGAAGGTCGGATATCGCCTGCGCCTTGGAAGGTAAGGCATTCCGCAAACATTCTCGGGGTGGGAGGGACGCCTTCTCAATCGGGGGTCGGAGGAACCGAATCCACAGCGTTTGGGAGGAACAACGGCTGACCTTATGGAATCGCGACTGATTTCGGGAGGACCGTTGTGGAGCACCGATAGCAAAGCAATAGAGGAGGACGGAACGGTAGAAGATCCAAGAAGACAACCGGACGGGAGGAGGAACCGATCGAGTGAAGAAAATATCTCCACAGGAGCTCGTCGGATCAACCTCCGAAGAAAGGGATCAAGCTGATCCGAGGAGGTGACGACCGTAGGAAGCTCAATCGCCGACCGGGATCGAAGAAGCTCCGCGAGGAGGACGAGGGGAAGAGTTTAGTCTTCAGTCGCCCGTCGAGATCACCGCGGGAGGAGGCGGATCGAAGAGGAGACCCATCGCTAGGGTTACGCCATCGCGAGGGAGAGAAACGCTGTCGGAGGAGAAGTCGCGGGCCAGCCGCTCGCGAAAGAGAAGGCTCGGGGAGAGAGAAGAAACCCGCCGCGAGGTTTAAGTGAGAGGAGGGGCAAAACCGGAAAAGCAAAGGCTGCGTTTGGGAACCCATGGAAAGCGCTTCTTTTTTACTTCCACTCCTCATCGGAGTGGTTTCTATTTTCACGGAACCGTTTGGAGAAATTTCCGCCGCCACTTCTCCTCCGCGCAGAAGGTGGAAGCCGGGAGGAGATAATTTCTCCTTCCCGTAACCGTAAAGCACTCCCGAGCATTCCCGACTCTCCACCTTCCGGCGATTATTTTCTTCCCTCCCGCGAGCCGCCCTGCTCTCGCCGTGCACTTGCGCTTGCAGAAAATTGCCGTCGCCCTTCGCCCTCGTCCCGGCATCCTCCGCCTTCTTCAATCGTCAGGTTCGTATCTTTGTGCTCCATTTTTTTGTCTGCTCGATGGAGGTCGCCGCGAACGATGCGTCTGCGTCTGCACGGAACGGGGCAGAGCTCGGGGGAGGGGATGGTTTCGGGTGCGTCTGCGCGGAACGGAGGGGAGGCAGTGGTTGCGCGCAGACGGCGCGGAACAGATGGCTGCGACTGCGCAGAACGGAGGGAGGGAGCTCGGGGAGGGGAGAGCCACGCGCAGCTCCGCGGAACAGAGGGCCGGAGCTCGGGGGCGCGGGTGTCTCTTGCACCCAGACGGCGCGGAGGGAGGGGGGTGTTCCTTCGCGCACACAGGCCACGCGGAACGGAGGGAGCTTGGGGAGGGGGTGGTCCGACAGAGGTCGGGGGAGGGGGAGGGCCAGAGCTGGAGAGGCCCCAGCGCGGGGGGGCTCCAGCGGAGAGGCTCCAGCGGCAGCGCGGGGGGGCTCCAGCGGCAGCGCGGGGGCTCCAGCGGAGAGGCTCCAGCGGCAGCGCAGGGGGCTCCAGCGGCAGCGCGGGGGGCGCGGGGGGGCCCCAGCGGATGGGGGGGGGGGGGAAGAAAAGATGAGACAGAAAGAGAACGGGGAAATGATACACATAGGTTAGGTGCACTTCGCATATACCCTGGTGGTTTTGTGTGGTTCTGTTTGTTAACCCTCTGCCTCTGATAGTTCACACGGCTGCCAGTCCTTATTTTCTCAGAATGTAATTAGGAAGATAACTCTAGTGGTTATAAGCTCTTCTTAGTTGTTGCCTGCTTTGTTAGTATGAAAGGCCAAGTTATTTAGATGAGAACACCCTATAAGTGTGTTGACCAAGTATTGCAGGGTCTGATTGGTTGCCTGCACGACCAGGTGTCTGTCCAGCACTCCAGATCATGCTTGGCTTGGGGTCACTGGGTGAACTAGGATTCCACATGGTCATGTGATTCACATGTTAAACTTTTTCATGGTGTATTTGATATTTGCGCGCCCCTTGGCTGGTATCTTTTGTTTTTTTAAATTACCAGAATCTATATAGAGTAGGGCTGTTCCTCAGAAACCAATTCAAACTGGCTGATTCTGCAAGTTCTTTGAACTATGGTGATTTAAAAGAAAAGATGAGACAGAAAGATAACGGGGAAATGAGCCGAGTTTGTCCCTGATATCTATGAAATGTTGGTAGTTTATTTATGTCAAGCAAAACTATATTTGTCATAATTATACTAACATTGTCTCGTATGTCATCTATTTTTTTAAATTTTATTATAGAATGGACAAAGAGAAGAATCCCTTGAAGACAAAAGTTATTTGGGATATGCACACTAATGAGACCTTCATAAGAGCGTGTGTTACTCAAGTTGATTTAAATGAAAAGAGTGGACATTCATTATCTAAGGTAGGATGGATAAATGTTATAAAAGAACTTAATCTTAAATCCGGACAAGTGTTCGATAAGAAACAGGTGAAAAATCATTGGGATAAACTAAAGCAACAGTACAAAGCTTGGATGGCGTTAAAGAACACAACTGGTCTTGGATGGGATGAGGTGAAAAACACTGTAATGACTAGTGAAGAATGGTGGAATGATTATACGTTGGTACGTACAGTTATGTATTTCTCTTTCATATCATGCAACGTAGTATTTAATTTTATTAAAATCGTTTATTTTTTCAGAGACATCCTACAGCTAGTATTTTCAAAAGAAAGGGGTTAGAATATGAAGACCTACTTTATAAACTCTTTCAATGAACAATTGGAACAGGAGAAAATATTACCAATCCTTCAGCAAATTATCATGAAAATGTAGAGACACAAAATGAAATGTCACCTGGACCAGATACTCAAAATACTTCTCCACAGAATGAAGATAATGGAAGTCAACCAGATGACCGTATTGATGCAAATGACAGACTGCTAGAAGGCGTTTATTGGGTCCAATTCCTCCACTAAGAAAAAAAAAAAAAAAATCTCGTCAAGCACGAATGGCATCACAAATTGATAACCTCATTGCAGCTGTAGAATCAAGGGGAAAGAGAAAAGAAGAAGCTAGCAGCCACATTCCAAGTATTGGCGACGTTACAAGGATGCTAAAAGAATTACCCGGATTAGAACTTGGTGGACGTCTCCATATGTGGGCGCTAACAAGACTTGTTAAGAAAGATTATCGAGAACTATTTGCTGAGATGGATCCAGAGTATCGGCTTGCATGGCTACAGAGTGATTTTGAGGATAGACATACATAGAATGTTGTATTAACTTGTTAGTTTCATACATAGAATGTTGTATTAACTTGTTAGTTTCATTTTAAAGTTTAGATTACTATCTTTTGTTGTGCTTTCAAAATTGTAGTTCTTGTTGTTTTGGGTGTTGTTAAACTTGTTAATATAATTTGTCTTTCTAGTTGTTGTGAAAGTTGTTAAATGATTTCCTATGATTTATTATGTAGCAGGAGCACAGATCATTCTTATGATTCTTTATGTCTTCTTCCGAAACAATCAACTCGGATTATAACAATCGATTAGTGATTCGATGACGAATCTTTCGAGGTTGTAGCGGTTGCAACAAGTTTTTTTGTTTATAATGGATTATATATGTGTAAAGAGCCATGCCATACATCTCCACATGTAGGGTTTCATAAGGTTCGAGAATTATTAGGAGGGCATTGGGAACGTTCGTATGATATGTTGAGAATGGAACCTCCAGCTTTTGCTTATTTTTTCGATGAGTTTAAAACACAACCTTTTCTAACATGGACACAAGATATGTCGTCGTTGAAGAGGCAATCGCATTATTTCTTATTATTATTGGCAAAAATTATTCGATTCGGGATACGCGCGAGCATTTTCAAAGATTCGGAGAAACTTGTAGTCGACATTTCAATCGTGTATTGAACGCTATGCGTAAATATGCAAGAATGAATATTGTTTCTGCACGATTCAATGAAACACCAGAGGACATTGCGAAAAATGAGAAATATATGCCCTACTTTAAAGATTGTATTGTAGCAAGAGATGGAACTCATATAGATGCAATTGTACCAACTGCACAACAAATATCACATATAGTGGAAGGAAGTCGAAATGTACACGAATGTTTTAGTATTCGCGACTTCGATATGTTGTTTACATTGTTTCGGCGGGGCATGAAGGAACATGTCACGATGCCCAAATTCTATTAGATTGTATATGTGATGCGAATTCAGGATTCCCAAAGCCACCAACAGGTAAATAACTTTATGTAATGAAGACTTGTTAAACTTTTTATGGCAATCGAAATGTAACTTCTGTTGTGTATTCTATGTAGGAAAATTTTACTTGGTTGATGCAGGGTTTACTAATACAGTTGGATATCTAGCACCATATCGTGGACATCGATATCATTTACAAGATCGCCGTGGTCGTAGTGCTCGGAATAAAGAAGAAGCTTTCAATTATGTTCATTCATCATTACGAAATATCATTGAAAGATGTTTTGGCGTATTAAAGAAGCGTTGGCGAATTCTCAACGGGATGCCGTCTTATTCATTGAAAAACCAAGCAAAAATTGTTGTAGCTGCAATGGCGGTACACAATTTTATACGAAGAGTTGATTTAGGAGACGAATTGTTTAGAGAATTTCAAGAACTTGAAGTTGAGACACATTCAACATTACAAGCACCACCGGGACGTATTCCTCGTGAACAAGATCGACAAATAATGAGCACATTCAGAGATGCATTGGCAACTCAAATATTTGAAAAATAAACTAGTTGTGGAAAAAACATATTTCATGTAAGATATAAATGTATTATTTGAGAGTCCATTGTAGTCATTCATCGCTTGTTTAGAATGTCACAAATGTTTGACTAATTTTATGATTAAATAAATATTTACGTGTAGAGAAGTACTTCTGTTATATGATAAGAAATTGATACCAAACTGCTTTTACTTCTGTCGAACAAAAGCACTTCTGATTGAAGCACCTTCTCATAGAAGGTGCTTCTAAAAGAAGCACTTCGATGAAGTTCCCAAACGCAGCCAAAGTTCATTTCTATTCAACCATCTCCTGAATCGAATACATGAGGCCCTATTTATAGGGTTAAAATGCAGAAAAAAGACCGTAAATGAAAAGAAATTGAGAAAATACTCAAACAAATCAACTAAAATTCCTAAAAATTAGAAAATTATTCAAATGGACCTATTATTGACCTAAAAATCAAAATTACATGAGATTTGAAAATCAATAATCGTTTCAGGCATCCCAATTCAATTAATAACATGAATCGGTTCTTTTGTCCCGATTCGATTCCCATCAATATCTAGTTAAAAGTTTAAATTAGGTGTCTTTTAAAAGTCTTAAATTAAGCTAGGATGTCTTTAATTATGTCAAGTATAGGGTATAGATGTAAGTATTTTAAATTTTTGAGTTTATTCTAAATTGTGTACTCTTGGGCTCTACATAAACAACCCCATACCCCCTATGTACATATGCTGCAGAATTGGAGTGAAAAAAAAAACACAAAGTTGTGTGCCTTCTCCTCCCCCGGACCAGGTCCGGTGCCTACCTCTCCATCCCCGGAGTGATGTCTGGTTTTCTCCTCCCCCTCCGGAAGGCCCCTCCGCCAGTCCGGCTCTCTTTCCCTATTTGTGTACCCCCGGAAGAAGCCCTCTATCCGGTTACTCCTCTTCTTCTCCTTCCCTTCTCTCGTCGACACCATCGGCTACGCTCAGTGCCGATCCGCTGCCAGCAGCCCCACACCGCTGTTGTCGACGCCTCCACCTTCCCCTTCACTCGTCGTCGCCATCCCCTGCAGCTGCTGGTCGCTGCCGCTGCGTTCCCCTCCTCCTACCGCCGCCACCACAGCCGCCTCCTTCTCCGGTCGTCGCCGCCGCCACCGCCGTCACCTCCAAGCGACAGTGCACGTGGCTCGAGATTTCATGTAGTTCAAGGTAATAATTAAGGTTCGTTGAACTCAAGAAGACAAGTTCAATTTGTGCACTTATTTTAAGAAGTCAAGTTCATTTCGTGCACTTATTTCAAGAAGTCAAGTTCATTTTGTGCACTTATTTCAAAAAGTCAAGTTCAATTCGTGCACTTTTTACAAGTTGTCAAGTTCAAGTTGTGCACATGTTTCGAGAAGTCAAATTCATTTCGTACACTTCATTCAAGTAGTCAGGTTCAAATTGTGCACGTACTACAAGAATTCAAGTTCAACTTGCCTTCTTATTTATGAACATATCTCGAGAAATATTAATTGTCCGTCAAATCAGTCAACTCATGAAAAGACGTGCGCGACGTGATATATGACGCACGTAGATCGAGATGACTTGATTCGACGTATAGACCAATTGGACGGATCAGTCAAGTTCGACCTGGAGAGACAGGCCCGCCGCTCCCTGCCGTCCCGCATCAATTACGTTTTTAATTCTCTCGTATCTTATTTTGATGTTTAATATGAATTCTCTTGTTCTTTTTGAAGAGCTTACATGACATTTTACATCTAAACATGTACATTGATTGTTATTTTCAAGATCCAATCTCTTCTGATTTTTCCAAGATCTCTTTTGTTCAGTATTTATGAGATATATCTAGATGCAAAATGACAATGCTTGATCAGATATGAAGAGCATTTTTCCAAGATCCGGTTACTCCTCTTCTAAAAGATTAAACTTTTATATAATCTTATTTAAATACTAATGTGGTATGAAGAACATTTTTATGTTCTTGTTCTTGTTTCTTTATTACAAATTGATGGTTAAATATTTATGAAATTGAATTGATATAATCTGTTTATTACTACATAAGATATAATCTTTGTACAACAAATTGATGATTAATATCCAAATCTAAAATTTGAATAGATTAAAAGCATTATTTGACTTAGATTATAATTGAATGTGTATGTTTATGTGTTCGTACAATTAAATGTGATATCATTTATGTAATTATGTATGAATAGGTATGTATTTATTTTAAAAAATAATTCATTTAGACAAACTTGTTGGACGTGTGAAAGAGAAGAGAGTTAAAATAGATTTTTATAAAATTTAAATATATAACATAAATTTATGATTATGAATGTCATATATATGTGATACTATAAGTGACAATAAAATATATTAATATGTTTACATTATTATAAACGGACACTTGGGAATTGCGAATCGACCCTGGCGAAACCAGAATTCTTAACACCTTAGTGAAACCGAAATTCTCATGAGATCTCGGCGAGATGACTTTCCATGGTGGGGAACAGAGACAACCCATGAGTTGACAAAATGCAAAAAAAAGAATACGAAATTTTAAAACTTAATGAAATATGAAACAAATCAAAAATTCTGCCAACATACACATCTTCGACTCTAATTTTTTTTCAGAACCAGCATCTTGACTGTCAGCAGTTCTGCTGAAATCAGAAATATCTGATTACCAAAACCTGCAGGATACCCTTGTCTGACAAATCTGAAACATCTGAGTTTATAAAAATTGAGGAGGATCAGATCTGAGCATCCAGTTTATCACTTGATGGGTCCAAAGTGCTGTAGATCTGAAACTTGACCAACGGTAGATTCTTCTTGGCTTAAGAGCAGCTACTGGTAGACCCAGCAACAAACCCGAGCTGAGTCGAAACAGGTTTTTCTTTCAATCTGATGATCTCACAACTTGGCAGAATGGCAGGTCCAAATATTGGCCCGGTGTTGGAATCTCAGAGGTTCAAAAAAATTAATAACACCCTAAAACTGAAATCAAAGTTTAGGAACAGGAGAAATCAAATTCCACAGTTGTGTCTCAATTTTGGAAAACTAAAAGTGGAAGCACAGCAAAATTCAGACCTTAGAAAAAATTCAAGAAACTTAGCACAATTGCCAAAACAAAACAAAATCCAAGAATATGGAAATTAGGAAGAAAATCCAAAAAAAAATCAGAAATCTAAAAACTCCAGAAGCTGTGAAATTGATCAGAACCAGAAAAAATCGAAATTCCTAAATGTCAGAAATCCAGAATCTCTCGAGTGTTTAAAGAAACTGCTAATTTCAAATCAAAATAAACAAAACCACTACAGAGAAAAGAAGAAACCAGAATCCCGGGTTTCCAAATCTGAAATTTCAGAATCCTAATCCAAAGTTTCAATCCAGAAAACCCAAGAATCCAAAATGTCAATTAAATAAAAAAATCCAAATTCAAATCCAAACCCCCAAATCCTCAAATTTGAATAAAATACAAAAAAAAATCCAAAACTTAAATCCCAAATCTAAAAAATCCCAAAGCAAAAGAAGAAAAATCCAAAAATCTGAAACTTTAAATCTACAATCTGAATGTTTCAAAATCTGAACTTCATTCCCAAAAACCACCGCTTCAGTATAAGGACCGGAAATTCAAATCCCAAAAAGAACCCGAGTCTGAAATTGCAAGAAGGTTATCCCAATACATCTTAAAAACTTCGAACTACCAAATCTCAAGGTGAAACTTAAGCAATCAAAATCATAAACCACCAATAAAGAAACCTTCAATCCAGGAACTTGGAATCAGAGATCATTAACTCACAAATATAAGAATCCAAATAAAAGGACGCAAACGTCAACTTCTTCAATATGAAACCACAATTCAAGCTCTGTGTCAGAAGTCAAACAAAACAAGGGAGAAAGGAAAGGTGCACAAAGTTGAAATCAAAATTCCCCAAAGTGAAGCTGTTAATAAAAAACAGAACTCTGATAAGTCAGAAATTTTCAATCTGGAAGCAAATTGACAAAAGCTCGAAATCAGAAAACATGAAAATCCCTACAAAACAAAAGAATTAGAAATTTCAACAACAAAGAAATTCAAATCGGAGACCTTGAATCTGAATGTCGCAGAGATCAACAAAAACTCAGGAAGTCAGATCTCCTGATAGCAAAAAAAAAGAAAAAGGGGTCAATAAGTCACTTCAAAATAAAAGAAACTGTTCAAGAACAAACCAAGCTATAAAGAAACCCTAATAAACTCAAATTAAACCGAAAGATATCGAGTCTTAACAAAAAACTAGCCAAAGAAAAATTCCAGATGAACTTTAACCGACCATATCAAGTTCAGAGAATCTAAAAAGATGATGACTTTTAACAACTTGAATTAAAAATAACCCAAAAAACCTTAACAACTTGAATTAAAATATATATAATATCAAAAAATGAAAACACAAGTAACAAATCAAAACAAGTCAATAAACTCAAATCAAATCAAACTAAAATCAAAACACTGAGTATTTACATTCCATCAAGTTCATCGAGTCATTGCTCCCAAATGTTTATTTTGTGTGTGAATGCATGTCTTTTGTGAACGAATTGCTTTGACAGTTAATCAAGGGTATTCGAATGTTTGTTCAATATAATTAATATCGGTCATTCGCAAGTCCAATGAGAAGAGGTCAAAACAAATTTTCAAAAACTCAACAATCTCAATACATATTTTATTTTCTTAGTTGTTAAAGTTAAATAAAAACCAAAAAGTCTTTTTTTTCCAAAAAGGTCCGATAGAGTTTTACCTTTTGAGGTTACATCACGACTCAGAGAAATTTACAACACTTCTTTGCTTATAAAGGACAAAGATATCAAAAAATACATAAACACTTTTGAGCATATATGGAATGAAAAATGATGCACATTAATGACCAATAGTTGAACATGTATTTTTAGTATTTATTGTTTTATTAAATTTTGTAGTGCAAACACCTTAATGTTATTATTCATTGTTCTCTTTCTTAATGGATATCACTATGAGAACCATGATATTTTTTTTAATTTATTGTCATGCCACAATGGTCTTCTAAAAATCAATGGACGTGTATGGAGAGGTTAAAAATGTTGAATATTTATTTCAATTAATAGATGATATAATATATAAAATAAAAAAGGATGATGTTGTCCAAGTTGTCACAAATAATGCAGTTATCTTGTAGGCAAGTCACATGTCAATAGTCAAGAGACCACATATTTGTTGGATACCTTGTTATGTCCAATCTATAGATTTAATGTTGAATGATATTTTTAAAGATCCAAGAATCGGCGGGGTACTTAAAATGGCATAGTTTGCATCATCTTGGCATTGTAGATAAATTAAACTTGATGAGAGAACACAGAGAGAGTTATTGAAGTCATGTACAACAAGATTTACATCACACTATTTCTTTGAACAGTATAATGCAGCAAAGATGCCCTTTGTTTCAAATGTTGAATTCCTCAAGATGGGCAAATTAGATTAACCATCTTAATCTTAATAATAAGAGAAAAAATTAAAAAATAGGGAATGCGATAAAACTAAAATTTTAATCATTTCTATTCAAATCTTACATTTCAATTCATGTATACATGTTGATTATACTCTTGGTGAGAGAATCTTTTGTTAAGGGACTCCAATTCATACCCTCTACTTCTCGGTCAACAGGTATGGAGAGGGTGAAATACTAGGTAGGTACGAGTTTCTAAACGAGAGATGGAGACGAGTATGGTGGTGCCACCGGTGCATCAATTGGTTGTAAGTTAGAAAATGTAAGTTTTAAATAAAAATAAATATTCTTTTCATTTTGATATTTTTAATATTTCTTTTCTTTTTATTAAATTTTTTATTGTTGCCTAGTTGGTTTGGGTAGCAACTTACCCAATATATTTTTTGGCGGCTAACGAAGAACTAAATTTATCCCCACGCATAACTACATATTAGAGTAGGAAATACAGTCTCTAGACTACCGTCCCTCTTCCATCTTCCTCTTCAACAACCGCAAAAGCTCACTTTACCAAGAGAGACAGTAGCTCGGGGATGGGATGTCCTACTCAAATGGTGTATGGGGATGAACTTAGTTCTTCGTTAGTTGACAAAAATATATTGAACAAGTCGCTACTTCAAGCAGACTGGACAACAATAAAAAAATTCAATAAATATGAAAAAAATAATAAAATATTAAAATAAAAAGAATATGTATTAGTATTCAAAACTTATATTTTCAAGATAATTTTCGTACTTGACCTTGCTTCTTCTAAAATAATTTATCCAAATTTAATATGTAAATTTGGGTTCTGATATTATTTTCACCAATAATTCTTATTTTCTAATCAATATATATATTGACCAAAAATAAGAATGTTTGGTGAGAACGGTACCGGAACCCAAATTTGCATATAAAATTGAATAAGTAGATGTTTTATTTAGGGGAGTTGGAGTGATGGTAGAAATGGGAGTCTTGGAAATGCTTGAAAGAGAAATTGTACTATTATAATGTTTGAAAGAGAGAGAGAGAGTTTTAGAGTGAGAATCATGTTAGGATGAAATGAGGAGAAGGGGAGGGCCCCAAGGGGCCATTGGGCCTTATATGGGCCCCCAAGGGGCCTTGGGGGGGCTTTGAACCCCCCAATGGCTATGGCAACCCAGTCGCACAAGGTCTCGACCAGGTCACCAAGTCACGCAACCCAGCCATCACCAAGTCACGCAACCCGTCCCTAGGCCAACACTAGGTTGGGGACCCGGTGGGGCCCAAACTAGGGCAGTCGAAAGAAAAGCCAACCAGGTCACAAAGATCACGGGATTGGTGAGTATCGATCAGATCCGGATTAGATATGATTGATCCAATCCCAACCGATCCACTAGAATAAAATCAATCTAGAATCAGTAAGTTAAAGAAAAAAACATTGATTCTAATTTTGATCTGATCCTATTCCGATCGATCTTGGCCGATACGACCGGAATAGCAAAAAACGATTAGATTCCAATTCCAATCCGATCCTGATTGATTCAGCCAACTCTGCCAGAACTTTTTTCCTGATTGGTCCTTCAACCAGGAATTAGATCGACAATAGCCAATCCAATCCAAAAATCGGTGGATTCTGCAATCTATGCTAGGTCGGGCTAGGTCATATGACCTAGTACCGACCCAACATTGCATGATGTTAACTTCTAAGAGGTCAGAACAACTTACCTAACGTCAAAACATGCAGTTGAAACTAAAAAATCTAGAAAATTTGAAAGAATTACAAAAGGAGCAAAGATTGAGAGATGAAGTTAGTGATCGACCTTGCCAAATAGTAACAATAGCTAAAGATGTAGACATGAATGGAATTTTTGATGAGCAAAATATATTACAAGTATAGGTGAATGATCAACAAGAACTTAGCGAACTTGAGTTCAATACATATGATCGAGATTGGGAGGAAGGAGAATTGGATAATGAACTATTAATCCAAAAATTCCATTTTTTTTCAATTATCAAACAAAAAAAAAGGCCTGGGCATCACTAAAGCAAGATTTTTGATGAGCAAAACATATTCCAAGGGTGAATGATCAACAAGAACTTGGCAAACTTGAGTTCAATACAGATGATCGAGACTAGGAGGAAGGGGAATTGGATAACGTACTATTAATCCAATAATTCCATTTTTTTTTCAATTATCAAATAAGCAAAAGGCCAGGTCATCACTAAAGCAAGATAAGAGTAAAACGGACTAAACAAGTTCTAATTGATCCTTTTGACAATGAAAATACGGATATGATAGAAGGCTCAAGTGAAGACATGTTGGATCCATGGATTGAGCAATCAACTAATTCCCGGATAGGATCGGCACCTACTGATCCGACTTCGGCCAAGACACCTAATCCTAGCCATACTCTTGTGAAAATTGGCCAAATCAGCATACATCAGGACTGATTCAAGTCTAATCAGCCCCCACATCGGCCATGGCACCACCATTTCGGCCCTATTTTGAGGCCAACTTCAGGCCCAACTGGAATCCAATCTATCCGCTTATTTTCTAAGTTTTTTTATTTTGAAGAATTGATATGGTTCAATCTTCGAAGAATCGATCTGGATCAATTTTTCTTCTGGAAAGTCGACTGATTTTCCGATCCTATCCAAATCAGAATCGAAATCAACACCCACCGATCTGCTTGTTGATTCTATTTCGCGATCCATAACTGGATCTAAATAGAAACACCTGATACTAAATGTAAGAGGATTCAACATCAAAGATGAGTAACAACGATGATATGACAGAGATGAAGATATTTCATCTAGGCAAAAGAGGATGTCAGAAGACGCTCACCCTAGACCTTCGTCTATCTATACACTTAACTGACAATGAACACTATACAGAACATGCATGCAACACAAAATCAAGATTACAGTGTTTGAAGGCAAGATATTAAAGACACACGACAGTCATCAATAACATCAAACTTGAAGAAATGATGCATTTCAAGACTCTTGGTATCCTACATATCAACAAGACTCTTATTTCAATACGAAGATTATTCCTCTACAAGTTCTATGTACTCAACCCATGGATGTGAAGTTTGGAGAGAAGAACAAGATATCTACAGCTCTTATTCTTGGTAAATTGAACAAAAGAGTCAAAAGCACACTGAACATAGTGCACTCTTACAAAGTCATGTACTCAAACCAAATATCTTGGTATGAGTATATTTATGTTGTAGAACAAGCCAACAGGTAATATTTGAATAAAAATAATATTATTTTTTAATCAATTTTCTGATATTTTTCCTAATTTTTATTTTTTCAATTTTTTCTAATTTCGAATTCAACCAGGGTATGGATCAGACCCAAGGCTGATCCGGATCAGTCAGATTGGCCAACCTGGGCCAACCCAGCTCAGCCAGGACTGGGGAAATCCAATCCCGATCCTCAATCCGTCCTTCGTTGCTGATATGAACCAAATATTGCATATTTATAATCATACCCTTTTTTCAGTATGAACTTTCACCCAAATAAACATGATGCATATATCAAAGGTAGGAGGTTAAAATGGACGTATGATGGAAGAAAAGTATAAGATTTAAAATGAAAAATACAGAAAGATCTAATTTCATTTGACAAAAATAACCAAATTCAAGTAGAAGATTGTAACAAAATAAAAGAGAGTTGGAATTAAATTGGTTTAATGCAGTCAAAAAAACAATTAACATTGGCTGTCTTCATTGTCAAATTCCAAAAACAAACATTGATGTTTCAAGCCAAATCATAGAAGTTATTGTTGAGATCCTAAATAAGTTTGTACAAAAACTACAGAAAATGCTGCAGGGGGCAAAAGAAAGATGAGCACACTTGACAGCCAATCCATGCATATTCCACACCATCTTCGGGACATTATCTTCTCTACAATATCTGATGTTCAAATCCATGCTCCTCTCCCTTACTCTTCTTATCATTCTACTTTTGGGCTGCTAGTACTTTCTTATCGGATATATATGAATCATTACACTAGTTTGAGGTCATCTTCCAAGATAAAAGCGTATACGCCTATGGCCCTACTTTGCAATTATAAAGCAACTATCAACATTGCCAACAATCCTGCTCAATATGATCCTACAAGGCATATTGAGATTGATCACCGTTTTTTCATAAAATTTGGATTTTGGGGAGAGTCTGAGCTGTGCATTCTGATATCTATCCTCAACTTTTTTGCTTTTTTACATTGATAGTAAGAGGTAATTTTGTCATAATAACATAAGCTAGCCCATGAACCCCAACCATCAAACTGTAAAAATTGTGTGGCTTCAACCATAGCCATTTCTGGGTCCTTTTCATGCTTCCAGTTATGGCTGACATCCATGTCTTTTGATTGAAAGATATTTTCATCCTTTTCAATCCTCAACCGGGCCAAGCCATATCATATAGTCACAATTAACACAAGGCCAGTCACCTCTTCTTAGATTCCTTCATTTTACATCTCCTATTATACCCTTTTAATCATTATTTACATAACATTGGTTTCTACATCCGGATAACAACCTCCTATTTTGAGGAAGTCATCCCTACTGGTTTGTCTTGTCGCATCTTACTGTAATATGAATCTTTTCTTCCATGTATCATTATTCACTCTGTGCTCTCCTGATGTTATGACTCCTAAAGTCGTAAAAAAAAAAACTATGGACGTGTTAGAAACAGTTCCAAATTTGACAAAATAAAAAATGACTGCACATGGGTCTCTTTGTTTCAAATTGCACTTGTTTATGTCATCACTTCAAATAGAAATATTCTGCATCTAAAAGGACAACAAGAAATTGCCCCCAGTACACCAAAAAAGAAAAAAAGATTATAGATAAATGATTAGCATCTTTCTTAAACTATCATGAATAGAATTCTACCAAAAAATTTAGCCAATACCTTCAAACAGACAGGGCAGTAGTTTCCCTTCACAAACAATCTACCACAGGCATCACAACATGTATAGTTCAAAAACCACCTGCATCAGTTCAGCCAGATGTATTATAACACATTTTTCAACATGAATATCAATTCCACGATTTGCTTGTTCATTACTTTTCAAACAATAAGATTAGTATATTTCAACTTCGACTTTGATAAACTGAAAGCTATAAAAAAGCACATCTCTTTTGCAGGCACATGATTTCTCAGACTTAGTAGCCATTACCTTGTACTGGGGCCACTACCAGGAACAGAAGAAGCACAGCTGTGGCATCTGGTATGCTTCGGACATAAGAAAGGACCACGACTGACATTCTGCAGAGAGTGAAACTAGTTAAAAAAAGATAATCAAAATAAACAAGTAAGAGGGAAGGGAAATACCTTATGCGGTGGTTGCTGGCAGTAGCAATGGTAGGCGGCATCACACCTTTTACAAAACATAAACTTACTGGGATCACCAGCTCTTCTGCATACCTGAAGAAAGAGTGCATTGATGTCAATGACACAATAAAAAAATTATCCTTTTGATCACCCATCAGCATGGATTGCCAAATCAGCCAATTCCTGGATCAGATCAGCCTATGGTGATCTGATTTTCGTCCGGAGGGGCAATCCGGGATAAAATCCCATTGGAATTGGCCAAATCAGGACCGGAATTGGCCAATTCAACCAAATCTAATTCCAGAGAATCGTCACTAGAATCACCCCCAGCTGACACTTCAGTGGCAACGGGTGGGAAAGAAGGCTTACCGGGTCCGCCTTGAATCCGTATCAGGTCCAATGGCAACATATCGGGTCCATTGAACCAATATTGGAGGATCCAGTGACTTAAGTCCTAGGATTGTAGCTAAGGCCATCTTCCCCGCACAAAGGGTGAGAAAGGCACCACAGCGGCAAGTTGCTGCTGTGGTGGCCATTCTGGCTCTATTTGGGGCTGATTTCAGCCCCAAAATAGGTAGATCAGACCAGGATCCGATCTAAGTCCTTATTTTACAGTTTTTATTTTTAGGATTTTTTAAGGACTTATCTGGACCAATTCTGATCAGGTCGGGACTCACCAATCCAAGTCCTGATTTCGATCCCCTCATCCTTGCCCATTAGTCAAATGATCAACGAAACATTGATGGTTCATCATATGATGCTGTTGACACCCAGAAATTTCATAATAATAAACAAGTTGAGAAAAAAAATAAAGACAATCAAATTACAAGAGACTATAGAAATGGCCCGCTGGACTCAGCATGCGGTGTGATAGCAGAAGCAATCCAGTATTTGAAAGAGATAAAAAAAAATTTGTCACGTAGATGACCCAGCTTAGTCGTATAGCAAAGGGGGTCGAAATCTTCATGGACGTGGCAGAGATAGCAAGCGAAGGCTATGCCGAAAAACACCAGGAGACTGGGAGAGGTAAAACGGAAGGTTCCAGTGGCATAATTGACCCTCGGTCGAATCCGATTGCCAACCAGACTCCTAGGAAGGGAAGTTCCGTAAAACTGCCATAAAGAGGCCTATCAAAGTCATGAAAGGAAGGAGAGTCAATCCCGCTTACTTTGGACCTCCTCCGAGCCCGTCTTGGAGTTGGACACTATGGGCGGAAGGTTTCCCGATGGTAGGGGCTGCACAAGCCTATATAAACTCAATTGTGGCCATCGGGCAGAGGGAGGATCGGAAGCCTTGAGAGAAGAGGGTGAGAAAGAGAGAGATAGAAACAGAGCAGGAAGGGAGAGGGCGAGCGGAAAGGAGAGCTACCTCGGCCGTCTTCCTCTTTCGGTCGCGCCAAAGGGTTCAACATCCTCGCACAACGAAGCTTGCCACCTCCCTTTGGTACCGTCGAGCCTTGTTGTTTCGTCCGACGGCACCAACGAAATCTGTTGGGAGTACCACCGTGGTCCGCTTCCACAACCAGGGGGCTTCTACTGGGTATTAAGCCGCCACCCGTGGCCCTTTCAACTGTCGAATCCCTTAACAGTCACCACCACAATCAAAGACACCTTGAGGGGGTCCTTGTCAAGGCTATCTTCCTGCTAGGTGAGGACCGTCGGCTTCGCCAAGTCCAAGTCCCCCTACTTACGAGTCTTAAGCCACAATCGGAAGAGCTAGCCACCCCCTGGAGCTTCACCGCCGACGCTTATCGAAGCCGTCGAAGCATGAGTCATCGTCGGGGAGGCCAAGTCCCGCAGAAGGCCCATCGCGGTTCCATCCTACGGAGGCCCACGAGGTCCCATGTCGTCGGGTTCAGCCGAGCGGGGTGAAGCCCTCAGCCGTGTTCGATGCTATGACAAGGGGGCCGCAGGGAAATTATTTTCCCAGAACTTCGGTCCACGGTGGCATACCGTGGGGCCCATGTGAAAAAGTGTAAAAAAAAGAAGAAGAAAAGCCGCGCGACCGGGCGCAGCAGCTATGGCCGCGTGGGTGGGCCGCCGGCCCAAATGAAGGACCCAAATCCCCCTTCAGATGAACAGTGCTCCGACAAGGCACTTCAAATTTAAAAAAAAAAATTAAAACAAACAATTCATATAAACTAAATAAAAATCCATCTTTTAATCTAACAATCCGGACTAGTTAGGGGGTCGACTAGCCATCCGCCCCTACGTCTCGGCTTAACTTAAAAGAAATCAAATTTTGGACTAGTTGGGGAGTCGATTAACCATCCGCCCCTACGTCCTTTTAAGGTAGACATATAAAGGTCTATTAAAAGACCCCAATGTCTTACCATACCCCAAGAGGGAGTTATTTGGCCATGGGAAGGTTATGCATGATCAACATGCCGATATGCCAAACTATGAGCTAATGAGGATCATCAACTATGAGATGAGTCCCCACATACTTATCAAAAGCCGAGTGTGCTCAATCTCAAATCAGTAGGAGGAATGCCCATAAGTCTATTAAAGACCGGGTGTTTTTCATCTCAATTTGATCAAACAAGTTCCATGTTAATCAAGGACTCAAGGGACCGGATTTTCTAGTCAAGTTGTAAATCATGTCTCATATTGAGAGAGCAAGTGAAAAACTCATCTTCGGTGCATAAATTGATGTTACAAGGAGGAGACAGCCACATGGAATTTCTGGAATACAAGACAAAAAAAAACTAACAAACGATTCTGAAACCTGAAAATCTGTAAAGTCTAAAATTTAAAAAAAAACTGAAATCTGTAAAAAGAAGAACATCCTCAATCAAATCAAACCCAAAACCCAAATTGGACCTGAAACCTGCAGGTTACGTAAATAAAAAAGATCCAAATAAATTTTCCAAATCAAATCTCCTATTGAGCAAATTCAAAGTCAATTTCAAACTTGTTCAAGCTGCAACATAATCCCTCAATCAAAATCGAGTCAACTATAACTCAATCCAGAAATGTTCAAATCTGATCAAGCTTAAATCAAAAATCAAATGAACAAACTTCAAAGATTTATTAATTCATCGACTCAAAACAAACTTAATGCAATAAAAAAATCAAAATTTCAGTTAAAAGTCTACAGAAATATCAAAAATCTCAAATTTCATCCATGTTTCGAATAAAAAAATGATTCCTAATCAAGACTCAAACCAAAATTTAAACAAAATCTGCAATCAGAATTCAAAGAAATTAAGGCACTTCTTAAACAAATTTCAAGTTTAATCAAACCAGTGAACAGAAATTTAAGCCAAATGAAATCTCCTAAACAAACTCATCCCACTCAAGCTGAATTAAATCTAAACCAATAAGTAAATTAAGCTCAAATTAATTCAAATCCATTCAGTACAGCTTAAAATAAATCAAACTTAAATCTAAGAACCATTCCACGTCTGGACAAGACAAGTCAAATGTAAAATTAAATTTCCAAATCAAATCCAGGCAAAACTTAATAAAACAAATTCAAATTAATCAAGCAAACCAAATTCACGTCAATCATAACCAAACAAGTTTAATAACCTGTCAAGCATTAAAACTAAACCAAACTTTTCAAATTTAAAACTCGACTCCATTCCAAATAAATTCAAATCAATTTCAATTCAAACTAAATTCAAATCAATCCAACTTAAATCAGATTCAAATCAACTCTAATCAAACAAATTCAGATAAGGAAAAAATTTAAATTCAACCCAATCAAGAGCAGTTCATCAAACAGAATTCAAAACTAAATCCAAACCAACTAAATCAACTCAAATCAAATTCAAAACAAATCAAATGCTTGCATTCCATCAAGTTCATAGAACTTTTGTTTTTCCTGTGTATGTGAATGTTTATTTTTGTGGATGCATGTTCTTCTATTCAATGAGTTGCTATGACAGAGAATCAAGGGTATTCGAGTATTCTCGATGTAATTAACGCCGGATCTTCGCATCATCCGATGAGGAGAGGTCAAAATCAATTTTCAAAGAACCTAACAACCTCAAATTATAATTTTATATATATATCATGGACCCTAATTAGTACTTTTATGAAATATCACTTATTTTTCTAAGAAGTCGATGCTAAGGTCTAATTCAAATCAAATAAAAAAATGAATTTCCAAAAACAAAATCTTGAAGTTTAAATTTTGAGGTTACATCAGATGCTTTATAGAAAAAATTATCATAACAAAACTCAAGTTAACAAATAAACTTTCCAACATGATATGACGCAGGACTGGTGTGGCAGAGACAGAAGATAGGCGGTATGTAGACGTAAAAGGAAGATGGTCAGGGATGGATGTGGCCATGAGCCCTGTTCTCTCTCTATGTTCCTCGCAGAGACACTTGATCAGCAAGAAAACTCCATAACTTATAAACATATATTTAAATGCCATCCATCATTCCTTCTTAAACATGATAGCCCCCTTTTAAATGAGGGCACAACAACACTTAAAAAGACCTTTATATATGTCTATTTGCCTACATTTACTAAAACTCAAATTATAGAAACGTCTTATTGAATAGCTAAGCTTCTAATAAAAAAACACAAATACATAAAATAAAATAAAATATTCATGAAGGTATGTCAGTGTTTTATCTCATCTCAGACCAACAGTGTCAATGTTCTTTGGTCTAAGTGTAATGCATCAATCTCTATGGATCCGAGAAAACTCCTCATCAAGTTTTGTAGTGCTACAAGACCCATGAGGCTACTATAAAAATTGAAGATGACATTTGAATAAGTTTGATGAGAATGATTTGCAAGAAGTAGAAAACGTTAAGCCAGACCATGTCATATGAACGGTCAGTTCAGGAGATGGCCATGTCAGAGTACTCCATGAGTTCAAATATCGGATTGGTCTTTAAATGATCGGGTTTATCAAGCTTTAGCACCATCATGAAAAGTTGGAATCTACTAATATCAAAAGTGATCAAATTTGTTTAGCATTTCAAGTATGAACTCCAAGCAATAGTTGTAGCCAATTTTGAAAATATTCTTCCAGTGTATATGTACCAGATCGATAACGAATAGTGAAATGTGTCAGCCTGAGAAATATTGCAGGCTTCATCGTTGATGTCAAAACAGGTAGTTTCTGAGTGTTATATGACCCTATCATATTTGAATATTGCCCGTATGCATGAAGGATAGTCAAGCATGTTCTACATGCTCGAAAATCCTTGTGTTGCAATGATATTTAACATCCAAGTGACTTAACCTTGACACAAGGATTGCAAGATCGAAATTAGGAACACCAATCCGGATCGGGATCAGATCACTAGATCCTGACTGATCCTCTAAAAAATCCCGATACAAAATCGGCCTGGATCAAGTTTTTTTTTCCATTCTTGAAACCAAAAAATCAGTAAAGACATAAAAAATAAAAAACCCCATAAACGTTGTTAAAAATAAAAATATAACATCTAACCACACTTTCATGTCATCATGAGAGAATTTAATATGAGTGGATAGAAGTCACGCCAATGATCATTCCAATAAAGAAACATAGTACAAACGAAATGAAATACAAAATATACCTTTCCATCACCAATATCTACAGTATTGACCTTAGTAGCTCTCGTTATTTGAATTTTCCGAGATGCTTCATTGAGAATTGTCTATCATGATTGACTCGTATCCATACGAAAAATGCAATTTGGCCATTTAACTAAAATCATTGATATTGTCCTATGCTGCAGTTGTGGGTGAAATATATAGCTGCAAATCCTCAAGAGATTTTGGATAACAATAAGCAACGTACTCATAAAACCCTATTTGATTTCAATGCCGACTTCAGCTACTTGAATGTTATCATTGGCTCAAATCATCAACCCCTGCTCAACTAATACGTGCGATGTTATCTGATCCTCCACTCCTTCTCCACCTCCACCTCCAACCAAACCTCATATATTTTGCAATTGAGTGGATGAAACAAATTTTTCTTTATCATTATCTGAAGAACATGCTTGGGTATTATCATTAGAATTCACAAGTCTTCACCTAACAGTCAGATTCCTTTTCTTCCACATTTCTTCTTATGTATCATGTCCAATACTATACTAGTAGACATTCAAATATTTGAATCCTGCAATTTGTTTTCTTTTGTGAACTTTTCTGAGTTGGAGTTGAAGCTAAACTGCATGGGAAGCTGGAGTTAGAGTTAAAGCTAAAATCTTAGTAGGGTGTATTTCATCTAGCATTTATTCATCCTCACCCTGAACATTATCAAGCTTTCTTTCAGCTCATACACAATCATTCAGGTCAAACTTAGAAATTATGCAACATATTTGTCCTCCATCCATGCTGCAAGTTAAAGGTGTAATCAGAATTCGATACTCCGAAAGTCCAATTCGAATCTGACAAAACTTAATAGATTTGGAAATTGTTTTGTATCTTATAAGTTATCGAAATCAGAAATAGTTAATTTGTTTCCATTATTTAAATAAATCATAAATTATGATATAAAGTGGTAAAATAATAACAATAAATTTTAAAAGAGATTATATCAAATTTAATATATTAACTCATTTTTAAATAAAAACTAACATATAGTATGTATTTTAGAAATTATCAAATTCGATTCTGATTACAATAACAAAATCAAAACATAGTGATTTCAAAATAATCAGGAATTAAAACATCTTAGCCCTTGTCGGAATCGGAATATTCCGCTGCTGAATTCAACTTGTTTACAATCCTACGGCAAGTTGATGTTATTATTGAAAAAGGAACTACAAATCAACAACATTATGTGATGAATCGTAACCACCTGCTTCTTGGGGTGACTAATCTGAAACAGTCACCCCTCGGGGTGACTGTGCAAGCAGGGTTCTAGCTTCACCTAGACCCTAAGCCAAAGGGGCGGACCGGGGCTGGGAAGGGCTAACTGGCTGAGGGATGACCGAGGGAGGGGGAAGAACCGGGGGAACCTCCCCCAAGTGTTGTTGATGTTGAAAGGGGATCGGGAGCCTGGAGGGGGCAAGGCTGCAAGGGGGTCAAAAAGGGAAGAAGCTGAAAGGGGGGACTATGGTCCGAAGGGTAGGGGAACCAGAATCGGTGGACAATCAGGGGCAAGGAGGGAAGCCATGGCAGGAGACTAACCAGAATATTGGATCGAAGGGGGATCACCTCACCGGAGGGGGGCACTACCACCATGAAGGGGACGTCAGTGAGGGAGGGGGCCAAAGTCGGGCAGGGGAGTAAGGGTTCGGAGGATCGGGAGGGGGGCGTTAAGCACGAGCTAAAGCAGCAACTGCTGCTGTAAGTCAAGGAGCCGATGAAGAGGTTATCAGAATATTGCTTTCTAGAAATATTTATTAATTTTTTTGTCAAATCAAAAACACAAATGTGAAATTTACTGATTCTGATTATGAACAGCTAATGGCATATTTGATTATGATTCTGATAGTTTATACAATACATAAAGGGGTTCCAAATCCATGAATTTTTATCAAATCAAATTGGATTATCAAAACCTTGGATTCTGTTTGCACTTCTAGAATAAGAGGGCCTACCAACTTAGATGCCTACAAGGTTTTAAGACATTTCTGTAGCAGTCTGCATGACTCCTTTAGACATAAACAACTTTCATGTTTTGCATCACATTAAAGTTTTTATCGCTGATAACTCTTGAACAAAATCTTATCTCTGTTACTTTTTCTCAAAACAAATTCCCTGAATTCCCTGAAAATAACATACTCATTCACCTTGTATTTTTTACTCCAAGAAGACAAGACATCCATTTATATATGGCTCAAAACAATGTCCCATTGACCAAAAAATATCTCCTGCTTGTGGTAACTGCCTTGGAGAAACCTTAATTTATTCTTTCTTCTATTTTCTAAATAATGCCCATAGATTGCAAAAAACACACATGCAACAATAAGCAACGCTGATCAGAGTTCAGGAGAGTAATTCCAACACTAAAAAACAAATATCTTGCTTCCCAAGTGACAATCATTTACCGCAGTCATGTAACTAGATCAAACTAAAACTCAAAGCCTAAGTCCCTTGGGGCCGGTTACATCAAGGATCGCCGGATCGGGATCGGATCCTGGATCGGTGGGGTCCGATCCGATCCGGATCGGATCGGATCGGACCGATCCAGGCCGATCCAGAATCGGTCTGGATCGGGTTTTTTTTTTTTTTGCTTTTCGAAAAAATATGGAAAAATCGCCAAAAAAATCAATAAAAATACATAGGACTCAGGAAAAATGTGAAAAAAATATAAGGAACACTCATTCATATAACAAATTAACAATCAATCATATAGAACACATATCATATCCAATCACACAATAGAACACATCATGCATCAAATAAGATACATGTTTTTACCAAACAAACAATCATACCCAACTCCACAAATTGTACAACACATATTCTTCTTACCACTCAATGGGGGGATTTTATGCTGCAGCCCCCCCCCACCTAGGGGGGGGACTGTAAAAAACAGTCACCCCTTCGGGGGTGACTGTTGAACACCCCCGAAGGGGTGCTAATCACCCCTTCGGGGGTGCAATTCCACCCCCATTGGGGGTGAAATAATCCCCCCCAATGGGGGGATTTTATGCTGCAGCCTCCCCAGGGGGGGGGGGGGATCAGAAACGGTCACCCCCTCGGGGGTGATCGTTCAACACCCCCGAAGGGGTGCTAATCACCCCTTCGGGGGTGCAATTCCACCCCATTGGGGGTGAAATAATCCCCCCCAATGGGGGATCCCATGCTGCAGCCGGCCAGGGGCCAAGGCCCAAACCCCCCCCCTTACAAACCTTGTGCTGTTTAGGGGGGGGGGGGGGGGGGGGGGGGGAAAGGAGATCGAAACCCCCCCCCCCTTACAAACCTTGTGCTGTTTAGGGTGGATCGCCCCTCCCCAAGGTGGATCGCCCCTCCCCAAGCCTTGAATAGGCTGGATCGCCCCTCCAAATGCTGGATCGCCGGATGCTGAAGCCCTAGATCTCCAAGGCGCCTTGGGGGAAGGAGAAGAAGCCGAAGGGGGCAAGTGGGGGGAGAATCGGTCCGGATCGACCCCAAATAGGGGGTGATCGGACCTTAAAACAGGACCGGATCGATCCCGGAATCGGTTCGATTCCGGGTCTTCCGGTTTTCCGGCGAATTGGTCCGGATCGACCGATTTTGGGATCGATCCGGGTGGATCGGTCCGGGATCGACCGATCCTATCGATTCCGGCCGATCCAGGGACTCCCGGCTGGATCGCTAATTCCGATAGGAATCGGATCGGTAGGTACCGATCCGATCCAAGAATCGGTCGATCCCGATCCGGATCGACCGATTCTGCAATCCATGGGCTACATGGATTCATCTTTTCCATTCACCACAGTCTTCTAGTAAATTCTCTTGGATGCGTAATTCCTCCAAGTCATACTGGATACGCCAACGCCAAGTTAACTTAAGCCTACCTCTCCACCTCTTCTGCATCGACAACATCAAGGTATCGACTTGTCTCACAAGTGTCTCAAGAGGACATCACCTGATATGTCCAAACCAAATAAGTCTTCCCTCATTTACAGTATCCTCGATTCTCGTAACTCTCACTTTATCCCTAATGTACTCTATACAGATTATATTTACCCGTGTGTTATCACACATCCACCGTAACATCCACATTTCAATCACACTCAATTTGACAATATACTTCTTAATTGTCCATCACTCATTACCGTAAAACATGGCAAGTCTTATAGCCATGTGATAAAATATTCCTTTCAATTGCATAGAATCCTAGTTAGCTATCTCCATTTCAACCATCCCACTTTAATCCTATAGTTGACATTTCAACCCACCTTGAGTTTGAGTTTGATGTAACAAGATATTGCCAACCCTAGTTCTTTTACATTTAATATTATAGTCATAATTGTGTAACCACTTTCAGAAAAAAAAGGAAAGGACCAAAATTATTCATGTTGAGGTAGGTGTAAGTTAACTATCCCTCTTTCTTTATCTAGAATCATGATGGCTTGTAAATAACATGATGTCATCGATAGTATACTACGTGTACTTCGCTCTTACTTTCTATCACTTAATTTAAAGACCTCTCGTATTTATTCCTCTTCCCTTTGCCTTGAGTAATAAAATGACAGCTTAATTGTTTCACAAAAACAAAAACATAGAAATAACATCAGAAAAAAAATCACAATAAAAAACCTAGTAATAACATCAGAATAAACAAACATTGAAATTTCAAATTCAACATACAAGTGATTCTCTCTATGTCAAATTTATCATTTCAATAGTTAAAAGCACTACCCACTTTCCAGGGGGGGATGGATAACATAAACGCAACATGACAAACCGGCACAAGAAGCCATGTACAAGCAATAATGCATTCAGACCCTTTAAATGAAGAAAAATGTGTAGATAACACAAATGTTGCCAGTAAAGAAGAAATTACGGAAAAACTCATGCATGCATTCATGCATACGTACAAATGTAGGGACATGTATATACTTTTTCTAATTTGGATGAGCAGTGCAACTTGAATGATTTAGATAAGTATTATATCGATGACAAAACACATAAAAAGTGCTGACCTCACAGATTCTGCAAGATGGACAAGTCCAAGAACTCCAATGAAATAGATCTGCCAAATCGACCATCATTAGACAGGTGATAGTGAAATCATTAAGAAAATTGTAAGTTTTGAGAGCACCAAGAACCTCTGTTCTCAGCCCAGTTCTTCAAGCAGCTTCTGTGATATTTCTTGTTGCAAACTTTGCAAGGAAGCATCTTTGAAGCTCTATCACTTCCTTCATTTTCACCAGAAAAGCAAAGTCGGCACATAACCTTGGCTGTTGAAGAGGTTTGATCTTCTCCATTAACAGACTTATCTGCAACTCCAACATCCTGGATTGAATACCCAGATGTTACAACTAATAAATAGTATGGACGAAGGCATATAGAGTGATAGTGTGATACTATAAAAACTGTAAACATACATAGTAAAAAATAGTGGCATAACAACATAACCTTTTCAGTATCACACATTCTATTCTTATATCCTTGAATTGTTAAGATATCATGTGTACCCATAGTTGTCAAGGTGCCCACCTAGGCGGCACCTAGGCGCTGCCTAGGCGGCAAGGTGCTTTTCCAGTAGCGCCTTGCCAGGGTGCCTTGCCTGGGGCCAAAAAGGCGCCCGCCTAGGCGCCCTAGGTATTTTTACATGATTAAAAAAATAATTTTGAGAAGTTTTACCCTCTTAATACCCCTCACAAGGGACACCTATTTAATGATAGTTTGAACATATTAATTTATTTCACTATCACTTATAATATCATATATATTTAAGATTTATGAATATAAACATATATTATATACTTAATTAAACACACATAGATGAGAATTGGTCAGAGACAAGACCTACATGACGAGTTGCTAGGTCGGAGAGACGCCGATCTTATAGCCGGAAAGAGTAAGAAAGGGAAAGACCAGCATATGAAAGGGTCCAAATTGATTCTTCATCTTCATCAGATAAGGAAGAGGCTCAAGTCAGGAAAGCTGTACACGAGAGTAGGACTCAGGCCCGTGAGGATGAGGAACGAAGACGAGGAGCAGCAGCCAGACGTTCTGATGTGGGGGCAGGCACACGTTCTGTTCGAGAGCGTGAATTCCAAAAGACACATTCTGTTCGGCCGACGGGAGACACCACCATGAATAGGGAGAGTGGCAGAGGTCAGAGGGGTATAAAACAAGCGTTTAAAAAAGTGAAGGCCTCGACTGAGGCAGCGAAGAAAGCCCTAAAGCATATGGTTAAGTTCTTTCTACATGCAGGTAAATTTTTGATAAAGTTGTGGTTAGCATTTGATTGTTGATATGAAGTTGTTATACATTTCTATTAACAACGATCTCTTCTTATCTTGTTTTTGAATTTGTAGGTGTCCCGGCACATGCAACCACGAGTCCATATTTTTAGACTATGGTTGATGCGATTGGTGGGGCTAGGCCGAGGTTGAAAGCCCCCGCATCAAAGTACATATATGAGATAGGCTTGGGTGAGGAGGTCGATGAGTTGACCTCATATATAGATGGTTTCAAAACCATCTAGAAGGAGAGAGGGTGCACTGTAATGTGCGATGGATGGACTGGAATCACAAGGAGGTCACTTATAAACTTTCTTGTGTATTGTTCTGAGGGTACCGTATTCATGAAGTCTGTTGATGCATCGGGTCAGGTGAAGAATGCGGACTACCTATTTGGGTTGATGAACACTGTGGTGGACGAGATAGGGGAAGCCAACATTGTGCAGTTTGTCACAGACAATGAGGCATCATATAAGGCTGCAGGAAAGAAACTTATGGTGGCTCGACTTCACTTGTTTTGGGTGCCCTGTGCGGCACATTCCATTGACTTGATGTTGGAAGACATTGGTAGGGATCCTAATGTCAAGTCCTTGGTCAATCAAGGATAGCTGATCACCTCATTTATCTATGGCCATCCACGACTTTTACATATCATAAGGCAGCACGTCGATAGTCATGATTTGATCAGACTGGGTCCCACTAGATTGCCACCTATTTTATTACTTTAAAGAGCCTTTACAGGTACAAGGCTAGTTTGAAAAGGTTCATCCTCTCCACTGCTTATCAGGAGTACATGGATACATATAGGAGCTCCTTAGATCAGTATGAGGTACTGCTAAAGATGGAGCAATTGATAGAAGATAACAGATGGTGGGAGAAGGTGCAATACTACTTGTCTGTCATAGAGCCTTTAGTACAGGTACTTAGGTTGGAGGATTCAAATGATAAAAATCAGATGGGGTACATGTATGATGCTATGGATAAAGCTAAGTTGAAGATTAAAGAGAAGCATCCCAAAGGTTATAAAAAGTGATAGAAAGTGATTGACAACAGATGGGACAAAATCCTACACCACGACATTCATGCTGCAGGTATACTTTAGTAGTGTAATTTGTTTGTATTACAACTTATATTCTGTGTATTACCACATTGTCTTTATACTAATGAAGTATTAATGTCGTTACAAGGTACTTCCTGAACTCGAGGATACAGTATGGTGGCCAAGTATGCAATGATGGTGAGGTATTATCAGGCACATTATCTGTAATTAAGCGGCTCTGTAAGACCCAGGAAAACAGAACCTGCGCTGAAGTTGAAGTAAGCAATACGTTTAATATCTATTAAACTTAGAACTTTATCTCAAGAAGAGAAGTTAACTAATTTATTTTGGATTTTCAGATGACTTCATACAGACACAAGATTGGAGTGTACGGGGATCCTGATTTGCAGTGCTCACATGATAAGGTCCCCCCTAGTAATTTGCTTACCCGAATTAAAGTCATTTCGCTTACCTGAATTTTTTAAATCAATTACTGATGCATGTACTTCTTGTCTTCTTGACAATTACAGCTGAGTGGTGGATTATGGTGACCAACAGAACTGAATGGAATCCACTCGCATCTGTTGCAATTCGGGTGCTAAGTCAGAGCACTTCCTCATCCCAGTGCGAGAGAAATTGGAGCACCTTCAACCTTATTCACACGAAGAGGAGAAATAGGTTGAAGACAGAAAGATTGAAGAAGCTTGTCTATTGCCATTACTATATGAGGCTGGGGACAAAGAATATCAAAGATAGGCAGAAGACATCCGAGCAAACATTTGCACAGTTTGTAGGTGGATTGTACCAAGAAAGATCCCAAACCCAAGCTACTAAGGGCTTGTCCCAGGAGAATGTAGACTTAGAATATCTATTCCAAGAAGAACATCCACTTGCAGCATGGGTGGAAGACAAGGACGCTTAGGGAGAGCCAGAATTCGACCTGAATGACAGATCATGGGCTGAAGGAGAGCTTGACAGCGTCGTTGGTGAGGATGAAGACATACAGGAAGGTCAACAAAGTAAAGTTCCATGCACAGCTCCACTTCCTGATCCACCCCGGGCTACAGCTTCTCCAGAGAGACATCCAGCTCTCCCCCCCGGCCGCTACAGCTCCAGCTCGGATTCCAATTGCGGGTCCATCTACCACCACCACCACCAAGAAGAATGGTAGATTATTCAAGGCTTTAATGAAAGTTTGCTTACCTTCACAGCAAAGTAGCCAAGGAGATCCTACATTGAAGAAGAAGAATAAGACATGTATTAAATGACGACATCATCTCCTTGACACCGAGACCACTCAGCCACCTTCATCAGATGAGGATGAAGAAGAATTTATCCCACCCACACAACAACAGCATACAGGGGGTGGAGGTGGAGGTGAAGGTGGGGGTGGCAGCATAGGTGGACGCGGCGCCTCAGGTGAGGGTGGCTCTATTAGTAGTGCACGCACAAGTGGAGCAAGTCCAGATAATTTGAGTGACAAAAGACACTCGTGTTCGAGTGGCAGCGGCAACGGAGGTTGGACGAGGATGAATGTTTTTGACGAGTTCGCATTTTCCTATCCCGAGCCTGTCTCAGACACTGCGCCTTGCTATCCACCATCTTTTCCAGCTCCACCTCCGACAGATCATGGAGCTTATAGGTTTAGCGACATGGCCCAATCCTTATTTTCCCATGGATACGGGGCAAATTTGACTGACCCAAATCAATGGAGATTTCAAGACAATCGGGATGACCAGGACAGAGATCCAGATCCATCCTACTCAGAACATTACCATAGTTGGTGGTGATGGCATATGTATTTGTTTATTTATTTAACGCAATGTAATATAAGTGTTATGAAGAACATATATTATACTATTGTGTGATTGGGTATGATTGATTGTATGATACAAATATGTGTTTTATTTGATGTATGATGTATCTCTTTTAACAATGTTAAATGTTAAAGTTGTCTTGAAAGTTGAAATGTCCAAGGTTGAACAATCTCTTAATGTTCTTCTTCCCTACATTTTTTTCACATTTTTTCTAATTTCTATGTATTTTTTTGATTTTTTAGCGATTTTTACATATTTTTCCAGAAAACAAAAAAAAAACGATCCAGACCGATTCTGGATCAGTCTGGCTTCTGACGGATCAGTCTGGATCGGACCGATCCGATCCGATCGGATTGGATCCAGGGTTCGATCCCGATCCCGCAATCCTTGATCAGCTCCCCATTCAGATCCTCAAAACAGGTCCCTAAAACCCTCTATCCAGACCCCGAAACAGGTCCCTTAAACCCTTCGAATCATTTCCCTAAACACCCCAAAACAGATTCCAAAAACCCATAAAACAGTCCCAAACACCCTTCCAACTAGCCAAGGGCCAGACCCTTCCTCTATCCCCTTAATTGGGCAATAAGGAGTCCATAGACAGGCCCACTACAAGCCAAAAAGACTATCCCAAACCAACCTAAAAATAGTACTTAAAGTCCTATCCCAAGCCCCAAGGTGTTCTCACATGTATGGAATGCCATCTTGCCAAGATCTCACGAGATTCTCGGTCTCGCCGAGATCTCGCCCCACTTAGACTGGTCAATAAAAAAATTCTTCGGGGGGCTTTGCCCCCCTGATACGTCCCACAAGGGACACTGCCCCCTTGACCCCTGCGACCTGACCACGCAGGTCGATCCACAACTACTCAGCGACCCCCCATTTAATAATAGTATAACAATATTTTGCTATCACTTGTGCTATCACAGATATATATATATAATTCATAATCATAAAATATGTTATATACTTAAATTTTATAAAGATCTATTTTAACTATCTTCTCTTTTACACACACATCAAGTTAGTCAAAATTAATTATTTTTCAAAATAAATATATACTTATCCATACATAATTACATAAATGATATCACATTTAAATGTATGAACACATAAAACCTACACATTCAATTATAACCTAAGTAAAAATAATGTTCTTAATCTATTCAAATTTAGATTTAGATATTAATCATCAATTTATAATACAAGGATTACATCTTATGAAATAACCAGATTATATCAATTCAATTTTACAAATATTAATCATCAAATTGTAATAAACAATCAAGAACAACAACATAAAAAATAAGCAGCGCCTAGACGTCTGCCTTGACAACTATGGTCTTATCACATATTTGTGGACTTCAGGACAAGCGATAGGTTATGCATACTTGCTGGCACGTTGTATAGATGATGAGTTGTTGTCATAAAATAAAATAATTGCATTTGAGTATATTCCAACTCCACACACGGTTGATGTTCTTTTTAAGGTTGTGAAAAATCAATTGTTAACATGGAACATTGATAAGAAATTGTATGCAATCACCATGGATAATGCTTCTACCAACAATGTAATGGTTAGAGATCGTTGGCTTGGTGAAAAAAATTTATTGACATGTCAAGGTTGGTTCTTTCATATTAAATGTTTTGCTCATATTATTAATCTGATTGTTCAAGATGGATTAAGCATGATATCTAAATTCATTGAAAAGATTTGAAAAAGTGTGGCATATGTGAGAAAGACGCATAAGAAAAAGAAAATGTTCAAAACAGTTTTGTTACATGAGCATTTATCAATATCAAAAGGTATATGTTTGAATGTACCTACCAGACGAAATTCTACTTATTTGATGTTGTTGACATCCCTTGAGTTGAAAGATGTTTTTATCCGTCTCGCTGAAATTTATCGTGACTATTGTGATTGTCCTCCACTTGATTGGCAAATAGCTTCAAATGTTACTCGATATTTATAAGGTTTTTACCGAGCAACATTGACACTTTCTAAGACAAAATATGTTACTATCAATCTATATTTTGATGATATTTGTGTTGTTCATATTAAGTTGCATGCATAAATTAAAAGTGATGTTGAGTATATATGTAACATGGCTATAATGATGTTATCAAAATTTAATAAATATTTGTCCATATTTTCTCACAAGTTAACAGGTTTTTTTGGGTTTTTATCCAAATTTCTATAGTATATGCAAGTCATGGGTGAAGCAGATATTATTCGTATCCACTCCGTATCCGAGAAATATCCGATTTTGAAGATCCGCTCGGTATTCGAATTCTAACCAGAGTGGATTTGAAAATCGCATATCCACTCGGTATTCACTCTGTTTACAACCCTACTAACATGAGGTCAAATGAGTATGCTACACATGGAACCTAAAAAAAATGTCACCTCTTCTACATCAACTTCTTGATTGCTCGTAGAAAGGTTTGTTATCTATGAAAAACTGTAGAATATTGTCCTCCTCAATCTCTTCTACAACGGTATCCATAAGTGAAAGATATAATCAGCATTCTTGATTTGACCTAACAATAGACTTCAAAAATATAGTGTCTAATAAACAATAAAAAAGAAAATTTGTCATGAAACTCTTTGTGATATTTGTGCACCCGTCACACATCACTGTGCATCCTCTCTCACTCCAGACTAACTTAACTCAATCAAACCATGCATTCAGCTATTCTATCTCTTCATTTGTGCCAGCATTGTAAATATAACGACTTGTTGGGACTTATAATCTCGGTTTAGTCTTCCCAATTGCATCAACCATTATATGAAAGAAGGTGCTAGTGACCACATGTGCTGAAATACCTAAATTAAGTTAAAAAAATGGTTATTAGGTCACTAAAGAAATATATAGGATACACATTTGAGCTGCAATTTAAATTTATTACCTCCATGTAAAAATCACTTGCACATGTGTTTATTGCTTGTTTTGTAGCTAACGTGGTTGTCCTGACCCTTTTGAATGCCTGTTTGATTGTTCTTTACGAGTTATTGTTGCTTAAACATATGAGCATCCTCAATGGCAGTGGGTTGCATCGAAGCAGATCGACAAAATGTCCTATCTCTTATTCTCACATACTCAATAGGTGTGGATTGGGTGGATTGTGACCGATGATATGTCAGCTCTCCAATTCCAGAGCCTCATGATCTCTTCTGTCTTCATCTTTTATTTGTGATTATTTGTTAGAATGTCACGCTCGCATCAACTATTCATCTACTATCTCAAATTGTGTGGATGACTCAACTTCAACTCTTCATTTACTTTTGTCTTTTTAAGTCCCCCTCTCGTCTCTTATTCCTAGAAGCTCCTCGTACAACTCCTTTCTCTATTCAATACAAATTCTTCTTTGCGAGACTCTTCCAGTCCAGTACGCCCTCATAGCTTCATTGTTCTCCCCAGACGTCTTGTCACAATTCTAATATTACCACCACCACACCTATACGTTGTTTCAATCAGAATGCTACTCCCTTCATCTGTTTGCCACACCACTTACAATGTACCCTCTTCTTGACGACATCCACCAATGTGCCATGTTCCCACCCAATATCACAAGCTTGAGGTGCATCACTGCCTCCTTGGTTGGTCATTGCTTTAAAACATGCAAATTTAGCACATTAAAATTTAAAATAAATTAGAGCATTAACCACTTAAGGGGGAATGAAATTTAAACCGCCTGATCACTCTAAATCGACACCGAATCGGTGAGATTGCCACCAGATTGAGTAAATCACCATCAAAATTGCTAGAATATCACCAAAATCATCGAGCCCTAAGGATGAACCAACAATTTGGGGCTGATATCACCCTTCTAGAAGAATATCAATTCCCAACTAGGACTTATGTTGTTCCGGCAAAATTGAAGGTATCGTTCAATTTCAACCCGATTCACAGGAATCAGTCGATTTTAACCAATTTCACCGATCCATACCAATCCCACTGGGAACGAGTCTGGATTGGTGCTCCAACAATAATCAAATTGAGACTGACCAATCTAATCCAAGAATCAGCCGATCTCGATTCAATCCGGCAAAATCCGCAATCAATGATATAAACTCCATTCTACAGTTCAACAGTGGAAAGAAATATATATTCATCTACCGAATCAAAAAACTTGGAAACTCCAACATAGCATGGGGCTGGAATGCAGCCCACAACAAGCTAGCTACCATATTATTTGAACAATGAGGACCAGGTTATCTGGGCCAAACAGCCCAAATCTGCAGTCAATTAATTTGTATGCCCTTAGGGCTTATGGTTATCAAAATGCATTCACTTTGGTGTCACCACCCTGACAAAAATAATAAAGTTACAAGTAAATATGCACCCACTGCTTTGAATAATCTACCTATGGCTTGGCATTCGGCAAAAATAATTTTGATATCCACACATCATTTTTTTAAAAGATAACCCCAAAAAATATCATAACTCATTTAAATAGATAAAATAACAATACAAGATTCCATATAAAGTTCATTGAAGCTTTTGTCGACAGGATCTTTTAGACTACTCATTATCAGGTGATTTAAAATACAAAAGCAAAAATAAGCAAATGAAAATAAAAAGGACCTCTCTCAACATACAACAATGAGATACAGGAAAAAGAAACTAAAAACCCACATATTGTAAAAGCATTATCTTCGACAGTTTATCTTTTCCATTTTCAAATACACCCCATCCAGCTATTAAACTTAACTGAAACATCATTGATCCATATTGTCGAGCACATGTCCAAGAAACACGAACATTCTCCCAATAGGTGCAGTTTAAGAAGGAAGAGTTATTCCAACAACAAATATCAGATGCTCCAAAAGTAGCAAAATACTCTAAGATATGAAACTAAAAGGCATTTGCCCTTCCCAATAAGAATTACTTTATGGCCAACGATCATCAGAAGATTTTTGTAAAGAAATTAACCATAGAAGATGGAAAACACAGAAAAGAGAGGGCGCGAATGTCAAGTGAATCATTCAAATTTCTGTGCCACTGACAAACAGGGTTTAAAATTTATACTACCATAACAGTGAGTCCACCGACCACCGACTTAATTGAGATCCCAATCCTCCAGTACATTTGGTGCTCACACTTCTCGATCTACCTATGAAATTCCCCGTTACAGAGTCTCGTTCAATGGCGGCATAACCAATAAAAACTAAAACACGACTACCACTACTCCGCGGAAAGCGATCAAGTGAGAGCAGCAACGCCAGGTTGAAACCCCTTGGGCATAGAAGTCCAGCCGTCCAAAACTTCAAACAAACAGGGTTAGACGAAGGAATTTCTGAAAGAGAGATCTCACCAAAAGAGCCCCAGCTTCCAACCTCCTGACGTAGTCCTCGGCCGCCACGGACGCCGCAGCCGCCTGCCGCTGCAACGCGGCCCTCTTCGTCTGGCAGGCCGCCACGCTCTCCCCATCCGCACCTCCCCCGTGCTCCTCCTCCTCCGCCGCCGCAGTCGCTACCCTCGGGACCAGCACCTGCGCAGTCCCCCCTCGGTCCGCGGTCCTCACCCACCACGGATCCCGCAAGAACTCCTCGATCCTGGCGACCTCCTCGAGGAACTCCCGCCTCCCCTTCTCCGCGCGCAGCGCCGCCTGGAACCCGAGCTCGCAGTAGCAGATCCTCTCGCTGCATTGCCACACCACAGCCGCAGTCAGCACCAGAGAAACCGGGGGAAACCCTGCGGTGTGGAGGGAGCGAAAGAGAAGGGAGCGAAAGAGAGGAAGAGAGAGAGGGATGACTGACCAAGTGATCGGGCAGGCGACGTGAAAGGCCATATCAAGCGAAAATACGTGATGGGGGCGGCGGGCGGGCGGGCGCGCGCTCCCCTTCGCTCCGCCTCGGTCCGTTTAAGCGGGGATCGACGCCCCCTGTGATCGGATTTGAAAATAAAAATGAAAATAATAATGGGCTAAAAAGGAGGGGGGGTTGGGGGGCGAAATAAGGTTAGGGATTACAAAGATGGACGAGAGGGGGAGATCGCAAGGCGAAGCTGGGAGGAGAGAGAGGGGGGGTAGCGTATAAGAGAGAAGCATGTGGGTTGCGGTGCTTCGCTCGCAGGCGGTGACCGGATTCGCCGTTCTGAAATCGGATCGGAAGGGAAAAGGCAGTCAGGGCACTCGGGGGCGAGTCGCGACTTGCAGACTCGGGACTGGTTCCCGCACGTTGAGCACGTGCCGCTCACGTGGACGGAGGGCTGACCGAGATATACCCAACTGTACAAGAAAATTAATTACGCCGATATGTTGAAGTTTTTGAATCCGTGTCGTTAACAAGGTGTTTGGTTGCATCATAATTTTTTGTACACTTACATGATAAAAAGTTATATTAAAATAAAAAGTGAATTGATTCATGACACAAAATTATCATGTTTGAAGGGATGTGATAACAAAATAGAGTAACTACCATACATGATCAAACAAAATGGCGGATCACAAGAAAAAAAAAAGAGGTGAGATCCTCGTTTTTTGTTTAAGAAGAAAATCATTTTCAAAACAAAAAATTGTCAACGTTGTCAAACACCTCTTTTAACAAGTTTTCTTACAATTTTTAAAAATTAAAATAAAAACTTTCGTTATCATACAACCAAACACCCCATAAAGCTTTTGACATGCTCTTGGGTACGACAAAAACCAAGACGCAGGTTCCACCCAAAATTATAGAGAAAAAGCAAAACAATCTATTTATCAACAAGTAAATAAAACTTGGATTCAAGCGCAAAATAAATAGAGTTTGGGGAATAAGGTTTATAAAATTGGTTCGATTAGACTGAACTATGTCGCATAGAGATTATACATTCACCGTTTGATAAATGTTTATACATGTTTGATCAGAATGATATTATATTAATTTTAATATTGATTTTTAAAATAATAGAGTATCGATATTAAAATTAATACAAGTAAATACTTGTATTACATACCATGAGTTTTCAATATTGATCTTTAAAATACACGGATAATTTTTATTCCTATCAAATTTAAAATTGAAAATGACAAAAGTGCTTGATATAGTTCTCAAACAAGTCCTGAAGTTTCATTCAGTTGGAGGTTATTCATTTGAGGCCATATATTAACGTCTGAATATAAGATCCTAATAATTACTTAATTTTAAGCTATTCAATAAAGCTTTTATTTTTTAAGTTGAAAATTTAAATATTTTATGTTTTTAACTAAAATACTAGAGATAAAATTAAACTTCAAATATTTATACTAAGTCAGAGTAAACATTACCTTGCATCCTGTCTGGTAACAAATATTAAATATCTTCATTATTATAAAGTTTAAAATTGGTATAGGTGTAAACCATCACAACATGTTAAGCTACTGATATTAATTTTGAGATATACAGTACAAATAAACTTAAACATTATTTACAATACAGTGTCCACGTGCATCTATTTTGTTGTTTTGTTAATGATATCATTTTAAAATATGAATATCAAAATCAATACAGTATTTTTTAATACTCTAACCAAGCTTGACATTTGGCATTCTTTGATTCTACTTTTCCAACCGCCAATCTCTGTTTTGCTTTTCATGAAGGAGATATTCTTCTTCTGTCTTAAATTTATTCTATAAAATTTATAGTTGTTTATACTTATCCTCGTAATTATATGATATTTTAAATATATCAATGTAATATTCATATTTTTAACACTTATTAAAATCTTACTCCATTCAAGAATAAATTCTTCCAATGACTTTTAATGTTGAGCTTAATTCAGTTAGCCCAACCTAACTTGAGATATTTTTATTAGCTTATCTCTCTCTACATGCATGTCTATCAAAACCCTATATCTCTCAAATCAAACTCTCTAAGAGGAAAAGAAGTTGTTTTAATAATTTTACTGATTGAATATTCAAAACTCTAGAAGTTTAACAAAGTTAAATCATATAAAATGTAATAGAAATAAATCAAAATTTTATGGAGTTTAAAATTTTTATCGACATTATGACGATAGGTTTTATTTCAGGGATCTATATGTAAAAATCCTAAAAATTAAGTTTATTGGAATTTTCCCTTTTAGCTGCCACTAAAGTTTGAAGGTGCGTACTTTTCCTCTTAAAAGTCATCATGCAGCAACTAATTCAACCAACTTGTTATGACATTATCAATTCATGTGTTTTCAAGCAAACTAAAATAATAATTGTGAACATGGATTTTGTCGAGACCTAAGAGAGTGGACCTCGCATCTCATACTTTTCGTTCCATATACACTTTGTTCCCCTGCCTTTTGACTATTCGTGTCACTTGAATGTTAGAGGACTTGTTCGGATCATGTGGAAAGAGAGAAGGAAAAAAAATAGTATGAAAAGCTAGTGTGTATGGTGCATTGAAGGTTGTGGTTGCCCGGATGAAAATGGTAAAAAAAAGATTGACCAACGTACCTTAGTGGGAGATGTGTGATGAGTCTTAACTTCTTTTTCTTCGGTTGGTTGCAAAGAAGGAGCCCAAGAAGCTATTTTGTCCAAATCTGCCAATGTGAGTTCTACTCATTCCAATTGACCTATCATGCAATGTTCAGGTTGAAACAAAAATTAAGTGAAAGAAAAAATTAGAACTGAAGAAAGAGAGAAACATTCAAAGAGGAAGGAGACATGAAATGACAAAAGAGAAAGAATTAAATAGTTTGGGGTAGCTCTTAAATCCTATTTTTGATGTTTTATTACATGAAATATACTAACTAAAATTTTGAACAATGACAAAATGATTCTAAAATGTGAAACCAAGAAAAAAAAATTAGTGTTCCCGAGAGGAAGCATATGACTTTGGACCTCTTGGCACTTCAATGACGAGGCACTTGGTGTTTATAATGTTAATTGTTGAAGATGCCCTTGGTTGGCTCCTTGCTTGACTCAAAACTCCTCCGCAAGATGTGGCATGCCAACAAGGTTCCTCTAGTTCCTTCTACTATGTTTAAGGAGGAAACCTTTTGGATTGTGAGGAGGGTGATTTGAATGAGGAAGTATGAAAGGGTGGATGGAAGAGGTTTTAAATCTCTCATGGGTTGATTTGTTAGGGGTTAAGATATTTTTGGAACAGATGTAAGTTGCTTGAAAATCTCTTGGATGAGGGTTTTTTTTTGGGGGGGGGGGGGGAGTTGGAACCTCTCAAACATAAAAAATGGCCTCATTTTATAGGCAGAATAGAATAGATGAATATTTTAAGAATTAGGGAAATCTAACACCTCAACACAAAATGCCCAAAAATGGAGTGCCATGCACTTTGATATCAAAGCATCTACAACCCATTAAATGCGACGTGAATAAAGTTTCTACGAATCCAAGTGTAAGGCAAGGGGAGTTATCTCCAATAAAACACCCAGATGATCCTCATCATGCATTTAGCATCGCGTATGTGTCTGACCCTTATCGTCCACATGGTCAAATCTATCGTGCAGATCAAGTCAACGTGTTTATGCCCAACATCAGGACATCATGTACTTGACTACATATATCAATCTGGTAATATCTGTCTTCACATGATATATCTGCTAACTTGGTGCGAGAAAACATAATGTTGGGGACCTTATGGACAAAGGAGGTGAACATGACTCTTAGAGCGAGACCTGCCATTGGGATGACAAGGCTAGATGGGTATAATTGAACGAGTCTTGGTCACCTTCACTGGAGGGTCACCCAAAAAATGTTCACGACGACATGTACAGCAAGTCACCTACACTAGAGGGTCTTTTGAAAAATGTTCTTTAGTAAAATATTAGATACTTATCTTCTCAAAAAGTAATTTGTATCCCGAATAGGTACTCCTCTTTTAACAGTGTTATTCTATTTATGAATATTAAATAGTTTGGTTCAAATGTGTACTCAACTCAAGCCTTAGTCCTAAGTTAATTGGGGTCAACCATAAGGATTTTTTTCTCCACTCATGTCGATTTTGAGTTATTTCTTCAAAGATATTTAAATAATCTAAATTATATTAAACTACCCTCTTCCAAGTTACCCAAGGTCTATCACATCTTTTTTGTTTCTTTTATTTTAATATTTTACACTTTTCTTACAAGAGCCTCCTTAGATCTATGTTTAATATGTTTGAACCATCTCAATTTCTCTTCTTTCAATTTATCTATAATTGTCACTACTCTAATTTAGTATGACCACACATCTATCTTAACATTCTCATTTTAGCAACACTTATTTTAAAAGTATGCTTACAAAATTTAAATCTTGTATTTGTACAATAAAATCTTCCCTTCAACTTAAGTGAAATCTTATGATCACATAAAACCCTGTAACCAATCTATACTTTATCCAACTTGCTTTAATTATATGATTACTATCTTTGCTCTCCAACTTTTTGAATAAGTGATGTAAGATACTTGAATCGTTATTTTGGATAATATTACCTCATCAAAGTTAACAACATTACTTATTTCTCTTTGATTTTCATTAAATTTACAATGTATATACTATGTTTTACTTCTACTTAGCTTGAAACCCTTAGTTTCTTAAGTTTTTTTTCATAATTCTAATTTTCTATTCACTTCTTCTCGCGTCGCATCTATCAATACGATATTATCCGCAAATACCGTATACCAATGTATATCATCTTGTATATTCCTCATTAAATCATCCATAACTAAGCCAATTTAAATGGAAAATTCTTTTGATTCTCCTCCAAGTGTGCATAAGCTAGCAGTCTCTTCAACGTACATATCTTTTATCATTTGTATAAACCTAACAGGCGCCATCTTTTATTCCAATACCCACCATAAAATCTCTCTTGGAACTCTATCATAGGTCTTTTGCAAGTCAATAAAAACCATATATAAATCTTATTTCATATCTCGATATTTCTTTATCAAAATTCTAGTTAAGAAAAATAGTTTTAATTGTAGGTAAACCAAGTATAAATCTAAATTGGTTAGCTGAAATATCTGTACAATTCCATAATCACCGTTAATAATTCTTTCCCATAATTTCATAATATGACTTTTGAGTTTGATCTCTCTATAATTTACATAATCTTGTATATCTCTTTTTTTTCTTAAAAGTATGTATAAGTTTTTTCTCTATTCAATCAACATTCTTTTCCAATTTTGAATTTTGTTAAACAACCCCTAAATCTTCCTAACATTCTCACACTTCAATAGAAATGTTATTTGAACCACATGCATTTTTAATTTTCATCATCTTCAATACTTTTGTAACTTCTGAAAATTGAATTATTCTAATATAATTTAAATTAAATGTTGTCACATTCTCAATACCGTCTATGTTTTCAGTACAATTGCCATTCAAAAGAGTATCAAAATAAATTTTCATTTTTCTTTCATATCATCATCTTTAATCAAGACTTTTCTTTTTTTTATCCTTGATGCATCTGATTTAGTTAAGATTATTAGACCCTTTCTCTCTCATCCCAATCAATCAATAATTATCTTCTTTGCCTTTTTTGTTTCAAGTTTTCACATATGTTTTATGTATTTATTTATTTATTTAAAAACATCATCTCTCACTCGTCAAATAGTATTTTTTCCCTCTTTTTTCGCTATCTTGCACTGTACATAAGCTTCATTGTGTATCACTCGTGAGCAATTATTTATACCAATCTCTCTTAATTCTTTATCACCTTTTGCACTTCTTCGTTCTATCACCTATTCTCCTTTTTAGGTGGACTATGTATTTTAGACTCTACAAATACTTTTGTAGCAATCTCTTTAAAAATAATGAAGTCTACGTCTAACTTCCAATTATTTATCTTAAGAAGTTTATCGTTGAATGCTTGTTATTTCATCCCTTTTAACTTTCACTATTTTATTCTTAAAGAAACTGTTCTTCTAAATGTGTTTGTTTATGCTTTAACATTAATATATAAAATCACTAACCTATAGACTTGCTGAAGTTTCACTCAGAATAGTTTTACACTCCTTATAAATAGCCTGATCAGACTTTTTGAGAATGGAGTTTATCTAACTTTTATTTTTTCTACTTTTTAAATATTATTAAATGAGATTCTATTTTAATAAAATAAATATAAGTTAGAATAAGCCATAGAATAATTTTATCTTCTTCATTTAAATTCTCGTATCTAAATTTTTCGTGAACTTTTTCATATTTATGACATTTGTTTCTAACATATCCATTAAGATCTTCTCCAATAAAAATGTTTCTTTATTTAATATATTTTAAAATATATCAATTGAATAATTTGTAAGCAAGGAACGATATATTTATTATTTATACTCTAATCATGGTTTTGATTTATTAAAAGGTCTTAAAATTACTTATTACTGTATCTACATTTTCGCGTTGTTTACCTCCAAACCCCTCCTCCCGAGTACAACATTCACCTCAATCATTTGCATCACCGTAGTATATATCCTGACAACAAAAACTTTCTTGATATTTTCCATAAACATGCTACAGGGCGCACGCTTCTAATACGTGCCCGGCCATATATTTTTATATCAAAACCCACCAGTTATCCCCTTATTGCATATCGAAGGACTGACCAAAATAAAAAGAGAGAGAGAGCAGAAAGACTCCTGAGGCTCTTCTCTTGGCCCCTCTCACGAAGATGTATTAAATACATAACTATTTAATGTCATTTGATAGGTCATTAAATATATATTTGATGCATCTTCGTGAGAAGACAAGGGGAGGAGTCTCAGGAGTCTTTTTGAGGTTCTCCGCTCTAAAAAATGCATATAGAAGGGCAAAGTGGTCATTTTCACTCGCCTCTTGACCGTCAGATTGGGGCAGGAGTTTTGATAATTCGAAAATTTGCATCTTTCATTAATGGGGTGTTTGGTTGCATGATAATTTTTTGTACATTTTCATGATAAAAAATTATATTAAAATAAAAAATGAACAACTCATGACATAAAATTATCATGTTTAGAGGGATGTGATTACAAAAAAGAGTAACTACCACACATGACCAAACAAAGTGGGGGACCACAAGAAAAAAGAAAGAGGTGAGACCCTCTTTTTTTGTTTAAGAAGAAAATCACTTTTAAAACATAAAATTGTCATGGTTATCAAACACCTCTTTTAACAAGTTTTCTTACAATTTTTAAAAATTAAAACAAAAATCTTCGTTATCATGCAACCAAACACCCCATAAACGTTTTTTGACATCGGAATTTTCTATTAAAGCCATGCACGTGGACTGGGCCTCCGGTTAAATTCTCAAATTTTAAATTTTATGGATACTGGTATATTATTGAATTCCCTATGGTTTTCTAATTAATGTGATCAACCCCCAACGTCATCCTCTCTGCCATTGTGACTATTTCCATCTGTATCTCTAGATGTTCTTTAACTTTAATATCATGTCATACTGATTGTCTACCAGTTGCTATAGCCTCTTTATTAGGAACATGTTCCTTTACTTGGTACTGATCAGATTGCAGGTGGATCAATTGTGCTCACACCTTGAATATGATTTTGTCTAGCTCAACACTTCAACAACAACTCATGCTAGATCTTCATAGCATGTACTTTCTAATTATTCATCAACCAATCAGTTTTTCATTATAATATAAGTTAGTTCATGCATAATAAATAATATTAAATGGGAATACATACATAGATTATAGGCCTTGTTTGATTGAGCTTAAAAGGCTCTCAAGTCTGATTCGGTCAGACTTCACTATTTACTAAGGCTGCGTTTGATAACATCCAATGAACGTCTGAAATTTGATTCGGTCAGATTTCAGATTTTTTATGCTGTTTGATAATTTATCTTATCTAATCTCTAATTGAATTTCTTATCTCTTAAAACGCTCTGAACCATTCAGATATAAATTTAAGCTTTTTCTCTTTCAGACCTTTCACTGCTGCGTTGTCTCTGTACTGTGTATCGCTGCATATGTTTATTGTTTCACGTTGATTACGTAAGGTACACAATACATTACGTTAAAAGTTTATTTTGAGAGAAATTTTGACTTTTAAATAAATTTAATTTATTTTTAATAAAATAAATTATGATAAATAGTCAAAATTATATTTTTAATATAAATATAATCTACACCTTTAAACATAAATTTGGTTAGCAAATTGTTTTGTATAAATATTACAAATAAATATTTTAGTAATATTTTTGCCAAAAGAACCCTCACTTATATATATATTAATCGAGTTAAGTAATTTTATCACTAATTAAAATTTTAATCATAAAATTAATAAATTAAAATTTTAGATTAAATCAAACGTCATTTAAATGAATGATTCAGATTTTTTATCAAACAACATAAATTATTTATGTCTTAATCAAATTAAGTACTTCTTTACCACTCATTGAGAGATTAGACATGAAATTAAGAGTTAAGATTTTCAGATTAAGCCTAATCAAACACCACCTAACTGTTTGACAACTTTTAATAATTCAGATCACTGCCAAGGCCATCCTCTGGGGGCTGCATCCACTTAACGCTGAAAAGAAGGTGTAAAACTACCCAACATTTCCCTCTCCTCCACACAAGTGGATTACGTGGGACATTTTCACTCTTTAATTTTTTGACATTCTCTCTTCCTTTACAGACTCTCTCTCTCTCTCTCCCATCACGCAAATATCTCATCGTCTATGGTAAGAAAAACATTATTTTAAATATTTATAAGTTACCTCTTATAAAAATTTGATAATCCCTATAATATAAAGTGCTCTCTCAAATTTATAGTGACAACTCACTACTTTAAAAAAATTGCACATGAAAGTTATGACTGAATTATTTTTTACAATGTAATATATTATTTAATATATGTAGTTAAATTTTAACTTTTGTTATCAAATAGTTTAACATGTTTATATTTTAAGATTTAAAAATTAAATATGAACTTATCAAATGATCTTAATCAGCTCGTATATCTAAGCAATGTATTCAAATAGTGAATATCATATCTCAGATATCAAGTCTTGGTGTTATCAAATACTATCTTAGTCATTAAGTTTTCATTTGAGTTTAATATTTATGTTTATAGTAATTCTCATCATTATTAGACATTTTAAATTTCTTGTTTAATTTTATCTATTCAATGTGCTTGTTATAATCAGTTTCAGGGATATACATTTTTGAATTCTATATTCACTGATTTAGGATGGCATGCTAAGAAGGTTCACGAGGTTCCAACTGTCAAGTGAATGTGTACGAAAAAGCTGTTGTAAAGTGTCGTTGTTCATTCCGTCGTCGACCCATGCAGAAGAGATTGTGAATTACTTGGTGGACATGAACCCATGAAATGAGATTCACTTGAACGACTTTCAAGACAAATCTGATATAAGGTAAAAAAGGAGAAGGCTTGAGAAGGTAAAAAGCTTTCGCAAATGCCTCCAATTTTTGAGAGCAAATCAATCTTGCTTCTAGCCAAGATCCCCCTAAGTTCAAGTTTAATGGAGTCTCTATCATTCCGCTCTAACAGTCAAATATGAGACTTCTTACACCCATAGAATGAAAAGACATTATTTTGAAAGAAGAAGGGCCGCTCTTGATTCTCTTCATGGTACAACCCTCTTCCGGCAGAGCCCCCTTTCTCATAGAGCGAAGGGTCGTAAGACATAACCACTTTGCTAAAAAAGTGTTTCACTTTTGCAAACGCAAAGATCACAATATTGAGCAAGGGACAATTTTATTCTTTAAAAAAAATTAGCAAACTTTCCTTGCCAATAATTTTGAAGGATTGTGGAATCCAGGTGTGTTATGAGTTGTTTTAGCAAACAATCTTAATTTATTCAATTTTAAAATTCAAATATTTTATTAAACATTTTTAATCATTAAATTTTCAAATATCTACACGACATATTCAAATATAAATGATGATTATCAGATTTCAAATTTTAAATTTCAACATTATTAAACATCATCACAATATATGGACTTCAATATGTATGCAATTTATTGTCAGTCATTATTAACGGATCGTAATTTAGTAGTAATTAGTAAATTGTTGTCTTTTTCTCTTCTAGTAATTCTATATACAGGACGAAAGAAGTATCATACAAATTTTTTTTTGAAATTTAAGATGCCAATTGACGTTAATATTAAGTAAACAAAATAAATTAAAATGCTATTATATGTCGAGGAAATGTTTTTCAACTGTAGCAACTATTACATCCAACCAAATAGTAATCTAGACCTAAATGAATAATTTTTTAACATGCCCTTGGCTAAACAAAAGAGAATAAGAGTATGCAACCTTCTGTTACTAACAAGGCCAACGGGTGTGTATCAAAGATGGCTGACTGCAAATATGTCCTTCCTTTCAACTTCATAAATCAAATGCTGTTTGCTTAGAGTGACTGTTGGTCTTTTTCAATTTTTTTCCTCAGCTTTGGAGCTATCAACAGTAACTATTTCAAGGTGTAAGAAGATGCATAGGAACAACCTCTTTTTTTGGATAGAGCTGATGTTTGGTCCTTTTTCAGACGTAATACTGTATATCCCAGGTCGGAATCGGCACACATCATGACACATGCCATGGCTCCTTATCTTGATGAGTCTTAGCATTCTTACTCTTAACATTTAAATTGCATTTTTCACAGCTGGTTAACAAACATATTACCAGATTATCAATAGACAAAATAGAATAAGATGAAACATCTCAAAATTTGTCAGCAAGAAAAAAATTAGCAATATTATGTCAAATAAGGTTAAACACAGCTCATCATTTGGCAACTATAAAATACTTGCTTCATGGAAAGTAAAGAAAAAGCATACATCAAAAGGCAACCTTCTAATTCACGAAGGTAACATGGACTCACCTTCTGTTTGTCTAGATGAGGTGTTGTTGAGTTGCAGTAAGTTGTTTCTGGAATATGAGATTCAAATCATGTTCCATTTCTCCTATAATGGTTTGCCTCGTCTACTGGACATTTATGCTACATGGCCTGAAATACTAAATCCATTATTATAGTTGTCAACATTCAAAAAAAAGTAGTTATCCTTTACAATGTTCAGGTGGAAATTGTTATGTCACCAGGCATACTTCTTCATGAGCAGGCACATGTCCTTAGCTCCTCTATAACAGCCATCTGCTAAAATACAAGGATCAAGCGTTCCATTCTTCAAAGGTAAGAACAAAAACTGTTTGATTTTCAGTTAATGTGTCTTGCCTTTCATTTCACTTGAAATATCATGATTGACAAGAGATAATAAGCTGAATAGCATCAAATCACATAAGATGCCAAAGATTTCAATTTCTCTACATAATGCAACAAGGTCTTTTTACACCTGCATTATGTCCTTTTGTTTAATTTGACTATTCAATGTGTTTAACAAATGCAGAACTTCTATGTCCAGTTTATAACTATTTCTGTTTGCCGTGAACTTATGGACCTTGTTGTTGATCTCAATCCAGCTGCAACCTGCTTCCTTTTTCATTTTTCTCTCCTGCATAGAAATTCTAACTTCTGTGGCTCTTTCAAAGATTCCAGCATCAGCATACTTGTTGGAGACAAGAATATGAGATGCCACATCATTAGGGTTAAGATGAAGCAAGTGTTCAGCAGCGATCATACCAAGGTTTAAATCACTATGAAAATTACAGAGATTGACCAGGGTCCTCCACAGCAATGGCGAATTACTGAATTCACTTTGTTTGATAAATTTCATGGCCCCTGAAATGTTTCCAGAACGACCTAAAAGATCAACCATACAAACTTGGTGGTCAAGTGATGGCTTGACACCATATTTCCTTTCCATGTCGTAATATATGCAGAAACCATTTTGGAACAAACCAGAGTAACTGCATGCTTGAAGAATAGATACTAACGTAACCTCATCGGGCTTTAATCCTTCAAACTCCATTTGGTTCATCAGCGATAATGCCTCCTTTCCCATCCCATGGATACCGAATGCGGAAACCATGGCATTCCAACTAATAGAATCATGATTTACCATTTCAACGAACTTCATAAAAGAATCCCCCATGCTTCCGCATTTAGCATACATAGAAATTATTGAATTACCTACGTCAATATCCTTCTCGAATCCTGACTTGATAACAAATGCATGTAAGATCATTCCTCTGATTAAAGATGCCTCGTCAGCAGAAGAACTAAGAAGCCTGATGCAGGTTATCCAGTCAGGTTGTCTCTCATTCAGTCTCATCCAGTTAAATAAAGTAATAGGATCTTCCTCCTCCTCCTGTCCTTCACTCTGACAATGCTCAACAATAATTGCATTGCATAAAGCAACATTGCGACTGTCAGCATCATGGAAAATCTGTTTAGCAGCCTTAACATTTCCACATTTGGCATAAGCATCAACCAAAGCAGTGACCACAAAAACATCAGACAGGTAGCTAAGCTTCAGTAACATTCCATGAATTTGATTCACCAGCATCACGACTTTAGAGTGTGCACAAGCATCAAGAACAGTGGCAAAGCAGCTAGAATCAAAGACCAATTCTGATCCAAGAAGTTTTGATACATAACCAATTGCCTTCTTATGATGCCCATTTTTCACATGACCAGATAAAATTGCAGTCCAGGAAACCACATTTGGCTCTTCTATTTCACGAAACATCCTCTCTGCATCCTCCAGCAATTCATGTTTCCCATACATTGTAATAAGAGCATTCCCCACTGACAGCTCAAATGCAGCTCCACATTTAACAGCAAGTCCATGCAACTGTCTCCCCAAATCCGCTCCTTCATTGCAAGCACTGATCATGTTAGTAAATGTGAAGTCATCAGGCTCCAATCCGTGTTCTCTCAAGTCACAGAAAAGACCAAGGGCTTTATGCTCATCTCCCATCTTTCCATATTCAGAAATCATCAAATTCATACACCGGATGTCAACGTCATTCACACTCTCAAGCACCGCCTCTGCATCATCTAATCGTCCGTATCTCAGATAAACCGATGCTAAGGAAGTACCCACGACAGTGTTCTTCTCTTGACCCGTCTTAAAGCAAAGTCCATGCACTTGCAGGCCGATAATGCAGTCCTCCGGGCCGCGACATGCCTGCAGAACAGCAGAACAAGTGTGCCCGTTAAACTTCTCCCCCAACCGATGCATCCGCCTCGAAGCTCCCATCACCGAACTAAAGTCCTCGGCTTGAGCGTAACCATTAATCAGAGAGGTCCACGTGATTGTGTTCCTGATGGGCATTTCGTCGAACAGCAATTGTGCATCGCCCAACCTCCCGAACTTGGAGTACATATTAACCAGGTTGTTTCCCGGAAAAACATCAAATTGCAAACCCGACTTCACCAGAAAGCCATGAATGGCAAGACCGAGGTGGACGTCCTTACACACAATGGATTGTTGTAGAAGACGAGGCCAGTCGTCAAGAAGGGATGGGCTTCCCCGCGGGGGTGAGGAGATCGTCGATGGGTCATGTGGGTTCCGCAAGGTTAAGGCTATGGGTTTTGGCGAAGACGGAGGAGAGTAGGAAGGGAGGAAGAAGGGCGAAGGGTGGAAGGAAAGGACGGACATGGATCCGAAGCAGGAAGTGAACTCTGTTTCCGGAAATGCGCACGGTGTCCGCTCTTCGGAAACGATGGGTCGAGACGCACCTTTTGATTTCCACTTATATTAATTTTTATTACGGGGTGTTTGGTTGCACGATAATGAATTTTTTTTTTAATTTTTAAAAATTCTAAGAAAACTTGTTAAAAGAGGTGTTTAATAACCATGATAATTTTATGTTTTAAAAGTGATTTTCTTCGTAAACAAAAAAAGAGGGTCTTACCTCTTTCTTTTTTCTTGTCGTCCCCACTTTGTTTGGTCATGTGTAGTAGTTACTCTTTTTTGTAATCACATCCCTCCAAACATGATAATTTTATGTCATGAGTTGGTTTACTTTTTATTTTAATACAATTTTTTATCATGAAAGTGTACAAAAATTATCATGCAACCAAACACCCCATTAATGTCTGAGTTTCAGATTAGAGAATACAGTGTTTGGGAGCAAAGAAAGTTAAAACTCATGATGTAAAATTATCATGTTGGGAGAAATATGATAACAAAAAAAAGAGTAACTATCATTCGTGACTAGATATAAACCACACATTTAATAAGATATAGGGTTTATATCTAGGTAGGAATAGATCCAAATTGCAGTGATGATGCCGGACGTGGTGGCGCAGAGTAGATAGCGTTTGCCGAAGGCAAAGGCATTTTGGGGGGCTCGTGTGGTCAGTTAAAAAGAAATATATTATTTGCGATGGCTCCAAAGCCACCACCAAAGGTACACTTATATATATAATTGGCAATGATCTAAGCCTCACATATTGGCGATAGACTACATCAAGCCGTCACCATAAATGTTTAGAAATGCGGTGAACACTTATGGGATGTTTGGTTGCATGATAATGAGCATTTTTATTTTAATTTTTAAAAATTACAGTAAAAGTTTATTTTAAAAGTGTTTGGCATGTGTTACAATTTTTTATCTTAAAAATTTTTTCACCCTCCATGAGATGGAGAAAAAAAGAGGTATTGAGTATTTTTTTTCAAAAGGGCACAACCAAAGCACATGGTCCACAAGCCTAACCCATGTGCTACATAAGTGACTTTTCATTTATGCACCAAACACCTTACCGTCATTTCTAAAAATGATAATATTTTTGCCAAATATTATATTTTTATAGTTTTTAACTTTGAAATTTGTCAAGTTTCAATGTGTGATATCATTTTTTATCATGAAACCATATAAAAAATAAAATGCAACCAAACACCACATAAACAAAGTGGGGGACCACAAGAAAAAAGAAAGAGGTGAGACTCTTTTTTTTGTTTAAGAAAAAAATCACTTTTAGAACATAAAATTGTCAAGTTTGCCGAACACCTCTTTTAACAAGTTTTCTTACAATTTTTAAAAATTAAAATAAAAACCTCTATTATCATACAACCAAACACTCCATAAACACGGTTGTAACATTATTTGTACCTAAAATTAAAATTTAAAACATATTCGATCACATGTAGGTGTCAAATGTTTATGGGGTGTTTGGTTGCATGATAATGAGCATTTTTATTTTAATTTTTAAAAATTGTAGTAAAAGTATATTTTAAAAGTGTTTGGCATGTGCTATAATTTTTTATCTTAAAATTTTTTTCACCCTCCTCCACGTGATAGAGAAAAAAAGCGATATTAACCATTTCTTTTTTCAAAAGCACACACCCACGGCATATGGTGGACAAGCCTAACCCCATGTGCTACATAAGTGACTTTTCATTTATACACCAAACACCTTACCATCATTTTTAAAAATGATAATGTTTTTGCCAAATATTATATTTTTATAGTTTTTAATTTTAAAATTTGTCAAGTTTCAATGTGTGATATCATTTTTTAACATTAAATCAAATAAAAAAATAAAATGCAACCAAACACCCCTTAGTTTAACCAGAAAAATCAATCTAAATTAGTGATTTGATTTGATTTAGTTTCCAACACTCTTCGAGTCAGACCAAAATGATGAATGTGAACAGTAGATTGAATAAATTAAATTTGATTAAATATTCAATTTAATTTAAATACATGTACGATGTCTATATAAATACATGTTTAACAAAATTAAGTCGACATGAACCGTTTTTAAGATAAAACTATTGAAATGTACAAGAACACACAAATTTAATAAAAGATGATTTGATAAACAAATCTAATGAAATTATACGTCAACATATGTATATCATGATGAATATAACTACAATAAGACCAAATCAAACTCAAGTAATTTAAATTGATTTGAAAGGTAGTTTTATTTAGTTTAGTTTGCAAAAAAAATGTTGAAAGGTAATCAAACCAAATCATAAACACTCTTGCGATCAAATATTCAACTCCTTCGAATGTTTTCTCTAATGGGGTGTTTGGTTGCATGATAATAGAGGTTTTTATTTTAATTTTTAAAAATTGTAAGAAAGCTTGTTAAAAGTGGTGTTTGACAACTATGATAATTTTATATTTTGAAAATGATTTTCTTCTTAAACAAAAAAAAGGATTTCACCTCTTTCTTTTTTCTTGTGGTCCCACACTTTGTTTGGTCATGTATGGTAGTTACTCTTTTTTGTTATCACATTCCTCCAAACATGATAATTTTATGTTATGAGTTGGTTCACTTTTTATTTTAATATAATTTTTATCTTAAAAGTGTACAAAAAATTATCATGCAACCAAACACCCTGTAAAGAATAATGCGGTGTTTGGCTGCATTATAATTTTTTGTACACTTTCATGATACAAATTTGTATTAAAATAAAAAGTGAACCAACTCATGACATAAAATTATCATGTTTGGAGGGATGTGATTACAAAAAGAGTAACTACCACACATGACCAAACAAAGTGGGGGACCACAAGAAAAAAGAAAGAGGTGAGACCCTCTTTTTTTGTTTAAGAAGAAAATCACTTTTAAAACATAAAATTGTCATGGTTACCAAACATCTTTTTTAACAAGTTTTCTTACAATTTTTAAAAATTAAAACAAAAATCTTCATTATCATGCAACCAAACACCCCATAAGAAGCTAAAAATGTATAAAAGATTGTTCAGTTAAGATATTAAATTTAAAAGGTTATTCATCTAATATTATCGTTACACACATCAATACCAAAAATAACATTGATAGTGCAGTTTGGCCATGAATCTATATATATATGTATGCCCCAGACTGTCATATCATGCATTTTAACCGAAGAACACGAGAAGTAATGTCATGTTTGGTTAGAGTTTCATTTTTGATGCTATATCAATATTGATATTAATATTTTCAAATGTTGGAATACCAATATCAAAATTAATACAAGTTGACATTTGTATCACATAATATGTTTTGTTTGCACTACCAATTTTAAAATTGATATAATTAACCAAGTACTTCTTAATAGTTCTTATCACTATCAATTTTAAAATTGATAGTGATAGATGTATCTAATAATGTTACGAAAAATAGTGTAAGATAACTTGATTGGAAATAAATAAATGTCATTATTTAAGACCTTAATTAAATTTCAAAGATAGAGGTCTCATGTGATTATTCAAGGAAATCATAGAAATCAAATAATTTAAATAGAGAACTCAAAAGATAAAAGTTATAAAAACAACATTTCTAATTCTTTTGACCGGGTGATGGAGGAGGCGGTGGGGGTGGGGGAAGACGTTTTGAGAGTGTTTAAAAAAAAACTTTACGAGTGTTACATATTTGATTGTACGATATACATTATTAAGTATTGTATCCTGACAATAGATGTTATTTAATTAATTCTTAGGAATATTATGTATTATACAAAATACGATGCATCAAATATTTTCGCAGTATACACCGAAATAAGTAAATTCAGTATGTATTAATATTACATACTATGATGTAAAATAAAAGGGGTTTTAATTTTTTTGGTTCTATTTTTTATCTTGATTTATTTTTTAATCCTATCGTAAGTGATACTTACGTTTTTATCCCAAAAATTTCTCTGCCTTTTCTTTTGATCTTATCCGTCACAAATTTATCCATATTTCAATTTTACCCATCCTTTGACTGTGATACGGATAGAAATATTTTTAAAGTTGATTTCCTGAAGTCACCGGATAGTGGATACCGAACTGATTTTCATTCATGATATATTCTATGTTAAAATAAAAGTATTATAACATAATGTATATGCATCATATTATATATTATAAATATTAAATATTAGGCAAGTGGTGGGTGGTAGGGTCCCTCAAGTAGGAAATAACAGACATCTCAAGTCGGTATACCATCTTAGGCAAGCGGTGGGTGGTAGGGTTCCTCAAGTAGATCCAATATTAGGACATGTGGATCTCATTCTTAGAGAGATCAACTTCCTTGCACATCTCAACCAAGTGATTCTCCGCCTACATAGGTGGATCTCATTCATTTGTTGGAGATATATTTTGTAAATATTTAATTTAATTATTATTTGTTATTGAGTATGATTTATTTTTATTTTAATACTTTTAATTAGTTTGAATAGGCACAAAAGGAAGGATATTATCCTATCTATCTAAAGGTATTCCGAATGACCTAGATGCATGAAGAGGTAGATAGATCCATTGTTTGGAGTGATAAAGAAAGTTGTCAAATGATAGTAAATCCCTAAATTACCTAACCTAATATTATCATTAATTTCAAATAAATCTTAATACAATTTCTAGTTTTATGATAATATGTAGCTATTGATGAATGCCCAATTGTTAGAGGAATCGGATGTTATGATATTTCAACAATCGTTCACTATTGAGGAGGAGTTTACCATTGTCTTCAACGGAGATAGGCTATGACATATCTGATATGAGGGAAGAAACATACTTGAAACACATGATATAGTGTAAGCGGTCTAGGTGCCAGTACATCTATGAATCCGTTAGTCTGGGAGTAGATGAACAAAGTGGAGAAGCAATCCACTGAGTTGGAGAGACAAAACATAGTAAAGGATTTTCTCCATCAACAAATGTCCAACCAACAAAAGGATTTTACAAAGACAATCGAACAACTAACAAAACAAATATTAGCCAAGATTGATCAAAGATTCCTGCACCCAACGATCCATCCACTTCGAGACCAATTCTGATACATAGAGAGGAGGATAATGGAGAGGAAAACATTGACATCGATGAGGATGAGGAGGAAGATGAGGTATCATTTGGAGAGGAAGATTAATATATGTTTGTATCTTTATTTTTTGAACAAAAGTATTATTTTTTCTATCCATGTGTCTTGTACATCGATCATAGACTTTTTGTACTTTTCATTCACCAATCGATCATAGACTTTTTGTACTATCCATGACATTTTCCAAACATACATGTGATGACTGACCAAATCAACTGACTAACCCAACAATCATATTAATTAGTAATTTTTCAAAGAGATCACCAATTCTCGACCTACTCCCAACAAAACAAGTTTAACTTCGAAGTTCTTTCAACTCAACCTCTGAAAAATGGTTAACCGGTGTTGTTGGTAGTCCACTGATTTAATCTCTTAACTTATTCACAAATCGGGATGTTACAATTTACACTCCTTAAAGACTTGATTCCCTCATCAAGATCACACACATCACATATCACATACCGTTTTCCAAGCATACGTGTGACGGCCGACTAAATCTACTGACTAACCCAACAATTGTGCTAATTAATAACCTTCCCGAGAGATCATTGATTGTTGGCCTACTCCCAACAAAACACACTTAACTTCGAAGTTCTTTCAACTCAACATCTAAAAAATAGTTAATCGGTGTTATTGGTAATCCACTTGTTTAATCTTTTAACATATTCACAAACCAAGGTGTTACAACCTACCCTCCTTAAATACTTGTTGCCCTCATCAAGACCACACACATCACATTTCACGTACCCAAGTGAGGCACACCATACCTTCCAGTTGGGTTTTGCTCGGATGTCATATGTAACGACCAACTAAATCAGTTGATTAGCCCAACGACTATGCTAATTAATAGTCTTCCTAAGAGGTCACTCATCCTCGACCTACTCTCAACAGGGCACACTTAACTTTGGAGTTCTTTCAACTCAACATTCAAAAATAGTTAATTAATGTTATTGGTAGTCAATTGATTTAATCTCTTGACATATTTACAAACTGGAGTGTTATAATTCGCATTGCAAGAGCGCTTTAATAGGCTTTAAAGAGGTGGTCTCCACAACTTTTATTTTTATTTTGTTTCAAACATGTTTTGTAAGAGTTTTTTTGTAATTTTTAACTTAGGTTCTTTTAGACGGAGGTACTTAGGTTTAAATTTGTGAGATTTTAAATGCTTTAAAATTTTTAAATTTTATAGGATGTATTTAAAATATAAATAATTTTGAGTATTGATATGCAAAATTATTATAATAAAATATACACTAATTTTAAAAACTCATAAAAAACAAAAAATTCAGCCATAAAATATAAAATATCTTCTAAAAAATTTTATATTAAATAATCTAAAAATATTTTTCAGTCCATCAAATAATTGAAAATATGTTCAATAATCATTTTCAGGTCTGTCAAATAAGAGGCGTGCGTATTAAAACATTTTCATTGTTTTCCTTTTTTCACTCAACTTACATTCTAATTCAAAATTTGATGAAAATTAATTGTTTTCAATTCAGATTTAGTGTATGTTAAACTTATTCTTTACGATTTTGATCCATTTCAGACTTTGATATGGAAATTGGAACTCATGTGATTCTCCTATCTCTCTTGTTGGTACATGGTTTTAACCTTATAAACTCTTATTTTTTTCATTGAACGTAATACTTTTATATTTTTAGTTAGTCTAAAATATATTTTAATATTTAATTTATAATAAAAGTGTGCGGGTATCTAAACCAAACATTTCATTATAAGGTAGTAATCCAAGTTTATCGTAGTACCACATGAGGGGACGGACGGAACATAATTGTCACATGTCCAATATTTCTAGAGGTGGAAACTAGAAGAAAAAAAATATCTAAAGCATATCTATCAAGATTCAAGATTACGAAAAATCCCTTGTTTGGGGTAAGGAAGTAGGTAGAACTGTAGAAGCCATATGTCATATCCTTATTAACGCACACATCGCTCGAGAATCCAAGAAGGCAGTGACCATCTGACCTCCTAGAAATTTCATCCTTGCAAGATCATCTCCCATTTTCTCCGGTAGGATGCTTCTGTTCTTAAAATTAATTGCAACCTTGTTCACTAGATACTCCCTCATCCCCCACAAATCATCTCCTGTTCCAGCATAAGCAGATGCCCCAAATACACTATCTTGCAGCAACATGTACAGATATGCATATATGAGAGAAGGATACAACAAGAACAAGATATATATAACGAGAGGCAGCCTCCATATCTATAGCTCCGAAGATGATGACCCGCAGGTCAATTAGGACTGTCTATGCTGGCTAGAACCTGCTGCTGTTGATCATGGACATCCAGGCGCAGTAAGCGCAGACCAGCTTCTGGGATATGTAGACGTAGATGGCGAAGGACAGGCTCATCAGCATCGCGTCCTTCCAGTCGCCCTTCCGCTTCGGGCTCAGGCTCTCCCTCAACCCTCTTCCGGCCTTCTCCGCCGCCGCGGCGTCGACCCCGAACAGGGCCCTCCACCCCTTCTTCTCCCCGGCCGCGCTGTTCCTCTCCGGGTCTGGGGTCCCGGAAGATTGCCACTCGCTGCGGCAGGACAGGGCGAGCCGCGCCCCCGTCGGCCTGCGGGGCCTGCGGCAGGGGTACCCGAGGAGGGGGAGACCGAGAGGGATGGCGGCGGCGGCCATGGCGGCGCTTGGGTTGGCCGAGGAGGGCGGACGGGAAAGTATCCGTAGGTCTATCTTCTTCAGCGCCATCTTCTTCTTATCTCAGGTGCGGTTGGTGGGATATTTTGGAACGCCGGAAGGTGGCGAGCTCCGTAACACAGAAGCAACGTAGCTAGTCGCGAGTTCGAATCACCTCAGTTAAGTGGAGAGAGTTACTTTCATTTTAATAAAAAAAAGATCACGATACCGGTCAATTAAATGATGGATAGTGAATTAGTAAGATGTCGATAGCAATTCAACTCCGTCGATAGTAGATTAATAAGTCAGTAAGATGTTCAACTCTTTTCAATAGCAATTCACCAAACTTGTTATTTGAACTGACACTTAAATGGTTTGGGATCGTGGCCGATTTTCATTGAAAATTGAAGGTACTCTCTCCACCAGAGACCTGAGGTGATATAAACTCTTGAGGTCTCTGTGCTTGAAGGTGGAAGGAGAGAGAATCCACAATTTTTTTAAAGATAACTAAATTTTGGAGTTCTTTGCAACACAATGTCTAAAAACATGATTAACGAGTATTTTTAGTTCATGAATATAATCTCTTATGGGGTGTTTGGTTGCATGATAATTTTTTGTACATTTTCATGATAAAAAATTGCATTAAAATAAAAAGTGAACCAACTCATGACATAAAATTATCATGTTTGGAGGGATGTGATTACAAAAAAGAGTAACTACCATACTTGACCAAACAAAGTGGGGGACCACAAGAAAAAAAGAGAGAGGTGAGACTCTCTTTTTTTGTTTAAGAAGAAAATCACTTTTAAAACATAAAATTGTCATGGTTACCAAACACCTCTTTTAACAAGTTTTCTTACAATTTTTAAAAATTAAAACAAAAACCTTCATTATCATGCAACCAAACACTCCATTAACGCATTATTAGATCGCAGTCTCCTCTACCTTTAGTGAAAATTTGATTAAATTTCGTATACCTAGAGAGATCAGAGTGGAAATCTTTTAGTTGAGTCAGTCTGAAACTATATGCCAAGGATTGCACTAGTTGTCCGTTAGTTTGTGATAGTTTAAATATAGTTTTTATGAATTTCTTTGCATTAGGGTTTGTTTGTGTGTGATATTATCTTATTTTCGTAATTTCATTGGTTTAGGGTTCATGTGAGCATGATTTGAATGTGACTTGACATTGTTTATAAATGTTTAGTTGGTTAAAATTTGTTTAAATGCTAACTTTGTTTAAATATATTTATTTAGTGTCTAGCACTCTTTATCTATTAGATTTTTTAAAATAGGACTAAAAGTTTTTTTTTTGGGTTTACGATTGAAGAATTATAACCTCAAAGATTTTATTTTAGGGTCTAATCAAAATTTTTATGCCTGCCATTAGATTTTTACATATGAATCTTTATAATTATTTATATTTATAAATATATCCTAAATAACATATAAATACAGTAACTTATGGAAAACGTATGCTAGTGTTTATAGATTAAAAAAAGTGTAGGAGAGAGAAGAAAAAATATCATTAAAGAATATATGGTCTTTCAGACCAAGCTAAATCGATAAACCAATTAAATTGATTAAGTTTGATTTCTAAAGCATTTCAAATCAAACCAAACTGATAAACCGATAAACAGGATCAGTTTGATTTCTAATCCCCTTTCAAACCAACTAAACCAGTAACCAAAGAAATTAATTTGGCTTGATTTTTAAGGCTTTTAAAATCAAAACAAACAAGTAAATCAATATTTAGATTTCTAGTGTCATTTAAAACAAGCGAAACCAATAATTTCTAAGGTCTTTCAAAACAAGCCAACTCGGTAATTCCTAAGGCCTTTTAAACCAAGCCAACTGGCAAACCAAATAAACCGATTAACTTTTATTTTTTTAAAACCAACCAAATTGGTAAACGAAATAACCTGATAAACTGAATAAACAATTTTTTTATTTTTAAGACATTTCAAACTAAATCAAACGGGTAAACCAAATAAACTATTTTGATTTGATTTTCAAAGCCTTTCAATACAAACCAAACTAGTAAATGAAATAAATTGATTTGGTTTCATTTCTAAGGCCTTTCAAATCAAACCAAACTAAACCAATAAATAAAATAAACCAGCTTGATTTGATTTCTAAGGTCTTTTAAATCAAGACAAATCAATAAATAAACTAAATTGTTAAAACGGTGTGGTTTCTAAGCCCTTTTAAACCAAACCAAACAAGTGAACAAAATAAATTGGTTTGGTTTGGTTTGGAATGACACCCAAACCAGACCAGTAAATGGAATCAACCCCAAACCAAGTTGGTAAATTGAATAAACATATTTTTTGATCATATTTCTTTTCTTCTTCTTTTCAAGAAGTTTCGAATGAGATCCTAGTTCGAAATTTGCTTCTTCTAAAGAAGGTTCGGCTAGAATTATTAACATTATGCATTTCATAATTAATTTTTGCATAGAATTGTTGCATTTTGCATATATTTTTGTCTATAATTTTAAAAAACATAAGGCTAGATGACTAGCTTAGACAAGTCCTTAATAGATATCCCCAATGTATTATATCCTAGATATTTTGAAGGAATAGAAGAATTCTTAAACTATGCTTTTTATGAATGATGGACTTGAATTAAATATGGTCAAGAAAATAATTTAGTGTGATGTCACTGTAAATAATGTTGTAACACTTTTATTTTAAAATGACATGTTGTAAAAGAGCATTTAATAGTAGATGGCATATGGCCAAACTATCGAATATGGATTAATTATGGTGAAGTAGAAGTTAAATTAATTAACAAAGATGATGTACAATTAAATGAACCACAAGATAATAGTGGACACGACAAAGTAATGGAAATGCTCCAAAATATGCAACATAATCAAGAAATAATTAGACATATTGAGGACAAACCAAATAAGAAGCATAAAAATATTTTAAGTTACTAAAAAATATAGAAACACCTTTATTCGAAGGTTGTAAAGATGTTTCTAAATTAAATTTTATTTTAAAGTTGGTTCAATTAAAGTCAATAAATAGTCTCATAGGAAATATATAAATATCATATTATCCTTATTTAAAGATGTAGTACCTAATGATGGAAGTGTTCTTGACATTTGGTATGAAATTAAATAAATTGTTAAAGACTTAAAACTTATTTATCAAAAAATAGATGCATGTAAGAATGATTGTATTTTCTTTTAAAAAGAGAATGTATATAATTTTACATGTCTACATGTGAGACTCTAAGATATACAGATGATCATAAATATAATAGTAAAAAAGTGACAAAAATATTACATTATTTTTTATTAAGAGATATGTTGCATCATTTGTTTATATCGACGATGACTGCTAAGTGGATGACATGACATAGCGAGCTACATTCTTCTCAATCGAATAGTGAGATGTGTCATCATACCAATTCCTCCTCTTAAAGAAGAGATAATGAACTATACTTCAATTTCACATTGGAGAAAAACAACATTCAATTTGGGTCAGCCGCAGATGGCTTTAACCCCCTTTTGAAGCATCCATAAATGCTGATATCTTAAGACATATGAGAAAGATGTAGAGAAAGCAAATACACTATTTTAAAGAAGAAGGTAATAACACATATTTAGTATTGTCTATTAAAACTAATACAATTTGAGTGTCTAGCATTGTAAAGGACTATCACTAGAGGAGACCTTCAAGGTTGTGCCTCCACAATGTGATATTAACCAGTGGCATCTTATGTATATGACATATGGGCTAGAGATGATAGTAAGGTAAAAAAAATCATTTTAATTCTTTTTGTTTGAGCATTTGATTTTATCAATTATTAAAGTCTTATAAATTTATTTTCAAGCAATGAGTCAAAGAAATAAAAGTAATAGAACTAAGTGGTCAATGTCTTATAAAAGAGAAAAGATAAATATTCATTTGTTGGATGAAGATTCTATAAGTATTTGATTTAATTGTAATTTCTTCTTCATTAGACTTTCAATGTAATTTAATGATCTTACCTGCTTTGAATATGTATAAAAGGAAGCATGCTACCCTACACATCCAGAGATATTGCATATGATGATATGTATGAACAGGTTGATGGATCGCTCATCTACACTAATGATGAAAGTCGTCAAATGATGGTAAATATCTTATTCATTTGTCTAAACATGATATTTCATTACAATTAAATCTTAATATCAATTTTTTAGGATAAGTAACAATTGAGGAATTTTTCACAATCAGAGGAATTGGATGCTAGGATATGTAAGCATTTGTTAACTCCTGAAGAGGCATTTGTCATCATCTTCATTTGAGATAGGTCGGATGGATCCAATGTTGGGGGTAATGACAAACTCACAACACCTGATACGGTGCAAGTAGTGGTGGTGCCAGTATCTCCATGAATCCAATAGTCTAAGAGTTGATGGACAAAGTGAAGAAGTAATCTACAGAGATTGAGAAGTAAAATAGTCAAATCGAGAAGTAAAATACTGTGATTAATTCTCTCTAGCAACAGATATCGAACCAACAAAAGTGTTTTACAAAGACAATCGAATGACTAATACAACAATTGTTAGCTAGGAATGATCAAAGGCTCCCCCTAGAAGTTGATCAATTTAGCTTAATGCTACCTACAAGATAAAGGGATGATGATGGAGAGGATGAGGTTGATGAGAACTAGGAGGATGAGGCATCCATTGAACAAGATAATTGATAGACACTGTTGTATCTTTTTTTTGGACATGACACTTATCTTAAGTATATGTGATATGATGTGTCCGCAATGTGAATGTACTTTGTGGTTTTTGGATGTTTGGTATAGTTTATTTTAGTTTAGTGTTTGCATAATTGTAGTTTGCTATATTTGATATAACTTGCGTTTTGCGATCGGTGTTTTTGTGTATGAAAGTGTACCGTTTACAATTTGTTGCTTGTGTGTGGATGAAATGTTTTAGTTTGTGGTGAATGAAATTTTAGATGAAAATGTATTTTGATTTGTGGCATGAGTATTGTGGATGAGAATAGGTATGCAATTCTACAATTTTGCACCTTGTGAGATATGAATAAAAGTATACATGTGGCCCTCATTCCCATTGTTGTTTACGAGGGTGAACGGCTATATGCGATCTGGTTTAAAATTTTTGTTTTATAAAATTCATTAAACTGAATTAGGTGTTAAAATTAATTAACTTCGGTTCAATTTAAAATTAAAAAATAGTTAAATATTTAGCACAATTATTTATATATACTCATTTTAAATCATAAAAAATTAAAATAAATATTTTTCAAACAAAAATTGTATGATTTTTTAATAACAATATAGTAATATTTTTATAAAAAATTAACCAAATCAATTTAATCCAACCCAAGCCGCCGGTTTAAATGCACTCCTCAAGCGTCGTCAAGGACGCCATTCCACCAGATTAACCCAAGTCGTACAAGCTAGTTCAAAGATGCATACGGTGATTAACGGTCCTGCAGCTGGTAGGTTACTGCAACTCCTACAGCCCAAAGCTGACTATATATACGGGAGCGCGCGCCAGATATATTGGTGACTGACAAAGGGAGAACTCCCGCCGGAGTTCATGCGAGAAGATCACGGCCCCCTCCCGCCTGCGGAAATTATTTTCTCCGAACGTCTGAGGTGATCCGTTCCCTGTATATATATATACATATGATATAAGGGTGAATATATATGCCCATGATCATCTCCCCTTGCAGACGTGCTGTCTTACTCCGGTCGGTAGATCTAAGAACAGAGATAATTCGAGGTTATACATACATATATCTCGATCAGATCATCAGTTTCTAGGGGTAACACGTACGTACGTTTCTTCGTACCTTCTTCCTTCGTCAGAACCTGTGGATGTGCAGGCCGAGCATCTCGTGCTCGTTCCTTGCGCCGGGACTCCACGCCTCCGCGCCGGCAGGCAGCCTGCCGGCCCCGACGGCGTCTCGTCCGTGCACGTCGGCGCCGCCGCCGACGGCTTGGGCGTCCGCGCCGCGGTCTCTGGTGGCGGTGATCTTTGAGGCGCGCCCGGCCCCGCCGCGTCGGGATTGGCCCGCGGAGCCATGCACGTCGAGCGAGGCGGAGGCCGGGTCCTTCCTCATATGCGCCTTGTCCGGCTCCCCCGCCTTTGCTGTTCTCCGACCGGCTGATCGGATGACCGCCGCGGCTTGGGAAAGCATGGCGTATGTCTGGAAGACACCGGCATGCAGAGAGAGAGAGAGGGGGGGCCGGGGGTGGGTGGGGGAGGTGAAATGGGAAGGGGGCGTCTCTTTCATTCATCATCTTCTTGGATAAGGTGCTCGGTCTGCACCACAGCTGCTGCAGCATGGCGCGGCTCCCTTTGTGCCCCACCTCATCCATGTCGTGACGGTGAGAAAATTAGTGGGAGCTCCAGAAAAATATAAGTATCGAAAGTATGTATACGACCCTGACTGGAATACATTTTCACGCGTATTAAACCATCTTTAATCAGTCCTAGTTTCTTGTTCTTGAGAAAAATAAGTTAGAGTTTTGAAAAGTTCCCCAAAATCTCAAGGACAGGATAAATTTTCATATGTATGTATGAGACCACCTAAATAAGTCATAATTCTGTATTCCTGGAATTAAACAACAAGCTTAAGTTTTGGATATATCTCCGAATTATGTCTCCATAAATTTTTACATGTATTACAAAACTTTTAATTGGTCACATTATCTTATTGTAGAAGAGAATAAACTAAAGTTTTGGAAATATCCCCAAAATTTTAACAGGTTGTTTGATATCCGAATAGAAATGGTTAATATATATAATATATTATATACTACGATAAGAAGTGTTATTCAGTATGACCTATCGGGGACGGCCACAAAATGTTGTCCCTAATTCAGATACACACATCTGAATCTAGGTGTTCACCGCATTTCTAAACATTTATGGTGACGGCTTGATGTAGTCTGTCGCCAATATGTGAGGCTTAGATCATTGCCAATTATATATATAAGTGTACCTTTGGTGGTGGCTTTGGAGCCCTCGCAAATAATATATTTCTTTTTAACCGACCACACGAGCCCCCCAAAATGCCTTTGCCTTCGGCAAACGCTATCTACTCTGCGCCACCACGTCCGGCATCATCATTGCAATTTGGATCTATTCCTACCTCGATATAAACCCTATATCTTATTAAATGTGTGGTTTATATCTTATGGGGGTGTTTGGTTGCATTTTAATTTTTAAAAAGGTTTCATGATAAAAAATTAAAATATAATGCCAAACAAGATAATTTTTAAAAGTGAAAACGTGACAATGAATGTGTTTGGCAAAAACATTTTAATTTTTAAAAATGATAATGAGGTGTTTGGTAGCATTTTAAATTCAATTTTCATCAACTTCATAAACATCAAAAAACAAACATTTCATGCCATACAAATTTAGAAATTCAGAAGATCAAAGAAATGACAAAATATTCATGTCATACAAGAATTCAATCAACTAAAAATATATAATTACAATCTACGACGTCTAACATAATCTTCCCACATTTCTTTTGCTATATTATCTCGAAGAAGCTTTCCAATACGCCTTTGCTCATTTGTGCTTGAATTGCTTCTAACATTATCTTCATTCCTGATTCTTTCTTGTCTTCTTTGTTCTATATCTCCATCAATTGCAATCCCTTGCTCATTCTCAATATCAATCCACAATGTGTCTTTTCCACCTGTAAAATCTCTGATAAAATTATGTAGCATGCAAGCAGCAACAACTAATTTTGGTTGTACATCTAATGGATATTGCAAGGGACTTTGAAAAATTCTGAAGCGCTCTTTTAGAACACCAAACATTCGCTCAATAACATTTCTAAGTGATGAATGACGTAAATTGAATAATTCTTTATAATCTTGTGGAGCAATATGGTTTGGCCCAAATTCTTTAAGATGATACCGTACTCCACGATAAGGAGCCAAAAATTGATTTGTATTTGCATAGCCAGCATCCACAAGATAATATTTTCCTAGCATAAATAAATAAATATTAATGCATGAAACAAAAATTAATAAACAATGATAGTGTAAAAAAATTTATACCTTCTGGGACATAAAATCCTTCGTGTAATACATTCATCAAAATAATAGAATCAGGTGCAGATCCTTCCCAACCGGCATTTACATAAAGAAATTTCATATCAAAAGAGCATACAGCCATGATATTTTGAGATAAATTGCCTTTCCGATTTCTATAACGAGGTTTGTCTTCATTAGGCACTTCCACATTTATATGAGATCCATCTATAGCTCCAATACAATCCTAAAATATTAAAAATTATGTTAACAGTAGAATAAATAAAACTTAACTACAAATTAACAAGATATCACTTTTACCTTGAAAAATCGAAAATAGCGTCGATGAACAATGTAACTTGGAGTTTCCGGAGGAGGTAAACATATATAACGAGGTGCCATTGTAGTAAATGCATCAAGAACTTTGTTAAAATATCGACTGATTGTTTCTCCTGAATGTTGAAATCTACCTTGCACAATTCGATTAGAAGCTCCTGTGCCGATAATATATAAGCATGTGATAACAATCTCCTCAACATAAACATTCATACTTTCTTTAAGTAAATTTGCTTCTCTTAGATGATTGCATAACTCTTTAAAAATATTTTGATCCATTCGACAATATTGTCGAAAAACAACTGGAGAACCATTTATCAACTCTTTGATGAATTCTTTTCCTGTGAGAACTGAATTTCTGATCCGTCCTTATGGAATCTCAAATCTTCTTTCCACATATGATTCGACCAAATTTAAGGTTGAATTATATAATACACTTCTACGTGTAATGCAATATTCTTCTTCATGATCTAATTTTTCAAAATCATCGTGATCAAATGACTCGTTGTCCATGCTATCTAAAACACAATGTCATCAATACAAGACATAGAGTAACATAGAGTTTACAAAATCATTTAAGAAAAACAAGTCCATTAAAAAAAAGACAGAGTAACATAAAGTTTAAAATGTACCAACATAAGTAACCAACGACATAGAGTTTACAACATCATTTAAGAAAAACAAGTCCATTAAAAAAAGTTACAAGTACTATAATACTATTTTCCTAATTCTAACTAAATCCACTCAAGTCATGTCTCCTCATCCATCTTTAAAAATGTTGCAAATGCTGATCCATTCCTAATAATATTGCTAACTTTTGCTTTTTCAGCAGCAGATAATTGTGGCATCATCATAATAATTTCCATAGCTTCTTGTATCATAGCAATACTAGCTGGAACAGGCATTTTCTTATATTCCTCTCTAGCAGCATGGATGGCCTCAGCAATACTAGTCTCATCAGTTGTCCTACTCTTCTTGCTCCGTGACTTGCCCTTTTCTTTGCTTGAACTTCTTTTAGGAGCAGGAGGACTAGATGCTGCACTATCTTCTTCATCTGAAATTAATTGCATAGAATGTGGACTAGAATGAAGCTCTTTACTTTTACTTGATGAATCAGGTCGAGAGAGTGTGGTTATTTGTCTTCTTCCATCTGCCTTTGAACCTAAAATAAATAAAAGTGACTAAATAATATATTTAATTCAAATATTTTTAATAAAAAATTTAATATAGCTTACCATCAAAGAGTTCAAACCATTGGTTGTATAGTGGAGCTAGCTTATTTCTCCACTTTTTTGCTTCCCTGTTGTGCTGATCCAAGAAAAAAATGTTGAAAATAGATATCAAATTAGAAAATCAAATAATTACAATGAAATAAAGGATATCACCTTGATATAAGTATCCCAAATATCATCTGTCGTTTCCACCATATTTGTTATTGGATTCCAACCAAACCCACTTTGTTTCAATATGTCCTTAAGAACTCCATACTCTCTCTTCATCACTTGAACTCGTGCTTTAAGTTGATCGATAGAAGTAGTTAACTTAAATTTTATTTGAAATGCATTAAGCATAGATGACCATGCTTCTGGTTTCCATCCATTATCTGCCTTTTTGCCAGCATGTTGTTGCTCAAGTAATAACTCGGTAAAATATTCTTGACGTGATTTATCCCATTGCAGACGACCCGCAGAAAATGACTCAATCTGAGACATCTATATACAATTCTATGTATTAAAAAATAAAATATAAAAATTATAATAAAAAAACAAAGTTAATGAAGTTTTGCATGCATATTCAAACTATACATCTATATCGTACATTCCAGGCAAATAAACACTACAAAAGAAGTGAAAATTGAGAAATCAATCATCCATAGTTAACTGCTGTCTTTTTTTCTCTTTGATCAGTCTTTGTCACTCGTAACAAATAGATTTCAATTATTAAATTGGCCTATTTGGTTATAGCACTGTAAGCAATTTATAAGAGGGACTAGCATCTGAAATTAGGTAACTGTCTCATACAATGGCAGATGTGTAAGACCTGAAGTACCATCAACAAGGACCAAATCCAAAAACCATTTCACATGCATAAGGTGCATTTGAAACAGAGCATGTGTGAAACTTATTAGTGAGCTCATATAGTTCTTTTTCCCTCCATTTTCAAATGCTAACTGCAAAACACGCTTCATACTTCATAGCCATTTAAAAAATCACCTAATTGGTAATTGGTATACAGAACACATGTTTCCTTATGAAACTTCCTCACAGTTGCACAGGGGAAATCAAGTTAGCAAAAGACAATCATGCTACAACAGTAATTCAAATGCAACCAAATCCTCATTTTTACATAGCTGGGGCTTGTTGGCATGGTGACCATGAAACAGTACACTAAAACTCTCCAATGAAGATAAAAAAAGAAATTTTATCCGCAATCAAGAAAATAAAAGATGGCAATATCTAATGCTACCCTTTTCCAGATTCAACTAGCACTTACAGAAACAGGAGGAAACAAAAAGATTTTTCAGAATAATCTAAGATATCATTTATTTTACTACTGGCTGGTTTAATAAGTTTACGACTTTAAATTACATGGTGGCTGATCAAACAAGTTAACCTTCGGTCTCTTCTGCCAAAGATGGCATGGATCAGAATCCAGTACTTGTCACAGCTAAGGGGAGAGGATAAGTGATTGAACTTTACCCAATACTTCGACCCTTAGAAAGACAGGTTGAGAAAGAGCTTCTTATGGTGATTCAACTATGCCGGCATTTCTCTAGTTTGCAAGTTGGTTATCTCTGCTAAAATAGTATGTACCCTGTCTAATGATGGAAGGTGCTTGCCCACGTTGCAACATCAACAAGGAGATGGCTGTGACAAAAGAACGAAGCCCAGGAAATAGAAAACAATTCTATTTCCTCGTCCAAACGGATTGCAGATAATGCTCTTAACTTTTAGAGCATAAATTACGAGACTGAAACACCCGAATGCCTCAATAAAAAAGCATAAACACTTCAGATACATATATGTGCTAATGGGATATTCCATAGGAAATGTGCAATAACATAATTCAGATATGTTGACAGCAAGCTGTATGAACTATGAATTGGGTTGAGACTTGATGAAAACACTTGATAGAAAATGAACCTGATTTGTATAAAGATGGCAACACTTGATAGAAGGCCTTTAGGACGACCTTTAAATGGGTTGACGTTGACCTAAATGCTAAATCTGAGAATCCTAACTATCCACGAGGTTAACTAAAAGGCCCACTCAAGAGCCCATTTGCAATTTGATCTCATTGGAGTTGAAGTTAAAGGAACCCACTGTTCCATTAACCTTCAATCTATGCAATCCACTCTACTCCATATTCTAACACCCCATTAAAATTTGAGCCATAATTTCTCCATAGTTTCTGGATAGATAGGAAGAAGAAAAAAAACAGCATGACATACATACCTAATAAAAGGCCCACTCAAGAGCCCATTTGCAATTTGATCTCATTGGAGTTGAAGTTAAAGGAACCCATTGTTCAATTAACCTTCAATCTATGCAATCCAGTCTACTCCATATTCTAACACCCCGTTAAAATTTGAGCCATAATTCTCCCAATCAGATGCTTCAGCGCCTCTATGTCTTGTTAACTAAATGTACTTATTCACATTTACACATGAATAGCATAAAAGTCAATGATACTTAATATATGTTTTAAAATTCTCTCAGAAATCATTCTCAAACGTCTAATACACTGAACTCGTATAATACAGGAACCCATTTCCTGTCATAGTACTTAACACAACAGTAGCAGCAGAGTCAAAGCATCTACTGATTATTTGAGTTAAGCTGCATGAATCTTGTCCACCATTTTGATATATCTCCAGTTCATCTTAAATGCCAAAATTGCCTTTAAAAATGCGGTTTCAAACACTCATTAGCTACTGATATGAGCATCACTGTGACAATCAGAAGACTGCACAAAGAGACTCTACTATATCACATATAAACCTTGGTATCCAGAATATATAGATAACAACAAAAGGAGAGCTAAACAAAGAGGACGACTCATTTTCCATCAGCTAAAAGAGTCTGCTTTGTCTGTTTTCCCACCCCGCACTCTCTGTTCCACGTTTTCTATGAACCCCTCCCAATCAACACTGTATTGCCCTATTTCTGAGGAGGCGGCCAATACCGAAAAATATGGAAAGTCCTCCACACAGTTCCAAAGAAGGTTGAGAGCAAGCTCTTCCGATAGAATTTCCTTCCAGATTCAATTCGGTGAGTCCAGAAATTGATGTGCTCGAACACAGTTTCATGATGGATGGTGGTGCCAATGCACAATATGACAGATCAAGCTGATGGGCGGCGGACCTCGTAGCTGATGAACTGGTCGGACTTCGCCGCTCCGGGCGTGGACTCGAGCTCGCTGACGGGGACGTGGACCTCTCCGATGTCGCGATCGCCGAGGGCGCGCTCGCAGCGGAGGAGAATGTGCAGCGTGACGCCGCGGAGGTCGGCGGCGCCCCCGGGGGGGAGGAAGAGGCGGAAGGTTGCCGAGGAGGAGGAGAGTGCTGCTGAGAAGCGCCGTGAGGTCGCCGAGGGCTTCGCGAGGGCCGGGAGGTCGCCGAGGGCTTCGCGAGACGCCGTTTCACTTTCAAAAAAAAAGGTGGTCTCGACCACTTTTTATTTTTACGTTGCCCTTTCGATGAAAAAGGTTTTAAAAAAAACGATAAAACGAGCCAAACGGAATTTTCAGAGCACTTTCACTACAATTTTCAAAAAAAAAGGCCATTATCACGTAACCAAACACCCCATTAGTTTTTAAAAAATTTCTTCTTCAAGCATGATATAAATGTAACTTGTATGTTAAATGGATTAGAAAATTTCTTATTTTCTCTTAACACCGTGTCTATTGGATTTGTTTAAATACGTGTTTTGTCTATTATATTTGTTTAAAATTAAGATTACAAATTTGTTGAGTTTAAGAAGTAAGGAATCGATCCATATAATATGGCATAGCGAAAAATCTTGATTTGTCAAATATCTACGTCGTAGTCTCGTTCCGAACCGAACAACGTAATAAAATCAGTATTTGAAATGATTTTGAATATGTTTTCTTATGGGATTCAAATAATTCCTATAGATAAGAGAAGATCGAGCATTCCTATACTCTTCGTGCCGCTCAAGTGTAGTCTTGAAAATATTCACACGAACCGCCTCCTAAGTTGAGTTCTCATTTGCACCAACGTCGACACAACTAGCCCTGAACAAAACTCCACCATCTCATGGCATCCTCCAGATTGGGGAAGAGGAGTTGGAGAAGGTGTAATGTTACTGTTTTTAGGTTAATAAAAAAAGGAGAATTAATTATTATATTTATTATTACTATTAATTTTTCTCCATCCTTCCCTTTTATTTTTCCCTTCGGTTACGCCCCCCTCCCGAAACTGCCTCCGCCGAGCGCCCTATTCTTCCTATTCTTCTTCTTCTCCTTCTTCTCCGTCGCCGCGCGACGCTTCCTCCTCCCCCCCCAGTCGACCTCGCGGCCACCGCCTGCACCAGCCGGAGCCGCCCCCGCGCGCACCGGCCAGCGCCTCCTGCACCAGCCGGAACCGCCCCCTCCGCGCGCACCAGTCGCCCCCCTCCGTTGGTCGCCGCCGCCTCCCGCGGCCTCACCCTCGCGGACCCGGCCCCGCAGCCTCCGTCCCGCGCGAGCGCCGCCGCCGCCAGCCCCGGCCGCCCCGGCATCGCACCCCCCCCCGCGCCCGGCCCGACCGCCCGCCCCCCGGTTGACGCCTTGCCCGCCGGCCGCCCCCGTCCGCGGCCGCCCGCCCCCGGCCACCGCGGCCACCCCGCGCAGACGCCGTCCCGCCCACGCCCGGCCACCGTCCCGGCCACGCCCGGCCGCCGCGGCCACCCCGCGCAGCCGCCGTCCCCGCCGCCTCGGCCACCCGCGCGAACCCGCCGCCCCGTTGACCGCACGGCCGGCGCCGCCCGCGCGCACCAGCCCGCCACCCGCGGCCGCCGCCGTGCCGGCCCCGCCGCCCTCCTACGCCGTTTCTTCCCCCCCCCCCGTTGACCTCGGCCGCCGGCGCCGCCCGCGCGCGCCGGCCGGCGACGTCCCCGCCCGCGCCCTCGCGCCGGCGCGCGCCCGCGCGCGGTGTGCGCCGCCGTGCGCCATCCCCCTCCACGGTACCCTCTCTCCCTCTCTCCTCTCTCATACCCCCTCTCACCTATCGCCTCTCTCCTATTATATCCATTTGTTCTTGTTAGATCATTTATCCTCTTTGTTTTAGCAGATTATCAGGTTACCATTCGATTCCGTTTTTCGTCGCCGTCGTGACCGCGGCATTCTCGTCGCCCGGATCGATTCCGTTGGAATTCTGCGCGCCATTCGTCGTCGCCGTTAAGGTAGGCGTCTCGGCTATTCTTAGCACTCTAATATACTTGATTAAATCTTAAAAATATGTTTAGATGACCATGATTAGAATGATATAATTAATGGGCTGTTTTTGATTTATTAGCATGATTAGATAGAGTTAGATTAGTCTGTTTGAACCATGCATGTTTAAATTAATTTAGTGTTCATGTATATTAGTTGTCATGATAGATTTTGATAGGTTTAAACTTAGTTAGTCTAGCATGGTTGCATCGCGATAATCTTTAATGTATATCTTGATTTGTTAAAAAGCCGATGTAAGGTTTAGGTATAGTGATATTAGAGTTTAGTTTAGTTTCATATATGCACTAGGTAATGGTGTACGATTAAGCATGTAATTGTCATGTTTAGGTTGTAAATTGCATGATCCTATTTATATGCATTAGTTTGTGCTAGACTGTGGTGTGGTATGCAAATATGTGGTGCATAGAACCATGGGTGTTCATCTATGTATTTCATGTTTGATTGCCAATTGAATGTTCCTGTTTTACTGTCTGAGTTAATTAAATGCTTGCATGGTGTGGAATGTGGTTAGTGCAGGGAGCTGCATTGTGATGGAAAGGTACTTCACCAGACTATAATTCGGTCTGTGGGCGGCAGATGAATTAGAACGATCCGAGCATCCGTCGATCCCGGATACCGCGGTTTATCTTAAGTACTCCCCTGCCTATGGGGTACTATGAGATTTAGCTTACTATATGTTACTTCCTACTATATGGTAAATCTAGTGCTAGTTTTGTGATGTGACTACATTTATCAGATGGAGCATGGTATTTACTCAGACAGGTGTTTAGTTGTGTATTTTGGCATATATGTTAGTGGTCTAGTTGTGTTCTTGGTTTTATGTCAGGTTATGTGCATACCTAGAGTAGTCTAATGTGTAGGTTATGTCGGTTTTTATGCATTTGGAGTCATGTCATCATATGGGGTAATAGAATGACTTTGTAATCAATTAATTAAAGATATATGATTAGTTTAAACCCTATGTATTAAATCTGATTTTTAGGTTTATTATGTATTGTATACCACTAGAATCATTATTATAGTGGGGTAGTTCGGGTGTAAGTCCTACTGGGTCTTTTGTGACTCACCCCTTCCGTTGTTAATATTTTCAGGAGTGCAGGTTTAGCGCAGCAGAAGCGTAGTGGTGTTGTGGAATTCGAGGAGCTAGTGGATTACTGATTTAATATTGGTATTTAATTTGTTTAGATAGGTGTTTGTTTATGGTGTTAATGTGTTGTAAAGTGTGGAATTATTTATTTGGATTGTGATATTAGTCTTATTTGGTTCCAGACCGATATCCTTTCCCGTTACGTCGCCGGATTATCTTCCGCTGTGCATGTTAAAAATCCGGGTCGTGACAGAAGGTATTCACAAAATGGGGCTATCCTTGGATTGTAAGGCATCTTACCCTTTTTTTTGATGCCTATTTATAGAATATGGGGTTTTTCACTAAAACCCATTATGTCTTATAAATAACTCTCCTACTCTTATATTTATGGATCAGTCCTAATGTGTGTGACTCACTAAGTTCAAAAGCCCACTTGGTAGAGATCAAAATAAGAAACAACTTACCATCAACATAGTGTACTGTAATTTATGACAATAGACTACATCACTCTTTTGCCAGAGAAAAAAGAAGCTATTTTATGAGATCTTGAAGTAAATATATTATTATCTTCATAGTAATTTATACACAATAGTTAATAGTGTTTTGTTAATGATCATCAATATGATCATTGTGTGATGACACTTTATAATTAGATAGTCTGCATTTATAGATTTAGAAATTTTAAGACACGTGGGCGAAATACAAAAAGGTAAATAAACCATTTGAAAAAATGTAACAACATATTTAATTTTTTCTTTTAATGTCATTTATTAAAATTAATGAAATTTATGTATTCGATATTTTATAGGATGATTAGTGGAGGAGACATGTAAGAATGTGCTTACACAATATGATGATGACTAATGACATCATGTGTCACATATGAGCTAAAGGTGATAGTAAAATAAATAATTCTTTTTTATTTAAATTTATTTTTATTTAAGCATGATTTTTTTTCAACTATGAAACCCTTATGATTTTTTTTGCACGCACTTAGATGACATTGGATAGTGTTGAGATATGATATTTGAGATCTAAGATTTACTTCTTACATACAAATATTTTGCACACATATTTAAAATATTTCTGATTAATATTTTTTGATAGATTGACAATTAATATATGAATCTAAAATATAAATGTATTACAATTTTATTTGATAGATATTATAAAAAAAATTTAATCATTAAAATATATAATATGTAATCTTTTATAAATGCACATGATCCTTTTACTTTTAAATTGTAGTGATTGAGTTTACATTGTTAAATAAGAAAGAAATAGATTCAAATATTATATTCTCTCCCAAATTTTAAAAGCTATCACAATTACTAGAAACTCTAAATAATTTTAAAGTTAAAGTGAAATAAAAATTATTCTATAATTTAAGTTATCTAAAATTATATAAAAAAAATTATTCTTTGATTTATTTTATTGAATATTTTAAGAAAACTTACTCTTGACTTGCTTAGAGCAATGGAGGAGAAACCATTTAAGCTTTGCCCAACTATTAAGCATTTATTAGAAGAGGCCATGAGATGGCCACTAGTTACTTCTTTGGTGAGAGGATGAGAGAGAACAAGAAGCAACGATGCAAAGGGCTTCAGTGCTAAGTGGATAGCCTTTCACCTAATGATTTAGATTTTAACTACCAGAAGTTATTATTTTTTAGATCTTAACTCAAAATAGTATCAAATAGTCTTAATAATCTATAGTCTGACCGCCTAAGACTTAATAGATAATTAAGCTCAAGCAAAAGAAATAAAGATAATAGAACTCATATATCAATGCCTTTTAAGAGAGATGGCCATTATACATTTGTTAGAGGAAGAATTTGTAAGTGTTTGTCATAATTATCAATTTCTTGTGAAGTTAGCATGTATTTATCTTATCTTAAATGTTATAACATCTACATAAGGAAAGATGCCCTCCTACACATCTAGACTTAAGACGAGGCTAATGAATTCATCATCTGGAGTAACGAAGAAAGTTGTCAAATGATGACATGATTTATTTATTTAAATTTAATCATTTATTACAAAATGTTAATGGAATGTCTGCTTTTAGAACAATATTCAACAATTGATGAATATCTCGTAATTTGATGATGGAGTTTCTAAATTTGCATTTAGTCTAGAGGTGACGTTTATGACTGTCTTTGGTAGAAATAGACCAAGATGGATTTGGTGTGAAGGGTGGTGACAAACTCGTAACACCTAAGCACCTATTATGGTGGAACAAGTAGAGACGTTACTTTCTCTATGACTTGAGAGGTTTGGGAGTTGAGGGAGAAGGTGAAGAAGTAATCAACTAAGATTGCTTCTACGAAGAAGCAAATGTGTGATTAGTAAAATTATTTTCAAGAAACAATTGAATAACTAAATCAAGAAATGTTCATCAAAATTGATCAAAGACTCCACAAATCAACTAATCCATTCACATCAATTTCACATCCATATAGAGAGAGGATGACGATGACGATGGTGAGGAGAGGTTTCTTTGGAGTGGATAAGTGGTTGTTATCGCATTTTTCTATACAAACAAATGATTATATCAATTTTGTCATTCTTATTTCTATAGTTGTAATAAGTTATTTTGATTGAATAATATATAAATATGTGATTATTGAAGGTTGTTATTCTTTCAATTGTCTTACGTGATCGTGAATAAGTGAGTGAATGTGCAAGTTATGATTGAATGGATCTATGTTCCTACGTGAATGAAAGAATGTTTATACACGTACGTCAATGTTATTTGATTGAATGAATAGTCTATTGAATGAATGTGCAAGAGAATAATGAATTTACACATAGATTTTTAAAATACAAGTGTTGTATAATTCATATAACAATCATAACTTTTCACTTTTCAACGTATAACTTTTTTGAATCTAGAAATATTGGTGATAGCTTAAGCCATCACAACAAACTATTGGCGACGATGTAGGCTGTCTTCAAATAAGACCAAAATGTCCCCGAATTGTGCTTGAGGGAATTCTATAAAGCTTTGGCGACCTCTCCATTGTACCCATCACAATTATTTAACTATGAGCAACAAGATTTAGCCATCGCTATAAGATTTTTTGCTACTACTTTAGCTGTTGTCTGTAACTAATTGGAGATAACAGTACATAAGTCATCTTTGATTGCATTATTAGTGATTACTTTTCATTTAGCCATTGCATAAGTCTTTTTGCAATGGCTTTTGACTTTGTAGTGACCACTTGAAGTCGTTACATGTATAAAGGGTGAAAGCATAGAGAAATAGCAAAGAGAAAAAGTATACATAAACCAAGAGTGAAAGTGTACAAGAATATAGAAAATGTAGAGAGAGAAAGTGTTGAGATAGTAGAGAGAAAAAGTATAAATAGATAGTAAAAATAAAAATTTATAGAAAGTATAGAAAGAATGTACATAGAGAGTACATATAGAAAATGAATAGAAAGTAGAAAGAGAAAGTGTAATGAAAACATAGAAGGTGATAATAAAATTTATTAAAATAGTAGATAAAGTGTAGAAAGAATATTGAGACAGTAGATAGGGATAGTCTATAAGCAATAGAGAAAATATGTGGAGACTGAAAGTATAGGTAAATAGCAGAGAGAAAATAGATAGATTAAAAAACATACAAGAAGAGAGAGTGTAGAGAAAGAAAATATTGAGGTGATAGAGAAAATTATAAATAGAGAGTAGAAAGAGATAGCATGTAGAGAAAAGAGAAAGTACATAGAATGTAAAAAGAGAAAGTGTAGATAAAAAAATATTGATAGATAATTAAGGGAGTGTATAAATTAGAGAGAGTACATGCTTAGAAACATTAGAGATAGAAAGTCTTAAAGGAGAAAATATTAAAAGATAGTAGAAAGAGAAAGTGTGCAAGAAAAGAAAAAATAGAGAAAATGTTGAGAGAGAGAAAGTAGAAAGAGAAAATGTAGATAAAGAGTAGAGAGAGAAAGTACACAAGAAAGATACAAAAATGTAGAGTGAAATGTAGAGAGAGTTGAGAAAGAAAATGTAAGGGAATGAAAAAAGTGTAGAAAAAGAAAGTATCAAGATAGTAAAAAGAGAAAGTATGTAGAGTATAGAGAGTGTATTAGAAGACATAAAAATAGAAAGAGAATACGTCAAGAGATAGTTAAGAGAGAGTATAAATTGATTGTAAATAGAGAAAGTGTACATAGAAGAGAGTGTAACGGAAAGTAGAGAGAGAATATTACAGAGTAAACAGAAAGTATACGCAAAAGAGAAAGATAATGAGAGGAAATAATGAATAATAGTACGTAGAGAGAAAGTGTATAGAAAAGAGAAAAAATGTTGAAAGAGAGTAGAGATAGAAAAGGGAAGGAGAAAATTGAGAAATAATAAAGTGAGAAAATATAGATAAAGGATAGAGAGTTGAAAGAGAAAAGAGAAAAGATTAGATGGAGTAGATAGAAAGTAATATATATATATAAAGTATATACAAATATGAGAGAAAATGTAGAGAGCGTGAAGTGATAAGTTTAGAGATAATCATTTTTTGTCATGTTATTATTAAGTAGTTTGTAGAAAATAATTAAAATCATTCTACCATCATTATTTTTTAATGACATAATAAATATGAAAGACCGAGGTCAATTGGTATCATCCCTACTCACGGGGAGTAGGGTCGCAGGTTTGAGCGACTGCTCGAACCCCCTTCAGCCGTGTCAGGCCAACTGTCCTGGGGGACAGTTTTCTATGGCGATTGAGCTAGGGCTCGATCGATCATCTGCGCGTGACGTTGCGTGTCTCTAGCCACTAGGCCATAGTGACCAAAAAAAGACATAATAAATATGAAAGATCTCAAATACTTGAGGTTGAATGACTTAATTGATATTTAAATATGTCAAATTTATAAAATCAACTAGATAAATTAATCGGCAATGGATAGCTCAACAAGCTTTCTTTGGCCCAATGGGTTTTTTTGGGCTTGGGCCTAGCCAACCCAAATCCATTAAGTTTAATTGGGGTTGGACTGCACTTGGCTTACCTAGCTAGTAGGCCTAATTAGGCTTGGGTTGGGCCAACTCAAACCTAACCTGTTTACACCCTAATCATTCTTGTCCATTTTGTGTGCGACTTTGCTCAACTACTCTTGACTAGCACATGTCGCATCCCATGGTGGTTGCCTTGTGTTTCAAGACTTACCTACACATCTCGAGGTATTTGCTTGTTGACAACACTATTAAACATATCTCAAAGTACCTAACTTGCTAGTAGCCAGCATGAATCTTATAGCATTTGACTTGTTGTCAGTGCCATTGTTTTGTGCATATTGAGATGTTGGACATGTTGCCAACATAACTTGTTGCACTATCACAAGTACAAGCATTCTAAGATATTCGACATGCTATTAGTTCTAGTATCTACACTACCACCACCAGCCAACCACTAATGCACACATTCTAAGAAGTCTGACTTGTTGCCATCACCATCTCTTGGACTGTCGTTGTTGCTGGCTGTTGTTGTCGTATGCATCTCGATGTACTTGACTTGCTATAGGCAATGGCCATTGCACCACTGCACCACTGCACCTCATTTGTTACCAAATGTATCATGAGATTTTGAACTTGCTCCCGTGACCTGTCATTGCTACTCATATCTCGAGGTGCTCCAATTTACTACTAACACTGTCATTCACACTACATGTATCTCAATACACTAACTTGTTGCTATCGTTGATAGCTTTTCCTCCCCATTAACTCAAATTATTTGACTTTCATACATGTCTTTATTTAAAGTGTTAAATTGAGTATACCACTACATATTATTTTGACGTTGTTTTATTTTTATACTCAAGTTATTCTTTGTTACATTTTTGTAAATCAAAACATGTTTGATGAGATGATTGGGTTAACAAATATAATAGTTTGGTGTAACAAGGTTTTGATTTTGGGTTGATGTATGTGAAACTACAGATGGCACATATATTGTAGGTTGTGTATTTTGACTATATGATGTATTTGATCAAAATCATTGCATATATAATTTAGGACCATTACATATTTTCTATCCAAGACATGATAAAAAATCTCTAGAACTTAATAGAATATTTGCACAAATTTAGTAACCATATGACTATATTAGGTCCAACATGAAATAAAATTTGCAAACTAATGAGGTGTTTGATTGCATGTAAATTGAGTTTTTGTTACAATTTCATATTTTTGTAACAAAACTTGTTAAAAAAGATGTTTGACAACTATTATTTTGAGGTGTCCGGATTTGCTACTAACACTATCATTCACACCACATGTATCTCAATACACTCAACTTGTTGCTATCGTTGATAGCTTTTCCTCCCCGTTAACTCAAATTATTTGACTTCCATACATGCCTTTATTTAAAGTGTTAAATTGAGTATACCACTACATATTATTTTGACGTTGTTTTATTTTTATACTCAATTTATTCTTTGTTACATTTTTGTAAATCAAAACATGTTTGATGAGATGATTGGGTTAATAAATATAGTAGTTTGATGTAACAAGGTTTTGATTTTGGGTTGATGTATGTGAAATTACAGATGGCACATATATTGTAGGTTGTGTATTTTTACTATATGATGTATTTGATCAAAATCATTGCATTTATAATTTAGGTCTGTTACATATTTTCTATCCAAGACATGATAAAAAATCTCTAGAACTTAATAGAATATTTGCACAAATTAAGTAGCCGTATGACTATATTAGGTCCAATGTGAAATAAAATTCACAAACTAATGAGGTGTTTGGTTGCAGGTAAATTGAGTTTTTGTTAAAGTTTCGTATTTTTGTAACAAAACTTGTAAAAAAGATGCTCGAAAACTATTACAAATTTACGGTTTTAAAAGATTTTCTCCTTGGACGAAAATTGTTGAAAGCTTTTTTTAGTGACCTCCTATCGTTTTTGGTCGTACATGACTCATTTTTTTGTTATCACATCTCCACATTCACGATAATTTATCTTACACTTTATCTTAATATAATTTTTTTGTCTCAAATCTGTATAAAAAATTGTTGTGCAACCAAACATCTAATCAATTAATACTAGTAAGGTGTCCAATTTTAAATCTATTCTCTAGGCTTGACACTGAACCGGCCGCTAAGCTCACTTCTTCATGAAATCCCTGTTCTTGACTGCCTATTTTGTTTGAATAATTAGCTTAACAAATAATCTGAGTACTCGAACACTCAACTAAAAGCTACTACTACATACATTTATCTTTTCATTTGGATAATGGTCTACTATACTAAAATCCAAAATGCTGGCAATATATTCCTTGGTGGAGAAATGGGTGTTAAATATTAATCTCGTAAAGTTTAATAATAACTTGTTTAAAAGAAGATGCATAAAGAGATCCAGCATTATCTACCTATCCAATTCATTTGTCTAACGGTTTTCGGTGTGGTCACTATCCGCCTTATTTTTATTCTTTTTTGTAAAATCCCATGGTTTCTAATTTTGTTGCGTTTGGCCCCAATTATTGTTACCCGAGAAAAATTCTTTTCATGAAACATATACTAATAATTGTCGCTTATTCTTAAATAATTTTAACAAAATGTATTTATACAAAGGCAGCCATAAAAGAAAAAAAATCATTGTTGGATGGATTCGTGAGTGTATGGAGTCCTTATTTTTATTTTCACCCTCCTCTCAGAATTAAGGTGATTCTAAAAATGTTTTATTTTACAGTGATTAAAAAATATACTGTGGGAATATTTTTAGCTTCAAGCCTCTAAACAATGTACAAAATAGAAATAGTTCTTTTAATTGATTTCATTCATTATAAGTTCTTTGTGGTCGGTACAAGGTTATTTAATGGGAGATAAACTTGATTCATCCTATATAAGTTTAAAATCAACCGAATTTAACTCTAATGGGGTGTTTGGTTGCATGATAATGAAAGTTTTTGTTTTAATTTTTAAAAATTGTAAGAAAACTTGTTAAAAGAGGTGTTTGGTAACCATGACAATTTTATGTTTTAAAAGTGATTTTCTTCTTAAACAAAAAAAGAGGCTCTCACCTCTTTCTTTTTTCTTGTGGTCCCCCACTTTGTTTGGTCATGTGTGGTAGTTACTCTTTTTTGTAATCACATTCCTCCAAACATGATAATTTTATGACATGAGTTGGTTCACTTTTTATTTTAATACAATTTTTTATCATGAAAGTGTACAAAAAATTATCATGCAACCAAACACCCTATAAGTTAAACATGTGTCGAAACAGCCTTAAAATTTTATAGCTTCTTTATCGATTTTTAAATATGCAAAATCAGTTGTAATTTACGAATATATTAATAAATTTTCTGAAGTAAGAATATCTTATTGTTTCATAACAGTAATACGAATGATGAAGGTTAAAAAAAAAGATTTGTAAGTATCAAGTGTATTACGAAAGCTTTTAACATAAAAACTCCGTATGCTTTACAACCCTAGCTTAGGGAACAGAACAACGCCGTATATCGTGGCCGCCCTGTCTCTCTGGTTAACGCTCATCCCGGAGGCCGCCTGCGCTCTTCGGTCGGCCAGCAGCTGCTCCCTCCGGCGAGCTTCTATAGGGATAAGCAGTTTCCCCAAATTTGAACAAAGCCGGTGGCCACTTCGGCCCTCACCCCTTCGTGGAAGGCCTCTCGCTCGATCTCCTATCTGACGAATATTTCTAGTTTCTACGGCACCCCAGCCTGTGCGCTCGAAGATTCCGCGATCATTTTCGGGCACTTCCTCGCTAGTGGACGCTCGGCGTTCCTCTCTCCTGCGAACTGGCAGCGCTCTCCGGTTAGTACTTAAAACGCTCATCTTGGGGCCTGGGCTAGTTTCGTGGCTGCTTTATCCGACTTGGTTAAAGAACATAGTGCTTGCTAGACAGCAAACAAGTAATGAAAATTTAAGAGGCGTAATCATCAATTTTTAGTGTAGAGAAGGGAAAGAGAAAGGTGAAAATTATATTTTAGGTGGATTTTAAGAACCTCATTGAGAATAAGTTTTCCTAAGCTCATATAGTGTTGTCTGGTGGAGCATACATCCTGAGCACGGGTTACTGATCACCAACTGAATGATAGATAATTGTTCAGATGTCTGATTGCATTTGGTGATTGCTCTGTTGGAAAAGACTATCTCTAGAAACAATGCATATATTAAATAGCCTGAAAAATCGTCAAAAAATCTTCATTCGTTGCTTAATGAGTAAAATCTGGTTGTTTTAGTTCCACAGCTGGATTCTAGCTTTCGGCTAAGAGGTAGCTTGTCCACGGTGAATGTACTTTCAAGGCGAGGAGCCTAGTTAAACGTACTCCTTGGTTTCCCTCCTACCAGTCTGCATGCCATCGTCGTACTCTATCTTTGTTTTCCTTGAGCTTCAACTTGGTATCAGAGCCTTTCTGCACAATGGCTTTCACTCCAATGTCAGCCACTTCTTCTGCAAGATGCCCTTGCTCAATTTCTGAAAACGTTTCATTCCACCTATCCCTGCCCAAGGTCACTCATTTACTCTCTCTGAAATTGAACTGTGATAACTATCTGGTGTGGAAGGCCCTTTTCTTCCTCTCATGAGATGCCACCATCTCCTTGGTCTGGTTGATGGTTTCAACAAGGCTCTACGGTCTACCTATGAATGTTCCAGCTGAAGGCACTTCTGATTTAGTCACGAACCATGAGAACTTTGTCTGGCTTTGTTGCAACCCACTGTGAGATGGATTATCTTTTCTCTTTTTGGAGTCTTGTTTCTATTGATCATTGACTTACATTCTTCGAAGGCAGTTTGGTTGGCATCGTCATTTGCTTTACAAAATCAAACAAGGGCTCTGGAGACTGGAACTACATTCGGAGCTTCGCACGATAACATAAGTTTTTTCCACTTGGGTAAGGCTTGCTGAAAGAACAAACTAGATGGATTGCAGGCTTTTTTGTGACAATTGTGCATATGTCATCTTCAAATTAAAGATTATTCTCTCAGGTTCTTAGTACTTCTACATGCTGTTCAGGAGGATATCAATCATTCATTGTGGCATTTTTTGTAGTCCTTGGTGCCTATTCTGGTGAGGACACATGAGCTCGGGTCTGATTCGACTCGAATTATATGAGCTCGGATCTGATTCGACTCGAATTATTTTTGTCGACGTTGTCAACGGGTCCATATGGAAAGGAGATGATGATTATTTACTTTTGGTTGGCTTGTATTAGGATTTCTCATTTTTTAGCATTTTATTTGGGATTTCTTGAATTTTTTTTATTTTAGTGGTATTTTATGAATTTTGGTTCTATAAATAGGTTCTAATGGGCAATGATGATGAAGATTCTGAGGAACATGCATTATTTATAGTTCTACCCCTGGTAATCCTTTTTTTTCTTTTCCTCTCATTTCCTTTCTTGCTCGTTTTCACCGGCTTTCCCCTTTTGCTCCCACGAGACCCTTCTTAAACCCTTCTTTTCTTTCTCCCTTCTCAATTCATGAGAAGTCCTCCCCCCTAGCCGTCTCTTCCTTGTCTTTTCCTCCTTCATTGGTCCTCACCCTCCTCTCAGTGAGAGAAGCCTCCCCTCTCTTCCTCCATTGGTTAATTTTCTTTTTTCTTCCTTTATTCTTCTCCCCTCCCTTCTATGGTGCTGCTATTGAACGAGCCTGACTCCTCCAACACAATGACCTTCAGCTTCTTCTGTCCTTACTACCTCATGTTACCTTGGCTGCTCCCGGAGTTGCTGACTGTTGCTCTTGACTTTGCCCCAACTTCTTCTGTGTTGTTGTTTTTGACTTCTCTATTGCTTCCTGCTTCTAGTGGTATACCTGCTCCCAATAATGGAGGACGATGACAATGCTGCTCTCTTCCAGTTCGGCCTTGGCACATTCTTGAGGTGCTTTAAGGTTTTGGATTGACTCCTTTTCGCGGTACTTGAAATGTTTGATGCCTGTTTGAAGCCGAGTTGCCTCAGTTCGTTTCATACTGACGGTAGATTCTGGCTTGGCAACATTCATTTTCTTCATTACAAGCTCCATCCTCTTCCTCGTCTAAGCAGAGCCCGATTTGTTTAATTTTGAATGAGATTCTCTTTCTTGGCTGGTTGCCGAGATCCGAGGGAGGACCTGTGTGGGGAAGACAAGCCACATTGGTCTGTTATCGGACCTGTGTGGCACCTATAAATAGTTGCGGATCCCATTAACAGTGGGAACTATAAGAGAAATATTTCATATTTTTTTCTTTCTTTGTCTAATGCCATCCTCGGTAGTGGAGTGATGGAATTCATGCTGTTGTTTTCCTCCCTTTTTTATTTTTTGTTACTATGCTTTGAATTAATAGAAAATTGTGGCCTGACCACTTATTATAAAAAACAGACACGTCCGGTCCAACCTGCGAGAAAGGCAGTGAAGCCGCTTCTGGCTCCTTCCGGTGGCCTCCGCCTTTGCCTTTGGTCACCCTACGCCATCCGTCTCAGCAATCTTGTGAGAATTTCGTGAGATATTGTCTCTCCAGCCTGTCCGGGTGAAACGAGAGACGAAATGGCATTCTTTGTCTATTACTTCTCTTATTTTATGGTGTGATAATTTAGGAGCCATTTATCTGTCCACTAATCCTAATTTTCATTCCAGGACAGAACACATAGAAGTAGATTACCATTTTGTATGGAATTTGTTAATAGAAAACAACAGGTAGTAAAGCTCATATCTATTGATGACCAACTTGTTAACATTCTCACAAAACCACTCAGGACACAACAATTCACAGCAATCTGTCACAAACTCAACCTAGAATCATCATCCAGCCGAGTTTGACAGGGCGTGTTTAGACTATTGTCACTTAATGTACATGGTGTACCATATTGCTCTTCAGGCAGGGTCTCTAGAACACCTAGAAGTAGATTACCATTTTGTGTGGAATCTGTTAATAGAAAACAACTGGTAGTACAGCTCATATCTATTGATGACCAACTTGTTGACATTCTCATAAAACCACTCAGGACGACACAACAATTCACAGCAATCTGTCACAAACTCAACCTAGAATCATCATCCAGCTGAGTTTGTCAGGGTGTGTTTAGACTATTGTCACTTAATGTTCATGGTGTACCATATTGCTCTTCAGTCAGGGGTCTAGAATGACCCTTCACCATGTGTATTGGGTAACTGTATCTTTTATATAATTTAAGGCAAGGAGCCTCAGTAAAAACACTCATTTTTCTGCCTACCAGCCTGCATGTCATCTTCTTCCTCTAGCTTTGTCTTCTTTAAGCTTTAACCGGTCATGAAATGCAAAGGTCATTTAGGTTATTAGTATTACTGTTCTCTAGATTCTTTAATAATGATCTCAGCTGTCTTTATTACTTCAGGAAGTATGGAACTTTCAATTTTTTGTCTACTATAGTGGAGCTACTAGGCATACTAACCTTAGTTCCAAATTGTAGTTCCTCATTTATGAGCTGGTTTGCATGTCTCCACAGTTTCATCTCATAAAATGGTTAGGCTACTTTATTATTTTTTCCACTTCAATGAAAGGTGATATAAGCGTTCTTATCTGCTTCATCCTATTGATAATGTCCTTCCACTTCATTGAAAGGGAGTTATGGGCCTCATTTAATCCTTGGTCTCAGAGGAAACAGCTTTGGGTAACTCTTCTTCCCGGTTATTTTATGGGCCATATGGAAAAAAAGAGATAAGAGGATTTTTAAGAATCTAATGGGGAGCATCCAATATGTTTGGAGTCATTCATTATTCTTGGTTGGGAATTCGTCTTTTGTGCGTTTCAATACTTATCCTGATTGCAGGTTTTTACGGGAGAAGGAAAATGAATGGCTGAGATTCCTGTCTTAGCTTTAGCATGCTCATCCACTTCCTACTGCCTTAGTAGGAAGTTGCAGGAATTCTGCTATGTTTAGGGGTTTTGTTTTTTTTTTCTATTTTTTATTGTTGCTTGTACCTCATTTATTTCCTGTATAAAATTTGACTGTGGCTCAGTGGCCACCTTCGAAGAAAAATCTTTGAATCATGCTTTTCCTTTATATTTGACTTACTCGACCCATTCTGGTAGTTAATGCAATCTGTCTTACTAATTACTTAAAAATTTGAAAATCTTGTTTGGCAGGAAAAGGGTTAAATCAGTTTTTGTGAAGAACAAAGTGAGCATTTTTTACAGCAATAAAAGCAGGAGAGTAGAAGATGGATGACTGGGGTAATGCTTACTGGTGCCTTCAATGTTTTGTATATTATTGTGCATTTAAGCTTGGATCAATACTTTTCATATTCTAGTGCACATAAACTTAGATTGTTTTGCATCCGTCATGTACTACTTAAGACAACAACCTATCTTGAAAAATTAAAGGAAGAATACCCCCCTCCAACAATTTGCATGCAGTTCATAATTGGACAAACGTATTATGAACTATTTGATTCCTGTGTGGGATCAGGCTAGCTAATCAAGGAGCTGAAGCTGATGGGTATTGGCATGAGTATAAGTCACAACGTATGAAAATTGTGTAAATTTTCTATCAATACAGAAATGATCACAACCATGTTGTCAAAGAAGCACTTTATGTCCAGCGAGAGGATGTAATCATATGGAGTTGAAGGAAAAACTTATTCTAAGAGAAGTCAGCTCTTAAAATCTTTTGGTCCGCAGAAGAGAGTGGTTTTGTGGAAGCAAGGAAGGGGTGGTATTGAACCCTAGATCTGCCAGGGCTGATCCTGATTGAGATTGGATTAGATTGGCCAGATTGGCTGATCCATGGATTCCGGAATCGGAATCGGCCGGAATCGGCCGATTCCTGGGAAGGGAATCGATTCCGGATCGGTCCGGAATCGTTTTTTTTTTTTGATTTTTTTTTTCGTCAAAAAAATTCAAAAAAATCAGAAAAAATTCTAAAAAAATAGGAAATGAGTTAGAAACATTTTAAAAAATAACCAATGCATGATATCCACAAGACCACATCATACAAATACTAATGAACACCAATTGAACACTTGAAGACTTGAAGTTAAGTACATATTCCAATTCCATTGATTAAAAAATCATAGAGTTGATACATCATCAAAAAAAAAAAATTACATCATATCAATCTACTACCAATGTCTAGGATATAGATATGGATCTTCCTCCTCTCCCTCGCTCGCGACGCTCCTCCTCGTGCTCGGTCTTATACCTCTTGTCCGGGACCATATCCATATGAAAATAATGCCGATGCCATGCCATCAAGGTCGTATGGATCTGATCGCGGGACGACCGGGACGTAAGCGAGAGGATGGTGGAGGCTGGTGGTGTAATCCACCGCTTTGGTCAACTTTGGCCAAATGCCGGATACGTGGCTCCATAATATACGAATGCGGTGCCCGCTCATCCAACCGTGTAATACGGCTTTGGAAACCGTGAATCGTGTGACTCACTGCCGCCGATGGCCGTGCGCCGGGTATACACTCCGTCATCATCACTGAGGAGTGAGAAGGAGCCTGCGTCTTTGTCATCCGTCGACAGACGCCTGACCTCTAACTTCCTTCTCTTTACCTCTTCACCCAAAGTTTTTTTCAACTTTGCAAATCCTCCCATTTTCCGTGCAGTCACCTTTGTTTTCGTTCTCCCTGCATCGCGAATACGGTACAGGTAGCGGCTTCTGGGGACCCGAGCCGGAGCCGAGGCCGGGACTAAAGCCGGCAGTGGTCGCTCCATAGCCGCCGTGGCGAAGAAAGACCCCGCCCGAGCCTCGAGAAGTAGATGGAGGTGGAGCGGAGCATCCTCTCGGCTTCAACACCATCCAACTCTCCTTCGCCCGTACGCGGTCATCGGGATCGAAACTCGGTCGCATGATCCCCGGCTTCCCTCTCTATCCGGAGGCAAGTGCATGCTCCTCTGGAAAATTCGGTCCACGTGTCCACCTCCTCGGGTGGTGGTGTGGCGGAGGAATGCCTCTCGCTCGTACGGGCCACCCTGCCCGAACCGTGCAAATCGCTCCTCGCCGATCTTCCTCGCCGATCCTCGATGTTCTTTATGCGCAACCTCATGTTATAACGACGAAGACAGCTTCTCGGCCGGTCCGAGGTCAACTTTGTTCCTCCTTTGGTATGTATCGGGTTGAATGTACCCAGTTCCTCTCGCGTGGGAGGAGCGGTGCTCTAACTCGGTATCCTGATACCAATGGCCGCAAGTGGATTCCATCCACTCCTGGTGTTCACCTGAACCCACCACTCAGCTACAAGAAAAACATAAGAAGAGAAAAGGAAAACAATTAGCCCATCTAAACCATAACTTATATGAAAAGAAAAGAAATTCCTCATCAAACTATTACTATACCAGGTGACACTTTGTCAATCGAATATTTCAGTCGACATACCGAGTATACACCGAGCCCTCATCTTCGTACTCGCATCCGAAACATATAAAAAATAATTAGTGGTTCGGTAATGCTAGTCCAATGTATTTAATGAACTCTAACTTACTTCTATCTCAAATCTCCTCTATCCCGATCGGCGTCGAGATCGGATGATAACCGCAAGTGTACCCCGCATCACCTCGTTGTCGTTCACCACCCGTCCTCCATTGGATGCGGGGGTTCAAAAAATATCTGCAAGATTTTATTAGTTAACACTGTGCCCTTTAAGACAATTATACAGCAAAAATAATTTTTTAACCAAGTTACCTCCAGCATGGACATCGTGGTCCAACGTCTTGTCCCATCGGTCATCAATAATCTTCCACCACTTTTTGTAACCTCGGGATTTTTTTTCTTTAATTTTCACTTTGCCGGTCCATAGCATCATACGGTGTGCCCGTACGGTCCCCGTCATCCGAGTCTACCAACCTCGAGACAACTACCGGTGGCTCGATGATTGCCAAGTAGTAGGCAATCCTCTCCCAAAACCTCTTGTCGGTGATGCGCTTCTCGACCTCGACGACAGAATCTCCAACTCGCTCTTTCTTGTCGTACGGGTTGTCCACCATATAGTTGTAATACTCCTGCACATGTGAACCTCACCAATGCATGCCTGTGCCGGTGTAAACTTTCCAGCAAATGAAGTTCGTAGCAAATCGCGTCGGACCGGGCCTAACAAGATCGTGCCCTCCCCTGTGTGTGATCTCACGTGATATGTAGCAAGGGGATGCGAATAAATAAAAGATGCGATCGTCCGCGCCCGCCCGACAAGTGTGTATACATCCTCCTTCGCCTATATCCTCTAAAATGAGATCTATGGAATGTCTTGCACAGGCACCCAAGACGTGCCTCACTCTTCTCCATCAACTTCCTACAAATGCTGTAGCCTTATATGATGGTTCGTTGTCCGTGACAACCCGAACCACATTGTCCTCCCGATCTCCTCCACCACCCCATCCATCGCAGAGAAAGATGAAGTCGGCATTTTTATCTTCCCAAGCATCTACCGACTTCAAGAATGTAGTCCCCTCGAACACCAAGAAGTTTATCATACTCCTTTTGGTGATATCCGTCCACCCATCGCACATAATCGTGCAACCCCTCTCCTTCCACACCAACTTGAACCCGTCCGTCCACTCCCTCAACTCCTGGACCTCCTCATCGGGCCGGCGCCGTATATGCGTCACGCTTGCCGGCTTGCAAACCGGTCCGGCCCCTCACCCACGGCATCCACCATCGTTTGGAAGTAGGGGTGGTGAGCACGTATCCGGGATGCCTACATCGAAGTTAAAAAAATGGGATCGTGGTAAAAATTAAGTTTTAGTAAATAAAACGGTGCATATTGTCAAATATAATTTAAAAAGTGATACTGCGTAAAAACCATTTCGACAATGTGGCGAACGGCTCTCTTTGCGGCCGTTCTGTAGCCTTCACCCCTTTCATTGCCCGCTTTATCCCCATCTGTAGCCGCACTTGCTTTTAAAATAAATACTCGTCACTCGGTGTAAATCGAGTGCCGGTAGAAGTGGAACGGCGGTATGGCTCTGTCTCTGGGGTCGGGCTCTCGGTCCCCGAGTAGGGGCGAGCCGATGCCGATCGGGCCCAAAGCCGGGTCAACTCGGGACCCAGACCCTCCCGCTCCCCTCCTCCCTCGTCCTCCTCCTCGCCCAATGCACGCTTGCTAGCGTGCCTAGCACGTCCAAGCTCGGAAACCGAGTGGACTCGTCCTCGCTCTACGGCCCGGGCCGAGCTCGCCGCCTTCCCCTTGCCTTTCCCTTTGGAGGTAGGCGAATCGCGGTCCCTCCTCCTCTCGAGTAACTCGTCCCGCAACTCCTCCCTCTCGCTCGATCCTAATCGCCCGTCGAGAGGCTCCCCTACCTCGCACGTATCCTCTCATCTCCTCACTCTTCTCCCTCGGCACCTTGTCACATTTTTTACATTTCCACCCGTTCCGCAATATGTTGTTTCCCGGAACACCCCCCGTTCATCTCCTTCCCGCACCACTTGCACTCGTACCCTCTTCCCGACTAGGTCTACCATCCGCCCGTGTTCCCCGACCCACGTCGGAAGCACGCGCTTGGTGCTGCGTCACCTTGATCGGCCATTGCTTAAATCTGCAAAAATTGTAAACAATGCACTAAAAATGATTAGATAACATACAAATTGTTTTGACGCCGTTCGGGTAGCAAGGACAACCCAACAAACACACCATTCGGTATGTTTAAAGGGCTACGTACTTGGCGGAAATCAATGTACGGGGTATCCGAAATTTTTCCCGTACAAAGAACATCCAATCGATGTTCAAACAACTTGAGCGGAGTTATTCGATCACAAATCACCCAGTTTAACTCTACTCGGAGTCTCGGAGTCGTCGGAAACGTGTAAAAATAGGCGTACGGGGTATCCGGAATTTTTCCCGTGCAAAATAGACATATCCGGATACATCAAAACTTAAACGAACTTGTTCGGACAAAAATTGTGAAGTTTAACGACACTCAAACTCGTCGGAAACGCGTAAGAATGGACGTACGAAGTTTTGGCGAAGAAATCTTACCAAAAACCTTACAAAGATCGAAGAAGAGGTTGATTCGATGCCGATCCGAGCTTGAATCGGCGGAATCCTTTGAAGAACGAGTTTGGAATCGCCGGAATCGGGCTGGAATCGACCCTGGATCGACGGAATCGGCCGGAATCGACGGTGGATCGACGGAATCGAGGCCGGAATCGCCGGAATCGCGCCGGAATCGCTTGCGCTTCCTCCTTCCGCCGCGGGATCGACCGAGGCCAGCTCTGCGGGTCGAGTCCGGCCCTAAAAGGGCCGGAATCGGTTCGATTCCCGGTCCAGAGTGAACCGGGAATCGAACCGGGGCCGGGTCAACCCGGCCTTCCGAAGAATCGGTCGGATCGACCGATTCCACATGGAATCGGTTGGAATCGGATCGATTCCGACCGATTCCAGGCGATTCAGACCGATTCCGAGGAATTCTTCCCGGAATCGGTCCTTCCGCCGTTTTTATCCACCGATCCGATTCCGGAATCGGTCGGAATCGGACCGATTCCGCCGATTCTGCAATCTATGGGCTGATCTGATGGAAGTTAAGAATCCACCTGAATTGGGCTGATTCAGCCTTTACTCGGACAGATTCAGTCTTGAATCGGACAATCATCCGATTTTTGGATCATCCCAATCTGGCTGTTTTATTCTGATCCAGGCTAATTCAGCTAGATCAGCCAGCTCAGGCTCTGAATCAGTCATTGTTTTTGAAAGCTACCCACAAACATGGGAACTATTCATTAAGATAGAAAAGATGAATACAATATAAGAGATCTACCCAGGACATAGATCAAACCATTATTGTCAAGAACTTCCTAGGGGCCAGGGCACCTTGTAGGGCCAAGATGCCATGGCTTCTTTTAAAAGGCACACAAGGCACAGAGAGAGCAAGAAGAAGTACAGCGAAGTAAGGCTGAGAATGCTTTGCTTGCAGGGTGAGGCCAAAGCTGGCTGGCGTACGGTCTCTAGGAGGAGGGGCAGCAGTGGCACTGTTTGGAGGGAGAAAGCTGGCCCCTCGGTGCTTTGCTTGCAGGATGAGGCTTTCCCGGAAGGGGGTGAGGTTGGGGAGGATAATCAGATCCGTTCTTTGGAGAAGGTTGACCTCGCCAGAGCTTCCCTTTCTGGAAGCCTTGGAAGAGGGTGATGGTGTCTCCTCCTTCCTGGCATGCCCAGACATGTGGATATTATTTCAGCATGGACCACCATACCATGGATTGCAGGTAGAGATGGAGGTGCAGGGGGTGCTGTGGCTTTGACCACAGAAGTCAGTTTTGTCTTCGCTGGAGGGGATGGCTGCCCTGTCCCACTGCTCCATAGGTGGCTACTTCACCAGTCAAGGTGGGAAGTGTTCCTCCCTTTGCCCGGCACTCCGTACTTGTCACACTGAAGTTGTGATTCTAGTGTCTGAGTCTGCTGCCTCTTTGCAGGCATGGCTCTTTGGGTGTGTTGTGGTGTCCGTTCAGGTACTTCATGTGCTGGGAGCTTTGGTATCGTGTCTCAGGAGCTTCTTATAAGAATGTTGGGATGCCCTTGGATCGTGGTGGATTTGGAAGTTTGATTCGGGCCATTTCTTAGTCAGGAACTGCAGAGATAGCTCATGGCTTGCTGTTGCAATGAGAAATTCTCTCCAACTCCAGCATCCACCTCTTAAACACAAATTCTGCTGACCTTGTCAACCTTCTCGGTTAGGGTTTCGTGTTTGGCTTGCCGGCTTTTGCCTGATCAGTGGCAGCTGTTGCGGCGATTGTGGGCCAGGCCAAGTGGGGAAGCTGGTCCAGGTTGATACCAAGTCCTCTTCATGGCCATATGGTAAAGTTGCTTATGCTTTGATTGAGACTTAGCTTTCAATGAAGGAGGTCAAGATATTGGCAGCATATATTGCAGAGTCGGCTGATCTGATTCTTAGATCAGATCGGCCATTGCTGATCCCATTCTCGGCCGAAAGACTGATCCGGAAAAAGTTCCAGCAGAATCGGCTAGGATCAGCTGGATTGGTCGGGATCGGATCGGAATCAGATCGTGTTTTTTGCTATTCTGGCCGGATCGGTCGGGATTGGATCAGATCGGAATTGGGATCTTTTTTTAAACTTACTGATTCTATATCAGTTTTGTTCAAGTGGATCGGTCGGGATCAGATTGATCCGATACGATTTATCGGATAGATACCCACCAATCCCGATTCTAATTTTGATCCCATGATCCTTGACTGGCGTCCTTGTCTGGGAAGCATTTGTGGGTGTCTAGTCACTGTGCGCACTGTGTGGCCTTTGTGGAGCCAATGAAGATGGTAGAGGAAATGAATGCTTAACTATGGAATCCCCTTTCTGATGGTCTGTATCTCCCTAGAGCGACGTTCTTGATGGTGCGGCTGCTCCGGGATGGGTAGCAGCCTCGGGCATGATTTTTGGCGTTGGCAACCTCTGCAAGCCTCATCCCGGTAGCAGATGTTTTGGTGAAGAAGACGGTTCGTCTTTAGGTCGAGGTAGACCTATTACGATGATGGATCCGGTTGGCTTAAAGGTGGCTAGGGAGGATTTTGATCGGTCCAATTCAAGAAATGTTGTCAAACTGGGTGTTTCTCTCTACGCATTGGCTTGCCTGATTTCTGCTTCGATTTGTCCATCCTGTTTGCCTGGGTAATCGTTGAACCGGTCTTCATCATCCGCGCTGCCTCTGAGTAGCCCAACTGTGGCAGATGTTGCCGTCTACTCGAATGTCGTTGATGGTGTCTCTTGCTGGGATCCCTAGTGGTTGGATGAGGCTCAGGCTGGTGTGCAGTTGATGGAAGACCTTCAGGTGGCCAGACTGCAGATGGCTTTATGGACTCCAAACATTATGGACATGGCTTTGGATATATGGGCCCGGCTGTCTCTGTGAGGAATCCTTATTGTATTGTTATCGAGACTTCTTTTGCTCTTGAATCTCCATCTGTTGAGTCGCATGATCAGTCATGAAATTTTTTTTGGGTTAATGCAGATGGTTTAGGACTGCTTGAGGTGGCTGAGAGACAGTCTACATCTGTGGACGTTCCAATAGGTCGTTTTGGCGTCACTGTACAAGTAATGGTGGAGGCATCTATGTTACTATCTGATGGTGACATTGTTAACTTTGGAGAAATGGTAGGGCTCAGCTTTATTGGGCAGGAGACCAAGGCCGAATCTTTTGTACACAAACTCAAGGAAAACCTAAAGCTACCAGTCGACCCTATTGGTATTTAGAAACCGATGCATATGAAGGTGGGTTCTAGGGAAGCTTAAGTTTCTGTTGAGCATTAGTTGTGTTTTGGAATCTAGAAGTAGGAGGTCGGGGAAGGATGTAATCATCTATCCATATTAAATATAGCCAGCTGGAATACAGGGGGATCCGGGGGAGAGCAATGCTAGGGAGAGCTTAGGAACATTGTGTTGTCCAAAAAGTGAGTGTTGTGGCCTTGCAAGGGACGAAATCTGACTTTTCTTGTAGTGTTTGAGATAGTCTTACAATTTGAAATTTGCAAGGTCTTTACTTCTTACGATGACATGAGTGGGGGCATTGCTGTTATGTGGGATGCAAGTTGTTTGAAGGCCCGGGTTCTTCTTTGCTTGAGGCATATTCCTGTTTTAAAATTCATCTCTTTTGGATAAGAAGTAATGGTTCTTTGCTAATGTGTATGGTCCGCTTATTGATGATGATAAAACAATATTCTTTAGTGATCTGTTCCAGGTTATTCTGACTTATTCAGGCAATGCATGGCATGTTTGTGGGGATTTTAATGCCGTCAAGAAACTTGGGGAGAGGCAAAATTAAAGAAATTGGAGTATTGAGATGCTAGGTTCGTTTGGTATGCCTTGGAGTTCTCTACTTGTCAAATATTTGGGTTTACTTATGTCTGATGGTGCTTACAAACCTAGCAAATTGACAACCACTTATTTAAAAGGTGGAATCGAGACGGAAGGGTGAAAAGGTAGATAACATTCTACCGGAGGTAGGATGATATTGTCACATTGTGTTTTACAAAACTTACTCATACTTTTTTCTGTCTTTAAAGTCCCAAAATGGATTTGTGATAAGATTGAAAGCTTAAGAGCTTCTTTCTTCTGGTGCGATGGGGATAAAGGTAAAGGCCTTCACCTTCTTTGGTGGAATCATGTGTGCAAGAGTTTGGAGTGCGGGGTTGCAGTCACTTCTCTCCATGAATATGACACTCTTATCAAGTGGATTTGGAGGCTTAATAATGATGAGGTCCGAGGTCTCCTTTTGTAGCAAGATGGTCAAGTCAAAATATAGATTAGCCGAGGATCAAAAATGGATCATCAAATTTTCAAGTGGAAGGATGCTTTCCATCATTTGGAAGGATATCTAGTTTAGGAGGCACCCTCAAAATATATCTCTTAAGCGACGTCTAGGAGGCACCCTTAAAAGTGCCTCAAAACTAATATATCTCACTTGTCTACTCTAGGAGACGCTCCAGTAACACCATGTGCAGGGAACTAATCTCTGCTTGGTGATCCTACTGTATCTAGTTTAGGTTTAGGGTGTTGTGGTGCTCCATAGACTTACTCCTTGGTAGAATATTGGGAGACCACTTTCTCTTCTTTTATTTTTTTCTTATTGTGTTTTTTTATCTTTACCTATTGTATTCATGCTTTGTTTCAATGTATTGTGACCTTTTGGTCACCTTCAAAAAACAAGGCACAAAAAGTGCCTAGGCAAGTTGTGGCTGCCCAATTTTTAATAGTGAAATCATATTAAATTTTTTTATTATTGCTTATACTGTTATGTATGTTTAAAATTTTTAATGGTAAATATGTACTTAAAAATTATAATGTTTTATGTCAACCCTCTTTTTTTTCTCTTCCTTAAATAGTTTGTCAAAATTATCTCTTTTCTAAAAACTATACACATACATAATTACATAAAACATACTTACATGCATGCACACATAATACGCATCCAATTATAAATTTATAACAAACAACTATATGTACAATTATATGTAAAACTTTCTTATGCGATCTCCCGAGAATCTCTTTTCTTCTGTGCGTCCGAGAAACGAGATCGCCAAAACGAGAATATCTATGTAGTACCTGTGATACCTTGATCTTCTCCGCCTATTATTATCCCCAACTTGTTAGATGATCTTGTTAAGTTTCTTTCTTATATTGCCAATTTTATTATGGAATCTTTCCAAATATTCATCTAAATATTATTGTTTGATAAAATTTCTTAGCTTAATATTTTAATAACTATATATGTACAATTGACCCAAAATGTTATCAATTTCCTATCTATATTGTTCAAGATAAAATTTTGGTCTGACATAAGATCCTTTGTATGTCTCATGCTAACAATAGTTCGCCATCTCTGTATTACGTTTTTAATTCTCTCACAGCTTATTTTAATATTTAATATGAATTCTCTTGTCATTTTTAAAGAGATTATATGACATTCTACATCTAAACATGCACATTGATTGGTATTTCCAAGATCTAATCCCTTGAGATTTTTTCGAGATCTTTTATCTTCAATCTCCGTGAGATAAAATATAGATGTGAGATGGCAATCATTGGGTAAAGTATACCCTGCATAAATGAAATCCGAGATCCGATCTCTCGAGATTTTTCCTAGAATCTCACGAGATCTCCTCTTTTACGCTTCCAAGATGAAGCCGAGATCCGAGACGACAATCCTTAGTAGAAATGACACCCTTAAAAGTCTTGTCGCCTTGACAACTATAGATCAGGCCCAACAAGCAAAACCAACCAAAACTCTCAGCAATATAAAAGCAGACATAATAGCTGGAATCAATCACTATTCAGGCTGTAAAGGTCAAATGAGGATCAACCATAGCTGATCCTGATCCTGATTAGTCTATCCAGTGAACTGTGGGCAGCGTTTTTTGCACAAGTTTTTACTAAACAAAATCTATGTTTTCCAAGGAAAACACAATGGCAAGAGTACCTATATATCAGACAGGCTAAAATGACAAAGGGAATAATGGAGATGTTTTATGTGGCCTTAAGCCCCATTTGGTTTGGCTTGATAAGGTCTGAAGTCTGATTCAATCAGACTTCATCTTATTCAGTGTTTAATAAAATTCTTTTGTTTAGGTATGAAGAGATAAATCTTCACCGTTATCCTCTGAATTGCTAAGCGGAAGGTGATGCACTTGGCGTTGAAGAGCAGAGTTTGGGAGTCCATGGGAGCATGGTCTGTGTGTGTGTTTGTGAGAGAGAGGGAGAGAAAGAGGTGGCTGTGAAGAACCCAATGTTGCAGGATGTTGTGGCAAGAGCATTCTTGGGGCTTCAATCACTTTAGGTTCTCAGCACTCCTCTCCTTTCAAGCATGGTGATTGTGATTTTAGGAGTTTGATGTTTGTTCAAACTTCAGACTTAGATCTCAGCATTATCAAATGTGACCTTAGTTGAATTTTGGAGGCGTCAATACTGCAAATGTTTTATGTGGCGTTTGTATTGAAATTGAGGCATGCTTTCTTCATTATGGTATTGTGAATGTGACATAGAAGATGTTTTTCAGGAAGTGCTATGTCCACTGAAAAGAGCCGGCCATTCCATATATGTAGATCATACGTCCATGGAAGAATGATTACAGATCTAGGAATGTGTTCTTCCCAGCTGTCTTTTAGTCCATTAGGAGATGACAATTTTCAAACAGCAATTTAAGAGTCCACTTTTTATTCTTTATGGAAGCTACAGCTTTATCTAGGATTATCTTGTACTTATTCTATATCATACTTGGTTAAATATGGGTTGGGTACATGGTTTGTAGGGCCAGGTTTGTGCCGGGCCGGGTCACTTGACCGAGTTGGTTTTCCACACGACTGACCAGATCCTGATTCAAAGTCCCCAATCATCCGGAGCGATACCAGTTCCATTTCATGCGTGCATGGGAGGCACAAAAAGCTGTCACCGAAGCTTGTGGTGGCAGCATTTCACTTCATATTCATTTATTTAATTAATTTTTACTATATATAAATGATAAAATAGTTAAAATGTTTTAATTATTTAAATAAGTATTTTTAAATATAATAAGTAAAAACTAATATTATTTATTATTTATTATTTTTATAATTTTAAATAATAAATTATTTTTTAATCTGATCCAACTCAGTCCGATCCGACCTAACTTGGGTCCCAACCCGGTCGGATTTGGTCGGGCCAACCCAGTCTTGAGTCTTGACCCCGATCCCACTCACCTTGGTTGTGTATAAGATGGGAAAAGGACGTCTAAATATAATTCATATATATTATCGAAAAATGGTCAAATATTTGGACACTTAAAAAGTTCAATATGGTATATGTATGGAGTACCATACCTTCATGTTTAAAGTACAGATCTAAAAAGTTGGAATAATATGTAAACCATTAAATCAAGAAATATAAAAAGAGAACAATAAATAATACATCTTAATTTAAAATAAATACACAGTTACTACTTAAAGGATTGTTTCAAACAAAAGATAAGAATCTCATGCTCACAAAAGATAAAATTATATGATAATTTGATCCAACATGTATAGCCATTACTATGTGAAATGCATAAGATTCAAATATAAGAAAAGTCACACCATGGTCCACTGAATCAACCAATCTGTATCAGAATCAACTAATTCCAAGATTAGACAGCATAGGCCAAACCGATATTTTTAAGGGGCAGGGGAGGAGGACCTATCCATTCTTGGATTCTTGCTGGAATTTGTCAGAATAGAACGAAATAACTTGGATCGAGACCAATTTGGCTCGAATCCTTGCTAGAATTGGTCGTCAAGGCAGCAATGGCACTAGTACGGCACCACGACATCTTCTCCACCTTAACGAGCAAGGAAGATGGTTGAACCTAATAGGACTAGGATCCATCGTTGCAAAATCGGATTGGCCCTTGTCAATCTGTTTCTCCTCGAGACTACTTATTAAAAATTGAGTCCCAGGGAAATCGGTAAGGATCAGGAGGATCGTTGTCAAATTGGCTGATCCACTTGGATTGAATCAACTTGTTAAGTTCTGGAATCAAGTTTTGGATAGACTCGATTTCTGTCTGATCCCCCCCCCGCTAGGGTGGCCTTTCGGTGAGACCTCCGCCTTAAGGCCAATCTAGCCTTTCCGGGTACCAATTCCTTCTCCCCTTCCCCCTATCCACCCTCCCCACTCCCACCCCTGAAGGGTGGTTTTTATTAGCCTCGAAGGGAGTTTTTTGTCAAGTGTGGTTGTTATCACTCCCTAAGGGGCACTTCGGTTTGGGCGCTAGAGTCAGATGATCAGATGTGGAAGGCAGCCGGCCTACACAAGTGTCAGGTTGAGATGGCGAGTTCTGTTGGTCGCAGTCAATTAGGTTGACGAACATCACCATGTATAGGTAGAGTGACAAAGGGCATACATTGATCAAGTAGGCCTCTAAGGGAGTGAAAGCTACTACAGGGTCTGCATGAAAGGTAGTTAAGCATATCTTTAAGTGGTTTCTACATGCAAGTATATGAAAGTTAAGTTTTCTTAACTATATGTCTTACATGTTTTTTGAATAAACATTAACAATGGTGTGATCATCTTCTTTCATATAGGTGTCCTAACATATGTAGTGAACGATTCATATTTTCAAACAATGATAGATGTCATTGGTAAGGCTTGACCATGGTTGAAAGTCCTCACCTCCAAGTACATTTACGAGAGTGATGCAAAGGTCAATAAGTTGACCTCTTAAATAGATGGATTCAAATTACATATGGAAGGAGAGATGTTACACTGAGATGTGCAATGAGTGAACAAGAATCACAAGGAGTCCGCTTATCAACTTCGTTGTGTATTATTTTGAAGGCACGACTTTTTTGAAGTCTATTGATGCATGAGTTAGGTGAAGAATACATATTACTTGTTTGGTGTGATGAATAATGTGGTAGATGACATTGGGGAGAACATTGTATAGTTTGTTGCAGTCAACGAGGTTTCATACAAGGTTGTAGAGAAGAAACTGATGAAGGTAAGATCTCATTTGTTTTGGGTGTCTTATGTTACGCACTCAATTGAATTGCTATTGGAAGGCATTGGGAAAGAGCCAATTATGAGGTTATCGGTGACTCAAGGATAGGCTATTACATCTTTCATTTATAGACACCCCATGATATTACATATCATGAGAGAACACACTGATGCTGGTGTGTGAACCTCTTTTTTACGTCGTCTATTCATTAGAAAGAAAGACATTTCTGGACTTTTCTAGGAAAATAGATGATACCTAAAAATATTAGGTAGTCCAGTGATAGTTTAAAAGTAATAGAATCGAGGTTCGGGTTCTTTGAAAAAATTCATTTTTTGACCCTTCTCCGCCGGATGGTGCGAGTATCCGGCGTTAGCTTACATCGAGCAACGGCTCGAACGCCTTTGATTAACCGTCGCGGCAACCTGCTTTTGGAGACATGCACATCTACAAAATAAAGTAAAGAACTCAAAAGGACAGCGGCCTTTTGGGTCCGATCAGATGCAAACCGATTTGTTCGGGTTTGTTTTATTTGTTTGTTGGTTGACTTTTAGATCGACTTGAAAGTCGGTTTTGAGTTTTGGAGTTTGAATCAAGTGTTTTGATTGATTTGGTTTTAATGTTTTGGTTTAGTTTTTGATGTGCTTAAAGTTTTAAGCATGTTTGGATTTTTAATTTAGTTGTTTTTCTGAATTTCAGATTTCTGGATTTTTGTTTTTGGTGGATTGTGATCCATGTTTGAGTGTTTGGAATGTGCTTATTTGGTTTCTTTGGGGTTAAGCACTTGATTGCTCATTAAAATGAAGTTCGGTGGATTTCCGGGTTCATTAAACCAATTTTATATGCACAATCGGAGTTGATTATAACCGGTTTTCTTTTGGACCGATTTATTTAAATCTGGAATTCATGTGTTTTGGGTTTAATCAAAATCTGATTTTTTGGCAGGTTATCTGATTTTTTTATGTTGGCAGATTTAGTTGAAATCTGATTTTTATTTTAGCAGATTTTGTTTGAAATATAATTTTGGTTTGATTTGTTTCAAAACCGGTTCAATCTTGTTAAAGATCGGTTTTTGTTGAAACGGATTGAGTTTGAGTTTAGCTTTCAAATTTCTTCAAATTCTGATTTCTGTTTTGACTTTCAAGTTTAATTTTCTGTTTTAATTTCATGTTTGAATCTTCAGATTTAGTTTCCTGTTTTGATTTTTTTTTTTTTATTTGGCGGTTTGCATCGCCTCCGACCCATCGGGCCACTTTTGAATGCCCGGTTTTAAACATCTCAAGTCGACATCGAACTTCATTTCATTGAAAGATGGGGTGAAGTACATCGGTGTACAATGAGTGGTGATCCTTCCCCCAACTTAGGTTCTTCACCGACTTAGAAAAATTTCGGCATTACAACGGCATGCCGACAAGTTTCTAACTTGGCAAAGTTTACCCGTCCAACAAGGCTAGCCAATGACTTAGCCAAAATTGGGGGAAGGATCATCGGCTACGGGAGCATGCCCGCGCCGACGTCCGGATCGACATCCCAGGACGTACCCGGGGGAGCCGTCCATTTCTTTTTAGTTTTGTTTCTGTTTTTATTATTTTAAAAGGCCACTCGGGCCGGTTTTGAGTTCCATCGGCGTTCAAAGCCGGTCTTCGGTCTTCTTGGGCCGGAAGGGCCTGTTTTGGACTGTTCTTGGACCGGAAGAGTCTGTTGGACTTATGCGCCTCCATCCGTCTTGATGGTAGGGTAAGGACCCGCCCGGACAAAACAATCGGCCCGTCGTACGGATTCCGAGAGGGTCCGGGACATCGCCCCTACCCACCATTGCTGAATTTCTGCACTTCTGCTGAACCGCACGTGCTGCATCTTGTGCCACAAAGGGGGGGGGGGGCGCTGAAAGAAGACTTCAAGCATTTTTTGTGGGGAAACAGGACCTGTTTGAGGCCTGTTCGGTTGAGCCAGAAGGGGCTGTTTGGTTTGGGTTTAGGTGGGCCAAAATGGGCCTGCACAAAGGGCTGTTTTGGAGATCAGGTTTGGGACCGGTTTTGGGGTCCTGGTTTGGGCTGGACGGGGTCTGGTTTGGTGACCGGCTGGGGCCTGATATGGGCTGTATATGGACCTGTTTGGGGTCTGGTTTGGAGACCGGCTGGGGCCTGATATGGGCTGCATATGGACCTGTTTGGGGTCTGGTTTGGAGACCGGCTGGGGCCTGATTGATGGGGCTCTGGTTGGGCCGAAGCAGGCCTGCGCATGGGCACTTTGGGGACCCGATTTGGGACCAGATTGGGGTCAGGCGTGGGCTGGTTATGGGCCTGTGTCTGGGCCTGCATATGGGCTGTCCTGGTGGGCCGCAGAGGGGGGCTGCAGGTAACCGAAAATGATCTGCGTAGGGGCCAGATTTCTGAACTTGGAGAGAAGGCCGGTGCAGTCCATATCAGGGTGGTTTAACCAGGCCGAAATGGGGCATTTTCTGCAGACAGGGCAGGGGCTGAAGGTGGTCGCTGGAATAGGTAGAAAGAGGAGCCCTTAGATGGCTATACGATAAGCATACATATATTGCCTCCTCCCTACCTTGTCTTCTTCTTCTCTTCTTCTTCTTCTTCTTCTCTTCTTCTCTTCTTCTCCTTCCTGGTCACAGGCAGCAGGTCAGGATGAGGGCTCAAACCAGCAGCCTGGCGGCGTCTTCAGCAGCCTCCTCAAATGCTGGTGCGCACTCCTCCTTTTATAGGGGCTGGAGGGGAGGTGAAGGGCCAGCAGGGGGCTGTGCATGGGCCTGGGTTGTGCGCAGGTCTCTTGGCCTCCCCCCATGCAGCCATTGCATTTAATTGGCTGCCTCTTCTTCCTCCCCCTTTCTTGAGCTGACTGCAGGGCTGGGTTGGCTGCATGGTGCGGCTGGCTGATGGGGTGACAGGTGGTGCGCAGGAAGTGCTGAGGTGGCAGGTGGGCCAGTGTGGCCTGTTCACACTAGGCCGCAGGTGGGCCTTAGAGATGGGCTGCGCAGGGCTTCTTTACATGGGCCAATTGGGCCAGCTGGAGGCTACGGCCCTTGTTCTGCTGTGGGCTACGCAGGGCCTAGTTTTAGGATGGAATTTGGCTCAATTTTAAGATGAGATGATGGGCTTCTGATTGGACATACGTGGGCCCCTGATTGGGCCCAATTTGGCTGAATTGTGGGCTGTCCGGCCTGCTCCTAGGCCTGCCCCATTATCCCATTTTTTGTTTGTAAAAAATTGGACGCCAACAGCTGGTTATCTCCGACCAGACTTGCTACACATTTCATTACATCGGAGAGCCTCTATAGATACATATTCAAACTCAAACTCAAAGCCTTATAGGGTGTTTGGTTACGTTTTTTTTCTTCTTTTTAAGACAAGAAAGAGTTAAGGTGTTTGGTTGTTCTTTTTAACTCCCCTTTCTTCTTTAAGAGTGGGATGCCATGTACATCTAATCTTTTCCGGAATAAAAATAAGGTAAGACTTTTTTTATTTTTGAGACAAACATGGAGACAGAGGGGGGCAATGCGGGGATGCGCGATGGCCATTTTCTCGCACGGGAGGAAGCAGACAGTCGTGCGTGCTGTGCTGCAATTGCTGTGTATGATGTTGATGTCTCTGCGATCACCGAGTAGGATGATGTTGACATCTTGATCATCGCCCAACAGCTACCGTCCTCACCTATAATCTTGCAGTGTCGGCGACGAGTTCTTAGATGCAATGGAGAGGTTGTTACTCACAAACTTGTAGGCGGCGATGATTGCTTCGATGAGGGTATTCTTGAGAGGGCTTGGGGCAATGAAGAGGCCCTTTAGACAAGTATTTTTGTTTGCGAGGGAGGCACGAAGGTATGTGCAGACGTTGTGGAGCTGCCAGCCGGATTGGAGGAGAAGGTTAGATCTTCTGAGAGAGGAAAGGGTTATCTGGTGGAGCTCACGATAGTCCTGAAGTGTTCCACGTTGCTTCTCGATGATGCCAGGGCTGGCATCGGCTATGAGGAGAACAAATAGCTTCGTAGCCTTGGCGATTGTTGATTGGAGGGATTTTTGGAGGTAGGGAAGCACGGAAAAGTTGGCGTTGATGCCAAGATTGAGATCGAGGGATCGTAGATAGTCGTCTAGAAAGGGTGTGGAGCTGCATAGTGTCTCGATGGCAGTGAGGTGGGCATCTGGAGAAGAGGTGGCATTGGCGGCGATAGCATAGAGCCTCGATGGCCCCACCGCCGTTACCCGAAATCCTGGTTTGGGGGAGCCCTCGCCAAAGCACCTTGGGCGCCTAGGTACCACATTGACAATTATGATTTAAACAAACATTTTTACAAATAAACACATCAAATCTCTCCAAAGGTACCCAAACTATTATAAAACACTCCCACGTAATTATAAGATATTACCAATCTGCCCTTTCATTAAAAGTCAGCTACAATAAAGATAAATTGCTGAAATAAAAGAACTCTAAGATACTACAAATACTAGCCAATGTATACCTTTCAGAAACGGGTGGACAACCACAGACAAATCGATCCTCCAAAGTTTATTTTGATGCTCCCACCTCACTACCTTGTAGTGTATTACATTTACCTGAAATCCACCCGCCAGCGGATTAGCCTTAATTGGGCTGGCCAGTCCAATCCCATGGTTCTTTTTTTTCCTTCTTTAGTTCTTTGTTAATTTTTTTTTGCAAAGCATGAAGAATCATTCACTGTCAAATCACATCTGGATCAGCAAGTTCTGCTTGAAAGCCTATGAAACAGTAATCTTAGTAATGAGCTAGTTTTGCTTTGGTCATGACAAACCTTAATCGATATTTCAGGCAACATTCTTTCAAATACAGAATGTATTCATGTATATCACATCGATGTCCAAACTGTTAGACATTGGACTTGGGGTGTTCCTGATTTGTTTTCTGAGGTTATTTTTTTAATCAAACCAAACCAAACTAATGTAGTTTGGTTCTGTTTGGTCCATTTCAAACCACATTTTATTAAGGTATAATATATGTCTACATATGGTTTTATTTGGTTTGTTTCAAATCATACATTGTTAAAACATAATGTACAGGTTTATGTGTGCGAGTTGTTTTAACTTAAAAACTCTTAAATTATTTATTTTACATGAAAAAGATATACAAATATTGTAAATAAGCCCAAGTAAATATTCATTCTAATTCAGGTAATTTGTTTATCGATTGGTTTGGTTTGAACTTTGAAGGACCTTAGAAATCAAACCAAACTGAATTAAACCACTGGTTTGGTTTGGTTTGGTTTTTTGGGTTGAAGTAAATAAGGAACATCCCTAATGGACTCATGCATCTTTCAAAAGTTTTCTTATCACATTTGCTTAGGCATTCATTGTTGTTGTTCTGCTTAGAAATTAGATTACTAGTCACCCTGACAGACTTTTTTTTTCCATTTGCAATTTATCACGTCTCATGTATTTTCTACAGAAGCTGAGGACTTTGAGCCAGCACCTCCGATCATTAAGGAGGTGCAACCAAAAGGTTTATGGGAAGATGAAGATGTAGAAGAAGAAAATGTAAAGGAGTCCTGGGAAGATGAAGATACTTCAGAGGTTACTGTCTACCTTTTAATTTCTTTTAGTTCATTTGATTTAGAATTCTTAATGTCTAGAATGTTGAAATTATTATTATCTATGTTATTAGAAGCGCTTGCCTAAGGTGCTGAGGCTAGGCAAGACGAGATAAGGCAAAAATGCCTCACCACATCACCATGAACCAAACCTATTATGGGCTTGATCCAATAACTTAAAATCTTTTTCTCTTTGCCCCAAAGCCCCCAATGCCTAATCTTTCACGTTATGGCCTCGACATCACGATGTCCTGCAGGCCCTAGAAGTGACTTTTTTATTTTTATATTATTTTTAGAAGTTTTAATGTTATATATAACTATATATTATTAAATATATTAAAAATATGCCTTGTCTTAAGTGCCTAAGGTGTCTCGCCTTTGGCACTTGGGGCGAGGTGAGCTCCCCTGGGCTTGGGTGCCTCACACTTCAGATAACATAGATTATTATTGAATCCTTGGAGGAAGGTTATCCTGATTTTACTTAGTGACTTAATTTTTAGTGGTGAATTTGGAAGGGAGTCTTATAAAAGTTACACTTGGTTTGGCTTTTAGAGTGTATATCCATTTTGAAATATTTTCTAAATATGGTCAATACTCAAAGTCTGAAAGCTGCATACGTATTAGTTTTTTCTCTCTACTTTCATTTTTTCTGCAACAGAACTGTTCATCTTTAAAAAAAATTTTATGCAAGCCATATAGTAAGACTGAATTTTCTCAAATGAAGGATGCAATTAAAAAATTAATGTTCTGATGTTTATATTTTTTTTAGCAAGCACTAGATGAAAAGAGATGCAAATGGTGTAAATTTGCAACTTATAGGCTTTTAGCATAACATGCAATTTAGCATAGCTTTAAAAAGACTGACAACTCTTTTAGCTGGTTGTACCCTTAATTCCTGAAAGAATATAATTCATGAACTTAGATCTCTGCATGGAACTAGGCACATAAAATTACTTGATGTTTCTTTGAACTGTGTGGATACATTTGAATGAACAATCTTATTCTAGAGGATTTGGAATGTTTGTGTGTAACTTTCATGTCTCTATGATGCACGTTGCTTCTTTTTATAGAGCCATCTTTTTGTTCATTATGGTAATAAATTTTTCAAAATTTTCCTCCTATACTTTGATACCTGACGAAGTCAATAAAAATGATTCTTATTTGATAGTATTTACTTGTTAGTACCTGATGTAACCTCAAAATTCGAAACATTTTTTTAGGATTTTGGTTTTGGAAATTCATTTTCCATTTGAATTTGAATTAGACCTTGGCGTTGACTTCTTAGGAAGATAGATGGTATACCATAGAAGTACTAACTAGGGTCAATGGTATGTATAAAAATATAGATTGAGGTTGCTAGGTTCTTTGAAATTTATTTTGACCTCTCCCCGTCGGATGGTGCGAAGATCCGGCGTTAATTACATTGAGAATACTCGAATACCCTTGATTATCCATCATAGCAATTCATTGAAGTAGAAGAACGATGCATCCACAAAAATAAACATTCATACAAACACAGGAGAAAACAGCCCCATGAACTTGATGGAATGCAAGCACTTAATGTTTTATTTTTTGTTTAAGTTGATTTGAATTTTGTTTGATTTGGTTTGAATTTGATTTGATTTAAGTTGAATTTGATTGATTTGTGAGTTATTTGTTGATTTATATTCTGTTTGAGTTTGAGTTTGTTTAATTGAATTTTGACAATTTGTTTATTGTTTGATTTTGAATGGGATTTGGGCTTAGCTTAAGAAATATGATTTGTTTGGAGTGCATTTATCTTATTAAACTTCGGTTGAATCTGTGGATTTTAAATTTCATGAATTTGACAGTTTCTGTGTTCTCTCTCTTGCAACTTTCAGATTTATGTGAACTGATTTAGGATTTAATTGTCTTGAATTGAATTTGTTAATGGATTATTTATTAATTTAAATTCAGTTTATTTTAGGTTAATCTTGTTTAGTTAAAGTTAACTCATTTTAAAATTTGATTAATATGCAGATTTTATGGGGTTCAGATTAATAGTTCATTTGATTGATTTAACTTAATTTGAATTAAGGTTGTCTGATTAAGACTAATATGGGTTTAATTTAAAGATCTTTGATTTGGGTTGATTTAATTTAATTGATTTGACCACGTTTGGAATGGAATTGAATTTTGAATTTGAAAATTGGATTCAACTTAACGTTTGACAGGTTATTAAGTTCACTTGGTCATGATTGGTTTTAATTTGGATTTTGGGTTTGTTTGATTTTAAAATCCGATCTGATCTTATTTGTTGAGATTGGATTGTTTAGATTTAGTTTGATTTGAACCTGTTTTATGCAATTATGACTTGAATTCATGTTTTGAATTGATTATGTTTGAGCTTGACAGGCGGCCAGATTTGAGTTGGCTTGGAAGTTTGGCTGGCTTACAGATTTGGTTCGTTTAGTTTCAGTTTGATCTAGATTGAATTGATTTGGGTTGGGTTAATTTGAATTAGAGTTGTTTGTTTAAATTAAATTTCTTCAGTTAAAGTTAACTTGTTTTAAGATCTAATTTAGGAGATTTGTTGGGATTTGGTTTGAGGAATTGGTTTTGAGTTGGATTAATTGAAATACGTTGGTTAATTGATCTAAGAACATATTTTGTTTTAACTGAGTTCAATTTGAACAAGTTGGGGTTCTTTTATTTCTATAGGTTGATTTATCGTTTTTTCTGATTTTTTGTTTTGAGTTCCAACCTTAAGTGCCCAGATTTCTGTAGATCTTACAGATTTGTTCGGAGCATGGGTTTTATGATTTAGTTGTTCAGTTTATTAAGGGTTGTGTCATTAAATAGGATTTGATTTTTAAATTTGCCCAGTAAGAGGTTTGATGTGGGAAATTTGATTGGTTCATGAGTTTGGGTTGATTGCCTACAGATTCCAGGTTTATGAACTCTTCATATTTTCATGTTACGGTCTGCAGGTTTTGATTTCAGATTTTCAGGTTTCAGATTTTATACATTTTCAGATTTTTATATGTTTCAGATTTTTATGAGTTTCAGATTATTTTCTCCAGTTAATATGACAGTTTTTAGACTTTACAGTTTTAGGTTCTGATTTCAGATTTTCAGACTTTACAGATTTCTGGGTTTTGCGCACATTTGCAGATTTTAGTCTCCAAATCTCAGATTTACATAAGTTTCAGATTTTAGATTTGTAGGCTTTGTTAGATTTTCTTCAACCGATGGATCCTGGACCTTCCAATGCAGGTTTTGGTCCCTGATTTTTTTTTAAGTTTCCAGGTTTTGTTTAATTTTATTTCATCATCATTTTTTTGTTTGCAATCCTCTCAATTTCATGGGGTTATTGATCCTCCACTCAAGATCACTTGTAAACCGAACATGCCATCTCATTGCTTGGTTCCATGTCATTACAACTTGATTGTTTTGAGACTATCTTCACTCAATCCTCATTGGATATGATGAACTTGTCAATTTATGGGGGAATATACCCGGTCCTTAGATAGACTTATGGGTATTTCCTCCATTCCTTTTTTTTAGCATATAATCGGCTTAACGGCATGTTGATCATGCACGACCTCATATATAGCTCGATGGTAAGACATTGGGGTCTTTTTGTGACATTTGTATGTCTACCTTAAGGACGTAGGGGCGAATGGTTAGTCGACCTCCCAACTAGTCCGAATTTTTATTTCTTTTAGGTTAAGTCGAGACGTAGGGGCGGATGGTTAGTAGACTCCCCAACTAGTCTCGATTTGGTGATTAAAGAGGTAGATTTTTATTTAATTTCATTTGATTGTTTGTTTTTTAAATTTTTTTAGTTGAATGTGCCCAGGTCGAACACTGTTCCTTGGAGGTTATTGGGCCTCTTCGGCGGCCCATCCCGCCTCGGCCCCCTGCCGCGCGCGTGCCCCCCCTTTTTGTGTTCTCTCCATCGGGTGGGCCCCACGGGGAGTTTTTTCCACCGTGGCTGCTCCTTGCCTGCGCGGCCAGCTCCTCATATGTCCACCGTGGACATATGTCCGGCAAAAAATAAACTCCTCTCCCCCGACGCTCGGCCGCGACGGAGGGAAGGTGTCCCTCGCGGCTTCAACAGCGGCGGAACCCCGACGGCGGGAGAGTGTCAGCGCTGGCGGCCCTAACCGGAGGAGAAGACGGCCCCGACGGAAGGAGGAGGAGGGGATCTTGACGACGACGCCGCGTGAGGAAGGGTAAGGCCCCCGATGGTCGCACCGGAAGCTCGACGGCGCGAGCGGCAGTGTGAATGGAGGAAGACGGAGACCTCCTCCGGCGTCCGCGGCGGCTTGTGATAGGAGGCGGCGGCTCGACGGCTTCCGCGGATCCTTCGGCTTCGCTTGGAAGAGGGGGCGGCTCCCGCGGGAAGAGGAAAAGGGGACAGCGGCTCCGACGGCTCCGGTTCTCTCTCTCCCTTCTCTCTCTTTGATCGTTTAGTCCCTCTCTTGGCCTCTGTCCTCTCACCTGCTCGGTCCTGCCCTCCTTCTTATAGCCGTCTGCTGGGCGCGAGGCTCCCTCGGAAGTCCGTGGGAGCTCGGATGGGCCCCTGGTCGGTGCAAGGTGCCGCCGTAGGTGTCTGGCAAAGGGGCTGGCCCCTATTCCGGGGATCCCGCAAGGGGATCACCCCCCTCCTGCGCACCCAACCGCAAGTCAGCTGCGGTAAAGCAACCATCCGTCTTGCCATTTGCGTTCGCCTCCCCCCTTCTTCCTTTTTGTCTGCCGGTCGATCTCCATCCCTCATCGTTTTCTCCTTTGCTTTTCTTTTCTTTTTTGAAATTCCAGGTGTCAACAGTACCAAATAATGGCAAGTGACTTTTTGGATTGCAAGGACCGGGAAGGCATCAAAAGATGCTACGTACGTGTCCATTATGAGTTTGTTCCTCTTGCCTTATGTGGTTGGTTAGTAAAAAAGTAAGCACAATCACAAATGATAAGGCATGCAGCTACTTCTTCACTAAAATGGTGGTTTAAATCCATAACCTTTTTTTAACTGGGTCAAGATATTGTTCTGTGAGATATGAATCTATTTTGTACTTTTGCATCTTCTCCAGCAGTTGATTCTAGATGGTAATACAGCAGCCGAGCTTTTGTATGCAGATTGATTATTTCAGGATATTTCTGCAACTTCTGCCAATTGATGAAGGTTTAGTAGCTCCCCAAGCTGTGTTATTTCGTAATGTTGCAACATGTGATAGTCTGTGGTTCAAGAGAGGATACTGCTAGATTGAACATGTCAATAGAGAAATTTGCTATTCTCAGTCTTGCTTTCCTCTGCCTTCGAGATGCTATTTTGCCACTTACTTGATAGTGTGCTGTATCATGTTTTGCATGATCGGCCGTCCAGACAGCATCCAGGCCAAACCAGTTGAATTGGCTTGGCATGGCTGAGATCGGACATTATTGGCTTATCGTGAGACTGGATTGGCTGATCCTAGCTTGAACTTGGCCTCCGTCAATTCCAACCTGATTCAGGCCAAGCAAGGATTGCCATTTCGGATCTCGGCTTCATCTCGGAAGGGTGAATGAGAAGAGATCTCGTGAGATTCTCGGAAAAATCTCGGGAGATCAAATCTCGTATTTTATTTAAATAGGGTATGCCTTACTCAAGAATTGTCATTTTGCATCTAGATATATCTCATAAATACTGAACAGAAGAGATCTCGGAAAAATCTGAAGAGATTGGATCTTGTAAATAACAATCAATGTACATGTTTAGATGTAAAATGTCATGTAAGCTCTTCAAAAAGAACAAGAGAATTCATATTAAACATCAAAATAAGATACGAGAGAATTTAAAACGTAATACAGAGAGGGTGAACTATTGTTAACATGAGACATATAAGAGATCTATTGTTAGATTAAAACTTCATCTTGAACAATATGGATAGGAGATTGATGACATCTTGGGTCAATTGTACATATCAAGTTTTAAAAATATTAAGTTATAAAATTTTATCAAATAATAATGTTTAGATAAATATTTGTATGGATTCCATAATAAAATTGAAAATATATGAATCAAAATAACAAGGCCATCTAACAAGTTAGAAGTAGTAATAGGCAAAGGAGATCAAGGTACCAAAATATTATATGGATATTCTCGTTTCGGCAATCTCGTTTCTCGGACACGAGAAAAAAAGATTCTCGAGAGATTCTCGGGAGATTGCATTCCATGAGGCCAAGTTGGATAACAGCCAATTTGGGCTGACTTGTGCCAGGACCTGCTGAATTTTGGCCTATCCTTGGCTTCTGGTCGATCGGAGATCCAATCCGATCCAGATCAGGATTGTCCCTGGCCGATTCAATGACCAATACCAATGCAGAAATTCTTGTGCTCTAGAGATCTTACTTCGTGTAGTATTTTTTACTTACAACCGAAATGATTCACAGGCTTAAGCCACTTTTGTTCCATCTCCCACCTTTGTACTCTGCTGCTGTTTCCTCTTCTTTCTTGCTTGCTACTTTTTTTTTCTAGAGCAAGGGTTGAGGCTTGTTATGTAGACAGTTTTGTAAATGGTGTCACGATGAAAACGCTGACAGAACAGCACAAGCAGCTGTTTTCATCAGTTTGTTGACTACTGGACTGGAACCTGTCGTTGTCTGAGGTAATGTAAAATGTATTTCTCACGGGGATATCATAAATGCTATCCAACTAATGGGCAGAAATGAATTGGCTAGTGCACAATAATGAAATGAAAAAAAATATTCACCTATGTTTTAGGCATCTCAAGTACGGCAGGCTGCTGAAAAGACAGTTTCAAAGACCAGTGGCAAAATTGATGGGAAGAAAGCTAAAGTGGCTGCAGATAAAGCAAGCAAAACCATAACGAGTGAGGTTGCAGATGAAGTTCTTGCAGATCCAGTAGAAGAGAAACTTCGCCAACAAAGGTTCTGTTTTGTTCTACTGCACTTTTAGTATCTTTCTGGATTTTTGCGAGTATCATCAACTTTTCATTGTCACCCCTATTGTCATAGACTTGTGGAAGAGGCCGACTACAAGTCCACCACAGAATTATTTGGCAAACGAAGTGATGACAAGACTTTGGATAACTTCATTGCAAAGTCGGAAAGTGACTTCATGGATTATGCGGAGCTCATTTCTCACAAGCTCCGTCCACATGATGTATGTTCATCTTCACGATTAAAATTCTGGCTGAGAAGACTTGTTTTCACTTCTTACTTTTGCTATGTTTTCCCGTTGTGCATCAGAAAAGCTTCCATTACGTAAGCCTTCTTAAAGCAGTTATACGTCTCTCGATGGCGAACATGAAGGCAGCTGATGCCAAGGAAGTTGCATCTTCTATCACTGCCATCGCAAATGAAAAGTTGAAGGCAGAAAAAGAAGCCGCTGCGGGGAAGAAAAAACAAGGTACATGTTTGGATTGTTTTCTTCCTTAGCCCGTCGTCGTCTTGTTTATTTTCCTTCGTTTCTGATTATGATATTTTGTCGGAACAGGTGCCAAGAAAAAGCAGCTTCACGTCGATAAACCAGATGATGCTTTTGTTGCGGGCTCCTACGATGCCTTGGATGATTACGACTTCATGTGAATTCATCAGAATTCCCATTTACATATAGAAGTATAGATGCCATCTGCTCTGGGTCGTCGTGGTTCCAATTATTATTATTAATTCTTAACATGATTTCTCCCCCATAAAATGCGGCTAGGTTTTCGAGGGATCTTTGTTCATCTTGGGAGAGCGCAATTCGGTCGATTAGATGTATTGAAAAATTAGAGGGCTGCGATTGTCTGTATGCTGCCTTTCAGCTGTCGTTGTAGCAACTTATCCTTTTAACAACCCCCCCCCCTCCTGAAATTTTGTTATTTTTGCATGGATTTATCTTATAAAGCCGTATCTATTGCGTTTTCAACTCCCTTGAGATGGTTGATATAGACTCTTATGGCCTGTTTGGCACCCAAATTTTTTGGGGATAAACCAGGTTTATCCCCACAATTTAAGGGATAAACCTGGTTTATCCCCAAGTTATCCTTATACCAAACATGCCTTAGTGGCTGATGGTTGACGGATTTAATTTTTTTAACATATTTGTATACCATTGCAGTAGGTCGTTTATCCAAACTATTATATTCCATTTTCATGTGTGGTAATTTCCTAATATGTCCGGAAGTGTTCGATATATTCATATTCGCTGCATTTTAACTCGCTTGAAGGCAACAGAGAAAGAAAGAGCGTTGTTCTCAGGACAGCCAAACGGGCCTCGGCCTGCGATATCCCTGCCTGCGGCGTGGAGCGAGTCGGGGCAATAGAAAGGTCAGGTCGGGGATGGACTGGGCCGATTAGTTCCGAAGTCGGCTCACTCCGAAGTGGTCGGATAAGGTTGAGTTTATTTATTTTATTTTTAAAAATATAAAAATTGTAAACATTACATTAAAATAAAAAATAAAGTAAAATATATTATATATTATATATTTTTATATATTAATGTTATTATTGAATATGAGTGTTTATTTTTAAATATAAATAAATATGATATTTTTTGAATATATTGTAAAAGTATATATTAACAAAAAAGTTAATCTCAAGTGAAAATAAAGATAGTTGATAAATAATTTTATAAATGTTAAATATGTATCATATATTAATGATTATAAATTTTAAAGATATAATAAAATATTATTAATAAATGAGACGTTTAAGAATGACCAAGTTGTAAAGAAAAAATTACTTTATGAAATATGATAATCTGGTCGGATCAGAGTCGGATTGGGTCGGACAAATGGCCGATCGGCTCAAAAACCAACGGAGTAACCCAACTTGAGATGACTATGGAGCGATCTAGCGAACGAGGGGTGGGGGTCCCGAACTGATGACTTGATATGGTGTTGGAGGTAGGGCTGTAAACGGATCCGGATAAAATCCGGATTCGGTTCGAATTCGTATTCGGATAGGCGGATATTATCCGTTTAAGCTGCTCCGGCGGATAGTTATTTCAGATTCGGATATTATCCGAAAATTAAACGAAGCGGAATCGGAATCAGTAGATCCGCTCCGGTTAAGATCCGGTTCGATCTGAGCCATTAGATGTAAGATCCAACGGCCATCTTTAAACCATAACCTTTCACCTCCGAATCCCTAATCCCTCCAGCCGGCGAGCGCCTGACTTCCCATCCCGACATCCCGCATCGGCGCATCCTCGCAGTGCCTCCCGAGCGCGGCGCCTCCCGAGCATCCCCCCGCCCCCCCCCCGTTCGGCCTCCCTCCCGAGCGTCCCGGCGCGGCGGCGGCAGCGCCTCCCGAGCATCCCCCCCCCGTTCGGCCTCCGTCCCGAGTGTCCCGGTGCGGCGACGGCGGCACGACATCAGCATCCCCCCGTTGGGCTCGCGGCGGCGGCGCCTCCGGATCCCCCCCTCCCCGTTCGGCCAGCGGCGGCGGCGCCTTCGGATCATCCCCCCCCCGTTCGGCCAGCGGCGGCGGCGCCTCCGGATCCCCCCCCCCCCCCGTTCGGCCTCCCTCCCAAATTTCTCTCTGCCGCGTCCCGCAACCCCGCGCAGGACTTCACCTACCTCAACCAAGAGCCGAACGGGGAGCCAGTTGTGCCCGGGGCCGACGCAGATATTATCCGTATCCGCTCCGTATCCGAGAGATATCCGATTGTGAAAATCCGCTCCGTATTCGAATTCTAACCGGAGCGGATATCCGATATCCGAATTGACTAGCGGAGCGGATTCGGAAATGGCATATCCGCTCCGTATCCGCTCCGTTTACAGCCCTAGTTGGAGGAGACCGTGGCATGATGCCTTGTACCGTTGTCGGCTGTTAGAGAATCTTTTTTTTGGTCACACGGCCACGTAAACACGTAGCATTGCGTGCAGCGAGAGATCGAGCTCCTCCGCAGACTTGTTCTCACTGATATCTTTTCTCCTCAGAGGGAAAGAGGTGGGCTTTGACGGCTCTCGAACTCACCGGTTGTTTTCCTGAACAGCGAATCACGCTAATCGTGTCAAACGAAACCGGCGGCTGTCAGAGAATCATACGCGTACGGAAAATTAATTTCCTATCCATTTAAGAAAATAGGCTTCATCTTTAATCTCGGTCAAAAAGACTCCCGTCCTGTCTAGTTGCTGTCGGATAAAATTTTAAGATGTCAAGAAGACCCTTCCGCCAAGGAAGCACGCCCGTGACATTCATGCGGATCTGATTCTTTCCTTTCTGACGAATAGGAGATGGCGGTGTAGACTCGATGGACCGTGTTATCCCACAAAGTTTTTATCACATCAACATTTATAACGTGCTAATCATATCCTATTTATAACTTTAAAATATTACAATATCCAGACATAAAACTATGACATCTAATTTATATTAAGATTTAGATATAATATAAATTATTAAATTTTTATTTATTAGATTATGTTAATCACATCTGATTTCAAGCATAGATTATTTTTATATCTAGAGTTAAAAGTTACCATGACTAAAAATCTATTTATCACATAACAACAAAATATTAACATATTTAGAAAAAAATACTATATTTATTCATAAAAATTCAATATTAATTTATTTATCACATTTTGTTGATTATATTTAATTTCTAATCATAAAATTTTAAAATGTTTTAACAAAAAATAATTTATATCAATATTTAATTTAGATGTAAATTACTTAAATATTAATCTATTTATTATCTCATGTTAATCGCGTATGATTTATAACTGTAAAATATTATTAATCTATTTATAAAATATTTTTATTCTATAATAATCATATTATATAAAATGTATAATATCAATATCTTTATTATTTTACAAAATATCATTATGTAATGATTGGATTGCGAGAGATAAAAAATTGTATTATTATTTTTACATTTTATTATTTATGAATGTTGTTTTAATATATATGGTCTGTGATATAATAATACATAAGAGTAAATTTTAGGGGTATCGTATATTTCAATGGTTGTCTAAAGTTTATGATTTATCCCAATAAAATTAAGATGTGTTTGAATTTTTTAATTATTAAATTGAGGTTTTATTTTTACTTGGGAGTAGAAAACTGAAGAAAATTTAAAAATAACACCTCTCTCTCTCTCAACAAACTTAAAATTTATAGACCGTAATAAGAACAGTAAAATTCAAAATTTTAAAAATATTTTTTTTATTTTTTATTTTTTGACTTCCATTGCAATAGGACATCCTGAGTTCGCCCCTAGGATGATCGCACAAAAAAATGTCACTTGGCCTCGACTAACTCCGGCACTCCTCGAAAAAAAAAAACAAACAAACAATCTTCGGCCCTGGTGCCACACCCCCCAAAAGACTTCTTTTACATGTAATAATAATCTTTATTATTTTGATTTTTTAATTATTAGCTCCTTAGATACATTGATACTTCTTTACATATGTTGTTAATCTTTAATATAAATTGCTATTAATCTCAAAATATTTTAAGAAATCACATAATCAGTTATTAACTCATTATTTTCTATATTTTTTAGTTTTAAAATTTTACATATATTATTAACCATCAAGATAAATAGATATTAATCTAAAAATCTGAAAAAAATCCTAATAACATTTATTAACTCATGTTCTCTAAAATTTTTAATTACCGAGTCTTTATATGTATTATTAATATCTTTCACATATAACATTAATGAGTCACATACAATACTAACACCTACGTATATTACTAACACTATATTTATCGTTAACCATCTGCACATATATCACCAACGTATGCATATAATATTGATGTCGATTTAATTTATAACAAGTGATTGTGTGAGTTAGGAACCGTTGATAAATGATTATGTGATTTTTCAATTTTTTTCACGTTAAAATCGATCCTAAGACTGCCTACTAAAAAGGTCTCCAAGTTGAGATAGTCCCGCTAGACGGATGAGGGGCTATTTCGGTATTTAAGATCTCTTCGAACGGACATCATTATAACGTGGCAGAGCAAAGGGAGCAAGTGTTAAACAGAAATCAGAAAATAAATCTAGTGTCAAACCATTTTTAACAAAACAAGGTAAATATTAAATAAATTATTTTTAGAAGGATCTCATGTTAATTTTTCAAAAAAGAAAAAAGAGAAAGGCATCGTAAACGTCTCTCCCTGTTATGCACCGATTGGCAAGGCTCTCGACTACCGAGAACAGCACCGTGCAGTGCAGTGAACGCTCCACAGGAGCCCTGCTCCGGCGCGCCACTAGTGTTGTAGAAGACGAAGGAGCCGAGAATCCGGCGCTCTTTTCCTTTCCTTTCCTTGTGCGAAAAGCTTCCTTGTTGACATCAATGGTCAAGGGAGCCACTCATGGCCCGAAGGCCACGCCCCTCTGTCTGCCTTCGATGCCTTTCGACTAGGTCGCTCCAGGCGGAGCGAGAGCAGGAGCAAGGTGTCATGGGGGGGACCGGGGACCCGGCCGGCTGGCGGGGTTGTGCAAATTGACGCCTGTCCGTCCATCGGTGCTCTTCCTGTGAGCATCCCTCCGTAGGTGGGAAGACCGAAGACCTCATTTCTCCCGCTCGACCCGCACCGGACCCTCCTGTTCTTCGCTGTGGGAGCACCCGCAAAAGACTGAGAACCCTCATTTTTTTATATTCATCTGTGATAGAGTGGGGAATACCTGGTTGTATCAGCACTCCTAGGTCGTCGTACTGTTGTTGCTACTGCTGCTCATGCACAACCTACCTACGGATGATCATGACAAGGATGCCCCCGAGCGCCGTTTGTGGGAAACTGAGGGCTGCCGAGAAAATTTTTGAACTAGCACACTTTTAAAGTGTATTTCCGGGAGTCACGGTAAATTTTTTTTTCCAAAACTAACACAATTTTACCAAAGTCGCTAAGTCATATAGCGACTTCTGGGAGCGAGGGACGAAGTCGCTACATGACTTAGCGACTTCGGTAAAACTGTGCTAATTTTAGAAAAAAAATTACCGTGTTACTGCCGGAAATACACTTTAAAAGTGTGCTAGTTCAAAATTTTTCTCCCGAGATTTGCTTCTCTCTATTGCTATCGCCCTCCCCCCTTTCGACATTTGTGAAAAGCCCTGTGACTGTGTTTCTTGCCCAAAGCGGGGGTCTTTACGAGGTGTGTGTGAAGAACTCTGAGAAAACGGAGTTGGGGTTTTGCTCATGGTATGCCGGGTCGCGACCCGGCCCCGACCCGGTCGGGTTTAGCCCTGATCGGCCCGGCCGCGACCCGGTAGGGCCAACTCCCCCGGCGGGGTTGCGGCCGGGTCGCGCGAGTCGCGCGACACGGCTGGCAACGGTCAGACCGTTGGCAGCGGTCATTTGGCCGTTGCCAACGGTCATGGGGGGGCTGCGCCTCCCCATTCAGCCCCTTGGGGGCTATTTAAAGCCCCCAAGGGGCTCCCCTTACTCCCACCCCCCCACTCTCACTCTAAACCTCTCATTTTTGCTCTCATTGCACTCATTTTGTTCCTCATTTACTTAATTATTTCATTAAGCATTTCATTAGTTCATTTATTTAACTTTTGTTTCATTGATTAGTTAGTTAAGTAGTTTCTTCTTTTTAATACTTATTTGCTTACTTACATAGTTAGTTAGCTAGAAGATTAGTTAGATATTTAGTTTAGTAGTTACTTAATACATCATTAGAATGTAATCAAAGTAGAATTGATAATAATGTAATTAAAGTAAAATTGTTTTTCATCAAATAATTAATCAAAGTTTACTTAGATAATAATGTAAGACATTCAATTTATGCAGCTGATTGGTGGATGGACCATGGTAAAGTACCAGGGTACGAGGACTTGGCGGACGTAGCCATCAGGGTCCTAAGTCAAACCACTTCAGTTTCGGGCTGCGAGCGAAATTGGTCTACATTCAGCTTGATTCACACAAAGCAAAGAAATAGGTTGACATCAAGGAGGCTTGAAGACCTCGTGTATTGTCACTACAACATGAAGTTAAAGTTGAGGAATTTGGAGAGAATGAAGCAGAGCCATATGGAACAAAAGAGTTGGATATCACAGGCGACGGGACGTTCGGTCGACGAGCCGCAAATTGAAGAGGAGGACATCGATTTGGATCAAATATTCTACGAGAAGAACTCCTTAGAAGCTTGGGTCAACGACCGAGAAGGGTTGGGAGAACCGGAGTTCAACCCCCAAGACCGACAATGGGTCGAAGGAGTGCTCGACGATGTCCCTTTGGCCGAAGAATTCCAGATCCCTCCCTCACTAGCAAAGCGCCAGAGAACCGGAGAAGGAACTAGTCAAGGTACGCAAAGTAGGCGAAAAGGTAAACAAGTTATGACTGATCATTTTAATATTGCAGATGTTGATACGGTCGAAGACGATCGAGAAGATACGCCGGAGCCGAACATCCGAGTGCAGTACCAGACGTCCGAGGATTCGTCATCAAAGAGTAGCAGCGATGATGGTGCTGGATACGGGGGCGCGAACACTTTACAAGTACAAGGGACCTCATATCCTCCCATATCTCCTACAACGTCGTTACGTTTTACCGGCGAGGAGCAATATACTCATGCGACCCAAGATACCGATCATGGTGGAAGGCCACAAGGTAGAGGAGGTCATCGTAGCCATGGAGTTGGAGCAGAATACCACGATGCCTCCGACTATGTGTATGATTCATCCCAAGTCTCTTGATTCCCTACGTACGATCAAGAGTATTGTGGAATGAATTATGTGGAGTCATCGGATACTTCGATCCAATCGACATATAGTTATGGTGACTCGTTTGGATCAAGTCTTAGGATAGTTTCCCGAGGGACTGACGAATATGATCGTCGTGTGTACATGTATCAAGCTTTGTACTCAACCCAAATGACATGGGGAGAGTACATCAACTACTTACAAAGTGTAGAACACATCGCGTTGGAATAAAATTGATGCATTATTTATTTAAATCATGTCATTTAATTTATCCAATTTTTCTGTATTTTTTCAGATTTTATTTTGTAATTTTCTTATTTTTTTGGATTTTTCAAAAAAAAAAATAAAAAAAGGAGTTGCGACCTGGTCGGCCTGGGGGTCCCACGACCCGGTCCCGACCCGCGACCCCTCCCTCCTTGGTTTTGCTGATTCGTGGCATGGCAGAGATGGGCGTCGAGACTTAACGGCAGCCATGTTGGGTGAAGAGAAAGAAGGGAGGCGCAGGGGAGAGCTTTTCAGGAAATCTTTACATGTTCATAATAAGAACGGAAAGGTGAAAACCCTTGGCCGCATTGCGTTTTAGAGGATCTCTCTTCTCTAGTTTGTTGTTTTCTTGTGAAATCCACTAGAAAAGTGAAAGTTTTTTTTATCGAAAGATTTACGGAGGGAACAGTGCGATCGATGGTTTCTCAGATGAGGGATTTCCTGTCCATATCTGAAGAAATCTGAATGTCGATATCCCAGAAGCACTATGGTCGATTCATCTTTGCTAGCTGGGTTTCGCATGCGAAGGGGTTAGAAAGACGGGTTCCTTTAGGAGGGAAGGACCTTCCTTCCTACGAGAGCAATGGCTTCTAATTCACGCCGAGGTTTCTCTCTTCTAATCCTTCTCAATGTTCTACTCAGCACCCATTACCCGGTGAGCTCACAGCTCGCTGATCAGCCAACCATGGAGGCCCTCCTTTTTTGTCTAAGAAATTTTTTTTAAAAAACATAAAATCATCATGATTATCAAACATTTTTTTAAAAAAATTTCTTACCATTTAAAAAAAAAAGTGAAACCCTCTTTTTTTGTCTAAGAATTTTTTTTTCAAAATATAAAATATCATGATTATCAAACACTTTTTTTAATAAATTTTATTATCATTTTTAAAAATTAAAATAAAAAACTCCATTGTCATGCAACCAAACACCTCATAAAACTTAATGGGGTGTTTGGTTGTATGATAATGAAAGCTTTTATTTTAATTTATAAAAATTATAAAAAAATTTGTCAAAAAAATGTTTGACAACCTTGACAATTTTATATTTTGAAAGTGATTTTCTTCTTAAACAAAAAAAGAGGATCTCACCTCTTTCTTTTTTCTTGTGGTCCCTCACTTTGTTTGGTCATGATAGTTACTTTTTTTTGTTATCACATCCCTCCAAATATGATAATTTTATGTCACGAATTGGTTCACTTTTTATTTTAATATAATTTTTTATCATAAAAATATACTAAAAATTATCGTGCAACCAAACACCCCGTAAGACTACTTTGGTAAAAACTAGTCAACTCAGCACCAAATGAGTCAACAGACCGAGCTTGAGCACGGTCCGACACGGTCCAACTCAGCCAACACTCGGAAGAGAAAAGTAGAAAACGATAACACAAAGGCACCGGTCGCACCGTGACTCGGTGGTACTACCGGGCGAACTCGGTGATGCTACCATGACAAAACGGCTAGAAAGCACGGCAACGATTACACTAAGAGACCGGGTAGACTCGGACTTCGTCGACGACGGGTCCGCAGAGAGAGACGGGATCGGAGGCCTTCGTGTGGTAGTAGGAGCTGAAGAAGGTGATCCTCGTCCTGGCAGACACGGCCTTGAACGTCACGGCGGCGGATCTGAACCCGCCCGCCCCCGCAGACTGGAAGGGCACCTTCAGCACCTCCTTGGCTGCGAACGCCTCGACCATCATGGATCCGTGGCAACCGTTCCTGGCATCGCCGACGGCGAACGAAAGGTTGTAGGATTTTCCGGGCACCGTCCTGAGGACCTGCGCAATGGCGCTCTCCCGGCCGGCGACGAGCTCCACCGCCGCCTTGCCGTAGGGCACGCGGAAGTGGGCGGCGTCGATGTACCGGACCGCCTTGAGGGACTCGATGATCCAGCCCGGCAGCGGGGAGGTGGAGTCGAGCTGCTTCGGGGGAAGGAGGACGCCGTATGAGGCGTTCATGAACACGTGGGGGCCCTCCTCGAAGCCATTGTTCTTCACCAGGTTAGCTGCGGCGGCGATGGAGGGAACCAGTTGTAGAAGGAGAACAGAAAATCCGGCACCGGCATTCTGGGGAGAAGATGAGCTGATCAGTAATTACTTACCGCCGGTGGGCTTGGGAGGGAAGAGCTCCTTGATTGCTACGGCGTCCAGGAGAGGGCCACAGGCGGGATCCTCCTGCATCCCGGGGTTGTGGAAGGTCACCTCCGCCACGGGTTTCGCGGCGTAGAAGCCCCAGGCGTAGGTGTCGCCGCCGTCGCTGCTGTACAATGTCTGCAGCGGCAGGTCGCCGGAGAGCGGGGGCACCGAGATCCGCAGCAGCTCCGCCTGCGCGCAAGTCCTGGAGGCGCTGAAGGTGAGCGAGTAGAGAGAGCCCGGCTTGACCGAGACGTTCTGGGAGATGGAGGCGTCGTTCCCGAGGCGCACGGCGTGGACGCCGTGCGCCACCGCGAAGAACATGCCCCCGGGCTGCGGCCCGCCGGAGATGTACTCGACGAGGCCGTGGATGGTCCACCCGGGGAGGGAGTGCTTGCCAAGGATGACGGTTTTGTTGAGCTTCTCGGCATTGGGACTCTCCTCGAAGTTGCCATTGCCGATGAGTCCTGCACGCAGAGACGAAGAAGACGAAGGGCAAATGAGAACGACAAGAGGAACGATTTCCAAGTGTTTGACCGTTTCTTCAACTTCCGAATGAAGAACGATCTTCCAAAAAAAGAAAAGGCATCTCAGTAGATCAAGCGACGAACACTCCGCAGACAAGAAATCGAGACAGGAAAACAGGATCAAATCGACATCAAGAGGAACCTGAAGAGAAGAAGAAATCAAGGGAATCACAAGAACATGCGCAAATAGACGGGAACTACTGGTGACCAGGGCGTAGATGGAGCCAAAGGAAGAGACCAAATGTTGAAAAAAACACGTACCATCAAGGGGCTTGAACTTCACAGCGTTGCAGAGCAGGGGGGAGAAAGAGACGAGCAGCAGCAGAAGAGGGATCGACATCTCTGCCTTCGTCTTCGTTGCGGGGGGGCGGGACGAGAACCGGAGGAGGCAGGCGGGGAACACGGAAGCCGCGCAAGCGAGGGCTACGAGGAGCACAGCAAGCGCGAGATGCCCCTGAAGGCATTAAAGAACGCAACAGAGAAAGCAGAGGAGACAGAGTTCACGTGTACCGCCGGAACATCTTTAGACGGGTCGTGGGATCACGACGTTGGGTCGTCGGAGGGTCTTCGTCAGTTCACAGTCACACCAAAGGCTGACACTTCTCTCGTCATGTACGGTCACCTGTTTTTTATTCAGTACCGGCAGGCGTGTCAGAGCGGACGGGGCGCAGGTTGTTTCCGAATACGAACGGCGGTAAGCAGACCGCGGAAGGTGGGAAATTTCGGATTGAGCGGTCCAAACTCAAATTCGGAAATGGAGTGTTCAGTTGTACGATAATAGAGATTTTTATTTTTATTTTTAAAAATTATAAAAAAATTTGTTAAAAATGATGTTTGACAATTCCATGTTTTGAAAAAAAAATTTCGTTGTTCGAAAACATAATTTTTTTAAAATAAATAAAGAGTCTTATTTCTTTCTTTTTTCGTGTGATCTCTCACTTTCTTTAATCATGTACGGTAGTCATTCTTTTTTATTATCACATCCCTCTAAACATAATAATTTTATATCATGAGTTAGTTCACATTTTATTTTAATACAATTTTTTATCATGAAAATAAACAAAAAAATTATCATACAACCAAACACCCCCTATAAACCTTACCCGACCTGTTTATTAGGGGTGCAACGCCCTGTGCATCTTGTCTCAGCTTGGGCTTAATACTCAATTAGGAAAAAAAACAAAATAATATAAACTAAAGAAAGATGAGATGAATTTATGAAAGAATATAAGTTAATATAATTTATATGAGTTAGAAAAATTGGAAAAAAATCATTCAAAACTGATGTGAAAGGTAAAAAAGAATCTATATGGCATATCTCAATTGATTTGAGATTAAAATATGAGTTCAGTTAGATACTCACATACAGGTGTTAGTAGTGTTGGGTGGCATTTGTTTTAGTTTGATCTAAAATTTTAAATTTTAATTTTATATTTACATTTTAGATTGTGATAAAAAGTACTTAATTCAATTAAAATACTTATACATTAGTCAATTTGATGTTTACTTATGTTTTATGTGTTATTCTATTCTCTATACAAAGATTATGACTGAAAATTAAAAGGCCAAAGTATATAATTTCGTGTTAGAACTTTTATTATGATTCTAGAGATGATTTTGTAGTTTAATTACGACACATAATCCAACCACCAAAAACTTAAATCTCTAACCAAATCTGAGAGATATGGTTAGACCAATCAGAGAGTTTAACCCCATGGAGGAGAATTCATTTATATCTTCTTATTATTTGTAATTTACTTTCTTCCTAAGATATTGGGTTTACATAATGTCTAGGTTTTTATCAGACAAAATAGTTACATTCTTTAGTTTATCTAAATGGTTTCTTTTATAGCTTTTCTATACTTGGTTTTGGGATTTTTTTCAGGTATCTAATTTTGAATCATTTTTTATTTCTTTTGTATGAGTTTCTTCTCTTGGGATAACTATTTCTTATATCTATTGGATATGCTAGATTATCACACCATAATTTTTGTTCCTCAAAGTTTTTTTGATTTTTTTTGACAAATCTTGCTTTTTGATATATTTTATGTTTACTAAAGGTAATCGTTGTCCCTAAAATATCTAATTTTCTTTTCATGGCTTCAAAAATCTACCGAGGTACTTCCGGCTATTAATATTCCCATTTGGATAGATGCAAGGTTTATAATATGTTGTTACTTGTTAGTATATATTCTATCTATAGTCTTGTTCCCCGTGTCTCTACCTTTTTTTTGCAAAATATTCAATAACGATTATTGTGTCATCGTTACTTGCATCAGCACTTCATCACCTTATGCCTTGTTTGATAATATTATTATATATCTTTATCACTGTTAATTTTAAAATTGATATTGTAAATAATCACTTTGAGGTGTTTAACTAATAGTATCAATTTTGAAATTAGTAGTGAAAATAAAACATGTTATGTAATACAAATGTCAACTTGTATCAATTTTGATATTGATACTCAATCTTCTAGAAATATCAATATCAATACTAATATAGTATTATTTTTTATATTAAATAATTGTTTGATTTATCAAAAGTTATTAGACTATTTTGAAGTGTTTATTAGCTTATCCCAAGGAGTCTAAACGAAATTTGATAACCTAACAGTTCAATCTGAATTAAATAATAATTAACAGATACAGAACAATCTTATAAATTATAAAAATTAAAATATAATATTTGAGCTTTAAAATAAAAAATTTAAAATATTTTTTATTTTATTTATCTACCTCTCCCTCTCTCTCCATATATACCATCGAAATCTCCCTCCTCTTGCCTTTTTACCCTAGCTGTTGATGTTCCCTCCCCCTCTCCTTCTCTTCATTTACGCCGTCTGCTCCCTCTTTTTGCTCTTCTCCGAAGGTTATCCCTCCCTCCCCTTTTATCTCTGCCATGCGAGCCACTTGGCCACTCGTCAACTGACATCGCCCCATCGCACAGTAGCCCTTGACACCATGTCACCTGGCTACTCGCTACATGGCAACCCTCACTTGCACAACTCCTGTCTCGTGCTGCTAACAAGTTGCCAACCCACCTCGCCACGCATGTGTGGGCTGACTAGCTGCCTTCGACCTCCTAGTCCTTGTGATCGCTCTCTCACATGGGCACCACCTCTCCATGTGCACCTGCGCATTGTCAACTGGCTTCCCGCCTTTAGTATTGACTCTTCATTCGCTTGACATTGACCACCGTAGTGATCTCCTTTCTCTATCCCCTCTCTTTCTTTCTACTATTGCCATCTCTCTCTCTCTCTCTCTCTCTCTCTCTCTCTCTCTTATTCTTCCTCTCTATATCTCTCATCTGATCTCTTCCTCTTGTTTCTCTCTCTTCTCTCCTATCCTTTCTCACTCTCTTGCCCGGTTCAATTTGTTCGTGTCTTGTCGTCATCGTTTGACTTTTTATGTGGTCGACCTTATGTAGTTTTAAAGAGCCATTTTGATAGACATCCTAGACATGTCTATTATCATTGTAGTTATATGTTAAAAATCTTCTATGATATATAGAGTTTGATGTTGATAAATTAGTTGGTATATATAGTTATGTTATGGTTAACTTGTGAGTTAACATAGTTTATTTATTTAGATGTGCTTAGGGTCCGTTTGGCAACCTCTTGGAAGTCCTTCTATATCACTTCTCCATCAGAGAGAAGTCCTCCTTTTTCAGAAACGCTATGGGTTGACAAGGGAATTTAGGGACGCCAAACTCACAGGCGGGGCAGGGATGGCGTCGTTGGCCGTGGTAGCAAGGATGGTGTCCTTGGCCACAGCAGTGGCGTCATTGTTTGCAAAATTAGGCACTATCACGGTGGCACCATGTTCAATAGGAATCGAAAAGTGCGAATACAGGAACAAAAAGGTCAAGTATAAGAAGAAACACTTCTGGACTTAAAATACATCCAAATAGTTTCACTTTCTTGAGAAAGAAGACCTTCTAATAAAAGTGCCTTCAATAAGAATACACTTTCAAAAGAAGTTCTCCGACCAAGTTACCAAACGGACCCTAGTGTCATGTTGTAGGTGGTGATTACGTTATGTTATTGCTCTCTCTCTCTCTCTCTCTCTCTCTCTCTCTCTATATATATATATATATATTCAGGGTAGTGATGTAATATTTGTTCGAATAGCAGATTACTTGGATATATATATATTGACATCTATAATTTATGTTAATCTTGTTATACATGTTGTGGTATGTTAACAAGATTTATTTGGTATTGTAATTATTTTCGGCACTTAATTACTCTTATGTTTAATCATGATAAGGTGATTGCATGTGTTTATGTCTAATTTTAGTTCATTATGATCATAGTTATCCATAGTAGCATTGGTTTAAGCATATTACACAGAAAGATGATGTCATTTAGCTATCATAATTGCATGTGTTCATGTTATAGTGGATAGTAAAGTATCGCATAGCATATTAATGTAAATGACTCATAACAAGACATGAGATGGTTGTGAATGACTCATGGGATGGATATGAATAAATCTGTGCATTGAAATTATATGTGAAATTCAACTAGATTAAACTACTTAGTTGTGTCTGTTGGCAACAAAGATTAAAATAGTTTAGTGCATCTTTTAATCCCAGATACAACAATTTGTATACTTGCATCTATTAATATTCCCATTTGGATAGATGCAAGGTTTATAATATGTTGTTACTTGTTAGTATCCTATCTATAGTCTTGTTCCCCGTGTCTCTACCTTTTTTTTGCAAAATATTCAATAACGATTAGTGTCATCGTTACTTGCATCAGCACTTCATCACCTTATGTCTTGTTTGATAACATTATTATACATCTTTATCACTGTTAATTTTAAAATTGATATTGTTAATAATCACTTTGAGGTGTTTAACTAATAGTATCAATTTTGAAATTAGTAGTAAAAATAAAACATGTTGTAATACAAATGTCAACTTGTATCAATTTTGATATTGATACTCAATCATCTAGAAATATCAATATCAATACTAATATAGTATTATTTTTGATATTATAACCAAATAGGTCATTAGGTTTTAGATAAGTGATATTTAATCTAAAAGCATCACATCACTTCAATAACCTTCAAGACCGTCATAATGTCTATCATTCTTGCCGTGGATGCATTAAAAAAAACTTTTTTATTACTTTGATTGTTTGTTCATATGGTTTCTTCGTTGTCGACAGCATAAAATAATTTCTGCGTCGATAGTGTAGTCACTTTCCCTTCTTTGAATTAAAAGTCTTTCGGTTGTCTGAGTTAGGATTTTTATTCCTAACGCCAGTCTATGTCCCACTAATCCTAGTGTAAAATCTACATATATTTTTGTTTCGTACAAATTTATTAACTTTTTGAATGATTGTCCCACTGTTTCTATTTAAATTATATTGGCTGCCGTATATTATTAGGGTTTTTGATTTTTGATCTTATTTGGAAACTTAAATTATTTTTTAGTCCCACCAATCACTTTTGTTATGCTTTAATCCAATCTCTGTTAAAATATTATCTTTTAATCTCTTTCATTGTTTCCCTTTTCTCTCCTATTTTTATTTCGAAATCTACCCCCTCTACATACTAAGATTAGTTGTAAGTGTGGCTAAGATTAGTTGTAAGTGTGGCTGCTCTTTCTCTTTTTCGATCTTGATCTCGATCTTAGGATCTTTAGATACGAACGATCCATGAAAAAAATCACATCAAATATAATTTTTTATAAACTAAATGAAAATCATATTTTGATATTCATTGAAAATCATATCAAATAAAATCTATTTATATAAATTTTTTACTTTTATAAGAGTATAAATAGACCATCTGATAAATATAATGAATAGATATGTTTATTTATTTTAATATTTAATTTTAATCGTATATATAAATGGTATAACTATTTTAATTCATATTTTGTATTTTTTGAAAAAAAAAATTTTATAATGAGTTACAAGTATCTAAATTAATAAATGTGTTTTTACAAAAAGTATTTACAAAAAATATAAATCATGAATTATATTTTCAAGCAAAACAAATTAGGTGCAACCAAATAGTAGATCACGTTTTTAATTTATTTTGTAAAGGGTACTTCATAAAATAATTTTACTTAGATTTTAGTTTTTTCTACAACCAAATGAATCCTATATATTTTAATGATTTCATTGAATTTTCAGCTCCATACCACAACGTTATTAGCCCCTTGATTCCCGGCAGGTCCACCGCCGGGGGGGGGTTAAGATGGGAATTTCATACATGAACCTGACGGTCTGACGTGTTAGAAAGGGTGGAAGTTAAGAAGATTTCATTTATGGGATTAATAAATAAAATACGAAGGTTATGGGACTAAAAAATAAAACTCTCCCCTAAAACAGGGGCGGGAGTTCATTTCACCTATAATATTTGCTTCTTTCAAAGTTATGGCCAGTGGTGTAAAATTTTAGATAAATGATAGACTCTTTCTTTAACGGATCTTTCTTCATCAAAGAATTACGTAGACAAAATACTATCTTGACTCTTGAATATACCGAGGTAATTCTTTTATTTTGTCCATCTTGAAAACAAGATAGTTATTTGCTATAGCTCCCATACCATATATTTCTTTTACAAAATTTTTGGGGTTCTTACTGAATAGTTTGCGATTGTTTTTTATCATTTCTTTTTATTTACATATTCCTCCAATGATTTTACATTAATCTCTGAAGTGGAAGCTTTTACAATCATTGATTTTTTTAGCCTATGATTTTCTATTTTTCTTCCACTATGAGTTTGTGAATTGAATTCGTGATCTCTTGGTTTTTTTTATCTATTTCGATTGGAATCGAATGAATCAATCGACTTTTTTTGTAAGAATTATATTTCCTAAGTCAATTATGTCTTTAGGTTAATTGATGATCTTATCTATTTCTTTGAAGAGAGGGAGTAATCTATGTTTTATCTGAATAAATCTTTGTATGCTTTCAACAAACTTAACTATGATCTCTGACTTTTCCGCTATCAAACTTACAACTGCCTCGACAGCTTCTGTTTACTGTCTCTTGTGTATTATGGTAGTCTTGCCATTCTCTTGTCAATGTATATGCAAGAACAATGTCAGTGGTTTTAATAATTTCTATATCGAAATTGAATTCACTGAGATAACTCAGTCATCTCAAAATTCATACTTTAGGGTAATACAAAATAATGGTTTTTTTATAAAGCTTTACTTAGAATATCATTTGTCCTTAGTTGCTACAAGTAGTTCCTTTTCATTGATATGGTAATTTTGTTTCTTTTGGGTAAGCATTCCTTATGTAAATGGACATATTTTGTTTCTTTCTAAGGACTGCACCCGAAAAATTATATTTTTTTATTTTCCTATTTAATTCTGGGATAAAACTGTACTGACTTCTTTACATTTATTTACAAACATTTTAAGATGTTCTTTACGTCCAATTCAGGAAGTAGAGTATATTAATATATCATCTACATAGATGAATCATAAGTTGTATAAACATTTAAAGGTTTTATCTATTTTTCTTTGAAATATTTGTGGTGCAATTTTTAATCCAAGGGCATGACTAGTCATTCATAATGTCTTTGAGATGTACTAAAGGCTGTTAAAGGGATGGATTCTTGGTCTAATTTGATTTTTCGTAATCCTATTTTTTAATCAACATTGAAAAAAATTATCTTTTCCTCTAGTGAAATTAATTAGTGTTTCTTTGCGATAGGAAAAATTAATTAGGATACATATTTCTGTATCCTATAAAATATGAGAATTAAATTATGATGTCCTGATATTTTAAAGCAATAAAAAAATAGTCAATTTTTTATGTGTTTGTCCGATTTCGATAAAATATCAATATATATATAAAATAAATGTTACGATCAACAAAACTATATAAATCATTAAAAATACGTTGCATAGATGTTGAAAAAGTAAGCATAAATCTAAAACATATTATATCAAAAAATAATATTTTATTCATTCTTTAAAAAATGTACTATATTTTAAATTTCTAAAAAATTCCCTGATTATTTTGACTTCAATAACAAGATCAGAGTGGAATTAAATAGAAATCAAAATTTTAATCGTTTATGGGATGTTTGATTGCATGATAATAGATGTTTTTATTTTAATTTTTAAAAATTGTAAGAAAACTTGTTAAATGAGGTATTTGACAACTATGATAATTTTATGTTTTGAAAGTGATTTTCTTCTTAAACAGAAAAAGAGAGTCTCGTCTCTTTCTTTTTTTCTTGTGGTCCCCACTTTGTTTGATTATATATGGTTAGACCTGTCAATGGATTCTTTTGGGTCGCATCTTTCAAGATCCGAACCCGAATCCGATAAAATATATCCAAATTCAATAACAAATCTTATACATTATGAGATTTTAGATCTAAATCCATATCCGGATCCGAAAATAATTTCGGATCCGAATCTACCTATTAGGAAACCCGTTAGACAGTCCACGGTCGACTGTCGAAGCCCCCTTGCGTGCGCCTCTCTTTCTCTCTCTCATAGTTACTTGGCGAGGAAGCAACTCCTCGCCGCACCATTATTCTCCGAGGAAGCAGCTCCGCAACGTCGGACTCGTTGGGGACACCGTCGCCGAGCATCCTCACGGTATCAATATAGGCCTTGGCCGCCGTGTCGGGACACCACACGAGCTTCATCGCTCCAGGTTGGCCTCACCTCGCCGCACTCGATCTCCTCCGGCTACCTTTTCCGGCCGTCGTCCTTCTCCCTCTACTCTCGCCCGACGGAAGGGGGAAAGGAACCGCTGAGTCAAGGCTGACTCCGAGGCCGTTCGACCCTCTTATTTAAAAGGAGAGAGCCAAGGGTGGTCGTTGCTCGCCGATGAACGCAAATCTGCCTCAAATCGCCCATTATCATTCCCTTTCTCGAAGTGTCCTCCTCCGAGTCGCACCTCCTCCTGCTGCGTTGTTGGGCATCTCCGACAAATTGGGGGCCCAGGCCGGATCCTTCGGCGTTGTCTATCGTCGACAAGCTCCGGGATTAGGGCCCTCCCCATGACGGTACTCCAATCAGGGGGGAGGTCGACGCCGAGGGTGGGTGCTTAGCCTGCGGAGGGTGTCACGGCTGGATGATGCGGAGGGTGGGGGAGGGAGGTCACGAGCAGGGGGTGCTCAGCCGGTGGTGGATGCTCAGCCAGCGGGGGGAGTAGCAGATGGCGTGAAGGGTGAAAGAGGGAGGTCGCAGAGGGATGTCGCAGGCGGGGGGTGCTCAGCCGGTGGAGGGAGTCGCGGATGGCGCGAGAGGGTGGGGGAGGGAGGTTGCGGAGGGATGTCGTGGGCGGGGGCGCTCAGCCAGCTGGGGGGAGTCACGGACGGGTTGGATGTTGGAGAAGGGAGGTCGCGGAGGGATCTCGCTGGCGGGGGGTGCTCAGCCAGCGGGGGGAGTCGCAGACAGCACGAAGGGTGGGGGAGGGAGGTCGCGGAGAGATCTCGCTGGTGGGGGGTTCTCAGCCGATGGTGGGTGGTCAGTTGGCGGAGGGAGATGTCGCAGATGGCGCGGAGGGTGGGGGAGGAGCTCGCGGAGAGAGCTTGCGGGCGGCGGGTGCTTAGCCAGCAGGCGGTGTCGCAGATGGCAGGAGGAGGCCTCGATGGCACCGGAGGCGGAGTGGATGAGAGGCGGCAGGGGCAATCGGGTCCTTCAATCGCCCGATCGGGTTCTCAAATATAACCCGACAGGTAACATTCGGATTTGTTTCAAATCGGGTATATTATAACCGGATGCTCAAGTCTGCTAGGGGCACCAACCGAATGTCCGAACCATGTTTTCAAAATCGAATTCAGGCTTAATATCGGGTTTACAATGTCCATTTACAGGTCTATATATGGTAGTTACTCTTTTTGTTACCATATCTCTCGAAACATGATAATTTTATGTCATGAGTTAGTTCACTTTTTATTTTAATATAATTTTTTATCATAAAAATATTTAAAAAATTATCATGCAACCAAACATCTCATTAATCGTTATGAAAATTGAATTAAAAAAGTGAGTAGTAGCGCCAGCCTTGCCCTGCTGGTTCACAGCTACGACTACGCACTTGCTTATTCCGAGAGATTCCGTCGAACCAAATGCTGCAGCCACGTGCCACGCTCACGCCGTTCCAAAGACGGCGATCTGGGACGGTGGTCATGACCGACGCCCATACCGCACCATGTGGCCTGGTCAGCTCGCTCTTCGCAGGAGATTTAGATGTCCAGATCTAAAAAATAATGTATTTCATTTATATCCCATTTGATTAGAACATAAAAAAGCAATTTTAATAGTGACATTATTGAATATTATAGTATTAATATTAAACTTGATACAGGTAGATTCTTGTGTATTACATAACACCTGATGATGTATGTTAATTAATATCATTCTCAAAATTGATAACTGACAGAAATATCTAATATTATTATGAAATAGGATCCTAGTTCGTGACTTGAAATGCTATACTGGATAGCGACGTTTTGTTAAGTTTTTATTGATAATCAACGTATTTATTTTTTAGAATTTGTATGATCGATATAACTCAGATGTCACATAAATCTCCGCGTGTAGACGCACTTCAAATTTTAACTAATTTAGCACAAACGGTTTTGTACCAATTTATCTAAACTCAACCATTCCGAATCTCTCTCTCTCTCTCACACGCACCCATTCATTCGTGTACCTATTTTTAATATTATGAATATCTTTCATATGTAAAATTTATATATAATTACAGTGGGTTCACATTTAATATTCAACTCTATGTTTAATTAGCGTAACAAAAATGATACCATATCAATTTAATATCGACATTTATAGAGGTTAAGCCCCGTTTGATTACAATATTAGACATATTTATCAACATCAATTTTAAAATTCATATTTATATAAAAAATCAATAGATGTTTGGGTAATCTTTTCAATTTTGAAATTTGCTGAAAAAAATATGTTATATAGTATAAATGTCAACTTATATTAATTTTGATATATGATACTCTTATCTATTAAAAATATCAATATTAAAATTAATATACTATTATTTTTGATAGTCGAATCAAACATGACACGGAGTATCAATATCAAAATTGATACAAGATGGTATTATTAGCCAGATAACTCTTGATGATTTATGCCAATATTACTTTTAAAATCGATAATGACGTAAGTGTCTAATATTATTATCAAATAAGATTGAATCCATTTCAATTTCGTAAATTGTAGTTGTGCTTATAATAATTTCACAACCTAAGTACGAAAGAGTTGTGTATTAAATAATTGTTTGATTTATCAAAAGTTATTAGACTATTTTGAAGTGTTTATTAGCTTATTCCAAGGAGTCTAAACGAAATTTGATAACCTAACAGTTCAATCTGAATTAAATAATAATTAATAGATACAAAATAATCTTATAAATTATAAAAATTAGAATATAATATTTGAGCTTTAAAATAAAAAATTTAAAATTTTTTAATTTTATTTATCTACTTCTCCCTCTCTCTATATATATACCATCGAAATCTCCCCCCTCCTGCCTTTTTACCCCAGCTATTGATGTTCCCTCCCGCTCTCCTTCTCTTCACTTATGTCATCTGCTCCCTCTTTTTGCTCTTCTCTGAAGGTTGACCCTCCCTCCCCTTTCCTCTCTGCCATGCGAGCCACATGGCCACTCGTCAACTGACATCATCCCATTACACAGTAACCCTTGACACCATGTCACTTGGTTGCTCACTGCATGGCAGCCCTCACTTGCACAACGCCTCCTGTCTCGTGACGCTAACAAGTTGCCAACCCACCTCGCCACGCATGTGTGGGTTGATTGGCTACCCTCGACCTCCTAGTCCTTGTGATTGCTCACTCACATGGGCACCACCTCTCTCTGTGCACCTGCGCATTGCCAACTGGCTACTCGCCTTTAACATTGACTCTTCATTCTCTTGACATTGACCACCGTAGTGATCCCCCTTTCTCTATCCCCTATCTTTCTTTCTACTATTGCCATCTCTCTCTCTCTTTCTCTCTTATTCTTCTTCTCTATATCTCTCATCCGATCTCTTCCTCTTGTTTCTCTCTCTCTTCTCTCCTATCCTTTCTCTTAGTTAGTGAAGAAGGAGATCTTGTCCAGTTCAATTTGTTCATGTTGTGTCGTCATCGTTTGACTTTTTATGTGGTCGACCTTACGTAGTTTTAAAGAGCCATTTTGCAGACATCTTAGACATGTCTATTATCATTGTTGTTATATGTTAAAAATCTTCTATGATATATAGAGTTTGATGTTGATAAATTAGTTGGTATATATAGTTATGTTATGGTTAACTTGTGAGTTAACATAGGTTATTTATTTAGATGTGCTTAGGGTTCGTTTGGCAACCTCTTGGAAGTCCTTCTATATCACTTCTCCATCAGAGAGAAGTCCTCTTTTTTCAGAAACGCTATGGGTTGACAAGGGAACCTAGGGATGTCAAACTCACAGGCGGGGCGGAGATGGCGTCGTCGGCCGTGGTGGCAAGGATGGTGTCCTTGGCCACAGCAGTGGCAGCACTGTCTTGCAAAATTAGGCACTATCACGGTGGCGCCGTGTTTGATAGGAATCGAAAAGTGCGAATACGGGAACAAAAAGATCAAGTATAAGAAGAAATACTTCTGGACTTAAAATACATCCAAATAGTTTCATTTTCTTGAGAAAGAAGACCTTCTAATAAAAGTGCCTTCAATAAGAATACACTTTCAAAAGAAGTTCTCCGGCCAAGTTACCAAACGGACCCTAGTGTCATATTGTAGGTGATGATTACGTTATGTTATTGCTCTCTCTCTCTCTCTTTATATATATGATGTCAGGGTAGTGATGTAATATTGTTCAAATAGCATATTACTTTGATATATATATTGACATCTATAATTTATGTTAATCTTGTTATACATGTTGTGGTATGTTAACAAGATTTATTTGGTATTGTAATTATTTTTCAGCACTTAGTTACTCTTATGTTTAATCATGATAAGGTGATTGCATGTGTTTATGTCTCATTTTAGTTCATTATGATCATAGTTATCCAGAGTAGTATTGGTTTAAGCATATTACATAGAAAGATGATGTCATAGAGATTTAATGTTATGACATGTGATGTTTTAGATGGTTAATGACATTGTCTATGCATGTGTTCATTTAGTTGTCATAATTGCATGGTGTTCATGTTATAGTGGATAGTAAAGTATCGCATGGCATATTAATGTAAATGACTCATAACAAGACATGAGATGGTTGTGAATGATTCATGGGATGGATATGAATAAATATGTGCACTGAAATTATACGTGGAATTCAACTAGATCAAACTACTTAGTTGTGTCTGTTGGCAACAATGATTAAAATAGTTTTGTACATCTTTTAATCCCAGATACAACAATTTGTTCTAACTCTTAGGTACATCTTTGCCTAAATACACTATGAGATTTAGTTTAGCTATATAAGTACTTTTATATGTATTAGATATGGTGCTAGTTAGTTGAAACTGCAAGATGATGCGTTCCTTGTGAAAATGAAAAAGATGTGTGGTCCATTTAGAGAATTGATACATTAGTGACATTTAGAGAGTGGATAGCAATACATGGCATGACATATTCCGCTTAGTGAATTTGAATAACTCATGACAAGGCATAAGATGATTGTGAATGACTCATGTCAAAGCATGAGATGGGTGTGAATGCATGTGTATTGTAATGATATGTGAAACTTAGACTAGACTACTTAGTCACACCTATTAGCAGCGGGGCTTAAAATAATTCGTTACATCATTCAATCTCATATATCATGATTTATTATAAGATTATCCCTATCTAGATGCACTATGAGATTTAGTTTAACTATATACTTACTTCTATATGTATAAATATATGCTAGATAGTTGAGATCACAAGACGACGTATTTCTTGCGAAAATGAAAAGATGTGTGGTCCATTTATACTATAGGTACATTAGTGACATGTATGTTTCATCTGGAGCATGATTGCATTAGCGGCATTGTAATTGTGATTAGTACTTATGTTGTGTACATTGGTTGGTCTCAAATAGATGGTGTTGCATAGCATGCATGGCCAGTCTCAATTGTATATGTTTCATCATATGATTTATTTAAAAGTTATATTATTGTGTGCTCTTCATTAACTTGGTCTTTTGACAGGTTGCAGTTGTGCGGTTGATAAATTGTTGAATGTTCGAAAGATTAATTATGATTTAATTCTATATGATTATATTATAGGTCTATGTTTGGGTACTTATTTACATATCATGATAAAGTCTTGTCGACTATCTGATGTGGCGGATGATGCGATGTCTACTAAGTCTTCAACTCCCGTGGTTTTAATATTTTAACAAGTTTTGAATAAGAGGATCCAAAAGTTTGACTTGAGGATCCTGACATTGGTTTTGAAAAGGAACTAGTGGAATGATCAGATTTCACGGATCCAATGGGAGTGACTTCATTTTACTTAGGTGATTTGTTATGTTCCAATAAATTGATTTTGCAGAGTCAATTATCAGTTTAATTGTGATTTTATTTTGGTGTGGTATCAAAATACATATTTTTTTAGTTGAAACTATGTTGTCTTATCTTAGTAGTTGGAGTCTTTAGTTTCTCGTGGTCGAGCGATACATAGTTATGCTAGTGGATGCGTTTCATTTTAACTTGTGTGGTTTTGTTGCCAAATCTCTTTTATTCGTGGATTTATGTTACTGTCATGTTCTAAAAAGAAAAAAAGACTACTACATTTTTTGGGACGTGACATAAAATATGTTATTTCAATATTTTAAAGTAATATTTATCGTAATTGAATTAAAAAATAGGTAATAGTGCCAGCCATAACAGTGTGCACGGTTCGATTTGATTCAGTTTAGACTATTTTTTTCAAACCAGACTAGACTGAATCAACCTTTCAAATTGAATTGAACGAAACCGATTTCAATTCGATTTAGTTTGATCTGTTTCAACTTATATCGAAAATAGATAAAAATATTTAAATTAATTAATTTTTACATATATATTAATGTTTAAATTAGAAATAATTAGAATAAATATTATTTTTTATAAAATTATATCATTGTCTGCTTGTTAATAATATAATATTTTTTGTAATTTTTAATTAAATCAAATTTGAACTGTTTAATTTGGTTTAAATCAATTTAGAGAGATCCCAACTTGAACGTGGGTCAAACTCAACCAACCCGTTTGATTTTTCGATTTAGACCGTTGAGTGCACTCTCTACTCTAATCAGCCGTGTCTTGCTTGTTCCCATACACGGCTAAACATTTATTTATTCCGAGAGATTCTCTATTTATTTATTCTCAGAGATTCCGTCGAAGCAAGCGCGGTATCGATACCCGTACTTATGTTTTGTAATGTAATGCTGCCGGACGGTCAGGTCACCTTGCTCTTCGCAGGGGCATTAAATGTTAAGATCTAAAGAATTATTTTGTATACGTCTGATTTGATTATATTATAAAAATAATAATCTATCAAAATTGGTAATTTTAAAATTTAGAATATTAATATGAAAATGGATAAATGTGTATACTGGTATTACGTAACTTGTAATATATAATTTTAAAATTAAAAGTATCCGGTTAACACTTGATATATGTCGATATCAATTTCAAGATTGATAATGACAGAAGTATCTGATATTATTATCAAAAAGGCCGTAGTTCATGACTCTAAATGCTGGATTGGGTAGTGACGTTTTTTTTTAAATAAAAAATATACATAATTTTTTTGAGTTTTGTACGATATAACTCTAATGTCACATAAACATACAGGCACACTTCAAATTTTAATTAATTTAACACGATCATTTTTGTACCAATTTATCTAAACTCATCCATTCCAAATCTCTCTCTCTCTCTATCTCTCTCTCTCTAAGGAACTTATTTTTAATATTATGAACGTCTTTCATATGTGTTTTTATTTGAACAACACAAAAACATTATGTATAATTCGGTCATCCCACTTTTAATATTCAACTGTTTACACCCTGTTTGATAACACTATTAGGTACCTCTATCGCTATCAATTTTAAAATCGATATTGATAAAAACTATTAAGAGGTGTTTAGTTAATTGTATTAATTTTAAAATTTATAATGTAAACAAAGTATATTATGTAATACAAGTGTCAACTTGTATTAATTTTGATATTGATACTGTAATATTTAAAAATTATTAATATATACAGTATCAAAAATGAAACTCAGGGCATTATATAAATATTATATTAATTTTACTATTAATATTTATGGAGGTTAGGTCATATTTGGTAATAATATAAAATATATTTATTACTATAAATTTTGAAATTGATATTTATATAAATAGTCAAAAATATCAAATTTGAAATTCGTAGAACAATCAAAATATGCTATGTAATATAAATATTAATTTATATACAACTATGATATTTGATATTTTGATCCTTGAAAATATCTATATTAAAATTAGTATATTGCAATTCTTGATATTCAAAGCTAACACGAACACGACATAGATTATTAATACCAAAATTGTTACAACACGGCAACTCTGGCCAATTTATACCAATATTAAATTTAAAATCGATAGAGTCTAATATTATTATCACACAGGGCCTGATACCATTTTCAATTACGTAAATTACATTCGTGCTTATAACAAGTGCACAGCCTGTGCGAGAAACCGAGAGATCGGAGAGTTGAGCACATCAATAAAAAGGTGTACGGTGAGAAATATAACATTATAAAATATGGTTCTCGGAACCCCAAAAAAGATAATATATGGTTCTGTCATCGACTTTTAGTCATTAAAAATTGATTTTAATATTACTCGCACGACTAAGTTATTCGGTCATCTTAAGCTAAAATCATTAATTTGTCAAAAACTTATTAGATCATTTTTAAATTATTTGTTAGTTTGGTATTTAACTCGGTTTTTATAAAATTTAATAGATACCAAATATATTCTGTATTCTGTGAACTATTGTGATCGGAATAGAGAATAGTCAACTTGACATATATTTGTCCAATTTCAGCAAAATAATAATATATAAATTTCTGTTATAATAAATAATACATATAATAAAAGTAAAAATAAATCTAAATATTTATATCAAAACTTTAATAATAAAATGTTTTATTAATTATTTATAGTATGAGTTCCAACAAAGAAGTAGAAGAGAGAGTACAATATACCGATCAACTTTGGGTCAATTGGTATCACTTGTTTTGTGGCATCCGGGGGGAGGGGGCAGACGTCGCTGGTTCAGGCGGCTGTTCGAACCTTTCTTCGGCGGTTGGGCCAGCTACCCTTAGGCCTTGTTTGGTATGGGGATAACCTAGGATAAACTTGGTTTATCCCTAATCCCTTGTTTGGTACGCACTAAAAAATGAATTTAACATGGATTAAGTTAATCCAGGTTATCCCCAAAATTAAGGATAAGTACAGGGATAAATCATCCCACCTAATACTTGGGATATCTTACTCCCAAAATGATATTTTGAGGATACGTGCGGGAAGGGGGGCGCCGCGGGGGGTAGCCCGGGGGGGGGGGGGTGAAGGGGGTTGCCGCGGGGGGAGCTCGGGGGAGGGGGGTGAAGGGGGGTGCCGCGGGGGGAGGGGGGAACTCGGGGGGGGTGAAGGGGGGCGTCGCGGGGGGAGGGGGGAGCTCCGGGAGGAGGGGGTGAAGGGGGCGCCGCGGGGGGGGGGGGGGGAGCTCCGGGAGGGGGGGAAGGGGGGTGCCGCGGGGGAAGTGGCGTCCGCCGGGGAGAAAGGGGGTGCCGCGGGGGGAGTGGCGTCCGCCGGGGAGAGCAGGGTGTCGGGGAGGAGGGGGTGCCGCGGGGAGAGCGGCGTCCGCCGAGGGGGTGCCGCGGGGGAGCGGCGTTCGCAGGGAGGAGGGGCGGGGCCTTTGTCCGCCGGGGAGGAGGGGGCGGCGGCGTCCGCCCGCCGGGAGGGGGGATTATATTTTTTTGATTAAGTCAATTTAAACAATTTGGTTTGGTTCAGTTTAAATCGGTTTAGATATTTTTTAAATCGAATCAAACCGAAAGGGTCTCAAACCGAACCGAATGAGTTGGTTCGATTTGGTTTCTCGGTTTGAAATGTTTTGTGCCCACCCCTAGTCGGAAAGAAGGGGCGGGGAGCGGCTCCACGGGAATCACCGTCCGTCTCTGTCCGCCGGGTTTTGTCCGGAGGGAGGGCGAGCTGAACTCGTCCGAGTTTAAACTTATTTATATATATATTTAAATAATATTTTAAATTTATTATATAAATGTGTAAATAAGTTAAGATATTTATGAATTTGTTATGAATAATAAAATAAGATAATATAAAAAATAAAGATAAAAATATAAAAAATTAAAGTTATCCTCGAATTTATTATTAACATACCAAACATAGGATAGAATTATCCCTAAACCTATCCTAAGTTAAACCAAACGTAATAGGGATAGGATTAATCACAAGGATTGGTTTATCCCTATCCCCATCAAACTTATCCCGATACCAAACGACGCCTTAGGGATTTTTATCCGGTGATAACTTAGCGAGAACTCGATCATCCGTTTGCATACGATATCGCACACGTTTTCGGTCACTAGGCCAACTGACAAAAAAAAGAAAGCACAATGTAATGCCATAGATTTAATCATAATATAAATTACAATCTTTTAATTCCCGTGGAAATCGAGGTCAAAATAGAGACAGTACCACTTATTCACGTCTACAAGTAATAACGTGTTTGATTGTACAGCTAATTTTTATATAATTTTATGTTAGAATTTGTATTAAAATAAAAATTAAATTAGTCAGAGATATAAAATTGTAACAACAAAAAGGAAGGAACATGGATAATAGTCGTTGAATATGTTTTGTAACAAAATTTTTTATAAAAATATAAAATCTTAACAAGAACTCAAAGTATCAATCTGCGACCAAACATCCACGTAAATATTTTATTATTTTTATTCCCAAAGGTTCTGTCCGAGCCAGCCACGTTCCTCGGTCACGTCTTTCCAAACACGGCAGCAACCGGGACAGGAGTCGTACTTGTTTAATATGTTTTGTTCCGTTGTCTGGGCATTGTAACCCCGTCCAGATCTGAACAGCCGTATTTTATTCAGACCATGACTTGAAAAATGCTGAATTGAATTGGATAGTGACGCTTCCTTTTTTATTAATAATAATATAAAGTTTTATTTTTTTTCTGAATTTTGTATGTTATGACTCGGATGCCACATAAATCTCAGCATATGGGCGCACTTCAAAATTTAACTAATTTAACGCAAACATTTTTTTTACCAATTTGTCTAAACTCGTCCATTAGAACTCTCTCTCTCTCTCTCTAATGAACTTATTTTTAGTATTACGATAATCTCTCATATGTGTTTTTTATTTGAATATTACAAAAAACTTGTGCATTATTACAACCTCACAGTATGGTAACCAGTGATGACCGGCGGACTCATCTCGAAAGAGACGCCCTGCCAATCTGGACCTCGGTGCAATGTGCCCCGTTCTTTAACGCCTTATATATATTTTGCTGCTCTCAGCGCGTCGATAATGTTTAAGGGAATTTTTATTTTTAGAGTTTTCTCCTCCTTCGTAAAATCAAGAGCTAAATTCGAATTAGCTCTTGAATTTTTTATTCACGGAATATGCAAATTATATGTAAGAACTTGAAACATTTATCTGTGTTGTTCTGCTTACCGTTTGTTTACTCAAATATCTTACGACGACGTACGAGTACACAATAAATCTTAGACTTTTGATAAAAAATATATCAAAAATAAAATTTAATTTCTGTTTGGTTAAATATGATAATAAACTAGTAAAAATTATATATGACGTAAAAGGTGAGAAATCACGGAAAAAGTCTCGTCCCTTTTTATCCGAGAAAACTTTTTATAAAATTTATTTTTTAACGATCGCAAACACCTCTTAATGAGGTTGGTTATAAAATAATACTTATTTTCATAACAAAAATTAATTATCGCGTAACCACGTATCTTCTTATTTTCACACACATGTCTAGGTGTTGTTAAAAATTTTTAACATTTCAAAAGATAGATTTGGTGACAAGAGTTTGTCCAGACAATGATACTGTTTCTTGTACGTCAGCTTCTGTTTCCTAGATAAAAAATATCACACTTTTCGACCTCTCTTTGTGTTTATAGAATATTTTTTAGCAGGTAACATTTTTATAGAACTCAAACCGTCATTTAATTTTATTTGATTTGACTAAAATTTTTATTTATAAATCGCGGTGTATATCTCTTAGTCATATCTAAGAAGCATTTTTTCCTATGTAAATAATACGTTACTAAGCACTGCGCGTGGGCTTAGACGGAGGAACTAGGGGTGGGCACAAAACGGTTCAAACCGAGAAACCAAACCGAACCAGTCCATTCGGTTCGGTTTGGTTCGGTTTGGTTCGGTTTGGAAAATCTCCAAACCGATTTAAACCAAACCAAACCGTTTAAACTGATTTATTCAAAAAAATATAAAAAACTATTATAGTATTAATAAAAATGATATTTGTATAAATTTTATAATAAAATAATATTTATTTTCATTATTTTTAACATAAAAATCAGTATATATATGTAAAAAATAATTAATTTAAATATTTTTATTTATTTTTGGTTTAAACCGAACCAAACCGAACCAAACCGAATTGATTCGGTTTGGTTTGGTTCGATTTGGGAGGGTGATTCGATTTGATTTGATTTGGAAAAAAAACTGTCTAAATTGGATCAAACCGAACCGTGCCCACCTATGGGAGGAACGACGGATGCACGCCGACCGATGGCTACTTTCTTCGCATTCTGCAGTATTTAGACGTCTCTTGCCCGCCACGGACCACAGTCGCCATTGCTCTTCTGGCATCCTTCCACCGCCGCGTACTCCATCGCCTGCGGACCTTTTCGCGTCGCTCGGTACGCTCCTCCTCCCCCTCGACTCCCTCGATTTCGCCTCATTGCAGACGAGGATAGTGCTGCGCTCGAATGCCGATTCTAGGACATTTTCTCCTTTCTGGTTTTTCTTTTCTCCACGCCTTGGTTTTTCTCGTCGACCAAGGACCGGGATGCTGCTCCAGGACCCCCTTGCGCGGTTTGCTTCCTCTTGTCGGCCAACAGATTTTTGGCTAGCTGTTTATTTCTCTTTGCTTCTGTACCTGTCGTGGCAAATCTGCAATGCAGCATGATGGCTGTGCCACTTCACCTTCTGTATCGTCATTTGTTCCTAGGTTCTTGCCATGTTTACGTATTATGCGGGGACCAACTTTTTTCTTTATCTTGTACTTCTCTGTCCGATGTTTGCGATGATTAATTTCATTCTTTCGTCCGAGATGATGACATTTTTATTCTGTTGAAGACGCGATCCGAGGGAAATAAACGCGACCTCTCTTATTCCCCTCGTATTATTCCTGTTTGTTTTCCGCTATTTGTGTGTTAAAATTTTTCACATAGCAGATCCGGTGATTTTTTTTTGTTTCTTTTCTGTTGGAGTTCCAGAGCCTACCTATCGAGTAAAAACTGGAAAATGTCGAGAACTGGAGCTCTTGATCTGGCTACCGGCGTTGGAGGGAAGATCGAGAAGAAGGATGTCCAATCTGCAGTTGAACAGTACGCTTCAAATGCCTTATTCTTGGTTGCATGTTTCTGTTTCATCCACTCGTCTCCTTCTCCTTGAGCAACTTCTCAATTATGACCTTGATCGTGAGGATAGCATAATACCCACACTTTCTCTAACTGTTATAGCTATATTTGGAGTCGTTACCTGCAGGCTCAACCGAAGAGCTTACATTTTTATTTTTTTCTCTGTGTTATAGTTGCAATCTTTCTGTCTGATTAGTATCAGGCTACCGGGAAGAAACTACTGCAAGGACATAGCCCGCTACCAATCATGCTTGATCTGTTACTATTTATAGCAATTATAGACCGTTCTGACATCAGCGAAGTCCATTAAGTGGGATTCCTCTCTCACCTGCACAAAGGAGGGTGCTTAACTGAAAATGAGGGCATTGATGCTATATCAAAAATTTAATACCCTTGTTTTTACAATTCTATATGTGGAGGATGTATTTGCACCGGAGGAATTCATTTTGTACAGATTCACTATTCATACTTGTAATAGTTTTAGCACTTACTACTCTCTCTCTCTCTCTTTCTGTTTCCATTTCTAAGAACTAGGCAAACGTACTGGTATACTAAAAAGAAACATTTGTGTATGAAGAATGCATATACAAAAAAAATCCAGCTATACTAAAGAAAATGAAAGATCTTGCTATAGAAGAACATGACCAAGAGAATTTCTGCCATATTGCAAACTGACCCATCCCAACCAAGATTCGCCAGATCAGAATCAGGGCTAGGATTGGCTTGTGTTGATTCGATCCAGATCGATTCTCCATGAGAAATCTGATTCAGAATCTGTCTCAATTGGGATTTGTTTTAATTTTTTAATTTCAAAAAATTGAAAAAAACACGATAGATTCTAAAAAAATATGGAAACCCTAAAAATTGTTAAAATTATATATGTGAAATCTAACATATGTGACTATGACATATTTTAACACAAGTGAATATAAAATAACACTAAGATTCAATTCAATTTAAAAATGGTACAATTTATGTGCAATACAAAATAGATCTTAGTATCACCAATATTTATGTTATTAGCCTTCATAGTTCTCGTTCTTCTGATTCTTATTCTCCTGGATACTTCATTGTAATATATCAGTTTTGATTGGCCCGTATTCATTTGAAAATAATGATTCGGCCATTTGACTAAAATCATTTACGCTATCATATTCTTGATGTGGGGGTGTATAAGATGGCTCTAAGTCTGAAATGGGTTCTAGATGATTTGTTGTCACATACTCATAAAAAATCCATTTGATCCGGACGGTAACTTCTTTCACTTGAATCTTGTCTGTGACCTAAATCAGCAAACACTGTTCCACTCGTATGTGCTTTGTTGGATTCGGAACCACCTTTTCCTCCTCCACCTCCTCTTCTCCCCTGAACCACCAACATTTTGCTATTGTGTAGGTTGAATGAACTCTTCCCCATCATCATTTAAGGAAGATATTTGGGTACTATCTGTGGTTCTTATAGGTCATCGCTTGGAAATTAGCTTCCTCCTCCTCCCTATTTCTTCTTCTTATGTACAGTGGCCAATACTGCGTTGATAAACAATTTTTAACAATTTGAATCCTTGCGAATCTTTCTCTTTCTTTTGTGAACTCTTTTGGGTAGTAGAAGGACCTACAACTGAAGTGGCAGGAGAAGTCGGACATGGAGCTGTGGTTGGAGTTGGCTTTGGAGCTCTGTTGTGAGGTGGATTATGGATTGGAGTTGTACAAGGAATTTAAGTATTTTGTTTTCCTCTTGCATCTATTCATCGCCACTGATTACTTTGTCAAGCTCTCCTCTGGTCTATGCGTGATCATTGGGGTTAAACTCTGTAGCTGGTTTGGTATCCTTCTTATCCATCTATACTAAAAGTGAAAGTTCTTCTTGTAAGAGGTATTTCATTATGTGACAATCCTTCCACTTGCATTGTGTCTTTACTTATAAGGATCACTTATAAATCTTGCAAGCTTTTCTTCATATATTTTTTATCGGTTCTTAATGTTCTTGATTCTTAACTGCATACTGTAAGGACAAAACACTACTTTTCCAATCTTTCATTTTTCATTTTGTTCCTTCTTTTTGTGTATATCAGGTTGAATGTGTTCCAATTCCTCACATTGCGATGAACTAGTGCTCTGTTTCAATACTCATATTGTAATAGCGGCAAGTAGATTCCATCCGGATTTGTTGTTCACTAGAATTCACCACTCAACTATAAAAAAGATGGGTATTATAGTAAGTAAACAACACTTAAAATAATGTTTAACATGTACCAAGTGTTGTCATTGACGTATTAGGAGAAACTTTGTTATATGAATATCATAACTTTAGAACTTCGTACACTCCAATTCTTTGCTTATGTGATGTTATTTGAAATAGTATATGAAATATAAATAAGGCATTTGCTACATAATTGCATATTTGTTCGTACTTTATAAGTAAACAACACCTCACTTCAATTTCGATTTTTGTTCTGTCATGTTGACTCATACACAAATGTTGTATCACTGACAACGTACCACGTACAACCTTTGTATCATTGCACACTTATTTGTTGTATTATTTTCTTGGGTACAAAAAATGCTTTGCCATAATTTTTATTCAACTATTAATATATTACTATAACATTTAAATGAAATACAACAATAAGTAAATATCTATTGCGTGGATATCATGGTGTAGTGTCTTGTTTCATTTGTTATCAATAATCTTTTATCATTTCTTATAATCTTTTGAATGTTTTTCTTTTATTTTCATCTTTGCTTTATCCATTGTATCGTACTAGTATCCAATTTGATTTTATCATTTGAATTAACCAATTTTAACACTTCTTCGAGCGATTTTATCATAGACAAGTAATATTGAATTCTCTTCCACCATCGGTTGTCTTCAATTAGATGCTTTATCTTTGTTAGGATATCAAATTGTGGAATATTGAATTGTAGCTTAGTCATGTGATTGATGTTCTGGGATGACAATATGAATTTGTTCAAGTCATGATAGTGTTTGTGCAAACTCTAACACAATGAAATATGTGGTAAATCTAGTGGGTTTAGGTTGTACTAGATCACGGTCATTAATATGCTCTCTCATTATGTGCAAAAGTATATGATTACCGTATATAAATGATGTAATCTTTTGTCCTTGACTCACCAAGGACCTGACAGGTGGCTCATTTTCAATATTCTCCAACATCAAACCTATGAAGCATGCATCACATGGCACTCAAAATAAGTGTGGGCTGGTATCTATTAGCATCTTCTTTACATTTTTATAAGATGGTTCGTTGTCAGTGACAAACTGCATAATGTTGTCTTCACCTATTTCTTTGACCACTATGTTAGTGATACTAAACAAATAGTCAATATTTTGTTACCTTGCCCGATGCATCTATACTCTTTAAGAATGTGTTGTCCTCAGAAAAGTAGATACGAAAATTAATCATCGATCTCTTTATGATTTCTATTCATCCATCGCACATTACAGTGTATCATTTTCATTTCATATTGTCTTGAATTTATCTATTTACGAAGTCAACTTATCGATATCTAAATCTAATTTACCCTCGTAGATGTATTTTGAATTTGAAACTTTTAATCCCAATCCACCCTCAATGATAGCATTAATTATCATTTAAAAAATGGACTCTTGGTTGTAATGGCTGGGACACCTACATCAAGAAGAAATCAGATATACTTATTAATGTTTGTTTTAAAAAGATGTAAGTCATATTTAAAGTAAGTTAAACTTTTATATATTTGTATGTAAAACTCATTTAAAAATTTGTTTAATTGTCTTCTTTGCCGCCACAGACATAGTCTTAACTCTTTTCAAGGCCTTGTTGATCATTCTTTAACCTTTGTCACTCTGTCTATACATAGATGTAGTTATCAGGCGAACTGGCTGTGATCGATGGCACTCACTCTTTCTGCCTGTTAGAGGTGTAGGGCGAATACCTTCCACCCGACCATTTGACAGTATATTTTCTTGCTTTCCTTCTCATATTCTTATTTTCGAGGGCCTGCATCCTATTGGTCCTTATTACTCTTCTTACTTTTGCATACTTTTGATTATCTGAACTTGATGGAGACACCTCAATGTGAGCATATGATTTTTCTTTTTTTTTGACTTTTTGACATGAGATTTGTGTCTCGACGTCTGAGCAACCATTCATACAGGTCAATTTTTTGTTCAATTTGTATCTCATTATGTGATTCTCTCTTAGTTATATATGCCCTCATCTCTTTTCTCAACTCTGTCATACTTTGTCACACTTTTTGACATTCTCACTCACTCCACCATTGTGTTGTTCGACATGGTAAACATCTCTATTCATTTCTTTCTCACATCACTTACATTTCACCATCTTTTTATCAACATCTAACATGTGTTTGTGCTGTTATCCAATGTCATGATGTGCAAGGGCATTGTGCTCTTAAACAGACAAAAATATAATTTATATTAAATAAATATATTTGACAGTGGCAAGACGATTGGATGGTCCAAACAAGGATTTGGTTTTAGCTTCTAAGGGTCGAGAGAGGAAGAAATTGAACAAGTCACCCAACTATGTAGGGACCTACATAGTCACCCAAAGGGTGATTGGGTGACTAATCCTCCCTTCCCAGGGATGTTGAAGGTTTCCCTTTAGGGGAATCCCATATCTGGGGAGGAGGAGAGGGGTGAAAAATTGGTAAAACACACCAAAATGGGGGGGGGATCGATCTTCGTTAGAGGGAAGGCTGGAGGCGACCATCAGAAGAAGGGTGAGCCCTATATTGGGAGAGGGCTGCAGGGGGGAGGGGAAATTAGGAGGAATCGGGGAGGGGAGGAAAGAATCGCTCGATTTTTTTTCTTATTGGGGGAAATTGGATCGAAATTGGGTCTGGAATCGAACTTGGACCCGATTCCAATCTTTTTGGTTTCCCGGAGAATGGGCTTGGATCAGTCAATTCTCGATCCAATTTTGAAGAATCGGCTGATCTAGGGCTGATTCTTTCGTTCCAAGCTAATTCTTCAGTGAATTGATCTTGGATCGGTTGTCCAACTAGTGGATTGAATTCAAGAATCGACCAATTCTGATTTAGATCGGCTAATTTTACCTTTTGTGAGCTCAACCTTCCTAAAAATTTATAGATACAGTTGTAAGAGTGACAATCACTAGCACTTGTCAAGTTAAGGCTCAATGCATTGACTTCTTGTATTTTGCTTTAAACATCGCAAAAGGAATCCCTCGGTGAAGTTATTTATTGCATTATGCAAATGCAAGAACTTGTCAATCTCAGTTATTGGTGTATGTATTTTCTTTAAAATGTTCATGATTTTTGGTTGGTACATACAATAATTTTTTGAAGGTGACAAAAGTCACAATTCATTAAGATAAAGCAGCAACAGATGACAGAGCACAACAAAGTGTGCCAACCAAAATCACTATGAAGAGGATAAAATTTTGGTGGCTACTAGTAACAGAAGCACTTCCACATCAAAAATCTGTCCCTGAAAATAGAAGGATCCAAACAACGCCTCATGAAAGTGAAGAACCACTCCTTTGAAAGTGAAGAACCACTCCTTTACAAATGTAGCAGCCTGTTGTAACCGTAAGTTAGCTGTTGAACTTTGAAACTGTTCCTAGAAAATCCTCCTGTTCCTCGCCCCTCTAGATAGACCACAACAAATCTGCCAAAGATAGGTTCCACAAGGCAGGCTCTACATCCCACTTCTTTCCTTTATACCACTGCTGAATCAGGCCACAAACAGTGTCTGGTGACAGCCAAGGGATATTCCACCTCCCAAAGAGGACACACCATAGGTGGTTAACTATACCACAGCGAAGAAAGAGATGATTAATATCTTTTAGATATCAGTTGCAGAACACACACTTCTCTGATCTGACTGGCAAAAGCTGTCATAAGTTTTGGTGGTTAACTTGCCTCTTTAAATCATCCGCTAAACACTCCGAAATTAAAAGAAATCATTGGACCCCATACACTATCGAACATTCGCACCCCAACAGATCTGCCTAGAGACAGATTTAACTGAGAATGTTAGGTCCTTGTTGGGCTACCATAACATGCCTTCCTTAGCATCCACAACTGAAACATTTTAAGAGTTCCATCAAGCCTGTTAGATCAATGACTTCTTCCTCCTTCAAGTTCCCCCTAAATGAAAATAGCCACTTCTCTTCTGGTGCATTGCTATCCCAAAGGGATCCATCTTTACTCCCTTGTCCTCTGCAGTTGTTAACAATCTGGGAAAGCGATCAGCCAGCGTAATGTCTTCTACCCAGCGATCTTGCCATTAGAGTTTATTCCTTCCATTATCTATATCAATACTTGTGGAAGACTTGAGCAAGTCCCAGTTTTGCAGTATACCCTTCCAAATGCCAAAAATTATATAGTGCGATCTGAAATCACGAATCCAAGCAGCATTGCCCCCAAACCATACTTAGAGCAAATGACCTTTCTCCAAAGAGAATTGCTGTTGAGATTGAACTTCCAAAGTCATTTTCAAATTTCAAAGAAGGGCTAAATTGATGCAGCTCAAAAACTCTTCTCTCCTTCACCATTGCCATAAAGTCCTCTTTGATAATGTGCCAACGTTTCTGATAAAACCGTACAGAGAGACAATTTGGCCCAGGGACCTTAAAGGGATCTAGAGATTGAATTGCACCGAGCACCTCCCCTTCTATAAAAGTCTATGCGAAAGTGCGTCATACTTTAACAATTTGCTAGTGACGTCCAGACTCCGGGTTCTGGACAGTCTTGAACTGCCACCAAACAAATCCTCAAAAGCAGCTACTGCCTAGCCAATTTGATCAGTCCCTCCCTTCTGACACCCTTCAACACACGGTGAGCAATGTGTTTCGCCTATTCTTGATTGTAGCTTGAGTATAAAATAACTTGGTATTCTTGTCTTATTCTTTTAACCATAATTCTTTAGATCTTTGCTTCTATTTTATTTCCTTTTTGAAACTTCATTCATTGTACATGTTCTTTATGGCCATCCATTCCTTTTTCTATTGCCGACTGCTTAGACGTGGAATCTATTCATCTTTGGAGGTGCTTACGTACATGTTTCAGTTGGCCGACAAACTTCATGGTAGCTGTAGGTTTACATCTGTCATTCCACCCTACCTGCATATGATCCAAAAAAGTGGGATCTCTGCACCATGCCATTTCAAAACGGAACTTTCTCTTGAAAGATGTAGATGAAGACCCATGTAAAATGTCAACAGAGAAATGGTCTGAGACCACTCTCAGAAGATGAAAAAGCTCAGGAACTCCAAGTACATCCACAGAATACGTGGGCACAAAAAATCTATCAAGTTTGGACTTTGCTAAAACATTTGACCAAGTGAATTGAGGCTGCACATCAAAAAGCTCCAAGAGGCCACAATCGTTCACCCAATCATTGAACAAATTCATTTCCAAGGTCTAGTCCACCTGGTTTAGCTTATCACCTTGTTTTTCTTACTACATTGAAGTCACCATGACTTGTCATGCATTCTAACCAAATTTGGCACATTAATCAAGAAATTTCTTGACCATTAAAAAATTCAAGAAAATTTTCAACCATCATGAGATGTAGATAATACATACAAGGTGGACCGTGGACCCAGTCAAGAATAAGGGTGGCACATGTGAGGTGGCTGAGATTGGCTGATTCCATGGGTTAAATCCTGGTCTAACATTGACAAGGAGAATGTGGAAAGGAAAACAAAACAAATTGTTAAAAAGTCAAGTTAACCATTCGACTCCTAAATTTTCTAAACATTTTTATACTTAAACTGGGATGTTATCAGGGCCACATGCGTTGTCTGTTTTCATCATCTTCAATACTTTTTAACTTTTGAAAATTTTATTCTTCTAGTATAATTTATATTAAGTTTTGTTACATTATCTATGTTTTATATGTTTCTAGCAAAGTTGTTATCGAAAAGAGTATCAAAATAACTTTGCCACCTTTCTTTAATGTCACTATCTTTGATCAATTTTTTTTTCTCTTTATCATTGATACAACTGACTTGGTTAGGATCTTGAGATCTTATCTATTTATGAAATGTAATTTCTAAATGCATCTGAAAAATACATTGTTGCAAGGAAAAAACTCAAGTAAGTTGATTTCAAACTCGAAATGTTGATTACGTACAAGATATAGATCTAGTCTCGTTAAACGTAGTCATTATTGTAGGGGTCAACACTCAACAGACATCATGACTGTTGAATCTCATAGGTGAATGCTGGTGCATGTTGATTAACTTGATAGCCCGTTTTGTAGTAGGTATATCTGCTCCAAATGCTAGCATGAACATCACATACTTCAAGACAATGTGCAGGGTTATCAGTTGGCTCAGAGGTGCAATGGTTCACAATTGCAGCAAAGAGACTTGACACGATGTATGCTGTTGGCATTGGTGAGCAATGGCTAGTGCAATTGTGGTCAGCTAGCAGATGCTTCTCAAAACATGACACAAGTTGACAAGATGGGGTGATGATGCAGGCTGACGCAACATGCACAGCTGATGTTACAACTGTTAGTGCATTGAACTATGCTGCTACCGTCAAGGATCGCGGGATCGGGATCGGGATCGGGATCGGATCGGTCCGGATCGGCCGATCCTCCGGAAGAAAGGGCGTCCTGGATCGGTCCGGATCGGACAAATTTTTTTAATTTTTTTAAATCATAAAAATCCTCAAAAAATCAGAAAAATCAGGAAAAATCATAGAAATAAATATTTTTTTTTAAAATAAAAAATAATGTGGATGATATTCTATCAAATAATGTCATACAACGTAAGTTTCTTTCAAGAAACTATCATATAAGTATAAATTATTATATAAAAGAGAGAGAGAAGAGAGTTAAAATAGATCTTTATGTAAATTTAAGTATATAATATATATTTATGATTATGAATCTTCTATATATGTGATAGTATAAGTGATAGTGAAATATATTAATATGTTTACACTATCATCAGCGGGACGCAGAGTAGTCGCGGATCGACCAAAATTTACCTGTTTCGGGGGGGATCGGCCAATGTTCAAAGTGGATTGTTAGAGGGAGGGGTCTAGGGGGAGCCCTAGACAATGAAGGGGAGGGGGGCAAGTGAAAATGAGGGGTGGAAAGGGGGAATCGGTCCGATCTCCCCCTTATTGGGGGGGATCGGACCAGAAAATGGTCCGGAATCGGGTCCTGAATCGATCCGATTCTGGACCCTTCCGGGTTCTAGGGAATCGGTCCGGATCGACCGATTCCCGGATCGATCCACCTGGATCGGTCCAGGATCGACCGATCCGGTCGATTCAGACCGATCCAGCCGGGACTCCCGACTGGATCGGTAGTTCGTGCTGGAATCGGATCGGTGGGTACCGATCCGATCCAATAATCGGCCGATCCCGATCCGGATCGGCCGATTCTGCAATCCATGGCTACCGTGTGCCGAGCCATAGTGTGGTGGACATAACAAGCAGACACAAGTAAGGTGGCTGAAAGTGCCACTGTAGTACCTGAAACACATGAGGATGGCCGCAGTTGCAGTGTGCACTGCAGCTGACAGGTGCTTCTGCAAGACGTGATGCATGAGGGACAGCTGCTGTTGCTTCAGTTATGGAAGTGACCACATAACGTAGGCTGAGGCTAATTTGCTTGTGATAGGAGGTGCTGTGGTGTATGCAGGTGGTAGCAGGATAGGTGCAAGGCAGGCAGCCCTCGGGGTTGTGTTGCCGGAGCAGCTTGGGAGCAGCCTGGGGATGGACAACTGGGCGAAGTTTGGCATGTGCAACAACAAGCATCTGGTGAACTCCAATGAGTGGGATTTGTGGTGTCAAGAGTGCATAGTGAGGAGGTATGGACTGACAGTTCTTGTGCATGTGAAATGGGGCAGTGTAAGTGTGCCAGTCTGTTGAACCACATGTGGGTGGTGTTGTGAAGGCTGCGGGAGTGCATGGTTTGCACTGGGAAGGCAAACTTGGTGGGGTATTAACACTAGGTAGGAAGGTGCATGATTCCCGGTGGCTGCATGTGGTCCATGTGGGATGGACCTAGCAGGTGATGGGGCTGTGGCTGTAATGTGACTGGAGCTGTTGCATAGGAAGGCCATAAATGTGCAATCCATAAATCATGGACCTTGCGGGTGCTAGGAAAGTGAGGCACAAGGAAGAGGTGTGGGTGCCCACAGGAACAGCTGGAAGTTGTGTGAACCATAGAGCTGCTGTGCATGCAATGCAGCTGGCAGCATGAGTGCCTTGTCATGGAGGTTTCGGAGCCTGAACATGTGGGAAGATGGCTGAGGTTGTCATCATGCAGTTGGGTTTTGAGGAGCTTTGGCTAGTGGGCGTGTGTATGTTGACTGATGATTGGGTGGGAAAGCTGGTGGTGTGAGGAGATGGGGTGGTAGACTCATCTCAGTTGTGTGAGTGAGAGGTAGTCATGTGCTGTGGAGGCAGGTCGGCCAGTGTCATGGTAATGGGAGGGAGGGGTGAGAGGCTAGCAAGGTGCAGAGAAAGGGCAGGAAAGAAGGAGCAGGAGAGATGGTTTGATAGGGCTAACTACTTGTGGAGGTGGCGTTGAAAGGATATGCCTTCAGAGTGGGGTTGAGTGGGGGAAGTAGAAGTGCTCTTGACGTGGGCAAGGCATCTGGAAACACTATGATACCAGATTGATGAGGGACACATGCAGGAGGAAGTCAGGAAGAGGATGAACGGGAAACGGGTCTCTTGCTCCGACCCTTATCGGGCACACATGTGAAGGAATGGCCAACCCTGCACAGAAGATTTTTAAAATAACTTCATTCATTTATTCATTCAGTAGTTTGTAGTTACAAGGTCTCTTTTATAGGGAGATTTTACACAGAGCCTTTAAGCTCTCTAATGTACAAAAATATCCACACATTTTCAAAATAACCCTTCTCTTAATATAAACTTTCTAAAATTGTCAATATACTTATTTTCTTAAACATTAACTAAAATCAAGGATTGTCATATCGGATCTCGGCTTTATCTCGGGGAAGTCAAGGTGAATAGATCTCCGAAAAATCTTAAGACCCCACATCAAAATGTATGCATGAATGAAACATAACATAATATTTTACATAGATGAAGTGCATTGATGCAAGTATTCAAGTAAACAATGAAATTATAAATGATTACATAACTTTTTAAAAAAATAAAGAATCAGAAATGAGTATATAACAATTTTCAGAAAAAAAAGCAATTAAAGAATCAGACATAAAATTTTTATAAAAATTTATTATTCTCTATGACAGCATTTAATTATGATTTCATAAATGAATCAAAATTTAGAAATGGATAAAAAGATTTAAACTTAGATAATTGAATAATTAGAAATGAAGATGTATTTTTTAATAAAAATATCTAATCTTTTTCATAACAACACCGAATTTAGAAAAACGGATCCAAATCATAATTCTCACAACATGAAATGAAAAGATTATCATAAAAAACCGTTTTAAATATTTGAAAGAAAAAATGAACAAGAGGTATAAAAGAAGCCAAAGTTGTAGATCTAGTCTTCAGTCACCAAATACTTTGAATAATAAGAGATTTATAGCACCAGAGATGAAGAATTAAAAAAGAAAAAGAATCGATCTTAACACATTTCAGAAAAAACCCAAATAAATAAATAAAATGAGGTTACCACCGTAGGAACACCTTGAGAGAAGCTAGAAGATCAAATAAGGCTTTTGAAAGACCTCCACAATTTCAATGAAGATCCGGTGAGATCCTGCTGAGGAGGGGCAAGGGAATCATAGCTCTTCCATTGTGTGCATCTGAGTGTGACCGAGAGAGGAGAGTGCAGTGACAGATGGGGGAGAGACTTTAGTTGGGATCCGATTATTCAAATCCTTAACGGGCTCGAAGATAATTTAGAGGGACTATGCTTAGGTGCACTTGACGGGCCCAATCAGGTGCAACTGGTGCGACTAGTGGCACGAGCTGTGCAAATGGGCATGACCAGTTCTGTTTCTAGTGGTGATATTGCAAACCATGGCTAAAATAAATGAAAAATCCAAAAACAAGATCTTCAAAATGCTATTAATTATAAAGTGGATTGATTCTCCTCAAGTTGTCAAACCATTAGGTCTTACTTGAACTCTTGATGTCGAGGTCAACACTTCTGTATCAACTAAGAATGCTATTACTGAAAATCTGATATCCCAAAATTATAATTAAATTTTGACAAAGAATAACAGATTTATAATTTGTTAATGAATCCTATAAGCTATCAGAATGCGTCTTACAGGGACCATTTCCGCATTTTTAGATCTTTCTTTTTGTAATGCCTGGCTTCTACCATCTTCTCGATAGTAGGGTGGGTTTGGGGCATGTACTCCTTAAGCTTTATCTACCTTCTTACAAAACATTGCATGCGTGTTTTAATTTGAATTAATAGAACTTGTGGATCATTCCACCTTCAAAAAAGTTGTATAATTGATGCTGGTGTGTAGAAGGGTTCATATTGTATTAATATCTGATTGTTATGAATAGGTATGAGAAATATCATGCCTGCTTTGGAGGAGATGAAGAAACAAGGAGAAGCAACTACAGTGACATGGTATTACAACAAGTCACATTTTCATGCCATTTTAGTGTTCTAAAGTGTACATTATCTCTGGACTCTTCTCTTCTTTTGTTCGAGGGGCTTATGATGCCTCATCATCTCTGTGAGGTTGACTACTCATTTGCATATTGACTTTCTCTAGGACTAACTTTTTACATGTGGAGTTTTTTTTTTTTTTGATCAAGTTTACATGTGGAGCTTGCAATCATTTTAGTGATTTTTGGTAGTATTCACATTCAACCTCTCTTTGTGGTTGACTACCCCTTTTCTTATGCATTAATAGGAAATTTGGCAACCGGCCATTTTCAAAACAGGATTTTTGGATTTTGAGGAAGGTCCGAAGATCAAAATTTCCAATTAATTCAAATAAAGTATTACAGCAATAATGGTAAATAAAAGAAATGGGGAATTGGAGAAATAAGAGAAAAGAAAAAAATTAGAACAAAGATCAGGGGACTTATCTACACAGATGGTAGACAGTAGATGGTAGAGAGGAGGCACAATATCACGAGAGAAAAGCTTTCAGTTCCGTGATATTATCTACATCCCTAAAATCTTATGTTGTTGAAAATTAAGTCCTTGCCACCAGAAAATCTTTAAAATGTTGTTTGTCAAATATATTCTTTGATTTTTTTTGTCAAAAATGCCCTTTTTACTATCTCTGCTACATAGAAAAAAAAGAGGGCATTTTTGTGAAAAAAATTAACTAATGACATTTTTGAGATGGTTTTAGGAGGTTCTGAATTTTCAAAATAAGGGATTGCAAGGTAGGAATTTTAAGGTTTTTAATTATTCCTGGGACATTTTAAATATAAACAATTATGAGGATTAATATGAAAAGATCCCCAATAAACATTCAACACTTAGATCAACGTAGGAATTCTGATTCTGTCAAAAGTTTGGGTATTTAAACTTTTTGGTTGTCTTAATTAACCTCTAAGCACATCTCTTGTATCTTAATACACCTCTTAAAATTAAGTTGTTTGGTTTAGTTTTTTTTCAGACAATCTCTTAATTGTAGATAGAAGTAACATATATAATATAAATTAAGGTAAAAAGGCTAAATTGATTGATACATAAACATATTAATCTAATTAAGTACTTGTATCTCAAACTAAGAAGTTATACATGAAATTAAGAGTTCAGATTTTCTGATTAAAATGGCTTTTGTTTTGGCTTAATCTGAAAAATCTGAACCCTTAATTTTATGTCTAACCTCAGCTTGTGATAAAATGTACTTGTTTTTGTTAAGATCCTTATAAATTAATGAATTTAGTGTTTACTTAAAATTATATTATATATGTTACTTTTATTTCTTATAAAGAGATCATCAGAAAAATAAAAGCTAAAACATACAACTTAATTTTAGAATTTTATTAGGTTATAAGGGATGGCTTATGGCCCGTTTGGTTAGAGTTTTAAATTTGATACTATATCAATATTGATATTGATAATTTTAGAAGTTGGAGTATCAATATCAAAATTGATACAAGTTGACACTTGTATTGCACAATGTGCTTTGTTTTCACTACCAATTTCAAAATTGATATTACTAACCAAACACTTCTTAGTGATTACTAGAAATATTAATTTTAAAATTGATAGTGATAGAGGTGTCAAATACTGTTATCAAACAGGGCCTTAGAGATTAATTAAGACACATAATCAAACAGCTTAATTACTCAAACCTCTGACCCATATCAGATGTCAGAGGTATGTTTAAGACCAATCAAACACAGCCTTAGACTCATTCTATCTGATTCTGATCAAGTTGGAGCAGTTTCTGTAGATTTCATTTTAAGTATGAGTGAGGACCTGGGCTTGGTTGATCCTGCTTGAGTCAGGCCAATCCTGACTGCCAACGGATTGGCCATCCTAGATTAGAGTGGTTCAAAGTGGATTGGACTCATTAGGGCTGGCACCAACTTTGCAGCCTTGCCTTGTTGTGGTGCTTTCTGGAAGCGACCTAAATTGGTCACATATTTGTCTTCTTTGAAACATTTCTTTTTCTGAGTAACAAGTTAATAGCATTGTTTGCAGAACTGGCCGATCGGGATCAGAATCAGTTGATTTAGGATTGGGGGCCAACCTTGTGCGGGTGGGACTCTGATCCACCCCAGATTTCAGCCCAAATCAGTTGGAATCGACTGAATTATGACATATTTGGCCTAAATCAACCAATTTGGGGCCTATTCAGGCGACGGTGGTGGCACACTGTGGCATCTTCCTTGCCCTGTCGGACGTGGAAGGTGAATTGTCTCGGGTCCGATAAGTCATTGGATTTGGATATATCAGGTCCATCAGACCCTATATCATGTGCCCGACATGCTGTCCGGTGACTTAAATTTAGTGGATACTGGACCCGTTACAATTTGCGAGAGGGCGCTGCCGTCAATGGTGCTGGATTCCAGTGCTGATTCTGACCCTAAAAGGATTGGATCAAACCAAAATTCCCTTAGGAATGGAATATTATTTTTAATATGTTTTCTGTTTTTCGAAGAACCGATCTTGGCCAATTCTGGATCGGTTTTTGGTGGGGACACCCGATCTCAAAATCGTTATGGAAAATTTTATAGCCGTCGGAAGGACAACTTGTGGTTAGAAGACATTGGAATTGCTTGTTAGCTTTACTTTGTGCCAAATTGGGCCGTTGGAGATGGACTATTGTCCGCTGCGGACGTATTGGGCTTACGGCCGCCCGCGGCCCATTACGTTCTTCCCCTATTTCCTTTATTTTCTTTTTTGTTTTCCACGCTCCTATAAAAACCATGTACATCCGACGTTTACCGGACAATGAAGAGAGAAAAAGTCCCGTTGCTTTGTTCATTTCCCGCTTTTGTCCTTTAGCTTCGTCGCTTTATATCTTTGCCTGTAGCTCTCTCTCTCTCTCTCAGTGGCTTAGTCGACTTCGCCCGCCTCCGCGAGCGAACCCTAGTTTCCCGTTCCGTGGCGATGGCGGATCTCCAGATCTCTTCACCGCGGCGTAGTTCTAGCGTTTTCCCTTCTATTATCTAGTTCCTGCGTCCTCCTACAACGTTTACATTCTTCTTCTGGCACTTCGATGTGGATGATCTGAGCCTGCTGGGGTGTTCGTTTGCCTTGGTCTCTACCTCGGAGGCTCCTGGCGACGGCTATATCCTTTGAAAGGAACAGCTCCGATGGCATCCTCCCGCTCATTTGACGGTGCCTCGATTCAAGTGGTCCTCCCAGGTTCTTAAGCTTCCACAGCTACGGATTTAGTTCCGTGTTACTTGGTGATCCATCCCGGATCTGGCTTCTTCACGGCTCATGCTGGATAGATCGCTCAGATAAGTACTCGGTAACCCTTGAGGGTTTTTGTGGTGATTTTGGTTGCTTCCTGTTCCGATCTGTCCGAAGGTTCCATTCCAGATCTATAGCTTCCGACTATGGCTTAAGCTATGTCGATACAGAGCTATCTAGACCTGGTCCTCCTATTCTCTGTCAGTTCCATGAATTCCTTTGGCTATTCTAGTTCAGAGGACTGTCCGCCTTGACAATGGGCTGGAGACGATCCCAGAACTAGTTCTGCGACTTCATTGAAGCTGTTTTTGGTTGTTTACCTTCTCTTCTTCGGCTGCAACCTAGTTGATGAGCTCTCTGAGCTGTGATATCAACGTTGAATGAGATCCAGAATGATCGATGATTCTAAGTCCCTCCCTCGGTCTCGGGAAATGATGAATGGTGCTGTTCAACTTATGAACTGCCGATGATTTTGGTCCGAGCCTTTTATATGACAGATTTCTATTGATTTTCCTACACTGGTCCACCTCCGGTGGTTGCCCCTCCGAGTGGACTTAGTCCCCTGACGGTCGGTGGCATTTTCTGTCATACCGGTTTATTTCATTGCCTGTCTTGCTGGGCGACTCCTTGGAGATGCCAGATTTGACGGCCTGGACCAGCACCTCCCTATGTACTTAGGGTTTCTGATCCCGCCCTCAGTTTACTTCTCGGCTAGTTTATGGATTCGAGTGGAGTCTCCTCAGACTGATAAAAGGCTTCGAGCTAGTTTGGAGGTTGTTCGTCAACCTGGCTGTGAACACCCCCCAATGAGTTGTTGATCCTATACCGTCCTGCGAGACGTGGATCTTTAATTTTTTTTCTGAAAGTCTGTAAGCCTCTAATTCCCTTATTTGTATAAGGGGAAGTGGTGTTCACAGTCAGCCGAGCCGACACCCACGTTTTGGCGTGGAGGTACATCTCTAACCCTAAACTTTGGATGTTTATGCTGTTCATCCTTTATGCGTTGAAAGCTATGCTCAGTCGTGCGTAGGATCCTAGTTTGTTCTCAAGAATAGTCGGCGTACGGTGAGATTATATTGAGTTTTCCTAACTTTGAAAACTATTGAAAATCGGTTTCATTATTTGAGGATTTGGTAACCATCATTGGTTGAGAATGGAAATTGTTTAAGAATTCTTTTGTTATTCTTTTTAAGGAAAAGCCACTGGTCCAATTTCTAATAATAACATTTCTTATTGATTTCGAAACTTTAAAACATGGCGTTAATCAGATATGTTTAATTTTTTAGTGAGCTGATTTTGCAAGTCCTTTACTCTCGGTCCTTCATTTGTCCCGCATCAGTTTTTCTCCCATGTAATCGGACGATTCTGTTGATCCAATGATCTAGTGTCCAATTCTGATCCCACAATCCTTGGTTAATAGCAAAATTGCAAATGCTACAAGATAAAACAACATATCTTGTATAAGCTGAAGAGCAAGAGGATGTGTGCCTATGGATTGAAAGAACTTATGAAGTATCTAATATTCCTAGTAATCCATATTGCTTACTATAAGTTAGCGATATAACCATATGGTTCGCCGGGTCGGCGACCCAGTCGGCCGGATCGCCCTATTCGGCCAGTTTCCGGGCTGACTGGCCCGAAAACGACCCCGCCGGGTAGAGGTGTAAATGGGGCGGATCTTGCCTGATCCAAATCCAGATTTGATAAGAGAAGCATCTGACCCGATTTGATAGCATTTGTCCTGAATCCGAAATTATGTTTGACAATAAACGATCATCGGGTTCGGATTAACCCCGATATGCTCGAATGTGAGATTGGGGGCATGCTCCCCGCCAGCGGCAGCGCCCCCCGCCACCCCTCCCCGCAGCGGTGCTCCCCCCGCCAGCGCCAGCGCTCCCCCTCCCCCGCAGCGACGCTCCCCCCGCCCCCGCGGCAGCGCTCCCCCTGCCCCTCGCCGCAGCGGCGCTCCCCCTGCCTCCGCGGCAGCGCTCCCCCACGCCATAGTTGTCAAGGCGACAAGGCGCCCAAGACGTTGAAGGGTACCGATTCCGCTTAGGCGACAAGGCGGCCGCCTAGGCGTCGCCTAGGCGGTCAAGGCGGTATTCAAGGAAGGCTGAGTCGGGAGGTTGTTATATAAACAAAACATAAATATAATTATATATGTTATGTTATAATTGAATATGAGTGTTTTATCAATGCACATAAGTAAATATGATGTGTGTGTGAAAGAGAAGAAAGTTAAATAAATTTTTATAAAATTTAAGTATATAACTTATTTATGATTATAAAATTTATATATGTGCAATAGTATAAGTGATGGTAAAATATTGTTATAATATTATTAAATGGGGGGAGCCCCCCGAACCCAAAAAAGTATGTAATAATATAAGTGAGACAGAGAGAGAGAGAGAGAAGAAAGAGCTGAAAAAGAACTTAATTAAGTATATAATATATGTTTATAATCATAAATCTTAAATATGTATGATAGTATAAGTGATAATACAATATATTAATATATTCAAACTATCATTAAATAAGTGTCCCTTGTGAGGGGTATCAAGGGAGAAAAACTCCTCAAAAACTTTTTTTAATGATGTAAAAATACCCAAGGCGCCTTGCTTGGGCGCCTTGGCGGGCGCCTTTTTGACCACAGACAAGGCGCCCTGGCAATACGCCCTTGGAAAGGCGCCTTGCCGCCTAGGCGGCGCCTAGGCGCCGCCTAGGCGGCGCCTAGGCGCCGCCTAGGCGGGCGCCTTGACAACTATGCCCCATGCCACCCCGCCTCCGCGGCAGCGCTGCCCCCTGCCACCCCTCCCCGCAGCGGTGCTCCCCCCGCCCCCGCGGCAGCACTCCCCCGCCCTTCCCCGCAGCGGCGCTCCCCCCACCCACAACGCTCCCCCTGGCGGCGGCGGCGGCCGCGCAACGGTGCTCCCCCCGCCCCTCCCTGCAGCAGTGCTCCCCCCCCTGCAGCAGTGCCTTGCCATGTCGATTTGCGATTCCCAATTGCCCATTTGTGATTATGTAAACATTTTAATATATTTCATCATCACTTAAACTATCACACACACATATATATAAGATTCATAATTATAAATATATGTTATATATTTAAATTTTATAAAAATCTATTTTAACTCTCTTCTCTGTCTCTCACACACATCAAGTTTATCAAGATTAATTATTTTTAAAAATAAATATATACATATCTATACATAATTACATAAATAAAATCACATTTAAATGTTTGAACACATAAACATACATATTCAATTATAACATACAAATATAATTATATTTATGTATATATATTTGCATGTATACATTAATATATTTAATACTAACATCTAATTATATATATGATTGTGTATATGTATATAGCATATGCATATATTTGTATATATAAACATCTAATGTTATTGCCTTGACCACTTAGGCGACGCCTAAGCGGTTGTCTTGTCGCTTAAGCGGAATTGACATTTTTCAATACCTTGGACACCTTGTTGCCTTGACAACTATGTAGGGAATAAATATAAACACACTTCCTGGGAGGATTGTATCAAACATGCGGAAGAGAAAAAAATGTCCTACTATCCCATAGCTTACATGTTACGAAAGCTACTTTTAGCTCTATGGGATTATGTTCTGTGAAACACTTGAGCTTTTAGTTGGGGGAATTAAAGATCTTAATCTTCTATACAAACTTGTCCTGTTCCATTATCCTAAAGGGACAAGTACTTTGAACAAATTAGCAATCATCAAAATAGGATTCTATCCTTAAGATTGGATCTGCTCTTATAGCTTTGCCAGGAACTAGAAAACAGGACAGACAGTTGTTGACTTACAAATTGGAAGATATTGTAATTTGATTCGTAGAGCAGTTATTATGTCATGTTCTTTTTACACAGATTGGGTTCTGATGTTGAGATAAAGTGTATGGCTAAGTATATCTTTCATTAAGCATTGTTAAGCAATATAATCATTATGAACATGATGACATTTGGTTCTTGTGCTGAGCTTCATCTAAATGTGGTTTTAGTGCACTTGTGCTACTTGAGCAGATTTTTTTCTTTTAAATGGACCAGTTAAAAAGTAACATGGTACTAAGTTCTATATGGTATACAGTTACCTGATTCAGCATTTTCCTTCATTATTGGATAGATAATGGCATTCTTTTTTTCCAACTACTTTTGTCTTTAATCTAGCAGCATTTAGAAAATGGAAGGATATTGTATTTTTATGCTTAGCTTTACTATTAGATTGTTGAAAATTTAGTGCCCCCTTGTTTTTCAAGGCATTTACTTCTCAACTGTTTAGATGAATAGGTCGAGGTTTAAACATCGACCAGCTTTGTCATGTATGTCTGATGTCTTTCATGTTTCAGGTAAACAAATATTATGATCTTGCTACCAGCTTCTATGAATTTGGCTGGGGAGAATCCTTTCATTTTGCCCACAGGCAAGCTGATGCAAAAAGCACTTAACGTATGCTTCCAGGAAATTGCAACAAACATAAAATAACAAAATCCATCTTTCTTTTTACAGATGGAAGGGGGAGTCACTCCGAGAAAGCATAAAGCGGCATGAACATTTTCTTGCTTTGCAGCTAGGATTAAGACAAGGAATGAAGGTTGTAAAAACTAAAAAGTTAATTGATTTGTGAGATATGGAACAGACGCCTAATGATTGCATAACTCAACGAGCTGCATATTTTGTTTGCTGTTGTAGGTGTTAGATGTTGGATGTGGTATTGGGGGCCCTTTACGGGAAATTTCTAGATTCAGGTAATTTTAGTTTCTTTATATTATTTTTATACCAGATATTGTTTTATCATGTATAGTTTTTATCTTTTCATATGATCCTGTTTGAAATTTATCCTTTAATTATTCAAATCAAACTGTGTAGTTTGAAGGATCAGCCAATCCGGGTTCAGGATTGATACCTGTCTACCTGATCCGGGGCAGAGCCTGATTTCAGAGGAAGCATCCACTGACGTCGGGTTAAACTTGGTCTGTTTTTCCATATGATCCAGCCTTGATCCCATGTGGTTTGTTGCTGTGAAGGTGGAGCTGCTGTCAACCCCCTGCATATTTTTGGACCCAATATTTAGGGGATCTGCAACTTAACGATTGTGCCCTGCATTCATCTTCTCTGCCTGAAATGGAAGGGGAAGATGCGGGGGTCATGTTGGTGGTGACTGCCCATTCACCTTCACTGATGGCTATGCGATCCCCATAGGGTCTGGTTTGGATCGGTATGGAATCACCAGCAGATCTATTCTTTTACTGATTGTGTCCATTATTTCTGATTTTGTTGTTTTTTAACTCATGCGGGAGAGAATTGACTAAAAATGATTAAAGCAATTAAAATTAAATTACAATGACTAAAACTAACTAAAATATCCCAAAATCAGTTTAGCTTATTCTTTGTGCTTGATGTAATGAGTCGCGGGGTACATAGCTGGCTGTGATGGACTCCTCCGGCGTGTGCTTGAGTGGTGACATATGCATACGCCCGAGCACACCAGAAGACAACTGCGGCAGCTCGAGAATGCTCCCGCGGACGTGTGAAGGAGCTCCTAGGCAGGGTTTGTGGCAACCGAGCCATGCACACGAGCAGGAGACAGCCGTGGGCAAGTTCAAAAGTGCGATGGAAGAGGCATCCAATGGAAGCTTCTGGAGACAGCTGGCCCTCACGATTTCGGAGGACGAAGTCGACGCCATCAAGCAGAGTTGTAGTCAGCACCAGAACAGCCGTTGACCGGCTGCGGCAGAATCTGAAGAAGACGAATCTGGTTCTGATGCCAGCTGCTGAAGACACTGAATCTGGAGATATTTTGTGCAGTTGTCATCGGGTCTGATTCCGTCGACAATGCTTGAGTTGAAGAAGCGTCGTTTTGGTGGTATGCTGATGAACTCGATGTCAATCTGCTGGGGATGGAAGGGAAGTCAAATCTGAGGCGGTGAAGCCTCCAAACTGAAGACGCCGTCCAGATCTGCAACAACCGATGCTTATGGTTTCGTCATCTAGCTGAGATCGTTTGTCAATCCGTTGAAGGGGAATAGCAGAAGAACGTTGTGGAGGCTGGAAGATGAGGAGATGGAGAACATGGTGCCCTGGCCTGAGAGGTGGAGATTGGGAAAAACCTTCTCAGTTGATTAGGAAGTGAGGAGAGGGGAGAGGTGCCGGCGACCACCTGCCAGGCATTGGAGGAGGGAAACAGTGATGATTTTGTCGGGGAAGAAGGGAAGACAGTGGGGCGAACCTTTCCATTGGGTAGAAAAAGAGAGAGTGAAAGAAGGGGGAATGGGGAAGAAAGGGATGGGCCGAAGCTCCCTTGTGGGTGAACCAATGCACGAGACTTTTTTTTTTTCAAAAATTCCAAATAAATTTTTTTATTTAACTAACTATCCGGGTACATATCTCCTTTTTATATAGAGTGTGTGCCCATTACAAGAAAAGGCTTCTAAAAATATTTACAAATATATCCAGACCAACTGTAAAAAAATGTTAAAACCCACTCAATCGGTACCTGTCATTAACATTTTGGAAGAACCAATCCTGGCCAATCATGGATCGGTTTTTCTTCTTGTGTCGGTCCATCTGATCCCGATTCAGGTCGAGATTGACCTGACCGATCCAGGGACCCTATCCCAACCCAAAAATCGTTGACGAAGTGACTGCTTTCAGTGAAACATTCTGGCAATTTCTTTTTTTTTTCTTTTCATTTTGTTTTGTTCTGTACGGCCACTGGGGAAGAATTGGTGTTTCATAGCTTCTGGCAAGACATGAGTGCATATACAAACCTAATACCTAATCTAACACTAATTGGACTTCAATGTATGTTCTTTGGCTCTCATACTTGAAACATGCTTTACCATAGACATATTTCTGAGCTTGAAGCAATGATAAAAAGGGCTTTGTACTGCATTGTGATTTGAGGACTTTTGTTGTTATCAAAGAAGGCAGCACCCAAGGATTTGTTAAGAACCTAAGCATATATGACCCAGAATGGCTGTGTACAACAAATATGTGCTATTAATACACCAACAAAGTATATCACATATTAGATACTATCTATGATATTAGAATAGCAAGAAAGTATATGCATATTAGATAGATAACTGAAACAGGTATTGCAAAAACCAAGCAAACAATAGAAGTATATGTATATATATATATATCTAGTACCTAAAAATGGCAACAAGAAAAAACCAACATACTAAAGTGCTATATATTTTTCTAACCCCCTTATTCAGTTAGTAACCCATGTTTCATATTACTAACCTGAGTCAAGTGAGCTAGGTGCGTTAGTACTTCTATGTTTAGTATTTTATGTAGCAGATTAGTATTATGTGTACATATATTACTATTTTCTTATATTATTAACCTGTCACATATAATTGTAGCCTCTTACATATAATACTAACCACTTACATATAATACTAACCCTTTACTTATAATATTAATCCTTTTCATATATTTTTAACCCCTTATAAATAATTATAACTTTTTATATATAATGCTAACCAACTACATATATTATTAATCTGTTGCATATAATACTAACCCCGTGCATATATTACTAACTCGCTGCATATAATACTAACACTTACATGTAATACTAACTCCTTATATATAATATTAACCATCTGCCTATATTACTAACCCACGTCATATATTACTAACCCACTTCATAGAAGACTAACCTTGTACATATATTACTAACTTGCTACCATGGATGGGAAAATTGAAATCAGTGGGTACTGATCTGATCCGAATCAGATCGAATCAATCATAATTGGCCAATTTTTTGGAAGAAAACGGATTTAGAATCGGGATCTTAAAAAAATAAAAATTATGATTCCAATTCCAATCCGATTTAGGCTGATTCGGCCCGATTTAGACCGATTATGATTCTGATCCGATCTGATACAGCTGATTCTCAACTAATTTAACTGATTCAAACTGATTCCATTGGGAATTGATTCTGGATCAGTCCTCAAGGAAAAAATCTGATCGAGATCAGCATATCTGTTTTCAGAATCGGCCGATTCCGATTCGATTCGATCGATTCTATAAACCATGCCCACTACATATATTACTAAACCCGTGTTTAGTTACTAACCTCTTACATATAATACTAATCCATTATATATATTACTAACCCTCTGTATTCAGTTACTAACCCATGTTATAATTAAGGGAGCTGGGTTGGTTAGTAACATATAACCTGAGTTATTAACTGATCACATGGGGTTAGTAAGTGAGTTTGGGTGAGTTAGTAATATATAGTATGAGTTAGTTATATATAGTGTTGGCTGGTAACAGGTTTGTAACTAGGCGGGTGGGTTAGTAATATATGGTGTGTGTTAGTAACAAAAATTGGGGGTTAGTAATATATGGCTTATGTTTGTGGTTTCATTTTGACACCATTTCATCTTGTCAATGGTGTTAACTTTAAATGAAAAAGTACTATGGCTTATTTTTATTGGAGACTGCGGGTGTTTCCTCTGTCAGTTGCTTGAGGCGATCTGAACTCCACACTGAAAGGCCTAACAAGGTGATAGACCAGAAAACAACATAAAGCACTGGATTCCTCCTGTCAGCTTAGAGCTGACAAAGGATAAGGGGAAAGGTTACACAAAAAACCTGGTCCAACCATTGACCAGTCCTAGTGCCATCTCTGGATCTTGGGCCTTCCATGTGCTGTTGCCCACTCTTGAGGTAGAATACAATTATTCTCCTGTCAGCTTAGAGCTGACAAAGGATAAGGGGAAAGGTTACACAAAAAACCTGGTCCAACCATTGACCGGTCCTAGTGCCATCTTTGTATCTTGGCCTTCCAAGTGCTGTTGCCCACTTTTGAGGTAGAATACAATTATGCTCCTGTCAGCTTTGAGCTGACAAAGGATAAGGGGAAAGGTTACACAAAAAACCTGGTCCAACCATTGACCAGTCCTAGTACCATCTCTGGATCTTGGGCCTTCCATGTGCTGTTGCCCACTCTTGAGGTAGAATACAATTATTCTTCTGTCAGCTTAGAGCTGACAAAGGATAAGGGGAAAGGTTACACAAAAAACCTGGTCCAACCATTGACCAGTCCTAGTGCTATCTTTGTATCTTGGGCCTTCCATGTGCTGTGGCCCACTTTTGAGGTAGAATACAATTACCGAAAAAAATCTGCTTGACAGTGGAGAAATATCTACTGAATGTTCTTCTGTATGCCAGATATCCCATGGTCAGTTAGGGACAACCACTGATCGAATGTCATGTTTGAAACCTCTTGGCCACTTCTCAGTCGATTCATCAATCAATAATTGAACATCTTCATCCAGGTGGAGTTGAACTTCTGGTAGTCTACTAAAAATCTGTTTTACCCACACTGACAACCTTGCCTGTAATGAAAAGGTGCTCTTAGCTCTTATTGTAGGTACCACGAACTTGCACAACTGGTCTTTTTTATCAATCAGACAATACAACTTGTTTGCGGTTGGTAATTTGGTACTCTAACCAGAGGAATATTCTAAATGAAAACTGAACCTTCAATGGAAGAGATGAATTCCACAATCCATTGGTCCATGTCCCACACTCCATTGGTCCTCGTCACTCTACAGCCCCCCACACAACATTCTGAAAATTGAATGCACCTAGATGACTCCATTCTTGATCCACTTCCAAACTCTGCTACCTTCTTGATCTTTCTTTAAATTTACCCTCTGTTGTGTTTGAAGAAGATTTCAAAAATGGTCTATATCCTCATCTAGCAGGTTTCAAGACTGGCGATGCCCCACCAAGCTGAGTTGCTATTAGCTTGCTAGATAGCAGCCACCAGCTCATTCAGATTAGCTGCCTTGCTGAACAATTATGGAAAAATAATTCAGAGAAGCTGATTTCCAGCCCACTTTTCTTTTTATAATCTGATGTTTTTCCTATTGCCCACCATGGCACTGTTACCTTGGAAGCACAAATAGGAATATCTAGGCATGTCAAGGTATCTGGGGCTGTAAATGAGTCGGGTTCTGTTGCAGAATTATCTATTTCCCACTTTGATTCCATAAGGGTTAAGGTGTTCCAATTTCAATTCCAATTAAATCAGTATCATTATATTCCAATTTCTTGAAATTGAATTTGATAATTTATGAAAGATAATCACTTTTTTCTTTTACTTTGCTTAACACTCGGTATGTCATACCTTTTATAATTTACTCAATTCTGTTTTATTATTGCATCGTTTAAGATATACATTAAAAATTTTCAAAGATGAGAAAAATAGATGTGGAATTGATCAAATTCTGATAGCTTATAAGATGCATTAATGTGCTCCAAATTTGCTTAATTTATCGAAGTCAAGTCAGACTTTTGGAATCCTAGGTTTTGTTTGCACTCCCAAAGATCTCTTCATAACCTCGATATAGAATAACTTAATTGGGATTCAATAATTTATTTTTTGTCCCTGACAAGATATTTGTCCCTGATAATAGAAACTCACAATGCACTTTTCTCTCTCCACTATCCACCACCACTTACCTAACAGTGCTCTCAATAGAACCTGTTGAAATGCGAAATAAGGACATATGATGTATAGTCCTGTTACCTCATCATATGCATGCTTCTGCACAAGGTTTTGCAGAAACTGTACATCTTACTAATAAACCTCTGTTTATGAGCTTGGAAGAGTGGATGTCATTCTCAAGGGATAGCTTAGTCTGTTCACATTACAGTGTATTGGATATTCAGCAGTGTTTGATTCACATCTTGAAATGGAGCTCCTCTGTATCTGCTTTGTATAGCAATGATCAATTTAGTTTCATCATATTGCAGCTCAACATATATCACGGGCTTGAACAACAATGAGTACCAGATTTCAAGAGGGGAGGTGTGGGCTTCTCTTTCTACAAAGTGTTCAAAATACTTATGCTTTCAGACTGGCTTGCTTTCTATAATTTCTGTTATTTTTTTGTAGCGAGACAGTTGATGTGTTTTCTTGAAACAGGAACTAAACCGCCTAGCAGGATTGAACCAAATTTGCAACTTTGTTAAGGTCTGACCTTATCCTCTGATTTTGTGCATGTTGATTTGTTCCATATAGGGGTGTTCATGGTTTGGTTTGGTTTGGTTTGGTTTTTGAATATATTTTTCAAACCAAACCAAACCAAACTATCTCCCAAACCAATCCAAACCAAACTAAACCAAATTAATTCGGTTTGGTTTAGTTTGGTCCGGTGCAAACCATATTTTATCAAGGTAGAGTAAATATGTCAATATATAATTTCATTTTATTTGTTTTAAATCACATTCTATAAAATTTAGTGTATTTATTTATACATTTCATTAATTTGTCTTAAAAACTCTTCAAACAAGTTATTTTTATAATAAAAGACACATAAATATTGTATTATGTATAACTTAAAATAAAATATTTAATCTAATTCGAGTTATTCGGTTTAGCGGTTTGGTTTGGTTTGAAGGGCTTGTTGAAATCTCGTTTTTCTCTGATTAGAATTCCCTTTTTAGAAAATTTATTTTACTTTAGGCTGGCATTGACTGCTATGAAAACATGTGGTATTCATAGGAGTATTGGCTAATTTACTGTGGTATTATTTTATAGGAACACCGATGGTTCCACAGATTTTGCTAAGTGTCGACATGGGTATCACCCACCACTTAGGTGATCTGAACCACAATTTAATTTATGAGGTTTTCTGAGTTCTTTGAAAATAAAATTTGACCTCTCTCCACCGGACTTGCGATATTCCGGTGTTAATTACATCGAGCGAACACTCGAACACCCTTGATTGACCGTCACAGCAACATATTGAACGGAAGTCATTCATCCACATAAACACAAAGCTGGAAGACATATCCCCATGGCCTTATGAGATGGAATTTGGTTGAACTTAATTCAAACTTTAAGTTTAGGTTCATTGATTTTCTTCTTGGTTTAAGATTTGATTTGATTTGTTTTGTTTATGTCTTTAGTCATTTGTTGACTTAGACAATTTTGAGTTGATCTCCTTTTCATTTGTTTGTTGGAATCAATTTCCATTTTTTTTAATGTGTATGTTAGCATTTTTGCTTGATTTAAGTGAATTTCTTATTATTATTAAGATTTATTCTTAATAATATTGGTTACTTTAATTTTTCATGGTTGATTTTAATCCAACATAACTTGTTTTTGAAGTCATTGGTTGACATTTTTTTATGCATTATTTAATGGCATAATTTTGGTTGTATTATGTTAACATTTTATTAACGTTTGATCATTTATTTGATTTGAATTTTGTTATGCATACTTATTTATTTAAGTAGTATTATTCATTTTGTTTGATCTAATTTTTTATGGTTAAATTAGATTCAAACTTAACATGATTTGTAACCGTTTGTGGTCATTTTTTTATGTATGATTTTATGACATAAATGTAATTTTACTATGATGGCATTTTTGTTAATAAATAAGAAATTATTTGATTTTATTTAATCAAATTTAATTATTTAAATAACTTATTTAGTTTTATCCATGAAATGCGATCTCCCGAGAATCTCTTTTCTTCCGTGCGTCCGAGAAACGAGATCGCCGAAACGAGAATATCTATGTAGTACCTGTGATACCTTGATCTTTTTCGCCTATTATTATCCCCAACTTGTTAGATGATCTTGTTAAGTTTTCTTCTTATATTGCCAATTTTAATATGGAATCCTTCCAAATATTCATCTAAACATTATTTTTTGATAAAATTTCATAGCTTAATATTTTAATAACTACATTTGTACAATTGACCCAAAATGTTATCAATCTCCTATCTATATTGTTCAAGATAAAATTTTGGTCTGACATAAGATCCTTTGTATGTCTCATGCTAACAATAGTTCACCATCTCTGTATTACATTTTTAATTCTCTCACAGCTTATTTTAATATTTAATATGAGTTATCTTGTCCTTTTTAAAGAGATTATATGACATTCTACATCTAAACATGCACATTGATTGGTATTTCCAAGATCTAATCCCTTGAGATTTTTTTGAGATTATTTATCTTCAATCTCCGTGAGATAAAATATAGATGTGAGATGGCAATCATTGGGTAAAGTATTCCCTGCATAAATGAAATCCGAGATCCGATCTCCCGAGATTTTTCCTAGAATCTCACGAGATCTCTTCACTTTCACGCTTCCGAGATGAAGTCGAGATCCGAGACGACAATCCTTGGTTTTATCCATCTATTGGAGTCCATGGGGATTTGATGTCACATATTGAAGTAACACAACATATCAGTTGAACTTGAATTTTATTTCATGTCGATCTGAATACATAAAAGCACAACAAATAAGGGGCATTCAAGCCTTTCTTCTAAATACATGTCATAACTTGTGTTCGGTTTGGCCAGCATTACGGCTCTACCGATCTGGTTTTTCCATTTAGAATTCCCGTTCGGTTTGACCGGCATTTCGGCTTTACTGATTTGAGTTTTCATTTAGAATTCCCGTTCGGTTTGACCGGCATTTCGGTTTTACCGATTTGTGTTTTCATTTAGAATTTCCGTTCGGTTTAACCGGCATTTCGGCTTTACCGATTTGGGTTTTAGTTTAGAATTCCCGTTCGGTTTGACCGGCATTTCGATTTTACCGATTTGGGTTTTCATTTAGAATTCCCATTTGGTTTAACCGGCATTTTGACTTTACCGACTCGGGTTTTCTATTTGAATTCCCGTTTAGTTTGACCGGCATTTCGGCTTTACCGATTTGGGTTTTCTATTTGAATTCCCGTTCGGTTTGACCGGCATTTCGGTTTTACCGATGTGGGTTTTCATTTAGAATTCCCATTTGGTTGGCATTTTGGCTTTACCGATTTGAGTTTTCTATTTGAATTCCCGTTCTGTTTGACTGGCATTTCGGCTTTACCGATTTGGGTTTTCTATTTGTATCCAAAATAGCAAGCTATTTTGGGCCCCTTTTAATGGAAAGGTAGCGCAAAAGCATTTAATTTCGACAGCATTTCGGCTAGACCGAAATTAGGTTACCTTTTTTTCTATTCAAAATTGTTCACTATTTTGGGCCATTTTTTATGAAAGGTAGCGCAAAACCAGCCCCTTTTTATGGAAAGGTAGCACAAAATCGAGGTATTTCTTACCTTCTAAGAAGTGAGAATTTAGAGCTTCTCTCTCTTCTCAACTCTCTCTCGTTCTCACCAAAGGCCAACCTCTTGTACATATGGCCCTTCAAGGCCATTTATAGAGGTTTTTGGAAGGGTATATTGGTCACTTGGTAGGTCCCCACTAAGCCCATTTTCGTGGGAGTGGGGGGTGACCGGATCCAGGGTGAGATTAAACCCCTTTTCTCCTTCTTTAAAGCCCCCTGTTTGACTGGCGGTCAACCCAGGATGGTAGGGTAACCGGCGGTGACTGGATCCCGGTTTTGACCGGGTCCTGTTTGAATGCCCGCCCACGTGCGAGCATGCATGGGCCACGATCGCCCGCTCGGGCACCTTTTCTTCTCTTCTTTTTTTTCTTTCGCGTTGATTGGGTTTTGACCCGGCTGGGTTGCGAGATCGCGGACCCCCCCTTTCGACTCTCTCTTTCCCCGACGGACACAGGAGCCCGCGAGGGCTCGTGGTGGCTGCCCTCGGCCAGCCTTCACGCGGCGACGGCGGCGGCGTTGGTGCAAGAGGATGATGGTGGCGGGAGGAGCTCCTCCCCAACGGTACGGCACCCATGAGGATTCCCTCGCGGTGCTCCTTCTGGCGACGATCACGGCAGCAACTGCGGCTGGTGAAGGCGGTGACGACGGCTCCTCCAGCTGCTCCTCCCCCTCTCTCTTCTCCGGCGCACAGGGCGGTGCTTCCGCCCCTGCTTCTTCTTCCCAGCGACCGTAGCGGCGGCGATAGCGGCCTCTCCCGCTCCCGATGGGTTCGACGAATGCGTAGGAGGGCAATGAAGACAACGTCGGTGGCCTTAGTCCCTTCTATCGGCAGTGATAGGGAGCTTTTGCTCCTCCTTTGGCTCCCAAACCAAACCGAACCAAACTATTGGTTGGGTTTGGTTTTTCGAGTTGAACCAAATAGTGAACAGCCCTAGTTCCATAGTCCTATGAGCTTTCATGTGTATGCTTATTTTGACTAGGGATGTTCGTGAAAACTAGAAAAAATGGTAAACCAAACCCACCCAACTGGTTCGGTTCGGTTCAAGAGTTTGACTGTTCAGTTTTTTGAACTGAACCAAACCGGTAGAGTTTATTGGTTTGGTTCAGTTCGGCTTCTCTCAAAACAGGGTTGAACCGGTAAACCGATTGACCTGGTTAACTGCAGCTGGGCCATGGCTTCTGGCACCTGCTGACTCCCAATGACCTGCCTGCTGACTCCTGATGTGTGCTGCCTCCTGAGGATGTGGTGCAGTGGCACTGCTGACTTCTGAGGATGAGGATCTGTGCTGGACAGCTGTCCAGCTGGCAGCTAGGCTGCCTACTGCTAAAGCTGTGTATGTGTCATTGATATAACCTTAAGTTTAAAAATTAAGAAAATTTATGTTCTTCTCTTGTTGGAAAATGATTTTTTTTTGTTTGAGTTTTAGTTTTGACAACTATAAAGTATATGGTATTCCTTAGGTGTATAGCTAATTTGGGTGGTATGAATGTTTAGGAACTTACAAAGTAGGTTCCACATATCTTCTAAGCGTCAGAATAGGGAATACACTCTAATCTAATATGACCATTCATCCATCTTAACAGTCTCATATTAGTAACACTTGCTTTTGAGGCACATTTTCTTTTATTTCCCACCATTCACAATCATCCAACCTGCATTAAACCTATAGTTAACATCTTCATCACAATTTTCATCTTTTAGAATAATTGATTTAAGATACTTGAATTGAGTACTTTGAGATAATATTACCCTATTCAAATTAACTTTCTCATCTTCTTACATTTGATTTTCATTAAGTTTATAGTACATATATTCTATCGTGGTTCTACTTATCTTAAAACCCTTAGTCTCTAAACTATTCCTCCATAGTTTTTGCTTCTTATTCACTCATTCTTATATCTTGTCTATTAATACTACATCATTTGCAAATGTCATATGTTATAGTATATTATCTTGTGCAACCTTCGTCAATTCATCCATAATTAATGCAAAAAGATAATGACTTATTGTAGACCCTTGATATAAGACAACTAAACAAAGAAAATCTCTTGTTTCTGTACCAACTGTGCACATGCTAGTGGTTACTTCATCGCGTGCATTTTTTATCACTTCTATATGCCTAACATGCACCATCCTTTGCTCCAACACGCACCACAACATCTTTTGGAACTCTATCATAAGTTTTTTGAAGTCAATAAATACCATGTATAATTTCTTTTCATATCTTGATATTTCTCTATCATACTTTAATTAAGAAAAATAAATTTAAATTTAAATTAACCTGACATAACTCGAAATTGATTAGCTGAAATATTTGTACGTCTCTTAATCACCACTCAATAACTCTTTCTCATAATTTCATAGTATGATTCGTGAACTTGTTCTATCTATAATTTGCACAATTTTATATATCTTCTTTTTTCTTAAAAATAGAGATGATGATGCTCTTTCTCGATTCATTCAACATTTTCTTAGAGATCAAGATTTTGTTAAAAAGTCACGTTACCAATTCCACCTTTAAATCTTTCAAAGATTTATATACTTTAATAGGGATTCTATCTAAACTACCTGCCTTGATTTCATCATCATTAATGTATTCTAACTTCTGAAATTTTAATTCTCTCAGTATAATTCAAATTAGACTTTGTTACATTATTTGTCTTCAATGTTTCTAGCAAATTTATCATTTAAAAGAATATCAAAATAACTTTGTCATCTTTATTAGATGGCATTATCTTTGTTTAGATTCTTTTCTTCTTTTTTCTTGATATATTTGACTTGGTTAAGATCTTGAGACATTCTCTAAAAAGCTCATTCTTAAATATTTATTGTTTCATTCTTTTTAATTCCTACCATTTTATTTTATGAGAAATATTTTTTTAAATATGTTTGTTTGCCTTTTGATCTTAACATCTAAAACTGCTAACATATGTTGATTTGTTAAACTTCACTAAGATTCTTTTAAATACGGTATGCGATTATATAAACAATATTGAGCAGTTAAATGATCCTTTCTTATTAAGAGTTTAATTAAAATATTAATCTCATTAAATAAATCACCTCTCTCTCCCCCCATTCCTTTTCCCTGGCAAGCGAGCTTGGTAGGCTTCTTTTCTCCAACTAAAAGCTCTCTTCTTTCTCGCTTCCCATCTCTCACTCGCTCCCCCTTCACTTTTGTCTTCGTAGATTGTCTACCCCCTTCACCTTGCATGGGAACTGAACATGTTCAGACAAATAATCCCTCATGTCTTCTCTTAGAATTGTCTTTTGTGTATAAAGATGCCAATTTCTTTCTCTCTTTGTTTAATTTCTTTTTAAAAATAATCATATGCTGGATGCATATATTGTGTTGCAAGACTATAACAACTCAAGTCAAATCAAATTAACTCTAGCCTTGATTTCAAATTATCTGGGACTGGCCATAAGAATTCTTTATTTGCACTCACATTGATTTTGTGTTATTTTTTTAGCGATATTTAAATCATCAAAATCATATTGAATTATCTTCCTCCAAGTTAATTTAGGTCTATCATGCCCTTTTTGTTTTTATTATTGTGATATTTTTCATATTTCTCACTAGAGCTTTTTTAGGTCTACATTTTGAACCATTCATTCTCCCTTCTTTCAATTTGTCTACAATTGTTGTTACTCTCACATCTTCTTTAATATATTGATTACATATTCTCTCTAATCTAGCATGACCACATATCCATCTTAACATTCATATTTCATTGACACTTCTTTTACAAAACATGTTTTTTCTTCATTGTCCGGCATTTATTATCTTACAACATTGCATGTCTTATAGTTATATGATAATTTTTTTTCTTTAAATTTTAGTAGAATATTACGATCATGGGAGTATAGCTAATTTCCACTTTATTCATCCTGTTGCTTTAATCATATTCTTTATCTTTTTTGGATGATTGAACCAAGATATTTAAACTGAATATTTTGAGATAATATTACTTTATGTAAGCTAACCTCTAATAATTTCTCACATTGGCTTTCATTAAATTTACAATATATATTCTATCTTAGTTTTACTTGTTTTGAAACCTGGACATCAAGTGTCCTTTTCAATAGTTTTAGCTTTCTATTAACTTATTTTTGTGTATCATCTATCAACACAATGTCTTATACAAACATCATGCATCGTAGTTTATCATATTGCATATTTTTTGTTAATTCATTCGTAACTAATGTGAAAAGGCAAGGATTTATAGTTTCACTTCTGCTGCAAGACTACAACAATTGTCTCAATTTTGTATGGGTATTTATCTTAGTGTATATGACATTATGACCTATACAGCTGATTGCCATGCTGTTGAGGGTCCTTCAGTTGCCTTCTAGCCTTGACAACTGATTTCAGCCATCAAAGACAGGCGGGGGGATTTTAGCTTCCTACACTTTATAGAATCTGGCTTTCCATAGGAATTTCTTTTAATGATGAAGAAACTGAATATATGGAACTGCTGAAACCATGGAATGCTGGATCCTAACTAGGTTGCCCTACTCGGCAGTCGGTTTGCTGGCTGATTGGCTCGGTCCCAACGCTGGGTTCCCGACCCGGTCGGACAACAGCTCGACCCAGTTGAGACCCCTATAGTGGCTAGCCATTTTTTTGGGGGGGGGGGTTCAAAGCCCCCAAAGGCCCCTTGGGGGCCTATACTCCTACCCTCACATCTTCCCCACTCACTCAACTCTTTTCTCATTCTAAAAACTCTCTCAAGCGTTCAAATAGTGTAATTTCTCTCTTTAAAGCACTTCAAGATTCTTGAATTTTTGATTCGTTTCAAGGCTTCCTAGAACTGATGACCGTGGACATGTGAAGAAGATTATGCATTCTTTTAAACTTTTGGAAGATAAGATTAAAATCTCTGGGTCAAAGTGCCCTTGTATGTCTACGAGGCTAGGCATGAGAATTTTTGTGTTTCCGAAGAGGAGCGGTAGCCACCTTTGGTGAAGTCTCGGGTCAAAATTGGGGACAATTTTTTTTCTAGTCATATTTCTTATTTTCCCGAATTTTTTGCATTTTTATGATTTTTTTAATTTTTAAATGTTATTAGATCCGGGTTGCAACCTAGTCTGACTGGGTTGGGTTTGGGCCTGGCCAACTCGGTCCCAACCCAAAACCCCACCTTCCTTGGCTGAAACTGGTAGGTAATGTTTATGCAAGAGCACAAACTGACATGGTTGTGGAATATTATTGCACTTTTCTACTGAGCCTGTAAATAGTGTGTTGAGCTCTGGAGGATGCAAACTGAGCGAGGTGCATGTAGCGTGGATTTTCTTTCTATTAAGGTACGCAATTTTCTTTCCAATGGTTGCTTTGGTAGAATACCTATAGCCGACAATTTTGACTTGGTTGAAGGAAAGATATCAAGAAACTTCGCTCCTCTTGTGTAACCTTGTTGACGTTATGGAGCATTTATTTCTGAAGCTGGGATTATGGATAGTTGTGGAAGGTTTTAACCAAGTAAATGCAAGTCAAACATGGAATTTGATTCGGTTGCTGACCTTGTGCAGTCCTAGAACAACACTGAGCACATAGCTAAGGATCAGGGATTCAGGTGGCATGAGATACCTGTTCACCAGCTGTTTGGTGTTCGGTATGGTTGTCCCAGAATGTTCAACAGTAAGTTGCCGCATCCAAAAATAATTTTCTTCCAGATGATGTGAGTGATTCAGGATTGGGCAACAGCAGGAAAATAGAAGACAAACACGAACCAGCTGATTGTCAGACTGGACAGATATAATTGTTTCTTGTGTCTCCACCTGTTTTAGCTGTTTACTTTCATTTTTTTTGGGTTTGTTGTGGGTTGGTGGTTCCATCTTCTTGATAGATACCCAGTACCCACTACATGCTTTCTGTTCTGGGTGATTTTTTTCCTTTTTCCTTTTTATTTTTCTTATATCAGTTTTTGTTACCAATGAATTACACCCTTCTTGTTGGGTTACTTAGAGAGAAAAAAGGATTACTGTAAATTATAGTCCAACTACATCGACCAAACTTATAAAACAGCACAAACACAATTCCTCTTAAGGCAATCTGTTACAGCATGCCTCTAATGTATTTTTACCTCTACAGGGTCTCCTATGGATCAGTCTGCTATGAGATGATATTTTCTGAAACTCACTTGGAGAAAAAAAGACAGTTATATTGTATGCTAGTTACATGCAACAAATAACCATATAGCCATTGATCGTGGGATCGGAATCAGTAACCGGATTAGAGAATACTGATCTGATTCATATTGGGATTGGATCGGTGATCATGGCCGATTTTTCAGGAAGAAAACTGATCTCGTATCAGTTTGGATCAGTTCTTAAAAAAGCCATAAAATAAAAAACCACAAAAAAGAATCTAGATCGGATTCCAATCCAATCTAGGCTCTTTTGGGGGCAAAATTGGCCCCAAAAAGGACCTATAAGGCCACCTTCCCTGCCGTATCGGGCGGATACGGTAGGGAAGGTGCAGTTATTGGTTCCATCTTACTTCAGCCCTTAGTGGGTCCGGATGGACCTGTAAGGATCAGGAAGACCACCGTGGCAGCTGTAGAGGAGCGATTCCGGTGACCAAATCTTTGGAATTGGTCCAGAATCGGCTGATTCGACTGATTCTAGCCCCAATCCAGTCCGATTTGACCGATTTTGCTTGATTCTGGTGGGACATTGGGTTGGATTGGTCCTCCAGATAAAAGTCGGATCGAGATTGACCAATCTGATCCCAATCTGATCCAACCAATTCTGCAATCAATGCATGTAGCCAAATTCTGATGATTTTGGACTTCTATGAATTCAGGCGGACTTTATGAAGATGCCCTTTGCTGACAACACATTCGATGCAATCTATGCAATTGAAGCAACCTGCCATGCACCAGATGCAGTATGCTTTATTAAGCTTAACTGTGGAAGTCATTTATTTGCAATTTTAACTTCCTTTAATGTATTCTAAATAATGTTGCTTTAATCAGGTTGGCTGTTATAAGGAAATCTACAGGGTATTAAAGCCCGGCCAATGTTTTGCAGCCTATGAATGGTGTATGACGAACTCTTTTGATCAAAACAATGAAAACCATAAGAAAATCAAAGCAGAAATTGAGCTTGGTAATGGCCTTCCAGATGTAAGGACAACTGCTCAGTGCCTTGAAGCCTTGAAACTTGCTGGATTTGAGGTGAGCACATTACTTTTCAGTATAACTTGTAGTCTACGTAAACTTTAGTCGTTGTAACCAATGAATTGTTAGGGTAAAGTATTAACAGTCAGAATATTGCTTGATGAAGGTCATTTGGGAGAAGGATCTCGCAGAAGAATCACCTGTATCTTGGTACCTTCCCTTGGATACTGATCATTTTTCCATAACCAGCTTTCGGTTGACATCCTTTGGACGCTTCATTACCAGAAATTTGGTAGACTTTCAGGCTTGCTTTCTTTTTCTTGCGTCTGAAAAACAAAGGAAAACTGTTGACATGAAACAAACAATTATCTTATAGGTCAAGATGCTAGAGTATGTAAGGCTTGCACCAACGGGGAGTAATAGGGTCTCATCCTTCCTCGAGAAAGCTGCAGAAGGGCTGGTTGAAGGTGGAAGGTAAAAATGTTAGTCACTTCAGTGTCATTCTATTAATTTCCATATCTTGGTTCTTTGTAACAAAGCATATTGATTCTTTGCCAATTGCCATGCTTAAGTAATCTGAACTCTATTTTGCATTTGATCCTATAGAAGAAACTAATAACTTCGGTACTACCCTGAAATTCAGACACCTTTAGAAACCTAATATCAACTAATTTAAGTATAATTTGTTAAGAACTTTATGGTAAACTAATGATGTGTGAGTTCTGATTCATCTAGGGAAGAGAGTTTAGTGTATGTAATTCTGGAATTTCTGAGATGGGATCGGATTGGCTGGATCCAAGTATGGATAGGCTCTTCCCAAAACATAAAAAAAACTTGTAAGCACTTGTTTAAAGTTTAAACTATGATCATATCCCTCCTCTTTTAAGGACATGGAGAATTCTTACACTCCCGATCTGACAACGGCAGTTTGGAGAACAAGTTTGATGTTCACCTTTGTCAAATTCAACCAGATGGAAACCCTTTTTTCGCTTAGTGTATTTTCAGTTGTGTGAGACTGCGGCATCTTCTGAATGTCCTCTTGCTCTACCATCTTAATGGATTTTCTGCATTCCTGCTTGTCTCCTCGTACTATCCCATCTTGTCTTCCACTTTATGAGCTAGGGCTTTTGACCATGGAGGGTTGGGTCGCACAACCTGGCCAGACCCAATGATTTTTCGTCCGATCAGCCGGTTGTGGCCCTGTGACCCCGACCTGGATGGGTCTTGGACCAGGGCTGTGTTGGGTCCCTCCTTGTAGCACGACCCGGCATGACCGGGTCGTTAACTAGTAACCCAACGGGGGACTTCCAAGGCCCTCGAGGCCCCTTGGGGTTCCCTCTCCCCACGCTTCCACCTTGTCTACTCTCTTACCTTGGCTTGCTAAAGTCTCTCTCTCTCTAACGTTCTTGGCAATCTTTCTCTGTCTAAAGAGCTTCCAAACTGTTGACTTGTCACGATGTTTTAAGACTTCCTAATGCTTCTTTTTGTGCTTAATTGTGTTACTAAAACTATTTTGTCAAGTGTTACTTTTTGTTTTTTAATTTTTTTCTCCAAGCTGTCACACCCAAACCTTTGGCACAAGTTAAAAATGATCCATCTTTACTTCATTGCAACTTAATTAGTATGACCGAAAGAAAAGTGTGATGTAAATATTATGAGAAGTTCATGTATAGTTGAAATTATTGGTTAAAGCACTACTTTGCTGAGATGAAAGACAACGTTCTCCTTGCACTCTGATTGCACCCAAGGTAGACAACAATTTCATAAACATTTACATGCTATGGAACAGGTGAAAAGAGTAGCAAAACGGTACAAGGTCACCCTCCGGGAAGAAATATCCAACCTTTCAAGTGTGGAGTCCATATACAGTATTGGATAGGAACACCCGGAGGTTGAGAGTGCTCCTTTAGTGGAGGATTTCGGTGATGGTAAGTAACTATTAATCTTAATAACTTACATCAATATCATATGTTATTTATAGTTTAGAGTTGTTCTTTTAAACATAAGAAATGATGCGTGCGATGGAAACGAACCACAATTTTTTTTTGCGGACGAAGACTTGTGTGGTATACCAGTCGATATATGAGTTAAGGTTCTTGAAGTGGAAAGGAATTTAAGAACGAGTTAGAAGAAGAGATCCATTATCTCATAAAGGATGATGACTTGTAGGGAGGTCCCATATATTCGATAAGCATATGCCCAAGACAAAAACAAATCATTATCACAACAACAATGTAGAACTAAAGAATTCGTAAGGAGAAAAATGGTTAGACAAAATGATGGTGGTTATTTTACAGCAACATACCAACCAACACCGCAAATGGATCATATTACTAGTTGATGATTGACATTATTGCAAATGTTGCTAAGGGCGTGTCTAGACCGAATTTGAATAAAATTTACATCTATCTTCCTGTGGAAGTGGAAGCTATTAAATAATACGTCAAATCATTTGAATGTATTTAGGATGAAAGAGACTGCACTTTGATGATGGCTGACTAGATATGTATACTTAATATTTCTTTTCATACTTAATTAGTCACAAGTATTTAGCAAAAATTTATAACTTTGCATGTTGTATTTCTTAATAGGTAAAATTAGGAGGATGATGATCAACTTCTTAATATATTGTCAAGCCAGGACTACCTTTTCGGATTCAGCGGATGCATTTGGCAATGTAAAAATTATCAATTAGTTGTATAATTGATTGACAGTATTATAGATGAGATAGTTGTAGATTGGGTTATCTAAGTAGTAATGGACAATGCAACTACTTATAAAATACCTAAAGAAATGTTGATGGTTAAAAGACCAATGTTTATATTGGTACCTTGCTTTGCACATTCATTATATTTGATGATAAGGGATATTTGTAAAGATCCTCAAATTGATTGAGTGGTTAAGATGACACAATACATATCCTTCTTTATCTATAATCATAGTTTTAATCTAAATCTAATAAGGGAGTATATGAAGAGCCGAGAGTTCTTATGGCTTGGTGCAACTAGGCTTGCATCACATTACATCTCTCTTGAGAGCTTAATGTAGTAGTGACGTCCTTTGATATAGATAATTTCATTGGGATGGGGAAGTTGGATTGCTAAGGCCAATCATTTAGATAAGAGGAATGAGAATAAGATTGAAAAGACATTAGTCAGTGGCGACGTTTGGTAAATTGTAAGAAAATACACTTTCTTTAGTGCAACCTGTGGTAAAAGTGTTTAGTAAGTTGATGGGGACAAGAAGAGAGACAATGTATCTATATGATGCACTTGATCAGATGGAGGAGGAAATCTTAAAGAAGGTGACAAACTTCACAAAGTGGTGGGATTTCATCGACCGTCAGTGTGAGCAGATGTTATATCACCCTACACATGTAGCATGTAAATTTTATTGCCACGAGTGTACAATAATTTTTTATATATAGTTGTTTAATGACATTTTGTTGCTCAAGTTATTTTTTAATCTAAGATACACATATAGTTCTTCCTTCAACCCATGCAACAAGTTTCTAGAGTGTCAAATTAGTAATTTGTAGAATGTTCAGCATTGATCAATTATAGCATGTAATAAGATACATGACTATGGGTTGAGGTCAATGCACTTTGGGACTTCACAATTATGTTGCTAAGTCCTGGTATGTAGCGTTTGTTTTAATTATTCATAACTATTGCCACACTTATGTTCTTACATATACTAATCTCATGCTTCCAACTAGTGGATGGACCACGACAAAACAATAGGATATGAGGACCTAGGCAATGTTGCAGTAAACTACAAATGACATTGGCTTTAAGATGTGAGAGAAATTTGTTGACGTTCACTTTGATACATACAAAACAAAGAAATTAGCATACATCAAAGATGATAGACTAGTTAGTATATTGCCACTATAACATGAGGTTTAAGTTGAAGAACGGAGGTTGAGGGACAATTGGAATGACCATAGATTGAAAGATGAAGCAATGGGATAGTGAAATTAATCAATCATGATAAACGACAAAGGCAGACTTGAATCATATATTCAACGAGCATAATACACTACAAGCTTGGGTCAATGATCAAGGACTAAGGGAACCTGAATTCAACGTAGAGGATTGACAATGGGCCACAGGACAGATGGACAATGTACCCTTATTTGAAGAATTTCAAATTTCTTGTTCACTGACCAACATATAAAAGATTGTAGAGTTTTCATGTCAAAGTAAGAAGTCATATAACAAGGAAAACAAGTTATAATTGATCTTTTGGACATTGCAGATCAAGATATGGTTGATGAAGCATGAGAAGACACATATAAGCTGAATATAAGAGTACAATACCAAATGTTCAATGATTCAACATCGAAGAGTAACAACGATGGATTGTTCAACGATGAAGTGAACAACTACTACTCTGACATCTACAGATCCAGACAGACACCCTACAACCATACACTTTATGGTGAAGAGCAATACATATGCCACCAAGGATCGCGGGATCGGAATCGGGATAAGAATCGGTGGGTGCTGATCTGATTCGGATCGGACTAATTCCGGCTGATCCAATGGAAGAAAACTGATCCAAAATCGGTAAGCAAAAATTGGATCGGCAATGGCCAATCCGATCTAGAAATTGGCCGATTCTGATCCGGATCAACCAATTTCGCGATCCATGCATGCTACGCAAAACCAAGATCATGACACATAAAGTAGCGGAGGGTCAAGTCAACTCTATCACTGCTCTTTTGGAGTTGGGTCATCTTAAGACTCTTGGTTTCTTACATTTCACTGAGGTTTTTGGGTGGCTCAAGACAATCATAGATCTGACACTAGGGGTGGGCACAAAATGGTTCAAACCGAGAAACCAAACCGAACCAACCCATTCGGTTCGGTTTGGTTCGGTTTGGACCCCGTTGCGGTTTGGTTTGGTTTGGAAATTCTCTAAACCGATTTAAACCAAACCAAACCGTTTAAACCGATTTAATCAAAAAAATATATAAAAATATTATAGTATTAATAAAAATAATATTTTTATAAATTTTATAATAAAATAATAGTTATTTTCATTATTTTTAATTAAAATTTAGTATATATATGTAAAAAATAATTAATTTAAATATTTTTATTTATTTTCGGTTTAAACCGAACCAAACCGAACCAAACCGAATTGATTCGGTTTGGTTCGGTTCGGTTTGAGAGGGTGAATCGGTTTGGTTCGGTTTGGAAAAAAAATGGTCCAAACCGGACCAAACCGAACCGTGCCCACCCCTATCTGACACTTCCATGCTTCCCAACTATGATAGTTACAGTGTTGGATTTTAACAAGGTTATTATATAGCAATTGAACGAGGGAGTGAAGAATACCATGAGCATGCATGCACAAGGATTGTGGGATCGAAATTGGGATTTGGATTGGTAGGTCCCAATCTAGGCTAATTCTTTAGGAAGAATCCCAATTTGAAGTGGGTAGAATCATGATTTTTAATTATTTTTTCTAAAAAATTATAAAAATCATTAAAATTTGTAAAATTTTAGGATAACCCTTAAAAATGTTAAAATTATAAATGTAACATCTACCACACTTTCATGTCACAATGAGAGATTTTAAGATGATTAGATATATAAGATAACACCAATGATCATTCCATTCCAATAAAGAAAGAAAATGATACAATTCATATATAACATGAGAGATTTTAAGATGATTAGATATATAAGATAACACTAATGTTCATTCCATTCCAATAAAGAAAGAAAATGATACACTTCATATGTAACACAAAATATACGGAATTACTTTTTATATTCTTGTTCTTTTGATTCTTCTAGATGCTCCATTGAGAATTATCATTTATAATGTCCTATATTTATATGAAAATAATGATTCAGCCATTTGATTAAAATAATACACACTGTTATCAACTGAAAGCTGTGGTGGTCCTAGTGGATAATATGGCTGCAATTCCTCGGGATTCTAGATAATTTCTTGCTACGTACTCATAAAAACTCTAGTTGATTCTAATGTTAACTTCTGCCACTTGAATGTTGTCTTTAACTCAAATCATCAACTTTAAGTTTGCTATTTCGTATATTGGTATATGATCTTCCACCTCTACCTCCACCTACATCTCTACCTCTATTTAATTCCAATGTTGAATTTTATCACTTGAATATTGCCTCTGACTCAAATCATCAGTCTCAAGTTTGTTGTTTCACATACTAGTATTTGATCTTTCATCTCCACCTCCACTTCCACTTCCACCTCTACCTCATCGGGATTCTAGATAATTTCTCACCTAGTATTCATAAAAAATTTCATTTGATTCCAATGTTGACTTCTGTCACTTGAATGTTGCATCTGACTCAAATAATCAGCCCCAGGTTCGCTATTTCGTGTGCTGGTATTTGATCTTCCATCTCTACCTCCACTTGCACTTCTACCTCTACCTCCATCTGAACCACCTACATGTTTCTATTGTGTAAGTGGAATGAACTCTTCTTTACCATCATCCGAGGAAGGTGGTTGGATATTATTTGTGAGACTCACGGGTTTTTGCTTGACAATTAACTTCCTCCTCTTTCCCACTTCTTCTTGTGTACTCTGTTCAATACTGTGTTGGTAGACTTTCTTCAACAATTTGAATCTTACAAATCTTTCTTTCTTTTGTGAACTCTTCTAAGTAGTAGGACCTATACTTGAAGCTACATGGCAAGTTAGAGTTGGAGCTGTACAAGGAATTTTAATATCTTGTCATTCTTCTTGCATCTGTTCATTCTCACCTGGATACTGTCAAGCTCACTTTCAGCCCATGCCTGATCATTAAGGTCGAACTCTAGAGCTAGTTCAACATCCTTGTCCTCTATCTGTGCTAAAAGTGGATGTTACTTTTGAAAAATGTATTCTAAGTCAACATCATTCTGTGATAAGTCTTGACTACTTGCATAAGTTCTTTGCTTATATAGACCATCTATAAATAGAGAAAATCTTTCTTTAGATTTTTTTGACTTTTCTTGTTGTTTTTTTATTCTCAACACATATTGTAGTGGCAAAACATAAGTTTTTTTTTTAATTTTCACTTTTCAACATTTCTCTTTGTGTGTAGAAGCTGAAGGTGCTCAATTCTTCTCACATTGCAATGAACTCGTGCTTAAACTCAATATCCGAACTACAATGGCGACAAGTGGATTACATCCACTTATGTTGTTGACTTCAATCCAACACTAAGTTGGAAAAGGCAATACCAATATAAGCATGCATAATTCTTATAATAATATTTAACATGTACTGAATGTTATTACGATACAAGGAGTAATCTTGTCATATGGATATCATAGACTTGGATTTTCCCGTACATTCCAATTGGGTGGTTATATGATTGCATCTGAAATATGTTATGAAATACAAATAAGTCAATTACATTATTGTTAATTGGTCCTCACAACTCAATAAGTAAAGAATAACTTACTTCAATTTTCGTTTTTGTTTTATCTCGTGGACTCTTAGGTGAATGTTGTGTCATTGACAACGTACCATGAATAACCTCTGCATCATTGCATACTTATCTACCATGTTGCATTCTAGGTTCAAGAAATATCCAGCCAAAATGAAATCCAATCCTTAATGGCCTGTTTGGTTAGAATATTAAAAATGATATTATATTAGTATTAATATTGATATTTTTAGAAGATGGAGTATCAATATCAAAATTGATACAAGTTGACACTTGTATTACATAACATGTGTTGTTTGCACTACAAATTTCAAAATTAATACTAATAGCCAAACACCTCAAGGTGATTACAATCAATAACAATTTTAAAAATAAAAATGATAGAGGTGTCTAATAATGTTACCAAACGGGGCATAACGCATTACTACAACAATTAAATAAATTATAACATATAGACAATTACATGTTGTAGGAACATCGTGATGAAGTGTCTTATCTTATTTGTTGTTTATAATTTTTTATCAATTTTGATAACCCTTAGATACTTCTGTTTGATCTTCAGTTTTGTTTTGTCTATCGCATCATATAAATACCTCATTTGTTTTTTGTTATTGGAATCCACCAATTTCAAAACATGTACCCAACCACCTATTTTTCTCAATCGGGTGTTCCATCTTTAGCTAGGATCTGAAACTAGTTCATTCTGCCATATAGATCTGCCTTGTAATCAATGTATTCCGATGAAAGAATAAATCTTTTCATTTCATGTTGATGCCTATGTAGGCTCTTTAACGCAATGAAATGCGTGACAAATCTAGTGGGACTAGATTGCAATAGATTACGACTATTGGGATGAAAGAACAAATCTTTTCATTTCATGTTGATGCCTATGTAGGCTTTCTAACACAATGAAAAACGTGATAAATCTAGTGGGACTAGGCCGCAATAGATTACGACCATTGGTATACTCATGATATGTAGTAATTTAGGATGCCCATATATGGTGAATACAATCAATAGACCTTGACTCACTAAGGATCTCATAGATAGATTCTTTCTAATATCTTCCAACATCAAATGTATAGTGTACCACGTAGGGAACCCAAAACAAGTTTCCAAAACAAGTTTCTTTTCACCTCCATTAGCTTCTTCCCTATAGCATTAAAAGATGATTCATTATCAATCACGGAGTAAACAATGTTTGCACCTATTTTCTCTACAACATCGTTTATAAGATTAAATAGGTACTTGACATTCTTGATCTATATAGAGGCATCATTACTCTTCAAGAATATGGTGCCCTCAAAATACTATATGAGAGTTAATCATAAACTTGTTTGTAATTACTGTTCATCCATCGCACATTATAATACATTCCCTTTCTTTCCATGTCGTCTTGAATCCATGATCCATCTTTCCATGAAGACAACTCATCGACCATTGTATCCAACCACTCTTGTATATGTAATTAGATGTTGGGACTTTTAATCCCAACCTAGCTTCACCAATAGCATTAACTATGGTTTGAAATTTTGAATTGATGGCTGTATGTGTTAGGACACTTACACCAAAGTAAAATAAGACATAAATGTTAATGTTTGTTGTAAAAATATCTAAGACATTTAAAAAAGTTCAGGCTTGATCTATCTACATATAAAAATTATTTACAAATATGTTTGACTGCCTATTTTGTAACCACTGACATAGTCTTAGCTTCTTTAAATGCTTACTTTATCGTTTGACTTCTGTCACTCTGCCTATATATGGATGTATCTGTCGGCTGAACTAATTGTGATCGACAAAGCTCATTGTCTTGACCTGCTTAAATTGTAGGGTGAGTGCCTTGATCCGAATTTGAACATTCAATAGTAGATCCTTTTGTCCTCCTTTGTCTCGCTTTATATTCATAGGCCTGAGCCTTATTTACATGCATTGCCCTAATTATTTTTCTTCATCTTTGTTCTTGGAACTTAATACATCAATATCAACTTGAGCCATTCCTTTACCCTTTTTATGCCTTTCAAACATGAGATCTATGCTTCTTCGTTTGAGTAACCCCTGTCTTTGCTCAATATATATCTTTCTGGTTAAATATTCTCTTTTTTCTCAAAACTCTACTAGTACCTTGTCAAAATATTTTCACATTCCCACTAATTCTACCTGTATTGTTTTAGGTCATAAACACATTCATTCATTTTTTTGCAGCACCACTTACATTTCACTCTTTTCTTGTCAACGTCTATTATATGTCTATGTTATCATCCAACATCACGAAGTGAAAGGACATCATGTTCTTTATCTGACATTTTTTCTGCACATAGAAGAAATAACAACAAATAGAAACTTATCTTAAGTAAATGTTTACCAATGTTAAAGAAATGGGGATTTTGGATTTTTGGACGCGGGGGGACAATAGGACAAGTGCCTGTTTTCAGACTTGGGTGGGGACTGGACAATCGAGATCCTGAAATAGTCACTTGAGGGGTGACTCTGGCTGGGGGAAGGGGGGACCAGATGGGGGATGGGGTGGGTGGGAGCAGCTCCTCATTGGAGGGCCTTGTGCCCTAGAATTGGGAGTGGAGGGACCTGGGGAGGTAGAATCAGGGGTGAGGGGGAGGGATCACTGATTTCCCCGTTAATGGTGAGAAATCAGATGGGAATTATGTTATGAGTCAGGCTCAATTCCAATCTTTTTGAGTTCCCGGTGAATCGGTTGATGCCCAATCTGATTCGATAGGACCAGGGCCAATCCAGGTTGGTGCCTCTGGGAATCCAATCCAGATTGGCCCTTTGGGGGGGTTATCGGATTGGTAGGTGCAGATCCGATTTGAGAATTGGTCGATCTAGATCTTGTTTGGCCAATTCTACAAACTACGTGTGTACACTTCTCAAATATCTTGCGGAGAATATATAACTTACTTTGAAGAACAACAAAATGTAATATTTGGATAGAAAATAATAATATTTTAGGTGTTATTTTACCAAAATTTTGAGATTTTTTGTTTTGAATTTGTTTTTCACCTTATCTGGTCTGGTCATACCTGGGTCGAATCTGGGTCGCGACTCACTACCCAGGTCCGACCAGGTCAGGTTTGGTGGGGACGATGGTCCGATCCCCAACCGGGCATACTTGTTTTTGACTGGCTTTAAAAAGCAAGAAAAATGGATCAATCTGTCAAAGGAAAGCTTGCTTTTTTTGTCCCAGGCTGACTAGGAAGCGTACAAATAAGCATATAATAGTTCAGCTTATAGAGTTCATATAACAAATTTGAACTACATTGTAAACATAAAGTGATTAATATTAGCAAAAGCTAGTTAATAAGATGTCGGAAGATGTCATACTGTTCTACTGATGGTTTTCCATATTTTACTACGACTTTTTCCCGGATTTAACTCACTACTTTCTGCAGGAAAGGAATATTTACGCCAATGTACTTCTTTTTGGTTCAGAAGCCACAGCAAGAATCCTAAGCAAATGCTACTCATGGTTCCTAGGTTTTGTGTGCTGCTATATTGTGCTTTTCGATTGTATTGATTCTATCGAAATATGTTGTGCATTAAGTGGTCAAGACAATCACTTTATTTCATCGGGAGTGGTGCAATGCTGTTGAAGATTATCCATGATCAGAAGTTAAAAAATGGAGATAAGCTGATCAAATGCGAAACTCACCATCTCAGCTCGTTATCGATGCTTGTTTTCGGCTGCAACAACTACACTTTTCTCCGATTCAGGCTGCTATGGTCAATTAGTACGCAAGGGAAAAAGATCATCTATCATGTGTATAGCTGTTGTTTCGCTCCTGTGGGAAACCTGGAAGGGATGGTCAAACTGTCTTGTTTAACTCGTTTCCATGTTCCATAAAGCCAGAAGCAGTTCGTATGCTTGCGGCTAAACACCTTAAAGATTCTTGGATATACAAGTATTGTGCTTCACATCTATAATTAGTGGTGTTCATGATTTGATTTGTGTCACAAATCAAATCAAATCAAATTCGGGGTGTTCATGATTCGGTTTAGTTTGGTTTGGTTTGGTTTGATCTGATCTTATTCAAACCACATTTTCTATTGTGCAATGATCTATGTGGTTCGTGACCAACCAGTAGCGTTTGACTCCGCTTTGAACCTCTTGTTATGTGGTCCCTGATCGACGGAACATGTCAGGCCCGATCGTCAAGAGAAGATGAGCTCTATGCTTGGTTCTGCTACCCTAGCTTTTCTATCTGCCTGCGCGAGAGAACAAGGACGGTGCGTAGTAAACGAAATCCTTTGGGAAAAGCTTTGCCGCCGAAGATCCGAAGAATCCGTACTGTTGCACCCGCAACGCGAGTACGTAAGCAGATTGTAGTAGGCGGGCACGCATATGCCGAGGTCCAGGTACCTTCGAGATTCCCATGCCTCTTTCTTCTTTCCCAATGCCTTCGTTCAACAATATATGCGATTTTTGTGCAAATTGGTGGTGGTTGTGCAGTTGCCTTGCTTTGTTCATGTATTTTTCCGTTGAGCAAGTCCCACAGGATCTTTTGTTTTCTTTAACGGTGAGTAGCTAAAGCTGAAAATTCCTATGAATATAACATTGCAAAAATACCAATCTTACGCATTAATTTTGTGCAACCTTCATTTTACAGATTGACATGCAAATCAGCTCTCCCACCGTACCTTGGAGCGCGGATCACCTCAGTCCCGGGGTGGAGAGAGAAACCTCAATCCCCAATCAGAGGTGACCACATACCCCCGTCACTTAAGTGGCGGTTCAAGTTATATTATTGAACCGGTTCGGTGAACCGCTACCGAAAAGGGCTGAATCGAACTAGTTCAGTAACATAACTTGAAAGTCTTGAACCGCTACCGAAAAGAGCTGAACCGCTACCGAACCTTTTGTAACTCACTACCAACGAGTAGTGATTTACAAAAGACTCAGTAGCGATTCAACCCTTTTCGGTAGCGGTTCACCGAACAAGTTCAGTAACATAACTTGAACCGCCACTTAAGTGACGAGAATACGTAGCCGCCTCTGATTGGGGATTGAGGCTTCTTCCTCCACCCCGGGACTGAGGTGATTCGCTCTCTTATCTCGCGTGGTTTAAGAATGTAGCGAACGGAAGGCCTATTTGGTCAGGTTATTGAATTTAATATGGTACCAATTATGATATCGTAATTAGATACATCAAAAATGATATCGAATATTAAAAAACAATGTTGATAGCGTATGGTCTTTCAAATGCAAATCTATCTGTCCCGTCTGAAAATAAGTAAATTACGAATGACACCAAGCATATGGTTTTTTTTCTCATTGTGATTTCAAGAAAATATTCATCTAACCTGGATTTGTTCTTAAAATATTCAAAGAATATATATTTTTATTTTCATTGAAGCATTGTTTGACGGCCTTAAAAAGACTTCGCCGGCATTAGCCATCAGCTTTATATTATTAAACTTTAAATCATAATGCAGCATTGTGAAATATTACGTCCAAACTGTAGGGTTGGAGGTCATGTAAGAAATGTTGAATTTGATTGAAATTATAGATGAAAATACATTTAGCAACCTAGATCTCATTGGACATGTTGGAAATGAATATCTTGGATATGAGAAAGTCTTATGAGGTGTTTGGTTGCATGATAATTTTTTGTACACTTTCATGATAAAAAATTATATTAGAATAAAAAATAAACCAACTCATGACATAAAATTATCATATTTGGAGGGATGTGATTACAAAAAAGAGAGACTACCATACATAAGCAAACAAAGTGGGGACCACAAGAAAAAAGAAAGAGACGAGACCCACTTTTTTGTTTAAGAAGAAAATCACTTTTAAAACATAAAATTGTCATAGTTTTCTTTTCCCACTTTTATTTTAAAAAGATTTTAAAGGCGTTACTGCTGAATCATAGTTTCATATGACCGAACCCTCCTTTGAAGGAACCATACAGAGGCCTTGATCTTCTAAAACTGAAGATATCATCTATGCGCACCTTGTGGGGTTCGCTTGGTTCGGACTTGGCAGCTTTGTACTCTTCCAAGTGTCGGCCACCGTATACTCGCACACTCAGCGCCTTCCTTTTCTGTGCACCAACTCTGATGTGCTCATTGAAGAAGTCTATCAACTCCTGCTGGGTAAGTTCCCGCAATGCTGCAACCTGTCGAGACAGCGTATAAATGATCTTGAAAATGGGGACACAACACACAAGAACTATTAACATGAAACTCGCAGTAAAATGTGAAGCACATAAATACTTCAGCAAGAATATTTTACAAACCTCGGACTCGATCCTGTCAAACCTAAGAGTACCATTTTCGATTTCCCGCCAGTAAAATAGGGACTCCTCCCTTAAATTTTTGGGCTTCTCGAGCTTCATGTCGATCAGCGCAGTCACATTGCTCTAAAATGACAAAGTAAACAAGTAGACTTTATTATTTTAGTAATTTAGTGCAATACAATCAGTATTCAACTGCAATACTTCAGTTTCTTAAAGCTAACAGTGCTATTTGTCATCTTTCCCTCAGCAATATATTGATGAAATCTCAACCTAAAGTTAAACCATTTTGCAGAAGACATTCGTCCTACACCAGACAGGTCGAGTATCACCCCTCATTCTTGCAGTATAAATCATCGTCCTGTACATGTATCAAATATCGCTCCACCCGATTTTTTTTTTTAAAATTTCACCTGTAACATATATAGATTTTGGCAAAAAAAATACAGAAAATAACACTGCGTAATTTCAGAGGTTTTTGAGAACATGTAATTGCGACTGACTGTTATGTGTAGGGTTAAGGCATAAGAATCATACAATTTACAAAATCTAAGTTTAACAACTTTTATAGAACTACGATTAGCCATTTGACACAATTTTTCTGAGAAAACACCATCACAAAGATATAAGCTTCTGGAAAAGAGCCTTAATGTAATGACTTTATAATTATTTCTACTTAATGTGAAACTAGCGGTTTAAACTTCAAGGACAGGCTTTAGCTTTTCCATGACTCAGCTTGAAAATCAATAAAACCAAGATGCTAAACGCCCAACTTAGTACAGCAGGACAAATGAAAGACTGCTTATAGACAAGCGTTCACCAACTGTAAAACCCAAGCACATGCTCATTTGAATTGCATAGTTAGCAACATAGATTGTAGCAATCAAATCAGCTAACTAACCTAATTGCATTTTCTCAGTCATCTTGATAATACAACTCTTTTTCATGCTACCTCTGAAAAATGCTCTGTCACAGTCGTTCTCGACTTATTTAATCTCTTAGCATATTCTTATGTAAGTTGTTACATTCTGTCCTCTTTAAAAAAATGAGATCCTCTAGCTCATCATCCACAGATATTTGTTTTTTAAGTTCAAGAGCTGGCTTCAACTGTCTAACATTTTATCCTACATGGCAGCACGGCACCTCAGACCATGGTTTGCTCGGCCGACCCGGTCAGTTTTTGGGCCGATTGACCCAGCCCCGGTCCCCTGACCCCGACCTGGTTGTTAATTTAAAATAAATTTTTTATTATTTTTTTCCCGACCCCGGCCCGACCCGGGTCACGACCCCAACCGACTCGGGTCGGTTTTAGGCCCAACCGACCCGATCCCGACCCCGACTTCGCCTTCCTTGCCTTAGACAAGTGGTGTCACTATAAAGGTGCTTACTAAGTATAGCACTATATCAAAACCTCTTAGGTGGTAGACTCACTGCCAAAGCAGAAAACCAAGACGGTGAGTGGGATCACTCAATCTTGAGATAGAGCTGATATAGAACGTAACTATATGTATTATTCTTTTTGTCAAAGGTGATGGGCGACCAAGGCAGGAAGGAAGTTCTCTCTCCTTGAACATCTGGGTGAGAAACTAGTGTTAGAGGCTGTTTTTATTATTAATTTTATTTTTGTATGGGGAAACTGATGCAGGACAGAATCGACTAAAAGCGATTAAAGTGATTAAAAACTCAACTAAAATGACTAAACTAACTAAAATATCTCGACATCAATTCAGCTTATTCCTTTCGTTTGATGGGGGATTTGCTGGAGTACGTGGCTGGCTGTGGTGGGATCAGAGGGTGTTTGAGTGACGAATTGGGAGGCTGAGGAGGTGGGCGCATGTGAAACGGGCAACATAGCAGAATAGAGGTGGCGTTGTATCGAGTGCCTGCACGAGCATGGGCATGGGTGTGAAATTTCTGGCAGAAGCTACTGGAGCAAATGATTGTGGTGTCGCAGGTAGACGCATGGGTAGATGGTGCACTGGTCCTGCTTTTCCCAGATCCCCCCACTTCTTTTAGAATAGGTTCGTAGGTAGAAGGATGAATCACCGGCGAAGAGGAAGACGACCGAGATCCAGAAGAAGAAGGGGCTGCAGATCCGCCGTATTCACACAGATTGGTGCACAGAGACAATGAAGGGATCAAAGACAATGTCGGCGACAACTGCAGACATCCGGATCTGTAGGCACTGGTTGAATATGAAGAGATCAACGTTGGCGGTGACGAAAACGGTTGCCAAAGCCGAAGTCAATGTCGACGGAGGACGGCGGATCAAGCGCCCACTATGGAGTTGCAAGGATGGCGAAGCACAAAGGAGGGGAGATGAATCCGGGGATCGGTGGGTCCACTTCCACCAAGGCCTCCTGATCGGAGAAACTGTGGCTGTTGAAGGGTTCGTCAATAGCCGGAGGTGGATGAACCGATCTGGAAGTCACAGTCGCAATGGTGTCGAGGAGGAACTGTGAAGGGGAAGGGGGAAGAACGGCGCAGAGGCTAAAAGGTCCAGGGGAGGTGAAGAACAGCCCGCGGCCTGTAGGTGGAGGAAGAATGGCCGCTTCGGCCGAGCTTGGAGGTTACGAAGAAGGAAACGGGCTGGAGCCCCCTTACGGATGTAACCAGCCAAAGGCCACAAAATTTGATTTCTCTCTATATTTGTTTCGACGGGGGCTTATCCTCTTACATAAAGGAATCGCTATTTACAGGAAAGACAACTAAAAAAATTTCACAGATATATCCTTTTTAGGATCCAAATTAACAGACAACTAAAATTTTCTCAAAACAAAATAACAAAGAAACCTATTCACAGACTTTAAACTAAAACTAAAATTATTTAAGAAAAATAAATTTCCTAATTTTTGTCTCCATCAGAAACTGAGGGGGAAGGAGTGCTGCCGACATCTTGGGATGTCCTTTGTGGAGGATATGGGCCCTTGCAGGGATGGGATTCTCTACTCACCACCATACACACCATGCATCAATTGAATCTGACTTCACCATATATATTATTATTTTATTTTAAAGTACTTTTAGATTCTGAACACAATTTTTAAGTACTTAAACGTGTTGCAAGGCTCTCTTGTGAAAAACAAAACAAAACCTTGTAATCATCCACAGTCATTTCTAGAAGACTATTCTCAAGGCTCTTCAGGAAAGCTTCAACTCTGGCATCAAGTTGTGCAGGATCCTGTGAAATAAATGAAAAGTGGTTAAAGACATCTCCAACAGCTAAGAAAAGGAAATCTCACCATTTCAGTACCTTCACTGTGGACTGAATAATGATCTGCACTCCTCTTATTCCTGAATCATTCCTGCAACAGTGCAACTTACATAAATACTTGGTGTGTTTGGCTACATAACATTTTTTTATAAACTTTTGTGATAAAATTATATATGAAATAATATCCGAGATAGTTAGAGACATAAATTATCAGGTTTTGGGAGAGATACAATAAGAAAAAGAGTGGAAACCATTTATAACTTGAAAAGGTGGGAGATCACAAAGGAAAAAAGATCTCACCTTTTTCCGATCCAAGAACAAATTCTTTATAAAAACATATTTTTCTAATAATTTCTGAACGCCTTTTTTTAACAAGTTTTGTCACAACATTTTTGTTAAAAAACTTATTATATCATGCAACCATACACCCCATTAGAGATGCAAAATTGTTAATAACAGAAATCAGATACCACTATCCACATCTGCATAATTCTTACAAGAAATTTACAAACCTTTGCATCAGTACAGCTATATAGCCAAGTTGTTCGATCGAACGAAGCTGGTGAAAAGCAGGCTGTTTCGTGATAAGAGCAAAAAGCTGAAGTTTCACATTCATCTGGATGTCATCTGGGTGAACCTTCAAAATTGAACAGAGAACATTTGACCATTGTAAGACAGACGCTACTACCATAGTAGCTATTTCACTCGGTTGGGCAACAGCACTAAAACAATAACGTCCTAAAAGACAATCTTTGTAATGACAAGGTGCCTATTATAAAGCAACATTAAATTTCCTGCTGCAAGGGTGAATTAAAAGGTCCCAGAAAAATCCGGTGGGAGGTATGATTCTGGGTACGGCCCATTCATGGTAGATGCTTCTGCCAGGAATGGCTTTCGCTGCCCAAGCTACCTACATTGGCAGTGGAGGGGTGGCACCACCACCCTCCTTCCCCACCAGGGCAGGGAATATGAACATATCAGGTCCACAAATCCCAATATGATCTAAATATGGTAACCTAGGTTACCCAAACTTTGTTAAACAGGTCTAGAGACCTGTTAGATTGAGATACAGCAAGTTAACTTACTGTATCCAGAGTGTATAGGGTCTGCTGGACCTGATATGAGGGTGGCTGCTGCAACTCTGCCACTGCCAAGCAGGCCTGATCGGACCTGGATAATCTGACCCTCCACGCTATAAAAGATTAGGGTTTTTATTACTCCACTTTATTTATTTTTCATATTTTATAAGATCAATCCTGGATCAATTTTGCTTCTGACAGATCGCCGATCAGATCTGGTCCCGATCCTGACCCAGAATTTCTAGTGGCTAAGAGAATGTAAACGATTAAATTACTTGATGATAGAATCAGATCATGATCCATATAATCTTTTAAAAGTAATCAAATGCAGTACCGATATAACAAATTTGGCCAAAGTGACAGTCTTTTCCCAAAAACATGAGTAACAATGTCATGGACCATGAGGTCCATGACTGACGAGTATGTCATTGAACTGGACATGTGTGGTCGCATGAGAGTTGGCTCCTGTCCAGGGCCATCCAGCCTCTTTTGTAGTCAATATTATGCTTTTGATTTTTTGAAGTCGAACCCATTTTAATGTAATTACCATGTTGGCTTTTAAAAACATTTAGATTGGGAATGGTTAAGTTTTAGGTCAACTTTGTGGGAGATGTTTTTGATGTTCTTCGTCTCCCCTAGATCAGTTTCTTCTTGGATTAGACTTTTCATCGTCCTTATTTGGATCTAAGCATTCTATACATTCATGCAGGATTGTAGAATTATATAGGCTATCTAGCTAAGCAGGGTATATCCCGATCTGGTTGGCCTGATGGTTGGATGCGGCTGGACAGGTGCTGACTGCTGATCACGATATGCAACCTCCAGTCAAACCACAATCCTCTGCAGCAGTTCTTGCTGATCACAAATGCTTTTCCAAATGACTTCAATCTTCACCGCTATACTCAAGCTCAACATTGACCAATCCCAAGCTCACTGTAACCATTCTGATGTTACAGAAGTAGAAATACCATGAGACCGTCAACTACCTGAACACTTACATCTCATACAAACAGTTTATATTTATAGGACTTCCCCTAGAACATTCCATGAATAAGTTGATATATAGAATAGTATAATCCAAGAGGTCCACGACCTCAATAATAGAAGTTACACTTCGCTATATACAAGGTAGGCAGGTGGAGTTGAGGGTTCGGATCGGGTCAAATGGGCCCTAACTGACCAGGTCAGGAGTGGGTTGGGATCCGGGTCATTTCGGGATGGGTCCAGGGTCAGATAATTTAAAAAACATATAAAAACTCAATTAAAAAAATCCTATTAAAAACTTACATTTTGAAGACAATTTTTGTCCTTGATCTTGCTTCTTTCAAAATAATTTATCCAAAATTTATATATAAATTTGTGTTCCAGTATTATTTTCACCAATAACTCCTTTTTTATAATCAAAATAATACATATATTGACCAGAAAATAGGAATGTTTGGTGAGAATGGTACCAGAACCCAATTTTACATAAAAAACTGAATAAGTGTACTTCAATAATGAGATATTTTTTGTTGAACCTAAAAAATCTATCGAGCCCTATTGAAAAAAATCAGCCCAAAAAAAGATCGTTGTTCAATGCGATAGAAATTATCTTATTTTGGGTTGAAATTTTATTCTCCTACAAATAGACCCCTTGGGGTGATGGAGAAAGGGTGGGGCGCCTTGGAGTGGTGGGGAAGTGGGAGGAGTGAGAGAAGACTTGGGAGTCGGGAGGAGTGAGGGAGGATGTGAGGGAGTGAGAGGAGTGAACGAGGGTTTGGGAGGAGTGAGGGAAGTGTGAGGGGAAAGGGAGGCCCCTTGGGCAACCTGGTCGGGAGTAGTCTTGACTGGGTTGGTGGGTTGCCCGACCATGGGTCTGAAGCTGGGTCAGGGACCAGGGGTAGGGGCCAGGCTGGTCGGTCGGAAAACTGACCTGGAGGTCGGACAACCTAGCCCAACCCAATCCTGACCCTCCTTACCATGGCTATATATATCACCAACCTTAAAACACTAAGGCTGTGTATGATTGGTCTTAACACACCTCTGACCTTTGATTCGATCAGAGATTGGTGGATTTATAGACTGCTTGATTGTATGTCTTAATTAACATCTAAACACATCTTAAAAAACCCATTAAAAATAAGGTGTGTGAGTTAGATTTTTATTTTTCAGACAATCTCTTTATTGAGGATAGACGTAACATATATAATATATCTTTAAGTAAAACTGAATCAGTTAATATATAAATATTTTAACCAAATTAAATACTTTTTTAGCATAAACTAAATAATAGTTTATATTTTCAGATTAATACAAAACAAGTGCCACATAAAACAGTCTGATAATTTGAATCATGATATGCACCTAGGATGATAATGTGTTTCTAACCAACCATAGGTAAACGAGAACATTACAAGCCACCTGCATGTATCTACTATCTAACAAAGTCACCTACCCACGAGACTCACGCTTACATGTCAATCATCATGATGGGAAGGAACAGCACATGAGACAATTTTGGCCTTAAAACTTGTTCTTATTTACCAGTCATTACAATAGGATGGACCTGGATGGACCTTGGAAGGAAACATAGAAGTGAAGTGTTTTAGCTACAGACTTTATGCTCACTAGCCAGTAGTCACTTGGCCTGTCGTTAGTAGTGTAATGTAAGGAGGAAAAACAAACCTGAACATAATGGATGAGTGCAGAATTCTCATCACTCTGATTCATGACCTCAACCGGGAAACAGAAGCTCACACCCTTCTCAAGCTTAATAACTCTACTTGCTGAGTGCTGGGATGGAAAAAGGGATTTGCTGACAGGATGTTGACCTTCAAATAAGGTATATTCAATGTATTCCATAATTGACTCTGCTTCACATGGCTCAATGTTTCCTGGAAAAACAAGAAAATTTAAGCAATGCAGAGCCATTAAGATGGTTTAACCGTTTAAGCATGCAAAAAACAGACCTGCAGCATAGACTTCTAAGAAAACTTTTGAGAGCATTTTGGGAGTAAATTTCGCAAGATTGTCTGCTTCAATTTGAGGCAGCACATCCAACTTTTCACCTAAAGGCCATGACTGGTCTGAAAGCAACAGAGAGCAATAGTAGAAAGCCTGCTGATATGGTTGCTGAAACTTGAAATTGAGGTATTCTTTCATGACAGATTCCTGCCAAAATAGGAAATCAGTAACCTGAATAAAGCAAAATCAAAGAAATAGACAAGCAAAACAGACAAACATTTGCATGTTGGAGGAGATGAAGTTAGTGCTAATAAATAATGATTCAGATATCAATAAGCCAAATGGGGGTAGAACTTAACCCCTTTTCGCTGAAAGCAATACATGAACTGGATGCATTTTATTGATAATATTTATCCAAAAAATAGACCAAAAAAGCGGCATCACACACACCGTGGACATACATACAATAAGTTAATTAAAAAAAAGCTTCATCGGTTGATCAGCTCCATTCTTCATCCACTGTTCTCACACCATGACAGAGGTTTACTTGGGAATGAGTGAGAATCTCAATATCTATTAAATTCTATTTTTTGTATTTGGACATTTTAAGATTTGATGCATATGGATTTCAAATCAGAACTCTCCTTGCCTTAATAGATTGGTGTTAATTACATCAACCATACCATCAAGAACCCTTGTTGAAGAACTATAATAACACTAACTGAACGAAGACAACAAAGAATCAAACAATCATCAAATGACATATTTCTCCTTTTTTCCCTTTGATCCATTAATCAAACTTTTAAAATTTTTAATTAGTTAATTTGTGGAAAATTTAGAAGTTACATGTTTTATAATTCTGATTTTGGCTTTGCAGCTTAGTGTCTCTGGTAGTTAACTAAAAACTTAGTCTATCTTTTAATCAGACAGAAAACAATTTCTTTTACATTTGCTCATTAATTGCCTGCTAATTTATTTCAAACATCCTCAGCATGTTTCTTCATTTGTTTTAAGAAAACCAGATTCAATTTACATCCTAATGTGTATTAATGTGATATTTTAGGTAAAGATTGAGCATCATCTTACCACTTTCTGTTTAACGAATCATTGTTTCTGTGGACTTTAAAAATAATTTCTGAATGTTCTGCAATGAAATCTTAATTAAACGTACCAAAATGTCCTGTATCACTGTCTTAAGAGTTAAGTCCATTGCAGGCCCAGTACGGCCTTGCGATTGAAGCAATCTGAAGCCCAGTGAAACTGGTCCATGTTGGTTCAGTCCACCTGAAATACTTTGTTCACAGTTCAACAGCCAATTAAGCCTGGGGATGTTGAGGTAGTCATATGTTGGCACCAAAAAAATTCGTAAGTACCTAAATATGTCAAGTTTTGGGCAAAAGTACATGGGAAAAAAAATGAACAGATGGAGGTGACCCACATTATACCACATTTGGGACCAACAAGCCGAACGGACCTGATAAGCCTTATTGGGCATGATCGACCCGATACCTGGCCGATAATGATCAAACACCAATACCTGGTCTGCCCAGCTCAAACTTGAGTAATGCCGAAGTCAGATTGGAAATCTGACTTGTATTTGACAAGTTACGAGCAAAACAGTGAAAATGGACTTCTGACTGGCCTTGAGTAGGCCTAATGGACCCAAAGAACAAAATAAGTAGGTCCACAATACTGTGCTGGTCAAGGCCTCTGCAATAATGCCTTGAATGCCAAAATCTGGTTCTGGGTGGCATAATGACCATTTTGCCCCTATTCGGCCCGGGCAACCAAATGTCAGCCTAGTGACGATCGAGCACCACTGTCGCATCCGCCTAGCTCAATGTTGAGCAATGCCAGAATCAGATCGGAAATCCAATGCATATTTGGAATGTTATGTAGAAAACACCGAAAGTCAATTTTCGGATAGCCTTATTATGGGCATATCAGGTCCGAAAGATAAAACAAGTGGGTCCATGAGACTGTATTTGTCGAGGGCTTCGCAATGATACCTTGTTTGTCAGAATCCGATGTCGGACGGACCTCAAACGGTAAAATGGCCTCTTTCGCCCTTGGTAGGTTTGGACACTTCGGGACAGATCCGATAACACACGGGCACATCATTGGGTCTACCCAGCTCCATATTGAGCAACGTTGAAGTCAGATTGAAAATCCGACTAATATTTGGCAAGTTATGGGCCAAAACACCTGAGACGGGTCCAAATGACCAAAATGCCCCTCCTCGGCCACATTCGGTTCGGAAAACCCGGACTCGGCCCATTAACAAACTTGTGGGCTCATATGATGCAGGAAAGTTAGTACATGCGGAAAACTGATTCAGATCAGAAATCCGACCCATATTTGGAAAGTTATGGACAAAAAATCAAAATTTGTGCTTCTCGCCAACCTACCAGACCAGGGGCAAAATGGTCCGAGTGATAAAAAAATAGTCCATATGAGCCAGAATTGAAGTCAGATGTCGGATATATTGATTAAAGAATTTTTCGAGCAAGTAAGCCCACGTGATAGCTTATTTTCGTGTAGCTCACTTAGGCCTTATTTAATGGGCTGTCTTTTAATTCACAAATGAGCCCATTTTATATAATTTTCGTGACATATTTTATGATATATTAATGGGCCATCTCTTAAATGACATATGGGCCTGTTAACATGTCAAAAGATAGCCCATATTGATGTCAACCTTGGCCCATTTTCTGGAAACTTCAAAAATCTGCCACCTCATCAATTTTGGCCACGTTATTACCTCCCCACCATCCCACTCTCTCCACTCTCCCACGTTCAAGGAAATGGTCCCACGTCCAGTCATGCATGAAGCTGCATGTACAAGCCCATTCCACCCACGTACGCCCAACTGCCCACGTCCCCACCTCCCCATTCTCTCCACGTACAGCCACTCCCCACACCTGCAGGTGGTCTCCTGTTCAGAAGTCTCTATAAGAAGGCCTCTTGATAGCGTGTGACGAATAGAGGGAGGGGGGGGGGACGGCGGAAGCTCTGTCAAAGCATATCACCGGAGCAATAGAAGGAGAGGATGGTTGAAGCCCTGTGGAGAGAGATCACCGAGGCAGCAAAGGAAAAGCAAAGAAAGATCTAACCCCCGGTTAGGAGACCTATAGGATCAGGGCTTGGAAAAGGAGGTAAGATATCATGGAGAACTCCCCATTCTTCTCTTATCAACTCCGGTATGCACTGTCGGCCCAAATTCCATAATCTTGCTGTCCTTCGAATAGTCATGTCAGCATTTGGAATAGACCTTCTCATACGTCCAGTAGGTTGCTGTAGCATGGCAATTCCACAGTCAATTATATTTCACTCATAGTTTCAAAAAAAAAAAAAGGTCTCGTCCCAGCCATGTAAACTACAGCCAAAACAGAAGACTGTATTATGTCCATGGCCTATCCCCCTTGTTTCCAATATCATGGTCTTATCCTATAGACTTTATAAGATATATGCATGTAGGTTTTCTGGATCTGATAAGTGTAGGGACAGCATTTAAGTACCATGTAGGCATACTGCGTTGGTTGCCAGGATGGTGTTTTCATATATACATAAACTTGTTCCTAGAAGACCCCGTGGACAAATCCATCTCTTCTGCCAATTTCTCCTCAGATTCCCCCCCTTCTTGGGATCCTGAAATTCAAGCCCCCAGAAGCTCACAATCCTGGGAGATCTCCATTGATGTCACATGGAATCAGGAAAAAGCAAGGCTATACCCGGCAGCTTTGGAACCCACATGATGGACCAAAGACTCCCCCGGATAGCCCCGATAAAGCAAAGGAAAAGAAGCTTAAAGTGCATGAAATGATGGCCAGCAGGGCCTTGAAGACTTCATATCGGCTGAGTACAAACAAATATCATATAGAGGAGCTGCTTAGTGCCGCAGTGAGCTTGAAGATCATGAAATGTGAAAGAGTAAAGAAATCTATATGAAGACAAATGCCTATGCTGAGCCGTGTCAGTGATTCATAGACAATTTTGGGCATGTCCCAATGCACCTGTTCTGGACAAGGGCTCCGGGCATGAATCCCGGTGTCTTTGATCCTTTCCACAATGGAGGGAGCACATAAGCTCAGCTTACTAAAAAGGAACAGGAGCAAAGCATGGAAGTGAGGTTATACCCGGCCTCTTTGGAACCCACATGATGGACCAAAGATACCCCGGGTAGCCTTAATAAAGCAAAAAGAATGAAAAGAAGAGGGCCAACCGGGCTTTGAAGATGTCATGACAGCTGAACACAGAAATGCTCAATATGCAGAGAACTGATTCATACCAGTTTGAAGATCATGAAATCCGGAGGTCAAGAGAGCCTATGAATGACTGAATTCAGGGGCATGAAAGGGGCTTATGTTTGGGCATAGCCCAGTCCACATTCCGACAGACTAAACCTATATATACATTCGCCTTGGTTCTTCTCATAATAGAGAGAAAGCAAATGGGCTACTAAGAGAGGATGATTGTTCCACATAGAGAGAAGGCCAATTATGACCAAACTTCGATGATTAGAATGACATTCTTCTTTAAAGAAGATTTATGTTTGCAAGATGGATGAGGTGACCACAAGATGATGAAATTGTGGTTATGTTTAAACTCCACCATACAGTGATATGTTATACACCATATGACATGAATGATACTTACATGTTGATGCCCATATATTGATGGCCAAGGAGCATACTTGACCCTCCCTCCATAACCATGTAATGCTTCTATGGACAGAAAGCTTAAGCCCACACACAATGACCGAAGGCACACAAAAATAGCCCGATATTGACCCACATACAAGCTGGTTGTCCTCTCATTGACCTATATACAGGTCATCATTTCAACCTCCATACCGCCCCATGTTCAGCTCACACTCGGGCCTATAACAATCCATATATCAGTCCCTCTACCTGACCCATATACATGTCACTTATCCAATCCTTTATCCGACCCATATACAGGTCACTTATTAAGCCACATACCGACCCACATACAGGTCACCTTTTCAGCCATCTATCGACCCCATAACAGGTCGCATATCCAGTCCTCTATTCAACCCCTATACACAGGTCATATACCTGCCCCCTCATCACCCCATATACAAACCATATACCAACCCCCTATTCGACCCATATACATGTCACTTTCAGCCATCTATAGACCCCATAACCGGTCACATATTCACTCTCTATTGACCCATTTACAGGTCACTTTCAGCCAGATATTGACCTTATAACCGGTCACATATTCAGTCCCTATCGACCTATATACAGGTCACTTTTTTTGCTATATATCAACCCCATAGCTGGTCATATATCTAGCCTATATTGACCCCATAACAGGTCACATATCCAGAACCCATATGAACCCCATAACAGGTTCTCTTCAAACCCTTTATAAATCCCCAGCTGGTCATGAAACAGCTCCCGATGTTGTCATCTACATGGAGAAGGAAGATGGGCTGCAGCCAAGGGATGAGGCGATATCCGGCCCCCTTAGAACCTATACGATGGACTAAGGGCCATCCCAAGTAGCCTCAATGAAGCCAAGATACCATGAAGTTGAAGATATGAAGCATATGAAGACACGACCCACTGGGCATAGAAGATAATGAAGACTTGGTCACCCGGACCAAGATATGATGATGACATGACGACAAGGCCAAATGTGGCCCAAATGACATAAAAATCATATATCTTAAATATTCGGACACATAAAAATATTTAAGATGCATAATATGAGCCTATACTTAGGCAATATTCATGATACTTGAACAAATATTATCGGATAAGTCCCGAATTGTTTGTTCCGGACGGGGCTCCGAATATGCACTCGGTGTCATCGATCCATCCCAAAGTGGAAAGAGTACATATACTCAATCCATTAGGGAAATTTCCACTTCATCTAGAGTGAGGTCAATTATAGACCAAAACTTTATGATTTAAGTGGAAAGTCCATGTCTACATAAGACGGGATATTCTCAAACAAGATGTATGAAATGATATGGTATGATGGGATTATGGCTATGTTTAAGCCTCCCCACATGATGATGTGATTATGTTTTGTGGATGACTGTTTCCTTTTATACGAGTTGCTACGACGGTTAATCAAGGGTGTTCGAGAGTCTCGATGTAATTAACGTCGGAAATTCGCACCTTCCGACGGAGAGAGGTCCAAAGACAAATTTCATGAACCCTAACCTCGATATATATATTTTATATGCATACCACATATTTTGGCTAATATCTTCTATGAAATATCATATATTTTCATAGTAGCCAAAGATAAAATAAGGAAAGTTCATTTCCCAAATAAACGGAAATCAAATGAATTTTCAAACTATGCCATACAACATATATTCTTATATATTTTTATATGTAAAATCTCGAGGTTTCACAAATTGGCACGCCCGGTGGGATCTCTCTTTCCCTTCATCTCTCTGTCGTAGCAACTCTTGGAAACATACATCCCATACTGCATATATTTTTAACATAAGCTTCTTTTCTTTGTTTGCAAGGAGGAGCTGAAGAATGTCATTGGTGATAGCCAGGAAGGTTATAACTTCGATGTTGATGTCAATCGAGTCCAACCAGTGGCGTGGAGTCTTCTTGAATTCATCTTCCGTAAGTGATTGGATCGAAAACACATCAATTATGAGCTATGAGCAAGAATATTACCTTAATCACAAGAAATCTGTCATCGAGGACTTCAAAATTTGCAATCTTCTCAATTATCGCTTCTAATAAAATCCTCATTTTGTGGTTGTAACCAATAACAACTACCTGAAAAAAGCAAACGATTTAATAATAAATTCAGAAGCATCAAGAGATAAAAATTGCTTTTCAAGTGTCAAGTCCTCAGCATAATGTCCTAAGCTGGCTATTTGGTGATCAAAAGTTTGTAAAGATGATAAGCAGCCTGGTGCACATCTATTGGCATGAAATGTGATTATAGTATTATACTATATATTCCTACTCGTAGTTACCAAGCAGAAATAAATTAGTGAAGGGAATGAAGCATAAAGGGCAGAGCCAAAATTTAACTCCACATGGTTACTGCTACCTAGTGGCTACATCCAGCATGATAAATATACAAGACTGAAGCGTAGCCTCACGGTCTTACTGTAGAAAATATTATATTATGTAATAGGGATGGACAAAGTTAACCCAGTGAAAGATCAGTTCTCACATACAAGAGCAGAGGATCAGAGTGATTGAGAAGCTACTTAGGCTAGATGCTCAAATCACAATGACCCCACTAATAGCAATCTAGGTACCTCATGCTCTAGCTCAGGTAGACAACTACAGAAAAGAAGCAAGCCTATCTCACACGATTCTCGATGACATACAAGATAAACATATAAAGATAACATAGAAGAAAGTATAAAGTTGCCTCCATGCAAAAACTGTATGGCAATCACTGATGCACTTTCCAAGACAGAAACAGGCTACACCCATATAAATAGATACTTCTAGAAGACATGCCAGGTTGACAGTGGGAAGCTGTGTCGATAGGAATTGGCAGGTTGCTGGGGGAGGCAGATGGCCAATTACTGATGGTTGGTCTTAAGCTCCAAGAACTGTCCATTGTGGTTGCTCTTTAAGAGGTGATGGCCATGTGAGACCTATGAAGGTGCATTTACTCAACTATGAACTACCTCCAGCATTTACGACCACATCTGCAGTTCATCTTCTTCCCCAACCCCATGCAGCCACTTTGTCTGCCTCCTCCGCTGCATCCCAATGCCACAAACTGTGCCTTCTCCGGTTTCCCACTGCCGACACATCGTCTTCCCTTCCAGCAGAATTCCCAGGCAATCGCTGGACACCAGCACCACCTGTATCTGGCCCACCTCCCTGGAGATCCCCACACCATCCCCCAGTACCCTTCACGCCATTCCATGGCCCTGCTAACCCCATTCTACAAGATGGCACTACCACCCCCCCCACCAATTCACTGAACTGTTATAGTGGCCCGTCCGAACTGGGTCACAGCATCCATGGGGCCCGGTTCAAACTGGTGCTGCTGACAACTGACCAGCCTCTCCAACCCATTCTTCACCTGCAACACAGGGCTGGCCAGTATCTGATCCTTCATCCGGCACCAGTAACTTCAGTTGGATTCGGCCACTGTGCAGGTCCAGTTGGTCCATCAGTCCAGTCAGCTCAGTTAGATTCGGCCACTGTGCAGGTCCAGTTAGTCCAGTCCTCCCTAGGGAGTTCAGCTATTTCTACCTCAGAACTGAAAATGGTCATTATTGGTACCTATTAATTCACAGACATCCTAGTGCTGGTGGTACTTAGGGAGGGTGAATTCATGTGTAACGAGCCATGGGGCTCTCCCACCATATCAGAACTTTCCTCTGGCTCAGGGAAGATATCGTGTTTGTCGATACCTCCTATCATTATGAGCTGCATGTTGGCAATCTTGATTTGCAAATCACGTTCAAGTATAACACCTTTGACGTAAATGTTTCAATATCCTTGCGGTCCATAAAGTCTCTGATTGAGGTTGATTCAAGGGAGGTCTTCAATAGCTCGTGACCCTCTCTGCCTCATGAGAGAAGCTTGTCCACTCACCACATTTACTATGAAGTTTTGTTGTGGTTTTGGCTTCACATGTGATTATGGAGGATTAACCATGTACTTCCCCATCTCAATCGTGCCTACTCAAATCAAATTTTCTGCTGTCTTTGACTAAGTAACAATCTTCAACAGAGTGCCTCAACATGTGGTGATACACAGAAATTTAGGTCATTAGATTTGTTGCCCTCAATTTGCCACTTATGCTGAGGCAAGTTCATCAAGTTACCCTTGGTGCAGATGTCGAAGAGCCATCTAGTAGGTTCTCGTGCAAAGGAATAACACTTCTTCATCTGTTAGGTCAATGGTAGGCTATTTATTTGTTGAGCCGGCTTCTTGGTAGTAGAGGGGGAGGTGGTCACCTTTTTGCCCTAGTGTAAAGTTGCAATCATGAATGTATTTGGACAAAAATGTAGAAGCTTTCTCCTTGGACAACCTCGACTTGGAAACCGGTATGGTCAGGTGTCCTCGTAAAACATCTCCAATTTGGACACGATTTGATACAACTCATGGAATGTCCAAATGTTGGCTATCAAAAAATTTTCAAATATTTCTAAGCGTAGGCCTCTCTTGCATAGCCCTACAACCTCTTTATTCACTAGTGGGTTAAGACATCTCATGCCAAGATTTCGCCATCTCTTGATGTAATCCACTAGAGTCTCATCCTGGTGTTGATAGAGAGAGGTCAATTGTACAAGTGTTATTGGCCTCTTGATTAATCTAAAACATTTGATGAACTTGTGCTACATATCTTCCCAACTTATGGCTGAGTCGGACTTTAATTTGAAATATCACCCGAAAGCAGACCTTATAAGAGTGATAACAAAGTAGCGAAGGAGATAAGACTCCTCAAGGGCCAACTTGCCGATATGAGTCATGTACATTGCCAAGTGCTCCTCGGGTGATCCTCGTCCATTAAATCTAAGACACTTAAGAACCTTGGTCACCTCAAGTGGCAATCACTTGAATTGGTGGTGTATGGGATAAGGAACTCGATATAAATCCATGATCGTTAGATTGTTGCCATGTTTTTCCAGCTTGGTGTCCACGATTTGCTCAATCATGATCTTTTGGGCAACCATAGGGTGGTCCAGTGACGTGCTCTACTCTTGGGTGTTAGTATGGCCCTTTAGTTCGACATGGGGTCAAAGTATAGGTCGATTACCTGGTTGGGGTGGCATTGGTTGCTTCATTGTCCCCGCGGGCAGCATTATAAACCTCAACCAATCTTGACAGTGGTGTGGGTTTATGTTAATGTCCTTTCAAACTCATTATGAGAGCCTTAAGCTCTTGATTTTCCTTCTATAACTTTGCCATGGTAAGCATTGGAAGTGTGGCTTCGGCTTCTGAAGGGGGGTCCTGATGATGGATTTTCCCTTGCTCCTCTTGATTGAAAGGATTGGTAGGTAGATTATGCTGCTTTGAAGTTGCCAATTGCCAAGTAACTAGACTCATCCGGGCTGGTTGCCTTGAGGTTTCTTCGGCATCCTCATAACAGTTATTGGAGTTGGAAGCAAGAATTGTCATCTTGGATCTCGGTTTCATCTCGGAAAGGTGAAAGAGAGAGATCTCGTGAGATTCTTAGAAAAATTTCGGGAGATCGGATCTCGGATTTTATTTATGTAGAGTATACCTTATTCAAGAATTGTCATCTCGCATCTAGATTTTATCTTATGGAGATTGAACAGAAGAGATCTAAAAAAAAATCTCAAGGAATTAGATCTCGGAAATGCCAATCAGTGTGCATGTTAAGTGTAAAATGCCATATAATCTCTTCAAAAAAGACAAAGTAAACATCAAAATAAGTAATGAGAGAGTTAAAAACATAATAGAGAGATGGTGAATTATTGTTAATAGGAGACATGTAAGAGATTTTATGTGTTAAACCAAAGCTTCATCTTGAATAATATAGATAGGAGATTGATAACATCTTACATCAATTATATATATAGCCATAAAAATATTGAGTTAAATTTTTTTATCAAACAATAATGTTTAGATGAATATATAGCTGGATTCCATAATAAAATTGAACATATATGAAGCAAACTTAACAAGACCATCTAACAAATTAGGGGTAGTAATAGGCAGAGGAGATCAAGATACCAAAGATACTATATAGATAATCTCGTTTCTCGGACTCGTGGAGAAAGAGAGATTTTAGGGAGATCTCGAGAGATTCTCGAGAGATCGCATTCCATGGTTGGAAGTGTAATAGGTAAATATTGACATCTTGCCACGTGCCCCTGACATGTCATTTCTTGCAGCAGAATGTCCTAGGAAGAACAATCATTCAAAAATGGACACTCTCCTTGCATTTGTCACGCCAATTTTCGATTGCATATGATGTTGTGGCGGTAGGACAAGAGAGATAACTCTCTGATCCATACATCAAAAATTGGTTCGGGACTCCTTATGAATCAAGATGAATATGTAGTGCTATGGTGAACTTGAGTCTTGGGAATCCACATTTGTTAGAACTTTAGGGAAAGGATCCCCCTATGATAGTCGACATCATGTGTCCAATAATGACTTTTGGTTGATTCAGAAACCGACCGATCTACATTTTCAGGGAGAGGTTTCCAGACTAAGGAGCTATTGCAGAAAAGACCTGTAATAGACATATTGTAATAGCAGCATAAGCAGATGATTCATTCCTTGCCTTAGCAAGTCTAACCTTTGTTGGGCATGCCCTGATCTTCTTAAAGGCTGAGGAGATCTTTTTTGCCCGAAATATGATGGTGACATGTAACCAGGTGACGGGTCCAGCTTCATCAACCTGTTCTAATGGAGTAAATATGCTGGAGAGGGTAGTGTGATGCATCTCTCAAGGTTGGCCTTGCGGGCTCAAAACTTAGTAGAACTCTTGACATAAGTTGCTGGGCACCCATCCCAATAGATGTGCATACGACTAAATATGAAAGATCAGGGCAAGGATTGTCGTCTCGGATCTCGGCTTCGTCTCGGAAGCGTGAAAGAGGAGAGATCTCGTGAGATTCTCGGAAAAATCTCGAGAGATCGGATCTCGGATTTCATTTATGCAGGGTATATTTTACACAATGATTGTCATCTCACATCTATATTTTATCTCACGGAGATTGAAGATAAAAGATCTCGAAAAAATCTCAAGAGATTATATCTTGGAAATACCAATCAATGTGCATGTTTAAATGTAGAATGTCATATAATCTCTTTAAAAAGGACAAGAGAACTCATATTAAATATTAAAATAAGTTGTGAGAGAATTAAAAGCATAATACAGAGATAAAGATGGTGAACTATTGTTAGCATGAGACATACAAAGGATCTTATTTCAGACCAAAGTTTCATCTTGAACAATATGGATAGGAGATTGATAACATTTTGGGTCAATTGTACATATATAGTCATTAAAATATTAAGCTATGAAATTTTATCAAACAATAATGTTTAGATGAATATTTGGATGAATTCCATAATAAAATTGGCAATATAAGAAAGAAACTTAACAAGATCATCTAACAAGTTGGGGATAATAATAGGCGGAGAAGATCAAGGTATCACAAGTACTACATAGATATTCTCGTTTCGGTGATCTTGTTTCTCGGACGCACAGAAGAAAAGAGATTCTCGAGAGATCTCGAGAGATTCTCGGGAGATTGCATTCCATGGATCAGGGTAAACAAAAAGAAGTGAAAGTCTGCTCCTTCATAAAATTTTTGGTTTTTAGTTGTGTCGGGACAACTAACACTTTGTTAACAATCGACAGTCGACACTGGGGTTCGTGCTAATCCATTCTGCTAGTGTTGGAGAGCATAAGTTTCATTACCTTGGTGATATTGATGATTGCTTCATAAAGATTCGATGTTGAGTCCTCATCAATTCCTGGGGTGGCAAGCTCCATTTAGAGGCATTCCAGTTGCTCATCACTCAAATAGTATGTACCACATTTTTATAAGTAGAGGTTAACTGAGTTCTCTGAAAATTAATTTTGACATCTCCCCACTGAACTTGTGATATTCCGATGTTAATTACATCAAGTAACTACTCGAACACCATTGATTAATAGTTACAACAACACATTGATTAGAAGTCATTTATTCACATAAGACTGGAAGGCGTCCTTATGTTCTTATAAGATTGGATTTTATTTGATTTGATCTGTTTAAAGTTCATGGATTTAATTTTGTGATTTTGATTTATTTTGGGTATAGAGATCATCTTAATTGAATTATTAAGATAACAAGAGGTTGTTTGATTTGTACAATTTGATTTGATTTTTTTGTGTACGTCTTCTGTTATTAATTTCACCCAAACAATTTAGATTCTGGTTGATGGTTTGTTAACATGTTTTTTCCCTCATGTGTTACCTTTTTAAGAACTATTAGATTCTTTATGCTTTGTACATTTTTATAAGAATTAATTTCAATTTTTATGTGTTTTGATGTTGTTTTTTCATAATTTAAGTAATTTTTTTATTAAGACTTGTTCTTATTAACATTATCCACTTTATTTAATAGTTAAAATTGATCCAACTTAGCATTTTTTTTAACATTTATTAGGTGATTTTGATGTATTTCTGTATAAAATGATTTTAGTTTGATTATATTAACATTTTGTTAATATTTAAGTTGTTCGTCATCAGTGGTGTAGTGGACACCACCTAACGCTACCAGGCTTCTCCTCCCGTTGTATGAAGGATGCCCCGGTTTCGATCTCAGGACGATCACCCTTTGGGGCGACTGGGCGATTGGCATCGACCAACTCTGTCATACATAAAAAAAGTTGTCATTTAATTTAAATTTTATTATGCTTACTTGTTTCATTAAGTAGCATTACCGATTTAATTTCTTGGTTAAGATAGTTTAACTTAACATGTTTCACAATAGTTGATGGTCATTTTTTATTTATTATTTTATGGAGTGAAATTAGATTGATTATTTTACCATTTTATTAATGATTATGCTATTATTTAGTTTGTCTAATTATGTTTATTTGTTTAGTTTAGTTTTAAGTCATTAATGTGACTTATTTATTTTCATCCATCTTTACAGGGATTTGGTGTCATTTCAACACCAACAAATCATGCCAAGTGAATTTGAATTTATTTCATTTCAACTTGCATACGTGAGAGTACAATAAATAAGGAGGTATAAAATTCTTGTTTCTCAAAATTAGAATTAGTTTTCATCACTAGAGTGTCAGAGTTTGTATGTATAATTGTTATACATTACTCTATCATTTTTGAACACTTTTTCAGTATTTTGTAGCTCATACGCAAACATGCATTTTTAAAATTTTGGCATCATTCTGACTAGATCAAGTTGGATTGACTGTATGTATCTAAAACATGTCACATACAACTATTTTGAGCCCATCCAATTTTGACAACATTTCAACTATACTAAACTTGATTGGCTATATATATGCCAAAATATACTTTTTTTGCATTTGAAATGAACCTATTTTGCTCCACCATTTTTGTTGGAAACGAAGATAAAAATCTAAATTTCGATAACATTTCAGCTATATTGAATGGGATGGCTGTATATATCCGAAATAACATAATTTGCACATAAATGCAAGCTATTCGATCCTCCTTTTTTTAAAGAAAAAGGTAGAGCAAAATCCATAGGCCTATTTCACCACCACGTCAAGTTCTACCATCTTTCTAATTGGTTGAAGAGCCTTTTGAGAACTAGAGCTTCACAGCTTCTCTCTCTCCCCTCTACTCTATTCTTCTTCGTATGAGTCAACCTCCTACGTAAGTGATCTTCAAGGCCTATCTATAAAAGATTCTTAAGGGTATTTTGATCCCAAAACTCACCCCACAAAATCCATTTTCGTGAGTGGGGGGTGGCCTGACCGAATGCAAGATCACCACCCATATTCCTTTTTTTTGGAGTTGTCTACCGATGATCAAACTAGGGAGGTAAGCCCACCGCGGTGATTGAACCCACGGATTGACCGGTCCCAGTCACACAATAACACAAGTGGCGGCATGTGCCCGACACCTTGAAATGTTTGCATGGCACCGAGGGATAGGCTTTGACCTAGTCCTCCTCTCTCTTTTTGTTTTCTTTAAGTGATGGTAGCTTTACAGTTTCTGTTTCTCTCTACTTGAAGCAGCATGACAAAATTTTCATGAAAACTCCTCTTTCGATGACGATCCTTGTGGCATCTTCCCATTCCGACAGTGGCGATGGCTAGTGGAAGAGGTGACGATGGTGGTTTGCAGTGGAGCTTCTTCTCCTTCCTCCCCATCCTTGTGCGAATGGGAGTCCCATGGGTATTTAGGGCGACAACAACAATCCACGGTGGAAGTGAAGGTGGTGGCTTGAAATGGGAGAGATAGGGTGACATCAACGCCCCCCTCTCTTTAGCTCCCTAACCTTGTGTGCAGCAAGAGACCCTTGCAAGCTCCCTTCTTCTATAGTGGCTCCTTCACATGGCAATGGCGGCATACCCCAATAGTGCTTCCGACAGCGGTGGTGGCTGATGTCAGCGATGGACGATCCTCCTTCTCTTTTCTCTCTCTTTGGCATAGCACATAGGAACCTATTGGTTCCTCTTCCAATTCTTCTCTTGGCGACGGCTTGCAGAGGAATTTAAGGCAACGGTGGTAGGTGCTCGAGGTGGCAGCGGAGGTTTAAAGGGCAATAGTGGCAGAGGTAGGAGACCCTCTCGAGCACCCCCTCTTGCACGGTGTGTGCGTAAAGAACCACAGTGCAGATGTCTTCGTGGCAAGACCTCTAGTTAGCTCTTTTGGTTTTTCCCTCTTCTGTGTTCCATTCTATTTTCGACGTAGCGTACATAAGATCCCTATATGAGGTGCTCTTCTTGGTGACCTGACAGCTGCTTCCAACAATGGAAGTTTTCAAAGCTTCTTCCTCTACTTGATGACAGTTGTGTGGAGGGCTCTGAGTGCCCCTCCATCTTTTTCAATGATAGAATCGATAAAGTAGACGATAGTGTCAACGGAGTTGATGGCAGTGTGACAACAACATCCAAAAAGTGATAGTGGCACTACCACTCCTCCCTCTTTGTTTCTGACAGCATTGATGGCCGATCTTCTCAACAGTTCCTACATAAATTTGTTAATATTTTCCTTTGGTGGTTGTAAGTTTGTTTTTTTTTTTTGCACAGGTTTGTCGAGATTTCATTGTCGTCCCTTGAGGGACTCAATAAGGGTTCATCCCCTCGTAATCAAGCCTCTAGAAGGTCATTGCCTTGACTGCACAAGCGAAGAGATTGTTGTCCCTTGAGGAACTCAATATGGGTTTATCCCCTCGTAATCAGACCTCTAGAAAGTTATTGTCTCGACCATGCGAGCAAAAAGATTGTCTTCCCTTCAGGAACTCAACTGGGACTATCCGCTTAAGATTAGGCCTCAAAAAGGTTATTACCTCGACCATGCGAGTGGATGGTATGTATAAACTTTGTAAATACATGCATATATGAGCATATATATGTATAGGGATAACCATGTTGGACCAAAAACAACCTCATTATGTGTCTTAAAATAACCTCGGGATTAACTCCCATAAAGGTTGTTTGTGGCTCTTTCAAGTTTCAACAACCCCTAGTGTTGCCATTTGTAGGTTGAAAACTAGGTTTTTAACAGGCTGCTAATGGGCTGATAATAGCCCAACTTCCTTCCCAGTTTGTAGCCTCGCAAATGAACCTTAACTGGCTGAAGATACACTTAAAATCTTGTTGTCCAGGTTTTTGCAAATAGGTTTATAATGGTCCTACATAATAAGCTTTAACTCATTGTGGACAACTAAAGAGAATGCTCTAGGTGATCCCTACCAATTGAGTTATTTAATGAGTCCAAAGTAAGTTTAATTGAGTTAGGACTCGATTCCCGGGGGGGGGATCATAGAAAAGCATGTGTAGACATGTATACACATATGCCTATCATCCTCAAACTAAGCACATGTTTATGAATACAAAAATCATGGGTCCCACAATGTGACAGATGGACATGTATAACAAGGAGAAGTATCATCAACTTGTGTATTTCTTTAAATAAATTATATTTTAAAGTCTATTGACGCATTGGGCCACATAAAGAGTGTTGATTATTTTTTTTTCTATTATGAAGGAGGTTGTAAATAAAATTGGTGAGGACAACACTTTGTTAAAGACAATGAGATTTCTCATAAGGCTAGATGCAAAAAGCAAATTGAGACAAGAAGACATATATTCTGAATTTTATGTACAACACATTACATCAACCTCATGTTAGATGATACTAAGAAAGCTTCTATCATCACACTTATCAATCAAGCATAGATGATTACATCATTCATTTATAATCATTCTCGTTTGCTCCAGATAATGAGAGAGTATACTAACGACCATGATCTACTTCGGCCTGGTCAACTAGATTTGCCACTTATTTTATTGTGTTGGAGAGCTTACATAGACACAGACATTCATTAGTTTGATTTACTAATTTGACTGAGTATACCATATACATTGGTTGACTTGCATAACAAAATGAATTAGTTTGATATACTAACTAAGATAGAACATCTGATTATGAATACTCATTGTAGGAAAAGAATTTGTTATTGCTTATCCATCATAAACCCCTTTACAAGTATTAAGATTGTTAGATTCAAATGATAAAAATTATATATGATACTTATATGATGCACTAGATACAACAAACATGAAAATAAAAACAAAACATCCAAAGGGTTGTAGGAAGTGATGGAAGATCATTGATGACAAATAAGATAAGACACTTCACTATGACATTCATACAACAAGTAATTATCCTATATGTAATTCATTTCTTTGCCAACTTAAATTAGAATAGTAAATTAATTATATCAATGTATTGGTGCATGATATTTTTTTTAAACCCAACAACGTGATATGGAGGACAAGTGTGTAATGGTGTTGAGGTGATGATGGGTACAATTTTAGTCATACAACATCTTGCAAAAACTCAGCAAGACAAAACAGAAACTAAGTTAGAAGTATATCAAAAGATTCTAAACAAGTATTTTCTTAATGTGAGTTACTCCTTGAAGACTTATTATAATTTTCTCTCAATTTTTAAATATAATCACAAAGGATGAGAGTTTGTGTTTACTTAAATCCAAATTTGGGATAAGATATTCATATGATAATGTTACTCTTAATACATTTGATAATTTTCATTTCTATATTTAAAGTACATATGTAACATAAGGCCTATGGTGTTTATGTGTAGTGGATACATGTGAACACCACAAGTGAATGTAATCAACTTGTTACTATTGTCATTTGCATACTGAGCAAAAGCACAAGTTCTTTGCCATGTGAGAGAAATTGGATGATGTTCCATCTTATCCACACGAAGAGAAAATAAGCTAAAAAGTGATAGATTAAAGAAATCAGTCATCTGTCACTACAACACGTGGTTGAGAATCAAAAGTATCAAAAAGCGACAATGATTATCTGAAGAAAGATTTCCAATGCTTGCTAGTGAAGTATATTAACAAAGAGCTGAAACAACAGGACAAGAGGTCACTGGTATTGACTTGAAATATCTTTTCCAATAAAAATATCCATTTGTAGCATGGATGACTGACAAGAATGGGAGACTATCTTTAGAGTTCCACCCAAATAATTGTACAAGGCCGAAGAGAACCTTGACAATGTACAAGCTGAAGATGAAAATGCCCAACAATAAATACAGCCTATAATAGTTCCAAATCCAGCTCAAGCTCTTTCAAGATAGAAAACTTCACAGAAGACAAATGTAGGTTCGAGAAAATTTAGAGGTTTTAAACATTTGAAGGTGTATCAGCATAGCATTGGAGCTAGTTTACAGGTAGAAGATGTTGGGAAAAAAAGAAATCAGAAGAAGACCTGTGAGTCTAAATAAGAGTATACAAGTATCTTATTCACCAAGTAGTGACTCGGAAGCTATTATAGAAACACCAAGACAAGGTGCGGGTACAATTGGTAGAGTTGAAGAGCATGATTTGGGATAACAACAACATTCTAGCGGCTAATGTCAGTACTGGGCACAAATGAGATTCTTTAAATGAGTATGCAGAAAACTATAATCCAGACCTAAGTGCATTTCAGACATATTCCACCTACACATCCATCACCGGATATACAATATATTTAGTGAAATGGGCTAATCATTATCACTGTTTTCAAGGCGTCGCCTAGGCGACAAGGCGCCCCCAGAGGGGGCAAGGCGATGGGCGCCTAGGCACCCATTGCCTTAAATAACTATTTTACTTATTTTAATAATAAATAATGCTAATTAAGTGTCAATATCATATAATTAAGTTGTTTTAGAGTAAAAACAACTAGTTTTAATAGTTAATTTGACTATAAATTAACATTTTGATGAATAATAGCTAGGGTTAAATGATTTCTTAAGTGTTTACTAATAGATGATATAATTTAAATAGCAATTTTAACTAATTTGTCAAGTTATTTAGTCTATGTAACTATGCACTTCCCACATTATTGATTGATTTGCATGGTGTCAAAGTTATTTTGCATCATTTTTTACATATATATTTATTATTTTATCTATTTTACTATATAAAATAAGGCGTCGCCTAACGCCTCGCCTTATCGCCAAGGTGCCAAGGCGGTACTATGTCGCCTTGATCGCCTTGGCCGCCTTAACAACTATGATCATTATTTACCTTCACAATGGCAAATAGTTCAACGCTTCAACAAAATCAAAGTTTTAGGCAGATTCAACATGTCCATAATGGGCACACAGTAAATATTCAATCTCTTGGTGCCACGTATGAACACCGAGTAGAACTTTTCCCTTAATAAGTAAAGTTGCTATTGCTAGTACTTTTTAAACTCAGGTTTTAATGTCAACAGCTGAAAAGAAGGTCGGAAAGAAGCTTTAGCAAGTCAAGGTAGGTTGCTTTTGTTTAATTCATCTGTTTCTTAGTATTTTTTAGCAGAATACCTGTCTAGATCTGTGCTTTCAACAATTACATAGTTCTATTCTAAATGATATTTAATTTTAAAACTAAAGCATTTTTATGATATTTAAAATTAAAACTAAAGCATTTTTATGATATTTAATAATTAATTAAAACTAAAGCATTTTTCTAAAGAAGTTTTGAATTTAGTTGTTTGTCTTTAGAGGTACTACGTATCTTCTGTCTTCTGATATTTAATAATTAAAACTAAAGAATTTTTATGCTCCCAGTAGAGAAACATACGAAGTATCTATGCTCTGATCCAGACTATTGCTCTGTTTTGAAAAGGCATAAAAATCGAGTTTTGATCTGTTCTGTGGATGGAGTATGCTTGTGCAACACCATTGGACTATGAGGAGGATCCCATCGCATTAAATACTATGATGAACATTTTTATTTTTTATCCAATTCTGGGTTATTGTGTATAATTACCTGCCAACACTGTTCAATTTCTACATAAATCTGCAATTCTGCTAAGTAGTCGCCCTACCAGCCTGTTTTGTTCTTACGTCCATTTATTGTTTTCATGCAACCTATATAAGTTTTACTCACTACTGCACTTGGGTTTATTCTGGATAGCAATGCTGGACGACTAGTAGATGAGTCAATGGTTTAATGGCAGTGGTGAGACTAGAGCAGAGTAGGTTCCGTAGGTGTTTTGTTAGTACTCGTCTCAATTAATAGATTAGTCATATAAGCCTTCATTGAAGATATCTACAACATATAACTTTAAATTATGTAATTGCACTCTTCTTTATAACTTTCTTTTGTTTCAATTGCTTTTAATTCAGCACATTAAGATAGATAGGGGCATGTACTTTCTATCAAGTCAAATGAAAAGCAGCCATTTACCCCGTAATAGTAATTTGACAAAAACATCTCTCCCAAAATAGCCAACCAGGAAGCAAATGGATTTACCTGAAATCCTGTGGCAGTATGGTATATACCATAGTATAGACCAGCAATTTCAGCATTATAGGCTGCAAAACAAATTAAAACCTATAGATTACAAAAAAATGCTGAATATTTTACTTGTTAACAAGAATCATAGAGACAAGTGACTGGGAACTGGCAATAAATGTATCTTTGGTTGCTTTCCTTGCAGAAAAAAATAAAACAAGAAAATTAATAGGAATCTTTACCAAACAGTTCAAACCGATTGAACTGAACTGGCCAGTTCAGTCTGAACCATAGATCGCGGAATTGGCCGATCTGGATCGGAATCGGCCGATTCCTAGATCGGATCGGCCATTGCCGATCCGATTCTTGGCTGAAGGACCGATCCGGAAAAAAGTTCTGGCAGAATCGGTCGGGATCGGCCGGATCGGTCGGAATTGGATTGGATCAGCCGAATCGGTCGGGATCGGAATCGGAATCGGATCGTTTTTTTTTTTGTTATTCCAGTCAGATCGACCAGGATCGGCTAGAATCGGAATCGGATCATTTTTTTTTTGCTTTTTTTTGCTTACCGATTATGGATCGATTTTCTTTTATTGGATTGGTCGGAATCGGTCCGATCCGATCGGATCTGGATCGGATCGGTACCAACTGATTCCGATTCCGATCCTGCAATCCTTGGTCTGAACCTGCCATTCTGTTCACTTGGTTGAGGACCCTCCAATCTGAACAAAGCTAAATATACTAAGTAAACTAAATTTACACTAAAATATAGTTTACGTTATTAATGCTGCTAGCATAGAGTCTACACAAAACTGTAACTGTTCCAGATATTTTGGTATATGTTCCCCACAAAAACTGTGTTATGTACCATAATAAACATGAAAAGTTAGTGAATATTAAAAGATCAGAAATATTTATATACATATCAACATCTCAGTTACCTCATTTCTCGAAGGTGTGAAGAGATAGACACTCTTTAGATATTGCTAATGAATCATGCTTCAAGTTTTATGTTCCCGTTTGTATCAGGTTTTATATTCCACTTAATTCTTGAGAGATTGCATAGGCAAGTTTTATATTCCCTTTTATTCTTGAGAGATTAAATTCGGTGATAATACCTTGTTAAAGTGAATATTCTTGTCAAGATTACTACGTTGTGAACTCCTATAATCCTAGACCCTTTCTTTAATCCCTATCTTCCATTAAACTAAACACTTGGGAATATTGTTTATTTATTGTCAATGTGTAGAAAAACACACTTGAGACTGCATTACGAATCTCTTGATATTTTCAAGAGCTCTCCAATATCACTTTTTTCACCACCTTCAAACTGAAGCCAAGAGCAGAGTCAACATTCCTTATTACTGTCTACTTGATCTACTCATTATCAATGGTACTCCTAGAAAACATAGAATCTTCAAAGCAGAGCTTTCTTTATATATTGATCCTGCCTATTAAAAAATCATCTCACTTATCTTGTAAATGATTCATGTAAAAGGTAACCATCTCAATTGTTCATCATCATCTTCAGTCAGCCTGCTACCCTTCATAGATGGCAATTGATAACGCCAAATCTTAAACCTGAAGCATGAGATTCACCTCTTACACCTGAATATGTTGTATAGGCATCTGAAAACTTAATTAAAATCATTCCATTAAATGACAACTGATGCCCGAATCTGAAATCTGAATATAACGAAATTGTTGGAAAACCATAAATTAACATATAAAATTTAAAAGCTTATGTGGTGTTTGGTTGCATGATAATTTTTTGTACACTTTCATGATAAAAATTATATTAAAATAAAAAGTGAACCAACTCATGACATAAAATTATCATGTTTGGAGGGATGTGATTACAAAAAAGAGTAACTACCACACATGACCAAACAAAGTGGGGGACCACAAGAAAAAAGAAAGAGGTGAGACCCTCTTTTTTTGTTTAAGAAGAAAATCACTTTTAAAACATAAAATTATCATGGTTACCAAACACCTCTTTTAACAAGTTTTCTTACAATTTTTAAAAATTAAAACAAAAACCTTCATTATCATGCAACCAAACACCCCATTAATATATTAAAAAATATTTGATTATCACAAAGTATTAGATAAATGTGCAAATAAATATCAACTAAACTTCTCAATATTTATATATTATATAACAATCAACACCTATGCACACGTCTTCCAAATTAAGAACAAAATATTTGCAATACCTTCAAGCTGTTCAAAGATTGTTACCCTTTTCTCCATTTTTATTTTTATCTGTATTTGATACTTTTTCAGCTTGTTCTTGTAATTGTTCTATATTTACATTTAAATTCTTCAAATATTAAATGTCATCTATAAATACTTATGATGTACTTACTTAATAATATGAAACATAAGGTTGGTTTATAATAGGTACTTAAATTGTGCCCAAAGCAATTTGTACATGATTAGTGTGATGAAGCTTGCAGCCAAAGCTAAGGCAACCAATAATAACATTGTATGCAAAACTAGCAATGTTCAATGATAGACCAACAGATACCTCTGTTCTCAAAACTTTGATCTCCATTTAACATGACAGCATATCAACATTTCATTTTTCCTAGGAGATGTCTAGCATCTAGTGACTATTTTATCGCTTAGTGATTATAGGGTTAGCTGCAAGAACAACACAAACTAAGCTCTTAATTTTATGTTTCTCAAACAGTTTGAAACTTAACTAACTCATCTGACTGAATCGGACTTAAGAGGCTACTAATCCCCATCAACCAACCCCTTAATAATACATGCTTCTTCTCTTCCTATCATTAGAATCAGGTGCAGAAAGACTGTGTTAGAAACCTTCTGGTAGACCTAAATGTCTGCATGTTTTTTTTGCCATGGTTAGCTTCTTATAGCTGAATCCACTGTTCAGTCTCAAATTTACCCCGTGACAGCATGCTCGCATGTTACCAACCTCTACTTATTCTCTAACTTTACAACGAGATTAAGGTACCCAGCATTTTCTGTCATTTCTTTCCTTGTGCCATTTACTAGCCCAACTATTGATATCCCTTTAAATGCACTGATCACCAATTTCACAAATTTTCTGCAAAATCCTGTATGAACCTTCTCCTCATTTTTCCGAGACATGGTTACAATAATGTTATTTGCCAGATGTTTTAATTGTAAAGATTTTTATAATTTTCTTATCATTGGCTGATTCAATTCTTCAAGCTTTCTCAAAGACTATGATTATCTATAACTATCAATGCTTCACTTTTTTCTACAGTCTCGTTGAATCCTGAAAACTCCCAGATAATAAAGTGCCAGTGAAGCGCAGCCAACCTGAAGAATTCCATCTCCCACAAGTTAAAAGCATTTCACCGTTCCACTAGGGAGTTTGTCTTTGAATTTCTTGACTATCACATTCCACATCCTTTATACACATTATACAGTGGCCCTCCCAAGTAATAAGTAGAAGATGATTCTCAAAAGGTTAGAGCTTTAGCAAAAGAAAAGCAAGATTAATGACTTCATCTTATCAGCTCCATAAATTATAGATTAGAAATTCAGGCCACTCCACCAACTGCAAAACTTTCATTGAGACTTGCCACACCAAGTTACCAACTCTGTCCCATATATTGTTCGGTACATGTCCTGTGATAATGTAAAGATAAGGGAAGGAAGGTCATCCTATCTTATGCCCCTTAAGTTGCAAATAAACTGCAGGAATACCAATACTCATGATAGAAAATTTAGCTCTCTGAAGACACTAATTTCTCCCAACTTAATCCTAAATTATTTGAAGTCAACCATATAAATTCTCTTTCTCCACTCATGTCGATTTTGAGTTATTCATTCGGATGTATATAAATCATTTCAATTATATTGAATTACCCACCTGCAGGTTAGTTTAGGTCTACCACTTAATTTTTTCTATTTCTACTATTTTAATATTTATCATTTTCCTAACTGGAACTTTAGGCTTACGTCACTCAATCTCTCTTTCATTCAATTTGTCTATAATTGCTGCTCCCACATTTTCTTTAATATATTCATTATGTATTCAACTAATGTAGTATGACTATTATCCATTTTTGTTGAGTTCTTTTTAGATTAACAAGACAAACTCACCCAAACCCCAATAACTTGACCTCCACTCCAGCAACAACTATGTGCAGTCTGAGTTAGTGGAGTACTGAGGACAGCTCATCGTTAAACACATCCCAATGATGAGTTAGGGGAGGGTGGACACCCTAGAGCAGTAAATGTCACATTTCAGTTTAAGCCTAAAAGTGTTGCCCTGACAAGGAGTAAAATCCCACTCTTTAGGTAGGCCCGAGTTATCCTTTATCAACTTCCCACCCCTGCCCTCCATTTTTTTATTGAATTCCATTAAATAGGGCTCAGAAAAGGGCTTTCCAAAGTGTATGGCCACATGTTCTTCGAAATAAATCTTGAATAGCTTATCCTTTTTTCTTTGAAAAGAAAAACATGAGTTGATAGCTATCTGAAAAAATCTTCCTTTGAGAAAAGTTGTCTGGTTATCTATCACCTCTCTTAGTCTATCTGGAAGCAACTATGGAACTGTCAGGTAAATGCTATTCAATGGGCTGGAAGGCTTCTAGTTTTGAATGCATCTAGCTATGGACGAAGATGAACTCTCATGGTTCACCGGGTCGGCCCTGGTCTGGACCGGATTGGCTGATCCAGTCACTTTTCGGGCCGACCAGACCGATGGCGACCCGGTCAGCCCAACCCAAGTCTGGCCCGGTAATTGGGTCGCGCGAGCTGGTGGCTGGTGCCAAGTCACATGACCCCGCAACCCAGTTGGCTGATCGGCCGGGTCACTGCCAATAGTTGGTCATTTGACTGACCGTTGCCCCCCACACCCCATTGGGGGCCTTGACTGGCTTCATTTCCCTCCCATCCCTCTCATTCACTCTCTTAGTCTCACTCTCTCTCTCAATTTCTCACTCTAAGGTTCTCTAAACTTCATTGTTTTCTAGTTTAAGAGTGTAATAATTATCTTACTACTATGTTTTTTATTAGTTCACTTGTTATTCCCACTTTTGAAGTATTATTCTTAATTTGATAAAATTCATTATTCGATATATCCTTTTCAAATTATGAGAATTCCTGTTCGACCCAAATTGACCTGACTTGGCTCCATACTTTGGTGTCAATAGAGTATAGAAAATTTAAATATAAATATTGCGATAAAATTCTTTATGGCAAAACTTACTAGTTGAAGCATCATGTTACTAGTATCAAGGAGAATGTGGCACCGTGCATAGTGCACACGGATTCCACCGGAAGTATGAGCACAATTTTGAACTCATTTATAAGTTTTGAAAAAGTCAAAAAAAGGACATTTAAAGAATTATAAGAACATTGTTCGTGAAGAAATTGCAGAACCAACAAAGCATTCGGTACATATATATGGTACCGGACAAGAGCACCCGAAAGCCCCTCAATACGAAGGTTTCGATGAAGGTACATAATACTTAAATTTTGATAATTCATATCAATATATATAACGAAAGATACTTAATTATTATTTTTGATTACAAATAGACAACTCAACATGAGTGATGGAGACAAGTTGGAGGTCATTGCCGACGAAGACATGTATCAACATACTAGCCGATTATGGGTCAAGGTTCAGATAGTGGGAGTGGATGTGGAAGTGGGAGCGGACGCGAAAGTGGAAGAGGATCAAACCCAAGTGAAGGGCAAGATATTATGATCTCACACGAGATGACGACTTCGCAGTAGGTCTTGTAGATCCTATCATCATACAATTGCGACAAAAGCAAACAAGCATCAACGCAGTAATGAAGAATTTAAAATTATGCAAGGAGAAGATCAAGTGAGCAACTTTAAGACAGTTCTTCCACAGTAACATAATAACTAATGATATCAAGGGCCTTACTATGAGTTGATGATCGACACTATAGCCGATGTCGTAGGAGAGTGTCGGGACCGACACCAAAAGAGCTATACGACACGTATTCTCCAATAGAGGTGCAAGATATTAAAGAATGTGAAGTCAATCGAATGTATATAGGAAGAACGGGGATACACATTGATGATAAACGGTTAGACATGTTAGTCCCCTTTAAATTTTACACTTCTTAGTCTTCAAGGATTTATTAATTTTAAATTTAGGTCTAATATAAATTGTTTTCTTGATAAGTATAAGTAAGAAGATAATGATCAACTTTCTAGTATATTGTCGAACTAGGACTGTCTTCTAAAAGTCTATGGATGCAATTGAACCGGTAAAGAATGCCAATTATCTATTTGAATTAATTGATGGTGTTGTCGACAAGATAGGAGAAGATTAAGTTGTTCAAGTAGTGACAGACAATACAATGACCTATTAAGCTACCAGACATATGTTGATGGTCAAGAGACCAAAATTAAATTGGGCACCATGTTCTACTCATTCATTAGATTTAATGTTAGAGGATATTTGCAAGGATTCCTAAATAGATTGGAGAGTCAAGGCTGCCTAATACCTTTCATCATTCATATACAACCACAACTTCATCCTTAATAAGACAACACACAAAGGGTTAAGAGCTCCTATGGTCTGGGCCAACATGGTTCACTTCTCAGTATATTTCTTTGAAGAGACTCTTTCAACATAAGCATTCCCTTACCCAAATTTTACTTTCTCTAGGATGAGCTAGACAGATTGCTACAACTAGTCCATCAGATAAGAGAAAAGAAAAGAAAGTAGAGAAAACCTTAAAAAGTGAAAATTTTTGGCAGTTTGTAAAGAAGATACTTGATAAAGTGGAACCATTATCCATAGTTCTTAGAATAGTAGATGGAGATAAGAGGACCAACATGGGGTACTTGTATGATGCACTTAAGCAGGCCAAGAAAGATATATTGAAAAAAATCTTAAACTTCAACATTTGGTGGGAGATCATTAACCGTCAATGGGAGAGAACATTGCATCATCTTATACAAGCAACAAATATATTCTTCATGGTTAAGTTAAATGATATATGTCAACTAAAATTCTTTTGTTTACGCTCGATACTGACAATAATTCTTTTTATTGTCAATTATCATGTCACTTTTTCAACTTAAGATATTGTTACTGTCCAATCTTCAAACCTATTAATGAACTTTCAAACAACATCAAGGAGGTCGCTCGCAGGATGCTTAGGGATGATGATCGCTCAATTATAACAATAAACAAGGTGCATGACTACAAAATGAAGTTTATTCCACTTTGAGACAACAAGGATACAATGAGTAATTATGCTCCTTAATCTTGATATGTATAATCCAATTATTTTTTTCGATTTAGATAATTAACTTATTTCAATATTCTTCTAACATACATTTGAGACAAGGGTGCAATGAACAATTATGCTCCATAGTATTGATATGTATAATCCGATTAATTTTTCCTAATTTAGATAATTAACTTATTTCAATTATCTTCTAACATACAATGATATCATGTAGTTAACTGGTGGATGGATCATGGTAGGGCATTGGGATATGAAGACTTGGCGGATGTTGCAATCCAAGTCCTAAGCCAAACCACATCGACTTTGGGTTGCAAAAGAAATTGGTCGATATTCAGCCTTATTTATACAAAGTAAAGAAAAAGGCTAACATCAAAGATACTTAAACAACTAGTCTATTGTCAATTTGTCACTACAACATGAGATTAAAGTTGAAAAATTTACAGAAGATGATGGGCAGCCAAAAAGAAGAACAAAGGTGGATAGAAGCAGTAAGTGAAAGACAAAGTGAGGCGGTGACAGTATAAGAAGTAGAGATCGATTTGGAGGAGATATTCTAAGATCAAAATCCTTTGTAAGCTTCGGTCAATAATCGAGAAGGGATAGGTGAATTAGAGTTCAACCCAGAAAATCGAGAATGGTCTTAAAGAGAAATTGACAACATTTCGTTATCTGAAGAATTTTGGATTCCTCATTCAGTGGCAAAGAGACAGGAAACTGGAGAATCTTCTTGCCAACGTAAGCAACTAAAAGGTAAAGGTAAACAAGTTTTAACTGACTCCCTTGGTAATGCTAATGCCGAGACGATCGATGAGACTCGAGAAGACATATTAGAACCCAACATCTGAGTGCAATATCAAACATTGGAGAATTCTTCTTCAAAGAGTAGTGATGATGGAGTAAAGAATGAAAAAGGTAGAGGCACAACCACCTGCACCGCTTCTAGTGGAAGGAGAATTGATTTGAAGACACTCTCCGCAGCACTTCACCGAAGAGGAACATTACACACGCGACATAAGATGCCAACCACAGAGCAAAAAAACATGGAGATAGAGGAGCCAGACACACAACAGGACTTGGTTCCACACTACAAGTATGGCCACTCCAAGTATAGATTTGAATCATCCCAAGATTCTTAGTATCCTACGTATCACCAACAAAGATATAAGATGATTCAACCACCATATAGAACATCTTCTGATAGATCCATACAGTCTACGTATGATAGTTATGGTAGATCTTTTAAATCATATCTTATGATGATTATTAGGGGTAGTGATGAGTATAATCAGTTTGTATATATGTTTAATGCCTCGTATTCTTCCACTGTCATGAGGAGAGAACATACAATATGTAGAGCAACAATACAATATAATAGTTGAGTGAAAAATAAATAAAATATTTTTCTAATCATATTCCCCAATTTTCAGAATTTTCCTATTTTTCAGGTAACTTTTCTTTATATATATATTTTAAAATAAATCTGACCTGGTCCAACGGGGCCAGATTTGGGGCCGACCAACCCCGGGCCAACCCCCCAACCTGGCTTTCCTTGTGAACTCCTATGGAAGCCAAAAATAAAGGAAAAGATTGCAGCGGCGTGAGTCTTCAACAATGCCAGTTCTGGGAAAGCACTGCATCAAACTGGCAAGACAGCACAAATAAGCTTCAAAAAGTAGCGATCACATTCAAATGCACCTTTCCTATGGAGCTACCAAATCTGGCCACAACTGTGCCAAACTTTTTTACTCTTTGCTTCAAATGCCCCATTTTCCCTGTATGGCTTCTTATATTTGTTTGATATGAATAAATATGACCAACAGTAGTTCAAACATACCCTGGAAGCAAAAAATAGCTTTGTTCCCCTCACCCCACCCCATGTCGCCTTCACTCTTAACCATAACCAAAAAACAGTTTCTATTAAGATTAGTCTGGACTCTGGATTCTGGATCCTACACAGCAGGGCCACTTCCTGGCTCCGAGAGGACAAGAGGACCCTCATTGTCTTGAAAAAATAAATAAATCCTTCCCCTGGCTTCTCATGTCAATCTTCCTCAGCCTCAAGTATCCCACCTTTGCTGCCACTATGTTAATAACCTCCACGTTCTGAAAATAAAGTAAGTTTTTCCAAAGAGCATACAGTCAAGGGCCGCCTCCCAGAAAGTATGGAATACAGAAAACTAAGAGTGTTAACAGCTTCTCATGCTGCACACTAAGAGAAGGGAGGGGATAGAGAGATCTGACCATACATGAAGACCCTACTCAGTGAAGCCAGTCAAAACCTCCAGTGTCAAATGCATTTCTGCAACTGAAGCAATGAATGGTTTTCCTGCCGCCAAGGAAAGCTGGATCAGAATCAGGGTCCAGATTGATGAGTACGTTCAGCACTGAAGTTGGTGGCAGGGGTGGTGCCGGCACCGCCCCTAAGTCTTACCCACCTGAGAACATCGTATTAAGAAATTAACTGGATCCGGGGTATCCCATTTCCAGAGATCTGGTCACTTGCGCTGTCCTTGCATTGAAGCACATCATATTGGGATCTAGACCCACAATGTTCTTCCACACCTGGAAGACACGGGGCAGTGGCTCCACTGCCCCTGCTGGCAATTCCACCAGTTTGGTTGATTCCAGTGGAATCAGAAGCAGCCAATCCGACATCGTTTTGAGCTGAATCTGGCAGATTCAAGGAGGAATCCTCTCTTGGATAGGACTCACCCCCTAGAATTGGGTCAGCCTATGCCGACCTTGATCCGGAGATCGGCCAATTATGCCTTCCATTCCTGCTACTTAATAGCCCTCAGAATAAGTGGACACCATGGTGGTACCTCCACCATGCTACTGCCTCCATGGATGCAGGCTCAGAACTAGCTTCTGTCACTGTAGAAGTCAGGACCTCTCCATACAAGCCCAGCTCCGGTGACCAATTATGCCATACCTGAAGCAGCAGCATCCCATTCCTAAAAGAGGAGCCTTAGAACCTTCCCATGAGCACCTAACAGCAATTTGTACTAGCCTACTTCCCACTGGCTAGCCACCATCATCGGTTGACTGAACTTCAAATCAAACATGACAAGAATGATCAGCAACACTGACACCTGTAAAAACTTTATTTCCCTATACCCTTACAACCTCTTGTCCCACTCTAATAATGCCACTCCACTGTCAATCAAATAATTTAAGATCAAGATACAATATCCCCCATGAAACATGTGCAATCCCATAATATATCTGTTAAAAGAATCTAGTAACACATAATCGTACACAATTCATTCAGAACAGATAGGAGGAATTGAAGACCAAAAACACTTAGTTTTATACATGCAGCTCTGAAGTAGTTACCAAATTCATTCAAGTAGTCCGCCAATAAGCGTGTAAAAATAACAGTTAACAGTTCTGCTTCTGGAGAATGGCTCGATAATGGACAATTGAAATCTACTTTGACATAAACCTTGGGTATAAAGAACATCGTATCAGGCTTGTACCACAATCTTGAATAGAAAGACCTCCTTAGAAGTGTTGGAAACTTGCCCTGATTGATGGAAGGTGTTACAAGTGGGCAGGCAATATTCAACAACACTGAGAAGATAGTAGGGAAACTTCACAACCACCTTATCTTGGGCATTTTTAAGTGTGAAATCAGTGGGAACAAATATATTGGGTAATGGTAGATGAAGATCCTCGTTAGGAGCTTTGACCAACCATTGCTGAAAAGAAATAAGCACAAAATTTGAGCCTATTATCTAGTGTAACTTCAGAACTCAAATTAGAAGTGTAAAACAGAGAATAATAGTTATAAGTAATTAAATCACATACCTGGACTACAGAAGAAGAAATTTTTTCTGCAGAATATTGGGTACCATACCACGGCTCAAGTGAGCCTGTGCAATCTTCAAATGTCTTTGATTCCCAAAAAATCCTGCAAGATAATTGTTTACACAAAACAATATGCTTGACAAAAGGACCAGAAATTAGAGCATTGCAGTAATCAAAGCAATTAAACAAGGCAAGAAGAATCATTCAAATGAAAAAAAAAAGTGAAGGCAGAGAAGTTCATTTTTTGCAATTAGCTTAGCTAGAAAATAGATAAATATTAATATCCTTTCCTGGATTGATTTAATCCCTTTGGCAAAATAGCACAGTGATAGATGGATTACCTGACATTCTCTGCACTCAGCTGGGCCAGTATCATATAAATAGTATTTGGCACAAACTTTGAGGGTAAGGATGAGGCCACTAGCCAATCTTCTGGAGGATATAGCTGAAATAAACATGATAAACAAAGTAAATCTGATGAATTTGACACTAAACGAAGACAAAAAGAGCAGAGTGTCAGGGTAAGATAATAGCAAACATTTGATGAGGCACCTTCCGTATATTCTATATTCAAACGCAATGAACCAATTCTCTACCAAGTTTTGCTGATCATACACAATGCACAAATGGCTCATTCACCATTTTAATAGTTGCATAAAGCTGAGTATACTAATTAAACCCATAACCTGCACGTATATGGATATCCGAAAATAAGGGAAGTTTCATTGTTTGGTCTCTATACATAAATTTTCTACTAGTTCCCACTTGTTAGCTGTTTCAACTTTTGATCCCTGTAAACTGATGCAATATCCTATATAAGTTTCTTTCATATTTTTACCTTGAGTTTCTTTCTTGACCAAATATCCCATGCAAGTTTCTTTGATGTTCTGATTCTCGAGTTCTATGTTGACCAGTTATTTTTTCTCAGCCTAAATCATCTTTATTGTGATGGTTGTTACATGCCGAAGCTAAGTTGGTGGAATTGGCAGTTGCAAATTGGAAACGGCCATGGAAGATCCTAGTTCTGCCTGGTATAACCAATCGTGGCTGATCTAGCTGAACAGACATAGCCCTGATGAGATCAGCCAGGAAAGGCAACAGAAGGAAGCATCTCAATCATTTGGTTTTGATGTAACCTCAGTTTTCTTTTGATTAAGAAAATTCATGTTCTTCCTTGTTCGAAAATAAATCCTTTTTTATTTGTGTTTTAGCTTTGACAACTATTAAAATAGATGGTATTTCATTGGATTCCAAATTCTCCTTGCTTGTTTTGTTTTTTTATTCCTCTAATTTTCAGCTTGCAGGAGTTTTTAGAATTTCAGATTTCTTCTCCTTTTATATGTATGCATTTATTCAAGTTCATCAGACTGTTAGTGCTCCACATCATGCCAAATATGCACTGAATGTGACAAGCTTGATTGCTTGATCAAATTGAGATACATATACATAGAGGGAAGGCATGAGAGCTGTGATTCCCATAGAATTTGAATGAATTAGGATTAAATCCATTTACCCTCTGATAGACATTATCGAATTTTTCACATTGATTTATGATGGAATGCACCCGGCCTTAACTAGGCATGTGGGGATTCTTCCCATTGGTTAGAATCAAATATATCTTGGCCTTGGATAGGCATGTGAGGACTCGTCTCATGGTTTATAAATCTCATTAGCTTGTTGTTCGGCATGTTTGAATGTTAAACACACATAGACTTCTTGATGCGGGACAAACTGGCTAGACCGGGCTAAACCGACCGAAAACGAAACAAACCGGCGCTAATCGCCACTAAACGACCTAAACGAACCCAAAATAGCTCTAAACCGGCTTCGAACCGGTCGAAACAGGCCCGAACCGGGCCAAAATGGCCTGAACCGGCCCAAACCGACTCTAAACATCATGAACCGGCCTGAACCGGCCGGTTCAGGCACTGAACCGGGGTGAACCGGGTCAGAACCCGGTCGAACCGTCCGACCGGTGACTGGGCGAGCCGGCGGCCGGTCGCGAGCGTCGCCCGCGCTCGCGGGCACGAGCGTACCCCGGGGAGGGGGTCGTGGCGTCCGCACGCCGCTGCAAGGATGGTCGTGTGGCCGACCATCCTGCCGTCGCCGTTCGTCGCCGTGGCGGCATCTCCGGGCACCCACGCGGGCGTGCGCCGCGACAAAACACCGAGGCGGGCGGGGCAGCGCGTCGTCCTCGCGGAGTCTGTTCGTCGCCTTCCGGACGGTCTCAGCACGCAGGCGACGGAGCAGAGGAAGGGGGGCTGGCGATGGCCCCGCAGCCACGGCGTTGTCCGGCCGGGTGAAGACGGAGCCCCTGGCTCGCGGCGGCCGGTGAGGCCGGCGGGAGAGTAGAAGACTTCGCCGTCCTCGATGAGGCTGACCGACCGGCGCCCGAGCTCCTGCGGGACGACGACGGGAGAGAGCCGCAGGGAAGGAGGATCCGGGGATCGCCGGATCCTCTTCCCTCTCCACCGTCTTCTTCTTCTTCCTTCTTCTTCTCTGTCGTCGACTTCGCGCCACAGAACCGGTGGAACCCGGTTCCAGCCCCGCCACAGCTGTGGAAGGGAGGTGCCGAAGGAGAGGCGGGAGCACGGGAACCAGTGGGAAGCCCTTCCGGGGATCGCCGGGAGGAGTCCACCTTCTTCGTAGCATTCCGGAGTTCGGGACCGTGGAAAGCTGTCGATGTAGAACCGAGAAAAGGAAGAGGGGAAGAATGGCACGGAGGCCATAGGATGAGGAGGAAGAGGGGGATCGGCTACCTGCCGGATTTGGAAGGTGGAAGGGGTAGACGGTGCACCTTGCCGGGAGAAAGGGAAAGAAAGCACCGGCCACCTGCCGGAGGTGAAGAGGAAGGTGGCCCTCACTGGCCGGGGTGGGGGGGGAAGAGTCGGGGCAGCGCCCCTACTTGGGAGAGAACCAGCCGAGGAAGCTCCAAAAATTCCAATATATTCCTTAAATAATATGTACATCGGACCCTCTTATAAAGAGGATGGACAGAATTTAAGAAAGACTCCTCTAAGATCGACTATTTACAGACTTGTCCTCGTAGGGACACAAATAAAATCAAAAATCAAAAATTACTAAAATATGTCCCCATCACTTCCCATAACTTAATAAGTATATCCATCTCTTAAGAGGGGTATGGTATGACATTAGGGTCTTTTGCCCTTTTGAGATCGACCTTTGTATGTCAACCATGAGGGTATAGAGCATGCATGATCCCCAACTAGTCCATGAGTTATAGTTCTTTTAGATTTTGACAAAACATAGAAACATGCATGGCTCTCCAACTAGTCTCAGTTTGTTTGAAAATATTTATTAACTTTTATTTAAGTTTGAGTTGCTTGTTTATTTTAGAGTTTTATTGGCCATCTAGCCCGTTCATTAACTGTCATGAGCCCAATAGGCCTATTAATGGGCTGACCATCCATGGGCTAACTTGATCAGGTGCACATTTTTTCATTTTTCTCCATGTTCACTAGGGGTGTCGATGAGCCGGACCCAACGTGGCCCGAAGTCGGCTCACTTAAGACCTGGTCCAAAGTATATTGGGCCAGCCCAGCTTGGCCCATACTATATTGTTGGCCCAGCTTAGTTTGACCCAGCCTAATTTTTTAATTTATAAATATATAATTATCAAATATGATAAATTTAATTATTAATAATAACACTATAAAATTGATATAATTTAATAAAGAATATGTTTAGTAAGTAAAATTGATATTTTTAATTAAGTTATGACACAAATCTCGATTTGCTTTGGTCCATTTTAGCCCGCTTTGGCCCGTATGTGGCCTAGTTAAGGCCTGCAGGCCAAAACCTTTGACCCGTATAACGGCTCACAAACCAGTAGGCAATCTAGGGTGGCAGAGTAGAAAATCTGGGGCGGATTGCCCCCTCACCTTTCCAATAAATGCAGGTTGAGCTGCATCTGCCACCAGCAGCTGACCCTTGTCTTCTCTCCCCTGCTGAGGTGGTAGCTCAAGGAGGCCACGTATGGGCCAGAATTGACAAAGTATTGGGCCTGTTTTAAGACAAGAGTGTAGCCCACTAATCATATGAAGAATGGGTTGTGAAAATAGACGTCAATTAAAGTCAATTCTTCATGAATTTGAATAATGGAAATGGCTTCACTTAATGGGCTCAATATGAGAATTGGTTACTCCTTGACCAATTAAAGATTGAATTGAATTAAATCTAAATCCAATCTTTCTAAAAAATTTTGGTGCCAACAGTGATTCATGTGTTTCTACCTCAACTCTTTATTCATATGATCTACTTACAAATTTAGTGAATCTCTGTTCTGCAAATTTTAGGCAGTCTTTGATATTCCTTATCCTCAATCGCATGTTTTAGTGGCAGAACATAAATTTTTCCGACTTGTCAGATGTTAACATATTCCTTCTCTTAGTATGAATTATTAGGCTATTAGTGATCAAATGTAAAAATATCGAAAAAGGTAACTTCTCACTTACTTCTAACTCAAATTCACATCTGTTCTATTGAGTTCAAGAAAGTTGTATTCCAAACGAAGTACCCCATGAGACATCTTGATAATTGCACACTTGTCTTCCATATTGCATCCGGAGGTTTAAAAATTATACTGCATTCGTCACATATGACATAAGAACATGTATTTATGCATCAAACAATAATTAAATTATGAATAATAAGAATTATCTGTTACATACACATCGTAAGGTAGTGTCATGTCACATCTAACATCTATTATCTTCCACCACTTTTGTAACATTTACGATGTTTCTCCTTAGCTTTCAACTTCACTTAATCCATAACATCATACAAATATCATATTTGGTTCCACTCAACGAAGTCTACTAATGTCAGCACATTTTCAATTGGCTCAATGATGAACATATAAGGACAATTCTCTTCCAAAATCACTTGTCTATTGTTAGATATTTTATCTGTCCAAGGATCTCTAATTGATCTATCTTGTTGTGCAAGTTAGTTATATGGTAAGTATACTCAGCCGATGTTATAAAACAAACAAGTGCATGTATGTGCCAATGCAAACTCTCCAAAACAATGAAGTATATGGTAAATATAGTCGGCCTTTCTAGAAAAAGACATTAAGTTTGATTTAACTTTAACAACTAAAAAAATATGTGGAATTCCAAGGAAGCATTAGCTAACTTATGATATGTAAAAATATACATTGAGATTGTTGAGTTCCTTAAAAATTTATTATTGAGCTCTTCCCATTGGACTTGCAAAGTGCCTATATTAATTACATTGAGCAACCATTCGAACACCATTGATTAATTGCTATAGCAATTCTAGAATAGAAGATATACATCCACAAAAAAACATTCGGGAGCAACGGCCCAAAGAACTTAATGGAATGCAAACACTTAGCGTGTAAGCATGTGATTTTTATTAGTTTGATTTTCCTTTTTTTATTTGAGTTTGTTTCACCTTTGGGAATTTGAGTTAAAATTTTATTTCTTTTTATCTTTGAATTTGACTTGATTTTTGAGTCATTTTAAGGTTCATTTGAGGGTTTTGTTTATTTAGAAGTGGAGTCTTCTTGGATTGAGAACTTGTCTTGATCATAGTTTTTTATGTTTGGTTTGAATACATCTTAACTTCAGAGATTTCATCTTGAAATAGGAATTTTCAGATCCTTGAAACTTTCAGATTTTTTAAATTTTTTATTTTCGGTTTCAGATTTTTAGGGCTTTCCGGTTTTGGAATTTTAGATTTGAATTTCAACTTAGATGATCTTTTGGAGTCTTAAAAAGTTTGAACTTTGGGTTTAAAATTTTCTGATATGAGAATTTGGAGCTTGGTCTCAGACTTCAGGTTCAGCGTTTGAGCTCTCCTAATTTTAGATTTGAGATTTTCAGTTTGGAATTTCGGGTTCGGTAAGATGTGAGATTTTGAAGATTTCCTTTTTTAGGATATGGGGTTTTGGGTTCAAATTTTAATATTTGATGATTTTTGTTTGGACCTTTACAGACTGACTGAACTTTAACATTCTCAAACTTCAACAAGGCTCAATGTTCTCTCCAGCCTTTCAGACTCCATTGCATTTCTGTTTTCGGCAAACTTCCAGATTTGCAGATTTTGAGCTCCAGACAGTTTTCGGAATCAAATATTTCTTAGAATTTCCAAGAGTAACAGGTTTGTGCACTTAAGGGGTGTTTGGTTTCATGATAATTGAGGTTTTTATTTTAATTTTTAAAAATTGTAAGAAAACTTGTTAAAAGAGGTTTTTGACAACCATGACAATTTTATGTTTTGAAAGTGATTTTCTTCTTAAACAAAAAAAGAGGGTCTCACCTCTTTCTTTTTTCTTGTGGTCCCCCACTTTATTTGGTCATGTGCGGTGGTTACTCTTTTTTGTAATCACATCCCTCCAAACATGATAATTTTATGTCATGAGTTGGTTTACTTTTTATTTTAATACAATTTTTTATCATGAAAGTGTACAAAAAATTATCATGCAACCAAACACCCCATTAGTATCCTTCAGTTCTTCTGATGATTTCAGAGTTTCTCCTTTCTTCCGTTTTCTTTTGGTTGTTTTGGTTCATCTTGAGTTATGGGATGGGTGACCCCTATCATTTAGGGGGGTTTTTGATTTGTTTTGGTTTATTTCATTTATTGTTCTTATTTTGTTAAATTTGACTTGTTTGGATTTTTTATATTAGAATATGAGACTAAGTGAATTTTCAGTTTTCTGAGTTTAGAGGTTCAGGGGGGTTTTTGGATTGTGGTTCGGATCTGGAGTGCTTTTTAAGTTTCAAGGCTGGTGATTTGTTTTTAATCTTAAGAACTTTCTGCTTACAATTCAGATTTTCTTAATTCAGTTTGTATTATTGCCTCAGTTAATTGGATTTCATAGAATTGAACTTCAGTATGTGAGGTTTTAGGATTTTGTGATTTAGTGTATGAAAATTTGAAATTGCTGGGATTTAGTTGCGATGCCTGCAGACCTTGGAGTGTTTTGCTGTGATTTTTATTTGCTTTAGATTTAATGTTCCTAGATTCAATGTTCAAATTTGGAAATCTTGATTTTTGGATTTTCTTTGTTCAGTCCGAAGGTTTGCGATGGTACTCGGAATATAAGAACTCTTACAAGTAAGGGGAGTCGCTTCAACTGGAGAAGGACCTTTTTATCCACTTTTTCTTTTGTTTCAGCTAGAGAAGGGAGAGAGCCTGGTGGTGGAGAGAAGAATTGCTCCATTATATTTTCCACCATCGTATCAATTGGAATCGACTCCTCTGCTTTATTTTGTTGAGTTTGTTGAGGTGGTTGCTGGGATGTGCTTGGTTGGTTGGCTTTGTCCACCACAGGCTCTTTTTGCACCTCCTCGGGCCTTGCTGGCTCCTCGGAGGTGGCGTCTATCGTGTCATCCTCCCCCTCGTCATCTGAGAAGGGTTGGAATTGAATGACCCGGGCAGGGGGCTGCCTGACCAATGGAGGTGGTACGGGCCTGGCTTGTTCATCTCTGAAGTAGATGACTTTGTTGTTATCGGGGTGTTGCCCCCTGCCTCCACGTCCGCCACGGGTGTTTCTGTTATTTCGCCTTTGATAGGTGATCTCAGGACGAGAAGATCGCCCCCGACTGCCATTTCCCCGATTGTAGTAATCGGCGGGTGGTGGGATGCTGACCACATTGCATGACAGCTTATGAAAGCGAGACGCCAAATCACGAACATCTGGCTCTTCTTCACCTTCCCCCCAGAAGTCAGATATGCTGTCAAACGGGATTTCTTCCCCTGCAGCCATCTTTCTTCTGATTTCCATGAGCCATCGTTTAAAGGAAACCTGTTTGGCCCATTCACCCCAGGGAATATGTGCATCGAGGGGAGCCGGGCCCGAAGGCTGTTCTGGCTCGTATTCCTCGAGCTGATCGATGAGTTTTTGAAGCTTCTGGAGGGGTGTAGGATTTTGGAGGCGTGCTTCCATTTCCCGCAGTTTTGCTTCCTGGCGTTGTGCCTTTCTCTTATCTCGCTTTTCTTTTGTTCTTTGCATGTTTTCTTGGGTTGACAGGCCGCCCGGTCCTCTCGTAAGGTGCTGGTTGCTCGGCCTCTTCGGCTTGTGCGGCTTGCTCCGCCGTGGTCGCTTTCTTTTGGCCGCACGCCCGGCTTCGAGCCTTTTCCTCCCGGGTGGGAACTTTTTGCCATGGCTGATCCGGTTCCTCCGGAACAACCTTTTGGGCTTTCTCCTCACAGAATTTATTAGCAACTTCGATGTTTCTTTGTATGACTTCAGGGGTGAATGTCTGGTAAGCCGAATAGACTTTGGGCTGTTCCGGCCTCCGTGACTTGCCCTTGGTGTGATGCCCCCGCTGTACACTTGTTTCTGGAGTGGCATGAATGACATAAGCCGAGGTGTATGGTCCTCGGACAGCATGTGGCCGTGGGGGGTGAATTAGGTGACGTCCCAGGTTTAGTACCTCGTCCCTTATCAAGTGTTCAATTTGCCCCCGGGCAGCCCTACAGCTTTCTAAAGAGTGCTCCATAGTAAGGTGGTACATACACCCCTCACGTGGGAACATGAAGTTGTGCGGTTTGTCTTGAGAGTATGGGGCAATCAGGCCTGCCCTGGCACAGTATTGGAAGAGAGGGTAAGTCATCCCCTGAGGAAATGAATACCGCTCATAGCCCGGAAATGTAGGTGGGCTCCTTGGCTCTTCCCTTCTCTGTTGTCTTGGCTGTGGATTCGGAACCATATAGGAGTCTGCGTCGGACACCTCTTGTTCCCTGTTACTTCCGGCTGGTGGAGTGCTCTCTGACTCCCCTGATCCCCAGGAACCGGATTGATTCACTGTATCTTCTGGGGTGCCTGTATGTGACCCATCGCTTGAGAAGTCTATCGACTCCTCGTCATCTGCTGGGTACAATTCTTCTTCTGCCACTTCACCTGTCATTAGTGAGGGCAAGTTGACTATGGTGAGTTGTAAATCCCGTTCAAGCCGGGCACACCGCTGGCGGAATTTTTCCAATATTGCTGTAGTCCTAGCAGCCATGTTGTAAATTTCGGGATGCCGGTGATCATGCACGGCATGTTGTTGAGGTGGAGCCTGCACCCGTCTGTTAAGTGAACGCCCCTGGTGTATGACATTCACCGTGAAGTTCAAGGGCTGCTTGGGCTTGACATGCGACCGAGGCGGGTTGATTAAATGTTTGCCCATGTCGATTGTTCCATCTCGAATTAGGGCCTCCGCCTGATCCTTGAATAGATAGCAGTCCTCCAGAGAATGACCCAACATTCGATGGTATTGGCAGAAGTTGGGGTCATCAGCCTTACTGGCATCTCCAGGCCGTTTAGGCTGCGGGAGGGTAATTAGGCTCTCCTTCACGTACACGTTGAACGACCTTTTGGTGTACTCCACGGGGAAAGAGTACGGCTTCTTCAGACGGTCAGCCAATGTGGTCGTGGGACCAGGCTGGCTGAAATTCTTAGGTGTTGAAGTCGATGTCTGTACGTCCTTCTTGCCCCCATTGCCATTGTTCTTGGCTGGGGAGAAATCCACCGTGTAGACATCCTTGGCCGCTGGCTGCTTATCCTTCATTACTTTTTGTTTGTTGGCCAGAATCGCTGGATTGTCCGCGTAAAAGAGCTCAAGTTCAGAGACTATCCGGTTCAGGTCGTCAAACGTCCGGATGTTGGTAACCAACAGCTTTTCCAGCATTTCCGGACGCAGTCCTCGCTTGCACAGGCCAACAGCCTCTTCGTTTACCGGTGGGTTGGAACATCTCATGCATAAATTCCTCCACCGTTTGACGTAGTCCACAGCCGATTCATCTCTCCGTTGACGCAGAGAGGTTAGTTCGACTAGTGTGAACGGCCTTTCCGTCAGCTTGAACCTTTCAATGAACTTCCTTTGCATGTCCTCCCAGTTTGATACCGAGTTTGGCTTCAGCTTGGAGTACCATTCAAAGGCTGATCCGGTTAGGGTTGTGGCAAAATATCTGAGGAGGTAAGACTCCTCGAGTGCCAATTCCCCCATATGGGTCACATAGAGTGCCAGATGCTCTTTTGGGGACCCACGCCCATCGAACCTTGGGCACTTGGGGATCTTAGTGACCTCTGCCGGCAGTTTTTTGAATTGGTGGTGGACAGGGTATGGAACCCGGTATAAGTCCACCGTTGCCAGCCCATCGTCATGTTCGGCCAGCTTGGCATCGATCAGGCGCTCGATCATCATTTTCTGGGATACCGCCGCATAGTCTTGTGGCGGTTGATAGGCCTGAGATGTGATATGAATCTCATCCTCCGGTGCCATCCATTGTGGCAATTGTCGGGGAGGAGGCTGGTATACTGCTGGCCGCATCCGAGGTGCAGGAGGCCGTTCCATTTGCATGGGCGGCTCTTCGGGAGCCTCTGCCACTCCAGAATTTTGTGCCGGTTGGGGTTGTAACAACCCAAAGTTCCTCAGCATCATTTTCAATTGCTGATTCTCCCTCCATAACTCGGCTAAGTCGAGATTCGGAGGTGTAGCTTCAGTTTCTTGGTTGTCTTGATGTGCCCCTTCCTCCACTTCTTCATGTTGTGGAGGATCAATTGCCAAGGGTTGTCGCGGAGCATTTGCGGCTTGGAGAGTAGTCTGACTACGGGTATTGGTTGCCCCAAGCCGAACTGCAATTTGTGGAGCCTCGGCACCATCTTCACGCCGGCTTGTGCTTGAAGTGGCAAAGCAGGAGAAGATCCTCATTTTGCCCCCTGCCCCCTGTATCACATGTCTTTTTGGGGCTTTGCGGGAAGGCATGAGTCGGGTAGAGACCGACTCCTTTTCTGGTAGGGTCCGGGGGACCGTGGATTGATCATTAAGATGATATGACGCATAACAGCGTCGGAATAGTGGTGCAAATTGAACCTCTGGCCGAGTTGGAGTAGCCTTTGGTCGCGAAGTTTTAGTGGGCCGAGAGCTGGAGGAGCAGCCGGCTGCATAGTTAGGATGGATAACCTTAGGCAAAGGCCCCGAGGTGGGAACTTTCGCCTTAGGCACCCACATTTGCTTGACTTTTGGGGTAGAGGATTTATTCCCCTGCCCCCTGTTTATCTGACAGACGTCCGGTTGATCCTTTGTCCGAACCATGTTTGACTGACCCGGAGACTTGCCCCCAGTCGGATGAGTAGTATGTGAAGGTTGACTAGCGAACCGGCCAACCCTTGGTAGATATCGGGCCGCAGATTGCTTCTGCCCCCGAACCTTGTTATGGTCATTGGATTGATTCCAGGACCCAGGAGTGTCACCGACTTGGATCGGTAACTGATTGTCTTTTTGCTTTTTGCGGGCATAGGATTGATTCCCAACCCGTTGAATTCTTTTGGTGGACGAGACCGTTGATCGGTTGTCCTTCCAGGAATTTTGAGTTGAGGGTTGACCCCTCAGCTGGCGAGTAGTCCGGGCCATTGATTGGCTAAGACCGAGCTGGCGGGCGGAAGATTTCTTCTCCCCCCGTGCAGATGCAGTGATTTTATTGGAAGGCTGGGAAGCAGCCTCATCTTTCTTTTCCGACTCTGCCAGTGTGGCAAAGCGGTTGGCTGTTGGCAGTATGGCGAGCCTAGGCTTTATCTGCCTCAGCTCAGCTTGAGTATATATCGGGACGGCAGAGCGCCCCTTCCAGTAAACCCTCATGGAGCCCATTACGAACGAGCGCCGCGAGGAGCATGAAGTAGGAGTCCTCCCGACCCGGAACCTTTGTGGTTTGGGTGGTTCAGGAGCCTCCTCGGTGGCGAGACTTGATTGACAGAAATCGGTGCCAAGGCTGGCGCCGGTTCTTCTTCCTTGACGTCTTCAGTATCTTCCATTTGAATTGCCAGGATAATCTGGCTGATGGGATTGATGTCGGCTGTATCCATGATGGGGGTGACAAGCTCCACACCGAGGCAGTGTGATGGTAGGAACACCTCCGGGCACGTTCCGAACATTACTGGGCATTGGGGAAACGCCAGTATCCCGTTGGTACGTGCGTCAACGTACTCCTCAGTCCAGAAAACTCCTTTTCCAGACATCTTAGCTTCTCTCACCTGAAAAGGACGAGACAAACTTGTTAGATGTAGAGAGTTTAGTTTCATTTTAAAGGATGCACATTTCCTTGAATTGCTATGACGGAGAGATGAAGGGAAGGAGAGGTCCCACCGGGCGTGCCATTTGATGTAACCTCGAATTTAACAAAAAGATCAATTCTCTTTCGTTTTGGAAATTCATTTTCCTTTTGAATTTGAATTTTGACCTTAGCATTGACTTATCAGGAAAATAGATGGTATTCCATAAAAGTACTAACTAGGGTCGAAATTTATGTTGAGGTTGTTAGGTTCTTTGAAATTTATTTTGACCTCTCCCCGTCGGATGGTGCGAAGATCCGACGTTAATTACATCGAGATAGCTCGAATACCCTTGATTAAGCGTCATAGCAATCCATTGGAACAGAAAATATACATCCACAAAAGTAAACATTCACACACATATGGACTTAGGAGAAAACAATCCCATGCAATTGATGGAATGCAAGCACTCAAATTTAGTTTAAATTTTGAATTTGATTGAGTTGGTTGAATTAAATTTTGGTTTGAGTTGAGTTGAATTTAGTTTGAGTTGGATTTAATTGGTTGAGTTGCTTTTAGTTTGGGTGAATTTTGTTGGAATTGAGTTATTAAATTTCAGTTTGCTTTTCGGTTGAAATTGATTTGAGTTGAATTTGTTTTGGGTGAATTAAATTGGTTGATTTGAATTGGTTGATTTGAATTTGATTGAATTGAATTTAGTTTGAATTTGAGACAGTTGTTTATTGATTTGAGTTTGGTTCAATTTGAATTTGTTGATTGATTTTAAGTTTGATTTGGGTTAAAGACAGTTTGTTTATGGGTTTAATTTGAGAAATTTTGAGTTATGTTGAATTTGGTTTAATTTGAGTTTGTTTCATTACAGTTGTTAGAATTCAGTTGAATTCTTGTTTGATTTGGGGGATGAATTTGACAGTTTCTGGATTTCTTGCCTTAGATGTGAGATTCAAATTTTAATTTTTTGATTTAAACAGGTTGGGGTTTTATGTTCAGTGAATTACCTTCAGATTCGACTGATTGACAGGTTCTGTTTGGTGCATGCATTTTTTATTTAGATTACCAGTTCCAGGTTTTGGATTCCGGATTTGGCAGTCCTTCAAATTCTGCAATTCTCAAATTTTTTTCGATTCTGGGTTCTGCATTTCTCAGATTTGTAAGCTTCTTACAAACTCAAATTTCAGATCTTCTGATCTCAAAATTCCAATTGCAGATTTTTTCCTTAGTTCGGATCCTCTAGGAATTACATACTTTTCTGCGGTTTCTGCACCTCCCATCCTCAGATTTGGGGTTTCCAGATTTATTTTAAATCTCGGACCTCAGCCACGAAGTTCAGATTTCTAGACTTTTTGCAAACTTCTGATTTTTCGACTGCCTGCTCTCAAATCTCCAGATTTCCTTTATTCACAGATTTCAAGCTGCTGATTTCATAGGGCATTCAGATTTTAAGTCTTCTGGATTTTAATTGCAGATTCCAGTTTCCAAGCTCCAAACTTATGATTTTATATTCCTGCAGATTTCACAAACTCTGGATCTACAAGTTCAAAATTTTGATTTCCAACATATCCACGTCTGGAATTCCAGAATTGACTATCTTGCAGAATTTTACACCTTCAAATTCTCTGATTCATACCTTGGCCCTTCCTCCGTCCTCTGATTTTCACAAGCTTCTATGCTCCAGACTCCAGATTTTCTACACACGCTCAGATTTTAAGACCCCAGATTTCAGTTTTGCTGTATGTTTCGGATCTCAGAAATGTGAAGTTTCAGACCCTGAAACTCCAATTCTCAAATTTTTGTTGAAAGCTTCAGTTTTCAGACTGCAGATTTTAGTGTTCGGATCCCTCTGGAGATTTCAGATGTTTATGAATGGGTTAAGTTCAGATTTCAGAATTTTAATTGGATTTAGAGGTGATTTTAGATGCAGTTCTGATTTTCGGTTTGTGGTTTGACTGATTGACAGATTTTAGATTTAGTTCAGGTCTCTCCAGATTCTTATGATTTGAATTTATTCAAATGGATTTGATTTATGAAGTTAAATTTCTGTCTGCAAAACAGAGCCGGATTTGGCCAGAACTTAGACCGGATTCCAGGCTCAATTACAGACTTATTTTCTGCCCTCTTTTTTTTCTTTGAGTGCTTTGCATCACATTGGATCAATGAGATCATTGACTCCCTTCAATGACATAGATCAAAAGGTACAGCTTCCTGTGTGTTTGTCTTGGACGTTCATAGTCCAGAAAATACATCATTACAACTCTGATTGGTCTTCAAAACACTCCTGTCCGATCCTTGATGGAGACAGTCTCTGTCAATTTTTTTTGAATGGAATATACCTGGTCTTACACAGACTTATGGGCATTTCCCTTCACTTTTTCTTGAACTTCATCAATATATACTTGGCTTATTGGCATGTTGATCATGCACGGCCTCATATACCTTAATGAACATGGTATGACATTGGGGTCTTTCGACCTTTGTATGCCCACCTTAAAAATTAAGGGGAAGGTTTAGAACCGACCCACAAATTTTTTTAAGTTTAGCCGAGACCATGTGGCGGGTTTTTAGCCGGCCAGATGCTTGCCATCGGTTTGTTGAATTAATTAATAGATTTTTATTTAATTTCTGTTTGTTGTTTATTTTATTTTGATTTTTGAATTATGGGTCAAGAAGCGTGCTAAAAAGCCGACTTATTGCTTTCCCATTTATTTTGATTCTTTTAAGTTATGCCGAGACCATGTGGCGGGTTTTTTAGCCGGCCAGATGCTTGCCATCGGTTTGTGAAATTAACTTAATGAATTTTTATTTAAATTTTCATTTGATTGTGCATTTTAAAAGAGAGATCTCTCTTTTTTGTCCGCATGCTTCACATTTAATGGCCCGGCCCATCCTCTCCCTTGCGCGCCCGCTGGCTGGTCCAGTGGGTGCCTCTTTTTTTTAAAAAATCTTTGTTTCTGGTGGGCCCCACATCCAGTTGACCCCGGGTCAACTCTCCTTCCGGCGGGCGCAGCGGCTTGGCCGCTGCTTCTCGCGCGTGCGCGGGAGACGGCCGCGCGCTGCCTGGCTTCTCTCTTTTTTTTTTTGCTTTTTTCTTTTTTTTCTCCTGCGGGCCCCACATCTATTTTGACTCCGGGTCAAAATCGGGCTTGCGCTGCGCCTCCCTTCCTCCTCATACGCCAGCTGGACGTAAGTTGGCCGAAAATAAAACCTGCCGGCCTCTCTTCTTCCCGACCACGCGACGGCAGCGGCAGACCTTGGCGGAAGCAGGGGAGGACTTCGGCGATCTCTGCGGCTTCAGTGGGAGGTTCCGACGACTTCTGGAACTCCAAGAGGGAATTCCGGCGGCGACGGCAAGTTTTGGGGAGGATTCCGGCGACGACGGTGGCTTACGGAAGGATTTCCGGCGGTGACGGAGACTTACGGAAAGGCTTCCGGCGGCAGTGCGGCTCGGGAGGGTCCGACGGCTTCGACGGCCAGGGGGACCTCGACGGCTTCCGCAAGGTTCCTCCTTGCTCTTCTCCTCTCGCGGTCTCTCGGGCGGGGTCTTCCTCTCCTTCGCGCTTTCTCTCCTCTCTCTGTTTGTCGATCCCTCTGGAGGTCCTTCCGCACGGGTCCTCTCTTCTCTCTTCTCTCGGACTCTCGGGGTCCTCTCGCACGGGCTTGGCCGATCGGGGTCTCTGGGCTTCTTATAGGCGTCGGGCTCTCCTCCTTCCATCAGGAGACCTGCCGCGAAGGGAGTTCCGGGTCCGAGACGGACTCGAAAACAATCCCGAAGCATACGGGATCGATCCGCTCGCTTCGAGAAGGACTCCCTCCCTTTGGGATAGGCTCGGGGCCTATATACGCGGGATCCGTTTCCTCGGTGGGAGACTTCCGTAATAGGGAGGCCGCCCGTGCTTTGAACTCGAAACAACCCCGTCGTATACGGGATCGACCTACCCTTCTCTTCCGTTGCGCGGACCATCATTAGTGTTGGTTCCGGAGTGGATTTCGACGGAGAGCTTTCTGCCTTTCTGTTCCGTCATTTTCTCTTCCTTTTTTTTTCTTACGGCGGGAACGTCCTTGTAACAGGCCTGTCTCAATAGCAGAGCGCAAATGGGCCGGTCTCTGGCTGAATCCGTGGATCACTAGCTTTGCTGGGCCATTCTCACCGGACCAACTCTTGGTCGTGACTACCCAATTTCTTTTTCCCCCCTTTTTTTCTTTTCTTTTTCTTTCCTTCCAGCAGCCGTAAGACTGCCTTCTATAGACATCCTGTCGTATTCAATTCTTCTACAGCCTGTCCTATTGACCGAGGACTCATTCTTCTCAACACCCAGGTACGTGGCTGACCCTATTGAATAAGGCAATGGTGACCATCGTATATTGTTGCATCATAGGCCGTCCACATTTAAACGATTGTCTACATTTGATCATCCCAATCTTCTCTCTTTTTTTTCTTTTCTTCTCTCCTTTTTTTTTTTTTTTTGAATATTTGAGGTGCCAACAATTGCCCCCCACAGGTGATTCTCCAGAGGCAAAAGACGTCGGGGAATCGCCTGTGCACGCTACTGTGTTCTATCTCTATTCAAACATCAAAACTTTGCTTTGACATGCTTCTTTTTCCTTTTCTCTTTTTATAGGCATACCATGGTTAGGCACGGAAACCCTCGTGTTCACGCTCCTCAACTTGATGCTGATCAGAACATTTCCAACGACATTTGTCCATCCTCTGAGGGTGGTCATCATGTAGGCTTGCTTATGCCGGCTCCGAGCCGCCTATCGTCGAGCAGATTTGGACAACATGATTATAACATGCCTGCCCGGGAGCACCTTGGCATTATTCCTGGCACAGGATGCGTCGAACTTCAGCGTATTCAGTATGGACGCGGGCCTTTCACATATAGCCGACCAGCGCAGTATCCGGCTCACCATCCCTCCGAAGAGGCATTGCTGGAATTTATCCGGCGTTCTTCTCCTTTAGGCAGCGTCGACACAGATGGTATGTCCGCGGAAGAAAAGCACCGACTGGAGTGTGCTATACTGCGGGGCAGGGATATCTTGCAGGGTACTGTGACGTTCTCGTACCCTTCTTTTCCTCTTGGCTTGCAGCATCATAAGAGCAGCCCACTCAGTCTCCAGTTGGGTTTGTTAGGAGAATTTCAAGACAAGTATTTCATTTCTCATGATTTTCAACCTGGGGCATGGAAGTTGAACCGAGCTTGCTACTCAGATTGGTCCAAACGGCGCACCGGGTTGTTTTTGTTGCCAAACAACTCACATTTCAGTGAAGAAGGCTATGACGGCCATTGTTTGCTTGACGACATTCTGTCCCATACCAGGGACAGTTGGTACGGCCGCCTTTCTGTGGAGCGTTCACATCGCCCACGGCCTGGAGCCTGTGAGTGGCTTGAGTATGTTTTGGCAAATTTTGGCACACGCCTGGAACGTATTGGCCTGAAAAGTGCTGTGGGTGCTGCTCTTTATGAATACCCCTGCTATGATGGGTATATTCAAGCATTGGTCGAGCGCTTTAACAGGCGCTGGAACACATTTGTCACAGCGGAAGGGGAAACTTCCATGGACCTGTGGTCCTTCCATATGATTTCTGGACTGCCAGTTCACGGTGAGCCCTATGAAGAGGTTGCACTTGACGATCTTCACAGATGCCAGACAAACGGGCATGGTGACTATGGTCTCTCTTATTGTCACAGATACTTGATCAAAGTATGGCGTGACTTGGCATTACTTGGCAAGGATGAGCACATCGATGGCGCATACCAAGTGGGTTGTGACACTTGGCTTCATTTTTTCTATGGAGGTCCATACTGCTATGACGACACTTTTGTGAAGCCTGGCAAGCAACGAACTGATTATGCACGACTTGAGAGGCCATGTATCGACAGGCAGTATGCTGCTATGGAAGCTCGCACGGAAACTGAGGATCCCTGGGATCTTGGAGAGATCACCCATCTTGCCGCGTATCTGGCTTACTGGCTAGTGACCTTCGCCATCCCTTTTGAGGATGCTGCTGTCATCCGACCGGAGGTTCTATTCCCTGCTTGTAGATTGGCTTGTGGGATTCGACTTTCTATTGCCCCGGCTGCTTTAGCTGCGATCTATCATTCTTTCGGGTCAATTTCTTCCCATCCCTCTCCCAGAGATTGTAAAATTGTATTTGCTACTCATTATGTCAGTGTATGGGCAGCATCTTTGTTTGGCGGTCTCCCTCCACTCAGGGAAGAGTTTGATCCCCATAGTGCATTGATACACAGATTCATTGGCAGCCCTCGACCACAACAGCAGGAGGAGCTAATTACTGGGAGGAGATTGTTGGCTACACTCCCAGCCGAAGGTGCCACAGGTTTAAAATTCAGCCACTGCTCAATTGGGCATCGACCCCACTCTGCTAAGAAGCATGGAGATCATTTCATATGGACGGACCCTCTTTTGAACAAGCCGCGTAAGTGGGCTGCCTGGGAGTGGCTCCTTTGCACCCGAATGAGTACTTTGGTGTTTCGGCATGGCAATCGGACTCTCCTGGAGCCGTACTACCCTTTCCGGTTCAGCCGGAACTTCGGGTATGACCAGGGCATTCCCCCAAATGCTGATTTTGCTATCACTTCTCGCGTATACGCGCAGTTGGACAGCCATCTTGTTGCAGCAGAGTGGTGGAACTATTTTCACCGATCAGAGACGAAAGGTGACATTGATATCCCGCCCCTTGGTGTCACTGGAGACTTTGATATTGTATATGGCAATTGGTGGTCCCACAGGAGCCAAAATTACCGAAAGCTACCGGCTCCTATTGCAGAGGTCGAGGCAGCTCGCTTGGACATAAAGAACCGTGCTCCGCCAGAGATTGGTGTGAACTTCCTTACTCGCCACTACCGGACCCGCAGGGAGAAGTTGTTGAAGCGATATAAATATTGGGAGACAAAGGGTGTGTTACCACCGACCCCTTGCTATGTTTACACCGGTTCTATCCCTCCTTTGGTAGAGCCACTTCGTGTTTCTCAGCTTTCTCAGCAGCCAGCTTTGCCTCGGCCAGTTGATTGGTACAGCTTGATGGTGGCTGATTGCACCGGTCGGCGACAGGCTCCATTACGGGAAGTTCTTCCCCCCACCGACTCTGTCAAATGTTGGGTGGACTACTTGAGCCAGCTAGTGTGCTCTTGGGGACCACTTGACGATGCCCTCGACATTGAGCAAGCTGACTGTTTTGGGGAGATCAAAATGGCCGTAACAAGTGCGGCCAGCAAAGTAGGGCGAGATGCCGGACTGCTGGTCACGTGCCCTCCAAACTTACCATTGCCAGGTATAAACCCTTCATTCTCATTTTTTTGTCATGCACACCTTGTATTATCAATCTGTGACTTGTCTCTACTTTTTTAACCCCTTTTCAGAGACTACTTCTTCTGGTGTGAAGAGGCCAGCTTCAAAGCCCGAGAAATCTTCAAGGTCCCGCAAGAAGGCTCGTGAGGAGGAAAGACTTCCCTCTCCTACCCCAGCAGTAGAGATCATTGGTATGTGACTTAATTTTCCCTTGTCATTCCTGCTATGTATTTTTGATGTGAGCTTGACATTCCTCTGCTTTGTATACTTGCAGAACTTTCCCCTGCTAGGGTGACTCCTAGCTTTAGTCCGCCACCCCCTACAAGGGTGGAAGTTTGTGATGAGGTGCCCTCCATCCCAATGGTGGGGGAGGATTTTGCCGAGCTTGTTACCAAAGGGACTGATCTGCCAGAAGAACCACCTTCTCTTGATGACCAGCCAGATACTGCCTTGGTCGGCATGCGGTCTCCTTCACCTATGGCCTCGTTTCCTGATGACGAGGTTTGCTCGGACCATGACGACATCGTGATGCGATCTCCCTCTCCCATAGTGGGTGAGGTAACAGTAGGTGTACCCACTCCGTGTCGGGATGAGCTTGTTGTAGAAGTTAATGCAACATCAGGTGACTTTTGTATCCCTTTCATTTATTACAAGTTCATGTCTTGATTTGCCATGTCTTGATGATTAATTGCCTTTTTCCTTCGAAGGTGCAGGTGCTGAGATCGATTCCTCGACTCCCGTACCCATGGGTCTATGTGAGGGTAATGTCGCCGGGGGTACTAGCCCTGTACATGTCGATCCTCCTTTGCCTCCTTCTGCTGATGGTATGCCATAGAAACTTTATTTCTATGTCACAAAAATCTGGTTTATTGTTTGGTTATGCTTATATTCTCCTTTTCTCTTTTCTTCCCTTTTGCAGTTGCCGTGCCGATTCCATTGGACATCCAACCAACTGGTTCATCTAGCGTTTCCCCTGCGCTGGGCATTGCTTGGCCCGCTACCATATCTACCAGCGTTCCTTCTGATGCGTGGTTTGCCGCCCATCTGGGTAGGGCAATGATAGCGGGTTTGCCTGCGCTACCAGATCCTCTGCCATCTGAGGCAGACCTGCGGGCTACCCTAAGGCAAATGACCGCGTCCTATCATCTCCTTGGCTGCACCATGGAGCCTTGGATATCTGCAGTTGAAACATTATGGGGTCAATTTTGTGATCGGCAGCAGGAGGCTCAATCCCTGGTCCGGTGGAACACTATTCTTCTCCCATTAGCTGAGGAGAAGCTGACACAGGCGCGAAGCGTTGCTGAGGCTATTTCTGTCGTGGATGCACGACTGGGGAAGCTCCAGGAGGATCAGACCCGGGCTACTACAGCTACCAACCAGCTTGCTGCTGAGATTGCTTCTTTAGAGAGTCAGCTAGCAGCAGTTCGAGCCAAGCGTGCACAGATTGAGGAGGACTTGGCCTCGACAGGCGGAGAGCGAGATTCTCTTCTTGCTACTCAGTGTCGCCTGCTAGAAGAGATCCAGGAACTAGAACTAGCTCGTCCAGCTTGTTGTGACAAGTTGACCTTGTAGTTTCTTTTTCTTGCATTCAGAGTTGTCTGGTTATGTAGACTTTTCCTTTCCCTTAATATTCAATTAGCCCCCGAGGCTTGTTCGGGTACCTCGAAAATCAATTATGCAATGAAATACTTTCACATTTTGCAAATCATTACACTTGTATGTATCCTGGTTGCAAAAAATGAAAACTCTCTTTTGCTATCATTTGCCACCTTCCAACAGGGTGTTTTGCTCCATACTCTGACCCCTGTCTGACTTCCAGGGTTTTCTCTGGATCGAGAAGGGCTTGGGCCCTTTAGCTGACCCTTCTGTTTGCTTGTTTGACCAATGACCTCCCTGTTACTATGCTTTGTTGTAACTGTGAGTTTTTCTTTCCTGCATGTCGTTTGGATTCTGACCCTTGAGGAGTTGAGGTCTCTCTAGGTAATAAAAATTTGGGCGGTGAGGAATTAAGGCTTCCCCTGGGCCATGGGTTTTGATGGCTTTATGCCGGTGGAACCCGTAGACTTGTGAGTATGTAATGATCATACTCGGTCCTTAGGGTATAGAAATTTGGAGTGTCCCTAGGTGTAGGGTTATCTCTCCTGGGTGTGAATTTAGGGTGGCATGATGCCGTTTAGCCTGAGGGCTTGTGAATGTGAAAGGATAACATTCGGTCCTTAGGTCGTGGGATGTAGACCCGTGGGACATTTGGGTATGAAATGATCATGCCCGGCCCCTAGGGTTTAGGTTTGGAGGTGACTTAATGTCAAGGTGGCTTAATGCCGAAAGGTAATAAAGCTGGCTTAATGCCGAATAACCCGTAGGACATATGAGTGTGGAGAAAGAGTCACCACTCGACCTATTGGGTAAAAATGTGGTGGCTTGACGCCAATGACTCATATTTTGTGATGGCTTGATGCCAAAAGGTTGTGATGGCTTGATGCCAAAGGAGTGTTGTGGCTTGATGCCAAGAACGTTTTATGGCTTGATGCCATAATGACTTGTGGGGCATGTGAGTATGGGGGAACCACACTCGGCCTTTTGGGTATGATTATGGTGGCGGCTTGATGCCAAGAAAGGACCTGTAGGGCATATGAACACAAAGAAGTCATGCTCGGCCCATTAGGTATAATTATGGTGGCTTAGTGCCGGTATAACCCATAGGGCATTTGAGTATGGGGAAAGATCATACTCAACCCCTTTCAGGTATAAATGTGGTAGTGGCTTGATGCCGGTGAATCATGATTTGGGATGACTTAATGCCAAAGAGGATTGTGATGGCTTGATGCCGATTAATTATGATGGCTTGATGCCAGGAAAGTATTATGGCTTAATGCCAATAAATGTAGTGGCTTGATGTCGAGAGGGTATTGTGGCTTGGTGCCAAGAGGCTGTTATGGCTTGATGCCGGGGAAGTATGATGGCTTAATGCCAAGCAAGTGTGGATAGGGCATACGAGTATGAGATGACCATGCTCAGCCCATGAGTATGAATTTGGGACAAATCTAAGCTTGAAGGCTCAGGACTTGAAGTTTGCCGGTGGGACTTGGGGTGCATGGACCAAAAGCATCACTGACGTTGGATTGGAAGAACCATATAGACCGAAAGGGTCATAATGGTATAAGTTTTGGCTTTGATAACCACACAGACTAGGGGAGTCATGGTGGTATATGGTGGAGAAGATCTTTCTGGCCGGAATGGCCGTCTGGTCACAGAACTTGCTTCTTGGTTGGACAAGGTGTTATCCCTTCTCCTTTTGGGATGGCGTGCGAGACTTCCCGAAAATTTTATAAGCGAGAGGTGATCTTCCTCGTTGCCTCAGGTATGGTCTCTCCAGCATATTTCTACTACAAGGTAGATGAGCTTATGGGAGCCGTTTCGTCATTGGCAACTCGGACCTCCTCCCTAATAAAATTAGGGGAAAACTCACCCATCCAACCCATTGGGTTAGGGGAGTCAGCCCTGTTTGTTGTTGTTGTTGTTGTTGTTTTTTTTTTTTTTTTTTTTTTTTTTTTTTAAACTAGCTTGACTGCCTCTTTCGAGGTTTTCACCCAAACCAGTCCCCCATTGGATTTTGCCTATGCGCCCTTTACAGGGTTTTTCACATAGCGAGGTAACCCTCTTTTGCTTAAAGTGCCCTGCTCGGGTTTTCACCTTAACCGGGCTTTTCTTGACATTTTTGCCCTTAGCCAATCGATGAGACTGGCTAAGTCTGTCGTTTTTTTTTTTTTTTCACAACACTACTCTTCATTCTCCATTGGGCTCTTGTGGAACTCGTGCTCTGGAGCGTAGTATTTTTTGATGTGCTTGCCGTTGAGTGGAGGGAACAAAATGTCCCCTTTGCAATCCACCACGGTGTAGGCACCTCCCTCAAACACCTTGTCGATGATGAATGGGCCGAGCGATTTGGAAGAAATTTGGTTTTAGGACGGCTGCCATGGTATCTTTACCTGACCGTGACAATGTCCCCTTTACGGAATGATCTCTCTTTCACCAACTTGTCGTAGGCTCGAGACATTCTGGCTTGGTATACTTTGAGGTGTTCATAGGCTTTCAGCCTTTCCCCCTCCAATTTTTCTAACTCCATGAACCGCCTTTGCATTTCATCGGATTCATCAGAAGGTAGACCATGGTGGATTGCTACCCGATAAGAAGCCAACTCCACCTCCACAGGTATGACTGCCTCACTTCCATACACCAATGAAAATGGTGAGCAACCCGTGGGTGTTTTGTATATGGTGCGGTAGGCCCAAAGTGCTTCCTGCATCTTTTCGTCCCAGCTCCGCTTCTTGTTTCCAACCACTTTGACTAGGAGCTTGCAAAGGGTCTTGTTGAATGCCTCTGCTAGGCCATTTGCTTGGGGGTTGTAAACAGTGGATGTTCTCCAATCAATATGGAATTGGGAGGCCAATTTGTATATTGTTTGGTTTCTGAACGGGGTACCGTTGTCTGACATGATCCGGCTCGGTACTCCATATCTGTATATGATGTTTTGTCGGACAAACCGAGCAACAACCTCACCGGTTACTTCTTTGGCTGCTATGGCTTCTGCCCATCTGGAGAAGTAATCGGTAGCTGCAAGGATGAATTTGCAACCCTTGGAAGAGGGCTTGAATGGACCCACAATATCCATTCCCCATTCGGCAAAAGGCCATGTCGGGGTTGTAGGATGTAGTTGAGCCGGGGGGCGCCTAGGGATAGGTGCAAATGCCTGGCATTCATGGCATGTCTTTGCGAATTTCTCGCAATCAGAGAACATGCTTGGCCAGTAATACCCCTTAAGCTTGATTGCTATCTTCATTTTGGGTCCGGACTGATGTGCTCCGCATAACCCACTATGAACCTCTTTCATGACCTGAAATGCCTCCTTCATGGACAGACACCTGGCGAGGACAGCCCTTTCTTTTTCGGGTACCAATCGGTATAGCTCTCCACCAATGAGTTGGTAGGATGCCGCCCTACGTGTCAATTGTACACGTTTGGCACGATCTTCTGGTAAGATCCCATTTTTAATGTCAATAATTGGCTGGCGCCAATCAATTTGTTCAGGGTGATCATCTTCACCCTCTTCTATGATGTTAGCTTCCCATGTGGCTTGGTTGTTGTTGTCGATGACTGACGTTGGAAACAGTCTTCTGTGTTTGACAACAATTTCTAACCTTCCTGCCGGGGGTAGTTTGATCACAGAAGCCAATTTGGCTAAGGCATCAGCCTGTGAGTTTAGCCTTCTTTTGACATGTTGTATGCTGAATATATAGAATTTTTCGGCCAACCGGCTTGCTGCCGCATGGTAGACCATCAATTCTTCTTTCCGGACTTCAAATACGCCGAGCATTTGTTGCACGACCAGCATTGAATCTCCGAACACCTTTAGGCATCGAATTCCCATGTCGAGGGCAATTTCCAAACCGATGACAAGGGCTTCGTATTCAGCTTCATTATTGGTGAGGGCTTCTGGCAATGTGCACGAATGGTGTAGAACTCCACCCTGTGGGCTTAGGAATACTACGCCTGCACCGGCCCTTGGTTTTAATTTCCCATCAGGTCTTCTTTCTGTGCTGGCTGCACCATCAAAGTACAATTGCCAGTATTCGACGTCGACCTGTTGGGCTTCTTGCTTTTCTCCCTCTCTCAATGTCTCCTCGTCGTAACCTGGAGATTAAGAGGGGAATTCTCGGGTATAGGATGGGCGGCTAGAAAGTCTGCCATCCCCTGCCCTTTGATTGCTTTCTGCGGGACATATTTGATGTCGAATTCCATCAGCATCAATGCCCATTTCCCAAGACGTCCAGAAGGGACTGGCTGCTTCAACATGTATTTTATGGGGTCAAACTTGGATATCAAGTTGACTTCATGTGCCAGGAGGTAGTGCCTCAGCTTCTTTGCGGCAAACACCAAGGCTAGACACATTTTCTCCATGGAGGAGTAATTGTGCTCGGGGCCGACCAATCTCCTACTCAGATAGTAGAGCGGTTGCTCCTTGCCTTCATCATTTAGCTGTGCCAGCATAGCACCCAAGGATGTGTCCAACGCTGTGATGTACAAAATGAGGGGCCTACCTTTAATAGGTGCGCCCAGAACAGGTGGATTTAAGAGGTATTGCTTAAGCCCGTCTAGGGAAGCTTGACAACTCTCATCCTATTTAAATGGGGCCCCTTTCTTGGCTAGCTTAGAAAAGGGTTGGCATCGGCCAGACAAGTTGGCGATGAAACGCCGAATGTAGGCGACTTTGCCTTGAAGGGACCTTAGCTCCCGTAGGTTGCGAGGAGGCGGCAGCTCCCTGATTGCTTTGATTTTATCGGGGTCGATTTCAATGCCCCGATATCTGACTACGAAGCCAAGGAATTTCCCACTGGATACGCCGAAGGCACATTTCATAGGGTTCATCTTCAATTTAAATTGTCGGAGTCGCTCGAAAACCCTTTTCAGGTCACCCAGGTGGTCTTCTCGCTTCCTTGTCTTGACAACCAGGTCATCGACATAGCACTCGACCAGATCATGCAACATTTCATCAAAGATCTTGGTCATGGCTCTTTGGTATGTCGCCCCTGCATTTTTGAGTCCGAACGGCATCCTTTTGTAGTTGAACACCCCTTTAGGGGTACGAAATGCCGTGAAGCTTTTGTCTTCTGTGGACATCAAGATTTGATTGTAACCTGAGGAGCCATCCATGAATGACAAGGCTTCATGCCCTGTGGTCACGTCTACCATGTTTTCAGGAATTGGTAGAGGGAAATCATCCTTTGGGCATGCTCTATTCAGGTCGCGGTAGTCAATGCAGACCCGAATCTGCCCACTTTTCTTCTTCACTGGGACGACATTGGCAAGCCATACAGGGTACATGCAGGGCTCAATGAAGTCAACTTCTATAAGTTTATCAATTTCGGCATTGACTTTGAGCTCTAAATCAGCCCGCATGCGTCTTTGCCCTTGTTTGACCGGCTTCACCGAGGGAAGTACGGCCAGTTTATGGACTGCCACTTCTGGTGAAAGCCCAGGCATTTCATTGTAAGTCCAGGCGAAGCAATCCCTGAACTCCTCCAGCAGAAGCCGGTATTGGACTTTTTCTTCTTTACTGAGGAGGGCGCTGATGAAGATAGGCCTTGGATCCTCTGTAGTCCCCAAATTAATTTCGAGGAGGTCGTCGACTGTAGCTTGACCACCATCCTCAATTTCTTCAGGGGCTGGTTGCAAATCAACCAACTCCTCATCTTCTTCTTTATTTTTTATTTCATGGGCTTCTGCCTGGATGAGGCCATTATCTCCCTGAGTCTGTTGGGAGTCTTCTGGTTGAGCTTCCTGCTCTGTCTCCTCCTCAGAGGATTCATCGAAGACGGGGCAATGTCTTCGACTTTGTGAACACCGGCCGTATTGATCGCATAGTGCACCATTGGCTCGTAGTCGAGTCGTAGCTGACGATATTTCTTACTCTTTACTTTCATCCATTTTTCGAAGTCCCACATTTGTTTGAACATTTTGTCTCTCTGGCGACTTTGCTTATCAGGAACTCCTTGTTCCCGGCACATTCGTCGCTTCTTTTGAGACATGGCTTCTATTGGCTCCACAGGCACCATGTAAGTGTCGAGGTCTTCGGGCCAGCCGAAGTCATCATCCCGAGCTCGCTTGCGTGGATATTCCTCCCGATGAAATGTAAACTTTGATCCATCGAGGTAGGGGACCGTGAATGTTTCCAACCTTTGCACCGTTTGAAGCGCACGTTCTCCAGCTGGCCACATTAGATCTGGTGGCATGCATATGCTGTTTTCAAAAGCTTTGGTGATGGAGTTGGCATTGAACTTGATGGGTCGCCACTCCTTCCTTTCAGAACTTATCTTCAGCCTGTGTAGTTTTGCCTTGACTTCATTGATGGTGATGTCTTCATCAAGTTGTTCATCCACCATCTTCTGTTTTCCTTTATCAGCTTTGGCTTTGAAGGACTCTGGCTGGAGATAGAGTTGTGCATCTGACAGATGACACTCGGCCACCTCGAAAGGGGCTTGGTCTGCATCTACTCTGCATTGCACACCTTCCTTATTGTATTTGAGGCATTGATGAAGCGTCGAAGGCACGACCCAATTCGTATGCAACCATGGGCGGCCTAGAGAGAGCACTGTAGGTGGTATCGGCATCTATGACATAGAATGTCGCCTTGGTGTTGAAGTCCCCCAACACCAGGTCCACCTCGACTTTTCCCATGGCTTCTTCTGAATTTTGATTGAACCCGGATATAGTAACTCCGGAGACCTTTTGAAGATAGGGCATGAGGTATAAAGCCTTGAAGGTCTTGAGTGGGAGTATGTTGACGGCCGAACCTGCGTCGACCATGATCCGGTTCAATTCGTGCCCATTTACCAGCCCTTTCATGTATAGCGGCCGGTTGTGGAATGTCGAAGGATACATCATATCCTCCTCGGTAAATGAAACCGATGCCGCGTATGCTTCATGCGGCCCGGCTCGGCCAAGTGGGCTTCATGGAAGCACGGTGCTTGCGACGACTGCCATGAGGGCCTCTCGGAGTTCCTTGCTCAGGGATATGACTTCCCATAGGCCTAGACGTACGGGGAGTCGCTTCAACTGGAGAAGGACCTTTTTATCCACTTTTTCTTTTGTTTCAGCTAGAGAAGGGAGAGAGCCTGGTGGTGGAGAGAAGAATTGCTCCATTATATTTTCCACCATCGTATCAATTGGAATCGACTCCTCTGCTTTATTTTGTTGAGTTTGTTGAGGTGGTTGCTGGGATGTGCTTGGTTGGTTGGCTTTGTCCACCACAGGCTCTTTTTGCACCTCCTCGGGCCTTGCTGGCTCCTCGGAGGTGGCGTCTATCGTGTCATCCTCCCCCTCGTCATCTGAGAAGGGTTGGAATTGAATGACCCGGGCAGGGGGCTGCCTGACCAATGGAGGTGGTACGGGCACGGCTTGTTCGTCTCTCGAAGTAGATGACTTTGTTGTTATCGGGGTGTTGCCCCCGCCTCCACGTCCGCCACGGGTGTTTCTGTTATTTCGCCTTTGATAGGTGATCTCAGGACGAGAAGATCGCCCCCGACTGCCATTTCCCCGATTGTAGTAATCGGCGGGTGGTGGGATGCTGACCACATTGCATGACAGCTTATGAAAGCGAGACGCCAAATCACGAACATCTGGCTCTTCTTCACCTTCCCCCCAGAAGTCAGATATGCTGTCAAACGGGATTTCTTCCCCTGCAGCCATCTTTCTTCTGATTTCCATGAGCCATCGTTTAAAGGAAACCTGTTTGGCCCATTCACCCCAGGGAATATGTGCATCGAGGGGAGCCGGGCCCGAAGGCTGTTCTGGCTCGTATTCCTCGAGCTGATCGATGAGTTTTTGAAGCTTCTGGAGGGGTGTAGGATTTTGGAGGCGTGCTTCCATTTCCCGCAGTTTTGCTTCCTGGCGTTGTGCCTTTCTCTTATCTGCTTTTCTTTTGTTCTTTGCATGTTTTCTTGGGTTGACAGGGCCGCCTGGTCCTCTGTAAGGTGCTGGTTGCTCGGCCTCTTCGGCTTGTGCAGCTTGCTCCGCCAGTAGTTCTGCTTTCTTTTGGGCTGCTTCTGCCCTGGCTTGAGCCTTTTCCTCCCGGGTGGGAACTTTTTGCCATGGCTGATCCGGTTCCTCCGGAACAACCTTTTGGGCTTTCTCCTCACAGAATTTATTAGCAACTTCGATGTTTCTTTGTATGACTTCAGGGGTGAATGTCTGGTAAGCCGAATAGACTTTGGGCTGTTCCGGCCTCCGTGACTTGCCCTTGGTGTGATGCCCCCGCTGTACACTTGTTTCTGGAGTGGCATGAATGACATAAGCCGAGGTGTATGGTCCTCGGACAGCATGTGGCCGTGCAGGGTGAATAAGGTGACGTCCCAGGTTTAGTACCTCGACCCTTATCAAGTGTTCAATTTGCCCCCGGGCAGCCCTACGACTTTCTAAAGAGTGCTCCATAGTAAGGTGGTACATACACCCCTCACGTGGGAACATGATGTTGTGCGGTTTGTCATGTGAGTCTGGGGCAATCAGGCCTGCCCTGGCACAGTATTGGAAGAGAGGGTAAGCCATCCCCTGAGGAAATGAATACCGCTCTTAGCCAGGAAATGTAGGTGGGCTCCTTGGCTCTTTCCTTCTCTGTTGTCTTGGTTGTGGATTCGGAACCATATAGGAGTCTGCGTCGAACACCTCTTGTTCCCTGTTACTTCCGGCTGGTGGAGTACTCTCTGACTCCCATGATCCCCAGGAACTGGATTGATTCACTGTATCTTCTGGGGTGCCTGTATGTGACCCATCGCTCGAGAAGTCTATCGACTCCTCGTCATCCGCTGGGTACAATTCTTCTTCTGCCACTTCACCTGTCATTAGTGAGGGCAAGTTGACTATGGTGAGTTGTAAATCCCGTTCAAGCCGGGCACACCGCTGGCGGAATTTTTCCAATATTCTTGTAGTCCCAGCGCCCATGTTGTAAATTTCGGGATGCCGGTGATCACGCACGGCATGTTGTTGAGGAGGAGCCTGCACCCGTCTGGTAAGTGGACGCCCCTGGTGTATGACAGTCACCGTGAAGTTCAAGGGCTGCTTGGGCTTGACATGCGACCGAGGCGGGTTGATTAAATGTTTGCCCATGTCGATTGATCCCATCTCGACCAGGGCCTCCGCCTGATCCTTGAATAGATAGCAGTCCTCCAGAGAATGACCCAACATTCGATGGTATTGGCAGAAGTTGGGGTCATCAGCCTTACTGGCATCTCCAGGCCGTTTAGGCTGCGGGAGGGTAATTAGGCTCTCCTTCATGCACATGTTGAACAGCCTTTTGGTGTACTCCCTGGGGAAAGAGTACGGCTTCTTCAGACGGTCAGCCAATGTGGTCGTGGGACCAGGCTGGCTGAAATTCTTAGGTGTTGAAGTCGATGTCTGTACGTCCTTCTTGCCCCCATTGCCATTGTTCTTGGCCGGGAAGAAAACCACCGTGTAGACATCCTTGGCCGCTGGCTGCTTATCCTTCATTACTTTTTGTTTGTTGGCCAGAATCGCTGGATTGTCCGCGTAAAAGAGCTCAAGTTCAGAGACTATCCGGTTCAGGTCGTCAAACGTCCGGATGTTGGTAACCAACAGCTTTTCCAGCATTTCCGGACGCAGTCCTCGCTAAGACAGGCCAACAGCCTCTTCGTTTACCGGTGGGTTGGAACATCTCATGCATAAATTCCTCCACCGTTTGACGTAGTCCACAGCCGATTCATCTCTCCGTTGACGCAGAGAGGTTAGTTCGACTAGTGTGAACGGCCTTTCCGTCAGCTTGAACCTTTCAATGAACTTCCTTTGCATGTCCTCCCAGTTTGATACCGAGTTTGGCTTCAGCTTGGAGTACCATTCAAAGGCTGATCCGGTTAGGGTTGTGGCAAAATATCTGAGGAGGTAAGACTCCTCGAGTGCCAATTCCCCCATATGGGTCACATAGAGTGCCAGATGCTCTTTTGGGGACCCACGCCCATCGAACCTTGGGCACTTGGGGATCTTAGTGACCTCTCGCCGGCGCTTTTTGAATTGGTGGTGGACGGGGTATGGAACCCGGTATAAGTCCACCGTGGCCAGCCCATCGTCATGTTCAGCCAGCTTGGCATCGATCAGGCGCTCGATCATCATTTTCTGGGATACCGCCGCATAGTCTTGTGGCGGTTGATAGGCCTGAGATGTGATATGAATCTCATCCTCCGGTGCCATCCATTGTGGCAATTGTCGGGGAGGAGGCTGGTATACTGCTGGCCGCATCCGAGGTGCAGGAGGCCGTTCCATTTGCAAGGGCGGCTCTTCGGGAGCCTCTCGCCACCTGCAATTTTGTGCCGGTTGGGGTTGTAACAACCCAAAGTTCCTCAGCATCATTTTCAATTGCTGATTCTCCCTCCATAACTCGGCTAAGTCGAGATTCGGAGGTGTAGCTTCAGCTTCTTGGTTGTCTTGATGTGCCCCTTCCTCCACTTCTTCGTATTTGTGGAGGATCGGTACAAGGGTTGTCGCGGAGCATTTGCGGCTTGGAGAGTAGTCTGACTACGGGTATTGGTTGCCCCGAGCCGAACTGCAATTTGTGGAGCCTCGGCACCATCTTCACGCCGGCTTGTGCTTGAAGTGGCAAAGCAGGAGAAGATTCTCATTTTGCCCCCTGCCCCCTGTATCACATGTCTTTTTGGGGCTTTGCGGGAAGGCATGAGCCGGGTAGAGACCGACTCCTTTTCTGGTAGGGTCCGGGGGACCGTGGATTGATCATTAAGATGATATGACGCATAACAGCGTCGGAATAGTGGTGCAAATTGAACCTCTGGCCGAGTTGGAGTAGCCTTTGGTCGCGAAGTTTTAGTGGGCCGAGAGCTGGAGGAGCAGCCGGCTGCATAGTTAGGATGGATAACCTTAGGCAAAGGCCCCGAGGTGGGAACTTTCGCCTTAGGCACCCACATTTGCTTGACTTTTGGGGTAGAGGATTTATTCCCCTGCCCCCTGTTTATCTGACGGACGTCCGGTTGATCCTTTGTCCGAACCATGTTTGACTGACCCGGAGACTTGCCCCCAGTCGGATGAGTAGTATGTGAAGGTTGACTAGCGAACCGGCCAACCCTTGGTAGATATCGGGCCGCAGATTGCTTCTGCCCCCGAACCTTGTTATGGTCATTGGATTGATTCCAGGACCCAGGAGTGTCACCGACTTGGATCGGTAACTGATTGTCTTCTTGCTTTTTGCGGGCATAGGATTGATTCCCAACCCGTTGAATTCTTTTGGTGGACGAGACCGTTGATCGGTTGTCCTTCCAGAAATTTTGAGTTGAGGGTTGACCCCTCAGCTGGCGAGTAGTCCGGGCCATTGATTGGCTAAGACCGAGTTGGCGGGCGGAAGATTTCTTCTCCCCGTGCGGATGCGGTGATTTTATTGGAAGGCCGGGAAGCGCCCTCATCTTTCTTTTCCGACTCGCCGGTGGCAAAGCGGTTGGCCGGTGGCGGTATGGCGAGCCTAGGCTTTATCCGCCTCGGCTCGCCCGAGTATATATCGGGACGGCGCAGCGCCCTTCCAAGTAAACCCTCGTGGAGCCCATTACGAACGAGCGCCGCGAGGAGCATGAAGTAGGAGTCCTCCCGACCCGGAACCTTTGTGGTTTGGGTGGTTCAGAGCCTCCTCGGTGATCGAGACTTGATCGACGTAAATCGGTGCCAAGGCCGGCGCCGGTTCTTCTTCCTCGACGTCTTCGCATCTTCCATTCGAATTGCCGTGATAATCCGGCCGATGGGATTGATGTCGGCTGTATCCATGAGGGGGGTGACAAGCTCCACACCGAGGCAGTGTGGTGGTAGGAACACCTCCGGGCACGTTCCGAACATTGCGGGCATTGGGGAAACGCCGCATCCCGTTGGTACGTGCGTCAACGTACTCTCGGTCCCGTAAAACTCCTTTTCCAGACATCTTAGCTTCTCTCACCTGAAAAGGACGAGACAAACTTGTTAGATGTAGAGAGTTTAGTTTCATTTTAAAGGATGCACATTTCCTTGAATTGCTATGACGGAGAGATGAAGGGAAGGAGAGGTCCCACCGGGCGTGCCATTTGATGTAACCTCAAATTTCTTACAAAAGATTTATTCTCTTTGTTTTGGAAATTCATTTTTCTTTTGAATTTGAATTAGACCTTAGCATTGACTTATCAGGAAAATAGATGGTATTCCATAAAAGTACTAACTAGGGTCGAAATTTATGTTGAGGTTGTTAGGTTCTTTGAAATTTATTTTGACCTCTCCCCGTCGGATGGTGCGAAGATCCGACGTTAATTACATCGAGATAGCTCGAATACCCTTGATTAAGCGTCATAGCAATCCATTGGAACAGAAAATATACATCCACAAAAGTAAACATTCACACACATATGGACTTAGGAGAAAACAATCCCATGCAATTGATGGAATGCAAGCACTCAAATTTAGTTTAAATTTTGAATTTGATTGAGTTGGTTGAATTAAATTTTGGTTTGAGTTGAGTTGAATTTAGTTTGAGTTGGATTTAATTGGTTGAGTTGCTTTTAGTTTGGGTGAATTTTGTTGGAATTGAGTTATTAAATTTCAGTTTGCTTTTCGGTTGAAATTGATTTGAGTTGAATTTGTTTTGGGTGAATTAAATTGGTTGATTTGAATTGGTTGATTTGAATTTGATTGAATTGAATTTAGTTTGAATTTGAGACAGTTGTTTATTGATTTGAGTTTGGTTCAATTTGAATTTGTTGATTGATTTTAAGTTTGATTTGGGTTAAAGACAGTTTGTTTATGGGTTTAATTTGAGAAATTTTGAGTTATGTTGAATTTGGTTTAATTTGAGTTTGTTTCATTACAGTTGTTAGAATTCAGTTGAATTCTTGTTTGATTTGGGGGATGAATTTGACAGTTTCTGGATTTCTTGCCTTAGATGTGAGATTCAAATTTTAATTTTTTGATTTAAACAGGTTGGGGTTTTATGTTCAGTGAATTATCTTCAGATTCCACTGATTGACAGGTTCTGTTTGGTGCATGCATTTTTTTATTTAGATTACCAGTTCCAGGTTTTGGATTCCGGATTTGGCAGTCCTTCAAATTCTGCAATTCTCAAATTTTTTTCGATTCTGGGTTCTGCATTTCTCAGATTTGTAAGCTTCTTACAAACTCAAATTTCAGATCTTCTGATCTCAAAATTCCAATTGCAGATTTTTTCCTTAGTTCGGATCCTCTAGGAATTACATACTTTTCTGCGGTTTCTGCACCTCCCATCCTCAGATTTGGGGTTTCCAGATTTATTTTAAATCTCGGACCTCAGCCACGAAGTTCAGATTTCTAGACTTTTTGCAAACTTCTGATTTTTCGACTGCCTGCTCTCAAATCTCCAGATTTCCTTTATTCACAGATTTCAAGCTGCTGATTTCATAGGGCATTCAGATTTTAAGTCTTCTGGATTTTAATTGCAGATTCCAGTTTCCAAGCTCCAAACTTATGATTTTATATTCCTGCAGATTTCACAAACTCTGGATCTACAAGTTCAAAATTTTGATTTCCAACATATCCACGTCTGGAATTCCAGAATTGACTATCTTGCAGAATTTTACACCTTCAAATTCTCTGATTCATACCTTGGCCCTTCCTCCGTCCTCTGATTTTCACAAGCTTCTATGCTCCAGACTCCAGATTTTCTACACACGCTCAGATTTTAAGACCCCAGATTTCAGTTTTGCTGTATGTTTCGGATCTCAGAAATGTGAAGTTTCAGACCCTGAAACTCCAATTCTCAAATTTTTGTTGAAAGCTTCAGTTTTCAGACTGCAGATTTTAGTGTTCGGATCCCTCTGGAGATTTCAGATGTTTATGAATGGGTTAAGTTCAGATTTCAGAATTTTAATTGGATTTAGAGGTGATTTTAGATGCAGTTCTGATTTTCGGTTTGTGGTTTGACTGATTGACAGATTTTAGATTTAGTTCAGGTCTCTCCAGATTCTTATGATTTGAATTTATTCAAATGGATTTGATTTATGAAGTTAAATTTCTGTCTGCAAAACAGAGCCGGATTTGGCCAGAACTTAGACCGGATTCCAGGCTCAATTACAGACTTATTTTCTGCCCTCTTTTTTTTCTTTGAGTGCTTTGCATCACATTGGATCAATGAGATCATTGACTCCCTTCAATGACATAGATCAAAAGGTACAGCTTCCTGTGTGTTTGTCTTGGACGTTCATAGTCCAGAAAATACATCATTACAACTCTGATTGGTCTTCAAAACACTCCTGTCCGATCCTTGATGGAGACAGTCTCTGTCAATTTTTTTTGAATGGAATATACCTGGTCTTACACAGACTTATGGGCATTTCCCTTCACTTTTTCTTGAACTTCATCAATATATACTTGGCTTATTGGCATGTTGATCATGCACGGCCTCATATACCTTAATGAACATGGTATGACATTGGGGTCTTTCGACCTTTGTATGCCCACCTTAAAAATTAAGGGGAAGGTTTAGAACCGACCCACAAATTCTTTTAAGTTTAGCCGAGACCATGTGGCGGGTTTTTAGCCGGCCAGATGCTTGCCATCGGTTTGTTGAATTAATTAATGGATTTTTATTTAATTTCTGTTTGTTGTTTATTTTATTTTGATTTTTGAATTATGGGTCAAGAAGCGTGCTAAAAAGCCGGCTTATTGCTTTCCCATTTATTTTGATTCTTTTAAGTTATGCCGAGACCATGTGGCGGGTTTTTTAGCCGGCCAGATGCTTGCCATCGGTTTGTGAAATTAACTTAATAAATTTTTATTTAAATTTTCATTTGATTGTGCATTTTAAAAGAGAGATCTCTCTTTTCTTGTCCGCATGCTTCACATTTAATGGGCCCGGCCCATCTTCTCCCTTGCGCGCCCGCTGGCTGGTCCAGCGGGTGCCTCTTTTTTTTTTAAAATCTTTGTTTCTGGTGGGCCCCACATCCAGTTGACCCCGGGTCAACTCTCCTTCCCGCGGGCGCAGCGGCTTGGCCGCTGCTTCTCGCGCGTGCGCGGGAGACGGCCGCGCGTTGCCTGGCTTCTCTCTTTTTTTTTTTGCTTTTTTCTTTTTTTTCTTTTTTTTCTCCTGCGGGCCCCACATCTATTTTGACTCCGGGTCAAAATCGGGCTTGCGCTGCGCCTCCCTTCCTCCTCATACGCCAGCTGGACGGAAGTTGGCCGAAAAAAAAACCTGCCGGCCTCTCTTCTTCCCGACCACGCGACGGCGGCGGCGGACCTTGGCGGAAGCAGGGGAGGTCTTCGGCGATCTCTGCGGCTTCAGTGGGAGGTTCCGACGACCTCTGGAACTCCAAGAGGGAATTCCGGCGGCGACGGCAAGTTTTGGGGAGGATTCCGGCGACGACGGTGGCTTGCGGAAGGATTTCCGGCGGTGACGGAGACTTACGGAAAGGCTTCCGGCGACAGGTGCAGCTCCGGGAGGGTCCGACGGCTTCAGCAACCCCAGGGGACCTCGACGGCTTCCGCAAGGTTCCTCCTTGCTCTTCTCCTCTCGCGGTCTCTCGGGCGGGGTCTTCCTCTCCTTCGCGCTTTCTCTCCTCTCTCTGTTTGTCGATCCCTCCGGAGGTCCTTCCGCACGGGTCCTCTCTTCTCTCTTTTCTCGGACTCTCGGGGTCCTCTCGCACGGCCTTGGCCGATCGGGGTCTCTGGGCTTCTTATAGGCGTCGGGCTCTCCTCCTTCCATCAGGAGACCTGCCGCGAAGGGAGTTCCGGGTCCGAGACGGACTCAAAACAATCCCGAAGCATACGGGATCGATCCGCTTCGCTTCTGAGAAGGACTCCCTCCCTTTGGGATAGGCTCGGGGCCTATATACGCGGGATCCGTTTCCTCGGCTGGGAGACTTCCGTAATAGGGAGGCCGCCTGTGCTTTGAACTCGAAACAACCCCGTCATATACGGGATCGACCTACCCTTCTCTTCCCGTTGCGCAGACCATCATTAGTGTTGGTTTCGGAGTGGAATTCGACGGAGAGCTTGCTGCCTTTCTGTTCCGTCATTTTCTCTTCCTTTTTTTTTCTTACGGCGGGAACGTCCTTGTAACAGGCCTGTCTCAATAGCAGAGCGCAAATGGGCCGGTCTCTGGCTGAATCCGTGGATCACTAGCTTTGCTGGGCCATTCTCACCGGACCAACTCTTGGTCGTGACTACCCAATTTCTTTTTCCCCCCTTTTTTTCCTTTTCTTTTTCTTTCCTTCCAGCAGCCGTAAGACTGCCTTCTATAGACATCCTGTCGTATTCAATTCTTCTACAGCCTGTCCTATTGACCGAGGACTCATTCTTCTCAACACCCAGGTACGTGGCTGACCCTATTGAATAAGGCAATGGTGACCATCGTATATTGTTGCATCATAGGCCGTCCACATTTAAACGACTGTCTACATTTGATCATCCCAATCTTCTCTCTTTTTTTTCTTTTCTTCTCTCCTTTTTTTTTTTTTGAATATTTGAGGTGCCAACAGCACCCTAAATAGATGCTAGTAATGAGCTGAAAACTCAATCATGAGAGGACAAAGATGGTATCATGTAAGGATACCAAATGATAAGAACATCCTAATTGGTGATGATCTCAATGGTCATGTTAGGTCTCCCGGAAGTTGATTTGAAAGAGTCCACGGGGCTTTGCTTATGGGGAGTAAAATGAAGAGCACTGCAAGCTCTCCTTTTCTATTGTCAAGAGCCCTGCAAGCTCTCCTTCATATCCAAGAGCCGCGGCCAGCCTCCACAACCCGCCCTCGGCTCATTGTCAGCATGCCACGAACCCCCACCCCCCGATGGTCACACGGCGCAGCCCCAAGTGGCCCAAGCCCAGCGTGGCTGTGCACGCTCACACCTGGCGGCTCGTGCCTGGGCCAACCAGCTAAGTAACAAGCCTGTTGCCAGCTCAACTGGCCAACTAGCCAGTTTGACCCATTTTGGCCTGGTTCACACCGGTTCAACCCTCCAAGAGCTGATTCAGACCGGTTTGACCCCGGTTCAGGAGTTTTAAGCCCAATTCAAGGCCGGTTCAAGGTTCCCGACCCAGTTCACAACTTTTTGGGGCTGGTTCAGAACTTGTGGGCCTGGTTCAAAGACTTTGGGGCCCGGTTCGGTAGATTTTCAGCATAATTCAGTGATTTCAGCCCGGTTTGATGCGGTTCAACATGGTTTGGTCCAATTCGGCTTGATTCTAGTTCCGTTCAACACCCATTTGGTCATTTTAAGTCAATTCAGCTCAATTTGAATACTTTTCAACTTGGTTCACGCTCGGTGAGCCCATGTTGAACCCATTTTGGCACACGGCATCACCCTAGTGGTATATTCAGATCCACCGGCGTCCGTGGATACAGCACCTCCGTCTTTGTCCCGCATCAAAATGTCCTTAGAGAGTTTACTAGGTGGGATCCACCTATGAAGGAGTCGTGGTGTTGGAATGAGAAGTGCAAAGAGTAATGAAGAGTAAGAGAAAGTAATTTAAGAAATTATCCACTGTAGCACCGACGAGGACTTTGAACATTATAAATTTTCTACATGGTGAAACTTGATCTGTGTGACCACCAAGGAAAAATGGTTGTTCCCTCACAATTGAGCACCATTGTAAATTCTTATGGTATAAAAAGTAGATGAGCCTCAACTTCATCACAATGACAGCTGTAGTATACATGGGAATTTTGACATGTACTTTAAACAAATTAGTAATCTAGAAAATGTAGAAAGAAATGACAAATTGATATACCTTATTTACTCATACATTCCTCTCAAAATCAGGTTAGATATGGATCCATCATTCAAGTAACATTCTGCATATTCCAATACATAAAACTGCACTAGTTCAGCTACGACTATGACAAGTCAGCAAGCATGTTGGACATGTTTAAGCATGAAGTCCATAAAAGCTGTAGCAGCTGAAGACAGGAACGCAACCACCCAACTATTCACAATCAATCATCAGAATTTCAGTAGACCATAAATGCAAGCATCCAAAGAACAACTTTGAAGCACCAAATAGTAAACTTGTCTGTATAGAATTCGACACAAGAACTTGAAGAGAGATAAATGACATGAACATAAGAGATCAATGTAAAATAATATATAATATTCATCTTCCAGACTGATACCTGCATGTTTGAAGCAACAGTAGTAACATATCTAATTGGAGGTGCCTTGTCCTGATAGTGGAATCCCGTCTCACAAATAGCAGCAAGCTAATAGGAAACAATCAGTGATCATATTATCTTCTATATCATAATAGGAAAAAGCAACATAACATTGGATGATCTATAACATAATACATGATATATTCCAAGCTAACCGTACCTATGTATCTGTGTAAAGAACTTATTAGTGTCACCGACAATGTTGCTAACTGCATTGCAAAAATACTTGAAGATCCCGTAGAAGAAATTTTGTTGCATTCAGCAGAAAGAGCCTCTATTATCTCAGAATGAGAAAGATCTAAAAGAAGTGAAAATACCGATCAAGTAATTGCTCAGACAGCCTATTATAAAACAGTCCCAGTTTATTAGTACGATTTAGAACAACTTTCTCACTCTAGAAATACTAGGACAGCAAAGGAGGGTACTGGACTACGTCTCTTCCCTCTCTACTTCATTTCCAGTAAGTCCAGGACAGCAAAAGTGGTGTTGACCTTACCTATCCCCCCTCACTCTCTATGTATATAAAGTGGGTTGGAAAGCAAGGGTGATTACAGAACTCTCTCTATCTTTTATTTCTCCCTCTAGAATGGTCACTCTAGGTTACTCTTCACCATGTCTCTTTCTGTCTAGTTGAGCAGCGAATGGAAAGCCTCTTATCCACTTTCTCTCTCCTCTTATCTCTCTCTATCTGGGGAAAATCTTCGTTCTTTCTATACCTCTCTTTCTTCTTTCTCCCTTTAAACTAGCTAGGGAAACAGAAAATAGAACAGTAAAGACAAGTGGAATGAGGGGGGATATCCCGAAGAGAACTATGAAATCTGGAAGCTTGGGAATTTGAAAATCAGAACATCTGAAATTGCCATGACTGGAAATTCCCTTAAGTCTGAGAAATTTGAGAATTTGCCGCAAGTCAGAAAATCTGAAAACAAGAAAATCACAAGACCTGAAAACTCAAAAACCTCAGATGAAAAGGTCATAAACCTAAATGTTTCGAAACAAACTGAATTCCAAAAATTCTTGAAATCTGAAAATCTCAAAAGATCCATAAATCTGAAAGTCTGAGAGTTTGCAGAAATCAGAAAATTCTAAAATACAACCAAAATCTGAAAAATCAGAACCTCAGGAATTCCCAGAGAAAACTATGAAATCTGGAAGGTTAAAGATCAGAAAATCAGAACATCTGAAAGTGTCACGATCTGGGAATTCCCTGAAGTCTGAGAAATCTGAGAATTTGCTGCAAGTCAGAAAATCTAAAAACAAGAAAATTAGAATACCTGGAAACTTTAATGGGGTGTTTGGATGTACTTTTTTTGTCTCTTTCTTATCTTAAAACAAAAAAAAAGTGCTAGATACATGTAAAGATGTTTGGCCCTGAAAATCCGAATTTTGAAAAAGTTAAGATTTTGCTTCTAAGCCTCTTTAAAATATAAAAAAAGTTGGCAGCTGCTTTTTTCCCAAGATAACCACGGAGGGAGTACAACTGAATGCAACTGTCCCATAATTCCTTTCACGGATTGCTAAGAGTAAATATATTCTTTAAAATTATACTTCTATAACAAGAAATTCAATTATTTACTCAATAAACAAACAAATAATATACTTGATTTAATATTGAGGATAATCATGTATTTGTTGTATTGATACTTAGTAAAAATAAAATTTAAAATTTTGAAAAAGATTTATTATTTGATAAGAGAGAGTATGCTGTAAACACATAGGATATGTTACTAAAATTAATAGTGACATATAATATTAGTTACTTTAAGGCCTGTTTGATGATAGTATTAGACACCTATAACACTATCAATCTTAAATTGATATTTATATCAATCATTAAGAGGTGTTTGGCTAATAATATCAATTTTAAAACTTGCAGTATAAACAAAAAAACTTATGTAACACAATTACCCACTTGTATTAATTTTAATATCGATACTTTACCCTCTTAAAATATCGATATCAAAATTAATATGGTATCAAGTTTTATACTCTAACCAAACATGCCATTAGGCACTGTTTGGTTAGAGTATCAAAATAAATAGATACTAAATCAATTTTGATATTGATAGTTCTGATGACTGGAGTATCAATATCAAAAGTGATAGTATCAAATCTCTGTGTTTGGTGATACCATATTAATATCAAATTAGATATTAGGTGTTTCGTAAAACTATATCAATATCAAAATCAATATTAGATGTTTGATTGATTATAAAATCAAAACTAATATTATACTAATATCATTTTTAGTATTAGTATATTACAAAGAACAGATGTCACGTCGGTGTCCGCTATGAAGTGGTGAGTCCTAGATGACTAGTAGGGTTGTAAACAGATCCGGATACTAAGATAGTATCCGGATCCGATTTAGATTCAAATCCAATTAGCATACTCTATTAGATTTTTGGATTCAAATAATATCCAAATATTAGACGGAGCGGTTACAAAAATGGGTGATCTGCTCCATTTAAGATCCACTTTGAAGAAGACCATTGGATCTTACATTTAATGGTAAAAAAAAACAACCTACTCTTCACATCTTCTTGCCTGTTACCCAGTGCAGCACCACAGCCCCATTTCCGATTTCCCCTGTCCCAAGTTCTGTTCAGTGTCCAGGCCTCCCACCTTTCGCACATCTTAGCAGCATCACCTTGGCCGTGAGGTCGTGCCTCCTGCTCCTAGCGGAGTTCCATGTCCTCGGTTGATGCCTCGATGGTCGCCATAGCCAGTCTAGCTTCTCCTCTCCTCCTAGGTGCGGCAATGCAAGAAGCCCATCTTCTCTTCACATCCTCGGCGACACGGCGCAGCCCCTCCTGCTTTTGCCAACAGTGCGGCCCTAATGATGCTGTCTTCCTCCCCAGCTACCACACACCGCCTTCTTCCCCACATGTCCGACATCATTTCTCTCTCTCTCTCTCTCTGAGTCGTCACCCCGTCCACCTATACGCTGCTTATAGCATTGCCACCTCTGCCCGCACACCAGGATGCCTCTGCATCCCCAGCACCAAAGCCATCCAGCTGCCTTGCTAAGAACTTGGCCAGCCCTAAGTGACTACCCTTGCGGTGTCGCCTCCTGCACTAACATCCACGGAGAGAAGATGCTGCATCCGCGAGCTCGAATCTGCAGAGCTAGTGCTTAAGCCTTCAAGGGCTTTCCACCAAGAATATCGTTTTTAATAAACTCCAGACTCCAGAGCTGTATTGATTTTTGACACACATTTTTACTAGTAATTTTAACAGTAGTAGTGTTAACGCAAACACTTTCTCATGTATCAATATCAATTTTAAAATTGATACTAACACAGGAACTTGATATTGTTACCAAACAAGGCATTAAATTTTAAGGACATGTCAGTTTCCAAAAATTATAACATAGGATCAAGTAAATATTTAAAATAATATATTACCAAACATGTCTGCTTAAAATTTAAAAATCATGTCATTTTTCCAAACAGATCAAATAGTTATGCATTTAATTTTAAAATTTATGCTAACATGAAATATTATATAATTTTTAAAAATAAAATCATAAAAATTAAAAAAATCATGTCCAAACACCCTATAAAACCTCAGAAATCTAGACACTCTGAAAACTTCATAAACCTTCGTTTCAGAAAAACAAAAATAAAGCTGAATTAAAAATCCTTGAAATCTGAAAATCTCAAAGATCCATAAATCTGAAAATATAAATGTTAGAGAATATGCAAAAATCAAAAAAAATTCTGGAATTCAACAAAAATCTGAAAACTTGGAAAAATCCAGGGATTCAGGAAACATGGAAACTTTGAAGATTCCAAGTCTCCAAATTTGAAAGTCCAAAAGGGGACCAGAAATCAGAAATCCTAGGCTCTGAAAATACTGAAACCTTGGAATTCTGAGAAGGTCCAAGACCTGGAAGTTCATAAAACCGGTAAACAGGGAATCCCCGAGAAGTCAGAAAACTGAAAAGTTAAAAAAATAATCAGAGAATTCAATAATCTGATACTCAAGAAACCATAAAAATTCTTAAACTCAGCAAAAACCTGAAGATCCAAAAAAAATCAGAAAAAACTAAAAATCTGAAAATGCCAAGCTTAGCCAATTGGGATCTGAAATTGTCGAGACATTAGCAAGATTCGGAATCCGGAAACTCTGAAGTCCAGTGAAATCTAAAACAATCAGAAAATCTGAAAACTGTCAGCCATTCGGAAAGTCAGAAAAATGCCAAGACCTAGAAAAATCAGGAAATCTGAAATCTAACGAATCAGAGAATCCGAAATATGACCAATCAGGGAATCTGAAATCCACAGATCTGAGAAGCTGATGACTAAAAGGAAGCCCAGAAATATGAAAATCTCTGCAAATCAGAGTATCTGAAAATTCTGAGGGTTCAAAAGATTGAGAATCCGATCATTCAAAAGATAAATTCAGAGCCTGAGGGTCTGTTTGGTACCATAAAATTTTGGGGATAAACCTGGGTTATCCTCTAAATTTTGGGGATAACCCAGATTTATCCCCAAGTTATCCTCATTCCAAACAGCACCTGAAAGTTCAAACCCCAAACCTCAAATCTCAAAATTGGAATTAAATAAAAATCAAATCTGAAAGTCAAATAAAAGATCTCAAACCGAAAAATGCTCGGATCTGGAACTTAAACAAAGAAATTCCAAATCCCATAACTCCAAATCCTAAATCCAGAAAACCTTCCAAATCAAAACTGACATCTGAAACTAAAATCTTAAACCCTGGAATTACAAACTAGAAATTGGAGCCGAAAACACTAACCACAAATTCAAAATTTTAAATCCAAACTCCTAAAAACTAAAAACATCAGACCTTAAGATCCAAAAATCTTAAACACATACCCCCCTAAAATTTACACTCCAAAACACCAAGTCCATAAGACAATAAGCCATCAGGAAACCAAAATCAATGCCATCGAGAATGGAAGAAAATATAAACTCTCAAGCTCAAATCTAAAACATCAATTCTATAAATATCAAAACTGAAACCACAACAAAACAAAAGAAGCAAAATCTGCAAAATCCCAAAATTCAAGAAAAAAATCTGCAACCTTGAGAAGGTGAATCTGGAAAGTTGAAACCATAAAAACCAAAGTGGGAGCTGACAATTCACACTGCAGAACTTAAATTTCAAAAAATAAAAATAAAAATAAAAATCAGATCTGAAGCCTGACAAAAAAGATCTCAGATTTCCAAAAATCTGAAATTCTGATCTAAAAAGCAAACCTAAAACCTGAATCCGAAACAGAAACTAAAATTAAAAACATCAAACCCAAACTCATGAAATCCAAACTCTAAAAAATAGAATCCTAATTCAAAAGGACACAAACTTAAAAACAAAACTAAGGTTCGAGCCAAAGCTTCAAACCTTCAAATGCAAAAAGCCAAAAAAAAAATCAAAAACCAAATCTGAAACCTAAACTAGGGGTGTAATGGGCCTGACACAGCCCAGCCCAAAGCCAACCCACTTGAGGCCTAATCAAAAATATACGAAGTTGGTAGGCCTGCCAGCCCGTATTACATTGTTGGCCCAACTCGGCATGATCTGTAAAAATTGTTAAGTTAGCCTGGCTTGGCCGAATTTTTTATCTCATGAATATGTTATCATTAAATTCAATAAACTTAATTATTTAAGATAACACTATAAAATTAATAATAAATTAGTTAAAATATATTTCTAATAAGTATAAATGATATTTTTAATTATGTCAAAATAGTAAAGGCTTGTTTGGCCCATATTTCAGCCCACTTTGGCCTGATTGACGGCGCATTTAAGACCTACAAGCCAAAACTTTTTGACCCATATATTGGCCTGCAGTCAGCCAGGCCCACAAGCCAGTGGGCCAGGCAGGCCCATTACCAGCCCTAACTTAAACCCAAAAAATCTCAAATCCTAAAATCACCAACTTTGGAATGCAGGTCTGAAAATTCAAATTCCAAAAGTCCCAAAATTGGGAATTACAATTTAAACACCAAACTCAAATCCATATCCCAAAACAACAAACTCCTAATTCAAAAGACAATAAGTCGGAATAAACCAAAACTAAGCCCATCTAAAAATGGAAACTAAAAATAAATCCCCTAGTCCAAAATCTAAACCCAAAACATCAAAATCCAAAATCTGAAACTCACTAAATCTCAAACTCAAATTGAAATCCCCAAAAAACACACCTAATATAAAAGACAAGTCAAGTAGATTAAAAATGAACACTTCAAATCGGAAAGGCATTAAGCCCAAACATAAAAAAACCAAATCTAAAACAAACCCCAAATCCAAAAAAAGAGACGCTGAGTCTTAACAAAAGAAAACATAAACTTAAGTTTGCACTTCATTAAGTCTATGGGGCTATATCTCTCATGTATTTATTTTACGAATGTATGTATTCTAGGAGTGATTTGTTATGATAGTTAATAAAGGATATTTGAGTAGTTACTAGATATAATTAACACCAAAATATTAGAAGTTCGGTGAGGAGAGGTCAAATTTTTAAAAGAACTCAAAGAACTGCAAGCAAATAAAGAAACACGGTTCAGATGTCTAAGACTCTTTAAGTGATAGAGTAATCTCTATGTAAACACTTAGAAGATAGGCTAAACCACATTGTGAGTTCCTATATACATATCGTACCAAATTAACTAATATTCATAAGAAATATCATCTACTTTTGTAGTTTTTAAAGCTAAACAAAAACAAAAAAAATCTGAAAAAAACATGACTTTTTAATTCTTTAAAAATTGCAGTTACAACTGTACCAAAACTTGATATAAAATATACTATAAAAATTAAATTTTCAAAAGTTATAGAAGCATTTAAGAGGATGTAAACAAGCAAGGTATGTGGCCCTGTTAGTATCTAAGTATGAAAATATTTAAAAGATTTAAGGGTGGAATGGTTAACTTGACTTTTAACAAAATCTTAATCTCAAATGAAAGATCAAATGATTAGAAAAATAGCATCATCATACCAACTTTTAAGAGAAAAAGATATACTAGATTGCTCAAATTACAAAGGAATCAAACTCATTAATCCTTTTATGAAGTTGTGAGAGTTATGAAGCAACGATTACAAGATTGTACAAATATTTCAACCAACTAATTTATATTCATGTGTGGTCATTCTACAATAAAAGCTGTTTCTTATAAAAACCTGATGGAGACATTAAGATATAAAAAAAGGTTTATTTATAGTGTTTATTGATTTGGAAAGAACTAGTGATAGAGTTTTGAGAGATATTTTAAGGTGTATGTTGGAGTAAAAGATGGTGCACATTATGCATATATAAGTGACAAAAGATGTGCATGACGAAACAAACATTACTGCTGTATATTTGGAAGAGAAACAAAAAATTCGTTTATTTTAATTAACTTACATCAAGGATTTGTAATAAGTCCTTATTGTTTGAATTAATTATACAGGAAACAACAAAAAATATCAAAGATGTTATACAATGGTGTATGATATTTGCATTTAACATTATATTGATATAAGAGACACAAGGAGTTAATTGAAAGCTAGAATCTTGTAGAAACACTATAGTCTAAGGGCTCCAAGAGAAGTGGAGCTAAGGTACAATATATGCATTGGAAATTTGATGAAAACCAAAAGGAAGAAGATAGTAGAGAGTTTAGATAAATTAATATTATATTAAAATACTCAATTTAAATATTTTGGTCTAATTATTTAAAAATATAGAGAATGTGATGAGAATATTAACCATAGGATTAAAGAAAGATGAATAAAGTGATGACAGGTTATATAAATTCTATGTTATCTTAAAATTCTATAAAATTTAAAAAAAAACTTCATCATCTACCTATAGACCAGCAATATTGTATGTAGTAAATGTTGAACAATAAAAAAACATTCTACCAAAACAAGTGTTATTAAAATGAGAACGTTAAGATAGAAACGTGGATGTACCATATCATATAGAATATATGATAAATATAATGAAAAAAATGTGGAAGCTGCACCACTTGAAGACAAAGTGAAAGAAGCATGATTGAGATCGTTTGCACATATTAAATGTAGATCTAAGGAAGCACCGGTTAGAAAATTATAAAATATCAAAATAATAGAAAAATTGATGTGGTAAATCTAAGTTGATCTAGAAAAGTATAATGCAATATGATTTTGATGACTTAAAATATCTTTGAAGAAATAACATAAAATCAACATGAGTGGAGAGAAAAGAATCTATATGCCAAGCCCAAATAATTTGGGAACCAGCCTCTAATAGCATAACTTTCTCCATTTCTCAGTTGGTTGTCCTAACTTAATAGTTGGCTTCCCAGCATAATTGTTCCTCACTTACTTTAAGCCATTAGTGGTTCTGAATTCCAGCATTTTCCATTAGCTAGAGCCACTGTGCAAGAATTGGACATCAACACAAGCCCAGACCGTTCTTCTTGACCTCAGAGAATAAGATTCTAGAAGTAACTAATGAAAATTTCTATGCAAAATAATAGCTAGGTGATGCAATTCTTATGAACCATTATGCGATTTCTAAAATCATATACATTCAAGAGCTATTTGCAGAAATTGTTCAGCAGACAACTCTGGGATATAAAAATGCAATAATGGTCATCAGGAGAGTAAAAGAAACTGAACTTAACCTGAATTTCAACAAAATATATCTTAACAATTTGTTAATAACAGCAGTAAAATTGGGTACAGAAGTTCAATACCTCATCAAAAATCCATTTCTCAACTCCAGAATTTTGTAAGAGGATTATATATTTGAATAGCAATCCAATAATATCTTCCATATGCTCTGTTATACATTTTGGATAAGCTCAAAAATCAGAAAGAAAAAGGGGTAACTAAGACAGAAGCTAGGTGTGTGCATGGATCATTTTGGTCTAGTTTTTCCTTTTTTTTTAAACCTAATCAAACTGAATTGGGCTCTCAAACTGAACATATTAGTTCAATTCGTTTGGTTTGGTTTTAGACTAAAAATTAATTAATATTTAAAATAATTAATTATTACCTATACATACTCACTTTTAATTATAGAATATTAATTAAATGTTATTTTACAATAAAATTATATTATTATTATTTTTATTAACAATTCAACTCAACTTGAGCCTCAATCCTAAATTATTTAAGGTCAGCCATATATATTCTCTTTCTTCACTCACGTCGATTTTGTGTTACTACTTCATAGATATTTAAATTATTTAAATCCTATTGAATTACCAATCAAGTTAACTTAGGTCTATCATGTCTCATTTTTTAAAATATTTTTAACTATTTTAACTGGAGCTTCATGAGGCCTATGCTTAACATGTCCAAATCATCTTAATCTCCCCTCTTTCAATTTATCTAAAATTGTCGTTGCCCATACATTTTCTCTAATATATTCATTCCTTACTCTATCTAATATGGTATAACCATTCGTCCATTTTAGCATTCTTATTTCAACAATCCTTACTTTTAAAGCATGCTTTTTTTTGTTTTTTTGGTTCAACATTCATTATCATATAACATTGCTGATCTTATAAATGTATGATTAAAAAAATCAACTTTAGTGGAATCTTACGATCATATAAAACTCATGTAATCAATCTCTACTTCATCTAACATATTTGAGTAACATCTTTGTAACATTCTCCACCTTTAAATAAATGATCTAAGATATTTGAACCGATTTCTTTGAAATAATATTACTACATGCAAATTAACATTCACATTCTTTTTAATTGTTATCAAACTTACAATGCATATATTCTGTTTTGGTTCTACTTATCTTAAAACCCTTGATCTCTAAAGTTTTTCTAACTTCATATTCACTCATTCTTGTGTCTCATCTATCGATATAATATCGTCTGCAAATATCATGCACCAAGATATATCTTGTATAGTATTCATTAATTTATCCATAACTAATGCACAAAGGTAAGAAATTATTACGGACCTATGATGTAAGTCAATTAAAATAGAAAAATCTCTTGTTTTATCTCCAATTGCACATACCCTAGTGGTTACTTCAAAATACATATTTTCATAGAAGGCCGGGTCGCCCAAGGGTCGCCTGATCCGGTTAGTTTCCAGGCCAACTGGCCCAACCCCGACTTGATCGGGCCGACTCCGCGGAGGCCCAATGTGGATCCGTGAATACTTTGTGCCCATTTATTACTAGTATAACAATATTTTACTATCACCTATACTATTACACATAGTTAAAATTTGTGATTTTAAATATATGATACATAATTAAAATTTATAAATTTATTTATTAACTATTTTTATTCTCTCACTTGAGATTAACTCTTTCCCAACATATACTAATACAACATAATTACAAAAAAATCATATTTACTTAGATTCACAGATAAACACTCATATTTAATAATAACATAAAAATATAATTATACTTATGTATATATATTTATATATACGTAAATATATAGTATATAAATATATTTCTTTCTATTTTATTCTTTTTTTCATGTAATTTTTATACTCTTTATATTTTTTGAAAAAATAAATAAATTTGATCACGTTTGACACGGTCTCACTAAGTCGGTTTTGAAGCCAACTGACCCCGGGCCCATCCCCCAACCTAGCCTTTCCTACATATTTTATTACTAGTATTTATACCAAATGGGCATCATCTTTCGCCCCAACACTCACCATAAAATCTCTCATGGAACTCTATCATAGGTTTTTTTCAAATCAATAAACACCATATATAAATCTTTATTCATATTTCAATATCTCTCTATCAAACTTCTAATAAAAAATAGCTTCAATTGTAGAACTACTAGGCATAAATATAAATTGGTTAGCCGAAATATTTGTACAATTTCATAATTGCCACTTAATAACTATTTTCCATAAATTCATAATACGTTCATGATTTTAATACTTCTATAACTTGCACAATCATGTATAACCCCTTTTTTCTTAAAAAAATGTACGACGAGGCTTATTCTTTATTCATTCCGTATTTTTTAGATATTAAGATTTTGTTAAAAAGTCAAGTTAACTCTTCCACCAATATATCATCTAAACATGTCCATACTTCAATAGGAATGTCACATGAACCATATGTTTTACTTGTTTCTATCATCTACGATATTTTTTAACTCCTAAAAATTTAATTCTTTTAATATAATTTAAATTAATTTTTTACATTACCTATGACTTCTGTGTTTCTAACAAATTTGTCACTCAAAAAATATCAAAATCATTTTTCTTTCTTTAATATCATCATCTTTGATCATACATTTTCTTCTTTATCCTTGATACATCTAACTTGGTTGAAATCTTGAAACTTTCTCTCTCACCCTTGCAAAACTATTTATATTTTTTTCGCCTTCTTTAGTTTCCAAGTTTTTCATACATCTATTTAAAAACCTCACCTCTTGTTGGTCTAATATTCTTTTTTGGTTCCCTTTTCGCTATCTTGTATTATTTATACATTTTGTTGTTATCACATTTAGGCTATCTTTTATACCAATATCCTTTACTTTTAATCGCCTTTTGTATTTTTCACATTCCACCACCACGCCTCTTTTTTGGTGGGCCACGTCCATTAAGCTATCTAAGTACATTTTTAACGATCTCTCTAATATTTAAAGTCATGTTTGTTAATATAGCATTAATGTCTACATCTGACTTTCAATCACATCTTAAGAAGTTCATTATTAAATGTTATTTGTTTCATGCTTTTTAATTCCCATCATTTATTCTAAGAAAAATATTTTTTTTAAATATGCTTGTTAAACTTTCATTCGGAATAACTTTACTACTCTTACAAATAGCACAATTAGACTTCTCGGTGAGAATGAAGTCGATTTGTCTTTTATTTTGCCAACTTAAAAATGTAATTAAATGAAGTTCTCTTTCAATAATAAAATGGGTATTTGTTAGTATAAACATCATAAGTCATAGTAAAATCAAAAATACTTTTTCCTTCATTTAAATTTTCATATCCAAAACCTCTATGAATATTCTCGTATGCAATTTGTTTCCAACACATCCATTGACATCTCCTCTTATAAATATATTTTCTATAATCATTTTTACCCTAATTACCTATCTCTTACTCTTTTCATTAAAATTATTCCATCATTTAATGTTTTATCAACAATGATATCGACTTCATTTTTATTTCTTTTTCGATACACCATATTTTATACAAATTTAAATGTCCTCACCCTTACTATATTTTTTGCTTCACCCAACCTGTGGTGTAATGCATCAAAAAGTGAGTACACAAAAATGTTTATTTTATTTGAATCCATATCATGAAAAGTGACAATAGTTTTATGCTGATGTTCACCTACTGTAACTCTCCTTTCTCATTTGAGCTTGGAACCAGCACGCCAAAGTTATTATTTTTATCAACAACATAAGAATAATCAGATTATATTTCGATTGAATCAGTTTAGCTTGGTTTGATCCGGTTGAACTCAACTAATGTTTCAAACCAAACCAAAATATACCAAACCAATCAATTTTGTTTGGTTTGGTAGTTTGAACCATTTAGTGCACACCCCCAATAAAAGCTCTATAAGACAAAATAACCATATGTAGAGAATGAAATAAAGCATTACAAGAGAAACTAACCATGGCCAGCATTGGTCAACTCGATAACCATGGAAAAAAAAGAGAAATCATGACTCCAATCCCCTTCTCCAGCCGTCAAACTCAAAGCCCACCCTGAAATTAAATGTGTCAAAAAACTATAGAAAACAGAAAAACAAGAACAGATGTTCGACCACAAGTTAACAAACAAAAAAATAACATTTTTCACATGTGTAATATACTAAAAGATGCCAACCAAAGTAAAATGGAGATTGGTGATGATCTCAACGGGACTGCTCAAATTAAGGGTAACAATATGAATTATCCTATAGCAATGATGTAATCTCATTTTTAAAAGAAATAAAAATTTAAATTCCTTTTTGAAAAAGAATTACATTTTGTCTAGTTTTAATAACTATAAAGATAGATACTATTACACATGAGTATTAGCTAATTTGATGCAGAACGTGCATAGTTCGCATAATCATTTGATCCGGATCGAAACGACTGATTATTGGATCAAATCTGCACCAGCCAATCCAATTTCTCCCTTGAATAACCAATATGGGGCAGACTCCTTGAAGAATCAGTTGGGATTAACCAATCCTACAAGATTGGATCGGGAATTGGCCTCCAAGAATGCGAAAAGATCAAAATCAAGCCTGATTCCGACCCATGAGAGGAAATCGGGTGATCCCATCTCCGTCCCCCGATCTTGCCCTCCCCACCTGATCTAAAGCACCCCCCCTCCGGTGAGGAGCACCTCCCCCCCCTCCCGGGTCTCCTCCTTCTCCTTTCTCTCTCTCTCTCTCAATGATCCTCTACATCCCCCTGGCCCTTGTCCCCCTTCATAGGGGAATGTCTGCCAAAGTCACCTCAAGGGGTGATCCAGTTCCTCCCCCACCCCACCCCTGGCTTGGTCCCTTCAGGCAAATATGAAACTGGATCCTTGTCCGATTGTCCCCCATGTTTGGAAATCCACTATATATTTAACATTAGTTCTTTTTTTGTCTTTTATGTGTGGGAAAATGTCAAACGAAGAGCACAATACCTTAGCACATCATGATGTTGGATGGAAACATAGACACATGCTAGATGTCAACAAGAAGAGAGTAAATATAAATAGTGTAAGAAAGAAATGAATTGAGGTGTTTATCGTCTCAAACAATACATAGGTGGGAATAGTAGGAATGTGAAGAAATATGACAAGATACTGACAAAGCACAGAGAAGAAATGAAGAGATATTTAATCAAGAGAGCATCATATAAGGAGATATGCAGTGAGCAGAGAGCCAATATGCACGATGAGTTGCTTGGACGAAGAGACAAATTTCATGTCCGAAAGTCGTGAAACGGATAAAGGAAAAGCTCAAGCTAAAGTTGATGCATCAAGTTCAAAAAATGAAGAAGAGACATAAATCAAGAGAACAATGTATGCTAGTAATCCTCAAGCCCGTAAAGATAAGAGAAGATAGGGGTAAGAGGATCTACTGCCAAACGTTCAGATATGGAAGACACTAGCCTAACACACCAATCAAGCCAAAATAGTGAGATCCCTTGATCACAGTCAATTCGGCCGACGAATACCACTATTAGGTAGAATGACAGAAGTCAAAGAACGATAAAGCAAACTTTAAAAGAAGTTAAAATTGTGACGAGGGTTACAAAAAAGACAATCAAGCACACTTGTAAATAATTTTTACAATGACGTATATCAAAACTTAACTTTTATTAAATGGACCTCAGTGTTTTCAAGGTGCTCGCCGCAAAGGCACCATTTTACGAATGACTAGGCTGAGTGCCTACCTCGGCCACTGTAATGCGTATGCCTATCTCCTCATCAGACTAGCCGGTCCAGCCATTGGGACAAAACCACTTAGCCGGTTGTGTTTACTCAAAACCCTCCCCCCTTAATTCAAACTGAATTGGGCCTAATTTCTTTGTTTTATTTGGTGTATTTGGTTTATTTGTCCATTAATTGTATTTTTTGCTTGAAAAATTCATTTTAGGTGTTTTAATTATCTTAAAATTATGTTTTGAGTTGTTTTGAGTTTGAAATTTTTGTTGTTGACTGTTTGACCAGAATTATGGTATTTTTTAAATTATTTAATTATTATATTTTTTCTCCTATTTTTTAATTATTTTTTATTTTAGTTTTTTCTTACATTTCTTTTAAGTCTATGGGACTCCTTGGAAGCTCCCAATCACATCAACAATACACAAATCTCGAAATTCCCATGAATAAGATGATTTTGAATATAAAGTGCATATATGAAAGGCATGAAAAGCCATAATCTCAATGGATGGATTCAGGACAGGATCCCATTGACCTATGATGGGTATTGGGGATTCGTTCCTGTGTGATTAGCCTTATTAGCTAGGTATCAAGGATCGCGGGATCGGAATCGGTCCCGGGATCGGTGGGGTCCAATCCAATCTGGATCGGTCCGATCCCGGGCGATCCACCGGAAGTCAGAATCGGTCTAGATCAGTTTTTTTTTCTCTTTCAAAAAAATTCTAAAAAATGTCAAAAATTCAGAAAAATCCATAAAATCCAAAAAAAATGAGAAAAATTGTAGGAAAGAAGAACATAGTCAAATTTCCAATCTTGAACTTTTTCACGCAACTTTAACATTGATTTTATGGCATAAATCAACACAAGTGGTTATAAAATACAAATTGTATCATACAATCACACAAATATAAAGTGTACTTAAAATTCATATTACAATCCATTAAATAAAAGAGAAAAATACAACTGATATCACAAACATCTCATGTCATCACCACCAACAATGAAAATATCTTGGATCCCAATCCTGCTCATCCTGATTTTCTTCAATTCTCCATTGACTTTGATCCGTCATAATTGGCTCATACCTATAAGAAAATAAAAATGGGTCATCTGGCTAAAATCATAAACTCCATCCTCAATCAGAGCTGGAGGAGATGATGGATAGCAAGGCTCAACGTTTGAAGCAGGATCTGGATAGGAAGATGCGAACTCATCAAATACATTCATCTTTGTCCAACGTCCGTTGCTCCTTCCACTCGAACATGAATGACTTTGTTACTCAAATCATCTGCACCTGCTCCACTCATGCATGCACTACTAGTAGAGCCGAGTTGTTTTTTAAAGTACCACAGTTTTTTTTTTAAAGTAGCACACTAAAAGTTTTAACGGAAAATCTAACACACTTCGGTCAAAATCGAGTTTTGAAAACTCGACTTTCGTCCTTAATAAGAATCCCCCGTGATCCGGCTGATTAAACAGTGTTTATTAAAAATTGAATTTTAATATAACGACTTTGAAAGTCGAGTTTTGAACGCATATTCCGCTGAAAGTTGAGTTTTCCAAACTCGATTTTCAAACGGGGCAAAAAAAAAACCAAAAATGCATCGCACAGTAACACATTTAATGCGTGTACAGTAACAGGTTAACATTTTTTATCTTCCACCTAACAAAATTCGATATTCGGATTAAAATTTGTCCGATCCACTCGGACCAATGAATTTGAAACATTTGAAACTATAAGATTGAACTTTTAAATTTTTGAAAAAAGTAAGCTTTAACAATGGACGGTCCAGGATGCTCCGATTTAATAATTTAAAATTTATCGAAATCGGGATATTTAAAAGCCTAATCTTAAGTATTTCGACCTTTCAAAATTATTGGACGGAACAGATCGTTCAAATTCAAACCAGATAAATCACAATTTAAGAATATTGGTAAATTTCAATTAATTTAAAATAAAATTAGTGTGCGCAAGCGGACAGCATTAAATGCGCTATTTTTTTAAAAATATAAATTCAATTTTACATATATTTTTAAATTGTGATTTATCGGGTTTGAATTTGAACGATCCGTTCCGTCCAATAATTTTAAAAGGTCGAAATACTTATGATTAGGCTTTTAAATATCCCGATTTCGATGAATTTTAAATTATTAAATCGGAGCATCCTGGACCGTCCATTTTAAAACATACTTTTTTGAAAAATTTAAAAGTTCAATCTTATAGTTTCAAATGTTTCGAATTCATTGGTCCGAGTGGATCGGACAAATTTTAATCCGAATATCGAATTTTGTTAGGTGGAAGATAAAAAATGTTAACCTGTTACTGTCAATGATTGCAGAATCAGTCGATCCGGATCGGGATCGACCGATTCATGGATCGGATCGGTACCTACCGATCCGATTCCAGTCGGAATTAGCGATCCAGCCGGGAGTCCCGGCTGGATCGGTCGGATCGGTCGATCCCGGACCGATCCACCCGGATCGATCCCAAAATCGGTCGATACGGACCAATTCGCCGGAAAACCGGAAGACCCGGAATCGAACCGATTCCGGGATCGATCCGGACCTGTTTTAAGGCCCGATCACCCCCTATTTGGGGTCGATCCGGACCGATTCTCCCCCCAGCGCCCTCCTTCTGCTTCCTCTCCTTCCCCCCAAACCTCCTTGGAGATCTAGGGCTTACCTTGCCGGCGATTCAGCCTTCCCAAGGGCCGATCTAGCCTTCCTAACCGGCCGATCCACCCCACACAAGGTTTGTAACGGGGGGGGGGACCTTCGATCCCCTCTTCCCCCCCCCCCCCCGGCCCTGGCCGGCTGCAGGTTTGGGATCCCCCATTGGGGGGTTATTTCTCCCCCAATGGGGGTGGAATTGCACCCCGGAAGGGTCTAATCACCCCTTCGGGGGTGTTGAACGATCACCCCGAAGGGGGTGATTTCAACAGCCCCCCCTGGGGGGCCGGTATGAAATCCCCCCATCGGGGGTATTATTTCACCCCCCAACGGGGGTGGAATTGCACCCCCGAAGGGGTGCTAATCACCCCTTCGGGGGTGTTGAACAATGGGGTGGCTGTGACGGTCCCCCACCCGGGGGGCTGGTATGAAATCCCCCCATCGGGGGATTATTTCACCCCCCAATAAGGGTGGAATTGCACCCCCGAAGGGGTGCTAATCACCCCTTCGGGGTGTTGAACGGTCACCCCGGAGGGGTGGTTTTGACAATCCCCACAGGTGGGGGGGGTCGGTATGAAATCCCCCCATCGGGGGGATTATTTCACCCCCCCCCAACGGGGTGGAATTGCACCCCCGAAGGGGTGCTAATCACCCCTTCGGGGTGTTGAACGATCACCCCCGGAGGGGTGACTATTTCGACGCCCCCCCCCAGGTGGGGGTCGGTACGAAATCCCCCTATTGGGGGGGATTATTTCACCCCCCAATGGGGGTGGATTTAATTGGCCTAATATTGTGTATGGTTTTATGTGTTGTAGATAAGATGTCGGGCGAGGAGCATGGCACCGGTCCCGCGGAATTTCGTGACATTGGATGGCAACATGGCCATCTCCTTGATTCAGAGAAGAAGAGAGTTAGATGCAAGTGGTGCCAAAAAGAGATGAATGGAGGTGTGTATCGGCTCAAGTAACATATAGCCGAGACAGGTGGCAATGTAAAGAAGTGTGATAAAGTACCGGCTGAGCTGAGGGAGGAGATGAGGGGTTATATAACTGGAAGGGCATCACAGAGGGAGGTGAGAATTGGTCAGAGACAAGAGCTACATGACGAGTTGCTAGGTCGGAGAGACGCCGATCTTATGGCCGGAAAGAGCAGGAAAGGGAAAGGGCCAGCACATGAAAGGGTCCAAGTTGATTCTTCATCTTCATCAGATGAGGAAGAGGCTCAGGTTAGGAGAGCCGTACATGAGAGTAGGGCTTAGGCCCATGAGAATGAGGAACGAAGACGAGGAGCAGGAGGTTCGGCTGCCAGACGATCTGATGTGTGGGAGGGCACACGCTTTGTTCGAGAGCCTGAAATCCGGAGGACACATTCTGTTCGACCGATGCCGACAGGAGACACTGCCATGTATAGGGAGAGTGGCAGAGGTCAGAAGGGTATAAAACAAGCATTTAAAGGGGTGAAGGCATCGACTGGGGCAGCAAAGAAAGCCCTAAAGCATATGGTCAAGTTCTTTCTACATGCAGGTAAAGATTTGTTGAAGTTGTGATTAACATTTGCTTGTTGATATGAATTTCTTGTTACGTTAGTTATTATAAACAACCCTCTCTTCTCCCTTATCTTGTTTTTGAATTTGTAGGTGTCCCGGTACATGCAGCCACGAGTCCATATTTCCAGACTATGGTTGATGCGATTAGTGAGGCTGGGCCGGGGTTGAAAGCCCCTACATCAAAGTATATATATGAAACAGGCTTAGATGAGGAGGTCGATGAGTTGACCTCATGGATAGATGGATTCAAAACCATCTGGAAGGAGAGGGGGTGCACTGTAATGTGCAATGGGTGGACCGGAATCACAAGGAGGTCACTTATAAACTTCCTTGTGTATTGTTTCCGAGGGTACCGTATTTCGAAGTCGGTTGATGCATCGTGTCGGTGAAAAATGCAGATTACCTATTTGGCTTGATGAACACCGTGGTGGATGAGATAGGAGAGGCCAACATTGTGCAGCTTTGTCGCGTACAATGAGGCCACATATAAGGCCGCAGGAAAGAAGCTCGTGGAGGCTCGACCTCACCTATTTTGGGTGCCCCGCGCGGCACATTCTATTGATCCGATGTTAGAAGATATTGGTAGGGATGCTTAATGTCAAGTCCTCGGTCAACCAAGGACAACCGATCACCTCATTTATCTACGGCCATCCACGACTTTTACATATCATGAGGCAGCACACCGATGGTCATGATTTGATCAGACCGGGTCCCACAAGATTTGTCACCCATTTTATTGCATTAGAGAGCCTATACAGGTACAGGGCTAGTTTAAAAAGGTTCATCCTCTCCATCGCTTATCGGGAGTACGTGGATACATACGGGAGCTCCTTGGATCGGTATGAGATACGCTAAAAGGTGGAGCGGTGATAGAAGATAACGAGGTGGTGGGAGAAGGTGCGGTACTACTTGTCCGTCATAGAGCCTTTGGTGCGGTACTTAGGTTGGTGGATTCAAATGACAAAAATCGGATGGGTACTGTATGATGCTGTGGATAAAGCTAAGTTGAAAATTAAAGAGAAGCATTGCAAGGGTTACAAAAAGTGGTGGAAGGTGATTGACAACAGATGGGACAAAACCCTACACCACGACATTCATGCTGCAGGTATACTTTACTAGTGTAATATAATTGTATTACAAGTTATATTTTGTGTATTACCCCCACTGTCTTTATACTAATGGAGTATTAATGTCGTTACAGGGTACTTCTTGAACCCAAGAATACAGTATGGTGGCCAACTATGTAATGATGGTGAAGTATTATCAGGCACACTATCTGTAATTAAACGACTATGTAAGACCCAAGAAGACAGAACGTGCGCTGAGGTTGAAGTAAGTAATACGTTTCATATCAATTAAACTTATAACTTTATCTCAAGAAGAGAAAATAACTGATTTATTTTGGGTTTTCAGATGACTTCATACAGGCACAAGATTGGGGTGTACGGGGATCCTGATTTGCAGTACTCACATGATAGGGTCCCCCTAGTAATATGCTTACCTGAATTAATGACTCTTTGGTTACTTGATTTTTTTTACATAACGTTACTGATGCTTGTAATTGTCTTCTTTACAATTACAGCTGAGTGGTGGATTATGGTGACAAACAGGACTGGATGGAATCCACTCGCATCCGTTGCAATTCGGGTGCTAAGTCAGAGCACATCGTCATCCCAGTGCGAGAGAAATTGGAGCACCTTCAACCTTATTCACACGAAGAGGAGAAATAGGTTGAAGACAGAAAGATTGGAGAAGCTTGTCTACTGCCATTACAATATGAGGCTGAGGATCAAGAATATCAAAGATAGGCAGAAGACATCGGAGCAGAGATTTGCACAGTTTGCAGGTGGATTGTACCAAGAAAGAGCACAAGCCCAAGCTACTCGGGGCTTGTCCCAGGCGGATGTGGACTTGGAATATCTATTCCAAGAAGAACATCCACTTGCAGCATGGGTGGAAGACAAGGATGCCGAGGAGAGCCAGAGTTCGACCCGAACGACAGATCATGGGCCGAAGGAGAGCTTGACAGCGTCGTTGGTGAGGATGAAGACATGCTGGAAGCTGAAGAAAGTCAAGTTCCGTGCACAGCTCCAATTCCTGATCCACCCCGGACTACGGCCTTCTCCAGAGACATCCGGCTCCCCGGCCGCTACAGCTCCAGCTCGGATTCCAGTTGCGGGTCCATCTACCACCACCACCACCAAGAAGAATGGTGGATTATTTAGGGCTTTAAAGAAAGTATGCTTACCTTCACAGCAAAGTAGTCAAGGAGATCTTACATTGAAGAGGAAGAAGATAAGTATCAAACGGCGACATCATCTCCTTAACACCGAGACCACTCAGCCACCTTCATCAGATGAGGATGAAGAAGAATTTGTCCCACCCACACAACAACATCGTACAGGGGGTGGAGGTGGAGGTGGGGGTGGCGGCAGCATAGGTGGAGGCGGCGCCTCAGCCTCAGGGGCAGGTGAGGGTGGCTCTACTAGTAGTGCACGCACGAGTGGAGCAAGTCCAGATGATTTGAGTGATAAAAGACACTCATGTTCGAGTGGCAGGGGCAGCGGACGCTGGACGAGGATGAATGTTTTTGACGAGTTTGCATCTTCCTATCCGTAGCCTCGCCTCGTACGGTGAGCCTGGCTATCCACCATCTTTTCTAGCTCCACCTCCGACTGATCAGGGAGTTTATGAGTTTACCGACATAGCTCAGTCTTTATTTTCTTATGGATACGGGCCAATTATGATTGACCCTAATCAATGGAGATTTCTAGAAAATCAGAATGACCAGGACAGAGATCCAGATCCATCCTACTCCGGACATTACCATAGTTGGTGGTGATGGCATATGTATAATGTATTTGTTTGTTTATTTCACGCAATGTAATATGAGTGGTAAGAAGAATATGTGTTGTACTATGCTCTGGATTGGATATGATTGTTTGTTTGATAAAAATATGTATCTTATTTGGTGTATGATGTGTTCTATTGTGTGATTGAACATGATATGTGTTCTATATGATTGATTGTTAATTTGTTATATGAATGAGTGTTCCCTATATTTTTTTTCACATTTTTTATGAGTCCTATGTATTTTTATTGATTTTTTTGACGATTTTTCCAGATTTTTTCATAGAGCAAAAAAAAAAAAAAACCGATCCAGACCGATTCTGGATCGGTCTGGCTCCAAGAGAATCGGCCTGGATCAGACCGATCCGATCCGATCCGGATCGGATCGGACCCCACCGATCCAGGATCCGATCCCGATCCCGCGATCCTTGGTTACTGTACACGCATTAAATGCGTCACTGTGCGATGCGTTTTTGGTCTTTTTTTTGCCCCGTTTGAAAATCGAGTTTGGAAAACTCGACTTTCAGCAGAATAGGCGTTCGAAAGTCGAGTTTTCAAAACTCGACTTTCAAAGTCGTTATATTAAAATTCGATTTTAATAAACACTGTTTAATCAGCCGGATCACGGGGGATTCTTATTAAGGACGAAAGTCGAGTTTTCAAAACTCGATTTTGACCGAAGTGTGTTAGATTTGCCATTAAAACTTTTAGTGTGCTACTTTTAAAAAAAAAACTGTGCTACTTTAAAAAAAAACTCTAGTAGAGCCACCATCACCTGAGGTTCCACCTCCACCTCCACCTCTACCTCCACCCCCCGTACGTTGTTGTTGTGTGGGTGGAACAAATTTTTCCACATCCTCATCTAATGAAGGTGGCTGAGTGGTCTCAGTATCAAGGAGATGATGTTGGTGTTTGATACTTATCTTCTTCCTTTTCAATGTATCTTGTCCGTGACTACTTTGTTGTGTAGGAAAGCAAGCTTTCTTTAAGGCCTTGAATATGCCATCATTCTTCTTGATGGTCGTGGTGGTGCTAGATAAAAATATGAAAAAATACTCGAAAGATCAAAAAAATTCAAAAATAAGATAAAGATTCATCCAACTTTCACTTAAAAATAATATTATATTAGTATTTTACATAATATATGTACTCTACCCATGACATTGTGGAAGATTATGAGACATTGAACATGTATGCAAATTGATCATACTCATCACTACCTCGTATGATTATCCTAGAATAAGATAAAAACAATCTACCATAACTATCATACGTGAAACTAGTAGAACCATCGAAAGATAGTTATGCCATCCCATAACTCTCTTTGTGATACGACAGACACCAAGAACCCTGTGATGGTTGAAGCCCTGCTCCTCTATACACATGTTGTCTTGCTCTGTAATCAGCATCCTATGTTGCATAGGTATAATACTCCTTACACCAGAAGTGATGTCAGTGGTGCTACCTTTGCCTCTACCGTATGCGTTCCCAACTCCATCGCTACTATTTTTTGAAGAAGAATCATCCGATATCTGATATTACACTCGGATGTTGGGTTCCAATGTGTCTTTTTGTGTCTCGTCGATTGTGTCAAGATCAACAATATCAAGGGGGTCAGTTACAACTTATTTATCTTTACCTTTTTGATTACACAACTTGGCGAGAAGATTATTCGATTTTCTGTCTCTTTGCCACAAAAGGAAGGATCCGGAATTTCTCGAAGAGGAACGTTGTCAAGTTCTTCTTGGGCCCATTCTCGATCATCGAAGTTGAACTTTGGTTCGCACATCCCCTCTCGATCGTTAACCCAAGCTTGCAAAGGATTTTACTCTTGGAATATCTCCTCGAAGTCAATATATGGTTCTTGTATAATGGATGCCTCAGTTCATCTTTCACTTGTTTCTTGTATCCACCTTTGCTCCTCCTTCTGATTCCTCTCTCATCTTCTCTAAATTTCTTAATTTCAATCTCATGTTATAGTGGCAATAGACTAGCTGCTCAAGTCTATGTGATGTCAGTCTATTCCTCTACTTTGTATGAATAAGGTTGAACATCAACCAATTTTTTTCACAGCCTAAAGCTAACATGGTTTGGCTTAGGACTCGGATTGCAACATCGGCCAAGTCTTCATATTCTAGTGCCCTACCATGATCCATCCACCAGTCAACTGCACGATATCCTTGTGTGTTAGAACATAATTTTAATAAGTAAATTATGTAATTAAAAAATTAAAACTATCGAATTATACATGCCCAGACTAAGGAACATAACTGCCCATTGCACCCTTGTTGTCCTAAAATGAAATAACATCATCCTATAGTCATACATCTTATTTATTGTTATAATTGAGCGGTCGTCATCCCCAAGTATCCTGCGAATGACCACATTGACGCTATACAACAATTCATTAATAGGCTTGAATATTTGATTGTAACAATATCGAGGGTTGAAAAAATGACCCGATAATTGACAACAGAAAAGATTATTGCCAACATCGATTATAAACCCAAGAATTTTGATTGACATATATTGATTAACTTAATTGTAAGAAACATAACCGTTGCATGTATAGGATGAAACAATATTTTCTTCCATCAACAGTCAATAACGTCCCACCACATGCTAATGTCGGAGATCTTCTTTGATATATCTTCCTGCGTTTGCTCAAGTGCATCATAAAAATAGCCCCATGTCGGCCTTCTTATCTCCATCGACTATTCGAAGGACCTTGACTAATGGTCCCGCAATATTGAGCATCTTCTTAACAAGCCGCCAAAAATCTCCACTCTCCAATGTCTACTCTACAGTCCTCCCTTTTCGTTTGTCTGATGGAGTAGCCCTAGCAACCCAATTAGCCTATCCTGGTGAAAGTATCATTTGAGTGAGGGAATGCCTATGTTAAAAGAGACTCTCCAAAGAGATGTAGTAAGAAGCAAGCCATGTTGCCCCGGACAGTAAGAGCTTTTGACCTTTCGTGTTCTCTCTTATCAAGGTCAAAATTGTGGTTGTATATGAATGATGCAATGTATTGAGCGGCCTTGACAACCCGATCTATTTGAGGATCCTTGCAAATAACCTTTAACATTAAATCTATAGAATGGGCAGAGCACAGTGCCCCATATAATTTTGATCTCTTGACCATCATCATTTATCCGACAACTTTGTAGGCTACGTTGTCCATCACTACTTGGACAACTCGATCTTCTCCGATCTCTTTGATAACACCATCAATTAAATCAAACAAGTAATTGACATTCTTTACCTGTGCAGATGTGTCCACCAACTTCCAGAAGATGGTCCTGGCTTTGACAGTATATTTGAAAGTTGATCATCGTCTTTTTAGTTATACCTATTAAGAAGATAATATATTAAATCTAAATTTAAATTTAATAAGGACTTGTAGTAGAAGAACTATTATACTGAAAGGGACTAACATGTCCAATCGTCTGTCATCAATGTGCATCCATGTTCGTCCCAAATACGTTCAAATGACTTGACATATTCATTAATGGCATGTACCTCCATTAGAAGATATGTGTTGTATATCTCTTTCGAAGTTGATCCCAACACACCCTTACTAACATCGGCTATAGTTAGGGGTGGACACGGTTCGGTTTGGTCCGGTTTGGACCATTTTTTTCCAAACCGAACCAAACCGAATCACCCTCCCAAACCGAACCAAACCAAACCGAATCAATTCGGCTTGGTTCGGTTTAGTTCGGTTTAAATCGAAAATAAATAAAAATATTTAAATTAATTATTTTTTACATATATATACTAATTTTTATGTTAAAATTAATGAAAATAAATATTGTTTTATTATAAAATTTATAAAAATATCATTTTTATTAATACTATAATAAATTTTTTATTTTTTTTGATTAAATCGGTTTAAACGGTTTGGTTTGGTTTAAATCGGTTTGGAGATTTTTCAAACCGAACCAAACCGAAAGGGGGTCCAAACCGAACCAAACCGAACCGAATGGACTGGTTCGGTTTAGTTTCTCGGTTTGAACCGTTTTGTGCCCACCCCTAGCTATAGTGTCAATCATCGACTCATAGTAAGGCCCTTTGCAGCATTAGCTGGTACGCTACTGTGAAATAATCATCTAGAAGTTGTACGCCCAATCTTCTCCTTGCATAACTTCAAGTTCTTCAATGCCATGTTGATAGTTGTTTGTTTTTGTTGCGGTTGTGTGATGAATGGATTTATGGGACCAACTCTCGAATTATCATCTCGAGTGAGATTATAGATATCTTGTTCTTCTAGAGGATTTGATTCTCTTCCACTCCTAGTTCCACATCTGCTCCCACTACACGAACCTTGACCCATAAATCAGCTGGTACGCCAATACATGTCTTAGTCGGCAAACGACCTCCGACTTGCCTCCATCGCTCGTGTTATGTCATCTGTTTGCTATGTTATGTGTATATTCATATGAATTATCAAAAATTAAATATTACATACCTTCATCGAATTCTTCAAAGTAACCTCTTACTGGAGGCACTTATCCGGTGCCATACATATGTAATGAACGTCTTGTCATTTCCACAATTTCTTCATGAATAGTGTCCTAATGTCTCTTTGAACCTCCTATTGACATTTCCAAATTTTTTAAATGCAATATAAATTGTGCCCACACCTCAGGTGGAGTCCGTGTGTAAGGTACAATGTTCCCCTTGATACTGACAAGATAATGCTTCAACCGGTAAGTTTCATCATAAAGAACTTTGTCATAATATTTACATTTCACTTTTCTTTGCTCCATTGACACCACCATGCAATGGATCCAAGTTGGGTCATTTCAAGTTGAGCGGGAAATATCACAGTTTGAAGAAAACATATTGAAATTTGATAAATAAAATTTAAATCTGAAAGTAAAGATACAACAATATTTAAAAATTAATATTAGCAAAAGAACTAACAATATAATTAACACAAACTTAAAGTAAAGAGAAAGTTGAGAGTGTAAGAGAGTGAGTGAGATTTGAGAGAATAAGAGAGTGAGTGAGAGTTGAGAGAGTAAGAGATTTGAGAGGGTAAGAGAGTGAACGAGAGTGAGAGAGTGAACGAGAGTTAAGAGATTAAGTATGTGAGTGAATGAGAGAGTATAAGAGATTGAGAGGGAGTGTTGAGGGGTGAAGAGGAAAGCTCCCCCTTGGGGGGCTATTTATAGCCTCCGTGAGAGAAAAATGCCCCCCCCCCATTAGGTGCCAAGGACTGGTCATTGGCCACAGCAACTGGTCGCTGGCAACCCAGTCAGCGGGGTCACCAACCGGGTTGAAGAGTCACGCAACCCCAGGCCGAGCCGGCGGAGAGTCGGTCCAGCTGGGTCAGTTTCAGGCCAGTCGGCCTGGAAACCGGCCGGGTCGCCCGACCTGGCATTCCAGAACATATTGCAGTTTGGAAGGGGATAGCTGTGAAACTGTTTTCAAGTTTGTATAGGGACCGATTGGCGATCTTTTGTGACCTGTTAAGAGGTGAACCAGAGGTTTTGATGACCTGTTTTGAGAATCTAAACGAGGTCAGCCAAGGGTCTGGTGAGGGCTGGTTTAGGAACAGATTTAGGGATTGCTAGGGACTGGTTTATGAGATCTGTTTGGCTGAAACAGAGGGATTTTATACTCAGTTTTAGTACTGGTTTGACTGCAGGGAACTGGTTTATGGGACTGCAGAGACCAGTTGATGGGGACATTTTTTAGCCTTTTTTTATTGAGTCCTTAAATGGACTAGTTTGTAAATAGTCTTCTTAGGGAGTCCTTTTCTTTAAATTTTCTCCTCTCCCTCTATAAGAGGAGGACCGATGTACATAGCTCAATGGTAAGTGATTGAAGAATTTTTGGAGCTTCGGCTGTTCTCTCCCGCGCAGGGGGCTGCGGCCCCCATCTTCTTCCCCTTTCTTCTCCGATCGGCCAGGAGGGCCTTCCCCCTTCCATCCTCCAAATCCGGCAGGTAGCCGATCCCTTTCTCCCTCCTCATCCTCCAGCCTCCGCACTGTTCTTCCCCCTTTCCCTTCTCGGTTATTCTTCATCCGCGACAGCACCACAGCGCTACCTCCATCTCTTCCGGACGGTGTGGGGAAGCTCTCCGGCGATCCCCGGTGAAACTCTCCCACAGTCCCCCTCCGACGACGTGGTCTTCCTCCCTTCGCGATTGCAGACGAAGGAAGAAGAAGAAGAAGAAGCGGGTGAAGCGGGTGGAGCGGGAGGAGGATCCGGCGATCCCCGGAATCCTCCTCTCCTGCGGCCTCCTCTCCTTCGTCCGCGAGGTCGATGGCCGGACATTGTCGGGGGCGCTGCAGCCGTCGCCGCCCTTGCTCCCCGGCTCCACCGCGTGACCGTCTGGACGGGACGACGACGAGGCCGCCCCTCCCTCCGCTCGGCCTGCTCCGCTGCCTGCCTGCCAGCGCCCGACGGAGACGACGACGAGGGCGCCACGGCGTCTGGACGAGGGCGCCGCACTCTCACCTGACGAAGACGACGAGGCGGGAGGGACGAGACGACCTCCTCGCCCCTTTTTGTCGTGTCTCGGGTCCACGTGGGCACCTGGAGACGCCACCACGGTGACGACCGGCGACGGCGGGATGGCCGGCCACGCGACCACCCGGAGGCGAGCAAAGAAGCGCCACGACCTCCCCCCCGGGGGTTATTCGCGTGGCCGCGCGACCACCGCGGTCCGCGGCCAGACCGGCGGTTCGACCGGGTTCAGACCCGGCTCAAACCGGTTCAGGCCGGTTCAGCACCTGAACCGGCCGGTTCAGTCCGGTTCAGGCCATTTTGGACTGTTCTGGGCCCGGTTCAGGGTGGTTCGACTCGGTTCGGCACCGTTTCGGGCCTGTTTCGACCGGTTCAAGTCCGGTCCGCCTCATTTTGGGTTACTTTAGTTCTGTTTAAGGCGGTTAGCGCCGGTTTGTTCCGTTTTCGGTCGGTTTAGCCCGGTCTAGCCGGTTTGTCCCGCATCACCAGTTAATAGCCAAAACAGGAGATGGTTTATGGGATATTTAGGGACCTGTTTTGAGGGTATCTTATGTCTGTTTCATGGACAGGTTTAGAGGTGTTAGAAACTAGTTTGGTGACTGAAACAGAAATATTGAAAACCTGTTTAAGGGATCTGGACAGGGACTAGTTAAGGGGTGTTCCAAACTTGGTTTGATGGTTGGTCCGGGACCAAAACATGGGGGTGTTTTTGAGGTTATACCAGGCCCTGTTCAGGGCTGGTTTGGTAACTGGTTAAGGATCAATCAAGGGATATAAAGAGTCCTTTTAAAGATATGATTGATGGGGCTTGTTAGGTTCGGAGATAAGGGGTTTTTGTGACTGGTCTTCAGTCAAGACAGAAACTGTATAGGGAGGTATACCAAGTCCTGTTTAGGGCTGGTTTAGGGAAGACCAGTGACCTGTTATATGGTTGGTTTATTGGGGTTTTCAGATATTGATTTGGTACTGGTTTAGAAGGTATCTCAGGAACTGAAATAAAAAGATTGAAGACCTGTCAAAGGGGGTCCGGACCAGAGGCATATAGATGCTGTTTAAGAACTGATTTAGGGACTGAACAAGGGCTGTTTTGTAGATCTTTTGCAGGTTCGAAAATAAGAATTTTTTTATTGTTTTAAGGTGTGCACATGGCTATTCAATGAACAGCATAGAGGGGTTACTCATGGTTTCATTTGAGGCTTAGAGTATTAGGGCAAAGAGTACAGGATCGTAATTGGTTCCCAGATCTATGTCCCAATCCGATCTAGATCGGATTGGTCTAATATGGGCCAATCCTCTAGAAGAAAAACCTATCTAGAATCGGTCCTTAAAAAATCATAAAAACCCAAAAAAATACATTTTATGAGCCTAGATCAGATTCTGATCCAATGTTTAGAAGCCAAAATTGACACCAAAGCTGGCCCATAATGCCACTGCCGTGGCAGTCTTCCCCACCCTGAATGGCGGATCCGCTGACTTCCAGGGTTACCCAGCCCCAATGAACCCAATAGCCCCATCTTCCCCTCTCAATAGGGCAGGGAAGATCGTCGCAGAGGCACAGTGCCATTGTGGTGGTGTTTTGAGTCAATTCCGACGAGAATTTACCAGAAGGCAGGAAGCAACTGATTCCCGATCCGATCCTTCGAGAATCGGCTGATCCGGGGTTGATTCAGCCGATCCGGACCAATTCTTTGAGAGTTGGCTTCGGATCGGCCCTTCTGGGCCAAAATTGGATCGACAAGGGTGGATACGATCTAGGAATCGACTGATCCCGGTCTGGATCGGCCGATACTACAAACTATGTTTTGGGGTCCGGCCATTGGGTTTTCTTGACTGTTTTACAAGGGTTTGAACAGAGATTTTAGAGGACCTAAGATAGGGATATTCAGATGTGTGCAGGAAGGAGTGGCTTTGAGGGTTGTTTAAATGGCATTTAGGATATAAAAAAGGATTTACTTTTTTTTACAAAGGAGAAGGGAGATAAGGGCATAGCAGCATATTCTCCCCTTTCCTCACATCTTATTTGCTTTCTTTCGGCTCTTCTTAGTGACACAAAAACAAGGATGATTTGTGAAGAAGGGGAGTGTGGCCTTCCCCTCTTCCTCCTATTCCTTTCCGTCCCCCCGAGGGATGCGCAGCAGGTGTAAGAACTGGGGCAGCCTCCTCCTCCTCTTTCTCCTCTCTCCAAGGGCTGGCAGCCATAGCAGGGCTGGTGATGGCTGAAGCTAGGGTTGGAGAGATCAGAAGGTACGCCAAGGTCTTCTCTGTCTTTTTATAAAAGATGGAAGGAAGAAGCAACATCATGGGGGCCTTTAGGGCATGGACTTGGTCTCTGGAAGTAGTTTTGGTGAGTTGGAGAGAAAGTGGACATGTTTTCTCATGTTCAATTTTACACGAATTTTAACCAATTCTTAAGTTGGTGGGACCCATCCCAACTATTTCCAACGTGATCAAAAAATAATCACAATAAATAATAATTTTATAGACATTTATAAAATTTATTGAAATTTTAGAAATTCATTCCCTATTTTCAGAATTTTTATGAGAAAAATAGCAAAACAAACAAAAATATATATTTTCGGTAAGCCAAAATCATGGCAATCTCTGGCAAGCTTCAAAGACCATTAAAAAATTATAGGGTGCAATAAAATAATTTTTATGCGTTATTTAAATTTTTAAAGAGAAAATTATTTTTTCTAGATTCTATAAAAAAATCCAAAAAATGCATATTTTTAGAGAGTCTAAGATCTTAAAAATGATATAAAGCATTAAAAAGAATTTTTTGGACCCAATATTTAATTTTTCTCATTTTTAGATAAAACAATTGATTTTATAAAATTTTATGAAATAAAAATTCTTGAAATGTGAAATTTATAGAAATCAATCGCTGAGAGATATTTCATAAAGCAATTAAATGAAAATGGGCCCAAAAGGATGGTGGGCCCATTTATTTAAATTTAAACTAAGTTGCACTTTCCTTCTTTAATCCCATATGGTGAGAATGATTTATTGGGCTGTGTTTTGTGCAGTTTTTTTAATTGATTTGATTTCTTTTCACTTGATTTAGAAATCCTAATTGAATCAGAATTCCTAATCCTACTTGGAGAGAGTGATGCAAGGGGGTTTACGGTACGGGAGCTTGGTTTGGAGTGGGATTTCCACTTCAATTCAAATCTTCCGTTATTTAAATCTCTCATTTCCCTCTCCTTCTCTCTTCCATGTAACAGCCTCTCTTTATCTCTTCTTTCTTTTCTCCAGACCGTGGCCATAAGAAGACCTGGTTCTTCCTAATTGCATATTTTTCTTCTTCCACCGGTGCTAGCTAAAGGTATACATCCTCTCCTTTTTTTACTGTCATGATTGCATCAGACCTATGCAAAACCTAGGATTTCTATCTTCCCAGAACTGGGCCCTATGGTAGACAAATTTCAGATTCTCTTGCACTGGTTGAGCTTCAGACCTGGCAGGCCCTCCTTTGTTTGCCTTTTCAAGTCCAGCAGGTCACCAAGAATCCCCTTTTCCACCATGACAGGTCTGGGGACCTGCTGTTCTCGGTGTTATTCAGATTCAGCACATCCTTGCCGGAGTATAATTCCCTGTTGGAGTAGAATTTAATGTCTACCTTGAAATCCTATCCTAATTGGAGTAAGTTTAGGAATCCCAACTTGATTAGGATTTGAATCCTAGTTTAAGTAGGATTGGGATCCTAATTTGATTAGGATTTGAGCAGGTGACTTACACTTCTGCCCCTTCCTTTAGGTGAAAATTTTGTGCCAACAACCAGCTAAATATTGTTACGCTGAGAAGCAGAGAAGCATATAGTAGCTATTGCAATCAATAATTGAACAAGTGTGAGGCTTCCAGAAAGATAATTAAAACTTTATGATAATATCTTTCAGAAGTCAGCTTCTAAGGTAGGTTCACAAGCATGGAGGCAGGACAAGAAATTACACCAAAAAGATGAATAAGATAATAATTTATTAGAATTATCCTAAGGCCCATATTTAACAAGGATCTCCATGCCAATCAGAGTAAAATAGAAACTAGTGATGATCACAACAGGGACTGCCATAAGTAACGCTAAAAAGATGAATCATCCTATACCAGCTGAATATTGTTATGATGAGAAGCATATAGTATAACTATTGCGATCGATAATTGAACAAGAGTGATGAGGCTTCCAGGATGATGATTAAAACTTGAAGATAATATCTTTCAGAGGTCAGCTTCATAAGGCGGGTCCACAAGTATGGAGTGGAGGCACAACAAGAAATCATGCTGACTACATGACTGGGATAAAAATTCACTAGAATTATCCTAAGGCCCATATTTAACAAATTAGAATCTCCACAAAATATAGCAAGTCCATGTAAAGAACTGGCATCAACTGAGACATATAACAGACTGATGATGTAGCAGTTTCATGTAAAAAACTTATGACCAGTCTTACTAACATATTTTAAACTTGGTAGAAAAGTACATTACAAAAAAGAGAAAAGTAAAAATCATATGTATATGCCATAGGAAATTTAAATAACAGCAGAACTGGCTTTACATCATAAGTAGTACATTATTCGGCACAAGGTGTAAATATAGACACTGCAACTATACTTGAAGCAAAAAATACAAAATTAGAACTGACCTAATTTCTTCAAAACAAAAAATAGGGAGCCTTCTCCTTCATGACCCATTAAGTGACTTATGTACCTACATGGCCCTTCTTTGTAATATCGTATGCTTGGAGTTATAGGCCAAGTAATTCGCAATTTATGACCTTGTTTGATTGGGAGAGCTTTGACCAATATCTGCAAAGGATAAAAGAAAAGTCAGACTGGGGCAATAAATTAGACAGTAATAAAAAGCTTATAAGGTGCTTGGTTGCATGATAAAATTGATTTTCTCTACAAAATCATATTTTTATAACAAAACATGTTAAAAGGATGTTTGGCAATCATGATAAAAATATAGTGTCGTAAAGAATTTCTTCTTGGATAAAAATGTGAAACCCTCTTTCTTTTCATTGTGATCCACCACTATTTTTAGTTATTCATGGTCCCCACCCTTCTGTAATCATTTCTCACCAAGTATGATAATTTTATGTCTTGAGCTATCTTAGATTTTATTTTAATATATAAGTTTATCACAAATGTTTATAAAAAATATTTTGCAACTAAACACCCCATAATAGATAATAACACAAGCAATCCACAAAGAAATTTATATATTGTCATGTCCAACAAAACAAACTAGTTAAGTACCTGAACATGTTCAGAGCTACATGGTTGACCCGAGAAGTAAATAGGATTTCTTCCAGTGTTTGGCACATCCTGGAATTTCTTCTCCACTAGGGTCATCAGATCATCAAGACTCTCTGAAATTGTCTAACTTTAATAATTTTATAACAGTAAAAAAAGTTTGTAGTTAAAAAAAGAAGAAAAAATGAAATGAATACCTTTTCCATAAACAACAAGGTGCATAAGATTTGCTGAGTAGTATTCTTTATAGAACTTAATAAGCTCATTTCTTGTATCTAGGCCTTTATTTTTGGGGGTAACCTCCAGCGTGTTCCAGTTACCTAATAGTAGTGAAAAGAAAGATGAGAAAGCTTTTTGCATCATACAATTGACTATTTTTCTCACAAGGTGATCCAATTGGCCATTACATAACAGATGCTTTTGTATTATAAGACAGCTGATTATCTAAAAACAAACATGGGAGATGTTCACTTGAAGGTGAAAGAAACAAAGTCCAAAGACAGAGAATCGAATATTCCACTAAAAATATAGAGGAGACACTGCACTTGCTGATGTAGCATTCATTAGCTGGTGGTTTAAGACAAGATGAAGCACAAATGAATAATATTTCTGAGCAGTACTGCCATTTTTTGGAGAGGACAGGGGTAAAGCACAATTTCTTAAAATGGAGAGAATTAACAGAATACATAAAACACCCAAGTAAACACATCAAGGGAGGAAAGAAAACTGACGGGAACCAGAAAAATATGACAGTTAAGAAACAAAAAAGTAAAGGAAAAGCACATCAGAGTCCCACTGCAGCAGTTATCTCCATCGTCGGATACAAAGTCATTCCAATAAAGCAGCCTCTTCATATCATGAGTCTTCAGTATTCCCCGGTTGCAAAACAGCCCACAGTCATTTGATGCTTTTATGGTTAAATAAATGAATGCCATTATGAAGCTCGGAACTCTAAATTCTTCTCTCTCTAATATTGATAGACAGCCAAGGATCAAATACCACGACCAATCTGACACTTCAGAAACCAAATCCATCAAGAAAAGAAATAAAGAACATTAGCCTAAATCACCTATGTCAGTCATGCTAATGTTTGATTTCTTCAAATAGTTCCATTATACCCCAAGAAATGAAAATGTTGTCAAAAATTCCGGATGCTAAAAAGGGTCATGCATCTTTTTACCCAAGGAAGGTGGGGTCGGGAGTCGGGACCGGGTCGGTTTGGCCCCAAACCGACCCGGGTCTGCCGGGGTCGCGACCCGAGTCGGGACGGGGTCGGCCCAGGTCACGAAAAATAGTAATAAAAATTAAAAATGGAGTCGGGGTCTTGGGGTCGCGCCGGGTCAGTCGGCCCCAAAACCGACCGGGTCGGGCCTGGGTCGCGACCCGGCGAACCATGTTTTTACCAAAACTAGATGGCATAAAAGACAATCTACTTGCAATCTTTTCGAAGGCTACTAGATTGACAGTTCATAATTTGCAGAATCGACCGATCCGAATCGGATCAGTCCATGTTGATCCAATCTATGAGTTGGACAACAGAACAAGGATCGATTCTCGTAAGAATCAACCTAGATCGTGAGGAAGGCCAATTCTCTGAATTAGATCAGAATTGGGTTCAATTCCGAACCCAATTCTGATCCAATTTCTCCCCGTTAAGAGGAGAATTAGACCGATTCTCTCTCCCTACCCAAATTTCCCTCCCCGCCCAATCAATCCTAGGGCTCCCTTTCCGATTCTCATCCCCTCCCCTATGGTGGTCCCCTCCGGCATCCCCTCTAGTGAAGGTGAAGAATCCCCATTGGAGGTATGCTTTCCCCCTTCCCTCTCCTCCCTTCTCCTAAAATTCCTCATCGTGAGGATGCTTGCCCCCTCCCACGATCTTATTTTGGGGGTACTCCTCCTCCCTTGCACATTTCAAATCCTCCCTTAAGGGGGAATCAGTCATCCCGAGGGGTGACTTCACCACCAAAAGACTACCCCTTCAGGTGATGACTATAATTGTGGGAAGCCCCCTAAACAGTGCAGTCACCTCAAAGGTGACTGCATAATCGAACGGGGAGCCAAGGGGTGGGGTGTGGGGAACCGTCATGATGGTTCGATTGTTTGTTCCCATTCAGGATGCTCCAACTGTCCAAACTGTCCAATTGTTAGAAATAGTTTTTTAAATATGAACTTTTTGTGTAGGAAAAATGTTGAACGAGAAACAATGTGCTCTTGCACACAACGACATTAGATGACAACATGGCACATATTAGTTGTTGAGAAAAAGAGAGCTAAATTAAATAGTATAGAAGGAAATGAATGGAGATATCTATCACCTCAAATAACACATCGGTAGGATCAATGTAAACGTGAGGAAATATGACAAAGTACTAGTGGATTATAAAGAAGAAACAAGGACACAGTTAACTGGAAGAGCATCACAAAGAGAGATCCGAATTAAACAAAGACAGAATTTGCATGATGAATTGATGGGCCTGTGAGACAAAAATCTCATGAAAGAAAGTAGAAAACAAAGAAAGTTGGTCATGTGGGTTGAGGTGTCTTTATCAAGTTTCAATGATGAAAAGGCACAAATGAAAAAAGCTATGCATGTAAGTAGAGCTTAGGTTCGCGAAGATGAGGAGAGGAGTAGGGGCAAGAGGATCTTCCGCTAAATGTTCAAATGTGGATCCTAACACTTGCCCTACACCTCGGGTGTGCCAAGAGAGCAAGTTTCATTGGTTATAGTCAATTCGACCATCAATAGACACTACCATGCATAAGTAAAGTGACCGAGGGTAAACAAATATGAAGCAAGTCTTAAAAAGGGTTAGAGCTTCAACGGGAGCCGTAGTTGTCATGGCGCTCATCTAAGCGCCGCTAAGTGGCATAGCGCCTTGCCGGGGTGCCTTGTGGTGCCCCAAGACACCCAGACTAGGCACCCCAAAAATGTATACATAATAAAAAAAATTCTTTCGGGGGGGCTTTGCCCCCCTGATACCCCCACAAGGGGTGTTGTCCCCTTGACCCTCGTGACCTGACCGCGCAGATCAATTTGATCCGCAACTACTCTGCACCTCGTGTTTAATACTATTATAACAATATTTCACTATCATATATACTATCGCATATATATAAGATTTATAATTATAAATACATGTTATATACTTACTTTTATAAAAATCTATTTTAACTCTCTTCTTTGTCTCTCACACACGTCAAGTTTACAAGATTAATTATTTCTTAAAATAAATATATACTTATGCATACATAATTACATAAATAAAATCACATTTAAATACATGAACACATAAACATAAAAATTCAATTATAACATACAAATATAATTATATTTATGAATATATATTTTTATGTATGTATTAATATATATAATACTAACATCTATTCATTCATATGATTTTGTATATGTATATGCATATGTATATATATATATATATATATCCAATGTTACCACCTTGACCGTTTAGGCGACGCCTAAGCGGCTGCCTTGTCACCTAAGTGGAATCGATACCCTTCAACGCCTTGGATACCTTATCACCTTGACAACTATGAAGGGGGCTACAAAGAAGAAAATGAATCACATATGTAAATGATTTTTATGTAGGTATATACAATATTTCACTTATTTTGAATTTCCCTTTATATTATTGAAATTTGAAACAATTATTAACAACATTATCTTATCTTGACTTTATATAGATATCCCTCCACATACCACCAAGAAACAATATTTTCAAACAATAGTTGATGCTATCACAAAGGCTAGGTCGGGATTAAAAGTTCAAACTTTAAAATATATCTCTAAGGCTAGGTTGTATTCAGAGGTCGACAAGTCGACAAGTTAACTGAGTTAACTTCATGGATAGATGAGTTCAAGACAATATGGAAGAAGAGGGGTTGCACCGTAATATGAGACAAATAGATAAGAATCACCAAGAGATCAATGATAAACTTTGACATTTACTATTACGAGGACGCCTACTTTTTTAAATTTGTTGATGCATATGGGCAAAGAAAGAATATAGACTATTTGATTGGTCTTATGAATGATGTTGTCGAAGAAATAGATAAAGACAACATTGTTCAGTTTACAAGGTTGCAGCAGGAAGGTAGCTGATGAAGGCCATACCACACCTTTTTTGGATGCTCCGTGCTACACATTCCATTGACTTCAAGTTGGAGGACATTAGAAGGAGGCATATATCAAATCTTTAGTAAGCCAAGGATAATTGATTACATTATTTACATTTGAACATTCTAGACTCCTACATATTATGAGAGAACATATGGCATATCGATGGTCGTGACCTAGTGCGATGTTGGCATCAAAAATTTTCAATAAAAAAAGAGAAGCTAAAAGGGTAGTAAATTTAAACAAAAAAAAGAAGGAAGGATCTAAGAGGAAGTGGTGGTGAGGCCCACCTTAGTGGCCCAATGGGCCAGCTAGGCCCAATAAGTCTTAATGGGCCTGATATGCCCAATGACGGCCCAAGGGGACTCAAACAACATCCTACAGTCCACTTGACTCAAACTTGAGCAAAGCCAAAGTCGGTTTGAAAATATGATTCGAATTCGATAAATTAAAGATAGATTAATACAAATGGGTTTTAAGAAGTTTGGAAAGGTTAACAGGCTCAAATGGTCAAGGAAATGGATTCATTGCATAACCCTGTTCATACCCTTTACAACGGTGCCCAAAACATAAAAAACTTACACCAGAATGCAAAAATTACCATTTTGCCCCCGACACATTGGAACAAATCGGGGTAGGATCGAGAATCCGATCAATGGTCAGATAGTTATTCAAGAAAAATCGAATTTGGACGGGAGTTCGTGCCTAGCCACCCCATGGGTAAAATGGTCCATCCAGCCACCAAGTAGGCCCATAGGCTGAATATTTCAATTTCTCGGTTCAAGACTTTAGTCTCAGGAATATGGATATAAGGAAATTAAATTTTGGCCATGAGGAGAATTTAATTGCATTTATTTGCAATTTTCAAAGTTTTCGATGACCAAGATCGCACCAATCGGGAAGATTGGTAACATCAGAGATTTGATGCAATCCAGGAGATCCCGGCTACATATCTTGATAGAACACAAGATCAACGGGCCATCAGGACACCTTTCGAATTTTTCCAGACAAATTCGGTAGTTATTTGAATAATTCTAGCCGAAATTAATATAAGCCATCGAACATGGAGCATCTTGATGAGAATTAGGTCGAATCCGGTTTGAAAATGCCCAACCGCCATTTCCCTTGCCTTGATAGTGCGCCAACTCTCCTTCCTTGATTTGGGTACAATCATAAATATGCTACCTACAAGATCAATTCACATATATAAGCCCAATAACATGTAAACTAGCTAGGAAAAACTCACCTGTACCAAATTTGTGATATGGATGACTCTCTGAACATAAATGCATTTGTAGCTGCATGTGACAAAACAAACACAGAAGATGTCGAATGAGATAATAAGAAAAACTGAACCGCAAAGAAGTGCATCTCAAACTAGAATCATCAACTGTTCTACAATACAAGAACCCGTACCTACCTTCAAAACATTGGCAATTTTTATTTCAGAAAAGTTAAAATCCAATTCACATGTCAAACAAAGAGACATACATGTACATTTGATAGCCTTTTCTTAGTGAGAAAAAGAGGTGTCATTTTCATCTCTGGAATAAATAGTCCACATGAAAGAAGCTGCTGAATTCAAGTGCGGTACCCATTCTTATCAAAAGTACAAATATCATGTGACCTAATATGTTGATGGGACCTAAAGTATGTTTTCCTCTCATTCAAAATGCAGCAGGGCCAACCAGCTGCACTCACTTGTGTATATCTGGATTTCGTAGAATGATTTTGCAGGAAATTAGAACTTTCCCAAATGGAAGAATGTGAAATTTCTTTTCCTTTTTCACATGGTCCAGGAAGAATAAAGGATAAGGTACTGACTTCCGCCAGTACAAGACCTTAACTCTTTACCCTCAGACCTTAACTGTGAAGAACTTGAGTTTCAAAGGAATGTGCTATGTATAAATATTTCAAAACTGAGACATACCCTACCAATCTGATCCACAATACCCAGCGATATCATCATCTATGAACTCCAACTGTAAGCATCATTCTTGGAGTCATGATGATCAATGCCATTACCTTGGTCAATTTGGCACAGAGCCCATGTAGAAAATTACATGCATAAATGTATTACTCAGACAGAATGACTTGGGAAATATATGTACATTACGTATGAGAGGTCCAAATTATTAGATCTGAACAGTTTTCTTGCTTAAAATAATAATATATAAGTTCATATATTTCATTTATTAATAATTTTCAGTTTTTTCCTTAAAAAAATTAAAAGTCAGATTTAACTCTGGTACCTAGTACATAACAAATCCAGATCCATCAAGATTGAACTGAACTGCTTCCGGTTCTTGATCCTGCTGCCCTTGAATGTCATATAGGAGGTAGTTGGGGAAGCCTCCCTCTCGACCACTCAAAGCCTCCACCCCCCTATTAAGAAGCATGGGTCAAGGATCACGGGATCAGAATGGGATCGCCGGGTACCGATCTGATCCAAATCGGATTGGATCAATCTGATCCCAACTAATCCATTGGAACAAAAACCAATCCGTAATCGGTCAGGATCAGACATTTTTATATTTTTTCAATAAAAAATCATAAGACGGACAAATCAAGAAAATCCTAAAAAAATGTTAAGATGTCAGAAAAGAGTAAAGACTAAATCATTACAGACAAATCTCTTATGATACCAGCCTTTTCCAATTCTCATTCAATTAACATTCATTTTATAAAAATAAAGAAGCTGGTATAAGTAGAAATCAAAATTCAAATATAATAGAAAAGATGATACAAGTACAACTCAAATACAATAGAAAAGATACCTTATCAATTATCACCACTAACCATGAAACTACCCCTCATAATTTGTCATGTTGCTCATCCTCATTCTCACATATTCTTTGCCAACTCTGATCCGTCATGATCAGGTCATATCCACTGAAATTAGTGATCAGACCATCTAACTAAAATCATATACATTGTTTACTCCTGAGACTAGAGGAGTAGGTAAATAACAAAATTCGAAATTTGAAACAAGTTCTAGATAATGTGTTGTATCGTACTCATCAATGAAACCTATATGATTCTATCTTTGACTCCTTCCAATACAATGCTGCCATTCACTCAAATCTTATGAACATGTTCCACTCATGTGTACAACAAGAACCACCCACTCCTCCATTTCCACCTCCTCTAGAACTTGAACCTCCGACAAATTGTTGTTGTGCTGCTAGAATAACTCATCATCATCTCAGGAAGATGCTTGCGAACTGTCTGTAAGAATCAAATGTCTTCGTTTGGTACTTAACTTCTTCCTCTTCCATGTTTCTTCTTGTTACATATACCAACATTGTATTGCACTACTCTGGAAACCTCCAAAAGCACCACTCTTTTTAGTGATAGGTCATGCACCTAGAATATGAACTGAACCTGTGGTTGGAGTTGTATTTTGTGGAACTAGAGCTATGCAAGGAACCTAAGTTTCTTGTCCTTCTTTCATTTGTTCATCATCACCAATGATACAGTTAAACTCACCTTCGACCCAAAATCTATCATTCGGGTTGAACTCTGACTCTCCCTCAATATTCTTTTCATCCATCCATGCTACAAGTTAATGTTCTTCTTGGAAAAGATATTTTAAATCCACATCATTTTGTATCAAAGCCTAATTAGCTTCAGCTTCAACTAGTTCTTAGCATAAACCACCTGTAAATATAGTAAATGTCTCCTCAAATATTTTGTTCCTATCCTTGATATTTTTAATTCTCAACCTCACCCTGTAATGGCAAAAGACTAATTTCTCCAGTCTTTCAATCTTCAACATATTCCTTCTTTTTGTGTATATAAGGTTAAAGGTGCTCTGCTTCCTTTCATATTGGGAAGTGCTGGTACTTTAACTTAGTACCCTAATTATAATAGCTGTCAATGGATTCCAGCCACTTCTGTAGTTTACTTGGATTCACCAATCAACTATAAAAAGATAAATAGTGTAGTAATTAATAAAGGTAGTAAACTCATAGCTATAAAAGTTTATCATGTATGATATATGCAATAGCATACCAAAAGAAACTTTGTCATGTGACTATTGCAAATATGGATCTCCAAGAACCCCAAGTCTCTATTTGTATGATGTCATCTGAAATACTATATAAAATGTAATTAAGTTTATTGCTCCTCTTCAATGCTTAATGATCAATAAATAAGTAACAAGTGCATACTTCAATCTCACCCACTATCATATCATGTACAGTGTTGGTTAAACGCTTGATCACTGACAATGTGACTAACAACACCTCTACATCATTGCATGCTTGGCCACTACATTACACCCTTGGGTTCAAAAAATATCCTGCCAAAATAGAATTCAATCCAACCATTAAGGCATTAACAAATTACTACAACAAAATGGTACTAAACACTTAAAATTATTCCTATAGCGTGAATATCATGGTGAAGTGTCTTATCACATCTAGTGTTTATAATCTTCCATCATTTTTAGCCCTTGGGATGCTTATCTTTGATCTTGATCTTGGCCTTATCCATTGTATCATACAAATACCTCATTTGGTTTCTATCATTGAAGTCAACCAATCTCAACACTTGTACTAGGGTATCTATGACCATGGAATGTGATCTCCTAAGAATCTCTCAAGATCTCCCGAGAATCTCTTTTCTCCACACGTCCGAGAAACGAGATCACCGAAACAAGATTATCCATATAATATCTTTGGTACCTTGATCTCCTCCGCCTATTCTTACTCCTAACTTGTTAGATGGCCTTACTAAGTTTGATTCATATATTTTTAATTTTATTATGGAATCCATACGAATATTTATCTAAATATAATTGTTTGATAAAATTTGATAACTTAATATTTTTATAACTATATATGTACAATTGACTCAAGATGTCATCAATCTCCTATCCATATTGTTCAAGATGAAGTTTTAGTCTAACATAAGATGTCTTGTATATCTCATGTTAATAATAGTTCACCCTCTCTGTATTACACTTTTAATTCTCTCGTATCTTATTTTGATGTTTAATATGAATTATCTTGTTCTTTTTGAAAAGATTACATGACATTTTACACCTAAACATGTACATTGACTGTTATTTTTAAGATTCAATCTCTTGAGATTTTTCCGAGATCTCTTATGTTTAGTATACATGAGATAAATCTAGATGCAAAATGGCAATTCTTGAGTAATGCATACCATACATAAATGAAATCCGAGATCTGATCTTCCAAGATTTTTTCGAGAATCTCACGAGATCTCTTCTCTTTCACCCTTCCGAGATGAAGCTTAGATCTGAGACGGCAATTCTTGTCTATGACTGACAGGTAGTATTGTACTTTTTCCTATCACCTGTTATCCTTAATAAAGCTCTCCATCTTCAATAAAATCCATACTATTCCATTGTGGCTTGTATTGTATCCATGTAATCCTAAAAGGTTGTAGACACTATGAACCTCTTCAAATCATGAATACATATCTATAGAACCTCTCCAATGCAATGAATTGTTTAACAAATCTGTCAGACTGGATAGAACTAGATCAAGACTATCAGTGTGTCCTCTCATGATAGAAAGTAGCCCGGGGTGCCCATAAACAAAAAATGTAATAACCTATCATTAACTCACAATATAGTTGACTCTCTCCCAATGTCTTCAAACATCAAATCAATTGAGTACGCAACATAGGGCATCCAAAACAAATAAGATCTTGCCTTCATCAGTTTCTTACCTACAGTCTTGTATGAAGTCTCATTGTCAGTGACAAAATACATAATATTTTCCTCCCCAATGTCATATACCATAATGTTCATCAAACCAAAACAAAAGTCGAGTTGGAAATATGTCACAATATATAATTTCCCATTTTGTGCTCCTAAATTGAGGTCTTATTATAATATTATTATTTTATATGCAATGATATATAATAAGAGTTGGTGTTTATTCCAATTTTGATTTGAAATATCCAATTCACAAAAATATTCCTAATAAGTTTAAATTATTTTATATTAAAATTTATAATATGTGTATTGTAAGACTTATGTCATTTACTTGTCTTTTTCTAACATGGTGCAGATAAGTGGTAGATGCAAATAAACAACTAAAGTAGATAGAATCCATTAGCTATCATTGTTGTCTGGATATTAAGACAAAATACAAGCTCTTCGCAATGCAAAAGAAACTAAAGTGCATTCAGCATTATCCACATGAAGAGTAAGCATAAGCTGCCAACTGTCAGATTAAAGAAGTTGGTGTTCTACCACTACAACATAAGGTTGAAAATAAAAAATAAAAAATATCAAAAATTATTCAAATTTCCAAATAGAGATTTTCAAGATTTACTAGTGGATTAATAGCAAACAAGAGTAGAAACAACAGCTAAAACAAGAGAAGACCTATCTGATATTGATATAAAATACATATTCCAAAAGAAACATTCATTGGCAATCTAGAAGAGAGATGGGAGACCACTCCATAATTCAACCTGGTTGAACTGATTTGACTCAACATCAACATTCTAGTGTCATCTTTGTTGGGCACAATTGGGGTTCTATGATGACTACACATAATACTCATTCAAAGTCATTTTCAGTCCGGACACATTCCACCTACACATCCACTGGATGTAGAAATAGGATAGAGAAATGGCCCGATCAATATTTGGATATGGATATGGGACCATTATGAATTCTCATTCATAGTAGACATTGGAAAATCAAGAAAATAAAAAGTCATATGATAGCTATCCTGATTTTTGGTGATCACAAGGTAATATTTACATATCATTTGTACTTTAAAATTTACTGAAGCATAAAATCCATAGTTCATACTTGTTTATTCATAGTCATACCAGCCAAATCAATGTGTGTTTAGATGTTTCCTTTTTCATTAATTTTTTTCTTATATTTTATTATTTTTTGAAAACAACAATCAGGGCCAATTCTGAATTGGTTTACTTCCAGGTGGATCGACCAATTTGGCCAATATGATCTAGACTGAAATCATAATCAGGAATGGCAATCCATGACCCGATTCTAATCCTGCAATCTTGAGAGTAAAAATATTTCTTAGATTATAGCATAGCGTAGAATGTAAAATATCTTTATTTTATAAGGACTCTATGGAACCCAAATTAAACATGAATGAGGATGTAAAATGGCCATTAGAAACTTGATTCGTTCAAAATTCTTTATCATCCTCAACAATTTATAATTTGTAGTTTAGTCTTTTACCAGGAAGAGAAAAAAATACCTGACTCATTCTCCAAGTATCTGATAGCAAATTCTTCTGGTTCTCTGGAGGGGAAGAAAAAACAATGTTGGATTCAGATCGGATAATGAAGAAACGTGCCATGCCACTACTTACCAGAATCGACAGCCTTTATTTCTCTTAAAGTAGCATCCTCGGACATCAGTGGCTTTATAAAAAACTGAGCAAACCTGGACGGTAAATTATAAGAAGATGTGACTACAGGCCATCACAGATATTACACAGAATTCTACGGTAAAGGCAAATGACATTCACCTATCTAAAGCTTCTTCTAGACAATCAGCATTTACATCAAAATGGAAGTTTGTACTTTCTGAAGCTGTGAATGCATTCGTAGAACCACCATGCTGATTATCACCCAAGCATGCAATATAGAAATGAAAGGTGCAACATTCAGCTATTAGAATGCACAAGTAGAGAGTACACAATGAAAGAGTAACTTGGCAAATAGGAAATAAAAAGAATCAATTCATATATCCAGAAGAAAATAATAAAAGCAGACTGTATTCACAAAATAACACAACTTAAATTAACCACAAGATTTTGACAACATATGAGACATCCAAACATTAAACAGCACTTACTTCACACAGCTAATTAGGATGATACTTAGTTCACACGTAGCTATTAAGAATGAATCTTTCAATTTTGATATAGTTTACTTAAGATCTGATAATAATAATATACTTTTCCGACAGAGTATTCATAGTGGATACACACTGTTTTCTACACTCAATAAATTATAGCTTTTGGGGCAACCTTAAATAAAAATAGCAAATCAAGAAAACAAAAAAATTATTCTTCAAGCCTAAAATTAATTGATTATATAGAATCCATCATGACTAATTACCAACTGATTTTTTTTTTGCTTTTATCGACAATATATCTCAACCAATTTGTTACACTTGGTCAATCTACCATAGCTGTTTCTCTCATTATAACTATGAAGAGAATATCAAGATACATAGAAAGATTGGTAAATGGTATGAGTTCCAATAAATGCTTTGTGGAAGATGTTGTGATGATGTTTATTCGGTATATAAATTAATAAAAGACATGTATAGTGAAGAAATCACTAGTGTCTATATAGTTTGAAAGAAAACACAAGAATTTCCAATTTGAATCGACTTCCATCAAAGATTAGAATAATTGCTTACTTTTTTGCATCAGTTACAGTTGAATTGACAGAATATAAGAGATGACATAACATGATGTATGACGTTTACAAGCAATATAGTATTGATAAATGAGACACAAAAAGTTAATAGGCGCAAAAATTTTAAAGAATTATTTCTCTAAAAGTTTCAAAATAAGTAGAGCTAAAAATAAATACATTGAAATTTTAATGAAAGTCATATGAGAAAAGATAAAGGCCAGATTTAGTTTGAATAGAGTAATCTTATCCATCGAATGCCAACCATCAAATCAAAGTATCATGCATAAAGTGAATATTGGCCTCGAGAGTCCCATGTAAATTGTTAAGTTTTACTAAAACTTAAAGATATTTCTATCACATGTTATAAAATATGTAATGTCGTATGGTAGTGAGTACAAGAGTCATCTCAATTCTAATCTTAATCCCAATTAACTAGGGTTTATTGGCTTCTCTCTCTCCACCTAAGTTAATTTTTGAGTTATTTCTTTAGAGATATTCAAATCATCCAAATTATATTAAGTTATCTTCCACTAAATTAGCTTAGCTCTTACATCTACAACGTCTTTTTTAATTCTATTATTTTGATATTTTCCACTTTCCTTACTATAGCAGCATTTGATATATGTTTAATATATCCGAATCATCTCAATCTCACTTCTTTTTATTTATAGTTGTTGCTACTCTACATTTTCTCTAATATATTGTTACATATTTTATCTAATCTAATATGACCAATATCCATCTTAGCATCATTTAGCAACATTATTTTTAAAGTACATTTCTCCGTCATTGTCCTGCATTCACTGTCACATAACATTGTAGGTCTAATAGATATACGATAAGTTTTTCCTTTCAACTTTAGTGAAATATTCTAATCCCTTAAGAGCCTTGTAGCTGATACTTCATTCATCATACTTTAATCATATAGTTAATGTCTTCATCACATTCTCCATCATTTTAAAGAATTGAACCAAGATACTTAAACAAAGTATTTTGAGAGGATATTATCCTATCCAAACAAACTCTTCAAGATTGGATCAGCATAATCCAACCCAATGTGGAAAGGAGAGACTAATCTAACCCCTGGTTCCAGCCAAAATCTGCTAGAATAGACCGAATTGGATATGGATTCAGCCGGAATCAGCCACCTAGGTGGCAGTGGTGTGATGGTGTCACCCCTGCAAGGCCGCAAGTCTTCCCTGCCCTATCAAGTCCTACAAGAGTCATTACATATGATGACCTAACCCTGATAATCTGAATCCAAGGAAGACATGGTGGGCCACAACCACAATTTCAGCCCCAAAAGAGTTAGATCAAACCGTAAACCTATAGAGAATTATTGCTGGCATTTTTTACGTTGTTTCTAGTATTTGAAGAATCGATCCAAACAAATTATGGGTTAAATTTTCTTCCGATTTCCTTACTTGAAACCCTAGACAATAAAGTGTTTTCTCCAAAATTTTAGCTTCCTATTAACATATAGTGTCTCATCCAAGCAAGGAAAGATCAAGTATCAGGATCGGGCTGATCCGCATTGGCCAAGATCAGACCTAAATCTGTTAAAATTATAAAATTTAATATGTTAAAAAATAATAAAAATCTTTAAAATAAAAAATATATTTAAAAATCACTATAAAAAAATTTATTCAAACATTATATTCAGATTTCTGCTTATATTTTACATATTAAAAATTAATTTAATTAATTATTAATGAATAAAAGTACTTGATTAAATATTTTAATTGATTACAGATATTTTAGTTTCAAAATTTTTAAGTATGTGACATTCACATAATACAAAAAATAGTTTAAACATATTATTGTAAAATTTTATTTAAAATATATATATTTAATATAAAAAACGTTGGTCCCTAGCTGTCAAGCAATCCAACATGACAACATATCAATCGGACAGAAATCCAATCGGCTTGACTTGATCCGAACAAATATTTCATAGCCTCATCTATCAATACAATGTCATTGCAAACATCATTAATCATGATATGCCATTTTATATATTCTTTGTTAGTTCATCCATAATTAATGTACAAAGATAATATCTTCTTGTAGATCCATGACATAAGACAATTAAAATAAAAAACTCCTTTTTATTTTCTCTCTATTTGTACAAACACTAGTGGTTTCATTGTATATCTTTTTCGTTTGTATATATTTAACTTTAACATGCTCCATCTTTTGCTCTAACACACCATAGAATATCTCTTGAAACTATACCATAAACACTTTCCAAGTTAATAAATACTATATGTAAATCTTTTTCATATCTCAATATTTTTCCATCAAGTTTCTAATGATAAAAATAACTTTTATTGTAGATCAGTCAAACATAAATCCAGATCGATTAATTAAACTAGTTCCAAAATCCCATAAACAACACTCCATAACTCTCTCCAACAATTTATAATATGACTCATGAACTTGATCCCTCTATAACTTTGAGCAATTTTATATATCATATTTTTCTTAAAAATATATACGATGATGTGCTTTCTCCATGCATTTGGTATCTTCCAAATTTTAAAATTTTGTTAAAAAGTTTACCACTTCACTCATTTTCCTCTAAAAATTGTCATACTTCAATAGGGATTGTATCAAGCACATATGTCGCACTTGTTTTCATCCTCTTCAAAGCCCCTTTAAGTTCTGAGAATATTATCCTCCTAATATAATTCATATTATGACCAAGGATCGCAGGATCGGAATCGGAATCGGGATCGGTGGGTACCGATCGGATCGGATCGTACCGATTCCGACCGATCCAATGGAAGAAAATCGATCCAGAATCGCTAAGCAAAAAAAAAAAAAAAACGATCCGATTCCGATCCGATCTGATTCCAGACCGATCCGGACCGATTCTGGCCGATTCGGACCGATTCTGGCCGATCCTGGCCGATCCGACTGGAATAGCAAAAAATGAAAAAAAATGATTCGATTCCGATTCCGATCCCGATCCCGACCGATTCAGCCGATCCGATTCCGATCCGATCCCGACCGATCTGGCCGATCCCGACCGATTCTGCCGGAACTTTTTTCCGGATCGGTCCTTCAGCCAAGAATCGGATCGGCAATGGCCGATCCGATCCAGGAATCGGCCGATTCCGATCCGGATCGGCCGATTCCGCGATCTATGATTATGACTTGCTATATCTTTTATCTTCTATGTTTCTAACAGCTCTATCATTAAAAAATTTATCAAAAAAGCTTCTTCATCTTCCTTTAGTGTCCTTATCCTTAATCAAAACTTTTATTTCATTATACTTTGATACATCGAACTTGGTTATGATTCTAAGATCTCTCTCTCTCATCCTTCCTACTGAGCGCTTGGCAATAAAGAAAAATATACTTCCAAAAATAGTGCTGAAATGAGAATGTTAGTTATGTTATCCAAGACACAAGACGTCTGAGATAAGAGGGTCACCTCGCCTCAGACGCATAAGGCAAGGTATAATTTATATATCTTTTTTTATAAATGAGGTACTAAGCACATCATTATGTCAAAAATAAAGTATAAATTGCTAAAAATATAATTAACTTAAAATTGAAAAAATAGTGACTTAATAATATGAATTTTGAACAAATTAATAGCATTATCTTAAAAATAAATTATTCGAACTAAAAATAAATATAATTCAACATATATGAATGACTAAGTAAAATCAATAAACTAAAAAAAATCAGCAACTTAATAAGAATATTAATATATCAACTAGAGCATTCAATTAAAAAAATTACTTCTTGAGGGGACATGGCCTGGAAGAAGGACAAGGTAGTGAGGGGAGGGGGCTGAGAGGATCAGGTTAAAAGGGGACTGGGCAAAAGGGGGTTGAGGGGCTCAAGGTAGAAGAGGGACTGGGCAGAGGAGGACTCCAACAGAGGGGGGCTTGGCCTGGAAGCGAGACAAAACAGAGGCAGGGGGCTCTGGCAGAGAGGGTTGAGGGGGCTCGACATTGAAGAGGGATTAGGCAGATGGGGGACTCTAGCAGGGGGCTCAGGCTGGAAGGGGGACAAAGCAGGGGCAGAGGGGGAGCTCAGTAGAAGGGATAAGAGGTCTTGGAGTGGAAGAGAAACAAGGCAAAGAGGGGAGGGGGCTTCAAAAGAGGACGCAGGTAGAAACCATTTGGGGCTAAGGGGGCACTGGTAGAAGGAGAACATGGCAAAGGAGATCCAAGGAAGGGAAGAGGGGAAAGAGGCTTACCTATGGTATTTAGGCTCTCAGACAGCAGCATTCGGCTCCAAATGCAACATTTGGGCTCTCTGATGGCAGTGTTCGTGCTCTTTGGTGACATTCAGGCAAACTAGGGCATTATCGCATAGGGAAGGAAGATAAAAGGCCTAGGGCGTGTGGAGAAAAATGGGAGGGTGAGAGGTTTTAAGTAAATTGAATCCGGACAACTAACAAGTACAGATCAAAAACACACATGAAGTTTCTTGCCCATGTGTGGGCCCGAGAGCCCTCCCGAAGGCGATCACCTAGGCGAGTTTGGATGAGACAAGACATCTTAGACTTAATGAAATACACTTAAATCTGATTTGAGCATGTTCATGATTATTTCAATTATATTGATTTTCATTCTAAGTCTTAACATTAAACACTTAGAATCATTTTTTCTTCATTTTAAAGCCTAGCATTTCAGACTTAATGAAAAATCAATTTTTTATAGTATATGATTAGAACATATTCACTATTATTTCATTTGTTATGTTCTAAGTCATTTCATTATGTATCTTAGACTTATAATTTATCATGTTATTCCTTCATTTTAAGTCTTAGCATTTGACTTAAGAATTTTATGGATCTGAAATCAATCATGTAAAAAAACTGATCCTATGAGAATCATGATGCATTCCTTTAATTCATTAATGGTAGGACCCTTTTGGGAATGAGTATCAAAGTTCACATCTCAACCACTTCATATGAGCCCTTTACAGCCTTCCTATGTAACTATTCAATCATTCAAATCCTCTCCAGACAACTTGGCGGGTTTTCAGACCATACTCATATTTACTCCCCTCACCTTCCAACAAGCATGGCTAGATCACTTAAGCCTAAAGCTTCCCCCTCATGGCTTGATCTTGTGTCATTCAAACCGGGGATCAGATTTAATTTAACAACCCTCCAGCTCTGAGCATATTTGACCTTGAGTTGGTACCTTGACTTTCTCGGGTAGACAAGTTAAGAACCATACCTATAGGTCATCCAATCTTTCAAAATTAAAAGGGTGGTATCAAGTGGATTGATCAAAAGAAAATGAATGTTATAAATGGGCTGCATCGATCCTTCCAACTTCCAAATTCATATGACCTCATACTTAATATTTGGGCTTGATCCCAAGACATTGTTGGGCACTATCATAGTCCATCTTCCTACTAGCTCATGCTAGGAGCAATTCTGGAAATGGTAAGAGTTTGGGGTCGGAGACTACCAGATCATGTATGGCCTGACTTAACTGTCCATGGAGCACTCCTGACTGATCTTAGTCAAACATACACAATCAGATTTAGGACATCTTGATTTCGGATCCCACCAGGATGAGATTCCATCAAATATGTCATGTTTCAGGTTATGATTTCCAGATCTGAAGTTTTCTTAATGTTAGTTATACTTAAGTCTAAAAACTATCATTTTTATATTCTTGAGAACATTAATTTCAGATTTAAAATTTTAACTTAATCTTCTTATGTTTGCATTTCATATAAGCTATGTGAGTTATGTAATACTCCTGAATCATAAGACGAGGTATTCCGACATAAATATCATTAATAAAGTGTGAGATACATTGGATTACATCAATATATGAGGAGCCTTATATAGCCATCATATCATGCCATTTCATTTTATCCATCCTATTTGAGAATATCCTTTTGCGTTATATAGGCATAGATTTTCCCCAAGAAAACTCTTCACCCAAATCATAGAGTTTTGGTCTATAATTGACTTCACTCTTGATAAAGTAAGAGTTTTCCTTAGTGGGTTAAGTTTATGTACTCTCCACACTATGGGATGGATCAATGACACAAGTGCATGCTCGGGCCCCCGTCCGGATCAAGCATTTTAGGATGTATCCTATAATACTTGTCCAAGTATTATAAAAATGCCCAAGTATAGGTTCATGTTATGCATCTTAAATATTTGTTGTGTCAAAATAATTAAGATTTGTCATTTTTATGTCATTTGGGCCACATTCGGCCTTGTCATCATGTCATCGTCATATCTTTGTCCGGGTGACCAAGTCTTCATCCTCTTCTTAGCCCAGTTGGCCATGTCTTCATATGCTTCATATGTTCAGCTTCATCGTATTTTGGCTTCATTGATGCTACCCGGGAAAACTCTTGGTCCATTGTATGGGTTCCAAAGGAGCTGGGAACCTTTCTTCATCACCACCTTGAGAAGCATATGGTGCTTCACATCGGGGGCTGTTTCATGACCAGTTGGGGTCAATATGTAGCTAAAAAAATGACCTGCTATGGGATCGGTACAGGTTGGGAAAGTTACCTGGTATGGGGTCGATATGAGCTGGAAAGATGACCTGCTATGGGGTCAACATAGGTTGATATATGACTGGCTATAGGTCAATATATAGCTGAAAAAAGTGACCTGTATGAGGTCGATAGGGACTGAATGTGACCAGTTATGGAGTCGATAGATGGCTGAATATATGACCTATTCATGAGTCAGATAGAGAGGCTATATATGCCTGATATGAGGTCGATAGAAGAACTGGTATATGATTGCCTCTTATGGGGTCATGCAGGCCATATTCATGGACCAAGAGGGGACTCTTTACGTGGGTATATGGTCACCAGATGTGGGTTTGCGAAGAGGTAGACATCCTACATATGGGCTGATATAGGATCATGTACGTGGCTGAATAGGGGACTGCTTCTGTGGGAAAAACAGTCATCAAGCATGAGCATATGATGGGCTGCCAGCAAGCGACACTAGCAAGGGGGCAGCATCAACCATAGCATCAGCCATGGATCTAAGCAACATGGCAGGAAGGGCAACGGTGGTGGAAGCATGTGCTGCAGCAGGTGGCAGCAGAAGGTAGCATCATCGGTGGGAACTGCAACAGCATGGGGAAAGGTCTACGGCAGCGTCTTCTCCGTGCACAGTCTCACCAGAAGATAGAACAGCAGCAAGGTGTAGCATCGACCCTCTCCATCTTCAGCATCGGTTGCTGCAGGGGGTGGTTATCTCTTCATAGGTGCATTGAACAGAATGAGGAGAGGCATAGGGCAGTGGATGGGGAGAAGCAGGCTTCTACAACGGGATCAACTTCCCACCGGACTCCAACCTCCCTCCAAGGTGTTCAGGATCAGAATTTTATAGAAGGGATGTGGTGTATATGGGTAGAAGTAGGGAAGTGGTGTCCGTGGAGAGAGTGGGAAGGTGGGGACGTGGGCAACTGGGTGTAAATGGGAGGTGCGGCTGGCATTTTTTTTAATTCTCCTCCCTCTTTGTGGCATCCAATGATAGTCTTTGACCTAGTCCACGCAGTTGTGGGTGACCTAATATCTCATCATCTTCCATATATCTAATAGCTCATATTAATCCTCACTTAAGTAGGATCCATTGTCATTAAAGATCCAATAAGAGATTATCTATTACTTAATAAATAGTATTCGGACTCTTGGATTGGTGTTTCATCCCTATCATCATCTTGATGGCCGATCCGATGGCTTATATTTGTTATTTCATTTTATATGACTTCTAAATCATATAAATATTCAAATAAATATGATACGAGATATAATCGAGTTCCAATCAGACTTGATCTCATGTATCTTCCCGATCTATCATTTTGAGCTCATTAATTGTATCATGATCATAATGGAACAACATATTCTATACCAAATAATCTCAATTAATCAATTTTGCACTTATCCTCTATTTTTATATGAGGAGAAGTACAAATTATCTTTTTTGGCTCGATAATTTTTTGATCAATATATCTGGTATTTGTCTTCAATTATGACTCATCTAGGTCATTTTTAATCACTTAGACTGTTTTTTCTCCTGGCCTGGTGAGTTGACAAAAAAGCACAAATTTTGATTTTTTACCCAAAAATTTCTAGATATAAGTCGGATTTCCAATCTTAATCAATTTTCCGTATGTACTAACTTTCATGCATCATATGGACCCACAAGTTTGTTAATGGACCGAGTCTAGACCTTTTGAATCCAATGTGACTAAGGGGCATTCTGGTCATTTGGACCATCCATGGGTGTTTTGGCCCATAATTTGCCAAATATGAGTCAAATTTCCAATTCGACTCTAGCCTTACTCAACATGACGTTGGGCATACATTATGATGGTGCCGGATGTTGATGGACTTGCCTTAATGTGTACGAGCCCGATTAGGACAAAACGGCTATTCTTCCATTCGGAGTCAAATTCTGACATCCAGGGTACCGTTGCAAAAGTTATGACTAAGACTACATTGTGGGTTCACTTGTTCAATCAATTGGGCCCATCAAGCCTTGCAAAGACTGTCTGATAGTTCATTTGGGTTGATTTGCTCATATCTTGCGAAATATGAGTCGAATTTCCGATCTGACTTCAACGTTACTCAAGATGGAGCTGGGCGAATCCAATGATGTGCCAATATATTATTGGGTCTGTCGCAAATTGTTCGAACCCACCAAGCATGATAGAGGACATTTTACCGTTCGAGGTCCGTTTAAAACCAGATTCTAACATTCGAGGTATCGTTGCAAAGATCTCGACTGATACGATTCCTTGAACTCACTTGTTTTATCTTTCGGATCTGATATGCCCCTGATTAGGCCATTTGAAAATCAACTTTCAGTGTTTTCCTCATAACATTCCAAATATTGGTTGGATTTTCGATCGGATTCTGGCATTGCTCAACATTGAGCTAAGCAAACCTAATGGTGGCGCCCAATCGTTGTTGGGCTGACGTTCGGTTGCTCAGACCTAATAGAGACAAAACGGTTATTTTACCACCCGGAGGCAAAATTTGACATTTAAGACACTGTTGCATAATTCTTGACCAGTACAATATTATAGACCCACTTATTTTGTCATTTGGATCCATTAAGCCTATCAAAGGTCAATTAGATAATTATTTTCACTATTTTGCCCATAACTTGCCGAATACAAGGCGGATACCCAATCCGATTTTAACGTTACTCAAGTTTGAGCTGGGCAAATCAGATGGTGATGTCTGATCATTATCGGGCCGTTGTCCGGTTGGTCAAGCTCAATAAGGTTTATCAAGTCCGTTCGGCTCGTTGGTCCCAAATGTGATGAAAAGTGAGTCCCGCCTATGTTCATGTTTTTTCTTCCTTATACTTTTGCCCAAAACTTACATATTTGGGTGCTTAAAAAAAATTTTGGTGCCAACAATTATTCAGCTCATTTATGTAGATGATTATTATCAATGGAAAGTGGAAGCTCAAATTTTCTGATTCAGAAAGTAATATCAGCTCTGAAAGTTTTCCAACCAGTGACTACTGAAATAATTTCATAGAATATAGGTAAATAAAGGCAGGACTGGACTGAACATCCCTCAAACAAAAAATATTTATCATTGTTAGTCAAAATATGTATGGATAAACCCAAATCTGTTAACACCCCATGGCAAATCAAAGAAACAAAGAAGAATGAAGTGCCATTCTCGGCACTTCCCTTCATAAAAAATTTATCAGTTCTCTCCAATATGCAACAATGACTTGACCGGACTTAACCTATCCTGCCAATAGAACCACTCAATTCAGGCACCAACCAACTAAAAAGCATTAGAGATTTGTAAAATGCATATTTCGGTATAAAAAGAGAATAAATCATATTCAATCACAAATCATTTTTAAACAAGCCCTAATCACAAATTATTTAGATTCGGCCATAAAGATTCTCTTTTTTCACTCACGTAGATTACGAGTTATTTCATCAAGGATATTTAAATTATCCAAATCATATTTAATTACTCTCTTACAAATTAACTTACATTTACCACATTCCTTATTCATTTCTATTTTTTGTATTATCTACTTTTCTAACTGAAACTTTCTTAGATCTACATTTAATATGTTCAAACCATCTCGATCTCATTTCTTTCAATTTGTCAACAATTGTCACTACTCTCACATTTTCTTTAATATATTCATTACATATTCTATCTAATCTAGTATGATATGATCACACATCTATCTTGACATTCTCATTTCAGGAACACTTGTTTTGAAAGCATGTCTCTCCTTTACTACTTAAAATTTACCATCATACAACATTATAGGCCTTATAATCGTATAATAAAGTTTTTCTTTTCAATTTAAGTAAAATTGTACAATCGCATAGAACCCCTTATAGTCAATCTTCACTTCATTCAACTTGTTTTAACATCTTCATCACATTCTCTATATTGTTGAACAATTGAATTAAGAAACCAATTAAATATTTTAAGATAATATTACTCCATCCAAACTAATTCTCTCATCTTCTCTTTAATTTTTATTAAATTTATAATATATGTATTATATCTTAGTTCTATTTATTTTGAAACCCTCGTGTTTTTTAAACTTCAATAAAGATGTTATCAAGGTCGCATGTCTTATTTGTTTTCATCCTCTTCCACGTACCTTAACTTTTAAAAATTTAATTCTCTTAATATAATTCATATTAAGTTGTGTTACATTATCTGTCTTTTCTAGCAAAGTTGTCATTAAATAGAGTATCAAAATAACTTTGTCATATATCTTTAATGTCATCATCTTTGACCAAAATAATTCACATATTATCTATGATACATTTGACTTGGTTAAGATTGTGGCATCTTCTCTCCCTCTCATCTTTGCTAATATAATATATAAACACATTTTTTTCGCACTCTTTAGATCTATGTTTCTTATATATTTGTTTAGAAGTCTCATATCTTACTCATCTAATGATCTTTTTTGAATTATTTTTTGCCATCATATATTATTCATAGGTGGTGACATTATCACACTTCGACAATATTTTATATCAATATCTCTTATTTTTTATCTCTTTTCACTTTTTCATTCCACCACCATATCTCATTTTTAGGTGCACCATGTAATTTAATCTCTCCAAATATTTGTTTATCTCTCTTTAGTCTTCATGGCCATAGTCATCCATATAATATTGACTTATATGTCTGACTTTCATCCATTTATCTTAAGAAATGAGTTCTTAAATGTTTATTGTTTCACCCATTTGATATCCACCATTTTATTTTAGTAAAAATCTTTCATTTAAATATGTTCCTTTGTCTTTTAACCTTACCATCTAAAACCACTAACATGTTGATGGGAATTAAAGAAGACATCCCTGATGTACTTTTAGGTTTTGGAGTATACTTATAAATATTTTTCCTTAGGGGCCTTTTTTGGTAAAAAAAAAGGCTCAATATAAAAAGCCAATGTACTCTGGAGAAAAAAATATAAAATTTATTAGAGCACCAGTGGGTGTTCAGTCCTGTTAGGGTGCTTGGCCCCAATAATCTTTTCCCTACACTCCTCTTCATTAGTTGAGAAAGTCGACTACCCCACTTTCTATCTGAGGGCCTTCACCTCTTCGTCATCCTCCAGCCTCTATGCATTAATCTCTCCTTTCTCTTACTAAATACTCACATTCTTCAAGTTTGTCTTTACAGCATCATTGTTCGTTTCTAACATCATCTACACACTATTGTGCTTCCTGATGATCATCTCAAACCTCCCAATAAGAAGTCCCCTCATCCACAAGATATCCAATCTAGTTCGACAATCCCCATACAAATTTGTCAACATCATTGATCAAGCTTGGTCAACATCCTCCTCTGATCTACTAGGTTAAGTCAATTGGTTTCTAAGTCAATAAGCAACACAGCACCTAAGGCCTTTTGACCAATGTTGCCTGGTATGACAATCCTCGAGCTTTCCCCTCCTCGCTGATATTCTTCTTCCCCTCCAACTCTTTCAGTTTTCATCCACAAACTCGCCTTCAGCTCCTTTAGACCTATTAAAATCCTCACAACCCTTCCCACATCACTCGACTCCTCACTCTAGCAATTTACGTGGCCAACCACCAGTCACAACATCATCCCTTGCTCTCTATTTGAACCCCGCCTTGACGTAGAGCCTCTCATTGAATCTCTTGGTTTCCTCCCATTTTTATGAGAGACAAAGAAGGTGCTACAATACTCCATCGACGGAGACACAGTGCGCTGTTTGTTTCTGCTAATTTGTCCCCTTACATCAGCACCCCTTGTGTTTCATGTGCCCTCTGCTTACGAGTCGTCCGCATGCCTCCCCATTGTGTCATGACCCCCCACCCAAGCCAGTGAGTCCCTACGATGAGGCTTAACCCTTATACACACCTAGTTATAGGCGAATCACAATCATAACCCCCTTGCTTACGTCATAGAATTGATACCAAGCCAATAGACTGGCCCAAGCTCTATCCAACCGAGTTTGGACCCAGTTCAGCTAGCTCTCTACTGTTCAGACTGGTTTTTGGTGCGGACACCAGGTTCCTTGACAAATTTGACTATTTCTCAAAGGTCTACAGAAGAAGACCGCAGAGACTGGGCTCCCTCTGGTTCTAACAGTTGAACATATCCCTCTTTTTTTGAAATTTAACATATACTTATATATATATACATGCCTACGTACATAAGCATACCTGATAGTTATTTTATTATATGGTCACTAATCCATTGATTGCATTTTTTGGTAAATAGCAGCATGCCTATACATACTCTACGTTTTTTTTTGTTTATGTCCCTGGTCGATGCTTTCAGCATGTCTCTTCTGCCTTGGCACTTTTGATGCGCATTTCCTATACTTTGAGGTCCTTTTTGTAATTCCTCACCCAGGTCCCTATTTAATGGGAGCCTAGGGTCGCGTATTGAATAGAGAGCAAGAGAAGAAACGTGGAGGCCGATTTTGGCTGGTTACTGTTCCAATGTCCAGGCGATTGTTACTCCCGTCCGGTTAACGCGATTGAAACGGGTGTGGCGTCCGCGAGGGTTTCAGCCGGATACGACGTCTGCGGGTCACGTCCCGTTCACGACTTGTCCCCTTGCGCTCCCGAGCTCCGGCGATGGCGATTTCCCTCCGCCCTCTTCCCCGTTCAGATCCGCGCCTTGTGGTGTCCATCGGGCTTTGCTGCTAAGGGGAAAACCTCCCTTGTTCCCCGAGTTCCCTCCTTCCCCGTCAAGTTCTTCTGTCTCAGCGCGCTCCGGCGGGTTCAGAGTGCCAGATCCGGATCTGTTACCCCCTCCCGATGGCCCTGCTGCTTCTTTCAGGTGGATCTGTGACTCTTGATCCCGATCGTGAGTATTTGCGCAACAATAGCATGGATAAAGTTGGAAAAACCCCTCGATAGGTCCTCTCTACAGTAAGCCTTCACCGATCTGCTCTTCTTTGTATGTTGTCGGTTCCGTAGCCGGAGTCCAGTTTCCTCCTGAGTATACTGGTCAACCCCTGGATCGGAGAGTGTTCCTCCTTGATCGGAAAGTGGTCGGAGCAGCGTATGATGGAGGATGCCATCGGTTGGTTCTCCTGATTGATTGGGTGAACCCCGCGACTCCGCTCCTCTGTGGCTGGTATTTGCTGTGAAGTGGGGGTCCTCTCTTGTTTACTCTTCCATTCTTGTTCTCCATACCATGACGAATGGATTTGGAGCCTGGTTATTCGATGGATGGACAGATCATGCCCTGTCCAGGATTGAAACGGATGTCCCTCCCCCCAGTTCTTTCCCCCATTAACAGTGGGTTTCAGTTTGCTCGTTATCGATCAGCGTGGATCTCCTCCCTCCACGGCTGTGACTGATCGGCAATCTATCGGTTCCGACAGGGGGATGATGAGGGATGCATAGTCTTCCGATGGCTGGTTGGACTGGGTTTTTGGGTCGGCTCTCAGTGGTGACCCCGGCTGATGCTACTAAGCACTCGCGTCCCTGCTGAGGGTGCCTATTCCCAGACTAACCCCACCGGTCTGGCAGGATTGATACTCAGGTGACCTTCCGGATGCCAGTATCAAACCCCACACTCCCAATGAGGAAGGACATCAGTCGGCATCCGCTGACCTCATTTTCTCCCCCCCTCACTGCTGTGAATGATTGAGCTTGTCTCATTTACTACCGAGGTTCTGGACTTGAATTGTGTACCTGCCATTTTTTTTGGAATGATTGGATAGCTCCTCCAGCAGCCCGAGCCCAGTTTGAAGCATTGGATCTGGTCTGCTCCATTCTTTTCTGGTAATTTCTGATATGTTTTCCAATCAGCGTATGAGGTAACCTCTGTCACCCTCTCTGCAATGGTTTACTTGCTAGTTCATTATTCTGGTTCGATTATGCCATGCTTGAGAGTTAGGTCCTAGCCAGTTAAAATGGTTGTTGTTGGGCCTATTCAGTGAGTTTTGAATGCTACCTGTTCCAGTCAATTTAAATCTGTTATGTTAAGAGTCTGAGCATATCGGTATTACTCGGGGGTTTATCCTGTCAAGCATGATGTATTGCCCTCTTGTTTTTCGCATGTTCCAGCTCACTTAACCTTCTAGTTTCTCATGAATTATTACATGTATTTCCTGATATCTGTCTAGAATCAGCATTTATTTCTTATATTTGAGTATTGCTGCTCCGTTGCATCTAGGTTCCTGTTTGGGTCGTTCAGTGCCCCATCAGTTTTTACTCGCTATAAGTTGATTCTCTCCAATTTAAGGCTAGTTCACTCAACCTGAGGCCGATTTACACATGTTTGAGTTCAATTCAATCGATTTCAATCATTTCTACTTACTTTTACCCGTTTCAGCATTATATTTTTTATTTTAGTGCTTTATATAACATCATATTAATATTAGAGCTTGAGATCGGATCATTCCTATAAGTCTACTCTATGTTATCCGAGGCGTGAGGCGCCTGAGGCGAGGGACCCTGCGCCTCGCCTCAGGCGCCTAAGGCGGGCGCCTCAGGCGCCTGAGGCGTTTTTAATATTATAATAATATTTATTTTAATAATGATATATGTGATATTAGATAATTGAAAAAATACATAAAACACATGGAATCATTAACTAACAAGAGTGACAATTAAATATAACATTAAAAAGAGGAATTCAACCATGCAATAAGAAAAGAATACAACCATACAACCAAACATAATGAGCGAAGTAAGTCTAATTCGAATACAACCATACAAATACAAACATCACTCACTAGTCCGCAGTCACCAAGAATCACTATCGAATCAAGGTTATGGGGAGCTCTCGATCATCATTATCGGTATCGTCCGAATCTTCATTAAAGACGAACTCTTTCCTAAGACCTAGAAATTCATTTCAAACATTTCAAAAAACATAACATCAAAATTAACAAAAAACAACCAAACTCAATAACTAGAAATAAGACACGTAGTGTTTAAAATACGACCTCGTACTTGGCCCCTCCTCCTCTTCATCCATTCCAAAGAAGAAGTTCTACATCTCTCCATCTCAAGTCTTCGCTACGGGACAAGATCTTCATCTTCATTCGCAATCCACTCACTCGATTCATCAATGTCATCTATGATATCTGTCAATTCGATTTCTCCAACATTGATGTCTTTCCCTAAGCCTTTCGTTGTATCGACGAATACCAAATCATTCAACTTCTTTTTGTTCCAATCTATTCCTCTTTTGTACGAATCTATACAACAACAAAAAGAAGAAAATACGATTCTATTAATCAAATAAACGATAGAGGATTAGTTCTAATGCCTTGAAATGTGTTAAGGAATATTACCTCGCTCAAATGCGCTCCAATTACGTTCATGCCTAGAGGCACTACATGTTAAGCTCAATACGCGTATTGCCAACTTTTCGTAATCGAGGGGTCGCGCTTCCCCAATCTACCCACCAATTTGCTACAAAAGAACAAATTGATATTAAAATACACTCAGAGGATTGATACAAGTTTATAAATAAATAAGCAAATAATTATACCTCGGGAGTAGATGTCTTTCAAGCCCGATAGCCATGTCCCTACCAAACATACCTCAGTGCCTCTCTATACATCACAATTGCCTAAAAATTTGATTCGATCTTCACGCAAAGGTACCAACTTTTCAATACAATCATACAAACCTCGCTTGATTTCGTTGTCGCTCTCAATATCGGGATCGTATAGTGAAATTGTGGATTTAGATAATACCCTCGCAAAGACGCAACGGACGATGTAACCGAAAATCCCATCTTCTCGTCAATGATATCCCAAATCGGGCCATATTTATCTATTTTATCATCTAATGCCTTTCTTTATTCCTTCCTCGGCACGATCCATGGCTTCATATATATATCCCATCGTTGTGCTTTTCACCATCAACTAGCCTTAATACAAGGACAAGTGGCTCAAGATCTTCAAAGCATAAGCCACTCCTTTCCAAAATGTAGTCTTTAAAACTATTTCACAACTTTTTTTTCCTTCAACCTTTTTATTCCATCGATCGTTGTTATTTCCGTCCAATCCTGCGAGGCGAACATACGTCGCAAATCATCCTTGCATGTACGTGTTTAAGCCGTCCAAACTCGATAGTTGCAAATCTAGTTACGCACGAACAAGGTTCTTATCATTCGTGTATTTCCTCATAAGAGCTGTAACCTCGTATGGCCATAAATGAAGTTTCGCGACATATTTCGCATGTCGAATCGCTGGACTTTATCGGTGATAACTTGGAAATATCTTCAAAGCATTAAATCAAGGCAAAGGCGCATACGGTGTCCAAAACAAATGGCGGTGCGTGTCCATCAAAATGCGGCACGCAGCCCACATAGCTCGCCTCATTGTCCGTAACACTCATAGACATTTCGACCAACCTCCTCCACAACCTTATCAAGAAGACTCGCTAGTAACTCCGGCATCTTCGACCTCTCGATGAAGCATCAATCGATCTTAAGAAATCGTACTCGCAGGGAGTGTTTACCAAAAAGTTAATTAATGATCTTCCCCTTCTATCTCGTCCACGCATCGACATACGATACTACAACCAAATCTCACCCAATCGCTCTTTCTCCTTCTCCACCAACTTTTCGGTGGTCTCAATCTCTTGCATACAAGAGAGTCTCTCTTACTTCACGATAACCAGTCCTTTCAAGCCCGGTCCAAATCGACCAACCGCCAAGATTGCTCGAAAGTTATTAAGGCGATGTTGAAAGAAATGCCCGTCGGGTACATCCATCTAGCGATGTATTGGATACATCGCTCTTTCCTCTTTCAAATATTTTTTTCCTTATCGTTTTGCTGACTCTCAGAGGCGCACAAAACGATCCATAGGTCCTTTCATTCGGGGAGGAAGAAATCGAGTGAAAGCTCATCTACACTCGCGAGGCATCTGCGAAGATGTCTCCATTTCGTTGTACTCCTGCCCAAGGAGGTTGTCCCTCCCTTCCATCTCTCTCGACATTCATTGCCTTTTCAACTCTCGTTTGTTTTCGCTTTGCCGCATACGCTCGATCTCCTCCTTAGCCTCTACGTCGCTTTCAGACGCAATACATTCGTCCCCAAGCCTCGCAATGTGTCGCTTCAAACGACATGCCTCCTTCGCACTCCTTTTCGCAAAATCGACACCTAACAAGATCCCGTTCCGAGGATCTACTAAAATCCCATATTTCCATCCAACATTCGATTTCAGGAGGTGCTCGATATGGAACCGGATGCTTCAACAGTCACGGGCAGAAGGTATATGACTATTCGAACCTCGTCCCCGATCCACGGTCATCACGCGAGACACGATAAAATTTAACCTAAAAGAACAAAGCATAATGTTAAAAATCAACTCACAAAATGTACTATCAAATGTTAATTATCGTCTAATACGATTATACGAATGAAAGCGATGTCAATAAACATAACTACGTAATCAATTAGTGCTTCGTTGAAATAATCAAGAGAAAAAAAACAAAACAAAAAAAGATACCTACGCTCGGCGGCCGGGCAAGAAGGCGGCGGAGGGTGCAACAGGCGCGGCGGCGGGTGCAAAGAAGTCGCAACCCAGCGGCGGGTGCAAAGAAGCGCAGCCGGGCGGAGGGCGCGCGCGAGGGCGTGCGAGGGTGCGCGCGGCGGCGGCGGGCGCGCGGCGCCGCGGCCCGGCGGGCGGGTGCCGCGCCCGGCGGAGGGCGCGCGCGGCGGCGGTGGCGGGTGCGCCCGGCGCGGCGCGCCGGGCGGTAGTCCAGCCGCGCGGCGGCGGGTGCGGCCCGGGGCGGCGGCGGCCGACAGGGGTCCGCCCGCGCGCGCGCGGCGGCCGGGGCCCCGCGGGCGGGCGGGCGGGCGGGGTCCGACCGCGCGCCGGGCGGCGGCGGGCGGGGCTCCGTGCGGCAGGCCGGGCGTGTGTAGCCGCGCGGCGGCGGCGGCGGCGGCGGTGCAGCGGGGCGGCGGCGGTCCCGGAGGAGTGAGTGAGCAACACGGGCGACCGTCGGGGCGACTTTCCGGGCGCGTACGAGGGTTCGGGAGGGAGGGAGAGAGAAGAATGGGGTGTTTAAGTTACCCGGATCCGGTCTTACCGGATCCGGTTCTTACCGGACCGCAGGGGGAGGCGGGCGAGGCGGGTAGGGCGCCTGAGGCGCTCGCTGCAACGGTCGAGGCGCCGGAGGCGCTCGCCTCAGGCGGGAAAAGCCAACGCGAGGCGGTTTTCAACCGCCTCGCCTCGCCTCACCGCCTAGGCGGGTGAGGCGACCGCCTCTAACTACACAGAGTCTACTTCTAGATCATTGGTTCCATATCGACACTTAAGAGTATAAATAACAACGATGTTTGAGAAGCAACATTCAAAAACTTGAGGTCAATTTTTGGCTAGTAAAGGAGTTTGATGAAAATTAATGAAGACATCTATGATGTACTTTTAGGTTTTGGTATATACTTGTAATATTTTGTTTTAGAGATCTTTTTTTGTAAAAAAATTGGCTTTATATAAGAATCCATATACTCCGAGGAAGAGTAATGGAATAAAAGAATCTTTGAAACCCTTGTGAGTGTTCAATCCTATCAGGGGCTTTGGCCCCAATAGTCTTTCCCCTTACCTCCCTCAATCAGCTGAGAAAGCTTGCTACCCCACCCTTTAGTCGAGGGCCTTCTTCATCTCTTCCTCGTCCTCTGGCTTCGTGCTGCTCATCTCTCCTTCCTTTCCCAGGTACTATAGATCATCAAGTTTGTCTTCAAAGCATCATCGTTCATCTCCAGCATCATCTAGATACTATTGGGCTTCCTAGTGATCATCATGAACCTCTCAGTAATAGGTCCCACATCGACAATGCATCCAATCTAGTATGGTGATCCCCAGACAGATCTATTGGCATCATCGATCAAGCTGAATAGGCATCTTCATCCAATTTAAGTTCTGACGATCGACTTCTGCCTTAGCAAGTAACATGGCATAGAGGCCTTCTACGTCAATGCTCCTTTGTTTAGCGATCCTCACGCTTTCCCCTCCTTGCCATTATTCTTCTTCACCTCTAATTCTCATGTGCAAACCTACATCCATCTCCTTCGGACCTATTGGAAATCCTACAGCCACTGCCTAAGTCCCCGCCACCCTTCTCACACTACTTGACCCCCTCACTCCAACAATCTATCTTGGCAAGCCCACCATCAAATTGAGTGTCATCCCTTGCCTTCCTATCAAAGCTTGTATTGTCATAGAACCCCTCATCAAATTCCATGTTCCTATGAAGAGAAAGAAGGTGCTACACTATTCCATCAACGAAGCTACAATACGTGGCTTGTTTCTATAAATTTGTCCTCTTCTACCAACACCCCTCACGCATTTCATGAGCCCTTTGCATCCTAGTCATCCGCACGCTTCCCCATCATGCCATGACCCTGCCTAAGCTAGCAAGCCCCTGCGATGTGGTCCCGACCCTCACGCACCACCTAGTTCCTCGCGAGCGATAGCTACAACCTCCCTGGTCAGGTCATAAAGCCAATACCTAGCCTAACTGATTCAACCAACTCAAGCTCCATCTAACTAAGTTGAGACCATAGTTGTCAAGGCGACAAGGCGCCCAAGGCGTTGAAGGGTACCGATTCCGCTTAGGCGACAAGGCGGCCGCTTAAGCGTCGCCTAGGCGGTCAAGGCGGTATTCAAGGAAGGCTAAGTCGGGAGGTTGTTATATATAAAAAAACATAAATATAATTATATTTGTTATGTTATAATTGAATATGAGTGTTTTATCAATGCACATAAGTAAATATGATGTGTGTGTGAAAGAGAAGAAAGTTAAATAAATATTTATAAAATTTAAGTATATAACTCATTTATGATTATAAAATTTATATATGTTCAATAGTATAAGTGATGGTAAAATATTGTTATAATATTATTAAATGGGGGGGGCGCAGAGTAGTCGCGGATCGACCTGCGCGGTCAGGTCGCGGGGATCAAGGGGGCAGTGCCCCTTGTGGGGGGGTTGTTAGGGGCGAAGCCCCCCGAACCCAAAAAGTATGTAATAGTATAAGTGAGACAGAGAGAGAGAGAGAGAGGAAAGAGTTGAAAAAGAACTTAAATTAAGTATATAATATATGTTTATAATCATAAATCTTAAATATGTATGATAGTATAAGTGATAATACAATATATTAATATATTCAAACTATCATTAAATAAGTGTCCCTTGTGAGGGGTATCAAGGGAGAAAAATTCCTCAAAAACTTTTTTTAATGATGTAAAAATACCCAAGGCGCCTTGCTTTGGTTATAATCCTATTTATGTAAGGTTATATATCCTATTTATGCCAATTCAAGCCAATTCGCTTTGGTTCTGAGTCCATTCACTCAATCTAAGACCAGTTTACACCAGTGAGTCAGGCTTAATCAATTTCAATCATTTCTGATTAACTTTATCCATTTTCTATTTTAACACTCTTATCCCATATCACAAGTGTTGTCATGTTAAAACTTCATTATGATTAATTTTACAATATTTGCAAATAGCGCAATTACTCTTTTTAATAAAAATAAAGTTAATTTGACTTTTATTTTGTCCACTTTTTTAAATATCATTAAACGAGATTATCTTTTTAAAATGTTTTTATTAGTATTGAATAGCATGTCATAGCCAAGTCAATGATATTTTTTCCTCTTAATTTAAATTTTCATATCCAAACTTTCCGTCTAATGATATTTTTCCCTCTTCATTTGAATACTCATATATGAACGCTCCGTCAACTTTCGCATATCCATGGCATTCATTTCCATCATATCTATTAAGATACTCTCCAATAAATATATTCTTTTCATTTAGTATACTCTATATAAGGTTATATATCCTATCAAATTTCTTTAAATATCACTTCTTAATACAATTTGGTGAGCATATGCTAGTGAGGGCACTAGAGCTAGAGATTGATTTGAACATGTTTATCGACGTCATTGTAGACATTTGGGCTCTATTTGACTTGGTGAATGTGATCCTTATAAATCTGAATAGTGTAGCTAGGTCATTTTCATATATAGAATTTTTTAGCAATTTTTCCTAAAAAGTTTAGGGTGTTTTACATTTTCTAAGCATTTTAAAAGTATTTTAGATCATTTTTATTTTTTGACATTTTAGTAATATTTTATTGTATTTTGGTCCTATAAATAGGACCATGTGCCATTGAACAAATACAGATGATGAATAGAATTCGAATGAGTGTTATTTTTCCTCCCAAAAATACCCCATGCTTCTTCTTTATGAAATGCCCCCACAAGTGTTCACTTAAACCCTCGGCTTCTCTCTCTCCTCTCATTCGGCATATCGCCGCTGCTCTTTCTCTTTTCTCCTGCGAGAGAAACCCTAGCTCTTTTCTCCCCCTGCTCTGATCTCCTTCCTCCAGTGCTCGCCTCCCTTGTCTTCTTTGGAGGAAGTTGATCCTCTCCTCCTCCTCTCCCTTATCCTCTTCTATGCGATCTTCATTGGAGTTCGTCTCCTTGGAGATCTTGGTCAGCTGATGTGCTGGCTATTGTGGTCTTTGCCTTCACAGCTTGACCTCTTCCAATGTTCTTTGTGCTACAGTGTTGAAGAGGATAGTGTTCTTCTCCCTTCACTTCACCTTCAGCTCTAAAGTCCAGTCGGTATTGGAGTTTTCTACAGTGGAAAGATCAACGGTCTATGAAATTTCTAGCTGTTCGTACATTACATCCGGATCTACCTGCCGCTGTTTTGAAAGACCTCTACTCAGTGATCTTATTCAACATTGTTGTGTGCTGGTCTCTCCTCTTCTGAGAAAGATCTATTTGGCGTTGATCTCTTCCTAGACACTTGTTACTAATTCCTTCATTCCTGTGAAGGACTCCTGCCAGTTGGTGACGTTCGAGAATACATCTCTCTGGATCTTCTAGTTCTGATCGGTTCAAGAGCTCTTATAAATATGAGGAATCTACTTTCCAATGACGATGAGGTATGAAAGCTATTCAACTCCATAAATGGCATCTGAGTTCTAATAATTGGATCAGATATGGTAATTTTGGAGGATATTCCAAATAACTGAGATATCCATTGATGATAAAACAGTCTTCATACTATGGCTTCTTCGGTTTTATCAGTATCGATGGCTGTTTTGATCTTGTTTCAAACCTGATTAGAAATGGTCCTCTTCCAGTCCTCTGTAAGTGGTTAGCTCAGAATCTAGTTCCGGAGAGTGAGCTGAACGGTTCTTCCTATACCGTTGGTAGTTTGACTGTATTGCTATCTTCAGCTGGTTCCTCTATTTTGCTTTACTTTCCAGCTTGCTGTTTACCGTTTCTGGATCTTATTAGATATGTTTGATTCTATTTGACTGGATGAGCCAAAATGTATGAAATCCATAAGGTTTTTGTTGGGAAATGACGTCTGTTCCTCCGATAGCTTGTTCAAACAGCTGTGATGTTCCTTAATTGCTGAGATTCCTCGATAGCACTACTAGTTCGTTTCCTATAGAATACTTCACTTGGTGACCTGTGAGATGCCGTTAAGTTGATTCCATAGATTCCAAAAGAAAAGTCAGTTTAATCCAGCTTGGGGATGAGGAAACTAATCCCACCTTATTTGCTATGATGGCATTGATGCTGAGCCATAATGATGATGATGAATCTCTTTGGCCTTGAGATCTGAGTCCTCAATTAAGAAACTGTTGCTTCATAGATATTGTTGATGTGTAGAAAGCCATTGCAGAATATTCATTCTCAAGGTATACCGAAGGATGATCCTGGAAGATAACAAGGTGTTCTGGTCAACCTGAAGATAAGCACTGCCCATTTCATTTGTTAGACCCATTACCACCTTGAGATTCTGTATATCCCCTTATTAAATTGCTTGTATAAGAGAGAAGTGCTTATCTCTCAGCTAAAGACGGGCTTCACCACACTGATTGTGGAGGTACTCTCTAACCTCTTGCCTTGTTTATTTGCTTTCTCTATTATTCATATGTGAAATGACATGCCTGAAGTTCGAATAGGTCCTACTAGTATTTCTAGATTGTTGTTGGTCATGGCGAGCACATTTGAGTGGACCTAAATCCAGATAATTTAATATGTTTCATTAAATGCTAAAACTGATTTTCAAAATTAAGAAGGTTTCAAATTTGACGTTCTCAAATTCTAGATTGACTAAAAGTGATAGTAACATGTTTTCCCAAAAAGTACTAATCAGATCATTAAAACTTTTTGATAAGTTAATCTATTCTAAGGGAATAGTATCTTGGATTGTGTCTAATTAGTCTCAAATCCTTTAGAGTAATCCTAGAGTATGTTCTCCATCATATGCACAAACTGTACTGTATTGATTACCTTTCTATAATTATTTTTTCCTATAATAACCTTATATCCTACTTTTTTACACTAACACCACCTCATCCTCACATCAAATACTAGTCAAAATTCTAGATAGTTTTATGAGGTGTTTGGTTGCATGATAATTTTTTGTACACTTTCATGATAAAAAATTATATTAAAATAAAAAGTGAACCAACTCATGACATAAAATTATCATGTTTGGAGGGATGTGATTACAAAAAAGAGTAACTACTATACATGACCAAACAAAGTGGGGGACCACAAGAAAAAAGAAAGAGGTGAGATTCTCTTTTTTTTGTTTAAGAAGAAAATCACTTTTAAAACATAAAATTGTCATGGTTACCAAACACCTACTTTAACAAGTTTTCTTACAATTTTTAAAAATTAAAATAAAAACCTTCATTAGCATGCAACCAAACACCCCATTAGACTTCGGCATGCATTAAAATACTAAAACATAGCCCTAGAAATATTCTGACCATGAGCTTCATTCTAGTCTAAATAGAGAGCTGTTGTCTTTTCCCCCCTGGCCGAAACTTACTTCCCCTTCATAGCAAAATTTGACTTAGAGCATGCGGAAGTAATGTCGCTTACAACTGCAAAGACGATCAAAAGACGAGAGCAAAAAATTTGGTTATAAATGACTTACATGTTGTCATACTAACATAAAAATAAGAAAGAAGTATGGACTATTTGCTTTGAATAAATAAAAGAATTCTTGATAGGTAACTGAAGGGAAGAAAACATGATCTATCATAGTTTTTAAGTGATTAAAAACCAAATTTCTTTCATAGCAAATAAAGCAAAAAACTGAAATAGTACAAAAGGTGGCAGGAGGTAAAAATTGGAAGAAAGTGCTTCAACTACAGAGAAGGTAGAAGAAAAGAGGTGACAAAATTACAAAAAGAAATGTCAAATATTCTGTAATCTTTCCCAGAAAGCAAGCAAATCCCTGTAGCATCCTGAGGAGGCCAGCAACCAACCCTTGACCACAACGGGCATGAGAAAAAGTATCAGCCTAGGAATGTTGAACTCAACTCAACTCGAGTCTTACACTCAAGTTACTTGGGGTCAGCCAAGCTTAGGATTGTTGATACGCTCTTCAAATATGTGACAGTTCCTTGTTCGCCACTTTGCCTGTCTTTCGTATCTCTTTTTTTTTCCTGCTCGCCGGCCGCGCGGTAGCGCTCCGACCGACTTTCCGCTTCCGCTTCACATGTGAATCGGTCTGTTGAGATCGCACGTCTTCACCGCGCTCTCTCTTTCTCCACCCCCCTTTCCAAGCTTCGACCCTCCACTGCTTCATCTTTTTCTTCGTCCCAACTGCCGTTTCCCCATCCCCCTCGTCACCCCGCTTCCCTGCTCCGCCGGGCAGACGCGGACTAGACCATAGCATGGCGAAAAGAATCAATTTCACACTAACTTGTCTGAAGACCAAGCCACCAAGGTATTAACCCCAGCCAGTCTTGAAGAAAAGAGTGTCACCCGATTCAACATATGCAATTTTTCAGCATTTAAATACAACCTGCCATAAATAGTTTATAATACAACTCTTGATGAATAGATGGTCTATACTTTCAACCATAGCACCACAAAGAACACAGCGGACGGAGAGAGTAGAAAAAACCTTAGGTAGATACCCCTTTGTAGGAAGGTGATGTCTAGCTAACTTCCACAGAAAAAACTTTCTTGATAGGGAACGATTGCTTCCAAACAACACGCTGCCACAAGATTTAGAAACAATTTCACACTAAATTTTGAATTGTTGCATGGAAGCCAAACAATTTTGTCATGTTTATGAACAGAGCACTTTTGGTTCTCAAAAAGCCCAACCAACTCAGTAAAATCCTGAATCTCTTCATCCTTAAGGTTCCTTCTTAAAGAAAGAGACTACTTAACTTGCTCAATCTCAAAAGCAAAGGGAATGTTGACACCAAAGGGGCATGGTCAGCCCAGTGATCCTCCTAGAAAGAAAATTTCTAACCATCCCTCAGCTCAATAGTAATCGCATAGTAGAGAATCCCTGTTAAATAGGAAACCTTTCCATATACCAGAGATTTTGCTGCAGTCTATAACCAGAAGCCATCCTCACCAATATTGTAGTTGGCACGAACCAATTTAACCTAGAGCGAATTTGTATTGGTGTTCAACTTCCATAACCACTTGGAAAGAAGAGTATTATTAATCAACTCCAGTGCAGCAAGGCACACACTACCTTCAATAGTAAACCTGCAAACATGTAGCCACTTGATAAGATGAAGTCCTTTGTTACCATAATTTCCCTTGAAGAAAAACCGAGCCCTAATGCTCTCTAGCTTGTGACAAATACCTTTGGACACTTTAAGAACTGAGGAGAAATAAAGTGATACACTTTTTAATATTGTTTTGGATAGAATCCATCTCCCACTCACAAATAACACATTACTCTTCCAACCTTGTAGCTTGTTCTCAAACTTGCGAACCAATCTTTACTTTTTGTACTTTTTTCAAAGAGAGGAAGAGCCAAATATTTGATCGGAAAGGATGTCCATGGCATATTGAAAATACTTTGTAGCTGCACTCTTTGCTGATCAGTCACATTGATGCCAAGGAGTTGACATTTATGCATATTGATCTTCAAACCGGTGACCAATTCTGACCGGAAGAGAAGAATGCGAAGGTTAAAGCACTTGTTCATAAAAAAGAAGGGAATCATCTACAAATTGCAAAGAGGTGATGCGCTCCTTGTCACAACCGACTATGATACCCTCATTCAAATTATGAAATTTTGCTTTCTCCCATATGATGCTGAGAATTTAACCTACAAGAACAAACAATTAAAGAGAAATTGGATCACCTTTTCAGAGGCCACAAGAGGGTTCAAAAAAATCAAACCCCCTGCCATTAGTATCCACTATGAATCTGACTGTGCTTATGCAACTTTGATCCACCTGATCCATTTGTTGCATAACCCCAACAATTGCATAATTCTCAAAAGACTAGACCGCTTGACCCTGTCATAGACCTTCTCAAAATTTAGTTTAAAAAGAATATAATGCTTACCCCTGTATTTCTAGTTGTGAAGACACTCGTGAGCTGCCATAAAGTTATCAAAAATATATCTACCTAGAATAAAAGCTGACTGTGCACTACAAATCAACTTGTCGATGTAGCTACTGAGTTTATCAATAAGAACTTTTGTAATAATCTTGTAAAAACAATTGAGAGGGGTGATCGATCTAAGATCCCTAATGTCAACCACATTCTCTTTCTTAGGAATAAAAACCAAAGTAGTAGAGTTTAGAAGTTTAATATAGTCTGGGTTGGCTTTAAATTCCTTGATAAGAGCTATGAAATCATCTTTAATGATCTTCCAAAAATGAGTAAAAGCCTACTGAAAAACCATTCGGGCCAGGAGCTTTGTAATGATCCATGCCTTTGATTGCAACTAAAACTTCTTACTCAGAGAAAGCACATACAAGAGACTCAGCTTCATGAACATCCATAATCTTCTATAAAATTAAAGTTCATAAAAGGTGTACAATCCTTGTCACCATAAAAAGATCCCCATAGAACTAAGCAGCCCAGATACGTATTTGATTTGTGCCTAAACATTCAACACCATTTGCACATAGAATGGTGTTCTTCTTCCTGATAGAAGCTTGTGTATGAAAAAACTGGGTACTCTTATCACTCTCCTTCAGCAAAACTTCCTTAGATCTCTACTTCCATTTGATCTCTTCCCGGATGCGCCATTCTTTATAGTCTTCTCTAGCTTTGTTCCACTCTTCTGATTGACTAGGGTTAATCTGGCCACTGTCATTCATTCTATCAAAAAGGTCAAGCTTAGAAACCCAGGCCTCTCTAATTGTCAATGTTGTGTTGAAGTGATCTTTAGCCCACTGTTTGAGATGACCCTTGATCCACCTAAGCTTGCTCACAAACCTCCTAGTTGGCAATGGCAAAGGCACAGCATGTTTCAACCACCATCCCTTAACTAGATCCTTAAGGTTGTGATCCGTGCACCAAGCAAGTTCAAATATAAACTTCTTAGAAAGTGCATGCTTAGGCCTTCCAAAAGTGAGTCCAGTTGCGAAACGGTTTGAAACCATTCTCCAGAAATGAAAGCAATCAGAAATGCCATATCCTCAACCCATGAGTGAGAAAAGAAGAATCTGTCAAGTATGGATTTAGATTTATAATTAGACTAAGTATGTGATGCGGGACGAGGCGGGACGGACCGGCGGCGCGGCGCTGCAGCGGGCCTTCAAGAGGCGCAAAAGACCTAAAAAATGTAGTAAACAAGCAAAACCGGACTTAAACCGGTCAAAATGGGCCCAAAATACGTCGAACCATGCCCGAATCGCTCAAAACGGGCCTGAACCGGCCCCAAAATGGCTTGAACCGGCCTGAACCGACCCAAAACGGGGTGAACCGGCCGGTTTAGGCCTTGAACCGGCCCCTGGACCGTCGAACCGGGACGAACCGGCCCTGAACCGGCATGAACCGGCGGTCGGGCCGGCCTGGGAGGCGAACCGGCGGCTTGGCTCGATGGCGAGCGAACCGGGCGGGCGGGAGGCGCGAACCGCTGCGCCGGCCGGCCGGGCGGAGGCGAACCGGCGCCGGTTCGCCCGGCCGCGACGGGGGGGGGGGGGGGGGGGGGGGGGGTGGGGGGACGTGGCCGCTGGTGGTTGGCGGCGGGGCGGGGAGACGCGGCCGGCGCTGTTGGCGCCGCGTACCCCCCGTCGGGGTGCGTCGTCGTCGTCGTCGTCGCCTCGCGCGGGCGAGGGCTTCCGGAGGGTTGTCTTCGCGCGGGCCCGTCCGCGGCGGAGGGCGAGAGGAGGAACCGGCGGACGCCGCCGTCGCCGGAGCCGTCGACGAGAGGGAGGGGGTGCCGGAGGACTCCATCGCCGAGGACGACGCCGGCAGCACGGGGGGGCCGTCGTCGTGGCGGGGTTTGCGCGGAATCGTCCGCGGCGGGCGAGAAGAGGTAGGCGCGGAAGCGGCGCCGAAGCCGTCTTCGCCGTCGCCGGAGGGGCAGGGACCTCCCACGGCACCGTTGGCACCCCCTTCGTCTTCCCCTAGCCTCCTTAGGACGCCGGAGTGGAGGGAGCCGCCCCGGAGCCCTAGCGGAGCTCCGCGCCCCGCCGGGCCTGCGACCGCGGGGCTTCTTCTCCTCCTTCTTCTTCGTCTGCTAAGGGTCCGACCGGGGGGGGGGGTTCCAGCAAGGGATGGTGGGGTGTAGGTACTCCGGGGATCGCCGGAGGTGGGGGTGGACGGAGGGGTGGAGATCGACGCGGTCGGAGGTGTCGAGACAGACGTAAACGAGGGTGAACGGCGTCGATAGGGCTGCAAAACGAACCGGTGAAGGGGGAAGGGGCAAGAATGGCTCGGAGGCCGCTGGACGGAGGAGAAGGAGAAGGCACCCACGCCGGAGGGTTGCGAAGAGACCGGTCCTCACCGGAGGTGGAGATGGACGACCTCCATCGTGGAGGGGGTGAAGGAGAAGGGGCAGTGCCCCAGCACAAGGGGCAACCCCTAGGGTTCCAAAAATTGACACTAAAAACTCTCTCTCCATTTCAACAAGTGGCCCTCTTAAAAAGAGGAGCCCATTACAAACAAGACATCATAAATGACTAATTACATACATGTCCTCTTGAGGACCCAAATAAAAAGAAAAGACTAAAACAAACTTCAAATATTTACAAACATGTCCAAATGGACGTAAATGCAAATAAACCCCAAAATGGACCGGACCGGGTCCCCATCAGTATGGCTCAAGCTAAACAATGGAACCTCTATCAGACGATTCATACCAGAAGCATTGACCCAGTCATTATAGACTATCATTTCCTGAGTCCAAGCTGTTTGCCCCAATTTGTCCCCTGGTTTTAAGACAGCAGTGAAATCCGTGCACACACACCAAGCCGAGCTGGAATAGGAGTTAATAGACTAGTTTAAATCTGAGAAAAAAAATAGCTTTATCCATATCTCTCATCGAGCCAAAGACATTGCATAAAAACCAAAATCTATCAAACCTTGAGACGCTGAATTTCAAAATCTGATAATGCCTCTCCTTATACATCTTTGCCACTGTGAACATGATACCATTCCAGAGTGCAGCCAACCTTCCACTCCTTCCTATAGAGGGAACACAAGAAAAGCATGTCAACTTGCCATATTTGAGAGACTCAATATCCTGAGTAACAACATAGTCAGTTTTTGTTTCTACAAAAGAACAATATCTGGTTTCCGCAAATCCACCATACCGCGAAGCTCTCTAATTTTCTCTCTACCCACTGACTCTCACGATTCCATGAGATGATGCAAGTCATGAATAAATAACAATGTTATTCCTTGACTTATTTCCCCTTCTACTATCTTCCATAACCTCATTGTTCGAAATAAAGTTCAATTCCCTATAGTCCACCCTCTGTTGTTGAGGTTTCCTCCTTGTTGAAATCCCTGCAAAACTATTCACGTCACATCTGAACCTTGAACTTGTCGAAAAAACTTCTGACCACTTGGTCTCTGCCTAGAAAACTCAAACCAAGTAACTCCCTAACAGCTTGGATTTCTTCATCAGAGATTCCCCACAATCGCTTCACCTCCTTTGCCAATTTAAGGCCTTCCAACTCCATACCTAAAATCGGGAGCAATGTTAGATCTTTAGATCCACCGATAAGAATGTTTGGCTTTGGAATAGGCCCAATATTCTCTTTAGCATCTCCATCTGGGATAAAAGCACACTCGTCCCCAACAAAAGGGGGTACAAATTGGTAGACTAATGCTCTGCAACTTCTCCACTGGCCGCCTGGGCATCACTGCTGATCTCCAAGGCTTTTAAGGCGACCAAGGCGACATGGTACTGCCTTTGCGCTAGGTGATAAGGCGAGACATTAGGCAACGCCTCTTTTATATAATAAAGTTAATAAAATAACAAATATAAGTGTAACAAATAAGACAAAAATATGACACCTTGTAAATCAATTAATAATGTATAAGTGCATAGTTTCATAGACAAAATAACTTAAATATAAGTTAATTTTAGCACTTAAATTGTATTAACTATTAATAAACATTAATAAAATTATTTAATATTAGTTATTGTTCCATCAAAATATCTATTTATAATTAAATTAACTATTAGAACTAGTTACTTTTGCCTCAAAACCACTTAATTAGGTGATTTTGATACTTAATTAATATTATTTATTACTAAATTAGCTAAAATAACCTTAAATACCCCTGGTCACCCAGACACCCCTCACCTTGACCAGCCTTCAGGGCATTGTCACCTAGGCAACGCCTTGAAAATAGACTTGATCTCCAAATCCACAAGAATGAGACTTGGAACTTGGACAATAGGCCAGTCTCGGAGTAGAGAAGAAAGAGAGGATGCATGGTCCTCGAGAGAAAGTCCTCAAAGATAGTTCATTTACCCTTCAGAGAAGAAATATGGTCTTCAAGAGAGCTCCGTCTCTTCGTAGTGGTCAAGCTCATGGTGGACTTCAACTAGAGGAACATTCACGAGCGACAACCAAAGAAGATGACCGGCCACTAGGGAAGGCATCAACCGGGTAAGCACCTTTAAGAAATGGCAAGCCCAGTTCGCATAGGTGCAACCTGACCAGCTCAGCAAAACAAACAAAAGCTCTATCACCATCAAAGACCATCCTCCTATCCATAGATTCAAGAGGGTTCGGCAGGTCATCAGTCAATCACATAGGAAATAAGTTAATCGGAGTGTGACCTTCCAGATCCATTGAACCCAACAAGGGCACCCAACGCTCGTCTTCTTCACCAAATAGAGGTGCCAAACAAAGTAACCACGACACTTTCCTCTAATTGCTCAGTTCACCATTAATCTTGCCTGGGAAACCAAATTTACCTGCCTGATTTAGACCCGTAACTCCTACCTTCCTAAAAAAAGATGATCTCACTATTTAAATTGAAAGCACTAGTCCCTACTGACCGCAACAATGGGTACAGCCTTCTCCTGCTTATCCAAAACAACTTTCGGGGTGATACAGAATTGCTTCCCATCAATGATAATGGGCAAAGAGACACCAAAGTTGAAGTCGAAATAGGTTTCCATAACCACTTTAACACTGCTAGCCACCGGCGACCACAATTTCCTCCCATCCATGAATGTGAGTTTGTCGAAAGAAAGAAGAATTATGGATAGGCAGAATTCCGACCAAGCAAAAGCATGTAAACCCTTAGGAACCCTACCACATTACCCACCGGACCAGCTTCAATCAACATATGGATGGGAATGACACACGAGTCCCCAACAACAGACTGGACGAGGAAGCTACTACCACTCTCTGTGTTGAGCCACCCATCAATCGAAGAACTCCTCACTATGAAAGACCCGAAATTTGTCACAGATATCCACCAAGACTTGGACTCTGGCCAATTCCTCTAGAGAAAGGAATCAAGCAGAGCACGCTTGGCATCAAGACTGACCTCCCCTTGGATGAACACAAGTCTATGTTAATCCAACCACATTTTCTTGTCTCCCATAGCTGGTGACATAGGTAAGACGAAGCCTACACTGCCTAAACCTCCAACGGAGGACACTGGAAAGCAAGCAATGGGTGAACAAGAGCCAGCCACCAGACAACCTCATTCCTGACTCCCGATGCCCAACGCCGAAGCACTTGCAGCAATGGAGGCCATTCCTGCAACCGGCAGTCCTGTGATCATTCCCATAACAGCTGTCACACGTCTGACAACCAAAGCTATGATCACCCACAACCACCCAACTATAAGACTTCTCCCTTCCCAAGATCGTCCGAGCAGCAAGGGTGTCCATTGCCACAACATGGCTTCAGTTAATCACCCCAACTGCTCAAGGAGATCTCCGAGGATGGCCGCACTACCTCCCTCCACCAAGAAAGAGGTCCCGGTCAAACCTAGGCTCAGCATTGAAATCCCCAATCGCCAAGATCCTCCCATGAAGCGGCTGATGGTCATCACCAGAAAAACCTCTAGATGTCACCACATCCTTTCCACCATCTGCCGCGGCCAAAGCTGTCTTCAACCGAGAAGCTCCAATATCGCTGGAGCTTCTCTCTCCTCCCATCGACATAACACTTATCTATCAATTATAGAAGATGACTGAAAAAATAGAAGAATAGAAATCAACTTGGTTCATAAACTGAGTATCACAACAGAAAGAAGACGGATAGGGTCAAAGAATTTCATAGATAAGGTTGCCAACTTGAAAAACACCAGGAAGAATCATAATAACTGTAAGAATGCAATAGAAAAGATACCTCCATGATGTACTTGGAGTAACTGTTCTCCAATGGATACTTTTCACTAGCAAAGAACAGCATGTGTTCTGCAATCAAGATCAAGTTCATAATATTTAAACAAATTCATTATTTTTGGCAAAAAAATTAATATCGGAGGAATTGGTGCTAGAAACATTGATGCTTATCAATAAAAGATTAATCAATCTACAGCTCGTTTCAAATCCTCACACTCCATATGTTTATCCATAGCCCATCTCTTTTTAAAAGAACAATTCATGTAGAAGGTAAATTTGACCAACATATTTGATAGAAGAATATTAAGCAACCATGACAAAGCTACATTTTGTTAGCCTATTACTTCTTGTGTGTAAGGATATCAATCATAACCAATTATCTGATTATCTAGCTGTTCATCAAGCCAACAAACAGGTATAGGATGGTTCATTGACTCACAATAACTTAACAGTTTTGGTATGTGTTAACAGAAAGAAATACGGATACCACAAAAACCAAATCCACCCTCTGTTCACCATATCTATTAAATAGGATACATATGCAATGATCAAAAATCTAAAATGCAACCACCTTTCATAATGTTGTATCTCTCGCCAGATATCATTTCACATGCCAAATCATCCCTAATTTTTCACCCATAACCACATTGCGGTAAACAACATGTGGCTTCCCCAGCCTTGATGATGGTGGCCACAAATGTCGAATATTTCTCTCAAGTTCCATAGGTCTGGCTCTCTCTATTCTAGTAGCAAATATTGCAGTGAAACTCCTCTAGTTGCTTATTTTTTTCCCTTAATGCAATGCTCATTCTAATGTGAGCACCACAGCATTATTTTGCTCTCCACACGAACAACTTGGCATGAATACCTTCGTTCTAGATTGCTCTGCGCAGCTCTTTGTATGACTGTAAACTATCCACTAACCACTTCACGGAGGATAGCAAAAAATGGTTCATGAATATAGCCATTATTGATAACTAATGAACAGCAAGTGGATATAGCCTTTGAAAACATAGCCCTCCACTCAGGTTGAGAGAGAAATTTTATTGTATAGTTATAAGATGTACAATGTTATATAATAGTAAATGATAGTAAATGTTGAACAATGAAAGAAAAATATGCTTCCAAACTAAGTATTGATAAAATGAAAATGTTATAAATGAATACATGGCTATACTAGTTTAGATAAAATACAAAATAAATATATTAGAGAAAATGTGAGAGAATTGACGATTGTAGACAAATTGAAAAAAGAGAAATTGAAATGGTTTAGATATATCAAACATAAACCTAAGAACACCTCAATTATAAAAGTAGAAAATATCAAAACAGTAGAAACAAAAAATAATGTTATAGACTTCACATATAATTTGAGATTAAGGTCATACTTGAGTTAAATAAAAATTATGATATATAAAGTGATAATAAGTAAAATAAATTTTTAAGGGAATCAATTGTTAGTACTAATATAAGATTTATCAGCTTATTTAAATAGTACACAGTATATGTTTCAAAAAGTATCAAGTTTGGTTCCAAGTTTGATAACAAAATCAAAGAAGGAATAAAATCAGAATATAGTAATTGATTGGAATCAAAAATAGAATGGCTTAAATTTTCTGGTAATCAAAATTGGAAGCAGATGATTTCAACATACCCTATTTGTAGCACTAGTAGTGTGTTGTATATAGTTTATCATTGATATTTAACTGCAAACACTATGTTTTGATTCATATAGAATGCGGCTAACCAGTCTATTTACTCAACCAATCAAAATAATTTAAAGGTTATTTGCCTTGTGTCAAATAAAATCACATGCTCATCACTTGTGCAGACCACTTCAAGTTCTTCGGGCTTATCATGTGTGTTCTGCTTAAGTTGGACAATAAAAGTGTTAGCTACAGCATAACACAAGTGGATGTGCACAACATCTAGCATCCACCATTTGTAGTTAGGAACATTGGGGTGTCTAATCTCATTCAATCACCCATAGCTTACATCTCTGTTAGTGTCAGACAATTAAATAATATGTTACTATGTTAGCATATGACTCCAAATTGAGTAACTCAACACAAAGAGAAGATAGTACAACAAGATGGGGGGTGTTTAGCAGATCTAGACCAACTAGAAAGTTTTAAAACTTAGATCTTCATTACTGGTCAATGGCCAGAAACAGTGACTATATTTCTTAACTTCAAGTTTTCTACTGGTCAATGGCCAGGAACAGTGACTAGATTTCTTAATTTCAAGTTTTATTATCTATGTGAAGAAACAACAAATTTAAAACCTTCAAGGATTAGCTTAATATTTGACCAAGTGTTGTTTACCGAATCAAAAATATTATGTTCTAAATATCTAAAAGCATACATGATAAGAGGCTGCCGACTCAGACTGCCTGGGCAGTTCTAATCACCATTTCACCAACGATCTAAATAAGGTGAAGGAACTTGCATGCAAAACCCCATACCAAATACTTGCATGCAAAATCAACAGGAAACAGAGGTAAAGGATCACAGGTTCCGGATACAGTGCTCATGATAAAACTCTTGTTTATAGGTCGATCCAGGTAACCACTGGGAAATTCAAAACGGGACACAACAACTGGTAGAATTAACCTCTTAATTACAGGTTACACTTGTTGAATTAATTACACATATGATACCTTGATGTGTATAATTATTTGACAATTCAATCCCATATAGCAAACTTACCGAGGAAATGAGCCAGGCCTTCGAGACTTTCAGGGTCTGAAAACGAACCAACGTCAACATTCATCGAAGCAGCGGCCTACCAGAGGTTCATACTCGAACAAAGAAAGAGTTAAAAATGTTATTCAAAGAATTTGTAGTATGTGACGCAAAAGGTAAATAAGCATGATAAAGAAGAAACAGAGACACCGAAATTCGGTAAAAGAAAAGCCGCAACAAATGGGATTCGGACGTAAAGTTTTGATAAGAAAAATTATCACAAGCCAAGAAGATGAGAACAACAAACGAAGTGACAACCAAAAACCATCTAATTCGATAGAACTGGCAAGAAGTCGATTGGTTGCCAGTTGGAACCTTATCTGTGCTCGGATCGCTGATAAGGAGGACTTCCAGAGAGTTGGATAGGACAACCCTCCTGTACTCCCTCTTGTCCGTCCTTGGCTTCACGATCTCCACTTCCTTCGCGCCCACCGCCATCGCCGTCCCCCTCTCCGACTTCTTTCTCTTTCTTCGCTACGCACTCTCTCTTCTCGGCGACATTTCACCCACTAATAAATAAGAGTTCGCCACGCTAGTTGCGGTTTGCTGGCGCTGAATAACTCCTTAACCCCATCTCAATTAAATTAAGTATTCAATATAAAAATAAAAATTAGATATGAAAAGCAATAAATTAAATTTTATTATAATTTTATGTTCTAGTAACAAAATTAATTCATAACAATGTATATTTTTAAATAATTTTTATTTGGACAAAAAGAAGATGACATTTTTTTCAATGGTCCCTCACCTTTTTTCTGATCCTACGTAGCTGCTCACTTTTTTATATTATCTCACCTCTTCAAACATGACATTTTTATTTTCTTAGTTTATTAAGAAAATATTTATAAATTTATCGCACAACCAAATATCCCGTAAAAACTTAGTATTTTTTTATTAAAATAAAACAAACGCCACCTAATAATAAGAAGTATACTCATAGGATGCGTTTCGACGAGACCGTAGAACGTGAGGTGCTTGATCTGCCCTCAGCCCGACCAATTTGACTCCTTGTCGGAGTTACCTTCCAGTTGTCAATGTTACGGGTCGGGGTGGTGGGTCGGGCCGGATGGCCGAGATTTGAGTCACCCTAGATGGCTAGCATCGGGGGTATCATATGAGCCCCCAAGGGGCCTTATTCTGGTAGTCCTAGATTGCTAGTGTTGGGGTATTATATAAGCCCCCAAGGGGTCTTATTCTTCCACCTACCCCTTGGTCAACTTTGGATCACTGTAACATGGAGTTGAAACTTAAAATTTTATGGAGCTTAAAATGTCACAAAAGGAGAATAAATACGAAAAGTTGAAACTAGTGGCCGACCTTATTAATGTGTAACCATGAAGAGAGAATTTGATGAATTTTTTAAAGAACAAACCACCTTGCAAATTTAAGTCAATGATCGAGAAAGAGTTCGAAAATTCAAGTTTGATGTAGATGCCCAAGCTTGAGTGGAAGAATTAAAAAACATCCTAAGGAAATTCAAATTCCTTAAGAACTCTCGGAGGAGCACGAGATTAAACAATCATCAATGTCACGACCCGGATTTTTAATATGCACAGCGGAAGATAATCCGGCGACGTAACGGGAAAGGATATCGGTCTGGAACCAAATAAGACTAAAATTACAATCCAAATTCATAATTCCAAACTTTACAACTTAATAACATAGAATCAAACATCTATCTAACAAATTAAATACCGACATTGAATGAGAAATTCACTAACTCCTCGGACTCCAAAACACCACTACGCTTCTGTTGCGCTAAACCTGCACTCCTGAAAATATTAACAACGGAAGGGGTGAGTCACAACAGACCCAGTAGGACTTACACCCGAACTACCCCTTTATAATAACAATTCTAGTGGTATACTATACATAATAAACCTACAAATCAGATTTAATACATAGGGTTTAACTAATCATATATCTTTAATTAATTGATTACAAGATCATTCTACTACCCCATATGATAACATGACTCTATATGCATTAAACCGACATAACCTACACATTAGACTACTCTAGGTATGCTCACAATATACACAACCTAACATAAACCAATGACACATCTAGAACACTTACATATATGCCAACATACACAACAAAACACCTGTCTGAGTAAATACCATGCTCCATCTGATAAATGTAGTCACATCACAAAACTAGCACCAGATTTACCATATAGTAGGAAGTAACATATAGTAACTAAATCCCATAGTACCCCTAGGCAGGGGAGTACTTAGGATGAACCGCTATTCTGGGATCGAAGGATGTCTGCATTCAACTAACTACGCCTACGGGCCACTAATTTAGTCCGGGTGTAGTACAAAACAACCACATTCAAGTACCACCGCACCAACCACATTCAACACCATGCAAGCATATAAATAACTCAGACACAAGAAAAGAACATTAAATTGGCAAATCAAACATGGAATACATAGATGAACACCCATGGTTCTATGCACCACATATTTGCATACCACACAACAATCTATCACAAACTAATGCATGTAAATGGGATTATGCAATTTACAACCTAAGCATGACAATTACATGATTAAACAAGACTATCTACTACACAAAAGAAAAATAAACTGAATTCTATCAACATATGCCTACACCTTACATCGGCTTTTTTTAACAAATCGGGGTATATACATTTAAGGTTCACCGCGATGCAAGCAATGCTAAACTAGCTAAACTAAACATATACAACCTATCATGATGACCAGCATACTTGAATAACCGAATTAATCTAAGCATGCACAATCTAGACAAATTAATCTAACTCTAACTAAACATGCTTAATAAATCCAAAACGGCCCATTAACTACAATATTCTAATCCTGGTGATCTAAACATGATTATTACGATTTAATCAAAATATTAGAGTGCTAAGAATAGCCGAGACGCCTACCTTGACGGCAACGGCGAACGGCGCACGGAAATCCAAGGAGATTGAATTTGGCGACGAGACTGCCGCGGTTGCGTCGGCGTCGAAAAACTGAGCCGGGTAGGTGTTTTCAAAAACTGCTGGAAGAAGGAAAATAATAACCTAAGGGATTTGATAGAAGATAATAGGAAGAAGAGGATAGGAGAGAGGAGAGAGAGGGGCTTCACCGCGGAGGGGAGGGAGACGGCGCACGGCGGGCGCACGGGGCGGAGGGCTGCATGGCGGTGGCGCAGGCGGGCGCACGGGGGGGGCTGTCGACGGCGACCGGGAGGCGGTCAACCGGGCGAGGCGGCGCGGTCGCCGGCCGAGAGCGCGGCGGGCGTGGCCGACACCTGCCGGGAGACCCGGCGGTCAATGGGCTGCGGGGCCGAGGCGGCGCCGGCGTGGTGCGGCGGTGGCCGCGGTCGCGGCACGCGGGCGGCGTCTGCCGAGGCGGTGGTGCGCTCGTACGAGGTACGAGGAGGCGGGGACCGAGGCGGCGGCGGGCGCGAGCGCGCGGTGGGCGGCCGTGCTCACGCGGCGGCGCGCGGGACGAGGCGTACGAGGTGGCGGGCGGCGGTGTCGCGGCACGCGGGCGGAGACGGCGATGGCCGGTCACGCGGTGGCGCGAGGGGCGAGGCGGCACGCTCTCGAGGGCGGCGACGGCGCGCACGCGCGGGAGACAGGAGAGAAGAAGAGGAAACTGGGGAGAGACGGCTGCGCGCCGGAGAGCAAAAACAGGGTTTTTCAGTGGGGAAGAAAAGCGGCGCCCGGGAGGGGAAAAGTAGGGTTTCTCTCACGGGGAAGGAAGGGGGAGATATTAATAGGGGAGGAGAGGAAATAAAATAATAATAAAATAAATATCTATTAACTAATTATTTTTTTTTTAAATACGGGGTATTACAATCAAAGCAAGGTAAGTGACATAAGGCAAACAATTTTTAACTGATTTTTTGGACATTGTAAATTAAGATAGATTTAAATATTTAAGCATAGACACATTAGACCTAAGGTTGTCAATGCGACGAAGCAACCATGGGTCCCTTTGGCGCTCAAATGCTTAAGCACAAACTTAAGTGGCACTGAAACGGTAAGGCAGCAAGACCTAGTGGGGGCAATCCATGGTTGACCCACCAAATACAATAAAATAACGAGGTAAAAATGAACATAAATTTAATCATTTCACTCAGACAATAAAAACACTAATGACTTAATGAGACAATTTGATAAATAAAATTTATATGTAAATTGACAAAGTCTCAATGAAAGGAAACAAATCAGAGATACTTACTTGTATGATGGAAAACTGCAATCTCCAACTAAAAATGCAATCCTCAAGAGCAACAATATAGATGATATAAAAATACAACATGCAATCTATTTTTGTAAAGCAAATAAAAACAAAAAAAAATATTTAATAAACAAACAAAGAAAATGAAAGTAATACAAAATAATTAAACAAGTCGGGTAAAATAGATAAAATAAGTGCAAATAGAAAAAATTATATTACTATAAGTTTTGAGAATGTTTCTAAGTGTAAAGCCACACATTGCATTATCTAAATTAGAATCATCAATCATCATCCTTCTTTTCATCATCACTGCCATTATCCTCTCTATTTGATTCTCATGGTACATCATCATCATTATTTATGTCTTCATCTTTGAAGCCTTGTTTTCAAACCTCCCATAACTTTTTCCACATCTTCACAAGTAAGATCATCACCCCCTTTTAAAAAAAAAAAGATAATAAACAAATATTCATTTAACATAGAGAATATACAACAAAAGAAGAAAGCAAAAACTAATAAAAGTAAAGATCATCACCTTTATAAAATAAATTTGAATTTTATTTTATTATCTATTTGCATCCCCAATCTAACTCAGAAAAGCTAATAAGATTGAATTTGTTGAGATTCTTCTTCATTTCTTTAAATCTTTCCCAAAGACAATGGCTATATTGTATAAAAGCAAGATCATTCAATCTTTTTATGCTCCAATCTATTTCTCTTCATGTTATGAATCTTGAAAGAATTAGAACACATGCCATCAAAGCACGTTTACAAAAGATAAATGGCATAATTCACATTACAGAATAGATACTCACAAATGCAATGCACTCTAATTACGCTCATAATCGGATGAACTACAACATAGCCCTAAAATCTTCAAGGCAATCATTCTAAGCTCTAGTATTTCTCCACTATATTGTGTCCACCAATCAGCTAAAATAGTAGTTGATTAGTAAAATTATAATGAAGCAATCAAATAAAACATAACCATATTTGAATTTGTAAGTTAAAACCACTTACTATGAAGTTTCTTGTTTTGGGATCTTATGGCAAATGGAAGGGAAAATGTGCCTTTTAACCTCATATACATTGCAAGTTGTTCATCAATTTTATCTCAAAGTTCATCATTTTGTACCATTCTTTAGAGATATATAAAAAATGCTTTCTCATACTTTTTATTAGAGTTAGGATCTTTTGCTTTGGCCTAAAAAAAACTTGGGATTCAAAAAACAATAGCTACATGTAGTGAACGTTGCATTTGAATCTCCCAATGATGATTCATAACTTTTAAAATAGAAGTATAGTTCACTTCTTTGCCACCAAAGTTCTCCATGATTTTTTGTTGTACATACTCTATTTCAACATAAACATATCCCATTGCTTTCCATCAACTAATCTTAACACTTGTAGAATTGGTTGAGATGCTCGCAAAATTTCTTCAACTCCATTCCAAAATTTACCTTGAAAGACAATTGATGTCACATTCTTTCCTGCACTTTTCTTTACCCAAGTACTATTATATCAAGCATTAAATGTAAACAATCTGCACAAACCTCTTTTTATGACATCATCATGCAATCTTTCTAATGTGAAGAAGGATGTGATGAATCTAGTAACACCACATCTTTCAAGTTCTTTTCCTTTTGTTTCTTTCCTCGTATGATCAAGCAAGCGAATATGGTTAAATAGATAACATGTCAACTTCTTAGCTTTTGAAATAGTACCTGCATAGGCTTTCATTTTTCTAATGTCTTCTACCATAAGATCAAGACAATGTGCCACACATGGTGTCCAAAATATTTTTTTTTGGTGCATCAATAACCTTTATGCAACAACATTATAAGATGCATTAACTGTAACAATTTGAACCTCATTTTCTTCACCCACCTTCTCAATCATTTTGTCCTTAAATTCATACAAGAGAATGGTATTTTTTTTTGGTTAGATACATCAAAAGAGTTCATTAAGTATGTTCCCTCTAGATAATTAACCAAAAAGTTAATCAATTTTCTTTGTTCCTTGCTGGTCTAACCATCACACATGATTGTACAATCATACACTTTTCGATGCCAAATACTCATTATATATTTGTTTTGTTTCACGAACCATCTTTTTGAGAAGTAGCAATCTCAACATATGGTAAATAAGTGGCTTACAACCCAGTCCAAGATTGCTTGGTCAACCATGACCTTAAAACATTTTTATTTTGAGGCATTAAAGGGTATTCCTCCATAAAATGACCCACACACAACTCAAATTTCATTTGTTCTTTCTTATTTAATTTGATCTCAAGTGTATTTTGAAAAGTCTTGCCACCTTTTCTTCCATCGACAAATTATTCAACACTCATTCTTGCAAATAAATCTATTAGTGGACTACTTGTATCGGTCATACCTATACTTTTCTTACTCAAAGAAGAATCTTTAGATGATGGGTCTGATAAAAATGTATACCCTTCAAGTCAATCATATATAATATGATTCAACATTTCTAGGAATATCTCATTCAAATAATTAGGCAAATTCTTCATTACAAGCTCTTATTAGATGCAAATTTCATAATGAAGTCTTTGATCAAATGCGATGGTGATTAAATTATAATAATGAGATTGATCATCTAGAGGTATTTGATCTTAATATCCTTAGTCATAAGATACTTGAGATGGGATATCAAGGATCTAGATAGACTAGTGTATGTGATGTCTTCTCATATGATGAGGAAGACTGATCTCATTAGTCATTAGTGTGGAGACACTAAGATACACATACAAGTGCTCAATAGTTGAATGAGTTCACTGAACTGACCGAATTAGAAACTCTGAATGGTATCTTACCGAACTGTCAATCAGGGTTTTTTTATCATCACAGTTGCATGGTTGGACCTTTGACCTGAGTCTCTAAAGATACCTTGTTGGGTAGAACTTGTACTTTGATCGTTGTCTTATGGACTACCGTATGGATGGACCAGTATAGTGATGGATCAGGTACAAGGAAAACGTAATGGAGGTAATTGAGCGGACAACAAGAGATCATCCACTCTCGATAAGTGAGAGTGAATGTCTTATTAGATAGTATTCCAAATCCCTGGCTAGGGTAGATAGGATGATTGAAAAATGAGTTTTTCAATTGATCTAATTCTGAGTACTAGATCCTATAGAGTCAGTATACAAATGAGTTGACAGTCGATGTCGTACTCCTTTCCAACCGGGACATTAGATGAATGAGGGTTTATATCCATGTGGTAACTGATGATGGAAAGGCACAATGGAGATGAGATTATCCTCATAGCTATTTGGGATCATGGGAAGTGACTTGTACCCTTCATGATCGATAGACTGATTAATTTGTTATCGGATATTAGATTTAATTAAATTAAATAAAATTATTCTATTTTATTTAGGCCTCAACCAAATAGGCTATTGGGCCTAGTGGGTCACACATATAAAGACTTATCCACAAGTACAGGGGCAAGGGTGTAATTTATGAAGATTTTGAATTTTTATGAAAAATTATAAATTTCTGTATAGATACTAATGGTTTCAGCCAAACCTATCAAGTCAAAGGTGTTAACCATGTCATCAACCTCCTTCCTACCTCCTTCTCCCTCTAGAAGGCATCCATGGGCAATGGAGCTCTGTTCGGGAAGTGTTCTCGAGGCTGGCGCAAAGGGAGAACCTGCTGTGAATGAAGTTCGTGTGGATACTACTAGAGACTGGACATTTGAATGGTTTGAAGAGCTTGAGAAGCTCATCTCCTTCTTCTTTATGTGATTATATGAATCCCTATCAGGTATATTCGAACCCGATTTGATCGATTTTCAGTTTTTGTCGTTCGATTTCGATTGAGACAAATTATAAAAGAACTCATAAGAATCATCATTTCTATTGCACCAATATTTTATGGAAAATTCCTTACAGGGTCTAGCTCTTCTTCTTGTTCATTATCAGCATTCATCGTAGAAGATCCCATTTTCTTTTCCTTGTTTGCATGGAGCCATTGCAACATTTCATCTGCTATTTCTTATGTTGCCATTGGACATTTCTTGACATCAAGGTAGCCTCTTATCATACGTTTCTTATGTCTTTTAATACCACCATTTGAGACCAATCCACATAAATCACTTTTTTTTTGTTTTATTGGTCTCATTCGGGCAATATCCATACTTCCTACCTAGATCTTTAGATTTTACTCTTTTCTTCTCTTCCATGTGATCTCCAACTATCGGCATATTTACTAAACCTAAACATGATGCATCCATTTATTCAACACAACTTACACAAGAGAAAACAAGGAAAAATAGTACATCAAAATTTATAGCAAAAAAATAAGTTGTAAATGACCCTAGAGGACATTATAAGCAATTATGGCCCCATTCCACTCTTTTTTAAGTTGAAAATGAGGGCTAGAATGGCAAGCGGTCCATTCTCAGTCCAAAAATAATATTTTTGCACTAAAAATGAACCAAAAATGCTAATAGATATTCTTTCAAATGATTTTTCAATGGAATCGGTCGACTCCTGGCAATTTCGCCTAATTCTAGTTGCAGTTTGATGTTGGATGGGTTGGACTATTAGTTAGATAGTTATCCCCACCCTATCGAGTAGGAAGATGGTCGTATTGGGTACAAATGGACCGATACGACAGAAAGTCATTGAATCCGATTCTTTTGGGTCTTACAAATCCGAAAGAGAAAATTCAATTCTTTTGGGACCCAATACAATCATCTTTCCCATCCATAAGGCGAGAAAGCATCCAAACCTATGGCATGGCAAGCCATTTTCTGGAAAATTCGATCATAAATGGATTGATTCCACTAGAAAGACCTTCGTAAAGTGTCATATAATGTTTTTAGCATCAATTGAATCTAAAAATCAAAACTTTTGACTAAGAATGGGGTTTTGATGAGGAGGAGAAAAAGGGCAGCATACGAGAGTAGAGGAGAAGAAAAAAGGGCATACATACCTTGGTTAGACCTTCACTAGAGGGGGACGGGCTTGCAGGAGTGGCAGACAGTGGCGAAGCAACCTCCCCCAATGAAGCACCTCCTGTGAGTGACAGAACAAATCATGAGGTGGAGGTGAGATGGTAAGGGGTTTATGGTGGGGGGTATTAGGGCTTACACCAAAATTTTCTTTTATATAGGGCCTTAATTAACTAGATTCACTTAGTGGATCTTGGAACCGGAAAGCAAACAAAGTGGTAAAGCATCCCCTTAGAGCACTTTACTGCTTAGAGCGCCTGCTTTGGCCATTTTTTCCTACCAAACTAAGTGGACTTCCTCTTGAGGAGGAGAACTCTACCATTGTGCTTAAGCACCTGCTTTGACAACTATGATTAGACCTAAACATCAACATTTAATACCAGATGTTGGATGATTCAACATTGAAAAGCAAGCACTAATGATGATGATTTGGTGGGTGATCAAGATACATTGTCAAGATTAAAAAGGATGAATCCTCACTCTTGGTCTTTGCCTATGTACTTCACCAATAAAGAACATTATATCCATGCAACACAAGATTTTGATTATGATGTATGGATGTCAATGTAGAAGATAGATAAACAATCGACAGTTATAAACAATACTTAATATGGAAAGTTGAGTAATCGCAAGACACTTGATATCTCACATATAAATCTTATCTTAATTCTCAAGACTCTTATTTATTTGCAAGTTTCATATACTCAATCTATAGATATAAAACTTCAAAAAGATGTTATAGAATAATTAAAGAAGATAGTCAAAAATATGATATAAATAATCTTATAATGTAACATATATAAATTAAATGTCTTGAAATAAGTATATTAATATTATAAAACAAGATAATATAAATTTTTAATTGAAATAAATTGTTAAAATATTTATTTATTATTTATTATTTTATTTTATTTTATTTTGGATTTAACACTAGTTAGGATCAGACCTAGGTCATATCCTAATTGGCCGGAGGATGATATAGATCCCCAGAGAGTGGGTTGATTCATGCATGATCCATGATCCTTCCTTTTTGGTTGAGATTATGAAAATTTCTAATAATAAATACTTGCATCCAAGAACACCTTATTCTTACGACTCTGTATTGAAATAGTTGAATTTAAATTTCTTAGAAGATGAGAGATAAACTTATCACTTATTTTCTTAACTTTTAATATTATGAAGAGATAGATTATAGTTATTATCAATTATTATAAAACTAAAAAAATTTAAAAGTGGATAGAGAAAGATTGTTTAACAATGTTCTCCTTATACTAGACAGTGCTTCCAACCCTGAACTAAGGAGATTCCTAGCCATACTTATTATTGTTAACAATAGTTTATTGTCCTTAACGAAATTTGCAATAACTCATTTTCACATGAATATATATGTCCAATATTGCAAATAAACATATTCTCTATTTGGACAAGAAGCCTAGTGGAGGCATGAAGTCATGTCAAAATTGGGCCCCACAAATCCAAATCATGTGTAAGGGATAAAGATATGTCCTAAAATCTCTCTTTGATTTAAGAGAAATTCTACATTAAAATTCTACATTATTTCTATATAGATGATATTAGAGAAATTTGGCATTGGCTCTCTCTACATGACATTATAGAAATTCAACATTGCCTCGACATTAACATTATATGTGGCATTAGAAAATTTTGCACTAATTCTATGTGATGATATAAGAAAAGCAAAATTTATATAAAAATTTGAATTTATCAAATTATTTTAGTTTTATTTGAGGATAACGAAAAATAGTTCAATTTGACATATCCTTTGGCATTGGATATCACACTTTTTATTTAGTGCGACATTGCCATTGACCTAGATGTACCCGTATGAATTCAATTTGTTGTGTGATATTATATGTACATAGATCTAGTAAAGTGAAAATACGTAATTAGAGTATTGATATGCTATTGGTATATATTTATATGTGAGAGAAAACATCAGATTAAAAGTAATAAAGTTAAATAGTAAGGGAATGTGGTAAGTTGATAACTACATGGACTTAAATATATATTAATTTGTCATGATTGCATATTTACATTACAAGAAAAATAGTGATTGACAACAACTTTTGTAGTCGTCGTCAATGTAACAAAGCTTGTCTCAAAAACCTATTGGCAATGGCTATCAAGCCATTGTCAAATCATTGCAAAAAGTCCATTATGAAGCACTATTAGCAATGACTTCACAACAGGTGCTGCCAATAAAAATATCACCAATAACTATATAGCCATTGCCAATAACTCATTATTGGTGATGAGGCGGTGGCTTCCGAAAGAAACAAAAAAGGTAAGAGGGGGAGGCGATGGCGATGCGGCGGCGACTGTGACAATCGGAGGGCAGGGCAACGACAGTTGAGAGAAAGGGAGTGGGAAGGACCAAGGCAGAGGGGGACCATGAGAGAGAGAGAGAGAGAGAGAGAGAGAGAGAGAGAATCCGATCGGGGGAAGGGTGATGATGAAATTATATACCTCTTGGGATATTTTTCTAAAGTTTAGCAACTTTGGATTCTAAAAGCTACAAACATTCATATATCTTTTTTTTTCAAATTATGATGTTTTAGCTTTCTCTTCCTAAAGATGGTGTGGTAAAGGTGCAATGCCAATACCCTTAACTCTCACATGTTTGTCTCCTCTAAGAACTTTAGAAGACATCACATTTGGATGTCAATGAAAAAGTAATAGTAGATGGTTGAGATTCTTTGTAAGTTTTAAGTTTGCCCTACAATGGCCATAAGTGCAATTAGAAAAGATATATCATGACATACATAAGAGATTAATAGACTTAACCATATACTTACAATTGCAAAGGCACATTCTTCATTGACTGCTCTTCCATCTTTCTTTGTATGTGCGATAATAAAGATATTTTTTTTATCCACATTGACACCACTTTTGGTCACCTGAAATTTTAGTAATTATCAAATAACAATTAAATCCAAATAATTATACCGGAAAATGTTATTAAAAAATAGTGATAAGACAAGAGGCATCAACCTCCATTCTCCTAATATCTGCAAACGATTTAATGCACGCACAATGACATATCTTTTGTAGTCCTTTATTTTTTTGGCTAATCTCACTCTTTTTAAATCATAATGGCTTTCTTCTAACTTAAGATGACTTGATCTTTCACCATAAAATTTTAAAAATTGTTTATCTTTTATAACATCGTCAATATACGTGTGTTGTCTAACAATCGCCTTTTCACATTTGTTCAAACATGTGCATTTCACACATGGACATTTAATCTTATGAGTTGATAAATTTGCAAATGTAAAGTTCAAAAATTTGTCAACACCATCATAGTAACTAGCCACATTTTTTGGTAAATCCATCCAACTTCAATCCATATCATTATAAAGTAAAATGTGAACATTAATTAGAATAAAATAAGACATGATAAAAACTATCAAACCACTAAGATATAAACATTAATTCTGATAAACAAGTATCACTACGAACAAACATGTTTGACAGATAAACAAACATCACTGAATAGAAAGTTTCTTTTTAAGTACGCATTGCTGCATGTGTCTCTCATTTGAAACACTGTATAGAAAAATAAGAAATCAAATTTTAGATACAGCCATTTGTCTCAAATTTAGAGGTGCATTTCGAATATTCAATCCACAGTGTTCACTAGCATATCGAATAAAGAGATAGATAGATATGATAAAAAGTTGTTTAAGACAAATGCATCAACACACATGATGAAAAAGTAACAAATTTATTTGTGTCTTACATGGATAGGAACATCATTTTATGACAAAAAATACATAAACACAATTATCATACAGATTATGTTGACAATATTCCATCTTAGACATCAACTATTTAACTAAATGCTTATCAAATAAAAAAATAGCCTAAACATCACTAAAATGTCTAAACACAATATCGAACTACTTATCAATTGAAAATTATAACTTATACATCAAGAAAGCTGTAAACACAATATCACAAGAGACATATTCTTATGATAAATACAATCGAAATGTGTATCTAATCACAAGAGGCTTCACATAGACCTATGGAATAGAATATGAAAAGTATGTATTATCTCACTTTTTGCTTTAGAAAATAATTGTTGAAACTTGTATATCCTTTACTAATCCTATTTATCACCTGATCCATCAGAATGTAAATGTATTAGTAGCATAGTTTGTGATGTAATGTAATAAACTCAGGTACATCAAGAAAAAAATATCAAAGCAAGTCCTGACCAAGAAAATAATGCACCAGACAAGGCCAATGAGACACAATTCACAACAAAACATGCAAATAAAATAAATAAAACTTATGAATAAAAGAAGTGAAAATCGTCACATGCTAGAAAATGGTTTTCTCAATTTTTAATATATCTCAGAACTAGACGATGTCTCTATTAGAATAAGAATATGTGGAAACTTGTAGGAGACTTGATAGAGCAGAGAAGATGAACCTACTATGACCACTTGGGAAGGAGACATGAAGTTGTGAAAAGCTTAAGAAGGACAACCAGGTCCATCACCAATGACGAGACCAACAATAACTGGAAGAGAGAAGAGGAAGAGGGGTAACTTGTTGCTAGTGCAAGGAATCAATCTATGGCAGCGAAAAAATTTATGATTCTTTAAAATCATTTGATTTGCCTTGGTCAATGCTGAACAAGTAAAATCGGGAGCCGAATATGAAGTACAATGAGAGTACCTTATGGGATTTTCAAAATACACCACCATAGATGAAGAGATGACTTTTCTCTTTGCTGAAAACCATTCAAGTGGATGGTCTTTAGTGGTATTCACACTATTTGCTTCAATAGACAAGTTCTCCCTTCCTTCAGGCCTCCAGAAACCTTCCAAATCCAAGCTTTATCATGAGAGATAACCTTCAGAAAAAGAGAGGAGGAAGGGATGATGCTTGGGTTGTGCTCCAACACTATGCCTTGTTAGGGTTTTGCTTCATAAGCCTTTTATTTATAGAACATAAAATTTTTCACAAAAATTTAAAACTTCTATAAAATTATGCCTATACCCTCATCTTATTAACCAGTCCCAATGTGTGTGACCCTCTAGGCCTAATAGTCAATTTGGTTGAAGCTTTGATTAATTTATAAAAATAGTTTTTTTAAAATTAAATAAAAACTATTATTCGATAATAGTTTTTATGGCTTTTCGATCATAAATGAGATAAGTCATATCCTATGATCCCAAATAACGATGGGAAGTTTAATAACATCTATTGATCTTTTCCATCATCAATTACCACACGGATTTAAATCCTCATCCATACATTGTCCCATTCGGTCAGGGATTCGGCATTGACTGTTAACCCCTAAATATTTTGACTCTATGTGATCATGTACTTAGGTTTAGATCAATTAGAAAACTTATTTTTCAATTATCCTAAGTACCTTGGCCAAGAATTTATAATACTATCTCATAAGACATTCTCTCTCTCATACCAAAAGTGAACGATCCCTTGTTGTCTGCTCATTTACCTTTATCGGGTTTCTCTTGCACCCAATACATCAACTATACTGGACCTTCAAGGTGGTGATCCATAAGTCAATAATCAAAGTATAATATATATCCGTTAAGACATTTTTGACGACTCAGGTCAAAGATCCAACTATGCTATTGAAATGTAAGAATAACCTGATAGATAGTTCGGTAAGATACCGATCATGTTTTCTTAATTGGTTAGTCTAGTGAACTCATTCTACTAATGAGCACTTATGTGTGTATTTCAGTGCCCCCACACTAATGACCAATGAGATCGGTCATTGTCATCACATGAGTAGACATCAGATACTAGTCTATCTGGATCCTTGATGTCCCATCTCAAGGATCCTATGACTATGAACATTTAAATCACATACCTCTAAATGATTGATCTCATTATCATGATCTCATCATGATTCAATCATCATCGCATGTGATTAAGGACTTCATTACGATGTACGCTTCTAATATGAGCTACTAATGAAGATTTTGTAATGAATCATCCATAATAAAATGGTGCAACGGAAGTGACGATTCCTATGGGTTCCTTTAGAATCTGTCTCAATCGGAATCGAACGATGAAAATCAAAAACCGATCAAATCGGCTTCAAATATACCTGATAGGGATTCATATAATCCCATGGAGAGGAAGGAGATGAACTTCTTAAGCTCTTCAAACCGTTCAAGTGTCCGGTCTCTAGCAGTATCCACACGAACTTCATCCACAGCAGGTTCTCCCTTCGTGCCGGCCTCGAGAACTCTTCCCGAACGGAGCTCCATCAACCATGGACACCTTCTAGAGAGAGGAGGAGGTAGGGAGGAGGCTTGGGATGTGGTTTTCACCCTTGTCTTGATGGGGTTTGGCTGAAACCATTAGTATTTATAGAGAATTTTGGAATTTTTCATAAAAACCCAAAATTTCCATGAATTACATCATTGCCCCTGTACTTGTGGATAAATCCTTTTGTGTGTGACCCACTAGGCCCAATAGCCTATTTGGTTGAGGCCTAAATAAAATAGAATAATTCTATTTACTTTAATTAAATCTGTTATCTGATAACATATTAATCGACCTACCGATCATGAAGCGTACAAGCCACATCCCATGATCCCAAATGGCTATGAGAATAATTTCATCTCCATTGAGTCTTTCCATCATCAGTTACCACATGGATATAAACCCTCATCCATCCAATGTCCCAGTCGGAAAGGAGTACGGCATTGACTATCAACTCCTTAGTGTACCGACTCTATAGGATCCTGTAATCGGAATTGGATCAATTGGAAAACTACTTTTCCAATTATCCTATCTATCCTGGCCAGGGATTTAGAGTACTATCCCATAGGACATTCACTCTCACTTATCGAGAGTGGACAATCCCTTGTTGTCCGCTCAATTGCCTCCATCGAGTTTTCCTTGTACCCGATACATCGCTATACTGGACCATCTAAATGGTGATCCATAAGTCAATGGTCAAAGCACAAGTTCCACCCAACAAGGCATCTTTGACGACTCAGGTCAAAGGTCCAACCATGCAACCGTGATGATAGAAAACCCTGATAGACAGTTCGGTAAGATACCATTTAGGGTTTCTAATTCGGTCAGTTCAGTGAACTCATTCAATTAATGAGCACCTGTATGTGTATCTCAGTGTCTCCACACTAATGACCAATGAGATCGGTCGTCCTCATCATATAAGAAGACATCACATACACTAGTCTATCCGGATCCTTGATGTCCAGTCTCAAGTATCCTATGACTAGGAGCATTTAAATCAATTATCTCTAGATGATCAATCTCATTATCATGATCTCATCATGATTTAATCATCATTGTATTTGATCAAGGACTTCATTATGATATTTGCATCTAATAAGAGCTTATAATGAAGATTTACCTAATTAATTGAATAAGATATATCTAGAAATGTCAAATCATACCATATATGATTGGCTTGTAGGGCATACATTTCTATCAGATTTGTCTAATTAATTAAATAAGATATTCTTAGAAATGTTGAATCATATCATATATGATTGTCATGCATGGCATACATTTTTACAAACTAGGGGTGTTCATGGTTTGATTTAATTTGGCTTTTGAGTATTTTTTTTCTCAAAACCAAACCAAACCAAACCAAACAATCTCTCAAACCAAACCAAATTGAACCAAATTAATTCAATTTGGTTTGGTTTGATTTGGTTCGGTTCAAACCATATTTTATTAAGGTATAGTAGATATGTCAATGTATAATTCTATTTTGTTTCTTTTAAATTATATTCTATTAAATTTTGGTGTATATGTATATATATTTTATTAATTTTTTTAAAAAATTCTTAAACAAATTTATTTTTATAAGAAAAGATGTAAAAATATAATATTATATATAACTTAAAATAAATTATTTAAGCTAATTCGAGTTATTCAGTTTACCAATTTGTTTTGGTTTGAAAGGTCTTAGAAACCAAACCAAATCAATCAGTAGTTCAAACCAAACTGAACCAAACTCAACTACTAGTTTGATTTGGTTGTTCGGTTTGAACCTAATAGTGAACAACCCTACCTGTTGCTAGATAATAACCATGACCAAGGATGGCTAGTGGAGAGGAAGAGCTGAGGTGGGAGAATCTCAACCTATTGGTGCTTTTCTTGACGGAGGAGAGCTTGGCAGAGGGAGGCTCTATCCATGATGGAGGGGAGTTGGAGGAGTAACATAGGGAGACATTGTTCGTGACCAAGGAGGGAGGCTTTGTCCGCAACTGAGGAGAGTTGGAGGAGGGAGGCCTTGTTCGCGATTAAGAAAGAGCTAAATGATGCAGGGTCTATCATCGACCAAGGAAGGAGTTGGACGACGGATAAGAGAAGTGTTGGGTGTTCGGCCTTCGGGGGTTGTGCGTGCGATCGAGGGAGAGAAGGATTTAGGGTTTGCTAATTTTAAGGATGATAGGAGCCATTGATATGTTTTAAATAGATGGTGGGATGAAAGAGGAGAAATGTAAATATTAGGATTGATCTAAACCGTTGATCACATTTGAATAAATGTCACAAATTAATCCATTAAGTTTAATATTTACCTACAAAGGTGAGTCCATGTGTAATCCGAAGTTATTGGTAACATTACTTATGAACCCTTTATTCAGTAGTATAAGGAGTAGGTAAAATGTATATTTACCTACTGATTCTTACCGGTGGGAGATGTTTTGGTAGATTAATGCCAATTTTTTTGTAGTGTCATCAACCATTTATATCCTCGTTATGTTGGTACAGCTTAATTTAGTTCTTTGGTTTGTTGTGATGCGTAGAGGTTGAAAGATTGAAAATTACAAGGAATTGTCAATCTTTTATGCCCTGTTTGGTTAGAGTTTCATTTTTGGTACTATATCAATATTGATATTAATATTTTCAAATGTTGGAGTATCAATATCAAAAGTAATACAAGTTGTCACTTGTATTACATAATATGTTTTGTTTGCACTATAAATTTTAAAATTGATACAGTTAACCAAACACCTCTTAATGATTTCTATCAATATTAATTTTAAAATTGATAGTGATAGAGGTACCAAATAGTGTTACCAAACAGGGCATTAGACAGTGTGATTTGTTATGTCAAATAACGTTTCACTATGTTTCAGATTGGACAATCATTACATAAAGTGCAGTGGGAAACTTGTGATTCATGTGCTAAGATTGTCACATGATTTGTAAGAATAACTAAAATAAATTTAACGTATAAATATATGTATATATATCTTAAATCTAAATTCTAATTGTCTCATATAATAATTCTAAATCTTAAATTAAAATTTTATCATTTTATATAGTATATATTTCATTGTATGGTAGATATGGTTCCATTTAGTTAGAAGGTCAAAATAAAATGTCTTTATATGCTGAGAAGTTGTTTTCATATCTAAAGGTCCTTGGATAGTTTATGCCCTAGTAAAGCAAGCTCTCCTAATTTGTGAGACTAATAAGAAAATAATATTACTAAATCTCTTTAGAAGAGAGAAAATATATAGCAATAGAGATAGATGACTTGGACTTTCCTATTTTTAAATAAAGTAAAAACAGGATGATAAAACTTAGTTCTAAAGTTGTATAAATACTCAGTATAAGTTATAGGATATCCCATACCTAAAATATCCTCAAATTTATCTACAATTAATGTCATGCATAATTATTTGTCAGACCGCATTGAGATTATTTCCATCGTACGGATACCCAAGGTTTTACCATCATTAGATGATAAGTAGTATTGTTTCCATATCTTTTATATTGGACCATAAATGTTTCATTTTTTAAGTTACCAAATGAATCGTAGACATCCATGTATAAGTGTTTCTAAAATTATATAATCTTAGATTATTTATCAATGAAATATATTTCTCAATTTACATATTACAAAGACACAGGAAAAAGAGTTATTGGCAACAGGCTGTCACCAACAAGTAAAAAGTTGTCGCTAATGATTGTCCAAATAAGTCCATCGCCGTTATTATTAATGATTGTCTAAATAAGTCCGTCGCCAAAATCGTTAGTTTGCAATGGCTAAATGTCGTCGCAAATAAAGTTTCTAGCAACCGCTAAAGTGTCGTCGATAGTAATATTATTTGCGACGACTAAGAGCCATCACAGCAAATGATTTTGACGACGACCGACATCCATTGCAAGAGGATAATTGAGAAAAAAAATACTTATTATCGACATCTTCCGACTGTCGCTAATAAATTAGTTGTGATGGCCTATAACAATCACAAAACCGAACTAGGGTTGTAGACGGGTGATATTATGTGACAAAATCATGATTTAATTTTGATTCTGATAAGGGTTAAAATATTTCAATTCTGATTTTGATAATTTAAAAATTATTATATTTTTATTTTGATTTGATTTTGATTATATTAGAATTGAAATCAAATTTGATAGTTTTCAAAATGTAAATTAAATATCATTTTTATCAAAAAATGACTTAATCATTCACATCTAATAATTAAAATTTGCTTTAATTTATTTAAAATTTTATTTTTATCATTTTATTTATATATACTTTTTATGATTTATTTAATTTTATTTAATCATATTTATTTAAATACTTTTTTACCAAAATCAAATATTTTAATTATAATAAATTATTGAAATATCTAATTCCGTTTCTAATAATTTTTTAAGATGAAACTAAATTTCGAATTTTTTATTTTTTATCCCAATTGTATTAAAATTTTAAAATAACAAAATTCGTGTACACTTATTGCAAAACAAAAAGAATTATCTGTCGTATGTTAATTAACGAGGACCAAAATCCGAGTAGACTCGGTGCTATTTTGTAACCGAGGCAACAAACTTCTTCCTGGATACCAAAGAGTAGGGCCTCCAAACCCTAAACGAGCCCTCCCAAGGGCGGATAAGCTGCAGGCGCCGCCTCCCATCTTCTCTCGTATTTATAGCCCCCCTTGGAGTCCGAATCCTCGAAGCTCTCGACCTCCTCCGGGCCGCCGGGCTGCAGGTCTCCCCCTTCGTTGATTCCCTGCCATCCCCTGTGATCTTCGCTCCGCCGGAAGCTGCCCCGTCCCCCGGAAGCAAGCATGCCGGCCGTCGTGATGTCGATCGCCGGCACCGGCCCGCCGAAGGTGTTCGAGGGCAAGATCACGTTCTACGTCGTCATCTGCGGCATCGTGGCGGCCACCGGCGGCCTGATGTTCGGGTACGACATCGGCATCTCAGGTACCGACGTGCATGGCCGACGTTACTTTCTTCACCCCCCCCCCCCCTCGTCTCCCGCCGGTTTCTTGGTCTCTGACTGCGGTGGCTACAGGAGGGGTAACGTCCATGGACGACTTCCTGCTGAAGTTCTTCCACGAGGTCTACGTCAAGAAGCACGAGGCGAGGGAGAACAACTACTGCAAGTACGACAACCACATCCTCCAGCTCTTCACGTCCTCCCTCTACCTCGCCGCGCTCGTCGCGAGCTTCCTCGCGTCCCGGACGTGCACCTGGATCGGCCGGAAGCCCACCATGCAGATGGCCTCCGTGTTCTTCCTCGGCGGCGCCGTCCTCAACGCCGCCGCCGAGAACCTCGCGATGCTGATCATCGGAAGGATACTCCTCGGTATCGGAGTCGGATTCGCGAACCAGGTCCGTCTCTCGATCCCCCCCAAGAACCGTACGCGATCGTCATCGATCGTTTTATCCTGATCTAAGAGTAAATAATAATAATTAGTATCTCGAAATTTGAGACGTCTGATCCCGGATCGTTCCGATATATATGCTCATATTTAACCACTTATTTTTAGAATTTGTTTCTCTTTCGAGGATCTAGTGTGATCTCTTATCCCTAATTTCATCCCCTATTTTCTTGGGTAGAAATCATCCTCCTATACTGTGTAGTTATATGCCGCGTGTCTCGATCTGGCAAGTGTCTGTGTGGCACTCCAATTTAAGAATATATTAAGAAATTAACTAAATTACACTGGACTGTCAACAATTTAGTTATTATTTTTTGAAATTTAAGTTTAAAAAATTAGTTAAACATATATACTCTTTGTTGAAAGAACTTTAGGAAGATAGTCTGGTGCTTTGCTGGATACAATATCAGAGTAATGACCTAATGGAAAGGTCCATATTCTGAGTTATGAGGATGCGATATTTGATGATATGTGCGATAGGGCAAATCTTTAACAGTTGTAAATTGTGATATCTGTTAATAAGGTAATTAATAGATTGCTAATATTTATTTTGGAAAGAATTCTAAAGTGCTAAGAATATTTTGTGAACAAATCAAAGAAGGCTGCCCATTTTTGTTTTCTTAATAACGTGGTTGTCCACCCCCCCCCCATCTCCGCAGGCAGTCCCCCTGTTCTTGTCCGAGATAGCGCCCGTCCATGTCAGGGGAGCCCTGAACATCCTCTTCCAACTGGACGTAACGATAGGGATACTCGTAGCCAACGTCGTCAACTACTTCACCTCCAACCTACATCCGTGGGGGTGGAGGCTCTCCCTGGGCCTCGCCGGCGTGCCGGCGGCCATCCTGTGCCTGGGCTCCCTGCTCATCACGGAGACGCCCACCAGCCTCGTCGAGCGCCGGAAGCTGACGGAGGGCCTGGCGACCCTGAGGAAGATCAGGGGGGTGGAGAAGGTGGAGCAGGAGTTCCAGGAGCTGGTGCGGGCCAGCGAGCTGGCGCGGCAGGTCAAGCACCCCTTCCGGAACCTCATGAAGCGCCGGAGCCGTCCCCAGCTGGTGATCGCCATCGCCATGCAGGTCTTCCAGCAGTTCACCGGGATCAACGCCATCATGTTCTACGCGCCCGTCCTCTTCCAGACGATGGGGCTGGGGAGCGACTCCGCCCTCCTGTCCTCCCTGATAGTGGGGTCGATCAACGTCGCCTGCACGGTCGTCTCCGTCGTCCTGGTCGATCGCGTAGGAAGGAAGGCGCTCTTGCTGGAGGCCTGCGTGCAGATGTTCATCCCTCAGGTACGCGTCACAAGCTGGCCGATATATCTGCTTCTCTCGACGGCATCTTGTTTCTCTTCTTGTGTCCGGTTTAAATTTTTTTTTAAACTAAGGTCGCCTTTTCTTTTTGGCTTAATTGACGTAAAAGATTAGATGTTGAAATCTTTGGAAAATACTCGGATATAATGGTGATTTCTTCCAAACTACTTAAATTTAATTAAGTGGATAACTACAATTTTTTATTTTCAGAAGAAAATAATTAAGATTTCATGTTCTGGAAAAGAAATTAGTGGTAAACTTTAATGGGGTGTTTGGTTGCATGATAATTTTTTGTACACATTCATGATAAAAAAGTGTATTAAAATAAAAAGTGAACCAACTCATGACATAAAATTATCATGTTTGAAGGGATGTGATTACAAAAAAGAGTAACTATCACACATGACCAAACAAAGTGAGGGACCACAAGAAAAAAGAAAGAGGTGTGACCCTCTTTTTTTGTTTAAGAAGAAAATCACTTTTAAAATATAAAATTGTCATGGTTACCAAACACATCTTTTAACAAGTTTTCTTATAATTTTTAAAAATTAAAACAAAAATCTTCATTATCATGCAACCAAACACCCCATAAATATTCTATTGAGTCAAATCAAGCTTCTTCTCGATCTCAAAGTCCCTTTAGTTTTGGCCGGAAAAGGTTTAGGCATTTAAACTGGCGAGTAAAATGCCTAAATACATTACTAATTAACCTTTTGAAAAATCCTGTGCTCTACCAAGGATGTTAGAAATGAAATTAAGATTTTATATATTTTCTAAGGTTACACAAAAAAAATTTATCTTCAAAAGTAACACACTTTCTTACAAGTCAAGAGAAGGACTAACGTCATCGGTAGAGTAATGAAGTTGGATTCAGATTTTTTTTTTTTTGGGTACAAACTGACTTCATATAGAGTTAGGTGACGCAGAGATCTAGGCCCCTGTGTAATGGCAGGGGGAGAAGTTGCAGGTTCTAAATTGGAATTCCCATTTTCAGTGTGCCACTTTACTTTAGAAGTAGGATTTTTGGAATCTGACTTCATCTTTTCTCAAAGTCTAAGGTGATGTTTGGTACGAAAATAATCTGGGAATAAACTTGAGTTATCCTCAAAATTTTGAGAATAACCCGAGTCTATCCCCAAAAGTTTACGATACCAAATAGCCCATAAGAGAATGTGTTAGTTTTAAAACACAAGTTTTATGTGTTAATTTTATAAAACAGTTTTCAAGGAGGTATTTGGTTGTACCATAACTTGAGGTTTTGTTCCAACTTGTTGACAGAACTCTTAAAAGAATGTTTGACAATCATTTTATACAATTCTATACTTCAAGAAAATCTTCCTTCCGATTAAGATAGGAAGAAAGACAAGTCTTTTTTTCTTTTTGTATTGTGCTATCTCATTTTTTTTGTATGAGTTTGGTTCTCCCGTGAGGAGAGTATATATCTTTCATCATCTCACAAAAAAAAAGTAAATTTACGCTACAATGGTGAATTTCACAAGTCAAATTATTATTTAAATATGTTAATTTTTTTTAAATGCGGAGAGCATTCTCTTCACCGGACTTCGGAGGAACCAATAACTTGTTTTGTATAAAAAGCTTCGATAAAAACGTACAACTAATTTTTTTTTTCCCTTGGTAACGTCGGAAAGTACTGACATGTGTATATATATATGTGGTTGCCGCCGCAGACTGCCATCGGAGCGATCTTGACGAAGCACTTGGGCGCCACCGGCTCCCTCGACCGACACCTGGCGGTCGCGGTGGTGTGCTTCATATGCATCTACATAATGAGCTTCGCCTGGTCCTGGGGACCCCTCGGGTGGTTGATCCCCAGCGAGACGTTCCCCCTGGAGACGAGGACCGCCGGCTACGCCTTCGCCGTCAGCTCCAACATGCTCTTCACCTTCCTCATCGCCCAGGCCTTCCTCTCCATGATGTGCACCATGCGCGCCGGCACCTTCTTCTTCTTCTCGGCGTGGATCGTGGTCATGTTCCTGTTCGCCATCTTCCTGCTGCCGGAGACGAAGGGGGTGCCCATCGACGAGATGACGGAGAGGGTGTGGAAGCAGCACTGGTACTGGAAGAGATTCGTGGACGACGACGAGGAGGAGGAGTCTGCAGGTGAGGTGACCGCGGGGAGGAAGATCACCACCGATGATTAAATTAATTAATTCAGCTGCTGCTCGAGTACACCTACATATATATATGTTCGATCATGCATGGTTCTTCTCTCTTTAATTTGTTCCCCATTTTTTGCCAGCATATAGGATTTGACTGGGTTGAATTCTGCAGGCATGAAAGGTTCAGTTTTTTTTTATTGTGATGCTCTTGAAATTTCTAATGCGAATATCTCGGATTTCATATCAATCGATATTTTCATGTGCGATTTGCATCGGCCTGTCAAAACAAATCAGCTTGACTACCTTCTGCGTGGAAGAAAATGTACAGGAATATTTGGGTAAGAATATTGTTTGTAAGTCTTCCGGATCACAAGAATTGGATATCGTTGTAATTAACATTTTTATTTAAAATATTTTCATTCAAACTTAGAATCTTTTCACATAAAAATTCGTCCTAGCTATGACAGAAGAAGAAAAAAACTATGACAGATAAGCTTAAAATAGTACCAGAACTGGTATGATAAATTTAGTTCTCTAGTTAATTGATGTCCATTAAGCAAGCAATCTGTTTTGTGAGCACAAAAGATATTTAAATTTTGATCAGGTTAAAAGTTGGAAATCACACATATATGGGTCGAAGTTGAAGCATTCTATTTCGGTAACTTATAACGCATACCAAATATTTATTTGAAATTTCAATATACTTTCGGTGGCTTCTTGGGAGTTTGGTTGCATCATAAAATGAATCTTTCCTAAACAATATATTTTATAACAAAACTGTCAAAAGGGCCGTTAGGAATCTTGTAAATATGGTTCTATAGAGTGTTTCCAAATGGATAAAAACAGAGACGGACCTTTTCTTCTTTCATGAGCTCTTTCACTTCTCTTTCGTCATACATGCCTCCCCACCATGTAATCAACATACTATTTTCTGATAGGATACGACAATTTTAACTTTTTAACTATTTTATATTTGTTAATATATATTATTATATCGCAACAATATAATCAAACACTTATTTGTTAATATAGTCAAACACCTATTATATCGCAACAATATATTTGTTAATATATATGATTATAATTCAACACCTAGCTTATTATTAACTTATTCCAGCTCCATTGTTTCACCCTCAAATGGAGCCGAAGTGTCAATAATAGAACCTCATTATTTACAGCCATAGGCAAATATATATATAGTCGATTGTCTGGGGTGCGCATTATATAATACGGATAATCTTGCACTAGTGCTTCGATTTCAACGTGAATATGCAGAATAAAAATAAAATATAGTTTTCAAATGTAGGATAGTTTAAATGCAAACAAATAGATCCTAAATCTTACAACTACTATTTTTTGAAATATTTATGCACATGTTTGGATAAAAAATATTAGAATTAATATTTTTAAATCGGGGGAATTAAATAGCAAACAAATGAGATTCTAAATATTATCATTACTATTTTTGAAATATGTGTCGTCTCTAGATCATTACGAAGATGAGTTGACAGTCATTCATTGACTTCTTCTATCCCCAGTCCAAAATCTTCCAGAATTTCATTTTTTTTTAATAGCTGAAGAATGTGATATTTTACTCAGTCAATTTTCAACAGATGAGAAACCAAATAGAGTCTAGCATAGCCTACAGGTCCGAGTAGTTGCATTTGAAATTCATCTTAATTATATTGACTTCTTGAAACGACATTTTTGACTTGTGGAAAAGAGAGATGTCGACACAAAATGAAAGCATGTTCTCCAAACTATATGTAAGGCACTCATAGCGGCAACGTTGCTACCAAATGAGCCATCCATGGCTGAATACATATAGGGAGAATTACCACCCATTCCATTTAACAAAATGACTTTACCAAAAATTTCATTGACCGAATTTCTATCCTGTTTAATCAGTTGACTCCCATTTCATTTACCACCAACTCTAACAACTTTGACAAATCTCTGTTTTGCTCTAAAAATTAATTAGATAATGTATTGCCAATAGGGTTTTAATCAAAATATTTTTTCATTCAAAATATAATAGCACTTTATTGTTAACAAATTTATATAATTAACATGATATACCAAATAAATTATTAATAATATTTTATAGTCAAAAAGTATAATAAAAATTATTCAATAAATAAAATTTTAGTTATAATATTTTTTTACTTTAAATAGAGCAATACTATGTAGTTAAAATAAACTAGATGTAAAAAATAAATTAATATTGTATATCAAATTTAAATTTTGATATAAATAAATTGTGGTAATTTATTGTCTTAACCATAATAACATTTTGTATTTATAATTTAAATTAATTAACATGATGTAATAAATAACAAGATATTTAATAACTTATATACATTTAAATTTTGATATAAATAAAATATGACAAATTTTTATTCCAAACATATCAATGTTTTGTGGTCATAAAAATTATAAAATAGTTATAAAAGTTGAAAATAAATTTAGAGATTCTAATTAACTGTTAATTTTAGAATTTCTCGAAATCTAATATTAAGAGGAAATATTAGGTACTTTGTTTAACATGAAAAAGTAAAAAAGATATTTTTATTGAAAAACAGAGTAGGTGTAATGATATTTTGAAAAAACGGATCTAATGATAAAATATTTTTGAAAATGGACTTAATGATAAAGTACTTTCTTTAAAACAGACTTAGTGTGCATTTTGCCATATATATACATATATATATCTTCACGCTGCTTAATAATAGTAATACCATCTGCTTAATTACTTGCGGACGCATGTATTAAAATTCTTTATGATTCCGATGGGTAAGAAAGGAAATATACGAAGAGCAAATGTGTCATGAGACATCAAATTCAAAAGTAAGAAAATATAGTAGGTGTAGAGATCTCCTCAACAGTTAGGAAGGTATTTATTCAAATCTAAATGCAAACCGTGTGATACTCAACTATACTATAAATACAATGTAGTCAAATTAATAAATGTGAATTATGCCCTTTTATGTTTACATTAGAGAAAACTCTGTCCAATCTTTAATCGAGAAGATTCCTTTCCCAAAAATAGATGTTCCTATTAAGACATGATCTCATATATATTCATACATCTTATTTTAGTTTAGTTTTTGGATTGCAATATTTGAGCTTAGATTCTTCGAAAGAAAAGAGGTTGAGTCATATGATCTTATCCCCCCCCCTCTCTCTATATATGCTTTAAAGAACTACCAAATAGGAATAGTCTACTTTTTTGTTTTGTTAAGTGGAGAAAAAAAAGATTATTTAATAATTTTTTTTACAATTCCAACCAAGTTCAACGTACGTAAGCCCAAGTTGGGTTGTTCACTGTTGGTTTCATCAAGAAAAATTAAATCAAACCCATGCTAGCAGAGGGAAGCCCTCTAGTGAGAGGTCATGGGTTCGATCCTGCACTGTGCTAGTTCGCACTGGACGCCACCATGGTTGTGACATGATCTTCAAAAAAAAAAGTATCTAACTTTTAATACTAACATCGGGGGAATATCACGTAAGGGGCTGTTTGGTACCGGGATAACTCTAGAATAAATTTTATTTATCCCCAAAATTTAATAGATAAATCAGAATTATCCTCAAAATATTTTGATACCAAACAGGTCCTAAATGGTTGGTGCATGCTTACCATTCAGTCGAACTTGGAATACAGCCATCGATCAAAGCTGGTCCCTTGTTCAAGTTGTTTCGGATTATTTCTAATTCAAATTTCAAAGAATAGCTAATCAAGGTTACCCGCAACCCCCTGATTTAATCAAGACTACACGGTATATATATTACAGCCTGTCCTTGCAAAAGATGTTAACTTGTACACTCCTAACATCTTGGAAAAAAATAATTCTGAGAGCATTAACGTAGATTAAAACTTGCGCGTATAATTTAGAATGTTGAAAATAGGGACACAACTACAACTTCTCGATGATGATGGGTAACATGGTTTAACGACGTTGCGCATGGATATATGGGTAAACATACTTCCTTTATCGGGCTTATATGTAAAAAAGCTGAAGTAGTCCGGCTCCGGCTGCAGGGCAGGGGTGGCTTGGCCTGGCCCTGACCGACCGACCGACAGTGGTTGATCCGGATCTGGTGCAGATCTAATCGGATCTGAAAACAAAAAAAAATGTATACAATTGACAAAAAATATTATTTTATTTACATTCTTTTTTTCTTTTTTTTTGGTCACGCTGGCCCAGTGGCCAAGTACATGGCGCAGCGCAGCGCCGGCGAGAAATCGAGCGCTGCCAGTTTCAACATAGCCAGTCTAGTTGAAGGCCCTTCTCCACCATGAGAAAACTCATCGTTAAGTTGTAATTTAAATATATTATATTTAAACATGTTGTACAGTATTTATATATATTTTTAAACTATTTAATTTAAATATATTATATTTAAAGTCATAAGAGGCTTGGGTCGGTGGGTCGCTGATAAAGGCCGACCCGAGCCTCATCAGCTGATTTGGATCCGGAATAGTGGAGCTAGGTAGGCTTACCGGCACGACCAGGGCAGGAGTGGCTCAGCCCGGCACTCATTGACCGGTAGGGGTTGATTCGGATCTGATTAAGATCTAATCGGATCTGAAAATAAAAAAATACATACAATTGACAAAAAAATATTATTTTTATTTACATTTAAATATTATATTTTAAACATGCTGTACTATATTTCTATATTATTTTTAAATTATTTGATTTAAACAGGTTATATTTAAAGTCATCCGAGGTTTGGGTAAGTGGGTCGCCGATTAGGCCGACCCGAGCCGGATCAGCGGGTTTGGATCCGGACTAGTTGAGCCCGGTCGGCTAACCAACACGACTCCGTGATTGTCTCACCAGTCCGAAGCCCACCATCGACCCGGTCCGCTCCCCCGTAAATAAACACGGAGAGCCGCCCCCCATTTATTTAATTCCTTCACCGACCTTTGTGAACGGCCTTTACTGCCCGGCGGAAGATCCGTCGCCTGTAAACGGCGTCAGTTTTCGCAATCAATTCATACGGTCCAGGTCCATCTGGTGACGCCAACGGGTCGTATACACGCACTGCAGTTGATGTCTTTTTTTTTTTTTTTACATGATAACTACACCCATTAAACCGGCGCATCATCCAAAAGTTGATTTAATACATTGTTGGGAAGCGTCCCCACATACTCCGACCAAGGCGAAGAGATAGCGTTACGCAGCGCCCATTTAGCGATACGGTGAGCCGTTTCGTTCCTTTGTCTAGGGCAAAAAATGAGAGAAGCTCCGGTGGATCTCAAAAGCTCCCGACAGCTGCGGATGATGGAGCTGGCCTTCCAGATGCCCGGACCAACTTCCAGAATGGCGTTCACCACCGCCAATGCATCGCTCTCAATGGTGTACTGAGTTCTAACCGGAAAATTCCAAGTAAATGCTTCAGCGACGGCTTCGGCTTCCAAAATAAGGGGATCAGTGTATTGAGAGGTACGTGCTTTCCAAGCCAATAATCTTCCATGAGAATCCCTGACAACGATAGCTATAGCGCCTTTGTCCTGATCAGCAGCTGCATCGACATTAATTTTTACTTGAGAACTAGGAGGTGGAATCCATTTAGAATCTGAAACATGAGACGTAAATTTTGCTTGGGAGATGAAATAAGAAGCATCTTTCTTAGCAGCCGTAAGAATCCATATAGGATTCTTATTCATGCTCCTGATTGAAGTTTCACATCTACTTTTCCAAATATTCCACAATATCGAGATGCCCAGAACCCCTTGATACACCTTGTTCTGCTCTTTAATAAGAATCCAGTCCAAGAAAAAGCAAACTAAGTCATGGAAAGAACGCCTAGTCCACTGGTCACTATGACCTAAGGGAGATCCGAACCACACCGCTCTGCTCCGAGGACATTCAAAGAAGATGTGCTCTATAGTTTCCTTATTCTCTAAGCAAATATTGCATAAAGCCTCAATCTGATTACATCTTCTCGAAATCGCCTCATTTGTAGGGAGAGCTCCGACTAAACCCTTCCACAGGAATACAATTATTTTCTGAGAAAAAATTTTCCCCAACTTGGGATTCCAGAGTTTTTTCCAAATAGTCTGATTTGAGGGTCCCGGAGGAAATCTGGATTCCATAAGAAATCTGTAAGCAGACTTAGTGTTCAGGATGCCGTCTTGAGTAAAATTCCAAACTAATTTGTCCTCCTTCTCATCATTAAAAATAGGGGTTTTACAGATTCTATCAACAGAAGTTGAGTCAAAGTTGCTTTCCAGGATGGTCTTGCACCAAGCTCCATCAACAATCAGATCTTTGACTAGACTTGGAGGGTTGTAATTCCTTTGAATAAAATTTGGGGGGCCCTTTCTGTCCTGGATCCAAGTGTGATTCTGAATATTAACTGAGACTCCATTCTTGATTTTCCAGATACTCCCACGGATCATATTATACCTGGCTTTAAGGATATTTTTCCATACATCAGAGTTCTTTTGTTTGCTCTTCACTTCCCAGAAATTCTGGTTTCTCAAGTATTTCCCTCTAAGCACCCTCACCCATAATTTGCTAGTGTCATGCAAGAAATTCCAAGCCAGCTTAAGAAGTAAAGCATCATTCATGATAGACAGATCCCTAATACCAAGCCCCCCAACATGTTTAGGTGTTTTTATACCCTCCCAATTCCGAAAATGAATTTTTTTCTTATCCTCATTATGGGCCCACCAGAATGCCTTTTGGCAACCTTCCAATTTCTTGATGATCCCCATCGGAATTCTTTTGACAGACATGATGTGAATTGGAAGTTGGCTTAGAGTGGATTTTATAAGGGTAGTGCGACCAGCCGCAGACAGTAGATTTGTCTTCCACCCAGCCATTCTCTTTTTAAAACTGTCCATCAGCCAATTGTAATGATTTATTCTGTGGTCAGAAATACCTAGGGGGATTCCTAGATATTTTTCAAAAGGGGTAGCCTTGGAAAAGCCAGTAACCGAACATAACTCAAATTGAATATCTTCAGGGACATTCTTACTAAAAGTAATACTAGACTTCTTCCCATTTATAGATTGACCTGACATTACCTGATAAGTATCAAGGATGTTCATCATCATTCTGATCTGGTCCTGGGAAGCCATGCCACAAATAACAATATCATCTGCATACATGAAGTGAGTGATATTTGGACCTCCTCTGCTGAGTTTGATACCTTTAAATTCACCCTGCTCAGAAGAAGCTTTAAACAGACTTGAAAGTGCTTCCGCACATAAAATGTAAATGTAGGGTGACAATGGGCATCCTTGTCTGATTCCCCTACTGGGTATAAAAATGCTTGAACTTTGACCGTTTAGATTTAAAGAATAGGAGACAGAGCTGATGCAGTTCATGATAAGGCTGATGATCTTCGAGGGAAAGCCAAAATTAATAAGCATTTTTTCAATGAAGTGCCAAGAATTCTGTCATAAGCCTTACTTATGTCCAATTTCACCATGAATTGACCCACTTTCCCAGTTTTAAATCTAAAGGATGAAATGATTTCATGCACTATAATAATATTTTCCAATCCCACTCTACCTGGGACAAAAGCTGCCTGGTTTTCAGATATCAAATAAGGCATTAAACTTTTGATTCTGCCAGCAACGAGCTTGGTGAAGACTTTGAACAGAACATTGCATAGGCTGATAGGCCTATATTGCTCGGGTGAGACAGGGTTCTCCCTCTTAGGAATCAAGGAGATGATAGTATGATTAAGACCCCCAGGTATCATGTTATTTGCGAACATAGACGTTATCAAGGACGTAATATCATGTTGAATATCTTCCCACATAAGTTGAAGAAATTTAGGAGGAATACCATCCGGCCCAGGTGATTTATCCGGTTTCATAGAGAAAAGCACCTTCTTGATCTCTTGGGTAGTAGGATTACCCATCAGAACCTCCTTTTGAGCTTGAGATAGTTTAGGCACCTGAAGATGGACCTCTCCCACTAAGGGAGTTCTGTTATCAACCTTAAACAAAAAAACAAAATAAGACGAAATATACGGTGCACATCATTCCAGTTGCAAGACCAATTTCCATTCTCCTTATACACCCCAGAGATTTTATTCCATCTTCTTCTATTTAACACCTTCGTATGGAAGAATTTAGTACAACTATCCCCCATATTATGCCAGAATGATTTGGCTCTTTGTTTCCAATAGGAGTTGTCCATCTTCTCCAACCAATGGAGCTTTTCACGAAGGCTGAATTCAAGCTCGATGTCCCCTTGATCATTCGGAATACCTTGCAGATTTTGAATTCTGTTCTTGATTTCCGCCATTTGATTATTTATATTCCCAAAGACATTCTTTTTCCAGTGTAAAAGATCCCTCTTGAGAAACCCCATCTTCTTAACATAGTTAGAGGATAAATTTGGACTCGACCGCCAAGCTTCCTTAGCATAATCCTTAAAAGACCAATGTTCAAACCATGCCGATTCAATTTTAAACCAGCTTTTTTTTTTTTTTACACCTGGGTTTGTAAATAAGAGTAACGGACTATGATCACTATGATAAGCAGGTAAAGAACACACCTTAGCATTTTGGAAGATGTGAAGCCAGTTCATATTTGCCAGGCATCTATCTAACTTCTCTCTAATGTTGTGCTTGTAGCTCCTTCCATTTGACCAAGTAAATGCTGGACCTTCCAATTTAACATCAACCAGACCGCTGCCTTGAATAAAATCTTCAAATTGAGATATATGAGAATGATTTGGCCTGGAACCTCCCCATTTTTCATATTTGAATCGGATGCAATTCCAATCCCCTAACAAACATATTGGAAGATCCTGTTTCAGAGTGAACATAGACATGTCTTTCCACATAACAATTCTGTCCTTATGCAAATTCGGAGCATAAGTAGTAATGAGCATAAAAGAAATCCCAGAATCTTTAACCTCCACAGTACTGGCTATCCAGGATTTGCACTTGTGAACTACCTCCAAATCCACTTTATCAGACCACCACAACCAAAGACCTCCAGCAGACCCGGAGGAAGGGTAAACCGAAAAGTTTGTTATGTTCCTTCTCCTGAAGAAGTCTTCGGACTTTCCCAAGTTGCATTTAGTTTCAGATAAAAAAAATATGTCCGGTTTAACCGAATGGGTAAGCCTATCAATATATTGGACTGTCGGGTACCCATTCCCACCCCGACAGTTCCAAGACAAAATTTTCATTGATCACCTTGCAGCTGTTTAGGGCCAGCTGCCATAGCCCGAGGATTCCCAATAGAAGAAGAAGTAGTTAAGGGATCACTAGAAACATTATCTGCTATTATTTCTTGTAAGCAAAGCCTCCTCCTGGACTTGGATCTTGCTTTATCAATAATATATGGCCTCTTCACTGCCAGAGCACTCTGAGGTTTGATTGATAATTTTTGAGAGCTGCTTGCAAGTGAAAATTCCCCAATCGGATCCATCATCCAGGCCATATTGCTATAACTTTTTCCTGGTGCCTTTTGAGTCTCTCGATTTCCTGGTGGGGTATAATTGTAATTCCAATAAGGTGGGATTCCTTTCCAAGTAAATTTCGAAGTTACCTCAGAATCTTTTGGACGTATCTGATTTAATGACTCAGTGGGAATATCAGATGATGACTTATGAGAATTGGAGAGATGAAGAGGCTTTGGCATTTCAGATTTAACTTTTTCAGTAATATCCCAATCCGGTAATGTTGGAAGCATGGGGAGCTGCTTAACATTTAATGTTGTGTCAGAATGGTATGTGTTGTTGTTTGACTTCTGTTGTACTTCCGTTGAAGAGGGGCGTAAGGATGCCTGCAGGGTGGAGAGGGGGCCATGCTCGGTGCAGTCTGCCATTAAACCTTCTTCTGCTAATTGCTGTCCTCCTTTTGACTTTTTGTACAACCACTGACTTCTTCCTCCATAAGCTATCCTTCCATCCACCGTAAGCCATTTACCATATTTGAAAACTATTTTCCCTTGCAATTCCTGCTGAACACTGTTGGGAAGAGTAGGTTTAATTAATGCCTTTAGCTGTGCTAATGTATCACAATTTTCTTGCTCATGACCGAGAATACCACAAAAATAACAAAACTTGTTTATTCTTTCGAATGCCAACTCAAAGATTTGTAGTTGTCCACCTGGCAGCAGAACTGAAATTTCCGTAGGTAGAGGATCCTTTACGTTTAAGGAAATTTTCACTCTAGCAAACATACTCCATGATTCCGCAATCTCTTGGTTTGGGAGAATAGGATTTCCCACCTGTGATGCAATCTGCATTATAATGTCTCTGTGGAGCAATTCCTGAGGAAGGTCATATATGCGCATCCATAGGTCTACAGAATTCAGAGAATAACCAGATGGAGGCGTATTGGGTCTGCCCCTCTCCACTAAGACTAGATCGTTACTAAAAAACCAAGGTGTTCTTCTACAAATCTTGTCCACCACTTCTTCATTTTGAAAAGTCACCATGAATGCTCCGTTTGGGTAATCCAACATAGACCACGGACCTCCTGGATTCCACATTTTTTGGATCCAATCTTTGAAACCAGCCGGTCTAATTCTTTCTTTTGATAACACTGACACAATAAGGATCCTTTTCCATTTCAAAATGTCAACAGAAGGCGGACTTTGGATCGCCACCGGGTTCAGCTGCCGATGGGGTTGCAGAAGCTCAGGAGCAGCAAGGCTCTGTTCTTCTTCCATCACAGACGTGGAACAACGAGGAGAAGATGAGAAGACAGGAGTTTAGAAGCGCTAACCTGTAAAGCTGGAAGAAGTAGACTAACTGAGAAACTCCCCGAAAGACAAAGGCCTCCTCAGAACTCCAGCCGACTGCAGCAAGCTAACAGCCGAAGGAAAGAGAACTCTTCCGCCAGCACCGAAGCTGCCGCCGAATCCTCCCCAACCGGGGAGCCAGTCGCCGTCTCAAGTTGTAAGACGATGAGGCTGCAGTTGATGTCATTACTGGTTAATTATATTTATCGTACCTTCGGGTAAAGATTTATCTGTATTTTATTCCTCTGGCCATCAACGATAAATGTATCTGCAAACTATGTCATGCAATCTCCCAAGAAGCGATTAACAGTTGGTTAGCAGACCAATGATAGTCATATAGAAAGAGGAGTGCAAAAAAAGAGTCTAGAATTAGTGGTGTTTATGCTTATCCTGACGAATTGAGTTTTTGTTACGAATATATGTCTTCGTAACCAATCTTCTTAGAAGGTACCTTGACAATCATCACAAAAAATGTGTAGAGAAGCGAAATTTTTTTTAGAGAAAAAAGTGACGAGACTCTTTTCTAAGAACCCAACTCCCCTCGTGACATCTCATGAGGCGACTCCCCTCGGAACACCTCCTGAGGGGAGCCAACTAGACTCCTCACATTTCATGATACGAGGGCCCTCATATCGTAATAAATACTGTCACATCAGGCTCCTCACATCATGAAAATACGAGGGACTTGATTGACTCTCCTCGGGAAGTGTCCTTAGGAGAGCCGAGCTCCTTTTCTAATGGCAATTTCGGGTGATGGTGCGACAGGGAGAAGATCTCTCCTGGAATGAAAGAGTTGAGCTTGTCGCCAACACGAGAGAATGGGGGGGGGGGACATCATAATTTGTTAGAGTTATGACTATAAATGGGTCCTAATTTCATAGCAGAATCATCGATATCAAATTTTAATTTTGATAATTCAGAAATCATTATATTTTGATTTTAATTTTGATTCTATTATACGAGTTAAATTCAATAATTTTTAAAATATTGGTTATATATTAAATTTATTTAAAATTAAGTTAATAATTTACATTTGGTTATTAAATTCTAATATAATATTTTTAAAGTTTTATTTTTATCATTTTATTATTTTATGTATCATACATTATAAATTATTTAATTTTATTTAAATTAATTATATGCATACTTACTTTTTACTGAAATTGGATAACGAGAAACATCATCGACTGATTCCGATTCTAATTCTAATAAATTATTAAAATATTTGATTACGATTTTAATAATTTATAAGATGTAAAAACAAATTCGAAACCGGTTAATCGAAATCCAATCAAAATTTAGAAAGAAAAAAAATCTTAGTTTCCCGTTACGCCCCTCGACCAAACATAGTTTTGTAAACAAGAAAAAAAATAATACCGTACTACAGTAGATTAAACAATCAAACCAAACAAACCCTTTCGAGTTCAGCTCCTATTTGACAACCCAGAAAAAGCTGTTCCGTGAGCTCATAGACACCCAAACTAGCTTTTATGCAATGTAAGCTTACAAAAATGCTGCGAAGAGCCAAATCACCCCGAAATAGTATTATTCAAAGAAGAGAAATAAATCTAGACGTTTTAGTTTACCGGGCTAATCGAAGACGCCTCTAATGTTTCAGAGCCATATTACCGATGATGCCGCCACCGCCATCAGCGCCAGAGCGCAGCCCATCAGGTAGCTAGAGGCCGCCGCCGTCGGGGCAGCGCCGTTCTTCCCTGGACCAGGGGCAGCGCCAGACCCGCCGCTGGAGGCGCCGGCTGCCGGGGCAGAGGTAGGCGTAGGCGAGGCCGGGGACCCCGCCGCCGGAGCCGCCGAGCCGGACGCCAGGACGTTGACGTCGACCTTCTGGCCGATCGCGCAGTGCCCGGGGACGCCGCAGAGGAAGTAGTGGTGGCCGGCAGCCTTGAGTGTGATGGAGTCCCTGCCGGAGGTGTGGGTGGCTATGGGCGCCGCCGCGCTGCAGCTGTCGTAGTCGGCCTCCTTGACCTCCATCACGTTGTGGAACTGCTTGTTGTAGTTGAACACTGCGAGTCACCAGATAAAAATTCAGATAAACATCCAGATAAAAATTCAGATTTTGACTATGGATCTGACTTCTGAGCTACCGCTCCACCGGGGAATCGAGTCGAATTGATTGTTTTTCTTATATATTTTATGAAGGACCAATCTCAGTCTACCTTCCAGGTTCAGATCTGACATGGTCAGGACTCTCCGAAGCGAAGCCGGCGGCGACTGAGAGGAATTTGGGTGGGGAGGAAGCATACCGATGGTGTCGCCGACATGGAAGGTCTTGGAGGCGGCCCAGGCGCTGTAGTTGTAGTTGCCGAGGATGGTCCACCCGGTGGAGTCCCCCACCGTGTACACCGCCGCGGACGACGACGGCGCAGGCGAAGGGGCGGAAGCGGCCGGGGACGCCGCGGGAGCTGCTCCGCCGGATCCGGCCAGGACGTTGATGTCGACCTTCTGGCCGATCGCGCAGTGGCCCGGCACGCCGCAGAGGAAGTAGTGTTGGCCGGCGCTCTCGAGGGTGATGGAGTCCTTGCCCGAGGTGTGGGTGGAGACGGGCGCCGCCGCGCTGCAGCTGCCGTAGTCCGCCATGCTCACCTCCATCACATTGTGGAACTGCTTGTTGTAATTGAACACTGCGCGCACCAGATCGAACAAAAAAAAATGAAATCTTCGAGGAATTTGGGATATTTGGTGGGGGTTCCGGCGCGCGGCGGAGGCGGATGGGACATGCATACCGATGGTGTCGCCGACACGGAAGGTCTTGGAGGCGGCCCAGGCGCTGTAATTGTAGTTCCCGAGGATGGTCCAGCCGGTGGAGTCCCCCACCGTGTACACCGCCGCGGACGACGGCGCCGCCATCCCGAGCAATGCCGCCGCCAGGAACAGAAGGGCCACGCACTTCCTCTTCCCCGGCGCTCCGGCGGCGCAAGCAGCAGCGCAGACCGCCATTGGCAGCAGACGGAAGCGAAAGCAGGAGCAGAGGGGTCGCAGCTGAAGGAGACCGGAAGAGGATGGGAGGAACCCTCTTTCTCCGCCGGACCGCCACGCACTTCCTATCTCTTGGACGCGTCACACACACACACACACATATATATATATAAAATCCCGGCCTTCGCCGCCGGCAACCGCCCCCCCACCACCGCAAGCGGCTCCTCGCCGGCATCGACGCTTTCCGTCCTAAGAATAGTAGCGCTAAAAAAAGTTAGTAACCACGGTGTAGTATTATTTTTATTTTATTATATTTGATATGTAAGTTCCTATAATTTACCCGAATTTTAAATATCATCATACATTTTCAAACTATTCTAAAATAATTCTTTAAATTTCGACCCTGTTCTAGAATCAGGCCGTCCGTCAAAATGATAGTCAAAGTCATATTAAGCGTAAGCTCTGCTCTGCTGCCACACCATCCTTGGCCGGCCGCCATGTTGCCGCCCATCAAATGGCGCCGCATGACATCTTCCGGCGACTAGTGCGTCATCCTTACGTAAGTAAAAATAAACGCATTTCAATTGACGTTAATACTTTCATATTTTGCCGTTACTTTAGAGCCTGTAAAGAAAATGGAAAAAAAACTGACAGTTTGCGAAAGAATTTTGGGAAAACGTGAATATATTTTAAATTTTAAATGTTTCACTTTTAGTCCACAAGATTCGTTTTAGGACAGCAGCTCCTTGAGCGTGACCCTATTTTCAGTATTTTCCTGAACTCGTAAAGAAACAACTGTCTAATGTTTATAACTCGCCCTTTAATAAAAATGCACCATGCTAATTTAGAAGTTTAAGATGTACCATAAAAGTGCCGTGTTATTCCAGACCAGTGCTTGCGAAGCGCCGGGAACCAATGATTAAATCAGAGGGGCTTATATGGAAATCCGAGCAGGCATCCGCGTCTATCGGGTTGATTCCGGTATGAAAGGTTCTCGGATGCGTTTCGGCCGTAGTATCGGTTCCGGGTGTGAAAAGGGGCAGGGGCAAACTTCCGGATTCGGTCCACGGTAGGATCCGCGATCGCGGGGGCGAGAGAAAAGAGAGTCCGACGCTAACGGACCGGAAGGCCGGCATTATTTATCTCTGGACGACCCCCGATGAGATGATTGACCGATCACCGCTCATACGACCAGGGACGTGGACTCGAGATCCGAACCCAATTGACAGGGAGTTCCGGGTTTCCGGTTCTCACATTGGTGAGTCAGACTTTTATGACGTCATGCTACGGGAACGATGACGTCGATCTCCGCTGCCCCCCTTCGGCTCCGGTCAAGTGAAAGGCGGACCCAGGAGATTGATAAGGAGGCGCTGGGAGTCCCCACGTGTCAAATCAGTGTCACGTGGGACTCTTGGCCGACTGGACGTATAATTTTCACTAGTGTCCATGGTTAAATTAATTTACAATTTCGTCCAAAAAAATATTTAATTTATAATTGATCCCGTTGGCATCCTTTGATATGAGATTATTCGAGTATCTTAAATGATGTGCTCATCATTCGGGTCCATTTGGTTTTCTGTAAAACCAAAACCCAAGAAAATGTCTTCCACCTAAAACTATTTCCATGGAAATTGGAAACAACCTTAATTATTTGGTTGTCTGTAATTACTTTTCATTGGATTGTCTGCGGTTACTTTTCTACAAAATTTCATCAAATGCTTCAAGTAGAACATAACACCATTAGATAATTTTATCAATATTTATAAAATTAAATTATTTATTTATAACAAAATCTTGATGCAAAAAAAATTAAGTAAACTATTTTGCATGAAGTTATTTTCAATGAAATTTAAAATATATTTTATTATTTAGAGATTAGTCAAGTATTTTTCTGAAAAACAACATATATCACTTTCTTATTTTTGAATCATTTTATTAAATTATTTTTAGTCATTCAAATATCTTTACATCATTTTCTTAAAGTTCACGTAAACTTTACTATAGTATAGTCATTTAATTACTTGAATATTTATAAATAGTCAGTAATATCAAGTTTATATTTTAAAATTAATCATATGATAAAATATCTTTAGAACTAATTTATTTTATATAATTTTTTTACTCAAAATTCATATTTTGGAAACCAGCAAATAAATAAAATATCCACTACTTAATAGTTTAACACAAAAGGTTCTTGTAATCATTATGTAAAATAATTTAATTAAAAAATAGTTAAAACACTTGTTAACTCAAGTTTCAGTTAAATTTTTATTAATAAATTTATTAAATGAGTAAATAATATAAAAATAACTTTTAATAAAATTATTTTATTTTTCAAACACATAAGAATAAAAGAATTTACTTATCTGCTGATATATGTCTTTAAAAATTAATTTTAAAAAATAAACTTAGTAAAATTGGTAATATCTATTTAATGTTGTATATTTATCAAAAAAAAATTACACTACGGAAAACGGCATCCGCTCCGTTCAAGCGGATGCCAAAATCCTCATTACTGTGAATTGATGGGTATTTTAGTTTACGTGATCTCCTTTTTTACGGACAACCAAATACGTCCGTTGAAAGTATTTTCCCAAAAACTGGTGCATGGAGCAGGTTCTCCGTGTAAACAAACGGACCCTTGCTTAAAAAATCCGCGTTGAGGCACGAGCTTTGGTACCGTACGTGTTCTATTAATTCGGCTATTCGACTCAAAATCTTAGAATAATGGGTAAAGTAAGCACTGATATAACTCTCTCTCTCTCTCTCTCTTTGCAACACCACATAAGCTATTTTAACACATCTTAAATCAGGGAATCAACGGTAACTGATTTATTCCATTATTATCTGACCTATTTGTTAAACCAACCAACAATTATAAAATAGTCAGATATCTCTCACAAACTTATCGGTATCAGTAATAGATAGCCTATTATATATGTTGACATATATATAAATAGATACATCTTAAATTGAACTCAATATTTGATATTTCTATTCGTTGATTAATGTGATATATAGTCTAAATATTCTAGTTTTAAGATAAAGAATATATCCTATAAGATTATAATCCCATCTTCTATTCCCGAAGACTATGATACTCTCTTGGCATCCATAGGCGAAGACTACCCAACTCTTCTCATTTGCAACCCAACCCAACTCAACCAAGTTTTCTTTATTTGGACTATTCCAACCTCCTCTTCCGGCGGAAGTTCTACGGGGGTGTTTGGTTGCATCATAATGGAGATTTTTATTTTAATTTCTAAAAATAATAAAAAAATTTGTTAAAAGAGGTGTTTGGTAATCTTGACAATTTTATGTTTTGAAAGTGATTTTCTTCTTAAGCAAAAAAGAGGGTCTCATCTCTTCCTTTTTTCTTGTGATCTCCCACTTTGTTTAGTCATTAATGATAATTACTCTTTTTTGTTATCACATCCCTCCAAAAATGATAATTTTAGGTCATGAGTTAATTTACTTTTTATTTTAATATAAATTTTTATCATAAAAATGAACAAAAAAATTATCATGCAACCAAACTGTCACGACCCAGAATATACAAATGCACAGCGGAATAAATCCGGAATATCGGGACAGTTTAGGAGAACAACAAAATCCAATTCACACTATCAAATCTGAATAATTATAACAACATGTAATGATCCAATCATATTCAAACTCCAAGAAAATACTATAAATAACCAACACCAAACAACTAAGAAGGACTCAACACATTGTCCAACCAACTTCTAAAAATCACACCAAACAATTACCAAACTAACAACAGAAGGGAAACTCAAGCAACCTAAATGATATGAGGTGATCACTCGTCACCAAACTCCTCCTCTTTTGGGTCCTCGAACGGCTCTGGATCAACTCCAAGGTCTTCCTCGAAATCTTCTCCAAAGTTCTCCTCAGGGAGAGGCTCCTCGAAATCAGCTGAAAAAGTTAATAATGGGAAGGGGTGAGTCACCACAGACTCAGTAGGTCTTACACCCGAACTACCCTACTATACTAGTGATTTCTAATGATATACAATACATATTAAGCCTAAAAAATCAGATTTAATACATAAGATTTAAACTAATTATATATCTTTAATTAAGTGATTACAAAATCATTCAACTACCCCATATGATAACATGACTCTATATGCATTAAAAACCAACATATCCTACACATTAGACTACTCTAGGTATGCCCAGAACACATAGACCTGACATAAAACCAAGGACATATCTAGAACACTAACATTTATGCCAGAATACACAACTAAACACCTGTCTGAGTAAATATCATGCTCTATCTGAAAAAATGTAGTCACATCACTAAACTAGCACCAGATTTACCATATAGTAGGAAGTAACATATAGTAACTAAATCCCATAGTACCCCTAGGCAGGGGAGTACTTAGGATAAACCGCGGTATCTGGGATCGAAGGATGCTCCAGATTCAACTAATCTCCGCTGCCCACGGGCCACTAATATAGTCTGGTGAAGTACATTTCCATCACAATGCAGCTCACTGCACTAACTACATTCCACACCATGCAAGCATATAATTAACTCAGACAGCAAACATGAACATTTAATTGGCAAATCAAACATGAAATACATAGATGAACACCCATGGTTCTATACACCACATATTTGCATACCATACCACAATCTAACACAACTAGATGCATATAGATAGGATCATGCAATTTACAACCTAAACAAAACAATTACATGCTCAAACAGAACTACCTATTACATAAAAGAAAATAAACTAAACTCTACCATCACTATGCCTAAACCCTACATCGGCTTTTTATCCAATCGGGATATATGTGTTTAAGATTTACCGCGATGCAAACATACTAAACTAGCTAGATTTAAACATACACAAACCTATCATGATGACTAGCATGCATAAATAACCAAATTAATCTAAGCATGCACGATTTAAACCGATTAATCTAACTCTATCTAAACATTCTAATAAATCAAAAACAGCTCATCAATTCCAACCTATAATCATGATGATCTAAACATAATTTTTACGATTTAATTAAATATATAGAGTGCTAAGGATAGCCGAGACGCCTACCTTTACGGCGACGACGAACGGCGCACGGAATTCCAAGGAAAGTGAATTAGGCGACGAAACTGCCGCGGTTGCGTCGGCAATGAAAAATCGAGCCGGGTAGGTGTTCTCAAAAACTGTTGGTAGAAGAAAAATCATGAACTAGGGAGTTTAATAGAGGGCGATAGGAGAGAGAGCGATAGGAGAGAGAGAGAAGAGATACCGCGCGGAGAGAAGGGGCCGGCGCACGGCGGCGGCGCGCGAGGCGCAGGTGGCGCATGGTGGCGCACGACGGCGGGCGAGACTATCGCGGGGGCGCGACGATCAAGGCGGCGAGTCCACGCGGCGGGCGGCGGGCGGGCGAGGCGGTGCTGGCGTGGCGGCCAACGGGGCTGCGCACGGGCGGCGGGCGGCGCGCACGGGCGGCCGAGCGCGGTGGGACATGCGGCAGCGGCCGCACGCACGGGCGGCGGCGGTCGTGAGCGCGGCGGCGGGTAGGGCCGACGCGTGGCGATGGCGGGTGGCGTCAACGCGGCGGGTGGCCGCGAGCGTTGACGGACGCGCACGGCGAGGGCGACGGAGACGCGCGAGCGGGAGACGGCGGAGACCGAGGTGGCGACAACCCCGGCGGCGCGCACGGGTGGCCGAGCACGGCACCGGCAAGCGCGGTGGCCAAGGGCGGGATGACGCGGCGGAGACGCGCGGGTGGCGGACACGCGGCGCCGAGGCGGCGGTCGCACGGGGCGGCGGGAGGCCGCGAGTGCGCAGGTGCGCGGGAGAACCGAGGCGGCGGGGCTGACACCGTCCACACGCGGGCGGCGCGCAGGCGGCGCGCGGGCGGACACGCGGCGCTGAACGGCGATGGTGGGCGCACGCGGTGGAAGGAGATCGACGGGGAGAGCGGCGCACGTCCGGAAGGGAGAAAAAGAAATAGGGTTTTCGGGGGAAAATGGAAGGGCGCCGCGGGTTTGTACGGGGGAGGATGAATTAAAATAATAATAAATATTTATTAACTAAATTTTTTTCTCTTTTTATTAAACTAAAAACGTAATGTTACAAAACACCCCATTAAGTGGTGTGGTGTCTGTTTCGACTTAATCTGAGAATTTAAATATTTAATTTTATATCTATTTTCTTAACACATGAAAAAAATATTAAACTTAATTAAGATCCAAGAGATCAATATTATTTGAAAAATTAAGATTTAATGAATATACATCAAGTATGTGTATATTTAAGTTTTTTTTTCTTTGTTTGAAGACGGCACAGTGGTTTCAGCCACACGCACACAGACACTCCCGAGACTGGCCACTGAGCCACTGGCATGTTATGAACCAAATACTCAGACTATACGAAATATCAAGGGTTGACATGCATAATATTTTTATTAAATAGTAGTATGATTAAAAATTATTTTAAATACATCGTAAAATTAAATATTTTAAATAAGAAGAAAATACAAATGTTCTGACGTGGGAGGGGGGGAGGGAGAGACAGTTGTAGGCAACATGACAAAGACCAAGTCATGTTGATTGATCAAGGGTGGCGCTCGTCATGGTTGCAAGTGCCCCTGGCAACCGGTGTACCAAGGATCTGAATAAAAAACAGCGAGACCTCACATCTGGTTCCATAGGCGTCTATTTCAGACATCAGAGTATGGATTAGAGTTTCAATATCAAACAACTTTAATCATCCAGGAGCTGTTTGGTATTGAGATAACTTGGGGATAAACCCGATTTATCCTCAAATTTTAGGGGATGAATCAGGTTTATCACCATAATTATATGGTGCCAAACAGACTCCTATGGCATGTTTGATATGAGGATAACTTGGGGATAAACCTAGTTTATCCCCAAATTTTAGGGGATGAATCAGGTTTATCTGTAATATTTCGGGTTTTCGTAGTATTATTTAGGCTATTATCGTAGTGTTTCAATTATTTTCGTAAGGTGCTTAAATTATTTTTAAGACGTTTATATATAGATACGTAAATATTTTTATTTATTTATATTGTGTCTTATTAGCTTCATAGATTATTATATTTTATTTTATATTATGCCTTATTAGTTTAGTGGATCATTTATAGTGATATTAATTATTTATTTAACCTCTTCTTTCTTTTCTTCTCCTATTTATTCTCTCTTTATTTTTATCCTTCTCAAACCCTAATTACTAGGTCGGCCGCCTCCTCTTTTCCGTTACCTTTTTTTTCTCCCACGGTTTCTTTCCTTTTCTCCCTCCCCGAGCGCCATTGTCGTGCGCAGCTCTCTCTCTCTCTCTCGCCATTGCCGCATGCGTTTTCCCTCTCCCTCTCTCTCTCTTCTCTCAATCGCGCCTGCCTCGCGGCCTTCCTCTCTCTCTCCTTTCTCCGCTCTCTCTTCCCTCCCCCCCCCATCGCCGTCCGCCCATGCACCCCGGCGATCAACCCCCGCCCGCGCCCCCCCCCCGTGCTGCGGTGCCGCCCCGCCTCCGCGCCGTGCCCGCGGCTGCGGCCCGACGCCACCCGGCCCGGCGCCGTGCGCCGGCTACCTCCGCCCACCACCGCCGTGCGCCGCCACCTCTTTGCGCCGGTGTGCGCCCCGCCCTCGTCGTCGCCTCGCCCTCCGCCGCCGTCGACCACCCATGTCCGCGTCGGCGCCACTCCGTGAGCGCGTCGCCGCCCCCACCGCCACCCCGCCGAGCCGTCGACCCCCTCGCGTCGCCGCAGCTGCGGCGCCCGCCCACTCCGTGGCCACCTCCGCGGCTCGCCGCCACCCCGCGAGTCGCCTTCGGCCGCCCCGGCCGTTGCCGCCCTCTCCTCCGTGCGCCGCCTCCGCGAGCGCGTCGCCGCCCCCACCGCCCGGCCGCCGCCGCGCTGCCAGGTCGGCGCCGCCTCGCCGTCAACGCCCCCCTCTTGCGCAGTCAACGTGCCGACGCCGCCGCCCACGCGGCTGTAAGGAATCGTCCATTAAAATTTGGTGCAGCGGAAGCGACGATTCCTATGGGTTCCTTTAGAATCCGTCTCAATCAGAACCGAACGACGAAAATCGAAAACCGATCAAATCGGGTTCGAATATACCTGATAGGGATTCATATAATCCCATGGAGAGGAAGGAGATGAGCTTCTCAAGCTCTCCAAACCGTTCAAGTGTCCGGTCTCCAGCAATATCCACACGAACTTCATCCACAGCAGGTTCTCCCTTCGCGCCGCCCTCGAGAACTCTTCCCGAACGGAGCTCCATCGACCATGGACACCTTCTAGAGAGAGGAGGAGGTTGGGAGGAGGCTTGGGACGTGGTTTTCACCCTTGGCTTGATGGGGTTTGGCTGAAACCATTAGTATTTATAGAGAATTATGGAATTTTTCATAAAAACCCAAAATCTCTATAAATTACGTCCTTGCCCCTGTACTTGTGGATAAGTCCTTTTGTGTGTGACCCACTAGGCCCAATAACCTATTTGGTTGACGCCTAAATAAAATAGAACAATTCTATTTAATTTTAATTAAATCCGTTATCCGATAACAGATTAATCGGCCTACCGATCATGAAGGGTACAAGCCACATCCCATGATCCCAAATGGCTATGGGATTATCTCATCTCCATTGAGCCTTTCCATCATCAGTTACCACATGGATATAAACCCTCATCCATCCAATGTCCCGGTCGGAAAGGAGTACGGCATCGACTGTCAACTCCTTAGTGTACCGACTCTATAGGATTCTGTACTCGGAATTGGATCAATTGGAAAACTCCTTTTCCAATTATCCTATCTACCCTGGCCAGGGATTTAGAGTACTATCCCATAGGACATTCACTCTCACTTACCGAGAGTGGACGATCCCTTGTTGTCCGCTCAATTGCCTCCATCGGATTTTCCTTGTACCCGATCCATCGCTATATAGGACCATCTAAATTGTGATCCATAAGTCAATGGTCAAAGCACAAGTTCCACCCAACAAGGCATCTTTGGCGACTCAAGTCAAAGGTCCAACCATGCAACCGTGATGATAGAAAACCCTGATAGACAGTTCGGTAAGATACCATTCAGGGTTTCTAATTCGGTCAGTTCAGTGAACTCATTCAACTAATGAGCACCTGTATGTGTATCTCAGTGTCTCCACACTAATGACCAATGAGATCGGTCGTCCTCATCATATGAGAAGACATCACATACACTAGTCTATCCGGATCCTTGATGTCCCGTCTCAAGTATCCTATGACTAGGAACATTTAGATCAAATACCTCTAGATGATCAATCTCATTATCATGATCTCATCATGATTTAATCATCATTATATTTGATCAAGGACTTCATTATGATATTCGCTTCTAATAAGAGCTTATAATGAAGATTTGCCTAATTAATTGAATGAGATATTTCTAGAAATGTCGAATCATATCATATATGATTGGCTTGTAGGGCATACATTTCTATCAATCTCCCACTTGCACTAAAGCCAATCACCCATCTAGCTGATCTATATCAGCTCGAGGTGAAACTCAAACACTCTTTGAGTAATCGCTTCGATTAGTGGATCCGCAATGTTATTAACGGTAGATACTTTATCTTTAATTATATCTCTATAAGTTGCAATCTCTCTGATTGTATGGTATCGCCACAGAAGTTCTAAACTTCTGATGAGACATCGGCTCTACTCCATTGTTTTCTCAAAACAATGATACACTTCAAGAGAAAATTGGGACAATCCCATACCTTAGATGAGAATCTTCATCTAGACTACTTCTCAAGTAGTGTGCAACCTCCATGTAAACTTGTTTACATATGTTGTAGAATTTACAGTGTTCTATCACATAGAACTCTTTCAACTTACTGCACCACCATTATTCTGACTTAATATCAAACTTATTTGATTAGAAGCTTGTGTTTGTAAAAGACTTCAAGTCTTATCCTCCAGTGTATAGAGATACAATCTCAGTACTTCTCAAGTACCAAATGATATATCTCTAAACTATCCAGTGACTCTCACCTGGATCTTCTTGATGAATGCTCATAACACTTACAGCATTAATCACATCATGTACGTAGCATCATATAAATAATAGACCCTATGACAAAGGCATAAGGGCTCTATTTATGTGATCTCTTTATCTTTCAAGAAGTCTACAAAGACAACACTTTACGAGAGATCAACTCCACACCTCATAGGTAAGAAACCAATCTTGGAGTTTATCATGTCAAACCCTTTGACTATGATGACTACGTACATTAACTGGGCATTGATTTTTGATCTATCTCCATAGATCTCAAAACCCAAATTGTGTTTGGAGGATCAATTTGATAGCCAGGTTCACTTATGATAACACACCTACTTCATTCTTAATGAGTAGTATGTCATCAACATAAAATGTCAAGAAAGTAACAGCACTCCCACTTATCTTGTTGATACACAAGGCTCCTCTTCGTTCTTAACGAAGTCATAAGATTTAATCTCATTAAACCTTATATATGATCTATGGGAAGTTTTACTTGAGTCCATAAATGAACTTAATACACACTCTTCTTGGATGTTATTGGGACTTGATTCCCTATAGTTGTATCATATACACCTATTCCTCAAAATACTTTAGAGGAACACTATCTTAACATCCAATTAGCTTATCTCATAATCATAGAGTGTTACAATCAAAATCCGAATGGATTAATCCATGAAATAGGTAAAAGATCTCATCATAGTCAACCATTTGACTTCAATGATATCCTTTTCAACTATTCTCACCTTTGAAGGTATCTACCTTCTAATCCACTCCAATCTATTCTTTAGTGATCCATTTATTCCTTATGGATACTATATCCTTAGGTGGATCTATCAAGTTCTAAACTTGATTAGAATAGATAAAGTTTATATCGGATTTTATTGTCTCTTCCCATTAATGAATCAATATCTCATATTGGTTCTATATAGATCGTAGGATCAATATCCTTATTATCCTATGCCTCATTTCATCTATCGAGATATGTCTCACATATCTCTTAGGTAGAATGGACACAAGTAAATACCTATGATTTATCCTTGTGTAATTATTAACTAGCACCTTAATAGAAGTGTTATTGGGTTATGGGACTGGAACAACTTCCATATATACCTTGCTCCCACTATCTTTCTTAAAAAGGAACTTTTCCTTTAGAAATATAGTGAGCTGAGCAACACATACCCTTATACATAAGGGTCGTATATTTAATATCCAAAAGTTTCCTTAGGATATTCCACAAACCAACACTTCATAGTCTTATATTCCAACTTGTTAGAGTTATACTTCTTCACCAGGTCGGACATTCCGAAACCTTAACTTGCTTAAGGTCAAGTTTTAACCCCTTTTCCATATCCAATATGGAATAATCAGAACAGACTTAGAAGGTACCTATTAAGAACAAGTGGTTATAATGAGTACTTAACCAAAAATAGACAAAGAGGAAAATTTGCAAAGCTCGTCATTGTTCATATTATGTCTTACATAATATGACGACTTCTCATTTTAGCTACTCAATTAAGCTAAAATGTGTAAAGAGGTGTCCATTAGATTTTATTATCCTTCAATTATATGTGAATTATGTACTTAAGTATTCCCCTCCTTGATCTCATCAAAGAGTTCTAATACTCTTTCCATTAGTATCTCTACTTCATTCTTAATCTCAGATAATTTCTCAAAGGTCTTAGATTTGTACTTCATAAAGTACATGTATCCATACCTAGAGTCATCATCTTTGAAATAATGAAGTAGAAATATTCTTCTTTAGCCTTACTAGATATGGGATAACATACATTTAAATGTACGAGTTTTAATAACTCATTAACCCATTCTCCATGTCTATATAACGCTAAAGTGTAGATTGATCTAATTCAACCCATTTCCTCTAAAAAGGAATATTCACACATAACATGAGAGCTAACATATCAAATATGATTAAACAATTTATTAAGCTCCCATCGGCAAACACTTTGCCATTCAATATATTAGAACATCTATCAATTCCATAACTTAGAATAAATCAACATTTATTCAAGTAGGAAATCATATAAAGTCCTTGTAGAAGGATATAATAGCAATCTTAATTATTAAGACATCTCCATAAGGCAATTAAAGAATTGCACCTCCCACTAATAATGATGCAACTTTTGCACCATTTCATATGTAGGTCAATATCTTCTTTGTTAAGCCTTCATTTACTTGTCATCATCTACAACTCCTTGTAGATATAAGATGTATATCAGGTATCTCATACCATTAGATGCATCCATAGTATCTAATATTATGATATACACATATAGTATCTAATACTATTAAGTGTATATTTAAAACAAGCAAGTTCCAATGACTTGGATACATGAAGCTTCTCAAGCTCCACCTTTGCATTATATACAAAACACTTTGTACTTCCTCTTCCACTTATCATCATCATGACAGTGTAAGAATCCTGTCTTATTCTGGCTTTATTATCTTGACCACCTTCTTTTACTATTAACTCTCTCCTATTTCTATCTAATGATTTTACTTCTTACTATTGGTCTTACCAACAAGAAGTAATTAAGATGTATTGTTGATCTAAGTTTCCCTTTAGTTAGCTCATCACTATGAGCCATGATGGATCTCATATCCATATTTCCATGTTGTCTCTACAATTTATATCTCATAGTGACTAACATCTAAGTTAAGGCAAACAATGCATCTTGTTTATAAGATATGATCTTATCTTTCTTTCATATCACTAGATAATTTAGGAGACACCTACTTCACAAGTAGAGTAGTTAATTGGTCAACTATGAGAACAATTCTCTTAGTTCTAAACCGATCTAAGAAGTGTGAGTCATTAAGCTATGTGGCATCTAATATGCCATACTAATGGTGGTTTATTATCGTATTCTACAACGAGAGATATAATTTTATCAATATAACATTGCAAACATTCATGAAATTAAGATATGGTCTTTGATCCTAATTTATGCTCCCACTAATTATCGACGAATTTGCATAACCCTCATTATGCAAAGACGGGATATCACGATGAAATCCTAGTGGGGACTAAGACCCTATTAACCTTATGGTGATGACCTTGTGGTAGCACAACAAATCACCCCATACTTAATAGGTAGGCAACTATTGCCAGTTGCAACTCTTGCAACTCTTAGTCATTTAGCCTCTAAAGTTATGACCTTGTGGTAGCACAACAAGTCATATACTCTAGTTAGGTCAAATCCGCTTGTTACGTTATGAGAATGGATTCTTCACACAGCCCTTGTGGTAGCACAACAAAGCCATGCAAATGGTCCACCCCAAGGTTCGGCAAATGCCTTAGCCATGATCACCAATCCCTTGCTGAATGAGTCTTGTGGTAGCACAACAAACCCATCCAATCTAAGATTGGCTCATCAAGACCATAACAACGGAAGGCTACGTGAATCATTCTTAATGTCACACGTTTATCAACCTAATTATGACAAGGAGGGATTTTATTTTAGTCTCATCAAGAATATGTGCTAAGTATATATAATACCTTTGGAATATCATATATCTAAGGTATAAAAGATAGCACACAACCACATATCAAATATGCATAAAATCAGGTGATCATGGACTTAACCCTAAGCATGCACCTAAGGCACCCCTATAGGTGAAAGTCCTTGCTTCAAATGCTTTAGTTGGTATGCTCCCACTTCAGAAGGGTGCTTCTCCAAGTGGTCCCGCTCTCCAACCTTCCACGAACCGGCTTCTAACTCTTACAAGCGGCTTAAGGGTATGCAGACCCCACAAATGTACATAACTCAATAAGAAACCTTGGTTTTAACCAAGGGGAGTACATTAATGGAGGGAGGTAGAATGTACAATCAGATTGTATAGAGAGAGAGGAGGCACACGCAGGCCTCATTTAATAACATAACCAACATAATTAAAAGCAATCACAAGCCAATCACAATTAAGTCCATGATCACCACCATACACACACTAACATTCATCACATGAACATAGAGCGCATACGTGATAATTATATGAGATATATCATATATATCAACATAAAATTATATATAATTTATTTTGAAATTCTCAATTTCATGCATGTCGAATTTTTCATGAAATAAATAACATGAAAATAACATGACAATAACATATAAACAATTTATATGAAATGAACATATAAAACTAAACTATTTAGAACATTCATGCATTCCCAATACTGTGCAAGGTCAGAAATTAATGTCCCAATTTATATTCTGTAAAATCTCATTTTACAGAATTAATTACGACACTAATAATTTAAGTTAAACCTTTAAAACAATTTTAAAGTTTAACCATGAGTGAATCTATGTAAATAGGGCTAAACATCATCTAACATGTCATTAAACACTTTAAAACATGTTAAATAATATTATAGAATTTTTCAGAAATTTTATGGAATTTTCTGGCAATTTTTCGGAATTTTCTATGATTTTAAACACTTTAAAAACATATAAATGGTGTCTGGCGCAATGCGCCGCACATGGCGGCGCACTGCGCCCGTCCGGCGTGCGCCGCTTGCGCCGCACGGTGCGCCGGGCTCAAAAGACGCGTGCGCCAGCCTCCGTACGCCGGCGGGTGCGCCGGTCGCCTCCCGAGCAGGTACTGTTCATTCGGAGGAGAGTTAATCTCATTAACTCGCACATATCTCCCTATACCGGACTCCGAAAAATCTGAAAAAATATGCGTTGGAATCCTTATCAAATAAGGAATCCAAAACAGTCGGCCTCATATCCAGGAAAAATTGCAGTCGTCCGTAAAATGAGGAAGAAGAGGCGGCGATCACCCAAATTCCGTAGCAGAAATCTCTATTTTGCAACGAGGATAACTCCTTATCCAGGAAGCCAAATATTCTCCAAAAATACACTTTAGAATCCTCATCATATGAAGTTTCTAAATATGTATATATCCCTTCAGAGAAAAATTCTCTATCAACGGGAAATCAGGAAGAAACAAGTCGGCGCCGCCAGATTCCGCAGAACCCTAGTTCGTCGGAAAACTCAAAAATTATCATCCTCCGCCGTCATTCAAAGCTGGATATCAAAGGTAAAGGCTAGGTAATCATATTACCCATCTCCTAAACCCTTTCCAAACCTCAATTTCTTCTATGGACGGAGATTTCACAAAATCCCCAAATCCGGGTGTTGGTTCGGGCATGACAGAAACACCAACTTTTGAGGCTTCTCCCGAATACTATAGAGATCCAAACTTCAAACGGTTTGCGGAGTTGGAAAGCCCTATATCACGAGATTCTACCAAGGCCAACGAATATTTTATCTGAGTCATACACAGAATATGGTCGCCTCGTCAAAACAGACGTTTGCACAGATTCGGGAACCCATACATAACATGAAATAATGTCGATTCGACGTCGGTTTCGACCGAGACTTGAACCGGGCTCTGATACCACTGTAAGGAATCGTCCATTAAAATTTGGTGCAGCGGAAGCGACGATTCCTATGGGTTCCTTTAGAATCCGTCTCAATCAGAACCGAACGACGAAAATCGAAAACCGATCAAATCGGGTTCGAATATACCTGATAGGGATTCATATAATCTCATGGAGAGGAAGGAGATGAGCTTCTCAAGCTCTCCAAACCGTTCAAGTGTCCGGTCTCCAGCAGTATCCACACGAACTTCATCCACAGCAGGTTCTCCCTTCGCGCCGGCCTCGAGAACTCTTCCCGAACGGAGCTCCATCGACCATGGACACCTTCTAGAGAGAGGAGGAGGTTGGGAGGAGGCTTGGGACGTGGTTTTCACCCTTGGCTTGATGGGGTTTGGCTGAAACCATTAGTATTTATAGAGAATTATGGAATTTTTCATAAAAACCCAAAATCTCTATAAATTACGTCCTTGCCCCTGTACTTGTGGATAAGTCCTTTTGTGTGTGACCCACTAGGCCCAATAACCTATTTGGTTGACGCCTAAATAAAATAGAACAATTCTATTTAATTTTAATTAAATCCGTTATCCGATAACATTAATCGGCCTACCGATCATGAAGGGTACAAGCCACATCCCATGATCCCAAATGGCTATGGGATTATCTCATCTCCATTGAGCCTTTCCATCATCAGTTACCACATGGATATAAACCCTCATCCATCCAATGTCCCGGTCGGAAAGGAGTACGGCATCGACTGTCAACTCCTTAGTGTACCGACTCTATAGGATCCTGTACTCGGAATTGGATCAATTGGAAAACTCCTTTTCCAATTATCCTATCTACCCTGGCCAGGGATTTAGAGTACTATCCCATAGGACATTCACTCTCACTTACCGAGAGTGGACGATCCCTTGTTGTCCGCTCAATTGCCTCCATCGGATTTTCCTTGTACCCGATCCATCGCTATATAGGACCATCTAAATTGTGATCCATAAGTCAATGGTCAAAGCACAAGTTCCACCCAACAAGGCATCTTTGGCGACTCAGGTCAAAGGTCCAACCATGCAACCGTGATGATAGAAAACCCTGATAGACAGTTCGGTAAGATACCATTCAGGGTTTCTAATTCGGTCAGTTCAGTGAACTCATTCAACTAATGAGCACCAGTATGTGTATCTCAGTGTCTCCACACTAATGACCAATGAGATCGGTCGTCCTCATCACATGAGAAGACATCACATACACTAGTCTATCCGGATCCTTGATGTCCCGTCTCAAGTATCCTATGACTAGGAACATTTAGATCAAATACCTCTAGATGATCAATCTCATTATCATGATCTCATCATAATTTAATCATCATTATATTTGATCAAGGACTTCATTATGATATTCGCTTCTAATAAGAGCTTATAATGAAGATTTGCCTAATTAATTGAATGAGATATTTCTAGAAATGTCGAATCATATCATATATGATTGGCTTGTAGGGCATACATTTCTATCAGCGGCCTCCCGGCGCAGTCAACGCCGCGCTGCCAGGTCGGCCGCCGTGCGGTCAGCGCCGCTGCCGCATCGCCGCGGCGCCACCCCCCCGGTCAACGCGTGCCTTCGCGCGTGACCTGCCCGCCGCACTCAGCGGCGCCGTGCGCCCGCCGGTGCACCCCCCCTATCAGCCGCCGTAAGCCCCTCTCTCTCTCCTATCCTATCCCCTCACTCTTCTATCTATTGCCATATCATAATATTATGTTCTTAAAATATTTTTCTAAATTTTTCCCTTGATCCAATAGATTATTTTTCTGTGTGTACTCTTTTTCCAGCAGCCTAAGTGGTGAGAATTACCCTTTTTGACCGGTTCAGGTTGTGCATCGCGTAGCCGACATTCGATATCCTTTTCAGTCGCCGGTTCCCGATTTCTCCAGCATCGATTCCGGTAGGCATCCTTGACGTGGCTACTATCATTAAAAATTCATATTTAATTCTTCATGATCCATATAATTGACCTTCTAATTAAAGGGATGTGTGTAGTTATGTTTTTACGTAATTTGTGAGTTAGCAGAGGTTAATTAGATAGAGGTGCGTAGTATCATGTGATATGTGTTTATGTCTCTATTATGTATATATGAGATCTTGCTTAGTTAGTAGTGTATTATTGTTCATTTTTAGCTAATCACCTGGTTACATATTAGCTTGATTATATTATGTTAACCTTGTTAAATAATGGTGATAGGTTAACCGTATTAGATGATGTGGTGAGTAGCTTTCCCAGCACCTAGTTATATTCATGTTCAATCATGTCTAGTTAGTTGTATGTTGATATTGTCTCGTTCTAGTTCATTTTGAGCATGGTTGTCTAACATGGATCAGTTGTGTATTTATTCAAGTTAATGTTCATAGTTGTGTTGTTATGTCATGGCATAGTATTGTTGATGTTTATTGATATTGCACATTGGTGATCATGGCATGGCATGATTGAGGTGGATGCATGATGCATTGAAACTGTGAATGGAAAACTGAGCTACACCAGACTAGTTAGTCGTGACTCGAGGGCAGCGAGGGGTTAGAACCGTCTGGTGCATCCTTCGATCCCAGACCCCGCGGGCATCCTACGTGCCACCACTGCCTAGGTGCACTATGGGATTTCGATTAGTATATGGTATTTATATATGTTAGATCTGGTGGTAGTTAGTTGAGGTGGCAAAACGACGCATTCCTTGCTAATGAAAATATGTGTACATGATATGTGCATCTATTAGAGGATAGGTGCATATGTGTGAATGTGATTCTTGTTGGAGGATAGACGTATTTTGCATGGTATGGTATAGATGGTCTAGTGATGTATTTTATTTTGTCAAGTATCAGGTTATGTAGCATGGTGTATGTATGGTGTGTCTCATTTGTAGTATATCATCATATGGAGCATATAGTAGGTGTCTATGCATATGTTCATATCATCTTTCTAGGTCATGTTATGATGCATATAGGTGCTGGTTGGTGTGATCATAGGCTTTGGTTGGTGGTGTAAAACACATGGATTAAGTCATATATCTAATATATTGACTAGCCTATATTTACATATAATTGGTGTAGGTCTGGGTACCTATTTAATTAACATCTAGGGCCTTCTGGCTATCCGATTTGGCGAATGATGGGGTGTCTACTGAGTCGTCGTACTCATCCCAATCCTCTTATCAATTTTCAGGTAATCTGGTTTGGCGCAGCAGAAGCGAGGTGGATTGATTCTCAAGAAAGCAAATTGGATGATTCTTGTAATTTAGATGGTAATTAGATTTATTTAGATTATAGCATAGCAATGTATTTAATTTGATTCTGTGGATGTATAAACTGGGACCTAGTTGTCTTCATTTTTCCCAAACTGATGTTTTTACGGGGTTAATTTTCCCCGGTCGCGTCGTCGGATTATCCCGCTGTGCAAGTTAAAAATCCGGGGTGTGACATTATCCCCGAAAAATTTGGGTGTCAAACAGGCCAAGTTTGACACAGACATCAGAGTTTGGATTAGAGTTTTCTTCGCATGTTTAATATCAAACAACTTTAATCATCTAAAGTTTGACCGAGTCAGACAAAACAAGTTAAATAAGTGTTCTCAAACGGACTTTTAGGTAACATTTGATTTGGTTTGATCATATATATATTCTCTTACCTTGTGATAAATTTTTGTTATTAATCAGGTTAAGATGTTAACACGATGACAGAACAACTCCGCTCAAAACGCATGGGCAGCATAGCTTGGAGACATGTTTACGCTCTATTCACTTATTTTTAAGAGGTGTTTTCATATTTAAGGCTTATGTTTAGATAAACACATTATAACATTTGATGTGTGGCTAGACATCAGATGTTCACTAAGATGATATTTGATTTGACTTAATTTGAAACTTTTAACTCTTAATTTCATATCTAACTTCGTGATAAACATTTTTAATTTGATTAAGACATAAGTGATTAGTTTGTTTGATAAAATATCTAAATTAAAATAAGTATGACGTAGAGCAAGCATAAAAATTTAATATACTATTATATTTATATAAAACTTATAATAAATAAATAAATTTAAATATATAGAAAAATTAAATTTTTTCTACTATTTTAAGTAAGGATGTAATTTTTAAAAATAATAGTGCCATCTGATGATTTGCACAAATAGTCAAATACAAAAACATATTAAAACATGAAAGGTGAGTGCGATATTAGAAATTTATTAAATAATATGACCTAAACTAACAAGTTGACATTTTGAATGTTATTTTTTATACAAATTAAAGTTGTATTTGTTCTACTTCCAATTTTGAAATTAAGGTAATAAATTTCACATCATAAAAAATTTTGATCTAGTGTTTTTAAAATTTTAATTTTAATTTTTATCATGAATATGTCGTAATTACAAACAACACTGTTTTTGTTGGGAAGAAGATCGAGGAGATATGGATTTGACAACACTCCACATCCATTGCACGTCTCCCATCCGCTGAAGGTAAAAAAAAACTAGGCACAATATCTGAAAAGTTTTGACGCTTTTAAGATTTAAGAGATATATTTAGACTTTTATTAAGAGATTTTATCAAACAATGGAGAAGATTTAACCTCTGACTGAATCAGAGGTAAGAGGGCACTTCAGCCCAATCAAAGGGGCCTGGGTTAAATCAAACACAACATTTATGGGGTGCTTGGTTGCATGGTGGTTTTTATTTTAATATTTAAAAATTATAAGAAAACTTGTTAAAAGAGGTGTTTGACAATCATGACAATTTTATATTTTAAAAATAATTTTTTTCTTAAACAAAAAAGAGGATCTCACATTTTTTTTCTTGTGGTCCCCCACTTTGTTTGATCATATATAGTAGTTACTCTTTTTTGTTATCGCATCCTTCGAGACGTGATAATTTTATGTCATGAGTTAGTACACTTTTTATTTTAATACAATTTTTATAAAAAATGCAACCAAACACCCCATTAGTCTCTTTTCCTCTTATAACTTTATGTGGTGTTTGGTTACATGATAATTTTTTGTGCAATTTCATGGTAAAAAATTATATTAAAATAAAAAGTGAATAAACCCATGACATATAATTATCATGTTTCGAAGGATGTGATAACAAAAAAGAGTAACTACCATTCATGACCAAACAAAGTGGGAGATCACAAAAAAAAGAAAGATGTGAGACTTTTTTTAATTTAAGAAGAAAATCACTTTAAAAACATAAAATTCTTATGGTTATCAAACGCATCTTTTATTTTTACAATTTTTAAAAAATAGAATAAATATTTCCATTATCATGCAACCAAACACCCCCATTAACCTCTCCGTTCTTTTTTGCTCTCTTAATTTTGATGTCTTCTTTCTTATTTGGTCCTAACCCCTTCCCATGCGTGGATTTCTTATCATCCTCACTTTCTTTGGTGCGGTTTTCTTGGCGGGATTGGCAAAATATCGGAATCAAAGTATTTGATCTATGCATGGAAAGTTGAGTAGAAAGATAGCGATATGATAGGTATATATTCATATTAGCTCCTCTCTTACATTTATATATCTCGTCTACTTTTTGCAAGTAGAAGCAAGTGATTGCCGTAACAACTAGAATGTAGTAAGATTAAAGTTGAATAATAGTCGTTTATTGAGTTTATTTAATCAAATTAATAAAAAATTTAAATTTGAAGAGTTAACTTTACTTTATTAGATAATACAGAAATGTTAAAAGATAGTGTAATATTATAGAAGTATACATAAAATTAAATCATTTTTAGTTGATATTAAATAGATTAAACTTGGTATAATTATGCCATACTAAAGTTGGCGGGATAGTGACATTAGATACATTAGTATTAAAATTGATATCATCTAATATTATATTTAATATTGATATAGTGTTTGATCAAGTGGCCAAATAGGTCCTAAATTGATGTTTAATATCTTGACAAAAAAGCTAACATTTAAGTTAGATTATTATATCTGCTGTCTACTTCTAAGTTATTTGTTCCAATGAGTTTAGATTTATATAATAAATTTCACGGAAGACTTCAAAGTGAAGCTAAAGTTACGTTAAAAATAGTATCTTTTCAAAATAGTCTAGTGAATCAAATATTGAGGTTTAAACGTTTCACTATTCAAATCTCGTGAACATATATATTTTTCATCGCGTGGTAAAAGTCTGTCACAAAATTTTAAGTATAAATTTGTACTAGTGAAATATATCTAACATGTCAGATATCTGCTGCCAATTGACCCTAGATCTGTTGGCATGTCCCTTGCTCACGGGAGCAGGGGCGAGGGTTTGAGAGTCGACAGAGTCCGCCGTCCTGGTTACTTGTGAGGATCGAGTGAGGGCTCGATCCCTTGCCTGCGTATGGAACAACACGCCCTTGGCTGCTTGGCCACGTCGACCAGCAAAAAATGTCAAATATCCGCTACTTATGGGGTGTTTGGTTGCATGATAATTTTTTGTACACTTTCATGATAAAAAATTGTATTAAAATAAAAAGTGAACCAACTCATGACATAAAATTATCATGTTTGGAGGGATGTGATTACAAAAAAGAGCAACCACCGCACATTACCAAACAAAGTGGGGGGACCACAAGAAAAAAGAAAGAGGTGTGACCCTCTTTTTTTATTTAAGAAGAAAATCGCTTTCAAAACATAAAATTGTCATGGTTGTCAAACACCTCTTTTAACAAGTTTTCTTACAATTTTTAAAAATTAAAATAAAAACCTCAATTATCATGCAACCAAACACCCCATTATTGTCTACTTTGTGCTTGCCTCACTCTTCATTTTTTTCTTTTTCTTTTTCTAAGAGTAGTGCACTGGTCTGCCATGTGCACGCAGCACCCTGGACAGGCGCTGCTGAGTTCGAACCGAGAACAAGCTGCCCCGGATGGCTGGTGGTGTCCACTCTAGGTGAACTCTTATCACTAGATTTGGGATATTTCTTTCCTTCTTGATATTTAAATATTAGATATTTTAATATTATCTTCATTGTCATCAATCTAGCAATCGAAAATTTAGTAGGTGTAACTTTTCACAAATACAATTTTAAAATTATTATCGATTTAATATACATATTTATATTCTTAATATTTTTAAATTATCTTAAAACTAGATTTATTTCTGTTATTAAACATATAATTTAATCTTATTATTTTATCATCACTCATAAGATTCAACTCTTAGAAGGTTTAAAACACCCCTTATCCAAATAGGCACGTTTATTTGGTTGATCCTTGCTCAGACTTAATTCATTACATAATCGAGTTAAGCTCAAATAGTAATTTAAAACAAGTTTAGTCCAAACTCATATTTAAACTCGATATGAACACATTTATACAACTTAACTCTAAATTTATTTGTGAAACTCAATTTTAAATTCGTTTGTGAAACTCAATCTAAACTAGCAAATTCAAAGATCAACTCGTTCATAGATTAAATTTTATTTTTTATTATTACTTACTTATTTAATCGTACTAAACCAGTTGAATGAACTTTTATTGAGTTTATACGTTGTTTGGTCGACTATAAATTTTTATACATTTTCATGATAAAATGTTATGTTAAAATAAAGTGTGAACTATCAACAACTTAAAATTGTTATGCTGGGAGAGATGTGATAACAAAAAAAAGGGAATGTCATAAATGACTCAAATGGTGAGACCACATGGGAAAAAAAGTGGGACCCTCTTTTTTTCTAAGAAAAAATACTTTTTAAAAATATAATTGATAATGTTCACCAAATCTAACAAGTTTTGTTACAAAGACATAAAATTGTGGTAAAATCTTATTTTATCATTCAGCAAAACACCTCATTAGCCCTTAAAAAGTTCAGGTGTTCATGCAACCATTAATGTATGAGAAAATTTTTAGATCAAACGTCGTGAAACTCACCAGCAATGTTTTCCGAGTTATTGTGAATTGGTTCATTAGCACCATTTATTTGGGATCATGGCACAATCCGTGACTTGGCCCCTCTCTCTCTCTCTCTCTAATGGTGTTTTGTGAAAATCAAAATCGAATCAAAATATAGATTGAACTAAATTAGAATAATTTGTTTCCACCGCAAACTAAAACTATGATTAGGTTTAGAGTTTAAGATTTAGAACACTAATATTTATATTTAAAATATACTTAAATAAATAGTTTATTGAAGATGAGATATTAATGATGGGTCCACCATCCACTCAACCATTCGAGATTAACCTATTGAAGAGCAATGGACATTTTTTTTTATAAGATCCAAGGGTTATCTCCTTCGTCATCTCGTCGATGTTGGATTATCCCACTCGGCCGTCAACGATGGTGAGCCGGAGGAGGAGGAGGAGGGTAGAAGAGGAGAACAGGTCATGTGGGCGTGGGAGGGCAATGAGCAATGGCGGTGACAACCGGTGATGAGGAGGAGCAGAGGAGGGCGGTGGCGAGGAGCAAAGAGAGGGTGGCAAGGACGAGGAGGAGGGCAGCTCCAACTTTGTTGTTTGTGCCAACAACAACCGGCATGGAGGAGGTCTAAACAACTTACAAGGGGGAGGAGGTTAAGAGGAGGGCAGCAACAAGTTACTTGCTCGTGCTCGAGGCAGTGACGAGGAGAAGAGGTGTCTTGCTATCTTAGATCGAGGAGGGCGGCAATGAGAGGATTGGGTCGGACCCAAGGAGGAGAAGAATGTATAAATTAGGTCAACTAGTTTATCGATTTGGCTTACTTTCGGTAGAAGTCAAACCGAGAATAATCATTTTATTTGGACTGTTTGGTTGGGTTAAAAAAGAAATCAGTTCATGATTTGATTTGATTTATCGATTTCTTCTTCTAACCCAGGCACCTAGCAGCGGCAATAAGAGTGCAAATGAGTCGAGTCGAGTTGAGTAGTATGATGTCCAAACTTGACTTGTTTATTGTATATGAGTTCGAATTCAAGCTCTAATTTTAACAAGTAATTTGAATCCTTGATCAAACTTGATTCATTTATTATTCGAGCCAAGTTGAACTTGAGCTCAAATAATAACTGAACTAAAATTCAATCCACATTCAAACTTAAGTTATCTATAAATTCGTTTTTAAAACTCAAAATCAATGAAAAGTCATTTATGAAACTTTACATTTAGCTAAATATTTGATTCAATGAAAAGTCATTTGTGTCTTCATACCACGTATTAAAATCCAACCAAGATAGCATAAAAGAAATAGTATCTATAGGTTCAAGCCAAGCAATCTTTCAGTATTTGAAGATGACCTGTCATAAGAAGTTTATAATCCCTCACTTAATAAAGAGATGGTCCACACTTTTCTCCTTACTCCCATAAAAAATGCAGCAAGTAGACAATGGGAAAAATCCTGTGCATATGGGTTCTAGTAGGCAATCTTTGCTTCTCTATCTTCCATAGGAAAAACTTTATTTTAATTGGAATGTGTTACTTCCGCACAGCTTGGTGCCAATAAATGTTTATGCCACCATTAGTTAACCTCTTCAAACTGGATGTATCTGCGAAGATAAACTTACCACTCAAAGTCTATAGTAGTTTATCCTCTCTGCCACTGAAGCATCTACGGTCCTCCAGGAGTTTGAGCAAACTTGAGAACTCTTGAAAATTTTCATCTTTCAAGTTTCTCTTAAACCTTACACACCACTTATGGGGTGTTTGGTTGCATGACAATGGAGACTTTTATTTTAATTTTTAAAAATAAGAAAACTTGTTAAAAGAGGTGTTGATGGGGATCCGATTGGGTGATCTATATGAAAAGTGGATTCGGAAAGAATGGACGTCGTTAGTTTGATCGGATCAACATCGACAAAATTAGATTATTTTAATAATCTTAGGTTATCTAGTTAAAAGTTTAAATTAAGTGTCTTTTAAGAGACTTAAATTAAGATAAGATGTCTTTAATTATGTCAAGTATAGGTATGTATGTAAGTGTGAAAAAATTTTGAGTTTATATGAAATTTTGTAACCCACACCCTTATATAAAGACCCCCACCCCCTCCCATGTACACATGATGTTGATGGTATTAGAGTGAGAAAAAAAAATGAGTGTGTTGTGCACATCTCCTCCTAGGTCCGGCTCCTCCTCCCTCCCTCCCCCGGAAGTCCTGTCCGATTCTCCCCCCCCCCCTAGTTTCACCCACCAGTAGGCCCCTATGCCTGGCTGGTTGCCACTACCTCTTCCCCGGGAGGCCGCTGCCCTGCCCAGTTCCACTTCCCCCATCCCCGGTTAAGTCCGGTTCTTCTCCTCTTCGAGTTCCACAGCGCTGCCATCTCCATGTTGCTGCCATCTTCAACGCTGATTGTCATCATTTCCCTCCGCGCCGGACTGCTGTCAGTAGCCCAAGCTGCTGCCGGAAGCGGCTTCCCGATTTCCCCTCTTTTTCCTCCCGCCGTGGCCGCTTTCTCCGCCTCTCACTGTAGCCACCACTGCCTCCCCCTTCTCTAGTCGTCGCCACCGCATCCTCCACCTCCTGCCGCTATCACCGCCGACGCCTCCCTCTTCGTTCGCCGCTACCGTCACCACCTCCAAGCAATAGTGCACATGGCTCGAGATTTCACATAGTTCAAGGTAATAATTAAGGTTCATTGAACTCAAGAAGTCAAGTTCAATTTGTGCACTTATTTTAAGAAGTCAAGTTCATTTTGTGCACTTATTTCAAGAAGTCAAGTTCATTTCGTGCACTTATTTCAAGAAGTCAAGTTCAAGTTGTGCACATGTTTCAAGAAGTCAAATTAAATTTGTACACTTTATTCAAGTAGTCAAGTTCAAATTGTGCACGTATTACAAGAATTCAAATTCAACTTGCCTTCTTATTTATGAACATATCTCGAGGAATATTAATTGTACGTCAAATCAGTCAAATCATGAAAAGACATGTGTGACATAACACGTGATGCACGTAGATCGAGATGACTTGATTCGACGTATGGACCAATTGGACGAATCAGTCAAATCCGACCTAGAGAGACAAGCCCGCCGCTCCTTCCCGTCTTGCATCAGGTGTTTAGCATCCTTGACAATTTTATGTTTTGAAAGTGATTTTCTTCTTAAACAAAAAAAGAGGGTCTCACCTCTTTCTTTTTTTCTTGTGGTCCCGCATTTTGTTTGGTCATGAATGGTAGTTACTCTTTTTTGTTATCACATCTCTCCAAGCATGACAATTTTATGTCATGAGTTGGTTCACTTTTTATTTTAATATACCTTTTTATCATGAAAATGTACACAAAATTATCATGCAACCAAACACCCCATTAGAGACTTCATCCCAGGAATCACTAACACTCACCTCTGGATTGCTACAAACAAAGGTTAGGAAACATAAAATCCAAAGAGGCATGTCCAACCCAAGGGTCCTTCCAGAATAAAGTTCTTTTTCCATCCCCAGCCTCAATTCTTGTCGCAGAGTAGAAAAGATCCTAATAATGAAGTATACCTTTCCAAATGGCTGAAACCCTACTTTTGCCTTTGAAGTCCCTGATCCAAGATATCACGCATATTATATTTATAACACACAATCTTTGCCTAAAGAGTCCTTGTCAATGTTCAACTTCTATAACATAACCATTTGGTCAATGCGTCATTAGAGCCACCAGTGGGGCAAACCCCACTCACCCTAGTTCAGTGGGCCTACAGACTTGATCCCATTTGATTAAGTGCAAATTGTTGTTGCCATTGTTACCATTTTAAAAGAATCAAGCTCTTATACTCTCCAGCTTATAACAAATACACTTGACTTTGAGGATGGAGAGGAAAGAGAGTGATACACTTTGAAGCACCGACTTAGACAGTATTCACTGACCGCCAGATGATAATATTTTACCTTTCCAACCGTGAAGCTTGTTCTCGAGCTTCTGAATAATGCACTACCAGTCCTTGCTTTTAGTAACATTATCGGAAAGAGGAAGGCCCAAATATTTAATGGAAAATTTGTCCACTGGCTTTTGAAAATGTGCTGCACCTAATTACATGATAAGCACTCAAGTTAATACCAATTAGATCACATTTATTGTGGTTAATTTTTAACCAGTGACAACTTTGAGTAACAAAAGCATAGCTCTAAGGTTAACACATTTATCAAATTTCTCAGAAGAGAAAAGGAGTGTGTCATCTGCAAATTGGAGGCATGTGATATGTTCTCTAGCACTTCCCACTTCAAAGCCCTTAATTAGATTGTGATGCTTTGCTGTCTCCCACATGATTCTCAGAATTTGTCCCACAAGCACAAGCAGTAATTCAGAGATAGGATCACCTTATCTAAGTCCTCTTGAAAAAAAATCAAAACCTTTCCTATTAATGTCAATAGAAAATTTAGAAAGTAGTGATGTAACACTTAATCCACGCAATCCGGTTACCATCGAAGCTCATAAGTTGCATGTTTCTAGTAGACTAGATCACTTCTCCCTATCATAAGTCTTCTCAAACTCCAATTTTAGAAGAATTCACTGTTTACTTCTTTGTTTCTGATCATGCAAACATTCGTGGGAAGCCATGTAATTATCCAAAATGTATCTACCTTGAATAAAAGCTGTTCGAGTGAAGCTAGTTAGCTTGCTAATGTACCTGCCAAGTCTAGTAGCCAGCCCTTTAGTGATAATCTTATAATTGCAATTAAGTTATAAACTAATTCAATTAAGTTCTTACATTTTTCAGTTTTAAATTGATGTCATTGCTTTTGTATGTTTTAAATTTCTGTAATCTTTTTTATGATGCTCATTGTTACACTTTTAATTTTTTTTTACTATTATTAAGTTGTTCATTATTTCTCTAATATTTTTAGTTTGTTGGTCTTATTTAGCCATTCATAGATGTTTGAGTTATCTCTATTTTGGTTTTGAATCGTCTCTCTGTTGGAATTTTCCGATTTTAAATTTATGGTGTTGATTTATTTTGTTTAAATTAATTCTTACTTAATTGTTGTCACTATTTTAGGTTAGCTATAACTTTGTCAATTTATATTTTATTAGTATCATATATACATGTATACAAATACTAAAATATAACTATATATTAAATATCTATTTTAGGTGCCTGACGTCCCAATCATTTAGAGAAGATTATGAAATTGATTGCAATTTCTGAACATGCAGCTGTCCGGGAGATGAGTTCAAACTTTCATCACCTAATAAGTGTTCAGAGAACTTCATCGAGAATCAGTCCGCTGCACTATGTGGGAAAACCAAGTTCAAGAGGGAGGAGGATGATGATGAATTCCAAAGAACAACTGTTGTAGACATTTATGGGGATTTACCAAATGGTGCTGTGCAAAAGTGCAATTTGTCTGATAGTATTCTTGCTGAGGATACTTTGAGGGAGCATCAAACAGAAGATCCTCATAGTCTTCATGCCCAACGTCACTTTCTATGGGATACTTCAATGATCATCAGGCATGCAAGCCATCTTTTCTTGGATCAACAAGATGAGGATGTTGAAACAGAGTTGGTAAGGAAACTAGGGAACCAGACACTGATTCTGACTGGCATTGGAACTCAGTTCTGCTCTACAGGGTTGATACATCGTACACGTGATTAGATATATGACGGAAGAGAGAGAGAGAGAATGTGGCATCATAGTTGTCTTCTCAAATACGTTGCCATATTTCTGAGAGCTTCCATGTTGGAAACTCATAGCAAGCAAAGTTTCATCAAGATAGTAAGATAAAAAGGCTAGGAAAAGAAAATGGAATGCAATCAAATCTTGAAAGAGAGTTAGAGAGAAGGTCAACTGATTGGTCACTGAAGTTTGAGAAGTTTTGAGCTGCATTGCAGAGAGGTTAAGGGAGCGTATAAGAGAACTGACTGAGTAAAATGTCTCTTTCTAAAGAGAATTTTTTTTCATAGGAGGTAAGAAAGATGACTGGATAATAAGCGCTGAAACAAAATTGTATGAGATGACAAGAAGTTTAGAAGAGACAAGAAATGACAACATAAAACTTCAACAAGCATTAACTGTGTCGAGTGAACAATGCAAAATTGCAGAAACATGTCCAGAGAGATCAAGGACTTGCAAAAGGCTGTTGCCAAGATGAAAACAATTTGCAGTGAGAAGAGAAAACAATTGCTGGACTGAGACAGGAGTACGCTGGTGAAAACAGGAGACATTCAAAGGACGAACTTCTAAGCAACTTGCAATTGGAGCACAATAGGTTGACATGTGTTTAGCAGGCATTAAGAAAGGAGATTCCTTTGGATTTGAAGTGGAAACACTCAGGTGATGTGCTGGAAATAGCTGTGGTCCCAGTTTGTTTAGAATTGATCAAGAGCTGCATACTCTGGTTGAGTGTTGCTAGGTTCAATCTTTGCCACTACGTGACAAAAGTACTAACCTTTTGGGTCAGTTGCATAAATCGCGGAATCGGTTGAATCGGATCGGAATCAGCCGATTTCGATCTGATTCCTAGTTGAAGGACCGATTTTGACTTGAATTCTGCCGGAATTAGTCTGAATCGGTCGAATCAGATCGAAATCAGAATCCTGATTTTTTAGGACTTTTTAAAAGATTCAGGCCGAATCCGAATCGATTTTTTTTTATTTTTTTAAAAAATCCCTATTCCGGATCGGTTTCTCTTCTTGAGAATTTGTCGGAATCAGACCGATCCAATTTGATTCGAATCGGATCGGTACTGACCGATTTTGATTCCAATTCCAGAATCCTTGGTTTGTTGTTTAGGCCCTGTTTGGTAATAGTATTAGACATCTCTATCACTATTAATATTAATACACATCATCAGTAGGTGTTTGACTAAAAGTATCAATTTTGAAACATGTAGTACTAACAAAACATGTTATGTAAGACAAGTCCAAACTTGTAATAAATTTGACATTGACATCTAAAAATATCAATTTGAAAATTGGTATAGTATCATTTTTGATACTCTAACAAACTAGGGCATTAGACTTGTGACTAGTAAAACAGTGTGACAATGGGCATGCGGCTACTTGTAAACCCGCAGAATATTCAAATATGGAATTTGATAACAAATTGGAGAGCTCGAGAAGAGCAATCCAAATTTTTAGAGGACTGCAATCAGCATCTATGACACTAGATCAAAGGTGTAATCTTGAAGCTTGCACATCGGTCAAAGCAAAAGGAGAATGAATTTTCCAGTCAGTGTGACAGCATTTTGAGCAACGAATGATTTTAAGCCATATCACTGGATTTACATGAGTGATAAATGCAGAACATGCTTATATAGTTGGATAACATTCAGGACCCAAATGACAAAATATACAGGAACTGTGTTTTTGTTACTTTTCTCTTATATGAAAAAAAAATCTTTAATATATAATGCCAGGGAGGTATATCAATACATAAATGAAATCTATATGCGTGAATAAAATCTTTAACTTTTAATGATTTTCATAATCTAATTGTAGAGCAATTTTCTTGTTTATTCACTTTGAGAGAACAATTGTTTACATCATGGTATGCTAGGTTGCGACTGGGTTGGGCCAGGTTGCCCGACCTGGTTGTGTTTCTGGCCAACCAGCCCTGCCGCAACCCTAGGTCCCCGACCTGGCATCAGACCCGGTATTGGGTAGTTCAACCCGGTGCCGGGTCACGCTACTTGACTACTTAGTTGGGACCTCACCTGACCAGGTCGCCAACGGCTAGCACAGTGGCTAGGGGGTGTTTTAAACATCCCCAAGAGGCCTCCGCTGTTCCTCACATCTCCCTTTCTCTCTCCCAACTTATTTCTTACTCTAAAACTTTTTAAAGTGTTAAAATAGTGCTATTTCTCTCTCTAAAGTATTTCACAGAAAGAGTTATGAGATGACTCAATTTAATCATTGATTCTTATCAGACACTTCCATGCATTCCATTTATAGCGGTTATAGTGGATCTTGAGTATAGTTGTCAAGACGACAAGGTGTCCAAGGTGTTGAAGGGTGCCAATTCCACTTAGGTGATAAGGCGACCACTTAGATGTCGCCTAAGCGGTCAAGGCGGTAACATTGGATGTTTATATATACATATATACATATGCATATATATATACACAGTCATATACATAATTAGATGTTAGTATTATATATATTAATACATACATGCAAATATATATTCATAAATATAATTATATTTGTATGTTATAATTGAATTTGTATGTTTATGTATTTATACATTTAAATGTGATTTTATTTATGTAATAATATATACATATATATTTATTTTTAGAAATAATTAATCTTGATAAACTTGATGTGTGAGAGATAGAGAAGAGATTTTAAATAGATTTTAATAAATTTTAAGTATATAACATATATTTATAATTATGAATCCTATATATATAATAGCATAAATGATAGTAAAATATATTATTATGTTTACACTATTACAAATAGGCGTTTGGGAATTGCGGATCGACTTGTGCAGTCAGGTTGCATGGGTCAAGCGTGTAGTGCCTTTTGTGGGGGGTATTAGAGGGGTAAAGTCTCTCGAAAGAATTTTTTTTATTATGTATAAATATTTGGGGCGCCTAGGCGGGCGTCTTGGGCTTCCTAGAAGGTGCCCTGGCAAGACACCAGCAAATTAGCACCTTGCCGCCTAGGTAGACAGGCGCCTTGACAACAGTGATCTTCTTAGAGAGATCGTAAATATGAGTGATGAGTGATATGCTCATTTATTGACTTACAACCAAATATGTTGTTTCCAAATGACTTGTGTAGAGTATCTTCATTACGTAAAGAAGAACAGTATGTAGAATTTGAATAGAAATGAATAAAATGTATTTTAGTCATATTTTTATTTTTTATATTCTTTGCAAGTTTTTTATAATTTTTTATTTTTTTACATTTTTTTAATGTTCAAAAATGTTTGATCCGACTGGGTTGGATGGAGGTCATGACTCGGGCTGACCGCATCAGGTTTGGTCCGGGCTGACCACGCCTTGACCCACAACCTGGTTTTCTTGGTTTACAGTTTTCATTATTTAGAAAGTCAATCTCTTAGGCTATGTTTGGTATCGGGATAAAATTGACGGGGATAGGGATAAACCAATTCTTATGGTTAACCTTATTCCCGTTATGTTTAGTTTGAGTTAGAATAAGTTTAAAGGATAATCTTATCCTATGTTTGGTATATTAAAAATAAATTTGAGGATAATCTTGTATTGTTATATTTTTATCTTTGTTTTATATTATATTATATTATTTTTTATAACATATTCACAAAGATCTTAACCAACTTACATAATCATATAATAAATCTAAAATACAATGTTAAATACAAATAAAAATACATTTAAAATTATAAATTTGAAGATATAAATAAAGATAAATTTAAAAATACAGTAGTAAAAATTAGATTTGAATTTCATTTTAAAATTAAATTAAATTAAAAAATATTGCAACTAATTACTCTACAAATCGATCTACATCCGGTAGTTCTTATATATTTTCTTAAATACTTCATAGGTTATCTATTTCATGTTAATAAAAATGGTAGAGACCATGTACAAATAAAAAGGGTGAACCATAAGAAAAATGAAATTTCTTCTATTTCACATCAAACAAAAAAAGAAGTAAGACCTTGTGGTCGGTTTCAGCCTCTACATCTGAATACTCTTGATTGCATTGCCCACAATTGACCTTTATTTACATAGCCAGAAGACCTTTCTGCCAAGTTCACAAAGGTGTATGTCAATTTTGCCGCAAGTAATAACTCATCCCACATGGGCAACAATTTCTTCTTGTTTTCATCAACAGCATCAAGCTTAAGAAAATGACAAGATTCTGTAACTAAATCTCGTTGCCCAGGTGTAATAGAACTCTTTCCATTCACTTCAACTAGTTCTAAGCCATATGTCTTACAATCAGTTGGTAACTCTTCAGCGCCTTTCGACTTATCAGTGCGTGTGCTTAGCCCAGCACCTCTCACCTCAACAATCCACGTATCAAATCCTTGGTTGGACATATGACGAGTAAATAAAGCTTGGATTCAGTTTAACACATAATAAGTACATGAAAACTAGTAGTGTCAAGAAGAGACAATAAACTGTACAAGATTACTGACAACTGGTAGACACTAAAAATGAAAAAATGTAGCAAATGGAACAAGAAATAGATTCACGCTAATTGTATCTTTCATTAAAAAGACAAGTTTCTTGTAAAGAATAGTGTAAGAAAAGCACATCTGATAATACACAAGACTGAATGTTGAACCCAACACCAAAGAACAGCTCTTTTACGTCTATTTTTCATCACGTAAATTAGATTTACTCCCAATTGATTAAGAAGCAATAGACAATCTGTACGTTTCTATGCCTTGGACAAGATGATACGATCATGTTCCACATTGCTACTTATTTTCTTGTATGATACACTCAATGGTTTCAAATAACTTATGACTATCTCATCATTACATACCACTCTTCTCGACTGCATACCACCCACACATCTCTCTACATATATATACTTTCCCTTGGTCTGGATAAAGATTAAAATAGGAATTCTGTAGCTTTGAAAACAAAAAGGTGTCTACAACCCATAACTTGCAAAAACTTGAACATACTTTCACACAAATCGAACAATGAAATAGGCTCTTGCAAAGACGATAAATTGGAAAGCTATACAATAAAAATTCATAAGATTACTGTAATCGGTCGATACAAAAGAAAAAAAAAACCCAGAAATCTGTAACTACATAGCTTACAAAAATCATGGTCGCACTTTAAATTGATAGGAGAAAAAACTAAAAGAATGACAAAGTTCAACTCTAAAATTGCCTTTATCCGAATTTATGACAATATTGCATAATCTTCTCTACTGTATAAAAAATGCACTTTAGGCGTCATTTGCGTACACACATACAAAGAGATTATATTCATTGATAAAGTTTGACATGATAGAAGTGTCCAAGGTAGCATGCTTTCTCGGGTTAAGTTTAGAGAGAAAATTCTAGTGAGAGGAAAGATACAAAGAGAACAAGCATCCGCTTTTGACAATCTCCAAAAGCTACATTATTTAGTTTTCCTGACAGTTCAAGCCTGAAGTGATTTCTTATAGATTCTTGTCAAGGGAGATTACATGTCTCTCTCCTTTAACATTCAAAGACAACTTGAAACAAAGAGCTCATTTGATTAAAAACTTGCCATATCAAAAACTAATGATTGTAATCCAAAGATCAAACAGAACTAGCCCTGGGCTAATAAATTTCCAAATGACAAAGAAAATGAAACTCCAGAATTGAAGCACACAAAAGCCTATCCGTACTAAAATCTATCAAATCTAGGGGATATCAGAAAAGTCAAACATAATTACTCCTGGCGAGAGGTCAGATCTGATGGCATTCGTTTCCACCTCAAACGGAAGCATCAATGGGTGGTTTCTTGGTGTCGCCTACCAAAACATCACAACAACATAATCGATCGAATTGAGCAGCCGAAAGAGAGGAAAAAAAAAGACCTGATTGCCAGTCCGGCAGACCCGAACTCACAGTCTCATACCTCGGGGGAGGGGAAATAGTGCCAGAGGGTGAGCCTCCACTCGATCCCCGGTACAGAGACGTAGTGGAGCTTGTTGGCCGTGCATACTGACGACTTATCGCCCTCCAAGGCGCCGCAATCGGAGATGGATACGGCCCTAATTCGGAACGGAGAAGATGAAGAAGAATAGGAGGAGACGGGAACGATGTACGAAGGGAAGGAAATGGCGACAGGGTGCCACGGCCTCCGTGCGGGCACACGGTTCAGTCCCCGTGCGGGACTAGGGACGAAGCAGTAGGACACCACAGCCGCTATGGCGTGCAGGACAGCGCGGAGTAGTTAGGGGTGTTCATGTAAATCGGTAAACCGAACCGTTCGGTTCGATTTGATAGACTATCCATTCGGACTCACTTTATTTACTTTTTTTTTTCGTCACGCGCTGGCACAGTGGCCACTGGCCACATACGCCCGCTGCACCGCGGGCAGCGAATGTTCCCGTTCGAACCTCAAAGAACACCCCACACGGGGTGCCTCGCTTCGACGCCGCCGGGAAGCGAGGGCCCGACCTTGCGCCCCCATGCGCAAAGCTGTGCCAAGGGAGCTAAGTTCAGCCGGCACTTTATTTACATATTATATTACATTTAAATATATATTATATCAATTTTAAATATATATTATTATAAATTTAAGTTAATTAATATAAAGATAAAAATATATATTATAAATAAAATATTAGTCATAGTATTAATCTTAAATAATTATTATAATGTATACTTTATTTATTTAAATATACATTAAATTGATGAACTGAACTGAATTGAACCAAATCGAACCGACCCGAACCGGTTCAGTGAGCCCTGAACCGATTGTCGTTCAGTTCGATTCACCTTATCGGTTCGGTTTCGGTTTATAAACAAAACGGCCAAATCGAACTGTTTACACCCCTAGTGCGGATGTCGCCGCCGCCGGGGTGGAACATCGTCGCGATCGATCATGCCAAGGCGTTTCTTGCCGGCGACGGATTGACAGGCGTTTGGTTTCTAGGAATCGTGCTCGCGACGATGATTCAGGTTGCAAAGTGGCGACCAAACGAAAACGGGAGCCCCGCCGCTGCGCGAGAATCACCTATCGTATCCTTGAACGTCTGCCTTATCACACCAAAAAGAGGGGATGAGTTAACCATGACTTTAACCCCATTTTCAGGGATAAACCGGATTAAATAATCCCAGGATAACATAAAATTTATGTAACTACCTAACAGAGGATTAGGGATAAACCAAGTTTATCCCTCCTTATCCTCCTACCAAACTGGGCCATATTAGTGCCTCTAGAAGTTCAAGTCATAATTGTCTCATCGTATTTGCCATTTAAAACATCAAACCAAAGGAAAGATACGTTCAAAGTTGGACAACTTTGAGAGCCTTAACTCCATTTATGTTATAAAAACACAGGAGTTATCTTTTCTGTTATTTCGCTTACAAAGGACGAATGACATCTTAAATATAGGTAAATGAATAAAATATTGTTCATTCATTTTCATAATTAAATGGCAGAATGGCTTTTTCTTTTTGAGTGAACACTTAATATTAATATAATTTGCACTTAACTTGCCTAATTCAGAATATAACTGTGTTTCACACACCATATCCTAGCTTTGAAAATTGAAGCAGTTTCATCATTTCATTCGGATGATCGTTTGCGCCCCAAAGCTTGAACAGTAAAGATCGATCTTATCACGTAGCAATGCATCCCCTCTGGTTATATTTTGGAAGTAGTTCATCCTTTCGACAGAATAATCAATATGCCCTGTACTAATTTGTCTAATAAAGCATGTACCTTGCCAAATTACACATGTTCACATCCCAACGGCAAAAATTGATTTATTTTACCGCTTATTAGTTTTGTGCTTTTTTGTCACGACCCGAAATTTAATTAACATAACCACAATTATGCAGCGGAAATACACAACGTCGTGTGACAGTAGGATGAAACCCAACACTTGGATTCCACAACCTAAACTTAAACAATTAATTTCATAAGATCTATCAAAACAAGAGAATAGAATCATACTTCTAAGTCTATCCACACTCTTGTTCAAAAATAACCAAGATCATCTACCTAAGTAGAGAATACCAAAAATCTCCATGTGCAAATGACTCTGATTCCTTTGATTCCACCTGATCCTCATCTTCAAGCTCTTAAATTTTCAAAACCTACTGAAAAATTTAACCCACAACGGGGTGAGTCCGGGGACTCCGTAGGATTTACACCCATTTCCTGCCAATCGGATACTAACATATAAACATGCAATGATAGATAACATATCTAAATTGAGATGTAATTACAAATATATAGAATGTCTTTTATATTAAGCTCATAACCCATATCCAAACCATGAATTAACTTTAAGAAAATAATTATGCCAATGCTACAAACTTCGAGACCGAAACACACAAGACCATACAAGCTAGACAAAAATCATCTAAATGACCTCAAGACTTAGCTTAACATGACCAATTTAAAACAAGACAAATTTGATTTTTCTAACATGACATGGTTTAACATCTATACATGACACACACAAGTAACATATTTCATATCCTTTCCAGAACACATAGCCAAAGAGCAAGGAATTGGTCGTCTTGCTTCACATGTACAAATACTTTCACCAGCTCTAATATATATAGCAGTAACATATAATAAGCTAGCCCAAAGTGCACCTAGGCAGTGGTGACACTAAGGCAAAACCGTGGTAATCCGGGATCCGTGGGAGGGCCGGATTCATCTAAGTTACCATGCCCACGGGGCAATTGACTAACATAGGCTGGTGAAGCCTTCATAGCACGTCATATCAAGAGTTCATAACATAATTTCACATCATGACATACCTGACCATACCATGCATACATGACATAAACATCTAATTTCATAGCCTTTCAAACAAGACATAACATTCATAACGAACTTGACAAGACATAAGATAACCAGACATAATTGAACTTGTTCTCAATGACAACTCGTACTAATCATGACCAAATTGACATGACTAACTATGCATAGCATAGCCCAGCCGATGATCTGAAACCAAATTAAACATATTTTACCATCACTAGACAATACTTGTACTAACTAACTTGGTTGACATATTCTAAATCAAACATATACGAAACTTGACCATATGAACATAATCATATCATGCATGACATAATACATAATCTGAGACCAGACTAATCAAAATTTACATGATCCTCACACAAGCAATGACAAACCGAACTAGACATACTTAATTACATATACAAGACAATTAATCAAAATCAAGTTCGGCATAATCAAAACAAGCTAAGTTCTGATGTCAACACCCATAGTCTAACCTAAACAGGTTCCAAAAAGTGAAATTTGATGACTTATGATTTCTCCAAACCTCCACTTAGCTATATTTCAATTCTAGGTCCATTCTAGCACATAATCATATACATAAATAACATATGGTCAAATCTCATGAAAAATATTTCTACCCATCCAGAATCATGCCAAACATGTTTCATAATATTCAAAATATCATTTTCAAGGTTCTGGTTTCAAGAATTTTGATAAAAATTACTGATCTTGAGTCCAAAGTCTAAACTAGTCAAATCAAGATCTATAAGTTAAATCATGCATATTTTCTAATCAAAATGGAGTCAAATACATAGACAAGCTTGAGAAACCTACTTGTAAGCTTTGTAAATTTTCTGGATTTTTATGGATTTTCTGCAGATTTTCCTGGCATTAACTCTGATTTCCGGATTTAATAAATCCAATAATCCCAAAAGGCCGAACTGGCGCTGAACTGGACGGTTCGACCGGCGGCTCACGACGTTGAGCCGGATGCTGGACCGGGCGGCTCGGGAGGCTGAGCCGGGCTCGCATGGCGGCGACGTTCGCGGCGGCGGCGGCACTTGCCGGCGACGGTGACCGGGGCTGCTGATAGAAATGTATGCCCTACAAGCCAATCATATATGATATGATTCGACATTTCTAGAAATATCTTATTCAATTAATTTGGCAAATCTTCATTATAAGCTCTTATTAGATGCGAATATAATAATGAAGTCCTTGATCAAATACAATGATGATTAAATCATGATGAGATCATGATAATGAGATTGATCATCTAGAGGTATTTAATCTAAATGTTCCTAGTCATAGGATACTTGAGACGGGACATCAAGGATCCGGATAGACTAGTGTATGTGATGTCTTCTCATGTGATGAGGGCGACCGATCTCATTGGTCATTAGTGTGGAGACACTGAGATACACATGCAGGTGCTCATTAGTTGAATGAGTTCACTGAACTGACCGAATTAGAAACCCTGAATGGTATCTTACCGAACTGTCTATCAGGGTTTTCTATCATCACGGTTGCATGGTTGGACCTTTGACCTGAGTCGCCAAAGATGCCTTGTTGGGTGGAACTTGTGCTTTGACCATTGACTTATGGATCACAATTTAGGTGGTCCTATATAGCGATGGATCGGGTACAAGGAAAATCCAATGGAGGCAATTGAGCGGACAACAAGGGATCATCCACTCTCGGTAAGTGAGAGTGAATGTCCTATGGGATAGTACTCTAAATCCCTGGCCAGGGTAGATAGGATAATTGGAAAAGGAGTTTTCCAATTGATCCAATTCCGAGTACAGGATCCTATAGAGTCGGTACACTAAGGAGTTGACAGTCGATGCCGTACTCCTTTCCGACCGGGACATTGGATGGATGAGGGTTTATATCCATGAGGTAACTGATGATGGAAAGGCTCAATGGAGATGAAATTATCCCCATAGCCATTTGGGATCATGGGATGTGGCTTGTACCCTTCATGATCGGTAGGCCGATTAATCTGTTATCGGATAACGGATATAATTAAAATTAAATAGAATTGTTCTATTTTATTTAGGCCTCAACCAAATAGGTTATTGGGCCTAGTAGGTCACACACAAAAGGACTTATCCACAAGTACAGGGGCAAGGACGTAATTTATAGAGATTTTGGGTTTTTATGAAAAATTTCATAATTCTCTATAAATACTAATGGTTTCAGCCAAACCCCATCAAGCCAAGGGTGAAAACCACGTCCCTAGCCTCCTCCCTACCTCCTCCTCTCTCTAGAAGGTGTCCATGGTCGATGAAGCTCCGTTCGGGAAGAGTTCTCGAGGCCGGCGCGAAGGGAGAACCTGCTGTGGATGAAGTTCGTGTGGATACTGCTGGAGACCGGACACTTGAACGGTTTGAAGAGCTTGAGAAGCTCATCTCTTACCTCTCCATGGGATTATATGAATCTCTATCAGGTATATTCGAACCCGATTTGATCGGATTTCGGTTTTCGTCGTTCGGTTCTGATTGAGACGGATTCTAAAGGAACCCATAGGAATCGTCGCTTCCGCTGCACCAAACTTTAAAGGACGATTCCTTACAGCTGCAAGGCATGGCGGCGGCAGACGGTGGCGGCGGCTGCCGCGCGCGCTAGCGCGGAGGGAGGCAGCAGAGGGGCACGGCTCAGGCGGGTGCGCTGACGGGCGACGAGGGGGGCCGCTGGCGCTGTCAACGTGCGGCGGCGCATGGCGCAAATGGAGACGACGGGGGGGGGGTGGTCAATGCGGCGGGCAGCAGGTGGCGGCGCCGCGGGCGGGGGTGCAGGCGGGACGGTGCGGCGGCGGCCGCGTGCGCGCAGGGACGACGCACACGGGCGCAGGGGAGGCGGCGGCTGCCGCGCTGGGCGTGGGCGCAGGCGGGACAGCGGAGGGGCTGGGTGACGCGGCGATGGGGGTCACAACCGAGCGCGTGGATGGCGGCGCTCGTAGGAGGGAGGTGCTGCAGGTGGTTTCTGGCGGAGCAGGGGAAGGTCGCGGCAACGGTGATCGCGACTGGCGACGGAGGAGGAGGGAGGAAAAGAGAGGAAGGGTTCGGGGCGGGGAGACGGCACGAGCCAGAGAGAGAGAGAGAGAGAGAGAGAGAGAGAGAGAGAGAGAGAGAGATCCGGGGGGGTGCGTAACCGGCGAGGGGGGCGGTTACGGCGGGGACGGCGGTGATGAATCCGGGAGGGGGAGAGAAAGGGGGGGTTACAAATTTTTTTTTTTTAAATTGCCAGATATTACATTTTTTGTTTTTTAATCTTTTTGTATTTTCTTTACACATGATAACCTATTTTCTCATTAGGACAAAGTGAAGTTTTGAGTTTTTGAGTTGAAGACACTCAAGACAGAGATCCTGTTTACTAGAGTACTAAGAGAAGCTATTTCGCAAAGAACAGGAACTGGACAAGCTGCAGTTAGAGTTTTAACATCTACAGTTCGTGGAAATGAAATTTTGAAGTCTGAAATTCAAAGTTTGCCGGATGGACTCTGCTGTCTCAAACACAAGTCAAGGGATATGGAGCTTCAGGTGGCACCCGTGAATCTGTGATTATAATTTCTTAGAGCATGTTGAATGTATTTTCTGAATAAGTAATTGAAGTGAAATCGTAATATGGTCTTTACGATTGCCAATCGGTAGTGCCGCCCATTATTATCTAGTCAAATTGATTTTTACTGAGTTGTTTTATGTTTTTTTATTTCTAAGTTGAATTAACATTGTAAACATACTGATACTTATTTAGATGATCCAGAAGGAAGAGGACTTACAAAAAGCCCCAACATGAGCTTCAGGAGTGCATGAAGGAACTTAAAATAAGTAGAGACATAATGACAACCTATGGGACGAAGTGATGGGATTAGAGGACATTCTCATTAAGGCCGGATCACCATGTTGAAAGACAGCTTGCAGGCAAAAGATACAATATTCTTCAGTCCAACCACAGTGAAAAAGTATGCATTGGAATCAATAAGGTATGATATGAGACAGCTCCTGTTAATATTATTCTGGACCAGGTCCTTTAATTCTTTTTCTGTGTTGCAGGCTCGCATGATGGAACTACTGCTATTAACCACGGTCAAGATTAAAATTCTTCAGGAGGCTTTGTTCATATATGTACTATGCATTTAAACACCATCATAACTCTGATTAGACCTGTCAAGGGATCCACTAAACTTGACAACCTGACCAGGTTCTGAAATAAACATCCTATTCAACAATGGGTTAAATAGCTCCGATCACCCCTTAAATTGGGTTTGCGCATGTACTCGGCCCTAGGGTTTTCATCCAACTTGAGTTCGGTTATAAAACTGACTTGAGTTTGGTTTAAATTTGAGTTCAAGCTCAACTTAAATTTGATTTTAACCTGTTTATTCACTTTAAAAGACATTATATAATTCTTGAGCATTTATAATTTATTTCTAAAATAAATATTTAGTGACGTAGTTAATCAAATATTATCAAGCTATTCGTAAGTTTTATCGTAACTTTATGCACCACATTAAAAATTGGCTCCAATTGCTGTGTGAAAATTAAAATCGAAATGAAATAAGAACCACTTAATACATGAAAAATAAGTATTTCCATTACCAGTTCTGATCGATGGGGTCACAAGAGTGGGTCAGAACGTTGATACCACATCACGTTAAAGTTAATCAACAAGTAAAAAGCGTTTTGGTCAAAAAACCTTACAAGTAATGGTATTTGATGAATATTTAGACGGCATAAACTTATTTTGGAATAAAAAATATTAAATGATATTTTAGAACTTTTATGTCCGATAAGAAAGTATTTATAAAAAGATATAATTACAACCATTGATACATAAACATCTCAATTAAAAAGTGGAGAAAATGACCCACGGAGTAATTTATTTTCTGACGTTACGTCGATTACAAATCTGATCATGTAAAATCATCAATAGCTATTTCACTATTAATATTAATATTGAAATTCTTGCCGTAAACTACGCCGTACAAATGTCTGTTTATATCAATTTTCAGATCGATTTTTCATCCTCCACAAATATCAATATTAAAATTGATATAATAATATTTTTTATACTTTAATTAGTATAAATTATATGCCCAAGTAGCAAGTGTGGGACCTTTAGAGCGGACATTCTCGCCTGACTGATATGTATCGACCGACATAGTTGATATCTATTGGACTTGTATTGGATCCACTTTTAAAATATTATTTTTTATAATAATAAAAAAGTAAAAAATAAAATATATTCATCATCACTTTTAAAAGAAACTTACTAAAAAGATATATTAACTATATTTGTATGTACTTTACGAATTAATATTCACTATATGACATCTGGTTGCACTACAAGAATTTAAAGATTTTATGGCAACTTTTTTACAGCAATCTTAAATGTTGCTACAAAAAATACTTATTTACAGCGAACATAATTTTTGTCATAAATAATATAATATAATATAACAGTAGTATTTAGTATTTATTATTGTTGATATTTCAATATAATCTATTTACATATGTTTAGAATTACATAATTTAAAATTTTATATTTATTAATAATAAAGATATTTTTTGAAGATAAAAATAAAAGAAAAAGTTAAATAGTTATTTTTTAATTTTTCATAGGGTCTACAATGATTTTTTTTTAAATTTTTTTAATTTTTATCATGACTCTGCGCAAGATGGCACATATATGATATAACCGTGCGCTGGGTATTTGCGGCGAACACGTCTGAAAAAAATACGGATATTTGCGCTGGGTATTTGCGGCGAACTCTCCAGAAGCCCGACGCTCGCCTCGACGCTCGCCTCCCGCTTGCCTCGATGCTCGCCTCCCTGCTGCGGATCCGCGAGGCTCCTCATCTACGGAAGCTCGACGCTCGCCTTGACGCTCGCCTCCCTGCTGTGGATCCTCGACCACCGTCCTAGGTAGCTACCCGATCGAGACATTCTGCACCGTCGGGAGTGCTTGGATCGGCTACCACTATGCTAGGGATTTTCTCTTCCTCCCTGGAGTGAACGGCGGCACTTGCTGAATCGAATCCTTCTCCCGCCGAGTGATTCTCTATGTTCCCCCTTCTGCTCATCCCGAAGCTGATCGCGGGGCCTATCTCGGGTGCCCTCACCGGGATCTTCGCCATAGGTAAGCGGGCGTTACAGGAGTCGCAGTCCGGACGTCTCACAATATGTTTCAGCGTTTCCTTCTTTTTGGGGGTTTATGAAGGTGCGAGGCGTGGGCGGCGGCGGGGGTTTGGTGGTACTGTTGTGGTGAGAAATCAAAGAATTCAAGCATCCCGCTCCTTCCGAAGAACGCCGATTCCCCCATTCTGCAGATGAGAAGTGTAGAGGCGTCGAGAACGGCGATGTGTCTGTTGTTTTATGCTTGTGGTATTGATTTATGATTTAGCGAGCTTGTGCCGGAGAGTGGAGCCACGCTAACATATAACGTCCAGCTAAGTGGCGCCGGTGTCGTCGCAGCGAGCGGCACACTTGACGTCGCTAGTAGGAACGACATTCGAGTTACCAAAGAGGTGGGGTTGCTCGATCAGGACACGGACGTGCATAGGGTTTTAAGAGGTGATCGGAGTTTCTTCAACTGTCTCATGGCTTCACTCCACTTGCTCTTTAATGATCTGATTGGTGATTGATTGGGAAAAACTTTATCGGTCCGTGGTTCGTTGTTGCAGTCAAAAAGTTTCGTAAAACATTTTGGTGATTCCTTCTTTCTGGGCTTATAGAATTCTAAAAGGAATTTGTCATATGTTGATTCTTATCATTTCATTATGCTTAGGTGTGATGTGGGATAAGAACCAAACTTCGTTCAATGCACACATCTGTATATTAATGATTCTCACCCATGAAGAAACCTGCCCGCTACATGCCGATAAACTTGTGGCAAACTTAACACGGATAATTAATTCTACATGTGAAGTAGCATTTACCTCAAGCATTTGAAACTATAAAGTGGGTTTTTCCTTTATTATCTTCAAAGTTCTGTTTCAAGTTTTGTTTCAACTATGGTTTTCCTTTTTTTTCTGCTTGCTATTCAATACATCAGTGTTTTGCTTTTGCTCAAAGGTCCTGTTTGAAACGTATTATTCTTTATTTCTATTTTTATCAGAAGAAAAAACGTGAGTCAACTTTCTATCAGTCTTGCGATTCATATTGTTGCTGGAATTGCAAGCCACATAATTTCTTGCCTGAAGATCAAATCTGTTTGTGGATTATTCTGGATTATTCCCGTAACCTGTGAAAATCATACCATAAAGTCATTTAACTTCTGCCATAACTGCACAATATCCATGAGCTTGGTTTTGCTTGTATTGGACAGCTGGTGCTATTACTGGAGTAGTGTCTGGTGCAATAGCAGGTCGGGTATCTGAAAGTGGAGTCCTTCGAGGAGCTGGTTTAGGAGCTCTTGCTGGGGCAGTACTCTCTGTTGAGATTTTAGAAGCCTCTCGTGCTTATTGGTGTTCTGAGCAACTTGGCCATCGTACTACCTCCTCCATGGTAGGTAGAACTATCAATTAAGTATACATTTAAACCACCTTTACAATCATTAATTTCTTTGTCTTAAGTTTATTATGAACGACTACTTATATCTTCCACGTTAGGCATAATGGTTATTTGTGTTTGAGACTGTTATTCACCGAATGACAAGCACACAAAGAGGGGAGACGTGTTAGACTTTTCATCCATTTATGTGAGGCTTGAATACTGTTATTTCACTTCTCCATATGTGTCCTTGTGCATCTATCAGAAACTAATTGTTATTTTGAAAATTTTGATTATGCTTTAATTCTTTAACTGACTTCTCTGGATTCTGCAAAAGAAAATGACCAGAGGAACTTTATTAACCAACTTCTCCAGGTGCTTAGTAATAAAATATTTATTTTCTCCAGGAAATCTTATCTCTTCACGAGAAAATGAAATCTGGATAATTTCCTCCCACAAATGTTCTCTTTTGTCATCCTTTTATCTCTCCTCAGACCTTCCTGCATGTGTATATTGTCAAATGCACTCCCATTAAATTGGCATACACATGAAATTTCATGAGCTTGGGTTTTTCCGTTCCATAATGATTTTTTTTACAATTCCTCAATTTGAAAGGGATTGTGTGATTGATTCTAAACAAATCTTGAGGTTGCAACCTCTCTCTGTTCTCTTAACATTTATATTCTCAGTCAAATTTCGAGTTGTCAACTATGAGTTTGTTTTTTTGTTGATAATCGTGTTCGAAGTCATGTCAATTGTGATTGTTCGGAAAGCACTAGATTACCTATACCCATTGTTTACGGAATCGGTGGAATCGGACCGATTCCGACCGATTCCGGAATCGGATCGGTGGATTCCATGCGGAAGGACCGATTCCGGCATGAATTCCGCGGAATCGGTCGGAATCGGTCCGGAATCGGAATCGGAATCGGAATCGGATCGTTTTTTTCATTTTTTGCTATTCCAGTCGGATCGGCCAGAATCGGATCGGAATCGGAATCGGATCATTTTTTTTTTTTTGCTTTTTTTCTTACTGATTCTGGATCGATTTTCTTCCATTGAATCGGTCGGAATCGGTCCGATCCGATCCGATCTGGATCGAATCGGTACCCACCGATTCTGATTCCGATTCCGATCCCGCGATCCTTGCCTATACCTAGTGGAAGGAAGACAAAGCTTATGGTATCAGCAGACATTGCAAAGAAAGTATACGAAGTGAGCAACTTTTAGCAATTAATCTGGCTTTATTTATGTACATGTACCATTTATATAGTAAACAGTAAGTTGGTGATTGAGCTTCACATTTGATGGCAACATTACCTCAAACTTAAACTCAAACTCAAAACCTTGTAGACACGCAAATTTTGCCTATTTTAGGAGCGTAAGATCCATGTTTTCTTAGAAGGTATTCGAGTTTTCCGATAAACAAACCGGATCACCGGGAAAACAGCCCAAAAATGAACTCTGGGGGCGTAGATGACCCGCTTACCGGGTCGCCCAGGCGACCCGTCTGCCGGGTCGCCCAGGCGACCCCCCTGCCGGGTCGCCCAGGCGACCTGTTTGCCTCATTTCAACTACACTCAATTTGTTAATACGTTTATTCTTCACAACCCAATGCTCACCACCGTAGAGCATGACGGGTCTTATAGCCGTGTGGTATATGTTTTCTTTTAATTTTAGAGAGATTTTACGATCACATAAAATTCTCGTTGCCTGCCTCCATTTGAGCCATCCCCCTTTAATCTTATGATTGACATCTTTGTCATATTCTTTGTCCATATGTTAGATTAATTCCAAATATTTAAATTGGGTACGAGGACATTTTCATCCAATGTTAGTTCGACCTCTTTAACTCTCGGAGTTTCGCTAAATGTGAAGTTCATATGTTATGTCTTCGTCCTACTATTTTGAATCCCTTAACTTCTAACATAGTTCTTTATAGTTCAAGTTTCCTGTTAATACCTTCTCGAGTCTCATCAATTCGTCCTACTATTTTGAATCCCTTACCTAGAGGTAGAAATTCGCTATTTTATGAAATCTTTTGGCATTGTCTTTCAACATCTTTAGATATTTATGGTCTTAGTGCATACTTCAGCTTCTTACTTCTCGTAGTGGACAAATCATTTACATATTATTTTCAAGAATGTTACTGGAATGTCATATTGATGCGGGACAAACCGGCTAGACCGGACTAGAAAGATCGAAAAACGACTTAAACTACCTAAACGAACCCAAAACGAAGCAGACCGGACCAAAACAGGCCGAACCGGGCCAAAACGGCCTGGACCAGCCCAGAACAGAGCGAACCGGCCCGAACCGGCCATTTCAGGACCTGAACTGGGTCGAACCGGCCTAAACCAGGTCCAAACCCGGTTTAACCGGTCTGCCGACCGGTCTAGGCTGCGGACCGGCCTGGTGCGAGCTGCGCGCGCTTGCTCGTGAGTGGAACCGGGGGGGTCATGGCGCACGATGGTGAGTGCCGTCTGGGTCGCGTGGCCACATCCTCGCCGCCACGCCTCTTCGTCGTGGCGGAATCACGGACGCCCACGAGGGCGCGAGCCGCGACAAAGAGCCGAGGCAGTGCCGTCTTCACCCCTGTCCGCCCTGTCGTCGTCTTCGTCCGATGGCACTCGGGTGCAGGCGGGACGGGGACCGTCGGACGCAAGGGGGCGGATGCCTTCGTCGCCATTGTCCGGATGCCGCGAGTGCGGGCGGAGCGAGAGGGAGGGATTCGGCGAGCATCTTCTCGCCCTCGACTTCGCCCGGCTCCATCGTCTTCCCCAACGTGCGCGGTGGCGGGTGGGACAGGGAGCAGGCAGACGCGAGGGGGCGCTGGTGATGGCGATGGAGGACGAAGGAAAGAGGGGAGGGGAAAACAGATCCGGGGATCGCCGGAGAGCTGCCTCCTCCCGCAGCCCCTTCACCTCCTTCTTCTTCTACTTCTTCTTCCTGCGTCGTCCTTCGTCGGCCTCCGGATGGGAGTGGATGATGGCGTCAAATGCAGTGGTTTCTGTCGATGTCGAAGAACCAGGAATGGGGAAGATCGGAAGAACGGCGCGTAGTTCATTGTTTGGTTTTGGTTTGATAAAAATGGTCGGAAACTGGACCAAACTGAACTCTATACACCCGTAGTTGTAGTCATTGTCTATGTTATGTAATTATCTTCTGAAATGCTTCAACAAAATGCTATATTTACCCTGTTATTCTATTGTTGAAATGATTGTGGGTGAAATAAGAAAGGATGGTTGAACAATTCAGCGAATTGAACTTAACATACAACCTCAATGCTTATTATTGCCTTGACATTGTTGGGCATATACTTTCTACAAAGGGGACAAAACCCGAGCTAAGAGAATGTAATGTTACTTTTGCCGAGGTGATTGGTTTATTTTCCTATCCTAGGAAATGCAAACAGTGCAGTTTTTTTAGTAGGTTGCCGAGGTTGAACACTGATAGGTGTAAGAGGAAAATTGTAGAGTTTGGTACCTTGATTATTACATCTTTAAATTGTGTAACATATATGGCCACTCTATTGCCTATATTTGCTTGAAAATCTTACGTGGATTGAATGTGGAGGTGTTATTTGCAATGTTTTTTTATCAAAATGCTGTTTCTTGTTGTCCAACCATTTCTACTTCGATTATTAATGTCTTCCCCATTTATCGAATGATTTTATAGAAGAACTCCTCCGTGGTCGATTTGTGCAGCAGCATTTTGGTCCAGCAATATTCACAACATATCATTGGCAGGTTGGTTTTGGTGTATCTAAATATTCTTACATTGTCTAAACTAAACGTTCCTACTACTAGCAAAATCTGTTTGTTTGTAGGCATTATGTATTAACTATAATAGAAATCAGCAGGTGAGAAAGAAAAGAAAAAGAAAACTCTCAGAGGGGAAATGGATGCCTCAATGCCTATATCCATCTTTTGTAATAAAACTGTCTGAACATACATGGGATTATCTAGTTGTTACTCTGGGACTGTGTTCCCTTATTTGTGTACGTAATTCATGTTCTATTTTTGCCTTGATTAAATGTTTTACCATCTGGGGAATCTATGGAAGACCTATTGTAAGACTCGCATAGTACTGAAACTTCCATTCAGGTCTCGGCTTGTGAGACCACAAAACAATAAGCATGGTTTCGGATGATGATATTGGAATGGAATTGCACATTTGTTCAAGCATTAGCTTTATTTTTAATTTTTAATGCTATATTTTAATGTCTTAACACATTAAAGTCCCAACATTTTGCTGAACATGGAATTGGAAAAGAAAAAAGGCCACTGCTGCTAACGATCATATGCATAAATATAGGAGCCACAAACAGACCCCAGGATCTTGACGAAGCTGCACGCAGACGCAGGCGACTTACAAAGCGACTTTATATACCTCTTCCATTCTCAGGTGTGTTTGTGATTTGATCTATTTTGGCTTATGTTGGACTAGTTTATCCTTTTCCACTGTGGTTTATCCTTTTATTGGTCATGAAGATGCAAGGGCTTGAATAATTCGTAACCTCCTGGAGAAAGATGGACTCTTCAAACTCACAGAGGAAGACACGTCTCATATTTGCAAGTTAACAGAAGGTATAGTCTTACATTTTTTGGGTCACATTTTCTTTGTCAAAACTTAAGAGATATTGTGTTATGTAAATGCCCATCTTAACATACTTTTTGAGTTTACTTCAGGGTACTCGGGGTCAGACATGAAAAATCTAGTGAAAGATGCATCAATGGGACTGCTTAGGGAGGCATTAAGCAATGGTGTCAACATAACCAATATCCGAAAGGAAGATATGCGTCATGTTATGATTCAGGTGATTTTTAGTTTACTCCTTATAGATCAGCAAATTTGTTTTAGTCGTTAAACTACTAGATTATTGAATTACTTAGTAATCATGGTACATTGAGTCGTGTCTTGTCATGATACCCTGAAGCTGTGCTTTTGTTGCAATTAAATATTTGAATCAACTTTTATAGGACTTTATAAATGCATTGCAAGAAGTGAGGCCCTCAGTTTCCGTGAATGAACAAGAAGTTCTGGAGCATAGCAATCTGAGAGCTTTATGTTGTCCAGCGTACGTGCTGTTGTGGCTTTAATTTGATATACTACGGTGATGCGTAGCAGGATGTCATGTGTCTCATGTCATGTTGTTTCTTTTGTGGTGTTTGATTGCAAGATAAATTGAGTTTTTGTTACAAAATATGTATTTGTAACAAAACTTGTTAAAAGGGTGTTTGGTAATCATCACAAAAATATGTTTCCATTTGTTTCCCTCTTAAACAAATTGACATTTTTTTCTTGTTATCCCTAGTTCCCTACTTACTTTTCTAGTTATGCATAGTTCTCACTCTTTTTTCTTGTCATTTCTCACCAAGCATGATAATTTTGTCTTTGGCTATCTTAGGTTTTATTTCAACATAAATTTTTGTCATGAACGTGTAACAAAAATTATTCTATAACCAAACACCCCCTTGGTTTCAGAGTTCCGCAAAGTCTTTCTATACTGTACTGGAGGTCATAGTCGATGATAGCTTACCTTTCAAACGCAAGTTCTGTTTCCAAAAATGCGAAGAGGATTTATAGGCCATCTTCTTTCAACATGGATGAATACATGCACCTGAAAGACCATGAGGATCGCCTCCTTGAAGGCCTGCGACAATGATAAATGATAGAGTCTGATAGCCTTGTTTTATGTATGAGAAATTTTGTGGGTTACTGATGATATTTTGTTTAAATAAATACATTTATGTTTCCCCCTCTTTCTACTGTCCTCAAGCGAGATGTAGATGGAATGACTTGGTCCTACTTTGAAAATTCTTTATATGATTCAAAATTTTTATCCGTGTGTTATATCCCAAAGAATGTTTGCCGATTTCGGTCATTCAAGTTCAAGCTATGATTATCTTGGCGTCTTACATGTTTTTAGCTTTTTAAGCTTAATGCTCGTAGATCTGAAAAATTAATATTTAGTCCGTAGCAAATAAGATTTTGCTGCAATTTTAATTTTGTCATAATAATGATTTTACTGCAACATCAAATCCGTAGTAAATAAGATTTTAGTGCAATTTTTAATTAGTAGTAAAAATGATTTTACTGCAACATTAATTATGCGGTGAATATATTTTTGTTGCAACTTTAATTTTGTTATATTAGTTATTTTACTGCAACATCAAATCCATAGTAAATAAGATTTTAGTGCAAATTTTAATTAGTAGAAAAAATGATTTTATTGCAACATTAATTATGCGATGAATATATTTTTATTGCAACTTTAATTTTGTCATAATAATGATATTTAACTGCAAAATTGTGTTTGCTGTAAATATTACTTTTTATAGCAAAATATATTTTTTGCAGTTAAAAATATATTGTGAGAGAACTTTATACAGCGGTATGCAGCAAAAATATTTGTCGCTGTAAAAAGTAATTTGCTGCAAAATTATCAATTTTTGTGGCATAATTATTCGCAACAAATACTAACTTTTCTAGTAGTGTTGGGCTCGACTGGCTGATCTAATGAGATCTTGCCTTCCATGTAATGATTGGTCGCACATGTCGATCATTTGTCTTGCAAATTCCATTGCTTCCTCGAGGGAGCAAGATGACAATAAATAAGAGAACTCTTCTTTTTCTAATTTCACGTGGAATTGGAGCTCCAACATCTAATTGTTGTCTGGTTTTATGATAAGTTGAGTTTTTGTTATAAATATATATATAACGAAACTTGTTAAAAAAATTTGACACTCATTATATAAATATATATTTTAAAGATTATCTCTTTGAACAAAAGAGAGAATAAATCCATGGAATGTCGGGTCGGCACCGAGTCTTGCAACTCAGGCAAACTTGGTAGGTTTTTTTGCCCGACCATGCTAGTTGGACCTCGGGTCCCTGACCCTACGTGACCCGGGGCCACACGACCTAGAGATCTAGTCAAGACCCACTTGAGCGAGTCAGCCAAATGCTGGCCAATAGGTAGCCACATCTAGCCATTGGGGGCGGGGGGAGGTGGTGCCTTCTCTTATCCCTCACTTTCTCTTAAGTGTTCAAATAGCATATTTTCTCTCACTAATGCGATGCTAGATAGTCTAATTTTCGAATCATTTCAAGGGTTTGTAGAGATAAATTTTTGTTTAAATGTGTTACTAACATATTTTTTTAAGTGTTATCTTTATTTTTTTTAAACATTCTAAATCTACAATATTCTACTCCAAACCATGAGACTCAAACTTTCAATGCAACTTGGAATAATTTAGTTTGGTTACATTGCAATCTTTTAGCCATGACCAAGAGGAAGTGTAAGGAATCACCTTGTAAAATTTAGAATAGTGAAAGCAATGATTCATATGTGTTCATGCTGATTTTATCTTAATTAGAATCGAATGACGAAAATCGAAAACCAATCAAAATGAGTTTGAATATATCTGCTAATACTTCATCTAATCTCTTGGAGAGGAGAAGGAAAAACTTTCCAAACTCTTCAAGTCGTCCAAGTGCACGGTCTATAGTAGTACTCACACGAACTTCTTCCGTAGTGAGTTCTTTCTGACTGGTTCTGGACGACACTCTACAATGGAAAAATATGCTCAAGAGAGAGAGAGAGAGAGATAGAGAGAGAGTGAGAGGAGGCAGGAGGAGGTTGGCCACAAAATTGACTTTCTTACCATGATAAGATTTGGCTAAATTCATTTATATTTATAGAGAAATTTAAAGTTTTCATAAAAATTTAAAATCTCCATAAATTAGGTCTATGCCCCTATACTTACAGATTAATCTTTATATATGTGATCCATTTTTTCAATAGCCTATTTAATTGAGACCTAATTAAAATAGAACTTTTCTATTAAATTAAATTAAATTTAATATTTAAATAAAATATTTCACAACCTATTGAACATAAAGGGTACATGCCATATCTCATAATTCTAAATGACTATAGGTATACAGTTATCTTCATTGAGTCTTTTCATAATCAGTTACCGCATTGATACATCTCTCATCCATTCAATGTCCTAGTAGGATAGGGGTACATCATCGACTATCAACTTCTTAATATACTGACACTACGAGATCATATACTTAGTATCGGATCAATTGAAAAATTCTTTTTGCAAATTATCGTGTCTACCTTGTCTAGGGATTCAAGGCACTATCCCATAGAACATTTATTCTCATTTATCGAGAGTGAACGATTCGTTGTTATCTGCTCAATTGTCTCCATCAAGTTTTTCTTGTACCCGATTCATTGCTGTACTGAATTATTGATTCGGTGATTCATAAGTCAATGATCAAAGCACAAGATCCATCCACCAAGATATCTTTGGCAACTCAAGTCAAACTATGCAATTGTGATGATAAAAAATCTTGATTAATAGTTCGGTAAGATATCATTCAAGGTTTTTAATTTGGTAAGTTCAGTGAGCTCATTCTTATAATGAATATTATATGTGTACCTTAGTATCTCCATACTAATGATTAATAAGATTGGTCATTCTCATCATATGCGAAGACATCATATGCATTTGTCTATCTAGATTCTTGATGTATGTCTCAAAGATCTATGGTTAGAAACATTTAAATCACATATCTCTAGATGATTAATCACATTATCATAATATCATTATGATTCAATCATCATTACAAGTAATCAAAGATTTCATTGTAATATACACATCTATTAAGAGTTAGTAATGAATATTTATCTAATTAATGAATGTGATATTTTTAAAAATGTTGAATCATATCAGACATGATTGACTTGTAGAGTATAAATTTCTATCAATCTCCCTTTTGCACCGAAGCCAATCACCCATATGACTGATCTCTATTAGCTTAAGGTGATGCTTAAACTATCTTAGAGTTATTGCTTTAGATAGTGGATTTGCAATGTTATTAGCGGAAGATACTCTATTTTTTAATTGTATTGTTGTGAGCTGCAATCTCTCTAATTTTATAGCATAGCCACGGGAGTTATAAAGATGGACAACACATGTAATGATTGCAAATTATCTTTTTGAATTAATCGATTGTGATAGGAGAAGATTGAGTTGTCCAAGTAGTAATAGACAACATAGTTGCATATAAAGTAGCCAAACACATGTTGATGGACAAGTGATCACATTTATTATGGCACTATGCTCTATCCATTTGTTAGATTTGATGCTATAGGATATATCCAAGGAACCTCAAATCAACCGTGTAGTTAAGATGGCCCAATTCATATCATTCTTCATATATAATCATAATTTCATCCTTAAATTAATGAAAGAGCATATGAAGGGCCTAGAGCTCCTTCAGTCTGAGGCAACCCAATTAGCTTTTCATTATATTTCCTTGAAGATTTTAATGCAACAACGACGTCCCCTTACCCAAATGATACTTTCACAAGGATGGGCTAGTTAGATTGCTTAGGCTTCTTCTTTATATAAGAGGAAAGAGAGGAAGGTTGAGGAGACCTTATAGAGTGTAGACTTATGGTAAAGGAGACGCTTCACAGAGTGCAACCGTTAGTGAAAGATCTTATAATAGTAGATAAGGATAAGAAAGTAGATATGGGTTTTCTCTATGATGCACTTGAACGGACAAAAGATGAAATCACAAAGACAATGTAGACTTCAACAAGTGATGTGATATTATCGATTGTTGATGGAAATGAATGCTGTATCATTCGATACTTGCAGCAAGTACTTTCTTCATAATTAAATTATATCATGCATCACGTTTACATTGTTATGCTCTCTATTGACATGGATATTGTTGCCACTTGTTAGATCATTTTTTTAAATCCTAGATATTGTTATAATTTAATATTCAAGCAATTAATGAGCTTCTAGACCGTGAGAAAGAGGTCATTCATAGAATGCTTAATTTAATATTAATCATCATCTTCGAGATGATGATTAATCAATTATAACATGAGAGAAAGCATCTGGATGATGAAGTGAGATGGTGACTGTGTAAGATGATGACATTGATATGAAGTTGATTTTTGATGAGCAAAATTTGTTACAAATTTGGGTGAATGATCAAGAAGGATTATGTCTAACTTGAATTCAACCAAAAAGATCGAGAATGGGAACAAGGTGACCTTGACGACATAGAGGAGTTCCAGATTTCTCATTCGGTGGCAAAGAGTCAGAAGACCAGAGAATTTTTTGTAAAAGTAAGAAATTAAAGGGTAAAGGTAAACATGTTTACATTGTAGATGGAGAGATGATCGACGAGGGATGAGAAGACACATTGAAGTATCTCGAGTTCAATACCAGACATTGGATGATTCATTCAACTTTAAAGAGAGTAGCAATGGAGTGTTGAAAGCGGAAGAAATCACTACTGATCTAAGAGTGTCAACAGATCCATGTATATACCCTACAATGATATAGTTCACCGAAGAAGAATGATACACATATGCGACGTAAGATAGATCATGGTGCGTGGTCACAAGATAGATAAGATCAACACACACAATGAGGCAGTGATCAATACTACAGATAGTCTAGCGGAATTGATTCATCTCAAGACTTTTGATTTCCTACGTACCACCAATAAGATTATGGGATGACTCAACTTACAAATGCATTCTCATCGGACACTTCTATACACTCAACGTATGGTACTTATGGTGGAACTTTGAGATCTTATCCTAAGATAATTGTATGAGACAGTGACAAGTACAATCATCGTGCATGTATACATTTTAAGCTTTACCTCTTATTCTCAAATGCTATGTAGGGAGTATATAAATTATGTTGAAGAACAACAAAATGTAAGATTTGAATCGAAATGAATATTTTTTTGCAGTTATATTTAAATTTTTTTAAATTTTGGCAAGTTTTTTTTATTTTAGATATAGTATTTTAAAATTAATTTTTGTATTTAATTGGACCGACTAATCCTGACCCAATACCTGGTCTTCCTTGATTAAACCTTCTTTTTATTTCCTTAGGGGATCTCTCACCCTTTTTAGTCATACATAGTTCCCTTTCTTTTTTGTTTAGTATCTCACCAAACATGATAGTTTTATGTTTTTGACTATCATGTATTTTATTTAATATAAAAATTCACCATAAGTGTATAAAAATTAAGTGCCCAACCAAACACCTTAGGAAAAGCTCCATCATCGGAGGTCACAAAAATGAATCTGAATAAATTTATTGATTACTTTGCATTTATGCAATCTCTACAAACAAGGTTTCATTTGAGGTTTTAATATTTAGACCGTTTGGTATTTTCTCTTTATCAATATCTAAAAATACATCTTATATCTTAATAAACCTCCTAATTTTTGGTATGATGTAGTTTTCTTTATTTTTTAGGTGCAATTCTTAATATAGAATATGACAACACATATAGTATACCTTTGATGAAAATTAAATTATTTAACATATAAATCTATCACATTTTAGATCCGATCTTAATTGGGCTGACTTCGGGTCAAACAGACCCGGCCCATTGACATCATCCTACAGCCGACATTACCCATTGGCACCCTACTGCCGACCTAACGAGAGCGAGAGGGGTCCCCTTCCTTGGATTATACACTGGCTGTATGCATGAAACCTTATCTTTTCAAGCCACACTTCCCTTGTTACGACCTGCCCGAGTCCGACGCCGGACAAGACCCACTTGGGTCTTTGGGGTCCTCTCTCACGTGACAATGTTCTCGAGACAAACGAAGCCCATATATATACATGTGTATATAAATATATGCCTGTACACACACCATTATATATATATATATAAGCCCAAAGATCTGTGTGGAGCCTGCCTGCCCTGCTGATTAACGTCACTTCTAAGGCAAATAATTAATCTTGAGAGAGGCAGAGAACGCGTAAGTAAAGACACTAGTTTGCTCCCGGGCATTCCTACGTACACCATTGGTTCTATGAAAATCCTACTACCACGTAGGAGTGTAAACGGGTTGTCAGAATCTGATTTCGATTCCGATCAGAGTTTAAATGCTTCGATTCTAATTCCGACAATGTCAGAATCGATCGTTATGTTCCGATTTCGATTTGAGAATCAAATCGGATAAATTTCAAAATACATATTAAATATTATTTTTATTTAAAAATAAGTTAATATATCACGTATAAGTATTAAATTTTGATATAATCTTTTTAAAATTCCATTTTTATCATTTTAAATATCATATTTTGTAATTTATTTAACTTTATTTTATTTATATTGCTTATCTTTTTTCGAAATTGAATTAATGAAAACGAAATTAATCGATTCCGATTCTGATTCTGATAAATTATAGAAGTATTCGATTCCGATTCCGATAATTTATAGGATACAAAAACAAGTTCCAAACCCGTTAATTTTTATCGAATCCGGATCGAAATATGTTTACGCTCCTACTACGAAGTCTTTTTCTTAGATATCCTGCATTATTGTTAAAATATTTTCGGAGAAACTTTTAGTTAAATATTTATTTTTCTTTGATGGATCTAACGGAAAAGTGGTGATAAATGTAAAGGTTAAGAGTAAAAATATTTCTTTACTCCAAAATCTACTCCTACCAGTTCTTAATTAGAAATTATATCCCATTGTGTCTATCTCTCTGGTCTCTTCTAAAATCTCTATTGCAGACAAGTTTATCAGAAAGTGGCGCGTTTTGTTGTACGCTTGACCCATGATACATTTTTAATGATTAGAATCTTCTCGTAAATTCCTACCAAAAGTGTCCTCAGGGGAAATAAACCTTTGTGTGATATCGTTCAAGATGGGTATCTCTCTAACCCAGTTGTTGGAGAGAAAAAAGAGCTCTGAAAGTGATGGCCACCAAACTCCTTCGTAAAATTATCCTGGTTTTGGGTTCGCATAACAGTAAAGTGATGGCCACCAAACTCATTCAACCGTAGGGGCCACTCCGGGATCACCTCAGTCTCACGATGAGAAAAAACACTCTCAATCTCCAATCAAAATATGTTATAACTCCTATGTCACATAAATGACGATTTAATAACAATTCAACAAGAACTTGGTAGCGGTGGTGAATCGGAAGCTGTAATAAATCATTGTTGAAGCCAGTTTTTAAATCATTACTAATTGATTGACTCAGCAGTGATTTTGTAAGAGCTCAATAACGATGAACTAGTTATCATTAAACTGTTAGTTAAGTGACACAAAAGTTATGGCATACTTTGATTGAAGATTGAGCATGTTTTCTTCGTCGTGGAATTGAGGTGATCCGGACACTTACACAAGTGGTCAGGTATATTATTACGTCCTAACATTATGATGCCAGTAATAAGTTATTATATGGTATAGGTAAAGAGTTAGTAATTATAATTTTTTTTGTCCAGAGTTAGTAATTATAACAAAAATTTCAAAGTCATCTCGATAAACACCGTTATACCCACCACTTGAATATTTGGGCATTTTATAAAATTATAACGAATCGTTTAATGTAAATCAAATATATAAGTAATGATATGTTAAATGTGCTTAAATTTATTTTATTTGTATTAAAGAGATACCTATATCGAGATGATACGAGCAGAGAGGAGTTGTGGCGCCTATATAAACGATCGGGTTCCACTCCCTTGGGACTACACAGAGTGCTGCACTTCCTGTCTTCCTCTCGTTGCGCCGCCATGGGAAGCCGCCTGAAGGCTCGCCGGTGGCCCGGCCTTTCCCTGGCCCTTGCCTTCTTCATGGCAACCGCAGCAGCGGCCTTCGATCTTCCTCCGCTGCTCCCACCTTTGTTCCCCCACCCAACACCAACGCCGCCGAGCTACAGACGGCCGCCGCCGCCTCCATCGTCTTCGGGCCCACCCTATTGGATACCCACGCCACCGTCACCGCCCCCTTCTTACTACAATCCCCCACCACACCCGTCACCCCCACCTCAACTCCCCTCCCCTCCTCCGCCATCGCCTCCTCCACCCTCGCCACCTCCCCCTCACCTCCTCCGCCATCCCCTCCGCCACCATCTCCACCGCCTCCTTACTATAAGCCACCGTCCCCTCCGCCACCATCTCCACCGCCTCCTTACCATAAGCCCCCATCGCCGCCTCCGCCGTCTCCTCCACCACCCTCGCCACCTCCCCCCTCACCACCTCCGCCATCCCCTCCGCCACCATCTCCACCGCCTCCTTACTATAAGCCACCATCCCCTCCGCCACCATCTCCACCGCCTCCTTACCACAAGCCACCATCCCCTCCGCCACCGTCTCCTCCACCGCCCTCGCCTCCTCCGCCGTCTCCACCACCACCATCCCCTCCCCCACCGTCACATTACAGGCCGCCTCCTCCTCCTTCCTACGGTTACAAGGCTCCGCCACCTCCGCCGCCGCCATCATCCTACAAGCCCCCACCGTACAACTAAAGCGCTCCTCCCGAAGTGCATGAAACCGGGATCGATTGATGTTAGGTGCGTCTTCTCACAGCCAATTTATCCGGTCATCTAACGTGTAGACGATCGCCATCACAAGCCTAGTCAATGCACCATTCGGTTTGGATGATAAATTGAATTTTTATTACAAAGTAATATATATTTTTTGTAACCAAAACATATTTTTTAAATAGATTTTCTTCCTGAGCCAAGAAAAAGATATACCCGTCCTTTTTTATCTCATGGCTCCCCCGCCTGTTTTTCTAGTACATAGTTTATGGCATCACTTTAAAGGTGATAATTTTAGAGTATTGGCAAGTTTAGATTTTATTTTAATATAATTGTTTATCGAAAAATATAAGAATTATCATGCAACAAATTATAAACCTTATCATTTTAGCCTGTTGCAGGGTGCAGCCGTCAGCATGAATATATATAGCTAGACACAGTTGGCATTGTGTTGCAGCAAGTTCTTCCCTTCCCAACGGAACGCCACCAAGCCGATGACAAGAATAAGAAACAACACGAGAAATAAGAGTTGCTCTTTGCCCATCACCATGCAGTGTTTCTTTGGATGAAAGCTGAGCCTGTCTGTGTCTCTCATTATTGTGTGTGTTTTCAGAGTGTGTGATTTAATCTGTCAACAAGCATCAATAAAAGATGAATCAATATTGGAAACTTCAACGCCCACTTGTTTCCTTGCATTGCACAGGAGGCTTTTATCAACACAACTAATTTACTACTCGGAGGTATATCTTTAATCCGGGTGTAATGGGAAGAATAATTTAATAAGTTTATCAAGAAATTGAATTTAATTTATTTGTGGAAACGATATCAATTGGCAAGAACCCTTGACAAATGAAAGAGATGCTGTGTGTATGAATCACTCACTTATCGCTTATCCGTTCTAAATTGTATCCGTACTCGTGAGATTATAATTGGGAAAACCAATAGAGATGTGAAGGAAGAAACATTATTTATCAGAAACATTTTTCTAATGAATTCTTTGGAAACTTCTAAAGTAAATGAAATGTGTAGAATCTTGATAATCACAAATTGTAAAGTTTCAGACATTTACTACCGTCTTGAATGGGGCTATAATATAGATTCTTACCTGAATTTCTTTCACGGTACATTTTCAAACCACTACCTATTTCTCAGTCAGGACCAGGTTTCAACTTGTGACGACCTTGTCTCATCCGATGATTATGTTTGTACATGGACGGGATCCTAATGGACAGAAACCCGTGCTCAATTAGAACTCCTAGATGTTACATTTTTGACGGAGCTTTGAATTCTTTAAGAAGAAGAATATGAATCATCATTCTGTCACCCAAAGGTGTTACCATTACACAAGTGTTTTAACTGAATTTTATGGTAATGAACAACATAGATGAATATGAAGTCTTGATGACCGGATTGGCAGTTGCTCACTTCTATGGTGTCATTGAATTGAAGGTGATAGTCAATAGATCTTTTGCCAAATGCTAACCCAATATCAAACATCTTATCCCAAACTTAAACTATATCAAGAAGCTCACTCCCTTTACATCGAACTCTTTTCTAAACTCGAATTTGTTTATGTTCTCTGAGCTCAGAATATCCTCATTGACTCTCTATCTTCCTTGGCATTGGCATCTTTGCTATCTATCCCACTAGGCATGTCTAGTAGGACTATTTTTGTTCACCGATGGATGACACATGCTACAAATCGAGGATGCTCTCTTCCTAAGGATTAAGGAGAGGTTTGAAAGAAAGAAGTTCCTTGAGTAGAAGAAGTAATTATCATTAGTCGAGTTGAAAGATTCAGAAGAAGAGAGAGAGAAGCAATTGTATTATGAAATTGCTCGTTATTATCATGGTAATCATTTTCACTAGGATCAACAACTGATGAAAAGAAAGCATTAAGATGAGATTGAATTGGTGCTTAAAGAGCTACATTTTGGAGTGTGTGGAGGCCATGTCAATACTCAAGCTCTTGCCAAGAAGATCATCTGGTAACAGTATTACTAACCTACCCTAGAAGAAGACTACTCGATCTTTATGACATGATCTCTTTTCTTGCATTTTTTTCTTCATCCTATCCATGTCGCACACTCTTTGTCATATGTGCATTTGATGTTGTCAAACCCTTTGGTGACCCAAACTCTATGAACAAAACCAAATATTTCATTATAAAAGTCACATAGTACTTCACCAAATGGGTTGAGGCAGAAACATGCGGAGATCAAAGCATCAATAGGCTTCACCGTCATTTAATGCAATATTGTAGCTAGGTTTTGGATTGCAAGCGACATCGTCACCGACAATGGACCTTGTCTCTCAAGAATTACAAAACTTTTGCAACATGTATTGCATAAAATTGTATCATTCATCATCATATTACACACAAGGAAATGGTTAAGCAGAAGTCGTCAATAAAACTCTAATAAAAATTATTAAGAAAATTTGTGAGTCTAGCAAATTCGTTGATTGGTCAGATAAGTTAATCGATACTCTATGGGCCTGCTACACTTCAGTCTGGACCCCCACGAGTCAAACTCTCTACGCTTAAGAGATTTTATTAGAAAAGAGTGTTTGAGAAAAAATTGAAATCGGTGAAGTTGTGCTAAAAAGAATATCCATAGAACCGGGTGATCTCAACTCCAAACTGTAGCCTAATTTGGAAGGTTCTTATATGATTTCATAAATCTATCCTAATAATTTCTACAACTGGTTAATGATAATGAAGGAGAGCTTAATCACCCATGGAATGGACTTTAGAAATACTTTCCTTTAAAAACAAAAAAAATAATAAAAGAGGAGAGCTACCTCTTGTTTGATTCCACTCGAGGGGCCACTTATCCTTGAAGCCTCCCGGATGCAACGCACACCAACTGCCAGGCTTGAGAATGATCGCTTGCCGACTACAGATGATCAGACGACATTGGGTCAAGCCCCCCTGAACCTTAAACGGGTCATTAATGGGACTGAAAGAGGTTAAAATGGGTAAAATATGTCTCAACTAATTATTCGACGTATCTAGCTTATTAAAAATATGACTTCAACTCTATAAAAGATAATGTAACTTAATTTATTATTAATTTTATAATATTATTTTTAATGATTACGTTTATTGAATCCGATAATAATATGTTTACGAGAAAAAAATTTTAATTCTAATCATGTTAAGTTAACATTTTTAACGGGCGTGGGCCGGACAACGTTACGGGAGCGACATCAGCCGGCCCAGATCCAATCCTAAATGGGCTAACTTGAAGCCAAACAGACCCGACCCATTGACACCCTACTGCCGACCTTACCAGAGCGGAAGGGGTCCCCTTTCCTTGGACGCCCGTGGCAAGCTTACGATGGCTGCATACATTGAACCTTATCTTTTCAAGCCACAACTCCTTTGTTGCGACATGCACCGAGTCCGACGCCGGACAAGACCCACTTGGCCGGTCTTTGGGTCCGCTCTCACGTGACCATGTTCTCCAGACAAACAAAGCCCATATGCATACATCTAGATATTTGCCTGCACATACACCATTATAAGCTCAAAGATCCATGTGGAGCCTGTCTGCCCAGCTCATTAATGTCACTCCTAAAGCAATAATCTCGAGAGGGGCAGAGAACCCGCGAGTAAAGACACTAGTTTGCTCGCCGGTCACGTACCTACTCAGAGACACGAAATGCGCGATCGTGACCTAGGTCATTATGATTTGAGTTCGACTCGATTAATTTTTGGGTTGATCGATCCGATTTCGATCTCGAGATTCGACCTGATAAATATTTTAAAATTATTATTTTTTCACGACTTTGGTCAATCTTGACCTAACCCGGATCTCGACCTCGGCCGACCCAAGTCGATTTGGCCAAACCGACCTGCTCCGACCCTGACCCCACCTATCTTGCACAGAGGGTGTGAACGGATGTGATGTCGGTCGAGAGGGGTATCTCTAACCCACTTGTTGGAGAAAAACAAAAAAAAATGCTTGTAATACGTACGCTCTGAAAGTGATGGCCACAAAACTTCTCCATTAAATTATCATGGTTTTGGGTTCGACCAAAAGTATATAGAGTTGGTTTCTTTAAATATATATATAATTATATATGCTAGCTAGCTAGTTCCTCTACTCATCACCTAAAATATACATGTAATGATTAATGAGTAAATCACTCGACTAACTAGACAAATCTTATGTTATTTGGAAATCTTCTAACATTATCTATCTTGAAACCAAGGAAGGTGGGGTCGGGAGTCGGGACTGGGTCGGTTGGGCCCCAAACCGACCCGGGTCGGCCGGGGTCGCGACCCGGGTCGGGATGGGGTCGGCCCGAGTCGCGAAAAATAATAATAAAAAAATTAAAAATGGGGTCGGGGTCTTGGGGTCGCGACCGGGTCGGTCGGCCCCAAAACCGACCGGGTCGCGACCCGACGAACCATGCTTGAAACTACTCCTAACAAATTATATTTGAATTCAAGGTTTAATTTTTTCAACTTCTAGAATTTTGTTATTCATAATGGTTGGAAATTCACTCATTTAATTTCTTAATATCAAGCAAAGTCGGGTTAGGGGTTAACCCCTGGTTGGTCAGCTCCAAATCTGATCGGCTGGTTGGATCCGGTCACGACTCGGATCGAACAAGATTTAATTTATTAAAATTTTAAATTTTAAACATATAAAAATTATATAAAAATAAAAAATAATAAAATTAAATTGGTATATATATAAATATACATACATAAATATAATTATATTTTTATGTTATAATTGAATATGAATATTTATCTGTCTATACTAAATAAATATAATTTTTTATTATAAATCTTAATCATATGTATCAGTATAAGTTAGTGACAGTAAAATATTATTATACTATCAATAAATTAAGCACCCGTGAATTGTAGATCTGGGACTATTTAGCCAAATCCATTGGCCGGAAAATTCATCGGTCAGCTTACCTGGTTAGGCCTCGGACCAAAGGGCCGAACTAAACTTAATGTATTCTAAAATTTAAATATTATAATAGATCATTTTAAAAGATTTGACACCCTGGTCATGATCATCGTACGTAAATTAATTACTAGTTGACTTATAGTCGTGATGTCATATGTATGATCAGCCCAACAATAAACATGTCTTAAGCGGTCATTCTCTTAACAAAGAATAACTTCAAAATTAGTTTTAACTCAACCTTCAAAAAAGTAATTAACTGATAGTTTGATGGTTTAATCACTTAATGTATGCATCAATTTCTGGTAGAGGCAGTATAAAATTTTATGAAATTTATGTTGATCGCTATAATTCACTGATATGATACTTATGGGGTGTTTGGTTGCATGATAATTTTTTCTACACTTTGATGATAAAAAATTGTATTAAAATAAAAAGTAAACCAACTCATGACATAAAATTATCATGTTTGGAGGGATGTGATTACAAAAAAGAGTAACCACCGCACATGACCAAATAAAGTGGGGGACCACAAGAAAAAAGAAAGAGGTGAGACCCTCTTTTTTTGTTTAAGAAGAAAATCACTTTCAAAACATAAAATTGCCATGGTTGTCAAACACCTCTTTTAACAAGTTTTCTTACAATTTTTAAAAATTAAAATAAAAATCTCAATTATCATGTAACCAAACACCCCATTAACTCTGACATATAATTGGTGCGCATGCATGGTACGTAACTACGTGCTGCTTTCTACGTTATGTCGAGTCCCTGCCGATCGACGCATCGCCTGGGTCAACGTTATTCACTTTCTTTATTATTATTATTATATATATTATTAACTTCGACCGTAATATATATATGATAGATGTAATATACAATTTATAAATAATTATTGAGAAAAAGAAAATTTTGAAATCATGTTAGGAGTTACCCTGGGACTCTCTGGTTGGCGCCTCGGCGGATCCTCGACCAAGTAGAGACGATCTTGATTTCGAGTCTAAACGTCCCTGTGCTGCAAATGGAGTCGGATCTATTCAGTTTCACCACTTTTTTTTTAAATCGAAACTGAACCGATAAAGAGAATTGAACTGAACCGATTTAGTGAATTTTGAATCGATTGTGGTTCAATTCATCGATTTAATATATATTTAAATAAATAAAATATATATTATAATAATTATTTAAAATTAATATAAAAATTAATACTTTATTTATAATATATAATTGTATCTGTATACTAATTTATAATAATATATATATTTAAAATTGATATAATATATATTTAAATGTAATATAATATATAAATAAAGTGAGACAAACATTGTCAAATTGGGTCAATCAGTTTATCGGTTCTGTTTGATTTGGGGTGGTGCCGAATCGAACCAAACCAATAAGAAATTATCGATTTGATTCAATTCGATTTGATTCAATTCGATTTACCGATTCTCCGATTTTGCATGAACGGCCGAGCAAACGGGAGGAGGCAGTCTGGATAGGAATCATTCGGGCTGATCTGTATGTAAACCTTTACACCCATCATTTGAATATTTTAAAATATTTTAAAATTTTAATAAATCATTTAGTGTAAATTAAATATATAAGGTAATGATATATTAAATATACTCAAATTTTTTTTATTTATATTCAAGTTGATATGAGCAGAGCCGTGGCGGCTATCTATATAAACCATCGGGTTTCCCTCCCTTGGGACTACACAGACTGGTGCGCTTCCTCTCCTTGCGCCGCCATGGGAAGCCGCCTGAAGGCTCGCCAATGGCCCGGCCTTTCCCTGGCCCTCGCCTTCTTCATGGCAACCGCAGCAGCGGAAATCGATCTTTCTCTGCTGTTCCCACCTCTGTTCCCCCACCCAACACCAGCGCCGCCAAGCTACAACCCGCCGCCGCCGCCTCCGTCGTCTTCGGGCCCACCCTATTGGATCCCCACGCCACCGTCGCCGTCGCCACCTCCGCCATCTCCGCCGCCACCGTCGCCGCCTCCGCCATCTCCGCCGCCACCTTCTTACTACAACCCGCCGTCACACCCGTCACCCCCAATTCAACACCCATCCCCCCCTCCGCCGTCGCCGCCGCCTCCATACCAGAAGCCACCGTCGCCGCCTCCACCGTCCCCTCCGCCACCCTCGCCACCTCCGCCATCCCCTCCGCCACCATCTCCACCGCCTCCTTACTATAAGCCACCATCGCCGCCTCCGCCGTCTCCGCCACCACCATCCCCTCCTCCGCCGTCGCCTCCACCACCCTCGCCGCCTCCGCCGTCTCCGCCGCCCCCCTCGCCTCCTCCGCCGTCTCCGCCGCCACCATCCCCTCCGCCGCCATATTACAGGCCGCCGCCTCCTCCTTCCTACGGTTACAAGGCTCCTCCACCTCCGCCGCCGCCACCATCCTACAAGCCCCCATCGTACAAATAAGCTCCATCCCCGAGTGTTACCAAACGGGGATCGATTAATGTGAGGTGCGTCTTCTCGCAGCCAAGTTATCTGCTAATCTAATGCGTAGGCGATCGCCAAGCGTAGTTAATGCATCATTTGCTTTTTATGGTAAATTGAGTTTTTTTTATAAAAAATATATATGGTAACGCAAACATTTTTTTTTTAATTTCTTCTCACGTGGTTCCGTGGCTACCCCACAACCGGTTCCACTCTCCTTTGTTGTGGCATGACTTGAGACATTATAGTATTATATCTTTATGTGGTGTTCGATTGCACGATAAATTGAGTATTAATTATTTTTTAATAAAATTTGATAAAAAATGTTTGACACTCATTATAAATTTGGTCCTGTATAACATCTACTCTTTTTTGTCATCGTAGCCTTGCAAATATTGCAATTTTATGTCCTAACTAGTTCACATTTTATTTTAGCATAACTTTTTATCATGAAAATATGTAAAAATTTATTGTGCAACCAAACACCCTATCAGTTAATTTAGATTTTATTTTAACAAAATTTTTTATTATAAGAAATATAAAAATTTATTGGACAACCAGACGTTATGAACCTTATCATTTTAGCCTGTTGCAGGGTGCAGCCGCTTCAACAATGAATATTTATAGACGCAGTGCGTGGCAGCAGCAAGTTCTTTCCTTCACAACAGAAAACACCACCAAGCCGATGAAGAATACGAAACAACACAAGAAATAAGAGTGCTCTTTATAACTCGTCCATCACCATGCAGTGTTTTTCTTTGGATGAAAGCTGAGAGTCTGTCTCTCTGTCTGTATGTATGTGTCTCTCATCATTGTGTGTTTTTCAGAGTGTGTGCTTTAAATCTATCAGCAAGCGTCGATAAAAGATGAATCCATGGAAATTTCAACGCACACTTGTTCTTGAATTGCACAGGAGGCTGTTCATTAACAGAATTAAATTACTTCTCCGAGGTATCTTTAATCCGGAAGTAATGGAAGAATTTAACTAGTAATTTCTGAAAACGGAAGATACAGATTAAAACGCTGAATTCAAATTATTTGTGGAAGCATATAAGTCGACAAAACCCTTGACAAAAGAAAGAGATGCTGTGTATGGATCACTCTCTATCGCTTAATCTTCTAAATTGTATCTGTAATTTGTGAGGATAATCTGGAAAATCAGTCGAGAAGTGAAAGAAAGAAACATTTTTTATCAGAAACATTTTTCTAACGAACTCTTTGGGTACTCTTAAAGTAACTGAAGTGTATAGAATCGTGATGATCATAAATTGCAAAGTTTCAGACATTTACTACTACCGTTCAGACTTCGACCATAACAGATCTGATTGTTTTCTGAATGACCTTCGCGTACGGTTCATTTTCAAGCCGCTGCCTATTTCTCGGTCAGGACCAAGGTCTCAACTTGTGACGAGCTTGTCCCATCTGATGACTACGTTTATAGAGGGACGAAATCCTGATTTTATACAAAGAAATTCAGCGATAATAAGTTAATGGCTTCCTGAGGATTCTTTCGCAGTTATAAGCAAGGAGATCACTCTTGAGCTGTCGTACTCCAACCACAAGAACCCTTAAAAGGAGATATTTTTTACGAGATACTAGAGTTTGTCATCTTTAAAACACAATCATATATTTATATAGAAAGAGAATAACACACATCAAGAGCACTTCCATTAATTATCTACTTAGACCAGGTGTGCATCATCTCTATCGATATTATATCATGGAGCCATGAACAACAAAAGCTATCATCATGGAAAAATTTTAAAACTGACAAAGTCTTTGTTCAAGAAGACAATAGGCTCGGGAGACAGAGAGGGGCTTCTACTCCAACCTCAGTTGACATGGGCAAGATACCGAGGATGCTTGTTGGGTCTGAATCCTCCCAAGACAGACCCCACGCGAGATATAGGGGGAATGGCACCTTCAGATGCATCTTACCTGGCCACATGTTGGTCAGGTGAATGGGTACGTGAGGAGTGAGGGGCTCATGACACAACACAAATTCGATCCACTAAGCAATAGAGGTGCAAACAAACCAAATAATACACTTGAAAAGTAGTTCGACAGTGTCGACTTGATAAAAACTTGACTTGGATGATTTACTAATTTAAATAAACAACGTGCATATATATAAAAAAGCTTGATTTATAAACGAATCAAGTTTAAACAAAGTCTTGCTCGACTCGATTAGTTTGCGAGTAACTCAATTAAATATTTGATTAACTACTCAATTTAAATTTTGATTATCTGCTCCATAAAATAATTAATTTATAATTATAATTTATTTGTGTCTTAATAGTTAGATCTTAAATAATATTAGATAAGTTTTAGCCGTTGATCTAATATTTTTATTTCTTGTAAAATTTTTAAATTATTAAATAATCTTAGCCGTTCATGACATCTGCTTTAACATTTATACCTAAAGTGCCCTCTCTCCTTCCCAATCACAAATGGCAAATGCTGCAGCGCGCAAGCATATCTTGTTTATGCCTCCCCCCCCCCCCTCTCTCTCTCTCTCTCCCACAAGCCCCTAGCCACAGCTTGTCATTGGGAATTCGTCGATTCCAGTGATGTGTGAGCACCTATGGTCAAGCACAAGCTCACCACAGCCCCGACTGGCCAGGCCTTTGCACTTTGTCATTGTTATTTTGGGATCTTCAGCTCAGGCTTCTGTCTGTTGGTAGTCAATCGGTCACCTTCTTCCTCAACGTTGGCAAACGTCCCCTGGCACTTATGTATACCCCCATTGTTATTATTGTGTGAATTTGGAATTTTGGAATTTGGATTTTCGACTATGGCGAATGGTCGTGGACACCCACGTATGTATACCTCCATAGTCGCTGGCACTGCATCTCCATCGAGTTGCTTAGCACGTCCACCGTGTCTCCACTGGTCTTTCTCCAGACAAGGGTTTGCCCTTATTCTTCTCCTATTTCTTTTCTTGTCGCTGGATGTGTGGTAGGAGCTACCATAGTTCTTGTCCTCTTAGATTTATGAGGAACAAGCTTGAAAACAAGCTCAAATAAATGAACCAAATTTTTATTAGAGCATAGCTCGATTTCTGTGTAAACGAGTGGCTCAACGAGCCACACCGATCGACAACTCTTGAAAACTTGTCGAGTATCGAGCCGAGTCCAAGCATCAATATAAATGAACGAGCTGAGCTTGAACAGAACTTGGTTGGCTCAACTTGGCTCGTTTGAACCCCTACTAAGTAATCAATAGATACACCAAGAAGCACTCTCAATTTCTCTAAAAGAACAATGAAAATTACACACCTTAGTTTTTGGGAGAAAATCCTTAAAAGAGATGTAAGAGATAAAAAATACCAAGAATAGATGACAAGAAAGCTCGAAGATGTGCTGCTGCCTTTCTCTCTTCTTCTTCCTCTCTATTTCTCTATATTTCTCTCTCTCTCTCTCTCTCTCTCTCTCTCTCTCTCTCATAGCGAAGCCCTCTTGTGTTGCAGTTGAATGCCCGAACGAAGCCCTCCTTATTGCATTCTTCCGTGAGATGCTACCTATTTTAATTTAATTTTATTTTTATTCAACCAAGCCACTCACGTGCTTGGTCATGTGAGCCTCTTATTGAGACTTGTAGCCCAACAATCTCTCCCTCAAAACTCATAAGAGGATCATTCCAGTGGATCTTGTCTAAATCTAATTAGCTCAAGTAGCAACCATCTCTACTAAGGTCATGCATCTCAAGTGCTTCTTCTTTGGTAGATGATTCTAATCATTGTGCATGTTCTTTAGTTACATTAGTTTCTTCTGTAACACATCCTGGATCTAGTGATGGTGAATATCAACATGTTTTGTTTTAGAATGATGAGCTAAATTCTTTGCTAAGTGTATATTACTCTAACTATCAAAATGCAACACATAAATCTTCTGACTAAAATCAATATCTTGGAGAAATTTCTTCATTCATAGCATTTCTTTACAAGCAACTATAGTTGCAATGTACTATGCTTCCGTAGTAGACAAGGAACACACTTTTGTAATTTAAATTGCTATGAAACAACCCCCCCTGCAAAAGTAAACACAACCAAATTTGTACTTTCTAGAGTCTAAATCTTTACCATGTTTGCATGTCCAAACCCTTCTATATGTGGTTTTGAGCTACCAAAACACAAACAATACTTTGCAGTACCCTTAAGATACATGAGTATCTATTTCACTACTGCCTAGTTTTCTTTGCTTGGATTAGACAAATATTTACTCACTATGCCAACTGCATAAGCCAAATATGGATGTGTGTATACCATAGCATACATGAGGTTGCCAACTGTTGAGACATATGGCACCTTCTCCATCATCTTCTGCTCATCTACATAAGACAGACCATGCTTACTAATCAACATGTAGTGACATGCAAGTGAAGTGACAATTGACTTGACAACTTTCATGTTGAATTTATCAAGCACCTTTTCAACATACTTCTCTTAAGATAACTATAACTTTTTATATTGTTTATCATGAGATATCCTCATATCTAAAATCTGTCTAGTTGGGCCCAAGTTCTTCATATCAAAGAACTTGTTCATATTTGCTTTAAACCTATCAATTATATGACTATCTTGTCTAACAATCAACATATCATCTACATATAATAAAAAAATAATAAAGTTACATTTAGGAAAACTCCTGACATAATAACAATGATCTGTTGCCAACCTCTAGTACCCATGACTCTTCATAAATGAATCAAACTTCTTAAACCACTTCCATGGAGCTTGTTCAAGTCCTTACAAACTCTTTCTTAGCTTACAAACCATCTGCTCCTTTTTGTAACTTTAAAACTTTTTGGTGTGCCATGTAGACATCTTTCTCTAAAATCACTATGAAAGAAGACAATTTTAACATGTAGTTTTTCTAACTCTAAATCAAGAGAAGCAACCAAACCCAATATCACCCTAATAGATGACATTTTAACTACACGGGAAAATATTTTATCAAAGTTAATACCTTTTTGTTGCATGTACTCATTGACCACCAATCTAGCCTTGTATCTCACTTTGCCCTGACCTTCATTCTTCATTTTGTAAACCCACTTGTGTTGCAAAACTTTTCTCCCTTTTTGGTAATTTTACCAAATCATAAATGTAATTTTTATGTAAAGAATCTATCTCTTCTTACATTGCTTTCATCCACTTATCTCTTTGAGCATCAACCCACACCCCTGCAAAACTTTGTGGTTCACCATTGTCAAAATATTCATTTGAAGAATACATGGTAGAAGGAACTCTGGCTCCTTATGAGAGGGCTACTCCCCCTTCATATCGTGTCCTTTCTCAGCCTAATCTTTCATAGAAAAGTCATCTGGTATATGTTCTTCTACCTCCATTTCATCTTCCTCAACACTGTACTCAAACTTATCTTGAGTATCTGGATATATATGAGGTTGCATTATCACAAGTAAAGGCATGTCATCTGTTACACTATCTAGCTCTGAGACTTCTTAAAGTCCTCAATTGTTTGATCCTCCTAAAGACAACATCACAACTTCTGCATTGCATCTGTTGTTGGATCCCACAATCTATAGCCAAGCTCCCCATCCACATAGCCTATAAATACATGTGTCATTACTTTGTCATCTAGCTTGGATCCTTACTTCTTCGGTACATGCATGAATGCCTTGCAACCAAAGACCCATATATGTTTATATGACATATCTTTACTTGATCATACCCTCTCTGAAATATCTCCCTATAAAGCCACTGAAGGAGACCTATTAATCAGGTACATTGTAGTACTCATAGCCTCTCCCTATAAAGATTTCAACAACCTAGAACTAAAGAACATATTTCTGATCCTCTCTACTAATGTCCTACTCATCCTCTTTGTCACGTCATTTTGTTGTGGAGTGAGTAGAACAGTCTTCTTATGCCAAATTCCAGACTTCATACAGTATTTCTTAAGAGACCAAGCTCTGTACTCACCACTATTGTTTGTCAATAAAGCCTTTAACAGATTTTTTATTTCACACTCAATTGTCACACTTCACTTTTATTTCTCATTTAAAGACCCGCACCTATCTAAATGCATTAGTTATGAAAGTAACAAAATATAAAACACCACCTTTTGATTGCACATTTATCGAACCACACATATCTGAATAAACTAATTCTAAAAGGTCTATTGCTCTCTTTGAGTAATTTTTCTAAAAAGAAACTCTATGTTGCTTACCTACCATACAATAGGCACGTGGGCTTAAATGCATATCTTTCATTTCATAAAGGAATTTTCCTTTTACAAACAAATTCATTCCTTTCTGACTTATGTATCCTATAGCCTTTTGTGCCACAAATCTGAAAGGAAAATATCTATCACAACATTCACCAGAGCCTTGCTAACCTGTTCCCTCATGCCTTATAGACATTCACTAGGCTATTGTTGTCGACCTATCCACTGGGCTCACTTGGCTTCTCATTGCAGTCTATGCTTCAACATTCCACTTAGATAAATGCTATATATAAAAAGACATTTCTAAGTTCATCATCGATATGAATCTCCCCACTTGTTTAATTGTCAAGATTTTATCTTTCATAGTGGTCTTGTGGACATCAAAAGCAACATGTCTACTTTTACCTAATCTAATAGAATATGAAAGCCCTTCTAGCACCTTTACTGTCCTCTTGGGCCCCAATGATTATTGCCTGATTTACTTGAATCTCCTTCCACCTTGGAGAAAACAAAAGTCTAGTTTTAAATATGTAGCTACTTGGTTCAAGGTCCCTTCTTTTAAGAACCTAGTGGTCAATACTTGGCATAGCCCCCCTCCTTTTCAGCAAACTACAAAGTAAAACAACTCAAGAAAGAATGCATCCGCCGAAAGTAAAATTACTTTGGTACATAACACCTAGGCTGCCATTTCTAAACTTGAAGCTAAGCTACTTCCTCTCACATGGACTAGCATGTGGAGAATAATATCAAAGCTGAGAGTACCTTACACTCAAAACTTCAAGAACCTTAGGAATATGTGCATGGTTTCTAGAGGGCTAAGGAACATTGGTATCACCTAGGTGACACATATAGCAAATTCTTCCATACATCAAGAAACATGGGAAGAAGACCTCATGTATGCCAATGATCTAATAGTATTTGGCAAAGCTAACCTTTTGGAGATGAAGGGCTATCTTAACTCTTTCAGAGACTACACAGTAAGATTAGGGCTTGCCATTAACCTCTACAAGTCATGTATTTTGTTCAACAAAAATAATGAACACATTGTTAGAACTCAACTTTGCAAGCTAGCCTGCATATAGTAGATGTTATCCTCTAATATATATTTGGGTATACCATAAACCTACAACAAGCTCAAGAAAACACAACTTATATTGAAGAGACATGTGCTATTAAAGTAGTGGGTAGGAAAGGTGATCTTTTAAACTCTAGGGGTAGAACCACTCTCATGAAGTCCACCCTTACCTCCATCCCAGTCCATCTTATGACTACTCACAAGCTTCCTTGCTCCATTCTTAACAAATTATAGCATTTCCATAAATTTTTTTGGTGGGGGCACAACTAGGATAGAAAAAAAGTGCCTACTGTGTGAGATAAAATCAAGCTTCCTAAAGGTTTTGGAGGTCTTGGCATTCGATATCTACATTGGCTAAACTAGGGGTGGGCACAAAACGGTTCAAACCGAGAAACCAAACCGAACCAGCCCATTCGGTTCTGTTTGGTTTGGTTTGGAATCCCTTTCGGTTTGGTTCGGTTTGAGAAACCTCCAAACCGATTTAAACCAAACCAAACCGTTTAAACCGACTTAATCAGAAAAATATTAAAAAACTATTATAGTATTAATAAAAATTATATTTTTATAAATTTTATAATAAAATACTATTTATTTTTATTATTTTTAACTTAAAAATTAGTATATATATGTAAAAAATAATTAATTTAAATATTTTTATTTATTTTTGGTTTAAACCGAACCAAACCGGAAAAAAGAGAGCAATTAAATAGAACATCTCCAATTTGTGGCATCTATTACATTGAAGAAGAATCCACATAAAACATATTTTATTCTACTTCTCTTGGGCTAGGGCGACCTGGCTTGGTTCATCCATCCCTCTCAGGCGAATTCTACCCGATGGGTCAATGATTTCATCTCAAATCAGCTTGATACTGCCCTTAAAGAGAGCAAAGGCAATACTAGAATCATATGCATGGGGGTGGCATACCAATGGTGGAGATGAAAAGAGCACTACAAATTCACATTTGAGGAAAAATTGCCTTCCCTGAAATCCACAATCCAATGTGCGAATGTAGACACCTCCTTCTATATATCTCCTTTGTAGACACCCCAACATCATCTTTAATGCCCTGTTTGCTAACACTATTAGGTACCTCTATCACTATCAATTTTAAAATTGATATTGATAAGAATCATTAAGAAATGTTTGGTTAATTGTATCAATTTTAAAATTTGTACTGATATTGATACTCCAACATTTGAAAATATTAATATCAATATTGATATAGTTCCAAAAATGAAACTCTAACCAAACAAGGCATAAAGTGGCGTTGGCAGCTCCCTCTAGTGGATTGATGTCCGATCAACATTGAGGTCTGGTGGTGATGGACTTTGATGGCAACTTCATTCATGGCCAAGGTACCACTCACAAAGCATTGAATCCTCTCATCTTGGAAGTCATTGTGGTGATTTTTGCTCTTTATTTCTCCTTATACAAGCCACCCCATTGCCTTATCACCGCAACTCTAGCACCATCATCAATGTAGTTCTCGTAGGGGAAGAATACAAACTAGAAGATCAACGAGTTTATGGCGGAAGCTAGAGCCTTAATTTCCAAGTTGGGTACCTCAGTAAGTCATACTCCCATAGAAGCTTATTTGGCGGCTCGTGTTTTTGCGTGCCATGTCCTTCTTATAAATTAATGCTTATTTATCCTTGTCACTTACTGTAATGACTCTTCTCATTTGAAATGATGATGGCTTTAAGTCTTATTTTTCAAAAAAATACATTAATTGAGTCACGGAATAACCTAGAATATCTAATCCCACTAAACTTCCTTTTAAATGTTTATCTATAATTCAAACTGGCTCATTCTCTGATGCCTTGCAGGAAACAATTGATCCATATATATAAAAATTCACCTTTGTAAAAAGTGAAGAGGAAGACATGATTTCACAAATTCATCCCCTCTATAATCTCAACCAAATGCAAATTACATTAAAATAAAACAAACAACTTCAAAACTTCCCTTTCGCCTTATCCTCTATGCTTTAGTTCAAATAGAATGAGTTTCTAGCATTGTTTTCTTTCTAGTCAGCTTTCATCTTTTATTATTATAGGTATACACTTGCTAGAAGAATTTAGTAACTTTAACCTAGCTTTTGGCACAAGTTTAATTTGGGTATAAATCTGATATCTATCTTTACATTGTTAGGGTATATCGGATTTATCTCTTAATTAATCTGGTACCAAACAGGCTTTAATGTTCTAACAACCCGACCAACTAAAGACATTGCTTGGATTAGGTGTTTCATAATTCAAAACAAAATAGAGATATGTTCATATGTGTTTCTTGGAAAAGTGTGTGTATATATATATTTACAATCTGCAAATAAATATATAAGTTTTATGAACTGTATATGTATTTGTGGGATTCAAAATGGCCTCTAGACGAGTTCTAGGAGTACATGGTAACAAAGGCTCGGATGATGAGGGTGTGCGTAAATTCCATGTTTTCTCACAAGCCAGCCAAGCAAATACCATCAATCTCATCGGTGCATCACCTCTCTCTTCCCCACCACTCTTGTCTTGTACAAGATAAGACAGTCAATGGGTCCGATTTTCCAAATCGTTCGGTCTCATCGGGACGGCGGGGGATGTGAAGGTTTACCTAGCGACACGGCCCCGTCGGCGGACTCGCTCAGTCTTGAGCATGTTTTACTGAATCAAGTTCAACATCTATAATGACCAGTATAATTAATGACCAGAATAAACAAGTAGCTGAAGATGATCTCAGTACATACCGCTAACTTACGCCTATCTTTCTGTTGACCGTAAAACAATAAAAGGACCGATATCTTCACATGACAGTTTTTAACTGGAAAAATCTGTTAATGCCATAATTCTTTTTAAGACTGTTGGGTTATCCGAGGTAGAGAACATTAGCCTACTGATACGAGATAAGGTTTGAGTATATATATATAATATAGTTGGACTCACGTGAGAGATTCCAGTTATTGTTAGATCACCGAATGTTCCACTGATTTTCGTTTATGCACTCTTTAGTATTCTTTCAATAGCCCAGAAAGGGAAATTTATTTGAAAAAAGGGAAAACCCTTTCTCCCTACAAATATGTTTCTAGTGATTTACGGTGCTAGCTCTTGTTAAAAATCATTCGTTTTACTCCTACAACACAGAGAATTCAAGAGACATTCCGTGCCCAAAAGCAATTTTTCCGAGCATCTTCCTTCAAGTAATATGTCAACGCCATGTTAAATTACGACTCGCTTGCTTGGTCATTCTTTGGAGGGAATACTTAATTTTCCAGTCGGTCATAAACAAATGAGACCCACAAATATACATACTATATAAACTTATAATGCATGTATCAAATATGAGATAAGTCAATCTTACCTTCGTGGATGCTCTTCCAACTCCCTGGTAAATACATACATATAAATATAAACATGTGAAGTTCTAGAAGAAACTGATAGAAATGTCCCAGGGCGGGTCCGTATCGTGGAGTATCTTTCCTTAAGATATATATTTGGTATCAAAATATTTTGAGAATAAATATAATTCATCCTCTAAATTTTAAAGATAAATCAGATTTATCCCCGTGTTATCTCAATACCAAACAACCTCTTAGATGTCAATAAGAACATACTGTTTTTACAACTTACTTTAAATTCAAAACAGAGCATGCACGAGAAAGTTCGATAAACATTTCATTAATCACGCATAACTACATCTATTAAATCTCATGGGGTGTTTGGTTGCACAATAATTATTTGTAGACTTTCGTGATCAAAAATTGTATTAAAAGAAAATGTTAACCAACCAATGACATAAAATTATCTTGTGTTGGAGTGACGTGATAACAAAAAAAGTGTAACCACCACATGTGACCAAACAAAGTGGGGAACCACAAGATAATTAACAAAAAGAGGTGAAACCCTCTTTTGTTGTCTAAGAAGAAAATCACTTTCAAAACATAAAATTGTCATGCTTGTCAAACACCTCTCTTAAAAAGTTTCAGTACAATTTTTAAAAATTAAAATTAAAATATCTATTATCATGCAACCAAACACCTCATTGGCTGTGTTGTCCTTTTATGTTTTAGTGAACCCTGCCCATGTTTTACTAATTTTACAGCCATTAATTAATGGCCATAAATACTTTCTTCAAGAGCCTATTGCGGACTAGGGTGACCAGGCCACCACCGTGTGTGTCGGTTGGTGCTCACAGACCACGCTGTAGACAAAAAATTCTCAAGGTAAGCGTACTGACAGGATGTTATCAAGGGAACTAGTTTACAACGTCTTTCATTACATTTATATATTTTTATGATAAAAATTATATTAAAATAAAAAACCAATTAATGACATAAAATTGTTATGTCTTGAGAGACATTAAAACAAATATATATATATAAACTATATATGGTCAAACAAAGTGATCGAAAGATCATGAGATTAAAAACAAAGAGGCGAAAACCTCTTTTTTATATAAAAAATTTTATTTTAAAACATTAAATTTATATAAGTTGTCAAACACCCTTTTAAGAAATTTTATTATAAAAACATAAAATTATAATAAAATTTTAAATTATTGTGCAATTAAACACTCTGTTAGTCTCGTTTGTTTTGATTTACTTGGTGTCTAATTTGGTTAGAGAGGTTAGAGGTTTCGGACCTTGGGCATACAATGTTTGAACTAACCTCGACCGTCACTATTAAAAAATGACTTAATTTTAATTAGTTTACCGTAACCTTTTATCTCCACGGGATAAAAACTAGAGATAAATTTAATATTTTAAATATTTTATTAAGTCAAATCAAACTCGTATCTCCACGTAAAACTTCACCTAAACCCTAGAAGAGCTGAGAGAGGAAGGCTCTGAACATGAACTGCTATATAAAGGGGTTGAGCCTCTCGCCATTTTGATGCCAAGTATCTGGTCGCCGGCACCGAGATCCGGCGGTGTAAACATGGAGACCCGCCGGAGGGCCTTGCACTGGCCTGCCTTCGCCCTCCCCGCCGTGGCCTTCTACTTGCTGGCCACCACGGCGGCCGCCATCAGATACCCCCCGCTGCTCCCACCTCTGTTCCCGCACCCGCCATACAGACACCCGGTGCCCAGGCCGCGTCCGCCGCCGTCACACCACCGGCCACCGCACTCCGGCCCCAAAAACCCTCCGCCCGCCCCGCTGCCTCCGCCTTACCACAAGCCGCCGATTCCATCGCCGTCTCCTCCGCCTCCTCTGTCGCCCCCACCTTCTTACCACAAGCCTCCGACTCCATCGCCCCCACCTTCTTACCACAAGCCTCCGACTCCATCGCCGTCTCCTCCCCCTCTGTCGCCCACACCTTCTTACCACAAGCCGCCGCCGCCGCACCCGCCTCCGCCCTCTCCGCCACCGCCGTCACATCCTCCGCCATCACCGCCACCGCCACATTACAGCCCACCACCGCCACCTCCACCTTCGCCCCCTCCGCCATCGCCGCCACCGCCACACTACAGCCCACCACCGCCACCTCCACCTTCACCCCCTCCGCCATCGCCACCACCGCCACATTACAGCCCACCGCCGCCTCCTCCGTACCGTCACCATCCTCCATACGGTTACAAGGCTCCACACCCGCCGCCACCCCATTACAGCCCACCACCTCCTCTTCCATACCACCACCGTCCTCCGCCCGGTTACAAGGTTCCACACCCACCGCCGCCATCGCATGGCTACAAGCCCCCGACCAGTATCTAAAATGCCTTCCATACGTCAAAATGGTATGTGTCCACTTGCTTCGTGCATGGGGTTTTTCTCAAACTAGTACTTTTTTATTTTTACGTGATTTAAATTTTTTATTAAAAATAAAATTTTTTAATATCATCTATCATTAATTAGAGTCATAAGATAACAAAGTGGATATAATAGATATCTATTTTTAAAATAAAAAATAAAGTTAGAGTATATTACTCAAATTTTTGTATTAAAATCGGATTGAAAAGTCTGAATTTTATATTTTTATCTTAAATCAGATTTATGCACTCAGACCTTCACAATATAAGTGAGTTTCTCAAAAAATGACTTCTAAAAAAATAGTATATAATAAAAGTTGGATATGAAAAATTCATCTTTTTGTTCAAGCCAAAGTAGTTAAAAATTTTGACTTTGACTAAAGTCGGAGTTTTTGACCACAATTTTAATCAAACGGCACTAATTTTGTGAAATAAAAAAATAAGATGGCATTTCTAAAAATAAAAAAGCAGTGTTAATTTTTTTTAAAAAAATCTTAGTGTATGTTGTCTCTGTTCTTCTCATGCAGACGTAATTAAGTTGCGACGTACGTACATGCATGCTCCTTCATTAACACCTGTGCTGCACTATCAAACAGGAAGGCACGGAGAGATCGTCGTAGATGCTTGCAACTTTGCAGGAAGTTCTGGCAAGATAGCTCAAGCGGTGTGATGCATGACAACGTATGTAGTTGAAGTCTTTGAATAAATTGGGGGCGAAGAAATTAGAGGGCTGATCAGAGAGGATTAGCGAAGTGTCCCTAGACATCTATCAGATGTACTGTTGGAGTCTGATTATAATAAAGTCTGTTCTTCGGTGTGTGCTTCCTAGCATATATATATATAGAGAGAGAGAGAGACAGGGCATGCGTTTGTAATGGTTGAATTGTATAATAATATTATATAGATGCATGGGCGAATAAACCTGAAGGAATGCTTTTGAATTGCAGGAGTAATATGCAATTAACATAAATATTTTACGGCCCATTTGGTAACAAACACATTGGTTGCTGTTAGTTTCGGAATTGACATTGATATATATATATAAATCATCAAAACCTACCCATCTAATAATGTCCTTTTCTATAAAAGCTAATAGAATGATGAAGATAATTGACGGACTGATGTGACCTAGGTTGCAAGTTATTTCGTTTACTCTACGCGTGCAACTACTAAAATTGGATTGGACTTTTTTACGGCCCTCTAAATTAATGATTAAGGTGCAAGATGAATTAAATGGATGACCCATCTAGAAAAATTAAATAAAATGGCATCAACCTTTTTCTTCTCTAACTTTGAAAGTCATCAAGTGAACCATAAAGATTAATCTCAAAGCCCCCGTTTGATACAAGGATAAAATTGACGGGGATAAGACCAAGTCACTCCTTGTGTCTATCTTTATCTCCATTGTGTTTGATTTGGGTTAAGATATGTACAAAGGATAATCTTGTCTAGGGGTGCAAACAAGCCTAGCCGAGTTGAATAGTATGGTGTTCAAGCTCGGCTCATTTATTTTACACGAGTTCGAGTTCGAGCTCGAGTTTTAACGAGTATGTTGAACTCTTTTTTAAGTTTGGTTCGTTTATTAATTGAGCCAAGTCGAGCTCGAACTCGAGTAGTAGCTAGACTAAATTCAATTCGCATTCAAGCTTAAGTTATAAACTCGTCTATCAAACTTAAAATCAATGAAAAGTCATTTGTGAAACTCTAGATTTAGCTCATTTATGAAACTCAATCTAAGCTTAAACTAAAATTTTAAATTATCTAATATATTTAAGTGACAATATATAATTATTAATACTCATAATTTAATTTTTAAAATTAAATATATAATATAATATTTAATCTAGCTACTCGGGAGTTTATCAAGCCGAGCAGGAGACTGTTCAAGCTTGGCTCGTGTAATGAGTCGGACTTTATTTTTTGCTCAAGCTTATTCATTTAACATAATAAACGAGCCGAGTCGAAGTTTTATCGAGCCGAGCTTCGAGCTACTTGTCGAGCGTATTGGTTCGTTTAACCCCTAATCTTGTCCAATATTTGGTATGATATATAATTATTAATTTTAGAATTAATACTGATATATATAAATTACTTGATTATTGATATAAATTTAAAATTTATATCATAAATAATATAAATGATAATGTAAAATATTTCATGTACTAGATGGGATGATTATTCCTCGAAAAAACTTAAGGATAAAATATCCCATGTACTAGATGGGATGACTTATCTCTCACTTTATCCTCATTTTTTAGAATAAATTGAATTGAGTTAATCTAAATTAAGTCTCATTTTATTTGCAAAACAAATAGGAATTGAGAATAAATAATGATTATCCCAGTACCAAACTTAGCCAAAGAGTCTAGTTAGCCCAAGTCTAACTCAAGCCCTGATCATTCATTTTTGTTCAAACTAGAATTCAAGCTCCATTGTTGATGAGTAGACTCCTAAGACAACATTCCTAGCTCGATTCATTGAGTTATATATTGATCTGATCGAGCTGAGTTCATGTTGATTAGAAGTTATCCCCTTATTTATGAAATTCCAGCTCCAACTCAATTTAAAACACTCAAAGTCTGTTCATTTAAATTGGGCTTAAGCTTGACTCTAGTACATTCAATCATTTTAATAGACATTACATGACTTGTTTAGTGTTTTCGGTTTAATTCTTTTAAATAAATATACAAATTTATATCTAAACAGTAGTTGATCTCTCTCAATTACCTAATAAAGAACTTAATTGAGTACCTAAATGAGCTGCCCACAAGCTTTAACAACTTGAGTAGAGATTTGCTCAAGATCAATTCCTCGGCAAGGTGAACTTTATATTATATGTATACTCATTTAACATAATAAGTAAGAGTGTAAGACAAGTCGTGCATTTATCGACTTGAGTCTAGAAACGTCACTTATTGGCGACGTCTATGTGCCGTCGCTAACAAAAATCAAAAGTTGTCATAAACCCATCGCAAGAAAACTCGTCACCTTTCAAGATTCGTGACGGCTTAAAACAAGCCATTACTAATAACCTTATCGGTGATAGCTAACATTCCATAACAAATTATTAACTACGGCTTAAGACTATTGCCAGTGTAATTCTCTCGGAACTTAAAACTCCGAAAAGATTTTGGGTGCTAGGAGTTGTTGCCATTGCAATTCCTCCAACACTTGAAATTCTTTCCGAGTGTTGTGTGAACTGCACTGGTGGCAGCCTTAAGCTATTGTTGATGCTTGATTGCAATGACTGCGGTCATCGCACGTAAATTAGTGGCGATGGCTGATGTTTAATTTTGAAAAATAATTTGAAAGTTGAAAATTAAATCCATGTGTGCGTGGATTTTACAACACGGGTTGTCATATATAGCCATATATATTCACATACAATGTATATTTAAATTGACATTCAATCAATGCAACTCTTACAATCATAGAACAAATTTGTTTCCATGTACATACAATACATATATACCCATCCATTCAATCACATACATTTGCACAAAGAACATGTTCTCATACATGCACCACACATGTTATCATATACCTGCCCTCGGCACTTCTTCTAAGCCTGAAGTATCCAACCCCACGGTGCCTCTACGTGCATGGGCTCCGCAAGCTCTCATCTCTCTGCATCGTGTTCTCGCGTGAACCACGTGCATATTTACGCTTAAATATTTATTGCTTTAGCTTAATTATCTGCTAGGTTGATCCTTGCTTGATATAGGAATCGACGGCGCCCTTTTAAAACAGTTTTTTTGAGGTTATCAGGGACATCCAATTCAAAATATTAAGGTACGTAAATGAAATGGGAGGAGTCGACATATTAATTTTCCCGCATATATTATGAATTTGTTGCCAAATTCCGGATATTGACTCCTTCGTGTGAGCTTAAGCAGTCTTGAGTAAACTCGGAGGGTTTATAATAAGCACGCCACAGGAGAGATTGAAGAGGATTTGTACTTTAATGGATAACAATCAGCCGAGACGTCATTGCAAGCAATATGTATATGTATATAGATGGAAGACTAGCTTGTATGCCTTCGAAGGGACAGCATGGGGGAGCTTGCTATGACTCGGCAACTTCGTGGCTAAGAACAGTAGAACACAGTGTAAGCTTGAGCTACGACGGTGAGGACAAAACCTACCGCAGCCCATGAATGACAAGGGTTTTGTTTCCATTCTGACTGTATATACGATTGATTGACGACCTACTTATTCAAGGGGAATTTTATTTTGTATAAATTTATGATTGGCCTAGAGTAGTTTGGTACATCGTGATAACTGATTTTGAAACCACACAATGGTTAAATCAAAATCTATGAACGTAAAATGTATATGCATATTCTCGGATTTTTTATTTTCAGAGGTGAATAACTAACTAAGAATTTTATGTTCCACGAGAGAAATTAGAGATGAGATTAATACTTTAGACATTCTATTAAGTCGAATCAAATGCCATCAACTATATATGACCCCCCATTCTCTCTCTCTCTCTGTGTGTGTGTATATATATGTGTGTGTATATTTTCATTCAAAATTCAACCCCATCAAAACCAGTCTGGGATACCAAACCAAGTAACTCCTCTTATCGCTTCCAATGTATGGAACAATATTAGCAAGCACTTCTTTTCTATTCAGATTCAAAACTCCTCTAATTAATCAAGGTATTCGGTCCCTCTTTGATCTTGGAACATCTCTGGACGTAAAAGTCTGTTGGAAAGCATAGTTTAGCATATATAGGTCTTTAGGGCGAGTATTTTAATCATGTCTATCTGCAAAGGTACCACCCCTATCTACTTGTCCCAATGTTGGCTCTCCCCACTGAAAAATAGTTCTTAAACATAACAATTTGGTGCTAGCTAGATAACTTTCCATGGTTAAAAACTCTAGCTTTTGACACCATGATTAGACTAGTCATGGCCCCCTAAAAGGGTTTATATATTTCTCTTTCCTAACAATTTGAATAATAACATGTCATATTCTCATAACTACTTAGTGATTACCTCTCTAATGCTGAGATATTTATTATACGAAGCTCATTTTGTTGAGAGCCAAGTCAAACTCGAATTTAATGGGGTGTTTGGTTGCATGATAAATTAGATTCTTATTACAATTTCATGTTTTGATAAAGAAACTTATTTAAAAAGATGTTTGACAATCCTTACAATTTTATATTTTTAAAGAAATTTTCTTCTTGAACAAGAAAAGAGGGTGTCATATCTATTTTTAACTTGTGGTCCCCCCACAATGTTTAGTCATGTATGGTATTCACTATTTTTTTTGTTATCACATCCTACTAGACATGATAATTTTATGTCATTGATAATCTCATACTTTATTTTAATGTAAATTTTTATCATGAAAATGTATAAAAATTTATTGTGTAACCAATCACCTTAGAAACATAGACAAAAATGAGTAGGAAAAGTATGTTACCAGAATTGTGCCGGTTTGTATGCGCTTGATTTCAAGGTGTTTCATATTTGGCTCAGTTTGTTTTGACTTAATCGACGTGTAATCTATGAATTCATAGATGCTAAGATAATTTGGTAAAATATCTAAATATAATGATAACTTCTTGATAGATCACTTTTTATGTAGTTTATTATAATTTTTATTTTTGGAGGTGGTTAACTAAAATTTCCTGTCCTACCAAAAAAAGATAAGATATGAAAATTAAGTTTTTAGATATTTTATTAGGTCAAATCAAAGAAGGATCAATGCTTAATTAGATGATTGACAATTAATCATCTAGACTTTAATCAGTCTGTACACTCTACACTCTAGAAAATTAAGGAGATACACACTCCGCCTTATGTACGTCTAAAGTTGAAGTGGACAATTTGAGATAGTTTATGGGTGCTTCCAAACTCTAGGACTGGTTGATGACCTGGGTCCTCACTGCATATATTTACGTTGACGGTACTTGTCCCGGAGATCAAATTATATGAGTATATAATATTAAAATTTTTATTTTATATAACTACGTACATTCATATTGTTTTAGCATTTTTAGTAAAATTTTATTTATTAAATTCACAGGCTTGCTAGTTTTGAGTTGGAGGATTTTTGAATGTTTGATAAAATATCTGAGTTTATATCAGATTTAATCTCTTATATGTAGACCTGTCAATGTGTTATTATCGGGTCGGATCTTTCAAGATCCGAACCTGAATCCAATAAAACAGATCTGAATCCAATAACATACCTAATAAACTATTGGATTTCAGGTCCAGATTCATACCTGAATCCGAAAGTCATTTTGGGATTTGGATCAACCCGCTACTCTGATCGCTACAGCAACCTGCCGATTAAATCGCTACAGTAGTCGCAGGATCTGGGCGCTCGCTACGGGATCGTTAACAAAGTTCATGTCCGCTGTATTTACATCCGCCATTCACAATTAAAAATTAAAATAAAATAATTACATCCGCTGCACAGTACAGTGAACATTCATCATTAAAAATTACATAATAAAGAATTATGTCTGCCCCATCATTACACAGGGCATTCACCATCAAAAATTTTAAAGTAAAATAAATACATAATAAAGATAAAAATATGAAAGATCACGTTCTAATATCAAAATAAAAATAAAAAATTGTAAAATTCCAAGTAGACCTGTAAATGGGTCAGATTCGGGTCAGATCTGTGTAGGTCCGAATCTAAACCTGATAACAAAAATTCAAATCCAAAATAAGATCCGAATATGTCATCCTCACGAATTTGGATAAAAGCCTGATCCGAAATTGACTCGGATTCCCCGTTTTTCGTCCGGGTGCAAATAACGGAGCATAAGACGCCTCATTTCTCTCTTCTTCATGCTGTTGAGGGCTCTGAGGCTATTGGAGACGCACGACCTGCTCACCAAGGACGGCACCGGCTCCACCAGCCCCTACGTGGTGGTCGGCGCCAGCCCCTACGTGGTGGTCGACTTCGATGGCCAGCGCAAGCGCTCGCAGACGGTGCTCCGCGACCTTAACCCCTCTGGAATGAGGTCCTCAAGTTCGATGCCGCCCACTCCGGCGCCACCGCCAGCATAGAGCCTCTCGAGGTGGATGTTTTCCACGGCCGGCGGGCAGCACCGAGCTGGCGGAGCAACTTCTTGGGTAGGCTCCGGCTGGACTCCTCCCAGTTCATGAGGGAGGGTGAGGAGGCTCTTGTTCACTTTCTCCTTCGGAAGAAGAGCTTTTTCAGTTGGGTTCGCGGTGACCTTGGCCTCAAGGTCTACTACGCCGACGAACCCCTCCCTCTGTTGCCGCCGCCACCCCTCGAGGAACCCGGGGAGAAAGGAGAATCGGGGGCCGACGCCGAAAGATGGCAGCACCGCCATCCCCGCAGCCAAAATCGATGCCGCCGACGGCGGCAAACGGGGTGGAGCAGTCGTTGTTTGATTTGGTGGAAAAGATGCAGTACCTTTTTCGTGCCAGTGGTGAGGGCGCGGTTGCTCCGCGACAGAGCAACCAATCCCGGCATCCGCATCGTCGTCTCCGTCCTTGGCTCTACGCCGGGCACGCCGTCATGTGCACCGAACCGTCGGCGTCGCGAGCTCGCCGACGCAAGGAAGCCCCGGAGGCGAAGGCCTTGAGGAAGAAGGAGAATGAGAAGGGGAAGAAGGCTGCGATGGCGGACACGAGCCCCGACCACTTGCCACCGTCACCACTACTGCTGTCGCCGCTGGAGTAGGTTGCAGGAGCTGTCCCGCACATTGTTGATTTGATGGCGGAGACGTTGAAAATTTTGTCTACGGCTGCCGGGTTATCCATCAGGGTTAAATATCGAACCCGACAAATGAAAATCGGGTTTCCTTCGAATCGGGTACATTCGAATCTAGATTTAGACATGTTTCAGCGTCACTGACTGAGTATCCAAACCCTGCTTTTATTTCGAATTTAGGTTGAACGGATGGATAATTCGAATCCATTTACAGCCCTAATTCCAAGCATGAAGCTCCGAAACATTGTAACTCCACCAATTGTATTTGTGATGCTGGGACTCCAGTAACTCCACCATGGAACTCCACCATTAGAGCTTCTAGACCAAAGCTTAAGCACTATTTAACAACTTAGGGATGTATTAATTATAGATTTATTAACTTGAATATATACTTCATAGAAAGTTAGAGAAAAAACATGAATGATGCAGAAAGAAAACATAAGAGAAAAGATTCGTCCAAGGATCTTACTCATGAATGACCAGATGAGACAAACAACATTCTGTGCAAGGTTCAAAAATGACAAATGCTCAAAGCACTTTCCATCTGGTCCAAAACGCTTGGTAGAATTGAGAAAAAGTATGGTACATTTCTTTCAGTACATTCCCCAAGAAGTTACAAATTTACACCATTCTAAAAGCATATTTCTAGAATCTAGAATGTACAGCCATAAGATGAATTTTTGTATTAGCCTCTCAGTGACCAATTCAACATGAAAAAATATGAATTTTAGAGAGAGAGAGAGAGAGAGATGAGATCTTGTTTTTGTCTCAAATTGATGAGAAAGAGATGAGCGCTTGCCTCCATCTCAAACAAATGAAAGAATGAGAGAAGCATCTAGCATGCTTTGAGGATTGAAACAGATCCTTGCCGGTCAATCATTTTTTCCTAGTATTGCTATTAACCATCTAACTAAACTGAAGAAAAAGCTTTTGAATGATCTACATTAAACTTGACATTGAAATGATACCCACAGGATCTAATTGAATAGAACAACCCCAGAACTTGGTCCTCAGATTGCTATCACCCCAGAATTTCCAACCACGCCCTTCACAGTGACATGCAATGATAGTAGGGTGGTGGCTGACCTGTAGAGATGAAAAAGTTAGAATCTATGTGTTCTGAAATATATCTCTATGATTTCGATTTTTCTAGATGCCCAAAGTGCACATTTTTGTAATTTATTGTTTCAGAAGTGGAGTAAAACAACTATCAACACAATCTCACTTCTTTCAAGTTTTATTTTTGAATGATTTTGGTCCAGATTTATATATTTCAGTCCTCCTAAATCCAGTTGCTTTTCCCTTGCATCTTCAAGTTAATCTAAATGTCTCTGTCTAGTCCATTACTGTCCTCTTCCTTGCCCCCCTCCCTCGAGTGAGATTTTTCCCTTTGGAATGTGCCCACTCTGTTCTTGTGTTAGTTGCTTGCTCTTTCTGCTGCTGAAAAAAACTACGTACTGAACAAGACTACTTCACACTTTGAATTAATCCTCCAGTTAGCTAGCTAGGGGATGCGCGTAAAAACTCTGGTTTGAATTTAAATTACTAGTTTTGAGAACCAAAAAAAAAAGATGATACCACAGATGATACCGGTATACACAAGTAAATAAAGTAACATAAACTCTGGTTTGAATTTAAATTACTAGTTTTGAAGACAATCCTCCGTATACTTGCGCCAATTAACATGAAGCTCAAGAACATCCCCAGAACACCCAACGCCATGTTGACGCTCCAAATAGAGCCGAACCTCTTCGGCTTCTTCATCACGACCCAGATGAAACAGGGGTTTGCCAGAGTCACCAGGAGCGCAATTGCCCCGAGCAACACTGCCGTCTCTCCTCCCACCCTTCACCTCCAGACTCCCTCGGGCACCCATGCGGTCAAAAACATCAACTAAGCCGACCCCCACCTCATGGTCTCTGACCCCTTTCTTCGTAAGCTCCGAACACAAAGCACTGTGATTGCTAATTGACCGGCATTGCTGGCCAAGAATGCATCTTGCAGGACTGAGCAAGAATGAGGAGAGGGAATTAAGAGTTGATACTTGATAGAGGATCTCGAGCGTCTCTGTCACCCATGGGTCACCAGAGCGTGATACCACCAGGCCGTCGAAGCACCGAGTGATGACGATGAGAAGCCAACTGGAGGTCGCGGCCCTCGCGGGAATGTGAAACCACCAGGCCGATGGGAGGCCGACTGGAGCCCTAGCTAGGGCACGCCGCTGTGGGCTGCGGGATACCACCAGATGGCAAGCGGGCGACATCGGGTTCTCGATCTTGCTATCGGGTTACCATATCAAACCCGATACGTTAAAATCGGGCATATTTAAAATCGGACATATTTAAACCTGATGTCAAAGATTTATCAGGAGCATCAATCGAACGCCGATAGGTTACTTTCCCATTCGGATTCAGGTTGAATTACGGGTTACCCGTATCCATTTACAGGTCTACTTATATGTATTAAAATGATCTGAGCCCGAGAGAGAGAGAGAGAGAGAGAGAGAGAGATTGATCTGGCCTAACCTTCCTTGCTGGTAAATGTATCACAATACGAACACTTTTATGCACGGGTCTACACCTACGGTCTTAGTCTGTAAATCGGTGATCATCTTGACGTTGACCCACTAATATATTATAAAAGGACTGATTGATAAATTCTTGCATTCTTGTATAATTGCAAATGGAACATGGTAGTTCGATATTTTGATTTGATCTTGAAATTTTTATTATATTTGGACCAAATTTTTATATCTTATAAATTATCAAAATCGAATATTCTTTTACTTGTTAGAATCGAAATTAAGAGCAGTCAATTCTATATCTGTATAATCGATTTTGGTAAAAACTAAATATTTAATAAAAAATTAATATTATAATAAAAAATGTATAAACTATTAAATTTATTAATAAAAAATTTAGAAAAAAAGTAAAAATTTAGATATATTACATAAAGATAATAATATAAAATTTACTTTTTAAGTTTTAATAAAAATAATAAATGTTAAATAACATGAAAATTATTAGATTATATATTCTGATAATAGAATCAAGATTGGAATACCGTGAATCCGATTTAACCAGAATCAAAATCAAATAATGCTTAGGTCAAATCTAACATATTCGTAGCCCTACCTCTTCGTTCCTATGCGAAAATTTGGTATGGGTGTTGAACCCTATTGTCGAGTTTGTCTTTATGTCAACATTGTCAAATATTTCTACTTTTCTTATATAAACTTCTCTGTACACTTTATCTCTCAGCACTCTTTATATTATCTTTCTTCTATATATGTTTTCTCTGTATATTTGCCATGTACTTTCTCTCTCTACTATCTCGATATTTCTCTCTCTACATCTTTTAAGTTTCTTTCTTCACTCTATCTCTACTAACTCTTTACACTTTCACTCAGCATATTTTGTATCTTTCTTATATGCTTTTCTCTCCCTACTCTCTCTTAACATTTTCTCTTTCTACTCTCTCCCAACATTCCCTCTATTGTTTCTCTTCTTTGTGCACTCTACTATCTCTCAATATTTCTTCCTTAAGAGTTTCTATCTCTAGTCTCTCTCAACACTTACTCTTTCTACTCTTTCTACTCTCTCTCTTCTCTTTACACTCTCTTTATTATCTCTCACTATTTTCTCTCGCTACGTTCTATGCACTTTCTTTTTTCTCTTTATAATTTCTCTATCTACTCTCTATTTATACTTTTCTTTCTACTATCTTGACACTTTATCTCTTGTATATTTTTTCTCTCTAGTTTATCTATACTTTCTCTCTCTATTATCTCTCTACCGTTTCACTCTCTTCAAATTTCTATGTTGCTCATATACCTTCCCTCTACTATCTAAGTATGTTCTCTCTCTACACTTCTTCTCTCTACTATTTCAATATTCTCTTTCTTGAATCTCTCTATATTTTTTCTCTCTACTCTCTTTGTATCTTTTTTTTTGAACAAGGGCATAATCCATTAACAAAAAAATAGTCATCCAGGCATGTCTTTACAGATTTGGTCTCTAAGAGAGACCGGCCATTCAGGGAAAGGAACAAAAACAGAAGAAACCAGCGCCCATTTAGCCAAAAGATGGGCTGCTTGATTTGCAGTTCTAGGTACAAAAGAAACCCTGATCTTAGAAGACTTGAGGATCTGTTGGCAAGAAGAAACAAAAGCGTGAGGTTGCCATAACATAGGAGAAGAGTTGTTGATTGCATCCACAACTAACTTAGCATCACTTTCAATGGTGCAGACATAATGACTATCGGAGGCCCAAAGACAAGCTTCAAGGATGGCCTCAGCCTCCAATATTTGAGGGTTGGTAAAAACTGAGGAATGACCCTTCCAGAAGAGTGGACAACCGGCAGAATCCCTGGCTAACATACCGATGGCCCCGGAGGAGCCATTAACAGCACAGTCCACATTAATCTTCACACAATTCAGTTCTGGGGGAGACCAGCAGATCTTGGGAGCCTGAGTGAGGGGACCCATAAGGCTCAAAAAGAAATCCATGTCTCTAGTAGCTCTCTTCAAAACAAGGATAGGAGGATCCAACCTGTTGTTGAAGCAATAGTTGCACCTGGACCTCCAAATGTGCCAGAAGAGGGATATGCCCAAAACCCCCAACCGAAAAAGGCTAGAATTCTTCTGTGAAACCCACTCCAGGCAGCAGTCTATAAGTGGGAAAGCACCCCTGCCCCGCCAATCCTCAATATTTCCCCAATCTGAACCAAACCAAATAGCCCTGCTCCTAGGGCAGTGTAGAAAGAGATGGTCCACTGACTCAGGCTCAGTTGAACAAATGCAGCAACTCTTGTCAATGAAAGGGCATCTCCTAGCAATTCTTTCATTAGTGGGCAAAGAGGAAGAGGAGATCTTCCAAATGAACATGATAACTTTCTGTGGGAATATTTTTGCAACCCGGGGGTGCCAAAGTCTCTTCCAAAAGCTGAGGTCAGACGGCCCCGGAGTGTCAACTCTGTCCTTCAAAAAGCGGTAAGCTGATTTGACCGAAATGATACCATCTGGGGTGAAAGGCCAAACTAGGTTGTCAGCTTGCAGGTTTGGGTTGATTGGGGTAGCAAGAATCCTGTTGACAGAATCAATATTGAAGACATCAACCAGAGCATTTCTGTCCCATTCTCCCTCAGTGATGAGCTGATTTACCCAAACCGGATGCTGGATTGAAGTCTGATTACAAGTAGGAGGCCCCCTTCTATCAATTATCCACTGATGGTTCCTAATATTAATTTTAGTGCCGTCCTTAACTCTCCATAGGCAAGCTTGTTGAAGATCCAGGCGAGCTCTAATAATGCTTTTCCACACGTCGGAGTGATTAGCTCTCCACTTAGCTTCCCAGAAATCTGCTCGCCTTAAGTATTTGTGGTGCAAAACTCTAACCCACAGCTTCTGAGTGTCATGTAGAAAAGCCCAAGCTAAAGACATGAGAAGTGCTTGGTTCATGGTCCTAACATCTCTTACCCCCAGACCCCCATTAAGTTTAGACTGTTTTATAGAGTTCCAGCTCTTGAAGTGGATCTTCCTCTTCCCTTCACCCCCATGCCCCCACCAGAAATTATTTTGAAAGGAATCCAGCTTGTTAAGGACATCAGCCGGCAGTCTTTTGAGGGACATGAAGTGGATGGGAAGCTGGGACAAAGTAGACTTGACCAAGGTAGTTCTCCCAGCTGAGGATAAGAGGTTACACTTCCAACCTGCTAACTTCTGTTGGTACCCCTCAAGTAGCTTGGTATAGTGATTAATTCTAGAATCCGAGAGAGCCACCGGAATGCCCAAATACAAATCGTTTGGAGAAGCCAAATGAAATCCAAAAATTTGACATAGCCGGTCCTGCACCAAGGGGGAGAAATTTCCCTTCACTCTCTTTGTATCTCTCTCTACTTTCTATAAATTTCTCTCTCAACTCATTATTTATACTTTCTCTCTCTACTATCTAAACACTTTCTCTCCCTACACTTTTTCTATTACTGTACACTTGCACTCTCTAGTTAGCTATACTCTCTTTTTGATATTTCTCTACACTTTCACTCTTTATATCTCTTCCTTGTACATTTTCTCTCTCTATTATCCTAATATTTTTCGCTATACATTTTCTCTCTTTTCCTTATATTTTATCTATTTACTCGATTGCATTATCTTTCTATATTTTCACTCTACATGTTTTCCTTCCCTGTACATTTTTCTCTTTCTCTATTCTGTCTATACTCTCTCTCTACTTTTTATACATTTCTCTCTACTTTATATTTATACTTTTTCTCTCTACCGTTTCAACATTTTCTTTCTCTACACTTTCTTCTTAAAATTTAAATTCTCTCTCTCTATTCTATCTGCACTTTCTCTCCCTACATTTTTACTCTACATATTTTCTCTCTTCTTTCTATATTTCTCTCTCCCTCTACTCTGCATCTATATTATTTTTTCTCTTCATTTTTTACACTTTTTCTTTCTACACTCTTTTATTTTTTGATTTTTTTGTAAATATTAAATATATTAAATATATATATATATATATATATAATGGTGCCCATGAGTTTGACTTGTGCTGCCCCTGCCCTCTCAAGGGCGGATGATCAGACGAGCTTACAGAATCCTACGAACAGAGAGCTCCAATACACTCAAACCAGTAATCTCGAAGTGAAATCCAGAGAAATTCAGATCCACTCATTTATTATATATTATGGTAAACTAATAAATTTGGTCAAAAAAATAAAGTTCGATGCGTTCACTCTTCTTGCTCGACTTGGTAAACCTGCAACTCAATTGATTAAATACTCTGTTAAATATTTACTTAAAAATAAATGATGAAGTCAAAGCAAAATTTAATTTGATTTTAAATCCAGATCACGCTTCTTAAATCGGCTATAATTAGAGCTTGGCGGATAAATTTCGATGAGTTTTGAGTTTTACAAACAAAGTTCACAACAAACTGAAACTCTGATCCGCTATTCTCCAGTTCGAAGTCAAAGTCGAGTCTATGAAATTAACAGAAGACTCAAATTTGAGTAAAACCTGATCATAATAATAGGAAGAACTTGAGTTAGAATATGAACCCCGCCTGCCATAAGCGAGCTCGAACCAAGAAAGACGAGGTAAGGGTCAGGATTGGACCGGTCAGATCTAAGGGTCCGTCCGACAACTTGATTGAAGTACTTCTCTCAAAAGTACATTCTTCTTGAAGTCACTTCAATCGGAAGGTCTTTTCATTTGCAGCAGTGAAAATTGTTTGGTTATATTTTTGTATCAAACAACAGAAGTACTTCTATATTTAAAAAATATTTGTACGAATAAAATCAGTATGCAAGCAACGAACCAGTAGAATCAATATTTTTGAAACTTTTTCACAACATTGATGTAATTTTTATTTTTTGGTCACCAAATTATTTAAATAAATAAAATTTAACCTTTTAAAATTTACTTGTATCTCGTTTTGAAAGAGTGGGACGTTTATACCACAGAGTAATCAAATTTGGTGATAAAAATAATATGTTTTCAATTTTTATTCTCATATTCCAGTTTCAATTATATGTTATTTAATTCATTCTGTTTTTATTCGTACAACAATTTGAAATGTATACTATATGTTAATTTTATCACTTTTATGCCACATATTTATATTTTATTTCTTATGTTTTATTATTAATATTATTATTCCTCGGAGCCTCCTCATTTCATGTTTGTAATTTTTTTTTTGAAAGAACAAGTCATTACAACACCATAACGAACGTAGGAGATCTTGAGGTGTACGTGGGGAAAGAAAATTGCACGCATCCTCCTTATCGGGAGGAGTTTTGCAGTTACGAGAAGGAGATGATTTCTCCTTTTTCAATTCCGCCTCCCGGATGCAGCAGAAGTGGCGAACGTGATGTTGCCAAATACATCGTAAAATTGTAGAAGTAGTTATTAACGGAGAAGAAGACTAAAGGAATGACTTCTAACGGTTTCCAAACGGACCCTAAAATTGAGTCGAGTCGATTAAGGTCCCGGTTTAAATTAAGTCGAAGTTGAGAAAAAAATTTATTTTAAATTATGAATCAAGTTGATACCGAGTCAGGTCGGCCAGATCGCCGAAATGACCGACCCCACGAAGCATGGTTCGAACAGCGAGACTGATTGGTCTCGTCGCGTCGTAGATAGCTGGAAGAGATGAGACAGCGCATGTCACCTCCACGTCCAAGTGGGCGCTTACGTATCGACGAAGGCGCAGGCTCATCTTCCATGCAGGACGAAGACTGCAGATCAGGAAGACGCGGAATTCCTTGTCCCGAAATGACCGACCCCCCCCTCCCTGCGGAAAGAGGGAGGAATGGAACCCTCCCCCGCTGCGTCCCGACGCGGAACCAGCGGGGAGATCAGGAGCGGGCACGGCGGCCGGAAGAAGACGATGGCGGGGAACCGATCGAACAGGCAACAACAGGGGTACCTCACACCACCTACCTACCTACCAGTGGCGGGCGGCCGTGGTCGTCTCTGCGCGCGCCCGACGAACGCGACGAGCATATCTCTTCACGCGGCCGCCCGCCCGGCCGCATGGGGACAGGAAGGCGGACAGCTACGGATCACGGTGGCCGAGTCGTCCCGTGTGGCCTCCCGCCGCCGCATGGGACCAAAGCTTCCAGCCAGGGGCCGGAGGATTCCGTCCGTTCGACTCGGGGGTTGTGCAGACCGCCGCCGACGAAAGGGGTGCGAACGAGCTGAAACCTAGTCTAATAATATAATAATATAATAATATTCTAAGTGTCACTGATTTATTTTACACGAATTTAGATCTGAACTCGAGTTTTAACGGACATCTTGAATTGCTATTCAAATTTGGTTTGCTCGTCGATCAAGTCGAGCACGACCGAGCTCGAACTCGAATAATAACTTGAGTTCGAACCACATTTAAACTTAAAATTGATATAAGTTTATTTATAAAAATTAAAGAAATTATTTTTAAAATTTTAAATTTATCGAACTCGATCTAAATCTAAACTCAAAATTTAAATTATTTAATATATTTAAATAACGATATATAACTATTACTATTCATAACTTAATTTTATAAAAATAAGTATTAGATAAAATATTCAATCGAGTCACTCACGAATCTATCGAGTCAAATCAGAGTACGTTCGAATCTGACTCGTTTAATAAATTGAGCTTTGGTTTTTGATCAAATTTATTCATGTAATATAGTAAACGAATCGAAATCAAATTTCGAAATGTTTGACAAAATGCATTGGTTCATCCGTGCCAACCCCGCGGAGAACGCGGACGAAACCCTTGTTTTCCCTTCTGATTAATTAGGACGGCGTACGTGTATTGGGTTTGATCCTTCATTAATGCATTAGTTGCAATGCATAGAAAGAATAGATCAAATTAATTAATGCGGTTTAATCTCGATTGAACAACGTATATAATCAATCAAGAAGATTGTATTAATTACTACCTCACATATATATATACGTACCCATGCATGTATATAAGAGAATTTCTCTGTCCATTGCTTCAATCTGTCATCATCGCCACACACGTTTACAACCTTAATTTGCAAGCAAATTATACCACACACACGATGACAGTACTGGAGGCTATATATAGACAGATTTTTTATTTAGTATATTTTCAAATAAAGTAACCAATAACAGTAGATTCATTAACGAAACTCTACGTACGTACGTACGAGATCTGGAAATGTGAAATAGTATATTAATTTAAGGCTATCTAATTTCTTACGATCTCTTGAGTACGTCTAGACTCCCGAGGTAATTAATAAGATGGCAAGTAGGCACGTCTGATCTGTGCGTATTCTTCTCGACGATACAACGAAACAAAGGACAATTTTAGTTTCTCAGTCAAATGCAGAGTTAAAACAAGCGAAGGCAAGGATACAAAATAAAATAGGACTTGTTTTTTTTTTTTTTTTAAAGGGCAAACACAAAAGGTAATCGCGAAGGTGTCCGAGAGAAAAAACGTCGGTTCAATGCAGAAGCCCAAGAAACCGAACAAGCGGTAAACGGCCCATGAACAAGCCACGCGGTTATGGGCACAGTGGCTGCACTTTTCGGCCCAGTAACGATAAGCTGATATCCCTGGCTCGCTCTGTCTGCTAAAAAAAACTATCTCCAATTTTATATATCTTAATTAAGGGTGTGCACGGTTTAGTTTGGTTTAGTTCAAATCGTTTTTTTTTCAAGTCTAACCGAACCGAATCAACCTCTCAAACTGAATCGAACCAAACCGATTTCAATTTGGTTTGATTCCATTTAAATTGAAAATAGATAAAAATATTCAAATTAATTAATTTTTTATGTATATTGATTTTTAAGTTAAAATAATCAGAATAAATATTATTTTATCATAAAAATACATAAATGTCATTTTTATTATTAATACAATTTTTTATTAATAATTTGGTTTGGTTTAAATCGGTTTGGAGAACTCAAACCGAATCAAAACTTCAAACCGAACCGAATGTTACTTCAGTTTGATTTTTTGATTTGAACCGTTTAGTTTGGTCATATCCTAGGCCATATCCTTAATATCTTCCGTGATGGCTAAGTGAAGTGACTAGTCCAACAACTATACCATGTAGTAGACTCCCCAGGAGGTCATATTCTGACTACTCTTACACTTAACTTCAGAATTCTTTTTAACACTACTTTCAACAACTACTTGATCAAATTGTTGATAATCCAATGATTTAATATCTCTTGATATATTTTCAAATTAGAATGTTACAATCTACTCCTTAAAGACTTAACATCAAGACCACACACAAACACACATCATGTACCCAAATAGGTCACAACAGACCTTTTGGTTAGGTCATAGTAATGGTATGTAATGACTAAATCAAGAACCATGCTAATTGATAACCTTCCAAGGATATCACCTGTCTTAAGACTACTTTCAATAAAGTATGTTTAACTTCATAAATCTTTTCAACTCAATCTTTGAAACATAGTTAACCAACATTAATGTTAGTCCATTACTTTAATCTCTTAATATAATCTCAAATTGAAGTGTTACAAACTATTTCCTCAAGACTTGATGCCCTCATCATTACCACATATAACACACATCACGTACTCAGGCACATCACAATGGATCTTCCAGCTGTGTCCAAGCTCTAATATCATATGTAAAAACTAAATTAGCTGATTACTTGACAACTATGCTAATTTGTAACCTTCTTAAGAGTTCATCCTGTTGGGTTTACCCGATATTTAATTAAGTGATCCACTTGTTAATGGGCTTGACTTAGCACGCTATTAGGTCTATAAGATGGAACATGGCTTATTGGGCCGTTTCTCCTGTTTGGCCCGGGATCCGACTATGGGCAGGATCCTAATCCTAGTCGAACTCGGACTGGTCCCTCCTCTCTATATAAGCACAGGCAGGGCTGTGACTCCCCATACGGTTGCACCATACAGGCTCAATAGAGAGAGGAAATCAGAGGGTCGTGCCAAGCGAGACAGCGATTCCTATCCGCATCTTCCTCGTTCTTGTCTTCCGCAAGCCGCAATGGAGTTTGGATCGTCGTCGTGCATTCCTAGAAACTCCAACATGTGGTATCGCAGCCCGTGTTTTGATCCACGGATGTCCGATTTGGGAATCGATTCGGTTCTTTTCGATTTCCTTCGTGTTCTTGTTCCCACCGAGATCTGGGTTGCTCGGTATCTGGTTGCCCTCACGGCCATCTGATGGGTGCGGGGGCACGGCGAAAGCGTCTGAGGAAAGGCCGAGTGCCCTGTTCATGGCGACACCGACGCTCTGGCGTTGCTCGCGTCTGCACTTGGCCTGGTCGTCAGCCCTCGTAGGGTTTGCACTGCGCTGGTCTCCGCGCCTCCTCCTCACCCCGGCACATGGCCTCGAAGGCTATCGCCTGTGCGCCGACTGTAGTTGGCCCGCTGCTGCTGGGCAGGGCAAGCGGTTTTGACCCCGGCCGGCGCTGCGCGTTGCGTGTGCTCGCCCGCGGCAAGGGGGTGGGCAGGGGGCGGTGCCCCGGACGGCGGCCGGGCTGCCGGCGCAAGCAGGCGCCGCCCGTCGCCATCTTCCCGCGGCATGTGCCCGCGGGAAGGTGTTTCGTACAATAAAAAAAAAAGGTGTTTTTCTCCCCTCGCAGAGGGGCCGCCGCCGGTGCTTTCTCCCCGCCGGCCCGGCGCCGCCATCCCGCGAGGGGGGCGCCGCCGCCTTGCTCCGCCGCCTCGTCCGTCGTTAAGGCTAGGGTTTCTCCGGAGAGGAGAAACCGATTGGGCAGGGGACCTAATTACATGTTTGCCATCGTGATCCATTAAGCAATAGTAACCGTATCTTATTTAGATTTGTATATTTAGTTAAAGCCATTTGGATTCGGAACTGTTTTATGGTCTTTGGATCCAATTTCGGTTTGAGTTTGGATCTTTAAGGTATTTGATCCAAATTCTCTTTGGTGTTAGAATCTGATTTGGATTCCGATTTTGAAGTTGAAATAAATTTGGATTTTGGTTGAATGGATCTTCGATACGATAAGGAATCATTTCGAATCTATTTTTATATTAGAATCCATTTTGGTATTCTTTAAGGTATTTGGATTTAATTCGGATTTAGATTCTTTAAGGTAAAATCTGATTTGGATTTAAATTAAGTGGATTTCAATCCTTTAAAGTATTAGATCCGAATCCTATTTCGAGTTTAGATCTCGATTTGATATCCATTAAGATATCCGGTTGAAATATCTTTGCTATTTCTAAATCATCAAGGTTAATTGTTTTGTATTAAAGTAAATGTCATTGTTCTTTGATTTGGTTAAAGGATTATCCAAGATCCATTTAGTTCATAGGATATCGGGCCCATTAAGCATCCCGTAGGGCCGAAATCCATTAAGCAAAACCATGTTAAAGGATACAGGGACATGCATGCAAAATGCTGGGATTCAGAATTAATTCTGGTGGATATTTCTACAAGTAGAACCGGATATATATGCAAATGTGATTGCTAGAATTTCGTATTAAGTTATTTTCAAGGAATTTTAGCATGAAGTTGGACATTAATTATTGCAATTTTGGTTAGAAATCTTAAGCATTCAATCATGACCTCTTAAAGTTTTTATTTGTGCATGAATATTTCTTATTGCAATAATATCATGAAAATGTCCTTAGCTCACATAAAGTCATTATTTGATGTTGTTATATAGTTTAGTGGTGAATTTTTGCATTCTAAGTGGTTGGGTAGATCACCAAAGTGGCACCAATCATGAGGGATAATAAAATTTACTTCTCTTTAGTTTAAATAGCATCAAGTGAGCATGCTTTAATATTATTCTTATTCGGAGGGAGGGAGATTTAATATTCAAGTGTGTGAGTAGATCACCAAAGTGGCCTTATACATGGAAAATATTGAATAATCCTTATAAAGAAAATAAGAATAGTATTAAATTTGTACTTTTAATTTAGAGATAAAGTTCAACTCCCAAAGCGAGTGCTTTATTTTTAAGTTAAGAGTAGGATAGAATGATATTTATGTATACGGCGACTTTTGGGAATTCCGTACCCAAAGGTATAAATTCTCTCGACATCAAAGTATAATGTGGATGTTAGTCTATCAAGCTTTCGTCTATTTGGGGAGTTGGTCCATTGAAGATATCGCGATTGTCCTCCCCAAAGGAGAAATTACAATGATGCCCTTGATCGATTGTAATTTTTTTCTGCTATTAGAATTATTTTGAGCTTTTACCGTTGCCGTACATGATTAAGTTGCATTATCTCATGTGAGCATGTTTATTAATTGCGCTTGCTTCTCCACTCTTTACACCTTTTACTCGGTCCGTGCCTTATCTTAATGGAACAAACTTTGCCGAATGGAAACAAAGGGTACGTTTGCATTAGGCGGATTTCAGACTTAGCCTTATGTGAGGATCACTCGCTCCTATTACAGCTTGATAGTACTTTGACCGTAAGACTCATTTTGAGAAGTGGAGAGATCCAATCGTTTCGTGTCTCCTATTTCTTCAAAGTGGACACGTCACGTAACATAAAGGGATCAATCCCTACACAAACCAAGCAAAGTGGGTTTCTTCAAGCTATCGAGGATTAATTTGTCGCTCGACAAGGCTAAGGCAAGTACCTTGATGGCCAAACTCTCCTCGATGAAGTACACCTGGCAAAGGAGTGTTAGAGAGCATATCATGATGATGAGAAATATTTCAGCTCAACTCAATGCCATGGAGGTTACAATTTCTGATACTTTTCTATTTCACTTCATTCTTAACTCTCTGCCTATGGAATTTGAAGCTTTTAAAATTTCCTATAACACACATCAGGCTAAGGGTCCACAATGAGTTGATGACCATGTGTGTACAGGAGGAAGAGAGATTGAGAGGAGAAAGGAATAATGTGGTTAATATTACCTCTCATAATGGAAGTGGACATTCAGTGAAAGGAATTGGTGTTCAAATGAAGGGTAAGAAGAAGAAAAACAAAAATAGAAAAGAAAAGAATGATAAGTGCTTCTTCTGCCATAAGGTTGGACACATAAAGAAAGATTGTCAGAAATATAAAAGGTGGCTTGAGAAGAAAGGTGCGGTCTCTTATCATATATATTAATGAGTCTTATTTAGTTACTATTCCTTTAGATTCCTAGAGACTTGACTCAAGATTTGTTGTGTTTGTTGCCACTTTTGAGTAGGGATTCTTGTTCAAAAGGCCGATCCATAAGGGTGAGCAGCCGATTCTTTTGAGGAATAGGACATGCTTGCAAGTGAAGGCTAAAGGAATCGTTTTAGGCTATATTTAGTAGTGGATATGTTTCAAATTTAGATGACACTTTCTATGTACCATCATATAGTAGAATTATGGTGTTTTATCAAAACTTGATTGTAGAATGGTTCCATTTCGCTTTTGGAATTGTTTCCTTTAATTTAATTAAAGATTCAGTTGTTTTTGGTACTGGCAATCTTTCTGATGGTTTGTGGAATATGTGTATATCTTCTATGGTTTAACATGTTCACCACAGTCTACCTACTTCGCTTAATGGCACGAGCATGATAGCATAAATTATGAGTCATCCATGTTAGTGCCACAGAGATTAGTGTAATTATCTCTATTAAGAGGCTTCAAAGATTAGTTAGAGGAGTATTTTCTTCTCTTGACTTTAAAGACTTTGTGACATGTGTTGACCGCATTAAGGCAAAGTAGACACACACGCCTAATAAGGATGCCACTAGGAGCTGGGATCTAGATTAAGAGGTGTACATGGAGCAACCTCAAGTGTTTCATATTAGAGAGAACATATGGTATGCAAGTTAAGGAAATCCATTTACCGACTTAAGCGAGCCTCCCGACCGTGGTATCTCATGTTTAATGATATTTTTGTCATTCGAGTTTAAAGTGAACACTTTGTTGAAAGTGTTTATACCCGAAGGTCGTGGGAGTAAATTTTATCTTGCTTTTGTGTATGGATGGCATATGACTTTCATAAAGGTAATCTCTCAGTTTGCTTACATGAAATTAAGGTTTTACCGTTCGAGAATTTTGCTGAGATGAAAGATTTAGGTGTAGCCTAGTATATCTTGGGCTAGAGAACACCAGTTAGACTATTAGGCTTCTTAGGTCTTTCTCATAGATCTTACATCTTATAGGTTCTAAAAGGTTCCATTTGTCAGTTTGCAGACACCCGATGAGGTACCTATTGTTAAAGGTAAAAATGCAGTATGCTATGGTGTTCCATTTATGACCTTGAAGGTCTTAGATATCTTAAAGGCACAGTAGGTGTTATGCTCACATAAAGGAGGTCATATCAATTTGAGATACTTGCGTATAACGATACAGACTATGGTGGTTGCTTGATATCCGAAAGTTTACTTTTGGTTATCTTTTACGGTTACTTCCACTATGGCGGCTGTTTTCAATGCATGTCATGAGGCTAGTGCACGTGCTATTCGCTATGGAATTTGGTCGTTTTCCACCTTTTGTAGTCTTCGAGGCCTATAAAGATTTATAACGACTATTCCACTACGTTGTTCTTCTCTCGAGGACAATAAGCGTGTCTAAGGGTGGTAGAACCTTAGGCATAAAGTACTTTTGTCTTAAAGATTAAGTGAGGAATCAATTAAGTGTCTATTTGTTACCGAGATAGGTCTCATGGTGACAAACATCCACTCACTAAGGGACTACCGGCTAGCATTTTTTGTGGTCAGCGTGATTCGGATGGGTCTTGTCGCTTTTCGATATGTTGTGATTTAGCTCGACACTTACAAATGGTGTGATCGATTCTTCATTGTTGTTGTATTCTCGCATGTTCCATTCAGGTACACCCCGCAATGGACTTCAGTGCATGCATAATGTAACTTAAAGTGGTGACCATCGAATAAACATCGTGTACGTTTATTCAAACACCATTTACGTTGTTCGCTATGGGAAAGTTGGTGACACGGGTACATGGAAGGTGGTGTGTGACCGAATGCATTTACCGCCATGACCCTTGTCATTCGACCTACTATAACCCGAGCAATTGGGGTTCCATCTAATAGAGACAAGTGCCGATTTTCGTTTTATCGCGCGCACGCATACCGGTTTTCTCGTTTCAAGTCTGAGCCCTTGATGTCAAATCTTCTAGAGTCATTTTCAAAATTATATATATTAGTATTATATGTATAGTTCAAAGAGAAGATTTGATGTATAAGGAACAAGATGGATCAAGTGGGAGAATGTTGGGTTTACCCGATATTTAATTAAGTGATCCACTTGTTAATGGGCTTGACTTAGCACGCTATTAGGTCTATAAGATGGAACATGGCTTATTGGGCCGTTTCTCCGTTTCGACCCGGATCCGACTCAGGGCAGTGATCCTAATCCTAGTCGAACCCTCGACCGGTCCCTCCTCTCTATATAAGCACAAAAGTGTATCGTGACTCCCCATACGGTTGCACCATACAGGCTCAATAGAGAGAGGAAATCAGAGGGTCGTCTGAAGGAGACAGGCGATTCCTATCCGGCAGATCTTCCTCGTTCTTGTCTTCCGCAACGCAATGGAGTTTGGATCGTCGTCAGGTATTCCTAGAAACTCCAACACATCCATCTTTAAAATACTCTCAACAAAACATGTTTAACTACAAAAAAAAATCATTTCAACTTTCTAAAAATAATTAACCAAAATTATTGGTAGTCAACTAATTTAATTTCTTAAAATATTTTCAAACTAAGTTATTACAAGATGCCCTCTTAAAAACTTGATGTCCTTGTCAAGATTATACACAAAACACATCACATACTTGAGCATATCTCTATGTGGGGATGTCAATGGGCAAGGCGTGGCCAATCTAGGCATGGTCCAAAATATATAGCGTAAACTTGATTTGGCTCAACTCATATTATATTGTTGGCCCAACCCCACTCGATCTAAAATATATTGTAGTGACTAATTTTAATTACAATAAGTTATGGAAATATTTTTAATTGCCAAACCAAGAGTTAAGAATTTCAATTCTGATTCCGATAATTTCAAAATCATTATATTCTAATTTTGATTCAATTCTTATTTCGTGATTGAAAATGAAATTAAATTTGATAGTTTTTAAAATATATATTAAATATAAATTTTTATTAAAAATAAATTACTACTACACATATAATTACTACAAATTGATATAATTTACTTAAAATTTATTTTTATCATTTTATCAATTTATTATAAATCATGTATTATGATTTATTTAACTGTATTTTACTTAATTTTACTTGTATATACGTTTTATCGAAATCAGATAAATAAAAACATAATCATTGATTCCTACTTCGATTCCAATAAACCATCGAATCATCTAATTTCAATTCAACTAATTTATAAGATACACAAACAATATTCAAATCCGTTAATTTATATCATCATAATCAAATAAAAATTTCAGATTCTATTTACAACCATCAAAGGACATTTGGAGCAAGACAAAAGGCTGAACTTTATATCTACCTTCTTCATATTATCGGACCTTTAGATTCCATTTAGATAAAAATGAATAAGCTTAAAATGTGTTTTATATTTAAAAAATTATTAAAATCAAAACCAAATACTCCCATAACTTATCATAATTAAACAATAGCCAATTTCATATATTTTTGATAAGAAATTAATATAAAAAATCAGAACATATTGTATCAAAAATAATAATACAAATTTATTTGTTGATTTTTTCTTGGTTGGTCGAGTCAGTCCAGGGCTTGATCAGGTTGCTCGACCTAATCGATTTTCCTGTCAACTAGTCCAATCATGACCTGGTCAGATCGACTCGACAGATCCCCTTATTCAGTCACTCGACCCGTCGTCACGATTGGTCGACGCCAACCAGTTCACTAGGTTTCATAACTTACACTTTTTTCTTTTCGGGGGGGAAAAGCCTTCTTAATACCCCAACAGGGGATACTACCCCCTTGACCCCCAAAACTTGACCACATATGTTGATTCGTGATTCCTGAGTGCCCCATTTATTGATATTATAACAATATTTCATTGTCACTTATACTATTACATATATTTTAGATTTGTGATTATAAATATATGATGTATACTTAAAACTGAAAATTATTTCTTAATTATTCTTTACCTTCTCACTTAAGATTACATCTTTTCCAACCTATACTAATACAACATAATGACAAAAAAATCTTATTTACTTGTGTATACAGATAAATACTCATATTCAATTATAACATAAAAATATAATAAATTATATATATTATACATAGTATAATTTTTTTTTATTTTTCATGTAATCTTTTTATTTTTTAACATTTTTAAAAAGTTGACCTCGTCTGAACCCAAGTCACGACCCGATCTGACCGGGTCAAATTTGGAGTTGACTGACCTAGAACAACTCCCAACATGACCTTCCTTGGATTTTTTAAATAAAAATGATAGATACTAAAATGATTAAAAATTGTCAAATTACTTCCATTCTATTATCAAAATCCTTTAACTCTTACTAGAATCAGAATCCATATACGGTAATAATACAACTACTCAATCTGACCTGTTTACAACCCCTACTAGAGGGTGACCTTGTCAACAGAGTAAAATAGATCAAGAAGAGTCGCTCTGAGGCAACCATCAACGATCAAATGCTGTTGTCAAACGTCAACGGGAGCGGGAAGTGTTAAATATTCAGCCTAAACTTAATATATAATCCCAATTAAATTGAATACGTATTTTAAATTTAGTATATTAATAATATCCATATATATTTTCATGCATAAAATAATTTTATAATTTAAAATAATATTTATATGTAATATATCTTTATAAAATAGGATTTACAATCGAATAAAATAAAACTTTGTATATACATGTATATTAAATATCAATAAAATATAAGTTGAACATGATCAAATCAAACTGAGAGGTATATTTGTTTTGGTTTGAAAAAAAATAATAAAAATCAAATCAAACTAAACAATCAACATATGGAACTCGGCCACGAAAAACTCGTAAATAGCATCTTACCCTTCCACGGCTCCGGATTTCGCACATCCCATTTACTCTCCGCAGGAATCATCTGAATCTAATTTGCGTAGCAACAATAATATTTATAAAAATAGTATACTTCGCTCGGTAAAACTTTGCCTGCCTCTCTCTTCACGAGAGAGGGTACATTTAATTTACGTATAGGTGGGCACCACTATCGTTCAGAACGCTTATGAGGGACACACCTCAAGAACCAAAGCAAGTAACAACCCTTGGCTATGGTTGGTTTCAGTGACAACTCCATCGCCATCAATTTTGAAATTGATAATGATAGCAAATGAAGAGGTGTTTGGAATGATAGTGTCACCTTTAAAATTTGTTGTGCAAAGTGCAAACAAACTAAGTATGTTATGCCCTGTTTGGTAACATTATTAGACATCTCTATCATTATTAATTTTAAAATTGATATTGTTGGTAATCATCCGGAGGTGTTTGGCTCAGTATCAATTTTGAAATTTGTAATACAAACAACACATGTTATGTAATACAAGTGTCAACTTGTATCAATTTTGATATTGATACTCCATCTTCTAGAAATATCAATATCAATACTAATATAGTATCATTTTTGATACTCTAATCAAACAGGCCATTAGGTAATACAAGTGTCTGTGTCTAATTTGTATCAATTTTGATATTGATATTCTAACTTCAAATATAAATATCAAATTTGATATGGTATGAATTTTGATATACAAATCAAACAGGGAATTAGCTTCTTTTCCATGCCTGAAGAGGCGTCTAAATCAATCTGACACACTACGTAACGAAATTTTACAAGCAGGATTACGTGAGAGAAGAAACTAATAAAATAGAGGGGGAAAGGTACCATTAAGCTCCGTATAGGAGATGATAAAATTCACCAAAACTCTGATTTCTACTTTTCACAAATGGCTATGCGTGTCTGGGCTTCTCGACAAGGACCTCAGCGAAACAGATCGGGCATGTCTGAGATGGAGAACAAAAAGTAGATAGGCGGGTAAATCGGTAGATTGCTAACCAGTGAATAGCAAGGAAGAAAGGGTCGCACGGTAGCTACAAGAGGACAGTAAATAGAACCTTGTTAATGCTGAGCCATTTGGAGATGCAGACAGCATGGTAGACGTGCTTACATGGGAGAGTGACCTGTTTCTCACCTCTCTTGTAGTCCATCTGACAGATCACGCATCTGTACAAGGTGCAGTGGAAAGTTAGTATGCCCAGTGAGATTGCCACAGATGAAGTAAAATATTGGTTTTTCATTTTCGTTGTACAGCTCCAGATTTATAAAAACAACAAAATAAAAACAGAAATAATAGAATCTGGGGCTTCTTCTGTAACAAAGATATCGAAAAAGAATAATCAGAAAGTTGATTAAGTAGGAAGTTGAAAGAGAAAATGTACTACAAGGGTCCACCGAGGAGCCCTATTTAGTTGAAAAAAAAAAGCCGCTGCTAAGTGCTAACACACTTCCCCATGCTTATTCATAAAAATGTAAAGATGAAGGTGGAGCTGAGACATTATTGCGAAGTAATATTAGCTAAATCATGTCCAAGATTGATGAAACAGTGATAGTTGTTTAAGAAATTTTGCTCAGGATACTTCTCCCCTTGTTGCATTCTATAAGAAGCTCCCGTGCTGAAGATCTAAGGATATCTAATAAGTGATATTCATGTTCAATACATGTCGGACAAAAGCCTGAGAAGTGAGAACTGTCCCAATAAGTTTAGAAGTGTCCATCCTTGTTGAACAAGTGTTGATCATAAAAGAAAATATGTTTATGCATTCGACAATTATCTTAAAAAATAACATAAAATTACCTCTCACCACGATTCTTTTTCCTTGAAAAGAAGCTACACTTGTACTTTGACACAGGGAGTGAGAGAATAAGTTCTTCAGGAAGACCTCGGCTTTGAGTTCCAACAGCCTCCCCTAGATCCAGCAATTCCTATTAAAGAAAGGAGGTATGATTGAAAAGGACTCCCCAGCAGCGTGCAATAAAAAGATCTTTAAGTGAGATATAGCAGAAGATTGATTGTATGTCAAGAGCAACAAACTAGATAAAATATGTACACGACTCAATTCAAGCCTTATTTCTATATTATTTGGAGTTGCCATATATATTCTCTTTTTTCATTTTTGCCGATTTTGAATTATTTATTTAGTGGTATTTAAATAATCTAAATCATATTGCATTGCTCTCCTTTAAGTTAACTTAAGTCTACTATGTTCTTTTTGTTTTTATTATTTTGATATTTTCTACTTTTCTAACTAGAATGTTAGTAGATTTACGTATGATATATCCAAATCATCTCAATCTCTATAATTTCAATGTCTATACTTGTCACTACTCTCACATTTTTCACTGGATATTCTATCTATTCTATTATCGCCATACATCTATCTTAACATTATCATTTCAGCAACACTTATTTTGTAACCATGTTTCTCTCTTAATATTTAACATGTACTACCATCTATGTTACCAGAGGCGACTGCCTCAAGCGCCTAGGCGTTGAGGCGAGGCCTCAGTGCCTTACCTAGCTTGTGACTATCTTAGGCGGTCGCCTTTTCAACCTTAACTGCCTAGGTGATCGTCTTGAGCGCCTTGACCACCTCGACTGCTTCAAACGTATATACTTTTCTATTTTTTCTCTATTTTTTATTTATTTTTTGATTTGTTGTTTAGTTCAACTTAAGATTATATCTTATACATTGTATTTCCTTTCGTTTTAAATCAATAAAATGGTGATCTTGTGAAAAAAAATTAATATAAAAAGGCAAAGACTTGAGAATTAGTGTTCAATTATTGTTACTCCCATGTTATTTTATAATTATTAATGTACTTCCATACTTATTTTAGAATTATTATTCAATTGTTGTCACTTGGCATACTAATGTATTTCAATTGTTGTTGCAAAGTCTAGTAACATAGAAGAAGGTGTCTTTCTTACATTTTTGATATATTTTCTGTATGTTTTAATGTATGCCCTATTTTTAAGATATATTTCTTATAATTTTAAATATATTTGCTACTTTTTTAAATGTATCTCTTGTATTTTAGAAATATTTCCTAGTTTTTTTAAAGCATTTCATGTTTTTTTACATATATTTCCAATCTTTTTAGAGGTATGTCTTGTTTTTTTCACTTTCAAATAACCCCCAAAGTGTATAAAGATTAAAAATATATAATAATAAAATAAAACATGTCACCACAGGCACCTGAGGCACCTGCCTCAAATGCCTGAGATAAGACGAGGCATTCCTCACCTCGGTCGCCTCTCGCCTCTAACTATATAGATTACCATACATCATTGCAAGTCAGATAACTATACACAACTCAACTCCACTTATGTTGATTTTGAGTTGTCTCTTCAGAGATATTTAAATCATCTAAATCATATTGAATTACCCTTCTCCAATTTAACCTAAGTCTACCGCATCTTTTTTTGTTTCTATTATTTTAATATTTTTCACTTTTTTTATTGGAGTCTCCTTAGGTCTACGTTTAATATATCTAAATTATCTCAAAAAATTTTCTTTCAATTTATCTACAATTATCGCTACTCTTACATTTTCTTGAATATATTCATTTCTGATTCTATCTAATCTAGTATGACCGCTCATCCATCTTAACATTCTCATTTTAACAACACTTATTTTAGAAGTATAATTTCCTTTTATTGTCCAATACTCACTACCATATAACATTGTAGGTCTTATATTTGTAAGATAAAATATTCTTTTGAACTTTAGTGGAATCTTTGATGTGAAGGGGTACCTAAGAGGGTCACAACAAAAGTGTTGGATAAGGGTGCTCCCTTTCGTTTTCATTTCCCTTGCTTTTCATCTTCAGCTCCATCTCCATCATCATCCGGATGGCAGGGAGCAAGCAATAGGTGATGTCTCAAGGCAAAGATGGTCAGGGCGGGTTGGCAAGGAGATGAAGCTCGTCTGGAGAAGAGGGTGATAGCAGGGAAGGAAGCAGTGGTGGCCGGTAGTGTCAAGATGGTCTTGCATGAAGAGGGGAACCAGAGGGAGACTGGGGAAAGATGAGGTGTCCTAGCAGGAAGGGATAGGTCCAGTGAGGGGGAAGAGGCAATGGAAGGAGATGTCGACTTCCTCGGCCGAAGGGGTGGTGATGGAGGGTCATCAACATGATAAGAGAGGCCATGAAGGGACAACAAAGACGATGGCATCTTTGAGGGTGGTGCCCCAATGGTGTAAAGGTAGGAAAGGAAAGTCCGGAGAACCCCATTACAGAGAAAGAAGGGGTGCCAAGGTGCTGTGGGAAGGAAGGCGAGCTCTCTAGCAGGTTCGGACGAAGATTTATATGGTTGTGTATCAGTCTGGTACTGTGGAGTAGGGAGGTCACTATTGAAGCTGTGATCACCATGATCCGAGGATCATCAAAACACTACAGGTGTCATGGAGTGCTCCCAATCAAGGAAGGTGGGGTCGGGAGTCGGGACCGGGTCGGTTTGGCCCCAAACCGACCCGGGTCAGGACAGAGTCGGCCGGGGTCGCCAAAAATAATAATAAAAAATTAAATATGGGGTTGGGGTCTTGGGGCTGGGACCGGGTCGGTCGGCCCCAAAACCGACAGGGTCAGGGTAGGGTCGCGACCCAGCATTCCATGCTCCCAATGGCTATGTGACCCTAGTTCTCACTAGCTCCAATAGACATGGAGGTGAGGAGATGCGAGTTGTTACCATCCGATGATGATGAATGGGAAGTCGATGCTCATGCAACGGAGCTGACTGTTCAGCCACGGGATTGCCAGACTAGATCAAATTGTTATCGATGTGAAATACAGCTACTAAGAGGATCGTGATGGTCGCTGGGGTGTTTAGCAGTGCTCAAGTGCCAAAGACAATGCATGATCCAGACAACTGGGAAAGGGGAATGGGAAGGGAAATGCAAGACGGCAGATAGGGAAGAGAAGGAATAAGTTGGAGCCAGCCTCTTTGCCAGGGGTGATCAGACGCCGATCATTGCTGGAGGTGGGGTAGAGTAACTCCAGATGGAGGGGTGGAACTACCAGGGCCAAGCCCCTCTATGCATATGACATAGGCCGAGGCCTCACTTCTTCCAAAAATTCACTATATGTTCTGTATTTCCATCAGACTTGGCTCTTATATAGAGCTAGACATTTACAGAAAGGACCCCTCAAAAACTATTTACAAACAAGTCATTCCAAGGATTGAAATGTAAAAAATAACTAAACAGAACTCCAAATATCAAAAAAATGAAAAAAAATTAACTCTAACACTACTAAATTAAAAAATAAATGCCATGCCTTCTTAAAACTCGAATGACAATGCCTTCGATCTTTTTCATCCATCAGATCTGATCTGGTCCCCATCAAAAGGTGGCCGAGGTGACAAGCTAGGCGATGAAGCAAGAAAAGGTGGACCTCTCATATTTTTGACTCCGGACAAGATGCCGAGGTGATTGCAACCACTGTCACCATTGCTGAGGCAGTTGTTTAAGGCACCTCAAATGCCTCAGGTGACTAATAGGCTCAGTCAAGGTGGTTGCTGGATCGAGTCTCTAGAGACCAGCGAAACCATAGGAAGGTTTTGACTGACATGGCCCCTTATTGGTGTAAGTTGAAAAATGAGACTAAGAACAAATGATGCTTTCTTCTCCATATAACTTTAGTGATAAAAAACTGTGATTTAATAAACCTTCTCACCCTTGTTAATTTAATCTAAAAAGTAAAAAAAAAGCAATCTAAATCTCGGTTCAGACTAGAATTTTCAAGAATATGTAGGTTGTAGGACAATTTTGTATGAATCATCCAGATACCTGCATCATGATCAGGCATAGTTAGTCCCAAGTGCAGGAATGAATGATATAGGTTTTCAGATCTGCAAATGTTTATGCAAGATGAAAAAACTGCAATTTTCAATGTTACCTAGACAACTACTTTAAATGCTAATAGGAGACAAAGTTCAAAGCTAAACTGAATAACATCTAAAAAATGATAACCATAGAAAAAATATATGCAATAAGAAAACCCAAAAATTATGAAAAGGCATCCAAACTATGGCAACAAATATATTGAAAGCATGCATAATAAACCAGAATATAAAAAAATAGACAGATAAAGGCTCGGAGGGTATAACTAGCTACAATGGGCTTGAGGCAAAGCAAGGCTCAAAAGCATAGTGCTGTTCTCTGCATAGGTTGGCATGAGCCTCCATAGACCAACCAACCAGCTAACGTGGTAGATAATCTTATTGGACAGACCTGGCCAAGTTACTTAACGCAGTCATGCACAGGGAGATCTGAAACAAGGAATCATGATTTATGTGGCGGACCAAAGGACTATCCAAATAGGCCAATTTGTGCTGATACAAGCCCATTTTATATGTTGGATAACTGCTTGGAGATGAAATGGCAAGAGGTTGGCTCTCCTAGCCTCATACAAGAATTGAAGTCAGAATTGGCCCCTAGCCCTAGGACTGCCAGACGAACCATTTTGGACAAGAATAAGATTAAGCAAGAATCAGATTAATCTTCCAATTTCAGCCTGTGATCAGCCAATCTCAAGCTAGCTGAATCAGTTTAAGTTCACCAGGATCAGCTGATCCTGACCATCAACCTTAGCTGAGATCAATGAGGTCAAGCCAATTCCTGGCCAAGTAAGCCAAGTAAGAATGAGTCCTGCCTGAAATATAACCATGATAGAAGATTTACAGACATGATACTTGAGAGTTGAGACTGTCAACAAAATCAGCATTTGCAGAAGTGGCTATTTTGACAACTTGATAAGGATCATTTATTGCATGGCAATTCAATCATGAACAATAATCTTTAAAAGAGTAACATGGCAAACCTCGTATGTCATGTTGTCTGGATCAATATTACCCTGCCAGAAAACCTGCAGATCGTGCATAGAATCATGTGTCGGCTACATACAATTAATAACTTATTTTCATAACCCAACAAATAACAACCATTTTTTGTGAACAACTATTCAAAAATTGAAGAGAATGACAGCAACATGATTAGTTGGAATACGAACTAAATGATAGTAATTGGCCAATAGACCTATCAAAAGACGTAGAAACAACAAATATGCCATGAAAGTAAAATTCATTAACTAATGAAGAGATTGATACTTGATACCATACCAATGTCATGTTATCAAGCATTCTGCATAGAACAGGTGATGCTAGGTCCCAAAGATCCAACGTTGTTTTTCATTGGGCAAACTTCCTGATGCAAACCTCTTTATTGAACCACATACACAACATAGATAAGTGATAGATGAGTAGCTGATTAAAAGAGTGGTCTACTTCCTCCTGGTTATGGTGGGTTGCATGCAATTAACAATTATGTGAATAACTCATCATGTGTACGGAATTTAAGAATTCTATGAATGAGGTAAAATCATGGTTGTCTAAGGCAACAAAGTGACTAAGACAATAAAAAGACCATTTGACTGTTAAGCAACATGACATCTGCTAAAGCAGCACTTAAACAATAAGAATGGTTAGATGAAAACGATCAAAAATTTCTAAGTTAGCTAAATATATAAATGAAAATTTTAAAATTTCATACAAAAATGGATGTACTAAGATTAGTCTTAATGTGTTAACTTGAGAGAAAGTAATTCGTATGTGAAAAAAAGGGCATCAGGGTAGGGCAAGGATTCCGAAATCAGAATCGACAGGGACCAATATGATTCGAATCGGATTGAATCGATCTGATTCGACCAATTCCCAGAAAGAAATTTTGATTCGGAATCGGCCCAAATTGTTTTTTTTCATCAAAAAATTTCACAAAAATCAGGAAAAATTCAAAAAACTTATAAAACACTCTAAAAAATTGTTAAAAATATAATGTTAGTGTCTAACATATCATAAGAACCATAACACATGATCATTGCAAATTTTAAACATAAATGACAAATGATAGTGATACAATCATACAAATGATATACTTTTCATCAAAATTGGTGATATTGGGTGTCATCAACATTTTCCCTTTACTCGAAAGTACCTCATTCATTATTATTTCTCATGATCGGTGCGAGACTTGGGGGTCCATATGAAAATAATGATTTGACCATCTGGCTAAAATCGTAAGATGCCTCTAGGAGAGGATCCATTGAATAGTATGGCTGAAAAGTTGAAGGAGAAGTAACCTCTGGATAATTGGTTACTGCATACTCATCAAAATACCCTTGATGCCAATGCTGACTTCTCCCACTAAAATGCTGCATGGAGCCTAAATTTGATGCATCTTCACCACTAGTACATGCACTAGAAGTAGAAGCACCACCTCTTTCTCTGGATCCCCTCCCCCAGATCCTTTTTCTCTTCCTCCACCACTACCACCTCTTCTATGTGAAGACGATGAAGGCTGGGTGGGTGGTATGCACTCTTCCCCATCATCCTCAAAGGTCGTATCACTGCTTCCAATGACATGACATCGCCTAACATCTAACTTCCTCTTTTTAGGTTCTTTTTCTAACTGGGATGAAGTTTCAAGATCCAATCCACACTGATATATCTTCTTCAATGCTGCAAAAGGCCTGTGTGACTTTTGTGCCATTTGCTTTAATTTTTTGGAAGTAGTTTTTGTAGCTAGAGATGGGACTAGAGCTAGAAGTGGAGCTGAAGTTAGGATTGGTATAGGCCGTGTTTCATGAACAATATTCTCCATAGAATCACCCTTGACACCATCAAGTAGGGGTGTTCATGGTCTGGTTTGGTTTGGTTTCTAAGTATTTTTTTCTCAAACCAAACCAAACCAAACTATCTCCCAAACCAAACCAAATCGAACCAAATTAATTCAATTTGATTTGGTTTGGTCCGATTCAAACCATATTTTATTAAGGTAGAGTAAATATGTCAATATATAATTTTATTTTATTTATTTAAAATCACATTCTATTAAAATTTAGTGTATTTATTTATACATTTTATTAATTTGTCTTAAAAACTCTTAAAACAAGTTTATTTTTATAAGAAAAGACACATACATATTGTATTATATATAACTTAAAATAAAGTATTTAATCTAATTCGGGTTATTCGGTTTAGCGGTTTGGTTTGGTTTAAAGGGCTCTAGAAACTAAACCAAATCGATCGGTGATTCAAACCAAACCGAACCGAACCAAACTCCTGGTTTGGTTTGGTTTTTCAGGTTGAACCAAATAGTGAACAACCCTACCATCAAGCTCCCCTTCAACTCATGCATGGTCATCTGGGTCAAACTATGGTGGTGCCCTCCCTTCTCTCTCCTCTAACCGTGCAGTAAGTGGGTGTTCCTCCTAGAAAATAGTATCTACATCCACCTCTTCAAGCACCTAGGACTTTGAAGCAACTCTTTCTTCGTAAGCCCCTCTTGCAAGTCTTGTAAATCTCTCCTCTATCAACTTTTGTCAGGCATTGATATTCTTGATTCGCAAGCACATGTTGTAATGATAGAACAACAACTTGTCCAACCTCTCAGACCTCAACCTATTCCTTCTCCTTATGTGAATAAGGATAAAGGTACTCCAATTCCTCTCGCAGTGAGAAGAACTGGTGCTTTATCTCAATATGTGCACGGCAATGAAAGCTAGTGAATTCCATCTATTTTTTGTGCTCACTTACACATACCGTTCAATAGCAAAATAAAAAAAATCTCAGTAGAGCAAACTATTAGTGTTACCAAATAAGAATATACTTAACAAGAAGTTATTACAACTTAAATTTACATACCTGGGAAAACCTTATCAAAAGAGTATCTCATATCTAGATATGAGTACACTCTGAACCCCATCCTGTATGATTACATCTAAAAAAAGATAGATGTTACAGAGTTAGTAATTTACTTTGTTTTTTTTAAAACAAGTTCAATGTTCATTTGTAGCTTACTTCTAACTCAACCTTTGTCCTATCCTGCTGAGTTATGAAAAATATTCTAATCACAATCAATGTACCCTCACCACCTCATTGTCATTGGATGTATTCCCTCCATAATGGATCTTAGGATTTGAGAAATATCTTGCATTGAACACATGATGTAAGATAAAGGCATATATTTAACTCTAAAAGAAGAATATTGAAAATAAGTTTGTGAAAACTACCAATTATATGCACATCAAGGTGCAATGTCTTGTCCTATCTAGCATCCACCATTTTTCACCACTTCTTGTACAGTTTGGGATTTTTCTCCTTTATCCTCAACTTTGCCCTATCCATTGCATCATAAAGATTTCTCTTTTGATTTCTATCATCTAAGTCCACTAACTTCAACACATTTACCAGTGACTCAATGATGGATAAATAATATTAAATCTTCTTACAAAAATGCTTGTCCATAATGTACCTCTCCATCTGTGCCAAGATCTCTAATTGATCCATCCTGTTATGTAAATCAACCATGTATATTATGTATTCTTGGGATGCAATGAACTGCACTAGTGCATGTCTATGCATATGTAAACTCTTCAGGGCAATGAAATTTGTAGCAAATCTTGTGGGCCCAAGCCTAATGAGATCGTGCCCCTCTATGTATTGTCTCATAATATGGAGTAAATAGGATGTGAATAAATAAAAGATGTGATAAGTTATGCCTGACTAACAAGTGTAGACACCAATGACTCCTTACCAATATTCTCCAGCAAAAGATCTATAAAATGTGCAGCACAAGGAATCCCAAAAAGGTGGTGTCTCTTCTCCATCAATTTTCTTCCCATAGTCTTGCAAGATAGCTCACTATTAGCCATAATTTGCACAATATTGTTCTCCCTAATCTCCTTCACAACGATATTCATTAAAAAAATATGTAGTTAGCATTTTTAATTTGACTAGAGGCATATACTGACTTCAAAAATGTGGTGCTATCTGAACAGTAAATCGAGAAATTAATCATGGACTTCTTTGTAATGGCAGTCTATCCATCGCACATCACTATGCGACCCCTCTCCATCCAGACCAGTTTAAAGCCATCTATCCATGATTTTAGCTCCTCTACCTCTCCTCTCAGCCAACTCCATATATGTATTGGCCATTGGGGACTTTTAGTCCCGGTTCGACCTCTACTATAGCATCCACCATAGTATGAAAGTAGGGGTTGGTGGATACATGTGCATGGATACCTACATAAACATGCATATGTAAAGGTTAAACAAAATTGAAAAGAAATTAAAGAAAATAAATTAACAATGTAAATTTTATATCTGAATGTAACAAAAACTTTACAATATGTCTTACTACTCTCTTGGTAGCTATGCTAGTTGCTTTGATGCCTGTAAATGCTTGCTTTGATGTCTTCTAGGAAGTACTTTGCTTCCTAAAGTAATAGGGATCATCTATTAGTAGTGCAGTTGTCAGGCGTGTGGAATGTGAATGACGATACACCTTAAATATCCCCTCTCCTACTCTCACACCCTCACTAGATGGGGGTTGGCTAGACTGTGAATGACGCAATGGAACATCCCTAACTCTAGAGCCTCCTGCTCCCTTTCTCCGCTCCTCCTTTTCTCTTTGTGCATACTTGTATGCCTCGTCTTCCTCAACTCAGAGTATGTGGAAGACTCATCCTCCTTGTCCTTGAGTATAGGCCTAGCTTTTCCTTTCCCCTTCCCTTTGTAGGTCAAGTAGTCATCTCCTCTCCCCATGAGCTCGTCATGCAACTCATCTCTCTATTCCATTCAGATCGACCTGTGTGAGACTCTTCCTGACACATAAGCCCTCATAGCCTCACTGCTCTCTCTATGCACCTTGTCACATTTTTTACATTACCACCCAATCTAATTATGTGTTGTTTCAATTGAAACACTCCTCCATTAATTTGCTTTTCACATCGTTTGTATTGCACCATCTTCTTTTCCATATCCATGACTGTGCTCCCACCCGCTGTCATGAGAAGCCGGTGCATCGGACGCTATTTGTTCCACCATTTAAACTCTTTGTTCTGTAATGTCAACAACTTAAAAATATTAAATAAAGTATTAAATAAACCCAAAAAAGATAACCGGGATGGGGGTAAGACTGAACAAGCCTCTTAGGAGGCTGTTTGGTGTGGACAGCGCCCCCCCAAGGGGGCTGTTCGGCCATGACAATCACCCATGATAGTTTCGGACCTTCCGGTCAATTTCAGATGGTAACAACTTAGTAGAATGTGAAAATCAGCTATATGGGAGTTAATCCGGACTTAAAATTCATTAAAATCAAGTTTTGGTGAAGGGAGACTCACCAACATGAGTAAGAAGCCAAGAACCAACTATCGGAGAAGGGAATGGCCAGAATCAACGTTGAATCGCCCGAATCGGTGTTGAATCGCTACCGAACTTGCTGCCAAATTGCCTGGATTGCGTCGATTTTAGTTCCGATGCCGAAATCGCATGGAGATCACCGGAATTGCAAACCCTAGTCACCGAAATTGCCTACACCAGCCGAAATCGCCAAGACCTAAGCCCAATCGATCTTCTGTCGCTGGAATCAACCCTTAAAGAGCCTAAATCAGATCGACATCGGGCCAAAATAAGGCCCGATATCGATTCGGACCGATACTGATTCCATGTGAGATTCGACTGAAGCGGATCGATTCTAGCCGATTTAGGCCGATTTGACCGATTCTGACAGAATTCATACTTGATTGGTCTTTCAAGTGGGCAATCCGATTCGATTCCGGAATCGACCGATTCCAATCTGATTCCACCAATTCTGCAAGCCATGGGATAGGGAGAATCCATGACCGACTGCTGGAGGGGAGGAGGACAAGACTGTTGAATTAGGGAGTGGGGAGGGAGGCCAAGTGGGGATTGCCAGTTTAAAGGAGAAGTGTTGGTGGGTTAGGATCAAATCAATGTTGGCCAATTGGAAGGGAAAAGGGAAGCAACAGCCACTTGGAAGGAGACAGCAAAAAAGAGATCGGCAGGATGAAGCTGGTCAACTTGGAGTGCAGAGGGATATGGGCTCATAGTAATGACAGTAGATGCAAACACTAGGAGTAGTGAGAGAGGAAGGGGCTACTGGTCACGACAGTAGGGATATGGGGTCACTTCATGTTGTATCAATAAAGTAGTCTTTGGCCTTCTCTCTAACTCAAGCAGTCAAGCTATCTCTCTTGGACCATGCAAATAAAATTTATTTATATATATGTATATTAGAGAAGAATATATTAGAGAAAATGTAAGAGTGGCGACAACTGTAGACAATTGAAAGAAGAGAGATTGAGATGGTTTAGCTAGATTAAATGTAAACCCAAGGAGGCTATAGTTAGAAAAGTAAAAAATATTAAAATAAGAAACAAAAAAGGACATGACCGACCCTAAATAATTTGATATTAAGGCAAAAGTTGAGTATATATGTGTGTGTATATGAAGATGACATCCACCACTGAGGTAATCAGCTCAAGCACCTAACCAATGACAAACTCCCTCTCTCTTGACTCAGGTATTTCTTGAATTTTACGGCATAAAGATAAAGTGACACGAAAAAGTAGAGACCAAATTAAGCATTATACTTGTTATGCCCCATAAGCATGGACAAGCTAACAGCTAGCCAAATAAATGTAAAAATGCAGAAACTTAAATGAAGTAGCATGCACCACTAGTATGGACATGCTAACAGCAAACTATCATTCATCATCTCAACAGAAAGCTCTGAAACATTCAAATTCAACAAGATATGGAGAAGTAAATGTTACATATTCTTACTTGAGGGTTGGCTGTATTATGGGGTGTCCGAAGGCCTACAAGAACAGAAATGCAATCATAGATCCTCTGAGAAAGAACTACAACAGATAATGATTTCAATAGAAAAAAGGATCTTCCTTGCAAGTAGGACTTTGTGAAAATTGGACTCAAAGTGTTAACACTTGTTGGCAATTCTCTTTGTTATATGCGTTTGCATATAACACAAAGCAAGACATTAATGAATAAACCAAACATGCAATTTCCTTCAAAGATGACCTGATATAAGCACTTCCTTTTTGTTTGAATGCAAGTATGCTTAAGAAGGTGACAGTGGGACTTGTAGCAGCATTCTTGAATTATCCACTTGACATGCCAAGGGCATGGTACATGGATGATATACATATTTAAATGAATAACCATGATAGCACATGGAACAATGAGTAGCAACACATATTAGGGAGAAATTGATTCACTTAACTTGTATACTAATCAACATAAAATACAATATGATCAACGTAGATTCAATTCTAGACTGTGCACCTGATCCGGTGACATCATTCCTATGCAGAGCTATGGGTGGTACATCATCATCCAACAGCCAAGAGTTTTCCCAAACACATCCTCTGTCAGATCTCGGTGCGGGACCATTTACCTCATATGCATGACTCAGACCATAAGAGTTTCTTCTGGTGCTATTAACACCATATTTGTAGGAATGAGCATGCATTAGTGACCAATTTGGACTTCCCTGCATATGCATAGCAAGGAGCACTTAGAGACTCAAAAAGAACAGTCCTAGTTTCATATTTCATTGAATAAATTAGTAGGCAAAATAAAAAGGAATAAAAAATACCATTTTATTATGGGCATGACTACAAAACATACAAAAATAAAAATAGGGGGGAACAAGACAGATTTAAAAATAAAAATAAAGAGAAACATGATAGACTACGTATCTTCTGTTTGCACAAGTACATATTCATGGCAGATTATAGAGCTTACTGAACCCCTGATATGAATACATAATTGCTAAAAGCATACATGATAATAGAAGAAACAAAGGTAAACAGAAGAACAGAAATCCTATGATATATAATAATTTTACAGCCTCGGGAAGAAAGGAATTTCATGCATGTCAAATTATTGGCATGGGGGTATCATCCAAAAGATACTAGATCGTGCAAAACTCCTGGTATGGCAGAATCTACCTGGCCATATGCAAGGGCCTCAAATAAATCCGTGAAACTCTCGGTGACAGTGTATGGAAATCCAGTGTCTATATAATGAACTTCCATCTGCCGACTGGTCATTCCTACATCTGATATCAAGGAAGCTGCAAACAGAAGAAATTGGCATGCGTGACCATTATGTACATGGTCAAACAGCACGAATCTGATAGATTGCAGAAGTCAGAAAGTTAGTATAATCACCATGCACTTCCGTCTGTAACTCATTCAAGTTAAGCGGAAATGCATTTCCATGTTCAAGTAATCCTTCAAAACAAGAAAACAGAAACAGCTGACTATGGCATCTAATGATCATTAATTTAACTTCCGCTGTGCCAAAGACTCACCCAAGAAGTTACCAATACTTGGAAATTAAAAATTATTGAAATTTTTTCTATTGATGATGCTTTTTTTAATTCATTTTAACGGTTACTGAACGTATATAGATTTATAATAACTAGAACTAGAAACGCTCGGGAAACCTGACAATACCGTACTCAGCATCGCGAGGACGAAGCAAAATTCCACGGTGCACGAAGGGAATGTAGCGCTAAGGATCCCGACCAATAACTTCATGGCATAATGAGCCAGCCGCCTACTGCCCGAAAACCGAACGAAACGGTCTGAAATAGACGAATCAAGAAAGGAAACCACCATCCTCCCACACGTGCCGTCTATTGCCCGTGATAGAGCAACATCAACAAGACAAAAATACGCAGGATCAAAAACTGCACTACCGGTAAGCAGTGACAGGACGAACAGAGCAGAGTGCAGGCAAGTAAGGAGTCAGAATCCTCATCCCGACTCCCCAGAGAAGCTCCGCTAGAAGCAAAACAAAAATACGATCTGACTACTCAAAAACAGAGCTTCCCTTCTGCGAAGCATCCAGCCATTGCAGCATTTGGGACAATAACATAGAGGCACGCAGTACGCACCTCTCGCTATTCCTCCACGAGATCCCTGCAAACTTCCACCAGTGCGCGGGCGCTCCGAGGTTCATGCAAGACAGCCGAGAGGCAGGAACGGAAGCAGACGCGACGCGCGAGATCGGATCAACGGGGAGAAGAATGACCGGCAGAGGCAACCGCACAGAGCAGGGGGTGGTGGGAATGAAGGGAGGAACGGAATCTGATGCGGGAGCTTTAATGGCGGTGGTGGCGTGCTGGTGTTGGCCGCTTTTTCAGCAGTTTTTCTGTAACGAGACTCAGAAGCCCCTCTCTCTCTATCTTGCTCGCTCGCCCGCTCGCTTTCTGATCTTCCCTCCTCTGCGGATCATGAGTAGGAGCAGCGGGCGGTGACGTGACCGCCAAAGGCGGGGTCGCTCGGTTGAAAGGAGTCTCGGGTTTTTGGAAAGACTACCCAACAAAAATTAATTTAAGTTTTAACTCCATCCGGTATAATAAACGTCATTATTTGAACAGTATGTTACCGGATTCGACTAATTTGCTCCCCCCTGGTTCTTCTGTCCATATCGGTCCGCCTCTCTTTTACTTTTATAAAAAGCGCACGACCGTACGAGCACTTTTGTGGGCCAGCAGAGGCCGCCGATGGACTCTTCTCGGCCGCACGATCGCGAGGGTGCTGATTAGCAGGGCCCCACGTTATGGGACCCGCACGATGATCACTGCACATGTCCCTTGCCCGGGGGCATCTCTGTTGTAGGGCCAGAGGGACCCACCGCCGCATGTTCCGGCAACCACGTCAGAATAACAGAGTCTCTGAGTTTAGTAACGGTTCGGATCTACGCAGGTTATCGGTAGAACCGGTGATCCGAAAATAGCATTCCTCTCCGCGTAAGGTTTTCACTTTTTGGTGCAACTCGAAAAATTAAATTAAATTATTAATTTAATTTGAACTATCTATCAAATTGATTTAATTGTTAAGACTCTTCAAATCATTAAACTGAATAACTTAAATTAGATTAAAAAATTTATTTTTAGTTATATATAATATAATATTTATGTGTATTTTATCATAAAAATAAATTTGTTTCAAAACTATTTAAGATAAATTAATGAAATATATAAATAAATACACTAAATTTTAATAGAATGTGATTTAAAATAAATAATATAAAATAATATATCGATATAGTTACTCTACTTTAATAAATATGATTTGAATCGAACTAAATTAAATCAAACCGAATTAATTTGGTTTGATTTAATTTGAATCGGGAGATAGTGTGGTTTGATTTGATTCGATAAAAAAATACTCAAAAACTATATCAAACCCGAGTATGAACACCCCTATCTGAACATAATTTGCACGCGACGTCGGCGACAACGCCATGCTGTCGGATATCACGGACGAGGACCCGAGGAGTGTAACAGTGTGTGAAAGAAGTCCAATGTGAGCTGATGTCTTAACCGGAGTAGCACTGTCAACGGTTTAATTAAGTTTTAATTCATTCTTTGTAAAATTGTAAATAAAGCAAAAAAAATAATTTGAATTAAATTAAATTTATTTTTTTAACTAATTGTGAATAGATTCGATTGATTTTACCAATTTAATATATATTTAATAAAATAAAATTAATTAAAATTTGACATAAAAGCCTAATATTTTATTTATAATAAATAAATATTTTTATTAATTAACTTAAAAATTAATATAATATATATTAAAAATTGATATAACATAAATAAAAATAGATCAAATCGAATCAATTAATTTATTGATTTAATTTGATTTGAGAAAATGTCAAACTGAATCAATCAATCGAAATGACAATCTTTCGAATCAAATCTAAACGGCTCGGTTCGATTTGAATTATCGCTTCGTCGGTTTTTTATATCAGCCTTTAAACGGGACGACGCCCCGAGGCCGGGGAACGCTTGGCTCGCACGAAAGGGGAGGCCCCCCCGCGACGGAACGGAGCCGGACGCATGCTTGCCGGCGGTGGTTAGCGAAGGACCGGCAATCGCGGCACGAGTCGCCGGTAGACCCGGGGCCTCCTCCCGCAGTCCGGCGGAGAGCCGGAAGGAGTGGTGCTGTCCGTCGACGTCGCCGGCGGAGGACGGGAGGGGGGGGGGGAGCGGAATACGTGGTACACGTGCTGCCGGCGGTGGCGGAGCCGGCGGCGACGTCCGTGGTCGCCTGGGAGACGTAGATGCTCCTCTCGTAGGACGAGACGACGACGGAGATGGCCGGATTCGGACGGCATGTCTGCCGACATTCTTGATGGCTAGATCGTTCGGCGCCGCGTCGTGGGAGGGAGGGTCGAGGTGGGTCTCCGAAGATGCCAATCGTGAATCGTCATGTCTAAACATGGGCTTATTGGTGTAAATGGATTCGGAATATCCATTAGCCTGACCCGATTTCATGTATTTTATTGGGTTTAGGGTGGATTTCGGCGAACCCGACTAAGTAGTATTAGGTTCGGGCTCAAGTAAAGGTATTTCGGGACAGACGTAATATTTGTCGGGTGTCCGATATCTTCCGACGGAAGTCGGAGCGGCTCACCGCACAGGTCCCTGCCGCGCTCGCCGTGGGCGGAGAAGGAGGAGATGGCGGAGAGACGAGAGGGCTGGGCGGCCGGCAGGCCGGCTTATATGTAAAAGCGCAGAGGCCTAAAACGCGGGCCGCCGTCGTTGGGGGAGCGGACAACGTGGGGGGGCGGGGGGAGCACTACTGGGGGGAGGGGCGGGGGGCGCCTGGGGGGGGGAGCTGCGCGGCCGCCGCCGCCAGGGGGAGCGTTGCCGGGGGGGGGGGGGGGGAGCGCCGCTGCGGGGAGGGGCGGGGGAGGGGGAGTGCTGCCGCGGGGGCGGGGGCGGGGGGAGCAGCGCTGCGGGGAGGGCTGGTGGGGGCAGCGCTGTGGCGGAGGCGGGGTGGCGTGGGGGAGGGCTGCCGCAGAGGCAGGGGGAGCGCCTGCGGGAAGGGGCAGGAGCGTCGCGGGGGCGGGGGGAGCGTCGCTGCGGGGAGCGGTGGCGGGGGCAGCGCTGCGGCGGAGGCGGGGTGGCTTGGGGGAGCGCTGCCGCAGAGGCAGGGGGAGCATCGCGGGGGCGGGGGGCGTCGCTGCGGGGGCGGGGGGAGCGCTGGCGCTGGCGCTAGCAGGGGGAGCACCGCTGCGGGGAGGGTTGGCGGGGGCGCTGCCGCTGGCGGGGAGCATGCCCCCAATCTCACATTCGAGCATATTGGGGTTAATCCGAACCCGATTATCGTTTACTATCAAATAAAATTTCGGATTCAGGACAAATGCTATTGAATCGGGTCAGATGCTTCTCTTATCAAATCTGGATTTGGATCAGGCAAGATCCGCCCCATTTACACCTCTACATGGGCTTAACTATGCTTTCTGATTCGGCGGATGGCGGCCGGAATCTCTGAATTGCTCGGAAAGTTCTGGTGAGAGAGAGAGCGAGCGAGAGAGAGAGAGAGCCACCTTGTTCGAACAAATTGACCTAATTTAATAATATAATAAGGGTCAATGTAAGACTCCTCACTTATGGTAACTATTTGCATATGGGATGCTCGGACATTTCATCTGTTGTATTGTAAAACCTCTTGAAAGAATTATTATTTTTTATAATATATACTAGTCATAAGCAGTGTGCTTCGCACGTGTGAGTGTAATATTTGTAATAATTATAATATTAAATAATAAATGAATATTTTACATACTGAATACTACGAATATATTCATTAAGACTAAAATCAGTAGCTCATATTTCATTATTATGTGTATGAAAAACAAAGTCTAATAAATGTTAAACCGTTGACTTAATTATTCATGCTAGTGAATAAAACAATTATAACCTAACTATGTAGAAACTGAAAATAACAACTATAAATTATCGTACATATGGCATATTAACTTAAGAATAGGGGTACAAAACTAGCCGAGTCTAGCCGAATAGCACGTTGTTCAAGCTCGGCTCGTCTATTTTACGTGAGTTCGATTTCGAGTTCAAGTTTTAACGAGTATGTTGAACCCTTGTTCAAGCTTGATTCGTTTATTAATCGAGCCAAGTTGAGCTCGAACTCGAGTAATAGCTAGACTAAAATTCAATTCATATTTAAGCTAAAGTTATATACAAACTCGTCTATAAAAATCATAATCAATGGAAAGTCATCCCTGAAACTCTAGATTTAGCTCTTTTATAAAATTTAATCTAAATTTAAATTTGATTTTTAAATTATTTAATATATTTAAGTGATAATATATAATTATTAATACTTATAATTTAATTTTTAAAATAAATATATAATATAATATTTAATCGAACTACTCACAAGCTTATCAAGCCGAGCATGAGTCTGTTCGAGCTCGACTCGTTTAATGAGCCGAGCTTTATTTTTTGTTCAAACTTGTTCATTTAATGTAATAAACGAGTTGAATCGAGTTTTTATAGGGCCAAACTTTGAGTTACTTGTCGAGTGTATTGATTCGTTTGCACCCTTACTTAAGAACACTTGAATTCTTTTACAAGTTGAGAATTTAATTCCAAAGTGTCCCTAAAAAATAGATGAAACATCTTAAAAATAAAAAATATATATAACTTTTATAATTATCATGCATTATACAGATTTGTTAAATATTAAAAACTTTATGTTCAAGTAATGTTGGTAAGATGCAATGCATTATAGTTTATTTAGTTAGAATGATAATGGACCCAAGATATAACATCTGTATTATTTAATTTCTTAAATCTAAAGCTTTCTTAAAATTGTGATAAAAAGGGTATAAAAAGAACAAAAGAAAATTGTAGCATCCTAAAACCTTAGGCATCGTTTGGTATCGGGATAAAATTAATGGGGATAGGGATAAACCAATCCTCATGATTAACCCTATCCCCATTACGTTTGGTTTAACTTAGGATAAGTTTAAGGATAATCCTATCCTATGTTTGGTATGTTAGGAGGATAATTTTAAATTTTTATTTTTTATATTATCTTATTTTATTACTCATAACATATTCATAAATATCTTAACTCACTTATATATTTATATAATAAATTTAAAATATAATTTAAATATATAAATAAAATATATATAATTTATTAGACGGAGTGGTTCCCTCCCCCTTTCCGCTAAGCTGTGGCTGTCAGTCGCCTGCCCCCGGCGAGCTCGAACGTGAACATAGGGAAGCTTCTCCTCCTCCTCGCCGCCATTATTCTCTGCCGCGGCCTTAACGCTGTCTTTCGCCTATGTACCGCCACAGACGGAGATGTCAATAGCGCGATCTTTGCCGCATCTGGACGCCCATCTTGCTCGGGATGCCGAAGGAAAGAGGAAAATGCTAGCCCTAATCCCCGCCCTCCTTACCTTGCCCTTCTCCTGCTACTTTCTCCTGGCCGGCCGCCACCGCGGTTCTGCCAGACATCTGCTGCCGTCGCAGTCACAGCTGCGAAGGGAGAAATCAGCTGATGAGTGCAGCTGGCACCAGCCTTGTGAAGAAGCTCCATCGTTCTGGGGCCCCGGTTCGCTCTTCGCCACCATCAGGGACCGGATTTCTTGGATTTCGAGGTCCTCCTCTGCGACCTCCTCCGGGCGACTCCCGAACCCGTCGTATCCCAAAATTATCATTTCGGGATAACTTAGCCTAAGTATTGAGTGGGATGATTTATCCCCACACTTATCCTTAATTTGGGGATAACCTGGATTAACTTAATTCAGGTTAAACTCATTTTTAAGTGTGTACCAAACAGAAGATTGGAGATAAACCAGGTCGATCCTAAGTTATCCCCATACCAAACAGGGCCTTAGCATTTGGTTATGATTTTTTTCTCTCTTTTTGACCTCAATTTTAAAATTTGGTTGTGTTAAGTGCTCGTATTCCTTTTTAAAAGCACCGCAGTTCCGCAACTTTATTTGAGCTTCAAATCAAAATACGGGATAAGTGTTTTAATTTTGAGATAGACGTGGCGGAAGTTTCGATGTCAATGGTAGCAGATTATTCAATTATTCGACCTGTTTATTAACTTAACAGATAGATCATCAAAATTTTTTGATTAAGATATTCGTAGTCTTGTACTGGTCATCTATTTTTTAACGAATTCGGTCATGGATACATTATTGTTAATATGTCTAAATTAAAATAAATATTCAATATAATTTAAAATTATTTAATTTTTTGATTTAATTTGGTTTAAACCGAATTGAACCAAAGTATTAGTTGGGTTTGATTTTTTCAGATCGAACCAAACAGTGAATGTCTTTATTTTCATTTATTTAAAAACAAAAAATATATTTTTATGAGAAAATATTTTGTTAGAAAATTTAGAATGCCAACATCTAACTTAGTTAGTCCATATGAAGCTTTTTTTTTATGAAAGCAATGTCCCTTAATTGATTATCTATAATGCTCCTTTTTTAATTTAATGATATTTGGGAACATATTATCCTATCGTACGCTGATGTTAAAATTTTGATTAAAAATTATTTTATTCATAAATAATATTATAAAAAATAAAATATTCATCGATCCATAGTAAAAAATTTTGTTCAATAAATTTATAGTATTATAAACTAAAAAATTTTAAAATAATTTTATTTTGAAATAATTTTATTTTAATTTGTAATATTGGTGTCACATAAAAAATATATGTTTTAAGCTCTTTTAGATATAATAAAACATTTTCATTAATAAATATTTTTATAATTATATAAATACGAATAGCTTAAATAAACTTTTATGATTCAAAGGGTAAATGCAGTATTCTATTGGTAACCTTTTCAATAATCTTCACATGAACCTGACAAATATGTGAAAAAACAATCATATTTGTTTCATTTATTTATACACATTTATTAAATCAAGTATTATCTTATACAAGTATTGGCTGCTGAGAAAAATAGCGACACACTGTCATGACCCGGAAAAATAAACAATATAAAACCACAACTACGGAGCGGAAAACATAAAGTCGTGACAGTGGGAGAAATCCATCATTCGGATTTCATAACCCATACAAGCATGTAAAGTCAACACCCACGATCAAGTCTATAAATTTCCACAAGATTTCCAAAACCTGGAGTCAATAACTTAAAAATCAAGCCAACATCATCTAGTCCAACTCCAACCAAAAACTTAAACATTTAAAACAACTGAATTCCAAACCAAGTCCGTTCATATGTCCCATCTTTAAATCAAAACCACTAGATTGTTTAAGTACACAACAACCTAAAAGTCCAAAACAAGCAACCTGATGAAAATGAAATATATCACTCCGCTCCAACTCCAGGAGATTCTGGTTCTTCCACGTCCTCTGCTTGAGCCTCCAAGCCAATCTCCTAATCTTCAAAACCTTCTGAAAAATATTAACCCACAACGGGGTGAGTCCGGAGACTCCGTAGGATTTACACCCTTCACCCATCAATCGGGTAATTAACATATAAACAAGCAGTGGTATGTAACATATCTAATTTGAGATGTAATACAAAAGTATAGAGTGTCTTCTATATTAATCTCACAACCCATATCCAAACATAATTATCTTCGAAGAAAAGGTTATGCCAAAACCAATCAATTCTAGACCAATGCATACAAGACCATAAGACTAAACAAAAATCAATTAGATGACCTTCAGACTTAACTTAACATGACCAATCTAATATGAGACATATCTGAAATTTTCTAACTTATCATGCTTTAACATCTAAACATAACATGCAATGAGCATAATTTCATGTTCTTTCTAAACTCATAGTCATATGGCAAGGAATTGGTCGTCTTGCCTTTTCACATCACATATCCAGATCACTTTCACCGGCTCTAATTTATATAGTAATAACATATACTAAGCTAGCCCAAAGTGCACCTAGGAAGTGGTGACACTAAGGGAAAAACCGCGGTAATCCGGGATCTGTGGGAGGGCCGGATTTATCTAAGATAACCGCTGCCCACGGGCAATTTGACTAGAATAGGCTGGTGAAGCCTCATAACATGTGGTACAAGAAATTCATAATAAATTTTTCAGATCATGACACACCTGCATACCATGTACACAAGACATAAACATCTCATTCTAATGTCATCCATGCACTAGACAAGAAATTGTTTTTATCATAAACTAGACAAGACTTGCACTAACCGACATGGTTAACATATCCTAATCAAAACTCATATCAAACTTGATAACATGAACCTAGCCATATCATGCAAGACATATTACACAATCTGGAACCAAAACAAATAATTTTTACATGATCTATGCACATGCAATAATAAATCAAATCTAGACATGCTTAACTACATACACAAGACAATTAATCAAACCAAATTTTGGCATAATCAAAACAAGCTAACTTCTGATGTCAACACCCATAATTTGACCTAAACAGGTTCCAAAAAGTGAAATTTGATGACTTTTGACTTTTCCAAAACTCCACATAATTATATTTCAATTCTAGGTCCATTCTAGCACATAAACATATACATAAATAACAAATGGTCAAATCTCATGAAAAATAGTTCTACCCATCCATAATCTATAATATTCAAAATATCATTTTCAAATTTATGGTTTCAAGGATTTTTGAGAAAATTCACTAATCATGATTCAAAAGTCTAAACTAGTCAAATCAAGGTCCATAAGTTAAATCATGCATATTTTCTAATCAAAATGGGATCGAATACATAGACAAGCTTGAGAAACCTACTTGTAATCTTCTGTGAATTTTCCTGATTTTTTTGGATTTTATGCTATTTTTCTTGGCCTTTTCTAATATTCGGATTTAATAAATCCGAAAAATCGGAATTTCCTGAACCGGCGCCGAACCGGGCGGTTCGACCGGCTGAACTGGGCCGGTTCGGAGGTGCTGGACCGCGGCTGGACCGGGCGCTGGGCCGGCTCGACCGGCGGCTCACGGCGACGGTTCGCGGGCGGCTTTGGCGACGGCGGCTCGCGGCGGCGCCGCGACGGCGGAGGCGGTGCTCGCGACGGCGGAGGCGGCCGGCGGCGCTCGACGGCGACGGCGATGGGCGGGGGAGGGGCTGGTCACGACGGCGATGACGAGAGGAAGGCGACGACCGGGGATGGCGGCGGTGAGAGGCTCTCCCGCGGCGGTTCCGGCCGGAACAGGGGAGGTCAATGACGGCGCTGGCTTCCGGCGGCGATGACGACGGGTGGCGCGGGAAGGGCTGGACGGTGATGCTCTCGCCGGCAAGGGAGGCGCTGGAGGGAGGAGACGGCGACGAGGTGAGGGGCCGGAGGCGGTGACGGCAAGGGGTTGGTCCGGCGGCGCTCGCTTCCGGCGGGGGCAGTGCTCGCGACCGGCGACGGCGATGGCGACGGAGGAGGAGGAGGAGGACTCGCGGCGGGGAGACGGCACGAGCGAGAGAGAGAGAGAGAGCGAGAGAGATCCAGCCGGGGGGAGGGCTGCGTAACCGGCGAGGGGGGTGCGCGGCGGCGTTATCGCGGGGACGGCGGCGAGGAGTCCGGGACGGGGAGGGAAAGGGGGGGCGGTTACGAAAATTAAAATTAAATTTTTTTAAAAAATTGCCAGGTATTACACACACAGCCAATACTATCTGTCCAAAGCACACCAAAAATGCCGTTTATCAAGAACTTTTTCATGTTTTCTTGACAAAAATGTCATCTGTTTCTAAACGATGAAGGCGCAAGGGATATTTACATCACAAGATATTGACAGAATTTTTAACTATCTATAATGGGGTGTTTGGTTGCATGATAATTTTTTGTACACTTTCATGATAAAAATTTGTATTAAAATAAAAAGTGAACCAACTCATGACATAAAATTATCATGTTTGGAGGGATGTGATTACAAAAAAGAGTAACCACCGCACATGACCAAATAAAGTGGGGGACCATAAGAAAAAAGAAAGAGGTGAGACCCTCTTTTTTTGTTTAAGAAGAAAATCACTTTCAAAACATAAAATTGTCATGGTTGTCAAACACCTCTTTTAACAAGTTTTCTTACAATTTTTAAAAATTAAAATAAAAACCTCAATTATCATGCAACCAAACACCTCATAAGAGTTTCCAGGTAGGTGGTAACGACTTGTCTTCAACAACGGATGGCTCATCTTCAGCAGTTAACATCCAAAAATATTAAAAAAAAGGGCAGGGACGCTTGTTTGAGACAATTTCAGATCTCAGCTAAAAAAGTGGGGTTTCACAAGATCATTTAGACCGTTATCTTACTTTTGCAGGGGAAACGAAGATTAATGAGGTGTTTGGTTACGTGAAGAGTTTTTGCTGCAATTGTGTTTTTATAACTAAGTCTGCCAAAAGATGTGTTTGGTTTAAATAGATTTCTTCCTTGAGCAAAAAAAAAAAGAAGGAAAGATGGTCTACCTTTTTTATCTTGTGGTCCCCCGCCTATTTGGTCATGTATGATGCCCACTCATTTTTGTCATCTCCCTAAACATGGCAATTTTGTGTCACTCACTAGTTCACACTTTATTTTGGCAATCATTAAAATTTTTGTTTTTAAATAAATTTATTTTTTAGACATAAAGAGAGTCTTTCATCTCTCTTTTTCTTTATCTTGTGAATAATATGGGTATTCATGGTTTAATTTGGTTTACTTTTTGAGTATTTTTCTCAAATCAAACTAAACCAAATCTAACTGAACCGAACCAAATTAATTCCATTTGATTTGATTTGGTCGGGCTCAAATCATGTTTTATCAAGGTACATTAGATATGTCAATATATAATTTTATATAATTTAATTTTAATTATATTTTATTAAAATCTTGTGTATATGTTTATACATTATATTAATTTTGCCTTAAAAACTCTTGAAACAAATTTATTTTTATATAAAATATACAAAAATATTGTATCATATATAAATTAAAATAAAGTATTTAATATTATTCGGATTATTCGGTTTATCAATTTGATCTGGTTTGAAAAGTCCTAGCTAGAAACGAAATTAAACCAATTGATAGTTCAAACCAATCCAAACCAAATCGAACCAAATTGCTGATTTGGTTGCTTTTTTGGGTTGAACCAAATAGTGAACAAGCCTACTTATCACCCCCCACCTTACTTGGTCATATATGATATCCACTCTTTTTAGTTATCACATCTCCCCAAACATGACAATTTTATCCCATTGGTTACTTCACACATTTTATATAATTTTTTGTGTGAAAATGTATACAAATTTATCATGCAACCAAACACCCTATAATGTTTCTTGTTTAGTTTAGTGATTCACTAAATTATTTTTATTTGTATAACAAATTTTGATGAATCAAAATGAGATTAGTAGAGGAAGAGCATGTTTAAGCTTATTCAAACCAAACCAAATCAAATTAGTTTCATTTGGAGGAGATTTAAATAGGTTTAATATATTCTATTTGTATTCCATTTTTATATAGAATTTTTATTTACATTACAATGGAACAGGTTGGATATGAATGAACAAGTTATGGGTCATTTGTCTTGTAAAAATTAATGCATTCTTGGATTTTAACTTTGCCAATATTTTTTTAATTACTAAATCTGGTGACGCTAGAAACCGTCGCTAAAGTGGTTAGAGAAATCCATCAGAACTTTCTAATCTATTTTGGTGATAATCGAAGCCATCGTTAATAAGTACTTATGTGACGGCTTAAACCATCATCACAAAGTTACTGATGGTGACATCGGCCATTGCCAATGACTAATTAGAGGCAACTTATAAGCTATTGTGAATAGTATTAGTGGCAGTGACTTTCATTTAATCATTGCTAATATCATTAACAACAAACTTATTTAATATGGTGCGGCGATGACATGGAAGTCGTCATGGAAATGTTTTGATGACTACTTTTAACTTTATGGCCACTAAATATTTTTCTAGCAGTGAAAAAAAGTGAGAGTTCAATTTGTACACTCCTTATAAGATATAAATACTTATTCAAAAACAAACCATAACTCCACCTTAATCCTTGTGAATCAAATTCTAAAGATCTTTACTTTATGTCAATGAAACTTTCATGTAGGCAAAATTTTGAATTATATGAAGTTCATTTTAGATAACACCAACATGATAACACGGTTGGCGAAGAAGATAAAAAATGATATTGCCTTGATATTTATGTTACATATAAATCAATTGTATCTCAAATATTAGCTATATTACCAGTTTGTTAATTATGAACAAAGAATGATAATTTGCTTGACACCTTCTTCATTTCTAATACATTACATTGTTATATTATTTCACTTTGAACTTATCAAATTTAAGTATTATAATAAAAGCTACGAACTTATCTGCTTGTTAACGAAAGTATAATTTTGAAATAGTATACAACGCCTTACTAATTTGAATAGCATGAACAATAAATAGTTAAGGACCTCAATCATTCATGGAATATTTATACCACCATTCCATTCTTTGAGTACTCAAATGCCAGGTTTGTTTAGCGACTGTGAGAATTGGCAGTCAACAAAGATAGTTTTGACTTGACCAAAATACGTGGAAAACCACCTATTTTGTACACATATGATGCAAATTAAATAATAACATTTTGAGTACTCCATGCACGCACAACATTTCTTTTTTCATACGTAAATAATTTTTTGCTTGTACGCGTTCTAAAAGCACATCCTATAAAGTATAAACTACTTGCAAAACAGAACGATAATTCTCATTTTAAAAAAGTAAATAATTAATTAATATATGCAATAATCATGTTCTGATCTGTCTTCGATGATCGATCTTATAAGTTGATGATATATCTATCTCTCATCCATGAATTCTCGAGATCTGCCGGAGACCTCGAGAGGTCTGGAGAGTACTCTTTGTCAAACACAAATTTGTGGAGTCTATATGATAGAGGTGAGTCTAATAAGTTAATTTAATATTTAAATCATGATCAACCTTACATTTTTATATTTGAGTGAAGAGTATACTTCCTCCGCACCGACTAAGGCGAACTCTATATGCAGACTCTGCCAAAGTGCCAAATCGCCACCATGCATGCATGCACGCGTTCTCCCCTCCAGCGAAACAAAATGACTCAAAGACAAAGTATATATCATCCATGAAACAAGGGCGAAGGCAATTTTATTTCATTGAAAAGCTGGAAATTAATCCTGTGGACATCCATCTTTATTTAGATCTATAAAATTCCCATCTTGTTCGAGCGGCACGCAGGGGAGAGAAACCCAGCTAGCTAGCGACGCAGCAGCTTGCGCGCCGGCGAAGCAGACGGCACGAAGCTGAGAAGCTCCCTGTACTCCGTTTCCCAGGGCAGGCTGTACACCTCCGCCCGGTACGCCATCACCACGCCCGCCGCGTCCGCCTCTAGGACGATGCTGTAGATCATCCCGTCGCCGGAGTCATCCTCGTTGCAGTCCACCACGCGGATGAGGTCCAGACTCGGCGAGTGGTTCTTGTTGTACATGCCCACCGCGAACTCGGCCATGCTCAGCACGACCGGGTCGTCGGGGCTGAGGGGCGGGTCGCCGCCGTCGACGCGGGCGCACCGGGCGAGGAGGGAGGAGACGGAGAGGAGGAGGAAGAGGAGGGGCAGGAGAGCGGGGTGGGTTCTCATGGCGGACGGAGCGGACTGATCGGTGCTGCCGAACGCGAGGAGGAGGAGGAGGAGGAGGGGTGGGGGGTGACGGAGAGGCGGAGGCGGCCGCCTGGAGATTTTATAAGGCCGTGTTGCTGCCTAGCCGGTATTTCTTCCGAGTCGTGGGCGGGCCTGGCGTGGCGTTGAAGCGGCCCGGGTTTCCCGCGGCGAGTTCGTCCGTAGGTGCCGATCCCCGGCGGCGGTTAGAGGGATTCCCTCCGACGAGTTTTCGGAGGAACGGCGCCGCTGCAGCGGAAATTATCCGTTGCGTTGGGCCAGTCAAACATTTTCAAAAAATTTCAAATAACATATTTTATTTGAAAAATTATATAACTAAGACTGTTTTTTTCCACGAAGAATAACATTCTTTGGTAAATTTGGTGTCTCAGACATCTAGAATGAGTTCAGCTCCACTAAGAAGTTTGGTGGAGTGAACATTTTTCAGTCTCTTAAAAAAAGTAAGTATTTAAATACTGATTTCTCCATGGATGGTCGTGATTCTTCCTGGAATCGTCAGAGGGCTTCAGCGTTTGCGGAAGGGGGGCAATTCTGACTCTAAATGACCGCAATCGGAATGATACCAGGTCTAAATTGGGCCCGGTATTGATCCATTACCGGAAGTTTAAGTCTTCCGGATGAATTGGTCGGATCAACCGATTCTCCTCTGAATCGATCAGAATCAGATCAATTCCAACCGATTCCATTGATTTGGACCGATTCTATCATAATTCCTGGAGAAATCGATGCTTCGGTCAATAATCGGATCAGAATCGACCGATCCAATTCTGGAATCGGTTGATTTTGATCTGATTCAGCCGATTATGTAAACCATGTGCACAATGCATCTCCCCCGCTTCCATCGTCTTCTGGAATTGTCTCCACTATCGGTTCTCCATCCACTAGAAGACACTCCCCTACCCACTCTCACCATCGATGGCATTCTCATTACCTTCTGATCGAGCAAAGGAAACCCAACACACTGGGGTCTCTCAACCCTGTTTATGCTACATGACCCCACTTAGAAGCTTTTCAAAGTGCTCTGTCGAAGCTACAACACCACCTAGAGAGGCTCGCAAGCACGCCGCCTTCTCAACACAACCCCCATCTAGTCTTGGAAGCTGAACAATGTTTCAGGTAGCTTCCACTACGCACCTGTGGGATTAAGTGAGACTGTCCATCCACGGCTGGGTTAGGACCAGGACTACCCTGGGTCAGTGGTCACAACAGTCCAACTGGGTTCTTCCTGGTTTAGGTCTGGTTCAGTGGTCCTCATGCTGGTTCACACCGGTTCAGGTTGGTCTGAGATCAGTTCAGTGTTTTTTGGGCCGGTTCAGCTCCCCTCTGACCTAGTTCAGTCCGTTTCAGTGCATTTTTGGGCCAGTTCAGCACCTTCCACCTTGGATCAATGGTTTTTAGCTTGGTTTAGTTGATTTTCAGCTTGAGTCAGATTCAATTCGTCATAATTTGGTCCAATCAGAGTCACGTTAGCAGTTAAGTGACTCGTTTGAGTCCGTTCAAGTGAAGATGGTAGTTAATTTGTCCATGTCGCCCATCAGAATTGAATAGTGAACAATCATAAACTAAATCAGTAGTTCAAACTGAATCAAATCAAACCAGATAGTTCAGTTTGATTCAGTGGTTTGAACCATTTTAAACAGGTAGAGCTTGAGTAATGTGCAACTCTGCTTTGCACGGCTCTGGTCATTCGCAAAAACTCCCATCAAGAGAAGATAGTCAGGATGATCGTAGAAGCAAGTTAGGAAACAAAGAAGAAAACAACCTTACTGACATACAGCGTCAATGTTTGTAGACAATTGCAGTGTTGAAGTAACATAGCCAAAGAAGTTGCCTAATTATTATCCCAAAGGCTTACAGCCTGTTTGGTAACAGTATTATGTAACTGTATCAGTATTAATTTTAAAACTGTTATCAATACTCAACTTTGAGAGCTGTTTGGGTAACCGTATCAATTTTGAAATTAACAGTAACAAAGTGTATCAGTTTTAATACACCTCTCCCCCTGTATTAAAATTGATATTATCCTCCTTGGGCGCCGTTGAAGCTTCCTCCGATCGAGGCACTGGCCGCCTCGCGCGGCGCATCCCGCTGCGCGCGGGAGGGAAAGGCAGAGAGAGAGGGAAAACAGAGAGAGAGAGCGGCGGGAGGAAGATGGAGGGGGAGAGAGGGAGCCCGCGCTCGCGGCGGAGGGGGAGAGAGGGAGAGAGAGCGGGAGAGGGGAGAGAGAAGCACGGCGGGGAGGGGGTGCAGCGCCGCCCGCGGCGGCCGGAGGGGGGAAGAAGAAGAGAGGAAGGAGGGGCGCCCGACGGAAGAGGGGGGTGCGGCGCCGCCGGCGGCGGCGAGGCGCGGCAACGGCGACGGCGTCGGCATGCCCGAAGAGGGAGAAGAAGAAGAAGAGGAAGGGGAGCGGGCGATGGCAGCCCGCGGTGATGGCGGCCGCCGGAGCCCTCCCCCCCGCCGGAGCCCTCCCGTGCGTCCTCCCGCCCCTCCGCGCTGCCCCCCCTCCGCACACCTCCCCCCGCCGGAGCCCTCCCGTGCGTCCCCCCGCCCCTCCGCGCTGCCCCCCTCCGCGCAGCCCCTCCGCGCAGCCCCCCGCCGCGCAGCCCCCTCCGCGCAGCCACCCCCTCCGCGCAGCCCCCCGCCGGAGCCCCCCCCCCCCCCGTCCGTGCAGTCCCCCCGCCCCTCTCGCGCAGCCCCCCGCCGGAGCCCAGCCCCTCCGCGCGGTTCCCCCGCCCCTCCGCGCAGCCCCCGCCGGAGCCCCCCGCGGTTCCCCCGCCCCTCCGCGCAGCCCCCCGCCGGAGCCCCCCCTCCGCGCGGTTCCCCCCGCCCCTCCGCGCAGCCCGCCCCCCCGCCCCTCCGCGCAGCCCCCGCCGGAGCCCCCCCTCCGCGCGGTTCCCCGCCGGAGCCCTGCCGCGCATCCCCCCGCACAGTGCCCCCCGCGCGCACCCCCCCTTTCTCGCAGACACCACCTCCGCACATGCTCATCTAATATCAATTGTAACATTGATATAATTTTATCAAACACATAGAAATTTTGATACTATCAATCTTGAAACTGATATTTCAATTTTAAAAATTATCAATATCAATATTGATATAGTATCAAATTTGAAACTCTAACCAAACAGGCCATTAGATCGAGATATACAACTCGGTGAAGAATTGCATGACGGGAGACTCCGATTTGACCAGTTGGACTGGAATAACCGCTGCATAAAAGGAGATTGCTTTGCCGAGTGTCATGGAAGTCCAGATCAAGGAGGCGAGATAGAGAACATAACAAGTAAGGACGACAAAGATAAGAGGGGCAGGCATACCTTGAAAGATGAACCATGCATTTTCAACACATGTAGATTAGTAGCGCACTTCACAAGACTCGAAAGACACTTGTCCACCATCTGATTGCACTCACTGTTCTTTTCTTCTTAAAGATCAATGGATACAAATGTCAGCTTTGGAGCGTGAAAAGTGAATTCCTCACACCCAGGAAGAAGGTTAATGTATACGAAGTCTAGGTTCAGAGCATTAACAACCACTTTGCCGCTGGCGGCAAAAGGAAGACGACGAAGAGACGGTGCAGTGTTGATTATGAGGTCTCTCCATCCATAGCAGGTTAAGATATCCACGTCCTCAAGGTGGAGACAGGTCGAAGTTATCTTCTCGACTCTCCTAGGAATATTAGCGTGCTCAAGCCAGAGTTTCCGAAGGTGAGTACATCTGATTTGCAAATCACCCGCCGCCGTCTCACCAAACAAGTGGCAACTTGTCAACTCCAGCGTGGCCAAGGACCTGCAATGTCGAAGAATTGAGGAAGCATCAACGTTGTGAGTGACGACGGAAAATTTAAGCTCCTGGATGCATCTCCTACTTAGAGCCCGCACAAATCTTTCTAGCACCTGGATGCATCTCCTATTTACAATGTCTCTCTCTCTCTCTCTCTCTCTCTCTCTCTCATTCGTGTATGATTGTGCTCCAATGGTTCTGTCTCAAGCCAAAGCTCTAGTGCCATCGAAGCCCCCGCCATTGGTTGTCATTGTTGGTGCCAACCATTGTTGTCATCTTAGCATTGAATCTCTCCTCCTTTTAGTATATATTTACCCTAATTCATTTATGATTATTTAAATCTTTTTTAATTTTATTTTTAATTTTGGGTTTATTTCATTGTTATTTGAATGTTAATTTGTTAATTTTGTTGGATTAGAGTTTATTTGAATGCCTTTCAAATATGATTGAAATGAGATGTTTGGTTTGAGAGGTAAATTGATTTGGTTTGGTTTGAAAAAATCATTAGAAAGTAAGTTAAACCAAACCGTGAACACTCCTACATATATATTGATATGTATATTGAGTGAGTTGCGGTTGAAGATACATATATGTGTCATATCATGTTTTTTGCCCTTAATTGTTCTAGTGTGATATTAAATAGATCATTTTTTGTCTTGAATGGTATCTTACTTTTGAATGTGAAATGAAGATTAATGAGGTGTTTGGTTGCATGAAGTGTTTTCGCTGCAATTATGTTTTTATAACTAAATTAGCCAAAAGATGTGTTTGGTTTTAAATAGATTTCTTTCTTGATCAAAAAAAAAGAAGAAGAAAAAAAAGATGATCTCACCCTTTTTTTGTGGTCCTCCGTCTATTTAGTCATGTATGGTACCCACTCATTTTTGTCATCTCCCTAAACATGACAAGTTTGTGTCATTGGCTAGTTCACACTTTATTTTGGCAACCATTAAATTTTTTGTTTTTAAATAAATTTATTTTTTAGACATAAAGAGAGTTTTTCAGCTCTCGTTTTTTATCTTGTGAATCATATGGGTGTTCATGATTTGATTTGGTTTAGTTTTTTAGTATTTTTTCTCAAATTAAACTAAATCAAATCGAACCGAAGTGAATCATTAATTTCATTTAAATTTTTTTCAAATTAAACTAAACCGACTCCACCTTAATCCTTGTGAATCAAATTCTAAAGATCTTTACTTTATGTCAATCAAACTTTCATGTAGGCAACATTTTCAGTTATGTGAAGTTCATTTCAGAGAACACCAACATGATAACACGATTGACAAAGAAGAGAAAAACAATTGTACTTGTATACTTAAATAGATATTGCCTTGATATTTATGTTACATATAAATCAATTGTATCTCAAATATTAGCTATATTGCTAGTTTATTAATTATGAACAAAGAATCATAATTTGCTTGACACCTTCGTCCTTTCTAATACATTACATTGTTATATTATTTAAATTTGAACTTATCGAATTTAAGTATTATGATAAAAAGTATGAATTTATCTGCTTGGTAACGAAAGGATAATTTTGAAATAGTATACAACGCCTTCCAAATTTGATATTAAATTCACTTAATGAATTAGTTCTATTTTAAGAATGGCATGAACAATAAATAGTTAAGGACCTCAATCATTTATGTGGAACATTTATACCACCATTCCATTTCTTTGAGTACTCAAATGCCAGGTTTGTTTAGCGACTGTGAGAATTGGCAGTCAACAAAGATAGTTTTGACTTGACCAAAATACGTGGAAAACCACCTATTTTGTACACATATAATGCAAATTAAAATAATAACATTTTGAGTACTCCATGCACGCACAACATTTCTTTTTTCATATGTATATAATATTTTGCTTGTACGCGTTCTAAAAGCACAACCTATAAACTACTCGCAAAACAGAACGATAATTCTCATTTAAAACAAGTCAATAATTAATTAATATATGCAATAATCATGTTCTGATCTGTCTTCGATGATCGATCTTATAAGTTGATGATAGATCTGCGGGAGGCCTCCGGAAGTTGCAAAGAGAGAGTATTCTTTACTCAAACATAAATTTATAAGACCCAGATGAATTTTGTAAGTTAAATCGACATTCATATCATGATCGACCTATATTTTTATATCTAGAGCGGACAGTTCTCCTCCCCCGACTCACTACCGAACACTATACACGCAGACTGTGCGGAAGTGCCAAATCGCCACCATGCATGCATGCACGCGTTCTCCCCTCCAGCGGAACAAAATGACTCAAAGACAAAAGTACATATCATCCATGAAACAAGGGCGAGGGCAATTTTATTTCATTGAAAAGCTGGAAATTAATCCTGTGGACATCCATCTTTATTTAGATCTATAAAATTCCCATCTTGTTCGAGCGGCACGCAGGGGAGAGAAACCCAGCTAGCTAGCTAGCTAATGACGCAGCAGCTTGCGCGCCGGCAGAGCAGCCGGCACTAAACTGAGAAGCTGCCTGTACTCCGTTTCCCAGGACAGGGTGAACACCTTCGCCCGGTACGCCATCGCCTCGCCCTGCGCGGCCGCCTCCAGGACGATGCTGTAGATCATCCCGTCGCCGGAGACATCCATGTTGCAGCCCATCACGCGGATGAGGACCAGCGTCGGCCAGTGGTTCTTGTTGTACATGCCCACCGCGAACTCGGCCATGCTCAGCGCGACCGGGTCGTCGGGGCTGAGGGGAGGGTCGACGGGGTCGACGCGGGCGCACCGGGCGAGGAGGGAGGAGACGGAGAGGAGGAGGAAGAGGAGGGGCAGGAGAGCGGGGTGGGTTCTCATGGCGGACGGAGCGGACTGATCGGTGCGGCCGAACGCGAGGAGGAGGAAGAGGAGGGGTGGGGGGTGACGGCCGGAGAGGCGGAGGCGGCTGCCTGGAGATTTTATAAGGCCGTGTTGCTGCCTAGCCGGTGTTTCTTCCGAGTCGTGGGCAGGCCTGGCGTGGCGTTGAAGCGGCCCGGGTTTCCGGCGGCGAGTTCGTCCGTAGGTGCCGATCCCCGGCGGCGGTTAGAGGGATTCCCTCCGACGAGTTTTCGGAGGAGCGGCGCCGCTGTAGCGGAAATTATCCGTCCGGTCAAACATTTTCAAATAACATATTTTATTTGTAAAATTATATGACAGTATTTTTTTTGGAAGAAATAATAATTTTTTTTTGTAAAGTCAATGTCTCAAATACCTACTTTAGAATGAGTTCGAGTTCACCGGTGAGTTAAGTGGAGTTAACATTCTTCGCTCTCTCTTGACTCGTGAAATTTATTACTGTGATCTCACTTTTTTACAAGAAGATGAAGAATGTTCTTTACACCACACTCTCGAGAAATTTCTTTAGAGTGTTTGACCATTAAGATGAGTTTATGAGTTAGAATTATATATTCTAATTTTATTTGAAAGGGGACGAGATATTAAGTGTTTAACCAGTTCAATTTCGTTATTCCGAGAGCTTCAAAGTCAGGTTACAAACATCTATTTATGTTATTATCACTCCGACTATATACAATGTTAATCAATTTGATTTTAAAGTTGGAAGTTCCTAATTCACATACACCAACAATAAAGTTAAAATTGTAGTGGATGAGTCCGACTTATATTATTTTTCATGCGAAGAAAAAAATACAATGTAGTCGTATAATTTAAAGCCGATCATCTTTTACATGCACTCGATCAGAATGGGTAGAGCTTGTACGTACATCTTGGATTTGATCTAGGGAGGACATATATAAGCATACAAAGAATCGACCAATATGATAAATAAATTACTTGTACGTAGATCTCAGTTTAGAGAAAAAATTGGGTGAATCCTCTTTATATCCAGGTTAATTACGACGGATGACCATATATATATATATATATATATCTTTACTACTGGTTTGAAGTTACTAGAAGTATGTGATATATACTACATAATAACCATATCAGAGAGTTTTACTAAACTAATGGGGTGTTTGGTTGCACGACAATGGAGGTTTTTATTTTAATTTTTAAAAATTGTAAGAAAACTTGTTAAAAGTGGTGTTTGACAACCTTGATAATTTTATGTTTTGAAAGTGATTTTCTTCTTAGACAAAAAAAGAGGATTTCACCTCTTTCTTTTTTCTTGTGATCCCCCACTTTGTTTGATCATGAATGGTAGTTAATCTTTTTTGTTATCACATCCCTCCAAACATGACAATTTTATGTGATGAGTTGGTTCACTTTTTATTTTAATACAATTTTTTATCATGAAAATGTACGAAAAATTATCATGCAACCAAACACCCCATAAATTTTTCTATGTTAAAGATAAACTATTCATAATAATTCTATTTGTTGATTATATATTTGCAATATCCTAAAAATAATTAATTAAATGGTGAGATGTTATCTCGTTGGACGGGTATTTAGGAACATAATGATTATGGGGTGTTTGGTTGCATTTTAATTTTTAAAAAGGTTTCATGATAAAAAATTAAAATATGATACCAAACAAGATAATTTTTAAAAATGAAAACATGACAACAAATGTGTTTGGCAAAAATATTTTAATTTTTAAAAATGATAATGAAGTGTTTGGTAGTATTTTAAATTTAATTTTCATCAACTTATAAACATCGAAAAACAAGTATTTCATACCATACAAATTTAGAAATACACAAGATCAAAAAAATAACACAAAATATTTATGTCATACAAGAATTCAATCACCTAAAAATATATAATTACAATCTATTTTACCCACTAATAATGGTGAATGTACAGATTATTTTGGAAAGTAGGATGAACCACTCTCTTCTTAATTTAATCTATCATTGGCTGTTTGAAACAAAATTAATTTTGATAAAAAAAACTGATTTATCTCCCAAAATTAATTTAGGGGACAAATCGGATCTATCCTCAAATCGGATCCCCCTCCCCCGCGGAGCTCCCAACCCACCACCCCCCCCCCAAAGGCCGGAGCTCCCAGCCCTCCCCCGCGGACGCCGGCAGGGGGGGGGGCACAGGCTCTCCGGCCCTCACCCCGCGGACGCCGGCGGGGGCGGCGGCGGCTCTGAGGCGGTCGCGGAGAGCTCGAAGACGAGCGGACATCGGTCGGCAGGCGGGAGAAGGAAGGAAGAAGCCGCGCGAGCGGCCATCGCTGACTGGCCGGTTTGCAACCTCCGGCATCCGCATGCCCGCAAGATGTTCGACACAAGAGCGGGGCAGCACCCCCGGAGTCCAACCCCTCCCCCCGGCGGCCCGGAGCTCCCGGCCCTCACTGCGGTACGCGTCGAGATCCCCGTCCTCTTCTGCGACACAAGAAGCGGGGCAACCGCGGCGAGATCCCCGTCCTCTTCGCGGTGTACGCGTACGGTGTGCGATCTTCGCATATCCCTCCCCCGTGTCGGATCTTTCGTGTTTCCGTCTGATTGTCTTCCATCTTCTTCGCCTGGATTGGAAGGCGACGCCGTGGTTTCCTCTGCCATCCCCTTTAATGTATCTCGTCTAAACATTTCGGATGAGAATGTGCCACTGCGAGCTTTTGAAGAAGGGGGCTCGTTGCCGGGGAAGCCGTCGCGGAGAGATCTCACGAAGAAGGGGCATAGAAGGGGGACCTGGGAGGAGGCCATCGCCGACGATGTGCTGCCGCGAGCTCTCAAAGAAGGGGCGAGGAGGCCGCTGCCGTGGAGAAACACCGTGAAGAGGGAGCTGCCGTGACGAAGAGCGTCGCGAAGTCAGACCCGAACCAGGGTTTGTCGGGGGACCAAGAGAGACCGTTTTTGAAAATAAAAGAGGTGAATACCTCTTTTATTTTTTTGTCATCGGTGAAACCGTAAAAAAATTTTAAAACAAAAAATTGTCGTACTACCAAACACCACCTACGAAAGTTTTTTATTACAGTTTTTAAAAATTAAAATAAAAACGTGTATTATCATGCAACCAAACACCCCATTATAATTTTTAAGAAGAAGTACTTTACTTTATATCCTGCTAGAGGTAGGACCTTAATCTTATTCAAACAATCATGAGAAACCCCCTCTGACCCCCTCGGTGCTCTCACGCTCTCTCTCCTGCCACCTAAGTTCTATTAGTCAATAAGAAGCGCTTGGCACGTGTGTTAGTGTTATTTAAAATAAATTTATATAGTTAAATTATTTTAACAATTTAATTGTAAATTTAAATTTAAAAAGATTATGTTTAAATTTTTTAGAGGATATGAAATGAATATTTTATATTTTGATGTAGGAGGCTCAATATACTAATATTATTCACGTTTAATCTCTTTTCACTTTCGTATAGTCACCACAAATTGTTTTTACAATTAATTCATTTAAGCCATGCTTGAAAATTATACTAAACACTTCTACAATTATCAATTTTGAAATTGATATCGACTTAAGCCATCAGTACGTGTTATCAATGTCAATATTGAAGCTCTTGATGCAAATAAAACATGATATGAAATATAAATATCCACTTATATCAATTTTGATATTAATATTCTATCTTCTACAAATATTAATGTCAAAATTAATATAATATCAATTTTTATACTTTAAGAAAATAAGACAAAGTATTTAAAACAAGTTAAATTTTTTTTTTTGGACATTGGAGGGCGGTGGTATCCCATTGCGCTACGGGCACGGGATTAAAACAAGTTAATTACTAAAACATGGTTCCTGCACTACAAGAAATCGGACTTTTACCACTAAAACACTCCCCGTAGGTAAGGTTTGGTGGGTATAAATAACTTTTACTTACTCCCTATACCTACTAAAAATGATTTCGTAGGTAAATTTTTCATTACCTACAAAATACCTACGAAAAACGCTTCGTAGGTAAATAATATATCCACAGATTCAATCTGAACCATCCATTACGATATAATCCAATGACCTAGATTTAATCTCTTTTGCCCTTATCTCCACCGTCCATTGACAACACATAGATGAACCAGATTGAAGCAGACGGGTTAAACCCTCCCGATCGACCCTCTCCCACCTCATCGCGCTCAGCCCCAAATCGACCGTCTCTCCTGTGGGAACCCTCCGACGACGCGGCACCTTCGGTTCCTCCTCCTCCGACGGCAACACCTAGGCCTTGCGCCCTTACGTCAACCATCCACGTAGTCCCCTCCTGCTCCTCCAAGATTCAACTCCCGCAAGAAGCTCTCCAAGCTGTCTCCGTGAGAAGCCCCCGAAGGTGAGTCCCCGTCTCGTCTCCTTTTCCTATGCGCGAGAAAGCTCCATCGCTTCTTCCTCTTTGCAAAGGTCGTTTTACAGATCCTGAGCTTGTTCTATGTAATCGTCTGTACAAACCCTCAGTCGTCAGCTCGTAGTTTGCTTAGTCGTTCATGGACCATCCCCCCTCGAGGTTGATTTTGCATGTCCCGTAATTTTTTTTGACTTTGGAATGCCATCTTTTGTCTTACGAATGAGCCCTATGTCATGGTAGTCATGCGAAGACGAGCCCTATGTTTATTTCTGACATGTCTCGATTTTCATTTGTAATATTCATAAGTCTTAAATTGTGTGTTGTTGGCAGGTTCTACTGCATATTGTCTGTTGTTTGCCTTGTTTGGTGTATTGCTTTCTTGTTGAAGACATATTCTGGTAAGACTTTGCTTGATGTACGTGACTTAATTATCTTGCTGTATGAACTATGTAACTAATATGTTTCCATTCTGATAGATTATAACATAAGCGTGATCAGCAAGGGATTTATAAGTGTCAACAAATATTTTCAAGCACAAAATGAAGTAATACATGTTTTTTTACAGCGATGGATGTTCATGAGAACTAGTGTCTGATTGTGTAATTAATGTTTGTGTGTTTCTTTATAGTGATATAGATTGGAGTTGGATGGATTTACCAAAAAATGTGGTTGGTAACTATGATGGTGTTGATAACTTTCTCAATTTTGCATTTGCAAACTTACCACCAACTCATCAGATTAGATGTCCATGTGTGAAATATACATGTTTGAATAAATGTAAAAAAGAGATGGTTAGACAACACTTGTACATTGATGGTGTTATAAAAGACAAACATTTCTGGAAATTTTATGGTGAAAGACTAGGTCATGTTAAGTTGGAAGAAAGCCAACATGATTCAAATATGCATGACATGTTAGCTGATGTTTTTCCTATGTGTAGTGATGAAACAACAAATGATAAAGATTCTGAAAGTTTTTTTGCATTGTTAAATGATCTCAACCAACCGATTTATCCTGGATGCAAAAAGTTCAGCAAACTTTCATTTCTCATTCGGTTGATTAACATTAAATGCATGGATGGAATGAGCAATAAGCATTTCAATATTTTGTTGAAGTTATTGATTGATGTTCTCCTTGATGGGTCATCAGTACCGTCCAGTTTTTATGAGATTAAGAAGATACTTGATAAGTTAGGGTATGGATATAACAAGATAGATGCGTGTCCGAACAATTGTATTTTATATTGGAAAGAAAATGAGAAGTATGAATGTTGTCCAAAATGTGGAGAATCATGGTGGAAATCTTGTAAGTCTAGTAAAGTTGTAAAGAAGAAAAGAGTGCCTTAAAAAATTTTGCGTCATTTTCCACTCATTCCACGGTTAAAGAGATTGTTTACATGCTCAAAGACTTCTATCAACATGAGATAGCATGAAGAGGAGCGTGAAGAGGATGGTATGCTAAGACATCCTGCTGATTCTCCATGTTGGAAAACATTAAATAGCATTGATGATTTCGGGTTAGAAACTCGGAATGTACGCCTTGGATTAGCCAGTGATGGGTTTAACCTGTTTGGAAACATGAACGTCACTCACAGTACATAGCCAGTGTTAGTTGTACCTTATAACCTACCGCCTTGGGAGTGCATGAAGAGTACGAATATTTTGCTTTGCCTCTTTATTTCTAGTCCAAAAGGTCCCGGTAACAATTTTGATGTTTTCTTGTAACCACTAATAGAGGAACTTGAGATTCTCTGGCACGGTGTTGATACCTATGATGCCGCTAAAGGTGAGGTATTCCGTCTACGTGCAGCACTATTATGGACTATTAACGATTTTCCAGCATATGCCTACATGTCAGGTTGGAGTACAAAAGGTCGATTAGCTTGTCCTAATTGCAATAAAGACACATGTTCAACTTGGTTAAAGTATAGTGGTAAATTTTGTTATACTGGTCATCGGAGATGGCTGGAAAACAACCATAAATTCCTAAAGATGAGTAAGCAATTTGATGGTCATGAAGAATGGGGTGAAAAGCCATTGATGTTGTCCGGAGATGAAATCCTACGTCCATTAAAATATTTTAATTCACGTGTTGCAAAAGGAAACACGAAGAAGATAAGTAAGAGGAAGAGTCGAGTTAAGAAGGGGGATAAGACCAAGTATCTAGGGTGGAGGAAAGTCAGTATTTTCTATAGGCTACCTTATTGAAAATCTTTGTTGCTCCGACACAACTTAGATGTGATGCACATAGAAAAGAACGTATGTGAGAGTATACTAGGCACCCTTCTATCGATTGAAGGAAAGAATAAAGATGGCTTGAAAGCCCGTCAAGACTTACAGAAGTTGAGAATAAGAGAATGCCTTCATCCACAAGAAATTGGGTCAAGTAAAATATTGCTTCCACCAGCACAATTCACATGTAATAAGAAAGAAAAAGAAAAAAATTTCAAGTTCTTTCAATCCGTGAAGGTTCCTGATGGATACTCCTCTAACATTGCAATGCGATTTCTCAACAAAGGTAATAAGTTATGGGGGCTGAAGACACATGACTACCATGTGATTATGCAACAATTACTTCCAATTGCTGTTAGAGCACTCCCAAATATTCATGTATCTTCATCATTAAGTGACATTTGTCACTTCTTCTTAAACATATGTTCCAAAGTTGCTTCCACCGAAGACTTTTACCAACAATGCCTACATGTCTCAAGGGTATTATGTCAACTAGAAATGATATTTCCTCCGTGTTTCTTTGATATAATGGTACACTTAATCATTCATTTAGCAGATGAGACTAGGATTGCTGGGCCAGTTCATTATAGATGGATGTACCCATTTGAGAGATATCACATTCACTTATATATGTAAATTTTCCTTTTAAGATAGACCGATATTCATTGATGTTATTTTTTCAGGTATCTGGGCAGATTAAAGTCTTATGTGAGAAATAGGACTTTTCCAGAAGGGTCAATTGCTGAAGGTTATATTATTGCTGAGACAATTACATTTGCAGCTCGATATCTTGACGATGATGTGGAAACATGGTTAAATAAGACTCATCGACAAGTAGAAGACAGTCCAAAAAATGTGGACCTTGGATGGAAAGTTTTCATGGAGACTTGTTGGCCGTGTGGGATAAGTACAATTGGCAAACTACAAAATAATGAGCCGGAAGAAATACATAAATTTATCATATTCAATTGTACAACACTTAACAAATTTATCAGGTAAGCTTTCGTCAATTGAAACTTTTCATTCACTATATGAAATATGAATATTGCAGGGATCACATTGCTGAACTTAAAGAAATGTCACTTGGAGTGCACATGGATGAAGTGGAACGCATTCATACATCCACATTTACCAAATGGCTGAAACATGAGGCAATTATCCTTGATTCTTATAATTATATTTTTAAACGATTCTATGATCATATGATGTCATGATTTTCTATGTTTTTTTGTTAATTCTTATCAGGTGCATAAATTGCAAGAGTTTATTAAGGGAGATATATCTCCTTATCTCCTTTCGATTAAAGATTTCCCTAGTGACGTGGTCAAGAAGTATGATGCATGCATTGTTAATGGTAGTAGGTTTCACACTAAAAGCCTTGAACAAAGACGAGTTACCTAAAACTCAGGTGTTATGTTGAAAGCAACTACCCCTTCATTTACTAAAAATGGTGAAGAGAATGTTACTTACTATGGTGTCCTTGATGAGATTCTAGAAGTCAACTACGATGGACACATGAGGGTAGTATTATTTAAGTGTGATTGGGTAGATGTGCAATGAGGGGTGAAACATGATGGACCTCTTACAATAGTGAATCCATCAAGTAAATTAAGAACAACTGAATCTTACATCTTAGCATCACAAGCAGAGCAAGTTTGGTTTGTTGAGGATCTTAGGAACATTGGTTGGTTTGTGGTTCGCAAGACAACCCCGCGTGATTTTTACAACTTATCGGAATCTACTTTTGAAGAAGATGCTGAATTCCAAGATATACAGCCAATGTGTCATTACCAAACATCAAGCATCCAGCATGATGATGAACATGAGGAGATAATGGTCCATAGATCCGATATAGATGGTATTGAAGTGTAATGTAAGTCATTCTTTACTATGTATGTTTCATATTGTTTATTTCCAAAAAAAATGGATGCAGAGATATATGTATGTACTCAACAAATTTTTGCATTTTGTTGCCATCATCATTTTATCATTGTTAGTGTCCAAAAAAATTCATTTTGTGCATCCAATTAATGATGCAAATGAGGTCAATGGTTGGGCCACATAATCGAAGAAAATAGGCTAATAATACTGCTTGTGTAATTTTGGTAGATCTTGGGAAGAAATATATGCATATACATGTATATATATATCTATATGGTTAATGGTCTTGGAAGACTGATGGATGTCACAGTTTATTAGACAAAATACTGCTACATATATATACATGTATGTATGACTTGAAGACAGAATTAACCACATATTCAAGTGGAATAGTTTAATTGTACTATTTAAATCTCAAGATAATGAGGTTATATATAGAGCATCACATATTTAACTTAAGTTTTTTACTCTTAAATATTGTATCTTAAAACACAGCTAGCTCTACATGAACAGGCCGGTGGTGATGTCACAGTTTATTAGACAAAATACTGCTACATATATATATGTATGACTTGAAGACAGAACTAACCACATATTCAAGTGGAATAGTTTAATTTCACTCAGAAATTATGTTTGTGTAACAAAACTTCTTAGAAAGAGCATTTGGCAATCATTACAAAAATATGTTTTCATAGAGAATTTCTTCTAGGATAAAAAGGTAAAACTTCCTTTCTTTTTTGTTATACATGGTCTCCACCAGTTTTGTAGACATATCACACCAAACAAGAAAATTGTATGTCTTTAGATATCTTAGATTTTATTTTAATATATACTTTTATCACAAAAGTGCATAGAATAGTATTTTGAAACCAAACACCTTATAAGCCATTAACAAGTCTAACCTCACAATACTGCAAAGAAGAAAAACAATCTAAATAGATACCCGGTAGAGTGGTGGGCTGAACTGGCAATATCGGCTGCTCCTGGTAGTTAAAATTATGGCTCATATTGGGTATGTATAACTAAAACCATTATGTTTGATCCTGCCGGTATTGGTCCTAGATCAGCTTGGCAGTTTTGGCAATTCTTGGATTCTTGGATCCTGCACAGCCCAATTTTGAATTTTATGTGAATTGTATGCATTTTATATAATCCAACTCAAATAATAGCAGAGATTGTGTTAATTTGCAGGTTTATCCAGAATATTAATAGTTTCTAATCACCAATTTATTTTTGTAGGTTGGTTTGTCTATCTCTTACATGCCACTTTGGGACCAGCCTCTCGGTTGAAAATGGTTTTGATGGAATGACGTAGACATTTGGCTATCAATCTTGCAGATTAATGTGCCGGATGAACTTTTCATTTTTATTTTCCATTTTACACTGGTCACCTCCTTATTTTAGAAACATAATGCTACCTTTATTAGTTGAGGTTTTCTGTCATTTTTAGTGGACTTGTTTTGACTTTATCGGTGGATGAAACATAATGTTTGTTATGTAATCTCTTTGCCTCCACTTGATTTGTTTTGTCCTCATTTTTTGTGTTGATCAGTGGATGATACAGTGAGGGGTAATCTCTTTGTCAACCATCAGTTGTTTTCTACCCGTTTGTTTTATTATGCAAACAGGAGAAAGAAGATCATGGAAAATCTTTCTTACAAGTCGGAATGTGCAAGCTCAAAGGAGAAAGGCTTGTGGGGGCCTGGAAGCTCAGATGTTAACACACTACCCAAAAAATAAAGCACATTACAGAAGTCTATAATCTTCCAAAGTCGGTGAAGAAGAAGATGGACTCCGATCTTTTTCAGAACTTTATGGAGTACATAATCTTCCTTAATATTTCCTTAATTTGAAGTCATATAATTCTTATTGCTTACAAGAAACTATCCTGCGTAAAGCAATCAAAGTTCACTTTTACACATGGAACATTTTTAAAAACTTAGTTGTTTCTCACATGTTTTTTTTATGCAGAGGAGGTTCTTGTCACATTTTGGAGGGGCTGTATGTTTCCATTGAGTGGCTACTTTCTGATGTATTTATGAGAAAAAATACATCGGGGTTGTATAGTCATCTAGAAAACCATTTGTTTAACTATTTGTTCTTATCTTTATTTGCATTGACGCTTATTAATCATTTCTTTCAATTTTGGACAGATTTCAGGAATGGTTGGATTTACTGCAGTTATTTCTTAGCACATTTTTTAAATTTTTATCCATTTCCTTTTTTTAGCCATATGTGGGTCCAACTACGCATGACCCATAGCACTAATGCAGCAATAGTAGACTGTCTTTTATTTTCTATGTACCTTAATGGCAGCCGTAGGATTATAGAGACAGTAAGGGATAAAGAGGTGTTCGCAAAGACTTATGTCATTATTCCCATTGTTGATGGGTATGTACATGATAGTAGATGTCAAGTTCATGTATTTTCATTTCTTACTTACTAATGAGAAGCATATTTCCAGGGGACATTGGAGATTGCTCTTGCTATGTAATCTTGCTAATTCTTTTACATCTGACTTTGGCCCTTGTATGATTCTATTTGATTCTCTCATCTTGACTGAGCCACACAAGCAAGAGACTGTCATAAGAAGGTAAAAGTTCAAACACTTTATATTGTGTTTGCTTTTCAAGTAAAAAAATGTGGTGATAACATTATTCTTTATTTTAGATTCTTGAAGGATTTGTACCAATTAGAGGGGAAGATGGTCAAAAAGAAGAGCCTTGCCTCTATCCCCTTTTATATACCCAATGTACTACTTGAAAGGGCATTGATTTATCTATTTTACCTCATTTCTCATTTCTTAAATGCATTGACATTTGTATCTTTTAGGTACCCCAACAACGGGATGACTTAAAGTGTGGATTTTTCGTATTATACTATTCATATATCTTTTTAAAGAATGCTCCGGATACATTCTCTCGTTCAGAATATCCATACTTTGTACGGATATTTAACTTATCAGTTTGTCCGATTTTCAATCCTATATTCAACCATATTCATGGATTGCTAATTTGCATAATTTCTTACAGATTTCCAAAGACTGGTTTGGGTATGCTGAGATGAACACATTTATCAATAAAGTCATTGCCTATGCTCAACAGGGAGATATGTTTATCTCCTCACCTGATGCTTCAATATCCTCTTCGACAAAATCAAGAGAATCAAATGGAAATGCCCTTAAAAAGGAAGGTATTTCGGAAGATGTTCTTGTTGCAGGTGATGTTGAAGTGAAGAGATCACGGGGCCGCACATATTGTCGGGATGTGTTGGCATTGGAGGATGACAAAGTCATTTCTGTGGAGTGGATTCAGTTTGGGCAACCTATTGGAAATAGTGGAAGGTCATTAAGAACCTTCTTGGGAACAATTGAAAGGAATAGTGAAAAATGCCCCATAAACATTGCATCATGGGATAAGATGCCTGAGCAGAATATTGCTGATATTCGGGGTTTTATCAAGGTGAAGTTGGTCTTTTTCTTGTCTTACACTTCGATGTTATACTTTGTTAAGTCATTAATTTGATGTTTACTTCTTCTATTTTTGCAGAGGAAGTATGATGTGGATGATGGAAATGAACTACAACGACTATTTATTATGAAAGATTTATCTCAGAAGTGGAAATATCATAAATACTGCCTGAGAAAGAAATACATAGATGGACAGCAGCCACCTCAAGGTCTACATATTTCTTCTGAGATGTGGGAGGCAGCAAAGACCACATGGTGTTATGCTGAATTCAAGGTGATTTTTTTAAGATATTTTCACTGATGATTCAATAAATAGCCTAATTGTAAATGTTTAACTTTATAGAAAAGAAGTGAGGTTAACCAAAAGAACAAAGGACTACAAAATATTTTCCATTGTGCTGGTAGTAAATCTTTCGTAGATATCAGGAAAGAGGAGGTTAATGTCTCTTATCTTATCACCCTGTTATAATGACAATCTTTCGGTATAACTATTCTGGCCTAATTATTATGCTCGTATCTGTAAAATATCAGGCTGCTAAAATCGGTGGCAATGTGGATAGAACGGATATTTTTATTATAACACATACGAGGAAAGATAGAAAGGCAGTTAATGAAGAATGTGCCCTTGCAATAGTAAGTATATAGTGATTTCATTATATTCTGTTATGCTTGCCATCATATATCTTCTTTAAATACATTTATGTTCTATGTAGGGGAAACTTAAAGCCTACAAAGAATCTCAACCATCTACTAGTTCAGTTCCATTGGCATCAAAATGTGATGTATTCACTAAAGTCCTCGGAGGGGACAAAAAGGGGAGAGTTAGGGGTATTGGCACTGCACCTTCACCTCACAATCTTTGGAAAGATAAAGTTGAAACTTCACAATCTGAAAACAAAAAGTTATATGAACGTCTGCAAGTTTTAGAATCCAAAGTTGCTAAGCTTGAGGCAAAGCCGCAAGAGGTAGATAATTTTTCTCATCACTCATATTGATGTACATTACATATAAAATTTTGTTTTCTTTTGAATCTTTTACAGTCTGGATTGCGCTCTTCGGCCGCAAGCAAGTTGTCAACGTCGGTGAAGATAAGGTATTTATTCCACTTATGCTTAAGCTCGTCAAGTTGCCAAAATTAAATTGACAGCAACATGTCTAATTAGGATAAACTTACTTTGCCTTCCAAGTTTCTAGTTTGGGATTTTAGACATTGGGGATTTGACTTTTTTTCTGATTGGTCTGAACTTGATGGAACACCTCTCTCTATGTATCACTTAAGGTATGCTCATGTGTCCGTCCAAATTAGATTTGTTTTTTTGTTTCAGTGTTTTAAAAGTTGATTTTTGATGTCCAATGGCCTTAATGACCTGTTAAAAGTTCCATTGGCCTTCGTGGCCTCTTGTCATCATTTTTTAGCCCAACAGGGATTGTTACCATCTTGATGTCATAAATCTTGAGCCCAGGGGGATTGTTGCCATCAGTTTTGGGCATTGGCGGCCCACTATCATCATGTTGCCCACTGACTATTTCGGCTTCTTCCATTTGGAATGCTTCTTCCCTTTGTGTCAATCAACAGAGTACCCAAATCCTCTGCCTTTCTAGCCATCCTGGACAGGTTTCGGATCTGGTTGGGTCTCTTTGAATAGACACTGGGATCCTAGCCTTTTGGGATCTGTTCAGGACAGATCTTAGACCCTGATATTTCTGGTTCGGGGTTCTTGTTTACAACAGAGAGCATATTTTGGTTTGAAAGGGGTTCCTTTGGGCTTGTTTTCATGGGAAAATTGGTGGTTGACCAGGGAGTACAAGAGCATCAATCCTAGCTGCCAGGGTGAACAGTCACCTATATTAGTCATCTGATTGGTAAGATGAGTAGGAAAATTTCATATCTATATAGGGGTATTTTGGGTGTCTGTATAGAGGTCCGAACATGTGCTGATTAGGAGGAGTTCATATGGCCCATCTAAATATTATCGAACCCGATTTATTCAGGTTTAGAAAGACTGCATTTGAACAGGTTTTAGGTGCATGACCGAGGAGTCTCCATAGATGACTGTTTTAGCATTAGATTGTCGTTTATTTTGGGCTTGAAAGTGGGGAATTTCAGATCTATATAGGTGTGTTTTCATTGACTGAATATAGGGATCCAAACAGGGAATTCGTGAGAGGTTAAGGGGTTGTATATCAGGATCCAAACAGGATTGTTTGAGGCTTCAAACAGAGCCTGAATATGGGATATCTCAGACCAATCTTGTGGGTTGCACAAGGGATTTTGTAGACCCGGACAAGAGGATATCCAAGGCAGACTGTGGGCATCTTCTCAGCCCCTAAGGGGTTTTGTAGGCCCGGACAACAGGGTTTTCTCTCTCTTTCTTTACTTTTTTTTTATTCTTCTCTCTTTGTTGGCACAGTAGTAAGGTGAGAGTGTTGGAATGCTTCCTTCTCCTTTTATCTCTTGTGGCAACTATTGGGGTTGGGAGATGCTGGGCTTGAGAGAGATCCACAAACCAAACCCTTAATCAATTCTATTAAATACTGGGAGATGATTTTGAAATCAGATGGCCTACACCTCTGATTGTTTATGTACTGTTATGAATGATGCTATGTTTCATTTTTTTTAACTGCATTACAATATACAAAAAGACTACATGATTTGCTACTATCAGTTGCAGGGAAGGGCAAAGAAGGTCAAGTTGCTAGATCTTGAAGGACAATATGTGGCAGATGGTTTTCTCATCAGTGATGACCCAGTAAAGACTGTAATGAGGAGATTACTGAGTAATGTCTATTATGAAATATCTGTCACATTTGTTAACAAGCCCGATACCCTCTTGTTGTGAAGGATGATCATAGAAGAAGAATGAAAGATGCCATAGGAAACCACATATTATGGTTGAGAGATTATGTAAGTAATTTACTTTACATCTTTAAATTAGTTATAACCATTGGATGTTATGTATTTAAATTAAATCTTATCTTCCAATTGCAGGTGGTTATAGAAGATAAATGAATGAAGATTCTATCTAGATGGGTTGTCCAACTTCTTTTCATCTTCTCGTTGGGTTGTCCAATTACTTGTGGTGGGATCTTTGCTTGTTGTGGGAAATAGATGATCTTTTCATTGTGGTTGTGGTTGGAAGCCTGGAACAATTGAAAACTTTGTATATTTAACATCTTATTCACTACGTACTGTGTGTTAATTGTAGAATGTTTTATGTTAACATGTCATACTTTATATTTCTGGACAAAGTAAATTTAATGTTTAATGAATGTCTTTGGGATGCTATTTTTTATTGTATTTGTAGATGTGTGATTTGTTGTGACTGTGTCTAGCAGGTTGTTGTGAGTCCAACAAGTGTACGAATTGAATGTATGCCTTGAATTGGTTGCACGACCAGATTTGAGAGTTACTTATGTAATGGTGTGGATGCCTTGAATTGGTTGATTCCAAGAATTGTGAATGTATTGTTGATTGTATGGCTGGGTAAATGGTTGTGCCTAAACTGTAAATGAAAGAGACGTTGTAATGTAAACATTTACCTACGACTAAACATCCATAGGTAAATGTATCTCGTGATATATGCGCAATGCTTTTTTCAGGTATGTAACATTTACCTACAGGATCCCCGTAGGTATAAATCAGGCATGGGGAGACAATTTTATTCGTATGCTTTATATGTTCCTACCGGTCGGTTCGTTGGTAAAAGTCGGTACTATACCTACGGGACATGTCCCGTAGGTAATACATTTCCCTACTTGTACTAGGCCTACGGGATAGTCCGTAGGTAAATCTATTTGCTTACGGGAAAATGACCTATTCCTACGATTTTTAGCGTAGGTAAAAATCGATTTTCTTGTAGTGCTGGTAGTTCACTAGTAACAATAGATAATTTTGGTGCTATATTATCAAAAACTAAAGCCGTCATGAACATTATTACCAAAACCTTAAATTCATTAACATATAATTATCTTCATCAAATTAAATACTTAAATTTATCACAATTTGATGTCATGTTTGGTTAACATAGCAAAAATGATATCATGTCAGTTTTGATGTCGAGATTTGTAAAGGATGAAGTATCAATTTCACAATTGATATAGGTTGACGTATGTATTGCATATCATGTCCTATTTTCATTAAGAGTTTTATTATTAATATTAATAGTTAAACACCTTTCTATCCAAAATTTATACTGATATAGGTGCTTAATATAATTATCAAACAAGACTTGAGAGAATAGACATGAAATTAACATTTTAAAATTTCATATTAAGCGAAAACAAACATCAACTAAGTTTAGTGACTAAGGATTTAGCATCCATAACTGGCATAAGTTGATGTTGTAGATTTAACCACAAATTCAATACTAAATTAAAATAAATAAATATTATAATTTTTATTAAATTAATTTAAACTTATATGTTTATAATAAATTCATCAACACAATTTTTAAAATATTCATAAATGACAATTTTTGATAAACTTATTAGGAGAATGTGTACACCGCAATCTTACAATCAAATACAAAAACAAAACATACCATAAATTCAAGTCCTCTTCTAAATATAAATTCATCTTCACTGTCATATTGAACATTCACTGTTTTTGCAGCTATTACATAATAATCAACCCACAAATATAAAATTAAAATAACATTAGAGGCATAATTTCAAATAAAAAAATGATTAAAATGAAATTATTTAAATTAACTTGCGTGGCTTTCATAACTGGAGTCGTCCCCAATAATACATTCTTAATATCCCAAATCTTTATATTGACATTAACAAAGGATAAAGTCATCACTTAATCCAAATTCATCTATCTCCTGCAATATTGTTGGCAATTTGCGTCTTTATTAACTTTGCATTAATTAAAATATTTTTTATAATTATGGTGAGATGTTGTTTGATCTTAAAAACGTCATGTTGAGGATGAACCATAATGTCCGACCACGATATTCTTTTTACCATCATTTTACTTATTCTTTCTTTTTTGCCCTCTTTATTGTTATCTTCTCCTTGCTGTGTTTCTTGTCCCTTATAAGACGTTTGGTTGCATGATAAAATGAGCATTACAAAATTATATTTTGTAACAAAATTGGCTATAAACAGTGTTTGACAATTATTATATAGAATATGTTTCTATAAAAAAATTAGCTCAAAAGAAGTGGTGAGATTTCTTTTCTTTTTCTTGTGGTCTTCAATTAATTATATACATTTTGTTATACATGGTCTCCTGCCACGTTGGTCATTTGCCCCTTTGGTAGCTAGGTCTCTTCATAATAAACAATCTAGTAATATAAAGGTGTTATATTTTTATAACTATGGTGAGCTGCTGTTTGATCTTGAAACGTCACTTTGAGGATGAACCAAATAAACCATGATATTTTTTTTTCACTACCATTCTACCTACTTTTCACTTTGTTACCTTTATGTAACAAAGTTTGTTAAATGAGACAATCATTACAAAAATATGTTTATATAAAGAATTTATTTAAAGACCAAGGAAGATACTTCATTTTCTTGGGGCCTATCATTATATAACTTCTGTTATGCTTTCTCTTCACTATTTTTCTGTCTACCTTTCCTGATCCATTTTTTTTAGTTTTAATAGATAATTTAGTATGTGACTTTAAAGAGAGATATAAAAGCTTTGCGGAGACATGGGAGTTAATGATGGGGGCAACATGAGGAGGGTGTAAGAATACGTAACAAATAACTAAAATTGAAGACTATAGAACTATTTGAAGTCAAATAATGTTTTAATATTTTTATCAATATTTAATATTTGCTGTTGTTTCGTGCAGAATAATGTTAATGACAAGAGAAATGACGACATTATCACAGTGATAAGGTGTGAGATAAGATAACAAAAAGACTGCAACATGGTCTTGATCGAGCTTTATGTTTGGAGGCATGTTAATCCCATCTTGTATAAGAGCTCACCGGGCAAAGAGTCACGTAGAGGTAAAAATATTTTTTGCAGCCGTGTGAATAACCCAATAAAAATGGGTCAAGCATGCTCATAGATGTTTGGTTTAGGATATTTTATTTTCTTCCTAGAAATATGGATTAATATTAGATTGTCCTTTCAAGATATAGTTTTTCAGCAGTAAAGGGGTGTAGCTCTATTTTTTTTATGTCCGCGTGAAAAAAATGATACTGAGATGTGTGTTAACCCCTTCATGGACAAGAATTTCTATTCTCTTTGAATCTTGTTAGGCCAGCCGTTTTTAAGTATCTTTCAACACAATATATATAATTTACATATTTTTCAACCCATGATATCCCTAACTCCTGAGTTCCAACTTAGTTTGTCACAAGAATAAATATGATTCGAATCCATGAAAATAGAAATGACAGGTTTTATGTTGGTTGTTACCTACCGCAACCCTCTCCTTTTCTTATCCGAAACCAACCATGTAATTAAAAAAAAACTCAACCAAACTATAATAACCACTTTGATTATGCAGTAGATGAAGAAATTTAGTAAGAGCCACGGTACATCTAAGTGCAGTATCCCCAATAGACGCACCGATAAGTTGGTGGATCTAATTCATAGAGAGATCTACCTTCGAGTACATCTTAGCCTACACCGGCCACACTTTCATCACCTGGATCATCTCGGACAACGGTGCCTTGCCCTACTCTGGTGACACATGCATCTGCAAAGAGTCCATCTTCCATTGCCTTAAGTATATATTTTATTAATTCTTTCATAGTCATTATAGACATCACTTTCTAATATGTTGATATTTTGTGTTTGATTAGCTATATCCAAAAGACATGGGAGAGGTCCAGCCAAGGCATATAATATGAGAGCATTATCACTTGGAGAGACCTTGAACATCTGGTTGGTTTGAGGGTCGGGTGTAGGCCCAAATAGCCACAAATTTACCTCTTTCCTTGAAGTCTACAACATGATACATTGCAACTTATGGTAACAAGACTATATCACCCTTGCAGATGATAAAAAATAAGCCATCTTCAGAGATCTCAAAGTAAATATAATGTTTTTTACTTGTAACCTTTTAAATTATAAAATACTAATCTTTAATTATTATGTAGTAGCATTTTACCTTTGAACAATCTTCATCCATAGATACAAAAAATTTAAAACACAAGAGAGATATATAAAGAAAATAAAAAAATTATTTTTAAAAATAAAATAATAAGTCATATTTATTTATTTGTTTTATTATTGTCTATTATAGCTAATAAAATTTTGACATGAAGTATTTTACAGATCGCTCACTAGAGGAGGCACTTAAGCTTGTGTCTCTACATTGTGACCTAAAGTAGCGACGTCATATGTGTGAAATATGAGACAAAGATGAGAGTAAGGTAAAAAAATCCCTTTCATTTAAATTTTTTCATTTTAACATGTTAGTTTTATCAATAATTAACATCTTATGAATTTCTTTGTAGGCACTTAGTCAGAAAAATAAAAGTAATAGGGCTCATCTAACTATGTTTTAAAGATAAACATTCATCAACTCAAGATACATTTTGTAAGTATTTTAATTCGTTGTTATTTATTATTAAGTAGTGGTTAGTTAATGTATTCTAATATTTTTTATCTAACTAGACAAAAAGAGAATGATGCAACCTTACATGTCCATATGTCTTCGAAATGACCCATACACATGAAGAGGCGGATGGATCGATTGTTTGGAGTAATGATGAAAATTGTTAAATGATGTAAATATTTAAATTATCACTATTAGTAGCCAGTTTTGATTTCATATATCAATTGACAATAAATTTACATATTTTAGGATAATATGCGTCAATTGATGAATGTCCCTTAGCCAGAGGAATCGGATACTGTGAATCCTAAGTATCTATTCTCTACTAAGGACGCATTCGTCAGCATCTTCGGCAGAGATAGGCTGGGGCTAATTCGATGTGGGGGACAAGACAGACTCGCAACACCTGGTATGGTGTAAGTGGTGGAGGTGCAAGTACCTATACGAGATCAGTTGTCTAGGAGTTGATAGATAAAGTGAACAAGCAAAGTAGGATACTCCACAATGAAGAAAGTTAAATTGAGAAGTAAAACTCGATGATTGACTCACTCTAACAAAAGTTAAATGACTAATGAAGGAATTTTTAGGAAATGATGGAACACCTAACACAACAATGTTAGCTAAGATTGATCAGAGACTCTCCCACCCGTCGATCCATCGAGTTTAAGGCCACCTCCAAAACCAAGAGTGAAGGAAAATGGTTCAGATGATGGCAATGACAACGATAAGGATGAGGACAAGGATGAAAGATCATTTGAAAAAGATTAATGAGAGATTTCCCTCCTCCGTGTTATCTCTATTGTATGTACATATATAAATGAATCCTAAACATTTCATTTTGTAAATGTGGATGGAACCAATTTGTTATATCATGAATGGCATAAAATTGTGGGTGTGAATTCCATTGTCTTTTTTTATTGTGTCTTTAGATTATGGGTGTGAATGGTTGGATTGGTTGAGCTATTTTCTTCCATCATAGCTACGTGGATATGCCTACGTGAGTTGGATGTAAATTGATTGAATAAAAGATTTATTATACAGGAAATACATAATTATTATATATTCATATATGGTTGTATTTATATATGAATTTTTATATTAATAATCAATTCTTTTTCACGTAGATTATTGGCTATGACTTAAGCCATTGCCAATACTCTCTTCAACAATGGCTAAAGAGTACTGACGATGGCACCAGATATATATGGCTCCACTTTTGAAATTGTTCCAGAAATGGAGATATCTGATTTGGTAACAACTTTAAGTCATCATTAGTAATGTACGGGCAATGGCTAAAAGGCATTGCCAATAGCTATCCTTTATCCGAATAGTCTCTAGCGACGGTTGGAAGCCATCGCCACAAATGTTACTTGTGAAGGCTTAATGCGATTGCAAGTAATATTACCGACGACCACTTAAACCAGTCGCTAGTAATTTACTTGTGCCGACGATAAGCTGTCGCATGTAACCATGTAATGTCTGTGGCGATGGCTGATCATTAACAGTCGCCAATACCATTGGCAACAGGTTTGTGATGGCTGATAAGTCGTCACCACTGGGTATTAGCAATGGCTTTTTACATGTTGATGATGGCTAATAGTTATTGTCATTAACCCTTTTTCTTGCACTGTTAAGACCAATCAAATATCACCAAACTCACTTCCATATCTGGTGTAAAAAAATAGTTTTGGTTTATGTGAAACTTGACTAATTCAACTGCTCTCTATGTAAACATAATGTAGGACTGTAACTTCTCATGTTGTCGTATTACATCGTACAAGTTAAATAAAAAGAGAAAATCAGAAAGACTTCTCCATCGGATCTTTGGTTTTTCCAATTTTCTTCATTTATAACATAAATAATAGAGTTCTATTTTCATCAGGTACATGGACTCAACATTCCACATTATACGAGAAAAGGCTACCATGGTACCCAAGGCTAAGAACATTGATATACGCGTGAAATGTACGTTGAGCACACTAGCTACCATACCAATATTATCGTATGAACATTGCAATATGACACATGCTGAAATAATAAAAAAAAAACTACTACACATTTTATAATGCCAAAACAATTGTTTGCCCTAGTACTGATGTTAATTAATCTTTCAAGGTCACTTATCCTTGTACTACTTGTAATCAAGGATGCTTAATTTTGATGTTCTTCCAAATCAACAAAGAAAAATGGTATGTTGATATAATATTTTACCATATTTTTTATTATATAATTTTTTTTCAAAAATATTTAGAATAAAACTAATAAAATATATACAACATATATCCTAAAATTCCATACTGTGTTACATAAGAAAAGATGAAGAAGCCATCCGTCCAAGACCAGCCCAGTCGTTAATACTGGCATGTGCACTCCTATACACTCCGCTTGCTCATCTGTCCACGTATTGACATGTTAAAAGGGGGAAGAATAGAAAATGCAATCCATGGAACCAGGAGGAAAAAGATAAAATAGAAAGCTCCTTACATATTTACATAGTATGTCACGACCCGGAAAACGCAGCGGATTTTTTTTTTCCGGATTATGACAGCGGGATAAAACCCGAAAATAAGAAGGTTTGGTAACAAAAACACAATCACTAAACATAACCAAATTTAACATAAACTAATCCAACATCGAGATCAATATCAAATCACAAACTAAACCGTTCACAACTCCAAGATCAAATAACAACATAACATAACTAAAGGTCCAGAATTAAACAATCTAAATAACTCCAATGAGACATCATAAAGTGCTGAAAAAAATAATTGTTATAACAACTAAGCAATCATCTCAAAGACCGAGAACACGAATATCAAGCATCTCCAAGGTCGGTGTAATCCTGCTCCATCAATGGCGTCTCTTCCAAGACCGCTTCAGGATTCCCCTCCTCCTCAAGACCTGTTGAAATAATTAAATCACGGGGTGAGTCATATAAAATGACTCAGTAGGCACTCCATCATCCGCCAGATCGGATAGCCAAAAGGCCCTAAAATGATATTTAAATAAATACCCAGACCTGCACCCTTTGTAGGTATATAAGTAAAACTAGTCAATATATTAATGATTGACTTAAATCACATCTTTTACACCACCAACCAGCCTTATGCCCATGATGACCAGCACCTATATGCATTTTGATATGTTCTAAAAAGACTGAATAAACATAGACACCTACATGCATAGACATCTAGTAAATGCTCCACAGACAATATACTATAAATGAGACATTCAAACATACCCTATGCAACACAAAGTGGTAAATGACAAAAATAAACTACCTCACCAAACCAACTATGCCATACAATGCAAACATGCACCTATCCTTTACAAAAGAAATTACATCCTTTCATATTGGCAAGGAAAGCGTCGTCTTGCCACCTCAACTAGCTAGCACCAAATCTATCATATATAAAGTACCATATACTAATCGAAATCCCATAGTGCACCTAGGCAGTGGTGGCATTTAGGATGCCCGCGGGGTCTGGGATCGAAGGATGCACCAGACGGTTCTAACCCCTCGCTGCCGTCGAGTCACGACTAACTAGTCTGGTGTAGCTCAGTTTCCATTCACAATTTTCAATGCATCATGCATCCGTATCAATCATGCCATGCCATGATAACGTATCAACAATGAGAAAATAACATGAGAAAACCACAACTACACATAACCTGTTCATGATGCTAAGACCATAAAATGATGAGATTAAATGAGAGCTAACTCATGTACTACATCACACATTCAACCCAGTATGATATGACTAAAAAAAATCAGACCTTAACACCTTATTTAATGACATAAACATGGCTGGAAAAAAAACATGAGTTAGGTAAGCTAACTAAACAAAGTCTAGTTGAATTATCCTATCACCATAATTATATAACAATAGTACTCAAGGGAAAATATCAATAGATTAACTAGACAAGTTATCTAAAGGGGCCGAAATCAATCAGGATATGACGTTTAACATGCTGGAGATAACCCACTTCAACTTCACAAAAACTCCATTATATGCAAAGGAACAATACCACCGCTATCTTTATTAATTATCCACAACGTATACAACAAAACCGGCTAATTAAACTAATGATATTCACTACGGGTCATGGAGAGTTTATTATAGAATTTTTAATGATAGTAGACACGTCAAGAGTGCCTACCTGATCGACGTTAATAAACTCGAGAATCGGCGACCGAAAAGAATATCGAACGTTGACAACGCGATGCACCGCTTGAACCGGTCGAAAAGGGGTAATTCTCACCACTTAGGCTGCTGGAAAAAGAGTATACACAAGGAAATATAAACTGTTGGATCAAGGGAAAAATTTAGAAAAAAATATTTGAAGAGTATAATATCAAGTATGAACAATAGATAGAAGAGAGAGAGCAAGAGAATAGGAGAGAGAGGGTCTCACGCGGCGATAGGGCGGCGGCGCACGGAGGGCGCACGGCGGCCAGGGGGGGCACACGGCCGGTAGAGGGGCGCACGGAGGCCGCGTGGGCGGCGTCGGCGCGGGCTGCGCCGAAGGGGGCGGTCGCGCGGAGGCGCTGACCGGGGGCGGCGCTGCTGGCCACGCGGGCGGCGGCGACCGCGCGAGGCGGGGGCGGCCGCGCGAGGGCGTTGACCGGGGCGGTGGTTGACGGCGAGGCGGCGCCGCGCGGAGTTGACGAGGGTGCTCGCGCGTGCGCGTGCGCGCGCGGACGGCGAGGCGGCGGACGTCGAAGGTGACGTCGGCGACGGAGGCGCTCGGCGGAGACGCTCGCACAGAGAGAAAAAGCAGCGACGGAGAGAGGGAAACGAGGAGGCCGACGGTGCTGCTCGCGAAGGCGAAGACGGTTTCGCGAGGGGGAGACGGCGACGATCAAACTAGGGTACGGAGAGGGGGAAAAATTAGTAAAAATAGAGGATAAATGGGGAAGGGTTTAAATAATCAATAAAATGCTCATAAAAATTAATTTAAAATATCTTTAACCTATAAAAAAAACGAACGTTACATAGTATTTTTGAATGCAAGGGTAGATATTATGCCTCGTTCAATTACGTATCGGTCATGTAATTATTTTATTAATCTCAATATTATAGTTCATAACATACATTTTTTAAAAAAATACATAAAATAATAAAATTTTTAAATAAAATTTTTAAAAATCGATAAAAATATTAAATCCACTCTCTTTCTGTCATGCATATATCTGATCATAATTTCTTCATCGTTATTTTGTAAATATTGGTACAAACATAAACTCCAAATCTTTTTCTTTCATGCATATATCTCATACTTCATTATGTCCTTATCTTTTAATTTGTTTGGTCCTGCATTACATCCAAAAACAAGTTAACATAGAACATACTTTTTAAATCAACATGTTACGATATGAACATTTATCTATAAAACTGCATATACCAATTGTTTTCTTGAGATTCCGGAATCTATTATTGTTGAAGATAACACTTTCAAAGGAATTAGTAAAAGACAATGAAGTGATGGTATTAGTAAGAGGAAAAAAGTTCTTTGGAAAAATTAATTATTATTTCAAAGGATAAATAATCCACCGCTGACATAATTACTGGATAGCAGGTCATTGGCGACGGCTTTGTTAAGCCATCGCCAATAATGTTGGAAGCGACAGCTAAAGTAAAGCAGTCGAAGTCGTCGCAATACCCAGAAAATTGAAACTCGCACAACTTATTTTTGGATTACTGGCGATAGCTTGCGAAGCCGTCGCGAGTAAGATTAGTGGCGACAGCTTCGGCCGTCGCAAATAATCCAAGTCGATTGTTCAACAGTTGACGTCGTCGCCAATGTAACTTATCATGTTGTTGGCGAATGTTGTTGGCGACGGCCTAAACAGCTGTCGTCAATAATTTGATGTTAAAAAACCCTCGGTTCCCTCCTTTTCCTTTCCCTTGCTGCACTCACTGTCGATCCCCCCTCTCTCGCACGCGCGCACTCGCCGTTGAAGCTCCCCACCCGCCGCCAGCGCCGCAGCCACCGTCGCCGCCGCTTCCGCCGTCATCGCCACCGTGGTCGGTGTTGTCACCGCCACTGCCAGCAAGCCGCAAGAGCTACCTCCCCCCTCCCCGCGTAGGCCGCCGTAAGGGGAAAAGCTACCTCCGCCACCCCCATGAGTGCTATTGGCTCAGCTGCCGCCGCTTTCTCTATGCCGTATTTAAACCCTAGTTAGGGTTAATCGAACCTCCTTTGAGGTATGCATCTTAAATGAACGGATTTTTGTTCAATTTTTTTCTATATAGCACAAGACATATAAAATAGATGTCGTTAGATTTAGTGTCTCATTTTCATTAATAGAGTAGACTTGTTATATACGTTGGTTTTTTTGCTTAATAGACTAGACTAGTTCTTAATTTTAGAATACAATTATATACGTTGTCGAAAATTTTTTAGACTATTCTTTTCATCATTTTAGAATACAATTTAGACATGGTCAACAAACGATCTAATACAATGTCCTTGTAAAAAATGTTGTAATATATTTATTTCAAAAAGAAATGTTGTGAAACAACACCTAATATGTGATGACATATAGTTAAATTATCAAAAATGGATATGCTATGGTGAAATTGAAGTCAATATGGTGAATAAAGACATTACAAATTTAAATGAATCACAAGGTGATTACGTAGATGATCAAGTAATGAAAATATTACAAGATATTCAAAATAATGAATCTTCTATTCAACATAATGAGGAAGAACATATATGAAGATAATTTTCAATATTCTAAATTATTAAAGGATGTAAATCCTATTTCTATATGAAAGTGTAAAAGATGTATCTAAATTAAAATTTATATTAAAGTTGATTCAATTTAAGTCCATTAATGATCTCACTATAAAATATATGAATATGATATTATCTTTATTTAAGGAAGTCTTACCTAATGGGACATGTGTTCCCGATAATTGGTATGAGTATAAGAAAATAGTTAAGGAATTAAGACTTAGTTGCGATGACTTACCAATAGCCATCGCTAATAATATTGGCGACGGCGTTATTTGCGACGTGTTTGCGATGGCTTATACATACAAATTAGCGACGGCTTTTGGGTTTTTTGGGACAACTATAAGCCGCCTCCAATAACTTAATTTTTTTTGTAGTGAATATAACAGAAACATATACAAAAGTTAAGTTTTCTTGATTTTTGAAATTATCATGTTTATTTTCAGCTGTTTAAGATCATCAATCCTATTTTCTATTTTACCTTTTTTCTACTGATTCCTCCTATGGTATTTTATATTTTTTTCATCCCTCACGGTTCAGCAGCGTGGCCGTTTTCACTTTTTAACACGTTGATACAAATCAACATGCCGTGTGTGCAGGAGTGACATGCGAGTGAACAGAGGGTCCGCTCCCCTGCCACGAGTCTGTGTTCTCTCAGTCGAACGGTTTGGGAGAAATTTTTTTTTTATGACAGACACAAACATGTCTGCGAGTCTCTTTTTTTTTTTTTTTTTTTTTTTTGGGAAACAGTTATCACTTACTAATCAAACCCAACCGGTAAGTTCACCCAACATAGGAGAATCCAAAGCCAGCTGACGGACCACATCCGCCGGGAGGTCATTACAAACAGAGGGACAAAAACCCACTTGGGGGAGTCGCAGACGCCATCCAGCCAGACAGTGCGCGGCCGCATTTGAGTCTCTAGGGCAAAAAACGACCTCCATGTTCCCACGTTGCAGAAGGCGGCGACAGTCGAGGACGATAGATCGACACTTCCAGAGATCAGGCCCAGATCCGGAGATAGCGTTCACCACCGCCAAACAATCGCTTTCCACAATAGAAGGGCGATTTCGCGAGATCTCCCAGGAGCAAACATGTCTGCGAGTCTCATCATCAGTCAAATACACAAATGTTTGTGTTTGCTGTGGATGAAATTCTGTCGGCCGCAGAAAATCCGGACTCATCCTCCGTCATCCGAATCTGAAGCTTCGACTAAAGTTAGCGCTGCCAGCCTGCCAGTCTTGAGATGGCGATGGATTGAAGGAGATAGGACAAGCCTTGCGAGTGTGCTCGCGGCATGGCGTCTTCCGGTCCCCCGCGCCCGTCGGCAGATGACAGCCTTGCTGCACTTCAGAGTTCAGACTTCAGACCCACCGCTGGCGCTCGATGGTCAAAAACCATGTGCCCCAGCGGTCAACATAAATGGCGCTGAAACCGCGCACCGGAGTCAAAGACGACGGACAGAATCCAATCCACACCCACCGGCGCAGGCATATACACACGGCCGTGTCCGATCGATATCTTCCGGCGAGGTCAGGACTTCTGTCGGTGCGCTTCCGGCTGCGAAAACCCTATATAATGCGCGCCCCGCCTTCGTCATCTTCTTCCCATTCATCTGCCTGGGTTTGCTCGAGATAGATAGAGAGAGAGAGAGAGGGAAAAGACGCCCACCATCGCCATGAGGAGACTGCAGTACTATTCCCCGGTCGTCGCCCTTGTCTTCCTCCTCTTCTGCTGCACCGCCGTCCTTGCGACGAAGAGGCCGTACCCCGACGGCCACGGCAATTGGGCGCGCATCAAGAACGTCGACGGGGACTGGCACGTCGTCGGCATGGCGGAGTTCGCGGTGTCGGAGCACAACAAGCAGACCGGGGAGAATCTGAAGTACGTGCGGATCATCAGGGCTCAGGTGAACGGTACCAGGTACCGGCTGATCATCCGGGCCGACGACGTCGCCGGGAAGCACAGGTACGAGGCCGTGGTGTGGGAGATCCTCTGGGACAAGATCAGGCAGCTCATCTCCTTCAAGCTCATGGCTTGACCTAGCTCCGCCCCCATGCTTGCTGCGGCACGGCCCCGTCGTCTGTTTGATGATAATAAGGATGAGGGTCACCCCATGTGTTCTATATGTATGCATCGTCCGGTGATCTAACGAGCTGAATAAAACTGTGCGTGAACGTAAATAAGGTTTTCCCTACTTCTTTTGTGCACCGTACGTTTCCTCCGAAATAATACCTTCGGATGTTTAGGATATATGCTTTTGATGTAGCATACGAGTCATTTAAGCACTTTGTTTTTTATTTCATCGTGATTGTCTTGTTTCAAAATAGTGTTTTCTCTGGTTTTTTTTAGGTAACCATCTCGGCCTTTCCCCCCCAATCTTGACGACGACTGTTTCCTACGCCGTCTATGGTCTTCTATTTTTTTGAGCGCCGGATCCCTTAGCCGCTCGGTAAGGGACCTTATGCAATCCCCTCGCGGGAGGGAGCTACAGGTCCGGACATGAGTGTCCTCTCAACTGACCGATAGAGGGGATTCATGCTCCTATTTCTTTGTCGTTGTTCCCTTGATTCTACCCAGAGTACAGCACCAGATCTCGGGGTTTTTTTTTAAACTAACACGGTTTTTTATTTTTATTATAAAACTAACACGGTAAAAACTTTTATTGCAAAACTAACACGGTTTGCTCAAAGTCGAGTTTTCAAAACTCGACTTTCCCCCTTAACAGTGATCTCGTTCGTTAACGGTGTTATTAAAAATCGAATTTAAAAGTCGAGTTTAAAAAACTCGACTTTTGAAAGTCGGGTTTTCCAAACCCGACTTTCAACCAGCAGTACGCATTTAATGCGTAGCGTACAGTAACCTCAATTTTTTTTATCTTCCACCTAAAAAAATCGGATATTCGGATTAAAATTTTTCCGATCCACTCGGACCAATAAATTCGGAGCATTCAAAACTATAAGATTGAATTTTTAAATTTGTAAAAAGTGCAAGTTTTATCATTGGACGGTCCAGGATGCTCCGATTTAATATTAAAAATCTAATATTAAGTATTTCGATATTCTAAATTTATTGGACGGAACGGATCGTTCAAATTCAAACCCGATAAATTATAAGGATCAGAATATAGATAAAGACGATTTGATTTAAAAAAAAAATTAATGTGCGCTACTGCGCACAGCATTAAATGAGGGTTTTTTTTTTCAAAACTCATTTCGATTTTAACTATACTTTTAAATTATAATTTATCGGGTTTGAATTTGAACGATCCGTTCCGTTCAATAAATTTAGAATATCGAAATACTTAATATTAGATTTTTAATATTAAATCGGAGCATCCTGGACCGTCCAATGATAAAACTTGCACTTTTTACAAATTTAAAAATTCAATCTTATAGTTTTGAATGCTCCGAATTTATTGGTCCGAGTGGATCGGAAAAATTTTAATCCGAATATTCGATTTTTTTAGGTGGAAGATAAAAAAAAATTAAGGTTACTGTACGCTACGCAATAAATGCGCACTGTTAGTGCCCTGGTTGAAAGTCGGGTTTGGCAAATCCGACTTTCAAAAGTCGAGTTTTTTAAACTCGACTTTTAAATTCAATTTTTAATAACACCGTTAACAAACGAGATCACTGTTAAGGGGGAAAGTCGAGTTTTGAAAACTCGACTTTGAGCAAACCGTGTTAGTTTTGCAATAAAAGTTTTTACCGTGTTAGTTTTATAATAAAAATAAAAAACCGTGTTAGTTTAAAAAAAAACTCCCAGATCTCGCCTTCCAAGCGTCTATAGTACCATGGCTGCCGCTTAAAGGACCACCGAGGGAACCGTTGCCTACGCCAACTGTTGCCTCCCCCGTTCCCTTTTCCTTGGCCGTATAGCCACCCGGTGAACCGTTGCCGACACCATCCATTGTCCCTCCACTTCATTGCCCACCTACTACAAGAAGGGCCGTCGCTGCCCCCATCTGCACCGGCTTTGACTTGTACCCTTCAAGGGAAGATTCAAAGATAAAATTATTTTCATAATTATTTAAAATTATAGAATATGAATTGTACTATTTATGTTCGGTAAATTGTTGAATCTATTATTAAATAAATTATTCTATATTAATTAAAGCTCAACCAAATAAGATATTGAACATAGTGTGTTGCATACATAAAGACTAATTTATAAATACAGAGGTATAGACACAATTTATAAAGATTTTGAATTTTTATGAAAAATTTTAATTTTTTATAAATATAATTGAATTTGTCCAAACCTTATCAAACCAATAGAGTTAATTTCTTGGCCAGCCTTCTCTCTTAACTCTCTCAAGCATGTTTTTCCATGGTGAGCTTAATCTAAAACGAGTCGGAAGGTCTTACATGTAGAATAATTCTCTGCTAATGAAATTCTTTTGAATTTTGCTAGAGACCATACATTTAAATAACTTTAAGAATTTGAAAAGTTCTTCCTTCTTCTCTTTAAAGAACATGTTTTAATCAGTATTTGATTTTTGTTGTTTAGTTTCGATCGAGATAAAATGAACATGAACACATAAACATCTTCACTTTTCTTACACCAAATTTTATAGAATGATTCATTACACTAATAACATGAAAGCTTCGCACATTAAGCCATACACTAACTAAATCCTCAAAAAAATCATGATAAATCAAACTCAACCCCATCATGAATTTGATGAAGTCCCACTGATTTGGTTAAGACCCCTATAGGGGAAATATTGATTAGTGAATGAAATAAAAAACCATCCAAAGATTCGATGAAGGGCCACTAATTCTGACAAGCCCCAATTGGTGAAATATTGGTTAGTAGATGAAAGAGAAGAAGTTATCAAACATCGAAAACATCAAAGGCCCATTAACTAAGTCACATCCCAGGTGGGAAATATCAGGTAATAGATAAAAATTGTTTAAGGCCCATTAACTCGGTCAAGCCCTATGTGAAAAATATCTGGTAATGGATGAAACATATCCGAAGCCCATTATTTTAGTCAAGTCACATATGAGAAACACTAGGTAATGGATGAAAAAAATCCAAGGCCCATCAAGTCGATCAAGCTTAGTCGAGAAAATACTACTTGGTAGATGATTGAAGACCCTTTAAGTTGGCTAAGTACTCTCAATCAGGAAAATGCCACTTCATGGATATGAAGCCCAAAAAAGTATCCAAGGTGGCACCTAAGCTATAAGGAATTAGTCTAATTAGATTGGCACGGCAAAAAATTTTTGATTCCTCAAAAATTAATATCTTGGTTTTGATCGGAACCAAACGACAACAATGAACCAATATTCAAAATGATTTCGAATACGTACCATCATGGAATTTAAACAATACCTACATAACAAAGAAGATTGAGTGTTCACGTGCTTTCCTAGCCACTCAAGTGTGTGGCGTCTAAACCTATCCACACAAACCACCTCCAAAGTAGGGTTCTCCTCCACACTGGCTTTGACCACTCATCTTAAATGGAGCTCCACCATCCAATGACGCCTACTGAGGTGAGAGATGGAAAAGGAGAAGGATGGGGACGAAATGAACACCTTTGGCTTGATAGGGTTTGTGCTCTCTTCATTATTATTTATTGAAATCGAAGTTTTTCACAAAAACCCTCGTCAGTTCCACAAATTATGCCCACACTGCAAACTTATATATTAGTTTTTATGTGTGTGACCTACAAGGCCTAAGAACCTATTTGGTTGAGACTTAATTAAAAGAATAACTTCTTTTAAATTAAATCTATTATCTTACAATATATTTAATAACCTAGTTATCATGAAGGATATAAGTCACATCTCATGATCTCAAACAGCTTTGGGGGTGAACTCCTCTTTAATGAGCCTTTTCATCATTGGTTACCATACGAATATAAACTCTCAGTCCATCTATTATCCTAGTCATATAAGAGTATGGCGTCAGCTATTAACTCCTAAATATTTCGACACTACGGAATCTTATACTCATAATTGGGTCAATTGAAAAACTCTTTTTCAATTATCGTATTTATCTCGGCCAGGAATTTAAAGTACTATTCATAAGATATTTCTTTTTTCTACTGAAAGTGGACAATCTCTTGTTGTCTACTCAATCACCTCCAGTGGATTTCCCATATACCCAATCTATTAACTGTAAAAGATCACAATACTAAGAGATCCATAAATCAATAGTCAAAGTAAATGGTCAGTTCAACAAGACATCTTTGGTGATTCAAGTTAAAGACTAATCATGCAACCATAATGAAAGAACACTCTTATTGATAGTTTGGTGAGATACCATTTATGAATTTTATATTGGTCAATTCAATGAACTCAATTTTTTAATGAGCACATGCACATATCTTAGTGTCTTTATACTAATGAGTAATGAGCTTAGTCATCATTGTAGTATGAGAAAATATCATATATATTAGTCTACCCGGATCTTTGATATCACGTCTCAAAGATCCTATGACTAAGAATATTTAAAACGCACGTTTCTTGGTGATTGATCTCATTATCATGTTCTCTTCATGATTCAATTATCATTGCATATAACTTAAGATTTCATTATAATAGACACATCTAGATAGTACAAGTAATAAAGATAATACCATTAAAACTGAATAATATATTACAAAAATACAAAACTTTATCACATATGATTAGTTTTAGGACATACACTTCTAACAAAAGCCTAGTTTTAAGAAATTGTTATGTAAAGAAAAAGAGAAGGGAGATATAGAAAAGAAAAAAAATGTCAACAACCTATGTTATTCTTTCGATTAAATGCAAATTATTTCTTCCATTCAATAATGTCTTGCGGATAAGTAACCATACAAGTTAATTAAATGTTGTCGAGCTGACACTTGGTGTAATTAGTATCTAATCCATTCAGGGTTGATGGAGAGAGGTCCGACTTTAAAGAACTCACACTATAATCGTTACTAAATGTTTTCAAAAATAAGTTAATTTGTGTCGAAAAGTAGAGGCTGAAGATACCATCACCATTGTTCTATCATTTTTTTATTAAAATGAGATTTCAACGATATTTAAGTGTGGGTACTATCACACCTTTATCTTCGATATTGGGTTTATATCTTACTATGTCATCGACTCAAGTGATGTTTGGTATAACACATGCACACTGTTATATTATAGTTAGAAGGTAAAATAGGGACTTATGAAACCTAATGGGTGTTTGGTTACATGATTAATCGGGTTTTGTTTCAATTTTATATTTTTGTAACAAAATTTATTAAAAGAGATGTTTGAACACCATTACAAATAGGGGTGTTCATGGTTTGGTTTGGTTTGATTTTTGAGTATTTTTTCTCAAACCAAACCAAACCAAACTATCTCCCAAACCAAACCAAATTAATTCGGTTTGCTTTGGTTTGGTTCGGTTCAAAACATATTTAATTAAGGTACAATAGATATATCAATATATAATTTTATTTTGTTTGTTTTAAATCATATTCTATTAAAATCTTGTGTATATGTTTATAGATTACATTAATTTTACCTTAAAAATACTTAAAACAAATTTATTGTTATGAGAAAAGATACATAAATACTATCTTATATATAACTTAAACTAAAATATTTAATCTAATTCGGGTTATTCGGTTTACCAGTTTAGTTTGATTTGAAGGGTCCTAAAAACCAAACCAAACCAATCGGTAGTTCAAACCGAACCAAATCGAACCAAAGTACTGGTTTAGTTTGGTTTTTTGGGTTGAACCGAACCGTGAACAGCCCTAATTACAAAATTATGTTTGATTTTAGAATAATTTTCTTTTTAGACAAAAAAAGAGTGAGATGAGAGTGAGTTAGGAGCTCATTTGTTTTGATATTTTGAATTAATCTCTAATTACATATCTTATATTTTAATAAACATATTAGAAATAAGATATGTGAAATTTTATTTTATATGTAGTTACGACTGATTCCATTGCTCTGTACAAACACGTGTAAGACTATAACTTCTCATACTGTTGCATGGCGTCATACAAGTTAAATAAAAAGATAAAATCAGAAAGACACTTCTCTATCAGATCTTTGGTTTCTTCAATTTTCGTCATTTATAACATATATATTACAGTACTATTTTCATCAGGTACATGGACTCAAACGTTCCACACTATATATGAGAAAAAGAAAGCTACTATGATACGTAAAGCTAAGAACATTAATTATATACGTGTGAAATGATCAGCTATGGTTCTTTGATTATCATATAGTTCAATGTACGTCGAGCACACTACCACGCCAATATTATCATATAAACATTGCATTATGACACGTGCTGAAACCAAAATAAAAAAAACTATTACGTACTTTATGATGCCAATTAAACAATGATGTTCATTGAGAATCTTTCGAGGTCACTTATTCTTGTACTATTTGTAATCAAGAATTTTTATAACTTTATATCATGTTTGGTTGCATAATAATTTTTTGTACATTTTCATGATAAAAAATTGTATTAAAATAAAAAGTGAACCAACTCATGACATAAAATTATCATGTTTGGAGGGATGTGATTACAAAAAAGAGTAACTACCACACATGACCAAACAAAGTGGGGGACCACAAGAAAAAAAAAAGAGGTGAGACCCACTTTTTTTGTTTAAGAAAATCACTTTTAAAACATAAAATTGTCATAGTTACCAAACACCTCTTTTAACAAGTTTTCTTACAATTTTTAAAAATTAAAACAAAAATCTTCATTATCATGCAACCAAACACCCCCATTAACTTTGATGTTCTTCCAAATTAGCATAGAAAAATGGTAGGTTGATATAATATTTTAACATATTCTTAAATTGACAAGTTACAACATACTCTTAGATTTGAACCAAGGAAGGTGGGGTCGGGAGTCAGGACCGGGTCGGTTTGGCCCCAAACCAACTCGGGTCGGCTGGGGTCGCGACCCAGGTCGGGACGGGGTCGGCCTGGGTCGCGAAAAAGATCATTAAAAATTGAACCAATCAACTATCTCCTACTATTTTGACTCTAGATCATATCAGTTATCCAATGAAGAGAACAATCTTAGTCCTCAATAAGGAACGGTCACAATTCCAAGGTCACTTAAGTGGTAGTTCTATAACAATTCAGTAAATTTTTACCGAAAAGAGTTGAACTGTTATTTTCACTGACAAGTTGTTCTAAGTTCAATAACGAGTTAATAAAACGTCAGTAACAGTTTAACAACAATTCATTAACATTTACTATTTTTAAAGTATAAATGGTTGAACCGCTATTATCCTCTCAATAAATTGTTACCGAACTGTCACTTGAATAGTCTAGAGGTTGTTGTCGTTATGATTGAGACTGAGACTGTTGTCTCCGTGAACAATTGAGGTGATTTGAAGTCTATGCCACATTTGGTTACAGTATATTGAATGTTATATCAATTTTGATACCCTGTCACATTAAGGAGCTTAGATCTCCTCGGATAGATGCTTGAGGAGAGTTTTTCAACTTCAGACTCACTAGGGTGAGCTCTATACACATCATACATCTAAGGGGATCCGGACTTCACGTTAAGAAGATAAGATGGAGATCTTGACTCCATTGAGCCCGTCTACCGGCCGAAGGAAGCTTGACATCCGTCCAAGACCAGCCCCGTCGTTCAGAAACGGTGTTCCCGGTGCAGGCAGAGAGCCTTCTCACCATCCAACGGGCGCCGTCCGTCATCCAAATCTGAAACTTCAATTACAGCTATCACTGCGACTCTTGCGATGGCGATGGATTGAAGGAGACAAGACAACCCTTGCAGACGCCATGTCGCGAGCTCAGTACCCTTGCGATGGCGATGGATTGAAGGAGACAAGACAACCCTTGCGAGTACTGAGCTCGCGGCACGGCGTCTTCCGGCCCCGCCCGTCGGCAGATCACGGCCTTGCGGCGCTTCAGACCCACCGCACCGCTGGCGCTCGGTCGTCAAAAACCATGTGCCGGCGGTCAACATAAATGGCGCCGAAACCCCGCACCGGAGTCAAAGACGACAGACAGAACCCAATGCACACCCACCGGCGCAGGCATATGCACACCCAGTCTGATCAGGAGGTTTAGCTCTCCGGCTGCGAAAACCCTATATAATGCGCGCCCCCTTCGTCATCCTCTCCCCGTCCGTCCGCCTGGGTTTGCTCGAGACGGGAGAAAAGACGCCGCCACCGGCCCACCATCGCCATGAGGAGCCTGCAGTATTCCCCGGTCGTCGCCGTCGTCTTCCTCCTCTTCTGCGGCACCGCCCTCCTTGCGGCGGCGCAGCCGTACCCCGACGGGCACGGCAGCTGGGCGCGCATCAAGGACGTGGACAGGGACTGGCACGTCGTCGGCATGGCGGAGTTCGCCGTGTCGGAGCACAACAAGCAGACCGGGGAGCATCTGAAGTACGTGCGGATGATCAGGGCTGAGGTGAACGGGACCATGTACCGGCTAATCATCCGGGCCGACGACGTCTCCGGGAAGCACAGATACGAGGCCCTGGTGCGCGAGATCCTCTGGGACAAGATCAGGGAGCTCGTCTCCTTCAAGCGCAGGGCTTGACCGCGAGCTCCTTGCATGCTTTACTGCGCTGGACGGCCCCCCGTCTCTGTTTGATGATAATAAGGATGAGGAACACCATGTGGTTGTTATACATGCATGTATATCATCCAGTGATCCAAGAAGCTGAATAAAACCGTACGTGAACGAGAATAAGATTTTTCCAGTTTGCAAATTAAATAAATAAAATAAAATAAGGTTTTCCCTACTTAATTTATGCACTGTTTCCTTCGAAATAATACTTCCTGATGTTTACTTAGGGTCCGTTTGATTGCATGGAAAAGGAAAAACGTGAAAAACGTTTTACTGGGAATCAACTTTTCATGGAAAAGTCCGTGCAAAGCTCTTGTTTGGTTGATGAGAAATACTTTTCATGAAATGTTTATCTTGTTGTAACTTTAAACAAAATAAAAACATGTCCAATCACTTAATTACGTGTCTACATTTTTTTGAAAATATTATTATAAATTTTATTTCATTTTTATAAAAATATTTTAGTTGTATATCATTTTACAAAATGTATATAAGTTTTTTATTTTATTATTTTATATGATAAAACCATATGAGTTCTGAATTAGTTCTTTTTAATTAGAATAACATAAAGACTTATAATTAAAATTATTATGTGATTAAATATTATTTAGAAGTCACAATGTTGAAAAGAATTACATATTAAATAAATATTTGAAACATATAATAAAATGTGTATTTTCATTTTTATTAAAATTTTAAAAATTAGAATTTTTAAATAATATAAATATTATCAAATATTTATTTGACATTATTTTTTATAAAAATATTTTATTTAAGCTAGTAAGTTTTTATTTTTCCGTGACATATTTTTATTCATTTACATATTATATGTACGACGATGACATGATGGTCATGGAAAACGTTTTACGGTTGATTTTGGCGGATGCCAAAATCCTCAATTGAACGTAGTCAACGTAATTTTGTTTACATTGACTCCTCAAATCCATGCAACCAAATAAGATCATGTATTATATTTTCCCGAAAAGTAGCGCATGCGTCTACTTTTACGGACAATCAAACGCGCCCTTAGGCGATATCAAGATATATATAGCCGTGTATTGTCATATGTTTTTGATGTGTTGAAGAAGTCAACGCACGAGTCATCTAAGGACTTGTTTTTTTTATTTTTATCGTAATTCGATATCTTTTTTTGCTATTTTTATCGTAATCATCTAAGGACTTGTTTTGTTACTTGAGAACAAGATTGTTTTTAAGTTATAAAATATAGTATTTTGTGTGGTTAATTTTTTTAAAATGCATGAAAATTACAGTAGGGTACAGCATGATTAAGATTATTTTAATAATCATAATATGTTCTATTTAATTTGAGTTTCACCTTCCTTATATATTAGATTTATTTTTATAATCATAATATGTTATATTCAGGCCGCGACAAACGGATTTGGGACTCTAACAAAGGACATCTTGCAGGTACGATTTTAAAGTTAAAACATAATTTTTTGTGGTTATGGGTATTTGTATCATGTTCGTGATTGGAACCGAAATTATTTAAAATCTGTAACTTTTCTGGTATTCCTTAATGCCCTGTTTGGTAACACTATTAGACACCTCTATCACTTTTATTTTTAAAATTGATATTGATTGTAATCACCTTGAGGTGTTTGGCTAATAGTATCAATTTTGAAATTTATAATGCAAACAACACATGTTATGTAATATAAGTGTCAAGTTGTATCAATTTTGATATTGATACTCCATCATTTAGAAATATCAATATCAATACTAATATAGTATCATTTTTGATACTCAAACCAAACAGGCCATAAGTTATTGAATTTTTAATATCCTTATTAATCTTATTCCACCAAACGTTAACTATTTTGAATGTAATTTAATTCCTTGTCATTTAATATGGTTAAAGGATTTATATAGTATCCATTTGCTTATAGGCTTATTAAGTGACCTTTTATGGTTAGAATTCATCAAGTTAAACCTTTTAAAGGATGCAAGAAAATATCTACAAAACAGTAGACTTAAAATCAATTATAGTGGATATTTTGAATATATATATCTATGCAAACAGAAATATATTGCTAAAATTTTTACTTTCTGTTCTTTTCAATGAATTTTAACATGCAATTTAGACATTTAATTCTTAAAAATTTTGTTAGAAATATAGATCATATAATCATAACCTCTTAAAAATTAGTTATGCATGACCATTTCTTGTTATTGTAATAATATTATGTATTCATATAAGTGCTTTCTGATTTTCTTGACTCAGTTTAAAGTTTTAAACCAAGCTACAACTAGGTTTCGTATTATATACATCTCAAGAGTCTTTAGAGCAGCTCACCTCCGATGTCTTCAAAAATATCAATCTCCAATCAGTCATTTCTGCCTGGTCACCTTGACTTAAGATGTTCCGTTGAATCTGTCTCAAGACGTGAGAAGATATTGTAGTAATTTTTTTTGTTTCTAAGTAAACTAGGCATATAGTTATTGTGAAAATCCAAAAACGCACGTGCGCTGAGGAGACCCAGGTCCAGGCTATGATAAAGGCATTGAATACTCCTCCGGTAGCCAATATGGGATTAAACCCTTCAACACTCCCCCTCTAGGCCAGCCACCACCGAACACACGGGGCAGGGTCGAGTGAAAATAGGAGCAAATCCACCGGAGGACAGAGCCTGCAGCCTGACCAGCTCTGATACCATGTGAAATTCCAAAAACGCACGTGCGCTTATGGTCCACATCCCAGGCTATGATAAAGGCATGAAATACTTCTCCGGTGGCCAATATGGGATTAAACCCTTCAACACTCCCCCTCTCGGCCAGCCACCACCGTCAGAGCCATGATAGGAATACACAGGGCAGGGCCGAGCGAAAATAGGAGCAAATCCACCGGAGGACAGAGCCTAAGCCCACCTGCTGATCTGATACCATGTGAAATTCCAAAAATGCACGTGCGCTGAGGAGACCCAGGTCCATGCTATGATAAAGGCATGGAATACTCCTCCGGTGGCCAATATGGGATTAAACCCTTCAACAGTTATAACCACCTGCCCCCAATGCATATGATTACTAAAAGATGCATATGATTACTAAACTATGCATATAATTATTAAATTGTACTATATGAACAATTTAATAAGTACACATGCGTGTTAGTAAGTTGGAAGTTAATAACTATATGAGTGGTTTGGTAAGTATGTGCACCGATCGGTAAGTTGGGAGGTCAGTAATTATATGAATAATTTAGTAAATATGCACATGAGTTGATAAGTCGAGAAGTTAGTGATTATATGACTGGTTTAGTAAGTACACATTCGTGTTAGTCTTTTTTTTCAGAAAGTTCGTAAATTTAAGAGTGATTTTAGTATGTGTGGACTAGTAAGCTGAAAAGTTAATAGCTATATAAGCAGTTAATAAGTATACATGCATATTAGTAAGTCAGGAGGTTAGTAACTATATATATACATGTTAGTCTTTATTTTTTGGATGATTAACTAGTAAATATATGCACAGGTTAGTAAGTTAGAAGATTAGTAACTATATGAGCAATTGAGTATATATAGGCACAAGTTAGTAAGTCGGGAGGTTAATAATTATATGAGTGGTTTAGTAAGTATGCACGCGGGTTAATAAGTATGGAGGTTAGTAATTATATGAGCGATTTAATAAGTATAAGTCTGTGTTATTATTTTTTTCAGATGATTAGTAAGTATATGTGTGAATTAGTAAATATGCACCAGAGTTAGTAAATCAAGAGATTAATAATTATACGAGTAGTTTAGTAAGTACATATCCGTGTTATTATTTTTTTGGATGATTAGTAAGCATATACATATGCAATTTAGTAAATATGCTCACAAATTAGGGAGATTAATAACTATACGAGTAATTTAGTAACAAATAAAAAAAGTTACCAAATCTACTTGAGGGATATGGTGGAACATCTTAAATAGAGGATGATTATGTGAACACTGCTGATTGAAGAATAAGAGAATTCTTTCCTCATAACATCTGAGATGATCAGCTCTCACTCCCTTAAAGATATGTTAAACTCGTTGCTGGACCTTACTAAACGAATTATCGTGAGCGAGCCAATGTTCATATAAAAGTAAAAGTTTTCTTTTTATTTTTACCCTTGAAGATTTTATTCTAAATTTTTTTGATACCCGTAAATCATGTCTTCTATATCTTAATTAAGGGAACATAATCTTGGGAGGATTGAGCTTAACGCAATAACTAAGCAGCGGATCTGCGTAAACATTAAAAAACAATGAACACCTGGTTTCTTTTATAAATTTTTAACTTGTCGTAAAAGGTATTGATTGAGACATGTGATAGTTAATCAATTCAGTTTTATTTTAAATCACAATATTTATGAATAGGTTGTTTAGTTCTATCTTTCATAAGAAGTTAGGTCCAAAAAATAAAAGTATTTTTACATACTGATCTTCGAATTACTTTATATTCTAAATATACCTCTATAACCCTGATAAAATTTTTAAAATCTTTTGAAATCTTGATTTACATTTTATTATATGGAATGTATGGCTTGACCCCATTAATTTTTCTTGTTTTTGTGATGCTCAACAAGTAAAAGTACTAGAAGCGCTCTCTCTCTCTCTCTCTCTCTCTCTCTCTATATATATATATATATATCCATCTATCTATCGACACAGTCACGCATATAGAAGAGGATAATGATGGAAAATCAATTTACGCCAATCATAGGTATAGTAAAAATAAAAAATATTATTAACTTAATTTTCTAAAAGGTCAGTTCTAGTAAAAGATCTGTGCAATATATGAGAATCAAAACTCACGAAAGCAGAGACTATAGATCTTCATATGGTATGATGCAGAAAGCTATGATGCGCCCTAAGAGTATTTATGCACTCCTTTGGGTGATATGCATATATAATGGACTCATAGAAGATGATCTCCTCTCTTGCATCCTAGATATATACAAACTGATTCTGGACCGCCTCAGAGTAGGGGGGGTGTCAATGGGCCGGGCCGGGCCCGGCCCGAAGGCGGCCCAGTACAGGCCCAATTCAAAATAGAACGGGCCGGCCCGGCCCGGCCCGCATTGTATTTCTGGCCCGGCCCGGTCCGGCCCGCATAAAATTTAAATTTGGCCCGACCCGGCCCGATCTTTTCTAATTTAAAAATATATAAAATTCAGAATAAAAAATATAAATATGATAAAAAATTAAATTTCTACCAAATCAAAATATTTGAATGGTCTCGCACGGAGGCAAGGTGGCGGGACGGCGCGAGCGCGGGGACCCGGATGGTGCGAGGGGGGGCGCGCGGCTGCGGTTGCGCGCGGCAGACGATGACGTCGCGGGTGGCGACGGCGCTGTGCAGGGGTGGACGGAGGAGGTGCAGGTGGGCGGCGGCGGCAACCAGGTAACATGGGGGGGTGGTGGCCGGCGGACGACGGCTGCAGGCGGGGCCGGCGCTGGAGGGCGGGGGTGACGCGGCGACGCCACGGGCGGCACACGGCGTAGGCGGGGACGGCGACGGCTGCCGCAGGCGGGTGGCAGGGCGCGAGAGCGATCAACGGAGGGGGGGGGGGCGGCGGGACGATGATCACGGCGACGACCGTGGCCGGTCACCGCGGCGGGGGCCGAGGCGGCGGAAGGTGCGCGGGTGCTGCGGGGCTGGCGGGGTTGGCGCGGGACGAAAACCATGGGACAGACGTGCGGAAGGAGGCGGCCAACGAAAGGAGGGGGGCACGGCTCACGCTGCGAGCGATCGGCGGTGCGGAAGGTACCCGGCGGCGGGGATGCCGCGGGGAGGCATCAACGAGAGGGTGCGACGGGTTGGCGGTTCCCGCGCGACGACGACGCGGCAGTTGCGCCCTCGGGTGCTCTCGCTCGGCTCGCCGTCGCCGTAGCGCCCTCGGGCTCGGGTTCTCTCGCTCGCCGTCGAAACCTTATTGCCGACTGCCGAGTGAAGGTTGGAGAGGGCCCGCTTCGACCCGAAGCGTGATCCATCTTTGGCCAGCGGGCCAAATCCACTGACCCGAAACATTGTCCACGGCCAGCCCGGCCCGAGAGCCCGCGGGTGAACCCAATCCATTGACAGCCCTACCTCAGAGTGGGGTGAGAATGTCATGGGCAAAGGAGAGAGATAAAGGACCGTGGCTAACCTGACAGACGTTTGCTTGATCCATTTATTTGGTTAATCTCTTTTTATATGGATAACCCATAATCTTAATAGACCATATTAATGAATTGACTCAATAATTAATGAATCTAATTTATTAATTGATAGTTTATGTCATAGATAAGTAGTTTAGTTTAAAATAATTAGATATTTAATATCTAATCATCTGTCCTCATTTGGGCCATATAATTGTTTGACCACAATTAATGGATTAGATACTTATGAACTAATCTTGGATCTCTTTTCAACTGAGTTAATTATTTATCTCTATAATTAATTCACTTAATGATAAATTATAGATTGTATCAAATAACCATGCTATGATGCTCAGATGGCATCAAAAATGTCAAACTATTAGATTTTTCCATCCATAGTTACCATGCACTTATACTTCCTCGTCTGTATAATATTATAGAGTTATGGGGTGTTTGGTTGCATGATAATTTTTTGTACACTTTCATGATAAAAAATTGTATTAAAATAAAAAGTGAACCAACTCATGACATAAAATTATCATGTTTGGAGGGATGTGATTACAAAAAAGAGTAACCACCGCACATGACCAAATAAAGTGGGGGACCACAAGAAAAAAGAAAGAGGTGAGACCCTCTTTTTTGTTTAAGAAGAAAATCACTTTCAAAACATAAAATTGTCATGGTTGTCAAACACCTCTTTTAACAAGTTTTCTTACAATTTTTAAAAATTAAAATAAAAACCTCAATTATCATGCAACCAAACACCCCATTAGTCTATTTTGCATAGTTAATATATTAGACAATATGGAATCCTAATCAAGTCGTTGTCGTATAAGAGAACTTTTTCTTTCGTCTATTTTAGCTAATGATTTTATGAATATGACTTTGTGGGATATCATCTCTCACGATATTAAGAGTGAACAATCTTTAATTGACACTTATTTGTTTTGTTTAATTAGATATTTTACTTAATAATTAACTATGCTAAATATGTATTGCATCGAGTATATGCGTTTGGTATCAAAGAATAATGTCATGTCTCAAATTTTCACATACGCAGCGGAATATAATCCGACGACGAGATCAGGAAAATAACTTCTTAACTACATCGATTTGAGAACTTGAAGACAAAACTAAGATCTAATTCATAATTCAAATAATTATATCAATTAAAATCACATCATGATACAACAATTCATAGATCATCTAAAAAGAATATATAATAATTTTCTAAATAAATCACGCAATAGAGAGAGAGAGAGAGAGAGAGCTGCATGTTGCCGAACACCAAGCGTACGTGTGACCAAGCCCTAACTTGTGGGTATATATCTGAGACCTTGACGAGATGATGATGATAGAATTTTGTTAAGAAACTATACACACGCAGAGAGAGCATGCATCTTTGTCGAACACCAAGCGTGTGACCAGGCCCCAGCGTGTGGGTACGTATATATCTGAGACCTAACTTGATGAGACGATGATAATAGAATTTTGTTAAGAAATTATACACGCATATATATTACATAAAAACAAGCTCCAATAATAAAAGGGAGTAGTCTTGTGATAGAGGACAGCTAGGTCGGAAAGGGGATTGGCAACTTAATTGATTAGAAAATAAAAACTAGCTAAACGTGTACGTTGACCCATGCAAATTACTTATTTTATTAGCTTAATTTTATATTATATTAATTTATTTAATCTCTTTAAAAACAAATGTTATCTGGTGACAGATCATTCAGTTCCATTCATTAATCATTTGATCTTTATTATACTAATATTTTAATTGTATTCTATTCAAATGTTAGCTTGATTTCAGTTTGAGTCCGGATCCCCTCAGGAGGGCTCCTGAGGGGACCCGGTCAGCCCCCTCACATTGGGGGCTGACAAGACATTGACAAGATGTGATTTGAGGGGGTCAAATCACATCTTGTCAGCCCCCCATGTGAGAGGGGCTGACCGGGTCCCCTCAGGAGCCCTCCTGAGGGGATCCGGACTCTTTCAGTTTTTGTTAACACTTCACCTTGTTATCAACAACATGCCAAGTTTAATATCTCTAAATAAAATCAAACATTAGTTGACTGGGAGGATGGCACTGAGGCACATCTTTAATATCCCAGGAGATAATCAAATAGCTATGAGAGTAGAGAGATGAGTCCGGATCACCTCCACCGAACCAGCCAAGGAATCTCCCCCCACAGCCCACTGGGAGGGGCCTTGCCCCAGTGATAATGCTTATTTTTTTAACGCGGATCACCTCATTTGCTGAGGGTGGAGTGTAACATCCCGTTGATTTGTGAATATGTTAAGAAATTAAATAAGTGGATTATCAATAACACCGGTTAATTATTTTTCAAGCGTTGAGTTTTAAAAGAACTCCAAAGTTAAACATACTTTGTTGAGAGTAGGCTGAGGATAAGTGATTTATTGGGAAGGTTATTAATTATCACGGTTGTTGAGCTAGTTAGTTGATTTAGTCGGTTGTTACATATGGTATCAGAGCATGACCCAGTTAGAAAGTCTGGTGTGACTTGCCTTCGTATATGATATGTGAACTGTGTTGTCTTGACGAGGGTGTCGAGTTTTTATGGGGGATATATTATAATACCCTATTTGTGAATATATTAAGTGATTAAATCAGTGAATTAATAACAACACATTATAATTATTTTTCGAAAGTTGAGTTGAAAGAACTCTGAAGTTAAACGTACCTGTTGAGAGTAGACCGATTGTGAGTGATTTTATGGGAAGGCTACTAATTATCACAATTGCTGTTGGGCTAGACAACTGATTTAATTAGTCGACTATTACAATGGAGGCTTGTGGCAGCTCTTGATTGCAGATGATTCAAATTCTTTTCACCCGGCAACTAAAGTGATCCACTCTTTTTTTTTATATTACTAATTTCTTACATAGTGATATACTCAAGAAGTTAATTAGCAGCCAATAAAAAAAAGTTACCCTACCGATCATGAGGGTGGTGGTCCATCCAGAATCGTGAGAGATAGATAGATAGATAGCTAGCTTCGTAGACGTTACTCCTCCGTCGACTCCTTCAAAACAGTCTCTCTTTATTTAATTTTGTAACTCCGGCAAATTAAAGCAACGGAGACTTAATTAGTTAAGCACACGGAGAGCAGGCAGGCAGGCAGGCAGGCAGGCATCAGGAGGGGGGAACCCTAGCACTACAAGAAATTTTCGTTTTACCTACAAAAATATTACCCGTAGGTAAGAATTAGTAGGCAAAAGTTACGTTTACCTACTCTCTATCCCCACTGATTTGGTGATCCATAGATAAATCTAACATTACTTCCGAAGTACCAATGGATTCACCTCCGTAGGAAAATACATTGTTACATAAAGGTTAAATCTCATTCAATAAAATAAAATGATGACTATCAATAATATTAATAATTTATTATACATTAATATTAATATAAAATATAAATAAATAAATATTTAATATATTTAATATAATAATAAAAATAATTTAATAATGATACAAAATACAATAAAAAAGTTATTTAGTGATACTTTAATATTATATTATAATATATAATACAATAAATATATTAAAATTTAAAAATTGTATTAATACATGATTATAATAATATATTAATATATATTAGTAAATAATATATTAATATACAATTTATTATTAATGCTAATATAAAATGATATATTAATAATAAAAAATATAATATATAAAAATAAATATATATAATTTTAAATAAATATATAATAATAAATAAATTTTGAAATATATTAAAATAGTTTTAAATTTTTTAGCTCACTGATCTTTCTCCCGATCACCTACTACTAGAAAATTGTTTTACCTTTCAAGGGAATAATATGATATAATAACATAAATAGTTTATTAATAATAATAATTTAATAACACCTAAATAACATAATTTTATATTTTAAATAATTTAATAATGTATTATATAAAATATAATACATATATTACTATTAAAAACAATATATTAATAAATAAACTATACGGTAAAAAAATTTAAACAATATCCGTATGTAAAATCAGTAGGTAAAAATAGTTTTTACTTATCCCCTGCACCTACTTAATATTAAATTGATCAATCTCAGCAATCTAATCAAATAGATCAATTGCTCTCATTAATCCATTGCATATCAATAAAATATATAATATAAAATTTAAATAAATACATCATATATTTTTAAATATTAAATTAATTCTATTTTTCTTTTGCGTATGCATCTACTACTTGATTGCCCACCAAAACAAAATAGCTTTTTCTATTAATTGCTAAACATGAACTCATCTAGGTAGATAAATATAATATTAAATAATTTAATTTCAACGTCCAATCAAATAGATCAATTGCTGTTATTAAACCATAATATAAATAAAATTTATAAATATTCAAAATATTTTTAAATTCTTTTCTATTCGTCCATCTCGTCTGATTACTCATTATTAAAAAATTTAATATATTATATTAAGAATAGTACCAATATACAAAATATAATGATATATAATACATTAGATAAAATATTAATATTAATAAACATTTAATTTATTAAATTCTAATCTAACTTATATAACTATATAGAAGTGGGAATCGACTTTTTTCGACCTCTGATTTTAGATCGTCTGATTGTCTGTATTTGGTTTACCACCGTCGGATGAAAGGGTCCTCGCTTGGGACCGCCGTTACCACCTTCGCTATTTGCGATTCTTTCCCTCCGCTCTCTCGGCCGACAAACCCTCGCGGGATCGATCCTTGCATTCGCATCCTCTGCCAGCGCCGGCGACCCGCTAAACTGGAAGGCGGCCGTCGAGGAAGAGAAGATCTTCGTGACGGTGCGTCTGAGGCCCCTGAGCAAGAAAGAGCAGGCGTTGAAGGATTGTGTTGCGTGGGAGTGCATCAACAGAAACACGATCGTGTTCAAGGCGCCATCCCAGGATCGATCAAACTCCACCGCCGGCTACACCTTCGGTAGTGGCTTTTGAGTTCATCGTGCTCAGAAAATGTTGGAAACTACCGACTCTGGCTCCGATATGACTGATGTTCATCCTTCGCCCCTTTCAGACATAGTATTTAGGCCTGCTTCTCTCACGAAAACCGTGTACCTAGAGGGAGCAAAGATATAGGTTTGTTAGCCGATAAAGCAACACAGCCATCGGATCGTCCTCCCCCCTTCCCTCTTCTTCCATGGGCTCGCCCCTCTGAAAACCAGTGGCTCTCCCCACCGACCAGCCTGCCGGCCCCTGGTAACCGGTGGGGGGGGAAAGCTGGAACGGCTGCCCTACGAGGAGAAATGCAGCAGGTGGCGGCACCTGGCACAATGGCCGGAGAAGGGCGGCCGTGGTTTCTTTCCACGTCCGGTCTCGGGTTTAAGCCCCCAAAATCGTGGGGGCACCACGACGCATACAAATAAGCCCCCACCCTCGCCCTCCTCCTCCTCCCGACGACCAGGCACCGCACTGCATCCACACTCCGCTTTCCCCTCACTCCTTCCCATATCTGTTCAGTTTGGCCGCAGGATGAACTCCCTGAAAGCATGGGTTTCCAAGCACAATCTTGCCAGTGTCGGTAAGTAGGGGTGCAAACGAGTCGAGCCGAGCCGAGTAGTATGGTGTTCAAGCTCGACTCGTTTATTTTACACGAGTTCGAGTTCGAGCTCGAGTTTTAGCGAGTATGTGAAACTCTTGTTCAAGCTTGATTCGTTTATTAATCGAGTCAAGTCGAGTCGAGCTCGAACTCGAGTAGTAGTTAGACTAAAATTCAATTCATATTCAAACTTAAGTTATATACAAACTCCTTTATAAATCCAAAATCAATGAAAAGTCATTTGTGAAACTTTAGATTTAACTCATTTATGAAACTCAATCTAAGTTTAAACTTAAGTTTTGAATTATTTAATATATTTAAGTGACAATATATAAATATTAATACTTAAAATTTAATTTTTAAAAATAAATATATAATATAATATTTAATCGAGCTGCTCACGAGTTTATCGAGCCGAGCAGGAGTCTGTTCAAGCTCGGCTCGTTTAATGAGTCGAGCTTTATTTTTTGTTCAAGCTTGTTCATTTAACATAATAAACGAGCCGAGTCGAGTTTTTATCGAGTCGAGCTTCGAGCTACTTGTCGAGTGTATTGGTTCGTTTGCACCCCTATCGGTAAGTAACAAAGCGCACGGATCAACGGATGACGCTTTCAGGGGAACGCGGAAGATTCAACTGATTGATTGATGCGCCCTCTTTGCGTCTCTGGTTTCCTTCTCGCAGGCACGTTGTGGGCGTCGGCCGTAGGCGCGTCGCTAGCGTATGCGCGCAGCAAGGCCCCTTACTCAAGCCCAGCATCAAGCTCATCCACGCCAGGTTACACCGGCGCACGGCCATGGATTTCTATTTTGTCTGCATCGCCTTCAACTTCGGGTCTCTCTTTGGGCCATGAAAGATGTAGCTTTCTATTAAGGTATTTAAGCCTGCCCCTGGTTCTCTAGAGTTCCAGGTTGTGTTATGATCGAGTGAATCATGGTGGTGCGGTGTCCTTTTTGTTGAATGGACTGCTGGATTTAATAAAAGAAAGGGTGCTTGTACTTTAGCTATAAAGTGCAGTCTTTTTTTACGTGTTTAGTGTAGTGTTGCTTTTAGTTTGGTTTTTGTTAATTTCAGCTTCCTAGCCGGAGTAAGGTGAAAAATAGGGGATTTTCTCATATTTATGTTACTGGTTTTATTTGGATCTTGAGAATTTTATCATGTATCTCTGAAGAATGATGTTTATGTTGTTAGTGGCGTCTTAATCTATGTTTATTCAGCTAGAAGGTTGCATGTATTCTTTTTTCCAGCATTGCAGTTTTGTCAATATCAACATGTTTCATTGACGTTGTGCAAAATACGAATCAAAAGTGTTGGCAATTTACACTGTTCTCCTAGAAGCCTTTGCATCTACTGTAGAGCTCTTCCAGTTGGATAAAACTTGTTGTTTCTTGTTCACTTGGGGCGATGCCAACTTGATATAAATGGAATATGCAAGGAGTTGGTTTCAGAATTTTCAAGCCCGGGGGGGTAAGTTGAAGACACAATTAGTGAGAAAGAAGAATATGGAAAATGGAAGTGATGCACAAAACCTCCAGTTGACGAGGCACCTTTAAATGCCACTAAGCACAAGGTCACTGCTATAAAACAATATATTTAGAATCATTACTAACTTTTGCTAGTGATATTTTTTATCTATACAACAGTGATCACTGCTGTAAAACAATACATTTAGATCATCTTTTTGTTCTACTACAGGTTTTGTGCAAGACCTGGTGCTAAATGGTGCATGGAATACTTCTCTTATTACTGCGAGTTTCGATGATCACTCTGCTCAACGAATTCTTAAAGTTCCCTTGTTTCCTGAGCTTCCTTGTGATGAGATGATTTGGCCTTTTACTTCAGATGGTACATTTTCTCTTAAATCAGCTTGTAGATTTCTTCATGATGCAGCATTACCTCCAGGGCCTTCAAATTGTGAGATTTGGAGGAAGCTGTGGCATCCAAGAGTAGGTAAAGTTCTCCCTTACAAATTACAAATATTCTTGTGGAAGGGTTTGTCTGGTAATCTGCCCTTGAATGCCGCTATTAGTAAGAGATGTAGTGGCATTAGTTGTTTATGTCTAGTGTGTGGTGTGGAACCTGAGGAACCGGACCATTTATTTTTTTTCTTGTGACCGTAGCAGAGTTGTATGGTTAGTGTCCCCTTTGGGAATTAATTATGCATGCTTGGCTTCCTCCTTTTATCACCGGGTGAGCATTTGGTTAGACTGGATTATTCGTAAAGATGAGTTTCTTATCAGATTGGGTGTGTTGGCTATTTCTTTATGTTCTTTGGCAACTTTGGAAAGCACGTTGCTCTTTTGTTTTTCAGCATATTGATTATTCACCCTTGCAAATCTGGAGGAGAGCACACACTGAAGCCGATTTCTTTTTCACGATGGCTCCTCCTCTAATTAAACTTCCGGTGGTTAGTTGGTCTCCACCTCCTCTTGGTTACCTTAAGATTAATGTTGATGGCGCTGTGGCTATTTCTTCAGGTGCGTTTGTTTTTGTGGTTAGAGACTTGGGGGGTGGATTGGTATTCTGGAAAACCTCTCTGTCTACTTCAACTCATCCTCATCAATTGGAAGCTGAGGCCATTGTGGCGGCTTGTGAGTGGGCAGAATCCTCTACTTCACGTGTCTTCATTGAGTCGGATGCCAAGTGTGTAGTCGATGCTATTTAAGGATCGGGGCCTATACTTTGGCGGGCTAAGGATCTTATATATAAGTGTCGGTTATCTTCTGTTGTGTCCTACTCAGGTGTATCTCATATCAGTAGATCTTGTAATATGTTGGCTCATGTATTAGCTAAATGGTCTGTGCAAACTCATACTCCAGGTTCTTCCCCATCTCTGCTTCCAGCCTCGGAGTGGGAGCAATATTGTAAGGATATGCCTGGGTGAATGTATACCTCGCTTTCTTATTTAAATGTCATATATGTTTTCTTACAAAAAAAGAGAGGGCGCGAGACGGAGAGAGAGAGAGAGAGAGAAGGGCGCCTGCCTCCCTCGGCCGTTCTCTGGTATCCCAAAACCAGGGAAAATTTTTTTCTAAGCGGGGTTTCGACTTAATTACTTATTGAATGGTGAAACCAGTTAATACTATGGAATACAAGGTCGCCCAGGGTGACGTGAGCCGATCCATTTTCGAACCAATTCGGCCCAACCTGATCGGGGTGACTCCGTGGAGGCCCCGTGTAAAGTCGCATGGTCTAACCTGGGTCGGGCGACTTGGTGACCCTGTCGACGAGGGTACCCGACCCAATCCTGCCTAACTCAATCACATTGAGTCGTTATATTTTTTTATCTTATAAAAATTAAACAATGATTTATTATTATTTATACTATTACATATAATTAAAATTGTTAATTATAAAAACATGGTACATAGTTACAAATCATAAAATTATTTCTTAATTATTTTTTACTCTTTCTCTTCAAATTAATTATTTCCTAACATATATTAACACAACATATTCACAGAAAATTATATTTACTTATATTCACATATGAACGCTCATATTTACTCATAATTATTTCTTAATTACTTTTACTCTTTCACTTCAAATTAATTATTTCCTAACATATATTAACACAACATAATCACAAAAAATTATATTTACTTATATTCACGTATAAACACTCATATTTAGTTATAACATAAAATTATAATGTATGCGTACATATATTGTATAAAAATATTGTTTTATTTTTTATTTTTATGCCATATATATATTTTTATATTTTTTGAAAAAAAAATCTGATGTGGATTTTAGAGACGACTGACCTCAGAGTGACCCCGACCAATCTTTCTTGAATACTATAAGTAGTATTTTATTAACATGATCAATAATCGTACTGACGGATCTTTAAGAAATTAACTTTAACTTCAGATAACAATATAATATTTAATTTTTGGTCCGTTGACTGATCATAACTTCTTGGTCAACGACAATTCTGCACGAGAGAACCGTCAAACTGTTCGATTTATCAATTTTCTTTAAATCGGAGTATTTGAAATCTAATCAAGCTAACTAAATATATAAAAAAATTTAACATAAATATTTATATTTAACGTTGAATGTATTGGTTAAAAATTATACTTCTCCGTTAAAATTTATTTTTTACCAGATTTTATGTTACGTACATCTTAATATACTAGTTAAATTAACGTGCTTCGCACGTGTTCTGTTAGATTAAAAATATTTTTAAATAATTATATATAATATAAATTTTGCATTGTTAAATATTTCTACGGAACTATACAACAAATAAATTTGAAAACATATTTAGGCAGATTAAAAATTTCTTAAGTAAAAAGAATAAAGGTTCTACTCTAACTTGGAATTTCTAAAACCTGGTTCGTTCGTTTCTATGTGCACGGATAAATTTAAAAATGTTTTAAGTAACCATACATGTGTAATGTAAAGCACCATAAAATTTGCATTGGTTGATTAACGATTCAACTTTTTCGGATAAATAATAATTTTTATGGATAAAAAGTCATTAAAACAAAATAGTGTGAATTAATATTAATTGAAAAACAATCTAAATCAAACACATTAGAGATCATTTTTCAATAACAAGAGGGTAAAAGAAAAATGAGCAATAAATTACATTAGTAGTGAAAAGATGACATCAATAAAAATTGCCTCGACGTATTCTCATGCTTTAACTATCCAGCTTGGAGAAGGCATCAGTCTATCAATGATGGATGAATCACAATTCCAGATATGCTCTTCTGCCAGTGTCCGTCCAAAGTACACATCAACATTTCCAGGTTGTCTTCTCAGCACAGAATATAACAATAAAAGGACCAAGCATAGAGCAATGTTGATACCAGCTGAAATAAGAAGTGCAGAAATTTTTATCTCCTACTCCTAGAAACACCCAATAACTAACAGACTATCCCCCAATTATAAGAAACATGTGCCCTATGTCCACGTATTTAAATTCTCTGTTAATTAATAATTAAAATTAATTAATTAATTTTCAAATTAAATTAAATTATTTAAACAATTTTAAATTAACAAATCTAATAATAACAGCAGCATGCAGGTGTAGATAGCAGTCTGAACAATAGCAGTCCAAGCCGGGATAGCCCAATCTGTGAATAGACAAAGCCGACAACAAGTCCTTCGGGCTTAAAGAGATTGTAAATCAGCCTTAGTGGCCACCAAATTAAATAAAACCAACAATTCTCCCCATTGAGACTAATTGGGAGCCGTGTCTTAGACATGCCCCACATCTCAATTAAATTTAATTAAAATTTCACTCCAAGGTTAATTGGGGGCAGTCTTCGCATAGAGGTTAATCGCATTTATGATAAGAATTACCTCAGTTCAGATCACCTCAGTTGATCAAAACAATGGTCCTTGTGGATGAAAGGTTATGTGATATTAACATAGAGGTTAATCGCATTTATTCGTTTGTTTATTCTTATCCTTCTTGATACAATTTTTTATTATGAGGCTCTACTGGAACTTTGGTTGATTCCGAAAACATCATATATTTTTTTCAAATCCAATATCCTACAAAGCAAAAAAATTGTTTGTTTCACAAACTTTTATTTATTTGGTTGAATGGTGGTAAAATGTGATAATATTTTTCGTATTTATGATGATAACAGTTTATAAGGATTCGTTGAAATTATTGCTAATGCAGAATATTATATGAATTATGATGTTAAATTATTCTGAGTTTTTTGTTTCTTTCATAATGAATGGACACATCTTAGATGGGTGCAATATTTTTAAATATTTAATTAAATCATTATGATAATAGTAAATCATTATGATTTAATAAAATCAACAACAATCAACATTAAAGTCAAAAAAGAGTACCTTCAGATGCTTCAAGAGATGAATCCGATGAAAAAGTTGAGAATAGGACAGCCTGCGGTACATAAAAATGACTATATATAAGATGTTACATGATCTAAAATCATAAATTTAAACCTGTGTAAACAAGCATTAACAAAACTCCCAAATCCAAGAAGGTAAAAAAAGAAAAATAAGATTGAAAGTACTTATTTCAAATTTGAGACTTGGAGCCAATCATGTAGCATACAAAGTCAGAACATAAGCTCCAAAGACTATTAACGTAAAGCAAAAGAGTCATCAGATATGAATATCTAAAACAAAATCCAGAATCATGTTGGTCTTTTTCATTAACAATCACCATGTAGGCAACTGAAGACATTTATGAGCATCAAGGACCAGTTTTACCGGATCGGCCTGTTTATTGTTATGGAGTCGGCTGATCCAGCAGCATGCTTTTTATTTGTGCCCTTGATGATCGTACAGATGAATAGGAGCTGATCAAGCATGTTGAATGAAACCAAGTTCTCTAGTATTCTGACTCCACAACCTGTATGATCTTCAATGCTAGCTATCTAGGTTCTTGCATTTTCAACAAACGTGTTGTAACTTGTGGTATATTGATTGTCACTGTTTGGAGTATCTTGTTGTTACTTGTTTGCTGTAACAATGGCATATGATTGCAAACAAGTTCCATGTAAAGACTAATCATTTTTAAGATTGCCTGAATGCTGTGATAAAAAAAAAAGATTGCATGAAGGTGTTAATCAATTAGTTTTTCATGTTATCAATTCAATATTGGATTGATTTATTACATAATCTTGTTGACTAATCCCATCCCATCTGCCTTTACCCCGTACGAGAGAGAAAATGGGAACCGGCTTGTTCTCATCTCCCTCTTTATCAAGGATACGAATAAACAATGGTAAGTAATTTATGATAGTAATTTCATCCACGAGTTCAGATCACCTCAGTTGATCAAAACAAGAAATTTCAACAGTTTTTAATAAAAGATAGTCATAACTCTAATTATTTAAGTGACGGTTCAAATAAACTAATATGAATCATTACTAAATCATTATTGAACCAGTGAGATTAATACTTTGTTACACTGAACTTAATAATAGTTCAATCTCTTTAGACAGTGAGCTAGTAACGAGTAATATTACGATTAATAGCAGTTCAACTTTTTAGTAAAGAATTGAATTATTATCAATTATAATGTAACATGTTAATGGACAGTACAGTACAACTTGTTACTAAACATATTAATTGTTATTAAACGCAATGTAACATGGTTCAGTATTTGTTGGTTCACTCTTAAACTATCACTTTAGTGGTTGAGATAGTGGTTGTCATCTAGGTGATCCAAACTTCCACATGAATGGAACTTGATACAAAATTTAAGGTTTGTTTTCCCATGAAACGCGCAATTGAAGCTAATTGTGTAGGAATTGAAGGAAGCCACGCCGAAGAGTCAAGTGCACCCATTCCATTGATTTTTGTCAAAAAAAAACATAGAAAAACGGTTTTACAAATCTCACAGCAGGATTTTATTATTTTTACAACCCCAAACATGAAATAACGGATCATATATATACGTACACACCCCTAAGATAACAAAATACATTCAGTCTGCTCACACGCCGTCCATCGGGACAGAAAATATACATACGAAGTCGTCAAAGATGAGAAGACCACCGTGCCGGATCATATACATACATACATATATATATATACATTTTTATATTTATAAAAACCTGGGTCGTCGCACTAGCACCTCCGGCCGGAGAAGCGTCGTCGCCTTCACCGTCAACCGTCGTCGTCGTCGTCGTCGCCGCCGCCGCCGACGCAGCCGTCGGCCGCTGTCGTCGAAGTCGAAGCTTCCCGTATCAGAATCCAAGGTTAGAGCTCTAAAGAAGCCTCTGAGAAGTGGCACACCGACATCCTTCGCAATCCGGAGCGCTACGTCTCTCTTCCTGATTCCCCTCTCCCCAGCTGCCGCGGTGGCCAGGCGTTTCTGCACCGCGACGGACGGCGGCTGCTCGTTCGACTCGCCAAGTTCCAGGTGCAGCTGCTGGAGCAGGAAGCAAAGAGGGTGCGCATCCATCCCTGACGTCTCGCACCCGTAATGAAGACCCAGGACCCCTGCCGTGCGAGCGATGGGATCCCCGCAATGCCGGCACTCCGACCTCCCCGACTTCACGACCATCTGCACCATCTCGTGGGCGCCGGGGTGGAGGAAGCACGGCAGCCTGGGGGGGCACCGGGCGCAGAAGGGGTGGAGGTCGAAGTCGCAGGGCTCACAGCGGAACCTCAGGCCGAAGCCCCGGGTGCCGCAGCCGTCGCACCGGTAGGCCGACCAGATGTAGAGCTGGCGGCGGGGATGCGCCGGATGGGTGAAGTGCACGACGATTTGCTCGGGCCGACGCCCCTCGGCGGATCCGTCTACGTCTTGCCGGAGGAGGAAGCAGGTGGGATGCACGATCCGATGCGTCGGATCGCACTCGTAGTTCAAGCCCACGACCGGCTTGTCGCAGAGAACGCAGTCGAGGGAGGTTCCGCCGCCGGAGAGGATGCCGGCGGTCATGTCGTGCTGGCCGGGATGCAGGAAGCAGGGAAGGCGGCCGGGGCAGGCCTCGCAGAAGGGATGGTAATGAGTCATCCGGCAGGACCTGCGGGAGAGCCTTGGGCCATATCCCGGCAACCCGCACATGTCACACTCGTAGCACGTCGGCTCGTCCACCGCGTCTTGGGTGCCGCCGTGCTGCTTGAAATGGGTGCTCATGACCTCAAGCATCTTCTCCTGGTCTTGCTCCGCCATCTCTCTCTCTCTCTCTGTCTCTCTGATAGTGTGGCTGGCCTGGCTAGTCGCCGCGGAGGAGGATGAGAAGGCAGCTGATCAGATTTAAAGAAGAAGAGAGCGGATCGTCTCTTCTTTGAGGTTGCTGATCATACAGGTTGTGGAGTTCGCACATGACTGCGGCGGCGCCCGGGCGCGGCTGCGGCGGAGGAGGGGACGGCGTCGGATGAGGGGGCGAGGGGCGGCGTCCAGAAGGGGGCACGGCTACGGCGGAGGAGGGGACGGCGTGGGATGCAGAAGGGGCGCGGCGTCGGAGGTGAATGTTCGCTGAATGACTCCAGGCGTGATCCAAGCGAGCCATCAAACGATCGTCAGCCCGAGCCATCGAACGGTCGAAAAAAATGGGATCGCCACTTCTATATACTAGGTTAGATGATTGTCTTTAATATAATATGGTCTAAGCCCAACTAAACTAGATCAGACCAAATTGAATTGAATTTATTTGGCTTCCGTGACATTTGATTTTACTTAATAAAATATATCGAATCTTAATTTTATTTTTTATTTTTTGTTAATTAAAATTTGTCTTCATCTCCAAAAATAAAAAATTACCGTGAATCATCTAAAATCAAGTGGTTTACAAAAAAAATACTACTGCATTTAAATATTTTAACAAAGTTATCAATATCTAATATTTTGACTGATTGGGTGGTTAGGCATCAATTATGCCAAACCGGACCTAAGTTTGGTTTGATCTGAAAGATAGATTTTGGTTACGAAAGCAACCTTTAAATAGATAGGTGATGTCTGCAATCCTGTCCAACGTTGTAAACAACAGCCATTACATGGGTTTTCATGTTTGGTGTATACTCTTAAACACTGTAGCCAACTGTAAATCTCATGTTTGTGGTGCATGCATGTTAAAAATCAATACTTGTGTGGAATCAGTAAGTTTAAACTAAATTAATTACAATGAGGCAAACTACTTTAGTCAGATAATGACCTTGGGAATATAGAAAAGATCTTGATAAAATATGCTACCATTTCTCATTCAAGTCAGACAATGATTATGGGTGTGAAGAGGGGCGCAAATGAACAGTGCACTCAATGAGTAGCTCAAGACTGAGATCGGATTTTCTCGGGTGGGCACCAGAGGGAGTCTGGTCAGTCCCCTCACATATGGCTTGACAAGATGGTGATTTGACATATTCAAATCATCATCTTGTCACTGTCTTGTCAGCCTCTATGTGAGAGAGGCTGACCGGACCCCCTCAGGTGCCCACCCGAGGGGATCCGGATTCCTCAAGACTTGACTTGGTAAAACCTCCACTCATCTGATTTATAACGTAGATTGTGTTTAAACTTACGTCGAGCTTCATAAACAATAGGGGTGCACATGAATTGGTTAATCGAGCAGGCTTGGTTTGCACTTTTGATGGTTTGGTCTCTTGAACCGAACCAAACGTAATGGTTTGATTACGTTTTTGCCCCAATCTAAATCAAATTGGATAGGTAAACCTATTGACTGGCCTATTTTTACATTATATCTAAATTAAGAAAGTATACTATTATAAACCTATATAAAATAGTGTCAAAGGGAGATGATTTTCTCCTACAAACAAAGAACTAAACTTAAAGTTAGACACCACTTAGATCTTTTATTTTGATTTAATCTTTCATTATCTTACTTTAATTTAAATTTTATTTTATAAATAAATACTATGTGTCGAACCCATGAACCTGTGGAACCCCTTTTGTTAGATTCCGTTTTGATTCGAGCAAAATCAACCTAAAAGTGAGCCAAACAAAAACATGATTTTCCTTATAAAACATGCTCAAATTCGAGTTTCATACAAGAGTCTAAATCAAGCCAGAGCTTTAAAAAAATAGCTCTTATCAAGCTTTGACTCAAGCTTGGACTCAAGTTTGGATTGAGCTTGAGTCTAACTCTTTTTCGAGCTCAAGTTTGAACTTGGATCGATTAGATAATGAGCAAGATTTTATACAAGTCAAGCCTACACATAAAAGTTTGTCCTAAAACTAAAACTTCACTAGAGATAAATGAATATAATTTGAACAATATACCATTCAACTTGACTTAGCTCGTTTGTACCCTTAAGTGTGAAAAACGTGTGATAGAAATAGAGATTTTTCTCTATTTTTTACACATTATCGAAGATTTGACAAATAAGCAACACTGGGCAAATTGCACTTTTTATGCATTATCGGTATATTTTATAATTTTTTTGGACATGTAAGCTTCTAACTTTTATGCGAGTTGCCACCATGCTTTAATTTCTTTTTTATATACTTGTTCTCCATCTTCCATTTTTCACTTTGTATCACTACACCAAAACTTATCTTCACCTACGTGAACCCATCGCGTAGGTGAGAATTTGGTAGGTATATGTATCATTTACCGACATAGTATACCTACCAATTAGTTGCTCGTAGGTAAATGTATCAACACCTACGGATTATCTACGCAAGACATCCTGTAGGTAAACATTATAAGTGATCAACGAATCTAATCCGTCCATTTGAAATATGCGGACGGCTGAGATCGAATGGTGCATTTTACCTAATACCAAATCCCGCTCGATCGGCCATCTCCTCGCACATCCCCCGACGCTCGCGAACTCAGTCCATCGTCGGCGATTTCCAGCTCTCCACTCGACGCTTCCAGGCGGTCCATCGACGGCGTTTCCAGGCATTGCATCGATAGCGATTCCCGCTCTCCATCCTCTGCTATTCCCGCTCTCTATCGTCGGCGCTTCCAGGCAGTTCATCTTCGGCGCTTCCAGGCGGGGCGGTCGACTAGTAGACCGTAAGGGGAGCTGTCGTCGCTTGTACCAGTCGTCTGAGCGACCTACGACCTACTTGTAAGTGTTTGGCACCTTTCCTTTATTTCGATCAATTTTGGGTTCCATATATCTCAGCTCGTTCAATACGTACAGTACGATTTGGGGTTTTACAAGTTGTTATTCGAACTATGTTCTGCCCATCGTTTCTCTATGATGAGAGTGTTGCAATGGGGGATCAAGTAGAACACTTAGGACCAAGGGGCATTTGTAAGATGTTCATGTCGGCTTTGGCATTTTCTCAGCTCTCCTTTGTTTGTAGATCGACTGGCTTTACGCGTAGTCGCGAGAAACATCACTTATTTGTCATATTAGAAAGGATTTTTTTATGGATTCCTATTTAATTATCTGTCTGGTCTGATGTTCGTTCGACAGGAGATGATGATCAGCATGATAGTTGTTTAAAACAAGTATTTTACATGTTTAATTATCTGTCTGGTCTATATCCTTGTTTCTTTTGTTTCTCAATGTGTCTTAAGGCTTTACAGTTTCTTTCAAGCAACTTAGGTAGCAAATTGGCAATGAACTGTGGTATCAGTTGCAGTAATCATTTAGGGACGAAAATTTAGTGTTAATAGAAACAGTGGTATCAGCTAATTATCACAAATTGGCATTCGTTTTAGGGTTCAATTAGTTTATTGTCGAACTAGGTTGAACATTTGTTTTCAGTCGAAATTCAGAAGTTACTAACATGAAATTAAAGTATGATAAAGAAGAACATTTGCTTAAATGTTTTAAACAATTCTGAATGAGTTGAATTTAACTATGATACGTACTTGTTTACTTTCAGGTGCTAATATCTGGAGTTCATTGATTCGATTACCCTCTTGTCACTTCGAAAATGAGGTAACACTTTTGCCATAAATTTTTGACTATATTTTGTCAATCATTCATCCTCTTGTTAGAATTTTCATGTTTTCATTAATGATTTTGTTTGTAGTTGCATTTTTTCCATATATCTGACAATACATCTTCCTATTTGCAATCGGACACATATTCACTATCTCTTTAGCAATAATATGTTATATTTTTCTTTGTATCCCACTTATTAGATATATAACATATAAAGTTACCAAATGTCCCCTTGTGTTCCAACTAACAACATAATCTACCTTGCATCTCTTTATTTTTATGTGCTTACTCAATTTTTAAGGCAACTGACACATTCCTCGTTTGATTGACCAACTTGTTAATGACATAAGATTTTCACTTTAACTTTTAAGGATTACTTGTTGTCTATTTGAAGATTCAACTAGTCATTTCCATCATTCCTTCTAAAGTTTAAGAATATTAATGGATGCGATGCTATCCATTTTTCAAAATTGTAGGATGCATTTTTAATTATTATCCATGTTTTGATCTATAGTCATATGGATTCGACCCGGATGGATTTGCCAAGAAATGTGGGCGGCTATTACGATGGTGTTGAGAACTTTTTAAAGTTTGCATATAAAAGTATACCATCGAGTCGAAAGATAAGATGTCCATGTGTGAAATGCGCATGCTTGAAAAAATGTGAAATGCATATTATTAGAGAACACCTCTACATAGACGGTGTTATAAAGGACAAACGAGTTTTGGAAGTTCTATGGTGAAGAGTCAAGTCAGGGAAGATTTGAAGAAAGTGTAGATGAATCAAACATGTATGAAATGTTAGCCGATGTCTTTCCGACGTGTGATGATGAAGTATATGATAACGATTCGAAATCCTTTTTGGACTTGTTAAAAGAAGTCAACCAACCTGTTTTTCCTGGATGCAAGAATTTCAGCAAACTTTCTTTCATCATTAGATTGTTAAACCTTAAATTCATGGGTGGAATGAGCAATAAAATATTTGATGTTTTATTGAAGTTATTGAATGAGTTGCTCCCAGATGGGTCATCATTACCACGATCATTTTATGAGATGAAGAAGCTACTTGATGAGTTAGGATATGGCTATAGAAAGATTGATGCATGTCCGAACAACTGTATGTTGTATCAAAAAGAATATGAGAAGTGTAATTGTTGTCCCAAATGTGGTGAATCCCGGTGGAAGTCATTTAAATCGAGTAGCTCGAAAAAAAAGAAAAGAGTACCTCAAAAGGTTCTCCGTCATTTTCCATTAATTCCACGACTAAAGAGACTCTTCACATGTTCAAAAACATCACTCAACATGAGATGGCATCATGACAAACGCGAGGAGGACGGTATGTTAAGACATCCCGCTGATTCGGCTTGCTGGAAAAGATTAGATGCCATTGATGACTTTGGGTTAGAATGTCGGAATGTCCGTCTTGAATTAGCCTCTGATGGGTTCAACCCGTATGGGAACATGAACGTCACTAATAGTACATAGCCAGTGTTGATTGTACCTTATAATCTACCACCTTGGGAATGCATGAAAAATACCAATATATTGTTGTCCCTTCTCATCTCTGGTCCAAAAGGTCCCGGTAACAACATTGATGTTCTATTACAACCATTGATTGAGGAGCTACAAATCCTATGGAATGGTATTGATACCTTCGATGTGGCTAGAGGCGAGATTTTCCGGTTGCGTGCAGCCTTATTATGGACCATTAATGACTTTCCAGCATATGCTTACATGTCCGGTTGGAGTACTAAAGGTAAATTAGCTTGTCCTAACTGTAACAAAGACACATGTTCTACTTGGTTAGAGTGTAGTACGAAATTTTGTTACATTGGTCATCGTAGATGGCTTGGAAACAGTCATAAATTCCGAAAGATGAGAATAGAATTTGATGGTAATGAAGAATGGGGTGACAAACCGTTGATGCTATCGGGAGATCAAATATTACAACAGCTAGAGCATTTTAACTCTCATATTGCAAACGAAGACATCAAGAAGAAGGGTAAAAAGAGGAAGAGAAGTAAAAAGGATGATAGAAAGTACCTTGGGTGGAGAAAAATGAGTATTTTCTTCTCTCTACCTTATTGGAAATCATTGTTGCTTCGCCACAATTTAGATGTTATGCACATTGAGAGGAATGTGTGCGAGAGTATCATAGGCACCCTTCTATCCATTGAGGGGAAGAACAAAGATGGCTTGAAGGCTCGTCGAGACTTACAAAAGTTGGGTATAAGAGAATGTCTTCATCCACAAGAACTTGGACCAAGCAAAACAATGTTACCACCAGCTCAGTTCACATGCAGCATAAAAGAGAAAGATATCATCTTCAAGCTATTTCAATCTGTTAAGGTTCCTGATGGTTATTCTTCAAACATTGCAAAGCGCTTTCTCAACAAAGATAAGAAGTTGTGGGGGTTGAAGAGTCATGACTACCATGTGATCATGCAACAATTACTTCCAATTGCCGTTAGGGCACTCCCAAATATTAATCTATCTTCTTCACTAAGCGACATTTCTCACTTTTTCCTCAATATATGTTCAAAAGTTGCTTATGTTGAAGACTTTTACCAACAAGGCCTACATATTGCAAAAGTATTATGTGAACTAGAGATGATATTTCCTCCCAGTTTCTTTGATATCATGGTACACTTGATCATTCATCTAGCAGAGGAGGCGAGGATTGCTGGGCCGGTTCAATATAGATGGATGTACCCATTTGAGAGGTATCATCAATAGTCAGGGGCATTGGCACAGGTCCATCCCCCACTTACATTTGGGGAGAGAAGGGTGAATCCTCCAATGTTCTAAGGAAAGAGTTATATGAACGTCTCCAACTTCTAGAATCGAAAGTTGCTAAACTGGAGAACAGACCCCAAGAAGAGGTATACAATTTTGATTATATACATAATTTTTTGGAAGTTTCATAAGTGAGACAACATTGCACCCATCCTAATTGATTCTGGAATTTCCTTGTAGTCTGGAATCCAATCATCAGCTGCAAGCAAGATGTCACCATCGGATGCAAAAAATGTAAGTTAATAACTCCATCCACCTATCATCAATGTTTTAAAATGTAAGTCCCCTGTTTCTTATCAGAAAGTAGTAGGTTAGTACTGATTAGTTTCATTGTAATTCTGATTAATGAAACAATTATTTTTCATTAGTATTAATTAGCAGTAGGTTAGTACTGATTAGTACTAATCAGTAGTAGGTTAGTACTGATTAGTTTCATTGTAATATTCTTTTCTTGTAATTCTCTTTGAAAAGGAATCTTATTATTTTTTTATTATTTTACATCCTCTTGTTCACCTGTACTAATCCGAAGTACTTCAAAGTTCATTATATTTTGAATACCTCTTCCAGCATATTCATGGATGTTCATTATGCCTTAAGTAATCGCTTTTGATTATTTTAAAAGTATTTCTCATATAGAACATATGTTTTTTATACTTATGCAAAAATTTCTAGTTAAAGGATGTCTGTTTGTTCGTTTTCTCCCAATTAAATTCCTGTGGTCATTCAGTATGTTAATCTGTACATTTTTGGGTGTACCATATCAATAGGTAGGGAGAAGGGTGAAGCTCATGGATTTAGAGGGTCAGTGTGTTGCTGAAGGTTTTTTTATCAGTGACAACCCTTCAAAAATGGTGATGGACAGATGTCTTGGGGAAGTTTTTTATGAGGTCTCAGTTCTCATTGTCACAAACCCGAATGCCCCTCTGTTTGGCAAGGACAATCATAGGAAGAAGATGCAAGAAGGCATTGGAAGTCATATAATCTGGTGGAGAGATTATGTAAGTCATTCATACAATTGAAAATACATCACGGTCATTTTCATGTTGCTCACTTCTTTTTTTATTTTTATGGCCATTGCAGGTTATCTTCCACCAAGATTGATTACATTAGCATCCACAAAGGTTATCTTCAACCAATATTGCTTACTTGTGCATCCACGAAGGACATTTGAAATTTTAAACATTTCTGATGTATGTTGGTTGTGTTTGAAAACTGAAAACACTTGTCTCATCTCACTTCGGTGTATCATACATGTGTAACTGTGTTACTCTAACAGTGTCTTAGACTTCTTTATTTTTAACTTAGAAGCTCAATGTAATATGTAATTCTGATGTATGCTGGTTGGTGCTTGTTGTTTTCAGTAATGTACAAATTTTAATCATTTAAGTCCCAATTCTGTGTGTTTTCTTGGATTGGTTATATACCATTTTAAATTCGCATCCTTAGTAATGGTCTCTAATTTTATCACATTTTACACATAAGAAGGAGTCAAATAAGAGGCAGGTTTAAATGCAGATGTAGACCATATAATTTTGCAGATCCATGCCTCTTCTGAGCTATCGCTGGGTGCAGGTTGTTCTGGGTCTTTTTTTTAGCTTATGTGCTACAAGTCCAGGATCCACAACTTACGTGCAGATCCATGCCTCTTCTGGGCTACTGCTGGGTCAGATATTCTGGACCAGTGACCATCTTTCCCATCCTCTTCTGGGCTACTGCTGGGTCCTAATTCCTGAATCCACAACATAGGTGCAGATCCATGCCTATTCTGGGCGACTGCTGGGTCAGATATTCTGGACCAGTGGCCATCTTTCCCATCCTCTTCTGGGAGAATTCATGGATCCCCCTTTTGTTCTAGTGCTCTGAGCATCCATCCAGATTCCTTCCAGCTTTCCCAGCCTTGTAATCAATTTGGTACAAGATTGACTTGGAGATTAACTCACAAACTCATGTTCAGGAGAGGTTTTTTTCTTTTATTTAATGTGTGACTAGCTATTTCTTTTAATTTTCAGAGATTTCTAAAAGAAATCCCTCCTTATAAATTAAGCCACCGAACACAGCCCAACTTATCTCTTGGGGGCAATTTGGTATAAGATTGATTTGGATATAAACTTGGCTTATTTATATATCCTCATAATTTAGGAAATAAATTTATTTATCTCTAAGATTTAGCAGATAAATCAAACTTATTCCATAAATAATGCGGTGCCAAACCGCCCTTGACAAATGCTGCTAATTAAAGCAAGTTCCAATCTAGTATAATATATAAGTTTGGTGGCAAGTAAAAATTTAGATGGGGAATTAAGTTGTCTGGTATTTTACTCTCAAATATATTCTTGCGCCAGAAAAATGAGATCTTTATCGTAAACAGGTTGGTAGGTCTCTTACCATGAATTCTTATATCTAATATGAGTTGAACAAAACAAATGAAGCCTAGATTCCACATACGGGTTCAAGCAAATTAAAATGAACAATTGATCTACATGAAATTAAAAAGTATGGACTTCAGAGCCCTTTGATAAGGTAAAGATATAATTAATTAGCCTCTAACTTAGGTGTTAATGCCAGAGATGTCTCCTTTCTGTGGAAGGAGTAGGAAACATAAAAAGAGATCATGTTGAATTTAACTTCATGTTGACTAGTTCGCATGTGTAAATCTGTTTTTGATAAATTTAATTTGAAATTTGAGATTTGAATGGAACAATGTGTAATGAAATAGGTTGTATGGAACAATGTGTCAAGAGCTGAAATATGAATGGATGTATGGAATAGGTTGTATGCAACAGGATACATGTATGAAACAGGTTGTATGGAATAGGTTGAATGGATGTATGGAATAGGTCATCCAATGTATGAAACAGGTTGTATGCAACAGGATTCATGTATGAAACAATGTGATTCAATGGAAGTATGAGTGAAACAGGTTGTATGAAACATGCCATATGGAAAAGTGTGAAGAGGTGGACCAATTTTGTATGTAACTGGTTGTATGGAACATGGAACATCTTGTATGAATGAAACAATGTGATTGAATGGAACATGGTATGTAATGATGTGTATGGATAAGTGTGGCTGTGGAACAATGTGTATACGATTGGTTGAACAACTTGTATGAATACCTACGGTCTCTGGCCGTAGGTAAATGTAAAACGCTGCCACAGATCCAATTAATTTTTTGTCGCTACAATTACCTACGCGAGGAACCGTAGGTATGCATGTTTGTATCAATTTTCTTGACCTACGCTTGCTAAACAGGTAATCATGTTTTACCAACGGGTATATATATCGTAGGTATACATAGGGACTATACCTATGGGTGTTGTTGAATCGTAGGTATAGTACATGTACTATACCTATGGGACATACCGTAGGTAAAATATATACCGACATGTCCTAGCCCGACGCGACTTCCTACGGGTGGTCCCGTAGGTAAATTGAAATACCTACGGGAAAATAAGCTTTACCTACGTTTTTCTCGCGTAGGTAAAGGACGAATTTGGCGTAGTGTATGTTAGCGCTAGGATATACTAATCAAAGTATGGGTGAGAATGGGTCTTAGGTTGGGCATGCTGTAAACTAGTGTACACGCTAAAGATTTCCACCTACAAGACTTAATCATATTGTTTCTTTTGATCAAACACTACCGTAAATTTGGCCTCTACCTATGGACAAAATAGTTAGTATAGTCAGTTTTTTGTAGGTAAATATATTTACCAATGGATTTCAACTTACAAGAAATTCAACCTACAAGAGTACACGATCATATTGTTTCTTTGACCAAACCTTGCCAAATGGGTCTAAGACCTCACTAACATAACCTGGTTGTGGCAGTCGATACTTTTGCTTACTTCTCTCTCTTGTAGCTAGCATCATGGTGTATCCATCAATTCACAGTGTCATAGTTTGAATCGCCCCCATTTCTTTTTGTTGTCTCGTAAACTGACAAATGTCATTGTAACTCTCATGAAAGTATGTTGTAATTTAAATTTCTGCCAATATCATATTGTTATATTTTATGATTAAATTTGTTGAATTTGATAATAATGTATTTATAAATAAAAAGTTCCGTAAGACTAGGTCAAACTAGACCATATTAAATCTTTTCACGAACCAAGACAATAGTATAAAACATAGTCATTTTTGGCTGGGCAAAGTTTAATAGATTGGCTATCGACTGGGTCACCTTTGGATCGACTTGACCCAACTCATTAACACACCTAGATAAAATTTTAGACAACGTACATAAGAGGAAGTCAGAGTAATAAAAGTTCTCTCAATCTGTATCCAACATGTGTGCCACCATATATAGATCACCAATTGACATTCTATGTAAGGATGTTGGAAAAGAAGTAGGACTAGCCTGAGACTTAGATCTTGTTGCTTCAAAAGTTCTTGAACTTGCACAAGAGGAAAGGACTAAGGTTGAATCTCAATTTTCCCTCTAATGCTTAAGTGAATAAGTTTTCTATGATAAATTAGAGTGAGCAATTAGTGTGCATAAATCATTTCCATGTTGCGAAAGAATTTTATAATCTTATATGGGCGGTACTCAAACTTCAAAGAATGTTGCACATTTCAATGTCCATGTCTTAGAATATGGGGTGTGTGATACATTGTGTCTTGAAGTAATGGGTGTGTATAACATCTCAAAAGATATTATCCCATGTCTTAAAAATCATGAATGTACTTACCATACATTTATTAGGTGGCAACACTGAGCAAACTTGCCAATGCTAGGTCAATAGATAGAAATTGACAATGGTTTTTATGAGATTCCCATGCACATTAGACCTTGTATGATAGGTCTATTATTTTGGAGAATTTCTTGGGGCCCAAATCTAGGCCTTCAAGCATTGTCCATATCACTTGCTCCTTACTCTTGATGTCAAACAAAGATTTGAGGTCCAGAATTTATATGCAACATTTTCTAGCATTATTACACAATGCTTTACATGATGGAAGAATATAAAATGATATGTACTGATATTTATTAGAGACACATTGGTAAAACATGTTCTTGGGTTCTTAGCTTGTTTCTCTCAACTTCACACTATTATTTTTCATCCTTTTAAAATTTTAATCTTCAAAATGTCAAGTAATGGATAAATCTAGCTTTGGGTATTCATTTTTTAGCAACTTTCTTATAGATTGAGAATCTTGTGATAGGGAGAGGGTGGAGGATCACAATTCTCATTTTTGCTAATCTTAGAGCTCGTTCACCTCTTTTAAGTCACATGGGTCTTCTGCCTTTTAGGGGTAAACATCAAGTCTAAGAGAAGATAAAATAAAAAATATTTTAACGTAAAATATTCTTTTTTACTAAGTGCAAATATTTTGTTTGATACACAAAATGATTACAATATTGACATTTTGATCACTCCAAAGCTTTCAAATAGAATCTATAGTATACTTATTCAAGCTGTATATACAGAAATACAGAGAAAAATAATTACATTCAGTGTGATATATACAACACTTATTTCATTACTAATTTGTTCTATAATCTGCTCATGTGCATGGTGTTGGAACTATTGTTCCATATTTGGCAAAGGACACATTGTTGCAGGTGCTCTTCGTTGACCCTCCTCCTGCTGAGGTTAATTTGATGTCTTGTAATCTTATTCCTTGGCAAGGAACACCTTTACTACAATCAAAGTCTATGGCTACAGGCGTAGCACTAGTCCCAGTGATATTTTTGTATGTCACACCGCTTATAGCGACAGCTGATTTCTGTGGAAAGGAAAAGAATTATCATCAGAAGACAATAATAAATTATTAATCCTAGAAGTTAGAAACCATACTTAAAGAAATGTACCCTTTTTACCTGCTCAAGGCATGCCTTGGTGGAGTCACAGTAGTTTTGATCAATGATTATTGGGTTTTTAACATTCTTCACAACTATATTCTTGAAGGTTATGCTTCTAGCATATCCTTTCCCTCCCTACATAGGAAAAAGAGCAAAATAACATTTGAATGATGTTGAGAAAGGTGGTATAACTACTTGGTCTCGTGTTAACATTAATTTACAAAAAAAATCTATGCAACGTATGGACATGATAATGGTTGAAATGCCTTACTTGCCACGACTTAATCCGAACACCATTTGTTGTTCCTTGGAGTTGTGCTGTATCCACCAATATATCCGATACCGCAGCAGTGGCTCCATTTTTTCCTAGACTACCAATACTAGAAATAGAAGAATATCACTTTATTGATGAGCCATAGATCTCATAGACATTTTCGACGTGATAAAGAGTTTTATAATTTTAGTCCAAAAATGTACGGTAACAAAGTGACGAAAGTAATGGCGTAATAATTTATCTAACCTTATTCCATGGCCCGGCCCGCAAGATATGTTGGTAGCATTCACATATTGAGAACCACTAACGATGGAGATGCAATCATCACCTTCAACAATTTAATAGATTATTTCATAAGCTCATTTAAGTAGGAGTGCACATGAATTCATTACACTTGGATTTCAACGTCCATTTACAAAAGCAATTTGCGTTAACACTAACTTCTCTTTAATTCCCTAGCTAGTGGTACTATAACCATGTTGTGGATACTAGCTAGTATATGGATCAGTTAAAACCAAAGTACCTGTTTGAATAATGCAATCATCGATCCAAATATTTGTGGTGCCAGTTACATGAATTCCATCTGTGTTAGGACTGTTCTCCGGTGCTGTGATGACCAAGGTAGACACTTGAACATTTGTACAATGGTCAAATGTGACATGCATCTTCTGGCTATTTTTAAACTTGAGATTACCAACATTCAGGCTTTTGCACGAATCAAATGTGAATGCCTATAACGAGAGAATAAGTTCTCAATTTAAAGTATCATCTTTATCCGCCTTGATTATTAGAATCAATGTTGCTTAATTGAAAATAAAAATATATTTGTAGAAGGCAGTTGAGCATACCGTTGGGGCATCCGTGCAAGGCTGAAAATACAAGTAACACAAGTTCAGTCAGCAAGGCTAAGTTTAAGAGTTAATTTCATTTTGGTGATCATAAATAAAATTATAGATGCGTGCATATTTTATAGGTAATTATATAGGAAGTGATCGTACCAGAGATTTGTCAACTTTACAAGAACTCTTCCACCATGATTGTCAAGCATTTTGTATTGACATTATTTTCTTTAATTCTCTAGCTAGTGGTACTGTATATATAATGTTGTGGACGCCAGCTAGTATCTGGACCATTTAAAACAAGAGTACCTGTTTGAATAATGCAATCGTCGATCCAAATATTTTTGGTGCCAGTTACGTGAATTCCATCAGTGTTGGGACTATTCTCCGGTGCTGTGATGACCAAGGTAGACACATGAACATTTGTACAATGGTCAAACGTGACATGCATCTTCTGGCTATTTTTAAAGTTGAGATGGCCAACATTCAAGCTTTTGCACGAATCAAACGTGAATGCCTACAACGAGAGGAGAAGTTGTCAATATAAATTAGTATCATTTTTATTTTCCTTAATTAGTAGACTCGATGTTGCTTGATAGAAAAAACAAAATATATTTACAGAAGATAGTTGAGCATACTGTTGGGGCGTCCGTGCAAGGCTGAAAATACAGGTGGCACAAATCTAGTCAGTAAGGCTAAGTGTAGGATTTAAATTCATCTTGCTGATCATAAGTAAAAAAAGAAGAAGTGTGCATATATATTTTATAGGTAATTATATAGGAGGTGATCGTACCAGAGATTTGTCAACTTTACATGAACTCTTCCACCATGAGTGTCCGTTGCCGTTGATGGTTCCACCCCCTTGAACTTTGAGATTATTGACACCACTAAACACTACCCACCTCTTGCGGTTTGTACCTCTCCAATCTGATAGTTTTGGGGAAGCGAGGATTGTCCCTTTGATCTGGAAACACATATATAATGCATGCATGTTTGAACGTACGCATGTGAAATTAAGAAGATATAACTATTATACATAGAGCTGATTAAAAAAACAAAGTGATGATACTCCACCATTAGTATGATCGGAGAGGTGCAAGGGCCGGAGAATGTTATGGGTTTGAGAAGATAGGTCCGTCCTTCCGGGACAATCAAGGTAGTAGCAGAGGAAGAAGAGCAAGCTGCTTTCCAGGCATTGGCAAAAGCCTAAATCATAGCAAAAACAAGACAAGTTAGTAATGTAGATCCTCCAATCCGATGTATAATCATACCATTAAAGATATATGTGTGCAAATATATGTATATATATAACATCATATATATGCAGTGCCTACGTACCTGTGTATCTTTTGAAGATCCGTCCCCTTTGGCACCGTAATCGTTCACGCTCAACACCTTATTTGAGATGTCTAAATCCGATCTTCTGACCCTGCCGCTCCTTTCCGCTGAGAACTCCCGAGTAGAATTAACTCTACTCCTGCGCCAACTGATGGTCCTCGTGTGGCTTCTTGCTGAGAGAGTTGTTCCGTCGACAATGTCGTCCACGCCGCGGCATGGTTGTAAAGGCGAGAAGAGAAGAGAAAGTGTAAGAATAAGGGTGGTTAAAGTCATCGTGTTGAGAGCTCAAAAGCTAGTTCTCAAGGGGGTAGGAAAAGTTCGAGGTTTGTCTGCGTGTATCTGCTTGATCTCTTGGGTTGCCTGATGGGTATATATTTATAGAGTCTAAAAAATGTCTCGGGCGACCACTGGAGAAGGCAGCCGCCGCCGCCGTTTCAATTGCAATACTTAATTACGTGGGATGCTTTAACGTATCGATTAGGAACACTTGGCTCAAGACGTACGTTGAATTCTCCTCGTACATGCATGCATGTACGTATGGTCTTCTGTTGTGCGGATAAGACACGGTGATTAAGACGGTGGGATCTCGATCCATCTCCCTGCTTGCGAGGAAGACACATTAATGTCTAGAGAGCGGATCACCTCAGTCCCGGGGTGGAGGGAGAAGCCTCAGTCCCCAATCAGAGGTGGCCACATACCCCCGTCACTTAAGTGGCGGTTCAAGTTATGTTACTGAACCGGTTCGGTGAACCGCTACCGAAAAGGGCTGAACCGCTACCGAGCCCTTTGTAAATCACTACCCGTCGATAGTGATTTACAAAGGGCTCGGTAGCGGTTCAGCCCTTTTCGGTAGCGGTTCAAGGCTTTTAAGTTATGTTACTGAACCGGTTCGGTGAACCGCTACCGAAAAGGGCTGAACCGCTACCGAGCCCTTTGTAAATCACTACCGACGGATAGTGATTTACAAAGGGCTCGGTAGCGGTTCAGCCCTTTTCGGTAACGGTTCACCGAACCGGTTCAGTAACATAACTTGAACCGCCACTTAAGTGACGGGAGTATGTGGCCGCCTCTGATTGGGGACTGAGGCTTCTCCCTCCACCCCGGGACTGAGGTGATCCGCTCTCTAATGTCTACGGATGTTCTCTCGTATGCATGGCCGGATGCAGCTCCGTATAGACTGCAAATTATTGTAAAATGGGGCTGACAAGAGAAGCCTTTTTCCTTTCCTTGGTTGGGTGCATTAGTTAGACATGCATATAACTAAATTGTAAATAGACCTGCGCGCATGGTTGTGATGTAGCTGCATGCAGCTAGCTGTGGCATGCAGATGGCTGCACATTCCAACTTGGTAAGTTTGCACGGAGGATGCTTCCCTTCCCCGCAGCAGAAGCATGGCGTCGGGGAGCCGCCGCGAACAAATACGCACTTTCTAAGACGGCAGGGGTTGACGTAGATGATGTTGCCCTCCTCCTCGTCCAACATCGTCTTGCCAGGGGATCCCCTCATCAATTCTGTCGCCGGCAGTCGCACCTGGTCAGATGATGAATCCTCCTCCCATACGACGTCGTCAACAACGCCGCCAGCTGTACGTATATATATAGATATATGTACATATCAGAGAAGATATATATATACCCTGCTAACGTATATACATATGTCAAAAGCTACATATATATATACAACAAAAGAGAAGAAATATAATATCAAAGGTGAGCCATTAATGGGGCAATATGCAGATATATATATATATATATATAATGTGTTCACCAGAAACAAGCTGAAGCAGGAGCAAACCGACGATGAATCCGCACAGCAAGTTCCTCGCAGTTGCCATGGATCGCGTTTTCTGAACCGATCGAGATCTGTGTATATATGTCAGCATATATAAACGAATAAGTTAATGGTTTCAAGTGTTAATTAATCAGGTAATTGTAAATAAAAGGAGTGCCCAACTAATTAGCAATATAAAGAGAGCCTGCCAGCATATATCTACCGATATTATCATTATATTTATGTCGCCTGATTATAATATAGTCAAAGACGTTACTAGATCTTTGAAATAGACATCACTAATGTACTAAAAGCTGAACCGAACGAACATGAAAACGAAAACGAAGACGAAGAAGAAGAAGAAGACAGAGGAGGAGGAGGAGATTTGCCTTCGTTTGCCTTCGTTTGCCTTCGTCTACCTCACGGTCCAGAGGAAGAGCGAGGGTTTCTTAGCTGCTTGTATATATTGTGTGCTGCATGCGGTGGTTCTTTTATATATATAAATATATATATATATTTATATTTATATATATCTGGCAGCTGGTTTATCTTTCGAAATAAGCTAGGAAAGTCTATCAAGAAAGGATGACCCCTAGATAGAATTAGTGATCTGTGTCGGAAATGGAAACCTCATGAACTACACATTTATAGTGATGCATTGAATATAAATTTATATAATTAAATATAGTTAACTTTATCAACAAATATATATATAGCTCTGTCGGAAATGGGACATAAGCTGGCAGCTGGTTTATCTTTCAAAATATGCTAGGAAAGACTATCAAGAAAGCATGATCCCTCGACAGAATTAGTTATCTGTGTCGGAAATGGAAACCTCATGAACCACACATTTATAGTAATGCATTGAATATAAATTTATATAATTAATTATTGTTAACTTTATAAACTTTTTTTGGTCAAAACTTTATAAACAAATAAAGTTTTGTCCAAAAAATGTTTATAAAGTTAACAATAATTAACTTTATAATTATTATAAAGTTTTTTTGTCAAAACTTTATAAACAAATATATACATAGCTCAGTCGAAAATGGGACATATCACGGAGGTCGACTAAGAAAATTTGAGAGTACGTACGTCCCATTTATTACACATTAATTAAATATTACAACTTAATTGTTAAATTAGTTATAGTAAAGGTTGACTTCGTCAACTTAAGAATCTTCCGGACTCTTTTAGTCATATCTTCTAGGCACATCCAAAAGTGCTTAAATGTCTTCTAGGGACATCTAGAAAGTGCTTAGATATTTTATATAGATATCTAAAAAGATATCTTCTAGTCATATCTAGAGAGTTCTTACCACCTCTATATAAAGGCATGAGGAGGGGGGGCAACACAACACATTAAACAAGACAAGACCAAGTTAGTAAGAGAGTCATCACCACCCTATTCTCTTCTTCTTTCTATTTCTTGTATTCTCTTGGGAGATATTATAGAGAGAGTTTGTGGGTGTAAAGGGTTTCGGGTCTTGAGAGATTCTCCATCTTTTGTACTTGTTTCTCATATAGTGGAAGTCGTTCGTCTTCGTCCGTAGACGTAGGAAGGTATATCGCCTCCGAACCATGTAAATTCTGGCGTGCTCCCCTCTATCTCTACTTCTCGCATATATATTTTGTTTATTTATTATTTGCAAAGTCGACATTTCGGTTCCGCATATATCAGTGATATTCACCGCGATCCTCAACCGTTATTAACATGACACCATACATGGGTTATTGAGATGTTCAACACCATAAACAAGGTAAAATAACAGCCTGGTTCAAACCCAACTTGATTTAAATCCGAGACTCTGATGAACAACATATTTGAACATATAAATCACGCATCTTTTTTTTCTTGGTTTGATCTAGTCGAATAATTCATTAGATTTTCTCCATTGTTTAAGACTTTCTCATATATAATTACCATATGTAACATATATACGTACCTTCAAGAAACTCTAGGTTACAGTACCTTCACACCTGAAATCTTTGTGTGGTGTCTGGATGCACTTTTCTCTTTTTACCTTAAAATAAGAAAATAGCAAAATATATAAATATTGATATTTTGTTGTGTTTATGTAAATTATTTTGAGATATGTGCTCTGACTTATGTAATCTGTCCAGTTAAAAGGAACACGTCACTTGTTTTTCTTTACGTTTAAGATAAACCATAAGATGATATCTCCTAATTAGGTACCTCTATATCTGGGGTGTCAATGAGTTGGCCCAGCTGAGCCCGAAGCAAGCCTAGTCAAGACTCCATCCAAAATATAATGGGCCAACTCAACCCGACCCATATTATGTCTGTGACCCAACCTGGCCCAATCCATATAAAATAAAAATTTGGTCTTGCCCCATCTTTCTAATATATAATAAGATACATATGTTATATATTTATAATATATGATAATATGTATTATGTTTTTGTTATTTTTAATTTATTTTTTTGTAAATGTAATGTTTCTTGCTATAAAATGAGATCAATTTTATTCAAAATATTTTTATTCATTTAAATAGTTTTAGATTATTTTCTAAACATTTACATCTTATGAGTCCTAAAATAATACAAAATTTATGCGGTACATACTCACATAAATCTTCTCTGAGGTGTCCATTCGCATATGTATGTAAAGGCACCGAGCTTACAGGATTGGAGGGAGTGCGACATTGTGAGCTTTGGGCTTATGAGACTTTGGCCCGTTGGTCTAAAATTCAAATTAACACGAGTTTAATCGAGTTTCCGAGAACCTTGCCGAGTGTATTGGTTCGTTTTCATCTGAGAGAATATCATTCACTCCAAACATAAATAACGTAAGATCTATCTCTATCATATGAATCTCACGGATCAAATTAAGGAACCAAACTTAGATTGAGCGCAAGTACTTTCATTTTGGTTTATCTTTAACTTTTTTTCTTTTACACCAAGGTGCATCTTTTTTCGTCGAGTGGACATATGTATAATTTCTCATCAAGTTATATATATTTAACAAACTTCCAGCAAAGTCGAGAAGAACGACAGATTCCAGTTATTATCGGTGCAAAGAATAAAACTGTATTAATTTTTTAACCTTTATTTCTGAAGGATAAAACATCAATTTTAAAATTGATGTAAGCAAACATTTGAATTGTATCACTTATTTTATACCGGAATGCTAAAATTAATACTATTAATCAAACATATATTAGAATTATTATTAAATTGGTGATGATGGAAATATCTGGCCAAACATGGCCTATATTAATAAATTTTGTTTAAAAGTCTGAACAAAATTTCGGAATGTCGGGCTTTTCCTCGGAAGTCTATTGACGGCCGCCCATCCACTCTCCTCGTCGCCGCTCCCGTCGCCGGCGGCGGCGCGAAAGCCCCGCTGCTGCCATCGTCGCGTTACCTCGAGTCAGCGTCGACACCCAGGTAGTCGGTTTTTGTTTCCCCTAGCCGGGAAGGAGAAGCTGCCTCTGTTCTGCGGTGCCTTCACCTTCACTTCCATGGAGTTGCTCACCACGGCGCTGTGATTCCTCCCTCTGCTGATCGATGCTCCTCGGAATCCGATGGCAAGCGTTCTGGGCAAAAGTCAACGGCTGGAGCGATTATTCAAATGAATAGCATATTATTACCGATTGAAAATTGTACTTGTGCTTTCCGCGTTGACAAGACTTTGGAAGAATAGAATAGAGGAAGCTGTTGGCAAATTGGGTTAGCTCCAGATCTCGGCCTTCTAGTCGCGTCAAATGGCCGATGAGCAGATGGAGAAGGAAGAGGTGCCGGGAAGGCCTTCTGCTTCCGTCCCTCCATCGCATCCTCCGGTACCTCTGCTACTACCTTCCGATTTTTTACCCAGCGAGCTGAAGAATGTGTTTTGTGTCGTCATTTTTTTCATGGATTCGTTGGCAAAACATCCTTTGAAGTTTGATTTTGCTGTTGATGTTTTCTCTGAATCGTTGTTTTATTTTCGTCCGTGTCCCCGGGAAGGAATTGACTCCCCGTGAAATATGCCACTTGAACATTTACCTCCAGATTAAGGGAGAAGGGGCTTGAATGTTTGAAACTACAGATAACGATAAACAGGGAGCAATGAATTCGACCATTTTTCTTCTTTCATTTGTATCTAGTACATGAAATAAGTAAAAACAGAACTCTTCTCCACCATGTCTTGAAGCTCTCTCTATATGACAAATTTGGAGGACTGCTTTCTTGTTCCAGACTTCTGTCTAACGTCTTTTTGTGCCATGCATCTTGTAGCCATTTTTGGAGGTCTTGTGCAAAAGTTCAGGAAAAATCCGGCGCTTTGCAGCAGGAACAGAAGCTGGATATGCTCTTTATGTGATTAATCAGAAGTTGGACGACGGTCTTCCAGGATCTTTGTATATTGAGGCTGTCAAAGAAGGGGAAGAGTCCGTCTATTTTGGCCCTAAAGCGCTTCTAATAAACTATGGACAAGGATGGAAGTTGCAGACGATTACCGAAGGTGGTAGGCAAAAATTAATGGTTTGAAATCGTGTTGGACATTTTCAAATGTTATGTGTCTCAAAATGGATTATTTATTACGCTTTTAGATCGTGATGAAGCAAAAAGAACAAGGAAAACACCAAAAGAATTTTATAACAGAGTGGTACATCCTTTCTCTTTTGCTTTATGTTCTCATCTTCGAATATATACTGTTGACTTACATGAAATATTTATCGTTATCACGTCTTGAATAAATCATTGATGATAAAAAAATTTCCTTCCTAATTATTATATGTAATCATGCATTTTTAGAATCATAATGTTTTCCCTCTGCACTATGCCTTGTACTTCTAATCCTTAGTAGGTCAGACATTTGACTTTGGGGGCTAGAGGGAACTAGCACTTATTCAAGACAGCTAGAACTTCAATACTTCTGCAAAATTCTCTGGTGGCATATGCTCACCAAAATGATGGAAATGGGAGGAAAAGGGGAAATACAATGCTAAAATAATAAAGAGGATCAGGAGATAAACCATGGAATTCCGAGTCAGAATTGGCCGGCTCGGCCTATCTAAGGGAGGAAAAACCAATAGGATCCGATCTTCCAAAAATCAAAATAAAAACAGAAAATTGTACAAATTAGCCAAGGCGGATCGGCGGCCACTTCCAGTCCGATCCGACTCTGTACATGATCAAATCAATGCTGGAAGACACAGAAGGGGCAATGCCACTGGCCCACTGCTGCCCCTGCATCTTCTCCACCCATTACGACACTAGGATCCGGTAATTTAAGCTACCGAATCCAGGATATAACTTAAGTTACCAGCTAGAAGTGATTGGATCATGGAATGGATCTGATAACTTAGGTTACCAGATCCTAGTCATATTGGGTGGGAAAGATGTAAAGATTGCAGGAATGGCGCCCCTCCTCCACAATCTTCCAATGTCGATCCAACCATGTTCGGGTTCAGATCAGACCAAAATTGGCTGATCCATGCAGATCCAATAGCTTAGAGCCCGATCTTAGTGGATATTCCTTCAGGTATCGGGCTCCCCCTCCCTGTGAGGTTGGCAGGTGCCAATCCCGATATGGTATTGAGCGATTTGCAGCCTGTGGGATAAACAGAGAAGCTTGTGAAATGGCATGAGATATGAACAGGCTACCAGTACCAGACAAGTTGACAAAAGTATATTTCAAACAATACTGGGTTATTTATATTCTATAAGCAGATCTTTTTATTTATTAAATTAGTATGTTCCTGGAGCATTTTGCCCTATGAAGTTAAAAAGATTGTTTCCTGGTTTTTGCATTATCATTTATATGATTTTATAAGTTTTTGTGAAACATTTATTTCACCATGAGGCATGATCTACAATGACAATAGCCAACAAAAGAAGCAATTAGTTTTGCATGTATCACATGAAACTATATCAAATCCCTGATTCCGCCTCTGTTCCAGAATACCAACTTGTAGTCACTTGAATGATTACATATATACAATCTCAGATGAGAGGAGGTTATATTTGGTATTGTCCATTGTTCTGTTGTTCTGTGGGATGATGCATGTTGGAATGTGAATCACTTTCCTTGGCTCTTTCTGAATTTCGGATTCTTGAATGTTTTACAAAGGATAAACTAAATTCATCATGAGGCATCCCGGACGGTAAATTCTGCGCCACACTTATTTCACCTCTCATTGTAACATAATCGCCAAATTATTTGCATGAAGATGCCCATACAGGTTCCTTACCATCTTAAGATTGTTAAGAACTGGGATTTAATACTAATCATGTTCTGCATAAACAAAGATTTTGTTCTAAGATATCCCTGGCTTGATATGTACCATGCCATGTCATCGTGATCACCTATTAGAATGACCTACTAGAAGGATTAGAGTGGAACGATTAAATGTTCAAAATGTCTTCTTGCTCCACAGTATGTTTTGTTATTGCTTTCTTGGGGGCTACACTAGGGCTGTCAAGTGGGCGGGCCGAGCCTGCCAGCCCGTCGGTAAGCCCTCCACGGGCTGGGCTTAAGCCCGCTGGAAAAAGTCCGTTGAGCCAAGCGAGAGTGAGTCTGACGATCTGGTGGTTCTGACGGGCCAAGCCCGTTGAGCCCGCGAGAGTACGATCTGGGTGACTGCATTTATGCCTCAAAATTCAAATCCACCTCACGCACAGCAGCTTTATATCTCATCAAATAAAATATTATTTGATAACACATATTTCAAAGAATATTATGAAAAAGTAATACGTTGTAATATTTTAAAAAACTCAGACAAAAAATAGATAATGTTTAAAATAGTTTCACAGAGACTAAATAAAAGTTTTCTATTTAAATCCACGGAAAATCACATCAAAGATAATCACTCTTCTTATATTTTTTTCTTTTATGTTGATCTAAATAAACCTTTCGATAAATACAATGAATAAATTTATACATATGTTATGTTTATTTTAATATTTGTTTTTAATCATATTTTAACTGATATATTAATTATAAATAGTTAAACTACTTTAATAGTTACATATTATTATAAAATTAATCTAAAATGATAACTATATATTTAATAACCATAAATAAAATAACTAATTTCTGATATATTAGCTATACTATCTAGTAGGGCTGTAAACGGAGCGGATACGGAGTGGATATGACGTTTCCGTATCCGCTCCGTTTAGCTATTCGGATAATCCGTATCCGGTCCGAATCGGATACGAATACGGATCGGATATTATAAGTCGGATAATCTTCGGATTCGGAGCGGATACGGATAATATCCGCTTCGGAATGTTAATTAAATATTATTTAATTAATATATTTAATAATATACAAAAACATAGAAATAAAATTATAAAATATTAAATTTATCATATATTTATCAATATTAACTTAGTATATTAATATATAATAAAGAATACTTAATCATATTTGTAAATATAATGATTTTAAATATATAATTATATATATTATGTATATATTATCAAAGGTGGATTCGGAGCAGGTCTTAAACGGAGCGGAGCGGGCATTTCCGTGCCCGCACCGATTAACATTCGGATAATATCCGTATCCGGATATCCGCTCCGACGGATATCTAAAATCGGATATTATCCGCTTAAACGGATACGAATTCGGAGCGAATCCGAATTTTATCCGCATCCGTTTACAGCCCTACTATCTAGCCAATTGCACAAAAAATAGCTACGACAGTTTTAGATGATATTTATATTTTTCAATTTTTTTGGGAATTTGTGAAATTTATTAGCTTCTACATGCAGAACGAGATAGATATGAATTTGTGAAAAATTTATCTTTTGTTAGATTTGTCATATTTTAATGTCCTGATATCTTTTAAATCACTTGACAATTTTTAGATATTTTAGGATATAGGATATATTTTGACTCATGCTGTTGAGCTGGATATAGGATATATTAGCTAGATTCATATAGGACAAATATTTAAATAGGAAATATTTAAATAGGATATAGGATATATTTAAATTCATAATAGAGTTTAGTCATGCTGTTGAGCTGGATATAGGATATATTTACACGATGCGTACAGGCATCTGTTTACCAAATATTACCAAATGTTTTGACAATTTTTAGATATTTTGTCAAATGTACGCATAAATTATATTACAAGTAAATACCAAATATGCTCGTAATGTTTTTTTTAAATGATAAGGGTAGTTGAATGAGTAGACGCACAGATCAGATGTTGACTTAAAACTTATTTATTTAAAATTAAACAAATATTTGAAACAAACTATTTGGCCCATTGGGCTGTAAATGGGCTTTTGTGGCCCGTTGGGCTTTGAGTCCGTTTACATAACTCAAAAAGACTTTGGGCTGGGCTTGGGCTTCTTATGTGTGGGTTAAGTTGGGTTTGGGCCGGGCCAGCCCAAGCCCGCCCACTTGACACCCCTGGGCTACACCATGCAGTTGTTGATAGATGCCACTATGATACTTGCCCTGACAGGAGTAACTCATTTTAATCGCAACTTTCAAGCATGATAATTTGGCAAACCCGATGGATTAACTAGAATTGTCTGTTTTTTTTTGTTTTTTTTTTTTTGCAGAAGTCTGGCGATTCTTCAAAGAAGAGATCTAGCGAGCTATCATCAAATTTTGTTTTTCACTACATTGGCAAGATACTGCTCACATTCGTTTTCATGTTCCTGCTCGGAGGGGCGTTGACCGTGTTCTTGGAGAACCTCCCAACTCTGATATCTTTTATTTCCTCATTCACCTAACCATCTACCCTGAAACTCTTCTTGATTAAAGCCTGTCAGCTAGTTGTCAAGTGAGGATTCTCTAAATTTGGAACTGTTCTACACATCTGCATTCTGTGTTTATAGAAATTTGGGTCTGTTCGGTCGGTAATACATGTTATTTTTGGTCCCGGCATGAGCTCTGGCCTGCAATTCTTTGATTAAGTTGTAGATCATGATCATTTTTTCTTCGAGTTTGTATACAAAAGGAAAGTAATAGAAACCGAAAAAAAAGATGTGGCGTGCGGGGCCATTAGGTAAACTACTATAAATCTGATTCCGATAAATATTCTAATTATTTTATGAATTTGAAAATAACCATCTGACATATATATAATGTCAGATGAGAGAAGGTTATAATTAGAATTTTATTCATCTATTAATTATATTCTGAAATTGATATCATAATTTTAATCATCTATTTATTATTTATATACTTTTATATTAACTTTTAAAGATATATATTATTTTTTATCAAAATAAGGAAAACAATAGATACAAAGTTAACTGTTTTCGGTTTCAATTTGAATAAACTATGGAAAGTTGAAAACAACCATATCCCATTAGAAAAAGAGAGAGATTTTGAATCGGACAATTATTATCAAAATCAAATCGGAATATTTTGCACCCTACCAACCTTGAACAAATTGGCATTTCTTATGAAAAACATAGTTCATTTTACTAATGAAAGGTCTATCAAATCCTTGCTTTACAAGCTGCTAGCTGCTGATGCTGATGTAGTGGGTTGAGAGTATTGGATGACATCATAGACTCCCTGTTTTGGAACAATTTCAGTCTCGAACAAGCGCACATCTGTCACATCCCGAATTTTGACCTATGACACGATCATAGAAATAACCTCTAAATTATATCGATTTAGAAAAAGATAAAAGTAAAATCACACGAAATATCATAATTTTAATGATTTCTTTTAAAATATCATGCTAATAATACAATCTAACAAATCATATATCAATTTATGTTACACAAAAAATTTCTAATAAACTTTTTGAATTCCAAACCACCATATTTCTGTTGCACTAATTCTGAATACTTAAAAATATTAAAGAATTAGAATGAGTTCGATGACTCAATAAACATTCCAAAATCCACTGGATTCCATAGTCAAACGGCCCTACATGATAATTAAAATAGTTCCCAGACCTATATCCTTTGTATATAAGTATAGAACTAATCGATATATTAAATATCTGACTTAACTAGGAGTGCAAACGAACCAATACACTCGACAAGTAGCTCGCAGCTTGGATCAATAAATACTCGACTCGGCTCGTTTATTGTGTCAAATGAACAAGTTTGAATAAAAAATAAAGCTTAACTCATTAAACCAGTCGAGCTTGAACAGACTCTTACTCGGCTCGATAAACTCGTGAGTAGGTCGATTAAATATTCTATTGTATATTTATTTTTAAAAATAAAATTATAAGTATTAATAGTTATATATTGTCACTTAAATGATTTAATTAATTCAAAATTTGAGTTTAAACTTAGATCAAGTTTCATAAACGAGTTAAATCTAGAGTTTCACAAATAATTTTTCATTAATTTTGAGTTTTATAAACGAGTTTGTATATAATTTAAACTTGAATGTGAATTGAATTTTTGTCTAGCTACTACTCCAGTTTGAACTCGAGTCAGCTCGATTAATAAACCAAGCTTAAACAAAGCTCAACATACTCGTTAAAACTCGAAGTCAAACTCGAACTCGTGTAAAATAAATGAGCCAAACTTGAACACCATACTACTCAACTCAAGTTGGCTTGTTTGCACCCCTATACTTAACCACATGTTTTAAACTATCAACCAACTTTTAAAAACACACCGACCAACACCTATAAATCAACCAACCAACACCTATATGCACTTAAAAATAACCTAAATTAATGAGATGAACATATGCATGAATAACTACTATATGCTCTACATGATGAAATCACTACAATGAGACATGCATACATACACTATGCAACACAACCTAATTAAGTACAATTTATAACACATCACTAGACTACCTTTATAATACCATGAAATAGATGCACCTATGCTCTAATGAAAGACCACATTCATAATAACATACAATATATGCACCTATCCTCTAATAAGAGATCACATCTTTTCTTATTGGTATGTAATGAGTCGTCTTGGCACCTCAACTAGTTAACACCAGATCTACCATATATAGTACTATCATATAGCCAAATGTATATATTTTACATTTAATGCATCATGCATCCAAACGACATATGTCATGTCCTGACCAAACATATGCAAGATTTATGAACATAAAATGAACCTATACACATATGATGTATTCAACATCTATAATAGAAATATACCTAAATAAGACATCCATACTTATAACACTCATTTAAACAAATGCCATCCTATATATACATTCATCTGACATGCTGACATACAACACAAAGACCAATGATAACCAAAATTTGAATAAATGAGAGAGTTACAAGACAAATCATATTTAATAAAATAATCTAAAACTCTATCTAATTTAATTAATCTGCAACTATAAATATATAACATGGACTCAATCGAGTTAAACATGAACTAGCAAGTCACACATACATCTAGGACATAATTAGAATAATTAATTACTAAAATCACCAATTATGTTGTATGCGTCTACAAGATTAACCAAATACATATAACAATAAATAATCACCATGTCTAATATCAAACTCGATACATATAATTCAAGATTTACCCATGGTTGGTAATTATTAAAAATTAAATTTAGTGATATTAAACATGCTTGAGATGTCTATCTCAAAGATGATGATTGACTAATCAAATTTCAAGAAAATCCGGCTAAAAATATAGACGTGGAACGATAACGTCGACAAAGAAACTGGCGAGATAATAGCCTCCGTTAAAATCACGGTAGGAGAGAGAGAGAGAGAGAGAGAGAGAGAGAGAGAGTTCTTACGCAGAAGGGAGAAGCTAGGGCACACTGTAGACACGCCAAATTTGCCTAATTCAGAGCATAAAACTCATGTTTTATAGGGTAACACGCATGATTGATCATATGATGATGCCGGGTCTTTTTAAGTTGATTTGGAGCTTCGCCGAACGAAATCGGATGTTTTCCGACGTTTTCCGCAAAAAGCCGTAATTTCCGAGCGAAAACCGCACGTAAATCGTGTGAACAAGGAAATTGGCTGAATGACCAATGCCTAATGATCATGCATTGAAGGTTATGGTCATATTCACATCCCGAACAAGTTTCATTGCATTCCGTGCCTTTCCGGTTTGCCGTCGGAGTCATTTTGACCTGTATCGGATCTTTTGTTCACTGCCCTAACTTCCGGGTAAAATTCTGAAGTTTTGGAGGGTGTGATGGTTGATCCGATGCTATAGAAAGCTTCTTCGGCCTGTTATCTTTCCAACGCAACAAACGGCGTCGAATTCCGAGTTCGGGAGTGTTCGCAATGGCTTCGAGGAAGAAGGACGCGCGAAACCAGTCCCATGCGCGCCGGGTTCCGGGGCACATGCGCCGGGACCCAGGGGCACGTGCCCATGCGCCCTACCCGGTGGGGCACGTGGCCTTGTGCCCTCACTTGAGCACACGCGCCCACCTTGAGTCGGTCTTTCACCCCGGACTCGCTCGCTCAACCGACGGACCGGATAAGCTCGAATTTTTCGGAGATGATAAGATATGCCCCCCCTGGGGGGCGCATGCGCCCTTCAATGGGGCGCATGCGCCCTGCACCAGGGCGCATGCGCCCAGGACCAGGGCGCATATCTCCTATTTTTTAGTCCGGATCAGATCACTCGTTCTCCTATAAATGAACTCTGATTCTGGTCGTTCCAGAGAGAGGAGAACGACTCCCCAGGCATCTCAAGACGTCCTATCACCCTCCTGCATCAATTTTGTGATTTTTAGAGAGAGAATTTCGAGTTTTTAGAGAGAGAAAAGTCGGTTCAAGAGAGAGGAGTGATCTGCCAAGTCTATCTTCTTCGACCTCTACAGCCTTGTGTGGACGTCTGCTGCCAGAGCTCTCTTCATCAAAGTTCTTCCTCTCCAAGTCTTCTTGAGTTTACAATCGACGGAACTTGATTCAGAGGTCGAGGCTGGTCGTGGCGAGCGCAGAAGCAAAGTCGCGCCTGGCAGATCCTGCACTGATACTCGGCTTTTTCGACAAAACAGATTTGACTATATCTTTCTCTATTCAACTCAGAATCTTTCAGTTCTTTTTCCTATCTCTTTGTTTAGTGATTCTCCATCATCCTATCATTTTTTTACATTTTTTGCACTACTTTTACTCTGTTAATCCGAAAATAAAAAAGGGGGTTAGAGATACTTCGAATCCGGTCGATTTCTAGTCAATTGTGTGTTTTATGTCATTCTCTTTACATATACTCCACTTTGTCTAGTTCTAATAGTCTCTTTCACTTGTTTATTTGTCTAGTTGCACAGAACATCAAGCACCCACCGCGTTGAGGACTCTTCTTCATCGGCCGGCCGAAGAAGGAGAAGCTTTAACTCACATTCTTCACGCTAAGGTACACACGGTCAATTTTAATTCTATAAATCGGAACCCACGGTTCCTGGCGACCACGTTTATTTCTTCTCACCCTCTTCCCACATGACCCGAACCGTCTCTTTGGTGATCGAGCGACGCCAAGGGATGAAAGTTCGGGGACCAATGTGAGTGTGGGACCGAGGTGAGAGTTGATTTCCGAATGTTTCTTCCTTTCTTTTCCTCATCCCCTCTTGAGGTGACGATCTGGGTTCACGGACTTCCCTGAAAAGGAGAGGACCCCGTCGAATTTTCAGAGTCGACAGCTTTGTGGCGACCACGGTGGGACAAGCAATGTCGTCAACCGTGGGTGCTAAGTGTTTTGTTTGCAACTAGTTCTAGTTCTAGACCGGTTCCCACGTGAGCCTTTCCTTCTTTCCACCTTTCTTAACTTCATGCCATCTCATAATTTCTAATTTCACCCATCTTTCATCAGATCTGAAGCGCCAAGTATGCCATTTATTTTCTGCATTTTATTTAAACCGGTTCCCACGTGAACCACCCTTTTCTCCTTAAACCGGTTCCCGCGTGAACCAATCTCTTTCTTTACTTCGGTTCCCACGTGAACCAAACCACTTTCCTTCAGATCTATCCCCACTTGGATCAGATCTTTATTCACCTTTAATTGGCCCCACGTGGCCCTCTTTTGATCATTCAAACCGGTTCCCACGTGAACCGCCCCTTTTTTCCCAAAACCGGGTTCCCCACGTGAACCACCTTTACTTCTTACCCCAATTCCCCACATCGGTCCCCACGTGGACCACCCTTTGGCTTGGCTATCAGATCTGAACCCTCTTCTTTCCATCACCTTTTCACTATCTCCATTTGGCTCACATAAGAAACAAGTCTTGATTCTAGTTTCTTGTTGCTTGTCTAGTTTCTAATTTCTTGTACGGTGTTGATTGCTTGTTTATTTAAGTTCATGTTTTGCTTATTACTTGTTTTATTACTTGATTGCATTCTATGCTCCTTCTCTCTACCTCCTTCTTTTACACTTGTTTGAGGCGGGAGCTCACTCTCCCATTTACCCCTCCCATCAAAACACTTTCTTGGTGGATTCGACCTCTCACGGGATATTCCTTCCTAGTTGACTTGGTTGGCTTTCATCAAGGCCTCCGTAATTCCTCATACGTGGAGTATTCCTCTTCACGATCGGGTTGGTTGTACCACTTCCCAAAACCCGAAGCATCCTACGTTACCTACACGTGGTGAGATTGTGTGAAACCTAGATCATTGGAGATTGGAGTTAGGATCCTAACCCATTTGTTGAGAGAACAATTCTTAACAAAATTCATAAACCTAAGGTTTAATCAAAATCATCGCGTAATCTTGCTTTCAAGTGTTTGCATAACTTGTTTGTCAAACAAAAATTCAAACCTCTAACTTTTTGCAAAATACTAAAAAAAAAAAAAAAAAAAGAGTTCTTTGTTTACTTTGTCAACTTATTTGTTCCTTGAAGTTCAATGCAACTAAGGTCACGGAAGGCACGTTGGAATGGCGGAACAAGGCGAACATCGAGAGCATGAGATGGGTCATCAACCAAATCCACTAGATGGCGGTGTTAATCCATTGTTTGAGTCACAAGCGCAAGAGGCCCCGGAACCATCTTGTCCTCGCGATGTTGTACAACGCTGTAGGGAGTTGTCTCTCTATACCGACCGAAACCTATGCCCGTATACAATCCATGGTGAAGGGCAAAATTGCTTCGGATCGTCTGAAACCAATCAAGTTGCCATATCTCCTCGTCCTCTAGTTCAACCACCACTCATGCAGTCACCCTTTGTTCAATCACATGTTGTTCAACAATCTATGATTCAACCTCTTGTTGTTCAACAACCTATGATTCAACCATCTGCCAGTTCAACCATCTGTGGTCCAACCCTCATTTGTCCAACCATCTTATTTCAACCATGTTGTTCCCCCAATCCACCAAGCCATGGGACAATCTTCAAATCATGTTCCTCGATTTCGAACCATGTCTCCAACTACATACCTCCTCAGGTAAACCAAGAACCTTCTCTTACCAGGGCAATCATGAATCGGCTCACACGGATGAATGAACGTTATGAAGAGCCGAAATGTCGCTTTGGACTCCAAGTCGGTGCTGAGATTTCCATCCCTTCTCTGCCAGGTCTTACACCTTACCTTCGAGCTACCGGTTTATCGTCGCTACAATGGTACGGCAACCCCTTTCTTCATCTTAAAGATTTTCTTTATGAATCCTCATTACGGAAAGATGATCGTAGGGTTCTTGCCTTCTTGTTTCGTCGATCACTAGAAGAATTACGCATTGGAATGGTTCTACTCACTCGACTCCTTTGAGGCGGGAGACTTCGACATTGTCAAGACCAAATTCTTGCGAGAGATATAGAGACCGGGTGGCACCGGCGTGCTCCATTACGGACTTGATTCTTGAGAAGATGAAGCCCGAAGAGGACTTCATAAAGTTTGTGATCGCTGGAGGGGAATGGCGAGAAAAAGTCGACGGATGTGATTTCGAAGGGGAACAAGTAAAAATGCTTATTGGCAACACTACACCTGCTCTGAGGAATGTCTTGATCATGCACCGTCCTACCACCATGAATGAACTCTATGACAGTGCCCGATACTTGCAGGCCCACTTCAAGGATGCCACCATGGTAAACCCTTTCGATCCCAAACCTAGAAACCCCAGGAAAACCCCGTCTGCCCCACTTGGGCCTACAACCCAGGGAGTGGTCAACAATGAAATTTTGTAAATATTGTAGGGAACCGGGGAGGGAACCGTCGAAAACCGATTCGAAAACCCACCACGAACCCTTCCTATTACCCCCTCGGCAACAAGTTAGGCCACCACAGCTACGACAACCACAACAACCACCTCACCGACGGTAGCACAACCCCAAAGCAACCTCGTCAACCTACTTATAATAGGGCACCGCCACCACCCAATCAAGCACCACGAAGGGGAGGTCCTAGGAGAGAGAACTACCAGGCAACTCCCTTACTCCTTGACCGACATCTTCAATGTACTCATGGCGGAGAAACGGTTGGAATTGCCCAAGGAAAGAGAGGTTTGGCCAACAAATGTTGATATGTCCCGATACGTGCTTACACCGATGTCTGGTCATACCGTAGAGGTGTGCTTTCAATTCAAGGATTACATCCACGATGCGAATGACCAAGGCAGCATGGCTTCGGCCCACATGGGGGAATGCATACACGTTATGAAAGCTGGGCAGCAGCAGCGGCAGCGCCCACCGGCTCAACCTCAGCAACAACCTGGCTTGGGGATTGCCCAGAATCTGCTTCCATCACATGCTCCCGCTCCAGCACCAGCCCCAGCACATCCTAACCTAGGAATTCGTCTAGTACACTCCATTGTCCGGGGAGTTGCCGATCGTGCTCAAGGTTGGCGGCTAGAAAGCCACAATACAACCATGCTCAACCCGGCTGGGTCTCCTGCTAGGAACCCTCCTGACGGATAATCCGTGCACTCGCTGCTCACAACCACCACAAAGCTCAATAACCCAACCACTTGCCGCCATACTTCTTCTCGCCGGCCCATCATTAGCTGCCCCTCTCTAACTACACCTCCTTCAACCATTGCCACACACCGGCCCTTGCTCATCCGACCACCTCAATCACCACCATACTCGAACCCCCGGCCTATGAGCTCTACCACTTCAAAACCCCAACCTATCCTACCACCAACACCACAACCTATCATACCACCACAACCTTCATTAAACTCATCAACCACTCCTGCACCCCGGCCTCTTCTTATTAGGCCACCGGTATCACCATCACTACCACCTACAATTCCTACCCCTCTACCAACTAACCCAATCATCCTAGAACCATCAATCCCATTACCTATCATACCTACACCTACACCACCACAACCCACCATAGTTAACCCGTCACCTCTACCCGACCGCCAAATAGCCCCGGTGCTTCGGAGGGGGAGGATGTTCCAGCGGCTCTTTCCCCAAGCCGGAACTCAACCGCAAGAGCCGAGTGGAGGAGGAACAAGTAGAAGAACCATTGCCGGAACCTTGCGCATATGATCTGTTAAAACATTTAGATAAGACACCAGCCCGTGTATTTCCATACTTGAGTTGATCAAAAGATCAAAGGTGCACCAGGAGATTCTACGAAGGTACTTGCAAAGGGTCATGGTGAATGAAGATCTCCCACACGAGAAGATCACTACGGTGTTAGCCCCTAGAAGTGAGCACCCAACACTCACTTTCTCTCGGGAAGAATTAAACGGTCCGGACTTGAGAAGATATGCTTTACATGTGGCCGTGGTTATCTGTAATATTGAAGTGAAATCATGTTTGGTTGACACCGGAGCTTCTATCAACGTTATGCGCGGAAACTTTCTTTGTTGTGTGGCATTTACGATAAGAAATCAAGCCATCTTGTGCCATGGTGACGGCCTACGACAACTCCAAGAAGTACGCACGTGGGGTGGTCACTCTAAGTCAAACTTGGACCATGTACGGTCATGTGATTTTCATATTCTAGAATTAGATCCAACATTTCGGGCTATACTTGGGAGGCCATATTTGGAGGCAATAGGGCTGTGGCTTCAACAAACCACCGTGCATAAAGTTTCCCTTTAAAGGACAAGTGGTCAAGGTGACTAGCATGCCTATGAGGATGAGATGAATGATGTTTTTACATCACCCCTAGGTGCCAGCCAATACAACCCCGGATCTCGGTGGGAGAATTGCCGAGAAGTTAGATGCATGACCGCCTCTCTACCGGACACCGCTTGGGATGGCGGATGATGATGAAATTGGGCTATCGGCTGGAAGAGGTTTAGGCAGCAAGGATCTTCAAGGGATCACTCGGCCAATTGAAGCTGTGAAAAGGCCACGCAGCAGGGGTTGGGATATGAAGAGGGTTCCATCCCAAGGAGGATCTTCCGGCCAGGGATATGCCATGGGACTCCATACCTTCTTTATCAAAGGGGAGACCATGATGATGGCTGAACGACGACAAGAGTTCCATGATGTTGTCAAGAGAAGGAAAGCTCCAGATGAAGAAGAAGAAGACTTGGAAGACTTATGCTTATCTTTGACTCGTCTGTTCTCAAGTGGGGAAGAGCACCAGGAACCACTCAAGGGCAGACCAATCTCGGATCATCTGGTTGAGCATACCACCCAAGTCAAAACCATTCCACGAGGCCCAAATACAACAATGTCATGTTTAAACCTCGTACCTTTATTCCTAGATCTTTTGGATGGGCTTCAGAGCCCACTTACCCACATTGGGCCCATGAGCCCTCTTCAACCTTCTACTCTTCTTGGGCCGACTTGCCCATTTGCTTCCCTCATCAACTTCGTAGCGGGGGCTTTTCTCAACATGGGCTCACATACCCATTTATTTCTATGATCGGGTCCACGTACCCATTTACTTTTTCATCCGTTTTGGACCCATGTGTCCACTTTCTATTACCATTGGGCCCACGAGTCCCATTTTCCCTTTTATTCTTAAGTTTTTCTCTCTATTAATTCGATTATCTTCTAGCAAGCCTCGAGTCACTCGGGCTCATTCTATCTTTTACTTGAAATTTCCAAAAAAAAACGTCTTCTACGAAACTCACATTTCCATCGAGGAGACATCTCTACTCATCCAGAAGTACCCTCAATCGGGGATCCCTCTCTTCGAATCATTGATCGATTTACTCGATCCTCCCTCATGTAAATACCACCTTTCCGGCTTTATCTTGATGGGTCAAGTTAGGTTGGCAAATAGGAAAGTCGAGAGGTAAGCGAGTTCCAAATAGGTATACAGTTGGCACGAAATGCGTAGAGTGTGCAAGGCTCGCCAAACTTTTTAGATGATACTATCCGGCTAGATGAAATCCGATATGAGGATGAGCATAACATAGATCATACTTTGGGAGTATATGAGGTGGTATCGGAGAAGGATCCCGAATCCGAGGATGAAATTGAGGACTTGGCTGATGCATATGCATCGGACTTAGAAGATTTGAAGAACCATCGGCCACGGGGAATGAACCGACCAAGGCTGAATTTAGGAACCACTGGAAGATCCTAAGACTATCCTCATTAGTGCAAACCTCACTCCTCGAAGAACAACGTTTGATCAAAGTTTTGGAAGAATATAAGGACACATTCGCATGGACATATGAAGATATGCCGGGATTAGATAATTCATTGGTTGAACATAGATTAACCTTGAAACCCAGGAACTACCCCGGTTAAACAAAAGCTCGGGAGGTTCCACCACGATATTGCACTCAAAATGAAAGAAGAGGTCGACAAACTACACCAAGCAAAATTTATTAAGGTTGTCCTATATCCGCAATGGGTGGCTAACATAGTCCCCGTTATGAAGAAGGATGGACGAATTCGGATTTGTATAGATTTCGGGGACTTGAACCGAGCGTGTCCTAAGGATGATTTCCCTTTGCCTCATATCGATGTTTTGGTTGATAACACGAGTTTGGATTTGAAATGCTTTCATTCATGGATGGCTATTACGGATACAATCGGATCCGGTTAGTGAGGAGGACCAAGAGAAGACCTCATTCACTACACCTTGGGGAACATATTGCTATGTTGTCATGCCCTTTGGTTTAAAGAATGCGGGTGCTACATATCAGAGGGCTATGATGGCTATCTTTCACGACATGATGCACACCCTTGTAGAGGTGTATGTGGATGATTTGGTTATCAAGTCCAAGAGTCGGGAAGATCATTCTGAAGTGTTAAGGAAAGTTTTGCAACGTGCTAGAGAATACAAGCTAAAAATGAACCCTAAGAAGTGTACATTTGGAGTTTCATCGGGGAAAGCTACTTGGGTTCATAGTAAGCAAAAGGGCATAGAGATTGACCCAAACAAGGCCAAAGCAATTATTGGTATGCCTCCTCCGAAGACTATGAAAGAGCTTCGAGGATTGATTGGGAGGCTACAATTTGTCCGCCGGTTTATCTCACAACATTCCCAAAGGTGTAAACCTTTCTATGAGTTGACCAAGGCGGGGGCCGAGTTTAAATGGGATTCGAAGTGCCGGGGAGGCGTTTGATGGGTTGAAAAAAATACACCTCGGCAAGTCCCCCCTGTACTTAAACCACCAATTCCCGACAAACCTTTGGTCCTCTACATTTCGAGTTCTTGAGAACTCTCTTGGGGCGGTCCTTGCACAAGTTGATGAAGAAGGGAAAGAACGAGCTACTTACTACTTGTCTAAGATGTTTGATGCTTGTGAGATGAAGTACCTTGTGGTGGAAAAGACTCCGTGCTGCTCTTGTTTGGGTGGTTCGAAACTCAAACATTATTTCCTTGCTCACCATGTCAAGCTCATTGCTCGTATCAATCCCATTAAGTTTACGGTTAGAGAAGACGAGTCTTGAGCGATCGGTTAGGGCAATGGCGAGTTTCCTATCCCAATTTGATATCACTTATGTCCAACAGAAGGCAATCAAGGGCTATGCTATTGCTGAACACCTTGCCCATCATCCCATACCCGTCTTTGACCCAGTCCGGTCGGAGTTCCCGGATGACGAACTAATGTCAGTCCGATCTTCCAATCTTTGGACATTATATTTTGACGGGGCTCTGAACTCTCATGGTAGAGGATAGGCATTGTCCTTGTCACTGAAGGTGTCACCATTCCACGAGCTTTTCGGCTTAACTTTCGGCAACCAACAACATAGGCCGAGTATGAAGCCTTGTGGCCGGTGGAGGCCGCTCATTTCCATGGTGCCACCCAACTGAGGGTGATAGGTGATAGTCAATTGATCCTACGCCAGGTCCTATCCAAATACCGAACTTCCCATCCAAACCTCAAACCCTACCAGGAGCTCACTACCTGCTACATCAAGTTATTCTTTAAACTCACCTTTGTCCATGTCCCCCGTTCTCAGAATATCCTCGCCGATGCCTTAGCTTCACTAGCTTCATCTCTATACGCTTCCGCTAGGCAGCAAGTGCGAACTATCCACATTTGTAAGAGGACAATTCCGGCAATTGAGGATGGACGTTTTACGAAGGTTAAGGAAAGATTCAACGAGAAAAGAATACTTGAAACATAAGGAAGAAATCTCCTTGATTGAGTTCGAAGAATTAGAAGAAGGTGAGAGACCTTGGTATGACGAGATTAAGGTATTGTCAAGATCGGTCATATCCACACAGATCAACCACCAAGGAAAAGAAGGCAATCGAGAAGAGTATCCCAGGAGGTATACAATCCTAGGAGGAGTGCTCTATAAGAGAAGCCTAAGTGGAATCTTACTCGGGTGTGTCTTGATGAAGAAGAAGGGCTGAGTTGGTGCGAAGGAAGCACGTGCAGGTTTGTGGAGGGCATGTGAATGCACAGGCCCTTGCTAAGAAAATCATCCGGCAAGGCTATTATTGGCCAGCTCTAGAAGAAGCTTGCTCCATCTTTGTCGGGCATTGTCGTTCATGTCAACTTCATGCCGACAAGATTCACTCTCCCGCATCTTCCCTTCATCCAATTCATGCCCCATGGCCTTTCGCCATGTGGGCTTTTGATATCATTGGCCCTCGAGTGACCTCGACTCCGAAATGCGCTCGAAATCGTTCATTCGACGGCAACCGGAGTACTTCACAAAGTGGGCTGAAGCGGAAGCATTCGTGGAGATTAAAGCGTCAACCGGTTTGCTCCTTCATCAAGCGCAACATTCGGCAAGGTTCGGGATCCCCGGCGACATCGTCACGAGCAACGGACCACAATTTCTTTCTCAAGATCTGCGTGATCTTTGCAACAGTGTGCATTTCATTGCATCATTCATCACCATACTATCCTCAAGGCAATGGTCAAGCGAAGCCACCAACAAAACCTTAATCAAAATCATCAAGAAATCTTGTAAGTCTAGCAAATTTGCCGGCCGGCACGATAAGCTTGTAGATGCTGCATGGGCTTATCGCATTATACCTTAAGGACTCCCAACTTGGACAAACCCCGTATGCTTTGGCATATGGGATGGAAACGATGGTCCCTTACAGTATTACTTCCATCTCTCCGAGTTCGGCTCGACAGGGATATTCTTTGTTGATGAGAGAAGAGAATCTCTCCTTGCACTGACTTGAACTCTTGGATGAAAGAAGGCTGGCATTGTGCCGAGCATCACCGGGACTTATCAGAATCGACTCAAAAAGTTTTATCAAAAGAGGGTGGTCGAGAGAAAGTTCGAAATCGGTGAGATGGTAGTCAAACGCATATTCGTTAAGCCAAGGAGGTCCCCGCTCCAAGTTGCAACCTAACTGGGAAGGGCCTTTTGTAATCACTGAAAAGTATCCAGGTAATGCATATGAATTGACTAATGCAGATGGAGAAAAATTGAATCATCCTTGGAATGGAGTTTACCTCAAAAAGTACTTTCCATAAAAATGGAGAAACCACTGGTATAATCTCAAGTCATCGATCCTAGGTTTTTCGTGAGAAGTCAAGGGTAGGTACCATCCTACACACACAACACTTCCCGATCCTAGAATCCGGACAACCCGACACTTGCGAAAGGCAAGGCAGAAATCTAGAAATGGAAGGAGTACCCTTACCCTTTTCTCTTCTTCTCGGTCCAAGATAGGAGAGAAGATTAGAGAGGGTAGTATCGAAAACACTCGCCACCCTAGTAGGAGGCCGTCTCAGAGGGTACAAAAGGGTGCCAAAAGATGGGCAATGAACCCCTCAGGTTAGAAAAAGAAAAATGATCAACCTGTCTGAATGAGTACCCAGAATGATAGTCATGGCAAATGGCAATAAAAGATGGGCAATGTCCCCACGGGTCAAAAAAACCTGTCCAAATATGTGCCACATAGAAAAGAACAAAAAAAAGGAAGAAAAAACCCAAAGAGGCCGAACCCCAATGGGTAATTTGAGTGAGAGTAGAGAAATCCCTCTCAACATCTTCAAACCCTATCAAGGACTTCCTCTATACTCTTCCTCCTTAAACCCCTAGGGAAGGGTAAACTGACCAAATCAAGGTAGAATCCAAGCCGATCAAAGGAAGAAGGTTAGAAGGATTCTAGGTAGGGAACTTTATTTTTGCACGTGGCATTTACCACTTGAGTCTTGACGAACTCCAAAGACCGATGAACTGTCTCAAATACCAGCATTTTCTCCACAAAAAAAATTGCATATTTCAAAATCCACAAAAAAAATATATATTTCAAAAATCCCACAAAAAAATACATATTTCAAAAATCCAAAAAAAAAAATATACATATTTCAAAACCCACAAAAATTGCATATTTCAAAACCCACCAAAAAATGCATATTTCAAAAACAAAAAAAATTTGAATATTTCAAAAATTCAAAAAAAAAACATATTTCAAAAATCTAAAAATTGAATACTTTTGAAAATCCAAATGATTGTTTTCAAGAAAATCCAAAAAATTTTTTGCTTAGTCATGGTCATTGCCTTAGTTGCATCCATGTTTATTTGATTGCCATGCATATTTCCATTTCTACATTGCATATCCATTTTTTACTTTAATTACCTTGTTAAGAAGGCTCTCCCCCTTGACCTAAGTCAAAGTTGACCATAATGGGCAAAGGGAAGAGTCACGGTGAAGATCTAATCTCCTTCTGTCAAGTGGTACGGGCATTTCAATACGGGAGAGGAGCGGATTCACACCATGAATGAGTAAGTTCTCTCAACCCCCTATTTCATTTTAAGTCATTTGTTTTATTCCACCTTGTTAAGAAGGCTCCTCCCTTTGACTCAAAATCAAGGCATACGACATACAGGCAAAGGGATGAGTAATGATAAGGATTTAATCATTTTCATTGAGTATTTGCGGGGAGTTGAAGAAGCAAAAGAGAAGGGCAATCGGTATATTTTTTTATGAAAAAAAAAAAAAAAAAAAATTTGGCCTCGGGGCACATGTGCCCTCATGCGGGAGCACATGGCCGGGTGCCCCACCCCACAGGCGCATGGCCGGGTGCCCCGGCCTCGGGGGCACATGGACAAAAAAATTCGAAAAATTCAGAAAAATCTCAAAAATTCAGAAATTGTCTATAATGTTAAAAATGACATTTTTGCTAAAGGAACCATCATTAAAAAAACTTTGTTTTGACATCCAAATGATGGTTCTAATAGTAAAATCTTCCATTAATCATTTCATGAATAATCTGATTCATATGACAATTACGTGCATTTGGGTACTAACCGTAAATGTGCAGGGCAACCTTTTAAGTCCTAACGAGGTGAATTGGCGAGATCAATGTTACCCAAGGAATGCCATGCCAACCTTGTGGCAAAAGAGGAAGCACCACCTAGCTGAACATTCTCATGGTGTTGTATTCCGTCGAGGAAGGCAAGACAAGGATGGACCGGAGAATCTTTGATGAACCGGGCGGTCGATGCGGCTTACACAGAAGATTTCATCCACATTCTCATCAATCTTACATCATCACCATCACTTCATTTTGCACTTCACATCACTCTTACTATCTGTCACCTAGTTATGTTAGGTCCATTTGATACATATTATATGCATTAATGTTGAAGACCTTGAGAGTGAAAATGGCTTGGGCCCGAGGTCCCCTTCAACAAAACCTACGACGGCTTGGTCATTTCTTCACACTCACGGATAAGCCAAAATTGAACATTGGAGGACGATGGTTCCTAATCGGGTGTCTTGACCTCCAATAGACAATCTATATCTTCAACTATTTTCTACATGATTTTCTATGTGTTCACATCCATCTCCTTTTCTTTCTTCATCATTACCAATTCTATTTCATTATGTTTTCTCTTTCCTTTATTTCATCATGTTTTATTATTTCTTTTATCCCTTTATGTTTTATTCATTTCTTTTTGTTCCACCATGTTTTATTCTATCATTTCTTTATCCCACCGTGTCATGGCAATTGTCATCCCATTGCTATTCTTCTTTACCATCATACTATGTTAGTCCCACCTTTATCTTTCGGTCCACTATGGCTTAAATACATCTTGTCGTTTTCCGAATACTTGATTTTCTGCTAGAGCGTGATTCATGGTTTTAACGATACCCGAGCAATTTTGTTATGCTTAAATGAACTCTTTTAGAACTTGAGGTTCTTCCACTCGAAATTAAAGCGAGTATTTTGGTGAAACTTGAATGAACTTGAGATTCCAAATATGATGGATTGGTATTCTTTTCATTTTAAGATCAACTTCTCTTTTACAAACTTTAGCCCATCACAAGACAAAGAACACCGCAAAGTTCGGGTTCTTTGGTCGATGATGAACCTACGGGTCGAGGACTCCTCACCACGGCCCCGAGGGTTGGCTACATCCTTTTATCCTTTATCACTTACTTTTTCATCTCTCGTGCCAAGGGCATGTCTTTTACCAGTCAATTATATGAGGTTTTGATAGAACATGAAAGCGATCTAGAATACTCAGCGAGATTCATTTTGCTGGATCAGGTAGATAAGCGTGTCTATATCTACACCTTGATGCCACCTTTTCAGTCCATCACCATTCCATTCCGCTACATTTCTCTACATTCACTTACATTCCATTACAGTTCACTCTGAATCACTCCGCTTCATTACATGCCACTCCCTTACAAAGCCGACACCAAGGCGAGGCAAGCGGTAGACACGCCAAATTTGCCTAATTCAGAGCATAAAACTCATGTTTTATAGGGTAACACGCATGATTGATCATATGATGATGCCGGGTCTCTTTAAAATGGATTTGGAGCTTCGCCGAACGAAATCGGATGTTTTTCGACGTTTTCCGCAAAAAGCCGTAATTTCCGAGCGAAAACCGCACGTAAATCGTGTGAACAAGGAAATTGGCTGAATGACCAATGCCTAATGATCATGCATTGAAGGTTATGGTCATATTCACATCCCGAACAAGTTTCATTGCATTCCGTGCCTTTCCGGTTTGCCGTCGAGTCATTTTGACTGTATCGGATCTTTTGTTCACCGCCCTAACTTCCGGGTAAAATTCTGAAGTTTTGGAGGGTGTGATGGTTGATCCGATGCTATAAAGCTTCTTCGGCCTGTTATCTTTCCAACGCAACAAACGGCGTCGAATTCCGAGTTCGGGAGTGTTCGCATAGCTTCGAGGAAGAAGGACGCGCGGGGCAGGTCCCATGCGCCCGGGTTCCGGGGGCACATGCGCCCGGGACCCAGGGCACGTGCCCATGCGCCCTACCAGTGAGGCACGTGGCCTTGTGCCCTCACTTGAGGGCACATGCGCCCCACCCTTGAGTCAGTCTTTCACCCGGACTCTGCTGCTCAACCGACGGACCGGATAAGATCGAATTTTTCGGAGATGATAAGATATGCCCCCCCTGGGGGGCGCATGCGCCCTTCAATGGGGCGCATGCGCCCTGCACCAGGGCGCATGCGCCCAGGACCAGGGCGCATATCTCCTATTTTTTAGTCCGGATCAGATCACTCGTTCTCCTATAAATGAACTCTGATTCTGGTCGTTCCAGAGAGAGGAGAACGACTCCCCAGGCATCTCAAGACGTCCTATCACCCTCCTGCATCAATTTTGTGATTTTTAGAGAGAGAATTTCGAGTTTTTAGAGAGAGAAAAGTCGGTTCAAGAGAGAGGAAGGCTGTTCTGCAGGTGATCTGCCAAGTCTATCTTCTTCGACCTCTACAGCCTTGTGTGGACGTCTGCTGCCAGAGCTCTCTTCATCAAAGTTCTTCCTCTCCAAGTCTTCTTGAGTTTACAATCGACGGAACTTGATTCAGAGGTCGAGGCTGGTCGTGGCGAGCGCAGAAGCAAAGTCGCGCCTGGCAGATCCTGCACTGATACTCGGCTTTTCGACAAAACGATTTGACTATATCTTTCTCTATTCAACTCAGAATCTTTCAGTTCTTTTTCCTATCTCTTTGTTTAGTGATTCTCCATCATCCTATCATTTTTTTACATTTTTTGCACTACTTTTACTCTGTTAATCCGAAAATAAAAAAGGGGGTTAGAGATAACCCGAATCCGGTCAGTTTCTAGTCAATTGTGTGTTTTATGTCATTCTCTTTACATATACTCCACTTTGTCTAGTTCTAATAGTCTCTTTCACTTGTTTATTTGTGTAGTTGCACATAATATCAACCACCCACCGCGTTCAGGACTCTTCTTCATCGGCCCGCCAGAGAAGGAGAAGCTTTAAGTCACATTCTTCACGCTAAGGTACACACGGTCAATTTTAATTCTATAAATCGGAACCCACGGTTCCTGGCGACCACGTTTATTTCTTCTCACCCTCTTCCCACATGACCCGAACCGTCTCTTTGGTGATCGAGCGACGCCAAGGGATGAAAGTTCGGGGACCAATGTGAGTGTGGGACCGAGGTGAGAGTTGCTTTCCGAATGTTTCTTCCTTTCTTTTCCTCATCCCCTCTTGAGGTGACGATCTGGGTTCACGGACTTCCCTGAAAAGGAGAGGACCCCGTCGAATTTTCAGAGTCGACACACACCGGCGACGGGCGATGATGCATGAGTGGCTGACATCAGAGCGGGAAGGCGTGCGACGATGATGGGGCGAAGTCAAACCGGAATTGCTACATGTGCGATTGTGCTCGGGAGAGAGAGATGGCCACGCGGCACCCGACAAGGTGGCGCCAAGAGGGAGAGGAAGAAGAAGCGCTGAAAAGAAAGAGTTCGGATCATCTCAGTCTTCAAGTCTTCAGGCGGAGAGAGTAATTTCAGTCATTACCTTAAGTCACTTAAGTGGCGGTTCAAATAACAAGTTTGGTGAACCGCTGCCGAAAATGACTGAACCACTAAGACATCTTATTAACTCACTACTCGTCGGTAGCAAGTTGTATTAAGTTCGGTAGTGAGTTTGTAAGGCGCCGAATAACGGTTCAATAACGGTTCACTGACTCATTAACTCGCTACCAACAGAGTTGAACTGTTACCGATGTCTTACTAACTCGCTACCTATCACTTAAGTGATTGGAATCATGATCTTTTTTTATTGGAGATTGAGACTACTCTCTCCATCTGGAGATTGAGGTGATCCGAACTCGAAAAGAAAGGAGGTTACAGAGGTTTCGCGAAGGGAAGAAAAGAAAGGATAAGAACAAGAGGGTAGCAATGGTGCAATTAGGGTACGGATGGGGCAAAAAAAATAGATCAAGAGTATAAATAGAAAGTGGATTAAATAAATAAAACAGCAGCTAAATAATAATTTAATAACCGTATTAACCTATACAGACATCTTGAAAATAATTTAAGCATATTATGTAAATAATTAAAAACACTACAATTATAACCTAAATAGTACTATAATATCCGGAATATTACAACATCCCTGTGTTGGGGGTTTTCAAAAGCTGCTTTAGATGAAGAAAACAAAGCTAAAGGGGTGGAGGGATGAGCAGTTCAGATATAGAGCATCCGTTACATGAAGTAAAATGTGAAATTGGAACTCCAAGCTAGCTTCTGGGTTCATGTCAATCATTATCATCTTGACTCGTGTGTCCTATCCCACAGGAACTGTCCAGGCGCCGAAAAAGAAAATTTGTCCCAAATTATTTTGCATGTTTTTGAGCCAGAATGCTCCACCACATGCCCTCGAGGCCAGAGCCACTGATCAACAAATGAGATGTATGATGTATCAACAAAAATTAGGTAGACAACTCAAATCAAATAGTGATAGACATAAAAGAGGAGATAACGAAATCAAGCAGAAACAACAATCATAGCCACAAGCTAGCTCTTCTGAGTGTCATTCCTGGTAGGCAACAGAGACGAATGTGTTCAGAAAACTTTATTATCATCGTGATCACATGTCTTATCATGCCTACTTAGTTATATGCTTCTTCTAATACCCTAAAGGTACCAATAATCTAGATGTTCCTTTTAGATCTTCGAAATAAAATGTACCTCATAACTCAACCTTGCTAGAACCATGAGCCAGTTGACTTCATGGTTACCAGTTGCCACAGGCACTCAAAGGTGAACCCTTCCTAAAGATCCTATTGTGGTTTGTGCCTTTGTTGGATCATGGATAGGCCAGGGTTATCCAGGGCCAATCCTGATATGGATTGGACCGTTTGATCCGATAGAAGTCAAGAATCAGGTTGATTCAGCCCCAACTTGTGCCAACTAAGCCTGAGTCGGGCTAGATTTGGGCAATTCCAGTCCAAACCATGATGCAGATCCACAAGATCTCAATTCCTCCCTGGTCCAATGATAAGCAACCACCCGCAACCTACCATCTAATAACATAACTCCACAAGTTAATGAGATCCTAACCAGGCTACACACACACAAGTGAAAACCATTTTCATTATAAGCTTAAATGTATTTTTTTAAGGTGCTCAAGTCGAATAGTCATGTTTAGAAAAGTTAAGGACATCAGTATTTTCTTTTTTGTTGAAGGGGTTAGATGTGTAGGCTTTATTTTAAAGAGCCAGTCTTGTTCGGACGGTGCCAGAGTGGGTCAAGTGGTCATTAGGAATCCAGGGGCCCATGGGTTTGTGCAGGGTCTCCTAAAAGGAAGGAGGGCCGAGGTTGTTCTTGGGATGCCATGGTGGTGATAGAAATCATCCCACCTAAGCCATGGCCAGTCTTAAATCCAGATGGGAAAGAAGAAAGTTACGGTAGGTGACAGCCAACAAAAAATAAAGTAACATCTCATAATATGAATTTAACTGATACAAAATTTGGGGGCATACTCAATAAAACGTTACATTGGAGCCTGACTGTTGTAAAAAGTACAGCAAGGGTAAGGACATTTTCCACATGCCACACACCACATTTGTAACATAATGTGATGTTAAGTACACAATGGTTTTCACATCAAGAACATGTGTGGGGTAAAGAACTTAGTCCATAATGAAGAGCAATATATAAGTTCTCTGACCAACTCAAAAATAAATAGACATTCTTATATAAAGAAATCTAAGAAAGAAAAGATTGAAATAAGAATAATAATATATGCCTAGAATATTTGATCGCTTATGGGAAAACTTATAGAGCTTGTAGATGGCATAGAGAGAATAAAGATTCACATTGTATGTATCTAATAAACTAAATGGATATGAGAAAAATGTAAAGTAGGAAATACATACTATAAACTATGGTATATAAGAAAAGAGAAAAAAAATGAGATAGATATCATTGTTGATAAACAATAAGGGATGCAATTATTTCAATAAAAAGAGTAGGAGATAATATTATTATGGTAAAAATGATTATACAAAAAAGATAAATAATATACTCAACAAATTGGATTAAGTAGTGAGACTAAAGAAAAATTTTGGGAGGATATGGATGACCTTATGCAGAGTATACCAAATGAAAAATATATATTTATTGGAGGAGATCTTGATGGGTATGTTAGAAACAAATGTCATGAATATGAAAAAGTGCACAGAGGTTTTGGATATAGCAATTTAAATGAAGGAGGAAAATTATAATAGATTTTGCTATGGCTTATGCTCTTATTCTAGAAAATACTTATTTTTATTAAAAAATAATCTTATTAAATAACATTTAAAAGTGGACAAAATAAAACTCAAATTAATTTCATTCTCACAAAAAAATTTAATTGTGTTACTTATAAGGATTGTAAAGTTCTAAGTAAGACTTAAATAAGCCAACACAAATTAGTGGTTTTGAATGTTAAGACTAAAACCCAAATAAACACATTTAAGAAAATATTTCTCTTAAAATAAAATGCTAGAAGTTAAACTAATAAAAGAACAAATATTTAAGAATGAATTTCTTAAGATAAATGATTGGAAGTGAAACCTAGATGCTTATATTATGTTGGTGAATATGACTATAAAGATTAGAGAGATTGCTAAAAAATACTTAAGAGTGTCTAAATGATTAGGTGCACCTAAAAAGAAGACTTAGTGGTGGAACTAAACAGTACAAAAGGCCAAAAATAAGAGATTAACATAAAAAATTGTCCAAGCATGATAACAACAAAGCTTATGAATAATACATGATAGAGATAAAAGAAGCAAAGGAGGCCATTAAACCAGTAAGAAATAATAATGTTTTTAAACATATGTATGTTAAACTTGAAACTAAAGAGGGTAAAAATTATTTATAGATTAACAAAGATGAGAGAGAAAATATCTCATGATTTTAACCAAATATTAACCAAGTTAGATGCATCAATCAAGGATAAAAAAGAAAAATTTCGATCAAAGATGATAATATCAAAAAAAGATGAAATTTTTTTATACTCTTGATAATGACAATTCTATTGAAAACATAGACAACAAAGAAAATGAAACAAAGTTTAATTTGAATCATATTAATAAATTTTAAAATTTTAAAGTTAAGGAGACATTGAAGGCCATAAACTAGGTGGTGTGGCAGGTGCTGATGGGGTGGATGTGGAGCTGGTGGGGTGCATCAATGGGCGTTCGATGGTGTTCATTTCATCGATTGATTAATAAAGTCATGATTTTACTAATCCATAATTTATCATCACCCAGAATTAAATAGTTGACTGTGCTCAAGCGCAGCTATATATATATATATATACGTACACACACGAGTGTCGACCCAACTTTCGAAGAGCGCAGAAAATTAAGATACATTTTTAAAATTTAATTCGGAGCACACCAACAAAAGGTTGTACAAATTAGCTATATACACACATAAGCTGCTAAGAGCTACATAATCGTAATTTACATCGACTATAAATATATTTATGTATATATAGATAGAGATGGGGGAACGAAAAGATCGATCGATTGCATTAATTAATCTCAAGTGCTAGATACATACACATGAAAGATCAGAGACGCAGTACAACACCGGCCAGGTACGTACGTACGTACGTACGTATACGCTTAATTACTAGATAAAAGACCAAGCTAGCTAATTATAAGATTGGAAACACACACTAGTTCTATATGATTAGCTAGCTAGTTAGTTGTGACAGTTGGCATAACAGTCCTCTTTGGTCATCCAACAGGGCGAGCCATCTTCAAACCCGCAGCAGTAGCAACTCGCCTCGCTGCCGTCGCGCTGAATGCAAGTCCACGGATTGCAAAGAGAGACGAAGAACTTGCTCTCTCCAGCATTGTTATCAATCTTCTTCTTCTTCGTCGTCGTCGCCATCATCGTCTTGCCAGAAGAAGAAGACTGCAGGCCGCGGCCTCGTGCACTTGCTGCAATATATACATATATATATGAGTTCGGATCGCCTCAGTTCCCGGGTGGAGGGGACTCCCGCAGTCCCCAACCGGAGCGCGCCACGTCAACGGTGGCGTAATGTGCCACCGCGGACCGACGGAGCCACTGCCGGATAACGGAAGTGCGGAGACGGAGAACGTCGTCGAACGGCCGTCGACGGAGGGGGAGGGCCGTGAAGCCGTCGTTTCCGAAATGTCACCTCGCCCACAATGCCCGTTCACGGCGCTCGACACAAGCTTAAAGAATATTATTTTTATTATTTGAACTCGGTGACGGGTCCCGGTCACGCGGCAGCGTTTGTCTAGACGGCTCGGTAGTGATTGTCTAGACGCTCGGTAGTGATACAACGTCGACTCGGTATCGCGGCTTCAGACGACGGCTCGGTAGCGTTTGTCTAGACGCTCGGTAGTGATACAACGTCGACTCGGTAGCGCGGCTTCAGACAACCGCTCGGTAGCGTTCTTGTAGACGCTCGGTAGTGATACAACGTCGACTCGGTAGCGCGGTCTCAGACGACGGCTCGGTAGCGTTTGTCTAGACGCTCGGTAGTGATACAACGTCGGCTCGGTATCGCGGCTTCAGACGACGTCTCGGTAGCGTTTGTCTAGACGCTCGGTAGCGTGTCAAGAAGGGTTCGGTGACGCGGCCTCGACAACCGCTCGGTAGGGTTTCTATCATACTCGGTAGCGGCTCGTCAAACCGCTCGGTAGCGACGGTCAGAGTTCGGTAGCGACTCGGTAGGGCTTCTTCCATATTCGGTAGCGGCTCCTCGACTCGGTAGCGCGGCTTCAGACTCGGTAGACAGTTTGACAACCGCCGGTAGCGTTTGTCTAGACGATCGGTAGTGATACATAGACGGCTCGGTTGCGACTATTTCGGTTCTCGGTAGTCGGCAAGTGCGGTGCGGCTATTAAAAATTTTGACAAATGGAAATGGCGGGACAGAAATGATGCCGCATGCCTCCGTGGTTGTCGAAGCCCTTAGGCTCAGTAGCGAGCTCCTCAGGCGGTAAAATAAATTTTAAAACTTTGAAAAATGGATAAGCGGGAAAGGAAAGCAACTGATAAGACGGTAGCGGCTTGTCGGAGGCCCGGTAGCGTGTCAAGAAGGGTTCGGTGACGCGGCCTCGACAACCGCTCGGTAGGGTTTCTATCATACTCGGTAGAGGCTCGTCCTACGTTCGCGATTCCACTTTTCCGACCCCTGTTCGTCCGGGCACCACTTGGCAAGATCTAGCGAGCGACGAGCGCCTTCTTCCCCCTTCGAAGACGTTCAACCATCGCCGTCTCCCACTCATCATCTATAACCAGGTTTTTTTGCGGCGCGTATAGTTTTTTTTCAACAACCGGCAATAGTTCTTCGAAGTTGCGTCGTCCAACGAATCTTGCCGCCGCTCGTTGTTCCTCGCAACCAACGGTCATTCATCGCCGAATAAGTCCGAAGCGTGCACCACCATCGCACGGCACGAAATACGCAAGGTAACCCTTCGAAGGTGTTTTTCATACTCTTTATACGTTGTCGTTGCTCTCTACACACGTATTTCCTGAAAACGCCTTGGATTACAGACATGGAAGCGGTCCACGAGATGGCGTCTACATCCAATGTTCATGGAGCAAAAGCAAGGTGCATGTGCTACACCGATGTTCATTTGCTTACTATCGCACGCAAATTGCTACCATTCCGATCAAACGGGTCCACAGAGACCTCCTTGCACAGACTCCTTTCGGCGCTTTATTGATATGCCCGAATACGAGTTCAAGACATCCATGATCCGGGAAATCCTCCTACTTCACGAAGGCGGTGGAGTTTTCAACATAAATGGCCAAGAGTTAAGACTACGGTCGAATGATGTGGCCTCTTATTTTGGGGTTACCCGATGGCGGTGAACCCATCCGATTGGACGACGGAAAAAAAACCCAATCGGATGATATGTTCCCCTTTAGGGGTAAGTGCCAAACAGAGGTGGCATCTTGAATTTAATTGGAAATCTTGACAAATCCAGTTGATCCGGCAGATGTCAACAAAACGGTGTCACTGGATAGCATTCATGTTTTCATGTTTTTTGCTCCCGAATTCAAATAGAACACTTCGAAGCGAGATCCTTTACTATGTACAAGATATCGGTTCCATAGGAGGTTACAATTGGGCCAGCTATGTACATAGTGTCTTGCCGACCGCATGGATGACGTTGTACGTAAAATTAAGGTCAATAAGTCCCCACCCTATCTACTTGGGTGTGTGGCCGTCATACCCGTAAGTATACAAAACCATTTACGTAGTGTTTCTTCTTATCATATGTTGTGCGTTGGTCTCACACGTCTTACTTGTCGAATGTTTATATACCAGTGCTTTTATTTTTGAACATATCGGCGGGTTAACACAATTCTGTGGGAGAAATGATCCACGCATTTTTAAGTGGAACATGGCGCCCTTAAAGAATAAAGTGGAATTTGCGGATATACTTAAACAGATCACAGGACGAAAGTATACGGTGAGTTTGAATTTGTATACATGATAAATACATTGTTCGTGTGTTGTTCTTAATTTTCTTATTATTATTGCGTACAGCATACGTAGTTGTAGATATTGTAGACGAGGAACCGAGCGGATCAGAATTCGCAACGAAGTACCTACGCCCAACTTGGGTGATATACCGTGCAGTGTCACTCTCGACGAACAATTTCTCATTGAGAGACAAAGAGGACGACCGAGCAATTCATTAGAGAAGGATTTGCCCAATTCCAAAAAAGGATTGATGGGTTCGCTCAAGATTTGGCACAGGAGCGAGAAAAGAGAAGACCCCTGGAGAAACCACTCTAAGAACACATCTCCAGAGTCTCCAACCATCACCCCCATCCAACGTCTACGTCTGATGACGTGTTCCACCATGAACAGCAGGAGGTGGATATGATGAAGACCGCAGCCTCCAAAGATTGTGAACGGAGGCGTCAATTTGATGCTACACTTATCGCGGGGACCTGGAGTGTACAAGGGATCGATGTCCGAATTGTTTGACATCCCTTTGGAAACTACGAGTATTCCCAACAGTCCCCCTCCGCCCACTCAAGTTGTAAATGAATTGTTGTGTATAGCCAAGAGGGTGAAGGGGAGGACCGGACGAATAAGATCCATATGGTTACAAATACCATACGAGGCTCAACCACAACCCCTTGGGATCGAGCCACCTCCACCGATGGAGAGACTGCCCATGCAAGAGAATGTATTGGACAAGGTGCGGTCATTCCACCGTACGAAGTGGAGACCATCCCCCTCCCCGCTATGAACCCAAAAAGGGAGGTAGAGGAAGGGGAGGTAAAGGAAAGGGAGGTAAGGGAAAAGGTGGTAGAGGACGAGGAAGTGGAGGAAGGGGTGGCAGGGAAAAGGTAGTACAAGTTGTTTCGGCACGAAGTGGAGGGCGTCAATCCTAGCTTTTAAAACCATCCTTGACCGTATTCCCGATGAAAACAGAGACAAAGTGCCTCGACCGGTTAATTAAGCCAAGGTTAGGAAATAATGTAAAGTTATCCGCACTTCACTATTTTATCGTCATACGCTCTTTCTCGTCGAACTAACCCCTTAATTTATTTCTTCAGAATCTCGCCGATATTTTTACATACACATATTGGCGAAATATGGTCAAGGTTGCCTACGAGATCGTTGAGTTGTTCAACGTGGGATCCTACGTATCGGAGGGGTCACCGGAGGTGTACCCGGATCTCTTAAAGAAAAAATTGATGCTCAAATCCGTATGAGTATCGAAAAGTCGTGGTGTTGCCATCATCGTACTTGTTATGAACGGACACCCAAACGTCATCTTCCGTACACAACACAAAGAATACATGGAATTTGCCTTCCAAACCAAGTCTTCCGATGAATTCATGCGTACGGAGCGCTTCCTTCTTGCCTCGCCACAATGAGGGACATTATTTTCTTATCTCATTGGATGTGCAGTATATACGCTTCTCGGTATACAACTCCATCAACGGCCATCAGAAGTACACTCCTGGAACTAAGGTCGCGGTGAGTATATCAAAAAAACCAATACTATACTTTTAATTATGCCCTTGCACTTCAATACTAGATATAGTTCCTCCAATTGTGTAGGTCAAAGATCGGAAGAATATAGTTCGGAACGTTTTTGATCTTGACAAGACATTGTGGATTGGCCGGAATACTATGAGATGGATTGTCCGCAGCAGCCTATCCGGGAGGTATGTAATCCTTTTTGCGTCCTTATTAGATGAACTAATTACACAAAGGAGAATACGACCATACATCCTCTCGGGTCAGCATTAATCGCGCCATATATGTGATGATGTATGCCGAGGAGCTAAGTGCTAAAGGTCGCCCGATGCAACAGCTCACCGAGGAGGAAGTAATAAATGTGAGGGCGCATTTAGCCTTACGTACGTGGAAAATGTCCGTTGCGTCGAGGCTACAGATTGGAGTTCCCGACGTGTTAAACGTCGTTGTAAACATTCGTTCATTCATTAATTCATTCATTCATTCGGTTGTAACACGTTGTAAACGTCGCTGTAAACATTCTTTCGTTCATTCATTCATTCATTCGCTTGTAACACCTTATAAACGTCCATGTGTAAACATCTAATCATTCTATATTAATAAAAAATCGCAATGTCTTTTGTGTTTGCAATTACCGATCTCTCGACGAGCGGCTACTCGAGCCTCCGACAAACCCGCTACCGAGCTAACGCCGCTACCGAGGTCCGACGTACACGCTACCGAGGTCCGATAGACCCGCTACCGAGCCCGACGTACGCGCTACCGAGCACCGACAAACGCGCTATCGAGCTCGACCGACGCGCTACCGAGCACTTACAAACCCCCTACGAGCTCGGCCGACGCGCGCTACCGAGCCGGGTCGACGACCGACCGACGCGCTACCGAGCTCTCGACCGACGGCATAGCGAGCACCGACCGACGCGCTACCGAGCTCTCGACCGACGCGATACCGAGCTAACGCCGTTTCTGAGCATCGACGGCGAAGTAAAACCGTCACCGGTGACGACGAGGTGAAGCCCGATACCGAGCATTGACAGACCCGCTACCCAGCCCTGACAGACCCCGCTACCGAGGTAACGCCGCTCACCCGCTACCGAAGTCAAACCCGCTACCGAGGAATGACCGTCGCGCTACCGAGAGTAGACATACCCGCTACTGAGCTTTGACCGACGCGCTACCAAGCTACAGAGCTCTGACCGACGCGTGTCCAGACCGCTAAGAGAATATAATATTTGCCATTTTCGTATTTCGTCGAGCTCGTATATCTCCTTGGCTTTATAGGGTTCTTCCCCACCGGCACTCCACCATCGCTACGGTAAGCATCCTACAACGCGGCTCTCTTCCATTACCGAAGCACTTGGACGATCTCCCGGATTGGGTTTCGCCGACTCGCGGCACGTATATGGACGCCGTGCGGGGAAACACCGAGTACATCCACCGGTGTTCGGGCAACCAAGGTACATGTATTACACGAGTGTACTTTGCGTACTATCGGAGAGAAATTGCTTGCCATTCCTTTCAAACAAAGTCCACAGAGACCTCCCCGTCGTCGTACTCCATTCGGTAGTTATCTTGACATGCCCGCGTACGAGTTCGCACATCGATGATCCGGGAAATCCTTCTACTTCACCAAGGTGGTGGAGTTTTTATCATTAACGGGCAAAACATCAAAATACGGTCGGAGGATGTCGCACTTATTTTGGGTTTACCCAATGGCGGTGAACCTATACGTACGAACACCAAACGGAAACCAATCGGACAAACTATTCCCGCATAACGAAAGTGCAAGCAGAGTGGCCTCATCAGTTAATCAGAAGCCTTGTAAACTCTGATGATCGAAAGGATGTCACCATCACCGTCTCTCTATGGATAGCATTCATGTGTTCATGTTTCTTGCTCCCGACATCGAATAGTACGTGTCCAAAGGAGATTCTATATTACGTACAAGACATTGGCTCCATAGGTGGTTACAATTGGGCGAGCTACGTACATAGAGTTTTGTTGAGCCGCATAGATGATGTCGGAGAGAAGAATAAGGCCAAGAACTCCCCACCCTATCTCGCTTGGGTGTGTGGCCGTCATTCCCGTAAGTTGGCGTAATGTTGGCCGCTCATTGTTCTTTAGGTGATTGATGGGCTGGTATCGTAATGTAATTTTGACCCTTTGTATCTCGGGCTTTTTTCTTTTCGAGCATATAAGGGGCTTTTCATAATTTTGCGAGAGGAATGTTCCATGCATTTTTAAATGGAACATGGCTCCCTTGAAGACCAAAATACACTTCGCCGACATATTACGACGTATCACGGAAAATCGGTATTCGGTGAGTTACAACATTTCAACACGAGAATTATGGATGTACTCAATTAAATGGGTGTTGCTCATGCTACTAGTACTATTGCCCGCACAGTGTCATTGTAGATATCGAAGCGGAGGGACCGGGTGAAACCGAGGTTCACTCGGAAATACCGACCCCTAAGTACGAGGAGATAGTTAAGAAATGTCAGGCACTGGATCAAGAACTTGCCCTCGAGAGACAGAGGGCGGAATTCGATCAACTTTACGCTCAAAGATTTGCGCAATACCGAAGAGGCTTGATGGGTTTGCTTCCGAGCCGAAATCGAGCGTGTAAAGAGGGTAGCCCCTGGAGAAAAAATTTGAAGAAAGTTCTGGCCATCCCTTTAAACAGCAACACTCCAGCAAAACATATGTAAATTTCTGTCATCTAGAAGAGGAGGTTCAATCCTTAAAGACTGTTACCTCGAAAGAGAGTCAACGGCGGCAAGAATTGGATGATGCATTCAGTGCCGGGCTGGAGTGCACGAAGGAATTAATAAGCGCTATTCGGGAGCAAGGAACCTACGATACACAACCCCTGTCGGCCCTACCACCTCCAGAGATGAAGGCTACACCAATGGAGACCCTACCACCTTCCCAATGGATACCGAGCCGACGTTGTATCACTACCGAGCGTCTAGACAAACGCTACCGAGCCGTCGTCTGAGACCGCGCTACCGAGTCGACGTTGTATCACTACCGAGCGTCTACAAGAACGCTACCGAGCGGTTGTCTGAAGCCGCGCTACCGAGTCAACGTTGTATCACTACCGAGCGTCTACAAGAACGCTACCGAGCGGTTGTCTGAAGCCGCGCTACCGAGTCGACGTTGTATCACTACCGAGCGTCTACAAGAACGCTACCGAGCGGTTGTCCGGGCCGCGCTACCGAGTCGACGTTGTATCACTACCGAGCGTCTACAAGAACGCTACCGAGCGGTTGTCCGAAGCCGCGCCCACCGAGTCGACGTTGTATCACTACCGAGCGTCTACAAGAACGCTACCGAGCGGTTGTCGAAGCCGCGCTACCGAGTCGACGTTGTATCACTACCGAGCGTCTACAAGAACGCTACCGAGCGGTTGTCCGGCCGCGCTACCGAGTCGACGTTGTATCACTACCGAGGGTCTACAAGAACGCTACGAGCGGTTGTCCGAAGCCGCGCTACCGAGTCGACGTTGTATCACTACCGAGCGTCTAGACAACGCTACCGAGCCGTCGTCAAGCCGCGATACCGAGTCGACGTTGTATCACTACCGAGCGTCTAGACAATCACTACCGAGCCGCAGACAAACGCTACCGCGTGACCGTCCAACCGTCACCGAGTTCAAATAATAAAAATAATATTCTTTAAGCTTGTGTCGAGCGCCGTGAACAGGCATTAATGACTGAGGTGACGTTTCGGAAACGACGGCTTCACGGCCCTCCCCCTCCGTCGACGGCCGTTCGACGACGTTCTCCGTCTCCGCACTTCCGTTATCCGGCAGTGGCTCCGTCGGTCCGCGGTGGCACATTACGCCACCGTTGACGTGGCGCGCTCCGGTTGGGGACTGCGGGAGTCCCCTCCACCCGGGAACTGAGGCGATCCGAACTATATATATATCAAGCCATCGTATCGATCGCCGCCGCCGGATCGAGAAGAGAAGACCCAACATGCATGCACGACAACACAATATTATTCACGTTCTTAAATATTATTGGTATATATATATAGAGAGAGAGAGAGAGAGATAAAGAAGAAAGCAATCAAGGAACTGGCTGGCTGGCTACAGAGACGATGGATCGATCAAAATATATATATATGTGTGTGTGCGCGCGCATGAAAATATTCACCCGAAACAAGTTGAACCAGGAGCAACCAGGCGATGAATACGCGTAGCAAGTTCCTGCTGCAGGTCGTCGTCATACTTTTCTCGATCAGCGATCGATCGGTCTCTGCCCCACATAAACAAAAAGAATATTATTTAGAGGTCGTCATAGTAAGTATATATGTACTTATATATATATGCATATACACGTCGTGGCTGGCTATCTAGGGTTTCACGAGGGAGGGCGGCGAGAGGCCGCATCATCGAATTAAGAGAGTTGCTGCTGGGCGGGAGGCATGCTCGAAGGATCACCTGGTCGTAGTCTAGCTTGCTAAGAGGCGTTGTAGTCTAGCTTGCTCGCACAGAGAATCCGGGATATAATAACGTGTATATATATAGATAGATAGAGAGAGAGAGAGATATAGAGAGAGATAGAGACTGAATAAACTACGCCCCCGCCCCCATTTATCTCGGTGACGGATTTTATGTCCGAGTAGAACTGCGCGCCCCAGCTCGCTAGCTGGAAGAAGACGACCGGATCCGTTTAGTTCCAAGTAAAGTAAAATCATTGAAAATAGGGAAAATTACCACCAGGTCCATTTAAGAAAATCGGTTTACCAAAAACTCCGTTGACCACTTTTTCATCCCATTTAATCCGTTGACGACACATAATATTAACGTTTGATCCGTTTTGCCCAGCGACGGTCCCCGTATCCCCATTTTGCCCTTCCCGCAGCGATGGTGGCGTCGGCGACGAGGAGGAGCCTCGCGCGGGGGGGGGGGTGAGCGCCGCCGCGGGGGAAGCCTCGCCGGGGGAGCCTCGCCGGGTCTGCGCGGCGGAGCACCCGGAGATGACGGAGGGCTACGCCGCCGGGAACCTCGTCACCCGGACGGAGGACTACCTCCGCGAGGCCGCCCGGTGAGCCTCGCCCGGCGCCATCTCCGTCCTCCGCCGGGCGCAGAGCCTCCTCCCGATGTCGGAGAGGGTGAATCTGGTCGGGAGGTGCGTGGAGGCGGTCGCGAGACCGTCACCGCCCGAAGGGCGGGAAGGTCGGCTTCGGGTCGACGGCGCCGGGATCCAAGCTCGACTTCGTCTACACCAAGTCCGTGAAGCGGATCCCCTGCGCATCTCCGTCCCGGAGATCCGCGCCCGATCGTGTTCAAGGGGAGCGCCGGGGGGGGGGGGTGCCGGGGGGGGGGAGAGCGCCGCCGGGGGCTCCGCGGGCGGGGGGAGCGCCGCGGGGGGGAAGCCTCGCCGGGGGGGGGGGCCTCCGCGGGCGGGGGAGCACCGCGGGGGGAAGCCTCGCCGGCCCGGGGGGAGCGCCGCGGGGAGGGGAGCCTCGCCGGGGGGGTTCCGCGGGCGGGGGGAATGCCGCCGGGGCTCCGCGGGCGGGGGGGGGGGGGGAGCGCCGCGAGGGGAAGCGTCGCCGGCCCGGGGGAAGCGCCGCGGGGAGGGGGAGCCTCGCCGGAGGGGGGTTCCGCGGGCGGGGGAGCACCGCGGGGTGGAGAGCGTCGCCGCGGGGGAGGGGGCCGGCGGGGGGCACTACCGCAAGGGCAAAAATGACATTTCAAATCTAAATTGGAGTGGGTGGGACAATATTTTGAAAAAACGGACCTAATGGAAAGGTGTTTTTGAAAACGGACCTAATGGTAAAGTGGCTCCCTTGAAACGGACCTAGTGTGCATTTGCGCTTGAAAATATTTTTCATGGAGTACTTTTTTTTCACGGAAATCAAAAACATCATTTATCATTTGGTTCTTTGTAATTTATTTTCCTTGAAAATATTTTCAATCATTTGGTTGTCCGTAAATTATTTTCTCGAAAACATTTTGGTTGTTTGGTTGTCTTTAGATCTATTTCAATGATTTCATGTATTAAAAGTTGATATAAAAAAAACTGTAAAATAATAAAAAAAACAATTAAAATTTAATTTTCATAACCATTAACTATCATATTCATTATTATAAATTTTTTATGATACACCATTACCTTAAAATAAAATTTTTTATAAGTTATTATTTTAAAATTTAAAACAGTTGATATAAAAAGAGTTGTAAATTAATAAAAATAATTAAAAATTAATTTTTATAACTATTAACTATTTATTATTATAATTTTTTTATGATACAACATTATCTTAAAATAAAAAAATTTACAAGTTATTATTTTAAAATTTTAAAAACATGATATAAAAAGTTGTAAATTAATAAAAATTAATTAAAAATTAACTTTCATAACTATTAATTATCATATTCATTATTATAATTTTTTATGATACATCATTACCTTAAAATAAAATTTTTTTATAAGTTATTATTTTAAAATTTAAAATGTCTCAATAATTAAAGTAAAAAAAAATTCTTCATATATTATCAACATTTGAAGTATGTTTCTATGACTGATCTTGGAGACTATCCATGACTTTATATATACAAGCATATATCTTCGATAACAAATATCAATCCTCTATACAAATATGTCAAGTTACATCAAGATAAAACCATCTGAACATAGCCTAAACAAAAGAGACATTTATAAATAATATGCATCCACATAAATGCCGTCACATAAACCCTAAACCCTAATGTGTTAAAACAATTGATATTAAATGGTATGTCATCGTTGGGTAAATACAAAATTATATTACATTCTTGACAAATATAAAACATCAACTCCGTTTGACCCGTCATCAACCTCTTGATGCAACTTAACAGTAACCCATAAGAGACCCTTAATGGCAACCAAAGCTCCTCATCTGCATTGCAACCCAAGTTTCTTATCTGCATCAAACTATAAAAAAATAATTACCACTTGGTAGAGATATGTATACTTCTGCCTAATCTTAAGATGATTGAAACACAGAAGAATCCTTGGTGATTACAACACTAGGCACATAGTACAGAACATAAAAATGTGTTCTAATAGAAGCTGGCCTAAGCACGGGGAGAAAATTCAATATGTGGCATACATAGATCAATCAAGATGGTATACACTAGTTAGAAAAATCAAGAATAATGTTACTTGTACTTCACTTGTCTATTTATGTTTGATCTCAAATTCTGATATGAACAGTCTGGCTTGTGTACAAGCTAGACTTGTTAAATCTTTGATGTGGTTGAGTTTAACAAGCTGTGGTTATAAGATGATACAGAAGCTGAAAATAAATTGTACATAAAAAGAATAATGTCAACTTGCCCTGTTGTGCATATCCTGGATTAAGAATCTTGGTATGCACATAAAACCAATAACTAACTATGGTTTATTTATGATTTATTCATTAAATAAGCTGTGGTAATGACTTGTTTGTGCCTGTTCATGCACCATGCTCTTTCCAAGATAAGTAGTACCTGCCTCTAATCATTGAAAGATTCTTGGAATTCAAAAGCGCGTGACGGAGAGAGAGAGAGCAGTCGGGGTGACTCGGAACTTTCTCCTCGGAGAGCACATTCTCCTCGGAGGGACTTTCTCTTAGGAGGAACTTCCTCCTCGGAGAGAACATCCTCCTCGGAGGAAGCCCGGTTTTCCACGTCCGCTGTGTGTATTGTTGCCGCCGTCTACTCGGTCCAACTGTGCACAGGATTCTCTTGGTGTATCCGTCGGTGTGGAAGCGTCCAACGACCCCCGTCCTGTGGGGAATCGTTCTCCTTCCGAAGCCAGGGTCCGCTTGACTGGGGACGTTTTTGTTGGGTTCCCTTCTTTTGGCCCATTCCAGTTAACAGGTTAGTTTGTCACATTCCTATACCTACTTTTTCTCTCTCTCTGTTGTCTTCTTACTCTTCTTCTGCTCTTACTGTCCTCCTCTGTTTAGCCATCTATGGAGGATGAACAATCTCAACAAGGACCGGTTACTAATATCCTACTACAATTCCAAAATCTTCCGAAAACCCCGACCCATCTTGAACCCATCCACATACAAAACCTCGCTTGTTTAGACAACCACCGTTGGAAGAAGATGCTCATGCTGAAAGTTCTCACTGTCCATAAAACCAGACCAGCTGGTCTTAAGGAGTGGGTTAGGAAACTTTGGAACCCAGTAGGCACCTGAAGCCTCCTTGACTACCCAGATAACAGCTTCATTTTACACCTTCACTCCGAGCTCGAGGTGGATAAGATCTGTAGGAGGGCTCCGTGGTTCTTCAACAACGACCTTATCATGTTAGAACCAGGTCGAGCGAACACCGCACCCTCAGAGTACAAGTTGGAAAGAGAGGACCTTTGGATTAGAATATATGATTTACCCCAAGAACTGTTGATCAAAGAAACTGTTATGCAACTCGCAACACAGATTGGAGAACCATTAGTCCCCCCTCAGGAGATTGTGGATAGTTGGAGTCTGTTCGCCAAAATTAAGGTCACTTTAGACGTTACTAGGCCCCTACCAACCCAGATTACGGCTGTTCTTCCGGATGGGTCGCCCAGAGCTTTCCAGCTGGTCTACGAACGGATTACCAAATTCTATCATTTTTGTGGTAAACTGGGGCATGAATTACCTGATTGTGATGTTCGAAACAAATTAGTTAGTCTCATCACCCCTGATCTTCCAGACCATATCCAAAACGAACTTAAAGTCCATCTGAAGGCTAAGTTTGGAGATTGGATTACCGTTTCAGGGAGATAGGCCTCTTCCGGTCTTAACCCGACGGATCAACAGACCCCCTCTGGCGAACAGCGGAGCAGGGGTATGGAGTATGGCTGGTCGCCTCACATTCGCCAGACGATAAACCACCCCTTACCCCAGTTCCATGACCCACTTTTAACCCTGCCACCGCCTTGGGAGGCGACCCTAAATTCTGCTGACAGGGATGGCGCTGCTGACCCCCTGGGTCAACCCTATAACCAGGCCATTACCCCAGACATGGGCACCACCTTTTTGGCTCCCAATCCCATCCATTGTTCACATTCTAACGCCAAACAAAACCTCCTTGCCTCGACGATATCCCCATCTGACAGCCTGTGTCTCACCCCAGCTAATTTAGCTTTAACCATACCCGGCCAGTCTGATCATTATCTCAATCAACATAAACCCCCTCCCAAAATGCTCATTAAGGCTGAACCTGCTTCACCACCTCCTTACTGTTTTTCAGCCCAAAAACTCTCTACCGAGTCATTCCACATTAACCTGGGACTTCCTAAACAATCCAACTTGGCTTCCCCATCCATCAGTCCCCTCAAAAGGAAAAGCGGAAAGGATAGAGCCAAGAGAATTTCTGTCAAACAGTTGAAGACTCAGCTAATAAATGATTTTAAGCAAGTTGAATCCTCCCATGCACAAGTGGACAACACTGAAACTCTCTGGGCAAATGCAGCTGGCCCCAAATAGCTGCCAAGTTTCAAATGAAGATGATCGCTTGGAACTGTCGAGGAGGGAATGGGCCCTCGACAGTTCGACATCTTGATAGATTAGCCCATTCCGTCCAACCGGATATTTTCTTTGTTTGTGAAACTAAATGCAGTGATATGTCCAGTCAGGCTTTCTTTTCCAAGAGAGGTATTACATATTTCCATATTGTTCCGGCGGTAGGCAGGGCCGGCGGATTATGGATCTGGTGGACAGACAATGTTAGCATAGACATCATAGCTTCATCTAAACACTGGATTGCTAGAATTGTGAGTGACAGGTCACAGGGGGTCAAATGGCTTCTTATATCTACGTATGCTCCAACTATTCATGCTGATAGACTGGTAATGTGGGAGTCTATGTCTGAGTTTATTCTGAAAATTAATCTCCCAACTTGCCTCATTCGTGACTGGAATTGCATAGTTCATCACTCGGATAAGTGGGGTAGCAACCCTCCCATCCAGTCCCACATCAAGCATTTTAAGAATTTCATCTCTACCAATGGTCTGATGGACATCAAGCAAGAGGGGCCGGTTTTCACTTGGTCAAACAGAAGACCTTTCAGGACCAACATTCGCGAAAAATTGGACAGAGGTATGGCTACTATGAGCTGGTTATCTATGTTTCCATATGCTTAATTGCACATTCTCCCTACCACTGCCAGTGACCATTACCCCCTCTACCTTAACACGAATCCACCATCTAAATTCCGGAAGAGGGTTTTTAAGTTGGAAGCTGCTTGGTTTTGCCATCCCTCTTTTCATCAAATGGTGAGGGAAACCTGGACGGGTAGTCCCAAACTACAGGAGAATTACAAGATGAAGATGTCCACCATCAAGCAGAAACTGAGCAAATGGAAAAGAAGCAATATTGGAAGCATCTGTAACCAACTTCTGAGAATCAAAAGAGAGCTTTCGGAGTTGAATAAGATTCTTCCGAATCAAGAACATATTGATCTTGAAATCAACCTGGAAAATAAGCTCAAGGAACTTGAAAGTATGGAAGAGATTTATTGGAGGCAAAGATCCAAGGTCCACTGGCATAACTATGGTGACAAATGCACTAAATTCTTCCTAGCGAAAGTCACTACCAGGAGGAGATGGAATAGGATTGTTGGGATTACAAAAGCTAATGGCGTCTGGTCTTCTAAGCAGGATGATATTCAATAAACTTTCTGCAATTTTTTTCAAGAACTCTACACGGATCATCAGCCCATCTACCAGCAGGTTCATATTACCATTCCTCTTCCCTCTCTTAACCACCAGCAGAGGATCAACGTTGTCACGGTCCCCACCCATTCAGAAATTTCTAAGGCCCTATTCTCCATGAAGCCCGAGAAAGCTCCTGGCCCTGATGGGCTTCCACCGTGTTTTTTTCAGAAGTTATGGCCTACTGTCCAGGATGAGGTCTATGCCCTCTTAACAAAGATTTTTAATACGGGTCAGATTCCTTCCGGTTTGAACCATACCACTATCACCCTGATTCCTAAAAAGGCTAATCCCCATACCCCCAATGACTTCAGACTTATTAGCCTTTGCAATGTCATTCTCAAAATTCTTACCAAGGTCATTGCCCTTCGTATTAAACCTCTCCTTCCACACCTCATTTCGGAAAATCAAGGGGCTTTTGTCCCGGGCAGAACAGGTCTGGATAACATCATTTTAGTGCAAGAATTGTTAAATGCTTTTAGAACCAAAAAGGGCAAATCAGGGTGGTTTATGTTGAAGCTAGATATTCGCAAAGCCTATGACACCATCAGGTGGCCTTTCATCAACATTATGCTTAGTGCTTATGGGTTCCCAGAAGAAATCATCAATATTATTATGCAATGCACCTCAACAGCTACTTATTCTCTCAATTTGAATGGGCGGCCTACGGGCTATATCAAACCATCTAGAGGCCTTCGCCAAGGATGCCCCCTATCTCCGTATATGTTTATTTTGTGCATTGAGTTTCTGACTGGTCTACTTAATCAAGCTGTTGCTCAGGGTTCCATTTTAGGTATTGCTATCAGTCGTGGAGGTCCTATTATTACCCATACTATGTTTGCCGTCATTGTTTGTGGGTCGGCCAACCTTCAGAAAATCATCCAGCTTATGGGAATTCTGTCTCAGTACGAGACTATATCCGGACAGGTTGTGAAAAAGAAAATTCTTCCATTATTTTCAGTAAGAATGTTCCACATACTGTAAGAAATTCCATATGCACGTATTCGGGTTTTAATCAGGGCCAGAAGTCGGATTATTATCTTGGCATTCCCATGGGGCTCACGCACATTGGAAAATCTGGTTATGAAAAGCTGTTGAACACCTGCCGGTCCAAGCTTGCATCCTGGAAAGCTAACCTGCTGTCTACTGGTGGGAGAACCGTGTTAATCAAGTCTGTGTTTAGTCAGTTACCCATCCACCTTATGTCTGCCTACAAATTCCCTATGGAGGTTATAAGAACACTTGAAACTATTCAAAACTCCTTTTGGTGGGCTCATGGTCCACAAGGCAACAGAAGAATCCATTTATCTTCGTGGGAGTCAATCAAGCAGCCTAAATTGCATGGTGGGCTGGGGATTAGAGATTTCAATCTCATGAATCAAGCCCGGCTCATGAAATTAGCATGGGACTTTATACATGATAAGCACAAGCTGTGGGTTAAAGTGTTACATGCTAGATATTTGAGATACCAAGATTTCTGGGAGGTTAAAGCCACTCATTCGGCTTCTCAAATAAGGAAGAACATTCTGTTTTCCAGACATATTATCCTGAAAGGTGCACTTTGGAAGATCAAGACGGGTGAAAAGATCAACATCTGGGAACACCAGTGGATTGTTGACAAAAGAGGACCCCCTAATCTGAGTCCTACTAGAGCCTATAAGCATGTATGGGTTAAGGAGCTGATCTCAAATGGAGTTTGGAATTCTTCTGTTGTCAATCATCTGTTTGATGCCTACTCGGCGCTCAGGATCCTTAAGACCCCTATTCATAATAATGACCATCAAGATGAGTTAATTTGGCCTTTCACTCAAGACGGGTGCCTTACTGCTAAGAGTGTGTACTGGTTCCTTGTGGATCAGGTTAGGCCCCCTGGACCTTCAGACAACATGATATGGAAGTTGCTTTGGCATCCCAATGTTGGTAAATCCTGTCCTCAAAAGATCATTTCTTTTCTTTGGAAATGTCTGTCTAACAACCTGCCTACAAATGCTGTTATTTCTAAAAGAGTGCCTCACATTGAGGGAGGCTGTAGACTCTGCACAGGGTAACAGGAATCGATTCAGCATATGTTTGTGGATTGCCCCAGAAGTAGGGCTATCTGGTTGGCCTCTCCTTTGGGGGGACCAGATAGCTGGAAACATAAAGATCTCCACAAGGTTTTATCCACCTGGCTGTCATGGATCAAACAGAATACCCCTGGGCTTTCGGAGTTGGGTATTTTGGCTATATCTATATTGTGGAATATTTGGAAAAGCAGGTGCGACTTTAGCTTCGGGAGCAAGCAGAGTCATCCTTTGGCTACTCTCAAGAAGGCTTCCCGGGAAGCTGTTTTCTATGCTGACCAGAGATCGGGCTTTATGCCTGGATCCCCCCCCCCACATTGGTCTCCCCCACCCCAGGCTATGTACAAAATTAATGTTGACTGTGGTACACACAATGGACGAGGTACGGCAGTCTGGTAATCCGAGATGAAGCGGGTAATCTGATCCATTGGAGGGTGTTGCAGTCTATCATGGATGATCCTCAGATTTTGGAAGCTATGGCTATCAAGGAGGCCTGTATTTCAGCCAACCAACTTAGACTTCAAGCCATTATTGAAAGTGATGCTAAAGGTGTTGTTGATGCTATCTTAGAAACGGGCCCTCTTCTTTGGAAAGCCCGCCAGGTTATTTCAGAATGCAGGGAGTTCTTCCATTCACAATGGCTGCGTTTGGTTTTTGTCCCTAGATCTGGCAACCAGGTCGCTCATATGTTGGCCAGATGGGGTCTGAAGTATCCCTATCCCTATCCTATACCCACTACTCTACCTCAATGTGTGAGGAACCAGCTTTGTATTGAAATGGTTTATTAGTGTTAATCTACTATTTTCCCCTTTCAAAAAAAAAGAAAGATTCCTTGGAATTCAAATTTTATTTTGTCCCTATAGGAGAAACCACCAGCTTTTATTTTCTACGTAGAGGATAGAGCCCTCTTTTGCCTGTGACCGTGAAAAACCAATTCATGTATTGGGTACTCTATCCAGTGAACATCAATGCTTCTCGGCAACCGAGAATCTGGTTGGCCCTGAATCCCGCAAGCAGCAACAAAAACTCTGTCAAGGCTTCAGCGAGCCACCAAACCATAGACCACAGCCCATTCTTCGGAAGACTTCGGCCATGCAACGAATTTCATCGGCATTTGTATGTTCTGCATGGACAATTGACAAGTTCCTTCAGCTGTCAGATTATGAGTCTAGTGACAAGGTAACCATGCATGCATAGTAGGAATTAACTTGGACACTAGAAAATGTCATAAGCTGAGGTGCAATCAATAACTGAAGGTTGTTAAGTACAATTGAAGACATTTATACATTCATCACAGAATAGATAGCTTCATGCTTAAGTCCGCCAATTGAAAGAGACAGAGAGAGCTCTAGCCCTTATGCCTACATATCGACATAACCAAATACTGTAAAAGAAGAAGAAAGTAAGAACATAACTCTATGATATAGTATATGCTTATTGCTTCTTCTCGAAACATCAACCAAACTCAAAGCACTCGCGTTGATCTACTCACCTTTCATCCAGTGCTCCACGAGTCCATGACTATGATACATACATACTATGTTTGCAAACTTATATTGATTCTCAACTTGATATGTTGTGAATAATGATACTTGCGTGTTTTTTTACCTAAATTAGTATTTGTTATCTTTTTTTGGTCCTTTTGTCTATTGTTTTTTTTTGTTTGGCTCCTTTATCTCACTTTTATAATCAAATCAATGCATAATAATATGCCCCCCAAATATTTCAAATATTTGGAGGATTTGGAATTAATATCATCAAAGCTAAGAACAAATCAACATATATACATCTTCACTATTTTGTCACTTGGGAAAGTAAAGACCAAAACTGGTTAGTTCTAGTGGAAATCACCTATAATCAAATTAATTTTTAGAACTTCCCAAGCTATAATGCACTTTAATGGGGACATATACACCCTAAAAATTGGACAACACAAGGATAGTGAATCTGTATAAGAAAAGTAATGAAAACAAAAGCCTTTTAACAAGGAGAACAAAATGTTTGTCACACTGTGGTCATAATTTCAGATCCTTAAGCAGAACTTATCTGAAGAATCAAATCGTGGTGATGTTTGCTTGAGCCTCGAGTGGAACTTACCTGAGGCTAATTTAATGATCACAGTAATACCTCAATATCTAACTAAATTGGATGGAGTAGTCTGTGATATATAACACAACTCACCTTTCTTCATTGAAGCAGCCGGTAGTATGCCTTATAATTTATATGCGAGCAAAGGATTAGAGTATCTATTTTCTACACTAATGATTTCGGCTAGGAAACTTCAAAAAACATATTAAAACATACAAAATACCAAAGACTGTATTTTAATATTGTAAAGAGAAGAGAGGAATCAGAAGATACTCCAATCCGAATTGATAACTTCTCTCTCTATATATATATAATTTTTCCATGAAGAAAGAAATTTGGATGATGATTACGGTTATCAACCAGTTGACAATGACAAAACGAGAAAATTGACTTTTCTATAGGAAAATCACAAGTCACAAAGGAAGGTGAGGATCGAAGGAGGTTTGATGGATCTTACAGCCGGCGGATGTACAAAGTGCAGAGAAGGCGGTCCTATGCAACGGACATCGATGTGGGTGGCTAGCGAAGAGAGCTCAGATCGGAAGGGTACTTGCCGTTGCCAGTTTCAAAACCCTGTCGAAAAGCTTCGGCGTCGAAAACTTTGAAACCCCTCAGCGTCGAAGGCATCGCGGCGACAGTGGCAGATGTAGGGGGGAGCAAAAACCCTCGCAAACAGTGAAACGGTGGTCCACGGAAAATGGTCTCCGCTCCAAATTTTTGGAGGCCGAAATCCACCTTTAAGATGGTCAAGGTAAAATATTTTATGTTGACTACCTATTTTACAGATAAACAAATAAGCTGTCGTAAAAGGAAAACAGGAAAATCTCATGCGAACGGCCACTTTTACGGGTAACCAAACGGACCCTAAATCCCAAAAGGCTTGGTAACTGCTCCGGCGGTTCCGCACTCTGATCTGTTGCAACGATCTCGTCTTTCTATCTCCTTTTATCTCGCCGCCCCGGCCGATTTTATAAAACTAGCTACGTCGGGGAAAAAGACTTTTTGTTTTGAACGAAAAGCTAATAATATATATAGATTAAGGAAGCAGATGGAAACGTGTGGAAGAAGACGCACGACCGGCCGTAAATGAATCCGTGGTTGCTGTTTTTTTCCTTTTTAAATAACGTGCTTATAGATATTGATAATTTGGAGATTCTCAAATTTAAATTCGAATAGACAAACAAATACATAAGTATACATGATTATCTCGATGTCTCAATGTCTATCTCAAAAAAAAAATAGGGGCCAAGTAAAATATATAATATTCGAGAAAAGTGGATGCACTTTACATGTTGTTCTTCGGCCAAATGAATCAAAGAATTTGGTGAAGTTCACCTTCTCATATCTCGTGTAAATTTTATTTTTTTCTCTTATTACATATGGAACTAATTTTAATTTTCTAATTTCACATATATAGCTAATGCATAATCTCACGAAGAGTGAGCTAATGTTAAATTTTCTTAATATATATCACTTAGAGTTTATGCTAAATCTCACAATGAGTTAATGCTAATTTTCTTTAATATCATATATAGAGAATTTAATGTCAAATTCATATTCATGAAGTTTCGTAATATCCCCATTTAATCAATCTCTTGTATATACCAATAACCAAGATCCTGAAAACACAAAATATTCATGTTGCTATGGTTCAGCAAGTTCTATATCTCATAAGTCTATTTTTCGCTAACTTGGTTATGAGCTTAACAGCTAGGACATTTGGCTACACAATAGTTTTGTATAGACTTTCATGATATATAAAAGTATATATTAAAATAAAATCTATTTAAGATATGCAAAGACACAACATTATCCACTTTGGTAAGATATATATGATAACGAAAAGAATGATAATCATGCATGTATAACTATAAAAGGTGGAGGATCACAAGGAAAAAGAAAATTTGTCTCACATCCGTTTTGTCCAATAAGAATTTCTCCATAAAAATTATACTTTTTGTAATGATTGGCATATACCATTTTAACGTAGCATGTGTTAGCATTATTAGTTTTGACAAGAGATACACAGTATATATGCCAAGTAATAAAATAATATCATCAATAAATGCTTAATTGTGTTTTTTTTTTTTGAACAAACCGACTATATTCATTCATAACATAAAAAGATACACATGAGAAGATACACCAAAGACTATTTGGAAGGATAGAAGACACAAAACTAAACTAGACACCGGAGCTCCGTTGGAAATTATCATTTTCAAGAAGTAACAACATAGCCATAAATCGACCCGCACATACGAGTGCGTAGACGGTCGATGAGCAAGGTGAAGAACTCCATAGGAGGAGTTTGACATTTGCCACGAGACTGGATGAACACACCAAGAGGGTGTGGATATTGCCCAGACTAACAGTCTCGGATTAACATTAGCGGCTATGGAGCTAACAAGGAAAGATAACCGGACAGAACAAGACCAGACTACAACAGATAAAAAGAAAGATAAACGACACAGAACACACATAGATAAAGCCGTCTCCACAATTCCAGTGTCACAAAAAGGGATAAAAAGCCTAAAAGTACATTGAGGCAAAACACTGGAAAAGGAGCAAAAGAGTACGGGAGGGAGCCTCCCTCCCTCCCAAAACAAAAAGGACCTCAAAATAGCAAAGACAACCCACCACACAAAAAAACCAGCAAACGGGACAGTAGTAGTGAGAGTCCTGAGCGGGAGAGGGTTTAGGCTATGGGGCTTCCGCAGGGCGAGGCGAGGCTTCCGCGCCGGGGCGATGGGGCTTCCGCAAGGGCGAGGCGAGGCTTCCGCGCTGGGGTGATGGGGCTCCGCTTGGGCGAAGCTTCCGCCGGGGCGATGGGGCTTCCGCCTGGGCAAGGCGAGGTTGCCGCCGGGGCGAGGCGAGGCTTCCGCGCCGGGGCGATGGGACTCCGCCTGGGCGAGGCTTCCGCCGGGGCGAGGGGCTTCTGCAGGGCGAGGCTTCCGCGCTGGGTCGATGGGCCTCCGCCTAGGCGAGGCTTCCGCCGGGGCGATAGGGTTCCGCCGGCGGGGAGGTCGGCGAGGTTTCCGCCGGGGCGAGGCGAGGCTCCGCCGGGGCGATGGGGTTCCGCCGGCGGGGAGGTCGGCGAGATTTCCGCCGGGGCGAGGTGAGGCTCCGCCGGGGCGAGGAGCGCTTAATTGTGTTGACCGTTATCCAAATTAGAATCAAATATAGATACTTTCGCTACATAATCTGATCCGTTTGTCTGAAGCCCTAAATCGAGTTATAACATTCCCACCACATCTTTTTTCTCAAAAAATGATCCATTTTTATTATATGTATCCATTAATTATTGTCACTAAATCAAGGTATACATATATTATTGCCAACGATGGTGTCCCTCCACCTTGGAGATGGTATTAATTCTGTTTTGTACCGACGATTCTCACATACGTACGTAAATCATGCACTTTTATCGATCATTGATTTATCAACAAGAGATGTTGAAAGAGCATTTGAACAACTTTTCAGGCATAAAAATGATACATGTGTATCTAATCAGACAATATATATATCTCTGAAGTATTGACTTCCATTTCAGCCAAAACAAACACCTAATATTAATTGATACACAGACGGATAATCAGCAGGAGAGAGAACCACACCAGATACAAAACGAGCACGCACCAATTGATTAATTCAGATTTTTTTTTTACTTCACCGGACAAGAAATTCATAGACAAAGAAACCGATGATATGATATCTTCTGATCGACCCGAAGAAGAAGGAGACACATGCACGGGAATCAGACTGAGGAAGAGGTCTCTCTTCTCTGCTGCATCCCCCATATATCCGCACTCGTGTGCGGCGATCACAGGTCAACATGGCTGCAGCAGCGGGGTCCGGCGGGGGCTGAGGAGCTGATACCCGCCGCCGTGGGGCCTGGCGAAGCTGCAGAGAGGGGTGCGAGAGCCCAGCTCGCCGTCCTGCTCGATCTCCCAGAGGAGGTCCCGGAAGAGATCGACGGCGCAGGGGAGCTCCAGGGGGCCGCGGTTGGCGTAGCCGTACTCCGTCTCCGCCGCCTCCAGCAGCGTCCGGAAGATGGGGTGGTTGAGGTGCTCCGTCCTTATCAGGAACCTCTCCTTCCCCGCCCCCACGCGCACGCAGACGCACCCCTCCGGCGCCACCCACGCGCCGCCGCTCCCTTTCGGCCAGGACTTCGTCTTCTGCAGAGGGGCGACGCCGCCGCCGCCCATAGCGCGGCACCGCTCCCACGTCTTGACCATGAGATTTTTCTTCTCCTTCTCCACGGAAGAAGCCGTCCTCCCCATGAACAGCCGGAGAAGGAGGACGAGGCCCGCGAAATGGAAAGAGGAGAAAAAAGAAGAAGAAGAACCCTAGCTAACTAGAACAGAACAGCGCCGCACCCAGATGTCTCCCTCCATCAACGCCCGCTCCGAGCGAGAGATCGAGATAATCAGATCGAGAAGCACGGATGCTCTCTGTTCTCTTATCCTTGATCGTAGACCTGATGGAACGTCGCCTTCGTCCTCCGCAAGGTAGAGTTGCTCATACCTACGCCACCAGACGATCGAGCGCCGCCGCGGGCAGCATCCGGACGCGGTGCAAGCACGATCAGATCGAGAGGAGAAAGCACAGAGCGATTTGGGACGTTCCGGACGAAAAGTCAACGAGATCTCGCGCCTCGGTCGGAGGCGGAGCCGGTTTTCCGCTCTGCTCGCTACGGCAGCGTTAGAACAGATGCCCCGCAATTCCCCCCAATATATATGGCCGCGGTCGTCGCGCGGGCACCCTTCTTTGTAATCTTATATGCAAATTTATCCCGCCAAGAATTTTAATTGTGGCAACGTCCGTATACACAAGTATCGTACCTACGGATGTAAATGGCTGAGTTCGATTTGGTTCACCTTAGTCACTTTTTTTTTAAATTGAAACTCAGTTCGATTCAGTTCAGTTCATTAATTTAATATATATATTTATTTAAATAAATAAAAATAAGAATAAATTAAAATATGTATTATAATAATTATTTAAGATTAATATGAAGATTAATATTTTATTCATAATATATAATTATATTTGTATACTACTTAACTTAAATTTATAATAATATATATTTAAATATAATATAATAGGTAAATAAAGTAAATCAAACATTATCAAATCGACTCAACCGGTTTACCGGTTCGATTCGATTTGGAAAGATGACGAATCGAACCAAACCGTTAAGAAATTATCGGTTCGATTCTATTCAAAAAATCGAATAGATAACTCATCAAATTGAACCGATCGATTTGGTTCAATTCGTTTCGATTTACTGATTTTTCAATTTTACATGAACACCGTCGTCGTACCCACATTTTCTACGTCACCGTATGCGCGTTTGTTAACTTGTTAACCCTTTTCGGCCTCAATTCTGCGTGCGCCTCCGCACATGGATTGTGACGGTAGAACTGTCCGTAATTAAAATATTGGACATTTTTGCATGTAACTCCTCGCATACACGTGCTTTTGCATTATTACCCTGGCAAAGGATATTTGTGTATGATTGATGTCAACGCATGAATATAATTAAAAATGTAATAATTATATCAACCAACAAATATCCGGGCCCGCAATTGACTTTGACGTGCGTGTCGGCTAGCGAAGGGCTACTTTTGTTAGGTGTTCAAAAGGGTCAGATAAGGTGATATTGCAAAGATATATTAAATTGATTGATTGATCTAAAAATGGTGTTAATTAATAATTAATTTGTCTGAGAGATCACCTCTTCTTGCTTTACTTCCAAAATAACATACTTAATTTTTAAAAAAATTTAATTAAATTTTAAAAATAATTAATTAACATTATTAATAATTTACTGATTTAATCTCTTAACATATTTATTAACTGAAATGCTACCGATATTGTTATCTATTTTCTATTTATACTAAGGGTTTCAAAATTCTGATTTTAGTTTACTTTGTCATTACCCATAAATTAAACATCGTACAACGCACCAAAAAATTCAACGTTACTACAATAAAATAAAATATGAATCGCCCGGATTTTACAATCCAAACAAGCATGTCATTAAAACCAATATCGATGTCTAACTATTTCACAAGACTGTAATACTCAAGGTTAAACAGCTAGTTGACATCACGATTAATGATCTAAACGCTGGCACCTAATCTGTGTTGGTCACTTTAATTAATTAACAGTTGGATCAAAGTAGATTGCATCCGTACGTGTTAGGATCCCTTGACACCTCTTGAGAGCCTGCTTGAATATATATATATATATATATATATATATATATATATATAGTTAGGTATCATCTTACAAACCCCAAAATTATAGTGTTAAGGTAGAAAGGCCTAAGATATATAAGCACAATATTAAATCTCAAATCTCAAATAATCAATATGAGATTATTCTCACAATTCTAATACTCTTCTTCACTGTCAAAGTGGGCAAAATAAAAGACAAGATAATCAAGTATTAAAGATCGATAAGTGTCCGTTCTGATACGGCTATCTTACAAACTCTAAAATCATGGTGTTGAGATAGAAGGGAACAGGATATATAAGCACAATATCAAATTTCAAATAGTCAATATGAGACTATCTCCACAATTCTAACATATTAACTACGTATGTTATTAAATACTTTTGGTATTTAATTAGATGCTCTGAAATCTAATGCCTTTGTTGTGTCTAATAGAAACATCAAATGTTATATACTGTGTCATCAGATTCAGTTCCTTATGTATAGTTAGTTTGGTAACAATAGTAAATACCTTTTATCACTATAAATTTTAAATTTTACAGAAAAAGCAATTTATTAATTGTAATGCAAGCATTTATTTGTTTCAGTTTTGTGGGTGATAATCTATCTCCTAGAAATATTAAGATCATAATTGATTTAGTATCGTTTTTAATACTCTAGCCGAATAAGATGTTAATTAACAAGGCGCTTAACTTGGTCTAGTGGGTCTCTCCCCTGCTCAAACCGTGGGCAGACTTCTAATATATATTTAATTAATGCACATAAAACAATTGATGATCTCACCATTTTTAAACAACAGCATTATTTGGAAGAAGGATCACTTAGAAAATAGATTGCGGGGCTAACTAGTTAACCTGGCTAGCAACAACAAGCTGATGCATGTTTTATCCATACATGTACGATATATATATATATATAAAGGGTTGATGAATGGGTTCCAGTGAACTAAGTTTGGATGCATTTATGTCGCTCTAGGAGGTCTTAGAACTAATCACCCTTGCAATCATATGATCATCTTTGACTGGAGTAAGTAGGTTAGTCCTTGGTGCTGCGGATAAAAGCATCCTATATATATTGACTTTCATTTAACACAGTATAATAATTTGATTTGCAATTTATAAAGCCAAAGAGAAACAGTTTAATTTTGGACATCATTTGATAAATTTCAGAAAGAGAAATTTAGGCCCTGTTTGGTAACACTATTTGACACCTCTATCACTATCAATTTTAAAATTGATATTCCTAATAATCACTAAGAAGTGTTTGGTTAGTAATATCAATTTTGAAATTGATAGTGAAAACAAAACACATTATGTAATACAAATGTCAACTTGTATCGATTTTGATATTGATACTCCAACCTCTAAAATTATCAATATCAATATTGATGTAGTATCAAATTTAAAACTCTAACCAAACGGGCCATTAAGGTTCCTGATACTACACTTCCCTGGTTATATAGCTCCAGGTGTTTTAAGTACTTAATGCCCTGATTGGTTAGAGTTTCATTTTTGGTACTATATCAATATTGATATTAATATTTTCAAATGTTGGAGTATCAATATCAAAAGTAATACAAGTGGACACTTGTATTACACAATATACTTTGTTTGAACTACAAGTTTTAAAATTGATACAATTAACCAAACACCTCTTAATAGTTCCTATCAATATCAATTTTAAAATTGATAGTGATAGAGGTACCTAATAGTGTTATCAAACAGGGTGTTAACCCTGAGCTAACAGGGACCGGATATATATATATTAGACTTGTTTCTAATTGTTAGTACTAGAGTGGGTCTTTAATTTTACCTCTTTTATTACTATACATGATCACTCGTTATTTTTTTTTCTTTTCTCTTCGTAAAGTTGTATGAAGAAAGTTGTTTACACGGCTTGTTTCCTCCTTTTCTGCACTAGAATATTCTTTGTGTTTTCTTCTTCTTTTTTGAAGGAAAGAATATTAATTGTCACCACCTTTACAGTATTTATCAAGGTAGGCACTATTTTACAAAATGGACGTTTTTGCACATTGGTTTATGTAATTATGTGTAATTTCTAACATATCCTAGTAGTATTTGAATTATTTTTATTTCTTGACTCTTTTTCCCGTTTGCATGATAGGCCATGGTTAGTACAATTGATGTCACCTCTAATGTCTGATTCAGTAGGTGATTTTGACTTTTTGATACAACATCTTAATGTGTCATAAATTAAAGAAATATTTAAATTTATACTCTAATGGGACGTTTGGTTAAGCGATAAATTGGGTTTTTGTTGCAATTTTATGATTTTGTAATAGAACTTGCTAAAAGAGGTATTTGGCAACCAATGAAATTTATGTTTGCAAAGAGATTTTCTTCCTAAACAAAAATGATGTGAGACCCATTTTTTATCTAGTGATCTCTCACCTCTTTTGGTCATACACAACTCCCACTCTTTTTTATTATCACATCTCTCCAAAAATCACAATTCTATGTCATTGGTTAACTTTCATTTATTTTAATATAACTTTTTGTCATGAAAGTGTACAAAATTTTATTGAGCAACCAAACATCCCATAAGCTACTTAATGTGCTTATGGTAGTACTTTGTTGCTTTGAACCATAACTATGGGCAATAACTATCAATAGTTTAAATAATTGGGTTTATCTTGATATTTTATGTGATCCACTTATTATTGGACTTGACTTAAGCACATTATTAAATCTAAAAGATGTATCATAGTATATTGGGTCTTATCTCTTATTTGGCTAGGATCCGACTATAGGTATGATCTCAATTCTTGTCAAATTTGGACTAATCATTCATCTTTATATAAGCACAGATAGGGCTGTGACTCTCCTTACACTTACATCATACAGACTCAAAAGAGAGAGAAAATTAGAGGATTGTTTGGAGAAGATGGACATTCCCTATCTAGTGGATCTTTCTTATTCTTCATCTTTCACAACATTATGGAGTTCAGATCATCATTAGGTATTTCTAAATCTCTAACATGTAATATCAGAGCTTGTGTTGTTCAATCTCATGGGTGTATGATACATGAAAATTGACATCTTATGATTCTTTTGATTTCTATTCTATTCTAGTAATCAAGATTAAAGTAATTTTTTGATTGTTGTTTCTACCTAGCTTCTGCATCTCTTGTAGGTTTCTACTTGGAACATCATCAGTCTGCCTGTGCGCATGTTGATTGATTGGCATTGATTGTCTATTTCCTCCTGATCTTCATTATTTTACGTCTGCATGAAACAAGGATAATGATCTTCTACTCAGTTGGTAGATTATCAAAGTTTCATGCATGTTTGATGTAACGTTTTGAAAAAAAACAAAAACAAAAACAAAATTTCTTCCGCGGACTCCCCCCTCCCACCCGAACTCTCTCTCCCCCGCGCCCCGCGCTCGCCGGACTCCCCCTCTCCGCTTGGACTCTCCTCTCCCTCCCCGGTTACGGAACCCCCCCTCCTGGTGTATATTCCACGCGAGAACCCCCCCCCCCCCCCCCCCCGTCGAGCTCCCTCTCCCTCTCTTCCTGTCATCGACGCCGCGCTCACCCGCGGCTGGGTCGCCGCCACCTGGGCCACGCGAACCGCCGCCGCCACCCGCGGGTTCGTCCCGCGAAGCCCCGCCCGCCGATCGCCGCCCCCTCCTTCTTCTATCCCCTGGTCGCCTAGCCGTTCTCCCACACACCCCCCCCGGTCGCTCGTCAGCCACGCTGGCCAGGCCGGCCGCTTGAGCAGCACCCCCCCTGCTACCTCCCTCCGCACAAGTGGCAGCTGCCACCGTCCGCCATTGCCGCCCCCGGCCTTCCCAACTTGCCTGGAGCCTCCGCCCAGCGTTTCCCTCGCTGCTGCCTCCATTCGCCGCCGTAGCTCCCCCGGTCGTCGCCGCCCCGTCGTCGACGAGCTCCGCCGGCCATCCCGACAGCGATCGCCGCGCGCATGTGCGTGAACGCGCCCGCCGGCCGCCCGGCTTGATCCCCTGCCCGACGTTGAGCCGCCCGGTCCAGCTCCCGGTTCAGCCAGTCGAAGCACCCGGTTCGGCGCCGGTCCATTCATTTCGGATTTGTTGATTTTATTAATTGTAGAAATCAGAAAAAATGCCAGAAAAATTAGCTAAAAATTCAAAAAATTATAGAAAATTCACAGGAGCTTCCAGGTAGGTTTCTAAAGCTCTCATATTTATTTTATCCCATTTTTATTAGAAAATATGCATGAGTTAACCTATGGACCTTAATTTGACTAGTTTAGACTTTGGATTTAAGACTAGTGATTTTTCTCAAAAATTCTTGAAACTAGAACTTGGAAATTGATATTTTTAATATTATGAAACATGTTTAGTATGATTATGTATGGGTAGAAATATTTTTTAGAATATTTGATCATATGTTATTTATGTATATGATTATGTGCTAGAATGGATCTAGAATTGAAATATAAGCATGTGTAGATTTGGAAAAATCATGGGCATCAAATTATACCTTTTAGAACCTGTTTAGGTCAGATTGTGGTTGATTACCTCAAAACTTAATTTGTTTAGTTTATGCCAAGCTTGAGTTAGGGTAATTGTCTTGTATATGCAATTAAAGTATGTCTTGTTCAGTTTGTCATTTCATGTATGTAAATCATGTAAATTTTGGTTAGTTTGGTTTCAAATTATGTATTATGTCATGCATGGTGTGGTTATGTTCATGTAGTCAAGTTTGGTACAGGTTTGATTTAGAATATGTCAACCAAGTCGGTTAGTATAAATCTTGTCTAGTTTATGGTAAAATATGTTTAATTTTGTTTCAGATCATGGGCTATGCTATGCATAGTTAGTCATGTCAATTTGATCATGATTAGTATGAGTTGTCATTAAGAACAAGTTCAATTAAGTCGGGTTATCATATGTCTTGTCTAGTTTGTTATGTCTTGCATGAAAGGCTATGAAATTAGATGTTTATGTCATGTATGCATGGTATGGTCAAGTATGTCTTGATTTGATTATATGTTATGAACTCCTGATATGACGTGCTATGAAGGCTTCACTAGCCTATTCTAGTCAATTGCCCGTGAGCAGCGAGTAACTTAGTTGAATCCGGCCCTCCCATAGATCCCGGATTACCGCGTTTTTCCCTTAGTGTCACCACTGCCTAGGTGCACTTTGGGCTAGCTTAGTATATGTTACTTCTATATATGTTAGAGCTGGTGAATGCATTTGTGCATGTGAAGCAAGACGACCAATTCCTTGCTCTTTGGCTATGTGATTGGAAAGAATACAAAATTAGGTTACTTGTGTGTCATGTATAGATGTTAAGTTGTGTCATGTTAGAAAATTTAGATTTGTCTCATTTTGTTTTGGTCTTGTTAAGTTAAGTCTTGAGGTCATTTATATGATAATTGTCTAGCTTGTATGGTCTTGTGTGTTTTAGTCTAGAAGTGCATAGCATTGGCATAATTGTTTCCTTAAAGTTAATTCATGGTTTGGTTATAGGTTGTGAGCTTAATATAGAAGACATTCTATATATTTGTATTTACATCTCAATTTAAATATGTTATCTATCATTGCATGTTTATATGTTAGTATCCGATTGGCGGGATACGGGTGTAAGTCCTACGGAGTCCCCGGACTCACCCCGTTGTGGGATAAATTTTTTAATAGGTTTTGAAGATTTAGGAGCTTGAAGATGAAGTCCAGGCGGAACCAAAGGAATCAGAGTTATTTGCACTTGGAGATTCTTGGTATTCTCTACTTAGGTAGATGGTCTTGGTTGTTTTTGAACAAGAGTGTGGTTAGACTTAGAAGTATGGTTCTATTCTCTTGTATGATTGAATCTTATGAACATAATTGTTTAAGTTTGGGTTATGGAATTCAAGTATTGGGTTTCATCCCACTGTCACAACGTTGTGTATTTTCGCTGCGTATTTGTGGTTATGTTATTTAAATTTCGGGTCGTGACATTTGAAGCGGATCTGACAACGTTGTGGGGAGTCATCAAGAGGCGATTTGGTGGTTTTGCTGCACTTGTTCAATGGTGTTGTACGACCTCACCTAATAGGAATCTAGTGGTAGGAGACAACACCTTCCATAGCATGTGGCTAATCCACGATGATCAACCAACACTTTTGAAGTACATTGCCGACAAAAACCAAGGCAGGGTGCAGTGTGTTCAGAAGAAGGATTATAAGGACCAAAGGTGATGTGGAGAACTTTAACAGTTATACCTATATTTGTGTTTCCTATATTTTTATGTCATCACAATATTACTTGTCTTACAATGTAATTGTAAAATGGTTTATGTATATATATATACATATATATATATTAGTTTACTGAGTAATATGAGTAAAGGTTTTTCACCCCTTTTCTACTGATTTCCCCCCTTTTCTCTCTATCACACTTTGCTCCATCTCCCTAGCTATGATTCCTTTTTCATGCTTCACATTTTTGTCAAGCCTAGCATTCTCACATGGTATTAGAGCTTGAACAAATGGAGGAGTCTTCGATTTTGGTATCTTTGCCTTTAGCTCCTTTAACTTCTGGTTACCATTTGTGATGACATCAATATTCTCATTACCTAGCATCTTGCATTGCATCACTTTGAAGATCAATGGTAAAAACTATCATTTTAAACATATACAAGTTAATTGGTTTGATGGATGGTAGTGTGCCTTGTCCTCCCTTATGTGTTGTTAATCCCTTGGATTTAATGAATTAGATCCCTAATATCGATGTAGATATGTGGAGAGAATGTGACAATCTTGTCAAGACTATCACAATGTCATCTATTTCTAAATAGATTCTGCCTCTTGTTTTAGACCATTCAACTTCCACTAGAATTGTGAATTCCATTTCTACTACCTATGCTTCTGCCCCCAAGTCTAGAATTCTTCAATTATGTCACAATTACAATAGGTAAAGAAGGGATCTATGAAGATTTCTAAATATCTTAAGAGGGTGAAATATTTGGCTAATGCTCTTGTGATTGTTTCTGAACCAATTAATTATGATGACATTTTGTTATGTATTTTATTTGGCTTAGGGCCAAATTTTTGAGTCATTTGTCACCTCTCTTACCACTTGATTAGATACCTCTATGTTGACATTAGATGATATCCAAGGGATGTTCATAAATCATGAGATTTTCTTACGTCAACATCATCAATCCATTGCAAAGATCAATGCTAGTTTGCCTAAGATAGATTTAGATAGTTCTCAACTGAAATGAAACAATAATTATAGAGAAAAAGGATGTGGTAATTGATAAAAAATAATGGTAGATAAAATTCAGACTAAGGAGATTTTGTTAACTATAATGATATGTCACAGTATCAAAATTCTCAACAATTTGTTGACCTAAATGTAAACAATAATTCTCAGTAGTTTATGACAAATTAGAATAATAACTAGCATAATCTCAATGTCTATCAACTATGTGATAAACATGGACATCATGCTCTTCAATGTTGAAAGAGATTTGATTTCAGTTTTAGAAGAACTGAGAATCATTTTACTGTTCAGTGTAGTATGCTCAATAATTTCTAATCTCATTTTGCCAATGTTGCCTCTATTAATTTTGTGACCAGTGTTACTAATCCTTCTTGTACCTAGATTCTGGTGCCACCAAATTTTGGTATTTTTGCACAATCCAATTCGATATATTGGACATGACAAAGTTCAGATAGGCAATGAAGATAGCTTAAATGTAGCCCACATTGGGCATCAAGTCTTGTATCTTTCAATCTTAATAACACTTTACATGTTCTTACTTTAACTAAGAATTTACTATATGCATCTCAGTTTACAAAGGACAATGATACTTACTTTAAGCTTTATCATCATTATTGTTTTACTAAGGATATCAAAAGTAAGACAATTTTGACTCACGGTCACAATGTTAGAGGTCTTTATGGCCTTCTTTCTCAAGTACCTAGAGCTCCCCTATGTCTTTTAGCTAAGACTGTCAAGACCTGGTATCAGAGACTCAAACATGCTACCTTAAAAACAATAGTTAAGGTTTTTACCAATCTTAGAGAACTTTTTAGCTTAAATAAATTTGCCTTTTCCTCACACTATGTTGTGGCCAAGAGCCACAAGTTACATTTTGCATCTTTTAGTTTTGTTTCAAAGGAACCTCTAGAAATTATAGCTTATGGTGTGTGGGGACCTTCACCTCATGTAAGCCATAATGACCATAGATATCATGTGAACTGTATTGATCACTATAGTTATTTTTATTGGCTTTATCTTCTTACTTACAAGAGGGATGTGTTTGATGTTTTTCTTCATTTCAAGTGCCACATGGAAAATCTTTTTTCTTAGAAGATAAAATTCTTTCAAAGTGATTGGGGAGAAGAATATAGAAAGTTGTCTCATTTCTTCTTTAATAGTGAAATAATTCATTAGATTACTTGTCCTCATACTCATTATCAAAATGAAATTTGTGAGAAAAAGCATAGACATAATTGAAACTTGTCTAGAACTTCTTAGCAATGTTGATTTACCTTTTCAGTTTCGGGATGAGGTTGTTTTATGTGTTGTCCATCTTATTAATTGTCTATCTACTCCAATTCTTAAAGATATGCCCCCATAAAAAAAGTTGTTTGATGAAGCTCCAAAGTATGATTGTTTAAGAGTATTTGGCTATGTATGCTACCCACACTTGAGTCCTTACAACCAACACAAATTTGCTTTATGGTCTGAATGATGTGTTTATCTAGAATATAGTCTTGATCACAAAGGGTATAGATGTTTGCAACATAATATTGGGAAGGTCTTTATAACAAGCAATGTAATCTTTGATGAGAACACATTTTCATAAAAAAATTTGTAACTAGTGACAATTAATCATACTAGCTATCAAGAAGGATCATTAGAATGTTATCAAGAAGGTCATGTAATATGACAGTGGTACAGTAAATATTATGCTCACATACAAAAGGTTAGATCATTTAGAGGTCATTGTATATGTCGATGCAAATTGTGGTGCTTGTTTGAATTTGGAAAGTCCATTTCGAGTTATCTTTTTCTTTTAGCAGGAGGGCCATATGCTTGTGCAATGAAAAGCAAAGCATTATAGTTACTTTCACCATGGCGGCAAAGTTCCTTATATGTTATAAAGCTAGTGAATAGGTTATTCAGTTGTGAAATTTGGTCGATTTTCTACCTTTTGTAGACTTTGTTTTGAGATCATCTACAATGACAATTCAGTTATAGTTTTCTTCTCTAAGAACAACAAGGCATTTAAAAGTGGTAGAGTCTTAGACATAAAGTATTTTGCTCTAAGAGATTGATTGAGAATCAAGAAGTGTCTATTGAACATATGGTGGTGGACCCACTTATTAATAAACTATTGACTAGTATTTTTTGTAGTCATGTGATTCGGATGAGTTTTGTTAACTCTCTCATTATGTTGTAATTTGGTTATACTTGATTCTTCAATATTTTTATATTCTACTTGTTCCCTTTGTATATATTTTAGTGATGGATTTCAGGTATGCAGAATGTAACTTAAAGTGATGACCAACGAATAAATGTTAAGTCTCTGTTTATTCGAACAACCATATATAGTATTCGATTATGAAAAAATTGGTGTCATGTGGTACATAAAATGTGATGTGTGAATAAATGCATTTATCAGTATGTCCCTTGTCATTTGACCTACTATTGGATAATTCAGGTTCTATCGACTAGAGACAGTGTTGATTTTCTATTCTATCGTGTGCACGCATACTGGTTTTTCCTTTAGGTCAGAACTCGTGACATCAAATCTTCTAAAGTCATTTTAAAAATTATATATATTTATGTTATATGTATAGTTCATAGAGAAGATTTGATGCATAAGAAATAAGATGGACCAAGTGAGAGAAAATTGAATTTATCTCGATATTTTAAGTGATCCACTTATTATTAGATTTGACTTAAGTACACTATTAAGTTTAAAAGATGAATCATAGCTCAACTTTGAGCATGATCGTAATCTTAGTCAAACTCGGATTGATCCATCCTCTATATAAGCACAGACATAGTTGTGACTCCCCATATAATTACACTATTCGATTTCAATAAAGATAAGAAACTAGATAGATATCAAGGAGAGACGATCGTTCTCTATCCGGTGGATGTTTCTTATTTTTTGTCTTTCGCAGTGGGTTGAAGTTCAGATCATCGTCACTTATTTTTGAATATCCAACATAAACAAGCTTAAATATTAGATCACCTTTCAGAAAAATGGCCAAATAAGGGTGTCTTTGGTTGGAATCATGAAGAAGATTTTACTCACTAAATATCTAATAGCACAACCACAACCAAATGTAATTTGGAGTTCAAGTTTTTAAGCGAGAGAGAGATGGCCTCATTTTTTGTCTTCTATCTTCTAAAATCTATCAAGAGATAGGTTATAGATTACGTAGTACAGATCCACTTTTTTAAAAAAAAAAGATGAGAAAGAAAAAAGATGATTCCGTAATCTTTTCCACTCAGTCACAAAATCTCAATCAAATTAGATTCTAAGATTTCTGCTATCAAATGCCACCATAGTCTCGTATTAAAGCTGTTAGCAAAATAATATATTCTTTGAAGAATATCATATCTTCTTCTAAATGTGTGTGTTTGATTGAGATTATTAAGAAGATTAATTCTAATCATAAAAATATCTAGCATCACATAATATCATCCTAACTCACCTCATCCATTTGTGACTTTTAGATTGTAATGTTTGGATTTATATTTTAGAGAGGAGGGGGGGAGTCATGCGGTATGCTCTCCCCAACGTTTAGAGGTAACCAAGAGATGAGTTATATGTATAGTACTATCAATTGTCATAAGATCCATTTTTTTAAAAAAAAGAAGTAAAGAGAGATAAAAATTATGCTACAAATTTTTCTTCAAATATTCTCAACGAAATGTAAAAAGAAATGAATTAATTTGGCTCTAATCAACAGCCCTTAATATAAATAATTCAGTTGATTATGGACGTAGGTTAGCCACTCCAGCACACAGGAATTATCACTACCTAGCTAGTTGGGCAATTCCTGAATTCTTTACTATCCAGTGCCGGAAACTCCTCTATTTGACACGGTATTTTAACGGATCTAGCTAGGCATAATATGGATCTCCTCTGGATTCATTTTCCCATTCACCTGGATAAGATCTGTTTATGGGATATCTGTTGGATCCGATTCTTGATGTAAAAATTTTCCAATTGTTAAAGGAAGGTAGACATGAAAAATATTTGCTACACTCTAGTTAAGATCTTCTCCAAATAAATTTATATATTATGTAACCAGTGTATATAATTATATATTTAAAAATTATTTATTTTAAAATACGTTTAAATTTTTTCTAATATACATCAATATGCTTATCTAACATTTATAGATATTTAATAATATTTTTATTTTAAATTTTATTTATGCATAGTAATACATTGATACTATTGTAAATAAATAAAATCTAATTAAAATTTTTGAACTAGATAATATCCGTATCACTCTTAACATAAAAAAATATATGAATTATAGTATTTGATATCAATTCCTGACTCAAATCAAATTTGAACAAGAGTTTGGCCACCTACAAAGTTACAATATAGTTCCCTAACTACAAGAAAAGCTGTTTCTAAGAATGAAAACACCCAAAAATATTTTGACATCAACCGTAAATCTGTCGCAAATAAATTCATCACTAATAATCTTTCATGACAATTAGGTTAAAGTGGCCGCCAAGATAATGGTGACACAATTCAAATACATTACTAGCAATACCACCCATAACCCGTTACAGCATTTACTTAGGGGTCGGCAATAATTATATAGTGATAGGTAGAAATCATGGTCTATAATGTTTAATTTAAAAAATAGGCATCCATGCATATATACATTAGGTTGTTTTATCACTTATAATTTAAAAAAGATAATTAAAAATTAAGAAAATCTATGTACACTTTTATTCACGCACCATTTAGTCTGCATCATTTAGTTGAAGAAGAAGAACCACATATCAAATACATAATATTCACATTCATTCAAACCACATCACAAAAAATATTAAACATGCACAGATCACACACCTCAATGTCAACGGTACAAATGGTAGACATGTCAATTTGACTCAATTGTGAAAATGAGAACTCTTATTTTCAAAGGACAATGACAACAGCTCAAGTCGTCATTAGTAAAACATATTGACGACGGCGGCTAAATAAATATATAGCCGTCGTCAATAGGCTAAACATTTACCTGCAGCATAGATTTCATTTTCTCTGATTTTGCGATGACTTACTGGGTCACTAGAGATGGCTTATAATAAGCCATTGTCAATGCTTGTGCTCCTCTTTAGCCGTCACAAATATTTTTACTATGTGCGATCTTTTCTTACTATCCCTAATTTGTGCCAAATATCCATCGGTGAAGCAAAATTGTGGATACCAAAATTTAGGGACTCAGTTTTCTTTCTTTCTTTCTTTCTTTCTTTCTTTCTTTCTTTTTTAAAATGATGTCACGGTGGTCAAAGTCGCTCGCGCCGCCAACACTCCCGAGATCGAACCTAGGAAGGGGTCTTTTATATGGAGGTTGATGGCCATTCAACCACAGACGGGGTACCGATCGAGGACTCGGCTTTCATTCACTGATCCGAAAAACGGTACCAGATAACAGACATTTTTTTTTACTAATTTAATGAAACCACCTTCAAATATCCCAAACTCCTGATTTCCACATTAGCATGTAATTAATACCAAATAACACTGCTTAATTGGTCTCCATAATTGATATGAAGCGCATGTGTTCCGAGGGCAGGAACCGACTTGTGCGTAAATTAATCTTCTTCATCCTCATCTTCTTCCCATCGATTATTATATATAATGTTGTATTGTGATGAGCGGTGTGGGCTTTTGAATACTACGTGCGTGCAATCTAAACGAGGACGTACGTCTTCCACGTCGGGTGGGTAACAAGTAGCCTATTTTATGGCAGTTGAGAAGGCCGGTCCCTCCTTTGATTAGGATTTTTATTATTTCACATATCTTAACTAATTATATATATATATTGGATTCAGTAATATAGTATATGTTTCTCCAGAAGAATTATCCGTTTGCAGTCATGTCTCTTCGGGCTACGTACGGCTGCAGATGGGTTAGATTCAACAATAGAATCGCATTCTGCGGGAGTAGTTAAGCAATTTCGATTCTCATTCCTATTAAATATGAATCATGTGATTCTGTTCCGGCTCACATTTTGATTCAGTTATTGGAATTGAATCTATAATTTGATAATCTCTAAAATCTATAATATATATATATATATCAATGTTCATTAAAAAGAAGAAAATAAATCCCAGTTTACTATTTATTTTTTGGTATGATTTATTTTAAATTTTATTTTTACTTTTTATATATACATTATGTTTTATCGAATTTGGATTAACAGATACATTCGATTTCGATTCTGTTAATTTATAGGGTATAAAAATATATTTTGAATTCACATATTCATATGAGAATCAAATCAAAATGTCAAAATATTAGACTATGTTTGCATCCTACTTCTAACTAAACTTCCTCCGTACAGAGAGGGAAACCCCCCCTCCAAATCATGGATTCAGCCGGGGCTGGGTTCGAGTCCCGGCTCCATCTGTCCGGGCCACCTCGCGGGGGCGGGGTGGATCTAGTGGGGGTCGAGCGACTGCTCGATCCCTCGCCACCCGTTGTGCAGCGCGGTCCGGCGCCGTGCGCCGCCTCGTTAGTCAAAAAAAAAAGATGAAGGCGTCATCACGATGGTTCTCTCATCAGCGACCTCACCAACCCCTCGCCGGTCTCAACGGTCCTACCCTATCCAAAGATCTCCTTCTCACACCCTCTCCCTCCAGCTTATCACACTACCTCAAATTAGTAAAAAAAAAAGATCTTCTTCAAGGAAGATTGTCAAACGTTCCGTCTGAATATGATTTTAAGTATTTTGTCTCTTTTTGTCGCACTCAATGTGTGGAGTCATTTATCTATGCTAGGTCTTTTTATTTTTTTTTCTTTTGCTATTGTATGATATCGCAAGGTCTAGTTCTATCCTGGTGTTTTTCGAAGCTATTTTTGCCGAGTTCTGTCTTGGTGTTTTTTCGTATTATTTACGTAGGCACCAACTTTATTTCAAGACTATTTGTTTTAACGATAGTTACACTTTTTTGGTGTAATTATCTGATTAGTTGTCAAACTTTGTCGATAGAATTTTTAATTTTGTTATTCGAGCATTCGAGCATTCTTGTGTGTGTTGGTCGACTATATTTATATCTTTTAAAAAATTCGACTGGCAACGAACCTCTTATTATCTTCGGCTATGTTTGTGTGTGTGTTTTTTATTTTAAGTTTTTTGATGTACTGTCGAATTGTATTCCTTCTGTGTGTTATGAATACATATCTGGTTCCTGTAAAAAAAAAAATTAATATAATCATGCGTGGTGAATGCACGGGTGCATACGACAGTTCTCAAAATTCGAAGGGTGTTAAGATAAAGATGTACTGGAAGCTGAGGTTTGCAGCTCCCTATTATTGAAGGCTTTGGATGGATATCATCTCGACACGCGTACAAACGAGAGACGACTTGCATTTTTTTTAAAATTTTCTGATGTCATCCCCGACACCCTTTTTTAATACCAAGTGTTTGTTTTCTTATTCTATATTTTAGTTATGCCCCCCCCCCCCGTATGACGTCAGAGTGGCTTCGACATCCTTCCCGTCCACATATATCGCAAGAATATAAATGGTCAGAGAAATATAAGAGTTTCGGTCTTACATGATCTGACATAATAATAAATAATTCAACCTTGGATTACCTATTGCTAGAGGTGCAAACGAACCAATACACTCAACAAATAACTCTAAACTTGACTCGATAAAAGCTCGACTCAGCTCGTTTATTATGTTAAATGAACAAATTTGAACAAAAAATAAAATTCGACTCATTAAACGAGCCGAGCTTGAACAGACTCCTGCTCGGCTCGATAAGCTCGCGAGCAACTCGATTAAATATTATATTATATGTTTATTTTTAAAAATTAAATTTTAAGTATTAATATTTATATATTGTCACTTAAATATATTAAATTATTCAAAAATTGAGTTTAAACTTAGATTGAGTTTCATAAATGAGTTAAATCTAAAGTTTCACAAATGATTTTTCGTTGATTTTGGATTTATAAAGGAGTTTGTATATAACTTAAGTTTGAATATGAATTGAATTTTAGTCTAACTACTACTCGAGTTCGAGCTCGACTCGACTCGATTAATAAACGACCCAAACTTGAACAAGGGTTCCACATACTCGCTAAAACTTGAGCTCGAACTCGAACTCGTGTAAAATAAACGAGCCGAACTTGAACACCATACTACTCGGCTCGGTTCGGCTCGTTTGCACCCCTCTCCATTGCTGGGGTAAATTTTGAGCTTTAGCCCATTTAGCGGCACATGTGAACCCACGAAATGGGCCTGGATGGTATAATGGGCCGTCGGCACAACATGTTTGTTTGCGCCTATTTGGCTGGAGTGCTGTTAAATCGAATGTAATATGATCTTTGATATTTTGAACCGGTATAGCACATGTCATGATATTCATGTGAAAAGTAATATGAAACAAGCCCTTGCTGCTGCTTGGACACAGTCTCACTTGAAGTATACTATTGTTGGAAACTTTTTTAGAATTCCATTGACTACCCATGTTGGCTTAGGGGCATCACACCCTTGCAAGGTGCTTGGTTGCACAATAAAGTTTTATACACTTTCATGATAAAAAATTGTATTAAAATAAAGAGTGAGCTAATCATTGACATAAAATTATCATGTTTAAGAAGAAATGATAATAAAAAAGAGTGGATACCATGCATGACTAAACAAGGTGGGGGGGCACTTTTTTTTTCAAAAAGAAAAGCTCTTTAAAAATATAAATTTGTAATTGTTGCCAAACATCTTTTTTGACAAGTTTTTTAAAGAAACATAAAAATTTAACAAAAATCTAATTTATCATACAACCAAACACCCCATTAATTGTAGCAACAAACTGTGGAGTTTAAAGCCAGTTCAAAGTCCAAGTTAGCTCCCCTGACCAAAAACATAAGAGGTGTTTGGCTGTACACTAATTTTTTTTGTATTTATGATATACATACATACTAAGATAAAATATGACTACCTGTACTGATATCAAACATATATGTTACCATTATTTTTGAAATTGATATTGATATAAATTATCATGAGGTGTTTGACTATAATTAATATTAATGTTGAAATACGTAGATAAAACAAGAAAGGTAATTCAAACATCCAAATATGTCAATTTTGATATTGGTACTTATTTTTTTTTATATTCTAACTAAACATGGCCGAGCATAGCCACAAGAATAAAGTGGCTTGGAGAGATATGACAGTAAAAGAAAGAGAGACGAAAGGTGAGAATCACAAGAGATATAAAAAAAAGAATATTTCACCTCTTTTATCCAACGAGAAACTTTCTATATGATCACGATTGTCAAATACTTTTACCAAATTTTGCTACAAATATATATATAGAGATAAAATATATTTTATCATGCAACCAAAAATGTACCCTATAATAGTTGTAGCCAAAAAAGTACTCGAGTTTATCTCCCTCTACTTTTAAAATGTTTGGTTCTTACAATAATTGAAAATATTTAAAAAATAAAATGAGAGCGATTAGAAGAGATGAGTATTTCTTTCTTTCTTACCTAATTTTTTTACTTTTTTCATTATAAAAAGTGGCACAATTAAAAAGTGAACTTATAGATTGCAACTAACTGAGATGTTTCTATATGTATATATCTCTAAATAAGGGTGTAAATGGAATCCGATATTCTGATGTTTTGATTAGAATTCGATAAAAATTAACGGGTTTGAAACTTATTTTTGTATCCTATAAATTATCGGAATTAGAATCGGATATTTTGATAACTTAACAGAATCGGAATTGGAATCAATCGATTCTATTTTTGTTAATCTGATTTCGATAAAAAATAATTATATATAAATTAAATTAAATTAATTATAAAATATAATATATAAATTGATAAAAATAAAATTTTAAGAAGATTATATCAAATTTTAATAATTATATGTAAATTAATGACTCATTTTTGAATAAAAATTAACATTTAATATATATTTCGGATTTTATCAGGTTCCGATTTCGATAACGAAATCAAAATTAGATCGAAATCGTAACATAGTGATTCCGAAATTATCGAAATCAAAATATTTTAACCTTTATCAGAATCGGAATTAGATTCTAGTGAATCCGCTATCAAATCTGATCCGTTTACCGCCCTACCTCCAAACAAGCGATAGAGATATATAACTGGCATATCTTAGATATGTTTACTGTTTAGTGGTATAACCTATATTATAAATAGACATTTTTAATGTAATATATATGTAGAACATATGGTAGCTTTCAGATGTAAAAAGAACGCAAACTGATGGTCGACATGTTTGGCTGAGACACAATCTTGTTACAATAAAAACCGTACCAAAATAAAATATAGAACCCGGAAAGAATCAGTTTCGTGAGAAGAATCCTTTTATAAAGGTTGTGCATGACAAATAAGGTTATAGATCACATGATAAAGAAAAAGATAATGGGTTGATAAAACATGATAAAAAAAATTGCAAATATATTTTAACTATAATAATCGAATATATTTTCCTCGAAAAACTTCATTTAAATTATAATTTTGTAAGGAAAAAAACAATCAACCAAACACATCATATATAAGAAGTGAAGGGTGAATGTTCCTAGTGCTGTTGTGGGGAGGTGGGACAGTGGTTTTACACTGTTAAAGGTCCTCTTTGCGGGAGGATGTTGACAAGCATTAAACCAATATATTTTACATGAAAAAGGTTTTTTTACTTTCAGCCCTATTTTTTAAGTTATTTATGATCTTCCTTTTTTAGACATCAAATCTCACAAATATAATAAGTTTATGCCTTGATCTATCTCGTATTTTATTGTAATATAAAATGTTATCATAAAGGCTTATAAAAGTATTATGCTGCTAAGCACTCTATTACAGTGTTGGAAAAGAACGTCGGAACTATAAATACAAAAATTGTACGAAACTATGTTTCATTTGTTTAAGTTTATCAAGTTCTGACCTTTGATTCGGTCAAAAGTTGATGAGATCAAACTGTTTAATTATTCTAAATATACATCTTATATCTTAATAATCCTCTCGAGATTAAGTTACAAGATTAAACTTCTTTAGTTCTCGGACTTAATATATTTACGAGCGATAGAAAAAACATATATGATATAGCTCAAGTAAACATTACATTTTAATTAACATGTAATAAATTATATTCAAAGTTAAGGATTTAGATTTTTCAACAGAAACACACACTAGGTCCGTTTTGGACCAAGTACTCTCGTGATATGTTCATTTTCAAAAACATTTTACCATTAGATCCCTTGTTTCAAAATATCTATCACACTCGATCCGTTCAGATAAAAAATGTCTTCTTTACCCTCTTCATGGTAGCTAACGTGCTCAGGAGTGCAAACAAACTAATACACTCGGCGAGTAGCTCGAAACTCGGCTTGACAAAAACTCGACTCGGCTCATTTATTATGTTAAATAAACAAGTTTGAACAAAAAATAAAGCTCGACTCACTAAACGAGTCGAGTTTGAAAAGACTCGTACTTAGCTCAATAAACTCGTGAGTAACTCGATTAAATATTTTATTAAATTATGAGTATTAATATTTATATATTGTCACTTAAATATATTAAATAATTCAAATTTTGAATTAAAACTCGGATCGAGTTTCATAAATGAGCTAAATCTAGAGTTTCAAAAATAACTTTTCATTGATTTTAAATTTTATAAATGAGTTTGTACATGACTTATATTTGCATGTGAATTGAATTTTAGTTCGACTATTATTTAAGTTTGAATTCGACTCGATTAATAAACGAACTAAACTTGAACAAGAATTTAACATACTTGTTAAAACTCGAGTTCGAACTCGAATTCATGTAAAATAAACGAGTCGAGTTTGAACACTATACTACTTGACTCAGCTCGACTCATTTGCGCCCCCCCCTAACGTGCTGCCTTCTCTCTATGCTCAGCCATGTTGCCCTTCTTTCTCTCTCTTCTGCTAAGTGTTGCCCTTCTCTCTATGCTTCGCCTCCCAGACACGCAGCTTTGTCTGGATGCCCGGCCAGGACAGCACGCGTCGATGCCGTTCCGACACCTGCTCACACCCGGACAGGAAGGGAAGTCATCGCTTCTTTTCGACGTCTGGACGATAAGGGCATAGACGGGATTCGGAGAAAGAGGGAGATGAAATTGGATCGGATGATAATTCTATCTAGTGTCAATGAATGAAAGGGAATGAAAATTTGGTCAGCGAAATTTTTTGATGATTATTTTTTTAAATGAACCTAGAGTTAATGGGATGTTTGGTTGCATGATAATTTTTTGTACACTTTCATGATAAAAAGTTGTATTAAAATAAAAAGTAAACCAACTCATGACATAAAATTATCATGTTTGGAGGGATGTGATTACAAAAAAAAGTAACCACCGCACATGACCAAATAAAGTGGGGGACCACAAGAAAAAAGAAAGAGGTGAGACCCTCTTTTTTTGTTTAAGAAGAAAATCACTTTCAAAACATAAAATTGTCAAGGTTGTCAAACACCTCTTTTAACAAGTTTTCTTACAATTTTTAAAAATTAAAATAAAAATCTCAATTATCATGCAACCAAACACTCCATAAATGTTTTCTTTTTTTTAATCAAGTCAAAACAAACGCCTTGACGAGGTCGTCTCTGCTCGCCACGTGGACCCACGTCCACCTGGCACCATATATTTACCGTTTGACCAAGTGGCTCGGCTGATGCGCGGGAGAACGGCAGCGGCAGCCGTGCCCACGCCAGCGCGTTCCCTTTTTCTTATCTTTCTTTCTTTCTTTTTTGGTCTCAGCTCTCGACTCCTCCTCTATCTCCTCTTGTACGCCCTTTCCTCGCTCGCTCCAGGATTCGAGCGCCCAGCCCCGAGAATCGATCTTCCGTATCTGAAGGGGTTCGGCACGATCCTATCTGGATGATCGTGATCGCCCCCCTCCATCTGTACAGAAATCACTGCCGCCGGCGAAGGCGCCTCGTCCATCCCGACTAGCCGTTTCGGTTGCCACAGATCTGAATCGCCCGGACTTGTTAGTTTCCGCCATTGATCCACTGGGTAACGCCCTTAGAGGCCTTCCCTTCTTATTCGCGCTTTGCCTGTCAACGTTCTGTGTGGTTTGTCGGTGGAATTGAGGTTAAGCTTTTCGAAATCTGTGATTGTAGCTCTTTCCCGGATGAATGGATCCGTAGGTTTCTAGAACTCTTGAAGATAAGGTAGCTTACGGGATTCTTCTGCGTTTGAATCGCCTGATTTTAGGACTGGTGGCTGCTTTGAGGGAGCTGGAGATCTTGTGGAGGTCAAATGCCAGAGGGGGATCTATTAGAGCTCAAGTTCCGTCTCTATGATGGGACGGACCTTGGCCCGATCAGGTATTCCGGAGACTCCACAGTAGCAATGCTCAAGGAGAAGATATTCTCTGACTGGCCCCGAGGTTGTAATTATGCTCTCAATTTTTTTTTCTAATATCCTCCTCTTTTCCCCTGGTGTTCTCTCTCTTTCTTGTGGCTACCGTCGTGTTGTTGAACATAGCAATATCAATTTCTGCTTGTTTCTCTTAGAAAATAAGTTACTCTATCATTTGATTCTTTGGCGTGTACCGAGGCATGAAAACTCGTTTTGGATGCTTGGCTTGAAATTTTCCTTGATCTCACCACTCCTAGTGTAGGAAATTTGATACTTCAGTTTTGCAGGAAGTGACCATATCAAAAAGCTAGTGTAATTCTAGGGAAAATATTCTCCTTTTCTGGTCAGAAATCATGAAAATGCCTAAACGGTGATTTTCAATCCAACTGACAGTGTTCCTTTCTGTTTTCATGTCAGGTTGTATCTTGTAGCTAAGATAAGAGGGAAACTGCGCATTTACTTTTCGTAAAAAGAGAATTGTTCATGTTTCTCATGTCTCCCGTAATTATTGTTTATTACTTTGACAACCAGTTAGCATAGCTTATCAGAGCTTCAAGTGCCCTGAGGAAAATACCAGTTACGACCAGTGCACAAAAACATATTCATGGAGTACTGCATATACGAGTTGGTTAATCCAGTCCCTATGAATAATTAAAATTGCAATATATCATAGTAGGCATTGATCGTGGTGTTCAGAATTGGCTAATCTAGATCAAAATCAGCTGATGGTATCACACTGACATATCTTGATCCAGTTGATTCTTTCCAATCCAGCTCAATACCAAAACCAAGTTATCCAACCTGATTGGGTTTGGCACCTGGAAGTCAATGACGGCTCTGACCCTGAATTCCTTTCTTGAGAAGGTGGTCTCAGGACAAGAACCATAATTCCATTAATAACAGAAGAAACAAGATACAGCAGTACCTAGAACAAGAGCAGAGCTAAAACATAAAGAGAAGAGGAGGAGGGGAAAAGGGATACATTCCTGTGTCACTTCAAGTGATGTTTCCAGCTAAACAGCCTTGAGAGGACAGATATTTCCCCTATATAGGATCCAAATTTAGTAAAGTACCAATGGTTCATGGCATACATGGATTTAAAGAGAATGTCTTTCTGACCAATAATTTGAGAACGTTCTCTCAATGAGTGCAATTGATGCAGGACAGAGATGAAATCACCATCTGTGTAAATAACCTGAGTTGACTGACTGGAGAGGACTGTGTTTGCTATATTTTTCGTTGTCTCGGTTGTCTTGTCTAAATAAGATCTACAGGACTTAATGGAATAACACTGCACTGTCAAAATTAAATCATGTTGGTCTGAATTAAACACACTGATCTGATCAGCCCACTGGTACTGTCTGGGTCATCCGTGGATTGGTGGACTGTACCCAGATGGGACTGGTTTTCAGCCTGAACAGGCTGAACCAGAAGTGTGGTGGTGGGCTTGATGGGCTCTGCAATGCCGGAAGAGACGGAAGCGACGGTTCAGCGGGGAAGATGCTCGATTAGTCCTTTAGGGGCTGGAATTCTTGAGCCCAGTTGGTTGGGCCCAGCCAGCTCGGTGAAGGTGGCCTTGGTCACCTAGCCCAGTCATGACCCTGCGACGACTGGTCGAGCAGGTTCACCCACTAAAGCACGACTGAACCCCCGACGACCTCTGATGGATTGGGGATTGACTGGTTGGGCTACTGTAGTCCTGAGGGGCATTGTAGCAATGTTGTAGTTCCGTGAAGGCCCCTTGAAAACCTTATAAAGGCAGTATTGTAGGCAATGTTGTCAAAGTGACCGCTTAGTGCTTAAGCAGTAAAGTGGTTCAGGCAAGCTAAAGTGTCCGGCCACTTTTTTTCAAGGCAATAAAGCACATGTTCTGAGCCGCTTAAGTGGTAAAGCAGCCCAAAGCACCCTCTTGGTCGTTTTGGGCTGCTTAAGTTAACCAGATCCACATGATTTATATTTGGAAAATTTTTATTGGGTATATTTTGTTAGACTTGTTTAACTATTTTGTATTAGTTCTACTTTTTATATTTCTATGTACCATTGAATGTGTTTTATTATTGTTATTTGCTTGCTATAATTTTTATATTGGCAAAAATATATTTCATGTTGTGTATTATGGATAAATGATTTGCATATTTCATTAAACATGGATGTCAAAAATATTTTGTAAGTTATTTTTTTCTATGTACATATAAATTTTATGTTTATGTATGTCTCATTACTTAGATTTTTTTTGTTATATTTGGTGGGCTAGATGCTTACTCCAACTAATATTACTTGCTACTGGTAAGTGCCACTTAAGTGGGCACTTTGTCACTTAAGCTGTAAAAAGACCCTTAGTTGCTTTGATCGCTTTGTTGCCTTGACAACCATTACTATAGCACCACGAAACAGGATGGGGGGGGGAGGGAGTTTGGCTATGCTTGGCAAGGTGTTCCCAATGGGGGAGGTGGAGGTGGATCTTGGTGATGGAAGGAGCAAGCCTGGAGGTTGGTACAGGATCCACAGCTCGTGGGTGCCCCCCCTCCCGTTCAGGTTGCAATGGTGATGGAATAATCCCGGAAGGGCTGGGGGCTGGGACATGACTGGAAGTAGTCAAGGCAGGATCAGATGTTCTCCTAGGTGAGGAGGTGAAAGGGGAGGGCCGTGAATTTTGCCAGGGATGTTTAACTCCAATCACAGGGTGGGATTGTTGGGATAGGGCCTCGCGATGACAATAGATCAATTGCGTAGGTGGCGGAGTAAAGTTTGATGATGGTGAAGAAGAACCAGCTAGGTGGAGTTGGGCAGAGTGGAGGTGGGATTGTGGCTGGTGTTCCAATGAAGTATGAGGATGATGATTCGTAGGAGAACCAAGGAAGAACTAGGAAGATGATGCCAAAGAAGGAACCAGGTGCCATCCGGAGACAAAAAAATAGGATCTAGAACCGCAGGGGTGAGATAGATGCTAAACTTAACTAGAGGTGGAGAAGAAGGGCTGAGATGTCCCTAGGGGTTAAGAATCTATACCGGATAGACCCAGGGGTAGAGTGGGAAGGCCAGCCGAGTGCCAGAGGTGAAGCTTACGTATGAGATGAAGGAGGTGGGGTGCCAGCCCAGCCATCAATGTCCTCCGGATCCATCTTCGGAATCTCCACGTTGGTGTTGGGGAAGGAGAGCATTGAGAGATAGGAAGGGCAGGAGCCCAGGAGACGCTTTGGAGAAATCTCATTTCATTTCATTCTCGTCCTTAATTCCTCATTTCTCTATAGTAAGGCTTATATAGAGATAAGCCTAAAATTTTACAATTAAGACCCTCTTATCATCTTATATATGCTAACTCCTAACAATATTCTTTAAAAAAATATGTAGAAAATAAAATATAAATCCTACTAATTATTTTATTACAAATTCATCATTGACTCCAAACTCTAACACCAATGTCTTTAACTATTTCGTCCGTCAGATCCAATTCCATCCTCATCAGCAATCCAAGCATCAGCAAATCCAAAGGCTGGTTCCTAGTTTCCATAGGCAACTTATAATAGGGAACGGACAAACTGGAAAACCAGCTATTGCTTGGACAGGAAATACATCGATGCTTACTCTTGACCTGCGCTTAGGTTTCATGCTGCTTTCAAAGGAAAGTGCCTTGCTTCATATCTCAATGAAATGGAAACTCAAGTGCTACATAGGGTGCCTTCCATCATGGGCTGGAGCATATCAGTAATTTCCGGTCTACCCTTGACTTCACCAAGACAGACAGACAGGAAAGGTAATTGGCTAAGAATGGGTAGGCACTCGGCTCAGGGGTAGGTACTTGTGTTTCATCCCGTTGTGACTTCCACAATGAGTGAAATATTTGTCTCCTGGTGTACATTGAAAGCTTGTTTGGTAGAACTCATTTGGGAGGGCTTGGTAGTCTTAACAAGGGCTCTGGTGGGGGGTTCTCTTTTTTACGAACAAGGTTCATGCAGAATAGACTCTCATTAATGTTAGTAGTAGAGGAATTATTGAAGGCTGTTTCGTTCCTTTCCCTCTATCGCCCATAGAATTGTTGGCAAACAGAGGTTTCAAATCTTACTGTTCACACTATCAGTCCATACTCCATAGATTGTGCTGCCGCCAGCCTTGTGGAAGTCTAGTGTGAAATCCTTTACCTCCCATCTCTTACCAGCACCTTTGGAAATGGGTTTTATATAGTGCTTTGGTGGTTTCACATCTGAGGAACAGATTATCTATATTTTTCTAAAATCACTAGTGTCAAGTTTTTTGGAACCAAGTTTTTAGAATAATCATTGCCTTTGTACTTAAAAGGTGTTGTTTTTCGGTATTAAAAAAAACTTTATTCATTTTATTCTGATGTTGTATGGTTTATCCTTAACTACAACTGTCCTTTCCTGATCTCTTCTTCTAAAACTGTAATTTTCTTGTATGCCTGCAACTAGGGGTGTAAACAGAATCCGATAATCTGAAATTTTGATTCGATTTCAATAAAAATTAACGGGTTTGGAAACTGTTTTTGTATCCTATAAGCCGATAGCTTATTGGAATCGGAATCGGAATCAGGTGATTCTGTTTCCGTTTATCCGATTTCGATAATAAATAAAAATAATTAAAATAAAGTCAAATAAATCATAAAATATAATATATAAATTTATAAAATGATAAAAATAAAGTTTTAAATATTATATCAAAATTTATTAATTATATGTAAATTATTAATGTATTTTTAAATAAAAATTAATATTTAATATCAGAATTGGAAATTATTGGATTCGATTCCGATTTCGATAATGGAATCAGAATCGGATCAAAATCGGAACATGGTGATTCCAAAATTATTCGGAATCGGAACACCTTAACCCTTATCGGAATCGGAATCGGATTCTGTGATTCCGCTACCGAATCCAACCCGTTTACACCCCTACCTGCATCCATTGCTTACTGCCTTGTTAGCTATTTATTTTTAGTGACTAATATGTACTCACTTTTGGTCTAGAACATATGTTCATACTATTGGTTTGTTATTTATTTTTCCTAAGAGAAAAAGGTTGGTTTTTGTTCTCTCGTTCTTTTGCCATTAAATCTGCTCTCAAGGCACTGAAATGGAAAAAAGAAAACATCTGATTACAAATCACCCTTGTTGTACCTTTCCTTATATCTGCTCACAATTCATTCTTACTTCATGCATGTGAGCTTTCAAAACCAAGATTTAACATTTATTTACCCTGTGTTTACATCATTATAGCATTAAAAAGACAATCCAAAAGTCTGATTACATGAGAAGGGCATGATGAGTTGTTATGCAAGCTCCAATACATCTTGAAAGGTTATAGCTTCAGTAGCTTTTATCACTACTTTTGAAGGTTGAAACCTTCATTCTGCAGTTTGCTTTGTCCACTGCTCATGAGCCTTAATCAAAAGCTTACATCTCCTTTTACTCTCTACATGTATAATAATGTAAGTTCTCCAGATCATGCAATCAAATTTAGATTGCATGTTATGTTGCTATTCATATGTCTTTATTTATTTTCTCTTGCGTTGTCAACATATTACAGACTTATGCAACACGTAGTTGGAAAAGAAATCAACAGCTTGGGCAAGGTTACTTACTTTGGGCCTAGGTTTGTTTTGCTGATTGGCTAGTAAAATCTCATAGAACGACCTTCTCACTTGTTTCTACAGGACATACTTTCGTCAGTAATATAGATTTCTAAATTGTAATTATCACATGCTAGTGTTTCTTTTGTCACAAAAACCAACAAGAATAAATAAGTTGCTCCAATTGTTCTTTATTTGATGGTCGTTACTGTATATTTTATTTATTCATGTGCTATTGATTTCTGCAGATAAGAAAGTAATGCCAAAGGCACCTAATGATCTAAGATTGATCAGCGCTGGAAAGATTTTGGAAAATGACAAAACAATTTCACAGTGTCAAGTACCTTTTGGTGAACTTCCTGGAGGAGTAATGACAATGCATGTTGTTGTTCAGCCTGCCTTAACTAAAATGAAGACAGGTTTATATACTTTCATTTTTCCAGAATGAAGAAATATTAAATATTTTTTGCAGCACTTTATGATTTCGGTATCTCATGTGTATTGTGTTAATACTAGCTATTTGCTATTTCTCAAGCATTAAATATTAAGGTATGATTTTCCCCAATTCTCGTCATCACTTTGTCTGCTCTTAATAGTGGTATTGCCATTTTATCAACTTTACTTTTCGAATGACCCCCCTACACAACGGGAAAAAGAAAAAAATGTCATTGACTGACTACAAGCGAATACATTTGTTGATCATGCCAGAGGCTAATCACTGAAGTCATTTATTCTTCCACTGCTTAAAATTGATTTCATGAGGTGATTGAAGTCACTGTTCATTGTAATAAAAAGGAGAAACTCGGGACAAAAGAAGGTTACCTTGTAAGTAGAAACAAATGGCAAGAAAGAGAACAAAGGAAAAAAAGGAAAGTAAAGAGTCCTTGGTAGGCAATAAAGACCAAAGTCCTAGTACAAAATGAACAAGGACAGGCATGACAGCTGAGCGAGACCAGAGGACTAGAAAAAGGGTCTTCTGCAAATGGGCAAATTCTGTCTTGTACTGGGATGATAGCCTTCAGTGTCGTGGAGTTACCAGTCATGTCTTGGAACAAAATTCTGTTCCTCCCCCTCCCCCAAATCTCCAACTAAAAAACTGGAAGAATTCAACCCCAAAAATCAGAATAGAAATTACCGGACTTGAGCAAGAGACACTCAAAAAGAAGCTGCTCAAAGTCAGATGACTTAGAGGGTTGAAAAGTAGGGTAGCTGTAAATAATTTGCCACAGAACATTTATAATCCTGCACTCGAGATATGGTCCACAGGTTCTTTTCTGATTCATTGGAAACAACAATCTTCTTTCACATCTGTCTTTGATATATCTACCCTGTTGAGAATTCTCAATTTCATGAGTACTTACACAAGAATAATTTGACCTCAAGGGGCATCCACCTTGAATATATTTACCCTATCAAGGGTCACCAACTTTTTGAGTTCTCTACAAGAATAATTTGATCTTATGAGGATTTTTTTCCATGTTAGATCTGATTCTCTATTTTCTGTGGCCCCTAAATGAGAAGACCATAAGCAGCTGATAAGAGAGTGTCATATCTATATCATGATATTGCCTGTTCTAATGAAACTGTGCTAAGCATATCTATATCATGATATTCTAAAATACAAAAGATTTTTTGGTCCGACTGATAGATTTGGGATTTAGGCTGAGACGGTTGATAGAGACTTGAGAAAGGGATACTTACTAGGAAATTTAATTGTACCGAGCATCCTCCAAAATCTGATTTTATTCAGGTTACCTATCCACCTTGAATGCCTCTGCAAAGCATCTGATACTTTTAGAATATCATTTCGTATTTTAAAAGGTGGAAAGCTTCTAAAAGAGTCCACTTCCAAATGTCTAAACCACAAAACTACTTTCTAGCAATTTTTTTATATCTTATCTGCTCATTTAGATAGAAGAGCATGGGAAATGGTGTTCAATGGGATCAGACCAGCCCTTCCTTCTTGAACATGTAAACTTTCTTCTTATTAACTGGTATATGACACCTATGGATTGCATCACCCCCTTTCCAGCAGATATGCCTCATGTGATCTTGAATTTTATCAGAAATGTAGACAAATATTTTGAAGAAATGCGGGAAATAGAGAGGTATCCTTTCAAGCACTTCTTTTAATAGGATCAATCTTTTATCTGCTGAAAGGAACTTAGCCTTCCATAAAGATAGACTATTTTCTATCTTAAAAACTACTATTTGCTGTCATCACATGTTGGCTAGCCCTTGACAATGGTGGTTTCAAATATTTGATGGGAAAAGTAGCACACCTGCTGTTTAGTATGTCAGACTTTACCAGTTACCTGCATATGTCTATCGTCAATCCTAAAAGCAACTCACATTTGTTGAAACCTCCTAGAATTGTTATGACACCGTTGAGGTTTACCACCATATTTACATCAGAGATTGACAACAAATGTATGATAACCAAGTTGCAAGTGGCTTATAGGTTGAAATCAGGTCCTTGTCCACTTTGAATGCCTTCTATCAGTCCTTGAAATTGCATGAAGAGTAGAGGTACAAACAAGCCAATACACTTGGCAAGCAGGTGGGGACTCAGCTTGATAAAAGCTTGACTCAACTCGTTTATTATGTTAAATGAGTAAACTTAAGCAAAAAAGTAAAGCTCGACTCATAAATGAGTTAAGTTTGAGCATACCTTTTCTTGACTTAATAAAACTTGCGAACAGCTCATCTAAATGCTCAATTACTTGACTAAATACTTTTTAAAAGTAAATGTAAAATATTTAAAAATTATATAATATTATTTTAATATATTAAATAAGCTGAAATTGAACTTTCCGAGCTTAAACTCGGGTTCAAACTCCATAAGAGATTAAATCCAAGTTTCATAAATAACCTTAGATCAAACTTGAGTTCGAGCTTCATAAATGAGTTTAGGCTGATTTTTTTTACAAATGAGCCCAAATCACAGCTTGAACTCAAGCTTGGATCAAGCTTTTATTTGAGCTCAAGCTCAGTCAAGTAAACATGTATCTCAACGAGCTTGGCTGGCACATATCGAGCTCTTAACAAGTCGAGTTTGAACATAAATCCAAACTATTCGTTGAGTATTGAGCTGAGGTCAAACATAAACAAACGAACCAAGTTTGAACAACATACTACTTGACTCGGCTCTCACTTGCACGGTTGCACCCCTAGTAAAGAGGAAATGTGTCCTTTATAATCATGCAGAGAAGGAAGGGGAACATTCCCTCGCGAGCACAACTTCTTTTACCAAATTACCGTTGCATTTGAGGCACACATTCAGGCTGCCTCAACGCCTCAGAGCCTCGTGACATTTTTGGCCCTGTGAGGTGTACTCCTCAGTAAGAAGCTTGGAGGTGTGAGCCTCAGCACGGCAACACGCGCCTAACCCCAAGGCATATAGTGTCCTGAGGTGTCATTTTTTAAAAAACAATGGTTGAAATCTCTTGGAATAGTTACGAGAGTGTTGAGATTGACCACCATATTCACATCAGAGGTTGAAAATAAGTGTATCTCGACCAAGCTGCAAGTGGATTTATATCTTGAAATCAGGTTCATGTCCACTTTGAATGTCTTTATCTTATCAGTCCTTGAGATCAGGCTTTACTCAACGTCATGCTAAGCACTTGACCGGCAATCACAGCATGGAGGAGATAAGGGGTCCACCTGCCTGAGATCATTCGAGCTGCCAAAAAACAAAATAACTACATGGCCTCCCATTTAGCACTTTTTTTTTTCTTGCGGGTTGAAAAAGAATGGGCCGCTGTGTAAAGTAAGGATTATAGAAGCAGTTGTTTCGTGTCCTCTCTTGTTCTTTACTTTCAGTTTCCATCCTTGTTTCAACCAGGACGTAACTTGTCAATAACTGAATGTATTGCGTTTGCTGCTGCAATCAGAAAAGGTGGAAATAGTCCCCCGGAAGACGATGTGTGCTTGCTCTATCCTATAGCATGCAGCATGTGCTGAGGACATAATGCAGGGTGGCATTGATTTTACCATGGAACTGAGCCTGCGGATGAAGACCAGCTTTACTCTCGAGTCTCAAAGCATGCGTTTCTTCATGAGTGTGGCTTCCTTGTAGCGGACAATAGGTATGAAATGCTTTCAGTGTTAGCCAGATTCAAGTGCTTACTCTGGAGTAGACCATAAAAGTATCGTACATGTATCTATTTTTAGTGGTAAATAATCTTGGCATGATTCAGTTCGCCCACGCCGCTGAATGGCTTCTTATATGCAAGCATATAATATATTATAACCCTTGGCTGTCAGATTTTTTATGAGAGGCAATATCACATGCAGTCCTATTCTATTGCAATGTACGTAGTCGTGAAATTTTGGAAACATTGGTGGTGACCGAACTGATAGCGAAGGTCAAGAAGACCTTGTCCTGATATTTGTTAAATCAATAGTGGTGATTCGAATTGGAGAAGCATTTGCATGCCGCACGGACCAGTCAAAATTGCTCTTAGAATATTTTTCAAGTATTTTTCTTGCGAGTGTTGCTGTGAGGAATTGAGTGGTGGGCTGTTGCGGCATCTGGTTTTTCATCATACTAACGTTGGTGCCATTCACCCAATTGTTCGTACTTTAAGGTCATGTTTGATATTAGGCACGTCTAACACTATTAGTTTTGAAATTGTCTATTTGTATCAATTTTGATATTGATATGGTATTCTCTAGAAATATTTATATCAAAATTGATATGATCAGTTTTAATGTTCTAATCAAATAAAGATTTAGGGTACAGTTTTAACAGCATATCCCTTTGAAAGCGTTTGCAGCATGGTAGATATTTCATTGACATGAATACTATTTGATTTGTTTTTTAAACCAAACAGGGCATAAGGGCCTTTTTGGTTTAGGGTTTAACCATCTTGGTTATAAGTTATAACCTTGTTTAAACAAAAAAAAAAAAACTTTGCGTTGAAGTGCCGACGCTTTTGCCTCAAGGTGAGGTTCTACGCCATGGTGAGGCCTACCATGGTATGCCGGGTCGGCGACCCGGTCGCCCGGGTCGCCCGACCCGGCCGGATTCCGGGCCGACCGGCCCGGAATCGACCCTGCCGGGCCGACTCCAAGCCGGCCCGGCAGGGGGTCGCGCGACCCGGCTTCGGGTCGCGCGACCCGCGACCCGGCCGGCGACCCGGCCGACCGGGTCGCGCGGTGCATGTTGACCGCCGCCCCCCCCCGCTAACAGGTTAGTGGGGGGGGGGCTAGTGGGGGCTTTTCCCCCCACTTAAGAGAGTTAGTGGGGGGGACTTTTCCCCCACTAACCCTCACCATTTACCTAAATGCCCCCCCCGCAGGGGCTATAAATAGCCCCTGCGGGGGAGGGGTTCAACTCACTCCAGTGGAAGAACTCCACACCTCACCTCCTCCCGACCCCGGTTGATCACTCTTTCGGTCTTCTTCTCTCCTACGATCACTTTTCGGTCTCCCCTCCTCGATCACTCTTTCGGTCATCACCGCTCAACGGCTCGTCCCTCCACTCGGTTCTCACCCTCGCTCGGATAGTTTCCGCTCCACCTAGTGTCGTTCACACCCTTAAAGCGTTATTTTTGACAACGTCAAAGCGGTTTCTTTGTCATTCTTAAATTTTATTTCGTGTTATTTATTGTGTGGATTATTTTTCTAACATGTCTTCCCAAGTCATGAGACTTCCCGCTCCACCCGGAATGACCAGCTTGGCTCCATTGCAACGGTCGTGTCAATGAGCAAAGGAAAGTAAAATGCAAGTATTGCGACAAAGTTCTATACGGTGGAACTTACTAGGCTAAAGCATCATCTAGCCGAGATCAAGGGAGATGTTGCACCGTGCCGACCCGCCTTCGAGGTAAGAGTCCAATTTAGACAGCAGCTTCAATCCTTGGAAAGATCCAAAGGAGCTTCGAAGAGGCATCTTTACACTGTGCGTGAAGATATTGCGGAACCCGCAAGACGGTCGCTACACATATACGACGCGGACAAGAGAGACCAGAAAGAAGTGAATACCAAGATTGACGAAAGGTATGTAATAATTAACATATTGATATTTTACAATAATATACGTATTTAACATAGCAACGATGACGGTTAGCAAGAGCCATGGATGCAAGCCGAAGGTCATTCGCCGACGAAGACATGTATCGACGCACGGGCGGTTTATGGGTCAAGGTTACGGCGGTGGGGTGGACGTGGAAGTGAAAGCGGGAGAGGATCAAATCCGGACCCCGATCAACAAGTGCACGATCTCACCGGGATGACGACCGGCCGAGTTGGCCCTATAGATCCGGTCATCGCACGACCGCGTCAAAGGCAAACCACCATCAACACAAAGATTAAAGAACTTGAAATTGTGCAAGGAGAAGATCGGGCGGGCAACTTCCAGATGGTTCTTTCATAGTAGTATACCGGCTAAACGACGCAAAGGGGCCTTATTATGAGTCCATGATTGACACAATAGCGGACGTTGGTCGGGGGGTGCCGGGACCAACCCCGAAAGCGAGATATACAACACATATCTTCCATTGGAGGTAATGACATTAGAGAATATGTCAAGACGTTCGAACGTATCCTGACGAACGTGCACATTGATGACCGATGGTTGGACAGGTTAGTCCTTTTGAGCATAAAGTTGTCAAACAAATCTTTATGAATTTTAAGCTTAGATATATCATTTTATCCTCTTAATAGGTATTACCAGGAAGACAATGATCAACTTTCTCGTTTACTGTCAAGCTGGGACCGTCTTTTGGAAGTCGGTGGATGCATCTGGACAGGTAAAAAATGCAACATACTTGTTTGATTTAATTGATGGTATTATCGAGGAGATAGGTGAGGATCGAGTTGTCCAGTGGTGACGGACAACGCAAATTCGCTACAAAGGCTGCCGCCGATGTTGATGGCCAAGAGACGAAGTTATATTGGGCACCATGCTCCGCCCATTCCATAGATTTAATGCTAGAGGATATTTGCAAGATCCTCAAATTGATCGGGTTGTTAAGGCCGACAATATATTGCATCCTTCATCTATAACCATAATTTCATTCTCGAACCTCAATGAGAGAGCACAAAAGGGTCGAGAGCTCTTACGACCGGCGCTACACGGTTTGCATCACACTACATATCTTTGGAGAGCCTATTTGAACATAGGCGTTGCCTAACCCAAATGATACTTTCTCCGGGTGGAGCTAATCGGGATTGCTAGAGCCAATCCATCGACAAACGAAAGGGAAGGAAGGTGGAAGAAACATTAGAGAGTGGAGACTTTGGCGGCTCGTAAAGAAGACAATGGATATTGTTGGTCCATTAGTCAAAGTCCTTCGCATAGTCGATGGAGATAAGAAGGCGGACAATGGATACCTTTACGATGCACTTGAGCGGAGCAAAAGAAGAAATTTCGAAAAGGGTGTCGATTTTAGCATGGTGGGATATCATTGACCGTCGGTGGGAGAGAACATTGTACCATCCTATACATGCGGGAATTGGTATGTTTTTTACAACTTAATCGGAAATGTCTATATGTTTAATCAAATTGTTACCTTTTTGGTCGATGCATCTAGCAAACTTTTTCATGGGTCAATTACCAGTCATTTTTCAACCCAAGATATTGCTACATAAATCCGATCTTCAAGCCTATCAATGAACCGTTGGACGTAGTAAAGGAAGTCATTCGGAGAATGCTTGGGGACGATGACCGTTCAATTATTGCAACAAATAAGATGCATGATTATAGGATGAGGTTATTTCATTTCGGGACGACGGGTGCAACGAGCGATTTATGCTTCTTAGTCCGGTATGTATCGTTAAATTAAGTGAACTTTTTAATTAAGTAATTAGCTTATTAATAGCATTATGTACTAAGACATAATGATAATGTACAGCTGACTGGTGGATGGATCATGGAAGGGCACCGGGATATGAAGACTTGGCTAGTGTTGCAATCCGAGTACTAAGCCAAACTACGTCTGCTTCCGGCTGTGAAAGAAATTGGTCAACGTTTAGCCTTATTCATACCAAGCAAAGGAATAGGCTAACATCACAAAGCCTTGAGTGCCTAGTCTATGTCACTATAACATGAGGTTGAAGCTAAGAAATTTGGAGAAGATAAGAGAGAACCAAGGAGGAGCAAAGGTGGGTACAAGAAGCAAGTGGAAGACGAATTGAGGTGCCCCTTTCGTACGAAGAACCGGAGATTGACTTACATGAGATATTTCAACAGAGGCTTCCTCTGAAGCCCGGGTCAACGAACGTGAGGGGTTGGGTGAACCGAGAGTTCAACCCCGATGATCGGGAATGGGCTCGGGGAACTTGACAATGTTCCTCTTTCCGAGGAATTTCGAATCCCTCCTTCTGTGGCGAAAAGGCAAAAAACTGGACAATCTTCTCGTCAAAGTAGGCAATCAAAGGGCAAAGGTAAACATGTTGCAACTAACCCTCTTGATATTGCTGATCTGGACACAATTGACGAGACAAGGGAAGATACACGGAGCCTAACATCCGAGTGCAATATCGAACGTCGGATGATTCAACTTCAAAAAGTAGTAGTGACGGAGATGACAACACGTACAGAGGTAGAGGAAGCACCGCCGGCACCACTTACGGTCGAAGGAGAACCAATCCACATACACCCTTCACAAAGAAGCCTTGACCGCATTTTACGGAAGAGGAAGCGGTTACCAGCACGCAACACAAGATTATGACCACGGGGCAAGACGGCATGGGTATGGTGCGAGTTAGAACCATCTCAGGGTTCTTGGTGCCCATCTTATCAAGGACAAGATTATGGGATGATGCATCCTTCACTAGATAGTTCTAGTACGTATACGTATGATAGTTATGGTGGTTCTTTTTCCAATTATCGTAGGACAATTGTACGAGGCAGTGAAGAGTATAATCGGTTTGTCTATATGTTTAATGCGTCGTACTCTTCCTCAATGTCATTGGGCGGAGTACATACATTATGTAGAAGAACAATTTAATGTAATGTTTGAATGAATGTTGAATGAATCTTGTTAAATCACATCTCTTATTCTTAAAAAATATTAGGTATTTTTCTGTTTTTTTCCTATTTTTTGGGTATTTTTTATGATTTTTTCATGTTTTTTTTGTTTTTTTTTTTAAAAAAATATTAAAACCGACCCGGTCGGGCCGGGTCGCGACCGGGTCGGCGACCCGGCCCGACCGGGCCGGGTTGGGGGCCGGCCGACCCGCGGCCGACCCCCGAGTTATCCTTCCTTGAGGCCTACCTCTTGTTAGCAAAATATGAGATTTACATTTTTATCCATGTGAGGCTTATGTCTCAATGTCTCACACATTAGTCTCAAAGTTGGATGTGTTTTGATAAAAAGTGAGATAAAGAGTTACCTATGTCTCTAAAGAGAACATTTTACTTTTTCAACGCAAACTTTTATAGTTCTTTTTCGTTCTTAAAAATATGCATTAGTTTTATTTTTATGGGTTTTTTTAAACTCTATTGAATTTATTTGACTTCAATATCTATAAAAAATTACAAGTGCTGAATGCCTTACTCACATTTAAATATTATTGAAGTAAAGTTTTACATATTTTATATTCTTAACAATCAATCAAATTTTGTTTATTCATACACTATATAAGTTTAAACAATTAATAATTAATTATATTTTATTTGATATTAGTTTTTAGATAGTTCAAGGATGGTATGATTATTTATTTAAATATTTAAATATTATATATTTTTTAATTGGCGTTTAATGTCCTAATGAGTTATGAGACACATAATAGTTCAAGGATTACATAGTTATCTATTCAAATATTTATAAATTATATTTTTTTTAAAAATGAGATTTATGCCTCAATAAATTTTGAGGTTTATTTTATGTGAGGCTTTAGCAAAATGTCTCCAAAACCATCTATAACTTTACAAATATTAGCTTATAGCAAGGAAGGTGGGATTGGGAGTCGGGACCGGGTCAGTTTGACCCCAAACCGACCCGGGTTGGCCGGGGTCGCGACCCGGGTCGGGATGGGGTTAGCCGGGGTCGCAAAAAATAATAAAAAAATATTAATTATGTGGTCGGGATCTTGAGGTCGGAACCGGGTCGGTCGGCCCCAAAATCGACCTGGTTAGGGTGGGGTTGCGACCCCGCATTCCATGATTTATAGACACAAACATTAAAAGTGATGTTATGAAATATCAACATTGATATTGATATATGGTTTGATAGTGTTCATAACTAAGTTTGAGGAAAGTTGTTCACCTCATTCAAGTAGTCATGAACATAAATTGTTTATACCAAGGAAGGTGGATTAGTTGGTCCCAAGTGATCTGAATCATCGAGCATCATCGTTCTAGATCTAAGTCATATCAAAATAAAAAAAAATTAGAAAAAAAATTAAAATATATATAATAACGTTTCTATTCAAATTGTAAAAATGATCTAGTTATACAACATATATATATAGTCAGCCTAAGTTATTGTATTTGAGTATGTGTTGTATGAAAGATACATATTGAATGTCATTCACCCTCTTGTTCAATTACCTTACGGCTTGAATAGAAGGCTTGTTGATTTTAATTTTAAGGTTCATAACTAGTAATGGATTACTTGGAAAAGATTAGATAGACCATTTGCGGGGCTTTATTGATAACTTCTATCAATGTGGGATACCAAGGGTCTTAAGATGATTAAGGTGCTCTTTGATTTGGCTTAATGAAATGTCTTATGCCTTAATTTTATCTATAATCTCTTGTGAAGCACACAATCTTAGTTATCTACAATATTTGAAAACAAAAAAAGTTTTTGTAAACCTTTTTAAATTAAGTGGTCTTCATCTTTTAAGAGGTTTCTCTTGTATCTAGCTAGATGTTAGTTTATATGTGCTACTAAAGAATCTAAATATCTAATCTCTAACCAACTAAGAGATTATACAAGCCGAAACAAATATGGTCCAAGTCTACGAGCATGATGTTGATGACCTCCTTGAGTGTCTTGCTTATGTTGACTCCGATATCATTATTGGTATCTAGCATTGTATGTGTATAGTGCTCTTCGTCAAGCGCATATATAGGTGAAGGTCAACGGTGGCATTTTTCTAACATTAATTTGTCTTATGAAGTTATTTTATCATCATTAAGGTCATCATTCGTACTCCTCGAAGTTAGCCATTCCACATTCGATATTGGATGTTAACATTCACTTCTAGTGTGTCATCAATTAAATCTTCAATTATATCCAAACCGATAAGTTTCAAATGATCCAATTTTTTTGCTCATACATTTCTTTGGTGATTTGTCGATCTTTTTCATCTTTAATGTTCGAGAAGGAATTTGAAATTGTATGAATAACGGTACATTATTCAATTTCTCAATGGCCCAAACTTAGTCGTTTGTGTTAAACTTGGGTTCTCTAGCTATTTGTTGGTCATTACCTATTGCTCTGTTTGATTAGAGTTTCATTTTTGGTATTATATCAATATTGATATTAATATTTTCAAATGTTAGAGTATCAATATCAAAATTAATACAAGTTGACACTTGTATTACATAATGTGCTTTGTTTGTACTACAAATTTTAAAATTGATACAATTAGCCAAACACCTCTTAATGATTCCTATCAATATCAATTTTAAAATTGATAGTGATAGAGGTACTTAATAGTGTTACCAAATAGGGTGTAAGCTTGTTAGGCATTTCATTTATCAAAAATTACATCCAAATAAATATGATATTCGGCTATTGTTGTTGTTTGTCGTGGCTGATCACTGACTTCATCTCTCCAATGTTATTCCTTCCAATTGATACATTAATTTGATCTCTAGAGATTTTTTAACTCTAACCTCATGTTTAAGTGGCTTTATACTAGTTGCTCTAGTTTGATTAAAGTTAACATATTCTTTTACTTTGTATGGATGAAACTAAAAACTGACTAATTGTGCTTACACCCTCAAGTTAGTATAGTTTGACTCAGTCAACACTTGCAACTCTAACTCAAAGTCTTCGTAAGTCATTACTTGTGATTCATTCGCCAATCAATTACTTATCATAAGGTATGTCTGCTTGTGCACAATAAGTATTATCAAAAAAAGACTTTGATATATAGAATATAGAGTATATACCAAAATCAGTAACATTATTACTCTTATGCTACCTTATGGGGTGTTTGGTTGCATGATAATGGAGGTTTTTTTTTTAATTTTTAAAAATTGTAAGAAAAATTGTTAAAAGAGGTGTTTGACAACCATGACAAATTTATGTTTTGAAAGTGATTTTCTTCTTAAACAAAAAAAGAGGATCTCACATCTTTCTTTTTTCTTGTGGTCCCCCACTTTGTTTGGTCATGGATGATTGTTACCTTTTTTTGTTATCACATGCCTCCAAACATGATAATTTTATGTCATGAGTTGGTTCACTTTTTATTTTAATATAATTTTTTATCATGAAAGTGTACAAAAAATTATCATGCAACCAAACACCCCATTAGTCTTTAATCATGTAACTAATTTTATATTATGATTGACGGATCATTATCTACTAATCATCTCCACTCATTGTCTTTGTCCCTTCTGATATGTCATTTGATATGTTAAATGATTTAGTATATGTGTAACTAGGGTTGAAGAAGTATTACACACCAATTTATAAAATTTAAGGAACTAATTGACATTAATATCAATTAAATGAAATAAATTGAAATTTATTATCTAATGCATGTAGCAAATGATATAATGCTTGAGCCCAGGGTTAGTGATCTCCCATCATTTATCATAGCTTTTAGCATTTTTAGATATTTCTTAATTGGCATGACCAATAATATCATATAAATTTTGTGTTCACTTTCTTATCTCTACATACAATTCATAATATCAAAAAACTACTTTATAAAGTTTGTTCTACCTTTTTATTCTCTTTCTCAAGTAATCTAATTTGTCCATTTTGTTGACTGAGTTCATTAGGAGAAAGGAATGTATATGTGATATTATACTCTAAAAAATGTTATGAGATATAAATATTGTTGCACTAAGTCAAAAGAACTCTCCTTCATCAGTTCTCTAATCACGTTTAATATGTAGTTATCATCGTGGATGAAGGAAAAATTAAATTGTGTCATCATTATAACCCCATATATATACGGTTGAATTTTTTTTGCATGTTTATCACCAAATCTATTGAATAGGTAGAACAAAGTACCTAATAGATATGTGACCTCTTAACCATCAATATCTGGCCAACTATTTTATAAGAAATATATTATCCATCCCATCCTGAATAACAATGGTCTTCACTTATTTTATATATTATTTCATCAAGTTGAAATAACTAGTTACCATTTTTATGTTAATGTCAACTTTCGAAGATTATTCTAACTTGACAATTGGTGAGGACACTCGTGCACGCGTCCGGTTTGATCCAGCCTACGTTTACCGACGGCGTCGACATCCGGTCACATCTTTGTGGATAGATGATGAGTGAGCATATTATTCTTTATTTTATTTTATTGATTAGCTCATGACATATTTTGGATATTTTTTGGGGATTTATTCGAGGGAAGTCAGCACATTTCACACTTGCATATTTGTTGATATGGCATATATACATATGGGGATTGGGTACATAGAGGTATAGACGAGACTTTTGGGTTTATTTGATATTTTGTCATAGGCCTACATAAGGCCCCCATTCTGTATATGATGGACATGATGAATGAAATGAGAAGGAAGTTCAATGTCGCTCTTGGTCCCTCCCGTATTCCCCTTCTCTTAGGTCACGGGAGCCGCCGTCCAGCCCGTGTCTGCTGATGCGTCCGCCGATGCGTACGGGAATTCCCGGTGGTGCCGCAGTCCGGATTTCCACTAGTGCTACAGTCCCGGTCCCGTCCCCCGTTCCTGCACAGCGACTTCAACAGGATAGCGCACAGTGGTGGTCGAGATCAAGCCATGGCGGACGGAGTCTGGATGCGTTCGTTCGGGTCAATGGTCCTCTGTAGCATGGGTGGTCTACCTCCCTAACTAGGGAACGCAGGTATGTCTCTGCCCAATTTGCAGCTTGCCCATTTATTATGCACCTATTTGCCGTGTCGATTTTGAGAGCTACGCGCTACCCCAATTAAATGTTATGCTGCCAGGTTAGTGTGTTTATGTGAGTGTTACCTGATTCGGTTAAAATTAGATCATTTTCATCGAGAGTCGACTGTCCTAGCTCGGTGACATCCATACGTCGTTGGCCCTCCCACTTTGAGGGATCGATCTTCGGGCGCGTTTCTACTTATACGTAGTCGTTAATCTGGTTATGCTACACTTGTTTAGCATATTGGTATATACGCATTGTTGTTTATTGCTAGTTTCGGTTTGGCGTCGGTCGGTCCCGTATCAATTTTTGGTATCAGAGCAAGTCGAGTTAGGACATCTTGCTTAGTTGGTGTAGGTATTTGAGTGTCTCATCTACATGCGCACCCGTAGTGGCACACACTACCCCCCCCGACTTCTCTATGTCTGACCCTCTATCTGACCACCCTGATCTAGCTATGGACCCACACATTGCACAGCTATCTCACCGGGTCGACACTTTAGAGGTCCTAGTTAGGGATGTCAACGACCGTATCACACACTTAGATGACCGATTTATCCAGTTTGAGCAGGTCCTTCGTGACATCACTGATCAGCTAGCAGCGCTTCAGAGGCACCCACCCCCTCCTGATCCCGGTCGGCCTGTTGATCATGTCTTCGTGGCAGCCGATCATAGGCCGCCTCTTTTTCAGGGCCGTCCCCCGGCCCCTCCTCGTGCTCCCCGAGGTGGTCACCCTGATCGACGTGGCCCACGATTCGGATTTGACGACCATGACCACGGACATCATCCTTATCATGACCATGCGGATGCCGATGATCGGATTATCCGCAACGTCAGGGTCGATGCCCCCAGCTTTGACGGGTCACTTGACCCCGAGTATTTATTTAGATTGGGAGGCTGGCATGGACCATTACTTTGACTGGTATGACATGTCTGATGGACGGCGAGTGCGATTCGCCAAGATGAAGCTTACTGGTCAGGCCAAGATGCATTGGCTCAATATCGAGGCTCTCCTTAGGCAGCGACAGCAGGAGCCCATTGAGACCTGGGATGAGATGAAGGCTAAACTTCGTGAGAAGTATATGCCTTCGTCATATCGCCAGCGTCTAATTGACCGTTGGCAAGCCCTTACCCAGGGCAACCGGCCAGTCGCTGCATACATCGTTGATTTTGACAGCTACCTACTTAGATGAGATGTACAGGAGGAGAGTGCTCTGACACTCGCTCGATTTCGAAAGGGGCTACGGCCTGAGTATCAGCGAGAGCTATTTCGTCAGAGCGTTGTTACTATTGAGCATGCCTATGAGGTTGTCACAGAGTATGAGCAGTTTGAGGCATTATTTGACTATCCCGCACGCACTAGGCCTCCTGCTCATGTTCAGAGAGACACCCGGGCCCCCTTTGCCCAGCCAGCTCGCGCCCCTCCTGTCAGGTTTCAGGAGTTGCCAACTCGCCCACCCCCTCCTTACCCTACTAGAGGTGCGGGATTGTCAGCTCGCAACCCTCCCCTCTTACTTCCCCCTCTTCCTACTCGGCCCCCTGTGGCCGCTCCTTCCCCTCTCAAACCCGAAGACAAGGGCAAGGCCCATACCTATGGTATGGAGAGTCCTCGCGTCCCATACCTCGCGGGAACTGTTTTGGTTGTGGGCAACCTGGGCACATGCGTGCTCAATGCCCCTACTCTCTTTGCCTAGATGGTCAGCCCCTTGATTCCCCTCCAGCCCAGCCTGAGGAGTTCACTTATGTGGCCGACCCTAGCCTGTCTGATGAGTTCCATGGGGAGGATGTGATTTCACTCGACGCACCTCCCACTATTCCCCAGTCAGGGATAGAGGAGAGTTCACTTGGGATAGTTCACTGTGTTTTCACACAGCCTGTCCCGAGTGATGATTGGCGTCGTACCACCATCTTCCACACTTACTTTCGGCTTGGGGGAAAGGCATGCAAGGTCATTATTGACAGCGGAAGTTGCATTAATGCCATTTCCGCTCGTCTTGTTTCATGCCTGGGGCTCGTTTCGGCGAATCACCCTCACCCCTACCGAGTGTCCTGGGTGGACTCCACTTCCATACCAGTCTATACCCGATGCTTGTGCCTCTCCATTTCCCTCCCTACTCTGGGGAGATTTGGTGTGATGTTCTACCCATGGAGGTTGGGAGTATCATCCTCGGTCGACCTTGGCTATTTGATGTGGACGCGACCCTCTATGGTCGGTCCAACACGTGCGTCTTTGAACACCAAGGTCGGCGCATCATTCTCTCTCCATCTCCACCTCCGGTTCCAAAATCTGCCGGTAACTCGCCGCTCCCTCCCCCTTCGGCGGCTCAGTCTCCTTCACCGGCCCCGTCGACAGCTGTAGTCCCTACCTCCTCTACCGCCTCCACTAGCCCCACTCCTAGTGTCGGTGGTACCCTGCAGCTTGTCACTTCTCCTTCTAACACCCACGAGAGAAGCCCTGCGGCGTGTCCTATGCATCTACCACCTCCTGCTCGACTCCTACACTTGGTCAGTCATCACGAATTCGAGCATAGCATTCGAAAGGCACCCGTATTTGCTATGGTCGCTCGGGAGATTCATTCTGAGCCTAAGGCCCCGCACCCGCCCGAGGTTGACACACTCTTGCAAGAGTTTAGCGATGTATTCCCTGAGGATCTCCCCATCGAGTTACCCCCGATGAGGGATATTCAGCATGCTATCGACCTTGTACCCGGATCCACGCTCCCAAACCTACCTCATTATCGTATGGATCCCTCGTCTCACGAGGAACTGAGGAGGCAGGTTGAGGAGTTGCTGAGTCGTGGGTTTATTCGGGAGAGCTTGAGTCCTTGTGCGGTGCCCGCCCTTTTGGCACCTAAAAAGGACGGCTCATGGCGGATGTGTGTCGACAGCCGGGCCATTAACCGGATTACTGTCAAGTACCGGTTTCCCATTCCCCGCTTGGACGACATGCTAGACATGCTTGCGGGATCCACTATATTCTCCAAGATTGATCTGAAGAGTGGCTATCACCAGGTCCGTGTCCGACCAGGTGATGAGTGGAAGACAGCCTTCAAGATGAAGGATGGGCTGTACGAGTGGCTAGTAATGCCATTTGGACTGTCCAACGCCCCTAGCACATTCATGAGGTTGATGAACCAGATTCTTCGACCATTTATTGGGCGGTTTGTGGTAGTCTACTTTGACGATATCCTTGTTTATAGTCACTCGCGTGAGGACCACTTTAGCCACCTCCGGGAAGTGTGTCTCACCCTTCGTCGAGAAAGGTTGTATGGAAACCCTAAGAAGTGTGCCTTCTTGACTTCTTCCATTACCTTCTTGGGTTTCATCGTTTCGGCTGATGGTGTCTCTGCCGACCCCGAGAAGATCCGGTCAATTACTGAGTGGCCAGAGCCACGAAGCATTCATGATATCCGGAGCTTCCTCGGCCTTGCTACTTTCTACCGCAGGTTCGTCAGAGGGTTCAGCTCTGTCACTGCCCCTATCTCGGATTGTCTCCGCAAGGGTGTCTTTTCATGGCCTAAGGCCGCTGCTTCGGCTTTTAACACCCTTAAAGAGATGATGACCCAAGCACCTATACTTTGATTACCTGATTTCTCTAAGGTGTTTGAGGTCGCCTGCGATGCTTCTGGAGTTGGCATAGGTGGAGTCCTATCTCAGGAAGACCACCCTGTGGCCTACTTCAGCGAGAAACTGTCAGATGCCAAGCTGAAGTACTCCACTTATGACAAAGAACTCTATGCCGTGGTGCAGGCCCTGAGGCATTGGCGACACTACCTTCTCTCTCAGGAGTTTGTCCTCTTCTCCGATCACGAGGCACTCCGCTTCCTTCACTCCCAGAAGAGGCTTAACCCTCGACATAGTCGCTGGGTTGAGTATCTTCAGTCCTTCACCTTCGTCCTCAAACATAAGGCTGGAGTTGAGAACCGGGTGGCTGACGCCTTGAGTCGGCGGGTACTCTTACTCGCTGCAGTTAGTGTTGAGGTCATCGGGTTCGAGAGGATCGGGGGCGAGTATCCTGATTGTCCCGACTTCGGCCCCATTTTCTCGACTCTCCAGTCTGGTCCGTCCAGTGATTTTAGTGAATATCTTCTACAGGACGGCTTTCTCTTCTTAGGCTCCAGGCTTTGCATTCCTCGGACTTCTGTTCGAGACTTTCTGATTTGGGAGCTCCACGCCGGTGGTTTAGCTGGACATTTCGGTCGTAACAAAACGATCGAACTTTTAGAGCATCGATTTTATTGGCCAAGCCTGAAGCGCGATGTGGCCCGCATTGTTGCCCAGTGCCGCACGTGCGCTTCGGCGAAGCAAAGAAAACAGAATACCGGTCTTTACACGCCTTTACCTGTTCCAGAGTCACCGTGGCAGGATGTTAGCATGGACTTTGTCCTTGGTTTACCGCGCACCTTGCGCCGCCACGACTCTATCTTTGTGGTAGTGGACCGATTTTCGAAAATGGCCCATTTCATTCCTTGCTCCCTGACATCCGATGCTTCTGTGGTAGCCCGCATCTACTTTTCTGAGATTGTGCGCTTACATGGGCTGCCTAAGACGATTGTCTCTGATCGTGATGTTCGATTTACCAGTTATTTCTGGAAGACTCTCTGGCATCTCTTGGGGACCAAGCTCAAATTCTCCACAGCCTACCATCCCCAGACAGATGGCCAGACTGAGGTCGTCAACAGGAGTCTAGGTGATCTCTTGCGCTGCCTAGTTGGTGACCATGTTCGCACGTGGGACCTCATCTTGCCATTAGCAGAGTTTGCATATAATGATTCGGTCAATAGGTCCACGGGATTGAGCCCATTTGAGATAGTCACCGGTCAGAGGCCTAGACGACCCGTAGATCTCACCCCTCTGCCACTAGCTACCCGTGTGTCAGCCTCCGCCGAGTCCCTAGCTGAGCACATTCGGAGTCTGCATGGTCACATTAGGCGCCAAATAGAAGTTAGCAATGAACAGTATAAGCGACATGCCGATTTGCATCGACGAGCTCAGGAGTTCCAGGTTGGCGACTACGTCATGGTCAGGGTTAGACCTGAGCGATTCCCATCTGGGGTCGTCAAGAAGCTCCAAGCCCGAGGAGCCGGTCCTTTCCGAGTGGTAGAGCGGATTGGGGCCAATGCTTATGTTGTGGATTTGCCTACCGAGTACGGGATTAGCTCGACTTTCAATGTTTCTGATCTAGTAGCTTACCGAGACCCGGCAGCGATCCCAGGTGAGATTACAGACCCCCACCCCATCCCTTCGAGTGACCCCAGCCACGAGCGTCCACCTCCGGCCCCTGCATCTTCACGACACGAGCAGATCGAGTGTATAATGGATGAGCAGGTTGTGACGACGCGAGCAAGGGCGTACCAGCGCTTCCTTGTGCATTGGAGGGGTCGACCGCCCTCGAAGGACACTTGGCTGACCCGGGCCGAGTTGCAGCAGTGGGACCCCGACCTGTTGGAGCGCTACCAGAGCGACATCGACCCTTTACTCGACGGGGTCGAGTTCCTCCCCACCCGGGAGGATTGGTGAGGACACTCGTGCACGCGTCCGGTTTGATCCAGCCTACGTTTACCGACGGCGTCGACATCCGATCACATCTTTGTGGATAGATGATGAATGAGCATATTATTCTTTATTTTATTTTATTGATTAGCTCATGACATATTTTGGATATTTTTTGGGGATTTATTTGAGGGAAGTCAGCACATTTCACACTTGCATATTTGTTGATATGGCATATATACATATGGGGATTGGGTACATAGAGGTATAGACGAGACTTTTGGGTTTATTTGATATTTTGTCATAGGCCTACATAAGGCCCCCATTCTGTATATGCTGGACATGATGAATGAAATGAGAAGGAAGTTCAATGTCGCTCTTGGTCCCTCCCGTATTCCCCTTCTCTTAGGTCACGGGAGCTGCCGCCGCGCGATCTGCAGCTTGCCCATTTATTATGCACCTATTTGCCGTGTCGGTTTTGAGAGCTACGCGCTACCCCAATTAAATGTTATGCTGCGAGGTTAGTGTGTTTATGTGAGCGTTACCTGATTCGGTTAAAATTAGATCATTTTCATCGAGAGTCGAATGTCCTAGCTCGGTGACATCCATACGTCGTTGGCCCTCCCACTTTGAGGGATCGATCTTCGGGCGCGTTTCTACTTGTACGTAGTCGTTAATCTGGTTATACTACACTTGTTTAGCATATTGGTATATACGCATTGCTGTTTATTGCTAGTTTCGGTTTGGCGCCGATCGGTCCCGCATCAACAATAAAGTAAAATGTTTATCATAATTCTCTTAGTAATATTATTATTACAAAAGATTAAAGATAAGAATAAGCTTAACACAATTAATGAATTAAAAAATAAAGTATAAGTCTTCACATATTCTTTAACACCTTCTACTTCCAATATTGGTTCGCACGCATGGCATAGTTGGGACGGTGCCTACGGCTCGGCGGAGAGTCTGTAGATGTCTGCAATGAATTAAAAAATAAACCATTGCAGCATTATTCTTTCAAAAAAAAAAACCAAAATGTCTTCTACCTTCGTTGACAATCAAGTATTATAATTTTCTGTAGATGTCTGTCTAAGAGTACCCTTTCGACATTGATGATCATGAAAACATATTTTCTTAACAAAATCTTTTTGTTGTATTACATGTTACCGAAGAATAATCACATATCACCGATGCATATATAGACGTAAGTTTCTGAAGATGACCCACATTCGTTTGTCCTTTCCTGTCACGTAATATAAGTTTAAGGATCTATTTTTGGGTCATCATCATCTGCTGTGATAGCACACGTACGTATCATATTGTTGGTCATTTATATATGGAACTGTCTTATTAACAGCTCCTTGACTCATAAATAATCCTGCCATCCATTTATGTACATATTTTTTTTCATCTGAAAATGATTTAGAGTTAACTTTCTATCATTTCATCTGTTGACGAATAAAATACTTTAAAAATTATTATAATTAAGATAGGATAATTAAATGAAATAATTGTTTGAACTTCATTAATTAATTAAAGTCTTTATAATCTCTACCACTCCTGATCACATGTCGGTATCTAGTGCCATGAATGCGTAGTTCACTGCTAGGGGGATGTGATATAACCCTTCTTTAAATACTTTTTATAGCATGAACGTTGTCACATCTCCTCCTATTACTAAGTTCTAAATTGATCTTTTGCCTCAAGATGAGAGCCTTGTTACAGGAAATAAAATTGTCTTTCTTTCCGCCGACATGATGTTTCAATATGATATTTGGTTATACACATGATCTTGCTACTATATTTCGGTTGCACATTTTAATTTATTCAAGGAAGGAAAATTCGGGGGTCGGCCTCGGGTCGGTCGGCCTCAAAACTGACCCAAGTCGGTTGGGATCGTGACCCGGATCGGGTAAGAATCGGGTAAGGATCGGGTCAGAGTCGAGAAAAAAATATTAAAAAATTTATTTTGAAATAATAACCGGATGAGGGGGTCGATCGGTCCATAAAGCGACCGAGTTGGACGACCCGGCCGACCGGGTCGACAACCCGGCATTCCATGATTTATTGTATGTCAATTAATTTGTAATGGCTCCAAAGTAATCAGATCACTTCGGGTTGAGTTATTGTCATGGGTGAGCACCTAGACGCCAAGGTGTGTTTTTGGATGGGCACGTTGTCGGGGGTGTTACTCGAGAGGCATATAAATATAATTATATTCATATATATATATATATATGTGTATATGTGCCTGTGTGTTTTTGTACGTACGACATAAATGTATGATATTAATATCTAATTATACATATATTCATATGGATACAGGGGCGATTCGTTATATATATGTTAAAAGCTATGGTTGTGTTAAGAAAATCGATGTTAAGACAAAATTAACCTAAAAATATCAACTAAAAATATTATGATAAAATTAATTTTAAAAAATAAATTGAGAACGTTGAAAATTGTAAAAGAAGGAAAGTCTCACATTTGAGAGTCTCAGAGAGAGAAAGAGGAGTAGAACCGAGAGTGAGAGCTAATTAATGGGAGGTGTACATTTAAAGGGTGTCAAATCTGGTTAGGTGATAACACAACCACTTAATATGTTTGTATCGATATACGTTTTATGGCAGAAAAAAACTAATGTGTGGAGAAAAAAAGAAAGAAAGAAAAAAAAAGGAGTGGCAAGAAAGAACTTCACGCCTGTGCTTTGCTATACATGTACGTAGATATGGTTAACCACTAGTACATCATCGTCTGTCAGACCGCGCGACCATCGTTCCCCAGCTCACGAAACCCTAATAATCCCAGAAGCCAAGCCAACCCAAAAGTATTACGAAGAAGAAAAGAAAGAAAGAAAATGTTAGAAGCAGCAGGAAGATGGAACTGATCACCAAAATCAAGCAATCTCTCTCTCTGGATCTATCGATATAAACCAAAGCCAAGCCAACCAATCCTGCACCCCCCCCCCCCCAAATGGAGGAAGAAACGGCAATCTTCTCCCCCTTCCTCCCTCCCTCCCTCTTCATTTTGTTTGTATTTTTCTGTTTCTCACGCATGTATATCTTCCTCTCGTCCATACTCTATACCATACGTCGATATATATATATATATATGTATGCATGCATATATAGCAAGCTGCCTGCAGAATCGATGATCGATGTCGTCAAAGCCAGAGGGCGCCGGCCTCCTTGAGGAGCGGCACCAGGGTGCCGTTGATGTGGGAGGTCATGACCCGGTCCATGGCGCCGACGAGCTTGCCGCCGATGAAGACGATGGGGACGGCGAAGGGCGCCGGGCCCCCCAGCAGGCGCGTCAGGGCTCCCTCCATCTCCTTCCCGCGGGGGTCCTCGTCGAGCTCGTACACCGTGGGGCTCACCCCCATCCCGCGGAAGAGCCGCTTCACGGCGTGGCACATGCAGCAGCTGCTCGCGCTGAAGATCACCACCGCGCTCCCCGACGCCAGCCGCTCTATCCTCATCTCCGCCGGCTGCTCGCGGCGGCCCCCCGCCTGCATGTACGCCGTCGCCGCCGTCGATCCCCACGCCGCCGCCTTCGCCGCCGCCTCGTAATACATCTTGTAAATCGGTCCGGCAGGAAGAGAACTACAAGAGCAGAGGACGTCAGTCCGTCGGAAGAAGAAGACGGTGGCCGTACCTGTAAGAACCGCCGCACGCCGGCATTTATAGAGTGCAAGATCGAGCTGTCGACGACCCAATTTTAATTTTGCTTCTCTCTCTCTCTCTCTCTCTCTCTCTCTCTCTCTCGTCAGCATATATAGTATCATAATCCTGCTTGGGTCAGAGCTTTCCGATAGAATATATTAGTTAATGTTCAATGTGCTACTATATACCATCAAGTTTGGCAGTAATATGATATGATCGTTGGTACAGGATTAGCTAGCTAGTTTCAGGGAGACCCCTAAAATCACTCATAGCGCGTTTATTAATTAATTGGTTGCATTACTTTAGTGTTGAAGGGTAATATTAAAATAAAATTTAAACTAGTCAAGATACAAAAGTGTAGTAGTTGTCGAGCAGTAATCTTTATAACTGATTTTGTTACCAAAATATAAAATTATCACAAAAGCTCAATTTTCAACCAACACCTCGTTAGTGTGTGTGTGTGTGTATATATATCATGTGACATGTATGACTGGGCCATGTTAAGATAAAGGCTTCTCATGTATATATATATATATTACCATCACTATATATATGACTATAGTGTTCATAGTAATATTTATCTGGGCATGCATGCATATAAGAAAAACGTATGAAGACGCATTGAGTTGTCTGGAAAAGTCTGGGCATTCATTTTTCTGGTTGATTTCAAATTAGGTGATCGGAAGTCGAGACATATATGTATATTGCACATATTGTTTTAGGGGTATAGAGAGAGAGAGGGGGGGGTCAGAAGTGTCCCCGGCGAGACAGACCGGCGCCGGGGAAGATGATACCGGTGTCGTCTTCTTTGGAGAACACGGAATGATCTCTGTCCGGCACAGACGAGTATCGGGATTCATCGTCGGAAAGACGTACGGCGGCAGCGCCCAGCTTTTTCAGGAGAGAGGGGAGGGGGGGTTCCTTTTCCTTCCTTCTCCACGGCCTCCATGCACAGCCTGCACCGTCGTCGTCTGCGCGCGACCACGCCGGTCGGAAGGACGACGGCAGCGAGAGAGGAGAGAATGGATATACATACATATATATATATATATATATATATGCCCCGGACAATTAATTAAGGCGATCGACCGCCGGAGGAAATTACGAATTTCCACTCTTTTTTTAATCTTAATTGCTGTTTAATTTTTTTCCCCATTTCTGCGTAGGTCTGTGAATTCTTTCAGGGTTTTAATTAACGACACACTTTTAGATTTTTTTATAATTTGCACAACTAACGCACTGTTCCTTTTTACAAAACTAGCCAGCAATTTTTTATAAAAATTGGATTTTTAAAACAAGAGTAATGTTGGATTTTAGCAACTTTACTTCTATGAAATGGAATAGGAAATTAAAAGACTGTCGAATTACAGGAGTTGTTACGAAGCTAACCTTGGTAATTAAGCTACGATTTCTACTTCTTTTCTTTTCTTTTTTTTTTGGTAAGCTACGACTTTCAAACTCCACCTATAAAATTCGTTCTGCATTAGGAGTCAAACTTTCGAATTTCGACTGAAATCTCAATGTGAATCGATCCAAAATCATGACTCTGAGTCTGAGTAGTTCAGATTTTTAAATTTAGGTATCTCTTCTGCTTAACCGATATAACATTATTTTAACTCATCTCTTCGCGTACATATCCTTTTAACTTTACCACATGTACATTATTACGGACGATAGTCGACGGAGGAGATCCACGATCCTTCGCTGCTTAACCAATATAATATTATTCTAACTCTCGACCAGTTCAGTAGCTTGACATCTACGAAAATATGTTAGTTTTGTGGGGGGAAAAACGCAGTGTGTTAACCATGCAAATAAAATTTTAACTGTGTTTTTTTCGAAAAAGAAAGGTCCTTCAAGTACTGTCGGTGCAAGGATCGGGAGACATCACGACCAACAGCTCTATATACATGGACGGCCGACGTCCGTACAATGTCGCCATCTCCTCTGTCGGGCCGGGCGGACGAGAGAGAGAAGGAAGGGGGGAAGGAGTTCGATGATTCGATCGGAGAGAAAGGGGGTGCCTGCACGGGGGGGAACACGGCATCGTACCCTCATGTCGCCGTGTCTCTGGGCCACCCCGAGCGATGACATTGCCGCCGTCCTCATGACGGCGGGTGAGCTCATGCTCCAAAACCCTGCGCGCATGTATATCCATCCATCTATCTATCTATCTATCTGGGCGGCTGATGCACGTCGACGTCTCTGCAAGACCGAAGCCCGGCGCATGGTGGAGGGCGTGAAGAGCCGGGTGACTCAGAGAAGGGGGGTGGGGGTGCCGGCGCCGGACCAGAGAAGGGGCCGGAACGGAAGAAAAGAAAAGCACGAGACGAGCATGACGGCGTGGGAAACAGGCGGAGCAAGCGGAGTGATGGCCTACTCGCGCTGTCGGCTGCTGCTGTTCGCGCTGTCGGCGACCGCCGGCAGAGCGCGGCGCCGCGCGGGCGCCCCCATGCTGTTGTCGCCTCGCCTCGCGCGGCCCCCCTTCTCTTCTCCGTCGACGGCCGCGTACTACTAGAATAATGGGGTTTTCGCTGGTTACTAATTCCCGGCCGCCGCCGCCGCCGCCGCCCAGAGGGGACGGAGAGGAGATGGACTTCGGCTCGAGCTAGAGGAAGAATGGCGTGGGTCAGCCTGGCCCAATCCGACTCCGAGATCGTACCGAGTTGATTTGGATCCGAAACGAGTCCGAACGAATCAAATCGAGAGATGATCCGTTTGTTTTTTATTTTTTTTCCTTGTAACCATGTCCAGAGTACGCGGAAACCTTGGCAGAAATTCTGCGGGAAAGAAAAGTTCGATGATACCACTTCTTTTTTTTTGCTTGAGACCCGCAGCAGTACATATATATATACAACAAATGATCAGACGAAACCCCACCGAGAAAGACAATGCCTTCAAACACACCAGAAAAAAAGAAAAAAAAACTGAGAAGGGGAAAGCCAGATGCAGAGAACAGATGGGAGAAGGCCCCAGGAAAAGAAAGATCCGGAAGACATCAGTCGTACACACCAGCATCTAAGACTTGATGGGCGAGAACACCACGCAGCCAACCAGCGAATTTCAAGACAGGATGGTAATGATACAGGATCTTCAAATCCTTCGTTCGTCTCTTGAAGTTCCAGAGTTCAAACGGGGAAACAGTCAGTTTTGGGTGCCGGCCGTCCCGCGGCCACTGCCAACCCTGTTAGATTCCCCCAATCCTGCGGCCAGCGCAAGAACTTCGGGCGAAATCTCCCAGCTGCCGCTTTTTCTTCCCCAACTTGATCTCCGAGGATGTGGGCCTGCACGCCTCTCCAAGTTCTCCGAGGGAACTGCCGTGTCTGAATTAGGAGATCCCTCGCCAAGTCCACCAACATCCTTGTTCTGCAGCTGATCCCTGTTCAAGTCGGCTTCAGCATTATCTTCCGCCGCCATGTCACCTGACCCACCCCATGGCTTCCTGCCGGATTCAAGGTCTGCGATAGCTTTTCCCATGTTTGGACTAATGAAGCCTCCTCCCACCATACGTGCAGGTAATGTCTGCTCCGGCGGCATTCTCGTGCGGAACTTGTTTTTGGAAGGGGGGATGCTTGTGAAGAAGATCTCTTTGAAGTTTTCAAAAATGCCTTTATTGTATGGATTAGCACGTCGGTCATAACGATATCTGAAGTTTTCATACGTTGTCTGCAACACAAGGAGCAGTGTCAATGTGTGATCATGTGTCCTGATGGAAGGAGATGATTTAAATGTTCAAAGGGAGCTATTTCAGTACCTGATTTGTGCTTATGAGATACAAATGAAACACAGAAAGCCCGCCAACAAACCAGACACATATAAAAGTGTAGACTATAAGAACTATCGAAGCTGGCGTTCTGGTCATTGCTCTCCAGATTGTGGTCTCCTCAGAATCCTTAATCCTCTTGATGTACACCCAGCAGAATCCAAAAACATAAATGCAAAGTAATGTTGTTGAGAACACAAACATAAAAAAGAATCGATAGTTCCGCTGCACATAAATAAAAAGATGTCAGAGAAGCAAACAAGTTGTGATTTGCTGATACTTCAAACAACAAATTAAAATGCAGCCCTCAAATTGATACACTCTAACCACTATATACTGAAAAGACATCAGCCAATTGTTGACATATAGATGCAAGTGTGTGACTTGAATATGGACAAGAGACATGTATTTTAAGTGTCAATTTCCACCAGGTTACCACAGCAGATAAATGGCACATTCCTTACAAAGGTATTAGGAGAATAAATTAGTTGAATCTTTTCTATAAACTAATCCAGACTAAATTCCTTAAACATTCAGATACATGAATAAAACAACAATGAACACTCTTAAAGAGTACTATTTAGTTGATAGATGTGACAAACCTGCCCAATGCATTGCCCAACCCAGGGGCAGTGGTGATCAAAGCGCATCACACAGTTATTGCAGATAGAACAGTGAGAGCATCGAGGAGGCCGATACAGCATACATGTGTCACAATACTTGATTTTTACAGTGATTCCATTAACGACAACATCTTTTACACGAGGTAGCCTTACTTGTGGAGTCTGGCCAACCCCAGCATCAACTGGACCATCACAACCCTCGGGTTCTGGAGGATGTAAGTTACGTGGAATAATACCAGGGTCTCTTCCAGAAGTAAGAAGAAGAAGGCATAAGTCCTGAAAAACATAACCCAGCTTTCAATTATTCAAGAAGTCTTAAAATTAACAAAAAATCCACAATCAACACACAAAGAAAAGGAAAAAGGGAAAGATATTCACCTAAAGCAAGATACAGAGTAAATGCAAATCTAATGATGGGAAATTATTGAACAACACTTAAAATGTGATATTTTGAAGTTTTTTTAAATTTAGTCTTTTTGCTGTGAAGGGCATGTTTGTTCACCAGCCTGCCTCTGCTGTGTGTTTGAATCATGATACCCTACGGTTGGCAACGGCAGCCTCAGCGACACAAGAACTCCCTCAAGACCATGAAAATGACAACACCCGTGATCCTTGCAGACCACTCCGCAACTGTCCGCCCAGCAAGTCCCTGCCTGTTCTTCACCTCCGGACCAACGCCCCCCCACCAAACAACCTGTCTTGCTGTCTTGCTCCCTGTCCCGCATCCCCCACTTTCCCCTCCACTCCGGCTCCCATGTCCCCTCCACTTGCTTCCCCCTTGTCACGATGCACCCTTTGGCTCCCATGTCCCACCCCTGTGCGACCCCCCTCCTCCCATCCATGCAGTTGCGAAGTGCGAGCCCTTGTTCATCTTCACCCTTCAGTTCCTGGCCTTCCCTTCTCCTGTGCGCCGTCTGAGCCCCTGCTGCCCTCTTCCCCTCCCCTGTCGATCTCCAGTCCCCATCCCCCAGCACAATCAGTCTCCCTTCCCCTGTCTCCCGTGATCCTTGCAGACCACTCCGCAACTGTCCGCCCAGCAAGTCCCTGCCTGTTCTTCACCTCCGGACCAACGCCCCCCCCACCAAACAACCCGTCTTGCTGTCTTGCTCCCTGTCCCGCATCCCCCACTTTCCCCTCCACTCCGGCTCCCATGTCCCCTCCACTTGCTTCCCCCTTGTCACGATGCACCCTTTGGCTCCCATGTCCCACCCCTGTGCGACCCCCCTCCTCCCATCCATGCAGTTGCGAAGTGCGAGCCCTTGTTCATCTTCACCCTTCAGTTCCTGGCCTTCCCTTCTCCTGTGCGCCGTCTGAGCCCCTGCTGCCCTCTTCCCCTCCCCTGTCGATCTCCAGTCCCCATCCCCCAGCACAATCAGTCTCCCTTCCCCTTGTCACTGTCCTCCCTCCCACCCCTTCCCCTTTCTTCCCCTGCCTCATTGTCTCTCCCTCACTGTTTCCTCAAGCACCGCAGGCCACCTCAAGTCCTCTGTCACCCACTTCTCCCCATCCATCAAAGCCCTATGTCCGCCCTTGCCAATGCCACTGCCCCTGTCGGTCTACAGTGATGCTCCCCTCTCAGCCACGACAGTCTACCCCCTTGTTGTGGGTTTACTTATGCTGCGTTTAGATGGAATTTCTTTTAGATGGATTTTTTCTAGAATCACTTGTATGGTATTTGTTGGGGTCCTTAAACAATTTTAAAGTTTAATGCATGCAACTTCAAAATCACATTTGGGACGTTATTTGGAATTTCAATGTGTTGGATTCCAACATGTAAAATCACTTCCTTACCCCTTAGTTACTTCTGCAGAGAGAGAGAGAGAGCAAAGAGGGAGGTGAACAGATAAGGTGAGTGTAAAAAAGATAAATAGGGATAAAATTGTTAGTAGAAAATGGATTCCAAAAGGTGTCGCTAGAGGCTATCTTTTTGAGCTCCTTGTGGATTTTTCCTATGTCTCTCTCTCTCTACTTTCACCAAATCTCTCCTACATGCAAGCCAATAAAAAGTGGGTGCATTTGGTTACACTTCGAACTCAATGTAGCCTTGTAGATTTCAAATGATTGAAATCCCTTTACAAATCTATACCAAACGTGCCCTTAATTTGACTGCCGGCTGCGCCAGTTTGTTCAAACCCAGTCATCCCAACCAGGTCCAGCACCTCTGCAGCCCAGTTCACCAGAGTTTAAACGTAATTTAAGCTGTTCCGAACCTGGGCAAGGCCAGTTTGGCTCAGTTCTGGGTAGTATAACCCTGGTTCAGGCCTGTTTAAGCTGATTCAGGTAGGACCAGACTGGTTCATGCTGATTCAAGCCAGCTCAGGCCCGGTTTTGGCCAGTACAGACTCGATTTGCACTGGTTCAGGCCGGTTCACAGAAGTTCAGGTGCAGTCTAGCCCTGGTCCAGACCACTTTAGGATGGTTTGTTCCAGTTCAGCCCAGTCCAGGCCGGCTTGGTCAGTTTGGTCCGGCTTAGAAAACTAATTTTCCTGTTTGTCCCACATAATCTAAGTTGAGGTTAGGAAACTAATTTTCATCACTTAACCAGCTAGATGGAAATTTTCTCTCAACGGGTGCAAACAGCAGATGTCAGGGTCTTTTTGACCAATATACAACGTATATGCTACTCTGCGAAACCAGAATAAAAAGCATATACAATTTGAATTCGAGTTTGGGTAGAGAAGAACCTTTCAATAAAAGAAATAAGGAGGAACAGAAAATGTAGCATCCCATCCTCTTGGGAAGCTGAAGGGATCTGCTCGTGCTAGTTGGACATAATGTTCTGCCCGCAGGAAATCTTCCCTAGGATGGTGTGTGAGTGAACAGGTGAAATGTGAGATCCAGAACTGGGAGAGTAACAAGCACAAGCATCATCTTCTACATGACAATATAAAGACAAAAGAATATGTAATGTAGGCTTTTTTAAGATAATGAGAAGATCCAGAGAATCTAGACATTGTCAGACCAGAATCGGTCATGGACCACAGGAGAAATGTTGATGCAAGCAAAGGGCCAAGCAAGCACAACTGCACTTCCTTCGCATAGGCAATAACATTAGTCTGTTCTTTTTGACCGCTACTAATAATATGATCCTACGAAAACTATGAACTTTAGGACAATGTCGTTAGAAACTGGACATGGTTGCTTTGTGAGCTTGTTCCAATGTGGATCTTAATTTATTTTCTTCCCTCAGTTGATCCTCTCAAGCTTTTAGGTGCATGCATAGTTTGCCTCGGCAGGGTATTTTGCAATGCTTGGTAACATAAACATGTAAATCCTTTCTTTGAATGGAAGTACTGCCTATCTCTTCCCATAAAATTACTCCGGAAACAAATAAAAAATATAAAAAATAAGCTACAAACATGTCAGTTTAATAAGTAATTATGACATAATTAAGACTTTCTTCGGTGAATAAACCTTTGGTGCATGCACTACTTGAAAATCCTCCTCCACTTCCACCTCCGCCTAACCATCAGACGGTTGCTGTTGAGTTAGTGGAATGAACTCTTCCTTATTATCATTTGAAGAATGTGCATAGGTACTGTCTATTGGACTGACAAGTCCTCGCCTAATTTCTCACTTTCTATTCTTTGTTACTTTCTCTACTTGTGACGAAGAACTGTCAATCTCTTGCCACATTAATATACCTTTTTTAATTGTGAAAAACGTCACAATCTACTTGTCATGGTCTTTGTCTTTGTCTTAGTGGGTGTTGGTTATGAGATTGGGGCTAGGACTGGTACTCGGGCTAAGGCAACGATTTAAACTAGAACCGGAGGTGAAGTAACAAAAACTTCCTCTTGCATATGCTCAATTTCAACCTAAACATCATCATGTTCCCCTTCAACTTGTGTACGATCCTCGGAATCGAACTCAGTGGTACTCTACCGACTTTCTCCTCCATCTATGCAACAAGTGGGTGCTCCTCTTAGAACAGGTAACCCACATCAACATCTTTAATAGGTGGTTCATGTGCTTTTACCACAACTCTTTATTCATATGATCAACCTACAAATTTAGTGAATCTCTATTATATAATTTTTTAGTGGTCATTAATGTTCTTTATCATCAATCTCTTATAGTAGTGACAAAACACTAATTTCTCTAACATGTCAAATGATAGTTTATTTCTTCTCTCTATGTGAATAAAATTCAATGTACTCTAATTTCTCTTGCCTTGGGAAGAACTTGTGCTCTGACTCAAAATCTGAATGGCAATTGTAACAAGTAAATTATATCTACTTCTTGTGTTCACTTACACCCACCACACAACTGTAAAAGCCAACAATAGAATATATTGTTACTATTATAATAAGGATTTGTATATCATAAAATAAAATAAGATTTGTTTCATCATGTTGTGCAGGTCAGACATGTAACAAATATATATGGCCGATGCTATAAATGAACAAGTGCATATTTGTGCCAATGCAATCTCTCCTAATTGCATCAACTATGGTACTTAAAGGCTAGTTGTGACATATGTTGGAATGCCTACACTAAGTTAAGATGAAAAATATATATTCTTGGTCCACTAAAAAAATTTATAGAATACACATGAATGAACTGACCAATGTAAGATTATTACATACATGTACAAATCACATGCGGATAGATTGATAGCTCATTTTACAGTGTAAATGACTGCCTTAACCCCTTTAAATATTTATTTTATTGTTCTCTGTGAGCTATTTTGTCACAAAGTATAAGGATCCTCAATGACAACGAGTCACGTTGAAGCACATCGATAGAATTGACCATGCCCCTCTTTAGCTAAATCACCGGCTCTAGAGTCTCCTGCTCCTATCCTTCTCTCTTCATCTTCCCTTTATGATTGCTTGCTAGCATGCTTTGATCTCATGAAAGGCTCATCTACTTCCTCAATCTATGGATGATTTAGGTTCAGCTATTCTCTTACCCTTACCTTTTTAGGCCCCCATGTCATCTTTTCTTTCTAAAGGTTCATCATATAACTCTTCTCTTTGTTCAACATGAATTTACATTTGTGAGGCTCTTTTAATCAGATACACCCTCATAACTTCATTGCTCTCCTTAAGCACACTGTCACATTTATTAACATCTCTCACCACGCTTATGTGTTGCTTCAAATGGAATACTCATCTATTCATTTGTTTTCTACGCCACTTGATCTTCATCTCACCAGAACAAGGTATCAACACCAAATCTGGACCCAACTTGATAGCATCACTAGGAACAAAGGAGGGCGGCCTTTAGAAGCTAGGATGAGGACTCACCATAGTATATGAGTAGTTGCACTAACAATGAATGATGTTGTCACACCTTTGACACCTTAAACCGTTCTTACATGAAGATTGAAAATGATCGGAGCCGAAACATCGACCGCAGGACCACTTCTTGTTATGATTCAAACCATTATTGGAAAGGAGCAGCTCATGATAGGAGGCATGGTGGGAGACCTCCCCTTCAGTGGCAAAGATGTCCTTCCTCACAAAATGGGGTTGGAAACTCATCCTGACCATCGTAGGAGAGAAAGAAAGATCACTAGCTCAGATGCTGACACTCCCAACACCCAAAGCGATCTCTCTCACACCAGACCGCTCACCCCAATCCCCCTCCTAACCAACACCTTCGTGAGGTGCTCCAGAATAGCCAGAGCCACTCGACGGCATCGGACTAATCCTAACGATCTCTCCCATACGACATGAGTTTTTCTCATGTAACATCATTTGTTAAAGTCAATTTCGCATTCTATTTATACCAAAGAAATATCTTTTTAGATATTCTTTGACAATAACTTATAATAATTTAAACTTAAAATCAATATAATATATAAATAAACTAAGTCAACTATTTGAGTTACGGTGGAGCCAAATCGAACAAAAATAATAAAACATTAATAATTCAGTTTGGTTCAAAAAACTAGGCAACTAAATCTCCAAACCAAACTGAATTAGTCATTTCATTTTACTTCAATTTGATTTATCAGTTTAACCTAAATACTCCTACTTGCAAAAATGTGAGGGTGAACCATGATAGTGTGAAAGCTACCCTGAGTCAAGGACACTCTCACCTTTCTGATTTTACGTATCATCTGGTCACCCTTGCATGCTCACCTAACATGAAAACCACCACCACTTGACCTACTCTATGGTAAGTTTCTCTGATCAATCTGCTTCGACCATGGATCCGAATCAATTTGGCATCAAAGCAAAATTGTGTCTAGGGCAACTACATTTTTATTTTGTCATCCATGCATGCCCACCCAAAATAGGATCCATTACCACTTGACCTACCCATGGTAGATCAATCTGCTTGATCAACAAACCCACATAACACGGGGGGGTCAAGAAAAATTCAAGAATATGATGTGTGATGAACGATTTCAGTCTGGAACACTGATCTAGATGCGACTCCCGGCGGAATCAATCTAGATGGAATGACAATCGGTCAAATCAACCAATTCAACCAATTCTGCTAGGACAACTTACGTCTTGGACTGTTAACGATATCATCCCGACATCACCAATTTAAGGGTAAAATCGCTCCTCTCCTACCTTTTCCACCCGAAGCACTTCCATCATCGATTCTGACTATCTAGCAACCGATTTGGCTTCGCCTTCATCTTCTAACAATTTTCGGGCAATTCCCTCCCCCTTCTCTCTATTCCAGGTGATTCCAACTCCCCCTCCCTTATCCCTTAATTGATCTGAAACAATCAATTTTGAGGGGCTATTCACCCTCACCCCCCTCCAAGCCTTGAGGGTGACTGTCAAGGGTGAAAGAGATTGTTTGATCCCCTAACCCTCTGAACAACCTCATTAGTTCAAACTTCCCTAGTTTCAGGTTCTCCATTTAATCAGTGAAGTTGAAACAAAATTTAATGTGTTGAAATCTAATTTATTGTAGACCAAAGACTCAAGGAGCAATAGACAAACAAAAGGCATCAATGCACCTTATTCCCGTAATATTGGGTGAGAAAATGGGCATATGGTAGATTTTGATAAGAAAATGGTACAATGTAGATGGTGTGAAGTAGTATTCCGTGTGAAGTAACATATAGGAAGTGTGGGTGGAAATGTCAAAAAATGTGACAAAGTGCCCAAGAAAACATTTAAGCCATGAGGACGTACTCACGTACCTTATTAGAAGAGCCTCACAAAGGGATATTCGTGTTGAACAAAGAGAGGAGTTGCATGAGAAGCTTATGAAAAGAAGAGGTGACAAACCTAGCCAAAAAAGTAAGGGCAAAGGACGGGCTAAGAAGGTATCAACCTCATCCAAGTTTGATGAAAATGAACACAAAGAAAAATATTTCATGTTAGCAATCAATCACAAAAGGAATATGAGGAGAGAAGAAAAAGAGCATGAGGCTCTGGAGCTGGCGAGCCGACATATCGTCAATCACAATCCACCTGACCCAAGTTTCAATGTGTAGTAGAGAAGGCAGGATCCATTTTGTTGATTTGCTTCAACACGACCCACTGAGGATCTTCGTATGTTCAGACGGCAAAACAGTTCGCAGATGATAATAAAACAAGCATTTAAAGAGGTTAAGACAACCACATCTGCAGCGAAGTGAGTAGTCAAACATAAATGCAAATAACTTCTACATGTAAATAATAATCTTCAATTGGAAAGCTCATATATGTGTATTCTATATATTTCTTTAATGAGTTAATAACAAATTCTGTTTTCATCTTAACAATGCAAGTATTCCTGCACATGCCGCCACAAGCTCCTATTTCTAAATCATCATTGATACAATAGGAGAGGTTGGACTGGGATTAAGGGTACCAACCAACCGATACATCTATGTTGCCAACTTCGATAAGGAGGTAGAAAAGCTTAATGCTTGAACAGATGGCTTTAAGGTAGTCTAAATAAGAGATGGTGCACAATAATGTGCGATGGATGGACTGAGTCGACTGACACAACAAAGAGATCTATAATTAACTTTCTAATGTAATGTTCAGACACAACGTTTTGAAAGTCCATTGATGCTTTCAAGTAACATAAAGAATGCTTATTACATTTTTTTCACTTATAAATGACTGAAGAGGAGAATATTGTTCAATTCCTGACAAAAAACAAACTTTGCTACAATACTACAGGGAGGAAGCTAATGAACAAGAGGCAACATCTCTTTTATGTTCCATGTGCAGCACACTCTATTGACCTATGTTTGAGGATATAAGCAAGGAGACATTAAATTTTACACTTATCAACCAGGTACAACTTATCATCTTAGTTATCTACTCGCATCCACATTTCCTCCATATAATAAGACATCATACACAGGGGCACAATCTAATCAATAAGTCGACAAGATTTGCAACACAATTCATTGTCTTGGAAAGCTTGCATCGGCACAAACATGCATTGGTTCAATTCATTGCATCGGAACGTTATATTTGTTATATGACTAACTTACACAACATGATGGATCAATTAGAGATCTTTGCACAGACAAAGTATTTGATTATAAACAAACATTTTTTTAAGAGAATTGTTTACTATTTGTTCATCATTGAGTCACTTGTAGCTGTGTTGAAATTAATGGACTTAAATAAGAGAAATCAAAGGGGATACCTCTACGATGTCATGGATAAATTAAAAATGAAAATTAAGAAGAAACATCACAAAAGATATAAGAAGTGGTGAAAAATCATATATGCTAAATGGGACAAGACCCTACACCACGATGGGCATGCAACAAGTAAATCAAGTTAATTGTTAGCCATAATTTAATTGTTGCTTGATGCATAAATGTATGTCCCAATGTCATACATGATTAATACATGATATTTCTAAAACCCTCAAACGTAATATAGATCATAAGTATGTAATGATTAGGAAGTGTTGAGGCATACTTTGAGTGTAATACAAAAACTTCGCAAAATAGATGTGAAGCTGAGTTAGAGGTAAGTGAGAAAATTGTCATTTACTAATGTTTTATATTGGGTCACTAAAAATGTAATAATTTGACGACTCTCAATGTTCAGATACAATATTATAAGAGTATACTTAGATCTTATTCAACTAGGTTTCTCCTAGTATGTTGAAATTGAAACAAACTTCTTATGTATTTTATGAAATTTGCTCCGACTTATTTGACCAATAACAACATCATATTCTATTGTTGTTTTTTTGCAACTGAGTGGTGAATGCAAGTTAACACAAAAATGATTGGAATTCACTTGCATCAATTGCAAATCAAATTCTTACTCAGAGCACCAACACCTCCTACTGAAAGAGGAACAAGAGTACATTTAGCCTTATTCACATGAAAAGAAGAAATAGACTTACATCCGATATGTTGGAGAAACTGGTGTTCTGCCACTACAACATGTGGCTAAGAATAAAGAACATCAAAGATTGTCATAAAATAACAGAACAGAGATTTACACGATTTACCAATGGTCCATATGAACAAAGGGGTCAAACAAAAGCACAAAGACCACATACTTCCAATGTTGATGTAGACTATGTTTTCTAGGAGAAGCCCACACTGACCTCATAGGGTGAAGGAGAAGAAAAGGAGAACACCTCTAAAGTTCGATCATGAGGATCGTACATGGGCTAAAGAGGAACTAGATGACATTCAGCCTGAAGATGAAGATATACGATATGAAGTCTGAACTACTTCAACTCCAGCCCCAGCTTCAACCCTAGCCCCAGCCTCACAACCAACTCCCATTAAGATGAAGACATACCATGATAGCCAAAATGGGGCGATTATCACAATTGAAAAAGATATATCATCGTGACATGGCCCTTGGGAGTTCATCATAAGAAGAAACAAAGAAAGCAACAAAACAAAGAAAGTTGGATATCTGACAAAAACCTATCAGTCTAATTGATCGTACCCAGGCATCTTCCTCAGATAACGATGAGAAAGAATTCATTTCACGTACGCAACAGCAAAATGTAGGAGGTTCAGGTTGAGGTGGCAGCAAGGATCGCGGGATCGGAATCGGAATCGGAATCGGTGGGTACCGATTCGATCCGGATCGGATCGGATCGGACCGATTCCGACCGATTCAATGGAAGAAAATCGATCCAGAATCGGTAAGAAAAAAAGCAAAAAAAAAAAAAAAAAAACGATCCGATTCCGATTCTGGACCGATTCTGGACCGATTCCGGCCGATTCGGACCGATTCTGGACCGATTCCGGCCGATTCCGGCCGATTCGGACCGATTCTGGACGATCCGACTGGAATAGCAAAAAATGAAAAAAAACGATCCGATTCCGATTCCGATTCCGATTCCGGACCGATTCCGGCCGATTCCGGACCGATTCCGACCGATTCCTACCGATTCCGACCGATTCCGCGGAATTCATGCCGGAATCGGTCCTTCCGCATGGAATCGGATAGGAATCCACCGATCCGATTCCGGAATCGGTCGGAATCGGTCCGATTCCACCGATTCCGTAAACAATGGGTGGCAGTGGAGGTTGTGGAGAAGAGACAGATAATTTAGGGCAGAGACAATATTCCAGTGGAGGAAACCAAAACTAGAATTAACAATTTTTTTATCAATACATTGCAGCAAAATATCCAAAACATCTTCAAGACTTTCACCTTTGTATTCCAACTACATCTTCGAGCCCTCAAGACGGTGTCCACTATTTCTCTCAGATGGCCAATTTATCATTTTCATATGAATACTAGCCAATCATAACAAATAGGTCTTAGTGAAGCATCAAGGAGATGTGTGAACCTCTTTTTTCTGCGTCTGTTCTTTAGAAAGAAAGACATCTCCGGACTTTTCTAGAAAAATAGGTGGTATCCTAAAAATATTAGGTAGTCCGGTGATAGTTTTAAAAATATTAGAACCGAGGTTCGAGTTCTTTGAAAATTTCATTTTTGACCCTTCTCCGCCGGATGGTGCGAGTATCCGGCGTTAACTTACATCGAGCAACGGCTCGAACGCCTTTGATTAACCGTCGCGGCAACTCGTTTTCGGAGACATGCACATCCACAACATAAAATAAAGAACTCAAAAGGGCAGCGGCCTTTTGGGTCCGATCGATGCAAACCGTTTTGTTCAAAGTTTGATTTTATTTGTTTGTTGGTTGACTTTTGGGTTGACTTGAAAGTCGGTTTTGAGTTTTGGAGTTTGAATCAATTTGTTTGATTGATTTGTTGTTTGGTTGTTTATTTTGGTTTCAGTTTGACTTTTAAGTTTGTTTTGGTTTAGGTTGTATAGAACCTGTTTTTGATTTTAATTTTGATGTGCTTAAAGTGTTTTAAGCAATTTTGGTATTTGTTGCTTGATTGATTTGTTTGAATTTTCAGATTCTGGAATTTTCAGATTTCTGGATTTTTGGTTTTTTGAGTTGGTTTTGATCCACGTTTGAGATGTTTGAAATGTTGTTTATTTGATTTCTTTTGGGAAGAAGTTAATGGATTTTAAGTGGATTTTCAGATTGCTGAAAATCAGATTTTTAGAGCCAGTTAGAATCTGTTTTAGTTGATTGTTCAAATCTGATTTTTTTATTGCAGATTGAAATCTGGTTTTTTTTGTTGACAGATTTAATTTGAATCTGAATTTTCTGTTTTGGCAGATTTTTTATTTGAAATCTGATTTCGGTTTGGTTTGTTTCAAAACCGGTTCAATCTTGTTGAAGATCGGTTGCTTGTTGAACCGGAATGAGTTGAATTTCAGATTTGATTTAATTCTGTTTTTTTTATTGTTTTGATTTTCAGATTTAATTTAATTCTGTTTTTTATTTTCTGTTTGAATTTTTAGATTGATTTTGAAATGGTTTTATTTTTGTTTGGCGGTTTGCATCGCCTCCGACCCATCGGGTCACCATCGGATGCCCGGTTTCATGCATCAATATGAACATCGAACTTCATTTCATTGAAAGATGGGGTGAAGTACATCGGTGTACAATGTGATTGGTCCTTCCCCCAATATAGGTTTATCTCCACTACTTTGGAAAAATTTGGCATTACGACGACATGCCGGCTATTTTTCCAACTTAGTGAAAATTTACCCATCCAAAATAGCCAGCCTTAGCTTAGCCATATTGGGGGAAGAAACCGCTGGCTACGGGAGCATGCCCGCGCCACCGTCCGGATCGACATTCCGGGGCGGACCCGGGGGGAGTCGTCCAAGGTTGGAGTCCCCGCGAAGGGTGGAGTCCTTAATTTAATGTTGCTTTCGCATTCTGAAATTTTTATTTGTTCATTTTTGAAACATAGGCCATGGAGGCTGGTTCATTTCCATCGGCGTTCCGAGCCGGCCTTCAATCTTCATAGGCCCGCTGGGCCTGCCTTGTACTGTTTGGGCCGGAAGGGCCTGCTGAGGAGCTGCTGTACTTCTGGAGCTACCTGACCGGACCGACTTGGAAGGCCACCCGGCTAAGCCCTTGGCCCGTCGTACGGTTTCCAAGGGGGGCCGGGCTGTCACCTTCAAGTCGGCCCACCTTCCGGCTGCTGTCCTCCTGTTTGGAACCCCCTGGACTGCTGTCCTCTGAGTAGGCCACAAAGGGGTGCTTTGGTTTGGGTTTAGGTGGGCCGGAATGGGCCTGCACAAAGGGCTATTTTGGAGATCAGATTTGGGACCGGTTTTGGGGTCTGGGTTGGTGACCGGCTGGGGGCCTGATATGGGCTGCATATGGACCTGTTTGGGGTCTGGTTTGGAGACCAGCTGGGGCCTGATATGGGGCTTTGGTTGGGCCGGAATGGGCCTGGCGAGGGCCTGGTTTGGAGTTGGTTTTGGGATCCTGGTTTGGGCTGGATGGGGTCTGGTTTGGAGACCGGCTGAGGCCTGATTGAAGGGGCTCTGGTTGGGCCGAAGCAGACCTGCACATGGGCACTTTTGGGGGCCTGATTTGGGACCTGTGTAGAGAGGTCTGAGAGTGGACAGGATCGGGTCACAAGGGGACCGAGGGCCTGCAGGTGGGCCGGATTTGAATTGAACTGGGGTCGAAACATGGGTTGTATATGGACCTGGGTATGGGCTGTATATGGGCCGGCAAATGGCCTGTTTAGGGTGTTTGCAGATGGGCTGAAACCGGGTCACAAGGGGACCTGTTTTAGGCCCGAATTGGGGGCCGAATTTGGACTGAAAATGGACCCGGATTGGAGTCTGTTTGAAGCTCCTGTAGGTATGCTGGAAACGGGTCACAGGGGACCTGTTTTGGGACCTGAACATAGGCCTGGATTGAGGCCAAAAGTGGGCTGGTTGTGGGCCTGAACGGAGGTCAGGTTATGGGCCAATTCTAGGTCTGAACAGAGGTCAGATTATGGGCCGAAATGGGAAGTTTTCCCTGCTGTGGGGGAGGGTGCTCGGCTGGGTCAAATGAGCCTGCGGATAGGCCTGTTAAATGGGCTGTATATGGGCCTGAACATGGGTCGGCCATGGGCCTGCAGCAGGGGCTGTTCGGTAGGCTACATTGGGGCCGGATTTGGGCCTGAAATGGAGTGTTCAGTTGGACTGAAACAGGCCAGGGGCTGGAGATGGGCCTGGAATAAGCAGAAAAGAAGGCCCTTTGAGGGGGCTACATGGGCGCACCAACCCACTTTGTTTACCTTTTTCTTCTTTTCTTCTTCTCCTTCCTTCTCTTTCCTCCTCCTGGCGGCAGCAGGTTGCAGGCGCAGATGGCAGCAGCACTGAGGTAGCAGACCGGCAGCCTCCCGGCGTCTGAAGCAGCCCCCCCTCATGCTGGTGCGCCCCCCTCTTCTTATAGAGGCTGGAGGGGGAGGTGAAGAGCCAGCAGGTGGCTTGTACGTAGGCCTCTTGGCCTCCCCCATGCAGTTACTCAATTTATTCCAATTTATTGACCTGCTGTCCCTTGACCTTCCCCCTCCTTCAACTGACTGTTGGGGGGCTGTGCTGGCAGATGGGTGCGTACAAGGCTGCTGAGGTGGCAGGTGGGTGCGCATGAGCCTTGTTCACACTGCTGTTGAAGTGGGCCTGGCCCAATTGGGCCTGGTTTCTGGGCCAGCAGGCTGAGGAATGACCCAGGCCCTCCTATGGGCTGCGCACATGGCCTGAACTTGGCCCAATTGTGCCAATTATGGGCTGGATGAATCCGGCCCCTGCTGTGGTGTCCAATTGGGCCCAATTGTGGCTGATTAATGGGCTGTTGGCCCAGCTCCTAAGTCAGCCCCTCTGCTCTCTTTTTTTTTGAAAAAATGTACGCCAACAGGAGAATACATAGAATGAGGATGAAGATGGTGGTGATGGTGATAAAAGAAAGATAAACCACTTTATTGAACGCCAATTTTCATTTGTATCATGTTACCATTGTTTGATGAAATGATCATTGCCATTAAAGTATATATACATATCTTGAAATCTATTGTAATCACATAAAACTATGTTAAATCAGTGTTTTATATTTAAAAAAATTAGAGCCCCTCCTATGTTTTGGAATTTTAAGTGATTTTTGTAAATTTTTCACCACAAAAAAAAATATTTAAATGGCCAATTCGGAATGGTTTGAATTGGTTTTCCTCTCAAGGAATTGGCCAATTCTGACCAATTCAATCTAATTTGGATTGAATTAGTGTCCACCAATTCCGATTCCAATATTTCTATCCTTGATGGGCGGATCTTGTCTATTCTTGAAGAAAATATCCATAAACATCATGCAAAAACAAGTGAACAGTTGGGTGTACAATGCAATTCTAAATCTGCCTATCAAAGTTAAAAAGTTTCCTCAAAGATCATCCACTTTCCTTATCAAAAAATGTTGACTTCATTTCAATCAGATCCCAATAAAAAAGTAGCACCTCATTACATCATAATTCCAAAACTAAGTGAAAATCATTAGAGGTTTTAGCTTACATAATAACAGATGTTTAATTTGGCACTCCTGTCTAAAATTATTTTGGAAGTGAGCTCAGCTAAGAAGGGTTTATGGCTCAAAATCATCAGGTGTAATTATTATCTCACGTTTGGAAGTGGTGGGTTGCATGATTCTCTCTTTAATCAATAAAATTATTGATTTTGGAATTAATAATGCAATTCCCTGGTTCTCCGAATGTGCATTAGGGAGTTGCAAAGGGGATGACAGGAAATAATTATTCCATATTGAGGACCTGAAGTTTGTACGAACAACCTTTAGCATCCATTTTCCTCAACTTTCTGACAGGGCCTCATCCACAACAAACCAGTTGACCAAGTTTCCAATTACTAAAATCCCCCTCTTTGAGATGCCAGGAGGATGAGGATTAAACAATTTCCATGACTTGTTTGGCTATCAGTTCATCTCAAGCTGAAGCTAGTGGTGTCAGGCTTGTCTCGGCTCTCCATCATCAATTCTTGCAGTTCTCCCACAAAAAGGCACCTAAAAGAACACCTCACTGCTTGATGAACAGTTCAAAATGGCTGTGCACATAAATGATGCGGTGCCTTTTGGCCTTACTCGTGATTTCATGACCAAGCAGTAAACACTGGGACACTCCGCCACAACCATGTTACCAACCTTGCTGAATCGTAAGCCAGTTAGCATATTCACGTCTCTTTCTTCTTCTTCTTCTTCTTCTTCTTCTTCTTCTTCTTCTTCTTCTTCTTCTTCTTCTTCTTTTTGAGAAAAGGCCGGAGGCCTTAAAGTTCATTGATGCAGTAAAAAAGTAAAGTGGGTACAAAGCAACTCAAAACAAAAAACAAAAAACAAAAAAAAAGGAAACAGTGGGGCCAACAGCAGATGGAAAGCTGCTCAACTACCAACGAGGCAGACAAACACAACAAAAAAGCATTAAAAAAAGGAACAGGACCCAGAAGGTAGAATCGTCCAATTTTCTGCCAGAGTGAGCGAATGACCAACGCTTAACGCAAGATGACATCAGAAAAAAGTATCCTCTTTGGATTTTCAAAGTGCTCTTCGAAGATCCATTTGTTCCTGGCATGCCAAATGGCCCACAACATAGCCGGAAGTACAAAGTCACATAACTTTCCTTCAGAAAACCAAGGATTTATTTGTGACCAAGAGACAGCACAGAGATGGTGTTACAAGATCTGACCATTGCAAATTCCAATTTTTGCATAAAGTCATCCACAAGAAGTTAATGAATTTGAAAAACAAGTGGTCCATTTTTTTTTCCTCCATGAGACCACAAAACACAGCTATTGATATCAGTAAAAAGCTTTCTGAGATGATGCCTAGTCTGCAGTCTTAGATCACCAACCTTCCATAAGAAAAGTTTTATTTTGATAGGCAGAAGAGGTCGCCATATGACTTGGGACCAAGGAACATCCACCCCTTCCAGTGTCAATCTCCGCATGGCAAACTTGACTAAGAAAACACATTTACTACCAGGCAACCAATGGCACTTGTCCTTCTGGTTAGCAACATACCTAAACTCCTCAAAAAACAAAATCAATTATACATAATTATCAATCTCCTCCTCTTTGAGGTTTCTCCTAAAAGTGATGCCATTTTGCTCTTGCATTCCATAAACAACAAACATTGGCTAGTGGATCACTGCAAATTTTGAAAAGATTAGAAAATAGAGTAGTCAGTGTATCATGCCTAATCAACCTATCCAGCCAAAGGTTTTACTGCCATCCCCCAGAGCAATAAAAAAGGATGAGTAGAACTACTCCCATGTGCCTAAAATGCCTCTCCATATGTTCAAAACTCTACCTCTAACCCTGAGGTCAGTAATCCACGCATTGTTCAGATCTTTTCTAGGATCAAGCTTAATAGTTATCTCAAGTTTTAGATATGTTGACCAAAAAAGGATCAGTATTTTATTTGGTATAGTATCAAAATACATGCATCGTAAATGCTTGTCATCTGTAAAAAGATTATATACAAAAAAATAAACTGAGGCCAAAATAAAATGGACGTAAAGCAATTACGCAGGAGAAAATATACATCCCATAGTATGATTACAAGATAATGTCTACTCCCCACAATTCATAACCTGAAAAACTCAATCCATTCAACAATCAAAATGCTAATAGAACAAATAAAAGCACTCCCACAGAAGAAAGTAGACATGGAATGAAGAGCTTCAGGTAAAGAAACACTCACATATGCTGTGAAGACAACAACTATAACCATAATTGATATTCCAGAGTGATTAGAGAAATCATCCATAAGCTTTCTGGCAACAAATACACAGAAAATGGAGACTGGGGCAACAATCAGAAATATGGTAAGAAATAATGATCTCACATCAGGTCCAAATATGAGTCTTCCTCCAAGGAAAAATATCTGCACAACATTAATTAATTATGTTAAGAGATTGTTGTAGAAGACACAAATAGATTATTTTATTTGAAAAACCAACAAAATACACCATGTCAAGCTTTCCTTTCACTAGCATTCTTAAAATCATTCAATTAAGATCCATCTAAGTTCTAAACAATCCCACTGTAGTATCTCATCATACTTTGATAGAATATGTACATTTCCTCTTTATAATCATGTAATATAAACCATTTACCAAATGAATCATGTGACTTAACATGCCAACATTTTAAATTACTAATCAGAAATGCAAGATTACTATTATGTATTATCTAATCTTGGGTTTCTACCAATTCCCGGCACACGCAATAACCAAAAGCTCCAGTTTTTTTCTAAATTGAACCAAATTAATGCTCATGGTCCTAATTATTAAATGGTGACAGCCGTACAGCTTTCCTTTTATTGTTTGTATACTTCCCTTGCATGCTAGCTACTTGAACATCAATTATGATTTTGGTCATTGACCAATTTTTAAGAGCATTTCTCCAACATTCACTCTTCAAATTGTCAAGAGTCAGGTATCTTTTGGTTATGTACAGTAGACTTCTAACATTCTCCTGTTGAGGATACTTCAGCTTCGACATAAAAGGTACAATTTTTTGTTTATTTTCTAACATAAAAGGTACCACTTGAAGGCATCATAGGCGACAGGTGCTTCTGACCTGACAAAGTGAGATGGCGCTTAGGCAAGCAGCCTATCAGGCACTTGCCTTGCAATTTACTAATAATTAATACTAAGTAATTATCAACGCTACTTAATTGAGTGGTTTTGAGTAAGTACTAAAGTACATATGGTTAATTTGATTACAAAAATAGATGCTCTGGATATTTACCAACAGTTAATACTAATTCAGTATCAATATTAACTGAATTGAGTAATTATAATCAGGTATTAATGTTAATTTGTCAATTCAACTATGCACTTGTATATTATTAATTGACTCACAAATTGACCTATGTATTAACCTATGTTATCCAAGGCTTCTCGGGCACTTGACGTCAAGTATATTTTTAATATATTTAAATACATATAAGTATATATAACATTAAAACTATTGAAGAAGAACAAAAAAAACTCACTTATAGGTCACGCAAGGCATCATGATGTCAAGGCCTTGGGGTGGAAGACTATGCATTGAGGGTTTCAAGGCGGGAGAAGAAGACTTTAAGTTACCAGATCCGGACTTTACTGGGTCTAGATCTTGGTGCGGGGCAAGGCAAGGCATTTCTGCCTCACCTCACCTTGCCTCAGTGCCCAGGCACCTAAGGTGAGTGCCCTTGGTAACATAGGTATTAAATGGCACATATATATTTACTTAACTATCAAATTAGATTAAAAAAGAGCCACCTAGCACCTCATCTTATCACCTAAGCAGCAAGATATGTAATCTTGATAGCCTTGAAACTATGTTTCAAGCAATTGTCAGATCTCAGACAGTTAAATAGATATACCTTGGCTTTATTGCAGCATACCAAACAAAACCAACTAAAGATATGATTTTTATGCAGATTATAAACCTATGTAGTTAGAGGCAAAAAGCAGTCAAGAGGGGAAATCTACGCCTTGCCTGACCACACATGTTGCATATTTATACTTGGAATTATAAAAATTATGGTATCGAAGCCTTACATTTATCAACCTCATCATAAGAATTATGAAGATGGTAACCTTTATTAGGGTTAAGGAGACATAAAATGTCAAAGCCACTGCCTCAAGGGGCTGAGGCAGGGCCACAGGGAGGTGTTGCCTAACCTTGCCACAGTGCCCAGTCGGCACAACTGGTTTAGTAAGATGGCCATAAATGGCTGAGTTAAAATCCAGTATATGTACGCATTGGGAGGTAAATGACAAACTTTTTACTTGTTTTACAAACTCAATCATCATAAACAGAGTTAGAATTTCATACATATGACAGAAATCTGAGAACACTACTAAACCATCCCTTTTATGTCAGTAGGAGTAATAAAAATACTACAAATTGCATGTGCAGTAATTATTATCTATAAGAATGTACTTAGTGATAGAGTTGATACTCAGTTTTATCAAGAAAGGAATCCAAATTTGGCATCTGAGAAGAAACCTAGAGCCATTATTAGCAAGTTCAATGTTTGCCCTTTACCACGTGCGGTTGGAAGACAGTTAGATGACGATCAAGTATGCCTTACCTCTACACCTCTCAGAATCCATAAACAGCTCTGATAAACAACAAGACATGAAGATCCACAAGGGGAACGAGTGGTTTAGATATGCTTACATAACAAAACACCTTTACGCACAAAAGGTGTGCGAAGTTTCTTCTGTCAACCATTTCTATCCAACGCAAGCAGAAAACTAGGTAACCATTTCAAGAATTTACAGAGAATCATAACTAGAGTAACCAGGGGCTACATGATAGGGATCAAGCATATCATAAAACAAGAAGAAAAGTCAAAATAGACTCCAGAAAAAAAACTAATCCCATCGAGTCATCACCCAGAAGGACATCATGCAAAAAAGGGAAGAAAGAACAGATTGCCTATTTAAATCCAATAAAGACGTTCCGCATACACAGAAAGACAACCAAGAGCAGCAATTCTTCGAAAAAAAAACAAATTTAGAAATGAACGCCTCTTTTGCGAAAGAGAAACCAAAACAGCGGACACCGAGTCGTCGACTTACATTACTACCCTTCCACGCCTGGTACACCCTTGGCCGCGGCGCCTCGGAGTAGCCGCCATCAGCACCCTGCTCGGAGTCTCCCGGCGGCGGAATCACGTACATCCCTCCGCCCCCTGCGCTGAAACCCACGCCTTCGTATCCCTTACCCGCTTTCTCCCCAAAACGACGACCTGTTCGCTATGAAGCACCAGATTTGGAGACGTCTTGAACCAGCGTCAACGAATAGAACAAGACGCCTCTTTCTGCTCCAAGACCCAGACAACCATGGCCGCCGCCCGAGGCGCCGTCGATATCTTCCGTTCCAGATGCTCAGATGCCCGGCGATCTGTGGCTTCGGGAGCTTCCACAGCCCATGGCCCCTCGCCGTCTCTGCTTTTCCATTTCTTTTCCTTTTCTTGGTATTTTATTTCCCGGCGAGGAGTAGGGCAGTGGGAAGAAAGGGAAGTTACAGAGCGTCGCGGTGCTCCTCTCCACTCCTCTCTGTCGTTTCGCTGCAGCTTGTCGGGTACGTGGCGGGATGCTATTGGCTCGATAGGAGCCTGAGCTCGTACGTCCCCAAGTTTAACAGTTTTGCGCTTGTACCCCCAATATACCCTTTTTTGTACTTACGGAAGGTTGGTTTTTCTATCTATCTCAAAACTGATCAAATTTGTAAGTAAATCCTCGAGAGACACTCTTATGTACCCTTGAAGCGTTTAAATGTTGTATTCTTATACCCGTGTTATTTTTTTCTCCAATTATGACAACTTAGCTCTACTATATGTTGAATAAAAGCATCTTTATTTCTTTCTCTTCCCCCCCCCTTTGTAGAGTAATTGCACAATTATGACAGTCATAAAGGTCCACAGCATAGAACTCCAAGGATATGCCTATCTAATATCGGAAGAATCCCCCTCCGAGTGTTTTCTGAAAGATGAATATACAGAAAGGTAAAAAAATAAAGAAAAATGGGCAGAGTTAATTATATGAACAACAAGGACAGGATTCGTAAATTGTTATTTCGAACCGAGGACAAAGCTGCAATTTACCAGTGGACTGAGTCAATGTTGACCTGACTAAGACGGTGAGCAGGGGTGAAAGCGAGCCGACAGGGTTAATAAGTAGGTTGTCGTTCCGGTTGAGGTTATTTTTTTTTACTCTAATTTTAAGTTCGGGGCAGTTGATTTATTATTTAATCGAGTCAGAGTCAAGTTGGAGTTCAAATTCAAATAACAACCGGACAAGCCCAATATAAAATTGAGTTCAAATAATATGACTCATTTATAACTTGATCTACACTCGTTTGTATGACTCGAATTTGAGACCATTTATAATTTTTTCTCTAAATTTAAACTCAAACTAAAATTTATTTTACAGCATCAAACAGGATTAATTTTTTAAAAATATCTATAATTTATTTTAAAAGTAAAGATATTTAATTGAATAATTAATCAAATTACACACGAATTTACTCTAGCAAGACTCTGTTCAAACTCAGCCGATCAAACAAATCAATTTTTTTGTCGAAATTCAATCATCTAACATGACAGATGAGTGCAAATTTCAAAATAGCCCGTCGGAAATCAACACGGTGGGCGAGGGAATCAACAAAGCATCCGCGGAGGGTGTAAACGAAATCCGCAACGGAACGAGGGGTTAAGCGGACAAAATCCAGTGTTGCGACGCGAGCTGTACCGAGAGGCCGGCCCGGCCGTCCACCAAACAACGCAACTGAAAGTCTGAAACAACCACGACCAGCCGAAACGGAACAGCCCGGCTGACCTGCCGGCGGCGTTTCTTTAAACGCCGGCGGCGGCGTGCTTTGACCGCCGGCGTGCCGGCCCCCCCTCTCAACTACCCTCGGATTCGGTCGGATACGTAATAATATCTGGAGATGTTTTTTTAGGGGGAAATATTAAGAGTCTGTTTGATAATTTAGTCAGAGTATTTTCGTTAAAAGTACTTTCATTTGAAAGTTACTTTAAATAGAAGATATTCTTATTTATAAAAATAAAAATTGTTTAATTATATTTTTATCAAATATAGAAATAATTCTGTAATAAAAAGAAAAAATATAGATAGATGCATATTGACGAGGTAAGGGCCGTCCAGGGAGGCAGATGGCGAGGTGGGGGCGGTCGAAGAGAGGCAGACGATAGGGCTGTTCACTATTTGGTTCAACCCGAAAAACTAAACCAAACCAGGAGTTTGGTCTGGTTTGGTTTTGTTTGAAGTATTGATTGGTTTGGTTTGGTTCCTAGAACCCTTCGAATCAAACCAAATCTCTAAATCGAATAACCCGAATTAAATTAAATATTTTATTTTAAGTTATATATAATACAATATTTACGTGTCTTTTCTTATAAAAATAAACTTGTTTCAAGAGTTTTTAAGACAAATTAATGAAATATATAAACAAATACACTAAAATTTAATAGAATGTGATTTAAAATAAATAAAATAAAATTATATATTGACATATTTAATCTACCTTAATAAAATATGGTTTGAACCGGACCAAACCAAATTGGTTTGGTTTGGTTTGAGAGATAGTTTGGTTTGGTTTGGTTTGAGAAAAAATACTCAGAAACCAAATCAGACCATGAACACCCCTAGCAGACGACGACAGGGACACAGACGGTGGTAGAGTGCAGGGGTGTCGTTGGCGGGGTGGAGGCGGGCGCGGAGGGAGGTGGAGGGCGGGTCACGAGAGGAGGGGAGAGAGGCAGACAACGCCGCGGGGGCAGAACGAGATTGACGATGGCGGGGGAGGTCGTGGAGGGTGGCAGACGACAACAGGGGGGCTTCGTGGATGATGGACGGCAGCAGAGGGAGGCATTCGCTGGTGGGAAGGGGGCTTCGCAGACAGCAGTGAAGTGCGACGGCACTCGCGAAGCCACTCACAAAAGGAAGTGAATCGAAATGCATTAGATATCGAGAAGAGATTTTCTAAAGTTAGAAGGAGAAAAAAAAACTCCTGTTTATTTCTACCTTCCGTGAGAAGAAGAAGTGAATAATAATAAATATCTAAACATTAAATTTAAAATAAAAAACTTTTAATTAGAGGAGAAGTGAAAAAAAATACTTTTAAACAGTTCTCAAACGCACCCTAAGCTGCCATGTTTATGTTTACTTTAAATATTTGCCATCCAGCTTCGTTTAAAAGCTATGGAGGAGTCTCTGCACTCCCTCGTAAGAGAAATCATATTCCTATCCGAAACTTTAATGTCCGGAAGTTATAACCATGCAATACACAGGTGTTGTAATGAAATGACCGACTTAAAGAGAGTCTACGTTAGTCGCAAAGACAAATATTAAAATGTAGACATATTAGGAGTTGTTTATGGTTCATCTGGATACATGTAAGATGGAGTGTTTGTATCATCTTTTTTCCGACAAGTTCATCTTAACCTTGTTTGATTGTCTGCATAAGGCTTGATTAAACTACAGCAAAACAGTGAACTTGCGACACCATGACATGACTGCAGGTAGTTTCACACTTTCACCTCCTAATATAAGAGGCAACACTATAAAATTACATCAATCCAGATAAGATACCTTTTTACCGTCATGTATCTCACGATTTCATCAAACAAAAACCATAGTTCGAACTAAAAAAACCTTGGTTTTAAATGAATGATTATAAAATCAGATCATTTTAACCGAAAAAGCAAGCCGTAAAGTTGGTAAGAAAAACAAACAATAATCCATTCCAGAGTGCTTAGCAGTCGAAGAAGATGAAGACTTGTTTAGGGGACTAAACCCAAAGCCACTAGCTTCCCAAGTCCATAGAAGTAAATGAGAATGCAGATTACATGAGATACATATGCAGAATATCGAGTCCAAATGACAGGAATGCAAGGTTTGACGGCTCATGAGGTCTAATGCATGGATCAAAACAAGCTACCTAATGATATATCTAAATCCTAAAAGGTCAGCAAATTGATCGATTTCAAAAATAATTCAACAACACAACTACGTAAATGTCAGTCGAGCAACAGAGAAGTTTATTTTCGTCAAAGAAAAACAGAGAAGTTTATTATTCCAACGACATTTCACATGCGAAAAGTTACTTCGGAGTTAAATCAACACAGGTAAGGAATGGTTCTTCCCATATCTCTGTCACTGAAAGCAATCAATTTCATCTTCGACAGAAATATCCCCGACACGGATTATTCCTTGATATGGGAAGCATAAAAAAGCCTAATCCACTCACCCATGGAGACCACCAAGGGCACCCCAATCCCATAACACACTATTGTCAAGGAACAGCATGAAGGAGGATGTAGTACGGACAATCAATCGTTCCCATTCTATTAAGAATCCCGCGGACCTCAAAAGGTTGATAAAACTCCACCGACATCGGACTGACGACGAGAAAGCAGAACCAGAAAAAAAAAAACAAGGGAAAGAGGCCAACAGAATACTACAAAGTGCAAACAACCCAGCTAGCCCAGCCTGTTATCCTCAGGCACGACCATGACAGAAAGTAATCCACATGCCACATTGTTCAGTCAGATTTCAACGAACAGACCAGCTCCTAACAGACCCAGAAAATTCCTTTCTGGTATTTTTCATACATGATCCTTTAACTCCAAAACAGAACAATCAGCATTGTCTTCCTCTAATTTGTTTGTCATGGAACAAAATGCTTTAAAGGTGACAAGAAATATGCAAATATCCAAATAAATGAGAATTTTACAGTCGCACCACATATTGGGCGCTGAAATAACTGAAATATAAAAGGGACGAAGACCCCTTCTAGAGAAATAAACAACATCCTATTGCTGCAAAATCAGTTTTGATGTCACTGCATTGACTGAAAGCGCTTCATGATGATGATGCTCATATCCATGTACCGCTGTGCACAGTTCGTGAGACAACTTGTTTCACTAGAGCTGAACTTGCTACCTGGGTTTCCCGTTATGCACTTATCCCAACATATACTAGTAAGTTTTGATACCATCTCGCTGACCATAGCCTTCTCTTTCTCTTGCTGCATTGCATGGTACAGGATTATTAGTGTCTCGACAAATGTGGTCTTCCACATTGTAAAAATATACTAAATTTCTTTAACATTCAAGCATGACATTTCTAGAATACCTTCACAAAACTAGATTCTAACAGATCATGATTCCCTTGTTAGTTATCACAATTCGGTTATTTTCCCAATTTCAAAAACCAGAAAAGTTGATTTTTTCCAAATAAAATATTAATCAAATGTAAATTACACACTTGCTACATCCACATTCGCACTCCATACAAAATTGTGTGCAACAGCCCACTTCGTGGTATTGCACATAAAAAAATGCATAACATAGCTTGGCTCTGTATGATATATTTGTGTGAATACAAGAATCACAAGTGAACAACTTGGTTCTTATATTTTTGTTTATTTGCAGAAAAGAGAAAACCAAACAAACCAATTAATAAGAAGTCGTGATTAAATCCCAGAGAAGACCTTGTTAAGAAAAATAACACGAAAAGGAAAGTTCTGAAGATTAAAAGTTTTAGTTTCCTTCATTCGTTAGGGGTGGTTTTCAGAGAATAAATGAAAAACCATATTCAGGTCTATCAAGAAACCATCACTAGCTATTGTACAGCGAACAAATCAGAAAATAGTTGATAAAATCTTAAGTCAAACTTTTGGTTTTGACATTTACATTTAGATGCCAATTATAGCATAATACTTTAGTGCATTGACTTGAACTATAACTCATTTTGTTGCAGCTACATTGGAAAATACAAATCATTTATTTCTATAATCTTTGATCAGATTTCTTATAGAAAAAGTTCTTCAAAATCCTTCACATGTAAAGTATTTTGCCGATGCCGTGATCCTCCATGGGGTTTTATTTTTTAGTTTTATTTTATTTTTGCATTTGCATATAGCCCCGTGAAAAGCCTACTAGAAACATTTTTATCCCTAAGAGTAGAAGCAGTCAGTCTGCAACAAGCTTTAATTTTGCCTATATACTCTAGAAAGCCACGGTTCAGACAACCACAACACTACAGACATCTTGTGTATGCATTATGCAATCTAACACGTAATGAGTATATGTCATAGTTGTCAAGGCGACAAGGCGCCCAAGGCGTTGAAGGGTACCGATTCCGCTTAGGCGACAAGGCGGTCGCTTAGGCATCGCCTAGGCGGTCAAGGCGGTATTCAAGGAAGGATGGGTAGGAGGTTGTGAGACATAAAAATATGCATAAATATAATCATATATTTTATGTTATAATTGAATATTGAGTGTTTTAACTATGTATATAAGTAAATATGATGTGTACGTGAAAGTGAAAGGAGTTAAATAGATTTTTATAAAATTTAAGTATATAACACATTTATGATTATAAAATTTATATATACGTGCGATAGTATGTGATAGTGAAATATTGTTATAATATTATTAAATGGGGGCGCAGAGTAGTCGCAGATCGACCTACGCGGTCAGGTTGCGGGGGTCAAGGGGGCAGCGCCCCTTGTGGGAGTGTTGTCAGGGGGGCGAAGCCCCCCAAACCCAAAAAAGTATATAATAATATAAGCGATCTTATATATGTAATTATGAAAGTGTAGGTATTTATTTTTGGATAAGAAGTTAATCATGTAAATGTGGATATTTAAATAGGTGTGGGTATTTAAATAGGTGTCCCTTGTGAGGGGTATCAAGAGGGTAAAACTCCTGAAAATTCTTTTTTTAATCATGTAAAAATACCCTGGACGCCTTGTCTGGGCGCCTTGGGCGCCTAGGCGGGCGCCTTGGACACCTTAGGCGCCTAGGCGGGCGCCTTGGGCGCCTTTTTGGCCCCAGGCAAGGCGCCCTGGCAAGGCGCTGCTGAAAAAACGCCTTGCCGCCTAGGCGCCGCCTAGGCGGGCGCCTTGACAACTATGGTATATGTACAAATATAAGTACTCTCAGGTACATATATTGCAAAAAATCTTGAAAGAAAATTACACAACCAAGTGTTTTGATAAAGAAAATGGACGACACTCAGACCAACCCACTCTTAAAGTTACAAAACAGAACAAGGCAAACACAACACGTATAATCTTTTTTCTAGATATTACATAAAATGATTCCCCTTAATTTTCATCATAATTACAGGGTGGTGAAGACATGGATACTGGAACCTAACTCTCACAGTTTTGTTAGAAGTAACAAGAGAATTAAATAATCGAATCTGAAAATGAATTCAACAAAATTATGGGTCATTCAGGAACTATTACTCATAAGCCAAGGATCACAGGATTGGGATCAACGACCACCAATCGGATCCGATCCGATCCGGATCAATCGATCTTCCAAAAGAAAGGGTGACCCCAGATCGGTCTAGATTGGCCAAATTTTTTAATTTTTAAATCATAAAAATTCTCAAAAATTAAAAAAATAAAAATAATCATAAAAATAAGTAAAAATTTAAAAAACAATGGAAAACAATGTGGATGGTGTTCTACCAAACAATGTCATATAAAAGTAAGTTCATTTCAAAAAATTGTCATATAAGTACAAACTATCATATAAAAAAAGAATTAAAATAATTTTTTATAAAATTTAAGTATATAACATGTATTATGATTATGAATCTTATATAAATATGTGATAGTATAAGTGATAGTAAAATATATAAATACTTTTACATTATCATAAGAAAAAAAAATTATGATGGTATCAAGGAAGCCGGAAGGGCCGAATGGATGGAAGGGGCCCAAAGCAAAGATTGGGGCGGAAGGGGGGGACCGAAAACCAACTGTTTTAGGGGAGATTGCTGCCAGAAAGGGGGGATCAGTGGTCACCAAAGAGAATTGCTGAGGAGGGGGGACTGCAAGGGCTTTTGAAGAAGAGAGGGGAGATGAGAATCGGTGATGGAAGGGGGAGAATGGGGTCGATCTCCCCCAAGTCGATCTCCCCCTTATTAGGAGAGATCGATCTGGGAATCAGTCCGAAATCGGGTCCCGGATCGACCCGATTTTGAACGTTTCTGGAATCTGGTGGATCAAGCAATCCACGGTCCGATCTAGCTGGATCAAACAAATCCTAGGCAATCCTATCAATTCTGACTGATCCGGCCGGAATTCAGGTCTGGCTCACTGGTTCCGCCCGGAATGTGATCGGCTAGGCCGATCCCGATCCAGATCGGCCAACTATGCAATCCACGTCGTAAGCAGAAATGGCCAATCTGGACTGAAATCAACACCCTTTGATACAACCAATTTCAGATGATCCAGCTTGGAATCCAAACTAGATACAAGGATTCTAACCCTTAAGACCTAAGGAAAGAAATCACCTGAGCCTTCCAACCCAACAGACAATATACCCCATAACCACTTAAAAGAGATCATTTGTACAATCACCTGAGCTTTCTCGAGATCTCCTAAAAATCTCTTTCTCCACGCATCCGAGAAACGAGATCACTAAAATGAGAATATCTATATAGTACCTCAAGTCCCTTAATCTCCTCCCCATATTACTACCTCTAACTTCTTGGCTACATATTGGACAAACTACCTTTATTTTCTATTTTCTATTATGGAATCCATCAAAAGAGTCATCAATATATTATTGTCTAGTAAAATTTTGTAACTTAAATTTTTTATGATACAATTGACCCAAGAAGTCATCAATCTCCTCTCCATATTGCTCAAGATAACGCTTAAATCTGACATCAAATCTCTCGTATGTCTCATGTTAACAACAATTCACCTCCTCTGTATTTTATTTTTAATTCTCTGACAGCTTATTTTGATTTGCATTTCTAAGATTCAATCTCCCGAGAGTTTTCGAGATCTCTCTGAGATCTCTTCTATTTAGTCTTTTCGAGATAAAATCGAGATATGAGATAACAATCCTTACTGTCTATTAGTAGAAATAGAACAGGATCACAACTTGTCCCCATTGAAGAAATAAAAAATAGCTCTAGAAACTAAAGTGGGCTCCCTAGAAGATAGGGATATATCACAAGCCTAAGTTTTACAAATAATTTGTAGCTTCTTTAAAAGACTTCTATTAGTTGGAAAAAAGGCTAAACAATATCAACTTCTATGAACACATCAAACAACATATGCATGTACTATGTAGTAAAGAAACTTATATTGCATCCCCACCTTTTTTCCATCTAAATTTGGATCACCAATTTAGAGAGAGATAGAGAGACAGAGAGTTAGTAAGCAGTCTCTATTAAGTAAGAAAGTCAACACATAAATAAAAAGAAGGACTTGTCCACTTCATGAGAAGAGAAACAAAGTGAGAATGGGAACTATCCTATCAGGAATGAGGACTCTCCAAACCTAAAGCAACAGAGAAGCACTGCTATCTAATAAGGTATTAGGTGGAGTACAAAGAGTGCACTGAATATAACAGTAACACGCATGAGAAACACTCTGGAGGCATGGACTATCAGTCTATCAAAACCGGTATTAGGTGGAGTCTGGAGTGCAAAAACAGCAATGAATATAACAATTATTTGCAAGAGAAACACTCTGAAGACATTGACTACCAGTCTGTCACATCGTCTATCAAAACTGTAGGTCCGTGACTGTTTACAAGACACCTGAATCTCCCTGTAACTTGAATATTCTTGCAAACATTCATTTAGCATATTTAAGGCCCTAAGAATTAAAATGAGCTGCTATCATTCAGCTAAGGCTAAACAGAAGTGACATAAAAACATATATGATATGAACAGATACCAAGTGACATAAAAACCTATATGCGGTGAACAGCTACCTTCTTGCATTAAAAATACAACTTGTTATTTGTTGCCAAAGAGTCAAACAAGAAACATATTTTGCCTTCTTGGGACCCTTTAGTGAAATTTGGATATTCTTGGAGAATATTTTTGACATATCCTGTCAAAAGTGACATTGGATTCCATGGATGATTTATCTCTAGTTTAACACAAAAAAATGAAAATCCCAAGTTTATGAGTCCAAAAGATCCTACTTAATTTGCTATTTAGCATACACCAATTGCCACATCTTCAAAAAACACTTGCAGGCACTGCAAAATGATCATCACTTCCATATTTAATCAGGCTAAGAAAAGAGTCAGATACATCATACATGAAGCAATCATGATGCATGGGCACAAACCGCACATGTAATGATGTAAAAGGAACCTTATAGCCAGCTAAGCTTTTCAACTACCTAAGACCTAAATTCATCCAATCTGCTGAAATTAGTAAAAATCTGTCATGCCAAATCACATAAAATGTGTAGTCAACATCATTAAAGGTTAAAGAACAAATTGCATTTTGATGACAAGTTGGTTCTGACCGAATCAAACTCCCAAAAAGCTGGATCAAGGTTCTAACTTCTAAGGTCCTAAGGAATAGGGAAAAATAAAATAGTAAAACAAAAGGTACTGCTGAACTTCAAACTTTCAAGTGTAAGACTAACTTATGGGCCCAAAAAGGCTTTAGCTTACTTCAAGTCTAATGCTAGTCCAAACTTGCAGTTTCTCATAATGCCTTGGCACAGGAGACTCAAATGATCCTGAAATGACTTTAGCATTTCCATGTGCCTGCTAAGAAAAAAACCACAGGTCCACAACAACAACATAGCTCACTCCTTGAAAAATGAATGCTGAAGCTCATAGTTGGATGCCTACTAAAAGGTTGGAGCCAAAAATATATCTCAATCGCTTGCTCACGCCACCAGTCCTTAAATTCCAAACTTTCATTCCTCCCATTCAACATCATTTTTAATCATCTTACATCATCAACCCATGACTAAAAAAATTCCATTTTTTAAGGTGCCTTATTTTGAAAGATGACAATTAAAATTTACATTTCCTCCAGGGTCAACAAAGTAAAGACTATCGCAGCTATCCTTCAGTCCAAACCTCGTAAGTACCGCATGGCGATTTCAGGAACTCCGAAATGGAGAATCCTATGCCCGTCCGGAACTCGATGTCATTAAACAACTGTCTAACATATTTAAACAAAACAATCTCACGCCCTAGGAAAAACACAAGACGAAATAACTGTCATCTGATTTGACTTCCATGCGAATCTCTGTCCAAAGACCAACAGAATATAAATGAAAAGTCTATAGAGTTATGATGGTAGGACATGAACCACATAGTCGCCGGAGAACAAAAACTAATGAATAACGATTGACGGTGACGAAGTACCTGGAGGAACCGTTGCAATTCCGGTGAGTCCAAGGAAGAAGAATCCATCTCACCGGCACGGCACCTGCCAAAGAAACCCCCCTTTTAAGTCACAGAAGGCCTCCAAACCCTAGCCCCTCGGCGAAACAAGTGAGGCCGATGGTTTTAAAACGGCTCTTTTACGCTTTTATCCCTTATAACTATTTATTGCATCTCAGATCTGTCAAACCTTAGTATTACACATACACCTTTCTCAGAATAGTCTCTGCTCTCGAACCAAATTTCATCTGAAAGAATATTGCATTAAGCTATTACAGAAAAACGCATTCAATATTCTAAAAAATATCTGTAAAATAAATGTTTTCATCGTAATTCTCGAACGGCTTTGTAATTTTACCAATGACCGCGCACTTTAAATACCAACTTTTATTTTTCTTCAGATCTCATTGAAGGTCCAAGTGTGCAATGATGTATTGATAAATTATCCTAAAAGTTACATTAGATACTGGCAAAAAAGATTACATCAGACTTTCTAAATATGAGTTTTTTTACAAATTCTCAAAAGAAATCTAAATTTGTAGATATATCTATAATCTTAATAAAATTTTTAACTCTAAAATTTTATTTATTTTATATTATGCTTCATATAATTTTTATGGTCCCTCCATCTTCTTACCGCCGTCCCCCTTCTCTTCCTCTTGGATGGCTAGCGAGAGTTGGGTGAGCGAGAGGTAATAGGATATTTGGCTGCATAATAAATTTTTTGATAAAAAATTATATTAAAATAAAATGTAAACTAATCAATGACATAAAATTATCATGTTTGGAAAGATACGATAACAAAAAGAATGAATAACATATATGACTAATGAGGTGTTTGGTTGCATGATGAATTAAATTTTTATTATAATCTTATGATTTTGAAATAAAACTTATTAAAAAAAGGAGTTTGAAAACCATGACAATTTTATGTTTATAAAGTGGATCCCTTCATAGACAAAAAAATGAGGTTTCACCTCTTTTTTTATCTTGTGATCCCACTTTGTTTGGTCATATAGGGTTGTTACTCTTTTTTGTTACCACATTCCTCCAAACATGATAATTTTTTGTCATTGGTTGGTTCATATTTTATTTTAATACAACTTTATTTTATGCAACCAAACACCTCATAAAACAAGATGGGGGACCATAAGATAAAAAAAAAAGATAACACCATCTTTTTTTGTTCAAGGAAAACTCTTTAAAAACATAAAATCATAATGGTTGTCAAACATCTCTTTTAACAAATTTTGTTAAAAAATGTAAATTTTAACAAAAACCCAATTTGTCATGCAACCAAACACCGTATATTTTTTTTGAAAACAAAAGATATGTCATTAAACTAACGGCTTTGACAAGAAATAGACAAAGAAACTAACAGCTTTGACAATGAAAATTTGTTAAAAGATGGGCTACTTGGTTTCTCTCCTATAGACCAAAGGAAACATTGAGAGCAGGATTCAAAAGGCTTCAATGGCACATGGATATGAAGAGATGGGTGGACACCAATGAAAGATGGGTGGGAAAAACCAAGCAGCCTCTACTATGAACCAACTCTTCCTCTGTACAACTGATGGATTGGTATTTAACTAAAGGTTTGATCATTGTGGTAGGTTGATAAAGTTTGAAGCTGAGCATAAGGAAACTCAACTAACCACTCCACAAAAACCATGTATCAATCAAGCTTCTCACGAAAGTTAGAATTTAAGGCTCTTAGATTAGACCAAGTAAACATTGGTCCTACATGTCTAACATCCATCATCCAATTTAAATAAATAAAATCATCAAACTTTGACATATGGGAAGAATTTGGAGGAGCACCACCCACTTCTCAAATCTATGGCAAATACAATCCCATTTCCCAACTATGCATGTAGGAAGGTGGATATCCTTAAGGGTAGAGTATATTTGATTCCACAAAATAAGTTTCTCCCATACACAGTAATTAGCAGAAACTTGGTACTCTAATTTTGTTTGGTGATGATACTACCAACTCAATTGTTGTTAGAGAAAAATGTTTTCAACCCCAACATCCTCTATCTACCACAGCCGCTTATCACAAACCCAACCAACAGAGGGAACAAAATGGTATTTGTGATACCTCTTAATCGAAAGAACCTCTGATCAACAATAAAATTGTATTTAGTTTTAGCAAGAAAAATACATCTATCTTAATTGAATGGGCCAATACTTATTGGATTGATGAATGCCCATTATTGCCCTGACAGTTCCAAATACCAATCTTCATTTATAACCTAGCAACTTGTTTGGGCCAAGTACGTCTACCCTTGTAGTGTCAACATTGAGTGGAGAGAGACAGTATACTGAATTTATCATGTCCACTTTACCAAATTCTTCCTTATGGATAAGAAATGGTCTATGAGATTTTCTTTTGGATAAGTCTACCAAACCCTATCATTTCATAGAAGTATTGATAATACGGCAAATAGGTGAATGAAGCTCATGTTGATGGCCCATTGGATGACTAGTCCGAGTATCACGGTGAAAGTGGGACAATGACATTAAAAGTAGCATAGTTTGTACCAGTCATATGAATGCGATTAAAATTGGTGACAATATTGTCATAGCAAGATTCAAGGTTGTCAGCATGGGTTATTAATTTCATTAGGTCAGAGTGGTAGCCTAGGTGTGGCTGGTCTAAGGCATGGGTTCGAGAAGGGGTTGGGTCACACAAAGGGGTATTTGATAGAGGCTCGATATTTGATAGATAAGAATGATTCTAATTAACAAAAGCTGACTGATAAGGTCTGGGGGGGAGAGCAGTAGGAGACATCTTGGACATGCAAATTAAGATAGAGAGCTGGTGTACAATGGAGTGTGCAAAGGGTATTTGGATGCTCAGAGGAGGAGGACAAATTCGTACCGTTTTAGCAATGCATCAACACCACTATGAAGATGAGGGGTTTACTCCCACCGTTGACATCCTTGTTTGCTATCATGAGCCGGCCACCGTACTTGATGGGGTGTTTGGTTGCATGATAATTTTTTGTACACTTTCATGATAAAAAATTATATTAAAATAAAAAGTGAACCATAAAATTATCATGTTTGGAGGGATGTGATTACAAAAAAGAGTAACTACCACACATGACCAAACAAAGTGGGGGACTACAAGAAAAAAGAAAGAGGTGAGACCCTCTTTTTTTGTTTAAGAAGAAAATCATTTTTAAAATATAAAATCGTCATGGTTACCAAACACCTCTTTTAACAAATCTTCTTATAATTTTTAAAAATTAAAACAAAAACTTTCGTTATCATGCAACCAAACACCCCATTAAAGTTAATTGTGCTGTGAGGTCCACCTAGACTTGATTTAAGAGATCATGTTGAATCGATCCAGTAAGATGAGCCAAACTCTTGCAATCGACATGTTCATGGTTGAGCAATTCACAGAAGTGGCAGGAGTGGATGATCCTTTCGAAGGCCAGCTCAAACAAATTTATTAGTGTCCTCCGAAACCATCACCGAAGCATTAACAAGAAGAGGCTCCAACACATTGAGGGTGACCTTTATTCTAGCGAAGATACTCCCCTGACTTCATAATTTCTTCACAATATCTTGAGCTAGTAGAATTGAATCCCCAATTTGATAAACAATTTACATCACTGTACTAGTTTTAAGGAATTCTTGAGCAAGGTCGTAAATATGAATCTAGCGATTAGTTTTGCTCAAAAAAATGCTCAAAAGGAGCCATGTTCGGTCTACCTTTTTTGACTAAAACAAGATCAAACCAGAATGTCCTATAGATTTTATCCACTGCTTCTTTGGTTTGGAGGTTCAAGATAAAGACATTATTCGGGTAATCTTAAAAGGATCAAGATTAGTGGGTTCCACATTTTCCTAATCCATTCACATAGTTTTAGTAAAAGCTTAATAGGTTCTAAAAAAAGGGATATTACTTATGTGGGACCCAGAATCCAAAGACGAAAGTTAAATTTCATTAGAAAATAATTGATGTCTATTCAAATCAATTCAAATTAGAATCATTCAAGTGTAATAATTACTTATAACAATCAGGTTTAAAGAAGATATTATAGAGAGACATAAAAAATATTTGCACCTTATGATAATTGATCTGAAAAAGGACAGGGATACTCCGTGGTGGGTGTTGGAATGGAAAACCATACTTACCTTGTATATACGAGTGCTAATAATGTGAATAATAGCATAACTACTGTTTTTTACAAGTTAGATAGAAATAAAAAAAAATTATCCCTAGAAGGCTGTTTCAAAAGTCTTTGACCAGTTCTTACATTTTGAAATTACTTACAAACAAAGTATTAGATTATATTTATCGGTTACCTGCCGTATAACTTATCCAAATTAGTATATTATTCATAGATAAGACAATAAGATATGGAATAAGACAAAATGCAGTCATTTTAACTTCGATGAAGATGAAATGAGCATAAGAAGAATTTGGTTTGATTGGAGGGTTCAAGTAGGCACTAGCCAAAGGCTCAAAGTATGATGATTAATAGAAGGTTGTCCATTATGTGGCATTTGGTTGCACAATAGGTTTTTATACATTTTTATAAAAACTAAATATACGATAATTAAAAACATAATTATCTTATTTGGGGAGGCAAGCTGACAAAAAGGATAATAGCGATATATAATTATAAGAAGGTATGTGACAACAAGAAACAAAAAAAAGTCTTGTCACTTTTTTATCTAAGAATAAATTTATAAAATCATATTTTTAATATGATTACCAAACACTTTTTGAAAAATGTTGTGACAAATATGTATTTTTTGTAGAGAAAATTCACCTTATCGACTATCATCCTCATGACAGTAGGACTAATAATGTTGAAAGGTAAGGGATGTCGGGTGATTAAAGGACTGTCAATTACTTTTAAAATAAGTGTTGTTGAGATAACAAAATAAATTTGTGACAAAAAAAGAGATAACAAAATAAAATGAGCATAAAATGTAACAGAACAAATAGAGGTAAAAAGAGGTCAAGAGGATCTGATCTGAACACATAAGATAGGCATGGAGAGCCTTCAATCAGAAAGGTGGAGTACACTGGAAAGCAGAGATGAAAAAAAGACAATTGACCCAAGATTAATAGACGGTGGTACAAGATAATTTGAATAATTCAAAACACCCAAAAGGCAGCCTAAAGGCATTCTTGAGTGGGGGTAAGAAACTATACAGATGGCCACAATGTGATTTAGGATAAGCCTTGCTCGAGTTAAGTAGTCATGGTAAGCCAGTTAATCCCCTTTGTTGGGGAAATGAACAAATATTTCCACTCTCAAGTCATCACAAAAATAAAAGATTGCAAGAACAGTGCCATGACAAGCCAGCATACGAAGAACCACCACAGTTTTATTTCCACAAGCTGTATATACATGCCGTTAACTCCGATGGAAGAAAAGAAAGTAGTGCTGGTGAAGGGTAAGAAAATGAGCACCGCAGCAGAGGGGCTACAGAAGCACAGCATTACAGCATTGAGCTGAAAAGAAAATCATAAAATCATGAACAAGCAACTCCGCCAAACACCTCAATCTCTTTCCCCTTGACCCTCTTGTAAATCTTGCTCTTCTTCCTGACATCTGGCAAACCAGTCATAGGCTTGAGGTGCTTAACAACGTACGGCTGAGCTGGTGCCACCTGGGCGTCTGTCTTCACTGCCTTCTTCCGCCTATGAGATGACCCTGCTGCCAATGGCTGCCACCGGGGGGGATTCTCCAGGTCCTCAGCAAGAGTTGCAGCGTCTGGCAGGCCCTGGGGATCAAATATGGATGAGGTGAAGGACTTGTCCGGAGCTATGAAGGACAGAGGACGCCTGTTTGATGACGCCTCAGCCAGTGGGATGCCGACAGCCCCATCCTTGTGTGGTGGTGGGAACTTCTCGCTGTGGCTTTTGACGTTCAGCTGGGCCCTCAACCGCCGCCGCTGGAGACAATAAGCAATGGAGAAATGAGCGAAGTTCCAGTTCAAATCCAATAAGTAGAGATGTCAAACGGGTCGGGTTGGCCCAAAGGCCCGTTGGGTAGCCCATGCCAAGTTGAACATGGGCTTTCATATTCGGGCAGTTGGGCTTTTCTATTGGGCTTTGGCTTTAATGAACTTGGGCTTTGATGGGCCTGAGTCAGGCCAACCAAAGTCCAACACATCATATATTTATACCTGTTTCTCCATAAGGAGGCATCGGAAGTTTTTGCGAAGGGTCTCTATACCTTCTCCTGTAGAACGATTAACTACTACATCTGATAAAGGAACAATACTCCTATCTCCATAAAATATTAACTTCATGCTGTAGCAAATGCAACAAGTTTAAGTTATTTGGTCAATTAGTAATTTTCAAAATAGGTTAGTAATCTAGTTTAATGTATTAAAATTGTATTGGAGGGGTGATAAATTTTAACTATTATACAAAACTATCTTGTATCTTCATAAAAGCATATGAGGCTAAAATTGGAAATAGTCTCTTCTATCTGTTAGACAACCGTATCAAATGCAAACAGGGGCGGGAGTGGAAGAAAATTGTGATTCGAGACTAAAAAATAATTAGATAGAAACATGGGATTGAAAAAATAAATTCGTTGCAGAAAATAGGGGTGGAAGTTGTATTTCTGCCTTCTGGATGGGTCCCTAGTGAATCCTCTTTTCCCATGTTTTTTGCCAACGTATTTATGAAAAGATGCAACTTCTTGAAGCAGCTGATGGACAACATTTCTTTCGGACCCAATCTTCATGTGTTGCTTAAACGGTGGTATAAATCTGATGTAACCTCAATTTCAAATTTCCATTTTAAAAAAAATTGTTTTTTTTTATTTAGCTTTGGACAAATAAAAAAATATGTGATATTTCATAGAAGTATAAGCTAGTTCAATAATATTTATAAAATATGTATTGATGTTGTTGAGTTCTTTAAAAATATTTTATTTTGACCTCTTTCAATCAGACTTGCGAAGTTCCAATATTAATTATGTCAAGTGATTACTTGAATACCCTTGATTAGTCAACATAACAATTCGTAAATAGAAGATACACATCCATAACATAATCAATCAGGAGCAATAACCCCATGAACTTGATGGAACACAAACAGTTAGTGTTTTTTAATTTATCTAGTTTGATTTGGTTTAGTTAGTTTTGTTTGAGATTTATCTGCCATGCTTTGGTTTGAGACTTATTGTCATCTTTGAGATCATTCTTTAATTAATTCATGGTTAGTAGGTTATGCGGGTTTGTGCTAACTTTACTGTGTTGACTCTCTTTGATTGAAGCTCAGACTTCAAACCCAATGTCCCCTTTTCTTTCTTTCCTTTTTAATTCTTACTTTTAAGATTTATTTCCTTTGATTTTTTTATTAAGATTTTTGTTAATCGACTTGAATTAAATACATAATGATCTCAAAGATGAGACTGAGTCTCAAACCAAAGCAGGTCAGATAAATCTCAAACCAAACCAACTAAAAAAATCAAACTAAATAAATAACTAAATAAAACACCAAGTGTTTGCATTCTATCAAGTTCATGAGGCCATTATCCCAATTGATTATGTTATGGATGTGCCTTCTATTTATAAATTGTTATAGCGGCTAATCAAAAGTATTCTAATCATTGTCCAATGTAATTAACATTGGAACTTCACAAGTCCAATAGGGAGAAGTCAAAATAAAATACTTTTTTTAAAGATCCCAACAACCTTAATACATATTTTATAAATATCATTGAATTAGCTTATACTCTTATGAAATACCATCTATTTTCCTAGTTGTCCAAAGCTAAATTTTAAAAAAAAAATTCTTCTTCCAAAGAGCAAATTTAAAATTGAGGTTGCATCAATATCAAATACTGTAAGAAAAGAAGAAAAGAGAATTGGTCGCTTACATCTAAGCTTATCTGTAGTTCTGCGTTTGCTTCTGGATCAGGAATTGCTCTACCATGCCTGTGGTGCCTGTTCTTCTTAGCTCCACCATTGTCCTTGTTACGGTACCTTTTCCTGGTGGTTACAGCGGAAGCGAGTTAGAAAATATAGCCAATGTCAAACAGTTCTTAGAAAAAAATAAATACCCACCTTCTGGATTCTTCATCTCCTAGCTTTATATCCATTTCCTTTGTTGGCGAATATGAAGGTAAATTGCATGGATCACAAGCATAAGGCTCCGTGTTAAAGAACTGAAAGCAATATAAGAACAAAGTGAGATGCCCTGGAATTTATTACTTCATCTTCATGAAAGTTGGAAAGATAAAAGAAACTTACTTCACTATTCAGGGCATCAGTAGCTGTGCCTCGATCATTTGGGTCAATGGCTAGCAATCTATCTATGAGGGGAACAGAAGATAGTGGGAAGTTTGTGAAGGTTTCTTCTACAGAACGTCTGTAAGATTGCTGTGGATTGATCATGGTTGCTCGTGGCAACTTTAGTTTCTTCCAATAATTCTCGGATGGGGTACCACATAGCTTAAAGATTTTGTGCAGCTGTTCAACCTGGGTTTAGAAACCAGACATCACATTAGTAAGTTTAAATTCCTAGGTAATAAAAGAAAATCCTAAATGAACAAAAAGGAAATGGCAGCAATTGTGGCAACCCCCCTAGAAAAATAAATTCTTGCACGTAACCATGCTGAGAAAAAACTAGAGCCAAACACCCTTCATTTTCTTGGTATGACAGCAATGTTTAACTTCTTTTATGAAGTAAAGCAAAATTTCATCACATAGTTGAATGCAGATTACACAGATGATAACAGAACACAATAATTTTTCATTTATGTGTTTTTGTTCATACATGAAAAGCATGGCATTGTGCTTGAATGGTAAAGAATACCTCCGTTCGTCCTGGCAAAATTGGTTTCCCAGAAAGCATTTCTGCCAGAATGCAACCAGCACTCCAAAGATCAATAGCAAAACCATAATTAGTGGCACCCAGAAGAAGCTCTGGAGGACGATACCACAATGTGACAACTCTACTTGTCATGGGGCGCCTGTCGTTAGGATCATAAGAAGAAGCAAGTCCAAAATCAGCTATCTTGAGAATGCCGTTATTGTTAATAAGCAGATTCGCACCCTTGACATCACGATGCATGACACCTCGACTATGACAGTGCTCAAGCCCAGAAAACAACTGTTTCATATAGCACTTAATCTGCCATGGAAGAATTAATGAACAAGGTTAGTTTGATAAAAAAATTAAAATTTAATATTAAACAATAATTATGTGAATGTGCGACTTCCATCACTTCATACCAAACCAATAACCATCACTTCATACCAAACCAATAACAGACAAGGCATCAAAACTTGAGTATTTTACATTTATACCCCTGAAGGCTTGAACTAAATTTTATTTTATGTATATTCTCCTAGGTTTTACAATGCTTTCTATACCCCTAAAATTCTTAAATCATATGGTGATATCCTTAAAAGTGAGAAACCATCAATTAGCACATCTATACACGGTACATACAAATTTCCATAACTAGCTCAGGGTTTTTCATATTTATAACCCTATAAACTGGAAAAATCAAATACAATCCAGACAGACAGGCGCATACATGCACACACATAGATTGAAAGTGGGAAGAGGGGAAATGATATGGAGAAGAGATATGATCAAAAACTAAAACAAAAGCTAGAATGATTGATTTTCTTTACTTAGATTAACTGCAAGTCATGTTGACTGAATAACATAAGGTTATGTTAACCATATAACATATAAATGCGTGCATAACATTTTGAAGATTTTAAGGGCGTATAAACAATGTGTTTCTAAGTCGTATGGGTGCAAAATATAATAATTTCAAAGGTATACACATAAGAGATCTCGTTAAAATTATCATGCACAGAAATGATGCTTTCTTAGTACTCCATCTCCTTTTGGTGACATAAATTTAGCATATCACTATCAAGACAGAAGAAGAAATTCACTCTGCATATTTACTTGCATCAGTTAGATTATATCGTTGGCAGAAAATGCCACTTAAACAAATTCAACATATCTCTACCAAGACATGGAAGAATATGAAGTTCACTCTGCAATTTACTTGCAAGTTACACTTTTTCCAACTCCAGGTTAACGATTGAAATAGCTTCCTACTCAAATGTGTTATTCCATATTAAACATTTTACATACTCCATCCTATATATTCATCCTAGGAAGACTAGCACAAAGGGGAAATTTCAGATAGCATTTACTAATTCAAGCATTAAAGCGAGGGAATGTTTGTTTTACTAAGGGACCGATAAGCGCAGCAGTAGAATGCAAAAGCTCGGTAGGCCGATTATCCATATCCAAGCACAGCGCGAAAGCAAGAAGTGGGCAGAGATAACTTGAGAGCAGTAGCAAGGTCGGGTGATTCACCTCCGACAGGGAGAAGGAGATGTTTGGAGAAGCAGCTAGTCCTGCAAGGTCATGCTCCATGTACTCGAAGATGAGATAGAGGCTACAAGCCACCCGGGAGATGACGATGCCTTCCAATTTGATCACATTTGGGTGGTCGAGGCGGCGGAGCAGGGTGATCTCCCTGGCCATGAACTTAACGCTCTCTGGCTCCAGGTTATCGAACCTAACCTTCTTCAGAGCCACAATCCGCCCCGTCTTCAGTTCCCTCGCCTTGTACACATTACTGTACGTTCCCTGCCCAATCTGAAACATAGAACCAATTAGAACAGGGAGAAAACAAAGAAGCCTAGAAGACAACGCCAAAGACAAATAAAAGAGTAGACCTCAAAAAGGAAACCTGAATAAAGAAAAACAAGAGAGGCATCTGGTTTTAGATGGAACATCATAGCAAGAGATTGAGGAGATTTTTATAAGAAGAACGTAGAGAGATGTCGCCTTGCCACAGAGTAACCAAAATACGGCGAGATTTGAGGAGAGAGAGCAAGACACACGAAGCAATTCCAGATAAAAAAAGGAACCCGGAAGAGGGAGAAAAAAACTCGCAAACATACGCAAAAAATGCATACAAAATCGAATAGATTTAAGGTCACCTTGGCAAGCTTCTGGAAGGAATCGGCACGGTGGGGAACCCATCCCTGGATCGCCTCCCCGGCCACGCTGGTGAGCCACTCTGGCCAATCCCCCGGCGCCGTCGGCAGGGACGGGGAGAGGATGTACTGGCGGCAGCCGGCAGGAACATCAACGTGGCCATGCTGCTCGGGTCCCGATCTCTTTGTGCCTTTGCGGACCTTCCCCGCGGCAGGTCGGGTGGGGATTGGCTCTTCTGAGGCATCGGCCTTATGGCGGCAGTCTCCATCGGCGAGCTTACAGAGAACACAACCCATTGTTCACCTAATCTGCTGATCACTTGCCATCACGCTGCTCGTGCATGGATCGTGGATGTCCGCGCAACAGAAGAACGATTCAGAAAGAAAATGAAGATAGGAAGACTGAGAACTGCTTCTGCTACTCTATATCCCTCATTCAGGGTAAAAGAAATTTGAGACTTGCTTTGCCGAATGTCTTGTGGGTGACAAGAAAGAAGTAAGGAAGAACAAGCTCGCAGTCGCGCGACAGGTATTATACACAGCAAAACCGTTAAAGACGATCAGAGGCTCCCGTTGCAGCAGGATTTCTCTCACTCCGACCAGATGGCGACGACGAAACGAAGAAAAATTTGCAGTTTATCTCGGAGTTGCGAGCATAAGAATTTTCCACTTTCTCCGTATTGAGAGGAGGAAAATCTTGGAAATCCTCTTGCGCAGCAGGTTCCCTCTACATGTACGCGAGAGAACAGGGGAGAGAACGGAGGAGAAGAAGAAGCTCCAGCTGCGGGAGGCCTCGCGCGCGCGCGCGCGCCGAAGCAGCTCGTCGTCGCTGCCAGCGACGCCGAGTAGCAGTGCACCGTCGCCGACGCCGGTACCATCCCGCAGAGAGAGTGGGCGGAAAAGTGTTAAGTTATCACATTGGCCCTACAAAAAATACCAAATTACGATCATACCCAGGCCCGCGTAAAAGTCGTCATCTGGAACCGCTGACTAACCTTTTTGGATTCTCACAGAGACCATCTTCACATAAGAGAAAACCGCGTACGACGCCGCAACCAACGCCATCCAACCGTCCGATGTGGCGGGCACGTGAGATCACACGCCGTACATTGCGATCGGCCTTGCTCTCTTGCGGAGTTACGTTGCAGCCTTCAACGGGTGTAACGGATAATTCGAAATTTCGATTCGATTTTGATAAAAATTAATGAATTTAAAAATTATTTTTATATTCTATAAATTATCAGAATCCGAATCGAATATTTGGATAGTTTATCGGAATTGAAATTGGAATCAGGTGATTCCATTTCCGTTTAACCGATTTCGATAATAAATAAATAAATAAAATAAAATAATCAAAATAAAAGTCAAATAAATCATAAAATATAATATATAAATTGATAAAATAATAAAATAAAATTTTAAAATATTATATTAAAATTTATTAATTATATGTAAACTATTAATGATTTTTTTGAATAAAAATTAATATTTAATTTCGGAATCAAAAATTATCAGATTTGATTTCGTTTTCGATAACAGAATGATCGAAATCGAAACATGATGATTCCGAAACTATCAGAATCAGAATCGAAACACCTTATCCTTTATCAGAATCGAAACCAAATTCCGTGATTTCGCTGCCGAATTCGACCCGTTTACACCTCTGGTCGAGGGGGGTCGGCTCGACTCACTGACTCAGTACGGGTGCTCCATAGCTACCGGCGTCACTGACTCTGGTAACGACTGGCAGGTGAAGTCGGACTCGGTCGCAGGGTATTCCCGCGATTTCACTGGCGAACGTAGTCACGTGCGGTCATGCTTGGGTTGGCACGTGAGTCTGTGTGATGGGGGTAGGTCTGCGTTTTTAATGGGGTCTCCCGGTGCTGCCACCGTAGCAGGGAGGGGAGCTTCTGACGAGCTGACACGTGGAGATGTCTGTGCTGGCCTTAAAGGACATTCGGATTCGTGTTTGTCGCTCTTATCCCACCCTCAGTCTGCCTGGGGATGTTCTGTATTTCTTCTTTTCAACCAAAATCGAATCTGACAAATCAACTAATCATTCTAATTTGATTTGATTTGATTTGATTACATTATTATTTAAAATTAAACTTATACATGATATTAATTTATAAATTTAAATATTAAAATATATTTTTGATTATTACAATATCTAATATTATTTATCAATTAACTGATGATGCTAATTTGAATTGATTTGAATCAATTATTATCTAAAATTAAATTCATGCGTAATGTTAGTTTATAAATTTAAATATTTAAAATATAATTTTATATTTATAAAATAATAAGCTTAAATTTACTTAAAATCACATTATATGTATAAATGTCACGAAATTATATTTCTGTATAAAGAGATTATGCCAATACAAAATACAAAAATTAATTTAAATATTAATTAAATTTAATTTTATAAATTTATTGAGGTATAAAAGCAAAGTTAAGAAGCAAATTAAGTTATTTTGTCAAACAATATGAGCGATACAAACTTCCTAATTTCTAATCGAACAATGTTAAATCATATTAACATCAAATGTACACTGCATGCGTTTTGAACCTAGAATTTTGGTATGTCCATTTTCAAAAAACACTTTATCATTAAGTTTACTTTTTCAAAATATCATCACACCGCTCCATTTTTCATTCAAAATATCTTTTTTACCCCTGCATATTAAACAAAGTACCTAGTGTGTATGTCTTCTTAATATTAGGTTTCAAGAAATTTTAAATTTAATGATTAATTAAAATATCTAATTTTATTTTGAAATTTTAGAGTTATTTTATAATTTTTATCTGATTTATGATCACAAAATATCGATGCGTTTGAAATAAAAATTTATCGTATTTTATTCATGTCAAAATTTAAATATGATATAAATTATTAAATATCATATTATTTATTACATCATATTAATTAATTAAAATTATAAATACAAAATATTATTATGATTATAACAATAAATTATCACATATTACTTATATCAAAATTTAAATTTGATATAAAATATTAATTTATTTATTACATCAAGTTTAGTATATTTTATTTTGAATGTATGATATCATTTTGTTTAGAGTAAAAGAATATCATAACTAAAATTTTATTTATGGAATCATATTTATTATAATTTTGACTATAACATATTATGAATAATCTATTTAAAATATTCATGTTAATTATATACATGTTTTAACAATAAAACAGTATTATATGTCGAATGAAAAAGTATTATGATTAAAATTCTATTGACAATGTCTCGTAAGGTTAGTTTTGAGGGTAAAACAAGAATCTGTCATGGTCATTGAAATAGGTGGTAAGTGAAATGAAAATCAACAGATTGAATGAAATAAAAATTTGGTCAATAAATTTTTGATAAACTTAATTTATTAAATAAAAAATAAGAATTAACGAATTGAATGAGATGAAAATTTGGTCAATGGAGCTTTTGGTAAACCTATTTTATTTAATAGAGTGGGTGGTAATTTTTCTTCTCTATTGCTACCTTGAGTTAATTCAAAAAAAAATGAAATTCATACTTTGAATTTATTATAAAAGTCATTAAACGAGTCTTAAAACTCAAGCTCACGTTTTAGTTGTCACGACCCGGAATTTAAACAACATTACCACAAATACGCAGCGGAAAATACACGACGTCGTGACAGTGTGATGAAATCCAACACTCGGATTCCACAACCCAAGCTTAAACAATTAATTTCATAAGATCCAATCATACAAGAGAATAGAACAATACTTCTAAGTCTAACCACACTCTTGTTCAAAAACAACCAAGACCATCTACCTAAGTAGAGAATACCAAGAATTTCCAAGTGCAAAATGACTCTGATTCCCTTGGTTCCACCTGATCCTCATCTTCAAGCTCTTAAATCTTCAAACCCTGCTAAAAAAATTTAACCCACAACGGGGTGAGTCCGGGGACTCCGTAGGATTTACACCCTTCACCCATCAATCGGGTAATTAACATATAAACAAGCAATGGTACGTAACATATCTAGATTGAGATGTAATGTAAAAGTATAGAATGTCTTCTATATTAATCTCACAACCCATATCCGAACATAATTATCTTCAAAGAAAAGATTATGCCAAAGCCAATTAATTCTAGACCAATGCACACAAGACCATACAAGCTAGACAAATATCATCTAAATGACCTCTCGGACTTAACTTAACATGACCAAATTAAAACAGACAAATCTAATTTTTCTAACATGACATGGTTTAACATCCATACATGACACACGGTAACATATTTCATATCCTTTCCAGAACACATAGCCAAAGAGCAAGGAATTGGTCGTCTTGCTTCACATGTACAAAATGCATTCACCACTCTAATATATATATAGAAGTAACATATACTAAGCTAGCCCAAAGTGCACCTAGGCGGTGGTGACACTAAGGGAAAACCGCGGTAATCCGGGATCCGTGGGAGGGCCGGATTCATCTAAGTTACCACGCCCACGGGGCAATTGACTAGAATAGGCTGGTGAGGCCTTCATAGCACGTCATATCAAGAGTTCATAACATAATTTCAAAACATGACATACTTGATCATACCATGCATACATGACATAACCATCAATTTCATAGCCCTTCATGCAAGACATAACATCCACCACGAACTTGACAAGACATATAATAACCCGACATAATTGAACTTGTTCCGAATGACAACTCGTACTAATCATGACCAAATTGACATGACTAACTATGCATAGCATAGCCCATGATCACGAAACCAAATTAAACATATTTTGCCATAACTAGACAAGACTTGTACTAATCGGCTTGATTGACATGTTCTGAATCAAACATATACCATACATAACCATATGAACATAATCATATCATGCATGACACATTACATAATCTGAAACCAAACTAACCAAAATTTACTTGATTTACATACATGAAATGACAATCCGAACTGGACATACTTAATTACATATACCAGACAATTAACTTAAATCAAGCTTGGCATAATCAAAACAAGCTAACTTCTGATGTCCACACCCATAATCTGACCTAAACAGGTTCCAAAAAGTGAAATTTGATGACTTTTGATTTTTCCAAAACTCCACATAATTATATTTCAATTCTAGGCCCATTCTAGCACATAAACATATACATAAATAAAATATGGTCAAGTCTCATGAAAAATAGTTCTACCTGTCCAGAATCATGCCAAACATGTCCCATAATATTCAAAATATCATTTTCAAAGTTCTGGATTCAAGGATTTTGAGAAAATTCACTAATCATGAGTCAAAAATCTAAACTAGTCAAATCGAGGTCCATAAGTTAAATCATGCATATTTTATAATCAAATGGGATCAAATACATAGACAAGCTCACGTTTTAGTTGTGGACCATTTTTCTTATAAGTAATCAAATATTATAATTTTACAAGACGTGTTTTAAAAGTTTCTTACGAAAAGACTCCTATATACTGTATATATATATTTTAGCTCATGCGAAATCTAAGATGGTCGAGGAGATTGTTCTTTGAAGAGATGGACAGAAAATTTGAAACAGTGTTGTGCTCTAAATTCAACGCCGCTTTTTTTTGATGTTTTACTGATTTTCCTTAATCTTCTATTTGTCCTGATGAAGCAAAGAATACAATAAATTGCAAAAAATAAAACAGCTCGAAAGGAGTTTGAAATCTGTCCTTTTGGAGTTTTTGTTTGAATATTTATAATTGGCTTTTTGTACGAATATATAATCTAACAAAAATAAATTTGCATGAAATTGTTGAGATGTTTCTTGTGATTTTTTATGAGAACTAAAACTTATATTTTGTAGTTACAATGTTGTTTTAATATGTGAGGAAAGAATGTCTAAAATATCATATCCGAAGGTACAAGGTTTAAACAAAAAATTGAATTGATATATTGGAGTTTTAAAATGTTTAAAATATGTTTTTTCTCCGTGGGATGTTTACCGGTCAGTCCATATGTTTATTGTAGTGTGCTCTTTTTCTTTTATTCACCAATACATTGTTTTTTCTTTAATTGGAAAAAATCAAATTAATTGTAAATTGATCAAACAATGTTAAGTTTTGTTTTTTTTTAAAAATTGGAAATAGATAAAATTTTGGAAAAACACTCAATTCATCTCCATCTTAAGTTTATTTATCGATGATTCATGGTGTTTTGTACAACAGAAGAATGCAACAATTAATCATCTAGAGTAAGACACTATATTTTTAGAAGAAATCGATTACATTGGAATGGTAAGAATACAATTTCTTCTCCGATGACTGCACCCAATATCCTGAACAAGCCATCAAACTAGACTATTTATATGGAGACCAACTTTAAAACTTACTCCGACGAAGGCTTTTCTAGTTTCTATCCAAAGTCTTGATTCGACTCTGATAGTTGTAATGACTATCCGGTTTAACCATCCGGACCCAATCTACTGAAGCATTAACTCATCTAGTTGTATATATAACTCATTGACGTAACATTGTAGTAACATCCAACAACTATAACATATAATTTAAGTTATTAATAGTTCTTCTTGCAATGTGTTAGGTAAAAATGAAGATGAACAATTTGAATATGCAACCAATTTCATCTCTATATGCATGGAACAACATGGTGATTTCCTCTTATCAAATATCATAAAATTAGAATTAAAATGTTTATCTTTGTAACAAATATTCCACACATTTATTTTCGTTTGCAAGACTACAAAATATTTACAAAAAAGGCACCCTACTAATAGTTTGCCCTTGATGCAAATGCTTTACCTCATAGATGGTCTTCTCTTGATTTAAGAATTACTCGATTGATCACAAAATCACACTTCATTTGAATAGAACATACATAGTCAATATTGATAGAAATATATGACCTACAAGTCAATCATATGTAACGTAATTTGATATTTTTAGAAATATTTTATTCAATTAATTAGGCAAATCTTTATTACTATCTCTTAATAAATGCATACTTCACAATGAAGTCCTCAATCACATACAATGATGATTGAATCATGATGAGATCATAATAATGAGATCAATATTCTAGAGGTATGTGATCTAAATATTCTTAATCATACGATTTTTGAGATGAGATATCAAGGATCCGGATAGACTAGTGTATATGTCTTCTAATTGATAAGGATGACTAATCTCATTGGTCATTAATGTGGAGACAATGAGATACACATACTTGTGTTTATTAGTTGATTGAGTTCATTGAACTGATTGAAATAGAAATCCTAACTGAAATAGAAATCCTAAATGGTATTTTACCGAACTAACATTCATACAATCATACTTTTCTATCATCACAATTGTACTATTGGACTTTTGACCTTAGTTGGCAAACATGTCTTGTGGGACGGATCTAGTGCTTTGACTATTGATTTATGGATCACTAAATTGATGGTCTAATACAATGATGGATTGGGTACAAAGGAAATCTAATAGAGACAATTGAGTGGACAATAAGAGATCGTCCACGGTTGGTAAGTGAGATTGAATGTCCTATAAGATAGTATTTTAAATCTTTGGCAATCATAGAAAGGATAATTGAAAAAGAGTTTTCCAATAGATCTGATGTCAAGTAAAAGATCTCAAAGTTTAATATATTAAGAGGTTGACAGTCGATGTGATATCCCTATCAACCTAGGACATTGAATCAATGAGAATTTATATCTATGTGATAACTGATGATAGAAAAGTTCAATGTAAAAAAGATTATCTACATAGTTGTTTGAGATTGTGTGATGTGACTTGTACCTTTCATGATTGATAGATGATTAAATCAGTTATTATAATATATTTAATTTAATTGATTATAATTGTTCTATTTTAATTTTGTATCAACCAAATAGGCTATTGAACCCACTAGGTCACACACATATGAATTGATCCATAAGTTCAGTGGTATGAGAGTAATTTATAGAAATTAAGGAGTTTTTATGAAAAAGTTCTAATTTCTATAAATAATAACGAAATGAGCCAAACCTCATCAAGCCAAAAGTTTCAAATTCATACTTCATCCTCTCCAGCACGTTCTCCTATGGTGGTAGCCTTCAAAAGGTGAGAGAAAGTCATCCAAGATGAGTTAGAAGATCCGACGTGCAAGGAGACCTAATTACAAAGGAAGTTCGTGAGGATACCGCTAAAAACCGTGCACTTAGACAGTTTGAAGAGCTTGAAAAGTTCTTTATTCTCTTCTCCAAGAGATTAGATGAATCTTTAGAAAGTATATTCGAACCTGTTCCAATCATTATTTGATTTTCGTCATTCAGTTTCAATCGAGATAAGATCAATATGAACACATAGAAATTGTCTATTCTGATACACCAAATTTTATAGGTGATTCCTAATAAATACTTGTCCGACATAATACACTAAAAGTAAAGTTCAAGTATAACTTGTACATAAAACTTAAAAGGATGAGCAAATGTCATTTGATCAAATATTTGGACACTTAAATTTTTGACATGGTGTAAGTACATTTTGCATAATGTTTTAGAATTTAGACACGGGCGTATAGAACTTCAATGGTGCATGTAGACACGCAATTTTGGCCTAGCCGGAGAGTTTAAATTCTTGTTTTCATGAAGAACATTTAAAGCAAATCATGTTTTCCGGACGAATCAAGTTTTAGCACATTCCGAAGGGGATCAATAGAACAATCGACCGGGCCGAACACCTTGTATATAGGGCACCTGGCGCCCTATATATAGGGCACCTGGCGCCCTATAAACAGGGCACCAGGCGCCCTATAAACAGGGCACCTGGCACCAAATCAAATCGATTCGACCGGTTGATTTGACCCCCTGCAGTGACTCATCTTGTCGACCTGACGGATCTCATAATGCTGGCGCCCTATATATAGGGCGCTATGTCGCGTGGCATTGCTTTTCGGAAATGACCAAAGTGCCCTCTTTTGAGCTATAAATAGCCCCCCATTTGGAACTAAAGAGAGGTTCCAAGTCCGTACCACCTTAGAACCCATCCAAGACTACGTTTTCAAGCCACTTTCACCTCCCATAACCTTTCAAACCGATCCAAAATTGTCCACCAAAAACCCAAAAAACCTTTTGTTTCTGTCATCCAGAAACATGTTTTTCCTCCAACTTTGAGAGCCTCTATCCGTCTATCCTCTTGCATCTAGCATCCAAACCACCCTTCATTAGCTTCATTTGCATATTGTCTACAAGGAGGAGCCCCTACTTCGTCCCGGAAGCCGCCCAACACTCCGGAGTGGCGTCGCGAAGAGGGGAAGAAAATCTGTTCGAGCCAGACTTAGTTCCCATATACAGGGCGCTTTGACCTTGGTCAACGCGCCCCATAAGGGGGGCACCTGCAGCTAGCGCCCTACATATATAGGGCACCAGGAAGGGCAGAAGCTCGTTTTGCCATTTTTGGAGTCTGATCACCCTTTTAATCGAGTTTTTGTCTTCCTTTTCCATCTTAACACTGTTCATCATGTTATTTGGCATGCATTAGATCATTTTTGCATCTCATATATGTTTAAAAACCTACCTAAAATAGGGGTTGGGATTCCGTCCCGATCCGGTTAGTTCATTCTCATTTGCACGATTCAGAGTCTTTATCAAGCATGATGCTATACTCACGCCAGAGTTAATGATCTTCATTTGTTTTCTTCATGTTTTATGCAGGATATTCTTAGGTAAATCGACCGGAGTGAAGCTTCAATCCGATCGTAGGTGAAAGAACTCCCTAAAGCTCTCCCCTCTCGGCCGGCCGAGAGAGGAGAAGTTAGAACCTAACAATCTCCTCCTTGTTTACATCCCCAAGGTACGGCGGTCAAACTCTTTCTTCTTCTAGTTCATTTGCTTAATACCTAATCACACTTTGGAGTCTTCGGCTCCTGGCGACCACACACTCATCATCACATCTTCCGATCCAAACAAACACGTACCACCGACTCTCTCTCTCTCTCTTTCTCTCTCTCTTCGACACGAGCCGAACCGGCTCATCCGGGTGCCTACAGTGCACAAAGATTGTAATGATACTGTAGACTTGATTAAAAATAAAAATCCTAAAATTAAAAAGAGTCATGTTAAAAATAAAATGTCTTAAAATGAATAGGCATAAAAACATGTTTAATATATTATTAAGCATTAAGATGCATGAGTCTTAAAAATTTATTAAGCATCGATTCTTTTTATGAACAAATAATACATGTCTCCTTTGTACTATTAAACCAAAATGATACGTCATTGAGATTAGAGATAAGAGAGTAGGATTGAAACTCTCAAACATGGGCTTACTAAAGAACATACAAGTTACATAGATAAATAACCTCAAAATCTTATTCTCCAACACAATTGAACATAGTTATATAATTGGAAAGGCTTGCACAATGGCATGCTTTGACGGTCGATCAATAGAGATTTGAACTCTTTTTGTAGAGTTCAACATTTGTCATGAGACTATATGATCTTACCATATATGTGTGGATATTGCCCAAACTGACGTGGGAAGACATCAAGACAGAAAAGGACACCAAAAAATAACTAAATAAAAAGCAACTTAGATAAGCTGATCACCCCATCACAATGCACAAAATGTGAAATGCCTATATAGACATTTAGGTGAAGTGCTACAAGGAGAGAGAAACTTTAAAAAGAGAGGAAGATCATCCTTCCCTGATTAGAAACTATCTCTAGGTTTCAAAATTGTGAAAATTTCAACATGTATTATGTCTTCAGGTGGTGAATGTTGCCTCTAGGCATTGTGTCGAGATGTAGATAAAGCATTGACCTCCAATCAGCTCCGAGAGGCTTGTTAGCTTCCAGACAAATATGGCAAGAGTTAGTGAGACAAAATAGGACCATTGGGGCTTCAATACCAGATTGGCCCCAGAGGATGGATGAGAAATAGATCATGGTTTTGATAAGGATGTCAACATGTTGGATGTGAGTCAAATAATAGTATCATCCATATATGTATCCTGTAAGAAAAAAATGTATCCGCTTACTATTTACTAATTATTGAGAGTGGGTTTATCCACGAACTGTATTATAGTATATGTTTAAAAATAGTTTATGATCGTATAATGGATGGTTAATGGTTACATAAGACCATAAGTAATTCAATGGATAAATTTTCTCTCAAAGAGAGAAAAAACTTGTAGATTATGTAAAGATCGATGGATTGATGGATGGATGGGTCGATCAATCGTGAGAGAGAGAGAGAGAGAGGATATGGAGGCACATCCAACAGATGGGGAAGCATGAGCAGGGTGGTGTGGCACATGGCAAAGCATTTTTTCATGCGACTGTAGTGTTCGCTCGTATTTCACACAACTGTCGACCTTCTGGTTGATCATGCAGTTGATATATTCTTCCACTATGACGGCCTTTGTGAGATGTCAAACTCAACGGTAGCTGGACTAAGGAGGGGAAGAAGCCATCACAGAGTATGTGGACTGCACCGTTAGGATGCAGGACGATACCTATTGAGTGTCAAGGCCCAAGGGAGGAGAGTGCACCAAGATGTTAGGGACGACAAGGTTTTCATGATGGGGCATATGCGTATGCTTAACCGTCTTAAAATGTGAGTCATTGGATTTATTATTGATTAACAGATACAAATAACAGTTCTTGGGTTCAATTTATGATGCAGCTGTGATCATATTTGTTAAAATAATAGATACAGATAGTTTATTGAAAAATTTTAAATTATTCTCGAACTATTCGTTAACTTAGCAAAGGATCGGAGTGATTGAATAATCTGTACCGTTGACATCTCTAGATTTTAAGGATAAAATTTTACAAGATGATGAGAGATATCGTCTAGGTACACAAATAGGGGGGGTGAGAGTTAATTAGAATTCTCTCAAAGATCAAGACTTCATTGATGGAGGCAAACGAGAGCTAGAAATAAGAAAGTGAAACTTGTTAGAAAGGAGAAGAGGCTAGAGGAGGTGGGAACAAGACGAATAATTCTAAGTCCAGCATCCATGATTTTGCCCCCTCCGTAGCGAGAGGAAGAGATGGAGAAAAATAAAGAAGGTGGGCAGTAGATGTGCGAGAATAGATTAATCCAAAAGTTTTTAAATAAATATTTAATCAAGATATCCTGATCAAAAGTTGATTGAAACTCGACTTGTATAACGAATCGACCTTTATATATTAGTGTATTGGGTTTCGTTTGCCTACCACAGCCTCTAGGTTCTAACTGTTGTGATAGGAGAGGACCCACGCTTGAGGCCAAGGTCGCCAACACGCATCTCGGGGAGACTTGGGCAGCGTTGGGTGCTCCTGCGCCCACGGAATATTAATGCAAACGTCCATTAGATGAACATTACGTATACTATCATCATCATTATTATAATTATATCTGATCTTTACGAAGTCAAAGCCATTGATGACGATTGACGAGGGCACGGAGGAGCTCGAAGCTGATGGAAGATATATGCACGTAAATCGATCTAAACGGCTCTTCGAGACCACACCAGCTGACTCCGTCAAGCTAACTTTCGCTAGGGGTGTGGGGCCGTCCTTGGGCCCTACATTTTGACTTCGATCGATGACTAGTTTAATAAGCATCAATTATTTATGTAAGATTAATATAGTGTGCTTGGTTGCATGCAAATTTATGTTTTATTTAAAATATATTTTGTAGCCAAGCTTGTTAACAATATTAATTTGGCAACCGTTACGTACGTGCAAGGGAGAAAGGGGAGACTTCTTTTTCTCTCCTCAGGTCCGTCATCTTTTCTTTAATTTATCCATGCATGGTTGTCCTTAATTTTTTTTCTTATCATAAAGGTAGGAGCAGGTTAGGATGAGTGGCCGGTCGACTGAGCCCAAATCAACTTGGGTCGGAGCTCGGGTCATAACTTGGGTCGATCGGGATCGGAATAAAAAATAATAAAATAATAATTTAAAAATATCTATGGGTCGGGATCCTTGGGTCAAGATCGGATCAGTTGACCCAAAAATCGACCGGGTCGAGCCGGATCGCGATCCGACATTACATGATTTCAACAAGATCATAACTTTATGCCGAATTTATTTTGATGTAATTTTTATCATTAAGATGATTAAAAATCATTATGCAACCAAACACCCTTTAATTAATATATTTATTTTGTTTAAAAAATTAATGATTTTTTAATGATTAAAAATCATTATGCAACCAAACACCCTTTAATTAATATATTTATTTGTTTAAAAACCCAAGCAAGCACAGTACTACTGCTTGAAGCTCGTAATCGTAAGAGCTTGATCACACAATAAATTAATTATTGAGATAAATGAACAAATTTGATGAGCGGAAACTAAATCTATGACGTCTGAGAACAAAAAGCAAAGGTGCCATGCAGCTGGTAATTAATCCAACATATATATAGACCTATCTGGTTAGAGTAATGAGATTGTATATATATTCTATCAATTTTGATGCTATTCTTGCATGCATCGTTGCCAAATTTGGCAGTAGCAAAAATGAAATAGGTTTTAATGTAAGCAGTAAATATTGTATCAAACAAAACTCTCAAATATTACTTGAATCATTTATTTGTTAGGTTACGTGCACGAGCAATTTTTGACTAGGGCTGTAAACGGGTCGGATTCACCAGAATCTAATTTTGATTCCGATAAGGGTTAAGGGGTTCCGATTCTGATTCCGATAATTTCGGAAACACTATGTTCTGATTTCGATCCGATTCCGATTCCGTTATCGAAATCGGAACCGAATATGATAAAATCCGAAATGCATATTAAATATTAATTTTTATTCAAAAGTGAGTCAATAATTTTCATATAATTACTAAAATTTGATATAATCTTCTTAAAATATTATTTTTATTATTTTATCAATTTATATATTATATAGTATAATTTATCTTAACTTTATTTTATTTAATTTTATTTATATATAATTTTTTTATCGAAATCATATTAACGAAAATGGAACCAACTCATTCCGATTCCGATAAGTTACCGGAATATCCGATTCCAATTCTTATAACTTATAGGATACAAAAATAAGTTCCAAATTCGTTAATTTTTATCGAAATCGAATCAGAATATTGAAATATCAGATTCCGTTTACACCCCTATTTTTGACGTTATTTTAAAAGTCAACTCACGGACGAGATAAATCTTTGTCCAAAGCCATGCCTAGCTAGAATGTGATATCTTCCAAAGAACACCAGCCAACACTAGGGGTGTTCATGGTTTGGTTTGGTTTGGTTTTTGAGTATTTTTTCTCAAACCAAACCAAACCAAACTATCTCCCAAACCAAACCAAACCGAACCAAATTAATTCGGTTTGGTTTGGTTTGGTTCGATTCAAACCATATTTTATTAAGGTATAGTAAATATATCAATAAAATTTTATTTTGTTCATTTTAAATCATATTCTATTAAAATCTTGTGTATATGTTTATAGATTACATTAATTTTACCTAAAAAACTCTTAACAAAGTTATTTTTATAAGAAAAGATACATAAATACTATCTTATATATAACTTAAATTAAAATGTTTAATCTAATTCGGGTTATTCGGTTTATCGGTTTGGTTTGGTTTGAAGGGTCCTAGAAACCAAACCAAACCGATCGGTAGTTCAAACCAAACCAAACCGAACCAAAGTACTGGTTTGGTTTGGTTTTTCGGGTTAAACCGAACAGTGAACAGCCCTAGCCAACACCAAGAAGTGTGGGAAACCCATATGCGAAATTAAGAGTGAGCTTGGTTGGGGGGTTACGTGAAGTTGAAAATTTGAAACAACAGTTATCTCCGTCTCTCTCCTAGCCGTCCCCTCAGAGAATGTAGGTTTTTAATAAGGATTTACATTTTTATCTCAACTGATCTAACAGCTTCTTCTTTCCTTTTATTAATATTTTAAATTGACTGTTGAGAATTTTTTTCTCAAACGAAATCGAATCCGTTCTGCTTAGTTTGGTTTTCGATCGAGTTCCGGTCATATTTCATGAAAGTGAGTTTCATCTCTTGGAATGTGTTTATTTTATGATAAAAGATATGGAGACATGGTTAATATATCTAAGTTAGAATAAATATTTGGCGTAGAAGAGTTGTTAGAATGGAAAGAAGAAAGCCTAACGCAAATTTGTTGACAAGAGGGGGGCGATAACAAAAGTTTGGATCGCCTCAGTTCTCCACAAAGGAAACTCTTGCAATTTCCAATCGAGTGACACCAAGTGGTGTAACAGAGGACCAGGCTCGAGAAAAATATTATTATCTATTTTAATGATGATGTAAAATAGTGGACAAGACCACATAGGTAGATGAATCTCTCTACGGATCCATTATCGAGTTTTTGATGATTTACTACTGAGCCTCTGAGACTTGTGACTGAGGCTCCAAAAATCCACTGATGCTATCTAGACTCCAAATATCTACTACCGATCAGTCTCAGATGACTTACTATCGGGGATCCAAAGACCAGCAGACTTTGATGATCCACTATCGAGACTCTAAAGATCCACTACCAAGGACTCCAATGCTACCGAGACTCCAAATACCTACTACCGAATCTCTAATGACTTGCTATTGAGTCTTTATAGATCTATTATCGATACTCTGAAGACTCGCTACATACCAACCCTCTACAAATCCTCTACCGATCTACTCTCTAACTGACCCGTTAACGAGCGAAGCCAAAACGGTATCAGACGACATTAAAGCGCACAATGAGGATGTTTCTTGTCTCATCCTTCGTTGCACGATGTGACGAAAATTTCTTCACTGAGGTGATCCAAACTCCGATAATCGTTTTGATACGCTTGACCGGGTCACACGTTAGGGTTTCGTTAATATGCTCGACCAGGTCTGACGCATGAATTTCTTCTAGGCACGGAAGATTTAAAAGTCCGCCGGTCTGACTCTCCGGCCAGAGAGATGGCGACGCTCTGGAAGAAGAAAGGCAGAGCATGCCGAGAGCCCGCCGTGGTCTGAAACCGGCGGAAGAAATCGGCGACGACGACGGACGGGCATTGAGACCTGCGGGCGGACGGTGAGGCTAAATTATTCCCCGGCGCGCGCGCGGTGTCGCTGTTGCAGAGATCTGTCGGAGGTGTGAAGCGCTTCCCGACCACGATCACGCCACGGTTCTCGCCGGCGGCGCCGCATATGCCCGTCTTGCTGTTGCGGAGGAGGTGCGGCGGTCTTCTTCCCGCGAAGACGTCTGACCAGACCGCTGTTTTCGCCGGCGGCATGCATGGCGACGTCCGCGGCTGAGCTGCGGCGTGTGAGGCAGTACAATTATGTAATTGACAAAGGCTGACGTGTACAGCCATGTCATTGTCCATGTGCACATATTTGTCTATTGTACATCCACTTGGCACATTGTCATGCAGGACACTGTAACTCAAGTGCTATATATATGACAGTAATGTGAGAGACGTGAATTATACTCTCTCCCGCCCAATCTCAGATCTGTTCTCTGCGTCTTCTTCGTTCTCTTCCTCTGCAGCACGGCAATAGCAGAGGAGCTCTACATGGTATCAGAGCCAAGGGCCGTGGACCCCCTTCAGACCGTCACCCGTAAACAGTGTACACGTGTCAAAGTCAGAAGAGCTTGCACATGAGGGGGCGAGTTAGAATAGTCTCATATTGGACAATGAGGAGAGGTTTCCTATGCTTATAAGTCTGGGCCTCTCTAACTCACTACAACAATTTTGGGTTGGTTAGCAGAGGGTCGGCCTCTTGACGGCATCATGCCGGCGTTGACTCTCTCTCTCTCTCTCTATGTATATATATATCTATGTATCTATTATGTATATTTATAGATAAGCATGCCTTGATGATATTTAGATTTCGTTTAAAGTAGTTCTTTGGGGAACGTGTTGACGTCTTCAAGGGTTGTGTGGAGATGTCTTCGTTTCACATGGATGACTTCTTGATCAGTTATATCTTAATCATCTGACGAATTGAAATATTGAATGATGTTGTACGTACTTAGCAAGTCCTGTCATAAACAAGCAAGTTGGCATGGTATTATATCGATATATTGAATGATTTTGACTCAAAGTAATTACGTGTAAAAGTGTTTCGAAACCGGAATGTATTATTACCCGCAGCATGCTCTGGTTTATAGCTAGTTTTATTGGTTTAGAATTGAGATAGATATTTGCCTTTAAAATTTATGAGCCAGATATATATATATATATGTATTCTTAAAAAAAATCAAGGGCAATATGTGTGTCCTCTGTTATCAATACACCGGTGCATGCATGGAGATATATATCTCCCCCCTGCAAGTTGAATACTTTTTTTTAATAAAAGTATTTAATTGTTATCTGTGTAATCACCTGCTTACTAATTAGGCCCGTTTGATTGGCTGACTGAAGATCTATATAATATATATATATATATATCTCATTCAGTTGACAGCAAAAGAAGTGGTTCATTTTAGATTTTAGTCAAGACATGTTGATTAAAATAAATTGTCAAACATATTTAGTTAGAATGTCGTAATCAAATTAAATACTTTCTGATCGCAAATTTAAAGGTCAGGCATAAAATCAAGAGTTCAGATTTTACATTCTAAGATTAAGCCGAAACAAACACCACACATTGGGGATATGGTAAGTGCATGCGCTAGCTATTTGGCATACAATACTGTGCTTCACCTGGTGCAAGCTCAAGGATACTTGTTGATAGGAACTTTATTCTATTTTGACAAAGTTTGCAATAGGATCGATGTGTGGGCATCATTTTGCAATAGATTTTTTTTTGATAAGCATTTCCAAAGGAAATAATGATGTCCTATGGTAGAAATCAACCCAAAGCTATATATTCCACAAGTTCTTTCCATAACATTGTTGTTGAGGGGCCTGGTTGTAGCTAGGGGTGTCAAATAAGCCGGGCTTATTTCTAAGTCTCTTGGCAGGCCTACTATGGGCTGAACATGAGCTGCTTTTGCAGGCCCCTTGGGTTGATGTTAAGCCCATGAAGAAGCCCGAGTTATTAATTAAATGGGTTAGATGAGATTGGGCCGGCTTGGCCCACGAAGCCCATAAAGTTGTGTTATTTTGTTTTTGGTTATATGTATTTTGAAACTCTAGATGGTCTAGGTGAAGGAGGCTGTCTAAGAATGAATCTTTATAAATATAATGTTTTAAGCATCTAACAAAAATATTGTATACAATACTTTTAAAATAAACGCTGAATCTATTTGTGTAGGCGAAAAAACTTTTAAAAACCCACTTCTTTTCGGTGACACGAGCTTCGTCAAACTTTTATTTGAATAATAAATAACCTTATAAATAATTTTATTTAATATGATATTAAATTAATTTTTAGAAAATATATTTCTGGTGTTAAATATTTATAGCCACATCAATACATCACAAAGTTCAAAAAGCTGTCTGATAAATTAAAAATAATTATTTTGAAAATATTTTCGATGATTACACTTTTAGATAGATTCAATTGTACTTTTAACCGTAAAGGTCATCTTGCGCAGGGTCTGTAAATTGAAATTAAGTTATCTTTTCTTAGAAAATGTAATTTTGCTTTATAAATAACTTTTGTAACTAACTTGCTTTCTAAATAAGATTGTTTTTCTTCAACGTTTCATCATTTGCACCTGTAAATTTTTGATACAGGAGAGAAATAGTGTAGAGAAAAAACTGTAAAAAAAGAAGAGAGAGAGTATAGAAGAGTAGAGAGAGAAGGTATATATGGAAGAGAAAATAAAAAGTGTAGAGAGAGTAAGAATAGGAAGAGTAGAGAGAATGTGTAAAGAGAGAGGAAAAGTGTAGAGAGAGAAAATGTTGAGATGGTAAAGAGAGAAAGTATAAATTGAAAGAAAATATATATAGAAAAGAGAAAATTTATAAAAGTACATAGATAGTAGAATGATAAAGTGTTGAGAGAGAGTGTAGAGAGAAGGGAGAAATGTAGATGAGAGTAGAGATGATGTAAAGGAAATAAAAAGAAAATATATAAGAGAGTGTAGAGATGATGTAACTAGAGTAAAGAGAAAAAGTGTAAAGAGAAAAAAGAAAATGTTGAGATAACAGTATAATTTTAAAATAGAGAGAGAAAGTGTATGAAAAATAGAGAATATAAATAGAGTGAAAATGTAGAGAGAGAGATAAAGTGTAGATAGAGAATAGAGAGAGAAAGTGGATAAGGAAAAGAAAAATATATAAAGTAAAAGTGTAAAGAGAGATTATAGAAGGAATAATGCTAGAATGTAGACAAAGTAGCGAGAATAGAAAATGCGTAGAAAGAAAAAATACCGAGATAATAAAGAGAGAAGTGAATAGAGAAGTTAGAAAAAGTACCAAAATAGAGAGAAAAAATAGAGAGAGAAACTGTAGAGAGAGAAAATTACTAAGACTGTAAGAAAAAAATATAAAAAGAAGAGAGAAAGGGTAGAGAGAGAAAATGTAGAAAAGAGAGTCAAGATTAAAGGTGTTAAGACAAAATATTGAGAGATAGTACAGAGTCCGTACAAAGAAGAGAAAATGTAGAGAGAGAAAGTATAGATTGTGAATTGAGAAAGAAATATATAAGGCAGAAAGAAAATATGTAGCTTGAAAGTGTAAAGAGATAATTGAGAAAGAATGTAGATTGAATAGAAAGAGAAAATTTAGAGTGATAATAGAGAGATTAATTGTGTAGAGAAAAGATAAAATTAAAGAAAATATTGAAAGATAGTAGAGAGAAAGTATATAAAAACAGAGAGAATATACGCAAAGAGTATAAAGAGAAGGTATATAGAAAGTAGAAAGAGAATGAACATAGAAATTAGAGAGAGTGTAGGCTGAAGATAAAAACATAAAAAAAGAAAATGTAGAAAAAGAAAATATTGAGAGATGGTGAGTGAACGTGTATAGAGAAAAGAAAAAGTGCCTAGAGATAATAGATTGAGAAAATGTACAAAAAAGAGAAAAATGATAGAGTATTGAGAGAGAGTAGGGACAGAAAATATATAGTAAAGAGAAAAATTTAGAGAGAGAATAATGAGAAACCATGTAGATGGAGAGTAAAGAGACAGTGTAGAGAGAGAAAATACATAGAGAAAGAATGTATAGACAAAACAGAAGAGAAAATATAGAGAGATAAAGTATAAAGAAAGAATATAAACAGAGTAGAAAAATTATAGAAAAATATTAAAATAAAAAGTGTAGAAAGATATTTTAAAGATAGTCATATTTTTTGTGATGCTATTATTAAGTAGTTAGATAAAAATAAATTTAAATCATATTACAATCATTAATTTTTATTACTTATAAATATTTTTAATTAATTAATTAATTTTATTTTTATATATTTTATTTTTAATGACATAATAAATAAGAAAGATCCCAAATAATATCAGCTGAAGGACTTACTTAATATTCAAAACAATGTATTTTGTGAGAGCAACTAGACAAGGCCCACTTAGCTAGTGGGCTTACTGGGTTGGAGCATGGCCTAGCTTACTTAACTAACGGGCATTCATGCTTCCAAGCCAGTTTACCCCCCTAATTGTAGCTTTGGCTGCCACAGCAAATTATTATATACTTTCTAACAAAAAGTTACATTAAATAAATTATAATAAATACTTAAAATTTAAAAATATTATTTACTTATAAAAATAAAATAAAATAAAATTTAACTAAATTAAGTTTTAATATGTAATTAAGATTGACATCAAGTTAATACTTTATTTATGATAAATAATTATATTTTGTAAATCATCTGATATAGTTTCATATTGATATAAAAATAAATCGAGTCAAACAGAGTCACCAGTTTATCGATTTTTCCCAATTCAAAAAATCAAATACTCAAGTCCTTGAACACCTCGGTTCAGTTCGATTTACCGATTTTCGAAATTCGCTTGAACACCTCTAAGATTATCTTCATGGGTGTAGTACACAAGGCAAGGAGTGTGTAGGGAGAAATGATTTGTAAGATGAGACAACTTGCAATAATGTTAGAGATTTCTTGCTTAACCGTAACCAGTATCTTTAGAGGAAAATTGGAGAGGGAGGTCAACGAGGTAATTTCTTTGGATTCGTGTAGAAAAGGACTTTTAAATTTTCACCGAGTCAAATTTTATTTTAAATGTATAGTGTATATTAAATTTTATTTTTAAAACACTTCGGTTCAGTTTGATTTACCGATTTTTGAAATTCACCTGAACACCCCAGATATTATCTTCATGGGTACACAGGGCGAGGAATGTGTAGAGAGAAATGATGTGTAAGATAAAATATTTGCAATAAGGCTATAGATTTCTTGCAACAAGGCCATAGATTTGCTTAACTGTAAAATAAAATTTAACATATACTATATATATTTTGGCAATTATTAAATTCCATTCCGAAACTGATAGCAAATGTGGGGGCAAATTAACTGATACACTCGTTGTAATATCCGGTTAATTTAAAAAAAAATTTAATTGAAAAAAAAGAGCACTCTCGAACCTTCTCTCCTCCACCGCCTCTCCGTCCCGTTTTCTTCCCCCGGACGCCGCCTCGCCGCCTCACCGCCTCGGTCTGCCATCGTCGACACCGCCTCGCCGTCACCGTCTTCCCGAGCCACCCCCCCTTCTCGACGCCGTCGCCGCTCTCCCCCCTCTTTGCTTCTCCTTCCCCCTCGGTTGAGGTCGCCGCCGCAACCACCTCTCCTCCTCCTCCTCTTCTTCTTCTTCTTCCACCGTCGCGTTGTCGCCAAGGGCCGACGCCTCCGCCGCCGTCGCCCTCCTTCTTCTTCTTCTTCTCCTTCTTCCCTTCCCCTCCGACCGTCGCGGCCGGCGCCGCGCTGCTCTCTCCCGCTCACTGCTCCTCCTCCTCTTCTTCTTCTTCTTTCGTCGTCGCGGGCGTCGCCGAGGGCCGCCGTTGACGTCGTCGCCGTTGCCGTCATCGGCGACTGCCGCTGCCGCTGCCGCGCTTCCCCCCCCCTCTCTCCGCCGCGTCGCCGCCTCCTCCGCTTCCTCCTTCCGCCGCAGTCGGCGCCGCACCCCGCCACGCGCGGGTTCCCTCTCTCTCCTCCCTCTCCCGCGCCCTCGCCCTCTCTCCCTCTCTCCCATCTCTTCTCTCTCCCTCCCCTCTCGACTTAACCGCGCCGCGCGCGGTGTGCGCGCGGCGACCGCATGCGCTGCTGCGCATGCGGCTGCGCCGTGAGGAGGGACGGCGCAAAGCGCCGCCTCCCGTCTCTCTCCTCCCCCCCCTATGCTCTTTCTCTCCCCGCCAGCACTCTCTCTCTCTCACGCTCTCTCTCTCTCTCTCTCCCTCTCCAGCTCCTCCTCGTCGCTGTTCGCGGTGTCCGCCGTGAGTCTCTTGACTCTCTCTCTCTCTCTTTCTATCGTGCACCGTGTGAGTACGGCTCGGCCGTGTCGCCTTGACGTTGCCGCGCTGCTGCTGACGTCATTTTCCCGTTGATCCGCCAATGTGAGTCTCGGCATTTCTAATTTCTATTTTAATTTGAGATATTTAGATATATTCACAATTTATTAATTATTGATATCTTTCTAGTTTGTCATCGTCGTCTGTCGTTGCTGTTTCATGATCGTCGTCCAGTTGACTCCCATCGAATTTGGGTTGATCGTTCCTTGATTGAGGTAGGCATCCCAACTCATCCTTAGCACATGATACTGTAATTAATGTGTTAAAATATGATTATTAGTTTATTAGTTAGAAAATGATGAATAATGATGTGGTGTAAGTGTTTAATTGTGTGCATGTGTTTAATTAAATATCATCCATGTCATTCATGCATAGTTTTAGTTATATTCATGAATTGCATTGGTCTGAGATAAATGTGGTTGATTATGTGTTAGTAATTATCAAAAATTAGTTATATATGATTGATGGTTAATTGTGTTGATTGTATTAAATTATGCAAATGAAAATTATGACCTTTGCTATTAATATTTAAATCCGATTCATGTCAAGAATAATTTTAAGTCATAAATACTGTTATTTTGGACATGATAATTATGGAGCATAAGTGAATAATATTAGTGGTTGCATAAATTTGTAATATGCATCATTTGATGAACTGGTATGAAGTTGTGCTTAATTGAAGTTAATATTCAATTATGTTGCATATTCCTTTCTGATTGGGTCAATTGCATAAATTGGTGTAAAATGGAATTATGTGACTGATATGATATTGCACATTCTGTTCTGATTGGGTCTATTGCATGATTTGTTGGTATAATGAAATGGTTGTGTATGACTTGATAATTGGCATATCTGGTTGATTGAATTGGCTATGTCTGAGTAAATATATGGCTTTTACTTGTTGAGGTCCTCCAGCCTACATTAGTGGTCCTGGGCAGCAGATGACGTAGTTAATCCGGTGCATCCTTCGATCCGGATATCGCGGTTTATCCTAAGTACGCCCGCTGCTGGTGTACTAAGGATCTAGCTTACTATATGGTACTTCTTATATATATTTAGAAATGGAGTTGAGAAGTCCAAGTATGGCATATGATTTACTCAGACTTATGGAATGGAAATGGTATGGAAGCATGCACAGTTGGCTCATGCAGGTCCAGATGGCATAAACATATAGTTTAGTCTAGTTGGTAGCTAAGTCCATGTAGAGGAATGTTTAAATTGGTAATTTAGTGAAAGAAATCCCATTTAAATAAATAGACATGATAAATAGCCTATATGATACTATAGCAATTGATGGATCTGGTTTATGCTTATAAATAGCAGTTAGATTGGTTAATATATTAGGAAAGTTGGGTATAAGTCCTACTGAGTCCGTGTGACTCATTCCAAATCCTTTAACATTTTTCAGGTAAACAGGTAGCGCAGCAGAAGCGTAGTGGATCAGGTTTAGTGTAGAAGAGGTTCAGAGAATTTGGTTTATGAATGGTTCATATTGAAATCAAGGTATGATTTATATTTGGATTGAATCTTTTTTTTATGAACTGCGACCTGTGATTCTTCAATTTTCCCAAACCGACGTAGTTTAGGGGTTAATTCCCCGGTCCCGTCTCCGGATTAGTTCCGCTGCGCAGGTTAGGAAATCCGGGGCGTGACAGATTCATAAACCAAATTCTCTGAACCTCTTCTACACTAAACCTGATCCACTACGCTTCTGCTGCGCTACCTGTTTACCTGAAAAATGTTAAAGGATTTGGAATGAGTCACACGGACTCAGTAGGACTTATACCCAACTTTCCTAATATATTAACCAATCTAACTGCTATTTATAAGCATAAACCAGATCCATCAATTGCTATAGTATCATATAGGCTATTTATCATGTCTATTTATTTAAATGGGATTTCTTTCACTAAATTACCAATTTAAACATTCCTCTACATGGACTTAGCTACCAACTAGACTAAACTATATGTTTATGCCATCCGGACTCGTACGAGCCAACCGTGCATGCTTCCATACCATTTCCATTCCATAAGTCCGAGTAAATCATATGCCATACTTGGACTTCTCAACTCCGACTCTAAATATATATAAGAAGTACCATATAGTAAAAGCTAGATCCTTAGTACACCCTAGGCGTACTTAGGATAAACCGCGGTATCATCCGGATCGAAGGATGCACGGATTAACTACGTCATCTCGTCCTATGACCACTAATGTAGGCTGGAGGACCTCAACAAGTAAAAGCCATATATTTACTCAGACATAGCCAATTCAATCAACCAGATATGCCAATTATCAAGTCATACACAACCATTTCATTATACCAACAAATCATGCAATAGACCCAATCAGAACAGAATGTGCAATATCATATCAGTCACATAATTCCATTTTACACCAATTTATGCAATTGACCCAATCAGAAAGGAATATGCAACATAATTGAATATTAACTTCAATTAAGCACAACTTCATACCAGTTCATCAAATGATGCATATTACAAATTTATGCAACCACTAATATTATTCACTTATGCTCCATAATTATCATGTCCAAAATAACAGTATTTATGACTTAAAATTATTCTTGACATGAATCGGATTTAAATATTAATAGCAAAAGGTCATAATTTTCATTTGCATAATTTAATACAATCAACACAATTAACCATCAATCATATATAACTAATTTTTGATAATTACTAACACATAATCAACCACATTTATCTCAGACCAATGCAATTCATGAATATAACTAAAACTATGCATGAATGACATGGATGATATTTAATTAAACATATGCACACAATTAAATAATTACACCACATCATTATTCATCATTTTCTAATTAATAATCTAATAATCATTTTTAACACATTAATTACAATATCATGTGCTAAGGATGAGTTGGGATGCCTACCTCAATCAAGGAACGATCAACCCAAATTCGATGGGAGTCAATCGGACGACGATCGGCAAACCAACGACAGACGACGATGACAAACTAGAAAGATATCAATAATTAATAAATTGTGAATATATCTAAATATCTCAAATTAAAATAGAAATTAGAAATGCCGAGACTCACATTGGCGGATCAACGGGAAAATGACGTCAGCAGCAGCGCGGCAACGTCAAGGCGACACGGCCGAGCCGTACTCACACGGTGCACGATAGAAAGAGAGAGAGAGAGAGTCAAGAGACTCACGGCGGACACCGCGAACAGCGACGAGGAGGAGCTGGAGAGGGAGAGAGAGAGAGAGAGAGAGCGTGAGAGAGAGAGAGTGCTGGCGGGGAGAGAAAGAGCATAGGGGGGGGAGGAGAGAGACGGGAGGCGGCGCGCGCGTCCCTCTCACGGCGCGGCGCATGCGCGCGCAGCGCATGCGGTCGCCGCGCGCGCCCGCGCGCGGGCGCGGTTAAGTCGAGAGGGGAGGGAGAGAGAAGAGATGGGAGAGAGGGAGAGAGGGCGAGGGCGCGGGAGAGGGAGGAGAGAGAGGGAACCCGCGCGTGGCGGGGTGCGGCGCCGACTGCGGCGGAAGGAGGAAGCGGAGGAGGCGGGGACGCGGCGGAGAGAGGGGGGCGGCGCAGCGGCGGCGGCAGTCGCCGATGACGGCAACGGCGAAGACGGCAACGGCGGCCCCCGGCGACGCCCGCGACGGCGGAAGAAAAAGAAGAGGAGGAGGTGAGCGGGGAGAGAGAGCACGGCGCCGGCCGCGACGGTCGGAGGGGAAGGAAGAAGGAGAAGAAGAAGAAGAAGGAGGGCGACGGCGGCGGAGGCGTCGGCCCTTGGCGACAACGCGACGGCGGAAGAAGAAGAAGAAGAGGAGGAGGAGGAGAGGTGGTTGCGGCGGCGACCTCAACCGAGGGGGAAGGAGAAGCAAAGAGGGGGAGAGCGGCGACGGCGTCGAGAAGGGGGGGTGGCTCGGGAAGACGGTGACGGCGAGGCGGTGTCGACGATGGCAGACCGAGGCGGTGAGGCGGCGAGGCGGCGTCCGGGGGAAGAAAACGGGACGGAGAGGCGGTGGAGGAGAGAAGGTTCGAGAGTGCTCTTTTTTTTCAATTAATTTTTTTTTTAAATTAACCGGATATTACACTCGTCCAGCAGCTCAATACTTAGCTTAATAAACTCGACTCGTTTACCACGTTAAATGAATAAATTTAAAAAAAATAAAATTCAACTTACAAAGTATTGAGTCAAGTTTGAGTAAATTCATTCTTTAGATCGATTAATTTTGCAAACAGTTCATTTAAGCACTCAATTGATAATATAGTTAAATATTTTTTAAAATAAATTAAAATAATTTAAAATTATATGTCATTTGGTTAAATATATAAAAATTTAAAATTAAACTTTACCTGAGTTTAGATTGGTGTTCAAACTTTTAAACGAGTTTAAATTTAAGTTTTATGAATAAACTTATATTGAAATCGAGTTTGAGCTAGCTTTGGGTTTATTTATGAAGTTCAATTTAAGCTCATCACTCTCGTGGCCTCGCGTATCATTATCTAGAAATGCTAAAATCACATAAAAAATAAGATTACAAATGAATAGAATTTCATTTGATAGGCAATTAAATTATAACACATATTGATCTTTGTACGGTCTTACTTACGAGGATATTTTAGTTCCAATTCCACAAAAGTTAAATATTATGCAACATCAACTTTTTTATTATTGTAACAACCCGGTTTATGAATATGTTTAGAGATTAAATCAGCGGACTACCAATAACATTGATTAATTATTTTTCGGAGGATGAGTTGAAAGAACTTTTTGAAATTAAACGTGCCATCTCTGGAGGATGGGTGACCTTCTAAGAAATAGCATGGTTGTTGGGTCAGTAAGCTGATTTAGTAGGTTATTATAAATGATATTAAAGCATGACCCAGTCGGAAGGTCCATATGATTGGCCTATGTATGTGATATGTGTGATATTGACAAGGACGTCAAGTCTTTAAGAGGGATAGATTGTAACATTTGGTTTATGAATATGTTATGACATTAAATTAGTAGACTACTAACAATATCGGTTAACTATTTTTCAGATGTTGAGTTAAAAGAATTTCAAAGTTAAACATGTTATCTCTAGAGGATGAGTAACCTCCTAGGAATATCACGGTTGTTAGGTTAGTTAGTTATTACAATTATTTTGATTCTTTTTAACTTTGACAAATTATACATGATTCCTTGATGTTTGCTTCATTTTCAAATTTCACCAAAACTCATGTTTTGGTTAATTTGATCCTAAGTCATCTCGAATCTCCCATTGTTGTGATTTTTGATGAGGACTAAAACTATTTTTTTGTGGTTTTAACTATACTTTAGTATGTGAGAAAATGTCATTCAAAATATCAGATTCAAATATGTAAAGTTTGACAAAAAATTAGATGTTGTACTGGAAACTATCTTAAATAGATTATTACATAGATTGACTAATCCAAGATGTCACTTGACCAAATATTTCTGAATTTATGTATTTGAGTGCACAAATAATAATTGAGTGGCGTAATTACAATGGTCAATTGTTCCAAATTTAGTGGTTGATCAAAATTTTTATAACTCAAATTTTCTAGCATAGCTGATAATGTCAAGGTGATTTTATATATTTGAGTGCACAACTAATAATTGAGTGACTAGGTGGAAAGGTCTACATATCTAAGTTAAAATGGATATACTTGGTGATTTCCAAGAATTCTTTTTGAGATCTTCCTCAAAATATTGTGATAGATTGTTGGGAAGTGAGAAAGATTCAAATGAACATTGGAGGGAGATTGAGTTATAAAAATCTAAGATTAAACATAAAATTGTAACAAAAACTCAAAGTTGTCGTGCAACTAAACACACCATATGGTGTTTTATGCATTGATGCATATTGTGTTGTAGATCGAAAATTTAGATAAAGATAGTTACATGTGTTCGCTTATAATTAGAGTATATATGAGTCATGAGTCATCTAATCGGTAAAAATTTGATTCGAGTTTTAACATAAAGATTACTTAACATACTATATTTTGTCATACGATTGCAATTCACCATATCATAGTTAATGATGGTGGGCAGTGAGATTAGAACAATTACGAGAATCTTTCAATGATAGATACGACTTATACATATGTTATATCTAGTCAAGTTCGATGACATTTTCAGTGTGTGCAAAAGAGATATATGTTCTGTATATACAAAAGGATAAATCCTTTGAATTCTGACATGCGAGATAGAAAATGTTAGAAGTTACATGACATTTCATGATATAATCCATAGCATTTACATATGTTAACATATTAACTATGACAAGATGTCTTCAAAATGGTTAGGTTTTGAGTTTTAAGAATAACATTACGCCATTATGTTAAGTTAATTATCTGCCTTGTATGTGAAATGCATTCAATATTTAAATACAATTATGAAGGAAGACATGCAACAAAATAAACAGGTGGAAATAGCCCTTGCATGATCAATTAACCATTGAAAATTTTTTTACTTAATTATTTATACCTGACATGTATGACACATAATATGTAATACCATGTATCATTCAAGAACTTTGATATGTTGACACATTAACTATGATAAGATGTCTTCAAAAATGTCAGGTCTTGAATTTTAAGGATTACATTGAGTCACCATATTAAGTTAATCATCTGCCTTGTATATTATGTGAATGCCATTCAATGTTTAAAAGCAATTATCAAGGAAGACATGTAACAAAATAGATAGGTGGAAATAGCCCTTACATGATCAATTAACCATTGAATTTTTTTATTGAATTGTTTATACATGATATATATATGTGTGTGTGACATATGATAATATTATGTATCACTCAAGAAACACTTGTACTACACAGTCAAGGAAAGTGGCTTAAGACTTACTGTATCTTTCGTGACTCAGCCTATTATTGCTACATGTATTTCTATAAGCTTCGAGAAACTCTTTTCAAGATAAGAGATCAAGGAGGATCAAAGAGAACACCCTTGTCGTTAGGGGTGTTCAAGTAAAATCGGAAAATTGGTAAATCGAATAGAACCGAACTGAACCGTTCGGTTCGGTTCGGTTTGACGGGCTATTCATTCGGTTTTTTGAACCAAATCGAACCGATAATTTCTTATCGGTTAGGTTTGGTTCAGCACCTCTCCAAACTGAACCGAACCGGTAAACTGGTTGGCCCGGTTTGACAAAGTTTGACCCACTTTATTTACATATTATATTATATTTAAATATATATTATATCAATTTTAAATATATATTATTATAAATTTAAGTTAATTAATATAAAGACATAATTATATATTATTAATAAAGTATTAGTCTTCGTATTAATCTTAAATAATTATTATAATATATATTTTATTTTATATTTTATTTTTATTTATTTAAATATATATTAAACCGATGAATTGAATCGAACCCAACCATAATCGGTTCAGATTTCACTGCACCGATTCAATTTGATTCGATTCTTCTTATAGATTCGATTTTGATTTGAAAAAAAAAAGACTAAATCGGATCGAACCGTACCCTTAACACCCCTACTTGTCGCGCTTCACCGGAGATAAAAACCGATACGACATTTGAAAGGTTGCGGGTCCAACGGTCTCTCCTCGTCCGAACCCGATAAACAGCGGCAGTGGCGTACTACGCCTGCGGAGGGATTTGTACATGCATACCGCCTCGGTGTGTGGTTTCGGAAGTGCCCAGATCAGACGGTCCACGACGATCCTCGCTCCGTCGGTGTGCTCCCCGCCTCACGGTGGGCACCGCAACCCGCGATCACGGGCCACGAACGACGGGTTCGGTCTTGGACCCGATATGAGTTTCCGATAAGAGAGGAGTGTGATCGTCCTGTTCTGATAACACGGTGAAGGTGAAATGGAGCTGCACCGTCTGGGAGAGAGGGCGGTATATATATATGGAACTTGGAAGGGAAGACCCACAGGAAGCAGAAGAGGAGCGGGGGAGGAGAAATCCGTCAGGGGTGGGACGGGGATTCATAGACGGTGGATTGTGCGCAATTATTTTTATCCCGATTGTTGAAGGGACAGAATATATACGCAAGGAAGTGTGGATCTCCGGTGCCCATAGGTGTGCGCGCTGTAATCCGATCTTTATCGACGACAGTTGCCGCTCTCAATGGATCAGAGGGGCCATGTTCGTGTTCTTGTCATGATCTTATCCGCTGGTCGGAGTTTTCTCTCTCTTCCATCTCTCTTAATTTGCTGTTCCTCCACCCAATGGAATAGAGCATAATCGGCAAATGCGTGCCATGGGAAGTTGTCTGGACAATTTTGATGCTCTGGGCGACCGTGGGAAGGATCCTGCTTGTGGGTTCCTGGCCCGGATTATGTTTCTCTCCGGTTTTGACGTTATCGGTCATAGTCATTTTATCTGCCATTTAAGCCTCCGATGGACAAAAAGAAGAAGAAGATAAGTTCATCCATTTTGGACGGATGAAATTATTCTGCGTCGCGCCAATCCGTTGTTTTTTTTATTTTTCTTTCGAACTCACGTTTGTATATTTTAAATGAGTTTGTGGCTATTCTTCTTCGTTTCGTTTCCAGCTTTGGTGTGTTTGATGAGTTTTCAGTCGTAATACTCGGTTGTTTCCCCGTTTCATCCCGGACCGCACTCGTTCACTCACGGTACTTGATCAGGGACTTGCATGTGCTCATATTTCTGATGCTTCAAGTCCTACTTTCACCTCAAAATTCAGATCATTTGGAATCATTCTTAACCCAGACCTATGTGTTGTTTACTTATTTTATTGTTCTTTGCTGTGCCTGTGAGCAGGTCATAACTTGTTTCATGAGCTACTACGTTCAATTCAGATGTCAACTGGGTTGTCCTGATGCCAGACGTTACACCTTTTATTAGTATTTTAAGTCCCACATGTATTACCCGGATTATTTGGAATCAAAATTGGAGAATCGTTGAGCCAGCATTGTGTAATCTTTTGGGTTAATCCAAGTGATGGGGATGTTCTCTGTTAGACAATATCATAAGAACATGATGCATATCAGTCTGTGGGTAATACATGTGTAAACCTGGGAAGCATTTACCTAGAATTCTTTTATGTGTTGAATCCCCTTCAGTATGAAGGATGATGTTAGAAGTAAGATGTGCACAAGACAGCCAGGAAAGGAAATACGTGCATAAGTGCAGATTGACTTGTGAACTGTTTATGAAGCACTCCAACTAGACGTTAACAATGGGGTTACCTCAGGCAACCTCAAAACCGGCAGATGAAGTCACCATGTCTCTGAGCACAATTGTGTCAGCTCCATCTTGGTTGGGTAGCTCCACAATGCATGATCTCAATGGACTCCACATCAAGAACACTGACAATGGGAGTACTTTGTGCTCATCAGTAACTGGTTTTGAAAGAAAAACTGTCTTGGTATTTTCGAAAGAATTAGATTCTTGTCATAGAAATAAAACTGCATTTGAGGCTCTTACAAACCACCATTTTATGATGGCTGATTATGTCGGTAAAAATGTTAGCTTTTCTCCAGCAGTTAGAGGAGATATTCACACTCCATTTTCAAGGACTGTGGGTTTCAAATCAAGTGAATCAGGTGCTCTACTGAGGAGAGTGGAAAGCCTTTCATCAGTTAAGGACCCTTCATCTGCAATTCATGGTGATTCTGATGATTCAGTAGACTCTCAGGGGTTACAAATGAGGAAACGCCTACTTTTCCCCTTGAATAGCATGTCTGGGAAAGACAAGTTCAATGGTGAGTTGTTAAATCTGGCAGGGAATGATAATCAGATTAATATTGATCTCATAGCTAGAGGAAGCTTATTACAGTATCAGGACTGTAAGAAAGCAAATGTTAGAAAGGAAAATTATTTGCAGACTTCAATAAGCTCTCCATTTGGATATTCTAAATTGAGCAAAATGTTAAGTGAAGACACTTCTGGTTCTTGCATTTACACCGATGGGACTTTGCTTGATGAAAAAGAGCATTTATATGTGCTTGGAGACAGCCTATGTGACAATTCATGCAATAGAAGACCCTGTCTTGGTGCACTAGGACGTCCTCCAGAAAAAATAAACTCCCCCCCTCTTTCTTTGTCTCCCCTTGGCCCTAAATGTTCTGAAAGGAGGTCTGTAGAATCATGTAGATGTATCTCCGAAGAATTTGAAGGGTGCAGTACTGTTTTCCAAAACATGGACAGACCCCTTGATGAAAATATATCTGAAAGTCTATTTGCAACAGAAGAAGTTGACTTTAGGATAGAAAATGCTGTTTTGGAGAATACGTACTCTGTCCAGAATGGTTTGGATCCCTTTTCCCAGCGGAATCGTTCTTGTGTGTATCAAAAAGAGGACACTGCATCTGCCCATGCACACCAGTTTATTAGGTTCAGTCGAAATCTTGGTAGACTTCAAGTTAGGAGGTCTTTAGTTGGATCCTTTGAAGAGTCCCTTTTATCTGGTCGTTTTTCTTTTAACAAAGTTAGCCAGGTGGGTTTCATATTAACAATTTGCCTAATATGAATATCTTGTTTGTTCTTGTGAATAACTCAAGCACCTCTCATGTATCCTTTGTTGTCAATTCCTTTCCCCACAGAGGATCGATGGCTTCTTAGCTGTTTTAAACATTACTGGGGGAAGCTTCTCACCTCCTTCTCAGAAGCTTCCTTTTTATGTAACAAGTGTGGATGGAGATAGCTACTTATTATATTATGCATCTATTGATCTTCCTGGAAATCAGTCCTCAAATAAGTGTAAAGGCCACAAGATGATTAGAAGCTTAAACGACGAGGATCCTTGTGCACTGAAACGTCGATTGTGCATTCCCATGAAAGGTTGCATACAGCTGGTACTGTCCTTATCCCAAGACCTCTATGGTTTTTTTATTTGAGGTAATGATTGGCAACTATATAGTTAAGATGTTCTATTTGGTATCCTACATTTGGAAATTTTACTTGATTTAAGTATCATATATTGTTACCATTTTGATGCCAAAACTTACAAGATATGTTTCCATTTTCTTATGTTTTCTGGCAACTTTGTTGATGCTGCTTAGAGGTCTTATCAAGATCAAGGCCAATAACGTGTCTGCATTTGTCCAGTTAGCAGCATTCCTCTTACGTTTGATGACTCCTCCTAATGATTTTGATAAGCAATAGTGTCTAGGATTAAAGTTGTTTCTCTCCTAACTGGGTTATGTTTCCTGCCTATTTCTTTTAGATACATATGTAGTATATATGTGTATATATACATATATCAAGTAAGTGGAAGTGCCTATGCCTTTTCTCAGTTACATTTTTACTTGAATATTTGTGGTATTAGTCAGAAATGGTTGACTGTGTAATGAAAAGGATTAAAATGCTGCAGCTGCTTCTATGTAGCAGTTACTTTCTTGGATGCTATTTATTTCTCCACTGCATTTCTGTTGCTGTTTCTTAATTTGAAAGGTAGGCTACTTCTTCCAACAGAAGGAAAAAAATTCCACCCTAGTTTCTTGGCGGCTGTTTGTGATGTAAACAAAATGCCACTCAGGTACGTAAGTAGCTTCCTGGTCACCAAAACACTGTCGTAGGTGCCTAAACAGCTACCTTGGACATAAAACTATTGCTCTTGATCCATGAAGATGCTTATTTTGGCACTGAACTGATGTGCTGAGCCAGCCTGGGGCAGTGTTGCCTTAATGTGTTGAATTAGCCCAGGACATTGGTGCAGCACACCTGACCTCATCACCAACTGGGCATGCTGAATCAGCCATGGCTATTGCCACAAGGCCCTGAATTGCCTCACTCCGTCAGTCTGCTTTTCTAGATGAGAGGCTGCAGAACTGTTACACCAGATATGCAACAACATCTCCAGTCAGATGACCAAGAAAACATGGGACCATAGGGAACATAACTAAACACATAGATGCCTCAACACCACATAGGAGCTGAGAAGACTGATGGACCCATTTAAAACCCAATAGCTCAATCCATGTAGCAGTTAGTTTCTCGGATACTGTTGAACAACACACTTCTATGATTGTTATTGAAAACCATCAATTATGTGCAAAAGGGAACCCCCCCCCCCACAGGTTCTAATTGATCTCCTCGGATGCAAATGAATGTTGCTCCGGGTGTCCATGTAGCTCCCAGGGTGTCAAAACATCATCCTAGGGCTCAGCTGCCCAATGTTGAAAGTTACCTTGTGTGCCTAAATAGCCACCCAGAACCCATCATGACCACTGTCCAGATATATGGATCGGGGTAGTGTACTTCAGCACCATCCTGATGAGCTAAACCAGCCCCAGTATCCACCAAGTACACTGAATTTTCTCAGTTGCCACAGCAGCACTGACCTAGCCTAGGCCTCCCCCAGCATGCTGCACCTCAAGCAAGCAGTCAGCTTATCTTCCCTGAAGACTGCCACCCATGGGGGCATTGCTTTGGGCATGTTGCAACCAATCCAGCATAGGACAATTCACTTCTAGCATTGCAGTAGTGCCTGTCTTGAGCAATTGTGGGCTTCCACTTGTTAGCATACTGTGGACATAACCCTCCTAGTGGGACAGTAAAAGGGAAAAGAAAAGGCCATGATGAAATAACAATGACACGCCAACCATAGCTCAAGCACCAAATATGATGAACCAGACATCATCAGCTGTGCAGCGAGGGCTAATAGACAATGCAAAGATTGTGTGGAAACACCATATGGAGCTTGAGGCGACCAACCGCTGATTGAAAAATAAATAGAAGATACCAGCATAAAAAGACTACAACTGACAGAACATGAGGACCAGACAACATCTTCAGATACTCATGCTTTGTGACACAAGCGTTATGGATCTTGGAAGATTCTGCAGGTTCCAGTGGCCCGATGGTTTAAAAATGGTTGACATTGACTTATTTTAGTAGCATCTTTGGGTGTTTTAGTTGAAGCTTCTTTTATTTTTAGCTAGAATTTTGGTGAAGGGGTATCTTAACAATTTCTAAAAGTTTTAGTTAAGAGTGGAAGTGTTTTGGAAATGAGTATTGGTACTATTGTGAAAAGAGAGGTTGAATGGGTTTGGTAGTAAATTTTCTCTTCATGAAGATGGGCTCTCTTGTACCTACAAAGACAATGGAAGAAAGTTGGAATTTTTGAAACATAAAACCATTGGAAACTATGCCACAGACAGCCCTCTCTCTTTCTATATATGTATATATTCATCCAACAACTTTGGCCAAGGATGCATTTTCCTCCTTGCTGTTTACTGGCCAAGGAGGCCACTTTATCTTCTTCCTCTAATCTCAGCATCTATGCCGTCTCTCTTTTCTTTTGCTTGTGCTGATCATACCACAGCGAAAGGTGCTTATGGTGCTTATGGTGTTAGGCGTGAGGTGCCTAAGGCAAAGAAGTGGTCACCTTGCTTCAGGTGCCCTAAACAGTGGCCTTAGGCAGTATCGATGAACCTAGTAAAATAGAGGAAAAAAAGTGGTTCATATGCCTTAGTAGATGCTGTCAAGACCATTTTGGAGGTATCATGGTTTCCAATAGCTGCCAGAGGCTGGATGTTCCCACCTGCTCGGTTGCCCTTATTGGGCAGGGGAGATGGGAACCATCTTGGGTCCCATGATAGAATTTGCCCACTTGGTGTCAAACTAGTATGGAATGTCCCCTGCCCATGGATGAGAGATACAGGGAGTGATGATGACTCAGTCTGCATCACAAACAGTACGTAGGGCCCCTTTTGAGGCATTTGAGGTGCTCATGTAATGCAGAATCTGCCAATCAGGATAAGGGTCAGCTGATTTGGGATCAAGATTGGCGTACACTGACTTGATTCCATGGGAGGAGTCCTATCTGCCTCCAAATTTTTATCTGAATCAGTCAAAATCAAGGATTCCGGAATCGGAATCGGAATCGGAAGACCGATTCCCAGAATCGGCCGGAATCGGCCGATTCCTGGGAAGGGAATCGATTCCGGATCGGTCCGGAATCGTTTTTTTTTTGATTTTTTTTTCGTCAAAAAAATTCAAAAAATTCAGAAAAAATTCTAAAAAAATAGGAAATGAGTTAGAAACATTTTAAAAAATAACCATTGCATGATATCCACAAGAACACATCATACAAATACTAATGAACACCAATTGAAGACTTGAAGTTAAGTACATATTCCAATTCCATTTATTCAAATATCAAAGAGTTGATACATCATCAAAAAAATAGGCGTGTAAAAATAGGCGTACGGGATATCCGGAATTTTTTCCGTGCAAAATGGACATATCTGGATAGTTCAAAACTTAAACGGACTTGTTCGGACAGAAATCGTAAAGTTTAACGACACTCAAACTCGTCGGAAACGCATAAGAATGGACGTACGAAGTTTTTGGCGAAGAAATCTTACCAAAAACCTTACAAAGATCGAAGAAGAGGTTGATTCGATGCCGATCCGAGCTTGAATCGGCGGAATCCTTTGAAGAACAGGCTTGGAATCGCCGGAATCGCCTGAATCGCCCCTGGAATCGCCGGAATCGGTGGAATCAGTCCGGAATCGACCCTGGATCGACGGAATCGGCCGGAATCGACGGTGGATCGACGGAATCGGCCGGAATCGCCGGAATCGCGCCGGAATCGCCTGCGCCCTCTTCTTCCGCCGCGGGATCGACCGAGGGCAGCTCTGCGGGTCGATTCCGGCCCTAAAAGGGCCGGAATCGGTTCGATTCCCGGTCCAGAGTCGAACCGGGAATCGAACCGGGCCGGGTTAAACCGGCCTTCCAAAGAATCGGTCGGATCGACCGATTCCAGGCGATTCAGACCGATTCCGCGGAATTCTTCCCGGAATCGGTCCTTCCGCCAGGAATCGGATCGGAATCAACCGATCCGATTCCGGAATCGGTCGGAATCGGTCCGATTCCACCGATTCCGTAATCCATGGTCAAAATTGACTGAATCACCCCCTATATCTATACTATTTTTTACTTTTTTTTATTTTTTGCGTTTTGAAGAACCAAAACGAGCTGATTTTGGATTGGTTTTTGTCCCCTTGAATTGACTGATTTTGCCAGTCCAGACCGGATTGGATCAGAATTGACACTAGCCTAGCCAATCTCTAATTCCAATCCTCCCTTCCTTGGATACATCAAAAATGTCTCCCTCGGTGGTAGTGGCAGAGGAAGCAGTTAACTAGGCTACCTAGATGCTTGATCATGTCAAGGTGGAAGAGGGCCTGCCTCTTCTCATTGTTGCCTAGGCGGTCGCCTCAACCATCTTTGATATCATAGTCCGATGCTTGTTGCTGCACCAGACCATGGCGTTCCATGAGATTTGCACTCACATAGGGAAGTTCTAAGTCCCCCCCCCCTTTCAGGTGTCCAGCATAACCCATGCTGCACTATCTGGTCCAGACAGTGGAAACTGGTGCTTCAGCTAGCTCTACCTGCCTTCCCATGCCAAGCTTCGTCCAAGCATTCCATGCCTCCTCAGCTTATTTGCTTCTGTAACATGAGCATCCCAGCCTGTTCTCTGGCTTTCCTCATATCTTCCATCAAACATGGACTCGCCCTTTCACATGTTTGTCCTCCCTTACAACCATAGATTGCGGAATCAGATCGGCCGATTTCGATCCGATTCTTGCTTGAAGGACCAATTCTGACCTGAATTCCGCCAGAATCGGTCGAATCGGTCTTGAATTGGTGGAATCGGAGCTGGAATCAGAATCGGAATCAGAATCCTGATTTTTTTAAAAATTTTAAAAAAAGATTCAGACCGAATCGGCCTGAATCGGACCAATTCCGCCAGAATCGGTCCAAATCGGAATCAGAATCAGATTTTTTTAATTTTTTTTTTAAAAGTCTCGATTCCGGATCAGTTTCTCTTCTTAAGAATCGGTCAGAATCAGACCGATCCGATCCGATTTGAATCAGATCGGTACCGACCGATTCTGATTCCGATTCTAGAATTCTTGCTTACAACCCATGTGCTGACGTGCTTTCCCTTCCCCTTCCCCTTTTGTTGGTCCATGCTGACAAGTGCCAGTCCTGGCCTCACCCCACATCTCACATGAGCCCCCCTTCAGCACTGTTCACCCTTCCTGCACCGGCCCTGATTTCTCTGTCATCCCCTCCCTCCGGAACACCGGCAAACTTCTGCCTATCTCCCAGCTATTTAACACATGCATAGTTTTGTTTGGGAGCACTTCCTCCTCCAAGCCAATCACAACTTGTTTTGTTTGCTGCCATTGCGAACACACCTAGCTTGCCATGCTGTATTTTGCAAGATTGATTAATCCAGATTGGGATTGGCCAGCCTTACATCAGGATTGTCACTTGCCGACCTGATTTGTTGGGAGGATTCCAGAAGAAATTTCTGCTGGGATTGGGCTAAAATCTGCCAAATCGCTGATCCCAGACTGTTCCAGCCCTGATCACATGGGGATTTCTGCCAATGAAGGCAAATCAATTGCCCCCTCCCCCTCTGTGCCTTCCTCACCCATTTCAGATGGATAAGACAAAGGTTGACTTCCAGACTGCAGACCCAATAATGCAGGATCAACAACCTAACAGCCTATTTGGGAATAGTATTAAACATCTCTATCATTATTAATTTCAAAATTAACATCAATATAAATCATCACAAGGTGTTGGGCTGTTGATATCAATTTTGAAATTTGTTAGTACAAACAAGACATTAATTGTAATACAAGTGTCTACATATATTGATTTATTATTATTACTCTATCCCCTAGAAAAATCAATATCATAATTTATATGGTATCATTTGTAGTACTCTAACCAACTAGGGCATAAAGTTGCAGATTTGGATCTGTTGGTCTCGATTCTATCTGGATCGGGAAAATCGGACAATTCGCCAGGAGAAAAATAGATCCGGAATAGGTCTAGATCGGTTCTTCAGAAAGTCCTAAAAATGAAAGAAAACCACATAAAATGAATCTAGATCGGATGATCCGATCTTGGCTATTTTGGGCTGATTTCGGCCCCAAAATGGGCCATATAAGGCCACAGCGTTGCCATGGCATGTTCCCCTCCCAGGACCCAACATGGCCTATTTGTGTGGATAGGCCATATTGTGTCCCTAGATCCAGTGACTTATGCCCTTATGGGTTCCCAATGGATCCGGTAAGAGTGTATTCCCCGCCCTCACTTTCCGGAAGTTCCGGCAAGGAATCACCTGAATTGGTCCAGTATCGGCCAATTCAGTTGATTCTGCTCCTGATCCAACCTGAATTGACCAATCGATTCAGACATGAGATCAGTTTGCAGTGGCTCTCTGGGCCGAAATAAGATCAGAGGAGTCCGATCTGATATGAAAATCAGCCGATTCGAATCTAGATCGGCCAAGTATGCAATCATTTATGTGATCCAATATCTCATATCACCAGATCTGATTTGTAGTACCCAAATTTTCATCTTCCCAATTCAAGGTTCCTATCTGACCATGTTTCAATTGCTTTGGAATGGGGTTAGAACAAAGGTACAAATAAAAGATTTCAGATTTGAGATGGCAGTGGTAGGATGTGAGGACTTCAGTTTGAGGGTCGGTTAATGGTGGGGGAAGCCCATCTATATTAGGGAAGCCAGCTGATCATTTGCAGCTAAGCTCAGAGGTCTTCAAAGCCAACTAATCTCTTGGAGAAGACCTAGGTTGGGGGGAGGGGCAGCTAGAAGGAGAAAATAACTCCTTGACAGCATGCAAGAATGTGGCATCCTTAATGACAAAAGGGCCCTATCAGCAGAGAACTTGGAGCAATGGGAACAAACCAGAGAATATTACAAAGAATGGTGGATTAGAGGAAACTTGATGGAGCCAGATAGAAAAAAATTAAGCGGTTGAAGGAGGGTGACAAGAATACTGGTTCTTTCACATGATGACTTTAGCTAAACATAGTAGAAGACACTTTTACTCTATAAGGTACGAATCGTATGACAGAAAATTTGTTGAGGGCAGCTGATGCGGGACAAGCCGGCTAATCCGGTCAAACCGAACGAAAGCGAAGTAAACCGGCGCTAATCGCCCTAAACAGACCTAAACGAACCCAAAATAGGCCCAAAACGGCCCGAACAGCTCAAGACGGGCCCGAACCAGTCCGAACCGGACTCAAGATGGTCGGAACCGGCCTGAACCGGCCCAAAACACCCTGAACCGGCTTGAACCGGCCGGTTCAGGCCCTGAACCGGGCTGAACCGGATTGAACCGGGCCTGGACCCGCTTGAACCGGCCGACCGGCCGGTCTGGACCGCGAACCGGCTGGCCGTGAACCGGCGCCGGCCGCGCGGTCGCGCGAATAACCCGGGGGGGTCGTGGCGCTACGCGATGGAAAGCCCCCGGGGTGGCGTGGCCGCATCCTCGCCGTCGGCTGGGGCGTCGTGGTGGCATCGCGGATGACCGCGTGAGGGGGGATCGCGACAAAACACGGCGAGGACGGAGGTGCCCGCGTCGTCTTCGCGGCGTCGTCGTCCGGACGGCTGCTGCGCGCAGGTTGGTGGAGCAGGGAGGCGTCCTCGACGCAGTCCAACGAACGCTGCCGAACGCCGCGGAGCAGCGACCTCCGCCACCTCCGCTGCGAGGCGAGCCAAAGCCGTCGTCCGGTGGCCCTCGGGTGCAGGCGGGACAGGGGAGGAAGAAGCCGCGGTGCCGACAGGGGGAAATGGCCGCGGTGCTGTCCGGCCAGCTTCTCGTGGACGACGGAGATGGAGACGACGGCTTCGTCCGGCGGCTGCGGCGTGCGGGCGGGTGGAGCCGGAGATGACGCCGGGAGGGAGCCGATGGGGAGGAGGATCCGGGGATCGCCGGACCCTCTCCCCTCGTCTCGCTGTCTTCTCCTTCCGCCCCTTCTTCGACTTACCTCGTCTGCAACCGCGAGGGAGGAAAACCCGTCGCCCTCATTGAGGGAGGAGGCCGCCGGGGAAGGAAGACAATGATCGCCGGAGGATGAGGTGCTGTCGAACCTGTGAAGGGGAAGGGAGGAGGAATGGCACGGAGGCCAGAGGATGAGGAGGAGAGGAGGGGAACGGCCACCTGCCGGAGGGTGGAGAAAGAAAGAGGATATCGCCATTGGGGGGGGTGGAGAGAAGGGAAACCGGGGCAGAGCCCCTACACGGGAGAACCAGGCCAAGGCCTCTTCCAAAAATTCCAATCGATTGCTTAACTATGTACATCGGCTCTCCTCTTATAGGGGGGGAGAGGAGAACATTTTAAGAAAAGGACTCTCTAAAATCTATTTACAGACCAGTCCATTTTAAGGACTCAATTTAAAAGATGCTCAAAAATGTCCCCATCATTCAGCTCCACGATCCGTGGGGGCAGCAGTAGTATTCTTTAAAAGACTCCTTGCTGACAATAAGGAATAGAGACCTATGCTTAGGCCCATGGCTTCTCAATTGGGTTCCAACAACGGTTGGAATGGCATTATTCGTTAAAGAGGCTTTCATGACTATGATTAAAGAGTTTAAGCTTCACCCATATGCGATCAAATTTCTTACTCAAACATCCTTAGTGCTAATTCTCAAGGACACTGTTGAGAGCCTTAATGACTTCCAGCTCAACAAGTTTTTTTAATTGCTATTATAAGATCATCAGCAGAGCTATCACAAATAGACTTAAGGATTTTATCAACAAACTGATGGACATGAATCAATCAACCTTTGTCAAATACGTATATTTTAGATAACTACATGGCAGCTTTTGAGAGCATCCATGAACAACATGTGAGGAAAAGGGCCTGCATTGTGTATTTGTGTGCAAAGTTGACTTTAAGGAGACATTTGATAGAGTTAATTGGCAATGTCAACTTAGTATGGAATCTATGGATCCAAGAGTGCTTGACCTCTGCCAAGGTTTTGGTCTTGATCAATGGGATGTGCTTTGGATTCTTTGGCAGTACAAGAGACCTGAGGCTGGTGGAGCTCATTTCACCCCTTCTTGTTGTCTTGTTGAGACAGGTGCTTGGCATGATGTGAGGTAGGGAGCTCAATGCTCTTGCCCAACCCACCAGCAGTTTGCCGATGGCGCTATACTTTTTTCCTTGCCATATACAACCAAGGTGCTGAACATTGAAGCAATTACTCTTTGAAGTGACTATAGAATCGACGGTCAACTTTAATAAATGCTACTTTTTGGGCATGCATTTAAGGTGATGAACATTGAAGCTATTACTCTTTGAAGTGACTATAGAATCGACGGTCAACTTTAATAAATGCTACTTTTGGGCATGCATTTGAATGAATGAACTAGGGATTTTATTTTCTCTATCTGTAGATCAAGTTGGGTTTCTTTTCCTATTTCGTACTTGAGGCTTGCATTGGCACCCCGGAGCTGAAGTAAGCTGATTGTCTCTTGTTAAGAGCTTGGAAAGAAGACTTCACGGGTGGATGGGTAGGCTTTTCTCAGGAGGGTGGTGGATACTCTCTGTTGACACCTAAAAAATTGCATGCAAGAATGTGTGATCTTATATGAATTCAGGTCCTAGATGAATTCAGCCTATGGGATGTCGTACATGCATGAATGGACCATCGATGGCTATAATACATGATATGCTAACACTTAGCACTATCCATCAAGGTTGGATGGGAAAAGGACGGCTCGGACTGATGGATAGGGGAAATTGCTAAGGCAATAAATGAATCAGCACACTCATAGTCCGAATGGGTATATAAATATTCAATATGATTGAAGGGAGCATCGTATGCCCAGTCATACATCCTATGTTCAGCTATGCCGGTTAAGGAGAGAGTCATCTATGGTTGTCTTGAACAACCGATGGGTAATCAAATATCAAAGGAGGATTACCAAGATTATGTTTGAGCTAGAGATGTTTAAGATGACAATCGGATGTCTCTTATTCAATCCATGACCATTTAGCATATAAATGCAAGGCCGGAACCTACTGATAGTGATTTTGGTGCCAAAACAGATTATGGAAATGTCCGGCAGTGGTTTGGAAAAAAAAGAGGGTATGCCCTTTTCAATGCTAGTCATATCTAATGCTTGATCATATGTCTAATGCACCATGATGTAACATAAGGTAGATAGAGTACTGATGTAACCTCAAATACAAAAAGATTAATTCTCTTTGTTTTGGAAATTCATTTTTTCCTTTTGAATTTGAATTAGACCTTAGCATTGACTTTGTAAGAAAATAGATGATATTTCATAAAAGTACTAACTAGGGTCGAAATTTATGTTGAGGTTGTTAGGTTCTTTGAAAATTTGTTTTGACCTCTCCCCGTCGGATGGTGCGAAGATCCGACGTTAATTACATCGAGATAACTCGACTACCCTTGATTATCGTCATAGCAATCCATTGAAGTAGAAGACATGCATCCAATAAACATTCACACACATGGACATAGGAGTAAACAATCCCATAAAATTGATGGAATGCAAGCACTCAATTTTAGTTTGAATTTGATTTCAATTGGTTGAGTCAATTTGAATTTGTTGGTTTGATTTTGATTGAGTTGAATTTAGTTTGAGTTGAATTTAATTGGTTGAATTGCTTTTTAGTTGATTTGAATTGAATTTAGTTTTGAGTTGAATTTGATTTGTTCATTTTTTTTTGAGTTGCTTATTAATTTAAGTTTGATTCAATTTGGATTTGGTTTGAGCTTGAAAAACAGTTGTTTATAGATTTGATTTGAGTTTGGAAATTGATTTAATTTCAGTTTTGCTTTAGATTTATTTAAGTTAAAACTCAATTTGTTGGCTGTTTGATGAATTTTGATCTGTTTTATTTGACTTGAGTTTAATTGGGTGAGTTGCTTTTAGTTTGAATTTTGAGTTAAATTGAGTTTGGGGGTGAATTTGACATTCTGTGGTTTTGTGCAAATTTCAGATGATAAATTGTTTTAAGTTTGGTTGGAATGGATTGAACTCGGGTTAAATTTAAGACAGCTTTATTTATTGAGTGATTTTTAAGGGGATTTGGGCTTAACTTATGGAATATGGCTTGTTTTGGATTAAATTTGTTTTGAGTTTGTTTTATTGAATTTATTCAGTTGAATTTGTTTGATTTGGGGAATTCAATTTGAATTGGGTTGATTTATTTGAGTTAGAAGATTTATTTGTTTTGAAGTCAACCTTGTTTGAATTAGTTGATTTGTCCAAGCCAGATTTGGTTTACAATGAAGTTTGTTGGCTTAAATTTATCTGATTTTTAATTGAACCTAGTTGGTGCTTCCTTAGATTGCAAATTCTGCAAATTTCATGAATTTTCAGATCCTGGGTTCTGCAATTTCTACAGGCTTCGGTTCCTTGCAAAGTTCAGATTTTCTGCTTCTTCAAATATCAAACTCTAGATTTCTGCATTTCAGATTTGCAGTCTTTCAAACTTCCAGATTTCTTACTGATTCCAAATCTCAGACTTTAAATTCTGAATTTTTCAAATATTGCCAGATTGCAGACTCTTAGAGAGGTTCAATACAAATTCAGTTCTCAGATTCCAGATTTTAGGCCTCGGCTCCCTGCAATGCCCAGATTTTGATTTCTTCAAATTCCAAACTCTAGACCTCTTGTAAATTTCAGTTTTGCTGTACGTCAGAAATATGGAGTTCAGACTTTGAAACTCCTGAAATTCAGATTTTTGCGGCTCCAATTCCAGATCTCTGCATTTTCAGATTGCAGGTTTTTTAAACAGATTTCTAGACTTCGGATTGGATTTTAAGCTCTGCACAAATTCAAATTTATTAAGCCTCAGATTTTCAGGTTTGACATCTTGCACCTCTCCCAAAGATTTCCAGATCCCTCTTCTTCCGGATTCCAGACTTCTGTTTCAGATTTTAAAACCCCAGATTTCCTATAGATTTCAGTTTTCGGTATGTTTCAGATTTCAGAAATGGGTTCTGGCTTCTGGCGCCCAGGCTCTAAGTCTGGCCTTAAGTCTGAAAATTCAGATTTGTGTACGGATCCAGAATCAGGTTCTGCACCACTCCAAATTCAGATTTTTGTACCCCTCTTCAAATTTTCTAATTCCCAGACTCTGCAACAACCCAGACTTTGCAGATAATCTGGATTTCAAATATCCAGCTGCGGCTTGAATTCTGGATTTCCAGATTTGTTTCTCTTCCAATTTCCACATGCTCCAACTCTCAGAACCTCAATTCCCAGATGCTCTACGGAATGGGTGATTTGAACTCATTCAAATGTGATTTATGAGGTTAAGTTTCTGTTTGTGAAACCGAACTGGTTGGACAGAATTTAATTCCAAGCTGAATTACAGATTTTATGTTCTGTTTTCTCTTTTCCTCTTTTCTTCCTTTTCTTAAGTGCTTTGCATCCCATCGGATCAATGAGATCATTGACTCCTCTCAATGATATATTGAAAAGTACAATCTCTTGACTGTCTGTCTTGGACGTTCATAGTCCAGAAAATACAACTTGTTTTTGAGAACATTCTTGCTCCACTCTTGATGATATGGTGTCTGTCGATCCTTTGAAAGGAATACACCCGGTTCGATATAGACTTATGGGTATTTCCTCCTCTTCATGAGGCAGCTTGAAACGTGGAAAATCGATCTCGAGTCCTTGATGGACTTGTCGATCCATGGGCGGCATGTACCCGGTCTTGATAGACTTATGGGCATCCCCACTATTTTTGATGATTTCACTAGCATATGACCGGCATGATAGCATATTGATTATGCTTGAGCCTTGCATAGCTTAGTGAACTTGGTAGGACATTGGGGTTTTGTATAGACCTTTGTATGTCTACCTTATGGACGTAGGGGCGGATGGTTAGTCGACTCCCCAACTAGTCCGAATTTTGAATTCTTTTAAGTTAAGCCGAGACGTAGGGGCGGATGGTTAGTTGACCATTTTAAGTTAAGCCGAGACGTAGGGGCGGATGGTTAGTCGACCCCCCAACTAGTCCGGTTTATTGAATTATTTTGAGTTAAGCCGAGACGTAGGGGCGGATGGTTAGTCGACCCCCAACTAGTCCGGTTTGTTGAGATAAGAATATTTATTTATTTATTTTCCACTGTTTTGTTTATTTTAAAACTTTTTTTTTTGTTTGAAGAATGTCCCTGCGCTTGTGCGGCACCGTTCGTGAAAGAGAAGGGCTTCACTATTTGGACCGGGACCGACGCGCGAACCGGCCGGTTCAAGTCCACGGGCCGGCGGTCGGCTTCACCCGGCGACAACGGGGAGAGGAGGAGGGGCCGGCCGGCTTCGCCCCGGTCGCGCCTCTCTTCCCTCTTTTTTTTGTTTTCTTCTCCCCGGTGGGCCCCACCCCTTTCCACGTAAGGCTATGGTTCGGGCGCATTATTTGCCCGGCTACGATGTGCCCGACGCTCTCCGGCATCCTGCGGAGCCGCAACGGCTTGCGGCGGCGGCTGTGGCCCTATTCGACGGCGGCAGCTCCGGAGGAAGGAGGAGAAGGCTTCAACGGCGATAGGGGAAGAGGGAGGAGGCCTCACCGGTGGCCACAGGAAGGGGTTTTGGCTTCTACGGCGTCCGACGGCAGCGCGGCGACCTATAAACCTGCTCACGGCGTCCGGAGGAAGAAGAAGAAGAGGGGGACGGCTCCGCGCGGCTCCAGGGGGGTCGGTAGACTTCTCCTGCCTCCTCTCTCTCTGCTCCTTGCCTCTCTTCTTCTCTCCGGCTTCTCTCTTACGCGGCGGCTTGCGGCGGCTTTTATAAGCCTCGGCCGCTCTCCTCTTCCTATGGGAGAGTGATTCCGGGTCCAAGAGGGACTCGGACCTTGCTTAAACGGCCAACCCCATCCTCTCGGAAGGAGATCCAACCTCTTGCTAAAAATGAGGGAGGTCTTCCCGTCGATCGGGACTTCATGGCAAGTCAATATTCCGATCGCGATTCCCTCCTTGCTCTGTCCGGTTTCCTATCTTTGTTTAACAAGATCTCCATATATATTCTTTGGCGAGCCTAGGTCTCCACGGACTGATCTCCTGGCCCATTATTGGGCAGGCCTGCGGGCTATGCTGGGTGAGCCGCAAATGGATTTTTCAGTGGGCCAACTTGGGTTAATTAAAATTCCATTCTAAGCTTCATGGATAGGCGCTGCAGGGCGACTGAATTGGGTCAATCAAAGCCCTGCCCTGGGCCTTGGAGATGGACCGCCCAGGGACCTGTGGGGGACAGCTTAGGGGGACCTGCAAGTGGACTGAATTGGGCTTATTTGGGCTTGTCTATAGTGCCTGTACATGCTGTACACAGCCCCGGATCCTAGAGAGGCCGAGCATGCCACTTCTTTATTTTTTTTTTGAATTGGTTTTGTCAACACAAAATTGGGTGTCAACAAGTACATACCGGCCACTGCCGATGGCCAATTAAGTGCCAAGAATGAAGATGGCAAACCTCAACAGACTTGGAAGATGATCAGATCCGTAGACTAGTGTTCCCTCTCCAATTCAAGGCTGGTTGTGGCCCAACTGCAAGAATCGAAACATTAAAACAAGATCCATATGGATCCATCAAAATGCTTAATGGGGTGTTTGGTTGCATGATAATTGAGATTTTTATTTTAATTTTTAAAAATTGTAAGAAAACTTGTTAAAAGAGGTGTTTGACAACCATGACAATTTTATGTTTTGAAAGTGATTTTCTTCTTAAACAAAAAAAGAGGGTCTCACCTCTTTCTTTTTTCTTGTGGTCCCCCACTTTATTTGGTCATGTGCGGTGGTTACTCTTTTTTGTAATCACATCCCTCCAAACATGATAATTTTATGTCATGAGTTGGTTTACTTTTTATTTTAATACAATTTTTTATCATGAAAGTGTACAAAAAATTATCATGCAACCAAACACCCCATAAGGATTTTGGCAGAGGAAGGGGCAGAAAACATAAACAACACGTACCTAATAGCCGTGATGGATGGCCGGTCCTACAAGGATCTTTTCCTCCAAATCGGCTTCAACTGATGGCCAACTGCACACTGAGATGATCAAGAATAGGCCCTGATGGCAAGATCAGATGACATGACAATTGCAGCGGGCAGAGATAATGAAAATAGAAGAATTTGTATATCTGTTAACCCTGATCGATGGCTGGCACTACAGAAGATTGTCTCTTCTTCGATTCTGGCCCCAACCGATAGACAATTGATGACCAGAGAGGGGAATACCAGGCCCCGACAGATGCTAAAGGAGGATCAGATTGGCGAAGGGATGTTTCCTCTTTAATTCAAGCCTATCCAATGCCCGATCGGATGCCTGAGATAGCAGCAACAGGTCCCGATGGACTTGATACCAAATGGAGAAGCCACAGCAAGAAGAGAAGAAGAAAGGGGGTAAGCCACGGTACTTCATGCGTCGAATTCTTTAAGAGATTTCTTCAAATAAGTCAACCAATGATTGGAATATGATTGAGGGTCAATGCAAGGTCCGATCCTTGGTCAATCTTAAGGGAACTGGTTTTACCTTCCCTTGATCTTAATGGGACTAGGATCGATACATCTTTGAATAGAAGATCTCCAATAATTGGCACATGATCCAATGGCTAAGATCTCTGATCATTTAAGTTATGGTTCCTACTCTTATTGGGTCCTTGATAGGATTTGGATCATACTTAATTATTTTTTATTGTTCATATGTAAATGAAGGAGATGATAATGAGGGCGCAAGATCCAAGGGCCATGATCATTTAACAACTTAAGTTACGGATCTTCTTCTTTATGGGTCTTTAATAGGATTCATATCCTATTTAAGCAATGATCGGCTATGATTGGATGTTACTTGAATGGATGAGATAATGATTGGTACAAGATGCAATGGATAAGATCTTATATAGGACCCAGTTCCCATATAAGTTCAAAATGGTTCAAAATGGATGCCGCCCCATTCTCTAAGTCCTAAATGGATTATGACTTAATGATATTTGAATAAATGACACACCAACGGCAATGAAATGAAGATGACCCAAGGGCGGGCTCTTAAAGAGCAAATTTTGCCCATGATGAGGTCCAATATGGTCAATGTGGGGTCTGATGTTATTTATTGCAAATTTTATGGATATCAGTCGAAAAATAACAAAAAATGGGTCCAAATGGCGGAATTATCATATTTCATGCTTATTGGGTCATGGTCAACATGAATTGGACTCATATGGCCAATCCTATACTTATTGGGGCAAGGATGTCAGATACAAGCCCCAATGTCAAATACGACATATTTCATGGTTATTGAGTCACCTATGTCAGGAAATAAACCCATTAATTAAATTTCTATATTTTATGCTTATTGAGCTCATATAGTATAAATCAGGTCTATCATCAGACTGGGAATGCACATAGCTCAAAGGGGCCAATATTGATGAAAGTCAAGCCCAATAGAGAAATTCGGAATATTTATGGTCTGGATATGCATGAAATATCAACTATTGCCAATTTTAAAGGTTCTCAATGTCAATGGCTAAATAAAGCTGTCAATGTCTATGATCGAGTACATAATGATTAAATGATGATTTTAGTGGGCTGAGATGATACCCAAGGTCCATATAGATCGATTGGCGAATTATTTGATCAATGAGGTCATTTAAATATATGCTCCATGCATAAATGAATTGAATTACATATCAACTATTGATGCAATTTTTGCATGATCCAAGTGCCGAGATTTAATGATAGGAAATAAATCAATTTAAATATATGCTTCATGTATAAATGAATTGAATTACATATCAACTATTGATGCAATTTTTGCATGATCCAAGTGCTGAGATTTACTGATAGAAATTGAATCAATTTGTCATGGTTCTGATGCAATTTATATGTTTATGTTGTTAGGTTATGAAGATACATGAAATCATGTCCAACCGGTGCTTAAATCTGACCCATATCATAGCCATTTAAGCATTAATTGGTTGATCCTAAAATATATGATCAATGTTCATTAATCACCCTTGGATCTCGTGCCACCGTATAAGGTGTTAGGTCAAATCTTCAGCCACCGCATGATCCACCTGGCAACATCGTTTGGCCGCACTTGGCCTCAAGAGGAAGCATCCCATCAGATTCTCTTAGAAAGTAGGGAGAAGTGGAAGAAGGTAGTGCACCTTCTCCGCTTTCTCAAGATCTGACCAGGTCTTGGATAAGCAGATGGGCAATGGGAAGAGTCCACTTGCATGAGGCCTCAATGAAAATTCAAAAAAAAGAGGCTTGGAAATAGGAGGCTTGACCGGTTCTTCTTTCTCAACCTGATGCTCCCTTTGTGTGCAAGTCATGAAGTCCCTACCGAAGACCTAAGGAAGGAGGCTCGGCTGTGGCTGCTGCTGCTGCTACTGCTGGCACGCACACCTAAGTGCTGTTGTTGGGCCGTCATTGGTGCACAAGGAGAACCAAGTAGGGGAAGAAGAAGAAAAGGTGAGCCCTATGGGCCATGTAGCCCCGCTCAACCATGGATTGCAGAATCGGCCGATCCGGATCGGGATCGGCCGATTCTTGGATCGGATCGGTACCCACCGATCCGATTCCAGCCGGAATTACCGATCCAGCTGGGACTCCCGGCTGGATCGGTCTCGACCGGATCGGTCGATCCTGGACCGATCCAGGTGGATCGATCCGGGAATCGGTCAATCCGTACCGATTCCCTAGAACTCGGAAGGGTCCAGAATCGGATCGATTCAGGACCCGATTCCGGACCATTTTCTGGTCCGATTCCCCCCAATAAGGGGGAGATCGGACCGATTCCCCCTTCCCACCCCTCATTCTCACTTTCCCCCCTCTCCTTCATTGTCTAGGGCTCCCTCTAGACCCCTCCCCTCAACAATCCACCTTGAACATTGGCCGATCCCCCCTAAACAGGTAAATTTAGGGGGGGCTCCGATTCCTTTTCCCCCCTTCCCTTTACCACCGTAAAAATAATTTTTCTTCGGGGGGCGTTGCCCCCCTGATACCCCCCACAAGGGGCGCTGCCCCCTTGACCCCTGCGACCTGACCGCGTAGGTCGATCCGCAACTACTCTGCGTCCCGCTGATGATAATGTAAACATATTAATATATTTTACTATCACTTATACTATCGCATATATAGAAGATTCATAATCATAAATATATATTGTATACTTAAATTTACATAAAGATCTATTTAAGTCTCTTCTCTCTCTCTTTTATGTAATAATTTATACTTATATGACAGTTTCTTGAAAGAAACTTACGTTGTATGGCATTGTTTGATAGAATGTCATCTACATTATTTTTTATTATTTTTTAATTTTTTATTTATTTCTATGATTTTCCTGATTTTTTGAAGATTTTTATGATTTAAAAAATTTTTAAAAAATTTAAAAAAAATTGCCCGATCCGGACCGATCCAGGACGCCCTTTCTTCCGGAGGATCGGCCGATCCGGACCGATCCGATCCCGATCCGGATCGGATCTGTGGTCACCGATCCCGATCCCGATCCTGCGATCCTGCGATCCTTGCGCTCGACCCCCTTCCTTCTTCTCTACATGCCTAGATCTATCAATAATCATCTCCACCTATGTCATTGGCCGAATGCTACACCTCCATGCATATTAGCATTGTTTGGTCCCTATTCTCTTTTCTCCACGTGCTTATAGGCTCTATTGGCCCTTTCCTCTCATGCCTTAGCTGAACCTATATATAATCCCATAAGATCCCATGTTCGGTTTGCCCACAATGGTCTTATGGCACCCTATATACAACTTATATGTGCATCCACACCCGATGGTATATCTCATGCAAACAATGCATCTTCGGCCTGTGCCCCATGCCAGCTGACCACCCCCATAAATACACAGCCCATTGTTCGGCTCCCTCCTCATGTCAAAACCTTGGCCATTAACTGGTTCATATTCTTCTACAATTCAACCCCTATGAGGATCACATAACAATCCCTTATCCAGCCCATCTTTCATGGTCACATGATGACCCATGCGAGGCCTATAATGGTCCATCTCTATGCAAACAGCCCCATGTTCGCCCCCCCTATTTGGACACGTAACAATTTCATGCACAGCCTTGTTTGATCCCCATTATATGGTCACATGACAGCCCCCCATGGCCCATTGTTCGGCCTTCCCATTTATGGCCTATAACAGCCCTCTATATGCACACCCTAGATCTATAGAAATTAGGTAGGATCAGCCTCTTATATGCTCAAAATAATGAGCTTTAAAGGAGCACCTGGTGATGCGAGATGGCACTGGTGGATGGTGGACCGATACTAAACGCTGCGAAAACGAGATTAGAAGACTACAACAAACTAAAAGCATGCTGAAATAAAAAGGACCGGCTTAAACGGGCCTTGAACGACCTTGAACAGGCCCTAAACTGATTGAACTAGGTCTAGACCGGACCCGGCTGGACTGATTCACTTGAACTACCGAGGGTATGCAGTGGCTGAAAGTAGTGCCACAGGAAAACAACCCTGACTGGGGTCGTGGCGCGCTGTGGGCTGGGAGCACGCAGCTACTCCCCTTGCTTGGCAGGAATCATGGAAGCACACAGTGGAGCCTGACAGACAAAGACCGTGGTTGCGTCTCGCAGTGACTGGATTGCACCCATGTGCGAGGAGGTAGCAACCCAGATGGGGTTGTAGCAGCGCGAGGGTGTGACCGCTGTCGTGCTTGCATGAAAGCGCATGTGGACTACAGGATCATGGCATATCCGGGGCACGTCTGAGCGTGCACATGAAGCAGTTAAGTGGCAGGGGGTGCGGTGTCGTGGAGGCACCGCTGCACTCACGACTGCAGGAGTTGATGGAGGCAGACGCAGTTGTGACCTCTTGTGAGTGGGGCTGGTGAGGAGGTGGCATAACGGGTCAGGGACAAGCGGCATGATCGCTACGGCGCATGAAGACACCCCAATGGGATCGTGGCAGCACGAGGCGACGAACAACAGTGTTTGAGAGCACTGGTTGCGCGAGGCTGGCTAGGGGGGATGTGGCGCCTCACTAGCGCCCAGCTGAAGTAGTGTCCGTACGTGAGAAGGCAGAGGAGATTGGGGTGCGTGGCAATGTGACAACCACGGGATTAGGAGGGGGGGCGTGGCATCATCTTCCCGCCCCCAAGTGCATGTGAAGAAGTGGTGCGGAAGAGCTGGGGCAGCTTTGTCCTCTCGCCGTCTGCCTTGTCATCATCACCCTTGTCCTGACGATTGAAGGTGACACAGAGCAGGTGCGGCAGGCGGTGGTCGGGAGCGAGAGGAAGGTTGGCGGCCTCCAGCGATGTCTTTGCCAACATCTCGTTCTCTTCTCCTTCTTCGTCTTGCCCTTCATCAACACCCAGTCAAGTGGAGCATGAAAATGGAAGGAAGACAGAAGAAAAATGTCAACGAAGCTTAGGAAGAATGGCTGGGGCCCTCTGTAGAATGGTAGGTGGTGGTTCTGGTGTCATGGAAGTAGAAACCGTTAGGAGGAAGCTTGGGAGGGGTCCGTGGATTGCCCAGAGAGCGTCTCCATCGCGAGGATGCTCAGACCTGTCTGGGGATTGCCGGACGGATCTTGGGGGCTGAAGTAGATGTCCTCTATGATGCAGGTGCTGACAACAGGGATCGACAAAACTGCAGCCTATGTGCTCCAGTGTCTGGGAAGCGTGAAGGGGAGTGATAACCAAGGAAGGGGGAAGGCGAAGGGGAAGGACACAAAGGCCAACTGGAGGAGAGGAAGAAGACGAGAGCCAACCACTAGCCAGAGGTGAACAGATGCCAGCCACTCCCAGAGGTGGAGAGGGAGACCTCCATTGGGAGGGGGTGAAGAACTACAGGGGCATCGCCCCTCTATGCTGGGCACCAAGCCACAAGACTTCCAAAAATTCTTCACTTCATTGTCATTCACGTATGAGGAGGGCATTCTCTTATAGAGGAGCCAAAATACAAAAAAGTCTACTCTAGACTCTATTTACATGGTTGTCCTAGGGGGACATAAAATTAAAGAAAATGACTCGAAAGAAAATTCAAATATCTACAAACAGGTCCAAAAGGACGAAAACGAAAATAAACTTAAAATGTACCAAACCGAATCCCCATCACAATGTCTATTCTCTCTTATCCATATATGGGACCTTTTTGTCACTGTTATCTGGGCTTTCACTTGACTTATTAGGGATTGTTACATTTCACTTAAAATTTGCTTTTGGCACAAAAATAGTCTTGCAAGGCAAATTCATCTTATTTCGATTTCAGTCTTCTGATTCTCAACTAATTTTCAGGTCCTTAGCAACCCAGAAAGGACTCCTCTTCATACATTCCTTTGCAACTATGATCTGAGTGACATGCCTGTAGGAACCAAGGTATGCAGTATTCATGACAAGCTCAGTGTGAACAGTATCTTTTGCTCACTAAATTTCAGATATTAGTACTTTGTCAATACTTTTTTGTCATTATTTGGTAAGGTAGTTCAAGACTTCAAGTCAGGTTTGGTGTTCATTTTATTGACATGACTGCTGTTGATAGCCAACCGGTTTAACTTTCAGTTATCAGAATCAAGAAAAAATTTATGCAATTTTTCTTTGGCTATATGTTTTCTACTTTTGCAGACATTTATGCGTCAAAGGATTACTCTAGATTCTTCTAAAACTACTAGATACCAAGGTGAAGAAGATAACAAGATTTGTTGCATGGGACCTATGAACGATAATGCAGCATTGCTCCCAAAATGTAATGGCCAATTAGCTGAAACAGACAAAGTTGAGATTGTGCATCTGTTGCACTCTTCATCTCAAAAATCTGATGTTCAAGAAAATGATGGCCCTCAATTAGGTCATGGTTTACCCAACCCCAATATGCGTGAGTTGCATCTGCTTGCTCAATCTGAAGATGGCGATAGAAGTTCAACTCCGTTGTCACAAGTAGGCTGTCTGGTGCAACAAAATAGTATTGACACTAGGATGAAAATGTGCACTACTGTTGCCAGCATTGATAGATGTCAAAACATAGAAGACAGTTGCACTTCTCTGGATAAATGCCAAAAATTTCCTAACAAATCTATACATAACACTGCAAAGATCAATGAGGGTGCTGCTGCTTCTGGTGTTCTCCGTTACGCAGTCCACCTGCGTTTCCAATGCTCCTCCAGGAAATGTTCAAAATCTTTGGGCAGGTGCAAAGCTGATACCCTCTCTGTGCCTCATGCAAATAGTCAAGATGTTCAGGAGCGGCGGTTCTACCTTTACAATGATATTAGGGTAGTGTTTCCTCAGAGGCATTCTGACATGGATGAGGGAAAGGTGATTAATAATGTCTTCTCTAAATTGAATGAACTGTTTCATACTTTAAGTTTTATTTTCATGCATATTCATGTTATTACCTTGTGTCCACCTTACTTCATGAGTGCATATGCTGAATCTCATCTTAGTCATTTATGCACAAGCTGAAGCTTTTATTTATACATAGATCAGTTTTTCTTATATCGATGCTCATATTTTTTCTCAGCTGTCTGTATAGTATGTTTTTTCTGTCATCTTAGGTTTTGTGGATTTCTGCAATTTCTTGCTCTCTAATTGCAGTGGCTATCCTACAGCTTGGTCAAAGAGTTTCTGGGACTAATGTTTATTTTTATTTAACTTATTTTAATTGCGACATTCATTCAGTTACTTTCTCATCAGATTGCAGCGGTCACAAACTCACAATTACCCACAATTACCCATTTATATAATTCTCTGGTTTGAGAATATGTTAACACATTAAATCAGTGGACTACCAACAATTATTTTTCATAAGTTGAGTTGAAAAGAACTTCAAAGTTAAGCATACTTTGTTGAGTATAATATTTAAATGAGTGTCCTTCTAAGAAGACTACTAATTACCACACTTGTTGGGTCGCTCGGCTGATTTAGTCATTATATATGGTATTACAATTACGACTCAGCCGGAAGGTCAGTTGTGACATGTTTGGGTATGCAATACGTGATGTGTGTGGTCTTGACGAAGATATCAAGCTTTCAAGAGGTAAATTGTTACTCCCTTGTTTGAAAATATATCAAGAGATTAAATCAGTGGACTACCAACAATTCAGGTTAATTATTTTTCGGATGTTGAATTGAAAAGAACTCTCAAGTTAATCATGTTTCATTGGGTGCAGTCTCAAGATGGGTGACCTCAGTAATGACTATTAATCAGCACGGTTGTTGGGTCAATCAACTTATTTAGTCATACAAAAAAAAAAGTTGTTGATTATGGTGGAAACCGGTTGCATGTTATTTAATGCCACTGTAGGTGAGGACTGTTCATGTCATTCTACTGTTAGATTTACCTCTCTTATTTAGCTTAAAGTTAATGTTAGATTTACCTATCTTATTTAGCTTAAAGTTAATCAAACTCAGAGTTGCTTGCATTCTGTTAAATCCAAGCATTCCACCCATTGTAACAACATGACAAATGCATTCATGTCTGTTGAACACACTGGCCCTGCTAGGATGCAGCGTATTTCCAAGTTGTCTTTTTTTTGGCTGTAGGGCGTTCATGTTTTGCTTGGAGTGAGATTGTGATTGGCCTCTTCAGCCTAACCATCGTTGGAAAAGATAAACATAAATGCTTTTTTTTTAAGTTTTTCCGGACAGCTTGTTCGAATCCTTGTATTTCTCTGAATCGGTTTTTAGAGGACTCAACCCAGCCCCCTCGTATATACACATGCCTGTTTAAGATGTCTCAGGACGTCAGGATTTACGTTTGGGGGAACATGTGTGTCTTGGCTTCCTGTTTCGGGATGCATGAACTGTGTCTCTGAATGTGCCTTGTTGATCCTTTCTTCTTGGCAGCTGCGGGTGGAAAACCACTTCCCCTCGGATCCCAAGTACTTCGACAGCAGCAACTGACATGTCTGGCCCGGCGGCGGGATGGCGGTGGTATTGTTGTACATACATGCCCTGTGATTAACTCGATCATCTTGTTCTCTCGTCCTCCCTTGTAAAAGGAATAAGAAAGTTTATGATGGTGGCCCGACCATTGTAGTCCACCATGTGCATTCCCTTTTCCTATTCCAAGCCTTTGAATTGCTGCTCCTGGATTGATCTTTGACCGTTGAATCTCTCTCTCTCTCTCTCTCTCTCTCTCTCTCTCTCGAAGACAACCTGTTTGGTGACGGTGTCAAAGTCAAACAACACCTCTGTATCACCGTTAATTTCGAAATCGATATCGACATAGACCGTCAAGGTATATTTGCCTATTAATATCGATTTTAAAACTCGTAGTAGTATAGGTAAAACATGAATATTAATACTAATGTCCTTCTGTATCGATTTTTTAAGAGAATTTTACTCTTTCGATCGGCAGTAGTGTCAGGATATATTTGTATATATATTTATAACCTTTCTCTAGTAGAGTTACCGATGAGTAGACTTGTCGGGCTTTTTCAGATGGTTGGTTTGATGCCTGATTATATATATGTATGGAATCAGTGGTAACATGTTGATTAATGGTGCGTATGTAATGATTTTATGAGAATATGTACATCCGGAAACATGGATAATTTCAGGGATCAACGTATAAAACGAATTCCTATATAAACCCAGTGATAAATTATAAACCGACACATTCAACAAATAACTCGAAACTCAAAATTCATTTATTATAATATTACACCAGCCAGTTTGTGAACAAGCAGTACAATTTGTTAATGAGTTGAATTTCGGTAGATTTTTGCTCGACCACCCGATGTATAGAACACCGCGCAAACAACTCAACTTACTATTTATTTAAATATCTATTTTGAAAAATTGAATCGTGAGTATTTACACAATTACGTATTATTAACTAAACCTATTACGTGAATTAAAATCAAATTTTCTTTAAAACTTACATGGAATTTCTTAAAAGAAAATCAAGTTCAAGTTTTTTTTGTGAAGGAATTTAGACGTACTCAAGTCCATTCCGCTGAAAATTGGAATGAAAAAATTTTATATAAATATTTAAAAATGGGATGAAAGATCGAGTGAGTGCAGCGGTGCCTGTTATTTTTAAATAACGCACTTTAACATTTTTACTTTCTAACTTCCAAAAAACGAGGTACTAATTTAAAATTTTATCTTACCACCGCCGGCCTGTCCCGCCCCCAGCAGCGGCCCTGCCATCCTCTCCTGTCGCGGGCGCCGTCATGTCCGGTTCACCGCGGACGTGTCCAGCCAGCCACCGGCTCGAGCCCGGCCCGGCCACCCGGCTCGGCGCAGCTGCCCACCTCAATCCAGCCGGCCTGACTGCCGATCCAGCCAAGGATGAGTGCGACATAGATATTTGGAGCCATTCTTGGATATTAGATGGTAAGGGGCCATTGTTTCCCCGAATTGCAGGTCAGTTTTTTAAGGGTCAAGTAAAGAATCTGATCAGGGATGGGGTTTGGAATACCTCTCTTATTCGTGAGTGGTTTGATGCTTCATCTTCTATACGCATTTTACTTACTCCTATCCAGTCTACTTTGGTTTGTGACACTCTGATATGGCCTTTTACAATGGATGGCTCCTTTAACATTAAATCTGCTTACCGGTATTTGCATGAAGCTGCTTTGCCTCCTAGTTCTTCTAATACATCTGTTTGGCGTAAACTATGGCATCCCCTTGTCGGCAAATTTTTATCTCATAAGATTCTTATATGTATGTGGAAATTACTCTCAGGAAACCTACCGGTTAATTTCGAAGTACACAGGAGATGCTCTTGGGTAAGTTCAATCTGTCCGGTATGTCTTCAGGAGGATGAAACTGTGGAGCATGTTTTTCTATTTTGTCCTCGATCCTCAGCTGTATGGCTTGCTTCCCCAATTGGAAACAATAGCAACTGGTATTCTTCTTCTCTTCTTACGCTAGTTTCCTGTTGGTTGGGTTGGATCCTATCCAAGGATGATTATCTTCGTCAGTTGGGCTTATTTGCTATCTCCATTTTATGGCATCTATGGAAAGCTCGTTGCAATATGATTTTTAGAGGGAAGCGGGACTCCCCACTTCTGATTCTCCAACATGCTCGTAATACTTTGGATGTTTCTTTATCTCATGGTCCTCCTTTTTCTAATATTCCTCCTTTATGTTGGTCCCCTCCAGCTATCCATCATCTGAAGATTAATGTGGATGCAGCTATTTCGGACTCCGCTGGTGCTGTTGGAATGCTAGTGAGAGATGCAGGAGGGGTCGTGGTGTTTTGGCAAACAAAGTTATTTGCATCTCAACATCCTCAAGTGTTGGAAGCTCAAGCCATCTATCTAGCATGCTCTTGGGCCTCTGCTATGGCAAGACCGATTCACATTGAGAGTGATGCAAAAATAGTGGTCGATGCCATCAACCGTAAGGGACCTAATCCTTGGCGGGTTCAGAGTTTAGTTCGCTCTTGTCAAGACCTATTGTCTAAATATATGAATCTCTCTATTTCTTTTGTACCTAGATCTTCTAACAGTGCCGCTCACTCTTTGGCTAAGTGGGCGTTAGGTGTACATCTTGATAGTATGTTTCCTTCTAAACTTCCTGAGTCTGTATATTTGGTCCTTTGTAAAGACCTTTTTGGTTAATATATTGGTCCGTGGTTTGCTCTGTTCAAAAAAAAAGACTGCCGATCCAGCCTAGGGGTGGGCACGAAATGGTTCAAATCGAAAAACCCAACTGAACTAGCTCATTCGGTTCGGTTTGATTCGGTTTGGAGCCCTTTTCGATTTAGTTCGATTTGAAAAATCTCCAAACTGATTTAAATCAAACCAAATCGTTTAAACCGACTTAATCAAAAAAATATAAAAAAAGTATTATAGTATTAATAAAAATGATATTTTTATAAAATTTATAATAAAATAATATTTATTTACATTATTTTAACTTAAAAATAGTATATATGTAAAAAATAATTAATTTAAATATGTTTCGTTATTTTCGGTTTAAACCGAATGATTCGGTTTGATTCGGTTCGGTTTGAGAGGGTGATTCGGTTTGGTTCGGTTTAAAAAAAAAGTCCAAACCGGACCAAACTGAACCGTGCCCACCCCTAATCCAGCCTCAGTTCACCCGTTTGTGGGTTCAACATCTTTTTCTAAAATTTATTTAATTGTGAAAAAGAAAGAAAAAGTCAAAAAACTGAAGAAAAGTCCCAAAAGTTCCAGAAAAATCTCGTAAGGTTTCAAGTAGATCTTTTAAGTTCGTCTAGTGATTTGACTATATATTCAGGAGAGAATTGCTTGGAATGACTTAATAACCCCTTGATTAGCTTAATTAAGGTTTATGAACTTAATACTCATTGTTCACTCAAAATTCTTAGAACCAGAATATCAAATATGTTATGTTTTACATTATTGAACATGCTTTGCATGTGTAAGACTTGGATAGAAATATTTGTTATATATTTGACTTTCCGAACCATAGAATTACTAGTTATGCGCTAATTTGAATTTAGTTATGAGAAATTAAGTAATTATGCTTACTAAATCTTGGAATCATCAAATTAAACTTTTAGAACCCTGTTTGTGTCATATTTTATGTGTAAAAAAAATCAGAACCACAATTGTTTAGCTCATGCCAAATATGAAGTAAGTCATTCATTTTGCATAAACATGTATAATTTATTTTGTTTGATATTCTATATGTATAACTCATGTAAATCTTATCTAGTTATATTTCAGATAATGTAATATGTCTCTTGTTGTTTAGTTATGTTCATATGGTCATGTTGGATATGAAGTTTGTGTAGATCTAGTTTATAAATTAAGTTGGTTCGTCATAAGTCTTGTCTAACTTGTTATATATGTTATGTTCTGTATGAAAGGCAATGTGATTAGATTGTTATGCCTTGTATATATGGTATGAGTACAGAAATACGATGAACTCTTACTAACGGCATGCTATCAAAGCTCACCAACCTAATATTAGCCAATATCTCATGAGCAACGAGAGACGTAGAACAATCTAACTATTCCACAAATCTTTGATTGTTGCTATTTTCTTGTGCCACCCTACTTATGTGCACTACGTAGGTTTAGCTTAATTATATGTTATTGTTATATATATTAGAATTAGTTATGTTATTTATTCATACGATATGTGAAAGTAAGATGACAAATTCCTTGTTATATGGCTTATGTTCGAAAGAAATGAACTATGTTTTCGATGTGTCATGTAGACATGTTAGTATCATGATATGTTTAGAAAAATCAGATTGATTCAATTATGTTACGGTCATAATATGTGAAGCTTTAAGGTTAATTAAAAGGCATATGTCTAGTTTATATTGTCTAGTATGCATTGAACTAGAAGTGTGTAATTTTGACATGACATTTTCATTAAAGATAATCATTATTTGGTTATGAACTTATAAGATTAATATAGAAGGCATTGTATAATTTTAGTTATGCTTTAAGTTAGATATGTTATATGTCCATTGTCTATTTATACTAGTTATTCGATTGACGAGAAAATAATATAAATCATACTTAATTATTGGTAACTCACCTAATTGTTGTTGTAAATTTTTCAGTAACTTTTGAAGAACCAAGACATGAAGTTGGGACTCAAGTAGAGCAAGAGAAATCAAGGTCTCTTATATTTGGAGAGGAGTGACTCTCCCATATCAAAGATTACTTGTGTTGGTTTGAATAAAGATGTTGTTGGACGTTAATTTCATAGTTGTTTCTCTTTGACTTATCAAATCTTGTGATAGATTTGTTTCATATTTGAGTATAGACTCTTGTGGAACATTAGACTTTCGTATTAACTTTATTATATTTATTTAAGATATGAAATCCGAGTGATACATTTTTCATCATCCTCAACATTGATTTTTTCTGTTGTGTATAATCATAGTCATGTTATTTAAATTTTTGGGTCGTGACAAACTTCATTTTTCTTATATATCTCTACTGCAAAATCTGGATTCGAGGACTTAGACTCGTGAAAAAGTGTTAATTTTGCAAAATAAAAAATAATGTGTTATTCTTGTAATAAAAATGTTAAACTCCGTTATAATTTTAGAAAGAAAAGCGGAACAGTGCTCAGAATTTTCTGCTCCCCTGTTAACCGGGTCTCCTGCTCTACTCGGTCTGCATGGCGGACATTGCGGTCGCTGGAACCCTTCTGATCTCTCTCTCTGGATCGATCGATCGCTAGATCTCTTTCTCCTCCAGGAACGCCCGCGATCTCTCCGGCCAAACCCTGTCCTCTCTCCCGACCCAGTCAAATCCCGCCTCCTCCTCCTCCTCCTCCTCCTCCTTCCAGGCCCGAGACGACGACACCTCCCCCCTCCCCCGTCGCTCGCTCCTCTCTACTAATACCGACCCCCCCATCCTTCTCCGGCAGGTGCTCTCTCATAGTCTCACCACCGGTACCTTGTCTCTGTCACCACTGCGCCCGTACCCATCGTCTAATTTCCCCCTCTTCCGTCCTCCGTCGATGGCGGCAGCCGCCGAGGTCAAGCTGATCGAGGACGAGCGGCGGCAGGCGACGGCGCTGAGGCTGCACGTCCTGGCGAATGTCTCGGCCAGGACGTGCGCCTGCGCCGCCGTCGGACTGGCCGCCCTCTCCATGGTCTTCAACCGGCAGACCGCCACCGTGAACGACGCCGTCGTGCACGCAGACTACGGCACCATCTCCACCTACAAGTACGTATATCTCTCTCTCTCGATCGATCGATCGCCTTCCTCCCGTCTCGGCGCCGGGCCTCTCTTCCCCCCCTGTAACGTCCCTACTAAACGGATCAAGCGATCGATGTCGCCGCAGGTTCTTCATCGCCGGGAACGCGCTGGTGTGCGCCTACTGCCTCATCTCCCTCACCAACGTCGTGGCTTTCCAGGGGAAGACCTTCGTCGTCCATATACTTGACCTGGTATCAGCTACCTACCTGCCTCGTGCTTATTTAAATTGTTTCCAAAAACATGCATGTAACAATATATATATATATATTTGTTGAGCGATAACACATTCTAATATTTTATTTTGAGGACGGTTCACACAGGAGTGATTTCTCTCAATCTCTCTCACAAAGTTTTTTTAAATACATGATTTGATGAAATATTAAATATATGACTTAAATGAGATATTTGATGAGTGTTACGAGAGAGTTGAGAGACAGTAGAGGATCCCTCAAGGTCCTCATGTGATGAAGCGCCCTCTCTCTTTTTTTATTTGTACGTAAGAACAACACAATGATTAATGCTGTAGCTCTAAAATAACCCAGTCGATCTGCATCTCTCCGTGAATATATGTGTGTGTATATATATATATATATCCGATCTCATGTGCGTCTGTCTTGATAATCGTGGCGGCAGCTCATGCTCCTGGTGGTGGCGGCGGCGTGGGCGGCGGCGGCGGCGGTGACCTACGTCGCCAAGTTTGGGGAGGGCAAGGCGGGGTGGACGCCGGTGTGCGGGCACTTCACCGGGTACTGCGACCGGGTGTTCGCCACCCTGGTCGTGGACTTCATAGGCGTCGCCTGCTGCTTCTGGTTCTCCATCATGCAGCCTCCCCGGCTGTGGAACCTCAAGGCCACCCGTCCCCGGAAAACCAGCACCGCCGCCGGCGACGACACCATTGCTTGATATATACATATCATAAATTTATTTATATATACGTATGATCGATACGTTGAGGATCGATATTATTTAATTTCTAGCTTGTAATGGCGGCGCGCCACTCTTATTTAATTAGATACGCTAGAATATCCCGATCGATATATACATATATATATATGTGTGTTATGAAGAAGAACAACGGCGCTCGAATGAAATGGCGCCCATGAAGAAGATGATCTAGCTAGCTAGCTAGTTTCAGTACAACCGGAAGAGAGGAGAGAGTGGCTGCCTGCCTGGTTTCTGACGGAGTCTCAGTAGCTAGCGAGTTTCCCTTCTTATATGTGTCAATTTCAAAGCAATTGTACTTAGGAACCAATTCTTGTTCTTTGATTATATAATTCATGGTGTGTGATCTATCTATCATCTATGATGAATTCTCCTGCATTTTCTCTCGGCTCATGACTTAGTTTTCTTGAAATTCTTGTTACTGGGGTACGTAGATCTGGAAGACGGAGATCATATATACACCAACCTTCGGGTGGACCAAATTAATAAGATATCCACGCCTGAAGAAACTTATATGGTTGCAGGACGTCCCATATATTCTATGGATACAAAAGAAGTGAAACTTTTTTTTTTATTTTGTATTCTTCTTCTTCTTCTTCTTCTTCTTCTTCTTCTTCTTCTTCTCTCTGTCTCTCTCACTTTCACTCTCACTTAATTATAGATGGTTGCCACTCTTTTTGTTAAGATATATGTCTTTTACTTACTATCTTACATTTAATTTCGATATTAAATTCTATCATAAAAAGATATTGTACAACCCGAGCACTACCGTATAATGGGGTGTTCTGTTACATTTTATTTTTTTGGGTATGATTTCACGATGAAAAGTCATAACATCAGAGGAAACATGCATGATGATTTTTAAGGTGTGTGAACGATAAAATTATCACGTTTGGCAAAACTGTTATGAATTCTAAAAACAGCAACTCGGTGTTTGGCAATACTTTTAAATTAAAATTTATTCACGCAAACATTCCATCAAATATAGCTTCACAACAGAAAATTCTTCTACTGCGGAGCAAAATTTAGGTTAGGACAGAGTTTGTACCATCTATATATATATATATATATATATATATATATCCGCCGTCTGCAGCCATCCTGCATGATCTACATCGCCGACCATGCATGCATGGTCTCCGGAAGCGATGTTTGGGTTTGATCAAGATGGTACGTACGTTACCTTGTCTTTTCATTCTCCGACCATCGTCATATGTGTGTGTGTGTGTGTGTACCTTGATGTCTGCTTTCAGAGATCTGCCGGAGTAGAGAAGCAGAACAGATTCAAAGACTACGGAATAACCACTCATGGAGACCAAGCAGTTTAACTTGCTAAAACCGTGTGGTATGCGTCTGGTCTTGACGCAGCTCATATAAGAAAAGGGTGGTGCAGAGATTGTCGAAGAAGAGAGCGGATCCTCTCAGGTGGGCACCCGAGGGAATCTCCTCAGCTCCCTCACAAAGAGGGTGACATGACCGGGACAAGACAGTGATCTGACAGACGTCAGATCACTGTCACCTCAGTCCCTTGTGAGAGGGGCTGAGGGGATCCCCTCAGGTGGGCATCTAAGGGGATTCGCCCTCGTCGAAGAAGGCACCTTCAGCACTGTGTCGTGCAGGTTCACCACCTATAAAAAAATTGTACTGTTTGTAGGGTGTTTGATCACACAATAAATTTTTATACATTTATAAAAAATATATATTAAAATAAGATATGAGTTAACTAATGACATAAAATTGTCAGAAGAGATATAATAATAAAAAGAGTAGGTATCATATATGATCGAGCAAGATGAGGGGGAGGCCACGAGATTAAAAAAAGTGAAATCCTCTTCTTTTGTCAAAGAAGAAAATCACTTTCAAACATAAAATTGTGATGGTTATCCAACATCTCTTTTAACAAATTTTGTTATAAAAATATAAAATTATAACAAAAACTAAATTTATCATCCAACCAAACACCTTGTTAGCCGGTCATCCCCACCCTTGACCTAGAGAAGGAGAAGATAGATTTGCGTGAAGGGAAAAGAGAGCAAGAAAGGTGCGAAGGGAAAGGTCGGACAAAAAGGCGAGTACATGATGAAAAAAGAAGAATGTGGTCGGCACCTTTTCTTCTTCTTTTTTTCTTAGGTTATGTTTCACCTGTGGAACATTTTCAAAACATAAAATTATTGTGCTCGCCAACGACCCTAAAGATGCACTTTCTCTATGGTTTTTAAAATTTAAAATAAAAAGAGACATTATAGCATACCATTATAGCATACCCAAACACCCCATAATAGGGTGTTTAATGACACTACATTTTTGCCGGTGGGTCGACTGGCGCCGTCCTCCGCTCACAGCAGTGGAGGCGTGGGTTCGAAGGGCGCCGATGCCCGCTACCCCCTGGGGGGTGGTCTCTGGTGGGGTTCCAGCAGGGGCTCGAACCCTCGCTGCGCGCAGGAGCAGCGCACTGTGAGCCATCCGGGCCAGTGAACAAAAAAAAATGACACAATACATTTTTATATGTTTTCGTGATAAACAGTTGTGTTAAAATAAAGTGTGAGTAATAAATGGCATAAAATAATCAATAACAAAAAAGTGGATAAGGTAAAAATAAGATAAGAAAAGAGAGAGGTCCAAATCTTTTTTTTTAAAAAAACATAAAATTATAATAGTTGTCGAAGACCCAATAAGATACAAATATTCTATATATTTAAGAACTCTGCATGCATGCTGCACATGTCGTCTTTAAAATTACGCTGGTAGGACCTCTCTACTCTTTTCACGTAGAGTTCACCTCAGAGGAATGCAAAGTAATTCTGGGGGTACGAAAAAGTTTTATCTTTGATACTAGGTCCAGCTATAAACAATAGATCCGGTTTCAGCAAACTTCGTAACGTTTTGCTGCGCCGTTGACGGGCGACGTCACAGTTCTGATAACAACTTCGCAAAAGACATTATTATTAATAACCCCTCTTGAATGTGTTAAATATTGTCCGTGCCACTGTGCCGCAACAATGGACATGCCTGCCCCGGGGGGGGCAGGCGGGCGGGCCGTGTTCGAGCTGGATCCTTCGTGGATCGAACACGCTTCATGGATCCTTCGTGGCCATTGAGCAGCCACTGTCCAAAAAAAAAAGAATGTGTTTAATATTGAAAAAAAACGTTATATTCGATAAAATGTTTGACTTCACGTGTTAAAGATTGTAAAAATATTACATTTAGTAAAATAGGAAAGCTTCATTCCTCTACGTACGTATTTGCGTGGTAAAGATTACAAAAAAATCATATTTATTAAAATAATAATTCTTATTTTTTAAGTGTACTTGTGTGATAAGCAATGCAAACAATTATATTCATTAAAACAGAAAACATTATTTATTAAAATAGTCGTCTTTATAACGCATTTGTGTGCTTAAAAGATTACAACGCGCCAAACAGCTCTTCTGAAAAGACTCCTCCTGTCGCATTAACAGATTCAGCTCTGCCCAATTGAGATTTCTACCCACGCAACCAAACACCTCAGAATTGTTTATCCACAGTCAACAAGCTTTGACTAAATACCCACAAATGGGATCTTGCATTCCTCTTTCACAGAAGTTAAATAACCCGATAATGTATGTAGAAAAATGGGAGGTATGCAGGGAGAACATGAATGAAACCGATGGAACTCAGTCCCCATGAAACTAAATCTATGCTGCAAACAGCAGAACTTATATTTCTCCTCATATAATGTACACAATACATGCATTTCGTTCCACCACGAAACCCGTCACACAATTTCCTTCCTTTTTACCAGTGCATTTTCCAAGGCAATGCGTGATAGAGGTTCAGGCAAGATCCAAAACTTCTCCATCTCCGTCAGGAAGCATTGACCATGGGGCAGAACTGGATCCTCCACAAAATATGCCTCGTTAAGCAAACTAAATAAATATAGATATCGCTCTTGTACAACAGAAAAGAATGCCAACCAATGGCCTTCCATGGAGGAGGCAGAAGTCCGATGATGATGTTCAGAGATGAGTCCAAAACTCCGAACACCATCACATAAATATGTTTCGCCGCGGCGCCAACCTTCTCATAGTTGATACCTGAGCCTCTGTCCATGGTCTTTTTACACCTCAACAGTTCGTTGTTTCTTGAAATGGAAATTCCCGAGTATGATCAGCGGCCATGCTTTTGTTGAAGACAACCACATGATGTTGAACTCGTGGATATCTGATTCTGTTATGCAGCCCCAGAGACCGTGGACCATGTTGGTGCTAATAATCATAAGCAGCTGCACTGACCAAGTAACAGTTCGAACATGTTATCTGGAGTCAGTAGTGTGGTGCCGCCAATTATCAACTCTATATTGCTCTCACGAAGTGCCTCTTGAGCTTCTCGAACCTGAAAAAGCCAAAAACGAAGAAACTAGCATCATTTGTTCCTCACGAGAGATACTGAAAGATTTATCTATTGAATCTCAGTAGAAACTGATGTGAAAATATACATGGAATAAAAACAATAAAGAACGAAACCTCTAAGCTGTTGAAGCCCCCCACCACAAAAACCATAAGAATACTTTGGTCACCTAGAGTTGGCTTTGCCTGGAGGAATTAAGAAGTATGTTAACCAGAATAATTATGAACGTAATCAAACTCCATAGGTAGAGTAAATACCTGTCTAAGTCCAAATCTACCAAATCCACTTTTGAAGAACCGTCCTACAGCAGAAGAATGGTACTCTAATCCTGGTATGTCATACTTTGCTAGCACCATCAGTAGGAGTTTAAAAAGTAATCCCTTGCTGCCAGAAAGATCATTCCCAAACCTACTGTCTAGGTCTTTGAATGCCGGATTTCTCCATTTCAAACTGGATATTTTGTGAAAGAATTTGAAAAGATGGTCCACCCTATCTCGCAGCTCCAACTTAAGCTGCATATCCCCATATGCTGGCTCATTGCTGTATTCTGGGTCATCTTCCCATCCACCCCAGTTGTCATCCAGATCTTCAATAGAAGCCTGTGCCGCAGTCCCATGCTTCTCTGCCTCTCTTTTCCTGAAATTGGCTTCAAGTTCTTCTTCCAGACCATGAAGAAACCTCAAGTTTTTTACAACTGGCATCTTCAAAATTGCATCAACAACAGCTTCCTTTAAAGAATGCTCTTCTTCCCATGAGAAAGGGCTGGAGCAGGTAGAAATTGGAAAACAACCACCAGCCAAGATATATCCAATAATAGCAAGGAGGAGGGTGCCTTGAAAAGAAATAAGACCCTGAGATAACTCATTAGTAGAATCTTCTTTATGCTCAAACAGAACACTTGTATTAATTAGGTCACATAATTGACTTGACAGACTTTGACTACTGTCTCCAATACTCACTTTCAATATTTTCTCTGCACTGACAAATGCATCCCAGCGGGTATTTTGAGGTTCACTTAGTGCAAATATAGCAGCTGCTGCCAATTGAATTATCCCTTTATTTCTAATTAAGGACAGCTGATCTGAACCCAGTAATTTCACAATAGAAAGAAGATCTGAAGATGCCGAACTCATACTACCTTTTAGGTTTGGAAGCACTTTATCTTGATGAAGACTCCCTGAAAGCCACTTCTTTATCAGCACAACACCATCCTTAACTCCCCTATCCAGCAAGGCTTCCAAGAAATTTACACCTTTATTATTGTCTGACGATACGAAGGACCCACTTAACAAGATAGATTCATCCAACAATAAATCTGTTGGGAAGACCTTGTCCTTGTGAACATTACAGTCAACATCGTTATCACCAGCATGGCTGAAGTTCCAACCTGCTGTAAATGCTGTAATGCTACCTAGAAGCTGATCACTGCAAGTCAAAGAAGATCGTTTGAAAAGAACTTCCCCCAGCGGTATTCTAATAGCCAGTGGAGTACGCTGTACAACAGCAGGTTTATTTGTTTCTTGTATAACTTTTGGATGCAAAGAGGATGTTGTTTTTTCCTTTCGGGGCAAAGAAGACATCATCCAGTCGATAATTGCATCTCCGTGGCAACATGGTGTGAGGAGATCAAGTGAGCGATCAATGATCAATAACCCAGCTGTTCTTTTATTACGCCGACCTACATCATAAAGACTTGACATATCTGTCAAAATTTTGCCAATGTTTTTTGATAGATCACCCAGAGAGAATATCTCCATCTTCAAATCCATCTAAGATTTTTAAAGCAGTGACATGTTAGGTACAAAAAGTATATATTTCAACATGTTAAAAAAAACTACGAAACAAAATATGAGATTTGGAAAAGAATGTACTTTCTCAGCGAAATGATAAATAAAATGTGCAGTGAGCATTGCTCCAGGAGGAACATCATCACCATCTGAAGGATGCCCAGTAGATATTGGAGGTAAACCAGGGCTAAGTGAGTCATTATGGTTGTCAGACAAGCATGCTTCCGCAATGGTTCCCTCTGATGGTAATACAAACACTCTTGGAGAAAGTGCATAATAAACCATAGGAAAATGATGTACAGAGGCAATCAGCCTAGCTGAACCTTCATGTTCTCCAGAATCTGTGTAACTAGCTTCTGAATGTGGAGAGCCTCCACATGGCTCTACCTGAGACAAACAGTCAACATCAACAGACAAATTTCCTTCTGGTGCAGCTGTTGATCGTGTGATTTTGCTAACTTTATCAGAGCCTGTTTTACCATTATCTTTTTTGACAAGTTCTTCATAATCCTGGCGAAGCAAAGACTCATATTCATGGAATGCATCCGGTCCCAAAGGAGAGTCAATATAAGCTGAGTGAGAACCCTGTAAAACTAAGATTACACGGTAAGTGATGCATCTTGAAGAAAAAGGAAGCTGTAGTTACAGATGACCAGCAAGTGCAACAAGAAAATAAGCACAGTCAGCACACATGAATAGCACTTTCATAACTCAAAACTACATAGTAAGCCCTCAAACAATGTGACTGATTGACCAACCGTCCCCTGATATTAAGAGTACGTACAGTGCATGAAACAGAAGTCATTGTTATGTCTCTGGAATGAAGGTGTAGCATTCAACTGAACAATACACAGGATCCTTATTTGTAGAATCAGCTGACTTGGGTATTGGAACCATTAATGTTAAGCCAAATTGGAGTTCTTGATTTAGCTAGGAAAGAAAGAAGAAAGGATGAATCCTATAATTAGTCTAGAATAGGCTATGATTGAGCTAACCTCCATGAGTCCCAGCTACGACCTTCTTGTTTTTTGAAAGGTCAAAAGACAAATTTTATTGATGCATAATAAAAGAAAGAAAAGAATTACATAAAAACAAAAGTCAAAACAGAACAACAAAACTGAAGAGAGCTCAGCGACCGAGAAGGTAGCAAGAGAGACTACAAAAAGAACCACCTAAACTGTTGAAAACTATCTCTGAAAAAAGACAGGTCCATGGAACATCCTGAAGATGCGAACGACCAATCCTTGACAAGAGAAGACATGTGAAAAAGACTCCTGTTCAATTTGGTTCAAGAAACCAAACAGTCAAAGGCCTGAACTTAACCGAACCGGTCAATTCGGTTTGGTTCGGTTTACTAGTTTGGGTAACAACCCTAATGCTTAGAGTACATCCAAACTTAGTCCAAGATTTATAAGACTTCTGATTGAAATGAATAAATACATAAAAATCTAAAAATAGATAGTAACTATTGTCCTCTGTCGCACTTTAGGTGACTAGAAGCATTAGATGCAAGATTGATAGACTTCTTCTGTAGCTCTGGGGGATAAAGAAGCCTTCAATAAAAGATTGATAGACTCCCATTGCATCTTAGGAATGTCGGAACTCCCACTTACATTGTGAATCCAATAAGGTGGACAGGATGTCATTGCAGGGATCTGAGCTGCATTTTGTGCATGTGATTGTTAAATTGGAATGCTGGATGAGGTTATTGATTTACCAGTAAGTATTGAATGCCCAGAGGTGGGTGGGGCACAGTGAAGGGCAAGGAGAGGAAACGGTCGTGAACAGAAATTGTAAGTTTACCAGAAGTCTCCTTGCCAGCCAGAACAGGAGAAGAATGCCAGAGTCCAGGTCGGCCAGGAAGCAGACAATCTAATGCTGGATTCAAACCTCTGGCATAGCATAACAAAGCTTAAGAAATCCTTGGCAATTCTTGTCATGAGTTTGCTTGGACAGACTCAATGAAAGGTGGGAAATTGGATGAAACTGTTGGTGCAGGCTGGGACAATATGGCTCTGAACAAGGAATGCAGGATCGAAATTGGAGCCTGGATTGGTTAGTGCCAATTCCGATCCAATCCAGATTGGATCGACCAAATTGTCCTATTCAAAGTGAGAAAACTGATCCGGAATCTGGTGTTGGCACTTAAATTTTACATGAAAGACAGATGTATGCCTAAGAGGGTCAGCGGCACTAATCAGTATATGGCCACAGTTAAAGAGGGACTTCTGATGTACATCTTTGCATGAATTGATATAAAGATAAAGAGTTCAATAAGGATGAAGCCAGATACATACGCTTGGGTTCAGACATACACAAAAGGGGAATTATTCCTTAAACAGGCTCCATTTGAGTCAATATACAATTATTTCGATATAAAAATTCTGGCAATAATTCCAACATGCTACGACAAATGAAGGCAAAAGTCATGCATACATGCTTGATAAGTTGGCAGGAAATTATGAACAGAGGAATAGAAATACCTTTCCTCATGACAGACACCGTGCGTAATAGATAAATATGGTGATTAATGGAAAAGGTATATTCAAGCTTGAGTATCCCATGCAGCTAATGTGCGTATGCATATGCATATAAATAGAAATCATGGAAAAAAGGAAAAGATGGCTACATATTGCTACGGGCGGACAGTGGGATGCCAAAGTGAAGTAACAAAAGAAGAGTAATCTCAGCATGACCAGCCTGGTGGGAAAAGAAGTTAAGGAAATAAAAAAGTGCATCAACTTCACATACTTGATGGTCCCAATGGAAAATAAGGCTGTCTTCCTTCAATCCAGCACCAGCAGGAGAATGGGAATACCCCCAAGTACCCAACAGCAAGGCCCTACAGCTCCCTTTAGCATCAACAGATCATTGCACCACCAATAGAGGTCGTGACAGAAAAAAGAAGAAAAGCCAGCCGGTGAAGACCCCACACGAAGAAGAGGCTGTCTCCGATAAGGAGACCGAATAAGACCTAACCGGGGGATAACATAAGAAGGCAGCTGGCTGCAAGCTTTTCAATACATGCTGATCTGGGCTAAAAATCATCCAACTGTCAGGATTGACTAGTTAACAAGTTAAATGGATCTAGTCCTATTGGATCCAAAATAAGGTTGAATGGTAAAGAGAGGCCAGGCTTAGAAGACACATCCGATCAATGGATGATATCCGTACTTACTATATGGTGGTCCATCAGCTATAAGATCCCAATAGAAAGGATTAGATCTCACCCCTTCAATAAAGATCAAGGTGTACCCAACCAAAGGATGTGTAATTATCATACAGTGGACCCATGGCTAGGTGAGTTCAAAAAAAGAAAGGACAGGATGCACACATCAAAAACTGATCGATAGTTGGGATCCCTTTATGTTTTCACATAAAAGAAAAAAATAATAGGCCTTGCTCGGTCAAAGCAATGACTCCCATGATTGAAGGAATGTGGCCCCACTCTCGGTCATGCATGAACTGCACATACAAGTCCTTCTCGATGGGCAGTCTCCCACCTAGCATTCTCTATAAAAAGAGCTATCTCACGGTCAGAAAAGGAGGGAAGACAGACTGGCCAGGAAGGGGGAGATTCTGTCAAGAAGCAAAGGGAAAGTTGAGCAAGTGAAGGTGAGAAGGTAAGCTCTATAGAAACTGGTTCTTCTTTCCTTCTCTTCTTAAAATCCCACATTCCTTTTCTTTCCTGCAACTGTGACAACATTTAATGTCTTTCCCACTTCCATCCTCACCGATTTATACCTTAGCAGCCTATATAGCCCACCTGCAGGGAAACCTACACAAGGCCAGGTTCTAGCCAACATATCCTATGTTCTGTGGGTCATCATGCAGCCTCAACTGATTCTCATACAGCCCATGATGCATTTATTCTGAAAATCCTTATACAAGTCAGCATGCAGCCTCCTATCAATCCATAGACACTGTCTTAAGGATACCCCTTCGTTCACCCCTTTACAGGTCACTCCCCCCCCCACTGATTACCTCTGTATAGGTCATATATTGACCTCTTCCCGACCTGCACACAGAACATCCTTTCAAGTTTCAACTATATATCTTGACTCTATAGCTGGCTATACGTTCAACTAATGCTGACTCATAACGAATCAAATCTCCAGCCCATATCCTATACAAATCATCTGATTAGCCTCCCTTCGTTCCATTTGTAAGCCACCAAACAGCCCTTTGAATCAGACCCATGTAACTTCTTCAGAGCCAGAGATATAGAGCTAACAGAGATGCCACATTAAAGGCATAAGAATAAGGTTATATCTGGTCCTCTTAGAATCCACATGATGGGCTGAGAGTACCCCCCCCGGTAGCCTTAATGAAGCAAAGAAGAAGATGAGAAGCTTATTAAGATATGGTCATCGAGGTTTTGAAGATTTTGATGAACTGATCATTTCAACCAAGATGAAACTGTGATGAGATGTTAGGGGCAATACGTGGCCCAACTGACTTGAAGATGTGTTTCAGATACTCAATAAGTCTACATGTGTTTCAGATACTTATGCCTATACTCGGGCACACAAATGATAATTTGGACAGGTATCATTGGGTATGTCCCAATATGCCTGATCCAGACAAGGATCCTGGGCATGCACCTGGTTTTCTTGATCCATCCCATTATGGGAGAATTTATAAACTCCCCACTAGGAAAAATTACCATCCCACATAGAGTGAGGTTAATGATAGACCGAAACTCTATGGGTTAAATGGAAATTTACTTGGAAGGAGGAATCCATGCCTATATAAAGTAATGGACACTCTTAAATGGGATGGATATAACCTAGTATTATCTTTGACATAATGTAATCTCGATAATTTGAATGACATATATTGAAGGCCTTCATTATGATGATCCAAGAAAGCTCTATGTAATCCATTTGGATGATGAAGAATGCAAACATAAAAAGTGTATATATAACTGTTGAAACCAAAAATTTTCAAAAAAAAGGGGGTGATTTGAATCAGCAGCTGGAGCTCCACGGTTAGAGGCCATTATAAAGTTCAATTTATTGATTAAGATGGGTTAAGTTTATTTATGGAGCATAAACCTACCTGTTTTTGGTTAAAAAAAAAGAGAGATGCAATATGGAATGTGATCTACAAGTGGCCACATGGCCCATCCTTCATAAGTTTATTGGGCTTGATTTTGATTTAAATCAAGAAACTCATATCAAGCAGTCCATGTCAAGCAGCTGGCCCGAGCTCAACAACCCCGCGTAAGGCAAGGCAGCCAAGGAATCCGATATCCTGTAGATGGCCATCAAAGGAGACAGTCTCCCATTCGGACTCTCCCACGGTGGACTTCCCTATACGTTTCCTCCAAAGCTGTGAGCGGAGTGGGATAGGATCCCGAATATCACGGACCTCTTGGAGTCTATCTCAAAGCCAAACTCTCCCTGTCCGGCAGGTTTCCCATCGGATGAGGGGAAGTCGAAGGGTTATAAAACCCACCAGGGCCTGTCGTGGGAGAGAGGGAGAGAAAAAAAGAAGAAGAAGGGGCCGGAGGCCCGGAAGAGAGCAGAAGAAAAGCGATCGAGAGAGGGGGGAAGCCGGAAAAAGAAAAGGAGAGCGGCACAAGGGGGGGAGCAAGCGGAAGAAACCAGAGCATCCGGAAGAGAGATAAAAGATCGGATTGAGAGTGCTTCCGGAAAGGAGGGGTACCTTCTCTTCCTAGTGCTGCCGTTGAGGGGCCTAGGCGGCAGCAGAAGACGTCGTCCATTTCACCTTCTTCTTCCTTTGGGTTCGTTTCTCCTTTCTGGAGTCACTGTTGGTGTGGATAGGTGTTGCCGAAGCTATCAGCCGTCGCCGGAATCCTTTCCGGAAGCAGCCGTCGCCGAGATCTCCGCCAAAAGCAGCCATCCCCCGGGCAGCAGCAGCCATCGCCAAGACCTTCTCCGGAAGACGTCGTCACCGGGACATCCTCCGGCGGTAGCAGCCGTCGCCGCGAGCTCCTCGCACTTCCGCCGCCAGAGCTCCCTACGGCCGGGTGAACAGTGCGAGCGGGGGTGGGGCTGCGGGTTTATTTTCCCCTCAAGTATGGTCCACGGTGGCTATACAATGGGGCCCACCGGTGGGAGATGTTAAAAAAAAAAGAAAAGGGCGTGAGGGGCTGGCTGCGTCCGAGCGAGGGCCGGCAGTGGCTTCTACGTGAAGAGGTTGACCGCGGGTCAACTAAAGTGTGGGGCCCACCTTTGAAGCTGTTTAAAAAAAGAAGAAGAAGAAAACGAGAGACAGGGTGAAGCACAGCAGGGAGGAAGCGGCGATGGGCCGCGAGGGCCCATTTGACGTGGATGAACAGTGCTATGACATTAGAATTTAAATTTTAAAATCGATTTAATTTAAACAAACCGAGGCAAGCATAAGGCATGTTCTAAACCCACCTCATGGCTTCGGCTTAACATAAAAGAAATTCAAAACAGATGGGAAACCCGGAGGCCGGTTCTAAACCCACCTCCTGACCCATAATTAATTCAAAAATAATAATAAAACAAACAATCAACTTAATCTAAATAAAAATCTATTTAATTCAAACAAACCGAGGCAAGCATAAGGCCGGTTCTAAACCCACCTCATGGCTTCGGCTTAACTTAAAAGAATCCAAAACAAAGGGAAACCAGGAGGCCGGTTCTAAACCCACCTCCTGACCCTCCTCTTCTTAAGGTAGACATCCAAAGGTCTAAAAAAAACAGACCCCAATGTCTTACCGGTGCAGCAAGCAGTTCATCAACTCATGAAGGAGCCATGAAGATTGCCATGAGCTAATTTCCCACAAGTCTATCAAAGACCGGGATATGCTCAGTCTCAAAACAGTGAGATGAGTCCCCACAAGCCTCTCAAAAGCCGGGTGTGCTCAATCTGAAATCAATAGGAGGAATGCCCACAAGTCTATCAAAGACAGGGGGTTTTTCATCTCAAATTGATCAAACAAGTTCCATGTTCATCAAGGACTCAAAAAGACCTGATTTCTGGTCATTCAAGTTGTAAATCATGTCTCATATTGAGGAATGAGGAAGCAAGTGAAATTCATGTTTGGTACATAGATTGATGTTACAAGGAGAGACAACCACATGAAATTTCTGGAATGCAAGACAACAAAAAAAAACTAACAAACGATTCTGAAATCTGGAAAATTTGAAACCTGTAAAAGACTTTAAAAATCTAAAACCTGTAAATCTGAAATCTGAATCTTCATACAACCAAATCCCCAAATCAAAACACTCTCAAACAAATCACAAACTCAATTAAATCCATAAACAAAATCTGAAGTCTGAAAATCTGAAATCAGGACCTGCAGTCCGAAAATCTTTGAAAAATGCAGAATCTGCAAGAAATCTGAAGTCTGAAATAACAAGGAGATCAAAAATCTGAACTTTGCATCTAAAACAAGGAACCGAAGCCTGTAAAATCTGCAGAATTTCAAATCTGAAAAATTTTAAATCAATAGTCTGAAATCTGTAAAGTTTGTAAATCTGGAATCTGAAGCTTGAAAACCTGCAATGGGTAAGACTGAAATCTGAAAGAAAAAAAATCTGCAAAGGAACTCTTTGAAACAAGTCTGCAGCAAGCAAGGCGTTCAAATCAAAATCAATTGTGGAGTGCATCAAATAAATAAATCCCACTCAAATCAAACCCCAAACCAAATCGAAACCTGCAGGTTACGTATATAAAAATCCAGGCAAATATCCCAAATCAAATCTCCTATTGAACAAATTCAAAGTCAAATTCAAACTTATCCAAACTGCAACATAATTTCTCAATCAAAATCAAGTCAAATATAATTCAATCCAGAAACAATTAAATCTGATCAAACTCAAGTTGAAATCAAATGAATCTGTAACAAACTTCAAAACAAACCTCAGCCCAACCAATAAATTCAAGCCAAGCTCAATCCAAAGAGTACATATTTAAATCTCAATCAAAAAAAGCCAGGTTGGAACAAACCCACAAAATCTGTACACCTGTCGAGCAACTTGACATTTGCAGAAAATCAACACATTTCCACCAAATATGAGATCTGTAGGATTCAAAGAAATTAAGATGTTCTCAAATTAATTTCAAGCTCAATCAAATTTTCCAAACAGAAAATCCAAGTTAGTTCTAAAAAAGAGAAGCAGCATGATAACATTGAACTCCAAGCAAAACCCCGATCCTAAAAGAAATCAACTAGAAATCAAAGTTAAATTAAATTTTCAAATCAAATCAAGAATTACCGAAGGTCCATCTCAAACAGATGTTAAAACAAATAAAAATCCAAACCAACTAAAATCAAGTCATATCAACAGAAACCCACATCTAAAACTAAATTCCAATTAAAATCCAAAACAAGATAATTATTTTGGAACAAGCAAAGATCATTAATTCATAACCCTTAATCAAATCTGCCAAATCAAATCAAACAACAAATTCTTAAATCTTAAGTAAGTCCACAAAACCAACATATTCCAAATGGATCTGGAATTCGAAGGTTCCAGTAAGTTAAGCCAAGTTAAACTCAAACCAAGTCTAAATCAACAAATAAATTCAAATTGAATCAAACTTAAATCAATAAACAACTCAAACAAATTGATTCAATTAAGATGAACAGATCTAACTTCAACCCAAATCAAAAGTAATTAAATTCAACCAATCAAATTCAAGTCAAACTTAATAAAACAGATCCAAATTAATCAAGCAAGGCAAATTTCAAATTCAACTCCAACTCAAACTGAATTCTAGTTAATCCAACCCAAACAAATTCAATTTAATCAAACCAAAATTCAAATCAATTCAATTCAACTTAAATTAATCAAACCAATTCAACTCAAATCAAATTAAAATTCACAAATCAAATCCAAATGAATCAGACAAACTAAACTAAATTCAACCCAATAAAATCAAACCAATCCTATTCAACTCAAATTAAATTCAAACAAAATTCAAATAAATGCAATCCAAACCAAACTTAAAACACATTAAATGCTTGCCTTCCATCAAGTTAATGGGGTTGTTTTATCCTATGTGTTTGTATGAATGTTTATTTTTGTGGATGTATTGTCTTCTATTTCCATGGATTGCTATGACGATTAATCAAGGGTATTCGAGTAATCTCGATGTAATTAACGTCGGATCTTCGCATCATCCGACGGGGAGAGGTCAAAATTAATTTCAAAGAACCTAACAACCTCAATGTATAATTTTATACATATCATTGACCCTAGTTAATACTTTTATGGAATATTATCTATTTTCTTACAAAGTCAATACTAAGGTCAAATCTAAATCCAAATCCAAATCCAAACAGGAAAATGAATTTCCAAAACCAAAATCTTTAGAGAGAGATTTTTGAGGTTACATCAATAACGTAAGTTGAACAACCTGAAACCAACATGATATAAGATGTCATTGCTGAATCTAACATAACTAATAATTCAAGGTGTCAAATCTGAAAAATGTAAAAACAAAGAGAGCCTGGAGGATCATAGGATTAATAATAAAAGACCTTGACCATAATTGACCTTCGGAATTGAAGTACAGAATTTTAGAATATCTAAAATGATGAGATTCTTAGATCAATGTTTGCAGACAGAACATATGATGCTCTCTTGAGCCAACCCTTGAATTGATGATGAAAACGTCCATGTCATAAGTAGAGTTTAATGACTCTCACACTCAAGGTTTGAATACATAAGAGATGTTAAGAGAAGGGACTAAGGATGTTAATCCATGGGTATTACAGGTCCAGGAAGGTTTCAGACAAGACATCAAGACCCAAACATCTCAGCTGTTTTCATGCATATCAATGAAGAGAAGGTCATGCAGGGTTTAGGTCCTGAAGAAATATGATTCAAAATGATAGAGAACAAAAGCTAGACACCCTGACCTAAGATTACCTTCATGAAATGCTATACTCTGAGGACCAGAGCTTGAACCCAAAAGCTGTTGAGTTTCTGATCTTGATCATGTCACATTGGAACATCCAGATGTGCAAAAGCTAAATTCATGATGTATCTACTCATGTTCAAGGCCCGAATGATGTGGAATCAGGGCCTGCCATTTCTTTAATGCATAAGGGCGGGTGGCAGCATATAGATTTCCTAAGCGAAGAAAGGTCAACAGAAGAGTCCTTCCATTTGAGGTCTCAAACCCCATCCATATAAGAAATGTGCGGACATAATAAGAGTATGCATGCCCATGTTTGTTTCAGATTTGTGAGTTTCCCACATCTGATAACAAGACTCAAAATGAAAAGATGAGTTAGCAAATCTTAAGTCTAATCATGGAAAGACTTATAGGGCATAATCATGATAATGAGCATACAACAAACATATGCCATTTCACTAAGTCAAAATGTAAGTATTGAGACATACAAAAATCTGGTTTCACCATTAAGTCTAAGATGCTAGACTTTAATAAAGATAACATAAATATAAGTGCTTAATGAAAAAGACTTAGGCCATAAATGGTAAAGAAATGTCGGTCTGTTGCCATAAAACCAGATTTAACAGATTTCATCTAGTTCGATATGCTGGGGAATGGGGACTGATATGGAATCTAATTGAAGACAACAATAAAATTTGATCCGAATATGTTCGGATCCGAATTAACTCTAATAATTCAAAATATGTCTTAATACAACACCTTAGATTAAAAGAGTTGACCACATATAGAATATGTCAAATATACATTTAAAAATCTAATAAAGAATATAAACCTTAAGATAGTGAAATCTTAAAATACACCTCATAAAAACATAAATCAAACTCAAATCAAGCTTAAAACACTAAGTTTGTATTCCATGGACTTTATGGGGTTATAACTCCCATGTGTTTGTGATTTTGTAGATGAATGTTTCCTTTTATACGAGTTGCTACGACGATTAATCAAGGGTGTTCGAGAATCTCGAATTAATTAATGTCAAAAATTCGCACTTTTCGACGGAGAGAGGTCCAAAGACAAAATTCATGAACCCTAACCTTGACATATACATTTTATATGCATACCACATACTTTGGCTAATATTTTCTATGAAATATCATATATTTTCATTATAGCTAAAAATAAGATAATAAAAATTCATTTCTCAAATAAATGGAAGTCAAGTGAATATTCAAACTATACTTTGCCATATATTTTTATATTAATATATTTTTCCAAATTTTGGGGTTCCACAATTGGTTATTAAAAAAACAGAAAAAAAATATAAAATATAAAAGATAAGACAGAAGGACCTCATTCCCTAAACAATACGCGACACCCAAGTAAGCAGATAATAAACAAATTAGCAAACAATGGTGAACTAGGAGAGAGAGAGAGAGAGAGTAAGGTCATATGATGGGGACCCGGTCCGGTCCATTTTGGGTTCTATTTGTATTTGCGTCCATTTGGACTTGTTTGTAAATATTTGAATTTTATTTGTGATCTTTTCTTTTTCTTTGGGTCCTTACGAGGACATGTATGTAAATAGTCATTTAGGGTGTCTTATTTGTAATAGGATCCTTTATTTAAGAGGGCACATTGTTGGAATGAAGAGAGAGAAGTTTATTGTTAAATTTTTGGAACCCTAGAGGGGCTGCCCCTTGTGCTGGGGCGTTGCCCCTTTCCCCTTCACCCCCTCCTCGATGGAGGTCATCCAGTTCCACCTCCGGTGAAGACCGGTCTCCTTCGCGACCCTCCGGCGAGAGCGCCTTCTCCTTCTCCTCCGTCCAGCGGCCTCTGAGCCATTCCTTCCCCTTTCCCGCTTCACCGGTTCGAGTTGAAGCCCTATCGACACCGTTCACCTCCGTCTCCGTCCGTTTCGACGTCTCCGACGACCTCGACTGTCTCCACTCCGTCCATCCCACCTCCGGCGATCCCCGGAGTACCCCCATCCACCTCCTTGCTCCCATTTGGGCCCCTGTTAGACGGAGAAGAAAGGAGGAGGAAGAAGAGCCGCGTCTGCGGCTCTGTCCGTTCGCGCGCCCGCTAGGGCTCAGGGGGTCTCACCCCCCCTTCGTCCTCAGGAGGCTAGAGGACGACGACGACGGCGCCGACGGCTCCGTTGGAGGCCCCCTCCCCCTCCGGCGGCGGCGAAGACGATGCCCGGCGCCGCTTCCGGCGCCTGCCTCTTCCGCCCGCCGCGGCCGCCGCGGACGACTCCGCGCGAACCCCCGCGCTCGAGGCCGGCCCCCCCCCTGTGCTGCCGGCGTCGACGGCGGCGATGGAGCCCCACCGGCTCCCCTTCCCCTCCGGCGACGGCGGCCTCAGCTGGCTGCGCCCGCCTCCGCCTCCGGTCCCCGCAGTCGAAGCCGCGGTCGCGGCCCCTGGGAGCCTCGCGAGCGGGCGCTCGCGGTCGACGACACCCTGACGGGGGTACGCGGCGCCAAAAGCGCCGGCCGCGTCACCCTCCTCTGCAGCCAACCGTGGAGGGCCACGGCCCCCCCCCCCCGCGCGTCGCGGCCGGGCGAACCGGCGCCAGTTCGCCCCCGCCCGGCCGGCCGGCGCACCGGCTCGCGCCTCCCGCCCGCCCGGTCCGCCCGATTCGTCCGGGCCGGCTGCGGTTCGCCTCCAGGCCGGTCCGACCGCCGGTTCAGCCCGGTTTAGGCCAGTTCAGGGCCGGTTCGGCCCGGTTCAAAGGTCCAGAGGCCGGTTCAAGCCTTAAACCGGCCGGTTCACCCTGTTTGGGGATGGTTCAAGCCATTTTGGGGCCGGTTCAGGCCCGTTTTGAGCGATTCGGACATGGTTCGACATATTTTGGGCCCGTTTTGACCGGTTTAAGTCCGATTTTGCTTGTTTCATGCATTTCTAGGTCTTTTGCGCCTCCTGACGGTCCGCTGCAGCGCCACGTCGCCGGTCCGTCCCGCCTCGTCCCGCATCATCATACCTCCACACCAAGACATGGGTGATTGAAAACCCAGCTGTTCACTCATTCTGACCCATTAATACAACCTGTTACAACGACTGATCAAACCCACACCTCAAAGTTGGTTAAGGGTTACACATCATGATGAGGACGCTGGTTCGAAGATGGGCATGTTGACATACCCTGGTAGCTGGATCAGCTGGCGTGGTGTGACCCTTCGGGCCATTATCATCTGCTGGCACCCAGCTCAGATGGTCGGTTCAGTCAATTCGGTGCAACTGGGTCAGACCGTCAGATACCAGGCCCTGCACGGTCATTGCTGGCATCCAATAGCTCCTTGAACCTCGTCAATCCTAACAACTTGTAATTGTGTTGGCAGGAGATCAGCTGCAGTTGATTTGTACCGCACTTCCAGGGGTGACATCTTCGCGGACAAGGAATGGTGGTGAGGTGGTGTGATGCTTGTACCCTGTCCAGGGAGGGTTCATCCACACTGATGCAGCTGGTGAACCTCCAGTATGTCAAACAGCAGACTAGTTTGGCACTGGTAATATGCTGCGCAGGCTGGCATGGGAGGAGGAACAGTGTGTGGTGCACTGAAGCTAGGTTCATCATGCTTAGGAGGCACTCGTTCTGGGAGGGTGGCTGAGTAGGGAATGGCAGAAGAGCACGGCTCGTGGATAGGGATGAGTCTACAGGTGGGATGACATCTGCAGTGCAATTGACATTGAAGGTGACGTAGTTGTCACGTGGCTCTCGCTGGTGCTCGGGTGGCATCGTGGAAATGACCCCGTCAGCACGCGCATGGCTTGCAAGGTGCAGGCAAAGTTACTGGGCATGTCATGGAAGGTCCCGCTGGTTTGGACAGGATGTGGGAGGTGAAGAGTGGCAAAGAGCTCTAAGACTGCCACAGGAGCTCATGGGCACATTGGTCTGCAGCCAGCATCAAATAAACGAGTGCAGACCCTTGTGGTGCTAGCGAAGTTATCAGCAATGTTGGGAAAGATCCCACTGGCTCAGACAGGATGCAGAAGGTGCGTAGGGGCCTGACGAAGTGGACTCCACGTAAATATGAAGTGGGATGTGAATGGATAAAGGAGAGAGAAAACTAAGGAGGGTAAAGAAGAGGGAGAGAAATGAAAAAATAACTAGGAAGAGGCTATCAGGAAAAAGGAGGGGAGCTTATCACGTTCTCTTGGTTCTCATTCAGCATGACAAATACATGGGACGTGGACCCTTTCATAGACCCCTCCTTAGTACATTTTAAAAGAAACCCAAAATTACCCTAAAAGTAAGAACATAACTCACTGGACAGTCTTTTTAAGCATGCATCCTCACATGACTGAACAAAATAAAACTAACAAAAATAAGGACTTCCTGCTGCTGCCATGATGGCTGAATTGGTTACTCATCTTCTCCGATCCACAACAAATCCATGGTGTGACGACAGAGTTGGTACACGAGCCTGGTCGAACCAGATTCGGTGCAGGTATCCTCACCAAAAAAACCTCTGAAACAGCAATCAAGGAGATGAATATACATCAAAGGGGCTTGGACAAGGACTCCGCAACCTTTGAAAGGCATTGCAGTGACCCTTCATGGTCGTGGGATCCCCATCTGAAGCGGCTCCCCTCCACTAACAGCCACCAAAGTTCCACTTAGTGTAAGGTGCTTCTGGCTTTCCAATGACAGCTCTCTAATGGAGTCTACTGGCTTCAAACAGCCCTTTTAATCAAGTAACAATGGGCTGTGTGTGAAGTCTGCATATGCCCCCTTTAAACTCATCTCATTTAAGCATACAAATAGGCTGCAATGATGGTTAATTCAAGAGCATTTTAACCTCTTGTATGTGCTGAGAACCGAACAAAGATATACCAGTGAATTGGATACTTCGATAAATCTAAATAGATTGTAATATAGATAGTAGCTTTAAATCATACTAGAACCTCCTTAATGGGCCAGCAGATTGCGCCTTTAAGTTAAAATCAGGCCAGATTTAGACATTAATGGGCTGTTCAATAATTCTGAAATATGACCCATAAACTGAGCCTTGAAAGGGCTGAAAGATAATTCATGATTGGGCCTCCAACAAGCCTCTTGATAGACCCAAAAAATAAGATGCAATTAGACTGTCCATGAATAACCTTGAACACAGCCCACAAATCAATTTATAAATGCGCTGCAAGAGGACCCAAATTGGACTGCTGCAGGCCTAAGACCATGCCATAGGATTGCCCTTAAATTAGCTGAAATGACCCTCAGTTATGCTGCTGAGAGGCCTAGAAATAGGCTGAGAATCAGCTCTCAATTGGACTGCAAGTGGGCCAAAAATAGGCCTTTCTGAGTGCTGGAGGACAGACCACTGTTGGGCCTGTAATGGGCCGCTTGAGGAAGCCTAAAAATAGCCCAGGAACTGGCCTTTAACCAGGCTGAAATTGGGCCCTGATTGGACTGTTTGCAGATCTGAAAATAGACTGAAAGATAACTCGGGCCTCCAATAGGCATTTTGATGGATCAGGAAAATAAGGTAAAACTGGACTGCTTATGAGCTTTATAACAGCCTTGAATATAAGCCCATAAACAATTTTGTAACTGGATTGAAGGTAGCCCAAATTGAGCTGCCGAATGGCTTGAGGATATGCCATAAAATTGCCCTCAAATAGATGAAAAAGGGCTCTCTTGAGCTGCCGACGGGCCTAAACATAGGCCATAAAGCAGCCCCCTGACTGGGCTGAAAATGGCCCTCAGTTGGGCTGGTGGTAAGCATGAAGGTAGAGTTGAAATTAGGCTCCAACTAGACTACTAATAGGTCTGATGATGGGCCGTGAGTCAGTCCTTTAATGGGCTGTGATAGGGCCACCCATTCAGTCCTAATAATGTCAATGGTAAGCCCAAGTTCAGGGCATATTCATGCTCTTCAAGACAGTAGCCCGCATGCTTCTTAAAGGTTGGTAATAGGCCTTGATAAGGGCCAAAATTGGAGTGTGGCCAGGCCTGCAATAACAAACCTGAGATAGGGTCATAGATCAAATATATTTGGCAGGGGGAGGTGAGAGAAGCCCTGGAGTTATCAGAGCACTTGCATTCAGGGTGGCTAACCAGACTCATCTGGCAGGAACGGTGACCTTGAAGGCATGGATTGCAGAATCGGCCGATCCGGATCGGGATCGGCCGATTCTTGGATCGGATCGGACCCCTCCGATCCGATTCCCGGCGGAACTACCGATCCGGACCGAAGATCAATCCGGATCGGTGTTTGTAGGTGGAATCGGTGCCGGAATCGACCGATTCGGTCGATTCTGGATCGATTCCGGCGATTCCCTCGCCGGAATCGACCCACAGGCTGCCGCGGCGGCCATCCCGCCGCGGCAGCCCTCTTCCCCGCCCTATCGGGCGGGGAAGGATCCAGTGACTTAAGTCACCGGATCCGGCGATTCAAGTGTATCGGGTCCCATGGACCCGATACGCCAACCGGTAGGGTATAAACCCTACCGGTTGAGGATCCGGTGACTTAAGTCACCGGATCCTATCCTTACCGGGTCCGATGGACCCGGTAAGGTCATCTTCCCCGCCCGATAGGGCGGGGAAGATGTCACGGCGGCAAGCTGCCGCCGTGGCGGTGATTTCGGGCCACTTTTGGGCCCGAAATCGCCCCAAAATGGGGTAGATCGGATCGGAATCCGATCTACCTCCTTATTTAGTTAATTTTTTGGTGTTTTAGGGTTTTTTTAAGGGTCGATCCGGATCGATTTTCCTTCCGACGAATCGGCCTGGATCGGTCCGATCCGATCCGATCCGGATCGGATCGGTCCCCACCGATCCAGGGACCGATTCCGATCCCGCGATCCTTGCTTGAAGGCAAGTTGGTCTCCTGGGGACGGGTGCATTGGGTGGTCTCATTGCCGGAGGAGTTGCCAGGGGGAAACTATGGGTGTGACAGATGGCAGAGGTTTGATAGTCCATTCTGGGTCAACAACGGTGCGGTCAGGTCTTGACAATGCCTTCATCAAGAATCCTGAGGTGCTTCACCTCTCAACCTCTGATTGGACTGAGGTCATCAGGAGGTGGACTCATGGGAGCAAGTTGATGTGGCTTCCGAAAAGGGCGGTTGCTCCAGAAAAGCCTCTGTTGGCACAGGTGCCATGTTTTAAGTCTGCTGCTCATTTTTAGAAGATTGGGTGTGCTCCTGGTAGGCTGCAAATGTGTGGTAGCTGCCTGGGGTTGGAGCATGATCGGCCTTCTTGCAGGACGGACTTGTTTGTTAGAAATGTGGTGGTCTTGGTCATAGAAGCTTGGGGTGTTCTCAAATATCAGCTGCATTGAATGAAATAGAATAGTGTGTTTCAGCAGTGGTGGCTCGGGTCATATTTTAATTCCTTGGAGTGCTAGGATAGAGGTGAGGCACAGTTGGGCTAAAAGTTGTGCCAATGTAGAGTTGTCAGGTTGCAGTATTATGGGAGAGCTCTGTTGTTAGAGCGGTGAAAAATCTGTGGCCAGAGTGTCATTCTACAAGTTCGGAGGATTACTCTGCTGTAACCTCAAAAATTATTCTTTCCTTTTTGGAAAAAGAATTTTGTTTTGAATTAGCCTTGAACAACTAAGAAAATAAGTGGTATTCCATAGGAATATTAGTTAATTCATAGTATGTATAAGAATATATGTTGAGATTCTTGGGTTCTTTAAAAATATTTTTATTTTGACTTCTCCTCATTGGACTTACAAAGTATCGATGTTAATTACATCGAACAACAACTCGAATATCCTTAATTAACCATCATAGCAATTCGTTTGTAAAAAACATACATCTACAAAATAAACACACGAGCAACGGCCCCATGGACTTGATAGAATGCAAACAAAGTGTGTTTTCAATTTAGGTTTAATTTGATTTGATTTTTATTTTTATTTAAGTTTGTTTGAGAAATTTAATTTATTTTGCTTTGTAATTTGATGTCTTTTATCTTCACTTTTTTATTGAGGTTTCTGTTGATTTAGAATTGTTTTTGAGTTTCATTGTTTAGGAAATTTGGAGATTTTGATTTCCCTTTGGCTTTGGTTATGAATTGAAATATTTTATTTTGGTTTACAAAATTCCTTTGGGTTTTTTTTTATTCTGGGTTCGTCCATTCATTTTACTTGGACCTGTTTTGGGTTTAATAGATTAATGATTTTAAGTTAGGCTTATTATTTTGGTTGTTGTTATCTTACATTTGATTTGAGTTGGTTGATGATCTATGTGAGGGTTTAGTTATTCTTAAGTATTAGAATTCAATGCAGGATGTCTTTTAATTTGAGATTGAACCTTGATTTTTTTTCTATTTCTGTTTAACTTACAGTTTCTTGGATTTATGGTTCAAGGAAGGCCGGGTCGGGGTCAGCCCAGGGTCGGTCGGCCCCAAATCTAACCCAGTTGGACCGGGTCGCTACCCGGGTCGAATGGGGTAGGACGGGGATCAGATTTATTTATTTTTTAAAAAAAAAAATATAAAAAGTCACATAAAAATAAAAAAAATAAAAAAAAAATTATACTATATATTTATGTTTACATAAAAATATATATACATAAATATAGCTATATTTTTATGTTATAATTGAATATGAATGTTCATATGTGTATACAAGTAAATATGACTTTATGTGATTACGTTGTATTAATATATGTTGGTAAAGAGTTAATCTCAATTCTCAAGTGAGAGGAAAAAGACAGTTAAGAAATAATTTTATAAGTTTTAAACATGCATCATATATTTATAATCACAAACTTTGACCATATATAATAGCATAAGTGATAGTGAAATATTGTTATACTATCAAAAAATGGGGCGCTTAGAAATCACGGATCAACTTGTGCGGTCAGGTGCAGGGGTTAAGGGGGCAGCGCCCCTTGTGGGAGGTATCAGGAGGGTAAAGGCCTCCAAAAAAAATGAAGTTATGAGACCTAGCAACCAGGGGCAACCGGTCGGCCCAAAAAAATGAACTTGAGACCTAGCGACCTGGTCAGCCGACCGGCTAACCAGGACACCAAGTCGCGCGATCCGATGCCGGGGCTGGATAGGGTCGCAGCCAAACTAGTCGGCTGGAAAACCGACCGGGTCGGCAGACCCGGCGAACCATGTTATGGTTACATAGACGTAGTTTTGGCATTTGGGTGTTTTGATTCCTATGATTGGGAGATCGGGAGTTTTGAAGATTTATAGTGTGCTTTAGTTTTGACTTAAGGCTTGGAGTCCTATTTCTGCAGAAGCTTTGTTGTTGTTTCTTATTTAAATTCAAATTTCAGTCCAGGATTTGATTTGAGTTAACTTGGTTCCATTTGATATGCCTCTCTCTTTTGGGTTGTTCCAGTTTAGATTTGAGATTTGGTGAATCCTGAATTAAAGAAACCTTAAAGACTCCATTCTATTTTTCTGATTTGTCATTTCCTCTTGTTTTCATTCCTTTATCCTCTTGAAATGGATTTACCTATGGCATCCTGAAGATTAACATTCAGGATCTTGAGTTCCCTTCTGTTCAAGTTTCAGATCTTTGGATTAAGCTTCAGATTTGGTTCGATCAGGGTCTGCTCTGTGATTTCCCAAGTTTGAATTGTAAACTCAGGGATCTTGGAGTTTTGGAATTTTTTATCAGGACTTGGCATCTTTTGGATTGAGAATTTGTTTTGAATGTGATTGATTTTTTTTTATGTTTTTTTTGGTTTGAATTTGTTTAACTTGTTTTCATCTGAGAGAAACTTTTTTTAATTCAAGTTGATTAAGGTATAATTGAAGAATTTGGATTGTTTTGCATTGGTTATTTATGAGATTTGGTGTGTTTTGATTTGATGGTTTGGTCTGAGTGCCATTTATTTCTGTCAAGACTTGGATTCTTTTGAATTAATCTTATTTATGTTTTGAGCTGGGTTTTTCAGCCTAATTTTCAGATCCTTACCAGTTCTCAGTCTTTAAGATGTTCAGAGTTGTCTAATTGTTTAAGGTTTCAAACTTCCTGTCATAATTGGCAAGGTTTCAGATTTTTTTTCTCAAATACTGATTTGATACTCCCTAGATTTCCAGATCCTGCCAACCTCCACATCTTGAAGATTTCAACTTCTATAATTCTCCCAAATTCCCACATTTATGTATCTGCCATGGCCGATATGCAGATGTACTAAGTCACCCATTCTTTGTGGGTTGGCAAATCTGATGATTCAAATTTTATGAATTTCACCATGATGGATTTTTATTTTGTGTTTGCATTCCTCCAATTTCACAGAGCTATTTTATGCTCTTCATACCATCAAGAATACACTGGACATGAAGTTCTTATTACTTGAATGGAACATATATACACAAAGGGAAGGCATGGGAGCCATAATTCCCAGAATTTGCATGATTTAGGATTAAACCCACTTAGTCTTTGATAGCCATTATGGGTTTTATCCCAATTGGTTGATGATAGAATTCACACGGCCTTTAATAGGCATATGGGGATTCTTCCCATGAGTTTAGGATCGAGCATACCCCGGCCTTTGATAGGCATATGGGGACTCGTCTCACAGCTTCATGCACCACATTAGCTCATGGTTCAGCATATCGGCATGTTAAACACACACAACCTTCGTATGACTTAATGGGTATGTTGCTCCCTAGCAGCGCATGGTATGACATTGGGGTTTTTATTCTGACTTTTGGATGCCTACCTTGAGGCTAAGAGGCATGCACAAGGCCGGCCCAAAGCCTACCCATATGTTAGAATTATGTTAAGTCAAAAGTCAAGACCAAGGGCATGCACAAGACTAGCCCCAAGTTTATCTTGGTTTGTTGCATTAAATGAATAAATTTTTATTTAACTTTCACTTTGATTGTTTATTTTAAAGTTTTGTTGATGACCATTGGGCCTACTCATTCCAGGTCCATTCACCATTGAGCATGTTGATGGGTCCACCAGGCATCGGTAACTTTAATCGGATATGCCATCTTTGCCTTCTCTGCATCGGGTGAACTGTTTACCCCATGAGCGATTGTCAATATGTTTGCATCATCGCTGCCATATCCACCTGCACTTTTCCCTTATCTGACACGCTCAGTAAAGGCCCAGGAGACCTCATGTGGGCGATCAGTCAAGAGAAAATAGAAGGCGACGGTGCACAGCACCTTCACAACCGCCTTTTAATGATCACAGTGGTGGACTGCTGGACAGGAGGTGTTCATGCGATGGTTCCAATGTTGCCATCGGTAGAAGTCTACAAGGCAAACTTCATGGTGCCATCTATGGCTCGATAAGGGCTTCGTAGGGATCTTTGGATCTTCTGGCTTCAATGATTGCCGGTGGCTTGGTCGAAACCCGCAGAGTGGCTGCTCTGGACAAAGGCAGATTGCTTCAGGAAATGCCTCGCGATGATCTTCCAGCTTTGTCAACTGCCCGTGGATGGCCTGATGGCTCCAACACTAGCTGACAGCATAGCAGGTCCCATAGATTGCAGAATCGGCTGATCCGGATCGGGATCGGCCGATTCTTGGATCGGATCGGCCATGGCCGATCCGATTCTCGTCGGAACCACCGATCCGGATAAAATATCCATTGGAATCGGACTGTTTGGTCCGATTCAAGGCCATAATCGTCCAAATTGGCGGATTCCGGAACAATTCCGGCGATTCCTCGCCGGAATCGACCGGAAAAATTGCCGCGGCGGCCCTGCAGCCCCGCGGCTGTCTTCCCTGCCCTATCGAGCAGGCAAGAAGGGCTACCGGGTCCAGCGGGAGCCGGTAGCCCCAGATCCAGTGACTTAAGTCACCGGATCGATAGGGTGGGGGGCCGGACTGGTCCGGGGTGACCTAAGTCACTGGTCCGGTGACTTAAGTCACCAGATCCAGTTACCGGGTCCCGATGGACCTGGTATCCCTGTCTTCCCCGCCCAATAGGGCAGGGAAGACAGCCGCGGCGGCCTTTGGCCGCCACAGCGAATCCGGCGATGTTTGGGGGGGGGGGGGATTCAAGCTGATTTTGGCCCCAAAACATGCTAGATCGGATCGGAATCCGATCTAGCATGTTATTTTGATATTTTTTTAATGTTTTAGCAACTTTGAAGAACCGATCTGGAGCGATTCCGGATCGAAATTTCTTCCGGAAGATCGGTCAAAATCGGACCAATCCGATCCGGATCGGATCGGATCGGTATCCACCGATCCAGTGGCCGATTCCGATCCCGCGATCCGTGGCAGGTCCTCTCTGTTTTGAGTTCTGGATCCATTGCAGAATCAGAAAGGCATGACAGATGCCTATGCGACACCCCTACAGGTCCGATGACAACTGAAGAGATTGCAGTTGGCCTCACCAGGGGGGGCAGTGAGAAAAACAAAGGGTTTCGCAGCACCCCCTTGGTCCTGATGGCGGCTAGAAAGCTTGAGATAGCCTCAACGGTGGTGGACTGGCAAAGAGGCTCTGTTTCGAAGTCGACAGGAGCCTGATGGAGGTTGTATCTCTTCCGTGAGCAACAGGATCCCCATATGGGGTCCTATGGCATCGACAATGGCAGGAAGGGGGTCGCAGCAGGCTGCTACAGTGCTGACAGGCTTCTTCGGTGCTTCCTTGATGCGCCGACAATGCTCGTATTGGGATCCCTCTCTGTCCTCCAAGGCTCTCCATCTCCATCCTTCAGCTGTAACTTAGAAGCCTGTAGACGATGGTCTCGGGGATGCTTGGCGCGGTCGAAGCCCCTTTGGCCTTCTCCTTATTTTCCTTTCTTTTCTCACATGACACTATGAGGCAGTTATGTGCATGCGGGACTTCCTCCCAATGGCCAAAGGCTCCCAGTCATCGGCTGCTATATCGAGAGGAAGCCAACAGTCCCCAGTCTTTAGATAGCAACTGGAATCTTAGCAAGTTCTGATATTTATTACGATTAGTCTTCCTGGCTATTTTGTTGGAGATGCCTTGCCTCCAATAAGCTCTTCCTCCGATTAGTCCTCCTGGCTATTTTGTTGAAGATTTGGCTGCGGGCTGATTTTTTCTGAAATATATATCTCTTGAAACCTGCTTAAGATATGATCATGTCCCTTAAAAGGAAAAGAGCGAGAACAAGTATCAAATATGCTTGCTGATGTTGGAGAGATCACACAAGGAATTATGGGTCACAATTGCTACAATGGGCAAAGTACAGCACAATAGGTGAGATATTAATGGGTTGTGAAATTAGCATTTGACAGGCCCATTTTTTATCAAAGATGCAGCCCATTGAATGAAGAAGGGATGGGCTGAGAAATTGACATTGGAAGGGTCAATTCTTATTGAATTAACATGGGAGTGGACTTCAATTAATGGGTTACATCCAAAAATTGAATAATATGGGTCAATTGGGGATTGAATCAGCCTTGATCCTAATCTAAGAGAGAGATTGACCAAAAATATGAGAATTAGGCTGAGTGTAGTGTCTTCTCCCATTTAAATCATACCACTATTATTTACATGAAAATTTCAGGTGCCAACATACTCCTTCAGTTATTTTCGTCAAAAATAACATCTCCGGGTTTTGGGCTTCTTTGGTGATCAACCATTCTTTTGACTGGGTGGAAGGCAGTGTCATCTGTTTAAGGCGATAGAATCCAGAAAGTACAACAGTGAAATTGGCCAAGAAGGATGTATGGTGCAGAATTGTGGGGCCGTCGGGGTATGCTTGACCACAGGCAGTGGTCTTAGCTCTGGTAAGTCATGTGGGCATGCTGTTGAAGGTGTCTACTAGGGGTGTAAACGGAATCCGATATTCCGATATTCCGATTTGATTTCGATAAAAATTAACGGGTTTGGAACTTGTTTTTGTATCCTATAAGCTATCGGAATCGGAATCGAATATTCTGGTAGCTTATCGGAATTGGAATCGGAATCAGTTAGTTCCGTTTCCGTTAATCCGATTTCGATTAAAAAATAATTATATATAAATAAAATTAAATAAAATGAAGTTAAATAAATTATAAAATATAATATATAAATTGATAAAATAATTAAAATAAAATTTTAAAAAGATTATATCAAATTTTAATAATTATATGTAAATTATTGACTCACTTTTGAATAAAAATTAATATTTAATATGCATTTCGAATTTTATCGAATTCGGTTCCGATTTCGATAACGGAATCGGAATCGGATCGGAATCGGAACATAGTGATTCCGAAATTATCGGAATCGGAATCGGAACCCCTTAACCCTTATCGGAATCGGAATCGGATTCCGGTGAATCCGCTACCGAATCCGACCCGTTTACAGCCCTAGTGTCTACTGAGCTGTCAGGTCTGTTTATTGAGAGAGGACTTGTTGTGACTCTAAGAAGCACCATAGACTGGTCAGAGGACATGATTGTCACAGCTCATACCCAAATAGTCATGTCATGTAACATTTTTAAAAATTGTTCATTGTATTATTTTTCAACAGGAGATTGGCTACATAGATTCTATGTGATCATAAGATTCTACTAAAGTTGAATGAAAAATTTTATCACACAAATATAAGACCTACAATGTTGTATCGTAGTGAATGTTATATAATGAAAAAATATACTTCTAAAATAAGTTTATTGAAATAAGAATGTTAAGCTGAATGAATGGTCACACTAGATTATATAACATAAGAAATGAATATATTAGAGAAAATGTAGGAGTAGCGACAATTATAGACAAATTGAAGAAAGGGAAATTAACATGATTTGGACATACTAAACATAAACCAAAGGAGGCTCCATTAGAAAAGTATAAAATATTAAAATAAAAGAAACAAAAAAGAATGTGGTAGACCAAGGTTAACTTGAAGAAAGGTAATTTAATATGATTTAGATGATTTAAATATCTCTAAAGGAGTAACTCAAAATCGACATAAGTGGAGAAAGAGAATCCATATGGCCGACCCTAAGTAAGTTGGGACTAAGGCTCGAGTTGAGTTGAGTTGAGGAGTGGCTGGCAGCCTAGCACAAGAGAAGAAGACATGCAGGGCAACCTACTCTTCTTATTAAATGCAGAATCAGGCAGGGGATTCGGTTGCCATGGCTTGTGGTCCTATTTCGGGTACCTTCATGCAGATAATTGATTTCTCAATGAGATACTACAAGGATTCCGGAATCGGACCGATTCCGATTCCGATTCCAGGAATCGGACGGAATCAGCCGATTCCTGGGAAGGGAATCGATTCCGGATCGGTCCGGAATCGTTTTTTTTTTGTTTTTTTTTCGTCAAAAAAATTCAAAAAATTCAGAAAAATTCTAAAAAAATAGGAAATGAGTTGGAAATTTTTTTAAAAATAACCAATGCATTCATCCACACGACCACATCGAATAAATACTAATGAACTCCAATTGAAGACTTGAAGACTTGAAGTTAAGTACATATTCCAATTCCATTGATTCAAAAGTCAAAGAGATGATACATCATGAAAAAAAAAATTACATCATATCAATCTACTACCAAAATCTAGGATATAAATATGGATCTTCCTCCTCTCCCCGTCGCGCTTCACGCTCCTCCTCGTGCTCGTCTTGTATACCGTCTCGGACCCATTCCATATGAAAATAATGCCGATGCCATGCCATCAAGGTCGTATAGGTCGGATCATGGACGATCGGGACGTAAACAAGAGGACGGTGGAGGCGGTGGTGTAATCCACCGCTCGGTCAACCTCGGCCAAATGCCGGATACGTGGCTCCCGTATATAAGAATCGTGTCGCTTTCATCCGCCGTGTAATACGACTTTCGGAAGCCGTGAATCGGGGAGACTCACCGGCCGCCGATCGCCGCGTCGCCGTGGTACGCACTCGTCATCATCGCACGAGGAGCGAGAAGGAGCCCGCGTCTTGTCATCCGGGGTGACAGACGCCCGACCAGCAGCTTCCTTCTCTTCACCTCTTCACCATCTCTCGAAGTACCCGCGGAGGTCCGGAACCCAAAAGTTTTTTTTCAACTTTCGCAAATCCTCCCATTTTCCGTGCGATCAATTTTGTTTTCGTTTTCCCCGACCGCGAACGGGCCGGGTAGCGGCCGCCGGGACCGGAGCTCGAGGCCGAGCCAAAGCCGCAGTGGTCGCTCCATAGCCGCCGGGCGCAGGGCCCCGCCCGAGCTCGAGAAGTAGACGGAGGTGAGCCGAGCATCCTCCTCGACTTCAACACCATCCAACTCTCCTTAGCCCGCACGCGGTCATCGGGATCAAATTCGACGTGATCCCCGGCTTCCTCTCCTCTATCCAGGAGGCAAGTACGCTCCTCCCGAATATCTCGGTCCACGTCCACCTCCTCGGGTGGCGGTGTGGCGCAGAATGCCTCTCGCTCGCATGTGCCACCCGCGAATTCCGTGCAAATCGTGCCTCGCCGATCTTCCGTCGATCCCGGATGTTCTTTACGCGCGGCCTCACGTTGTAATGACGGAAGACCGCCTTCTCCGCCGTCCGAGGTCAACCCCGTTCCTCCTTTTCGTACGTATCGACGTTGAATGTACTCCAATTCCTCTCACAATGGGAGGAACTCGGTGCTCCGCCGAGTATCCCGATACCGATGGCGGCAAGTGGATTCCATCCACTCGGTGTTCACCGAACCCACCACTCACTCGGCAAGAAAAAAGAAGAGAAAAGGTAAACAATTAGCCATCATCTACCATAACTTATACGAAAAGAAAATAAAATCTTGACAAGCTATTACTATACCGGAGTGACACTTCATTAATCGAATATTTCAGTCAAAGATCCGAGTATACGCCGACCCTCATCTTGTACTTCTCGCATCCGAAAATTTTATTAAAAAAAATATTACTTGTCCGGTAAGGCTACTCCAAGGTATTTAATCGAACTCCAACTTACTTCTATCTCGGCCTACTTATCCCGTCCCGCCGAGATCGGCACGTACGCTCGAATAACCGCAAGTTCGTACCCCGCATCACCCGTTGTCGTTCACCACTCCGTCCTCCATATTGGATGCGGGGTTCAAAAAGTATCATAACGCAAGATTTTATTAGCTTAACACCGCATATAAGACAATTATACAAAGAAATATAAATTTTTAACCAAGTTACCTGCAAAGTATGGACATCGTGGTGCAGGTCTCGTCCCATCGGTCATCAATGATCTTCCACCACTTTTCGTAACCTCTCGGGATTTTTTTTCTTTAATTTTCAGCTTTGCTCTGGCCTACGCATTATACAATGTGCTCATCCGGTCCCCGTCTATCCGAGTCTACCAACCTCGAGACAACTACCAAGTGGCTCAATGATTGCCGAAATAGTAGGCAATCCTCTCCCAAAACTCTTGTCGCCGATCGTCGCTTCTCGGACACCCGACAAGAATCCAATCGATCTTTTCGTCAGCGGTGTTGTCCACCATATAGTTGTAATACTCCCTGACCGCGCGAATCCAACCACCCATCGCCCGTGCCGGTGTAAACTCTCCAAATGACACGAAGTTCGTGGCAAATCGTGTCGGACCGGCCTAACAAGATCGCGCCTCCTGTGTGAGATCTCATGATACGTAGGAGGCGGGGATGCGAATAAATAAAAGATGCGATCGTCTACGCACGCCCTCGACAAGTGTAGATACACCCTCCTCCTCGCCATATCCTCTAATACGAGATCTATGGAATGTGCGTCACGGGCACCCGTAAGACGTGCTTCCTCTTCTCCATCAACTTCCTCCCGCCGCCTTATACGATGGTTCGTTGTCGCTGACAACCTCGAACCATATTGTCCTCCCCGAGCTCCTCCACCACCCCATCCATCGCAGAAAATGAAGTCGGCATTTTTTATCTTCCCAGAAGCATCCACCGACTTCAAGAATGTTGTTCCCTCAGAACAGTACACCAAGAAGTTTATCATACTCCTCTTGGTGATACCTGCCCAGCCATCGCACATAATTGTGCATCCACTCTCCTTGCACATCAACTTAAACCCATCCATCCACTCCTCAACTCCCCGGACCTCCTCATCGTGCCAACGCCGTATACGTGTCCGTACGCCCGGGCCGCAGAACCCGGCCCGGTCGGCCTCACCCACGGCATCCACCATCGTCCGGAAGTGGGGCCGGTGGGTCGTGCCGGGATGCCTACATCAAGTTAAAAAAAAATTGGGATCAAAGTAAAATTAAGTTTAAGTAAATAAAACACACATAATGTCAATTTTAATTTAAAAATAGATACCGTACGTAAAAACCACTTCACAATGTGGCGACCCGGCTCTCTTTGTACTGCCGTTCGTTGCCTTCACCCCTTTCATCGCTCGCTTTTATCCCCATCCGCCCGGACTCGTTTCCCTAAATAAATACTCGTCACCCCGGTGTAAATCGAGTGCGGTAGGGGAACGGCGGTATGGCTCCCGTCTCCCTGTGGTCGCTCTCGTCCCGAGTGGGGGGCGAGCCGATGCCGATCGGCCCAAAGCCGGGTCAACTCTGACCCGCACCCTCCTGCTCCCCTCCTCCCCGTCCTCCTCCTCGCCCAATGCACGCTTGCTAGGGCGTGCCTAGTACGTCTCGGGCCGAGTCCGTGGACTCGTCCTCGCTTCCCGGCTCCGGCTCGCCCGCCGCCTTCCCCTTGCCTTTCCCTTTCGAGGTAGAGCAAATCGCGGTCCCTCCTCCTCTCGAGGTAGCTCGCCCCGCAACTCCTCCCTCTCGCTCGATCCTAATGCCCCGTTGAGAGGCTCCACTGCACACGTATCCTCTCATCTCCTCACTCTTCTCCCTGGGCACCTTGTCACATTTTTCGACATTCCCACCTTTGATCCTAAGAATATGTTGTTTCACCAACACCCCCCGTTCATCTCCTTCCCACACCACACCGTACCCTCTTTCCCGACCGGGTCTACCATATGCCCGTGTTCCCAACCCACGTCGGAAGCACGCGCCGGTTGCGTCACCTTGATCGGCTATCGCTTAAATCCGCAAAAATTGTAAACAATGCACTAAAAATGATTAGATAACATAAAAATTGATTTAGACGCTCGTTCGGGAAAGCGTACAACCCAAGTAACACACCATTCGGTATGTTTAAAGGGTTACGTATTATTTTAAATGGTCGTAAATTAACGTACGGGGTATCCGAAATTTTTTCCCGTACAAAGAACATCCAATCGATGTTCAAACAACTCGAGCGAAGTTATTCGATCACAAATCACCGAGTTTAACTCTACTCGAGTCGTCGAAACGTGTAAAAATAAAGGCGTACGGGATATCCGGAATTTTTCCCGTGCAAAATGGACATATCGGATAGTTCAAAACTTAAACGGACTTGTTCCGACGAAATCGTAAACTTTAACGACACTCAAACTCGTCGGAAACACGTAAGAATGGACGTACGAAGTTTTCGTCGAAGAAATCTTACCAAAAACCTTACAAAGATCGAAGAAGAGGTCGATTCGACGCCGATCCGAGTCAATCGACGGAATCCTTTGAAGACCAAGCTTGGAATCGCCGACCGCCCGAATCGCCCGGCCCGGAATCGCCGAATCGGTGGAATCGGGCCGGAATCGACCACTAGATCGACGGAATCGGCCGGGAATCCGACGCCGGGATTGACGGAATCGAGGCTCGAATCGACGGACCGCGCCGGAATCGCGCCGGACCGCTCGCGCACTCTCCTTCCGCCGCGCGGATCGACCGACTCTGCTTCCGCGGGTCGATTTCGGTCCTAAAGGGCCGGAATCGGTTCGATTCCCGGCCCGTAGTCGAACCGGGAATCGAACCGGCCGGTTGACCCGGCCTTCCGAAGACGTCGGTCGGATCGACCGATTCCACAAGGAATCGGTCGGAATCGGATCGATTCCGACCGATTCCAGGCGATTCAGTCCGATTCCGCGGAATTCTTCCCGGAATCGGTCCTTCCGCCGGGAATCGGATCGGATCCGATTTGATTCCGGAATCGGTCGGAATCGGACCGATTCCGCCGACCAGAATCAATGCTCGTGCTGCCCCCGCCTGGCTTGGCTCCAAGTCCGTTACCGCGGCGCCCATTCGCAGTCCGGGGAGAACGAAAACAAAGGTGACTGCACGGAAAATATAAGGATTTGCAAAGTTGAAAAAAACTTTGGGTTCCGGACCTTCTGGTACTTCAGAGATGGCTGAAGAGGTGAAGAGAAGGAAGCTAGAGGTCGTGCGTCTGTCGGCCCCAAGACAAAGACGTTGTGCTCCTTCTCACTCCTCAGCATGACGACGAGGAGTGCATACCGCCGACGCAGCCCATCAACAGCACTCTCAGTCTCGATTCACGGCTTCCAAAGCCGTATTACACGCCGGATGAGCGGACACCGCATTCTTATATTACGGAGTCACGCATCCAAAGATTTCACGAGGTTGACCGGCGGTGGATTACACCACCAGCCTCCACCATCCTCTCGCTTACGTCCCGGTCGTCCTGGGTCCGATCCATACGACCTTGATGGCATGGCATCGGCATTATTTTCATACGGATACGGTCCGGACAGATACAAGACCGAGCACGAGGGAGGAGCGTCACGGCGGCGGGAGAAGAGGAAGATCCATATCTATATCCTAGACATTGGTAGTAGATTGATATGATGTAATTTTTTTTTTACGATGTATCAACTCTTTGATTTTCGAATCAATGGAATTGGAATTTGTACTAAATTTCAAGTCTTCAATTGGTGTTCATTAGTATTTATTCGATGTGGTCCTGTGGATGAATGCATTGGTTATTTTTTAAAAATTTTCTAACTCATTTCCTATTTTTTAGAATTTTTTCTGAATTTTTTGAATTTTTTTGACGAAAAAAAAATCAAAAAAAAAACCGATTCCGGACCGATCCGGAATCGATTCCCTTCCCAGGAATCGGCCGATTCCGGCCGATTCCTGGAATCAACCGATTCCGATTCCGATTCCGATTCCGGAATCCTTGGATACTATGCTCCTGGTAGCTTGTGCATTACCAGGTAGAGAAGAAATGACTTTCGGGTCCTTCAATAACTGAAAATGGATGGATCCATTGAACTTACAGGGCAGCCCAGCTGGTGCATTCCCAAGTGAACCGGCTATTGGATGTTTGAACTGGGCAGTTCATGATTTTACCTTTATCCATTGGTCAGTCATCTATACCCAATCCAGCTTAGGTCAATGCACGTAGTGCTTCGCTAGAACTGCCCAGTACCCCTTCGAACAGGCTCTTGTCGATCCATCTTCTTCTTCTTCAGGGAATCAAACTGCAAGGGAGCCTACGCACTGCACAGTCAATGATTACGGTGACCATCAAAGGAAACTGTTAGGTGGTGAGTATATTATGTCTTAGAAGGTCCCGGTGGCTCCGCTAGAGCCTTCTGCACGGGCATTATCAATAATGGAGGATTTGTGCAGAGCTTCTGCTGATTGAGGATCCGGTGGCATTGAAGGTGGCTAAGCGAGAGTATCCCACAGCTTTGCCTATGCGAGGAGAAAGAGAGGTTCGATTGAGCTGGGGCTAAGCATAAATCCCTGATTATGGAGCTGGATTATGAGAAAAGGAGTGAAGATGCGGTAATGCCTCATGAAGAACCTATTTTGCAAATCCTATTTATGCATTCCAAGCAAGGGAGGGTGATAACATTGCTATTTCAGATGACTTCTTATTAAAGATAGATGGAAAGGCTTGGGCTGTGTTTTTTTGGTAAGGAAAAACTTGTTAGACAACTCTTTGACAACTCGAGAAGTGAATTAAAGGCCAAGGGTCCTTTAAGAACAGAAAACGGAAATGGTGAGGAAGGAGGGTCCTTCAAAGTTGGGCCTAGGGATTGAAATCCTTCAAGCTAATTGTGGTTGAGGTTGACAAACGAGGAGGAGGATGAAAAGAGGTGGAGAAATCATTATCCATATGTGGTGAAGATTTTGAATTGGAACGTAAGAGGTATTCATGAGAAGGAAACGATGATGGAGTTGAGGAGACTCGGTCAGAATAAGAACGGACTTATTCTGGATCGGATTTCTCCCGGAGAATCGGTCCGAATAAGACCGATCCAATCTGATCCAGATCGGATCGGCACTAGCCGTTGCTGGCCCCCTATTCCAATCCGGCGAACCTTGTCCCCACCACACAATGGGTAAGCCACGATCTCTTGGCTTCGACTCTCGCAGACCATGGGATATCCACCACTTGTAGTCCACTAGGGGCATAGGTGAACTCACAGAATGACAACTGCGGACTGCCAAAAGCCAGGCTGCAGGTGTGGATCCGGTGGCACAGCCCTCTTTACACACCCAAAAACCAGGTTGTTCCTACATTTGGTGATGACATGCCCCACCTCCAAGCATCTTCTGCACCTCCTGACAGGAAGTTATGACAAACCCCCCCACCCGACTACGAAGTTCCAAAACCAAGGCTGGATTCCCCCATCTGCACTGGGGATGTGCCACCAATCTGGACCACCCCTCTCAGAATCCCCACTGCTCTGTTGGGTCTCCATGAACCTCCCCTGAACCGTGCAGAACCAAACCGCCTCCTCTCAACCACTGTCAACCCCAAGTTCACCCCCAAACGATCACCAAGGATGAGTGATGCGGGACAATTCGGCTAGACCGGGCAAAATGGAACGAAAATGAAATAAACCGGCGCTAACCGCCGCTAAACGACCTAAACGAACCCAAAATGGCCTAAACCGGCCCGAACAGCTCAAGACGGGCCCGAACCAGGCCGAACCGGACCCAAGGTGGTCTGAACCAGGTTAAACCGGTCCAAAACGCACCGAACCGGCCTGAACCGGGTGGTTCAGGTGCCGAACCGGCCTGAACCGGCCCGAACCGGGTCAGAACCCGGTTGAACCGGCCGGTTGGCCGGTCTGGGCCGCGGACCGGCCGGGTCCGCGCTGCGCGAGCCGACCGCGCTCGCGGGCGCGAGTGAATCACCGGAGGGGGGGGGGTCGTGGCCGCGGCGCAGAGACCGCGTACCCCGCGGCAGTCGCCTCGTCGTCGCAGCAGGGGGGGAGGCGTGGCGTTGATCTGGCCGGCGGAGTCTTGACGTCGCGGCGTCATCGCAGCCGTCCGCGAGGTAGCAAGCCGCGACAAAAGGGGGCCTCGTCCGCGCTCGCGAGAGCGCACGGCTTCCACGTCGTCTTCGGCAACGCCGGCGTCGCCGTCCGGCAGGCGCAGGCGGAGCAGGGCAGGGGGAAAAGGGCGCCGGCGATGGAGGCGACACCTCGGCGTCGTCCAGCCGGCGGAGGATCCGGAGCCGCCGTCGCCGTGAGAGGAGGCCGCAGAGCAGGGGGAGGGCTCCGGGGATCGCCGGAGAGCTTCCCCTCCTGCGGCTCTGTCTCCTTCTTCCTCTTCCGCTTCTTCTTCTGCTTCACGGTGCGTCTTCGACGGCTCCATGGGCGTGTGTGGGAGACGGCATTGGATGCCGCGCGTAGCCGAAATGGAGGAGGCGACGGTGGAGTGCCCTTCCGGGGATCGCCGGAAGCTCTTCCCTGGAGGACGATGGGTCGGCAGAAGGGGGCTCGGTGCAGTCGAAGGGGAGGAAGAAGAACCGAGAAGGAGAAGAGAGGAGAACGGCGCGGAGGCCGGAGGATGAGGAGGGAGAGAAGATCGGCGCACCGCGCCGGATCCGGAAGATGGAAGGGAAACCGGGAGCCCTTCCCAGAGGTGAAGAGAAGGCCGGCCTCACTGCCGGGGGTGGGGAGGAACTGGGGCCGCAGCCCCCTACGCGGGAGGAACCAGACCCGAGAGGGTTTCCAAAAATTGTATATCACTATTGATTGTGGACTATGTACATCGGCCCTCTTTATATAGAGGATGGACAGACTTTTAAGAAAAAGACTCCTCTAAATTGACTATTTACAGACTAGTCCTCACAGGGACACAATTAAAAGAAAAACTCTAAAGTTACCCAAAATATGTCCCCATCAATGAGGCTCCTTGAACCTGCCCAGCAAAGGACACCCCAAAAAATGCCAGAAAGACCCCTCTCTGCACACCCATCCTGCCCTCAAAATTGCCATAGAGACCCCCTCTCCGCACCCCTGCTTCCAGCCTTCCAGGATATCATTTTCAAGCTGTTCCTCACACAGGAGGCAGTTTTAGTAAGCCAGATGCTAGCAAGAGGGATTGGAGTCAAAACATGAATGTGAAGTATTTTTCTGACAAATCTATAATCAAGCTGATCACTGGAAGTATGTTGACAAGGTTTGGTGGAATGATTCTTGACTCAAGATACTTCCTTTTGTAATCAATATCTTCCACTGGAAGTTGGCATGAAGAGATTCAAACTACAACTACAAGTGATAAGCTCTTCTGGCTTCAAGAAACAAGAAAAAGTACTACTCTGGCTTCAAAAAACAAGAACAAGTGTTACTCTTTCCTGGACCTACTCAAGAGGTCTTGTAGACATTTGCTCATGGACCGTGACAAAAACTGTTCAGGAGGCTCTAGGCAGACAACTGGTGCAGCCTCTCACTCTGTTAATAACCATGTTGAGCTTTTGAAAAATTTAGAAAGTCTTGCTCCAATTAATACTGACGATTGATGACTCCACATTGCTCATGGACTGTGACAAAAACTGTTCGGGAGGTTCTAGGTAGACAGCTGGTGCAGCCTCTCACTCTGTTAATAACCATGTAGAACTTTTGAAAATTTTATAAAGTCATGCTCCAACTAATACTGACGACTGATGACTCCACATGGAATCTAGCTCTTCCTGCAGTGATCTAGCTCATTGGACCTATAGAAACAAAACAATATCTAATATCTAAGTCAAAGGCATAAATGGAATTCAAATTTCTGAAATTCTGTTTCTATTCTGATAAAAATTAATGGATTTAGAATCTACTATGTATCCTAAAAGCTATTGGAATCAAAATTGGATATTCCAAAAGCTTATTGGAATCATATGGTTCCATTTATGATTTTTTGATTTTAATAAAATTTCAGTATGTCGCTATAAATAAATAAATTATAAAACAATATACATAAAGTGATAAAAAGGTAAAAATAAAGTTTTAAAGTGATTATATCAAAATTTAATAATTATATGTAATTTATTAAATTATTTATAAATAAAAAATAATATTTAGTCTTTATATAAGAAATTATCAGTTATGATTCCAATAATAGAATAGGAGCAAAATCAAAGCATAATGATTCTAAATTAATGGGAATCAGAATATTCTAACCCTTACAGAAAGAAATCAGAATCAGATACATGTGATTTGGGCCTTCCGCTAACAAATCCAACCCACTTGAACCTCTAACTGGTGGCTTTATCAATAACTTCACCCAAATCTGGCTGATTACTATGGATAATTTGAGGGCTCTACGTCATGGGTCCTGGTAATCCTGATAGCTTGGAGGACATTTTTCATTTGACTAATGTATATTAGTACTTGCTGTGCATGACTGTTGGGTTTTTCTCAAGTGTTCTGTGTAAGGATTTTGTAACTATCTCACTCATTCTGTTAATAACCCAGTAAAATTTTTGAAAAATTGTAAAACTCTTGTTCAAGCTAATTCTGATCAGTCTACATGGGATCCAGTTCTTCCTGCAATTGATCCGGTCCATTTGGATCTATAGAAACAAAATAATATCTAAAAAAGTTTTTGATATTTTTGAACTGACTATTAACTTCGTACAAGAATGCTGAGTAATTGCTGATAATTGTGAAGGCTCTATGACATGAGTCCCAAGAGACTTAATGGGTTGAGCACAAGGATTGTCGTCTCGGATTTCGGCTTCATCTCGGAAGCGTGAAAGAGAAGAGATCTCGTGAGATTCTCGGAAAAATCTCGGGAGATTGGATCTCGGATTTCATTTATGCAGGGTATACTTTACCCAATGATTGCCATCTCGCATCTATATTTTATCTCACAGAGATTGAAGATCAAAGATCTCAAAAAAATCTCAAAGGATTAGATCTTGGAAATACCAATCAATGTGCATGTTTAGATGTAGAATGTCATATAATCTCTTTAAAAAGGACAAGATAACTCATATTAAATATTAAAATAAACTGAGAGAATTAGAAATGTAATACAGAGATGGTGAAGTATTGTTAGCATGAGACATACAAAGGATCTTATGTCAGACCAAAATTTTATCTTGAACAATATAGATAGGAGATTGATAACATTTTGGGTCAATTGTACATATATAGTTATTAAAATATTAAGTTATGAAATTTTATCAAACAATAATGTTTAGATGAATATTTGGAAGGATTCCATATTAAAATTGGCAATATAAGAATGAAACTTAACAAAATCATCTAACAAGTTGGGGATAATAATAGGCAAAAAAGATCAAGGTATCACAGGTACTACATAGATATTCTCGTTTCGGTAATCTCGTTTCTCGGATGCACGGAAGAAAAGAGATTCTCGGGAGATCTCGAGAGATTCTCGGGAGATCGCATTCCATGGTTGAGCATCCTTTGTCAATTGGCAATTGTACTTGCTGTGCGTGAGTATTAACTACTGACTTTTTCAAGTGCACTTCATAAGGGTTTTTCTGGATCTTATCTCCTTGATAGTGCTTCATTATATTGCTTTTTCATGCAATTTTTATATCTTCAACCTTCAAACAAAGGAAAAAAAACAAAGAACCTGCATGGGCTACAATTTGACAAAACAAGAGGCTTACAATTTCATTTGTAAACCACACAAAAGACAGCATAAATGTCTACAAGGAATCATGGATAAGTACCTCTGATACTGAAGTAAATATTCTGCATTCTTGTATAGTTTGGTGTGTACCCAAACAGCGTAAGATATACCTATGTGCATCACTAAGGAGGCGACAAGTAATCACCACCATCTTCTTTGCAGTAGTAGTTGAACTGGAGTTCCAGTCAGCTATCTGTAGAAAAATAAAATAAAAATGTAAATAATTCATCAAATATAACTAGTGTGCATGATACCAACATGCTGATCTTATACAATCAGATTAACAGATAACACAATCCACATTGATCAGTTTCTTTTTCTCTTTTTTTTAATGTGACAAAAGTCACATGTTCATTAATCCAAAACGAAGAATGCAAAAGGGTTAAAGGAAAAAAATGAAATCCAAAGTCAAGCAGCCATATATTTACATCAACTAAATTTCAAGTCCAAGGTTCTCCAAATCAAATACATGATAACCTTTAGCTTATAGGATTTGGGCCGATAGCATGTCCTAATCCTATAGGTAGTGAGTGAGGTGTATAAGGCGGGCAAGGTGCCTGGGCAATCGCCTAGGCGACTGAGCCAGCTGAGGCAAAATCGGCCCAAGGCAAGAAGGGAAACCACCACCTCGCCTTGCCTTTAATAACATAGTAGCCTCCACTCTACCAAGATGGTAATGGTCAGAGTTCACCAAAAGGAAGACAAAACACCAAAACTAAATACAAAATTGCCTCCAAGTCGCAAATTCACTCTGAAAACTGAATCTTACTAGCACTGATAAGGTGGGCAAAAGTTTTTTAGAGCAAGAAATTTCCTAACAATATTAGGCTGTTTCAATGGAAGGTAGCCAGAGGAAGACTGCACAAAGATGATTGTTTGAATTGAACAGTAGATAGAGATACCCAGTACGTATGGTTATATGGCTGCTATATGGAAGACATGAATCACTTATTTCTGCACTGTTGGCACCCAATTTTTATCCTCTGGAATATACGCCATCTGAATGTGCTCATGTCCAGGACAATCAAACATTTAATAATGATTGCCCCTCTCCAATCAACAAATGGTTCGAGAATCCATGGTAGACGCAACCCAAAGGGAATCATCCTGATCATCAGGTTGACTCAGATAAAAAAACAATCTATGGGCTTAAAATTGAAATAGAGAGATGCCAAAATCAAGTTTGGTATCTAGAATTAACATTTGAAATTGAAACTTACACATAATTAAAGATGGGAGGTCTGCGTGCCATCTTTGCAGGTCAGATAATTTGTGAAGACCAGAGAAGTTCAAGATTGCAGAAAACCAATCTGATGGAGTTGAAAAAAAAAAATTGCAACTCAACCGATCTGAAAATCTCAAAGTCCCAAGATGCTGCGAAAACAGAAGTTCAAAGATTATGGAGAATCCGATAAATTTGTGGAGTAAAGAAAGAGAGAAAGAAGAAGATGATGTGAAGTTCTTAAGCTCAACACAGGGTCAATCAGCATTTCATGAATCAGACTTGTCAAGTCAATGCTAGCAGATCTCTTGTTCGGGAGACGTCGGGCGGGATTGGAAGTCTAACATGGTCAAGGCTGAGCTGGATGGCCCTGGGCAGAATCCGAATCTCAGTCCAATTGGGACTCTTCGGATGGAAGGAGTAAGCATAGCAAGGTCAGTCAAAGGAAGCTCCGGAGATTTTGGGGGTAATCCAACTCCCGCACAGACATGGATTGCCTTTCCGTAGCCTTTCCGAAACTAGAGAGAGGTTGGGCCAATAAGAAGGAGGTGGCCGAGCCGCACGTAAAAGGGGGAGGAGAGGGAAAAAGGGAAGAAAGAGGACCAGGAAAGTCTTTACCTGCCATTGTTCCATTGGCTGGAGTTCGGGGTCATCGTCGCTAGCTCCCCCTATTACCTTTGTCGCCACAACCTTCGTCGGGTGCACCTCCTCTTCTCATCGTCGAGGTGTCCTTCCTCAGCAGGAAGCACTGTGGTCCATTCCGATGGTCATCGCCATTGTCGATTGCCCCTTCCGAAGGTCCTACCTGTTGCCTCGATAGTCACTGTGGAGGAGCATTGTCGAAAGCTTGCCCGTCGCCCGCCTCAGCTCCTGCCAGAGGGGCCTGTGGGGTTGTCTTCTATGGCCGAGCCCTTCGGTTGCTTTTGCCACCGCTGTTGAAGCCATCCGCCACCTCTATGAACACCCTCAGCATCATCAAAGTCTCCTGGTGAGGCCATTGAGCACACCCATCTCCCCTCGCTCATTGCCATCGCTGACAACAAGGAGGGTGGGGCTAACCACCTCCTCAGCCGTTGTTGTCGAGGGAAGGCGTAGTTGGAAGCCTTCAAGTCCACGGTCGCCGACGGGGAGCTCCCTTCAAGAGTCGTCAAGCAACACGGGGACCATCGAGCCTGATCACCTCGCATGACACCACGAGGCACGATGCTGCGGTTACTTAACTTGAAGATTAAGTTGGTGGGGCCCACCCAGTGGGAGGAGTTAAAGGAAAAGATAAAAAGGATTTCGCAGGAGGCAGACAGCGGCGAGGGGGTAAGCCCATTGTAGCATCAAGCCGTCGAGAGGCCTATTGGGCCATGCACAGGTTGACAGTCAACAGAAAACAAAAAAATTAAATCTTTTAAAATACACAATCCATTGAAATTTTAAATAAAAATTGTTAACTTAATATAAACAAACCGAGGTGAGCATCGAGCCGACTTTAAGCCCACCCCATGGTATCGACATAACCTAAAAGAATTATAAAACAATGGGTAACCAAGAGACCAGCTATAAACACCCTTAATTAAAAGAAATAAAATAAATAAATAAAAATAAATAAAAATTCACTGAATTAAATTCATAAATCGAGACGAACATTGGGTGAGCTTCAAGCCTGCCCCATAGTCTTGACCTAACTTAAAAGAACTTTGAAATGTGGGAAACTAATGAGCTGACTTTAAGCACACCTCTTGACCATTTAAGGTAGACATACAAAGATCTATTAAAAGACCTCAATGTCTTACCATGCCCCGACAAAGAGCCATTTACCTATTATGCCATGGAAAGGTTGTGCAAGTTTAACATGTTGATATGCCGAACTATGAGCTAACAAGGTTCATCAACGATGAGATGAATTCTCACGTGCTTATCAAAAGTCAGGTGTGCTCGATCTTAAATCAGTTGGGAGCATACCTACATGCCTATTGAAGGCCGGGTATTGTCTATCTTAAATTGGTTAAGGTAAATTCTATGTCCATCAAGGACTCAAATGAGCCTGATTTTAGGTCACTCAAGTTGTAAAATAATGTCTCAGATTAAGCAAGCAATAAGATGCGATGTTCAATGCATGCTTGGTGTTGAAAGGAGCATTAGCAGCCCCTCTATGAGATTGATGGAACGCAAGGGCTAAGAAAGAAATCTAAAATTTTAATAAGCTCATAAACTGCAATGACTGAAGAAAAAAAATCCAAGCCGTGAAGACATGAATAACAAAGAAAAAATTTCTCCAATGAGAACATGAAATAACCAAATCTGGAAGTGTGACTCAAAAATCTCAAAGCCTCGGATATTCCATTCAAACCTATAAGTCTTAATTAGCAAGAGACCAATCAGACTTAACCAAAGTTCAAGAAGCTAATGCTCAATCTGATAAAAATAATAATAATAATTGGAAGGGCTCAATTCTAATCCCAGATCATAAAGCAATGACCTCCATTCTTGATGAGGTGACATAATCATAAACTTTGATAAAAAAAGACAAACAAATATCAAACAAACAAATCTGCAGGCAATGAATCTATCTCCAAGAACATTAAATCACAAAGCCATCAAAACTGAAATTTAAAATGTCCACATCTGAAATAAAGAAGATCAAATCCGAAATTTAACCCTAAAAGATCTTAAACCAAGACATTCCACATTTGAGCTTAAATTCCAAAGTTCTTCAAATAAAAAAAGAGACAAATCAAAAACCACAATCTTTGAACAGATACAAACCAAACCCAAATTAAATCATTCAAATCAAAAGACAACAAGTAGGGAAGAGGGACCAAATCAGATGGTCTGACAAGTTTTAAGCAAATCTTAAATGACATCAAGTCTTAATCGAATCTTAATCAAATAAAGTCAAATTCAAATAGCATGCATCTTAACCAGAATTTAAAATTGATCGTCAAGATGATAAAATCTTAATAACAAATTGACAATCAATCTAAGTAAATCTAAAATCTGTAATCTACAAACAAAACCTGCACCCAGCAAAACAAAGCTAAAATCAAATCAAATCAAGAGAAACACATACAACAAAATCTCAATCAAAACACAAGGCAGGACAATTAACAAAAAAACAAATCAAAATTTATAAATAAACCTCAATCAATTCAAATTAAATCTGAAAATAGTCTTGAACTATAAATTGGATCATCCTCAAAAGAAATGAAACAAACTTGAAAACAAATCTCAATCCAACCAACATCAAATCCAATCCAAATGTCAAGCAAAACCTTAATCAAAATTCAAACAGATCATCAACTCATCAAATCTCAAAAAAAAAATCTCAAAGAATAAAGTATTAAACCATCATAAAACAAACCAAAACAAATCTCCCAAATCAAACTCAAAACAAATTTCCCAAAAAAATCCAAATTCAATTTCCCAAACCAAACCAAATTCAGATTAGTTTTAACAAAACAGATTCCACTCAAATCAAATCGCATAAAACAAATTCAAATTAAATAAATTCAACCCAATTCAATTTAAATCAAACTGAACTTGAAGCAATAAGAAATCTATAAAACAAATCAATTCCAACAAACTTAAATCAATTCAAATCAAACTAAACTTAAAACACATTAAGTGTTTGCATTCCATCAAGTTCATGAGGTTGTCATTCCCATGTGTGTGTTTATTTTTGTAGATGCATGTTTTCTATTTTATGAATTGCTATGGCGGATAATCAAAGGTGTTAGAATGGTTGTTCAATGTAATTAACATCAGTACTTTGCAAGTTTGATGGGGAGAAGTCAAAATAAATTTTCAATGAACCTAACAACCTCAGTATATTTTCATACATATCGTTGACTTAGCTAATATTCTTATGAAATATCGCCTATTTTCCTATTATTCAATGATATGGTCAAAATCAAATAAAAAATGAATTTCCAAACACCAAAATTTCAAAGAAGTTTTTGATGTGCCTTTAGGTGGAACCGTGGAAGGCTGGAAGCTAAAGATGTGTAGATGACGTCCTCCCTTCCATTCTGGGGGGGGGGAGTATCTTTAGTAACAACTAGTGGCAAAAATAATTGTATCAGGAGGTATATTTTTGTACACCACACAATAATGGCAAATGAATTGTTGGTTATCTTCTCCGATATCAACGATAATTCCTGTATACAGCTCGAAAGGGACAATGAAGTTGTAAAAGCATTGCATGAGCAGACAAAAAAAGGCTCAGCCCTAGCAGAATATCAACTCGTATGATCACACCTTGAAAATGAAAAAGAAAAATTGTACTTACAGCGTCGAGGGGGGACATATTCTCCAAGCTGCAGATAGACCGCACACCAAGTGTCAACAGTAGAGGGAATGCCCCTACAAGTTGGAAAGACTCTGCACAGCCAGCATCAAGATAAACAAGTGCGTTTGCAAGAGCATCTGATATCTGTGGGAAATGAATAGACGCAGCAGAGTGAGTTCCTTTGTCAAATTTTAGCTGAAGACTTGCAACTTGAACAAAGAAATCTAAAACGTTAAGCGAATGATACCAACTGAAAACATGAAAAGGGCATTTTTGACTGATAATCTAGTTCCCGTCATTAACCTGAACAAAAGCTTCAGGTGTACATCTTCATCACGAAAAAAAAAAAAACAACGCATAAGTACTCAGGAACGTAAAGAAAGAAAACAATTTCTCAGTAAATGGAACTAGAAGGTTTGAACCAATTCGCACGAATGAACCAACAAGAGGCCCGAGAAACACACTGCTTTCTACATTGAGCAGTACATTGAAACGGAGTCCGCCATGCGAAAGATGGCGATGACTTGGAGTTCTTACCTGGCGGATGGAGTCCAAGCAAGACCCGATCACGTCCACAGAACCCATCTCTCCTGAGTCTCGGAGAACCGCCGATCGCGGGGGAAAAGGGAGCAGATCGGAGAACTATAGAACGAACGAGCAGCTGAGATGAGGCGCAAGTAGGGGGCGGCGCGAGTACCGGCCGGCCGGGACAGTGTAACGGCGATGGAGACGATGGCTGTCGATCGCAGGGCGATGTAGTTGGAGACGGCAAGTCTCTCTCAGCCCATCGGTGGGTCACGCATCGCACAGCGCGGTAGCGCCCAGGAAGACTTCCACTTTCTTGGATACGCGTGGCCAGGAGATACGGGTGCAAACGAATACCCCTCTCAGTGACTTGAAACTCCGATAAAATCAAACTCGACTTAAATTTTTTATGTTAAATAAATAAATTTAAAAATAAAAAAAATATTAATGAGCTGGACTTGAACAGATGCCTTTTATCGAGTGGTTCCCTAAAATAATAAATTTATTTATTTAATTAAATTTTGAGTTTTACAAATAAGTTTTATATCGATTTTGAATTCAAAATGTGGACCAAACTTGAGTGGAGATGTCATTCGAGCTTGAAAGATGCGAAAATTGGTTTCTCAGAAAGAAAGGGTGTTTCTGCAAACTTAGGTTGCATTCTCTCTCTGATTCAGTGATATATTTGTGAATTTTAGTTTTTTTTTGTTTTATTTTTGAATTAATCTTGAAACACATCTGCTGTATAGTAATAAGCATCTTAAAAATAAGTGGTATATTTTAACTTTTTGTTTTTGTAGTCCTTTTATTAGATTTTAAATAAATATATAATATATACTTAATTAATAATTATATATAAACACGTTAATCAAATAAATATTTTTATATTAAACTAAAACATCAACCTATTTATATTTTCGGAATAAATCAAAACAATACCGCCCAACATATACCGCCAGTATCAGGTTAAATTTTTTTTCTTTATGGGAGCATTTACATTGTAACTCAGGGTTAACAATTATATTGAAAATTTGAAATTATTATTCCTAAAATATTTTTAAAAAATAATCATTTTTTAAAATTTGTTGAATACTTCAAATGATATTCATATAAGGGATGCCTTTCATTCTTTCTAATTTCATCAAATCATTTATAATTGAATCCACATCGTTTTTTTTCACTATTTATTCATAATAGATCGCCAAATATTTTTTATAAAACAATCATCTTTCGCTTTTCTTTAAAAATGTAGTTTAAATCATATTTACAGTAAAAAAATTTCTGCCGTAAAATTGCATGGATTCAGTAACTCAGTAAGAGTATTGGAGGTCGATCCCAAAAAAACTATACATGAGTATAGATAAAAGGCCATAAAATGATATTGTTGAAAACGATACAAAATACTAATACCAAACTGGTATTTTGTCGGAATGGTGTTTCATGGTCATGCTTTCATAGAAAGTTTCCACTTGGATAAAAAGAGGGTGAGACTTGTCCTTCTTTCTAACCAAATATAATGATTTTAATAATTGAATTCTTTAACCATTTTAAAATTTAATATGGTTAGACATAAAAAATTTAATATACTATTTCATCACAAAAAACATATAAAAATTTATATTATAACTAGACACCCCCATCATCATCCGTGAGAAATCCATTGGTTTATCCTCAAATTTCAAGGGATAAACAGATCCCCTGAAACCCCATTTGGTATGGAGATAAAAATGATAAGAATAGAGATAAGTCACTCATTGTGATTATCTTTACCCTTGTTGTGTTTGGTTTGAGTTAAGGCATGTTTAGAGGACAACTTTTTCATATGTTTGATTATTGATTTTGAAATTAATATTGATATATATATAAATATAAATTTGTTGACTGTTAATATAAAATATAATTTATATTATAAATAATATATAATGATAATATAAAATATTCTATGTACTAGACGAGATGACTATCTCTTGAAAAAAATTAAAGATGAAAATATTCTTGAGATGATTTATCTTTCACTTTACTCTCATTTATTTGGATAAATCGTATTGAGTTAATTCAGATTAAATCATATTTTATTTAAATTTATTCGTAATTATCACTGTGCCAAACATAGCCTAAAACTTTTGGTACCAAACTCAACCTGGCTTCAACAAGAAATCAGCCTATTTCCTCGAAGCTCCTTCAAACACATTCTGCCCAAAGAGGTCTCTTACAAAAGCATCTCATGCGCGAATGTCCCTACCTTGCTGTAAGTAATATTAATTTCAAATCCAAAAATAAAAGGAATGTTTTTTTTTCGACAAAGTGCCCATGAAATGTGGAAATTAGACACTCAAATGTAGAAATTAGACAGCAAATAAGGTTTTGGCTGCAACATAATTTTATGATAAAACTATACATTGAAACAAAGATGTCAAGTACATTCATCATATTTAATAGAGAAAATTAAGGATGGTGTTATTTTTCATTAACAATCCTATAGACAAGAATTATATCTGTGCAAACAATTTTGCGCCATCATCTTAAAAATGATAATGGGAGTGTTCACTTGCATGACATTTTTTTATATGATAAAATCATGTATTAAAATAAAACCTAATGGGGTGTTTGGTTGCATGATAATTGAGGTTTTTATTTTAATTTTTAAAAATTGTAAGAAAACTTGTTAAAAGAGGTGTTTGACAACTATGACAATTTTATGTTTTGAAAGTGATTTTCTTCTTAAACAAAAAAAGAGGGTCTCACCTCTTTCTTTTTTCTTGTGGTCCCCCACTTTATTTGGTCATGTGCGGTGGTTACTCTTTTTTGTAATCACATCCCTCCAAACATGATAATTTTATGTCATGAGTTGGTTCACTTTTTATTTTAATACAAATTTTTATCATGAAAGTGTACAAAAAATTATCATGCAACCAAACACCCCATAAGGTACTTCAAGACATAAATTTATCATGTTTGGTAACATTTGATAACAACAAGGGTGAAGATCGTATATAATGTTAAAAGGTGAATGACCACCAAAAAGAGATTTAATAGAAAAAAAAAGAATTCATCGCTCTTTTGTCCAACAGAGAATTCTCGATAAAAATTTATTTTTTACTATTATAAAACACCCTTTTTAGCATATTTTTGTCACCACAAAATAAATTGCCAGGAAACCAAACACCCCATTAGTTAATGGTCAGACAGAGCGGGGTAAAATTAGGGGTGACAATGGGCCGGGCCGGCCCATGGGTTCGCGGGCCGGGCCAACATGCTGGTCATTTGACGGGCCAAACATTTTGGTCCGCGGGTTTTAGTCGGGCCAACATACGGGCCGACGCGGGCTAAAACGGGCCAAATAACTTTCAATTTTTTATGTCAAAAACATCAATTTTTACTTATTAAAAATATATTTTAATTAAATTATTATTAATTTTATAATATTATCTTAAATAATTAAATTTATCATATTTAATAAATATTTATTTATAAAATATATAGTTGGGCCGGGCCGGGCCGAGTCAGGCCAAGTCAATAATTTTTGCGAGCCGAGTCGGGCCGGGCCAACAATGTAGTGCGGGCCGGGTTGGGCCGGGCCAATATATTTTAGACCGGACCCTAAGCGGGCCGACCTCGGGCCGGGCCGGGCCCGGCCCATTGACACCCCTAGGTAAAATAAGAAGAAAAAATAGAGCCGGGTTGTTGGTGCCCTGTTATTTTCATGGGGAGAAAAAATGCTGCCGTGTTGCTTTCCCCAAAAAAGAATATTGTGTGAAAAGAAGTTCTAACGAGTGTGAGAGTTTCTCTGCAATATCTGCTGCAATGTTCAATGCAACGATTGTCTTGTCAAGACACTTTTTCTAACCATTTTTTTACACAGTCAAAGCTCACTTTACCAAACAACCAAACACCCTATGGAGCATCCAAACATGAGGAAGACCCGGAAAGAGTCGGTGGCGGGCACAAATTCAAGCGGTCCATCTGTTGTACTAATCATTTACAGGCGCAGGAATTCATGATTTTAGGAACGCGGTTCAGGCAGGAAGGGCGTAGCTCTGCTCATTCCAGCGGGCAGCATCAACCACAAGACATGGGTCCGACTTCTCGAAGTCAGCGACCTGCGCAAGTTTTAGGAAACGGAGAACATCAAGATAAGATGCTGCGACCATGTCGGCCGAGCTTAGCTCGGTTGACACTCCTCCCGCCGGGTTTGAAGGAGGGCGGGGATTCGAGAGTCGCAGGGGGCTCGATCTCTCGTCGCCTGCGTGCGCGACGAGTTGCCGGCCAACATGGCTATGTGACCAAAAAAAAAAAAAACTGCGACCGCAAAAGAGAGAGAGAGAGAGAGAGAGAGAACTCAAACTCACCTTCTGTCCGCAATGGGGGCAGTAGTGGTACTTATGCCAGAGGCAATCCATGGATGGGCAGAGGAAGCAAACACCGAGCATGAACGGCATCATGCAGCCAACAACGGCGGCCAAACTTGGTTTTGACCTGAAAATGTTGAAGGAAGATTTTACAGCCGGTTAGGGGTGGGCATAAAACGGTTCAAACCGAGAAACCAAACCGAACCAGCCCATTCGGTTCGGTTTGGTTCGGTTTGGACCCCCTTTCGGTTTGGTTCGGTTTGGAAAATCTCCAAACCGATTTAAACCAAACCAAATCGTTTAAACCGATTTATTTTAAAAAATATAAAAAACTATTATGGTATTAATAAAAATGATATTTTTATAAATTGTATAATAAAATAATATTTATTTTCATTATTTTTAACATAAAAATCAGTATATATATGTAAAAAATAATTAATTTAAATATTTTTATTTATTTTCGGTTTAAACCGAACCAAACCGAACCAAACCGATTTGATTCGGTTTGGTTCGGTTCGGTTTGAGAGGGTGATTCGGTTTGGTTTGGTTTGGAAAAAAAACGGTCCAAACCGGACCAAACCGAACCGTGCCCACCCCTACAGCCGGTATGGTAACAGTATTATACACCTCCATCACTATTAATTACGAAATTGATATAAATATATCATCTCATGTTTAGCGGTTAAAATCAATGTTTAAAATTTGTATTACAATCAAGACGTGAATTGTAATTCGTGAGTGCGCACTTGTATTAATTTTGCTATGGGTACCCAATATCAATACCAAAATTGACACAATATCATTTTTAATACTCCAGCCAAAAAGGGTATCAAGGAACGTCAGCTCTGGCAAGCATGAAACTAGTATTACTATCATTTCACCAGGTATGAAATCTAGGAATGAGAACCTGAAGTCCCCTAGAAAAGGCTATAAAGTATAGCGGATGGCTGATGATATAACACCATCACCAGTCCAACTTTTTAACGGAACTACCATAATCAGTTAATAAATAACCGGTAGAACTCGACTCCATCATAGTTGTTGCTTCTAGTTCTAGAGAAACTTTATCCAAAGAATATAAAGAACATGTTAAATAATGTATATTTCTATTTCTTTCCCTCTAAATATAGATAAAAAATAAAAATTTAAATAGGTGGCCGTTTTCAAATAGGTAAAACATTTGCGACTTAAAACCAACACCTACTAGAAAAAAATAATCAGGTAAGGATCAGAATACAAGTGCAGTACGTTGCAGGGATAAGTTCACAATTCTGAGTAATCCCAACAAGAGCCAGATAAATCAGGTTATTTTATCCACGAATGTATCATAGTCATAAGTTAGTGATTCCAATAATACTAGCACAAGATAAGTCAGATAAATCCCACGTTATCTTGTACACAGAATCAAGATCAATCATAGATAAGGTTACCATTTGTCAATTTTCTATCAAGAAGATGATTAAGACTACCTTCTGGAGTTTGAATAATCGGGACTCAACCCTGTAACAGTCTAGCGTATCAGACTATCATCATCTCATTGTGTCCCTTGCACAAGTGGCTCATGCTGCGGTTACCTTATGATGTAATAGAAGGATTTCTGGGTAAACGTTCTATAGCTTTTTGGGTAAAGCAACACAAGAATTTAATAGCTTTGTTTCTAAAATATGGATTCCTAGGTCCTAGTTCAGACAAGGTTAACAAGCATCAAGAAGTCAAGGGTGCTCCAAAAGGACCAAAGATCAGCTCATAATATAGCTCCCAAAAGTTTCTACTTGTTCGAAAGTATTTATGTTGCTGAGGGACTTGTTTCTGGGAGCCAATTCTGTGATCCCTTTGGACCACCCAAACAAAATCCCAATATGGACAATCGTATGTCATGTACTGTTCAGATATATGAAAACAGTAATTTTGGATTTCCAGAGCAAACTCACATCCCATCCACTATAACTTGGCCTCCACTACAGACAGCACCATCGAAGTCACCAATTACAATGAACATGACATGACAGTTATTTTAAGAAGATTCAGAAATAAGTTATACCTGAGGTATCAAAACTAAGCAAGTGCATTTTTTTTCGGTTTGTGTCCCGTTAACATGTATTGTCATCCAAGTTTTGCACACAGCCTGATTTTTCTCTAGTTAGAATTAGCCAATCTCAACTCTTTTGCCTATTCCTGTCATTTTGAACATTTATTAAGACCTTACTTGCAGGGACACTCTCCATGGTTCGTTAGAAAGTTGATCCAGATCAGAATCAGCTATGGCAAACCTCGATTCCACCTTGTTGGGCCAAGTCGTGGCCAATTGCAGCAAATTAGCCTGGAACTGGATCGGCAAGAAGCAGCCAGGATTGACCAATTCCAGGCTAGGATCAGCTGATCTGATTGAACCAGCTGTCAGGCTGAGATCAGCATGAACTAGCTGTCTAGCTGAAATCCAGATAAGTTCAATCCAGAATAGAATCAGTTATGGCAAACCTCGATTTTGCCTTGATGGGCCAACTCATGGCCAATTGCAATAAATCAGCCTGGAACTGGATCGGCAAGAAGCAGTCAGGATTGGCCGATTCCAGGCCAGGATCAGCTGATCTGATTGAACCAGCTCTGTCAAGCTGATATCAGCATGGACCAAGGATTGTCGTTTCGGATCTCGGCTTCGTCTCGGAAGCGTGAAAGATAAGAGATCTCGCGAGATTCTCGGAAAAATCTCGGGAGATCGGATTTCGGATTTCATTTATGTAAGGTATACTTTACCCAATGATTGACATCTCACATCTATATTTTATCTCACAGAGATTAAAAATAAAAGATCTCGAAAAAATCTCAAGGGATTAGATCTTGAAAATACCAATCAATGTACATGTTTAAATATAGAATGTCATATAATCTCTTTAAAAAGGACAAAGGAACTCATATTAAATATTAAAATAAACTGTGAGAGAATTAAAAGCGTAATACAGAGATGATGAACTATTGTTAGCATGAACCAAAGTTTCATCTTGAACAATATGGATAGGAGATTGATAACATTTTGGGTCAATTGTACATATATAGTCATTAAAATATTAAGCTATGAATTTTTATCGAACAATAATGTTTAGATGAATATTTGGATAGATTCCATAATAAAATTGGCAATATAAGAAAAAAACTTAACAAGATCATCTAACAAATTGGGGATAATAATAGGCGGAGAAGATCAAGGTATCATATGTACTACATAGATATTCTCGTTTCGGCGATCTCGTTTCTCGGACGCACGAAAGAAAAGAGATTCTCGGGAGATCGCATTCCATGGCATGGACTAGCTGAAATACAAGCTTGGAATTGTCCAAAATTGGCCAACTATGACCTGCCCGACTTGTTCTGACTTGGTCCGAGTCACAGCCTAGTGAGACCACGTCAGGGTCAAGTGAGATCTGGAATTGAATCAGCCCTGACCAATCCAAGGTCCGATCCCAGCCTAGCCTTCCTTGCTTCCTACTTTTGTTTCTCATGTTGGTAACCATAATTATACTTTCTTCCATTCATATTCAATCTCAAAAAATAAAGAAAAACATTCAACTAAAATTATGCCAAATATGCACTAATGCACCATTAGTAATCCAAGTATAAAATAATATAATACAATGGGAGGCATATACCCTGATACTGAAGAGTTGGCAGGGTCTGCCTCCATCAAAAAGAAATCCTTAGGCAACCTTCGACAAGACAGAGATTAAATATACAAGGCAGTGAAAACAAAATAGCCATCTCCTACCAAATCAAACTCCTACTCTTGGTTAGCTTTTCTTTTAACATAGTTAGTCACAATTCACTTATTAATAGTAACAGAATAATTAGCATGTTTTAAGGGGGGAAAGAACAAAAAGCTTTAATGTACTGAAGAGAAAGAGCTGGCCAAATGAAAGACCAAAATACAAGGAGCTGCAAGCAAGCTTAGAAACTGACCACAATGAGCCCAATGTGTTCAACCTCAGTAACAAGGAGAAATTACAGTGGTCCTGAACACCAATAGCTAGCAGTCACTAGAGAAGAATGGGAAAAATCGAGCTCCTGAAGGTATTAGCCACCTAAGGTGAGGACTCCTGGAAGCAAAGTTCATTTACCATATCAGATTGACTGGTACCAGCCGATCCAATTGGATGCCAGCCCGGCTTGTCTGATACCAACAGACTATGGCCAATGGCTAATCCAGCCCACTACAGCCATCCGGATCAGCGGATCCAGGGGTCAGTCAAGACAAAGCCATTAGCGAACAACTAGGTGGGTTAGATGTTGACATCTCATTTCGAGGCCCACAAGCACAATTCTTGAATAAAATTATATTTCATAAAGTTTCTTATTTTCTCGTTTTCTACATCTTTACAAGAAATTAAGTCGATCCCATGGTTCGCAGGATCAGCTGATCCCGGATTTGGATTGGCAGGTACTGACCCAATTGGGAGCTCAATCCAGGGTCAACTTTCACTGGGATCGGGCTAGATACAAACAGAGCAGACAACTCCAGAGTCCAGACGCATCTGAAGCCTATCCCAGTAGGAACGACACCTCCTGGAAGTGGTGAGTGGGGACGAACAACAGTGATTCCTGCCACCTGCCTACCGTGGATCAGATAGGAACTATATTTCAGTGATTTTTATTGTTTCGTTTTTCACTTTTTGGAGGACCGATCCAAGCAGATCTTGGATCAGATTTCTTCTGGTCAATCGGCTGATCTAGAGGCCGATCCCTATCCGGAAATCCTTGTCAATTCAAACCCAATATTGAGTGGCCTGTACGCAGCCAATTATAAACCACTTAATTCTTTAAAAACTAAACAAAAGCAGGAAAAACAAACAGTACAAAGTCGGATCATGTAAACATCGACCAACACTATCAAACCCAACGTTTTCCTTCCAGATTCACATCGGAGCTAGGAAGCTGACCTGACGACCGTGAGGCCGGAGGACCCGCAGAAGACGCAGTTGAAGGGGGCGGGAGTGTCCCTGTACATGGTCTGCTGCAGAGGAATTCCCTTGGGGTCGCCGTACACCGCGTTGGGCGGCACCATGCCCGCCTGGTGCGGGTTCTGCCCCACATAGTAGAACTGCTGGGGCGGCGCAGCTTGCTGGTACGTCGCCGGCGCGGGCGGCGCCCCCTGCTGGTAGGCAGCATACGGGACGCCAACGGCGGGCTCTTCTCCCATCCCCTTCGACATCAGCGAGGATGCTGCCTTTGCACGATGCTGCTCCCTCTCACCCCAACCTCGATGCCCGTATCGACGGATATTTATATGGAAATTTTACGACGGAGGCAGGCAGCCGCAGGAGGAGACCGGCGACGCCGACGCCGACGACGGCGAAAGAACATTTCGTATGACTTCGACGAGAAGCATCCAGAAACTCCAGATGGGCCCCTGTATCTAGAAAGAACATGTCGTATGCCCCATTTGATTGATATGTTATTTTTTCCCAGATAAAAATAGAAATATTTTATTCCAAATAAAAAAATCAAAATATTAACAGATCATGTAATGTTACTGTTTTTAGAAAAAAAAAAAAAAGAGGATTAATTATTTATTTGTTATAACTATTATTATTTTTACTCCCTATTCCTCCCACGATTCTCTCCTTCGGTTACGTCTCCCCCCCTGCCGTTTTCTCCCCTCGACGCCCTACTCTCCTTCTTCCTCTTCTTCTTCTCATCCGTCGCCGCAATCTCTCTTTCCTTCCCCCCCCCAGTCGATCTGTGCGGCCTGCACCCGCCGGAGCCACCCCGCGCAGCCACCGTCCCGGCCACGCCCGCTGCCGTCCCCCACCGCCCGGTCGCCTGCATGCGCGCCGTCCCCGCCGCCTCCCCACGCGGACCCGCCCCCGTGGACCGCCGCGCCGTCCGCGGCCGCCCGCCGCCATCTTTCCCGCGCGACGCCACCGCCCGGGACGCCGCTGCCATCCTGCACCCTCCGCCGCCGCCACCATCGCCTCGGCCCCCCCCACCTTCCCCCCCTCCCCGGCGTCGCCGCGCGCGTCCGCGCGAGCCTGCAACCGCCGTCACCCGCCGCCCTCGGCCACCCACCTGCACATCGCCGGCCAGCCACCCGCCCACCGTCTCTCTCTCTCTTCCTCTCCCCCCCCGTTGGCATCGTGGCCCCGCATGCGCCACCCAGCGCGACAGCGGCCACTGTCCGCCGCCAGCCGCTGCTTTGACCCCCCCCCTCCGCGGCTTCTGCTGCCTTCGGCGCCCCCGCGCCACCTCCGCCGCCCAGTCGCGGCCCTGTCCCGCGCCCTGCCGCCGTCCGCCCGCTGCCTCCCGCCGTTGAGCGCCTCCTGCCGCCCCGCCAGCCACGTCGAAGCCCCCCCCCTCGGCTGTCCTGTGGCCGCGCCAGCCATGCACCGCCGGTGCCTGGCAGCCACCGTGCACCTCGGTGTGCCGCCCCCTTCACAACCCAGCCGGTATCTCTCTCTCTCATACTATCACCCTATTTTCTATTTCTCCCATTTTATTCTATTATCTCCTTTCCAGCAGATTATCAATGATATCCGTTCGATTCGATTTTGCATCGCCGTCGTGACCGCGGCAACACGCTCGTCATCCGGATCGATTCCGTTGGAATTCCGTGCGCGTTCGTCGTCGCCGCGTTAAGGTGGCGTCTCGCTATTCTTAGCCTCAATATTTTGATTAAACCGTAAGAATCATGTTTAGATCACCAGGATTAGAAGATTGTAGTTAATGGGTCGTTTTGGATTTATTAGCATGTTTAGTTAGAGTTAGATTAATTTGTTCAGACCGTGCATATTTAGATTAAATTAGTTATTCATGTATGTTGGTCATCATGATAGGTTATGTATGTTTAAATCTAGCTAGTTTAGTATGTCTGCATCGCGATTAACCTTAATCATGTATATCTCGATTTGATAAAAAGCCAATGTAAGATTTAGGCATATGTTGTTAGAATTTAGTTTATTTTCTTTTATGTGATAGGTAGTTCGTTTAAGTATGTAATTGTCATGGTTAGGTTGTAAATTGCATGATTCCATGTATATGCATTAGTTTGTGTTAGATTGTGATATGGTATGCAAATATGGGGTGCATAGAACCACGAGTGTGCATCTATGTATTTCATGTTTGTTTTGTCAATTAAATGTTCATGTTTACCTGCCGAGTTAATTATACGCTTGCGTATGGTGTGGAATGTGGTTAGTGCGGTAGTCGCACGTGATGGAAATGTACTTCACCGGTACCATAATTCGGTCGTGGGCGTGCCAGATGAATTAGAAATGTCCGAGCATCCGTCGATCCCGGATACCGCGGTTTTATCTTAAGTACTCCCCTGCCTATGGGGTACTATGAGATTTAGCTTACTATATGTTACTTCCTACTATATGGTAAACTGTGCTAGTTTTGTGATGTGACCGCATTTATCGGATGGAGCATGAAATTTACTCGTACAGTGTCTAGTTGTGTGGATTGGCATAGATGGTAGTGTTATAGATGTGTCATTGGTTTTATGTCGTGTCTATGTGTTCGGGGCATACCTAGAACGAGTTTAAGGTGTAGGTTATGTTAGTTTTCATGCATATAAGTCCGGTTATCATATTGGGGTAGTAGAATGATCATGTAATCATTTAATGGAAGATATATAATTAGTTTACACCATATGTATTAAATCTGATTTTTAGGCTTATTATTCTATTATACCATTAGAAATCATTATTATAGTGGGGTAGTTCGGGTGTAAGACCTACTGAGTCTGTTGTGACTCACCCCTTCCGTTGTTAATATTTTCAGGATTGCAGGTTTAGCGCAGCAGAAGCGTAGTGGTGTTTTGGAGTCCAAGGAGCTAGTGGAGTACTTGTTCGACTGTTGGTATTATTTAGATTGTAATTTCATAGTGTTAATTAGATAGAATTATTGGAATTGTTTATTTGGATTGTGATTTTGGTCTTAATTGGTTCCGGACCGATATTCTTCCCCGTTACGTCACCGGATTATCTTCCATTGTGCATATTAAAATCCGGTCGTGACGCCTTGGTATCGCAGCATTAACTCACCGAATGTCTATATTGACATGCCCGGGTTTATGATATCGGTTTGGATTAGATGGAATTGATATTCGGAAGAACATGATTTTGGGCAGAAAGAATAATTTAGATTTTCTATTGGATTGAGAATCGTATATGACATAGAAATTTGATGATAGATTATTGGAGGTCTATATTAGATATTTGATAGTGTCATTTTATGATGATTCAACTTTGATTTAGTGGATTTTGGAGTTTAGATTTATGATCATGGGATAAGACTATCACTTTAGATTTGTTGGATTTTAATATTAGATAGTGATTGGGTGATTAGAGATTGGATTGAATAATTGAAAATGCAATGACCCATTTCCAGTATTGAGTGAATATTGTGGTTTTGTTTCAAGAAGAATTATTTTCACAAATCTTAACACACCATATAGATATACACCTTGGATTATCAAATGTTTGATAGGTGATGGTTGATCGTTGTCATGTTGGTTTATGGTTTGAGGAGGAAAATTTCGATTTAGTACTTTTAGTAATTTAGATAGATTGGTGAATCTTTTGAAGGATTTAGTTGAGTGACATATGTGAAATAATTAGAATGATTCATTTTGAGATTAAATCGATTTAATTATGAGATGATTGGAAGGATACTTTTGGGTGGTATAAGGATATGATGACACGTGTTAATTAGATTTTGGTATCGGTCCTATCCTAGACATGAATTGAAATGATGAATGAATTATTATTTGAGTATATGGTTTTAAATGAAAAGGAATGGGATATAAGAATGAGATTATGAATATGAAATTTTAGAGTAAGAATTAAGATAATTTTTGCATGGTTTGTATAAGGAATATTTTTCTTTTGTGCTATCGAGGATAGAATACAATCAAGTGCAAGTTTTGAGGAGAGATATTTTGTTGATATATTATGAGTTTGAGAATTAGAGATAGTGTGAATTGTATTATAGTAAGTGCTAGTAAGGTGCTATCTACTATTTGATTGTATTAATATACTCTCTCCGATCATAATCTTTGATCTTCATTACCCGATTTTGAACTCATTTATCTCTCCATATCTTGTCTGATCTATTTAGCCAAATGTTGATTGTGGATGATTTTAATTATATGTTATGTCTAAGCATAGGTTGATCATATGTGGAGTATGGACCTTAGTTCATTAGATGTGATCTTTTAGATTGGAATGAGATAAGATGTGAATCTTTCTAGTTATGTGGAAATGATTAGAATATGAAATTAGAAATTTATTTTAAGGAAGAATGAGAACATATCTTGCAAGAGAGGTAGAGATTCATATATATTTGGAAAGTATGAGAGAGAATAAGAGATTTAAGAACTCATTGAGAATGAGAATCATTTGCTATTTATATGTGATTACAATTAGATATTATTCATATGATGGAGTTTAGAGATAAATTTCTTGGATGATAATTTGATAGCTAGTACTTTAGACAAAGAGATAATGTGATTGATGTGATTGATTTAAGTTTGAATGAAATGATAATAAGAGAATAATTATTGTTTAAGTGATATTAATAATGTTGGGGAGTAGTTAACTCATTAAGATTATTTTGTTGGAAGTTAGAGATTTGATTATCTTGTGGACATATATCATATAGATGGTATGAGTTGATTATATTTGAGATCACATGTATGTGAATGATATAGAGGTTAAGAATAATTACATTGATTTGATAAGTGGATTACAATAAGCTTGAGATATATTTCATCTTAAGGCATCATTATTTTGTGAAGCTTTGCTATGAGATTGAATGGAAACATGGCATTAATATTAATTATTTTGAATTGAATGAAACTGTTGTACCTTTGTATGAGAAAAGTGAGAAGATATTAGATTTAGAGAATGAATTATCAATTTGAATTTAGAATATATTTTGGAAGATATAGATATTATCATAAGGTTGTAATCTTTTAATATTGAAGATGAGATGTTTAGAAGATTAGATATTAATCTTAGAGGTTAGACAATTATTTAGACATGCCTATTATTAGTTTATATTTTTGGCAATCTGATTTAGATTATGATCATATCATCCAGATTATCCTCCATTATCTATTGATCTAGAACTCTAGTCTTATTCTTTCTATCCGATCTGAATTTGTCTTATCCGTTTGAGTACTCAATCTCTCTTCAAATTGTGATTTATAAATCTAGCTAGGAGTAGACTTTGCATATTTGATGGATTGAATTACGAATTGTTATTAGTTAGAGTCGAAGAATTGATAGACCGAAATTTATTAGACATGGTCTTTAGATAGAGAAATAGTTAAGGAATTTTCTATCTTTATTTGTGGATAAGATCAATACCTATAATCCTATGATGATATACATTTAGATTTTTTGTGGATCAAGTCATTCGGAGTGATGATATGTAGATAAGATATTGATCAATTAAATTTGATATTTAGATTATGATTAGATCATCAATTAGATGATTATGTTGAGTCATTAATGACACTTAGTCTGATATAATGTTAAATTTCAGATTTAGAATATTTGAAGTTTAAATAGATGAGGATAAAGTTTATGAATTCATGACATGATCATTAAGTTCGTATCATGTAGGGATTATTGGATGATTGAATATTTTTGTGAAGGATATTTGATCCATATCATAAAGGTCTTCAAAACTTTTAGATCTCGTATATTGATAATTTAGATTAAGGATCATCATAATTAAGGTCTTAAGGTTATGTGATTGGATGATATATACGATATATAGATAATTAGATTACCTATTAGATTGAGAATCTTAGATAGTATTGAAAATTGATATTAGATAGATTAAAATGATATAGATGGATGGATAGCTTAGATGGAGGAGAATAGTTAGATAGACTGAAGGATGCAATTGTTCGGTGAGTTTGGTTGAATTTTCGAGGACGAAAAATTTTGTTAGGAGGGTAAATTGTAATGTTACTGTTTTTAGAAAAAAAAAAAAGAGGATTAATTATTTATTTGTTATAACTATTATTATTTTTACTCCCTATTCCTCCCACGATTCTCTCCTTCGGTTACGTCTCCCCCCCCTGCCGTTTTCTCCCCTCGACGCCCTACTCTCCTTCTTCCTCTTCTTCTTCTCATCCGTCGCCGCAATCTCTCTTTCCTTCCCCCCCCCCGGTCGATCCGTGCGGCCCGCACCCGCCGAGCCACCCCGCGCGCCACCGTCCCGCCACGCCCGCCGCCGTCCCCCACCGCCCGGCCGCCGCATGCGCGCCGTCCCCGCCGCCTCCCCACGCGGACCCGCCCCCGTGGACCGCCGCGCGTCCGCGGCCGCCCGCCGCCATCTTTCCCGCGCGACGCCACCGCCCGGACGCCGCCGCCATCCCCGCACCCTCCGCCGTCGCCGCCCGGTTGCAGCGCCCACCGCCGCCCTTCCGCCGCCGCCTTCTCGGCCGTCGGCCGCGAGCCCGCTGGCCGCCGAGCCCCTCCGCCGCTCGCCGCCGCCTCGGCCGCCCGCCCGGCGCAGCCGCCGCCGTGACCTCGCGCACCCGCGAGGTCGCCGCCGTCGCCGCCCACCGGGGCCGCACGAGCGACCGCCGCCGCCACCATCGCCTCGGCCCCCCCACCTTCCCCCCCCTCCCGGCGTCGCCGCGCGCGTCCGCGCGAGCTCGCAACCGCCGTCACCCGCCGCCCTCGGCCACCCACTCGCACATCGCCGGCCGCCCACCCGCCCACCGTCTCTCTCTCTCTCCCTCTCCCCCCCGTTGGCATCGTGGCCCCGCATGCGCCACCCGACGCGGCCAGCGGCCACCGTCCGCCGCCGGCCCGGCGCGACCCCCCCCCTCCGCGCGCTCGCGCCGCGGCGCCCGCACCACCTCCGCCGCCCGGCCGCGGCCCCGTCCCGGCGCCCTCGCCGCCGTCCGCCCGTCGCCTCCCGCCGTTGAGCACCTCCCTCGCCGCCCCGCCAGCCCACGTCGAAGCCCCCTCGACCGTCCCGTGGCCGCGCCGGCCCATGCACCGCCGGTGCCGGCGCCCACCGTGCACCTCGGTGTGCCGCCCCTTCACAACCCAGCCGCAGTATCTCTCTCTCTCTCATACTATCACCCTATTTTCTATTTCTCCCATTTTATTCTATTATCTCCTTTCCAGCAGATTATCAATGATATCCGTTCGATTCGATTTTGCATCGCCGTCGTGACCGCGGCAACACGCTCGTCATCCGGATCGATTCCGTTGGAATTCCGTGCGCCGTTCGTCGTCGCCGGTAAGGTAGGCGTCTCGCTATTCTTAGCACTCTAATATTTTGATTAAACCGTAAGAATCATGTTTAGATCACCAGGGATTAGAAGATTGTAGTTAATGGGCCGTTTTGGATTTATTAGCATGTTTAGTTAGAGTTAGATTAATTTGTCTAGACCGTGCATATTTAGATTAAATTAGTTATTCATGTATGTTGGTCATCATGATAGGTTATGTATGTTTAAATCTAGCTAGTTTAGTATGTCTGCATCGCGATTAACCTTAATCATGTATATCTCGATTTGATAAAAAGCCAATGTAAGATTTAGGCATATGTTGTTAGAATTTAGTTTATTTTCTTTTATGTGATAGGTAGTTCTGTTTAAGTATGTAATTGTCATGGTTAGGTTGTAAATTGCATGATTCCATGTATATGCATTAGTTTGTGTTAGATTGTGATATGGTATGCAAATATGGGGTGCATAGAACCATGAGTGTGCATCTATGTATTTCATGTTTGTTTTGTCAATTAAATGTTCATGTTTACCATGCCCGAGTTAATTATATGCTTGCATGGTGTGGAATGTGGTTAGTGCGGTGAGTGCATTGTGATGGAAATGTACTTCACCCGGACTATAATTCGGTCCTGTGGGCGCAGATGAATTAGAACAACCGGAGCATCCGTCGATCCCGGATACCGCGGTTTTATCTTAAGTACTCGCCTATGGGGTACTATGAGATTTAGCTTACTATATGTTACTTCCTACTATATGGTAAATCTGGTGCTAGTTTTGCGATGTGACCGCATTTATCGGATGGAGCATGAAATTTACTCGGACAGTGTGTCTAGTTGTGTGGATTGGCATAGATGGTAGTGTTATAGATGTGTCATTGGTTTTATGTCGAGTCTATGTGTTCGGGCATACCTAGAACGGTTTAAGGTGTAGGTTATGTTAGTTTTCATGCATATAGAGTCTGGTTATCATATGGGGTAGTAGAATGATCATGTAATCATTTAATGGAAGATATATAATTAGTTTACACCATATGTATTAAATCTGATTTTTAGGCTTATTATTCTATTATACCATTAGAAATCATTATTATAGTGGGGTAGTTCGGGTGTAAGACCTCATCGAGTGCATTTGTGACTCACCCCTTCCGTTGTTAATATTTTCGGGATTGCGGGTTTAGCGCAGCAGAAGCGTAGTGGTGTTTTGGAGTCCAAGGAGCTAGTGGAGTACTTGTTCAGTGTTGGTATTATTTAGATTGTAATTTCATAGTGTTAATTAGATAGCATTATTGGAATTGTTTATTTGGATTGTGATTTTGGTCTTAATTGGTTCCAGACCGATATTCTTCCCCGTTACGTCGCCGGATTATCTTCCGCTGTGCATATTAAAAATCCGGGTCGTGACAGATCAAATATGTAATCGACTAATTTTCACTTAAACAGAGAACATTGAAGAGCTGGGGTCCGTCGAGCTCGTTCATACAACTCATTTAACTTAAACAACTGCATAAATATGTGCATTCGACTGATTTAAAAAATGACATTTAAAAACCGTTTGATAAGTTTAATTTGGGAATAATCATGACATATAATTGTCCTCAGATTTAAATTTAAGAATTAGGCCAAGCGTGATGATTTGTTTTGCTTGTTGGGTTTTGCCAGCCATTTATGGGCGTTAGTTAGACCTCATTTTATTATAAAAATACCTGCGAAAATTGACCTACCCCGGCAGTCTTAGGGTAAAGTTGAAAATTGACTCAATCTATATTTAGTAGGTGGATTTTAATTTTTCAGTCTATTGTCTGATGCTTAGTTTCTAACTTATTTTTCAATTATTTTCTCTTGACCAAGCTTTCCATCATCTCCCCTCTAGGCCCGGTCTTACTTTAATTCCATTTAATCACTAATTTGTTCTTTTATTTTCTCACCTATGTACCAAAATTCAAAACCTTATAGGGTGTTTGGTTGCATGATAATTTTTTGTACACTTTCATGATAAAAAATTGTATTAAAATAAAAAGTGAACCAACTCATGACATAAAATTATCATGTTTGGAGGGATGTGATTACAAAAAAGAGTAACTACCACACATGACCAAACAAAGTGGGGGACCACAAGAAAAAAGAAAGAGGTGATACCCTCTTTCTTTGTTTAAGAAGAAAATCACTTTTAAAACATAAAATTGTCATGGTTACCAAACACCTCTTTTAACAAGTTTTCTTACAATTTTTAAAAATTAAAACAAAAACCTTCATTATCATGCAACCAAACACCCCATTAGACCTCATTTTTTTTCTCCACAAATCCTAGGTGCCCGTTGGGTTTGTGTTTCATTTATGAATGAGTTATCTTTAAATATTAAAGAATTTATCCTCACATTAAACCAATGCAGAATTTTAAGGAAAGAAGATAGACACTTTTTAGACAAGATTGGATGGTTTCAAAATGGCAGTAAAAGAAGGAGTGTTACTTACTATTAACTTTACTAATTTTGACACTCGTATCTGTAGACACGCAAATTTTGCCTATTTGAGGAGCATAAGATCCATGTTTTCTTAGAAGGTATTCGAGTTTTCCGATAAACAAACCGGATCACCAAGAAAACGGCCCAAAAATGAACTCTGGGGGCGTAGGTGACCCGCTTACCGGGTCGCCCAGGCGACCCGTCTGACGGGTCATCTGCCAAATCGTCCGTTCTGACGGTGGTAGGTGAAACGTCGAATCTGGTCAGGTACGGCAAGCGACCCGACCAGCGGGTCGCCTGCCAAAACAGTGTACGGACTGCGCGAAATGACCCGTGAACGGCGCACGCTCGTCCGGACGGTCGGAGTCGACTGGGCGTAGGCGACCCGTCTGACGGGTCGCCTGCCACTGTAGCAGACCCCGGACGGCGGCCGCCAGCTTTCGGCGCACGCGCATTTAATGGCATTTATAGTTCCGCAGGCGACCCGCCAGACGGGTCGCCTGAGCGACCCGGTCGGCGCCGGTCGCCCGCGGATTTCGAAAAGTGATTTTTATGCTGAAATGCCTGGGACCCTCTTGCCTATAAAAAGGGATCCCCTAACCACTTTCAAAGGGTTGGAAGAGTGTTAGAAGAGAGAGAACGTCCCAAGCTCCCAAGAGAGAGCCTTAGAGAGTTCCAAACCTCTTCCATCCCCCCCAATTCTCATTGCCTAAGAGATTGAGAGCTTCCCACTTCCATCCACCTCCGTAAATCGACGTTCTTCATCCCGTTTCTTCATCGGCATCCATTTCGAAGCTTCTCAAGCTCCTACATCAAAGGGGGAATCATCATCCACGTCCTAGGAGCTTCCGGGAGTCGTCATCAAGCTTCTAAAGCCATTCGAAAGCCTTGCGGCGGCATCCCGGAGGAGTAAACCGAATTACAGTGCGGGGAGGCGACCCGTTTGCCAGGTCGCCCAGGCGACCCCCCTGCCGGGTCGCCCGGGACTCCAGATTGCCGTTTTTGGAGCCGAAACCTGTTTTTCTTCCACAACCTTCTAGCATTACTTTGTTTCTATGTTTTTCATCATAGATCAACATATTTGCATGCATATTTAACTTAGTAATATCATATATCATCATCCAAAAACACATAAAAAGGGGGGTTGGGAGTTATTCCCAATCCGGTTAGTTCATCTCCTTTTGTGGTTTTAGTTCACTTCTTTTGCAAGATGCTCCACTATCTTAGTTTTAATCTACTTTCACTTGTTTTCGTGGCTTACTTGTTTTTGTAGGAACAACTAAAGTGCTTCAAGCTCTTTCTTCTCGGCCGGCCGAAAAGGAAGAAGATGGAACCCATAATCTCCCCAACACGATCTCCCCGCTTAGGTACGTTTGGTCATTTTCTTTAAGACTTACATCGTTTCTTGTTTTTTTTTTTACTCTTGGAGCCCGCGGCTCCTGGCGACCACAACCCTACACCACCGACGAAACCGAAAGGAGGAGCGGCGCTCACCGTTCCAACCCGGGAAAGAAGAGGAAAGAAGAGAGAAGAAGGGACCGGGTCCGGATCGGGGGTTCCACAGTATCGATTGTATAAAATAAAAATCAATCTAAACTTAGAAAAGGAATGCCTTACAAAGTGAGGAACTTCTTGAATTGATTCATACTAACATTATGATTCTTTTCCTCTTTGTATAGGAGGTGAACAATATTTCATCATATTTATAGATGACTTCTCATGGCATAACTATATTTTCCTGATAAATGGAAAGTCCATGTCTTTGAAATTATTTAAAGCTTTCAAAGATCTCGTAGATAATCAATTGAATAGGAAAATGAAGGTAGTGACATATGATAGGGGTGGATAATATTGTGGCAAGCAAGGTCAATTATGTTATGTTTTTGGACTTATTGTTAAATTCTTGGAAGAGAATGAAATTGAATCTTAGTATATAATGCTACGTACTTATCGGCAAAATGGTATGGTTGAAAGGCAAAATTCGTAAATATGGTGAGAAGTATAATTAACATTTCATCTTTACCATTGAATTTGTGGAATGAGGTTTTGAAAACTTATGTATATCCTTACCAGGGTTTCTAGTAAGACAATGACTAAAACTCTTTTTGACTTGTGGATAGATAGAAAACTCTGTTTGAGGCATATGCATGTTTGAGATTGTCAAACAGAAATCAGAATGTATAATTCACAAGAAAAGAAATTTAGCCCCAAGAATGATTAGTTGTTTCTGCATTGGGTATACACAATGGTTTAAAGGGTATATATATATATTATTGTCTATTCCATACTGTGAGAATTATAGAAATAGGCACAACTAAGTTCATTGAGAATGGAGAGGTTAGTGGGAGCTCAACATCATGTCTTCTAGAATATAGAAAATTACAAGTCCAGTGACGATCATGTCATTCCCATTGAAGAGGAACATTTCTAAAATGAATCAATTGAGAATCATACTCATAATGATAATATAGAACAACAACTTAGAGTCAAGAGGTCTCAAAGAGTTAGGAGACAAACTATTTTATATTACTACATTTATACTTGCAAGAGTATGATTTTGACATCTGTAATGATAATGATTCATTTTCATTTAAGAATGTCATTGGAAATAGAAGACCTGAATTGTGAATTGATGTCATAAAAGAAAAGATTGAATCTATCCATAAAAATGAAGTATGTGATCGTGTTGCATTGCCCAAATTATGTAAACCAATTGGTTGCAAATAGATATTTAAAGCCAAACGTTACCCATAAGGCAATGTAGAAAGGTATAAGGTCCAGCTAGTTGCTAAATGATTTACTCAAAAGGAAGACATTGATTACAGGGAGATAATTTTCACAATCTCTAGAAAAGGACTCATCAGGATCATCATGGTGTTGGTGGCAACATTTGACCTAGAATTACATCATATAGATGCAATAATGACTTTCTTGAATGGGAATTTGGAATAAGAGACTTACATGATGCAACCAAAAGTGTTTGAAATGAAAGGAGAGAAAAATCTAATATGCAAATTAAAGAAATCCATATATAGCTTGAAATAGGCTTCCCAACAATCATAATTAAAGTTTAACAAAATTATTATGTTCTCTAAATTTATAGAAAAAATTGTTGATCAATGTATATATCCGAAGGTCAATGAGAGAAAGGTCATAATTTTGATTTTATATGTAAATAATATAGTGCTTGCTATTAATGATTTGGAGTTATTATACGAGACTAAATATTTCCTTTTCTAATCAATTTGATATGAATGACATGAGTAATACATCATGTGTCATTGGCATTGAGGTTCATTGTAATGGATCTAAAGGGTTGCTTGGTTTGTCTCAAAGAACTTACATTTATAAGGGCTTAAGAAGGTTTGGGATGTCTAGTTGCTTATCATGTGAAGTGTGTATCTCATTTGATGCATTCTAGGAAACAAAAGGTCACGATACAAATAAACTTATTTAAGTAGATAATATGTATGCTCAACCATGGGGAAATGTTATCATGAAGCGAGATTAGAATATTCTTGCTATGATATTGTGGGTGTATTATAAGAAAATTTGGTTATGATTCAAGTCATCTAATGATCGAAGATATGATGTGACATAATTTGTGAGGACTAACTCTAGACGGATATGATCAAAAGTCAATGGGTTTGTCTAGTGACTAACAAGGTGTTTGATTGCACCATAAATTTGTATACACTTTCATGATAAAAAATTGTATATAAAATGACATAAAATTGTCTTGTTTGAGGAGATGGGATAACTAAAAGAGTGAAAATCATGTATGACCAAAAGAGATAGGGGACCATAAGATAAAAAAAGTGTGTTCATCTTTTTCTCTTTTTTGGTCTAAGAAGTACATTTATAATGGTTGCCAAACATCAAGTTTTGTTAAAAAACATAAAATTGTAACAAAAGAACTCAACTTATCATGAAACTAAACACCCTAAAAGTAACTTGTTTTTGGTTGGAGAGTTGTGTGTGCGCGTGTGTGTGTGAGAGAGAGAGAGATAATAAAAAAATAAAAAGTCAAATCCTCGAGTAACCACATCCTTTGCTTGCCCCCAATTGGCACTTAGAACTCTCGTAATATCTAATAAAAGGACTCATGATACTTTAACTTAACGTGCTAGTGTGAATGGGATGAACCATGTCAAAATGAAATGACAAGCAAATTGAAGTCATATATTCTACGAATCTCTTTTTTTTGGTTACTAAACTATGTTTTATATGTAACTAACGTGCTCACTTATGAATCCATATATTCGGTTACTAACTCGTTATATTATTAACCCATCTGAACTCACTAATCAATTACTAATTAACCCATGTAGATATGATATTAACTATTTACATATGGCACTAATCTCTTACAAGTATGGAACACCTTACATATAATAGTAACCCTATATACATATAACATTAAATATTTACTTATAATACTAACAATATTGTACATATAATATTAACCTTTTAGGTGTAATATTAACTTACTCTATATAATACCATTCATTACATATAACACTAACTCATATATCACTAATTAATCTATCGCATAGAATACTAATTCAACACATATAATGCTAACCCATTACATTAATACTAACTAGCTGCATATAATACTGACTCCTTAAATATAATAGTAATTTCTTTCATATAATACTAACTCATTGCGTATAATATTAACCCTTACATGTAATACTAACCCCTTATGTATAATATCAACTCGTTACATATAATAATGGGCACATTGACACGGAGGGGGTGGACATTGGGAATGGGGATGGGGTGGCACATAGACATCGATAAGGGGTGGAGTTAGAGGGGATCAAAGAAACGTGAGAGGTGATGGTGGGGGCATGTGGTTGTGAGGGGGTTGGACATTGACAGGGGGTGGCACATTGGCATGGACTATCAAGTATCAAAGGTTCATCGAAAAGATAGACACATTTGAGAAAGTTGGGGAGCTAATTATTTTGGGTTCATTGTTGAGACAATGAAGAAGATATTGGAACATAAGCTTTGTTTTGGTCGAATAGCACAGCGGTTGCGTATAGGAGAAGTCCACCTGCGTGCAATGAGGGACGAGCACGTGGATTCGAACATGCGAGGTGTAACCTTCGAAGAGCGATCATGTCCACTTTGCTGGGTGGCAGGTAAGGGTGAGCGTTAAAAGGTTCAAACCAAAAAATCAAATCGTACCGGCCCGTTTGATTCGGTTCGGTTCGATTTGAATCATGTTCAATTTGGTGCGATTTGAAAGTCTTCTAAATCGGCTTAAATCAAATCAAACCGTTTAAATCGATTTAATCAAAAATTATAAAAAATTTATTATAATATTATTAAAAAAATTATACTTTTATAATAAAATAATATTTACTTTGATTATTTTTAACTTAAAAACCATTATATATATGTAAAAAATAATTAATTAATATTTTATATATATTTACGGTTTAAACCAAATCGAACCGAACCAAACCGAATTGAAATCGGTTTGATTTGATTTGGTTTGAAAAAAAATGGTCCATACCGGACTAAATAGAACCGTGCTCACCCCTGGACGTCGTGGAACATGAGTTAGTTGACAATGTAAGGATTTTGTGTAAAGTTAGAAATTTAATAAACATTTTTAATAATTATTTTAGTGATAATTACATCTTATACTTAATTTTATAATGATAACTCTTAAATCTAATAACTATAAAAATACTTTTATTTTTAAAAAATGATTACAAATATTTAAATGCATAAAAAATTTTAAATAAATAATTTATGGATGAAAAAACAATGAATTACATTTAAAAAATAATTTCTAATTAATTAAATAATTCATTATATTTTTAATTTTTGAAAAAAATTACTTTATAAAATAATTTTTAATTTTAATTTTAGATAGCTCCAAATGCTTTTTTTTTATCGCGGTGACTCACGGGCCAACTAGCGCGCAACACTCGTGCGAGGCAATAGATCGAGCAACGCTCGATCCTCAAAAGAAACACCCCCCTGGAGGGGGTGGTCGGGTTCACAGCCTTTGAACTCTCGCTCTTGCTGCCCGTGAGCATCCCAGGCGATTCATTGGTTGCTTGTCGATTTGGGAAACTATCTCAATGCAAATTCTTTCACCGTAATTATTTATATTAAGATAATTTTAGATGAGGTGATCTTTTTTTTTGACTGACGAGACGGTGCAGCGGCGCCGAACCGCGCTGCACAGCGCGTTGCGAGGGATCGAGCAACTGCTCGACCCCCACGAGATCCACCCCGCCCGGTGGCCCGGACAGACCGAGCCGGGACTCGAACCTAGCCCCTGCTCCGGGGAGCAGGGGCACGCGCCAACCGAGCTCGGCCGGCAGATGAGGTGATCTCACTAAAATTGTTAGTGACCTCATTAACTTTAAATTCTAGATCCGTCGTGAGTACTAGGCACCTAACCTAGGTGGTCACAGCATCACTGCTGGCGATCGTGTCATTAATCCATCGCCAGATGGCGGGATGACATGGCCCATCCACGTAACGTGGCCCACCTAACCTGGTTGATTGGGGGGGGGGGGGGGACTTTTCGAAGAGTGTCTTCAAAGTGTTCGTCTTGACGTCTCATTTATGCTTTACATTTTTTTCGAAGACTGCCACCCTATTCCTCACAAAGGATACTGTTCTCTTGACCTCGTGGCTTGATCGAGTAGATTGATCTGATTGGTAGACTCTAATGATATTATAAAAATTTGTCATTATCACTTATACTCTTATGCATAGTTAAAATTACGTCATTATCATATATTTAAAATTTATAAAATTATGTTTTAATCTTAATTTTTTCTCACTTCAGAGTTATTTGTTATCGAGATAATCTGAGAATAAATTTGATTTATCTTCAAATTTTAAAAGATAGATTAAACTAAATTTATTCTCAAAATTCTACGACGTCAAACAAATTCTCAGATATCAGTTCTTTCAGATAAACATAACTGTATCTATTTATATATAAATATTTATAATATTAATATCTAATTATATATATTTATATACTTATTTTTTGAAATACATATATATATATTTATATACGTATATATCTAATGCTGCTGTCTTTGACCGTATATATCTAATTATTTTTTTGTCTTCTAACCTCTTTTGACATCGTTTGAGGATCGATCCTCGCTCGCGTGCATGCGCAGCACGCTCTTGGCCATTCGGCCACGGTGATAAAAAAAAAGATATCTTGGTAGATTTCTTGTCGCCTCACGCAACACACTATTAGGGGTGTTCATGGTTTGGTTTGGTTTGGTTTCTTAGCATTTTTTCTCAAACCAAACCAAACCAAACTATCTCCCAAACCAAACCAAACCAAACCAAATTAATTCGGTTTGGTTTGGTTTGGTTCGGTTCAAACCATAATTTATTGAGGTAGAGTAAATATGTCAATATATAATTTCATTTTATTTGTTTTAAATCATATTCTATTAAAATTTAATGTATTTGTTTATACATTTCATTAATTTGTCTTAAAAACTCTTGAAACAAATTTATTTTTATAAGAAAAGGCACATAAACATTGTATTATATATAATTTAAAATAAAATATTTAATCTAATTCGGGTTATTCGGTTTAGCGGTTTGGTTTGGTTTGAAGGGTTCTAGGAACCAAACCAAACCGATCGGTAGCTCAAACCAAACCAAACCGAACCAAACTCCTGGTTTGGTTTGGTTTTTCGGGTTGAACCAAATAGTGAACAGCCCTACACACGATACCGCGCGGGCAGAGTGTCCTCCACGTGAGGTCGACGACCTTCGGAGGTCTGAGGTCATTGACGCTGGGCCTGTGGGCGGGCCGTGGGCCCTCTTCCAACCAATAGGCGGGCAGGCGGACAGGTCAGCTACGGAGCCTTTTCCTCCGATGATTAATGGGGTGTTTGGTTGCATGATAATTTTTTGTACATTTTCATGATAAAAAATTATATTAAAATAAAAAGTGAACCAACTCATGACATAAAATTATCATGTTTGGCGGGATGTGATTACAAAAAAGAGTAACTACCACACATGACCAAACAAAGTGGGGGACCATAAGAAAAAAGAAAGAGGTGAGACACTCTTTTTTTGTTTAATAAGAAAATCACTTTTAAAACATAAAATTGTCATGGTTACCAAACACCTCTTTTAACAAGTTTTCTTACAATTTTTAAAAATTAAAACAAAAACCTTCGTTATCATACAAACAAACACCCCCATAATATTTCTTCTTTCTTTCTTTCTTTTTTTTTTCTAACCGCGGCTCTGTCCGATGCCAAGGCAGACTTGTATTCTCTTTTAGACTCTCACGTGAACGCACGTGACGACGTACTTTGCCGGATGGGCTGCCGTTGACTTCAGGCCACACAGAAGAGCCTGGTGTTTCTCCGGGGCCATAGAATTCGACCTGAATATTATTAGCCAATTTTTGCATCAGAGAAAAAAGAATCTTGTGCTACAAATCTGAGCAGATATCGTCCTTTAATTTCTCAGTACCATCGTGGCCACAGCGCCGAGGTATTCTCCGCCGGATCGTCATGTGATGGGGGTGTTTGGTTGTTTTGTAACGACCGATTAAATTAGTTGACTGGCCCAACAATCGTTGCTAATTAAGAGCCTTCCCAGGAGGTCACCCATCCTTGGCTTACTCCCAACAGAGCACGCTTAACTTCGGAGTTCTTTCAACTCAACCTCCGAAAAATGGTTAACCGGTGTTGTTGGTAGTCCACTGATTTAATCTTTTAACATATTCACAAATCGGGGCATTACAATCTACCCCCCTTAAAGACTTGACGCCCTCGTCAAGATCACACACATCACATACCCAGGCGAGTCACACTGGACCTTCCGACTGGGTCATGCTCTGATACCATATGTAACGACCGATTAAATTAGCTGACTGACCCAACAATCGTTGCTAATTAAGAGCCTTCCCAGGAGGTCACCCATCCTTGGCTTACTCCCAACAGAGCACGCTTAACTTCGGAGTTCTTTCAACTCAACCTCCGAAAAATGGTTAACCGGTGTTGTTGGTAGTCCACTGATTTAATCTTTTAACATATTCACAAATCGGGGCATTACATGTTTGATAATCTAATGGGGTGTTTGGTTGCATGATAATTTTTTGTACACTTTCATGATAAAAATTTATATTAAAATAAAAAATGAACCAACTCATGACATAAAATTATCATGTTTGGAGGGATGTGATTACAAAAAAGAGTAACTACCACACATGACCAACTCATGACACCATCTTTTTTTGTTTAAGAAGAAAATCGTTTTCAAAACATAAAATTGTCAAGGTTGTCAAACACCTCTTTTAACAAGTTTTCTTACAATTTTTAAAAATTAAAATAAAAACTTCCATTATCCAAACACCCCATAAGTTTTTGTTATAATTTTATGTTTTCTAAATAACTTTTTTTAAAAAAATGTTGACAATAATAATAATTTTATATGTTTAAAATGATTTCTGTTTTAGAAGGAAAAGAGACTTTCATCTCTCTTTTTATATCTTGTGGTCTCCCACTTTGTTTGTTCGTATATATAGTAGTTATTCTTGTTTGTTATCAGATTCTTTCAAATATGATAATTGTTAGTTCATATTTTATTTTAATATAACTTTTTATCGTAAAAATATATAAAAATTACTATACAACCAAACACCCGGAAAGGTGAGGAGTGTTTGACATTTGATCTGATTTGATCTGCGATCTGATTGATTTGATTTTTAAGGCTCTTCGAGACAAACCAACTTGGTAAATCAAACAACTTAAAATCAATTAAGTGATTATTTTAATTTATATTTATTAACAATATTTATATATATTTTCTAACGAAAATAAATTTGTTTTAAGAATTTTCATGATAAAATTAATAAAATGTATAAATATATATACACTAAATTGAATAGAATATTTTGTTTAACACAAATTAAATAGACTAAATCTAATTTTATCTGACTTGATTTGATTTAGTTCAAGAAAGAATCATCAAAAATCAAACAAAACCAAATAATAAACAATTTCTTATAAACACTAGCAAACGACATCAAGTCGTGAAGAACCGAGGGTTTGAAACCTAGGTCTCCCCCCGCCTCGAGAGCGATGGGGGGCACAAATGTTTCCACGGTGCTATGGCACTAGGAACCAAACAATAAACGGTTGAACACTCCCTATCTAAGGCGTCATTTGATTTATTTTAACAAACTCATAAATTTTAGTACTTTTTTCCCTAAAAATTATTAAAATTAATATAGTATTATTAGTTTTGGTTTTTAATATTAACACATACCACAATTAAGATTGATAGGGAATTACACAACCCTTCGCGGATACTCGGCAGAAACCTCGCCATTCGTCAGTGGTAACCCTTCACCGTTCCTTGGTGGCCCCTCACTAGTCCTCGGCAGTTTCTTCACCAACCCCATCGTTCTCGGTGGCCCTTCATCCGTCCTCGACAACTCTCTTTGGCAGTCTACCCCTTGCCCCTTTCCATCGTCGACAGTCTCCTCCCCTCGTGGGTTCTTGACACCCCTCTCCGACGTATCATACCCCTCGGTACCTTCATCTTTGCCCCCTCCTTTCCCCTCGCTCCCTCTCCTTGTCCCCCCTTTCATCATTGGTGGTCTCCCCCCTCGCCAGTCCTTGATGTCCCCTTTGGAGTACCACTCTTCTCGGCACCTTCAATGCTGCCCCTTCCTTTTCCCTTTCATCCTCGCCCCAAAGCCCTCATTCCACCCTCCCCCTTCCCTTCTAACTAGCCTCCTCACTTCCTCCGGCTCTTCCACCCCCCGACCATAGATGTCAAAGCAAGTGCCTAAGTGGTGCCTAGGTTGCATAGAGCGGGCCCTCCAAGGCTACACCTTGGACCGCTTACTCCTCTCGCCCATTCGCTACATCGCGCACATAGACACCATGCATTCGCATGCTGCGGCCCTCGCTGTCTCGCTGTTGCTGGTGCTACCTGCAACCGAAGAAGCCACTGTCGCATTCAGCTGCCGCCGCCGCACATCAACGCAACACTTTTCAACAGAGTCTTCTTGGGTGTTGTCTCTCGGTGTCCTCCTCGTTAGGTAAATACTTGGGTTTTTCATTTTTTATTTTTCCTACATTATCTTCTCATTTCTTCATTCAAGTTTAACCTTACAACATCTATTAGAATGTTTTTAATTTTCTTCTATATCTCCTATGCTTAAATATTGAAGATATTGTAAGTTTAAATGTCTTTGGTCTCTTGATAACTTTTGAACTTGTTGTTTTTGTTTCTCTAATCATTTTGTAGCATATATGCATTATGTAGTTTTTTCTTATACGTTTTTTATGCTTAAATGTCAAATATTACATGTTTGAACATTTCTGGTACGTCGACGTTATTCAATGATGTTGTTTTTGTTTCTTCAAACATTTTTTTAGCTTCTATGTATAACGGATATGTCATTTAAAATTTGATTTTTATGGTTTCTTATAAGCCTTTAAAATTGTTGTATGAAATTTTTTTTCTACCCATATTTAATATAGATATATGCATATATATAAATATACAAATATATATGTAATTATATATATACATAATTACATATATATACACATAATCCTACCACCTTGACTGCTTAGATCATGCCTAAGCGGCCGCTTAGTCACCTAAGCTTATTCTACACCCTTCAATGTCTTGAACACCTTGTGGCCTTGACAACTATGCCTCCAACTTTCCCAACCTTTCAGCGACGCACCCTCCTCCCCCTTGACCCTTGCCCTAGCTCCACACCCCATCTTGTGCCCTACCATAACCTCAACCCCTTCCAGCGAGACCCCACCCCCATTTCTCTAGGCCACCTCCCCCGTGCTCGCCCAGTCAAGCATTTTTTTGGTGAAGTCACCTACTTGTGGCCAGGAGGACCCAACTTCGGATGCCACATCTTGTTTGATGCTAGTCATTGTTTGAAAATCTTCATTGGAAGGTCATTCATTTGTGCAATTTTGAGGTTGTTTTGATACGGGAGATGTGATTCCTCTCCCAAAAAAATTAGGACTTGTAGTGTCACTCCTATTGTAGTGCGCTACCTAAATATTTACTTAGGTGTCTTGCTTCTTCTTTATGCACTACAATTATAGAGCTTGGCTTATCTACGTTCGGCTCTTTTACGTTTTATGTCATTCTTATTAGGTATATTACGATCAAATTCTGTCATGTTATCTTTCTATATATTTTTCATAGTCATGATCTTTCCTCCAAAAATGTTTGTCGGGGTGATATCAACATCTTCTAGTGTGATTATTAGGTCTCGAGATGACTGCCAAACTCCCAAAGAGGAGTCTCTATCTTAGTTGATCGACCATTAGTCGATGTGTGGCTATGTCTTAGTTTGTTGGACAAGATGATCTCCAACATAATTTTATTTGTCTTCTCCTTCATTGTGTGCCTATTCATCTTTAGTTGCCTTGTGTGTTTGCACTCCCATATTATGTTACGAATATGAATATGTTATCTGTTCCCCGAAAAAAGATAGAGGGAGACAATACCTTATCTAAATCCAAACATGACGTTAATTGGTTAAAATTGAAAAAGACCAGGCCATTCGATTAAATTCTAGTTTTAAAGCACCGTGACAATTACATGATATTTGGTTTCACCATATTTTTATACACTTCACAATAAAAATGCTATTAAAATAAAAACTAAAATAGCCAAAGACATAATTTTGGTGAGATGTGATAATAGAAAGATTGGAGATTATGTACAACTAGAAAATGCAGGAGGCCAAAAGAATAAATAAAACAAGGTTTCACTTTTTAATTTTATGCCTATGTGGTTGTTATCCACAATTTTTAAAATTAGTTTCATTACAAAAGTATATATTTGAAACAAAAACTTAATTTGTCATATAATTTTGTAATAAAAACTCAATTTATCACGTAACCAACCAACCTATCGAGTTAATAGTTGGCATATAATTCTTTAAGACTTGTTTATTATATTTTGATTCTCTCATTCCAAAATCACTTAATTAAAAATAAGATGTTTTTTAATGTTAAAACAAAAGTTTTATTTGGTTAACTTTGGAAACACATGAAAACTAAGACAAGCATGTTAAAAATGATTTTACAACTATATCCTGTTTTTTTCTTGGTTTCACCCCCACTCATCTAATTTAAAATAAGAACTTTGGTTTCAAAATATATTATCTTACATCATTTCATACAATTGAAAATACTTGAAACTAAAGCAAATACATTATTTTGTAGAATTTTACAATCAAACAGATGAGTAAGGGAAGGGGAAGGGGTGTAAGCGAGTTGAGTTAAGTCGAAGAATAGTTTCCAAACTCAACTTGTTTATTTTAGATGAGCTCGAGCTCGAGCTCAATATTTTACAAATATGCTCAACAGTTGTTCAACCTTGACTCGTCATTTAATCGAGTCAAGCTCAAGCATGAGTCCAAATTGTAACTCAACTCAAAGTTCTATCCATATTCAAGTTCAAACTCAATATGACCTCGTATGCAAAACTCAAAATCAATATAGCTCCTTTGTGTGACCCTAATTTTAACATTTTTATAAAACTTGATCTAAATTTAGACTTAGAATCAAAAGTTATTTTTGACTTAATTCATATATTTAAAATGACAACATATAACTATTAATACTTATAAACTTTTAAAATAAATATTTTAATGAGTTACTCGAGTTGAATAAAAGTCGGCTCAAGTTTAGCTCATTTAATGTATCGAGGTTTATTTTTTGTTCAAACTCATACATTTAACATAATAGACTACTGGTTGGAGTTTTATCCAGTCAAATTTTGAGTTAATGTATTTTTTACATATTTATTACTTTCAGCTATTTGTTTGCACATGATCATCATTTAAGTTTTTAACACATCCATACAATTGATGTATGGATCAGGGTAATAAGTTAAGCATCCTATGTCTAACTTTGGTAAGTTCATATGATGATCATAGATCTAATTTATATTACATCTGATCTTGATGCAGATAAACTGTTTAACTGGTATAACTTTATTATTTTCTATAATTATTTTCAGTTGCTAGTTCAAGCATCTACCTATAACTTATACATCAAATTTTTTTCTTTTATGTCATATCAATATATCCATTGACATTTCATATACAGATAGTATTTTTTAGTTTGTCAAATAATTTTAGTCATTAAATATTTCAATATTTGAATGTCTGAGTATTCTCTTTCTTATTGGGAATACCAAATTATGGTACCAATCCCATCCATGCAGCTGAAGGGGGAATACCCCGAATCATTATTTTATGATTATATTTTGATCTTGATTCTATCATCAGAATTATAAACAATTTTAATAAATGTTAAATTATAAAAACATTTTAAAATATTTATACAAAATAAGTTAGTAGACAACATATAATAATTGAATTTTGATATAATATCTTTCACTTTATGCATCGTATATTTATAGTTTACATATTATTTTTCTTGATACCTATTAAAAGTTATAAAAATTCTAATTTTGATATCTTATAAGATATATTAATAAGTTCTAAATTTATCGGCCTTTTATCGAAATGGAATCAAACTTTCAAATTTTATTTACACCTACCCATACAACAAATTTAACCTTACTTTAATGATTATTCCAATGAGCGGCAAAGGATATAAATCACAGACAAAATGTTAAACACTGGGAACATGAAAAATAGCACTTATTCACATACCACATTATACATATTTCAGATGCCTTTGTTAATGGCAACATGGAACCTTCTAGATGATCGTACGGCCCATATTAGATGGACAGAGACATCACATATTATCATGCGCATAACGGTATAAAAGAGTCGATAACTCGACAATTAATAGTTTGAAAATAGTTAATATCGGGTTTAACTTTGGATTTTACTAATGAGTTTAGATCAAGTTCAAACTGTAGTTTGAATTTGATTTTAGTCAAGTTTTTATTTGACTCGAATTTGTATCAAAGAAATAGATAATACCGATCGAGTTAAGCTCTGTTTATTTCAGCTTTATTGCTATATAATGCTTCAATCGGTCAAATATTATATTTTGTTGGGTAAAATGTCTTAATATAATATAATAAAGATCTCTTCAAACATATTCTTTATTTTAAAATTTGTATTATATATTTTTTAAGTTTTATAAATGAATAAAATAATTAAGATTTTATGTTCTACTGAAGTGATTTAAGAGAGAAATTGAGACTCTAGATATCTTATTAAGGCATGTTTTTTTTGATGCCTGGTCTCTTAATTGATTTAGATCTTTTGATAAAATGGCTGAATATTTTATTAAGACCTTGAGAAATTTATTTTCAAAGACAAAAAATTCAAAATTTGTATTTGATGCTAATGGGGTGTTTGGTTGCATGATAATTGAGGTTTTTATTTTAATTTTTAAAAATTGTAAGAAAACTTGTTAAAAGAGGTGTTTGACAACCAAGACAATTTTATGTTTTGAAAGTGATTTTTTTCTTAAACAAAAAAGAGGGTCTCACCTCTTTCTTTTTTCTTGTGGTCCCCCACTTTATTTGGTCATGTGCGGTGGTTACTCTTTTTTGTAATCACATCCCTCCAAACATGATAATTTTATGTCATGAGTTGGTTTACTTTTTATTTTAATACAATTTTTTATCATGAAAGTGTACAAAAAATTATCATGCAACCAAACACCCCATAAAGATTGAATACGAAATTAAAATTGTAGATATAAAATTAACTTAAAGCAAACGTTACTTTATTCAAATATATGGAGTATATCTAATTTCATCGGTGAGTAACCGAAGTAATCGTCAATTGGCCCTAGGTATCACTTGCCCCGGGTAGATGTCGTAAGTTTGAGCGGCCGCTCGAACTCCTCTTTAGATGTTGGGTTAGTTACTTGGGGGAAGGGCAGTATCCCGTGATCATCAAGTAGGAGCTCGATTATCCATCTGCATTGTGTGTGTTTCGGCCACTAGGTCAACTGAATAAAAAACAAAAAAATTGGAGTAATCTTAAAGAGAGTATAACGATAATAAATTTATTGTCGAGGTAATAAAGATAATCGGAAGTTACGTACGTTAATAATTGAAAATGTTTCGGGGAATCCGCTGCTCCAGACCTTAAACATTGACCAGAAAGTCGCTGCAGAAGCTCCTGTTTCCCGGCGATTTCCTTGCTCATATATCCTCTCCGTCGTCCCGAAGATCCCTCCAGAGGAAGACAGAGATGAGCTACCAACACGTTCATCCGGAGGCCTACCCTCCCCCAGGCAAGTCCTAAGCTGTCTCCTGTTCCTCTTGATGCCTTCCGTCGATGTTGATCCGTGATTTATCTTTGATCCAAAGTGAGACATTTGGTCTTTGTTCACTTGTCAGATTCGTTGTTCTTGAGTCGAGGCTTTGCCGCTGTGATTCTTTTTGGATCTTATTAGTTTGATCATTCTGGTTTGCGTTCTCTTGTGGGACAGTGTCCTTGGTGATAATGATTCTGACTTTTGCTTAGAAACATCTTATTGGATCCGTTCTCGCAGGGTACTCGCAGCCCTATCCACTGCCGCCCCCAGGGCAGCCCTACCCTCCACCGCCGCCAGGGCATCCGTCCCCTTACCCTCCTCCTGGTTACCAGGGCTACTTCAACGAGGGATATCCGCCGCCGCCACCTCCCCCGCCCCAGCACTACCACCATCACCACCACCAGGGTGATGATGCCTCCTGCTCCTCGTTCTTAAGGGGATGGTATGTGCGAGAAAGTGACGATTTATCAACTTCCTTCTTATTTGCTACGACCCGGCCTGTGATCCTGTTGTCTTGACATGCCGATGTTGAACTTGTTTTAGGGTTTCTGGTGCTGCTCTTAATTTTCCGAGTGCAAATTTAATGATGTTGTTAATGATTGTGGGATTTCGGTTGTTGACTTCTGTGTGATATGACTGGTAGTTAATTAGATACCCTCTTCGATTATCACATTGCATACTAATTTGTTTTTTCCAAGATTCCCTGCTGTTATTAGACTTGATAGCCTGTAATGAGGCATGATCATCCATTAACTGACACAATTAACATGCTACGTCCTTTTGCTTGTGGTTCCCCAGTGCATAGCGCAGCGGGGGACGCACCTCGCTCAAAGGCCCCTTCTTCCCATGGGGGGACGTCCAGGGTTCGAACACGGGATGATCGCCAGAAGGGGGTGTTCATGGTTTCGTTTGGTTCGGGTTGTGGGGTTTTCTCCCAACCCAAACTGAACCGAAAGGGCAAGCCAACCCGAACCGAATTGAACCAAACCATTCTAGTTTAGTTCGGTTCGGTTCAAACCGATAATTGAACAATTATTGTTTAAAATATAATTTATATTTTTAATATAAATGTATAAGTTAAAATAATTTAAAAATATATTTTATATGATAAAAATATATAATATTATTTATTAATATAAAACTTAATTTTAATATATCTTGGGTTAATTTGGGCTAGTAGTTGGGTTTGGTTTCACTGGTTAATGGTTCGTGAAACTGAACCAAACCAGTAGCCTGTTCAACCTGAACAAAATTGAACCAAATGTTTCGGTTCATCGGGTTGAACTGAAGAGTGAACACCCCTGGTTGCGATGTTAGTCGCAAGGCATGTGGCTCCTAGAACAATGGCAAAAAATAGTCCTTTTGCATGTGACCTGTTTGTCCGAGTCCAGATCATCTACAGGCATGGAAGGAGCTCCCTCCACAACCAAAGAAGAGGCACCATCTTTTAAAAAATGTATATAACTAAAACAGCCCATTTTACGGCTTTTAAGAAGTACAACAATATATTTTACAAAACCCCTCTTATATTTACAACTCTTTTTATGTTTTACTATTTTTTTTTCATTTTTTACTAACCTCATTTGTATTTTACTAACCCCCTTCTATGTTTTACAAACCCTTTATGGCATAAGGCTTATGCACTTACTAGTGGTCATAATGAGCCATTTTTGATTTAAATGCACCTTATAAAGATGGTGCCTCTTCATTGGTTGTGGAGGGAGCTCCATCCACCAGCTACCATACGTGATCCAGACTCAATTTGTCTTCTTCTGTCAATAACTTTGATAAAATTAGCATGATGAAGTATATGAAAATGGGTGTCTCTGGAAAATGTTCAACTTAGTTACAACTGTGCTAGGACCTCATTTAGGAAGCATATTGAAATTCATTGTCAGGATATCAGATATCAGCACACACAAAAGGCGGTTATCATCTTTTATGACTAAGATTGTAATTGTTCAGTGGTAAAAGGTAGTTGTCAAAATAGTACGGAGATAAGATCCCACATCTTTCTTGGAAGATACGTGTCACACGATGTAATCATCTTAGTTGCTTGTATTGTATTCAACTACACTAACATTTTAACTGATAACCATAAATGGGTAAAGGTTATGATAAGCTTTAAATTATGTTGTCAAAAGCAAGAGGCGACCTAGCCAAGAGGGGGAGTCATCTTACCTTGGACACCTTAGGCTAGAGCTTAGACGATAGGGGCAATCTTTATTCTTGTTTGTTTTTTATATTTTTTATATGATGTGGGGCTGATGAGTCATGTGGCCATCAAAGGCTTTGCCAACGTCTTCTTCAGTCCCAATGGCCTCTAGCATTGGTGACTGAGCTGAGTTGAGATAGGGAGGGGCTGCCTCATCTCATCACATTTCATCACCTAGGCGGTTGCCTTTAATGCTTTTGACATCATAGATTGTATGGCCATTTGTAAATTAACTGTTAGTTTTGCATCTTGCTATTTTTGAGATTGAGAATTTTTGTTCATGATTACTTTTGGTCATGTTACTTTTGAAAAGATAATGGTGATAAAGTCACTTTAGAAAAGCAAAGAAAAAAAACAAGCAAATGAATAAATCAGTTCTGTTTTTGGGACGAGATCAAAAGTGGAAACATTCATGGTGTATTTCTCCATGGCAAGGATTCTGGAATCGGAATCGGCCGGAATCGGCCGATTCTGGGAAGAGAATCGATTCCGGATCGGTCCGGAATCGGTTTTTTTTTTGATTATTTTTCGTCAAAAAATTCAAAAAAGTCAGAAAAAATTCTAAAAAAAATAGGAAATGAGTTAGAATTTTTTTTAAAAATAACCAATGCATTCATCCACATGACCATATCGAATAAATACTAATGAACTCCAATTGAAGACTTGAAGTTAAGTACATATTCCAATTCCATTGATTCAAAAATCAAAGAGATGATACATCATGAAAAAAAATATTTACATCATATCAATCTACTATCAAAATCTAGGATATAAATATGGGTCTTCCTCCTCTGCCTGTTGCGCTTCACGCTCCTCCCTCGCGCTCAGTCTTGTATACTGTCCGGGACCATATCCATATGAAAATAATGCCGATGCCATGCCATCAAGGTCGTATGGATCGGACTGCGGGACGACCGGGACGTAAGCAGAGGATGGTGGAGCTAGTGGTGTAATCCACTGTTGGTCAACCTGGCCAAATGTTGGATACTGTGGCTCCTGTATATAAGAATCATGTGTATCCGAATCCAGCGTGTAATACGACTTTGGAAGCCGTGAATCAGGAGACTCAGCTGCTGCTGATGGCTGCGTCGCTGGTATGCACTCCTCGTCATCATCACCTGAGGAGTGAGAAGGAGCCTGCGTGCTGTCATCTGGGCTGATAGGACACCTGACCTCTAGCTTCCTTCTCTTCACCTCTTCAGCCATGTCTGAAGTACCAAAAGGTCCGGAACTCAAAGTTTTTTTCAACTTTGCAAATCCTCCCATTTTTCGTGCAGTCACTTTTGTTTTCGTTTTCCCCGGACTGCGAATGGGCTGGGTAGCGGCTGCTGGGACTCGAGCTGGAGCTAGGGCTAAAGCCGCAGTGGTCGCTCCATAGCCGCCGGGCGAAAGAAGGCCCCGCTCGAGCTCCGAGAAGTAGATGGAGGTGGAGGTGGAGCATCCTCCTCGGCTTCAACATCATCCAACTCTCCTTCACCTACGCACGGTCATCGGGATCAAACTCACCGCACGATCCCCGGCTTCCTCTCCTCTATCCAGGAGGCAAGTGCACGCTCCTCTCGGAATATCCGATCCACGTCCACCTCCTCGGGTGGTGGTGTGGCGGAGGAATGCCTGCTCGAACGGACCACCCGCGAATCGTGCAAATCGTGCCTCGCCGATCTTCTCGTCGATCCTCGATGTTCTTTATGCGCGGCCTCACGTATTTGTAATGACAGAAGACCGGCTTCTCGGCCGGTCCGAGGTCAACATGTTCCTCCTTTTCGTATGTATCATGTTGAATGTACTCAGGTTCCTCTCACAATGGGAGGAAGTAGGAACCGGTGCTCGACCGAGTATCCTCGATACCGATGGCGAAGTGGATTCCATCCACTCCTGGTGTTCACCTGAACCCACCACTCAGCTGCAAGAAAAAACAAGAAGAGAAAAGGTAAACAATTAGCCCATCATCTACCATAACTTATATGAAAAGAAAATAAAATCTTCATCAAGCTATTACTATACCAGGTGACACTTTGTCAACTGAATATTTCAGATCAGCATCTGAGTATACGCCGACCCTCATCTTATACTTCTGCATCTGAAAATTTTATAAAAAAAACATTAGTTGCCTGGTAAGGCTACTCCAAGGTATTTAATGAACTCTAACTTACTTCTATCTCAGCCTCTATCCTGTCCTGCTGAGATCGGCACAGACGCTGAATAACATCAAGTGTACCTCGCATCACCTCGTTGTCGTTCACCACCTGTCCTCCATATTGGATGCGGGGGTTCAAAAAATATCCTGCAAGATTTTATTACTTAACACTGTGCATATAAGACAATTATTCAGCAAAAATAATTTTTTAACCAAGTTACCTGCGTACGGACATCGTGGTGCAAGGTCTTGTCCCATCGGTCATCTATGATCTTCCACCACTTTTTGTAACCTCTGGGATTTTTTTCTTTTATTTTTAGCTTTGCCCGGTCCATGGCATCATACAACGTGCCCATCTGGTCTCTGTCATCTGAGTCTACCAACCTCAAGACAACTACCATTGGCTCAATGATTGCCAAGTAGTAGGCAATCCTCTCCCAAAACCTCTTGTCAGTGATCTGCTTCTCAGACCTGACAAGAATCTCCAACTGATCTTTCTTGTCATGTAGGTTGTTCACCATATAGTTGTAATACTCCTGACCGCGCGAACCTAACCAATGCATGCTCGTGCCGTGTAGACTCTCCAACGCAATGAAATTCGTAGCAAATCGAGTCGACCGGGCCTAACAAGATCGTGCCCTCCCCGCGTGTGATCTCATGATATGTAGGAGGCGGGGATGCGAATAAATAAAAGATGCGATCGTCCGCGCCGCCCGACAAGTGTGGATACACCCTCCTCCTCGCCTATATCCTCTAATATGAGATCTATGGAATGCGCCGCACAGACACCCGTAAGATGTGCTTCCTCTTCTCCATCAACTTCCTCCCACCGCCTTATACGATGGTTCGTTGTCGGTGACAACCCGAACCACATTATCCTCCCCGATCTCCTCCACCACCCCATCCATCGAGAAAAATGAAGTCGGCATTTTTTAATCTTCCCGTAAGTATATACCGACTTCAAGAATGTTGTCCCCTCGAACAAGACACCAAGAAGTTTATCATACTCCTCTTGGTGATACCGTTCACCCATCGCACATAATCGTGCAACCCCTCTCCTTCCACACCAACTTAAATCCATCCATCCACTCCTTCAACTCCTGGATCTCCTCATCCAGGCCAGCGCCGTATATGTGTCTGCTGCCCGGGGCTTGCAAATCCGGTCCAGCCTCACCCACGGCATCCACCATCGTCTGGAAGTAGGGGCTGGTGGCGTACGTGCCGGGATACCTACATTAAGTTAAAAAAATTGGGATCGCTAAAATTAAGTTTAAGTAAATAAAACACACATAATGTCAATTTTAATTTAAAAAGTGATACCTGCATGTAAAAACCATTTCACAATGTGGCGAACGGCTCTCTTTGCAGCCGTTCCTGTTGCCTTCACCCCTTTCATTGCATGTTTAATCCCCATCTGCCCAGCACTCTGTTTTCTAAATAAATACTCGTCACTCGGTGTAAATCGAGTGCTGGTAGAAGTAGATCGGCGGTATGTCTCTTGTCTCCTGGGGTCAGGCTCTCGGTCCCGGGTAGGGCGAGCCGATGCTGATCGGCCCAAAGCTGGGTCAACTCTGGACCCAGACCCTCCTGCTCCCCTCCTCCTGTCCTCCTCCTCAGCAAATGCATGCTTGCTAGCGTGCCTAGCACGTCTAAGCTCGGAGTCTGTGGACTCGTCCTCGCTCTCTGGCTCCGGCTCAGCTGGTGCCTTCCCTTTGCCTTTCCCTTTTGAGGTAGGCAAATCGCGGTCCCTCCTCCTCTACAGTAGCTCGTCGTGCAACTCCTTCCTCTGCTCGATCCTAACAGCCCGTTGAGAGCAAGGATCGCGGGATCGGAATCGGAATCGGGATCGGTGGGTACCGATCGGATCGGATCGGACCGATTCCGACCGATCCAATGGAAGAAAATCGATCCAGAATCGGTAAGCAAAAAAAAAAAAACGATCCGATTCCGATCCGATCCGATTCCAGACCGATCCGGACCGATTCTGGCCGATTCGGACCGATTCTGGCCGATCCAACTGGAATAACAAAAAATGAAAAAAAAAACGATTCGATTCCGATTCCGATCCCGACCGATTCGGCCGATCCGATTCCGATTCCGATCCGATTCCGATCCGATTCCGATCCGATCCCGACCGATCCGGCCGATCCCGACCGATTCTGCCGGAACTTTTTTTCGGATCGGTCCTTCAACCAAGAATCGGATCGGCAATGGCCGATCCGATCCAGGAATCGGCCGATTCCGATCCGGATCGGCCGATTCCGCGATCTATGGTTGAGAGGCTCTACCTGTCATGTAGCCTCTCATCTCCTCACTCTTCTCCCTGGGCTCCTTGTCACATTTCTTGACATTCCCACCTGTTCCGGCAATATGTTGTTTCAGCCGGAACACCCCCCCGTTCATCTCCTTCCCACACCATTTGCACTGTACCCTCTTCCCCGACCGGGTCTACCATCTGCCCGTGTTCCCAACCCACGTCGGAAGCACGTGCTGGTGCTGCGTCACCTTGATCGGCCATTGCTTATATCTGCAAAAATTGTAAACAATGCACTAAAAATGATTAGATAACATAAAAATTGATTTAGACGCTGTTCGGGAAGCAGACAATCCAAGTAACACACCATTTGGTATGTTTAAAGGGTTACGTATTTGCCGGAAATGGTCGTAAATTAACGTACGGGATATCCGGAATTTTTCCCGTGCAAAATGAACTTAAACGAATAGTTCAAAACTTGGACGGACTTGTTCGGTCGGAAATCACAACGTTTAACGACGCTCGGACTCGTCGGAAATGCGTAAGAATGGACGTACGAAGTTTTTGGCGAAGAAATCTTACCAAAAACCGGTCAAAGATCGAAGAAGACGTTGATTCAAGGTCGATCGGAGCTTGGATCGGCGGAATCGGCTGAAGGAATCGCTTGGAATTGCCGGAATCGCCGGAATCGCCGCCAGAATCGCTGGAATCGCCGGAATCGGTGCTCGAATCACTGGAATCCTTCTGGAATCGGAGCTGGCAGCTCGGATCGACGCCTGGATCGCCGGATCGATGCTGGAATCGCCGCAAAATGGCCGGAATCGAACCCTTCCGCTGCGGGATCGACGGAATCGACCGCGGCGGTCGATTCCGGCCCTTTTAGGGCCGGAATCGGTTCGATTCCCGGTCCAGAATCGAACCGGGAATTGAACCGGGCCGGTTGACCCGGTCTTCCGAAGGAATCGGTCGGATCGACCGATTCCACAAGGAATCGGTCGGAATCGGATCGATTCCGACCGATTCCAGGCGATTCATACCGATTCCGCGGAATTCTTCCCGGAATCGGTCCTTCCGCCAGGAATCGGATCGGAATCCACCGATCCGATTCCGGAATCGGTCGGAATCGGACCGATTCCGCCGATTCTGCAATCCATGCTCCATGGGCATGTGCTTAAGTTGTGGATTCTTGTGTTTATGTTGTTTTTTATTTATTCATTACCGTTAATGCTTTAAAGGTGAACATTTGAATAGTTATATTCAATGCATATACTTAATACAACATATTTATAGTAGAAGAAATGCTATTTGCTAGATTAAAAGGAAGACGTGCATAGTTTCTGACATGATGCACCCTATATATATTTGATCATTCAGAAGAAACTATGGTTACAGCATTATTAACTGTTACTTTTGTGACTTGCTATTTTTGAGATTGAGAATTTTTGTCCATAATTACTTTTGGCCATATTACTTTTAAAAACATAATGGTGATAAAGACACTGTTTTTAGAAAAACAAAGAAGAAAAAAGCAAGCTAATAAATAAATCAGTTCTTTTTCTAGGATGATATTGAAGGTAGAAGCATTCATGGTGTGTTTTTCCATAGGCATGTGCTTAAGTTGTGGATTCTTGTGTCTATGTTGTTTTTTATTCATTACCATTTATACTTTAAAGCTTAACATTTTAATAGTTATGTTCAGCGGAGCCGGAGGGGGATTAGGGCCATGGATTGCAAAATCGACCGATCCGAATTAGGATTGGCCAATTCTTGGATCGAATCGGTACCCACTGATCCGATTCTGGTCGGAACTACCGATCTGGCTAGGACTCCCGGCCGGACCGATCCAGGTGGATCGATCTAGGAATTGGTCGATCCGGACAGATTCCCTAGAACACGGAAGGGTCCAGAATCGGATTGATTCAGGACCCGATTCTGGACCATTTTCCGGTCCGATCCCCCCAATAAGGGTGAGATCGAACTGATTCCCCCTTCCCACCCCTTATTCTCAGTTCCCCCCTCCCCTTCCGCGACTACTCTACCCCTCACTGATGATAGTGTAAACATATGAAAATATTTTACTATCACTTATACTATCACATAAATAGAAGATTCATAATCATAAATATATATTATATACTTAAATTTACATAAAGATTTATTTTAACTCTCTTTTCTCTCTCTCTCTCTCATATGATAGTCTATACTTATATAATAATTTCTTGAAAGGAACTTATTTTATATGGCATTGTTTGGTAGAATATCATCCACATTATTTTTTATTTATTTCTATGATTTTCCTAATTGTTTATGATTTTTTGAGAATTTTTATGATTTAAAAAAATAAAAAATTTTTGCCCGATCTGGACAGATCCAAGATCGCCCTTTCTTCCGGAGGATCAGCCGATCTGAACTGATCCGATCTCAATTCAGATCGAATCGTTGGTCACCGATCCCGATCTCGATCCCGATCCCGATCCCGATCCCATGATCTTTGATCAGGGCAAGGGTTGGAGTCCTCTCAAAAAATTTCCCCTCTAGTAGTTCACTTAAATGGGGATCTTAAAAGCGTGTGGTCTCAATAACATCTCAATTGAAGTCTGGAAGTGTCTAGGTGAGCGAGGAGTTGAGTGACTAACTCTTCTTTTTAATAAAATAGTTACTTTCAAAAAAATGCCAAATGAATGGAGAAAGAGCATCATCATCCCGCTATTTAAGGGAAAATGGGATGTATAGGATTGCGAAAACTACAGAGGAATCAAGCCAATACACCAAACTATGAAGTTGTGGGAGAAGGTTATGGAAAAGGAGACTCTGAGAGTGTACTAAGATCTCAAAAAACCAATTTGGATTCATGTCAGGTAGATCGACTACTGAGGCCATCTTGCTAGTCAGATCCTTATTGGAGAAATATAGATACCTAAGGAGAGATCTTCATATAGTTTTCATTGATTTAGAAAAAGTATGATCGTGTTCCAATAGGAGTTCTATGGTGCGTGTTAAGAAAGAATATGGTGCCCAGTGAATTCGTTAACATCATTAGAGACATGTACAAAGATGTGACCGTCCATGTTTCATCCCCAAGAGGGGAGTCAGGAGCCTTCTCAGTGTCAGTGAGCTACACCAAGGGTGTGCGTTCAGCCCGTATCTATTTGTCTTAGTTTTGGATGAAATAACTAAATATATTCAAGAGAGTTTACCTTAGTGTATGATGTTCGTAAACGATATTGTTCTGATTGATGAGATTCAAGATAGCATAAATAGAAAATTTGAAAGATGGGAAATTGTGTTAGAAGCAAGCGGTTCAAAATTAGCAGGACAAAGATTGAGTATATGCATTTCAAGTTTGGCAAAACCCCTGAGAGTTAAAGAGGCTGAAGTAACTTTGTACGGAAAGGTTCTTGTATCGAGTACCCAATTTAATTATTTACGTTCAATCGTACACATGGACAGGGAATGTGACGAGGATGTCAGTCATGGGATTAAAGTGGGATGGTTGAAATGGAGGCAGGTGATAGGGATACTTTGCGATCGTAAAATCTTAAAAAAATTGGAAAAAGAATTCTATTGCATGGCTATAGGACTTGTAATGATTTATGGTAGTGAGTGTTGGGAAACTAAGAAGAAGTATACTACCAAATTGAGTGTAGTTGAAATATGAATGTTATGGTGGATGTGTGGCCACACACTGATGGATAGAATTCTTAACAAGGGCATTAAGGACAAAGTGAGAGTTGAGAGAATCGAGGATGTAGTAAAGGAGAGAAGACTTCGTTGGTTTGAGTGTATTAGATGGCGACCTCTTGAGGCACCTATCAGACAAGTTGAGACCCTGATGTTGTCAGTGCGGAAGAGACAAAGAGGTAGACCAAAATTAACTTGGCGTAGACGTACCCAATATGACTTGGATGATTTAGGTTTAAGAGAGGAGTTGGCGAATAACCATGTAGAATGGAAAAGATGAATCTATGTAGCCGTTCCCAATTATTTGGAATTAAGACTTTTAGTTTCAGTTTGATTTTAATAGTTATATTCATTCGATGCACATACATGATACAACAGAGTTGTAGTAGAAGAAATGCTATGTGCCAGATTAAAAGGAAGATGTGCATAGTTTGTCATACTTAACCCTATATATGTTTAATCATTTAGAAGACAATTTGGTTACAGCATTGTTAACTGTCTCTTTTGCAACTTGCTTTTTTTGAGATTGTCCATGATTAGTTTTATTCATATTACTTTTGAAAACATAATGGTGATAAAATCACTTCTTTTAGAAAAGCAAAGAAGAAAAATCAAGCATAAATAAATCTGTTCTTTTTTTTAAGATGAGGTCAAAAGTGGAAACATTCATTGTGTTTCTCCATAGACGTGTGCTTAAGTTGTGGATTCTTGTGTTTATGTTGGTTTTTATTCACTACCATTTATGCTTATTTTAATAGTTGTATTCGATGCATATACGTGATACAACAGAGTTGTAATAGAAGAAATGCTATGTTTCAGATTAAAAGGAAGATGCGCCTGATTTGACATGCTGCACCCTATATATGTTTGATCATTTAGAAGAAAATGTGGTTACAGCATTGAGGCTAATATAGTAGCTAGTTTATTACTTCCTGATAGATTTAGATTGTGATTATTTAATATCTATTCAGGTAAAATCTCTTAAAATATGATGATTCTCACTCTTAGGACATACGTTCTAACTTTTCAAAGGTGTAGAATTACGAAGGATTCTAGGTAAGGATTGGCCCCGAGATCAACCAGGGCTGATAGTTATCCAGATTGAGATTTTCTTGGCCGATTCTTTGGAAGTGCTGGCAGAATACAGCTATTCCACATTGCACCCCTAGTTTCCAGCTCTGCTGATGCTGGCTGTCACTTTACTGCCATCAATTTGCTGGCCTGTCTCCACCATGGCAGATCTGCTGCAGACTTGTAGTTGTGGCCCTGCATGACAGTATGAAGATGGAAAGCTGGACCTCCTGGACCTGGTAATTGGGGGATCTGCAACTTGATGTCGCGATCCCTGACTTATCGGGTCCACGACAAGCCCATCTCCCCTGCCGAAAACGGGGTGGGGACTGGGAGACACAGGTAACTGCCCTTCCCCTTGTATTGGCCACCCCACTGGATCAACTGGTCTTGGCTGATTCTATATTGCTTAGCCCAATCCTTGCAAAAGGAACTCCGGTCCTGCTGATCCAGAAGATTTGGCAAACCATTAGGTTACAGCATTAGATCATTGTCTGTTTCATTCTGTTTTGACATTAATATCAAACAGCTGTAGAACTAGTTGATTTGATATCCTGAAAAACATTGGAGTAAGGTGACAGTCTCTTGTCTCCCTTCAACATACATTTTTAAAGTCTGAAAAAGTAGAATTGCAGCATCATTTAATGTGCTTAGGGTGAGCTCTGGCAATTTCGGGGGCTCCGGTTGCCATCTGGAAGGATGGGGGGTTGGGACAAGGCTTTTGAACGAAGGAAGGATGGGTCATAGGTCGCGATTGGGTCGCGAGACCCCCAGGCTGACCCGGTCGCGATCCTAATTTTTTATTATTTTTTTGAAAAATTTAAAAAATCAAGAAAAATGTAAAAAATTTAAAAAATACAGAAAAATCTGAGAAAAATAAATGACATGATTTAAATAAATAATACATCGACTTTATTTCAATGTGACGTGTTCTACATTTTGTATGTAGTTTATGTACTCTCTCCATGTCATTTGGGTTGAGTACAAAGCTTGATACATATACACATGACGATCATAGTCGTCAGTCTTTCGGGAAACTATCTTAAAGACTTGATCCAAACGAGTCACCATAACTATAGGTCGATTAGAGCTAAGTATCTGATGACTTCACATAATTCATTCCATAATACTCTTGACCGTATGTTGGGAACCAAGAGTCTTGGGATGAATCATATGCATAGTTGGAGGCATCGTGGTATTCTGCTCCAATTCCATGGTTACGGTGACCTCCTCCACCTTGCGGCCTTGTACTATGATCGACGTCTTGGGTCGCATGGGTATATTGCTCCTCATCGGTAAAATATAGCGACGTTGTAGGAGATATGGGAGGATCTGGGGTCCCTTGTACTTGTGAAATGTCCGCGCCCTCGTATCCAACACCATCATCTCTACTACTCTTTGACGATCGAGAAGATTGCGACCCGGGTCGCAACCCGGCGACCATGTTTTGAACCACCTTGCATCTTTGCCACCTCATTTGGTCCAGGAGTTCATCACAGGTCTTATGTGGAATCTGTGGGGGATGGGTACTCCGGAGTACAAGCACTCTCTGGAGGCCGGTGTTTGGGTTGGTACCGAAAGGCCCATTCTTTGGTCACTACTTGGCAGGTGGCCACCTTGTTACCGATTGTCAAAAGGGGTGATGTTAAATCTGTAGGGGATTTGACCATGGGAGCTGACACTGCCCGAACAGATGGCAGAGGAGGAATCTTGTTTCTTATTGTGATGAGAAGTCTATTTTGTTTGTTGGGGCAGTTATGATCGTGACTCCAAAGCGTTTGTTGATCATGAATCTGAGGTGGATGCCTGGGGATCACAGGTTGCTGAAAAGGTATATTCTGGGTCAGAGAACATCAACATTTGGTTTGAATGATGGGGGCCAGGCAAGGGGGTCATGCTGTAACCTCTTTTTGGCATTGCGTTGTTCTCTCTGGGTTGCCTTTTGTTGCTTGGCCGGCTGCGGCTGTCTTTACAATTGACACTCAATTTGGCTCCTTGGTAGAGGTTGAGGGAGATGCTTTGCTTTGGCCACAAGGGGGGGGGAGGTTTTGGCAATAGTTGAGATGAGTGTGCTGTTGGATACCCCTTGTACCTTTCCTATATCCTTGGAGGACATTAGTTTCACGACAAAAGGTTAGATTGTTGGAGGGTGATTCATTCGTAGTTGCTGGAGTGGAAGAGACAGCAGGGAAATCTCCTGTGTGTTTTGTTTTTTGGCAAGTTGGACAGCTGTTTGGGATCAGTAAGATCCCTTCATCTTATTTTAGTAGAGAGGTGCCTTTTTCGGAAGGTGATGAAAGTGGCAGGTGGCACTGGGTCCTGGAAAAGGTAAGAAGTTTATTGAATTCAATTGCTGTCAAGAGTAGTAGAGGCAGGGAAGGTTTGTGAGCTTATCAAATCTGGTTGTAAACCATTTACTGACAATCTGATAGGTTAAGTTGGCAGTTTAGTCCTGCGTGATGGGGAACGAACCGGCTAATCCGGCCAAACCGAACGAAAACGACTTAAACCGGCGCTAATCGCCCTAAACAGACCTAAACGGACCCAAAAATGGAGCAAACTGGTCTCGAACCGGTCGAAACAGGCCCGAACCGGACTCGAGATGATCTGAACCGGTCAAAACCGGCTCAGAACACCCTGAACCGGGTTGAACCGGCCGGTTCAGGCCCTGAACCGGGCTGAACCGGATCTGGACCCGATCGAACCGGTCTGGGGACCGGTTTGGTACGCGGACCGCCGGTCTGGGCGAGCCGACCGCGCGTGATCGCGGGCGAGCACGGAAAAAGGGGGGGTTCCTGTCCGTCCGTCCGGTCGCCATCGGGGTGGTCGCGTGGAGGCCCTCCACGCCGTCGATCGCCCACCGACGTGGCGACATCGCGGGTCCCGCGAGACCGCGGGCCGCGACAAAAGGCGAGCGGCGCGCCTCACCCGCCTGCGTCGTTCTCGTCCGTTCGGACGACGCCGCGCGCAGAAGGCGATGGCGGACGGTCCCGATGCCTCGGCTCTGTCCGATTGCAGGCGGACGCGGCGGAGCAGGGGGTGCAGGAGTCTTCGTGCGGGGGAGGGTGGAACCGGAGAAATGCCGCACGGGAGGGTAGATCCGGGGATCGCCGGAATCCCTCCCGAGACTTCCTCTTCTTCCGCCACTTCTTCTTCTCCTCTCGTCTGTTCATGGTTACCTCGGGGAAGACGGAGACCGCGAGAGGGGAGGGAACCAGGCATGGCTGCGACATCCGGCGTTGTCCGGCCGGCGGAGGAGGTGCTGGCGGAGGCTGCCATCGCCGGGATCATCGCCGGAGGGGAAAAAGAACACGTGCTTCTTCTTCTCCCTCGTCGACCTCGCGCCACAGGGGACTGGCCACCTCGCGCACATCCTGGCATCGCCGGAGTGATGCCGTCGGGGATGAAGAACCCGCACGAGGACCCAGTCGCGTTGATGTTGTCGATGGAAACCGAGGAGATGAAGATGAGAAGAAAGGCACGGAGGCCAGAGGGAAAGAGAGAAGAAAGAGGAGCCGGCTAGCTACCAGAGGGGTTGGAGAAGAATCGGCGCACCTCGCCGGAAGAGAGAAAGAGAAGAACCGGCCTTACTGCCGGAGGTGGGGGAAAGAAGGCGACCCTCACTGGCCGGGGTGGGGAAGAAAGGGGGCCGCAGCCCCTGCGCGGGAGAACGCTGCCCGTGGGCTTCCAAAAATTCACTATCGCTTCTTTTTTCGTATGTACATGGGTCCTTCTTTTAAAGAGGGAGGAGATGACTAATTAAAAGAAAACCCTCTAAGTTTTAATATTTACAGACTTGTCCTGTAGGGACACAAATAAAAGAAAAAACCCAAAGATTACCAAAATATGTCCCCATCACCGCGTCTGTGACGTAGTGGACACACGGCCTCCCCCTTGTGGGGAGGTCGCGGGTTCGACCTGCCTTTGCGTTGGTCCCCGCTATTTACTGGAGTTGGACAAATCCTCTGTCCGGGAGGTCCTGGTGTTTGATCCTAGGTTCTTTGGCCTTCGGGCCTTAGCTGCGGCCAGTGTGGCATGACAATTTTTTTAAATAATAAATTGTTTTTAATCGGATTTAATCCCAATTAAACTTGTGTTGGGTTTGGCCGGGGTGACCTCTTCTCGACCCCTGACCCGACTTATCTCGATTATTAATGCCTAAGATCCTTAGTTGGAACTGATTGGGTATTAAGGGTAAAGAGAATCTCATTAAATCTGAATTGCTAGGTCCTTGATTAATAATCCTCCATCAAGGTTTCTTCCTCCTACCTCCTCCAATGAGGCCAGGTCCTCTTCTTCCAACCGCCATCACCATTGAGTCCTCCTACTCCTTACGCGGCCATCACCTTCTCCATCCGCAATCGCCGTCGAGGTCAACTATTTTTTTCTACTGTTGTCTGCCCTTCCGGTCACTGCCGTCGAGGTCCCTTAGCACTGCTGAGGCCAGATTTGTCTTCTTGCTTGTCTCCCGACGCCATCGAGCCCTCTTGACTTCACCACAGTTGATGTCGAGACCGGCCTCACTGCCGTTGGACTCAAAGCTTCATCAGGAAGTGCCCATCGAAGCCGCAAGTGCCGTCTGCCGTGATGTTGTCGTCCTCACCATCTGCTCTTGCAGTCAAAGCTAACCACTCCTTCTGCCAGAGCCAAGACACCCCTGCAGAGCTGCCGTTACTGCCAAAGGCCCCTTGATGTTGCCGCCATTGAGGAGGCCCCTGGATCCTTTTTCTAGAAGCCTTCAAGCCCCGTTCGCTGTGCCTCCTGTCGCAGTACCAAACAGGTGACCAGACCAACCCCCTTTCAAAATTGCATTAAATAAAAAGAAAAAAAGAAGAAGAAGAAAGCCCTGTTTGAAGACAATCATACAAGGGCCACCTGCTGTTTGGTCATCCTAGGACATTCAACAGGCTTGAGGGCCGTGATGTTGTTTTAACCAAGCCAAAAGATCATAAAATTCTAAAATAAACAATTAATTTTTTGAGGATGATACTAGGATGCATGGACTCACTGTATTCCTCAACTAAACTTAAATATAAACTGTCTTAATTTAATGATCAAGACTAGTTGGGGGGTTGGCTTTGTGTCCTCCCCGACATCTTGGTTTAACTTGAAAGAAATATAACATATTGACTAGTTGGGGGTTGGTCTTGTGCTCGCCCTTACATCCTTAAGGTGGACATACAAAGGTCAAATAAAGACCCCAATGTCTCACGATGCCCCGACAGGGAGCACTTTACCCATTAAGCTATAGAAAGACAGTGCATATCTAACATGCTGACATGCTGAACCATGTGTCAATGAGGTTCATCAATCAATGGGAAGAATCCTCATATACCTATCAAAGGCTGGGTCCTAAACGGATCGGAACAAATTCCATAATATCTATCAAAGATTGAATATATTTGATCTCAAGTTATTCAAGTTGTGGGAATAGTGGCTTCTGAGTCCTTGTACTTCAAATTGAGTAAATATTGGATGATCACGTTCAGTGCATATTCATCATGATGGGGAGCATGAACAGCTTCATGAAATTGAAGGAATGCAAACATCTAAAAGAAGTAATAACAATAATAAAAAAACCTGCAACATTTTAACTCATTAAATCTGAATTGCCGGTCTCTAACACAAGGAATAATTGGGAATATTTTGCAGGAACTTGATCAAACCAAAATGTGGCAGAGCTAAAAAAAATCAGAATGCTGGCTGAGAAAGGATCCGATGGTCAGGCAGGGCCAAATCTTATGTGTAGCGGAAGTCTGAGAAATGCACTATTGATAATATCGACGGACCAGAAAACTTTTATATGTCTGAGTTAGAGCATTCATAAAGTTTTAAATATTGTGAGGAACCTGACCATTCAAAAGAAAATTCTGTGCATAGAAATTCAACCCCAAAATTGAGATCAAATAAAATAATCAACTGTGCAGCATGTAAGTCTCATCGTGTGCAGTAGGAATTAAAGGGCTTGGAACTTCAAGAGCCTGGTTAGTTTGGGATTGCCGGATGGAATTTGTAAGAATATGGGAGTGGACAGGACCAAGAAATCCAAAAACAGCAAGTTTGAATGATATAATGCTTAATGGGATACCATTTCAGTAATTAACAGAAAAGAGAGAGAGAGAGGGAATAGCAACAATAAAATAAAAGAATCATCCCAAGCAAGTCTGAAGCTAAGATGCATTCAATACCGAACTTGAAAACTTAAGCTCCATCGATTGCAAATTGGGATCAGCCTTTAAAATTTAAAATTTCAATAAAAATACAATTCCCAAACACAATATGAAACTGAACTCCAAACATTAAATTTAGAACCTAAAATCTGACATTCTAAATCTGAAAATGGACATAATAACCAAATCCCAAAATAAAGAGAACCCATTTCTAAGCTGGAGTTAAAATTCCCAAAACTCTGAAATCTGTTATGTGAAATGATAATAACAAAACATCATAGACAAAAGGGGATGTTGGCACCTAGAATTTTAAAAAAAATGGCAAGAAGAAGAATGATTTGAATGAGAAAAGACATTATAAATTGGGCCCAATTTTTCATTCAATGTTCAAACTTCAGATTCTGTTCATGTCAATATCGTAGGTTTTTTCCTCACATTTAATGGGGGCTCTGTTTAGTCAATATCGTAGGTTTTTTCCTCACATTTAATGGGGGCTCTGTTTACATCTCAAAAGAGGCCCACTCGAGTAGCAATTTTAGTTCATTTGTTGCTTATTCACATAATCTATTAAAGAAATTGTTGTATTGACCGAGAGCAAGCTTTGGGGGAGGATCTTTTTGAAATTCTCACTGTCAACCCCATTGGGAGACCATGGCTTCATTCGGAAGATCTTGAGAAAGAAATAGGAAGAAACCTATTTACGGCAGGATGCCTTGCCCCAATAGGGCTCTGCACCCGTCAGGACTCTCCTAGAGCAGGAAACTCATCGTGGCTTGTCCATTACTTCCACAAAAGGATATGACCAAAAGCCCAATGGCTATCGTCAAACACAGAGTTGCTATCCATGAAGGTCGACTCCCATGCAGACTTCCCCAACGTTGGCGATGCAAAAAAAAAAGGAATACGATTACCAAACAAACTCACTCAACAGCTGGCGGCACTGGAGACTTGCCCATGAACTCTTAAGGAGTCGTAATCACATTCGGAGAAGATCTTGATCTTGATTGCCGCAGGGTAGTTTGAGTCCGGTTCGAAAGGGGAGATGCAGGTCTGTAGCCGCCTCGACAGCATAAGCCCCGACGGCTATAAAAGGGTCATGTCAGGCATCTTTCAGAGGGGAAGAAGAAAAGGAGGGCCGGAAGAGAGATCGAAAGGCTTGTGAGAGAGAGATTGAGAGAATAGCAGGATCGGGAGATTTTGAGGAGTTACCATTGTAGACGTCCTCGAGTCCAACCGTGATCGATAGTGCCGATTGCCCCTCCCCTATTTTGCCGGAGTTGCTCACACCGCCGAGCCCCTTTTCTTCTTCCGCCAGAGCTGTCAAGGTCACTAGGTGGCTCTCCTCTTCTTGCTAGGAGCACCGGAGGAGCCTGGACCATCCACCGGAGTTATCGGGACTGCCGAGGTCTTCTTCTGCCGGGGCCGCCGAGCCTTCATTCATTTCCGCAGGCCGCCAAGCAGGTAGTTGAAGCCGCTAGCCTCCTCTACCGTCGTCGTCGAAGGTCTCCGCTTCTCTTAGACAAGCTGGGGGAAGCCTCTCTAAGCCCCTGCCCCAGCCGTCGCCCTCGGCTCCCACTGCGATCGAGCGTCGAATGTCCACCGGGTGAATAGTGCCGCGTGAGGGGGGGATTATTTCTCCTCTACTTTAGTCAAGCTTGGCATATGTCGTGGGGCCCACCCAATGGAAGGCTTTAAAAAAAAGAAAAAGTGTCGGAGCCCTGGCCGGGTGAAGCCGGCACTACAGAAGTAGGCCGCCAGCCCAAATAGGGGCCCATCAGATGAACAGTGCTCCCACGGGTGTCCTTCAAGTTTAAAAAAATTTAAATCAAACAATTCACAAAAAATAAATAATAATTCACATTTAATTTAACAATCGAGACTAGTTGAGGGGTTGACTAACCATCTGCCTTTACGTCTTAACTTAATCTAAAAGAAAACGAAAATTTAGACTAGTTGGGGGGTCGATTGACTCGATTAACCATCTATCCCTACATCCTTTTAAGGTAGACATACAGAGATCTATAAAAAGACCTCAATGTCTTACCACATTCATTTAGCCATGTAAGGCCGTGCATGACCAACATGTCGATATACCAAGACATATGTCACACGCCAATGAAAATTTTCAAAACAGTGGGAGGACTGCCCACGTCTATCAAAGACTGGACATTTTTCATCCCAAATTGATCAAGACATATTCCATCAAGGATCAGGCGGGCCTGATTTCAGGTCGTTCAAGTTGTAAGAATCATGTCTCGGATTGAGCAAATGGTGAAAATTTCAAGTTCGGTGCATGTTCATTGTGGCGAGGAGAATGAATACCCTCATAAAATTGAAGGAATGCAAACATAGGAAATTAAATGAACTGAAAGTCTTATTGAATCTAAATAATAAAAATCAGATGTCCAGACTGGGAGAAGGAGCCACGGCTATCGTTTCCTCTATTAAGCACATTGGAGAATTGTCTTGCCAGACCCGTGCTGGACACCTATGCAGATTTAATTTTCAGGCAATACTGGGTCTTCTTCTCATTGGCTTCTTGACAGTCTTAATGAGTTCAATTTTGAAGGCCCAAGGCAGACTTCAGATCACGTAAGAAGTCAATTTTCAGAGATTAACACCCTGGAGGTAACGTAAATTCTGTCTAAAGTTTACAATCATGTCAACTTAAGATCAGATCATCCGATTGGATCCAAGATTTGGTAAATTTCAAATTAAATAAGAGATGCTTATGATTGGAACTTGGAATAATAAACAATATACAAATCAGAAACCTGCAAGATTAAAGTCCACATCGTCAGATCCAAAAGCAGAGTCAAAACTCATTAACTCTCTAATTTAAATCTACAAGACTGGGAGCATGCAAAACTGAAAAAAAAAGATAGAGAAAGAGAAATCTGAAATGTGCCGATAGCTAGATCCAAAATGCATCCAACCTGAAATCTGGAGTTTTTTTTAGAACCTGAAGATTCCAATCAGATTTCAACTAAACTCTCAAATCAAAAGAAATTTTAATCAACCCATTAAACCTGGAATTTACACTATTCAAACAAATCTGAAAAATCTGAAAGTAAACCAAGTTCCCAAACTAAGAAAATTTAAACAATCAGCAAACTTTAATTAACCTATTAATTCCAAACCAACTAAAAGTCAAATCTAATTAGAAATAATACATTCAAAACAAAATCTCAACCGAAACACAAGACAGGACATTTCAAACCAATCTGAAATCTGTTAAGTTCAGAAAAAACATGCTCCAACAAATTATGAACTCCACGGACAGAACCTGCATTAACCAAGCAAAACAGAGCTAAAATCAAATCAAGAGAAACACATACTCACAACAAAATCTCAATCAAAGCTCAAGACAGGATAATTAAAAAAAACAAATCAAAATTTCTAGATAGACTTCATTCAAATCCGAAAATAGTCTTGAACTATAAATTGGACCAAATCTTCACAAGAAATGAAACACGACTTCAATCCAACCAACATCAAATCCAATTCAAATGTCAAGCAAAACGTTAATCAAAATTCAAACAGACCATCAACCCATCAAATCTCAAAGCAAATCCCCAAAGCAAAAAGTATTAAACCATCATAAAACAAACAAACCAAAGCAAAGTTCCCAAACCAAACCAAATTCAAATTTACCAAACAAATTTAACTCAAATCAAATTAAACTAACTTGAATCAAATTTCTCAATCAAACTCAAATTCAAAATTCTTCCCAAATCAAAATTCAAATTGATTTCAACCAAATAAATTCAACTCAACTTAAATGAAACTCATAGATAGAACATGGAGCAATCCAACCTAAATCAAGATATTTAAATCAGAAAACACCATAAAATGACATCAAGTCTTAATTAAATCAAGGACAACCAAAGTTCCAAGATGCATTAAACTCAGAACACAAAAATCAACAAAACATATAACATATTCTCCACCAAAATCACATCAAATCGGAAATTCCAATCAGCTCAAATCAATTTTGAAACCAATATCAAAGCAAATCAAATCTCCCAAATTCAACTTAAATCAAATTAAAAACTCACAAATCAAATCCAAATGACTCAACAAACTAAATTCAACCCAATTTAATTCAAATCAAAATCAAACCAATCCAATTCAATTCAAACCAAACTTAAAACACTAAGTGTTTGTATTCCATCAAGTTTATGAGACTATTGTTCTTGTGTATTTTTATTTTGTAGATGTATGTTTTCTATTTTCATAGATTGCTATGACGGATAATTAAGGGTATTCGAGTATTCTCGATGTAATTAACGTCGGATCTTCGCACCATCTGATGAGGAGAGGTCAAAAATCAATTTTCAAAGAACCTAACAACCTCAACCTATTTTTTTATTCATATCATGGACTTACCTAATACTTTTATGAGATATCACCTATTTTTCTAAGAAGTCAATACTAAGGTCAAAATCCAAACAAAGTCAAAATCAAATTGGAAAATGAATTTCCAAAACAACTACATAGTTAAATTTGGGGTTACATCAGGGGACAATAAGAACAACTTTGCAACTCCAAATCCAGGCTTTAATTTTGAAAGTTCACCAAAATAGAGATCTGGTATAAAAAATACACATGATAATCTGGACCACGTGCAATTCGACCAAGGGAGTTAAATTTCAAACAATAACATCAAACCTAAAGGGCCAATTGGGAAAGATCTGATAAAATGATCTTAAGGTCAGAAAAAGGGTAATAGTCAATAACACTCAGAATCAATTAAGCTCCAAAAGAACCTTCATTTACTTGAGCTAAACTTAAGATGACTCTACAATCTCAGAGGGCCCGAGTGCTACCTTCAAAGGCAAGAATGCCATATCTACAGACTACAGTCTCCCCATCTCGGGGCTGTGAACTTGAGATCTGAAGGTCAGAACCAAGAGCCTCAAATATGAAATCTGAAACTAAAAAAAATCCTCAATGAAAGATGAAGGCTAGGACTTCAAAGATGAAAACCCCAAAAGTCTGAAATCTGCATTCTCAAATTCCAGATCTTAGATCAAGGATCAAGGGGAAAAAATCAGAAATTAGAAACAGAGATGCCAAAACCTTAACACCAGGATGAAAAGTCTTCAAATAACAAGCCTAAAGTCCATGTATTTCAAACAAAGTTTAGATCTGAAAGTTTCAGAAATTTGAAAGTTCATTAAAATTCAAATCTAAGACAAACCCTCAAACCAAGTCCAAAACATAAAAATAAAAAAAATCTTTAGTCAAATTCAAAACAAATCTCTAATCCGTAGGATATCAAGTCTTAACAAAAATCAAACCAAATCTCCAATTGAACTTTACTCAACTCAGAAGATAATCTAAAAAATAAAAGACACTAAGTCTTAACCCAAAAGAAAATCAAACTTCTCAAATCAAAATTACACTAATTCCAAAACATTAAATGTTTGCATTTTATCAAGTTCATGGAGCCATTTCTCCAGAGGTTTGTTGTGTGTGGATATATACCTTCTATTTATGAATTACTATGGTAGTTAGTCAAATGTGTTCGAATAGTTAGTCAATATAATAAACATCGGTACTTCACAAGATGAGGAGAGGTCAAAATAAAATATTTTTAAAGAACCCAACAACGTCAACATATATTCTTATACATACCATTGAATTAGCTAATACTACTATGGAATACCACGTACTTTCTTAGTTGTCAAAGCTAATCCAAACCCAACAAGGAAATTTTGAATTAAAAGTTTGAGTTTACATCATTGTTCTACATCAATTTAGAGTAGTCAAATCGGTTCGAGCTTGGATTGACCCAGTTTGGTTTGATTTGATGCAACGCAGTTTGGTCTTCTCATATACTATGCCGATCACCGACACTCCAGATTTGACATCATCCTGCTACAGTCATTAGTATATGAAGTATATGAATCAGAACAGTCATTCACGGTGTTCTTATCTCACGCATGGCCTGAACTCAACCCTTTTTAACAAGAGGATCAAAAAATAAAGAATAAATATAGCGAAACCAGGAAGATAGGTATCTTCTTACATTGACTTGCCCGGAAGTTTGTAGGTTGTTGCTATTACAATTTATTTGATTAATTCTTTCAGTTTCCCTGCTGCTATGAAATGTCTAATGACACCAGCCTGCCATTGATCAATCGAGCTCATGCAAGATATCTTGATTGGACCACATCTTCCCGGTGTCGCCCATCATTTTGATAATGAAGCCGGCAGTGGAGAAAGGCCTTCTCTTGCCAAATCCACTCAAAATCTCAATGAAAATTAAGAATGCATGTTGCTTTTCTCGCAAGATCTTCGGTGTTAACTTCGCAGGATTTCTCCCCGTAATGAATGGAGCGATGCTTTATAACGCATGTTGCTTTAGGGAAGTGCATTCAGAATGATCATGTATCATCCGGGTTGAGTTGATTTTTGCCGAACTCAAGCGCTAACGGCTAAGTATTATGTTTCCTTTTCAGTCTGGCTGCTCTCTGTTGCTGCTGTGTGCTAGAGGAATGCTGCTTCTGATGCTTCTACTGCCTTCGAAAGATGGACTTGAGCGGCCCTTCGTATCTCTGGAACATCGACATTTGTTATCCTTGGTGGCGTCTTTATTTGGTGTGCTGTGTATGTTCTCTCCTTTAAGTTGTAACGTGGACGCATTGAATGTAAGAGAAATTTGAACTTAAATACGCGTGGTCTTGTCAAGAAGAATGCGATGATGGATACAGATGTCAACAGTTAACTGACTATCCGTCCGGAGACACCACTCGTCACACATGCGAGGCTCTTCCTCCCGAGGGAGGACATCCCTGCTCGAGCCTAGCACCTGTGGTCGGTGGCGATTTGCAGCTGCAGCCTACAGGGTCTGTGACCACTGTCTCATGACCGAGAAAAACAAACTGAAGACAGATAATCTGTTAGTTTAATAAATGCAAAAATAGATATACCTCAAAATGAATTTGTTATTCGATAATCATATTCGTTAATCAAAGTGTAAACAACTCACGATCTGATAGCCTCCTGTTTGGTTAGAATATCAAGAATGATATTATATTAATATCGATACTTTTAGAAGATGGAGTAATGATATCAAAATTGGTACACGTGGATATTGTATTACGTAACATGTGTTGTTTGTATTGCACATTTTAAAATTGATATTATTTGTCGAACATCTCAAAGTGATTATCATCGATATTAATTTTAAAATTAATAGCGATAGAGGGGTCTAATAATGTTATTAAATAGGGCATAAGAGAAGAAACATAAATAATGCTATTTTATTTTTTTCAATCTTATATCGAACGTGCATTTTAAAATCATTCGTAATGTTACGGGTTTTTTTTTTTGTAAATGCTTTTAATAGTATTTTTTTTTATGTTTTAGTCCTCGTTACTTCGAAATTTGTTAATGTTTTAGATCATGATATGTACTGTCTTTAGTAGTTCTCTAGTGGATGGCATAAAACAATTTGCAAATATGTCGATTTTTGTGATTAGAAAACGACAAGGGGATTTATTTATCGGTTTAATTGTTTTTAGTGCATAGCACAAAATAGACTAATCCCTTTTCGGTATTCAACAAAGCAGACGGGTAGACGTCTTTTGCCTTCAAAGAATGGATGTGGATGGTGACAAAGTGTCATCATCTCTGCTTTGGCATCCGATGGAAAAGTTCATGGGCGGGTCCGCTTTTTTTACAAGCAGCTTTGGATTGCGCATGCGTCATAACATAGGCAAAAGGAATAACCCGAAGTGCATATTACATTTATGAACTTTACAAGTGAACAACCCGAATATGCGGCTGGCCGCCCTGGGCGTAGTTCACGTGATGTGCTGTTCAAGAAAATAGCGGACGGGGTTCGAGAGTCGTCGGAGCCCGCCCTTTCTTTTGCTTTTGAGAGGGGGGAGAGGTTACCGGTGAAAATCGAACCCGCGAGAAAACTCGATCCTCCGCTGTGCACAACGAACGCTACGCAATCGTTTGGTCAACGTGACCCCAAAAAAAAAGAACTTCGAATATGATACCATGAGATGGTGAGTCTGTCGTCGTGTCCATGGGTCTTCTTCGGAACCGGGGTGCTCGGCTCGCTTGTTTGGTTGTTATTTCTTGATTTATATAGTTTTATTTTTGAACAAAAGATCATCTTTTCTTTAGCTTTAAATTTAGATTTACATAAACATAGCTCTCTGTGTTTGGCAAAATCGATGTTTTTTTTAAAAAATAATAATTGTAGAGTGATGATTGGTAGCGCTTTTAAATTAAAATTTTACTTTGAAGCTTGCTAGGAACGTGTGACCTAAATCAAGCAAAAAAAATTGTGTTCTTTAGAGATCTGTAACCGTCAAAACAAAAGAAGAATAGAAATTATCTCAATTATGTATGATGATCTTCCTTCCATGCTATCCGTTTCCCCCAATCGCTCTCTTACGGATCAACACAACAACTATATAAAATGTCAAAATTCATAGGAGGAGTTTTATTATAGATTGTGTGCACAGATTATTATAAGTTGTATGCAATACACATATTGTCACTACAGGAAATAAGGTCATTAGCGACGGCTGACTGCCGTCGCTACAAATACAAAAGCCGTCGCCATAAGGCAATAGCGACGGCTTTTCCGCCGTCGCAATCCTGTCGCAAATAAGCCCGTCGCCAATTTTAATGGCGACGGCTAATGATAAGCCGTCGCTTTTAGTATTATTTGCGACCATTAACGCCAAGCCGCAATTAAGTTATTAGACGGCTTTGAAACCGTCCCTCATAAAATTTTTAGCGACGTAACAAAGCCTGCCGCAAAATAAATTTAAACCCGTAATAGTATATTAGCGGCGGCTATCAGCCCGTCGCTAATACCCAATTTCCCGGCAACACCCGCGGGGTGCATTTTCCTGGTTTTGGCGACGCTTAGAGCCGTCGCTAATACACCCCGCGGGGGTGCATTTTTGGTTTTATGCACGGCTTAGAGCCGCCGCTAATACCCAATTTACGTCCCCGCAACACTCGCGGGTGCATTTTAATTTTTGCATGACGGCTTAGAGCCGTCGCTAATACCCAATTTACGACAAGAAGACCCGCGGGGGTGCATTTTCTGGGTTTCCGACGGCTTAAAGCCGTCGCCATTACATACAGAGTCGTCGCTTAAAGTTAATAATAGCGACGGCTAAAGAAGCCGTCGCTAAAACCCATTTTTGGCCCGTCAACGCCCGCCGGGGTGCATTTTCTGGTTTTGGGACGGCTTTGAGCCGTCCCTATTACATTCATCGTAAGCATAATCTAAAAATTCTTCTACTCATTGAAGATACCTAAGACTTAATCTGTTAGGAATATCTATCCAAGACTTATCTAAGCTCATCGTCATGTGTTAATATAAATAAAGATATATATGCACAAAAATAAACAATGAGATAAGAAAGTCTCGAAACAAAATAAACACAAACCAAACCACCTCCAAGAGAAGAAAGTCTCGAACGAGAATGTCGTTTGAAACTACCTGAAATAAGAATTAAAGCCGTCATAAGATAAACATATTAATGACATTGAGTTTCATTAAAAATTTTATAAATTTTTATCTTCTACTCTTGTTAAAGAAAAATCCAACTACGTAATAATATGTAACATAATATGTATTTATAATAATATATATTTATAATTGATGTAATATATATATATATTTAAATGTAACATAATATGTAAATAAAGTGGGTCAAATTTTGACAAATTGGGTCAACTAGTTTACCGGTTCGGTTCGGTTTGGGGAGGTGCCGAACGGAACTAAATCGATAAAAAGTTATCGGTTCGATTTGGTTCAAAAAACCAAATAGATAACTTATCAAACCGAATCAAACTATATACATATTATTTTTCTTAATAATAATGTAATGTTTTAAACAATTCGATCCAATGATTCGGTCCGGTTTCATTCGATTTGTGAGCCTTCCGAATCGATGAAATCGAAATAGGGGTTCACACCGAGCCGAAGAAGCCGGATCGTTTAGCTATACGAGTGATCTTTTTGATTCATGCCTTTGACGTATAATTTAAAGAAATCAAGATAATCTAATTATAAAAGACTTAATACACTACAATACGGCTATTTTTCTAAACAATTTATTACACTAAAATGCTTTCTACTTAATTTGGCATATATCATGATTTCTAAAAAAATTACATGGTCTCAAAACACACGAGTGCTAGATGATTGACCACAACTAACCTTAGCCGATATGAAATGAAAGATTTATCAATAAACATCCACTTTTCATAAGACTTTAAAAAAAATTCAAATAGAAACTAATGAATAAAATAATTTCGGTTAAAATATACCTTGGAGGATAATGCCGGACGGATGTAGCGAGGGGAGGGCGCCGGCGACCGGCGGCGACGCAACAAGGCGGCGGCGCCGGCGCAAGGAGGCGCCGGGCGCGGCGGCGGCGGCGGCGGCTGCGGCAGCACGGCGGCGGCGGCGGCGCGCGTCGAGAGCAAGCCGGGGGGGAGTGAAGGTGCCGATGGGGCTTGTAAACCCTTAATGTATTAGCGGCACGCCTACCGAAGCCGTCGCATTTGGTACGTTTGTACAGACGCGGCCGACGGCTCGGGCGTCGCAAAATTAGTCGACCGTTGAACGGGCGAAAAATTTTATTGCGGCCGAGCCGTCGCTATACAAGTTGGCGACGGCTAACGGTAGCCGTCCGCCATTACCCGGACCGATGGGTGTTCGGGTGCATTTTTCGTTTACGACGGCTTAGGCCGTCTCTAATAAGCGATATTGCGACGGTCTCATAGAGCCGTCGCTTATATCTTTGTATTTGTCGACGGCTTTAATAGGGACGGCTTAAGCCGTCGCAATTAACTCTTATAGAGACGGCTTAGTAAAGCCGTCGCCATTAAACCGTCCCTAATAACTTTATTTCTTGTAGTGTGTACTTGTACATAGATTATACATATAACCTATAATTAAACATGTGTATAATAAGTTGTATGAATTTGACAGTTTGTGTGAAACAAAATTTATATATTGTAAACATGAGTGTGTGATAAATAATGTAAATTTGACGGTTTGTATGAAATATTAATATGTAAAAATTTGACAGAAAATGTATGAATTGTAAATGTGTACATAATGTGTTGTATGAATTAGATAGTTTATACAAGTTGTACATCGATTATATGAAAATCACATTATGGATAAATTTCATAGATGTGTGTACATGTCGTACAAGTTTGGTAAACTTTTTAAATTTTTTTTTAAAAATTAAAATAATTTATCAGCGACGATTGGCTGCTACGGTCGTTGTTAGTATTTTGTTTAGCAGCCGTTGCTAATAAATATCAATAAAACAAATTTATTGACTTGTACGATAGAAGGAGTTTTATTGCATGATATGCGCAATTGTACATGTATTGTGTACATATATTGCGTTCATGTTATATAATATATATATATATATACATGTATGTCTAGTTGAGAGAGATGGATATGAAAGTAATTATATATCGATCTCCTACTTCTTTTAGAATTTTAATAAAATAAAAACTTTTACCTTAATATCCAAGAAAAATAATGCTATCTAGGAGTTTTTGGTGCGCTCTGAGATTCGATGGCGTCCCGTCCGGGTTTCTCTTGGATAAAAAAACAAACTCCAACGCTCTTTTTTTTGCAAGAGAGATTATCACACGAAGTTGTCATACTCCCAAAAAATAGGGAGGTCCTTCCAAACATGAATCAGCCTATCATTGTTCTTATTTTTTAATTCGAGATAAAAAAATGATAAAAAATATATCCAAACACCTCATAGGTCAAGTAGAGATATCATCTCTGTCGACACATAAAGAATCTTTTTTGAAGACTATAATGTTTTCAAAAATATATCAGACTGACCTGACCTGTGAATCGTCCCAGTCAAGATCTATGCATTGATACGGAAAATAATAATAAAAAAAACTTCGATTGGATTAATGTTTTTTTTTGAGAGACAAACATATCTATTCATCAACACATAAGGAGAGTACAGACACAAAGACACAACAATAAACTTAAAACTATAAGACATCCGTCTGACGCAAACATGGTTAAAATTTCCTTGGAAATTTTTTCCAAGAATAAGCAAAGTCACAAATCGACCAACACATATGAGTGTTTGAAAGGTCGAACGGCATAGATAGAGACTCTATCAACGGAGTTTGATAACTGCCACGAGATCGGATGATCACACCAAAAAGGTGTGGATATCGCCCAAACTAACGATCTCGAAATAAGGTGGATGACTATGAGCATAACAAGGAAATACATCAAGACGGATCCTGACCATGGAACGACGCATCTAAACGAAACTAAGAATACAAGACACCAACGTAGATAAACCGAACTCTCAGGCTCCAACATAGATTGGATTAATGTTAGGATGCAACTTTTTACGGTGAATCATTATTTGACCGATGATAAGAAGCGAGATTTTAGTTTAATTCTCTCTAACACGGAGAAGTTGATGATCAAATCCTTACGGGGATGTTTATTAGTTACCTGATAAGTTGAGTTTTTATTATACGCTTTTATTTTTGTAACAAAACTTGTCCAACAAGAAGGTGTTTGACGAGCATTCGAAAATTCTGGTTTGATCTTAATAGAATTTAACATATCCAAAATTTACAATTTGTGTCTTGTAATTATATGCTGCTAGAATTGGAAAATAAACAAAATAGATTCAATCGATTCAGTGTTCACTTTCAGGATTTTTGTAAGATTTCGACATGTATATTTCACTAAAATTTAATATTATGACAAAACAAGCATGGTAAAAATCAAAACGTAATGGGGTGTTTGGTTGCATGATAATTGAGGTTTTTATTTTAATTTTTAAAAATTGTAAGAAAACTTGTTAAAAGAGGTGTTTGACAACCATGACAATTTTATGTTTTGAAAGTGATTTTCTTCTTAAACAAAAAAGAGGGTCTCACCTCTTTCTTTTTTCTTGTGGTCCCCCACTTTATTTGGTCATGTACGGTGGTTACTCTTTTTTGTAATCACATCCCTCCAAACATGATAATTTTATGTCATGAGTTGGTTTACTTTTTATTTTAATACAATTTTTTATCATGAAAGTGTACAAAAAATTATCATGCAACCAAACACCCCATAAAGCTGTGATGTTTAATCCTAGTAGTTACACAAGGTTCGTTAACTCGTTTTACCTTATTCCACAAATCATCAGCTTTTGTTTTGATTTTGACGACGAAATTAGAGCAACGTTAAAACGATATGATTTATATTTCGTATAAATCGAACCAAAATCACTCAACTGCGGATCAAAATAATAATAATAAAAAGGAAAAGAAAAAACAGGTAACCTTAGTTAGTACCGAATCAGCCCTATTAACAGCGACGGTTTACGAAAAGATCGCCTTTTTATGGGGAGAGCGCCGGAGTTGAGTTCCAGGCAAGTGAAGCACCTCCTCGGCTCCACCACACATGGCCGTCTTCTTGCTCGAGCAGCGAGGCCTCCGGATCCAGACGAGACCCCTGACGTGCGCGGCCGTTGCCCCGCCGTCGCGGGCCCTGAAATCCAGGCGGCAGCCGCCGGCGTCGGGCGGGACCGCCGAGGTCGGCGTCGGGGCGGGGGCACATGGCCGCCGCCGACAGGGCGCTCTCCTCGGCATGTGCTGCGGGCGCCACCGGCGCTGTCGCGGCGCGGGCGGCGCCGCCCCCGTCCCCGGCAAGCGGACAAGCCCGCCGCGCAGCGTGGCGACGTAGTCCGCGCCCGCTCGCACTCCCGGCGCTCCTCCTCCTCTCTCACCCGCCGCCGAGCGGCAGGCCGGGTGGGACACCACCACCGCGGCGGCGATCGATGGCGGAGCTGCCTCCTCCTTCCTTTCGCTGTCTGATACGTTGACGGCTCTTCCCTCCTCTCGCTGCGGAGAACAACGGGACCACGCATTATCATCTCAGTCTCCGGCTGGAGTGAATATTCTCAACTTTTAATAAAAAATTATAATTTCAGATGACGGTTCAAATAACAGATTGGACGAATCATTATTAAAAATATTGAACTGTTTACGATATCTTACTAACTTACTATCCATCAGTGAATCTATAAAACGTCGATAATAATTTAATAACAGTTCATCGACTCGTTAACTCGTTATCGAAAGAGTTGAATGACTATCGATATTTTACTAACTCACTACTCATTATTTAAATAATTCAGATCATGATTTTTTTTCTATTAGAGATTGAGAATATTTCTTTTACTCGGAGATTGAAGTGATCTGAATATTAATGTTGAACGAAAAAGGTGTTCATTTTTTAAAAAAAAAATGAATTATGAATGTTCCGGCTGTAGCAGAATGAGCATATATATATAGTCTCACGTGTTCCTCCGGTCGTCGGGAGTTTGTAGGTAATTATTATTTTCTTAATTATTCTCTTTTGCGACGGTTATGTGTCACCGAAACTGGGTAGATTTAGTCGGTTTTGACTCGGATTGAATTATTTGAGGTTGACCGGGTGTGGGTTGGAGATGTGCTTCCGTCCCTAATAATTTTAAAATTGGTATTAATATAAAACATAATGAGATGTTTAACTTAACGATGGATACCAATTTCAAAATTTACGATACAAATAAAACACGTCAAAATCGAAACGTCGTCTATTCTTCTTTTTTTTATGAAATAAATTAAGAAACGTCATCTATTCAATATTCCGACCTCAACACTTTCCGCTTCAACAATTAAATATAATCCCTAAATGCTCCCTCTCCCTCTCTCTCTCTCTCTCTCTCTGGGGACGGATTTATTTTTTTTCAAGATTCCATGACCCCCACCGAAAAGAACACGTACCATTTAGGAAACATGACGAACTTATTATATATGCCTGATAACTATGGGCGTCCACGTAAATATGTCTGTGGAATTTAGGCGTAAAAGAAGAACAGCACGGAGATAAGCAAAGCACACAGGACCTTAATTTACATTGTTTCTAAAGGCCATCGTCCGCCGTCAACGCCGCTCAGCTGATTTCTTTTTTTTTTAAAAAAAAATACCAGACCCACGGATGATCAGTTGGGGGCAGTATCATCTCGGAGAAGAAACGAGCGAGCTGCATCGATAAGATTCCAAGATCTCTCGTTGGGTGTTGGACAGCATAATAAATTCTTTTCATAAAAGTTATATTAAAATAAAATATGAATTAACCAATGTCGTAAAATTATCATGTTCGAAGAGATGTGATGACAAAAAAATGAGCACCGTCGTCTATGACTAAACAAAGTGAGAGATCACAAGATACAAAAAAGAGGTGAAATATTTTTTTGTCTAAAAAAATTTTATTTTAAAAACATAAATTTATAATGGCCACTAAATGACTCTTTTAACGAGTTTTATTAAAATAATATAAAATTATAACAATAACTCAATTTATCATGTAACCTAGCACCCGCCTTAAATTTTATTAAGTGGTGTCTAATTGACTAGCAAGAAAACAATGCTACTCTTATTTGTCGGGTGAAAGGTGAAATAGATTAGCCTATGGGGATCCCGTTAAGTCGGTTTTGAGTCCCATGTTGCATTTGGTCCTTTCGAATACGTGAAAATATTTGAAATTATTTCTAGTCTTTTCTCTTATTTTTGGTCAATTGAAGACTTATTTGTGAATAGACACATGAATTGAAAAAACTTTTGGAAAGTTGTGCCCTTGGTTTGTAAGGAATCGTACCATGGTAATTGAAGTGTTTGATTCCTTAGATTTCATGGTCGTTGTCTCAATCAGAATCGAATGGCGTAATCGAAAGTCGAATTCAAATGAAATTGAAAATACTTTATTAAATTTGATAAATCCCTCGGACCTGATGAAGAATAAATGTTCACTAAATATTTAAACCATCCAAATGTATGCCCCCTAGCGGTATCCATATGAACTTTCTTCACAGACGTGTTCTCTTACATGTCGGACCTTCGAAGTTCCATTGGCCATCGGCGACCCTTAAAGTGGAGAACGTGAAGAAGGCTGAGCACGATCTTGCATTGATAAAGTTTAGTCAAATTTACTTTGAAATTAGAATTTTTCATAAACATCCCTCAATTTCTATAAATTACGCCCATGTGCCATACTTACATATTAGTTCTTATATGTGTGTGATCTATTATACTCAATAGTCTATTTAGTTAAAACTTAATTAAAATAACAACTTATTTTAAATTAAATCTATTATCTAATAACATATTTAACGACTTTTCAATCATGAATGATACATGTCAAATCCTACGATACCAGATGACTTTAGTGATGATGTCATCTCTATTGAGCTGTTCCATCATCAGTTATCATACAGATATAAACTCTCGTCCATCTAATGTTTTGGTCATATAGAGATACGACATCGACTGCCAATCCCTTACGACACTTTAGGATCTCGTACTTAGTATCAGATCAATTGGAAAACTCAATTTTCAATTGTCCTCTTTACTCTGGCTTAGAATGTATAATATTATCTCATTGGCACTCACTCTCATTTACTGATAGTGGATGATCCCTTGTTGTTTACTCAATTGTCTCCACTGGGTTTCTTTTGTACCAAATATATTAATTATACTGGACCGTTATATTGATGATCCATAAGTCAATAGCTAAATCACAAGGTATGCAATGCATCTTTTGGGACTCAGCATAAATGTATAACTGTACAACCATGATGATATAAAACCCAAATAGGAAATTAGATAAGTACCACTTAAGATTTCCAAATTAGTTAGTTTAATGAATTCATTTCATTAATAAGCAACTATACGTGTATCCAAGTGTTTTCACATTAATGATCAATGTGATCGGTTATCCTCATCATATGATCAATGTGATCAGTTATCCTCATCGTATGAGAAGATATCACATATATTAATCTATCCATACTCTTAATGTCTTGTCTCAAAAATAATGCAACTAGAAATATTTAGATCATATACCTCTAAATGATTTGTTTCATTATTATGATCTCATCGTGATTCAATCATCTTTGCATATGATTAAAAGCTTCATTACAATATATATATATATATCTAATCAGAGCAATTAATAAAGAATCAATGATTAATTAAATGAAATATTTCAAAAAAATATCGAATCATATCAAATATGATTGACTTGTAAGATATATAATTATATCATTGTAGTCTAGCAAGGGTGATGCCCCGGTCCTCTCCACCCCCTCCATGGGGAGGTTTGCTCTCACCACTGATAGGAGGCTGACAACTGTTCCACCCTTGGTAGGAGGTCGGTTCTCATTCACCCTAGACAATAGGTTGATTCCAAGCGTCCCCCCTCTCCTCCAGTTGGCCTTGTGCCATTCCTTTCCCCTTCCCCTTCCCAAGCTTTGGTTTGATCAAATTCAATCACTCCTTGTCGCTTTCATCTGCTCTTAGCATTGGAACAATTTCGTAGCAACTGCCATCATCAACGACATCTCCATCTTCTATCTTACGATCCCCGAATGAGTCCCAAATGGCCTTCCGCACACACAGGGCCCTCCATACTTCTCTGCACCTCCACAACCACCCACCATTGTCAGCCTCACCATCTCTTGCGTCTTTCGCCATTTCAGGAAATGCCAAAACCTCCTGAGAATGCACCACTTGAAGCATCCTTGGCCCCAACCTCCTCCACAGTCATTGTGGAACCCTCTGGCGATCCCCCAAGGGCCGCCCTCTTTGTCCCCGCCCTGCCTCCTTGACGATTGACGAATGAGAAGGAGATGAAGAAAAAAGATGATGACGAGGGTAGGATGGCTAAGGCCCTAACGGGCCTTGTTGACTTCTTTATCTCCCCCCTCACCCTCGTGGCACCTTTCACACAACTCTAAGTGCCCTTGGAAGTGGAAAACCTCCCAGAGGTCTCATTATTTATGCATTTGCAAGCGACTCCACGATCACCCACCAAGGTTATGACTCCCACCTCACGCACTTGTGCTGCCTCACTCGCTCGTAGCACCAGGCCTCCATGAACACCCCCCTCTCATCTATCTTCACACGAAAATGCATCGCCCCCTCGGGTTGGGTTCCTTCGATGGGAGCCCTACATAATGGATGCATCAAGACACACAACACCACTAGGGATGTCAACGCCCAACTTGTTAAAGGCATAGTCCCACATCGGCTGCTAGGAGAAGTATTCCTGGTTTATAAGGCCTGGTCCTGGTTTCCTCAAGGCCGCGGTTTTGGGGTTTTCCACATGGTATCAGAGCAGGTGGGCCTGGGCTCTGCTTCTCCGGTGGGTCCGGCTCCTATTTTCCCTCGGTCCTGCCCCGTGTATTCCTATCGTGGCTCTGACGGTGGTGGCTGGCCGAGAGGGGGAGTGTTAAAGGCATAGTCCCACATCGGCTGCTAGGAGAAGTATTCCTGGTTTATAAGGCCTGGTCCTGGTTTCCTCAAGGCCGCGGTTTTGGGGTTTTCCACACAACTAGTCAGGTATGGGTCAAATAATAGTATTATATGTATTCGTATCCTATAAAAAAATTGTATCCACTTACTATTCGTTAACTATCAGTATCAAGTTTATCCGCGAACCGCATTGTTCTATCATTGTTCTATCCACTTAAAAATGATTTACGGTCGGATAACGGATGATTAATGAATATATAAAGAAATGACATATATATGACCTAACTTAACAAAATAAGAAGCAAATATAAATTTATCGATAGAAACATACATAAAAATTACATATTATAATTAGAAGCATTCACTTATATCAATGTACTAGAAGAAAATTCTTAGTTACATGTTTAATGCAAAACATAAGATAAAAAAAATAATTTATGAGTCTACAACAAAAATGATTTTTGAGTCTACAATAAATAGTTAGATGTCCAATACAAAACATGAGATAGAAAAAAATTCTCAATTCCATGTCCAAAATAATACATGTTCAATACAAAATATGAGATGGTCGATCTACAACAAAATTAAATATCTTCTCGTGGAATTACGATGTCTATTCCTATTTTGTGTTATTGTTGACCATCCAGCATATCACACTCCAGTATGGCATGTATCTTAGGATGTCAAATTCAGAGATAGTTGGATTAAAGAGGGGAAGAAGCCATCGTGGTGTATGTGAATTACACCGTCAGAAAGCAGAAGAAAAAAAGATGTCACCGTTGAATGTCAGGACAAGACTTGTCTAATGTTAAGGACAAGACTTGTCTAATGTTAAGACTTGAGGGGGGAGGGGGTGAATCAGAAAGTTAGAGACAATAAAATTTTCCCGATAGGACACATGTATTATAGGGTGTTTGGAAGCTCTTTTAATTTTGAGACAATCTTTTTTTAAATCAAAAATATCTGATCTCTTAGTTTTGAATTTAAAATAAAAAAAGCACAACTCTTTTGTGTTAGGCAAAATTGTCATTAATTTTAAAATTCATAGAACAGTGTTTGGCAAAATTGTCACTCAAAATTTCTATGGCATGGCACTTCTACCTTCAAAGTTTCTACCGCACGGCGCTTCTCCACCCCGCATCAGTCGTGCATCTACCCAACATCTTGTCACGAATCGGCGTCGCTGTAGCACCCGGCCGCATCGTCCCCAGGAGAGGCCACGCTCGTGACGGCTGACCTCCATCGGGATGTGATGAACAACCTCTCGGTTCACGTTCTAGTGTCGTGGAAGAGAAGACCTTCTGTCGAGCTTATATCGCCGTAGGCGGCACCCCCCTCCCCTACCACACAACTCTCCCTACCCCCCCCACGCCGGCATCCACCCCCTACCGCACAAGTCCCCTTGCCCCCGTGTCGGCGTCCCCCCTTCTCCCATCGCGCCGGCGTCCGCCCCCTTCCCGCGCCGGCATGCACCCCCTACCACACAACTCCCCCGCCCCTCGCGTCGGCGTCCGGCCCCCCTTCCCCCACCATGGCGGCGTCCCCCCCTTCCCGCGCCGGCATGCCTACCACACAACTCCCCGCCCCTCGCGTCGGCGTCCGGCCCCCCTTCCCCCACCATGGCGGCGTCCCCCCTCCCCCGGTGGCATCCACCCCCTATTGCACAACTCCCCTACCCCACGCATCGGCGTCCACCCCCCTTCCCCCACCGCGGCAAGGTCCGCCCCCCTCCCCCCGACGGCGTCCACCCCCTATCGCACAAGTCCCCCCACCCCCACGTCAACGTCCGCCCCCCTTCCCCCACCGTGGCGGCGTACACCCCCTCACCGCCGCCGTACGCCCGGCTTCTACCGCACAACTTCCCCCCCTCGGCATCGTGCCCCCGCGCCGCGCCGGCGCCGGCATCTCCCCCCCCCTCATCGGCGATCTCCCTTGCACTCCGACACGCCTACAGGCCAGTCGTCCGCCGCGAGAGACGTCAAGCGCAATGGAAATACATGGAAACCATCTCAAGCACGGGAGAGAGAAGGAGACCTCGCGAGTCGCGAGAGAGCCGGCACTCTTCCAAAATTAAAACAACCCTTCAGTTGTTTTGTTTCCAAAATAGAAGAAACAAAGAAGTGAGACCAATTTTAAAAATGAAGGAGCATTAAAAAAAACCAACCAAACACTCTGTCTCCCCTATTTTTAAAAATAAGAAAAAAAGAAGGTAAAAAACCGGAACCAAACACCCTATTACACTTAGATGTCAAAAAATGTTAGTCTTTATATTATATATTGATGATTAATGAATACACCGAACAATTTTCAGATACGATTCATGCTATATCTATGATCTCATCTTTTAAAATAATAATTAATCAGTAAACTAATATAGATTAACTTATAAAAAATTTAAATTATCTTTTAACTATTTGTTAACTACCGAACATGTCGGATAATCGGTTCTGATAATTGGTAACTATTAACATTTCTAAGTGCTGGTCGAGCGTAGCTCGATTGGCACAGACCCGGGCGCAGGGTGGGGCTTCGAGGCCTCCCGGCGGCGTCAGCCGGGCACCCCCGAGGGGGGGTGAATAGTGAGTGAGGATCGAGCAACCGCTCGATCCTTCGCCACCCGCGCGGGCGGCGGGAGTTGGGGTCACTGGGCCTCGTGAAAAAAAAAAACATTCCTAAGCACCACCCGAGCCACCCAATGCTACGAAATGCTCCTCGGCTCCCTCCTCGAGCCCAATGCTAATTCAAGTCCACTTTTAGACCAATTTTAAGCTTGATCCTTTCCGTTTCAAAATGCTTTTAGTTCGTTCTGCCATTCTATCATAGTTTTTGTTGCATTTTTAGCCCGATTCCACTGGTCTAACAACATCGTTTTGGTTGCATCTTTTGCCCGACCGCACTGCGCCATCTCGCATCAGTAGCAATCCCTTCAACCCGCAAACCAAAATCAAGGAACACAATACTCCGGAAATCACCGAGCGATAGAAGACTGCAAAGCACAAGCTGCAGAATAACATAGCCGACAAAGCACTTACATCATAATCGATATTGGAAACAGCTAACCTCTAGTGAAATGCTGGGGAAACTGCCAACAAGAAATAGAATCTCATGACTAGATACCACAATGGCTACAATTTAATTTTACTATTTAATGACTAGCTAACCATGAAATCCTAATCGAGGTGGCAACCTTGTACACATTCAGGCAACGCCCTCTTTACAGGATCAAAACATTGCCGGGCGCATCAGCCCTTCGTCCAGCCAAAGTACGGTAGACATAAATCTTCTCCACCTTGTCCTTGCCACCGGGGGCTTCCTCCATCTCGTCCACTTCATTTATAACCTCCACGTTGAGCCTCAGCATTTTCGCTGCAAGGGTCTTGCAGCCTTCCAGGGTTACATCACAGGAGGACATCCAAAGGGACCGCATTGTTTCATACTTGCCCACATCCTTCAGGAGGGCAGTGTCACCAAACGGGCAGTCCCTAATCTCGAGTTTTCGGAGGTTCTTGCAGCCATTCAGCACATACAACATTCCCTTGTCACTGTCGCCAGCAAATGCAATGGATAGCATCTCAAGCTTCTCAGCATACATACCGATATACAGGAAAACCTGGTCAGTTAGAAGGCCAGAAAGTGAGAGCCGCCTCAGATCTTTAGACGACTGAACAATTGCCCCGAAGCCCTCGTCAAGAGGCTGCTGCGTGACGGGGTCAGGTTTCCTTGGATCAAGAATGCACAGTCTGAAACGGATGAAATGTGGACAATTCTTGGCGACCTTTATAAGTGCTGCATTTGTCATTTGTTGGCAGAAATATAACACCGAGTTAAGCTTTGGGCAACCCATAGATATAGACAACAAGCCTTCTTCTGTCACCGCAGAAGTCCCCGCACCATAAAGATCTGATGGGAAGACCCTTAATTCTTGCAGTTCCTTGCAAGTAGATGCCACAACACTGAGTCCTTTGTCCTCGATACAATCCAGCACCTGATGAAAATGTCAAATTGTCAACCATGAAGCAAACGAGGCAAATAACACAATGCAAGGTGATACATGAGGCAGAAAAAGTGCAGAGGTAATCTCACCCAGAGCCTCTGAAGTTTCCTGCTGTGGCGAATTATTTTAACAAGGTCATAACCTTGAATGCCTGGTGCATAACTCAGGTTTAGAGCTGTTAAGTTTGAGCAGATAGGGTAGATAGCTGGGAGACAGCGTGATGCAACATCCCAGAAACCTGACAGGCTCCTTATTGATTTGCAGTTCATAAATGCACTCACCAATCTTTGGTAGGGTTCAGAACGGGGATCATGAATGTATGATCCTGTTCCCAGATCAACCAATTGGGGAGCCTTTGTAAGAATCCTGGAAAGCATTTCTAATGAGACTGAATTACTTAACCGCAAGCTCCTGAGATTTGTGCACCTGGCAACAAGCCTTTCCAAAGCCACAGAATTCACCTCCCCTTTCAAGCAAGCGAAGTTCAAGGAGACAAGTGATGTACAAGAATCAGGGAAGCAACCAATCCATTCACCACGCTCATCAATTTCATTTTCATGCAGATCCAGCTCCCGAAGAAACCTACACATGTTTGAGATAAGAGATTTGAATCAAATAAATATACTCGTAGCTGTCAATTTCAATGAAAATTTATAAAGAAAAGTCACTTCACATCCTGCTGAGGATGCATCGACAACTAAGGCTTTTAACATTTACAGAAAGAGAGATTAAATCATCTAAAAAATTGACAATTCAAGAACTCATTATAACATAAGTTTAGAAATAACAGGAGGAATTCTAATTCATTAGTATCCTATAGATGCCTTCTTAGCTAAAAATTTTGTAATCTTGCATTTCTAACGTCTCATCAGATCGTAAAAATAGTCTTTCCTGGAAGTGGCCCCTAAATTTCACGTGCAAAAAGTAAAAGAGGATGCTGAATGCTTCGATGACTAATCGGAGCAACACAAAGAACCCGTAAGATGATAAATTAAGATGATTACAAAAGAAGGCAAAAATAAAAGCATAGACACATGGAAATGGATGTTTTTACTTGCAGTTTGTGGCAATGGCAGCGAGGCCTTCGGTGCTGAACCCCTCGCAGCTGACAAAAACTAGCGCCTTGAAGTTCGGGAACGAACGGGCGAGGAGATCAATGCATTCATCGGTGATCACCATCCTCTTCAGGTGGAGTTCCTCGAGCTCAGGGCAGCCGCGAACCACAGCTTCTATCCAGGGGCGTGCATGGCCTCCCCAATCGCGAGGAACTAGATTGAAATCAGCAAAATGGGGCTTCCCCTTGAGAGTCAGCGACCTGACCCTGGGAAATCTATCCACAATCCTCTCTGGCGCCACAGCGTAGCAGTTTCCCACGAATACTCCACGGCGGCTGAGCCGCTCCACTCGGTACCAGGTCTTGCATACCAGCGACGCCGTGTTCCGGTCGCGGTGCGACGCCAGGAAGCTGAAGATGTGTTCCACCACCTCCTCCGGAAAGTAGGCCATCTCTTGTTCCTGCCGCCGACGGAAGGAACGTGGAAGAGGGGCCGATGCTGATTCGTTCGTCCCTTGCAGCGATAGGATTAGGGTTTTAGGACGCACTGGCCTTTACTGCAGATCTGCAGCCCGGGGAGGCTACTGACAAGGATTACGCAGAAAAGAAGGAGAACCCCGTCTACCACCTAAGGAGATCGGACATGGAAGAAGCAAACGCCAGATTTGCAACTGCGATCTGCAAAAGACAATCAAATCCCCCGAGGACACCGCTAACGAAGCGCCGACTTCGCGGGTACTACCGTCGAAGAGAGGAGAAAACAACAAACAACACAGATCTACCAAGCACAACAGATCCAAGCATCCAAAGAAAAAACAATCTAGAGAAGGGGGAACCTTGCTGGATCACATCCAACACGTTCCAGAAAAAAAAATTCCGCCAATTTTCCAGCAAAAAAAAAGGAGGAAATCGAAGCCGACGGGAGAACAAAGGGGGCCGGATCTTGGAAGGGGAAACCCTCAAAAAAAAACCCCGAGAATTCGAACCGCCCCCAAGGTAAGCGGAGGTCACCTGGCGATAAAGTAACGGGAGCAGCCCCAGTCGCCGAAAGAAGAGGGGGCGACGGGCGTCGACGAGGATGGTCCCTGCTCACCCTGCCTCTTCTTCGGCACCCCCTCTCCCTCCCCCATCGCTCTCATCAGTGTCTTCCCCCGCTTCCCCCTCTTCTCTCTCCGTGCGTGTGGAGAGAGAAAAAGAGGGGGAGAGAGAGAGAGAGAGATCTCACCGCCCCCCGGTGCCTTTCACTAACCATGGTTAGGGATGGACCCCACCGTGACCTGTCGATCGGATCGGACGGCTGCGATGGAGTGGGCGGCTTCGCGTACGGCGTGGGCGTCTGACGGGGTGGGTGGGCCCTGCATGCATGTGTCCTTACCTGCTGGCTGTTGTGTGCCGCCGCCAGATGCCTATGGGCTATGGGAGGAAAAATATCATAGGGGACCCCCGATGAGGTAAAAATTAGATATATATGCCTACAAGGATAGATAACAAATCTCGGCCTTCCGTTTTTAGCATCCAACAATACAAATCCGTATACATGGCGGCGGTTGCCAAAGTTGATGCAATACATGTCCGAAACATCTTGCATGGACTAAAAAGAAAAAGAAGAAGAAGAGGAGAGGATGACGATTTTTATATCATTCTTTATTTTCGTAATTTTCTCATTTACCAGCTCAAACGTCAGAGGTGCGCACGCAGACTATTACATAAATATAAATAAATAAATATATAAAGCCCCTCTCAAGTGCTGCTAATATTTATAGCGACACAAGTGAAAATGCAAGAGCGGAATGACAATTTTGCTCTTTTATTTTTATTTTTCCGAGGGTTGCTTATTTTCCACTGGCACCATGCTTTTGTCACTGCGCATTGAACCCGTCTCCTTCCAGCATGGCTGCCCATGTTCTAATTTAAATAATAATAATAATAATAATAATAGGATACCGATAACAATAATATCATTCCAAAGGATGTAACTTGAACTATTTTTTTTATCTTGATAAATGTCCTTTGTCTCTTGACGTTCTCCATTTCTATCTACATCTTGTGATTTCTCTTCCGCACAGAATCTTTGCGCACAAATTCCTTCGGGGCTGTTTGACACCAAAATCTCTTGGCAACAAATCAGATTTATCCCCTAAATTATAAAGATAAACTTGATTTATCCTCAAACTTGCTAAAAACTGAGGCCCAAACATGGGCTCAGTTATTAGCAAATAAAGAAAGCTGGCAAGCCCATGCTTTTTCATGCAAGGTGATCCAACTCATACCCATTTATGAAACCAAATAAATTTTTTGGAGGATTTAATAGGAGGCCCAATTTACTAATATCATTTTAACTAGACACCCGGTGTTAGAATTATTTTAATAAGAAACTCAATTTGAGAAATTGTTATAACTCCCACCCCAAAATGGATGATAAAAGTTAGATCGGGTTATAAAAAGTCTATTATACTCTTGTGCTCTGTTGTCGCACAGCGAAACATGTAGTTTTAAAAGATTTTGACATTGACGACCAAATTTCAAAGGGGTTGAACGGTCCGTTATTTGATTAAAGTGTTTACGTGAGAACAAATATAAAAGAATAAAAAAAACTTAGAAAATAATGTTATCTCTTCTTTACCATAGAAAATTTTAAAAAATATAGAATCAATTATACTAATAGAAAAATATCAAAAATAGGAAAAAATATTTGTACATGAGAAACTTTTATAAAACTAAGAAATAAATCAAGAAAATCAGAATTCATCTTCGTAGAAATCTTCTTAAAAATGAAAGGAATAAAAAATATATTCCAATGTTACTTGTTGGGAGAAAAATAAAAATATATTTAAAATGGGAAAAAATCAAAGCAAATTATCTTCCAAAATCAAAAAAATTCTTAAGCTGTTTAAAAAGTGATTTATTTAGCTTTGACGGCTTTTCACAGAACCGGTGAAGCAACTAAATTAGGTTGCGAATGTAAAATTTAAATAGTGTATATATATACAAGAAATCAAATTACTTTGCACATCTATCTTATTTGAATATGTCATCAACTCTCCTACTATTTGAGTCATGCACTCGCTGATCCTGGCGTCGATCAGATGACAACATAAGCAGGAAGAAGGTATAGAGCATCGGCTGCAGATCTGAAGCATCCTTAATTTGCGGCATGATCCTTGTTGCTCACACGATGAGTCGACTCTGGACCGAGTTTGCATGGCAACACCGATGTCGCCGACTAACGCCTCACCGTCTCGACGAGCTGGAGGAGCAGAGTCTGGTTCTGCTTCCTGCTTTATTGGTGGGAGAGAGGACATCCATAGATTAGGGAGTGGAGGGGCGGCCATCCAGAGATCGGCGCCGACAGAAATGAGGGGACTGTGCCGAAGACCTTCTAGGAGGTCGAAGCCCCAAATAGAGGCGAGCTTGAGGGCGGAGGGGGCGGTCGGAGATTTTGATCAATGGATTTTTTATTAAACTCAATTTAATATTTGAGTCTCTAATTAATTTTTCTATTTTTTCGCTAAAAGTAACTGCGCACTTAATAATAACCTCAGTCTTTTGCCTCTTCAATGTTTTTTTTTTTTTGAGATGGGTAAGGAAGCTGTTTGGTAGAAGGTTATGTAGGGCCGCAGACGGGCGTTTGATTTTGATTCTAATTTTGTTTTGATGTTTGCCATTTTGATTTCGATAAGAGTGGAGTAGTTTCGATTTTTAGCAATAGAAGTCAAATATTCTAACTTTGTTTTGAGCTTGATTGCATTAGCAGAATTGGAGCAATATATTAATTTTTAAAATTTATATTATTTATTATTTTTATAATAATAATAATAATAATAATAATAATAATAATAATAATAATAATAATAATAATAAAATCTCATATCGCTGCTAAACTTTTGATCTAATATCTTTAAAATATTAATTTTACTTTTTTATTATTTATGTATCATGTTTTTAATAAATTATTTATTTATATTTATAATAATATTTGTTTCTAGATGTATATTCATTTTTTCATTATAAAAGTATAATTTATATTAGACTTTGTTAGAAAAAGTGTTTGACAATCATAACAAGAATATATTTGTATTGAAAGTTTCTTGTTAGAAAAAAGAGAGGTGAAACCTCTTTTTATCTTTCTTGTGCTCTCTCACTCTTTTCTGTTGTAAATATGTTCCCAGTCCCCACTATTTATTTTATATTTTATTTTGACATATAATTTAATCACAAGTTTATACAATATTATCTTCCAGCCGGAGACCTTATTAACTGTAGCAAATTGAATTGTCATATTGATATTTTATTATAAAATATTATACAAAGAAGAATGACATTTTCCTTAATAATTTTGTCCTCTACGGGTTGACGTAAAAAATTTTCAAATATTGTTTTATTAAACACCTCGTCATTTGTGTTGGCAACAATTTAGGATTCTTTTAATATTTATGCATATGCAGTTTGCCACATCTTTGTTTATAACTTCAAATACTTGATATGCACATCCTCAAGTTAAAAGTATTGTTTATTCATAATATTTTTTCTCACAGATAATTAATTATCGAGAGAGGTCTCAACGATGAAAATTATCAGCTATGAATGATTTCTTTTTTTTGGTTCAATCCATAGTTGTCAAGGCGTCTAAGACATTGAAGGGTACTGATTCCGCTTAGGCGACAAGACGACTGCTTAGACGTTGCCTAGGCGGTCAAGGCGGTAATCAAGAAAGACTGAGTCGGAAAGTTGTTATATATAAAAATAAGCATAAATATAATTATATTTTTTATGCTATAATTGAATATGAGTGTTTTATCAATGCACATAAGTAAATATGATGTGTGTGTGAAAGAGAAGAAAGTTAAATAGATTTTTATGTGCAATAGTATAAGTGATGGTAAAATATTGTTATAATATTATTAAATGGGGGGAGCGCAGAGTAGTCGCGGATCGACTTGCGCGGTCAGGTCGTGCGGGTCAAGGGGGCAACTCCCCTTGTGAGGGGTTGTCAGGGGGCAAAGGCCCCCGAACCCAAAAAAAGTATGTAATAGTATAAGTGAGACAGAGAGAGTGTGAAGAAAGAGCTGAAAAGAAACTTAATTAAGTATATAATATATGTTTATAATCATAAATCATAAATATGTATGATAGTATAAGTGATAGTGTAATATATTAATGTATTCAAACTATCATTAAATAAGTGTCCCTTGTGAGGTATTAAGGGTGAAAAATCTCTCAAAATTATTTTTTTAATGATGTAAAAATACCCAAGGTGCCTTGCCTGAGAACCTTGGGCGCCTAGGCTGGCGTCTTGGACGCCTTGGGCGCCTAGGCGGGTGCCTTAGGCGCCTTTTTGGCCCAAGACAAGGCACCCTGACAAGGTGGCGCTGCGTAGGCGGGCGCCTTGACAACTATGGTTCAATTTGAGATATACACTCAAAATATACTTATAAAAGTAACTTATTTAACCATTTTGATAAGTTAACATCATTTATGAGATCCTTTCGGTATAATGCTTTGTTTTATTGGTACACATCAAGAGTACATATGCAAGTTGATTTCAAATATATAAAGGATAATAAATTTAAGTATGCTACAATTTGTTCATGTTTTGGAGGAACATATAATAATATTTTACTTTGTTAAATTGAAGAACGTAAGTAATCAAGCACAGATCCACCATGTGCCCACAAGTGGGAGAAGGCGAACATGGGGCTATCTTGATTTGGGGCTCAAGCAAAGAATAACTTCAGAAATATTTCTCCATTGTATGGAGTATTTCTTATATAGAGGGTTTTCACCTTTTCCCCTCTGCCCCAAAAACTAACTGGCCTCATTGTTTTTTTCTTTAGTTCCAAGAAGAATTATGTATCATCAATAACACATTCAAAGGTGGAATATTTTTATATTTAATTTTTATTTATTGGCCATGATTTCTATTTATAAGCCATTCATGTAAATGTTATCTCATGATGTTCCTACATCTCTCACTTGGCTAATAAATAAATATGTTCTCTTTTTGTGTGAAGTAAAAATATTTTTATACTTCATCTATCTATGAGATGCAAACACTTTTCTATGTATTCTCATTATTCGTGAAATATGTTTATATATTCTTATAAACTCATTATTAGTAAGATAAATAAATATTCCTATCTCATTATCTATTAGATATATAATATTCTAATATATTTTCACTATCCACGAGATGTATATATATTTCTATGTACTCTCACTTTTCATGGGATACATATATATTCTTATACATTCTCATTATCCATGGAATGCATAATTATACATGTATACATGCTTAACGAAATTTTATGTGACTATTCCTTTTGTCAAAAGATTGGCAATCATATCACTTGTGGAGATATAAGTTACATTCACTTCCTATTTCTATACAATATCCCAAATATAATAATATTATATTTTTATATATTTTATTTTAAGCTATTTGCTTCACTGTTAATCAAGCTAATTGTGATTTGATTATCATAGTAGTTCTCAATTGGCTCATCAATCTATTGAGACCTAAATTTATAAAAAATTGTTTAATCTAGACCACATGAATAGTAGCCACATTATAAGCAACATACTTAGTTTTCTATGTGTATCTTGTCACACCCATGTTTCTTACTTTCCTAAGAAACAACTACACCACTAAAAATAAACAAATGTCCCTAAGTGGACTTTTCATCATCTTTGTCTTATTTGAAATCTACATTAGAGTAGCCAAACACATCAAGTATTTTCGTTTGGCAAACTAACATGTGGTGCACTATACACTTCAAGTACTTTTTAATCCTCTTAACATGTTCCCAATGTACTAGACTAGAATTAGCTTGGTACCTACTAACCAAGCACATAGGGTATGGTATGTCCAGTCTTGTACTCATCATTGCATACATTAAGCTTTCAATTACCTCAGCATACGACACCTTGAGTGGACCTAGTCTCTCTTCGGGACATTGTTCGTTTCCTAATTGTTTTTCATACGCTAATGTTGTAGGTGCCAAATTGTAATTATGCATTCCAAATTTCTTGAGTACAAACCTTAAATACTTTTCTGAGTTTATACTTAACAATATATGTTTTGTGTCCTTTTGTATATGGACACCAAAGACATAAAATGTCTCTCCCATATCTTTCATCTCAAATTTCTTATTGAGCTCAGACTTTATCTTATTTAACATTCTGATATCATTTACGGCAAGCAATATATCATCGCACATATAAGAATAATATAATCACCATGCTCCCGGTTTTCATGACTTACACACAACTATTCAAATGATTTGGAATAAAGTCAAACTAAATAGAAACATTATAAAATTTAAGATACCATTGTCTAAATGACTGTTTCAAACCATAAATTGAACTTTTCAATTTACACACCTTTTCCTATTGGCCTTCTTCCCAAAATCCTTCAAGCTATATTATGTAAATATTCTCTCTTAACTCTTCATTATGAAATTTATAAAATATTCCTTGTTAATGTATATCTTTATGCTTAATGGGCCACAAATATTTGAGTAGACCAATTCTAACAATTATTGTGATCTATATCCTATCGAAAGTGGTATTTTAGTTATTCGACCAAACAATGTTCACAAGATGATAACTCAACCATAGTTAAACCTGGTAGCAAATTCATCTTTATTATTATATTTTTATTTTATATTTTTTTAGATGACCCAATCTAAAATGTCAAAGATTATATTCAGACAATATACATAAAGAATAATTAGAAGTTTCTATATCATTTATAAGGATACAAAATAAATCATGCTCAAGGATAAATTTTTGCATTGCAAGCTCTTTCTTATCTTTCCCTATATACTTTATGATCATAGAATCTAACATCTAAGCCCTTCTTTATCGATGCTGAAATAAAGACGAGATTCTGTCGAATTTTAGGTGCATAAAACACATGCTTGGGATCTAACTCGTTTTTATTTTCTATGGTCATTTGCGACACAAACTAGTTTGGAATGACCCAAATGGCTATAAAATGGGTCTAACTCTCTAGGCCAATCCAAATCGATTTCCAATTTGGACCAGCCTAATTAGCTACCGTTTGGGTCCTAACTCCTTTTTTATGGTTGCATGTGCCAATTCAAATCAGAAACTAATTTAGATTGGCCTAACTGGCCACGATTTGGGTTGGAACTTTTTCTTTGGGGTTTATGGCCATTTGAGTTAGATAAACAATTGATTGATTTGGCATTGAAAATGCCTAACAAAATCAAAATACTTCATTTATTTAGTTTACTACTTAGTTTGTTTTTAAAGGGCTTTCAAACCAATCCAAGTCAGACCTGTTTGGATGGCCTCATCAGCCATGTTTTGGATTCTTTCATCTGTTTTTGGAATTTTATAGCCGTTTAGGCCAATCAATTTGAATTGAGCTATCCGTCACTTGTTTGGGTTCTAACACTTTTTTTTAGGTTTTGTGGCCATTAGGCAAATTCAAACTGATAATTGATTTTGATGGACTTAACCAGTCATGTTTTGGATTCTATCTCATTTTTTTTTTGTTTTATGGCTGGTAGAGTCAATCCAAATCAGAAACTGATTGCTAATTTGGGTTCTAATTTGTCTTTTTGGGTTTTATGACCGTTAAGTAAATCCAAACCGTACCTGATTTGGATTGATCTAGCTCGTCATGTTTTGAGTTTTATCTCTTTTTTAGTTTTATGGTCGTTTAATTAGCCTAATTGTCATCGATTTAACTCCTTTGTTTTGGTTTTATGGCCTTTAGGTAAATCCAATTCAGAAATAGGTTTGGACTGATCTTACCCGCCATGTTTTGAGTTTTATCTCTTATTTTTTTTAAAGTTTTATGGTTGTTTAAGCAAGTCCAAATTAGTTTTCAGTTTGGATCAACCAAATTGGCCATAGTTTGGGTTCAAACCTTTTTTTTAGGTTTTATTGCAATTAGGCCAACCCAAATCGGAAACCAATTTGAATTTGTCTAACTGGCAATGTTTTGGGTTCTTTCTTTCTTTGTTTTCTTTTGGTTTTTATGACTGTTTAAGCCAATTCAAATCGGAACTCAGTTTGGATTAACCTAATCGGCACCGATTTAACTCAATGTACTTGTAGTGGCTATGGCTTCTTTCCAACTATCGCCACTTATCAATTTTAGGGATGGCTTTGGCCGGTTGTTAGGGGTGGGTAATAAACGGTTTAAGCCGAAAAATCAAATCAAATTGACTTGTTCAGTTCGGTTCGGTTTGAACCACCTTCAATTTGATTCGGTCTAAAAATCCTCCAAATCGATTTAAACCAAACCAAATCGTTTAAACTGATTTAATAAAAAATATAAATCATTTTAATATTAATTAAAATAAAAAATACGATAAAACAATATTTATTTTAATTATTTTTAACTTTAAAACTATTATGTATATGTATAAATTAATTAATTTAAATATTTTTATATATTTTCGGTTTAAGCCGAACAAAATCGAATCGAATCGAATAAAAATCGGTTCCGTTCTATTTAGTCTGAGGAGTTGATTTGGTTCAGTCCAATTTATAAAAAAAGAATCTAAACCGGAGATCAAAGTGAACGTCCATGCACACCCCATCCAGCCGTAGCCATTAACCTATCTCTAATGATCGATGGCAATTGTTGTGGCGTGTTGTTCTCGTGTGCGTGGGTGCCAAGCTAACTATTTTCATGTAAACTTTAAATTGAAACTTCTCATGCATACTATTGAGGCTTATTACCGGCAGATCACAACAGAGAATAGAACCGCCAGTTACATCGATCAATTCCATATATGCGTACTGTTGTGATTCATCAGAGGTTGCATTATTGTCCCGATGCATTTTAATTTTAATTTATTAATGTGATATTAATTATCATATGCATGCGGTTTTATTTAAAATATTTTCTATATGCATATATATCTATATATACGTGTGTGCGCCCGCGCGTGTGCTCATCATCTGTATGTGTTGTGAGCGCACAGAGGCAAGTGAAAATGAATGTTTTCAAGTAAAATTTAAATTAAAAGTTTACTTACTATATTATTTAGACTTATTGTCACGACCCGGATTTTTAACATGCACACCGGAAGATAATCCGGCGACGTAACGGAGAAGGATATCGGTCTGGAACTAAATAAGACCAAAATTACAATCAAGATTCATAATAACATCCATCTATGAGTACAACAAACTTCTATCTAAACAAAATAAATACTAACATTGAACAATTGAATCACTAGCTCCTCGAATTCCAAAACACCACTACGCTTCTGCTGCGCTAAACCTGCACTCCTGAAAATATTAACAACGGAAGGGGTGAGTCACCACAGACTCAGTAGGACTTACACCCGAACTACCCTACTATAATAATGATTCTCTATTGATATTAATGATAAATGACCTAAAAAATCAGATTATAATACATAGGATTTAAACTAATTATGTATCTTCAATTAAATGATTACAAGATCATTCTACTACCCCATATGATAACAAGACTCTATATGCACTAAAACCAACATATCCAACACATTAGACTACTCTAGGTATGCTCATAACACATACACCTGACATAAAACCAAAGACACAACTAAACCACTAACGTCTATGCCAAAATGCACAACAAAACACCTGTCTGAGTAAATATCATGCTCCACTTGAATAATGTAGTCACATCACAAAACTAGCACCAGATTTACCATATTGTAGGAAGTAACATATAGTAAGCTAAATCCCATAGTACCCCATAGGCAGGGGAGTACTTAGGATAAACCGCGGTATCCGGGATCGACGGACGCTCTGGATTGTTCTAATTCATCTGCTGCCCACAGGACCGAATTATAGTCTGGTGAAGTACATTTCCATCACAATGCAGCTCACTGCATTAACCACATTTCACACAATGCAAGCATATACATAACTCAGACAGTAACCATGAACATGAAATTGGCAATCCAAACATGAAATACATAGATGAACACCCATGGTTCTATGCACCACATATTTGCATACCACACCACAATCTAGCATAAACCAGAACCAGTCTATCATATGATGCATCTAAATAGGATCATGCAAGCTACAACCTAAACATCTCAATTACATGCTTAAACAGGACTATCTATCACATAAAAGAAAATAAACTAAACTCTACCACCACTATGCCTATACTTTACATCGGCTTTTTATCAAATCGGGATATACATGTTTAAGATTTATCGTGATGCAAACATGCTAAACTAGCTAGGTTTAAACATATACAAACCTATTATGATGACCAACATACATGAATAACTAATTTAATCTAAACATGCACGGTTTAAACAGATTAATCTAATTCTATCTAAACATGCTAATAAATCCAAAACAGCCCATTAATTACAATCTTCTAATCCTGCTGATCTAAGCATGATTTTTACAATTTAATCAAGTATATTAGAGTGCTAAGAATAGCCGAGACGCCTACCTTAACGGCGACGACGAACGGCGCACGGAATCGATCCGGGTGAAGAATAGGCTGCCGCGATCATGACGGCGACGAAAAACGGAATTGAATGGTAGTATCCTGACAACATGTTAGATTAAAGAGAAAATAAAATAACATAGAAGAAATAGAGAATAAGGTGATCGGGTAGGAGAGAGAGAGAGAGAGAGAGAGAGAGAGAGAGAGAGAGAGAACGAAAGGGGAGAGAGAGAGTACCGCTAGGGGGGTGGCGCACCAGCGGCAGATGGCCGCGGCGCACGACAACCGTGTGGGCGCAGCGAGGGTAGCCGACGGTGGCGCTTGGGCGAGGTCAGCAGGGGGGGTGGTGGCTGGCGCGGGGCGGCCGAAGGCGGCGGCGGGTGAGGGTCAAAGGCGGCGGCCGGGCGTGAGGTAGACAACTGGGGGGGGGGGGTCTACGGCGTCAGAAGAGGGGCCGGCGGCAGGGCGCGGGTGCGTGCAGGCGGGCGGCGCGCGGCCGCGGATGGCGGGACGGTCTGATAGAAATGTATGTTCTACAAGCCAATCATATGTGATATGATTTTACATTTCTTGTAATATCTTATTCAGTATAAATGGCATAACCTTCATTACTTGCACTATCTAGATGCGTCTATCGTAATGAAGTCCTAGGTTGCATGCAATGATGATTGAATCATGATGAGATCATGATAATAAGATCAATCATCTAGAAGCATGTACTCTAAATGTTCCTAGTCGTAGGATCCTCGAGACGGGACATCAAGGATCTGGTAAGACTAGTGTATATGATATCTTCTCATATGATGAGAATGACCGATCTCATTGGTCATCAGTGTGGGGACACTGAGATATATATACAGGTGCTCATTAGAGGAATGAGTTCACTGAACTGACCAGTATAGAATCCCTGAATGGTATCTTACCGAACTGTCGATCAGGGTATTCTATCATCACGGTTGCACGGTTGGATCTTTGACCTGAGTCACCAAAGATGTCTTGCCGGGCGTACCATGTACTTTGACTATTGACTTATGGATCACTTAGTATTGTGGTTCGAAGGGCGCCGATGCACGCTACCCCCTGGGGGGGTGGTCTCTGGTGGGGTTCGAGCAGGGGCTCGAACCCTCGCTGCGCGCAGTAGCAGCGCGCCTGTGAGCCATCCGGGCCAGTGAACAAAAAAAGAGATATTTAGAGTTCCATTTTATTTTGTATCGGTGGTATATTTTAACTAACGTGGGTGTCTATCTTCAATATCAAAGTTAATATGTTAGGTCTTAAAATTCTTTAAGTGTAGTAGTATTTAATTATTGACTAGTTACAAAATAATTTTGTGAAAATTATTACATCTATGTTTGACAATTGACCATACCAATAATTGTGACAGTTATGACGAGCCTACTATATGTCACAGTAATTTGACTCGTAAATACTGTTTTTAATTTCTTTAAGAAGCCAAAATTGCACAACGAAAAGAGAGGTAAAAATAAATTCCCTATGGGGTGTTTGGTTGCATGATAATTTTTTGTACACTTTCATGATAAAAAATTATATTAAAATAAAGAGTAAACCAACTCATGACATAAAATTATCATGTTTGGAGAGATGTGAAAAAAAAAAGTAACTACCTTACATGACCAAACAAAGTGGGGGACCACAAGAAAAAAAGAGAGGTGAGACCCTCTTTTTTTGTTTAAGAAGAAATTCACTTTCAAAACATAAAATTGTCATGGTTGTCAAACACCTCTTTTAACAAATTTTCTTATAATTTTTAAAAATAAAAATAAAAATCTCTATTATCATGCAACCAAACACCTCACTAGTGTTCGTAGGTTTTTATCTTCTAGAACATCCTTAAGTTTTAAAATGTTAAAACCTTATTCAGATTGTTATCATTAAGAGTTAACTGTGATCATTTGTATACATTTTGGGGACTAGAATTATTAGATACTGCCTGAAATTCAGTTTATTAGGTATCTGTATTTAATTTATCGTTTACGTTTCTAAATTATTTTTCACGTGAGATGTTACATATTTCTCTAGTTATGTGGTCAAATATATTATCGTCTTGCCCAGAATGTTATAAATAATACAATAAATATAATACATCTATGAATGAGCTGTTTAATTATCTATAGAAGCATCTCTGAAATTATTGATACTTGCATCTTTTATTTCTTATATATGATCGAACTACTTCCACACAGCTAAATTAGGGTGCTAATTTATGTAGAAATCCTAGTGTACGTAACATATATCTCTGCCCGCAAAGCTACACAAACTTTTACGTGTATATCTAAAATACTCATATTTGTGTAAATATCCTCGCAAAGAATGCATCAGATTGTGTAATCTCACCATCCTCCCCTCCACAATACACTACCTTAATTTCTTTTTATTATTATTTTAATTTAACTTGTTTTGATGGGGATAAGAAGATCTTCCGGACTTTGTTTATTTCCTGACTGTCGGTGCCTGTGTGCCATAGCCGTTTCACTCAAGGGCCATAATGATTAATTCTATTATCTTTGGGTTGTTGCAATTATGCAATCAATATATATACATATATTTATATATATATATATAAAAGCATTCACAGAAGTGTTTGTGCCAACATAAGCATTCGTATAATCGAGTAAATAAAAGTTTTAAAGTACTATGAATGATTATTTACATCAGTCCTTTAAATTATATCCCATCAACTAAAGTTCTGATGTGGATCTTGCTAAAACGTCAAGTAAAATCTCTAGTGGCTGTTTGGGTGCATGGCAAGTTGAGTTTTTATTGAAAAAAGTACACATTTTTAAAAATAAGATTTATTTAACAATTATTAAAAAATATTTACCTTCTAGATAATTTGAAAGAGGCTTGATTTCCTCTAGTAGTCTCCCATCTTATTTAGTTATCATACATGTCCCCACTCTTTTTCTTATCAAATATCATTCTTGTACATGGCAACTCTACACTATCTTAGATTTTATTTTAATACAAGTTGTTATCATCATAAAAGTATATACAAATATTGTGCACCCAAACATGACTCCTAATCACCACCACCCACCGAGAGTCGACAATAATGCCCACCCTTGTAGACCGGCGACCTTCAAGTTGTCAGCCCCCCAACTGGGGTCCTAAACAAAACCATGGAAAAGACAGGATTTAGTTTGAAAACAAAGAATGAGTCCGGTTTATCCCCCAATTAATCTCGCACCAAACGGCTCCTAACCGGAAGAGATGAGACCGGACCGGGACCGATTTGCTTCCCTTGTGGAGCAGGGGCCCTGTTCACCAAGAAAGGAAATCCTGACCTGATGGCAACTTGAGCACTTTGACAAGATACCCACCCACACCAGACAAAATTGCAAGAAATATATTGCACCTCTTTTTGACTTTGAAGAAGATGTGAGTGGAGGCAGGCAATCCAACCCGCATCAAGGCTTCATTGGTGGTAAGAAACAGAGAAGAGTGTTGTAATATGATAATACCCACAATTCCAACTATCAACGCTGATCGATGTCACTGTTTTGAGGACAGACGGCTCTCCACCGAGTGCAACAGCTGCCTAATTATGTGATCCACGCATAGCTGTCCATTTATATAATTAAGGAGACCTTTTTTTGCATAACATAGATGGATATATATATATAGAGTTGCCAGTCCTTCAACTCCACACCATATCACATCACGTACAGGGTTCCAGATCTTTACAACGAGGTGTTTGGTTGAGTGAGAAATCGAGTTTCTGTTTCAAAAAAATTTGTGTTTTTGTAACGCAGTTGTCACGGAGAGGGGGGGGGGATCGATCACGTATACTTAGATTTAAAAAAAAGAAGAAGAGAAGGTGAGACTTGAGAGACACCTCTCGTCACGCAATCAAACACCTCCGTAAGAGATATCCGTCGACCCGTCTCGATTCATCTGTCGTACGTGCCATCCGAGAGGCTGAGATCAGATCCCGGGAGTTCCAACTTGATCGATCCCAGTCTGCGATCCATGATACAACAATTTGATCGGCAACCAACCGTGTTCAGAAGAGCCTTTAAGACGAATTTGAGTGTGTCTCGATCGCACGTCGTGTTCATCCCAAGATCTGTCAAAAATTGATGGAGCTATCAGGAACCACGCCTCCTTTCTGGGCAGTTTGATTTTTATTCAAGTTTCTTGTCAGGATATATATATATATATATGTATGCAACAGTGAAGTGAAATCAACTAGTTGTGTCAGCTTGCCTAATTTCTCCAACCTAGTTAGGTAAGGAGGAACAAGAAAAAGAGGCACCTCCTGTGAGATCAGATTTCCTACACGTTTTTCCTTGGATCTGGATTCGCAAGCAATTAAAACAATGTGTACATCCTCTGTTCTGAAGAACACAAATGGGCAAAAAATGGTATATTGTTTGGCACAAGTTTAATCTAGAAATAAACTTTAGTCTATCTTCAAAATTTTAAAGGTAAATTAGATTTGTCCATAGATTAATCTTGTACCAAAGGGAAGTACTATAGAGGACAGGCAGCTTATCAAGGGTTCTACCCTTACCTCTCCCTCATTGCCTCCACCCATCAATCACCTCGCAGATGGAGACAATCCATAAGCTCCAGTGTTTGACAAGCACAAGCTTCCTCAGCATATAAATTGACTACACGTGATATATATACATAGGTCATTTTCCCGGCAACGCTGTTAAACACGTGTATCAATATTAAAATTAGATGTAACACCCAATAATGCAAAATTTAATGTTTGTGCTTGATAAATATCAGATGCACTGATAATGTGTCGATTCTAGCTAGTATTTGCAAGAAAACAGACACTAAAAGAGATTCAAAAGCAACCGAATTCGCTAAGTGCGTTTCATCAAGTTATTAATCCAAAATCATGCAAGGGACTTATGAACAAAGCATGGGATTAAATTTCAGTGGAAAAGCCACAAACATCCGGAGGTGGTTGCCTCACTTAGGGGTGTCAATAGGCCAAACTTGGTTAAGACCTGGTTAATAATTTGTTGATTAGTCAGCGACCCGATTCTTATTACATTGTTGGTCCAACCCAATCTAACCTATGAAAAACAATTTTTTTCATCTAATAAAAAGTATATCATTATCAAATTCAAAAAAGTTAATCATAAAAGATAACATAAGGTTGACAAAAAACTTAAACAAAAGACTTAAATTTACAACTTATTTTGGTAGGGTAGAAGTGACTAAGGAGGGACGGACCTGAAGAAAGCGGTGTCACTTGTGGACCAAGTTTAGTAATCACCTCCAAATCTCCCATTTTGACAAGCAGACTTCCATTCCTCTTATTCAGATGAAGTATATCAATCTCCAATCATATGATTTTTGCTCAAACCCTAGAAAGTCATGGAAAATGTTGGAATTTGCAGCTTCAAAATGCAAAGGCGTTTCACTGAACTAGAGGCGCAAGAGGGCCCCGGTTAGATATATTGCTATTCTGATACATTCAACGTGTGGCAGGGTCAATATGCAACAGGGGTCCCAGGACAGAAGAAAAGAGCAGAAACACCTCCCCCTGTGCTTCAGTGCCTTTTTCATCGCCCATGATGTTTCGGAGGGCCAATACACTAAACAAAACACATGGTAAAAGAAATTGGCCTGCACATATTTAGCGGCTGTTTGGTTGAACAATAATATTTTGTACACTTTAATGATACAATATTTTTTATTAAAATAAAATCTAAGGTGACTAAAAATATGAAATTATCATGTTTGATGAGATACCATAACAAATGAATAAGGATCATGTATAACCGTAAAAGGTGGGGGGCCACAAGCAAAAAGAGAGAGAGAGAGTACAAGTTTCACCTCTTTTATCCAAGAAGAAATCCTCTACGAAAACATATTTTTGTTAAAACGGTCAGAGAACCATTCTTAACAAATTCTGTTGTAAAAACTCAATTTGGTATGCAACCAAACATCTCATAAATGTGAATTTTGCATGAACACTTGGAACGAACAACACTGTAAAACCAGTCCTGGTGACTGCTACGGAAATCACATTCCACATTAATAGACAAACAACATCGTCCAGTAATATGTTGTGTGGAGGTGTTAGTATGATAATGGGGTGTTCACGATTTGGTTTGGTTTTACACTACGATGATTTTTTTCTCAAGCCAAATCAAACCAAATTACCTCTCAAACCAAATCAAATTAATTGGGCACAGTTTCCTTTGGTCCCTTTCAAACCATACTTTTCTTATGATATAATATATATGACAATGTATAATTTTATTTGGTTTATTTTAAATCATATTCTATCAAAAATTGGTATATATGTTACATATTTCATTAGTTTTATCTTAAAAACTCTTGAATCAAAATTTATCTTTATAAGAAAAGATATATAAGTATTGTTAATACATAGAACTTAAAATAAATATTCAATCAAATTCGAATCATTAAATTTATCAGTTTGATTTAGTTTGAAGAACTTTAGAAATCAAATTCAAATTCAAATCAAACCAAACCATGATTTGGTTTGATTTTTTTAGATTGAACTGATCAATAGTGAACACCGCTACTGGTATCAATCCATATTCATGGTCACTTTACCGCCATAGCTGGGTGACAAGATACTGTTATTCGTGCTATCCCTTGGGCATCTCTAGTGGATCCATCACCGCCTTGCTTCCTAGAGTACGTAGCCTCTCAGGGTGAGCACTTTACGGCCATGACGAGGGAGCTCCACCCAAACTTTATCTTTGTTGTGGTAGTCTAAAACGAACATTACAATTAAGTTCCACAACCAAAAGCTTAAACGTCTTGCTCTCCAAATCTCGTCTTCGGGCCACTACCAACTTTCCCAATATTGTATGTGTATTAGAATTACCTTCTCTTACTCTTTCCCTTTACCAACTAGTCATTACTGAACTCCCCATGTCTGTCTGTCTGTCTGTCTCTATCTGCCTAGCGTGTACAGGCTTCTTTGCCAATTAACTTGAAACCAACGTCTTCGTTGGTTACCATGCGTTCCTTACCCGCCTATTTATCGTTTTGCCAAGTGTTTGAAAGTTTAAATATACCTGGGGAGATTTATCTTTGACCACTAGTTTATATATTTGCTTAAGAATTTGCATATGGGCGAACCAATATTTATATCTAAATGATCAAAACTCCCCTTTTTGTTTTTCCAAAAGTAGCGCAAGTAGCTGTACATACATTCAATGATCCCTAACTTGCCCAAAACCAATAATACGACACCCCTTCAACTTTTTCTCGCTCCGAAGTGTCATCCAATCCAAATTCCAATCTGAAGTACCCATTGGCTTTTGCACGCATACTCAAAACTTGGGAAGAACAAAATTTCAAGAGTATTGGAACACGGGGGCGTGAGGTCCTATTTGGATAGAGTATCAGCCATAAATAACAATTACTTTTTGATATCAGGTATCCCTAAAAACCTAGAGCTGATGTATCTGAGAAATATTGAAAGTACCGATATACCAGTTCGATATTCAAACCAAACAAGCCTCGGATTATCACGCCAGTATAGGACATTTACGATATTGCTGCTCTTATATTTCTAGGAAAGCTCTTGGATTTAAATTCTGCCCAGACGGCACCATACATGGTGGAGTGCAGATCACCTCAAGTGGGTGGAGGAAGGAGTTTTTTCCACCAGCCCGCCCCCCACCTGTGGCGATCTGCACACTGCATGATGATCTTTATCACATTCTAGAGTCGAACCAAATAAACCGTGGTTCAAAATGACAAAACCACTTTGGGCGGAGGAACACGGTCACATATGGCGAGCACAACAGAAGAGGAAAAAGGAGAGGCATGAGAAAAATAAAGATTTGGATATGTAAAGAATCCAAGTGCATACGTGATTCTCTTACAATAATAAAAGGCATCGACTTCAAGAATCTAGCCGGCCATACCGGACACGGAACAATGACCACGTTATGGAGATTGCAAAGAGCACGTTGCATGTTTCAAAAGCTGATGAGGAGACCAACAAGGCGACAATGGTCTGCCAAAGACTCGTGCGCCAACTGAACTTAAGTTCTGAATTTTAGACTAAGAAATTCAAAAAAAACTGTCATTTGATCAGTTATAATAGGGCATATTTGGTACAAGGATTATTTAGGTGATCGTACCAAACAGCCCCTTGAGGTTACATCCCACCTTATCAGCCTTTTACCCAAGTGGCCCATCTGGTAGCGTACGAGAAAATAGGTTGGTTGGCTACTTGTCCAACCACTTTTAAGTCTGCTGAGCTTCATTATGTAGGATGTCGCATCACAGCGTCTTCCACCCCTTGATGCGTCTGATATGCATTCCCAGTCAGCTAGCGAGTCCCAAAATTCTAGTGCACCTCCGTAACTCCAGCAAGGCAGGAACAGCCTGATGAGCAAGACACCCTGGATGTCTCCTTTTCTCTCTATTAAAACGCATGCAAGACCTCTCCCTCCAGAGTCTGTTCTGAACTGGAACTTACTCTCTTCTCCATCTAAATCTCCTCACGCCGATGTATGTCGGTCCTTTTGCAGCTTCGTCACAGGGAGGGGAGGGGCCAAGAATAGATATCTTAGCTGTCAGAGAATTGGTAGGCATTCGCGTGTATTCCATTCTACACGGCAATAAGTAGACCTGTCAACAGGTTGGATTTGGATCGGATCCACAAGGATCCGGATCCAAACCCAATAAGTATAACCCAAACCCAAGTCCGAAATGAATTTTGCTAGACTTTTGGATCAGGTTTTTGACCCAGATCCAAAGTGACGTTCAGGTTTCGGGTCACCTGTCAAGCTGTCACCTGTAGCTCTCTTAGCCAAATTAAAATGTAAGATGTTGAATGAAAACTCCCACCAAGCTGCACAGAGCAATCCAATGTGCCCGGATGCAGAGTACATGATGGCAGCACCAGATTGATGCCATGGCTGGGGACATGGAATGGATGTTATCCTCCGTAAACCTAACCCTGTGGTTGCTGCCAGCAAGATGCTGGAAACAGAGATTGGAGATGTGCGTGGTACCCCCAATGGAAATCCCCCAAATTCTTTCATTCCAAGCAAAGGGAAAAATTGGTACAACTTCCCTGAACATGGAACAAATACTAGAGATATTTAAAAGAAATAGAAGGTGACAAGAAGAGGTTTAGGCAACGAGGGAAGGGGGTGGCCATGCTGAAACAGTTACCTCGGTTTCATGCTATTTGGCCAAATCAGTTGCTGCCATAGATGGGCTTCCAGCAGAGAATCTTGTGCATCAGACTGAAGATGCCAATCTCACTACCTGGCTGACGTGCACAGCCATCCAATAGGGCATCTCGTGAGTATGATTATGAAATCTCTTTATTTGCTACCTCTTCTCGGGTCTTCATTGTCAGCCTTCTTACTTGCACCCATCTAAGCCACTAAAGAAAGAGAAGCGAACAAGGAATGGGAAGCAGGAAACTCTGCTATGACATGTTGCAAGAGCCTGGAGGAGAAATTGAGAATGAGATGGAGTGGAACCCTGATGTGCCGCTGGAGAAGCAGAAGTGAAGAATGGAGGAAAAGGGAAGAGAACAATGGAGAAGAAAGAGGAGCCCTAGGGCATGTCGTCGCAGCCTCCAAGATGATCCGGTCATCCGCCGATTCTGCAGTCGTGCGATCAGGACATCCATCAAGTTTCAATATTGAACCCGAGAGATGGACTTCGGGTTTCGTTCAAATCAGGTACACCCAAACCCAAGTTTGAGATGTTTCGAGGCCACCAGGTGAATATCCAAACCCCTGTTTCTATTTCGGATTCAAGCTAGACAGTTGGGTTCACCGGATCCATTTACAGGTCTAGCAATAGGTAAATGGTCTTTAAACACCCAGAGAAAAGACAGAAAATAACAAAATAACAGATGACTGACAGATACCAGGCGACAGACGCAAGGACAACGCTACAAGCTTGACAGGATCATTTACCTTAGATGAGTAATGTAATCATAAGGAGGAAAAAAAAGGTACTAACACAATAAAAATTGCAAACGGAAACTCGAGAGACCAGAGATTCACAAGATAAGCTAGTAAGCATAATGGAGAAAAAAAAGCTACTACTGACGTTACTACTCCATCATTCATCTGTCCATTTTTAATAATTTTTCGAAAACATTAAACATCTATACATACAGCTAATAAAACTAAACATTTTCATTTATCTACATGTAAAAAGAACTTGACCATATACTTGATTACTTTCTTTGCGACCTTTGTCATAGCCTTAGCTCCTTTGAAGACTTACTTTATTGATTTTTAGTCTCTATCATTCTACCTATACATAGCAGTGTTCGTCATCGGCCAAATTAAATGCGAACAACAGAACTCAATATCTCGAACATAGTAAATGCCTTCCCCCACATCAAAACGTCTAGCAATGACACCGGAACCTCCTACCCCACCCCCTTCTCCTTTCCTCATCTTCATAAGCTTAAGCCCCATTAGCATCCATAGCTCTCCTCACCTGAGCTTCCTATTCATCATATAAATATGATAAATCAACCTAGACATGTACTTGTCCTTTTCCCTTCTTACCATTTTCGGACATGAAAAGATCGGTGTCTCTCCGTCCAAGTAACTCATCATGTAACTTTGTCATTTGTCCAATTCTAACTTCCCTTTGAGATGATCTCCTAGTTAAATAATCTCACATCTCTTCCCTCAACTCAACAAGGACTTTGTCACACTTCTTGACATTCTCACCAACACCAGCTATATGTTACTTCAAACGACATACACATCTATTCATATCTTTTTGACACCATTTGCATCTCACCCTCTTCTTCTCAACATCCAATAAACGTTCTTGTTGCCACCAAATGTCGCAATGTGCAACGACAATTTGCTCCTCGTCCGACATTTTATCTATCATTATAAATACAACCACAATGATTTTAAAATTTTAATCAAAATTTTAAAAAATAAAAACTAATAGACTAGTCACCCCGTCTGGGGTAAGAAAAACCACCCCAAAGGGGTGTTCAACAGCTAGGGGTAGCAGGGGATCGGGGGAAGGGGGGGGAGGAATTGGCCAATTCAACCACTTCCGGGGGGGTCATTGCTATCACCGAAGGATCTTTGCGGAGGAGAGGAACTGCCATGGGGAGTCCTAAATTGAGGGGGATTTAGGGGGAAAGCAAGAATCGGGGGATGGGGGAGGGAATTGGCCCCATTTCCCCCTTGTGGAGGAGATCCATCTGGAATCAGGTCCCGGATCAACCTGATTTTGGAACTTACCGGTTCCCCGCGAATGATTCCCGATTTGATCTAGGAGAATTGACTGATCCTAGACCAATCCACATGATTCCAACCGATCCAATCAAAACTTCCTGCCGGATTGGTTGTCCCGGGCGAAATCTAATTGACTACCACCGATCTGATCCAAGAATCCGTTGATCCCGATCCAAATCGACTAGTTTTGCAATCCATGAGATAAATGGATCCTAATCTTGCCATACCCCCTAAATATTTTTTAATATAAATTTATATTTTATTATTTATATGTACAATTATAAGTCACTACTAACAACATAAATTTAAAAATGTCATAAACATAAAAATACACTCAACTTTTGCACAATAAAATGGAGAAAAGGTTAAAGGGAACAACAAAGAAAAGACAGATAAAGAGATTGAGGGTCAGAACATGAGTAGGACAGAGGGTTGGAAGAGGCCGAGGGAGAAAAAGGAGTGAGAGGAAGAGGGGGCAGAGGGAGGGGACTAAGAGGGTTGGAAGCTAGGCATATAAAGAGAAAGTTATAGGAACTGTGTAAGGCTGCACAAGACTGAAACAAAGTGTTTTTTTAAGTAACATGGATTTCTTACCTAGTTGGGTTCCTTTACTTGGTTTGGGTCAATTCTGAGGCGATGAGACAAGCAAAAAGCAAGGTAGGCAACTGCCTAGTTGGACTAGGTGAAAGACACAATCACCTCAATCAATCATGACCCAAGTGAGGTGCCCAATCACCTCACCTCGCTTCATGGCCTAGGTGACTAAGATGATTGCCTCTGCTAGCATAAAAAATATATTAAAATAAAATTTAAGTTGACTGTAAATATAAAGTATCATAGTTGGTGAGATAAAATAACAAAAAAGGAAGGGGACCATTAGAACTTAAAGAAGATGGGGGCCACAAGAAAAAAAAGTCTCACCTTTTTCTTATCTAATAAATCCTCCAAATTTAAATTTGTAACCTGATTGTAACATCTTTTTAACAATTTTTGTTACAAAAATATATTTGGGCAGAGAAAGCTTAATTTATCATGCAACCAAACGCCTTATAAATAGCCTGAGATTTGTAGCCGATGTGCCATGGTCACTTTAGTTACCCCTCTTATTGCATAGTTGTAAAACTACAAGAGTTAAATGTCTTGCCCTTATTATCAGAAAAACTAGGTACACAGAATACCAACACTGAAATAAGACGCTTGCATGAGTTAAATGTCTTGCCAGAAAATTGTCCTTGATTTAAAACTTTGAAAAAGTGTAAGGGTTAACTTCTTTTTTTGATTAACAAGAGCATACCCACCCGGCCTCCACTAGACCACCCCAGCTGCAACAATGTGTAGTCTGGGCTAGTGGAGTGCCCAGATGAGCTCCTTGTCAAGCATACTTAAGTGGTGACAAAGAGAAAGACAGGCACTTTGTGATGTGGGAAGACGACAACGAGTTGACCAGTAAATCTCAACTATTTCGGATCTATCTGGACCATTTTGGTCTGGTCTCAACCAGTTTATGCCAGATTGAACTGCCCTGGACCAATTTGAGTCATCTGAAGTACCAGCTGAACTGGGCCAAAAACAATGTGGGTGGGCTGAACCACCTAAATTGGCCCAGTCTGTTTTGATCAGTCCGTTCGGTTCGCCAAGCCATGGGCAGGCACACTGGGGTCAACATGTAGACCAGTCTTCAGCCTCACAGCCGACTGCACAAAAGAGGGCCGGGATCACAGCTGCCATGCAATGGCTGCAGGCAGGGGGAGTGCCAGCAGGTGACTGGCACTGCTCATGAACCTGGATGTACACGGCATCTGCAGGGCACAGCTGGCTGCCTCAGTCAGGCAGTGGGGTGCAGCAGATGGGGAAGCAGGAGAGGCAAACCATGGCTCGCAGATGCATGGCAGGTGATGGGAACCATTGCTTCTGCACCAACTCAGGATTTCTTAAGTGGAGGACCATGTGTATGGTATGCATGGGTGAACAGATGCAAACCAGGGGCATGACATTCAAATGTGGGTGAGACATGGTTCCTGGGGATCACCAGAATGGCAGGTCGCTGTGGCACTGTCACCTGAGAAGACAACCAGCCAAGCAGGGAGGGCAGAGCAATAGCAGTGCAGTGCTGTCTGCCAGTGGCCAGGAAAGTGGCTGCTATTGTTTGAGAGATCCTGCTGGAAAGTGGTGACACAGAAACATGGCATGATAGGATGGCTGGCAGTACATCTCAGAGGATTACCACAGACGGAGCAGCTGTATGGTGGAGACGGGGGCAGTGCCAGCTCCTTGTTATAATGCCTGTTGAAGTGTTGCTGATGCCATGACCAGGAGGGCCAGTGCAAGATGACGTCTGTGAGACTGCACCCGCAGATCTATGCATCACGGAAGTCACATGCAATTCTGGAGATGTGCGGGATAGGCAACCAATTGGAGATATGGACAATCAACAAATAGGTGGAAGGAGGTCACCGAATTCCAAAGGGGGTGAGAGGAGAAAGAAACACAGATACTACAGGAGGCATGGAAGGGCAGAAGGGCACACTGCCTGAACAGCAGAGTAAAAAGTGGAAAGGGGGTATAGGCAGCCATGCAGCCTTCAAACTTCAAAGGGCCATGCCTTTAAACTTATCTTCTCATGCATTTCCATTGGGGACACAATAAAGACTTTCATATACTCCCAATTGTACATAAAAGTCCTTAAAAAATAAATACAACACGTGCCATGAAAAATAACTACCAAAAGCTTGAAAATTCAGTAGATACTCCTAACGTTCTGTTAAAGGCTAGCTAGACCAAAAAAAGTACATACTAATGTCCTAAATTGTTAAAACATTGTAAACTCAATGCTAGCCGATCTCATGCTATGCAAAATTGCAAACTCCAACTTCATTTTAATCCACGTTTATATGGCGCAATCCAGACTGCGTCACTTAGACTGGAGATTAGACACCACTGTTCATTTGAAGCCCAAGGATGTGGCGTTGTCAATGATCCAACCCCCAGCCTTTGGGTCAACCCAAGTTGCCTTTTACCACCTGTCACATCCTTGCACACTAGGAAGTGTTTAGTGAGGCTCTGATTCTTGGGAATGTTGTTTCACATGCCACTTCTATATCCTGTGAATAAAATGTTTATACTCCTTATTACCATCTCATTGCCAACAGTTCTGTCCCATCTTCTTTAATTCTTTATTTTATTCCATTTTCTGTCCTTCCCTCATTTTTTTATGAATAAGCTTATTCAATGAATCTTCGTCATGGTTTGCACTTTGCTGGACTAGTAGATTCGCACTGAAATTGACTAAACTAATCCTACAGAGAGAGAAAGAAAACATAGAGAGAGAAAGAGATCCTCCTTAAATGCCCGACACTTCACTTAGAGTCAACAAAGCGCAGGAGGACACCAAATAGACAGCAAAATTGGATAAGATCGTCATCTAGCGCCAATAAGAGGGTCCACACTGCAACTAACTAAACTAATCATATGCTGGGGATAAAGTACCCAATGAATACAGAGTGATTTGTTGTCACAGAGAGAGAAAATAGAAAGACCAAAAGAGAGATCCTCTTTAGATGCCCAACACATCACCGAGAGTCGTCAGAGGAGAAGAACATTAAGCAACGCAAATAGGATGAGACTGTTATCCATTGCCAATAGCAGGATGGTAGAAGAGGAAGACATGTCCAGGGGATGCGACAGAGAAGAACCCCACAGAAGGGAGGTATAACCAATGTGGAGATGGCAGTGTGGCAGCAGGTGATGAAGGCAGGTCACAGCTAGAGGTCTGGGACTCTGAGCAACCTAGGAGGCAACAGGACATGTGGGTGGGGTGGGGGGTTGAAAAGGCTTTGCCCATTGGGCTGTTAAGCCCTCAACAAAAACAGAACTGGGTTCAGATATTACCAAATGAAATTTAACGCCCCCAAACATGGGAGTAACCTAACAATTGAAGATGGAACTTGTCATTAAGCATCCAGTGAACATCTTCACTCACCTTGAATACTAGGTACTATTTTGGCATTTAATTAGGCTACCAACACTGCTTATTTGCTCTTTGATTTATGCCTCCTTGCGATCCTATGAACACAATTAATACATTTATGCACATGAAGCACACTTCTATTATCACTATGTTGTGAATATTCCTGCTTTTTTGAATATGGCCAAGACCAAATTCTATTAATTCAAAAGAAGAGTACAGAAAGTAAATGGAGGAACAGCAAAGGAAGGGTGCATGTGTTGGCACCACACTTTTTCAAAAAAAAAATATAAAAGAATAAAGGAGGGTTGAACCAAGGACCAAACTGGTCCAGCCCAAATCAAATCAGAGGGGGTGCAAAGGGCCCATTAGGCATTAGTTGGACAATTCTAGCCCATAACCCCATCCTAATTGCGCAGCCCATTAAAATTAGCCCAATTGAGTCAAAATCAAAGTTCAGATGGCCCAGTCAACCCTCCCATTGACACATCAGCTGCCACCTCACCATGTTCCATTAATAACATGGAAGAATGAAAGGTCAGGTATAGTTTAAGATGGCCTAGGAAAATGAAAAGTCAAGTTAACTTAAATGGCCTAGGAGAGAGGAAGAGTCATCCTACATTTAATCTTGCTTAACCCTTCATCTCCCTCCTCATCCTATAAAAGAGCAAGGCCACCCCAAGCAAAAAGAGTTTACATGCCGTCAGCTCCTGTGGCCTCCCCCTCCCCCTCCCCCTTGCATGCAGTCCCCTGCCAGCCACCGCCAAAGGAGGAGGAGAAGAAAGAAGAAGGAGAAGAGAAAGAAAGAAGAAGGTAAGGGCAAGCTCCAACCAAGGATCACGGGATCGGAATCGGAATCGGGATCGGTGGGTACCGATCCGATCCGGATCGGATCGGATCGGACCGATTCCGACCGATTCAATGGAAGAAAATCGATCCAGAATCGGTAAGAAAGAAAAGCAAAAAAAAAAAAAACGATCCGATTCCGATCCGATTCCGGACCGATTCCGGCCGATTCGGACCGATTCCGGACGATTCGGACCGATTCCGGCCGATTTGGACCGATTCTGGCCGATCCGACTGGAATAGCAAAAAAAGAAAAAAAAACGATCCGATTCCGATTCCGATTCCGATTCCGGACCGATTCCGGCCGATTCCGGACCGATTCCGACCGATTCCTACCGATTCCGACCGATTCCGCGGAATTCATGCCGGAATCGGTCCTTCCGCATGGATCCACCGATCCGATTCCGGAATCGGTCGGAATCGGTCCGATTTCACCGATTCCGTAAACAATGGCTCCAACTGTGTAACCCTTCATGGGCACCCCTTCTCCATCCCTTCTCATTTCTTTCTCTATCCCTCTCATGGCCTGAACCGGCCTTACATTGTCATCGGCATCCCATTACCCATCAGCTTGCTTCAAACAGGCCCATGTTCGGCCCTATGCACAGCCTCCATTTTGGTCCATAAAGCAGACCCCCAATTAGGCCCCGTTTGAACCCCTGCACAGTCCCATTTTGACCCACTGAACAACCCCTAAACAGGCTCCAAACAGCTCCCTGTCCCTTTTAAGCAACCCTCAATCAGACATCTACACAAGTCCCTGTCCAGCCCCAATCGGACCCCTTAAACAAACCACCCTCAGAACCCTGTCAGCCTACCAAGTAGCTCTTGCATAGTCCTTTTTTGGACCACCAAAAAGGCCTTTGCACAGACCCCATTGCGGTCCATAATCAAACCCCGAACAGCCCCTTACACAGGTCCCAATCGGACCCCTTAAACAAACCACCCTCAGAACCCTGTCAGCCTACCAAGTAGCTCTTGCATAGTCCTTTTTTGGACCACCAAAAAGGCCTTTGCACAGACCCCATTGCGGTCCATAATCAAACCCCGAACAGCCCCTTACACAGGTCCCCTTTCAGGCCTTAAACAGACCACAATTCCGATCCCTTAACAGCCTCACTTCGGTCCTCCAATCAGACCATAATTCCAACCCTAAACAAACCTGATTTCAGTCCCATTTCGGTCCCTGATCAGGTCCCACTTTTGATCCCAAAACAGGTCATCATTACCCCCCCCCCCTGCAGACCCACCTGTGCATAACACCTTAACAGCCACTACAGGCCACAAAAAAAAGAGGAGTCTGCAGCTGGCCCCCTCTATGCGGCCACCTGAATAGCCCCATTTCAGTCCTTGTCTGGCCCATCAATAGACCCCCAATCAGGTCCTCCCCCCCCCGGTGCAGCCCCTTCTTCCGGCCCCCTTGTGGCTTACAAAAAAATCAAGACAGTCCCCTTTGTGGCTCAAAAGTTTTTGATACAGCCCCTTTTCTTTCCCAACTTTCAAAAAATTCAGAAACTGCCCACTTCCGGCCGGTGGGTGGGAGTGATGCCTCAGGTCCTTCGGAATCCATCCGACAGGCCGATTGTCCACCCAGGCGGGACTTCCACTCCACCATCTAAAAATCTCAAAGAAAAGCCTGCTGCAAAAAAGGAAAAAAAATCCAGAAAGCTGTTCATTTTTGGCACCGGAATGTGGGGGTGATGTCCTGGGTCCTTTCGGAATCCATCCGACGGGCCGATTGTCCACCCAGGCAGACCTCCACTCCACCATCAAACCGATAGTGGAATGGGAAGATCGGATCATCCAGCAGGCCAAAAGGGCCCATATGACACAAGACAAACCTGCTGAGCTCAAGAAGACTTGAAGACTAGCCAACCGGCCGATGGAACTAGAACAGACCCATTAGGGCCTTGACAAAAAAATAAAATTAAATAAAATCTGAAACACAAAAAGCCAAATCAAAATTAAGGAGTAAACACTCTTTCATGGATACTCCACTTTGAACAGCTCCCCCTGATTTGTCCCAGGATGTCGATCCGGAAGGCAGCGCAGGCCAACTCCCGTTGCCAACGATCTTTCTCCCGATATGACGAGTCAAGCACTTGTCATTTTTGATGGAAAATTCCATATTAATTGGAAACAAATAGGCATGTCGTCATAATGTCAAATTTTTCTGACCTTATGGAAATTTACATCAGGGGAAAGAACGTCGGTATTCCGCCTGGTGCCTATTTCATTACCAATTCAAGCACTTGTATCATGATACATATAATGCAATGAAATTTAAGTGCCAATTTGAATGGATGTAACCGGACACCGAATGCAAGTCGGATGGATCGGATCGGATGCAAACTCCGAATTAAATAAACAACATAAGACAAACTTAAAACACACTCATCAAATCTAAAAAATAGCAAAATCCCTTGATTTAACAACCTAAAAATGATAAAATCAGACTTAAATCAAATCTGAAAAAAAACATAAAAATCAGATTAAAGCAATCTGGAAATTCATTTAAAAAAGCATCAAATCCTACAAAACTGGAATCATAATCAAGTGACAATTAAATGATTTCAAAGAAAATTAAATAAACAACATCAAAACATTTGAAAGACACGAATGAATCCTAAAACAGAAAATTGAGAATTAATTGCAATCTGAATATTCAAACTAAATTCGCTGAATCTAACAAAAGTCAATCCCATAAGGACATAGTAACTAAAAAGCAAACCAAAAACACTTCAAAATACAAAAATTCAGACCATAAAAATCAGATCGTCAAACAATCTAAAACTTTAAAGTTGAATAAGTTAAACCAAATCCCAAAATGCTTAAAACATGCCGAATACACTCGAACTAGTATCAAAATACCAACCATCATAAAAATAACAAATAAGTATCCTGATCCACACATCAACCAAACTAAAGAAGTCAGATTGTTTAAAACATCAAATCAAAACAAAAAAATGACTTCACCAAATTAACGTAAAAATCAAATCAACTAAAAAACCCTAAACTAAAAAACCAAATCAAAAATAAAACCAAAACAAATCAAAACCAAAGCGAAACCAACCAAACCTAACTAAAACTAAATCAAACTAAACAACCCAAAATCAACATAAAACCAAACTTAAATCTGAAACTCATAAAATTGACTCTAAACCAACTAAAATCAACTCCAAATAAATGGTTCGCATCTCATCGAACCCAAATGGCTGCAGCCCTTTTGAGTTCATTACGTTAAGTGGATGTGCACACTCTCCAAAGCAGGTTGCTATGACAGTCAATCAAAGGTGTTCGAGTGGTTGCTTGATGTAAGTTAATGCCAGAATTCACAGCATCCGGTGAAGAGAGGTAAAAAATAAAATTTTTACAAATGGTTATACATATTTTATAGGTATCATCGGACCACTTAATATAGGCTATCACCTATTTTTCCTCAGTAGTCTGAAGGAGATACCTATGCCCTTAAAACTTTAAAATGCATGGTTCTCACAATATGTCATCTACCAAGGAGGTAAATCAGAATAAGCACAACAAGAAAAAAAAACCTTGAAAGATAGAATTTATCCTTGATAGAAGATCTCAACCAACAGAATTCTGGAGTGCACAAGCAACCAATCTTTGACTAGACTGCCCATCACAATTGTAATAATTCTCAGGTTCTCAAATTTGTCTTCAAAGATTCTTCTATTTCTTGAGTGCCAAATGGTCCATAGCATTGCAGGGAAAGTGTGAGCTTCCAAACATTAAGATCACCTGGCCAAGGATTCAATGTGTGCCATTTCATCAGAAGAGACAATGTGTCATTGGGGTCTGCCTAGTGAATCTTCCAAGCTTTGAATAAAGTTCTCAGGAGAAAATTAATGGTGCCATAGTTAATAAAGAGATGGTTTAAGGTTTATTCCCTATTGCCACTGAACACGCAATTAGTTGAAGACAGGAAAAATCTTCTGAAGGTGACATCTGAAAGGTAGCCTCATATTGACGATCTTCCGTAAGAAAATTTGATTTTGAAAGACAACAAAGGTGACCTAACTTCTTTATGCCACAGGACATCCACCCCACCCAAAATAAGAATACTTAACTGTGTAAAGAGAATTCTTGCAAAGCAAACAAATCAATTTATCATGATGATTCTCAAAGCACCTGTGATTTTCAAGAAGGATCAACAAGGTAGAGAGATCATTGATTTCCTCCAAGTTTCGCCTAAAAGAGAAACACCATTTTGCATTAGCATCTCAATAGCTACCAACCAAAGGAGAAGGATTGTGTGATAACCTATGGAGTGAGGGGAACAAATCAGCCAATGTCTATTTCCGATCCAGTGATCTTACTAGAATAAGGTCATGTTGCTTGCCTCTGTCGTTGTCTTACCAGATCTTACAAGTGGGAAGAGTAGAAAAAAATCCCTATGGTGGAGGACACCCCTGCCTCTGAAATCTTTGATCCACGAGTCATTACTCAAAGGCCATACTTTGCACACATAATTTTAACCCACAAAGCATCTCTATATAAGTATTTAATTTTCACAGCCACTTACAAAGAAGAGCCTTGGACTTGGTCCCACTCCCCTTCATTCATGGTTTCCAGTGAGATTAAGCCTACTCCCCTTCATTCATTGGCCTATAGACTTAGTCCCACTATCAGGTGGAGACCCTTTCTATCATATTACCATGCCAAAAAAATATTACCAATACTTTCCAGTCTGCCAGCAGATACCCTTGAGGACATTGAGAATGAAGAAGAATAACAGAAGGATGCTTTGAAGCACAACTTTAGATAACACCCATCTACCCCATGCAGAGTATTCTACTCTTACAGCCAAGTAACTTGTTTTCCATCTTCTACACAATACATTGCCAATCTTTGTTCCCTGTCCTGTTATCTGAAAGTGGTAACCCGAGGTATTTAATTGGAAACAAGGTCCATGGCATATCACAAATGTCTTGCAAACTATTTGTTGTGCCTTGTTCAAATAAATGTCAATTAATTCACAGTTATCCTTATTGATTTTCAAACATGTTACAACCTGCAACATGAAAAGCATGATCCTTAAGTGAATGCATTTTTTTGTGTTCCCAAAGAAAAACAACAATGTGTCATCTGCGAATTGAAGATGGGTGATGTGTTCTTTGTTTGTTCCCACATGGATTCCTTCAATCAGGGCAACCTATTCAGCCTTCTCCCACATGATGCTTAAAACCTGATCAACAAAGTACAAATAGCAAAGGAGAGATTGGGTCCCCTACCAAAGACCCCTTGTAGAAGCAAAATAACCGAAGCCTATCCCATTCATATCTATTAAAAATTAAGTTGTATCAATACAACATTTAATCTAGCTGATTCATTTCTTACTAGATGGCATCAGATGCATAATTCTCAGTAAACAAGATCATCTCACCCTACCATAAGCTTTCTCACAATCGAGCTTCAAAAGAGCACACTTCTTACATCTAAGCCTTTGGTCATGTAGACATTCATGGGAGCCATGAAATTATCTAAAATGAATCTCCATGGGATGAAGATAGACCGGGAAGAGTTAGTCAACTTGTCAATATACCTACTAAGTCTGGCAGTGAGGAGTCGAGGACTTTAGTGACAATTTTATAATAGAGGTTGATCGGCCATAAGTCTTTTAAGTCATCCACTATCTCCTTTGGCAAGAAGAACAGAGTAGTCAAATTCAGGTGTTTAATACACCCAGGGTCCTCCTCAAATTATCTGATAAAGACTGATAAGGATCATGAAATCATCCTTGATAATGTCCCAAAAGAAAGAGTAAAAGCCTGCAGAAAATCCATCGGGGACTGGTGCTTTGAAAGGTTTATTCCTTAATAGGATCCACCACCTCCTACTCAGAGAACTCACGTAATCCATAGCTTCCTCTTCACTGCATAGTTTCTTGTAAAATTCAGAAGCATGAAGTCCGATTTGTCAGTCCCCAGAGTCCATTGCATTAACTTTCAGCATGTGTTTCCTCTTCTTTCTTAATGATGCCTATCTGTGAAAGAACTTTGTACTTCTGTCATCTTCCTTCAGCCAAGTCTCTATCACCCTTTGTTTCCACTTAATCTCTTCTATGTAACTCCATTATTTGCTTGTCTTCTTGACTAATTTCCATTCCTCTCTTTAGTTATCACTAAGTTGACCTATCTCATTCCATTCCTCTCTTTAGTTATCACTAAGTTGACCTATCTCATTCAACTGCTCAAAGCAATCAAATTTAGACACCCAATCCTCCCTGACTTTGGTGGAGGTTTTAAAAGATATCTTCTCCCAGCATTTAAGATGGCTCTTGACCCACTTAAGTTTGCAAACGAACCACCAAGTAGCTGAGAGTGATGACACATTCTGCTCACTCCATCATTGCTTGACCAAGTCCTTCAGGTCAGGTACCTTGCACCAGGCTAATTCGAAACAAAATTTCTTGACATACTCCTTAATGATCCTGCCACAGACAATGCCTATAGCAAAGTGATCAGAAACCACCCTGGGCAAATAGAAACCTGTTGGAACCCCAAAGATCTACACCCAGAAGGTAGAAACAAAAAACATGTCTTACTTTGACTTAGAAGTTAGATCTACAATTGGACCACATGCAATTGATCCCGAAGTTGATGATTTCAATTAAACTGCAAACATTAACCCATTCACCAAAAATGGACATTTCGTGGGACCAGCTCTCCTGACCATGGCTCTCGCCAGGCTGAAAAACAGCATTAAAGTTTTCGCAGACAAACCAAGCTTCATTGATAGAATTGCAAATCACATCCTTCAAGTCAAAGAAAAGGATGGACTCATCCACCTCATTAAGAGGACCATACACATTGCACAGAATACAACGCTTGTTAGTAATTGAAGTTTAAGGACTTGCAGATGCATGCCAATACAAATCTCATCCACAGAAAATTTATTTTCATCCCAGAGTGCTGCAAGACCTCCACTCATCCCCATTGAAGGTACAAAAGAAAACCATGTCAACCTCCCAATTTTCGAAGTATCCTTGTCATTTATGTCTCCAAACTTGGATTTAGCTTTCTGAAGTAGAATCACATCCAAATTCTGCAAGGCAGCCATGTTATGGGGTTCTCTTATCTTCACTTTCCCCATAATACCCCTACAATTCAATGAGATGATGTTAATACATGAATAGATAATAAGATCCTTATCCACCTTCCTCCTGCTCCTATTCTCCAAAACAGCCCCATTGTTTAAGATGAAATTCATTTCCCTGGAGCCAACTCTCCGGTTGGGAGGCTTTTTGCTTATTGGGGACTGCCCCCAAACACTTGAGCTCCTCTCAGCTTGTCAAAGAACCCCTTCACCAACTGTTCATGACCCAGAAAACTAGGGCCAATGATGCTCCTGATAGATGTGATTGCCTCATCCAATATGTGCCATGAACCACCATCCTCCTCTACCCAAAACGGTTGCTGGTCAACCAGATTATCCTGCTCCAGACTGACTGTCAATGGCATGCACCTACAATGCTCAGAATCAGTTGAGGGAGATTGAAGATCTGCACAAACATAGACAAGAAGAACATCCACCAGCATCTCAGCCGCTTCAATAGCTGAATCAATTGAGATTGGAAGCTCCTGGATAGCTTCAACTTCAATGTGGACAAGATTGATTGGGGAGGAAGAAGACAGACAGGAAGGCCCGGCTGAGCTATGAACCAGATCATTGGCTGGACCAGAAGACCCAGGAGCCAGTTCGCCAACATGAATGTTGATGCCCTCAACTACCGCCTCCGACATCAGGGCCAGTTCACCATCAGTTTGAACCACACCCCCTACTAAACTGGTCCAACACAATGCTGAGCCAGGCAATCCATCATCCAATTCAACCTCAGGTTAGTTGGATCCGGTCCAAGCAGGTCCTTCATGGGTCCAACACACCCAACAAGAAACTGGGAACCCCATATATTCCCCACCCAAAACACAGCCAAAGCACGGCAACTTTGGCCTCCACTGCCTAAAAGAGTTCTAAGGTTTCCCATAATAGGCAGAAAAGCCAGACAGATCATCTTGCAGAATCTTCTCTTGCCTTGAATAGAAAGACTTCAAATTATGGATGGAGAAAGATTCTGCCATCTTTTCCGAAGACTCCCTGACCATTGTCAAAGGAGGCCTAAAACTAACCTGACAGAGGCTCCCATCAATGGAAAAGAGAATGGAAATCACTGTACTGAAATCAAAAGCACTATCCAGCCAGACATCGATAGCGTGGGAAGAAGACCACCACAATCTGCTTCTATCAACATTCTTCAAAACCCTGAAAGGACCCAAATTTCTGGACAACGAGAATATTGAACAAGCAAAGACCGGCAACCCGATAACCATGATCCATGCTGAGCACACCTCCCATGAAAATGGGATAGCAACGGCCTCATCCTGCTAGTGCTTAATCAGTATGACCCATTCCGCAACTACTCTACACCTCCCGTTTATGATAGTGTAAACATATTAATATATCTCACTATCACTTATACTATCACATAAAAAATATGTTACATGTTTAATATTATATTAGTATTTAAATAAGATTGTATACAAGTTTTAATCTTTTAGAAACACAAAGATCATTTTCTCTGGTATTGAAAGTACTTTGTAATTGTTCATTCACACAATTGATGTATAAATGTGTTATATATTTTCATATAAATTCATTGATATCCTCCAATCTTTATAAAATATTATGTTATGTTTCATACATATATACATTTTGATCCGAGAATCTAAGATCCGATCTCTCGAATTTTTTTTGAGATCTCTCCGAGATCTCTTTTCTTTCACCCCCCCCTCCGAGACGAAGCCGAGATTCGAGATGACAATCCTTGATTTGAGTTCAACCAATTCTTGAAAAAGTTATTCCTAACAATGAAGTTATCCGCTCAGAAGACGCCAACCCGCCAGAGCTAATCTCTGGCCAATTAAGCTTTAGAAAGGATTCCAACAGTGTCTTCTCGTAACCGAATTCTCATCCCTTGAAACCATAACCAACCTGCACTGACACAGCCAAGACTTCTTCTCATGCATTGCTGAAGAAGAATGAATGGCAATCAGTCCCCCAACGCCTACAGAAGGAACCTGAACCAACACCTGGGGGCTACGTTATCAAAGACAAGCGCCTCAGCCGCCTAGGCACTGAGGCAAGGCGAGGCGAGGGTGCAGCGCCTCGTCTCACCCGCGTTCGCCTCCGCCTCAGCCGCCTCGCTACGCCTAGGCGGCTGAGGCGTAACGAGGCAGCAAGGCAATCGCCTCGCCTCGGTCGCGACAGGATCCGGGCCCGAACCGGACCCGGCCCGGATCCATTTGACTTAAAACACCCCCTGCCCTCTTCTCTCTCCCCAACAATCGCAACCCTCTCTCCCCCGAACCGGAAGCCTATGGAAGCTTGTCCGCTTCCCCCTCCAGTGCCTCTCGCCGTCGGAGAACCCGCTATCGCCGCTATCTATGGCGGCAACACCCGCCGTCAACGCCGTCTTGTGTTGGAAAAGTTTCCTATGGCATCACCTCATTCTTGAAGCTGTTACACAGGTGCGTTTTAGGGTTTTTTGAGTTTTTTTTGTCTTTTTCTTTTTGAGTTTGTTTTTTTTTATGTTTAAGCACATTATTGTAACGTAACATCCTCCTAATAGCATTTTAATTCTTCGTTATTGTCGAAGTTTGTCGGAAGACCATTTTTAGCCGTAAAAAATTTGTTCTTTTGTTTTTTTATTTTTTATTTTTTATTTATGTTGTAAACATGATTCAATTGTTAATAGCACACTGGAGAGGCGGAGAAGTTGAACGTTGTCTTTATTTGGTTTGAAAAATTTTACCGAACAAGTCGGACATCATTTTATGCATTTTTAAAGTAATTTCTGCTGTTTTTGTATTTCCCACATTTTTAGATATGTTCAGTATTTTTAGATAATTTTATCTGCATTTTCGGACATAATTGTTGTATTTATATTTGTTCCTGCATTTTTAGATATATTTCTTGTATTTTTAGATATATTTCCTGTATTTTCATATATATTTCCTGTATTTATGATGCATTTATTGTATTTTTTATATTTTTTCAGCTTTTTATATATATTTCTAAAAAATAAATATAATAATAAAAAATGTTGTCTCAGGCACTTGAGGCGCAGCGAGGTGAGGGGTCCCTTGCCTCGATCGCCTCACGCCTCTAACTACATAGCTTGGAGACTCCACAAAGAAACATAGGACTTCGACTTCGAAACAGGGCATCTACGCTCTTTGTGATCCACATCCCCAACATCATGGTTCGCCGGGTCGGCGACCTGGTCGGCCGGGTCGCCCGACCCGGTCGCTTTTTGGGCCGACCGACCCCGACCTGGCCCCGACCCTCCGACCCGGTTATTATTTTAAAATAAATTTTTTGTTATTTTTTTCCCGACTCCGACCCGACCTCAACCGACCCGGGTCGGTTTTGGGGCCGACCGACTCGGGGCCGACCCCCGACTATTCCTTCCTTGCCCAACTTCTTCGACAGCAGAGACTATTCCTGCAATTATGCAATGGTCAAAGCCATGACACCTTCCACACGACCAAGCACTGCTGCCCCCACCTCTCTCTTCCCTGACAACATGGAGGTAGGACCTGGAGGATCTCATTGTAGGAGCACCCCGGCGGCCTTGTCGCCCATGGTTCCAATGAGCCATCCCGACCACCGTTTGCAGGGCACTTCTACAACCAAGAGAAGATACTCCAAAAAGAAGAGAGTATTCGTCATCAACAAGTCCAGCCGCAATAATCCTACCTGGCTGACTAGAAGAATCAGGGAGACCAGAGAACGAGACACCAAGGCCCACACCTGAACAACTGCCTAGCCTACAGCACCAGGGAGAGAGGGCACCCTCACACCGGAGGCTCCTAGCATCTCCACCTTCCAGCAAGGCCGCGAGGGGCTCTGGAATTGCTAGATTATATCTTTCAAAATTCACAATATTTCACACGGCTCACATTTCATGTATGTAAAAAATTATTACTCATACACAATCACCCCTATCTTAAGTGTTCACCTTAGCAGTCTTGAAGATAGGCAACCCCTTACTCACCTCAGTCACCTTATGTTATCAGAGAAAAGAAATAGTTAATGACATCGGACAATCATTTTCTTGGTACAAAAACATAATCTATATAAATATAGAATAGTTTGTTAAGACACTCACCTAGGCACCAAAGCGATTCTTTAGGGTTAAGACACAAAGGCATCTTTCCACTGGTCCAAAAGGTGCTCATTTGATTTTTATCAATTGAGTCTACCAATCTAAGCACTTTTACCATCGGATATATTACAAACAAGTAGTGTTGTACCTTCTCCTACCACCTATTATTATCAATCTGCTAGTCCATTTTCAATAAAATATCATATTGGTCTATTAAGCTTATGTAGGTATCCATGTACTCTTGATATGCAATGGAAAGTATGAACCTCTTCGAATTAGCTCTATATCTATAAAGACTCTACAAAGCAATGAAATGAGTGACAAACCTGGTGGGACCCGGTCAAACTAGATCACGACCATCGGTTTGCTCTCTCGTGAAATGCAATAGTCTAAGGTGCCCATAAATAAAGGATGTGATAAGTTGTTTCTGATTCACCAAGGATCTTACACATGGATCCCTCTCAATATTTTTCAACATCAAATTAATAAAATGTGCAACACAAGACACCCAAAACAAATGTGTTCTATCCTACATTAGTTTCTTTCCTGTAGCCTTATATGATGCATCATTGTTAGTAATAAACTACACAATACTTTCTTCCCCAATCTCATCCAATACAATGTTCATCAAAATCAAACAGATAGTCTATATTCTTCACCTATCTTGATACAATAATAGACTTCAAAAATATGATACATTCAGAATAATACACAAAGAAGTTGATAAATGATCTCATTGTGATTTATGTCCACCCATCACCTATTACAGTGCATCTCCTCTCTTTCCAGATAGAATTGAATCCATCTATCTAAGACCTCAACTCATCAACCTCTTCATCCAACCTAACCCCGTATATGTACTTGGAGGGGGAGATTTTCAATTCTGGCCCAACCTCATCAATGACATCTACCATTGTCTAAAACTAATGACCGGTGACATCTATCACTCTACTTATACATGGCAATGTCCGTCATCGGCCGAACTAAATGCAAACGATAGAACTCAATATCTCGAACATGGCAAATACCTTTCCCCACATCAAAATGTTTAGCAATGACATCCGAACCTCCTAGCCCCTTCTTCTTTCCTCATTTTCACAGGCCTAAGACCTACTAACATCCATGGCTCTCATCACCTAAGTCTCATCTTCATCATTTGACGATGAAGAAACAACCTGGACATGTGCTTGTCTTTTCCCTTCAGACCCTTTCTAGACTTGATGAAATCAGTGTCTCTCCGTCCAAGCAACTCATCATGTCAATCTACCCTTTGCCTCAATTCTAACCTCCCTCTGAGACAATCTTCCGGTTAAATAACCTCTAATCTCTTTCCTCAACTCAGTCGAGACCTTGTTACACTTCTTGACATTCCCACCAACACCAACTATATGTTACTTAGTGATATACACCTACATTCGTATCTTTTTGGCATCATTATTATCTCACTATCTTCTTCTCAACATCCAATAAATGTCCATGTTGCCACCCAATGTCACGATGTGCAATGGTAATTTGCTCCTCATGTAACATTATATCTACAATACAAATACAACCACAATAATTTAAAATTTTTAATCAAATTTATAAAAACACTAATAAACTAGACATCCTAGAACTCCCAAGGGGTGATCACCCCTTTTAGGGATGAGAGAAACCACCCCCAAAAGGGTGATTGTGATCAAACACCCCTTCAAGGGTGACTACAAGTCACCTTCAAATGGGTGATCCGTGCTCAGAGACACCCCTTCGGGGTGAGGAGGAACACCGGGTTGCTCAACAGATGGGGGGAAGGGGAGGGGGATCGCCCCTTAAGGGGGGGTTTGGCCAATTCTACCTCTTACCAAGGGGAGATCGCCGCCTTCGCTGAAGGATCCTTGTGGAGGAGAGAAGGAATTGCCAAAGTAGAGCCCTAGATTGAGAGTTGAGAGAAGTTTAGGGGGAAGCAAGAAATGGGGGGGTGTTGGTCTAATCTCCCCCCTTATGGGGGAAAGATCAGTCTAGTTTGAGTCTCGAATCGACCCAATTCCTAAACTTAATGGCCTCTGGCAAATCAACTGCGATACTCGATTCGATCTAGGAGTATCGACTGATACTCCGGATTCTAACCGATCCAGTTAGAACTTCCTACCGGCTACCGGAATCAGATCAGCCATGACCAATCTAATCCAAAAATCGGTCGATCCTGATCTAGATCGACCGATTCTGCAATCCATGGTTGAAAGGGAAGTCATTACATGCTCATCTCACCATCCCTTGATTAGCTTCTTAAGAATCGGATACCTGCACCATGCAACTTAAAATATGAATTTCCTATGTTGGTTGGGTTGTGTAGACCCCCCCCCCATACAAATGCCCACAGCAAGGTGACCTGACACCACTCTAGGAATATGAAAACATTCCGGTATACCAAACCTCTCCACCCACTTAATAGAAAGAAAGAATCTATCCAGCTTAGATTTGGACATGCTATTGGACCAGGTAAAACTCAGAAGGCATGGAAACCTCAATCAAACCACATGTACTTACCCAGTCATTGAAATCATACATCTCAGGAACCAAACCACTTGGCCCCATCTTTCACCTGGTTTTAAGACTATATTAAGTTCACCACAAACACACCAAGCCATGTTATAAACACTGAACATTTCCTTTAGACCCAAAAATAAACACAATTCGTCACTATCTCACATTGGACCATAAACATTGCACAACGACAAACTAAAGTCAGACCTTTCGTTGATAAATTTAAGAACCTAATAGTGCCTTTTCCTTTTGCAAATCTTCAACTGTGAATTTATTTATCCCACAGCAGCTAGGTCCCACTTCTCACAATAGATGGAACATATGACAAACTCTTCAATCTGCCACATTTAAGCATATCCATATCTTGTTGATTAAAAAAATCAAGCTTGGTCTCCTTCAACAGAAGAACATCTGGCTTTCGAGAAGTCACCGTGTTATTCAGTTCTCTAATTTTCTCCACCCCTGCTATCCCTCGACAGTTTCATGTAGTGACTTAAATCATGTGTAAACCGTAAACCACAATGTTCTTCCCTGATTTCTTGCTCCGACTCCTCTCAACAACCTCGTTGTTCAAAATAAAATTCATCTCTCTGAAGCCAATTCTATTGAAAACATTTATTTTCCCCAACACATTTAGGATAAAGAATATCCCTCAAAAGCTTGTCGAAAAAAGCTTTAACCTCTTGCTCTGCCGAAAAACTCAAGCCAACAAACTCTCCCACAAATTGAATATCAACATCTAAGATATCCCAAGGAGTGTCAGATTCTTCAGCCCAACCAAAGGCATTTGCCTCAAAGTCGGTCTTAAGAAGGTGCGGCACTAGGTCCAATAAAAGACTACCCTCATCCTTCTCTCAAAGCCAAATGGTTGATAATATTCGATTCCTCTTCTGTGCCCCCAAAATCTCTCACATCTTCTTCAACTTAAAGATTATTTAACCACTTCATGTACATGTTGACCACATGGAATGTTCTGCACACCAGTTCCTAGGTGCCCTTAGCCAAAGGGACAGTCCCATATAAATGATCCAACAGCCATAGTGGGAGCGATGCTAAAGTATCGGCAAGGCAATCATCTCCGGAGCCATCAGAACTAGCAACGCCTGCTGGAGATCAAGGCTCAAAGCCCCGCTGTAAGAAGACAATGGGCTCAGACCAAGCGTTGATGACGCAACAGCCTTTGGGTCTGGGAACTGCCAGGCCAGGGAAGCAATAGCGTCAACCAACTCATACAAAACCGGAAAATAGATCACTGAGGGGAGAGGGACCAAGGAAACAGGCTCAAGGATCGAGACAAGGTCAATCAAGCCCAAAACAGACCTAGTCCGACTGGGTTGCGACCCAACCCAACTAGGTCGAGAAATTCATTTAAAAAAGGTAAAATATACAAAAAGATGCTAAAAATTATGAAATTTTAGAAAATATGACTAGAAAAAAGTTTCATTCATTTCTATTCAAATCTTAAATTTATTGTTCTTTTGAATAATTTATATATTCTCCCCATGATATTTAAAAATAATACATAACATTAAACATATATACATGATGATCGTACGCATCACTGCTTCGTACAATCATCTTAAGATAAGATCTTAAGGATCCACTATAACTAACATATGTAGAGTGCATGAAAGTGTCCGTTGAGGACCTGTTGAGTCATCACATATCTTCTTGATGATATTGACCTCCACCCTTAACCATCTTACGACCATGCACCATGATTTGTGCCTTGCGTCTCACATATTCATTGTTCCTCTCTGGTGAAGTACATCATTATAAGGTATATCTCTGGATTCGTTGACTTCCTTAAACCAGCCGTGCTTCCTTCCACTTCCAACGCTCCATTGCGGCTCTTTGAACTCGAATCTTTCTAACGTCTAGTATTGAAGTTGGACATTCGGCTCTGATAATCTTCTCATCCCTTATTGATTATTTCTTCATTTGCAATGTTCAATTGATCAATTACAATTTGTTTACCTTTACCCTTTAATTTCTTATTTTAGTGAGAAGATTCTCTAGTCTTCTTTCTTTTTGCCACCGAAGGAGAAATCTAGAATTTCTTAGCTAGAGGTACATAATCGAGTTGTTCTTATGCCTATTTTCGATCTTTCAAGTTGAACTCAAGTTTGTCTTGTCCTTCTTGATCATTCACCTATGCTTGCAACGAATTTTGTTCGACGAAGATCGCGTCCAAATCGATGTCGGGTTCTTGAATAATCACCATCTCACTTCGCCTCCTAGACGCTTCTTTTCTCCACCTTTGTTCCTCCTTACAGTTATCCCTCATAATCTCTAAATTCTTTGGTTTTAATCTCGTGTTGTAGTGATAATACACCAATTATTCCAGTCTTCTTGATGTTAACTTATTCTTCAGCTTTGTATGAATAAAATTGAACCTTAATCAATTTTTTTTACATCCTGAAGCCAATATAACTTGACTCAAGACTCTTATTTTAACTTCTATCAAATCTTCATATCTCGATGTTTACCGTGATTCATCCACCAGTTAGCAATACAATATCATTGTAATTTAAAAAATAATTAAAATAAATTAATCATCTAAATCGCGAAAAAAAATGATTGATGGTACATACCCGAACTTAGGAATAGAAATGCTCATTGTACCCTTTGATATCCCGAAGTGAAATAATCACATACTATAGTCATGCATTTTGTTGTATGATATAATTGATCGATCATCATCTCTAAACATTATGTGGATGACCTCCTTAACACTGTTAGAATGTCATTAATTGGCTTAAATATCAGACTATAACAATATCTAGGATTGAAAAAGTGACTTGGTAAGCAGAAACATATTCATGTCAGTAGAGCATAACAATAAAAAATAAGATGTATGATTTGATTTAATCACAGAAAATACATGTTGTATGTATTGGATGATACCATGTACATTCCCACCGTCGATAACATCCCACCACTGCCATAAGCGTGACATTGTCTTTGATATTTCCGCCTTCGCCCGCTCTACATGCATCATTCAGATATCCCATGTATGCCTTCTTATCCCTATCTACTATTGGTTATAATTAGGATTTTGACTAATAGTTATACAAGGTCATATTTACAATTCACTAAAAGTCTTCACTCTCTAAGATCTCCACAACATCCTCCCTTTCCTCTTATCTAAAGAACTAACATTAACAATCCAACTGATCCATCTCGGTGAAAATATCATTTTAGTAAGGGGAGCATCTGTTACATTAAACTCTCCAAAAGAAATAGAATGAGAAGCAAATAGGATTGTCCAAGACCGTAAGAGCTCTCGAACCTTCGAATACTCCCTTATTAGGTTAAGGATGAAGTTATGATTGTACATGAAATATGATATTAATTGGGTTGTATTAACTACCCGATCAATTTGGAGATCCTTGCATATATTTTCTACCGTCAAATCTATAGAATAGGCAAAACATAGTGTCCAATATAAATGTGTCTTTTTGGCCATCAACATTTGTTCAGCTACTTTACATGTAACTACGTTGTCCATTACTACTTGGACAACTCAATCATTTGTCATATCTTCAACTGCACTGCCAATTATTCAAAGAAATAGTATGCATTCTTTACTTAGTTGGATGCGTCCATGGACTTCCAGAAGACGATTTTAACTTGACAATATACTAAGAAGTTGATCATCATCTTCGGAGTTATACCTATAAAGAAAAAGAATATGTATAAATTCTTAATTAAAAAATGTATATAAGTTTGAAACTTAAAAGTTACTAACTTGTCCAACTATCCATCATCAACATACATCCTTTTTTTGTCAAATACGTTCAAATGACTTGACATATTGTTGAATATCTTCTACCTACATTGGAAGATAAATGTTGAATATCTCTTTCGAGTCAATTCCAACACTCGTATTGATGTCAGCTATGATGTCAATCATAAACTCGTAATGCGGCCCCTTTGTGACGTTCACCAGTATCCTACTATGGTAAAACCATCTTGATGTCGTCTGCCCGATCTTCACATTACATATCTACAAATTCCTCATTGCTGTCAGGATGAACATTTGTCCTTGTCACGGACGTGTGATAATAAGATTCACGGGACCTACTGCTGGGTTGTCATCTCATGTGAGATCATGAATTTTCTCTTCTTATATATTCGATCCTCTTCCACTTTCGCCTCTACACCAACTTTTGCGCTCACCGCCACTTCCCGTACCTTGATCCATGAATTGACAGATATGTCGACACATGTCTTCATCCACAAATAACTTGTGACTTGCTTTTATCACCTATATCATGTCATCCGTTTTAACAATAATAATTAAATATTAAAAGTTGCATTAATACATTGATATGATCTAGCAAACTTTAATGGCAACGTAATATCATCGAAGCTTTTATCCCAAAAAAAATTTAAATGTTGTTGTCCTATCCTATAAATGTGTACTGAATGCCTTATGAGTTCAGAAATTTCTTCCCGGACGGTGTCTTTATGCTGCTATAAAATTCCTTTTGTTTGTTCTAATGCTTGTATATGTCTACAAAAGTAAGCTCTTTTCTCAGGTGGAGTTCATGTGTATGGTACAATGTTGCTTTTCATTCCAGCAAAGTGATGCTTCAACCAACAAGTCTCCTTGCAAATAATTTTTTCGCAATATTTACATTATATTTTTCTCTTTAACATGGAAATCAAGTTGCAATGAAACTAAGATCGTTCTAGGTTGAACTGGTCCTTTGAGTGTCATGGCTTGAAGAAGACACGTTGAAAAAAAAGTTTAAAAAATTAAAAACACTAAGAAAAAGGGGTTCGCAACACAATTACAAATATAAGGGGTTTACAACACAATTAAATAAAAAAATGTTAACAACACAACTAAACAAAATAGAAGTTAGTAGTACAAATAAAAAAAGAAGTTAGCAACACAATTAATCAAAAAAAGAGTCAAACACTAATTAGATGCTTAAAAAATCATTAACACTAATTGAGCGTTCAGGAAAAAGAGTTTAAGTGAGAGAAAATGAAGGAAAGAAGGAAAGGGGAGGGGAGACCCCTTGAAAACCCAACTAGGGGACTTCTAAAAAGCCTCAACGATCACATGATCACCCTATCTGTGAACAGTTGATCATATGGCCGGTGCAACCAGGTTTGCCAAGTCACTAATCGGGTTGCAAGGTCGCGCAACTATACCAGGTTGAGTGACAGGGTTGCTCAACTCGGGTGGCGACTAGGCTAATCACGACAAAAATTGACTGGGGTCGAGTGACCCAACCCAACCCGTTTAAGACCCGGCTAACCATGAGAGGAACCTCATCCACCAAAGAATTGAGCAAAATCATAGGTTGAACTAGTCCTTAAGCTGAACTTGCGAGTAAGTCAATTGGATCCTCGGTTGAGTGAGTTGTTAACAGGTCCACGAGACCGAGAAGCCACCTAAAGCATCATCTTCTCCACCTGATATCTCTTAGGGACACCTACCATTCGAAGCGGACCTCCCTTGCCTCAAAATGCCACATGACTTTCTATTTTTAGCCAACGACCTGATTTGTTCCATTAATGGCTAATCAACCTTGCCATAAAAAGAGCATTTTAATTTTAAAAGCTCACCATTGTCGTCCACAACCATAGCTTAATTTAGAAGTTCGACCTCCCCGCTAGGATCAACAAAGATCAACTCAACCAAAAATTGCAACCCATCAATGACAACAAGAAAAAAAAAAACAACTCCGACTGAATGACAACAAACTTTCCACACTAGCTTCCACTTTTCCTGATATTAGCCACCACAAAGTCTTTAGATCTATGTTATCCGAGACACAAAGCACCCGAGACAAGGAGGGACTCGTCGCGAGAGAAAGCATATTTTTAATATATGTTTATACTTTATTGACTTATGTATAGATGATATATTACTAAATCATAAATTCAAAATTGAAACATAAAGTAAAAAATACAACTAACGTAAAAAGGTGACAACATTTAAATGAATCAATTTAAAACCAAATAGATCAATAGCATCAATAATTCAACATTTATGAATGATTAAATATGACTAATAAGTTAACAAATTATAAAAATGATAAAAAATTTAATAACAAAAGTAAAAATTTTAAGATTATAGTAATTAACAACATATAAAGATTACAAAATTTTAAAATAGAAAGAGTAATTGATGCGGGACGAGGAGGGAGGTGCAGCCATCCACACATGTCGGTGGGCTTGAAACAGGCTGACCGGGAAGTATCGAGCTGAAGACTGCCCAAATGGAGTTGACGGGCACTAAACCGAACCGAAAGCAAGCTGAACGGCCCGATGGTGCTGAACAGACCCTAGACAGCGCTGAACCGCGTCGAACCAGGCTGAAAACTGTTAAACCAGGCCAGAAATCCACTGAACTGGACCCCACGACCGCTGAATCAGGCCCACAACTGCTGAATCAGTCCCAAACGGCCTTGAACTGGCCTTAAAAGAGCTGAACCGGTGTCAAACAGGCCTGAACCGAGTCAAAAACCATTGAACCGGTCTTGAACCGGCCTTAAGATCACTGAACCGGTCTAAGCTGCTCTAAACCGGCTTGAACTGGGCGGTCTGGCCCCTAAACCGGTGCAAATAGGCTATGAACCCGGCCAGGACGCCTGGCGCGAACCGGCTGAGCCGGCAGGTGAACCAGCACTGATCGACTAGGGCACGTCATTTAACCCTGCGAGGTTCGTGGCCGCTCGACTGCGAGACTAACCCCAGGGGGGTCGTGGCAGTCGAAGAAAAGGCAGACCAGGGGGTGTTGTGGCGCGTTGACGGTGAGCGCGACCAAGAGATGGGGAGCCCAAGGGTTCATGGAGGCCGCTTGACGTCCTCGACGGCTTAATGGGGGGCGGGCCTCCTCCGCCTCGCTCGCGATAGGGTTCTAACAGCTAAGGAAGGTGGAGGAGGTGGCCACCATCGACGACGGCGTCCAGGGGCTCCAACAGGGCCCTCTGCTCCTTCTCCTTCTCCTTTCCCTTTCGTCGACGTCAGCAAGGACCGCTGGAAAAGGGGTTGCTTGTGGGGGGGTTCGACAACCTGAAGAGGCGGGTTTGGGGTCCGGGCTCGGCGGCTCAACAAGAGGGAAAGGGGGCTTGGGGGGACTCTGTGGGAGGCCAATGGGCCTGTGGGAGGAATTGCACTGCGGAGGGGGAGCCACCCAGAAGGTGGGTACCAGGTGTTAGGGTCGGACGTGTGCACAGGGGTGCAAAAGAGGTACCAGAAAAGGGGGGGTGTCGCAGGGGCCTACAACAGGGGAAGGGGCACCTTAGGGGTGAGAGGATTGTTGTAGGGGTCGAGGGGGAGTGAGGGGGTGAGGTGGGAGGTCCGGATGGACCTAGGGCAGGGTTGACAGAGATGTCGATGAATGTCGTAACACTAAACAGGGCTGGGGAAGAGGTGCCAGACCTAGCTCTGGAGATGGAGGGGAGCACCAGGAAGGGAAAGGGAGGACCGGGAGCACCCATGGGTGGGAGGACGATGTCGACGTCGGAAAGGGGAAGTAGGTTGATTGAAGGGGAAGAGAAGAACAGGAGGAGCCTTTCTCCTTTTCTTCAAACATCCATCTCTGTCTCCATTCAATGACTCGGGCTCTTTAAATAGAGTTGAACATTACAAAATGAGAGCCCTATAAGACTATTTACATATACGTCCTTTAAAAGACTAAAAAGACTCTAAATACTCAAATAAAATGCATAAAAATAAAATCTAACACTATGAAATAAAAGAAATAACTATATCGTCTCCTAAGGACCTGGAAGACGCTATCTCCGAACAAACGGATGATCCGATCCGTACTGTCCCCATCAATAATAGGAGGAGCTTTTCTCCTTTTCTTCAAACATCCATCTCTGTCTCCATTCAATGACTCGGGCTCTTTAAATAGAGTTGAACATTACAAAATGAGAGCCCTATAAGACTATTTACAAATACGTCCTTTAAAAGACTAAAAAGACTCTAAATACTCAAATAAAATGCATAAAAATAAAATCTAACACTATGAAATAAAAGAAATAACTATATCGTCTCCTAAGGACCTGGAAGACGCTATTTCCGAACAAACGGATGATCCGATCCGTACTGTCCCCATCAATAATAGTATCAATTTAAAATTAGAAAAAATATATAAACTTAATTGAATTAATTTTAACATGTGAATAACAACAACAAAAATTTAAAACCGTAGAAGTCCAGGGTAGCCTAAATCCTAGGTCATGCGAGCAAGTTAGGCAGAGAAGATGGGTGAGACACCCAGGGGAGGTGCCAACCAAGGTCCTTGCGGATCATCCGGGAAATTGGTCAAGGCAAGGTGGGAATTTCCCACCACCTTGCCTCGCCTCATTGCCTAGGTGGCCGAGAAGATCGCCTTGATAACAAAGCAACCGATCAACATCAATGAGACGCCAGAAAGGACGTAAAATCCTTTCAAGAGAAGACTCCAGCCAGGCAAAAGCGAGAAGCCCCTGAACCTTCAACCCCATTGCTCTGGCCTCCCCTTGAACCACCTCAAAAGAAACATGGTCTATCCATGGCCGGACAAGGATATTGCATTTCCGATCATCGGAGTCGTAGACCAAAAATCTATTGCTGCCGGCTGCACTAAGCCAACCCCTCTGCAGGTTGTTCTTCACCTTAGAGACACCTTAGCTGAGGTCCCTCACCCACCAAGGTCGTCAGGATAGACAGTTCCTATGGGGAAAGAACAATAATCCCACTTCACCATGTGACTCGCCTCCCCGAAGACCAAGGATTCCGTAATCGGAATCGGTCGATTCTTGAGAAGAGAATCAATCCAGGAATCGGCCTGGATCAATTTTTTTTGAATTTTTTCATCAAAAAAATTCAAAAAAATCAGAAAAATTCTTAAAAATAGGAAATGAGTTAGAAAAAATTCTAAAAATAAGATTAGCATTCATCCACAGGACCACGTCGAATAATTACTAATGAACATGAAATGAAGTTAAGTACATATTCCATTGATTCAAAAACCAATTAATTGACACATCATGAAAATGTAAAAAATAGGAATTTACATGATATCAATTTAATACCAATATCTAGGATATGGATATTGGTCTTCCTCCTCTTCCAGCTGCTGTCGACGCTCCTGAGTTGTGTTGAGTCTTGTATATTGTCCGGGACTATATCCGTATAAAAATAATGTCGATGCCATGCTATCAAGGCCATAGGGATCGGACTGCGGGACGACCGGGACGTAAACAAACTCTGGTGGAGCTAGTGGTGGAGGTGTAGGAATCCACTACTGGTGAGTCTCGCCAAATGCTGGATACTGTGGCTCTGTAAAATGATGTTGTGGTGCCTGCTCATCCAACGTGTAATACGACTTTGGATGCCGTGAATCAGGTGATTGGGTTGTTGCTAATGGCAACGTCGCTGGTATGCATTCCACGTCATCATCAACTGAGGAGTGAGAAGGAGCCTGCGTGCTGTCATCTGGGCTCACAGGACGCCTGACCTCTAGCTTTCTTCTCTTCACCTCTTCAGCCATCTCTGAAGTACCAAAATCCAAAGATTTTTTTAGCTTTGTAAATCCACCCATTTTTCCTGCAGTCACTTTTGTTTTCGTTTTCCCTAGACTACGAATGGGTTGGGTAGTGGCGGGTGCAACGATTCCGGAATCGGAATCGGAATCGGTTGGGCCGATTCCGATTCCGATTCCAGGAGTCCGGCCGATTCCTGGAAAGAGAATCGATTCTGGATCGGTCCAAAATCGGTTTTTTTTTTGAATTTTTTTTCGTCAAAAAAATTCAAAAAATTCAGAAAAAATTCTAAAAAAATAGGAAATGAGTTAAAAAATTTTAAAAATAACCAATGCATTCATCCACAGGACCACATCGAATAAATACTAATGAACTCTAATTGAAGACTTGAAGTTAAGTACATATTCCAATTCCATTGATTCAAAAATCAAAGAGATGATATATCATGAAAAAAAAATTTACATCATATCAATCTACTACCAAAATCTAGGATATAAATATGGGTCTTCCTCCTCTCCCTGCTGCGCTTCACGCTCCTCCCTCGTGCTCAGTCTTATATACTGTCCGGGACCATATCCATATGAAAATAATGCCGACGCCATGCCATCAAGGTCGTATGGATCGGACTGCGGGACGACCGGGACGTAAGCAGAGGATGGTGGAGCTGGTGGTGTAATCCACTACTGGTCAACCTGGCCAAATGCTGGATACTGTGGCTCCTGTATATAAAAATCATGTGTATCCGAATCCAGCGTGTAATACGGCTTTGGAAGACGTGAATCAGGAGACTCAGCTACTGCTGATGGCTGCGTCGCTGGTATGCACTCCTCGTCATCATCACCTGTGGAGTGAGAAGGAGCCTGCGTGCTGTCATCTGGGCTGACAGGACGCCTGACCTCTAGCTTCCTTCTATTCACCTCTTCAGCCATCTCTGAAGTACCAGAAGGTCCGGAACCCAAAGTATTTTTCAACTTTGCAAATCCTCCCATTTTCCGTGCAGTCACTTTTGTTTTCGTTTTCCCTGGACTGCGAATGGACTGGGTAGTGGCTGCTGGGACTGGAGCTGGAGCTGGGGCTAAAGCTGCAGGTGGCTACTCCATAGCCGGGGCGAAGAAGGCCACCTCGAGCACGAGAAGTTGATGGAGGTGGAGCCGAGCATCCTCCTCGGCTTCAACACCATCCAACTCTCCTTCGACCCGTACACGGTCATCGGGATCAAACTCACCGTACGATCCCCGGCTTCCCTCTCCTCTATCCAGGAGGCAAGTGCATGCTCCTCCTGGAATATATGATCCATGTCCACCTCCTCGGGTGGTGGTGTGGCGGAGGAATGCCTCTGCTCATATGGACCACCTGCGAATCGTGCAAATCGTGCCTCGTTGATCTTCTGTCGATCCTTGATGTTCTTTATGCGCAGCCTCATGTTGTAATGACAGAAGACCAGCTTCTCCAGCCGGTCTGAGGTCAACTTGTTCCTCCTTTTCGTATGTATCAGGTTGAATGTACTCCAGTTCCTCTCATGGCCGATCCATGTTGTTTCAGTCGGAACACCCCCCCGTTCATCTCCTTGCCACACTATTTGCACTGTACCCTCTTCCTGACTAGGTCTACCATCTGCCCGTGTTCCCAACCCACGTCGGAAGCACGTGCTGGTGCTGCATCACCTTGATCGGCCATTGCTTATATATGCAAAAATTGTAAACAATGCACTAAAAATGATTAGATAACATAAAAATTGATTTAGACGCTGTTCGGGAAGCAGACAACCCAAGTAACACACCATTCGGTATGTTTAAAGGGTTACGTATTTGCCGAAAATAGTCGTAAATTAACGTACGTGATATCCGAAATTTTTCCCGTGCAAAATGGACTTAAACGGATAGTTCAAAACTTAGACGGACTTGTTCGGTCGGAAATCACAACGTTTAACGACACTCGGACTCGTCAGAAACGCGTAAGAATGGACGTACGAAGTTTTCGGCGAAGAAATCTTACCAAAAACCTTACAAAGATCGAAGAAGAGGTTGATTCGAGGCCGGTCCGAGCTTGAATCGGCGGAATCCCTTGAAGATGATGCTTGGAATCGCCGGAATCGGGCCGGAATCGATGCTTAGATCGACGGAATCGGCCGGAATCGACGCTGGCAGCTGGGATCGAGGCCGGAATCGCCGGATTCAGCTTCTGCCGCCGCGGGATCGACAGAATCGACCCCCGCGGGTCGATTCCGGCCCTAAAAAGGGTCGGAATCGGTTCGATTCCCGGTCCAGAATCGAACCGGGAATCGAACCGGGCCGGTTGACCCGGTCTTCCGAAGGTCGACCGATTCCATAAGGAATCGGTCGGAATCTGATCGGAATCCAGGCGATTCATACCAATTCCGCGGAATTCTTCCCGGAATCGGTCCTTCCGCCAGGAATCGGATACCGATCCGATTCCGAAATCGGTCGGAATCGGACCGATTTCGCCGATTCTGCAATCCATAGGCGGGTGGGACTGGAGCTGGGGCTAAAACTGCAGGTGGCTACTCCATAGCTGCTGGGGCAGAAGAAAGCCCTGCCTGAGCCTGAGAAGTAGGTGGAGGTGGAGCTGGAGCATCCTCCTCGGCTTCAATACCATCCAACTCTTCTTCAGCCCATGCACGGTCATCGGGATCAAACTCAAATGGATGATCCCTGGCTGCCCTCTCGTCTATCCAAGAGGCAAGTGCATGCTCCTCCTGAAATATCTGATCCATGTCCACCTCCTCAGGTGATGGTGTGACGGAGGTATGCCTCTGCTCGTATGGACCACCTACGAACTGTGCAAATCGCTCCTCATTAATCATCTGTCGATCCTTGATATTCTTGATGCGCAACATCATATTGTAATGACAGAAGACCAGCTTCTCCAGCTGATCTGAGGTCAACCTGTTCCTCCTTTTTGTATGTATCAGGTTAAATGTACTCCAATTCCTCTCATAATGAGAGGAACTGGTGCTCTGACTAAATATCCTGATACCGATGGTAGCAAGTGGATTCCATCCACTCCTGGTATTCACCTGAACCCACCACTCAGCTACAAAAAAAGAAAAAAAAAGGTAAATAATTAGCCCATCATCTTTAATAATTTATATGAAAATAAAATAAAATCTTCATCATAAATTAATATACCAGGTGACACTTTGTCGCACGAATATCTCAAATCAACATCTAAGTATACGCCGACCCTCATCTTATATTTCTGCATCTAAAAAAAATTTAAAAAATAATCATTAGTTGTCTAATAATTAGCTACTCCTAAGTATTAAATAAACTTTAACTTACTTCTATCTCAGCATCTATCCTGTACTGCTGAGATCGGCAGAGACGCTGAATAACAGCTAGTGTACCCCACATCACCTCGTTGTCGTTCACCACCTATCCTCCATATTAGATGTGGGGGTTCAAAATATCCTGCAAGAATTTAATAGTTAACATTATGAATAAGACAATCATTGAATAAACTTAAAGTAGGTAAGCACAAATTTTTTTTTAACCTACTAACCTGCAACACGCACATCGTAATGCTGTCCCATCGGTCATCTATAATCTTCCACCACCTTTTGTAATCTCTGAAATTTTCTCTTTTATTTTTAACTTTGCCCGGTCCATGGCATCGTAGAGCGTGCTCATCTGGTTCCTATCATCTGAGTCAACTAACCTCAAGACAACTACCAATGGCTCAATGATTGCCAAGTAGTAGGCAATCCTCTCCCAAAATCTCTTGTCAGTGATCTACTTCTTAGACCTGACAAGAATTTCCAGCTGCTCTTTCTTGTCGTGCATGTGGTCCACCATATAGTTATAATACTCCTCGGACTGCGTGAACCTAACCAATGCATGCCTGTGCCAATGTAAACTCTCCAATGCAATGAAATTCGTGGCAAAACGAGTTGGACCAGGCCTAACCAGATCATACCATCCTGTGTGTGATCTCATAATATGTAGCAGACGGGGATGCGAATAAATAAATGACGTGAACGTCTGCGCCTGCCTGACAAGGGTGGATACACTCTCCTCCTTGCCTATATTCTCTAATATGAGATCAATAGAATGTGCCGCACAGGGCACCCAGAACATGTGCTTCCTCTTCTCTATCAATTTTTTCCCAGCCGCCTTATATGAATGTTCGTTGTCAGTGACATCCTGAACCACATTATCCTCCCCGATCTCCTCCACCACCGCATCCATCAAAGAAAAAATGAAGTCGGCATTTTTAATCTTCCCAAAAGCATCTACCGACTTCAAGAACGTGGTCCCCTCAGAACAATACACCAAGAAGTTTATCATACTCCTCTTAGTGATACCTGTCCACCCATTGCACATAATTGTGCAACCCCTCTCCTTCCACACCAATTTAAATCCATCCATCCACTCCTTTAACTCCTGGACCTCCTCATCCAGCCCAGTGCCGTATATATGCCTGCTGCCCGGGACTTACAAACCCGGTCCAGCCTCACCCACGGCATCCACCATCGTATGGAAGTAGGGGCCGGTGGCTGCATGTGCTGGGATGCCTACATCAAGTTAAAAAAGAAATTTAGATCAGGCAAAAATTAAGCTTAAGTAAATAAAACACACATAAATGTCATTTTAAAAGTGATACCTGCATGCAAAAACCACTTCACAATGTGGTAAACGGCTCTCTTTACAGCCGTTCTTGTTGCCTTCACCCCTTTCATAACTTGTTTAATGCTCATCTGTCCAGTACTCTGTTTCCTAAATAAGTACTCATCACTCGGTGTAAACTGAGTACTGGCAGAACGACGGTGTGGCTCCTGTCTCCATCCCTCCGTCTCCCAGGTAGGGCGAGCCGATGCTGATCGGCCAAGAGTTGGGTCAACTATGGACCCTGACCCTCCTACTCCTCTCCTCTTGTCCTCGTCCTCGGCAAATGCACGCTTGCTAACGTGCCTGGTATGTCTAAGCTTGGAGTCTGTGAACTCCTCCTCACTCTCTGGCTCTGACTCAGCTGGTGCCTTCACCTTGCCTTTCCCTTTCCAGGTAGACAAATCTCGGTCCCTCCTCCTCTGGAGTAGCTCATCGTGCAACTCTTTCCTCTGCTCAATCCTAACAGCCCGTTGAGAGGCTCTACTTGTCATGTAACCTCTCATCTCCTCACTCTTCTCCCTCGGCACCTTATCACATTTTTTTACATTTCCACTTGTTCCGACAATATGTTGTTTCAGCCGAAACACCCCCGTTCATCTCCTTCCCACACCATTTGCATTGTACTCTCTTTCTGACCAGGTCTACCGTATGCCCGTGTTCCCAACCCACGTCAGAAGGACATGCTGGTGCTGCATCACCTTGATCGGCCATTGCTTAGACCTGCAAAAATTGTAAACAATACATAAAAAATTATTAGGTAACAAAAATTGCTTTAGGCGCTGTTTGGAAAGCAGACAGCCCATCAAACACACTATTCGGTATGTTTAAAGGGTTACGTATTTGCCGGAAATGGTCGTAAATCAACGTACGGGATATTCAGAATTTTTCCCATACAAAGAACATCCAATCGATGTTTTTACAACTTGAACGGAGTTGTTCGATCAAAAATCACCGAGTTTAACCATGCTCGGAGTCATCGGAAACGCGTAAAAATAGGCGTACGGGATATCCGAAATTTTTCCCGTGCAAAGAACATCCAATCGAATAGTTTAGAACTTAAACGGACTTGTTCGGTCGGAAATCACCAAGTTTAACGACGCTCGGACTCGTCGGAAACGCGTAAGAATGGACGTACGAAGTTTTCGGCGAAGAAATCTTACCAATAACCTTCTAAGGATCGAAGAAGATGTTGAGTCGAGGCCGATCGAAGCTTGAATCGGCGGAATCCCTTGAAGAATTAGCTTGGAATCGCTGGAATCGCTGTTGGAATCGTTGAAATCGCCCTAGAATCGGTGCACACAGCTAGAATCGACGCCGGAATCGCCGAAATCCTCGATTTCGAAGTTCAGATCGCCCTGGAATCGCCGCTGGAGCGCTCGCCGCCGTCCTGGATCACCAGAATCGACCGTGGCGGTCGATTCCGGCCCTAAAAGGGCCGGAATCGGTTCGATTCCCGGTCCAAAATCAAACCGGGAATCAAACCGGACCGGCTAGACTGGTCTTCCGTGGAATCGGTTGATCCCGACCTGATTACAGATGGAATCGCCGGAATCGAATCGATTCGGACCGATTCCGACCAATTCCACGGAATTTCTGCTGGACTCGGTCCTTCCGCATGGCACCGATCTGATTCCGGAATCGGCCGATTCCGATCTGATTCCGATGATTCTGCAATCCATGCTGAGGACTGAAACCACTCTACAATCAGCCAACCAAACCCTCTTCTCCCTTATGCCAATCGAGAATGAGACAATGGAAGCACCTTCCTACAGGACCTGGTTCAGCATCCCCCCTCCAACATGAGAAGGCGGGTACCCGTGGGACCTATAACTCCTGCTATGGGCATCTATGCTCCTAATGTCCGACACCCCCAACAACTGTGGCAACTATGGGCATCTACATGTAGTTGTCAAGTGATCTTTCCCATAACAACACCCACAGGTCCACCCCTTTCGAGAAACCAAAACACCGTCCAGCACTACATCTCCGTAAGACCTGCCTAGGCCAAGAGGACAAGTGGCAAGGACGCCCTTCGCCATAGCATGAATTTGAGGTCTCGTCCCGACCACTCGGACCTCCCTATGAAGAACATCAAGGGAACAAGGATCAAGCCCCCTAGACAAGGCCAACCGCGGATCTCCATCGACCTCCCCCACATCAATGATCTCGCCCGACGAGCCTGAGCCAACTGCCGCCAGATGCACTCCACTAAAAGATCCTTCCCCCCCCCCCACACCTCTTAGAGTTCCAAAATTGCCAGAGCTCATCCTTTCGAGCTAGATTTTTCACTGTACTATTTTTCTATTTTCAAAATTCTTATGGGAATTTGTAATAAACTCAAAAGCTTAAAAGTATTTTTTTTGGCAAGAGAGGAGTGGTATAAGTTTTTTACCAAAGGACAACATTATATTGTCCTCCTTACTAAATTGTTATAGAAACTCAATCAAAGAAGTGACTCATATTCGAGCAAGATTTTTTGTTCAAAATATGGATTGAGAGTCAATGGTGGTTGAATGCATGATTTCATAACTTGTAGAAAACTTTCTAGAATTTGGAAGGGTATCCCGTATCCTTCAGAATTGGGATCTATTCGATGCTTCCACAGCTCCTATAGGAAACGGTAGAAAAACTTTAATTTGGTAGGATCATTGGTTTGGTCACATGCCCTTGTTGATTACTACCTGACATTGTTTAAGGCAACAGAAAATAGGAAAGCAAATGTTGGTTCTCTTTGGGATAGCAATGCGTCAGAGGTGAAGTGGACCTTCTCTTTCAGAAGGAACTTGAAGGAGAAAGAAATCGAAGACCTTTTAGGATTGATGGATCTCTTGAGAGGTTTTACTTGTGTTGTGTAGAAGCTCAGGAAGACAAGTCATTATGGGATCCAAACAAGGGTTACGCTTTTCCTATCAAATCCGCCAGTAGCAGATTTCGTTGGAGAGGTGTTGAGATTCCTTGGTGAAAAACAGTGCGGTCTCCTATGCTTTCTTTAGGTGTTCTTGTGAAAGAATTGCAGGGGGAAGGCAACAATCAAAACGTACTTACTGAAGATCTTCTCAGGAAGATCTGAGAGTTGTGTTCTGTGAGTCAAACTCAAAAGATATGGATCACCTTTTCTCTCCCTGCGGAACTACTAATTATCTGTGGCTTTTCCTGCTCAAGAGTTGGAAAATTACATAGTACGAACCTAAGTCTGCTGGTCATTTAATTCATCAGTGAAACAAAGGAAACCTGTAAAACATTGAACTGGTTTTGTGGACCTCTTGATGCCTACTAGATTGAATAGGAGGATTTTCAAGAAGCAATTCGATGACCCAACAACTATCCTTCACCAGGCTGCTGCTTTTGTCAGGAATTAGTCTCTTGCTTATTCAGGGTGCTCTTCGGACTCTTCTATTTTCAGGGGCAGATTCTTAGCTTGAAGAGTTTTTGTTTATTAGTGCTTGTTTAAATACTACCATCTTAATAGTTAGTCAGATGGCTCGCCTCTCTCTCTTCTGCCATCTTGTTTGCTCTTTATCTATACCCTTTTCTTAGTTGTACTTGCATCCTTCATGTTAATGAATTATGGTAGGTTTGTCACCTCCAAAAAAACGTCTAATTCTATAATTAAGGTGACAACTAAGCAGCCGCCTTTGAGCGCCATGCCGCCACCTGAACAACCATGATTTGTGATAAATATGGAAAATCAGGGTGTAACATGCCTAAAAATAATTAATCTCGTCAAAGTATTAGTCCAAACAACTTGAAAACTAAAACATGGCATACCTGTATTCTCTCACTGACTAATTCCTAAAAAAGTTAAAAATAACACTCTTGGGCAACTGCCACAAGCAATTGATCTGGGGAGAATCGCCAGGCCTTGCCTCAAACCTTTCATAAGATAAATAGCTGCCTCTGACCATAGACCACAGTATTATTAAGCTGCATTTTCTAGGTATATTAAATTACTTGGCCAGGGCAAGTAGATTATGTAGCTGAATCAGTGAGGTAGAAATATACAAAAGAAGAAAAAAATTCACTGGTCACCAAGTCTTGTTGATTTCTGTCATGTGTTATCAGAACCCAAACGCAGTTGAGTCAAGTGAAGGGCTATCATGCCTTAATTAACTTGCCTTATCTACTCAATCAATTTGGAAAATCAATTTGAAAATGTGTTTCAATGTAAAAAACTAACTTAACAAACAAATAGTATATCATACAGATCTAAAAATAGAGTGCAAGACACCTAAAAATACTAAATCTTCAATTTATTTGTTTAACGCTTATTAAAAATTAACTGCACGAAAAAATAGTAAATACATCTAAATTACTTTTTATGAAGGAGAAAAGGCCAAATAGGTTGAGAAGACCACCTCAACAGCTCAACCAGATATAGCAGAAAAGGATTGCCATTTATAGGTTGAGTAATCATTTTTTCTAGAGGGCAAAAGGCCGCAGATGTCTTATTCTTAATCATCCAACTAATGAGCCATTTATAGGTTGAGACCTTAAGTACAAAAATAGTTGCTCTTCTTGATATTTATACATGGATACGATTTAATAAATTTCATATTTAAGTTAATTGTTAACATTTATAATGATAATCTAAATATAGGATTTGTTACCTTCACTCATATGACCCTGCTACTCAACCAATGCTTAAGTGAGTGCCTTGTCCCTTAAATGATATGGAACACTTTGTTGCCTTGGACACTTCGTCGCCTTGACAACTATGGATCATAAATCACAAAGGTAAACTTTCCACTTTGCACTCATGGGAAGGGAATCGATTCCGGATCGGTCCGGAATTGTTTTTTTTTTTTGATTTTTTTTTCGTCAAAAAAATTCAAAAAATTCAGAAAAAATTCTAAAAAAATAGGAAATGAGTTAGAAACATTTTAAAAAATAACCAATGCATGATATCCACAAGACCACATCATACAAATACTAATGAACACCAATTGAAGACTTGAAGACTTGAAGTTAAGTACATATTCCAATTCCATTTATTCAAATATCAAAGAGTTGATACATCATCAAAAAAAAATTACATCATATCAATCTACTACCAATATCTAGGATAAAGAGGGTCGTCCTCCTCTCCCCGCCGTCGTGCGGCTCCTCCTCGTGCTCGCCTTGTATCTTGTCCGGGACCATATCCATATGAAAATAATGCCGATGCCACGCCATCAAGAGTCGTATGGATCGGACCGCGGGACGACCGGGACGTAAGCGCAGGATGGTGGAGCCGGTGGTGTAATCCTATTTGGTCAACTCGGCCAAATGCGGATCGTGGCTCCATAATATACGAATGCGGTGTCTCGCTCATCCGGCGTGTAATACGGCTTTGGAAACCGTGAATCGAGTGACTCGGTACTGGCTCGTCGATGGCCGCGTCGCTGGTATACACTCCTCGTCATCATCACCTGAGGAGTGAGAAGGAGCCTGCGTGCTGTCATCTGGGCTGACAGGACGCCTGACCTCTAACTTCCTTCTCTTTACCTCTTCACCCAAAGTTTTTTTCAACTTTGCAAATCCTCCCATTTTTCGTGCAGTCACCTTTGTTTTCGTTCTCCCCGGACTGCGAATGGGGCCGGCAGCGGCCGCCGGACCTGAGGCCGGAGTCGAGCCGGGACTAAAGCCGGCAGTGTGGTCGCTCCATAGCCGCCGGCGTGCTAGCGCCCCGCCCGAGCCTCGAGAAGTAGACGGAGGTGGAGCTGGAGCATCCTCCTCGCTTCAACACCATCCAACTCTCCTTCGCCCACGCACCGGTCATCGGGATCAAACTCGTGCCTGATCCCCGGCTTCCTCTCTATCCAGGAGGCAAGTGCATGCTCCTCCCCGGAGGCCCGGTCCACGTCCACCTCCTCGGGTGGTGGTGTGGCGGAGGAATGCTCTCTGCTCGTACGGCCACCTCGCGAACCGTGCAAATCGCTCCGCCGATCTTCTGCCGATCCTCGATGTTCTTTATGCGCGTGCCTCACGATAATGACGAGAAGACCGACTTCTCCAAACTCGGGTCCGAGGTCAACATGTTCCTCCTTTTGGTATGTATCGAGGTTGAATGTACTCCGCCCTTCCTCACGCTGGGAGGAACCGGTGCTCGGCTCGCATCTCGATACTTCACGATGACGCAAGTGGATTCCATCCACTCACAGGTGTTCACTCCGAACCCACCACTCGGTACAAAGAAAAACACAAGAAGAGAAAAGGAAAACAATTAGCCCATCATCACCATAACTTATATGAAAAGAAAAGAAATTCCTCATCAAACTATTACTATACCAGTGACACTTTGTCAATCGAATATTTCGTGTCGCATCCGAGTATACACCGGAGGCCATCCGTACTTGTGACCGCATACGAAACATTTAAATAAAAAAAATTAGTTGCTGCATGCTAGTCCAAGGTATTTAATGAACTCTAACTTACTTCTATCTCAGCCTCTATCCTGTCCTGCTGAGATCGGCACAGCCGCTGGATAACTGCAAGTGTACCCCGCATCACCTCGTTGTCGTTCACCACCTCTCCTCCATATTGGATGCGGGGGTTCAAAAAATATCCTGCAAGATTTTATTAGTTAACACTGTGCATATAAGACAATTATCATGCAAGAATAAATTTTTTAACCAAGTTACTCCGACGTGGACATCGTGGTGCAAGGTCTTGTCCATTGGTCATCAATGATCTTCCACCACTTTTGTAACCTTCCGGGATTTTTTCTTTAATTTTCGCCTTTGCCCGGTCCATCGCATCATACAAGGTGTGCCCATCCGGTCCTGTCGTCCGAGTCTACCAACCTCAAGACAACTACCAAGGTGGCTCAATGATTGCCAAGTAGTAGAGCAATCCTCTCCCCAAAACCTCTGTCGCTGATCCGCGCTTCTCGACAAGAATCTCCAACGCCATTTTTGTCGCACGAGTTGTCCACCGTATAGTTGTAATACTCCTCGGTGACTGTGAACCGAACCAATGCATACCACATGTGCCGGTGTAAACTCTCCAGCCGCAATGAAGTTCGGCGGCAAAATCGTCGGACCGGGGCTCGACAAGATCGCGCTTCCCGCGAGATCTCGTGATATGTAGGAGGCGGGGATGCGAATAAATAAAAGATGCGATCGTTCGCGCCGCTTGCTGACAAGTGTAGATACACCCTCCTCCTCGCCTATATCCTCTAAAATGAGATCTATGGAATGCGTCGCACAGGCACCCGAGAAGATGTGCTTCATCTTCTCCATCAACTTCCTGCTACCGCTCTTATACGATGGTTCGTTGTCGCGGACAACCGAACCACATTGTCCTCCCCGATCTCCTCCACCACCCCATCCATCGTAGAGAAAAGATGAAGTCGGCATTTTTTATCTTCCCGGAATACATCTACCGACTTCGTTAATGTAGTCCCCTCGCAATGCGCACACCAAGAAGTTTATCATACTCCTCCCGGTGATACCGTCCACCCATCGCACGTGAGTGCAACCCTCTCCTTCCACACCAACTCAACCCGTCCATCCACTCCCTCAACTCCCCGGACCTCCTCATCCGTGCCAACGCCGTATACGTGTCGTTGCCCGGCCGCAAACCCGGTGGCCCCACTCCACGCGCATCCACCATCGTCTGGAAGTAGGGCCGGTGGCCGCGCCGGGATGCCTACATCAAGTTAAAAAAATGGGATCGGGTAAAATTAAGTGTTAGTAAATAAAACAGCATAATGTCAAATTTAATTTAAAAAGTGATACCGTACGTAAAAACCATTCGACAAAATGCGGCGAACGGCTCTACTGCTCGTAGCCTTCACCCCTTTCATTGCCTCGCTTTATCCCCATCCGCCCAACACCGTTTCCTTTAAATAAATACCGTCACGCTCGGTGTAAATCGAGTGCCGGTAGAAGTGGAACGGCGCGCTATCGTCTCCCGTCTCTGTCGCTCTCGTCCCAAGCAGGGCGAGGCCGATGCCGATCGGCCCAAAGTCGGGTCAACTGCGGACCCCGGACCCTCCCGCTCCCCCTCCTCTCGTCCTCCTTCCTCGACGAACGCACGCTTGTTGCGCGTGCTAACACGTCTAAGATCGGAGTCCGTGGACTCGTCCTCGCTCTCTCCCGCCGAGCCGCCGCCATCCCCGCCTTTCCCTGGAGGTTGGCAAATCGCGGTCCCTCCTCCTCTCGAGTAGCTCGTCCCGCAACTCCTCCCTCTCGCTCGATCCGAATGCCCGTCGAGAGGCTCTACCATGCGTGTATCCTCTCATCTCCTCACTCTCTCCCACTTGCACTGTCACATTTCTTACATTCCCACCCGTTCCGCAATATGTTGTTTCACTCGGAACACCCCCCGTTCATCTCCTTCCCGCACCACTGCACCGTACCCTCTTCCCGACTAGGTCTACCATACGCCCGTGTTCCCAACCCACGTCGAAGCACGCGCTCGGTGCTGCGTCACCTTGATCGGCCATTGCTTAAATCCGCAAAATTGTAAACAATGCACTAAAAATGATTAGATAACATACAAATTGTTTTGACGTTGTTCGGGTAGCAGACAACCCAAGAAACACACCATTCGGTATGTGATTATTGGGTTACGTACTCGTAAATCAACGTACGGTATCCGAAATTTTTCCCGTACAAAGAACATCCAATCGATGTTCAAACAACTCGAGCGGAGTTATTCGATCACAAATCACCGAGTTTAACTCTACTCGGAGTCGTCGAAACGTGTAAAAATAGGCGCACGGGACGGCCGGAATTTTTCCCGTGCAAAATGGACATATCCGGATAGTTCAAAACTTAAACGAACTTGTTCTACGAAAATCGTAAAGTTTAAGGTGACTTAATCGTCGAAACGCGTAAGAATGGACGTACGAAGTTTCGCGAAGAAATCTTACCAAAAACCTTACAAAGATCGAAGCCGAGGTTGATTCGATGCCGATCCGAGCTTGAATCGGCGGAATCCTTCAAGAACGACCTTGGAATCGCCGGAATCGCCCGAATCGCCCCTGGAATCGCCGGAATCGGTCGAATCGGGCCGGAATCGACCCCGAATCGGTGGAATCGGCCGAATCGACGGCGATCGACGGAATCGACGCCGGAATCGCCGGAATCGCGCCGGACCGCACCGGAATCGCCGCGCTTCCTCCTTCCGCCGCGGGATCGACCAAGCTCACCGCTCGGGTCGATTCCGGCCCTGGGGCCGGAATCGGTTCGATTCCCGGTCCAGAGTGAACCGGGAATCGAACCGGGGCCGGGTCAACCCGGCCTTCCGAAGAATCGGTCGGATCGACCGATTCCACATGGAATCGGTCGGAATCGGATAGATTCTGACCGATTCCAGGCGATTCAGACCGATTCCGCGGGATTCTTCCCGGAATCGGTCCTTCCGCCGGGAATCCACCGATCCGATTCCGGAATCGGACCGATTCCGCCGATTCTGCAATCAATGCATGGAACCATGTGGCTGATTCCCCCATCTTGAGAATTAAAAATCACATCTCACTAGCACCTCTTAAATTCATATATTATAAATAACAAGTATGTCAACCTACCGAAATCGTCTAAAATGTAAAAATACAAACTAAATGAAGATAAATATATCATATAATATATCAAAGTAAGCAGTTATTTAAGACAAGGAATCAAGTTAATGGTCTATTATCTATATAAAAACTCTGCAACGGGATTATTTGGGACAATAATATTTTATGAACCTGGTACTACATGAATCAAAATGCCTATGTACTACATTCTCAAAACATGGAGAAGGTTGCTGGTTTCTCCAAATCATCACCGTATGAACTCATCAAAAGGTAGCCCACAACTCTTCATTTGCAGTACATTTCCAGCCTAGGCCATTTCTGAATGTTGAAAGATTAAAAACAGCCAAGTGTAACGGCTGAAACAGAGCAGTTACCATAAGCAAAGAAAAAATAAAGAACTGACTCGATTGGATATGTAGTAATTAAAGGACATAAGGAAGTGTATCAATTGCTTAAGCAAAAATCCCCTTAGATAATAACAGTTCTACATATAAAAAGCAATTAAAGAAACATCTAATATTAGCCAAGAAACTGTACCAAAACAAAATAAAATTTATGTAAAAAGAATTCAATATAGTGAGATCAGGATCCTTCGATGCATTGAGCTCTGCACGGCCACGCCACCTTACATGTTTTCTACAACAAACAGCGAGCTCGGATTTCAATCTTTACTCTCATGGATTGGGGGAGGGGGAAGGTGATCTCAATTTGCAGAACTCAGCCTGTCCGTGCTCCCTATTGGTTACCTCTTTCTCAACATTCGTTCTCTAATCACATGCATCCTCGTCATCGTCATCGTCGTCATCATCCAGATCGTTCACAAGGTACGCTCCTGGCGGCGGCGGACCTCGGCGCCTCGTCCTCGAAGGAAGTATATTCGACAGGTCTACCTCTGCGAGCGGATCATCCACGAAATCGCTGTCGTAGTCCCCCTCCCCGACGGCAATGTCCCCACCGTCATTATCGCTATCATCCTCGTCGCTGTCATCGCTGTCGTCATCTCCATCGCCCTCTTCGCCGTCCTCCACCACCATTTTCCCCTTCCCCTTGTCCACGGCCATAGTCACCCCCTTCCCCTTGTCTGTGGGACTCTTCCCATTGGATCGGATGCCCCCGCCCTTCGCGTCTCCTCCATCTTCCTCCTCCTGGTGGTTGAGCTGCACTCCACCATCAGTCGCAGGCAGATGGTGATTATCGGCCGGCTTCAGCTTCTTGGACTCGATTGTTGATGCCTCGTCGGCAGCCGTATCGAGGTCGGGTTTCCGCTTGGATGGGAGCTGGGGGATCTGCTGCTCATCCGGGATCTCCTCCGCCATGGATTGGAAGGGGCGAGGCGAAGGAGCGCTAGGGTTTAGCCCTTCTGGGTTTTGATCCTACGAGCGCAACGGAACTGATGTAGAGATATTTCTTCGCCAGCTTTTAAGTGCATTTCTTGGAGGTGGGGGCAAGCTCTGTCAGAGAATCAAGTCAACGCTCGAGCGAATACAGGGTTCCAATGAGTCCATATATTTCGGCAATAATAATAAATTTAAATCGAAAAAAAATTTACGTAATATAAATAAATAAATTTAAATAAAAAATAACATTTAATTAGCTAATAAGACGACTTCAAAAAGAGACTCTTGCTTAACTCCTTCAATTATTAACTAACTAGAATAAATTAAATTATAAATAAGTATATAATTTAAATAAAAAAATTTAATCTTAATTTAAATTTTTAGCAAACTCTATAAATTAGTTCAAGGGCTAATTTCATACATTAGTTTACATCCAACTCTAGTTTTATAAACAAGTTTCTATCAAATTCCACCCCAATATGATTTTGAACTTGAGTACTGTTCATTTTTTATGTGAAACTTGTCTTGGTTAAGTTTGTCTTGTGACTAACTTTATCTCCACTATATTTAGTTTGAGTTAAAATAAGTCTTGAGGATAACCTTATACTATATTTGGTATAGCAAAGATAAATTTAAAGATAAAAAATATTTTTATATTATATTCACATCACCCTATGTTGACTAATTTGTTTGAGGTAACATCTTCATATTCATAATAATTTTTTATCCAACTTTCGTAATCATGAAGCAAATTTGAAATATAGATACCGGCAAACCTAGAAGACAACCTCGATGCCTTCTGTCATATGCGGTCAGACCTCGAGAGGCCTCAACTAGGGATGCAAATGAGTCAAGTCGAACCGAGTAGTATGATGTTCAAGTTTGGCTCGATTATTTTACACGAGTTCGAGTTCGAGCTCAAGTTTTAACGAGTACGTGGAACCCTTATTCAAGTTTGATTCATTTATTAATCAAGCCGAGTCGAACTCAAACTCGAGTAGTAGTTAGACTAAAATTTAATTCGCATTCAAACTTAAGTTATATACAAACTCGTTTATAAATTCAAAATCAATGAAAAAGTCATTTGTAAAACTCTAGATTTAGCTCATTTATAAAACTCAATCTAAGTTTAAACTCAATTTTTGAATTATTTAATATATTTAAGTGACAATATATAATTATTAATACTCAAAATTTAATTTTTAAAAATAAATATATAATATAATATTTAATCGAGCTGCTCGCGAGTTTATCGAGCCGAACAGAAGTTTGTTCAAACTCGACTCGTTTAATGAGTCGAGCTTTATTTTTTGTTCAAGCTTGTTTATTTAATATAAGCTAAGTCGAGTTTTTATCGAGTCGAGTTTGAGCTACTTATCGAGTGTATTAGTTCGTTTGCACCCCTAGCCTCAACCTAACCACTGGATATTCTAGCATGGTCATTCCATTGCCAACGATAAAATCAACATGATCATTGTAAAGTGCCAAGTTAGCATGCTCCGAGTATCATTTACATTTTGATTCATGAGGTGCTTTTAAAGTATATGTCCTAAAGTAAAGGTCAATACTTACTCTTTTTATTATGTTAATCACACACTACAAGAAAATAGGTTACTAGGGACGGCTGTAAGCCGTCCCAAAAAACCAAAAAGCCGTCGCTAATAAATATTAGCGACGGCTTCAAAGCCGTCGCAAACGCGTCGCAAATAACGTCGTCGCCAATAATATTAGCAACGGCTATTGTTAAGCCGTCCCTAGTACGTTTATTGGCGACGGCTTATGAGCCGTCGCATAAGTTATTAGCAAAACGACCATTTATTGGAGACGGCTTAAACAGCCGTCGCCAATAACTTTACTAGCGACGGCTTTGCCGTCAGTAAACGATAAGGAGATTAGACGGCGACGAAGTTATTTGGGGACGGTTAAGCCGTCTCAAATAATTTATAGCGACGGCTAATCGCCGTGCCGCCAATAAATGTAGTTGCGACGCGACGTAAGCCGTCGCAAATGGCAAGCGTAAAACCCAACACCCGTCGCCGGAATTTTACTGTAATTGCGACGGCTGTATAGTTGCCGCCTAATAACTTTATTACGGCTACGCTCGCCCCTAATATTAAAAGCCGTCGCAAATACCGTAGGAAAAACCGGTTCCGGAATTTTTCTCCGTATTGCAACGGCGTTTTTAATATTAGGGACGGCTTTAGTCCCCAAATAATGTATTGGCTTACGACTATATATAGCCGTCGCCAATAATAAATTTACGAAAAAAATAATTTGATTGGCCGGATTGGATCAATTATACGATCCAATCCGGAAAATCAATCATTCTTGAAACTTTCATAAAGATCTAAAATCGGATCTATCAATCCAAAAATTGATTTATATTAATAATTTTGGTGTCGGATTGCTCGTTTCAAACTCGGAAGGGACACGGACTTAGGATGAAACAACACACATTAACATACCAAAATTGAAATTCACCAAATTTAAATTCATATTCACATACCATATTCAAAATCACATTCATGCACAAAATATTTTGATACATATGAATAACATTCATAGAGAGTAAAAAATACATCTTAATCTATTCATCTTCTTCATCTTCATCTTCATCATCATCTTCACTCTCCTCGGCATCCTCGTAGTCCTCGTCGTCATCGCCATTTCGTCCTCTCGTTTGTTGAGGTGGAGGATGCCCCGATGTGGATGGCACATCGTGAGTCGGGAACCTTTGAGTCAAGCCTTCAATGATCGGATTGAGGCGATCGAAATTATCTTGGAATGATTTCGTTGGTTGTCCAATTGTTGTTTCAATGAAGTTATTTGTTCTTCATAACGTTCATTGATTTCTCCTTGCCTCGCCACCGATCTCTAAGCTCTCGAACTTCTTGAGTCGAGCTAGAAGCACCTCCGCTTGACTCACCATACCAAGTGTGGCGAGTTTCACTCGCTCACCACATCGGATCCGTCCCGGTCGATCTCTACCAAACACGGATACGAAAGCTTCCTCCGCGGTGAGTGGAGGCCGCGTATACCCCAGCATCCGAGGATTCAGATGCTGGGGGATTCATCAATCCTTGCATATTTTCCTATAAATAATATGAATAAAAATTTAAATCCCACCGTGATGAATTGTGGATTATAAAGAAAAATAGGTTATGATAATCAATAATTACCATCATAAGACGACTTTGGTCATTATCCCAAATGACTTCTCCATCGAGTTCTTCATGCGTTTGACTCATCTGGAATACCTCCGACGAGTTGGAGGTCGACCTTCTTTTTCGTACCTTACCAAAAAATTAAAAAAAAAGATAAGAGATGATTACGAATAAGAATCAACTAATATGAAATTTTAAGTTTTGACTACTTACAAAGTCTCTTTCTAACCGATGTATATTTGTTCTTCCTCTTCTGTACGGCATTGTTAATTGCCGCCTATTACCGGCATTCTTTTCACTCAATGCCTACATATATATATACAAATGAAACAACATTAAAAAATTGCAAATGAAAAGAATAGGATCTAATTATAAGAGGAAATAAAATTTGGAGTTACTCTAGCATCATCTTGACTCCATAAATGGCACATATGATGCCATTGTTCCTCGTTGCACTGTGGAGGAATGTTGGCACGAGCTTCCTCATTTGATCGTCTGTAAAATACCGTACACAAATATTGTTAACAAAAAATTAGTTATCTCGAATTTACATTCTAAATTATATTTTACCTTTCTTTTCAAATGATTTCTTTGTTTTCTTTGCATCTCTCCCATATGCCTTAATATCGTGCATCCGATCGAGGATTCCGCTCAAAGGTAAAATGTTGTTGCATTAATATAAAAATGATTAAAAAGTTCACCAAAATTTAGATAAGATGAAGCTACTTGAATGTTACCTCTAAATCACGGAATATGGCATCCTTTTCTCCCGCGGTAGAGCCATGTAATTATGCTCCCACAAATCGCAATGAACTCGTTCATAACTCCTAAGTAGGAGGTAAACTCCGTCCATGTGATCCAACGCCGGATCCTCCTACTAGAACGACGTTGTAGGACTCATCAGGGCCAAGTGTTCGCACACTGATGGCCTTTGCTGGACCTCTCCCACGTCTAACTGATGTAGCTAGTTAAGTATAAATTAAAAATTACAATTACACAACGAAGATTTTTTAAAAAAACTTTTTACTAGCATTTATTCAAATATTTACCTGAAGCACGGGAAGATGGACTACTACCATCTGTAGGAGGCGTCATTCTGGAACCCGGTGAGAAGGAGTCCGAGATGGACTAGGCTCATGGGGTGCCTCCATAATCGGCTCGGAAGCAACACCCCCCGGGAGGTGGAAGGTCGATCCCTAGATGTCCGAGATTGACCCCGAGGTCCACCGCCCTGATGGTGTAGAAGTCCGAGATGTCCTACGACTTTTGCCGAAAATTCTCTTCATCTGTCACATAAAAATATTAGGCAAGGCAATCCCGGCTTCTAATTGTGCAATAAAAAATTTAGCGAACTGGCCGGATTGCTCATCAGGCCGGATTGCCCAATCCGGGCCCGTTCCGGGTTCCGATCGCAATCCGACTTCGGATTGTGGGACTTAGATTTTTGGCCAATCGAGGCCGGATTGCCCAATCCGAGTCCCGCTCCGATTCCGATCGGCAATCCGGCTTCGGATTGAGAAACTTGATTTTTTTGGCCAATCAGGCGGATTGCCCAATCCAGTCCCGTTCCGGTTCCCGACGGGCAATCCGGCCGGATTGTGGACTTAGATGGCCAATCCGATGTCGGATTGCCCAATCCGAAGTCCCGCTCCGGTTCCGATCGGGCAATCCGCTTCGGACAGAGAAACTTGGATTTTGGCCAATGGGACGGATTGCCTAACTGAGTCCTGTCCGTCTGACGGGCAATCCGGCTTCCGTCTGATGGCAATCCGCTTGATTGAGAAACTTGGATTTTTTGGCCATTCGAGGCCGGATTGCCCAATCTGAATCCCGCTCCGGGTTCCGATCGAGCAATCCGCTTCGATTGCGGGACTTAGATTTGGCCAATCCGATGCCGATTGCCCAATCCGAAAGTCCCGTCTGGTTCTGACCGGGCAATCCGGCTTCGGATTGAGAAACTTGATTTTTTTGGCCAATCCGGGAGGTCGGATTGCCCAATCCGAGGTCGATTGCCCACAGAGCCGATTGCCCAATCCGAAGTCCCGTTCGGTTCCTGATCGGGCAACCCCGGATTGTGGGACTTAGATTTTTGGCCATCCGATGTCGGATTGCCCAATCCGAAGTCCTGCCTGGTTCTGACGGGCAATCCGCTTCGATTGAGAAACTTGATTTTTTGGCCAATCAGGCCGGATTGCCTAATCCGAGTCCCGCTCCGATTCCGACGGGCAATCCGCCGGATTGAGAACTTGGATTTTCGATTGGCGTGGATTCGCCCATCCCGTCCGGGTTCCGACGGGCAATCCGCTTCGGATTGAGAAACTTGGATTTTTTGGCCAATCAGGCCGGATTGCCTAACTGAGTCCCGTCCGGATTCCGACGGGCAATCCGCTCGGATTGAGAAACTTGGATTTTTGGCCAATTGAGGGCGGATTGCCCAACTGAAAGTCCGCCCGTTCTGACGGGCAATCCGCCGGATTTAATGGGACTTAGATTTTGGCCAATCCGGATTGCCCAATCCAGTCCTGCTCCGGTTCCGACGTGGGCAATCCGCTTCGGATTGAGAAACTTGGATTTTTGGCCAATCAGAGGCCGGATTGCCTAATCCGAGTCCCGCTTCGGTTCCGACGGGCAATCCGCCGGATTGTGGGACTTAGATTTTTCGCCAATCGATGCTCGGATTGTCAGATCCGAAATCCTGCCCGGTTCCGACGGCAATCCGGGCTTCGAGTTGAGAAACTCCTGATTTTGGCCAATCCAGGCCGGATTGCCTAATCCGAATCCTGCCCGGATTCGATCGGCAATCCGCTGGACGAGAAACTTGGATTTTTTATCCGGCCGGATTGCCCGATCGGAACCCGAACGGGACTGATTGGGCAATCCGCCTCGGAGTAATGGGACTTAGATTTTTGGCCATCGATGTCGGATTGCCTAATCCGAAATTCGGGTTCTGATCGGTAATCCCGGATTGACGAAACTTGGATTTGGCCATTCCGTAGGCCGGATTGCCTTAATCCGAGACCCGTTAAGTTCGATCGGCGTAATCCGCCGGATTGAGGAACTTGGAGCTTTACATTAACTTTCTATTTGTATAGGCCGAGTTTTGAAGTTGTACATCTTCGTCGATTACTCCAAATGTTATAGGTACGTTAATAAGTTGTTGATACGGTTCGTTTTCATCTTCACTTTCATTTTAGGAAATGTTGTAATAGTTACGAGGTAGTGATCGTACCGGGTAACACCCATCCCTTATTAGAGTTATCATTTACATAAAAAACTTGTTCCACTTGGCTTGCTAGTGCAAACGGTTCATCCGTTCCTAATCTTCTCTGTGTGTTTAATGATATAAAATCATATTCATTAACCTTAAAACCTCGATCATTATCATGTACATCCCACCATTCACATTCAAAAAGTGTTAAAACGCCTATTCCGATCGAACGATATCTCAATTATATCTAATATTCGTCCATAATAACCGTCACAACCAGATTGAAGATGGTCATTTACAATAACACCACTTAGTTGAGTTGATTTGGTTGAATCGGATTCCAATGTTCGAAATCTAAATCCATTACATATATAACCGTTTAATGACGAGGCAAATCTCGACGGACCGAGTGATAAAATCTCCACTCTCCTTGGTATATCTAGAAGAACCTATATTTCTTAACTCTTGAATGTGTGTTCCGAACCACACGAAGAAGTTTTCTTCCGTAGTTGGTCTATTTTTAAGAGCATCACTATGAGATTGACGAAAATAATCGATGTCATCAACTTGATTTAACACGTATGCATGTATTAACCGTTGTTCTCTTTCCGTCAAAATTTTAGGCACACGCCTGCATCTCAAAGGGCGACCAATTGGTTTGAATATTGAACTATCATCCGTATCAACTTCTTCTGAACCACCGTCATAGTTCCGATCTCTACTATATTCACTCGTATCACACATATATGTTGAAATAAACTCGCGTACACTCCTCAACCAAGTAGCCCCGGGCAATAGAACCTTCAACTCTCGCCTTGTTGCCCACATAATCTTTGAGCCTCTTTAAATATCTTTCAATTGGATACATCCATCGGTATTGAACCTGGTCCAGGACATTCCTTGCCTCATAAGCCAAATGCACAACTAGGTGAATCATTACATCAAAGAATGATGGTGGAAAAATTTGTTCCAACTTGCACAATGTTACCTTGCAATCTTTGTCTCCCAATCTCTCAAAATGTTCTTGTTCAAAACCTTAGCGCAGATGATCTTAAAATACCGGCATAACTCTCTACAATAGGACTCGGTACATCCTTCGGCACGTTTCCTTGAAATGCCAAAGGAATAATTATTTGCATCATCACATGACAATCATGACTTTTAAACCACTAATTGTTCGGACACTTAAATCTACACATCTACTAAAATTCGACGAATAACCATCCGGCACTCGAACATTCTTAATGAATTCAAGTATTCTAGACTTTTGATCGTTGCTAAGTTTATAAATTGCATCCGGAAACTTTGATGAACCCTCGTACGGATGTAACTCGGGACGAATATTTAAATCTACTAAATCTTTCCGTGAGTTCAAATTGTCCTTGTCAATTCTCGATAGGTTAAACATCTCTAATATATTGTCGCACACATTCTTCTCAATACGCATGACATCCAAATGGTGCCGAATGATAAGAGATGACCAATATGGGAGTTTCTCAAAAAATATACTCTTCTTCTTCCAATTTTTATTCTTTGACAAATTTTTCCTTAAGTTCTCTAAATCTTTCTTAAACGGTTTTCCGAACCTAATAGTGTCCATCTCCTTTTGTTGCCTCCATAGGTCATATCCCGTAAGTATCTTTGGTGCTCCCTTCACACATCGTCGACCATCAAAAAGATGCTTATACCGGTTCTTTCTCCACCGATGTGCTACCGGTAAGAACCGACGATGACCAAGGTAGCATTGTTTTCGACTATGGGTAAGTCGAATGGTATGTGTTTCTTCGTTACATATAGGACACGCCAAATTTTCCTTTACTCCATCCGCATAAATTCGTATCCCGAAAATCATTTATCGTACTAAAGAGTAGGACTTTCATTATGAAAATCTCTTTCTTTTCGGCGTCATAAGTCTTCAATCCATTCTCCCAATAAATCTTTTAGCTCTTCCAAATGGTTGTAAGAATACATCAATATCATTTGGGAGCTCTCGGACGGGTATTAATAATGATATTATCGTGTATGTGGCTTTCGTACACATCCACGGTGGTAAGTTGTACACCATTGTAACAACAGCCACACACTATATTTTGAAGACATTCGACCAAATGGATTAAAGCCATACTGGTTAATCCAATCCGAATGTTGCGTTTCAACGCAAATTGATAAAGTTCATCCACCCTTTTTCCAAGCGGGAGAATCGGCAGGATGACGCATTTCACCTCTCAATTGATATGATCGTGATTGACTGTGCCATGTCATCCACTTAGCCGTATTGGATGATATGAATAAACGCTGCAACCTAACTCCTAATGGAAAATAATGTAAAACTCTTTTTTGCTATTTTTTTATTTTGATTTTTAGGATCATTTTTATATCCTGAGGTGTTACTATACGGATAAACATTTTTATCTTTATTCTCTTTCCAAAATAGAATACAATCATTTTTACATGCATGAATTTTCTCATAAGTAAGTCCCAATTCCTTAACTAATTTCTTAAGCTCATACCAATTATCGGGAACACATGCCCCATTAGGTAAGACTTCCTTAAATAAAGATAATATCATATCCATACATTTTCTAGTGAGACCATTAATGGACTTAAGTTGAATCAACTTTAATATAAATTTTAATTTAGATACATTTTTAACACCTTCATATAGAGGTGTTTTAATCTTTTAATAATTTGGAATATTGAAAATTATCTTCATTGTGTTCTTCCTCATTATGTCGAATAGAAGATTCGTTATTTTGAATATCTTGTAACATTTCCATTACCTCATCATCTACATAATTATCTTGTGGTTCATTTAAAATTGAAATGTCCTCATTTATCATATTGACTTCAATTTCACCATGGCATATCCATTTTTGATAATTTAACCATATACCATTGCATATTAGGTGTTCTTTGACAACATTTCTTTTAAAAATAAATGTATTACAACATTTTTTACAAGGACATTTGTATTAGATCGTTATGTTGTCTATGTCTAAATTGTATTCTAGAATCATGAAAAGAATAGTTTAAAAAATTCTTCGATCGCTTCAATATATCTAGAATCTAATCTATTAGGAATATGCATCCATGATTTGTCTAAGTTACTCATCTTAATTTGTCAAAAGATTGAAATACAATGAAGAAATGTTAATTTAATAAATAAATCAATATATAACCGAACCTCCACCGAAAGAAGAAACTCTCAAGTGTATATCTCGATTGAAGTTTCCCGAAAAAAGAGATAAAATGATCAAAATTAGACTTGTTGTTGAACAATAAATGTTTATACATACCAATTAAATATTTTTATCACAAACGAATAGTTAGACATGAAAACTAAGAATTCGTATTGTTATATTAAGTTAAAACAGATACAAAAAATTATACAAAAGCGATAGTTAGAAGGGTCTAGCCTTCAAGGCCGCACCCTATGCTGACCAACTCCAAACTACTATTTATGATGAGTTATCCATGTTCAATTATGCCAATAAATTCAAATAATACATTATAGTCTTCTAATAATATTCTAAACATATTAGTTATGTAAAATAATTATTATTACGAAATTTTATGGGTTAAATATGATTTAATGCTACCAAGCTCTAAAAATGTCAGTAAAATTAAAGGGAATTTATATGCAAAGGGGCATTACCCTTGTGTATTTCTCTCAAATGCATTATGAAATATTATTCTAAGGCTCATTCCATGATTAAATAAATTATGCACCTATCTACCTTTGTTCTATCTCTTAAATAATTTAAGTGATCAAGGTGCTACATAATTGGTTTGAGGAGGTCCTAACCTATTAATTTGTTAGGGCTATTTGGCACATATATGCTTTGTGATGTATATAAAAAAATTAAAAAAAAATTCGTTTGTTGAAGATGTATACCTCAAAGGAGGTTCGATTAACCCTAAGTAGGGTTTAAATCTGGCACAAAGGAGGTGGCGGCGGCGGCGGAGCCGGCGACACCCACGGCGGTGACGGAGGTAGCTCTCCCTCGGTGCCCTACGCAGAGGGGGCAAGCCGGCGGCGGCGGCGGCGACGACGGCGGCCGGGCGCCGGCCGCGGCGGCGGCCGGGCGGGCGGCGACCGGGCGGCGGCGGCGACGGCCGAAGCCGGGCGGCGGCCGGCGGTGGCGGGCGAGGACCGTACGGTGAGAGAGAGAGAGAGAGAGAGCGCGGCGGGGGGGAAGAAAGGAGGGCGTCGAGGGTTTTTAACCAAACTTACGCGACGGCTTTTGAAGCCGTCGCCAATAACAGGACAAGTTACATTGGCACACGGCTTTCGCCGTCGCAACAAAAGTCGACCGTTCAACGGTCACCATGGATTATTGGCGACGCCGGCTTAGGGCCGTCGCTACTCAATATTAGCGACGGCGCATAAAGCCGCCGCCACTTTTCCGAGGAAAAAAACCCGCACGGGGCGTTTTCGGGTATTGCGACGTTTAAGTCGTCCGCCACTAATATTAGTAGCGACGGCGCATCGGCGTCGCTTTTCCGAGAAAAAAAACCCGCACGGTCGTTTTCCTGGTATTGCGACGGCTTCGACCGTCGCCAAAAACATTATTTGCGACGGCTCAATTTAGCCGTCGCTATTTACCAAATATTAGCGACGGCGTTAGTTTAGCCGTCGCTTTTATCATTATTGGCGACGGCTTAAAAAAGCCGTCGCCAATAACCCGTCGCCAATGACCCAGTTTCCTGTAGTGACAGTTGAGATTGACATATGCGTCATATGCAAATCATTATGATGATCCATGTTGTGTGGTAATTGTTTATGTGTATCTTTGTGATAAAATATTTATGATTGATCAGCAGTCGACATTACGTAACCTATCTATATGGAAGTATTATTATTATTATTATGTCTCGATGATAACTTGACATGAAAAGTACGCACACACCTCATTGCTACACATACCATTCATTACACTATTTTGCTTCTTTGAAACTTCCGAAAACATAACTTGATTAAAGATAAATATAATTGAAATATGTATCTAATTACCTCGAAACTTAAAAAAATTACGTAACTTCTTCTTACTTTATCATAATTTATAATATTATTTTTTAGTTTACGAAAGATGAAAAAAATTAGTAAAAGTCGATGACATCTCAACCTCAAATAGTCGGGTCTCAAACTTAGGTATATGGATCTATTGAGCAAGGTGGATCCTAGACAGTCAGGTCTTAAGCTCGACCTTATGCTTTCCAACCTATTCATTCAATGCCATCGATCCCTCTTTCATCTTAAGATCTAGATAGACAAGTCTCTCTACTTCAACCTCCTGGCAATGTATCTTCTATCACCTTAGATACATAGTTTAAGAATATTTTATCACCATTTTAGATATTACTAATTAAGTGAACTAGCGCTATCTTTGTATTTACTTAGCTTCTTGTGATAGACATGGGAGAGGGCCTTCTAATGTGTATATAGTGAAGACCTTGGTAGTAGGAGAGACCACCATTAAATTGGTGGGGGGGGTCTGCTATAGGGTCATATACTAAACAATTTACTTCACATATTAGAGTTTATAATAGAATGTATTATAATTTATGACAATAAAATTAAATTACTCTTCCACCTGAAAATAAAGAAGCTATTTGGTAAGATCTTGAAGTAAATATGCATTCTTATAACTTTTTAGTGTTAACCAAATAATTTTAACTTCTATTTGACATGATCATTATGCAATAATACTTCACTTTTACATAATTGAAATATTATATTTATTTTGAGAGGATGTTAGTGAAAGAAATAAAATTAATAGATCTCATTTATTAATGATTTACAAAAGAGAAATGACAAATATTTGTTGTCTACACCCAGATTTTGTAAGTATATATTTGATATGTAAATTTGTTATTAATGAAACATGCAAACACTAATTTTAATATGTATAAATAGCTATAAAAAGAAAGTTGTCGTCCAACGCATCCAAAGATGTTTCAAACAACATAGACCCATTCACAACTTGATGGCATCATTGTATGTTATTATGAATAAAGTTCACAAATGATAATAATCATGTTAAATTTTTATCTTGAAATTGAATGTGTATATCTAATATTCATTGTATGTCTTATTTTGGATCATATGATACAATTGATGACCTCATCCCGACATCAAATGAATCAGAAAAGTATTTATTACATTTTTTGGATAAAAATAGAACGAAATAGATTCGATACAAAGGATGAAGACAATCACGTAAAACATGATATGGTGAAACGAATGGAAGCAATTCTAACTCCATAATTTAACAGTTGTTAAAGAGACAATCTCTGTGTGAATATGAGATTGCTAGACTTAGGCAAGAGATGTCAGATTAACAAAAATCATTTAAATATGTCTCAACAACTAATTTGACAAATGTTAGATATACGAAATGAAATTGCCTCTTAAAAGATAGAGTTAAGTCCACATCGATACCAGCTCCGATATAGATAGAGAAAGATGGAGAAGATGACGACTAAGATGATACATCTTTTGGTGATGACTAGTGATATTTTTGTTGCAGGTGTATTATCATCATTGTTGTGATACATATAATTTTAGACATTATTTCTTTTTTATATATATATTCTAAGTTTTATGTGTTATTTGTATGAAATGCCTATTATATATGTTCAAGTTGTGTGTATATATGTAAAAGGTTGTGATAGTTATAAATTATCATATTGTATGAACACATTGTATAAGTTATATGAACACGTTGTATTTTTAATTATCAGGTCGTATCAACATATTATATAAAGATTGTACGAACATGTTATATATAAGTTGTATGAGGTTCATAAACATGATATATGATAGTGTGCATGGACAAGTTGTTGTACATAGGTTATACATATGTATTTGTTGTACATATGTTATATATATGAATAGTCATTTTCTGTAAGTATACAAGTTGTTTGTAACATGTAATTGTATTATTTGTATGAAAGTTGTTATACGACTGTGTTTTAAAATATATATTAGTATTACACATTACTAGCAATAGCTTCAAGCCATCACCTATAAGTTATTTGAGATGATTAAGCCGTTGCGAAAATATTATTTGGGACGACTACTGAGCCATCCCAAATAAAACAATGACGACAGTTTAAACTGTCCCAAATAACTATTTTAAAAATGACTTTACTCTTTTTTTTTTTTGAACAATCATGGCCCAACGGCCGAGAGGGCCTGCTGCACAGCAGGCAGCGGAGGTTCGAGAAGCCCCGCTCGAACCTCACCCATCACCCCCCCCCCCCCTACGGGGGTGCCTGGCACTGACGCCGCCAGGAAGCGAACCTCCGCCCTACGCCCCCAGGCGCAGGGCGGGTGCCAGTCGACCCACGGTCGACCAGCAAAAAAAATGACTTTACTCACAACCATGTAATCCCAACCAAACACATATGAAATACGTCCCTTGTATAGAATATATGTCACATTGTTTCATTATCCAAATACAAAATGTAAACGCAAGAGTTTTAAAGCATTAATTTAGTATTAGAACATCATTTTCTATACGTTGTTTATTGATGATGATGGTAAAAAAGAATTGATCAATGAAATATATTTTTTTCCTGGCATGTGCTATTGCAGGAATTCACAAGTTGGCGATTAGTTAGGCCCATTAAGACAGAGTGACACTTGTTAATGAAGTCGTGCTTCGTCAAATGGGTTGGGCCGGCCCATCAAACTATGTTTGACAAATATACGCATATGCATGTATGTTTGTTCCAAAGGACAAGTCCCATGATAGATTTGTTATTTACAGACCAATAATTGCACAAAATATTAAAATTATGCCCACTTATAGCCGATGTCAATATTATATGAAAAAATGTACCTCGAAGTGTGGAAGTTTATTGGACAGTTTGGCTGGTCTGGGTCTTTCGACATTTATTTTCGATTAAGATAAAATTGCTTTTATTCATACATGGTGCATGCAGGGGAAGCAGCGTATTTGTTACCACTCCAACATTATGTCTGGATGAATAGAACATAGAGCGAAGTTTATCTTATAAGCTGATCTTACAACCATAATTCTTTAAGTGTTGTTGTAATAATTCTAATGTGCAAATCAAATAAGCTGATCTTACAACGATTTTTTTGGTACTTTACTTTTAATAAATATTAGTATCAAAAATTTTATAGTATTATTTTGGATGCTATGATCAAACAAGGCATAAAATATCATTTAACTAATAGCTTTAATAATTTTGTCACCTATGTTTGTTACTCATTATTTGATCCGTCTTAGCCACGTTCAGGTCCACGAAGCAAATCTTTGTGCCCACATAGTCGGTGGTGGCCCACACAGCCCATTACCGCCCCTACACACAAGATCCTAGGGAAGGGAAAAGGGACCTAAGCGAAGAAAACATATCCATAAACCATGAAGGACAGAGCATCAATATCAAAATTAGACATGTACACTATACTTCATGCCTTATATGCTATTAGTTTCAAATTTGATGTTAACAGCTAAAGATCATAATATCAATTCAAAATTAATAGTGATAAAGTTATTCGATATTATTACCCCAACAAGGTGTTAAAATTTGGGTTATATGTTCGATTCGAATATTTCACGAATATTACGACTATAGATTTTAAAAAAATAAATATTTATAAATATAAAACGTTAAACCCATAAACATTATTGAATTCTTATGCCTTTTGAAATTATACCATTATCTAAAACAATTCAAAATATCATTATTCGAGTTCCCTTTTTAAATATTTTCACAAAAGATTTCTCATTATTTTAGAGAGAGAGAGAGAGAGAGTACTAGAGAAGAATATTTTTTCTTATAAATAAAAATTATTTGACTAACATTATCTTAAGAGTTTTCAGGTAATAAGAACTTATTTTTTTACCAAAAAATGACTTTGTTTATTTTTATTAGAGCACATTAAGAATGTGAATAATTATAATAATGAATATTTAGAAACACTGAATGTTAATTAAATCAAACGAAAGATTAGTTATCTTCTACATTAAAAATTATGTACAATATCTATCATTCAATGTTTATTAATATTAATGATAAGTTCCTAGAATATATCATACAGAATGTAGAAATAAATGACGAGTGATATAAATTGTAGCAGATACTTGTGCTGCCGTGTCTAGGCCCTTAGGGGAGCCCTTGATTAAGGGGCAACCATGACCATGGTTCAGTTTGATTTGATCTTTGAAGAGTTGTCTCGAAACCATACAAATCTGCCATGCCTTAAATGTAAAGTGCACAACAAACACATTCAGCTACATAATCCAGAAAAATATAACCACTGGAAATTTTCAGTAGGGCTACAAATGGGTCATATTCAGTAACAGATAACAGAATCATTCATATTGGATTCTGATTTTGATAAGGGTCAATACATTTTGATTTTGATTATCCTGAAATACATATTATATGTTAATTATTTTTAGTTAAAGATAATAAATAAATTATATATAATTAATAAATTAAATTATGATATAATCCCATTAATTTTTTTACTCTTTTATCATTTTATATATCATATTTTTTAATTTTATTATTTTGTGACATATACTAGTTTTTATCACAATAAAAATAGAAATAAAATCATTTAATGAATCCAATTTTGATTATGATGAACTATCAGAATATGCAATTTCGATGACTTGTGTGATATATCAAAAAGTTCCAAATCTATTAATTTTTATTGAATTGAATCAGGCTTTGGATTCTCTTTACAACCCTAATTTAAAGAAAATGCCTTGAAAATGTTGTATAATTCATGTTTCATATCTATTTAGGACAACCTCATGGTTTTGGCTTGGAGATTCCTCGACCAAATGAAAAGGTATGCTTGGGTGGGACTGTATGGGGGAAAAGCTTGTAAAACAATCTTGATCTGTTTCCTCTTGCAAACATTTGAATTTTGTAATATTTGATAATCTCCATAATCCTCCTTTTGACAACTTTTGAAATTTGAGAAAGAAGATAAATTTTGACTCTCTCTCTCTCTCTCTCTCTCTCTCTCTCTCTCTCTCTCTCTCAAGAGAATCTAAGCTCAAACATTATAATACAAAAGTCAAATAGAGATAAGGTGTTTAGATGAGATTATGTGTTGTTGGAGACTTTAATGACTTAAATAGTTTTCTTAATCCTAACCAAACACATCCTACGGTTGCATTTGCTTGCCTTTAGATTATGCTAGAAAAGAAATTGAACGATAATCTTGTACTCTTTACACTTTTCAAAAATTTAAATTTTATAATAAATGATAATCTGTGTAACTCATGTCTAGATAATATTTAAAGTGTAAAGAGAAGATAAGAAGTGAGCCTATTTCCTCATTTCAAAAAATGTAAACTCAATCACCATAAGTGAAACGGTTAAAAGATATGAAGTGCATTTAGATATGATTATGTATTGTTTAAAGATTTCAATAATTAATTTTTTCTATAATCTTAATCAACCACAAGCTAATGTCTTGTTTGGTTAGAGTACCAAAGATGGTACTATATTCTGATATTGATATTTTCAAAGATTAGAGTATTAATATCAAAATTGATATAAGTTCGCACTTATATCATATGACATGTTTTATTTATACTGTAATTTTTAAATTTAATATTAATATCAAAACATCTCAAGTTCATTTGTATCAATATCAATTTTAAAGTTGATGATGATGATAGAGATGTCTAATTTTAGTATCAAAGAAGGCCTTTATTCTTCATTTGATTTTATGCTTGTGTTATCATGTTTCAAAGTGAACAACAGCAAGAGAGAATTTAAAAATTAATTTCCAAAGTTATTTTTTTAGAACTCACCAGATTAAAACTTTCTATTTAATTTTATGCTAATATTAGTTCAAAGATTTTGTCACGCCCCGGATTTCCTAACACGCAGCGGAATAAATCCGGAGACAGGACCGGGGAAATAACACCTATATTGCGTCGGTTTGGGAAAATAAAGAATAACAAGTCCCAGTTAATAAAACAAATGATTCAATCCCAAAAATAAATCATACCTTGATTTTAATAAACCAAATTCTCTAAACCTCTTCTGTATTAAACCTGATCAACTACGCTTCTGCTACGCTACCTGATTTCCTGAAAAATGTTAAAGGAATAGGAGTGAGTCACACGGACTCAGTAAGACTTATACCCAACTTTCCTATTATATTAATCAACCTAAATGATATTAATATACATTAAAACTCACAAATCACATTATAACACAATTGCTAAACTAATTATCACAATTCTATTATTTAATTAGGTCCTTTTAAAAATCGATTAACCGAATGAGCCTGACTCTACATGAACCAAACTGATGATAACTTAACCAACTAAACTATTCTATATGCATGTCACCTAGACTTACATGAGCCAAAGTAACAAAATCGGTATACGGGAAAAATTTGGTGCGATGAAAAAATCTAACATAGTGTAAAGATCGTAATTATTCTGGAAAACATCGGAAATAAAACGTTTGATATGATATATATTATCCTGAAAAACAACATAATATATACTTAAATTCTAACATAACAAACAATCTAACGAGAACAAAAAATAGATTCAATTATAACATAAAGTTCAAATGTATCATCTACCTCTAAATAAGCTCGACCAAAAGCTTAAACATAAAATAACATCAACAAAAGTGTAAACGTTTCCAGTTAAACTCAACAAACAAAATCGGGAATGGTAAATAAATCTGCTCATGTAGTTGATAGAAATGTATGCCCTACAAGCCAATCATATATGATATGATTCGACATTTCTAGAAATATCTCATTCAATTAATTAGGCAAATTTTCATTATAAGCTCTTATTAGAAGCGAATAACATAATGAAGTCCTTGATCAAATACAATGATGATTAAATCATGATGAGATCATGATAATGAGATTGATCATCTAGAGGTATTTGATCTAAATGTTCCTAGTCATAGGATACTTGAGATGGGACATCAAGGATCCGGATAGACTAGTGTATGTGATGTCTTCTCATGTGATGAGGATGACCGATCTCATTGGTCATTAGTGTGGAGACACTGAGATACACATACAGGTGCTCATTAGTTGAATGAGTTCACTGAACTGACCGAATTAGAAACCCTGAATGGTATCTTACCGAACTGTCTATCCGGGTTTTCTATCATCACGGTTGCATGGTTGGACCTTTGACCTGAGTCGCCAAAGATGCCTTGTTGGGTGGAACTTGTGCTTTGACCATTGACTTATGGATCACAATTTAGATGGTCCTATATAGCGATGGATCGGGTACAAGGAAAATCCGATGGAGGCAATTGAGCGGACAACAAGGGATCGTCCACTCTCGGTAAGTGAGAGTGAATGTCCTATGGGATAGTACTCTAAATTCCTGGCCAGGGTAGATAGGATAATTGGAAAATGAGTTTTCCAATTGATCCAATTCTGAGTACAGGATCCTATAGAGTCGGTACACTAAGGAGTTGACAGTCGATGCCGTACTCCTTTCCGACCGGGACATTGGATGGATGAGGGTTTATATCCATGTGGTAACTGATGATGGAAAGGCTCAATGGAGATGAGATTATTCCCATAGCCATTTGGGATCATGGGATGTGGCTTGTACCCTTCATGATCGGTAGGCCGATTAATCTGTTATCGGATAACGGATTTAATTAAATTAAATAGAATTGTTCTATTTTATTTAGGCCTCAACCAAATAGGCTATTGGGCCTAGTGGGTCACACACAAAAGGACTTATCCACAAGTTCAGGGGCAAGGGCGTAATTTATAGAGATTTTGGGTTTTTATGAAAAATTCCATAATTCTCTATAAATACTAATGGTTTCAGCCAAACCCCATCAAGCCAAGGGTGAAAACCACGTCCCAAGCCTCCTCCCTACCTCCTCCTCTCTCTAGAAGGTGTCCATGGTCGATGGAGCTCCGTTCGGGAAGAGTTCTCGAGGCCGGCGCGAAGGGAGAACCTGCTGTGGATGAAGTTCGTGTGGATACTGCTGGAGACCGGACACTTGAACGGTTTGGAGAGCTTGAGAAGCTCATCTCCTTCCTCTCCATGGGATTATATGAATCCCTATCAGGTATATTCGAACCCGATTTGATCGGTTTTCGGTTTTCGTCGTTCGGTTCTGATTGAGACGGATTCTAAAAGGAACCCATAAGAATCGTCGCTTCCGCTGCACCAAATTTTAAATGGACGATTCCTTACAGTAGTAACTTCAGTTTCTTCTTCGCCTTCACTTTCTTCATTTTCACAATCAACATCTTCAAAAGGCTCATCTTCTTCAATCACGTCAGGAAATGCAATAATCTTCTCAATGTCAATTGGTTCTTTGACTTGTCTTCCTCTTTTGTTATTGACCTTCTTCATGTGGTTGTTCATTCTTCCATATACCATATCTGCTAGTCGTTTTGGCTCTAAACGATTTCGCTTTTTAGTATGAGCTGCCTCAAACGCACTCCAATTTCTCTCACATGCTTATGCACTAGAAGGTTGGCCAAGTATCTTAATTGCCAATTTTTGTAAAATTGGGACCTCGCTTACCCCATTGGTCCCACCAAATACCTGAAATAAAAAATATATATAAGTGAAATGTAGCAACAACTTACATAATAAAAAAGAGTAAAGAGTGATACTTACAAGGATGAGATACATGAAGTGAAGAAATAGCCAATGATCCAAATATCTTTTCTCCCAAAGAGTGATATTCTCTTAACTCTTCCGTTATATTTTGTCTATCAACCTCATTAGGTACCATTCTTGAAATAACTATCTGAAGACCATTTTTTATTTCAGAGTCCATTCTTACATGTCCATCATAGTGTAAATGAGGATTTAAATAAGCAGCGGCAGCATGTAAAGGGCTATGCATTGACTTTCTCCATCTATCATCAATAATCTTCCAAAAAGGTGAATACTTTTGAACATCATCTTTGAAGGCATGCTTGATTTTTTCTTTTGCCATACACATAGCCCAATATATATAACCCATTGTAGGTCCATCACCATCAACCATACGTAACACTTTGAATAGAGGTTCAATTGCATAAAGCAATTCTTTTCCACATTCCCAAAATGTGTTTCCTTGAATCACATTCTTCACTTGCACTCCTTCTTCATTTTTGCATACTAATGAATCTCTCCACTCTCCAGAAGCAACCATAAAATTCAATGCATCTTGTACTTTTATTATCGAATGCAAGCATAAGAAATTAGAAGCAAACCTTGTAGCACATGGCCTTTTCAGTTCTTTATCACCTGTAAACTTCCTCATCAAGTCCAAGGCATGTTGATATTTATACATAAACTTCACAACATTTCTTGCATCATCTAGAACCGGCTTCGCGAAGTCAAGTGTATCAATCTGTTTAAACATTAGGTTAATACAATGTGCTGCACAATTTACCTTAAAAATTTCAGGATATCTTGCCTCAATCAAATGTCCAGCTGAGAGATAGTTAGATGCATTATCTGAAATAAATTAGACCACATTCTCTGAACCAATATCTTCAATTGTAGAGGATATAAGGTTCATTATGAAATTTGCATCTTTTTTCTTACCCACTGTGCATTCCGATTTTAAGAAAACAACACCTTTTAAAGAACATGCAAGCAAATTAACGTGTGGACGTTTTCTACCATCAGTCCATGAATCTGACATAAGAGTACATCCATACATCTTCCATGATTTTTTTTAAATTTCAACATTCTCGTCAGCTTCTTGTTTTAACTTATCTAGTAGTGATGTTCTTATGGTTTCACTACTCGGTGGTTCATATCCAGGACCACAATTAACTATTGATGCACAAGCATCTTTAAACTCATCCGTCCTCATTAAATGAAATGGCAAATTATTTGCAACCACACATCGAGCAATTGCCAAGTGTGCTACCTCCTTATCCTTTGCTTTAAGTTTTGAGTAAATTTTTGGTTGACTAAGACTAGGCCTTCCTTGGGTTTGATCATCTTGAATATCACTCAAAACTGATGAAGCAGACCCGATTGAACTTGAGCTTGACTTCCAAAATTCAGCAAGTTTTTGTTTCTTGTTTTTTGACTCTAAGTCATTCACTGCTTTTATCGACATTTCACGCACTTCATCCGGGACACCAGAACATGCACGGATATCTTTTGATGAAATTTTGGCCCAATGATATTTCATTCTTGTTATGGTGCATCTTGCAAACACTTCTCTACAAAAAGCACATCTAATTTTATTTCCTTCTAGTGCTGCAAATTCCCATAACGAATCTCTTACTCTCAGCATTATCAAACAATCACTGTACAAAAAAACTAAGTTTCACATTGGATCATTCATCCTATTACAAAATGAATACATTAATAAACAATGTTCTGCATATCTCAATTAATCAATTTCTGTTTTTTACCTTTGGTCTTCCGCAAGGTTACAAACGCACGATAAAGGTCCTCACCCCCCTCGGGGAGGCAACCTGCGGAGTCGCCTGGACTGGAGAACATGCAAGGCTGCAACCGCGTGAACCTGCTGTCCTCGGCACTTCACAGAGTAGAACTGCAACTCAGCCGTGGGCCGCGGAGTCCTCGCCCCCTTGGTGACTGGTGACACTGGCCGCGACCACGACCACGACCACCCGAAGGCTGCCCCTTGGCTGCCGCGGCCCGAAACAGCCGAAACCTTCAACGAGCGCAGCCAGATGTGGACCGCCGGCGGCAACTCTCGTCTGGACTCTGGTACGCGTTGTCCGTTGTGAAAGGTTGGTCGCCGCCAGCCGCTCGCCGAGGCGTTCGATCGGACCCTCGACGCTTAAACACAGCCAGCCGGCAAATAGGTAGCAATCGGGGAAAAGAATGCGGCGGCGCCAGCAGAAGACGGGGAGAAAGAGGATTCGGTGAGTCACCTGGAGCTCTCACGGTGCTGCAGCAGGGTGCCTCCAAACAGGGCGATGGAGAATGGCGCTTGCAGTCGCCGGGAGATGGAGAACAGCGCTGGGTGGTTACGGACGGAGAGAACGGAACGGCATCCTCGATTCATTCGACATAGGGTTAAAAAAATCAAAGATTTTTTTAGCAATCGCCGATTTACATCGCGTATTGTTGATGTAATCGCGTACAGCACGTTTTTTTCAAAAGAGCGACAAAAAGGGTCCAAACGATCGGTGACATGGAAAAATCAGATTTTTTAAAGATTTTTTTAATAAAATCGCCGATTTCTGTTACATTGACATGAGCCTACTGTGCATACTTTAATACCATTTCAATCCTTTTTGTCTAAGTAGATCATATGCTATACTTGGCGATCCTCACTCCAGCTCTAAATACATATAAGAAATACAATATAGTAAACTAAATCCCAAAGTATGTCTAGGCAGGGGCGTACTTAGGATAAACCGTGGTATCCGGGATCAAAGGATGCACCGGATCAATCTATTTCCACCGCTGCCCACGGGCGATTCTATCATAGGTTGGAGGAGCAAATATTACATCACATGCATCATAGCATCAATAACATTTCACAAGCAAGCCATATAATTACTCAGACAATACCATTTCAATAACCAATTATGCAATTTAACTCAATCAAATAGCCAAGTCATTAAACCATGCCAATATTCTATCCATTCACAAAATTATACAATTAATCATAATCATGCCAATAATCACAATCATGTCGACACATGCAAACCATTCAATTAATGCAAATATTCATGCAATATACCCAATTAGGAATAATAATTCAATTAAATTCCAATTCATGCAATTGACCCAATTAGAACATAATATACAACATAATTAGATATGCTAACTTCAATTAATCACAATTCAATATCAATTTATCAAATAATACACTTTACAACTTTATGCCACTATGAATATAAGTTAATTAATTATGCTAAGAAATTATCATGTCAATTCAAATGTTAATTCAATTCATCAATTAATAAACATTAAGATCGTATATAACATGAATCGGATATAATTATAATATTAACATATCATAACTCAATTTTCATAATTACATATTTATTTTCTAATAATTTTCAAACCATAAATGAATCAATATGCATCTAACTAACACTACACATGGAGATGCATGAAACTAAATATGAATGACATGTATGACATTTTTATAAACTCATGGAGACAATTAGACAATTAAACAATTAAACTATCAATTATTTACTAATTTCTAACTATTTATCAGATAAACATATTTTAACGCATTAATTAACATATCGATACGCTAAGGATAAGTTGGGATACCTACCTCGAAGAGATCGGTAAACTCTCACTTCCAAGAACCCAATCCGGTTTAATCACAAGACGACTGAGGCAATGGTGATATCGAGGTGTCCTCCAATCCTAAAAGCATTAAAAATGATAACTAGATAAATTAAAATACTCAATTTGATTAATAAAATAATTTAGAGAGAGAGAGAGACAGAGCAGAGAGAGAGAGAAGAGTGCGGCAGATAATTTATGAATTTAATCTCTTTTGAGATAAATATAAGACTCGACCTGTTTTGTTTATTTTTTTTTTTTTTTTGGAGATAGTGGTAGAGGAGACGTGAGATGCAAGACATGGGACAGCTAGACTCTACTTGGGCAAGGTTACCCCGAACCAATAAACTAATAATATAATATAAGCAGCTAACTGGTTGGAATCTTCTTATTAATAATAGTATCATTAATGCAACAGGCGAGGATATTCTTCGTTTGGTTGATTGGTACTAAAATAGACCCATATATAGACACACCCCTCTAATTTATGCTGTAAAAAAATAAAAAGGAATAATATAAATTGAGTCGGACCGACCTAAAATCTTGCGAACCAAACCTTGACCGGACGCTGAACCGGACCCCGCCCCCCGTTTTACAAAAAAGTCCAAACAACCGGTGCGATCCGTGGAGCACGTGTCTTAATACGCCATCTTCTCTGTCAAGCCGCGATTCGCCGACACGGCGGCATCGCGGCTCGTGCGGGTAGATCGGCCGACAGGTCCCATCAGCCCATCGGACGGTTCGGATTAAAGGTGTAAGGAAAATATTTGATTCCTATAAAAATGAATAGATTCGTAATTTGTTATTGCTTCCGGTTATTGGAATCATAATTCGTTTATTCCCAGTTTATTTTTTTAAGTAAAATTAAATAAAATATAAAATGTGATGTATAAAACGATAAAACTGTAGAAATAATATTTAAAAAAAATCATATCAAACTTTGAAAATTATATGTAACTTATTAACATATTTTTAAATAAAGAATAATATATATTTCAAGAATTATTAAATTTTATTCTAATAATTATAATAATAAAATTAAAATTCAATTGAAATCGGAATATAACGTTTTCTAAATGATCAAAATGAGTATTGAAACATTTTAGGACAAGATCAAAATATGTAATTACTGAATCCGACCGACCTGAGTTAATAAGATAACGAGGTGTTTAGTTGTGTAACACTTTTTTTGTACATTTTATAATAAAAATTATATTAAAATAAAATATGAACTGATGAATGACAAAAAATTATCATTTTCAAATAGTTGTGATAACAAAAAAAGAGTAATTATCACATACGATTAAATAAAGTGGAGAATCACAAGATAAAAAATTTGAGACTGTCTTTTTCTGACTAAAAAATAAATTATTTTAAAAATATTAAATTATCAAAACACTTTTTTTAACCAATTTTGTTTCAAAAATATAAAATTATAACCAAATTATCAACCAACCAAACACCCCCTATGCGATCTATAGCAGACCACGCGGAGAGCCGACGGAGAAAAAGTCCTTCCCCCACTCGACTTCCTCCTCCTCCGCCCTTTTAAATGGCCTCGGGAGGACGCGCTTCAACAACCCCGCCGCCCTCTCCGTCGCCGTTGATCCCTTCGCAGTAGCTCTCTCCTCTTCAACAAGAGTTCGGATCAAGACCAGAAGGATTCACGGGCATTGCGAGAGAGAGAAAGAGAGAGAGGCGGAAAGAATAATGTCGAAGACATACGTCGAGATCGATTTCTTCCGGACGGAGAAGCAGAAGAAAGAGTCCTCTCCTTTCCGCGGTATGTCATCGGTCCCGCCATGGATGAATTACTCGGTGTTTCTTGCCTCCGGCGATGTATGAGAGATTCATGTCCGTTTATCTGTACATGGAAATTCATGTCCAGGCATCCAGGGCGTAGTCTCCAGGATAAACCCACAGCTGCTGAAGACGGCCATGGCTGCCGCACAAGAGAGCAGCTCCTCGGATAACAGCTCTGCATATCGGCCAAGCCCGGCGACGCCGCTTCCCGTCGACCAACTGCTCGCCTCCTCCGGCTCCAGCGGCGTCGCCGCGCCTGCTGAACGCACGGCGCCGCTGACGATCTTTTACGGCGGAGCCGTCTTCGCTTTCGAAGTTCCGCGCAACCAGGTGGGGAGAGGGGGGGGGGTTCTAGAGTAGAGATTTCTCCGTTCTTCAGGGTTTCAAGCGTTCGGCGCCGGATTTCACCGTCACGTTCGTCTCTGATGTTCTGTAATTTTTACAGGCGGAGTACATTATGACGATGGCGGAGGCAGGATGTTACGGTCCGGGTACTCCGGCGGTGCCGCCGGAGAATTCCGCGGCGGAGGCCAAGTCACTGGAAGGAGCAGGTGAGTTTCGACACGGGGGACGGACGACCGCCCTTCGTTCCTTTCCTTGCCGGCAATATGCATGGCCTTATAAGCATTTTCTGCCCCCAAATTTCTTCCCCAAGAACACGTATACTGCGTAGCTGCTGTACAAAGCTTATAAAAAACTCAAGTCTTTGCTTGTCTGCTGCGCAACTGCAGATCTGCCCATGGCCAGGATGAAGTCGCTCCAGAGGTTCTTGGAGAAGCGCAGAGAGAGGTACGTACAGTATGTCCGAACCTGCCCTTCCCCGCAACCTTCGTCGTCTCTGTCACACCGGCCTGTGGTCTTTTGCTTCGAAGAGGTGCCTCGTGGCCTCACACCGGCCTGTAGTCGCGGCAACTAGGTGCAAACGAACCAATACTATAACCATTAACAAGTAGCTAGAAATTTAACCTCAAAAAATAAAAATAAAATCCACCGTTCTTGTTTATCATATTAAACGAAAGAATTTGAATAAAAAGATAAACCGAGTTCATCGGCGAGTCAAGTTTGGATAGCTTACAAGTAAGTAACTCGAATTAGTTACTTGATTAAATATTCATTTAAAAAGCTAAATTATGAATAAAATAGTTATATGATGCCACTTAAAATTAGGAAACAAGTTGAAATAAAATTTATGGATCGAACTCCTTAGATGGTATAAAGTTTGAGTTTTATAATTAAGTTTAGGCTGGGTTTTGAGTTTTATAAATGAGTTCATGTTGAGGATGACTTTGAATTTGGATCAATCTTGGGTCTCAACTTTCTGTTCGAGGCCGTGCTGGAGCTCCGCTCAATTAAATAATGAGTCACGTTGGTGATCATCTCTGAAATAAATAAGTGAAACTTGAACCATATAACTCGGACTTAAGACCGGCCGGCTTGCACCCCCCCCCCCTCGTAGTTGTAACTTCGAAAGTTGCAGAGAAGATGCATTGCAAAGAGGGGATGCCGGATGCATCCAGCGACATGCAGCCAAAGACCCCCATGCATGCACGTACTTATAAAAATGGACTTTGTTTGGAAGTGAATAGATATATATGCGATGATGCTTCGGGGGAAGCTTCACCATGTGAGAGGGTGACATATAAGATATCGGGAAAGGTCAACACGTGATGAATCAACATGAATATACTTTAAGATAGGCATAGTAGAGAACCATAATGCCCATGCGGTGGATATATATTACATTACAGCTTGTTTGAATGTGAAGATGTGGGCTGCTAACCCTCTTTCTTGCTTCAAATTGCAGGCTTGCCTGGGCATCCCCGTACCACAAGAAGAACGCCTGCTCTCGTCACTGCTGAGCTCACAGTTGATCGAGACAGAGAGAGAGGGGGGGAGGGGACATGAAGATAATTAAGGGAGGTATATAGATGACATCTTAACCACTACAATATATATTCTTTCTCTTCATTAATGAGGTGAGGTTCTGGCCTCTCTCGTGAGAAAAAAAAAAGACGTGAAGGAAGTCGGGTGGGTTAGATCCACCCTCTCAGGTGTGTGGCTCTGCTGTGATCATGTTTGTGAGCTTGCATTTTTTTCTTCTTCTTCTGTATTTTGTAGTGTAAGGAAGATGAAGCTTGGATTCCTATCGGCAATAAAAACTGATTTGATAATCCTATTCACATAACTCTTTCATCCCTTCGGCTTTTCTACTTTGAGCTAACTATTTATATCATTTGAAGCAAAATATCGAATCACAAGAATAGAGGAGGAGGAGGAGAAAAGTTGACGATTAAAAACATTATTGTGTAAAGGGTGTAAACTTCTGACGATGTTGTGGTTGTGGTTGCATCGTCTAACGTTTTGGATTACGGCCGGGTATCTTCTCCTGTTGACTGATCTTCAAGGATTAATGCAATGGGAAAGGAAATTTTGAGTTCGGTTCCAAATAAGAAGGCCCATTGAATTTCTTTTTCAATGATTAAGATGTGTTTGATATGCGCTCTCTGATGGTTGGAAGTAATTTTCTTAACTCCAAGTCCATCCCCTTGTATCCTCCGTTAAATTAATTTTGTACCACAGAAATATTACCCTTCTCAACGTTGTTGGATTAATGAAAAAATATTTAAATAAATTTTATTTATTTTATAAGATTTAACCTTTTCTTTTTAGAAGGATGAATAGATACTTGTACATACATGGTCACAAATATTTACAGAGTAAATTAAGATTTGTATTTTCGAATCACCGATCATGCAATATCATCCGGTCAGGCCAATACAAATTAAGTTAATTAGAAGCATTGCTGATGTAATTTTTCTTGTTTCACCTTTTTTTACTGTATTTTGTATTATGTATAATTTGTTCTTGATACATATCTAATAAATTCGTGGTTATGGTCATACGAAATGTCTACCATTTCTATATATATTTTAAACCCGGATATAATAGATTAGAAACTAGTTTGACGTGTTATTCAGTCTTTAGATTTCAGACTACATTTTGACCAAAAAAATAACGTATGGAATAAACAAAAAATAATAACCTGACGGTATATATATATGCCAATTTAAAAACATATCTAATCGACTCTCAAAGTCTTCGTCCAGAGAAAAAAAACTATACAATCATCAACTTCTAAATTTGGTGTCTAATGATTTTAAAACAGGATGGATCTTCTCTTGATATACGGGAGGGGGAGTCCGCGGAGTTGATCTTACCGGCGGCTGAAAAGGAGGCACAGCCACGTGGCACAGCCACGTGGCACATCCACGTGGCACTCCAGGGTCGAAGTCGGCAGAACGGGGACCAGTTATCGGCCACGTGATTCTACTCATTTCGACACGCGTGACGCGATGGCGCCGCGGCCGGTGGACCGAATCCGCTTCGATCCCGGTTTCGTCACGTTGCGGAAAATATTGAAGTCGGGTCCAACGGTTATCTTGTTTATGTTATTCGGCCCAAAGATAAAAATAGTTTTTATTTTACGTAAGTTTTGAATTCGATTTCGAGTTTTTACGGCACGTTGAATTCTTATTCAAGTTTGACGTGATCAAACAGCTCTAGTCAAATCGTGAGCGCGTGAAGATGACAAAGCGAGACCCGCGCCACCACGTCGCGATCGGTAGAGAACAGAGCAGCGTATGATTTCCCAAGGAGATGCGACATTTCCTCAACCCGATAAGTCACAGTCTGTATGGACGTGAGAATATTCATGTATGCACGCTGCTATTTTAGATGGTGTGATAACCCTCGCCTTTACCCTCACCTTTTAGGCGTCGGGATAAGTTTGATGGGGATAGGGATAAACCAATCTTTGTGGTTGACCCTATCTCTATTATGTTTGGTTTGACTTAGGATAGATTTAAGGATAATCCTATCCTATGTTTGGTATGTTAACAATAAATTTGAGGATAACTTTAAATTTTTATATTTTTATCTTTATTTTTATATTATCTTATTCTATTATTTATAACATATTCATAAATATCTTAACTCATTTACATATTTATATAATAAATTTAAAATATTATTTAAGTATATAAATAAAAATAAGTTTAAACGCGGACGAAGTTCAGCCCGCCCCCCTCCGAACAGAATCCGGCGAACGGAGATGGACGGCGCTCCCCGCGAAGCCGCTCCCCGTCCCTCCTTCCCGGCTAAGGGCGGGCACAAAACGGTTCAAACCGAGAAACCAAACTGAACCAACTCATTCGGTTCGATTTGGTTCGATTTGCGACCCCTTTCGATTTGATTCGATTTGAAAAATCTTTAAATCGATTTAAACTAAATCAAACTGTTTAAAGTGTCTTAATCAAAAAAATATAAAAAAATTATTAAAATATTAATAAAGCCGCAGTCCCTCCCCTCGGCGGACGTATCCCCCCTCCTCTCCCGGTGGATGCCGCTCCCCCTCCCCCCGGCGGACGATGCCGCTCCCCCACCACCACCCCCCCGGCGGACGGAGCCCCTGCCCCCCCCTCCCACCGGCGGATGCTCCCCCCCTCTCCCCCCGGCGGGAGGAGCCCCTGCTCCCCGGCGGATGCTCCCCCCTCTCCCCCCGGCGGGAGGATCCCCCCGCCCCCCCGGCGGATGCTCCCACCTCCCGGCGGATGCTCCCCCTCTCCCCCCGGCGGGAGGATCCCCTTCACCCCCCTCCCCGAGCTCCCCCGCGGCGCCCCCTTCACCCCCCCTCCCCGGAGCTCCCTCCCGCCGCGCCCCCCCCCCCCCCCCCCCCCCCCCCCGCGGCACCCCCCTTCACCCCCCTCCCCGGAGCTCCCTCCCGCGGCACGCGGCACCCCCTTCACCCCCCCTCCCCGAGCTCCCCCGCGGCGCCCCTTCACCCCTCCTCCCCGGAGCTCCCCCCGCGGCGCCCCTTCACCCCCCCTCCCCGAGCTCCCTCCCGCGGCGCCCCTCCCCCCCCCCCCCCCCGCGGCACCCCCCTTCACCCCCCCCTCCCCGAGCTCCCTCCCGCGGCGCCCCCCCTCCCCCGCCGGTGGCCGCCGGTGTTCGCCCCCGCGGACCCCACCCGGCGGCTCGCGGACAGCCCCCCTCCCCCCGACGAGCCCCTCCCTCCCCCCACGGCGCTCAGCCCCCTCCCCCCCCGCGGACGACAGAGCCCCCCCTCCCCCTGCGGCGGGGCGGACGGCGCTCAGCGCCGGACGAATCGGGGTGTGGTATCCCTAGTATTAGGTGGGATGACTTATCCCTGCACTTATCCCTGATTTTGGGGATAACTTGGATTAACTTAATCCAGGCTAAACCCATTTTTAAGTGTGTGCCAAACAGGGGATTGAGGATAAACCAGGTCTATCCTAGTTTATCCCCATACCAAACATGCCCTTAAGATTTGATTGATGTTCAATCAGTCCGACGGCTACCGTCTGGTACGCTGAGTGAGGATAAATACATTATTCACTCGGGCGTCATTTGGTATCGGGATAAAATCAATGAGAATAGGGATAAACTAATCCTCGTGATTAACTCTATCATCGTTTCGTTTGGTTTAACTTAGGATAAGTTTAAGGATAATCTTATCTTATGTTTGATATGTTAACATTAAATTTGAGGATAAACAAGGGACGGAGCTCCCAGCCCCCGCCCTCCGGACACCCCTCCGGACGAAGGTCCAGCCCCCCCGCCGAACAGAGCTCCCAATGCCCGCCGCCCGCCCCTCCGGACGAAGCTCCAGCTCGGCGACAACGACGGTGCCGAAGAGGAAGAAAGAGAGGGAGTCGCGAATCAGATCGCCACCGCGGGGAGCTCGGGCGTCGTATCCCCAAATTTTATTTCGGGATAAGTTAGTCTAAGAAATAAGAGGGATGTGTTATCCTTACACTTATCCCTAATTTTAAGGATAATCTGGATTAAGTTAATCCTAGTTAAGCTCATTTTTAAGTGTGCACCAAACATGGGATTGGGGATAAACCAGGTCTATCTTAAGTTATCCCCATACCAAACAGGGCCTTAGACTTAGTTTGATATCAGCATAGTCGGGGTTAAATCTGATTTATCTTTAATTTTTTATTTATTATACATACGTAGAAATAATGAATTTAACTTGAATTAATTTAATTTAAATTATCTTTAAAATTAAATAAAATATTAGGGCACCCGATAAATATTTTATACCATCTAAAACATGTTTTTTCACGTTATGCTTAATCCCAAATCCGTCATTATTTCCACGACTACGTCGAAATACACTCCGATAAGATATTCGGAGTCAGATCAGGTTCACGGATGTTGTGAATCCATTTACACCTGCAGTGGCAACCCTCATTCTTTGAGACGAAGCCGGCAGCTTTGGACTTCCTTGTTCTAGGAATGGGCCCCGACGGCCCTCCTCCGGGAGCCTCTCGCCCTTATCACCTCGATCGGCGGGGGCTACGATAGAACTGCGGCTGCCCTTTGTCGTTGCCTTCGGTGTAGGGGTGTCAATGGGCCGGGCTTGGGCTGGCCTGGCCCAAGCCCACTTAAGCCCATATACATAGAGCCCAAGCCCAAGCCCACGTAGAAAGCCCAACGGGTTTAGATTGTGTAAATGGGTTTTAGCCCGCCAAAGCCCGTTAGGCCAACGGGCTTCAGTTTTGCAAAACAGTCATAAATAAAAAATTCTACAAATATCAGAAAATTAATAAAAATGTGAAAAATTTTAAAAATCACAAAGAGATTATAAAATCATCCGTAAATTTCATAACTCAACTAAATATAAAATCAAAAAAAATAGAAAACCTATCAATTTGTGAATTGCCATAATTTAAGAAATAAAAACAATACAATAAACAACATTAATCCCTTCTCCGAAGAACATACAAAAATCTGAAACATAAAAAATCTGAAGTCAATTGGTGAAATACTAATACTAATTAATTATTATAACTTAATTTAAATTTTATTTTATTTTTTAAAAAGTAAATAGCACACGTCAAACCCGCCAATCAAATCGAACCGTTGGATTTGGTTCACAACGTTGTTTGAGATTCAGCCGAACCGTTTTGATCCGGTTCTATTTAGTTTTTTATTTCAAAAAAATTTAAAAATTACCGACCAAATTTGAACTCGGGTCATCAGAAATCTATTTTTCTTTTTCACGCCCATCTCTGAAATTGGAATTTTCTCCTTTTTTTAGCACGTGACAGTTTAGAATTATTATTGGAACCTTCCAGGTCCCTCGGCTGTATTAAATATATCGCCCACCTCCTCCCAGCTCGGCATCTGCATAGTTCCCCACTGCTGTCCAAGACCGGCCGTCGTCAGATCCACGGCCAGAAGAGCAGCGGCGAGTCCGCCGCCGCCAGCGCGTCCTCCCTCTCCCGCCATGGCCGTCGCCCGTCCCCATCTTCTCCCTCCGGACATCCTCTGGCTTGGCAAGAGCGGTTGCAGGGAGATGGGGTCGGACGGCCGCCGGCCGCCCCTCGTCAGCTCCCTCGCCTTCCGATCCCGCCGCCATCAGTCGCCGGCCGGGGGCCGGCTCCGCCGGCGCTCGACCAGAAGCGACGGCGGCTCCACCTCGTCGTCGCCGGCAACCTCCGGTTCCTCCTCCCCCATGGCCTCCGTCATGGAGCAGCTGGAGGGGGCCGTCATGGAGCAGCTGTGCCGTGGTGGACGGACGCTGAGGTTGCTCGGGTGCTAGAGCGACGGCCCGACGGGCTTTAGACGGGCCAGCGGGCCGTGCCCGCCGGGCCAGCCGATAAAACAGAAACGGGACTCGATTTATTAGTTAAGCCCGTTTCAATTTTTTTAGCACCCTGAGCCCGGCCCGTGATAAATTTTTTGACGGGCCAACGGGCCCAGCCCGTTCATTTGACACCCCTACTTCGGTGGAGGCAGCGGCCCACTTGCCAAGGGAATGGAGCTAGGGAGCGGATCATACTAGGGCAGCTCGGCATTGCTACAGAGATGACCGTGAGGAATAAAAAATCTTCATTATTCTTACTGTTGTACAGGGTCTCTCTCAATTCTCAGAGAAGAAAAACACATGAAAACAAAGCGATATGGATTTCCCCCATTTTACCGGTCATAAAACGAATGTTAAAAATGGAGAAGCCCGGGAAATCAAATTGTTCTCACTATGTTATCATCAAAAATACAAACTCAGAGAAAAAACAGCAAGGAAAGGAGAACACCGTATTTTTATTTCTTTTTTTAGAATTGTTTTCAGTTGTTTTAATTTTTCTTAAATTTTTTATGAGCCGGGGGTAAAAAGGTCCACCAAGAGGTGCAATCATTTACTCCGGCTCTGCCAGCTAACGGCTCGCGACCTAGCCCTCGCCTACCTTCAGCCATTTCGGCACGTGCCGCTCGCGGAGTCCAAACGCACGTTTTGCTCTCCTCCAATAATTTGCCGTCCGTCGCCTAAGGCGACAAGGTCCACCGAGCGGTGCAGTGCAGTCATTTTCCCCGGTTCTGCCCTCTAACGGCTCCGGTCGAAGGCTGAGCCGGTCGCGGCTTTAAAAAGGGGGGAGGCAGCGATCGGAAAGCCTACCACGGCGTTTCCCGGCGAACAATTAACTTCCTCGTTTGAGAAAGCATGTCGAAGTCGTACGTCGAGATCGACTTCTTCCAGATGGAGGCGCAGAAGAAGATCGCCGCCTCCAAGCTCTCTTGCCCTGCTGAACTCGCCCCATCTTCCTCCCGAGGTCCGTGTCTCTCCGTCTCCCGTCCTCTCCCTGATCCAAATGTCTCCAATTTCCTTAATTTGTTCATGGTATGTGATACCTTCAGGGATCCAGAGCGTTGTCTCCAGGATAAGCCCCCAGCTCCTGAGGACGGCGATGGCGCGCGGATCTGCCGCGCAAGAGAAGATCATCAGCTCGGATAATTTTTTCACTGCCCGGGCGGCCTGCAGGTCGTCGAACGTCCCATCTCCCTCGCCGTCGCCGAGCCGGGAGCCGTCGCCCTCCCCCCAGCTACCGCCGCCGGTCTTCATGAGCCCCGCCTCCTTGTGCTCTGTCAGCCCGGCGGAGCGGGGCACGGCTCCATTGACGATCTTCTTCAATGGCACCGTCGCCACCTTCGATGTTCCACACCACAAGGTCCGTTGCTAGAGACATGAGTATGCATATACATGTTTCTGTGTGGTCTCTTTCTGATTATACATATTCCTTGCCGGGAAACCTCAGGCGGAAGCTATTATGCGGATGGCGGAGGTGGGTGGGCGCATCCAGAGCAGTCCAGCAGAGAGGCCGGAGGACTCCTCCGTCGACGTCGATGGCAAGCAGCTGACGGGAGGTAAGGGGCTTCGATTGTAGAACTACCATATATACATTATTCTGCTGTATGCGCTCATATATAGTTCATGTCGTAGCGCTGCTTACTTACAAGCTCGATCTCTCCCGTCTCTGGTATGTGCAGACCTGCCGATGGCGAGGAGGAAGTCTCTCCAGCTGTTCTTGACGAAACGCAGAGAGAGGTAAATTAACACAGATCGAGCTCATCGCCGTCCCTTCCAATCCTTCCATTTTCGATCCTGATTCATCCGTCAAACTGGTTGAAACTGAAACCGCGGGCGGTATCCCAAAATCTGAAGCTTCCCAGATGCTGCGCCGTGACAAGAACAGTAGGAAAACCGATAAGAATATATATTAATGAAAGTTGGGTCGCGGTGGTGGGAAGCTTCTTGATAATGGAATAGGTCAAACACGTTCAGCATGTGAATATATATATATGTGTATATATTATACACATGCGTTGATTTTTCTAAGTACGCGTCTCTAACCTGTCCCTTGTCAATGGCCTGCGCAGGCTCGCGTGGTCGTCGCCGTACCACAAGAAGCTCAAATCGGGTCATCCCTGCTAAGGGGTGATGAGATCAGGAGGAGAAGCGTCCGACCAGAGCTCCATGAGATAGAGAGAGAGCTCCGCGGAGGAGACAGACAACAAGGGCTGGCAACTGGCCGATCAACATCAAAAGGCCCACATCATACTTGTTAGAGAGATACAACAGTTAGATACAGGATGACATTGAAATGCAATTTCATTTATACTATATCTAATTACATTGTGGTCAATTGGACCCACATGATGTACACGTGTAATGTTATGGCTGTATAAATACTTTGCAATACAAAGGATGGAGCATCCGGAAGCTTTTCAGCTCATACGAACTTCTTCCCTCCATCTTCTCCGTCTCCTGTAGTCTCCATCTTCTCGGTCTCCTGTAGTCTGCTCCGCTTCTCTCTATTTATTTTCAGGTTGCTGTGATTCTCTTTGACAGTGCTCAATTGATTTCAGATCCATAGGAGTTCAACTTCCACGTCGTATCAGAGCAACAGGATAAGTCAGATTTATGGAAGAATCGTCCAACCACTACGGGAAAAGGGCTATTGGCGACGGGTTATTGGCGACGGCTTTAAAGAGTCGTCGCCGAAATCGTTATTTGCGACGGCTACAATTAAGCCGTCGCCAATATGAGGTAAACTAGCGACAAATCTTTTAAGCGACGGCTCTAGCCGTCGCTAAAGGGTTTACGAACCTTCTTTTGACCGTTCAACGGTTAGGAACTAATGACGACGGCTTAGAGCCGTCGCCAATACCTTCAATGGTCAAAAGTTATTGGCGACGGCGGATAAGCCGTCGCTAATGTAACTTAATGCACCATTAGTGACGGCTAAGAAGCCGTCGCCATTAGTTTTTTTCTTATGCCCTAGCCGCTTGCTACCGCCGCCGCCGCTGTTGCCGCCGCCGCTGCTGCCGCCGCCGTGCCGTTGCTGGTGCCGCCCGACGCCGCTGCCGCTACAGCATCCGCCGTCGCCGCTAAGAGCTGTCTCCACCGCCGGTGCCGCCGTGCCGCTGCCGGCGCCGCCCGCCGCCGCTCCTCTTCTAGGCGTCGCCCGTCTCCGCCGTCGCCCCGCCGCCGACGCCGCCCGCCGCTGCTGCAGGTGCCTTCGCCTGCTGCCGCCACCGGTGCCACCCGCCGGTGCTTCCACTGCTAGTGCCGCCGAGCGCTGCCGCCGCTGCTGCAGCCCCCACCGAGCGACCTCCTTTTAGGTAACAACATATTTTTTAGATAAATGTAATATTTATTTAGATAAATTGATTAGAATTAATGTGATATTTGTTAGTTAAATGTGCTAGTTATTATTTAGGTAACCTCAAACAATCAAACCAATTTACTTTTAGGTGGTAATTTGAGGTGTTTTTTACTGGATTCAAAATTTAGAACAAATGTGGTATTTGTTCAATATATTTTTAAGAGGACAATCATGTATCCGTTTGGGCAATCCAGCATAGGGGTGGGGCAAAAATCTTCAAATCTCAATCCGAAACCGGATTCGTCAATATGAAGCTCATTCCGGATTTGAATTGGGCAATCTGGCTTCGGGTTGGGCTAAAATCCCCAAGTCCCCAATCCGAAGCCGGATTTGCCAATCGAAGTCCGTTCCGAGTTTGGATTGGGTAATCCGGCATCGGGTTGGGCCAAAATCCCCAATTCCCCAATCCGAAGCCGGATTTGCCATTCCGAGGCTCATTCCGGGTTTTGATTGGACAATCCGGCTTCGGGTTGCGCAAAAATTTCCAAGTCTCAATCCGAAGCCGGATTCGTCATTCCGAAGCTCGTTCCGGGTTTGAATTGGGCAATCCGACATCGGGTTGGGTTAAAATTCTCAAGTACCCAATCCGAAGCCGGATTTGCCAATCGAAGTCCGTTCTGAGTTATGATTAGGCAATCCGGCATCGGGTTGGGCAAAAATCCCCAAGTCTCAATCCGAAGCCTGATTCGCCAATCCGAAGCTCGTTCCGTGTTTGAATTGGGTAATCCGGCATCGAGTTGAGCTAAAATCCCCAAGTCCCCAATCCGAAGCCGGATTCGCCAATCGAAGTCCGTTCCGAGTTTGGATTGGGCAATCCGGCATCGGGTTGGGCAAAAATCCCCAATTACCCAATTCTAAGCCGGATTCGCCATTCCGAGGCTCGTTTCGGGTTTGGATTAGACAATCCAATTTAGGTTAGGCAAAAATCCCCAAGTCTTAATGCGAAGTCGGATTCGCCAATCGGAAGCTCGTTCCGAGTTTAAATTGGGCAATCTGGCATTGGGTTTGGCTAAAATCCCCAAGTCCCCAATCAAAAGCCGGATTCGCCAATCGAAGTCCATTCCGAGTTTGGATTGGGCAATCCGGCATCGGGTTGGGCAAAAATCCCCAATTATCCAATCCGAAGCCGGATTCGCCATTCCGAGGCTAGTTACGGGTTTGGATTGGACAATCCGGCTTCGAGTTGGGCCAAAATCCCCAAGTCCCCAATCCGAAGCCGGATTCGCCAATCGAAGTCCGTTCCGAGTTTGGATTGGGCAATCCGGCATCGGGTTAGGCAAAAATCCCCAAGTCCCAATCTGAAGCCGGATTCATCAATCGGAAGCTCCTTCCGAGTTTGAGGTTGGGCAATCCGGCAAAGGGTTGGGCGAAAATTGCCAATTCCCCAATCTGAAGACGGATTCGCCGTTCTAAGTCGGTTCCGAGTTTGAAATGGGCAATCCGACATCGGGTTAGAAAAAAATCCAAAAGTCCCCAATCCGTAGGGTTTCAACAAGACCCGTAGGACGTCTCAGGGGGGTACACCATCGCAGGGTGGTGGACCACAGAGTCACTCAGGTCGATCTCATGCATCTAGAGATCGATCCCAGTCTACTCCTTCCAGCTCTAGAGGTGTTGCAACACAACGACCTTTAGAGGCACCCCGCGAGCATGTTCCTCCTCAGGCGACACCTTCGGATGGAGGTAGTCCATCTTCACACGCCTCAGGTATATGTTTAAATATTTCTAATTATATCAATTGCTTAAGAATTACTTTGTCTCTTAACCAATTTTCTCGTTTTCACATGTAAAATTAAAAAAAATGATGTACATATATCACCGAAAATAATTTAGAAAAATGATTTTAAAAAATAGATCTTGTGTTTTCAAAAATTATTTGATTAATATATAAATATTAATAATATATGTATTAAATTTCATTGAAAAATTAATTGATAAAAATAATTTACTTAATTTATTTTTGCACCAATATTTTGTTATAAATAAATGATTTAATTTTATGAATATCGCTAAAATTATATTTGTCTGTTATATCCTCTTTGAAATATTTGATGAAAATTTGAAGAAAATCAACTACATGCAACCAAATGGCTAGGGATGTTTTGAGTTTCCTTGAAAATAATAACCAATGAAAAAAAATTTCTATGATTTTGATTTAGGTGAAACCCAATGGATCCTTAACAGCGATATTTGAAAATCATGGTAAAATATAATTTACAGAGTTTTTTTTCTGAAAGGAAAAAGTTTTCTTTCGTTGTAATTTATACCATTTTAGTTGTACAATCCTCACTCTTTTTCATCATGTCCAGCAAAACATAATAAATTCATATTTTTGGTGATACTTTCAAACAACTGAGCAGCCAAATCTTTTAACTAAACCAAACGTGATTTTGGTTAGCTCAGAAAACTTTGATCAGCTGATTAATTAAGGGCAGATCACGTGCTGTATCAGCCGGTCGTGATGTGATTATGTCGGCCAACGTTGGTCGATCCCATCGTATTCTTCTTTCCATGCCCTTGACTTTGAAATACAGACTCTGTTTAATTCGAATTCAAAAGCTTATTTGGCTGGTGTCTGCATGTAATTTTGAACAAGGAGAGCGTTAAAGAACTTGTTCTTGTCTGCCTGCAGGATCAATCTTGCGGTCATTTATTTTTATTTTTCATATCTTTTGCAAATTAAGTTACCAAAAAAACTCTTGTTTTAAATCTAACAAAAAAAATTTGTTTCTAAAAGATTGATTTTTTTAAAGAGAATTATGATAATACAAAGAATCCCCTAATGTAAATGGTAGCGAAGAAATTTGCACAATACTGCAAGAAACAAAACCTTTTACATGTAATACCTGACTCCAGCCTCCAGGTAATGTCAAAAATTCCGTTCAAAACGTACGGAAGCTCCTCATTTGTTTTGTTTTTATTTATTCGATTGGCTTTCACGAAAAAATTAATGTAAATGATAACGAAAAACATTATTGTTAGAGGTGTTCGCCATTCAGTTCAACTGGGAAAGTCAAACCAACTAGTGATTTGGTTTGATTTTGCTTCAAATTAAGGTCCTTCCAATTAAACAAAACAACCCAATTAGATTGGATGTGTATACTAAGCTGAGCTTGTTTACAATATTCGTGTATCATTTTTATGTAAACATAAATATTTTAAAGGTGCTTAAAATAAAATTAATCGTATATATAAGAATATATATTGTATTGTGATAAACTATGATTCGAATCAAACTAAAATAATCTTATATAAATATATACTATATCATGATAGAATATGGCGTTTGAATCAACCAAATAGACTCAAACAAAATTAGTTTGGATTCGTTCACCAAAAAAATCTTTAAAACTCAAACCTAGCCAAACCAAACGGTGAACACCCCCTTCCCATGTGACCTTTAAAGATAAAACATTTAAGTAAAGTTAAGTTCAAACCTTATTTTACATGAAAACAAACAACTTCTAGATGGACTTTATAACACAACAATATTTTGATTCTTGATGATGTCAAGAGTTTTTCTCAAAAAAAAAAAACGAATCTGGTCACGGTGGCATTTTTATGCCCTGTTTGGTTAGAGTTTCATTTTTGATACTATATCAATTTTGATATTGATATTTCAAGATGATAAAATATCAATATCAAAATTGATAGTACCAATCATCTTTAAGTGTTTGTTAATACTGTATCAATATTAAAAATGATATTAGATGTTTGACAATACAATATCAATATCACAGATTTTGAGCAAGAGTTTGGAGCTCACTACTAATATCGGGGGGGGGGGGGGGGGGACGCGCGGGGGCCTCCGGACGGGGAGGGGGGGTCCGCGCGGAGGGGCTCCGGCGGGGAGGGGGGATCCGCGCGGAGGGGGACGCGCGGGGGGCTCGGACGGGAAGGGGGGTCCGCGCGGAGGGGCTCCGGCGGGGAGGGGGACGCGCGGGGGGCTCCGGACGGGGAGGGGGCTGCGCGGAGGGGCTCCGGCGGGGGACGCGCGGGGTAGCTCCGGACGGGGAGGGGGGGTCCGCGCGGAGGGGGACGCGCGGGGGGCTCCGGCGGGGAGGGGCGGGGGGACGCGCGAGGAGGCACCGCGCGGAGGGGGCACTCCGCGGGGGGGCTCCGGCGGGGAGCCGGGGGAACGCGCGGGGGGCTCCGGCGGGGAGGGGCGGGGGGACGCGCGGGGGGGCGCTGCGCTGAGCAATCGTCGCCTCGTAGATAGGGAGAGAGAGGAGGGAGATAGGGGGAAGGAGAGGGGGAAACTTAGCCCCATATCTCTCTCTATCTTCCCCAGTGAAGCCCCGTCCCGCCATGGGGAGGAGTCGCCGCGAACAAAGAGAAAATGCGAGATGACCACCCAGGGAGGACTCGGGACCGGATGATATCAATTTTAATACAGGTATGTACCTGTATTGATTTTAAGTGATCTTTTCACTGTTAATTTTAAAAATAAAAGTGTTATCCAAACACTTATTAACACACTGTATTAATATTAGTTTTGAAAGTAATAGTGATATAAGTGTATAATACGGTTACCAAACAGGCTGTTAGAAATTAACTAAGAGGAATATAACAAGTTTAAATAGTAAAAAGTAAACAAAGCAATCCATATAAGCTAGAAGTTTTACATACTCGTTTTGCTAAGTTTGAGAGGCATGTTTGATTAATCTAAATGATTAAAAATACCGTAAAATTGAACAAGTGCATTCTACAAGCAAACCAACAACTCCCTAATGTAAATGATAGCCACAAATAGACCTGTAAATGGATACAGGGTATCCGATATGAAGCCTGAATCCGAAATCTAAATTGCCCTATCGATACATCTCCATGGTTCGGCGTACGTCTCATTTCGGATTCGGGATATGCCTGTTTTGGTATAGACCCGAAGCGATCTTTTCAGATGTGCGTACGAAAACCCTATCGGGGCTGCCAAACCCGCGATGGTTTCCTCTGTGCGAGTGCGACTGTCTGCGGCCCGGCTTCTCAGCTCCCGCGGCGGCGGCACCTTCTCCACCCCTGCCATGGCACTGAAGGTCGAGAAGCCCTACTGATCATTTCTATTTCACCCCTTCGGTGAACCCACGCAAGGCTTATCGTGTCTTCTCTAGTCGCCGCTGCTCTCTCCTAGGGTTTCTCACGCTACGGGCGGCGGTTGCGTTGTCCTGTTTGGTGTGGTACTCGCCGTCTGTAGTTGAGGAAGGAAAGGGGAGGAGGATTCACAGGTTTGGCGTCCTCGGCGTCACCAAGAGTTCGAGTCAAGAAGGTGAACATTGAAATCTGCGACTCCATCGATCTGATCACTGGTGAGTTCGGTGGCGTGGCTCCGCCTGGGTTAACTTGTTGATTTCCTTTATACATAAAATTCTGAAGATTTCCTTATATCGCTAATCATAAGGAAAGCAGAGGTCGCGTAACTATAGCTTAACTTCTCAATTTCCGTAGAAGATTTATGGGATTCCGGAAGATTTCTCTTTTCTTAACATTGTTCTTTACTAGGTCTTTTTGATTAGCGACATAATCAAAAATCTTTGACGCTTCAAGAGCAACTTTTCCGTGCCGCGACGTTCTTCACATTTCAGACCTCCACAGTTGATTTGAGACTCTAGAAATATATAAGATATCAGAAAGAGAGTCTAGGTAGAATGAGTTTCTTAATTAAGTTGTTATTCTTCTTATAAATAGGATTGTTAATTTGGTACAAGACGACACGAGATGAAACAACCCCTCACTGCCTTGACTCAGTCTGAACTGCCTAGGAGATTGCTCTTGCCCGCTCTGGCATTGAGGCAGGCCACCTGCAGTGTTTTCATCACCTCCCCATGCCCTCCTAATCCTTTCTTGATTATACATCTTATATACATTTCAGAATATTTATTACATTTAACTGGAGGTTCATTATTGTGTGCTAGTCTCCTTCTCATAAATTAAATTTTACATACCTGTATGTTTTATTTTTATTTAATTGCCATTATTTTTGTAGGACACCATTACTGGATCTTTGTTAATTAGCTGGAGTTGGTAATGTTGATTAAGAAGAAAGACAAATTATCTCATTGTTGACTCAAGTATGTTCTTCTTTATTAGATTCTATATCAATACTTGTGGAATGACTTTTATTTTGTGGTTATTTATCTTTTATCTCATATGGTCCTTTTGAAGTTTCGGACCTTCTCCAACTCAAGTTAAAATCACTGTTTAAATAGGAGCTTGTAATTTGTTTTTTTCACGGTTTTAATTTCATCTGATGATGCAATATATATGCATTGATATTTAATAAAATAGAATGGCATGGTCACAACGTTGGCATATAGATCACTTGTGTCACCAATGAATTTGAAGCTAGATGAAAAAAATGAAAGGGGGGGATGCTGAAAGCTGACAAAGAGGGTTCACAGGCAATTTAAGTTGAGTAGTGAACCAGAGGGATCTCTCTTAAAGGTGAGGTTTATATGTGGGTTAAGTAGGATGTGGAGTATGCATGTTTCAGCATCCCCTGCCACATTTTCTTAGCCCTGTAAAGATGAAGGTGTGCTTCACATGGACGTACAGGTTTGTCACTCGGCATGTGATCTTGGCCATAATACACCAACAGCAATAGCTAAAGAAACCTATAAAGCAAAAGAAAGAATATAATAACCTCTTCCTTCTGTAGACCAGGAATGGTTCCACCATTGAAATCGGAGCATTCTTTATCATTGTGAATTAGACCTTCTTTACATTATGCTTGGGCTCATATACTTGATATATGTATATCTCAGTGCTTTAAATTTTTTCTATATGCTTATCCAATTATCCCAATGTTTGTTATGCATACTGTCATAATTCTTATGGGCTTCTTCTATAAACAGTGCAAGTTACTAGATCTATGGCTAGTGTTTCGGATAGCACCGATCATCGTGATATGGATAATCCAGAAATAAGTGTTACACAAGCACGTAGAGGAAGAAAGCTCATATCTAAAGTTTGGTTGGATTTTGAGAGAGTGACTAATGATGATGGTAGTATGTCAGCAGTTTGTAAATATTGTGAGAAACGTTTAGTTGGGGGCAGTACAAGTGGTACAAAACATTTAGCAAATCATACCGCAAAATGTGCCAATGCTCAAAGAATAATACAAGCAAGAAAAGTAGAACTTATGGATAGTGCAACAAATGATGAAAATAACACTTTTGTTTTTGACAACGAGAAAAGTAGAGAAGATTTTGCTAAAATGGTCATTGTTCATCACTATCCATTCTCCATAAGTGAACATGCATTTTTTAGGCATTACATGAAAAATGTCCGTCCAGAAATTACATTGTTGTCTTGTAACACAGTTAAATCTGATTGCATGAAATTATACATGAAGGAAAAAGACAAAATTTTGTTATTGTTCAAAAGTCTTGATTGTAGAGTGAGTCTTACCTCAGACATGTGGATATCAATTGGTAATGTGGGTTATTTATGTTTGACATCCCATTATATTGATGATGAATGGAAATTGAGAAAAAAGATAATCAATTTTCAGCATGTTGAAGCACCACATGGTCATAGAGAAATTAGAGATGTGTTACTTGACAAGTTGTTTGAATGGAATATACACAGAAAATTGTTCTCAATTGTGTTGGATAATGCAAGTGCTAACAATAAGGCGGTGAAAGAATTGATAAGTGATACAACATTTAGAAAATTGTTAGTTCTTGATGGGTCTTTCTTTCATGTTCGTTGTGGTGCTCATATTCTGAACTTGATTGTCCAAAGTGGTCTAAAAGAGATTGATGGCGTTATTTTGAAAGTACGAGAAAGTATAAAACATGTCAAATCTTCTCAACTAAGGAAAGAGACTTTCAAAAAAGTAGTTAGAGGAGAAAATGGTCCTAAAAAGTCTTTACTTCTTGATGTGCCTACTAGATGAAATTCCACATATTTGATGTTAGAAACAGCAATGGAGTTTAAAGATGTTTTTTCTGTTCTACACTTATATGATACTTCTTATGTGTATACACCATCTGATGATGACTGGGAAAATAACAAGCATATTTTGGAGTGTCTAGTTGTATTTTATGAAGTTACTGAGAGACTGTCAGGAAGTAAATTTACAACAGCAAATCTTTGCTTTGGAGATATTTGTATCATTCATTTGACTTTAAAGCATTGGTGTTCTAATTCATTATCAATTATTTCTTTGATGGCTTCAAAGATGCTTATAAAATTTGAAAAATATTGGAAAAAGACAAATACTTTGCTTGCAATTGGAGCTATTTTAGATCCAAGGTTCAAATTAATTATGGTCAAATATTTTTTTGGAAAATTATATGATGACCAAGCTCAAGAGAAGATAGAAGATGTGAGAATTGGATTACAAAATTTGTATGAAACATACGCAACTTCCAGTGTAGATACTTGCAATACGTCTGATTTGTTGATATCAAAAACAGAAGATCTAGTTTAACTACCTTGGTCATGGGGTCAAAAAGAAAGGTGGGGGCATCTTCACAAAGCACATTAGCTACCTTATACATGGAATTTGATAGTTTTCTTCAAAAATCTTCTATGCTTCATCTGAAAAAAATGATTTGCAAACATATCTCAAGGAACCCCCAATTCAAGAAGGTGATTTAGATATATTAAGTTGGTGGAAAGTTAACTCTTCAAAGTATCCAGTTCTTTCACGCATGGCACGTGATGTGTTAGCTATCCCAATGTCTACTGTTGCATCAGAATCTGCTTTTAGTGTTGGAGGTAGAGTGCTAAATAAGTATAGAAGCTCATTGGATTCAACAACTGTTCAAGCATTGATCTGCACGGAGAGTTGGCTACGTGATGACACACATAATATTGATGTAACGGAAGAAGATGCGCTTGCTACTATCTTTGCAAGTAGTAAGATAAATGAAGAGAATGAGAAATTGATACTAGAGGTAGTTCATGATGACGATTCATCAACGGCATCTTCATCTTCTAATTAGGTAAGTTAATTTTTATCATGTAGTTTCTATTTTTTCTCTTAGACTCAATGTAGTGCATAAGTTCAACAATTTCATATTTGATGTGTTATACATATGAACACTTTTGGTTTAGGTGGCACGAGCATGAGAGCATAAGAGCAAAATGGTAAATTGGTAAGAAGCTTCTGTCTCCTTGTGTAGAGACTTCAACTTTCATGTCATGACATATCTCTTGCAATTTGTTTTCAGATCATGAGGTTTTCATGGTAAGTTATTTCAATTGTAATCCCTTGTGATAGAGAAAAATATGCAATTTTCATCCCATATATAGCTCTTCAGTCCCTTGCGAAACATCCTTGTTTATTCCCATTAAAGTATTTGGTAAATTATTTAACAACTGCAAGAGTTTGTGAGAAATGGATGCATGGTCCCATTGCTTACAGAAAAATCAAGAAGGAAAGAAACGAATGCACATTTCTTGTTTTCATTAGTCTGTTAGTTTTGTTTAATGTGTCACCCAATTTTTCTTGGTCTCTAACTTGTGATGTGTAGGGAAAACAATATACTGATGCGTGGTTACTTTACTTGTATGAGCATCTAATTAGGGGGCTCAAAAGCCTAGGCTAATATCTGAGAGGATTTGAGAGGGTTAAGATACAAGAATCTACTAGAGCTAGTATCACAGTCTTGTCTTTTGGCTCACATATAAAGTATATATGTTTGTACGCACAGTCATTCTAATAGATGACAGGCAATATGATATACTAATGATGTCACCAACCATAGAACAAAAGAACAAAGATAAGAAATAATATATTCTTTTATGTCTCATAAAAATGTTGATAGCTAATATGATTAACCACATGATCAGAGGCTAATATCTGATGTGTATATTCAGTGATATGGGTGTATTCTACAAGTTGGTCATTCCAGGTGCATGTCACTGTGAAGGGCGTGGTTGGAAATTCAGGGGTGATAGCAATTTGAGGACCAAGTTCTGGGGTCGTTCTTTTCAATTAGATCCTGTGGGTATCATTTTAATGTCAAGTTTAATGTAATTCTGCATATATTTCTTATCCCCCATCTATTTCTGAATATTTACCACTTTACGTTTTTTTATGATCAGGTGGATCAATTGGTCAAAGGCTCAAAGCAAACAATGTTGCTGCGAAGGACCCAGTTTATTATCCTATAGATGATGTTGTTTTGATTTTAATTGTGCAAAATGAATGTGTACCTTTGATCTTGACAATAGAAGTGGTTTTAGTATTGAAATGAGATTCTTTAAATTTTGTAATTTTGTTTTACATTTTTATTTTGGTTACAGAACGTGATCTGTTTCGAATCTTCTTCTAATTTGTTTTGTAATTTTATTTCATAAAATTGATATATTTTAATGTTGAATGATCGTTGGTAGAGAATGTTTTTATTGCAGATTTCAAAAAAATCATCTTTCAAAAAAACTGCGTAACGTATAGTTTCCTAATATCTTGATAGGTGGATCCGGATCCAAAAATAATTTTGGATTCGGATATGGGTTTAGATCTGAAAGTTAAAACGTTACAGGTCTGTTAGTGGATTTGGATGTATCTTATTGAATCCAGATTTGGATGTTAGAAGATCCGACTCAAATAATATCCATTGACAGGTCTAGCCACAAACATTTCCCCATGTGATCCATTGAAGTAAAATATTGCAGTACGAACAAAACTTTGTTCTACATAAAACCACACAGCCTTCGGATGGACTTTCTTTTAAATATATATATAGTTTTTGATGATGTCAAAAGCTATATTAAAAAAATGAAGCCTGACGTGGTGACGTTTTTATTTATTTATTTATTTAGCACAAAACAACGACCGATGCCGACCAAATCTTCCGGCGCCGGAATCGCCCCGCCACGTGATTAATTAACGCACGTGCGCCGCTCGGGTGGACGCCCCCGTACCAGCTGGCAGCTGCCCCAGCTGCAAACGGGCAGCGCTGACGTCGGTTTCCGATCCGACGGTCGGAGGATCTGTTGTACGTGTTGGCGGCTAACTGGAGCACGTGGGAAACTAGGGCAGATGGCGGGTCGTCTTCTTCCGCTCACTGTTCGGTGCTGCTTCTGTCGTCGTTGACCTAGCTTCGCGGCACGCAATGGCGCGCATGCCCCCCCCCCTTTTCTGTTCCTCTAAAAGGGCTGTCTTGCCTTCACAGGGGTAGAGAGAGGAGACCCGTGCCGGTGGCGGCGGGCTAGTTCCCGATCTTCGTCGACAGAGGGGCGGAAAAGGAGCAGCGGCGCCGCCATGCCGAAGGCGTACGTCGAGATCGATTTCTTCCAGAGGGAGAAGGCGAACATGGCTTCCTCCTTCCGACCTTCCTCCGGCCGCGCCGTCGCTTCCTCCCGAGGTTTCCCTCTCTCTCCGGTCTATTCTCCGAGAGTAAATCTCCGTTACGATCGATATATATGGTGTGTACGTATATATCTATGTTTACGCAGGGATCCAGAGGCTCGCCTCCCGGGCGAACCCCCACCTCGTGAGGACGGCCATGGCCGCCGGATCTGCCAGTCAGGCGCGGCCGGCGGCCGGCGCTTCCTCTCCTACTTCGCCGCCGCAAGCTTCGCCGATCGTTGCAGCGACGCCGCCCAGGCAGTCTCCTCTGTACGTGAATTCTGGGCCGGCGGAGATGACCCAGCTGACGATATTCTACGATGGCGCCGTCAACACCTTCGACGGCGTCCCCCGCGACACGGTTAAATAATATGCTCCTACACGCTGGTAACTCCTTACTCCCTCCGGAATCCATTCTTCTGAGCATCCTCCATATCGATATGATATGACAGGCGGAAGCTATTCTAAGGGTCGCCGGGGCGGCGGCGGTCGACGGGAGACCGGCCGGAATGTTGTCGTCGGAGAGCTCCTTGCCGGACGGAAACGAACAAGACGGAGGTCAACCCCAACTCTGCTCTCCCTTTACACAGCTGCAATACGATATGATGATCTCTTCACACAAGTTGCTTGTTTATCTACGTAGCGCCTGTTAAACTTATCTCTCGATCTGTACTACTCGTCTGCAGATGATCTGCCCATCGCCAGAAAGAAATCGCTCCTGAGATTCTTGGACAAACGCAAGGAAAGGTAATTAATTAATTAATTAACCTCCCTTCTTTCTCGGGAAAAAATTAGACAGACACCTTTTAAAGTTTATTTCTTTTGAAAACTAACATAAAACGATCTTTTGTAGAATAACGAGCTAATTTCTTAAAAGTCAAATTGCTCAAATATGATTTTCACAAAAAGGGATATAAAGTCGAATCCAACCATGCAAGCCTATTTTCCATGGAAAAGTGAAGTTGGATTCGTGCGATCTGAGAACCCAAAAGTCGCATGTTTTAATGCTGAATTCTCAGAATCTGACTTCATTTGTTTTGGTAAAAATCAGGTTGATTAAATTGGCTTTATCTTTATCCTTAACTGTAGTATTCCAGCTATCCAAGCAATGATTTGATTTTGAAAATAAATTGTTTCGTCATAATTAGTTTTAAAAAATAACTTTTAAAGTGTGTTAATTTTATTTTTTTTGTTTCTCGTTCTTCAGAAAAGAGGTGAAGGCAAATAGAAAATTTGGAAGCCCGATAACTAGCTTCCGTTCTTATAAACTCGTTGTTCCTCCCTCTTGCGTTGACCAAAACTACGCAGGCTCCTGTCGCCCTACCACAGAGTCGAGCGGCACCGTCCGCGATGAGCACCGCTGCCGGAGAAGGCTCTCGATCGGCAGCGGCGCCGACCAGAAGGATCCGGCGGGAGCAGCGGCGATGTACGTGACGCCGGCAAAGCCGAGTAGAGCGCAGAAGGCAGGCGCACGGCTCGCCATGGGCAGGCACACCGGCGACTGCGACGAAGCAATATAGAGGCTGGATCTCCTCGGGTGGGCACCTGAGGGGGTCCGGTCAGCCCCTCTCATATTGGGGCTGACAAGACAATGAAAAGATGGTGATTTGAATCTGTCAAATCACCATCTTGTCAGCCACAATGTGAGAGGGGCTGACCGAACCCCCTCAGGTGCCCACCTGAGGAGATCCGGTCTCTAGCAAACGCCCTGATCGGTGTGCCACGAGTTGAGAGGATTCGCTCGTCATTTGTTTGGGTTGATGTAAATTATTGGATCATTTTGGAACCATGATTCTTGTTTTGATTCACGTAGTGATGTTATAATTGTTGCAAAATCATCTTGAACATGCCATCTTTTGATACCTCTCGTAAAGTTAACCAAACAATATAATTTACTTTAGAATTCAAAAAAAAATGATGTCTAAAAAACAAATAAAAATAGAGTCACAGCTTGTACGTAGGACTGTTCACCATTTGGTTCAACCCGAAAAATCAAACCAAATTAGTAATTTGGTTCGGTTTGATTTAGTTTGAATTATTCATTAGTTTGGTTTGATTTCTTAGGCCCTTTAAATCAAATCAAACTGTTAAATCAAATAACCCGAATTGAATTAAATATTTTATTTTAAGTTATATATAATATAATTTTATGTGTCTTTTTTTTAAAATAACTTGTTTCAAGAGTTTTTAAGATAAAATTAATGAAATGCATAAAAATATATATTAAATTTTAATAGAATGTGATTTAAAACAAATAAAATAAAATTATATATTGATATATCTACTCTATCTTAATAAAATATGATTTGAACCAGACCAAATCAAACCAAATCGAATTAATTTGGTTTGAATTGGTTTGATTTGGAAGATGGTTTGATTTGGTTTGATTCGAGAAATAATACTCAAAAATTAAACTAAACCAAACCATGAACATCCCTACTTGTACGGCTGTTTAGTTGCACAATAAATTTTTATATATTTTGATGATGAAAAATTATGTTAAAATAAAAATTAAATTAGTAACAACATAAAATTGTCTTGTTTGGAGAGGTGGAATGATAAAAAAAGTAATAACCACGCATGTGTATGACCTAAAGAGGTATAGGACCACAAGATAAAAAAAAAGATTTTCATCTTGTTTTTGTCTAAGAAAAAAATCTCTATAGAAGCATAAATTTATAGTGATTATCAAAATCTTCTTTTAACAAGTTTTGTTATAAAAACATAAAATTATAATTAAAACTCAACTTATCATACAATCAAACATCTCTTTAGTTTTTAGTTCATAAGGAAAATAGCATGTTGGATCTTCCACCGCTAAGAAGGATTATGTACCATACTAATCAATCCCTTAGAAGTAGCACCGGGAGATAATATAAATTGCCTTCTATGTCCTGTTCATGTACATGTTAAATAAATGGGTAGAGTGGAGTACACCTTTCTTAATACGTTCACAAACTTGATCTTTTTCAGTACCTAATATTGGATTATTCTAATACTCTTGCATTCAAGGTGATACCTTTTTTATAGGGTACAGTCACCGGATCAAAAATATAAGATATAGGCATGCAAGTCAAACTAACAAGCTTGGAAACTATGATAAACAAATGAGTCATCAAATTCAAGATCTTAAGATAATAAATAGAGTAAGTATCTTTCTTGTATGTTCACAAACTTTCGTTTTCGTATACCCAATAGAAGATTACTTTAGCACACGAGAATGATAAGAAATTGTGTTTGTGACATCACCCCCATTTAATATCAGCCAAAACTCTTCCAATCTTTGATTTGGCTACTCATAAATGAAGTAAAAGATTTAAGACTCCTTTGTGTGGGTTGAACAAACGTATTATAACCACTAATTCAATGAGGTCAACAAATTGCGTGATAAAGCTTGTTCCTCATATTTTTTTAGAGGTTCAAATTAAGATTTAGATTGTTTGATAAAGTATCTCAACTAACAATGAATATAACACCGAGTCAGTTCAATTCTAATTTCATTAATGTACCGATGTCGAAATACACATATACCTGACATACAATGGGCTATTTCAAATTCTATATAAGTTAAGGCAGTCAATAAAAAAAATCATAAAGATAATAACGTGGCTCAAAAGAAAATACCAACTTGGAATTTTCCTTGTGGCGAAAACCCAGCGTCGACCATACGAAATTAGCACGTGACAGAAAGGGGAGTCCCGGTCTGATCTCTGGTCCGACTGGCGCAACGGCGACACACCGTTTACGGGCCGCTGTGTACCCGCCGGAAGGCCCGAAACACATGGGCGGCCCAGTTAGCGGCGATCAATGATCTGACGGCTGTGAACGGTCGCAGCGAGGGCAGTGCTGTCTTTCAACATGTACGCCCAATCCAAGCACGAAGAGCACGTGGGTGGAGTGGTGGAGGCTGCGCATACCAAGACGTCATGCGCTGCTCCAGCGGCGCACGTGTCCCTTACTCGCTCTCCGCCGGCGGCGGCGGTTTTAAGGTTTTAAGAGCCTCGGTCCGTCTCCTTCTTCCATCGAGTTTTTTTTTTAACTAACACTGTTTTTTTTTTATTATAAAACTAACACGGTAAAAACTTATATTGCAAAACTAACACGGTTTGCTCAAAGTCGAGTTTTCTAAACTCGACTTTTCCCTTTAACAGTGATCTCGTCAGTTAACAATGTTTATTAAAAATCGAGTTTAAAAGTCGAGTTTAAAAAACTCGACTTTTGAAAGTCGGGTTTGCCAAACCCGACTTTCAACCAGGCAAAAGGAAAAAAAACCAAACGCGCGCAACAGTACGCATTTGCGTACAGTAACGTTAAATTTTTTTTATCTTCCACCTAAAAAAATCGGATACTCGGATTAAAATTTTTTCGATCCACTCGGACCAATGAATTCGGAACATTCAAAACTATAAGATTGAATTTTTAAATTTTTAAAAAGTGCAAGTTTTATCATTGGACGGTCCAGGATGCTCCGATTTAATATTAAAAATCTAATATTAAGTATTTCGATTTTCTAAATTTATTGGACGGAACGGATCGTTCAAATTCAAATCTGATAAATTACAATTTAAAAGTATAGGTAAAATCGAATTGAGTTTTGAAAAAAAAACCCCATTTAATGCTGTGCGCCGTAGCGCACATTAAATTTTTTTTAAATCAAATCGTCTTTATCTATATTCTTAAATTATAACACCCCGTTAGAGTTGGGCATGCCTTCTTAAACCAAGATTGTCAAAGAGCCACTTGGTCAAAGATTGCCCGAAGATCCAGAACAGGACTTCTCTCACGGGGGGGTGCGGTCACATCTCTTGACGATCGAACTGAAATTAACTTGATCACGTTATTAAGAAAATCTTGGAACGCCTTTGTCACGACCCGGATTTTTAACATGCACAGCGGAAGATAATCCGGCGACGTAACGGGAAAGGATATCGGTCTGGAACCAAATAAGACTAAAATCTCAATCCAAATAAATAATTCCAATCTTTACAACATATTCACACCATAAACAAACACCTATCTAAACAAATTAAATACTAACATTGAACAATTGAATCACTAGCTCCTCGAATTCCAAAATACCACTACGCTTCTGCTGCGCTAAACCTGCAATCCTGAAAATATTAACAACGGAAGGGGTGAGTCACAACAGACCCAGTAGGACTTACACCCGAATTACCCCACTATAATAGCGATTTCTAATGGTATAATAGAATAATAAGCCTAAAAATCAGATTATCATACATAAGATTAAGCTAATTATATATCTTCAATTAAGTGATTACAAATATCATTCTACTACCCCATATGATAACATGACTCTAAATGCATTAAAACCGACATAACCTACACATTAGACTACTTTAGGTATGCTCATAACACAACTAACCTGACATAAAACCAATGACACATCTAGAACACTAAGATCTATGCCAAAACACACAACTAGACACCTGTCTGAGTAAATACCATGCTCCATCTGATAAATGTAGTCACATCACAAAACTAGCACCAGATTTACCATATAGTAGGAAGTAACATATAGTAACTAAATCCCATAGTACCCCATAGGCAGGGGAGTACTTAGGATAAACCGCGGTATCTGGGATCGAAGGATGCTCCAGATTGTTCTAATTCATCTGCTGCCCACACTCCACAGGACCGAACCATAGTCTGGTGAAGTATATTTCCATCACAATGCAGCTCACTGCACTAACCACATTCCACACCATGCAAGCATATATTAACTCAGACAGTAAAACAGGAACATTTAATAGGCAATCAAACATGAAATACATAGATGAACACCCATGGTTCTATGCACCACATATTTGCATACCATACCACAATCTAACATGAACTAATGCATATACATGGGATCATGCAATTTACAACCTAAACATGACAATTACATTCTTAAACAGAACCATCTATCTAATAAAAGAAAAATAAACTAAATTCTAACCACATTATGCCTAAACTTTACAACGGCTTTTTATCAAATCGGAATATACATGATTAAGGTTATCGTGATGCAAAACATACTAAACTAGCTAGATTAAACATATACAACCTATCATGATGACCAGCATACTTGAATAACCGAATTAATCTAAGCATGCACGATCTAGACAAATTAATCTAACTCTAACTATACATGCTAATAAATCCAAAACAGCTCATTAACTACAATATTCTAATCCTGGTGATCTGAACATGATTATTACGATTTAATCAAAATATTAGAGTGCTAAGGATAGCCGAGACGCCTACCTTGACGGCGACGACGAACGGCGTACGGAATTCCAACGGAGTCGATCCGGGTGAAGAATATGTCGCGGTCACGACGGCGATATAAAGCCGAATCGAATGATATCATGATAATCTGCTAGCATAAGAAAGAATAGTGAATAAAAGATAATAATAGAGAGAATAGAAGAGAGAGATATGCGATAGGATAGATAGGAGAGAGAGATCGATATGAGAGAGGAGAGAGAGACCGGCGGAGGGGGGGCGGGTTGGCGCACCCGTGGCGCACGGGGCGCACGCGCGGACCCTGCGCGGAGGGTGGCGGGCGCTGGCGCCGGGCGGCGGAGCCGGCGCGCGCGGCGGGCGGCCGCGGACGGCGGCGACGGCGCGCGGCGAGCGCGGGAGGTTGACAAGGGGGAAGGGGTGGTGTTGTCGCCGCGGACGGCGGCGCGAGGAGGCGGCGGCCGGGGCACGCGCTATCGCGCGGAGGGAGGCGACGAGGGCCGGTCATCGGAGGGGGGTCGCGCCGGGGGCGGCACTGCCGCGGTCGACGGCGGGGTTGGCAGGGGGCGAGGGCCAGGGGGGGCAACGGTGGCACGGCGATGGGGGTGGTGCAAGGCGGCGCCAAAGTGGTCGGTGCAGGCCACACGGCAGGCGATCGCAGAGGCGGCGGCCGGGGGGGGGTCAAGGCGGCGGCGGCGGGCGGCGGTGGCGACGCACACGGGCGCGTGGGAAGACGGCGGGGCTGGTGAGGTGGCTGGCGGCGGAGCTTGGCGCCGGGCGGCAACCGCGGCGGCGGAGGGAGACGCAGGCGGCGGCGCGGGCGGCGGCCGCGGCCGAGGGAGGGTGGCCGGCGGAGGGTGCGGGGAGGCGCCGCCGGCGGCGCCGCAACCGGCGACGACGGCGGAGGGAATGCCGGACGGCGGCAGCGCGAAGGAGGTCCGGCGGTGCGGCGCAGGCGCAGAGTGGCGAGGTGCGGTGGCCGGCGGGGAGGGAGCGCCGGGCGGCGGTCGTGCAGACGGCGCTGCGGCGAGGTGCGGCCGCCGGGTGTTGCACGCGCGGAGAGGAGAAGAAGAAGAAGAAGGGCGCGGCTGCTGCTGTGTGCGCCCGCGGAAGAGGAGAAGAGGAAGGGTGGAAGGTAGGGTGCGGGAGGGAAAAGATACATAAATAGAGGGGGGGAGGGAGAGTCCGATCGGGACCGGGAGCCTAGAGTTAGAGTTTGATCGGGAGAGGGAAGGAGGCGACGGTTTAGGAAAATTATCGGGAGGGAGAGAAATTTGGAAAGAAATAAAGGAGGAAAGTAGAATATAAATAAAACTCATAATAAATATAATAACTATATTTTTTTTCTTATTTATTTAAATAACCGGGGTATTACAGCCTTGATCACGGGGGGGCTAGTTCGCCGGCCTAGTGACGGATCTAGAATCTTAATTTAATGGGGTCATTTTGATATTCTAGTGGAGTCACACCTTTATAATCCTTCCTAATTAAGATTACATCTAATAAATATATCTTCAATTTTTAATATATTTGTCCATTTTTAGTGGGGTCACCTGACCCCACTACCCCCAACTTTAAAATATTTGTCAAAATTTTAATGAAATTAGTTTGCTAATTTCAGAATTTTACCATGTTATTTAACTAATTAAAAAAACAAGTGTGTTATTTCAAAAAAAAAAAAAACTCTTGATCCGGCCGCCGTCGACCACCGCTTGCGTGAGCCCCTCATGTCACAAACGTCGCCGTCACATCCGGTTCACCGTGGACATGGTCTAGCCCAGACGCCCGGTCCGGCCGCCAGGCTCAGCCCGAACCATCACTGGTTCAACAATTTTCATAAAGGTTTTATTAGTTGTGGAAAAAGGGAGTAAAACCAACAAAAATAACATAAAATTTCATAAATTCTTAAAATTTTCAAAAGATTTCATGTAGGTTTTTTAAGCTTGTCTAGTAATTTGACCTTATATTCATGAGAAAATTGCATGAAATAGTTTAATGACTCTTAATTAACTTAATTGAGTTTTATGGACTTAATACTCATTGTTTACCCAAAATTTCTAGAACCAAATTTCGAAATATGTTATTTTGTACATTATTGAACCTGTTTAGCATGTGTATGACTTAGGTAGAAGACCTTTGTTTTAGTTTCGGCTTTATGAACCATAAAATTAATTACTAGTTATGTGCTAGTTCGAATCTAGTTAATAAAAATTAGACTTGGTAAATCACAACTGCCTCGAGTTTGAGAACGAAGACGGACAACACAACTGCCTCGAGTTTGATTGATCTCAGGAGAGAGCTCATGAAAAAAATCTCTCTAATTCTCTGGTAAAAGAAATGACGTGATATCATGATATTAACGATGATCTAATAACATCACATCATTCTGTTGATAAAAAAATTATGAAACTTTCTTCAAAAAACTCTTCTAAAGTGAACCGGACTCTGGTTGCCTATCCTTGTCTGCTGGGTGGGGGGCTTCTCTGTCAGAAAAATTTCTCGATGTCGGCATGCTACATATATATGCATGTAACTCTGGGAATAACTTTCGGCACGACTTTTTTTTTTTTTTTTTTGAAGAAAGAGGGGACCATATTCATTTATACAAGACTAAAGAGTATACATAGTTTGTACAATGACAAAGGTGAACCAACAACGACACTAGACCGAGTCATCAAGGAAGTGATCTTGAAAAAAGAAATTTTCAAGAAGAAACTGCACCACCACGAGTTGACCAGCACACAGGTGCAAACGTGATCGGGTGGTACAAGTAAGAACTCCTACAAGAGAGTTTGTAGACTGCAGCGAGACCGGAAGATCACTCCAAGTGGGAGTGGATAAAGCCCAAACCAACGGTCTCGGGAGGGAATTAGCGTCTAAAACGCTAAATGTGACAAAATCTGAGTTATAACCCGATCTTTGGACTACATACATCACTGACACAGAAAACAAACGGAACAAACTTAAGTAAGTCGAACTCCACAGATCCAACACAACAAAAGTGTACAAAATGCCTAAAAATAATTTTAGGCAAAGTGTTGGAAAATGGAGAGGGGGAGGGAGGAGCATCCCTCCCGAAAAAAAAATATTGACATGTGTCTGTATGTTTAATACTACATTTATACAATATGGGTTCTACTAAGCAAACCCATATATGTATGCTGTATTAATTCCCTCGTAAAACTCTATTAAAAAAAATTGTACCAGCACCCCCATATCACACATCAATGCCGGGGGTTGTCACGTGTCATGTCACTTTAAAAAAAAAAGAATGCAAGAACTAGAGGGGTAAACGGGTCAGATTTGACGGTGGAATCACGGAATCCGATTTCGACTCCGAGAATGGATAAGATGTTCCGATTCCGATAATTTCGGAATCATCATGTTCCGATTTCGATTCAATTCCGATTCCGTTATCAAGATCAGAATCAAATCTGATAATTTTCGATTTCGATATTAAATATTAATTTTTATTCAAAAATTTATTAATAATTTACATATAATTATAAAATTTTGATATAATATTTTAAAATTTTATTTTTATCATTTTATCAATTTATATATTATATTTTATGATTTATTTGATTTTATTTTGATTATTTTTACTTTTATTTATTTATTTATTATCGGAATCGGATAAACTGAAATGGAATCACCTGATTCCGATTCCGATTTCGATAAATTATCGGAATATTCGATTCCAATTCCAATAGTTTATAAGATAAAAAACAATTTTCAAACCCGTTAACTTTTTATCGGAATCGAATCGAAATTTCGAATTATCGAATTCCGTTTACACCCCTGGCAAGAACCTTGAGCTCCCCCACGTCTCACAGGTTTTGACCTAACTGAGGTTACTGTATTCCACCCAAAAGCAAGACGAAAAAGGTTGACTTCTGATAAGGATGGGAAGTTGACTAGACCAAAGTGTTTGACTCACTCCCAACCCTGGTCAATCAGTTACCCATCTAGGCATTTTGTTAGGAGGGGTTCCTGTTTCATGGTTTATTTGGTTGCTCAGTAAAATAGGTCTCATGTAATAAGTTTTCGTAAAAATATTTTCAATCAACTTATATGGATAGATGTAAAATAATAATGGTCAAAATATATATATATATATATCCGTTGACCACCTTGAGCCGTCGATTTTTGGCATCCGAAAGAATTTGCACGACACCATTTTCTGGGAGGACTTCCCTTGCATCTGTGGCAACGCTACTCTTCGACATCATCTCTCCGTCAACCACAATAGATAGCAATAAATACATTAAATATTAAATTTAAAATAAATAATATTGTTAATGTATAATATAGTTTAGATAAAAATGTATACAAAAATTCGTTACCGCAGTAAGTTATGATGATTAACATACTAATTATTCTTAAAAATAAAAATCACATAAGATATATAAAATGTTTGTATTTAAATGACATAAAATCTTATAATCACGTGGTTTGAATTTTAAAACAGAATTAAGTAGTTTAAGAAACAAATGATAAAAAAATTTTCGAGAAAATCATTTGAGAAGTACCAAATGAGATATTTGGATTTCCTATTCCATGTAAAATTGAATCCATTGTAAAATGTTTTCACCGTTTTTTTTTTTTTTTTTGCATACAACCAAATGGACCTTTAGTTTGGATTCATTTCTTGAAAGTTTTTTTTTAAAAAAATGAAGCCAACCCAAATATGCCTCTCCAACCGTTGGCTCAGTTCATATCGTATTTTATTAATATATAATATATACTTATATTCAAATTTATTTAAATTATTTTTTTTCATAGATCTTAATCCATGTTTTAACAAACAATAGTGACATTTGTATAAAAAATAAAAAAATAAAACAATCTTATATATATTTTTTAAATGAAGCCAACCCAGATATGCCTTTCCAACCATTGGCTCATTTCAAATCGTATCTATTAATATATAATATTACTTATATTCAAATTTATTTTATTTTTTCTAAGTCATTATAAAAATATAATATATATAGATAAATCTACTTTAAAACTCTAAAAATGATGTATAAATATTGTTGATATATTTAACTTTAAATAAATATATAATGTAATTTGAGTCATCCAATTTATCGGTTTGATTTAATTGGTTTGAAAAATCTTTAAGACTAAACCAAAATGGTTGGTTTGGTACTACAAAAAAATTAAAATTTCTGACCTTGTCTGATTTGATGTTTTGGGTTGAATCGAATGGTGAGCACCCCTGCTCTCTTTCACCTCGTATGGGTTTCTATCTCTAAATTTTCTGTTTTTTTCTTAAAGCTAATTAATTAAATTATTTTTTGTCATAGATCTTACTCCCAGTTTTAACAAACAATAGTTATACTTGTATAAAAAATAAAAAAATAAAAATCCCCCTCTCTCTCCCGTGCTTGCCACCGTAGTGATATGTAAATCTATCGTGATTTAAATAAAAGTAAAATGTTCACAGAAAACACATTCTCTTTGATTAGTTAACGGCCGAAACTAATGATTCTGATCGACAACATATTATCGGAGAAAAAACTAATATAAACATTTCCTTGATGGACGATGATACGACAAGAGAACATTAAAGATGTTAAAATAATATAAATTATAGAGACAACATAATTTAAAAAATATAAATGTAAAAAGATTTAAAAAATTATTTAAAAAATAATTACAAAACTTAAAAAATAATTCGACAATAAATAAAAATTGAAAGAAAATTAGTATTTTTTTAACAACAATCATATTGAGAATTTTTAATTGTTCATCATTATTTAGATATCATGCACATCGAGAAGAATATATGAGACAATATTTTTGATATGTTCACCGTGACATGAAAAGATGAGGACAATCTTAATTCAAGAAAAGATTTAGTATATTTGCAAATTCGACTAAGTTACATCCATCATAGAGTTCGTATAGTTTTGCACATGCAATTTATAGACTTAGCAATAGACAAAAACCTTAGATAAATGATTTGTGAAGAATATTCGAGTGTTGGATATTATTCTCCAAATTTGAGAAGTGTGTAGATGAAAGTAGTAGAAAATTACTAGGTTAAAAAGTTATAATTATCACGTCATGACATGACGTTAGTGATTATTCTTTTGAAATTTCAAGACATCCTATCATAAGATGTACTTAGTCTTATTGTAGACTAGTGGTAGTATTTTAAGATCAGTTATGCTAAAGTTTTGAATAGTAATATTTTGAAAAATTGTGAGTCTAAGATTACAATAACATTATGTAAGTTAGAACAAAATTTCCAACAATTATTTATTGACGTTATGATTTATCTAGTTGTGTATTTGACTTATGAGGATAGAATGTTTAGTCCAGTTCAATACTAGTGAATGTTTCTAATTAAAAGATATTTAAATAGATTCAAAGATTATGTGAACAATAAGATGAAAGCTGAATGTTCAATTGTCCATAGTTATTTGGTTGAGGGGTGTACACAGTTTATTTCTACGTTTACATGGGATACGAGTGAACATCGTAAGGATCGAAACTATGATGATGGTTCATATGAAGATGATCACTAAGATTGATTGTTGTGAGCGAGCAAGTATTACCTAATGATTATTTTTGTTTTGGAGATTATTTTATTTTTGTGAACAAACAAGTGATAGCAAAAACTTGAAAATGATTAGCATGATTTTTTATTTGACCTTAAATCAGTAGGTTTTAAGAGAATATTGTCCACTTAATAATATGTTGGGCCTTATGATTTGAATGTTGACCAAATCTAAAGCTAACACTCTTTTTCAATGGATAGGTGATAGGTACTCTGAGTTTTGTAGAATTGGCACAATCTGCCTGATCAGTGAAGAGGGAATACTTCATGTCTAAAGACTTACGGAGGCCTTGGCAGAAGCTAGGTGTGTAGGGAGAGAGAACCCCTTAACCTCGGATGTCCTACGGGTGGGGTGAAACTTGATACCCAATACAAACTAATGCACGTGAAATAAACAAGGATAAGGAGCAAGCAATGCTATGATGTATGCAACACAACAATTAAAGATCACACTAAATGAGATGATAACAACAAATAAACAGGCAAAGTATGCAAACCAACAATTAAGATATACAAGGGGAAGAACTTTAACAACAATAATATGCTTGAAATAATTGACTTAAACAAACTAAAATTAAACAAGAAAACAAAGAACCATATTCTTGAAACCCAGGCACTCTGTACAGGGGGTGCCTGTTACTCCAAGAATACAGTGGGTGAAATAAAGGGGGATAGTGGAGGGTAAGGGTGAGAACAGTAAATAATAAGTACAAAAGTACAAAGATGGTAAATGGAACGTAATAAAAGTAGACAAAGAAGTGTTTTAATTAGACAAAGAAGAAGAATAAAAGAACTCTCAAGCCTTAGTCGTATATGGTGCCAATTTTTGGACTCCACCGTCGCTCTCCTCACTTCACTCCTCTCTTGCACCCACCTTGTTCTCTGGACATTCGACTCCTTACAGTGTCATTTGGGCATTGGAGGATCGGCTCAGTTCATGTGAGAGAGGATGAGGAAAAAAAGAAAAAAAGAAGAGGAAAAAGGAAAAGTAATGTAGAAAAGAAAGAAAGAGAAACAACATAAAGTTGGTGGGTTGGTGATGTTTGTGATTGTGGTCAATAAGAGCTATGAGCTCTGAAAGAAAATAGAAGTGAGAAGATTGACTAACATACTTTAGTGGGGAGATGTGCTTGTGGGTTCTAACTTCCTTCTTTTGGCCGTCTAAGCAGGAACTTGAGAATTATTTTTGTTCCAACTAGTTGGTGTGGGCATAACTCACTCCGATCGTATTCTCCTAAAATATGCTAAAGAAACAAGAAAACAAATGAAGAAGTAATTAGAACTAAAGAAACTGTAGAAGTACTTTTCAAATGACAAAAGGGGATGTACCGACCGGATTAGGAGTAAATCTCAACATCTTACTTTTTGAAGTTTCAAAATGTATGCAAGAAAATAAATATCTATGTGTGCCAAATGATGATACGATACAAATAAAGAACAAAGAAATTGATAGAAAATTGAAAAATAGAGTGAAAAGGGTTGCCAAATGAAAATACTCTGCTCTAGCTACGTAGGTGTTCTGTAGAGGGGGCGCTAGCTAGGGGCCCTTGGTGGATGGTAAGGGAGGCTGGTTCCTTGCTCTGGTTCAATGGGCACTCGAGTTTTGATGCATTGATGTTGCTCCTTGATGATTCTCCTATCACTTGGAATCATGTAAGAGTCAAAGTAGACAGATGTGAATTGAAGTAAAATGAAAGGGGAAGAGTGGATGAAACTTTTAATTGGGGTGGAAGAAGGTTAAGAAGAGGGGATAAAAAAGATCTTAAAATTGATTCTTCTGTCTCTTCTAAGATGGTTCTAACATTGAAAACATTGAGAGAACATCATCTTTTATATAAAAGAGTTGGCCAACTTGCCATAAATGTTGCATTGAGCTTCACAAAATGTATTGATGAAAGTTATTTCGAATTGCGCAGGCACATCCTAAGAGGCACTATGAATAATGTTCTAGGTCAAAACCATGAAATACCAGAAAAATTTTCGGCGAGGTGGTTAGCACCTCCCCTTATATGGTACTTGATGCCCCTTTTGATAGGGTGCCAGGCACCCCTTTATGGGGGTACCGGTTAAAATATTTTTCACTCCCGCTCTAATTTCACGCCAGAAACTTATTAACCCAATTGACAAAATGGCAATAAATCTACTTATTCTGTCTCTTTTACTTATTTAAAAAAAGTAAATATTCAAACAAATTTTCTGACACGTTGTTAATACGCTGTGAATAGTGGGTTCACGGAGCCCATAAAAGGACGGCGCAGCGACTATTATCTTATTTAGACATGTTGACCTTGCTGGACTCAACGCTGAACCTGTTGTCCATACCGAACCCGGTGGGTCCGTCAATTCAAGAAGTCAACGCTTGCTTTTTGACTTCTCCTCAGCAACTTCTGATCCGTGGGTCCAGCATGATCCCCGGTGCATCCGTCGGTCAAACGCCCCGATACGCACGGCTCACGTTGCTGGGTCAATTAAATTGACTTACCGACAACTCCACCAATAAAACATATGAAATAAAGTAAAAAGACCATTAACATCAAAAGCGCTTAGTCGCTTCAGATTAGTTTAAGCTTGGAAACCGTCAAAGCCGTACGTACAAAAGGCCCCTCCTCCTCCTTCGTACGCGATTCCACGGGGGTCCACCCGTGGCCACCGTCCATCACGAACGGTCGCCAGTTCTCCGCCGTCCGATCAAGGCGCTGCCGGGAGAAGGCGGCGGGAGGGAGAAAAAACGCGGTGCACGCAGCCGGTGCGGCTTCACGCGCACGGGACGGCCGGGTGAGCGGGAAGGACTAAGGAGGCGGACGCTTCCTCCGCGCACGTGCCCGCCGGAGCCGACCCGGTGCACTGCTCCCCGCACACAACGCACTCACGCTTCGTCCCCCGAAACCCAGCTACCACGCCCGCCGCGTGATCCCTCCTTCCTCCCGCTGTTACTGTCAGACACGCGATACGCCTGTGCTCGCGCGTGCGCTCTGCCGCGTGGTGCTCTGCGCCACGGCAGACGTGTCATATAGCTATTGGTTCGGCGCATTGTCACGGGTGCAAAGGGATGCACGGCGCGTCGCCTCCATTTCGCCGACCGATCTCGATACCCGGCTGCGGTTTGTTTTAAAAGATCACGCCTCCTCCGTCGTTGTTCTCGACGGCAGCACACAGGACAGGAAGGTCTGTCTTGCCGCGCCGCCGCCGGCGCCACGTTCCACGACGCGCGGTTATGCGACTCTCTGCGGCGGACGAGTGCTGCGGGAGACGGGGAACTGGAGAAGGCCAGGCGAACGCAGCGAACGGCGCCGCCATGCCGAGGGTTGCCCCGGTGGAGATCGACTTCATGGGGGTCGATGAAGGCGGGTGCTCCGCCGGTGGCGCTGGCCAACGTTCCCAGCTGGCCGCTGTCTACCAGCCCCCGCCCCGTGTTGACGAAAGATGGCCGCCGGGAGCACCTAGCAATAATATCCACCATGCCATGTCCCAGCTTCAGCCAGATCTCCTGAGGAGTATCCTGGTTTCCGCGGCCGTCGGGAGCTCGTCCAGCCGCCCTCCCTCGAGTGCGCCGCCACCGGTGGCGCCCATGACCATTTTCTACAATGGGACGGTCGCCGTCTACGATCTCCCTGCTCACAAGGTCAGTTCTTCTGCTTACGGGCATGCAATAAATCGTGAAGAAAGCCACCGGGCACGCCGGTTCCTTGCGCTCCACCCGTTCTCGTCTTTAAATCCGTACCCCGCGTGAAGTATTGATTAAGGTAGCAGTCGGACAGCGGGAACATAAAGTTACAATGCATCAAAGTTACGATAAAATAATCGTAGAAAAAATTAGCTATTTTTCATGCCAGCGATCATCTTCTTCCTCCCCACTTGGAGCACCTCGAAACCCTAAAATCAGCAGTAAAATCTATTATCGTTCGCATGTCATTCTTCCTACTATATTTATATATATTGTTACGGTGGTTTCAGGCCGAAGCGATTATTAACTGGGCGCAGACTAGCAATGGCCCGACGCAGAGAGCAACGTCAGCTCTTGCCGGCGACGTCTGGTTGGAGCAGCGGTGGCCGGTCACCTCAATCAGGAAGGTCGGAGAAGGTAGGGTTGCCCGTATATGATCCCCATGGCACTAAAAAAAATCCTAACGTAGTGTTTGGTTCGGATTCCAAGGGATTTCTTTTCTTTTTTTTTGCTCATGACTCAGTGATAATCGTGAATATGGTTTTACCAAACTAACCCAAATTATAGTCAACGAATTTTAATATTTTCCCGTTTATATATGTGCTTCTCAGATCCCATAGACATACCCTTGGCAAGGAAGAAATCGCTGCAAAGGTTTCTGGAGAAGCGCAAGGAGAGGTGAACTTGAGATCTTCGCTCTGCCGGTGTTTCATGTTCTTTGCTCGAAATAAGAAATATACACTCCCCTTCAATAACAGCGAAACACGGATCGAGAAACCCATCATCATCCCTGTTCATCACGGTGTAAAGTTCAGGTAAAAGCATGTCAGCCGAGCTTGACAGGGCCTCCCTCTGATCCAAGCAGGGTCTCGGCGGCGCCGCCTCGCGGGGATCGCGCCTCCTCTTCCTCCGGCGACTGTGCGCGGGACTCGGGAGAAGACCAGCTCAGGAAGGGACGGAAGAGGCACAGGAGTACTGCATAGTGTGTGATTACGTTGAAACAAATGACAGCCCAATTAATTAGCGCCATTTCTCATTTTACTAATTTCCCCTTCATTTCTTCGTTTTTGTCATCCTGGTCCTTTATTTTCTTTCGCTCCTACTTCACTCTTTGGCGGGAACAGATGGCCAGATGGATGGTTTGTGCTTCTAGGTTTTCATCTGGTGGTTGTAATTTATATCAAAGATGGAGCAGTCCACGTACGAGAAGAAGTAGTTGCTATTTCTTTAGATATATTTAAGTTATTCGGTTCATGTTAAATGACTCTGCTCCAATGTTTCAAGTTAGCTTAATTAATTACATATACTTTTTTGTCTCTCTTATTTATATATTTTATAATTTTATAATTAAAATTTTCTTTAGTCTAAGTTTGATATATTCAAACTATCTCAATATTTGTTCTTTCAATTTGTCGAAAATTGTCATAACTCTCACATTTTTTCATCCATCATGATATGACCACTCAACCTTTTAACATTCTCATTTTAATAACACTTATTTTGGTGACATATTTTTATTTTTTTATCCAATGTTTACTATCATGTAACAATGTAAGTCTCATATATGTGATAAATTTTTTATTTTACTTTAGTGAAATATTTTAGTCACATGTAACTCATGTTGAGGTTAACTTGGTTGTCACTTTTTCAATTTTTGAATAATTAATTCAAGATACTTGAATTGAATATTTTAAGATAATCTTACCCTGTGTAAACTAACTCCCTCATTTTCTTTCAAATTTATAATACATATATTTTACTTGATTCTACTTTTCTTGAAACCCTTATTCTTTAAAATACTTATCTATAATTTTAGTTTTCTATTTGGCCCTTGTGTCTCATATATCAAAATGATATCATCCATAAACATTATGCACCATGACATATTATCTTGTATATCTTTTGTTAAATTCATCCATGACTATTGTAAGAAGGTAAGAACTTATTCTAGATATTTGATGTAAACTAATTGAAATAAAAAATCTCTTACTTTCTTCAGTAATTGCAAACAAGTACACTGGGGATTACTTCATCATAGATCTCTTTCATCACTTTTTATATATTTAACAGATATCATCTTCCACTACTCTGGCACCACCCCATCAAAAATATCTCTTGTAACTCTTTCTATAACTTTTTCCAAGTCCATAAATACCATTTATAAATTTTATTTGCATATTGATATTTTTCTTATCATTTTTTGATTAGAAAGTAGTTTTAAGCACAGATCAATTAAGCACAAATCTAAATTAGTTAGATAAAATATTTTTTAAATTTTAATGGTCTCCCAATTACTCTCTTCTAAGAATTGATATATGTAATAAACTCATATGATGATATGTACTAAAATGCAACTCTTTCCATGTTTATAATTATTGCGATAAACAGCTATATAAAAATCGAAATTAAAAATAGATAAAATACAAAATAAATATATTTTGTGAGAATAATATGTTGGTATCATATGATATAAAATACAACCTAGAAATTAAGTTTTACCTCTTAATCTAAGAAGGAACTCTTTATTTGAACCATGCTCATTTAACAATCTTTTTAACAAGATCTGCTATGTACATATATATTCTTGTACATACGACCCTTTTAATTATTGTCCAATTACCAAACACCGCATAAGCATAATGTGATGACTTTTTCAAGCCAAGAAAGTAACCAAACAATCAAGTTGGTTGGACTTTTCCCTTGGTAATGCATGATATATCGTTAGGTTCCTCCGTAAATGAGATCTTCTGATGAAAAAAAAATCAAGATAAAATTATTAAATGCATATCAGCATACACAAAATACTAACCTTGTTTAAGCTTCTAAAGTTAATAATAAATAAAAAAAGGCCGTGCTATCTTCTTTTGAAGCCGACTAGCGAGATTTGCACACCTGAAGTTTTTCTTTTAAAATGATATGTACGTAGTGATAGGACACTATTATATACTCGACTGGCCTTGACTGAAACAAATATACTAAATTTGATGATATGAATTTTTTTTCGTCTCTTGATCTATATCTTTGTTACTTCATAAGAGCTAAAATACTTTTATTTATTAGTATTAGCGTTATCTAAATCAAGCTAGCTAGGTCAAGCTCATCTTCTATCATTAATGCACTGTACTTTTTTCCAATATATAACAATTATCCATAATATTTCCAACGTCGCATCCAGATAGTCTTAGCACTACCACGTTTTCTCTCCGTTTCTCCAGAATCGATGGTGCTTTTATCTTTTCTCTAATATTATCTTTGTCAATTTTATCTATTCTATCATATTCCTACATCTATATATTTCAATAATTTCATCATCAAAATGTTCATTTCTGAAGTCTGTTGGCTCTCTTTTTTCCAGCAGCTCCTCACCAGGAAATGTTGAGGCATTACTGATTTGTGGCAGCTTTCTTTGCATTTCAATTGAGACTTTTTGCATTCATACCCTATTTCTACTTCAACCATCTTTTTAGCACTCTGCATTCTTTTGGATGTTTGAACAAAACAGGAGCGCTTTGAACACTCTTCACCTTATTCAACCCAACTCACATTTTTCTCTTAGGCATCCGCTAATGCCCGGTTTGATAACACTATTAGACATCTCTATCACTATTAATTTTAAAATTCCTATTGATAGTTATCACCTTGAGGTGTTTGGTCAATAGTGTCAATTTTGAAATTTGTAGAGCAAACAACACATATTATATAATACACATGTCAACTTGTATCAATTCTGATATTGATACTTCATCTTCTAGAAATTTCAATATCAATATTAATATAGTATCATTTTTGATACTCTAACCAAGCAGACCATAAACTTTTATATCCATTTCCCTTAAGGGTTTATAACAAGAGAACATTGTGAAAATATTTTACAGGGAATTAACCTCTTACAAAATATAATATATAAATCTTTTATAAATGCTAGATCTGTAAATAATTTTATTGAAAATAAAAATTTTGGAATAAAATAGAAGTTTTGAAAAGAATTTTGAGAAGATAGAGACACATTTAAAATTGCGATACGTTATAAGAATTGATACGTAAACAAATTTAAATGATAAAACTATTATACAATTTCTCACATCAGATAATTTGCTTATAAATATAATTATTTTAATTAATTAAATCAATTAGTATCAGCTGGTACAATTATTTTCACTTAAAGTATATATAGTTTACTATAAAATCACTACAAGAAAATAGGTTACTAGGGACGGCGGTAAGCGGTCTCAAAAAACCAAAAAGCCGTCGCTAATAAATATTAGCGACGGCTTCAGAGCCGTCGCAAACGCGTCGCAAATAATGCCGTCGCCAATAATATTCGCGACGGCTATTGTTAAGCCGTCCCGAGTACGTTTATTGGCGACGGCTCGTAAGCCGTCGCATAAGTTATTAGCAAAACGACCATTTATTGGAGACGGCAACCGTCGCCAATAACTGCGGCGACGCAAGCCCTTAACGATAAGGAGATTAGACGGCGGATGAAGTTATTTGGGACGGAGTTAAGCCGTCTCAAATAATCTTATTGGCCACGGCTAACCGGCGTCGCCAATAAATGTAGTTGCGACGGTGCGTAAGCCGCTCGCAAATGGCAAGCAGAAACCCCGCGCCCGGTTCCCGAATTTTCTCTCGGTATTGCGACGGGTACATGTATAGCCGTCGTTAATAAAGTTATTTGGGACGGCTACGGCCCGTCGAATAATAAAAACGACCGTCGCAATACAGAGAAAAATTCCAGGACCCGGGTTCCGAATTTTCTCCGTATTGCGACGAGTACATTTTTAATAGGGACGGCTTTAGCCGTCCCGAATCTTTTATTGGCGACGGCTATATAAAAACGTCGCCAATAATAAATTTTTGAAAAAAAAAATAATTTGATTGGCCGGATTGGATCAATTATACGATCAATCCGGAAAATCAATCATTCTTGAAACTTTCATAAAGATCTAAAATCGGATCTACCAATCCAAAAATTGATTTATATTAATAATTTCGGTGCCGGATTGCTCGTTTCAAATTCGGAACGGACACCGAATTAGGATGAAACAACACACATTAACATACCAAAATTGAAATTCACCAAATTTAAATTCATATTCACATACCATATTCAAAATCACATTCATACACAAAATGTTTTGATACGTATGAATAACATTGATAGAGAGTAAAAAATACATCATAATCTATTCATCTTCTTCATCTTCATTTTCATCATCATCTTCACTCTCCTCGGCATCCTCGTAGTCCTCGTCGTCATCGCCATTGTCCTCTCCGTTTGTTGAGGCGGAGGATGCCCGATGTGGATGGCACGTCGGGAGTCGGGAACCTTGACTCAAGCCTTCAATGATCGATTGAGGCGATCGAAATTATCTTGGAATGATTTTGTTGGTTGTCCAATTGTTGTTTCAATGAAGTTATTTGTTCTTCATAACGTTCATTGATTTCTCCTTGCCTCGCCACCTGATCTCTAAGCTCTCGAACTTCGAGTCGAGCTAGAAGCACCTCCGCTTGACTCACCATACCAAGTGTGGCGAGTTTCACCCTCGCCCTCACATCGGATCCGTCACGAGTCGATCTCTACCAAACACGGATACGAAAGCTTCCTCCGCGGTGAGTGGAGGTGCGATACCAAGATCCGAGGATTCGGATCTTTGGGGGATTCATCAATCCTTGCATATTTTCCTATAAATAATATGAATAAAAATTAAAATCCTACCGTGATGAATTGTGGATTATAAAGAAAAATAGGTTATGATAATCAATAATTATCATCATAAGACAACTTTGGTCATTATCCCAAATCACTGCTCCATCGAGTTCTTCATGCGTTTGACTAATACGGAATACCTCAGGACGAGTTGGAGGTCGACCTTCTTTTCGTACCTTACCAAAAAAATTTAAAAAAAAAAGATAAAGGTTATTACGAGAATAAGAATCAACTAATATGAAATTTTAAGTTTTGACTACTTACAAAGTCTCTTTCTAAGCTAGGTCTATATTTGTTCTTCCTCTTCAGACGGCATTGTTAATTGCCGCCTATTACCGGCATTCTTTTCACTCAATGCCTACATATATATATACAAATGAAACAACATTAAAAAAATGCAAAATGAAAAGAATAGGATCTAATTATAAGAGGAAATAAAATTTTGAGTTACTCTAGCATCATCTTGACTCCATAAATGGCACATATGATGCCATTGTTCCTCGTTGCACTTGTGGAGGAATGTTGGCACGAGCTTCCTCGTTTGATCGTCTGTAAAATACGTACACAAATATTGTTAACAAAAAATTGGTTATCTCGAATTTACATTCTAAATTATATTTTACCTTTCTTTTCAAATGATTTCTTTGTTTTCTTTGCATATCTCCCATATGCCTTAATATACGTGCATCCAGATTGAGGATTCCGCTCAAAGGTAAAATGTTGCCGCATTAATATAAAAATGATTAAAAAGTTCACCAAAATTTAAATAAGATGAAGCTACTTGAATGTTACCTCTAAATCACGGAATATGGCATCCTTTTTTCTCCCGCGTAGAGCCATGTATAATTATGCTCCCACAAATCGCAATGAACTATGTTCATAACTCCTAAGTAGGAGGTAAACTCCTGTCCATGTGATCCAACGCCGGATCCTCCTACTAGAACGACGTTGTAGGACTCATCAGGGCCAAGTGTTCGCACACTGATGGCCTTTGCTGGACCTCTCCCACGTCTAACTGATGTAGCTAGTTAAGTATAAATTAAAAATTACAATTAGACAACGAAGATTTTTAAAGAAAACTTTTTACTTAGTATTTATTCAAATATTTACCCGAAGCATGGGAAGATGGACTACTACCATACGCCGTAGGAGGCGTCGTCGGAACCCGGTGAGAAGGAGTACGAGATGGACTAGGCTCATGGGGTGCCTCCCTAACGGCAGCGGCTCGGAAGCAACACCCACAGGTGGAAGGTCGATCCCTAGATGCTGAGATTGACCCCGAGGTCCAGCCCTCGGATGGTGTGTAGAAGTCTAAGATGTCCTACGACTTTTGCTGAAAATTCTCTTCATCTGTCACATAAAAATATTAGGCAGCAATCTCGGCTTCTAATTGTGCAATAAAAAAATTTTAGCGAATCCGAGACCGGATTGCCCAATCCGAGGCCGGATTGCCCAATCCGAGGCCCGTTCCGGGTTCCGATCGGGCAATCCAGCTTCGGATTGAGGGACTTAGATTTTTTGGCCAATCCGAGGCCGGATTGCCCAATCCGAGGCCGGATTGCCCAATCCGAGGCCCGTTCCTGGTTCCGATCGGGCAATCCGGCTTCGGATTGAGGGACTTAGATTTTTTGGCCAATCCGAGGCCGGATTGCCCAATCGAGGCCGGTCCGGTTCCGTCGGAGCAATCCGGCTTCGATTGAGGGACTTAGATTTTTTGGCCAATCCGAGGCCGGATTGCTAATCGAGGCCGGTCAGGTTCCGTCAGGGCAATTCGGGCGGATTGAGAAACTTAGATTTTGGCCAATCCGGTGTCGGATTGCCTAATCAGCTCCGGTTAGGGTCGGAGCAAATTCGGTCGGATTGAAAACTTAGATTTTTCGGCCAACTGGGCCGGATTACTTAATCCGAGGCCCGTTCAGATTCCGTCGGGCAATTCGGACAGTTGAGAAACTTAGATTTTTTGTAATCAGGGCAGTTACCAATCAGAGGCCGTCGGGTTCCGTCAGGCAACCGGCTTCGGATTGAGAAACTTAGATTTTTTGGCCACTCCGGGGCCGGATTGCCCAATCCGAGGCCCGTCGGATTCCGTCGTGCAATCGGCAGTTGAAGGGACTTAGATTTTTGGCCAATCCGAGGCGGATTGCCCAATCCGAGGCCCGTCCGGGTTCCGACCGGGCAATTCGGCCGGATTGAGAAACTTAGATTTTTGGCCAATCCGAGGCCCGGATTGCCTTAATCGAACCCGTTCGGGTTCCGTCGGGCAATCCGGCCGGATTGAGGACTTAGATTTTTTGGCCAATCAGGGCGGATTGCCCAATCAGGCCCGGTTCAGGTTCCGGTCGGGCAATTCGGCTTCGGATTGAGAAACTTAGATTTTTATTGTCAATCCGAGGCGGATTGCCCAATCCGAGGCCCGTCAGGATTCCGATCGGGCAATTCGGCTTCGATTGAGAAACTTAGATTTTTTGGCCAATCCGGGAGGCGGATTGCCCAATCCGAGACCCGTTGGGTTCCGATCGGCAATTCGGCCGGATTGAGAAACTTAGATTTTTTGCCAATCGAGGCCGGATTGCCCATTAATCCGAGGCCCGTTCGGGTTCCGACAATCCGGCTTCGGATTGAGGAACTTGGAGCTTTAGATTAACTTTCTATTTGTATAGGCTGAATTTCTTGAAGTTGTACATCTTCGTCGATTACTCCAAATGTTATAGGTACGTTAATAAGTTGTTCTTGATATGGTTCGTTTTCATCTTCACTCTCATTTCCGGAAATGTTGTAATAGTTACGAGGTAGTGATCGTACTGGTAACACCCATCCCTTATTAGAGTTATCATTTACATAAAAAACTTGTTCCACTTTGGCTTGCTAGTGCAAACGGTTCATCCGTTCCTAATCTTCTCTGTGTGTTTAATGTTATAAAACCATATTCATTAACCTTAAAACCTCGATCATTATCATGTGCATCCCACCATTCGCATTAAAGTGTTAAACGGCTATTCTTATCGAACGATATCTCAATTATATCTAATATTCGTCCATAATAACCGTCATAACCAGATTGAAGATGGTCATTTACAATAACACCACTTAGTTGAGTTGATTTGGTTGAATCGGATTCCAATGTTCGAAATCTAAATCCATTACATATATAACCGTTTAATGACGAGGCAAATCTCGACGGACTGAGTGATAAAATCTCCAGCTCCTTGGTATATCTAGAAGAACCTATATTATCGGGAACACATGCCCCATTATGTAAGACTTCCTTAAATAAAGATAATATCATATCCATACATTTTCTAGTGAGACCATTAATGGACTTAAGTTGAATCAACTTTAATATAAATTTTAATTTAGTTACATTTTTAACACCTTCATATAGAGGTATTTCAGAATCTTTTAATAATTTGGAATATTGAAAATTATCTTCATTGTGTTCTTCCTCGTTATGTCGAATAGAAGATTCGTTATTTTGAATATCTTGTAACATTTCCATTACCTCATCATCTACATAATTATCTTGTGGTTCATTTAAAATTGAAATGTCCTCATTTATCATATTGACTTCAATTTCACCGTGGCATATCCATTTTTGATAATTTAACCATATACCATTGCATATTAGGTGTTCTTTGACAACATTTCTTTTAAAAATAAATGTATTACAACATTTTTTACAAGGACAGATTTGTATTAGATCGTTATGTTGTCCATGTCTAAATTGTATTCTAGAATCATGAAAAGAATAGTTTAAAAATTCTTCGATCCCTTCAATATATCTAGAATCTAATCTATTAGGAATATGCATCCATGATTTGTCTAAGTTACTCATCTTAATTTGTTAAAAGATTGAAATACAATGAAGAAATGTTAATTTAATAAATAAATCAATATATAAAGATCCTCCACCGAAAGAAGAAACTCTCAAGTGTATATCTCGATTGAAGTTTCCTGAAAAAGAGATAAAATGATCAAAATTAGACTTGTTGAACAATAAATGTTTATACATACCAATTAAATATTTTTATCACAAACGAAGAGTTAGACATGAAAACTAAGAATTCAGATTTGTTATATTAAGTTAAAACGAAACAAAAAAATTATACAAAAGCGATAGTTAGAAGGGTCTAGCCTTCAAGGCCGCACCTATCTTTGTCCGGCTTCCAAACTCCTATTTATGATGAGTTATCCATGTTCAATCATGCCAATAAATTCAAATAATACATTATAGTCTTCTAATAATATTCTAAACATATTAGTTATGTAAAATAATTATTATTACGAAATTTTATGGGTTAAATATGATTTAATGCTACCAAACTCTAAAAATGTCGGTAAAATTAAAGGGAATTTATATGCGAAAGGGGCATTACCCTTGTGTATTTCTCTCAAATGCATTATGAAATATTATTCTAAGGCTCATTCATGATTAAATAAATTATGCACCTATCTACCTTTGTTCTATCTCCTAAATAATTAAAGTGATCAAGGTGCTACATAATTGGTTTGAGGAGGTCCTAACCTATTAATTTGTTAGGGGCTATTTGGCACATATATGCTTTGTGATGTATATAAAAAAATTAAACAAAAATTCGTTTGTTGAAGATGTATACCTCAAAGGAGGTTCGATTAACCCTAAGTAGGGTTTAAATCTGGCACAAAGGAGGCGGCGGCGGCGGCGGCGGCGGAGCCGGTGACACCCACGGCGGTGACGGAGGTAGCTCTCCCCTCAAGGGTGCCCTACGCGGGGAGGGGGGCAAGCCGGCGGCGGCGGCGGCGACGGCGGCGACGGCCGCCGGCCACGGCGGCGACGACGGCTGAAGCGGCGGCGGCCGGCGGCGGCGAGACCGGACGGTGAGCACGAGAGAGAGAGAGTGCGGCGGGGGAAGAAAGGAAGGTGTCGGGGTTTTAAGCCAAACTTATTGGCGACGGCAGCCGTCGCCAATAACAAGATAAGTTACATTGGCGACGGCTTTCGCCGTCGCCAACAAAAGTCGACCGTTCAACGGTCGACATGGATTAGTGGCGACGGCTTGGGCCGTCGCGTAATATTAGCGACGGCGTGTCGGCCGTCGCCACTTTTCCGAGGAAAAAAACCCGCACGGGCGTTTTCTGGGTATTGCGACGGCTTAAGCCGTCGCCACTAATATTAGTAGCGACGGCGTATCAAGCCGTCGCCAGTTTTCCGAGGGGAAAAACCCGCACGGTCGTTTTCTAGGTATTGCGACGGCTTCAACCGTCGCCAAAAACATTATTTGCGACGGCTATATTTAGCCGTCGCTATTTACCAATTATTAGCGACGGCGTTAGTTTAGCCGTCGCTTTTATCATTATTGGCGACGGCTTAAAAAAGCCGTCGCCAATAACCCGTCGCCAATGACCCAGTTTCCTGTAGTGAATGATTTTCTTCTTATTCGCAACAATTATTAACTGATATCAAATTAGTAGTTAATGCCATGTCTATTTTTAGTAATAAACACATGTATCGATCGATATTAGTTTTAAAATTGATACTAGCTTAGACCAGAGGCGTTTGGATACCAGAATCAATTTCAAAACTTATACTTCAAAAGAATCTTATTTGCAATTACACGTTTGACCCTATATTAAAAGTAAAAAAATAATTAAGCCTTTGGAGTCTCCACGTACACTCTTTTGTTCTTCGACACTGCAATAGAGTATCGATATTGTGTACGACTCATCAAAATAATGATGGGTGATAATACCAAAACATTTAAAGAGATTTAGTACAATCAATTTTGATATTTTTACTCTGTCAACTTAAAATATCAATATCAAAATTGATATAGTCTTAGTTTTTGAAACAATTAAATAAGTTGATTAACCGAATATTTAGCAACTTTCTCAAGAGGTCACATATCCTCTCGTTCTACTCCTAACAAAATATACTTAACTTCGAATTTCTTTCAATTTAATTTCCGAAAAATGATTAACCAAAGCCGTTGGTTGTTCATTGATTTAATATCTTGACATATTCACTAATTAGTGTTTTATAGTTACAATCTAGTGAGTGATGATAGTATCAAAACATCAATTTTGATATTGTTACTCTATCCCCTTGAAATATCAATATCAAAATTGATGTAATGCTAATTTTTGTAATGCTTAAATCAGTTGACCCAATAATTAGTTTCCTTCCTAAGAGGTCACCCATCCTTGAATATTAGTTTTTGTAACAATTAAATTAGCTAACTCAATAATTAGTGGCCTACCTAAGAGGTCATCTATTCTCGAACTACTCCAAAAAAGTAACTCAACATTCTAAAAATAGTTAACCAAAGTTGTTGATTGTTCTTTGATTTAATCTCTTAACATATTCACGAATCGGGATGTTACAATCTAATGAGCGGTTAACGGTACCAAAACATCTAAAGAGATTTAGTGTTGTCAATTTTGATAAAGTTACTCTAACCTAATATCAAAATTAATATAGTATTAGTTTTTGTAATGATTAAATCAGTTGATTGACCTAAAAATTAAGGGCGTCCTAAGAAGTCACTTATCCTCAGACTACTCCCAACAAAGCACTCTTAACGTTGGAATTTTTTCAACTCGACCTCCATAAAATGGTTAACCAAAGTTGCTAGTTGTCCATTGATTTAATCATTTGACATATTCACAAATCAAAGTCTTACAATCTACCGCTTTAAAGACTTAATGTTCTTGTCAAAGTCACACACACATCATACATCACATAACAAAAGTAAGTAGTAGTAAAACATTCGGTCGGGTCATGCTCTGGTAGTTTAAATAATGTTGAAGAGCTTGAGTTTAATGAAAGGGAGTTCGAGAAACCCTTCAAAAAAATTAGTGACAACTTAGTCAATTTTGAACTTGTGAATAAGTCAAAATTTTAATTAATATGAATGACGGTTGCATTTAGCGATATGGACCTATTGGCACAATCATATTCTCAACTATGTTTTTACATTTCATTTCTATTTCTTTAAACTTAGCATGCATCATTTCATGAACTTTCATGCATCATTCCATATGCCTCATCCTTTACTCCTAGCCCATTCCATTATAACTTACCCCACCATGCCATGATTTCTTAACTTGTCCTATCATAACATCTGAATCTTTTTTTACTACCATATGTAGAACTCGGTACTCCTCGAGTTCCTTAGATTATCAATTTTTTGCTTTGAGTTTTGACGATGAATCCATTAAGACGGGAGGTTATTCTATCTATTTCAAATTATAATAGTGCTCCAATGAGAGCTTGATGAACCTGAAAGACCCAACCTTGGTTGATTGGATATTCTACTTAGTTCCGTCTTCTTTATTTTTAGTTTGTAGTTTTGCTCTTCTGGGTACAAACTGATAGAAATGTATGTTCTACAAGTCGATCATATATGACGTAATTCGACATTTCTAGATATATCTCATTCAATTAATTAGATAAATCTTCATTATAAACTCATATTATATGTAAATATCATAATAAAGTTATTGATCAAATACAATAATGATTAAATCATGATGAGATTGATCATCTAGAGATAATTGATCTAAATGTTCCTAGTCATAGGATACTTGAGATGTGACATCCAGATAGACTAGTGTATGTGATATCTTCTCATTTGACGAGGATGACCAATCTCATTGGTATTAGTGTGGAGACACTGAGATACACATACAAGTGCTCATTAGTTGAATGAGTTCACTGAACTGACCGAATTAGAAACCCGGAATGGTATCTTACCAAACTGCCAATCAGAGTTTTCTATCATCACAGTTGCATGGTTAGACCTTTGACCTGAGTTGCCAAAGATACCTTGTTTGGGTGGAACTTGTGCTTTGACTATTGACTTATGGATCACTGTTTAGATGGTCCAGTATAGCGATGGATCGGGTACAAGGAAAACTCGATTGAGGCAATTGAGAGGACAATAAGAGATCGTCCGCTTTCGGTAAGTAAGAGTGGATGTCCTATGAGATAGTACTCTAAATCCCTAGCCAGGGTAGATAGGATAATTAGAAAAGGAGTTTTTCAATTGATCAAATTCTGAGTACATGATCATATAGAGTCGATATACTAAGGAGTTGACAGTTGATGTTATACTCTTTTTCGACCGAGACTTTAGATGGATGAGGGTTTATATCCATGAGGTAACCGATGATAGAAATGCTCAATGGAGATAATAGTCATTTGGGATCATGGGATGTGACTTGTACCCTTTATGATCGGTAAGCTGATTAATCTGTTATAAGATAACATATTTAATTAAATTAAATAAAATTATTCTATTTTATTTAGGCCTCAACCAAATATGCTATTGGGCTTAGTGGGTCACACATAAAAGGACTTATCCACAAGTACAAGGGCAAGGAGGAAATTTATAGAGATTTTGGATTTTTATGAAAAATGTCAAAATTCTCTATAAATACTAATGGTTTCAACCAAACTCTATCAAGCCAAGGGTGAAAACCACATCCCTAGCCTCCTTCCTACCTCCTCCTCTCTCTAGAAGGTGTCCATGGTCGATGAAGTTCCGTTCGGGAAGAGTTCTCGAGGCCGGCGCGAAGGGAGAACCTGTTGTGGATGAAGTTCGTGTGGATACTGCTGGAGACTGGACATTTGAACAGTTTGAAGAGCTTGAGAAGCTCATATCCTTCCTCTCCATGGGATTATATGAATCCCTATCAGGTATATTCGAACCCAATTTAATCAAATTTTAGTTTTTGTCGTTCGATTTCGATTGAGATAGATTCTAAAAGAACCCATAGGAATCATCGTCACTTCCGTTGCATCGAATTTTTATGGAAGATTTCTTACACAAACACACCACAAAACTGGGATGCAAACCAAGACGAACTCATGAGTCTATGATTTGGAGATACCATCACAGGGGATAGGCTTTTTTCTTACCCTTCTTTCATGCTTGCAATACATCATTTATCCAATTAACCACAAGATGGATTAAACAAAACAAACAATAATCCCTAGACTTGGCTACATTCAGCTTGTCCAATTTGGCTATGATGAGCATGTCTAAATCTACTCCTTGACGTCACCTTGTCAGTTCACTACTATTAAGCTCCACTATAGCTCCCTACACTTTGCTACACTCATCTCCGCTCTACTCCATGTTGTCCCCTTGCAAACTCGATGTCAACATAAGGAAAACTAAAGACACGCAATTTTGGCAAAATTCTGGAGCCCAAAACTCCTATTTTTATAAATAATACTTGATTTTTTTAATCAAACAAATCGAATTTTCTAGGAAAAGGGAACTAAAATTGGTCTTTAGTGCATAGCGTCCTGATATTGGAGAACCAAATGTCTCAGAAAAGGTAGCACCAAATGCTCCTAGAATGAACCATTATGTTTTCCCACCCAAAACTGTTGAACCTCTCAGTTGATGGCCATTTGACCGTAGTCATAAATGCAATCAAAAATGGTGGATGCCCCAACATGAGGTTGTACGTGGGTCAGTTGTGTGCATAGCACAATGAATGCTCGAAGGTCAAAATGTCTCGATATCGGGACATTATGTAAGAAAACTAACTTTTCATTGTCGACACATATATTCACATGAATTGTGCACATGTTGCACTAAATAGGTCATAGGCATAAAGGAGATGTCTGGCTCCCCCCTTATTGGGGCATCTTATGTCAGAAAGTAGTTTTCTTAATTTCAAGAGTGCCCATCGTATTACTTATAAAAGGAAGCCATCTTCCAACATTTTGATAATTGTGTCCAACATGTCCCTCACACCCTCCAGAGATTTCCAAGCTTCCAAAGACCATCAACTCCCCCATGGAACTATCCCCAAAAATTTTAATAGAATCCCTCTCCATTCCCACCTCTTACTTCCCTAACTATCTACTTCTACTCTATCTTCTATAGTAACCTCCACCATCCAAGTGCAATAGGAAGAGTGTCAAAAAATCTTCTTGATGCCCCAAGGATCATGGAGAAGTTCGGAGCCAAGCAAGGAGCTGATTAGGAGCATCTTCAGCTATTAGTCACGTAGTGCCCTGATCATTGGAGTGCTAGATGACCCACCATTGGAGCGCCAAATATCGCCAGAGGGATTCCTTCATATTCTTTGCACTACAAATATGTTCCTTCATCATTTTTTTTTTGCATATTAGCATCTTGTGTTGTTAATTAAGCACCTAGTTAGCATCTTCCATACCTAAAAAATACTAATAAATAAGGGGTTGAGAGTTAATTCCCAACCCGATCAGTTCTTATCTTTTTTATTTCATGTTTGTATTTTCTTCGGGTATTTCCCCTGCTTTTAGTTCTAATCATTCTCTTTATTTCATTTCATGTTTCAATCCAAACACTGTAGGAAGGATAGATTGGAGTGGGCTATGCTTGCACTGGTTAGTTTAAACAAAAGAACATCTTGAGCTCTTCCTTTAGGTTGATCGAGGAGGGGAAAGTTAGAACCCACATCACAATCTCCATAATGTACGTAGGTCCAAGGAGGGTGTGGACGCCGGGAAAGAGAGGGGGAGCCCGCGGAGGAGGCGAGAGATATGTCCTCGCGCGTGTGGCGTGTGTGCTCCTTTCTTACGGTCTTGATAGGGTGGGTTCGTGTTGATCACGCCATAGACACGGTCGTGGATGATTCCGACGGACCGATCTATTGCCTGCTTTTCTTCCTTCTTTCCTTCTCCGCACTCACCTTGATCCCCGGACTACTCAACCCTTGATGTCACTTGGGCATCGAAGGACCGGTCCGGGTCGTGAGGAGAATCGAAGGGAAGAAGATCGTATAGCTGGCATTTTCAACACTAACTTAACCTATAGACCGAAAGAGGAAGGGATGGTGTGGTCGCCAGAGCCAAAGAGGCTCGATGATAGAAAGTAAAAGAAATGAACTAGTAAAGGAAGTGAGAGTGACCGGTTACCTCGATAAGCTGGGAGATTGCGGGGGTTCTATCTTCTCCTTCCTCGGCCGGCCGGGGAAGAAGAGCCTTGGAGAAACTCGCTTGCCTGAAAAGAAAGTATGGATGAAAGCACGACGATTAGAACTAAAGATAGAGCAGTAACTACTCGTAAGAAAGAAGAGCAATGACAAAAAGGGGTTGAACGAACCAGGATTAGGACTAACTCCTAACCCCTTCTCAAGGGAAGATCTAAATGACCAAAAAATAAGATGCGCTAAGTTATGCTAGTGCAATATGCATGATGAAACCCAAACGGAAAATGAAAGGAGGAGAGTAAAGTAAGGAACAAGATCGCAGAAGCCCGGTGTTTCGCTCACGGGAATTGCGGCGCTCCGACGACGGTCGCCCGGCGTCGCGTCGGGGGAGCGCTCCAGTCCAACTGGGGCAGCCTTCAATGCAATCTTCTCCCGGTTCCAATGACGAGAGATCGGATTCCTGGCCTATTTTGGAGACTTCTTGAGGCTCTTTGGAATGGCTTTCAATGGCTTTTAATGGTATGAGGGGGTTTGGGATGGTCTTTTGGTTATGTGGAATGGACGGAGTGGAAGAGATGTAATGAGAGGTTGAATAACTTGGAGATGTGATTGTGGGCTCTAGTGTGGCTTGGAAGATGATAGGAGGGTGTTGGGATGCTCAAGAAGACTCTCTCGTGGAGCTATGGCTGCAGGAATCTTTTTGGAACCTTGGAATCTCTCTCTGGAACCTCTTAAATGTGGGAGAGAAGGGTCTCCTTTTATAGATGCGCAAAGTGACCCTAGCGCTCCGCCCGAGGACGCCCGGCGTCGCGGCATGGGAGCGCGAAAATCCGCCGACAAGTCGGCGGGTCAGCACGTCCGACCATGCACGCGCCTACCACCTGCGTGTCGGGCGGCGGTTGTCGGCGGAAATCCTGGCGCTCGACGAGGGAGCACCTACGACCTACGGGCGTCGGGCTGCCCGGCCAAGTTCGGCGGCGCATGCGGAGCACAACGGTGACCGGTTGTCGGGCGGGAATCCGAGTGCTCCGACGGCGGAGCGCACGGACCCTTGGTGCGATTTCGACAACGCATCGCCGACCGTCCGAAAAGCCGGCTGTCACGGGGCGGAATTGCGGGCGCTCGGCAGAGGAGCGCTTGTACTTTTGTACGCCTCTGGGTACGGTGGTCGTCCGGCCGGTCAAAAAGGTGAAAAGGCGGGAGATGCCAGGCGCTCTGACGTTGCGACGCCAGGCGTCGCGGCGTCGGGACGCCTCAAGATTTCCTGAAATTTGATCGTCTTTATGTTAAACCGACCTCTCTGATCGGGAGAAAACAAGTGTTAACTATAGAAACGAGATTGCTCTTCCTGCAATCGGGCCGAATTCGCGTATCTACAGAGGGATGGGTCGCGGGTCGTGACCGGGTCGCGGGACCCCCAGGCCGACCCGGTCGCGACCCCTTTTTTTAATTTTTTTTTTGAAAAATTCAAAAAAATAAGAAAAATGGGAAAAAAATCTGGAAAAATACAGAAAAATTGGATAAATTAAATGACATGATTTAAATAAATAATGCATCAATTTTATTCCAACGTGATGTGTTCTACACTTTGTAGGTAGTTGATGTACTCTCCCCATGTCATTTGGGTTGAGTACAAAGCTTGATACATGTACACATGACGATCATCTTCGTCTGTCCCTCGGGAAACTATCCTAAGACTTGATCAAACCGAGTCACCATAACTATAGGTTGATTGGATCGAAGTATCCAATGACTCCACATAATTCATTCCACAATACTCTTGATCGTATGTAGGGAACCAAGAGCCTTGGGATGAATCATACACATAGTCGGAGGCATCGTGGTATTCTGCTCCAACTCCATGGCTACGATGACCTCCTCTACCTTGTGGTCTTCCACTATGATCGGTATCTTGGGTCGCATGAGTATATTGCTCCTCGCCGGTAAAACGTAACGACGTTGTAGGAGATATGGGAGGATCTGAGGTCCCTTGTACTTGTAAAGTGTTCGCGCCCCCGTATCCAGCACCATCATCGTTGCTACTCTTTGATGACGAATCCTCGGACGTCTGGTACTGCACTCGGATGTTCGGCTCCGGCGTATCTTCTCGATCGTCTTCGACCGTATCAGCATCTGCAATATCAAAAGGATCAGTCATAACTTGTTTACCTTTTCGCCTACTTTGCGTACCTTGACTAGTTCCTTCTCCGGTCCTCTGGTGCTTTGCTAGTGAGGGAGGGATCTGGAATTCTTCGGCTAAAGGGACATCGTCGAGCACTCCTTCGGCCCATTGTCGGTCTTGGGGGTTGAACTCCGGTTCTCCCAACCCTTCTCGGTCGTTGACCCAAGCTTCTAAGGAGTTCTTCTCGTAGAATATTTGATCCAAATCGATATCCTCCTCTTCAATTGGCGGCTCGTCGGCCGAACATCCCGACGCTGTGCTATCCAACTCTTTTGTTCCAAATACGGTTCGCTTCATTCTCTCCAAATTCCTCAACTTTAACCTCATGTTGTAGTGACAATACACGAGGTCTTCAAGCCTCCTTGATGTCAACCTATTTCTCTGCTTTGTGTGAATCAAGCTAAATGTAGACGGAGGTCCCTTTTAGATCTGAGGATCTGAGGTCCCTTGTACTTGTAATGTGTACGGAACGTCTCCCCGGTTGTTGCAATTCTTCTCGGACGGTCTCTTTATGCCGTTTGCTAGTTCCCTTCGTTTGCTCCATCGCTTGTAGGTGCCTACGAAATTGAGCTCTGACCTCCGGCGGAGTCCGTGTGCAAGGAAGAACGTTTCCCTTCATGCCTGCAAGATGAAATTTTAAACGATAAATACCACCGAATATTACTTTGTCGCAATATTTACATTGCACTTTTCTCTCCGCCATGGGAGATCAAATTGCAATGCAACCAACCGGATCACTCAGGTCGCGCTAGCGATTTGGGTTGTTTGGCTTGGAGAAGACATTTTTTTAAGTAAATAATTACTTAAGTAAGTAATTAATTATTTAACTAACTAATGACGTTAATTAGTGACTACTAATGTAAGTATACTTTTATTTATATAAAATGAATGATTAACTAAATATATGATTAAGTAAGTAATTAACTATACCTTCAAACTAATTATGTGTTAAGTAACTACTAAACTAATTATCTAACTAATCTTCTAGCTAACTAACTTTGCAAGTAAGCAAATAAGTATTAAAAAGAATAAACTACTTAACCTACTAATCAATGGAACTAATATTAAATAAATATACTAAATGAACTAATGAAATGCTTGATGAAATAATTAAGTAAATGAGGAACAAAATGAGAGCAATGAGAGCACAAATGAGAGGTTGAGAGTGAGAGTGGGGGGTGGGAGTAGGGGCCCCTTGGGGGCTTTAAATAGCCCCCGAGGGCTGAATGGGGGGCTGCGCCCCCACGGCGGGGCCGTTGCCAACGGTCCGGCAACGGTCGAGGTGAGGTTGCCGGAGGGCCGGGTCGCGCGACCCGCGCGACCCGGCCACGACTCCGCGACCCGGCCGGGGGAGTCGCCCCGACCGGGTCGCGACCGGGCCGGTCGGGCCTAAACCCGACCGGGTCGCGACCCGGCATTCCATGCGTAGGTCAATCTCATTTCATTAAGTTTTAGTTGGAAATCACCATTCATAACGACCACAAACATCACACACTTCACAGTTCTTACACTGCCTTCCTTTTTCTTCTTTTTTCCTCTCCCTCCTTCCACACGAGCTAAACCAACCCTATGACGTTCGAGTGATGCCAAGAGTTGAAAATCCAGGGATCAAGGTGTATGTAGAATGGAGCAAAAAAGGGGATAGACCCGAGCCGAGTCTACAATTATCATGATCTCATCACAATTCCAATCATCACTTGATGTGATCAAAGATTTCATTACGATATTCACATCTAAGTAAAGCAAGTAATGAAGATATGTCATTAATATTGAATAAGATATTATGATAAATATTTGATCATTCAACATGTGATTGGCTTGTAGTGTATATATTTTTATTATATAAGAGTAAGTAAAACAAACTTTTTTATTTAAATTCTTTCTCATTTAAGCATTTGGTTTTATAAATTATTAAACTCTTATAAATATTTTTGTAGGAAACTAGTCATAGAAATAAAAGTAATAGAACTAACATATCAATGCCTAGTAGAAGAGATATTTTGTAAGTATTTAATTAAATTGTAATTTTTTTGTTGGGTAGAGTTTCAATGTACTCCAATGATCTTAATTATTTCGAACAGGTACAAAAATGAAAGATGCCACCCTATACATCCAAAGGTATTCCAGATGATGCAAAAGTATAAACAGGCAGATGGATCACTTGACTAGAGTAATGATGAAAGTTGTTTTTATTTATTTATCTAAATATGATTTTTCATTACAATTAAATTTTGATACCAATTTTATTTTAGGATAATATGAAGAAATTGATGAATGTCCAACCATCAAAGGAATCGGATGTTAGGATTTTTGACCATTTATTCACTCATGAAGAGGTATTCATTACCATCTTCTGCTAAGATAGGTTAGGATAGATTTGATGTGGGGGTGAGAACATACTTGCAACACTTGATATGGTGTAAGTAGTAGAGGTATCAGTACCTCTACAAATCTAATAGTACAGGAGTTGATCGACAAAATGCAGAAGCAAGCAATCGAGATAGAGAAGCAAAATAGTCAAATTGAGAAGCAAAATATGATGATTGGTTCTCTCAAGTAACAAAAGTCCAACCAACAAAATCGCTTTACAGAAACAATAAAACTACTAGATTGATCAAAGGCTCCCCCTGTTGGTCAATCCATCAAGCTCGATGAGGATGACAATGAGGATGAAGTCGATGAGGACGAGAAAGATGAGACATCCTTTGGAGAGGATGATTAATAAACACTATTGTATCTTTTCTTTTAGACATGATTCTTATCTTCTATGTACATGCAATATGGTTTGTCCACAATGTGCCTATACTTTGTGATTTTTGAATATTTGATATAGTTTGTTCTAGTTTTTTTATTGTATATTTGATATGATTTATGATTTGTGTATTTTATGAATGAAAGTGCAGATGAAATTGTACAACTTATGGTTTGTTGATTGTGTGTGAAAGAAATTATATAGTTTGTGATGTGTATGAAAATATATTTTGGTTTGTGATTTGTGTACATTGTTTAAGAGAATATGCATGAAATTGAATAGTTTTGTGCTTTGTAGGACACAAGTGAAAATAAATCCTACCTCATTGTAATCCTACATGGATTTTTATTTTACAAATTGGCAAGCTGAAGTCATTGCTTTGGCGAAAGTAATACTAGAGACGGTTTAAAGTTGTCGTCAATGCATTTACATTAAGTTAAGAGATGTTGAGGACGATTCAATATAGTTCTTGTGGCAGTTTTTAAGCTGTCGCCAGTAGCGAGGACAACTGTGAAGCCGTTGGTCATATTTTTTTTAGCGATGGCGGTTATAAAACCGTCACCAATATCATTGGTGACAAACTTATTTGTGATGACCCAACGACAATGTTTTCAAGCTATTTTTTCTTCAAAATTGAAATGGATCAAAAATTAAATCAAGTTAAATCGAACGGAACAATTCGGTTGAATCCCAAACTAATAGTGAACAATTCAGTTCGATTAATCAATTTAACATATATTATTTATTAATTAAAATTTTTTTTTTTGACTTAAATTAAGTTAAATAATCAAAATTAATATTTTATTTGTAAAAGAAAAATATATTTATATTATTGCTTTTAGATTTATAATATCATATATTCAAAATTAATATAATATATAAATAAATTTGGTCAAACTGAGCCAGCTAGTCTTTCGGTCCGATTCAACTTAAATGGGGTGGTTGAACCGAGCCAAATCAATAAAAATATATTAGCTTGTTTCGGCTCAAACGTCTACTAACTATTTACTTCCAACAATATCGGTGTAAAATAACATCTTACCGATTAGAGACATTATGAAGTGTTTTGGTTACATAACAAATTGAGTTTTGGTTATAATTTTATGTTTCGTAAGAAAACTCGACAAAAGATATGTTTAACAATTATCATAAATTTATGTTTTAAAAAGATTTTCTTGAGGTTTTTTTTGTCTACTGGCCCCCCCACCTCTCGCTGACGAAACTCGCACCACAGAGATAGGCCGGGATCCCCATTCCGGGCGGCAAGTCGATGCGGAAGATTATTGTTGCCACGAGGAGCGAAGAGTCTTGGGATAGAATGGGGGCGTACCACCGAATCGACATGCCGGCGTTGACCGAGCTCGACGACCTTGGCCAATCTTGTGAAGCCTACTCTAACAACTTCGTCTGGGGTACAATATTTCAACCCAAATTTAGGTATGTGCTACCGACGACTAGCTAGGACGGCGCGCAATTACATATTTTCCTTCCTGAAACTAATTAAATTTACAAGCACTCGAGTAATTTCATCTGCGATTTCATTCAAGAGTACTCTTGGCGGTTGCACAAGCTAGATATATGTGTAGATTAATTGTTAGAATGGTGCGAGTAATTAGTCCCATGTCGGAAATTTCAGATACGAGATTGTGCTTGAATGTCTGTAGTCCTTCAATCCCTACAAAATGATTTTGGGGTTTAATTTGTAAGATATATCAGGTAAAGAAAAGACGGCCCATCTGCTTCCGCATGAATTATTCAGATAGCTGGGTTATTCTTGGTACTCGAATATAGTAGAAATGATACAGGCACTGACTTTTGGGTCTATCTGTCCACAGCTTCTACCTCCGCAGCAGCTTCAACTGTCCAAGTTTTCCAAGACCGACTTCAAGGTTCATCAATCATTTCACTTCGATCGAGCATGCAGTCGCATGCCATATCCTATTTTTCAGCTCCGAATCCAAGCATTGGTTGTCTAAAAGACCATGAATCTTGAAGCTATATATAATTATCGAAGATGTAGAAGTACCCAATAAGAACAACGCCTGATTGTGTGTACACATCTATCTAAGTCGATTTTTCTTCATTTCCCACTTACATATCTTGTACCTCTATATTACAGAGACACCACCAACCTTAAGGATCAGGGCTGTGAACCTTGGAGGGTGGCTCGTCGCTGATGGGTACATAAAACCATCGTTGTTCGACGATATCCGTAATGGAGACCTACTGGTAAACCAGTGTTGGCATCAAAATTTTCAAAAAAAAAAAAAAAAAAACGCTAGCGAATTCGAACATCCAAAGGTAGGATGGGAGAGAAAATGGTGGTGAGGCCCACTTTAGTGGCCTGATGGGCTAGCTGGTCCCAATAAACCTTGATAAGTCCGATATGTCCAGTGATGGCCCAAAAGGAAACAAACAACATCCATCAGCCCACTCCACTCAAATTCGAGCAAAAATCGAAGTTGGTTTGGAAATCCGACTCGAATTTAGTAAAATAAAGACAAATCAGTGTAAATGGGCTTTAGGAAGGATTTTGGAATAGTTAATGGGGCCAAATGGTCAGGGAATGGGTTCACTAGAAAGCGCTAGTCATGCTCTTCGCAACGATGCCCAAAACGTGAAATTCGGACATCAGAGTAAGAAATGACCGTTTTGCCCCCATCACGTCAGAACAAATCAGGGCAGGATCGGGAAAATCCGATTTCATCACAATGTCCATCTAAGGTCGAGCCAAACAATGCTCGAGATGGATTAGGAATCCGATCAAAGGTCGGACGGTTATTCAAGAAAATTTGAATTTGGACGGGAGTCCATGCCCAACCACCTCAGGGGTAAAATAGTCCAATCAACTTTCAAGCTGGTCCACGGGTTGAATATTTCAATTTCTCAACCGAAGACTTTGGTCTCGAGGGTATTGATGTGATAAAATTAAAATTCGGCCAAGAGGAGAGTTAATTGCATTCTATTTGCGATTTTTGGAATTTTTGACTGCCGGAATCACATCGATCGAGAAGATTAGTAAAATCAGAAGTTTGATGCAATTTGGAGCATCCCGGCATCGCGTATTGATAGAACACGGGATCAACGGCCATCCGGATAGTTTCTAGATTTTTCCAAGCAAATTCGAAGGTTATTTAAATAATTCCGGTCAGAATGAATGTAAACCGTCAGATCAAGAGCATCTTGACGAAGATTAGGTCGGATCAGATTTAAAAATCCCAGCCGCCACCATCCTTCTCCTGGTTGGTGCGCCAACTCTCCCTTCCTGATGCATGCCTACATTTTAGGAGAAAATATTGCAGATATTAAAGAGAAATATCATGTCATTGATTAAGATATTGGAGAAAATAAGAAAAGAGGGAGAAAAGGTAGGTCGCGGCCAACATCCACGCGCACAGGATATCCCTTACCGTTTCTCATTTTTACCTCCTACGATCAATGACATTAAGAGGAGATAATGCATTTCTTTGTCTTGGTCTTCAAGGTAATTAAAAAAAAAAGAGAAAGCAGAGAGATTTGCGGTCAGCAAAACCTGCCAAAAGCAGGTCGCATGGAACCTTCCCCCGGATAATCTCCCCTCTCACGATCCCTCTCCTCTGGATTTCCCTCCCTCGGCAGAAAATCAGGCCTGATTCGTCCTGGTGCTACTTGCCTCATTGGAGCTCCTAAAGAGGGAGGAAGGGAATAACGGAAGGGGATCCGGTGGAAAGCCAGCGGCCGCGGCCCGTTTTGAAAGAGGAGTAGTCCGCCCTCTAAAAGGAGGAGAGGAGGGTGTCGCGCGAGAGGGATCGCATCCGAGGAGAGAGGGGAACGGCGACCCGAGCAGAAGAAAAGGAGGGTGAAGAAGGATTTCTCTTGACGGTGCGGAGACGGCGATCGCGGCAGCACGGTGAAGGAGGAGAAGACAGCAATAAGGTAAAAGGATGATGGCGGCTTAACCCCTAGCGTGAACGTGCCTCCTCCCCTCTCTTCGGTTCTTCGACTATAGCGGCCGCAGCGATGGCCTCGCTGCCGGTCCGCATCCTCCTCAGCCACAACCAACAACCTTCGAGTCACCGACGGCGTACAGCGGCAACCCCTCCAGCGGCCCTTCGCGACGTCGACCACGACAGTAACCGCAACAGCCGCTGGCCTAGGTGAAAGGCAACCCCTCCCGACGGCCCTTCGCGACGTCGACCACGACGAGGGCCACCGCAACAACTGCTGGCCTAACAGGAGGGTTTTTGTGGTGGCCTTAGTCGACCCCTACGGCGGCCACGACGGGTTCGAATGAAGACGACGACGACGATTGCTGCGACAACCACCGGCAGCTCTGGGGGACTTCGATGGTTGTCCCTATCGACCCTCACGGCAGCCTCGGCAGATTTGAAGAAGCCGACGATGGCATATCCCCTGCGCCGTGCCTTCCCCGTCCCCGACGGCGTCGTCGGCCTCTGCCGTCCGCGAGAAGTCCCGCCAAGGGACGCTCCCTGCTACGATAGCTGCTGACCCTTTTGGAGCTCCAACAGCACCTCCGTTGCGACAGGAGAGCCCACGAGGGGCTCTGGCTCCAGCATCTCCCTCCGCGGCGACAGGAGGTTCTGTGCAAGGAGGTTGGCATTGGCAACTACCTCCCGTGGCAGAAAATCCCGCGACGGGGGCATGGCCATTCTGCCTACGCCAACGGGAGTCCTCGCGACGATGCTTCCAAGTCTTCGGTGATGGGAGGCTCCGCGAAGAAGCTTGGCCCCGCAATCCTTCTTGACGGTGCCTGGGGAGGAGGCTCCCCATCTTCCGGCGTCCGCGGCCGTGGCTAGGCCCGGCTGACCGCGAGCAGGGGAAGCGTCAATGCTGGCCTGCAACTCAACCAGCTCCCGAGCACGCACCGGCGCGGGCGGTCCAGCCGCAAGCGTCAGCTCAACCAGAACTAGAAGGCGTTCTCCCGTGCTGGGCGCCATGAAAGGGTGGTCCGAGACCACTACGTCTATCTGGAGGAACGCACGCGCGCGGTAGCTGCAATCGAGAGCTACCCATTGAGCTTGATCTTCGTTTGCCGCAAGGGGATTCACCGGGCCAATGGGGGCTGCCAGACCACCAGAGGCCGTCTCAACTGGGCCATCTCGACTCGGTCGAGTCGACTCGCATCAAACTTAGAAGACTTTGACAAATAAAAAAAACTAAATAAAAATTGAAAATGCGAAATGCCATATTAAATAAAGGGTGAGCTCAAAATTTGAGCGCCCTAGGACGGCTATTCCGACTACGTCTCGGGTAGGCGCTCCTGGACGTGGGCGCGGGCATGTTCCCGTTGCAAACGGTTCCATTCTCCCGCTGCGACAGTCAAAAGCACTTCGTCGTATTGGAGTGAGCCCACTCGATCGAGGATCGGCCGGCATACTGCCGAAATGCCGATTTTTCCTCCGATCTTGTGAGAAGCGCACCCGGGGAAAAGAAATCTCAAACCTTGGACTTCGGCACCGACTCGATGTAACCCGGCATGCAATGAAATTCAATTACATTCTAAGTGTCGACGTGGATGTTCGAATTGGGCACCGAACGTTAGCCCGACGGGCCGGATGGGATGCGAACTCAAATTAAATAAATAAGATAAAAATAATAAAAACACATTAAATATGAAGGTGTAAAAAAAATTCAGACTTTTAAACAACTCAAAATCAAATTAACAAATGCGTAACGCATGGGACTAAATTCCTTAATTAAGTGGTAATTAAATAACATTAAATAAAACTAAATAAACAAACTCCAATACATTAAAAATCCATCAAAACAGTACGTAAACACCAAAAGTCAGTTCTTAAGATAAATTTCAAGTAACACAAAACACTCTTAAACAACTTAATCAAAGTCTCAAAATACATTGAACATACTTAAATCAACGTCACAACAACAAAAAAACAACGTATACAATTAAATAATCTTAATCAATCCGTTAACCACTGAATCTCAAATCATAGCACACCTAATTCATTTAATCAAACTTTAAACTCAAAACAAAATCTTAATCAAATGGAAATTCAACAAATCAAAATAAATCAAACTCAACCCATTAAACCAAAACATTAATGGAAGAATCAAATTAAAAATAAACAACTTAAAAAAAATCAAATCTAAATCAATTGGAAAAATCACATCTTAATCAAATAAAATCAACGTCAACCAAACGTAACGCAACTTGTTCGCATCTCATCGGGCCCGCAAGGCTTACGGCCCTCTAGTTTATTGTTTTGTATGAATGTGCACTCTCTACCAAACGGATTGCTATGGCGGTTAATCAAGGGCGTTCGAGTACTTGCTCGATGTAAGTTAACGCTGGGTATTCGCACCATCCGGCGGAGAGGGGTCAAAAATCAAATTTTTCAAAGAACCCAAACCTCGGTTCTAGTATTTTAAATGTATCGTCGGACTATTTAATAAATTTATAGATTATCATCTATTTTCCTAAGTAGTCCAAAGGAGATACGAAAATCATTTTTTTGAAAATATAAAACGTAAAAACGAGGTTCTCACAACCAGCTTCTCCATATCCGACACCCCCATTTAGTTTGTGCACTCTGATCCACGTTATCCTCCCCCAAGATGGAACACGAATCCATCTGAAGTTCATGAAGTTTGGGAAATACCTTTGCACACACAACGGGGTGGTGCTCTCGTTTTTGCCGACAAAGAGAGCCCTGGATTGGGAGACATTTAGAGTGATTCCTTCCGCTGCATTTCTTGTGGATTACTATCAACTCTTCGACTAGCTATTTCACTACCAGTTTCATTATAAGTTTGCTGCTTTATAGTTATGGAGATTCAGTGACAACCTTCCAGCTCTGTGTGCGTTATAGGCAGTTCCTTGGAGTGGAAAAGAGAGAAGGCATGGATGTTGTCGTTGTTGTAAAATGCGATCCAAGAGAAGAAGCAATCTTCGATATTGTCAGAAACACAGACAACAAGCACCGAGTTCGCATCAGAGCACCAAATGGGTTCTTCTTGCAGGCAAGCGCATAGTTCTCCTCTTTCCCAACTTCCTTAATATATAGAATATTTTGCTTCACTTATCAGGGTGGCCCTCCATGACTGGGTATTAACTAGGTGAGGAATGAAAAGCTGGTGACGGCCGATTACAGTGGCATCTGCGTTTGGGGGAATGATGATCCCTCCATCTTCGAGATGACGAACTTCGTTGACCTGCAAGGGGAGTTCTAGCTTACAAATGGCCATGGACCGGATAAAGCTCCGTTGATTATGAGGGTAAAAAGGCAACCGTGTATAAATGCATATCATGTTTTTAATCATCTACATAGTCGAGAACACATTTCATTAAATTCTCAACATCTCATACACCACATACATGATTCTTGTGTAGCTCTATCCTAGATCAACTTTCATTTCCTAAAAGATGGCGGATCCTCTCCGTCTCTCTCACAAGTGTTTGGGTTTCTTCAAATAGACATATGAGAAAGCTTCTTTCACCGTAAAACAAAAAATCCGTGAGACTCACCTTGTTGTGTGGGTCTCACTATGTGAGTTTTAAGTGTTACATCATGACTAATTATGGACTTCATCAGAATTTTTTGTGTTTAGATAAAGGAGCTTCGCTCAGATATATGTCCGAGGGAAGCCGGACTCCTCTCTCAAAAGTGGTGAGGGCTCACATTAATTGTGTTAGACTATTAGTTATTCTTTAATTATGTGGGTCTCACCGTCTTTATGAATGGGGATCCGCTGTCTTTCTAAATGATTCCACACCGGTATAAATTGAGGATCGAAGCACCTGATTAGGGTGTTGCATGTCAATCTTCTCTTTCTGAGGTATCACTATTTCTCAGAGTCAAATGCCTTGTACAAAGGATAATAGTTCAGTGTTTGGACCTTCTATTTGGACAGGCGCCATTTTAACTTCCTAGAAAAGAATTTTAATTGATCGCAGTGGAGTATTTATAGTCTCCGACAGGAACACTGGGACACGTTCATAGTAGAGGAGGATTTCAAGTTTATATCGGAGAAAGGACTCAACGCCGTGAGGATCCCAGTGGGGTGGTGGATCGCCACCGCCAGTGATAGAACTCCTCCATCACCTTTCGTAGGAGGAGGCTCTTTGCAAGTGTTCGATAAGGCGTTCGCGTGGGCAGAGTAAATACCTTATTTCCCACTGCTTACCGTAGCTTTGATTATATATGCTATTCTCATACATACTTACTCCGTATTTGCTAATAAAAATTTCACGACCATGTTTAAATATACGTGTAGATCATCCTAGTAAACAAATGCAAAGTTCTGCTTTCTCTTTCATATATTGCTGACAGGTAAACGTATTCAGAGGGCATATAGCTAGCACTCATTAATGGATGGAACTATATATAAAACTACCTAATTAACTAGCTAGATCACGCTACTATCCATTGTTTATGAAATTAATTGACTAAGTCTTTTTGTCTCCCGACGATCCAAATATATATATATATATATTTCCGGATCATCGGTCGGGCAGACAAGTTCGCTTTAAAGTTAGCCTACTATATATATATTGCACCTTCTCTGACACCCTATTACATGTCATTGAATGGACATTTTTCAACTGGTTGCACGGGAAATATGGTCTGAAAGTCATCGTCAACCTCCATGCAGCTCAAGTAGGGCTGTTCACTGTTCGGTTCAACCCGAAAAATCAAACCAAATCAGTACTTTGATTCAGTTTGGTTTGGTTTGAACTACCGATCGGTTTGGTTTGATTTCTCTGACCCTTCAAACCAAACCAAACCGGTAAACCAAATAACCCGAATTGGATTAGATATTTTAGTTTAAGTTATATATAAGATAGTATTTATGTATCTTTTCTTGTAAAATTAAATTTGTTTCAAGAGTTTTTAAGGTAAAATTAATGTAATGTATAAACATATACACAAGATTTTAATAGAATATGATTTAAAACAAACAAAATAAAATTATATATTGATATATCTACTACACCTTAGTAAAATATGATTTGAACCGAATCAAATCAAATCAAATCGAACTAATTTGGTTTGGTTTGGTTTGGTTTAGAAGATAATTTGGTTTGGTTTGGTTTGAGAAAAAATACTCAAAAACTAAATCAAACCAAATCATGAACACCCCCTTATAAGCTCAAGAGTCTCAAATTAAACGGCTGTGCCCACAGCAGCGCATCTCGAGACGGCTCGGTGGAGTGGGGCAGCACTGAGGAGTACATTCAGAACACAGTCCGCGTAATAGACTTTCTGACAGCAAGGTTCCGTAAACCTCTCTCTTTGCCGCAAGGTCCACATGGCTTACTTTTAGGGTTGCAAATGGATGGCCTGTTTCCGAATTTAATTCCAATTATATGGGTAAAGTGATTTTAATTCTGATTAAACAAGAATCATGCATGCCATTCCTATTCTAATTTCATTTTCAAATTTTTCTGATATTATTTTTATATAATATATATAAAATTTTATTTTAAAATGCTTAGCATTTATATATCATAATTTTATATATTATATATTTTTTAATTTTTATGATATTAATTTTAAAAATAAATTGATTTTTATCAAAATCAAAGAAATAGATATAGAACTAACTGTCTCCAATTCCCATAAACTATCCAAATATTTGATTCCAATAATTTATATGATATAAAAATATATTTGAAATTAGTTAATTTTTATCGAAATACAATTAGATCATTAAATTTTGTTTGCACCCCACTTGTGACATCCCCCCCCACCCCACCTCAGTCCCGGGGTGGAGGGAGAAGCCTCAGTCCCCAATCAGAGGAGGCCACATACCCCCGTCACTTAAGTGAACCGGTTCGATGAACCGGACCGAACCGGGGTATGAAACTGAACCGGTCCGGTTCACTTAAGTGACGGGGGTATGTGGCCACCTCTGATTGGGGACTGAGACTTCTCCCTCCACCCCGGGACTGAGGTGATCCGCTCTCCGGACCGAACCGGGGTATGAAACTGAACCGGTCCGGTTCACTTAAGTGACGGGGGTATGTGGCCTCCTCTGATTGGGGACTGAGGCTTCTCCCTCCACCCCGGGACTGAGGTGATCCGCTCTCCCTCTCTATGTATCTATATATATATTTCTGCGCAGAAATGCTGGTAGACGAAGTCTGTATGGAGTGCAGCTACTTAGCGGTCCTCGAGCACCCAAAGTCACGGTTAACAAGCTTCGAAATACTACGAGGATGGCTACGATGCCGTCCGCAAGTATACGGCGGAGGCCTACGTGATCGTCTCCTTCATGCTGTCTGGCAGGGAGAAGCATCTCTTCTCCATGGCTCGAGGCCGCTCGCGCGTCGTCCTCGACGACGTCCATTACTCCAACCTCTTCCAAGACAAGTACAAGTACTGGTCTCGGTGCAGCAGCACATCGACTTCGTCAAGATCGACAGGGCTCGGATGCTGGAGGATCTGATATCGCAGGCGACTGGGCTGCTCATCTTTGTCGGTAAAAAAAAAGATATAGAAGCCTGGAGAGGTCGCTAGACTTGTATACATTCGCTAGAGGCCGCTATTTGGCCGTGGTATTACCTATTTTCGATTTTGATTAGATAAGGTTTTCATTTTCATTCCGATTATATATTAGAATGTTGTGATTCCGGTTCTGCTATGGAATCACAACACATTCAAACTCTGTTCTGATTCCCCAATTCTCCTGTGGAATTGGAGGACTGGTCAGATAATTCTTGAAACCTATAATTTTGAATTTTATGATACAATATATTTTTAATTTTATTTTGCCCTGTTAATTAACATGTATATATATCATATTTTTAATTATTAATATATTTTATTTATTAAGATAAAAAATTCATCATATATCTGTTGATTCCTATCAAAATCGGATAAACATATACGGAATTAACTATTTCTAATTCTGATTTTGATAAGTAAAATATCGGAGTCTAATTGCGATAGTTATAAGATATGAAATTATGCTACAAATCTATTAATTTTTATGGGAACTTGATCAGAATATCCAGGTATATATATCGGTTTGCACCCCCCCCGGGGGGCCTGGACATGTGTTCTTACGTGTGTGAGATATTGGTTTGCAGGTGTGTGGGTCGCTGAATGGGACGTGAAGGGGGCAACTAATTAAGGAGGACTACAGAAGATTTGCCGCGGAGCAGATGCAGGTGTTCGGGCGGGCAACGTTTGGATGGGGTTACTGCAACCTCACGGACCGCAAGCGACATTGGAGCCTGCGGTGGATGTTGGAGAACGGATACGTACGTCTCAGTGTGCTCCCAGATGCTCAATTAATTAATTCGTAGTCTGCGCTGTTGTTTGATCAACAGCAACTTTTCACGTAGTTTTAGGTCTCTACATTAATATTTATGTTTTAATTTATTATGTGCAAGAATGTTGATATATATATGTGATCACATTCTCATTAGAAACGTATTATATGTTACATTTTCATTATGCATTGGGATGGGTTTTAATATGTGCTTATGACACATGTTCCTGCTGGTAGGGGTGTAAACGGTTCGGTTCGGTTCGGTTTGGCCCATTTTTTTCCAAACCGAAACCGAACCGATAAGGTAAACCGAACCGAACCGAACCGATTCTGTGAGCCCTGAACCGATTGTGGTTCGGTTCGGTTCGGTTCGGTTCGGTTCATCGGTTTAATGTATATTTAAATAAATAAAAATAGAAATAAAATAAAATATGCATTATAATAATTATTTAAGATTAATATAAAGATTAATACTTTATTTATAATATATAATTTTATCTTTATACTAATTAACTTAAATTTATACTAATATATATTTAAAATTGATATAATATGTATTAAAATGTAATATAATATATAAATAAAGTGGGTCAAACTTTATCAAACCGGGTCAACCGGTTTACCGGTTCGGTTCGGTTTGGGGAGGTGCCGAACCGAACCGAACCGATAAGAAATTATCGGTTCGGTTCGGTTCAAAAAACCGAATGCATAGGCTATCGAACCGAACCGAACCGAACGGTTCGGTTCGGTTCGGTTCGGTTTACCGGTTTACCGGTTTTACATGAACACCCCTACGTGCTGGAGTTACAAACTTAACTAAAAAGAGTTTCGTGTGTTGTTTCTTTGACGTGTAAGTTTCCTTAAAAGAGAGTGAGATCTTCTTTCGCTAGCAAAATTGGTCGACCGATATGTGGACGACGATACATATTGTAGGACTCTCCCTGTTTCATCACAGGAGGAAGTGTTGAGGTTCCCCTCGTCTCCCTCAGCTCTTGCTGGCTCCTGTCTCCCTGCTTCCACTTGCAGTTTTCCACCAACAGTACTTGGCATCTGCCCTGGCTTCCGTTAGACGGGAGCTCTCCCAGGGGAGCTGACTCAGAGGCGGCTGAAGTCTTTCCAGCTCCACATACCAAGGTGTGACAGCTCTCGTCTGGGGCATAGAGGGAACCCACCAGGGTACGGACCGGGGGTGAAGCTATCCAGCATAGAGGTGGTTTCATGCCGGAGCCAGGGGTACCCACTGTGCTGGCCCGTCTGGGGTGTCTTTGAATCACCCATCGAAAACACCAAGTGAGTTATTCCAGTCTCTACTCCACCCCCCTCAACTTTCTCTTAAAACTCCCTTCTTCCCCCCCCCCCCCCCCCCATATGGCGGACAACGTTCAAAACAACTCCTCAGAGGACCTGATTCTTGTCCAGTTCCAATGTCTATTGTCCCCCCTCGTATCTGCGAACCCATTCCCATCTAGAGCCTATCGGTTGGAAATAACAACAGATGGAAGAAGTTCGTAGTGTTGTACGTCCTCACCAGCTCAAATATTAGGCCAGCATGTCTAAATGAGTAGGTTCGTAGAAAGTGGAACACAGGCGGTTTTTTTTAAAAAAAATAACAGATTTATTTATCAATATTATTAAAGTAACACAATTTTTTTTTGCAAATCTAGCACAAGTCGATACAAGATAGTTTGACTTTACATAGAAAAAATAAAGTCGACGTACAGTAACTCGACTTCAGTCTGATATCGGGGATTAACGGCGAAATTAAAAAATCAAACTTTAATACATCGACTTTAAAAAAAGTAACTCAAAGTCAAAATGTGTTTGTTCGACTTTCAAATTTTGTTAATTTTTTTATTTTTACTTCTATCGCATCATTAAATGCCTTATATTACTTTTCTAAATTGAAGATTATCGGATTTGAATTTGAATGATCCGTTCGATTCAATGAGATAAGGACGTTCCAAACTATAGGATTAGACTTCTAACCTTTTCAAAAAGAGTAGATTTTATAAATGGACAGCTGAGGTTGCTCCAAATTAATAATTTTTTGGAGTCTAAATCAGGATATCCAAAAGTGTAATCCTATAATTTGGAATGTTCTGATCTCGTTGAACCGAGCGAATCATTCAAATTCAAATCCGACAGTTCTCAATTTAAAAAATGAATAGAGCATTTAATGCTGCTTAAGAAATAAATTTTTTTTAAAAATAACAAATTAAAAACGTACACAGAGCATTAAATGCTCTATTCATTTTTTAAATTGAGAGTTGTCGGATCTGAATTTAAACGATCCATTCGGTTCAAGGAGATCGGTACGTTCTAAATTATAGGATTACCCTTTTGGATATCTCGATTTAGACTCCAAAAAATTATTAACTCGGAGCAACCTCAGCCGTCCATTTATAAAATTTACTCTTTTTGAAAAGTTTAGAAGTCTAATTCTATAGTTTGGAGCGTCCTAATCTCATTGAATTGAACGGATCATTCAAATTCAAATTCAAATCTGATAGTCTTCAATTTAAAAAAGCAATATAAGGCATTTAATGCTGTGTCAGAAGTAAAAATAAAAAATTTAACAAAATTTGAAAGTCGAACTAACACGGTTCGACTTTCACCGTTAATCCCCAATATCAGTCTGAAGTCAAGTTAACGCACGTCGACTTTATTTTTTTGATGTAAAGTCGAACTATCTTGTGTTGACTTGTGCTAGATTTGCAAAAAAAAAGTTTGTGTGTTACTTTTGTAATATTGATAAACAAGTGTGTTATTTAAAAAAAAACCCCGAACCCAAGCTCTCCATGGTCGATGTTAGACTACCTCGGAAATAGTTTCATTCTGAACCTCTAATCCACACGATGAGTTCGGATCACCACAAAAGGTCTCTTGAGGAAGGCTCCTGAGGTCACTCACATTTGTGTATTAAATGTCCCATCTTGTCATATATTAATTGATCATCGTATCATATATTTAATACACATATGTGAGTGACCTCAAGGGACTTTCTCAAGAAGCCCCACGAGATGATCCGAACTCAAGATGAAGTGGAAAAAAATTTATAGGCGAGCCCCCTGGTTCTAAAACAATAACTTGGTTCTGGTTGAAAGAGGAAAATCCAAGCTCTTGTCTCTACCCGACGATCTTGCCAAGGGCCTCGACGACCGGAGCACGGCAGAGATGTTCTAGGACGCCATCAGTCGTCATCATTGTCTCTAAATGCCATAATACCTTGAAACATAACACAAGAAGTTGAACTCACAATTTTATCCGTTTAATTGTTGTTAGCAGGGTGTTTGACTATGTAATAAATTTTTATTTTTTATTATAAAAATTATTTTAAAATAAAACGTGAGTAAAATTATCATGTTGAAGAAATGTGATAACAAAAAAGAGTGAATATCATATCGAGGAGATCACAAGGCAAAAAAAAAGATGACATTCTTTTTTTTCAAGAAAAAAACTTTAAAAACGTAATAGTCGTCCAACATCATTTTTATAATAAATTTTAGTGTAAAAACAAAAAATTGTAACAAAAATCAAAATCATACAACCAAACATCCTATAAGATGTTGTGTTGTCTAAATTGCTTCGGTTAATACATCTGCTTGAACGTTTTCTCCTTTTCCACCCTTTTTAACTTTTTTGACTCGAGGAATGCAATTCTTAGAATGGGTTGGTGCCATACCCCTCATATTTTCCGAAAGAGGGGAGGTTATATGACTAGTTTATGAAAAAAAAGCTCATATATTTATAATAGGGGTTTTGTTGTATTTTTTCTCTCTTTTAAACTTAAATTTTTAAAATAAAAGAGCTAAAATTTTTGGTTACTTTTTAAAGTGGTTCCACATTTTTAGAAACACTACATTTTTTTCTTCAAACACTTTTGAAATCAAAACAAGACAAGACTTGTTTTTTTTCTAGATAGACACGAGAGGCAAGACATGGGAGGTGGGACATGCTCGACACCTCTCTATCGCACAACACTTGCAATGAGGCGTGCAAATAAACTAATACACATGACAAGTAGTTCGAAACTTGGTTTGATAAAAATTTGACTCGACTCGTTAATCATGTTAAATAAACAAGTTTGAACAAAAAATAAAACTCGACTCATTAAATGAGGTGGGCTTCAATATACTCCTACTTGACTCGATAAACTTGTAAGTAATTTAATTAAATATTTATTTTTAAAAATTAAATTATAAGTGTTAATAGTTATATATATTATCACTTAAATATATTAAATAATTAAAATTTTTAGCTTAAACTTAGATTGAGTTCCATAAATGAGCTAAATCTATAATTTCACGAATGACTTTTCATTGATTTTGGGTTTTATAAATAGTTTGTGTATAGTTTAAACTTGAATGTAGATTGAACTTTAGTCTAGCTACTACTCGAGCTTGAGATTGACTCAGCTCAATTAATAAACGAATCAAGCTTTAACAAGGGTTTAACATACTCATTAAAACTCGAGCTCGTGTAAAATAAACAAACTGAGTTTGAACACCATACTACTTGGCTCGGTTCAACTCATTTGCACCCCTAGAGGCACCCCCCCTCACTCTCTTGCAGCAGACTCCTGTGCAAGTGCGGTCTCTCTCTTCCTCTGGTGTTTGAATGCATCCTCGTTGGAGATGCCCCGTGGGGGTCGACAATGATCGGGAATGAGAGCCACTTCTTGGCAGTGCTGGCAGAGCAATCCCTATCTAGGGCAATGGCCTTGCCATCCTAATCGTCTGTCACCCTCCCTCGGGTAGTGTTTGACATCCGGAAGGAGGGAAAATAGGATGCAGCACTCTAATGAAAAGACCATTGCGTGGCAACCTAAGGAGTCGTCAACAAAAGGCAATAGCTATTGTAGTGGCTATGGTTGCATTCACGGTTGCCTCATCTAACCCTTTTCGCCTCTAACTATGGCTACATTCATGTGCGATGGCGTGCACAGGCCTTGGCAGGGGTCAAATAGTTCCATATCAATTGGAGAGGGGAGGTTTTCGTGCATAAAAGTCTGGGCCTCTCTAACCAACGCTGTGGTTTTGTGTCATTTAACATGGTATCAGAGCCAAAGACTAGTGGATGCCCCTTTATCAACCGTCCCAATAATAGTGAACACGTAGCATAGCAAGAAGAGCTTGCACGTGAGAGGGCAAGACAGATAGTCCCATGTCTTGGGCGGAGAGGGGAGATTACTGTACTTAAAAGCCTGGCCTTCTCTGACCCAACGCTATTGGTTTTGGGTTAGTTAACAGCTAGGAAGGAGGCCCCAACGATGTCTCCGGGTAGAACTCCTTCCTACTAACGAAAGAAGGTCAGGGAGAGCTGTAATACCCCGATTATTTTAAATAAAAAAATTAGTTAATAAATATTTTAGTTAATAGATATTTATTTATTATTATTTTATTTTCCTTCCTCCCCCTATTTATACTCCCTTTACCCCCCCCCCCCTTCGAACCCTACTTTTCTCCTCTCCTGCGCGCAGCCGCTTCCCCCCTGTTTCCTCTTCTTCTCTCCCTTTTTCCGCGCGTGCGCGCGCGCCGCGACATCGCCCACGCGCTCGCCACGTCGCCGGCCGCGACCGCCCGCCTCGGTCCCGCCGTTGCCCGCGGCCGCGTCTTACCGCTTCCTCGTACCGCCTCGGCCTCCGCACGCTTGCGTCACCTTCCGCCGCGCAGCCCGCCTCGCCGTGCGCGCCCGCCGCGCGGCCTCGCCTCGGCCGCCCGCCGTCCACGCCGTCAACGGCCGTGTCACCCATCAGCCGCCGCGCTCGCCGGCCGCCGCCCGCCACCCGTTGACGCAGCCGCATCTCCCGGTTGACCGCCGTCTCCCGCCACGTCATCGCCGCCGCCGCGCTCACGGCCGCCCGCCGCCAAGCGCCGTTGACCCCTCTGTCGCCGTTGACGCCCTCGCCTCCCCGCGCGCCGCGTGCGCCCGCCTGTGCCACCAGCACCACGCGGCCCCGCCGCTGTGCGCCGCCGTGCGCCGCGCCCTCCGCGCGGTATCTCCTCTCTCTCCTCTCTTCTATTATTCTCTCTCCTATTATCCTCTATCAAACTCCCTAGTTCCTGATTTCTCTTCTACCCACAGTTTTTGAGAACACCTACCCGGCTCGATTTTTCGTCGCCGACGCAACCGCGGCAGTTTCGTTGCCTGATTCAATTTCTTTGGAATTCCGTGCGCCGTCCGCCGTCGCCGTCAAGGTAGGCGTCTCGGCTATTCTTAGCACTCTAATATACTTGATTAAACTGTAAGAATCATGTTTAGATCACCAGGATTAGAAGATTGTAATTAATGGGTTGTTTTGGATTTATTAGCATGATTAGATAGAGTTTAGATTAGTTTGTGTAATCATACATGTTTAGATTATCCTATATTCATGATTATTCATCATGTTAGATAATTATTCAATTATGCATGTTATCATGTTAGGTATGTCTTTATAGTTGAACCTAGTTAGTTTAGCATTGTTTGCATCGCGGTGAACCTTAAATATATATATCCTGATTGATAAAAAGCTGATGTAAGGTTTAGGCATAATGTTGTTAGAATTTAGTTTATTTCCTTTTATGTAATAGGTAGTTCTGTTTAAGCATGTAATTGTCATATTTACATTATAAATTGCATGATTCCATTTATATACATTAGTTTGTGATAGACTGTGGTATGGTATGCAAATATAGGGTGCATAGAACCATGGGTGTTCATCTATGTATTTCATGTTTGATTTGCCAATTAAATGTTCATGTTTACTGTCTGAGTTAATTATATGCTTGCATTGTGTAGAATGTGGTTAGTGCAGTGAGCTGCATTGTGGTTGAAATGTACTTCACTAGACTATGTTAGTGGCCCGTGAGATTAGTTGGAGCTGGAGCATCCTTCGATCCCGGATACCGCAGTTTATCCTAAGTACTCCCCTGCCTAGGGGTACTATGGGATTTAGTTACTATACGTTACTTCCTACTATATGGTAAATCTGGTGCTAGTTTTGTGATGTGACTACATTTTTCAAATGGGGCATGATATTTACTTAGACATGTGTCTAGTTGTGTGTTTTGGCATAGATGTTAGTGTTCTAGATGTGTCCTTGGTTTTATGTCAAGGTAGGTGTGTTATGAGCACACCTTGAGTAGTCTAATGTGCAGGTTATGTTGGTTTTAATGCATATAGAGTGATGTTATCATATGGGGTAGTTGAATGACTTTGTAATAACTTAATTGAAGATATATAATTAGTTAAATTCTATGTATTAAATCTGATTTTTAGGTTTGATATGTATAGTGTACCACTAGAAATCATTATTATAGTGGGGTAGTTCGGGTGTAAGTCCTACTGAGTCTGTGGTGACTCACCCTTTCCGTTGTTAATATTTTCAGGAGTGCAAGTTTAGCGCAGCAGAAGCGTAGTGGTGTTTTGGAGTCCGAGGAGCTAGTGGTGTACTCATTCAATCTTGATATTTAATTTGTTTAAATAGGTGTTTGTTTATGGTGATATTATGTTGTAAAGTTTGGAATTATTTATTTGGATTGAGATTTTAGTCTTATTTGGCTCCAGACCGATATCCTTCCCCGTTACGTCGCCGGATTATCTTCCGTTGTGCATGTTAAAAATCCGGGTCGTGACAAGAGCATTACCATGTTTGTTGGGCCCTCCAGCAGTTTGTCCTCATCTAATTAACCCTCTCTTGGCCTCCAATAGCTCGTCCTCATCTAACCCTCTCCCCCTCCAACTGGGCTGGAGCAGCAGGGCAAATGAGGTGAAAGCTTGGGGAGGGCAAAGCCATAGCGCTGCCATGGTTGCCATCCCTTGGAAAGCCGATCCACTTGCCAAAGTAGATGGTGGATGTGCGGGTATGGGTGTAGGTGGGGCTCGTTGGGGTGGAGGTCGAGCGTATTGGGTGTCGGCGGAGGGGCGGCAGTGAAATCCCACTCCAAGCCAGTAGGGTACTGCCGGAGAAAGGATCTGCAGAGAGGTGATATATCGTTGTCACCCCTGGTGGGCGTTGAGGAGGAGGAAGAAGCAGGACTGGTATGGTAGGATGTGACCAGGTTGGGAATTGTAAGAACGATGGCAACTGACAACACGGTGCTGGTGCGGCATGGGTGGTGCCAAAGACTGTTTTACAATTTTTGAAAATAACGATATTTTTGTCAAACACACACGTCAATTGTGTTTCTATAATTGTAAAATTAAAACTGGAATAAAAAATAATATTAATTTCGAAAATGAGATTGTATCAATATTAAAAAATAACTGGACACTCTATAATGCTCTTCGGAGAAATCGACATTACGACTTCTTATCCGCATGACATTATGATTTCTTATCCACGTCGTCCTGTATTTGATATCAACATTCAAATCAAATTGGCACATTGATGTAACTATTGTTTGAAATTTCCAAATATTTTTTTATTAATTTTTATTATTATTGCTTAAATTTTATTTAATATATTTCAACTCTAATTAAGATGGGATCGAACGTTATAATTTTGAAAATACCAGATGCTACAAACAAAATTAAAGAAGGTCTTGGAGCTGCCGAATGTGAGGTGCGCGCCAGCAGGATCGAAGACTTGCTTTGCTAAGACCCGTTGGCGTTGAGACTTGTCTGATTTATTGCTACCTAGCTGCAACTAACCGGCATCCTCTCACTCTCCGAGATTGACGCACCCAGCGAGAGTTCGAGATGGCCACCCCCTCAAATCCAGGATTCCAGATCCGTAAACTCCCTTATCCTCGGACCACCAAGTATATTTTGTCATGCAACCAAAGAAAAAATATATATTTATATCTTTTTTGGTCACAATATATTTATATCAATCATTTCCACATTCTTTGTTCCGGTAAAATCTTAGTGTATCGTAAAAGAGTTCAGATCACTTCAATTCTCGGGTGAAGAGAGTATTTTCAGTTCCCAATAAAATAAGGTCATGACTCCAAGTCACTTAAGTGATGGTTCGAATAACAAATTTGGTGAATCGCTACAGAAAAAGGCTGAACTATTACCGATGTCTTATTAACTCGTTATCGTCAGTAGCGAGTTATATTAACTTCAGTAATATAACTTCAACTTTGTAAGGTGTCGGTAGCGGTTCAGTAACATTTGATGAATCGCTACCGAAAAGGGTTGAACTTCTGTCGATGTCTTATTAACTCGCTATCGTCAATAGTGAGTTATATTAATTTCGGTAGTGAATTTGTAAGGCGTCGGTAGCGGTTCAATAACGACTCACTAACTTATTAACTTGCTACCAACGGAGTTGAATCGTTACTGACGTCTTACTAACTCGTTACTCATCACTTAAGTGGTTGCACTACAAGAAGTTGAAGCTTTTATAGCAATCTTTTCAGAGCAACTCAAAAATGTTGCTGTAAAAAGTTTACGTAAAATAGCAACTTCCATAGGTTGCTACAAAAAGATATTTATTGTAGCAAACACAAATCTTGTCATAAATAATATAATACTATTACAAATAATGTAATATAATATAAGAGTAAAAATTACTATTACTAATTTTTTAATGTAGTTCAAAATGAATATGTTTATAATTAAATAATAAAAAATTATATTTTGTTAATAATAAAGATACTTTTTTAAGAGAATGGTAAAGACACTTTTATGGTATATTCGTTAAATATTTAAATTTTTTGTAACTTTTCATCTCGCATTGCAAAGGGTTTACACTAAATTTTTTAATATTTTTAATTCTTTTTTGGCACCCTAACAACCCAAACATATATCTTATTTACAAATATATATTTATTTTATTATTTTCATTATATTTCTTTTATTAAATAGGCATTTACAATGAATGTATCCTGGTACGGTGAAAAGGCACATCGCGGCAAAATGAAATCCCGCAGCAAAATACGGTGAAAGGGCACAGTGAAGTCCCCCGCACAGTGAAAGAGACGCCGCATCGGCAGTCTCTCGCGATCCCTGGAATAGGGCACGCCGCGGCGCCGATGACCCGTACCGGTTCTTCACCTGGAACGTCATTTACGGCGACATCCGGCCCCTTGGCGTCAAGCAGCAGGTCCGGACCAGATCCGCGATTTCTCTTCTCCCCTGTTTCTTCTCCGGTCGTCCTCGCTCTTGCGCGCCTTCCAGATCTGACGGCATTCTCTTGTGCTGATTGGGGCGGCAGGGGATCCTGATCAACGGCCAGTTCCCGGGGCCGCAGATCTTCAACAGCCTGACGGAGCCCTTCCTCATCTCCTGGTCGATCTTCATCTCTGTCTCTGCTTCTTACCTCCGGTTTCGCCATTCCATGGTCTCACTACTTACTTCCGGTTAATGAGTTTTCTTCTCCGTACTCTCGGATACTTTAGTCGTTACGGGTCTCCATTTATTTCACAGATTTGATTTGCATTAAGGATGATCTTCGCACGCTTAAACATCATCGTTTGGATGATCTTCGCACGCTTCAGTCAGGCGGCTGTGCGTTGCGCTGAGCCCACGAAGGTAGCCGTCGCTGTCGGGTGGCGGGTGGAGACGAGGAGAGAGAGAGAGAGAGGGGGAATGGGATAGTGATATCAATCTTTCCGGAGCGGGTGAAGGCTGACGAGGAAACCAAACAGACCGGCGGATGGACGGAGAGACAGATGATCGCAATATCCGCCGGCGTATACGCACCTGCTCGAATGCTTTCTAGCTAACACGTATGTATATACGCTTTGATTCGGAGTGTCCGAGAGAGAGAGAGGGAAGGGGGGGGTTGATCGATCGATCGATCGATCTTCTCCGACGTAACGAGTACCGGCCCTTGTCAAGAGTGCTGTTTCTCTTGGCCCCCAAAAGAATCTGCTCCAACATAGATATAAAAAAACTTGAATGAGGTTTATCCTGTCATGTGAATTTCATAGATCATATTATGATAAATTAGTTTTTGTATCTAAGTAGAAAGACTTCTCTTAAACTTCTGTCTCAAAAAACTCGAACTCATTAATTAATGACAATGAATTCGAAACCCCCATGCACCGGATTCAATTGATTTTTATTGATCTGATCGGGTGGGGGAGAAAAATAATCAATAAGATGGTGGAAGAACATACATATCTACCTTAATATAAGAAGCGGGGATAGCTTTTTTTCGTCCTACCATCACTACTAGAAAAGTTAGTATTTGTTGCAAATAATTATGCCACAAAAATTGATAATTTTGCAGCAAATTACTTTTTACAGCAACAAATATTTTTGCTGCATGTCGCTGTATAAAGTTCTCTCACAATATATTTTTAGCTGCAACAAATATATTTTGCTATAAAAAGTAATATTTACAGCAAACACAATTTCGCAGTAAAATATCATTATTATGACAAAATTAAAGTTGCAGTAAAAATATATTCACCGCATAATTGATGTTGCAATAAAATCATTTTTACTACTAATTTAAAATTACACCAAAATCTTATTTACTATGGATTTGATGTTGCGGTAAAAGAACTAATATGACAAAATTAAAGTTGCAGTAAAAATATATTCACCACATAATTGATGTTGCTGTAAAATCATTTTTACTGCTAATTAAAAATTGCACTAAAATCTTATTTACTATGGATTTAATGTTACAGTAAAATCATTATTATGACAATTAAAATTGCAGCAAACTCTTATTTGTTACGGACTAAATACTAATTTTTCAGATCTACGGGCATTAAGCTTAAAAAGCTAAAAACATGTAAGACGCCAAGATAATCATAGCTTGAACTCGAAGGACCGAAATTGGCAAACATTCTTTGGGATATAACACCCGGATAAAAATTTTGAATCATATAAAGAATTTTCAAAGCAGGACCAAGTCATTTCATCTACATCTCGCTTGAGAACAGTAGAAAGAGGGGGAAATATAAATGTTATTTATTTAAACAAATTATCATCAGTGACCCACAAAATTTCTCATACATAAAACAAGGCTGTCGGACTCTATCCTTTATTCGGCCGCAGTTGCCAAAGGAGGCGATCCTCACGGTCTTTCATCTAGAAACAGTGACAAAGAAAGAACTATAAACAGTGAACTAGAAGAAAACCAAGTTGCACATGTCATTGAGAAACGGGGCAATCAGCAATAATTCTAAATCTTTTTTTGGGCATTTCAATAACTCAATCTTAGTTACCGACCTAGGGAGAAAAAACAGTTTAATAACGCATCTCAATACAGACGTACATGTACCCTTCCTTAGTAGACCAATATTATCCCTCAACCGTGTGAGCAGAGAAGGATTTTCTTCCAAGTCATCAACCCCAGCAATTGCAGCACTAGCAAGATAGGGGGGGCAATGAGGCAGAAAAACATAACCTGAGCTGCTGAGACGCTGGAGAAACAAAAACCATAAAATCAGCTGTCCATTTAATATATATCAGCCATAAATTAAAAAAAATGCAAAAAATAATGAAAAAGGAAAACCGCATCAACGATTAATTTCGTACTTGGTGATCTACAACTCTTACACTTCTAGTACAAAATCCTCCATCGGTTGCTAAAGCACTCCCCATACTGGAGGTAATTATATCAATCTTCTCAATCTGTATACATAATTGTTTCGTTAGAGTATAGAAATGGTGACAGAATTGCTCAGAAAGCCCTCATCCTGAGCTCCCAAGAACGCCAAAAAATAAAAAAGATTATAAATGACAACTTCTGAAAATAATTACCTCAGCCCACAAACATAAGCCGGTTGAGAATATACCCATGTAAAATGCTGGTATCCAAGGAAATGAAACTACCCCCTTCAAAAATATTGGCCATTCCAGTGGCGAAGAGCTCACCTCTTCCAAATCAACAACATATCGCTTAAAAAAGTACCAAATTATCGAACAGAGCATTATAACAATCACCTGAAACACCAACGTTCAGAAGGTTCAAACTTCAGACAAAATAAACATGAAGGCATCGACTGAAGTGATCCATGAATGAAAAAACTACAAACCTCAAATCCAAGGAGAGAAATATACTTCTCTTTCTTAGTGACTCTTGAAATATGCTCTGTCCTAAGCATATGAATTCCAAAAAATACAGCACTCAACATGTTCAGAAGATCTCCAACCTAGAAACATAGATTATAAGCCATCACATGATATGATTTTAAGGTAGCCACAAGGCACAAGATACCAGTATGCTCAGTAGTTGAAGCTTGGGTTTGGACCAGCATGCACATGAAAACAAATCATCCATCTCATTTAATACTCACATTTGGGGAGATCCACTAGAATCTAAACGGTGCAACTCAGGACGAGGAGATAGAGCTCCACACCATGTAAGAGCGGGAACCATTGATCCAAAAAGGCCATCTATCAAGGGTACGGTGATAACCACGAATGGTGCAACATCTCGAACTCATGGAATGCGATTAGGTACTAACATGGTTGCCTTTCAAATGACATCTAAAGAAAACAAAAGAACAAATGACCCTCTTGCTGCGAAGCAAGAACTTAGCGAAAATTGTAGTGAAATGAAGGATGCACGCCCGGCATCGGAGGACACAAGTCCGAGTGCCCGAACAAGGTATCCCGAGCCGACCCAACAACCTAACTCTATACCGTTGCATCAAACTTCTGTATCCCCCGTGCACGAAAGGCAAATGGCAGCAATGGAAAGGCTGAAAGAGTGAAGCGTACCATAGTGAAAAGCACGGGATCCACTGCGCTTTCAACTTCTTTCGGCACGGAATGTCGGGCCGAGAAATACATCTTGGCATTTCAAGATAATGTAGAAACAGATGACACACTGAAGAACAGGGGCCAACCAATGATACATCGGTGATCAGTAGAACAATAGTTTAGATTCGGAATGGCATTTTCTATGCAGACGAAAGCCCTAAATATTAACAGTAAAAAAATATACAAGCAAAAAAGTGGTCGGTACCTGGTACACAGCTTCAACAACAATGTATCTACATAACTTTTTAGCTCGCTTGTTTCCCCGTGTAATCTTCTCCAAAGTACTCTCTAGTGATCAACAAGAGGAGCCAACACATTAACTGCATGTCCCATGTCGGGCCTTTGATGAGCCTCACAACTGGTGGCCTGCTAGCTCTGCCACCCGAGTTGATAAGAGAACACATGTTTTAAATCATATGTATCATACAAAAATACATACATCTTCATGCATATCCAACTACGGCAGATTGGATTTTGCTAAACATAGAAGAGAGAAAAACAAGATGAAGTGGGTTCAGCTAACCATGCTTCTGCATGACCAAGAGGAACTTGATAATCAATTTTGAGGAAGGCCGGATCAAAACTTGGCACTTTCCCCTCTTCTCAGCATTGTACATGCTGTTAAGAGCATCGTTGAGGATGCTGACCCTAACCAGCATGCTAGATAATTTTCAGCATGAACTGGATTCTGAGAAATGGCAAGAATAGGATCTAGATGTCCCTAAGTGGAAAGTGACACAAAAATGTAGCAATTTGTTCAAGGCCATATTCAAAATTACTAGCTAAAAACAATACTAGAGGAAGAATAAAAGAGAAGAAAGTATGAACCCAAATGAAAAATAAAGTGTCCCATGTACTCCAGAGCACCAAAACTAGAAACAGAACATGGGGAAAAAAACCAACATGTATGTATTGTAATAGATCATCTGGTTTATCAACTGATGCTGATTGAATATTACTAAGTTCTATGGTTTGAGTGGACCACCAGAAATTAAAGCACAATGCTACTAAGGGCTCAGCACCAGAAAGCTGTATGGCAAGAACTTGTAGAAATAGACCTAGCACATCCATTTGAAATAGATAAGATAAGATGCCGATTATGTAGAAACAAACGCAAGATACCAGCCAACAATCATAACTTTTATTGAAAAAGTAACATCAAAGCTAGTGATAGAGCAAACTAACACAAATTCTAACGTTTTGAAAAGTCAACGACCAAGAAAATATAGTATGTGTCGAACAATCTAGATTCATCTACTCTGGTTAATTTTAGTTGGTTGATTAGGTACCCAAGGCACAATATAATCACTACTTCATTTTATATTTATGGGCTAATTTTGCAATAAGCAATTCTACCTCAACATACCAAATATCAGAAAGTGGTATTTAATTAACTGTCAACAAAGCTTAAAAAATGGAAATAAGCAAATTATTGTATCTTTAAAACTATTATATTTTGTCATGGATAAAATCTAATTTATTATCTTGAAGATCCTTTTTTCTAGTGAACATCACTTTAGTTGCCAGTTATTGCCCTCCCTTTTCGTGCTTTGCCGGTTATTGCCCTCCCTTATGTGCTTTTCTAATTAAAGTAAGCAATAAAAGAGAAAGGCAGATGTCTTCTTGAAGATCCTGTTATAGATAGTAAAAAGCCTAGCGAAGATGGCCAACCAGTTATTTTTGCAACTGGGGATAATTTAATAGAATTGTTGATGTGGGACAAGGAAGAAATCACCATCTATGTTTGTAAATTAAATAGCATTCCATGTATTGTTGGCCCTTACTTTTATTTCAACTAACAAGATAAAGGTAAGACTTACAAACAGAATATATACAAATCCAGATTAATCACATTCCCATTTAACTTTGCCACATATCAATTGACACTATGTTGGCAAGGTCGCACTAGAGATATAATATGACAATAAAATATTAATTACCAATAAAATAACCAATATATAAAATAGACAACTAAACTAAACTAAAGCAACGCTACTTGACCAACCCACGGTGGGGCAGGGCATGTTGGGCAACCCCATGATTTGCTTAATTCTCCACTGATTTGCTTAATTCTCTCCCGATTCCTCTCTCCCTTTTTCTGAAGGTGATTTGCATAAGATGGAAAGATGTGGAGAGTGAGAGATCAGTGCAGCTGATCACGGCTGAGAGAAGACCTGTGCAGCTCCGGTGCAAGACAAGGATATGTCTCCAAAGGAACATGTATATATAATTAATTAATTAATTTCCGTAGAACTAGGAGGAGCTAGCTCGAGGTCGGTGCCGAAATTTGTTCTTCATTTTCTTTTTTGATTTTTGTCTTTCATTTTTTATGGTCGAAGGAGAGATGGAGAGCCTGATCCAGGTTCTTCCCTGTCTTAGTCGATCTTCGGTGGCAGCGTCGACGCCAGGGATCTACATGGTCATGACTCAGGAAGACCTGCGGGCATGGGAATAGCAGCGTCGCCGCCGTCCCAGCAAGCACTCAACTCGCCGCTCGTCGGAATAGCAAAGAGTGAAGAGCCTATCTACAGATTTACCTCTACAAATGGCGTGATCAACAACATGCTCATCTCTGACCTGTTTACCTTCCATTTGGCTGGGGGCCCGTCGGCCTTGGGTTTCTCCAGTGATTGGTACGCAGGCTGCAGCAGGTAGGGAGTGCCGGTGGATGGTGGCGATGTTACTTTAGAGGCTCCACGGCGGGATTTCACAGCGCTCGCCCCTGCATCATGCCCTATTTCCAAGCACAAGAGAACAGATGCGGTGTCTACAGATGCGGTGTCTTGTGACGTAACCTATTCCAAGCTTGAGAGAGTATATGCGTTCGCCGGTGTGTCCTGTTCAGCGTATTAACGGCGACTTGTCCAGTATATTAGGTGAAATAAATAGTGAATTAAATATATGTGTAACGAAGGACTGCTAAAATAGTAAAAGAGGATTAAAAATATTTTAAAAATCACTGTAAACTTTTTACAGTGTTAGATGGAAAGTTAAAAAAATTAAATATTTAACTTCTATACCATATAAGTATCTTTACCATTCTCTTCAAAAAAAATATCTTTACTATTAACAAATATAAATTTTAATATTATTTAATTCTAAACATATGCATTTAAAATTACATTGAAATCTTAGTAATAGTAAATTCTACTGTTATATTATATTACATTATTTATGACAAAATTTATATTTGTTGTAAATAAATATCCTTTTGTGGCAACTAACCAAAGTTGCTATTTTAAGTAAACTTTTTATAGCAACATTTTAAGTTGCTATAAAAACGTTGCTATAAATACTTTAAGTTCTTGTAGTGCATAATATCCCAAATATTTATATGATAGACTTGGTCCTACTTTGAAAATTCTTTATATGATTCAAATTTTTTATCCATGTGTTATATCCCAAAGAATGTTTGCCAATTTCAGTCTTTCAAGTTCAAGCTATGATTATCTTCGTATCTTACATGTTTTTAACTTTTTAAGCTTAATGCTCGTAGATCTAAAAAATTAGTATTTCTTTGCAACATCAAATTCGTAGTAAATAAGATTTTAGTACAATTTTTAATTAGCGATTAAAAATGATTTTCTGCAACATTAATTATGCGGTGAATATATTTTTGCTGCAACTTTAATTTTGTCATATTAATTATTTCTTGCAACATCAAATCCGTAGTAAATAAGATTTTGGTGTAATTTTAATTAGCGATAAAAATGATTTTACCGCACCATCAATTATGCGGTGAATATATTTTTACTGCAACTTTAATTTTGTCATAATAATGATATTTTACTGCGAAATTGTGTTTGCTGCAAATACTACTTTTTATAGCAAAATATATTTGTTGCAGCTAAAAATATATTGTGAGAGAACTTTATACAGCGACATGCAGCAAAAATATTTGTTGCTGTAAAAAGTAATTTACTGCAAAATTATTAATTTTTGTTGCATAATTATTCGCAACAAATACTAACTTTTCTAGTAGTGTTGGTATCGTGATCTTTTTTTATTGGAGATTAAGGATACTCCCTCCACCCTAGGGCTAAGAGATCTGAACTCATCATGAGAGAGGGCGGGAGATCTCAATGCCCATCTCAGGGTCATCTTAGACTCTTCGCACGAAAATATATTAAATATATTATTTATAATTTACTAAATCATATTTAATGAGTTTTTACGAAATAACTGAAGTTGTACTCTCGTGTGAACACCTGAGATCCGCGCCCTCGTTATAAAAACAGGACTAGTGAAACCGTTTACACTTTCGGAGATGCAAGTCCTCTAAGCGGTTGACTTGCCGTCCACAGACCAGAGCCTTGTTAAATGTGTGAGTGTATTAGTGTATGAGAGCGGATCACCTCAGTCCCCCGGTGGAGGGAGAAGCCTCAGTCCCCAATCAGAGGCGGACACATACCCCGTCACTTAAGTGAACCGAACCGGTTCAGTTTCAGACTCCGGTTCGATCCGGTTCACCAAACCGGTTCACTTAAGTGACGGGGGTATGTGTCCGCCTCTGATTGGGGACTGAGGCTTCTCCCTCCACCGGGGAACTGAGGTGATCCGCTCTCATTAGTGTATATATTACATATACATACATATATACACATTATGTACATCGACGAGAAATCCCCTCCCCCCGTTGCTGTCCTCCCTCGAGAAGTCCCCTGTTTGGGCGAAAGAGCGACAGGCTCCGACGCTGATCTCTGATCGCCCCCTGCGGGTGCGGGGCAACAAAGATGATGGATTCCGTCAAGTCTTTCAAGGGTTACGGCAAGGTCGACGCCACCGAGGACCGTGAGTTCCGCTGCAGGACCCGCCGCCGCCTCATCCTCATCGCCGTCTCCTCCCTCCTCCTCCTCCTCATCGTCGTCGGCACCGCCGTCGCCGTCGCCGTCAGCCGCCGCGGGGAGGGAACCTCTACGGCCGCGGCCTCCTCGACTTTGGCCAGCTCCATCAAGGCAGTCTGCAGCGTCACCAGCTACCCCCAAGACTGCTTCTCCAGCCTCTCCTCCGCCGGCGCCACGGCCACCTCCGACCCCGAGGAGCTCTTCCGCCTCTCCCTCCGCGTCGCCATGGACGAGCTCTCCAAGCTCTCGCCTCTTCCCGACGATCTTGCCAAGGGCCTCGACGACCGCAGCGCGACGGACGCCCTGAGGGTCTGTAAGGAGATGTTCGAGGACGCCATCGATCATTTCAACAACTCCCTGAACTCGCTCGTCCGCCGGCCGCCCTCGTCGTCGGCTGCCGGGGCGAAGCTGCTGACGGCGTCGAAGGTGGACGACCTGAGGACGTGGATCAGCGCCGCCGTCACGGATCAGGAGACCTGCCTCGACGCCTTCGAGGGCGTGGTGGGGAACCTCAAGGACCGGGTGGCGGCCGCCATGCGGAACTCCACCCGCTTCACCAGCAACAGCCTCGCCATCGCCTCCGGCATCATCGGCGTGCTCGACAAGCTCAACGTACCCATCCACCGGAAGCTCCTGGCGGAAGGCGGAGGCATGCCCGCGTGGGTCCGGAGCGCCCGGGGGCGGGCGCTGCTGCAGGCAGCGGCGGCGGGGGGCGCGCGGCCGCCGGCGAACGTGACGGTGGCGGCGGACGGATCCGGGCAAGTGAGGACCATAGGCGAGGCGATCGCGATGGCGCCGAAGATGAGGAGCGCGGCGCCGTTCGTGATATACGTGAAAGAGGGGAAATACGTGGAGAACGTGGTGGTGGACAAGAAGCGGTGGAACGTCTTCATCTACGGCGACGGCATGTGGAAGACGGTGGTGTCCGGCAGCCTCAACTTCGTGGACGGCACCCGGACCTTCTACACGGCCACCTTCGGTGAGGATCCTCACATCCGTCGCCTCCTCACGCATCATATCATACATCGACCGAGCCTGATGATTTTCTTGATTAAGAGCGAAAGATCCTCATGATCAATCTGGACCATCTAGTTTATGTTTTGAGCTAATGTTAATTATGACATATATAGACTTAGGGGTGTTTCGATTATATATGGTGAACGAAGAGATTCTGAAGGCCGGCCTTTTGGTTGAATCGATATATCTCTTTAACATGATTTAAATATATATAGTTCTTAAATTCCAAATCATCTATTAAAAAATAAATGAAATGAAATAGCTTTTTTCTCTTTAGATGTCGAGAGTGATCTTAATTAATATCTCTGCAGCTTATGTATTTCGAGGTGAAATTGTTCTCCGGTGGCTGCAACATCGTGACTAAATTAAGTACTTAATTTTACCAAAAATCAAGAAGTAATACATGAAATTAAGATTTTAAATCCTCTCTCTCTCTCTCAATGCCAGAACTAATGCCCGGTTTGGTTAGAGTTTCATTTTTGATACTATATCAATATTGATATTAATATTTTCAAATGTTGAAGTATCAATATCAAAATTAATACAAGTTGACACTTGTATTACATAATATGTTTTATTTGCACTACAGATTTTAAAATTGATACAATTAACCAAACACCTCTTAATGGTTCCTATCGATATCAATTTTAAAATTGATAATGATAGAAGTACCTAATAGTGTTACCAAACAGGGCATAAGGTAACGTGCATTGGTGGGGATACTTGGGTTTTTTTATATTAATTCTTATAATTAAGAAGTACCCTTTATTATGATGCACATGCACCCGCTCTCTCTGGGGACCAAATTCCTCTTTTATTTTATTTTATGCACCGACCAAGCCAGCAGGTGTCGTCGCCGCGAGTGAACATAGCGGCGACTTGTCTGGCTGGCACGAGGTGCAGGTAACATTCAATAATAATAAAATCGTGCCAGCAGAGGCAGGTGCATGTGCATCCGCGTCTTCCCCTCCGGCTGACAGACCGCGTCGAGACCGAGTCGTCCCCGAGTCCACCTCGGATGCGGGACCCAAGACAAGGACGGAAAACTACCCGACACCCACGTGACACGTGGGCCCACGAGCACGCGAAGCTTCTCACTCGGCTCCTCCTGCATGTTCTCATCTCCGTGCATGTTGCGACCGTGAAACCTGAACTCCGTCGTCGTCCCTCTCGTTCTCTCTGTTTCAGCGATCGACGGGCCCGGCTTCATGGCGGTGGACATGGGCTTCGAGAACACGGCCGGGCCCGACAAGCACCAGGCGGTGGCGCTGCGGGCCAAGTCCGACAAGGCCATCTTCTTCCGCTGCGCCTTCGACGGCCACCAGGACACCCTCTACGCCCACTCCCTCCGCCAGTTCTACCGCGACTGCCACGTCTCCGGCACCGTCGACTTCATCTTCGGCGACGCCTCCGTCGTCTTCCAGGGCTGCGCCATCCGCCCCCGCCAGCCCCTCCCCAACCAGCAGAACACCGTCACGGCCCAGGGCCGCAAGGACGCCCGGCAGCCCACCGGCATCGCCCTCCAGGGATGCACCGTCGCCCCCTACGACGGCACCGTGACGGCCCCCACCTTCCTCGGCCGCCCCTGGAAGAACTTCTCCACCACCGTGGTGATGCGGACGGCGATCGACCGCGTGGTGAGCGCCGAGGGCTGGATGGCCTGGGTCAGCGGGACGTCGCCGCCGGACACCATCTTCTACGGCGAGTATCAGAACACGGGGCCGGGGTCGAGCACGGTGGGCCGAGTCAGATGGGCCGGCTACCAGCCCGCTATGAGCGACGACGAGGCCTACAAGTACGCCGTGGGGTCCTTCATCGGCGGGAAGGAGTGGATACCCGGATCCGGCGTGGCGTACGAGTTGACGCTGTGATGTAAAATCTTTTCTTTTTTCGGGGAACCGAACTGTGATGTAAAATCATATGGACGGTTCTGATCTGATGGAGCTGTATGATTCGTGTACCTTCCCTGGGGATGAAGAGCCGATGTCCCACGGGCAGATTTCGTACAAGAGCATATCATCTCAGTTCTTGAGTAGAGTGAATAGTCGTAGTCTCCAATTAAAAATGATCACATATCTTTGTTACTTAAATGACGATTTAAATACCGATTCGGTGAACTACTATCGAAAAAGATTGAATTACTATCGACACCTTAATAACTCATTGTCGACGGGTAGTGAGTTACTAAGACATTAGTAACAATTCAACTCTTTTCGATAGCAGATTCAAGATTTTCGAATAACGAGTTAAGATGTTATTAAATCGTTGTTGAATCACTACTGACTTCTTACTAACTCGCTACCGAACTCAATATAACTAGTTACCAACGGGTAGTGAGTTACTAAAGTGTAGATAACGGTTCAACTCTTTTCGATAACGATTCACCGAATCAATATTTGAACTGTCACATAAGTGACGAGAATATGTGACCACTTTTGATCAAAAATTGCGACTATTTCCTGTACTTGGGACTGAGGCGATCCGCTCTCAATTTCATACACCATGCACGAAGATGATTCGCACCACGGGGGCTGACCAACCAAACCAAGGGCTGGATGATCCTTCCAATTCCACCCCCACATCTCTCACTCGGGGACAACTGCTCTGGCTGGTCTATATCTCCTTCTTGGGCAGTTCAATAATCTATTTTGGTTGATTAATTTCAACTGTCATAGTAGTTTATATAAGTCTGCATCGATATAGGGTGCGTTTGGCAATTCGGTGAGAGAACTTCTCGTAGAAGGACCTTCTCTTAAAAGGCACTTCATTTTGAAGTGCTTCGTATTTATGGAAGCAAAAGGTGTTTGGATAATTTTTTGACAAATCAAGAAGTCATTTTCGTCCCAAGCCGTGCCCGTCCTGGCCGGCGGTTCCCCCTCGCCACTCTGCAGGAAGGGGAGGGCGACGATGGAGGACGATCGAATGAGCCCCGGCCGCTTAGGCACCGGGTCCGCGCCGGCGGCCCGCCGAGGGAGAGCCCCAGGCCGAGCTCGATCCTCGGCGGCGTCCTTCCCGGCGACTCCCGACTCCGCCGCACCTCCCGATTCCTCCGCCGGGAGCAGCCGAGAACTGCCGCAGCAGGTCCCTCGCGTGGCTGCGGTTCCTCAGAGAAGATGGCTGTTCTCGTCCCTCCTCGGCTCCCTTCTCTCCCGCCATCATCTCCTCCAAACTGGTCCCCCGTCGCCTCCCCCACCCTTCTCCCGTCCCCGGAAGTTACAGAAGCTTCCTCCATAGCCGACCAGAACCTCCGGCAGAGACCAGCACCGCCATGGAACAGACCGGAGAACACAAGGGGAGAACAGGAAACATAAAAAAAGAGGAATTTTTTCTATATGTTCTACGAAAACAGATCAACCCGCAAGCATAAGAACTGAATCCGAATCGCCGGAACACAAATTTCCCAAAAATCATCTCCGGCACCACTAGAAGAAAGAGAAGCCAGCGGGAGAATGAACCGACGAGCCGCAACGGAAAATGAACCGCCGGCCGGGGCTCATTTTCGTCCCAAGCGGCCGGGGCTCATTCGATCGTCCTCCATCGCCGCCCTCCCCTTCCTGCAGAGTGGCGAGGGGGAACCGCCGGCCGTGCCCGTCCTGGCCAGGGCTCATCGGTGCTCATCGGTGGGGTGCGGGCTTACGGAGGGGGAGGATGCTCACCGACACAGGGGGGCTCGCGAAGGGGACATGTCCAACGGGGGGGTCGCGAAGGGGAGTCTGCTGCCGCGGGGGCACTCGCGGATGGGAGGGCGATCGCCGGTGGGGGAGGGGGCTCACAGACGAGGCTCACCGGCAGGGGGTTGCCGGTGGCGGAGGGGAGGGCGATCGCCGGTGGGGGAGGGGTCTTGCCGAGGGGGGGTCGCTGGTGGCGGAGGGGACTCGCCGGTGGGGAAGGGGGCTCACCAAGGGGGGGTCACCGGTGGGGGAGGGAGCTCGCCGAGGGGGGGGTCCCGAAGGGAGTCCATTGCCAGGGGCGCTCACGGAGGAACAAGGTCGGGGGCTGGCACGGGAGCGCTTGGAGCACTTTTCAGAAGGAGAAAATTTCTCCTCCGAACTTCTGCCTTCGACAAGGAGGAGAAGTGAAAATAAGAGTGTAGCCAAACGGTAACATAAAAATTAGAAGCACTTCAGAGAGAAGGAGAAGTGAAAAAAAAGTCCTTCTGAGTGGTTCCCAAACGCACCCATAATCTCTATAAATTGTGTAATACCCTATTTTTCGAAAAAAATAAAAAATCTCCACCGCCTCGCCACCGCCTCCCCCCGTCGAAGCGCCTCAGTCCTCACCACGCCGTCTCCCTCTCTTCTTCCCGCGGTTGCCGTCACCTCTGCTCCTCTTCTTCTTTCCCTGGCCCACAACCGCGGTTGCCGCCGCGGTCATCGCCGCCGCCGCCGCAGCTCTCCTGCTCTTCCGCCTCCGTCGCCCCTCTCTCGCCATCTCTCTCTTTCTCTCTCCTACTCTCGCTCTCTCCCTTCCGCGCTCTCTCTCCCATGCACCCCGCCATCATCGCCACCGCGAGCCATCGACCCCACCGCGAGTGCTGTCACCTCGGCCATCTCTCTCCCTCCTACCGTAGTCGCCATCGCCTCCGCGCCTCTTCTTCTACTTTCCCCGTCCTGCCTCAGCCGTCGTGGTCGTCACCGCATCGCAGCCATCGCCGCTGCTCTTCCCCCTCTCTCCCTCTTTCTCTCTCTCTCCTCTGTTTCGTCCCCCCTCTCTCTCACACTCACTCTCTCTCTCCCTCTCACGCGCGCACTCACGCCTCCGCATCCACCGCGACCCCCGCTCTCCTTTCTCTCTTCCGTCGTGCGCGCCCGTGCGAACGTGGCCCAGCCGCGACACCCCCCTCTCTCTCCCCTTGGCCCGCATCCCTCTCTCTGTAGTGCCGCCCGCCTGCGTGCCCTCGTCATCACCGCCCCAGCCACTCCCTCTTCTCTCTCTCTCCCGCACGTTCTATGCTGCTGCGTGCCTCGCCTTCCTCTCCCTCGCTCCTTTGCGCTCATCGCCCACCTGCGCACCTCCCTACCCCCCTCCGGTTGTGCTCCTAGCACCTACACGCGGTAGCTACTGCCAGCCAGTGTCTGACCCGTGCACCGCCCTTGATCGTCACCATGCGTCATCAACTTATCGCAGTCGCACCTCGACGTCGTGCCCGGCATGTCATCGTCGTCGTCCCGAACTCGTTTTGACCACCGATTTTGGTGTTTTCCAGCATCGTTCGAGTAGACATTTCAGGTATTTCTATTATCATTAAATTTAATGTCCAAAAATTTATCAACTATTTTTAGACGTTGATTTAAATATATTGTAAATATTGGATGTGGTGATTTATGATAGTTAGACGTCTTATTAAATTTGGTAGATGTATGTTATATATAGTATTGGTTTTATTAAATCAATTGATTCTAATTGTTAATTAGTATGTGCTGTAGAATTTAAATTACATAATTTGTGAATTTGATATACCCTTGTTTATTAACCTGATTGGGTCTATGTTAACATTTATGATTGCAAGTTAATTAAATTAGTTAGAATTTTAATTCAATTATAAAATTAGATTTCCTGTAAACTCCAGATTAATATTTCATATTGCTGATTATTTAATTGGGTGTATATGTTTATGTCGACATATTTCATGCATGCAGGGGTTAAATGCATTTGTTAAACATCATAGATAGAGTGTTATTGGCATGTGGTCATGTTATGTCAAGTAAATATGCATTTCTTTTCATAAATGTGCATTTATTGTTTTTATAGATGGTTAATGCATTAGATGTGCATATATTCATATTAGTGGTTATAATTTGCATGACAATTAACATGACATGGCATGGCATGATTGGAATGAATGCATGTGTGCATTAATGGAAATGGCAGACTGAGTTACATCAGACTAGTAGTCGAGCCCGTGGGCAGCGGGGATTAGAACAGTTCGGTGCATCATTCGATCCCGGATACCGCGGTTTGTACTAAGTGCCACCACTGTTTAGGTGCACTAGGGGACTTCGTTTTACTATATGTTACTTGTATATATGGTAGATCTGGTGGTAGCTAGTTGAGATGGCAAGACGATGCATTCCTTGCCAATAAGAAAAAAATGTGATATTATAGTAGAGGATAGGTGCATCTATTGCATGATTGTGTGGGTATGTTCTTAGAATGTGCATTAGTTTGCCATAAGCAGGTTATGCTGCATGGTATGAATGTTGTGTCTCATTTGTGTGTGATTTCATCATATAGGTCACGATGTAGTAGGTATTCATGCATACCTTATTCTTTCTAGCTAGTTAGGTTTTGCTGATATTTATAAGTGCCGATTGGGTCTGTATAGTTGATTGTTGGTGTTTTAAAAATATGTGGATAAGTCAGATAATTGTCTTCTATACATATATAGAACAAGAATAGCACCGGGTAATTATGTAATTATCATTTAGGTCTTTTAATTATCCGATTCGGCGGATGAAGGGATGTTTACTAAGTCGGTGTGACTCATCCCAAATATCTTAATATTTTTTAGGTAACCAAGTTTAGCGTAACAGAAGCGTGGTGATTTAGATCTCGAGGGATTATTTGAAAGATCCTTATATATATTCTTTTTGGATGATCCATGAATTGGTGTATCATGGTATGATTTTAAGTTTGATAGAATGGTCCCGCGCACACAACGCAGTGGACATCACCACCTCCCGTTGCTGGGAGGTCGCGGGATCGAATCCCGCCAGTCGCCAGTGCCCCTCCCGAAGGCACCAATACCTCTTGTGCTGGAGGCTCTCTCGGGATTCAATCCTGAGCTCGTCCAGGTGACGAGAACTTCAAAAAAAAAAGTTTGATAGAATGATTTGAATTATGTATTGGATCCTGAGTTAGTCTTCAATTTTCCAAACCGACGTAGTTAAGAGGTTATTTCCCCGATTGCGTCACCCGATTAATTCTGTTGCGTATATGAAAATCCGGGGCGTGACAAATTGTCTCATGCGAATTTGTAAAAAATAGTAGAAAAACAATGCCTCTCTACTTCTTTTTCCTCAAAAGGAAGAGATTGAAAGTCTACTTATTACAAAAAAAAGTCAGAATTTTTATTTTGGAGTATTTAAAGGCAGACCCAATTTAAGAATATCATCACTATAACAAGAGGTCCAACGTTCCAATTGTTACATTAAAAAAACCCAGTTAAAGAAATTGTTGTAACTTCGGTCATAATATGGATGATAAACCTTAGATGAGGTAAGAAAAAATCTTTTATGTCCCTTGACCAAAGTTTGGATCGCCTCTTATTTTTATATTCATGGGATGAAAATTTCAAATAAAATAAAAATATATAAGAAAACATGACGTTGATGAGGTAAGAAAAAGTCTTTTTTGCCCCTTGACCATAGTTTAGATTGTCGGTTACTTTTATGTTCATAGAATAGAAATTTCAAATAAAATAAAAATATATAATAAAAATCGTCTCTTATTTTATTATCTAGACATACTTTTTATATATAAAATTTTAAAAAGACAATAAAAGTCTTTAAAATTGAAGAAATTAAAATAAAAACAGGAAAAAGCTGTTTATGTACCCTACTCTTGTACTGCGTGGAATAGAGTGTCTATGTACGTTCTATTCTATAATGATAGTGACAAGCCGTCAAAAGCACTAGTATTAACCAATCCAAAATCACAATTCTGAGTTAGAGTGGTTCAAGTTTTTAAGCTTAAATACCTCCTCTACATAGCCGATATGGCACTATTCTAACTCGCCCCCTCAAGTGTAAGCTCTTCTGGTTTTGTCACGTGTATAAAGTTTACGGGTGGCAGTCGACGGAGGGGGGTTTACAGCTGTTGACTCTGATACCATGTTAACCAACCGAAAACTGCGGTTCTGAGTTAGAGTGGCCTAGGCTTTTAAGCTTGGGTACCTCCCCTACCTAGTCGATATGGCACTATTCTAACTCGCCCTCTCACGTGCAAGCTCTTCTGGCTTTGTCACGTGTACACTATTTACGAGTGGCAGTTAACGGAGGGGGGGTTCATGTTAGGAATCGTTCCAATCAGATTGGCGTTACAAAAAAATTCCGATTTCCCGTATATCATTGTCTTGGTCTTGATCTGAACCGAACGATGTCGTCAAAACCGGTATTCGAAATGATTTTGAACTCATACCTTTGTGGAATTCAAACAATCCCTATTGATCGAAGAAGATCAAGCGTTCTCACGCTCTCAAAGCCGCTCAAGCGTGAGCCCTCTAGTCGTATCTACACGAACCACTTCCGAAGTCGGGTTCTCCTCCGTGCCGGCGTTGACCACTCGTCTCGAACGAAACTCCACCATCGAATGGCAGCTGCTGGGGTGGGAGACGGCGAAGGAGGGTGGCTGGGGCGCAGAGAGCTTCCTTGGCTTGATAGGGTTTCTGCTCTCATTGCTATTATTTATAGAACTCGGGGTTTTTCACAAAAATCCCTCCTTATTCTATAAGTTAACCCAAGCCCCCAAACTTACAGATTGGTCCTTATGTGTGTGACCTCCTAGGCCCAAGAGCCCATTTGGTTGAGGCCTAGTTAAAAGAACAACTTCTTTTAAATTAAATCTATTATCTCTTAATAGATTTAACGGCCTATCGATTATAAAGGGTACAAGCCACATCCTATGATCCCAAATGGCTTCGGGGATGAACTCCTCTCCAAAGAGCCTTTCCATCATCGGTTACCACACGGATATAAATCTTCGTCCATCCAATGTCCCGGTCGGATAAGAGTACGGCATTGACTGTCAACTCCTATATATAATGACACTATGGAATCTTGTACTCGTAATTGGATCAATTGGAAAACCCTTTTCCAATTATCCTATCTACCTTGGCCAATGATTTAGAGTACTATCTATAGGACATTCTCTCTCTCCTATCGAGAGTGGACGATTCCCTATTGTCCGCTCAATTGTCTCCACCGAGTTTCCCATATACCCAATCCATTAACTATACAGGACCACAATACTGCGTGATTCATAAGTCAACAGTCAAAGTACATGGTACGCCCGGCAAGACATCTTTGGCGACTCAAGTTAAAGATCCAACCGTGATGATAGAATACCCTAATTGACAGTTCGATAAGATACCATTCAGGGATTCTATACTGGTCAGTTCAATGAACTCATTCCTCTAATGAACACCTATACATGTATCTCAATGTCCTCACACTAATGACCAATGAGATCAGTCATCTTCATCATATGAGAATATATCATATACACTAGTCTTATCGGATCCTTGATGTCCCATCTCAATGATCCTACGACTAGGAACAATTTAGATCACATGTTTCTAGATGATTGATCTCATTCAATCATCATTGCATACAATTTAGGACTTCATTACAATAGACGCATCTAGATAGTGCAAGTAATGAAGACAATGCCATTAATACTGAATAATATATTACAAGAAATGTAAAACCATATCACATATGATTGGCTTGTAGGGCATACATTTCTATCAGTTCACAACCCTTGGCTCTGATACCATGTTAACCGACCTAAAACTGCAGCCTTAAGTTAGATTGACCCAGGATTTTAAGTTTTGGTACCTCCCCTACCTAGCTGATATGGCACTATTCTAACTATTAGAATGAATGAGGTAAAGTGCTCTTGCTCACCGTGTGCAGAATGGAGTGGAGCATTACTGCAACCACCATCAAGAAACCACCATTTGACAGAGCCTATTTCTGTGTGTTCGCCATCTAGGAGAGATAGTCACCTTCAAGCATCCACCATTTTGGAGCGGGAGCTATCATTGTGGGGGAACCTATGTCTATCATCCTTTGTCTAAGGTTGGGAGTGGGAGCCACTGTCGGGGGGCCTACATCGGTCATCCACCATCCGATGGTGGGAGAGGGAGCCACAGTCAAAGGGGGCGAGCTTGTGTCCGTTATCCACTATTTGGGAGCTACCTTCAACCATCCTCTGTCCAAGAGTAGGAGCTCCCGTCTGGGGGGAGCTAGCATCTGTCATTTGCCATTCATTGGCAAGAGTGGGAGCCACAGTTGGGGGGAAGCTTGCATATGTCATTCGCCATTAGGGGGTGGGAGCAAGAACCGCCATTTGCCATCTAGGAGTTTCCATCAAACGGGTGGAGCCTGCATCAACCATCCACCATCTGGGAGTGGGAGCTACTGTCTACCACCAGGAGCCTATGTCTGGGAGGGACTTCATGAGGAGGAATTTCTACGTAGTGTCTGCTGTTAAGGGGTGGAGCCTGTGTCTACCATCGACCATCCAGGAACAGGAGAAGCCGTTTGCCATCTAGGAGCCTACGTTTGGGAGGGACTTTGTGAAGAGGAACGACTGCACAGTGTGTCTACCATTTGGGATGTGATTGAGAGAGTAAAAGGGAGACAATGTATAATGTGTAAGTTAGGGTTTAATGGTCATCATTAGATATTACATTCAATAGTCTAAGTCAAAGTGGATCTTAAAAAGAGTGGATCTAACATTTTCGAATCCATTCCATTTAAGATTAAGATAATATCTATATTTGAAATCACTATTAGATTGAATGTGTTAATCAGATAATATATGACTTTTCGAATATGAGCTTGAATCAAATTTGGATAATATCCAAATCTGTTTATAGCCCTACTTGTTAGACTTTTCTACTAGGCAATAGGATGTCAATGGGTTGGGTCTAATTAGGCACGAAGTCACCATTAGGATGGTGTTCGACATTGTTTGCTTGGTTTCTAGTTGTTCAGTCATACGTAGCCACATCATACAAGGTAGCCTTTGTCCAAGGCCTTTGTCACTAATTCAAAAATCACACATATGAAGCCTACATTATAGGTGGAGCCCTAGCATGCCGCAGAAGCTTCGTCAGATCCCAACAGCCTCCTTGCCAATCCCTCTGACGAAAGTCTCGCTCAACTCAGCGGTGTCTGAGCCCGGTGGCCCCTCGTTCTGTGGCCATTCAAGGCGGAACCCTCGCTCAGCAGCCCTCGTGTAGCGGCACCTAGCCAGGGGCCCCTCTCTCAGCACCCTTCTCGCCCGTTCAAGGTGGAGCCCTCACCCGTTCAAGGCAACATCTCACTGGCCATCCCTTCGCCTAGCAGCTCCTTGCCCATGGTCCACTAGCTGGGTGGTTCCTCGCTTGGCGATACTCTCATCCTTTCGAGACAGCACAGTTACCAAGCAGTACCTCTTGCGGGAACCCCCCCTCCGGTAGAAACCCTTCAGCAGAATCTCGCAGCAGAAAATTTTGTCGATGGCTCGTTCCAGTTGATTCCCAACGTTGCATCTCTCTCGTCGCTCGTCTTCAACTCATTGTGAAGTTCTTTTTTTGCTATTTTGAAGTCGTTTTTGTTTTGGGGGAAAATTCCTTCCTCCCACACTCCCTTTCCAATGCTCTCCCTAAACTTGTTTTTAGGTTTTTTATCTCCTTTTGTTGCACTAGAAATGTGGAGTTCGGCTTACTTAACTTGGTTAGTTTTTTTAGTTTCCATGTTATTGTTTGATGTTGTGTGGTCGAGTTTCGTCAAATTTTCTTTTCTGGTTATCTTCATAGTCACTCACCTTAGTTCGAAACCGATAATATGTGCGATCTCCACATCTTTTTGGTGTGATCATCCGATCTTGGGATAGTTATCAAACTCTTTTAATGGAGTTCCTTTATCTGCTATTTGACCTTATAAGCACTCTTGTGTGCTAGTCGAGTTGTGGCTATGCGTAGATTCCTCGGAAAAGATAAGTTCTTTCGGAACTTTAATCTTTCCTACTTTGATCGTGTGGCATTTCTGGTCTCAGTTTAGTGTTGTATTATCATATTTGTACTCTTTTATGTTATGAATGATTGTCATGTTGTTGTTCAAAAAAAGAAGAAGCCTACTTTATAGGTGCATTAAAAAGTAGGGGCCTGGTACACTATGAAAAAGGCAAAATCAAGAAAAGAGGAGTAGTTGCGATGCCCCTTTCGTAACCTACAATTGAGCGACACGCTGCTACATCTCAACTGCACTATAGCCCACTTCTATGTTCTGCCTATGGCGTCATTGAAGGAGGGAAGGAATCCGGTAGTGGTGTGTCCTTGGCACACTTCTGTCAGAGCGAGACAAGAAAATAGAAAAATCAAGCGCCACCCAAGACTATAGATATTTTGATTAAACCAAACCAAACACTGCATAAGTTACTTTTTTTGAAACAAAATGTATCACTCTTATCCAATAGATAGTCAACATGTCATAACATATACATTGTATGAGTGAAGATGGAAATTTTGAAAAATAGTTACCAAAAATCACATGATTTGTTGATAACGTAATGTTTCTCATCAGAAGATGAGCTGTATTGTCATCAAAGATAAACACATAAGTGGAGATTGTTTAGAAACATCTTTTCTATTCATATATCAACCTTTTTGGGATTACATTCGGTAGAGAAGGGAATGAAAAGGATAATTTAGAAAAAAATGTAAAAGTCTCAAATTTTCAAAGTTAAAAATAACGTGAGGATGATAAAATTTTTAAAAATTGGACATAATGTTAAAGTGATATTAAAAATAGACAGTGTTAAAGTTGACCATTTAAACCGGACATAATGTTGATTTCCTCGTAAAAAAATCGTTCAACACAACACCTTGGGCCCTGTTTGGTAACACTATTTGACATTTCTATCACTATCAATTTTAAAATTGATATTCTTAGTAGTCATTAAGAAGTGTTTGATTAATAATATCAATTTTAAAATTAATAGTGAAAACAAAGCGCATTATGTAATATAAGTGTCAACTTATATCAATTTTGATATTGATATTTTATGGTCTGTTTGGTTAGAGTATCAAAAATGATACTATATTAGTATTGCTATTGATATTTTTAGAAGATGGAGTATCAAAATCAAAATTGATACAAGTTGACATTTGTATTACATAACATGTGTTGTTTGCATTACAAATTTCAAAATTGATACTATTAGCCAAACACCTTAAGGTGATTACCAACAATATCAATTTTAAAATTAATAGTGATAGAGGTGTCTAATAGTGTTACCAAACAGGGCATTAACTTCTAAAATTATCAATATTAATATTGATATAGTATCGTTGAAACTCTAACCAAAGAGGCCACTAAATGTTAAACTTGAGTTGTAAACTACCCAAGATACTTTTCCTAGATATATTAGCATATGCATTCGAGAGTTGTAGCACATAAAAGAGCAAAGAGAACATGCGCAAAACTGAAAGGGGGGTTGGTTGTCAATTAACTTTATGTTTCTTTATGATGAGATCATAAGAGCCTATTTTGATTAAATAGAGGTGGTTTCTGTGAAGGTGGCCCGGGTGGGTATGCCTTCGTCGTCTTCCAAGTCAGCAAGATGTGTGCTGCCCTTTTAAAGTTTGAAACTAATTTTACTTGTTTGTTTTGGCTTAATCTAAAAAATTTTAAACTCTTAATTTCTTCTAATCTCTTATATCTCATGGAACAAAAAATATTGACTATCCATCTCTAAAAATAAAAAGTTTTAGTGAACCGGGTTTTATAATTCAGATGCTTTATGAAGCCGTCTGAACTATTTAATCTCTAATTGAATTAGATATTAGACATTTTGTCAAATGATCTGAATATCTAATCTCTGACCGGAAGTTAAACATAAATTTAGCCAAAATAAATAAGTCGAAATTCCTAAAGTTCTAATTTGTCTCTAATCTCTCATGTGGAATACAAAATCATATATAGTTATTCATCTCTAAAAATAAAATAAAATAATTATAGTGAAACACTTAAAATTAAATAATTTATCGCATTGTATTCAATAGTGTTACCAATGACACATCCATGTATAACCTCTGGCGGAATCAGAGCATAGACATATTTCATATCTAATCTCTTAACGTGTAATAGAAATGCTCTGCAACTTAATCAAAATAGGCCACGTACTGTTAAAGGTAATTAAAATTATGAATGTTTGATAAGTGATTAAAATAAATTTATAATGTAAGCTTTAATGATAACCATAACTATCCTAAAAAAATTTAAATATTTAAATATTTATTTGATAAATACAATAATATTAGTATAATTATTTATTTAATCAATAAAAATATATCTGGATTTCTAATAAAAATAAATATAAACACTTATCACTTTAAGTGGATGCTCCAAGGTGACGTCAAAACAAAGAATAGCTAGCATGAATTGCGAATTTAAATATTTAAGTGGTTTTTGGACATTAGAGGTTAACTTAAATCTTGGTTCGTCGAGTGGGTCTAGGCCAGACCGGGTCGGGTGATGAAGTTGGTTTTATTGCTGACCGATCCGGCATGACCAGGTCTAGAGAAACCCAGTCAGCCGACCTCAAGTCGACCCAACCCTGCCTTCCCCACCTAAATTTCTAAGGAGATCTTTTATCAAACTATGACATTTGTTTTGATTTAATATGAAAATCTAAGCTCCTAATTATTTTCATGTCTAAGCGAACAAAAAAGTGTTGACCTTGGTCAAGACATAAGTGATGTCACGCCCCAGATTTTCTAACACGCAGCGGAATAAATCCGGGTACGAGACCGGGGAGTTAACCCCAAAACTACGTCGGTTTGGAAAAATAATGAATCACAGGTCCCAGTTAATAAAACAAATGATTCAATCCAAATATATACCATACCTTGATTTCAATATAAACAATTCATAAACCAAATTCTCTGAACCTCTTCTGCACTAATCCTGATCCACTACGCTTCTGCTGCGCTACCTGATTACCTAAAAAATGTTAAACGATTTGGGATGAGTCACACGGACTCAGTAGGACTTATATCCAACTATTCTAATATACTAACCAATCTAACTACTAATTATAGGCATAAACCAGACTCATCAATTGCTATAATATCATATAGGCTAATTATCATATTTATTTATTTATTTAAATGGGATTTCTTTCACCAAATTTCCCATTTAAACATGCCTCTACATGAACTTGGCTACTAACTAAACTAAACTATATGTGTATGCCATCTAGACCTGCATGAGTCAACTGTGCATGATTTCATACCATTTCCATTCCATGTGTCTGAGTAAATCATATGCCATACTTGGACTTCTCAACTCCAGCTCTAAATATATACAAGAAGTACCATATAGTAAGCTAGATCCTTAGTACACCTAGGCATGGCATACTTAGGATAAACTGCGGTATCTGGGATCGAAGGATGCACCGGATTCACTACGTCATCTGCTGCCCCAGGACCACTAATGTAGGCTGGAGGACCTCAACAAGTAAAAGCCATATAATTACTCAGACAATTACAATGCAATAACCAATTATGCAATTTAACTCCACCAAATAGCCAAATCATTATACCATGACAATTATTCTATCCATTCACAAAATTATGCAATTAACCATAATCATGCCATTAATCACAATCATGATCGACACATGTAGACCATTCAATTAATACAAAAATTCATGCAATAGACCCAATCAAGAACAATAATTCAATTATATTTCAAATCATGCAATTGACCCAATCAGAAATATGCGACATAATTAGACAGGTTAATCTCAATTATTCACAATTCAATATAAATTTATCGAATAATACACTTTACAACTTTATGCCACTATAAATATAAGTTAATTAATTATGCTAAGAAATTATCATGTCAATTCAAATTCCAATTCAATTCATCAATTAATAAACATTAAGATCGTATATAACATGAATTGGATATAATTATAATATTAACAGGTCATAACTCAATTTTCACAATTACATATTTATTTTCTAATAATTCTCAAAGCATAAATAAATCAATATGCATTTAACTAACACTACACATGGAGATGCATGAAACTAAATATGAATGACATGTATGACATTTTCATAAACTCATACCGACAATTAAACAATTAAAATATCAATTATCTACTAATTTCTAACTATTTATCAACTAAACATGTTTTAACACATTAATTAATATATCGAAATGTTAAGGAAAATTTGGGATGCCTACCTCAATCAAGGAACAATCAACCCTAATCCGATGGAAGCCAATTAGACGACGATCATGAAATGGCAACGGCAGACGACGATGACATACTAGAAAAATATTAATAATTAATAAATTGTGAATATATCTAAATATCTCAAAATAAAATAAAATCTAGAAATATCGAGACTGATCTTGATGGATCAACGGGGAAATGGTGCCAGCAACGGCTGCAGACACACGGCAACGTCAAGGCGACGCAGCTGGGGAGCTTGGCACGACAACGGTGATGGTGCGACCACAGTTCACGGAGGATGCGTGCGGGACGGCGCACACAAAGGCGAAGGAGGGAGACGACCGTGCGTAGCATCGTCGGGTATAATGGCATGCCGTTGGTGCACAAGCTGCACGGAGTCTGCCGACGCTTGCACGCGCGGGTTCGCGCAAGGCGCGGGAGGCAAAGTAGAGAGAGAGAGAGCGATGAGGAGAGAGAGAGAGCATGGCATAGGGGGGGAAGCAGCGGCGCACCGGCCTCGCGGGACAGGGAAAAAAAAAGAGAAGAAGAAGAATAAGGAGGAGGAGAAGAGGCGAGAGAGAGAGAGTACCGGGGCAGAGGAGAGAGGGACAGGAGGGGGCGCAGAGCGCCGCCCCCCTCGGTGGCGTAGCCGAGTGTGCCCGGCGGCGCACTGCCGCCTCGCGCGGCGCATCCCGCTGCGCGCGGGAGAGAAAGGCGGAGAGAGAGAGAGGGAAAACGGAGAGGGAGAGCGGCGGGAGGAAGATGGAGGGGGAGAGAGGGAGAGAGAGAAAGAGCGGCTGGGGGGGACCGCGCGCGCGATGGCGCACGGTGGCGCACGCGGAGGCGGAGGGGGGGGGGGGGCGGTGGTGTGCCGCCGATGCATGGGCCGCATGGAGGCGGCCGACGGGCGACGCCCGAACGCGCGGGCTCGCGCGGCATGAAAGAAACAGGGGGAAAGAGAGAGAGGGAGGGCGCGGACAACGGCGACACGGCGGGGGCGGCAGCGTCCGCAGCAGGCGCTGGAGGGTGGCGAACATGCGCGGGTGGCAGCGGCCGGTTGGCCGGCGACGGCGTCTCGCGGGAGGCCGGTGGCGGCGACGCGCGGGAGGCGTGAAGAGGCGGCGGGGCCGCGGCGGCACGAGAGAGAGGGGGGCTCAGGCCGGACAAGGGGGCGGGGGTCTTGCGGCTGCACCGCGTTTGCGCGGGCACAGCGACGGGAGAGAGAGAGGAGAGCTGGGGGAAGGAGAGAGCGGCAGAGTTAGAATAGTGTCATATTGGCGAGCTAGGGGAGGTACTGCGCTTATAAGTGCGGCTCTGCTTCGATGCGCGGTTTTAGGTTGGTTAACATGGTATCGAGCCGGGCGTGGACCTCCCTCCGTCAACCGTCACCCGTAAACAGTGTACACGTGTCAAAGCTAGAAGAGCTTGCACGTGAGGGGGCGAGTTAGAATAGTGCCATATTGGCTAGGTAGGGGAGGTACCTATGCTTATAAGCCTGGACCTCTCTAACTCAGTACCGCGGTTTTGGGTTGGTTAACAGGCAGAAGGGAGAGCGGGAGCGATGGCGACGCCGGCGGCGGCGGAAGAAGAAGAAGAAGAAGAATAAGAGAGGGGGAACCGGCGGCCGCACCGGGGGGGATGGGAGACAGTGGCGTCGGAGGCGTCCATGCGGTGGTGACGGCAACACGGCGGGGCGCGGCGTGGGAGAGAAATAGAGAGAGAAAGAGAGACGGCGCGAGGGGGTGGGATGGCCGAGGGTGCAGAGAGAGAGAGAGCTGTCCGGGAGAGGGGAGCGCGACGCTGGCGATGGAGTCGGCGGCTTCCGGCGACGCTAGCAACGGCAGAGGAAGAAGAAGAGAGCGGCGAGGCGGTGGAGGCGCGAAGATTCTGGAGGGGGCGGAGGAATCGGGAGACGGAGGAGGCGGTGACGAGGGAGGTTCTAGAGAGAGGGTTCCGGAGAGGGAAGGGCAAGGGAGGCGGTGGAGGAGGAGGGGGTACGTGGCAGAAAAAGAATTTTTCAATCAATTTTTTTTTAATCGGGTATTACATCAAGGTTGTTTGATAAAACATATAAAAATTAAGATCTTATAGAGATAAATATATAAAATATATATGGTAATATATATGTCAATTAATAAAGCAAATTATGAACATACAACTCAGACCATACATCAAATATAAAAGGTTGACATGTATAATATTTAATAAAATACTAATATAGTAATATGTATAAAAACAGTTTAAATACATTAAAAATTAAATATTTTAAAATTATTTTAAATAAGAAGATAATTCTTGAAGTAAAATGCTCCGAGTTTGTGACGAACAGAGCTAACGTGTTACTGCCGGGAGAAATTTCCTTGTATCATGTTACCTCTAAAATTATCAAACATACCCCAATATCTCAACTTCGATCAAATCAAAGTTTAGAATATGCTTGAGCTAAAACAAATGTCAAAGTCTCTTTTGGATCGAGTAGAGCTGAGTTGCACGTATTATGGTAAAATTTTTACGCAATAATTTTTTTTCCGAATAAACTGTTTTTAACCAATCATGTCAACTAAATATTTCAGAAACGAGTTATTTAGAAAAGACTCTCCTAGGCAATTAAATCTATGCATCCTAAAGTTTGAACACTGCTAAGTCAGCTCAAGTGGTGTTTGATTGGACTTAATAAAATATCTAAACTTTAAATTTCATCTTTCAACATAAAAAATAGACATAAAGAATCAGTTTTAAATACAATGATTACGTTTTCTTGCATGATATGATATATAAATTTGCAGTGTTGCATGTGATGATCTAGTGATGAAAACGTAAAATAAATATATCCGGTGACATAATAATATCCTAGAATTGTAAATGAGCGTTATATGGTACACGATAAAATACGGAGAAATGACCTTCCGGTTTTATCTAACAAGAAATTCTTTATTTTAACCATGATCACGCCCAACAATCTTTTCAACAAGATCTGTCGTACAAAATACATCATTGTAAATAAGATTTTTTTAGGCTAAATTGATATCCAATCCAATCTTCACATTTCCCTTTAACAGATGATCCGACCAGTCCGTTCGTTCTTTCGAAATCTAGTAATATCCGCTCCTATTTTGACATTTCGTCTTAATTAAGTAAGTGTACACTTAGAAAGGAATTGACCTTTTTACCCTCCAAGTTAACCCCTTTCAAATGGATAGGGATGTGTCTACTAATATAAAACGTATATTTAATAATGTTATATTATATTTAAATCATGATATAAAACACATATAATAATATTTTTCTCAGAACAAATCATTAAAATAAAATATATTTAATAGGGCATCATGAATAGGTTAACATTTAACATCAGAATGTGTGTATAACTTTATTTTGATTCTGAATCTCGTACCAAAATCAAAACAATTTGATAATTTAAAAGAACTTATATTTTATATCAAGAATAAGTTAATAAATCTAAAATTATTATCAAAATTTGGCCTAATAACTTTAAAACTTATTTTTTATTTTTTATGTACGATAAATTTAATAAATTAACTATTATTTATTACTGTATTGTATTTCAAATAGTTGTTTGAAACATCATAATTGTTCAAAATAATTTGAAATACCATAAATAGAAAAGCACTCATAAAAAAATAAAATACTTTTTATTCTGGTAAGTGTAAAGGGAGTTGTGTACAGAAAACTTGTAATAATTGTGGTTGCATGTTATCTAAAATGATATAATATACAATAAAGTGCTCCTGCCGCACTGTACACGCTCAAAATTGAGGAAAAGGGTCAAAATCGTGGGTGTTTTCGGAATACTAACAAAAGCTAACAGGAGGAGGAGGAGTTAACAGAAGACGTCGAGAAGGATCGGTGGTTAACATAAATTGAAAAAACGGATCTAACGTTGTACATTTGTGGTCAACGGATTAAAAATTATGTTGACTTCTTTAATTGGATGGGAAGTCAATTTTCCCCTTTTTTTTATCCAGTCAAACACCCGCATCATAGTGATGATTTTTTTTCAAGCCAAAATTGTAACTAGTTGAAGGTTGTTTGGGCTTTTCCCCATGTCCATTCGTGGTACGTGTGCCACGTAGTCTGCTTGAGATGAGACACGTATTCATGTTAACGAGATCTCTGGATGAAAATGGCACATGATAGAACATTCAAAAATCTACCTTTCTTTAAGCTGATAAAGTCAATCAATGATACGTAAAAGAGATCATGTAAATCATGCACATATTGGAATTCTGCACACATGAAAAAAATTTTTTTTTTTTTTTGAAGATCCCTAAGAACATACCTCAACACCGCCGAACAGTCTCTGGCTGCCGCAGGGTCGATCCAGCGCCAAAACGGATGGTAGATCGCACGGTTATGAAGAAACTCAGAAGACAAAACCAACGTTCCGATCTGATCAAATCTTTTGACTCAGATTCAAGTCAATACAAAACAGAGTGGAGATCGGGATGAGAAGGACGAATACGAACGGAGGTTTGCCTATATCAGATCCCATAGAGCGAACGCGGACTTAATTTGTTACCAATGGTTGGATTTGCGAATATATATATATATATATCTGAATACATCACGAGACGACTTCTCGATCACGTCGAACAGAACGAGTATACAAGACCTTCTCTCTTCGTGTCTCCTAGTTCAATCTCGGAGTCGATAAAAAACTTGAGAGCTCCTTCTCTGAGTATAAGAGAGAGACAAGACTCAGTCTCATATATATATATATACACATATATATAGTCTATCGTGACTCATTTTTTTAAATTATTATAATTGTAAATATATCTTTTACATTTATTTAACTGCTTAAATATAATACCAAGATTTTATTTTATTTAGACCACTCTACGGAATAACGCTAATATCAGTGAATTTTCGTCAACGGCGATGGACTACTCAAGACCATGAGATTTTACTAGGAAATAATTTTCTCAAGAAAATGAGACCATATAATATTCGATAAAATATTTTTTTAAATTATTTTAAATAAGAAGATAAATATTGAAATAAAATGTGTTATTTTCTTGTTAATCTTGAAATTTTTTTTACCACTAACGAACCACTCTAATATTTGACCAAGTTAAAAGTTAGACATCAATTATGTCAAAACCAAATGGGCCTAAGTCAGACACTATACCTTAATGTTAATTGGTAAATATCATATTCATTAAAAAAAAGGCTAAATGAATGATAGGTCCGTTTCAAATGGGCCTGTTTAATAGTTACTCCAGTCAAAATGTCACTTTAACATCAGGTCCGTTTTCACACATTTCAACCATCTTAACTCCATTCTATACGGATTCCACAACGGAGAGTTAAGCGGAGATGCAAAAAGACTCTTTTACCCTTTTAGATCGATCACCAGTCTAAACAAGCAAATATATAAAAATCATGATAATGTGTATAAAATCAAAAATAACGGTCTGCATAAAAATAGATCGTCGGTCACCAGCGTAAACCAAACATAAAAGTTTAAATATATAAAAATCAGAAAAATACAATGACTTATATACATAACAAATATCCTAAAAATAGGTATACATATATAAAGAAGATAGAAAAATCACCTGCATACCAAAAAATTGACCAGAAAAATCGTCTGCTCACATACAAAAGACCTGTATATATATATAAAAGACCAGAAAAATCACCTGCTTACATGAAAATACACCCATATACATAAAAATTCAGAAAAATCACATGCTTACAAAAAAATAGAATCATATACATATAAAAACCAGAAAAATCACCTGCTTCCAAAAAAAGGCATTTACATAAAAAAAACCAGAAAAATCACCTGCTTACAAAAAGATAGACTCATATACATCGAAAAACCAGAAAAATCACCTGCATCCAAAAATAGAGCCATATACATAAAAAAACCAGAAAAATCACTTACTCACATAAAAAAAGACTATAAAAGACCAAAAAATTAGCTTCTTACATGAAAATTTACCCAATATACATTCAAAACAGACCTGTGTACAAAAAATACCACTGTTTACATTCAAAACAGACCGTATACATTCAACCTGTACATTTGGAAAGGAAATCCCCAATCGGCAGAAATCCCCAAAGCCAGGAGAAAGGCCAGAAATCCCAAATTGGCAGAAATCCCCAAAGATAGGAGAAATCCCCAATCGGCAGAATTGCCCAATTGACAGACGCAGCAGAACTCCCAGCGCCAGTAGAACTCTCAGCGCCAGACACCTCCCAGTGCCCCCTGCTCCGAGCCCCCCCCATCCGCGGACAGCAGGTCTTGGTCGTGGAGGAGGCGGACCTGGAGGGGCTGCCGTTCCTGCAGGCGTTCGCCAAGGAGCTGCTGCGGAATCACCCGCCGACCTACTTCTCGCTGACGTACGCGGTGGTGGAGCCGACGATGCTGGGGGGCTACGACATCCCGCCGGGGGTGAACGTCGACTTCTACCTGCCGCCCATCTCCGAGGACCCGCGGATGTGGAAGGACCCCGCCACCTTCGACTCGGACAGGTTCCTGGCCGGCGGCGAGGATGCCGACATGATAACGCTACTCCAGAGAATAGGCAGAAGAAAGAGTGATCGATCAAAACCAACCTGCCAAGAAGATGACAACGCCACCGCCGCTGCTGCTTCGAGGGTTAGGGTAGCAGTTGGCCGCCGAGAAGACGAGGGTGTTATCGCGCCGGAGGAGGAAGGCGAGCCCTAGATCGCCATCGCCGTGTCCGCTCGCGCCTGTCTGGATCGGGTCTGTCTCGAGCGTCTACCCCTCTTTCGACTGAGGGTATTTTCGGAATTAACCGCAGTCAATGGACGGAAAACGTTTCACCGGACCCATTGTTATACGAATTGTGAAAAACGGATCTAACATTATACATATTCGGTCAACGGATTAACTATTAAAGTGACTTTCTTAATCGGACCTACCGTCAATTTTCCCTTAAAAAATGATCACCTAAGTTATTTTAATTTAAGCTACAGAAATGATTTTTATTTTTTGGTTACTCTTCCTATTGTTGCCCCCGGCCTTCCTAACATTCGACTTGATTGGTTTTACACTTTCGCATTTAGAGGACCTAATAAAAAATACTATCTTTCGAACATTACTTGCTTTTTATAGCATACTTTAAAATTAAAATATCAGATTATATGGACTTTGTAAAGACCATATCATTATTCATAACCGTACGTCTCTTGTAAATACTGCACAACTTACTTCAGAAAAGTATTCTTCGGAAAGAAATAAATCCAATGTAATATTTGATATCATGAAAGATTTAATGTCCATTCAGAAACATAATGGGATTATCATGTTAGTCCAGGAGTTCTATCCAAATATTATCATATAAATTATTTTTTATTTTTAAGTAACATTTTATATTTTTAGATAATCTTGTTATATATGACAATACCACGCAACTTGCACATTCCGGCTGTTGCGCCTTGAGAACGCATTCAATTTTTTGAATTAAAATTTTAAATAATGAAAGTAATTATCAAACTGGTGTGAGCTCATAACTAATACAGTGTTTGGAAGCTATTTTAATTTTGAGATAATTTTTTTTGAAATTAAGAATACCTAATTTTCAGTTTTAAATTTAAAATCATAAATGGACAACTCTTTTATGTTTGGTAAAATTGTCATCAACTTTAAAATTGATAAAGCAATGTTTAACTAGGTTTTAAAATCAAAATTTCTATCAATACTCGTTAAAATAAATCTTTATTTCCCCCTCCCTCGGGACGCGATGGACCTCCATTAGCAGACAAGTCCCCCGTCTTGGGCGCTCCCCTCTGCCTCTGCTGGGCTGTGGGTGCTCGATTCCCCCCCCCCCGGTCGGGACGCCCCCTGCTTGCTTCCGCTGCCCCCCCTCCCTGGGATCGGATCCTCTGTGCACCTCGGTGTGCACCTCAATGCACACCACTTCTTAAATTCATCTAATTATGTGATCAAATTAGTTATTTTAATCATTTTTAAGACTGTGAATATACATATATAATATGTGATGTTATATTTTATGAAAATCAACATTAAATATATTTTATACATATTTATTTAAATTAAAAATATAATTAATTTAAAAAATAGTATAAATTGAAAAAATATTAATATTACTTCTTTTTATCAATACATAATATATATTTATATTCACAATTTTAAAAATGATTAAACTGATTAATTTGATCACATAATTAGATGAATTTAAGAAGTGGTGCACACCGAGGTGCACAGAGGATCCGGTCCCCCCTCCTTACCTTCTCGTCCCCCCTGCCCCTCGCCGGCTTCCACCTTTTGACCGGGGGCGTGCGGCCCCCTGCTTCCGCCCCCCACCCCACTCCCCCGTGGTCGGGAAGCGCTGCCCCCCTCCTGCAGTGCCCCCCCTGCTTCCACATTTCGCCTTCCGACAGGGGGCATGCTGCCCCCCCCCCCCCCCCCCCCCGGTTGGGAAACGCCACCAAGCCCAGGTGCCCCCCTCCTGTCCGCCTGCAGCGCGCCCCTAGCTCATGCTTCCACCTTCGACCTTCCGACCGGGGGCGTGCTGCCCCCCGCCCCCCGCTCCTGCTTCCACCTTCGACCTTCCGACCGGGGGATGCTGTCCCACCCCCCACTCCCCGCGGTCGGGAAGTGCCACCCCCCGGCTGTAACGTGCCCTCCCTTCCGATCGGGGGCATGCCCCCCCTCTGCTTCCACCTTCGGCCTTCTAACCAAGGGCGTGCTACCCCCCGCGCGTCCAGTCTGCTCTCTTCGGGGATGTCACGAGAGAGTCTGCTCGCTCTCGGAAATAAAATAGCCCAGGCGTTGTTTTGTTTCCGAAACCGAAGAAACAAAAAAAGTGAAATCGATTTTAAAAAAGAAAGAGCACTAAAAAAATCAACCAAATATCCTATCTTCCCTATTTTTAAAAATAAAATAAAAAGAAGGTAAAAATTAGAATCAAACATCCTATTTTATGATTTGGTCTTGTTCAGATCATATTTTATTAAAATATATTGCATATGTCGATATATAATTTTATTTCATTAATTTTAAATTATATTTTACCAAAATTTAATGTATATAAATGTAAATTTTATTATTTTTAACTTAAAATTTTTTTAAATAAATTTATCTTTATAACAAAAGATACATAAATATTATGAACCGAGTAGTCAACATCCTTTGACTGCGAAACCTTGCATAAGCATATCATGGACAGTGAAGGCTGTGATCCCCTGCATTATGTTGCCGCCAGATGATTAGTACACTCCATCGGGCATGAAATCGAAGCATCAGCAGGCGAACAACCTAGAAATCCCTGAACGGGCGAGAAGATCTAGATATGAATCATGATCAAAATCATCATCCTAGAATTAAAATCAAGAAAACAAACCCTAACGAGACGTGCAGGAAGAGCACACCATTGATCGCTGCCGGTACGGTGCACCGTTCTACATGGTAGAGAACCAACCGTTGGTGAGCATCCGTCTCCATTAAGGAAACTCGAGACATCAGCCGAGCGATCTAACAAGCTCAATGCAATAAAAAGGCTAGCTCTAACAAGTGCCCGACTCCCCTCAGGACATCTCCTGAGGTGAGGAGGTGTCCTGAGGGGAGCCGAGCTCTAGAGTAGCCCAGCATTTATTACGATGTGAGGGGCCTGATTGGTCCCCTCACATCATGAAAATGTGAGGGGCCTGATTGGCTCCCCTCAGGACCTCATCAGGACCTCCTGAGAGAAACCTTCTGAGGGGAGCCAGACTACTCTAAAGCCCAATCAGGCCCCTCACATTTTCATGATGTGAGGGGCTGATGTGATGACATTTATTACGATGTGAGACCCCTCACATTTCTGATTGGGCTCTATAGTAGTTCGGCTCCCCTCAGGATACCTTCTGAGGGGAGCCAATCAGGCCCCTCACATTTTCATGATGTGAGGGGCCTGATGTGATGACATTTATTACGATGTGAGACCCCTCACATTTCTGATTGGGCTCTATAGTAGTTCGGCTCCCCTCAGGATACTTTCTGAGGGGAGCCAATCAGGCCCCTCACATTTTCATGATGTGAGGGGCCTGATGTGATGACATTTATTACGATGTGAGACCCCTCACATCATAAAATGGGAGCCCGGCTCCCCTCAGGACACCTCCAAAGGGGAGTCAATTAGGCCCCTCACATCAATCCTGAGGGGAGCCCAATCAGGCGTTGATGCTTTGATTTCATGCCCGGTGGAGGGGCCTAATGTGAGGGGATTGGCATGAAATCAAAGCATCAGCAGGACACCTCCAGAGGGGAGCCCAATGTTTGTGTTGGATTCTCTTGTTCTTGTACACATTCTGATACATCAATCCAAGTATATTCTTGCTGGAGGCACATTGCCCAGATGCGAATGTCATCCTCTGCGTCTCCATATATAAGTATATAGATATATACATTTGTATATACACGCGTGCACGTGCGTGCGACATTGTAGTAAGATTTGATCGCTAATATTTCTACGCGGAGCAGAGACCATCTTGTCTGATTCAGTGGCTGCTAGTTAGAAGCATAACCATCTTGCTTGGTCGGATGCGTGAGAATGACCGTAGCTTGACGAGCGCTGACTGCCTAATACTGCACTCGTCTGAGAACAAGTGCTTCGTTCCTTTGGTATAGTGTGTTATTTTTGGGTTGGACGGCACCAGCTGCTTCCTGCCTTTTAATGGACAAGCTAATATTACCTTGTTTTGCTTTTATCGTGCGTTAAAGGAGGACTTAACATGAGCCGGAGAAATCAGTGACAGAACGAGTAATTAATCGAATCTTTTAAAGTTTACCGTACCAATTTCTATCGAAGTTTTCTCTTACGTTTTTCACTACCTCCTTTGGTTTCATTTCTTTGGTTTTCCTTCCAGCTAGGCACCGAGATCCTCTAAGGCTCTAACAAATAGAGGAACCTTCCTCACCTTAACCCTTGCACTGTAAGGGCATTTAAGATAGCAACATTAAGATGCTTCGCTCATTTATAATGGGAATGGATATGTTATTAGAATGATAATGTAGTGCACTTCAAATTAGCATATATATGACTGTGCACACGGCCAATACCATTGTGATAAGACAACAATGACAGTTCTAATCATACAAGTACAGTAACTTATAACCAGACTACCTGGTTATCTTGCTCCTACCTAGAGAGCTTCATTCGTAATATCAGATGAATGATAATATTCAAAACATCATAATTGTCTTATGTTAAGTGTCAACACACGTCGGCGTCAGATATGCTTGAGTCTGGCGGCTAGAGCCCAACATCTCGAGATGTATAACATGTCCCCCCCCCCCCAAAAAAAATATAGAGAACTTACTGACTAGAAAGTCGAATTTTCTACTCATGTTGCTAACACAAAATACAAAGTCGTAACATAACACATCAAAAGATCATCCGTTGACAATCTGTTTCGTCACTGGAACTGGCAACTCGCACCTGCAAATCGCGAGTACATCACATTTACCTCTACAGCCTAAAACATAAATTGATGACACACGGCATTAAAAGTACGGCATATATACGTTGTGCCTTCTCACAGCCTCCAAAGATACAACAATAACATCAAAAATTCATCAGCGTTATTATTGCGTTTCAGCAGACCCAACTCCGCAGTTAACCACTGCAGGAGAGTGTAGCCTATTTCATCTCCAAATAACCGCACAAAATTTACACACGACAGAGATTTGATTAGTAGCGCCTGCCTCCAGTAGTTGACATGAGGACCCTCGTTGGTTTCTTCCCTTTCTTGCCCAATCCATCCATCCTCGGAGCTTCTGGGGGACTGATGGTCTTGGCCGCAGACGTGACACCAGCAAATGATAAGGTGGTCGCCCTTTGGCCTGCACAGAATGAAAAGGCATGTTATTGTTCCATAAAATGATGCGCACACACTTGTTATCGATCTACACCACCGAGTTGATACTACCGGAACACTGAATTCTAGCTTCCACGTGACACAACATGGAAAAGCCACACATAAATTAGCCGTGCCATGGCGTTATCGAACACTAAGAAAAGCAGCAAGATTTTAGAAGGCACCAACAAGAACAGCAGCTCCGAGGTCTACTTTAAGCAACTCCAACCGAGAAGGAACACCATTTCCAAGATTCCGCATATGAAGACTTAGCACAAATATTATAAAGTAGTAAACAATATAACGAAACACAGGCACTTACCAGCAACAGTAGAACCCTCGCCTGACACTCCCACATTTCCAGGAACAACAGCCACTTCATTAGCCCTGAGTGCAGGCGAGTCATGACCAGAAGCGAATCCGAGCCTTGTAACATGGGAAAACAGTTTCTTTTCACCAATTGTGGGTGGGCTTGTAGATGGAACAGCAGAATTCCCCAAAGCTTGAGAAATCATTGATCACAATTAGTATCATCATGGAAAAGATGTACGCTTAGATTTGTAATAATAAATTAAAAAACAAACACTTATTCCCTAAATGAGACAATTTTCATACACAACTAAAATTTTATCAAATAAAATGTTTATTCCACAAGTAAATGTTAGGAAAATGTCAACTTTCATGGATTTACAATCATTTTCTTTCAGTGCAATGAATCATGGCCTCCCTTTGGAGGCTTGGAGTTTCTTAGAAAAAAAGAAAGTCTGGGTCCGCTAACAGCCAATGTGCCTTGGCTACCTCAGCAAAATTAGATGATCAAATAGCAAAAGATTATTTAAGCTTTCAAAAATAAGCCACTTAATTTGAGATTTTGCTAAAAAATTTAAAAGCTGATGATCGTCGGTAATAAAAAATTAAATTCTTAATTACAGTTGGAAAAATGTAAATATATTCAAGTACATAAAAACTTTTTATTAAAAAATATAAATTTAATTAATAAAACCATAAATCTACAAATTACAATTGCCATCAGTAAGAGGCTAGATAATGTTTTGAAGTCTAATAAAGGACAACCAGAACCATGCTATAATTGGCACTACAGTTGAATAGAAGCCTGTACTCAGCCTAACTCAGATGCATGAATTGCAAAACCGGCCTCTGTCTAGATTGGGATCGATCAATCCAATTTGGGAGAGATCGGATTCCAACCCAGACTTCCCCTCAATTGATCTAAATTGGCTGATCTGGACAAATCAGTATCAGGATCACCCAATCCAACATGATCCTCCGGAGAAAAAAATGGATTCAACTGGATTGACAAGTGCAAGCATACAATTTTTAGAGGTTGCATTTGTAAAGTACTTTGAATTTAATGCAATCATACATTTTTCAAATGTGTACTTCACTTTTAATTGCCATCGTGGATGTCAATATGACTTAAAGGACTGATAAGTGGTTAATGTATTACCATGGATTTCTTTATTTTTATTTTGTTTTTATTATTAAAAAAATGATCAACACCAATCCCATATTAGTTTTGTTGTCACACAGAGTGGGCAACCAATCGCAATCAGACTAAACCATGATCAAGGATTGTTAACTTGTGTCTCAACCCCAGCTCAAAGAGGTTGGAGAGATGAGATCTCACAAGGTTTAGGGTAGACACTGGAAGGCGGTGCGTGGAGGGAGGCTGCTCTGTGACGTAGCTGCATCTTCCCCACCAGTAGACAGGTCCCAGGGTTTAGATTCTTCAACCAGGAAGTGGCCAGACAAGGTTGGATCAGGCCAATGGGCCCTCCAACCGGTATGGGCCACTGCTGGGTTGGAAAATCTGTCAGAGGGAAGAAAGTGCCCTCCAGCAATGTCAGTCCCCCTTGGCAGCCTGCTTCACCCCCTCAAATAGAGGGACCCTCCAAGACTGAAAATTTGCAGTATCTCACAAAATCTGGCTAAGATTGCTTTTCATGACCATGACCTGGTCCAAATTAGCAGAAATAGCTTTACTGCATCAATTCCATGCTGAGAATCTTATGTTCCACACGAATAATTGCCCAATCCTGACAAATCTAAGACCAGCCGGCCAGTTCAGCCAACTCCTAGTCACGCTGAAAACAGGCCCCAAAGTGTCACCCAATGACCCAATAGCTGAAATATACCTGATCAGACAGAATTTGGACCGAGCTTGAGCCACACTAAAATCCACTGAACCAAGCTTAAAATTTTCTGAACCAGATTGAAACCCATTGAACCAGACCTGGAAAGTGCCAAACGGCCTAAAACCCATTGAACTGGGTCTGGATGAGCTGAACCATGCTGAACCAGACCAAAGGCCAAACCAGGTGAGTCGCAGCAAACTGGCGCCAACCGCTACTGGTGGCCATCAAGGCCTCCCTGTGAAGTTGCACTTCGTGCATCCCGACCGAGGGCAGAGCAGAATGGTGGTGGCAGGAAGATGATGTCACAGCGTTGTGGTGGCTCTGATGTCATCTTCCCCGATCTTACCCTCCTTTGTCATCATCCTAATCTGCAGAGAAAAGCAGGCAGGGAAGTACAGTAGTATGTGGTGAGGTGTCCTTGTGTGGGAAGGAAGCCAGCGGGGTGGGGGGGACCAGGAGGTTGATGGGATGGGATGGGATGGGATGGAGATGTGGAGGATGAGGCTTGGGGCTCCACGGCACTCTGGATGACCCACCAGGGAAAGCTGGAGCATCAATGGGGTGGACGGCTTGTGTAAGGCCGGAACATGTAATAGTCGTGGAGGGGGTGAGGTGGAGAGGAGGGGAAGAAGGCAAAGGGGGATCTGGACTGGAGTTGAAAGAGAAGTAGCAGACGAGGGAAAAGCCAGTGGGGATGTTTCGACGGGGACTATTGACGAAATCAGATGTGAAGCAACCAGAAGATCTCCATCCGAGGATTGCTGAAGGACTCTACCACGAGGAGATCCACCATTGTTGTGAATGGCTCCGGGATCGCCAGAGGAACCAGGTGGCAACGAGGATGATGGCCGATGAAGATGTGTAACCAAGGAGAATAGAACTGGAACACATGAAGGCAGAAAAGAGGGAGGAGAAGAAGTCATAACTGACTGTAGCCAACGATGATTGGAGGCCGGCCAGTGCCGGAAGTAGATTGGAAACCAGCCTCCCACCAGGAGTGAATGGATTGTTGGCCTCCTGCCGATGGTGAAGAAGCAAACCTCCATCGCGAAAGGGATGAAGAGAAACTAGGGCTAACGCCCCCTATTAGATGAACCTGTGCCAGAAGCCTTCCAAAAAGTCTTCAAGGTGTTCTCTTCATTCATTGTGGAGGCCTCTTTATAAAGGAGCTAGTCATTTACCAAAAAAAATAATTACATACATGTCCTCTAAAGTCAGAAATGCAAAAAAATGACCTAAAAAATTTACAATCAAGTACATAAGAATAGAAATGTAAAATGACCCCTAAGTCCTGCTGAACCGGATCCCCATCACGCTCCAAGCTTAATCAAACAGGGATAGACAATACATGCAGAGCCAGGATAGGCCAAGGCTAGTTTCAACCCACACCAACCAACTCGATTCAGCATGAGTCTAACCTTCAACCACCTAAGGCATCGTATTAAGGTAAATTTGGCCAAGACCCTAGTAATGGACTGTAATCATCATTGTGTGAAGAAATATTAATAAACTCTAAATAAGACTATCCAATTAGAAAAATGATCACAAAAAAGCTGAAATGAAGAGGAAACCAATTATAGGTTAATGCCAAATCATGAAAAGAAGTACAAAGAACTAACATTTATTTAACAAATAAAAAGACAGAAATCCAACGGTTGTATCAACAAATCCCAAATGCTTCCTACGCCACAACTAGTCTCTTCAAAAGTAGGTATGTATTAGTTCAAATCATCAGATCTGTACATTTACCTTCAAAATCGTCCAAAGAAAATGCAGCACCATTACAAGAAAAATGCCGGTAATCATGTGAAATAGGCATTTCCTGAAATGCAATAGCCTCTGCACGATCTTTCTCCTCCTGCTCCTGATGGGAAAGAAAAGCATGTGACTTTGCCTAACATTGAAGTTTAAGAAAAAATTCCAACAACAGATGAAGAAAACTATAGAAAAGCAAAAGCAAATTCTTCTCATTCCCCAAGCAAGAGGTGCATAAGCTGATCAACCAAGCATGTTAACACGCTGAACAGGGAATAGAACAAACTACTTCCAAGTTCTGTCATGCTTAATGGCTCCGATACTCTACCCCTTATTCACTCACTATGCCTCTCAGATCCTATCCTTCCAAATTGTTACAAAATACTGAAACACTGATGCAATAAATCTCTCATTGCCAAACACTCCATCAGTCATTGCAAACAATGAACCCATTTCGACAGACTTAAAAAATTGTTTCCACCTGAATCACTTCTCCCTCCATCAAGACGATTTCTGAGGCAATAGATCAGAGATTTCACGAACAATAAAAAATATGAATAATACGATATGTTTATCTTCACACTTCACCTCCATTGACAGAAAGAAGAACGAAAATAGTAAGCCTACACAGAAGGGAAAAGCTCTGTTTTCCCTTTATAATTGCATTAATCACTTGCCCCTCCAAAGTTTAGGTGAGAATGTTCATCCTCTTCATCCTCTCCATATGCCAAATGCAAGCCATAAGGAGTATATATAATGGGTTTGGAGGGGGGGTAGAGATCGAATCCAGAAGGAGGGAGATCTAGTCACTTAAGTGATTGAATCCATGCAGCAGCCTCAACTATGAGAAATCCATCAATCCACATATGGCGTGTAAACCATGAAAGTTAGTTAAAATATAAGAGATGCAGGGTGGCACCCTACAACAGCGCCGATGCCCACATCATTGGCAGAACTCACGGATGTTCCACCATATTTATTTATTTTAGCTTCTTTATATTTTCTAGTTTTTGATCAAGACCAATTCATGATTGGTTTTTCCCCCTTGGATCGGACAATTTGGCCAATCCAGCCTTCCTTGGTGGGGTTCAAACCCCATCTTTCTGAAAAAGTAGGGGGCGGTTGTGTGCACATGGGACCCCCCCCCAGTTGAATAAATTAGTGATAGATTAGTGGTGGATCCCACCCATTGCAATGAACTGGCAGGGGTCCCACCAGTAGGGTTTCGTGGGTTACAGACTCCCCCCCCCCCACACGTATAGAAGAGATTGGTGGGAGGATCCTTTTTTCCCACTCACACCCCCACCTTTACCATCCTTTTCTCTCTTCTTTTTTGGCTGAAAATACCTCCACTTGTGAAGCATTTATTGGTAGAACACCCAGGAGTTTTGACAAGTGGGAGAGTCCTGCTTGGAAAGGAGTGCATGTTGCACCCCCCCTCTACATATTTTTTACTGAAGATACCTCTATCAGTAAGGTAGTTATTGGTGGGACCCATCGGTTGCTTTTTGACTGATGAGAAAAACTTTATTTGGAGGGAACTGACTGCACCACCCTCCACATTTGCTTTTAAACTTTTTTATTTGTGTGGGACCCAAAGCTAAGTGCATCGTGGGAGAGTCCCAACAATCGCTGGTAGATTTCTTGTCTTTTTTCGTTACATATATATTGCAGTGAGTCCCATCAGGTGTAACCACCCCTTTTCTCTCTCATCCAGCACAGGGAGAGTATAGAAATAGAATTGTGATATTGCTGGACTAGGTGGTTTAAAAGGAACGCTCCTGGTGCTTTTTTTTGCTTTTATTTTGATGAGGCCCACTAGCCCCTGGCTTCTCTCTTCTCTTGTGCGGCAGGACCATCAACAGACCTTTAGGGGAAGCAGCTTTTCTACTCCAGAACAGTAACAGACCTCCCCCCCCCAATGTGCACACGAGCTTCTTGGCACCAGCAGGACCATTAGCCCAGCACCTCCAACACACAGTGGTCTTGTCTCGGCTTCAGTAGCTCCACAGGCTAGAGTTGGGAGGTTTTGGCTCGTTGGAAGGTACACATAATCACATATCTCTTCCTTTTCACTCCAACCTTCAGACAGTACTCTAATCCCCTTTCTCCTTGACTGAACCTGATCTATGAAGCATATCCGGGCTTATGGAGGGCCAGCAATCAAGACTGAGTTGTCTGGTATGACTGGGATTTCATGTTTAATCAAGCCAGTAGAGACATAACGGAAATATGTCTTAATAGGAACCATAACATAAGGACTAAGCAGATCAGTGGCGTGGGCATTATATAGCTTACATGAACGGTATAAACAACTCCCATTAATTAGTCTTAATGGATCGCTAGTCAACTTTGATGTGGCCAGTATATACACATTAACAGGCCAAGGATGGGCTGGATGCCATCAAAGACCTAAATTAAATGTCATGGAAGAGCTTAATTGGACAAACATAGATGTGGCATACATGAGCCATGAATGGGTTGATAAAGGACTGGTTATACCCACTCCAATGAATTATGAATCTAATCTGGCCAGTTTAATGGGCCAACCAATAAACTTGATAAATAAACTTTAAACAGACCGGATGTTGAGTAGGAGAGTACTAAACGTTTCAAACCGAAAAACCAAATCGAACCAGACTGTTTGGTTCGGTTTGGTTCGGTTTGAACCACTTTCGGTTTGGTTCGGTTTGAGAGTCCTCCAAATCGACTTAAACCAAACCAAACCGTTTAAACCGATTTAATTAAAAATTATATAAAAATTATTATTATATTAATAAAAATAAATTTTTATAATAAAATAATAAAATAATATTTATTTTAATTATTTTTAAATTAAAAACCATTATATGTATGTAAAATTAATTAATTAAAATATTTTTATATATATTTTGATTTAAACCGAACCAAACTAAATTGAAATTGCTTTGGTTTGGTTCGGTTTGAGAGGTTGAATCGGTTTGGAAAAAAAATGGTTCAAACTGGACCAAACTGAATTGTGCTCACCCCTAATTGTTGAGCATGTGTAGAAGTGAAACATAACCTCGTTGAAGCCTGATTAAACCAACAAAAGAATCCGGTTACTGGGCTGGAAGTAAGATGTCCAATGGATCTTATCAGGCTGCCTTAATTGGTTAACAAACAAAACCATAAATAAGCTGAGGCTAGCAAAACACAACTCTCTCTCTCTCTCTCTCTCCCCCTCTCCCTCCCTCACTCTCTCCACCCTCCAACTCCCTCTCTCTCCCTCCCTCTACCCTCCATCTCTCTATCTCTATCTCTCTCTCTCTAACTATGATCAGGGTAAGATACATACCAAGCCCATAATCAGCCAGGATATAGATGCGAAGAATAGCTCATTATGTTCGATTACACCAGCACATGTTCCTGGTTATCCGACTACATTCAGCCTGGATACGAGGCATGTTTGAGCCTCCTAATGGGTCAGCCTGATGAATCAAACCATAGCCACCGTGATGAACTGGATTGGGCCTATTTAACAGATCTAAGATAGTGTGCCATGAACATGGATTTTCTGTACGACAGGGTCAAATGGTATAAATGAGCAACTATAAATGAGCGAGCAGCGACCAATACATAAAAATAACTCTAGTTTCTAAGTATGACCACCTCGAATGTTATCAAGTCATAAACAGATTAACCATATATATTATGTCCAGGTTTATACATGTTCCAGACAAGGATTGCCATCTCGGATCTCGACTTCATCTCGGTGGGGGGGGGGTGTGAAAGAGAAGAGATCTCGGAAAAATCTCGGGAGATCGGATCTCGGATCAAAATGTATATATGTATGAAATATAACATAATATCTTATAAAAATAGGAGTACATAAATGAATTTACATGAAAATATATAACACATTTTGTATATCAACTGCGTGAATGAACAATTACAAAGCACTTTCAATACCAAAAAAATGATCTTTGTGCTTCTAAAAGAATTAAACTTGTATACAATCTTATTTAAATATTAATATGGTATTAAATTTGTAACACATTTTCATGTGATAGTATAAGTGATAGTGAAATATATTAAATGTGTTTACACTATCATAAACGGGACGTAGAGTAGTCACAGATCGACCGAGAAAAATTCTTTATAGACCAATCTAATGGGGTGAGATCTCGGCGATCTCGTATCTCGGCCCCTTGGAGAGACAGAGATTCTCGCGAGATCTCGCGAGATCTCGGCGAAACCATGGTTCCAGATAACCATGTAAGTTTCCAAAAAATAATTGGCATTTAGATGTATGAGTTATGAAAAGCTCAGAGTTAATAATATCCCAACTGACAACCTGATGAAACCATCCAACTTCATTGTTAATGTAAGGCCTCATCTGGATATAACCTTGTGTTCCTCTAATAACTAACAATTTCACTATTTCATATGATCAACAATTAAATAAATGTCTTTGAAGTAAATATCGATATCAATTTTGGCCGTCAAGTTCTCTGGAATAAATGCAAAAAAGATGCATGCAAACTACAAATATAAATTGTACTTTTTGAAGTTTCACAGACCAGAAGAAGAAAGGTTACAATTTCTTTCAAAGTTAAAACATGGATACAAAGCAAAAACAACACAAGGTTGAACACGGGATTTGCTATTATAATAAAAGATAATCCTAAACATTCACATAATCAATATACAAGAGGCATTTTAAAACCATAAAACAAACCAAAACGTGAAAGCATCTTTTTCCAAACTTCTCCATGAAAAGCATAAAGAATAATTGGAACGTGCACAAAAATTTTCACCTTTCTAGCAAGGCGCTTCCTCTGCTTTTCACGTTTCTTAATCTCATCTACATATGGAGATAAGGAGTAGGCTGGCAAGACATCGCTCAGATCAATTTCACATAGCTGCAAAATTCCTGGTGAGGACATGAAGAGAATATGTAATATATTTTAAAACATCAATGCAATAAAAGGTACCTGAAAATTAGTGGTCAACGAAAAATGACTCAAAAACCTATAGCGTTTTCTTGCTGCTTCTGATTGAGTAACAGTTTCCAATTGTACAATTCTTCCACCAATACTGTAGACGTACAATCAAGAAAATACAGAATATCAATAGCAGAAACTTTTGAGAGACAACAAATTTGTTATAATTAAATTGTATAGATAATTAACTCCGCCATGGTCAGTCCCGAGCTCAGATGATAAAGGGGAGTTGCGATAGACAAGGAATGCTATCTCGCATCTCGATTTTATCTCGGGGCAGATAAAGAGAAGATCTCAAAGAGATCTCAGAAAAATCTCGAGAGATTAAATCTCAAAACTGTCAATCAAAGTGTAAGTTTAAGAGTAAAATGTCATGTAATCTATTCAAAAAAAGACAAAGAAACTCATATTAAATATTAAAACAAGCTGACAAAAAATTAACAATGAAATACAAAGAGGGTGAACTATTAGTCTATTATTAACATGAGATATACAGAGGATCTTATGACAAACCTAAGTTTCATCTTGAACGGTATGGAAAAGAGAGTTTCATCTTGAACGGTATGGAAAAGAGATTGATATGATATCTTAGGACAATTGAACATATATAGTCATAAAAATATTATGTTATAAAATTTTATCAAACAATAATATTTAAATAGACTCCATAATAAAATTGGTAACATTTGAAACAAACTTAATAAGACCATCTAAATATAATATTAATAGAAAATAGAATAAGAGAGAAAATATATGACATAAGTAACTTATCTACTATGAAGTTAAAAAGTTAGATGCAGTAATAGAAAGAAAAAAAAATAAGAGACCAAAAATATTATATAAATATTCTTGTTTTGGAAATCTTGTTTGTCAGAAACGTGAAAAAAAAAATTTCTCAAGAGATCGCACTCCATAGTAGTAGGTGACAGCAAACATAAAATTATGGTCATTGCTCAGAATTGCAATGATATGAACATTGGAGCATTCTCTACTTACGACACACTAGACTAGAGCATAGGAACATTGAAAAATACAATAAGGGTGAGAATGTTCTCTCCAAGTAATATGCCACATAAGTGTCATAATGTTTAAATAAATAAGCGTTCCCACATTGAGGACAGATGTGATAAAGAAGTTAGTCCAATGTGCAGAGCAAAACAAGTTTTAAAAAAATTAAAAATAAAAAAATCTAAAAAATAAAAGATTAAAAAATGAGAATATGTATTTGGAATATTAGATCTTATAAAGAAACTTATGAAACTTGGTGATAGTATGGAGAGAGAAAAATTGTCGCTTGTATTCAAAAAAGCCAAATGGATAAGAGAGAAATGTAAATAGGTAAAAAATACAAGTTATAAATTTTGATATACAAGATAAAAAATAAATAAAAATAGAATAAGTATTATTATTGATAAAAAATTAAAAGATGTGGTCAGTGACATGAGTAAAAAATAGAATTATTATAGTAAAAATGATTATACAAAAAAAATAATCAATCTAAATAGTGTTTATGCTCCACAAATACAATTAAAAAATAATATTAAAAAGGATTGGGAGGATATAGATGATGTATACCAAATCAAAAAATATATTTATTGGAGATCTCAATGGACATGTTAGAAATGAATATCAAGAATACGGGGAAGTCCATTGAAAGTTTAGACAAAAAGGATTTAAATCAAAAATAAAAAAGTATCTTTGATTTTGCTATGCCATCTAATGCTAAAAATACTCATTTTATTAAAAAATAATCTTATTTAATAATATTTAAAAGTGGACACAACAAATATCAATTATATTTTAATCTTAGAAAAAATGAGTGTGTCTTTTGCAAACATTGTAAAATTATTCATAGTATAAGTTAGTGGTTTTAGATGTTAAGATCAAAAGACAAACAAACATATTTAAAAGAAATATTACACCTACAATAAACTGGTAAGAACTAAAAGAGGTGAAGTAAGAAATTTATAAGAATAAATTTCTTAAGATAAATGATTAAAAGTTAGACGTGAAAATCAATGCTACATGAATGAACATGTTTACAAAGATTACAGAGAGCTAAAAAATACTTAAGAATTTAAAGGACATGGTCCACCTAAAAATGAGACATGGTGGAATGAATAAGTATAAAAGATGACAAAGAATAAGAGATTGATATAAAAGATTGCTTAAGTGTAATAAAAACGATGTTTATAAACAATAACATGGTAAAAATGAAGGTAGACAGAGTAAAAGATAAAACTTTTAAATACATGTACAAGAAACTTGAAACTAAATAAGGTAAAAAAATTATTTATAAATTAGCAAGGATGGAAGAGAAAAAATCTTAAGACCTTAACCAAGTCATATGAATCAAGAATTTAAAAAAAAATTGATCAAAGACCATGACATTAAAAATAGTGAATAAATTATTTTGATATTCTTTTCAATCACAACCTTGCAAAAAACATAAAAGATACATAGAAGAATCAAATTATTAGAAGCTTAAGAAACAATGAAGAGGATAAAAACAAGTAAGGAACGTCGCCTGGTAGCATCTTTATTTAAGTATGAAAATATTTAAGAGTACAGGGGTTGAATGGTTAATTAAACATTTTAGCAAAATTTAAATCTCTGAAAAAAATATTGAATCAATGAAGAAAGTGCATCATCGTACCTAGTTTTAAGAAAAAAAAGAGATACGTCAGACTGTTCAAATTACAAAAAGATCAAGTTTACGAGTCATATTATGGAATTGTAGAAAAAAAAAGTTAGAGTGGCTATAAAGGAATTATAAAAATATATGAGTAAACCAATTTGGATTTATGCTTGGTCAATTTACAATGAAAGTTATTTTTCTTATTAGAAACTTGGTGAAAAAATATCAAATATAAAATATATATAATGTTTACTTACTTAGAAAAAAAAACATATGATAGAGTTCCAAAAGATGTTTTGTTGTAGGTGTTGGAGCAAAAGATGACACACATTAGGCATCTACAAAAAATGTATAATGAAACAACCATTAGTGTCTGTACAACAGGAGAAGAAACAAAAGATTTACTTATTTTCATTGGCTTACATCAAGTATATAATAAGTCCTTATCTTTTTGCATTATTTATAAATAAATTAACAAAAAATATAGATGATATACCATGTGCATGATAGTTGCAAACAATATTACATTAATAGATAAGAACCGAAAAAAGTGTTAATAGAAAACTATAACTTTAGAGAAACACTAAGAGTCTAAAAATTTCAAATTAAGTAAAACTAAGACAAAATGTGTATTGTAAATTTAACAAAAGTCAAAGGAAAAAAGAGAGGGAAGTTAGTTTAGATGGAGCAATATTATCTTAAAGTACTCGATTTAAATATCTTGGTTCAATTATTCAAAAAGTTTGTGAATGTGACAAAGATATTAACAATAAGATGAAAGAAAAATAGATGAAATAGAGATCCTGTTGAATTTGAAAGAAAAATTTTATCATACAGCTGTAGGAAATGCAATGTTATATGGTAGTGAATGATAGACAATAAAAAACATGTTTCCAAAATAAGTGTTGTTAAAATAAAAATGTTAGATGATTAGATGGGTTGCGGTCATACTAGATTACATAAAATACATAATTAATATATTAGAAAATGTGGGAGTAACAGGAATTGTTAACAAATTGAATGAAAGGATATTAAGATGATTTGGACATTAAACATAGGCATAAGAAAGCACTAGTTAAGAAAGTAGAAAATATCAAACTAATTGAAATGAAAAAAAGCGTTGTATGCTCAAGATAACTCGAAGGATAATTCAATATAATTTTGATGACTTAATAATATCACTAAAAAATAAAGTCAAAATCGACATAAATAGAGAAAGAATCCATATGATTGTCCTCGATTAATTTGGGATTGAGGCTTGAGACTTAAGGCTTGAGTAGAGTTGAGTACCATTAAGCACATTGGTGCACGTTCAGCCATAGTTGTCAAGGCTGGTGCCTAGGTGCCAAGTAACTTTTCTCGGGGTGCCTTGTAGGGTGCTCAAAAGGCGCCCAAGATGACAAGGCAACCCCTAACCTTCTACATGGTTAGAAAAATTCTATAAAGGCATTACACTCCGCTCCCCACCACAGGGAGCATTGCCCCCCTTAACCCCTACAACCTAACAATGCAAGTCAATCTACAATTCATGACAGCCCATTTAATGATAATGTAAACATGTTAATATATTTCACTATCACTATTATTACAACATATATTTAAGATTTGTAACTATAAATATTTTTTATATTTATAAAATTTATTAAATTCTCTCTATCTCTGACAATTTATCAAGATTAACGTAAAAATATTATATATATAAATTTATGTAATATTAACATCTAATTATGTATATGATTTGTATATGCACATGTACATGTGTATACGTATATATAAACATCTAATGCCACCATCTTGACTGCCTAGGTGACATCTAAGCGATCGCCTTGGGCACCTTGACAACTATGCTTTTAGCAGAAAAAATTTAAACATTAAGAATGTCGGATAAAACTAAAAGGATTGAACAATCAATTCAACCTTTCGTGGGTAAGTAGAGTGGGAAATAAATTTAGAAGAGAATTGCATGGAAATCATTCACTAGGCTCATTCAAAGAGACATACCCTAAAAATATGATAAAATTAATTGGTTCTGAGTATAAGATACGGTAAGAAGGCCAAAAAAAGATTTAGAGAAATAACATAGAAAGGCAAGTACTTAATAAAATGCAGGAGGCCTTGTACATGGGCATCAAAAAAATTAAGTCAAAATTGACATGAATGGAGAAAAAAAATCCATATAGCCAACCTCAATTAACTTGAGACTAAAGCTTTAGTTGAGTTGAGTAATTGGTATGGATAACTAAAAAACGCTGTGAAAGAAAAACAAGAGTTCATAACATCTAATTTCCCTCCTCCCACCAACTGTAGTCCTATTTTTCTCACCAATATTTTCGTATTCTACTTTTAACAACCTTTCCTGCCCAATTTTGTTACTTTTTATCCTTACCCCGCTGTTTTCCCTCTGGAAAGCATGTCATAAACTTAAGAACAGACAATAAATCAAAGAATTGCAAAAAAAATGTAAAGCCAATTTTTGGAACTTGACCATGTGAACTGTACGGAGAATGGTACCCAACAGAGGCTTATAACGTGAAAATGTGTAAGGTTATCTTTTCTGACCCACAACGATTAGAGGAAAGTTCTTCAAAAATATTTATACAAACCACAAAATAGTACCTTAAAAGACAGCAAAATATCATCATAAATTTAATTGGAGCATGCAGTGGGGCACCACATGCTACGAATTAACTTGCAGATAAAAAAATTCATTCAAATTAAAAAATAAAATATAAACAATATGTATCCTATCTGAAGAATGATAAGATTTCAAACTCCTTAGTAAATAGATCATAAAAACGCTCTTATCAAGCACAAGCTCTACAGGAGTTTCCTAATTTGTCTTCCAAGACTCCATACTTCAAGTTCAATAAGAACAAATTTCAAAAACTAAAATCGAAAAGAAAGAATAGTCCATACACAGGTTTCCATTTATCCAAAACTGAAGAAATCAAATAAAAAGCATAATTTCTTCATATAGACAGGAGAACATTTACTTTAAAAAAAGAATCATGTTAAACTTTTGATTTTAAATCAATAAATGAGAAATAGGGGGGAAATAAATTCAGAAGAATCCACCCCATCTCCACTAATCCACACAAGTATAGGTCTAAATCATAAAAGCCACTCTCAAATAGACACATTCAAATGGCACAAAAATATGAAAGACATTTTTATTACTCCAAACATAATTCTTTGAACAATTAAGCTCTCATTAAACCAATTCTAGAGGCATAGAGTGAGAAGCGTATGCCCTATTTGGTTATGGTATCAAAAATGATATTATATCAATTTTGATATTGATATTTCTAGAGGATAGAGTAACAAAATCAAAATTGATACAGATGGACTGGACACTTGTATTACGATATCAATTAGCCAAACACCTCTTGATGATTTGTTTATACTAAGTTTCAAATATGATATCATTAGCCAAACACCTCTTGATGATTTTTATCGATATCAATTTCAAAATTCACAATGATAGAGGTGTCTAACACTGTTACCAAACAGGGGGTTAGATATGGTTAGATGGTAAAAGTTTACGTTGTCATTTCTGGGATATACCTGTCTGGCAATGATTCATAACTCTTGTAATGGTGAAGGAGACATTTCATATTTAATGGATGAAGAATGACATGCTGCCCATCAATCGCCTGCTTGGACACAGAAAGTATAAGAAAGTTTATCCAGCAAGACACTCCTAAAGCACAGTTGGTAAATGAAACACACAAAGGTAATTATAACAAATCTGTATATAGGTCACAAAAATAAAATAATAGTGCTCTGAGAACCATGGAACTGCTAATTGATGCTCCTTGATTCTCAAACATGGAAACAGCATCAACCAAGTTCAGAGACAGAAATGTAAAAACTATAAGCTTTAGGTGATTACTTATCACATTATCTAACTGTTGGCGTCCAATTTTTACAAACAAAAAAATGGGATAATGGGGCAGGCCTAGGAGCAGGCCGGACAGCCCACAATTCAGCCAAATTGGGCCCAATCAGGGGCCCATGTATGTCCAATCAGAAGCCCATCATCCCATCTTAAAATTGAGCCAAATTCCATCCTAAAGCCAGGCCCTGCGCAGCCCACAGCAGAACCTGGGCCGCAGCCTCCAGCTGGCCCAATTGGCCCATGTAAAGAAGCCCTGCACAGCCCCTCTCTAAGGCCCACCTGCGGCCTAGTGTGAACAGGCCACACTGGCCCACCTGCCACCTCAGCACCTCCTGTGCACCACCTGTCACCCCATCAGCCAGCCGCACCATGCAGCTAACCCAGCCCTGCAGTCAGCTCAAGAAAGAGGGAGGAAGAGGAGGCAGCCAATTAAATGCAATGGCTGCATGGGGGGAGGCCAAGAGACCTGCACACCAACCCAGGCCCATGCGCAGCCCCCTGCTGGCCCTTCACCTCCCCTCCAGCCCCTATAAAAGGAGGGGTGCGCACCAGCATTAGGAGGTCTGTCTTTGGACGCCGACAGGCTGCCAGTCTGCTGCGCCCTGCTGCTGCACCTGCTGCTGCCACCTGCGGCCAGAAGAAGAAAAGAGAAAGAAGAGAAGAAGGAGAAGGAGAAGGGCTACCTCCGGTGTCCCTTCCTCTTGCAGGAAGAGGTCTCTTCAGGTGGCCATCTGCATCCCTCTTCATCCAACATCAAAAAACAGGTGGGTGAAGAACCATTACATAGATATGTAGCCCTCTATGGGCGCCCTCTTCACCCTCCCTTTCACTCTCTTCTCAATCTCCTCCATTGGCTAGACCGACCCAAAAAAAAAGCTATCCCTGAATAACCCCCAAATTGCTCCTTGTCCTGCCATTGGATCGGTCCGTTCAGAGGCCCCCTTCAGACCCCAGAACCGGTCCCAATCCAGACCCCAGACAGGTCTCATCTCGGGCCCCATTAGCAGGTCCCATTTCAGCCCAAGAGGCAGCCTCCAACCAGGCCCATCTCCGGCCCATTCAAACCCCTTCAAGCAGGTCCCCTTGTGATCAATTTTCTGCTCCCCTTTCAGCCCACTTGCAGGCCCGCTAAGCAGACCCAGAACCTGCTCCTAAAGTCTGCAGCAAGCAGCCCCTCTGCGGACCACCAGGACGGCCCACATGCAGGCCCAGAAACAGGCCTATAACCAGCCCACGCCTGACCCCAATCTGGTCCCAAATCAGGTCCCCAAAGTGCCCATGCGTAGGCTTGCTTCGGCCGAACCAGAACCCCATCCTTCAGACCCCAGCCGGTCTCCAAACCAGACCCCAAACAGGTCCATATACAGCCCATATCAGGCCCCAGCCGGTCTCCAAACCAGGCCCCTGCAAACCTCGGATTATCCCTTGTTCAGACCCAAACCGGTCCACTCAAAGCCACCTGAACAGCCCCTTCATACAGGCCCAAAGCTGCCCTTGTTCAGCCCATGTTCAGGCCCCGAAACCAGTCCCAAACCTGATCTCCAAAACACCCTCTGTGCAGGCCCATTTTGGCCCACCTAAACCCAAACCAAACAGCCCCTTCTGGCTCAACCGAACAGGCCTCAAACAGGTCCCGTCTCCCCACAAAAAAAATGCTTGAAGTCTTCTTTCAGCGGCCCCCTTAGTGGCACAAGATGCAGCACATGTGCGATTCAGCAGAAGGTGCAGAAATTCAGCAATGGTGGATAGGGGCGATGTCCCGGATCCTCTCGGAATCCGTACGACGGGCCGATTGTTTTGTCCGGGCGGGTCCTTACCCTACCATCAAGATGGATGGAGGCGCATAAGTCCAACAGACTCTTCCGGCCCAAGAACAGTCCAAAACAGGCCCTCCGGCCCAAGAAGACCGAAGACCGGCTTTGAACACCGATGGAACTCAAAACCAGCCCGAGTGGCCTTTTAAAATAATAAAAACAGAAATAAAACTAAAAAGAAATGGATGGCTCCCCCGGGTACATCCTGGGATGTCGATTCGGACGTCGGCACGGGCATGCTCCCGTAGCCGATGATCCTTCCCCCAATTTTGGCTAAGTCATTGGCTAGCCTTGTTGGACGGGTAAACTTTGCCAAGTTAGAAACTTGTCGGCATGCCATTGTAATGCCGAATTTTTTCTAAGTCGGTGAAGAACCTAAGTTGGGGGAAGGATCACCACTCATTGTACATCGATGTGCTCCAATGTACTCCATCTTCCAATGAAATGAAGCGACTCCAATGTCGACTTGAGATGTTTGAAACCGGGCATTCAAAAGTGGCCCGATGGGTCGGAGGCGATGCAAACCGCCAAACTAAAAATAATAAAATCAAAACAGAAAACTAAATCTGGGAATTCAAACAGAAAATTAAAACAGAAAATCAAATCTGAAAGTCAAAACAAAAAAGTCAGAATTAAAAGAAATCTGAAATTCAAATTCAACTTATCCCGGTTCAACAAACAACCGATCTTTAACAAGATTGAACCGGTTTTGAAACAAATCAAACCGAAATCAGATTTCAAACAAAATCTGCCAAAACAAAATCAGATTTCAATTAAAATCAGATTTTTACCAAACCGAAAACACAAAAAAAAACCAGATCCGATAAATCTGTGAACCCAACCAAAAACAGAATTAAAACAAATCTTAAAATGCACCGAACCCCACCCAAATAAACAACAAAAATCAATTCCAAGAAAAAACTAAATAAACAACAAATACCAAACATGCTTAAAACCCTTTAAGCACATCAAAAATCAAAATCAAAACAGGTTCAAAGCAACCCAAACAAATCAAAACCAAACCAAAATAAACAACAACCAAATCAATCAAAACAATTGATTCAAACTCAAACCCTTAAAATCGACTTTCAAGTCAACCAACAAACAAACAAAACAAATCCGAACAAATCGGTTTGCATCTGATCGGACCCAAAAGGCCGCTGCCCTTATGAGTTCTTTACTCTTTTGTGGATGTGCACGTCTCCGAAAATAGGTTGCCGCGACGGTTAATCAAAGGCGTTCGAGCCGTTGCTCGATGTAAGCTAACGCCGGATACTCGCACCATCCGGCGGAGAAGGGTCAAAAAATGAAATTTTCAAAGAACCCGAACCTCGGTTCTAAAAATTTTAAACTATCACCGGACTACCTAATATTTTTAGGATATCACCTATTTTCCTAGAAAAGTCCGGAGATGTCTTTCTTTCTAAAGAACAGACGACGTAAAAAAGAGGTTCACACACTAACCAAACCCCATAGTAAGGAGAGACATGAAATGGCACTATTTACAACCAACACAAATAGGAAAAGATCTTGAAAATAAAATCACCTGATAGAAAAAATACGACTCTCTTTCATTAGCATCCTTGCATCCAAAAGATTGCTTCTGAATAGCCCTGTTGTCATTACTTGAAGTTGGCAGAAGATGGGCCTGCCCACCTACTTGGAAGCTATCCTGTACATCTTCCTTGACGATGAAGTCTTTACATACTGATGATTCTGAGAGCGCAGAATGAGCATGCTCAACATTCACAGATGCAACTGAAGAAGAAGGTGGGATCTTATCATCACTAGCCCTAGACAATGGAGAGCCTGAAAAATTACTACTTAATGAAGGATTGTGATTGAGAGAGCGATGTTCTGCCCAGTTTTTTATTCTCTGATCTAATTGTTCCAGTGCAGCACAAACATATGGAAGTTTCTCCAAATCATCAACCAATCCAGATTCTGCCTTAGCCAACCATTCACTAAGATCCTGCTTTGCCTCACGAACAGATAGATCCACATCAGATGTTAATGTGAACTTAGAAAAAGAATCAGAAAGTTCATAACTGCTGCATGAGAGACTCTCCTGCCTTTGATAATTCCACTGTCTTGGAACAGAAGAATCTTTTGTTCTTGTCAACAGTGTAAAATTTATATGATCCCCAACATTATATGCCTTGACATTATCTATAAAGACTGTGTACAAGTCCTTGATGGAAATCATCATAAAGCAAAGAGGACACTTCTTCCAACAGTCACCTTGATTATCTTCCTCTCCCATCAAAAGATATTGCAAAATGCAGGGAAAGCAATATATGTGACCACATGAAGTTATTTGCGCACTGATGGGGACCTCCAAGCAAATTGGACAGTGAACCAGAAATGGGGTTGAATATTTTACACAAATAACATCCTCCCACTGAAGCATTTTATCAGGATCCATGGTCCCAATAACATAGTCCCCAGTGTCTAAAAGAAAAAACTTGTAATTTGCCTGAAGGAATAAATCTTTGTTATAGGGTCTGATCTTTTGCTGTCTCTTAGGAGGAGCCATCCTTGGCTGCTGTCGAGTGATAGGATCAAAATGAAAATTTAGCAAATGATTACCACTTATCGGTTGGTTTCTCCTTCCACCTGAATGGACAACATTATTTTGACCGTTTGAATTATCCATTTGATCAGGTCGGACACATATATAACCACTGTGCTTCCCTCTAAATTGTGCTGATCTACGTTGATCGGATCTTTTTGGAGAAGCAGAAATGCCATCAGTTGACTGCCACTTTTCACTAGTGGCACTACGCTGGCCATATGACACTTTCTTAGCATCTTGTTTCCTTGATCCCTTCACCTGAAATAGATAATCAACTTTCAAGCGGCATTTCATAGTAGCATAACATGAAAGAAAAAACAGCTACATTAATCTAGGATAAGTTGCAGACTGAATGTAAAACGATTTAGTGTATAGATGGAAGAAGAATTTAGTAATTTATTTAATTATTTCCATTCAAATATTTGACCTGATTTCTTAATTCAACTTCTACATGAAACAGTAGAACATTTTTTTTTCTAAACTGGATGACACTATTTGTATTAGTAATAGATCCACAGAACAAAGAGTAGTCTGTGTAGTAAAAAGGACGATATAGTAAACATGACCAATAAACATAAACCAAATACAACTCAAAAGAATAATATGCTTCCCAGGATCAGCATCAAAAGAAAGGGCACCCATTATAGTAATATATAAATGACACAAAAAAGTGCCCTAGACCAAACTCTCTCACTTATTTGTTCTTAAAATTTCTAACTAAAAAAGAAATTAGTTGTACTTGGCCTCAATCTAGACAAGATTCGCATGCATAAACCATGTAGTAAGAAGTCTCTACTTTACGGCATGACTGAGAGAAGTATCTGCAAATCACTACACAACTGAACTATGACCGAAGTCTCTACACCTGAACTCAGAGCAGTATCCAAGTGAAGTACATAGATTAGTAGTTGATCATTTCTTATCTGCAGACAAAATGATACTCCACAATCTAATTTGGCTTAATTGCATCAAGGTAGCAACTCTCGCAACAACAATAATTGCCAGCACGTATGTTAGTACCTTTTGGGATGAGTTGCAACAGTCTCCAGAAATTGTAACTCCCGTATCTGTGAAGAAAGTACATCCATCAGCAATAGCCGAAGCAAGAAGTTCACATAGCAATCACAGATGCACAAAAATGACCAAGAAGAAGGCTAAATATCAAAAACTAATTTCATCGAAGAAAAAAGTTGCATCACACTGCCCAAAAGCACAATACAGAAGCCAGAGCTTCATGGAAATGAAAAAAAAACATACAACTCAAAACTAACCTTAGTCTTAAATTATTTGGGGTCTGCTATATGAATTATCTTTCTCAAATTGTCAAACTCATAATTTTTAGTTATTTTTTCAAAGATATTTAAATCATCTAAACCATATTGAATCACCCTCCCTTATGTTAGCTTAGACCAGTGTTGGCTACGATTTTTTTGTTACAAAAAAATGACAAATGATCGTGGACATATCAGATGGTTGTTCTACTCCTATAAAGTTGTTTGGCCCAGAAACATGACCAGCCAAGACGTCACTGAAGACTGGCCCAATAATGAATAAATCTGGATCCAAAAAAAGACTGAAAAGAAGTTCAATCTTCTCATCAGTCAGTAGTCCACCTCATTTTAAACCAGACCGCAAGGCAATCAAAAATTTTCTATTAGTTTGTGTTGGCACCTAAACTTTGCAAAAATATGTGTAAAGAGGTTTGACAGCACTAGTCAATATGTGACATCAGCTAAAGAGAGATTTTGGCACAAAATTGAAAGAAAAGAAAACATGGCCATGTACGGCTACCAGCAGATAGAAAGAGGTGAAGGTGGAGTATAGATAAAGAAATAGAAGAAAAAGAAGGCAGCCAACGAACCCAACAAAAAAAAGAGAGGATAAAGACATACGTACACATCCACCCTAGTTCAAAAAAATAGAGAAGGCAATCATAGTCTCACAATAACCAGTAAGGGAAATGGGACTAGGAAGATGTACGTATGAAGGGACTGTGCATATGTCCATGGGGTCTTAGTAAAGAAATATACAAGCTATACTTACCAGGAAGGTCTGATAACAGATATGCTGTTCACCTTCTCGGCCTAGCACCAATGGAAGGATGAAGATGCTCAAAGACCTCCAACAGCAAGACCCGATGATCTCCCTTGACAAGAGCAGGTAGCTGCAGCACCAGTAGAGATAGAAGAGTCGCGAAAGGAGGAGGAAAAGAACCAGCTGGAGGAGAGCTCACGTGTAAAAGAATTTGTCTCCAGCTGGGAGACTGAACAAAACCTAACCGGAGAGTAATCCACGGGAGCAGCAGGTTGCAGATTTTTAAACAATGTTGGATAAAGGCCGAAATCATCCAACGGCCAGGATTGGCTATTAGATAAGTTAATTGGATCCAAATACTATTGGGTCTCTAGCAAAGATAATAACCAGCGATGCATCAGAATGCTCTTATCGGACCTTTAATGGGATAATATGTCCTATTGGGTATTTGATAAGATGGACAATCTCCTCCACGTAGACTTCAAGGCCAAAGAGCACTCCTGATCAACGGACAGGATATAGCTTGTTATATAGAGGACCCTTGAATGGAGGGCATAGATCATTCCATCAAGTAAAGATCAAGGGACATTTGATCAAGGGCTGAGATGTATATTTATTGTACGATGGACCAATTAGATGAGTTCATTAGATCAATGGAAATGATATACATGTCGAGAGCCGATCGGTGGTCAGGATCCCTTTTATGTTCAGAAAATATGTATAAAAGGGAGAAATAAGGAAGATATACCCTGTACGCTCATCTCCTCCTGAAGTTGACTTGGTCAAGCAGCCACCTTTCCCACAATTAAGAGAACGTGGACCAACTTGCAGCTATGCATGAACTGCACGTACCACGGCAATCACCCACCCAGCACCTGCTATAAAAGGGGCCATCCCGCGCCCTGAAGAGGAGGACAGCAGAGAGACTGCGGAAGCTCTGTCAAAGGTATGTCAACAAAGCAATAGAGGAAAGTGCAGTAGCCTTGTCCAAGTGCATCACCGGGGCAGCAAAAAGGAAAAAGAGAAGTAATAGGAAGGAAAGTCCCGCGGCAATTGTCTGGAGAATAGAAGGAGTAGGTCTTGAAGAGAGAGAGGTAAGATATCATGGCAATCACCTCATCCTTCCCTTTCCAAATACCATGTCCACCGTTGGCTCAAATTCCAGAATTCCTTTCCAACATCACCTGGATAATGCCCTGCTCGGGCCAGGGAAAATCTCAGACATATTAGAGTTCCGCAGAACCTCTTGTTCATCAATTATAGATCCGAAGCTTATCTTTTCATCCCCATACGTTATGCTCATATCTTATGGGTCACACAGGGCATAGGCCTGTAGGAATCCTGCACCTATTAGACACAAGGATAGCAACCAAATACCATATATTCATGCTTTGATGACATTTTTGAATAATCCATGATAATATCAAGCTGGTTATCGACATGCATGATAACCATCTTCTTCACTTTCCGGACATGCATGGGTCTGATCTTGAGTATGATATGAACCATACCTAGACACTCCAATTGGCACCATAAATGAGCCCTGCCATCTCTCGGACACACCCCTATGTTTCCCTTAGAATCTTTTTTTCCTTTTATGACCAAATCCCATGGACAGATCCATCTCCTTCGCCGAGTTCTCCATAGATCCCCCCCCCCTTCTTGGGATTCTGAAAATCAAGCCCCCAGAAGCTCACAATTCCGGAAGAGCTCCATTGATGTCATATGGAATCAGGAAAGGCAAGAGACAATTTTGGGCATGTCCCAATGCACCTGTTCCGGACAAGAACTCTGAGCATGCACTCAGTTTTTCTTGATCCATTTCATAGTGGAGAGAGTACATAAACTCAACCTACTGGAAGAAAATTCCAATCTCATATAGAGAAAGGTCAATTATAGACCAAAACTCTATGATTTAAGTGAGAAATTTCCTTAAGAAAAATCCATGTCTATGAAGGCAAAGGATGTTCTCAAACAGAATAGATGAAATGACATGATATGGTGGGATTATGGCTATGTTTAAGCCTCCCCATATAGTGATGTGTTATACCTCATATGATATAAATGATATTTATTTGTTGATGCCCATATATCGAGGGTCAAGGAGCATATACATAATTTTTATGAACCATATGGAATGCAAACATGGAAAGATAAGTCACTTGAAACTGACATGATATCAAACACCATTGAAAGTGCCAAATCTGAAAATGGGAAAGCAAGGAGAGCATGCAGTATGATAAGGTCTTGACCGAACACTAGCTCTCAGGTTTAGAAAGATTTAAGATTTGATATTAAGGCCTGAAACATCTAAGTTTTGATCCATCCATTAAAATTGAGGAAGGGGAGGTCACTCTCAGGGCTGAATTTCAGATCTGATGGGGGACTGAAAGCCAGACATGTGGGACTGGAATGTTGGTTTGAAATGAATGAAGAATAAGATTAGATACTCTGATCCGAAATTACCATCATGAAATGCTGTAGGATTTCAGATCTGAAAGCCCATACCTTGAGGCCTCAATCAGGATATGGAAAGATGTTCAAGGGAATAGGCTGTGGGCATCTTAAGTCTTGAGGTTCCAACTATGCTCAACAGAAACTTAAGATCAAAGATGCCCAGAAACCTGTATTTTGGGGTCTAAATGCTCAGGGTTAGGCTGTCAAGGCTCAGATTTCAGATGTTCATGTCAAGTACGTAATCATGTAAATCCTAAGCAAGCTGATATTAATGGAAAAGAGACCATCATCCATAAGTATCCCAGATTTTGAAGAGAATGGTAATAGCCCATGGTTTAAACATGAGCAAAGCCGAGTCTTAAAAATTGATGAATTACTGGAAAGATGAGAAAGGACATAGTCAGGTCTGGATGCCACCAGGAACATGATCCATTAGAAGTCCTAAGTCCAAGGGATGAGTTGAAAATTTCTAAGTTTGACATGTTTAAACCCAAGACTTAGAATATGAGATGATAATCCTAATCAATCCTAAGTCTGACATACCAAGACTTAAGAAAAGGGGTACATTGGACATCCTGGGAGCATGTCTATATGTATGCTTTAAACTCTGATGCCGATATTCCAAAAATGTCCATCTTTTGTCAGACTTGATGAGAATCTAAAAGGTGATAATCCTAAGTACTTAATACAAAAGTTTAGAATAAAAAGCAATATAATGGACATAGCCATAAGCGTGCTTAATCCGATATCATAGAAATCAGATATAAGCAAACTTGACTAAATCTAAGATGTTAAGACTTAGAATTTAGTAACGTCTATGATAAATTTGGGTCCGAATAACTCTAATAATTCAAAATATGTCTTAATAAAAGGCATCGGATTAAAAGAGTTAAACCCATAAAAACATGAATCCATTAAGGAGCATAAACCTTCAAATGTTGGAATCCTTAAAACATACCTTATAAAAAACATAAATCAAACTTAAAATGCTAAGTTTGCATTCCATTGACTTTATAGGTTACAACTCCTATGTGTTTGTGTTTTGTGGATGAATGTTTCCTTTTATATGAGTTGCTACGATGATTAATCAAGGGTGTTCGAGAATCTCGATGTAATTAACGTCAGAAATTTGCACCTTCCGACGGAGAGAGGTCCAAAGACAAATTTCATGAACCCTAACCTCGACATATATATTTTATATGCATACCACATATTTTGGCTAATATTTTCTATGAATATTTTCATAGTAGCCAAAGATAAGACGATAAAAGTTCATTTCTTAAATAAATGGAAGTCAAATGAATTTTCAAACCATACTACTCCATACCATGCCATACACATATTTTTATATTTTTATATAATCTCGAGGTTTCACAGATTGGCACGCTCAGTGGGAGCTCTCTTTCCCTTCATCTCTCCGTCGTAGCAACTCTTGGAAACATACATCCGATATTCAATGCATATCTAGCGTTGGCTTCTTTTCTTTGTTTGCAAGGAGAAGCCGAAAAATGCTATTAATGATAGTCAAAGAGGTCCGATACCTCTTTCATGAAGATCTCACCAAATGCTGCGAGTTATAAAGTCTCAAGGAGCCGATCATATTTGGCTCATTCCTGAAGATCATCTAGCGCCGTGATATTCCATGGGTTGAACGACCCATCTCCATCTTGAAAAAGTCATTATGAGATCTCTCCAGATAATAATACCGGAGGCATAATAGATATGGACTTGCCCTCACCAGTCCTTAACAAGGTTGATATGGTGCAAGAGAGGTCACCCTGACATATTATGGTTGTCGACTAATGTCGGTCTCCTATATCCAACCGAAGTAAGAGGACAATGCTAATGCCAAGTCCAACCTCATCTCCAACATGTACAATGCATCGGAGAGGATGCAACTGAGACAGGTCGGAGTCCGACCTTAGGTGAAGATATATGATGCTCTATCGACCAAGTGGGGGCAAGTGCCCTCAATATAAAATGTTGGCAGTTACCGAATGGGGGCCTTGATTAAATCCATCACTCGAAAGATATATCTTGGCCAGTCAATCAACAACTACTTATGATTCTATTTGGATAAGGGACCAGCCTCCAATATGCTTGGCTGCTGTAATAGGCTGATTCGAGGCTCGCTCCACCGATGTTCCTAAATAGGCGAAGTATATATTCTTTGCTTAGGAAAATGTGCATGTTGAAGATATTTAAAGCGGGGGCAGCCCTCCGCTCTCTATGTTGAAAGAAGTCAGCCAATCAACAACCCTTGATAATATGGTCAAGGGACAACTTTTAGTCGGGCACTCCAATAAGTTGTGCCAATCAGCGGCTTAAAGTGTTCATATTTTCTTCAGATCAACCCTTGATTTTTCATCCGCTCATGTGTTACATCATTGATCAAATGCAAGAATATTGCTTGGGCAAGAATATAACCTGATGTCCTCACGAGGATTGGCCTGCCAATAGTTTTATCATATTCAGGTGAAAGAATGATTTTCATCTCTATTGACGATTGGTTGGGTAACCGGTCTCGAAGGATCTATGTGACTGGCTGAAGATAAGTTTTTATGTCATGTTGTGGCACCCGATAACAAAGGATGGCCGGTTTTCTATATACATATGAAGATATGAGAGGGGCCAGTTTGATAATCTATTTCTCTAACTGAAGACTGACTTCACCATGCATAATTAGCGGACTCGGTCTATAAGTGACCCTTGATATCGCCATATGGGCAAGGGGGCAGCCCTCTACGCATCACCTCCATGATCTTGGCCGATCAACCCTCTCATTGTCGAATTTATGGTTGGTTGATGGTCTCTTGCACGATGTACAAATGAGGGGGGTGGTCCCCGCTTATCAGTTCAGTGCAGCTCGCCATGTCAATAGGCTTTTATATTTCGCCTTAGGAGGAGTCAGGATGATAACTAGTCCGTTATTCAGATCAAATAGATGCAACCACCCAATTATCAGATTAGGTTTGATATGCTGGTTAGGCTCGAAACAAATCATATGCACCTGATAAACGTTGCCCATGTCTGGTATCATTATATTTTACCCGGGCACCCTCTGCCAAGTCTCAACAAAATGGGTCAATCAGTGGTCTTGATATTACAGTTTGGATAAAGGCCAACTTCTAACCCAATGTGTTGTGTTAGCCTGGTCAATGAGTGAAGATATAAATATGCAAATGAATATCAGTATTACTTCACTAATATTTGCTTGGTCCACTTCTAATCAGTAGTTGACTGAACCTAAACTATGAGAACTTATTCTACCTACTAATGCCCTGAGTCATATGGAGGACAACGGAAGAGAAACAATAGGATATTTGATAATCGATTTGATCACCCAAGATCTATTCTCTTTTTGATGTCTTATCAAGGATTGGTTGGTTGTTTGCTTGCACGGAAAAAAAACTTGGATCAAACAACTTTCAAGACTAAATTGTTGTCTTTCAATGCTTTATTTTTATAATGACCACCAGTAACTACTATCTCTGTAGTTGCTCTAAATGTACTTTTTCTTGATTTCTTTTTTTCCCTCTTTGCTGTACTGTTTTAATTCAATAATAAAAAAGTTTGACTTTGTGACATCATCAAAAAAAAACTTTAAATTTTATTTCTTTCTTAGTTGATGTTATGTAGTCTTTTGATTTACTTGTTGCTGCAATTTTAAAATTTTTGTTGTTGTTATTAACTTGTTATAAATTAATTCAATTTTTCAGTTTTTAATTGATGTTATTGTTCTCTTTTGTTTTAAATTTATATAGTCTTTTATGTTACTTATCGCAGCAGCCTTAAAAGTTTTACTGTTGTTATCAAGTTGTCCATCCTTTCTGTAATCTTTTTCAATTTATTGGTACCATTTAGTCACTCATGGATGTTAAATCATCTCTACTTTTGGTCTTAAATAGTCTCTCATAAGTTGATGTCATTAAGTTGTACAAAATCCATGTTATTAAGTGGCCGTATTTTTTCAGTTTTAATTTGATGTTGTTGATCTATTTTACTTTAAATTGATTCTTACTTCATTGTTATCGCTCTTTTAATTTACTTGTGTTTTTGTACTTTCGTCATTTTATAATTCAATTTTGAATCTGTGATTTATTAATATCTCATGTATATACATGTATAAAATAATAAAATATAAATACATATTAAAAAATGTACTTTGCCTCAAGAGCCGGAGGCTCCCCTCAGGTGCCTCGGATAGTATAGATATTAGATGAACAAACCTTGCGGCACTAGTCTTACCTTTACCTTTTATAGTTAGAGTGTTCAGCCTTAAATGACCATCAATAAAAAGCTGCTTGAGTTTTATATAATCCACTGGTCCATAAACGGTTCCATAATGTATAATTTTGATGACTATCACGACAAATATTTCAACAGAGTATCAGGTATCGTTCAAAAATCAAGTCCAAAAATCCATGAGTCCAGGCAAAGCCCTAGTTGACAAAATCTACGAAGACTTCCCTCTCAAACAAAATATTCAACACAAGAAAACTAATTCCACCGCCCATCCCTCAACAACAAGTTAAGACGAGATTGATACAACCGATCCAGTGATTTAGAACCCTAAGAGCACTCCAAAAACAGCACGAAGAATTAAGGACAACAAGAAAGGACACCAGTATCTCCATAGATAACTCACCGAAGACCCCAGTGCCGGCGTCCGCTGCCGACTGAGGGGTACAGATCGGCGCCGATACGGCGGCACAGGCTTCATGCTCATGGAGACCTTGTTGCTCGCCAGAAGAGCCATGTGGAAAAGTGAGGATTCTTGGAGGCGCACTAGAAGAAGATGAAGCGGGTACTTTGTCGTCGATGGGGGAGATGGACATGAAAGGTCTCCGGAAGGCGGGGAAGCGCGCGGTTGAGGCCTGAGGGAAGCCGTCACAGCGAGGGAGGTCGTGTGGAGGAACCAGCGGGGGATTTTACTCGCCCTTTGGCTGCGTTTGGTATACCTTCGTAATATTCGGATTCCATGAAATTCCGGTGGTTTTTCTCGGACACTTTACCTAGTCTACTTAAATACTGGATTAATATTAGATTCCTATTTGACGTATTAGGTGCACATTAATAAAATATTAGTCCAATATTATTAGTATTTTGTATCTTGTTTGACTTATTAACGGAACATGAACGAAATTTTTAGTCAAATATTTATTTTACCTTTCTTTATTATTATTTTTTAAATCTATTTTTTTTGAAATTTGTAAAATATACAGATAGAAATATTTTTATTTTGGATTCTTTTTTTCAACGTATGAAGTTGGCCCTTTACAAATTTTAAGAGATTTTTCTGCTGTATCATTTTCTCTTGTCTCTCATGAAATTTTTCATACGTTCAAACTTACTAGAAATGTGTGCATTTGGTTGCAGACATGGCCTATTAGAGATTTTCAATGGTTGAAATATCTCTTTAAATTCCTACCAAATGTACCCCAATGACAGCAAACTGTTCAGATTAGATGGGATGTTACACTTTTATGGTTTCAATTCAGATATGAGTTAAGCAAAATTTTATTTCTATTCTCATTAATTCAAAATTTATAATATTTTTAAGATTTTATAATTATTTATTAAAATTATATTGATTTTTAATATAATATGCATTACATTTTATTATATATTTAATATTTGTATATTAATTTATATATTATAGTTATTATAATACTAATGTATATATCGTATATGTTTTTTATTAAAATAAGATAAATAATTATTATTTTTATTTTATTTTTTTATTATATACATAATATTTGATTCCATGTTAAAAACTTATAAATTATAAAAACATTTTCTCTTTTTATCAGATCAAAATGTTAAAACATCCAATATTCTACTTGGGTTTGGTAGGAGAGCCAAATTTTGAGACCAAGGACGGCGAGATCACAGGTCGGGAGTAGATCAACTGGCCCCAAATTGACCCAAGTCGGCCAGGGTCAGGACCCATGTCGGGACTTGGGTAGGCGGGAGGTTAAAATAAAAAATTTAAAAATAATAATTTAAAAACATCTATGGATTGGGATCCTGCGCTCAGGATCAAGTTGGTTGGCTTAAAAATCTTTTGGGTCAAATTTGGGTCCTGATTTGACATTTCATGTTCGAGACAACTTCCATGATTGACGGTCGTATGCAGCCACACACCCTCAACCTTTTTTTAAAGTGGTTACGCTTTAATATTTTTTCCTTAAAGATAAATAATACATTGATGGAGTTAGAAACAAAATTATGTGAAGTTTAGTAATTTATTGTACTTATTAGTAACATATTGTACTTTATAGTGACGAAAATTTTTTTTACTAAAGCAGTCACATCATTATTTTATTTTAATATAAATTTTTTAATTCAAATTTAGGTACATGTCAAAAACTGATTATAAATCATATATTTAAAAAAATATTAGCGACAAAATATTTTTTTATAAGTAGCTATTTGTTAAGAAACAAAAAATAATAATCCAGTAACATATTATGATAAAGAAAATGTGCAGTCATATGGGGTGTTTGGTTGCATGATTATTTTTTGTACACTTTCATGATAAAAAATTGTATTAAAATAAAAAGTGAACCAACTCATGACATAAAATTATCATGTTTGGAGGGATGTGATTACAAAAAAGAGTAACTACCACACATGACCAAACAAAGTGGGGGACCACAAGAAAAAAGAAAGAGGTGAGACCCTCTTTTTTGTTTAAGAAGAAAATCACTTTTAAAACATAAAATTGTCATGGTTACCAAACACCTGTTTTAACAAGTTTCCTTACATTTTTTAAAAATTAAAACAAAAACTCTTATTATCATGCAACCAAACACCCCGTTACGTTTGCGTACATGTTGACGTGAGTCATCGTTTTTCTAAAAGTGTTTCGTCGAAGGAAGAGCTCGCCTTTCTCACTTTGTACTTTTATACAATAAAACTGCTCGGAAAATATTTTACTTGAATGATAACGTGATTAAGATTGCTTATCCAGTATTTAGAAATTTTAAGGCCACGTTTTGGTATAAAGATAACTTGGGATAAATCTGGTTTATCACTAATTCTTCGATTGTTAGATAAATAATATTCATCCTGATTTAATTTAATCCGATTTATTCTTGAAAATGTAGTTAAATTCACGAATAAACCATCCTCTCTTTTTAGTGGGATAGGGTATACGTTTCGGGGATACGATTCTCGCGCCGCGGAGCTCTCGCGGCAGCGGCTGGGGCTGAACTCTGCGCGGCGGAATCTCGCGCGGCGGCTAGGACTGGATTGCGGCGGCGGCGGAGCGGAGTTGCCTTGCCGTGCTCCTCCGGCCAGCAGCGGCGACAGGTTGGCGGTTGCACATCTTCCACCGCCGCCACCGGTGCAGGACTGGGAGCGGGGGAATCTCCCGCGGCGCGGAGCTCTCGCCGAACGCGAAGATGGGGGAGGAAAGGATCAAGATCGGAGAAACCGAGATGATTTCGGAGGCGCGAACGCGGAACGAGAACGCGGAGATGTAGAGGCGCGCATGACCCTGGCCCAATGGTGAGGTCCGGCAGGGCTTAGTGTTGAGGATCGCGGCAAATATCACTGATATAATGCGAAAATAATATACCAACTCTGCAAAGAATAAATAAACAAAATATATACGAGAAGTAGAGATAGAGAGGAGCACACCGGGATTTACGTGGTTCGGAGGCGATATGTCTTCCTACGTCCACGGGCGAAGACAAACGACTTCCACTATATGAAAAACAAGTACAAATGATGGAGAATCTCTCAAGATCTGAAACCCTTTACACCCTCAAACTCTCTCTATGATATCTCATAAGAGAATACAAGAAATAGAGAGAAGAAGAGAATAGGGTGGTGGTGGCTCTCTCTTGCTAGCTTGGCCTTGTCTTGCTTACGTGTTTTGTTCTTGCCACTTCCTCATGTCTTTATATAGGGGTGGTAAGAACTCTCTAGATATGACTAGAATATACTTTTTTGGATATCTCTAGAAAATATCCAAGCACTCCCTAGATGTCCCTAGAAGACATCTAAGCACTTTTAGATGTGCTTAGAAGATATGACTAGAAGAGTCCGAAAGATTCTTAAGTTGACCAAGTCAACCTTTACACTTAGTCACGTCCCCGGGCATCGATTTGCAGGGGGCGGCGGGACGAACACGGCCAGTCACTGCGCTGAGGACGGCATGTGGACCTGATCCTTCCGCCCCCGGCAACCTTTGCTGCGAACACACGTTGTAGCTGGGGCTGGACTCTGTGCGGCGGAATCTCCCGCGGCGGACTCTCGCACGGGGCTGGACTTTCGCGCGGCGGCTGGGGCTGGATCACGGCGGCGGCGGAGCAGAGTTGCCGTGCCGTGCTCCTCCGGCCGGCGGCGGCGACAAGTCGGCGGTTGCACATATTCCCCCCCGTTGAGATCTTTACATGGCCGTCTGCCTCCGCTACAGCATCCGACCCCTCTGCTCTCGGCCCCGCCGGAATGCCCCCGATGAGGTCATTCCCGGCCTCCGCGTCCTCCGTCTGCCCTCTGCTCTCCCTTCCCTGCTCATCCTCCGCTTTCCCCTTCTCCACCTGCCCTCCCAACCTCCGCACCCAGTCAAATTTATTTAACTTCGCAGTTGTCGTGGTTTCTTTTCCGAAAGACAAAATTGTGTCTTCTCTTCGGTGATTTGAGTTTGCTATGATTACGACGTACACAAGATTATTTTATATTCTGATTGCTGCACTATTCCGTAAAAAATTATTTCATGTGCATTTTTATTTACCTATTTCTGCAACGTAATAAAGAATGAACAATTTTTTATAAGGATATCCTCAAATTTATTACTAACGTACCAAACATAGGGTAGATTATCCTCTAAATTTATCCTAATTCAAACCAAACATAATAAGGAAAAAGTTAATCACAAGGATTAGTTTATCTCTATCCCATCAATTTTATCCCAATACCAAATGACACCTAAGAATTTCCCATGGATCCTGAAGAAGACTAGTTTGTTCAAAAAGGGGCCATTGATGAGCCCAGTTTAATTGTTAATAATTGATTGTGAAGCGTGAAGTTTGAGGAGTATGCGTTAAATGGGTTGAGTCACTAAATTGAGGAGTTATTAGAGTTTATTAGTTTAGAAATCAAATCGGATAAACTAATTAGAGTAAAATATAATAAATTTATTATAATCTTATTAATAAATGTTGTTTATCAAGTTTATGATAAATAGCAATTTTCAAATTATTTGTAAGTAGTACAAAATTTTATATAAAAATTAATTATTTTAAATATTTATTTAAATTTTTTGTCTTGAATTAAATCAAACCAAATCAAATGACATTGATCGGCTCCATTTGGTTCAATGTCAGATGACTTTCAAAAAATAGTTAATAAGATGTTTTAAAAAAGTTTGCCCTTTGGTCATCACTCACACAAATCAGATATCTGACTGCTTAAACAGTCAAGTCATAGCTTTAAAACTATATGTGACAATTACATTAGCTTATTTACTCAACAACATTACTATTTCACAACTTTTCCAAGAAAAGATCATTCATCCTAAGATTATTAACAACAAAATATACTTAAATTTAGAGATTTATTTTTTCCATCTCATCATCTTAAACAAAATTTAAATAGAGTTATCAATGGCGTACTGATTTTGTCGCTCGACGGTATTCTTATATTGGGATTTTACATACATAAATCTCACTAGGAAGACACGAGAAAAAAATGATTTTCTTATTAAGGTAAACAAAATAAAAAAGAACATGACCAAGGTGTGACATTTGATTTGATTGATCTGAATACATAAGATCTTAAATTTATTTCTAACCTTTTTCCTTTTTATTTATATAGAGAAGAAGCTATTTAGGGGACCACTTGATTTAAACAGTTACATTAATCTGGAATCAATTGATAGCGATTCTAATGTTACCGTATCTAACAGCAATATCCAATTGGATCTCTGACATAATAGGTCGAGACTAGCCGGATTGGTTGAAATCCGATCGGAATCGAAATCGAATCATCTGAATCGGTCGGAATCAAAATCGAAATCAAAATCGAATCATTTTTTTCTTTTTTTTGCTATTCCAATCAGATCGACCAGAATTGGTCCGAATCGGCCAGAATCAGATCGAAATCAGATCGATTTTTTTTTGCTTATCGATTCTAAATCAATTTTCTTCCATTAGATCGATCGGAATCGGTCCGATCCAATTCAATCCGAATCGGATCGATATCTATCAATCTCAAATCCGATTCCGATCCAGCGATCTTGTCCGGAGAGGTGCTCTATTGCGTGAAGGGGCATTCCGCCGCCTACTCCTTAGTCCCGCCACTTCGTCTGCTTTTTTTTTGGACAGAAAATATATTCATTCATTCATACCGGGCAGAGAAATACATAGATGACAAACAACAGTCCAAGAAAAGATACTCGGCCGAATTAACGATAAAAAAATTTAGTTTGGAAATTAAAATTTCCAAAAACCAAACATCAAACCACAGAGCGACCAACACACAAAGGTGCGTAAAAGGTCGAATAACAGAATTAGAAACTCTATCAGGGGAGTTTGACAACTATCTTGATACTGGATGATCACTCCAAAAAGGAGTAGATTTCGCCCAGACTAACAGTCTCGGAATAGAGTTAGCAACTATGAAGTTAACAAAGAGGGACCACATGACATAACTAGGCCAACTAACTACTGACAACAACAAAAAAGAAAATACATGAAACAGACATAAATAAACCAAACTCCATAATTCCAACGTAACAAAAGGAGACGAAATACCTAAGAATACACTTAAGCAAAAGGTTATAAATGGAGCTTGGGAGGGAGGGAACGTTCCCCAGGCCGAAAATTACTTCAAAACAGCAACGACAATCACCTGGCACGAAAATACTAATGGGGTGTTTGGTTGTAAGATAATTTTTTGTACACTTTCATGACAAAAAATTGTATTAAAATAAAAAGTGAACCAACTCATGACATAAAATTATCATGTTTGAAGGGATGTGAATACAAAAAAGAGTAACTACCACACATGACCAAACAAAGTGGGGGACCACAAGAAAAAAGAAAGAGGTGAGATCCTCTTTTTTTGTTTAAGAAGAAAATCACTTTCAAAACATAAAATTATCATGGTTGTCAAACACCTTTTTTAACAAGTTTTCTTATAATTTTTAAAAATTAAAATAAAAACCTCAATTATCATGAAACCAAACACCCCATAAGCAACGATGGGGTGATAGAACAAGGAGGGAGATAGGCTGTAGAGGCGAGGCTAAGGGAAGGGGTACCTCGGCGAAGGAGGGAGACTTCAATGGGAGGAGTCAAAATAAGGGGGAGATGAAGAGGGGAGTCTACCGGGAGGGGGTCTCTCGAAAAATCGGACAAAAAAAGATAAAGGCATAGAAGAACGAAAATGTGGGAGTCCGATGAAAGAGTGGGATTAATAGACAGAAATGCAGGTCACACTGAAAATCGGGATTGTGGCACACAGGAAAAGGGGTGAGGGGAAAAAGCTCTCGGGGGTGGGAGGGCGCAGTCGGAGGAGGCGAACAGGTGGAGGTGCCGGAGGACGATGGCGAGGACAAGAAAGAAAGGGGGGGGGAGGACTCACGAGAAGAGGGCACAGCCTGAAGGGGGGTTTCCGCTAGGGAGTGCTGCCGTTGGGCGAGATAGATGCGAGGATGCAGCCACCGCGAGGGTGCCGCGAGAACGCTGCCGCCGCGAGGGTTCCGCCAGATGAAGGTGCTGCGAGAACGCTGCCGTCGCGAGGGTTCCGCTGGACGAAGGTTGCCGCCGGGCGAGACGTCACACTTCGTCTGCTTTTTGCTCCGCCCAATGCGGTGTCCGGGACTGTAAGCTTGGAGGAAAATATCGATATAGACGGAAAGGATGAAAGTATGAAACATTTTGAAGTATTGACGGATTTCGTACTGAAAAATATTATGGAGAAACAGTGGGATCAAAAAATAAATAGAGATCCATTTTGGGACTGGAAATCGAAAACTCCAAAATTTTATCAGCGATATTGGTGGATTGTTGTAGAGGTTTTATGACCGATTGAGGATTTGCAAGCCCTGAAAAAAGATTTGAGGCTTGGATTTAACTCTCCGGAAGAAGATAAGATCTCAGGTGAAGTACTAAACAAATGTATCGGTCAGAAGTAATCGACCAGAGGGGGCTGAGCATCGTTCATAAAATATAACACAAAATGAAAGAATAACTTGTGCCTTTCAATGATTCAACACCGAGAGAGGATGAAGGAAGAGAATACATATCATATTTATGAACAAGAAGGCACATGATATCGCCAACTGCAGAACTTGTTAGGCACAAATGAACAAATGCTCTTCGAACTGTTTGTCTCTCTAGCCGCTCCTTCCAACTCCACTGCCCCAAGGTGAATGGAGAAACATTAACAAGATCATCCGTTGATCAAAAAACAAAACTGCCAAAACCCTCACTCAGGGGGCTGAGTACCCCATCTGTCTATTTACTAGATGCTGCTCGTCAGTTGTTCTTTATACAGTCCAACAAGATCTCGAAAAAGATTCATGCTCCACCATCATCATTCAGAGACAATTTATCAGCAATTCTTCCCAGAGCATCAGCAAGTTTACCGAGAACGCCCACCACCCTCTCTGTGTGGACCTTCCTCTCTTTCCTTTCCAGTTGCCAGTTGATATTCTGAGCCTCCAGGTGAGCTGCCAGCGTCCTGCTGTTGCGTTCCAGGATTTCCATCAGTTGGGTATGCAGGTAGTTCTCCCCAAAATCCCATGACGAGGCCCGCTTGCGCTTGTGTGCTTCCCCCGATGACGACCTTTTCTCTGTATTCTTGGTAGGCTGCTGCTCACCTCCCATACCTGTTAACCTAATAGCAGTTAGTCTATCCATAAAAAAATTTCACAAGGGATATTTCAGCCTCACTTTTGAAATTTGTTTGGGAGGTCATGATTCAGAGCATTATAAAGGTTTAAAATACAGAGGGAAAATCTTACATGTGATAATTCTAAGGAAATGCTGGTGTTATCACCTTATGTTGTCTACTGACGGATATATCATATATGTTCTAAAGACATAACTGCAGTTCAATGAGGTTTTAGCACGGTGTTTTTTAATGATCAGGCAATCAAATTTCATGATATGGATTGAGATAGGTGACAACAAACATAAAATAAAGTCACATCTCATGATATGGATTCAAATAATATAAACATTGGGACTTACTAAATGATGCATTACACTGGAGCCTAGGTGGCAACAAATACAACAGGGGTGAAGACGTTCCCCGCATGTTATGTGTCACGTACATAAGTGCCCTAATATGATATTACATAAGAGTTTCCACATCAAAGACAAGTGTGGGTAAAAAAGTTAGTCTATAATGGAGAGCAAAATGAAAAGTAATATATAAGTTTTTTTAACCGACTTAAAAGAAAATAGCTATTATCATAAAAAATATAAGAAATAAAAGATTAAAAGACGGATAAGAATAAGTACTTAGAATATTGGATCTTTTTACCAAAAACTTGTAGAGCTTGTTGATGGTACGAAGAAGAGAAAGATTAATATTAGGTGTATCCAATAAACCAAGTGAATAGAAGAGAAATGTAAAGAAGTAAGAAATACAAGGTATAAACTATGATATATAGGAAAAGAGAAATAAAAATGAAGTAGTTTTCATTGTTGATAAAATATTAAAGAATGTAATTATTTTAATAAAAAGAGTAGAAAATAGGATCATTATGATAAAGTTGATTACAAAATGAGAAATAAATAATATAATTAGTATTTATGCTCCACAAATTGGACTAAACAGCGATATTAAAGAAAATTTTGAAAAGATGCTAATGACCTTATGTAGAGCATACCAAATGAATAAAATATATTTATAGGAGAAGATCTCAATGAACATGTTGGAAACAAATGCCATGAATATGAAAGAGTTTACAAATATTTTGGATATGAAAACTTAAATAAAGAAGAGCAAAATATTCTAAATTTTGTTATTATGAACGTATTCTAACTAATACCTATTTCATTAAAATAGAATCTCATTTAATACCATTTAAAAGTGGACAAAATAAAAATTAGATTAACTTCATTCTTATAAGAAAGTTTAATCAAGATATTTGTGAGGATTTAGGATTGTAAAGTTACTCTGAATGAAACTTTAACAAGTTAACGTAGGTTAGTGATTTTAAATGTCAGGATTAAAACACAAACAAATATTTTTAAAAGAAAAATTTCCTGATAGTTAAAAGGGCTGAAACAACAAACATTTAAGAATGAAATTCTTAAAATAAATGATCGAAGTTAGACATAGACGTCAACAATATGTGGAAGAACATGACTATAAAAATAAGAGAGATTGCTAAAAAGGTACTTAAAGAGTCTAAAAAAGTGATCCACCTAAAATAAAGATTTGGTGGTGGAATGAAGAAGTGCAAAAATTGATAAAAAATAAGAAAGATTGATAAAAAATTGTCCAAAAGTGATAACAACAAAGTTCATGAACAGTACAAGATAATGAAAAATGACGAAAAAAAGAATATTATGTGAGCAAGAGATGATGATTTTAAACATATGTACGAGAAATTTAAAACTAAGAAGGTAAAAAATATATTTATATATTGACTAGGATGAGAAATAAAAGATTTCAAGATCTTAACCAAGTCAAATGCGTCAATAATAAAGAAGAAAAAATTTTGATTAAAGATGATATTTGAAACGGGACAAAACAGACTTAAAAAAAACAGAATTAAACTACTAAGATGACCAAAACATTATGCAGAAATTAAATTGCTTAAATCATGTAAATTCAGCTAGAATTCAAATCCACCAGCACTGTTTGGGCCATGCGTACGCATGAACATCTGTGTTCAAAGGCCTTGGTATCGAGGGGTCGTGGCATAATGGCATTGGCGAGGCTGGCTAGGCGACGTGGCGACTGGAGGTGGCTACTACCACCTCCACCGGGCATCTGAGAGCTTGACCAGGTGGGGTCACGACATCAGAAACACATCCCTTATGTGCTTACAGAAGAAGTTCTCCCCTAATGGAGTCATGGACACATCGTGTGGCATCTGTGTGTGAGGAAACATGGTGTTCATGGAAGCTTCTGGATGCTAAGGTGGTGGGCGCACGAGAAGCACTGCCCTATGCATGGTGTTCAAGGCCCTAGGGATCGTTGGAGTGGCCTCCTTCACAGACGGCGTAGTCAGTGATAGCGTCTTTCTCCGGCGACAGTTGAGAACAAGGGATCTGAAGATGTTGAAGATGATATTATCCAAATTAAGCGCCGTTGGCGGATCTGAAACCCAACGTTGTTGTTGATGCGGAATAACGGTGGGAAGGCATTGGCAAGGGATTGCCGAACTTCTGTCATCGTTAATATTCTACACAAGGAAGGATGTCGATGGCGAGTCGGAGGAGGAGACCATTCGCAGGACTGATTTGCCCATTAGATCTGAGGAAAGATTTGTCGTTGTGCCGCCGTCGCACATTAAAGGTGGAGTAGACCTATAGGAAGCCTAACGCCACGGTCTGTTGTGTACTAAATCCATGAATCGTTGGATCTTCCAATGCCGAAGGAAGACAATGAAGCTGAATAGAATCTGACAACCGTGCTGTCATGACAAAAGAAGACAATGAAGCTAAACAGAATCTGACCAAGACGCCAACACAATGTCGTCATTGAGAACCTGTGATGGAAAAGCTAGAAGAATGGCTTAGAAGCCGGAAGATGAGAGGGAAGATAGCATCGACAACCTTGCAGAGAAAAGGGAAATGGTGGGGAAGGCACATAGCTGAAATCGGGGAGATGAGGAAGAGGAGAAGTGCCGGCCACCTGCCAGAGGTTGGAAGAGAATGGCGACACTCCATCGTCGGGGTTGGAGGAGAAACGGGGGCCGTAGCCCCTGCACGGGAGACACTGACCGATAGGGCTACAAAAAATTGAATGTCAATCAAATTAATCAACTAACTGTGTAATATGTACATCCGGTCCTCATTATATAGAGAATGATGAAAATTTTAAAAAAAGACCTCCATCCTCTGCTATTTACAGACTTGGACTGAAATTTTTAAAAGACTCCTAAAATTGAAAATTTTGTCCCCATCAATATCAAAGAAAGATGAAAAAATTATTGTGATACTCTTTTAATCAACAACAGTACTAAAAACATAAATGGCATTGAGAATATGATAACATTTAATTTAAATTATATTAAAAACTTTCAATTTTCATAAGTTAAAGAAATATAGAAGATGGTGTGTTGGCACCCAAAAAAATGTCATGACATCCAGAACTAGCAAGTTTTGGGCAAAATACATGAAAGAAAATTGAACAGGCAAGTGTGATCCACTTTTCATCACATTTAGGGCCAACGGGCTAAATGGGCCCAATAAGCCTTATTGGGCCTGACCAGCTAGATGATGACTTGATAACGGTCAGACATCACCATCTTGTCCGTCTAGCTCAAACTTGAGCAACGACGAAGTCAGATCGAAAATCCGACTTGAATTCAACAAGTTATAGGTCAAACGGTGAAAACACTCCCGAATGGCCTTTGGTAGGCTTAATGGGTCCAAATAACAAAACAAGTGGGCTCACAGCACTGTACCAGTCAAGACATTTCCAACGGCACCTCACATGTCAAAATCTGGCTTCGGACAGTAAAATGACCGTTTTGCCCTTGTGGGATTCAAGCAATCTGGGGAAGGTCCAAAGAAAAGTGGCACCACCAAAAGATCTACTTGACTTTCGGATAAGCGATGACGAGTCAGATCGGCAATCCGACCCATATTTGGAAAGTTATGAGGAAAACACTGAAAGTCAATTTTCGAATGGCCTTAATAAGGGCATATCAAGTCCGAAAAACAAAACAAGTGGGTCCATGGGGCTGTACCAGTTGAGAGCTTCGCAACGGTACTCTGAATGTCAGAATCCGATTTCGGATGGTACCCGAACGGTAAAATGACCTCTTTCGCCCTTGGTAGGTTTGGACAATTCGGGATAGGCCCGATAATATCTTGGTGCATCATTAAGTCCGCCAAGCTCCATATTGAGCAACATTAAAGTCAGATCAGAAATCTGACTTCTATTCGGCAAGATATGGGCAAAACAATGAAAGTGGACTTTTAGGCGGTCCTTATTGGGCTTGGTGGGCCCAAATGACCAAACCAGTGTGTCAACAGTATTGCCTCGACAGAGAGCTTCACAACGGTGCCTTGAATGTCAAAATCCGACTCCGGACGAAAAAATGACCGTTTTGCCCCTATTGGGCCTGAACAAATCCAGACAGGCCCATTAACATATGGCGTCACCAGAAAGTCCGCCTGACTTCCAGATGAACAACGTCAAAGTTGGATCATCAATCCAACCTATATGTAGAAAGTTGTGGACAAAATTTGAAAAATTGCAAAGTCGGTACACACTTTGAAACAGATGGGTCAATCAGGGAGGGTCGAACCTATTTTAGGGTTTTAAGTGCTCTCATATTATTTTCTCAGCAATAATTGGATTATGGGAGATAAAGGAGGGCTGGGATTGGAATAGATGAAGGCTGATTTGGATCAATGGCTCAGATTTGACATAACTTAAGTTATTGGATCCTGTCTTAGTGGGTCTTAATGGTATCAAATACTTGGATGGGAGAAAGCTACGTACAGCCCATCACTTCCCAGAATTTTCAGAGCTTAAAAAAAAAAAAGAAAAAAAAAGGGGGAACGTGGGAGGTTAGGAAACTGAACTTCCCCCCCCCACTACGCCCACTACTCCCATGACTCTCACTCCCTCCATGATGGGGGGAGGTTACGCTGGATTTTCTCCCTCTCTTTAAGAGAGACTGGCCAGAGAGAGAGAGGGTGGTTGGCTGGAGCATTTCCTACGTGAAGAGAGGAAGCATTGGTGTGAAGAAGAAGAAGAAGGGTGACAGGCTCAAGGCTACTGCGTACAGCTGCTGGAAGGTCAAAGAAGGTGAAGAAGAAGAGAAAAAAGGTAAGGATCAAGGGTCCGGTTACATCTCCCTTCCCTCTTCAAGCCTTCTCTTGAAGCCTTTCTTCAAAACCTCCTAGGGACAAGCCCTCCAAGTATGCTATTCGACCCTCCTGAACACCCCATTCAGATTCCATAAAGCTGCCCATATATCAGTCCCCTCGGATCCTAAATTCCCCCTACATTGAAATTCTGTTCGGACAGGGGTATATTTCACATATCATTCCACTTAGTGCCTTGATCAGGCCCCTTAATCCGGTCCTAAATCCCCTGAAATAGCATCCGGTTAGGCTGTCAAAACAGGCCTTTAGGTATCCCAAGAAGGTCATGTCAAAACGTCCTGTTTAGAAGCCCTTAAAATAGACCTTGAGCAGGCAGCCGCCAAAGCCTATCTTCCTCCTTAAATCAGTTCCCAAGCTCACCTCTAAACAGTCCCTTAATCTCCCAATCCGGTCCCATTTTCTGAATTAGATGAAGGCCAAATGCTGCAGACCTCTTTGAGACAGCCCGAGCCCAGTTCTGGACAGGGGCAATCAGACCGCCAGGGCCTTGTTTCAGCAAGTCAGCAAGCCTAGTCTCTGGACAGAATTAGAGAGGCCATCAGGGCCAAGAAAGCTGGCCGACAGGGCCTAGATGAAGCCCAAACATGCCTCTAAGGCCCAATAAGAGCAGTCTGGCCGCCAGGGCCTTCAAAGCTTCAAAGTGTTCACCTCGGCCCAATGAGGACAGAACCGGCCATCAAGGCCTTCAAAAAAAAAACTTAATCAAAGTGTGAGAAAAGAAGTTCAATTAAGAGCTAGTCTATTTCATATAGGTTACCTCAAAGGACGGGCACTCGGGCATGTCCTCGGTGTGTTTGATCCTGGACGGGGAAATGGGCAAGCTCCCATCTTCTACCGATCCTTCCTCCAAAGTAGGGAGTATCAAACTCCACATACTAAAGGAGGTATATCTCATCAATTTAAGGGGAGGTCATGTCAAAATTTCCCCTTAAATTAAAAATGAGAGACATATGCCAAGGAAGGATCACCCTATGTCCATCAAGAACTAAAAGAAAAAATTCATCAATGGGAAACACGACATTTCTATGTCCCCCACATGTAATGTGCATTCGGATTTGCCAATAAATAGAAGTTTCGAATTTTGCATGTCATTATTGTCATTGGAGCTTATAGAATGGCCCATGAAATTGAAGGAATGCAAATGTCTAAAAATGACATTGTAAAAAAAAAAAAAATGCTACAACACTTAGATTTCAGTAATTCTGGAAGATTTGAAACCTGTAAAAAGGCTTTAAAAACAATCTGAAGCCGTAAGTCTGAAATCTGAATTTTCATACAACCAGATCCCCAAATTAAAACACTCTCAAACAAATCACAAACTTGATTGAATTCATAAGCAAGAGAATCTAAATTTGAATTCTCAAACCTTTAAGGTCAGCCTTAAATTTGTGACCCAAATCTGCAACAAACCAAAACCAGAAATTAGAGCCTGGGTGCCAGAGGCCAGAACCCATCAAAAATCTGAAATCTGTACGTTTCAAGAAGTCTGAACATTCCAAACTCAAATTAAAACATAATTCTCAAATTAGGAAATGCCAAATCAAACCGATAAACTTAGAGATAATCTCTTGTAAAAAAAACACAATCTGTCAAGACAGAACCAAATCAAATCTCCAAACATCTAAAAATCTTCAAATCTGAAGCCGTAAATACAAATCACCAGAATCTCAAAATAAAAAAATCGAAGTCAATTCAAAATCAAACCAAAAACAAAAAATAATTGTGAAACAGATCCTCAATAAAAAAAATGTGTTAAATCCTAACTTGAAATGACATTAAAATGAAATGTAACCTAAACAAAAATCACAATTTGGATTTAACCAAAAGATATCAAGCCCTAATTAAAACAAAAACAAAAAAAAAACAAATCAAACTTTTTAAAACAAACCCTAATCAAGTTGAAACCAAATCACTCACCTAAAAGACATTAAGTCTTAATCAATTCAAATCTTGAAAATCCCCAAATCTAAAAATTCAAATGCAAAACCCAACCAAATCAGAAACTAAATAAAAAATGAACATCCATCGAATTTCAAACCTTATTAAAAATCCTCAACAAAAAAAATCAATTAAACAAAAACACAAATCTTAACAACAAACCTAATTCAAATAAATTCAAATAAATTCAAATCAAATCAAACCATAGTTCAAAACACTAAGTTTTGCATTCCAACAAGTGTATGGGGCTATTGCTCCCATGTGTTGATTGTATGGATGTATGTCTTCTATTTACAAAATTACTATGACGGCTAATCAAGGGTATTCGAGTATTCTCGATGTAATTAACATCGGATCTTCGCACCATCCGATGGGGAGAGGTCAAAACAAATTTTCAAAGAACCTAATAACCTCAACATATATTTTTATGCATACCACTGACCTAGCTAATACTGTTATGAAATACCACATATTTTCTTAATAGTTAAGGCTAAGTCAAAAGTTATACCAAAACGGAAAAATGAATTTTCCGAAAATTTATCCGAAATTTTTGAGGTTCCAACAATTGGCACGCCCGGTGGGACCTCTCCTTCCCTTCATCTCTCCGCCATAGCAATTTAGGAAGTCATACATCCTAATTTATACATATCTAACCTATGTTCATTTCCTTTTGTTTGCAAGGAAAAGACAAGAAATGCCGGGGATGATAGTCGGAGGGGCCCAAGACTCCTCCCACAAAAACTTCATCCAAATACCGCACACTAGGGAGTTCGGAGAGCCGATTACATTTGCTAATTCGGAGTTCGTTTAGGCAACAAATGTTCCAAGGGGCGACCAACTCGTCCCCATTTTGAAGGTTTCACTATGGAGTATCTTCAACAACACCGGGGGCAAAGGGATCATGACTTCGCCCTCACAAACCCTTAACAAAGTCAAAGTGGTGACCGAATGGGCCATCTCCGACATATGTGGCTATTTGCCAAGGTTGGCCATTCTAACCAAGGCGAGAAGAAGATAATACCAAAGCAAAGTTCAAATTCTTCACCTCCAACAAGTGCAGAGCACCGGAGAAACTACGATAAGGAAAGTCAAAATCTGACTACAAAGCATGTTGCTGGTTAGACAGTGCAGAAATCTCCCAGATTTGAGTTGGTGAAGCCGTCATTTTGACGAAAAATAAGTTCTTAAATCCGGATCATTTATGTTAATTACATGGGGAGCAAGAAACTAATCCATCACCCAAAGATAATATCGGCTGACCAATAGCCGTTCATATGTTGTTTTGATGAGATTAACTCTCAACTTACTACATGGAGTCTTGCCAAGTTAATGGAGGACCTAGCTTGTGAAGTAATTTCAAGTGTGCATGGTTTTAACCCTTCACCTAGGAAAAATTTGGCTAACCAACCAATGGTTCAACACGAGATGTCGTCGAGTGAGGGGACAACCCTGCGTCCATATTCTCAACCAGCCAATCAATGGCTATTACGAGAACCCGAGTGAGCAGCACTCTACTCCCTATTCCCAGAAGAACTAGCGAGTCAGTGGCCCCAATGCTATTGTGTAAGTGAGAGGGCAGCGCTCAGCATGATACTTCAGTATGATATACCAGCCCGATTGGTGGTTAGCTTCATCACTTCCAAGAAACAGTGGAAGAAGTAATCTTCCTAACGAAAAAAAAGAAGAAAAGAATGTTTGGCCGATCAGCAGCCCCTGATATGGCTATCTTAATGAGGAGCAGCCCCTCAATGGTCTACAAGATTACAGCTCGGAAGAAAACTAAACCTTCCTTCCCCAGATTAACAAAGCTGGCCGATCAACGGCTCGTGACACTACAACCCGGTGAGGGACCAGCCCTCAGCACGTCATTTCAACTGGGACGACCGATCAACAGTTTTGTCCTATAGTGCCATTTGACGAAGTAGGAATCAATCCTATGTTCGCCATCCAAATGATGCCGCACAACTACTGATGCGGTTCCAAGATCATGTTCAAGTTGGAAATAAATTCCATAATGAAGCTCAGTCACGTGGGGGCGTCACTATATTCTGCCAGAATGGGAAATCAACCCTCAGTTCATTTGGCATAGGCAATTAGTTAGTTCATTGATCTATATTACAAAACCACTCACCCGACCGGGGGCAAGTCCCTATGATAGTCCAAGCTAAGAATCGACCTTCTTGGAATGCTGATTAGGGTCAAAGGGATAGATCTCATATCCAGAAAATTTGGAGGGGAAGTAATCCCTTGGTCGGTATTCGACTGGTATGTCATCAAAACACTGTCTCGTGTGGATAGGATACACTGGGGGCATGATGAATATGCATATATGTTCAGGCTACTGAGCAGGGTCCCGATTCATCAATATTTTCAGAGGATAAGGAAGCAATCCCCGTTCATTAGTTAGTTACCATGGTTGATCAATTCGAAGATGGAAATCAATTTGCTCCTTAAAGGAATATATTATAGTTATCCGGTCAAGTCATCGTACTGAAGCCTTTTGGGAAAGGGACCAACCCTTAGTTCATCGAATCACATCAGCAGCTTTCCAGGTGAGGAATCAATCCTCAGCTCACTGAGATACTCGGCTGATTGATCAACGACATGCCTTGGAAAGAAAGAAATAAAGTCAATTGGAAATGGAACAAATCCTCTGTGAAATAGAGCATTGGGGCCTTCAAATCAATTGTCCATCTCACAATGTCCGGGTGATGAACCAACCCTCATTCCGCCGATTTTGGTTCAGCCAATGAATTGAAGGTTTGGCTTATCAACTTCTACAATGATGTGTTGAAATAATCCTTGAAGCTTGAAGATAATGCAGTTGGCCGATCTGTGGTTTAGCCCGAAAGCGTGGGCTCGGCAAGGAATAAATCCTATGCTCATGTCAAAATCAACCCATTTGGAGGCCCAACTTGCAATCTTTGTTAGAGCAAGAGAGCAACTCCTAACATGGTGCATTTGCTAATGCAATCCAGTATGAAAACTGGTGCCAAAGTTTACTTCAAGTCATGTCTGGAGCGAACTTTCTAACCAAATTATGTCAATTCAAATTAAGAAAGAAGCAGGCTGCCCAATATGTTGATAGGGGGCAAGAGAGTAAATCCACTGCTCAGAAAACTTCCAGCTCAATCAATGGGAAAGGAACCAGCTCCCAAAATTAATACTCAAAAAGGAGGGAACAAATCCCTAACTTGAACAAGATATATGACCCTGGACAATGTCTTGGTCGATCGGATAAAGAAGCCATGAAAAAGGTCTGTTTCGGATCAGTTGGCCCTCCCACATACCACCCCAAGGAGGACAAAAAGTATTGAGGGTACAAGGCAGCATGCATATCAGTACTTATACATCTCGAATTCAATTGATAAAAAAAAACTCACAAGGTAAAGTTCAAAAGCTTGAGATTCCCCAACAGTTGAAGGAAGGGATCATCCCTCCATATTGATGGTCAACAACTTTGGCTGATCAACGGCTTGTCACATTGCCGCCGTGTCACCAGTGTAACACCAATATATTCCTTAGGCCGGGAATCAATCCAACGCCACCATCAAAGCCACTTCAAATGCGAGGACATCAAATCGCTCGGGTTCGGAAACAATCGCCACTCGGTATACATCGGATGTCGGTCGGTCCCCCGGTCACCCCACCATGTCATCCATCTGACCGGGGGGAAGCCTCCAGGTCACTCTAATCCAATTCAGGCTATGGATCAACCAGGCGCCTATCATACTGGTAAAGAGCAAAGAAGAAATTCTCTGCGTACGAAAGAAATGCATTCAACCAAAAAGTGACCGGTCCTCTGGCCACGAAGTAAGGAAACAATCCCCCATACTTCAATAAATCCGGCCAATCAAGGGTCGAAAACATGGCTTTCGATGAAGCAAGGGATCAACCCTATATTCTGCAGTTAAAAGGAGCCAGCCGATCAACGGCCTAGGATGCTACAGAAAGATCAGCCTTTTACCCTTTCTCTCAACCAATATGGCCAACCAATGGTCCAGTCTTCTAATTCTTGCTTGCGGGTGGGGAATCAATCCTCTATCGGGCAAATGGATGCCGCTGTCATGATATCAGTTTGGTAGTCATATGTCAATTGGGCTCGGAACAAATCTTATGCCCTCACTGAATGATGTCTATATGACATTACCTGACAAGGTTGTGCTCGGGAGAGAAGGCAATTCTCAACCCATTTGGGAACTACTCATCTAGCCGGGGGCATACCCCTAAGCCATGTCATATCAAGCAGGTGTGAGAGTGAACCCTCCACCTAAAAAAAAAGGTAACAGGGGGGCAAGAGGACCAACCTCTACCAGTAAAGCCCCAGAAAATCACCAGTCTACGCTAACTACAAAAGGAGACAAAGAAGAAATTATTGTCTCAACAAGAGACTACATGAAGTCAGTCATGTTATCAGGGTGTGGGAGCAACCCTCCGCCCTTCAAGTTAGCATATCAGGCTGAACAGCGGCCCCCGAGGCTACAATTCAGTGGGGGACCAACCCTCAACTTAACATTTCAAATTAGTCTTGCTGGTCAACGACTCGACCCGATTATGCCTTTTGACAAGCGTGTCAACATGCCGGGGGCCGGCCATTAGTCCACTACAAAGCCTAAAACTTGGGCAAGGAAGAAATCCAACACCCGCCCCAAAATTGGGCCAGGGGAACGAAGAGTCCATAGGAACAGCCCTCCGCGGACCCCTCACATCAAATACAAAACAAGCCATCAACCTACCCTCAAATGTCCCCAAAGCAATCTCCTATGTGCCCTCACATATCACAAAAGAAACAGTTTCCATGGCCTTCGACGTGCCCATGTACAAAAAAAAAAACCCTCCATGGCCTTTGACATGCCTAAGTCCCAACTCATGCTAATGGCTGTGACATGCCTATGCCCACATACAAGCCATCCTCAAGGCCCCCAATATTCTTATGACCAGCCCTACACAGTTCCCCTGTGTGGACTCCAAAGAAATTTTAAAAAAAAAAAAAGAAAAAAGGCCTGAACGGAGGGGGTACACCCAACCCAAGCAATGAGGGAAATGAATTATCAAATCGACACTAAAGAACTCTTAAAAGGGAAGAAATCTCTAAGCTGAGTTGGACATGCAATCTCGGGCAACCATTTGATCGAGAAAAGGGAGTCTGGAGGTTAGTACAAGGTCAGTTGGCCATCACTAGTATCACCTCGAAGAAGACAAAATATATTGAGGACACAAGGCAACATCTTCATTTGTGCTTGTCAAGCCTCAAATTTCAACAATCAGAGAAAGTGCACGAGGAGGTCAAGAGCCTAAGGTGCCAATCCTGTGTCACCTCTCCATGCATTTCTCCATCAACACATCAGGCATCTACATTGATGGTGGGATGATGAGTAGGTGGAGCATGACCGAAGTTCATATGGCTTGAGGGAAGCCTGAATTCTCTTGTGAAAGAAAAAAAAAGAAGAAGAAAAAAGAAAGAAAGAAAGAAAGAAAGATGAAATACCTTGACAGACTTGGTTAGTTACACCATTAATTGACCAAGGGCAAAATATGTCAAACAAAAAAAAAGAGAAAAAAAAAGGAGAAGGAAAAGAAAAAATCTGGCTGAGGTGATGACCCGTTGAGGGGCACCCCAGGCAAAAGTGGATCACCCTGCTGTATGAAAACCCTGCAAATGGGCGTACAGACAAAAGGAAAAGGGGACTAGCTTGGGTGAAAACCTTTCAAAAGACAGTCAAGTTAGTTTGAAGAAAAAAAAAGAAAAAAAAAAGAAAAAAAAGAGAGTGAGAAACTCTGGAAATTCAAAGTTTTAAAAAAAAAGAGGAGACTCACCTCTTATCTAAACATGTCAAATTTCATGCCATCATGACTTGCATGTCCACATGGCTTCAAGCAATTTCATACCATTATGACCAGCCAGGTCTACATGGTTTTCAAAAAATTCATACCATTATGACCCTCTCGGTCCATATGGTTTGCTAATAAACCCCCAGGCTATCATAACCCTCTTGGCCTACATAGCCTTCAACCTTTCATACCATTATGACCCTCTTGGTCCATATGGTTTGCTAACAAGTCTCCAGACTATTATGGTCATTTTGGCCTATATAGCCTACAACCTTTCATACCATTGCGACCCTCATGGTCCGTATGGTTTCAAAAAAAATCACATGCCATTATGACTCTCATATCCACATGGCTTCCAATAACTCCATACCATTATGGCTCTTCAAGTCTATATGGTTTTCAAACATGTATACCATCATGACCCCTCAGGTCTATATGGTTTTCAAATCTCCGTACCATCATGACCCTTCAGGTCTACATGGTCCCCAAACCCTTACGTCATCATGACCAGCAAGGTCTATGTGACTGTCAAGATTCTATGTCAATATGACCCTCTCGGTCTATATGGTTTTCATAAATCCCATACCACTATGGCCTTTTGGTCTAAATGTTGTTTGAATCCTATGCCACCAAGGCTGGACATGGAACCATTCTCATGCCCCAAATCCCACCGGCAACAATTGAGCCTTGAGCCTTTAAGCTTGGGTTTTACCCTAAATTCATACTTCATGGGCCAAGTATGATCATTTCATACTTGCATGTCCCACAACTCTACAAGCGGCAGCAAGCCATCCCACATTTCATCTTTTGGGCTGAATGCGACTCCTTCGCATTCGTAAGTCTTTAAATTCAGTGGCATTAAGCCATCTTGTCACTTTTCGGCATCAAGCCACCACATTCGGCATTAAGCCATCACCTCCTCTTTGGCATCAAGCCATAATATTCTTTTTGGCACCAAGCCATCATACCTTTTTTTGGCACCAAGCCACTACATTCGGCATCAAGCCGTCATGTCCTTTTGACATCAAGCCATGATACTGCTTTGATGTTAAGCTATATCTTTTGGCACCAAGCCACCATTTGGCATCAAGCCACCCAAAATCCCTTTGGCATCAAGCCACTCTTGGTATTAAGCTACCAAATCCCTTGGCATCAAGCCACTCCTTTGGCATCAAGCCACTCTTGGCGTTAAGCCACCAAATTTCTTTTGGCATCAAGCCACCAAACTTTCTTCGGCAGCAAGCCATTTAAACGTTTTTGGCATCAAGCCACTCTTGGCGTTAAGCCATCAAACCCTTTGGCATCAAGCCACTAACTTTCCTTTGGCATCAAGCCATCTAACTCTTTTTGGCTTCAAGTCATCAAACTCTTTTCGGCATCAAGCCACCAAATTCCTTTCGACACAAAGCCACCAAACTCATGTTGACATCAAGCCATTTAAATCTTTCAAAACAAACATTTTTGGCACCAAGCTATTATATCCCTCTTGGCATCAAGCCATCTCGGAATCTTTTGTGCAATGGGCCGAGTCTTCACGCTCACATGTCCCTTGGGTCCTTTTGGCGTTAAGCCACCCTAAACTCTACCCAATAGGCCGAGTGTGACTTCTTCATACTCACATGTCCTTTGGGTCCTTTTGGCACTAAGTTACCCCAAACTTTACCCAATAGGCAGAGTGTGATTCTTTCATGCTCACATGTCCTATGGGTGTCTTCGGCATTAAGCCACCAAAAATTTTGCCCAACAGGCCGAATATGACTTTCACATATTCAATTTACAAGCCTATGGGTTCTTTCGGCGCCAAGCCATCAAACTTCTTTTGGGCATCAAGCCATCAAACTCCTTTTGGGCATCAAGCCATTTTATTACTTTCAGCATCAAACCATCAAGTTCATGCCCTACAAGCCGAGTATGTCCTCTTCATACTCACAAGCCTACAAGCCTATCAAGCACAAAGCCCCCCAAATCCCATGGCCTCGGGGAAGCCTCAATTCCTCTCTAAAATTCTATGGCCCGGGGAAGCCTATTCCTCATTTTTCGAAACAATTTCATGGCTTGAGGGAAGCCTTAATTCCCTACAAAAAAGTAGGCTAAAAAAAAAAAAAAGAGAATGTTGCCCGACAGTCTTAGCTGGTCATCCATAAATGATCGGTTGAGAGCAAAAATGGAAAGAAAAAAAGAAGAAGAAAAAAAATAATACCTGGCTAGAGTGAAAACCAAAAAAACAGGTACTCTAGGCAAAATCAGGCAACCCCGCTACATGAAAACCTGTTCTAAGGCATGTAGGCAAAAAGAGAAGGGGGCTAGTCTGAGTGAAAACCTTGCAAAAGGCAGTCAGACTAGTAAAAAAAAAAAGAGAGAAAACAAAATGAAAAATTGAAGACCTTACATCACCACAGCTCTCTTAGTCTATGCGGTCTTGAACTCTACACTGCCATGGCCCTTACAGCCTATGTAGTACCCAAAACAAAATTTTTCACACCATCATGACCCTTCCGGTCTATATGGTTCCCAATCTTAAATTGTACACCATCATGGCCCTTTCGGCCTACATGGTTTTTGCCCCAAAAGTTTCATGTCATAATGACCCATATAGTCCATATGGTCCTCCAAATCTCTTGCCCTCAATTTTTTAGGCTTATATGACCTCATACTATTGGGCTGTCAGGGCCGGACATTAAATTTCCATGTGTCTCACAAACCTCACCAACAAACCATACCTCATGGCCTAGATGTAAACCTTATCCTCCAAGACAAAACTCAACCCTACGGGCCAAGTTGGAACAAATCCAACTCAACATGCCTATGTGTCCCCAAGTTCAACCCTATGGGCCGAGTCGGAATAAATCCTACTCAACTTGCCTATTGGTCCCTAAACCCACCCTACAGGCCGAGCTGGAACAAATCCTACTCAACACGCCTACAGGTTTGGCATCAAGCCACTATACAACCTTACCCTATGGGCTGAGTGTGACTTCTTCACATTCACATGTCCCATAAGTCAAATATTAAGCCACCACATTCACATTCATACCCTAGGCACGACCATATCCTATTAACATGTCCTACAAATGAATTCCTCACCACCAAAACAAACCAATTTCATAGCTTGAGGGAAGCCTCAATTCCAGCAAAAAAAGGGGGGAAAGTCAAAGTCTAACATATGGGGAATGGCAGCCAGGCAAGAAAAATCAAAGTTGGCCACATCCAAGGGCCCAAGCCCTTCTCTGTCCTAAAGAAGATCAAGCGGTAGGATTAGGGCTGTTCACTGTTCGGTTCAACCCGAAAAACCAAACCAAACCAGTACTTTGGTTCGGTTTGGTTTGGTTTGAACTACCGATCGGTTTGGTTTGGTTTCTAGGACCCTTCAAACCAAACCAAACCGATAAACCGAATAACCCGAATTAGATTAAATATTTTAATTTAAGTTATATATAAGATAGTATTTATGTATCTTTTCTTATAAAAATAAATTTTTTAAGAGTTTTTAAGGTAAAATTAATGTAATCTATAAACATATACACAAGATTTTAATAGAATATGATTTAAAATGAACAAAAAAAATTATATATTGATATATTTACTATACCTTAATAAAATATGGTTTGAACCGAACCAAACCAAACCAAACCGAATTAATTTGGTTCGGTTTGGTTCGGTTTGGGAGATAGTTTGGTTTGGTTTGGTTTGAGAAAAAATACTCAAAAACCAAACCAAACCAAACCATGAACACCCCTAGGTAGGATGCAGCACGGCGGACAGATAGCCTGCGGTAGAAAGACAAGAGGCCAGATGCCAACTCTACACGGGCGATTCCTCATCGCCGTCTGTCTCCAAGAAATCGCCCGTGGGGGGCATTTGTTGGCACCCAAAAAAATGTCATGACATCCAGAACTAGCAAGTTTTGGGCAAAATACATGAAAGAAGATTGAACAGGCAAGTGTGATCCACTTTTCATCACATTTAGGGCCAACGGGCTAAATGGGCCCAATAAGCCTTATTGGGCCTGACCAGCTAGATGATGACTTGATAACGGTCAGACATCACCATCTTGTCCGTCTAGCTCAAACTTGAGCAACGATGAAGTCAGATCGAAAATCCGACTTGAATTCAACAAGTTATAGGTCAAACGGTGAAAACACTCCCGAATGGCCTTTGGTAGGCTTAATGGGTCCAAATAACAAAACAAGTGGGCTCACAGCACTGTACCAGTCAAGACATTTCCAACGGCACCTCACATGTCAAAATCTGGCTTCGGACAGTAAAATGACCGTTTTGCCCTTGTGGGATTCAAGCAATCTGGGGAAGGTCCAAAGAAAAGTGGCATCACCAAAAGATCTACTTGACTTTCAGATAAGCAATGACAGAGTCAGATCGGCAATCCGACCCATATTTGGAAAGTTATGAGGAAAACACTGAAAGTCAATTTTCGAATGGCCTTAATAAGGGCATATCAAGTCCGAAAAACAAAACAAGTGGGTCCATGGGGCTGTACCAGTTGAGAGCTTCGCAACGGTACTCTGAATGTCAGAATCCGATTTCGGATGGTACCCGAACGGTAAAATGACCTCTTTCGCCCTTGGTAGGTTTGGACAATTCGGGATAGGCCCGATAATATCTTGGTGCATCATTAAGTCCGCCAAGCTCCATATTGAGCAACATTAAAGTCAGATCAGAAATCTGACTTGTATTCGGCAAGATATGGGCAAAACAATGAAAGTGGACTTTTAGGCGGTCCTTGCGGGCTTGGTGGGCCCAAATGACCAAACCAAAGGTGTCAACGATATTGCCTCGACAGAGAGCTTCACAACGGCGCCTTGAATGTCAAAATCGACTCCGGACGAAAAAATGACCGTTTTGCCCCTATTGGGCCCGAACAAATCCCATGGCCCATTAACATATGGCGTCACCAGAAAGTCCGCCTGACTTCCAGATGAACAACGTCAAAGTTGGATCATCAATCCAACCTATATGTGGAAAGTTGTGGACAAAATTTGAAAAATTGCAAAGTCGGTACACACTTTGAAACAGATGGGTCAATCAGGGAGGGTCGAACCTATTTTAGGGTTTTAAGTGCTCTCATATTATTTTCTCAGCAATAATTGGATTATGGGAGATAAAGGAGGGCTGGGATTGGAATAGATGAAGGCTGATTTGGATCAATGGCTCAGATTTGACATAACTTAAGTTATTGGATCCTGTCTTAGTGGGTCTTAATGGTATCAAATACTTGGATGGGAGAAAGCTACGTACAGCCCATCACTTCCCAGAATTTTCAGAGCTTAAAAAAAAAAGAAAAAAAAAGGGGAACGTGGGAGGTTAGGAAACTGAACTTCCCCCCCCACTACGCCCACTACTCCCATGACTCTCACTCCCTCCATGATGGGGGGAGGTTACGCTGGATTTTCTCCCTCTCTTTAAGAGAGACTGGCCAGAGAGAGAGAGGGTGGTTGGCTGGAGCATTTCCTACGTGAAGAGAGGAAGCATTGGTGTGAAGAAGAAGAAGAAGGGTGACAGGCTCAAGGCTACTGCGTACAGCTGCTGGAAGGTCAAAGAAGGTGAAGAAGAAGAGAAAAAAGGTAAGGATCAAGGGTCCGGTTACATCTCCCTTCCCTCTTCAAGCCTTCTCTTGAAGCCTTTCTTCAAAACCTCCTAGGGACAAGCCCTCCAAGTATGCTATTCGACCCTCCTGAACACCCCATTCAGATTCCATAAAGCTGCCCATATATCAGTCCCCTCGGATCCTAAATTCCCCCTACATTGAAATTCTGTTCGGACAGGGGTATATTTCACATATCATTCCACTTAGTGCCTTGATCAGGCCCCTTAATCCGGTCCTAAATCCCCTGAAATAGCATCCGGTTAGGCTGTCAAAACAGGCCTTTAGGTATCCCAAGAAGGTCATGTCAAAACGTCCTGTTTAGAAGCCCTTAAAATAGACCTTGAGCAGGCAGCCGCCAAAGCCTATCTTCCTCCTTAAATCAGTTCCCAAGCTCACCTCTAAACAGTCCCTTAATCTCCCAATCCGGTCCCATTTTCTGAATTAGATGAAGGCCAAATGCTGCAGACCTCTTTGAGACAGCCCGAGCCCAGTTCTGGACAGGGGCAATCAGACCGCCAGGGCCTGGTTTCAGCAAGTCAGCAAGCCTAGTCTCTGGACAGAATTAGAGAGGCCATCAGGGCCAAGAAAGCTGGCCGACAGGGCCTAGATGAAGCCCAAACAGGCCTCTAAGGCCCAATAAGAGCAGTCTGGCCGCCAGGGCCTTCAAAGCTTCAAAGTGTTCACCTCGGCCCAATGAGGACAGAACCGGCCATCAAGGCCTTCAAAAAAAAAACTTAATCAAAGTGTGAGAAAAGAAGTTCAATTAAGAGCTAGTCTATTTCATATAGGTTACCTCAAAGGACGGGCACTCGGGCATGTCCTCGGTGTGTTTGATGCTGGACGGGGAAATGGGCAAGCTCCCATCTTCTACCGATCCTTCCTCCAAAGTAGGGAGTATCAAACTCCACATACTAAAGGAGGTATATCTCATCAATTTAAGGGGAGGTCATGTCAAAATTTCCCCTTAAATTAAAAATGAGAGACATATGCCAAGGAAGGATCACCCTATGTCCATCAAGAACTAAAAGAAAAAATTCATCAATGGGAAACACGACATTTCTATGTCCCCCACATGTAATGTGCATTCGGATTTGCCAATAAATGGAAGTTTCGAATTTTGCATGTCATTATTGTCATTGGAGCTTATAGAATGACCCATGAAATTGAAGGAATGCAAATGTCTAAAGATGACATTGTAAAAAAAAAAAAAATGCTACAACACTTAGATTTCAGTAATTCTGGAAGATTTGAAACCTGTAAAAAGGCTTTAAAAACAATCTGAAGCCGTAAGTCTGAAATCTGAATTTTCATACAACCAGATCCCCAAATTAAAACACTCTCAAACAAATCACAAACTTGATTGAATTCATAAGCAAGAGAATCTAAATTTGAATTCTCAAACCTTTAAGGTCAGCCTTAAATTTGTGACCCAAATCTGCAACAAACCAAAACCAGAAATTAGAGCCTGGGTGCCAGAGGCCAGAACCCATCAAAAATCTGAAATCTGTACGTTTCAAGAAGTCTGAACATTCCAAACTCAAATTAAAACATAATTCTCAAATTAGGAAATGCCAAATCAAACCGATAAACTTAGAGATAATCTCATGTAAAAAAAACACAATCTGTCAAGACAGAACCAAATCAAATCTCCAAACATCTAAAAATCTTCAAATCTGAAGCCGTAAATACAAATCACCAGAATCTCAAAATAAAAAAATCGAAGTCAATTCAAAATCAAACCAAAAACAAAAAATAATTGTGAAACAGATCCTCAATAAAAAAAATGTGTTAAATCCTAACTTGAAATGACATTAAAATGAAATGTAACCTAAACAAAAATCACAATTTGGATTCAACCAAAAGATATCAAGCCCTAATTAAAACAAAAACAAAAAAAAACAAATCAAACTTTTTAAAACAAACCCTAATCAAGTTGAAACCAAATCACTCACTTAAAAGACATTAAGTCTTAATCAATTCAAATCTTGAAAATCCCCAAATCTAAAAATTCAAATGCAAAACCCAACCAAATCAGAAACTAAATAAAAAATGAACATCCATCGAATTTCAAACCTTATTAAAAATCCTCAACAAAAAAAATCAATTAAACAAAAACACAAATCTTAACAACAAACCTAATTCAAATAAATTCAAATAAATTCAAATCAAATCAAACCATAGTTCAAAACACTAAGTTTTGCATTCCAACAAGTGTATGGGGCTATTGCTCCCATGTGTTGATTGTATGGATGTATGTCTTCTATTTACAAAATTACTATGACGGCTAATCAAGGGTATTCGAGTATTCTCGATGTAATTAACATCGGATCTTCGCACCATCCGATGGGGAGAGGTCAAAACAAATTTTCAAAGAACCTAATAACCTCAACATATATTTTTATGCATACCACTGACCTAGCTAATACTGTTATGAAATACCACATATTTTCTTAATAGTTAAGGCTAAGTCAAAAGTTATACCAAAACGAAAAAATGAATTTTCCGAAAATTTATCCGAAATTTTTGAGGTTCCAACAATTGGCACGCCCGGTGGGACCTCTCCTTCCCTTCATCTCTCCGCCATAGCAATTTAGGAAGTCATACATCCTAATTTATACATATCTAACCTATGTTCATTTCCTTTTGTTTGCAAGGAAAAGACAAGAAATGCCAGGGATGATAGTCAGAGGGGCCCAAGACTCCTCCCACAAAAACTTCATCCAAATACTGCACACTAGGGAGTTCCGGAGAGCCGATTACATTTGGCTAATTCCTGGAGTTCGTCTAGGCAACAAATGTTCCAAGGGGCGACCAACTCGTCCCCATTTTGAAGGTTTCACTATGGAGTATCTTCAACAACACCGGGGGCAAAGGGATCATGACTTCGCCCTCACAAACCCTTAACAAAGTCAAAGTGGTGACCGAATGGGCCATCTCCGACATATGTGGCTATTTGCCAAGGTTGGCCATTCTAACCAAGGCGAGAAGAAGATAATACCAAAGCAAAGTTCAAATTCTTCACCTCCAACAAGTGCAGAGTACCGGAGAAACTACGATAAGGAAAGTCAAAATCTGACTACAAAGCATGTTGCTGGTTAGACAGTGCAGAAATCTCCCAGATTTGAGTTGGTGAAGCCGTCATTTTGACGAAAAATAAGTTCTTAAATCCGGATCATTTATGTTAATTACATGGGGAGTAAGAAACTAATCCATCACCCAAAGATAATATCGGCTGACCAATAGCCGTTCATATGTTGTTTTGATGAGATTAACTCTCAACTTACTACATGGAGTCTTGGCCAAGTTAATGGAGGACCTAGCTTGTGAAGTAATTTCAAGTGTGCATGGTTTTAACCCTTCACCTAGGAAAAATTTGGCTAACCAACCAATGGTTCAACCTGAGATGTCGTCAGAGTGAGGGGACAACCCTCTGTCCATATTCTCAACCAGCCAATCAATGGCTATTACGAGAACCCGAGTGAGCAGCACTCTACTCCCTATTCCCAGAAGAACTAGCGAGTCAGTGGCCCCAATGCTATTGTGTAAGTGAGAGGGCAGCGCTCAGCATGATACTTCAGTATGATATACCAGCCCGATTGGTGGTTAGCTTCATCACTTCCAAGAAACAGTGGAAGAAGTAATCTTCCTAACGAAAAAAAAGAAGAAAAGAATGTTTGGCCGATCAGCAGCCCCTGATATGGCTATCTTAATGAGGGAGCAGCCCCTCAATGGTCTACAAGATTACAGCTCGGAAGAAAACTAAACCTTCCTTCCCCAGATTAACAAAGCTGGCCGATCAACGGCTCGTGACACTACAACCCGGTGAGGGACCAGCCCTCACCACGTCATTTCAACTGGGACGACCGATCAACAGTTTTGTCCTATAGTGCCATTTGACGAAGTAGGAATCAATCCTATGCTCGCCATCCAAATGATGCCGCACAACTACTGATGCGGTTCCAAGATCATGTTCAAGTTGGAAATAAATTCCATAATGAAGCTCAGTCACGTGGGGGCGTCACTATATTCTGCCAGAATGGTGTGATTGTGATTTGAATTGATTATTTTTTATGCCAGAATTTTTTTTATTTTAATTGAAATTTGAATTGGTGTGATTGTGATTTGGAAAGTTTGAAAAAATTGTTGAAGATATGTATATGTAACCTCAAAATTTGAGATTGAAATCAAATTTGGAAAATTTTTTATGTATGTGTATGTGTTTCGAAGCATGTGTATGAAAAGTGAAAAATTGAGTATTTCAAAAAAAAAATGAAAATACATTTTACATTTGGAATTTAAACATGAAAAGGATTTTGATTTTGTAAAAAATAGTTTTAAAAAATCTTATCTAAAATTTATTCGTCAAATTTCGTTTTTTACAACTATGAAAATATCGATATTCCATAGAAGTATAACTAATTCGACGATATACATAGAAATTTAAGTTCGAGATTGGGTTCTTTGAAAATTCGTTTTGACCTCTCCCCATCGGGTGGTGCGAAGACCCGATGTTAATTATATCGATACTCGAATACCCATGATTCGCCGCCATAGCAATTTCGAAACGATAGCATACATCCACAAATGAAATGAACATAATAGGAGGAACGGCTCCATAAATTCGATAGAATGCAAACTTTTTATATTTAAAATTGAATTTGATTTGATTTGATTTAAAACTTTGATTCAATTGGTTTGTTGCTTAATATCTTTTACGTTTGATTTAAGATTTGATTAAATATTTAAATTAAAATTGATTTGACTGATTTTTAAATTTGTTAAATTTGTTTAATTCAAATGTTGTGTAATTAGAAATTTATTTTGAATATCATTTTATAATTGAAGATGTAATGTTTGTTTGTTTTGTTTATTATTATTGTTTATTTATTGTAATTATACTATGTGTTTTTGTTATTTAATTGAATTCATCAATTAATTAGTTGATAGTTTGATTTAGGAGATTTGATTGTTTAATATTTTGATTGATTTAAAGGTGTAAAAATTAGTTTGAACTTAATTAAGTATATTTTGGATATCTTTATATTTGTTTTGTGATTAAATTGTTATTAAGTCTTAATAGGTAGTTTAGGTTAGAAAATTTATTTTGTTTTATTTTATTTTGTGTTAGTTTGTTTTTTAACTTTAAAATTATCTTAAGATTAATTTCAATTTATTGAAGTTAAGTTTGATTAACTTTGATTAATTTTGGTATTTTCGGATTATTTATTTAATTAAATTTCTTTCCCTTTATATAGTCTTTCTTTAAATTAATCTTTTCTTATTTGCATTTCATATGACTTATGGAGTTATTTTAGCTCTCAACAACATCAAAAATATACACAATGTGCACTTTCCATTAATTGGAAAATTTGTACAACTTACAAATACGAGGGACATAAAATGTCATGATCACAATGAATTGAATCGGTTTTGAATCCATTGAGCCTTTGATAGGCATTATGGAATCGATCACCTCGATAATGGGCATAGCACACCGACCTTTGGCTAAGGTTTGTGGGTGCTACCTATCGATATAATCACTATCATATCGGTTTTATATTTTGGCATTCATGCATAGATGTATATACATTTAGCCATTATATAAAATTGATATAATCATCCTTTGATGGGAAAAATGATATAGCATTGGGGTCATTTTTTTGACCTCTTATATGCTAATCAAATATTATTATTTTTTATTCTTTTAAGTTATGCCGAAGCGTAGAACGTGCCCGATTGGACCGGCCCCCAATTAGTCTTGGATCGATTTATTATTTAAGTTTAAACTTGAGACGTAGAGCGTGCCCGATTGGACTGGATCCCAATTAGTCTCAAGTCGGTTGATTGTGAATTTTATCAACGTCAAACTTTGACTTGAACTATCATATCAACGAACGTCATAATCACCCTCGCCATCATCCTTCTCCAACCGGTTTGTCATCCCTCTTCTCTCTTTTTTTTGACAGGGGATGAAAGAAAATAAAATAAAATGAGTCATGTGACTAACTAGCTGGCTGCGATCGAAACTGGTTCGAACGGGTTTGAGCAGCTGATTTGCGTCAACAGTGAACAGGAGAAGAGAGGAAAGGGAGGAAGGTTGACCGCGGCTGTTTACCGGCGACAGAAGAGGAAAGGGAAAGAGGGGGGGCTGCGGCTGCTACAGAAGAAGAGAGGGTGGAGGAGCGACTGTGACAGGAAGGAGGAGACACAGCGAGGGCGAAAAGGGGCGTGCGCGGGAGCGCGGCTGCGGGCAGACGGAGAGAGAAATAGGGGTTTTGCGGGTGGAGGGGTTGCAGGCATCCGACAGCGGCGTGACCGCGAGGGCTGCGCGCGCGGCTGAGAGAGACGAGGGCGACGACGCGAGGGGGGCAGCCAGGAGGGCATATGCAGCGACGGTGAACGGAGGAAGGGAAAGGGGCTGCTGCGGCGGCTGTGCCCAGAAGAAGAGAGGGAGGCGGTGCGACGACCGGACCGACTTTGAGGTATGCACGCGGCTGGCCTGCGGCCGTGGCGACGGTGAACAGGAGAAGGAGATGCGTGCGACAGCGGTGGTATGCACGCACGCGGCTTGCGGCGGCGACGCCAAAGGGTCCATGGGGTTGGCTTACGCGCCTTGACAAGGCAGTTGCCAAGCTGCACACAAGCGACCAAGGACAAGGAGGAAGGCTTGCGCGGTGACGGTCAATGGTGGAGGAAAACAGGACGATCGGCTGCATACGGCAGGGGTGGTGGCGGACGGCGAATCGGCGACGACGACCACCTTTCTTCGGAGGTGAACCTCACATGTTCTTCTTCCTCCTCTCTTCCTCCTTCTCCCTTTCTGTCTGCCGTAGAATACCACCCCCCAAATGCTTGAGGGTGCCACCGTCCCCTTATCCTGTGGCGGCCATTGATCAGCCGGAAGAATCGCCCGCTTCCGCCGTTACGCACCAGACAAGGTGCACATGGGCCATTTATTTTTCCAACTTCATGGAGGCGTTACAGACTTGGACAATGGGCATCGGCGATCTCATACAGCCATGGTAACGGCTGGCTCTTGATGAGCCTGTTAACGCCTGGCGTTATCCCCGCCGAGATGCTCCGACGGACAAACTTGCTGTTCTCCTTTTTTTTTGGAGAATGTTGAATATTTTAGGCGCCAATAGGAGCCTTAGTCGCCTAAGAACAACTGCCACGAGCCCCCTCATAAGCCTAAAAAAATGGACGTGCACACAGACGTGGGTGCATTTATGAGGGGGTATTAAAACGAAAGATGATGCCTATTAAGTATATACAAATGATAAAAAATATGTATAATGAAGTGACTACTAGCGTATGTATAATTGGAGAATAAATAAAAATTTTTCCCATTTCAATTGTGTTATATCAAGGGTTTGCAATGAGTCTTTATCTTTTTGTATTAGTTATAAATGAATTAACGAAAACTATATAAGATGATATACTTTTGTGTATGATTTTTACAGACAATGTCGTATTGATAGATAAAACACAAGAAAGGGTAAATAAAAAGTTAAAATTGTAAAAAGTATAACTGAAGGTTTCAAGATAAGTAGAATTAAAATATAATATATACATAGTAAATTTAATGAAAATCAAAGAGAAGTGGATGATAACACTAATTTGAATGGCATAATATTATCTAAAAGAACTTAATTCAAGAATCTTAGATCAATTATTCAAAAACATGGAGAATATGATGAAGAAGTTAATCATCGAATTATAACATGTTGAATAAAGTGTATATTGGTTGTATGGGTTATATGTGATCGTAAGATTCAACTAAAGTTGAAATGAAAATTTTATCGTACTAAGTATAAGACCTACAATGTTGTATGACGATGAATGTTGGACAATAAAAAAATATACTTCTGAAATAAGTGTTGCTGAAATGAAAATGTTAAGATAGATGAATGACCATGATAGATTAGATAGAATCAGAAATGAATATATTAGAGAAAATGTAAAAGTGGCGACAATTGTAGATAAATTGAAGAAGGGAGAGTGAGATGATCTGGACATATCAAACATAGACTTAAAGATGCTCTAATAAGAAAAGTATAAAATTTTAAAATAAAAGAAACAAAAAAAGGAGGTGGTGGACTTAGGTTAACTTGTAGGAGGGTAGTTCAATATGATAAAAAAGGAGGTGGTGGAATTAGGTTAACTTGGAGGAGAGTAGTTCAATATGATTTGTGTAATTTAAATATCTTTGAAAAGGTATCTCAAAATCAACACAAGTAGAGAAAGAGAATCTATATGATGCGGAACTAACAAGGACCTAGAGTGAAGGACATTAAAGGAAGACACTCTTTAAGAATTATCAAGAAAATCTTCACTTAAACAGTTGGTTATTTCAAGATTGACTTTCTTCTGTTAGCACTAGAAATTGGACCAGCGAACTTTTATCCATTTTAGAAAATATTTAGGATTTTAAACAACGTAAATTCTTCAAAATCAACCAATAGATCCAAATTCGTCAACTAATTAACGAAATCGATTTTGACAATTTTCAGTTGGATTTGAAATTAATCTCTCTACGCCAACTTCTTGTTTTAATTCGGGCTAGAATCCTAACCGCACATTCGAGCATGGCATTTCGAGACGTATAATAGAAAAGCAAGTAAACATACAAGGATTTATGAAAAGAGATTACCTCCACACCGGGGTGTGGGTGTCGGCTCGGCTGGTTTCAGTCACGATTTCTTATACATCCCATTTCAATTAAGCTTTACACATTCAAATATGATCCACACCTCGCAGGGTGATAACAGATCAAACAAATCAAATAGTGGAAATCGTGACTTCAACCAGGTTGACGAGCATACGAAAACTTCCAAAATATCCACGTAGCTCACAGGTTGATGTTCTGACAAACAACCATTTCCACAGCTCGATTGGAGGAATAGTAGGGATCAGTTGCCACTAAGCCAAAGTAATCAAAGACCTCATTCCGAATTGGTAGGCGTCTCCACAGGGTCACCGGTACTCAACTGGAGTGATTCCTCTTCACCGGTTTAAGCAGTCACAAACAAGCCATAACTACGATCAGCCATCCAAATGAACAGCAGTTACTGGACTGGACCAGTGTAGTATCTGTGAGTTACTGGACTGGACCAGTGTAGTATCGTATGTTCAAACCTTTCTAGACCTAGAGAAAACGCCATCGTTCACCTGGAGGAGGACCGGTGTTAGCTTGTAATGAATCGAATCGTTAACCCGGATCACGGTCATTTAAGACTCGGTGTGGCTATCATCATATCCTCTCCATACCACCCAACGAAATCATCGATCATTTCAGATCTCAGGAGCTGTGCAATGACTTCATCGTTGTTGAACTAGTCATTGTAATACTCAGCCGAAAACGAACTCAAACTCGTAGTGTGCTTTCAAGAATCACGGCATATAGAAACCATCAACAGGGACTAGTTCCGGATACGTCTCCAGCTGGGGTTTAGCCACCGAAGCGGGCGATCACAGATCTAGAGGATTAAACCAGAACAGGAACTGAAAACATGGACCAATCTGTATTGCAGGACGCCATCGACATGTAGGTGTCGAGACGGGAGGTGCAATCAAACTGGAAGATCATCTCCGGCGTGGAAAGATATCCAAAGATCGAACCATAACAAACATTCCGCACACTTATCTGAGTTGTATGTCCGTCGGTATTATGGAGGGCTCTTCGAACTGTAGAAAATATTGGACAGAATCACCTTCATGGAGAGTAATCAATAGCGCAGACTAGGTCCTCAACCAAGTGCGGGTTGCAGAAGTCGCCAGAACTAGCGACGATCACGGCCGTTGAAGAAGTAGGAGAAGCAGAAGGAGTATCGACGGTAGCAGGCGCCGGATGCCTCCAACAGTTGCCGTCACGAGATGTAAACACCACTCGGATGTTCGAATAGGCACTAATATGCAGGAAATGTAGAGAAACGGACTAGCTTAACCAGTAGAATATTAATGGCGAGAGAGAATAACGCTAGAGCTAACGGACTAATGGAGGAGAAGACGCTACGGGAAGAAGACACTACGGAAACAGGACGCTACGGGAACAGAAGAGGCGCCAAGGGGAAAAAAGCATATTCTCTTTCTTCATTCTCCCGAATGGTGTTCTGTGGTCCCCTTTTAAGGAGCTGTACAAGAAAAAATAAAGAAAATCAAAGAAAAGGGACAAGAGCGTAATGGGTCCGCGGCTCCAATGTCAACAGGCGGCCCACTATTGACTTGTCCAACAGAAATTGACCAAAAAGAAAAACCCTATGTAATGGGCCAATAAGAAGTCATTTCCTAGTGGCCCAAAAGTTACTATACGTAAATGCAAAGTGTAAAAAACAACTGGGCCAGGTTAAGAAACAATGGCGGCCCAAAAAAGATGAAAAAATTAAAGAGACTGTTTTAAATCCCTCCTTGTCGATATCTTTGTCGTTGGTAAAATTTCCCAAATCGATTTGGGCCAATGTCCCCATCACTATATGGCCGACCCCAAAGTAACTTATGACTAAGACTTGAGTTGAGTTGATTAGAAGACCAAAATTTCTATATTAATAGAAAAAAATGCACCAGGCATTTACATGGAAAAGGAAAAAGAAAGAAAATGAAAAAAGCAGGATAGAGACAAAACTCTACTACCGAGACACTAGTAGAATGAAAACAAAACAGATTACAAAAAATTTGCAGAGATTCTAAAATTTCTCCAGAGAATATGAAATTTCTCATTGAAAGACTGTAGATCCTTGGATCATCCTAAGTGTGCTAACAACCGATCCTTTACATAAGTACGCATCACATATAGAATCCACCTCGAATTCTTGAAACGGTATTAAAAAATGCAGTTATTCCTCACCTGCCTGATTGAGCACAACATGACCGGGAGAACTAGGTTCCAGATAATAGCATCCAAATGCCATTGATTCAGCTCTGCTGACGCTTTAAGAAAAGAGAGAATATCTCCTCAATCAAACCAAGCCATGTCCCAACATCTAAAAATAATTTGCCAAAAGATAGTTGATAATACCACATTCAATGAAAAGGTGGTCCAAGCTTTCCTCCTCAATACCACAAAACACAACAAGTGGAGATTGCAGGAAAATGTCTTTTACAAATAGCAACTTTTGGAAAGGTGATATCCGACAATTTTCCAAAGAAAAATCTTAATATTTGTAGGAACCAACTATCACTGGATGACGTGCTACCAATGAGTATCCACCCCACCTATAAACAATCTTCACGGGGCCAAACGCATAGTGGAAATATATTTGTTACAAGGAAGCCATATTAATCTATCATGTTCAGAAGCTAAGCACTCACAGTTCTTAATGAGTCCTAACAGTGCACACAATAGGTGTATCTCCTCGTGCTTGAGATTCTACCCAAAGATAATGACCACTCAACTTACTCGTCTCAAGACTCACTGACCTTGACTCTACGATTACTACACACAATAAAGAGTGGGGAACATAATAGCCAACAGAGCATGACCAACCTAATGATCCTTAATGATCCTCACAAAAAAGTTATTCTACCATCCACCAGCTGAATAGTAGTAGCACAATAAAAAGGTCCCAATTATGCAAGATGCCTTTCCATATATTAGAGATTTTGTTATGGTCTCTGAAATCTCATATCCACAAACCCTCCTAACCAACGTTGTATTAGGCACGGACCAATTTGACCTAGAGGGAGTTTGTGACGGTGCTCAACTTCTAAAGCCACTTAGAGTGGAGAGCCAATTTGATCTTCTCAAGTAAGGCAAGGATCATACCCCCTTCAATTGTTGGTTTACAAACATGTTATCACCTGACAAGATGAAAACCTTTCTTGCTAGCATTACCCTTCCAGAAAAACTTGACCCTGGTGCTTTCCAATTCATGTCAAATACATTTAGGAACTCTACAAATCGAGAAGAAGTAAAGATGGAAGCTTTGTAAAATTGGTTGAGAAAGAAGCCATCACCCTCCAGCCATGGATCGCAGGATTGAAATCGGTCACTAAATCAGTGGGTACCGATCCGATCTGATTCAAATTGGATCAGTCTAATTTTAACCGATCCACCAGAAGGAATATCGATCTGGAATCACTTAGGATCGGTTCTTAAAAAGTGCTCACCTAAGACTATAGTGTTAGATGGGGATGTGAGATTTATAAGTTATTTTTGAAAACCCTTTTGGCACATGGTGAGTACAACATTGAAGTTGTCCACTACCTTTGAGTCTTTGACCCCCACACAGATGGTCAAATTGAGGTCGTGATTAAGAGTTCAAGAAATCTTTTGTGAAGTCTAGTAGGATATCACTTAGGAAACTGGAACTTGATCATGCTGCATGTTGATTTTGCATACAAAAGCATTGGTATGAGTCCATTCTAGATTGTTCATGGGTACAATCCTAGAAATCCTATCGACCTCATCCCATCTTCACCACATGCACTAGTGTCTGTGTCTGACGAGTCTTCTATCAAACATGTTTGGAACATACAAGAGAACATTAGAAAGTGTTCTCATACTAGTAATAAGTCATGTAAACGACATGTTGATTCTCACGTGATTCCAAGATTTCAGCAAAGTTGCTAGCACTCCCTTTGCCGTCCCCCCCATATAAGCAACAAACTCAGCAGCACCCTCCAAGCTTGCACTCTCATTCAGGAGATTCACCACCTACGCTTCCTTTATGCACGATGAGCTCCCAACAATCCTACTCACACAACTCTGCTCATGGAATTCAACCTCCCAAGAATCTCTACCTCCATGTCTCCATGAAACGAGATTACTTATACAAGATGTATATAAATATTTGTCATCCTTTATTTTCCATCATAAGTTGATGACTAACTTAAAAACTCCATATTACTACAAATTATCTATATCATTTATATTATCTCTCATTCTTTTTCATATTATTATTTCAATTAAATGACTTTATAAAGTTTTCACATGTTAAAAACTCAATTGTTGTATCTATCCAAAATATTATCTAGGTGTTGTTAATTCATATCTATCTCTTATAAATTATAAATTAATATTTTTATATGGTTATATGTAAACATGATTCAAATTATCACACACTCTTTTAATTTTCAAGTAGATCTCCTATTGATATTACTTGATAAAAAGTTGTTGGTGCCTGCTTTTACAAAAAAAATATATAGAGAAGGCAGCACATTAAAAAAATAAAAAGAGGAGGATCCGGACCAAGTCTCAACAGGTCTGACCCCCCAACTGGACCAATTCCTAGATGATTCACCCTTGATTGGGCTTAACAAGGTCAGGGGCTGAACCGGCTGACCTGGCCTAGTTTTGATTAAAAAAATTATTATCCAACACCCTTCATAGGCCCATTGGCGTACAACCCATAAGAGGAAAAAATTGGGCCGCGGTCAAGCCTAAACAGGCCCAGTCAACAGACCACATTAGCAAGCCATGTTAGTTGATCCCACCACCCAAGCCAGCTCAGCCACCACAACACCTTTGACCCATTGATGGCATGGGGAAAGTCAAGGGACAAGGCAATGTGGGAAAACTCAAAGGGCAGGTCAAACAATTAAAATTCTGAAAGAACTCGAGTTAAGTGAGTTAAAGCTATCTAGAAGATGGGAAATGCCATCTTACATTCAAATCAAGGCTGCCCCTTGGTCTCTGTTGGCGTCCAATTTTGACAAACAAAAAAAGGGACAATGGGGCCGGCCTAGGAGCAGGCCGGACAGCCCACAGTTCAGCCAAACTGGGCCCAATCAGAGGCCCATATATGTCTAATCAGAAGCCCATGATTCTATCCTAAAATTGGGCAAATTTCATCCTAATCAAGGCTGGGAGCAGGCCTTGAAATTTCATCCTAATCAAATTTCATCCTAAGTGAGTTAAAGCTATCTAGAAGATGGGAAATGCCATCTTACATTCAAATCAAGGCTGCCCCTTGGTCTCTGTTGGCGTCCAATTTTGACAAACAAAAAAAGGGACAATGGGGCCGGCCTAGGAGCAGGCCGGACAGCCCACAGTTCAGCCAAACTGGGCCCAATCAGAGGCCCATATATGTCTAATCAGAAGCCCATGATTCTATCCTAAAATTGGGCAAATTTCATCCTAATCCAGGCCCAGCGCACAGCCCACAGCAGTTTGGGCCGCGGCCTCCAGCTGGCCCATAAGCCAGTAAAATTGGCCCATGTAAGAAGCCTGTGCGCAGCCCACAGCAAAGGCTGGGCCGTAGCCTCCTGCTGGCCCAATTCAGGCCCATGTTGTGGCCAGACTGCGGCCCATCCTTAAGGCCACCTGCGGCCTAGTGTGAACAGGCCACACTGGCCCACCTGCCACCTCAGCAGCCCCAGCCGCACCAGCCAGGTCACCCATCGGCCAATTCATGGAGAGGAGAAACCGAGGTGGTCAGCTGGCATGGGAGAAGCCAAGGGTCAGTCAGAAAATTAAATTTTAAGAGAATTCAAGGAGTCAAGCCCATTGAACAACGTGGGAGAGGCCAAGAGTCATCTGATCTTAACTCTAAGATGACTCTTGCCATCCCCTTCATTCCCTATAAGAAGGGAGGGCGCGCCAGCTTCTGAGGGAGAGGAGGAGAGAGGCCGACAGGCTGCCGGTTTGCTGCTGCTCCCTACTGTCCTCTGCTAGTTCCGCTGCTCCCTTGTGCACCTGTTGCAAGGCCTGCCCGCGGCCAGAAGAAGGAAGGGGAAGGAAGAGAAAAAAGGAGGAGACGCCAACAGGCTGCCAGAGCCCCCTGCTGCCTGCTGCCCCTCTGCTGCCCCTCTACTGTACCTGCTGTTCCTCTGCGCACATGCTGCAGAAGCCTGTCTGCGGCCAGGAGACGAGGAGAAGAAGAAGAAGAGAAAAAGAAGAAGAGAAGGAGAAGAAGAAGAAGGACAGGTGGGTTAATATTTGTTGACACTCATATTTTCAAAGAGAATGACCTTATAAATCTGAATTAAAAAAAGAAGAACAAAGAAATGCAGGATAAGCAAGATCTGAATGTGGACATGCATGAAAAATGTAGTCAGAATTAAATAAGGGCATCAAGCTTTTATGAAAAAAGAGAGAGAGAAGAGTCGGTAGGAAGAAATGGCTGACTCAGCCCACAGTCACAGCAGCACCTAAGGTAAGAGGAGGGCTCTCGTAAACATCAATTGGGATGTCTGCAAAATGGAGGGGGTCGGAGGTCTCACCGTAGTTATGAAATGGCAAACAAAAAAAACCGAGTAGAAAATTACTTGTTTTTTTAGGAAGCTTCTGCATCTGTTCTTTAGAAAGAAAGACATCGCCGGACTTTTCTAGGAAAATATGTGATATCCTAAAAATATTAGGTAGTCCGGTGATAGTTTAAAAAATATTAGAACCGAGGTTCGGGTTCTTTGAAAATTTCATTTTTTGACCCTTCTCCGCCGGATGGTGCGAGTATCCGGCGTTAACTTACATCGAGCAACGGCTCGAACGCCTTTGATTAACCGTCGCGGCAACCTGTTTTTGGAGACATGCACATCCACAAAAAGTAAAGAACTCAAAAGGGCGGCGGCCTTTTGGGTCCGATGAGATGCAAACCGATTTGGTTCGGGTTTGTTTTATTTGTTTGTTGGTTGATTTTTGGATTGACTTGAAAGTCGGTTTTGAGTTTTGGAGTTTGAATCAATTTGTTTGATTGATTTGTTGTTTGGTTTCTTTTTTTGTTTTAGATTGAATTTGGTTGATTCAAGTTGTTTTGGTTTGAATCTGTTTTGGTTTTGATTTTTGATGAGTTTGAAGTGTTTTAAGCAATTTTGGTATTTGTTGTTTGATTGGTTTGTTGAATTTTCAGATTCTGGATTTTTTCAGATTTCTGGATTTTTTGGTTTTGAGTTGGTTTTTTGATCCATTTTGGGTGTTTGAAGTTGTTTGATTGGATTCTTTTGAAAAGGTTGATTTATGTCATTTATTTGAACAAGGTTCGGTGGATTTTAAATTAATTTCCAGATTGCTAAAACCAGATTTTTTGAAGTCGGTTAGAATCTGTTTTGAAGGATTGTTCAAATCTGTTTTTTTGGTTGCAGATTTAATTGGAATATGAATTTTGTCTGTTTTGGATTCGGTTTGGTAAAAATCTGATTTTTCTGGTGGTTGACAGATTTTTTGGTTTGAAATCTGATTTCGGTTTGATTTGCTTCAAAAACCGGTTCAATCTTGTTGAAGATCGGTTGTTTGTTGAACCGGAATAAGTTGAATTTCAGATTTTGTTTAGTTCTGATTTTTTTGACTTTCAGATTTGATTTTCTTTTTTAATTTTCTTTTTGAATTTTCAGATTGATTTTGAAATGGTTTTATTTCTTGTTTGGCGGTTTGCATCGCCTCCGACCCATCGGGTCACCTTGAATGCCCGGCTTCATGCATCGATATGAACATCAAAGCTTCATTTCATTGAAAGATGGGGTGGAGTACATCGGTGTACAATGTGATTGGTCCTTCCCCCAATATAGGTTTATCTTCACTACTTTGGAAAAATTTTGGCATTACGACGGCATGCCGGCTATTTTTCCAACTTAGTGAAAATTTACCCATCCAAAATAGCCAGCCTTAGCTTAGCAATATTGGGGGAAGGATCGACGGCTACGGGATTCATGCCCGCGCCCCGTCCGGGTCGTCAGCTACGGGATGCATGCCCGCGCCTCCGCCCAAGGTGGAGTTCCCCGCTAGGGGTGAATCTCCTTAATTTAATGTAGCTTTCGCATTTCTGGTTTTTTATTTGTTAATTTTCTGAAGGCCACTTCGGGCCGGTCCATTCCTTCGACGTTCAAAGCCGGGCTTCAATTTTTTGCTTGAATTTGGGAGGACAGCTTCTAGGAGGGAAAGCCGGACCCGTGAAAGGACCGTTGAGGCTCTCTCCTCCTTTGATGTGTTGAGGGGAGAACCGGACCCGTGAAAGGGCCGTTGAGGTTCATCCCTCACTTGATGTGTTGAGGGAGAACCGGACCCGTGAAAGGGCCGTTGAGGTTCATCCCTCACTTTGCCGGTACAAGCCACAAGGGGGCCGCTGCAACCTCTTCTTCTGTTTTCTGCTGCAAGGGAGCTGCTGTTGGGCTTCTTGGGAAGCGGATTGGACCCGTGAAAGGGCCATTGGGTTGAGCCTCGATGGGGCTGGAACCTGGCTGCGAGGGAGCCGAAAATGGTCCTGATTTGGGCCTGAATTGGGTGCCGAACATGGGCTGGAAATGGACTGGGTTGGGGTCTGTTTTGGGTGTAGGCCAGAAGATGGGCTGAGTATGGGCCTGTCTGGGATGCCCTTGATGGGCTGAAACCGGGTCACAAGGGGACTGGTTTTAGGATCTGGACATGGGCCTGCAAGTGGGCCGGAATATGAGCCTGTTTGTGGTCGGCCTGAGCGGGTGCTGCAGGAGGGCCGGTTGTGGGCCTGCAGGTGGGCCTGCAGGTGGGCTGAAAGGGGAGCAGGAAACTGGTCACGGGGGGACCTGCTTGGATGGGATTAGATGGGCCAGAGATGGACCTGGTAACAGGCTGCCTCTTGGGATGAAATGGGGCCTGCTGATGGGGGCCGAGATGAGGCCTGTCTGGGGTCTGAATTGGGACCGGTTCTGGGGTCTGAAGAGGGCCTCTAAACGGACCGATCCAATGGCAGAACATGGAGCAATTTGGGGGTTATTCAGGGATGGCCTTTTTTGGGTCAGTCCGGCCAATGGAGGAGATCTAGAAGAGTATGAAAGGGAGGGTGAAGATGGCGCCCATAGAGGGCTACATATCTATGTAATGATTCTTCACCCACCAGTTTTTTTGATATCGGATGAAGAGGGATACAGATGGCCGCCTGAAAAGACCCCTTCCTGCAGGAGGAAGGGACACCAGAGGTAGCCTTTCTCCTTCTCCTTCTTCTCTTCTTTTTCTTTTCTTCTTCTTTGGCCGCTGGCAGGTATGCACGTGGGCAGGAGGAGAGCAGCTCTCTTCTTCTTCTTCTTCTTCTTCTTCTTCTTCTTCTTCTTCTCTTGGCTGCTGGCAGGTGCAGGTGCAGACGTACAGCAGTCAGCAGCAGGCAGAGGGGCAGTAGTCCAGCAGCCTGTCGGCGTCTTCAGCCAGCCTCCTTTCCCTTGGGCGGTCCTCTCTTTTTATAGGAGATGAGGGGATATGAAAGGCCAGGTGGTGGTGTACGTAAGATGCCTTGGGTGGTGGTCAATAGGCTTTAATCTCTTGAATTTCTCCTAGGCCATTCAATATTTGACTTGACCTTTGAGTTCTCCCATGGCATTAAGTGTTGAGCTGTCCCTTGGCTTTCCCCATGCAATTAATGGGTCAAGGATGAGGTGGCAGGTTACGTGCGCAAGGAGGAGTGAGCTGAGGTGGTAGGTGGTCTGCGGCTGGACCTATTCACACTTGGTCACAGGTGGGCCTTTTTTCAATGGCTGTGGCCCACTTCTTCTCCTTCTTATGGGCCTGTACGTAGGTGGGCTATAGGAGCTGAAAATCAGTTAATTAAATCATGTGAGATTGGGCCAGCTGGAATTTGTGCCAAAGGGCCCAATCTAGGACTTGTTTTGGGTCCTGATTTGACCCAATTGAGGGTCGGTCCACCCAGAAATTGGCCTAAACCTATTCTTTTTTTTTGTGCTGCCCCTCCTGTTTTTTTTTTCTTTTTTTCTTAAAAAAAATCTGTTGCCAACAAATGCCCCCCGCGGGTGATCGCTTGGAGGCGACTGTCGACATGGGCGACGGGAGACGACAAGGGATCGCCCGTGTAAGTTGGCACTTGGACGTCTCTGTCTTCTGCTGACCGGCTGATGAGCTCAGTGTTGTTTTGAATGTCTTTGGACCAAGAAGGGCTTGGGCCCTTGGAGTTGACCAGCCTTTATTATGTTGAGCTTGGCCGCTGTTCTCTCTTGATTTGCGGGGCTTTGCTTGAAATTTCTCTGGCTTGATAGATGCAGACTTGTCACCACATACATCCCTATCACTCAACTTTTTTTTGAATTTTTTTTTTTTTACTAACCCGGCTGCCTTATTTTTTTTAGGTTTTCACCCGGATCAGCCCCCCTGATGTTTTGCCTACATGCCTCCGAAGAGGTTTTCATGTAACGGAGTTGCCTGATTTTGCCTAGAGCACCTTTTCAGGCTTTCACCCTAGCAAGACTCTCTTCTTCTTTGACACTTTTGCTCTTGGTCGGTCGCTATTTGGGCGATCGGCCAAGCCTGTCGGGCACCTTTCTTTTCAGTCCCTTTTTTGTTTTATTTTTGTTTTGGAGAATTAAGACTTCCTTCAAGCCGCATGCACCATTGGATTTTGACTACGTATGAGTTTCAACGTAGTCAGCATGGAATGTTGGGCTTTCTGTGGATATGGATTTCAACCCGATGTCAGGAGACTCTCATTGTGGCATTTGACCAAGTATGGATTTCAACTTGGTCAGTGGCACGGAGACTTTGCATCTTAAGGACCTTGCGAGTGGGGCTATGAGTCCACTCGATCCATCAGATGGATTTGTGAGTTCAACTTGTCAAAGAGACCCGACTTATAGGAAAATATGGCTTGTTCGGTCCGACCAATGGCGCGGAGGTTTTTGTAGACCGTGGCGGGCCGGAGTGGCTGTCACGGTAAGACTTGACAAATGTAAAGACCGAAAGGTCGGGACGGTGGAGACTTTGATTGCCATCAAGAGCGAAGGATATTTCAATGGCAAGGAAGGTTTTTTTTTTTTTTGGAATCGTCAGGATTGAAGGAATCATGACGATATGAAGTTTTTGGTGGTGCCATCAAGACCGGGATGATCAAGATAGTGTAAGGTTTGTGAACCATCTTTACCGGAATGGTTAAGACGGTATGCAGTTGTGTTTGCTCCTTTTTTCATATTTTTTTCATCCATTTTTTTCATCATCATTTCTTTCTTTCTTTCTTTTCTTTCTTTCCTTTTCTTTTTTTTTGCAGGGAATTAAGGCTTCCCTCAAGCCGTATGCGAAGATTTTGGATGGATTAAGTCAGGAGTGAGTTCTTGACTTGACTTTGGATGTTTGGAAGTCCTATGGAGCATTGAGGTCCGTTGAATAGGTGTTTGGTTCCGAAGAGCATGTGAGTGGGAATATGTGTCCACTCGGTCTTGGGGAGTTGGTTTGATCCTAAGGAACATGTGAGCGGGGCTATGTGTCCGTTAGGTCCTTCGGAGAAAATTTGGGACAAGTATGGATTTCAACATGACCTATGCATTGTGGGGATCCCTTGCCGAGTCTGGATTTCACCTCATGGAACAAGAGTTTGAAAGATCCTAGGGAACATGTGAGTGGGGGATATGTGCCCACTCGGTCCTTCGGAGAATTTTTTTTGATGTCAAGGAACATGTGAGCAGGGTTATGTGTCTACTCGGTCCTTTTGAAAACTTTTGAATCCTAAGAAACATGTGAGTAGGGCTATGTGTCTACTCGGTCTTTCGGAAGAGGTTTAGATCCTTCGGAACATGTGAGCGGGGTTATGTGTCCGCTCAGTCCCTCGAAAAATAGTTCGGATCCTACGGAACATGTGAGCAAGGCTATGTGTCTACTCGGTCCTTCGGAAGAGGTTTGGATCCTTTGGAACATGTGAGCGTGGCTATGTGTCCGCTCGGTCCTTCGGAAAAATTTTTGGATCCTACGGAACATGTGAGCAGGGCTATGTGTCTACTCGGTCCTTCGGAAGAGGTTTAGATCCTTCGGAACATGTGAGCGGGGCTATGTGTCCGCTCGGTCCTTCGAAAAAAAGTTCGGATCCTACGGAACATGTGAGCAGGGCTATGTGTCTACTCGGTCCTTCGGAAAAGATTTTGGGTCAAGTATGGATTTCAACCTGACCTATGAATTGTGGGGGGATCTTGCCGAGTCTGGATTCCACCTCGTGAAGCAAGAGTGAAAAGATCCTAGGGAGCATGTGAGCGGGGGATATGTACCCACTCGGTCCTTCGGAAAAAATTTTGATGATGGGATTCTTGGTAGACCATCGAGGTACAGAGTGGCCAGGATGGTGAGAATTTTTGTTTGAAAGAGTCCTAAGGAACATGTGAGTGGATTTATGTGTCCACTCGGTCCTTCGAAAAATTTTGATGATGAGAATTTTGGTGGACCATCAAGGCTGGAATAGCCAGGATGGTGGGAATTTTTGTTTGAAAGAGTCCTAAGAAATATGTGAGTGAATTTATGTGTCCACTCAGTCTTTCGGAAAATTTTGATGATGAGAATTTTGGTGGACCATCAAGGCTGGAATAGCCAGGATGGTGGGAATTTTTGTTTGAAAGAGTCCTAAGGAACATGTGAGTGGATTTATGTGTCCACTCGGTCCTTCGGAAAATTTTGATGATGAGAATTTTGGTGGACCATCAAGGCTGGAATAGCCAAGATAGTGGGAATTTTTATTTGAAAGAGTCCTAAGGAACATGTGAGTGGATTTATGTGTCCACTCGGTCCTTCGGAAAATTTTGATGATGAGAATTTTGGTGGACCATCAAGGCTGGAATAGCCAAGATGATGGGAATTTTTATTTGAAAGAGTCCTAAGGAACATGTGAGTGGATTTATGTGTCCATTCGGTCCTTCGGAAAATTTTGATGACTGCCAAGTCCTGAAGGATTAAGGCAGTGTGAAAATTTTGGTAGACCATCAAGACTGGAATAGTCAGGATGGTGAGAATTTTTGTGGACCATCGAGACTGGAATAGTCAGGATGGCGGATTTTTGAAATGACCCAGAACAAGGGTTCAGAGAGTCCTAAGGAGCATATGAGTGAGTTTGTGTATCCACTCGGTCCTTCGGAGAAGTTTGATGACTGCCAAGTCCTGAAGGATTAAGACAGTGTGAAAATTTTGGTAGACCATCAAAACTGCAATAGTCAGGATGGTGAGAACTTTTTGTGGACCATCGAGACTGGAATAGTCAGGATGGCGGATTTTTTGAAATGACCCAGAACAAGGGTTCAGAGAGTCCTAAGGAGCATGTGAGTGGGTTTGTGTATCCACCCGGTCCTTTGGAGCAGTTTTGATTTTCTTTTTTTTTATCGACCTAACTGCTCCTTTGTAGAGTTTTCACTCAGGTCGACCCCCTTTGTATTTTGCTTGTGCGTCCCTTTGCGGGATTTTCACACAGCGGGGTTATCCGATTTTGCCCGAGGCGCCTTTGCAGGTTTTCGCCTCGACTGGATTTCTTTTTTTTCTTTCTTTCTTTCTTTTTTTTTGACACTTTTGCCCTCGGTTAGCTGTTTATGCCTGACTAACCAAGTCTGTCATTTTTTTTTATTATTTTGCCTTTTGTAGGCGACAACAGCGGCCTGTGATGCATTGGCCGGCTCTATGTCGGGAGGACATGATGGCTAGGTGAGATGTTTTACTGACTAGCCTGCAGACACCGATGATGTATCATGTTTACAGTGTAGTTGCTTGGTTGCCCAGTTTTGGGTGAACCTGAGGAGGGTATACCAGTTGCTCCCCTATGTCGATGACCTTGCCCCGAATCATAGCTTCGACCAAGTCTTTGAAACAAAAGCAGCCCTCAATTGTGTGCCCCAACATTCTGTGGTAGGGACAGAAATTGGGCTCATCAATCCTTACGGCCTCGTGGGGGCGCTTGATTCGTGGAAGGTCGACTAAGTTGTTCTCCATACAAGTTTCGAACAACTTTCTTGTGTACTCTGGTCGGAATGAGTACGGCTTGGACCGGCATTCCTCCAACGAGATCCTTGTCCTCGTGTCGTCAGGAGTTTCCATTATGGAGGAAGATGTCGTGGCATTTTTCCTGCCCCCGTTGTTGTTCTTGTTTCTTGAGGAGGAGAAAACATCGACTGTATTGACATCTGTCGATTGCTTGTCCTTTGTTGACTTTGACCTGGCTGTTGCCGTTGGTGGACTATTGAAGTAGAAGCATTCAATTTCGGCCACCGTGATATTTAGGTCATCGAAGGTCTAGATTCTGGTTCCCAAGACCTTCTTTTGGATTTCGGGCCGTAGGCCCCTTTTGCAAAGTGCCACTGCCTCTTCATTTAACGGCGGATTGGCACATTTCATGCAAGCATCCCTCCAGCGGCGTATGTAATCGATCGCCGTTTCGTTCTGTCCTTGAAACATGGTGGTTAGTTCGACCAAAGTGTATGGCCGTTCTGAGAAATTGAATCTCTCAATAAATTTTCGTTGCATGTCTGCCCAGTCGACTATCGAGTTCGGCCTGAGCTTTGAATACCACTCAAACGCTGTGCCGGTGAGAGTGGTGGCGAAGTATTTGAGTAAATATGACTCGTTGTATGCCAGCGCTCCCATATGAGTGAAGTAGAGAGCCAAATGTTCTCTCGGGGACCCCTGCCCATCAAACTTGGAGCACTTCGGGATCTTAGAAATTCCCTGGGGGAGCCTCACGTATTGGTGATGCAGTGGATAGGGAACTTGATATTGGCCCATCATGATGTGGCCTCCGTTATGTTGTGCCAGCCTAGTGGCAATGAGCTGTACGTCGTCATCCCCAAGCATCCTCGGTGTCGGCGGCTGGTGAACCTGAGGTTGTGGCGGAGGAGGTAGTGGCTTGACCTGGGCGACGCAGGGGTCGTCAGCAGCTTCGTCTTCCCCTGAATCTTGAGTGGGCTGAAGTCGAAGTAGACCGGCACTGGCAATAAGAGCCTTCAATTGCCGATTTTCTCTCAGCAGATCCTCCAATGTGAGGGCGGAGGGTGCGTCCTCATTGTTATCATTGTGCCGAGAGGACTCGGCAACTGCAGCCGGCTGTTGTGCTGTGTGGCTGCGCGTTGTCGGCCCTGGTCGGGCTGCGGTTTTGGAGGCTTACGGGGCGTCGTGATGGCGGTTGCTCGCTGAAATAACATGGCAGGCAAAAATACGTACCTTGTCTTCTGCCCCCTGTGTCACTTGTTCTTTGGGTGTATTCCCCAGGACAACGGGCCAACTCGAGACCGATGCCGTGTTGACGATGAAGTTCGTTTGCCGTCGGGGCTTGCAGTGGGGCTGTGGCGGGTGCACCAAATGTTCCCCCAATATGAGAACCCTGTCACGGATTAGGGCTTCAGCCAAATCTTTGAATTGATGGCAGTCCTCAATTTTATGCCCCACCAGCCTGTGGTATGGGCAAAAGTTTGACTCCCGACTTCTGGCGGCGTCTTCTGGGAGTCTGCTCTTTGGTAGGCAAATTAGCCCATTTTCCATGCAAGTGCTGAACAATTTTGGCGTGAATTCTTGCGGGAAGGAGTACGGTTTCATTGCACGCTCCTCCCAAGTCGGCCTTGGCACGGGATTAGCAAATGTCTTGCGAGAGGGAGCCATAGTGGCATCCTTGCCCCCATTTTGGCCTGAAGAAGAGGGGACGTTGATTGGGTTGACGCCTGAGACCGTTGGCTGCTTGCCCTTGACTGGTCTTGATTTGGCTGCCGACATCAATGGACTATTGTCTTGGGGGTGTTGCCACTGGTGACGTGAAGTAGACTGAGGGTGGGTGCCACGGTAGGGCGCCACCATGTTGTGTCTTCTTTCATGTTGAGCCAGCTTCATGTCGATCAACTGCTTGATCATTGCTCTGTGAGAGGGCTCTATATATTGTTGAGGTAAAAGAGTATATTGGGGTGCCACAAACACCTCATCGTCTGATGGTAGCCTTGGAGCTGGTTGTTGATGGATGGCAGGCTGAGGCAGCACCACAAGGGGTGGCCCATTTAGAGCGACACGAGGTTCGTTAGAAATTTTGGCGGCGGATCGAATTTTGTGCCAACTGTGCTTGAAGTAGGCTTGCACTAGCTAGAAGAGCTTTGAGCTGCTGATTTTCTTGCCAGAGGTCCGCCATTGTCAAGTTGGGAGGTATGTCCTTGCGTTCATCATGCCGAGCGGCATTTGCGTTGTTACTATGTTGCATTAATTTGTCAGCAACTGGTGGTTGATTGTCTTGGCTGGATGTCATTGGTTCATGATGGACTTCAGTCCTTGAAGCTTCTAGGGTATCGCCCAGACAATTGATTTCCGAAGTAGTGTAGCAGGTGAAGACCTGCATCTTGCCCCCTGTCCCCTTTGGCTGAGCTGTAGTGGCTTTGGGTTGGGGGTGAGTTCGGGATTTTGACCCGCGAGGGCCTATATCGGAGCATCGTGGATGACTAGATTTTAGAGGGGATGGTCCTGCCGGGGAAACATTGACTTTTGGAAGCCATACTTGTTTGAGCTTCGGGGCGGAGGGTTTGGGACCTTGCCCCCAGTTGGCACGAGCATTGTTTGATCTATTAGCCCGCTGTGGAGTGGGCTTGTTGGGGAGCTTGCCCCCAGTTGGCAGGACATCTGCCGAGTTGTTGACCCGATGTAGAGTCTTGCTGAGGAATTTCCTATCATTTGGCAGTATAAGGTGCCGATAAGATCGATCGGCGGACCGACCGTTTGATGGAGTTTTCTGGATGGCAGGCAACTGCCCCTGTCGATTTTCCTTGATTTGGACCGCTAGTCGGCCCGTCTGCAGAATAGGGACCAAGGGCTGGTCCCTTGCCCTGGCGGCAATTTTCCTTTGAGTTGATGGCCGACTTGAGCTTTGGTTCTTCATATGAAAGGGCTGTCCCCTTTCCTTTGCTTTGTCGGCCGCTGGTTGGCCGGTTTTCTTGGAGTGAACAGAGGGCTTGCCCCTTCCCCGAGTGTTTGGTGCAACAGCTGCTGTGGGTATTATTATGTCCCCGTTGATCCCTTTCAACCGCTCTAGGATGGAGAATCGGTTGTGCAGCGGTAAGGTGCCGAGCTGTGGTTGGCGGCGTTTGTCCTTCACAAGCACAATGGATGTTTCATTTAGGGTTGGAGGGCGTGCCTCATCCCTTGGGTATTGGATGTCCCTGACTTTGAGGGTTCGGCGGGAATTGTGCTCGATCTTGAGCTTCTTGATGGTCCATTGTTGTGGTGCGGGCGCAGGCCCGGAGTTGTCGATGGCTTGGTCCACCGGAAGTGACTCTTGTGGGGGAGTCAGTTGGAATGCCCCCGGTTGTGATGTCTTTGTAGGCAGGCAGAGTGCCCTGAAGGTTGCCCGGAGCAGCCGGAAGGGATATATCTTCTCTTCGTTGGCGATCGGAGTTTCCAGCATTGCTCCCAGCCGATCGGGGAGCAGGACAACCCTCGGGAAGTTGCCGAAGGCGATGCCGGGAGTGACTGCACCGATGTTGCATCGTTCGACGTATGTTTCAGGATGGGTGACGCCATTGTTGAGCTCCACGAGTCCTGTAGATAACAAGACTGGCTCGATTAAATGCAGAGATTTTTTGTTTTCATTGAATTGAAGATAGTGGATGTGCATATCTTTAGGTTGCCACGACGGAGAGATGAAAGGAAAGAAGGGTCCCACCGGGCGTGCCATTTGTGTGAACCTCTTTTTTTGCATCTGTTCTTTAGAAAGAAAGACATCGCCGGACTTTTCTAGAAAAATGTGATATCCTAAAAATATTAGGTAGTCCGGTGATAGTTTAAAAAATATTAGAACCGAGGTTCGGGTTCTTTGAAAATTTCATTTTTTGACCCTTCTCCGCCGGATGATGCGAGTATCTGGCGTTAACTTACATCGAGCAACGGCTCGAACGCCTTTGATTAACCATCGCGGCAACCTGTTTTTGGAGACATGCACATCCACAAAAACTAAAGAACTCAAAAGGGCGGTGGCCTTTTGGGTCCGATGAGATGCAAACCGATTTGGTTCGGGTTTGTTTTATTTGTTTGTTGGTTGATTTTTGGATTGACTTGAAAGTCGGTTTTGAGTTTTGGAGTTTGAATCAATTTGTTTGATTGATTTGTTGTTTGGTTTCTTTTTTTGTTTTAGATTGAATTTGGTTGATTCAAGTTGTTTTGGTTTGAATCTGTTTTGGTTTTGATTTTTGATGAGTTTGAAGTGTTTTAAGCAATTTTGGTATTTGTTGTTTGATTGGTTTGTTGAATTTTCAGATTCTGGATTTTTTCAGATTTCTGGATTTTTTGGTTTTGAGTTGGTTTTTTGATCCATTTTGGGTGTTTGAAGTTGTTTGATTGGATTCTTTTGAAAATGTTGATTTATGTCATTTATTTGAACAAGGTTCGGTGGATTTTAAATTAATTTTCAGATTGCTAAAACCAGATTTTTTGAAGTCGGTTAGAATCTGTTTTGAAGGATTGTTCAAATCTGTTTTTTTGGTTGCAGATTTAATTGGAATATGAATTTTGTCTGTTTTGGATTCGGTTTGGTAAAAATCTGATTTTTCTGGTGGTTGACAGATTTTTTGGTTTGAAATCTGATTTCGGTTTGATTTGCTTCAAAAACCGGTTCAATCTTGTTGAAGATCGGTTGTTTGTTGAACCGGAATAAGTTGAATTTCAGATTTTGTTTAGTTCTGATTTTTTTGACTTTCAGATTTGATTTTATGTTTTAATTTTCTGTTTGAATTTTCAGATTGATTTTGAAATGGTTTTATTTCTTGTTTGGCGGTTTGCATCGCCTCCGACCCATCGGGTCACCTTGAATGCCCGGCTTCATGCATCGATATGAACATCAAAGCTTCATTTCATTGAAAGATGGGGTGTACATCGGTGTACAATGTGATTGGTCCTTCCCCCAATATAGGTTTATCTCCACTACTTTGGAAAAATTTTGGCATTACGACGGCATGCCGGCTATTTTTCCAACTTAGTGAAAATTTACCCATCCAAAATAGCCAACCTTAGCTTAGCCATATTTGGGGAAGGATCGACGGCAACGGGATTCATGCCCGCGCCCCCGTCCGGGTCGTAAGCTATGGGATGCATGCCCGCGCCTCCGCCCAAGGTGGAGTTCCCCGCTAGGGGTGAATCTCCTTAATTTAATGTAGCTTTCGCATTTCTGGTTTTTTATTTGTTAATTTTCTGAAGGCCACTTCGGGCCGGTCCATTCCTTCGACGTTCAAAGCCGGGCTTCAATTTTTTGCTTGAATTTGGGAGGACAGCTTCTAGGAGGGAAAGCCGGACCCGTGAAAGGGCCGTTGAGGCTCTCTCCTCCTTTGATGTGTTGAGGGGAGAACCGGACCCGTGAAAGGGCCGTTGAGGTTCATCCCTCACTTGATGTGTTGAGGGAAGAACCGGACCCGTGAAAGGGCCGTTGAGGTTCATCCCTCACTTTGCCGGTACAAGCCACAAGGGGGCCGCTGCAACCTCTTCTTCTGTTTTCTGCTGCAAGGGAGCTGCTGTTGGGCTTCTTGGGAAGCGTATTGGACCCGTGAAAGGGCCATTGGGTTGAGCCTCGATGGGGCTGGAATCTGGCTGCGAGGGAGCCGAAAATGGTCCTGATTTGGGCCTGAATTGGGTGCCGAACATGGGCTGGAAATGGACTGGGTTGGGGTCTGTTTTGGGTGTAGGCCAGAAGATGGGCTGACTATGGGCCTGTCTGGGATGCCCTTGATGGGCTGAAACCTGGTCACAAGGGGACTGGTTTTAGGATATGGACATGGGCCTGCAAGTGGGCCGGAATATGAGCCTGTTTGTGGTCGGCCTGAGAGGGTGCTGCAGGAGGGCCGGTTGTGGGACTGCAGGTGGGCTGAAAGGGGAGCAGGAAACTGGTCACGGGGGGACCTGCTTGGATGGGATTAGATGGGCCAGAGATGGGCCTGGTAACAGGCTACCTCTTGGGCTGAAATGGGGCCTGCTGATGGGGGCCGAGATGAGGCCTGTCTGGGGTCTGAATTGGGACCGGTTCTGGGGTCTGAAGAGGGCCTCTAAACGGACCGATCCAATGGCAGAACATGGAGCAATTTGGGGGTTATTCAGGGATGGCCTTTTTTGGGTCAGTCTAGCCAATGGAGGAGATCTAGAAGAGTATGAAAGAGAGTGTGAAGATGGCGCCCATAGAGGGCTACATATCTATATAATGATTCTTCACCCACCTGTTTTTTTGATATCGGATGAAGAGGGATGCAGATGGCCGCCTGAAAAGACCCCTTCCTGCAGGAGGAAGGGACACCGGAGGTAGCCTTTCTCCTTCTCCTTCTTCTCTTCTTTTTCTTTTCTTCTTCTTTGACTGCTGGCAGGTATGCACGTGGGCAGGAGGAGAGCAGCTCTCTTCTTCTTCTTCTTCTTCTTCTTCTTCTTCTTCTTCTTCTTCTTCTCTTGGCTGCTGGCAGCTGCAGGTGCAGACGTACAGCAGTCAGCAGCAGGCAGAGGGGCAGTAGTCCAGCAGCCTGTCGGCGTCTTCAGCCAGCCTCCTTTCCCTTGGGCGGCCCTCTCTTTTTATAGGAAATGAGGGGATATGAAAGGCCAGGTGGTGGTGTACGTAAGATGCCTTGGGTGGTGGTCAATAGGCTTTAATCTCTTGAATTTCTCCTAGGCCATTCAATATTTGACTTGACCTTTGAGTTCTCCCTTGGCATTAAGTGTTCTGTCCCTTGGCTTTCCCCATGCAATTAATGGGTCAAGGATGAGGTGGCAGGTTATGTGCGCATGGAGGAGTGAGCTGAGGTGGCAGGTGGTCTGCGGCTGGACCTGTTCACACTTGGTCACAGGTGGGCCTTTTTTCAATGGCTGTGGCCCACTTCTTCTCCTTCTTATGGGCCTGTACGTAGGTGGGCTATAGGAGCTGGAAATCAGTTAATTAAATCATGTGAGATTGGGCCAGCTGGAATTTGTGCCAAAGGGCCCAATCTAGGATTTGTTTTGGGTCCTAATTTGACCCAATTGAGGGTCGGTCCAGCCAGAAATTGGCCTGAACCTATTCTTTTTTTTTTGTGCTGCCCCTCCTTTTTTTTTCTTTTTTTCTTGAAAAAAATCTGTTGCCAACACCGGCTTTGATCAAACAAAGTTCATTCGAACCAAAGGTAGATTAAAACCCATAAACCAAATTCAATTTCTGGAACTGAATCTCAACCAAATCCAATTTGAAAAGGACAAAAGCCTATCATAACAGAAGCATAAAATTCATTCATCAAGTTCCTAGGATAATAACATGAATTAATAAATTAATAACCCACATCCAAATAAAAAAATCTCAGCCGGAACCTTAATCCAAATCTCAAACAGAACCTGAAGAATAAGATAATTTAAGGCCCATCAAATCCAAACCAAATCTCCCAAGTTAAATCAATTTCACTCAATCCAAGCCAATTTCTCAAGTCAAACATTAAAACAGATTAACTTTAAATCAACAAATTCAAAATAAACCAAACTCAAAATTAATCAATAAACAAACTGTTTCAAGCTCAAACCAAATTTAAATCAACAAACAAATCCAAATTGAACCAAACTTAAATCAATAAGCAACTCAAAAAAAATGAACAAATCAACTCCAACACAAACTAAAAGCAATTCAACCAATTAAATCTAACTCGAACTAAAACAGATTCAAATTAATCAAACCAATCAAAATTCAAACCAACAAATTTAATTCAACCAATTCAATTCAAATCAAATTCAAACTAAAATTGAGTGCTTGCATTCCATCAATTGCATGGGATTGTTTTCCCCTATGTTCATATGTGTGAATGTTTATTTTTGTGGATGCATGTTTTCTGTTCCAATGGATTGCTATGACGCTTAATCAAGGGTTTTTCGAGAAATCTCGATGTAATTAACGTCGGATCTTCGCACCATCCGACGGGGAGAGGTCAAAACAAATTTTCAAAGAACCTAACAACCTCAACATATAATTTTGACCCTAGTTAATACTTTTATGGAATACCATCTATTTTCCTAAGAAATCAATGCTAAGGTCTAATTCAAATCCAAAAGGAAAATAAATTTCCAAAACATAAAATCTTTAAATTTGAGGTTACATCAATATTCTATAAATATGTAGCCCTTTAAGGGCACCCCTCCCCTTGTCTTTCTCTCCCTCTGTTCGGCCCATCCAGCAGTCCCCCCCAGGTGGCCAATTTCCAGCCCCTTTGCGGCATACCAAAAAGAAGGCAAGTAGCAGCCCCCTTGTGGCACAAGATGCAGCATATTTGCGGTTCAGCAGAAGTGCAGAAGTCTGCCATTTTCAGCAATGGTGGGTAGGGACGATGTCCCGGACCCTCTTGGAATCCGTACGACGGGCCGATTGTTTTGTCCGGGTGGGTCCTTACCCTACCATCAAGACGGATGGAGGCGTACAAGTCCAACAGGCCCTTCCGGCCCAAGAGCCCCAAACAGGTCCTGTTTACTTCAAAAAAAAAGAGTTCGGAGTCCTCTTCCAGCATCCCCCCTCGTGGCCTTCCGGAGAATACACCAATCTATGGAGCCTCAAAAAAAAGAGAAGCAGGTCTGCAGCAGCCGGCCAAGCTACAAAATTTGCCATTTTCAGCAATGGTGGGTAGGGGCGATGTCCTGGACCCTCTCGGAATCCGTATGACGGGCCGATTGTTTTGTCCGGGCGGGTCCTTACCCTACCATCAAGACGGAGGGAGGCACACAAGTCCAAGACAGGCCCTTCCGGCTCAAAAAGACCGAAGACCGGCTTTGAACGCCGATGGAACTCAAAACCGGCCCATGTGGCCTTTTAAAATAATAAAAATAGAAATAAAACTAAAAAGAAATGGACGGCTCCCCCGGGTACGTCCTGGGATGTCGATCCGGATGAGGGCGCGGGCAAGCTCCCGTAGCTGTTGATCCTTCCCCCAATTTTGGCTAAGTCATTGGCTAGCCATGTTGGACGGGTAAACTTCACTAAGTTAGAAACTTGTCGGCATGTTGTTGTAATGCCGAAATTTTTCTAAATTGATGAAGAACCTAAGTTGGGGGAAGGATCACCACTCATTGTACTCAAATGTACTTCACCTTCGATGAAATGAAGCGACTCCGATGTCGACTTGAGGTGTTTGATTCCGGGCGCCCAATGGTGGCCCGATGGGTCGGAGGCGATGCAAACCGCCAAATTAAAACAAAAAATAAAATTATTTCAAACCCAATCTGAAAATTCAAACATAAAAAATAAAAAAACAGAAAACAAAATCTGAAAATTCAAATCAAAATCAGAACTTAAATAAATCTGAAATTCAACTTGAACTTATCCCGGTTTCAACAAAAAACCGGTCTTCAACAAGAAGGAATCGATTTTAAATCAAACTTCCAACAAAAAAGTCAGAATTGAAATAAACCTAAAACAAACGGAACCAGTTTCAGGCAATCTGGAAATAAAAAAAACAAACAACAACAAACCAGGTTCTGAAATGGGATTGTCTTGCCACATTTGCAGACCCTCACGTAGGCCTTTCTCTTACTCCCTATCTGGCCCACCTACAGGTGCCCATAACCGCCCTCCAATCCAGGTCTGGCCAACCCATGTTCAGCCACCCGAGCAGGCCCGTCTGCAGGCATCGAACACTCCCCTGCTCAGGTTCCGAAGCAGGTCTGCTCGGTCCACTTGTATACATCCTATAACCGGCCTCTGTTCAGGACCACAACCGGCTCAGGAGCAGTCCTAAACCAGGCCCACAAACGGGCCCATTTCCCGGTCTTCATCCAAGCCCACAAACAGGCCCCTTTGAGACCCAATTCAACCCGCCTGCAAGCCCACTAAGCGAACCTAAAAAAAACCTACTCCTAAAACCTGCAGCAAAACAGCCCCTCTGCGGCCCCATCCAGAACACCCTTACACAAGTCCCAATCGGTCCACTCAAAGCCACCTGAACAGACCCCTTAAACAGGTCCAAAGCTGCCCTTGCTCAACCCATGTTCAGGTCCTATAACCGATTCCAAATCAGCCCCTTTGAGCAGGCCTATTTCAGCCCACCTAAATCCATTCAAACAGCACCCTTTGTGGCTCGGCGGGATCCCAAATCAGCCCTTAAGTAAGGATCAGATTTAAAATAAATATGGAACAATCTGGAACCTAATTTAAGACAATCCCAATTCAAAAGAAAAAATACAACAAAAAATGTTCAAAGAGCAATCTGTAAGAGCAAAAAAAATCTCAGATTTCAAACAATCTGGGAACAGCACATTCTAACCAACTTTGAACACCCAAAAAAATGGATTAAAACCAACTCAAAACCAAAAAATCTAGAATCTGAAAATTCATAAAATCAACCAAATCAAAAATCCAAACATGCTTAAAACACTTAAAACACATCAAAACTAAAACCAAAACAAATTGAATCAAACAAATTCAAAACAAAAGAAACCAAAACAGAAATCAAATAAAAACAAGTCAATCAAAATCAACACAACCGACTTTCAAGTCAACCAACAAACAAATAAAACAAACCTGAACAAATCGGTTTGCATCTGATCGGACCCAAAAGGCCGCTGCCCTTTTGAGTTCTTTACTTTATGGATGTGCACATCTCCGAAAAACAGGTTGCCGCGACGGTTAATCAAAGGCGTTCGAGCCGTTGCTCGATGTAAGCTAACGCCAAATACTCGCACCATCCGGCGGAGAAGGGTCAAAAATCAAATTTTCAAAGAACCCGAACCTCGGTTCTTATATATTTTTTAAACTATCACCGGACTACCTAATATCTTAAGTTTCATCTATTTTCCTAGATAAGTCTGGGGATGTCTTTCTTTCTAAGAACAGACGCGTAAAAAAGAGGTTCACACAGTCTCCCACCTATTCCTATAAAAAGAACGGCACACCAAGATGAAAGGGAACTGAGAACTGGACGCCGACAGGCTGCTGGACTGCACCTTCAGCTCTCTCTTTGCCCGCGGCCAAGAAAGGAGAAGGAAGAAGAAGAAAGAAAGAAGAAAAGAAAGAGGACTCCCATGCATCCTCCTTTGAGCACCAATTCCCCTAGGTGAAGGGGTGCTTCCGGCATCCATCTCCGTCTTCCCTCGCATCAGACACTAAGAGAACAAGGTAAGGGAAGCATACACTATCTATGTAGTTGTGAAACCGAAATTCTTGACACATTTACAAGAAGAAGAAGAAGAAATGAAGCAGCAGGAGAGAAGCCGTCGGGAGCATCCACAAAAAAAAGAGGGGAAGGCCCTTGCGGGCTCTGTGTCCGTCGCAGCGAGGGGCAGAGGAAATGGCGGAGAAGAAAGGGGGAAGAACCCCTTGTCGCCGCCGCCTTCTCCAACCGCAGCTGCCGCCGCCTTCACCAACCGCGGTTGCCGCCGCCATCGTCGCCGGAAGGAGCGCCGCAAGCAAACCCTCGCGGGTGCCATGCCGTCGGGGAGGAGCTCCTCCCGCAAATGTCATCGTCGCTGCTGTCGCCGGAGCCCGCCGTCGCCGTCGCCGGAGCCCGTCGACGCCATTGCCGGAGCCCGCCGGAGCTGTCGCCGGAGCTCACCGCGACAAAGCCCTCGCGGGCGTCTCCTGTCGGGGAGAGAGAAGGGGCCGAAGGGGGGAGGCAATTCGCGGTCGAACCGCGGTCAACAAAAAAAAAAAAAGGGGAACGACCGCCCGAGTGGGCGGTCGTGGCCCACGCGCGCGCCCACGCGCGGGCGGCCGTGGGGTGAGACCCGGTCAAAGACCGGGCCAGCACCGGGGGGTGAACTTACCCCCCCCCCCCGGTTTGACTCTGGTCAAACAGCACCGAAAGAAGAGAAAGAGAAGGGGGGAAATGTGGTAACTTTACCCCATTCCGGTCACCACCCCACTAACTCGAAAATGGGTTTAGTGGGGTCTTCCAAATGACCCTTTTGCCCCTCCAAAAACCTCTATAAATACCCCCCCAAGTGCCATACGTACATGGGGTTGGAAATGGTGAGAAAAGAGAGAGTTGAGAAGAGAGAGAAGCTCCACATTCTCACTCCTTAGAAGGTAAGAAATATCTCGGTTTTGCTTACCTTTCCATAAAAGGGCCGGTTTCGCGCTACATTTCCATAAAAATGGGCTGGTTTTGCGCTACCTTTCCATAAAAGGGGCCCAAAATAGTAAACTATTTTGGATAGAAAATAGCCAACCCAACTCCAGCCATCTGGCAAATGCCGCCGAAATTAAGTGGTTTTCATGCGCTACCTTTCCATCAAAAGGGGCCCAAAGTAGCTTGCTATTTTGGATACAAATAGAAAACCCAAATCGGTAAAGCCGAAATGCCGGCCAAACCGAACGGGAATTCTAAATAGAAAACCCAACTCGGTAAAACCGAACTGCCGGTCAAACCGAACGGGAATTCAAACAGAAAACCCAAATCGGTCAAACCGAAATGCCGGTCAAACCGAACGGGAATTCAAAAAGAAAACCCAAATCGGTCAAACCGAACTGCCGGTCAAACCGAACGGGAATTCAAAAAGAAATCCCAAATCGGTCAAACCGAAATGCCGGTCAAACCGAACGGGAATTCAAATAGAAAACCCAAGTCGGTCAAACCGAAATGCCGGTAAAACCGAACGGGAATTCAAAAAGAAAACCCAAGTCGGTCAAACCGAAATGCCGGTAAAACCGAACGGGAATTCAAAAAGAAAACCCAAATCGGTCAAACCGAAATACCGGTCAAACCGAACGGGAATTCAAAAAGAAAACCCAAATCGGTCAAACCGAAATGCCGGTCAAACCGAACGGGAATTCAAAAAGAAAACCCAAATCGGTCAAACCGAACTGCCGGTCAAACCGAACGGGAAATCAAGGTGAAATCCCAAATCGGTAAAACCGAAATGCTCAGAAACCCGACAAGCTCCAGAAATGCCGCATATCAAATGCAATCAAGCCATTCCTGACACGAAGACAACTGCTCGTAAGGCCGGAATGCCGAAAAGGCCGAAACCCAGATCGGTAAAGCCGAAATGTCGGCAAACCAAGCTCAACATATCAAATGCAATCACGAACAAGCTCCAAGAAATGCCGCATATCAAATGCAATCAAGCCATTCTTGGATATATGAAGACAATCTGGTTCGGTAAAGCCGAAATGTCGGAAAAGCCGAAACCCAGATCGGTAAAACCGAAGTGTCAGCAAAACCGAAGAAGCTCCAGAAATGCTGCATATCAAATGCAATCAAGCTATTCTTGGACACATGAAGACAACTGCTCGGTAATGTCAAAATACCGAAAAAGCCGAAACCTGCATCGGTAAAGCCGAAATGTCAAGAAAACCGAAGAAGCTCCGTAAATGCCGCATATCAAATGCAATCAAGTTATTCTTGACAAACGAAGAAAATTTGGTTCCCGGTAAAATCGAAATATCGGCAAAGCCGAAAAACCCAAATCGGTAAAGCCAAAGCGCCGTCCAAAACCGAACAAACTTCGACACGTCCGAGGAACAAAGGCTCGAATGCCCCTCATTTATTGTACTTCTATGTACCCAAATCGACATGAAATAAATTCAAGTTCGATTGACCCGATGTGTCATCCAAAGATGACATCTAATCCTACGGACTTCGAGAGGTGGATAAAAATTAAACAAAATTGTCTAAGTCAACAAATGACCAAAGACATAAACAAAACAAATCAAATCAAATCTTAAATCAAAAAGAAAACCAATGAACCCAAACTTGAAAGTTTGAATTAAGTTCAACCAAATTCCATCTCATAAGGCCATGGGGATATGTCTTCCAAATTTTCTTTATTGATGAATGACTTCCGATCAATATGTTGCTGTTACGGTCAATCAAGGGCATTCGAGTGTTTGCTCGATGTAATTAACACCGGAATATCGCAAGTCCGGTGGAGAGAGGTCAAAATTTATTTTTTAAAGAACTCATATAACCTCACAAATTAAATTGTGGTTCAGATCATCTAAGTGGTGGGTGATACCCATATCGACACTTAGCAAATCTGTGGAACCATCGGTGTTCCTATAAAATAATACCGCATCAAATTAGCTAATACTCCTATGAATACCACATATTTTCATAGTAGTCAATGCTAGCCTAAAGCAAAAAAAGAATTTTCTACCCACAAAAAGGAAAGACTGGGGAAAATTCGAGGTTCCAACAGTAGTCCTCTACGAACACCTCCCCTCACCTACTCTAATTTCTCTTCTCAATCACTCTAATGGCTTAAGCAGGCCTTCATCGTCATCAGCAACCCACGACCTTGAACACAGCTCTTAGCTAACCCCACTTTGGCCAACACAAAACAGTCCCTAAACAGGACCTGTTTTGGCCTTTGCGCAATCCCCTTAACTGTCTGACCATCTGGACGATCTATTCAAAACCCCTTAAGAGCAGGCCGAGATCCCCTTGTTTGGCCACCTGTTTGACCGTCTTAAGGACACCATAAACAGGACCTGTGTTGCCCATTGCGTAGCCCCTTTCTCCAGCCCCTGTTTGACCCCATAACAGCCCCCTATTTGGCTCCTTTCAACTACCCAAAGCAAGACCTGTTTTGATCCTTGTGCACCCCCTAAACAGGATGCATAACCCCTCATTCGGCTATCTGTTTGGCTCACCTAAAAGACCCCCAAACAGGTCTAAGAACAGATCACCTTCAGCCCCCTCTTGGCCCACTTGGAAGACCCATTTTCAGTCTCCGTTCAGCCCCATATTTGGCCACCAAAACACCCCTCATGGTAGCCCCTAAGAACCCTCCACGCAGATCTCTAAACTGTCACCTATCTGGACCCCCACACCAGGCCCATTTCAGCCATACAAATATAACCCCAAAAGAGGTCCCCCCATGTTGACCCCTCTTTCGGCCCTTCTAGGGACCCCCAAACAAATCATTTTCACACCTCTCAAAAAGGACAAGAAATCCCCCTGTTTGGCCCCAGCCCATTTCACCTGAAAGCCCTCCAAACAGGCACCCATTTTGCCCCCATTCCGGTCCACTAAGAAAACAACAAGCAGGTCACTATCTCCCCTCCAACATGCACCTACATAGTCCCATTTTTGGACTGCACAACACCCTTTGAATGGACCTGTTTTGCTCCTTTACGCTTCCCCTAAACAGGCTCATTATCTTTCTAGTTTTGACCTCTATGTAGGTCCCAAAAAAACAGGTCACTTCAACCCATACCTGGACCCCCAAAACAGGTCACTTCTTGCCCCTTGTGCAGCCCCCAATCCGGTCTCCAAACAGATCCCAATCAGGTCCATCCTTAAAACAGATTATATTTCAGCCCCTTGTAACCCCTTAAAATGGGTCCTGTCTGACCTCCTATTGATCTCCTTAAGCAGCCCCCCTGCGGCCCATTAAATAAATCCCAAACAGGTTCCCACAATAGCCCCCTTGCGGCCTATTAGACAGCCCCAAAGCCAAACCCCTTTGTGGCCAATTTTCTGCCCCCTTGTGGTCAGACCTTAGCCCCCTTGTGGCTCAGCTGAATAAACCTTAAACAGCTCCTGTTTACTTTCAAAAAAACTTAAGGTCCCCTTTAGCAGCCCCCTTTCGGCCTTCAAAGAGGACAGCAGCCCTTTGAGTTCCTAAAAAAAAACATTGTGTGGCTCAACAAAAATGCAGAAATCTGTCATTTGCAACATCGGTGGGTGGGGGTGATCTCCTAGACCCCCCTTTCAAAATCTGTCCAACGGGCCAATCATTTGTCCGGGCGGGCCCTTACCCTACCTCCAAAATGATTGAAGAAGTAAAGAGCACCGAAGTCCAGCAGGCCCTTCTGGCCCAAGAAGTTCAAAATGGGCCCATTAAGTCTAAAAAAAGACTGAAGGCCAGTTAAGAACACCAATGGAACTCAAACTGGACTAAACAACCTTGAAAAAAGACAAATAACAAAAATCAGAAATGTGAAATATCAAATTAAAATAAGGAGTGAAAGACCATTTCATGGGTACTCCACCTTTTGGAAGGCTCCCATGGATACGTCCCAGAATGCCAATCCGGACAATGGCGTGGGCACACTCCCGCAGTCGGCGATCCTTCCCCCAATATGACAAACTAAACACTTGTCATCTTGGATAGATAAATTCCATATCGGTTGAGATAAGCCGGCATATCGTCATAATGCCAAAATTTTCCAACATTATAGAAATTTACATTGAGAGAAGGAACACCGGTCTCTTTACCCGGCGTTATTGTATTTAAACTAATCTACCCCAACTTATGAAATGAAATGATGTTCAAATGATTGTTCAAATCCGATGAAGCCGGACATCGAATAGTGGCCCAATGGATTGGATGGGGCACGAACCCAAGATAATCAAATCAACTTCACTTGGACGTTAAAACACAACCAAAATGCATAAAAATCAAATTAATGATAAACTGGAAAGTCAGTCAAAAGATGTTTAATCCAACACAATTAAACTCTTAAACCAAACAACAAATAAACCAAACTTTAAACAACATCTACGACATTAAACAGAACACTAAAACCTGTCCAAAAAAACAAATTTAAAATATATCTGAAATGCTCAATTAAAAACACTCAAGTTCAATAAGGATCGAACTATAATTAAGAAATACTGAAGGACCAAAACCTCAAACAAAAAAATCAAACTTTGACAAACCTGAAAATACATATAAAAATCAGATTTGAGCAGCTTGGAAATTTATTTAAAAGTCATCCAATCTTGCCCAGTTGAATTCTTAATCAAACAACAAATGATTAATTTCAAAGAAAACTAATTAAACAATATTTCAAATATTCAAAACAGCTTAAAACCAACCTAAAAACAACAACAAAAAATCAGATCTGAAACTTTAAGACCAAACGAGTCTAACCAAATCCCAAAATGTTTGAAACATATCAAACACATTAAAACCGAAAATCAAAACAAACTTGAACCAATCAAATCCAACTTAAACTCAAACAAATAAAACAAACTTAAATCTGAAACTTCTTTAAAAAGTCAATTTAAAAATCAAATCTTAAACTGGTGGTTTGCATTCCATCAGGCTCAAAGGGACACTATCTTTTTGAGTGTATCACATTCCGTGGATGTGCATACTTCTTCCCCAAAACAAGTAGCTATGATGATTAATCAAAGGCGTTCGAGCGATTGCTCGATGGCACCATTCAGCGGAGAAGGGTCAAAAATCAAAATTTTTAAAGAACTTGAACCTCATTTATATACCTTTTAAATATTACCGAACTATCAAATTTTTTGGGGATATCACATATCTTTCTAGATAAGAACGTGACATTCATATTTCCTAAAGCAAAACCTTTTTCCGAAAAAAAGAGGTTAACACAGAAGTCTAAATCCATAATAGAACTGATTGATATATCTCTTATTGACAATGATCATCCTTCCTATATCTGCCATAATTTCTTATGTCAACTTGTCTAGTCTTGGTTCTTAAGTCTCATGTCCTTTTGGAAAAGATTATTATGTCATTTTACTCTAGCATTCCAAGATCTAATCTCCCAAGATTTTTTTTATACTTAGGAGAGATATCTTCTATCCAATCATTTCAAGATGAAACCGATATGCAAGATGACAATCCTTGGATTATACCGGAATCCAACGTGAAACATATCTATGGGCCTATTTTTAGTTTTTATTCCATTTTTTCCTATTCATATTTTTGGGTAAAATATATCTTATGTAGATCTATTCCAAGATCCAATGTCCTGAAATATTTTCGAGACTCTTGCAAAATCTCTTCTCATTCAACGTCTCGAGATAAAGTTGGGATTTAATATGACAATCCATGGCTCCACTTGTGTCATGAGTCCCCTCCTACTCCAGCTATAATCTGCCACTCTCCTTGTTTGCTTGTCTCTGCACATTCCCAAGTATAAGCACTATCGGAGCTTCAATACCGTGAGCTAAGACCATAACCAGACATCCTCTCCTTGCCGTGTGTATCTGATTCATCTGAATGAATCCATGCACTCCCCTTGAATCTCCTGCACAAGCACAGCAGTTCGACCAGATGCTTGATCATCCAAGCAAGATGCATAGCCAAGTTCAGATTCAAATAGATGAGTGGTTCCAGCTGGTCCAACTTGGCTCAACTGGTTTGACTTAGTTCAGACTTTCCAGCCCGTTTCAGCTGGTCAAGTCAGTGGAGTTCAACCTAGACCAGGACATTTTGAGTCTAAGCCAGTTTGAAACCACTGTAAGCTAGTCCAATTGGTTCAGATTGGACTGAACGTGGCCAGGTTCTGACATCAGTCCACACAGCTGACAACACCCATGATTGTCAAGCTTGAAGATGGATTTGCACATATGGTTGCATTACTTACCTTCCATGGAGCTGTCACATTGAAGATGGGGTTCGCCGCCCATGTGGAACTACTCACAACAAGTCAGCTTGGCTCACACTCTAACACATTTAGGAGAGATAAGGGAGATTCAGGTCATGATCTTAAATGTCAGCGAGAAATCCATCAGATTCAGGACATCGGATATGTGCTCGGCAAACTGCCGGAGGTGCAAGGTCATCTAGTCATGTGCGACCAGCAATGAACTGATCGGTTGGAGGATCGCTCAACCCATCCCGCGCCATGAACTGGTTGATATTAGGTTTAAATTGCCAAACACTAAAGAAAGGCTTAGCTAGGAGTGCAAACCGAATATAAGATTCTGATAATCTGATCCAATTTCAATAGTAATTAACATATTTAAAACTATTTTTTGTAGCATATAAGTTGTCAGAATTGGAATCGACAATAGTCAATTTTGTATCCGTTTTTCCAATTCAGATAAAAACTATATAACATTAAAAATTAATATAAAAATAAATAATATATAAATGATTAAAATTGAAATAATAAATCATAAAAAATAAAATCTCAAAGGTATTAGATAAAATTTTAGTAATAGTATAAAATATATCAGCTTATTTTTTAATAAAATTTAATATGTAATAATTATTTCAAAAATTATAGGAATGTTCTGATTTCAGTAATGAAATCGGAATATCATGGTTCCAATTTAATCAGAATTGGATTTGGAATAACTTAATCCTTAGCAATATCGGAAATAGGCTAATTTGCTACTGATCTTACCTGTTTGCAGCCCTAGGCTTGGCTGATGACACCTTGCAAAGAAACTGTGAAACCTCGAAAAAAAAACTTTTTGGTTTTTTTAAAAAATCTCGTCATTTGAAATTTGAATTTGGTGTGATTGGAATTGGTATGATTGTGATTTGGAAAGTTTGAAAATTTTGTTGAAGATATGTATATATAACCTCAAAATTTGAGATTGAAATCAAATTTGGAAATTCGTTCATGTAGGTGTGTGTTTCGAAACATGCATATATGAAAATTGAAAATTTGAGTATTTCAAAAAGTTTTGAAAATACATTTTTTTGATTTGAGCTTTAAACATGAAAAGGATTTTGATTTTTAAAGAATAGTTTTCCAAAAATCTCATCCAAAATTTATTCGTCAAATTTTGGTTTTACAACTATGAAAATATCGATATTCCATAGAAGTATAACTAATCCGACAATATACATAGAAATTCAAGTTCGAGGTTGGGTTCTTTAAAAATTCGTTTTGACCTCTCCCCATCGGGTGGTGCGAAGACCCGATGTTAATTATATCGAAAACATTCGAATACCCTTGATTAACCGCCATAGCAATTTCGAAACGATGGCATACATCCGCAAATGAAATGAACATAATAAGAGCAACGACTCCATAACTTCGATGGAATGCAAACCTTTATATTTAAAATTAAATTTGATTTGATTTGATTTAAATTTTTGATTTAATTGGTTTGTTGATTAATATCTTTTGTGGTTGATTTAAGATTTGATTAACTATTAAGTTAAAGTTGATTTGACTGATTTTAAATTTGTTAAATTTGTTTAATTCAGATGTTATGTAATTATTTGGAGATGCTAAGATTACAAATCTTAAGTAATATTTGTTTGTTTTGTTTATTATTATTGTTCATCAATTATGATTACATGTGTTTTTGTTATTTAATTGAATCCATTAATTAATTAGTTTAAGAGATTTGATTGTTTAATATTTTTATTGATTTAAAGGTATAAAAATTAGTTTTAACTTAATTAGATATATTTTATGTACCTTTTTAGATTAAATTGGTATTAAATCTTAATACGTATGTTATGTTCATAAAATTTGTATTGTTTTATTTTATTTTATGTGTTGGTTTGTTTGTTTAACTTTTAAAATTATCTTAAAGTTAATTTTAATTTATGAAAGTTAACTTTGATTAATTTGGTATTTTCGGATTATTTAATTAATTAACTTTATTTCTCTTTTTTTGTTATGAATTTAATATAATATTTTTTTTTAAATTACTCTTTTCTTGTTTGCATTCCATACAATTTATGGAGCTATTTTAACTCCCATTGACATCAAAAATACATACACAATATAATTTCCATTAATTGGAAAAATGTACAACTTACAAATAAGATGAACATAAAATGATATCATGATTACAAAGAATCAAATCGGTTTTGAATCCATTGAGCCTTTGATAGACATTATGGAATGGATCACATCGATAATATATATATAACACACCGACCTTTGGCTAAGGTTTATGGGTGTTATTTATCGATATAATCACTATCATATCGGTTTTATATTTTGGCATTCATGTATATATGTACACACATTTAGCCATCATATAAAATTGATATAATAATCTTGATGGGAAAATTGATATAGCATTGGGGTCATTTTATTTTGACCTTTATATGCCAATCGAAAATTATTTATTTTTTATTTTTTTAAATTATGCCGAAGCGTAGAGCGTGCCGACGACCGGCCCCGATTGTTTGATTATTTTCCAAAGACGTAGAGCGTGTCCGATTGGACCGGCCCCCAAATTAGTCTTGGATCGATTTATTATTTAAGTTTAAATTTGAGACGTAGAGCGCCGATTGGACCGGCCCCCGAATTAGTCTCAAATCGGTTTCCCGATTATTGAATTTTATTATTTGATCAACACCAAATTTTAACTAAATCATCCCGTGGATATCGAAGACCGTCGTCGGCTATCTCTCGTCCATCTTCCCTTTTTTTGTTTTGACAAAGGGAAGTAAATAAATAAAAAGGGATCGCGTGACTCGTTAGGGAGGCTGCGAAGAGATTTGATCGGTTAATTTTCGAAAGCGGGCGCGACCGTGAACGGGGAAAGGGCGAGAAGGGGGGCTGCGGCGGAGAGAGGGAGGAACGGCGAGGAGAGGGAGGCTTGCGGGCGGACCGAGGGAGAAACGGGGAGGAGCTGCGCGCGGGAGCATCGCCGCGCAGAGAGCGAGGCGCGAGAGCGCGCAGAAGAGGAGGCACGCGAGACGGGAGAGGAGGATCGCGCGGGGAGAACGTGTTGCGCGCGAGAGAGAGAGAGAGAGGAAGGGAGGCGTGCGGGAGCAGAGGTCCGCGCGGGGCTTCGTTGCCGGCGTGCACGCGGGCGAACAGAGAGAAAGGGGGAGAGACGCGCGATTACGGCTGCGCGCGGAGGACAGGGAGAGGGAGAGAGGCGGCTGCGGCTACGGGGCTGCGGGTGGAGGTGAGAGAGGATCAACACGCGGACGGCTTGCGGGGGGACGACGGTGAACAGGTGGGCGCGGGAGCGCGGCTGCGGGCTGAGGTGAGAGAGGGTCGACGCGCGGACGGCGGAGGCGTGCGGCGCGGTTGCGGAGACGGTGAACGAGCGGCCGCAAGTCGACGGAGAAGAGGAAGGACGAGGAGCGGCGGCGGCGACAATCGCGCTCACACCGCGAGGGAGGCGCTCGCGGCTGGCTTTCGGTTCCGGTGGCTTGGCGGTGTTCGAGGAGAAGCGGCGACGGTGAACAGAGGCTGCCGCGGTGAAGGTGAACGGAGGAGAGGAAGAAGGACGACGGCGACGATCCTTGCGGCCAAGAAGAAGCGCCCACCGCGTGAGCCTCACGCCTTCTCCTTCCTCCTTTTGTTTGCTTTCTCGCGTATCTTTCCTCCCCCGATCGCACCTCGGAATCCGCTCGTTTCGATGCCCCGGCGGCTCCTTATCTCGCGACCGCCAACCCCGGGTCGTTCGCCCGTTTCCACCGTTATGCCTCGGCAACGTACGCATGGGCTGTGCCATGGATAACGCTCGGCCAACGTGCACCGTTAACGGCTCCTTTAATCTCCTATGCGTTACAAAATTTTGAATGGCGGACGACGGCGGCGTTGATCGGCTGCTGCCGATGGCCATCCTTGACTCTCCGTGAGCTGATCGATGTGGCTTATGGGGTATTTTTCTTGGCTTTGGACAAAATGTCGACATAGTTAGGACATCACCGCAACCTTCTCGGTTCTCTTCCGTAGACGCGTCGGACTATTGTACGCGATTCGTCGACTTTCAGCGAGTGTTTAAACTCGTCGAAAAAACGTTACGACGTCCGCGATCATCTTGTATCGACGCACCAAAATGTCATACGAGGGCTTCAACACTTTCGTATGAACCTCGTTGTCAATTTGAACTTGTCGACGAGGTGCCGTTTGTGACAACTTCGGAAGACGTATGTAAACGTTATTCTTCGACGGCTGAATTGCATCGTCTTGTCCACTTGTATTTATTTTGGGAATTTTTCCAGCACTTTTTTAGGCGTCAACAGAAACTATCAGATATGAAGTACTCAATGTTTTGATGGTGCAGGGTGTCATTAACATCTTGTCATAAGCATCTTGAATGAACCCAAACAAACAATCAGTTCGCTATATAAATGACCTATAGAGACTTTTGGGTACAATATTCTCTCTTCCTTCTCATAGAAAAATCCAGGGATGAGAAGAGTTAAGTTGCAATTACTATGTAAAAACTTATCTAAAATTTAACATATAATAATCCTTTTTTTAAATAAGATTTTCAAAATGATAAAGTTTTGGGAAGACATGGGTAAGCGGCTAGTTCAGATGAGCTTCACTCCCTACGTTCCAGCCATTATCCCCTTCTTTCATTTCAGCTACAAACTTCATGTTGAATTCAATTGAATTAAAAAAGTCTGGATAAGTAACAATATTTACACAAAAATACAAATATTTAAAAATAACTAGAAATGAATAAGAAAATTAAGCATTTAAACTATTTTAAGCAACAAGAAGAATCTTGAAATAAAGTTCATCTAGCGAGCTGTATGATAAAAAAATCTGAAGTCTTAATTTCACCTTTAATCTCTTACATTATTCAATATAGAGACAATCCATAATAAAGAAATAAAGAGTAGATACTATGAATAATAAAGAAATATAACTCAACCAACCCGTGAAGCTGGTCCCAAACAACCAAAAGAATTACAGTAAAATGGAAGACCCCATCCTCACAATATCGACAAGTTCCCCAACATCATCTTGCAGCCACTCACTAGCAACCAACGATCACATGATTGGAATCAGCAATTGGATTGAATAGTGCTGATTCTGGTCCAGATCTAATTAGCAAAATCGGCCAATTATGAGAGAAAACCAATCCATAATCAGTCCACACTGGTTCTTCAAAAACCCATAAAATAAAAACAACAACAAAATCAGCATCTGAATCGGATTCCAGTCCTATCCAATCCTTTGTGGGCCAGAATTGATGCCGAAATGGGAAATAAATGAAGCTCTTCATGGCGTGTACAAGGTCCTCTGGACCCCAGGGAAAACGCCAATGTGGCATAGTGCCTATGGCTGCCGTGGTGGCTGATTCAAGCCAAACCGGTCCCTATCCAGGCCGATTCGGCCAATTCCAACTGAAAATTGGGGTTTGGATCAGAATCCCCCCCAAAGTTCAGTCGGCATATGCATTCAATCTAGATCGGCCGATTCTGTGAACCATGCCAACAACTGCCCACTCATGTATAAGTGTAGCAGCATGAGAGAGAATTCCTGAATAGGCTTGTAACAATCCATATTCCACAAACACCAGATTATTCCTGGCCTGCCAAATTGACCACAATACAAATAGGAGGGCACCCCAGCTGTGTGGTTAAGCCACGTAGACTTGCTTTGCTACCTGTGGGGAAAAAAAAGTCTGCCATGTTATGTATCTTTAGAGTTTACAAACAAGCGAACTACACCATTCGAATGACACCACACTTTGAAAAGGTGATTTTGGCTCTCACTGAAAAGGCCATACAATCTGCAGGCTTTCTTATTTCCCTTGTGAAGCCACTGTACTGACCCCAGTTTGTAACCTTCCCCACATCACCTTTCAAGAGAAAGGCTGTATCTTCAAAAAGAAGTTTTCCTCCCCCGGGCCAGTTCTGTACCCACCAGACCCAACTGGCCTTTTGTCCACCTATGCTCAGCATTATAGAAACTGTGATCCAAAGGCATCTCTTTGCACCCCTCCTCCCTGTCACCAGCTTCTGTTGTACTTGGATCAAGGATTTCAATTTTGTATATAATCATATTCCATGTAGTTAGGAACAAAATCTTGGGTATGTGTTTACTTGGAGAATAATTGGGCTCAGGTAAGGTAGGACCTAATCAACAGGTGTTTCTAAAGTACTTGTGCAGTGAGCCAAGAGCCACTAAAAATTGTGTTTTTATGATTTTCTTGCTTCTACTAATTCATCTTGTTATATTTTATAACTTGCACTTTTTGCTTTTTATTATGAGAAGCTTATTCAAACACTAGTCCTCCAAGAATTTAGCATACCTTAGGTCTAACCGTAATGGAAGGGTTTAATGCCCTGTTCGATAATGGTATTGAACGCCTCTATCATTATCAATTTTGAAATTGTTAGTGATAGAAATCCTCAATAAGTGTTTGACTATCAATATCAATATTGAAACTCAAAATATAAATAAAGCATGAAGGTAATACATGTGTCCACTTGTTTCAATTTTGATATTGATACTCCAACCCCCACAAACATCAATATCAAAATTGATACAATATCAATTTTGATTTTGATATTCTAAGAAGATGTAATATCAATATCAAAAGTGATAGTATTAAGTTTCTTTGAGTGTTTGGTAATGTTATATCAATATTAAAATTGATATTAGATGTTTGGTAATACAATATCAAATCTTATGACAAAAATTACAGATTTCAAACTTCAAGAGGCTATACTCATCTTTTTCATTAGAATCGTAAATCACCGAGGTATAGAAGAAAAAAACAGGTTAGCAAAAAAAATAGGTGCCCTTTTTCTTGTCATGGAGGATGGAGTTCAATGCTTTCCTCATTTTATAACGGTGAAGTTGGAATATATTTATCTTATTGGTGACAAGTACAAACCATGGTGATAAACCAACCAGAACAAAAAAGACCGGATAAGGACACATAAAAGCATCCGATTTTGGGTGCTGTTGGTGCTGGTAAAGATGGCATCAGCAGCTAACGAGCAACAAAAACCTCAACTTTTACAAGGCTTTTCATATTCAGATGCACATCTAATCTGTCCACAAAGTATCTGTCCACAAAGTGCAGAATTCACACACACACACACACTTGTTACAGATCTAAATGCAGAAACCTCAGAAGGTTGAAAAGCAGAACATGGAACATTTCTTGGCGGCGCAGGCAGTGGGCTCATTTGTGCGGCCATGCGAGCCCACTTGTTACCGAGCTTGGAATGGAGCTCAAGGATGAGGCGCTCCTCGTCGGGAGAGAAAGGGCCCTTCTTGAGGTTGGGGCGGAGATGGTTGGCCCAGCGCAGGCGGCAGCTCTTGCCGCACCGCGACAGCCCGCACGATCAAGATCGAGTCCTCCGCCGCCGTCCACGGCCCTTTCTTCATCGCCCCCGCCGTGGCTCCCCCTCCCTTCGCGCCCGACGTGCTCGCCACCGCAGCGGCGGACGTGGACGCCGCCTGTGCCGATCCTCCGGCACAGTCCCCGCCACCGCCCGGAGCCATCACGCTGCGTCTCCGACCCTCCCTCCCCCGCCCCCGCCCCCCAAATCGGGAAACTGCCTCCCGGGGAGGACGCACAAGACGTTGCCTTTCCTTCCGGGGTTCTTCCCCGTTCGTCTGAGAAGAGAATTTGTTGCAGAGGAGGAAAGGGGGAAGAAAAAAAAACTCCGGATCGAGGAGATGGCGAGGGGAATTTGTTGCAGAGGCGGAGATGGCGAGGGGAGGGCGGCGGCCGGGCATCCCTGCAATCGAGGCGCACCTCCCCTGCGCCACCGTCCGTCACTCACGCGTTTTCACCCCCCGTCTCTACACACCACCATCGGGCCAGACCGGAGGATGCGGAGCGGAAGCGAGGGAGAAGGCGGAGACAGCTGCGTGGCGGGAGGGTGAAGAGAGGGAGGGTGAAGATCTCGCACCTGGGAGAGCTTAAACCCCTGGGAGAGCTTCAACCGAAGATGCCGAGGTCGATCGGGGAGGGCGGCCGAGGAGTCGCTGGATCAGAGGAGAGCTCCTGCTCCTGCGAGGTCGATCGGGGAGGGCGGCCGCCATCGGGGGAGAAGATGGAGTTAGGGCAGCTTTAGTATTAAATTTAAAACAGGTATTGACCTGTATTGAATTTGAAAGAATGGTAGACTAATAATTTTAAAAGTGATATAAATATCCAAACACCTTGTATCATCTTCTATCAATATCAGTTTTAAAATTAAGAGTGATACAAGACCTTGATACTGTTACCAAACAGGGCATAAGGTAGTATGCATATCAATTATCATAAATATCAGCCCTTTGACCTCTTTGTTTTGGCGCTATTGTCAAAGAATCAGCCTTGTATCTTACACATCAGATTCAGCGACCTATCATGTGAAAGTTTGTCTATATCCCAAATGCTAAGCTTCCGAACGGTCTGAGGGTCAATAAAAAGACTTATGCTATTTTGGAGCAATCAGGAATCATAAACTATTACGTAAAGTAGCCTGAAAAGCTTATTTTCCTGTATCCTCTGGGCAATATGGCTAACCAGAAATGAAAGAATTGTGACTGATAAATCAAATGAAGTTGAAGTATATCCTTTTCAGATTAGAAGATTGATCCAAGACTGCCATGGCTAGTAATTGGAATAATAATGGTGCATAACAACTGGAGGAGGATTTGACAACCTGTGAAACTCTTTTCTTGTAATCTTTTTGTGTGACATAGCAGGGTGGTTGTACATTTGGGGTTTTGTTGTATGTTGTATTGTATTTATCTTCTGAATAGATGCCTTTAGTCTCTTTTATCTTCTTTTATCTGTATCCTTCTCATCTACTTTTAGCTGATAATGATTTGAGCCCACTTTTGCGGATTGCTTTTAAAAGAAAAAAAAGAAGGTACAAAGTCATTAGACAGTAAGATTCCGGCATGCATACTTTTCAGTATGGATAAATATATAATTGCATAAGATTTTACACAGCATTAAATTGACCTCACTGGTTAGCATGGAATGCGATCTCCCGAGAATCTCTCGAGATCTCCCGAGAATCTCTTTTCTTCCGTGCGCCCGAGAAACGAGATCGCCGAAACGAGAAGATCTATATAATACCTGTGAAATATTGATCTTCTCCGCCTATTATTATCCCCAATTTGTTAGATGATCTTGTTAAGTTTCCTTCTTATATTGGCAATTTTATTATGGATCCCATCCAAATATTCATCTAAATATTATTATTTGATAAAATTTCATAGCTTAACATTTTAATGACTATATATGTACAATTGACCCAAAATGTTATCAATCTCCTATCCATATTGTTCAAGATGAAACTTTGATCTGACATAAGATCCTTTGTATGTCTCATGCTAACAATAATTCACCATCTCTGTATTACGCTTTTAATTCTCTCACAGCTTATTTTAATATTTAATATCAGTTCCCTTGTCCTTTTTAAAGAGATTATATGACATTCTACATTTAAACATGTACATTGATTGGTATTTCCAAGATCTAATCTCTTGAAATTTTTTCGAGATCTTTTATCTTCAATCTCTATGAGATAAAATATAGATGTGAGATGACAATCATTTGGTAAAGTATACCCTGCATAAATGAAATTCGAGATCTGATCTCCCGAGACTTTTTCGAGAATCCCACGAGATCTCTTCTCTTTCACGCTTCCGAGATGAAGCCGAGATCCGAGACGACAATCCTTGCTGGTTAGGAATAATCACATAAATACAACATCAAAGGATTGTATACACATTTGGAAGTTTACACTGCCTGGAACTGAATTCTACGAATTAGAGCAGAATGCCTGTTCTTTTTTGCACTTTGCATGTAAGACTTAGATCCCAAAGGTAAGAAAACTATCCTTTGGATTCAGTATAAGCTCATGCATCTCCAACATGCTATGCTGTCAAGTCAGACTCTTAGCATAGTTTAATTTATTCCAGTAGAGAAAGCACTTTATGCCACAATTACTAAAGGATGTGACTCACTCATTTCCTACTGATGGCTGGTGCTTAGTTTACGACAAGCATCTGGCTGGCTCCACTGTTCTTTATCATTCCTTAACTACAAATGCGTCAATCAAACTCAAGGGAAAAAGATAAATGAATCAATTCACATAGTTGTCATGCATGGGAACATGAAGAAGGCATTAAGATTTGGTATAAAAAGGTAAAAATATTGGTAAAATAACAGGAGAAGTCAACCACAATAAAAGAAGTTGACAGAAATCTTGGTCAGATAAAAAGTATTGTCAGATACTGCAGCAATGCATAATTACTTTTTCTAAAATGCGTATTATGATACCCTCCAGTGACATACAGAGCATGCAATTAAAAAATTTGTAGGAAGACGCTCCTATCAAGATCCTTAATTTTGGTCACCCTATAGGAACTGACTGCCTAATCATATAAAAACGCCCAAATTTTCGTACCACAACATAATAAAATATGGGTGCGGGAAACTTGGCTAATACCAGAAGGTTAAACTTTTCACAGAGGAGCATTACCTGATTCAGGAGCGCCAAAGCTATCAGGCGTGGGTCTTTTCTCTGTGATTAAAGAAGGGAGAAGGCACTTGCAGTGAGCATCACAACCAAATATGACAAACAAACAAACATGTGAAATGTTAATGCAGGCGTTTTAAACAAAAAAAAAAAACCGAATTGGCATGCGTGTGCGCACGAGTTCATGCGTGCGTGTTTGTGTTTATGTGTGCTTCTATGTACGTAAACATGTATGTTTATGTGTACGTGTACGTATAAGTGTACGGGTGTGTGTGTGTGTGTGTGTGTGTGTGTGTGTGTGTGTGTGTTTATACAGGAAGAGAACTCTTGAAAGATAAACCAAGATAAAATGTGAAACTATCAACCTGATTCAAGTGCTTTTACATCTTATGCCAAAGTATGATGGTGCGTGCAATGTAATGCATCATCTACCGGCTTTCCAGGGATCCCTTTCACACAAGCAGCATTCAGAAGGAACATCTGCAACAGAGGAAAAGAGGGTCTCAAACAACTACCTGATATAGGAGTGGCCAGCACGGGCGGCGGGAGAGCCATCTCCTCCTCTTCCTCTCCTTCTTCATCCCCCTCCTCCTCCTCCTCCTCCTCCTCCTCCTCGAAATCTGAGAACAACCCATTCTCCGCCGCCGTCCGCCCGCTATCAAACAACGCACCCTCCCCCTCCTCGTTCTCTCCGTCAGCCACTCCCGGCGCGGGCTCCCCCTCGAGTAAGTGGTAGAGATCCTTGTCAAACGTCCCCGGCAGACGCCGCTCTCTCCTCCATTCACTCCGCATGTTCCAGAACGATTCCCCGCCGCCGCCCCCTCCCCGATCGCGCTCCCAGGTCTTTATCCTCCTGAAATCCCGGGACAGATTGTCCCACCGCTTGCGGCACTGCCGCGGGCTCCTGTGCACTCCGTTCCGACTGCAGTAGGCAGACACTGACGTCCACTTGGACTCGGACGCCGCAGAGAGCATTCGAGCGCCCCTTCGGTTTTCCGCAGACTTCTTCGCCTGTACCAGCACCCGTAACTCATGCGGCGTCCATCTCGGCAACCTCGAAGGCCTCGACGCGCCGGTGTCAGCGTTCACCCCGCCTCCCACGATGGCATTCGCCATTGCAGCAACCCCAGAGAGAGAGAGAGGGGGGACACTACTCACTGCTTCCTCTGGAACTAAACAGAGAGAAGAGGAAGACGAAGAAGGAAAGGGTTTAACGGGTAGAGATTCCATTAATTTCGGATCCTAAATCTCGGGCATTTAAGGGGGTGGTGATGGGTTTTTGTGGGGGTGGAAAACTATGTGCGGCCCCATAAACCGAGGTAGGGTTGGGTGATTGGGTGACGTCATATTGTCGTCATGGGTGAGCAATCATTTTGCCTTTTTCTACTCCTCTCTAATATCATTTCGGATATAGAAAAAATTTAAAAAAACTTTTATAGATAGAGATATTAAACGGTTACCGATTATTTAATTATCTAAGCTCGTTTGTTAACAAATAATTAAAAGATAACTTAAAAATTTTTGAATAAGTTATTCATATTCATTTACCGATTAATCGTTATCTTAACGGTTACGATCATAAATACACCATAGATCGAATTCGAAAATTGGTATTCGCATTTGTTAATCAATACATAATATGACTCACATTCTAAGAATATATATGTCTCATCGAGCAAATCTTATTGTCTAGAACTCTCTTGATCACCCTCCTCTCTCAAAATTCGACGTTGGACAAATCTTGTCTGGACGTTTGACAATGACACCTTTTTCCTCTCCCGCTTCTTGATAGTGCAATTCACATACACGACGATGGCACCTTCTTCTCCCTAGTCCAACTACCATTGAATGTTACATCCCGAGAGAGTCATACTGAAGAAACATGTTGGTTGTGTGGTCCGCTAGATGGTCGATGACAACAAAAATAAACACTGCAATCTTAAAAGAAGGTATTACACTTTGTTACAACTGACTATCTCATATTTTGTGTTGAACATGTATTATTTTGGACATGTAACTGAGATTTTTTTTCTCATGTTTTGTGTTGGACATATAACTATTTACTACAGGCTCAAACATTATTTTTGCTGCAGACTCCTAATTTATTTTTCCTATCTTATATTTTGTGCTAGATATGTAATTTAGAATTTTATTCTAGTACATTGATATAAGTGGATGCTTCTATTTTTAATATCTATTTTTATGTGTCTTTAAATCGGCAAAATTATATATGCTTCTTATTTTGCTAGGTTAGATCATACATATAACTCTTTATATATTCGTTAACTGTCCATTATCTAATCATAAACTATTTTTAAGCTGATAGAACAATGCGGTTCGCGAATACATCTGATACCGATAGTTAACGAATAACAAGTGGATACATCTTTTTCTTATAGGATACATATACGGATAATACTATTATTCGACTTGTATCCAACTTATTGATATCCCTATTCATAGAATTTACTTTATGACATAAATTTCGAGTGTACACAATCTTATTAGACAACACCAAAAACTTATTTTTCTATGCCTTTCTTCATTTTTCTTCACAGAATGTCTTCTTATAGATAGATAGTTAATTTGAAATATAAAGGAAATTCAGGTCAGTTTCAATCGAATTTATTTAATTAATTAAGTTATGCATTATGTGCAATGTTGTATTTGTAGTGTACATATCTTATCAGACAACATCAGAAGTTTGCTATTCTATTCTCTCTCTCTTTTTTCACTTTTGCTATTCTCTCTTAATTTCTTCTGTTATAGATAGATTTAGATAGATACCTTTACACTTGTTCTCTCATATCCCTGCTTCTTCTTCCCTACATCACAAGGGGAAGATGAGCGTTTGATGATTGCAGTATCATACTCACATACATAGCAGATCACCAGTGGCATCTACCTAAACATCTTTTGATTAAACTAGCTGGGAAAACAAGTTGCAAACCAAAAGAATAGCCAACTAATAAATAAAGAAACAAAAAAGGTAGGCGAATTTAACTGGAGACCCAGTTTACAAATATCAGTTTAGTGATAAGTCCAGAGACTGAAATGTTCTAATAAAAAACCCAATGTATGAAATTTTTATAACTTCCGCCCCAACTTGGATGACAAATGTTAGATAGAGCATGAAAAAGTCGCTTATACCCTTTGTCCATCGTTTGGATGGTTGTCCACCGTTTGTACGGTTTGTTTCAGAAAAAAATTAAATAAAAATATATATGACAAAATTAATGTTGTCGACGTTATCCATCGAGTGACCTCGGATGAGCAGAAAAGGGGGAATGCTCCATGGAAAAACCAAGCTTTTCCGAGCGTCTCGCGGAGCCTTTTGATGAACAAATGGTGCACTCGGTTAATTACAATGGCCAAAGATGATCACCGGAGATACATTATGATATATATGAACACCGATCGACGGGGTGGGAGTACACGAGCAGAGAAAGAGGGAGGGAAGGGCGCCTTCTCCTTCCTTGGGCTACGGAAAAGATGCGCTTCTGCTTCTTCTTCTTCTTCTCTCGACCGACGCCGTCCGGTCCGGTCCGGTCCCCGTGGGTGTTTAGTTAGATCTTGCCGCGGGGGCCAAGCTTGGGGGGCAGCTGGGGCCCCTTCTTGATGGGGAGGACGTCGCCGGAGGTGGTGGAGCCGACGTAGGCGATGGTGGCGCCGCCGCCCAGCACCAAGAACGGAGCGCCCACCGCGCGCTCAGCCAGGACGCCACCGCGAGGAAGCCGCCGCGATTTGAATGTTCGCCGTCCAGTAGGGTTTGCAAGAGAGGGCTTGGGCGGATCCTCTGTCGGGTGAGGGGTAGAAGGGAAAAAAAAAAGAGAAGACGGTCACTTAACGGCGGACTCGACGGACAGGGTTTTACATTATAAATTATTTGTTGACTGGGTTTATCACAGAGGATATTCGGTCAATGGATTTTTGATTAAACTCATATTTATAATTGGGTCTGTAATTAATTTTCCCAAAAAAGTAAGAAACTATTTTATCGGAGAAATCCTCGATAAACCTCCGAATATTATCATTATCATTATACTTTTAAATGGTACAAATGAGACCAATATCACCCAGACAAAGAAGAGAGAGATGAAGACATGAACCCATCCTCACTCTGTCAACATGTTGCGCTTTACCTGGCGTTAACAGGGTTAAGACTGAATCACATTTATATCGGGATAACTCGGAGATAAACTTAATCTAACTTCAAAATTTATTTATTCCCGACGAGTAGCCCAGTGAACACCACCCCCCACCGTGAGGGGTACCACGGGGGGTCGATCCCCGCCTCGAACGTCTGTCGGGCGTTTTCGAGCAAGTGACCGAGACCACTTCGTTATCATAAAAGAAAAAAGTTCTAACTAAATGGAGCCACTAGGGTTGAACGACATGGTATCGCTCTCTCTCGTACACGCCTTCTCGTTTACCATGTTCTTAATATCTTTTATCACGATATCTCTTTCGGCTATCATATTTGTAGATTTTAGCTAGATATTATATTTTTCTTTTCATTCTTGGTCATCCCCAGGCTTCTCCTTGTAAATAACCAATGTTTCTGCCTCATCTGTTTATGTGTGATTATTTTTTGTGTTGACTTCTTAATTTCAGCTATACCCTCACCTGACGTCATATGTAATTGACCTGCAGTAATTCTCGCCAAAACAAGAAAGATCCAAGTGTCTTAAATCCTCTTACAGCTATAGCTACCAACTCTAGTCAAACTTGGCACTGAAAGATGCTATTTGTTGGATCCAGGTGAATCCTTCTGCGTCCGTCTTCACAACACACAACCGTCCTCTATACCACCACTCTAACGGGGTGTTTGGTTGCATGATAATTTTTTTGTACATTTTCATGATAAAAAATTGTATTAAAATAAAAAGTGAACCAACTCATGACATAAAATTATCATGTTTAGAGGGATGTGATTACAAAAAAGAGTAACTATCACACATGACCAAACAAAGTGGGGGACCACAAGAAAAAAGAAAGAGGTGAGACCCTCTTTTTTGTTTAAGAAGAAAATCACTTTTAAAACATAAAATTGTCATGGTTACCAAGCACCTCTTTTAACAAGTTTTCTTACAATTTTTAAAAATTAAAACAAAAACCTTCATTATCATGCCACCAAACACCCCCTAAGGTGTGGCGTTTCGTTTCGACTTGATATGAAATATTAAATATTGAATTTATCTTTTGATTTATTAAGTTTTGATAAAAAATACTGAATTTGATTAAGTCTTTATATTTTAGGTGATTTACTTATAAATATATTATATATGTTCTATCACCATTAATAAAGCGATTGAGTCTGAAAAAAAATTAAAGTATACAATTTACTCTCAACAGATTTGTTAAGATATAAGGGACGTGTGTTTAGGGATTAATGAGAGTGCAAAATCAAACCATCTAAATCCATAAATTGGCTAAATGATAGGCCAAAAGTGTGTCAAGACCAATCTAACCGTCAATTGGGCCAAAAATGGGTCAAAACGGGTCTCAACTTTTATAATATAACTTAATAAAAATATCATTTCTATATATTAAAAATATATTTTAATCAAGTTATCATCATTTTATAGTGTTATTTTAAATAATTAAGTTATTAAATTTGATAATAATGTATTTATAAAAAAAGTGGGTTGGGCAGGATCGAGTTAATAATAAACTTTGTGAGCCAGGCTGAGCTAGTTTGGGCCAGGACAACAATATAATATGGGCTAGGTTGAGCACATCTATTTTGAACTGGACTTTAAGTGGGTCAATTTTAAGCCGAGCCCATCCATCTCATTGACACCCCTACCAAAGTTCAACCATTTCTTTACTTCTTGGCAGATTCTTCTCTTTTAATAGCTAAAATCTTTTTGACAGTTAGTTTAAAGCATTATTACATATGACTATTAATTTTAAAATTGATATTAATATAAACCATCAAAAAATGTTTAAATATCAACGAAAATTAGAAATTTATAGTACAAGATATGATTTGTGATAAGAGTGTCAATAATATGGATTTAGTTGTTAATACAACTTTATTTTGAACTATCAATATCAAAATTGATATATTATCATTGTTATTACTCCAATCAATTAATAGATAATGGCCTGTTTGTTTTCAGTATCAAACACCAATATAAACATCAGTTTTAAAATTGATATCGATACCTTGCTTCGATAGATGTTTAGATACCAATTTTAATTTTAAAATTTATAGTATACAATTATCATAAACAATATTGGTACACACCTATATTGAAATCAATATTCCGGTCCTCACCTCGCGCGACGAGTTCTTCTCCGATGACCTAGCTTCGCGACTTCCATCCACGAAGTCAACACCTCCAAGTCTTTCCCACACCTCTGTGAAGCTCCAATGGCCTCCGTGTCTCCCAGAGCATCCACAAAGCTCCGACATCTCCTCTTCACGAAGACCAGCATCTCCCTAGTCGCCTCCACCTCCCCGTGCTTCGTGAAGCCCAGGCACCCTCGATTTCTAGCCCTCTTCGCAAAGGCCATTGCATCGACAACCTTGGACACCAGCACTGTGGCCCACAGCTACCACCTCTGGAGGAGACGCTTATTCTACCATGGTATCCATTTTCTGCCACCTTTGGAGCATAGTTGTTGTATTGACAAGTTTTTGATGATGTTATATCGACATATTTTTTATGCTAATACTATCATGAACGATCTTGGTCTTGCAGCAAAGGTGGCACCTGTTGTTGAGCACCTGGTGTAGGCGAATGATTGAATCCTCCTTCTCCGACGAGAACATGCCTCTCTTCACATCTAAGGATCAAATTGCCCCCTGCAAAAATCAATTTGGGTAGACAATTTGTGCCATCTAATTTTCTTCTTCTTTTCATTCCCTCTCCTTCCTCTCCCTCTCTACTTCGTCCCCTTCCATGGTAGCATTACAAGCTAAGTCTACTTTGTGCTCGATTGTCATCAATGAGCAAGTAGTGCTCCTTAACCCGGTGGGTGCAGTGCTACCGTCTTCTTCACATCTGTTCGGCCAACTCCGACGCCTCCATGCTCCGTTAGAATGTCTGGTGACCGGAAAGGAGGCCTTTTTCCTAACACTCCTCTGCCCTTAGCTGCTATGCCTACGCCCTTCTCTTCTTAGGTGTCCTCTCTCATCCTCCCGATTTTATACAGACCTTTGCTGTGTCTTAGCTCCATGCTTAAGACTAGCAGGAAAGGATCTTTCAGCAGGGGATTCTTCTCCTTGCACAAGCCTAAGTCCGATCAAAGAGGGGATTTATTTCTCTAGCGCTAGCCTAAAGCCATTGATAAGGCTACAACAGGAGCTAGGACTCCTTTTCCTAGGCCTAAAGCCACTTCAGAAGCCTTTATCCAGGGATTTTTTTTCTTTGTGTAGGCCTAAGGCCACTTAAACAAGGAATTTATTCTTCTTATGTAGTTAGGGGATAGGCCTAAGGCCATATAGTCCTTGTTCATGGCAATGGAGCATCAGTCCTGTGCATAAATCATAGTTGTCCATGTCTATTTGCACTACTTTTTAATACCAATAGTGAAGGATGGAGGGTCTTCTTTTTAAATTTTTGGGTGAAAAAATGGATATACAATCTAATCCAATTAGATGTTACAAATAGATTAGTAGCTAATATGGGATAGGGTTCTTTTGTGAGTTTACTCTAAATTATTTTTGAATGAATCCTTATTGTTCTCCATTACAGGTAGGGCAGAGTAGAGATGGATGTGTAAAAAAAGAGTATACTTATAAAGTGATTCCAAAATGAAAAGAGTGATTGGGTTGCAGTGAAAATTTTCTATCTTTTATTTTTTCGTTATGCCAACAAATATTAACTAATTTTATAGGGAACCTTTTCTCAATGTATATATGTACCTTATACACGTTCTTATCATTCGACTATGTCTTGCCCAAGGAGGAAGGGGGGCAGCACATTTGAGAAAAATAAAATTAGTTAAAAAATAAAAAAGCACCAACTAGATTTAATGACACTACAAACTCTCAATTCAGCTAGCTCCAATTATACTGCAATTGGGTACATGGTAGATAGACTCATGGCACCCACATGATCCTTGGGTTTAGGATTAAGAAACACACAAACTAGATTTAATGACACTAGTTTTAAAATAAAATTAGTTAAAAAGCACCAACTAGATTTAATGACATTGCAAGCTCTCAATTCAGCTAGCTCCAATGATGCAACCATTGGCTATATGGTAGGTAGACTCATGGCACCTACATGATCCTTGGGTTTAGGGTTAAGATACACACAAACTCAAGGACAAGACCAAGGTGTAAATGACCAAGGACACGCATGAACAAGATTTTCACTTTTTCAAGCTCATCAAGAAACATAGTAAGATTGGGATTAGTACTATCATCCCTCACTTGTGTACTAGCTACCTCACTGTCATCATCCAGCCTCAGTAGAGAGCAATGTGGCTTTTAGAGGAGATGAGGGGTATAGGAGTTTGTATAAACCATCATAAATAGAGAGTAGTGTAGTTCATCCAAGATATAAGGATTACCCGCAATCATCAAAAGAAAGTAATGTTGTGCTTCTTGCATATAGATCTCCTGGACATCAGCACATAAAAATGGAATTTAAAGAAATCGCCTAGCCCCTCTTTGGAGTTTGGATGTGGGCATATGGTTATGGAGATTTGACGAGTGGATCCAAATAAGCAACCAGGGCATCATGAGGGCATCCAGTGGTCATTACACTTATTAGTCATTCTGATGATTTTCTTCATAGAAATGACTATTTAAATTAATCCTTTTTATGTATATGAATGTATAGTATGCATGTCTGTAGTTAAGTTGCATTTTATCTACAATAGTGCTTGAAACATTACTATAATAACTCATTGTTTTGCTAGATTTCCTACATTTATTATTTTTATATAATTTTTTAATTAGTTTGATCCTAGACTAGCTTGGCTTCTACATGATCAGCCGATCCAATCCTATATGGAACTCGATGCTGACCTGGCCTTCTTTGACCCTTCTGCCAAGTGGTGGCAGGGAACTATGATTTATTGTGTAGGAAGTATCATGATGAAAGGAGAGCTAAAATTAAAAGTTGTTTTATTCTAGCTAAGGTACCACCTTTTTCTTGTTGATTTTGGTTTCTTTTCCTTCATTGCTTATGACAAGTTGGAGTTGGTTTGTTAAAAATACTTTGCTTTGGTTGTAAAGATTTGGATTATTTCATATGTCATATCATTGGAATTTTTTGTACTTTGTAGATACATCATGTTTAGTTTTGCTGTTGGGTTGTTTACGGAGTATGTAATTGGTGCACATTTTGTTCAACAAAAGATCTTTTTGTCAAATTTTAGAGTAGTTGATTTGGATCGACATCTCGTTGAACTCTCCCACTGTTTGTAATAGTTTGGATCATTTAAGTCTAGTCTCTCCATTATGCCATTGAACTTGAATGATTCCATATTCTCTTGTCATTAGTCATGTATCTTTTTGTAATATGTTCAAATTGCAACAAAGAAAGTAGTCCAATTTTCTTTTCTTTCTTTGTTTAGAGTGCTGCCAAATTTTCATATTGGAAGCTTTTTATTGGATATCAGGAATATAACCACTTTTGATTGTAGAAATCACGTTCGAGTATTCTTGAGTAATTCTTCAACTTTTGCATACAAAGCATTGTTAACAAGAAAATCAGAGGGATTTAGTTTTACATTTGCTTGCAAAAGTATCATTAAAAATGTCAGCAATACAAGTGATCTTGCTTCTTCCAACTAGATGGAACTGTGCTTTAAGATCATGGTCTTTTTCACAATATATATGCAAAGTCCTTTATTTCAAACTATTGTTTTTATGCAAAAAAATAAAAAATGGACCCCTTCAATTGCTAGGAGGCTTTTTACCATAGTTAGACCTTTCAAATTTTGACATTTCAATTTGTTGAAAATGATCAGTTTTGTATCTTTTTTATTTTTTGATTTATTTTTATTATTTAAATTGAAATGTGTAAGTATATTTATATTTTTTTAAATATCATAAATATTTTTATATTTTTAATAATATATTTTGATATTAATACTAAATTTGACTCTAATCAATCAAAGCAGTTAATAATAATTTTGATATTGATATTGTAAAATCAAACACTTAATATCAATTTTAATATTGATATAATATTACCAAATACTTAAAGAGATTTGATACTATCATTTTTGATATTGATAATCCATCATCTTAAAATATTAATATCAAAATTGATATTGTTCAATTTTGATACTCTAACCAATCATGCCATTAACTATTGAGTTTACGATGAATAATTAATATGGATTACTTAATGTCCTATTTGATAACATTATTAGACACCTCTATCACTGTTAATTTTAAAATTGATATTCATAGTAATCATTAAGAGGTGTTTAGTTGATAATATCAATTTTGAAATTGATAGAGGAAACAAAGCATAAATTATGCAATCAAACACCCAATAATAGATAACATAAATTATATTTGATTAGTCATTACTTATGGAAGAAGCCATCTTAATTTTTCTCTTGTATGATCAATATTAGGGGTGTCCATTAAACCGAACATAACCACAGTGAATTGACCCGTTTTGGTTTGAGGCTTCGATGGTTCAGTTTCTTTAACTAAATTAAGCCCTTAAACTTATCGGTTTGGTTTGTTTTAACCCATGTCAAATTCGAATCAAATTGGTGAGTCATTGACCTAATTTATTTTCTATATTTTTATTAATTTTAAAGTATATTATTATAAATTTATATATAATTATATCAAAGAAATATGATTCTCTTTTTCAAAATAAAATACAAAACTTTGTATTAACCATAGTTAGTTATTTTATTTTTATTTAATCTATAGTTTTAATATAATTTAGTTTCTATTTTATAAAATATGTGATATATGTTGGATCGACAAACCGTAATGAGTCAAACTAAACCGTTTGGTTTAGTTCACTATCAATTTAAACTTTCACCGAACCAATTCTATTCACTTATATATATATATATATATATATATATATATATTCAAGTTTTGATTCAGTTTCAGCTTAAAAAAATTGTCTGATAAATAATCTAATACAACCGATAAACATCCCTAGTCAATACCCACGTATGGATTGTATTATACAACAAAATGTTTGTACTAATATTAAACACTTCTATCAATATGACTTTTGAAATTAACATCGATATAAATTATCACGATTGTTTTACTATTATTATCAATTCTAAAATTTGTTGCACAAGAAGACATGAATTATAATAGAAGTGTTTACCAACATCAATCTTGTTATTGACACTCCATCATCTTAAAAAAAAACTGACATCAAAATTGATATTATATCATGTTTAATACTCTAATAAAATTGTGGTTAAGGTCTCCAATTATGACATATTCTTTCCCAATACCTTCACATTCTAAGAAGTGATGGGACATGTATTATAGTAAAACACACCAGTAACATTAAAACAAGGGCTTAGCTCTATTTTACATTCTTCAGGCTTGAGATACTTTTGAGTAGTTTAATGAGAAAATATGTTAGAGAATCCTTATGGGGTGTTTGGTTGAGTGATAATGGACATTTTTATTTTAATTTTTGAAACTTGTAATGAAAGGGATCTCAAAAACATGTTTGTCTCACATTTTCATTTTTTGTTTTGAAAACCTTCGTACACATCCATCCGTAACAAAAAAAAAAAAATGGTCGAGCCCTCTTTTTTTTTTGAAAGCGATTCACCCTGTCATGGGACAAAACCCCGATTGTCTCGCCCGCCCCCCCAGAACTAGAGCATCGAGGCCATCACCGACTGGGCGATGTCGGGGCGGAAAGGCCCTGCGGAGGGTGGGAAGGAGGCTCCCAGCGCGTCCATGGCAAGCGGGGTCCGGACTCGGAGGAAGAGGAGGCCATGGCGAGCTTCCGCCGCAGCATTAGTAATACCGGTGTCGAGGTTCCCGATGATGGTGTCCTCGCCGATCCTCGCCTTCGTCCGGAGAGATTCCGCCGGAACCCTACCGTCCCTCTCTAGGTTCATGAACCCCCAGGGAGTGCGTGGTATGCGCCTTCCTCCCCCTATTTGGGAACACCGCCGTGACCTCCGGCGACTCTGCAGGCACAAGCAGAGGCGTGGCGCATTTAGGGGCGGCAGCGGCATCGCCAGGTTTGCGGCATCGCATTTAGGGGCGGCAGCCTCCTCTTCCTCCAGGTTTGCGGCATCGCAGTGACCAGGTGCTGCCAGGTGGAGTTACAGATGGAGTAGTCGGCAGCCTCCTCTTCCCCCATCCACCGCCGCTGGACGACGCTGCCCCCTCCAAAACGCCCGCCGGAGTTCGTCCCCCCCCATGGACAACCGCCCCCTCGCCCCATGGACGGCGGCCCCCGGCGATCCCCCCTGGCGGCCCTGCGACTCTTGAAGAAATTTTTGGTTCGAGAAAAGGCTGGGAAGAAGGTAAATTATTATTTAATAATGTTTCTGAACTGAATTTTTTGTTTTACAATATTTCTGAAAGAGATGAAAATTAAATTTAAAATACTTCCAAACACCTTATTATCATTTTTAAAAATTAAATTATTTTTGCCAAACATATTCATTATCCTGTTTTCACTTTTAAAAATTATCATGTTTGGTATTATAATATAATTTTTTGTCATGAAACTATACAAAAAAATAAAATGCTACCAAACACCCCATTATATAACTTGCTCCATTTAGGGTAACCAAAAAGTGAGATGTCATTTTATTTGGTATCTGTACTCATTAATTTAACTAACAGAAAATCAGATAATCTCAAATCGAAATTGTTATCTATAATTGTCACTGTTAATTGAGATGTATCATTAGACAACCCTAGTCTAGGACTACCCAACATCCAACACTCCATTTGTATCAAAGAGAGAAAATCAATAATAATGTTGTTTTATTTTCCTTTTTAATTCTATGTTAAAGAGTTTTATTATAGAGATACAACTTAGAAATATCTTGTAATTATATGAGTAACCTTTGTATTTTTAATATGCATTCTTTTTGTGCTTTAATTGTTGTCACTTGAGTTGTTGTTTTTGCCTTTTATTTATCATTTTAGACCATTACCTATATTATCATCCCTAAACTTCTAGACTCATCTCGTGCACATTTCTCTTTTCTTCAAAGGCTAGTAAAATGTTTGGTTGTCAAAAAATGTATACGTTTTTGTGATAAATTTATATATTAAAAATAAAATCTATGATAGTTAAAGACATAAAATTATCATGTCTCGATCGTTAGAAACGAAGAGGTTTCACCTCTTCTTTAGTCTTAGGAAAAAGATTTCTATATAAAAACATTTTATATAATGATTGACAACTGTGTTTTAAAGAAATTATGTTGCAAAAAATATATATTTTTTGTATTAAAAACTCCTTTTCATCATGCAATCAAACACCTCATAAGTGGTTAAGATCTAGTGATCCTGACATCGAAAGGCTTATAAAGTGTTTTGATTACAAAATTAATCGCTACACACTGTTGTGACGAAGAATATGTACTAAACATAAATTCTAGGGACCTATTTGGAAAAAGTAAAACATTAATATATTTAATATTTTCGACAGACTATATTCATACTATCTAAGTGGGCACCTTTATTAATACTAATCAAATATCGATAATAATTAATATTTCTTTAATTCACCTGCTCTCTCCAAAAATACAGGTACAAGTGTTCACTTATAATAATATTTTGATCGATAGTTTATCCTCTGGAGATACCAATATCAACAAGGAAAATGGTTTTTGACTGGTTTTAAACTGTAATTTCAGAATAAAAATAGTTTACATTTATCTATGACATGTGTAAAGGATGAGTTCAAACTGCTCATCATCAAGTCTTTTTTTTTAATTCATTTCATGTTTTTGTTTGTTTGTTGCATTTAGAAGATAGTTTTACAAAATAAAACCCTAAAAATCATTGAAGAGCCAGAGTGTTGTGAGGGTAAACCATAGCGAACACCGTCGCTAAAACGACGACGTAGGCCTTGAACGCAAAAGGGGCATGAATGACATTTTCCTCGCAACAAAAAGCCACTCCGCAATGCTACGCGGAAGCAGAGGACAGAATAGCAATAAAATATGATTTGAGATTATAAAAATAATTTGATGTAGTCACGAGATTAAAAAAACTAAATCTCCGAACGAGAATAGGGACGGGAGTCGGCTTAACCATTTAAAATTTTTTAAATACGGTTAAGATATGAATTATGATACGAGTGCCGGCTAGCATCAAGCTCGATATTAATGTTGAATTGCAATACACATACCAACAAAAATCAATTTTGATATTTACGTTCTACCTTTTAGAAATATCAATAATAATATAATGCCATCTTTAATACTTTAACCAAAAAAGGAATTAAAACGCTGAGCCCATCAACCGAAGAAAAGAGAGACAAGATACAAAGCTTTGGTTTAATAGGGTTAGAGAGAGAGATAGAGAGAGTCAAAAAAGCATTGTTACCATTGAGCTGCCTACTCAACCGCCTCCTTACGTCTCGTCCAAAAAATGAAGCGATGGTAAAAGATATTTGAAATATATAATCCCATGTCAAAATATTTCGAAGGCTCCGGCTTGCTATTAAATCCGATATTCCGATGAGTGCCCAGGTCCATTCACAAGGTTTCCATTTTTATAAGAAAATAAGCAGTTTCTAGGACATAATAACTAGAACTTCCAAAATACAGAAACCAACGACACCGGACTAGAAGCGGCAGTGTTAAAAGACTGAACGATAAACCATTCAAGGCGGTCGTGCCGGCCCACTTTGGGCCCATCAGCTAGCGCTTACCACCTCCATGCTGACGTCGCCGCCAGGACCTTGCCCTGCCAGCTCAGCACCAGCGACCAGTCACGCCGGCCCACCTGGAACCCGCCACATGGGGTGCGCCGCGTCAGCCACTCGGCCTGCGACTCGGTGAACTCGCTGAAGGGCACGGCCTTCATCCCGGCCGCCTCGAACACCTCCTTCCACGGCGGCGAGCCCCCGAACGACAGCGACGCTGCGACAGCCGCCACTATCCGCGGCCTCACAAGTAACCTCTCTATGCGCCACACAAGGTCGTCGCCGCAACCCACCACCTGTGCTGCGGCGTCCAGCGACGCCAGGAGTGCGGTGTAGTGCTCCAGACCCGCCGTGAAGCCACGCCGGAACGACCGTTGAGGCGGCGGCGGCGGCGGCGGGGCAGGCGACGTGCGGCAGGAAGTCTCCCTATCAACGAACACCGCCACGCGTGGGGAAACCCGACGAATGAAGCGCAGGAAGCGTGCCACGGACTCGGGGGAGTTGCCGAAGAGGCGGAAGGATGCGGCGGTGAAGCTGACGGCCACGCAGTCGCCGGCGCCCAGCCTGATGGCTCCGAGCGCGGAGAGCCCAAGGGAGCCCACGGCAACGAAGTCTATGGCGAAGCCCAGGCAGAGACCCCGTGCGAACTCATGGAGGTTCTCCGCCAAGAGCCTCGTCTCCAGTGACTCCTCCGGCACGACGGCAGTCAGGCGGACGGAGGGCGAAGGAGCCCGCGCGACGTGGCACCGCTCGGCGAGCTCGTGGAGGAAAGAAGACCACTGGCCGCCGAGGCCGATGTCGAAGTCAATCAGATGGACAGAGCGGGAGCCGTCGACAGCTTCGAGGATGATCTGGTTAGCTGTGAAGCTGGTGAACCACGGGACGGGGGATACGTCGGAGAAATCCCGGTAGGCGGTGATCTTGTGGATTAATTCCAGAGGCGTGGGGAGGGTGGGCTGGTGGTAGTGGGGAGCGGGGGAGTTGAGGAGCGACTGCAGGGCGTCGTGGAAGTAGCAGGCGGCCCTTTGGATGGGGCGGCCGGTAGGGGCGGCGAGGGGCTGATTGAGCCGCGCCAATATCACGTTCGCACCGGAGATGTCGTTGGACTCCACGGCTTGGGCGGCTCGTGCGAGCTGTATCAGGTCGTCGTCGAAGGTGGAGCCGTCGGGTGGCGGCGGGGACGACGGCAGGAGGGAGGCCGAGGGGTCAAAGCAGGGATCCTTGACGAGGTCCACGGTCACCGGCGAGAAGGCGTCGGAGAAGGGAAAAGGGGGCAGCGCAGACGAGGGCTGCAGGGTGCCCGGCGCCTGGGCGTGGCCGTCGAGGAACTGGTGAAAGGGCTTGTAAGAAGAAGGGGGCGCAGGGTCATCCTTCTCGCCGGCGCCGCCGAGGAACCAGGTGACCGGGTCCCAGTCGTCGGAGGAAGGGGAGGAGGAGAGCGGGGGGTCGTCCCAGCAAGAACCGGAGAGGGCCGGAACGTCCAGGAGGAGGAGGGGGTCCGAGGCGGCGGGGCTGGAGCTCAGGTGCGGGTCCAGGACTGAGGTGGGCTCGTAGAACGCGGAGACGAAGACGGAGGAGTCCTCGGCGGCGCCGGCGTCCGAGTTGGCGGCCGGCTGATGGAGCTGCTGGGCCTTCAACACTGGCGCAGCTACTAGCGGGGAACCAACCTTGGGGGATCTCATGGAGCGCCGAGAAAACACGAGAGAAGAGGCTCCGCTCCGAGACGAGCAGGAGCCAGAGCTGCCTTCTCCTCCCCCTCGACCGCAGCAGTCCCGGTCCTGCACGGCGTTGTCGCAGCGGGAAGGAGACGAGACGACGAAGATGAACAGCGGGGATGCGCGACCCGACCAGGGGGAAGCCGGAAGAGTAGAGGTGGCTTTCGTCGTCTACCGGGAGGGTGGTTGTTATATGGGGGCTTGAACGGGCGACGGCGGTGCCGTGGTGGTGACGGCGCAGGCGGCGAGGGCTAGTGTCCGGTCCGGTGGTGGCCCGGCGGAGGAGGTGGGCGGACGGCGGAGCAGCGGCGGGGCCATGCGACGGGAGACGAGTCAAAAGGACGCCTTTTGCATCATCGGCTCAGGCTTCTCTGTGACGGCTTCTTCCGCTTCCTCCTTTTAGCCTTTATGAAGTGCGCTGCTGGTGGCGTTGATGTCCCTATTAATTAGTTTCCTTTTAAAATTACCCCCCCCAAATAAAAAGTTTCCTTTCAGAACAAGCTGCGCAGCGTCGACGCGTCTACCAATCAATGGCTGCCACGACTCCAAGACGATACTGTCCACGCTGGCGGACAGCTGCTGGCGCGGCTGACGTCCTACATGTCCCGAACGCGGGGAGGAGACGGAGGCACCTCATTTAAACGCTATTTGAGAACTTGGTGAAGTCCATCGTCCCGTACGAGCTGCTGGGAGGGTGGGGCCGGCGTTATCTTATGGGGATCGGAGCCAGGAACCGTGGCCGTGCACCGCCGAGTGGACTCGGCGGTCCCGAGTCGAGCGGGCCATTTCTTTCCTCGGCCGTACCGGTGAGATGTCAACGATTATCAATTCTTTGATTATTCGATTTATTTATTAATTAACGAATAATTAAAAGATGTTTTAAATGTTTTAAATAAAATATTTATATTTATTTGTCGATTAATTATTAATTTAATAAATTTAACATAAAAATTATTATATATATATTTATTAATCAATACATAATACAACGGTTCATAATCTATGATATTTAAACATATACATATATATATCATAAAAAATATTTATTATCTCTAATTTTTTGAGTCATGTTTTGTGTTGGATATGTATTATTTTAAATATGTAATTAATAATTTTTTTTATTTTATATTTTGTGTTAGACATCTAACTATTTATTATAGTCTCGAAAATTTTTTTGATGTAGTCTAAGTATTTTTTATCTCATTTTGTGTTGAACATGTAATTAAGAAATTTTTTTATAATAAATTAATATAAGTGAATATTTATAATTGTAATATATATTTTTATGTGTATTTTTGTTGGTAAAATTATTTTTATTTTTTATTTTGTTAAGTTGGATTATATTTTTTATCTTTTTATATATATTTTAATGTCTATTATCTGATCGTAAATTATTTTTAAATAGATAGAACAATACAATTTATAGAAAAATCTGATATCGATAATTAACGAATAACAAGTTGATACAATGTAGATACGAATAATATTATTATTTAACCCGTTTACGTTGCTATTCAAAATGTTTGCCGCTAAGAAATCTTGTTACGAGCACTTTATTGCGTAATATTTCACTATGATACTTCAAATCCAATTCGGGTGGAGTCTTAAAAATAATATTATATTAATTTTAATATTAAAATTTTATTAAAATAAAATATCAATATAAAATTAAAATACGTAAGTATTTTTGTATTAGTAATTAAAAAAATTATATTAATAATCAAACATATTATGATGTGATAACTCAATATAATATTAAAATTAATAGAGATAGAAGTGTTTAATGCATTCATTAAACAATTTTTATATTGTACATCCCTAATGTATTAAATTAATGATTATACAATTATCATATATTTTTATGATTAATTTATATTAAAAATAACTGATAAAGTAAAATGTAATTTTTTTTGATCAACAGTGGCACAGTGGACCGGATGCTCACAGTGCCATGAGCAGCGAGCGATCGAGCCCCCGCTCGATCGCCACCCCATTTCACCTGCCCCCAGAGCAGGTTGGCACAGCGGCCGCATGAGTTCGGGTGAACAGCGAATCGACGTCCATGCTGTCACTGGAACCCAAGAACCTTAAAAATCATAATATTTCACTATGATACTACAAATCCAATTCAGGTGGAGTCTTAAAAACAATATTATATTAATTTTAATATTAAAAATTTATTAAAATAAAATATCAATATAAAATTAAAATACGTTAGTATTTTGTATTAATAATTAAAAAAATTATATTAATAATCAAACATATTATGATGCGATAACTCAATATAATATTAAAATTAATCGAGATAAAAGTGTTTAATGCATTCATTAAATAATTTTTATATTGTACATCCCTAATGTATTAAATTAATGATTATACAATTATCATATATTTTTATGATTATTTTATATTAAAAATAACTGATAAAATAAATTGTAATTTTTTTTGATCAACAGTGGCACGGTGGCCCGGACGCTCACAGCGCCGTGAGCAACGAGCGACCCCAGGGCAAACAAAGGTACCAGCTCACCCACAGTGAGCTGGTAAGTAAAATGTAAATTACCCCTCTCTCTCAGCGCCGTGAGCAACCAGCGACCCCCAGGGCAAACAATGGTACCAGCTCACCCACAGTGAGCTGGTAAGTAAAATACCCTCTCTTGTTATATCATTCCTCTCTCTCTCTCTCTCTCTCTCCCCTAAGACTACATCCATCCCCATTCACTTTGCACGAGAGCCCTCCCCAGCCCCCCCTGCCACGTCGTGTAGTCGCAGTCACCGCTAGCTCACCTCTCTTTGCTAGTTATTCCCCCGTTGTTTCCGCCCTTCCATTTTAGTTGCATCCCCCTTCACAGAAATTGTTTGAATTTTCTATCATGAATATTAAATTATTTTTTTTATTGTTTGGTAACGTGGCCCAACTGCCATGGCTCCCGCAGCGCCGCTGGTGGCGAGGGTTCGAGGCCCTCGACAAATCGTCCCCCCATGGGAACGCCCGGCTAGGTTGTCGCCGGGAGACATCGAAGTCCCGACTTGCACCCCCAGATGCAGGTCCGTGCCAATCGAGTCACGCTCGACCAGCGAATATTAAATAATTTCAATATTGGCAATGATATGTCTGATGTCAATGTAAAATTATATATTATGACCAAATAACCCCTTAGGTAGACGTCTTCAAAACAAAAGATACAAACCATTGAAATGAATCAAACCCGGACAGTTCACGGTTCGGTTCAACCCGATGAACCTAATCAAACCAGAGAACTTAGGTTGATTTGATTTGAGTTGAATTAGTTACTAGTTTGGTTTGATTTGATAAATTAATAAAATTGAACTAAATTAAAAATATAAATTAACAAAAATATATCTCTGTTAACAATAAAAGTATATATTTTATATTATCAAAAAAAATATTTTTGATATTTTAATATTTTGATATTTTGATATTTTAATTTATACATTTATAATATATAATATATTCTAAATATTAATTATTTAATTATCAGTTTACACCGAACAAGACCAATGAACTAATTAATGCCTCAAGGTTAATCATGCCAACAATAGGACATGAACGCTCAAACAAAAATTCAACTTGGGGTGCAATCAAACTCTCCGTGTATTAATGTATACCCCAAGATTAATGGCGATAAAATACAACTTGAAAAATAGAACCAAATCAGTCTGATTTTTGGTTTGAACGTGGAATTGTTTAGTTTGATTTATAAGATTCTTCTAATCAAATCAAATCGATAAATCGAATATCTCAGATGAGGTCAATATTTTATTTTACATTCTATATAATATAATATTTACGTGTCTTTTCCTGTAAAAATAAATTTATTTCGAGAATTTTTAAGATAAAATCAATAAAATGTATAAATATATTTAAACTAAATTTTAATAAACATAATTTAAATAAACAAAACAAAATTATATATTAATATTTTTATGTATTTTAAAAAAATATTATTTAAATTAGATCAAATCAGATGAATTTGATTGGAACGATTTGATGGGGACAATAGTTTAGTTTGGTTTGATTCAAGAAAAACATTCAAAAATCAAATGTAACGTCATTTCATTTCGCATGCATGTCGCCCAAATCATGCAAGCAGCAAGAAACATGAATGCTCGTCTCCGAATTGAGCTCGGCGCTCCAGCGAGCAAAACACCAACCAAAGAACTCCATCGTTTTTAGTCAACCCCCCTTCCGTGAGAGCGGATTACCTTAGTTCTTGGGTGGAGAAAGTACTTTCAGTCTCCAATAAAAGTCGATCACGACCCCAGGTCACTTAAATAGTGAATTGCTATCGAAAAAAGTTGAAATGTTATCGACACTTTACTAGCTCACTACCCATCGGTAGTGAGTTGTATTAGTTCGGTAGTGAGTTTGTAAGACGTTGGTAACTGTTCAGTAACGGTTCACTAATTTGTAAACCTACTGTCGACGAGATTTGAATCACTACCTATACTTTATAACTCACTATCTATCACTCGAGTGATTGATATCGTGATTTTTTTTATTGAGAATTAAAAATACTTTTTTCATTGGAGAATTGAGATGATCCGTTCTCCCCCTTTGGCATGTTGCCTGGAACCGTTGGTCTGATCGCTGCCACGGAGCAGGCTCCGCACACGTCGCCCTGGCGGAAGGCACCAGCTAGCCCCCCCTCTTACGAAAGGAAGAAAGGGAGGAAAGGCCCTTTAATTAGAAAATGTGCCAAAGCTTTCCCCGCCTTTCGTGTGTCTCCGTGGTCCACACGGTGTGGTCTGGACCATCTCGCCGAGTACGCATCCACGATCACGACCACTACTTGTACGAAGGTAGCAGCAAAGCCGATGTACATGTGATACCGGATCCTCCCTGAGGGGCACGGGCAGGAGTTTTCACCGGAAAGGGCCACTGCTTTTACATCCTTTACACGGTCAGATGACTGTAATTTTTTTTTCCTTTTCCTTTTTCGAATCAGCAATGTTACTAACAGGTTACATGTAAGGTTAACTCTGAGTTACTAGCAATATATGAAATAATTAACAATTAAAAGTGCAAACGAGTGAAACTGAGCCGAGTCGAGTAGTATACTTTTCAAGTTCGACTCGTTTAATTTACACGAGTCCGAGTCCGAGTTCGAGTTCGAATTTTTAATTACGAGTATATCGAACTCTTGTTTAAACCTGATTCGTTGATTAATCGCTCGAATTCGGAAAGTAATTCAACTCAACTTCAATTCACGTTCAGATTTAGACTCAATACAAATGCATTCGTGAGACTCCAAATCAATCGATCAAACGCTCCTATGCGAAGAACTCTGAACTTAGTTTATTCACGAAACTCGATATAGATTTAAACTCAAAATTCGACTTACTTTATATATTCAAGTAAGTGTCAATATATAACTATTAATATTTATAATTTTTTATTTTCTAAATAAATGTTACATCAAGAATTTATTCGGGATACTCGCGAATTTATCGAGTCGAGCGAGAGTTTCTTCGGACTCGACTCGTTTAATGAGCCGAATTTAATTTTTCATCGAATTTGTTTGTTTAACGTGATAAACAAGTCGAGTCGAATTATCATCGAGTCAAATTTCGAGTTACTTGTCGAACGCACGCACGGGTTAATTTACACCCCTATTAATAATATTGCATATGGGCCGGAGATTGGTAATTAGTAATATTCGTAATCAAGACACTAACAAAATTACTAACAGTAGAAGAGAGAGAGAGTATGTAAGGTAGTGATGAGGAGGGGGCGGGCCCACTCCCAGTCCCGTATGAGGCCACTCACTTACGTGTACATGCGGCTGCCGTTGCATGATGCAAGAAAAATGAAATTAACTTTTGTGGACAAGCACCGCCCGTCCCCCCCTGATTCTCCCTCATCCCTCTCTTTTGCCGTCCTAATACACACATACATACATATTTATCTCCAAGCGTAAGAGAAACCAAACAAGAATTTGGCCGCCTAGCCAGTAGGGATGTCGTCTCTCACGCGGAGCCGCACAGTACCCTCGCAAAGAGCTTGTCGCCGACGTCGCCGCCTCTCCGCGTGGGGAAGAAGAAGACGACGACGACAACGAAGACGAAGAAGAAGAATGTTGTATATTATGTCACATCCTGGATGGAGAGAATATACGGAGCAAAATGTTCTGCCGCGTAATTAGGAGAAGATCAGTCTCCCGCATTTAAGACGATTCGTAGATAGAAAAGATGATATTATATTTTAATCGGTAACTACATTACGTCCTGTTTGGTAACACTATTAGGTACCTCTATCACTATCAATTTTAAAATTGATATTGATAGAAACCATTAAGAGGTGTTTGGTTAATTATATCAATTTTAAAATTTGTAGTGCAAACAAAACATATTATGTAATACAAGTGTTCACTTATATTATTTTTGATATTGATACTCCAACATTTGAAAATATTAATATTAATATTGATATAGTACCAAAAATGAAACTCTAATCAAACAGAGCATTAACGTATAACTTTAAAAAATTATATATAATGATGTGATTAACCATCTAATCAACTCAAAAACACTATAACTTTATATCACCGACTGCTTGAATTTGATTCCTCCACGATTCTCCGGCAATCCTTCGGCCGGCGCTGGTTGTCTAAAGATTTTGAAATAGATTAGCATGTTGCAAAGATTCCCAGATATAAGTATATATATAATAATATTTTTTCAAAAACATACATGATAAAAATAAAGATCGTCACAGATCTCATACGTACTTCAAAGACGATCAACTCAGTTTTAAGTCGAATACAGATATATGTATATTCTCTTACAATTTTTTTTTACTTAATTAGGTGGGGGATCTAACTAGCTAGCTAAATGGTAATGGTGTCACTGAAATGACCAAAGACATCGTGACGCAAGATGTAATAAGATACACATAAGCTGTGACGACAAACCCTTCACGTGGCCTACCTTTCTTCTATCATATTTTAAACTGACACGTAAAATCGTTCTAAATCCTTTAACCATATACCTATCGAAAATTGGTAACGGTTCAACAACGATTCACTAACTCACTAACTTGTTATCGAAAATAATTGACCTGTTATCAAAGTTTTATTAATCTGTTACCAAACTTAATATAGCTCGTCACCGACGACAACAGTTCAACCCTTACCATAAATGATCATTACTGAATCACTACTTAATGTCCTGTTTGGTTAGAGTTTCATTTTTGATACTATATCAATATTGATATTAATATATTTAAATGTTGGAGTATCAATATTAAGAGTAAGATAAGTTGACACTTATATTACATAATATACTTTATTCGTAATACAAATTTTAAAATCGATACAATTAACCAAACATCTCGTAATGGTTCCTATCAATATCAATTTTAAAATTGATAGTGACAGAGATACTTAATAGTGTTACCAAACAAGGTATAAGTGACTTGGGGTCGCGACCATATTTGATTGGGGACCGAGACTATTCCGGAGATTGAGGTGATGCGAACTCTGTATATGTAAGGTTATATATATACGGTACTGGTAACTGTACAAAGGCAGGTAATGCACCTCCGCCGGGCCGGTCAGCTTCCGCAAGGCAGCGCCTTTCCTCCGGCAAGATTGCAGTACTCACCTTTGCGAGGGAGGTGTGGACATGAGAATCTCTCTCTCTCTCCTTTTGCTTTTGTGCGTTTCAAGCTTCCCTGCTATGTCAATGAGATCAGCAGCTGGTAGGAGTGGTGTCCATTGAAATATACTACGTACTGCATGCACTCCCCGCGCTGACATCATCTCTCGGATGGGGCGGAGAGGCAAGCATGTGCACATCATATTCATGCTCGCGCCCACATGTTATTCCCCGTGTTTCTCCGACTCGTACACATGGCGGCATCAACAGGATGCTACATATGTGCTAGCTAGGTACGTACTTATGTGCGAGCATTCATATGCATGAGGCTAGCTAACTATTTTGAATGTGTGTGTTATCCAGCTGTTTTCTCTGTATCAATCTAAACCAAGTCTAAATTGAAGCCAATCATTTCGACCGGTTCGATTCCATTCGATTTAGACCCAAAAAAATAAATAAATTAAAGAAGCTCAAGTCTGACCAAAGGGAACAGTGCACGCCCCCTCCTTCTGCACCATCGTCGTCGGGAGTGAAACGATATATATATCCTCTTGATGTTGGACTAATTGGGAAAGATCCTTTTATCAATAATTATATACAGAATATGTAGTTTCTGGCTTCTTAATTAACTTGAGAGATCTTTTAAAAGATGTGGTTCAAACCTACGTATGTTCCAAGTACACATTGTCGTCTATACTGAGTGTCAGGGTTGACGACTATTCTTTGACATTGTGGGCAGCATTGGTTTCCGATCGAAGATCTTTACGAGATGTTTGGTTATATGATAATAGAGGTTTTTATTTTAATTTTTAAAAATTATAAAAAAATTTGTTAAAAGAAGTATTCGACAACTATGACAATTTTACGTTCTGAAAGTGATTTTCTTCTTAAACAAAAAAATAGGGTCTCACCTCTTACTTTTTTCTTGTGGTCCCCCGGCCACTTAATTTATTTGGTCATGTATAATAGTTACTCCTTTTTGTTATCGTATCCCTCCAAACACGATAATTTTATGTTTTGAGTTGGTTTACTTTTTATTTTAATATAATTTTTTATCATGAAAATGTATAAAACATTATCATGCAACCAAACACCCCATCAGTCTGCATAGACTCTCTTCTTAGCCGCCTGTTTGCTACTAGTACCAAATATCTCCATCACCCAATTTAAAAATTAATATTGATATGAATCATGTATTAGACTATTAATTAATATCAGTTTTAGAATTGATCCAAACAAGATCACATGAATATATTCCAGTAGTGTTCGTTTATATCGATTTGTTATATATTAACAATCTACCCTTTAAAATGTTGGTATCAAAATTGATATAACATCATTTCAATTTAGTATATGTTCTGACCAAAGAAGTCATAAATAAATGACTTGTGCACACAAGTGCCGACCCGAATTACTTCTCAAGGGGTGCTCTTGGGAGACAAAATCCAGCTAGAGCAGTGTAAAGTGAGGTGCGCCGTTTAGGATGCTTAGATATCCTTTTCTCTACCAAGAGAAGGATCTTCATCTCTTGATTAGATATGATCAAGGGTTCAAGTAATTATTCTTATGTTTTCGCATGGAAAATTAAATTTTGGACAGAGATTTTACATACTCTGTCAATTAAATTCTGACTAGCTCATTCAACCCATGCATCAATATTGCATTGGATTAGCTTGGTTGTCGCGGAATTGAAGGACACGTTCTTTCTCTAAAGCAAGTGTTTGTTCTGGCCGGTTCTGTGTATGTGCCTTGGTTTTTTTTACGCGAGTGGAGTCCTCTCAACTAACCCTATATTCCGATGCATGATGCTCACGTAGCTATCTCACAACTTTGCCCACACCTTGATCTCACCGGTGGTCATTTTCTCTCAAAAAAAAAAAATGATATCGAGATCGATGGAGAGTTAGGACACGTTTGATTTGGTTTAATAAAATATCTTGAATATCGATTTTATCTCAACTTTCTTATCTCGTGGAACACACCATCTTATACCCTGTTTGGTAACACTATTAGGTACCTCTATCACTATCAATTTTAAAATTAATATTGATAGGAATTATGTATCAATTTTAAAATTTATAGTATAAACAAAGTATATTATGTAATACAAGTGACAACTTGTATTACTTTTGATATTGATATTCCAACATTTGAAAATATTAATATCAATATTGATATAGTACCAAAAATGAAACTCTAACCAAACAGGGCATTAATTAGTTATCCACCTCTCAAAATAAAAGATTACAATGAAACGCCGGAAATTAAGTAGTTCTTTTGAGAGATCGCTAATGCATTCCGATCGTTAGTTTAGGTCATTTTAAACCAATAGTGTCTCAATCTTTTATGATAAATTTTTTAAAAGTTATTAGTTTTCTTAATTGAAACTTAATTAAGTGGCATTTGTTTTAGCTTAGGCCCCGCTTGTTTGGCATAATTGATATCGATCAGAAGAAGTTAGACGTTCAAGTCTAAATATAATAATAAATTCTTAAAAATTATCTAATTTTAACCAGAATTTTTGTTTCCAAAGAGAGAATAAAAATAAATTTAAAATTTTAGAGATTTCGTTAAGTCAAACTCTTAATTTAATCTAAAATATCTTATACCCTAGAAAATAAAATTAAAGTATCCAATTCGTAAAATAAAAAAATATAGCAAAGCACTTGCCATAAGTGATTTTTTAAAAATATTTCTGCCGTCCCCGGACATTATTTGGGATGTTTAACGAACAGTCTCAAGTTGGTTAGACATCGATTAAGTTAAAGACATATATTTCTGTCGGCATGAGCAGCAACCATTCGGGCACCATTGTAACAAAAGTTCAGATTACCTCAGTTTCTGGACGGAGAGAGTATCTTCAGTTCCCAATGAAAAAAAGTCATACCACTTAATTGATAGATAGTGAGTCGGTAAGACGTCAGTAACAGTTTAACTCCGTCAGTAACAAGTTAATGAGTCAATTAATCATAACTGAATTTACTATCAAATTTAATATAACTTACTATCGATAGGTAGTAAATTAGTGAGATGTTAATACCGATTTAATTTTTTTCGACAATATTTTATTAAATTTATTATTTGAACGGTCACTTAAATGACATGTGATCGTAATTGATTACGATTGGAGACTGAAATTACTCTCTCCACTCGAGAACTCTGAGGCGACCCTAACTCTAGTAACAATTGCACTTCTGTTGCTGTGCATGCACGCTGGTGTTAACTCATTGGGGGTTGCTCACGTACTGTCATGTTAGACCTCTTCGTTTCGAGAGTTTTCTCCATCACTCGATGGGATTCCCCCTCTCTTTCTCTAGCTAGCTGGGAAGAGAGCAAGCGTAAGGAAGACGGGAGAGAGGGGGAAAGATGGGGGCGAGAAAAGAAAAGCCGGACTCTTCGCCTGGGTGACGAGTCGTACCGCTTTCATTCTTCTTCTTGCGTCTCCCCCCAAACCGACGGGGTGAGATGACCGGAACATATTCTCTATCTCTCTGTAGCTCTCCTGGCCTTCTATCGCCGCCTCCTTTTTCTCCTCCGCCCGCGGTCCTTCCGGCTGATCTGCGTAGTTCTTACGCGCAGACCGATGGTGGGCGCTGGAAGGGGGACCCATCTGCATGCCGTGGTGCATTTCTATCCTTCCGGCGCCTCTTCTTCCTCTTTGTCACACCTCTCTAATTGGGGTGTTTGGTTGTAGGATAATAGAGGTTTTTATTTTAATTTTTAAAAATTATAATTATTTTTGTAAAAAGTGATTTTTTTTTGGACACCATGGCCCGATGGCCAAACCACAGACGCAGCACAGCGCCGGCGAGGGTTCGAGCACTGCACGCGCAGCGCTCGAACCCCACAGGAAACCACCCCCCCCCCCTTGGGGGGGTGGTCCGGCTGTCCACAGCCGGTTGTAGGATAATAGAAGTTTTTATTTTAATTTTTAAAAATTAATTTTTTTTGTTAAACGTGATATTTGACAATGAGGATATTTTTATATTTTGAAAATAATTTTCTTCTTAAACGAAAAAAGAGAATTTCATCTCTTTCTTTTTTTTTATTGTGGTATTCCACTTTGTTTGATCATGCATGGTAGTTACTCTTTTTCTGTTATTACATCTCTCCAAATATGATAATTTTATGTCGTGAGTTGATTCACTTTTTTTAATATATATTTTTTATAATGAAAGTGCACAAAAATTATCATGCAAACAAACACCTCGTAAGCGCCCGCCCTGGCCCTGGCCCTGAACATCTTTCCTTAGTTCAAAATCACCTCCGCCCTGGCCCTGAACATCTTTCCTTAGTTCAAAATCACCTTAATAAGTCGGCAGAGGATACTCTCTCTGTCTACCTTCTATCTAAACGAAAAAAATATTTGATCCGTGAGACATAATTATATGATAGAGATGAACTTACCAATATTTGTGTTTGAGACAGAAAGATTATCTTTGTGGACGTCTTGAAGTAACCCGAACTCCTATAAGTTAACATGCTTGGTTGTCTAAGAAGAAAAAAAATTCTTCCTTCTCTATAACAAATTGTATTAAAAATAAACTCTATATAAGTTAAAATTGTGCCATAGAAGTTGTGATACCAGAAAAAAAGTAATGACCATATAGGACCGCAAGAGGATCACAGGATAAATAAAGAAGGTCTCATTTTTAAAAAAAATATAAAATTATAATGATTGTTAAATACCTCTTTTAACAAAATTTGTTTAGTAAACATGTAATTTTATAATAAAAGTTCAATTTGTCGTGCTACCTGCTATTATAATAAAGTCTGTTAGAAGGAAATGGTAGCAGGTACGTTGACAAAATGATATTAGAAACTAATGAGGTGTTTGGTTGCATAATAAATTTTTGTACACTTTCATGATAAAAAATTGTATTAAAATAAAAAGTGAACAAACTCATTACATAAAATTATCATGTTTGGAGAGATGTGATTACAAAAAAGAGTAACTACCACACATGACCAAACAAAGTGGGGGACCACAAGAAAAAAGAAAGAGGTGAGACCTTCTTTTTTTTGTTTAAGAAGAGAATCACTTTTAAAACATAAAATTGTCATGGTTACCAAACACCTCTTTTAACAAGTTTTCTTACAATTTTTTAAAATTAAAATAAAAACCTTTATTATCATGCAACCAAACACCCCATAATCTATCTCTAAAAATATGTTTTTACTCTGGGCCATTTCCTTCAACCATGGTCACGCACGCGCCCCAGTTAAAAAAGACTATATTTCATATTTACCCTTGTCATGCGGTAGTATATTAGAACCGTGTGTTCATATAGTTAATGAAAGGTTCAAAACTATTTTAAAAAAATAAAATAAATCTAATATAACATACTATAAGTACCTGGTTTTAGACATGACATTAATAATGAGTACTGCAAGAACTGTGTACAACTAAAAAAATAAAAATTTAAAAATATTTTTATTTTTTTGGCATGAGAATCTTTATAAAATATATTTTTATGACAATTGTAAAGTATTTATCAAGAAATATATTTTTGCAGTACAATTTTATTTTTTAATCAAATCAAGTCGGTTAGTTTATATCTTAATTAAGCTAGCATCTGGTTACGAAGGTGCTTGAGTGCATGATAAAAAAAAAACTTCGGGTGTAGCATAAAATTTTAACAGAATTTGTTAAACTAAATTGACATGCATAATAAAACAAAGATTATCAAACACAAATCAACATTAAACTCTTACACTTGATTTTCCAGCAAACTGCAAGATATCTAATTACTTACTTGATCTGACAAATCAAACTGATCAAACAAGTCTAATATTATTGTTGAATTTAAAGGGTAAAAAAGTCACTTTGATACACCGTTTCTTCAAAGTAGTTGTTAAAGATACGTAGTTGTTAGCGGGCCTAATATTAAAGTAAGTTTAGTGAAATGGGCCTAGCGGTAATTTTTCCCAAAATTAAAATTAATCATTTATGTCGCTGCGGAAGCTTATTTGTCGGTATGAATCGTGCTTCCCTATTCATTTTTAAAATTAGTATCGATGTAAATAATCAAGTGAGGTTTAATTATTCGTTGACATTAATTTTAAAATTTATAATAAAAAGAAAACATGATGAATAATACAAGTGCCTCGTGTACCAAATTTGATATTGATACTCTATCTATAAATGTCAATAAATAATTTTATTTTTAGCAGTCTTTTTTTCTTTGCTGATTACCCCTCCTTGATGCATTATGTGGAGAAATGGTCCAATCTAGGCAAAAATCCATGCAGTTGTGCATAAGCATATATAATAGGCCGTTTGATTGTGCAACAAAATAGATTTTTTTTTATAAACAAGTATCTTTATAACAAGGCTTGTTAATGAAGGTGTTTGACAATTATGACAAAAATGCAATTTATAAATATTTATCATTAAATAAAACGTGAGATCTTATTCTTTTTTCATTGTGTTATTATGCGCATAAGGATGATATTTTAAGATCGTACTTTTTCACCTTTGAAATAACCAATTTTACCTTGAATTTTAAATTTTTGTCTTGAACAAGAATAGGTTTAACTTTGATCATTCCCATACCTTTTAAACGTTTCTTGTAATGTTATACACGTATAAATACATTCATACATCTGCGTACGTAGTTTTAATTTTATTTTCTTGTAAAGTTACCTCATCAAAATGTATTACCTGATTTATCTTTTACATGTAACCGAAAGGATGAAACATTGAAGTGTCGATCATGCATGAGAACGTTTGCTTCATATACTACTGACAGGATTCATATAGCATAAACAAACAGATTTGGGCGATTCTCTTGCACCAGGTGTTCACGTACGGGACCGAGAGAAAGACCAGACAAATAGATTAGACTAGTTTTTACTGCTTTGAAGGACCCTTGGAACATAATCAAGCGGATAAACTGACAGAACCAAACTAGTTTAAATATAACATATACATTACATTAAAACATATTGGGTAGCTTTTTCGTATGTTCTTATATAACAATACGTTAGATATTGTTAAAACGTAGCATTAGTCATATCCTTTGAAATGATACACTTGGTAAAATAGTTTACTGTAAACCAAATTAATTATTTTTTCACTTTGACTTGATAGACATATTTGATTTGTCATGCTTTTGTTTGGATAGAAAAATATCCGAAACTTAAGTCAAACACATGAAGAACAACCACATAAAAGCCCAACAAGGTGGCTCATTAATTTCTCTCGACTGTTGTGTTTTCTTTCTTCAAAATCTTGTTAGAGGATGTCAGATTTTCTTATCCATTGAGAATTTTGAAAATCATTTAAGTTTTATGAAACGTAACAGATAGATGTAAAGTGTTTCTTCTTTGAAAAATAACTTTTGCACACTTTTGTGATAAAATTATAATTAATTATCATATTTGGTGAGATTAATTGGTTGGAGTTTCAAAAATGATATCGGATCAACATTGAAATTGATATTTTTAGAGATCAGGATATCGATATCAAAATTGCTAAAAGTTGGCACTTGTATTAAATAACATGTTTGGTTTGCATTACGAATTTCAAAAGTAACACTATTGATCAAACACCTCTGAATCATTGCTATCCGTGTCAATTATAAAATTAATAGTGACGTGTCTAATAGTGTTACTAAATAAGACTTAATGGCCTGTTTGGTTAGAGTATCAAAATTGATATAATACCAATTTTGATATTGATATTTTAAGAAGATGTAATATCAATATCAAAAGTGATAGTATTAAGTTTTTTTAAATGTTTGGTAATATTATATCAATATTAAAATTGATATTACTCCGCAACCGGGGGGGTCTGCCGCGGGGCTCTCTCCTCAGCTGCGGGGGGGGGGGGGATCTCGTTCCTCAGACGAAGGATCTCGTCCTCTTCTAGGATCACATTCACAGTTCTCCCTGCAGCAGCTCCATCCTCTTCTACTCTTCCGTTGATTTACCTCTCGACTTCCGCGCTCTAGGGTCGTCGGGGGGGGCGAGCGGTGAAGATGCTCTCCAAGAAGGTCGGTGGTGTCGTCTGGATGGAGGAAGGCGGCGTGAGGGGAGGACGAAGACGCGGTCTCGTGGCGGCGCTGCCGGATCTGGCATCTATTTGAGCCCCCCACCCCCGCCAGCTTTGGCCCCCGTCTCGTCCGTGACCCCCCCGGCGACCAGCGCCGCCAGATCCGGCAGCGCCGCCCGACGGGGGCAGATCGGATCGGCGCTGACGGCGCCGATGGCCTGCTCGTTGCTCATCATCGAGGTCCTCGCCGCGGAGGCGTTGGACTTGCAGACGGTCACGGTCTTGAGCTCCCGGCCGCGGGCTCCCCGGAACCCGGCGAGGCACCGCCAGACGACGGGCGTCTGCCGTAGGGTTCTCTGCGGCGGCGGGGGGGGGGGGGTGGGCGACAAGGGGGGGACTCCGGCTCCGGCTTCTCTCTGGGGGGGCGTCCGCCGCGGGGTTCTTTCCGCGGCGGCGGGGGGACGGGGGGGACTCCGGCTCGGCTTCTCGCCGGGGGGGGCGTCCGCCGCGGGGTTCTCTCCGCGGCGGCCGGGGGAGCGACGGGGGGACTCCGGCCCGGCTTCTCTGCGCCGGGGGGGGGCGTCCGCCGCGGGGTTCTCTCCGCAGCGGCCGGGGGAGCGACGGGTGGGACTCCGGCTCCGGCTTCTCTCTACCCGGGGGGGGGGCGTCCGCCAGGGGTGTCTGCCCAGGGGGGGCGTCGGGCGGGGAGACGTCTGTATCAATTTTAATACAGGTCTTCACCTGTATTAATCATGATACTTTTTCTAACTATTAATTTTAAAATTAGTATTAGTATCCAAACACTCGTTGATACAAAGTATCAATATCAGTTTTGAAACTGATATCAATACAGGTGCTTGATATTGTAAACAAACAGGTCGTTAAAGTCTGGAGGAAAAAAAAAGTCTCACCTATTTTTGTCTTGATTGCCATACTTTTTAATATATTTAAATAAAAAATACATACTTTGATTAAAATTTATTTTATTATGCAACTAAAAACAGCAACACTATTTTCTATGCCATATTCCCCACCAAATGCCACTAATAATAATAAGTTGACAATGGTTACATGACAAGGGTGGCCCATGAAGCGGTCCATCTTCGTGGACTCACACCCACCATCCTAGCTAAAGGGGATGAAATGGGCTGTCTTCAATGTCCTTTGACCGATGTAAGAAAAAAAAAAGAAGCCTTTCCCCCCTAAAGGGGCATGGAAAGGTAATCACTAGCCAAAACCTGTCTAAGCGTACGTGAAACAGATGGTGTTATTTATTTAATTTTTTTAAAATGAAGTCATCAAAACAATATAAATTGTTCTTTTTTTTTAATCGACTTTTATCCGCAGACAACCATTCGCAATCTATCATTCTTTGGCGGGAAAGGAGATTACGTAGTTGTCAAGAAGACAACGAGCAATGTGCATCTCTTTACCTCTGGGCGCTTGATTAATAAAGTCTGAGATCTGAATGGTTTAGATCTTTTGACTTCGCATGGATAATGCGATAATATTAAGATAAGGTGACGACACATGATAATGCGATCTAACGTGTTAATGTGATAATTGTATGATAATACGATGGTACGATAGTCACTTGTTTGTATATGGATGTCATACGAAGATATGACTTGTGGAGAATATTTAATTATCAACACGATAGGATCTCTATTTATCACGTTGACAATAGAAAGAAAGTTGGGTCGTGACCCGGTCGACCAAACCCAAACCAACTAGGTCGCTAGAGATTGATGACTCAGATCCGGCTAGACCCGGTTCTGATCTGTAATTTAAAAAAACTAAAAAATTAAAATAAATTTTTCTAACAATTTATTTATTTCTAGTCAAATCTTACAATTTTTGTTTTTCTACATAACTCATGTATTTTCTCGAAAATATTTGGGAATAATACATCACATAAAAAGTGTATACATGTTAGTTAGTTATATTTTAAATTCCCTGATTCAATTATCTTAAACATTTATATCACAATAGCTACGAATAATAAAGTTATCACAACCAGGTTATTAACACAATTAAACAATTTTTTTAATGAGCCTAGATAGTGTTATAACGCCTTAAGAAATCAGGCATTTTAGACAATTTTTAAAGATCAAAAAGATCAATTAAAATTCTAGAGAGAGATGGTAATAGATATTGGGGGGGGGGGGCGTCCCTTGGGGGTGCTACTTGTGCCCCCAAGGTCTAGCCGCCCCAAAAATGGTCGGGTCAGGTAGATTGAAATTGTGAGCGGGGCGATCCCCCGGCTGTCCGTGTTAATACCTAATGAGTCCCATGTGACTCGGCAACAATTATTCTAACATTTTCATGTACCCAAGGTTAATGCAACAGAAGAGTGTGGTAGATTGAAATTTGAGAATTTAATTGAAGAGTTGGCTAATAGGATAGATTGTATAATGTAATTTTGATTATCTTATTCTCAATCTGATATATATATTTTGAAAGGTTAATTTTCTCGATTATGTTGTCGAGCACATATACCACTACAACCAAGACATTAGAAATTTGGTCTCAATTTTCAACAATATTTTTAGCGAGTTTTATTGCAAGAACATGTTTTTGTACCAAAAATTAAATTTATTATGCAATGAAACATCTCAAAACATTAACAGTAATGAGACGATGAATGGTAGTAAAAGCCCTGGCGTGGCGATAAAATATTTGTATGATGTTTCGGTCATGACGAAACATCATACAAATGGTAAACCAAACCGGATGCTTGGTTGCAAAATAAATTGAGTTTTTATTGTATGTTTATGTTCTTGCAACAAAATTTGTTTAAAAGTGATTCTCTCACATTTTGTTGTTATCTCTCTCTCTCTCTCTCTCAAAGATACAATTTTTTGTCGTTCACCGACTTACACTTTATCAAATAATGTTTTCATCTCTTTCTCTATATATAATATGAGCATTAGGGGTGCTATATATGTAACAAAACAGATGGGCTAAATTGAATAAGGGAGATCGATCATGATCCGATTGATATTGAAATATTGAATCGGGTCAAAATTTAGATAGAAATTAAGGAAATCATAATCGGGAGTAAGTTTTGTGAGCCGTTCTTTTTATAGATAATTGGTGGCTCATTTGAGATGTGTGTCGAGAGGGTCACTACTAGACAAAAAGTTATATGATTTTAGTAGAATATTCAGAGTTTTCCGAAAAATCTCGTACGTGTTCATGGTGTTCCTGTCTTGTGCCGTGAATGATTGGTCCCTGGATTTCAGCGACTTCCTGGATCAGAGCAGCGGGTTTGATCTGCGGAGTAGAAGAGAGGCGCGGTGAAGACATTGACCAGAAAGATGGTGGTGCTCCTTTTCTCGACCGGTTTCCGCAGCGAATTGGGTTACAGGTGGAGCGGCAAGGGCGCGGTGTTCTGGCGGCGGTGATTGTCAGGACGGGTTGTTAAGGAGCACGGCGGCGAGACGAACTTCTTGGACAGCACCGTGGAAGATCAGAAGGTGGCGCGCTCCAAGATCCGGTGAAGCTCCTTGATCCCGTGGCGGCGCGTGGAAGGCCCTGTGCGGCGGCGTGTGCTCAGTAAGGGGGGCTGGACTTCGCGTGAAAAACTCAAGGAAGAGGGCGCCTTCTCCGACGGGGAAGATCTCCGGCGCGGTGGCAGTGTGGAAACAGGTGCAGGCGGCGGCAGCAAGCTCCGGGGAGACAAAGACCGGTGGCTGACAGGACTGCGGTCGGCTCCACACGCGGCACCGCGCGACAGGTCTTGGGCGAGAGCAAGGAGAGCAACGGCGGCATCGGCATCTTCCAAGGCGCGGCTCCGACGGCGGCGTCGGAGGAGGATCGCCGGCTGACGGGGCGGCGGCAACCGCGCACGGCAGGAGTCTCCAGCCACAGCGGGCTGCGGCGTCGGCAAGGTGGTCCGGCGGGAAGACTGGCAGCGGCCATACCCACAGGGAGCTGTGTGCCGCACAGAAAGGGTGGCGGGCTCTGGAAGGCATCTCCAGCAAGGGCTGCGGGCGACACCGTAGAGCGGATGAAGACCCTTGGGCGGCGGCACTGTGCGTGCGCAAATGGGGTGCAGCTAGGGTTGTTCACTGTTCGGTTCAACCCGAAAAATCAAATCAAATCAGTATTTTAGTTCGGTTTGGCTTTGATTTGAATTACCGATTTGGTTTGATAATTCCACACTTTACAACTTAATAACATAATAATCAAACATCTATCTAACAAATTAAATACCGACATTGAATGAGAAATCCACTAGCTCCTTGAATTCCAAAATACCACTACGCTTCTGCTGCGCTAAACCTGCACTCCTGAAAATATTAACAACGGAAGGGGTGAGTCACAACAGACCCAGTAGGACTTACACCCGAACTACCCCATTATAATAATGATTCTAGTGATATACAATATATAATAAATCTAAAAATCAGATTTAATACATAGCTCTTAACTAATTATATATCTTTAATTAATTGATTACATGATCATTCTACTACCCCATATGATAACCAGACTCTATATGCATTAAAATCATCACAACCTGCTCATTAGACTACTCTAGGTATGCACATAACCTGACATAAAACCAATGACACATCTATAACATACCATTTATGCCAATCTACACAACTAGACACCTGTCTGAGTAAATAACATGCTCCATCAGATAAATGCAGTCACATCACAAAACTAGCACCAGATTTACCATATAGTAGGAAGTAACATATAGTAACTAAATCCCATAGTACCCCTAGGCAGGGGAGTACTTAGATGAACCGCGGTATCCGGGATCGAAGGATGCTCCGCATTCAACTAACCTCCGTCGCCCACGGCCACTAATTTAGTCCCCGGTGAAGTACATTTCATCACAATGCAAAACTTTCACCGCACTAACCACATTCCACACCATGCAAAGCATATAATTAACTCGACAAGAAACAGAACATTCAATTGGCAATCAAACATGAAATACATAGATGAACACACATGGTTCTATGCACCACATATTTGCATACCACACCACAATCTAACACAAACTAATGCATATATATGGAATCATGCAATTTACAACCTAACCATGACAATTACATGCTTAAACAGAACTACCTATCACATAAAAGAAGATAAACTAAACTCTACCAACATTATGCCTAAACCCTACATCGGCTTTTTATCAAATCGAGATATACATGATTAAGGTTAATCGCGATGCAAACAATGCTAAACTAGCTAGATTTAAACATACATAACCTATCATGATGACCAGCATACTTGAATAACTAATTTTTAATCTAAATCTGCACGGTCTAGACAAATTAATCTAACTCTAACTAAACATGCTAATAAATACAAAACAGCCCATTAACTACAATCTTCTAATCCTGGTGATCTAAACATGTGTTTTACAATTTAATCAAGTATATTAGATTGCTAAGAATAGCCGAGACGCCTACCTTGACGGCAACGGCGAAAGGCGCACGTAATTCCAACGGAGTCGATCCGGGTGAAGAATATGCCGTGGTCATGACGGCAATGAAAAACTGAACCAAACGTTATCTTGATAATATACTGAAAAAGGGACAATAGAATAATATAAAAGAATTAGAGAAGAATATTGAATTAAAGATAATAATAGAGAGAGATATATATATATGCGATAGAGGGAGAGAGAGATAGATAAGAGAGATATGAGAGAGGAGAGAGAGGCCGCGGAGGGGGGGTTGGCGCACCGGGGGGCGCACGGGGCGCACGCGCGGACCACACGCGGAGAGGGGGGCGGCGCGGCCGGGCGGGCGCCGGGCGGGGCCGCGTCGGGCGGTGCGGCGGCGGCGCAGGCCGGGCGCCGGGCGGCGGCGGAGGGAGAGCAGGCGGCGGCGCCGGCCGTGGCCGGCGGGGAGAGAGTGCGTGCGGCGGCGGCGAGCCGGGTGCACGGCGGCGTGACGCGCCGGTGGCCGCGGCCGGGAGGGGAGGCGGCGGCCGCGAGGGGAAGGTGTGGGCCGGCGGCGCCGCAATCGGGTGACGCAGCGGGTTTGCCGGCGGCGGCTGCGGGTGGCAACAGGCCGGTGGCCCCGGTGGACGGCGACATACGTGTGGGTGGGGCGCCGGCGGCGATGTCGCGGCGGCCGGCGGGCTGGCGCGCGCGGGGCGGCGCCGGCTGGTGCTAGCAGGACGGCCGGGGTGGGGGTCAAGGCGGCGGGCAGCAGGCGGCGGGGACGGCGGCCGAGGAGGGTGGCCGCGGCGGCGGCCGCGCGCGGCGGCAGAGGGAGGTGGCGCGCGGTGTTGTCGCGCGGAGGCCGGCGGCGCAGTGGCCGGGTGGCGCCGGCGGCTCCCGGGTGGGTGCAAACAGGAGAGAAGAAGAAGAAGAACGGGGGGGGCGCTCTCGCGCTCTCGCGGCGAGAAGGAGAAGGAGGCGAGGACGCGGCTGCTGTGCGCTCGCGGGAGGGGAGAAGAGGGAGGCAAGGGTGCAGGGCTGCTGCGCCGGGGATAAAAATAGAGGGGGGGGGGGAGAGGGAGAGTCCGTCCGGGAGTGGGAAGAGGGGGAGGAGATAGAGTTCGATTGGGAGAGGGGGCGGCGGTTTAGGAAGCTTATGGGGAAGGAGAGAAAAATGGGAAGGATAAAGGAGGAAGGTAGATTAATATAAATAAAATTAATAATAAATATAATAACAATATTTTTTTATTTACATAACCGGGGTATTACAGCTGAAGCTTTGTTGTGCGGTGCCGCCTGTTGGTACAAGTTTCCTTTCTCTTTCGTTAACGGTTGAGGAGAGAGAGAGAGGACTGAGGTAGATCCAATGAGGTTATGTTAATTGGGTCTTGGGTTCATTTTTATCAGGTTATTAGAACTTCGTTAATGGGTTTGATGATATCCGTTAAAGTTAGCTTGCTTAATCCGAGTTTTAGATAGGATTGTTAAATCTCATAGCTAGGATCCTTGGCGAGAAAGAGCATGTTTATTAATTAGATGGCCGAGATTTGTTTCGACTTTGATCAGAGGCAATCCGTGTCAAAATTAAGTTATCTAGAAGTTCAACCTTAGATTTTCAGGCGCTTAAGTTTGTTGTATGGTTTTGATTAGAAAATTTCTAAACCGATGATCTAATTTGTGTAGATGCCAGGTGCACATTGATATCTATCCAAGACATACATGATCGGGACTGATCAATGGTAGGGTGGGAAGACACAAATCACAGGTCCATTAGAAGGGTTATGAACTTTCACGTGGCTTCAACAGTTATGACGACTTTACTTTATGGCAGCAACACATGAAAAACACTTCTACTCGGGAAGGCTAATCAAAGCTCTCAATAAAAAGGAGGACAAACTAAAAAAGTTGATGACGAAAGTGTAGGCTGAATTGCAGGCACTTGGAAAATAATATAATACATCTATGTCTAGCGGACAACACGCTCTGGGAGGTGATCAACTTAGAAGATCCAATAGATGTCTAGGAGAAGCTTGAGAGCAAGTACATATCTAATTTGCTAATGAATCAACTGTTAGTAAAGAAATTATTATACGACTTGAAGATGATCGAGAGAACGAAGATAGAAGCACATCTCGACGACTTCAATATGATTCTGACTGAGGTGCTATCTTTAGGTGAGGAAATCAACGAAGAAAATCGAGCACTTCTCTTGTCGTCACTACCGATGTTGTATGATCACATTGTAACAATAATGCTATATAAAATTGATACTCTTAGATTGGATAACGCAATAGCTTTGTTGCTTTCGAACGAGTCTCGTTGGAAGGACAATGAAGCTAGGACGTTAGGTGGGAGTCATGCTTTAACTGTAGGTGAAGGTCGTGGAATGATGGACAATCAGCGAAGACGGCAAGATGGAAAAGGTCATTCCAGGACACAAGGTTGTAGGTGCTATTATTACGATGAGGATGGACACTTTAAGTAGTACTACCCACCGTGTAAGAGAAGCGAGCAATTGTAGGAGGCAAAGAAGGAGAAGACGGAAGCATCAATAGTAGAGGATAACGAGGAGGATGTGGATGACATCCTATGAATGACATTTATAAGAGAGAGAGAGATCTAGGTTGGATCTTAGATTATGGCTATTCACATTTTATGCATCCTCGAATAGAACAATATTTCATGGGTATTAAGCATGCGGAGGTGATGCAGTCTAATCAATGAATATATCATATTGCTTAGTTGTGGGTATTGGATCTGTGAGGATACGCATGTTTGATGGGAAAATGTGAAAACTTGTTGACATCCGATATGTGCCATATATAAAGAAGAACTTGAACTTGCTGTAAGCTGTGTGTTCAAGAGAATATCGATGCACTCTTGAAGTAGTGCTCTTAAGGTGTGCAGAAGAGCATGTATTGTGTTAAAAGTGTAGTTGATGAATGGTTTGTACAGGCTTGTAGGGAGGGTTGATAGCAGTGTAGATTTAGAGTCCCTAGACAAATAGTACGGTTTACTGGATGATGATATTTTCTGAAGGTGGAGTGCGGAGAAAGCATGTGACGCTCACTTTTAGTTATTGGTTGATATCTCTCACGTCAACCAAAAGAGGAGGGTCCATGTTAGTGTAAGGAATCGTCCATTAAAATTTGGTGCAGCGGAAGTGACGATTCCTATGGGTTCCTTTAGAATCCGTCTCAATCAGAACCGAACGACGAAAACCGAAAACCGATCAAATCGGGTTCGAATATACCTGATAGGGATTCATATAATCCCATGGAGAGGAAGGATATGAGCTTCTCAAGCTCTTCAAACCGTTCAAGTGTCCGGTCTCCAGCAGTATCCACATGAACTTTATCCACAGCAGGTTCTCCCTTCGCGCCGGCCTCGAGAACTCTTCCCGAACGGAGCTCCATCGACCATGGACACCTTCTAAAGAGAGGAGGAGGTAGGGAGGAGACTTGGGACGTGGTTTTCACCCTTGGCTTGATGGGGTTTGACTGAAACCATTGGTATTTATAGAGAATTATGAAATTTTGCATAAAAACCCAAAATCTCTATAAATTACGCTCTTGCCCCTGTACTTGTGGATAAGTCCTTTTGTGTGTGACCCACTAGGCCCAATAGCCTATTTGGTTGAGGCCTAAATAAAATAGAACAATTCTATTTAATTTAATTAAATCTATTATCCGATAACAGATTAATCGGCCTACCGATCATGAAGGGTACAAGCCACATCCCATGATCCCAAATGGCTATGGGGATAATCTCATATCCATTGAGCCTTTCCATCATCAGTTACCACATGGATATAAACCCTCACCCATCCAATGTCCCGGTCGGAAAGGAGTACGGCATCGACTGTCAACTCCTTAGTGTACCGACTCTATAGGATCATGTACTTGGAATTGGATCAATTGGTACAAGCCACATCCCATGATCCCAAATGGCTATGGGGATAATCTCATCTCCATTGAGCCTTTCCATCATCAGTTACCACATGGATATAAACCCTCACCCATCCAATGTCCCGGTCGGAAAGGAGTACGGCATCGACTGTCAACTCCTTAGTGTACCGACTCTATAGGATCATGTACTCGGAATTGGATCAATTGGAAAACTCCTTTTCCAATTATCCTATCTACCCTGGCCAGGGATTTAGAGTACTATCCCATAGGACATTCACTCTCACTTACCGAGAGTGGACGATCCCTTGTTGTCCGCTCAATTGCCTCAATCGGATTTTCCTTATACCCGATCCATCGCTATATAGGACCATCTAAATTGTGATCCATAAGTCAATGGTCAAAGCACAAGTTCCACCCAACAATGCATCTTTGGCGACTCAGGTCAAAGATCCAACCATGCAACCGTGATGATAGAAAACCCTGATAGACAGTTCGGTAAGATACCATTCAGGGTTTCTAATTCGGTCAGTTCAGTGAACTCATTCAACTAATGAGCACCTGTATGTGTATCTCAGTGTCTCCACACTAATGACCAATGAGATTGGTCGTCCTCATCACATGAGAAGACATCACATACACTAGTCTATCCGGATCCTTGATGTACCGTCTCAAGTATCCTATGACTAGGAACATTTAGATCAAATACCTCTAGATAATCAATCTCATTATCATGATCTCATCATGATTTAATCATCATTGTATTTGATCAAGGACTTCATTATGATATTCGCATCTAATAAGAGCTTATAATGAAGATTTGCCTAATTAATTGAATAAGATATATCTAGAAATGTCAAATCATATCATATATGATTGGCTTGTAGGGCATACATTTCTATCAGTTAGGGTGTGTAGTAGAGTCAGGCTATGCGAGAACCTAGTGGAGGTGTCGACCATATTGATGGAGCTGACAAATGGATGGACATTTATGGATTAACCTAAGTTGGAGAATGTTACAAAACAAGGCAAGTTACGTAAATACATGGGCTAATTTTGATAAGTGAGATTAGGATTTGATTGTGAATTGGATTGGTTTTAGGCAATTTGAGTTGGGTTAGGATTCGAATAGGGTTTGTGAAAGTCATAATCATAGTAGGTTTTGTGATTTGTTCTGCTTATAAATAACCTAGGTTGGTGGTTCATTTGGGATATCAGGTGTTAAAGAGAGCCATCAAGAGAGTGCTAGAAATTTATGTCCTACAAACCAATTATATATGATATGATTTGACATTTCTAGAGATATCTCACTCAATTAATTAGACAAATTTTCATTACTAGTTCTTATTAGATGCACACATCATAATGAAATTTTTGATCACATACAGTGATGATTGAATATCGATGATATCATGATAATTAGATTGATCATTTAGATGTATGTGTATAATATAAATGTTCATAGTCAAAAGATCCTTGAGATGAGACGTCAAAGATTTAGATATACTAACATATGCGATGTCTTCTCATGTGATGAGGATGACCAATCTCATTGGTCATTATGTGAAAACACTGAGATACACATATATGTGCTCATTAGTAGATTGAGTTCATTAATTGACCAAATTAGAAACCTTAAATAATATATTACCGAATTATCTATTAGGGTTATCTATCATCATAGTTGCATAGCTAGACATTTGACCTAGGTCACCAAAGATACTTTGTCGGGCAAAACTTGTGTTTTAACCATTGACTTATAGATCATTGTTTAGATAGTCCAGTATAGCGATAAATTGAGTACAAGAAAAATCTGATAGAGACAATTGAGCGAATAACAAGAGATCGTTCACTCTCGATAAGTGAGAGTGCATGTCCTATGAGATAGTACTCTAAATCTCTGGCTATGGTAGAAAAAGTAATTGAAAAATGAGTTTTTCAATTGATCTGATTTCTAGTATATGATCCTATAGAGTCGGTATACAAAAAAATTTGACAGTCGATGTCGTACTCTTTTCTGATCAGGACATTGAAGGAACAAGGGTTTATATTTATGTGGTAACTGATGATGAAATGATCAATTGAGATAATGTTATCCCGTAACCGTTTGGGATCATAGGATACGACTAGTACTCTTTATGATAAGTAAGCCGATTAATCTATTATTAGATAATAGATTTAATTAAATTAAATAGAATTGTTCTATTTTAATTATGCCACAACCAAATAGACTATTGAGTTTAGTAGATCACACACATAAGGACTTATCCATAAGTATAGGGGTAAAGATATAATTTATAGAGATTTTGAATTTTTATAAAAAATTTTAATTTTTTCATAAATAGTAATGATTTCCACTAAATTCAATCAAGTCAAGGATGAAAATAACTTCCTCAGCTTCCTCCCCCTCTCTGAAAGGTGTATATAGATGATGGAAATTTGTTAAAAAATGTTCTCAAATCCAGTGTGAAGGAAAATATGCTGTGATAAAATTCGTGTGGATACTGTTAGAGACCGAATATTTGAACAGTTTGAATAGCTTAAGAAAATTTTCTTCTCCCTCTCCAAAAGATTACATAAATACTTATTAAGTATATTCGATGATCAATTTCCAGTTTTTATCGTGCGGTTTCGTTTGAGATAAGATTAATATTACTCATAGAAATTGTCGATTCTACTGCACCAAAATTTATAAGACGAATCTTTACTCGTAGGTGATTGTTTGTCAGGTTTTCTTGACACGGTATCACAAGATAATTTAATTCATCGATTAATAATATCATATGCGGCATCCACACATAGCTAGCTGCGCAAGAGGTCGAGACAAGATCATGAGCGAAATTATAAGAGGGGGACTTCCACTATAGATAGCTATTCTGGGTCAGTAGGAACATCCGCCGAGTCCGTCCTAACCAGAACGATTATTTTTACGGAGTATAATGACATTGAATAGCCCCTCTAATCCCGCGTCAAATTCCATACAGGTTAACCCAGTCCATCATTCTATTCACAAAGTAATCGTCGCAACTATAATAATCGTGCATGTACAGGGGTTCCGCTACTCCTCCCGCACCGAGCTCTCCGAGGAGATCTGGCCGGCGGTGAGCCTCCATGGAGAAGGATGAGCTGGGCGGTAGCGTGAGCTTGCTTATCTCACTGTTCGCTTCCGAGAGCTGCTTCTTCAGTTTCATCACCTACAATCGACATGGGCCACAGGAGAGAACGATCGTACGTCAAGAAGCAATATATTTAACTAGGTTTATTCGTTCAGTGACGACTGGCAAAGCCCCTCATTTCATGGCGCCGTCTCGAAGGCCAGGCTGAGCCAAGTAGTTAACCTAAACCCTAATCAAACGGAGGTTAAGTTAACCCAACCCTGCAAACCCCTAAAACAACAAGCGTCAGCGTCTTGGATGCGGACGAGTGGAGTGGGATTCCCACTGGATTTTGAAAATTTTATCATAAGTTATTAGACCTTTTGTCAAAATATTTTATATTAGAAGATTTTTAAGACGTGACCGCCACTAAAATGCCCACTTTCTACAAAATATTTAGATCCGGTTAAAGTGAAGGTGCGCAGCAAAAAGCATTCGCTAATTTGAACTCAGTCTCCTTTCTTCACTAAAAAACGTACACTTAAATCCAATGGACTGACTTATGTGAAGTTCGCACGGTCCCATCTCGATATATATATATAGAGAGAGAGAGAGAGGTGGAGTTGGTTGAATCTGACTTCATCATTCCCCCCCCCCCCCCAAAAGTCGGATTCGAGTAATTATTGCATTCTGCGAGTTAACTTTTGAAAATATTTTTTTACGTGTTGATTTTTGAAATAAATGTCAAAGTGTGCGTTAATGTAATTTCTTTTTCCCCCAAGCGGCCGGGACGTTGCAGCTTCAAGAAGAAGAGTCTCCGAACGGAAACGACGGTGAGTCGGAGGGAGGGAGAGACAAAAACATATAAGACGCGGACCTCGGCTTGGAGGTGACATTTCTCGACGACGACGGCGTCGTGCATGGACTTGAGGCGGCCGTACTCCTCCTCCAGCTGCTTGCTCTTCCACCTGACCCGCCGGTTCTGGAACCACACGGCCACCTGCTTGGGATCCATCCCCAGCTCCGTCGCCAGGTGCACCTTCCGGCCGGACCCCAGCTTCCGCTCCCTCCCGAAGTTCATCTCCAGGAACCTCACCTGCTCCTCGCTCAGCCGCTTCTTCTTCCCTCCCCCCCTGCTCCCGCCGTCGCCGTCCCATCTCTTCTTCCACCTTCGCGCTTCTTTACCCCTCACCTCCCCGTGATCCCCTGCACACGGTAGATGCATGGCCGCTTAGACTAGAAGGGAATGGGAACTACCATGCATATATATATACATATATATGCTGGAAGAAACCTGCAACTTGTGTATAGATGCCGGAGCCCAGAAGCGGCGTCCCCCCCACTTGTATCATGTTCATGTGTTCCGCCGCCGCCGCCGCCGCCGCCGCCTCCGCCGCCGCCGCCTCCTTCTTTGTTAATAACTGGGGGCGTATGACCGGCTTCATATCCTGCTCTCGAAGTCCATTTATAGGTCGGTTGTCTCATAACAACCCTGCTGGTTGCGCATAATAACGGGGATGCCACTCTCTTTGCTCTCCCGGGGGAAGGGGGGATCAGGCTTTGTGGAGCTCATCCCGGAATGAAAATCGATTTCTGATCAACTGAATTTCGAATTCGTTTACTAAATATGCCTAACATCCAGTTCAATTACTTGGTTTTTCCCATTATATTCTTTTTTGTATTACCAAAATTGATCCTTCTCGATGCTACTATGTTGGACCCTGTTTGGTAACCACATTAACCACCTTTATCAACGTCAAATTTAAAATTGATATTGAGAGTACTCATTGTATTAGAGTTGATATTGATATTTTTAGAAGTTGTAGTATCAATATCAAAATTAATACAAGTTAATATTTGTAAGATACGACATGTTTTGTTTGTACTACAAATTTCAAAATTGATACTATTAGTCAAACACCTCCAGACGATTACCATCAAAATCAATTTTAAAATTGATAATGATAGAGATGTTAGATAGTGTTACCAAACATGGCCTTAATGAAAAATATATAGATAAGTTTACCTAGTTTTGAAATGATATTTGGTTTCTTTTCAAGAAGAATTTAACAATGAACTATATACATGATTATAAATATTTTGAGATTAAATTAAGATCAGTATTTTGAAACACCTATCAATATTTTCATGTTTGACTAAAGAAACAACTTAGAGATATATTTCTGATATAGTTTTGTTATCTTGTATGATATTTAGTTTGTTTCTAAAATACATCCAGCAGTTGTTGGTTTTAATCATACCTACAAATTGGTAATCTCAATTTTTATTTCGATGCTCCAATTTAGTCTTCATATTCTAGGATAGACATTTTGGAAAAGAAATAAAGAAAGTTTGAGAATTTTACAACAATAAGAAGCAAAGGGCATATGTCTCATTTTACAAGCTCTGTTAAGAGGTTGATTTCCCGTCTGATGTTAAACTAAACATGTACAACCTATCATGATGTCTATCATACATGAATAACCGAATTAATCTAAGCATGCACAATCTAGACAAATTAATCTAACTCTAACTAAACATGCTAATAAAACCAAAACAGCCCATTAACTACAATATTCTAACCCTGGTGATCTAAACATGATTATTACGATTTAATCAAAATATTAGAGTGCTAAGAATAGCCGAGACGCCTACCTTGACGGCGACGGCGAACGGCGCACGGAATTCCAAGGAGATTGAATTTGGCGACGAGACTGTCGCGGTTGCGTCGGCGACGAAAAATCGAGCCGGGTAGGTGTTTTCAAAACTGCCGGAGGAAAAAGAAATAATGAACAATGGAGCTTGATAGAAAATGATAGGAAAGATAGCGATAGGAGAGAGGTTGCATCACCGCGCTGGAGAGAGAGGAGGGGCGCACGGCGGGCGCACGGCGGAGGGCCGCGCGGGCGGCGGCGCAGACGGGCGCACGGAGGGGGGGGTTGACCTGGCGGCGGCGGCCGCGGCGTCTCGCGGCGGGCGGCGTCGCGGGCGGACGGCGCGGACGGGCGCACGCGGTGGTGCGGCGGCGGGCGCGGAGGCCGAGGCGGGGAGGCGATCGCGCGGCGGACGGCCACGCGGTCGCACGGCGACCGAGGGCGGCGGTACGAGGTGGCCGCGGGCTCGCGTGCGCGGGGAGGCGGTCGAACCGAGGCGTACGAGGAACCGGGCGGCGGGCGGCGGGCGTCTCGCACGGGGAGACGTGGCGACGCGGGGCCGAGGCGGGCGACGTCCGCGGACGGCGCCGGGCGGCGAGCTCGAGGGGGCGGTCGGCGTCACCGCGGCGAGTGCGGGAGACGGCGGAGACGCGCGGACGCCGAGGCGGCTGTCGCGGCGGAAGAAAAAGCAGGAAGGGGGGGGGAATAGGGTTTCGCCGGGAGGAAGAAAAGCGGCGCCGGGAAGGTGGCATACGGGGGAGGGTTTCTCCTGGGGAGAAAAAAGGGGATTAAATGGGGGAGGAGGGAAATAAAATATTAATAAATATTAACTATTTTTTTATTTAAAAATACGGGGTATTACAAAACGGACCCGACGCTGAAGTGATATCTTGACTGGAGTAACTATTAAACAGCGTAGGTTGAAACGGACTTGTTATTCATTTCTCCTTTTTTTTTCCAGATTATGTCACCGGACATGTCCACTGCATATATCTTTGTCCGGAGAGCATGGCATTTTCCCTATCATTTTCTTGAAGATGATCATCTGATAACCATGTTAAGCCTGAAGGTTAAGATTCAAGTATCTCTGCAACTGATGGTTGCTGGATTTTCACACATATGATGGTCAATCTCAGACAAACATGACGGTGCATCTTGATGCTTAATCTCCTTGTACCGTCCGTCCGAGACCATTGCTCTTTGTGCTCCGCTGACACCTACACACAGTTCATCTAGCATCTTGGCTGTGGGTTACCTGGGAACACCTTCCAACTTCCATGGCGGACCTTTATTCCCATTATGGTCTCACCTTCTCTCTCTCTCTCTCTCTCTCCCACCCCCACCATTGCAGCGCTGCTTTTGCTCGTGGGGGCAGCGCACAGGTTCTCTCGTCCCCTCCACCATGTCGCAGAAAGCTTTTGAGGCTACTCTTATTGTTCAGCACAAGTACGTACATAGCTCAAGTCATCTTTATCGTTCACTGAAAAAGGCTTTGTCAATGTTTCAAAAAGGAAGGGGAGGAAATTAAGGGGGAGCTGGAACTCAAAGAAGAGGATGGGTATTTCATCATTTACATGTACCACAAGCTAGGGGCTCCTTTTTATCTACCTGCAAAAGCAGACATTGCATAATTAGTAGACGTGTGGGTCGCGGCTTGGTGGGCACATAACCGTTTCCTCTGGACTCGACACCTGTAATATCTTTCTTGGCTTGGACACTACTGGTTGAGTCAGGAAACACAAGTGTACAAGCCGGCAAGCGGCTTCTGTAGACTTGTTGATTAGAGCTTGGTCAAAAGCTTGACTAGTCAAGTTATTTATTTGTCTAATCAATCTCAAATCGTAATAGAAACTTTGAGCTCCTTCAAACTTGAGTTCTGACTTGGCATGAGATTACTATTTAATTATGAAGCTATCACTCAAGCTCAAGCTAGATTCCTTTTAAAAAAAAACTAAAAATTGTGTCCATTTCTAAGTTTAAACTTAGATTATATTATATTTTAACTTATTTAACAAGTTCAATCGTTAATGGGGTGTTTGGTTGCATGATAATTTTTTGTACATTTTCATGATAAAAAATTATATTAAAATAAGAAGTGAACCAACTCATGACATAAATTTATCTTGTTTGGAGGGATGTGATAACAAAAAAGAGTAATCACCGTACATGACCAAACAAAGTGAGGGACCACAGGAAAAAGAGAGAGGTGAGACCCTCTTTCTTTGTTTAAGAAGAAAATCACTTTCAAAACATAAAATTGTCATGGTTGTCAAACATCTCTTTTAACAAGTTTTTTTATAATTTTTAAAAATTAAATAAAAATCTCTATTATCATGCAATCAAACACCCCATAAACTCAAAGCCCGCCCGAGAGCAGACCCCATGAGCTCCCGTGACGGCCATGTGATGGAGGCTCGGCTGAAGAAATATAATTACAAACCCACAACTTCAAATAATTAAGAATACATGTGGCTATGAGATCGTGATAATGTACTCATAGCCACATGTATTCTTAAAATTAACATAAAATTTGAAAAAAAAATAGGTCAACCAGTCAAATTATAATTTACCGTGCGGTTTAGTTCAAATTAGAAGGGCAAAATCGTATCTTGTGATTCAGTTAAAAAAATAAACAAACAAACAAACTTCTATATGCATTTTAACCAAACCGATCTAAGAGATCATAGATTCTTTTTTATTTGGTTTTCATTTTACTACTTCATATGTGAGCACTGTGCAGTAGCCAAGCTAGGCTTTTCACCCGCTGAACGGGCCAGTGCCAGTGGGGAGCATCTATATATATCCCCACACGTGTCGACCCCCCCAGCTGTGTCTCTGTTGATAAAAGCTTCTGCATCGCCTAAAGGCAGGTAGCCGCTGTAGGCACGGCATGCTTTTCCTCTGCTGTTCCTTTACGAGTTCAGACGAGCACTACGCAGCAGCCTAGCTACGCTTTTCTGCTCTCGCTGAATATGCCAGCCGGGGGCATATCCCCACACGTGTCAACCCGGCAATGTCTCAGTTTGAATCATGGATTTGATTTAATTAGCTGAGGATCCTCTAAATAGAATCAAATTTGATAAATCAAATAAACTAAAAGTGATAAAAAATGCTATTGTATTGTCGATAAAAAAATAATTTTATACTCTTTATAATACAATGTTATTCATATTATTATTTATATCTTACCATAAGTATGTATGTGTGAGAACCTCGTTTTTACATTTTATTTTAATTTTCAAAATCATTTTTGCATCTCCTTTGGACTACTTAGGAAACTAGGTATTAACCTATAAATGTATTAAATAGTCCGACGATACATTTAAAATTATTAGAACCGAGGTTCGGGTTCTTTGAAAAATTTGATTTTTGACCCCTCTCCGCCGGATGGTGCGAATACCCGGCGTTAACTTACATCGAGCAAGTACTCGAACGCCCTTGATTAACCGTCATAGCAATTCGTTTGGTAGAGAGTGCACATCCATACAAAACAATAGACTAGAGGGCCGTAAGCCTTGCGGGCCCGATGAGATGCGAACAAGTTGCGTTACCTTTGGTTGACGTTGATTTTATTTGATTAAGATGTGATTTTTACTAATTGATTTATATTTGATTTTTCAAGTTGTTTATTTTTAAATTTTGATATTTCCATTAACGTTTTGAATTAATGGGTTGAGTTTGATTTATTTGTTTTGTTGAATTTCAATTTGATTATGATTTTGTTTTGAGTTTAAAGTTTGATTAAATGAATTAGGTGTGTTATGATTTGAGATTTAGATCACCATTTAGGTTGAAATTATTTAATTTCATGTGCTACTTATGTTACAACGTTGGTTTAAGTACGTTCAAAGTATTTTAATTGACTTAAGACTTTGATTAAGTTGTTTAAGGATTTTTTGATTTAGTTCTTTCAATTTTATTTAATTTTTACAATCTAATATTTGGTGTTGGAGGATTGTTTTAGTGAATTTTGATGAAGTTTAATGCATTGTTTACTTTAATTTTCTTTGATGTTATTTAATTATCATTTGATTAAGAAATTTAATTTCAATGGTTAAGTATGTTTTAGATTGATCTTTCGATTGTTTAAAATCTGATTTTTACACTTTCAGATTTAATGTGTTTTTTATTATTTTTATCTTATTTATTTAATTTGAGTTCGCATCCCATCAGACCTGTCGGGCTAACAATCGGTGCCCATTTTGAACATCACATGACGACGCTTGAACAAACTTTATTTTATTTTAAGTCGGGTTACATCATGTCGGTGCCGAAGTCCAAGGTCTGAAATTTCTCTTCCCCGGTGCGCTTCTCACAAGATCGGAGGAAAAATTGGCATTTCGGCAGTATGCCGGCCGGTCCTCGATCGAGTGGGCTCACCTCCAATACGACGAAGTCTTTTGACTTGTCGCATCGGGGAGAATGGAACCGTATGCAACGGGAACATGCCCGCACCCACGTCAAGGAGCGCCTACCCAAGACGTAGTCGGAATAGCCGTCCTAGGGCGCTCAAATTTTGAGCTCACCCTTTATTTAATATGGCATTTCGCATTTCAATTTTTATTTAATTTTTTATTTGTCAAAGTCTTTTAAACTTGCTGCGAGTCGACCTGGCTAAGTCGACATGGTCCTCCGGCGATCCGGCGGCCCATGTTGGCCCGGTGAATCCACTTGCGGCAAATGGAGACCAAACCCAATGGGCCCGGCAGCAATTTCCGGTCGCGGCTGTGCGCGCGGTGGCGTTTCTTTTTCGTTGACACCATGGCTGCCTGTGGGCTCCACCACGGGCGCAATGGTCTCCGGACCATTGTCCAGCGGCTCCTTGTGCGTTTGGCCTCCTTCTAGCCGCGGATGACCGCAGTTCTGGCCGTCTCGGTCGCGGCCTCCATTCCCTCGGCAGCGCCTTCCTCGCCAAGTCACACTGCCTACCATGACCGCCGAAGCCTTGTCAATCAGGCATTGCGGCCAACTCCCCTTACGGGAGCTTCACCATTGGATGAATCACGCAAGCCCCGAACGAGGCTTCCTGCTGCTGCCATGGAGAGATCGTGCCATGGAGATCGCCATCCCCGCCAAGTCCCTTCGCAGGACCTTTTGTCGCCGAAAGAGCATGGAAGCGCTATCAGGACACAGGGGATGTTGCCGGCGGGGGCCGCGGGAGGTGGTTGGCATCGTCAACGGCTCTATTCGGAGCGACCAAGACCGTCGTGTCGATCGACCGAGTCTTATGCACCCGGCGAGTGCGCACTGTATCCCGACGCGCGTCCGGGGCTCGCGGAGACCGCCAAGAGAGAGCAGGTGTTGTAGATGGTTGTCGCGCCATGCCGGAAGAGGCTCGCAAGGCCGGCCGAGGCGAACCCCCTCCACGAACCTCTCCTCCTGCCGGTGGAACTTGGAGACGCCGTCGAAATCTTGGGGCCTAGCGGACAAGGCGTTGCGGCCGAGAGAAGAACAAGATGTCCTTCTTCGCCGTGTGCGGCCGCCGGTGCCGCCGCCCGGCCCGTTTGCCCAGGCTCGAAGGGGATCGCTAAAAAAAAGGTGGGCCGCGTCCGCCAGGCCTTGCGGGGGCTGCCGGAGTCATTGTCGAGGGTGCGTAGGGTGTTGGTGGAAGTAGAAGACGACCGGAGGGGCTTGAGAGCCGTAGGATAACTTACGCTTTTCCCTTCTTCTTCCTTTTTTTTGTGCGCTGACCTACTTGCGGAAGGAGAATCGAAACTCCTTTTCTTCTCCTTCTCTTCTAGATGCGCGAGCTTCTGTTGAAGAAGGATGGGGACGGGAACCGCAAAGTCTTGTTGAAGGTGTTGCAGCCGCCTCCCCTGCGGGACGAAGCCGCGGCCCTGCGGTTGTCGAGAGGAGAGACGGCGGTTGTTGCGCTTCCGGCTGGATCAAAGCCGAGGGGGGGGTGCACGTCGGAGCTTCGGCGAGGGGGCTTCGGCGCGCTGCCGTCGCTCACGCCGAGAGGGAGGGGTCTTTTTTTTTTTTTTTCCTCTCCCTCCTTGCCTCTGATCGCGCGAACCCGCTTTCTCTTTCTTTTATCACCTTTCGTCCCTTCTCCGAAACGGGAAGTGGACGACGGCCTTCCGAGTCCGGCCCTTGCCGGTTGCGCGATCTCCCGCGCCTTCCTATTTTTGTGCCACGAAAATAAGAAATGAGGCACAGACGACCCCTCCCCCCGTAACTTCCTCTTAAATGGTAGAGATTAAATCGGGGTTGCCATGAAAATAGGCGCGGCGCTTTGTCGCGGCGGCAGCTGGGCTCCGATGGCCTTCTTTTTCTTCAAACAGTCTTTTTTTTTTGAATTCTTAAGACAGGGATAAGGGAGCTGGGCTCGGATGGGCCATAAATTTCTTGATTGGGCTTCGTCGACGTGAGAATTTTGTGAACTAGACAGTGAAGATCCAAATGAATAGTGACCCCTCACGAGACTGAATTATGGTAATCACCTTTCTCATTTTTTTTAATAAAATTTAGTGTTCACAGTATGATTATTAATAACTTTTTAGTTTTAATCCAAACCAAAGGGAACCGCACATATATTAGATTCATTTGATTTCAAAAAAACAAACAAATTGTCTACCATAACTCTACTTGTGGGATTGGATATCAAAGAACTGCCATATGGATTCCCATGCAAGATCAAGAAGAGGGAGTCTAGAGCGGCAGGGTTCACGTACCACACAAGCCTGAGACCTTAGCCCGCCTGCGAGCCAAGCTTGAGAAGAGTCATACTGTCACATCCCTCTTTATAGGGAAAGAGAGCGAAGAGCCTAAGGAACCTGAGGCTCCACCCTCAACTTTCTCACGGAGAGAGCTGATTTAATGGATATTAATGCTATCAAATCATCATAAATACTGTCAAATCAACTATTAAATCAGCTCCTTTTGCGAAGGGACTGAGAGTGGAGTCTTAGAAGGGCACCTGAGACTCGCCGCTCTAATAGGAAAAGGGTAGATGTTACAAGTAAAATTCATAAACTTTATTTTCCCAGATGTTTGCACTAGTCTCTACATGACCATCAGTGGTAGTGGGCAATAGTTCTCAAAAAGTAGTGTTTGTGATGACTAAAACAAGCCCTTGTAAATAAGCACATACCGACGATTTGTTAAGATAACTCGTCACAATACAATTATTAACAAGGGTTTTACACTGTTACAACTATCACACTAGAAACAATTTAATGGAGTTGTCACTAATATATGATACTAGCGGATATTTAAGCCATCATCGAAGCAAGATAAAAATAACCTAAACTTAAGGTTGGGAATATTTACACAACTACTGGCGACGACTAAACAATGGTCACAAGGATAATATAATAGCAATGTCTTAAGCTATCGCGAATTGTAGAAATTTGGCCATTCAATGTGTAAGGAATCATACCATGCGCAACAACGTAGCGATTCCTCAAATTTCTGAGTCGTTGTCTCAATTGGAACCGAATGATGTAATCGTAAATCGGATTCAAACAATTTTGAATGTACCTTTGTGAGATTCAACCAATCCATCAAGACCAAAGAGAAATGAGCATACGACAATCCATGCTCTCCAAGCCATCAAATGCACGGACTTTAGCGGTGTTCACACGAACTTCTTTTGTAGACAGTTCTCTTGCATGCTAGAGCTTCCATTTCATCTCAGATGGAATTTCATCATGAGCCAGCAGCCTCTGAGTTGAAAGAATATGATAGAGAATGCTGGCCACGAATTTTTCATACTTAGCTTGAAAGGGTTTGGCTCAATTTGCTAGTATTTATAGAAATCATAATTTTTTTTATAAGAGCTTGTATTTTCTATAAATTATGCCCATGTCTCCATACAAACAAATTAGTTCTATTGTGTGTGACCCACTAGGCCCCATAGTCTATTTAATTAAGAATTAATAAAAAATAATTTATTTTAATTTAAATTTAATGACCTTCTGATCATGAAGAGTACCATCAATATCTCATGATTTCAAATGACTTTGGAGGTGATCACATCTCCAATAGATTTTTTCAACATCAATTATCACATGGATATAAATCCTTATCCATCTAATGCTCCGATCGGATAAGGTACAACATCGACTATCAACCTCTTAGTATACTGACACTTTGTGATCTTGTACTTAGAATCAGATCAATTAAAATTTTATTTTTTTATTATTTTCTCTGCCTTGTCCAAGGTTTTAGAGTACTATGACATAAGACATTCATTATCACTTAACAAAAATAAATGATCCCTTATAATCTGCTCAATTGCTTCCAATGGGTTTCTTTTGTGCCTGATTCATTAACCATACCAGACCATTGATCTGGGTAATTCATAAGTTAATAGTCAAAACACAATATATACCTGGGAAGACATCTTTGATTCTTTGTCAACTCAAGTCAAATGTACAATTGTGCAACTATGATTATAGAGAAACATGATTGACAACTAAGTAAGATAATATTCAGAGTATTTAATTTGGTCAGTTTAATGAACTTATTCTACATATGAGTATCTATATGTGTATTTCAATGTCTCACTACTAATGACTAATGAGATCAACTATCCTCATCATATGAGAAGATATCTACATGTCTCAAGGATCTTATGACTAGGGACATTCAAATCACATACCTCTAGATGATTGATTTCATTATCATAATCTCATCATGATTCAGTCATCGTTGTATGTGTGATCAAGGACTTCATTACGATATATATATCTAATAAGAGCTAAGTAATAAAGATATGACAATTTGGTTGAATGAGAAATTTTAAGAAATGTCGAATTATATCAAACATGATTAACTTGTAAAGCATACATTTCTATCACGATAGTTGAATCTCACATTAAGTGCACCATTGGCAACAACTTATGGTCATCACCAATAATCTTTCCATTTTAAATATTGTCACATCTCTCTCTCTCTCTCTCTCTCTCACTCACTCACTCTCGTTGGCACCTCCATTGCCTCTACCGCTATCGTGTTGGCCGCCATTGTTTTCCTCATGCTCGATTATCTCTCTCTCTCTCTAACATATGTGCAGATGTGAGATCACAACTGACACCATCATTGTCATTGCCATCCTTACCATTTGTTGCCACCACTTTCCATGTACCCAGATCTCCTCCTTAGGTTCCTATAAATCCTAGCTAGTTTGTTTATTATTTTTTAATATAGTTTTTATAAATTTCAATGGTTTAGGGTTTGTTTAAGTGTGACTTTATCTTAGTTTAGTAATTTCGTTGGTTCAGGGTTTATATGAGCATGATTTGAATACTTATTAATGATGTTTATAAATATTTAATTTGTTAAAACTTGTTTAAATGTTAACTTTGTTAAAATAGATTTGATTGGTGTTCAACACTCCTTTTTGTCTATTAGATTTGTTTAAATTTAAAATTATGATTTTTTTAGTTCAAGACTATGTTTTTTAGTTTGGGTTTATGATTTAATAATTTTAAACTTCAAAAATTTTAGTTTAGGGAGATAATTAAACATATTTGTTATTTTTGTTTATAAATATTTACTTTCTTAAAACTTGTTTAAATGTTAACTTTGTTTAAATGGATTTTCTTAATAGGGTGTTTGTTTACACAAAAAAAAATTATATTTTCATGATAAAAAGTTGTGTCAAAATAAAATGTGAGCTAGCCAATGACATAAAATTGTAATATTTGGAGAGTTATGATAGTAGAAAAGAGTGGGTACCATATATATGACCAAGCAATTTTAGGTGGGAGACCATAAGATAAAAATGAGGTAAGACACTTAATTCTTCTCTAAGAAGAAAATCTCTTTAAAAACATAAATTGTAATGGTTTCCAAACACCACTTTTAACATTTTTTGTTAAAAAATATAATTATTTTGAAAACTCAATTTATCATGCAACCAAACACCCATAAGATGTCCATTGAATTTGTTTGACTATTACACATTTGTTTGTATTCAAGATTATAAAATGTTTTTATCTATTACTTTTTTTAGTTAGCCTGAGAAGGAGTGTTCATGGTTTGGATTTTCAAGATTTTTCTCAGACCAGACCACCTCCAAACCAAACCAAATTAATTGTATTTGTATTGGCTTAGTGAGTTAAAACCATATTTTATTAAGGTGTAATTTAATTTCATTTGTCTTGTTTTAAATCATATTATATTAAAATTTTGTGTATATGCTTATACATTTTATTACTTTTATCTTTAAAATTTTTAAAAAAAGTATTTTTATATCAAAAGAGATATAACTATTGTTAATATATAACTTAAAATAAATATTTAATCTAATTTGATTTGGTTTGGTTTAAAGATTTTTAGAAACCAAACCAAACCAATCAATTTTTCAAACCAAACAAAGCTATTGGTTTGATTTGGTTTTTCGAGCTGAATCAAATATGAACACCCTTAAACTTGAGAAACAAAACTAAAGCAATAGTTTGGTTTAATTTAGTTTGAATTATTCATCAGTTCGGTTCAACCTAAGAAACAAAACAAAAAAATAGTTTGGTTTGGTTTAGTTTAATTTGAACTACTGATAGGTTTAGTTCAACCCTCGAGAAAAAAAATCAAATGAATTGATAAAAATCTTTACCCTACAAGTCAATCATATTTGATATGATTCGATATTTCTTGACATATTTCATTCTTGGTATATCTTGGTTACTAGCTCTTAAAATATGCGTAAATCATAATGAAGTCCTTGTTCAAACGTAATGATGATTAAATCATGATGAGATCACAATAATGAGATAAATCATTTAATGGTATTTAATATAATTGTTCCTACTCATAAGATCCTTGAGATAGTATATCTAGGATCCAAATAGATTTGTTGTATGTGATGTCTTTTTATAAGATGAGGACGAACAATTTTATTAGTCATTAGTGTGTAGACATTAAGACAATCATACAAGTGCTCATTAGAGGAATGAGTTCGCTGAACTAACTGATTTAGAAATTCTGAATGGTATCTTACCTAACTGTTTATAAGAGTTTTCTATCATCACAGTTGTACAGTTAGATCCTTGAGCTAAGTCACCGAATATATTTTGCTAAACATATTTTGTACTTTGATTATTGACTTATAAAACACGGAGACAATGATCCAGTATAGTTAATAAATCGAGTACAATAAATTCTAGTTGAGATAAATGAGCAGATAATAAGAGATCGTTTGCTCTTGGCAAGTAAGAAAAAATCCCTATAGTACTTAAAATTTCTAGCTAGGGTAGAGAGAATAATTAAAATTTTTTTTTTCAATTGATTCATTTCTGAGTACATGATTCTAGAGTGTCCATATACTAAGAGATTGACAGTCGATGCTGAATCTCTATCCTACTAGGGCTTTGGATAGATGAAAGTTATATCCATGTGATAAAAAGTAAATGGAGATAAGTGTATCCCCAAAGTCATTTAAGATCATAAAATATGAGTTGTATCCTTGTAGATCAAAAAGTCATTCAATATATGATTAGATAATAAATTTAATTTAAAATAAGTCGTTATTTTAATTAGACTTCAACTAAATAGACTATTGGGCCTAGTAGGTAACACACATATGGATTAATCCATAGATATGGGGATATGGACGTAATTTATAGAAATCTAAGAGTTTTTGTAAAAAAATTCTAATTCCTATAAATACAAGTGAATTTGGCCAAAACTTATCAAATCAAGGGAGCCAGTTTTGTGGCTAGCCTCCTCATGGTGGATCTCCATCTGAGATGAGTTAGAAGGTCCAATGTTTAAGAGAACTCATATGCAAAAGAAGTTTATGTGGATACCACTAAAAGCCTTGCACATTTGGTGGCTTGGAGAGTATGGAGTGTCTTATGCAATCCTTCCATGGAGGCATAGGAAGTCTTGTGAATGCTTAGAAACATTAGAAATATGATTTCTAAGAGTTTACCAAAGTTTTCCAACATCGAATGACAGTGATAAAGGTGGATTTAGCAATTTTCTAGTTGAGTTACTATCTATGGTGGTACCATGCTTTCCCTTGATTCTAGCTGAGTTACTATATAACTATTAATAGTCTAAATTTTTTATTTTTAAAAATAAATAGGGATCCACCAAACCCATAAGGGGGATCATCCGATGACAACAGAGGGATGCAAACTTAAACTTGTAAACCTATGGCCGAGAAATTTGTGGTGCAAGTTCGAATTTGAATTTAGAATAGGCCTAAGTCATCAAGCTTGAGTCGTCATTCAACGCTAGTTAAAATCGATGGCTAATGCCCTGTTTGGTTAGAGTTTCATTTTTGATACTATATCAATATTGATATTAATATTTTCAAATGGTGGAGTATCACTATCAAAAGTAATACAAGATGACGCTTGTATTACAAAATATGTTTTGTTTGTACTATAAATTTTAAAATTGATACAATTAACCAAACACTTTTTAATGGTTGCTATCAATATCAATTTTAAAATTGATCGCGATAGAGGTACCTAATAGTGTTACCAAATAGGGTGTAAAGTTTGATCAGAACTCAAGTTCAATATCTTAACGACTTGTTTATAGAATTCACTCAAGCTCAATCTGAATACATTTATGAAACTAGAATTCCAACTTAATTATTTATGAAGCCCGATCTAAATTTAAGTCCAAAAAAATTCTATTTTAACTTAGTTGTTATATTTAATTAATAATGTATAATTATGAATATTCATAATTTTAAATTTTAAATAAATAGTTAGTAAGTTGTTCACAACTTTCATGGGGTCAAATAAATCAGTTTTGTTTGCGAGACGGTTTGGTTTGACGAAAAATACGCCAAAAACTAAATCATCCAAACTATATATATATATAAATATATATATGAACACCCATAATAATAAACAAGCAGCTACACAGACACACAGCAAGAATTAAACAAGGCCACACCGATGGCCGGTGCATCTTCCTTTATATGAGCTTTCACAAGTAATCCAAGGGATGGACACACGAGTATCTGCTTGTTTCATATGCATGCATCTAGAAGCCGCCGGATCATCACAACAAAAATAAGTTCATACCCCAGTAAATTAAAGAACCACCCACACTTTGCAAACCCTGTCAGTGGCATGGCATGTCCTAAGTGTGTGTGTGTGTGTATATATATATAAAAGATAGGATAGATATCCTTAGGGCATTCATTTCATTCGTTGCTTAACCACCATGAATCGAACCGAATCATGATCCTATTTTGGTCCTATCTGATTCGGGATGAACCAATGATCAGTTCCATTCAATTTTACAAGCCGGTGATAACCGAACCACTAATATAAATTAATTTAAACACAAGTTTTGATATAAATATATTATTATAGAAACATCTTTATTTCATAAATTGTTTTCTTACAAGACTTCCGTGGTCATCCACAATGATTTTATTAAGGCATGCAAAAAGATAAAAAGAAGGTGGACGTTCGCATGTTTTGGAGCAAGGAAGGCGGGGTCGGGGGTCGGGACCGGGTAGGTCGGGCTTAAAACCGACCCAAGTTGGTTAGAGTCGCGACCCGGGTTGGGCCGAGGTCGGGTCGGAGTCAGAAAAAATAATAATAATAAATTTATTTAAATTTATTAATCGGGTTGGGGTCGCGGGGCCGGGTCAGGGTCGGTCGGTCCAAAAACCAGCCGGGTCGCCGACCCCGCACACCATGTTTTGGTGCATTGTCACCAAGTTTCTTTCCACTCTCTTCTTCTAAATGTGGAGGCTGACCATTGACCATGACCCATGTCCACAACTACTTATCCCATTTCTTCTGTTCTATGACCCATGCCGCTGTTAACCCACTTCAGTTCTTTTATCTTTGATGCATCTGACTACTTTAAGGGCTTGTTTGGCATCATAAAATTTTGGGGATAAACCTGGGTTATCTCCAAAATTTTGGGGATAACTCATGTTTATCCCAGGTTATCTCTAAGTTATCCCTATACCAAACAGCACCTAAGAACTTAAGACCTCTCTTTCATCCTTACTAATTCATAAGCATCTTTTTCAATCACAAACTTGTTGTATGTCTGTTTAAGAGTTTCGTATCTTACTTATCTAATAGTATTCTTTTACTTCTATTTTCACTATCTTGTATTATTCATATACTTCATTATTATTATATTATTGTATTTCAATTTCTCTTATTCTTTATTATCTTTTACACTTAATCTATTTAAACACCGAGTCTCTTTTTCTTTTTACACGAACTTTGTCTTTTAGGGCCTGTTTGGTACGGGGATAAACTAGGATAGACCTGGTTTATCCCCAATCTCCTGTTTGGCACACACTTAAAAATGAGGTTAGCCTGGATTAAGTTAATCCAGGTTATCCCCAAAATCAAGGACAAATGCAGGGATAAGTCATCCTATATAATACTTGGGATAACTTACTCCCAAAATAATACTTTGAGGATACGCGCGGGAGCTCGGGGGGGGGGGGGGGGGGGTGCGCGGGGGGCTCCAGGGGGCGGGGGGGGGGGTGCCGCGGGGTTCCGCGCGGGGGGGGGGGGGCGGGGTGCGGGGGCCCGGGGAGGGCGCGCGGGGTGCAGGGGGCTCCGTCAGGTCGGGGAGGGGGTGCTAAATTGTTTTTTTTAATAATATTATAATATTTTTTTATATTTTTTTTTTATTAAGTCGATTTAAACGGCTTGATTTGATTTAAATTGGTTTAGAGGTTTTTCCAATCGAACTAAATCGAAAGGGGTCCCAAATCGAACCGAATGAGCTGGTTCGGTTTGGTTTCTCGATTTAAACCGTTTTCTATTCACCCCTAGTCGGGAAGGGGGGCGGGGAGCGGAGCGGCTCCACGAGGAGCACCGTCCGCCGGGTTCTGTCCGGAGGGGGGGCGGGTTGAGTTCCATCCGCGTTTAAGTTTATTTTTATTTATATATTTAAATAAAATTTTAAATTTATTATATAAATATGTAAGTGGGTTAAGATGTCTATGAATATGTTATGAGTAATAAAATAAGATAATATAAATAAAGTAAAAATATAAAAATATATGGTTATCCTCGAATTTATTGTTAACCTACCAAACATAGGATAGGGTTATCCCTAAACTTATCCTAAGTTAAACCAAACATGATGAGGATAGGGTTAACCACAAGGATTGGTTTATCCCTATCCCCATCAAACTTATCCCGATACCAAACGACGCCTTAGAGTCGTCAAGTACCTTTTTTTAACAATCACTTTAATTTTTGTAGCCATTCTTATTAACATAACATTAATCAATACATCGAATTTCTAACCACCTTTCTAAAGGAATTTATTATTAAATATTTATTATTTCATCTCTTTTAATTTATACAATTTTATTATAAAAAATATTTATTTTAATTATGTTTATTTATCTTTTGATTTTAACAACTAAAATTCAGTCAGCCGCTAGTGTGTTTGACAAAAACGCTTATTCAAGATCTGTCTGAACTTTTAATGTCTGAAAATATCTCTATGAAATAAACGAATCAAAATGGTTTTTTATTCATAGATTGAGAACGCGAACACCTTCAATAGTTGACATTACGTTAAGATCTTTTTTCCCTTTAGATAAATTATCAAATATGTTAAGTTAAAATCTCTTAATTAAATTAAATATTTAATTTTACCACAAATTTAAAACTTAGACAAAAAATTAAGAGTTAAGACTTTCAGATTAAGTTTAATCAAATGTCATCTAAGTCTGTCTCTCTTCTGGTCTTGGGCATTAATGTGATATTTGTTAAGATTAAGATATGCTTATATTTCCGCAGGGAATTGCCCCCCGGTTGGACACCAAACCTTAAAGAGGCGCGCGGTGTCTCCCAAGAAAGTAGTTTGCCTTTAATTTTTAGAATCGATCTGTAATTGTACATTTAGATTGTTTGGTAAAACATCTAATCTTTGGTTCGATTACGCATTAAATGTTACCGATCATTGGTAAAGTATCAGAGCAAATAAATAACCTCACATAATTATATTCTTAAAAGCACTTGGTAATTAATCTTATATATATATATACACCTTTTCCACTTTTACATGTGGATGTAGTTAATATTTTATGTTTCTCAAGATAAAGGATTAGGAGATATGACTAAGATTTTAAATATTTAACCAAACCAAATCAAATGCCATCTAAAGTTCATCTTTTGTGATTTGCATCGATGGAGAGAGGGAGAGGGAGAGACTAAAAGGCCCCATTTAATTCATCAGAGTAATAGATCATGACTAGGTTAGAAATTAGACAATGCAGTTCATTTGATGCTAACATTAATCTCAATTCTACCCATATGTCTTAATTCTATACTAAGTAGTCTTGATCCGATTCCTATGCCTTAATAATCTCTTCAGATCAAGCGATAAATTTTGGCTTCTTGATCTTCAATAACTTTATTAAGAGTAGAACAAACTACGATATACACCTTTTAATTGTGACATAACTCATATATGATGAATTGAAACTGGTATCTTATGGCCTCTTTGGTAACACTATTAGGTATCTCTATCACTATCAATTTTGGGATTGATGAAAATCATTAAGAAACGTTTGATTAATTGTACCGATTTTAAAGTTTGTAGTACGAACAAAACATATTATGCAATACAAGTGTCGACTTGAATTAATTTTGATATCGGTATTTCAATACTTGAAAATATTAATATCGATATTGATATAGTACCAAAAATGAAACTCTAACGAAATAGGGCATTGATAAATAAAATCAAGCTTTTTTTTTCTTGTCACAAGGTAGGTAAGAGGTTTACGTGAAATTAAAACATAAAATTGTTCAAACCAGTATAAAACAAATATCACCTAAGAAAGACGACAGGCAGTGGAATTCAAAGGCCTATCTGGTTACAATAATATTACATTTGATATCATATCATTTTTGATATTGATATTAAGATGTATTAGAACTAAAGCCTGCCACTATCTGGTGTAAGATTTATATTGATACAGATCACACATGATGTGAACGACAACAGCTGGCCGTTCTATTTTTGTGTAACCGACACATTTTTCCCGTAACGTGTTTTGGGTGATACACCCTTATATAGTTATATATACTAGTCATGGAACGTGCTTCGCACGTGTACGGATACATTAAAAAATAAAAGTTAATTTATTTCTTTGGATTAGTGATGGAATTAAAAATAAACAAAATTTCAAACTCTTTTGCATCTGAATATCACACTCCACCAAGAACACTGTCACACTGAGATCATTAAATGACATACATATTTAGACTGTACAGATCTCAATCAACATATTTTTAGTGATGCCTTTTGCAATGTATACATGTACGTTTGGTCCCCGGCGAGTAGCTGAGTGGACCCACCATGGGGGGTGTCACCGAGGTTCGATCCCCGCCTCGAACGCCTGTCGGACGTTTCCGAGCGAGTGGCTGAGACCAGTTCGCTATCATCAAAAAATCAAAGAAAAGTATACATGTACGCTTGATATCAGTAGTCTCCTTGGAGAGACCCAACAGAATATATGCACCATCTATAAAATTAGTATAACTTGGAAAAGGAAACATGAGTAATTTAGCATTTGGGGACCTGTGATGCAGAGGTGAAGGTGGCTGCCTTGCTAAATCCACACATCTAACGCTAGTGACTTTGTCAACAGAGAAGTTTCCGGTAGAAGTTGTTTTTCTTTTTCCCTACACCAAAGTACACATTTTACATTGCATGGAGTAAAAATAGTTCCATCTAAAATGCTCGGCAACTCCATGTTCCTTAAAATGAACAAAGAGATTTGAACAAAATTGTCATTCTCAACATTCTGTGAGCAAAGTTGAAATATTGACAAACATTCAAAATAGAGATAGTCAATTTTGGGCACTACATGTCCAAGAAATATAGTATGATGATAATCTTAGCAATGAAGGCAAGACTAAGTATATTTAAAAAGAAAGATAGGATACCAGCATAAAGGGGATGATTCAAAAATATGAATAACACAAGGCAGACAGAATTAAAGCAAACTTGAGTGGACACAACTCGTTCCAAGGTTTTTAGTTTGGTTATGTTTATAATTTCCTTGCTATAGATATCAAGGCATTTCAAAAATTCCTGATATGTATCATCACGGAGCTACTCTTTAACTCTCTCACAGAAAATGAATTCACGTGGATACGCACCCGAACGACTATGTTAGTCCAATTTCTGTCAGTGTATCATAAATCCATGATAATTTACAGCATACATTTTTTAAACATGGAAACCATAAGGCTTGAGACAGGTGAGAAACAAGTAATCTAAATCTCATTGGATACAAAAATCATATTTACTTCCAAGGTGAGAAAAATGATCTACATATAGCTGAAAGTTAACCAACTTCATAAAAGTGTAACAAGAAAAGAAAACTTATTGATAAGTGAAGAAGCAACAGAATTTCAAAAAGGAAATTTGAAATACAAATATGCTGTGCATGCATGAAATAAATAATGAGTGAATATCAATATCCATTTTGTTTGTTAACTCACTTTTCAAAGCATTCTTATGATCATAAGAAGCTGTTATGAAGTAAATTCTATAACTTTTGCTAACATCATCACCTTGATGTGACATCTCTGTAACAGAGTCATCAACCTTGTGAAAGGATTTCCTATTGCATTGTGCATTCTCCATATCCCTAGTATCATTCTCTAAATCTTTATCCTCACATTTACGATCCTTCTGATCCCTGTCAATCTTTTCTATCTTTTTTCTTTCTCAAAGCATGTTCTCTACTTGTCATGCTCCTGATCCAGTAGGTCAACATGTACACATCACGATCACCATGATAAGTATATGCACTATTCCTCTGTTTGAGAAAAAAATTGTAAAAATAAAAATTAAAGGTTTCTACAACAGAGCCAATTGGGACACCTTCAATAAGACATATATACAACGCATGTCATAAAATCCAGTGAGTTCTCGTAACAAAAAAACTAAAAACCTCCGGGCACAAGGTATTTGTGTGCTAAACAACTTAACCAAGAATCAACGACTTCTAAGAGAAGAAGAAAAACTATAATATACAATTGAAATAAAAGGTTAATCTAAGCTATTTATGTATGAACTGCAAGACCTTGTATGTTTTTGTGCTAGTTCAATGAACAATTATATATGCAATAATAGTTTTTAAAATGTAACAATGTTATTAATATCATGGTAGGTAAAAGAAGTAAACCCTAATATAGATTTGTCAGGAACCATGGCACATCAAGAACGAGCCATCCATTTTCCTCATGTTAACAATTTAGAAGCCTAAGAGGCTTGTTAGAGTATTTGGCTAACCTTTATTGCTGAAGAATTTAAAATTTTGCCTATGCCACTAATTACAATTGTAAAGAAAGAAGGATACTTTTTTTCTCATTCATAATTGTGTGAAATAATTGATTCACCCATAGGAGAATTTTTTAATAAAAAGAGGTTTTACGAAAGTTCATGCCACCATAGAAGTGATTTTGATGATATTAATAAGACTCGAGAAAAGTGGCATGCTTAAGAAGGCTAAAGACTTAAAGTGATGCATTAATAAAGACTTTAAAGAGATGCATTAATTGTGTGACGGGTAAAGGATAGGTCAAATTTTCTATATTACCTTCTCCAGCTGTACATGGCTGACAGCACCTATGCCATGACTCCTCTCATCCCGACACATGAAAACTCTACCTGAATTGCCATGTAACTTTGGATGTAGAAATATATATTTAGCAAGGTATCAAACCCAATGATCCTATGAAGTCTTTAGAATTAAAATAGACTGGAGTCAATAAAATCTCAAAATAGTAAATAAAAGTGTAACTTTACTACGAAGAAAAGTAGAAAATCTCCTATCTTCAAAAGTAAACCTGAAAGTACATCAAAATCTTAACTTAAATTCACAATATCCTAACAAAAACTTTCTATAAAATTTCTAATAAAATAAAGAATAGTCAGATATTCAAAAATGATCCCAATTTAAATATCTGCTAAATTCATACCAAAATATGGAGAGACAATCTAAAATTTAAATGTTCCAAATGAAGACCAAAATATAAAGAACAAAATATGAATGTTTCAAATGAATTGAATAAAAAGGTAAACAATGGCACGTAACTAAAAAAATAGATTTGCATTCTTGCTAATAGATTTATACAACCTCCACCATAGAATTTACATCAACGATATTCACATAAGAAAAATGGAGTTGCATTATTACTTGGTAGAATTATACAAGCTCCACCCATAAAAGCTTCATATATTCATTCACATGTCAACGAAAACAAAAGAAACGCTTCACGAGGCCAAAAAGTTGAGGAAGCTTAACAAATTTGAATAAGCGAGTAGATAGCTAGCACTGCATATGTGCATACCTTGCGGAAGAATACATTAACTGAAGGCTTCCACTTTAAAGATGACAAGCTCATTCCAATATTTGGCATTGTTCAGAGGATGGAAGCAACTCAATCATCAAAAAATCAACAAGACAACATGGAAGCTTACCCTCCCATCATTTCTTTGGGCAATCTGGAAGGAAAGGAATCAGCGTATTTTTAGACAACAGTTTGGCAGCCAGGGCCATATCCTCTCGTATACTTTTATTACGTAAAATGCTGACTCTTTGCTTACAGGGCGTTTGCATATAACTTTTGTTCTAACTTTTGTTCTTTTTTTAGATGGTGGCAACAAGTCACATTTCATTAACCGGAAAAGATAATAGTAAAAAAGTTTCAAACAAGAAGAGCCAAGAGAGAAGGACAAAAGGAAAACACCCCAATTACCATGATGGTAATCAACATAGTCAAACCAAGGTCAAGTGGCTCAACAAACCATGATTTATTCTCATTTCACTTCTAAAGCAAAGCATTAACATTCATCGGCTCTTAGCCAATATTCCAATTGTGAAATAGTAGCTTCCAGACATATGCAATGACCCCCATGGTAAAAACAAGTGATCAATATCCTTAATCCCACATCAACAAAAAACACACAAGACACCTCCATAGGGAACAAATTCTAAGGAAAAGACCACATTTCATAGATTGCATAATCGTTTGAATCGGATCGGAATTGGCCAATTTTGATTTTCACTTGAAGAACCAATTTTGACCTGAATTTTACCAAAATCGGTATGAATCAGTCGAATCAGATCAGAATTGGAATTCTAAAAAAAATCAGGCCTAAATCGGTCCGAATCAGAATTTTTTTAATTTAAAAAATTTCGATTTTGGATCAGTTTCTCTTCATGAGAACTGGTCTGAATCGGACCAATCAGATTTGATTCAAATCGGATCGGCCCCACCGATTTAGTGACCGATTCCAATTCGGAAATCCTTGCCTCATTGAGAGTCTGTCTCATCTCATCAAATTTGAATATGACCAATAAGAATTGAAAATCTTAAAAAGTCTCCAAAATCTCATGTTCTTCCAAAACAAGCCCCTTTGGCATGAAATTTTACAAGTTTTAATAAGCCCATCTTTGGGGAATGTCAATAGCATATACAAAACATGATCGATCAGGAGAGACCCTAAACACATATTTTAACTAATTAAAAACTATCAAATCTAAAATTTGGGGAATTAAAAAAAGACTATGAGATATTGTATAAATAATCTTGTCGTAGTCATGAGCTGCGTATAGGAGGCACACTTATGGAGTCAAGGAGATCATATCTAAGTCACAGCAATTCATTCTTTGTGGTCGCTGTCTAGGAGTTTTAGAAATTGGCTTGCACTTAGACTAATGAAAGTCATTAGTTGTAGAGATTACGATTGTTTGACTATTCAGAAAAAAGGATTCAACAATTTGTTTGGTTCAAGATGCTACCTTATGGCCTGTTTGGTTAGAGTATCAAAAATGATACTATATTAATATTGATATTGATATTTTCAGAAGATGGAGTATCAATATCAAAATTGATATAAGTTGACACTTGTATTACATAATATGTGTTGTTTGCACTACAAATTTTAAAATTGATACTATTAGCCAAACACTTTGAGGTGATTACCAACAATATCAATTTTAAAATTAATAGTGATAGAGGTCTAATAGTGTTACCAAACAGGGCATTATATAATATCTTGTTCTTATGTGAAAATACTTGTACGTGGTTCTCATCACATGTTTAAAATGGTAAATGCACTTCGACATATGGTTTGATTCTTGTTACATACATAAATTTTTGAGGTGTGAACACAAAAGTGAATTGTTTTTGGATAATTCATCGGGGACCCATGAGTTATTGGAAAAGAGAAAGTTTTATTAATGTTGATCCAAGAGCATCCTTAAAAAAACTCACGGTTCTTATGATGATCAATTTCTCCCTAAGGTTTGATTATGCGGGGTACAGGGTATGATGGTTGGTTTGTCTTGAAAACCTACATTTGCATGCATTTACTTCTTTTTTGAAGGTGGCTAATGCCACGGTAGATTCGTTAAAAAGTAGGCCGAAAGCGAGAAACAATTACAACTTCAAGCGTACAAAAGGCAATATGTGCGCTAACTTGGCATATGCGTTCCTTTATCCTTTTATATTAAGTCAAAATCCAAACATGAGGAGCACAAACTAAAACCACCATTTGTGCAAAGTTCAAAGGAAAACCACCCTTTTCAAATGTGACGGACAACGATCCCGAACACGTTCAATCCATCACACGATACGACAAAGAGTATGTAAGCGGAGATATTACCTTAGCTAAGCCCTCTCCTACACTCATTGTGAATCCTTCTTTAGCGACCTTTTCTTGTGCTTGAGGCTTCAAGAAAAATAAAAGATTAATATTAGGATAATATGCATTTGGATTAACTTACTAAGGTTCTCGTTTTGTTACGACTTAGCAAACCTCGGATCTACGATTTGGTCGAAGGTTGATAAAATCGGACTATTTGATTAAATGTCTTAATTAATTTCTAAATAAACCTCTTATATCTTAACAAATGTCTTAAAAATAAGCATCGTAGTTTAGCTTTCTAGTTTTCGAGACAATGTGATGTCTTCATAAGCAATAATAATAGCGTATATGATGTAGCTTAAATAAACACTAAATTGATTAACATGTATGCATTAGAGAAAAATGTGTTAAAACTACGAAATTCTCCTTAGCTTGGCTTACTACCAACTACCAAGGGAGCCCCAATGTAAAAACCAGCCATTAACATTAGCCATCATGAAGTACAAAGTCTTATATGGAGGCAGAACTTTTACTTATGCTCGAAGAATAAACGGCTTCCAATCATATTGATTGACATATAAACCTACATACACTAAGGTATGGCGCCTACACAGAACACACTCGGTCGGACCCCTTTAACGTTGTATACACAATACCGACAAACCTACAAAATTTTTACCTCAACATACTTAGATATAAATCTAGTACAAATCCTTCGACACCCGGCATTGTAGTTTGCGAGTCCCCATCCATTATAAGTATGATTCTCCATCAGCGAGACGCTCCATCCTACTTATGCTAGGCCACCATCCCATATACATAAATCCATCGGGAGCAAATATGAAAGTAAAAATTTCAAGGCTTTGGATTTTGAGCACATGACAATCGAGATATGAAACATAAGAATGAGGGGTTCCATAAATGCATGAACTTCGATCGAGAAAAATTCAAAATCAAAATTGAAATGTGAAATAGAAAATCCCAAATGCATGAAAGTATAAACCAAGGCCAAAACAAGAGACATGAATGCCAAATCCAACAAAGATTAAATACAAAACATAAAACATGAATGAGGGGCCTCCACAAAACACCCCAGAGTCAGGACCACTTTAATGTCATACACACAATACCGACGGACACCAAAATTTGGACCTCAACATCCTTTAATATAAAGCGTACAAATCCTTGCCCACACCGACATTGAAGTTTGCAAGGACCTCATCCATTGTAAGTATGGTTCTCCATCAACGGACTCTCCATTCTACCTATGCTAGGCCACCATCCCATAAACATAAATCCATCCCGAAGCAAATATGAAAGCAAAAATTACAAGGCTGCGGAATTTGAGCACATGACACTCAGATATGAAACATAAGAATGAGGGTTCTATAAATGGATGAACTTCGTTCAAAAAATTCAAAATCAAAACTGAAATGTGAAATAAAAAATCCTAAATGCATGAATGTATAAACCAAGGCCAAATCACGTGCTTCGCATGTGTTCGAGCATGTAAACCGATTAAATATATTTTCACGTGATAGTTGAAATAAATTCTCATGATATATATATGATAGATACATTATACAAAATAAGTTAGATGATAAATGTTAAATTTTGCTTCTTAAATATACACTTAAGTATATTTCTATTGATATATCCTCATTTTTATATAATATCTAATGGGGTGTTTGGTTGCATGATAAATTAGATTTTTTTTGCAATTTTATGTTTTTGTAACAAGACTTATTTAAGGGGAACCATGGCCTTCATGCCTTCCTTCATTTTCATGTACCTCAATAGAATCAAGCAATGGAAAATCGGCACCCAAAAAAAATCAAAATTAGTCATAAAACCCGTTTCAAATTAGTTCTACGTTAGTTATTAAAACCAACCTTAAACCGGTTATCCAACCGTCCCGGTTTCAACCCAAGCGGAGTGCCGCCGATCATCAAAAATCACCAAAATTTGGTTCGCCAAGCTAGCCCAAAAAACCGAAAACCACTGGAAATCTGAATGTTGCTAAGACCGGTGGTGTAGAGGACCGAGAAATAAGGAGTTTGGAACTTTGAGAACTTCAAGGAAGCCCAAAATCTGAAATTTCAAATAAGGTCTTCAAAACCATCAAATCATCAAAACTATCAAATCCAGAAATATCAAATTCCCCCCAAAAAATGTGAAATATGAGAGTTGAAGTCTGAAAAATCCCAACCCCAAATATTAGACTACAAGCTTAAATCAAAATCCCAAAACATTCAATTCAAACTTATGAAATCCAAACCCAAACCAAAAATGTGTGAATCCATTAAAGCTCAAACTTCAATTGAAACTCATATCAAACCCAAGACGTAAATTTCAAATAAGGAAGTCCCAAAAATCTGAAATTTTAAATAAGGTCTTCAAAACCATCAAATCATCAAAACTATCAAATCCGAAATATCAAATTCCCCAAAAAATTGTGAAATATGAGAGTTGAAGTCTAAAAAATCCCAATCCCAAATATTAGACTCCAAGATTAAATCAAAATCCCAAAACATTCAATTCAAACTTATGAAATCCAAACCCAAACCAAAAATGTGCGAATCCATTAGAGCTCAAACTTCAATTGAAACTCATATCAAACCCAAGACGTAAAAAAAAAGAAACAACCAAACTTTAAAAAAAAATGAATGCTACATTGAGACATATGATGACATAAAACAATAATGCATAACAGAAAATCTACGAAAGCCCTCTACTTTTACAAGATTAACAAGTATATAGTAATACACAGACAATATCTCCTTGCATCTTACCTCTTGAAGCATTCTTAGTAGTTTAGAAACTTCATCATATTCTTCCCTTTCAGGTCCCTTCAAAAGTTGAATTTCCGGCTACTACCATGAAGCCCTCATTCATCCACGAGTGATTCACGATTTATCACCTTTGTAATTTTGTAGATTTTTTGTTGATCATACAAAATACAAAATTGAAATTTGAAAAGCTTTTGTTTGGATATAAGCATAGCTCCTTTTTTCTTCAACTTGACACATAGGACAATGGAAACTAATGTTGTAGTCCTTGAATATAGTTTTACATGGTTTATGTTTTTTAACATCGAAATAAATTATAAAAGATGGATTTGTATGTATTGTGACATGAAACATAGTTATCCACCACTTATGTTGCATGTCCACACTTGTTGGGCTGTCCTTCATATCCAAGTATCTAGACCCGATTTTCTATTTACATTGTTTATGTGAGGAGTCAAGTGTTCTGCGAGGTGTGGGTCTGCTGAAGCCGGGCATGATTTGGCCAGGGGTTCATGGGTAGGCTGTCGTGGGAGGCAACTTCCGAGGTGGTTTTGTCTTTACTTTGGTGGTTTTGCTTCTATTAAGATTGAGCATATTTTTGTTTAGTAATTGAATATTAATATTTTATGCATTCTAAAAACATAGCAATCTCGAAATTTCTAATTAACTATCGAGATTATTTCACATTGATGGCCACCCTTCTATGTGATGAACTTGGCCAGGGTTGTTTGCACGTCAATTTCTAATTAACTATCAGATTATTTGCAGCTTCATGGAGTTATGATTTATGTTCCATATTTCAAGTTTATTTGAAATATTTCATATTTATGACGTAGAGTTTATGGAAGTTGGGATTATTTTTTTTTCTTTTCTGATGTGGATTCTATGAATTCTAAATTAACCTTTATGGTTTCAGTCTTTCCAATTTTCTAGATTTTCTGGTTTCTGGAGTTTCCATAATTTAAATCTCAAGACTTACACATGTATGAATATGTTATGAGACTTGATTTCAACTGGTATGAATATAAATTAGTAACAGCTTCTCTAGAAGATTGATAATATCAAGTAAATAAAAACACAAATGATAAAACATAAAACAAATGCTCAGGATATATCATGATCCAATGATAAAAAATCAATTAATCAATTAAAAATAAAAAATACCTACAATAGCTCAACAAACCAAAAGAAGAAGCGGTGCCCTTTGTAGCCCACAAAATCTATCTCATATGAGAACTTAGAAATCCCCAAAGCTGACACCCAAGCAACCACTTTAAAGTTTACTATATGCTTTCACCCTAGAGTTTAGTCCCCACAAAAGGGATAAGCGAGGAGAGAAAGCAAAGGCCTATCGACCCTAATGAAGGCTCCATGATGCCCAAAAAAGAATCGGGACAGCAAGGCAACTATGAAAAAAAAATGAAAACGTGCCTTCCGACAAGTCAAATGCAAATGCCTAACTACAAAACACAAATCTTAGAATGCAATGTAGACGTCAAATTCAAAATATTAAGGTTCACATTTGAGGATACCAAGATCAAAAAAAATAAATTGTCATGCTTAAAACTTTATGTACAAATACGCAACATGACGGATCCCCGTGAGGAAAAGTCTTCAAACAACAAACCCATATCCATGAAAACTAAACCTTGACAAAACGTTAAAAAAAATTTATAAGATATGTAAAAGGAAAATCGTAGAAGACATTTGTGCAAGTACCTTGTGATGCTACCGCAAGATACGAATAATGACGTTTCGGAGGGTATGTCCTTCAGGTCCTATGTAAAATCGAACAAAAGGTCCTTTGTTAGTAATCCGACTAACAAAGTAAGCACCAAGGCTAATTGGATTAACTGAACTGCACTTTGAATCGTACAAAACAAGGGCGACGAAAGCTGAAGAAGAACCGGATGTTAGCGAAAAATGACAAGAAGCCACAGAAATTCGTACCTTTCTAAAACGGAAGCCAACCCTACTGGCTAACGGCGGAAAAAGGCTCGACGCTTCGTAACAGACAACGATGGAGATCGAGAGCTGTGTGGACATTGAAGAAGTGATTGAAGGAGAGCATAATGAAGGGGATGCCAAAGGAGGAAGGGCCATTGAAGGTCGGGACACAGAGAGGAAGGTTGGGAGGGGAAGATAGAAAATGGTCGTGCGCAGATACAACAGAGGTGGGTAGTCGGCGGAAGGGGCGGGCGTGCTGGTCGGCTGTTGATGGCGGAAGAGGCGAGCAAGGAGCTCGGTTGAGAACAGCAGAACGGGCGGACGTTTCGCCTGTGGAGAGTGATCAGCGCGTGTTTCAGCGGCAGGGGCGGATAAAGCGGCCGGATGATAAATCCAATGGAAGGTTTCAACGAGGGTGGTCAGTGGGAAAGACGTAAATCGGATGGTGGACAATTTAAGTAACGTCGATCGGACGATCAAGATTGGGAGGACGAAAAAATGGGCACTCGCACTTCTTATATTAAGTTAGATTTGGATTAAATAATATATTTAAATATTTATTCCACCATTAATCTCTTATGTCATAAGAGTACGTACCTCAAAGTTGTCTTAAACATATTATCAAGACATTTAAAACCATGTGATTGTTAGATAATCAAGTGATATGTTCAGACATCTATCAAATAATCTAAATTAATGTTTGGACCTTAAAAGAATAAAGGTTGACCAAGCGGTCTGAAAACCCCAACGTAGTATTCAATATAAGTATTTTTTTCTGAATAGAAATAGAAGTTCAGGCACATGTCAGATTCTTTTATTGGGTAATTGGGGTGAGAATATAAATATATATATATATATATAACATTCTGACATGAGTGGCGGATATAGGATTTTTCAGCCACTCTGAGTCACTTCAAATCTAATTAAAACTATACTCCTAATTAGAAGTTCTAATTTAGAATGGTTTAATAAAAAAATGTAAATGCCAGAAGAAAAAAAAGTTAGAAATCGATCGAAAGGTTTAAACAGTCAACTAGTATTTGAATGTAATTTATTTGGTTGCAAACACTTTGAGATTCATTATAATTTTAAATTTTATTGATTATGAGTTGACAAACTGCGTAAATCGGTACGTGTTAGATTAAAAATTAGCTTATCAAATTAATTGTACGAGTCTGGTCTCGGGCAATATTGTCTTTTCAGTGTGCATGTATATATTTTGCCCGGTCATTCAAACAAATGGATCATCCATTGCAAAAATCTAAGTACGAGTACGAGTAGAGTAAGGGCTTTTCTTTTATATATACATGTATATATATTGTTCACAGACTCCTTTTTGATATCTAATATGAGATTATTTTAACATGTCTCCTCGTGTCTTCTTCAACTGGGTATTGCCAATCAACAACCTTTGATACTAGGTTAAATGGGTGGACTACTCAACTTTAAATATTAAAGTAATGAGTGGAATAAACATCTTCTTTATATCTTTACTAGCTCTTTTCTAACTTACGGTATAAGATTATTCTTACACGCTGAGGTTGCGTTTGTTTAAGTTTATCTGACATCTAATAATAATCTCTGAATCGGTTAAAGATTAGATATTCAAATCGTTTGATAAAATATCTAACTTCTGATGACTCAGTCGTACGTTAGATATTCAAATTGTTTGATAAATTGTGTGAACCGAATACGACAGAAATCTCTTAAAAAATTATTTAATTTTAAATAATTTAAATTAATTTTTATTTTTAGAAATAGACAACTAAAAGTATTGTGTTTCACGAGATGAGAGATTTGAGACGAAATTAAAATTTTAAATTTTCAGATTAAACCAAAACAAACTTCACCTAAAATTGTTGTCAATATTATTTTATTTCGTTTTGAACTAGGAAATCTAATTCCTTCTTTGGATCTCATCTGGATCCAAGCAACCGAAAATTACACTAGTTTGTGGTCCATTTAGTTAGAATATCGAAATTAATATTATATTAATTTTGATATCACTATAAAACACATTACCATCAAATTTGTTGGCACCAAGTGTGAAAAATAACAGGGCGCGCCCTGGCGATCAACATTGCATTATCCAAGTGAACTCTAATAAAATAATGTAAACTTCATGATAATTGATAATATTATAATTCATCTTGTCCCTGACTTTCAGAACTTGAGAGAGAAGAGGTAACAACATCTCTTTCTTTCCAAATAATATATCTTAACTCAAGCATTGGCCGATCGAGCGTGACTCGATTAGCGTCGACCCTGCTCCTGGGGAGTAGGACAGGGGTTCAAGCCTCCCGGCGGCGACAGTCGGGCACCTCGGGGGATGAATAGTGAGGATCGAGCTGCCTTGTCACCCGCGGCGCAGCGGGACCTGCGGCCACTGGGTCTAGATCTGTCAACAGGTCTCCGAGATTTGATAACCCGACTCGAAATCGTGAAATGAATCGAATTCGGATTATAGTTAAGCAAATTCGATAGCGTCTTGGTTAGGATTCAGGTTCAAGTCCGATAATGATGACCCGAGATTCCTTTGTCGGGTTCGCTCAAAGAAAACCCGTCGGGTCCGGACGGTGTCTTGAGACTGCCGTGGACTACCCTGATCCCAGTGCTTCCGATGCTGCTCTGCGGCGCGGGTCATCGCCTTCCTTCAGTCGATGGGACGAATCTTGTCTGGATGAAGCCCTAATCCCAGTGCCCTGATCCTGATCTCGTCTTGAGATTGTCGTGGACTGCCCTGATCCCAGTGCTTCCGATGCTGCTCTGCGGCGTGGGTCATCGCCTTCCTTCACCTGATGGGATGAATCTCGTATGGATGAAACCCTAATCTGTGCACCCGTCCACTATTGCAATCTAGCCCTAATCTGTGCGCACCTGTCTTTGAAGTTGAGAGACGACCAGGGGCCTCTTCTCCAGGCCAAGATCCCTGTCTCCATCCTTGACCTCCCCTTTGTTTCAGGCATCTGCGCTGGAAAGGCTGGGGAGCTCCGCCTCAATCTGGCTACGGCCTTTGAGTTTGGTCCGTCTTTCTGCTTTTCCTACGGCCCCAACGACTTGCGAAACTCCTTTGCCTGGTGGAGCCGCCGCCGTCATCAACCACGGCACTGACCACGAAGGTGCGGCCACCCGCGTGCTCAAGGGTAAGAAGCCGAATGGGATCTCAGCGGGCGCCTAGATTGCTGCCCCTGGTGGTGTCGGTGAATACCAACCGAGCTCCCTCCCTGCATCCCCTCCCGTACCCCCACCTTCTTCTCCCTCCCCGATTACGCAGCAACTTCTTCCACTGTCGGATTGCTGCCCCAGAACCGTTCCGCCACAATCTCGGGCAGCTCGAGTCGACCTGAATCCGAGAATGAGGTTCAGGGTCAGGTGTTGGTCCGAATCCGATAATCAAATAGTTTTGAATATGGATCTCAATACAGGTAAAAGATAACGGGTTCGGATTCGGATCTTATGAGATCCGACCCGAATCCAACCCATTTACAGTTCTAACTAGGTCACTGTTCAAAAAAAAAACTTAAGCATTGCAATTTAAGAGTCAAAATAGGACAAGAAATATATATACTTATTAGATTAAGCTAAATTTTATTTAAAATTTTATTAATCGGTCTTCAACTCCGTAATCTCAACCCCCACGAGCCATTTCAACAGGGGGGCGAGAAATAATGTGATTATGGGATTTAAGAGTTGTTTCACTTACTCTAATAATATATGTCATGAGGTTGTTTTTTTTGTTTTTTGGGGGGGACAAACGACATAGTTATATTCATATCCAATAATATATGTCACGAGGTTGTAACGTAAACAAACTGGATCCGGGTGCGGACCGCGGGCTCCAACCCCAAGAGTCCATCTGACCCACGTGCCACGTGCAGACAAGGCTGTCAGACGCCAGCTGCGGGAGTGCGGTGCACCTGGCCCGCTTCCCTCGCGCGGTCCGCACGTGCTGCAAAATTTTCTGCCTAGGGCTATAAACAGAGTCAATGCGTAGCCGGCATGATATTTTCGTATTAACTCTGTTTAACTATTCAGATAATTTGTATTTGATCGGAATCGAATACCAATGCAGAGCAAATATTATAAATCAGATAATCTTCGAAGTGAATACAAATAATGTCCTTTTCAGAATGATAATTAAATATTATTTAATTAAATATATTTAATAATATATAAATACATATAAATAAAAGTATATAATATAAAAATTATCATATATTTATTAACATTAACTTAATATATTAATATATAATAGAAAATATTTAATCATATTTGTAAATATAATAAGTTTAAATATATAAATATATATTTTGTATATATATTATCAAAGATGAATTCGGAGCGGATCTTAAATAGAGTGGAGTGAACATTTTTGTGTCTGTTCCGATTAACATTCGGATAATATCTGTATCCGGATATTCGTTCCCCGTTCCGACGGATATTTAAAATCAGATATTATCCGTCCAAATGAATACGAATTCGAACCGAATCCGAATTTTATCCGTATCTATTTATTTACAGCCCTCGTCATGCCCCAGTGAACCCGGGCCAGCCTAGGAAGGGATCTATTGGTGCAGAACATTTATGGGGTGTTTGGTTGCATGATAATGAAGGTTTTTGTTTTAATTTTTAAAAAAATTGTAAGAAAACTTGTTAAAAGAGATGTTTGGTAACCATGACAATTTTATATTTTAAAAGTGATTTTCTTCTTAAACAAAAAAATAGGGTCTCACCTCTTTCTTTTTTCTTGTGGTCCCCCACTTTATTTGGTCATGTGCGGTGGTTACTCTTTTTTGTAATCACATCCCTCCAAACATGATAATTTTATGTCATGAGTTGCTTCACTTTTTATTTTAATATAATTTTTTATCATGAAAGTGTACAAAAAATTATTATGCAACCAAACACCCCATTATCAATTTTACTTGGTTTAGAACAAGTACGGTTCAAATTGTAAATTAAATCAAGCTATTATGTCACAAGAAACTTAATTAGTTCGGTTTGACTGGATTTACCGTCTATCTAACTCGAAGCAAACCGGTAAGTCAGTTGGCTCAGTTGATTCGATACATTTTTATAGTATATTACTTTTAAAATTGTATTATTCTAGATTTATATAGAAATATCAAAAGAAGATATTTTTATCTTACAAAATAAAACACTAAAATTAGGATTGACCTAGTTGGTTATTTATCATTTAATTTTTGTGTTAATTTGATTTAAATTATTTATCATTCAGCCTCCTTGTTGGTTCTAGTTTGGTTTCAACAAAAACGGATCCAAACCAAACCAAATCTCTCTACAACTAGAGATGTCAATCATCAAGGGACTCATTCTAGAACTGAACTTCCAACATCCAAGTTATATCAAGTATAAAATATATATTTTTCCTTTTTTATCTCGTGTCAGTTTAAAAACTTTCTTTTAATTTTATGATTTTTTAATGTTTCTGATGCTTATTCTTTTTGTTTTAAACTTTAATTTTTTATCATTTAATATTTTTTGTTTTTATTTTAATGTACTGTATCGTCCAATATCTTATGAAGTTGTCCATTAACTGGCCATCGACTATTTCTTAACTAACAGCATTGGGAGGTCTGCCTATGTATTTGTTCCTAATAATTACAAATAATAACTAAATACAGCTTTTATTTTTATTTTTTTGAAATACAAATACAGCTTTTATTCATAGGATATGTTTGTGGAAAATGTCACCGTCGAACCATGTTGGCAATACCTCACTACCTCCCACCCAAAGGGAGAACACAACACCCCTCCGCATGAGAAACTGTGGTAGGGTTTGGTAAACAAGTAAGCACACATCACCAGAGAGAGAGAGAGAGAGAGACGCAGCTGCCCGCCTGAAAGCGACATCTCACCGACGCCCCTCCGTGCTCGCCGATCTCTGGAAGCCTCTTGGCTCTCGTTCCTGCAAGGAACGGGAAAGCTCCGCCGTCCGGGAACAAAGAGGGCGACGCAAGCAATATGATTGGAGGTGGTGCATCAGACGGCCTCCGGAAGAGACGAGATCGATGCCAAGACCAGCCATCACCCAGAAGAACAGCGGCGCGGCGCAAGATCAACCCGTGTTACATGGAAGGGGATCCTTCCTTCCGAACCGTAAAATTTCATTCTTTCTCAAGCAGCTCGAACGACGCTCAGTCCACCCCGATTCGTTAAGTCCGCCAGACCAGCTAGATCTTGGAGTACCATCCAAACGCCCATATACCGAAATATTTGTCGATAAATGTTACAGATCGTCCTTCTGCAGTTGTGCCACATATATAAAATAAAATCGCGGCGGCGGCTGAGGTGTTTCGGAGTACCGGAAGGAGCTGAAGAACTTCCAAACCTCAGCGTCTGTTGTCATCGAAATCAGCATTAATACAGGAACCAGAGATCTGGGCGAAGTAGAAAGGGAAAAAAAATGCTTTCAATGAGTTCTTCAATCCATTTACAAGCGCGGCCACGCCACCAAAATCTATCCACCAACAGCTGCCGATCGGGCTCGAGCACACGCTTCGAGTTTTGGGGCAAATCCGCATCCGAATGGCAAAACACCACCGCAGCGAGCGAACTGCAGCTGCCAACCGATGCTACCAAGGAGGTTTCTTGAAGGCGGACGCCGGCCAGGCCGCCGTTCAAACACAACGGGAAGAGAGCACCCCTAGCCGTGATGATGCTTCCCGTTGCCGAGTGTGAGCTCCAGGTCGTCCACGGCCACCTCGTGGATCCTCTCACCTTCCCAGGCCTTCACCCTGCCGCTCTCGAACTCGAACTCCGGGCCGCCCCTCGCGACGACTCCGACGTGGCCCACCGCCACCTCCCGCAGGGCCGCGGCGACGGGGTGGACGAGGTTGAAGGTCGGGGACGGCGGGGCGGTCATCTGGAAGCTCACCCACCGGCCGGAGTCCACCGTGGAGGCGTCCGACTCGTCGCATTCGGGGATCGTGGCTGGGTGGTCATGGTTGCGGGCGCGGGTAGGGCTGGCGGGGGCGGATGCGGCGAACAGAGGGTGGCGGAAGGCGGCGTACTCCCCCCAGTCGGGCTTCCGCAGCTTGGGCGGCCTGGAGGCGGTGGGGGAGGAGAGCGGCGGCGTCACGGGGGCGCTGTTGGAGATGCGGAGAGGGGGGAGGGAGGAGAGGTTACGGAGGAAGGGGAGGAGGTGGGAGGGATCGAGGTTGGGATTGCTAGCGTTCTCCACCCTGGTGGGGCTGGGGAAGGAGGAGGAGACCGGGCTGGCGTGGTAGGAGGGGACGGGGCTCGGGAAGGCGGAGGAAAGAGGGCTCGGCTGGTAGGAGGAGGAGCAAGGGCTCAGGCTCGCCGCTGCTACGGCGGCCGCCATCTCCGGCGGGGGCTGCGCTGGCTTGCATCCCTGCGAGATAAACGACAACAAAAAAGATGGTTTTTTTTATTCAGATGACAGTAGAAAAATGCATGCTTGCGAAGGTTTCCAGAGAATTTTTTCGGTTACAATATCTGTTCAACTAACGAATTTCCCCATTTTCCTTGCCAGCAAAGAACTACTCATTCGATAAAGTTCTCAACGTCCTTATGCGCCCAGATCTCTGGAAGATAGAGAAGAAAGTTCCCATCTTCCCGGATCGTTGCATAAAGTCCCCTCATAGTTTCTCCTTCAAGATTGAATCTTTAACTAGAATCGGAAGTCAATGAACTCTTGGTTTAGAAGCTCATCTGCGGTCTAGATCTAACCGATAAAAGATCCCATTTTTTTTCCTTGTACGTTTTTGGAAAGGAAGATAAGAATACGGAAGTGGATAGAAAGAGGATGCCCTAATTATTTCAGACGATGTTTGAGCTCATCAAACATCACAAGAAAGAGAAAAAAGTACGAGATGGGAAAAAAATAAAGCGGCATGTTGAGGTATGAGGAGACAGAGAAGTTTTGTTCCAGATCCATCGGGAAAACAGGTCATGGTCGGAAAAACAAAGAAACAAGCATTAATATCATAAATCTCCCTGCGCACAACTCCATGGATATAACACAGATCAGAAGCTCGTAAACGCACGAACATGCTGAACAGAAAAATAATAAATGTTAGTTCGAACTGAGAAGCCCGACCGAGCATGGAGAAGCGCCAAGTTCTAGGGAGAAAGATCCACAAAAATCAGACGATTTTGAAACAAAAAAAGGGAGAAGAAAACACTTACAAAAAGGAATTTTTGCGACCAGAAACCAAGAAAGAGGGCAGATCAAGAACGCCCGATGAGATGTATAAAAAGCACCGTGATACCAGAAGCAGATCCAGAGCCGGCTACGCGCGGGAGGCCCTGGATCGACGCAGATCCGGCGGAACCAGTGACGGGGAGCTAGGCTGAAGTTTTACCTTGCGGTAGGTGGTGCCGTCTTCCTCGACGGTCCAGCCGGCCTCGGTACACAGAGCCTTGAGGACCTCGTTGTTGTCGCAGTGCTTGGGGAGCTTGTAGCTCCCGTATGCCCTCAGCCCGGTGAATATCTTCGCCGCGATGGCCCGCCGCCGCCGCTCCCGCCGCTTGTTGTTCTCCCTCTCCTTCCACGTCGGCAGCCTCCCCACTCTCGACGTCATCCTCCGCCTCCGCCCACCCTTCCCCTTCCCCTTTCCCCTCAAAAATCCGATCTTTCTCCTCTACCCTTCCGCCCAATCTCCTCCCTCCACCCCTCCTCTCCGATTCTCCCTCTCCGAAACGATGAACAGGAAACAAAGTGCCCGAACTCCCGCAGATCCTGATCTGCTCCTGAGTCCTGACTTCCTTCCGCGGCTTTTCCCCTCCCACAGCTCCCCCTCTCCTCTCTCCCAACTTCAAGGGCTTTGCGTGCGAGTACACACAGGCGGAGAAGACCAGAGAGAGGAGGTGCAGAACACCCCACGAGGAGAGTACGCTTTCTTTATTATCGCGAGAGAGAGAGAGAGAGAGATTCCCTCGGCGGCCTTCCTCGCCCTTCCTCACTTCTCTCGAGGAGTGGCTCTTAACCTAACAAATAGAGGTGCAAACGAACCAATACAGTCGACAAATAACTCGAAACTCGACTAGATAAAAATTCAACTCGACTCATTTATTACGTTAAATGAACAAGTTTGAACAAAAAATAAAACTCGACTCATTAAATGAGTCGAGTTTGAACAGACTCCTGCTCGGCTCGATAAGCTCGCGAGCAACTCGATTAAATATTATATTATATATTTATATTTAAAAATTAAATTTTAAATATTAATATTTATATATTGTCACTTAAATATATTAAATAATTCAAAACTTAAGTTTAAACTTAAATTGAGTTTCATAAATGAGTTAAATCTAAAATTTCACAAATGACTTTTCATTGATTTTGGATTTATAATGGAGTTTGTATATAACTTAAGTTTGAATATGAATTGAATTTTAGTCTAACTACTACTCGAGTTCGAGCTCGACTCGGCTCGATTAATAAACGAACCAAATTTGAACAAGAGTTTTACATATTCGTTAAAAATCGAGCTCGAACTCGAACTCGTGTAAAATAAACGAGCCGAGCTTGAACACCATACTACTCGACTCGGCTCGACTGGCTTGCACCCTACTAATAAACCTGCTAAGCTATTTTATCCTTCAGTCCAGTTAAGTTCGGAAATGAGAAAATAACCCTCGTGCTTTGATAAATCGTGAGGGACCCTCCGCCCATGTGGAGGATCCATCGTCTACCTATCGGCACGTGGGAAGATAATTGATATTCGTGGAACTCTGGCGCACCCTTCACGGTTCCTCGCACGTGTGAAGGGCCTCGATGCCCTGTAGCTGTACCAATCATCTTCTTATGATATTTATTATATGCGACCTAAACTTTTCCGCAGAAAAATTTAATTGCCGGGGTGGGGTTTAAAGCCTACGAATCAGGGTGCAAACCAATCAATACACTCCACAGTTAAATTCAAAACCTGGCTCGATAAGAATTCAGTCAACTCATTTATCATGTTAAATAAATAAATCTCAACAAAAAAATTTAAAACTTAATTCATTTACTTAGTCAAGTTTATTCTTGCTCCACTTGACATATAAGTTGTGAATAATTTAATAAAATAGTATTTATTTTAAAATTTTGATTTATGAGTTTAGTAATAATGCGCTGCCACTTGAAAATAAAGAATAAGTTAAAATAAAAATTGATTTAAAATTAAAAAAATTGATCAGTTCCATAATGAAGTTAAAATTCGAGTTTCACCCAACGAGATCCGACATAATTCGGTTTTCATAAACAACCCCGCGTCGAACTCGACTTGATTTAGCCCCGAGCCGAGTTCAAACGGTTGTCTAAGTAAGATCTCAAACTCGAACTCTAACCAGTGTAAAATAAAAAGAATCAAAGTTGAACAATATTTTATTCCCGCCCGGCTCGACTCTTCTCGCCCCCTCAGTCTGAAAATTGCATAAACAGGTTTATTTGAAGATGCCAACGTGGGTATCGATTAGTTTGTGTAGTTGTTAGCTGTGTCATGCTCGGACGGTCCAATTAGTTGCTTGTTAGGTGGACCGTCCGAGCGCTTCTGGTTCGTGGAGATCGCCGCCTGACCGGCGCAGGCAGCGCACGCGCGGAACGGTGCTGGTCAACGGTCAGACTCCCCTCTTATTTTTCTTCCCGCACGTTCGGTGCAAATTTTATTTTCCGGTGATCTTAGAGTTGATGTGCAGAATATCATCGATTGAAAGATATTTTCGGAAATACGAACGTCTACCAGTTGTTCTTAGAATCAGAAATCCTTAGACGGAGAAGAACCTGTGAAACAGTGGTCTTTGTTTCTCTGTCGTTTCAGTATATTAATTTTGTAATCGTCCATTAATTTCAGTATTCCATCTCTTTAAAATTCCTAGAAGTTGAGAGAGAGAGAGAGGGGTATACGTCAGTATCTCTCTCTTTTTTGGTAAAAATTCATGTTCGATATTTACAATCTAATAGTAGAAAAAAAAAGATAGGATGTGCTTGGACAGGATTACACGCTTGTTAAAGATTGTAATGATTAAAAAAATTCCTCCCAGACACCGGAAAAACTACATTAAAAGAATTTAAAATATTAGGAAAGCTAAAAGTAAAAGACAAAGCACATGATTTGGGCCCCACCACCAGGCAAGCCATGCCTTCGTCCCCGTAGGGTGGGGAGGGGGCGCCGGCTGGAACGCCCCCGCGTTCACACCACCCGTTCGTCCGAAACATGGCGTTCGGCCCGGCTTGGGGAAGAAACGAGCGAAGGAGCGTCACGTGGCGACGACTCCCGGCTCGGCGCGGCGCGGCCGGATAGAGTGGGCCCAGCCCCCACGTGCAGCTAGGGGGCGACAAACAGCCTTCGCGCCCCCCGACCCCCCCACGTGCAGCCAACAAAGCAAGCGGACAGCGAAGAGCGCGCGGGCGACGCGGTCCCGCGCTCGTGCTGGACCACCGTTGGCTGACGGTAGCACGCGGCGGCGCGGGCCCCACGACCGAGTCGGTGACACCGAGGCAGAGGGTTATTAATCGGCTGATCGGATGATTAATCGGTTCATTGGAACAGGTTTAGCGAGGCTGATTAAGGGATCCGAGGCCGCGGTAGCCCGCTGCGTCCGACCATAAAATTTAAATCGGATTCTATTTAATTTATCCGAGCATCTACGGCTTTCGAATCAACAATAATATTCATAATTATTTTCTAGTTAAAATAATTTATTTTGAAGTATTTTTAACATAAAATATATACATTAACATTTGATAAAATATAATTGATATTAAATATCTAGTAAAATATTATTTGAATAGAATCAAATTAAATTAAATTGATTTGATTCGAAAGATAATTTAATTTGTTTGAGAAAAAAAATCTTCCAATCTCATCGAATCAAACCTCGCCCGGTACAACACTAGGGGTGTAAACGATTCGATTCAGTTCGACTGGCTACCTTTTTCCAAACCGAAATCGAACCGGGAATCGAACTGAATCAAACCGGTTCAGTGAACTCTGAACCGATTGTGGTTTGGTTTGATTCGATTCGATTCATTAGTTAAATATATATTTAAACAAATAAAATAAATTAAAATAAATATTATAATAATTATTTAAAAATAATATAAAAATTAATATTTTATTTATAATATATAATTATATTTTTATACTAGTTAACATAAATTTATAATAATATATATTTAAAATTAATATAATACATATTTAAAAATATGGTATTTCTATTTCTTCTGTAGTTGGTTTATGAATTCTTCAAAAATTTTGGAATATTGTTAATAATGTCACCGGTTCTCGTGACACGTTTTCAATAGGAATCATGACCACAATCTAATTAAGTCCAAAGATGGAGGAGATTTCTCTTCTTCCACAACACGTTCGGAATTCGGCCAGAGAATAGATTGTGAGTTACCAATACAATGGACGCACGGTCAGTGTAGTGACACTAACAAATTTAGAACAATTATTTGAAAGTAACTTCTCATAAAATTTCTTAACATTCTGGGAAATAAGAAAAAATTATGCCCATAAAGAATTAAAAGACAAAAATAAGATAAGATAAATATTATAATAATTTTTTAAAATTAATATGAAAATTAATACTTTACTTATAATATATAATTATATCTTTATACTAATTAACTTAAATTTATATTAATATATTTACAATTAATATAATATATATTTAAATATAACATAATATATAAATAAAACGAGTCGAATCTTATCGAACCGGACCAATCGATTTATCGATTCTATTCCATTTAGAAAGATGCCGAATAAAAATAAAATGAAAAAAATTATCTGTTCGATTCGATTCAAAAATTAAAATGAATAACACATCAAACTGAATGGATCGTATCATTCGGTTTCTCGATTTTACCTAAACACCCCTGTACAGCGCATCGGGCGCGGCTCGCCGGGCCGCGCGCACCGGCGGCGGCGTGACCGCGTCACCTAATCGGAGCGCAAGTGCCAAGTGGGGTTCGGGTTCAAAGCGGTGGGACCACGTCGGGGGCGTGGGAGGGTCCCAGCCACGCCTCGGCGGTCGGCTCAAACAGGTCTTCGTTGACGGAGACGGGGGCTCCGTGGCGGCACACGTGTGTGATTTAGAAAACCGTGGGTAGCGCTCCGGACGGGTTCAGATTCGGCAATGAAATTGTCTCTTCCTATCCTCGTCTTGGTCTAGTTAAAGATACTTTTATTTTAATTATTATTAAATTGAACTTATGATGTTTCGATTTTTTTTGTTTCTCGTCGGGACTGGGAACAGCTTTAATAGTCTGTGATATATATATATATACTACATAAGTTTTTTTTACTTTAAAATGTAAGAGTAAATGATATATTATTGGTATTTTTTGATATAATAAATTTATGTCGTATTTTTTATAATTTATTGAATTTTATAGGATCATGACATTAAACTTTAAGGTCGTATATATTAAAATGGACTGCAAGTTTAACAAATCCTAATTTTGATTCTAGTAAACTATCATATTATATAATTGGAATTTTGATATTTTAAAAGATACAATAACTAATTTTGAATGTGTTATTTTTAATCAAATTTTGATTGGCACTTAGCATTCGGTGTTGTTTTTTTGTATCAGATTTGTTCATGGTTTGATTCTGTAGGTAGCATATTTGGTTGCACAGTTATTTTTTATATTTTTTCATGATAAAAAATTATATCAAAATTAAATTTAATTAGTTAAAGACATAAAATTGTCACTCTCACCTCATTTTTTTGTTGAGAAAAGAAATCTCTCATAAAATTTAAAATTGTCGTGATTCCAAAAACACTCCTTTTTGACGACTTTTGATACAAAAACATAATTTTGTAATATTTTGCAACAAAACACCTCATATTCGAGTCCGAGTAAAACTCGAAGAAGATAAGTCCTTAAAAATTATACAATTAGTTTATTTTTTTATAAAAGACATATGTTTAAAATCTACACTAGTAAACGATCCAATTTATTGATTTATATCCAGTTGGGTAGCTAATTCAGTTCATTAGTTTCAATGGAATGATAGATAGCCCTAAATGATCCTGACTACTCCTTTTTTTGACTGATCGAGGAAGAAGAGTTCGAAGATGTTCTTGATATCTGCATTGCATAGAGACAAGAAGAAAGTTAAAGAGGATCATAGCTAAAGGAATAGTGTAATAACATAAAAGAAATGAACATGAAAGTCAAAATGACAAGTATAAACTAGGTGGGGGATAGTCCTAACTCCCATTTTTGATATTTTATGATGTGAATAAAAAGAAAATACTGAGCATATGCAAAAGGGAGTGTTAGAGCCAAAGAAATGGCAAAGAAAATACATAAAATTGGTTTCCAGATAGTTTTTAATATACATGGTTTGGTGTGGGGTGTGTCGATGTAGATGTGGTCTAGTGTGATGCACTTTTAAGAACAACCACGCAGGTGGAAGGAATATTGGCTTCTCCTTGGCTTATAAAGTGGTCTTTAGCTTTAACTGGTATTGAATCCTTCTAGAGATGTTGGGAAACCTACAAAAAACTATGAATTTTAAGGAAATGAGATGAAGAGGGAGAGAAGAGTAGTCAATGGAGCCCGGTAGAAGTGCCTTGGTAGGTTGGATGACCTTGGTAGGTTGTATGCATCTACAAAGTACACTTAGAAACATTATGAGAGGTCTCCTTTTATAGAGAGAAGTCCCAAATCTATCCCATATCGTAGAAGATTGCACCCGTCAGTGATTTGACAAATGTGCCCAAGTTTGGGTGCATCTAGTTAGAGAAAAACTACATGCCCATGAATCAAGGACAGAAAAATTTCCATCAAATGTATGCATCTTGGTATGGGGTGCATCTAGCTGAACAACAATGAGGTTGTGTCAAATAAAAATGACAAATTCTCAGAAACTAGAAGATCGGGCGAAAAAATTCAGGGCCTATGCACTCTAGACTAGGACGGATAGACTTGTGAGAAGTTGAAAGGACGAAGAAGAAGGTATAGAACCTAAAAAATAGGGAACAAGGCTAATGTGCCCTTAGGTGATGCCTACAGGCCCAGGGGTGGGGTGCATGCACCTTGACTTGGAGCTCATGCCCCTAGCTCAGGGCACGTTCGCTTGGATGTCAAAAACTAAGCTCTATTGGCGAAAATGTGCCCTTTTGAGGAAAATCAAAAACTTATTTATACAAACAAAAGTTTTGGGTCTCGCAATTTAGTCAGTTTGCCGCGTTCGCGAATAACAATCAAACTTTCTTGTAAAGCCAAGTGTCTTCTTTTTATCCTTTCTAAACAACAAGTTGCTTTGTCATTCAGTTTTTTGTTCCTAGAAGTGAAGCCCGCACAAGGGGGATTTTCTTGTCATCGAGATTTTTCTTTTTTGTTGAGGGGATTTTTGTGATCTCTCATTACCTTGCAAGCGAGGGACTGACTTCCTTTTCTCAGTTCTTCCCAACCACTCCCTCTCTCTACTTGTTGATCAAGGGTCTTGTAAGAATCCCACTTCAACATATAAGGATTACTGACAAGTGGGTCTAGAAATGGGAGAACACTTTGGCGTAACGAATTTGATTTAGGGAAAAACTAGTTCTTGAAAAGTTTAATCGACCATCCATTCTGTTTTATGTCAAAATAAATAATAAATTTATTGGCTTCCCCATCAGTTTGTTAATAGAATAATTGTCATTCAATTTTTTTTCTGCTATCTTCATCGCCGTTGTCATCCATGATGCTTAGTTAAGCATAATCAAGATATATAGTTTTGGAGTTACAAGAAGAAACCTTTGGTTTCAATTGTTATGTTACATTTTGTATATATATGCCTTCCTTTTATTCAAGTTGTTGTGGTTATTTGCACAAAGTTCTATGGTTATTTTGACGAGTGTTAACATACCAAAGACACAACTTACATAGAATTTTTTGACGTAAAGTAATGTTCACCTTTATAAATAATTCTAGATGAAACTGTGAAGATATATAGCTTCTTGTGAATAAGAGATCTGCATGTATTGAATATTCAAGTGGGAACCACACCAAAACCATGCCAATCGTATTATAATTTATAAACATATTTTTGCATAAACATGGCAAAAGGCAAAAGCACATATATTAATTCGTTGCCAATTCTTGTGAATAAGAGATCTACATGTATTGAATATTCAAGTGGGAACCACCAAAACCATGCCAATCGTATTATAATTTATAAACATATTTGTGCATAAACATGGCAAAAGGCAAAAGCACATATATTAATTCGTTGCCAATTCTAAAATCTTCTTGCAGACATTAATTAGAAATGCCTAACCGAGCATGCATACACACACCTATATATATATATATGGCACTAATAATATTTTGACTTAGGTCCGTATGATACTGACTAAATCAAGATTGTTTCTTATTTTCTCTCCTTTTTTTAATTCTTGTGGCTGTGTACATAGCCATTTTTTGATGACTAACTCGATTCTGATATGGCTTGACGATATTGTATATGAAAAAAAAAACATATTATCTGTATGTAGACCTGTCAACGGATCTTTGAATCCAATGTCTCCACCCGAGTCCGAAACATTTAACAAGTTTGTGGCTATAAAAAGGTTTGTTGAATCACTTTCGGGTTTAGCCTGCCCTGAAAAGAAAATATTGGGATTATTTCGGGGATCCACAGGGGAAAAGAGGGCTGGAAATGTGGAAAAAACCCCCGCGAGATCTGTTCTGGGAGGAGAATCAGAGCGGTTTCAAAGGGCCGGTGGCAACGGTGCTGTGGAGAGCAACCACGGCTACCTGATTGCAAGGGATCTTCTTGGCAGTGGCTGGATTGTGCCTTCCGCCGGATGCCGAAAGGGCGTAGTATTCAGATCTTCTATTAGATGTTGGACCTTGTATCTTCTGCCAGACGATAGGTAGGACCCCTTCGTCTCCGCTTCCATTCCCCTATTTTTTCGATCTTTCCTTGAGTAGCACCTTCTTCTTCTGGCAAGTCCTCCGGCATGTTAGGCCACCAGAGGCCGGACGGTAGCAACGAAGATGAAAGCCATGAGGTCAGGGACATCCACGCGTTGACATCCCCTTTCACCTGCTCCATCCAAACTCTGCATGGGGGCAGAGGCAAGGGAGGATGACAGCTGCCGGTTGCCACCACTTTCTGTTGGCAGCGAGGCCGTGAGTGAGCAGCTGGCGAGCATGAGCCGCGAGTTCAACGCCTTGGTAGTCGCCAAGTCCACAGTGCGGCTAGCGAGCATGAGCCGTGAGCTCCGGAGGGGTATCAACAGCGGCAGCAGCAACCTAGGTAGGATTGGGGAAGAGGAGCTGCTCGACGAGACGAATCTGCTAGTCATCGTCCTCGAAGTAACAACGACATAACAGCGACATTAGAGGAAGTAGTCACTGCGAAGCAGATTTCGGGTTCTCCGTTAACTCGAACTTGATAACTTATGGGGTGTTTGGTTGCATGATAATTGAGATTTTTATTTTAATTTTTAAAAATTATAAGAAAACTTGTTAAAAGAGGTGTTTGACAACCATGACAATTTTATGTTTTGAAAGTGATTTTCTTCTTAAACAAAAAAAAGAGGGTCTCACCTCTTTCTTTTTTCTTGTGGTCCCCCACTTTATTTGGTCATGTGCGGTGGTTACTCTTTTTTGTAATCACATCCCTCCAAACATGATAATTTTATGTCATGAGTTGGTTTACTTTTTATTTTAATACAATTTTTTATCATGAAAGTGTACAAAAAATTATCATGCAACCAAACACCCCATTAGTTAATCTCGGATCAGGTACAAATTGGGTTTAAGCATTTTGGATCCGGATTCGGATCCACCGATGTCAGGCTGGAATCTTCCACATATCGGACAGGTCTATCTTTACGTTTTTCCTTTGCTTAAATCTTCCACATATTGACTGTGTGCTTAATTAAATTATATCCAAAACTTTTTGTGTGCTATGCGGGGTAGGTTTAAAAATGCCCTTTCATCTCATGCTAATTGTCATATTTGCATCATTGCATGGAATGTAATAATTCTAGTCTTCCAGCTCCGTCACTGCATGGTCGTCTGATATTATTGTCATATTTTTGCTAATGATGGGGCCGGTGAAATTCTCTATGTATCTTTTTCTTTCCACTACAAGAAACTGGGTCATTGGCGACGGGTTATTTGCGACGGCTTTTATAAGCCGTCGCCAATAATGATAAAAGCGACGGCTAAATTAACGCCGTCGCTAATATTTGGTAAATAGCGACGGCTCAATTAAGCCGTCGAAAATAATGGTTTTTGCGACGGTCGAAGCCGTCGCAATACCAGAAAACGACCGTGCGGGTTTTTCTCGAAAATCGGCGACGGCTTGATACGCCGTCGCTACTAATATTAGTGGCGACGGCAAGCGCCGTCGCAATACCCGTAAAACGCCCCGTGCGGATTTTTTCCCTCGGAAAATTGGCGACGGCTTCATACGCCGTCGCTAATAATATTAGTGGCGACGGCGTAAGCCGTCGCCACTAATCCATGGTGACCGTTGAACGGTCGACTTTTGTTGGCGACGGCGAAAGCCGTCGCCAATGTAACTTATCCCGGTTATTGGCGACGGCTTCAAAAGCCGCCGCCAATAAGTTTGGGTTAAAAAGCCCTCGCCGCCCTCCTTTCTTCCCCCGCCGCGCTCTCTCTCTCTCTCTCTCTCTCACCGTCCGTGCCGCCGCCGCCGCCGCCGCCGCTTCAGCCATCGCCGCCGCCGCCGGTCGCCGCCGCCGCCGCCGCCGGTCGCCGTCGCCGCCGCCGTGGCCGGCGCTGTCGCCGCCGCCGCCGCCGGCTTGCCCCCTTCCTGCGTAGGGCACGGAGAGCTACCTCCGTCACCGCCGTGGGTGTCGCCGGCTCCGCCGCCGCGGCCGCCGCCGCCGGTCGCCCGTCGCCGCCGCCGCCGGTCGCCGTCGCCGCCGCCGTGGCCGGCGGTGTCGCCGCCGCCGCCGGCTTGCCCTCTTCCTGCGTAGGGCACGGAGAGCTACCTCCGTCACCGCCGTGGGTGTCGCGGCAAGTGTCGCCGGAAAATCCCGGAACCCGGTTTTTTTCTCTGGTATTGCGACGGCTGTTTTTAATATTAGGGACGGCTGTAGCCGTCGCCAATAAAGTTATTGGCGACGGGTATACAGCCGTCGCAATACCAGAGTAAAATTCCCGCGACAATGGCGTGGGGTTTCTGCTTGCCATTTGCGACGGCCTTGCAGCCGTCGCAAATAAATTTATTGGCGACGGCTCACTAGCCGTCGCCACTAAGATTATTTGCGACGGCTTAACCCGTCCCAAATAACTTCGTCGGCCGTCTAATCTTCTTATCATTTGCGACGGCTTATGCCGTCGCTAGTAAACTTATTGGCGACGGCCGACTAAGCCGTCTCCAATAAATGGTCGTTTTGCTAATAACTTATGCGACGGCTCATAAGCCGTCGCCAATAAATGTACTAGGGACGGCTTAACAAAAGCCGTCGCTAATATTATTGGCGACGGCGTTATTTGCGACGCGTTTGCGACGGCTTTGAAGCCGTCGCTAATATGTATTAGCGACGGCTTTTTGGTTTTTTGGGACGGCTTACCGCCGTCCCTAGTAACCTATTTTCTTGTAGTGTTCGTATTGAGCTAGCTTGTGGAAAGTGGTGAGGCGCCTAGGGTGTGCCATGATATATATATATATGAATTAAATAACTATTTCATTTCAATACAATGATGCGGTTCTTGGAAAAAAAACATTCAATCATGGTCTTTTTATTTATTTAAATGATTAAACACGATTTTGAAATGACGAAGAGTGAACAAATCCCACACCGTCAAGTGGAAATGCCGTACGTTGATTTCTACATTCGTCAGCATACATGTGTTAGACATGTTCTGTAATTATATAGGTTATTTAAAAATAATATTTTATATCAGGTGTATTGAATTATAATATACATTATTGAATATAACGTTATGTTCAATGAAAGCTCCAGATCATCTTGTTGTATGCATTATTGAATATATATTATTGATATTTAAAAAGTATCATGATACTCAAATTTAACTTTTAGGTGTGCTAGCTAGCATGAACCTATGTTTTAGTCTTATTTTATTATTATGAAATTTAAAATATTATGAATATGTTACACCAAATAAAAGATAAGTCAATATAATACGAGTAAAATGTAAAAATTATACCATTATCTTTAAAATAATCTTGGTTGTGCCAAATCGAGATATGTTTGTCTTAAAATTTTTTCTAACTTCGAACATAACGAAGATAAAGTTAGTCACAAATAATGATTTATTCTTATCCTGTAATTGCATGCAAAAGTTATCTCATTCATTTTCTCTGATATTAATATTTAATATTATTGTTTAGCTTTATTTATCAATTGTTATCTTTTGCTTATTTCTTCTAAGTTGTATTTAAAAAGTTTATAAAGACTTTTCTATTTTTAAAATTTTTATTTTTTATGTTTTAAAAATAGAGACGAAATCAGGTTACATTGGGCCGATCAAATCCTTATCACCCATACCGGTTAATACACCAAAACTAAACTTGATACTTCCCACCTTCATTAGATTATACTGAGTTCAAGGGAGGCAACAAATATGCAATTCAAGCTTATTTATTCATTTATTTTCTAATTTCAAAGATCAAGTTTTGCTAAGTGCCATAAGTTATAGTTTAAGTTTGAATTATTTATGTACTAGTAAGCTCTAACCTTAAACAAGTATTTTAATGAGTTCGATAGATAAAATAGACACAAAGATATTTAGTAATTAATGAGTTTAACCAATATGTTAATCATAGCACTAATCAGTAAAAATGCTGCATGTGTGTTTTGGTGGTTAAGTCAATGTGTAGTTTTTTTTATATAAGGCCAGACATGTTATTGAACATTTATATTAGCATTATCTTTAATATTCTATATTATCCAAGAGCCAAACTCTATCGCATTGCAGATAAAAAACATTAAAGACAAAGTGACTAACGCCTTCTCAATCGTCTCTCTAGTTTTTCTCTATGTTCAACGTATCTAATATAATTATAGAAAAGGCTATAATCTTGCATGTGTTTTTATAGAGATGAGAGGCATATGTAAATTTGATTAGAACTAGGATCCATCTATGACATGATCTTCAGCCCAATAAAGGGTTAGGACGTCCAAGAAATTCTAAACTTAACAGCGTACTAATCAAGACTAATAACATAAAATGAACCATTTATTGTGTATAAACCTTAATATTCTTTTGCTTGGTCTATCTTGTTCCAAATAAGTCAATTCTTTTTGGACACATATAAAAATGATTTTAGAAGATTTTGATGGTTTACACCTTAATTTGAACAAGAAAATGGACTTGTATGTGTAATAAATTAAAAATTAACATACTATATTTGGTAGATAAATAGTTATTATTATAGACACGTCAAATTGATCTAAATTCAGAACACATCTCTTGCTATTATATATAATACAAGTTAATTTTCTCATAAAAAGTATTTAAAAATTACCTAGAATCAAAAGTGGCAGTGCAAATTGGAGTATCAAGACTGATGTGTCTATGGTTAGGGATGCATGCCTGTAGTAGTGCATCAAGAGAAAATGTTGACGTGCGCCGTCACAATGCTCTCGTATGGGGGTATATCATTGATGGCCCCCTGTACGGGTGCATCAGTAAAGCTCACTCGTAGGGCTGTTCACTATTTGGTTCAACTGGAGCTTGGTTCGGTTCGGTTCGGTTTGAACTACCGATCGGTTTGGTTTAATTTATAGAGCCCTTCAAATCAAACCAAACCGCTAAATCGAATAACCCGAATTAGATTAAATATTTTATTTTAAGTTATATATAATATAATATTTATGTGTCGTTTCTTATAAAAATAAACTTGTTTGAAGAGTTTTTAAGGCAAATTAATGAAATGTACAAACAAATACACTAAATTTCAATAGAATGTAATTTAAAATAAATAAAATAAAATTATATATTGACATATTTACTCTACCTTAATAAAATATGGTTTGAACCGGACCAAACCAAACCAAACCGAATTAATTTGGTTCGGTTTGGGAGATGGTTTGGTTTAAAAAAAAATACGTAGAAATCAAACCAAACCAGACCATGAACACCCCTACTCACTCGTGCTAAAGTCGATAACCCCCAACCAAGGGCACATGGGTAAATTTCTATTTTTAATCCAAAAGTCTCATGGAGAATACCATCATCTATTAACCTTAATCTAATGCATCTAAATCTTGGGGCATTCACCGTTAGATGCGCCATCTATGAGGTGGCACATTTATCTTGTGCACTGCGTACCAAATTTTAGGGTAGATTTGATGAGATTTGAAAAATAATACTAGATTTTAGGCCATCTCCAAGAAAGAAAAAGAGTCCTTAGATGTCTCAAGGATCTGACTTTTTGAGCTTGGTAGAGAGAGAGAGAGAGAGAGAGCGAGCGCTCTCCATTTGGTACACTAACGTAGTTGTCCAAGTTACTTTTGTCCAGTGCTGCTCGTAGCTACTAGGCATATACTCTTTTTAAGAACCATGCCTACTAGACATGCTCTCGATCGAGTAGGATCACATTTGTCAGGGAGTTTCAAGATCTCATTCTCTCACATTTTCTTCTTTTCTAGCACATTCTTATCTTATATTACGACACAATATTCTACTTAATTTAGGATTATTTTATCATTCAAAAGCAAAAGAATGGGTAAGATCTAACCTCGTTCAATTATGACACATTCTTGTTTGTCATGACTCTGTTTACAAATATTGCATATCTGTGTTAGCTCTAATTAATCATCTGTCAACTTTTTTCGTCATTTTTTGGTATGTACACACACACACCTGAGATTGCGGGTGGTTGTTGGTGGAGCATCATGCAATTATAGGGAAGCCAATGTGTCTTGATAAAATTTAGAGCTAGGATAGCTAGTGCACCTAGAGTGTGGTAGTTAATGTAGCGAATTAATTAAGATGGCTTAGCAGCATGTGTTTGGTAGGGCATGCAATATTGTTGACTGGTAACTAGGTAGGTCTACAAGCATGCATGCAACCAGGTGGGTGCAGTAGTTAGTGCGGGGGTAGGATGGGCATATATATATGATGAGCACCATGGGATACATGGCATTATTACATAGACATGTAGTAGCATTAATGTTGGTAGCTTTAATAGTACCTCAAACATGTACCAATTGTGGTAAGCAGGCATGAATGGGTGTAAGTGTGCATCAACATATATACTACAACAAGAGCTGATAATTAAGTGCAGAAGATGCATGGGGGGCAATAGGTTGTGCCTTGGGAAGATATATAGCTTCATTTGGGGATTGCTACATGGCCTATATATAGTGATAGTAGGGTAGTCATGGCCACGAGTAGCAGTCCAAGGTGCAATAATGCACACTATGGGAGCAGATACATATGTGTGGTGGGGTTGTTGACATGCGAGCAATGTGCACACAACATGAGATGGTGATGCAAAGTGGGGTGGAAATGTCAAGTGTTGACGATTGCAAGCATAATTAGCACAAGAGACAATTGCAGTGACATATTTCATATTATGGACAAGTGCCAGAAAATGGTAGCCAAAGGCATTTGAATTTTCTTAACTTAAACCAAATTTAATAGTTCAATCATCCCAAGAAGATAGGAACAAGTCTAATTCAGTTCAAACTAATATTAATATTAATAATATTTAAGATAACTTATATATATATATATTCAAAGCATCAACTTATAAATTTAAAATTGGAAAGTCATATTTTGATGCTAAAGATATAGCTACAAAATTATTTATTGATATTATATCATATTTTAACATTATTTTAGTTCTATTTGGGCCTACGTACAATTTAGTTTTGTTTCATCGAGGTGCAAAATTGAACCGAACCCCCACTCAATTGAACTCAACCCAAATTGAACCAAGGTGTCTGATCGGTCTATTCGATTCAATGTGTTAAATTGAATTCTCAGCAAACTTAAGTAGAAAGATGAAATGAACATTGTTGTCCTCAATTTATTGCCTCTTGAGATTTGTTTGGTTCCCTATAACACAAGTCTCATGTAATAAGTTTTTCTAAACATCTTTTCAATCTCTTTATTTTGGATGTATGGAATGCTGGGTTAGGACTACTGATGTCACAACTCAAAGTTTGACCTCCTCAAATTTCTCGGTCCCAACCTGCTTGAGAACTATTACCAAGTTGTGTGATCCAGTGGCATGGTCGAGACCAGCCCAACTCGGTCGCCAAAGATGCCCACTTTTGCATTCCCGTTATGGGTGGGCACTAATCGGGTCAACCCGATAAACCGACCCAAACCAACCCAAAATTGTCAGTTCGGTTCAGGTTGAAGACTATCTTCGGATCCACCGGGTTGCAAAATATTCAAACCGATGAAAATCGAACCAAGCCACAAACCGAAGACTAACCTCCAAACCCAACCCACCAGCCAATGGGCTCATTAAATCTTTATTGATGTTACGAAGAAAGAGCATATAAACAAGGTAGAGATTTTAAAGCAGTCGATGTGAGACAAATTCCTGTAACTGTTCTGAACAGGTTGTTAACCTTTTTAGTCCCACATCAGATATGTCCAAAAACTTACTCTTATGGCCTGTTTGGCACCCAACTTTTTTGGGGATAAACCAGGTTTATCCCCTAAATTTTGGGGATAAATCTGGTTTATTCCCAAGTTATCCTCGTACCAAACAGGCTTTTAAGGTTTCTCTTTAAAAGACTACATGTGGCCAAGCATAGCTTCACTCCACCCGACATGAGCATACTCAATGAGTAATAGCTCATTTTAAATTTTCGTTGGAGAATAAAGATTAAAATATTTATTTAATTAAGTTTTTTTGTTATCTTAATCTCTTTAAGTAAGAACCAAACCAGTTCGATTTGAGGTGGATCTTCGATTTGATTCGGTTTAAATTTTTTTTCCTATAAACGAAACTTAACTGAATCGTGCTCACCCCTAATTCCCGTACGTGGGTAAGCAAAAATGCCATTGTGAAATTTTTTCTACGATGACATTTTTATGTTTTAATATATTTTATTATTTTATAGTATATATTAGTTATAAAAATATAAATTAAATTTTAATTATTTAAGTAATTATTTTTAAAATAATAAAAATAATAATTTTATTAATTTATAAATTTTAAATAATAATTTAATTTTTTAAATGAATCTTATCATGATCTATCCCATCCAACTCGAGTCCCAACTGAGTCGAATTTGGTTAGGGTGACCTAGTCTTGACCCCCAACTAGACTTAATTTGTTTAGATGTATATAACATAATGGTTAAAGAAAATCATATTTGTTCACCTCATTGAACCTCCAATTTTTGGCATCGATGAGCCGACTGCCAGTTTCTAAAACATGCTTGCTACAACATCACACTGTTGTAACCATAATCGGCATCTCTCTCTCTCTCTATATGTATGTATATATATATATATATATTCCTTAACAACAACGAACAACACTAAGTAAACTAAATATTAAATTTAAATTAAATAGTATTTATTAATATATAATATGGTTCAAGATAAAGCGTATGTTCATTACTAAAGTCAATTACAATGATTAACACAAAGTTTATGTAAAATAATAAATTATTTTAAAAAACTTTGTACTTATACATAATAAAACTTTATAATCATGATAATTAAAATATAACTTATTATAAAAGTATTTTTAAAAAATAAATATTTAAAAAAAATTAATAAAATTATTTTAATCATATCAAATGACATATTTAAATTTCTTTATCCATGAAAAAAATCATAGCCATGTAAAATGTTCTCATTAATTTTGGACCCATCGTGAACTTCTTTTTGTTATCAATTTGTTGGGTCAAAATCAGTAGTGTTTGGCTTGACTCTCAAGTCTTTTCCTTTTATCAATTGGGGATGAGTTAGATAATAAGTAAAACATAAACTAGGCTCTTATGGAAAGTCAACTCTTCTTTATACGTCTAACCTGATGTGTAACAAAGTGCTTTATTTGATTAAGACATATTTGTTAATAGATCCGATATATAAAACCATGGGCGTATGAATACCTTGCTAGCTAGTGATATCCCCAAGTAAAGAACAAGTTTATAACTTAGTTTTAAAATATTTTAATATATAAAAGATAAATTATGATTGAGGCATATTTTATTAAATTCTGATGTACAAACTCCAGTAGTGTGACAGCTAAAACGGAGCAAGGAGAACCTTGGTCAGTTTGCATTTTTGCACCACTTTGCGAAATATCTTCCTTCAAAATTTAAAAGCTAAAGCACTCCCACTTGATTTCTTGGCTTTATATTCATATTAAGATGTTTCTTCTTCTCTTCTTGTCAATCTTATGTACAATTTGTAATTTGATATCTTGATGTAGAGAATTTAATCAAAACTACTATGTTAACTTATCTTTTGGGACAGGAAAGGGCATGCTTCTTTATTTGTCAAATTCTACAAAATAGTGTACTTGTTCCATTTGGTAGTAATTTCAATTGTTTATGGGGTGTTTGGTTGCATGATAATTTTTTGTACACTTTCATGATAAAAAATTGTATTAAAATAAAAAGTAAACCAACTCATGACATAAAATTATCATGTTTGGAGGGATGTGATTACAAAAAAGAGTAACCACCGCACATGATCAAATAAAGTGGGGGACCACAAGAAAAAAGAAAGTGGTGAGACCCTCTTTTTTTGTTTAAGAAGAAAATCACTTTCAAAACATAAAATTGTCATGGTTGTCAAACACCTCTTTTAACAAGTTTTCTTACAATTTTTAAAAATTAAAATAAAAACCTCAATTATCATGCAACCAAACACCCCATTAGGTTACGTAAGAATATTTCAGTTCGAAACAATGATTCTGAATTCAAACTATATATGTGAGGAGGGAAGAGGAAACAAAAACAAGAAACATGTAGGACTTGTAAAATCATTTTTATAATGTGATCCTCTATTTTGTTTTTCATGACCTTTACAAATTTTATAAGAAAATATTATTTTTAAGCAAGTGATTTTGAAATGTGAGAAATACAATAAAACAAACACATGCCTGAAGTGCATGGTCACACTTTAAATATCTATATTTTACCATCAACTAGTCCAAACATATTCCAAAACTTGGTAAAAGTGATATTTCTCCCTGTTCCTACAACATGCTCCAGATGACTTGGTAAAACTAGCTAGTCATTTCTTCGGTAAATTGACTTTCAATTTTATACAGAAATCCCCTTTTAATAGAAGGTTTGGTGAATGAAATAGTGTAGCGTCCCATCCAATTTTTCTGGTTCTTGCAACATCCACTCCGAATTTTTCTCACGACAGTAAGTCGAAGGACTAAAAGAAAAATTACTATCTTACTCACTAATAAAAAAGATACACAGTATCACCACCAACATCACTGGCATGAAGGGGGGCATCATTGCTTCTTCTATGATCTTCATGTTTCTATATATCATTGACGTAAAACAATGTACTCGTGATATATTTTATCTGATCAAAGATGATATATATAGTACGACGACAACGATGACATTGTATCTGATTTTGAGAATTACAGAATGTAATTCATTTTATTCAATATATTTTTTATAGAATTTTAAAATTATGTATATATTTTTTACTTGAATTTTATATTGAACTTAATTTTTATTCAATATATTTTTGTCAAATTTTGAAAATTTTATATATTTTTGATGAACTTAACCCTTACATCTCATTATATATAATATTGCACAATTTTAAGATTTATATATATACTTTCAAAATTTTGAATGCTCAAGTGACCCACAACTGTAATACCCAGGATATTTATGTAAATAAATAAATAAAATTAGTTAATAAATATTTAATATTATTTTAATCCTTTCCTTCCCCTTTATATACCCTCTCTCTTCCCCGTCGATGCCCTCCCCGGCGCCGCTTTCCTCCCCAAGAAAACCCTATTTTTCTTCTCCTCTTTTTCCCCCGGTCGCCGCCGCCTGCAACCCCGCCCACGCGCAGCCGGCCCCCTCCCGTCGCCTTCCTCTCTCCGCGTGCGTGCGCGTTGAAGCTCACCGCCGCCCGCTGCCGCGTGGCCAGCCGGCGCCGCCGCGCGTCTCCGCGCTTCCCCCGCCTCGGTCCGGCCACCTCGTACGCACGCGCCGTCGCCGCCCTCGGGTTCCGCACACATCCCGCGCGCACCGCGTCCGCCGACCGCCCGCCGTCCGGCGCGACGCGTCGCCGCCTCATTCTCGCGCGCGCTCGTGCACGCCCACCGTCCGCCGCAGCCGCCGTCGCCATGTGCGCCGACCGCCGCCTCGGCCCTCCCGCGCTCACCGCGGTGACGCCGCCCGCCGCCGTTGACTGCCTCGCCCGCTCGAGTGACGCCGCCGCATCACCCCGCCGCCACGTCAGCCGCCGTGCGCCACCCGCGCCCGCGCGCGCGCTGCCGCCGTGCGCCGGCCCCCTCCTTTCTCTCCAGCGTGGTATCTCTCCCTCCTCTCTCCTATCGCTCTCTTCTATCATCCTCTGTCAACCTCCCTAGTTTATTATTTCCCTTCTACCTATAGATTTTAAGAACACCTACCCGGCTCAATTTTTCGTCACCGACGCAACCGCGGCAGTTTCGTCGCCTGATTCAATTTCCTTGGAATTCCGTGCACCGTTCGCTGTTGCCGTCAAGGTAGGCGTCTCGGCTATTCTTAGCACTCTAATATATTTGATCAAACCGTAAGAATCATGCTTAGATCACCAGAATTAGAAGATTGTAGTTAATGGGCTGTTTTGGATTTATTAGCATGTTTAGTTAAAGTTAGATTAATTTGTTTAAATCGTTCATGCTTAGAGTAATTCGGTTATTCATGTATATTAGGCATCATGATAGGTTATGTATGTCTAAATTTTGCTAGTTAGTATGTTTGCATCGCGATGAACCTTAATCATGTATATTCTGATTTGATAAAAAGCCGATGTAAGGTTTAGGCATAATGTTGTTAGAATTTAGTTTATTTTTATTTTATGTGATAGTTAGTTCTGTTTAAGTATGTAATTGTCATGGTTAGGTTGTATATTGCATGATCTTATTTATATGCATCAGTTTGTGATAGACTGTGGTATGGTATGCAAATATGTGGTGCATAGAACCATGGGTGTTCATCTATGTATTTCATGTTTGATTGCCAATTAAATGTTCATGTGTTTACTGTCTGAGTTAATTATATGCTTGCATGGTGTGGAATGTGGTTAGTGCAGTGAGCTGCATTGTGTTGGAAATGTACTTCACCAGACTATGTTAGTGGCCCGTGGGCAGCGGAGATTAGTTGAATCCGGAGCATCCTTCGATCCCGGATACCGCGGTTTATCCTAAGTACTCCCCTGCCTAGGGGTACTATGGGATTTAGTTACTATATGTTACTTCCTACTATATGGTAAATCTGATGCTAGTTTTGTGATGTGACTACATTTATCAGATGGAGCATGATATTTACTCAGACAGGTGTTTAGTTGTGTATGTTGGCATATATGTTAGTTTTCTAGATGTGTCATTGGTTTTATGTCAGGTTAGGTGTGTTATGAGCATACCTAGAGTAGTCTAATGTGTAGGTTATGTTAGTTTTAATGCATATGGAGTCCTGTTATCATATGGGGGTAGTTGAATGACTTGGTAATCAATTAATTGAAGATATATAATTAGCTTAATCTTATGTATGATAATCTGATTTTTAGGCTTAATATGTATTGTATACCACTAGAATCATTATTATAGTGGGGTAGTTCGGGTGTAAGTCCTACTGAGTCTGTGGTGACTCACCCCTTCCGTTGTTAATATTTTCAGGATTGCAGGTTTAGCGCAGCAGAAGCATAGTGGTATTTTGGAATTCGAGGAGCTAGTGGATTTCTCATTCAATGTCTGTATTTATTTTGTTTAGATAGGTGTTTGTTTATGGTGTTAATATGTTGTAAAGATTGGAATTGTTTATTTCGATTGAGATTTTAGTCTTATTTAGTTCCAGACCGATATCATTCCCCGTTACGTCGCCGGATTATCTTCCGCTGTGCATGTTAAAAATCCGGGTCGTGACAACCACACTCAATATATTGTTGATATCTAAGTTTAGCTGTCATCGGAGCAACATGCAGAATGCTCAAAATGACATGTCTCTATGTGTTGTTTGTATTCCCTCCCTAATCATCGAAGCACATGTAAACATACATAAACAAAGAAGTGCATATTGGTTGTTTGTACTCACTTTAAGTACATAACTTATAGAAACACCCTGCAGGAGTTGAAATTTAGCTGTAAAAATCAATACAATATATCATTGTCTATACGCTTTCAAATTTATCAATAAACATAGCAAGCATTTATTCAACATGTGTAAATAACTTAGGCCTATAAGAATATAAAGATGAAACTTCTTTCTAATAAACTAGATCAACAACACTTATGGGGTGTTTGGTTACATGATATTTTTTGTACACTTTCATGATAAAAAATTATATTAAAATAAAAAGTGAACTAACTCATGGCATAAAATTATCATGTTTGGAGGGATGTGATTACAAAAAAGAGTAACTACCACACATGACCAAACAAAGTAGGGGACCACAAGAAAAAAGAACGAGGTGAGACCCTCTTTTTTGTTTAAGAAGAAAATCACTTTTAAAATATAAAATTGTCATGGTTACCAAACACCTCTTTTAACAAGTTTTCTTATAATTTTTAAAAATTAAAACAAAAACTTTCATTATCATGCAACCAAACACCCCATTAGACATTACAAAGTTGGGTTGTGAACATCCAAACAATTCAAACACTACACTGATAATTATCATCTAAACAATTTAAACCAACACCAAAATGAATGTAACTTAGAAGAGACATAAATTGTTGATTAAATGATGAAGTACACAATAAACACTTAGTGTTCTAAAACCATTATCCTAAAGAGACACTCATCACTTTCTTAAAATAACTATCACCATCATCACCACCATCATTATCATCATCCAATAATATCAACAAGTTTTCTTGCAATCATTTTGACCTTTTACAGTAGTATCTTTTCTTGCTTCTCTAGCATCAATATATGCCTTTCATGATGATGAATATGTTCTATTTGGTCACAACAACAAGAAGGTGAAGAAGATTATGCAAAATGTGCTAAATCATCACACCACACAAAAAGTACATCTATCAACCTATTTAATAAGAAGCAATAAAAATGATATTATCATATTATTAAAAAATACTTTGTATTTGTAAAATATTCTATTTGAATTTCTCTCTGTTTGACTAACTTTTGTTGCACAATAACCATGTTCGAAAATGCACCTCATGCTTGAGATGAGAGATCCGCTAGCCATATCTAGAACATAAATCACAGGCAATTAAGAGATGATTATGGCATAATAAAAATTTAATTCATACCTATTCAACTATAAGATTCCTACAAGATTGTCAATTGTGCCTGAGTTACTTGCACATAGAACATGTGTAGACATCTCTGTCTATTTCTAACTCTCTCTATGATAGTATTCTTTTATTCTCGCTTCTTCTTAATCTTTTTTTTGTTTATACTTAGTTCAAATCTCTCAAAATCATTATGAAGTTTATTGATATCAAAAATATGAGCAATCAACATATTATAACATTTTCTATACACATGTATAGTATAGTAGAAAGAATAATAATCCTTTGTGTTGTCCAATATTTTGTGAATTACATCACAAACATGCTTACATAATAACTGTAAAGTTTGCCATTTTCTACATGAATAAGCTTTGTCTTGAAAATTAACTACTATTGATGGCCTTGAGATTACTTCAAAAATTACTCCATTAGAAACACCAACTTTATAACCACAAGAATTATCCTTCAAATTTTCAATCTTGGCATCAACCTATGGACATAGAAATGTCTCCTAGAATGTGCTTTATTCTCTACTTCTCACACTCATGTTCATTATTTTGATGCGTATACAATCTTTCACATGAAATATAAAATGATGATGTTCCTCCAAAATCCACACATTGAATGATGCAATAGGATTAGAATACATTTCTCAATTTGTTTGCATGGAAAACATGTGTTAACTTAAAAGTTGGATTAAAATCTCTTGCTCTACATCATTAATACGTCATTTGAAATAGCACCCGTGGCCTATAATTTTTCTTCATGATCCTCCATCGTATAAGTATATATAGTTTTATCAAATAAAGATAACAATTATTGTTTTAGAACCCTATACTTTCCTACAAGATACTTTGTAAAATTTACTTTTAAATGACATAAACAATAAACATTGCAAGACTCTGAAAAAATACGTGGGATAGTCTGAAACAACTATTTACATCTATTAGATATAAAGGTAATTCTACTAGTAGGCGGTATATCTTTTACGAGACAAGCTAATGGGGTGTTTGGTTGCATGATAATTGAGATTTTTATTTTAATTTGTAAAAATTGTAAGAAAACTTATTAAAAGAGGTGTTTGACAACCATGACAATTTTATGTTTTGAAAGTGATTTTCTTCTTAAACAAAAAAAGAGGGTCTCACCTCTTTCTTTTTTCTTGTGGTCCCCCCACTTTATTTGGTCATGTGCGGTGGTTACTCTTTTTTGTAATCACATCCCTCCAAACATAATTTTATGTCATGAGTTGGTTTACTTTTTATTTTAATACAATTTTTATCATGAAAGTGTACAAAAAATTATCATGCAACCAAACACCCCATAAGAACCCACTACCGGTTATTTTTATTTTTAATGTCACACGTTGCAGGAAAAAATTCATTTTGTCCATTTAGAGCAAGTCATCCTTCTGCTCCTAAAGAGCAGCAACTATCTCCTCTGGTGCCCCTTCCGCTCCATAAGAAGTGTAGTAGCATGGTGCAACACCTCATTCCTTTAGCGCATATTGGTCCTGGTGATTATAGTGGTCCACCTCCATCACTGCAAGCATCATCATACTAATCCCACATCGGACATTTTTAGATTTTGTTAGTTAAGAGTTCTTTTTTTAAACCATTCCCAGAGCCCAACTGAGCCCTGCAAGGTTGCAACATTTCTTCATCACGTGATCTTGACCTCTTTAGTCAAAGTCTTTTTTAAAGTAATTAAAATAAATATTGAAATTGTTATTGAAAAAACTAAGTTGTTTTAAGTTCATTGATGTTAATTAAGCAATTTGAACCAATGTTCGGTTCGGTTTATTTTGATTTGGATTTTTATGGAGTTGGTTCTATATGGTTCAGTTCAAAATTCTGTTGGATTATGATTTTTAAAAAAAGGTTTCAACTGATTTAAAATTATGAAAAACACGATTTCAAATTGGACCGAACCAAACTGTTTACACTCCTATCTCACGGAGTGGACCGAACACTAGGGGGGTGTTTGGTTGCATGATAATGAAGGTTTTTGTTTTAATTTATAAAAATTGTAAGAAAACTTGTTAAAATAGGTGTTTAAAGTGATTTTCTTCTTAAACAAAAAAAGAGGATCTCACCTCTTTCTTTTTTTCTTGTGGTCCCCCACTTTGTTTGGTCATGTGTGGTAGTTACTCTTTTTTGTAATCACATCCCTCCAAACATGATAATTTTATGTCATGAGTTGGTTCACTTTTTATTTTAATACAATTTTTTATCATGAAAGTGTACAAAAAATTATCATGCAACCAAACACCCCATAGACATTTTGAATCTCGTGAATTGGGTATTAAAGAAATTTTGGTCAACAGATCAATAATTATGTTGACTTTATTAATTGGACTGAAAGTTAATTTTCCCTTATTTGTTCTTGGGTTTAGGTCCTAGGAGGACGATGTATCATGCCCATAAACGTTTCCAAAACCCAGACCTTATTATTATGCATTAACCATGTTAAAATAAGGAAATTTCTCGGAATCTTTCTTTTTCGGTTTTGTTTCACTGAAACTCTGAGCTTTTATATATCTACGTGTAAGATGCATAAAACGTGGATTGTTCTTTTGTTTCTTGACAAATAAGAATGTGTTTGACCTGCTTCCACACCATGCATCCAACGATGAAGACTGCACTTCACACGCGTCCTCTTTGTTCAAGTTTGTTCGTAAGAACCGTAGTATCACATTCTTCTGCAGTGTTCAATTAATGACAGATCTAAGATTTTTATTTAGTGGAATCGCTTGAAATTAATTTGACAAAACCACGTTCTTTGTAAAAAAAATAGTTACATACTTTTTTAAAAAAAATATATCAATTGATTTCATAAACAATGAATGAATCCATTACCCGTTGTATGAGACCGGTTAACCATAGTTAGTCAACTGCATTGCTTAACCTACCGGGTTAAGCTGGCCCACCTAGGGGAGACCTCGCTAAACACCTACGCTTTCCGCGCGCCGGGCACGTGATCATACGTCATCGTTGTTCCAGAGAGCGCCACGTAGCACCCGCCGTCCGAATTTCCAGGCGGGATCGTCTGTTCCTCCTCGAGTCGTCGTCCTCGTCGTCCTCTTCCCTCTTCAAAACCAGCCGGCAGCCAGTAAGAAAAAGATCCTTCGGGATACCGAGGGCCAGAGGTGTGCTCCCTTACAGCCTTTAGGTTGTAGACGTGTTGGGATGAGGACCGTGCTGCGAGTAATTCCGGTCGTGCCCTGCCGCCCGCCCGCCCTCCCCCTAGGTGGTTGTGGCTGGAAGTCCACGAGGGGATGGCTCGGATCTCGACCTCTTGGTTTTAGGGTTCTGTGGCATCCCCTCCTATGCACTCCAGGGTCTCCTCTCCCGTATCACGCAGAAAGATGAGGTCAGCGCTTCTCCCTGATGGATCTGATGTTCATATGTTTTGTGTTTCGTGTCTCCCCCCCTTCTCTCTCTTTGCGGTTTGATTCTTCCGGTTGTGCTATCCTTCTGATGTTCCGGTGGATCTGCGAGCGTTTTATGGCTGGGAATTGGTATGGTTTGGTTGCCTGCGAACTCGAAGGTGTTTGCTTGAGTGCGTTCTGTTCCAGCTAAAATTTCGTTCTGATTCATTTGACACTGAAGCGTGTTGTGGGGAAAGGGCTAGTACCTTGGTTCTCGACGACTTATGAAATTTCGTTTCCTAAATAAAAAAACCACCTTATTTAGGTTCCTCCGGAATAAAAAGAGATGATGCATCCTACTTCCAACGTTTCTAGTGAACAATGCTATTTTGGATGCCTGTGTTCTTTGCAGTTTTATTTTGCTTGGTGGTCATTGGCCAGGCCCTTCCTTGTCCATATTTGATTTTGCTTTTATATCACAGTTCAGGTTCAACCATTTACCGAAAGCATTATTGAAAGTTGCAATGCTTCCTTTCCCATTCAATTGTCCACCTTTAACTTCCTCTCTGCCATGGTTGGAACTCCTGTAAAGATTAAGATGTTAAACTCTTTTCTGAACATGGATAATTATTATTATTTCATCAAATTACAAGAAGTGTTGAATTAAAAGAGGAGACCACATATTACCAGAAATAGTGAAAAATAACAAAAATGAGATACTAGACATATATGATCTGTGCACAACCTTCTGTTTCAGGTATGAACATCCTTGTTTGCTGACAAAAGCCACTGGCATAATGACACAGCACAGCATTTTATATCTGATTTCACCTTGTCATTGCACTGTCATTTTTTTTCAGATGTTATTATTTTCCTACTGGAATCCTGGGTTATTTTTTAGACAGAATCAAATCAATCATAATGAGATGTACCCTATGATCTTATCACTTGGTGGAGAGCAAAAATAAGTTATAGTTTTATCATTAGTTTATAAATGAGCTTGGCCAATTAATGATAACTGATAAGAATAGATGATTGGGAGTTTGTTTCTCATTATGAAGAAAAAAATTATGTTATACTTACTATCCCATACAAATTTCTCAATAAAATATATGTTAACATGAAGAAAATAATTGATCCCCTGAGGGAACATCAAATGTGCTCCAACTTACAAGGCTCGGCTAACATTAAATGAGGTCTGAGCTTACACTCTAAAATTATTGTTATACCATGTCAATGCCTCAAGATTATCTGGAAATAGATAACAACTTTTGTGATGATTGTATGAAACTGAACATTCTTATATACATTATGGTTCTTTTATCATGTCATAAATTTTGATTAAGGGTGCTTTTATCCAGAGAGAGAGAGAGAGAGAGAGAGAGAGAGAGAGAGAGATCTATAGTGTGATGGAAACATAAGAAGACATGTATTCTTCTGAAATATTGTCAAAAAGTTTAAGTAAATAAAACATTAGAAGTGTGGGGATTGCTTAAGTTAGACAAGTTCCAGACCTCATTTTATCCATCCTGTTATATTTCTAAGAATGATGATGTGCAAAAAGACCATAGCACTATATTTTTCACTGTACTCATGTGCATACAAAAACCATGGCATGGTTCTGGTGACAATTTATCACGTTATCTCACTCTTACATACAAACCTGTCACTCTTACAAACGTCAAGCTAACCTCTAGTTTTTACTGATTAGATCTAATGCTAGATGACCTGAAAGGATAACAATGTAGGAAGATTTTCAGAAGAAACGATGCAGATTCTTTGACTTGTCAACATTTATCTTACTTTGTTGATAATGTTTTAACGGATATTGCAACATCCAGATTGTAAAGCTTCATAATGGTTAGATGCCAAGGATATTGAGTGCACTTTGAGACAATGCAAGGAAAAGCATGAAAGTGCTGGGGTTTCCATCATGCCTTTTCTCCTTAGATGAATTGGATCTGCAACTTCTGTGCTTTCCTTTTTCTATTGATTTGTTCTGTGCCTCTTTATTCAGGTTCATAAATAGTTTAAGCAAATTAGCTCTTAGCCATTGTATCATTTGAAAAGGTAATTTAGAGTGAATGAAATCAATTCAAGCTCCTCTGTAGTTTCTACAACATTATTTTTGCTGTCTTCAAGTCAATAAACATCTTTTCTACATCCTTAATTAATGTCCCTTGGATTATTGATGGCATGGTTTGCAGGTTTGCCACCTGCTGAACCCAGGGGAGGAAGGAGCTTTTGCCAAAATTGGGCTCTGAATGGCCAGATTGGCCATTTCCAGACTGATCTTACTCAGATTGCTGCTATTCAGCAGTGATCCCCATGGAGATTGGCTGTTCCTTCACCCTGGACAGATTTTCTTTTTGTTATCTTCATTTTTTGGAAGAACTGAACTGATCATGGCTCAGTTTTTCTGCTGGCAAATCAGCCGACCTGCCCAATCTGATCCTGATCTGGAAGACTGGATCAGATCCAGGGGCGTATCTTGACCCGGAATTCTTGATTGATGATCTTACCTACATTTCATCATGCCATGGCCAATTTTCCCTCCTTTCTTTGATCTCATCAGTTTACTCAGCTGGTGCCTCCTACCCCATATTACATACTTAAGCTTATTTCATCGTGCTTACTTTCTGGGAGATGTGAATGATATGAATTCTAGCTGGTCTAGTTTTTGTCACAGACTTGTATTTTCAATCAACTACCAGTTAAGAACCTAAACTTTTTACTTATTGTTTTGAAATGATTATCTACACAATTCAGTCTGCAAAATTTAGTCTAAGTACATTCACCATCTTGTATCATCAATTTGCGATTATTGTGTTGATAACATTATTCTTGTATTATCTATTTTTAGCCTGCATGTAGCTGTTGTTTCATGATTTGCAAAATTGTTACGAGCTGAAAGTATTTTCTACCTCGGCCCTGTATGGTTTGTTGTTAATATGACAGGACAAGGAAGATTTTTGGGCTTTCAATTTCTCTTATTCTCATCAATATGGCTGCTGTAATGGAGCGAGCAGATGAGAATCTTCTTCCTTCTGTTTATAAAGAAGTTAGTGAAGCATTTAAAGTTGGTCCTACCTACTTAGGTTACCTTACATTCATAAGGAACTTTGTGCAAGCCTTAGCTTCCCCTTTGGCAGGAGTACTAGTTCTTCACTATGACCGCCCCACAATTCTTGCAATGGGCACATTTTGCTGGGCCTTGTCAACAGCTGCAGTGGGTGTGAGCCAACACTTTCAACAAGTGGCATTTTGGAGAGCTATCAATGGATTTGGGCTAGCAATTGTGATACCTGCTCTGCAGTCCTTTATTGCTGATAGTTATCTGGATGGTGTTCGAGGTACAGGCTTTGGTTTACTACATTTTATTGGCTCAGTTGGTGGGATAGGAGGAGGAGTGCTGGCAACAGTTATGGCTGGACAAGAATTTTTGGGCTTACCTGGATGGCGTTGTGCTTTTATTCTGATGGCATTATTGAGTTTCCTGATTGGATTTCTTGTCTTTATGTTTGTTATTGACCCTAGAAAACTACAGTTTGCAAAGAATAACAGTGACAGTAACTTAAAGAGGTATGTTAACTATGAAAACCATGCTTTGTTGTTCTAATTCAGTTTGTTGTCTTATTTCTATACTGATTGCATAATAGATGGGCAAGAAGGAATTCCATCTCACTTTTGAACTCACGGTTCCTGAGAAAAATTTTGGGAGACCAGTTTTCATAGATGATGGTTCAAGTGCATAAATTGTTTGTAAAACATATGAAAACAGACCTTGGGAGATAGAATGGAAAAACAATAGTTATGTGCATTTATAAATATAAAATGATATCAGAATGATGATCTCTTCAAATATGAGCATAGTTGCCAAATGCCTGCCTAGGTACCATCTAGGTGCTCCTAAGTAGCAAGGCACTTAAGCGCCCAAGATGTCCGTGATTCCTAGGCTCCCATTTAATGATAGTGTAAATATATTTCACTATCACTTATACTATTACATATGGTTCAGATTTGTGATTATAAGTATATGTTGTATGCTTAAAACTTATTAAATTCTCTAATCCTCATTTCTCTCTCACTTGAGATTAATTTTTCCCCTAAAACATATACTAATACATGCATAATTACAAAAAATAAGATCATCGTTACATGTATGCACACAAACACACATTCATTTATAACATACAAATATAATTTTATTTATGTATATATGTTTGTATGTATACATAAATATGTATAGTATTAACATCTAATTATTTATATTTTTGTATATATGTATATACACATATGTATATATACATACATATATATAAACATCTAATGCTACCGCTTTGATGGCAGAGGCAATGCCTAATGCCCTGTTTGGTTAGAGTTTCATTTTTGGTACTATATCAATATTGATATTAACATTTTCAAATGTTAGAGTATCAATATCAAAAGTAATACAAGTGGACACTTGTATTACATAATATGCTTTGTTTGCATTACAAATTTTAAAATTGATACAATTAATCAAACACATCTTAATGGTTCCTATCAATATCAATTTTAAAATTGATAGTGATAGAGGTACCTAATAGTGTTACCAAACAGGGTATAAGGGGCTACCTTGTTGCGTAAGCGGATTTGGCATCCTTTAGTGTGTTGGGTGCCTTGTTGCCTTGACAACTATGATTTTGAGAAACATATTCATCAAAACCTGCCATGATATCATATAATTGTTATATCAAGCTGATTCTTCTCATGGGGTTAGGATTCGGGTGGAGGGATGACCAATGATACCAAGGGTTTTGGAGTTTGGATCCATTTAAATGGTTGACCAACTGGGTCAGCTGTCTTTCCAGCATTTTAAGTGCCTAGCCCAAGAAAACAGCGGGCCAAAATAGAGCATGAGCAAGTGCTTAAAGTACCTGGTCCAAGAAGAGGGAGCTGAGTAACTCGGCCCTCTATCCCAGCTTTCTTGAATCTCATTGCCATGACTATACCGTGAGATTGCAAGCAGTATTTGGCAACAATTGGTATCCTGGATGGTTTATGTGCAGAAAGGCATAGGTTTAAGGAATATAAGGAACTAATCTTAACCCTTTTTTGTAGGAACTCAGGTTTTAAAAGTTGTTACTTGTTGGCACCCAAAAAAATGTCATGACATCCAGAACTGGCAAGTTTTGGGCAAAATACATGAAAGAAAATCGAACAGGCAAGTGTGATCTACTTTTCATCACATTTAGGGCCAATGGGCCGAACAGGCCCAATAAGCCTTATTGGGCCCGACCAGCTGGATGATGACTTGATAACGGTCAGACACCACTATCTTGCCCGTCTAGCTCAAACTTGAGCAACAACGAAGTCGGATCGAAAATCCGACTTGAATTCAACAAGTTATGGGTCAAACGATGAAAACACTCCCGAATGGCCTTTGGTAGGCTTAATGGGCCCAAATAACAAAACAAGTTGGCTCGCAAGCTGCATTCTGGTCCAAGACATTTCCAACGGCGCCTCACATGTCAAAACTGCTTCGGACAAGAATGACCGTTTTGGCCCTTGTGGTATTCGAACGTCTGAGGGAAGGTCCAAAGAAAAGTGGCACCACCAGGTCTACTTGACTTTCGGATAAACACGATGACGAGTCGGATCGGCAATCCGACCCATATTTGGAAAGTTATGAGGAAAAACACTGAAAGTCAATTTTCGAATGGCCTTAATAAGGGCACATCAAGTCCGAAAAAACAAAACAAGTGGGTCCATGGGGCTGTACCAGTTGAGGGCTTCGCAACGGTACCCTGAATGTCAGAATCCGATTTCGGATGGTACCCGAACCAGTAAATGACCTCTTTCGCCCTTGGTAGGTTTGGACAATTCGGGATAGGCCCGATAATATCTTGGTGCATCATTAAGTCATGCGAGCTCCATGTGAGCAACATTAAAGTCAGATCAGAAATCTGACTTGTATTCGGCAAGATATGGGTAAAACAATGAAAGTGGACTTCCAGGCGGTCTTTACTGGGCTTGGTGGGCCCAAATGACCAAACCAGTGTGTCAACGGTATTGCCTCGACAGAGAGCTTCGCAATGGTGCCTTGAATGTCAGAATCCGACTCCGGATGAAAAAATGACTGTTTTGCCCCTATTGGGCCCGAACAAATTTAGGCAGGCCCATTAATATCTGGCACCACCAGAAAGTCCGCCAACTTCCAAATGAACAACATCGAAGTTGGATCATCAATCCAATTCATATTCAGAAAGTTATGGAAGAAAATTCAAAATTTGTGCTTCTCGCCAACCCACCAAACCGGGGGCAAAATAGTCCAAGTGATCAAAAAATGACCCAGATGAGACAGAATTGAAGTCAGATGTCGGATATATTGATTCGAAAAATTTTCAAGCGAGTAAGCCCACGTGATAGCTTATTTTCGCAACTCACCTAGGGCTTATTTAATGGGTTGTCTTTTAATTCATAAATGGGCCCATTTTATATAATTTTCGTGACCTATTTTATGATATATTAATGGGCCATCTCTTAAATCATATATGGGCTTATTAACATGTCAAAAGATGGCCCATCTTGATGTCAACCTTGGCCCATATTCTGGAATCTTCAGAAATCTGCCACCTCATCAACTCTGGCCACGTTACTGTCTCCCCACCTTTCCACTCACCCACTTGCCCACGTCCACCACTCTCCACGTTCCCACTCCCCCATGCCCACTCTTTGACCAAGTCAAGCCTCTGTTCACGATGCTACTGCCCCCTCCTCTATAAGAAGACCTGATGTGCGCAGGTTTAAGGGGTTGGGAGACCATCGGGTGATTCCCCAGCCGCTGCCCTATCTCCCCTTTCTTCCCTGCTGCTACCATGCACCAATAGAAAGAGAAGATGCTGTCGCCACCTCCTTGCTGCTGCAATAGAAGATGAAGATGGAGGCTTTCCTTGCTGCCACGATAGTGGGGGAGGGAGGGGAAGGAACATGCTGCATGCTCCTGTTGCTCCTTCTGGAGATGATACCATCGGTTGTACCAGCCAACAAGGCCTGCCTTGCGCAGACCAGAAGACGCTCCAGCCCCTTGTTTGCACCAATGGATGAAGAAGGAGGTGCCAAGAAGTTCCTGTCGATGCATCCTTTCTCCCCTCATCGCCTGCTGTTGGCTTATAGAGATGAAGAAGGGCTGAACCCTTGTCGTTACTGCCCCTTGATGCCACTGCAGCACCCATTGCTGTCATCACCCCAACCAACCAATAGAGGTTGATGTCATCTGCCGCAGCTCATGCCAAGGCAAGAACGTGAAGGAGAACAGGAGGGGTCAAAGCCCTCTCCATGGATCTATTTATGCACAGGTGACGTGGGAAAGAGCAGGTTGTTGCTCTCATAAACTCTGTCTAAGGAGGAGAAGCTGAGGGGAGCAGCCCCTCCTTGCTACCACGACAATAGGAGTAGGAAGAGGACCCATGACGCAGGTGGAAGGCAATAAAGATGAGGTTATACCGGCCCTTGGGACCCATACGATGGGCCAAGGGTCTCCCAGGTAGCTTCAATGAAGCCCAAACAGGCTTTCAAAGCCCAATGAAGACAGTTTGGCCTCCAGGGCCTCAAGAAGCTCAAAGCAGTCACCTTGGCCCAATGAGGATTGAGCCGGCCATCAAGGCCTTAAAAAAAACAAATTTAATCAAAATTTGAAAAAAAAAAGAGAGGTTAAGAGCTAGCCTATTTCACATAGGTTACCTCAAAGGACGGGCACTCGGGCATGTCCCCGGCGTGTTTGATCCTGGACGGGGAAATGGGCAAGCTCCCATCTTCTACCGATCCTTCCTCCAAAGTAGGGAGTATCAAACTCCACCTACTAAAGGAGGTATATCTCATCAATTTAAGGGGAGGTCATGTCAAAATTTCCCCTTAAATTAAAAATGAGAGACATATGCCAAGGAAGGATCACCCTATGTCCATCAAGGACTAAAAAAAATTTATCAATGGGAAACACGACAGTTCTATGTCCCCCACATGTAATGTGCATTCGAATTTGCCAATAAATGGAAGTTTCGAATTTTGCATATCATTATTGTTATTGGAGCTTATAGAATAGCCCATGAAATTGAAGGAATGCAAATGTCTAAAGATGACATTGTAAAAAAAAATGTTACAACATTCAGATTTCAGTCTTTCTGGAAGATGAGAAAATGAGTTTTTCTACTAAGTCGAAACCAAAGTAGAACATATATATAAAAAAAATCATCGAACTGGGTTTCTGTGCAAATCAGGGTACACACCCATGGATGGGGAGACTAAAAAAAAAAGACTTTAAGATTCCATGGATCTGAGAATTGAAGGCTTAAAATCTGAGCATTACAAAGTCGAATAAAAATGGCAACTAACTCACTATAATCTGTCTAAGCCAAACCAACAAACCAATTCATATTTTCTGAACTGAAATCAAATGGACCAGTTTAAAATCTGAAACTCAAGTCAGGTCCAAGCTGGTAAATTAGAAATCTGTATTAGATCCAGGGGTTTGAAATCAAAATCTGAAGTGCAGAAATCTGAAAGTCTGAGGTTTAATGAATCTGAATTTGTGCAGAGCCTAAAAAAAAATCCAAGATCTGAAGTTTATAAAATTTGGAGTCTGATGATTGAAGAGGTCAGAATTTGAGCTTTGCGTCCAAAACAAGGAACAGAGGGCTGGGCAGAATTTGAAATGTAGAAGTCTGGAGATTAAAAAGTGCAAAATTTATAGGAGGCCGGAATTCTGGACTTTGCAACTGAGGTCTGAAATTTGAAGTAAATCTGGGAACCTGGAATCCGAAATCTGAAAGAGGGAGGTGCAGAATTCGAACAAAAAAAAAATCTGAAATCCAAACCAACTTGTAAACCTGAAATCTGAAATCTGTATAAACTTGGAGACGGCTAACCAAAATCTGTAAAATTACATCTGTCAAAATCCGCAGGTTTAACTGAAATCTAAATCAAACAAAATTGAACTCAAATCAAACTCAATTCTAATTTCTCTAAGTAAATCTGAAACTGTAAAAATCCGATATTTGGGAACATTCAATCAATTTTCTCTCAAACTAAATCAAATTCAGATCAAGTTTAAAATCAATCAACCCAACTCAAACTGAATTCCCCAGATCAAATAAAATTCAACTGAATTCTAACAAATTTAACAAACTTAAATTGAACCAAATCCAACATAACCTAAAATTTCTCAAATTAAACCCATTCCAACAAATCATATTCCATAAGTCAAACAAACTGTCTAAAACCCAAATCAAACTTAAAATCAATTAACCAATTCAAACTGAACTAAACCTAACTCAATTAATCAAATTCAAACTCAAACCCAAATCATTTTAAAAGTCTGAAATTTGCATAAACCCACGGAGCGTCAAATTTACCCAAAACAAATTCAACTTAAAATCAATTTTAACCAAACCAAACTGAAATTTAAATTCAATCTCAACAAAATTCATTCCAAACAAACTTAAATCAATTAATTCAAATTAAATCAAATCAAACTAAAACTCACACACCAAATCTAAATTTCAACCAATTTAAATAAACTCAAATTCAAATTAAAATCACACTTTTCAAATCAAATCCAAGTCAAACTTAATCAATCAAATTCAAATAAAAAAAATCAATTCAAATCAAATTCAATACCAAATTAAGTCCTTGCATTCCACTAATTTCATGGGGCTATTTTTTTTCTCCCATGTGTGAATGTTTATTTTTGTGGATGTATGTCTTCCGTTCCAATGGATTGCTATGACGATAATCAAGGGTATTCGAGAAATCTCGATGTAATTAACGTCGGATCTTCGCACCATCCGACGGGGAGAGGTCAAAACAAATTTTCAGAGAACCTAATAGCCTCAACATATATTTTTATGCATACCACTGACCTAGTTAATACTGTTATGAAATACCACATATTTTCTAATAGTCAAGGCTAAGTCAAAAACAAATTCAAAAACGGAAAATGAATTTCCAAAAACAAAAAGAATCAATCTTTTGAGAAAATTGAGGTTCCAACATTACTCCATCTATGTTATCAGAGGCGACCGCCTCAAGTGCCTAGGCGCTAAGGCGAGGTGAGACTAGGCCTCAGCGTCTTGTTTAGCACGTGACCACCTCAGGCGGTCGTCTTTTCCACCTCAACCATCTAGGCAGTTGCCTCAACCGCCTCAAACGCATAACTCTTTCATTTTTTCCTATTTTTATATTTATTTTTTGGTTTATTGTTTAGTTCAACTTAAGATCATATCTTATACAATGTATTTCCTTTCTTTTTAAATCAATGAAATAGTGATTTTGTGTCACATTCAAAAAAACTTAAGATCAAACAAGACAGACTTGAGAATTATTGTTCAATTGTTGTTACTCCCATGTCATTTCAGAATTATTAATGTACTTTCATGCTTATTTTAGAATTATTGTTAATTTTTGTCACTTGACGTATTAATGTACTTCAATTATTGTTGCAAAGTCCGGTAACATAGAAAAAATGCATCTTTCTTACATTTTTATGTATTTTCTGCATTTTGATATATTTTCTATTTTTAGGTATATTTCTTGTTTTTTAGATATATTTGCTGCTTTCTTAAATGTACCTTTTGTATTTTATAAATGTTTTATGCTTTTTTAGAAACATTTCATGCTTTTTTACATGTATTTTTAGTTTTTTTAGACATATGTTGATGGGGACCGGTACGGACCGGATCGTCCGTTTGTTTGGAGATAGCGTCTTCCGGGTCTTGAGGAGACGACGTATTTATTTCTTTTATTTCGTAGTATTAGATTTTTATTTTTATGCATTTTATTTGAGTATTTAGAGTCCTTTGAGTCCTTCTCTTTTATTTTAGTCCTTTAGAGGACATATATGTAATTAGGGTTTTTAGAGATCCATCTTGTAATGTTCAGCTCTATTTAAAGAGCCCAAGTCTTTGAATGAAAGGAGAGATGGATGTTTTGAAGAAGAAAGAAGCTCTCCCGTTTTCCCCCTTTCCCCTCCGACGTCGGCGTCGTTCCCCCACCTCCGGGTGCTCCCGGTTCTCCCCTCCCTTCCGGTGTTCCTCCCCACCTCCGGAGTTAGGTCCGGTACCTCTTCTTCCCTATCCCATCCTCGTTTCCGACCTCCGTCGACGCCTTCGTCGAGATCCTCGCCCTAGGTCCGTCCGACCCTCACCACCTCTTCCCTCACCCCTACGGACCACCCCTTCTTTGGAAGAGCCGCCGCAACCCCCCTGCCGGAAGCACTACGGCACCCCCACCCCTTCGGACCAGCGCGCACACACGCGCCCTAACCGAGACACCCCCCCCCCCCGCGGCTCCCCCCCCCCCCGAGCACCCCTCCCACGGGGCCCTTGGCCTCCCGCGGAGCCTCCCCGAACCCCCTTCCATCCTATCGAGCCGCCGCGAGCTCGGACCCCAACCCCGCTTCCGTCGACCGTCGAAGACACCCCGATCTTCCCCCATTCCGGCGAAGCTAGTCGACGGCGACGAAGGAGAGAGAGAAGGAAGAGCCGCCCCCTTGGGGCCCCCCGGCTGCCGCTGCCGCGGCCTTCCCTCCCGTTCCCCCCGCCGCTGCCGCCGACGGGTCCGCCGTGTGCGGAGACGAAGACCGCCGCCCTCCCTGCGTCGTCGGGGGCTCCGGAGAGACGCCACGAGCCCCGCCCCGTCCGCCCTCTCTCTCTCTCGGCCGGCTCCCGGCGGCACACGCCACGACCCCCCGGGGGAATAAGTCGCGCGGGCGCTGCCCCGGCCTGCCACGACCCCCCCCCACGCGGCCCGCCGCGTAAGTGGCGCCGGCCGAACCGGCGCCGGTTCGCCTTTCGTCGGCCGGCCCGGGCGACGGTTCGCCCGCCAACGGGTCAAACCGCCGGGTTAGCGCCCCGTACCGGGTCCGACCGGCTGGTTCGAGCCGGTTCGACGCTCCGTGGGCCGGTTCGGACCGGTTTAGTCCCTAGCTCACTCATCCAGGAGCCGGTTCAGGGCCGGTTCAGCCTTCCTGGACCCGGTTCAGACCGGTTCAAGGCCGGGTCAGCCCTTCTAAGGCCGGTTCAAGGTCGTTTTGGACCGGTTCAGCGCTTGTGGGCCCGGTTCAACGGCCGTGGGGTCTAGTTCGGTGGATTTCAAGCCCCGTTCGACAGTTTCCAGCTCCGTTTGAAGCGATTCAGCACGGCTCAGGATCGGTTCAGCACCACATCACCTCGGTACATCCTCCTCGGGCCCGCCGACGCGCGCGGGGATGGCGGCACCTCCCTTTCCGTCCCGCATCAGTTTGGTATCAGAGCCGGCGCCGACTTGTTTCCACGAGTCGGGATCCTTACATTGCGCGGGACATCGACATGGCTTCGACATCACATTAGGGTGGAGGTGCACACCACGGCATTTCTATCCGGCTCTTCACGCAGCGTCATCTCAGCTCTTTTCGAGTTGATCGCTCCAGTATTATCGGTGGTCGAGGATGGTCGAGCTTACATCCGATTGCTCGTATTGTCGAGGCCGACCACCATGGACGGTGCCGGTATGTAGAAGATGCTCGGCGCGAGATAGTTCCCGCCGGGCACCGTTGTCTCATCCCGGGGTTCGTAGTGGTTAGCCGATCGGCGGGCGGATTTGGACACATTCGCCGAGAGCTTACCTTGCGGCCCAAAGAGTACGGAGCACCGAGAGAGCCGATGCAGCCATCGGCAACACTTACGCCGTGCTTGTGCGCTCGAGGAGCGACCCGACACGCTTATCGAGGTAGCTTGAGGCCGGGCCCGCAGCTTGCCGCGGAGTACGAGCAGCAAGGCACCATCGATGCCGAGGCGACAGAGCCATCGAGGTTGAGCCGACCGAGCGGCACGGTGTTCTCGTTTCGAGCCGACGACGGAGGCCGACACCTTGTCGAGGCCGAGACCGATCGAGCCATCCCGACCGAGGAGTTGACGGCCACGGAGTTATGGAGGCGTCGCCGACGTAGCCGACCACCGAAATTTGTTCCGGAGGTCCCGCGCGTAGTTGACTCGATAGAGTACCCGGACCTGGAGCTTGACAAAGACTTACGACACCGTCCGGTCACCTTCTGCGGTCACCTTGGAGCCTCGGTCCCGGCTTCATCATCACCCGAGGCTGCCCTACCGCCGTCCTCGGTTGTGAGTGACCACGTTGATCGTACGGCACTCTGAAAACTCGAGGATGAGTTTTTCGCAACCGGGGAGAATGATGGGGACCGAGTACGGGGATCGTCCGTTTATTTGGAGATAGCGTCTTCCGGGTCTTGAGGAGACGACGTATTTATTTCTTTATTTCGTAGTATTAGATTTTTATTTTTATGCATTTTATTTGAGTATTTAGAGTCCTTTCGAGTCCTTCTCTTTTATTTTAGTCCTTTAGAGGACATATATGTAATTAGGGTTTTTAGAGATCCATCTTGTAATGTTCGGCTATTTAAAGAGCCCAAGTCTTTGAATGAAAGGAGAGATGGATGTTTTGAAGAAGAAAGAAGCTCTCCCGTTTTCCCCCTTTCCCCTCCGACGTCGGCGTCGTTCCCCCACCTCCGGGTGCTCCCGGTTCTCCCCTCCCCTTCCCGGTGTTCCTCCCCACCTCCGGAGTTAGGTCCGGTACCTCTTCTTCCCCTATCCCGTCCTGTTTCCGACCTCCGTCGACGCCTTCGTCGAGATCCTGCCCTAGGTCCGTCCGGACCCTCACCACCTCTTCCCCTCACCCCTACGGACCACCCCTTGCTGGAAGAGCCGCTTGCAACCCCCCCTGCTGGAAGCACTACGGCACCCCCACCCCTTCTGGACCCGCGCGCACACGCGCGCCCTAACCGAGACACCGCCCCCCCCCCCCCCGTGCGGCTCCTACCCCACGAGCACCCCTCCCACGGGGCCCTTGGCCTCCCACGGAGCCTCCCCGAACCCCCTTCCATCCTATTGGGCCCCCGCGAGCTCGGACCCCAACCCCGCTTCCGTCGACCGTCGAAGACCCCCCCATCTTCCCCCATTCCGGCGGAGCTAGTCGGCGGCCGAGGAGAGAAGAGAAGGAAGAGGCGGCGCCTTCGGGACCTCCGGCTGCCGCCGCCGCGGCCCTTCCCTCCCGTTCCCGCCGCCGCCGGGTCCGCCGTGCGCGGAGACGAAGACCGCCGCCCTCCTGCGCCGTCGGGGCTCCCGGAGAGACGCCACGTTCCCCGCTCCGTCCGCCCTCTCTCTCTTCTCGAGCCGGCTCCCCGCGGCCACGCCACGGCCCCGGGGGAATAAGTCGCGCGGCGCCGCCCGGCCCGCCACGACCCCCCCCCCGCACGCGGCCCGCCGCGTAAGTGGCGCCGGCTGAACCGGCGCCGGTTCGCCTTCGTCGGCCGGCCCGGGCGACGGTTCGCCCGCCAACGGGTCAAACCGCCGGGTTAGCGCCCAGACCGGGTCTGACCGCCGGTTCAAGGCCGGTTCGACGCTCCAGGGGCCGGTTCAGACCGGTTCAGTCCCGGTTCACTCATCCAGGAGCCGGTTCAGGGCCGGTTCAGCCTTCCTGGACCCGGTTCAAACCGGTTCAAGGCCGGGTCAGCCCTTCTAAGGCCGGTTCAAGGTCGTTTTGGACCGGTTCAGCGCTTGTGGGCCCGGTTCAACGGCCGTGGGGTCCAGTTCGGTGGATTTCAAGCCCCGTTCGACAGTTTCCAGCTTCGTTTGAAGCGATTCAGCACGGCTCAGGATCGGTTCAGCACCACATCACCTCGGTACATCCTCCTCGGGCCCGCCGACGCGCGCGGGGATGGCGGCACCTCCCTTTCCGTCCCGCATCATATGTCTTGATTTTTTTGTTAACTTTCAAATAAACCCCAAGTGTATAAAGATTAAGAAAATATAATAATAATGAAAACATGTCGCCTCAAGTGCCTGTGGCAAGGGAGGCCTTCCTCGCCTCGGCCGCCTCTCGCCTCTGACTATATAGAACTCCATATACATTATGCTATGGGGATGTGGATGCCCTTGTAATAGCTGGTTCTTGAAGGCCTTAGGTACAAGATGCTTGGAATGAAGTGCTTTGTACTTGATTCTCCCAAAAATCTGCCTTGACTTGTGGAACATTGAGGAGCATGAGTTCACTCTTTTTTTCCTGGAAAATAAAAGAAACATAAGCTTTCAGCATTGAGTAGAAAGCAGTGGATGCTATCTGGTATCTCAGCTTTGCCTTTGACAGGTTAGACGGATCTCAGAAAAAATTCGAGAAATCAGATTTCGGGAATGATAGATTATGTATGAAAAAATGATGTGTACGTATATATATATAATATCGACACACTAGTAACACAAGTGAGAGAATTCAAATTATGTATTCATCTTATGTGAGCTAAAACATGTGCAACCTCTCAATGGTAGAAGGATGATCATCTATTGTTGATTATTAACGTCAGACATCAAGTTAGACAGTTGACTGTTGACTGACAATATATTAATTAACTTTTTCTGACAATTAGTAAAAAAAATGAAAACTAAAAGAAACACTTCCACCTTTTGTGGCTAGGCTGAGTCACATGATCTTGCACAATTTTCAGTCTTCACAGCCTGCTGAGGAATAAGAAGCATATGGTGAAAGTGAAGAGTATGATGTGCCACAAAAGCTGAAAGTGACAATCATGGAATGCCACTCGAATCTCAACTTCACCTTGGACATGTGAGGGATGAAATTTCATCAGATCTAGTAGGAGAATGATGGGGACACATTTTAGAGGTTTAAAACAATTTTAGATTGTTTTTTTACATTGAGTCCAAAGGTCCTTAAATATCTTTTAAGGAGGTCTTTTTTGTTAAATGTCCAGCCACCCCTATTAAGGAATTACCCATGTGATCGACGATAGCATATTGTATTTGGAATTTCTGGAAGTCTTCGGGTATTCTCCCGCGCGCAGGGACTCTGCTCTGTTATCTTCTTCTTCGTCTTCCCTGATCGGCCAACGAGGTCTTCCTCTTCCAACCCCTTCTCTGGCGAGATCACCGTTCCTCTCTTCCCCCCTCACCGGCCAGCCTCTGAGCTGTTCATCTAGCTTTTCCCTTTCTCGGTTCTTCCTCAACGACTTTGAGAGTGGCAACTTTTGGATCGATTCAACCCCTCCTCTCTTTGGCGAATGACGAACTCTTCAATAGCCACATTCCTCTGATCAAGCAACCTTGGAGGAATCTCATCTGGTGTTAAACTGGAGTAGCTTGGAACTGAACCGACAATTCCCGCTGGTGTTCTTCTCGTTCGACATCAACAACTGCGTCATCTTCGCAGAGGATTCCGCCAACATCAATGCACTAAGGAGGTCATTTTTGGCGGACCTTAGAGCCTCAATCTCTGTGTACAGTTTCCTCCATCTACATCTAGCACCAGATTTGCTTGGCGATGACGTTTCTTTCGGATTCCCCTTTCTCCCCTTCATCCATTCGATCAACCACACCAACAACAATATTTGTCGTTACCCGAGAGTTTTGCTCAGTCGTTCTGACGGGCTGTCAATGAGCTTGTTTTTCCTCCGGAGCTATGCATTGTTTCTCTTTGGCCATCATCATCGTTGGGAAGACTAGAGCCGACGGTTGTCTTCCTGCGGCCAATTCTTGTCCGACATTTTTAGTTGATGTGCTTCCCCCGGAGGCAATGGCGATGAAGGGCTACAACGCTGATAGACCCGAGACTTGGCCTCCTTTTTGCGGGCACCCGCCTTCGCGTTCTCCTGATTCGAACAATGATAGGGACAATTTTAGGAGTCATTGAATTTTTACTTGAAAGTCGGTCTATGTTTGTAATTCACTTTCTTATGGGGTCTTCTTTGTAAATATTGAGACCTCTCTATATAAGAGGTGCCCTCTTAACATTTCATAATGAAGTAAAGTGAATTTTTAGAGCTTATTGAGGTGTCTCCCGCATGTAGGGGCTGCGGCCCATCCCTTCTCTCGTCTTCTCCAAAATTGGCCAGGAGGCCTTCACCTTTTCCACCTTCAGGTTGAGGGCCATTTTATCCCCCTCTTCACGCTCTAGCCTCCACGCTGTTCCTCCAACCTTTCCCCCTTACTCGTTCTCCTCTACGACGAACAGATCTAGCAATAGTGGGCGTCATCCTTGTTGAGTTTGAAGAGCATCGAACAGGCAGATCTGCCTGTTCTACAACGCAGATAGAAGGGCTACAACGCTGATAGACCCGAGACTTGGCCTCCTTTTTGCGGGCACCCGGCTTCGCGTTCTCCTGATTCGAACAATGATGGGGACAATTTTAGGAGTCATTGAATTTTTGCTTGAAAGTCGGTCTATGTTTGTAATTCACTTTCTTATGGGGTCTTCTTTGTAAATATTGAGACCTCTCTATATAAGAGGTGCCCTCTTAACATTTCATAATGAAGTAAAGTGAATTTTTAGAGCTTATTGAGGTGTCTCCCGCATGTAGGGGCTGCGGCCCATCCCTTCTCTCGTCTTCTCCAAAATTGGCCAGGAGGCCTTCACCTTTTCCACCTTCAGGTTGAGGGCCATTTTATCCCCCTCTTCACGCTCTAGCCTCCACGCTGTTCCTCCAACCTTTCCCCCTTACTCGTTCTCCTCTACGACGAACAGATCTAGCAATAGTGGGCGTCATCCTTGTTGAGTTTGAAGAGCATCGAACAGGCAGATCTGGAGATCCCTGGATTAGACCAACCCCTTCGACAGCGACAATGATGACTACTCCTTCAGCCCAGCGATTCCCGGATCCAGCAGCAAGCTCTTCGAGAAACCCTTGGGCATCTTCTGTCAATATGGAAGGCGGCTCTGGCATTTTCTCTAGTTCACAGGCAAACTGATGGCTTCACTGGATGAGGGCTCTAGTCCCATTCGGTGTCCATCTTCTAGATTTGGCTTAACCTTGTTCTGTTGGACTCGGACGGCAACTAAGGAGACAACTCCGGCGATTACCGGAGTTCACTTCGCACGAAAGTCTTTTTCATCGACGATCTCCTCTACATTGACCTTGGAGGCTTGATCCAGTCGATCAGAAGACGAAAATGATCGGCATGATGTCCATCTGTCACCCTTCAGTCTTCGTTTTAGGTTGCCCCTACTCCTTCACATCTCCAAAATTGTTATCAGAGGCGATCATAGTTGTCAAGACGCCTTGGGTATTTTTACATGATTGAAAAAATAAATTTGAGGAGTTTTACCCTCTTGATACCCCTCACAAGGAACACCTATTTAATGATAGTTTGAACATATTAATATATTTCACTATCACTTATAATATCATATATATTTAAGATTTATGATTATAAATATATATTATATACTTAATTAAGTTCTCTTTTAGCTCTTTCTTCTTCCTCTCTCTGTCTATCTTAAGTCTTAATTTATCAAGATTAATTTCTTATCCAAAAATAAATATCCACACTTTCATAATTACATATATAAGATCACTTATATTATTACATACTTTTTTCGGTCGATCCATGACTACTCTGCGCCCCCATTTAATAATATTATAACAATATTTCACTATCACTTATATTATCGCACATATATATATAAATTTTATAATCATAAATGTGTTATATACTTAAATTTTATAAAACTCTATTTAACTCCTTTCTCTTTCACATACACATCATATTTACTTATATACATAGATAAAATACTCATTCAATTATAAACGTAAAATATATAATTATATTTATGTATATTTTTATATATCACAACCTCTGACCAAGCCTTCCTTGAATACCTTCTTGACCGTCTAAGCGATGCCTAAACGGCCGCCTTGTCGCCTAAGCGGAATCGGTACCCTTCAATGCCTTGGGCGCTTTGTCGCCTTAACAACTATAGAGGCGATCGTCTTGGGCGCTAAGGCGAGGCGAGGCCTCTGGACCTCGCCTAGCCCATGACTACCTCAGGCAGTCGACTTTTCCATCTCGGCCGCCTCGAATGCCTCAAATGCATATATTTTTTATTTTTTATTTTTTATATTTATTTTTTAGTTTGCTGTTTAGTTCAACTTAAGACCATATCTTATATAATGTATTTTTTGCTTTTTTAATCAATGAAATAGTGATCATGTCACATTCAAAAAAACTTGAGATCAAAAAAGGCAAAGACTTGAGAATAATTGTTCAATTATTATTACTTTTATGTTATTTTAGAATTATTAATGTACTTCCATCCATGTTTTAGAATTATTGTTCAGTTTTTATCACTTGACATATTAATGTACTTTAATTATTTTTTTAAATTTCAATAATAGAAAAAGGTACATCTTTCCTACATTTCTGATGCATTTTCTATACTTTTTTGATTGTTTTTCCTTATATATATTTATTGTATTTTAAATTTATTTGTTGTATTTTCAAATGTACCTCTTGTATTTTATAAATATTTTTACTTTTTTAGTTGTATTTCATACTTTTTACATTTATTTTTAATCTTTTTAGAGGTGTCTTATTTTTTTTCACTTTCAAATATTGTATAAATTATAAAAATATATAATAATAATAAATAAAAAATGTTACCTCAGATGCCTGCCTCAAGTGCTTGAGGCGAGGCCCTCGCCTCGCGCCTCTACTACATAGATCCAGAAGCATCTATCAGAAGCTCCGCCTCCGCGTTTGCTCGAGCACTTAACACTGCAACATCCATTGTTCATGGAATCCCTGTCGTGATCGCACCATTGGTGTTATAGTTATCTACACTTGTCGGCAGCTTGTCGTTGGAAGCCTTTCCCACATAGCTGTAATGTCCGATCAGCTCTTGCACTACTGTCCGGTGCGAAGCTCTGCCTCCGAACGCGACCCCCCCCCCCCCCCCCCCCGCATGATGTGGTCGGTCAGTCGACAACACCACAACTTGCTCGCGTTCCCCTTGACCGTTTGCCATCGCAATAGACACTTTATACTAGTGCTACATTACAGCAAGGAGATGATTCAAAGATTGGTGCCATGGCAACATCAGCAGGGTCAGCAGAGTAACCTCTAGAGTTGTGATACAATTACGACCACTGCCCACAGGAGCCTAGGTGGCCAGATTTGTTTGGGCGACAAGTTTATTATGGATTAATTTCTTGCATCATTTGGCTATTTAGCATGATTCTTATGCCAACGCTGGATCGTTGTATGTTCCTTACTCCATCATTCTATACTTGCTCATTTATTATATGCTTATTGCCATGTCAATTGTGAGATATATACGTTGTTTGTTTGGTTAGAGCTGCTAGGTTACTTGTGGTTATGTAAGTTTGCCTAGTTTGGTTGAATTAGATCATTTTTTCATTGATACTAGAGTGTCCTAACTCGGTGGCATCCATACATATGTTGGCCCTCTCACCGTGAGGAATCGCTTCTTGGGCATGTTTCTGTTAATACGTGGTTGTCAAAGATATCTTTGGTTTGTTTAGCTTGTTGGCGTATCATTATCGTTGTTCGTTGCTCGCTAAGATTTGACACCTGGTCAGTTCCGCATCAGAGGGAGGGAAATAATTGTGGAGTTTCACTTACGCTATATTACATGTGCTAACCAATTTTCACTATATGTCAAATCAACTTATAATAGAAATCATATTTACATTAGAAGTTCAATAGAAAAATACATAAATACAAAAAATTCTATATATGGTGTTTATTTAATTTAGAAAAGACTTATGATAGAGAAAGGATATTTTATTGTGGATGTCGGAACAAAATAGAGTACCTATAAAGTACATATTAATTTCAAGGATGTTTTTAGTTTAACATTTTTATTTCAATCATTGTTTGTGATTTGCTAGGATTTGAATCATGGTTTGCCAGGTTGGTTCGAGGTTGGACTGGGTTGGCCGACCCGGTCAATTTTTAGGCCGATTGGACCGGCCGTGACCTGGTCGGATTGACCCGGTCCAACCCTGAAATAGGGTCGCGTGACCTGGCGACTAGGTCAACTTATTGGCCATCCGGGTCGCCAACAGTCTCATGATTTAAATTTTTTTTTTTTGGGGTTGTACCCCTTGATACTCCCCATAAGGGACACTGCCCTCTTGACACTTGCGACCTTTCCGCACAGGTCAACCTACAATTTGTGAGTGCACATTTATTGATAGTATAACAATATTTCACTAGCACTTGTATTATTACATATGGCTAAAATTCGTGATTATAAATATATGACGCATACTTAAAACTTATAAAATTATTTTTTAACTATCTTTACCCTCTCACTTGAGATATTAGCTCTTTCTTAACACATACCAATAATAACATAAACATAAAAAAATCATATTTACTTGTATACACGCATAAACACTCATATTCAATTATAACATAAAAATATAATTATCTTTATGTATTTATATTTTTATGTATACATAAATATATATAATATTGACATCTAATTATATATTTTATATGTTTATACACATATGTATACATATATATATAAATATAAATAACTAACATTACCACCTTGACTATCTAGGCAACATTTAAGCGGCCGCCTTGTCGTCTAAATGATTTTGGCATCCTTTAATGCTTAAGCAATATTGAGTGAAAGTTAAATGAAATATTTTTCTAGTCATATTTCTCAATTTTCAGAAATTTTGAATTTTTCTTATTTTTCATGTAATTTTTTAAATTTTTAACAATTTTTTAAAATAATAAATCTGACCCAGTCCGACCAGGTCGGATTTGGGGCCGACCCCAACCCGGCATTCCTTGATCGGAACTATAGTTTTTAGTATAAAATTTGTTATATTGTCCTGACGTTGTAATAAATCATGTGAGATATTCTGTCTGTGGTACATGGATGATTAATGTCTGGGCTTTGGATGTAAAATTCATTGTATATGTGGACCTTATCTTGTTTTCTATTTGTTTGTACTGCATCTTTGATGTGGATCTATATGGTGCTGACTAGGTTCCATAAAAAATTATAAATCCTTCTAATTATAATAGATTTTTGTTTTTAACCATCTTATAAGTCACATCTGACGAGAATAATATTTCATGACTAAATGCTATTTTATTTTCAAACTAATACATTTACTATCTAATATTTGATTGACTAATTTTATATCATGGACTGAGTTAATAGTTAAAATGTTTTGACACCACCTCATGTGAGGATAAAGCAATATGATTTTGTTTATGTATAAACACATTTGGTAATATCAATTTCAACGCTGATGTTTCTAAAGTGGGGTTGAGAAGGTCTGGATGCCTGGGGAAGTGTCTTATGGGAAGGTCGAGAGCATCATCTCCTTGGGCACGATGCCTCTTGGGACCATTTACGGCAGACTTCTACATTGGCGAGTGCTCGAGGATGTCCACGGGTATCCCTTTTCTTGGTTGTAGCAACAACCCAGATCCACTTTGTGGAGAAGGGTGCTCTTGCTGGTGAGGATGCATGGCTAACGCGGCCATCCTACAGCAAGGTGGTCAAGGGAGGAGGAAGATCGTTGTGGACGTATGGTTGATGTTATGGCAGAGACCACCTAACGGTGGGTTGCAGGAACGGTCTGAGATGTCGAGCCTGCTGGGTGGGCGTTGGCTACGGGGAGAGGGGTTGTTTGGTCAGGTTTTACAGGCCCCCAATTGGAGGATGGAGTTCAGAGGTATCATGGAATTCTGAACAGAAGATGATAGTTAACGCTGCTTGTGAAGCGGACCTCTGTTTCTCACTTTCAAAGGGTATCAAGGCAAAGACGGATTGGCTCGGGGATTGCAGGACTGTCACTGTGGAGGGGGAGATAAGAAGAGGTGATAAACGTAGACATCTGAATGCCTTCTTGCTGCAGAATTGGCCCAACTCTAGGTGATGGTGGGTGAGGGACACAGACGCAGGAGCCTTCATCGTCAGAAGTTTCACTCTAAGACGGCGGCTCAACACGTCGGAAGGATGCACTTTCGCTGTTAACAGTTTTGATGGAGGGGTTTCTAACTTTCATATTCGGCCTTGGTTTGATCACGTGCCATCAGTCACAACTGAGGGTATGTGTGTCATTTGTCTGTGTGTGAAAGGCCTTCCGCTGTGTGCTTGATGGGAATTCATTCTGGCTAAGATTGTGGCCCCCTTTGACTGCCTCATTAGCGCGGATAGAAGAAATTTGTGGTGGCTGCAAACAGGGGAGGTGGAATTTCTCATTGAAAGTAGAATGATCTTTGCAGAAGACCTGAAGCTTCCAGTTCTGTTGGAGAATCATGAATGCACTGTCACCATTTCTGTGCTGGCTCCGAAGTTTAAAGAACTAGATAGATTGGGTCGGAGAATACCAGAGTTGTCAGAAGGGCAGAAGGCGGCGATCGATTCAAATTTGTCTAATTTTGGCAAGTGTCCACATTCAGAGGCAAGTCAGGATGGCAACAAGTTATTGGGAGCAAGCACTGTGGTCGGTTTTCGGAAGGCAGCGGCGCTTACAAAAGTGTGCCAGATTTCGGATCTTTCGGGTGGGGAAGATGAACTGATGAAACCCTGTTGGGTAATTTGAACCTCATCAACCTGGTCGCAGATTTGGATTCACTTGACTTAAGTGGTGAACCGGCATGTGGGGCTGTCGAACCAGGTCAGTGGGCATCTCATCTTCACATGCCCAGTTCAGGCTTCCTCGGCAGTCGGCTGGCTACAGCAATCTTTTGTCCGGTTCAACCCACTCCTCGAGTGGTTCCTAGTCCGGGGACCACTGTGCTGAATTCACAGAGGGATGAACTAGCAGGTGAACCAGTGCGTCACGGAAGGCAGTTTCAAAAAGAGAACCAGTGGGGCCAGAGGGGCTCTACTTGGTCATTGGAGGAGCTTAGGGATTCTTCCATAATGCGTGATGTGGATGAGGAAAATCTGGAAGAGTTTGATGTGGTACAGTTCCAGGAATTGGCTTTAATTCCAATGTTTAACACAGCTGCGGCGACTGATGTTTGGTCCAAGGGAAGCAGTAATGATTGGACGAAATCTGATGATGATATTAAGTCCATTGGAGAACAACTTATCCTCTGCCTCTTAGGCTGGGAGAAGGAAAGTAGAGGTTTCTTTGAGGGTATCCGTGAGGATATTTTGGGTTTGAGGAGCGAGTCCGCAAGCATTAAGCTTAACGAACAGAAAATCGGTACTTGGGAAATGTACTTCATTCTAGACAATGAAGTTCTAGTTATGGGAAGGAGGAAGAAGAGGGAGGGGAAGACAATTGTCATTTACTCATGATTGAAATTATTTCTTGGAATTGCAGAGGCATACAGAGGAAGGAGAAGTTGAATACCATAACATGATCAATGCCCGCAAAGGTGCTTTTTTCTTCTTCAGGAGACGAAGCTGGGGGATGACAAGATGAACTTTATAGAAGCCCTGAAACACGGTAAGCTCAACGAGGCCTCTTTTGTTCCCTTGTCGGGAAGGAGTGGTGGTCTGGCCATCCTCTGGAACGGCAATCATGTCAAAGCTGAGGATTTGTACAAGGACAGAAATTTTATGATCTTGAACTTACATGACCGAGTCAATGGTAAGCAATGGTTCTTGTGCAATGTATATGGCTCAGTCAAGGATAATGAGAAGACTACCTTCTTTTTGAAGTTGACAAAAGTTATGAATAATCACAGTGATGATCCATGGTGTGTGGGAGGATATTTTAATGCTGTTCTAAAACCAGGGGAGAGATGGGGTTAGAAGGTCTAGATCTAGGAAGTGCACTCCTTCAAGCATTGGGTCCAAGATTGTGGTCTTGTTGAGGTAATCAATTCACACTTGAGCTTTACATGGTCTAAAGCCTTCTTTAAATCCAACTATCCAAGTTAGACATGTTTTTTATCTCTCATACTTGGATGCTAGACCACGGTGTTCCAGATGATTTCTATACTCACAGGGCAATCATACAACAATAGGTCTTACCTTTGATTGTGGCATGTTTCCGAAGAGTAAGAAATTTAAGTTTGAGCAAGCCTGGTGCAGAGACCCAGATTTCAAAGGCCAGATTGCCCAGTTGGGAGAGTTGTGAGGTGGCTTCCTCGTCAGCCATTTGGAAATTTGTTATGAAGTTGAAGTGGGTTAAAAGATGCTTACAAGGATGGGCGAGAGAGAAGTTCATTGTGACATAGAAAGAAAGGGGGGATATCTATTGGCCAAGCTGGATCAATTCGAGAAGTTAAATGACACAGGTAACATGGACCATACACAACGGGAGGACTGGAGTAAAGTTAAGGGAGTATACAAAGAATGGTGCCTTGGGGAAGAAATAAATGGAAACAGAAGTCAAAGGAGGTGTGGTTGAAGGAAGGGGACAAGAATATCCAATATTTTCATATTTAGGCCTCCTTGCGCAAAAAGAGAAATACCATCAACAATCTGGCCATTGAGGGAGTTGACTGTACGGGGATGGATCTTATTGGTAAACATGCAGCTGATTTCTATGAAAAAGTATTCTCCGATTCTAATGACTGGTCTCCTTTTATTAATTTTGACATTCAGAATGTTCTCAGAAATGAAGCAGAGTCGTTGTCGGTTACCTTCACAGAGCATGAGATTGTAGAGGCAATAAGGTAGATGGACCCTTTCAACGCTCCTGGTCTGGATGGGTTTTCAATGAATGGGCTTCCATTCACACTGCTGGGAGATTATCGAACTGGACTTCATGGCCCTTATTGAGGAATTTCAGTTGAAACCGAGCTGCATGAAATTGTCCCAAAAAAGATAACGTGAGGGATATCAGAGATTTAAGACCTATTAGTCTACTGAACTGCAATTACAAGATCATCACTAAGTTGTTAGTCTTGAGACTGAGTAGGTTCATTGGTAAGTTAACCAGTCCATCTCAATCTGCTTTTGTTCCAGGTAGATATAAACTTGATAAGTTTATGGCAGCACATGAAAGTTTACATGATCAGAGGATTAAGAAGAGGCAGGGTGTGCTACTGAAACTGGATTTTGAGAAGGCTTATGACAAAGTCACATGGTCAGCTCTATTCAAAATTATGAAGCTTATGGGGTTTAATGATAAGTGAATTAATTGGATCAAATATTGTGTGAGTACTGCAAAATTTTCAGTTGATATTAATGGTTAGAGCTTTGGTCATTTCGGTGCTTCTAGAGGCCTATGACAGGGGGATCCCTTATCCCCTATGCTTTCTGTTTTAGTTGCACAAATCCTTAGTTGATGTGTTCCACAACTGAGTGTTGCAATCTGATTGAGGGCATTGTGGTTGGCTCTAATGAGGTTAAGGTGACTCACCCCAGTTCGCTGATGATGCTTTGCTTTTTTACCTCAGGGTGTGTTGCTGAATGTATTAACCTTAGAATCATTATTTCTCTTCTTCAGACAGTCACATGCTTGAAGATTAATAGGGAAATTTTTGAAATGATCAAGCTTGAACCGTAGTGATGATGTGAAGAAGCTTAATGTGCAGAGTATTTTCAGGATGTTAGTGGTCCTACTTTCCGATTAGGTACCTTGGGTTACCCCCCTCTGACAAGAGGTTAAGTAAGAAAGATTGGCTGCCGATTATAGATAAGTTTGAAGGTGAATTGGCTGGGTGGAAGAGCAAATTATCAAATTATGTTTTGCTGGTGGGAGATGGCTTCTATCTAAAGTGTTCTTCAGAGTATTCCTCTTTTTTACTTCTCTATATTTGAGGTCCCAAAAGGTGTCTATTGGAGACTGGAAAGTATTAGAGCATACTTCTTCTGGAAAGGTAACATGGTAAGGAAGGGCTTGCATATCGTAAAATGTGACCATGTGTGTCTATGTTATCAGAGGCGATCGTCTCGGGCGCCTAGGCGAGGCAAGGCCTCAACGCCTCGCCTAGTCCGCTACTGCCTCAGGCGGTCGCCTTTTCCGCCTAGGTGGTCGCCTCAACTACCTAGACCGCCTCAAATGCATATACTTTTTTATTTTTTTCTAATTTTAAATTTATTTTTTGGTTTGTTGTTTAGTTCAACTTAAGACCATATCTTATATAATGTATTTCTTTTCTTTTTAAATCAATGAAATAGTGATCTTGTGTCACATTCAAAAAAAAGAGATCAAAAAAAGAAAAGACTTGAGAATTATTGTTCAATTATTGTTACTTCTATGTTATTTTAGAATTATTAATGTACTTCTATGCATGTTTTAGAATTATTGTTCAATTGTTGTCACTTAACATGTACTTTAATTATTTTTTCAAATTCCAATAACATGGGAAAAAGTACATCTTCCCTACATTTTTGATGTATTTTCTATATTTTTTGATATATTTCTTGTTTTCTTAGATATATCTCTTGTATTTTTAAATATATTTGCTGTTTTTTAAATGTACCTCTTGTATTTTATAAATATTTTTACTTTTTAGTTGTATCTCATACTTTTTTACATGTATTTCCAGTCTTTTTAGAGGTATGTCTTACTTTTCTTCACTTTCAAATATTGTATAAAACATAAAAATATATAGTAATAAATAAATAAAAATGTCGTCTCAGGCGCCCGCCTCAAGCACCTGAGACGAGGCAAGGCCTCCCTCGCCTCGCGCCTCTGACTACATAGATGTGTGAAGATCAACCAGGGAAGGTGGTGTTGGCCTTGTCCGCTTGAAGGATATGAATTTAGCACTTTTGTTTAAATGGCTATGGAAATTGAATCTAAACAGTGACTTACTTTGGGCTAAAATTGTTCTTTCAACTTATAATTGTGGGACCAGCAGGTCCTGGATTTCTAACTTTGGGAATATTGCCAAAGTCTCTTGCATATGGACTGGTATACTTCATACCAGTGATTTCTTCTATTCTTCGACAATGATTGATGTGGGGAATGGAAGGAGGACGGTGTTATGGGGATATAGGTGGATTGGTCAAACCACTTTAGCACATCTTTTCCCGAATCTTGTCAATCATTGTCTCCATCATTGAGCGACGATAGCTATGGGATGACAACTCTCAATGGAATATCTGTTTCAGGAGAAAATCTCAAGGATACTTAAATTGTGAAGTGACTGATTTGTTTACTTTACTGGGAGACCGCAATTCTTTCGGAGCTAGGGATGATTCCTTGATATGGCTGCCGGATAGTAAAGGGAAATTCTCAGTGAGATTGAGTTTATGGAGACTGATGTGTGGTGGGATTGAAGTACATTGGCATCACACAACATACGGTTACCGATTGCCATTAAAATTAAATTGTTTTTATGGAAGATAGGAAGGGAAAGATTTCCCACGAGGAGGCATTTACACAAATTTTTCTCTACTATTCCTACTATTTGTGTCTTTTGCGGCATTATGGAGGAGGACATTGACCACAATTTTGCAAGATGTGGTATCATTAACTTTCTCTGGCAACTGCTATCCCGGTGCTTGACATTGAATGGTAGGAGTATGGGAACACTTTATTGATTCTCAGAGATTGGTCAACCCTTAATCCTTGGCCTTCCAAGGGTCCTCTATGGAACTGCATACTTCCGGCAGTGCTTTGGTCTATTTGGCGCACTAGGAACCAGAGAATATTCGAAGATAGCTTCTCAAATCCTGTCCATATCCTTCTATAGGTTCCAGTCTTGCTCGAGGACTGGGCATTGGCACAAGATGGGGGTTGGCATGACTTTGAAGGAGTGGAGGGTCTCAGAGAACTCTTTGGCATTTTGCTTTCTCCCTTTTCGTAGTGGCTGCTCTTTTATTGCCTTGTTAGAAGAGCACCCTCCTCCTCTCCTCTTTTTATTTTCCTCTTTTCATATTTTGTAATCTTTTACAGCTTTTAATAGAAATTTGATCTTCTGACTTTCAAGAAAAATGTATAAACACACACATACGTATATATGTCTGTGTGGGTGTGCCTATGTATGTATGCCAACTTCTCGTGCTGCTTTAATGACCACACTCAGCATGCCTAAAATTGGGGCACAAAGCTGGGGCCATGCATTTAATCCACTTTAGACAGGCTGGTAGTTGTGCTTTTGGATTCAGTAGACTCAGTTAAGTACTTCTATAGACTTGTTTGGTTGACTGTCTATTGAAAGCTAACTGGTGTCTCATTTCAGGGTAGAGGTGGACAGAAAGAACAATATTGTTTTATTGTCTGCATGGGATGATTCCTTATCAACTATGAAATCCGTCATAAAAGTGCGAACTTTTCAGATTATCGTTTTGCAGGGTATTGTTGGTTCATTGCCTTGGACTGCCATGGTTTTCTTTACGATGTGGTTTGAACTGATAGGTAAGGTAGGAAAGATGTGTGAGCTTATTTACTTTCATTCTCTTTGGACATTTATGGTCTATCATTTCTGAACAAATTGTTTTTCTTTGGATTCCCCTTTCAACAATGTCCCTTTGCCCTTTCATGCAAAATTTTAATTTCTTAGAAAATAATGAGAAAGTTGCTGCTGGATGTTAAACTCTTTTATATCCTGAATACCGTAGGCTATATGCTGCGTTAAAGATGGAACCTTTAATGTCGTTGTCTTTCTACCCTGGCATCACACCAAGGTTTGTAAAGCATCATGAGGATGCCTATCAACGCAGGAGAAGTTTCTAATGGGGAAGAGCTTTTAGGCTATATGATACGTTAGAACTGTAGAAATTAGCCCTACTCTATACTAGAGCAAAGAAATAACGAAGACTGGTGGAAACAAGACCAAGATAGTTGCACTGCCACATATGACATGCCCGGCCTTATCAATCAATAACTTATTTATATCTGAAAGTAGGGTTAGTAGGAACCAGAAAAAGACAAATAATACCTGGATCCATCACTTTTGGGTCTATGGCTAATGATTCGGATCCATCACATATTTACACGTGATTGTTGAGCATGGATGTTTACCACGTTCAGCTTGGACAATAATTTGTGAAACTTGTCACGTAGAAGACCTTTGGCAAGTTCATCAGCTATCTGATCTGCAGGTTTGGTATAAGGCAACTATGCTCCCCCATGCTTGATCTTTCTATAATGAAGTGTTAGTCAATTTCAATGTGTTTAGTCCCGGATTACTTGCAATATTGATGCTTGAAGTATTATCAGACCATCAACCTCAGTGCTCATCCTGAAGAATTTTAACCATACCGCACGTTCTGTCACTCCATGTGCCATGGCTCTGTAGTCAGCTTTATCGGTAGGTCTTGCACAATGCTATTTGTTTTTTGCTCCTTGTCACAAGAATGTTACCAGTATGAATAAACTAGCCCGTGGTAGATCTTACGTCATCCAAAGATACTCCCAATTTTGCATCTGCTTACCTTTCAAGTGTCAAAATTTCTGATTTATTGAAAGAGAGTCCCTTTTCCTGGATAGCTTCTGATGTACTTCAAGATTCTCTCCACTGTCTTCAGGAAGGTGTAGGATGCATGAATTGACTAATGATGCCCACAGGCCACAGGACAAGTAATATCAACAGTTCTGGTGAATGTGGGGACATAGTTTACCACCTACAATTATCTTAAATCACCTTTTTCACCAATGTTGCTATAGAAGCTCCTCCTTGTATCCGGCAGTGACTAATTGTTTTTGGGGATTGATTCAGTCTACACAGATCGATAACCCTTCTCCAGTCACAGGAAGTTCAAACTTCGTGCCTTCTATCTCTTTCTTCCCTTATTCGCAAGGTCATGCTTCAAGACCAAGTAATGATCAACCTTAATCTGTTATAGAGCAAAGAAACAATGAGAACTCAGGGAAGTTGGCACGCACCCAGCCCTCTCGATCAATAGCTTATTTATATCTGAAACTAGGGTAACACAGGAACCAGAAAAGACAAACAACCCATCAATCTTCTGTAATGTGCCAGGCCCATCCAGATCCAAATATATCAGTATATTCAGTAAACATCAAATTTCTACGTCTAAACAAAGATTTCTCTTTTCTGACACCAACAAAATAGTCTATCGTATGTTAACATGCACGTCTTTAGAGCCCTACAAGCTCCCTAGGCCAGATACATCACCGTCTCAAGATAAGCTCAACCCAAAAGGATACCCATATTAGTCACCATAACATCGCCTTCATGGCTTATTCGTCAGCAGAGGGCTGCCTTTTGCGTGTACGCAAGGATTTTTCTATTTTTTTTTTGACCATGTGAAGGCAAAGGCATGTTAGAACTTGATTCCTAACACGAAAGATTGTGCTGCTGTTGAATCGCAGTTCACCTGCAATCTGTCTGATTCATTCTTGTTTGCAGGCTTCGATCATAACAGCTCGGCGGCCTTGATCAGCCTCTTCGCGGTCGGCTGTGCTGTGGGTTCTTTCTTCGGTGGATTTATAGGGGACCGGATGGCCAGAATCCACCCGTCCTCCGGCCGCATAATGTGCGCCCAGTTCAGCGCCTTCGCCGGCGTCCCCTTCTCGTGGCTCCTGCTGACGGTGATCCCCCAGTCCGTGGAGAGCTGGTACTCCTACGCCGCCACGTTGACGCTCATGGGCCTCGCCGTCAGCTGGTGCGGCTCCTGCGCGAACAACCCCATGTTCGCCGAGGTGGTGCCGGCGAGGCACCGGACGATGATCTACGCCTTCGACCGCGCCTTCGAAGGGTCCTTCTCTTCTTTCGCCGCCCCCGTCGTCGGAGTGCTGGCGGAGAGGATCTACGGCTACGGCTCGGGGGCGGCGGCGGCGGGATCAGCAGCCAAGGAGGCGTCCGCGCTCTCCAAGGGGCTCCTGTCGATGATGGCGGCCCCTTGGCTCCTGTGCTGCCTCTTCTACAGCCCGCTGTACGTCACCTTCGGGAAGGACCAGGAGGCGGCGAAGCTGGCCGCGATGGGGGAGGGGGACGACGAGCTCGCGCCGCTCCACGACTAGCCGGTCGTCAAGATCGGGACACGACGCGCAGCGTGTAACCGGGATATATTTATACAAACTAAACCAAGTTGGAGAGTAAACCACGGACAGATTAATAATCCTAATCCGAACTTAATTAAGGTTCTGATTCTGATTAAATCCCAACTAAATCTTTAATCTTAATCCTAGCTAAATTAAGATTCTAATTCTAATTAAATCCTTGTGAGGTGTTTGGTTGCATGATAATTTTTTGTACACTTTCCTGATAAAAATTTGAATTAAAATAAAAAGAGAACTAACTCATGACATAAAATTATCATGTTTGGAGGGATGCGATTACAAAAAAGAGTAACTACCACTCATGACCAAACAAAGTGGGGGACCACAAGAAAAAAGAAAGAGGTGAGACCCTCTTTTTTTGTTTAAGAAGAAAATCACTTTTAAAACATGAAATTGTCATGGTTACCAAACACCTCTTTTAACAAGTTTTCTTACAATTTTTAAAAATTAAAACAAAAATCTTTATTATCATGTAACCAAACACCCTCATTACCTAAAACTTTGATCCGACCTCCCTGATCTCCTGCAGGATGGTTTTGCTTGTCTGTCCCTCAATCCTCCTCCCAAACCCATCGTGATTTTCACTTACAGAGATCTAGGGCTGTTTGCCGTTTTTAGGGTTTCATTTTTTTTTTTTGATATCAAAACTTAAGCTGAATCGTTTTGGTTGAACTTCGAACCACCAGTAGCGAAGTATGATTGTTTGAGAGTTATTATTTAATTATATAACTCAAATTAATCAAGGTTAATTATTAATACATGTTTTTATTTATTAGATAATTATTAAATGTATTTTTATATTATTTTGGATATGTTTATAATTTACATTTAAAATCAGCATGATATATAAATATTTAATATATTTATGACTATAGAATTATATTTAATATATTTAATTTATAAGTATTTAATATTTAATATATTTAATATATTTGGACATGTTTATATTTATGAAGGCCGGGAGAAAAATCCCCTGGCCTTCGTTAAAAGGAGCCATATGTTTTTTTCACTTGAAGTTAACATGGTCGATGTGATAGCATATGTTTTTTTTTTTTTTGGACACGCTGGCCCAGTGGCCAGGCTCATGGCGCAACGCAGCGCCGGCGAGGGATCGAGCACTGCCGGTGCAGCGCCCCCACTGGATCACCTCCCCCCTGGGGAGGTGGTCCCGGCAGTCCACCGCCGGGATCGAACCCCCGCCACGCCCCCCCCCCCCCCCCCCCCCCCGGGGGGGTGGCGTCGTGCCAACCGAGCCACGCTCGGTCAGCGTGATAGCATATGTTAAACGGAACGACGATGATGTATATTAATAAGTCACGTCATGCATTATAACACACCTAAACTTATTCGCTAACTTCCGATGCTAACCCATGTTATATATAATTTCTAACCCACTTGGCACACTAATAGCCGCATTCCGTTAAAGAGCGAGTTTTTACGCGGATCGGTAATATATAACGTGAGTTGATAAGATAAAAGAGGAGCTAGCAAGTGAGTTGGGTGGGCTGGTAATATATACCATGACTTAATAAATAAATATAAGTGATTAGTAAATGAGTTTGATTGGCTAATAATGTATATATATAGCATGTGTTAGTAATTAACTACATATAATATGAGTTCGAGTGGGTAAGTAAATATAGAGTGCGTTGGTAACTGAATGCATGGGATTAGTTTATGATTTGGATAGGTTAGTAATCTATAGCATTGGTTAGTAATTGAATACAAGATGTTAGCGAGGTTAGGTGGGTCCGTAATATTTAGCAACCAAAGGGGATTAGTAAGTGAGATTTTGTAGGTTAGTGATATATGATGTGTGTTAGTTACTAAATACATATGGTTAGTAATTAAGTAAGTTGGGTGAGTTAGAATTGCATGACATAGGTTAATAATTGAATGCATGTGGTCACTAAGTGAGTTTGGGTGAGTTGATGATATACAGTGTGAGTTAATGTTTAATTAATACTGTCAGGGTCGGTAAAATAAAAAAGAGAAGAATAAGGGTATATATGTAATAAGAAACCTAAAGGGGTTTAAAAATAAAAATGTCTAAAGTAAGTCTATTCCTAATTAATTAGACTCTTATGGCCTGTTTGGTAATAGTAGTAGGTAGTTGTATTAGTATTAATTTTAAAATTGATATCGATAGATGATAGTACAAGGTGTTTAGGTAACTGTGCTGATTTTAAAATTAATAGTAAAGCAGTAAAGTTGTATCGAAATTAATATGAGTTCATACTTGTATTAAAATTGAAACTGTTCGATCATTGAGCCCTAGCCGTGCTAAAGTAAAAGACCTCCCGCTCCCAATCGCCAACCTACGTGTTGCGATGAAGCTTTCATGGATCAATCTGATTCTGCTTTCATGGATCAATCTGATTCTGCTGGGTGTTAGGATCAATCTTTCATGGATCAATCTGATTCTGCTAGGTGCTAGGAGTGTTCTGTTTTCTTTTAGTGAACTCTTTTTCCTTTCAAGTTATTTTTCTTGGTTAAATAAACAATGTCTTTACTTTCTATGAATAGCAAGGAAAACATGCTTATCCTCTCCTTGTCCATGAATAATTCATCAACAAATTTGCAATATGTTAGGTGCTTATTCCCAGTTCCTTTTTTTTTTTTGCTTTCATTTTATGTTAACCTTCTGCTAGTTTCTACTCGTTCTTGTTTGTATAAGTGGTGGACACCTGTAGTTTAATTGTTGCCTAAGCATCAAGTTTGTATGAACTTAAATTAAATATGCTTATAAATTATGAATTCAGTAAAATATAAAATTAAATTATAATAGGACACTACTTAATGTTAGAGCACATAATAGTGAGCATTGAAGATGGTCATTAAAATTATATACACCGAGATGCATAGATTCTAAGATAGAAAAGTTATTAGGGTTTTATTGCCTTCTACTGTGAAGTGTAAAAGAAGGTCAATGGATGAAGTGGGCAGTCATAAATGAACAGATAGCTGTCTAAGCTATAAACAAAGATTTAAAGGCATGGTAGTATCTTTGCCTTGATATTTAATGCCCTGTTTGGTTAAAGTTTCAATTTTGGTACTATATCAATATCGATATTAATATTTTCAAATGTCGAAGTATCAATATCAAAATTAATACAAATTAACACTTGTATTACATAATATGTTTTGTTTACACTAAAAATTTTAAAATTGATAAAATTAACCAAACATTTCTTAATGGTTCCTATCAATATCAATTTTAAGATTGATAGTGATAGAGGTACCTAATAGTGTTACCAAACAGGGTGTAAGCGGATGGAGGAGCCTTTTGAATGAAAAATAAGGTAGCTTGTGGAGCCTTAAAAATGTTTTATTTTTTATGCAGAATCCGGACAGTAGGAGAGTCCATGTGTCGATTCCACCTTCATGAAACAAGGGAAGCAACACCTAGAACATACCTGATTAAGTGATTCAACAACTATGCACCTCTGATTGTTTTTCTGCCTACTGATATATGTGCACCTATCTATACCTTTTATCTACCGAAAAGTTTGCATGCCATGTAATGGCTATTGAAATTAAGAGTTTTTTCTCCATCCGGGAGTCTGTTTCGGAAGATGTTTGAAAATTAAATTCGATACTTTTTCTCTAACGATGGTTAGTGAGATTTTGTTGTCGCTTATTTGGTCATCTTGAGTGGGTTGCTCATTTCCTAGACATCTCCTTGAATCTCTGTTCACGGTATGCACATTTTAGATGAGACTTCATGGAGTTGCTACAAGTTGATAAGTTTAGGTCTGCTGAGCCTCAACTGTAACAGAGGGGCCTGTAAGGGGGAGAGTACAATCATGTCACCTCTTTCAATCTGTTTAGAAAATGGAATGTTGCCGAAACTTTGTCAAAATATCTATACCACGGGGCTAGATCTAGATGGTGTCATTAACTCATAAATTAATTTTCTCTTGTGTTCTTTACATCAATTGTATTAATAAGAATAAATTTAGAGTTTATGAGAACATCTCATACCTGGGCCTCTATGTGAATTGTTGTATATTATCTTTTCATATCCCCGGATTTCTTATGTTCATAGGTGGTACATGATTTGTTTGCCTAGAGATATATAGATTTTTGTCATTCGTATATGGTATTTTCCAATTTCAATTCTTTATATCGTCTTACAAATTACAATTATCTTATGATTTTTGTTAGATCCACATTAATAAGAATAGAAATTTATCATTTTATTTTATTATTTAAATAATAATTTATAAATGTATACTTTAATTTTTAATATAAATTTTTAATATTTTTATATTTTTGATAATATATTTTGATATTGATTATAACTCTATAATATTGATATTGATATAATGCTACCAAATATTTAATATCATAAAGGATCTAATTAAAAAAACACAAGTGAACTAATAATCTTTACTAATAATTGCAAAAAATACTTTACTGAAAATTACAAAAAGGTTTAGTTTCTCTAACAAAGAACATTAAACTAAGTAATGTATTACATGTCCCAAAGTCACATTTAAAACTTATGTTTGTGAGCCAATTAACTAGAGATGCCAAATGCTTTGTGACATTTTTTTAAAGATCATTTTTTATAGGACATACATAGAAAGAAACTGATTTGATAGGGGAATAAAAAAAAAGTTTTTTTTTGATCCAAAAAAACAAGAGTGCTTGCTGAATTCTGTTGTTGATGAAACAAAGGCTTGGCACCAATTGTTGGCATCTAGATTGGCTCTTTTACAAAAGTTCATACCACATAGATTCAATTTGAATTTTAGATGTAATGAGTGTCAATTGGAGAAACAAATTGATATCCTAATATCTATAAGAAATGCTATTTGTTCCTTGCTTATCTTCATTAGAGTTTAATTATTTTTCGTGATATGCATACACAGGAACCATTGTATGAAATTTATTATGTTTGAAAAGCTAGCATGTGATATCTAGTATCTTTTGACTTTGATGGAAGTTAATTATATATGATTGATTAAAAATATTTTCTATTACTTCTGACTTTAGAGTGGCGAGATGAACACCTACTTAGGCAATATGATTCACCCATTCCCTTTGAAAAATTACCCTTTGCAGATTCTTTGGAGCCTGACTTTGGGAAAGGAGGTGTTTTGGAAGATCAGGTTGATGATTATGAGGCTGGGTCAAAAGCTTATGGGGTGTTTGGTTGCATTTTAATTTTTTAAAAGGTTTCACGACAAAAAATTATATTACAATACCAAACATGATAAATTTTAAAAATAAAAATATGACAATAAACATGTTTAGCAAAAACATTTTAATTTTTAAAAATGATAATAAGCTGTTTGGTAACATTTTTAATTTAATTTTTATCAACTTCGTAAACATCCAAAAATAAGAATTTCATGTCGTACAAATTTTCACCGTCCATTTGAAGTTGATGATGAAAGAAATCATCTATAAATGTTTGATTGTTTATATCAATATTGATGGTGCTTGCTGGTACGTCTTTGACGTTCAATTTGTAAAAGAGAACATGAAAGAAGCCACACATTCTTATTCTTCTCATATTGGTAGTAAGAAATCGGTCTCTACATAAGTAATTGAAAGTATTTATGACAGAAATTTGAAACGTTCATGGTTTCAATCTGTTGTGTCAGAATGTGAGTTTCCCTCTTTGACACATTCAACACCATGTTCACATCATTGAAAGAGGTAACATTTTAGAGTAAATTCACTCAACAGAATTGATTTTCCTTAAAGCACGTCCCTTACACATTGTTGCTTTGTTCGGCATATGTGCAAACAAGTCTTTGGCATATTATGGGATGTTCACAGTTCTACGTCAAAATCAAGATCTCAAGGGGTCTATCAAACAAGCCTAACTACAACCACACGCACTACCTCCCCTCGATCGGGCATCATCGCGTACCTGGATGCCACCCCCGCATCCCCCTCCCCCAGTTAGAATTTTATAGCAACGTCTACAGCGCTGTCGTGGCACATCAGGTAACTGAGATCCGATCTACTGGGGAAGTAAGAGAGAAATCAAACGGTCGGCGGTAGCGAAGGCGAGGGTTGAGGAACAAAAGTGGCAAATAGAAGAGATCCAAGGGGAGGATGCAGAAGGTGGCGCTGGTGGGAACATACCTACGAAGAAGAGAGCCAAGAGGTGGCTGCCGCACCGCTACGGAGAGAGCTCGCGAAGAAGAGCCATTGAAGGGGCTATGAGGAGGCCGTAGCCGGGGATGTGCCGTCGCCGCCGCCGCCTAGGTGGAAGAGGCACCAAGAGAAGCCACCACCGGGATGCGCCGCAACTGATGTTATTTGTCGAGAAGGGGCCGGGGGATTCGAGGGTTTGTCGGGGTAGAGGCGAGATCCACTTTCGGAAAAAAAGCGGCGGCTACCACTTTTTATTTCTATAACGTCCGAATGCTGAAAACGTTTTTAAAACAAAAAAATAAAAAGATGGGCCAAACATCCGTTTGAGACCATTTTCATTATAGTTTTCAAAAATTAAAATAAAAATGTATGTTATCACGCAACCAAACACCCCGTTAGTTTGTTTTAGTCATGCTTAGTTACTTAAACAACTTGGCTTGTGTAATCAAGGTAGTTGTTGTTTTGGATTATTTAGTTTGTTTGGTATTTTAGTTGTGTTATGGATCTTTTTGTAGATTGTTGGAACTTATCTAATGGTGGTGTGCTTGTTAATCCAAACTTAGTTTATCGTGAATTTTTATCTCGTTGTCGTGATTTTGGAAAAATTTTATTATGCATGGTTGGAGTTTTTTTCCGGGTCATGACACAAATTCATCTTGATGATTATTATTAATATCAATTTCAAAATTATAATAAAAATGTCATATACTATTACCAAAATTAACATTAAGTTTCAATGGCCATGAAGGAGAGAACCCAAATAATTGAACCCAAACGTAAACATTGAATGTGTGAGCTACTGTCTGATATGATACAAAAGTGTTACTGTGTGAGATTCACGTCCTTCAATCAGCGCATTTGATTCTGTTCCAACACTTTCTTCGTTTTACCATCGCAGTATATTGCCTACCGTTGCACGTGTCTCTGAAAAGAATTTAAATTAACATAAAAAACTTATTTCAAAACTAACACACTTTCGAATAAGTTGTTACTTCAAGTAGCAACTTCTAAAATAAAAGACGGTCACTATTTTGACTTTTGTATAAAAATAAAGTCGTTACTTAATACCCTGTTTGATTAGAGTTTCATTTTTGATATTATATCAATATTGATATTAATAATTTTAAATGTTAGAATATCATTTTCAAAATTAATACGAGTTGACATTCGTATTATATAATATATTTTATTTGCACAACAAATTTTAAAATTGATACAATTAACCGAACACCTCTTAATAATTTATATCAATATCAATTTTAAAATTGATAGTGATAGAAATATCTGATAGTGTTATCAAACAAGACGTAAAACAATACTTTTAAAGTGAAATCGCTGTTTCAAATATTAATTTCACAAGATACCATGGCTCAACAGTTTATGGGGTGTTTGGTTGCATGATAATGAAGATTTTTATTTTAATTTTTAAAAATTGTAAGAAAACTTGTTAAAAGAGGTGTTTGGTAACCATGATAATTTTATATTTTAAAAGTGATTTTCTTATTAAACAAAAAAAGAGGGTCTCACCTCTTTCTTTTTTCTTGTGGTCCCCCCACTTTGTTTGGTCATGTGTGGTAGTTACTCTTTTTTGTAATCACATCCCTCCAAACATGATAATTTTATGTTTTTATTTTAACACAATTTTTTATAGTGAAAGTGTACAAAAAATTATCATGCAACCAAACACCCCATTAGCAACTATGCGTGAAATTAGGAGGTTGCGTGAAATGGAGCGGATATGGTGTTTCATTTACGTAAATGAATAGTTTATATCCAATCCAAGTTATATACGAATCCAATATTATATAATTCATATATTCTCTGAATTTAGAGTGGAAACGTATATTATACGGTTTGAAATTTTAATTAACATTTACCTGATTAATATGTTTAATAATATATAATTGTGTACATAAAATTTAAATACAAAATTTATATATTTATCAATGTCAACTAATATATTAGAAAATATTTAAGTATATTTTAAAATATATTTTGTACATATTATAAAAAGATTATTCGGAGCTGGAGTTCAAAATGTAAACATTGGGGATATTTAAACCCACAACCTCTTAATTTCACACAAACCATATATTTTTTCTTGTGAAATTGCTATTTGTAAAGCAACTTTGCTTTAAAAGTTGCGATTATGAGTATCAACTTTGCTTTTCGACGAAAGTCACTACAAAAAATGGTGATTTCGTCTTAAATATGTTAGTTTTAGAAATAAAATTTTGCATTATGAGGTGTTTGGTTGCAGGATAATAGAGTTTTTTATTGTAACTTTTAAAAAATTATAAGAAAACTTGTTAAAAGTGATGTTTGGCAACTATGACAATTTTATGTTTTGAAAGTGATTTTCTTCTTTGAGATAAAAAGAGGGTCTCACCTTTTTTTTTAATTCTTGTGGTCCCCCACTTTATTTGGTCATACATGGCAGTTACTCTTTCTTGTTATCTGTAATACCCCGGTTATTTAAATAAATAAAAAATAGTTATTATATTTATTATTAATTTTATTTATATTAATCTAGCTTCCTCCCTTATCCTTCCCAATTTTCTCTCCCTCCGGATAATCTTCCTAAACCGCCGCCCCCTCTCCCAATCGAAGTCTAATTCTAGTCCCCCGGTCCCGTCGGACTCTCCCTCCTCCCTCTTTATTTCCCATGCAGCAGCCCCCGCCCTCCTTCTCCCTCTTCTTCTTCTTCTTCTTCTTCTTCTTCTTCTTCTTCTTCTCGCGCGTGCAACACCCGGCTGCCGCACCTCGCCGCAGCGCCGTCTGCACGACCGCCGCCCGGCGCTCCCTCCCCGCCGGCCACCGCACCTCGCCACTCTGCGCCTGGGCCGCCCGCCGTGCGTGCCAAAGCTCCGACGCCGCACCGCCGGACCTCCCTCGCGCTGCCGCCGTCCGGCGTTCCCTTCGCCTGACGAAAGTCACTACAAAAGATGGTGATTTCGTCTGAAATATGTTAGTTTTAGAAATAAAATTTTGCATTACGAGGTGTTTGGTTGCATGATAATAGAGTTTCTTATTGTAACTTTTAAAAAATTATAAGAAAACTTGTTAAAAGTGATGTTTGGCAACTATGACAATTTTATGTTTTGAAAGTGATTTTCTTCTTTGAGATAAAAAGAGGGTCTCACCTTTTTTTTAAAAATCTTGTGGTCCCCCACTTTATTTGGTCATACATGATAGTTACTCTTTCTTGTTATCACATCCCTCCAAATATAATAATTTTATGTCACGAGTTGGTTCACTTTCTATTTTAACACAATTTTTTATCATGAAAGTGTACAAAAAATTATCATGCACCCAAACACCCCGATAATTTTGGAATTTTTTTTCTGTAGTGTATTAGTTTATAATTCCTTTTCATGTGTCTCTCTGCCCCTCTACGGTACAGACCAAGGACTAACTACAAGCGTGGCTTGGAGTGTGCACGGTTTGGGTTCTCTGTGTTTTTTTAGGAACGCAACCAAATCGAGCTAAAAGTCGGAAGAACAGAGCCAAACGAAAGCATTTAACATCCAAATTGAACGAAAACCGACTTAAATTTTTATTTGGTCTTCGGTTTGGGCCTTTCGTGGGTCTATTTCCTTTCCTTAAGAATAAGTTCAATGGCCATGCATTTGTTTTAACACATACTCTTTAATTAAGGCATATGTCACTGCAGTTTTCTGAAGATACAAAGTGCAAATAGATAGCACACACGGAGAAACGAGATAGAAGAGAGAAATGCATATAGAGAAAAAAAATTATGATAGCGAAATCAAGCGTAGAAGAAATAGTGGAGAATTGAGTCCATCAATGAGAGGAGTTCACTCACCTTAATCATGACTGCTCGCAGAAAGGTACGAGACAACTGATTCATGTGGTAAGAACTCTCAGATGATCCCCTTCTACAACCACACCATACTTGGGCAGTACGTCCAATGCTACTAACTCCGCCACCATGGACACCACTCCACCGTGCGGGGCATCGTAGGGGCTCTACGGTACAAAAAAGGTGAAAGAAAATTGGAGTATCTAATAGGAGGCCCAGTTTACAAATCTCACTTTAACGGAAGACCCAGTGCTCAAATTATTGTAATAAAAAACCCTGTTTGGGAAATAGTTAAAACTTTCACCCCACTATGGATGGTTACCGTTAACGAGGGTAGGAAAAAGACTCTTTTGCCCATCCGGTAGATCTTTGATGTTAATGTGGTGAAAATTAAAAATGAGGGTAGCCCAGCACCCCCTTTGGTTAGCCCATCCCCCATCCGGCTCCTCCATCCGTCCCTGCTAACCCCCCTCCCCTTGTGGTTATTTTCTCCAACCCTCCCGCGTAGCCCTGCTACTAGTAACTCTTCGTCTCTGTAACTTTTCTCAGGCGGTGCCTTTGTGTGTGGAGCGGCGACCTCACCTCCCTATTCTTGACACTACGTTCTTGTTGCTGATCGTCGTCGCTTAGAAATCGTCATCGGGAGAGATCATTTTTACTATTTTGAGGTAGATTTTAGTTGGGGAGGGCCACACTCCCTTTCCAACCTTCTGCCTAAATCTGATTTTAGGCTTTTTGTCTCTTTTTGCCGCGCTGGAACTGTGGAGTCCGGTCTATTTAAGTCGGGTCTTTTTATCTTTTTTCTTATTATTGTCCTATGTCGTAAAGTCGAGTTCTGTCATATCTTTCCATGTTATCTACGTAGTCATCAACATTATTTCTAGACAGTTAGTCTTGACAATATTCACATCTTTTTGATGTGATCATCTGGTCTCATGACAGTGTTTAAACTCCATCGATGGAGTTTCAAATCTTATTATTCGACCGTCTGAGCACTCTTGTGTGTTGGTCTATCTATGGTTATGTTTGTGTCTCTTAAAAAGTTATATTCCATCAGAACTTTACTTTCCTTAGTTGTGTCATGTATCTTTTTCGTTGTTAAGTTTACATTGTTGTATTGTCGTATATGTAATCTTTCACAAATATTATATGTTATGAATGAATATCTTATTTCTTGTGACCAGAAAAAAGGAAGAAATTGAACAACCCAAAGAGGATCTATTCACTATACCCACGATGAGCTGTGGAACAACAATAAAAGAAGCTACTACGTACATGACTGCGTGTTCAACCACCTCGACTTTTATGGCACCATTTGCTTGGGCCAGCAACAATTGTGCCTCTGTGGAGGCTCTCGGGAGTTGTGCTTCATACCCCGCAAATGGTTGAAGAAGCCCTGGATGGTCAGAAAACGAGACAGCGACGGTGTGCATGAGAGCTGCCCCCTACTATGTTTGATATGCAGAAGATTGGCAATCACTATGCCCTTTAGGATGTTTTCATCAAGCGTAGTTTATTGGCCTTGCTATTGGAAACTAACTGGAAAAATTTTTTTGGCTGATATCATCTATATTGTTACTTTTGTAGTCTTAGAATATGGCACGTAATGATGAAAATTTTATCTCCATATCCAAATCTCGAGTGCTTCAATCTTGGTCCAGTTAGAGAAACTGGTTCCCTGAGTTCCCATATCTTTTCCCAGTTTCCATTGTTTGGGGTTTAGTCTTCAATCAACGTTGTTTCTCATTGTAAATTATGTAATCTGTTTATAGGCTGTCTTGTCCAGCATCATGTATTATTACTTGACAAATCACAATACTGATAAACTATAAAAGTAGTCCAGTATATTCTGTCTTCTTTTCTCATCCTAGTGTTTGCAGCTAGTCAGGTTACTTGTTCTTTTAGTTCTGATTCCACCATGATCTCAGTAGTTCGTTGGGGCTGTGTTTTATAAAATTCATGTAAAGTGAGATACCTTTAGGAAATTGGAATTTGCGCACGAAAATGTTTTCAGGAAGTTACAACAAGATGTTCTGGAATATTGAGACCTCTCATCCAATTGCAGGATGAGAACAGACTGTAAACACTTTCTTTTCTTTTCTTTTTTTTGCAGCCAATAACAAAAGTAGACATTGTTCTATATCTGGTAATCTCATTTCTGCTATTTGAATAGATATGTAATGTTTTGTACATTAACAGGGAACATTAGCTGTGCAAGATAGCAACTCGAGGTACTTGAGATCTATTCAACCACCTGAACTTTATACAGCTTGTGATTTCTCAACTGGAGACTTCTTGGAACTAAAAGATCTTTGTGATACTGAATTTTCCACTTCAGTTTTAGACAATTCCAGTTTTGTCTCTCACAGTTCTGATGAATACTTTGACCCATAAGCTTTGTTGAGGGATCTTGAAAATGAATATAGCGTCACTGTTGAAAGATGTCATACAGAAAACAAGTTTAGCATCTTAGGACCACAAACATGCCAGATGGTTCTCAGAACATCTTCTCAAGGTAACTTTCTTTCTCATGTACCAAATGAATGCTTTTTGTTTTCAGAAAGGTAATTTCATGCAGTGAATCTAGTTGCTACACTGATGGAAAAGTTTTATCATTTGTGATCTGTGAGGGTTGAATAGAGTAAGCAGATATAACTGATCTGGACAGCACACGGGGATCTGCATAGCAGATTAGCATGGCCAATCCAGTTTTAGTTGAATTAAGCAAACCTAGATCAGCCTGAAATTGAACAACCCAAAGAGGATCTATTCACCATACTCACGATGAGCAGTGGAACAACAATAAAAGAGGCTACCACGTACATGGCCGCATGTTCAACCACCTCGACCTTTATGGCATCATTTGCTTGGGTCAGCAACAAGTGTGCCTTTGTGGAGGTTCTCGGGAGTTGTGCTGCATACCCCCAAATGGTTGAAGAAGTGCTAGATGGTCAGAAAACGAGACGGCGCCGACGGTGTTTATGAGAGTTGCCCCCTACTATCGGTATGGGAAGGAGAGCTTGGGAGGTGGCATGGTACTGACGATGTCTACATCCAGGCAACCTTCGGCGGCCGTGAGAAGGAGTGTCTTCAAAGAGTGGGGGGAATTACTAGGGTTGGGTTGGGCGACGACATGATCAGGTGCTTCGGAATTAGGGTGATGGGGATGGGTCGACGGAATCTACAGGAAAACCTAATGTATTTATCTCATTTCTTAATTCACCCTATAACACACATGCATATTTCATAACAATATGATTTAAGCCTGCACAGTAAATAAAGGGATATTACAAGGGGGGAACATAGTACTTTGGATTACAGGTTGGTTCGATTTCAGGGGGTGCTAATTAAACCGAACCTAACTGTAAGCACCCGGAATGGGATATCCGTAGATCTCCCTTTTCCGGCCCCTACGCTTGCTTTGGGGACTTGGTGGATGGGATGTCAGTGGAAGTGGTCGCCAGGAGCCAAAGGCTCCAAATATAGTAGAATGAAAAGAAATGAAATGGAGAAATGACTGTCGTACCTTTGTAAGCGGGGAGATTGTTGGGTTCCGACTTCTCCTCTCTCGGCCGGCCGAAAGAAGAGAGCTTAGTGAGTCCTTCGTCTTCAATCCGGTTGGAGCTCTGCCTCAATCGGATTTACCTAAAAATGTCCATAAGAAAACATAGAAACGAGTGAAAGGTGATAGAAATGTATGCCCTACAAGCCAATCATATGTGATATGATTTTACATTTCTTGTAATATCTTATTCAGTATAAATGGCATATTCTTCATTACTTGCACTATCTAGATGCGTCTATCGTAATGAAGTCCTAGGTTGCATGCAATGATGATTGAATCATGATGAGATCATGATAATAAGATCAATCATCTAGAAGCATGTACCCTAAATGTTCCTAGTCGTAGGATCCTCGAGATGGGACATTAAGGATCCAGTAAGACTAGTGTATATGATATCTTCTCATATGATGAGAATGACCGATCTCATTGGTCATCAGTGTGGGGACACTGAGATACATGTACAGTGCTCATTAGAGTAATGAGTTCACGAATCGACCATTATAGAATCCCCGAATAGTATCTTACCGAACTCGTCGATCGTGTATTCTATCATCACGGTTGCACGGTTGGATCTTTGACCCGAGTCGCCAAAGATGTCTTGCCTGGCGTACCATGTACTTTGACTATCGACTTATGGATCACTTAGTATTGTGGTCCCGTATAGTTAATGGATTGGGTATACGGGAAACCCTGGAGGCAATTGAGCGGATAATAAGGGATCGTCCACTCTCGGTAAGTGAGAGTGAATGTCCTATGGGATAGTACTCTAAATCCCTGGCCAGGGTAGATAGGATAATTGGAAAAGGAGTTTTCCAATTGATCCAATTACGGGTACAAGATTCCATAGTGTCGGTATATTTAGGAGTTGACAGTCAATGCCGTACTCCTATCTGACCGGGACATTGGATGGACGAAGTTTTATATCCGTGTGGTAACTGATGATGGAAAGACTCTTTGGAGAGCAGTTTATCCCCGAAGCCGTTTGGGATCATAGGATGTGGCTTGTACCCTTCATGATCGGTAGGCCGTTAAATCTATTATGAGATAATAGATTTAATTTAAAAGAAGTTGTTCTTTTAATTAGGCCTCAACCAAATGAGCTATTGGGCCTAGTGGGTCACACACATAAGGGCTAATCCATAAGTTTGGGGGCAAGGGTGTAAATATAGAGAAAGGAGGGGCTTTTGTGAAAAACTCCAAATTCTCTATATAATAGCGAATGGAGCATGAGCCCCGCAAGCCAAGGCTGCAAAAGTTCGTCGCTACCTCTCTCCTTCACGTTTTCCCATGCTGGAGGCCGTCGAGAGTCGATGGGACTTCATCCGGGGCGAGTCGGAAGGTCCGACGCGAAGGAGAACCCGACTATGGAGGCAGCTCGTGTGGATACGACTAGAGGCCGCACACTTGAGTGGCTGAACGAGCGTGAGAACGCTCGATCTTCTCCGATCTTTAGGGATTATTTGAATCCCACAAAGGTACGTATTCGAAATCGTTTCATATACCGGTTTTATCAACGTTGTTCGGTTTCGATCGAGACCAAGACACTGATATACATGGAATCGAATTATTCCGCTGCGCCAATCTGATTGGAACGATTCCCAACAAAAGGTTCATTAGTTCTAATGAAAGCATAGTATCGTGCTCAAATTTGAATTCAAACATGCAAAAGGAAAGAGACTAACCGGATTGGGACTAAATCCCAACCCCTATTTAGAAGGTTTAGATATGCATGAAAATGCAAATGAGTGGCTCAATATATGCTAAATGACATGTTAATGAGAGTTAAAATGAAAGGGGGGAGTAAAGGATCGACCGGAAAGGTAAATAAACTCAAAAAAATGCAAAACGGGGTCTGCCCCTGCTAGTGCCCCATATATGGGGCGCCTGCTGCAGGTGTCCCCTTGATGGGGCGCGTTGACCAAAGTCAAAGCGCCCTATTTATGGGGCACCAGGGACTGGCTTCAACAGATTTTCTTCCCTTCTTCGCGGCGTCGCCCCGGAGTGTAGGAAGACCTCCAAGACGGAAAGAGGACTTCTTCAAGCAGCCAATACTCAAGTGAAGCTAATGGAAGAGTGTTTTGGCACTAGATGTAAGGGAAATAGAGTGTAGAGTCCCTCAAAGTCGGAGAAAAATCATATTTCTGAAGAAGGAAACTGCAGGTTTTTGGGGTTTTTGGGAGAGAGTTTTGAATCGGTTTGAAGGCTTGTGGGGGGTGAAAATGGCTTAGAAATGTGGTGTTGGATGAGCTCTAGGGTGGCACGAAGTTGGAACCCCCCTTTAGTCTCAAATGGGGAGGCTATTTATAGCTCAAAAGAGGGCACTTTGGCCATTTTCGAAAAACAATGCCACGCGGCATAGCGCCCTATATATAGGGCGCCAACATCATGATATATGTCAAATCGATTAGACGAGTCACTGTGAGGGGTCAAATCGGCCGGTCAAGTCAATTTGATTTGGTGCCAGACGCCCTATATATAGGGCGCCTGGTGCCCTGTATATAGGGCGCCAGGTGCCCTGTATATAGGGCACTTTGACCCTGGTCAACGCCTATCGTTCTTCTTCGAAATGCGCCGAAAAACTTGATTTTTCCGGAAAACTCGGTTCCCTTGAAAGGTTACTCAAATATTACTCATGAAAAAAAGAATTTAAGCTCTTCAAGTAGGCCAAAATTGCGTGTTTACAGCTTGCCTCGCCTTGGTGTCAGCTTTGTAGGGGAGTGACACGAATGAAACGTAGGCGAATGTAGCGAAGCGTAATGAGGCGTAGCGGAATGAAGTGGTAATGGACTGAAAATGTGACGCCAATGTGTAGATTTAGACACGCCCTCATCGGCCTAGTTGAGTGGAATAAAACTTTACCGGACTCCGAGATTACCCTTTGTCTTATCGAAACCTTCTCTCTAGTTGATTGGTTAAAGAGAAGAACAGTACTGAAAGTAAATAACTAAAATCCCACGTGGGGGAGAATTTTTACCGGCTAGGACCCGAACTACATGGTGTGCTGGACTCGGTAGAAATGCAGTAAATTGCGAAAAGTAAAGAGGAGACAGCCAATCAACCAAGGTTGGGTTCTTCAAATTCATAAGGTTTTACTCAACAATACCAGTTCAATTTGACATGGAAAAACTTCTCGTTTCGATGAAATCACTGTTAAAACCCGTTGGAAACCGATTCTCTGAAAAATCAAGACCTCCTCTGAGGCTATAAAAGACCATCTTTAAAATGTTCATAATGGGACTGGAAGGAGATTATGGCAGGATTAGGAAGCGGGGAATGGTCATGGTGGGATGATGCATGTTGGTGTATGAAATGATGCATGCTGGGTTTAAAGAAATACAAATAAGTATAAGAAAATAGTTAAAGATATAGGTTGAACATAACAGGATCATTCACTCTCAATAAGTGAGAGTGAATGCCCTATGGGATAGTACTCTAAATCCCTAGCCAGGGTAGATAGAATGATTGGAAAATGAGTTTTTCAATTGATCCAATTCCGAGTACAAGATCCTATAGAGTCGGTACACTAAGGAGTTGACAGTTGATGCCATACTCCTTTTTGACTGAGACATTGGATGGATGAGGATTTATATCTATATGGTAATTGATGATGGAAATGCTCAATGGAGATGAGATTATCCCCATAGCCATTTGGGATCATGGGATGTGCCTTGTACCCTTCATGATCGGTAGGTCGATTGATCTGTTATCGGATAACAAATTTAATTAAATTAAATAGAATTCTTCTATTTTATTTAGGCCTCAACCAAATAGGCTATTGGGCCTAGTGGGTCACATACATAAGGACTTATCCATAAGTACAGGGGCAAGGGCGTAATTTATGGAGATTTTGGGTTTTATGAAGAATTTCAAAATTTTCTATAATTACTAATGGTTTCAGCCAAACTCTATCAAGCCAAGGGTGAAAACCACGTCCCTAGTCTCCTCTCTACCCCATCCTCTCTCTAGAAAGTGTCCATGGTCTATGGAGCTTCGTTCAGAAAGAGTTCTCGAGGTCGACGCGAAGGGAGAACCTGCTGTGGATGAAGTTTGTGTGGATACTGCTGGAGACCGGACACTTGAACGATTTGAAGAGCTTGAGAAGCTCATCCCCTTCCTCTCCATGGGATTATATGAATCTCTATCAAGTATATTCGAACCCGATTTGATCGGTTTTCGATTTTCGTCATTCGGTTCCAATTGAGACAGATTCTAAAGGAACCCATATGAATTATTGTTTCTGCTGCACCAAATTTTTATAGACGATTCCTTACATATTATACATTTGAAACATACATTGGAGGGAGAATGATTTTCACTCCACACCCAATTTTTAACTTCCTCTTCAACTCTAGTCTCCGCTTTCATTTCTATTCTAGAACTCTTGATCATCCTTTTCAATTCTTCTATAGTCTAACTTGCTATATTAGAGCCTGGATCATGCATCAACGGAGGAGTCGTTGAGTTTTTCTACTTCTACTCCTTTGAAAACTAGGTTTTCTTTCGCAATGCCTTCATTATTTGCTTTAATTATGAAGATCTCACATTGTATTTCAATAAAATTGAATGATTAAAAATATATGTTGTAGGGAGTACAATTTATACATTTCCTTAACACTTACTCATGGGACGCGTTAATGGTAGGATCTCATGTCCTTATCCTTTGATTTTAGATCCGTATAATCTATCCAACAAAGTTACTAATCTAGATTTGAACTATGAAAGCAATATGATTGTCTAGTGATGACTGTCCTCATCTTATCTATCTCTGAATCAATTTTACCTTTATTTATTGGGCATAATTCTTCGGTGGAAATTTAGATTGCTATTGCTTATACTTTTGTCTCATTTTCAAAGGCTAGAAACTTTCAATTGAAGCTTCAATTATAGTAGTTAAAAAAGAAATCCTCAAAGATCAATGACTATCTGAAAAAAAATAAAATATGTAGGTAATTAGTTAGCTACCATGGTTGAGATTGTTGCAATGTGTGATATACTACTTTATATTTTAGCAAGTCTAGGACTTGAGTATGAATCATTTGTGACTGTTATTATGACTCAATCAAATACTTTCTTGTTGTCTATTGAAGACATACAAGGCTTGCTATTAAACCATAAAATATTTTTTTTAGAAACACCATCAGGTAGTGACTAAGATTAGTGCTAACATGCCCCATACCAATTTGAATTTTGAACATCAACAATAGAGCAATAATTATAGATACATTTATAGTAAATGTTGTGGGTATAGAGGTAGAAACAATGACATAAATGGTGACAGAAATGGTAGATATAACAATTCTAACATAGGTCAGTTTCTATAGCAAAACTTTCAAAATAATACTTTAGTTTAATGAACGTGGGTAGAACAATTTTCAAACTAATCAAAACAACACACATAACAGTGTAAGTATGTGTCAATCATGCGACCATAGGGGCATGCTACACTAAATTGTTGGAATCGTTATCTCATTAGTTTCAAAAATTATAGCGATAATGAAAGAAATCTAATAAATGTTACAAATATTTTTTAACTATACACTATTCATGTTGCCTCAACCCATTCAGTTAATTCTATGGTTGATTCTAATTGGTATCCAAACTCTGATACCAATACTTATATGATTCCGCATTTGGGACTCTTAAGGGTTTAGTTAATTCTATGGTTGATTTTAATTGGTTTCCAAACTCTGATGCCAGTAATCATATGCCACCATATTTGAGTCTCTCAAAGAACCGGGCTCCCTATTTTGGCCTTGATAAAATCCAAGTTGGAAATGATGAAGGTCTAAATACTTCACATATTGGACAATCAGGCTTCAAGTCTTTAAACCTTTGTAATACATTACATGCTTCTTATTTTGCAAAGAATTTAGTGTCTATTTCTCAGTTTGCAAGAGAAAATAGTGTATGTTTTGAGTTCTATCCTAACAATTACTTCATAAAGGACATCAACAGCCGGAAACTCTTGGCTCAAGGGGTCAATTTTAATGGTATATACTACCTTATCAATGAAGTTGCTAGCTCTCTGGTTGGACTCAATGCAAAAACTAACTATAAATGACATAGGTGGCTTGGTCACCTTACACTTCGTACTATTACCAAATTCTTAATAATTTAGGGACACCTTTTAGCATAAATAAGTCTTTTTATGTTCCAATTGTATTAGAGTAAAAAAATATCATCAACATTTATCTTCTTCCAATTATGTGTTTAAATAGCCACTTGAGATTGTTACTTTTGATGTTTGGGGCATTCCTCACATGTTAGTAATAGTGGCAGTAGATATTATGTTGCATTCATTGATCATTATAGTCGATACTGCTAGTTTTATCCTATTGTGTCAAAAAGTGATGCTTTTTGAGTGTTCTCACATTTCTAACAACAAGCTAAGAATCTCTTTTCAAGAAAGATTAAGTACCTTCAAAGTGATTAGGATGGATAGTTTAGAAGACTCTCGTAGGTTTTCTCTAAATTGAGAAGTATCCATTTGGTTGCATGTTCTTGTACACATTATCGAAATGGGATACCCGAGAGAAAAATATATACATATAACTGAGATAGGTCTTGCTTTGTTAAATTAGGCTAGTTTGTCTTATAATATTTGGGATGATGCTGCATCATGTGTTGTTCATTTGATAAATAGCATGCCTGCTAGAGGTGTAAATGGATCGGATCTTACCTGATCCAAATCCGAATTCGATAGGAGAAGGATCCGACCTGTCCCGATGCCATTTTTCCCGAATTTGAATGTACACCCGATATTAAATCATCATCGGATTCGGATTAGCCCCGAATGCCCGGATCAAAGATTTAGGGCATGCTCTGCCCTAACCCGCAGAGGTCAGGTCGGAGGCCAACCGCGCTGTGATCGGTGATCCCGGCCGCCTCCGCCTCAATGCTTCACCACCAGTGATTATGAGAATACCGATCGCCACCGACGCCGCGCCTTCTCCACAACCGATCACCGGCGGTGGTCTCGATTCCGGCTCATCACCGGAGGCCACGGGGGAGAATTTCTCACACTCTCGCTCGGTGTTGGCCGCAGATGATCAATACGGCGACATTGTCTGCTTCACGGGCATTTGTCTGTTTCCCTCCGGCGAGGATCGAAATCAATACGGAGGCATTGTGGGAGCACCACGGCGGCAAGGAAGATGCAGCAGCAGCCTGTAAAATCATGAAACACGCTCGTAGTGATTCCCCCCATCCTCTGCTGATAAGCTTCTCCCCCATCCAGACGGCCAGCCCCGATCTGCTCCTTGCAGCCCCAAAAACCCGGAAGCTCGCACAAGAACAGATAGCTCAGTGCCGTTTTCCTTCGTCGGTACTTGCGCGTTCACACAAAAAATTAGACCCGCTGCTGCCGGCTGGATTCCGCCGGCTCGGCAAACCAAAATGCCCCACCGCTGCCCCCCTCCTCCGCCAAGGTAGAGAGCCCACAGTAGCGCCGCCGGTAGGGTCACCATGCTTCTCCACCAAAACGCCTTCTCAAGTACAGCAGTGGGTGTAAATATCGGGGCATCCGATAATATTTTATCGGACCCGAAATATTTTTTTTCAGGATATGTCTAAACCCGAACCCACCACTGTTTTGTCGGGTTCACCTAAACACACTCCAAATCCAATAATATACGTGGACTCGGGTCAGGTTACGGATTTTGTGAATCCGTTTACACGTCTAATGCCTGCTCCTGTGTTACAGAATATATCACCAGTTGAGAGTACCAAACAACTGAATTATCATTTTTACGCTCATTTGAATGTACTTGATATTTCAGACCATGTATACAATAAACATAAGTTTATGTTTAAAAACTATATTTCTCGGGTATAGTTCAGATTACAAGGATTATAAATATTTTTATCTAAAACTAGACGAATGTGTAGTGCTATAAATGTAATTTTTGACGAGAAATCATTTTTTACAAGATAATTCAACCTCACTTTTTAATAGAAATCGAATTGTTAAATCGGGCTTTGAGTAATCTAACTTCTAAGGAGTAGTGTTGAAATTAATTTTTTTTGTGTTACTTATAAAAAACAGTTCTTAAAAGGTGTTGGTTTATTTTTTTGTTCTCGTACACAAATTGGCTCATCTACCTCTCTCTGTCTTTTTGTGGACCAAAAAAAAACTGTCTTTTTGTTTTTTTCGAAGAGGATCCAACTCTATCTCGGTAACGAGCCCCCCCACGGGCCTCGGCGATGACGTATCTGATGACGTACGCGCACACATTGGTCCGAACTCTGTACTGTGTAGTGTGAACGCCCACAAGTTTCTTGTTAGCGAAGGAACATGTGCCGGTCACCATTCTGTCACGTGAGGGTGCACACGTAGACATTACTACATGCATGCATGGCTGCCAATCGTCAATGGTACATCAGTTTCATTTTTTATTTTTTTAATCTTTTGACCCAAAATCAGTTTGCCTCTGATAAACGGCCCTAATATAATAGTACAAGAGTAGATTGCTATGGCCAGAAAGGACCCACATCTTCATTTTCTTCAGTGTTCATTATTAAGATTCCATGTAATTTATCATTGTCATGCATGCTATTTATTATTTTTTACATAACTACATTAGACATGCTACCTTAAAAGATTTTTAAGGTCTCTCCCCTAGTCCCCATTTTAGGGGCCATTTGCCCTGGATTAGACTTGCATGTTTGGTCAAATAAAAGTAGAGAGCACTGCTTGTTGGTTCTTATGCTTGCTTAGAAGGGTCCCTCCATCTTTAATTTGAGAGAGCTATAACATTATTGTGGTAACTTATGGGGTGTTTGGTTGCATGATAATTTTTTGTACACTTTCATGATTAAAAATTATATTAAAATAAAAAGTGAACCAACAACTCATGACATAAAATTGTCATGTTTGGAGGGATGTGATAATAAAAAGGTATAACTACCATTCATGATCAAACAAAGTGGGGGACCACATGAAACTAGGGATGTCAACGGGTCGGATACGGGTCGAATAATAGTATTATCCATATCCGTATCCTATAAGAAAAAGGTGTATCCACTTGCTGTTCGTTAACTATCGGTATCGGGTGTATCCGCGAACCGCATTGTTCTATCCGCTTAAAAACGGTTTACGGTCGGATAACGGACGATTATCGAATATATAAAGAGATAACATACGTATAATACAACCTAGCAAAATAAAGAAGTAAAGATAAATTTACCGATAAAGACACACATAAAAATATATATATATTACGATTAAAAGTATCTATTTATAGCAATGAACAAAAAGAAAATTCTTAATTATATATCTACCATAAAACATGAGATATAGAAAAATAATTTACAAGTCCATAGTAAAATTAATTTTTGAGTCTGTAGTAAATAATTAGATGTGCAACACAAAATATGAGATAGAAAAAAATCTTAATTACATGTCCAAAATAATACATGTCCAACATAAAATATGAGATAGTCGATTTGCAGCAAAAGTGCGTACGTAGATTGCACCATCAAGAAGCAGAAGAGGATGAAAACATCAATGTTAGACGTCAAGACAAGGCTTATCCAATGTTAAGATCTCAAGGAGAAGGGTGAACCGGTGAGTTAAGAACAATAAGATTTTCTAAATGGGTCATATATACTTAGATGTCATAAATTGTGAGTTATATCGTATTATGTATTAGTAAGCGAATACGGATAACGGTTTTCGGGTTCGGTTTATGGTGTATCCATGACCGCATCCGCTAAGATAACGGTTAATCGGTAAACGAACGCGGATAGCTTATTCGGAAAATTTAAACTATCCACTTGCTGTTCGTTAACTAACGAACGGGTCGGATAATTGGATAATCAGTAACCATTGACATCCCTACATGAAACAAGAAAGAGGTGAGACCCTCTTTTTTGTTTAAGAAGAAAATCACTTTCAAAACATAAAATTGTCAAGGTTGCCAAACACATCTTTTAACAAATTTTCTTATAATTTTTAAAAATTAAAATAAAAACCTTCATTATCATGCAACCAAACAACCCGTTAGGTTGGTTGGAATTGTAGGGGAAAAAAATTACGGAACAAACTTTGTGCTTTTGTCACATATTGGCAGGAACGTCCAACCACATAATCAGACAAAAAAATCCTTGATATTAAAATAGAAATAAATAAGATAAAAATTCAAATAAAGAATTTTTACTAGTAATTATCTAAATTTTAATTCAATATAATCTTAAATCTAAATATCAAGATATTCTTCAAACCCGATCACACTATGAAAACCATATGTTACTTTGATCACATAAAAATTTTGAAAGCAACAAATATGAGTCACACAGTTAATTATGACAGGGTAAGTTCATCGTGACACTGTTACTTGACAACATTGCCGGATATCAAATATTCGTAAAAATAAATTTTTTTATAAAAACACATGATAAGGTGTTAGATAAACAAAAAAAATATTTTAAATTATGAGACAAACCACAAATAAAATCAAATAAGCCAATCACACTCAACATTTTTATTTTTTATCTGTTTAAATTTTTTTACTTATATTTTCACAAAAACTTTTTTACTGGCAAAAGCATTATCTGGCATCATCTTTCACTTTCAAAAAGTATTTTGATTAGAGATAAATATATTTACCACTATAATAGGACTAAACTAAATCTGAAATATTTTTAAGCAATAACATTTTTATGATAAATCATAGTATATGTGATTGAAAGATACACCACATATTCAATTCCAATCTTTCTGCCCTCGGGTATGGTTTAATAGCTTGAAAGAAGTTCCAATTCATAACATATATATAAATTTTAAAAATTTCACATATCATATTCATACATTTAAAATTAGCATAAGACATGTTAAAGATTTCATGTCACGCGTATCCAAAATAAAATTTAATTATATCTAGATATATCTAAGACATAAAAAGTGTAATGAAAATATATATTTTAAAATAAAATGACTAACATCGGCAACTTTAATTCTATATACATAAAATGTAAAACTCTAAGATGACACGTAAATGAAAATAAAAATAGGAACAACATACTGGATTTGACAGTTTTGAATGAATTGCAAAGATAACTTATTTACAATACACATCACCGGCCTATTTAGATCCTAATGGAGTGTTTGGTTGCATGATAATTTTTTGTACATTTTCATGGTATAAAATTATATTAAAATAAAAAGTGAACCAACTCATGACATAAAATTATCATGTTTGGAGGGATGTGATAATAAAAAAGAGTAATTGTGATTCATGATCAAATAAAGTGGGGGATCACAGGGAAAAAGAAAGAGGCGAAACTCTCTTTTTTCTGCATGAGAAGAAAATCAATTTCAAAACGTAAATTTATCAAGATGGTCAAACACCTTTTTTTAACCAGTTTTTTTTACGAATTCTAAACATTAAAATAAAAATCTCTATTGTCATGCACCCAAACACCCCGTAAATGTACGGTTGTACTTAGTTTATGCATATGATACAATTACGTATGTTCAGATTTTTTGAAATAATTTACTAAAATAAGAAATCATGAAAGGCGATGTATTTATGTAAGTATATGTAGGTAGATTTTTTGTGAAAATATAAACAAAAGGTAACCAATTATATAAAATTTCCATCTTGACCTGATCGTGCCGGAAAGATTCGCCTGGAGAGTAAGGATCGTAAAGATCGCAAGATCTCCGGATAAGGAGACAGAGCGAGAATCTTCAAGGAAGGTGCCACCATCGGGACCCACCAGTTTTGTTGACCACGCCGTGTTGACCACCCGAGCACCTGTCTTTTCCTCGCCTGCCCTGCACGGTGGCTTGCGCAAGAGTCACCGTGGGACGGGAGCATACGTGGCTCCACCCATCGGAACGGACCACGTCGGACGGAGGGCAATGTCGTCATTTACGGTTGGCAGTGACTTTTTTGGCGGCGGGCTGCTATAAATTGCAGCCCGCCGCTCTCGCCGGCCGGTGTGGTGGTGGTTGGTGGCCACTTGCTCGGTCTCGCTGAGTGGGAGGTGGAGGAAGACGGCGCCCCGCGCGAGCTCGGCGAGCGGTGTGAAAGAAGAAGCTGCGGAGTCGTTTTGGTTTCTGGAGTAGACAAGGTACGGGGTTCGCTTGCCGTCCTATCCTATCCTTCCCCCGATCGTGTGAACATCTATTTGTATTATCCCGCGGAGTATCGGATTTGTGGTTGCTCCTCGCCGGCGGCGAGGATTTTGCGGGTTGCTTTGGTTCCTGTCTCCTGTTCCGAGCATTTCTTTTGGAAGATGAATGGGAGTTGACTTCTCGTTGAGACGTCCTTTTGGTTTGGTATCGACGACGTTGTTTGTGCGTTGAAATGCGCCGTATGGGTGGCGCTCCGCCTATTGCAGGATTAATAACGATGAAGCTGGGCATGAGGGGAAGAGTCGTGTTCGTGGAATATTGGAAATGCGCAAGCTGACGAGGAGAGAAATTGTTTTCCCTGTTTTTTAGTTTTCTGCGGATGGTGTCAAATTGAGTTCCGGACAGTAGCTAACTACGAAAATCTGGTTACAGGATATTCTGGTGCACTTTCGATTTTTTTTATTCATTATCTCCTGGGTTTTTGTAGAAAGAAACTTATCGAGCTGGAGTTATTGTTATTGCCTATCCTGTTGTTTCCATCGTAAAGAAAAAAGTTCAAGATCCCAAAACTAGAGTAGAAACAAAAAGAAGAAGGCAGCATAAGAAAAAGGGAAAAAACATGGGAGCAATTATTCCTTATCAATTCTTCTTAACATCTTACTCGTATTAAAACTTTTTACTTATTGACCTCACTACCAAGATTCGTATGAAATTCAAATAAAGAAGGGAAAACGAAAAAGCATTGGGATTAAGCAATCTGAATGAAAATCCTTGTTGGCAGTTTTGATGGTGGATCATGGCAACTTTCTTTAAGGGAAATAAGAATTTTTGAAGCCAGAAGCAAGAAGATGATGAATCATGGTGTACAGGTGTAGGCAGTGGCATACTAGCATCTTTGCAAGCTTCTATTGGGCAAAACAAAAGATAAACTTTATAGATTATCAAATTGCAATGATGGCATTGTGCTGATCAATCTCATTGTCAACAGCTGTAGTAACACCATGTGCAGCACAAGGGGTATCAGAGTTGGTTTTATCTCTACTGTAGGTTGGGAAGGGTTTACAGGATTGGTCAATCCTTAATGGAATCAGCCAATTTTGGGTCAGGATTGTCAGGTGCCATTCTGATCCTTGAACATATGGCCCGTAAAGATTGAGATTGATCATTTCTGCCAGATCCTGACTGAAGACAATTAAATTGAATCAGGCTAATCGGGTTTGGATTGGGCTCAATCTAGACTTTTGCAGTTTGGGCCTTAAGCTTGACAAAGCAGTCGCCCATCCATTCCTCACTGATTGCATAGGAGATTCCCTGCTTCCCATTGCTGGTCCAGCCCCTGCCATCTTTGACAAAACTCTGCCACCAGCAACGGTTAGTGAGTTTTCTTTTCTTTTCTTTTCGTTTTTCATAGCTTTGGGCAGGATCATTGGTCCTTATGTAACTACTCCTGTTTAGCATTTTTATCTTTTTTCCATGCTTGATGTTTGAATTAGAAAAATTATTGATAAGCTATCGATTTATCCTGATTTCTGATTCTTTTATTTTAATTTTTGACATATGTGATTGTAAGGATCCACTGAACTTAAATCTCTAGAGGTTTCATTAGAGTAAGAATCTCACTAATCACCTCATGAACTTCTTGATTTGTGACAGAAGTGCACAGATCATATTGTTGATTTGCAAGAGTGGTGATGAAGAGAGGCTTGTGTTTACACTCTACAGACACGCTATTTGTTATGTACTAGTGCCTTCTAGCTGGAATGGTGTTCTAGATACCCTAAAAAAGGAACAGCAATGGAAAGGATGAAGGAAGAGGAGAGAAACAACAGGGAATCAATAATTCCTTACCTATTCTTTATAAGTAAACATCAATGGAAATAGTAAGCACCTTTATGCGGGAGAGTCCTTACCCATAGCCCTGTGACTACACTAATATTTACCATCTAAACTTAGTAAGTAATTGTTTACTAACTAATTGGCTTTTACCAGCCTAACGTTGTTGAATTTAGATTTCAACTCTTACACAACTGTAGTTTTCATGCTCATAATATGCTCTTATTGTTTGAATTTTATTCCTCACATGAAAGGTGCTTCTTGTCGCCGAATATTTGATTTTGATCATGTTTCTTGCTTAGATGTTATTTGAATTGATCATTTTCATCATTTTCTTTATGGACCCGACCCAAAAAGATGATGTCTCCTTTGGCGGCCACATCTACTCCTGGTACAATTGAAGTTGGCTGGACAGACAATCAGATAATTCTGTTTCTTTCAAGGAGGAGAAATGGGGATTCTCTCCCATCAAATGTTATCACAGACATCAGCCCTTTTAGCTCTGACCCTTGGAATGGACAAGGTCATGTTTCCTTTTGCCTTCTACATGTAATTTATTGCACATTTATCTTATCCAGTTATGTTTGCTTGATTTGAGTTCCAACCAGTGAACCAGGTTACATTCACATTATCAATCTATGTTACAAAAATAATTTCAAGCTTATGTTTTATTACATGCCATAGATAATGATGGTGTTTACCATTTAATAGCATGAACGTTGGTGTTGAATCCCAGTTTCATTCAAGAGCAAGGCAACACATTAGGAAGAGGGGTTCATCCAAGCTTGGAACAATGGCATCTGGGGCTCCGGCGATTCTGGAGGCTGTTGGGGGTGTTGGTATTTCCGGGGTGGCCATGCATGTGAGGGGTCAGGGGGCAGTGTCCTTTGGCCAGTCTTTTGCATATGTTGTGGATTTGGGGACGGGGGAGTCACTGCTGGTTGTTGGGAGCCTGCTCTTAGTGGTTGGGCTGGGTGGTGTGGCCAATGTTTGGAGGTCGGCCACCAGGTGGTAGATTGCTAGAACAGCTGGCGTTGTAGGCATTGGGTGGCATCAGTCATAGGAGCTGGTGCTGCCAGTCAGTGAGGTGCTTCCAGCTGGGTGTGTTGCATGATGGAAGGAGTTGCCTGTCAGCGGTGTCTTTGGATGGGTTTGTGAGTCTGGTGGTTCCGTGTGGGGAGGAGTTGATCTTAGAGGTGCTTGAAGTTTCTTTCCTCGTGTTGATTCCGCTCAGGAATGGAGGTGATGAAGGCTTGGATCGAGGGAGAAGTCATTCACGATGCGATTGGGTCTAGTCATTAGGTGTTGAAGGAGGCGAGCTCTGGTCTTTTCTACACCATTGTTGGCCTAGTGTGAAATCATGGTGGATCAAGCTGATTGATGGTAATCGGTTCCTGGTGAAAAGCATCTCTACTTATAATTGGGTGGAGCTTGTAGGCGGCAAAGTCTTTAGGCTCATTAATGGTAGTTCAATCTCTTTCAGCTTCTGTGTCCGGAAAAGAAAGTGATGGTGGCGAAGTCTTGGTGTGCTTGGGTGAGTGTATCAGGGCTGCCTTGTTTCACTTGGTCTTTAGAGTCAGTTTCACCCATTCTCAAATCCATTAGTTTGGAGTGTTGTTATAATAGGGGTGCCCTGTTATGGCTAGCTCATGAAGAGGTAAGGCTAGTGGTTGTTACCTCGAAGCCGACCCCAAAGCTTTTTATCATCAATGTCGTTTCACATGGTGTCTGCTATGGCGTTCGCATTTTGAGGATAAAGTAGGCAAGTTCACCAGCATCGAGGAAGATGGTGGTTGATGGCAACAGAATTTCAAATTTAGATCCTTTCAGTGCTCAATCCAGGGTTGTTTCCAGTGTTGGGACCGCTCCTTTGGCAAGTGGACCGTCTGCAACAGTCCTATTTTCGGAAGTGATCGTGGGTGCTGAAAATCCCATGTGATCTTGCGACAGTTTCATGCGTGGGTCCAGGTGGATGGTGAGGCTCCGTTAGACTTAAGTAGAGAACCAACTTTGGGTGGGCTGAACAGGTTTGTTCGCTCAGTCGTCAGGTCACCGAAGGTGTTTGGACTGGAGTTCTTGATTCACATTTATATTGGTGTCTGGAGTCAACTCAAATGGATCCTCTTAGGAACCAGTAGCCCTCATCATCCGCTTAGGTGTCACTTAGGTGGCCTGGGTGGTAGTAGTATTAGATTTATATATAATACATACATACATATGTATATACATATATAATGTCTATTTAAATCTCTTCCAATAAATGTGTTCTTTTCATTCAGAATATTATGGATAAAGTCATCCACATCCTCCCAAACATTTTTCTTAATCTTATTTTTATAACAAATTGTAAACTACACTAAATACATTAATTATCTTTTTTATATAATCATATGTTTTATCAACCATGTACCCATCTCATTTTTATGTTCATCTTTTCTATATACCACGGTTTATGATATTTATTTCTTATTTTTTTACATTTATCTCTTATCCATTTGGTTTCTTGAATGCAAGCAATGATACTCTTCCTTCTCTCCATACGATAAACAAATTTCATATGCTTTTCTGTAAATGACCAAATATTCCAAATACTTTTTCTTATCATTTTTTGAACACATTCTTTTTTAGAATTTCTATAATATATATTTATTTATTTTAAAATTTATCCAAAATTTTATATCTTGATCTACGGTATGGACTAATTTCTCTACGCTTACTATACCTGATGTGAGAACTCTTGTTTATTTAACATCACATTTGAATGCTGACATAACTTGCTACATGGGGGGGACATTCTCTACCATTGTTGTTTTCTCATTACACTTGGGATTCAGTGCAATGGGTCGTAAGTAGAACACACCCCAACATTTATATCATTTGAATCTATATCATGAAATGTGACAATTTTTCACTGTCACTTAAACTTCCTTGTACCCATAACTGACACACGCTTTCAATTTTTCAGATAACTTGTGGTATTTGTGCAATTCAAAGGAGCTTGTTACTCCTGAGAGAAGAGGTGAAATCAAAAGTTCAGTGTCTGGATATTGGAAAGAAGTGAGGAGTGAATTTAAAATTATCGCTGGCACTAATGTAGTTGGCACAAAAACTATGTGGAAATTCTTTGGAGTAGAAGCTCCTTCTGGTGATAATCTTCATTGGCTCATGTTTGAGTACAAATTGGAAGAAACTGAACTTCAGGCACTTGACAAAGAACAGGTATAATTTTAAAAGAAGAGACCTACATAAGATGCTTCCGTATGATCTTTCAAATTTTCCAACTTATTAACAAGGAATTGGACATTGCAGGATCTATATTCCTTGTGTAGAGTCTTTTGCTGTAACATGAGAGACTTTGATCAATTTCAAGATTCTGTTGTTGGCGATGCTGATGGTGAGTACATACAATCTCTGCTACTGGGCATGTTAGAACAAGAAGAGAACATTGATTTGCTGGAATCTACGACATACAGAACTGAGGTGCTTGTACATTTTTGGACTTCCCCATTATGTGGTTCATATGCTTATCTAAACTATTGTCTTTTTTTGTGGCACACCTACTTAGGTTCTTGACTCTTGTTAATGTCCCTGTTGGCTGGAGCACGATCATATTGACCTGCTTATCGATTTGAAGCTTAAATTTTTGTTTTAAATCACATATGCTCTAGCTGAAGTATGAATTATGTTTAAATTTATATAAAAGAAATATTACAATGACACTCTTTTAACTCCCACTAGCTGGTTTAGAGACAAGTGCCTTAACAATTTTAACTTTATCACTGCATTTTATGAATCATTTGTGAACAGTTTTTTGTCTTCTTCAATTCTTGGTGTGAAGCATTTATTGTACACACTGATCAGGGAGCTATGCTTTTAAATTTAATAACATCTCAGATTTTTTTTGAGTGTGCTACAACAGTTGGCAGTGTCGAGTGCATTTAGCGCAATGTGTTTAAATTGCATATTCATGTTATATTCGTTGAATGTTTATTTCATTCAATCTTTCATTTAAGAGAATGGATTATGCAATTGGAAATGTTCTAGGGTTCTTTTGCTGAGTCTCAGCCAAGGTATTCCGGGTTAGGGTCCACCCCTAGATCAGCCAGGGCCAATCTTGATCTGATGGAAGTAAGTCAACCAAGGATCCGCCTGAATTGGCTTTTCAAAAAAACATTTTTGATCAATCCCCGATGGAGCAAAAGTTTTTTTAGAAAAGGCCAGATGGCCAAAATATTCTATAAATAAGGAAGAAAAGTTGATACAAAAGAAAGGGAGGGAAAGACTCCCTTAACGAGCAAAAATGACAGAGTACCAACTACCAAGATGGTGGTAGAGCAGACAACATTAAAAGAAGTTTATCCCTGGTAGAAGCTTTGACCGTGAAAGAGCCTGAGTGAGAGAATTTCCAGTCCTTTGCATAAGATGCCATAAGATGAAGAATCACTTTTGGGTCTCAAAATGATCTTCAAAAATTCTCCTATCTCTGGTACACCATATAGCCCAAAGCAAGTAGGTAATATAATCTTCCATCTTCCATAATGTTAATTTGGTGGGCTAAGGGTTCAAACTTGGCCAATCCTGCACTAAAACCATGATATTGAAAGGCTCCGACCACATTAAGTTCCAGCTTCTGAATAATGCTGTCCAGAGAAGGTTGATGATACCACAATGAATAAAAATATGATCCATGGCTTCTTCCATTCTGCAGCAAAAGACAAAGGATAGAGGGATATTCTGGAAAATCTTATGTAAATGACACCTAGTAGGTAATCGGTGCTTTCCGATCTTCCAAAGGAAAAGCTTAATTTTGATAGGTAGGGGACCCCACACAGTTTTGTGCCATGAACTTCCACACCTCACAAGGTCAATTTACTTATGGCAGACTTAACTGTGAAAGAGAAATTGTTGCAAGGTAGCCAAACGAATTTATCCTCTTGATTTTCAATGCACCTGCAGTCTTCGAGCATGGGCAACAAGTTAGAAACATCATTAATTTCTTTATCCTTTAGAGATCTTCTAAAAGGTAGACACCAATTTGCTCTTGCATCCCAGCAGCAGTAAACAGTAGCTTGAGGGTTGCTAGACAGTTTAAACAGGGAAGGAAACAACTCTGCTAGGATGGTGCGCCCGATCCGTCGATCATCCCAAAAGGAGGTTCTCCTACCATTCCCTAGTATGATAGATGAAGAAGAAGAAAAGAAATCCCAGGAGCAGCAGTTCTGGGCAGGATTGCCACATCCTGACACAGTGGTGGGTGGCCACCAATGCCTGCCTGGGTCTATATACCCTATTCGATTCAGATCATCCAATTTAAGCTGGTTGGGATCCTAGTCCAGATACAAGCAGATCTGCCAATTTAGAACCAGTATGCAGGAGCTGCCAACTTAGATGTGGCTTGTATTAGGTACATAGACTTGATACGAGAAGTGAAAGCCACTGCCCTCCACTGTCAGGAGAATGTGATCCCTCAGATCGGTCTGAAATCAACCGATGAGCTGATATGACCAAATCTAGCCCGATGCCTGTGGAAGCCAACCCCAGGATTGGGTCAGTACCTGCTGATACTGATCCAGATCTGCGAATCCTGCAAACCATGAACCAAACAGATCCCTAGTGCTTGAACCTTGATAGTTTATATTCTCAGCCTAGTTTTTCTTAGGCTAGACTTTTTTGTTCCTATTTCCTCTTTAGATAACCTGGTATGATAGAAAATTGTATCCTTGTGATTCTGAATCAATATGTTCTGTCAAAAGGATTTATGGGACATGGCAAAGTGTGAATTTGGAGACTTGAGTTTTAGTTAAGGGGAAAGGTGTTTCTTATTTTATTTAAAACCTTACAGAGAGAGGATGGAGCATTACGAACAAAAATGGAGTATGACCTTGTAGCTTGTGATATTTTAATAAACGTAACGTTGGCTGTTTTGTCATCCTGTCTTCATCAAATGGATTGAGTGAATAGGCATGCATTTTAGGTTACTTTTTACAATCTTAAGTCATCTGCCATTTTGTCATGTGCTTGCAGGAACATCACCATTTTTAAATGTGTTTCTTTAGAACATGTGCCTAACCTATACGGTAATACAAGTTCATTTTGTCTTGCCCTGTACTCCTTAAAGAGTTGAAGACAATAAGAGTGGTCACAAGAATACAATAACTTTTCGGTCACCTTTCAAAATTTCACAGAAGATTTTGATATGCAGAAGATTGGCAATCACTATGCCCTTTAGGATGTTTTCATCAAGCATAGATTATTGGCCCTGCTATTGGAAACTAACTAGAAAAATTTTTGGCTGATATCATCTATATTGTTACTTTTGTAGTCTTAGAATATGGCACGTAATGATGAAAATTTTATCTCCATATCCAAATCTCGAGTGCTTCAATCTTGGCCCAGTTAGAGAAACTGGTTGCCTGAGTTTCCATATCTTTTCCCAGTTTCTATTGTTTGGGGTTTAGTCTTCAATCAACATTGTTTCTCATTGTAAATTCTGTATTCTGTTTGTGGGCTGTCTTGTCCAGCATCATGTATTATTACTTGACAAATCACAATGCTGATAAACTATAAAAGTAGTCCGGTATATTCTGTCTTCTTTTCTCATCCTAGTGTTTGCAGCCAGTCAGGTTACTTGTTCTTTTAGTTCTGATTCCACCATGATCTCAGTAGTTCGTTGGGGCTGTGTTTTATAAAATTCATGTAAAGTGAGATACCTTCAGGAAATTGGAATTTGCACACATAAATGTTTCCAGGAAGTTACAACAAGATGTTCTAGAATATTGAGACCTCTCATCCAATTGCAGGATGAGAACAGACTGTAAACACTTTCTTTTCTTTTCTTTTTTTTTTGCAGCCAATAACAAAAGTAGACGTTGTTCTATATCTGGTAATCTCATTTCTGCTTTTTGAGTAGATATGTAATGTTTTGTACATTAACAGGGAACATTAGCTGTGCAAGATAGCAACTCGGGGCACTTGAGATCTATTCAACCAGCTGAACTTAATACAGCTTGTGATTTCTCAACTGGAGACTTCTTGGAACTAAAAGATCTTTGTGATACTGAATTTTCCACTTCAGTTTCAGACAATTCCAGTTTTGTCTCTCACAGTTCTGATGAATACTTTGACCCAGAAGCTTTGTTGAGGGATCTTGAAAATGAATATAGCGTCACCGTTGAAGGATGTCCTATAGAAAACAAGTTTAGCATCTCAGGACCACAAACATGTCAGATGGTTCTCAGAACACCTTCTCAAGGTAACTTTCTTTCTCATGTGCCAAATGAATGCTTTTTGTTTTCAGAAAGGTAATTTCATGCAGTGAATCTAGTTGCTACACTGATGGAAAAGTTTTATCATTTGTGATCTGTGAGGGTTGAATAGAGTAAGCAGATATAACTGATCTGGACAGCACAGCGGGATCTGCATGGCGGATTAGCATGGACAATCCAGTTTTAGTTGAATTAAGCAAACCTAGATCAGCCTGGAATCAGTTGTTCCTGGTTTATCTTTGCGTAGAATAGGCTCAGTCAGGCCAATTGTGGGCTGATTCTGGCCTATTCTAGACTTTTTTGGATCAACTGACAGCTGATCTCCAGGACCAATTCTGCAATCTTTGGAAATGAGCAGACATTTAGTTTGTTAGGTTGGCACAGGATAGGTAGTTGCTTGTGTTTGATTGTGCTTGGACAAGCATGGTTAACTTGCTCTTCTGCCTGCATATTAGCCTACTTGTCATTTGATCCTTTATGGAAAATGGAAATGGTTCCATCATCATCTCCCTCGACTCCAAATTTCATGCACCAAATGAGAATTTTATGAACAAATCAACCTTCACTGATGGCATGTAATGTAGTGTAGTTAGTGTTTGTACTAAATTTTGGTGTCACAGAAGTGGATTTCGAAACTTGTTTCTTGGATAATGGTTTTAAGTCTTCATCTTGGATCCAATCTTCAAGTACCATTGAGAAAAGGAGCACTTGCCACACTTAATGAAGTGTGCTAGTTAACTTTGTATGACAATGTTGATGACTGAATATTTTGATAATTCATTTGGTTGGGGACTTGAACTCAGGTTTGGTGTCAAAGAGTTGAGAGGCCAGTTCTCTTTCATTTTCCTTATCCCAATATCAGCCATTACGTAGTGATTAGATGGCTGAAAGGAAGGGCTACAGAGCATTCAAACCGCTGCACATGCAAGAATATGGAGGGGATATGTGACACATAGCAAATGTGTATGGCATATATCAGTGTAGACTGTAGAGCGAAGGAAAATGTCACCAGTTTCCCTAGCCGCCAACGTTCAGTAAAAGAATCCATGTTCAGGTGGGGCTGGGCAAACACTAAACCTCATTTCATATCTTCTTACAATCATTAAGGAAGCTAGGTACAAAGAACTCTCATACAAAGGGACCAATCCCCTGTTGGTGGGGCTAACTTCTCTGACGCGAGACCACAAATATCTGCCAGAAGGGCTGGTTACCCACTTCAAGGCCCAAACAAGGTATCTACCATGGCGCAAGAGAGATAGTGCTTTGGAACCTGCGGATCCCTCAGGCCTTGGGAATTCAAGACAGTATGGTACCATATTCCTCCTTTATCAGATGACCGGGCCTACTTTCGAGATTGATTTATTAAAGTTGCTGGATCAGATTGGCGAAGGAAGATCTGGCCTATCCATGCTGCGGTATGAATTTTCCTACTTTATTGACACCAGCCAATGCTTATCTGCAGCATATCATCTGGCTGCCATCTTCTATGCCATTCTCCTTCTGCCGCTGACAGGTGGAGCTATGTCTACAGGTGAGAAGACTTATAAGACTTCTCAGACCCATTGGAACCCACTATTTGGTGGATTTGCAACTTAACAAGTCTCAGAAAAAGTGGATAGCAGCTTTTTGGTCCACTTTGGGCCTATGGAAAACGCAAGGGGTGGCAGATGGCCTCCCCTGCATGGATCCCCATGTGATCAGTCAATCCAGGTCAATCTAGCCTCTAGCCAAGTTTGCTCGATCCCAACGGAAGTTCCTTCCATAAGCAAGCTCCACCCTTGGGATCATCTGATCTGCAAACTAGGTTGCCAGTTTCCTTCCAACATGATACATTTGGTGACGACTCTATCATAAACCTACGTTCTCTCATTACCCTAGTTTGGTATTTATGAGTGTATTTTACCACACGTGAACACAAAAACAATCTTGTGCCTGTTCATGGACCTAGTAGGATTTGTTTTTACTGAAAATATTTGCTTGTTATATTCATTTAGGTTCATTTGAAGTTAAAAATGAAATTAGGGGTATCCAAGGCTCGGTTTCATCTGGTTTATAAGAAAATAAAGTTCAACCTAGAACAAGCCAAATTGCTATCTCAACCAGAACCAGAGCAGATCAATCTGAAACAGTTTGATTTTGGTTGGACCACAATGAAAGGAAAGGGACATTGAATTGGCAAGTTTTAAATTTTTATCTTAGCCTCACCAAACGTTTAGTTTAGGTCCACTAACTAATTTAATTTAGCTTAACACACTAACTTAAAATACTATAGCTTGAACCCAATACAGAGAAAAATAGAAACTAAAATTTGATGGATGCTCTCTCAGTTAAAGCCCACCATCACAACCTGCAATGTCTGCTATCTTTAGACGTCATGCCCATCAAGCATTTTTGAAGGCCTGATGTGTGATTTGTCACATTTTACACAAGGACCTTGCGGCTGTGATTTTCAGTGATGTGCACGTTCGGCAATCTGTAGAGTTCTCTCACATTGGGGGTTCATAATGTTCCAGTTTTTAGATACATGCTTCTTTCCACAGTCCAGCAATGCACATGCCGAGGGTGTAGGACCAATAACAGAATTTGGGACAGTCCTGGTCAGATTGATTGGTTGGTGATTTTTGGGCTCGGTCAATCCTCAAAACCAGATACATGCAGGTTGATTTTGTTAAGGCTTTTGGTTAGACCAAATAATGTACACCCTAAATGCAATAGCTCAGCAAAAGCTTAAAGAAAAGCATGTTTCCATGTTTTTATGAAGGGACTTACCACAAGCCTAATTGCATTTAGTTGCCTCCTGAACTGGCTGGACCTAAAAGTTAACTGGTACAGGCTCCTCGCTACTTGGTGGTGGTAACCCAGTGAGACTGGAGGAAGAGGACGCAGCTTTAGCATCTACCAGGGGGCCACTGTCGAGTTCCCTCTTGGGCCCCCCTCGCGGTCAAAATGATGGTGCATCCATGGACTATCAGGATAACAAAGAGATGAATTCTGGTTCACAGCATGCTGGAACATCTGGAGCGTCTGTGACAAAGCGAGTTGGTAGGCTTGCAAAGATCGGAATGAAATATTTCTGTTTTTCATGACACTAGATGTTCGATTCAGACATATCTAATATATAAATGGGAAACAACAGTTTTGAAAGTAGTCAAGACTCGAGAGCAAAATATTATGGGGCTCGAAGCTTACCATGTCCTGTATTTAGTTATTTTTCTTTTGTAAATTTTGAGGTAGTCTATTGCTTCCAATGTATATGTGATTGATATCCCAGTCATGTAATTTGCTTACAGAGCAGTCTTTTTAGTATAATAATCTTGTCAGCTTTGGTGACCGATCTTGGTTAGAGGTAGCGTACAGTGGAAGTCCCTGAGGAGTGTGGGGCTGTTTACTACAAGATTATTTAGGTGATATAATAATCTTGTTCCAAACAATCACCGCGGTCTTGCGTTTATCTCGTTGTCAGATTATGAATTGTGGGAAAGAAACACCTGCAGTTTGTTTTTGCTTCCTTGAACTGTTCTACACACCAGGTGGATGCATGCTAGTCTCAGATTTGGGGTGCCCCGTAGCTGCACGTTCCTCTTTCCTCAGTGCGGACAGGTAAATATTTTTGGTGGTAAGATGTTTGATTCCTTCCCGTTGGTTAAGAGACCCCGATGAGGAATTTTCACAAGGACATGTTCAAGGGGGAAATATGCGCAAAAGATGAACTATGACCGTAGCAAGACAGCAATTTTGACACAGCCTGCTTAATGTTGTGGAATCCGTGACCCGATTGGATGATGTCCAACCCACGAACTGCTTTGCCTTGCGCAGTGAATAATTCGCAGTACTTTTCGGAGGTAAAAATGATGGTTCGACTGGTCGGTTTTGCCCCCGATTGACTCAGTCGCAACTTGGTCGGGTCGACCATTTCGGCCGGGTCACGGAGTTGCACAACCTGGCGACCAGGTCGCGCAACTCGGTCTGACACGGGCAATCACGTCGAGGGCTTGGGACTCTTTTCCTCCGCGCCATTTGCTCTCTTTCTCTCTTGTTTTTAATTTTGCTCTCAACTCTGTGCTTTTTTATTGTTTAATTATTTAATTATTTATTTCATTATTTTATTAATTAAAATTGGAAGTTTAGTTAATTAGTTGATAAGTTACTCAATTAATTCATTCTTATTGAATGCTTACTTAATTAATTCATTAGTTAGTTAGCTATTTAATTAGATAATTAGTTAGCTATTTAGTCAAGTAGTTATTTAATTAGATGATTAGTTAATTAATTAATTAATTAGTTACTTAATTAGCTAAGTAGTTATTTATTTTTATGATTAACTATTTATCTAGTTAATCAGTTGCTTAGTTTGGTATTTCGTTATTTTTTTAATTTTATATTCCTTGAATTTTTCATATTTTTAAAAATAATAAAATAATAGTCGTGACCGAGCCGATCCGTGTCCGGCTGACTCGGTTGCCACCCCAGACCTCGGCTTACTTGGGTAAAAATCATTGACCAATTTTTCACGGGCTCTTCTTCGAAGAGATCAAACTCCGAAGACTATTCCATGAATTAAGTACTCGGGCTTCCTTGCAACTTGGGTGTTGCGATCTTTTTTACAAGAATTGCGTAGATAGATCTTTGTTTAGGTTTCTCAATTTAATTAATCATCATCCTAATCTAATTATAGTTGAAAAAGTGGTGAGATGCGTTGACCATTCGCACGGTTATAATATCGACCAGCGGAGTACAAGAATCAAGCGGCACAGAGGCGTAACAGAACAATAAACAAAATACAACCCTCTTCTTTTTAAACAAAAAAAAATTCTGTCAGAAACAAGTATACCGAGGGAAAACTGTTGTGTTTACGCATACATCTGGCGGTGATGGGACTCTTCTAGTAACTCCTTGTATGTTGCATACGGATGCGAAGGCACCGGATAAAGTTTGATTCGTCCAAATACTGTCCATGCTCGTCAGCCAGCTCGCGTGTGACATCCGACGTCAAAAGACAGCTGAATCTCTTTGATGCCTGAATCCGTGGCTTGCTAATAATTTTCTATCCTTCTTTCAGACGTGCCATCTGACGGCACACTGCATTCCCTTGTACGCGTCGTCTGTCTCCTCTTCTCTTATTAGTCGACGGGACGTCGCAGCTATCAGAAAATGGGTTGAGTTCGACAGTATAATCATCGTAATTTGATTCTGATTTTGACGGAGGTCAAGTCATTTTAATTTTGATGTTAATAATTTTAAAATTATTATTTTTTATTTCGATCCGATTTTAATTTTATAATCGAAATTAAATTAAATTTAACATTTTTTAAAAAATATATTAAATATTAATTTTTATTTGAAAACAAGTTAATAATTTATATATAATTAATAAAAATTAATACCATTTTCGAATTTTTATTTATTTTCATATTTTATTTTATTTTTAAACTGTTATTTTATTTTATTTTTTATAGAAATCGAATTAACAGAAATAGAATCAACTCGTTAATTTTTATCGAAATCGAATTTTATTTACAACTTTGCGAAAAACATATATATATATATATTAAACTAACCCAGTTTAAAAAATGCATTTACAAGACTAGAACATAAAAAAAATCCGGAACTGACAATGGGCTTTATGTGGATACCGCAGCTCCATTTAGGACCCGCTTTACTCATTGTCTACTCCGAGTCTCCGAACGAGTTTTTAAAATATATATACAATATATAAAATTATTGTATTTAAAAATATAACTAAATATTTTTTAAGATCTACTCCATTTGAGATATGTTCCATTTAATATATGTATTAAATAAATTTTTTATGATTTATTCAACGTATAATTATATGTTTAAAATCGTTATATGTAAAATTATAATTAAATATTTTTATAAGATCCACTCTACTTAAGATCTGTTCCAAATAAGTTTTTTATAATAAATTAAATATATTTTTTATATATTAAAATTATTGTATTTAAACATATAATTAAATATTTTTATAAGATGGAGTGATTGAATAGAGCGATCGAATGTCATATATTTCCAAGTCAAACTATAGATGTCAAAATGTAAAAGAAGTGTATAATCAATATGATAATTGGCATGGTGAATATGATATGTCACATCATCTTCAATATTCTCAAGTTTCGCCTCAAAAATATTATCTCAGAAGAACTGTATAGAGAATATCAGTGAGTAATTCTTTCTTTTACTTCATAATATAATTTAATTATTTGATCATATTTATATTGATAACTTGTCTTAACTCATCAAATTAGAGAGATACCGTGAATACACCAAAATTATAATTATAAAGACACAATGTATAAAATTTTTATTTACAAAAGAGAACGTTGAAGAATCTTAAATTTAAATGTTAACGACTTTGAAGAATTTTTACCTCCTTATTTCTCGATATAATAGGGTGCTAACCTTTTTCTTTGTGGACTTAAAACTTAATGTGATATGTTACTGGTGTGGGACCATCTACGTGCAATCCACACCTATACAAGCACACCGAAGAATTCAAAATTCGAGAACCGTTCCGCAAGTCCAGTACATCCATCTCAACCTTCGTAGTACACACTCACGGCTGAGAAGAAAGAGGGCAGTCATAATAGAAGAAGAAAAGAGAGAGAGTACACATCGAACTCAAAAGCGGAGTACATTATTTATGTGTTCTTGTAATTTGAGATTTTGGGTTGTATATTAACATTCACATCCATGATTCATCAACTTATGTTTATGTTTCATATTTTAAACTATTTTGATCAAAAAAAACCAGCTAATGAAGGTTGTTTTAGCTACAAATCAAGGGTGCCATTTGTTTCCGCTTGATCGACGTACGTACGTGGTCCTTGGACAGTGATTTCTTGGCAAAACGCCTAAATTATAGTTTTCGAGTGGTTCCATATGATTTCTTGGTAAAACATCTAAACTACACTAATGCATCGTGACCAAAATTAAAACCATTCGATAACAGCTTTTACTGTAATTCGGTCGCTATAAATTCAAGCGGTCAACTATGCTTTTAATTATCAAAACATTTAAATACAGTAGCGATTTCTTCGTCAAGCCGGCCATCCGGCAGGGGGGATGGTTATTCGTGGGGTCGAGCAAAGGGGCTCGAACTAGGGGTGGCAATGGGCCGGGCCGGCCCACGGGTTCGCGGGCCGGGCCGGCTGCGGGTCATTTGACGGGCCGAACATTTTGGCTCGCGGGTTTTAGTCGGGCCGACATACGGACCGAAGCGGGCCGACGCGGGCTAAAACGGGCCAAATAACTTTCAATTTTTTATGTCAAAAATATCATTTTAACTTTTTAAAAATATATTTTAATTAAGTTATTATTAATTTTATAATGTTATCTTAAATAATTAAATTTATCATATTTAATAAATATTTATTTATAAAAAATATAGTTGGGCCGGGCCGGATCGGGTCGGGCCAAGTCAATAATTTTTGCGGACCGGGTCGAGCCGGGCCAACAATATAGTGCGAGCCGGATTGGATCGGGCCAATATATTTGGACCGGGCCCTAAGCGGGTCAACCTCGGGCCGGACCCGGCCCATTGACACCCCTAGCTCGAACCTCGTCGCCGCGCCGTGCGGGTGGGGGCCGTTTCGGCCATGGTGACCAAAAAAAAAAAATTAATGCAGCGGGCCGTCAATGACGGCGATCACCGGGACTCGTCGAGAGGACGACGCACGGGATCGGATGATGACGTATCACGCCGTCCGGTGCCGCCACGTGGCGGGCTCAAGCGGGGCGAGGACCAGCGTGCTCTCGGCCGCCTTTCCTTTCGGTTGACGAACCAAGAAAACGTCCGTCTCCTTTTTTTTCTTTTTTTTTTCAAATTTCAATCCGTCTACGCGATGGGTGCACACCGTCTATGGGTTAAATTCTGATTAAATATTAATTAAATAATGATTTTTAAATATGTTGATGCTATTTATCTATATATATATCTTCATTTATAAAAATATATTTATCCTAAGGACTTTTAAGATAAGATTAAAATATATATGCATACACAAGATAAAATTTAATAAAATGTCATAAAAATAAATTAAATACAAATTATACACAGACACACACGGTGTATCTTAATTAAATAGGATTTAAACCGGATCAGTCTAATTTGGAGGGAAAATCATCAGAAATCAATTCAAATCAAACCATAACACCCTCTCGTGTAGGGATGTCAATGGTAGTGAATTATCCGATTATTCGAACCGTTTGTTAACTTAACGGACGGTCAACGAATCATCGAGAATTTTCGAATAGGGTATCCGTAACCGTTTACCGAATATCCATTTTTTTAGCCTATACGGTCACAGACACATTATAAACTGAATCCGGAAAACTGTTCTCGTATCCGCTAATTAAAATATGATCCAACCGTTAAGAAAATGCATCAAGTGAAACTATGTTTTACGATAGATGTGTGTAATTGAAAATTTTTTCTCTAGTATTACATCTTTACTTTATATGAATTGTGAATGTTTTTTATTTTAACATTCATTCTCTCTTGTGTTGTATTTCTATCATTAAAACTATGCAATGAAGATTATATCGTCTTACGTAATTATTATCCTCAAAAAAATGAAGAATAATTAGTGATGCATATATGTCTATTAATCGATCGTTATCCGATCGTAAATCGTTTTTAAGCAGATATTACAATACGATTTGCGGATAGACCCATAGCGATAGCTAACGAACACTAAGGTTGCGTTTGTTTCAGCTGAACATGCATCTAAAGTCTGATTCCGTCAGACATTAGGTGTTTTTGATTGTTTGATAAAATATATGAAGATACCTCTGTGTTAACATCTTATGTCTAAAATGCCTCTGAACCGTTAAGATGGGGAAATCAACTTTTTCCAGTTCAGATGTCACAGACAGTGACCGTAACAACAAGGATCCATTTCTTAGGTTCCAACAACGTTTCTCTTTGATTTTATTTTTCACTTATTTTATTGGAAAGCTAAATATATTTTATTAACTCCCGAAATAATTATATTATGAATACTAAGATATAAAATTAATATTTTAATTATTTAAAGAATTTGCTACGGTTATGTTTAACGGTGTAGATTATATTTATATTAAGATTTTGATTTTGACTATTTATAAAAAACATTTTGTAAAGTATTATACTTATTTAAACTAAGGCTTATTTTAATGTAAATTTTAGCTTACTTTGTCTAATTAGACGTTGATTTAGATGTTTTATCAAACAAACTTATCACCTATATCTTAATCAAGTTAAGTACTTTTTTGCCACAAGTTAAGAGATTAGAGGTGAAATTAAGAGTTAAGATTTTCAGATTAAGTCTAATCAAACACCACCTAAGTGGATATTTTTTATTCATAGGATATGATTATGGATATTACTATTATTCGGCCCGCAGACATCTCTACTCTCGTGGGACCCACGAGATCATAAAAAAAAGAAAAACTTGATTCTCACTTCAGTAGAGAGAGAGAGTGGATCTTCTTGCATTTGAAGGAAGAAATTTTTTTTGTTTTGTTTTGGTCATGGCCTAATGACCAACATTTGAAGGAAGATTCACTAATCGGTAATAAAAATGCGTCATATTTACGATTTACATTTAACTTGATTAACATATTTATCATACTTAATATGTGTGATGGCATATTTACTAATCATCATTTATATTTTACCGATATTCATCTCCGCTTCGTCAATCTTTCTGCCGACTCTTATCTGTGTTTTATTAATCCTCCTCTCTATTTTTACTGATTTAGTTTACGTTCATCGGTGGTTATCATTGTACCATTTAAGTTTGAATGCGACTCCGAAAAACTTCCCTCCGAAATTGTTGACGGAGGTGATCCGGAATTTGTTATCTATTTTTTAAAAGTTCCGATCATTTTAATTCTCGAGTAAAGAAAATACTCTAATAATGAGTCAGTATGACATGATTCAACTCGGTTAGTAATGAGTTGATGACTCAATAAGTCGTTATTAAATTGTTACCGACTTATTATAAATTTATTATCGAACTTAATATAATTCGTTCTTTATGAATAATAATAAAATATCAATAATAATTCAATTTTTATATAATAAATTATTAAATTTATTATTTAAGATTGTAGTCAATTTTTATTGAGAACTGAAAATTTTCTCGGTGAAAGACTGAGATGATCCGAACGGTAAAAAGTAAAGAAAAAAAAAAGAGGAGACCTCAGAAGACATAGATGGCGTTGACGGCGGTCGTCACGTCGGCGTCCGAAGGCGGTCTCCTCTGTAACGGAACAGCGTCTGGGTCGTCCCGCAGCTTCCTGTCATCTTCCCGCAGCTCTCTCTCTCTCTCTCCGCCGCGCCGGCTGAGCTCGCCTCGGATCCCCGCCGATCTCTCTTTCCGATAGCGGCGGGCGCATACGCGGGGGAGGGGGCGGCGGAGCGCGCATTCTTCAGCTTCACAGTCACGCGCCAGCCTGCGGTTGCTTGGGAAACCACGCATCTCCCTCTCTCCGCTCCCTGGCGTCTGCGCTCGCACCGGCCGCCGCCAACTGCCGTTGCTTCCTGCGCATAAACTGAAAGGATAGGGGAGGGGGCGATCAGAGGAGTGAAGGCAGAGGGAACGGGACGAGCCTTGCTTCCGGCGTTCTCCATCGCCGCCCTCCCCTCCGGCCTCCACTACCATTTCTCATGCGTGCAAGCCACCTCTTTAAAGCCCTCCCCATCGCCGCCCCCCGGCCCTCCTCGCCTCCCCTTTAACCGGCGTTTGCCGTACGTCTCCCCCAGCATTCTTCTCCAGAGATCCTCTACTGTGCGCGCGTCCACCTCTGATTCTTCTCCCACATTAGCTTGGATTTGACGGTCAGCCTCTGATTACGCCGGCAGAAGCTCAAAGATTCAATCTTTTCCCCAGTTTTCTTGGCTTTCGAGGAGTATCTGGTATTTATAATATATTCGTGTGTGATTCTTGAGTGCCAGGTCTATCTTTGGGTGCAGATCTTGCTTGGTTTGGGGGGGATCTTAGGGGTTATCCGTCCCCGTTCTTGTCTCGCGTTTCTTGGATGCAACCAGGAGAAGAAAACTTGACCCGGAGCCCCTTCCAAAGTTCACTCCTTTGAGCTCCTGATCCCAGCTTGCGAAACCAAATCGATCTGAAACTAGAGCTGTTCTTGGGGAAGAAGAATCTGATTTTGATGGGTACCCAGTTCAGCAAGAGAAGCGGCGAATCGTCGTCTCCACCTCGCCGCAGCAACTTTAATGGTGATGCCACGACGATCAACACCGCGTCAGACGCGGCGCCGGCCGCCTCCGCCGCCTCCTTCACTTCCGGCAGCAGGATACAATACACGGCAGAACTGACGTCCTACGAGGCCGCCTGCCGGCTCGACCCTGAGGTCCATTCCTTCGACACCACGCTACAGCAGCGCACCAGCCAAGTGCTAGCGACTCTCGCCATGGGCGTCGAGGTCCGCTCCCTTTCCTTCGACTCCCTCCGGGAGGTCACCAGCTGCCTTCTCGACATGAACCAGGAAGTCGTCCGAGTCATTCTCGAGTGCAAGAAGGACATCTGGAAGAGCCCCGAGCTCTTCGAGCTCGTCGAGGAGTACTTCGAGAACAGCCTGCAGACGCTCGACTTCTGCACCGCCCTGGAGAAGTGCCTCAAGAAGGCCCGGGACAGCCAGCTGATCCTTCACGTCGCTCTCCAACGCTTTGACGAGGACGAGGTTGGCGCTGGCGACGGCGACGGCGTGAAGAAGTACTCCCGAACCTTGTCGGAGCTGAGGAATTTCAAGGCTGCCGGAGACCCCTTCACGGAGGAGTTCTTCAGGGTGTTCCAATCCGTCTACAAGCAACAGCTGTCCATACTGGAGAAGCTGCAGCTCCGCAAGAGGAAGCTTGACAAGAAACTGAAGGCTGTCGGTGCCTGGAGGAAGGTCTCTAGCATCATCTTCGCCGCCGCCTTCGCCTCCGTGCTGATCTGCTCGGTGGTGGCCGCGGCCATGGCTGCCCCACCCGTTGCGGCGGCTTTGGCCGCCGCCGCGTCCGTCCCCCTTGGATCCATGGGGAAATGGTTTGATTCTCTGTGGAAGAATTACCAGGATGCCTTGAAGGGGCAGAAGGAGCTGATCAGCACCATGCAAGTAGGCACCTTCATTGCGATCAAGGACTTGGATAGCATCCGCGTTCTGGTCGACCAGCTGGAGATTCAGATTGATTCCTTGATGCAAATTTCCGATTTTGCGTTGAGGGATGAAGACGCCGTGAAGTTCAGCGTCCAGGAGATCAAGAAGAAGCTGGGGGTGTTTATGAAGAGCATCGAGGATTTGGGGGAACAGGCGGACAGATGCAGCAGGGACATCAGGAGGGCAAGAACAGTTGTTCTGCAGAGGATAATCAAGCATCCAAACTGAAGTGAAGGTGCTCCCCTGGTATGATCCACGGGTGAGTTTGTTGAGGTTACTCCGCATGTTGGATTTGACTAAAATAATGCTTCTGTTCGGAAAATTCAGCAAAATTTGTGTTTGATTCAGTTGTCTCTGTTATAACTCTCCATTACAGCGAACAAGAAAGCTGGTTCTTTTCCTTCCCCCTCCTTACTGGAGCATAAATCTGTAACTCAGTAGTCACTTCGTTTGCAATCTACTACCTTGCAGATGAGAATGCTATGTTTTTTTTTAATGTACAAGATTGAGTTGACTGGTGATCATTCGTACCATAGCTTAAGAGATTGAGAGAAACAATCACTATGTTAGTCAAGGTGGAGGAAGCCATAAAAGAGCAGAAAATGATAGTGACAGTAGTGGGGAATTTGAAATGGCTGAGTTCCACTTTCACCATGACCTTTCATCAGAACTATTTACACAGGTGACTTCACCATCGACGTCAAAAACATTCTTGCCTGTTTCCTAGATTGGCTGCCCGCGTTGGTTGTTGTTTCGGGATATACCACTTGGATTTACTTCTCATGTTTGATCAAATGTTTGAATGAAAGATGTTTAGGAGTCTTGAATCTTCAAATCTTCTGATGTTTTGAAACCATCGAATTCCTCCACAGGCATGCGTGCACGAAAAGTCACATAGATATAGAGAAATGGGAACGAATCTTTTTTTTTGCTTTTGGAATCTTTTCTGCATTCGGAAACACTGTAGAAAAAAAAGAAAAGGAATGAAAAAGAAGAACCATAAAGCATGGAGTTAGTTCTTTTATTTCTATAATTTTACAAAAACAACAATGTGAATTTTCAATCTTGATGAACAGATAGCTGGCAGAACTTTATATTTCCCTCCCATATGGAGCTTCTTTTTGGCCCTCTGCATTTAACCTTGCCAATCTTGATAACCTGCTATATTGAACTTGGGGCTTTAACGCTACTGAAATGTGATTGATCTTTCAGACTTCTTTTGCGGAGGAGAACAGAATATCCAATGGTCTATTTGAATATATATATGCTGACCCAGAAGAATCAACATCGGCCGATGTCATGCGGATGGAAAGCCACTCCACTCTCCAGCCTCTTGTATGCATGTTGTTCCTCCAAAAGTGTCAAGAGTATTCAGCCGTACGTGGTTTCAATAAAACTGTGTTTTCCTTCAAGAATAAGTTCTTTCCATGATTTGACAATCAGAACTACATTATCTGGAATCTTGGTGGAGAACACCTTTTGGTGTAGACAGAAGTTTATATTTTTCTCTCATGTGGGACTTCTCTGCATTTAAATATCCACAGTCTGCTATTCTGAAGGCTTTATTGGTACTGAATCTGATTCAACTTGCATATATACTTCATTTGTTGGCAACAGAATCTTCTGGGGTGGTCTATTTAAATGTATTCTGACACAAGAGCAGTTCATGCCATGCAGATAGAAAATCACTGCACCGGATAGCCTCTTATATGATATCGATATGGCTTAACAGCACATGCGTTAACCTGACATCAAGAAACTAAGTTAAGATGTATCATCATCAAGTTCTTTTATCCAGGAATATAATGATCTTTATTGAGGCTTTTAAAAAAATTGTAGGATAAAAATCCCCTTCTGAAGATAAACGCTGAAATCTAACTGCTAACTAGTGATAGATGCCAATGCAACAAAACACTGAAAACAATAATAAATCGAAGTTTAAGGTGTATAATTCACCATTTCCTGGGGAAAACTGGTGGAATTATCTTGTGATTTATCATGGCAATGTGATTCTGTGAACTCGAGATAATTGCTTATCGGTTGTGTTTTAATTCGTTTAAGCTAGGAGTTGTGCGTTTGCTGAATAGGGGTCAAAACGACTGGGTTCACCCCTATTCTCTCAATCCAAACCCATATATTTTTAAATGTAGACACTTATATATATAGGTTCACATTATTACTTTTTTCTTCATGAAAGGGGTGCCTCTATTTGTGCATTAACTTCTCGAATCATTTTTGAATTTCTCCCCTGTTCTTACCTATTTATACCTGCACGATGTAACTACCGTCTATCTCACTTAGATGTCTCTGATGGGACGTACGGTTGCTTGATAAGATGAGTTTTTATCACAAAAGTATGTTTGTAGTAAAAAAAAAAGGCTGTTTGGCAATTATTACAAAATATATATTTTTTAAAAAATCCTTCTATTACAAAGGAAAAAAAAGTTGAGACCTCTCTTCTTTTTCTTGTGACCTCTCGTCATCATTTTCTTTAAACATAACCCCCAACCATCTTTTTATTGTACATCTCACCAAACATGACTATTTTATGTTTTAGCTATCTTATATTTTAGTTGATATATAAATTTTATCAAACAAATGTATAAAAGAACTATCTTGCAACCGAACCCCCGGAACTATCTTACATATGCTGGATGGGCAGAAAAATCCTGGCATATGTTCGTTCAGTTTTACTTTTAATTTATATCTTTGTGCAGCTTGCATGTCTGAGAAAGAACGGGTGCGCCCATGATGCAGAAATTCTTGTCACCCTTGACGAACTAACAGAAGAAACTAGTTATTTTTCATCTTTTGAGGTAGGAAAGGTGACTTTAATATGGATCACATTGCCAGATTTTTCTTATTTTGTTGTCAAATATAAATTAATAGTATCATATAGATTTGCAGGGCATGGTCCGAGAGTTGCCTTCTCATATATGTTTTAATTTAGAATACTATCAGTGTTATAGTGTTATCTCTTATGATTAGTTTCCTTAAATTTGATAAAAATAATATGCTTATTAAATAAAACAACTTGGGCAGGCCGAGGCCAGGTTAATTGGGTCGAGTTTGGGCCGGACTAGGCTCATTGACACCCCGGATGAGATGTTATATTTATTGCAGATACCGTAATAGAAATGAATGGAGATTGTAAATATTGTTTGCAAAATCTTGTTAATACATGAATATATTTGAATATAATGTAAAACAGTTTTATAAAATCTATGGGAAAAGGCAATATGAGAAGATTCCGACCAAACTTGTGGATAGGAATGTCAACGGGTTGAATAGTAACACTATCTAAAGAGGTGTTTGGTTAATTGTATCAATTTTAAAATTTGTAGTGCAAACAAAGCATATTATGTAATACAAGTGTCAACTTGTATTAATTTTGATGTTGAAACTCCAACATTTGAAAATATTAATATCAATATTGATATAGTACCAAAAATGAAACTCTAACCAAACAGGGCATAAATCCGTATTATATTGTAATTAACTATAGAAAATAATATAGTCATAAACCACTTTTTATTAGCCGCTAAAAGGTGATTAATGGTCAGCTACAGATCATAAATAGATACATAAATATAATATGCAAAGTTCTCATTAAGCGAATCCGTGAGATAAATTAATAAGAATCCAAACGCAAACTTGAATAGAATATGAAAAAATTGGTTATAATATTTGAGTTTATTATAAATTAAAATCTAATATGAAAACTATCATTAGATTCATATCTACCCAGCAATGACCTCTAGGCATTTTTTAATATTTATTTGGATTTAACTATAACGTATTTTTAATAAATAAAGGTTTAGATGGTGTGAATGTCAAGAAGTTTAGATACATTAACATAGAGTTAAAATATTGTAATAGATTTCTAGAACAATAAATATATATTTAGTTGTAGATTTTTTGCACTTGACTATTTCATTTACCAGAATATTTTGTCAAACATATCGACAGTATGTATATTCTTATTTTGATCATAACTTTATATATACTATGAAGGTTCTACCAAAATTTATTTATTTGCTTTATATAAATTTAAACTCAACGTGACACCTTGTAAACCGATAATAGATCTTATAATTTGATTAAATCTAGATTTTTGTAATGACATTAAATATCAATTTAATATTTGTTTGAGATACATAATCAAATATCTCTATCAATATTAAATATAATATTAAATAATATAAATATAAATATAATATATTTATACGGTTGTGAATATTTCAAGATAACTTTAGTATAATACAATTGCATCAATTTTAGTCTATTACAACTAATATCAATTGAAAACAACATATTTTTACGTATGCTTGAATGACATTATACCATCTTTCAATGCTTTAGTATCGTCTAATACAATAAAATTAGCTGTTAAAGTTTAGATTCTTAATTTAATTCGAATTAACTTACCACTTGATGATCAGCCGGGCCACCCCGAGAGCACTCCATCCCTCGCCTGCTCGCACCCGGCCGTTGCGTCATGTGTTCAGAAAAAAAAAAAAAAGAGACAAAGAGAATAATAACTCCCTAAAGTGAGGTTGGAGTGCCACGAGTCACGGAAGGAAAAGAGACGATGGAGCCGCCTGAGAAAGGGAATGTTGTTTAAATTAGAATGGTTATGGCCTTGTCTAAAAAAATTAATAAAACAATAGTGTCACATAATTTTGGAGATGAGAAAAGAGTAATGCCTTTATAAGTAGAATGGTTGGATGATCATACATTAAGATATAAATTTTGATTTGAGATGTATCAGTTTTCTTATTAATTTGTTAACGTCGCAGATTATCCATTACTGGTATCGTTAGGTTAAATTATTGAGAGTTATCACATTATCTTATAATTATTTGTTAACTTCAGACAAATTGAATAATCAAATAATCGGTTGAGATTGACATCCCTACAGCCGGAGTCGGTTCACGTACGTAAATCAGTAGGTGAAGAAGAACATAAGAGCAGAAGAAAAAATTACAAGAAAAGAGTGAAATTTTTTTTTTTATAAAGATGAGTGAGTCAAAAGAGAAGAGAAATGAACTGCCGCCCCTACTTTTAGGGGTGCCTTTATTTTTTTAGTCTCATGATTCATTTTCATTATTTTATAATCCCATTTTCAAAATCATCCCCATTTTCTTATCTTACCGTTGAGTGTATAAAACTGCATTTATTTCTCCCCATTTTACCCTCGCTTTATTGTTCAAACTTCAGAACACAATTACGCAGTAGACATGCAAAATAATATTAATAAGATACAAATGATAAAGTGCTCACACACCTATATATCGTATGGACTATAATTTTTTTATTTTGATATAAAATGTGTGATTAATAAGATATAAAATATGTCGCAAATTTTATTAAGTGAAAATGAATGGGATTAATCAGATTTATGTAATGTCCAACGTGAACTCTTGTTATTATGGACTAAATGATGCAGTAAAATCAATTTTTTATTTTGATGAAAAATAAGATTAATAGAGTATAAAATATGTTCTAAATATCTAATTCAACATATTTAGATTCAATTAATTTTGATCAAAACATATATCAAACAAAAAGATAAATATTAATCAAGAACAAACAAAGTAAGTTGAATTGACATATTTTTAAGGACAAACAACTCACAAAAAAAAACTCTTCTTGAAAACGTGTGCTGAATTATCCTTCAGGGTTCAAATATGTTGGCAAAAGATAAAAACTCTTTTAACGAATTTATTTCTTATTAAATTTAACACTAAGTCGATCTAAACAAAATAATTAATTAAGTTTCATATTTGATATATTTTTGATCTTAAAAAATAAAAAGAATAATAAAGAACAAAATTTTAAAAATTAGAGATGATCAAACAAGTGTCTTCGTCATTGCTGGCCCGTCACTACGGAGAGGAAGGATATGGGGAGAAATAATGCCGCCATTGTAAGAAAGAATGCCATTTATGAGTAACGACGACGGGAAGGGTTTCGTGGTATTTATATCGTCGCGGTCACCATGGATGGACGTCGTGGTGCACTCCTGGCCACTGTGCCATGTCCAAAAAAAAAACCATGGATGGACGTGATCATTGTTCGGAATGCCACGAGATAGGACGTGACCACTGTTCGGAATTCCACCACTGCTCCCGTGAGAAAGAGTGCCATCATTGTGGAAAGACACATTGCGATACCGTGAGAAGTACAATATTTTCTTAGTTGTGGAAGAACACCAAAACACCGCTATCGTTCATGTGCGAAAGACTGTTGTGGTAGGGATAGGCATTATGATGTCGCTGTAGTTCTCGAGAGAAAAATTGCCGCCGTAAGGATGCATGTACACCATGATGCCTCTGTCGTTCCCGTGAGAAAAGAACATTTCGCGACGCTGTCAAGTAAAAACTCTACGATGCCAACCACGGATGTAGCCGCCAATCACCACAATGGCAAACCCTGTTCCTCACCGTGGGGATGGCCGCCGCCGTTCCTCATTGTGGGGAAACCAACCGCGGCGGGATGGCCTGCCTGGACTGGATGCATCAAGGGTTTCACGATGGGTAATGACGGGATTAACAAAAGATGGATGGAAAATTTGACGGAAGGGAGGATAAGATAAACTGTTTACGGATATGAGATTTAAAAATAAGAAATCAAAGGGTGGGATTAAAAAATAAATCAGGTCCCAAAATAGGACCTAAAATCAAAAACCCCTGAAAGAAAAGATAATATAGAGAAGACTATTATTAAGAAACGAAAGGAGATAGAGAAGAAAAAAAATATTTTCAAGAAGAAAAGAGATTACAAAACCGAAGGAGATAGAGAAGAAAAAAATATTTTCAAGAAGAAAAGAGATTACAAAACGAAAGGAGATAGAGAAGGAAAAAATTTATTTTCAAAGAGAAAAGAGATTATAATAGATCTTTCCCCCTCTCTAACCGAAAATCATCGAAAACCGGTGAGAGTAGTAGCAGTAGTTCCCAATACGAAAATAATCGATTCGCGCTAATTTTCACACAACAGGCAGGCCGAGCATATAAGGGCGTGTTCGGTAGAGATTTATGAATAGATTTTTAATCATTAAAAATCTATATATGGTAGATCAAACATACAACCTGCAGATGCACCACTTTTCGATAGGTTTGCCCCGCACGAAAGATTTTAGAAGATATAAGAGACATAAACACGCCACGAAAATCTCTCAAAAACCAGTAAGAGATAGCTTCTTGACAGGAGGAGGAGGAGATGATCGATGAGTAGAGAAATAAACTTTTCCCCCGGGTCCTTCACATTTATCACTGATTACGTACGTACATCTGTGGAAGAATAATAAACAAAAGATAACGTCGATATTTGACTACAATAATCTCCCGCGCGTCCGGTTAACATACCCAAACAAGATTTTGACATCCATCAAACATTTATATATATATATATATGAGATAGATAGAGTTTCCCAGCAAAGACATACGGAGATTTTGATGAGATCTATCTTGCAGGAGTCCCCGCCGGACACAACCCAAGAATCACACCAAACACCCTCCAACCGCGCGGCGGCGAATTTGGGCGTCCCCGCACCTTGATTCCTCCGAACGGTCCGACGTCCCGACAGGTGCCAGGTCAGATGCCGAGGGCAGTGGCGTCTTTTGCCATGGTTCACTCACCGTGAATCCGTAAACAGGTCAGATTCGATAACAAAATCATCAGATTCGATAAAAGTTAAGAGATTCTAATTTTGATTCTAATAATTTTAGAATCACTATGTTCCATTTTCGATATGATTTTAATTTCGTTATAAAAATTAGATCCGAATCCGATAATTTCAAAAATATATATTAAATATTAATTTTTATTTAAAAAATAAGTTAACGAGGCACATATAATTACTAAAAATAATTATTTTTATCATGTTATTAATTTATATAATACATTTTATGATATCTTTTATTTTTTTTATTTTTTATTGAAATCGAATAAACAGAGATAGAATCAACCGATTCTAATTCTAATTATGATAAGTTTTTGAAATATTCGATTCTAATTATGATAATTTATAGAATAAAAAATTAAAATTTATTAACTTTTATCAAAATCAAATTAAAATATCAAAATATCCGATTCTGTTTATACTGTTTACACCAACTTACACACACTCCACTAGCGGCCGACAGCCGAGGAGCCCATACGTGTCAACAGACGCTTAATAGTTTCCTACAGGTGTTGCGCAATCCGTAAACCGTCGCCGAAATGACCCCGTCTCTGTTTGGTGGATCTTCCGAGAGGATGACGTCATACGGAGATCAGAGTCCGGCCAGCGGCGCCGTTGAGTAAAGGGCAGAGTCAAGCAGGAGGTCGTCTGCATCGTCAGCTGACCTCTCAGGAAAAAGAAGGTTGGGGGGGAACAAAAGATAGATTAGATACAACGGGACGACGGGTCACCCGTAGGGGTGCAAACGAACCAATACACTCGACAAGTAGCTCGAAACTCGGCTCGATAAAAACTCGGCTCGACTCGTTTATTATGTTAAATGAACAAGCTTGAACAAAAAATAAAGCTCGACTCATTAAATGAGCCGAGCTTGAACAGATTCCTGCTCGGCTCGATAAGCTCGTGAACAGCTCAATTAAATATTATATTATATATTTATTAGATACAACGGGACGACGGGTCACCCGTAGGGGTGCAAACGAACCAATACACTCGACAAGTAGCTCGAAACTCGGCTCGATAAAAACTCGGCTTGGCTCGTTTATTATGTTAAATGAACAAGCTTGAACAAAAAATAAAACTCGACTCATTAAATGAGCCGAGCTTGAACAGATTCCTGCTCGGCTCGATAAGCTCGTGAACAGCTCAATTAAATATTATATTATATATTTATTTTTAAAAATTAAATGTTAAATATTAATATTTATATATTGTCACTTAAATATATTAAATAATTCAAAAATTGAGTTTAAACTTAGATTGAGTTTTATAAATGAGTTAAATCTAAAGTTTCACAAATGACTTTTCATTGATTTTAGATTTATAAAGGAGTTTGTATATAGATTAAGTTTGAATATGAATTAAATTTTAGTCTAACTACTACTCGAGTTCGAGCTCGACTCGGCTCGATTAATAAACGAACCAAACTTGAACAAGGGTTTCACATACTCGCTAAAACTCGATCTCGAACTCGAACTCGTGTAAAATAAACGAGCTGAGCTTGAACACCGTACTACTCGGCCTATCCCCGCCCGCTATCTCTCGTTCAGTCCTCTGTATTTTCCTCGTGAGCTTTCCAAAACCGCGCCTTTTTCCCGGTTCCTCAATCCGGAGACCTACAAGTTCCGTTCTACATTGCATGATCAGTCATTCCCATGCGATTCTTGTCTTAGATCCCCATGCGGTTTCCGTGGATTTTCTTTTCGATTTAAGAACCCGTCGGATGACCACTTCCTGACATGGAGCGCGAAAGGGGAGGAATGCTGGAAGCAGTGGAGAGCTCGGGCAATGGCGGACATGGGCAGGCGCGGAGCTGCCTGGAGGCCAACGATGAGGAGCTCTCCGTGCTTCCCAGGCACACCAAGGTCGTTGTCACTGGTAACAACCGCACGAAGTCGGTGCTGGTCGGCCTCCAGGGCGTCGTCAAGAAGGCAGTGGGCCTAGGCGGCTGGCATTGGCTGGTAATTTCCGGGTCCAATTCTGCTTCTAAAGGGGGGAATTTTCTTATTTCCACTTGTATTGCACGAGCCTCTGCTGGGAACTCCGAAGCTATTGATCTGGGTTTTGCTGATCCGCTGATTCCTTCTTAATTATGATGTGCAAGTGTCGACGCAAGAACGAGTTTCTGGTTACGCATGCTTTAGCATGCAATCCCAATTTCACTTATATGAAATCGATTATCTTCATCGTGGTTCGGTTCCATTTATTTCAATCTTACATTCACTGGTAAGTCATGCAACTGGCCTTTTCGACTCAGGATTAGTTTCCTGATTTCACCATCATGTTTTAGTCAAATCAACGTGCGTGCAGTGTTTGTGACTTCTTATATCCTGGTTGTCTGCATTGCATGTTATCATCTACTCTTTTCTCCTCCAGGTGATATTTTTTTGATTCTCCGCCATTTTAGGGCTTCTAGTTCTAATCTGCCTTCGATGTAAAATCATGTCATTCGCTTCATCTGCTTATACGGCATTGCTGATATTCATGGTAGGATTTCCTAGCTGCTAATTGAGATGCGGTATACCTGTAGGGTTTCCGAGACCCAAGGTTTTGAAGTAAGCTAGTTTTTAATGCTGTAAGATATAATGTTAGAATTTCTTTTGTAGCTTTCAAGTTGTGCGACCTTGATATGGATGGTTGTGACTCTGATCTGTGAATCGGTCTATTTTAAGCTCAATTCCTCTGCTCTTGTTCATGAGTCTTCGTAGATCATTCAATCTGTAAATGTAAAAGTGCCGAATCATGTCCAACGAACTTCTTTTGCATTTGACTTGTCTCCTTTTATTTATTACTTGTCGTTATAGGCATCGCCCGAATACCTGATCCTTTCCCATCTTTCTTTTGTTTCCCAATTCCCAGACATAGATGTTTTCTTCTTTTACTTCTGTAAATTTATTTTTTCCCTTCATTGCATGAACTATTTATATTGAAACTATTTTGGTTTCATTGAGATCATGGTATTCCTTACATATCATTTTTCCATTATTGGTGCCGTTGTAGACAATGTTCTTTCTGGATAAACATAAAGCTTATGATATTGTTAGGTTTTTATGTCATTTCCATACCTGTTTCTCCGGCAAATATGTAGAAAAATATTTTCCTTGAAAAAATTGGTAATACATTTTTTACATTGGTTATTTCTCTAGTATAAACATTACAACATATGTAAGATTCTTTTAGTCATTTTCTTGGATAACTCTAGGAACTAGCAGATCTACATGGAGCCCAATGGGATCACGTGTCACCTGACCCCATTGTATTTTGAGAAATTTATTAAATATTCATAATTTACTAAAAAAATTTAAATTATAACATTTTATAAAGAAGAGACCTCACTTATTTTTGAGTGACCCCACTGAAGAAAAATTCTAAATCTACCATTGAAGTCTTGAGGTAACAGCATGCAATTAATTTTCAATCTCCTATTTAATAAAAGTGGGAGAATCTAATCTAGGGTTTCTGTGTCTTTCTCGAGGTTGGGCAGAAGTTCTGTGAATTCCACTGGATCATAAACTAACGATGGCCAGCTGTCCATGTTGTAGCATTATCCATGTCTGTGGCAGTTTTCAAGCGGTCTATTTTGGTGGAACATTTCCAATTGTAGCATTGATAAAGTTCTTATTTTGATAAATATATATATATTTTCTAACCATGGCTGAAGAACTCAGAATAGTCTGCATTTGCTGGGCAAAACCTACATTTATCAGGATAGGCTGATATTGGTGAAAGCAAGGCCCCAATTTCGACCACAGGGGCCTTGTTCATGGATTGGCAAGAGTACTTTGGATTATGGTTGGCCAAAACTAGTCTGCATCACCTAATCCGTGCTGATCTGGACCGAGATGACAACTGCATGTCTAGCTCACCTGTTACTTTGGGACTCTGCTGCAGCCAATCTCTGGCTCTTTTAACTCACATGGGGACAATCACCAACATTATCAGTCAGCAAGTCTTTTATATTACACCATGTAATAGGTTGAGTTCCATATCTAGGATGTTCACCAACGTTTGTTATCCTAAGTCCTCTATTACACCTTGTGAAGGTCTGGTTTCCTATCTTCTTTTCTCGTCATATTCATTTTACTGCATTTACATGAGATGTTTTCATTTATTCATGTAGTATTATAAGAGTAGCTTCCACCATTCTCCTTATCCATGCATTGTTCGACTTTGTTCTTTGGTTACCATCCTGGAAAAGTTTGCATTTTGCAACAAGTTTGATGTTGAAGAACTGTTTTATTTTCTTGATCTGTTTCTTTTTGAGCTTCTTCATTTTGACCTGTCAAGGTCTGTAAAAACTTCCACTAAAAGCATCCTCTTAAACATGCTGCTGAGTGAGAATACTCACTCTCTACTGTAACCAAGGAAGGCGGGGTCGGGGGTTGGAAGTGGGTCGGCTGGGCCCAAACCGACCCGGGTCGGCCAGGGTCGGGACTTGGGTCAGCCGGGGTTGGAATAAAAATAATAAAATAATAATTTAAAAACATTTATAAGGTCGGGATCGGGTTGGTTGTCCCAAAAATCGACTGGGTTGGGCGTGGGTCGGGACCCGGATCCCGATCTGGCATTCCATGACTGTAACCATCTATGAAGTGCTTGTTTTTGGTAATTTCGCTTTCTATGGGATCAATTAGATTTTTTTTTGAAGTTTGTCGATAAGGATTCTACTTTGCTGGACAAATATTGCTTTTGTGAGAAAACCAGTGCCTTCGTGCTGCAGAAATATCCCCAGAGGTTTATCAGCCATTAAAATGGGTTTTGCTAATTGATTAAGCTTGTTATCATATCATTTCTTGTCCTTTCCAAATTTAGGTTTCACCACATAGATGGTACAGATACATGACGATATTCCAAAGCTTCCTAAATTACTAGATAAATGCTGATTCCATTATTTATGTGGAATTTTCCTTTATGGTCTTGGAAGTGCAGCTTGTATTCTTTTTCCTTCTAAAGCGGGTCACTGATGTACATAATTTTCCCGATTAGGTTTTTTTCTTGAAGCTTTCCATTTTTCCCTTTTAGGCAGAATTTATTTTATCAGATATCACCACTTTGTGCACGTTTATCTGTGGATCTTCTTAAATATTCATTATTTTGTAGGTTTTGTGCTGACTCATTTTTCATTTTTGCTTTCTCCATGTAAAACGAATTTTCAGTTAACATATTTGTTAGCAGCATCCTACGTTTGCTCGGCTGGTGAACTCGGACATGAGTTCATTTGCTGTGAAACCTCTTTTAAATGTCTGATTATGCTCATCCAATATTTTGTGTTTGGGATAATATTTTAGTTGTATACCGGTCTTGTTTGCAGTCCACAACATTATATAGTTGTTTCTTACTTTGATTCTTACTATTATTATTTTTTAAAATAAGCTTTGTTAGTTCGTTAGTCATTTCTGTTTCTAGGCCTTTGTGTAAAGAGCCTGCTTAGATATTTCAATCCTTCAAGCAGAAACATTTTTTACCATAGAAATTTTTTCTCTCTTCTTTCTCTCTCGCTCTCTTTCTCTGCATGATTAACGTTAAGCTTAAGCTCATGCAATCTGGTATATTATAAGTATAACGTACTTAGCTATTTTGTGTTGGTTATCTGTTCACCGTTATGCCATCTTTAGTATCCTAGCTACCTTTTTCATACGCAATTTGATCTTTTAACACAAGGATGAGATGTATTTTTCATATATCAGGTTTTGGCTAATGGAATTGAGGTAAAACTGCAAAGAAATGCTCTCTGTGTGATTGAAGCTCCATCTGGTCATGAGGAAGATGATGCTGATGTTGATTGTGAAATGGTCCAATGTAATAGTTCTGGCATGGGTATGCCACTAGAATCATTGTTCAAGTCTTTTAGATTTGAGTCTCTACATGTAGGTTGTTCTTGCCAGGAAGAAAATAAACCATAAACTTTCCTGTAGGATTACTTGATCTTAATATATGTAATGAGCATATGCCAAGTATTTTAACCTCTATATGCTTTGTCTCTTTGGAAAAGTCTTCTATGGATACTCTTGCATTATAATCATTTGATTTATATGGAAAGATTCCTTTAATAGGAATCAAATTTTTTCTGGACAATGTTGCTGCTTCCGTCTTTTTTATCTGTAGACAGGATCATGATTAAACATGTAACATATTTTTTGATATATCTAGTGTTCCTTATGATATTGAACAATGATGTTTAGCTCTGCAAATCGACTTAACACTTGTTCATTGAACATGGTTATTTTGTAGAATCTTGACTTTCCCAACGTTGTTGCACATTTAACAATGATTTCATGTGAACATCTTTTTGATGATTATATATTGAGAAATAGTTGTTGTCAGTTGATCAGAAGAACACAAGTTGCACTAAGCAGCTTCAGAACGGAGTTCCTTTTAAACAGATGTTCATAATGGATTCTTAAGGGGTATAATGTTAACTAGGATGCATTTTCTGATACGACCACTAATGAGTGAGATAGACACATTTTTTACCAGCAGAAGTTTTCTTTCTTAATAGATGGCAAGGGCCAACTGAGGGATGAATTAGATTGAGCAATACACTTCTATTTGCCAATTTGCTGGAAGACCTTTTCATGTTCACTTTGATCCTTGCTATTCTCTTGTTCAGTTTTCCTTAACAGTATTTTCCTTTCGTATTTCTCCAGCATCTGATGAATCACAAAAGCCTCAAAGATCAAAACGAAGATCCCATAGAACATATGGATCTGTTAACAGGACTCCGACTCGATCTCCATATAACGCACAGTTGAAGGGACCCGCTTCACCTGCTAAAGTTGACATGGTACGAACCTTCTTTTTTTCTCCGTGATCTTCCATCAATCGACAGGGAGAAAAGGAGACTATACAATTTTCACCATTATCCAGCAAACAGTGGATTGCAATTTCTTTCCCTGAACGGTGTCTTCCACGATACCTGCAGAAAGTTGACTTGAGCAAGTTAGAGACATCTGCACTGTGGAGATACTGGAGGCACTTCAATCTGGTGAGCACATCAAACATTTAAATGCTACATACCCCTGGCCGTCATCTGAAGGGCTGTTTGGTACAAGATTAATTCAGGAATAAACTTGTTTATCCCTAAAATTTAGAGGATAAACTAGGTTTATTCCCTAAACGGCCTGTTTGGCACCATAACATTTTGGGGATAAACCTGAGTTATCCCTAAAATTTAAGAGATAACCCAGGTTTATTCCCAAGTTATCCCTGTACCAAACAGCACTTAAATAATCTGAGGTTTATCCCCAAAATTTAGAGGATAAACCAGGTTTAACCCCTAAACAATCTGGTACCAAAAGGCCTCCGAACGCTTAAACGTCAGTAATTCACCAACATTAACGGAGGTAGGAGTGGGTTCTCGTGGGCTTACGTGCTGTTCTGTAGCGCAGGTGTCTGCTATTCCCAACCCTTCAAAGGAGCAGCTGATTGATGTTGTTCAGAGGCATTTCATGTCACAGGTACGACAGTCACTTTAATTCAACGACCGTATCAAATGCCATCTTAACGACTGAGCATTTGCGAGTCATCACACACATTGGTACATCCGTATGTGGTTAATGCCTCGAACCTCCATTTTCTTCTCTCTTGTTTCCTCTCCGGAAGAAACTGGACGAGTTGCAGGTCATTATGGGATTCGTTCGTGCAGCAAAGAGACTGAAGACCGTATGCAACTGACTGAGAGAATGGCCATCTGTGTAACCTCTCTCGCCCGGCTCCTCTGATCGAGCTCGTGTCTGTAATTCCGATCGCTTGCCTCTATGGAATGTACATAGGATCCTTGTAAGATTTCCCTTTGCATAATGGTTCCCTAGAAACAGCACAAAACCGGCTCTCTACATCCGGGTCGTCCGTGATTCCGGACATGGAATGCCGGGTGACCTAGGCCTTCCGGTCTGTTTTTGGGCCAACCAGCCCGATCTCGATCCAGGGTTTCCGACCTGTGGATGTTTTCACTTTAATATTTTCTTACGACCCTGGTCAACACGGGTTTCAACTCCGACTTATCCGGATCGGTTTAAACTTAAGCTCCCCACCAGACCCCTTCTACCTTGATTCTGGATACCAGGTTTCAGGGATTCAGGCAAGTTGTTTCCATCCTCTCTTGTCCGAACTCTGACAGACACCTCACATGCCTGGGGGGGGGGGGGGGGGGAGAAGATCATGGAACCATGGTGATTCCTTCCCACGTTTGTTTCCTCTGTGAAGACCTTGGTGGCCATTCTTCTAACCAGGTGATAAGGTAATCTCATGGTAATCGGATGAGCCTACTGAGTTTAACATGATATTCGAACTCACGGTTCGATGTAGGTCTCACAACAGCTGCGGAGCATTTATCATGTATTTGTCATTCATGTGACAGAAACTAAGTAGTCTAATTAGAGAAGGAAACAATACGGTAAAAGGGGTTTTAGAATAATTGCTTATGAGATGACGCAAAAAGGGTTTATTTAAGTATAAGAAAGGTGATTGCTACACTCGTAACTTAAAGAAATTTAGTTGGACGGCATGATAAATTTATCACGTGGTCATTTTCAAGCCATCATCTCTGATCGGGCGGGCGATCGGTCTCTATAACAGATTCGGATGAAGCCCTAACTTCATGGGCATGGATCCGACGTACGTAACTCGGGCACCGGACAGTCGGTTCGGATATAATAATATTGGATCCGAAAATGAGTAATGTGGTTGCCAGAATTACGAATCTTGGTATAAAAAACATTTGGGATTGACATGTATGCTTGGGAGAAGAGATGTGAGTATTAAGTTCCTCCCCATCAACCGGCCAAAGACGAGAAGTTTGAAAATACTCATTATTGTAGACATGGTCAGGACGTGTCTATATATCTACAGCATAGAAATAAGAAAAAAAGTTAACAGATGATTAAAGCTAACAATGAGGTGCAATATCCATGAAAAGAGTCGACATAAATGGCAACCGGACCAAATTAATGGGACGGAGGTTAGATCCTAACTCATCTTTTATGATGTTTTCAAATGATAATGTGATATAAAACAAGATAAGCCCGTGTTATTTTGAAAGTAGAAATGTGCTGGAATGGAAAGGAATGGGGGAAAATGAAAAACAAAAAGAGTTAGCGTAAATGGCAAAACCGGATCTACATGAGCTGGATGAGGTTGAGATCCTAACTCTTTTTTTTTTTTTGGTATTTTCAAATGATAATACGATACCAAAGAAGTTGAATCCCTGTTATTTTAAAAGTAGAAACATGGTGTAATGGAAACGAATGCAGAAAATAGAAAATAAAAAGTTCTCCTTCTAGACATAGTTTATGTCTGAGATGTTTCTTCTCAATGTGCCTTGGGTTGGAGGCGCATTTGGCAGCAATGTTGACCGACCGGGGGGCGAAGAAGATCTTCAAGAAAACTCTCCCACGCATTGAGACATGAAAGTTCTGATCATTGAGGCATGGGGGGTCATCTTATCTTACAGAGACTAACTTTAATCTCGTATCAAACCACTCAATGACATGAAATCGGCACTCATTCAGCGGCTGGTGCATGTGCCACGAATGCACCCAGCTTGGGCTGGATGCATACCTATGCAAATTAAACCTGAGGTCGAGGGGCGCATCAGACGGGGCACACATCATAGCTAGGTAACTCGGATTAGGGTTGATTAAACCCTAGTTAAGACTGTGTTGATGCACCTCAAGACTGGGGCGCGTTGGTCGAAGACCAAATTAATTAGAGGAAATCAACTCCCGCCCCCATGTTTGACGTCTGAATTATTTTTTTGTCCCAACCATCCCATTCATTATTTTTTAATCCTACTATCAAAAATTATTCAACTCCCGCCCCTACTGTACACTAACACCGTTAGTATACCCCACGTTGAGAATAAATTTCCCATTTTACCCTCATTTTAATACCGCCGGCCTATTCTCTTGGTTCTGGCGATTTTTCCTTAAAAAAAATTCCACCGACCTACTTTTCTTGGCCCCCTTGCAACGAAATTCAATGGTGCAAGATGGACGATCTGGCTGCGGATTTGGTCGCCTTCTTCTCCCTTCTAGATCGCTCCTTTTCGGTGATTCAAACATGCGTCTTTCACCGTCTGAAAACGCCTCTGCGGATCTGGCTGCGGAAGGGGAAGACGTACCTACGGAAAGGAGAAGCCCCGGTCGGGACTGTCGAGGGAGCCGCCTCTCAGAAATCTCCTGTGGGAAGAGGGTTCCGCAAATCGCCTGCAAATCACCTGCGGGAAGGGAACTTCGCGAGGCTTGCGGGAGGGTTCTGCAAATCACCTGCTGGAAGGGGACTTCGCGAGGGTTCCGCGGGTTTCGAGCGCGCCGTTTCTGTCGCGAAGGAGGAGTTCGAGCGCGGCGCCGCTTCTGTCTCGAAGGAGGAGTCCGAGCGCGGAAGGAGGAGTCCGAGCGCGGCGCCGCTTCTGTCGCGAAGGAGGAGTCTTCCGAGCGCGGGGCAAAGGAGTTCGCGAGGGTTCCGAGGGCGCCGCTTTCTCCGCGAAGGAGGAGTTCGCGAGAGCTCGCGAGGGTTCCGTGGGTTCGATGGAGGGCAATTTCGGATATGCAAATTAGGCTTCAAGTGAGATAACGGCTGGGACATAAAAATTTGATTCCATCAAACGTTGGGACTTTTAAATAAGTATATAAACGGTGGGACTTTTAAAAAATTTTATGGACGTAATAGGACCTAGAATTAAAATCCCCAATTAATTATCATTTCATCTCATTGGTATGATATTCTAAAGATTTTAAATTTTTTACCAACTAGGCATGCTTAGTCAAAGAGTGCATGTCTAATGTGCTTCAAGTTAGGGTACAAGGCTATGTGCCCTGGCTAGGGTGCATCAATGATGCGCGCGTAGACAGACATCCGGTCGACCAAGTTTGATTTTCACCTGACTTTTGGGGATGAATTCTTAAATAATATTAATAAAACAAGAATTCTAGCCAATTTAGTACATCTACAAATTTGTAATCCAAAAATATCAACATCAAAATTGATACATATATATATTAACAATTGACAAAAACATATTTTTTATAATATTCTCAACATGATCTTGGTGCCTTTTTAATCAACTTTACAAAATAGATAATAGTTGTATCAACACAAAACTTTATGGTTTTTAAAATTTTAATTAATAAGAAATTTTACATATATTTTGATAAAATAATTTACGTATGAACAAATAGCTAATTTCTTTTTGAAAAACCTATTTACATGTAATCAAACGACAAATGGTATTTTCTTAGAAAATGAAATACTAGTAAGCAAATAGTGGATAATGATTGCAATTTCCTTGGAAAGTTGTTTCATGAAAAATGTTTATATATGCATATATTTTGATTATACATAGAACCTAGCAAACCCTAGGGTATATAGTGAATTCTTTTTTAAAGTAACATACTTAAAAATAGTTCTATAAAAATATCATAATTTTTTTTCGAAACTAACACACTTTAGTCTTTGATACATAGATGTGAGCAACTCATGGGAGAAGTTGAGAAGCTGTTGAGAAAATCAACCACTTTGATTGGGGTGAGTGTACGACTTATCTTCGGCTTCGAGAGACCGTCGAGAGATATTGACCACCACCACAATTGAAAGCGAATGTCACACGCTTCCTCCACGCTCCATATTCATCAAATATTGCCCTCTGCTGAGCCGTACTACTTCGCTTAAGATATTGCAGATGCACTTGTGTCAACCCTGCATTTGAGCCTATACAAACCATTCGCCAACCACCATTTTAGCTTGATCTGTGCTCCTTTGTACACCCTAAGAGTTCCACCATCAATAGTTCATTAATATCTTTTTAAACACATGACTCTGAGCGAGATCAGATTCTTCTTCAAATCTAGCACATATCGTACATCCAAAAACTTTTTCACCTTCCCATTGAACATGCATATCCTCACGGATCTGATACCTGCAACTGAGCAATGTGCTCCATTTGCTAATCAAAGTGTGTCACCTTCACATGCTTGATACCTGTCGAACATCATCATATCCGAGTATACATGAAATGAGAAACCAGAATCTAATATCTAGCTTGGATCTCCCTCTCCTATAGACGTCATACAAAGGATGTCATCCACATTCTCCTCATTGTCTTTCACTATTGACACTTCTGTCTTCTCCTTCTTTGCCTCCTACAGTTGTTCACTCTTCTTACGTTGTGGGTAGTCCTACTTGAAGTTGAAAGAAATATATGTCATACAAGTTAATTATATTCAATATAATCTTACATTTTTGTAATATCTTATTCAAAAATAATTACATTATCTTCGTTACTTGCATTATCTAGATGTGTCTATCATAGTGAAGTCATATGTTACATGCAATGATGATTGGATCATGATAAGATCATGATAATGAGACCAATCATCTAGAGATGTGACCTAAATATTCCTAGTTGCAAGATCTTTGAGATGGGATATTAAGGATCCGATAAGACCAATGTATATGATATCTTTTTATAAGATGAAGATGACTGATCTCATTAGTCATTAGTGTTGAGATACTGAGATACAAGTACATGTGCACATTAATGGAACAAGTTTAATAAACCGACCAATGTAGAATCCTTGAACGGTGTCTTACCGAACTATCGATAAAGGTATTCTATCATCGCGGTTGCACAACTGGATCTTTGACCTGAGTCACTAAGGATGCTTTGCCAGGCAAACTATGTACTTTGACTATTAACTTATGGATCATTTAGTATTGGGGTCCTGTATAGTTAATAGATTGAATATATGCATAACTAAGTGGAGATAATTGAGTGGACAATAGGGTATCATCAACTTTCAATAGGAGAGAGAGATTGTCCTATTGAAAGTACTCTAAATTGTTTGCTAAGGTAGATAGAATAAATAAAAAAAGAGTTTTCTAACTGGTCCAATTCCGAGTATAGGATTCCATTGTGTCGGAAGAACTAAGAGTTGATAGTCGATGCCGTACTCTTATCTGATTAGAATGTTGGATAAATAAGAATTTATATCTGTGTGGTAACATATGATGAAAATGCTCTTTAGAGAGGAGTTTATCCTCAAAGCCATTTGAGATTATAGGATATGATTTGTACCCTACATGATCGATAGACTGTTAAATTTATTATAAGATAATTGATTCAATTTTAAAAAAGTATTTTTTTAATTAAGCTTCAACTAAATGGGCTATTGGGCCTAAAATATCACACACATATGAGCTAATTCATTAGTTTGGGGACAATGGTGTAAATATAGAGAAATGAGGTATTTTGTGAAAAAACTCTAAATTATTTATATAATAACGAAGAGAGCTTGAGCCCCATCAGCCAAGGCTACTCAATTTCGTCTCTAATCCTCTCCTCCTCCTTCTTCCACTCCAACAACCACTATTTGATGGTGGAGCTCCATTCAAGATGAGTGGTCAAAGTTGACACTGAGGAGAACCCAAATTTGAAGGCAACCCATGTGGATACAACTAGAGCCTACACGCTTGAGCAGTTGAACGAGTGTATAAATGCTCGATCCTCTCTAATCTATAGAGATTATTTGAATACCACAAAGATACGTATTCAAAATCATTTCAATTTAAATCAGTTTTGTCGTTCAGTTCTGATGGAGACTAAGATCATGATATTTGAGGAATCAAAAATTTTACGCTATGTCAATCTGATTGGATTGATTCCTTACAGTGGTATCAAAGCTAAGTTTGAGTCTCATTTGAAACCGACATTATTTCATATATTTTGTGTTTTCCTGAATATATGTGAACGTCCATTTTGATGGAGCAACCATATATCATATGAGATATGGTTTTGGGATTGGTTGCCTCTAGATGAATATCTTGACAAAGGGCTTCCAACAGCACAAACCGTTAGAATTTTGGACCATTGTAGAGTCTGATAAATGATCTAAAATTTGGTGATTTAGTTTTACATAAAATGTCGGCCAATTTTTAAGATTTCATTAGATCTTCTTCCATGGAGGTATTTGATGACTTATAGATGCTTTATAAGATGTGTAATACTATTACCAAGTGTTTCCCCATGTTCGTGGACTTCGAATAGTGCCATTGGAGGTGGATTGGGTGTTTTTCGAACGAGGAGGAACCTTAGCGGTGGTGGCACCTTCTTTCCTATTTTTCCAATTTTTGAGATTTTTTCATAGAAATATATTGCCATGTTTTGATTTGTTGTTGAATTTCGAATCGAACGACTATTTTAAGCCAAATTTTGGAAGTCCAAAAGTCTAGTCTTAAGGTCGTAATGCCCCTTACATTTCTCAGTTTGCATAGCTTATCGGGTAAAAAGATGATGCTTATCGGGTTTTCGTTGGACCCAGATTTGAAGTGCCACATGAATCCATCTTAACGTGATGGTCAACTCCCAGTATGATTGGGAATTGTGGGTGCACGGCGGTGCAAGTGACACAGCCATGGCTGACGACATAAAATGCTAACACGGAGGGCGCTCAGCCTACACATGGGGTAGCACGAGGTGGTAGTGCAATGTGCCCAAGTTTTTTTCCATTATTTTAAATAGTTTAAAATAAAAATAAAAATAAAAGAATTTTTTTATGATTTTAACTTTATTCACATATTCAAAAACATCAAAGAGAAAAGTTAGGATCTAGCCCTCATCTAATTTGTTTCAATCTAGTTGTCATTTGTATTCACTTCTTTCGCAGATATCACAATATTCTCATAGCTCTAACCATCCTTCATAGACCAACTTGTTTTTCCATTTCTATGCAGGTAGAAGTGCTTAAGACCCCCACCATGTCTACGATATAAATGCCTTAGGCCAAACCACATCTACAAAAGAGTGTTTTTAGGTTTCTCATCTTCAGTCGGCCAAAAAAGAGGAAGTCATTGCCCATATTACATCTCTCTCATGCATGGAGGTCAATTTTAACTTAATTTTCATTTGAAACATATAGTTTCTAGTGACCACAACTAATTTCCCTTTGATCTAAAGCCTCTAAACTATCCTCTGGCTCCTGAGTGACATTGAGGTCGCACGTTCATAGGGCGGAGAGGGGTGCCCGTATGTTGGTCTACATGTACTAGGCTAGATTGATCTTACGCATTTAGTGTAGTTAAGAGGTATATGGTAAATCTAGGAAAAAATCACTAACGTACAGTAAAATAGATATTGCACTATCTCAAGGGTATATCAGATATTAATTTGTCAATTTTGAAGAGCACTAACCGTACTAACATTTAAGATTACTTTATTAACTCATAATGTTTAGAAGAGCACTAACAATACAAGATCACTAAAGTACAGTTAAATAGACCTTGACAAGAGTCGATCTACCACGCATGTATCTTTACTCTAATTAAGTGAAGATCCTATTGATAGAAATATATGTCCTACAAGCCAATCATATATGATATGATTCGACATTTCTAGGAATATCTCATTCAATTAAATAGGCAAAACTTCGTTACTAGCTTTTATTAGAAGCGTATATCGTAATGAAGTCCTTGATCACATGCAATGATGATTGAATCATGATGAGATCATGATAATGAGATTGATCATCTAGAGGTATGTGATCTAAATATTCCTAGTCATAAGATCCTTTAAACGGGACATCAAGAATCCGGATAAACTAGTGTGTGTGATGTCTTCTCATATGATGAGAATGACCGATCTCATTGGTCATCAGTGTGGGGACACTGAGATACACACACAGGTGCTCATTAATGGAATGAGTTCACTGAACTGACCAATTTAGGAAAACCTGATCGGTATCTTACCGAACTGTCTATCAGGTTATTCTTACATCTCAATAGCACGGTTGGATCTTTGACCTAAGTCGTCAAAGATGTCTTGCCAGGCGTACTATGTACTTTGACTATTGACTGATGGATCACTTAGTATTGTGGTCCTATATAGTTAATGGATTGGGTATATGGAAAACTGGTGGAGGCAATTGAGCGGACAATAGGGGATCGTTCACTCTCGGTATGAGAGAGAGAATGTCCTATGGATAGTACTCTAAATCCTTGGCCAAGGTAGATAGGATAATCGGAAAAGGAGTTTTCCATTTGATTCATTCCTGAGTACAAGATTTCATAGAGTTGGAATACTTAGGGGTTGATAGTCAGTGCCGAACCCCTGACCGACTGGGACATTGTATGAACGAGGATTTAAATCCGTGTGGTAATTGATGATGGAAAGGCTTAATGGATGTTATTTAACTCCCCAAAGTCATTTGGAATCATAGGATGTGGCTTGTACCCTTTATGATCAGAAAGCCGTAAAAACTATTATCGGATAACGATTTTGATTTAATTTAAAGAAATTGTTCTTTTAAATTAATTAAGGCTTCAACCAAATTTACTATTGGGCCTAGTGGGTCACACACAATAGATCTGGTCAATAAGATGAGGGCATGGACGCAATTTTATAGAAATTTTGGGTTTTTGTGAAAAATTCCATCTTCTATATATAAATGGCTTATGAAACCAAACCCTAACAAGCCATAGGGCTGGAGCACGTCCTAAGCATCCTCTCTTCCTCCTCTCTCCTCTAGAAGGTGATCTCTCGTGGTCAAGCTTGGATCTGGAAGGTTTCTGAAGGCCCGAAGGAAGAGAGAACTCGTCTATTAAAGCAGATCGTGTGGATACCGCTAGAGACCAGACACTTGAATGGTTTTCAGCAATGAGGAATGTCCTCTCTTCATCCATGGTGAGGGATTTTAGAAATCCCATGAGGTACTCGTTCTACTTCATATTAGGTTCACGGTTTTACTCGTTCGGCATCGATCAAGGCAAAGATCATGATTTTATGGAATCATAAATTTTTTGCTGTCATGTATTGATTCCTTATGTAGACACGCCAATTTGGCTTTATTTAGAGCTTAAACCATTATTCCATTGGCAACATCTCTTTTCGACCATCAAAATCATGATGAACCACATTTTTGGATGAGCCGAGGTGCTTATTGGAAATATGAGGATGATTTGCTAATTTCTAATCAAATCTGTGTTTGCCGAACAAGAGACTCTTGGTGGTGTGCCAGATTATGCTTTTCCCAACATATCCTCTATTTGGAAATTTTTCACAGGATTATATGAAAATCTAATGAAAAAGTATTCAACATGAATAATCTTCTTCTCTGAGTTATCTTTCCATTGCAACAAACGGCATTCAATTCTGATCTCCCATTTGTCCGCAGTGCCCTTTGGAAGTCAGATGCACAGTTCTATCCGCACGCAGCACCGATCAAGCCCAATTGCATGCAAGCCCAGCCCATTGGGCACATCTCTGATCAATTCATGACCTTACCTTCCTTTTTACACCTCCTTATCACTTTGTAAAGTATATGGAAGCTTCATGGTTGAAATTAGCATCATCAAATGATGGCAATCCAACTTGTTGTCTTATACGTCAAAATTTGCCATTTTTATACTAGATTTGTTTCCTCTTTAAGTGGAGACATATTTTGAACATGGGGAAGGTGATCCACGGTTTCAATCCCTCTCAATCAGATGGGTAAGTTTCCATAAGTCTTATGATGAAAATTAGCATCATTAAATGGAGGAAATCCAACCTATGGTTGGATGTATCAAAACTTGCTATTTTTTTACCTGTTTTTCATCCCCTATAAAAGGAGACTCATATGAACGACCTAAGAAGGGCATCCTCATCATCCAACACTCTTATCCTCATCCTACAGCCACCCTTGGCTCGTCCCAACCTCCCCAAATCGTCCTCTCTTCGTCCTGGTCCTCGGAGATCATCCCAAAGTGAAGAAGAAGCCAATCTATGCTCCAACATGCTGCACTGCTGATCATCGGCTTATACAGATCTTTATAGTCATTCTATGGCCAGACTTCCTTCATAAGAAGTGTGGTTAATCAAGACATCTTTCATCTCGAACAAACATATATCAATTCTGGAATTCCCTCGGCTTGTTATGGCTTTAACACTGGCACTGCACAGATAGATCCGAAGTCTTCTCTTCTAAGTCATTGTATTCTTAGTCAATTTCAATACATTTAATGGTAGATTCAGCTTATACATTCTTCATAGAAATTGTTCCCCGGTGAGTCCTATTTTATTTACAACAAGAATTATTCAATTCAGATATCTGTGGTTCCCATAGCATGTCCTACATCAACATTGTGCTGGGAGTTTCCAGAACTTCATTGTCCAAGATCCAACTTATCAGGTAAATTCATATTACTTATCATAAGATTCAAGAAAACTTGTATTCATATAAAACCACCCTAGGTGAGTCCTCTTTATTTTGAAACAAACATCATTTTATTCTGACATTGGTGCTATTTTTTATGGTCTTTGCATCAGAGCCACGCAGTTTACATTGAATCTGTTCAACCCGGTTGCCACTTTGCTTGACTTGTGTTGTCTTTAACCATTCATATTCTCTTTTATAACTCTTCATTCATATCATTTAGTTCACATTTAAGCATTTTTTATTCAGTTTTTCATCATTTCATATATCACAAAAAAACCAAAAGAAAAGGGGTTAGGGCTAACCCCGAATCCGGTGAGTTTGTTTCCAGTTGTCGTTTATGTTATTGTTTTTACAAGTTACTACACTTCACTAAATTCTAATCCTTCTTCACTTGTTTTCTTGGCTTATTGTCTTCTAGTTGCATAAATACATCAAGCTAGCATCGATTGGACTCTTCTTCATCGGTCGGCCGAAGAAGAAGAAGGTTGAACTCACATCCCAATCTCCCACGCTAAGGTACACACGGTCAATTCAACTTAATCTTGTCTTTTATTCCATAAAGCAGAGCCCGCGGCTCCTGGCGACCACCTTTTTATTCATGTTATAAGTTAATCTCCTCCTCATTATCCTCCCACATGACCCAAACCATCTCCGATGCTCGAGCGACGTCGTGAGATGAAAGTTCGGGGATCAATGTGAGTGTGGGATCGAGGTGAGGAGTCTTTACCGCTTTCCGAGTGTTTTTCAATTCACTCCCTTATTCCCCTTTTCCCTTATTCCATCATCACCTTCTCTTGAGGTGCCGATCCGGAACCCGTTTTCGGAGTCGTCACCTTACACCTATTAGTTAGGATACTATATGTTGCATGACATACTTATTGTCAATAAGAAAAGTTGAGTATATATTACTACAGTTGAGATTGTCAAAGAGGTAGTTTAGCTCAAAGAATTGATAAAAGAACTTAGTATATATTTCTCGGAAGAATACTAATCTAAATTATGATAGTTATAGTACCATTTGTTTTCCAATGTTGCGTGTGTACCATACATAAATCAAGCATATTGACATCAGATATCATAAATTCAGATAGTCAGTTAATTACAAGTAAAGATAACTCGCTTGTGAAAATTCATGCACAAGAGAATACTGCAAATATCATGGTCAAACAACATCCAATGGTCAAGTTTTAGCATTATCCAAACTTAGTTAACATTCGTGTGACACGAAGACCTAAGGGGAGGAGGTAACTTTAGAGGGAGGTTCTCTCATTTCTTTATAGAAGAAAATTTAATTTTTTACTTGCCAGATCAAAGTAGGAGAATATTATTGTTTTACCTATCAAAATATATGGGACTCTGTCTACATCGCCATACACAGTTAATGTGGAGACATAACTGACTCACCCACCAACGTCTAACATGTTCTTGGAAACATGACATTGTCAACGGCCGCAGCAGAAGGCTTCGTACAGCTGAACATGGGTGACATCCGATTCTTTCTTGAGTTCGCATCACCTCAGCCCCTGGTGGAGGGAGTATCCTCAGTTCTCAATGAAAATTGGCTATGACCTCAAGCCACTTAAGTAGCGATTCAAATAACAAATTTGGTGAACCGCTATCGAAAAGGACTGAACCACTACCGACGTCTTACTAACTCACTACCTATCGATAGCGAGTTGTATTAAGGTTGGTAGTGAATTTGTAAGGCGTCGATAACGGTTCAGTAATGGTTCACTGACTCATTAACTCGCTACCAACGGAGTTGAACCGTTACCGACTCCTTACTAACTCACTATCCATCATTTAAGTGACTGGTATCGTGGCCTTTTTTCATTGGAGACTGAGGGTACTCCCTCCACCTGAGAACTGAGGTGATCCGCTCTCTTCTTTCTTGGCTTTTGCTTTTTCTCATTTTCTTCTGTTGTGAAGGTGGAGTTCCTGGTATCCTCTATTTAGTGCTATGCAAGGCTATTTTGGAGGAGGGCCGTCTTCGAGAAGATTATGATGTTCAGATTTGTTTCAAATAAGAAAGATGCACCTCTATCACGTGTAAGCTTATCTTTTCACTTTATACTTCAACAAATTCGTGGATGTATATATAAGAAGATGCATCTTCACCTATCCGATCGAACCATATAAATCAACCCTCTCTTTGTGGTTTTGCTTGTTATCTTGAAGTAGGTTATACACTTCATCCTTAACCATTACCTACCATCTACGACATGATTGGCAGTTGTTGTCGTGGAGCTCTATCCATGCAAAACACTTGCACTGTACAACGAGAAGAAACAAGAATGAGCAAGACCAAGTGTGGCGATTTGAAGAGATCCCACTAGACTGACGATATATATGTCGGTCCAACAGTATCATACCTCGCAGAAAAATAAAAAATCACCTCCGAACATTGTTGGAGATAGGTACATCCAACTTAATATCATGCTTCGTAACACTATTAAACATTTTTATCATTATTAATTTTAAAATTGATATCGATAATAATCACTTAGATATGTTTAGTTAATAGTATCAAATTTGAGTCACTAATAAAAGTTAACACTTGTATCAATTTTGATATTGGTATTTCCATGGAATGTAGGGTTGGGACCCAGGCTCGACTCAGTTAATTTTTGGGTCGACGGACCCAGTCTCGACCGCAAGACCCAAACTCCATAGATACTTTTAAATTATTTTTTATTATTTTTTATTCCAACCCCGATCAACCTAAGTCCCAACCCCGACTGACCGAGGTCAATTTGAGTCCAACCAACCTGCTCCTGACCCTCGACCTCGTCTACCTGGAATATTTCTACTTTCAGAAATATCAATATCAATATTTATATAATATCATTATTGATATTCTAACCAAACGGGGCACAAATAGCAATATAAGGGTATATATGCATCAAGATTATATATATTATAGTGTGTTTGGATATTTATTTTTATCTTTTTATCTTAAAATAAAAATAAAAGTGAGAATCATATCAAGAGGTGTTTGATTATGATTACTAGAATTTTGAGAAAGCTAAAATTTTGCTTCTAAAATTTAAAAAGAGGCTAGAGTTGTTTTATTCTTAGATAGCCATACGAAGTACATATATCTTCGATCTCTATGGCTCTATGTAACTACTCCACATAACCATTATCCTCAATTGCCCGCGATTGCCATATTTAGCATTATCTACATCTTGTTCTTATCTCGCGGCGGTGGATCGCTCGATCCGCGGAACCCTCCCGGCGGCAGATCCCCAGCTGTCCGGCAGCCCTCCCGACGGTAGAACCCTGGTGTGCAACCTCGCGGCGGCGGATCCCTCACTCCACAGAACCCTCCCGGCAGTAGATCCTCGCCCTCTTGGTAGACACTTGGTCGGAGGGCACTCGTGTAGGAAGCTCCCGCAAGCTCTTTCGGTGACTTCCTGACTGTCTGGCAGCCCTCCAGGCGGACACTCGCGGAGATAGCTCTCGTGTACCCTCGCCTCCAATGGACTTTTCTGCTGCTCGGTAGCCGATCCTCATCTCCTCGGAGGTCTTCCTCGTTGCCCAGGTGGTACTTTCGTCCTCGACTCTTCTCTGTCCCTGCAGACTCTTGCCCTATTGCCCCGACATGGCCCTAGTCTCGCTACGTAGCCTTAATCCCCTGTGCACCCCTCGCCTCACTGGTCCAACGTGCACCTAGCTAATCTCCTCGCCCCAAGTCCCTCCCCATTAGAACTGTTTCGGCGAAGTACTCTTGTGATTTTGGAACCATATATCCACCTACCGGCTACCCCTTCGGGCCTACCTTCTCAACATTGGCAGAGCTCCTTATCATTAAGATCTCCTTCGACACCCATCTTGCACCCTACGGTAGACAGCCCCTGTCGCGCTCGGGACCCCTCTTGCTTCTGCACCTCTTTTAACAAATTTTGTTACGAAAACATAAAATTGTAACAACAACTCAATTTATGATGTAACTAAACACCTCATGATTTTTTTCTCCATCGGACTTTGGTGATCTCTTCATTAAAATAAAATGTGCTGAGTTAGGTATTAATATGTTCCTCATCAAAAGGCCCATTGGTTTCAAAATAAAAATTTATTTTGACATAAAATAGTGCAATGTTATCACACACACTACATCGTCTAAGACTGGATAATGTAGTTTATTATTATGGAAATCACTAGAATGATCACCCACGGAGTAAGATAAGCACAAGATAGATTTTAGGAGGCACTGGTTCCACTAGTTCCGTAAAAATATAATCTCACATCCTGGTGGCTCTCTCTACACCTCAAACCTCAAACAAATCACCGACTTAGATTATTTATAAAGAGAATAAGTCAAAAAATAACCCCAATTAAGACCTTTTAACCCCTATTTGACTTCTGATACGGCTCGAATACCGTCTATTCACAATCAAATTCTGATGTCACTTACCTAATTTAACCTCTACCTATTTATTACTTAACGAGAATGTGTTTGGGTACGATCACGTTAGATTAGAGTCGTAGAAAATGCGAACCTTTTTTTTTTATCGAAGTATAAGTCGGTCTACTCGTTTGTAGCTTCAAGAGATAATCAATATACAAGTAGATATATTATTAAATATGTCAGGATAGTCTTATATCGGGGAAATACCAAAAGATAAATCCATATATGAAATTTCTTGGTTGAATGACCTAAAAAAATTAAAATAATACGTGGAACAGAATGAAGGAAGAGAGTGACAGAGAGAGGAGAATCTTACCTTTGAAATGAAAATCAGCTTAAGAAGGTGAAGGCACGTGAATAGATAGATTAATTCTCGGTCAACTACGCGAGTGCCAAGCTACCTGTCTGCCTTATCTACTTCCCCCCGGTTCGTCCACTGCCAAGTCTACTGCCCTGAGTCCCTGACGTACCACCTTGGTGTCCCAGACCAGACTACAGATTCATGTCCAAGGGAGAGCGGACACTTGGGTCTTCTATCTCCTTCTCTCTCTCTTTCTCTCTTACCGCGCCAATGGCTAGCCACTTACTCCTAGAGGAGAAGGGAAGACAGAGAAGAGAGAGTGCAGACCATCGGGAGCCCACTGCAAACATACTCGAGGCAGAAAGACAGGCGGCCGCGTAAGGCATAGAGAGAGAGAGAGAGAGAGCGGCGGGCAGAAACCGAGGAGAAGAGAGGCGGTAGTCGCGTCTCGGCGGCACGCGCGGCCTCGCACTTTTTCCCCCGGTTCCATCGCCGACCCGAAAATGGTGAAGATGCAGGGCGACATGGATGCAGCGGCGGCGGCCTCCCAGTTCGCCAGCGGCTGCGAGTCTGGTTGGACCATGTATTTGGGGCAGTCCGACGGGAGCTCCGGGTCGCTGACCAACAAGGCTGGCGTACCAGTGGTGGAGGAGGAGGAGGAGGAGGAAGAAGAAGAAGAAGAAGGGGGTTTGTCCATGGTCTCCGATGCCTCGTCCGGCCCGCCGCAGGCCCACGACGACGACGACTGCTGCTCCCACGACCTCGGCGAGAAGATGGGCTGCTTCTTCTCCGCCTCTTCTTCACCTCCCTCTGCAGCCGCGCCGCACGGCAAATGCTGGAAGCGGAGAAGAGTCGAAGCAGAGCAACTACACCGGCGAGGAAGAGTTGCCCATCATCTGGACGGCACCGCCTCTTCTTCTTCCGCCGCCTTGGGCTCCTCCGGAAATGTTCGCCGGCCGTCGATTCGACTGTTTCTTGGCCCGGGTGAACAACATCTCTGACGGATTCTTCCGGCTCTGCAGGCCGGCAATTCCAGCGTCCCATTAACCAGCAGCACCTGCGCCAGCGAGAGCGAGGCGCTTGGGGACGAGGCTTCGGAGTTCTCGTGCGACTTCTCAGCTACGTATCTTACGGTAGCTCCCCGCAACCTAAAACTGCATACAGTAATCATCTACGCCTCTTTTACATCAGTAAACCTCTTGTGTTCTCTCTGATCCCATTTATCTGCTCTCTAGGGATGCTTGCAGGGCAAAGCCACGCTCCAGATCAGGCCTCTCCACCATGCGACTCCAAGCCCGGCAGAGCCAGTTCAGTGTCATCGAGCCCAAGGATGGGTGCCGAGATGTGATTTATCTTGGTTCGATACGTACGTCTTTGTTGTAACTAAATTTCTGCTGGTCTTCGTTCTGGCTAGGTTAACAAGGCGGAGGAGGTAAAGCGAAGGTAAAGAGACGAGCTTTTGACGGCCTTCCCCTGTTTCGAAGAAGAGACGGATGTCGCGGCCGGCCGGAACGTCGTGCATAGGAAGACCTCCGATGATCTCACTTCTCCTGTTTCTTCCTTCTTCCTTTCGTTTAGCTCCTATGCTTGTCTTTTTCTCTCCCCCTCTCTCTCTCTCTCTTTGTTTCATGCTGCTCTCGGGTGTCCGTGAAGTAGGAAACAGACCCGGCCGGAATAAAGGAGAGAAGAAACAAAGAAGTCTTCATTTCCTTTTATTTTTTACTCGATCTCTGTCAGTGTCATGGATGAAGGGAGCAAAGCAGGGTGTGCTCGTGGTCTCTCGAGCCCATTCTCTCAGTCATGAAAGCAAAGACCCATGCCGTCGTGCTCCTCTCTCTCTCGGCCGTCTCTCTCTGAATAACCTGCATCCATGCTACTGCAGAGAAGACGGTCTCTGCTTGAAATTTCGCGGAAGTCTGTGTGAACCGGTTTAATTAATGTCCTGTGCTCACCTCTGTACGTATCTTTATACACGCCACTTTGATATAAAGATTTATCATATAATCAAATATGTTATTTTAAATAACTTTTAGATTGAAAATATATCATTATTTAACTATTAACAAAAAAATTTATATTTTTATTTAATTTAAATCATGAAATAAATTAATTATATTTTAAATCTAAAATCGATTAAAGTAAACACATATAGAGTTGGTTTAGATGAAATATAATATTACATAATATTTATTCATGTTTATAGATTAAAACTATTTAAAAAGAAAAGTCCGTAAATTAAAATGATATGTAGAAAAGTTCTCGTGGGGGAGGTGAGCAAAAGATCCCATCCCCATCCAAGCTGAAAGCTACGGAGCTGCGGAGCTCTGCTCGGAGTCCGAAATATCACGACAAATTTTAAATTACCACACTTTAAAAAGTATATTTTTAAAGATCATATACAAAAAAAATTATTTTCAAAACTAGCAAACTTTTCGTCATACTGCTAAAAATTAGTGTTTCAGGAGAAAAGCCAATCAGACTTTTATTCAAAAGTAAAGTTAAAATTAGAAGATCCGACGTAAAAATAAGATCACATCGTAAAACTTCAAATTTACCTATCTGAGCTTAGACCACCGCGTCATCCCCTTCGTTGCAAAGTCTGGATTCGTAGTAGGGTGTACACGAACCAATACATTCAACAAATAGTTCGAAGTTTGACTGGATAAAAATTTGACTCGACTGGTTTATTAGTTTAAATGAACAAGTTTGAACAAAAAAGAAAAATTCGACTCATTAAATGAGCCGAGTTTGAAAAGATTTCTGCTCGATTCGATAAACTCATGAATATCTCGATTAAATATTATGTTGTATATTTATTTTTAAAAAATAAATTATGAGTATGAATGATTATATATTATCATTTAAATATATTAAATAATTTAATAATTGAGTTTAAATTTAGATTGAGTTTTCTAAATGAGCTGAATCTAGAATTTCACGAATGATTTTTCGTTGATTTTTAGTTTTATAAAAAATGAGTTTGTAAATAGCTTAAGCTCAACTGCGAATTGAATTTTAGCTTAACTATTACTTGGGTTCGAGCTCGACTCAGCTCGATTAATAAACGAATTAAACTTGAACAAGAGTTCAACATATTCGTTAAAACTCGAGATTGAATTCGAACTCGTGTAAGATAAATGAGTCGAACTTGAACACCAGACTACTCGACTCGTTTGCATCCCTAATTCACAGGGTCTAATTTTAGTTTTCGGTAGATGTATAGAGTTGGTTAAATCCAACTGCATCTCTTTCTCTCGGAAGTCAAATATAAACCAATCGAATTTAAAAAAAATACTTTACTTTTTTTGCGTCAATTTTATGGAAAAAATTGAAATGTGATAGTTCCATGTTAAAATTTTTCTCCTGTATCTGGGACGGGCAGGGCAACATACATGCATGCATGCATGCCGGATAAAAGAGACAAATTCTTCCCCTCGATCAGACTCGTGGTTAAATATCGTGGGTAGCTTCTCGTCGAGCGTGCATGTGCTCGTAATCAAAGAAAACACATGGTTCGGCAGGCCTCTGCGGCATTAAAGCCGCTGCTTCGTTACGGGGAGCGATTACGACAAGAGTAGGTGGGGGGGGGGGTCCGATGATGGGTGGGCTAGGCTACGTACGTACGCTTGTGGGAGCACGTGGACTCTCCAGCGAGGCGGCCTTTAATAGCCACACTGCATAGTAATCAGGGGTGCGGACGAAATGATTTAGTAGTTCGAACTGGACTGATTTACGACGTTAAATAAATAAATTTTAAGTCGTTAAACGAATTGAGTTTGAAAGGAATCATATCCGACTTGATAAACTCTCGAACGACTTGATTAAAAATTCAATTTAATATTTATTTAACAAATAATAATAAATTTATAAATGTTAATAATTATATATTGGAATTTTAAAATAAAACATGAGTCATACTTTCAGTTTAAATTTAGATAGAGTTTCATGCTCGAGGAGGAGAAGAAGATTTATTAGTTGTTTCTACTTTGATGTGCTAGCCTCGGCACTCAGATAGCCGTCGGAAGAGGAGAGATAGAGAGAGAGTTGAAACCTGGAGCTCCCCGCAGAGGACCTCTAAGGCTCTGAGACAAACATGGCGATGCAAGGTGACATCGACCGTCGAGATACAGTGGAGACCGGAGAGTTAGAGAGGGCCGACTGACCAGTGGCGATGGTGACTATGTTTGAGTCTATGCACTACAAGAAATATGGTTACTGGCGACGCCAACGAGACTAAAGTCGTTGCCAGTAATTATTGGCAACGGTTGCTCAACCGTCACAAAGTCGTTGCATCCATGGTTCGCCGGGTCGGCGACCCGGTCGGCCGGGTCGCCCGACCCGGCCGGTTTCCGGGCCGACCGGCCCGGAAACGACCCTGTCGGGCCGACTCCAAGCCGGCCCGACAGGGGGTCGCGCGACCCAACTTCGGGTCGCGCGACCCGGCGACCCGGCCTACTTCAATTTTTTTTATTATTATATACTTAAATTTTTTTCTTCCCCTTCCCCATTACCACTATTAACAATTTTTTTCTTCGGGAGACGTTGCCCCCCTGATACCCCCCACAAGGGGCACTGCCCCCTTGACCTCCGCGACCTGACCGCGCAGGTCGATCCGCGACTACTCTGCGCCGCATTTAATAATAGTATAACAATACTTCACTATCACTTATACCATCACATGTATATAAGAATTTTAATCATAAAATACGTGTTATATACTCAAATTTTATAAAGATCTATTTTAACTCTCTTCTCTTTCACACACATCATCAAATTTGTCAAGAACAATTATTTTTTGAGTGTCCCATTTATTAATTGTACAATAATATTTTACTAGTATTTATATTATTATGTATGTTTAAAATTTATAATTATAAATATATGATACATCTTAAAAATTATAATTTTATTTGTTAAGTATCTTTATCTTCTCACTTAAGATTAACTCTTTCCCAACATATATTAATACAACATAATCACAAAAAAATCATATCTACTTGTATACATAGATAAACACTTATATTCAATTATAATATAAAAAATATAATTATATTTATGTATATATTTTATGTATACATAAATATATGACATAAAATTATTGTTTCTATTTGTTTCTTATTTTTATATAATTTTTTATAATAAAATATTTAAAATCCGACCCCATCCGACCCTGTCCGACCCGGGGTCGCGACCCTGTCCGACTAGGTCGGTTTTGGGGCCGACCGACCCCGGGCCGACCCCCGACCCTGCCTTCCTTGGTTGCATCTACGAAGCCGTCACTAATAACCCTGAAAGCGACACTTGCTAGCTGTCGCCACCTGTATATATTAGAGACGGCTAGGAGTCGTCACCACTAAAGTCATAAGCGACGGCTCTAAGAGCCGTCCCAAATATTGAAATTTGGGATTTTACATCCCATGGATTTAAAAACCCTGTTTTGGCGACGACTTACAGTCATCGCTATTAGCCGACAACTCATTATTGGCGACGACTCTCAGGAATTGCCAAAGACAAGGTTTTTAAACTTGAAGGATGTAAAACCCTGGTTTGGCGATGACTGTTAGCTATCGCCAATAGTGATAAGTCGTTACTAAAATTAGTATTGGCGATGGCTCTATACAATTGTCGCCAATACTTCGCCAAAATTAGTATTGGTGTTTCTGAATCTTTTAATAATCTAAAATATTTTAAACTTTCTTCATTTGGTTCATCCTCGTCATGTCAGGTAGAAAATTTATTGTTTTGAACATCTTCGAGCATTTCCAATAAATCATTCTCTATGTGATCATCTTGTCGTTCATTTAATCGTGTGTTATCCTCATTACAAGAATTAAGTTCAAATTCACCATGACATATCCAAGTTTGATGATTTAACCATATACAATTACATATTAGGTGTTCTTTCACAATATTTCTTTTTAAAATAAATGTATTGCAACATACTCTACAAGGACACTGTATTAAATCTTTGTGTTGTCCATGTCTATATTGTGTCCTACAATCATCAAAAGCATAGTTTAAGAATTCTTCAACCCCTCGTACATACATAGAATCTAATCTATTACGAATATACATCCAAGATTTGTCTAATGAACTCATTTCTTCTAATAAAACAATCTCAAAATAAATAAATAACAATGTAATAAATATATTACTCTAACTGAGCGTCCTCTAAAGGAAGCAAATTTCAAGTGAATATAAGTCTTTTGAAGCTTCCCAACAACAAGGTAAAAAACAAATATATATTGTCAGACATATAATCAATCGAAGAACATAATTTTCTTTTTAAATAAACCCGAAGCCGGATTGCACAATCCAAACTCGGAACGAGCCTCGGATTGGTCAATCCGCCTTCAGATTGGGGACTTGGGGATTTTTTCCCAACTCGATGCCGGATTGCCCAATCCAAACCAAGAACGAGCCTTGGATTGGCGAATCCGACTTCGAATTGGGAACTTGGGATTTTTGACCAACCCAATGTCGGATTGCCTAATCCAAATCTAAAACGAGCCTTGGATTGCGAATCCGGCTTCGGATTAGAGATTTGGGGATTTTTGCTCAACCAGATGCCGGATTGCCCAATCCAAACCTGGAACGGACTTGGATTGGTCAATCTGGTTTCGGATTGGGGACTTGGGGATTTTAGCCGAACTCGATGCTAGACTACCCAATTCAAACCCGAAACAAGCTTCGGATGGAGACTTGAGGATTTTTGCCCAACCCGATGGTAGATTGCCCAATCCAAATCCGGAACTCTCTTTTAACCCATCCAAACTCTCTTTTAACTCTATGTATTTAATTACTCTCTTACATATAGTTTTGGCCCTCATATCTCACCAAACAAAATATTGAGCTACTTTAACTTTTATTTGAGTATACAAATTATGATGACACTATATAAAATTTATTGTGCAACCCAACCACCCCATTACATTTGTCTATTTCATTTTTCTCATCTTAAAGAGATATCCAACAAATACCACATTTGTTCTAAGTTTTGAAATCCGATAAAAGGAACCTCAAACTAAATTGGTTTGATTATTTAAGTTTAGCTAAATAATGATTAACCCATTTAACTAACAAACACCGCATTTGTTCTAATCATCTTATCTAAATAAATATCACATTTATCTAAAGATATCATTTATTAAATAAAAAAAGAACGAAAATTAAATTTATACATGTAAGGAGGAGATCCGGCTCGTAATCCCTAGATAGGGTTCAGTTGCCCCAATAAGAAGGCAGCAGAGTGGCACTCGGTGGGGGGTTGCAGCAGAGGAGCGACGATAGCGGTGGTTAGCAGAGGAGCGATGGCTAGCAAATGAGCGGTGGCTAGTAGAGGAGTGACGATAGCAGCGGCGCTTGATGGCGAAGGCTACAATAGCACCAGCGGCGGCTAGCAAAGGAGCGGTAGCGCTTGGCGGCGGAGGCTGCAGTGGCAGCGGCGGCGAGAGGCACTGGTTGCGATGCCGGCAGTTGCTAGCGGAGGAGTGACGTTGCTCGGCGGTGGAGGCTGCAGTGGCAGCGTGGCGGGCGGCGCTGACAGTGGCGGCGGGCGGCAACGGCGGGTGGCTAGTATAGGAGCAGTGCAGCGTTCGGATGACTAGGGCATGACAGATCACAAGGATGGGGGAGAGAAGGGGCTCAGACGGGTTATAAAAAAGAAATTAATGGCAACGACTTTCAAGCCGGCATGAATGGTGCATTAAGTTACATTGACAACGAATAATAAGTCGTCGCTAATACCTTTCGACTGTTGAAAATATTGACGACGGTCTAAGTCATCGCGATTAATTACTAACCGTTCAACTTTTGCGTGAACGTTTTAGAGCGGTCGCTCAAAATATTTTTTGCGATGGCTTATTAAGCTGTCGCAATTTTTTTTTGAGGAAATCAACTCCCGCCCCCATGTTCCATGTATGAATTTTTTTTTTGTCCCAATCGTCCCATTCTTATTTTTTAATCCTACTATCATAAATTAATCAACTCCCGCCCCTACTGTACACTAACACCGTCAATACACCTCCCGTTGAAAATAACGTGACCATTTTACCCACGTTGGGGGCCGTGGTGAGCCTGCCATACCTTTATACCTGCCGGCCCCGACGACCGCCGGAAACAGGCCGTAGTGACAGCTATGCCGTCGAGGGAGCGAGAGCGGCGGGGGGTTTACCGGGGAGTGGAGGAAGATGCGCAGATCAGAGGTCCGACGGTCAAGAGAGAGAGAGAGAGGCGTTTCATTTCACATATCGACGTCGCTCGCCGGCACGCTGCAGGTTAGCGGCTTCCGGCCTCACAGGCCTGCCGGCCACGGAGAGGACGGTGAGGTCCGACGGGGGATGGAGGCCTTCGCGTGGGTTCCGCAAGCGTGAGCGCGCCGCTTCTGTCGGGAGGCTTCTGTCGGGCGAGCTTCAGTCGGGAGGGGTGAGCGGGAGGGGTGAGCGCGGCGCCTCCATCGGGTTCTGCGGCGCTTCAGGCGCTTCTGTCGGGAGGGTTCTGCGGGAGGGGTGAGCGCGGCGCCTCCATCGGGAGGGTTCGATGGAGGGTAATTTGGGATATGTAAATTAGGGCTCAAGTGAGGTAACGACGAGGACATGAAAATTTGATTCAAACAGACGTTGGGACTTTTAAATAAGTATGTAAACGGTGGGACTTTAAAAAAATTTTATGGACATAATAGGACCTAGAATTAAAATCCCCTTTTTTTTTTTTGCGACCGTGAAATACGATCAATGGGCTGGATGTGGTGGGGTGTGTTGCAAGGTGGTGGCACGGCATGGGAATTGGGGAGACCAGGATTGGGAAGAGAGAGATATAAGCTTGTATAAACTAGGGTTTAATATTGATGGTTAGATCTTACATCCAACGGTCTAATTTGAAGCGAACCTTAAATGAAATGGATTAGGCTATTACAAATAAGCTCGATTTAAGATTCGAATAATATTCGTATTCGAACTTGTTATCCGAGAGGGTGCGCTGGTGCATGGACACATCTATGCAAAGGAAGAAATATGAGCCCATGCAAGCCATCTCTCCCCCTCTCTTTCTCATGGTTTCTCTCATCATCTGAAAAAGAAAACTAATAAAGTGGTCGTTATAAATTTTTATATACTTTTTATATTAAAAAATTATTTTAAATAAAGAGAAAACTAACAAATATTATAGAATTATCATATTTGAGAAGATGTGATAACAAAAAAAAAGTGAAAACCATACATGACCAAAACTAATGTGGACCATTAGTTAAAACAAAGACGATTTCACCTCTTTATTGGTCCAAGAATGAAATTTCTTGAAAATCATGAATTTGCAAGAGTTGACAAGACTTTTTTAACAAGTTTTGTTACAAAAAATCATAACAATATTAACTTTATGTTGCAACCAAACACCCCAACAAAGTAGACCTAAAAGAAAGAGTTTCAAATTTTTGTCAACACTCGGTTCCTTTGTTGAAATACTTGTAGTATTTGTTCTATTTCTGGACAGCGAGATTAAGAGTTACCTAGTAGAAGGTGAAGAATGACATATGTACTTTTTATCATTATTTTTAGTAATTTATTTACTTTATTATCATCAAAATATTTGTTTTTAAATATTAAAATCAAGCAACGCATCAAATAAACTTTGTGACTATTTTATAATATATTATATCTATATTTAAAATAAATAAAAATTTTTATAAATATTTTATACAATTGAAAATAAAATTATTAAATGTATTTAATAATAAAAAAATAAAATATATACTTTTTCTTATTATTTTTAGTAATCTCTCACTTTATTTTTATTAAAATATTTATTTTTGAATATTAAAATCAAGCAACGCATCAAATTAAGCTTGTAATTATTTTTATAATATATTATATCTATATTTAAAATAAATAAAAAATTGTATAAAATATTTTATATAGGAATGAAACTAAACATAGTAAATGTATTTTTTAAAAATAAATTATTTTTTTAATAAAAAGTACAACAAAAAGTTATAGTAATAAATATATATAGCTTTTTATTTATCTGATAAGATAATCTTATAAGATGATTTTTAAACACTAAATTTAATTTAGTTTTGTTAATCTAATAATGCTGAGAATTGAGCAGTTTCGACAGCGAAAGAAGAAAGTTAACAACGGAGGATATATACGACGAAATAGATTTAAAGGCGTCAAAAGAAAAAAAAGCTGTTGGAGAGACTGTTAAACATGTCCTTTCAACGGATTTACAATCAAGTGGACTTTCTTCTTTGGATCGGAAATCAATTTTTCCATGAGTTTTAAGTAAGGCCGTAAATCGGTCGAATTCGGTAGCAAAAGTATCAGAATTCAATTTCGATTCCGATAAGGGTTAAAGGATTTTGACTATGATCATTTCAGAGTCACTATGTTCCGATTTCGATCCGATTCTGATTTCGTTATCGAAATCGAATCCGAATCTGATAATTTTCAAAAAATATATTAAATATTAATTTTTATTCAAAAATGAGTTAATAATTCACATATAATTACTGAAATTCGATATTATCTCTTTAAAATTTTATTTTTATCATGTTAATAATTTATATAATATATTTATTTAATTTATTTAACTTTATTTTATTTATGAATATTTATTTGTTATCAAAATCGAATTAACGAAAACGAAATTAACTGATTCTAATTTTGATTCTGATAAACTATTGAAATATTCGATTCCGATTCCGATAATTTATAAAATATAAAAGTAAGTTCAAAATTGATTAATTTTTATCGAAATCAAAATAAAATATCAGATTTAGTTTACACTCCTAGTTTTAAGTAAATTTCTTTTGGTCACCGCTGTGTACATGCAGCGTCCTGGTCTTTCCCGGTTGGCGGTGGGACGGCGGCCAGCTGCCTGCAGAGCGCGGAAGGAGAGAGGAACACGCTGCCCTCTCGGGGACCCCATTACGTCACTGCTAGTTGTTCTTCTCGTCTCCACCAAACTCCATGCACCGAGAGGAGAGGACGATCAGGATACGTACTAAGCACATGCTAGTTGCAGCTGCCGAGCAGATAGGGGTGCAAACGAACCAATACACTCTGACAAGTAGCTAGAAACTCTGTAATACCTCGATTTGTGAATATGTTAAAAGATTAAATCAGTGGACTATCAACAACACCGGTTAATCATTTTTTAGAGGTTGAGTTGAAAGAATTCCGAAGTTTAGCGTGCTCTGTTGGGAATAAGCCAAGGATGGGTGACCTCCTGTGAAGACTCTTAATTAGCAACGATTGTTGGGCCAGTTAACTAATTTAATCGGTCGTTACAAACTCGGCTCGATAAAAACTCGACTCGTTTATTATGTTAAATGAACAAGCTTGAACAAAAAATAAAGCTCGACTCATTAAACGAGCCGAGCTTGAACAGACTCCTGCTCGGCTCGATAAACTCGCGAGCAACTCGATTAAATATTATATTATATATTTATTTTTAAAAATTAAAATTTTAAATATTAAAATTTATATATTGTCCCTTAAATATATTAAATAATTCAAAAATTGAGTTTAAACTTAGATTGAGTTTCATAAATGAGTTAAGTTTAAAGTTTCACAAATGACTTTTCATTGATTTTGACTTTGTAAAGAAGTTTGTATATATCTTAAGTTTGAATATGAATTGAATTTTAGTCTAACTACTACTCGAGTTCGAGTTCGACTCGGCTCGATTAATAAACGAACCAAGCTTGAACAAGGGTTCCACATATTCGCTAAAACTCGAGCTCGAACTCGAACTCGTGTAAAATAAACGAGTCGAGCTTGAACACCATACTACTCGGCTCGACTCGGCTCGTTTGCACCCCTGCCGGCAGATAAGAGATTTGAAATTTCCTGTAATTGAGTAGGCTACGGTGTTCGCCAAAAAGAGAGAGAGAGACGCAAGGCGGAGTTGTATCTTAAGGAACATGAAGCGGGGCATCTCTTCTCCGGACCGGAAGGTGTAAGCTGAATCCAATAATATGAGATTTTTGATTCGATTTCGATAAAAATTAATTTATTTAAAAATTATTTTTAATCAAAATCAAATATTCTGATATTTTATTGAAATCGAAATGAGAATCAAATAATTTCCTTTTTTCACTCGATTTCGATAATAAATAAATAAGTAAAATAAAAAATAATTAAAATAAACTCAAATAAATTATAAAATATATATTGATAAGTGATAAAATAAAATTTTAAAAAAATTATGTCAAAATTTATTAATTATAAGTGAGCTATTAATGTACTTTTGAATAAAAATTAATATTTAATATCGAAATAGGAAATTATTAGATTCAATTTCATTTTTGATAACAGAATCGGAATTAGATCAAAATCGGAGTATAACGATTGCAAAATTATTGGAATCAAAATCGGAACATCTTAACCCTTGTCGAAATCGAAATCAAATTATGTGATTTTCCCGTCGAATCCGTTCCGTTTACACCCTTACCTACTGACGTCGGTGCGCAAGGGTGCAAACTAACTAATACATTGAGTTAGTTTAAAATTAGAGCCGACTTTATTTATTATAATAAATAATAATATTAAATAAAAATGAAAGTTTAATTTATTAAATGAGTCGAATCTAAATAAATTCTTATTCGATTAGCTAAATTCGTAAATAACTTAAATAAATATTTTATTTAATATTTAATTTTAAAATTTAAAATTTAAATATTAATAGTTATGTATTACCACTCGAATATATTAAAATTGACTTTTATAAAAAAATAAATTTTAAATTTTATATATAAAATTGTAAAAATTTTAAATTTTATAAACTAGTTTGTATATAATTTAAGGTCAGATGTGAATTAAATTTTAATTCATTACTATTTAAATTCAAATTCGAGTTCGACTTGATTTAATTCATAAATGAATTAAATTTGAACCAGAGTCTTGACACATTCATTAAAACCCGAATTTGAATTCAAATTCACGTAAAATAAACGGGCTCAACTTAAACGTTGTATCAGTCATCTGATGCTCGACACGTCCACACCCGTACCGGTCGGTGCATCTCTCTCTCTCTCTCTCTCTCTCCCACTTATTGTCTCCCCCGGCACCCTTCTGTTTCGTCGGTGCATGCTCGGTCTCCGCTTCCTAATCCCGGCAGCCCGGCAGGGCGCCTTCGCCCCTCGCAGTCCTGAGAACCGGTGACCCTCTCTCTCTCTCTCCTTCTCCTGTCTAGTCTCCGTTGAAAGATTTAGTCTATATCGAACGTCGAAAAGAGTATTCTCGTATTTATAGATCGGATCTTAGTTATTTCAAGGATTAGATTTTGAAACAGAGTCAAGTAATGTCGAAGAACTTAGTCTATAGTAAATATCGGAGGGAAAATTTAGTCTCATATTAAATACTGAAAAGAATATTCTCAAATTTATGAATCTGATACTAGCTATCTGCCAAGATTTTGGGAGTTTTCGACAGTCTCTCCGGTAGGGCTGTAAACGGAGCGGATAGGGAGCGGATATGCCATTTCCGAATCCGCTCCGCTAGTCAATTCGGATATCGGATATCCGCTCCGGTTAGAATTCGAATACGGAGCGGATCTTCACAATCGGATATCTCTCGGATACGGAGCGGATACGGATAATATCCGCTTCGTTCCAGGACAGGAGGTTCCGGGAGGGGGGGAGGCTCTGCGACTGCGCCAGGACAGGAGGCTCCGGGAGGGGGAGGCTCTGCGCCAGGAGGCTCCGGGGGGGAGGCCGAACGGGGGCTCTGCGCCAGGAGGATCCGGGAGGGAGGGACGATCCGCCGCCGCCGCTGGGAGGCTCCGGCCGCCGCTGGAACCGGAGGGAGGGAGGGACGCCGCTGGGAGGCTCCGGGAGGGGGGGAGGCTCTGCGACTGCGCCAGGACAGGAGGCTCCGGGAGGGGGAGGCTCTGCGCCAGGAGGCTCCGGGGGGGAGGCCGAACGAGGGCTCTGCGCCAGGAGGATCCGGGAGGGAGGGACGATCCGCCGCCGCCGCTGGGAGGCTCCGGCCGCCGCTGGAACCGGAGGAAGAGAGGGACGCCGCTGGGAGGCTCCGGGAGGGGGGGAGGCTCGCAACCGCGCCGGGACGGGGAGGCTCGGGAGGGGGTGGGGGGAGGCTCTGCGCCAAGAGGCTCCGGGAGGGAGGGACGATCCGCCGCCGCCGCTGGGAGGCTCCGGCCGCCGCTGGAACCGGAGGGAGGGAGGGAAGCCGCAGGGACGCCGCTGGGAGGCTCCGCCGCCGCCGCCGGAACCGGAGGGAGGGAGGGACGCCGCTGGGAGGCTCCGCCGCCGCCGCTGGAACCGGAGGGAGGGAGCTGGAACCGGAGGGAGGGAGGGACGCTCGAGAGCCGGGAGGCGCGGCGCTCGGGAGGCACTGTGACTTGTGAGGATGCGGGATGTCAGGATGGGGAGTCGGGGCTGGCCGGCGGGATTAGGGATTGGGGGAGAAAAGTTATGACCGTTGGATCCAACATCTAATGGCTCAGATCGAATCGGATCTTAATCGGAGCGGATTCACTAATTCCGAATCCGCTCCGTTTAAATTTCGGATAATATCCGAATTCGAAATAATTATCCGCCGGAGCACCTTAAACGGATAATATCCGCCTATCCGAATACGAATTCGAACCGAATCCGGATTTTATCCGGATCCGTTTACAGCCCTACTCTCCGGCACCCTTCCGTTTCGTCGGTGCATGCTCGGCCTCCGCTTCCCGTTTCCGGCAGCCCGGCAGGGCGCCTCCGCCCCCTCGCAGTCCTGGGAACCGGCGCCTGTTTCACGGTCGCCGGCCTTATCCTTCCGCCTCACCGGTTGCTCGGCTCTTTTGACCGCCCGGTGCTTTGCATGGCGCTTCGACCTGGCGCCGCGGCGACGGGGCTGCATGTGCGCGCCGGGACGGTGCCAGCAGGAGAAGCGCACATGCAGGCACGTGAACCCGCGTGCGTGCGGTACGTACGTACGTACGTACGCGCGCCGGCGGGGTCAGCAGCGGGAACGCCGAGGCTGTCGTTCCGAGCCATCCATTCTAAGGTTTTCGAGAAACTACGATAACATATTCCAAAATATTCATAAATACAAACATTAATTCCGAAAATCCCATTTAAAAATATGTTGCAGCCTTTCTTTCTTTTTTCTTTTTTTTGATTGGGTGGGGGATGTAGCAGTCAACTACGCTTTCATATGCCAGCTGTACGATGTCCTTTTTAACGTGAAGGTCACGTTTTTTTTTTTTTTGGTTTTAACACATTGTAATTGTTCTGGCAGCTATAGTCGGACACTCCTTGGCGGTGATCTGTGGAGATCAAGCGTGAGTTCGATCCCTCGCCACATGCGGCGCTACGGGGTTCGCGGCCACTAGACCAATGTCCAAAAAAAAGAAAGAAAGTGGCTGACACTTGTACCACATATGTTTGAAAGCACATGCACATGCCAATTAATATCATAATAGAATAAAACATGTATAAATTATTAAACTAAAGACATCTAAAATAAAATATCAAATTTTTAATACATTTAAAATGATCAGATCGTCACAATTTTAATATTATATGTTAATTTACTAAAGTAAGTAATTAAATAGCAAAGTATTGTTAAATTTTGATATAATAACATTACATTTTCTATTTTATCATTTATAAAATAAATTTAAATAATTAATAAATAAATATGTAGTGTGCATATATTAATTTTTATTAAAATTAAAAATGTAAAAATAATATACATATATTATAATTTTATGACTTGTATTTTATTTAATAAAAATTAATAAAAAAATAAAATATATTTTAAAATAATTAAAAAGAATAAACTGGAAGTGTTAATAGATTACATATAATTATTAAAAATTAGTATGATGACATTAAACTTTTATTTTAAATTTAATTTTATTATAATATTAATTAGCATGTGTATATGGTGTGCTTTCAAAGATGCGGTACAAGTGGAAAGGTGCTACGTGTCGCATAGTTAAAATCGACAAATGGATTTAGCAACATTCAGATAAATGACTTCCACTCAGTACTCACCCTTATTTAAGTGGTAAAATCGACACCCCTCTCCGCCCTGTGAACGTGCAACTTCAATGTCACTAAGGAGACAGAAGATAATTTACAGGCTTTAGATCAAAGGGAAATTAGTTGTGGTCACCAAAAACTATATGTTTCAAATGAAAATTAAGTTAAAATTGACCTCCATGCATGAGAGAGATGTAATATGGGTCATGACTTCCTCTTTTTTGGCCTACTGAAGATGAGAAACCTAAAAACACTCTTTTGTAAATGTAGTTTGGCCTAAGGCATTTATATTGTAGACAAGGTGGGGTCTTAGGTTCTTCTACTTGCACTACATAAAAATGGAAAAACAAGTTGGTCCATGAAGAATGGTCAGTGCTATGAGAATATTGTGATATCTGTAAAGGAAGTGAATACAAATGACACCTAGATTGAAACAAACTAGATTAGGACTAGATCCTAACTTTTCTCTTGGGTGTTTTTGAATATGTGAATAAAGTTAAAATCATAAAAAAAATTAGTATTTTTAATTTTTTTGATTTTAAACTATTTAAAATCATGGAAAAAAAGACTTGGGCACACATTGCACCGCCACCCCATGCCGCCCCATGCATAGGCTGAGTGTCCTCTGTGTTAGCATTTTATGTCACCGGCCATGCTTGTGTCACATGCACCGCTGTGCACCCACAATTCCCAATCAAACCGGGAGTTGACCATCACGTTAAGATGAATTCGTGTGCCACTTCAAATCTGGGTCCGACGAAAACCCGATAAGCATCATCTTCTTACCGGATAAGCTATGCAAATCAAGATACGTAAGGTAAGGGGCATTAAGACCATAAGACTAGACTTTTGGACCTTCAAAAATTGGCTAAAAATAGTTAGTCGATTCAAAATAGAATAAGGAATCTAAATATGACAATATATTTCAATGAAAATTTCTCAATGAATATAAAAATAGGAAAGAAGGTGTCACAACCGCTAAGGTTCCGCCTCGTTCGAAAAACACCCAATCCACCTCCAATGGCATTGTTTGAAGTCCACAAACATGGAGAAACACTTGGTAATAATATTACACATCTTATAAAGCATTCGTAAGTCATCAAACATCTTCATGGAAGAAGATCTAATGAAATCTTTAACATCGACCAACATTTTACGCAAAACTAAATCACCAATTTTAGGCCATTTATCAGACTCACCAATGGTCCAAAATTCTAACAGTTCGTGATGTTGGAAGCCCTTTGTCACGAGATTCATCTAGAGGCAACTAATCCCAAAACTATCTCATATGATGTATGGTTGCTTTGTCATAATAGACATTCACATATATACAGGAAAACACAAAATATATGAAATAATGTTGGGTTCAAACAAGACTCAAACTTAGCTTTAATACCACTGTAAGAAATCAATCCAATCAGATTGATGTAGTGTAAAATTTTTGATTCCTCAAATATCATGACCTTAGTCTTGATCAGAATTGAACGACATAACTTAATTAAAATTGAAATGATTTTGAATACATATCTTTGTGGTATCCAAATAATCTCTATAGATTAGATAAGATCAAATATTTATACACTTGTTCAGCCTCTCAAGCGTGTAGCCTCTGGTTGTATCCACATGGGTTGCCTCAAAATTCAGGTTCTCCTCTGTGTCAACTTCGATCACTCATCTCGAATGGAGCTCCACCATCAAATAGTGGTTTTTTTAGTAGAAGAAAGAGGAGGAGAGGATTAGAGACGAAAATGAGCACCCTTGGCTGATGGTGCTCAATCTCTCTTCATTATTATATAAAGAATTTAGAGTTTTTCTACAAAAATACCTCATTTCTTTATATATACACCCTTGCCCCCAAACTAATGAATTAGCCCATATGCGCGTGACATTTTATGCCCAACAGCCTATTTGGTTGAAGCTTAATTAAAAAAATAATTTTTTAAATTGAATCATTTATCTTATAATAGATTTATTGGCCTACCGATCATAAAGGGTACAAATCATATTATGTGATCCCAAATGACTTTGAGGATAAAATTCTCTCCAAAGAGTCTTTTCATCATATATTATCACATAGATATAAATTCTTGTTTATCCAACGTCCTAGTCAGATAGGAGTATGACATTGATTGTCAACTCTTAATCTTTCTGACACAATAAAATTTTGTACTCAGAATTGGATCAGTTAGAAAACTCTTTTTATTTATTCTATCTACCTTAGCTAAAAATTTAGAGTACTTTTAATAGGACATTCTCTCTCATTCTCTCTCTCTCTCTCTCTCTCTCTCTCTCCTATTTAGAGTGGACGATATCTTACTGTCCACTCAATTATCTCCACTGAGTTATGCATATATTCAATTCATTAACTATACAGGACCACAATACTAAGTGATCCGTAAGTTAATAGTCAAAGTACATGATTTGCCTGGCAAAGCATCTTTAGTGACTTAGGTCAAAGATCTAGTCGTGCAACCGCGATGATAGAATACCCTTATCGATAGTTTAGTAAGACACTGTTTAGGGATTCTACATTGGTCGGTTCATTGAAATTATTCTTATAATGAGCACATATATTTGTATCTCAGTGTGTCAATACTAATGACCAATGAGATCAATCATCTTCATCATATAAGAAGATATCATATACACTGATCTTATCGGATCCTTAATGTCCCGTCTCAAAGATCTTGCAACTAGGACTATTTAGGTCACGTCTCTAGATGATTGGTCTCATTATCATGATCCAATCATCATTGCATGTAACATATGACTTCACTACGATGACACATCTAGATAATACAAGTAATGAAGACAATGCAATTATTTTTGAATAAGATATTACAAAAATGTAAGTTTATATTGAATAGATTGGTTTGTATGGTATATATTTCTTTTAACTTCAAGTAGAATTGCCCACAACGTAAGAAGAGTGAACGATTGTAGGAGGCAAATAAGGAGAAGACAGAAGTGTCAATAGTGAAAGATAGCGGGGAGAATGTGGATGATATCCTTTTTATGACGACTACCGGAGAGGGAGACCCAAACTAGATCTTAGATTCCGGCTTCTCATGTCATGTATACTCGAATAGGACGATGTTCGACAGGTATCAAGCATGTGCATGTAACGCAATTTGATTAGCAAATGGAGCATATTGCTTAGTTGCAGGTATTAGATCCGTGAGGATATGCATGTTCGATAAGAAGGTGCAAAAGTTTTTAGATGTACGATATGTGCTAGATCTAAAGAAGAATATGATCTCACTCAGAGTTATTTGTTCAAAAGAATATTAATGCACTGTTGAAGGTGGAGGTCTTAGGGTGTGCAAAGGAGCACAGATCAAGCTAAAAGGGTGGTTGACGAATGGTTATATAGGCACAATTGCAAGGTTGACACATGTGCAGCTGTAATATCCTAGGCGGAGTAGTACAGCTCAATAGAGAGCAATATTTTTACTGAATATGGAGCATGAAGGAAATGTGCGACGTTCGCTTTCAATTGTGATGGTGGTCAATATCTCTTAGGTCAACCGAGAGAGGAGGGGCCATGTTGGGGCATGCACTAGAGTTAGCCTATGCGGGAACCTCCATACTGGAGGAGTTGACAGATAGATAGACACTTACAAATTTAACCGAAGGTGAAAAATGTTACGTAATGGGACAAGTTACATACATCGAGTAACTGGGGTTAGGATCCAATTGAATTGGATTCGAATTGGGCTATTCAAGTCAATTCTTGATTTGGATAGAGATTGGCAAGTCCTAATCATAGTAGGTATTCTGGGTTATTCTCTCTAAAAATAATCTAGGCCGGTGCCTCATTTGGTATGTTGGATGTCTAGAGAGACACTAGAAAAGAAATTGTATATCCGTAGTCTCAGTGAAGTTCGACTTTTTCAAAATCTTGTGCTCGTGGTGTGTGTGCATTTGTCACGGTGAGTGATCGATTACTGGGTTTCCTCAACACTATTAACCATTGATAAATTAGATGCTGGAATGCTTACATATGATATGACACAAGATATGAAATATTTGGTATCACTTGGGGATCACTCCTGGCGTAGAGAAAAGGTTAAGGCCCAGTGAGTCTATTTATGTTAAATGCGTCTCTACAACGTTGGATGAGTTTTTTTCCAAGAAAAGAGGTTTGAGAGAATCAAGGAGAAGAAAATGACCGGAAGAACTAATGGTTCGGAGACATGTGAATTCTCTTGATCTTGGTTGATACAAGATACTTTAATATTCAAGTTGGTTGGTTATAAATTCCTTTGGTTCTACTTCTGAGATCTACCATTTTTTTTTGACGTGGGATCAGGTGTGTTCACTTTAGCAGGGTTCTAAAATCCCTCGTTCGTTGTATGTTTTATTCCTTCGAGTTAATGAAATTAAGTTTTTGTTGTCAGGAGATCATATTTTTGGCTATCGTGACAATTTTATGAGTTTGCTTCACTAAACATCCAAACAGGATGGCATTCAAAAACAATTTTGAGTAAAAATCGATTTAGTTAACAAACATCTCGAGTTAACAAAGGATTAGACCCAAACACGACCGTAATCTAAATTTCACCTTTCAAAGTAATTTTTTTGTAGCTTTCCGATGATTCACTGCAAGATATAATCTCGGATCAGCCGCCTGTCAAAGGCACACAGAGAGGCGCATATGTACGTATATATTTGTGTGTGTGTATATATGTGTGTGTATATGTGTTCTTACGTACACGTTCATATGACTCTGGATGAATATTGCCAAATCGTGTTATGTAACATGCATGTTATACATCGGCGTTTGAAAAGAGAAGAAGAAAAAAATAAAGTTTTCATGAAGATTTTCTTTAGCTCTCGTATGTAGTCGATCATTTTTATGCCCCCTTTTTTAACCGTTAATTAACTGAGATCTTAGCTATAACACTCGAGCCTTAGAGACACTGGCATACGTGGACTGAATTGCATTCCAAATGGCAAATGCAGTATCATGACCCACAATCAACGGTAAAACAGTATCGGAAACTGAAGAGATTAGTAAGGCTTTAACCATACTATCATATTGTTTCCAAGTCCGCATAGTAGGATTAGAAACAGAATTGCCAGATCCAGCCGGATCTGGAATAGAAATCGGAGGAGGCATAATCGATCCATCAATAAATCCAATGAGATTATACATTTCCAGAACTGGGAGCAACTGAGCTCTCCATACCATGTAATTATCACTGATTAACTTCAATGATACATAATGCGAGAGATTCGGAGCAGAAGTGAAAGGAACTCCAGAAGCAAAAGTGTATACCGAAGGAGTAAAGCCTGAAGGATCGACGTTGGCTGTGAAATTTCCCGCTGGTGAAGTCGCTGGAGAGACAGAAGAGAAATCCTCCATCGCTGTGCTCTGATACCAAGTTAGAGTGCTGAATCTGAGATGCTCTTCTACTGAAGAAGGATATTCCGAAGCAAAACAGAGGGAGACGATGCAGACAGGAGGAGAGGAGTGTGATCTGGAAATGTGCGGGAAAATGCTCAATCGAGCTCCGCAGTGTAACAATTTCATATATATATGTGATGTACGGACATTGAGGACATTTGCCCAATTACAAATGAACATACAGAGTTTTGAACTTGACCAATTCAACCTGGGTGCATTTCGAAATTGTGTGCTCTAATACGCCGGCTTCGGCCAGGTTTGACTGAAGATGAGAGCACCCATCACGCATGCCTGCTAGAAGCAGCCCTCTCTATCCCTCCATTGCAGGTAAACCAGGACGGCGAGGTACTCCATGTACGCGCCGGCGATGACGAGCAGATGGAACAGCTGGTGGCTGTGCCCGACGAGGTCGAACTTCCCCGGCATCCACCTCTCCGGCACCCTCGTCGCGTAGACGACGACCCCGATCCCGTAGCAGCAGTTCATGAGGAACTCGTACAGCGTCGTCTGCAGCGCCTCCGGCCGGTCGCCGTACATCCAGTGCTTGTGCGCGATGGGAACCCACCCCAGCAGGCCCATGCAGACGAAGAGCGCGGAGCGCACCAAGCGGAACTCCGGCGTCTCGAAGACGGGGACGAGGGAGGCCAGGACGGTGGCTATCCCGCAGAGGACGATGGCGCCGGCGTAGAGGTTCTGCATGAAGGGGTCGTAGGCGAAGATGTAGTAGATCTCCGGCAGGATGGAGGTGACGATGAGGGTGGCGATGCCGGCGTAGTCCAGCCGGAGCATGACGTACGACGTGTGCTCCGAGTGGCAGCACAGCAGGTGGCAGGCGCTGCTGGTGAGCAGGCAGAACATGGCGCCGCACAGGAAGGCGAACAACGGCCACCGCGTGATGCGCTGAACTGGAGCAGCAGCCGCCGCCGCGAGCACGGGGTGGTTCGTTTCGCCGCCGTCCGCCGCCGCCTTCTGCAACCGGGAGGACCGAGATGTCAGCGTCGTTAATTTTCAGCGGCAGAGTTCAGAACAGTCGGGTCCAATCAGACCAATGGAGTATCGACTATGGTTAAAGAGTTCGAGAGACATCTCAATAGATCGCTGGTGAACTACGCTCCATCTGGATACAAATAATATTCATGAGAACCACGTTCACAAGTTAAATTGATATTTTAATCACGATGAATCTCATTATTTTATGTCTTGGACAGATAATACTCTCTCAGTCGGTTTAGTTGACCCAAACTCTTTCTTACAATAACAAACTTGCAAAACTAAGTCGGTTTGACGGGCATGATTACTCAAATCTAGCTTTTATAGCACAGCTCAAAGTCTAATTTTAATAAATTAACCTTTGACAAATAAAATCAATCAGATTCTAACACTTCGACCTCCAACAAAAATAATGAGGTCGTAATTTAAAAATCGGACTTTGGAGAGTTATAAGATTCAAACTTTTTGGAATTCAGAATTACTAAAAGCCAACTTGGAATTTAAACTCCGCGGGACTCTCGGGAGTCATAATATATTCAAACTATTCATCATCTCTAACCCAAATAAGACATCTGATCAATAGGTTATTAAAGTTGTTGTAAAGCCAATTTTTTAAATTGCGATCTCACTATTTAGAATTCGGATTTTGCAACTCTAGCTTCATTTTACGTTAAAGTCCAAATTTAAAGCTCCGACTTCGATCGCTTCTCTTCATATCTGACCTCGATGATTTGTGTTGATTTTGTTGAAAATTATTAATATGTTAGTTTTGAATATAAAAAAAAGAGAAAAAGAAAAGAGAAGAAGAACAGTGTGCGGGGTGTGTGGCCTACCGAGGCGGACGCCGCTGCCGTCGCGTTGGCCGCGGCAAACCTCTCCAACGCCATGTAGTTGGCGACGGTCTCGGGAAGCCGAAGATAAGCCGGAGAGGGCAGCGTGCTCGAGTCGTTCTGCAGCAGCGGGTCGTACATGTTTCTGAACTGATCCGTCTTGTTGGGCTGGGCGGACACCGCAGCTCCGCCCAGTTCTTCTGCGCTCAGCTGGTTCGTGGAGAAGGCTCTCGGGATCAGCAAAGCGGCGGAGACGGTCAGGAACAGGAAGACGAAGAAGCCGACCAGGTGCCTGCACGACGGAGAAATCAGCACATCTTCGTCCAAGTTTTTTTTTTTTTTTGGTTTTTTTTCTCACCGGAAGCAAAAAAAAAACAATTTGTTGAAATTATTGAATCACGAAACTTAAGTTCATTTGCCCACAGTTCAAAGAACAGGAAAGTCGCTTACGTCCAGACGTTGAGAGTCTCGTTGTGCATGGAGAAGATGCTGAGGATGGTCTCCTTGAGCGGCCACTCGCTCCGGTAGTAACCCAGGATGAACTCGTTGTGCTTCAGATAGTTGGGAAGGGCGTCGTAGTCGACCAGCTGCCGGCATTTGATCTTCTCCTTCGCCGTCGCCGGCGAAGTCTGCCGCTCTTCCTCCGCGAGCAGCGCCCGCCGCCCGTCTTCGCTGCTCCTGAAACAGCAGGTCTTCCCGAACGCAGCGGAAGGATCCCCGACGTCCGCGGCCGCCATCCCGCGATCCTCTGCGGCGGGTCTCCGGCTTCTTCCGGGCACCGGAGGAGAGGAGAGGGGAGGCTGGGGATCAGGCGGCGGAGGAGCAGCAGAGGAGCGGGGCTCGTAGGAGAGAGATGGAGGGAGCTGCTGAATCGCCCTGATGCCTTATATTGGCGACGGAGCTGCGTGCTGTCTCGCCCTAGCTTGCCGTGAAGCTTCCGGCGACGGCCGAGAACGACCAAATCCAGAGAGGGCCGGGTAGTGGTTGGCGTGCCGACGCTTGTATAGCAGCCTGGTCTGATGGGCACTGACTTGGCTCCGCGCCCCAGCTTCGTTTTCATGACAGGAAGACTAGTCTCCAGTCTCCACCATGGAAAGATTTTTAAATCAATCGAAAAATTTTTTAAAAAATTTAAATCATAAAAATTTATTTATTTTTAAAATCAACACGATTTTCTTAAAATACTTTTGTGTGGAAAAAAAATCAGATTGAACTGATCTCATTTTCATCAAAAAGTAAGTTAAATTACGAAAAAATAATTTTTAAAACAAACTCAAGAAAACCTTACTTCTCGTCGACTTAACTGAATGAAGCCAAACATGTGAAATAGAAGTACTTCTAACGTGTGACTTCACTTTATAAGTCGATTGCTGACTTCACTCTTGAATATACTTCATTTTTATCTTGAAATTCATATCCGAGCAATCCAAGATTTAAGAAAATGGGTTAATTTTGAAAATAAAATTTAGAGTATACTATATTAAAAAACTCCCGCGTGTTTCCTCCCGTTCGTCGGTCAACGAAACGCGCGGCGTTGACTCGCCTGGCGGTCAAACCGAAGGCGAGTGCGGACTTCGTCGTGCGCGGCCAGCGGGGAAGACCCCGTTGTGCCTGGAGCGGTTGAGCTCGCCCGTTGTTCGAAATGGTCATGATCTTTTTGGTTCCATAGACAAAAAAGGTGGAATCTTTACATTTATACCTCCGCATTATCTATGCTTACGTTGGTAACCCTCGCGCACGTAATTTCTATCCACTCCCTTTAAGAGAATTATCATTATTATTATTTTTATCCCTTGTGAATATGTACCTAAAATTAATTAAAGATTTCGTTACAACATTTTACTTAGAATCCGAGACAGCATCGAATGTAAACATGAATCGTACTCCTTTGAATCTAGTTCTACAATGAGATTCTTCTCTGCTATTTTAGTTACTTTGAAAAAAATTTAAAATAACTTAAATGTGCCTCACTATCCAGACTTATAAACAACTACGTACGTCGTCCATCAGATATCATTTTCGAAAGATTTCCCACAAGAATACAGCAGTCGTCGTACCATACGTCATCAGAAAATAATCAATGCATCTACGCTCCGATAAAACGAGAGAGGCCATTATTGGCTAGTCCAGAGATGATGAACATACATACATACATACCGTATCACGCTACTCTCATCAGAGATCAGGGTCTAATCATTGGGAGGTCTTTATCTATATATGATATGCATGCATATGGCTCAACTTTCTACGCGGACCTCAGTATATATATATATATATATATATATATATATGCGACCTGTTCGATTGAATTAAATACATATACTCGGTTTCTTCACGTTTTATTTTATAAAACGTGTTTGTTTGTCGAAAACATATAGCTGGTCAAGCTAACCGATCCGTGCGGCCCCAAACTGGGTACACACCACGTAACATGGCCGAGACCAAAGGGGGCAAGGGCCGGTAGGCGGAGACCGGAGATGGAGAGGAAAAAAATAATAATAATCAAAGAGATTACGGTGAACAATGTTTTCAAGCGCTTATGGATTTGTGATGCCATGGAAACTCATGGGGCTTCAACTGTATATATATGTTGGATTCTAATATCTCTCTTGCCAAGATTTAAGAAAAAAAATAACAATTGTATTTCACAGTTGAAGCCACGGGTGATGACGGAGCGGGTGCTCGATCATGCGACCGCGTCCCGTGCTGGGCGCAAAACAGAGTCTATGATCAACTCTCTAGCTATATATGTTTGAATAGGTACATATGATTAATTAAGCTCTATTGAAATAAGTAAAATTTGAGTCGTTAACATTAGCATTACTTATTCAAATTGTTAAAAAATGCCTATCCTCCTATAATAAATTACATCCCTTCTTCGTATCACATTACAGGAGAGGTATATCTCTGCTTGGGACATGTTATTGAGAACGTTTGAGAAAAGCCCTTGTGACCATTGTAATAACTAAAAGGTCCCCATTAATTCACTAATGGATCACTTGCTTCGCTGCTCATGATTCGAGACATATATACTTGAACTGGTTACTAATATACTAATAAATTATTCACGACCCACCGTTCATGCCTACGCCAATAACTTATTTTTATTCCGACTCTTTAGTCGTTGCCCAATGTATCTTGTGGTGATGGTTTTTCTTGTAGTTATCGCTAATGTATTGTATTTGGGTGACTTTGCGGTGATTTCATTCGAGACAACTATTCAGTGATGTAAAGCAGTTTAAAATAGTTATTTGTGACGGCTACTTTGTTATCGACAGTCTTTCAATAGTCATCTTTCAAAAAGACAAAGAAAAAGACAGTCTTTCAATAGTCGCTATATTTTTCTTGCAATGCCATCCCACGAACCATTTCTCTCTATTCCCATTCTCTCTCTCTCTCTCTCTCATCGATTTCTCAATGTCCCTTTACATCTTCTCTCTGTCATCACTTTCTTAGTGTCTTTCTACATCATCTCTCACTCTGTCGTCCACCTATCAGTCTCTCCCCTCTTTTTCTGCTCTCTCTATTCTCTTTTCACACTTCATCTCTTTCTTACATATTTTCTCCTCATTTTCTCTCTTTTTCACCTACACTTTTTTTTCTCTACTTTCTTTATATTTTCTCTTTCTACTTTGTATCTATATTTTCTCTCTACTCTCTCTACATTTTCTTCTCTACGTGTATACTTTTTCTCTTTACTCTCTTTACGCTATCTCTCTCCACTCTCAATCTACACTTTTTCTTTCTATTTACTTTAAATATTTTATATGTATATTTCTCTCTCTACTCTCTATCTATATTTTATATCTTCACCCTCTATGGACTTTGTCTCTTTACTCTCTCTTTACACTTTTTATTTTTATATATTTTTTCTCTTCTCTATATATTTTTTCTCTACATTAACTGTATCTATAGCTTTTCTTTGCAAGTATCTAGCACAATATACTCTGCTTTTGTAGTAGACAAGCAATACTCTTTTAAATTTAGACTGTCATGAAACAACCTCCCTACAAAAGTAAACACATAACCTGATTTAAACTTTCTAGAGTCCAATTCTCCATAACCTAAAATAGGTTTTCTAAAGTCCAAATCTCCTGTCATGTCTACATTTGCAAATATTTCTTTATGTGTTTTGAGTTACTAAAACACAAATAATACTTTGCAGTATCCTTAAGATACCTAAGTATCTATTTCATTGTTGTCTAGTGTTTTTTGTCTTGATTAGACAAATATCTGCTCATTATGCCAACTGCATAATTCAAATCTAGATGTGTGCATACCATAACATACATGAGACTACCAATAGCTTAGGCATACGACACATTCTCCATGCTCTTCTACTCATCTATAGAAGATGGACCCTGATCACTACTCAACCTAAAGTGACCTGCAAGTGGAGTGACAACTGACTTGACATCTTTCATGTTGAATTTATCAAGTACCTTTTCAATATACTTCTCTTAAGAAAAAAAGAGCTTCTTAGATTTTTCTATGACAAGATATCCTCATGCTAAACTATGTCTAGCTGGACCTAAATTCTTTATATCAATGAACTTGCTCATATCTATTTTCAACTTGTCAATTACATTACTATCATGTCCAACAATCAACATATCATCTACAAATAATAGCAGAATAGTAAAGTTATCTCCAGGAAAACTCCTGAAATAAGCACAATGATCTGTTGCCATCCACTAGTACCCATGACTCATCATAAATGATTCAAAGTTCTTTTACCACTACATTGGAGCTTGTTTAAGTCCATACAAATTTCTTTTCAGTTTGAAAACTATATACTCTTTTACTGTAAATTTAAAATTATTTGATTGTGCCATGTAGATCTCTTCCTCCAAATCACCATGAAAGAAGTCTCTTAGCTTATAGCTATTCTAACTCTAAATCAAGATAAACAACCAAGCTCAATATCACCCTAATAGATGACATTTTAACTACAGGAGAAAATATTTCATTAAAGTCAATACCTTTTTTGCTACTTGTAGCCTTTGACCACCAAATAGTCTTTTTTGCTACTTGTATATGGAACAATCTTCCTATGTTGAACCCCATGCTTCATATAATATTTCTTGAGTGACCAAGCTCTTTACTTACCACCATTGTCAGTTAATAAAGTCTTCAACTGTTTTCTATTTCATGCTCAACTACCACATGAAAAGCCTTGAAAATATTGTTGACTTCACTTTTATTTCTCATCAAAAAAATTCACACCTTTATAGATGCATCATCTATGAAAGTAACAAAAATATAAAACACAACTTTTTGATTGCACATTTATCAGACCACATACGTCTGAATAAACTAGTTTTAAAAGCTATGTTGCTCTCTTTAGGTGATTTTCAACAAAGAAAATGTACTTTATTTGCCTATCAAACAATGGTCACATAGGCTTAAATGCATACCTTTCATTTCAAGAAGAAACTTTTATTTCATAAGTAAATCCATTTTTTTAACTCGTCCTAGTTTTTTGTGCCTTAAATCTGACAAGGAACCATCTACCATAGCATTCATTTTAGCATCGCTAACCCATGTCCTCAAGCCATATAGATTGTCATACTTGTCTCCTCGAGCTAAGACAAGTACTCCTTCAATTAATTTTTAGCCATATTGACCATATGTCATGAAATAATTATCCTCACCTAATTTTCCTATTGAAATTAAGTGCATTTTGAGGCCTATAATATGTATGACATCTCTAAGGATAAGTTGACACCCTATGCTAGTCTCCACATTGACATATCCTATCCCGGCAATCCTCGAGGTATCATGCTTGCCCATTTAGACAATGCCATAATCACTTGTTCTATATGACAAGAATAGATCCTTGCAAGGTTAAGATGCTCCAAAGTCTAGTATTCACACAATGTCAACATTCTCGACTATTAGACAATTCTCACTATTTGACAAAAGGACAACAATTTCATCATCTGACATAGTCACTACAATTTCCATGCCTTTCTCACTGTCATGTGGTTTTTTCTTCTACTTTTTCTCTTCTTTGAATTTCCTACAATCAATCTTCTTATGACAAGGAATACCACAATGATGATGATAGAAATATCTTATTTAATTAATTAGATAAATCTTTACTATTAACTCTTATTAGATGTGAACATCATAGTGAAGTCCTTTATCACATGTAATGATGATTGAATCATGATAAGATTATGATAATGAGATCAATCATATATAAGTATGTGATCTATATATTCTTAGTCATAGGATCCTTAAAATTGGACATCAAAGATCTGGATAGAGTAGTGTATGTGATGTCTTATGTGATGAGGATGATCGATTTTATTCATCTTTAGTATGGAGATATTGAGATATAAATATAAGTACTCATTAGTAGAATGAGTTTATTGAACTAAACAAATTAGAAACTTTGAATAGTATCTTATCAAACTGTTAATCAGGGTTATCTATCATCATAGTTACATGCTTGGACCTTTGACTTAAGTCACCAATACTGCCTTGTTAGGCAGAAGTTGTACTTTGACCATTGACTTATGGATCACCATTTAGATGATCCAGTACAGTGATAGATTGAGTACAAGAAAAACTTGATGGAGACAACTGAGTGGACAACAAAGGATTGTCCACTCTCAATAAGTGAGAGTGAATGTCCTATGGATAGTACTATAAATCATTGGCCAAGGTAGAGAGGACAAATAGAAAAGAGTTTTCAAATTGATCTAATTTCGAATACAAGAACCTATAGAGTTGGTATACTAAAGAGTTGACAATTGATGTTGTACTTTTTTCCAATTGAGACGTTGATTATATGATGGTTTATATCCCTGTAGTAACTAATGATGAAAACACTCAATGGAGATAATATTATCCTCATAGCTGTTTGGTATCATGAGATGTAACTTGTACCATTCTTGATCGATAGGTTGATTAATCTATTATCGAATAACAGATTAAATTAAATTAAATTAAATTACTCTATTTTAATTAGGCTATAACTAAATAGGCTATTGGACCTAATGAGTCATATACGTAAAGGCTTATCCATATTTATAGAGATTTTAAGTTTTTCTAGAAATTTTAAATTCTTTATAAATACTAATGGTTCTAGCCAAACCATATCAAGCTAAGGACGAGAATAACGTTTTCAGCCTCCTCCTTACCTTCTCCATGCTCTAGAAGACGTCCATGGATGATGGAGCTCAGTTTGGGAAGAGTTCTTGAGCTTGATGCGAAGGGAGAAATTGCTATGGATGAAGTTTGTGTGGATACTGCTAAAGATAAAAAAAAATTGAATGGTTTGAAGAGCTTAAGAAGTTTTTATTTTTCCTCTCCAAAAGATTAAATGAATCCTTATTATGTATATACGAATTTGTTTGATCGGCTTTCAATTTTCATTGTTCAGTTATAATTGAGACAACTTCAACATAAAATCATAGGAATCATCACTTCTTTTTCTCAATGACTTTCTCCTAATCTCCTCATTCAAAATCTCTTAGCTACATATTTCATTGTAAGCACATCATTTAGAGTAAAATCACTCAAAGAGACTATAAGTGTCCCAACTGTCTGGTAAGAAACTAAGTAACAATAACATTTGCAACTCATCTTCTAGTACCATTTTCATCGCTGACATCTGATTTATAATATTTTACATTTCATTCAGATGTGTTGCAACTGAACTCCCCTACTTAAACTTGAGGTTCACTAGTTGTTTGATCAAGAAGGCCTTGTATCCTATAATATTCCTTTCATAAAGATTATGTAATTTCTACCATAACAATTTTGTCATTGTCTCATTCAACACATGTTGGAATACACTGTCATCCAACCACTGCTAAATCATGCCAATCACTTTCCAATCTAACATCTACGCGGCATCTATTGTCTTTTGCTTTTGGCTCATATCTCTTGATCAAAAAATACAAATCATTGAAATAAATGATGTCTTTCATCTTTGCTTTTCAAATCACCTAATTATTTTCATTTAGTGTAATCATTTTGCAGACTGTTGCATCTTTTCTGTTTCACTAGATTGAATCCATCGAATTTGCCAAAATTTGCCAAACCTGCCAAACATGGCTCTAAAATCACCTGTTGAGAAAAACTTGGTGCAAACTGACCCTTTTCACCTGAGTGAACAACTCTAAAGATGAATATGTAACCCATACAAGTAAAGAAAAATATCCAATTGAACTAGAAATAGAGAAAGAGACGACACACCTAAAATTGGGGAAAAATCATTGGATAAGTTTGATTCACTAAGAAATCAATCTGCAACGACCACTCTCAAACAACAAAATTTGAGAGACCCAATCTCCACAAAAACAATGAAAATCACACACTTGAATTTTCGAGAGGAAATTCTTACCAAAGACGTAAAGACACGAAAACATCTAAGAATAGATATTAAGAAAGCTCCAAGTTGTTGTGATTTTTCTCCCTCCTCCTCCTCCTCCTTCTTCTCTATTTCTTCTATCTCTCTCTCTCTCTCTCTCTTCCTCATGCATGGAGCCGCTGCCGCCATACGAGTGTCTGAAGCCTTGCTTCTAGTTTTGTCATGGCTGGTCGACCGTAGGTCGACTGACATGACCTCCACTCCCGAGAGCGGAGGTGAGGGTTCGAAGGGCCGTGAGCCTGCCACACCCCTTGGGGGGGTGGTCACTCGTGGGGATCTAGCTGGGGCTCGATCCCTTGCTGCGCACATGAGCAGCGTGCCTTCGGACCAGCTGGGTCAGTGTGAACAAAAAAAATAAATCTCTGTTGTGAGATGCGGTTGATATGTTATTTTTTCCTTTTCTTCTGTATGCAAAATGCCTTCCACGTGCCTTTTAATGTGGGTACGCCATCTTCCTTAGGAGACTAGCGGCCTAATAAAACAAAAATATGATAATTTATCTTTATAGCTTTTATGTATTTTATTGACACCACCAAAGTATATAATAACCATTTTACACCAAACGCCGCCTTAGATTTGCTGGGAAATGTTGCATTGTTTGATGTATCTAGTTGTTTGCTATGCACTCTTTGCTGGGTAAAAGTACAAGATACTTTTATTATTATCAATTTTAAAATTAATGTTGATAGTAATTATTTAAGAGATATTTGATAAATATTATCAATTTTGAAATTTATAGTACTCCAATACAAATGTCAACTAATATTAATTCTGATATTGATACTCTACTCTAACTATTAGAAATATCAATATCAAAATTGTTATAATATCATTTTTATATTCTAATCAAACAGGTCTTAAGATTATAAGTTAACATAAAATCTAAGATGGTAAACAGTAAAAAATATACTATTTAGTGAAATGTGATAAACAAAAGTTCTGGGACCAAATTTAACAAAAATTGTTGGGAGACATAATAAGGAGATAGTCTATATATAAAAGAATGTCAAGTTGCCAAACACAAAAATATTTTTTAATGATTTTTTTGTGTATGATGCGACAAACACTATTAATCATAGACAAGACTAGTTATCAAATAAAATGGAAATAAAGTAGTGCCTTGAGTCTAACAATTACCCATTTAATCTTCACCGTAGTTAGGGATGTTTACGAACTAGATAATGACATTAGCTATGTACGTATCTTACTAGCAAAATGTGTATCCATTAATTGTTTGTTAACTATCATAAAAAGATATATCAGCGAACTATTTTCTGCTGTCTTTTAAGGAAACAGATAACAATTGGCTAACATATATATACATATATATAACAAATAAAAGGTTAGACTTGTGGACAAGTTAAATTAATATGAATTCAAATCCAAATTTAAAAATAATTGAAAAAATATGTTATTAGTCTTGAATCTAAATTAGACTTGAATCCAAAAATTATTATCAGACACAAATCTGCTAATCAATGACATTTAAGCTTCCTTACATTCTTTTATTCACTTGCAAAACATATTTTTAGTAAATAAAAATTTGAATCGTATGATTGTCAACAAGTATTAAATATGTTTCTCTTAGATAAACATAAACTTAAAATTTTGTAAATTTTTACTTTAATATATATATATATTTATAAGATTTGGATAGTTAGATTTTTGTACTCAAATAGTCAAATGTTCTGATTCACTAGAGTATTTTGTTGCATATATTGACATCATACCCTTTTGATCATAACTTTAGATTGACTGTGAATCTTTTAATGGCACTAATTTTATATGAATATAACTCAATGTGAGAATTAATCTATAAAAGATACAGGATCAATATTATAATCTAAACATATGATTATGTAAAGACGTTAAATATCAATTTATGACTTGTTTAGATGCTTGATAAAATATCTTTATCAATATAAAATACGATATTATATAATATCAAATTTTATGCTAACGAATATCCGATGTAAGTATATCAATAACTCTAATACAATACGTTACATCAACCTTAGTTAGTATAACTAATATAAACTCTTAAAATTTTAATTCTTAATTCAATTTGAAATAATTAAATTTTTTATGTCATATATGCAAAGAATCAATCTATATTAATGAAAACATTTGATTCCTTAAATTTTATGGTCATAATTTGAACCAAACGACATAACCAAAAACTAGATTCAATCCAAATAAAAAATATAGTCACAAGATTCAACCAATCCTTGAAGACCAGAGAAAATGAACAGTGGTATGCTCTCCAAGACATCCAAACACATGAGCTATAGCAATATCCACAGAACATCCTTGGCGGATAGGTTCTCCTTGTATATCAATAACTCTACAATTAAAAACTACACCAACTTTAGTCTAGTATAACTAATATCAACTCTTAAAGTTTTAATTATTAATTAAATTTGAAATAATTAAATTATGTATTTTTATATATGTAAAGAATCAATCTATAGCAGCGGAAGTACTTGATTTCTTAAATTTCATGATCATAGTTTGAACTAAACAGCATAACGAAAAATTAGATTTGATCAAAATCAAAAATGCATTCACAAGACTCAATCCAATCCCCGAAGACTATAGAATATGAGCAATCACATGCTCTCCAAGCCATCTAGTGCGCGAGCTATAATGGTATCCATAGAACATCTTTAGCAAACATGTTCCTTTGCATATGGGGGTGCAAATGAGCCAAGCCGAGCCAAGTAGTATGGTGTCCAAGCTCAGCTTGTTTATTTTACATGAGTTCAAGCTCAAATTTTAATGAGTATGTTGAACCCTTGTTCAAACTTGGTTCGTTTATTAATCGAGTTGAGTCGAGCTAGAGCTCGAGCTTGGGTAGTAGCTGGCCTAAAGTTTAATCCACATTCAAGCTTAGCTATCTACAAAGTCGTTTACAAAACTCAAAATCAATCAAAAATAATTTGTAAAACTCTAGATTTAACTCATTTATAAAACTCAATCTAAATTTAAATTTAAATTTAAATTTATTTAATATATTTAAGTGACAATTATAACTATTAATACCTAAAATTTAATTTTAAAAAATAAATATTTAATAGAATATTTAATCTAGCTACTTGGTAGTTTATCGAGTCGAGTAGGAGTCTGTTCAAGCTCGGCTCGTTTAATGAGTCAAGCTTCATTTTCTTTCAACCTTATTCATTTAACATAATAAACGAGCCGAGTCAAATTTTTATCGAGCCAAGTTTCGAACTACTTGTCGAGTGTATTGGTTCGTTTGCACCCCTACTTGCATATTGGACCTTCCAACTTGTCTTGGCTGGAACTCCATCAGTGGCCGATGACCTCTAGGGTGGGAGAGCTTGCTAGAAAGTTGAGTATGAATTTGAAACTCTTGACTTGATGGAGATTGGCCAAATTCACTACTATTTATAAAAATTAAAATTTTTCGTAAAACTCTTTATATCTAAAAATTACGTTCATGTATTTAAACTTATGAATAAGTTCTTATATATGTGAGTCTACTAAACCCAATAGTCTATTTAGTCAATGTCTATTGAAAATAACAACCTACTGGAAAGTAAATATGTTATGTATTATTATATTTAACCGCTTTTCGATCATGAAAGAAAAGTCACGTCTCATGATCACAAACTAATTTAGGGATGATTTCATCTCCATTGAGTCTTTCTAGCATTAGTTACTATATGCATATATGCACTTGTCTATCCACTGCCTCAGTTCGATAGTGATACTGTATCGACTGTTAGCCCCTTGGTAAACCAACACTTTTAAATCTTATACTTAGAATCAAATCAATTAGAATTTTTTTTTTCAATTATTGTCTTGCTCTAGATAGGGATTTAAGGTATTATCCCATAGACATTCACTCTCACTTATCAAGAATGGACGATCTCTTATTATCTAGTCAATTGTCTCTATCAAGTTTCTCTTATATCCAATCCATTAATTGCACTAGACTATCGTCTCGATGATCCATACATCAATGGTCAAAGCACAAGATACGTCTTATAAGACATCTTTGACTACTCATGTCAAAAGTCTAATCATGCAACTGTGATGATAAAAAATTCTAATAGATAATTAGGAAAGATATCATTAATAGTTTTTAAATCGGTCGATTTAGTAAACTTATTTCATTGATGAGCACTCATACATGTAACTAAGTGACTTCGTAATAATGACCAATGAGAGCGATCATTCTCATTTTTGTGAGAAGATATCACATACACTATTGTATCTAGACCCTTGATGTAGTGCCTCCAGAATTATGACTAAGAATATTTAAATCACATATTTTTAAATAATCGATCTCATTATCATGATCTCTTCATGATTTAATCATCATTACACGCGAATAAAATTTTTATTAAAATATACACATCTAAAAAGAATTAATAATAAAAATATATCAATTTAATTGAATGTGATATTTTAATAATTATTTAATCATATCAAATATGTTTAGTTTGTAGGACATGTTTGTATTAATAGCTCACTTCAATCTTACTCCATCTTGGTTGATAACAAGATTACTAACTCTAATGAGCAAATATTAGATGAGACATATGAATCCAAGAGTGGACTATAACTTATAGCTATCATGTCTCCATCATTCTACCCAAAACTTCTCAAACTAAAAGCTCCTCAATTTAAATATTCACATCCATGAGGCTACTTAAGGGTGAACAGCCTGAAGCTAGCTGTATAAAAGGATGAAGGGGTTGAAACTGTCATTGAAAGAAGTGGCATGAGCTATGTGTAGATACGCGAATTCGGCCCGATTACAGAAAGTACAATCTCATTTCTATGGGTAACACTTGTTTTCTCCCAATCGGAGAGGTCGATTTGACATAAAAACGATCGAATTCCAGAAAATCTGGAGGCGTCCCGATGTCGCGACGCCTGGCATCGCAACGTCAGAGCGCCTGTCATTTCCCGCCTTTTCACCCTTTTATCCGGCCGGACGACATCGTACTCAGAGACGTACGATGGTACAAGCGCTCCTCTGCCGGAGCGCCTGCAATTCCGCCCGTGATAGCCGGCTTTTCAGACGGTCAATGGTGCGTTGTCGAAATCGTACCGAGGGTCCAGGCGCTCCGCCGTCGGAGCACCTGGATTCCCGCCAGACAACTGACACTGCAGGCTCCGCGTGCGCCAAATTTGCAGTGTGTCAGCCGTAGGTCGTAGGTGCTCCCCTGTCAGAGCGCCAGGATTTCCGCTGACAACCGCCGCCTGACACGCAGGGTGGTAGGTGGCGACAGGTATGGTCGGACGTGCTGATCCGCCGACTTGTCGGCGGATTAGCAGGCGCTCCAATACCGAGACGCCAGGCGTCCTTATGGCGGAGCGCTAGGGTCACTTTTGTGCATCTATAAAAGGAGACCCTTCTCCCACATTTAAGAGGTTCCAAGGAGGTTCCAAAGAAGATTCCCAGAGCCTTAACTTCACAAGAGTTTTCTTGAGCCTCCCAACATCCTCCCACCACCCTCCAAGCCCCATTAGAGTCTACCATCCCATTCCCAAGTCATTCCATCTTCCATTACACCTCTTCCACTCCACTCATTCAATGCCACCCAGAGACCATTCCAAACCCCCACCATCATACCATTAAAAGCCGTTGGAAGCCATCACAAAGAGTCCCAAGAAACCTCCAAAACAGGCTAGGAATCCGATCCCTCGCCATTGGAACCGGGAGAAGATTGTGTTGAAGACTGCCGCTGAAGGACTTAAGCGCTCCTCCGACGGGACGCCAGGCGACCTGGAGTCGGAACGCCTGAAACTTCCAGAAGCCATAAGCCCCGGGCTTCTCTACGATATTCTTCCTTATCTTATCCCTTCCTTTACTTTTCGTTTGGGTTTCATTATGCATATTGCACTAGTATAACGTGACGCATCTTAGCCTTAGGTCATTTAGATCCTCCCTTAAGAGGGGTTAGGAGTTAGTCCTAATCCGGTTCGTTCAACCCCTTTTGCCATTGCTCTTCTTTCTTACGAATAGTTACTGCTCCATATTTAGTTCTAATCGTTGTGCTTTCATTCATAACTTCTTTTCAGGCAAGCAAGTTTCTCCAAGGCTCTTCTTCCCCGGCCGGCCGAGGAAGGAGAAGATAGAACCTCCGCAATCTCCCTAATTCATCGAGGTAACCGGTCACTCTCACCTTCTTTATCAGTTCATCTCTTTTATTTCTATCATCGGAGCCTCTCTGGCTCCTGGCGACCACACCATCCCTTCCTCTTTTCGGTTCATAGGTTAAGTTAGTGTTGATAATGCCACTCGCTATCTGATCTTCTTTCCCCTCTATTCTCCTCACGACCCAGGCCGGTCCTTCAATGTCCAAGTGACATCAAGGGTTGAGTAGTCCGGGGACCAAGGTGAGTGCGAAGAAGGAAAGAAGAAAAAGAGGCGGGTAATAGACCGGTTTGTTGGAGTCATCCACAACCGCACCTATGGCGTGATTAACACAAACCCACCCTATCAAGACCGTAAGGAAGGAGAAACATACGCACACGCACATCTCTCTCCTCGGCGTCCACACTATGTACTGCAGAAAGAAATGTCGATCGAATGGAGTTTTAACATAAAGAGTCAGAAGTAGTGTCTTATCCACTCAAGGGTACTGAGTAACAATACCGTACATAGACTTTACGAATGAAGGATATGTTATGTCTTTATGGGCATATATTCATTAACCAGAAATCAGAACCATTGGATTATCATATTGGTTAAGGCATATGGATATCAAGAATATTCTAATTAAGACATATCCATATCTGTATTCCTTAACTAAGTATCAATCCATCCGTGATGTGGGCCGGGCCCCCACTAGTGTACGATCTGAGGACCGTCCATTGATATCACCAAACTCAAGGATTTAATCTCCTTGGGTTATCCACGCTTTCGATACGAAAACAAATAACACCTTATTCCAGTGTGTTAAATTTTAGAATAGACGTTAGAATCGGTTTACATTCCGAAGTGTACCTCCTTTCTTCTTCTTTTTTTTTTTGAAGAAAACCAGAAACTCAGATTATGATTAAGCCTGTAAGTCTTTACAAAAATGAGACCACACCTCCTTCGGCGGAACAGAAGGAGACATATCTGCCTTACAAGAGTTAATAGACCACCTAGCTAAACTGTGAGCTAAATAATTACATTCCCGACTAGTATAACAGATGGACACATGAGACACTGAGTCTAGCAAAGATTTACATTTAGAAATCAAGTCTTGGGCTTTCCACAACATTGGCCCATGTCCGTTAATAGCATCAACAACAAGTTTAGCATCACACTCAATCTGAACATTCACAGACGATGCACATGCCCAAGACAAGGCTTCATGGACAGCTTGTGCCTCCAACTGCTCCGGAAAGAGAAAAGTAGACAATTTAGTACACCAAAAGACTAAGTGGCCATCCACATTTCTAACCACAAAACTAATGGCTCCTGCATCAGTAGAAAACGCACCATCAACATTAATTTTCAGGTGATCAGCCAGTGGAGGAGACCATACAGCACAAGTATTATCTGAAACAGCAGGGGCATTGACCCAACAAGAATCAAACGTAAGCATAGCAAGCATGTAAATTTTGAAAAGATTATCATGATGCATATTGAAAATATATGTGCACCTGGCTTTCCACAAATGCCATATTATTTAAAAAGCGATGACACCAACCTTTAGTAAATATTCTTCCTTCCCAAGTATCCAATCCAACTATTTTGGTATTAAAGCATGCAAAGATTGAGACTGCCAACCTGAGTTACTACCAAGGGGAGATAGCATACATACTGCCTTGCTTCTGGGGCAAAAAAGAAACAAATGATCCAAAGTTTCCTCCTGCATTCCACAAATATTGCAAACTGGACTAATATACTGGCACCTGCGAGATATATTGTGATTAGTTGGAAGAGAATCCGATAAAATCCTCCAGAAGCAAAGTAACATCTTTTGAGAAAATAGCCTAGCCTTCCTAGGATGCCAAGGCTTTCTCCATATCAACAAATTTGCAGATTTTAAAGTAAAACACCCATTAGATGTGAAAGGCCAGATAGGACTGTCTCGCTCCAGCTCTGGATGAATAGAGGTATTAAGGATCCGAACCACTGAGGATAGATCAAACCATTCAAATAACAGCTACGTATCCCAAGAACCACCAGAAATAAGATCCTTCACCAGACCTGAGAAGAACCTGCCTGGAATTCTGGGAATTAATGGAAATCTATGATCAGAAATCCACCTATGTTTCCAAGGATGTAGCCCCCGACCATCCTTAATTTTCCAAATCACCACAAAGAAAAAAGTGGGCCTTGCATGAAGTAGAAACTTCCAAACGGGGGAATCACTGTATTTCAGCTGAACCTGAGAAAAAGTATCCTTATGCAGATATTTAGCTGTAAGAAGCCTAACCCATAAACTGTCTTTATGGGTGAAAAAACTCCACAATAATCTCAAACCCAGAGCCAAATTAAGAGCATGTAAGTCCTTTATACCCATACCCCCATTGTTTATGGAATCGGTGGAATCAGACTGATTCCGACCGATTCCGGAATCGGATCGGAGGATTCCATGCGGAAGGACCGATTCCGGCATGAATTCTGCGGAATCGGTCGGAATCGGTCGGAATCGGTCCGGAATCGGAATCGGAATCGGAATCGGATCATTTTTTCCTTTTTTTGCTATTCCAGTCGGATCGGCCAGAATCGGTCCGGAATCGGAATCGGATCGTTTTTTTTTTTGCTTTTTTTTCTTACCGATTCTGGATCGATTTTCTTCCATTGAATTGGTCGGAATCGGTCCGATCCGATCCGATCCGGATCGGATCGGTACCCACCGATCCCGATTCCGATTCCGATCCCGCGATCCTTGCATACCCCCCAACCCTTTCGGTTGTTTGATGGCCTTCCAGCTAATGAAATGAATTTTCTTGTGATGAGAAGAATGATGGGCCCACCAGAAGTTGCGCTGAATAAGGTCCAAATCTTTACGAGTTCTAGTAGATAACTTACTAACTGACATTGCATGGAGGGGAATGTGGCCCAGGGTAGAAGTAATAAGAGTAGATCTACCAGCCTGGGATAATAAAGATGCCTTCCAACCTGCTAACTTTCGCTGACAGGCCTGAATGAGATTATTGGAGAGAACATTTTCCTCCCCCGAAGGATCCCAAGGAATTCCTAAGTAAAGATCCTCTTTAAAAGCTAGCCTGAAACCAGTCATGTTACAAATAGAATCACACAAAGAAGCTGGGACATTTTTACTAAAATAGATTTTTTATTTGGATGGATTAATCGCTTGACCAGACATCCACTCATAATCCTGTAAAATTTGCATAAAGGATTGCACCTCTGTAACCTCAACCTTACCACAGATAATTAAGTCATCAGCAAAGGAAATGTGAGTGATTATCGGACCACCTTTGGCTATTTGTACTCCAGAGATCTGCTGGGAACTGATTGCCTGTGATATCATTAAGGATAAAACTTCAGAGCATAAGATATATAAATAAGGTGATAATGGGCAGCCTTGACGGATCCCTCTACTGGGAAAAATCCAATCAGAAAGCAAACCATTTAAGTTGATTGAATAAGAATAAGACACTGAAGTGGTGCAATGCATAATAAGGTTGACAAGATCAGCAGGAAAACCCCATTTGAAGAGAACCGCTTTAATAAAACTCCACCTAAGCTTATCATAGGCTTTGTGTATATCTAGTTTGGCCATAAAGTAACCCACCTTACCTGTCTTCCATTTAAAAGCATTTCTTACCTCATGGACAATAATCACATTGTCAGCTCCCTGTCTTCCAAGAATAAAAGCTGATTGGAGCTCCGAGATCAACACAGGCAGTAAGGGTTTAATTCGATTAGCAAGAACTTTAGTGAGAACCTTAAACAAGATATTACATAAGCTAATGGGTCTATAGTGCTCCGGATATAAAGCTTTGTCCCGCTTAGGAATTAATGTAATCAGTGTGTGATTCAAAGATGGAGGAATAAATGCCGAGGTAAACATATAAGTTATAAAGTTGTGAATGTCTTCTTGCATAATAGACCAGAAATGCTGGAAAAATAAAGGGGGAAGGCCATCAGGCCCTGGTGAGTGGTGACTTATCTGGTTTCATTGAAAAAACAGCATCTCTTACTTCCTCCAGAGACGGTAGCTGTGATATAGTATGTTGCTGTTCCAAGTTAAGGGTATAAAACTGCACAGAATCAAGTAGATCAGCCATAGAACATGAGGAAACTTCATGAAAAATGGAATTGAAATAAGTGCAGAAAACTGATTTAATATCATCAGGATGTGCTGACCAGGAACTATCAAGTTTATAGACACCTAGGATTCTGTTCCATTTTCTTCTGTTCAATACTTTGGTATGGAAGAATTTTGTACAACAGTCACCTGAAGTATGCCAAAAAACTTTGGCCCGTTGTTTCCAATACACAGCTTCCATATCCTCCAAGGAGGCAAGGATTTTTGTCAACTGAACTTCTTCCAAGATAGTGTGTTCAGAGGGAGGTAAAGCTTGAACCTTAGTCAAAGCATCCTGAGCTTCCTTAATCTGGCGCCTAAAACAGCCAAAAACTTTCTTTTTCCATGTAGTCATAGTTCTCCTTATGACCTGCATTTTCAAACCATAATGATCACGAAGCTTTGGAGAATTCCCCCAGAGATCATGTACCATATTCCGAAAGGACGGGTGTTTCAACCACATGGCTTCCATCCGAAACCAGAATTTAGATGGCTGGATTGGGGGACTAGTATTTAAGTAAAGAGACTATGATCACTACAAGAAGCCGGGAGAACATGAAGTTGACCATGAGGAAACATTCTAAACCAAGAATTAGAAATCAAGCATCTATCTAATTTTTCTCGAACATGATGAGGAAAAGTCCTTCTATTATTCCACGTATAGACGGGACCATCATTCTTCATCTCAAGGAGGCCATTCTTATGGATAAAATGGTCGAAGTGACCCATATGCGACTTTTTAGGCATTAAACCTCCCCATTTTTCCGACGATGACCTAACACAATTCCAATCACCAATAAGACATGTGGGAAGAGAAATGTCCTTCATCAGGAAGGAGATATCATTCCACATGATCACTCTATTAACATCCTCACAGGGTGCATAAACACAAATAAGTAGCCACACAGAATTGATGATAGGATCCTGAACAATGCCTCCAATCCAGGAGTCTTGAGATGAAATGATCTGAATAAGAACATTGGGGTCCCACCAAAGCCAGAGTCCACCCCTCCGAGACAATGACAGAACAATAAAGTAAGTTGAAATAGCTCTATCCTTAAAAAACTTCTCCCCAACTGCCATAGAACACTTAGTTTTAGACAAGAAAAAGATGTGGTTTTATGGAATGGACTAATCGATCTATATGACGAATTGTCGGGTGTCCATTCCCTCCCCGATAATTCCAAGCAATAAGCTTCATTTGGACTCTGGTAGCTAGAAAGGGCCAGCTGCCACCCCCTTATCACCATGCTACAATAGCGAACCCTTTTCAATTTTGATAGGAAGAAATTCATTATCGTATCCTAGCATGGAGGTACGCACCACTTGATCAAACACCTTCCATTTCTTTTTTTCTCTAAAACTCGATTTCTTCATTGAGTTTTTTATCGGGGAAATAGTAAGTTTGGATACACTAGAAGGATGAGCCTGAGTAATCTCAACAGACGGGCCTGGTGAAGGAATAATACCAACCGAAGACAAATCCACCACTGAAACTGGTACGGAAAAGCAAGAAGAACCATCTCGATTGCTAGTATGACGATAATGCAATGCACAACCTGTGGATGAGGCCGGCACACTACTCTGGTCCTTAATATTATCAGAAAGCATTAAATCTGACCTCTCAATGGCAAGTGGAACAGGGGCCTCTGACAGCGGTTGCAAAGAGGATGGTGGAAGTGCCAACAGAGGCAATAAAGCACCATCAGATCCCTCAGGAGTACCACGTGAACTAAAATGGGTTGACGGAGATGCCACCTGTTCATGCTGACTGACACGAAAAACAGAGACATTAGGTAAAGGTCTGATACCTCCACAAGCTTGCCTTCCATCCGTGGTGAGCCAGTCCCCAAACTGAAAAACCAATTGATCCTTCATCAAATTCTTTAAATGATCATAAAATTCAGGCTTAATATACGATGAGATATGAGACAAGTGACCACAATCTCCATGAACATGACCAAGACGTCCACAAAAATAACAAAACTTTGTTACTCTTTCGTAGGCAAGTTCAAAAGACTTAGTACTACCGGACGGAAGAATCACCGAGACATCAGTAGGAGGAGGATGTGCCACATCTAGTCTAACTTTGATTCTGGCAAATAGACTCCAAGAAGCTACAATATCTGGGGCTGGATCCTAAGGAATCCCGACCTGGGATACAATCTGCATAACAGTATCTTTGGAAAGAAGTTCTTGAGGTAGATCATAAATACGTACCCAAAGATCTGCAAGTTGAAGCTTATATTCCAAGGGAGCAGTAAAAGGTCGGGCTTTCTCCAGTAATATCAAATCGTTGTTGAAGAACCAAGGAGTCCTTCGGCAAGCCCTATCAACCTCTTCTTCCGACTGAAATGTAAGGAGAAAAGCGTCATTAGGAAAATCCAACAGTGACCAAGGCATAGTAGGATTCCACATCCTACGAATCCAGTCCTTGAGACCAGCCGGTCGGACTTTGTTGGAAGATAACACCTTCAAGACCAAACAATGCTTCCATTTATCATTCTCCCGAACTAAAGAGGGCTCTAACCGAACAGGAGGTGAAGGGGACGGAGGTTGAAGGAGCTTCTGAAATTTTAGAAGAATAGAATCTTCATCCATCCGCTAGAAGACGAGGAGTAAAGCAAAGAAGAAAAGGAAAGGCCAAAATAAAGAAGGGAACGCACAAATAGAAATCAAAAAGTTGCAGAAAGGTGCTACAGGATAGATAAAAACCGAAATAGAGAAGGAGACACCAAATATAAGAGGAATTGGTAAACCCTAGAAGCCACGATCGAAATGGAATAACAGAAAGAAAGATGTAGCCAAAAGCAGGATATACACAGAACAACGAAAAAAAACGAAGAGGAAACCTGAATAAATGAAAAGCAATGGGAGACAGAAGAAGACCAAGAAGCAAAAACGGCTCAGCGTGGAGCTAAAACTAGGTAGGAATGGGAAAAAGAAGAGGATAGAAAGGAAGACCACACAAGAAGAACCCCGAGGGGTGAAGCAGAGAAGACAAGAAGACGCCTGGCAGAAGCTTCCGAGACGGGCACCCGTCGCGCAGATTCCTCACGAGTTCCCCCCTTCAGCACAGTAAGGCGGTAACTCGCGAGACCCCCCCCCCCCGCAGTAACAGTTAGAACCTCTTTTCTTCTTTTTAACTACCACCATCCTTGTTTCCAGCAAAACGAATAAATTAAGTATCTTTGTAAGGTATTTATTTACATTTCTTTTCCATCGTTTTCTCTTTCTATTTTCTATTTGGAAACAGAGAAAAGGACGGAGAGGTATGTTTGACTGTAGCTCCATGGAAGGTAAACGTAATAGTTGCATCGCACAGAGAGATATGTAACACCCCAATTTATGAATATGTTAAGAGATGGGTGACCTCCTAGGGAAGTAGCACAGTTGTTCAGTCAGCCGGTTAATGTAGAAGGTTGTTACGTATGATATCAGAGTAATATCACTTAGTCGGAAGGCCCGGTGTGACTCGCCCGAATATGTATTATATAATGTGTGTGATCTTGAAAATGACGTCAAATCTTTAAAAGAGCAGATTGCAGCACTTCGGTTTATAAATACGTTAAGAGATTAAATCGGCGGACTATCAACAACACCCGTTGATCATTTTTCGAAAGTTGAGTTGATAAAATTTCGAAATCAAACGTGTCATCCCCGGAGGATGAGCGACCTCCCGTAGGAAGTAACACGATTGTCGGACCAATCAACCGATTTAGTGGATCGTTACACATATCTCTGAATTTTAAAATAACTCTCCTCTGTTATGTTTGGTACAGACGACACGAGAGAATTCCATCTTCCAAGATCCATTCAAGTCACGGTGGCAATCACAATCATTCATCTATTCCGTTACTTGGGTATATATCGATCGATCGGAATTACTTAATTATACTTGGATATATGTTCTGCCCATTAATTAACGGAGAATATGCAACACATTTAATGAAATAAACTAGGATTCTTGATAAATCTCCATGAGAATTATTTTCAAAAAGTAGTCGATACTTCCAAGTTCACGTAAGTTCGATGCCATATATGTTCGGTAATTATACGAAAATATTTCTCCAATCGGGCCAAAATTTAAGAGTTGCCAAGCAAGTGAGCACTTGTCTGGTCGCCTTTAATTAAGCAGTGTGTGTGTGTTCACCACATTCAGAGAAAAATCGAAGTTTGGAGAAAAAAATCAGTCAAAGGTAAGAAAGATGATTAATATCAGATCTCCTCAATGATTTTAATGTTCTCGATGTAAAAAATAAAATAAAAGAATAAGGTAGGACAATCATGGTATCTCTTATAACCCACTTAAATTGTTTTTTATGATGATACCAAATACCAACTAGAACAATGGGGGTACGTAGTAAAAGGGTACCTGCTGTTATAACATGTTTGATTTTAAAATCACTTGGAGATTTTGGTTTTCCGTGCCTTTGAGGGGGGAATATATATTGCTGCTCAGGGCTTTGTGATAAAAAACATGAAAACAAATTAAAGAATCACTAAATATTGTACTTGTTCTATTTTGCACAACTTAAATAGTGTGCACCTCGGGTGATCATATATATATATGCTGCAGTAAATATGGATTCTTAAAAATTTTACATTTCATATGTTAAAAATGTATATTAAAATAAAATAAACATAGAATCCTTATGTTTGGAGAAATGATTGTTGACAAAAAAAAGTAGGGAACATGTAAAAATAAAAAAAGGCTAGGAGACCACCATTAAAGAAGAAGACTAGCTCACATCTTTTTTGTACAAGAAGAAAATCTATCTTAAAAATATAAAAAATGTAATGTTTATCAAACATGTTTTGAACAAGTTTATCACAAAACATAAATTTATTCCAAAACCCTAAATTATGGTGCAACCAGACACCCCCATTATCCTCAAACCCGCATAAACAAAGATGACCAAGAAGGGGAGAGGGAACAGGTTGTATTGTCTTGCACCACGCTTGCATGATGTTAGACCTCATCATCACTGCCTTTCAATGGGCCGGACTCAGCCAGGCCTAAATTCTGCTAAATTTAGGCCCAGTCCAAAATATATTGGGCTGACCACGTTGTCGGCCTAACCCGTAAAAAATATTAACTATATCCGATCCAACTCGAGTCAACCTATATTTTTAGTACATCAATATGTTATTATTAAATGCAATTCATTTAATCAGTAAAATTTAATATTATAAAGATGATCGAGGACCTGTTTATTTTTTTTTTTTGGACACAAAAATAAAACACATGATATTAAATACATAAAACATTACTTAGTCCAAAGCACAATACAAAAAACTATACCGGAACTTCTTCTAACACGACCTGTTTTTGACCCATGGGCTAATGGGGTGTTTGGTTGCATGATAATAAGGGTTTTTGCTTTAATTTTTAAAAATTGTAAGAAAACTTGTTAAAAGAGGTGTTTGGTAATAACCATGACAATTTTATGTTTTGAAAGTGATTTTCTTCTTAAACAAAAAAAGAGGGTCTCACCTCTTTCTTTTTTCTTGTGGTCCCCCACTTTGTTTGGTCATGTGTGGTAGTTACTCTTTTTTGTAATCACATCCCTCCAAACATGATAATTTTATGTCATGAGTTGGTTCACTTTTTATTTTAATACAATTTTTTATCATGAAAGTGTACAAAAAATTATCATGCAACCAAACACCCCATAAAACTTGAGGTTAGTGAATAGGCTCGCGTCGACCCGACCCGCAGGACTGTGGGCCAGCTGGACCCGACCCATTGCCACTAAAGTCAGTAATCTTCTTTATACAAGTCCAAGATGAAATTTACTGTATCGGGGCATGTACTCGGTACTCTCCCGGCCGCAGATTGCAATTTTTTTTAAAAAAAAATACTAGCGTCCACAAACAATACAGGTTTTGGGATATATTACCGTGGACAGCTTCACTTCAGAGAATTCAGAAAAAATATATATAGTTTCCCAGGTCCGTCAATCCGGCACGGTCGGATTATCGGGCCGGGAAGCTACTCCGCACAAGGCAGAGAACAAACAATTAAGCCCATACATAAAGGGGGCCCCGCAGCACGTCGCGGTCAACAGTCAAAGCGGTCTCTTCCCCTATGCAGTATGCACAGTCACATCGCTCGACGGACCTCTTTGCTCACCAAGACCGCCGTCACCGTGCCGAGTAAGTACCGCCAGCTTGTAATTTTTGGAGCGACCTAGGGGTACAGAGGTCATTCCGGTTTATTGTGGTAACATCGCGGAGACGCGACCCTGTGACTGCGACTGTGAGGGAGGGTCGCCACCCTTCGGTCCCCGCGGACGCGGCGCTTCTCCGGATCCGGGTGTCCCGCTCTCTTCAAAAGGGCAGCGGCTGCCACGGCCATCGCCTCTGCCGACCCCGCCGCTGGCTCCAAATCAGAGCAGAGGGTGGTGGGGGGGAGAGGACGACGGAGCGAGTAAGAGGGCCGCGGGAGAGGGGCGGGGGGAGGCTGTCGTCTTTCACTTCTGCGCTGCCCTATTCCCATGCTTATGCGCCAAGCCGCAGCGAACGCCGCTCCTTTCCCCGGCAGCCTCCTCGCCTCCCAGAGCGACTTCACTCCGCCGCCGGCCGATGCCGACGCGCAACCACTAGCCGTGCATCGGTATCCACAATGCAGCCCCTTCCCTCGCCTGCTCCCAGCCTCTACTGCGCCGAGGACGCCGAGGATGTCGCTTCTTGGGAGGACGCCGGTGACGAAGCGTGGGCGCCGCCTCCGTCGTCGCCGTCGTCCCCGCGGCTCTTTCCCGCGTCTCTCCAGGAGCCCGACCGGCCGATTACCGACCTCTTCGCCGCCGAGGTCGAGCACATGCCCGGGATTGACTACATAGGCCGGTTCCGGGACGGCTCCCTCGACTCCGCCGCCCGTCGGGACGCCATTGACTGGATCCTCAAGGCAAAAACCTAAACTTTACGGATATATGGCCGATGACACATTGGGGAGAACGTAGAACTAGAATTTGGGCGAACTTCATTTGTTTCTCTCTTTAATTATTTAACCCGGTCGATCCAAATTTGGGGCATTTTTTTTCCTAGTCTATAACCGCTGGTGATCCCTTCATCTCTGTCTAGGTAAACGCTTTCTACCATTTCCGGCCAGTGACGGCAACTCTCTCCGTGAACTACCTCGACCGATTCCTCTCCTCGCAGACGCTGCCGGTACGTCAGACTTCACTTTGATGGGGGGAGGGTTTTACTGGGCACGGCGGGCAACGGCGGCGCTAACACGGAGAGGGTACTGCTCGCTCCTCGCAGAAAGGGATTGGCTGGCCGTGGCAGCTGCTCTCGGTGGCGTGCCTCTCGGTGGCGGCGAAGATGGAGGAGACGCACGTCCCGCTGCTCGTCGACTTGCAGATAATGGAACCCCGCTTCGTGTTCGACCCCCGGACCGCTCGGCGCATGGAGTTGCTGCTCATGTCCGCCCTCCGCTGGCGGATGCGCGCCGTTACACCGTTCGACTTCCTGGACCATTTCGCCGGACTCCTCGCGGCCGACGCCTCCTCCCAGCCCGGCGATGGCTACGCCCCGCTGTTCCGCCGCGCATCCGACCTCATTGTGGGGACTCTCGGCGGTACGAGGCGCCGGAGCTATCTAAGACGAGCCAGCTATATTTCTTCCTTGTTCGTTCTGTGTTTCACACGAATCTTCTTGCTCGTTGGCAGTGCTCGATTTCTTGGTCTATCGCCCGTCCGAGGTAGCTGCTGCCGCGGTTCTCTGCGCTTCCGGCGAGAGGTCAGATGTCGTTCCAGGCTTCTACAACTTCGTTATCAAGGTAACTTTTTTAATCTCATCCGGCTACTGTTGTCATCACTTATATACATGGTTGGTCGGATAAGTTTTTATCTGGCGGGGTATTGCAGGTTGCGGTGGACCGGTGCCGCCGGCTGATGGCACAGAACATACGCCCCAAGGGCGCTCCGGTTCCGCCGAGCCCCGCCGGCGTGCTTGACGCCGCGGCGTGCGGTAGCAGTGACACCCAGAAGTCCTCGTCCGACGCCGCGGCGCCGGACCCTCGGCGGCACCATCTCCAACGCGTTGGAGCCGAGCGCCCCGCTAAACGGCGAAAGCTTGCCGGCGTCTCCGATGCCGGTCAACCGCCCGAGGTCTGAGCTCGGCAGAGCTCTCGAGGCGACGGGACACCCAAGAGGCAACAGTGCTGTTTTGTTTCAGTGTTCATGCCGCCCCGGACGGCCGAACCAGGGGAAGACCGTAAAGAGAAGCCGGCGGTGTTAGCGGCGCTGCCATTCCCATATTTGTTTCAGATTATTCCAACGGTATATATAAGGGTAGAAATAAAGTGGCGCAAAATGAGCACTACGGAAGTGTGATTATTACGGCTGCATAAGGAGTTGAGTTTGATAGTTGTATTACCTTGCTCTTGTTCTGCCAAGGAGCAGTTCAATCTGAATCATCATCATATTCTGATTTGGTGCAAAACGGGCTGCTTTTATTGATCTCATGTTAAACCAAAGACAGTTTGTTAAATGAACAAAAATTAAACAAAAAAAAAGTCTGATTCATCGATAAGCCGAGAGCTTTAACTGACCTACGTCTGGCGCCGATTATATATTTGATTGATTAATTAATCAAATGTTCATTTATAAATTTTATTTGGAAAGGTTGCTCCTTACAAAATGACTTAAATGTATAGAATAAAATAAAATTTAATTTAAGGTTAATCTTAAGTTTAAATTCAAGTTTTACTAACCTATTTTGTCGAACGTAATTTTTATAAATTACTTTACATCTTGTTTCGTAACACTATTAGGTACTTTTATTATTATCAATTTTAAAATTTGTAATGTAAAAAAAATATATTATGTAGTTACTTTTAATTGATACTCTAACATTTGAGAATATTAATATTAATATTGATATAATATCAAAAATAAAACTCTAACCAGAACATTAAATAAACTTGAGTTACGTTATTATTGGAGCTCGAGTTTTATCAAGTCACAAAGAAAACTTAAATAAAAATTGATTTTACCCTGAAGAGCTCAAAGGGGAGTTCCGCTCGGCTGGGCGGCGCAGCAGGACAGTGCATTTCTAAACATAACAAGCTGCAAGCGCGCCGTGGCCACGAGACCAAGGAAAGAGCACTATCTTTATCTTCGTCGCCTTATAGGGTGTTTGGTAGTATTTTTTCCCTTAAAATTTGAAAATAGGGAAAGAGAGGTGTTTGGTTACGTTTTCTTCCCGCTCCTTTTTTTTTGGAAACAAAGAGTTCTATTCCTAATAACTCTCTCGGAAATAAAACAGGGAAGGAGTTGTCGGGCGCACGTTTTCTCTCACCCGTCTCCCACGTCCAAACGTCTCCCGCGGCATCTCCGTCACCCCGTCCAGGCGTCTCCCTCGATAGCGATCCGCCATCGTGCTTCTCACCCGCCATCGCGCCAATAGCGTGCGAGGAGGACACCACCCGAACGACAACAACGGGGAAGCTGGCGGGAGTCTACGGCGGACGCCGGTCCGCGGGGGGGAAGTAGGGGTGGGCACAAAACGGTTCAAACCGAGAAACCAAACCTAACCAGCCCATTCGGTTCGATTTGGACCCCCTTCGGTTTGGTTTGGTTTGAAAAATCTCCAAATCGATTTAAACCAAACCAAACCGTTTAAACCGATTTAATCAAAAAATATAAAAAACTATTATAGTATTAATAAAAATGATATTTTTATAAATTTTATAATAAAATAATATTTATTTTCATTATTTTTAACATAAAAACTAGTATATATATGTAAAAAATAATTAATTTAAATATTTTTATTTATTTTCGGTTTAAACCGAACCAAACCGAATTGATTCGGTTTGGTTCGGTTCGGTTTGGGAGGGTGATTCGGTTTGGTTCGGTTTGGGAAAAAAATGGTCCAAACCGGACCAAACCGAACCGTGCCCACCCCTAGGGGGAAGGGGGCAGGCGGGAGACGGCAGGAGCCTGCGATGACGGACCGGCGGGGGGGGGGGACGACTGTTCTGTTCCTTGGGGAGCGACGACTACCGGCATGAGCTCCCGCGACGGCCGCCGGGAACGCTTGGGGGCCGGCGACACATGGGGTGGGGCAGGCCATCTGACGGGGGGGGGACGGAGATGACGCTCGTCTATGCAATGCTATCAAAACATCGGAAGATCATCGAAACAACGCAGACTTGGAAAAGAGTTACATAATAAAATAGCATTGGAAATATGAGAAGATTATGTTAGTAGACGAAATTGATGTATATGATTCATTATTCAATCATGTTACTTGACATTATATACAATATGGAGGTTGTGATATTTTATGTTATATTGACATGTACTGTGTATTGTAAAAGTTCTTTTGATTTTAAAGTCGTAACCAAATATTACTATCTAATTTTTAAAAATTGTGACAGTTTTGCCAAACACAAAAAAAATGAACTATTTTGATTTTAAAAACAAAATTAAGAAGTCTTTCAATCTTGATTTCAAAAATGAGATTACCTTAAATTTAAAATTGTTACCAAACCACCCTATTAGTCCGCCGTTCTGTTCCCTAATTCTCGTCCTTTGAACCGGGGACCGGTCTGTCGCGGTACGTACGAAACGTTGACGGTTCCGACAGACGGTACTCTCCGTCCCACCTCGTGGAGCTCAAATTTTACTCGCATGTGGGTCGATGCCGGTCCGCCTCGCCGAGATTTTCATCCCGATCCGACGGAGGGACCAGCCGGCCGGGGACGGGCGGACCCGTGGTCGCAGCTAATGCACTCGTGACCCGAGACCGGCGACCGGCCTGGACCGCCGTCTGAACCCTGATGGCGATGGCCCGATGGGGGTAGATCGCCGGCGGCGGGGAGGGTCTAGGGCTAGGCTGGACGCGGCGGATCCCCGTCCTATCTTTTCTGATGCTGCACTGTCGTCCGATCGGCATCGGACGAAGGACGAACTGCCACCGTCTGCTCGACAGCTGGCGGCACGTGGGGGGTACACCGGAGAGAGGCCGGCGATAGCAGTCGTCTGTTGTCCATCAGACGGTACGTGTTCGCTCCACATACGAAGCGGGCGGGCGAGATGACCGGGCGGTGACGTCAGCCTCGCATTGACCCCGACGAGACGAGCTGCGAGCCAGCTAGGGTGGAAAGTCCGATGTGACGTAACGACACACGTGGAAGGCCTGGATGAAGCGAACAGTATCCCCAATCGCCTGCAAAGGGGCCGTGGATTTGACGACAGTTAATGGGTTGTTAGGGTGCAGCTCGGTTTTTACGAGAATTTTATGTTTTTATAATAAAATTTGTTAACGTAATTTTTTAAGAAAAAAATGAAATCTGGGATTTTATTAAAACTTGTAATCCTCTGCCTGCTTTTTAAAACTAGTTTAAGTTTTATTTTAATATAATTTTATACAAAAAAATATATAAAATTTTATTATGCAATCAAACAATCTATAAACATTTAAAAAGTTAAATTAATATTTTAAACTTAAATTTAATTTATTATTAGAATAATTTAATAAATTTTTAAATATTTATTTTGTTTTTTAATAAAAATAATTAATTTTATATTACGATTAAAATTTGATTAAATATTTTTTAAAATTCTATTTATGTTCTTATCCTTTATATGTTATACATTTAATTGCATATTATTTATAATTATTATATTTAATTTTAAAAAAATATTTTGAGTTTATTAAATTGAATAAAGTATAGAATTATATTCTGAATTGATAAATCATTAAAATATCAAATTTTAATTATAATAAAATTTGACATTAAATTGTTCTCAAGGAAGAGAAAGAGCAAGTGGGTGGAGTGCTTACAATATATACGTAAATATATAAATTTATTTATTTTGATTAAAATTTTAATTTTATTCCAAGTTATTCGGTTGACTAATTTAGTTTGATTTGAAAAACGTTTGAAATCAAATCAAATTGATGTGTAGTTGACCCAAATAAAACATTACCAATTTATCAACCTGGCAGTGTTGAAGGGGAATAGTGAGTAGGGGTGGCAATGGGCCGGGCCGGCCCACGGGTTCGCAGGCCGGGCCGGCTGCGGGTCATTTGAAGGGCCAAACATTTTGGCCCGCGGACTTTAGTCGGGCCGACATACGGGCCGAAGCAGGCCGACGCAGGCTAAAACGGGCCAAATAATTTTCAATTTTTATGTCAAAAATATCATTTCTACTTATTAAAAATATATTTTAATTAAATTATTATTAATTTTATAATATTATCTTAAAATAATTAAATTTATCGTATTTAATAAAATATTTATTTATAAAATATATAGTTGGGCCGGGCCGGGCCGGGTCGGGCCAAGTCAATAATTTTTGCGGGTCGGGTCGAGCTGGGCCAACAATATAGTGCGGGCCGGGTTGGGCCGGGCCAATATATTTTGGACCGGGCCCTAAGCGGGCCGACCTCGGGCCGGGCCGGGCCCGGCCCATTGACACCCTTGATAGTGAGAGGTGGGGTTGCGAGATTGGTATTTCCAATAAACTCGGTAGCCTCGAAATTTCTTATACAAATTAAAATATTTTAAACCAAAATAAATCATACTTATATTTCCGATGATGTCCGTAAAATGCTTCAAGATTTTTATTTTCAAAATACATTTTCACAAATTGATTTTTAAATTCAATTTTCGATGTTAAAAAGTCCCCGAGCTCGGTAATTGACGTGGGTGGAGCCGAGAGGGCAACAGAACAACTCCTCGGCTGAACACCGTCGCCGACGACGTATATTCCGGCCGGCCACGTCGACGACTACCGAGCCGCCGGGCGGTCCAACCGGCCGCTCCGCCGAAACGCTGTGTATGGTCTTACCAAACTGACTCCGTGACAATCCAAATCAAACAACTCCTTTTCGGGGTGCAATCTAGTCCAGTCGAATGGAGTTGAGAGCAGTGCTCTGTTCAAATTTAATTCGATCGATTATTTAATCTTTTTGAATTTGACTCGATATTCAATAAAATTTCAAAAATTTTATTTAAACTCAACTCGATTTAAATTCGACAAATTCGAATTCGATTTGTCGAACCGTTCATTCATATAAATGAGATAATTTATCTCGAACTCATATTAAAACTCGTTTTCGAACTCGAGATTGAACTCATTTAGTTAGAGTTCAAATATAAAAAATATTTAAAATTTTTATTTAAACATAAACATATAATTTACATAATATTAAAATTATAAAAATATAAAATATTTTTGTTTAATTATTTAAAATAAATAATTTATTAAATAATTAATTGAATAGTATTTTATTAATTATTTAAATAAGTTGTTCGTAAATTTATTGAGTCAAATAAATCTTTGTTTAAATTTTTTTTTATTTGAACTCGACTCATTTATAAATAAATTTTTTCTGTTTAAATTTATTTATTTAACTCAATAAATGATTCAAGTTAAATTTTTAACGAGTGAAGTACGAAACCCTTGGTCTGACTGTATTAGTTCGTTTGCATTCCTAACCATACGACAAGCGAAGTCGGGAGGGGGCGGCGCGGGAGAGAGCGACCGACGGCGAGGGTTGATTCTGCGACAGTTTGTGAAAAGTGAAGGGCAACCTTACATCTCGTCACCCGCTCTCCCGTCATCAGCGTGATGGCTAGCATTGTAACATTTCAAAAAAAAATATTTTTTTATTTTTCCGTAACGTTCGCCCCTCCCCGCTCTCTCTCCCTCTCTCGCCGGTTACGCACCCCTTTTACCCCCTCTCTCTCCAGTTATGCCCGCGCCCCTCTCTCTCGCCGGTTTCACCGCCCCCCTCTCTCTCTCTCTCTGTATCTCCGTCTCTCCCTCTATCTCACCATTCTCCCCTGCATCGATCTCCCCTTTCCTCACGCCTCCCACACCCGCGTGCATGTCGCCTTCGCCTCTCTGCACCGGCGCCTGCGCCTGCATGTCCCCGTGAAGCCCCGTCGGCCTCCAGCCTCCCACTCGCCCTCGGCCTCGTGCCACCGCGCGCACACAGCCGCCATCCGCGGCCACGCCCAGCTGCCTCTGCCTTCGCAGCCAGCCTCCACGCCGCCCTCGTCGGCCCACGGCCCCCATCCGGTTGACTGCGCCTCCGCCTCATCTGCCATCGGCCATGAGTTCGCAACCCCCCTCGTGGACCGTTCTCACTCCGTCGCCGCCGTGCGCCTGCGCACGAGCGCGCACCCACGCGCCACCACCGCCTTCCGGCGTGGACCCGCTTGCCGCTTGTGGTGCCAGCCTCCCACCGCCGGTATCTCCCCTGTTCTGGCGAGAACCACCATGGGGGTCCTCCCTCGCCGCTGTTGCCATCGCCGGCCTTCCCTCTCCTCACTGCCGCCCTCCGTCACCATCGCCGGAAGCCCCGCCGGCCTCCCCTGTTCTGACCGGCACCGCCATGAGCCCCCTGTTTTGCAGAAACCGTCGCAGCGAAGAGTCCATCCTCGCCGCTTCCACCGGCCTCCCCCCCCTTGCCGTCGCCAACATGGACAGCATCGCCGTCGTTGTCCACCGCCGACCGCCGACACCGTCGGGCGCCGCCGTGGTCGCCGTCTTCGTCGCGAGCACCGCCGCGCGAACCCCGCGCGAGTGCGAGCCGCCGGTCGAGCCCGGATCAGCGCCCCCCCAAGCCGCCCGATCCAGCCTCCGGCTCAGCGTCCCGAGCCGCCGGTTGAGCCGCCCGGTTCAGCGCCGGTTCAGCAGTTTTTGGATTATTCAATTTATTAATTACAAAAATCAGAGTTAATGCCAGAAAAATAGAAGAAAATCCAGAAAATTCCATAAAATTCACGGGAGCTTCCGGGTAGGTTTCTCAAGCTTGTCTATGTATTTGACTCCATTTTGATTAGAAAATATGTATGATTTAACTTATGGACTTTGATTTCACTAGTTTAGACTTTTGACTCAAGATCAGTGATTTTTATCAAAATCTTTGAAACCAGAACCTTGAAAATGATATTTTGAATATTATGAAACATGTTTGGCATGATTCTGTATGGGTAGAAATATTTTTCATGAGATTTGACTATATGTTATTTATGTATATGATTATGTGCTAGAATGGACCTATAATTGAAATATGGCTAAGTGGAGGTTTGGAGAAATCATAAGTCATCAAATTTCACTTTTTGGAACCTTTTTAGGTCAGATTATGGGTGTTGACATCAGAACTTAGCTTGTTTTTGTTATGCCAAACTTGATTTTGAGTAATTGTTTTGTATATGTAATTAAGTATGTCTAGTTTGATTTGTCATTGCATGTGTGAGGATCATGTAAATTTTGATTAGTCTGGTCTCAGATTATGTATTATGTCATGCATGATATGATTATGTTCATATGGTTAAGTTTCGTATATGTTTGATTTAGAATATGTCAACCACGTCGATTAGTACAAGTCTTGTCTAGTTATGGTAAAATATGTTTAATTTGGTTTCAGATCATGGGCTATGCTATGCATAGCTAGTCATGTCAATTTGGTCATGATTAGTACGAGTTGTCATTGAGAACAAGTTCAATTATGTCGGGTTATCATATGTCTTGTCAAGTTCGTTGTGGATGTTATGTCTTGCATGAAGGGCTATGAAATTGGATGGTTATGTCATGTATGCATGGTATGGTCAAGTATGTCATGATTTGAAATTATGTTATGAACTCTTGATATGACGTGCTATGAAGGCTTCATCAGCCTATGTTAGTAAATTGCCCCGTGGGCAGCGGGTAACTTAGATGAATCCGACCCTCCCACAGATCACGGATTACCGCAATTTTCCCATAGTGTCACCACTGCCTAAGTGCACTTTGGGCTAGCTTAGTATATGCTACTTCTATATATATTAGAGCTGGTGAAAGTATTTGTACATGTGAAGCAAGACGACCAATTCCTTACTCTTTGGCTATGTGTTTTGGAAAGGATATGAAATATGTTACTTTTGTGTCATGTACAGATGTTAAACCATGTCATGTTAGAAAAATCAGATTTGTCTTGTTTTAATTTGGTCATGTTAAGTTAAGTCTTGAGGTCATTTAGATGATAATTGTTTAGCTTGTATGGTCTTGTGTGCATGGGTCTAGAATTGAGTAGCATTGGCATAATCTTTTTCCTTAAAAGATAATCATGGTTTGGTTAGGGGTTATGGTTAAATATAGAAGACATGTTATTATCATTTGTATTACATCTCAATCTAGTTATGTTATCTATCATTGTTTGACTATATGCTAGTTATCCAATTGGCAAGAAAATGGTGTAAATCCTACGGAGTCTCCGGACTCACCCCGTTGTGGGTTAAATTTTTCAACAGGTTTTGAAGATTTAGTGTTGCGGAAACCCCGGCGATCGATCACCCACGAAGCAAGACGCACACACCACGAAGACAACGAGATCTCGGAGAAGTCGAACTCCACTAAACCGCAGACGTACAACCTCTCCCCCGGTGGCTCCCTCGACACCCGACATCCCGAATGAACCACCGGCCTGGGCTATTTATAGGGAGAACAACCCAGGAAACCCATCCCGACTAGAACTCTCCTAGTCCCTATTCAGAGTCCTGATAGACTTAGGATAGCCCGATGCCTATCCGGCTAACAACCACCGGATCCTTATCCCACTTGAGGATTAACCCATACGTACGTACGTACGTAACTAACTAGTTACGTAACATTCTCCACCTTGGGTTAACTCCACAAGTCTCCGTCCGTCTGCCAGCTCCACCAGCATGGCCCGCACCAATACCAGGTGCCCGCACAGCCTGATTCCGCTGCACGCCCCGACATGGCCCCTCCTCTCTCGGTTGACGCGAGAGATATCGACCACCGTCGTTGGAAGTGAACGTCACACGCTTCCTCCGCGCTCCACCTTCAGCAGATATCATCCTCCCGCGAATCGTACTACTCGCCCGGGGATATCACTGGTGCTGTGTCAACCCCTCCCTACGAGCTGTACTGAAACCTTTCGTCGACGACCCTTCTAGCACGATCCGTGCTCCTCTGCATATCCTGAGAGTTCCACCTTCAAGAGTGCATCAGTATCCTCTTGAACACACGGCTCCCAATGAGATCAAGTTCTCTTTTAGATCTGGCACATGTTGGACCTCCACGAGCTTTCGCACCTTTCCATCAAACATGCGTATCCTCACGGATCCGATACCAAGACAAAGGACGACATGCTCGTTTGCCAATCGGACCGAGTCACCATCGCATGTCCGATACCCGTGTGAAACATCGTCTTGTCCGAGCATACGTGAAACGAGCGACGGAATCTAAGATCCAACTTTGAATCTCGCTCTCCTATGCAGATGTCGTACGAGAGGACGTCATCCACGTCCTCCCTCGCCGTCCCTCTGCCGTTGACGCCTCCGCCTTCTCCAACTTTGCCTCCTAGGTGCTCGCTCTTCTTACGGCTGTAGGCAATCCCGCTTGAAGTGACATTCCTCGTTGCAATAGTAGCACCTACGACCTCGAGTCTTGTATCATCCCTTGTCATCTCGTCTCCCTTGTTGGTTGTCTGATCTTCCACAACCTCCACCTGCAATCAAAACCTGACTCCCACTTGATGTCCCTGCTTCATTGCTCTTTCGACAAGACTCGTTTGAAAGCAACATGTCTATGACATCATCTAGCCTGAGAGTGTTGGTCTTATACAGCATGGTTGTTATGATGTGATCGTACGACATTGGCAACAACGACAACAGGAGAAGTGCTCAATCCTCTTCTTTGATTTCCTCATCCAGAGATAGCACCTCCATCAAAATCCTGTTGAAGTCGTCAAGATGAGCTACGATCTTTGTTCCCTCGATCATCTTCAAGCCATATAGCCGTTTCTTCGCTAGCAACCTGTTCGTTAGCGACTTGGACATGTACCTGCTCTCGAGCTTTTCCCAGACATCCGCCGGATCTTCTAAGGCGATCACCTCTCGGAGCGTGTTGTCCGCCAAGAATAGCTGAATCGTGCTATTCGCCAACGCCCGCTTTTCAGCCCACTCCTCCTCTGTCAGCTTCTCCGGTTTGTCTACCGCTTTGCCAAGAGCCTTGACCAGTCCTTCCCGCGTAAGAATATTTTTCACGCGTTGCTGCCATAGAGTGAAGTCTCCATAACCGTTGAAGGGTTCTATGGAGAAGCTTGTAACCCTTCCAACGGACCTGCGACTTGTGCCTTCACCTTTGCTATCGATCAATCCCGATCAAGTACGCCCTTGATCGATATCGACGCACACCTGCACCTGCACAAATCAGACCGTCGGTTCAGAAATCACCTGATCCAGACTGTCCAATGAACCTGGAGCGCCTGAAAACCTTGGGTTGGACTCCTGGATCGCCTGATTCCGACACCGAACGTCCCCGATCAAGCCGAAACAACCTCAGCCACCCGATCGGTAAACCTGCTCCTTCCGATCTCGGATCTTGTTAACGGGTACGGACGAGACCCGACAACCCTACCCGAAACCCAGACCTAGCAACCTAACTTTATCGAATCCAACCGGACTTAAAATCAAGTCCTAATAATTAGATCTAATAAAAAACTAACTTATCCCAACTTGTTTGAACGTTTTTCTCCTTCTTACTATCTTTTTCTCTCTCCCAAAGTCACTTTTTCGCGTGGCTTGCTTTCCACGGTGGATTTACAACCCGGAGAAAAAGAAAATGAAAAAGAAAAACCTACGAAGCAAGTAACGCACAGCAACAAGCCGCCGCAAGTGCTGCCTTCCGTGTCTTGAACTCTTGACCGCCTTGTGACCTTCGTCGGGAGTGCAAGTCGCCCTCTCGCCACCGGTGTTGGCGCCCAGCCGCCGCCGTGGCCGTTTTGAGATCGATGCACACACGCTAATCTCCCCGTTTGCCGCGACTACCTGGTTCGCCTGATCCTCTCCTCGCCGGAGCAACGCCGCCAAGGTTTCCCTGTGCCTTCGCCGTCCAGCCACTGTGGTCCCACCGGCGAGCTACCGACACCAGTTTACCGCCGTGGACTCACACCGCCACAAAGGTCTTCCTGCAAAGACTCCACCTGCAGCGCCAATCGTGCCTCGTCGGAGGGGCTCCTCTTCAATGGCGTTGCGTCGGTCTCCAGCCGAGCATCGCCCCGAGGCTCCACCTGCAGCATGGAGCCGTTGCAGAACCGTCGATATAGGGATACCGCCACCACCAAACGTCGTCTTCACCGTGTCGTCTCCGACTCCGAATGATCAAGCCACAGCTCTGATACCAGATGTTGCGGAAACCCCGGCGATCGATCACCCACGAAGCAAGACGCACACACCACGAAGACAACGAGATCTCGGAGAAGTCGAACTCCACTAAACCGCAGACGTACAACCTCTCCCCCGGTGGCTCCCTCGACACCCGACATCCCGAATGAGCCACCGGCCTGGGCTATTTATAGGGAGAACAATCCAGGAAACCCATCCCGACTAGAACTCTCCTAGTCCCTATCCAGAGTCTTGATAGACTTAGGATAGCCCGATGCCTATCCGGCTAACAACCACCGGATCCTTATCCCACTTGAGGATTAACCCATACGTACGTATGTACGTAACTAACTAGTTACGTAACAATTTAGGAGCATGAAGATGAGGATCAGGTGGAACCCAAGGAAATCAGAGTCTTTTGCACTTGGGGATTGTTGGTATTCTCTACTTAGGTAGATGATATTGATTGTTTTTGAGCAATTGTGTTGTGAGACTTAGTAGTATGATTCTATTATCTTGTTTTGATTGATCTTATGAAAATATTTAAGTTTGCGTTATAGAATCTAAGTATTGGATTGCATCTCATTGTCACGACGTTATGTATTTTCGCTACATATTTTAAGGTTATATTATTTAAATTCCGGATCGTGACAAGCATTCTCAAGTGTCCCCCTCCCCTCGACGGCGCCCGGACCAGTTTGGATGGGGCTAGCATTCTCAAGCTTGGCGGAGCGGGCAGCTTGGGCGCCGGCGGTGACCGGAGCTAGCTTCTTTCGAAGAGAAGTTACTGCGCAGACGAAGACGTGAGGAAGCAGCGAGCGGGCTACCAGAGGCACACAGGGGCAGAGGCCCCCCCGCCCTCCCCCCCTCATCGAAACGAGCATGTGAATTCTGGCAAGGTGCAGTCAAAAGTTCCTTGGGACGGGACCTGCTGCCGCTGCGCTGCCGTGTTGGGGCCTCTCCTCTATCAGCTTCCAGCGACCCCGCCACCCCCCAGAAAGGAGCCACGCAAGAGACAAAACACAATTAACAAACTCTCGGCAGGCGCCGGCCCTCTTCTTCCATCTCCACGGCGACCGGGAGATCATCGGTTCGGCGTGGCCGGCCGTCAGCCCCTCGCCCTTCGGGATCTCTGCCGCCGGAATCCGCCCGATCACGCCGCTGCCGTAGTCTTAAGCTCGCCGCTAATAACGCCGGACGACAGCTGGTGCCTCTGGCGTATTGGCAACTGCTGTTAGCAGAGCGAGAGAGAGGGAGAGAGAGAGCGTGGAGGTAAAATTAATATGTCGTGCTCCCGGCCCTCTCGATTCGATCGTCGTCCCCTCGCGGGCCCGTTCTCGTCCGGCCGGCCGGCCCCTCCCTGCCGGTGGAGGGCCAGGCAGCGTGCACCTCCCGAGCGCGGCCTTAGCCGCAGGCGGTGTTAATGTTCCTCTGCAGGTTCAGAAGAGCGGAGGCGGAGGGAGGGGTGGGAAATCTCGCGGCCCACGTCGTGTTATGATCTCGTGAACTCGAATGAATGTTCCTAGCTACATACCGCGGAGTGGTCAACCAATCTGGTCGTCGTTCCCGATCGGGAATAACCCTCATACGCATGCCCTTCAAGTTTCACCTCCTTCAATGGAGTTCGGGTTGTCCTGGAAGATCGGTTGAGAGAGTATTAATTCTTTATCGAGACACAAAAATTTACGAGATGTGAACGATAGAAGTAGATTTTACAAATTAAATCGACATTTAAATTATGATAAATCTTTTTTTATGTATCTTGTGCGGAGAATATTCACTCTGCAGCCTCTTAATAGGACCCACACTCCCTATATCATCGATCAGCCTTTAATTCCATGAGTTCGGGTTGTCTCGAAAGGTTGACAAAAATAAATCTCTGATTCGGACACAAATATTCGTGAATTTCACATCTGTCATATATGATTCTCGCATTCGAATATGAACACATTTTTATGTCTATGAGAATACTCTCCATCGACCTCGTAACCCTACTTCCATACGAACGTGTTAGATAGCAATGCATCCGTGGATGACCTCCTGTTTCTGGTCGAGAGCTGCTCGAAGCCCCAGAGCTCGGGGCCGGAGCCGGGCTCGATCGCCACCGGTTGGAGTGTAGTACACACAGTGCGTGTAACATAATCGCTGCTGCCGCGCTGGAGGAGAGGGAACAAGAAGAAGCGCCCATGAGAAGGTAGCGTGGTGCAAGGGGGCGGGGAAGACGAGGAAAAGCTAATATTATCAGGCGACGGCCACGGAGAAGAAGCGAAATAGAAGAGAACACCCTGTGCCCAGGCATGGGCCACTCGCCAGAGAGCAAGGTAATATAGACCTTTGAAGGAAAAGAAGTGAAGATTTGTTGCCGGTTAGAATAAATACCTTCTAAGCTGGATAAAAACGGTTAGAATTCACGGATAATATATTCATGGGCACCGATCTGTTGGTGTCTAAGCTACTCCGGGGACTTTACCTTCACCGGTTGATCGCAGATTACCTAGCTTGTGTTGTTTCCATGCCCCTGGACAAATGGTATCTGAATTGACAAAAAGTAACAAAATTTTTATGGTTTAAATGCAATTCAATCGACACTTTGCGATTAACATGAGTCAAGGTGTTGTTTTGTGTTGTCTCAATACGAAGATCTGAACTCTTAATTTTATATCTAATTTCAGTTAGCAGTAAAAAAGTGCTTAATTTTATTATATTTTTATATATTATTCAATGTTATTCATGAAAAGATATATTATATATGATGTTTTCTCAAGAAAGAGAAATAGATTATGACTAAAAGATAATAACATGCCCCACCTAGGCGAGAGATAAGCAATAGATATGTGCAATCAAGAAAAATGACTAAAATTTTTGTGAAGCTAAACGATAATATCAACTTTTAATTGATAATTAAATAAGCTCGAAAGATCACGAAGACATCTTGTTAATGAAGTACATGTTGATGGTATAAATACAACGAGTACTCTCAAATGACCATCTTAGAGAGCTCCCCCGTCACCAATTGGGGAGAGCCACGATCCCTCCCCCCACTTAGTAATGTTTTTAACTTTTCTTCTCACATTACTAGCCCCCTATTTTTTTCATTAGCAACTGGCGCAAAATGTTACTAATTAAATAGTGTGTTGTATTATAACTAACCCACCTATTTTATGGTTACTAATACTAACCCCATAATAATATATTGTATGTCTTAGTAACATATTTTAAGAGTTAGTAATCAAAAAATATGAGTGTTAGTAATAATATGCACATGTTATTGTATCCTTATTGCACAAAAACGCTCTCTATCATATTGGTTAAGGAGTGAGCTGAGGATTCTCTCAATTAGGAGCTTGTGAGATATTCTCTCTAACTTAGACATAAAAGGGTAGGATCTACATACCTCATATTTAACTTCATATATTCATCACGCAACTGTAGAATATCAATCGTCTTGTGGCTAAAATAGAGTATATTCCCTCCAAAAATTTCTCCATGTCTCGGGTGGCTACGCACCATTTCTTTGGGAAAACCGTTATATTTTCTGGCAGCACACGCTGGTTCTCTTTGCCAACCCATCTTTTTCTTTTCTTGATTACTACTACACGTATAGTGACAAAATAACACATAGCGACGTATATGTCCAATCACCAGGTCTTGAAGCATCTCCGGATACACAGCCCCGTCCATGCACATCGCGTACACGGTACTGAAGATGAGCAGCGCATGCAAACCCTAGAAGCTACCTGCCCTAAGGAGAAAGGGCAGGTGGACGCGCCGCGGCTTCTCTCTGGCCCGTCTCCGGCCGCCGCTGCTGTCTGATCGTCTGCGTGTGTCTACCGCCGGCGCCGGCCGCGGTCTCTCTGCAATTGCACGGGAGACATGGCGGCCTCGTCGGCATCTCCCGGGAGAACGTAGCAGACTAGCAGTCAAGGGCTTCCGGCGAAAAGCCTGGATCGCCTTGTTGCCTACCCTCCTCCGCCTGCCTAACCGTGTCGTATGCTCTCAGATAAGAAGTAATTTAAGTTCCGGCTATATCGATCCTTCGTACGACTGACGGCGCCGGTCTTTTATACTCGCAGCGCAATACCCGAGTCATTTTTCTTATACCAGCTATATACGCTAGAGGGTTTTGACCGCCTTGAGGTCGTCCCAATGCCGTCTCAAAAAATTAGTCGCCAATGTTTCCGGCGAAAGTCAGAGGAAAAATCTTTGCCACGTATATTATTTATGATGGTCTGCGACTCTGTGGCGGTGAAACCTGCCCTCAAGAAAGACTTTTCTTGAGAGTTAGACCATCTCAATTTTCGGATGGAACGAGTAGTCAATTTTTAATCATGATCTTAGACTTTAAGTGATAGATAACGAGTCAGTAGATAGCGAGTTAATAAAGTGTTGATAACGGTTTAATTTTTCGATAGGAATTTGATGAGTTAATGAATTATTGTTGAACTGTTATTGACGTCTTATTAACTCGTAATTGAAAAGTGTTAAATCGCTATTGACAGGTAGCGAGTTAGTAAGACATCAGTAACAGTTTAACTCTTTTCGGTAGTAATTCACTAAACTTGTTATTGAACTGCCACTTAAGTGATTTAGGGTCGTGATCGTTTTTAATTAGAGACTGAGACTATTCTTTTATCCAAGGAAGGTGGGATCGGGAGTTGGGACCGGGTCGGTTTGGCCCCAAATCGACCCGGGTCGGGAATGAGTCGGTCAGGCTCACCAAAAATAATAATAAAATATTAATTATGGGGTCGGAGTCTTGGGGTCAAGACCGACTCGGTCGGCCCTAAAATCGACAGAGTCGGGATGGATTCGCGACCCTGCATTCCATGTTTTTATCCAGAGATTGAGGTGATCCAAACTCTTTTTTATTCAGATATCTACACAGTCAGGTGGTGGTGATATCCTGGCAAGTGGCAACAGTGACAGGCAAGTGTTGTGACAACCAATGACATTCTCCGGCGGCGACTTACGAAGGAGGACGGCAATGACAAATGAGAAGAGGAGAAGAAAAGAGGGAGAAGGACAAGTTTGGGCATAGGGATAGAAGGGGGAAGCATATAAACTAGCAATTTATCTCGTAAACCAACATAGTCGGCAGCGATGGTGGACGGTGGTAACAATCGAGAAAAGAAAGGAAGAAATAAAGAAAGAGAAACTTATTTGAAAGTGGGGATAAAAGGGAGATACCGACAATGGTTTAGAAATGCCGCCAATATCGATAGTTTCGTTAATACGTTGACGATAGCAAGTCGTTGCCAATTCAATGTCCGTCACAAATACATCAATTAATATTTGTGATGACCATATAAATAAGTCATGGAAATTGTGTGGTTAGCCGTGACGGCTTAATTTGCAATGGTTTCCATAAGTTGTCGCAAGTAATCGTATGGGGGATGGCCTTAGCAAAAGCATCTTTTCCTTGTAGTGATATTATATTATAGAGAAGAGGAGATGAGTGACCGTGGTTGGAGTAGAATGGAAATGGAACACCTTTGACGGTTTGAGTTTTGAATCGAATTGGGATGTCTACCGGATTCAAATGGGATATAGAGACATTAACACGTTTGATAAACTGGCTAGTTTTTTTATTAATTAGTCTAATAATTAATGAACATATATGTATATAAATATTAAGTTACGAAATATATCATGCATACAATTAAATTTATAGGTATGTACGGAAGATTATAAGTTTATTTTAAGATAAAAACACGAGATATATAAACAGTTATATATCATTGATACACGTACTAACAGAGATTTTAGAGCAAGCGCACTTCCCCCACAAGCGCGGTTTAACCAATAAAAAACAATTGTCTTCAAAAATGGCTCCTAAATGAGTATTATCAGGATAAGCATTAATGTTTATTGCATCCCGCTCGTCAAGTTCAGCTGTGCAAATTAGTGACCCTAGTTCGGCTAGAACTAGAGTATGAGTTAGAGCTCCACATTCTATATATTGTTCGACCGTACATGTTCAAACTTGATTTGCTAACAGCTGGCTGTGTTCAAACTTAATTAGGGTCCGTTTGGATCCTTGTAAAATTAGTTGCATGGGCAAGTTTTCAGGAAAAGTTCATCATTTCTTTTGTTTGGTTGCAAGTAAAAGGTTGGTCAATGAAATTATGTTACGTTGACTAGTTATTCACCTGGATTTTGGCATTCGGGAAATTCCACCGGATGCCGTTTTCAGCAACACCTCAAAAACATGAATTTAATGTTCTAATTTTATTATTTAAAATAATATATTTAATTTTAACCTCTTATCATATCAATTAAAATATAAATGTACGAATGATAATCTACTTGAACGTGATATGTACAAAATAACTTTTAATATATTTATATGAAAGATAAAGTTCAATGTCATATTACCATGCTCTTTACACATCACAACAATATTTTTAAGAGTTAAAATAATATAAAAATATTTTACAAGCAACCAAATAATTGTAAATATTTTAAAATTTATTTTAATATGTATCAAATGAGATATTATTAAATATAAACATAATATTTAATAATTATTTTTAAATATTTAAGTAAATAAATGAGGATACTATAGTAAAATTTTACATAAAATTTAAACAAATGATTTGAAAATATCCAAATAAATTAAATTAAATTTATAAAATGATTTTAAAATAAAAATATTAGATTTTGTTTTCGAGAATAATATTTGACTAATATATAAATAATAAACTATGTTTTCAATTCCATTAAAAAATAACTTTATGTAAAATAATTTACTTAATTTATTTTTGCATCAAAATTTTGTGATAAATAAATAATTTATTTATATAAATATTGATAAAACTATATATGGTTGTCACGTTATCATTAAAGTGTTTGATAAAGTTTTCTAGAAAAACAACTACAAGCAACCAAATGACCTGCTATGTTTTCATTTTTCTTGAAAATAGTATTCAATGAAAATCTTTTCGTTTCGTTTTGGTTTTACATGAAATCAAACAGACCCTTAGTTTGTCTGAGTTACTAGTTTGTGTCCGATTTGAGAACAATGTTAGATGTCACTGTCAATTTTGAAATTGATATTTGATATGGTTAATCGAGACGTGTTTGGTTAATACTATCAATTTTAATACTCTAACCAATTAGGACCTTCTCTCGGGGAGTCGAGTTCCCGATGAAATTTGAATAAGAGCTCTCAAATGAAGCTTTGCCTGATCTCTAGTTTTGAACTCGATGTAAATTTGCTTGGAAAGCGCGATCTCATTTGTGAAATTCTATCTAATTTTTAACTCAAGTTATACATAAAATTTCTATTATTTAATAGTTTAATTGACACTACATAACTATAAATACTTATATCTAATATCTTAAGTAAACAATAAATTAAATAATTTTTTGTTCTTCACTTGAATTTTACCGACTAAAAGAAAATCTACTCAGACTTACCTCTTTAACACATTGTTTTAAATTCCTTGTTCAAATTTACTCATTTAATATAACACATGATCCCAACTCTTATATATGGAGATGAATGTGTTGATCTGTTTGCACAACTAGTTGTCGGTGCTTGGTGAATTTGTATGCTTTAACCACGCCTAGAAGAACAGCGGGTCTTGAACGTACTGGCAAATTACCCAAGGGAGAAGATAATGGGGGTGTTTGGTTGGAGGTTTTTATTTTAATTTTTAAAAATTATATTTTGAAAGTGATTTTCTTCTTAAACAAAAAGAGAGAGAGTCTCACCTCTCCTTTTTTTTGTTATCACATCCCTCCAAACATGATACTTTTATGTCATGAGTTGGTTCCCTTTTTATTTTAATACAATTTCTTATCATGAAAATGTAAAAAAAAATATCATGCAACCAAACACCCCATAAAAAATTGAAGAATACGATGATGAGATGAGAAGCCGCGTACGTGATTTAGTTCACTTTTACACAAATTAACCGCCGGTTTGGTTGGTTTGATTTGATTTGATTTTAAACAAACTCAAATAATTAACACAATTGATAAAGATGTCGTAATGTTGCAATAGACGTACGGTACCATTATTATTTATATGTATCACATATAAAAATAAATAATTAGCAATCATTAATTAACATAAATTTATTTTTATATCCAAGTAACTTAGTATATTCAAAATAATTTTTTGTATTAAAAGTACGTGGATAAATCATCTTTTTTTATGTGGTTTGTTTTGAAAGAAGAATTCGAGTTTGGTGTGATTTAAAAAACAAATACTCATGCACGTCGTAACAAAACCCAAACCATAGAGAAGGACCAGGTACCAGTAGCGTACGTTGTCAATGTAGTTGATCTCGCCAAGCCAGAACTTGGCCCAATCCATGTATATATATATATATATATTCCGGGCCTAACTTACAATAGGCCCGACCTATAAAAGAATATTAATTTGGTAACCTATTGTTCGATATTTTGTAAAGATATCATTGTCAAATTTAGCAAAGTTGGTAATCAAAATAACAATACAAGGCTGACAACAGCCAAAACCACCACATATGTTCAATGAATACAGCTGGTACTTTTTAAGAGATTATGTATCATGAAGCTACCTTTGGGCCTGTTTGGTTTATTATGGCCCACTTTGGCCGGAATTTGCTCCATGTGTTTGTTCGTCGCTGACCTGGCCCATCAACACCTTGGTTTTCTTTACATTTTGGGATATGTTCTTGGACCAGAAATATAGAATCTATATACGTGACGTGTTATCTCTTTTCAACCACTCTTTCTCTTGCAAACTCCTCCCCACCCTTCTCATCTACTCGCCGCCGTCGTAGTCGTCGTCGTCGTCGTCGTCACCACCCGGAGCTCTTGACGGTTGGGAATTGATGAGGGTGGACAAGACTCTAGCACGACTATTATTACTTGTTTTAATATTTTACTCTCGTCTATGAAATAAATGATCAATTGTGATCACATATGAGAATAGTGACAAATAAGTCAATTAGCGATGACCCTCTAAAGACATTTAGAATGGCCCCCCCCCAAATAGATTTCGGAGCGTTCTGATCTATTGTCACTATTGCTCCGGGTTGTTCCAAGTACTTCTTATTGGAGACGTTAACAAGGAGTCGTCACCAATACTTATTTGTGGCGGCCGAAGCCGTTGCAAGTATTGTATTAGCGACGGTTTTGTCGTTAATATTTTTTAATTAAAAATATCGTGAATTTCGAAATATAAAAATTCATGATTTACGTGAATCGTACAACCTGTGTACAAAATAAAAGAGATACAAACAATAGAACATGTTCAACTATTCATCCATTCAATAGTCATTCATCCAATCATATAAGATCGATGACATTCATGAAATCTTTCATCTATTTAAATACATTGACATTCATTTAATCAAAACATTCCTCAATTCATATATGATGACGTCACTACAGGAAACTGGGTCATTGGCGACAGGTTATTGGCGACGGCTTTTTTAAGCCGTCGCCAAAAATGCTAAAAGCGACGGCTAAACTAACGCCGTCGCTAATATTTGGTAAATAGCGACGGCTAAATTCGGCCGTCGCAAATAATGTTTTTGGCGACGGTCGAAGCCGTCGCGATGCGAAAACGGCCGTGCGGGTTTTTCTCGGAAAAGCGGCGACGATGGCGCCGTCGCTACTAAAATAGTGGCGACGGCAAGCGTCGCCCCGAAATAACGCCACGCGCGGGTTTTTTTTCCTCGAAAAAGTGGCGACGGCTTCATACGCCGTCGCTAATAATATGTGGTGGCGGCCGGCCTAAGCCCGTGCCTGTCCATGGTGACGTTGAACGGTCGACTTTTGTTGGCGATGGCGAAAGCCGTCGCCAATGTAACTTATCCTGTTATTGCGGCGACGACAGCGTGCGCCAATAAGTTTGGGTTAAAAAACCCTCGGCGCCCTCCTTTCTTCCCCCCGCCGCGCTCTCTCTCTCTCTCTCTCGTCCCAGGTCCTACCCGCGCCGCCCGGGTCGCCGCCCGCTTCCCGACCGTCGCCGCCGCCGCCGCCGGTCGCCCGCCGCTTTCGGCCGTCGCCGCGCCGTGGCCCGGCCGCCATCGCCCGTCGTCGCCGCCGCCCGCCGTGGCCGGCGCCCCATCGCCCGCCCGTCGTCGCCCGCCGCCCGCCGTTGCCCCCTCCTGCGTAGAGCACCTTGAGGGAGAGCTACCTCCGTCACCGCCCGTGGGTGTCGCCGGCTCCGCCGCCGCCGCCGCCGCCACCACCTCCTTTGTGCCGATTTAAACCCTGCACTTAGGGTTAATCGAACCTCCTACGAGGTATACATCTTCAACAAACGAATTTTTTTTTAATTTTTTTTATATACATCCTGAAAGCATATATGTGAGAATAGCCCTAACAAATTAATAGGTTAGGACCTCCTCAAACCAATTATGTAGCACCTTTATCACTTTAATTATTTAGGAGATAGAACAAAGGTAGATAGGTGCATAATTTATTTAATCATGGAATGAGCCTTAGAATAATATTTCATAATGCATTTGAGAGAAATACACAAGGGTAATGCCCCTTTGCATATAAAATCTCTTTAATTTTATTGACATTTTTAAAGCTTGTTAGCATTAAATCATATTTAACCCATAAAATTTTGTAATAATAATTATTTTACATAACTAATATGTTTAGAATATTATTAGAAGACTATAATGTATTATTTGAATTTATTGGCATGATTGAACATGGATAACTCATCATAAATAGTAGTTTGGAGTTGGTCGGCCATAGGGTGCGGCCTTGAAGGCTAGACCCTTCTAACTATCGCTTTTGTATAAGTTTTTGTTTTTGTTTTAACTTAATATAACAAATGCGAATTCTTAGTTTTCATGTCTAACTATTCGTTTGTGATAAAAATATTTAATTGGTATGTATAAACATTTATTGTTCAACAACAAGTCTAATTTTGATCATTTTATCTCTTTTCGGAAACTTCAATCGAGATATACACTTGATAGTTTCTTCTTTCGGTGGAGGTTCGGTTATATATTGATTTATTTATTAAATTAACATTTCTTCATTGTATTTCAATCTTTTGACAAATTAAGATGAGTAACTTAGACAAATCATGGATGCATATTCCTAATAGATTAGATTCTAGATATATTGAAGGGATCGAAGAATTTTTAAACTATTCTTTTATGATTCTAGAATACAATTTAGACATGGACAACACAACGATTTAATACGGTGTCACTTGTAAAAAATGTTGTAATACATTTATTTTTTAAAAGAAATGTTGTCAAAAGAACACTTAATATGCAATGGTATATGGTTAAATTATCGAAAAATGGATATGCCATGGTGAAATTGAAGTCAATATGATAAATGAGGACATTTCAATTTTAAATGAACCTGAAGATAATTATGTATATGATGAGGTAATGGAAATGTTACAAGATATTCAAAATAACGAATCTTCTATTCGACATAATGAGGAAGAACACAATGAAGATAATTTTCAATATTCCAAATTATTAAAAGATTAGAAACACCTCTATATGAAGGTGTTAAAAATGTATCTAAATTAAAATTTATATTAAAGTTGATTCAACTTAAGTCCATTAATGGTCTCACTAGAAAATATATGGATATGATATTATCTTTATTTAAGGAAGTCTTACCTAATGGGGCATGTGTTCCAGATAATTGGTATGAGCTTTAGAAATTAGTTAAGGAATTGTGACTTACTTATGAGAAAATTCATGCATGTAAAAATGATTGTACTCTATTTTGGAAAGAGAATAAAGATAAAAATGTTTGTCCATATTGTAACACCTCCAGATATAAAAATGATCCTAAAAATCAAAATAAAAAATAGCACAAAAGTTTTACATTATTTTCCATTAGGAGTTAGGTTGCGGCGTTTATTCGTATCATCAATACGGCTAAGTGGATGACATGGCACGATCAATCACGATCATATCAATTGAGAGGTGAAATGCGTCATCTGCGATTCTCCGCTTGGAAAAGGGTGGATGAACTTTATCGAATTTGCGTTAGAGAAATGCAACATTCGGATTGGATTAAACTGAGATGGCTTTAATCCATTTAATTCGAGAATGTCTTGAAAATATAGTGTGTGACTTTGTTGTTACAATGGTGTACAACTTACCACCAGTGGATGTGTATGAAAGCCACATACACAATGATATCATTATTAATACCGGTCGAGAGCTCCCGGAAATGATATTGATGTATTCTTACAACCATTGGTGGAAGAGCTAAAAGATTTGTAGGAGATTGGATTGAAGACTTATGACGCCGAAAAGAAAGAGATTTTCATAATGAAAGTCCTACTTTTTAGTACGATAAATGATTTTCGGGATATGCAAAATTTATACGGGATGGAGTACTAAAGAAAAATTGGCGTGACCTATATGTAACGAAGAAACACATACCATTCGACTTACCCATACTCGAAAACAATGCCACCTTGGTTATCGTCAGTTCTTACTGCGGTAGCACATCGGTGGAGAAAAGAACCGGTATAAGCATCTTTTTGATGGTCGACGATGTGTGAAGGGAGCACCAAAGATACTTACGGGATATGACCTATGGAGGCAACATGAGGAGATGGACACTATTAGGTTCGGAAAACCGTGTAAGAAAGATTTAGAGAACTTAAGGAAAAATTTGTCGAAAGAATAAAAATTGGAAGAAGAAGAGTATATTTTTTGAGAAACTCCCATATTGGTCATCTCTTATCATTCGGCACCATTTGGATGTCATGCATATTGAGAAGAATGTGTGCGACAATATATTAGAGATGTTTAACCTATCGGGAATTGACAAGGACAATTTGAACTCACGGAAAGATTTAGTAGATTTAAATATTCGTCGAGGTTACATCCGTACGAGGTTCATCAAAGTTTCCGGATGCAATTTATAAACTTAGCAACGATCAAAAGTCTAGAATACTTGAATTCATTAAGAATGTTCGAGTGGGATGGTTATTCGTCGAATTTTAGTAGATGTGTAGATTTAAGTGTCAGAACAATTAGTGGTTTAAAAAGTCATGATTGTCATGTGATGATGCAAATAATTATTCCTTTGGCATTTCAAGGAAACGTGCCGAAGGATGTGCGAAGTCCTATTGTAGAGTTATGCCGGTATTTTAAGATCATCTGCGCTAAGGTTTTGAACAGTAACATTTTGAGAGATTGAGAGATAAAGATTGCAGTAACATTGTGCAAGTTGGAACAAATTTTTTCACCCTCATTTTTTGATGTTATGACCCAACTTGTTGTGTATTTGGCTTATAAGACTAGAATGTTTGGACTAGTGGATGTATTCAATTGAAAGATATTTAAAGACGCTCAAAGATTATGTGAGCAACAGGGCAAGAGTTGAAGGTTCTATTGCCCAGGGCTACTTGGTTGAGGAGTGTACGTAGTTTATTTCAACATATATGCGTGATACGAGTGAATATAGTAGAGATCGGAACTATGACGGTGGTTCAGAAGAAGTTGATACAGATGATAGTTCAATATTCAAACCAATTGGTCGCCCTTTGAGATGCAGGCGTGTGCACAAATTTTGACGGAAAGAGAACAACGGTTAATACATGCATACGTGTTAAATCAAGTTGATGACATCGATTATTTTCGTCAATCTCATAGTGATGCTCTTAAAAATAGACCAACTACGGAAGAAAACTTCTTCGTGTGGTTCGGAACACACATTCGAAGAGTTAAGAAATATAGGTTCTTCTAGATATACCAAGGAGGCTGGAGATTTTATCACTCGATCCGTCGGGTACCTCGTCATTAAACGGTTATATATGTAATGGATTTAGATTTCGAACATTGGAATCCGATTCAACGAAATCAACTCAACTAAGTGGTGTTATTGTAAATGACCATCTTGATCTAGTTGTGACGGTTATTATGGACGAATATTAGATATAATTGAGATATCGTTCGATCGGAATAGCCGTTTAACACTTTTTGAATGTGAATGGTGGGATGTACATGATAATGATCGAGGTTTTAAGGTTAATGAATATGGTTTTATATCATTAAACACAAGAGAAGATTAGGAACGGATGAACCGTTTGCACTAGCAAGCCAAGTGGAACAAGTTTTTTATGTAAATGATAACTGCTAATAAGGGATGGGTGTTACCCGGTACGATCACTACCTCGTAACTATTACAACATTTAGGAAATGAAAGTGAAGATGAAAGCGAGCCGTATCAAGAACAACTTATTAACGTACCTATAACATTTGGAGTAATCGACGAAGATGTACAACTTCAAGAAACTCGGCCTATACAAATAGAAAGTTAATCTAAAGCTCCAAGTTCCTCGATCCGAAGCGGATTGCCGATCGGAACCGGAACGGGTCTCGGATTGGGCAATCCGGCTGGCCAAATCTAAGTCCCACAATCAGAAGCCGGATTGCCCGATCGGAACCGGAACGGGCCTCGGATTAGGGCAATCCGGCCTCAATTGGCCAAAAAATCCAAGTTTCTCAATCGAGCCCGAATTGCCTGATCGGAGCCCGGAACGGGGCACGGATTGGGCAATCCGGCCTCGGATTGGCCAAAAAATCTAAGTTTCTCAATCCGAAGCCGGATTGCCCTTGTCGGAACCAGACGGGCCTCGGATTAGGCAATCCGGCCTCCAGTTGGCCCGAAAATCTAAGTCCCGCTGTCCGAAGCGGATTGCGTCGGAACCGGAGCGGGACTCAGTTAGGCAATCCGGCCACCAGTGGCCAAAAATCAAGTTTCTCAATCCGAAGCCGGATTGCCCGATGGAACCGGAGCGGAGGACTTCGGATTGGGCAATCCGATTAGATGGCCAAAAAATCTAAGTCCCATAATCCCGAAGCCGGATTGCCGTCGGAACCGGAGCGGGATTTCGGATTGGGCAATCCGGCCTCGGATGGCCAAAAATCAAGTTTCTCAATCGAAGCCGGATTGCCCGATCGGAACCGGAGCGGGCCTCGGATTGGGCAATCGGCCTCAATTGGCCAAAAAAATCCAAGTTTCTCAATCGAAGCGGATTGTCGATCGAAACCGGGCGGGCCTCGGATGGGCAATCCGGCCTGAATTGCCCCAAAAATCAAGTTTCTCAATCGAAGCCGGATTGCCCGATCGGAACCGGAGCGGGACTCGGATTGGGCAATCCGGCCTGAATTGGCGAAAAATCTAAGTCCGGCAATCCGAGCCGGATTGCCGTCGGAACCGGAGCGGGACTTCGGATTAGGCAATCCGACCTGAATTGGCCAAAAAAATCCAAGTTTCTCAATCCGAAGCCGGATTGCCGTCGGAACCGGAGCGGGCCTCGGATTGGGCAATCCGGCCTCGGATTGGCCAAAAATCTAAGTCCACAATCCGGCCGGATTGCCGTCGGAACCGGAGCGGGACTTCGGATTAGGCAATCCGGCCTCATTGGCCAAAAATCAAGTTTCTCAATCCGAAATTCGGATTGCCCGATCGGAACCGGAGCGGGACTCGGATTAGGGCAATCCGGCCACCGGATTGGCCAAAAAAATCCAAGTTTCTCAATCCGAAGCCGGATTTGCCCTTGATCGGAACCCGGAACGGGCCTCGGATGGGCAATCCGGCCTCAATTGGCCAATCTAAGTCCCGCAATCCGAAGCGGATTGCCCGATCGGAACCCGGAGCCGGGCCCCGGATTGGGCAATCCGGCCTCGGATTGGGCAATCCGGCCTCGGATTCGCTAAATTTTTTATTGCGCGATTAGAGCCGGGATTCTTTGCCTAATATTTTATGTGACGGATGAAGAGAATTTTCGAGCAAAAAAGTCATAGGACATCTCGGACTTCTACACCATGCGAGGGCGGTGGACCTCGGGGTCAATCTCGAGGCATCTAGGGATCGACCTTCCACCTCCGGGGGTGTTGCTTCGACCGATTAGGGAGGCACCCCAGAGCCTAGTCCATCTCGGACTCCTTCTCACCGGGTTCCGACGAGCGCCTCCTACGGATGGTAGTAGTCCATCTTCCCATGCTTCGGGTAAATATTTGAATAAATGCTAGTAAAAAGTTTTTTTTAAAAATCTTCGTTGTCTAATTGTAATTTTTAATTTATACTTAACTAGCTACATCGGTTAGACGTGGGAGAGGTCCCGTAAAGGCCATCGGTGTGCGAACACTTGGCCACGATGAGTCCTACAACGTCGTTCTAGTAGGAGGATCCGGCGTTGGATCACATGGACGGAGTTTACCTCCTACTTAGGAGTTATGAACGAGTTCATTGCGATTTGTGGGAGCATAATTACATGGCTCTACCGCGGGAGAAAAAGGATGCCATATTCCGTGATTTAGAGGTAACATTCAAGTAGCTTCATCTTATCTAAATTTTGGTGAACTTTTTAATCATTTTTATATTAATGCGGCAACATTTTACCTTTGAGCGGAATCCTCGATCGGATGCACGGATATTAAGGCATATGGGAGAGATGCAAAGAAAACAAAGAAATCATTTGAAAAGAAAGGTAAAATATAATTTAGAATGTAAATTCGAGATAACCAATTTTTTGTTAACAATATTTGTGTACAGTATTTTACAGGACGATCAAATGAGGAAGCTCGTGCCAACATTCCTCCACAGTGCAACGAGGAACAATGGCATCATATGTGCCATTTATGGAGTCAAGATGATGCTAGAGTAACTCCAAATTTTATTTCCTCTTATAATTAGATCCTATTCTTTTCATTTGCATTTTTTTAATGTTGTTTCATTTGTATATATATATATGTAGGCATTGAGTGAAAAGAATGCCGGTAATAGGCGGCAATTAACAATGTCGTACAGAAGAGGAAGAACAAATATACATCAGTTAGAAAGAGACTTTGTAAGTAGTCAAAACTTAAAATTTCATATTAGTTGATTCTTATTACGCCAATCATCTCTTATCTTTTTTTTTAATTTTTTGGTAAGGTACGAAAAGAAGGTCGACCTCCAACTCGTCAGGAGGTATTCCGGATGAGTCGAACGCATGAAGAACTCGATGGAGCGAGTCATTTGGGATAATGACCAAAGTCGTCTTATGATGGTAATTATTGATTATCATAACCTATTTTTCTTTATAATCCACAATTCATCACGGTGGGATTTTAATTTTTATTCATATTATTTATAGGAAAATATGCAAGGATTGATGAATCCCCCGGCATACGAATCCTCGGATGCGGAGGTATCGCGACCTCCACTCACCGCGGAGGAAGCTTTCGTATCCGTGTTTGGTAGAGATCGACCGGGACGGATCCGATGTGGTGGGCGAGGTGAAACTCGCCACACTTGGTATGGTGAGTCAAGCGGAGGTGCTTCTAGCTCGACTCGAAGTTCGAGAGCTTAGAGATCGAGTGGCGAGGCAAGGAGAAATCAATGAACGTTATGAAGAACAAATAACTTCATTGAAACAACAATTGGACAACCAACGAAATCATTCCAAGATAATTTCGATCGCCTCAATCGATCATTGAAGGCTTGACTCAAAGGTTCCCGACTTCGATGTGCCATCCACATCGGGGCATCCTCCGCCTCAAACGAACGAGGGACGGAAATGGCGATGACGACGAGGACTACGAGGATGCGAGGAGAGTGAAGATGATGATGAAGATGAAGATGAAGAAGATGAATAGATTAAGATGTATTTTTACTCTCTATGAATGTTATTCGTATGTATCGAAACATTTTGTGTATGAATGTGATTTTGAATATGGTATGTGAATATGAATTTAAATTTGGTGAATTTCAATTTTGGTATGTTAATGTGTGTTGTTTCATCTAATTCGGTGTCCGTTCCGAGTTTGAAACGAGCAATCCGAAACGAAATTATTAATATAATTCAATTTTTGGATTGGTAGATCCGATTTTAGATCTTTATGAAAGTTTCGAGAATGATTGATTTTCGGATTGGATCGTATAATTGATCCAATCCGGCCAATCAAATTTTTTTTTTTCGAAATTTATTATTAGCGTGACGGCTATATAAGCTGTCGCCAATAAAGTTATTTGGGACGGCTAAAGCCGTCCTAATATTAAAAACCGCCGTCGCAATACCGCAGGAGAATAATTCGGAACCCGGTTTTTTCTCCTGGTATTGCGGCAATTGTTTTAATATTAGGGGCGGCTATGTCGCCAATCAGCACTTTATTAGCGGACTATCTGACCCGTCGCAAATACAGTAAAATTCCGGCAGCGGGGTGTTGGGTTTTACGCTTGCCATTTGCGGCGGCTTACGTCGCCGTCGCAACTACATTTATTGGCGGCAGTCTGCATCGCATGATTATTTGAGACGGCTTAACCGTCCCGAATAACCGTCCGCCGTCTAATCTCCTTATCGTTTGCGACGGCTTAAGCCGTCGCTAGTAAAGATTATTAGCGTTTGTTTAAGCCGTCTCAATAAATGGTCGTTTGCTAATGACTTATGCGACGGCTCGTAAGCCGTATAATAAGCGTACTAGGGACGGCTTAACAATAGCCGTCGCTAATATTATTGGTGACGGCGTTATTTGCGACGCGTTTGCGACGGCTTTGAAGCCGTCGCTAATATTTATTAGCGACGGCTTTTTGGTTTTTTGGGACGGCTTACAGCCGTCCCTAGTAACCTATTTTCTTGTAGTGCGTGCATTCGACCAGGGTTGATTATGAATTCATAATCTAGTTGACTATGTTTCAGGCCATGCTTGGCATTTTTTCAGTTGGGTGTACATGTTAATTCAAACAGGGTTGTTCGAGGATTTTATCCCGCTGTCGTGACATCGAAAAATAAAATTGTACTTCACCACGCAATGTATTTCTTTCGGGTCATGACATATTTAACTCTCAATGAATCAAACTCAAGCATAAGTTCAAAGTAGTGAGTCTCCGGCTCAAACATGAATAAACGAAATGAACTCCTTTGCACCCCTACGTACTTGTGGTCAACAAGACGAACGAGGGGCCGGGCAGCTTGGTCTGTTAATTAGGATAGGTGTTTTCCTGTTTCTTTTATTTGTAAATATATGTATAATGACCTTTTATTTTTTTGTTATTTCATTTTCTATTTCTTTATGTGCTTGTCTACCATTGAGGATCGATTTACATGAAATATCTAACTCTATTTCGTTCAAATCATAACCAACAGAGTATCAGCTGCATGCCTCTGCGGTCGGAGTACTCTCAACAAAGTATGAGCTGTCATCACGTTCAATCGCTATGATCATTTCTAAAGTGGGCACGGATATAATCTAGGAATAATTCTAATTTACCTCTAAAATTTTAAGAATAAATTATCCAGACGTTTTCTTTGTTAAAACTTTTGGATCATCTTCATCCTAAGTTTCCTTGTTGGATATCTTTTTTGAACAACGGATGCAATATATTCATAACACGTACGAGTACAAGAGAACTATTACAGACTCAAATAATAGAAAGAGACAGACTATGACGACGAACATACTAGTTATAGTTCTATTAGGGCATGTTTGGTATGAGGATAACTTGGGGATAAATCAGGTTTATCCCCTAAATAAATTGTGGGGATAAACCTGGTTTATTCCCAAAAAATTTGGGTGCCAAACAGGCCATTAGAGATTATCTTGTCCAACAAACATAGACATAGCCATCAGTTGACTAAGTGTCGAATAACAAAGATAGGAACTCTTTCGATGGAGTTAGATGCTTGCAACGAGACCTAAATATCACACCAAAATGGTGTGGATATCGCCCAGACTATCGATCTCGAAAGTGGGACCGTGACTATGAAGAAAATATGGAAAGACAACTTGACAGAACCTAACCAACATACAACGAAGAACAAGAGACTAAAACATAAACGAGACAAACATAGATATGCCTGGCTCGATAGCTCTAGTGCACATTTAGGCATAGCCATAGAGAATGAGCGACATCACAATAACTAAACATTTTAGGAGGAATGTTAAGGTTAGCACCTTCCTCCCTGACGAAGAGACACTCAAAATGACAAGTTACCGGTAGCATCGGAGCGGAGGTCGCCGATCACGCACCGAGGCACAAGGGATTGGGGCCTAATGAACAGGGGAGATGAAAGGGGCGGGGTGAGGGGAACCGTAGGGGGGATGGAGGGATGCCAGAAGCCCGAAGAAGGGGGGGGACAGGAGGGGGTGTTGGGGGAGGCCGGTGGCGACTTGATGGAGTCAGGGGGAAGGGGAAACCACCGGAGGGGTAGGGCTTTAACAGTGGTTGATCGGGAGAGTCGAGGGAGGAGCTGGGGGGGTTGCCAGAGGGGTGCCTGATGGAGTAGGAGGGGACGAAGGATGAGATGGCTGAGGGAGGGTCGAGGGGGAACCGGAGGGAGCTGAGACGGTACAATGAAAAGGGGATTGTGAGAACCTCGTTTTTACATTTTTGTTTTATATTTCAAAATCATTTTTGCATCTCCTTTGGACTTCTTAGGAAAATAGGTATTAACCTATAAATGTATTAAATAGTCCGACGATACATTTAAAATTATTAGAACCGAGGTTCGGGTTCTTTGAAAATTTGATTTTGACCCCTCTCCGCCGGATGGTGCGAATACCCGACGTTAACATACATTGAGCAAGTACTCGAACACCCTTGATTAACCGCCATAGCAATCCGTTTGGTAGAGAGTGCACATCCATACAAAATAATAAACTAGAGGGCCGTAAGCCTTGCGGGCCCGATGAGATGCGAACACGTTGCGTTACGTTTGGTTGACGTTGATTTTATTTGATTAAGATGTGATTTTTACCAATTGATTTAAATTTGATTTTTCAAGTTGTTTATTTTTTAATTTTGATATTTCCATTAACCTTTTGATTTAATGGGTTGAGTTTGATTTATTTGTTTTGTTGAATTTCAATTTGATTATGATTTTGTTTTGAGTTTAAAATTTGATTAAATGAATTAGGTGTGTTATGATTTGAGATTTAGTGATTAACACATTATTTAAGACTATTTAATTTCATACGTTGTTTTTGTTGTGACGTTGATTTCGGTATGTTCCAAGTATTTTAATTAATTTAATATTTGGTTAAGTTGTTTAAGAGTATTTTTTATTTATGTTCTTTGAATTTTATTTCAAAATATGATTTTTGAGGTTTGCGGATAGGTTTTTTAATACATTAGAGATTGTTTATTTAATTCTATTTGATGTTATTTAATTGTCACTTAATTAAGGAATTTAGTTCCATGTATTACGTATTTTTTAAGTTGTTTAAAAATCTGATTTTTATGCTTTCAAATTTGATTTTTATCTTATTTATTTAATTTGAGCTCGCATCCCATCCGATCCATCGCGCTAGCGTTCGGTACCCGGTTTGAACATTCGCATCGACACTTGAACCGTCTTTATTTCATTTCAAATCATGCTGGGTTACATCGAGTCGGTGTCGAAGTCCAAGATCTGAAATTTCTCTTCCCCGGTGCGCTTCTCACAAGATCGGAGGAAAAATCGGCATTTCGGCAGTATGCCGGCCGGTCCTCGATCGAGTGGGCTCACCTCCAATACGACGAAGTCTTTTGACTTGTCGCACCGGGGAAAACGGAATCGTATGCAACGGGAACATGCCCGCGCCCACGTCCAGGAGCGCCTACCCGAGACGTAGTCGGAATAGCCGTCCTAGGGCGCTCAAAATTTGAGCTCACCCTTTATTTAATATGGCATTTCGCATTTTAATTTTTATTTAATTTTTTATTTGTCAAAGTCTTCTGAGGTTGATGCGAGTCAACTCGACCGAGTCGCGATGATCCAGTTGAGACGGCCTCCGGTGGCAGCAGCCGCGCGCGCACGTGCACATGGCCGCAGCCTCTCTGCTCTAATACGTCGGTCTTCCGTGGGCCCCACCGTGGGCGCAATGATCCCAAAACCACCTCTTTGCGGCTGCCGATACTGGACCGGCGTGTTTTCCCAGCTCGATCGAAGGGGGGGCTTCGACGCTCGCACCCAAGGCTGCTGCAGGCAAGAAGGACCTCCCCGCGGTCATGGCCGTCGTCGCGGGGGTCGCCTAGAGGCCTCGCCGCTGCCATACGCCGTCGCTGACTCCGTCACGACTGACCGCGGGAGGATCCCTCCTCCGCGACCATGCTCGGTGGGCTGGAAGTGAATGGTCGAGAGCCTTTGAAGACGACATGGCAGAGGCGTCACCGTTGGAGGACTTCTTCCAGCTTCGTCGAAAATGGTGGCCACGGCGCTGCCGGAGGGGACGACCGCGCCTGCAGCAGTGTCGACATTGGGGGAGATGGGAAGTAGCGTCCTGAGTTTCTTCCGGCGCTGCTGGAGGAAATGACCGCGCCGGCAGCGGTGTCGACGTCGGGGGCTTCTTTCGGATGGAGGTCCCCCAACAGGTCTGATGCCACCGCAAGCAGCCGACCACACCGCCTCGGAGACTTGCAATCGCAAGTATGCCTCGCGCTTGGAACAGGGCAGCTGGGCTGCGGGGGAGGTGCGACGACCCAGGTGGCAAGGAGGGCGTCGCGCAGGTTGATCTCCGAAAGGGCAGGTGATCGGCAGAAGTTCGCGACGGATCCACCGTTGGGGGATTCCTCGAGAGAGCAAGTCACCGACGCGATCAAAGCCCACCCTCGGGACAACTGCGATGGACGATGAGGCCTGTCGCGGCCTTAAACATTGTTGCCGGGCCTTGCGGAAGTCCCGTCCGTAGGTGGGGATCAACGGGGAGACGAGATGCAGAAGGTTGATCCGGGAAGAGAGAGAAGTCTACATTGCTCACCTCTTTTTGCTTCCGTCTTTCTTTCGCTTCTGTCTCCTTGGTGTGCTCCTGCAATGGGCGGAACCAGATATTTTTTCTTCTTTCCGTCTCGCCGCCTGCCTCTTGCCACTTTCTGCTCCTCCAAACTTCACCCCCGCTCGCGCGACCTCTTCCCTTTCCCTTTTATTGTGCGACCGCCAGTTCTTCAAAACAGGGCCTTGCGGCTGGCCTTCTGCATGGGGACCTGCCGTGATTCCCTTCCTCCCCGTTTTTTGGACTTCTAATGGCGGCAGGTGATGCTCGGACCAACTCTCCTTGCCCCCCGTGACCCACTCCTAAATTGTAGGATTTGATTGGCGTTGATTTGATCAATAACGCCACAACGGGGAAGGGGCTCGCGTGCGAGATTGGTGTGCGGTAAACTGGCCGCAACTGGCCTTTTTTTCTTCTTTTTATTCATGAAATAGATATAGAATAAATAGGCATTTAGAGAGCATGGATTTAAATGTGTTAGGATCCTCCCAATTGCGCCTTGGAGAAGGCATGGCATCTTTAAAAAAAAATGATGCTAACCGATTGAATTGGGATATTAATTCTCTCTATATATTTTTAAATAAAATTGGGTGTCCACAGGGATCTTCCGGTAGGTTGTACCAGAAGCCTGGGACCGCCGAAGGAGATGAGAGGGTGAGGGGTCTACGAGGAGGCGATGTAGGTGTGAAGGGACAAACAGGGAGGGGTGTCGAGTAAGCAAATGGAGGGGAATGGTGAGGGGACCTTAGGGGTTTAGGGTCGGAGGGGCTTGGAGAAGAGCCGGAGAGGCTGAATGGGGGGGAGGGGTGAAAGGGGACCAAGGGGGCATCAACGGTAGCAAAGAGGTTATCGAGGCTGCGAGGGGCATTGACGCAGTGAAGGAGGCAGCGAGGACGCCGAGGGACGCCGAGAGCGGCGATGGAGACCGACTAGGGCGCCGAGTGATTGCCGGGAACCGGTGAGGGAAGCTCTCCTTGTTGGATATTGTCATAACTAAATCTTGCTGCAGACATGGATTTGTGTTATCCTTTTTTCTCAAACTTTTTTTTCCCAAAGCCCTATCCTAGATCATATTCTATATAATATATTGCAAGGTTTCTCAAAAATTAATCCTCACAAGATAAGTAGATTCTTTTTGTATGTTTATTTACATTTTTAGCATGACGACAGATTTTTCTAGATATATTGAAATTGAGTTTAGATAGCAAGATCTTCTTCATTTTCAAGGTAAGGAGGGAGAACTTGGATCAGCTTTATATATAGTAGTCTACCGACTTGTCATTTCTTTTATTAGTATCGCCATTATTTTCATCCACAAATGTTTCAGTTGGCATGAGCCAGCGTTGACTCCTATTCTGAATAAAATGAGAACAGGTATGGAAAAAAAACTAAGACATAAAGGTTGTCATGTTTGGTGAGAAATGATGACAAAAAGGGTCAGACCTTGCACAAGGAAAATGATGGGGTCAGAAGGGAAGAAATAAGTCTCACCCATCTTTTGCCCGAGGAGAAATTAGATCTCTTTACAAACGATAAACACCCTTTCTAATAAATTTTGTTATGAAAACATATTCTTCTTGTAAAACTTTCTTCTCCGGATAAGTATCTGAGAAAAAATGACAAGGAGACATTTATGGGGTGTTTGGTTGCATGATAAATTAGATTTTTGTAACAATTTTATATTTATGTAACAAAAATCGTTAAAAGAGATGTCTTTCAACTATTAAAATTTTATGTTTTAAAAGAGTTTTCCTTAGTGAACGAAAAAAAGACCATGTCACATCTTTTTTTGTCTTGTGATTCCCACCTTTAGTTATAAATGGCTTCTACTCTTTTTTTGTATCATATCTTTTCAAATATGATAATTTTATGTAATTGATTAGTTCATATTTTATTTTAATAAAATTTTTTATCATAAAAAGGTATAAACTTTTATTGTGCCACCAAACACCCTTAAAAAGAGTGGATATCATATATGATTAATCTAGGTGGGGGACCATAAGATAAATAAAAGAGGTGACAGCCTCCTTTTTTGTTCAAAAAATAAAATTATAATGGTTGCCAAACATCTTTTGTTACAAAACTATAAAATTATAACAAAAATTTAATTTATCATGCAACCAAACATCCCATTAGGCTTTTATGTGAAGGAGCATATATATATATATATATATATTCAAAACATACAGGACATTTGCGACAATATATGAAGCCAACTTAGTGCCTGTTCCGTTTTGTAACTCATGCCTTGTGAAAAAATTAAACTCTTGTTATTTGGCACCTGTAGGACAGTATGTTACTATTTTATTCTCATCAACTAGAAGCAGAAAGGTAAAACGAAGAATATAGCGGCATGTACGCATCAAAAAATAAATAGATTTTATTTTAGCTAGGTTGATTAATTTGAATAGATTTTACTAGTATTTATTTATGATCATGGAGTTTGAGAGAAGATTCAAATTTGTCAAAGTCATGCAACTTGATGCAACATTAATTTACAAGTGGTCTAGTAACTTAGCATCAATATGTAGACATTTCAGGGAAGAGTCTAGGATAAGCCAGGATCTATCTGGCCCAAAACAGACCTAGTATGGCTAAGTCCAAATTTTTTAAAAAGTAAAAAATATAAAAAAAATAAAATATGCTAAAAACTCTGGAAAAATAAAAGAGATAACCGGAATTTTTTTCATTTTTATTCAAGTATTACATTTTGTTATTTTTGTGTATAATTTATATAATCTTCCCGTAACATTTGAAAGAATACATAATATTGAACGTATATATACGATGACTGTACTTGTTACTATCTCTTGCAATCATCTCATGATAAGATCTCAAGGATCTACCATAACTATCATAGGTGGAGTGCATGAAAGTGTACAATAAAGATTTATATGTGGGTTGAGTTATCACATAATTTTTTTGGTGATATATAAGAAATCAAGAGTTTTTAGATGAATAAACTCCATATGACTACATGTTAGTATTTACCGCCGCTCCATTGTGTGTGTTGATCTTGACCACCTTGTGATCATGCACCATGATCTGTCTTACATCACATATGTGCAATGTTTCTCTTCGAAGAACTGCATCGTCGTAGGATATATCTCTGGATATGTTGAACTCCTCGTACCACTCATGCTTTTGTCTACTTCCAACACTCCATCGTTGCTGCTCTTTAAAGTCGAATCTTCCAACGTCTAGTAAAGAACTTGAATGCTTGGCTTCGATGTGTCTTCTCATCTAGCGTTGATTGTTTCTTATTCTGCAATGTCTAATGGATTAATTACAGCATGTTCACCTTTACCTTTGATTTCTTACCTTGACAAGAAGATACTTTAATCTTTTGCCTCTTTGCCACTAAAAGAGAAATTTGGAATTCATCAGATAAAGGTATGGCGTTGAGTTGTCTTTGTGCTCATTCTCATTCTTCCGAGTTGAGCTCAAGCTCACCTAATCATTTTGATCATTCACCCACACATGCAATAGATTTTGCTCATTGAACATCTCATCGACATTAGGTTCTTGTATAGTCATTGTCTCACTTCACCGCCAAGATGCTTCCTCTCTTCACCTTTGTTCCTTCTCCTGGTTGTCCCTCATCCTCTCCAAATTTTTCAGCTTCAATCTCATATTATAGTGACGATACACCAATTGCTCCAAACTTTTTGATGTCAACCTATTATTCTAGTTTGTATGACTAAGGCCCCGTTTGAAGTCTCACTCGGTCAGATACACATTTATTCAGACTATTTAATAAATTTAACAATATTAAGAGTTGAAGACAACTTAAGCTGATGGTTACTGTCTAAGTGAGTAAGTGACAGACCCTCTACTTAACACTGATCACTCTTTAGCACTCGTTTGTTACTTGTGACATATTAACGTGATAATGGATATTGTAAAGATGTCCTATGGTTATGAGACCCCAAACATTTTGTAATTTATTAGAATTAAAATATGAAATGGTCAATTTTGTATTTATTTTACAAGTTTTAATAAAAATTCATGTATATTATTATAATATATAAAAATAAAAATATGTCAAATCTATCTTAATAAATAAAAATAAACCTAAAATGCTAAAGGTATTAAATACAAATTTAATAGTAATATTATATTTATTTACACATTTCAATAAACGTTAATATCTATCAATAAATTATATATTATAGATTAGATTTTGATAACACAATTGACATATCATATTTTTATTTAATTTAAATAGAAATTAAAATGATTTAATCACTACTAAAATGGAGACAAACAATACTACTGTCTAATTTGACCAATGTATGGTAGAGTATAAAATAGTTTTGGATTTAGGTTTGTTTTTAAAATTTAAATTGAATAAAAAATAAATTTGAGCAATAGCTAAACTTCAAACTAATAACAACCTATCAATTTATCGATCTTAATTTTTCAAAATTTTAGATTTAGATGTTAGTTGCCAATTTATTAAATAATCCTAATTATTAAGATTTCAGATATCTATGCAATGTATTCAGATGTAAGAAGTGATTCTCAGACTTCAAAATTCAAATTTTAGCATTATCAAACGGCACCTAAGACTGAACATTGACCAATTTCTTTTATATCATGAAACTAATGTGGTTTGGCTCAAAACTATTACTACAACATTTGTCAAATCTTCATATCTCGATGTTTATCGTGATCCATCCACCACTCAGTTACATGATATCATTGTATACTAAAAGATAATTAGATTAAGTTAATTATTTAAATTACAAAAAAGATCGGATGGTATGTACCCAAATTTAGGAGCATAAATGCTCGTTGTACCATTGATGTCTCAATGTAAAATAACTTCATTCTATAGTCACACAACTTGTTGCATGCTATAATTGATCACTCATCATCCTCACGTAATTTACAGATGACCTCTATAACACTGTCTATAAGCTCATTAATTAGCTTAAATATCAAACTATAACAATATCTATGATTAAAAAAATGAGTTGGCAAGTACAAATATATCCATATCAATAGAGAGCATAATAAAAAAATAAGATGAATGATTTGACTTAATCACAAAAAATATCTACTACATGTATTAGATGATACAACATATCATCTCACCGACAATCGATAACATCTCACCACTTGTTGAAGTCTGACATTGTCTTTGCTATTTTATCCTTCATCCTCTCAAGTGTATTATACAGATAGCCTATGACTGCCTTCGTATCCTCATCTACTGTTATGAAGTCATTGACTAATTGTTGCACTATATAAAAAGTCTTCTTTACAATTCACCAACAGTCTCCACCCTCTAAAGTCTCCTCAACTTTCTTATTTTTCCTCTGATCATAAGGATTACTCTTAGCAATTTAACTAACCCATCTCGGTGAAAGTATCATTTAGGTAAGGGACATCTCTATTGCATTATATTCTCTATAGAAATGTAATGAAAAGTGAACCAGGTTGTCTTGAGTCGTAAGAGCTCTTAACCTTTCGTATACTCCCATGTTAGGTTAAGTATGAAGCTATTGTTGTATATGAAAGAAGCTATTAATTGGGCTACCTTAAATACTCGGTCATATATATCCTCTAATGACAAATCTAACAAATGGGTTAGTCACGATCAAAACTGACCGAATGAAGCGACCCAGCCCCAGTCGAGTCGAGACCCTTCCTTCCATGAGTGCAACAACTCAAAAAACTTGTTAAGAATGGATATCATACAAGACCATGCTTGCCTGTTATGATCTTGAATGTTTAACGTAACTATCTGCCTAATCACATAACTTTTGTTGGGATTTGTTTCGCTATTTTTTTACTTGATTAGATGGACATAACTGTGCATGGTGTGCATGTTCACAATTATGATAAAAAAATTCTTATATTCATATTATCTGATGTGTAATTAGAGATGCCAAATATGCCATACAACAGCAATAATAATCATAGGGCCGCAAGATAATTATTTACACATGATGTCTCAGATATATTTATATGTGTACGTAGATGATGCAAATATGTTATTCTTTGTAGATGTAGATGTACTGACTCAGGTGCATACTGATGTGCAGAGGCAATATCCAAGGTCCAATCAAAAGACTTAAAGAGGAAAGGCCGTACACTTGGCAGCCTTGGGTTGGCTGCACTTGGCGCCGGTCCTTCTACTTTGACTTTGACTCTCTCTCTCTCCCCCCCCTCTCTCTCTACTTCGTCCACGACTGATTTGAAGGGGGTAAATAAAACATATCTTATAATCCGGAGCCGTTGGCGGTGGGTTAACGCCTTTTCTGCCCTACCTTTTCAACTACTCTCTCTCTCCCTCTCCCGATAGTTCATTCTTTGATTTGGTAATCTTATCGGAATAAAATAGATGCATATAAGCTCATATTTATGTACAGATAATAAAAAATAAAAACATCCTTGAAATCTTACGTTTTGAAAAATAAGTAATTTTGTCTAAAAACATAAAAACGTTATTGATTAAGTTTCTTTTGGCAAGAGAATGGTGCCTTGTGTTATAAGCATTTTAAAATATTTAACTAATAATAAGTTAAAGAGTTTTTCGTCCACAAGGATTTATTTTTGGTTCATGTTTATAAGAGCTAATATGTTTAAAGAGTTTTATTAACTACAATTATACACGACTCTGAGGGGGTGGGGGGGTGTCGGCCGTGGCGTCTAAAGATGGACATCAACGCAGAATCGGGCCCCTGTACTGTTACCTCCCGCGTATGGTGGGCACCTTTCGGTTTAGTCAGGTTTGGATTATTTTTTTTAAACCGAATCAAATCGAATCATCTTTTCAAATCGAATCGAATCAAATCGAATCAATTCGATTTAGTTCAGTTAAAATCGAAAATAAATAAAATATTTAAATTAATTATTTTTTTATATATATACTAATTTTTAAGTTAAAAATAATAAATATAAATATTATTTTATTATAAAATTTATAAAAATATTTTTTTTTTAATATTATAATAATTTTTATATTTTTTTGAATAAATCGATTTAAAAAAGTTTGGTTTGATTTAAATTGGTCAGAAAATTTTTCAAACCGAACCAAATCGAAAGGGAGTTCAAATCGAATCAAATCGAACTAAATGGACTGGTTCAGTTTTGAACCGTTTTGTGCCCACCCTACTCCCACGCTTGCCCCTTTCAGGGATACTTTGGTCATTTTACTCGTGTAGAAAAATCCAGATACCGAAATTTGGAAAAATATGCGGTCTAATCAATTGCATTTAATTCAGATTTTTTTTCATTAATGAATCTCATCGGTGTACAGCAAAAACCGCATTTGACGTTAAGATAGCCGGAGAGGTGACAGCCTGACATCCACCTCTCTCTCTCTAGACAGAAACCCTGCGCTTCTCTAACGTTCATATTTTTGAGGGGTTTCCGGTATAGCTGTGTGCTCTGTTTCTGCGACGCAAGCACGGAGCAGCATTTTGTTGCCCGCAGCTCCCCTGCTCATACCAAACCGAAACCGACGCCATTAATCTTCTCCCATCATAAAACGATCCCTATCCCCCCTGGTCGGCCGTGGGTGGTGGCCGGGAGACTCAGTCGGGCGGCAGGCAGATCCCCCTCGTTCGTTTCCCGGTGCTCCGGGTAGGCGCCTGCTTCTGCCGGTGCGAAGGAAGGCGGAGGAGGGAGGAGGATGGGGTCCAAGCCGGACGACTTCCATCCGTTTCCGGTGAAGGAGCAGCTGCCTGGCGTCGAATACTGCATCACCAGCCCTCCTCGGTGGGGTGAGCTCTCCCCGTTTCTTCTTGGGCTCTGCTGTGGTCGTTCGTTCCGCGCATCTAGCTGCGAGTGTCGTGGCGGGTGGCTGAGGCTGTGTCTTCCGCCCTGTTCTTCTCTGGTGTGTTTCAGCGGAGGCGGCGCTTCTCGGGTTCCAGCACTACGTGGTGTGCCTCGGGACCATCGTCCTCATCGCCAACATCGTCGTCCCGCAGATGGGCGGCGGCCACGTGAGTTTGCTGTGCAGTGCTCTTTCCCTTCTCGGAATCCCTCGTGATACTGCCTTTTCTTTGCTTTCCGCGATTTCTTCCTGAAGTTGTAAAACATAAAAAAAGAAAAAAAATTTCTTCCGCCACAGGAAGAGAAGGCGAAGCTCATCCAGACCATACTCTTCGTCGCCGGAATCAACACGCTGCTGCAGGTCTATTTCGGCACCCGGCTTCCGGTGGTGATCAATGCGTCCCACACGTTCGTCTTGCCCACCCTCTCCATCATTTTCAGCAGGCGGTACAGCTACATCCTGGAGCCGCGCGAGGTTTTGCTCTTCTATTCTTTCTTCTCCCTTTCCCCATTCATCGTTGATGGTTGATGTTTTCGTCCTTTCTTGTGGTTGTAATCGTAGGTATTTTCAGGAAATACTTACTGGGTTTTCATTTGATTAGAGGTTTATCAGGACGATGAGGGGCGTACAAGGAGCTCTCATCATAGCTTCGAGCCTTCAGATTGTTCTAGGATTCATGGGCTTGTGGAGGATTGTTATGAGGTGGGTGTTTGGGGCTTCCATGTCAGTTTGTTCGATGCACGGCCCTGTTGATTGATCAGTTGTTCCCTCGCTATTGCTTTTAATCTTCTCCCCATTTCGCGTCGGTCAGGTTTCTCAGCCCGCTTTCTGCTGTTCCTCTTGTCACACTTGCCGGGCTCGGGCTCTTCTATCTCGGTTTTCCCTTGGTAAGCTTCATCTCAAACTCGTGCTCTATCGGAGAACTTCATGGCGTCATATGCTACGTTCAAGCTCTCTTTTGTCTTTGTGGAATGCGCCATTCTGTTTCCTGCAACCTCTCATTTGGTCCTTATTTCAGGTGGCCAACTGCATTGAGGTGGGTCTTCCTGAGTTAATTCTGTTGGTATTTCTGTCACAGGTACATTTGCCTCTTGACATGACTTAGTTAATATTTGAGTTTCTTGGTGCGACTGCTGCTATGCAGCTATGAAGTGTTGCTGAAAGTTTTGAAATATGCAGTATGTTCCTTATGTGCTGAAGGGGAAGAGGGCCATCTTCGATCGATTTGCTTTGATGTTTTCTGTCATCATTGTATGGATTTATGCGCACATTCTGACTGCTTCCGGTGCATACAACCACAAAAGACCGGCCACCCAGTTTAGCTGTCGCACGGATCGTGCAGGGCTGATCAGCGCTGCTCCTTGGTAAGCACATATAAATTTGAGTTTGATTGCATCTTGGAAGCCTTTTGTTTCTTGTCAACTGCAATTGATTGCATCATCAGCCTCAATAGCAGCAGATGCACTGTTTTTTTAATCTTGCAATCCGGTATATCAAAGGATTTGCATGAAATACAATAATAAATTTAAGTTTCTCCCAACGATTTTAGTTGTTTCTGCTTGTTGAGCCTGCTTAGAAGGTGCCTGTTCAGCTCAATTTCACTTCATCTTAGAACATTCACCCCAGGAAGTCTCATGGATTTGCAGGATAAGGGTTCCCTATCCACTTCAATGGGGAAGTCCCACGTTCAATGCTGGAGAAGCTTTTGCTATGATGGCTGCCTCCTTGGTTGCTCTGGTGGAGGTCTGTTATGCTTTGTATCCTAGTGCGTTGTTGTTTAAAAGAATCAGTGTTATCATATGTTTATTCAAATTTTCCTGAAGTTTTTTTACCAATTGTTCCTTGGGCCAATGCTACTGTTTGATCTACAATATCTTTTATTGATCTACAATATCTACTAGTACCTGATATAATGTGCATAAATCAGGTGATATTTGCACTAATATTAGTGTGCCCTAAGACAGGTACTAGTACTTATTTCTGTATTACACATCTAAAGGATCATTGTTTTGTATCTTCGTCTGTGATGTAGAATCATATGGTCAAACTCAATTTGAGATTAAGCTGGTGTTTGTTTGAGCTTAATCCAAGTGTCTGAACCCTTAATTTCACATTTAATCTCTTATTGTTGCCAGCTTTATCTTAAATGAGTTTGACCATATGTTTCTACGTCATAGATGGAACAAAACAATGCCCATTTGATACTTTAAAGCTGTAATACGGAACAAGGACTAATACCTGTCATAGTGCAGCATAGCATTTGCTTAATATGTGATTCTCTCAGTTCTAAAGATTAATTAATATTCAACAACATTTTTGCTGTCATTCAACATACTAAGTCAAAAGTAGATTGTATTTATATCTTACCTAATGTTATCTTCAAAATAAGGATATTTAGTCTGAAAATAAAGAAGCTAAACTTTGTGACTTAATTTTAAGTGGCGCTCGTTAACACACAATGGATAAAGAGATTAATTAAGATAAACTTTCAGACAATCCTCGCTCTCTAATCTTTGACAGAAACAGAGGTTAGAAAAAAGTGCAAACAAACTAGGCCTAAGGCTTGGTTGAGCTTACTTGGACATATGTCAAGTCTTCCACCTGGGCCCTTGAACTATGGCTTTGTTTATCTAAAATTTTAGAAGAACTATACATGATGATGCGTTTCAAGAGTGCAAGCTATGCTGCTTGGTAGCTTTCAATTTAATAAGAAAATTCTTTTTAGGCACTATTAACTTCTTTTATATGTTTTTCTCTTATTCTTTAGTCCACAGCTTCTCTTATTGCTGTACAAAGATATGCAAGTGCCACGCCTGTGCCCCCTTCAGTATACAGTAGAGGTGTTGGATGGCAGGTGAAGCCTTCCCATTCATACCATTTCATCTTGTGTCATGAAACTCAGTTTCTCTTGCATGGTGATTCACAGGGCATAGGTATACTACTTGATGGATTATTTGGAACTGCTACTGGGTCGAGTGCATCAGTGTAAGTTCTTAGAGTTAGATGTGAGAAGTCATGGATGGCACTTGCCATTTCTCATTTATTACTTTCTTCAGGGAAAATGCAGGTCTACTGGGTCTGACACGAGTTGGAAGCAGAAGAGTCATTGAAGTATCAGCGTGCTTCATGCTCTTCTTTTCTATCTTAGGTACTTATCCATGTTACTTCTTCAGATTGATTCGCTCACTTATTTTAATCTCTGTTGTGTCTATCTGATTTGCACATATCCAGGCAAGTTCGGTGCGCTCTTTGCGTCAATCCCATTACCGATATTTGCCGCTATATACTGCGTCGTCTTTGCCTATGTAGGTATGTAACGCCGACACCTGAGACCTTGTCTTGTACTCTTGTGCTTGCAGCCAGTTGCAGATCTAGAATCGGGTGTCATGATTTCATTGGCTTTACTTTCTTGATACAAGTTTCTCACTTATGATAATTCAATAAAAATGTCTTAAAAGTACTAATAGAATTCTCCACATTAATGGCACTGCAAGGATTGTGGAATCCAGATCAACTGATTCTAATTCCATTCTGGATTGGATCGGCCAAATAGACTGATCCTCCTGATAAAAAATCAATCCGCAATCGATCCGGATTGATTTTATTTTTTTAAATCATAAAAATTCAGAAAAAATAGCCAATTCAATTTTGGCTGATTTTTCTGATTCCAACTGATTTGGCAGGATTTATTGGAGGAATTGGATTTTTTTTCTTTATATGGTTGGAATATGTCGACTCTTATCCAGAATCGACCAATTCTGATCTGGTTCGGAAGATTTTGCAAATCATGCCCCACATAGGCCTATGTTGATCCACCATTGCTTTCAGCATCTATTTTATGTTTCCTACCTTCTAAACAGAGGTGTAAGCAGTCCACTAGATTTCCATTAACCACTAAGTGTAAATCATGTCCTTCAACACCACGTAAATTTGAATTTCATTTATCGTGCCATATAGTACAATTTTCGACAGCATTTTACAATAATCTCCTGTGGAAGCAGCTTCTGCAGGTCTTGGGCTCCTGCAGTTCTGCCCCACATAGGCCTATGTTGATCCACCATTGCTTTCAGCATCTATTTTATGTTTCCTACCTTCTAAACAGAGGTGTAAGCAGTCCACTAGATTTCCATTAACCACTAAGTGTAAATCATGTCCTTCAAAACCACGTAAATTTGAATTTCATTTATCGTGCCATATAGTACAATTTTCAACAGCATTTTACAATAATCTCCTGTGGAAGCAGCTTCTGCAGGTCTTGGGCTCCTGCAGTTCTGCCATTTGAACAGCTTCCGCACGAAGTTCATCCTGGGCTTCTCGCTGTTCATGGGGTTATCCGTGGCGCAGTACTTCAAGGAGTACACTCTCATCTCCGGCCATGGCCCCGTTTTCACCAGCTCCAGATCGGTGGGTACCTCTCTGCCCTCAACTCAAAGTGTTTGTGTGCCTTCGTGATCACTGTGCACCAATCTCTCAGTCTCCTTCGTGTTGCAGTTCAACGACATACTGAACGTGATATTCTCTTCCCCCGTGTTTGTTGGGGGCGCAGTTGCTTATTTCCTGGACTGCACCCTCAGACATGGAGATGGTGGTGATATCAGAAGAGACCGAGGCTGGCACTGGTGGGAGAAATTCAGGTCCTTCAGGGACGACTCCCGCAGTGAAGAGTTCTACGCTCTCCCCTACAATCTCAGCAAGTTCTTCCCCTCGTACTAGAATGAAGAAGAGGATACCTGATCGGCTGATACATGCCTTTATTTCATCACCCACCAGCGGCTGATACGCAGAAGACAAGCTCGCCGATCTCCTATAAAGATGGAGAGCAGGCCCCATTCAAGTGCAGCAGCACAATAGGAAGAAAGTAGTTATTGTCGCTCATCCAACCGAACTCTGTTCTCAGCTGTCGTTCCCAAGTCCATGAAGTTGTTTGGACCCCTTTTTCTTCATTTATTCTTTACAGATACCCAGTTCTTTATGGTGGTTGTGAACACGAAAGAACAGGTCCTGCATTTGGTTGGGGGGATTATATAGAGAAAAATTGGGAAATAATCTCTTCTTTCTCTCCATTTTTTGGAAAAAGGCGGTTTGTAATGATTAATATTCTTCACCATCCAATCTCTTCTGCCTTCTAGATGTGGAAAGAGAAAATACGACGTGTGGAAAGACAAAATATAGATGGGTTCTCTCTCTCTCTCTCTCTCTCTCTCTCTCTCTCTCTTTCTCTCTCTCTCTCTCTGCCCCTCGTTAAGTCAATAAGGTTCGGACATTGGCCAAAACATAGGTATTTCAATAAATTAAGTTCTTTACCCGGTTTATACCTAACACTACAATCAGTTGGATTGTTAGGACCAGTTTGCAACTCTTTTGAATTGGTATGCATTATCATTAAGTATTTGACTATCAACACTGAAACTCTTGGTGAAAAAAATGTGGTGTAAAATACGAAGAGTTCACTTGTGTCAATTTTGATACTAATTCTCTAATTCTTTTCAAATATTAATATTAATATTAATATGATGTTATTTTTTATACTTTAATCAAACATGGCATTATACAGGCACTCCTTATTTTGATTTCCACCTTCCTCCTCATGTAACTTGAAACAAGATTCCTCTTAAATTGCATGTAGATTATTCCAACGTTTAGCAAAGGAAGATAATTCATCTATTTTTTCTCACCACATCCAAAGATATTAGGAGATAAAATCTTGAGATTATGAATCACTATAAAGATTATGACTAAGGTGGCATTTGATTAAGTTTAATCCATAATTGTCAAGGCGCCCGCCTTGCCAAGGCGCCTTGCCTAGGGCCAAAAAGGCACCCAAGGTGCCCGCCTTGACGCCCAAGGCACCCAGGCAAGGCACCCTGAGTATTTTTACATGATTAAACAAATAATTTTGAGGAGTTTTACCCTCTTGATACCCCTCACATGGGACACCTATTTGATGATAGTTTGAACATATTAATATAATTTCACTATCACTTATAATATCATATATATTTAAGATTTATGATTATAAACATATATTATATACTTAATTAAGTTCTCTTTCAGCTCTTTCTTCTTCCTCTTTCTGTCTCTCTTAAGTCTTAATTTATCAAGATTAATTCCTTATCCAAAAAAATATCCACACTTTCATAATTACATATATAAGGTCACTTATATTATTACACGTACTTTTTTGGGTTCGGGGCTTCGCCCCCTGACAACCCTCCACAAAGGGTGCTGCCCCCTTGACCCCCGCGACTACTCTGCGCCCCCCATTTAATAATATTATAATAGTATTTCACTATTACTTATACTATCGCACATATATATAAATTTTATATTCATAAATGTGTTATATACTTAAATTTTATAAAAATCTATTTAACTCCTTTCTCTTTCACATACACATCATATTTACTTATATACAGATAAAACACTCATATTCAATTATAATGTAAAAATATAATTATGTTTATGCATATTTTTATGTATCACAACCTCCGACCCAGTCTTCCTTGAATATCGTCTTGACCGCCTAGGCGACACTTAAACGGCCGCCTTGTCGCCTAAGCGGAATCGGTACCCTTCAACATCTTGGGCGTCTTGTCATCTTGACAACTATGGTTTAATCTAAATGTCTGAACTCTTAATTTCATGTCTAAGTTCTTAGTTTGTGGTAAAATTAAGTACTTAGTTTAATTAAGAGATTTTAACTTAACATGTTTGATAATTTACTTAAAAGAAAAAAAAATCTTGAAGTAATGTCAACTATTGAAGGTGCTCCGTTCTCAAGTTGTGAATAAAAAAAAGTTACTTTGATTCACTTATTGTTTTAGAGGTATTTTCAGTCATTGGAGGTTCACATAGATTTTAATTAAGTGTTTTTGCCAAACACATTAAAAACTCTAATGTTTGACTGAATCAGACAGGGTGAATAAGCCCATTCAAATAGACCCTAAGTTAAAAAAATTAATTAAATAAAATTTCTCATATATTATATGGTTTATAATGAATTAACTTTTTTAGTAGAGAATTAGCGTGCAATTCTCTCTCCCGCTGTTTCTCGATATTGGATATTCTGAGATTAATGATTAATTAATATTTTCCTTTTTTGGTGTTGGGTGAAGATGGAATAGCCACCCCTCTTAGAATTTCTTGATGGGTTAATTCTAAATGACTTGTCATTGTCGAAAATATGGTTCGAGAGTAGAATAGAGTGAAGCTTGTGGAGTACTCCTTGTATCAAAAAGACTCTAATTTGAAATCAAATTTTGATGAATTTTTAGTAGAAAGTATATTTTCTCATATATTTTGATATTAATACTCTATTATTTTTAAATAGTAACATTAAAATTAATCTAATATTATTTTTATACTTTAACCAAACATGGCATTATCCATGCACTCCTTATTTTGATCTCCACTTTCCTCCTCATGTAACCTGAAACAAAATTCCTCTTAAAATGCATGTAGTTTATTCCAAACGTTTAGAATAGGAAGATCAATTCATCTATTTTTTTCTCTCTCCACATCCAAAGATATTGGAAAATAAATTGTTGAGATTATTAATCACTATAAAGATCATGACTTAGGTGGCATTTGATTAAGCTTAATTTGAATGTCTTAACTCTTAATTTCATGTCTAAATTATTAGTTTGTGGTAAAATTAAAGAATTAATTTAATCAAAAGGTTTTAACCTAACATGTTTGATAATCTATCTAAAGGGAAAAAATCTTAAAGTAATGTCAACTATTGAAGGTGTTCATATTCTCAAGTTCTGAATAAAAAAAGTTATTTTGATTCACTTATTTTTAGAGGTATTTTCGGTCATTAGAGGTTCACATAGATCTTAATTAGGTGCTCCTGCAAAACACACTAAAAACTCTAATGTCTGACCGAATAAAACATTAGAGGGTGAATAAGCCCATTCAAATGAATCATAATATAGAAAAAATAAATTAACTAAAATTTGTTATGTATTATATGTTTATAATGAATTAATCTATTTAATATAGAATTATGGTGCAATTCTCTCTCCCTCTCTTTCTCGATATTGGATATTGTGAGATGATTAATTAATATTTCTCTCTTTTTGTGTTTGGTGAAGATAGAGTAGCCACCCCTCTCAAAATTTCTTGATGGGAGTTAATTCTAAATGACTTGTCATTGTCGGAAGTATGGTTTAAAAGTAGAATAGAGTGAAACTTGTGGAGCCCTTGTATCAAAAGAGACTCAAGCTGAAATCAAATTTTGATGAATTTTTAGAAGAAAGCAGATTTTCTCATTTTTGACATAGATATACCACATTAAAAAGTATTAATAGAAAGTTTGAATGATGAAAAACTAAGTTTGAAATTAAGGGGTTCAAAATTAGTAAGACAAAAATAGAGTATATGCACTTTAGATTTAGCAAAATCCAATGAGCTGAAGATGTGAAGTAACTTTGGATGAAAAGGTTCTTGTAGCAAATACCCAATTTAAATGTCTGGATTCAATCTTACATATGGACGAGGAAATATGACGAATAAGTCAATCATAAGATTATACCAAGATGGATGAAATGTAGGCAAGCGATGCAATTCTTTGCGATCGTAAAATACTACTAAAATTAAAACGAAAATTTTATCTCATGGGGACAAGACTCGCCATACTCTACGATAGTGAGTGTTGGGTAAATAAAAAGAAATATATTACCAAATTGTGTGTAGCTAAAATGAAGATGTTACGATGAATGTGTGACCACATATAGGTAAGACAAAATACGAAATGAATACATTAGGGATAAAATGTGTGTTGCAAGAACCAAGAACATATAAAAAAAAGAATATTTCGTTAGTTTGGACATATCAAGTTGCGTTCTTTGAAGGCGTATGTCAGACAAGTCAAGGCCCTAATGTTGCCGGTGTAGAAGAAACGAAGAGCTAGACTCAAATTAACTTGGCATAAGCAAATTCAATATAACTTGGAGGAGGTAAATATATGGGATAAGTTAACAGAAGACGGCAGAGAATGGAAAAGACGAATCCATATAGTCAAGCCTAATTATTTTGAACTAAGACTTTGAGTTTAAGTTTGATACCACATTAAAAAGTTCTAGTTTAAATTCTTATTATGTTCGAATAAATTATCAAATTTAGTTTTCATCGGTCTATCAAGTATTTTTGATTTTCTAACATGACTTGGTATGTTTTAGGGTGTGGTTCCGCATCACCCTTGATCTAGCGACTGATCTACAAGCATCCGAACAAGATCACTAAATCTTAACCAATAATTCAATATTTTTAAAAAACTAATAAAAAACTTAAGTAAATAAGTGACCTTTAATGTTCATTTTGTACTAGGTTATTTTGTGGATAAATCAAGTTTATCCCCGAGTTAATCGGGTACCAAACAGCCCCTCAGGTGACACCACTTACTAGAGAAAAGTGAACTATGTTGTTAAAGCCAAACTCTCACGGGGAAAGTTCAATTTCCAAAATTTATGAGAAACAAAATACCAAGATGCGAACTTATGTGCTACTGTCTAATTAAACAATTTCATACGTAGGTTGCATCTGCGAGAGATTCCTATCAAATATCTGACAACTTAATTAAAAGCTCAACCAAACATATCACATCTTTTTTAAATTTTCATTCAATAAAAGTAAAAAAATAAATTTCAAAAATTGAAAGAGATAGACACATAATATATTGTGTGGAAAAAATCTCTCAAAATTCATGGACATAATTTTTTTTTAAAAAAATGATAAAAATCCCTGACACACGGTGCAAACCAAACTCATCCTACTACCAAGCAAACTGCATTTTTTTTTTAAATGGAAAGCGTGTATTTAGAACATTGAATTCACCCACTCAGCAGAATCCACCGAGTAAGAGGAGCCCTACCCGAATCTGTCATCAATTAACCTCGTCGACTCTTGACGGGTCGACTCGGTATCCGACTCGGTGGTCAACGCACGCCCTCGCTCTTCTTTTTCTCGGACCTGCCTCTCCCTTTCTCCCATGGACGGTGCCGTCTGCCCTCGGAAACCCGTCCATGGATGGAGATCCGCCTGACGTAGGATCCCACAACATGCATCTCGCCGTGGCGCACTCGGGTGGCTCCCGATTCGCCGAGCCCACAACCGCCCCTGCGGCGTGACAGCAAGTTGCGCACTCGTCGATGGCCTCCGGCGATCCACCCACCCGTCGCCGCCGCGCCGTGGACGGAGGGGAACCGCGTCTGCTTCCTCCAGTTCGGGCGGGTGCGCACACGGAAAGTTCGGCGATCGGAGGCCTACTTACGTGTACACGCTTCCCCTGTGTTGCGGAAAACCCGGCGATCGATCACCCACGGAGCAAGACGCGCACACCACGAAGACAACGAGAACTCGGAGAAGTCGAACTCCACTAAACCGCAGACGTACAACCTCTCCCCCGGTGGCTCCCTCGACACCCGACATCCCGAATGAGCCACCGGCCTGGACTATTTATAGGGAGAACAACCCAGAAAACCCATCCCGACTAGGACTCTCCCAGTCCCTATCCAGAGTCCTGATAGACTTAGGATAGCCCGATGCCTATCCGGTTAACAACCACCAGATCCTTATCCCCACTTGGGGATTAACCCACGTACGTACGTACGTAGCGTCGACTTAGTTACGTAACATTCTCCACTTTGGGTTAACTCCGCGAAGTGTTCGTCCGTCCGCCAGCTCCACCGACATGGCTGCACCAAAACCAGGTGCCCGCACAGCCTGATTCCGCTGCACGCCCCGACATGGCCCCTCCTCTCTCGGTTGACGCGAGAGATATCGACCATCATCGTTGGAAGCGAACGTTACATGCTTCCTCCGCGCTCCACCTTCAGCAGATATCGTCCTCCGCTGAACCGTACTACTCACCAGGGAATTTGTAGCTACACCGGTGTCAACCCTCCCTATGAGCATGTACAAACCTTTCGTCAGCAGCCCCTTTAGCACGATCCGTACTCCTCTGCACACCCTGAGAGCTCCACCTTCAAGAGTGCATCGGTATCCTCTTGAACACACGGCTCACGGTGAGATCGGGTTCTTCTTCGAGATCGGCACATGTCGGACCTCACGAGCTTTCGCACCTTTCCATCAAACATGCGTATCCTCACGGACCCGATACCAAAGCAACCGAGCAACATGCTCCATTTGCCAATCGGACCGAGTCGCCTTCGCATGTCCGATACACCGTGAAACATCGGCTCGTCTGTCGAGCATACATGAAATGAGCACGGAATCTAAAATCCAACTTTGAATCTCGCTCTCCCCGAGATGTCGTACAAGGACGTCATCCACGTCCTCCTCGCCGTCCTCTGCCGTTGACGCCTCTGCCTTCTCCAACTTTGCCTCCGGCCCGTTCGCTCTTCTTACGTGTGGGCATTCCCCGCTGAAGTGACCTTCCTCGTCGCGGTAGTAGCATCTACGACCCCGAGTCTTGGATCGTCCTTTGTCATCTCGTCTCCCCGCCGGTTGTCCGATCTTCCACGACCTCCACGCAATCAAAGCGACTCCCACTTGACATCCCACGCTTCGTTGCTCTTCCGACGAGACTCGTTCGAAAGCAACGAGGCTATGACATCATCTAGCCTGAGAGTGTCCGTCTTATACATCATAGTCGTCACGATGTGATCGTATGGCATTGGCAATGACGACAACAAAAGAAGCGCTCGATCCTCTTCCTTGATTTCTTCACCCAGAGATAGCACCTCCGTCAGAATCCTGTTGAAGTCGTCGAGATGAGCTTCGATCCCTGTTCCCTCGATCATCTTCAAGCCATATAGCCGCTTCTTCGCTAGCAACTTTGTTTGTCGGCGACTTGGACATGTACCGCTCTCGAGCTTTCCCCGGACATCCGCCGGATCTTCTAAGCCGATCACCTCCCGGAGCGTGTTGTCCGCCAAGAATAGCTGAATCGTGCTATTTGCCAACGCCCGCTTTTCAGCCCACTCCTCCTCTGTCAGCTTCTCCGGTTTGTCTGCCGCTTTGCCAAGAGCCTTGACCAGTCCTTCCCGCGTAAGAATATTTTTCACGCGTTGCTGCCATAGAGTGAAATCTCCATAACCGTTGAAGGGTTCTATGGAGAAGCTTGTAACCCTTCCAACGGACCTCTGACTTGTGCCTTCCTGCCCTGCCATCGATCGATCCTGATCAAGTACACCCTTGATCGATATCGACGCACACCTGCACCTGCACAAATCAGACCGTCGGTTCGAAAAATCACCTGATCCAGACCGTCCAATGAACCCGGAGCGCCTGAAAACCTAGGGTTGGACTCCTGGATCGCCTGATTCCGCCACCGAACGCCCCCGATCAAGCCGAAACAACCTCGACCACCTGATCGGTAAATCTGCTCCTTCTGATCTCGGATCCTGTTAACGGGTACGGACGAGACCCGACAACCCTATCCGAAACCCAGATCCAGCAACCTAATCTTATCAGATTCAACCGGACTTGAAATCTAAGTCCTAATAACCGAATCCAACAAGAACTAATCCGACCCAATAAATATTGGATCTTGCTGCGTTTTTTTTTCTCCTCTCTCTTTTCTCTCTCCTCTCCCCCACGTCAGCACCCACAATCACTTTGTGCTCTCACGTGATCTTCCGTGATGTTACATGAGAGAAAAAGAAAATGCAAAAGAGGAAAAATAAACTTTGCAATGACAATCACGGCACCCTTGTTTCTGCGCAGTATGTGGCCTAGCTGAACCTCCTTGCCCCCTTTGCAGCCCTGTCGTCGGAGAGCCACCAGCCACCAGAGTTGCCGCCACGGTTGTCACCGTGCCACCTTCCTGCGCACAACAGCACAGCACAGGGTCGCGGACCCTGTTCTTCACGAGATCGTCACCGCCCAAAGCTCCTTACCGGAGTTCCTATGCACCTTGTCGAAGTCACCCCTAGCACCCCCGGCAAGGTGCAAAGGCGCGTTGCCTTTGCTCTGCTCCTCACCGGATTGCCAAGCGCCACCCGGACCTTTTTCACGACTGCTGGTGCACCACGCCGTCGTTCAGGTCCTCCCAACGTGCAGTGGTTGTCGGTACTGCCTGATCTCGCCCAGGAGACCTCCACCAGGCCGTGAAGCCCGCCTGCTTCCCTCCTTCGCCGAAGCGTCCGAAGGTGTGCCGCCGCCGGTGCTGAAATCCACGCGCACCGGACGGCGCAACCAATGGTCTTCAACCGAGCACTGCCCCGGAGGCTCCACCTGCAGCAAAAAACTGTCGCAGAACCGGTCGATGCAGGGATACCGCCACCTAACGTCGTCTTCACCGCGTTGTCTTCAACTCCGAACGATCAAGCCATAGCTCTGATACCAGATGTTGCGGAAAACCCGGCGATCGATCACCCACGGAGCAAGACGCGCACACCACGAAGACAACGAGAACTCGGAGAAGTCGAACTCCACTAAACCGCAGACGTACAACCTCTCCCCCGGTGGCTCCCTCGACACCCGACATCCCGAATGAGCCACCGGCCTGGGCTATTTATAGGGAGAACAACCCAGGAAACCCATCCTGACTAGGACTCTCCCAGTCCCTATCCAGAGTCCTGATAGACTTAGGATAGCCCGATGCCTATCCGGTTAACAACCACCAGATCCTTATCCCCACTTGGGGATTAACCCACGTACGTACGTACGTAACTGACTTAGTTACGTAACACCCCTGGACCTTCGTGCCATCGCCGGCGGCCCGTCAGACCAGACCGCCGCCGCCGCCGGAGACGGCACCACCGCCTCCATCTATAGATAGAGACCGTCCCGCACGCCTTGACCCCGCAGCGACCTCCACGTTCGTGTTCCCGTCTTTATCCGTTCGGCCCGCCGGCATTCTCTCGTCGACGTCTTCCCTGCCGCTCAGTCCGTGCTCGATCACGGTAGTTCGCCACGCACTTTATTAATTATAGTCGTCCTTCGGAAGGGGAACTGCCTCTCTCTCGCGGCGCTCATCTAACTGGCTTCTTTCGCCGCCGGCTTCGGAGGCCAGTACTACGGTCGTGTCGTGGGCGTGATGGGCAACTGTCAGGCGGCGGAGGCGGCGGCCGTGGTGATCCAGCACCGGGGAGGGAAGGTGGAGAGGATGCGCTGGTCCGTCTCCGCCAGGGACGTGATGGACGCCAACCCGGGCCACTACGTCGCCGTGGTGGTGGTGGGCGCCCTTCCCCTGGCGGCGGCCGGTGAAACGAAGGGGGCCGAGGCCGCACCGGCGAGGCACCTCAGGCTGCTCCGCCCCGACGACACCCTCCATATAGGTCATGTCTACCGCCTCATCAGCTTCGAAGGTATGCCCACACTGGTCAGTTCTTGCTTGCGTTGCGAGGCCCGTTTGATGAGTTCATCCCTGCTCACCGCGCTGCAGAGGTTCTGAAGGAGTTCGCCGCGAAGAAGCATGTCAGGCTGAGCAAACTTCTTCTGGCGCAGAAGCGGAAGGAGGAGGAGGAGGAGAAGAATCCTAGGATGAAGGACAGAGAGGACTCGTCGGCTGTGGTAAGCGGTTAAATCTGATGATCAAGGCTCGAAGATCGGCATGTGTCATGGATCCCGCTGCCTTTCTCTTACAAATCCCAAAATTACAGTGTCAAGCAGAAGGGCTCACGAATATAAACACAATATCAAATTTATAATATAATATTCACAATTCGAGATTATTCTCAGACATTTTTTCTCATAGTCAAAATAAATAATGAAAATAAGAAATAAGATAATTAAATATTAAAATAAAATAAATACTCACTCTGATATCATCTTGTAAACTTTAAAATTATGACGTCGAGATAAAAGAACTTACGACTTGTAAACATAATTTCAAATCTATGATATTTAATATGAGATTATCTCCCGCAATTTTAACACTTTCTCTGACGACAGCAGCAGATGGAGCGGCGCCCACTGCAAGAACAGAAGCAGGAGCAGCTGTCCGGTGAGCGGGTGGAAGACGGCGTCCAGGCGAACACGAGGGGCGGCAGCAGCGTCATCAGCGGCGGCGCCGCCCGAGCAGCGGCCATGAGGCACGTGCAGTGGAGGCCATCCTTGCAGAGCATCTCGGAGACCGGCAGCTGAGCTGCCGCTCCTCCCAGCTCCGACGCCCCGCCGTGAAAACCAAAACAGAGTCTCTGTCTTTGAACGACCTGATCCCTTGTTTTCTTTTCTCCAGCCAGTCCTTTCTCCTCCGTCGTGGTATAGAAAAAAAAAGTACAGAGGAATTATGTTGTGGGAGAATACAGCACTGTTGAAAAAGAAGAAGAAGAATACAATATTAACTTCCGGTTTATTTTAACTTAATTGATGTAATCTGTCGAAAGTTAATATTCAAGGCCTTCGGTAAAACGTCCAATGTAAAAGTAATACCTTGAAGATTATTTAATTTTAAGTAACTTTTTATATTTTTTTCTGAGAGATGAATAATAAAGATTTTGTGTTGTAAATCAAAGATGAAATTAAAATTTTTTAAAATATTTTATCAAATCAAATAAAGAGCCCTCGAAACTTTTATCGTCTTCGTCAACTCAACTTTCACCGGTTCCATGTGTCTCACGTTAAAAAGAATAATAGATCATGTTTTCCTCTTCAAAAAAAAAATTAGTATGGAGCCTTCTGCTGCAAGCTAATAATTACGCTCCAACAAGGCTCTAGATAAAACTTTCACTCAAGCTCGAATGTTAGAATGGATTGAGTAAAATTTTATTTCGTTAATAAGTCAAGTTTGATTAACGATTAAATTAAATTATAAATATTTATAGTTGTACATACGTACAAAGAGAACGAATACGTTATTGTTTCAAAGTTTCTTGAAATTGTACATCTTCGTTATTTAGAAATGTATCGTATATATATATATATGAATGAATTGTTCTTGACGTATTTTTACTCCGTCATTTATTTTATTTTCGTATATGTCATGATAATTATGAGATAAAGATTTTACTTATAATATTCATCTCTTGTTCGTTTGAATTATCATATACGAAAATCTATTCCACTTAACTTACAAAAATAAAAGATTCATCGATTCTTAATTTTTTGAATATTTAAAGATATAAATTCATAAGTATTAATTTTAAAATATCCATATACTAGGCATGGATTTTCAATTGGTGTCCTTTTCATTTGTTTTTGGCCTGAGGAGGATGGAAGTGTGCGACCCAACTCCAGTCCACACATACCTTGATCTCCAAATTTTTGGCCCTTGACATCATTCAAATGTCTAAGGAGCAGTTCAAGTTGTGTGGAAGAGAGAGAGGAGAGTAGAAAGAATGATGATCGTCGAAGGATGCAAATGAGCACATCTTTCTTGCCCGCACCATATCATTTTTCACTATTTTCTTCCACTTTCACATTTTCTTTGATCCTCAAATTTTTGACCCTCGATGTCACTTGAATATTGGAAGAGTAATTTGGGTCTTCTGGAAGGAGAGGAGGAAGGAAAGGTGGGGAGAAAAAAAAGAGAAATGGAAAAAGATTTAGTGTGAAACCATAGTGTGTAGGGTGTGGTCATCAAAAGCCGTGGGTTACAAAAAAAAAAAGAAAAGAAATGAAATGCTAAAATATTTGAGTTTTGATAATCGTTTGTATCTCAATGGAGAGACATGTTGTGAGTTTTAACTTTCTTCTTTTCGGCCAGTTGAAAAGAAGGAACTCGAGATATTTCTTTTACTCCAATCAACTAGTGCAAGTGTGTCCTGCTCCAATCAATCATTTTTTGCAATGTTCGATTAAAAGATAAGAAACAAAGTAAAGAGAAAGATTAGGACTAAGAAGATAGTGAAGTACCCGAAGAGAAAATAAGCATGAAATCGTAAAAGAAGAAGAACCAACTAAATTGAGAATGAACTCGCAATCCCTATTTTTGAGCTTTTAGAATATAAAATATGCTAACTAGGCACTTAAATGACGACGCATGATCCTAATATGCAAGAAAAATGACTAAGAAACATATTTTTAATGAAACTGATATGAAAGAGCCTTTTGGCACTCCTAAAACCCTGATGGGAGGGGTGCTCCATTGATTGGGGCACTATGTGATCGGTTGCTAAAGATGCTCCCGATAAGCTCCTCGATCAACCCCGAACTTCTCGATGAGCTTTTGCACACTGAAAGGATTCTCTAAAGCTCCTCATAGTGCACTTGAATGGTGGGAATCATTGTAGGAAATGAAGGGAGTAGAGGTTGATGAAAGGAGGATTCTTTTGGAGAGTTTCGGGGGATGTAGTTCCAAGGGTGTAGGGAGGTGTTTGGAGAGGGACTTGGAGAGTTCTAAAGTGTGTGAGGGAGAGGTTGAGCGCAAGTTAGCTCTTTGGATCTCCTTGGGAGCTCTTCTCATCTTGTTGAAACCTTTAAATATTGGGAGATGACCTCCTTTTATAGACAATAGGAAGACCAACATTTAATACAAGATGCCCCAATAAAGGGGCACTAGGTGCTCCCTTAGGCAAGAGCCTACAACCACATTTAATGTAGTGTATGCTTGCCTTGCAAGAATCTAGGCAATGGTAACAGAAGTCAACCTTTTGACATAACTATAAGGAATCAATCTATAGCGGCGGAAAAAAATTGGTTCGTCAAAAAACATTATTTTTGCCTTGGTTGATGCTGAACAAGAAAAATAGGAATCGAATTCAAGTAAAACTGAAGTGCCTCATGAGATTTCTAAAATTTCTCACCATAGATGAAGAAAGGACGTTCCTCATTGCCTAAAACTGTTCAAATGGATGGTCTCTAGTAATATCTATACAATTTGTTTTAATAGACGAGTTCTTCCTACGTTCAATTCTCAAGAAACCTTCCAAATCCAAGTTTGACCATGGGAGATCACATTTTTAAGAAGAGAGAAGGAAGAGAAGCTATCTGAGACATTCTCTAGTCTTATGGCTTGTTAAGATTTGACTTCACAAGCCATATATTTATAAAAGTTAAATTTTTTTAAAAAAACCCCCAAACTTCTATAAAATTACACCTATGTCCTCATCCTATTGACCATATCTAATATGTGTGACTCACTAAGCTCAATAGTCAATTTAGTTGAAATCTTAATTAATTTAAAAGAATAATTCTTTTGAATTAAATCAAAACTATTATATGATAACAGTTTTGATGACTTTCTAATTATAAAAGGTACAAGCTACATCTGATGAACCCAAATAACCTTGGAGAGTTAAATAACATATATTGTGTCTTTCCAACATCAATTATCACACAAATTTAAATCCTCATCCATGCAATACCTCGGTCAATTAGGGGTTCAACACTAATTAGCAACCCCTAAATCCTCATCCATGCAAAGTCTCGAGTTTGGATCACTTGGAAACTTGTCTTTCCAATTATCCTAAGTACCTTGGTAAAAGATTAAGAGTACTCTACGGGATACTACTGAGAGTAAACGATCGCTTGTTATTTGCTTACTTAACTCCACCGGGTTTCTCTTGCACCCGATATATTAACTATACTAGACCATCAACATGTTGATCCATAAGTCAAAGTCAAAGTACAAGATATATCTAGTAAGACATCTTTGGTTACTTAGGTCAAAGATCCAACCATGCTAATGTGATGTTAGAATAACTTGATAGACAGTTTGGTAAGATATCGATCAAGTTTTCTTAATTGGTTAGATCAGTGAACATATTCCACCAATGAGATCGGTCATCCTCATCATATGAGAAGACAACATGCACACTAGTCTATCTAGATCCTTGATGTCTAATTTCAAGGATCATATGACTAGAAACATTTAGATCATATACCTTAGATGATCGATCTCATTATCATAATTGCATCATGATTCAATCATCATTATATGTGATCAATGACTTCATTATGATGTACATATTTAATAAGAGCTAATAATGAAGATTTGTCTAATTAATTAAATGAGATATTTCAAGAAATGTCGAATTATATTATATATAATTGACTTGTAAGACATACATTTTTAATAATAACATCTTGATAGGGGTATTTTGTCCATTGATTGGCATTTAATGCGCCACTCACGCACCTAACCCACATGATATGAACGGTCAAATCCGCTACCAAGTTAAGTTGAAGACATGATGCCGCTACCATCGGGTGTTAGCAATATATGATTATGCTTATTGATGTGGTCAAATTGGCCATCGACTATCATATTTGACAATTTTGGGTGGGAAACATAATTGTTTCTTTATTGGAGAGTATGGCTCATCCTTTGTCGGAGCCTCTAGCACTCCATTGTAAGGATGTTATGCTCTCGTTAACCATTTTTAGTTCCTTTTATTCTCAAAAACTCTAATTTGTTTCAAAAAAAATTTAAATATTATTCATGAAAATAAAAGTTTTGAACTTCACAACTATGATAAATTTGAGTGTCTACACTCACTACTAACATTCAAATAATTTTAGATGATTTTTTTTATCAAAACTTATTTCAATTATGTCTACTATTCATCCATACGAATTGTCATAAGTAAATTGAAATTTTGTATTTACAATGACACCACATAATTAAGTTTCATGAAATCTAATGACATTATGTGAAATCTTAATATATTATAAATATATCTATATAATGATGATACAAATCTTTAGGGGGGCAAAGAGATAATAATTCAAGATCTTTAATGCACCTAAAATCTCCTAAATTTCATAACTATTGAACATATGACTTGAGCTACACTGAAAAATTTTGATTCTAAGTTCCTCCATTGATCAAAATATCATCGTCCTCTTGACAAAAATATTCTACATATGTATGAATTAAAAGCAAGGAATGCTGAATCGATGGATGGGTCGAGATCTATTAGACTCAAAACAAATCTGGTCAGACTGAGTCACAACTCGATCTAATTTAGTTAATTTTTTAATATTAAAAAGTAAAAAATACAAGAAAATGTGTAAAAATTTGAAAAATGCCAAAAAAATCTGAAAAAATAGGAAACATGACTCTTTTTTATTCATTTCTATTAAGATCTAATTTTCAGTTGTTCTTTTGTATAGTTTATATTACTATTCATAAGACATTTGGAAAGAATGCATAACATTGAACATATGTACACGATGATTGTATTCGTCATTGTTGTGCATCCCATCATAGGGTGCTCTCATGGTGCATGGTGGTGGACAGTGGTTGAGGTGTGGTCCCCAAGAACCACGAATTTCGATCGAGTTGGAAGTAAAGACAAGTGAGAATAGATGACTGACCGGTGTTGCACCTATTAACAGGTGCGTGTTGGGTTTCAACTTCCACTTCCTTGGCTAACGGGGAAAGAAGAGATTGAAGCTTGATATTTAGTACATCTTTGAAACCTGGAGGGAACCAAATTGGGAAAGGCTCTCAACCCCCTTTTTAGTATTTTGGATGGTTAAATAACCATATAAACTTAACTACAAAGAAGATGCAACAACTTGGCTACACAACAAAAAAAGATGCATGAATAGCCTAGTTGCTAAAAATGAAAAGACCGGAGTGGTCGACTCTCAGGGAGTGGAAGCGTCCTACCTAGGTGGCACGTACACCTTGACGATGGGATGCCTTCATCTCCTTGGTAGGGATTGGATGAAGAGTTCAACTTGATCACGATCGGGAGGAAAAGAATGGCTCTGGGTCAGCTCCCACGTGACAAGAAGGGATGATAGTAGAGCTTCTTGTGGTCTTAGAGAGGGTAGCAGTGATGGTGAGAGAGAAAGACTTGAAAATGTTTTTGGTTGGGGTACGAGGGGATTAAGACAAAATTTTAGAGCCTTAAACAAAACTTCTAAACCTCCCAATGTCAGGGACCTCCTCTTTTTATAAAAGAAGTCCCAAGATCTGGCTCATACCTTGTGAAATCTAGGTTTGACTTCCAAGATGTTAAAGTGCCTCTATGGTTGCATGCATGCTAGGGGAGGTGTCTCCACTAAGGGACATGTTTGTACCTGTCATTAATAAGATCGTGTGAAGGTATGGATGTTGTACTAATGACGTGTTGACCACGGCATGGCCTTGTCAGAAGCGTCTGATTGGCTAGATGTCTTTAGCTAACAACATTAAATACGTGATTAGGGTCATTAACTATGCATTTAAGGTCATTAAATGCACAATAATGGTGATGTTGATGATGGTCTTTACTTTTCAAAACATTGGGCATCTTGTCACTTCTAGTTAGGTCACTATAATAAATGCACATGGGCAACAGTAACATTGGTGTCAGGAGATATCACTATTGTTGATTTTTGTGTCAGGTCCATACACGTCCTATCAAGGGGACACGCTAACACTTAAATAAACAACAAAAGATCGAAAAATTGTGCGAGAATCTCTTGCCAACTGAACATGCCTTGCTAGAATAATGCACACAGGTTGATGATGGAATGCATTGGTCCTAAAGCAATGTCAACTTCAGCTGAAGGCAAAGATTGATCCACTCATCAAAAACAAGTACTATCCATAGGGATGAGAGATGTATAACCTGCAATTGGACCAATCTGGCTTGTCTACAATAGTCTTATATAATCATCCTAAGATCCCAAGGATCCACCATACCTACCAACATAGAGTGCATAGAAGTGTCTAATGAGGATCTATATGTAAGTTTAGTTATCCCATATTCATCTAGGTGATATATAAAAAACTAAGAGACTTAAGATGAATCAACTCCATAAAACTGCTCATAGCACTAACTGTCATTGTGTGTGTTGATCTTGACAACCTTGTGACCGCTCACCATGATTAGTGTCTTACGTTATATGTGTATTGTTCTTCTCCTGCAAACTACTTCATCATAGGGTATATACTTGAGTCTATTGAGCTCCTTGGACCAATAGTGGTTTCTTTTTCTTTCAACGCTCCAACATCACTTCTTTTTGAAGTTGAATCATCCAACGTCTGGTATTGAACTCAGATGTTTAGCTCTGACATGTCTCATCATCCCTCATCGATCCCTTCTTGATCTGCAATGTCCAATGGATTAATTACAACTTATTTTTTTACCTTTTGATTTCTTATCTTGGCAAGAAGATTCTCTAGTCTTCTATCTTTTTGCTACTAAAAGAGGGATCTGAAATTCCTTGAATAGAGGTTCATCGTCGAGTTCTACTTGAGCTCATTCTCGACCTTCTAAGTTGAAATCAAGTTTTCTAATCCTTCTTGATCGTTCACCCAAGCCTATAATAAATTTTGCTCGTCGAAAATCTTCTCCAAATCGATGTCCAACTCTTATACAGTCATCATCTCACTAGCTATCCAGATGCTTTCTCTTTATACCTTTGTTCCTCCTTCTGGTTGTCCCTCATCCTCTTCAATTTCTGCAATTTCAATTTCATATTATAATGACAATACACAAATTGCTCCAGTCTTATTGACATCAACTTATTCTTCTCCTTAGTATGAATAAGATTGAATGTTAACCATTTTCTTTCACAACCTAAAGTTGATGTGGTATGACTCAGTACCCTTATTGCAATGTATGACAAATATTCACACCCTGGTGCCTTGCCATGATCCATCTGTCAGTTAACAACATGATGTCATTGTATGTTAGAAGATAATTAAATAAGTTAATCACCTAAATCGTAAAAGAAATTGATTAGATAATATGTAGCAAAATTTAGGAGCATAACTGTAAGGAATCGTCCATTAAAATTTTGTGCAGCGGAAGCGACGATTCCTATGGGTTCCTTTAGAATCCGTCTCAATCAGAACCGAACGACGAAAACCGAAAACCAATCAAATCGGGTTCAAATATACCTGATAGGGATTCAAATAATCCCATGGAGAGGAAGGAGATGAGCTTCTCAAGCTCTAAAAACCGTTCAAGTGTCCGGTCTCCAGCAGTATCCACACGAACTTCATCCACAGCAGGTTCTCCCTTCGCGCCGGCCTCGAGAACTCTTCCCGAACGGAGCTCCATCGACCATGGACACCTTCTAAAGAGAGGAGGAGGTATGGAGGAGACTTGGGACGTGGTTTTCACCCTTGGCTTGATGGGGTTTGGCTGAAACCATTAGTATTTATAGAGAATTATGGAATTTTTCATAAAAACCCAAAATCTCTATAAATTACGTCCTTGCCCCTGTACTTGTGGATAAGTCCTTTTGTGTGTGACCCACTAGGCCCAATAACCTATTTGGTTGAGGCCTAATTAAAATAGAACAATTCTATTTAATTTAATTGAATCCGTTATCCGATACCAGATTACTCGGCCTACCGATCATGAAGGGTACAAGCCACATCCCATGATCCCAAATGGCTATGGGGATAATCTCATCTCCATTGAGCCTTTCCATCATCAGCTACCACATGGATATAAACCCTCATCCATCCAATGTCCCGGTCGGAAAGGAGTACGGCATCGTTGTCAACTCCTTAGTGTACCGACTCTATAGGATCTGTACTCGGAATTGGATCAATTGAAAAACTCCTTTTCCAATTATCCTATCTACCCTGGCCAGGGATTTAGAGTACTATCCCATAGGACATTCACTCTCACTTACCGAGAGTGGACGATCCCTTGTTGTCCGCTCAATTGCCTCCATCGGATTTTCCTTGTACCCGATCCATCGCTATATAGGACCATCTAAATTGTGATCCATAAGTCAATGGTCAAAGCACAAGTTCCACCCAACAAGGCATCTTTGGCGACTCGTGTCAAAGGTCCAACCATGCAACCGTGACGATAGAAAACCCCGATAGACAGTTCGGTAAGATACCATTCAGGGTTTCTAATTCGGTCAGTTCAGTGAACTCATTCAACTAATGAGCACCTGTATGTGTATCTCAGTGTCTCCACACTAATGACCAATGAGATCGGTCATCCTCATCATATGAGAAGACATCACATACACTAGTCTATCCGGATCCTTGATGTCCTGTCTCAAGTATCCTATAACTAGGAACATTTAGGTCAAATACCTCTAGATGATCAATCTCATTATCATGATCTCATCATGATTTAATCATCATTGCATTTGATCAAGGACTTCATTATTATATTCGCATCTAATAAGAGCTTATAATGAAGATTTGCCTAATTAATTGAATGAGATATTTCTAGAAATGTCGAATCATATCATATATGATTGGCTTGTAGGGCATACATTTCTATCAATCTCCCACTTGCACTAAAGCCAATCACCCATCCGGCTGATCTATATCAGCTCGAGGTGAATCTCAAACACTCCTTGAGTAATCGCTTCGATTAGTGGATCCGCAATGTTATTAACGGTAGATACTTTATCTTTAATTATATCTCTATAAGTTGCAATCTCTCTGATTGTATGGTATCGCCACAGAAGTTCTAAACTTCTGATGAGACATCGGCTCTACTCCATTGTTTTCTCAAAACAATGATACACTTTCAGAGAAAATTGGGACAATCTCATACCTTAGATGAGAATCTTCATCTAGACTACTTCTCAAGTAGTGTGCAACCACCATGTAAACTTGTTTACATATGTTGTAGAATTTACAGTGTTCTATCACATAGAACTCTTTCAACTCACTGCACCATCATTATTCTGACTTAATATCAAACTTATTTGATTAGAAGCTTGTGTTTGTAAAACTACAAGACTTCAAGTCTTATCCTCCAGTGTATAGAGATACATTCTCAGTGCTTCTCAAGTACCAAATGATATATCTCTAAACTATCCAATGACTCTCACTTGGATCTTCTTGATGAATGCTCATAACACTTAGAGCATTAATCACATCATGTACGTAGCATCATATAAATAATAGACCCTATGACAAAGGTATAAGGGCTCCATTTATGTGATCTCTTTATCTTTCAAGAAGTCTACAAAGACAACACTTTACAGAGATTAACTCCACACCACATAGGTAAGAAACCTATCTTGGAGTTTATCATGTCAAACCCTTTGACTATGGTGACTGCGTACATTAACTGGGCATTGATTTTAGATCTATCTCCATAGATCTCAAAACCCAAATTGTGTTTGGAGGATCAATTTGATAGCTAGGTTCACTTATGATAACACACCTACTTCATTCTCAATGAGTAGTATGTCATCAACATAAAATGTCAAGAAAGTAATAGCACTCCCACTTATCTTGTTGAATACACAATGCTCCTCTTTGTTCTTAACGAAGTCATAAGATTTAATCTCATTAAACCTTATATATGATCTATGGGAAATTTTACTTTAGTCCATAAATGAACTTAATACACACTCTTCTTGGATGTTATTGGGATTTAATTCCCTATAGTTGTATCATATACACCTATTCCTCAAAATACTTTAGAGGAACACTATCTTACATCCAATTAGCTTATCACATAATCATAGAGTGTAACAATCAAAATCCGAATGGATTAATCCATGGAATAGGTAAAAGATCTCATCATAGTCAACCATTTGACTTCAATGATATCCTTTTCAACTATTCTCACCTTTGAAGGTATCTACCTTCTAATCCACTCCAATCTATTCTTTAGTGATCCATTTATTCCTTATGGATACTATATCCTTAGGTGGATCTATCAAGTTCTAAACTTGATTAGAATAGATAAATTTTATATCGGATTTTATTGTCTCTTCCCATTAATGAATCAATATCTCATATTGGTTCTATATAGATCCTAGGATCAATATCCTTATTATCTTATGCCTCATTTCATCTATCAGAGATATGTCTCACATATCTCTTAGGTAGAATGGACACAAGTAAAGACCTATCATTAGTCTTTGTGTAATTATTAACTAGCACCTTAATAGAAGTGTTATTGGGTTGTGGGACTGGAACATCTTCCATATATACCTTGCTCCCACTATCTTTCTTAAGAAGGAACTTTTCCTTTAGAAATATAGTAAGCTGAGCAACACATACCCTTATACATAAGGATCGTATATTTAATATCCAAAATTTTCCTTTGGATATCCCACAAGCAACACTTCATAGTCTTATATTCCAACTTGTTAGAACCAGGTCGGACATTCCGAAACCTTAACTTGCTTAAGGTCAAGTTTTAACCCCTTTTCCATATCCTATATGGAATAATCAGAACAGACTTAGAAGGTACCTATTAAGAACAAGTGGTTATAACGAGTACTTAACCAAAATTAGACAAAGAGGAAATTTGCAAAGCTTGTCATTGTTCATATTATGTCCTACATAATATGGCTTTTCATTTTAGCTACTCAATTAAGCTAAAATGTGTAAAGAGGTGTCCATTAGATTCTATTATCCTTCAATTATATGTAAATTATGTACTTAAGTATTCTCCTCCTTGATCTCATCAAAGAGTTCTAATACTCTTTCCATTAGTATCTCTACTTCATTCTTAATCTCAAATAATTTCTCAAAGGTCTTAGTTTTGTACTTCATAAAGTACATGTTTCCAAACCCAGAGACATCATCTTTAAAATAATGAAGTAGAAATATTCTTCTTTAGCCTTACTAGATATGGGCTAACATACATCTAGATGTACGAGTTCTAATAACTCATTAACCCATTCTCCATGTCTATATAAAGCTAAAGTGTAGATTGATCTAAATCAACCCATTTCCTCTTAAAAGGAATATTCACACATAACATGAGAGCTAACATATCAAATATGATTAAACAATTCATTAAGCTCCCACTGGCAAACACTTTGCCATTCAATCTATTAGAACATCTATCAATTCCATAGCTTAGAATAAATCAACATTTATTCAAGTAGGAAATCATATAAAGTTCTTGTAGAAGGATATAATAGCAATATTAATTATTAAGACATCTCCATAAGGCTATTAAAGAATTGCACCTCCCACTAATAATGATGCAACTTTTGCACCATTTCATATGTAGGTCAATATCTTCTTTATTAAGCCTTCATTTACTTGTCATCATCTACAACTCCTTGTAGATATAAGATGCATATCAGGTATCTCATACCATCAGATGCATCCATAGTATCTAATATTATGATATACACATATAGTATCTAATACTATTAAGTGTATATTTAAAACAAGTAAGTGCCAATGACTTGCATACATGAAGCTTCTCAAGCTCCACCTTTGCATTATATACAAAACACTTTGTACTTCCTCTTCCACTTTTCATCATCATGACAAGGTAAGAATCCCGTCTTATTCGGCTTTATTATCTTGACCACCTTCTTTTACTATTAACTCTCTCCTATTTTTATCTAATGATTTTACTTCTTACTATTGGTCTCACCAACAAGAAGTAATTAAGATGTATTGTTGATCTAAGTTGCCCTTTAGTTAACTCATCAATATGAGCCATGATGGATCTCATATCCATCTATCCATGTTGTCTCTATAATTATGTCTCATAGAGACTAACATCTAGTTTAAGGCAAACAATGCATCTTGTCTATGAGATAAGATCTTATCTTTCATTCATATCACTAGATAATTTAGGAGACACCTACTTCTCAAGTAGAATAGTTAATTGGTCAACTATGAGAACAATTCTCTTAGTTCTAAACCGATCTAAGAAGTGTGAGCCATTAAGCTATATGGCATCTAATATGCCATACTAATGGTGGTTTATTATCGTATTCTACAACCGAGATATAATTTTATCAATATAACATTGCGTATATTCATGAAATTAAGATATGGTCTTTCATCCTAATTTATGCTCCCACTAATTTTCGACGAATTTGCATAACCCTCATTATGCAAAGACGGGATATCACGATGAAATCCTAGTGGGGACTAAGACCCTATTAACTTTATGGTGATGACCTTGTGGTAGCACAACAAATCACCCCATACTTAATAGGTAGGCAACTATTGCTACTGCAACTCTTGCAACTCTTAGTCATTTAGCCTCTAAAGTTATGACCTTGTGGTAGCACAACAAGCCATATACTCTAGTTAGGTCAAACCCGCTTGTTACGTTATGAGAATGGATTCTTCACACAGCCCTTGTGGTAGCACAACAAAGCCATGCAAATGGTCCACCCCAAGGTTCGGCAAATGCCTTAGCCATGATCACCAATCCCTTGTCGAATGAGTCTTGTGGTAGCACAACAAACCCATCCAATCTAAGATTGGCTCATCAAGACCATAACAACGGAAGGCTACGCGAGTCATTCTTAATGTCACACGTTTATCAACCTAATTATGACAAGGAGGGATTTTATTTTAGTCTCATCAATAATATGTGCTAAGTATATATAATACCTTTGGAATATCATATATCTAAGATATAACCAGTAGCACACATCCACATATCAAATATGCACAAAATCAGGTGATCGTGGACTTAACCCTAAGCATGCACCTAAGGCACCCCTATAGGTGCAAATCCTTGCTTCAGATGCTTGAGTTGGCATGCTCCCACTTCATAAGGGTGCTTCTCCAAGTGGTCCCACTCTCCAACCTTCCACGAACCGGCTTCTAACTCTTACAAGCGGCTTAAGGGTATGCAGACCCACAAATGTACATAACTCAATAAGAAACCTTGGTTTTAACCAAGGGGAGTACATTAATGGAGGGAGGTAGAATGTACAATCAGATTGTATAGAGAGAGAGGAGGCACACGCAGGCCCCATTTAATAACATAACCAACACAATTAAAAGCAATCACAAGCCAAGTACAATTAAGTCCATGATCACCTCCATACACACACTAACATTCATCACATGAACATAGAGCGCATACGTGATAATTATATGAGATATATCATATATATCAGCATAAAATTATATAATTTATTTTTAAATTCTCAATTTTATGCATGTCGAATTTTTCATGAAATAAATAACATGAAAATAACATGACAATAACATATAAACAATTTATATGAAATGAACATACAAAACTAAACTATTTAAAACATTCATGCATTCCCAATACTGTGCAAGGTCAGAAATTAATGTCCCAATTTATATTCTGTAAAATCTCATTTTACAGAATTAATTAAGACACTAATAATTTAAATTAAACCTTTAAAACAATTTTAAAGTTTAACCATGAGTGAATCTATGTAAATAGAACTAAACATCATCTAACATGTCATTAAACACTTTAAAAACATGTTAAATAATATTATAGAATTTTTCAGAATTTTTCTGGAATTTTATGGCAATTTTTCGGAATTTTCTATGATTTTAAACACTTTAAAATCACTTGAGAAAGAACTGGCGCATTGCGCCAAGCTCGCTGGCGCACAGCGCCCTTTATGCGTGCGCCCGTATGCGCCGCAGGGTGCGCCGATCGCCATCCCCGAACGGGGACTGTTCATCCGGAGGAGAGTTAATCTCATTAACTCGGACATATCTCCTTATCCCGGACTCCGAAAAATCCGAAAAAATATGCGTTGGAATACTTATCGAATAAGGAATCCAAAACAGTCGGCCTCATATCCAGGAAAAATCGCAGTCGACCGAAAGATGAGGAGGAAGAGGCGGCGGTCACCCAAATTCCGTAGCAGAAATCCCAATTTTGTAACGAGGATAACTCCTTATCCAGGAAGCCAAATATTCTCCAAAAATACAATTTAGAATCCTCATAATATGAAGTTTCCAAATATGTATATATATCTTCATAGAAAAATTCTCTATCAACGGTAAATCAGGAAGAAACAAGTCGGCGCCGCCAGATTCCGCAGAACCCTAGTTCGTTGGAAAACTCAAAAATTCTCATCCTCCGCCGTCGTTCAAATCTGGATATCAAAGGTAAAGGCTAGGTAATCATATTACCCATTTCCCAAACCTTTTACAAGCCTCAATTTCTTCTGTGGACGGAGATTTCACAAAATCCCCAAATCCGGGTGTCGGTTCGGGCATGACAGAAACACCAACTTTTGAGGCTTCTCCCGAACACTACAGATATCCAAACTTCAAACGGTTTGCGGCGTTATAAAGCCCTATATCACGAGATTCTACCAAGGCTAACCAATATATTATCTGAGTCATACACAGAATATGGTGGCCTCGTCAAAACAGACGTTTGCACAGATTCGGGAACACATAAATAACATGAAATAATGTCGATTCGACGTCGATTTCGACCGAGACTTGAACCGGGCTCTGATACCACTGTAAGGAATCGTCCATTAAAATTTTGTGCAGCGGAAGCGACGATTCCTATGGGTTCCTTTAGAATCCGTCTCAATCAGAACCGAACGACGAAAACCGAAAACCAATCAAATCGGGTTCAAATATACCTGATAGGGATTCAAATAATCCCATGGAGAGGAAGGAGATGATCTTCTCAAGCTCTAAAAACCGTTCAAGTGTCCGGTCTCCAGCAGTATCCACACGAACTTCATCCACAGCAGGTTCTCCCTTCGCGCCGGCCTCGAGAACTCTTCCCGAACGGAGCTCCATCGACCATGGACACCTTCTAAAGAGAGGAGGAGGTAGGGAGGAGACTTGGGACGTGGTTTTCACCCTTGGCTTGATGGGGTTTGGCTGAAACCATTAGTATTTATAGAGAATTATGGAATTTTTCATAAAAACCCAAAATCTCTATAAATTACGTCCTTGCCCCTGTACTTGTGGATAAGTCCTTTTGTGTGTGACCCACTAGGCCCAATAACCTATTTGGTTGAGGCCTAATTAAAATAGAACAATTCTATTTAATTTAATTGAATCCGTTATCCGATAACAGATTAATCGGCCTACCGATCATGAAGGGTACAAGCCACATCCCATGATCCCAAATGGCTATGGGGATAATCTCATCTCCATTGAGCCTTTCCATCATCAGTTACCACATGGATATAAACCCTCATCCATCCAATGTCCCAGTCGGAAAGGAGTACGGCATCGACTGTCAACTCCTTAGTGTACCGACTCTATAGGATCCTGTACTCGGAATTGGATCAATTGAAAAACTCCTTTTCCAATTATCCTATCTACCCTGGCCAGGGATTTAGAGTACTATCCCATAGGACATTCACTCTCACTTACCGAGAGTGGACGATCCCTTGTTGTCCGCTCAATTGCCTCCACCGGATTTTCCTTGTACCCGATCCATCGCTATATAGGACCATCTAAATTGTGATCCATAAGTCAATGGTCAAAGCACAAGTTCCACCCAACAAGGCATCTTTGGCGACTCAGGTCAAAGGTCCAACCATGCAACCGTGATGATAGAAAACCCTGATAGACAGTTCGGTAAGATACCATTCAGGGTTTCTAATTCGGTCAGTTCAGTGAACTCATTCAACTAATGAGCACCTGTATGTGTATCTCAAGAAACCGCACACTAATGACCAATGAGATCGGTCATCCTCATCATATGAGAAGACATCACATACACTAGTCTATCCGGATCCTTGATGTCCTGTCTCAAGTATCCTATGACTAGGAACATTTAGGTCAAATACCTCTAGATGATCAATCTCATTATCATGATCTCATCATGATTTAATCATCATTGCATTTGATCAAGGACTTCATTATTATATTCGCATCTAATAAGAGCTTATAATGAAGATTTGCCTAATTAATTGAATGAGATATTTCTAGAAATGTCGAATCATATCATATATGATTGGCTTGTAGGGCATACATTTCTATCAATAACTACATATTGTATCTTTGATGTCCCAAAGTAGAATCACCATATTATGTAGTCATGCATCTTATAACATGCTATAATTGATCGATCATCTTCCCCATGCATTATACATAATACCTCTATCATTTTTTAGAAGCTTATTAATTGGCTTGAATATATAACTATAACAATATATAAAATAAAAAATGTGACCTGACAAGTGGCAACATAACCATGTCAACAAAGAGCATAAAAATAAAAAATAAAATTTATGATTTGACTTAATCATAAAGAAAGTACATGATGCATGTATCGTATGATACAATATACGTTTCCACCGATGGTTGATAATATCCTACCACTTGCTAAAGTTTGACACCATCTTTGATATTTCATCATTCACTAGCTCAAGTGCATTATATAGGTAGACCATGCTTGCCTTCTTATCTTCATCTACTATTCTGACAACTTTGACTAATGGTTGCACTATATAAATGTTCTTCCTTACAATTCTCCAGAAATCTCCACTCTCTAATATCTCATCAACCTTCCTTCATTTCCTCTTATCTAAAAGACTTGCCCTGACAATCCAACTAGCTCATCCTAGTGAAAATATCATTTGGGTAAAAAGATACCTTTCTTATATTATACTCTCCAAAAAAATGTAATAAGAAGTGCATCCCCGAGTTGTAAGAGCTCTCAACCCTTTGTATGCTCCATCATTAGATTAAGGATGAAATTATAGTTGTATATAAAAGATAACATGAATCGGGTTACCTTAACTACCTAGTAAATTTGAGGATCTTTGCATATATCATCTAACTTTAAATCTAATAAATAGACGGAGCATGGTGCCCAATATAAACATGGTCTCTTGACAATCAGCATTTGTCATACTGCTTTATATGCAATTGCATTATCCATTACTAATTGGACAATTGATCCTCTCCTATTTCTTCAATAACATTGTCAATTAATTTAAAGAGATAATTCGCATTCTTTACCTATTCGGATGTATCCACGAACTTCTAGAAGATTGTTCTGACTTGACAATATATTAGGATGTTGATCATTATCTTCATAGTTATACCTATGAAAAAGAAAAATATGTATAAGTTCTAAATTTTAAATTTTAAAAAGTATAGGTGATGTGGGCGGGGAATAATCGAAAGGGTGGAAGGTGCACTGATTACACAACCTCCTCAATCGATTGTGTGATCGTTTAGAACTGTGGGTTCCAATTGTGGAGAGGTGATGGGAGGAAGTTAGAAATTGATTGGTAGTGTGCCTTTAGCAGGGAGATTGTTTAGTTCCAATTTCCACTTCCTCAACCAATTGGGGAAGAGAAGAATGGAGCTTTACCATTGAAGTGCATCCATTACAAAAATTAACCTAAAATAATTAAAAACCAAAAAATAAATGATGAAGATTAGCATAGGGGTAAAAGTGGAGTATCTATGATTGAAACAAATAAAAATGACAAAAAGAAAAAACATACCAAATTGGGAATCAATCCCAACTCCATTTTTTGGTGTTTTCAAATGTTTGAATCAGGAAGGATGGGTCGCGGGTCATGAGACCCTTAGGCCGACCTGATCATGACCCCAATTTTTAATCATTTTTTTTTCAAAATTCAAAAATAAAAGAAAATTGTAAAAAATCCAAAAAATATAGAAAATTGGAAAAAATAAATGACATAATTTAAACAAATAATACATCAATTTTATACCAATGTGACATTTCTACATTTTGTAGGTAGTTTATGTACCTTCCTCATGTCAGTTGGGTTGAGTACACAGTTTAATACATGTACACATGACGATCATATTCGTCAGTCTCTCGAGAAACTATCGTCAATCCCTTGGGTAAGGGGAGCCCCTTGGGGGCTTTAAATTACCCCCAAGAGGCTGAATGGGGGGGCCCCCAATCCGTTGACAACGGTCATATGATCCGGGTCGTGCGACCCCCACGACCCGGCCGGCTAAGTTGGCCCGACCGGGTCGCGACTGAGCCGTTCGGGACCAAACCCAACTAGGTCGCGACCCGACGAACCATGGTTTGAATGACTATAAGAGCTTAACTATGAAATGATGCATAGATGATCTAAGTGGGAAATGACGGTAAAGAAACGAATGTTGTCTACTCCCTTGAAACGGAAGATCCTATAAAGATGACTCATGCGCTTAAAAAGTGAGATGTGGGAGAATGGACTTGGAGGGCTCAATTGGGAGATGACGAGGTCATAACGAGAAGTTTGGAACCGTTGGACATTGGGGCTTCCCTTTTTATAGGAGAAGCCATGAAATCTGTCCCCATTCCCTTATTGATCTCGGTTTGACTTCCATGACATCAACATATTTCTTGGTGGTATGTATCCTGATGGAAACATCTTATCTAGAAGGCACATCTGTATTGGTCATTAATGACATTGTGCACTTGTACAGACAATGTGCTAACCATGATATGACCTAATTATAAACGTCTAGATGGCAAGATGCCTTTAGTTAAAGACGACATTAAATGCGGAAACATGGTGCTGTTGATAACGTCTTTACTTCTCTAGATTTTTTTGTCAATTTGGTGCTTCTAGTTAGCTCAAGAAATCAAAATGCATTGGCAACGGTAACATCAGTGTCAAGAGACTGTAATTAATGACTAGGTGCTTCTAGTTTTGTCAGTTTTGGCATTCTTCATGCTATTAACAACAAATTTGAAGTAACAATTATAATAGGGAATGAAACTTAGTATAGATTTATTTCAAACAATTATAATACTGTACTATTTTTGTGTTGAACTAAACGTGGAGTAAACCAAAATATAATTATACCTTATGAATTGTATTAAAGAAAAATAAAATAAAAGAGATAAACAATATATCAACCTCCTTAATGTTCACGTGTTTAGATTGATGGAAAAGGCAATTAAAAAAGCCATCATCGTAGGAGACTGAGCACGAAAGGAAAGGGCAACGTGGGGAATGCATCGGAGGGACTTCACGAGTGCACGGATTACATCCAAGGGAGGAGAAGAAGACAGATTGACAGATAGAGAATAAGTGAAAAAACCTGCGACAGTCTGTAGAACCTGTGCATGGAGAGGGATGATTTACCGGAGAAGGATCGACTGTTGCCTCCCCCGTTCTCTGTCACCTGATTGCATGCGTTGAGAAAGAAACTGGAATAGGATGTTATCGGGAGCTCTTTTTTTAGTCGGCAAAGGAGTTTTGTCTTCTCATTTTCATCAATGGCTCAATGTGTCCGTCCGGGCCGGACTGAGTCGGCTAACCCGGTCAATTTTGTAACGACAAGTCCAGCCATGACCTGGTCGGACCCACCCAGTCCAGCCCCAAATTGGGGTCACACAATCTGACGTCGGGTTGCATGACCCGACAACTCAGTCGGCGGATCGGCCGACAAGGTTATCTCAACTCGCTAATGGTTTGGGATGGGGGGGGGGGATTTTGTCCCCCTGATACCCTCCCCAAGTTATATTGCCCCTTTGATTTTCACACTTATTTATGGATAGTATAACAATATTTCACTATCACTTATATTATTACATATCGTTAAGATTTGTGATTATAAATATACGATGTCCTTAAAATTTATAAAATTATTTATTAACCATCTTTATCCTCTCACTTGACTCTTTTTAATCACATAAAAGAACATATTATTTATATACACCGCTACATATTCAATTATAACATAAAAATATCATCATATTTATACGTACATATAATTATATATACATAAATATATATAATATTAAAATTTTTCTATTTTTTATTTTCATGTGATTTTTACATTTTTTGTATTTTTTAAAAACAATAAATTCCACCATGTCTAGCCCGGGGTCCAACCTGGTCAGATTTAAGGCTGGCCAACTTCCGATCCGTCTGTGAAAGCACAGACGGTTACGTTTCCAAACGTAACCATGGAAATCGGAATCGGGAAGCTACGCCTAACACCTTCCACCTAGTTCCTAAACGCACCGAGTCTTGACCCATGCTTGACGGATTTGACAACCACCAATCATAAGGCAGGACATTGGACGGTGTCCAGCTCAATCAAAAGCCAGATGTAAAAGAATTTGGGGAACGTAGCACCACATTTATTTATTTATTTATTTATTTAAATAGGGAATCCCATTAAAAAGCCTAACCCGAAATGTCCTTACATTAACTGGTCCCACGCAGGAACCGGGAGAACACAAGACCTGACAGAAGAACACTGGAAAAAAAAATTTCTTCCGAGCAATCATTTCGCACCCATTTGGCTAGCAAGTGGGCAGCTTGATTGCTCTCCCTAGGTGAAAAAATGACGACCACGTAAGAGGTAGACAAATAGCTACCACAAGAAGAAATGAGAGTTAAGCTCTCCAAATTACGAGACCAACCCCATTAATAGCATCAACAATAACTTTTGCATCATTCTCTACAACTGATGGAGTCTTCGTCTGAGAAGCCCATATACAAGCATATGGGCTTGTATTTGGTTCCCGAAGCTGAAAGTAAGAATCTTAAGATTACATTGCGCCTTCCAGATATGCCAAAGTTCAGTTAGAGCCAGAGTACCCTATCTTCTGAGGCCCAGATCATCATGAGTTAGCCATACCGACCAATCTCCAACTAGCCGATTAAAACCTGCCATAGACCAGCTAGAATTGCAACGCAAAAAGGAAGTAATCACACTGATTGGCTGTGTAAAAAAAGAAAACATGGTCCATAGATTCATCTACACGCATACAAACATTGCAAATATTCTATGTACGGACATTTTACTATACCTGCATTTGTAGAGAGATTAGAGATAATCCTTTCCATAAAAAAGTGATAATTTTTTGTGGCAGAATCTTAGCAACCATGGGGTGCCATAAGGACCGCCAGATGCTCTTGTTGAAAGACACAGGTGGAGCACATCTATCAATAAAAAATCTGTAAGCTGATTTGGTGTGAAAAAAAAAATCATCCTTGGTAAAGGACTAGAAAAGATAGTCATATTGCAAATTTAGATAAATAGGAGTCTTCAGGATTCTCTCCACAAATGCTTTATTAAAATAGTGATTTATGATCCTCCTAATCCACCGCCTGTTAATAATTAGGTCATCGACCCAAACAGTAAAAATTTGATAGGATCATTAAGTTTTGGATGCACCATTCTATCAATGATCCATTGTTGATCCCAAATTCTAATTTAGCTTCAATCTCTTACCTTTCTAAACACAACCTTTGAGTAGGTCTTGTCTAGCTTGGAAGATATTCTTCCAAATTTCAGAATTGTAATTCTTAATCTCATTTCAGAAAGTTTCGTGTCTAAGGTATTTAGATTTAAGGACCTGAACACAAAGCTTATGTTGTTCATATATAAAAGATCAGGCAGGCCTCATTAGCAATGCTTGGTTCATCAGCTTTATAGTCCTGAAAAACCAAGTCACCACTCAATTTTGGTTGTTTGATTGAGTCCCAGCGGGAGAAGTGAATTTTCCTCTGACCCGGGGAAACCATGGGCTCACCAAAAGCTTTTTTTTTCCTGAAACATTTTTGCTAAAATAAATACTAAACTTTGTTTTATTAATAGAATGGCCTGATACCTCATAAGTGCTGAGAATTTCAAGTAAAGATCTCATTCATCCGTGGCAGTACCAGAGTTGTGGGAGAGACCATAGAGCTTCCTTTGAGAAGTGGCCATAGTGATAAGAAAGGAAGAGCTTTGGAACAGAGGATTAGAGACGGGTAGCACCACAGTTGGTGAGTCAGGAAGGACTATGAGAGCTGAGTCCCCGTGGGGGGAGATTCTAAACAAATAGATTTGTAAACACAGACATAAGACAAATAACTCTAATTTGTTATGCTAATGAACAAGCTTAACAAATAAAATCAAAAGTTGGAACTAAAATGAACATTTACTAAACTCGATAAAATTTGCCAAATGATTCAATCAAGTTCTCAATTAACAAAATAATTAAGTTTCATTTTAAAAAAATAAATTATATTAAATATTCTTCACATTTAAAAAATTCATGGTGAGTTTCTTAAACTTAAATTCGAATTGTATAAATGAAAATAAATTTAACGAGAAATTACACTGAGTACAGAAACAAATGAGATCAAATAACACAAAACAAAGACAATGATTTCTAGAGAAATTACACTCCACTAACACCGTAGACGTACAATCTCTCCCCCGGTGACTTTCTCAACACCCGGCACTCCAAATGAGTCACTAGTCTAGGTCATTTATATGGAGAACAACTCGGAAAATCCACTCCAATTAAGACTTTCTTAATCTCAATCCGAGTTCTAATCCGGATCAGATACACCCAATATCAATCCAATTCACAATCGGATCCTAATCCACTCACCCTATTTAACCAACCTATTAATGTAACTATGTGTTACTTAACACCAGATAATGTGTGGGAGAGGGGAGGTAAAAGAGACGGGGGATGTGACACAGAAATACAAGCGTCCATCTAGCAGATAATCTCAGCTTTTTGCCTACGTAAACATATTTCTGTGTTGCAGATTGAATCTAGATGAAGAATAATGATGAGGTGAGTACTACTGTACTACAAAGGCGTATGTATAATCTTGTCCAGAATGTCATCATCAAAAGCATGAATTACTGTATATTTTAACTATTATATGTGAATACCAGAAGAAACATGATGAACTGAACAAATCAAGCATACAAAAGCCTTAAAATAGAATTGCTTGACTCAATTTAACTCAGTATAACAAAAATGAGACGGGTAATCTCCTTTGAAAAGTTTTAACGTTCAGTAACAGGGTGCTTCATTGACATGCCATTAGGTAGGAGTATCATCATTCTCTCTCTCACATAAGGAAAGAGAAACGAGACCCGAAAGTAAAATATCAAAAACAAAATGTTTCCACTGTGCATCGACGAAAATTGTGCAAACTATATTAAATAAAGTGAAAAACGATAAAGACAAATGTACATGTTCCTAATGGGAATATGATCCACATAAGGACATAAATATGTAAGTTGGTAAAATACCTCGTGCTCAAGCATTGTCAGTTTATACTTGGAAGCAGATCTGCAACATTATTTGTCAATGATTTTCCCTTTTCTTCATGAACTAGAAATTTCTTGAACTAGGAACTTCACATAGCAAGCACCAATTCTGAAAATCTTCTCCTGAATATGAAAACTTCTTTGGCCAGGTTTATTTGTCCGTTCAGAGTATTTAGTGATTCCATAATACTAAACTCATTCTGATTGTTCAAGATGAATTTTCCTTAATAAGATTGTGCAAATGGTGGTTGACAGAGGTAAATCACCGATCCAGACCAATCTTGATACCAACCAACTTTTTGCCTATCCATTTCTCAGGCACTCTTCAACAAGATTTTAAACACAGCTTGGCAATGACCAGTTCGGATCTGTTTAAATGGCCTTGGCATGACCTACTACAGATTGGGTTTTGTCCACCAAACTATGCTTCTGAACCTAGGTTTGTTCCCTTAACGCATAGATTAGATGCAGCACTTGTTCCTTTCAAACTCCGTAGATGTGCCTGAAATACCAAAGACAAGCCCATTAATTGAAATAGATGATATTGAAATGTACCATGCTCCAAAAAATTGCAATTAGAATATTTAAATTAGTTTTCATCTTTAATAGAATTCTTGCCTATTCAAATTGAAAGAAACAAGTAACAAAAGGGGCAAGGGCAATTCCCTGCAACCAATTGTACGGAACTAGCAACACTAAGGAACGTGACACTGTTTTGTACACCATTTTTGAAAGTTTAATGAAATGATAAAAAAACATCTTAGATGCAATGTGTAGACAAGACAGAATTACTTCCAAGTCCATCATGGAATGCTGGATCTCGATCGGGTCAGGCCGGGTCACCTGATCTAGTCGGATTTGTTGACAACCACTTCGATTTGGATCCCAAGATCATGACACGACCACATGCTGGAAGCTGAAACGCTGCCCTTTCAATTTTATTTTTTATTATTTTTAAATATGTTATGATATATATTTGTTATAAAAAATATGTAAAATATAATTTAATTAATTAACTCTAAGTATAACAAAATTTAATTGGTGAGGACACTCGTGCACGCGTCCGGTTCAATCCAGCCTACGTTTAACGACGGCGTCGACATCCGGTCACATCTTTGTGGATAGATGATGAGTGAGCATATTATTCTTTATTTTATTTTATTGATTAGCTCATGACATATTTTGGGTATTTTTTTGAGATTTATTTGAGGGAAGTCAGCACATTTCACACTTGCATATTTGTTGATATGACATATATACATATGGGGATTGGGTACATAGAGGTATAGATGAGACTTTTGGGTTTATTCGATCTTTTGTCATAGGCCTACATAAGGCCCCCATTTTGTATACGCTGGAGACGATGAATGAAATGAGAAAGAAATGATTTTCCTCCTGCGTCCCCGGCTTCTCCCCCTTCTCCTAGGTCATAGCCGCGTCTGCCGATCCCTCCGGGGGATTCCTACTACTGCTACGGTCCCGCGACCCTTACTGGCGCCCCGCGCAGCAGCAGCTCCGCGAAGCCACGCCGATAGTCTGCTCTGCAGCCGCGACACTGGATTTCTGGCCGTTCTCCCCCCCCCTCTCTCGCCGTCTGCTGCAACCCGCACACAGCAGCCAGATCTCTGGGCGCACAACAGCCCGCATACAGCGCCGGATGTTCGCCCGTGCTGCACCCCGCGAGTGTTGCAGTCCCCCTTTTGTATACCCGGCGACCCGGCGGCTCTGTTCGCCTCCCTTGGCAGCAGTACTACCGGTGCCTGGCGGTGTCGATCCAGCAATCGGTCGCCTCATCTGCCAGCGTCAAGATGTCTGTCGGGCCAATGTTATGCGGTGGCATGGATAGTCGACCTCCCTAGCAACGGGAGTGCAGGTGCGTCCCTGCTTAGTTATCGTTGCTTGCTCATTTATTATGCACATGTTTGCCGTGTCGATTATGTGAGATATGCGTGGCGCCGATTAATCCTTACGCTGCCAGGTTACTTGTGATTATGTGAGTTTTGCCTAACTCGGTTAAATTAGATCATTTTCATCGAGAGTCGAATGTCCTAGCTCGGTGACATCCATACGTCGTTGGCCCTCCCACTTTGAGGGATCGATCTTCGGGCGCGTTTCTAGTTGTACGTGGTCGTTAATCTGGTTATACTACACTTGTTTAGCATATTGGTATATACGCATTGCTGTTTATTGCTAGTTTCGGTTTGGCGCCGGTCGGTCCTGCATCAATTTTGGTATCAGAGCAGGTCGAGTTAGGACATCTTGCTTAGTTGGTGTAGGTATTTGAGTGTCTCATCTGCATGCGCACCCGTAGTGGCACACACTACCCCCCGACTTCTCTATGTCTGACCCTCACCGACCACCCTGATCTAGCTATGGACCCACACATTGCACAGCTGTCTCACCGGGTCGACACTTTAGAGGTCCTAGTTAGGGATGTCAACGACCGTATCACACACTTAGATGACCGATTTATCCAGTTTGAGCAGGTCCTTCGTGACATCACTGATCAGCTAGCAACGCTTCAGAGGCACCCACCCCCTCCTGATCCCGGTCGGCCTGTTGATCATGTCTTCGTGGCAGCCGATCATAGGCCGCCTCTTTTTCAGGGCCGTCCCCCGGCCCCTCCTCGTGCTCCCCGAGGTGGTCGCCCTGACCGACGTGGCCCACGCGTCGGATTTGACGACCATGACCACGGACATCATCCTTATCGTGACCATGCGGATGCCGATGATCGGATTATCCGCAACGTCAGGGTCGATGCCCCCAGCTTTGACGGGTCACTTGACCCGAGTATTTATTTAGATTGGGAGGCCGGTACGGACCATTACTTTGATCGGTATGACATGTCCGATGGTCGGCGAGTGCGATTCGCCAAGATGAAGCTCATTGGTCAGGCCAAGATGCATTGGCTCAATATCGAGGCTCTCCTTAGGCAGCGACAGCAGGAGCCCATTGAGACCTGGGATGAGATGAAGGCTAAACTTCGTGAGAAGTATATGCCTTCGTCAGATCGCCAGCGTCTAATTGACCATTGGCAAGCCCTTACCCAGGGCAACCGACCAGTCGCTGCATACATCGCTGATTTTGATAGCTACCTACTTAGATGCGATGTACATGAGGAGAGCGCTCTGACACTCGCCCGATTTCGAAAGGGGTTACGGCCCGAGTATCAGCGAGAGCAGTTTCGTCAGAGCGTTGTTACTATTGAGCATGCCTATGAGGTTGTCACAGAGTATGAGCAGTTTGAGGCATTATTTGACTACCCCGCACGCACTAGGCCTCCTGCTCATGTTCAGGGAGACACCCGGGCCCCCTTTGCCCCGCCAGCTCGCGCCCCTCTTGTCAGGTTTCAGGAGCTGCCAGCTCGCCCACCCCCTCCTTACCCTACTAGAGGTGCGGGATTGTCAGCTCGCAACCCTCCCCTCTTACTTCCCCCTCTTCCTACTCGGCCCCCTGTGGCCGCTCCTTCCCCTCTCAAAGCCGAAGACAAGGGCAAGGCCCCTATGGTTGGAGAGTCCTCGCATCCCATGCCTCGCGGGAACTGTTTTGATTGTGGACAACCTGGGCACATGCGTGCTCAATGCCCCTACTCTCTTTGCCTAGATGGTCAGCCCCTAGATTACCCCTCAGCCCAGCCTGAGGAGTTCACTTATGTGGCTGACCCTAGCCTATCTGATGAGTTCCATGGGGAGGATGTGATTTCTCTCGACGCACCTCCCACTATTCCCCAGTCAGGGATAGAGGAGAGTTCACTTGGGATAGTTCACTGTGTTTTCACACAGCCTGTCCTAAGTGATGATTGGCGTCGTACCACCATCTTCCACACTTACTTTCGGCTTGGGGGAAAGGCATGCAAGGTTATTGTAGACAGTGGGAGTTGCATTAACGCCATTTCCGCTCGTCTGGTTTCATGCCTGAGGCTCGCTCCGGCGAACCACCCTCACCCCTACCGAGTGTCCTGGGTGGACTCCACTTCCATACCAGTCTATACCCGGTGCTTGGTGCCTCTCCATTTCCCTCCCTACTCTGGGGAGATTTGGTGCGATGTTCTACCCATGGAGGTTGAGAGTATCATCCTCGGTCGACCTTGGCTATTTGATGTGGACGCGACCCTCTATGGTCGATCCAACACGTACGTCTTTGAACACCAAAGTCGGCGCATCATTCTCTCTCCATCTCCCCCTCCGGTTCCAAAATCTGCCGGTAACTCGCCGCTCCCTCTCCCTTCGGCGGCTCAGTCTCCTTCACCGGCCCCATCGACAGCTGTAGTCCCTCCCCCCTCTACCGCTTCCACTAGCCCCACTCCTAGTGTTGGTGGTAACCTGCAGCCATGGAATGCGATCTCCCGAGAATCTCTCGAGATCTCCCGAGAATCTCTTTTCTTTGGTGCGTCCGAGAAACGAGATCGCCAAAACGAGAATATCTATGTAGTACCTATGATACCTTGATCTTCTCTGCCTATTATTATTCCCAACTTGTTAGATGATCTTGTTAAGTTCCTTCTTATATTGTCAATTTTATCATGAAATCCATCCAAATATTCATCTAAACATTATTGTTTGATAAAATTTCATAGCTTAATATTTTAATGACTATATTTGTACAATTGACCTAAAATGTTATCAATCTCCTATCCATATCGTTCAAGATGAAACTATGGTCCGACATAAGATCCTTTGTATATCTCACGCTAACAATAGTTCACCATCTCTCGTATTACACTTTTAATTCTCTCATGACTTATTTTCATATTTAATAAGTTTTATTGTCCTTTTTAAAAAGATTATATGACATTCTACATTTAAACATGCACATTGATTGGTATTTCCAAGATCTAATCTCTTGAGATTTTTTCGAGATCTTTTATCTTCAATCTCCGTGAGATAAAAATATAGATGTGAGATGGCAATCATTAGGTAAAGTATACCCTGCATAAATGAAATCCGAAATCCAATCTCCCGAGATTTTTTCGAGAATCTCACGAGATCTCTTCTCTTTCACATTTCCGAGACAAAGCCGAGATACGAGACGACAATCCTTGCCTGCAGCTTGTCACTTCTCCTTCTAACACCCACGAGAGAAGCCCTGCGGTGTGTCCTATACATCTACCACCTCCTGCTCGACTCTTACACTTGGTCAGTCATCATCATGCATTACGGAATCGGTGGAATCGGACCGATTCCGACCGATTCCGGAATCGGATCGGTTGATTCCGATCCGATTCCTGGCGGAAGGACCGATTCCGGGAAGAATTCCGCGGAATCGGTCTGAATCGCCTGGAATCGGTCGGAATCGATCCGATTCCGACCGATTCCATGTGGAATCGGTCGATCTGACCGATTCTTTGGAAGGCCGGTTTAACCCGGCCCGGTTCGATTCCTGGTTCGACTCAGGACCAGGAATCGAACCGATTCCGGCCCTTTTAGGGCCGGAATCGACCCGCAGAGCCGCCTCGGCCGCTCCCGCGGCGGAAGGAGAGGGCGCAGGCGATTCCGGCGCGATTCCGGCGATTCCGGCCTCGATTCCGTCGATCCACCGTCGATTCCGGCCGATTCCGTCGATCCAGGGTCGATTCCGGCCCGATTCCACCGATTCCGGCGATTCCAGGGGCGATTCCGGCGATTCCAAGCCTGTTCTTCAAAGGATTCCGCTGATTCAAGCTCGGATCGGCATCGAATCAACCTCTTCTTCGATCTTTGTAAGGTTTTTGGTAAGATTTCTTCGCCAAAAAGTTCGTACGTCCATTCTTACGCGTTTCCGACGAGTTTGAGTGTCGTTAAACTTTACGATTTCTGTCCGAACAAGTCCGTTTAAGTTTTGAACTATCCGGATAAGTCCATTTTGCACGGGAAAAATTCCGGATATCCCGTACGCCTATTTTTACACATTTCCGACGACTCCGAGTAGAGTTAAACTCGGTGATTTGTGATCGAATAACTCCGCTCAAGTTGTTTGAACATTGATTGGATGTTCTTTGTACGGGAAAAATTTCGGATACCCCGTACGTTAATTTACGACCATTTCCGGCAAATACGTAACCCTTTAAACATACCGAATGGTGTGTTTCTTGGGTTGTCTGCTTCCCGAACAGCGTCTAAAACAATTTTTATGTTATCTAATCATTTTTAGTGCATTGTTTACAATTTTTGCAGATTTAAGCAATGGCAGATTTTTGCAGTACCAGCACGTGCTTCCGACGTGGGTTGGGAGCACGGGCATATGGTAGACCTAGTCAGGAAGAGGGTACAGTGCAAGTGGTGTGGGAAGGAGATGAACGGGGGGGTGTTCCGCCGAAACAACATATTGCCGAACGGTGGGAATGTAAAAAAATGTGACAAGGTGCCCAGGGAGAAGAGTGAGGAGATGAGAGGATACATGACAGGTAGAGCCTCTCAACGGGCTGTTAGGATCGAGCAGAGGGAGGAGTTGCACGACGAGTTACTCGAGAGGAGGAGAGACCGCGATTTGCCTACCTCGAAAGGGAAAGGCAAGGGGAAGGCAGCAGCTGAGCCGGAGCCAGAGAACGAGGACGAGTCCACGGACTCCGAGCTGAGACGTGCTAGGCACACTAGCAAGCGTGCATTGGCTGAGGAGGAGGGCGGGGAGGAGGGGAGCGAGGAGGGTCCGGGTCCGTAGTTGACCCGGCTTTGGGCCGATCGGCATCGGCTCGTCCTACCCGGGACCGAGAGCTCCGACCCCAGGAGACAGGGAGCCATACCGCCGTTCTACTTCTACCAAGACTCGATTTACACCGAGTGACGAGTATTTATTTAGGAAACGAGTGCCGGTCGGATGGGGATTAAGCAGTGCAATGAAAGGGGTGAAGGCAACAGAACGGCCGCAAAGAGAGCCGTTCGCCACATCGCGAAGTGGTTTTTACGTACGCATGTATCACTTTTTAAATTAAAATTGACATTATGTGTGTTTTATTTACTTAAACTTAATTTTAGCCTGATCCCATTTTTTTTTAACTTGATGTAGGCATCCCAGCACATGCAGCCACCAGCCCTACTTCCAGACGATGGTGGATGCCGTGGGTGAGGCTGGACCGGGTTTGCAAGCCCCGGGCAGCAGACACATATACGGCGCTGGCCTGGATGAGGAGGTCCAGGAGTTGAGGGAGTGGATGGATGGGTTCAAGTTGGTGTGGAAGGAGAGGGGTTGCACAATCATGTGCGATGGGTGGACAGGCATAGTTTTCAAGGCGACTAAGGCGACCAAGGTGACTTAGTACCGCCTCACTGCTTAGGCGACAAGGCGAGGCGTTAGGCGACGCCTTTTTTCATATTATAGACGCAAGAAGTACAAATATACTCTTGGTAGATATGGCTGGACATATAAACATAAAAAAGAAACCATGACCGGTTTTACATAATCTGTATACACATTATATACACAAGAAGTCCAAGTTGCAAATATGCATATTACATACAATCTTTCAAGTGGAGATTGTCAATGATTCAAAGAAGAAACTAAAAGACAGATTGCAATAATATTAATGGTTCTAATAAATGTACACAACATTGTTTTACATTGAAAAAAAATATGACAATGAGCAAACAAACATAATGTGTCAAAAACTAGATTGGAACAAAAAGAATAAATATAATTGTAAAAGAGAAAAACAAACGTACCATACAGTTCCACGAGCTTTCCTTTTGATAGGTGACTAATTATTTCTTGTTGAAGTTGTCAAGAAAAAGAGAATGGGATGATATTTCACAAAACCAACACGACGTAAATAAGTCAACAACAAATGAAAAGAAAGATAATAACATTTTAGATATTGACAAAAGTCACAAAATGAAGAGGTCATCAAACACTCATATGATATGTCAATATGTTCATTGTCCCAACATTCAAAAAAAGAGAAATAAAAATAAACATCTAAATTCTAATCCCAAAACCAACATCCTCATTAAGAGATGCTCCAAAGAATTGGATCCCCATGATTTCTCTCCTCATCATCATTGTTATCTTCATCTTCTTCATTTTCAGCCACATCATTGTTATCATCATCAATGTCGTCTTCAAAGTCAACTAAATATTCTTCTTCAATCTCTTCCTCATATGTCATTTCCAAATCATGCACTCGCATTGTAGAAGTTTGAGTTATTGCACTACTTGTCCCACTTCTACGTACTTTAGACCTTCTAGCTCGATTTATACCGTAATAGCATCCGATGCTCCCAATGCAAAGGTCTACATCAACCCATGTAAGATCATCGGTGCCTTCGCACTAAGTCATCTTGTAGCGGCCTTCCGTCATCCATTCACTCGACCAATCCAACTCATCAAAGCATATAGGATCATATTTCTCCGGACACATCTTTCTTTCCGTAAATCTCTTCTTGACGGTGATTGCGCTGAACATAAACAAGGTCATTTAACCTCTTTTGCTCGAGCCTATTCCTCTTCTTTGTGTGAATACGAAAATATATTGAATTAAAACAAAAAATGCATCTTATAAATTAAGCATAAAAAGTGCACCTTAGTAATGTCATACTTACAAATTCAAATGTACTCCAGTTTCGTTCGCATGCCGAAGAACTACAACAAAGACCAAGAATACGAAATGCTAATGCACGCAATTCAGGAGTTTCAGCACCATAAGTACGCCACCATTCAACTAAATATTTAAAATTTTAATGAGTGACATACATAAATGTGAGTAGTTTAACAAACTTATAAAATAAAATTTACACAATAAAGTTACCTGGTTGTTTTTTATCTTGATTTCTCTTAGCTAAAGGACTACCAAACAATCCTTTACAACCCATGTATACATCCAATTCGTCACTTATCTTGTCTTGTACGTGTTGATCTTTAACCATTCTTTGAAGACAATCAAGAAATGCCAACTCAAATTTTGCAACCATTCCGGTATCTCCCTCTTTTGCAGGATAATATTTAGATGGATTGAGAAAAAACCCTGCTGCATGTAATGGACGATGCATCTGTGTCTCCCAACGCCTATCAATGATGGCAAGAATAGGTTTGTAGTCCCTTTCTTTACTACCAAAGTTGTCAATGATCTTTTCTCGTGCCTTTTCCATCGCAGCATAAATATATCCCATTGCTGGAATTTCATCTCCATCAACCAATCTCAAAACTTGAACTAAAGGTTGAGATGCCCTCAAAGAATCTTCAACCCTATGCCAAAACTCTACTGTCAAAATAATGTTTGCTATTCTTTTTCCCTGATTTTGCTTTGACCACATGCTATTGTTCCAACTATCAGATACAAATAGTTGCCTCAATTTGTCCTTAAAGGTATATAAGCTTTGAAGTGTAAGAAAAGCAGATGGAAATCAAGGTACACCACAGCTAACAAGATCTCTTCTATTGGTCACCTTTCTCATCGCCTCAAGCAAACGCGAGTGATTGTAGATAAATGTTGTGATTGCCCTTGCTTGAGAGATTGTTTTCTTGTATTTCTTCAATTTACAAATGTCTTCTAACATCAAATCCAAGCAATGAGCCGCACAAGGAGACCAATATAGTGATTTTCTTTTCTCCATTAGTAGGTTCCCTGCACCACACCATTCAAACATCATCATAAGAATAATAAGTTGTGAAGATAATAGATCAAACATAATTAATAAGAAAAAAATAACATACCTGCAGCAACATTAGCAGATGCATTATCTGTGACAACTTGTACCACAAACTCCTCTCCAATTTCCTCAATATGTTTGTCAAGTAATTGAAATATTAACTGCGCATCTTCTCTTTCCCCGAAGCATTAAATGAGTCTATAAAAAAGGTACCATCAGGACAATTAACAAGAAAGTTGATTAAATGCCTCGCCTCTCTTATCGACCACCCGTCACACATTAATGTACATCCATAAGTCTTCCAAGATGCCTTATATTCATCATACAAAGTTTTTGTGCTTTTCACTTCATTTTCCAAGAGGGGTTTTCTTAATTTATGAATGCTTGGAGGTTTGTATCCAGGACCATATTGTCCAATAGCTTCTATCATCACCTCAAATGATTTTAATTTTCTTTGTATTAAAAGGTATCCCGGCCATATAAAACCATCTTGCAACATATTCATCCACTTTCTTTCTATCTTCTTTTTTGTATCGATTTTCTATTGTTGTCCGATGCTTTGAATTTTTCCTTCTCATATTTACCACTTCCTCCGGATTTGGTCTCACAAAAGAATCAATTGGGCCTCGAGTATGTGACTTTCTTTTCTTACTCAATTCAACTAATTTTGTTGATTTTGTAGTTTGATCTTGCTCATCATCACTAATATCTTCTACTTCCTTTTCCACTCCATCTAGAAAGTCAACTTGCGGTTTTTTTTCTTGTTTGTCATCATATAATTATGTAATTCTGTGGCAATAGCTGAGTTTGTGTTGGCACATTTTGCAACATCTCCAAATCCTCCAATCAGATGCTGTTTTTGTCTTTTAATTCCCCCTTTGGAGACAAAACCACATAACTCACATTGCACCTTATTTTTATCATTCGTATCCGGCCAAAAGGCATACTTCCATCCTGGGTCACTTGATTTTGCCTTTAGCTTTATTTGACTTTCACTAGCATATTCATTGGACATATTTTCATGACCTTGTGAAGTTGACATTGTAAATAATCTACATTAAGTAACCAACAGCATGTTAGCAACACAAGCTTACATAAATTGAACTCAAAAATAACTAACAGCAACATTACCAACTTAAATAAAATTAATTTAACTTAAGTAAACAAGTTAAATAAGATTTAATTAAGTAAAATAACCAACCTAGATAAACTTATATTACATTAGAATACCTAAGTTAATTAAACAATTTATTTAAAGTTAAGTTAACTAAAATAATCAATTTAGATAAAATTTAACTTAAATTTAGTTATATAACCGATTTATGTAAACTTAATTTAAGTAACTTAAGTAAACAAGTTTTGAAGTTAAATAAAAATGATATTAAGTTAAATAATCAACTTAGATCAACATCAACTTAGTATAACTGAAATAAACAAGTTAAATAACAACTTAAATAAGATTTACATAATCTTTATTTAACTAATTAACTTTAGTAAACAACTTAAATAAGATTTAATTAAGTTAAATAACCAACTTAAATAATTTATATTACATTAGATTAACTAACTAAGTTAACTAGTTTATATTACTTAGTTTAACTAACTACACTGTACAGTATAACAGTGACTGTGTACAGTGTTGCCGACAGCCGTCGTCACGGTGGCACCCCCGTCACCAGGCGGAGAACAGGGGAGGGGCTCGTACCTTCTTGCCGCGACCGGTGGTGTGCCGGATGGCCCGGAACCTGACCGGGAAAGATGGAGGCGTCGTCGCGGTGTCCCCCCGAAGCCGGAGCAGTCGTCGCGGTGTCCCCCCGAAGCCGGAGCAGTTCGCGGTGTCCCCCCGATGCCGGAGCAGTCGTCGCGGTGTCTCCCCGAAGCCGGAGCAGTTCGCGGTGAAGGGACCGGAAGGTCCGGAACCAACGACGATGTCCGGCGTCCGCGTCGTAGAAGCCCCACACCGCGACGACGGATGATGATGGAGTGCCTCGTCGGTGATCTTGTTCTCCAATCTCCACTTCTCCTTGCAGGGCCTCGTCGAGACGGGGAGTCGGGGAGTCGTAACGACGTCGGGGAGTCTAAACGTCGTCGGTCGTCCAAAAGGCCAGCCGAAAATGTCGTCCATAGGCGTCGACGGGACTAAATTTTATAGTCCGAGGGTGTTTACCTAGGCGAAGACAGTTATCGCCAAGGCGGGCTGGGCGGACCAAGGCGGGCTGGGCGGCGGCAAAGCGGGCTGGGCGGACGCTTTGTTTTCATGGTCGCCAAGGCGTTCGAACGCCTTACCAGGACTGCAGCGCCTTGTCGCCTAGGCGACGCCTAGGCGACGCCTTAGAAACACTGTGGACAGGTATCACCAAGGAGAGTATGATAAACTTCTTGGTGTACTGTTCTGAGGGGACTACATTCTTGAAGTCGGTAGATGCTTCTGGGAAGATAAAAAATGCCGACTTCATTTTTTCTCTGATGGATGGAGTGGTGGAGGAGATGGGGGAGGAGAATGTGGTTCAGGTTGTCACTGACAACGAACCATCATATAAGGCGGCTGGGAGGAAGTTGATGGAGAAGAGGAAGCACAGCTTCTAGAGGCCCTGTGCAGCACATAGCATAGATGTCATATTAGAGGATATAGGCAAGGAGGAGGGTGTATGCACAGTTGTGAGGGAGGCGCGGACGTTCACATCTTTTATTTATTCGCATCCCCGCCGCCTACATATCACGAGATCACACACGGGGAGGGCACGATCTTGTTAGGCCCGGTCCGACACGATTTGCTACGAACTTCATTGCTGCGGAGAGTTTACACCGGCACGGGCATGCATTGGTTAGGTTCACACGGTCCGAGGAGTATTACAACTATATGGTGGACAACCCGTACGACAAGAAAGAGCAGTTGGAGATTCTTGTCAGGTCTGAGAAGCAGATCACTGACAAGAGGTTTTGGGAGAGGATTGCCTACTACTTGGCAATCATCGAGCCACTGGTAGTTGTCTTGAGGTTGGTAGACTCAGATGACAGGGACCAGATGGGCACATTGTATGATGCTATGGACCGGGCAAAGCTGAAAATTAAAGAAAAAAATCCCAGAGGTTACAAAAAGTGGTGGAAGATCATTGATGACCGATGGGACAAGACCTTGCACCACGATGTCCACGCCGGGTAACTTGGTTATTAAATTATTTTTGTTGTATAATTGTCTTAAATGGCACGGTGTTAACTAATAAAATCTTGCAGGATACTTTTTGAACCCCCGCATCCAATATGGAGGACAGGTGGTGAACGACAACGAGGTGATGCGGGGTACACTTGCAGTTATCCAGCGGCTGTGCCGATCTCAGCAGGACAGGATAGAGGCTGAGATAGAAGTTAGAGTTCATTAAATACCTTGGACTAGCATTACCAGACAACTAAATTTTTTTTTTTAAATTTTTCAGATGCAGAAGTACAAGTTGAGGGTCGGCGTATACTCAGATGCTGACCTGAAATATTCAGTTGACAAAGTGTCACCTGGTATAGTAATAGTTTGATGAGGAATTTCTTTTCTTTTCATATAAGTTATGGTGATGATGGGCTAATTGTTTTCCTTTTCTCCTTTTGTGTTTTTTTTTGCAGCTGAGTGTTGGGTTCAGGTGAACACCAGGAGTGGATGGAATCCACTTGCGGCCATTGGTATCAGGATACTGAGCCAGAGCACCAGTTCCTCCCACTGTGAGAGGAACTGGAGTACATTCAACCTGATACATACCAAAAGGAGGAACAGGTTGACCTCAGACCGGCTGGAGAAGATGAGCGATTTGCACGGTTCGCAGGTGGCCCGTACGAGCGAGAGGCATTCCTCCGCCACACCACCACCCGAGGAGGTGGACGTGGACCGTATTTTCCGGGAGGAGCATGCACTTGCCTCCCGGATAGAGGAGAGGGAAGCCGGGGATCACGGTACCGAGTTTGATCCCAATGACCGTGCGTAGGCGAGAAGGAGAGTTGGATGGTGTTGAAGCCGAGGAGGATGCTCGGCTCCACTCGCATCTACTTCTCGAGGCTCGAGCGGGGCCTTCGCCCACGCCGGCGGCTATGGCCGCGGCTTTAGCCCGGCTCGGCTCTGCTCCGGTCCGGCGGCTCGCTACCTGGTCCATTCGCGATCCGGGGAGAACGAAACCGAAGGTGCCTGCACGGAAAATGGGGGGAGTTGCAAAGTTGAAACAACCATTGGGCTCCGGACCTTCTGGTAGTTTAGAGATGGCTGAAGAGGTAAAGAGAAGGAAGTTAGAGGTCAGGCGTCCTATCAGCCCAGATGACAGCACGCAGGCTCCTTCTCACTCCTCAGGTGATGATGACGAGGAGTGCATACCAGCGACGCAGCCATCAGCAGCAGCTGAGTCTCCTGATTCACGGCTTCCAAAGCCGTATTACACGCTGGATGAGCAGACACCGCAGTCTTATATTATGGAGCCACAGTATCCAGCATTTGGCCAGGTTGACCAGCAGTGGATTACACCACCAGCTCCACCAACCTCTGCTTACGTCCCGGTTGTCCCGCAATCCGATCCATTTGACCTTGATGGCATGGCATCGGCATTATTTTCATATGGAGTGGGTCCCGGACAGTATACAAGATTGAGCACGAGGGAGGAGCGTGAAGCGCGACGAGGAGAGGAGGAAAACCCATATCTTTATCCTAGATATTGGTAGTAGAAGTAGATTGATATGATGTAATTTTTTTTTGATGATGTATCAACTCTTTGATATTTGAATAAATGGAATTGGAATATGTACTTAACTTCAAGTCTTCAAGTCTTCAATTGGTGTTCATTAGTATTTGTATGATGTGTTCTTGTGGATATCATGCAATGGTTATTTTTTAAAATGTTTCTAACTCATTTCCTATTTTTTTAGAATTTTTTCTGAATTTTTTGAATTTTTTTGACGAAAAAAAATCAAAAAAAAAAACGATTCCAGACCGATCCGGAATCGATTCCCTTCCCAGGAATCGGCCGATTCCGATTCCGGAATCCTTGGTCATCATGAGTTCGAGCATAGCATTCGAAAGGCACTCGTATTTGTTGTGGTCGCTCGGGAGATTCATCCTGAGACTAAGACCCCGCACCCGCCCGAGGTTGACACACTCTTGCAAGAGTTTAGCGATGTATTCCCTGAGGATCTCCCCATCGAGTTACCTCCGATGAGGGATATTCAACATGCTATCGACCTTGTACCCGGATCCATGCTCCCAAACCTACCTCATTATCGTATGGATCCCTCGTCTCACGAGGAACTAAGGAGGCAGGTTGAGGAGTTGCTGAGTCGTGGGTTTATTCGAGAGAGCTTGAGTCCTTGCGCGGTGCTCGCCCTTTTGGCACCTAAGAAGGACGGCTCATGGCGGATGTGTGTCGACAGCTGGGCCATTAACCGGATTACTGTCAAGTACCGGTTTCCCATTCCCCGCTTGGACGACATGCTAGACATGCTTGCGGGATCCACTATATTCTCCAAGATTGATCTGAAGAGTGGCTATCACCAGGTCCGTGTCCGACCAGGTGATGAGTGGAAGACAGCCTTCAAGACGAAGGATGGGCTGTACGAGTGGCTAGTAATGCCATTTGGACTATCCAACGCCCCTAGCACATTCGAGAGGTTGATGAACCAGATTCTTCGACCATTTATTGGGCGGTTTGTGGTAGTCTACTTTGATGATATCCTTGTTTATAGCCACTCGCGTGAGGACCACTTTAGCCACCTTCGGGAAGTGTGTCTCACCCTTCGTCAAGAAAAGTTGTATGGAAATCCTAAGAAGTGTGCCTTCTTGACTTCTTCCATTATCTTCTTAGGTTTCATCGTTTCGGCTGACGGTGTCTCTGCCGACCCCGAGAAGATCCGGTCGGTGCGAGTGGCCAGAGCCACGAAGCATTCATGACATCCGGAGCTTCCTCGGCCTTGCTACTTTCTACCGCAGGTTCGTTAGAGGGTTCAGCTCTGTCACTGTCCCTATCTCGGATTGTCTCCGCAAGGGTGTCTTTTCATGGTCTAAGGCCGCCACTTCGGCTTTTAACACCCTTAAAGAGATGATGACCCAAGCACCTATACTTCGATTGCCTGATTCCTCTAAGGTGTTTGAGGTCGCCTGCGATGCTTCTGGAGTTGGCATAGGTGGAGTCCTATCTCAGGAAGGTCACCCTGTGGCCTACTTCAGCGAGAAATTGTCAGATGCCAAGCTGAAGTACTCCACTTATGACAAAGAACTCTATGCCGTGGTGCAGGCCCTGAGGCATTGGCGGCACTACCTTCTCTCTCAGGAGTTTGTCCTCTTCTCCGATCACGAGGCACTCCGCTTCCTTCACTCCCAGAAGAGGCTTAACCCTCGACATAGTCGCTGGGTTGAGTATCTTCAGTCCTTCACCTTCGTCCTCAAGCATAAGGCTGGAGTTGAGAACCGGGTGGCTGACGCCTTAAGTCGGCGAGTACTCTTACTCGCTGCAGTTAGTGTTAAGGTCACCGGGTTTGAGAGGATCAGGGGCGAGTATCCTGATTGTCCCGACTTCGGCCCCCATTTTCTCGGCTCTCCAGTCTGGTCCGTCCAGTAATTTTAGTGAATATCTTCTGCAGGACGGCTATCTCTTCCTAGGCTCCAGGCTTTGCATTCCTCGGACTTCTGTTCGAGATTTCCTGATTTGGGAGCTCCACGCTGGTGGTTTAGCTGGACATTTCGGTCGTAACAAAACGATCGAACTTTTGGAGCATCGATTTTATTGGCCAAGCCTGAAGCGTGACGTGGCCCGCATTGTTGCCCAGTGCCGCACGTGCGCTTCGGCGAAGCAAAGAAAACAGAATACCGGTCTTTACATGCCTTTACCTGTTCCAGAGTCACCGTGGCAGGATGTTAGCATGGACTTTGTCCTTGGTTTACCGCGCACCTTGCGCCGCCACGACTCTATCTTTGTGGTAGTGGACCGATTTTCAAAAATGGCCCATTTCATTCCTTGCTCCCGGACATCCGATGCTTCTATGGTAGCCCGCATCTACTTTTCTGGGATCGTGCGCTTACATGGGCAGCCTAAGACAATTGTCTCTGATCGTGATGTTCGATTCACCAGTTATTTCTGGAAGACTCTCTGGCATCTCTTGGGGACCAAGCTCAAATTCTCCACAGCCTACCATCCCCAGACAGATGGCCAGACTGAGGTCGTCAACAGGAGTCTAGGTGATCTCTTGCGTTGCCTAGTTGGTGACCATGTCCGCACGTGGGACCTGATCTTGCCATTAGCAGAGTTTGCATATAATGATTCGGTCAATAGGTCCACGGGATTGAGCCCATTTGAGATAGTCACTGGTCGAGGCACAGACGACCCGTAGATCTCACCCCTCCGCCACTAGCTACCCGTGTGTCGGCCTCCGCCGAGTCCCTACCGAGCACATTCGGAGTCCGTACGGTCACATTAGGCGCCAAATAGAAGTTAGCGATGAACGTATAAGCGACACGCCGATTTGCACCGACGAGCTCGGGAGTTCCAGGTTGGCGACTACGTCACGGTCGTGGTTAGACCCGAGCGATTCCCATCCGGGGTCGTCGAAGCTCCAAGCCCGAGGAGCCGGTCCTTTCCGAGTGGTAGAGCGGACGGGGCCAATGCTTATGTTGTGGATTTGCCTACCGAGTACGGGATTAGCTCGACTTTCAATGTTTCGATCTAGTAGCTTACCGAGACCCGGCGGCCGATCCTGTGTGAGATTACAGACCCCCACCCCATCCTTTCGAGTGACCCCAGCCACGAGCGTCCACCTCCGGCCCCTGCATCTTCACGACACGAGCAGATCGAGTGTATAATGGATGAGCAGGCTGTGACGACGCGAGCAGGGGCGTACAAGCGCTTCCTTGTGCGTTGGAGAGGCCGGCCGCCCTCGGAGGACACTTGGCTGACCCGGGCCGAGTTGCAGCAGTGGGACCCCGACTTGTTGGAGCGCTACCAGAGCGACATCAACCCTTACTCGACGGGGTCGAGTTCCTCCCCACTCGGGAGGATTGCGAGGACACTCGTGCACGCGTCCAGTTCGATCCAGCCTACGTTTATCGACAGCGTCGACATCCGGTCACATCTTTGTGGATAGATGATGAGTGAGCATATTATTCTTTATTTTATTTTATTGATTAGCACATGACATATTTTCGAGTATTTTTTCGGGATTTATTTGAGGGAAGTCAGCACATTTCACACTTGCATATTTGTTGATATGACATATATACATATGGGGATTGGGTACATAGAGGTATAGATGAGACTTTTGGGTTTATTTGATCTTTTGTCATAGGCCTACATAAGGCCCCCATTTTGTATACGCCGGAGACGATGAATAAAATGAGAAAGAAATGATTTTCCTCCTACGTCCCCGGCTTCTCCCCCTTCTCCTAGGTCATAGCCGCCGCTGCGGCTATGTCTCTCACCCCCCGTAGAGACGGGTTCTGCCTTCACCTCCCGTAATCAGCGGGTTCCATTCTCGTTCTATCGCGCACAGTCCGCAGGTCCGCAACACAACAGATTGAGGCGGCGCGCACCTCGTCCCGAACAGCCAGCTGGTTTTCCGCCAACACTACAGCCCCGGCTCCGGCCCATGGAACCAGCCGCACCGTGCATCCGTATGTGATTTCTACTAGTGCTACAGTCTTCCATCGTTCGCAGCGGCATCCAGCATCCAGGGCCTCGGTCCCCTGCATCCTCACGCGGCCGCGTCTGCCGATCCCTCCGGGGATTCCTACTACTGCCACAGTCCCGCGACCCTTACTGGCGCCCCGCGCAGCAGCAGCTCCGCGAAGCCACGCCGATAGTCTGCTCTGCAGCCGCGACACTGGACTTCTGGCCGTTCTCCCCCCCCTCTCTCGCCGTCTGCTGCAACCCGCACACAGCAGCCAGATCTCTGGGCGCACAACAGCCCGCATACAGCGCCGGATGTTCGCCCGTGATGCACCCCGCGAGTGTTGCAGTCCCCCTTTTGTATACCCGGCGACCCGGCGACTCTGTTCGCCTCCCTTGGCAGCAGTACTACCGGTGCCTGGCGGTGTCGATCCAGCAATCGGTCGCCTCATCTGCCAGTGCCAAGATGTCCGTCGGGCCAATATTATGCGGTGGTATGGATAGTCGACCTCCCTAGCAACGGGAGCGCAGGTGCGTCCCTGCTTAGTTATCGTTGCTTGCTCATTTATTATGCACCTGTTTGCCGTGTCGATTATGTGAGATATGCGTGGCGCCGATTAATCCTTACGCTGCCAGGTTACTTGTGATTATGTGAGTTTTGCCTAACTCGGTTAAATTGGATCATTTTCATCGAGAGTCGAATGTCCTAGCTTGGTGACATCCATACGTCGTTGGCCCTCCCACTTTGAGGGATCGATCTTCGGGCGCGTTTCTACTTGTACATGGTCGTTAATCTGGTTATACTACACTTGTTTAGCATATTGGTATATGTGCATTGTTGTTTATTGCTAGCTTCGGTTTGGCGCCGGTCGGTCCCACATCATTAATACTTTTATTATTTTTTAAAGTTTTTAAATAAAAAATATTTTTATTAGATCCAATCCCAACCACTCGGTCCAACCCATGTCAAATTTCGTCGAGGCAACCCAAGTCATGACCCCCAACCCGAGTTACCCCATTAACTAAGATATGTGGACCATCAAGTGAACAAACCATCCACTGTTGCATGGCTCTTTTTTGGTTTGTGTGGTGACTAGTGATGGGTTGATCTATCTGCTAAGTAATCTTTTGTCATCGTAATGCCTTGTTGTACATATTTTTTCTTGATGAATTTGGTGAGAACACCCACGCACGTAACCAATCTGACTCAACTTTCATTTATAGACGTCGTTGATGCCCGACAACATAATTGTAGATGGATAGATAGTAAGCACATGTTAGCACGACATATTTTGGAGTTGTTTTAAGATGTATTTTGTGGATAGATTGGACAGATACACACTTATTTGGTTCATACACCTTACACATGGGGATTGGGCACAACGAGATATGTCTTTTTAAGTTTATTTTCTATTTGTCTTTGACCTATATATAGGCCCTCTTAATGTATAGCTTCATTATGGTTAATATTGAATACAGATGGTCTTTTGGTTATTTTGACTCCCCCAATAACCCCCCTCCTCTCTCTGGATCGAGGGCAAGGGAAAACTCTTGTTTGGCATCCAAACGCGGCGGCACTCCCTAGGCTAAAAGACCGCAATGGCGTCCCATTGCTCCTAGATCTAAAAGACCAGAACCCCCCTCCGACCTCCCCTCCATCACCGGTAAGAGACTAGTACCTCCCTCACCCTCAGGATCAACCAGGCTCCTCTCCCTCTCATCCTTCTCCACCCCCAGTTGGATTGGCTTCACCTCTCTCACCACCAGAATCGTCTAGTCTTCTTCCCCCTCCCCAGTGTCAAATCTGCAATGCTAGTCACCGTAGCATCATTTTCCCCATAACCTATGTCATGATGCCTCACCAGACGGATCCATCACCCCCACCCTCCCCATCATCATTCTGCCAGCCTGTTTCCTTCACCCTTGAGCCATTCCCCAATCCCCAATCCCTTTTACACCCTAGCATCCCCAAAACCCCTTCCCACATCAACCATCCCTGCCAACCCTATCAAGCTCTTTTAATGAACCCCCAAGGCTACCCCCTTCACAACAACACCAGAAGCTAGGGATCTACCTGATGACAACCCCGCTGCCGCAAACGAATCATCCGGAAGACCCCGTCACTGGCTTCCTATCCAACTAGCTTCCATCAAGAATCATGATATTGGAATTGACCGATGCGATCTAGATCAAATCGGATCAGTCCTATCCCAACCGATCCACTGAAACAAAAATTGACCTGAAATTGGTCTAGATCAATCTTTTTTTAATAAAAAATAAAAAATAAAAAAATTATAAAACAAGAATTTTAACTACAAGTGGATGTTCTTCTTAAAAGAGATGTTCCAAGTGAATGTTCTTGCAAGTAGATGTTTTAGCTGCAGATTTTTAACTCTCCCTTAGCATCATTCTCATCTATCAATGCTGCAAGTGGATGTTCTTATTAGAAGAGATGTTCCAAGTCAACATCATTTCGTGTCACGCCTTACTTGACTTCAACGTCACTATTTTCTAGTACAAATCACCTATAAATTTAGCAAATCTCTCCTAAGATATCTTCTGCATCTTCTTGATGTTTTTAATTCTTAATCTCATGTTGTCGTGGCAAAAGACTAGTTTCTCCAATATTTTAGTCTTCAACCTATTCCTTCTCGTTGTGTGTATAAACTTGAAGGTGCTTCAATTCCTTTCATATTAGAAAGAATTGATACTCTAATTTAGTACCGTAACTGCAACAGTTGCCGGTAAATCTCATCCACTCCTATTATTCATTTTGATTCACAAATCAACTATAAAAAGATAAATAGTGTAGTAATTAGTAAGAGTAGTAAACTTCTAGCTAATAATGTTTACCATGCACTAAATATGCAATAGCCTATCAAAAGAAATTTTGTCATGTGAATATTACATATCTAGATCTCCATAGACCCTAATTATATGCTTATATGATGTCATCTGAAATATAATATGAAATGCAGCTAAATTTATTGTTCCTCTTCAATGATCAATAATCAATAAATAAGTAATAAATACTTCAATATCAGTTTTTGTTCTATCTTGTACAGTCTTAGTTAAACATTTGATCACTAACAATGTGCCTAACAACACCTTTACATCATTGCATACTAAACCACCATATTGTATCACAGGGTTTAAGAAATATCTTGTCAAAATAAACCCCAATCCAACCATTAATACATTAGCAAATTGCTACACCAATAAAATGATACTAAGTGATTAAAATTATACCTATAACGTGAATAACATGGTGAAGTGTCTTGTTTTATCTGGTGTCTACAATCTTTCACCATTTTTTGTAGCCACTAGAATGTTTCTATTTGATCTTCATCTTGTCATTCTCCATTGCATCATACAAATACCCATTTGATTTTTGTTATTGGAGTCAACCAGTCTCAACACTTATACTAGAGATTCTATCACTGACATGTAGTATTGCACTTGTTCCCACCACTTGTTATCCTCGATAAGACTCTTCATCTTCAATAAAGTCTCATACTGCTCTGTTATGGCTCACATTGTATCCATATACTCTTGATACGCTGTAGAGAATATGAACCTCTTCAAATCATGTATGTATCTATAGAGGCTCTCTAATGTAATAAAATGGGTAGCAGATCTAGTCAAACTAAGTCGAATTAGAACATGATCATCAGTGTGTTCTCTCGTGATAAAGAGCAGCCTAGGATGCCCATAAATGAACAATGTAAAAACCTGTTCTTGACTCAACAAGGACCTCATAGTTGGTTCCTTCCTAATGTCCTCTAACATCAAGTTAATTGAGTGTGCAGCACAGGACACGTAAAACAAATGAGGCCTCGTCTCCATCAACTTCTTCATTGTGCCCTTGTATGAAGCCTTGTTATTTGTAACAAGTTGCACAATGTTCCCCCACCCAATGTCATTTGTCACAATGTTCATCAGACTAACAAATAATTTACAATCTTCGCATGGCTCGATGCATCAATAGACTTCAAAAAGATGATGCCTTCAGAACAATACACAATGAAGTTGATAAGCAACCTCCTAGTGATTCATGTCCACCCATTGCATATTACAGTGCAACCTCTTACCTACCATATGGATTTGAATCCATTTATCTAAGAGGTCAACTCATTAACCCTTGCATCCAACCCACTCTCGCAAATGTACTTGGATGTGAGGACTTTCAATCTTGGTCCAGCCTCACCAATGGTATCTACCATTGTTTGGAAATAAGGACTAGTCACTACATGTGCTGAAACACCTACATGAAAAAAGATGATCACACCATTGTTATTGTTTATTCAAAAAACATGTAAAACATATAGTTCTAAAAACTGAACTTTCGCATACCTGTATGTAGAAACTACTTGTAGATATACTTAACTGCCTTCTTTGCAACCCCTGTAATAGCCTCCACTCCCTTAAAGGCCTGCTTGATCGACCATTGCCCTTTGTCACTCTACCAATACATGACAGTGTCTATCAGCCGAACTGACTACAACCAACAAAACTCACTATCTCACGCTAGTACTCATGTAGGCCGATGACCTTCCACATTTGATTGTCTAACTCTGACACTTAAACCTCTTGCCCCTCTTCTTATTTCCTCATCCATTCTGGCCTAAGAACTACTAGCATGCGTAGCTCTCCTCAACTTTGCTTCCTCTTAGATGATGAATCAACCTACACACGAGCTTGTGCTTTTCCCTTCTTATCCCTTCCAGATATGAAACCTTTCTTTCTATCTGAACAACTTATTATGCAACTCTGCTTTGTGCTCAATTATAATCTCTCTGTGTGATGCCCTCTCAGTTAGATAACCTCTCATTGCTTCTCTCAACTTAGTCAGGACTTTGTCGCACTTCTGTACATTCTTACCTACACCGGCTATATGTTGTTTGAGATGGAAAATACCTCCATTCATATCATTATGACACCATTTACATCTTACCCTTTTCTACCTCACATCTAATAAGCACCCATGTTGCCATCCAATGTCCTTCTATCCAAGGGTAACTTGTTCCTTGTACGACATTTTATCTACACATACAAAGTTCACTAAAAAATTAAATCAAAGTTCATGCAAACTGCTCACCCCTTCGGGGGTGAATAACAATCTTCAAGGATGACTATAGGTCACCCCCAAAAGGGTGGCAACAATCCTCCACCCCTTCGAGGGTGGGAGTGGGGAGGGTGGATCAAGGGAAGGAGAAGGGGAATTGATACCTTCTAGGGTTGGATCGGCCTTAGGGAGGGGGGTCTCACCAGAGGAGATCATTGGAGCAGAAGGGCCTCACTAGAGGGGAGCCCTAGACAGGGGGAGATCTAGAAGGAAGAGTCAGGGTGGTAGGGGGATGATCAGTTTTAGATAGACTTGATTCCAAAAGGCGATTCTCAATTCGATCTAGGAGGATCAGATGATTCGGCAGTGATTTGCCCTATCTTTACGAATTCCCTGGGACTTGATTCCGACTTGGTAGTCTCAGACGGAATCGGATCAGCAAGAGCCGAACCGATCCAAGAATCAGACAATATCAATCCAGATAGGCCAATTCTACGAACTATGGCTTACATTTCACCAACTAGAGATCTTCTGGTAGCTGTGACCAGCTTCCCCTGTCCTGACTATAGTAGATCCTTTAGAAGTTCATCATAATGACATTTCGGAACCATAGTGCTTTGGTTTCAAGCCTTCAGCCATCTACCACGACTTCCCCCCTCCCATCCAACATAGTGACCAGTCGGCAACCACTTTTCCCCTACAACTCTGGACCCACCTTCTACAGTTGCCGTGATCGTCGAGTCGGTCACCTCCAGCACATGGCACAGAACCCCACAGGTCAAGCTTGAACAGCATCTACTCCAATCCAGCCCTTTTACTGCAGCACCTAATGAGACCCACGTCCATGATCCGACAAGAGTTATTGCACCACTGGTCAGTGGTATTTTCTAGTTGATTGGAGAAGCACTGCACAGTCAATGGTGTAGATCGGACAGCAGCACTGCATTGACTAGATCAGCAACATCCCATCTTCATCTAGTACTGGTTCAGCCTAATGTAGCAGGTCTGAGGAGTTGCCGAGCAGTCGATTCTCACACCAAGATGTGGAGGACCATTCTTGGACTCGTTTAACTACTTGCTCATTTATTATATGCCGGCTGTTGTGTCGATTGTGCAAGTAGGCTATCTATCTCGTTTACTTGTTGCAGTTGTGAGTTGACGTATACTATTTTAGACTTACTTAGATCGATGTCATCGATTTGAGAGTGTCCAAACTCAGTAGAGTCACCACATTATTGGTCCACCCACTTCAAGGGACCATTCCTCGGGCATACTCCTATCAGAGCACAGTCGATAGTTGGTCTACTTAACTCGATTTTAACAATTTGGCATGTTGTGATTGTGGCTTGTTGCTAGTCTACATTTGGTGCCCGGTCTGTCCCGCATTAGAATTTCTCCCATTTTTGTTTCACGAGATGCCATCAAAATAAAAATTACCAAGATATATTGACCAGCATATAAGATCGATTGTTACCAGCATAACATATAATGACTTTCTATAGCTCAAATATGTAAAACAAACATTCCAGAATCAGGACATATAAGAAACTCATGCTGTAAAAATAATATTTTTTGCAAGTGAGACCATAAAGCTTTAAGATGATACCACTATATCAGATTTTTGTAGCCTGAACTTCTAGAAGTTAGAAATGCAGTTTGCTCGTATTGTTTGTCACTGAAGCTGCTGACGCTTCCAGAGTTTAGACATTAGTTTGACCTTAATCTAGAAAATGATTAATCAACTTATCTTATTGAAATTATGTTTCAGGCTTACAGTAGAACCTTTCAAAGGACAAACAAGAAACATTTTCCAATTACGTGTCTTCTAGAAATACCAGGAGCTACAAGAAATACTACTAGACCAATCTCCTTTCTACAAGTAAACAAACAGTGATAGTCTGATACCAGAATAAAAATTAATGAGAGAAAAAGTGAGAAATAAGGATTAAATCATACCATATAAAATCATAACCAAAGGTGAAACGAGAAACAAAAGGAAGTGGACATCTTCCTACGGTCATAAACAGAAAAATCATCAATGCATAGAAGCCCGTTATACACTGAAATCCAACGTGAAGCTAAATTACAGAAACAAGACAACCTTCTTCCAGCAAGTTCCATTATGTCGTGAAAACAGACACTTCAATCTCTTATCTAATACTTACACTGACGGAAAGTAGGCCTTTTCCTTTGTCATGTTGTACCAAACATTCATAAATACCAGACAAACATTTTATCTTCAAAACTTACAGAAAGTGTTATGAAGCCCATGTGAGACATGCCAAAATGCCCAGGAATTATCAACCTAACAATGGACATTGGTCCCAGACAACATTCAGCTATCTTGTCCAAAGGCACTTGATGAAAGTATATTTTTATATAGTTTATTATATTTTATTATTTTAGTTGCATATATATGAATCACTAATAAGCTCATATATTCAAAACTAAATATAAAATATCAGAAATATATAAAGGCAACCAACTTGTATACCAAAAAACTGAGAAAAAATTGAAAGTGGTTGCAGGAATTGTGAGAGAGTGAGAAGAGACAGGAGTTGAAACTAATTGGCAAGACAAAGGAAAGAGAGGGGCAACTCGGAAGGGATTGAGGGAGAGAGGAAAAGGTGAGTGAGGGGCAAAGGATCATGAAGAGCTGAGAGAGAAATAAAGAGAGAGAGAGAGAGAATAAAAGGGGCTACAAAGCTCAGGAGCTCTAAAGAAAAATGCTATCGCATAAAGACTGAGGCAGAGTTGATAACTCAGGTTTCTTACCCAGTTTGGATTGGCTTCCAAGGCAAGTAAAGCAAGTGAGGTGAGCCATGCAATCACCACATGTGATCACGCCCAAGATGAGGCACCCAACCATTGTCTCACCTTGCTTTAGTGAGGCACTTGCCCTTGATAGCATAGACACTCAATCAACTTTTCTTAAGAAAATCGGGTTCTCAATATAACTATGTGAAAGGATCAGTCAGGTGACCCAGATCATTATCGATAACTATAAACCAATAAGGCAGGTTCTGAGAACCAGATCTTAGTCAGACAACAGCAAGCTTCAAAAAGTGCCAAGTCTTGGGAGATGAGAGGAGAAGGAGTCTCCGGCACTCAGGGTCTGGGGGAGGCTCATCAGGTGAGCTCCGCTGCCTCAACAGCATGGGTAGCTGGGGATGTTGATGATGGGTGGAAGGTTGTATCCAGGAGGAGAAGAAAAGGTCCCTGCGTGGAGAAGGATCGAGCCCCTGGAGGGTGTTTGCGGCTTTGATTAATCTGGCCTTAGCATCAATGAGATGGGGAAGGCATCTCCAACTGGAGGCATCCCTCTGGGGGTTGCCCTGAGAAGTTTTACCCAGGCATTTGTTGGCTCTGATGTAAAGCTCAGTGGACCTGTTGTCCCCCCTCCCTTCAGGTAGAGCATGCCTAAGCAAGGATTGCCATCTCGGATCTCGGCTTCGTCTGGGGGGGAGGGGGTGAAAGAGAAGAGATCTCGGAAAAATCTTGGAAGATCAGATCTCGGATCACAATTACAAAACGCTTTCAATACCAAAAAGATGATCTTTATGCTTTTAAAATATTTAATCTTGTATGTAATCTTATTTAAATACTAATATTAAATTTGTAACACATTTTTACGTGATAGTATAAGTGATAGTAAAATATATTAAATGTGTTTATACTATCATAAACGAGGCATAGAGTAGTCGCGGATCGACTTGCGTGATTAGGTCGCGGGGGTTAAGGGGACAACGCCCCTTGTGGGGGGTATCAGGAGAGCAAAACCCCCTGATTTTTTTTTATGGACCAGTTTACATGGGGTGAGATCTCAGCGATCTCGTATCTCGGCCCCTTGGCGAGACCGAGATTCTCGCGAGATCTCGGCGAGATGGCACTCCATGTGCGTAAGGCATTGGCAAAGGATGTTTATGGGTGCTGTTATGGAAAGGGACATTGGACCGCGGCTTGCAAAGAGGGCTGGCAGTGTAGGGCCTGTGGGAGAGTGGGCCATAAAAGTTTCTTTTGCCCCCTCGGATTACTGTTTTGTCCTATGATTCAGAGTTGGTGGAATTGCGGGCAGCAGAGGATGACCTTTCTGTCATTACCTCCAGGCTCCCACAGGGGTCTAAAGTGCGGGTTTGGTTTGGTGTGTATCCCGCTGTCTTCCAATTCCAACATTGCTGCTAGGAGAGCTTGGATGGAAGGGTGTGCTATTACCTTCATTAGGGGTCATCATGCTCCGGTGGAGTCAGAACAGTTTGAGATGAATTTTGGAACGTAGTGGACTGGAGGTGGGCTCGTGATAAATCAAGAGTGCCCTTTCGAAGCTCTATTTGTTAGTCAGTTGCCCCAACCCTTTTTGAATGGTAAATGTTTTGGTAAGTCTTTTTCAACGATGATAGAGTCAAGTTTGCTTTCAAGAGTTGGTCGCAGACGATGGAGTTGGATGTGGTTTCTCCAAAGTAGTGCTGGGTTTTGGTGTTTGGGCTGCCAACGTATGCCTAGTCTGTATAGGCTATTACAGCTGTCACTGAGAAGGTAGGCAGAGTTATCCAAGTCAACAATTTTTCACTGTTGTGGCCTGTGGCCATCTGTGAAGGAGGCCTGGTGCTGGTGGATTTGTTTGTTCAATTGCGTAAGAAGTTGAAGGTTGTGGCTATCATGGAGGGGTATTGGTGTTGTGTGGTTATCAAGCAGTGCCTTTGAGGAACCATGCCATCGTTGGAGAAGATGGGCAGTGCCATTGACAAGGGCATTTCTGCATTGGTTGCTGCTTGTTTTGTTCCTCACAGCATTCCCACTGCCCCCTTGGGAATGTGTTGCAACTCCCAGCCTACCAATGGTATTGAATCACGAGGTGATGCGACCGGCATGCAGCCACAGATATTGGGCAAGGATGAAGGTTCAACTTCAGACCCGAGGCAGGACCTGAGTAAGGCTAGATCCAGTCATCTTAGTGCCCGAACCAGCTCAGGCTCTGCTCCAGCTCACCCATGTTCTTCGTCAGCCCATAAACTGGCCCTCAATTCTTTGGTTTGACTTTGCTGTCGCAAGTTTGCAAACCAGGGAGTGTGAGCCCATCTTTCAACTATTTCGGACCAGGCCGGTTTGATCCTTCCTTCCATGTTGCCTACCAAGCCACTGTGGGTCGAGCTTCAGGACTCGCCTTCATCTTCTTCCTCGCATCGCCTGCTGTCCTTCGATGGTTCAGTGCCTGATCGAGTCCCCATGGCTCTGGTCTATGGGAGTGCCCTACTTGGTGGTGAGTAGCAGCCTCTTCAGCATTGTCAGTCTCCTTGTGTTGATGATTCGAGGGATGTTGTTGAGGCTGTAGTTCATAGTTGTGGATTGGCATTCGATGCCGACGGAGCTGGGATGTTTGCGGCAGCCAACTTGGATGCAGAAGTGGCTATCAGGATCAACCCTTTGGTGTTGGTTAACTACGTCAACCCTGCTAGTTCCGTCTGTTGGTGATGACACGGGTGGTGAGTTGTGCTATCCAGTGGTGGCTACAGATCATGTTCTTCATCTCCAATGTCTGGGCCCTTCATCTATTGTTACTCAATCTGAACAAGGGCCAGGAGATGTTTTCCCGAATCTATCTGATGCAGATATTGTGAACATGGGTGAATCGGTTGGATTGAGCTTCATGAGCCAAGAACCAACACACAGCACCTCATCAGTGAACCAAGGCAAGAATTGGGCTTGATGGATGCCCCCTTCATCTCCGGTAAACAGTCCTAGGTGAGAGTAGGATCCAAAAAACTCAAGTTCCTACTGAACAATGGTAACATTTTGGACTCTATGAAGAGGAGGAGGAGGAGGAGGATGGGGAAGGAGATTGTCATTTGTCCATGTTGGATATTGGCAGTTGGAATATCGGGTGAATCTTTGGACTTGAAAAAATCCATTAGTTAAAGAGAGTGGTAGATTCTCACAAACTGGATGTTTTAGCTCTCCAATAAACTAAGTGTGACTTCTCCATTGAAAAGGATGTTGAACGGTTAAAGAATGGGAAGCTATCAGGACTGTCATTTACCCCTACTATTGGTAGAAGCAGGGGCAATATACTTGCCTTGATATTCTCCTCTTGTAATGACAACAAGCAATGGTTCTTTGCTACCGTGTATAGTCCACTGGAGGACCAAGAGAAAGTATCTTTATTTCATGATCTCATGGTGGTAAAGATTGGCGTGTTTGTGGATTATAGTGCATTGAGAAAATCAAGGGAGAGATGTAGTCAGAAGAGTTGGAATGACAAAATGGGTTTTTTCAATGACTAGGTGAATGATTGTAATCTTTTGGAAATTGTGAATGCAGGTTTAGACTTGGTCTAACTCAGCTTCCAAATCCAAATTGGACAAGTTTCTGATTTCTTCTCATTGGGGTGCGGAATTTGGGGTTCCCTAGGCTTTCCATGTGCCAAAGGTGATCTTTGACCACTTTATTATTGGTACATAATGAATGGAAGAGATCATCTCAGAAACAATGTTTTGAGATGTGGTGATGCACATAGCCATTGTTTGAAGAATTACTCAATCTTTTGTGAAGAGACTTAAATGTGTATAAAAAGCTGCAATCATGGGCTACTTCCATTACTACGTAGTCAGCGGATACTAAGAAAACTCTCATGAATAAACTGGAGGTGTTTGAGCAACTTAACAAGGGAGTGTTGTCTGAGCTTCTAAAGTGGGAATGACTGTCCTTGAAACAAGAATACAAAGACTGGAGCCTCAAAGATGAGATAAAATGGAAGGAGAGGTCAAAATAGTTATGGCTTAAAAAACAGGATAAGAACATGAAATTCTTCCATACCCAGGCTTCTATAAGGAACAGAAGAAGCACTCTTAACAGCTTGTTTATTAATGTTGAGGTTAAAATTGGCACTGAGCATATTGGTTAGGCACTGGTTGATTTCTGTAAGAATACTTTTAGGGAGTAGGGAAGCTGGAGACCTTTGTTGCATTTTGACTCATGCAGGAAATTGTGGAATAGAGATGTTGAATCCCTGACTGACACCATCTTAGAGGAGAAACTGTCCAAGGTTATTCAGCTGATGAATCCTTTTAAAGCTCCTGATCTAGATGGTTTTTCAGCTGGGCCTATCAGAAGTGTTGAGATTCCATAAAAGGTGACTTTATGGCTTTGGCAAAGGTGTTCAAGGTCAAGCCATGGTGCATTCAGTTCCTCAACTCCTGCTCACTTGTACTGCAGCCCTAGGAGTGTCACTCTAAAATCAAGGATCTTAGACCCATTAGTTTGACGAAGGTACTAGCTAATAGACTGAGTTCTTTTATGATAAGGTGATCAACAACTCTCAATCAACTTTCATTCAAGGAAAGTATAAGACTAAATAATTTTACGGCAGTTGTTGAATGTATTCACGATTGGAAGTTTAGAAATAAAGATTGTGTGATGCTTAATGTGGATTTTGAAAAAGCTTATAACAGGGTCAACTAGAATTGTCCTAGCCAGGTTATGCGGGTGATTGGATTCAGGTGGATTAAGTGGATTCACTTTTGTGTTAGTATGACCATGTTTTCTATAGACATTAACGGTAATTCTTTTAGTTTCTTTGGATGCTTCAGAGGCCTCAAACAAGGTGATCCGATCTCTCCTCTCCCTTTTGACTTAGTAGGCCAAGTTCTCAGTACCATGTGGGAGAAAATCCTTCACCAAAGGTTCATAGAGGGGATTGAGGTTAGAGCCAGCCAACGGGGAGATAATTACCCATTTGCAATTCACGGATGACACTCTACTTGTCTCCTCTTCCTCTCAACTAACTGTGTCAGGCTTAGAATTTTGCTTCTTCATTTTTTTTTCTTTTTTGCCAGAGGCAATGATGGGCTTCAAAATTAATAGAGAAAATTGTGAGCATGTAGGCTTCAATCTCCAAGAGGCCACCTGATGGGGACCAGTAGGGACCAGATTGACCAATTGTTCAGAGACGGCGTCCCTCGGGTCCAAAGAAGACCGCACCTTTATTTCTTGTATTTAGTAGTTTTATTTTATTTATTGTATTTTCTTTTGATAACTCCACTATGGCCGGTCCCAAACCCGGATGAGAAAGAAGGAGGGTTGCGGTAGGTGACAACCAGCGTAAAAATGAAGTCACATCTCATAATATGCATTCAAATGATATAAACGTTGGGGCATACTCACCAAACGACGCGTTACACCGGAGCCCGGATGTGGCGAAAAATAAAGCAAGGGTGAGGGTGTTCCCCACATGCGACGCACTATATAAAGGCCCTATTGTGGTGTTAAATAAGCAAGTATTACCACGTCAAAGACGGGTGTGGGTAAAGAAGTTAGTCCATAATAAAGAGCAAGATATGAGTTCTAGAATAAACTCAAATGCAAATAGACATTATTATAAAAAGAAATGTAAGAAAGAAAATATTAAAAGAAAGATAAGAATAGGCACTTGGAATATTAGATCTCTTACAGGAAAACTTATGGAACTTGTTGATAGTATGGAGAGGAGAAGGATTAATATTATGTGTATTTAAGAAACCAAATGAATAGGAGAAAAATGTAAAAAAGTAGAAAATATAGAATATAAACTATGGTATACAGAAAAAAAGAAATAAAAATGGGGTAGGTATCATTGTTGATAAAACATTAAAGGATGCAATAGTTTCAATATAAAGAGTAAGAGATAGGATTATTATGGTAAAAATCATTATAGAAAAATAAATAATTAATGTAATTAGTGCATATGGCCCAACAAATTAGATTAAGTAGCGAGATTAAAGAAAAATTTTGGGAGGATATGGACGATCTTATGCAGAGTATACCAAATGAAGAAAATATATTTATTGGAGGAGATCTCAATAGATGTTGGAAACAAATGTCATGAATATGAAAATGTTCATGGAGGTTTTGGATAAGAAAATTTAAATGAAGAGCGGAAGAATATTTTAGATTTTTTTATGGCTTATGATCTTATCCACACAAATACTCATTTTATTAAAAGAGAATCTCATCTAATAATATTTAAAAGTGGACAAAATAAAAGTCAAATTGATTTCATTCTCACTAGAAAATCCATTCGTCCTATTTGCAAAGATTGTAAAGTAATTCCGAGTGAAACTTTAGCAAGCCAACATAGGTTAGTGATTTTAGATGTTAAGATTAGAACACAAACAAACACATATAAAAGAAAGTCTTCTCCTAAAATAAAATAGTAGAAGTTAAAAAGAATGAAACAACAAATATTTAACACTAAACTTTTAAAGATAAATGATTGGAAGTTAGACATAGACGTTAATGCTATGTGAATGAATATGACTATAAAAATTAGAGAGAGAGCTAAAAAAGTACTTGGAGAGTCTAAAGGACATGGTCCACCAAAAAAAAGAAACTTGGTGGTGGAATGAAGAAGTACAAAAGGCGATAAAAAATAAAAGAGATTGTTATAAGAGATTACCGAAATGTGATGACAATGAAGCTTATGAACAATATAAGATAGCAAAAAAAGAAGCAAAAAAGGTTATTAGAAGAGCAAGAGATGATGCTTTTAAACAAATGTACGAGAAACTTGGAACTAAAGAAGGTGAAAAAGATATTTATAAATTAGCAAGAATGAGAGAGAGACGGTCTCAAGATCTTAATCAAATTAGATGCATAAAGAATAAAGAAAGAAAAATTTTGATTAAAGATGATGATATCTGTTGACACCTAGAATTTTCAAATAGAAGAAGGAGAGAGAGATGTGGCGTAAGTATCCCATATGAGTTCAGTTTAGTGGGCTGTATTTTGACTCCAAACAGATATAGAGAATTAGCCCACTAGTAGTGTGATTTTCGCAACACATTTTCTGTCCTATTTAATGGGCCATCTTGCAATTCTCAAATAGGCCCATCTTATTGTTTAAATTGGTGTCCGCCCAAGTAAAAGCACCAACTGGAGCTTCTATAAATGGCTTTCAAAAAAAAAGGAAAAAGGGCAAGGATATATCGCAAGGTCGACGGATGAAATCCAAGTGGATTGGGACTCTACTACAAGAGGAAGTCCCGTAAAGCTCCACTAAATGAGGTTATCGAAGCCGTGAAAGTAGGGAAGTCAATCTCACATGCCTCGAGGTTGCTCCGAGTCCGTCTTGGAGCTGGAATCTCCATTGCGGGAGGTTTCCTAGCAAGGAAAGGAGGCCGCCGAGGCTTATATAAGCTGGCCAAGGCAGAGAAGAAAAGGACCCCCCCCCCCAGAGTAAACAGAGGCGGAGAGCGACCGGAAGAACAAGAGGAGGAGGCTTGAAGAAAGAGAAAGAAGGAACGGAGGGAGAAGGTCGAGGAGTAGTAGCAGGCGTGCCTACCTCTCTGGCCATCGTCGTCGGACCCATCTACATCCCTCGCCGCCGTCGACGGTTCCTGCCGAAGACGTCTATCCCGTCGAAGCCGACACTTCTTCCCGCCGAAGCTGTAAGGGCTGCCAGATCAACTTCTTTGTCCTGCTGGGAGCACCGGAGGAGCTTGGATCCTCCACCGGGGTGGTCGAGACAGTCGAGGTCTTCTTCCTCTGCCGCCGGAGTCGCCGAGCCTCCACTCGCTTCCATAAGCCGTAGAGGACGTCGTCGAGGCCATTAGCCTCTCTCACCGTCACTGGTGAAGCTCTCTAGCCCCCTCCAAGATCGCCAAGTCCTTCCTCCCCTTCTGTCGGCGCCGTTGCAGCCGATCAAGGTCGTGGGTACGGTGGGATGACTCCGCGGCTGGGAGGAGAGGCCGTGGTGTGAACAGTGGGTATTATTTTTCCCATAACTTAGGTCCATCGTGGCACATACGGTGGAGCCCACATGAGAAGGCAAAAAAAAAGAGAAAGAAGCCCTCGCGAGGAGATGCCGCGGGTGGCCGCGTGAAGAGATGTTGACTCACGGGTCAACCAGCAAGTGGGGCCCACCTTCTGAAGCTGTTTAAAAAAAAAGAGAAGAGAAAGAAGGAGAAGAAGATGGAGGCTGGTGGAACGAGATATGCTCAGTCTCAAGACAGTAAGATGAGATATGCTCAGTCTCAAGACAGTAAGATGAGTCCCTACAAGCTTATCAAAGGGCGAGATAAAAGGCCGAGATATGCTCAGTCTCAAGACAGTAAGATGAGTCCCTACAAGCTTATCAAAAGCCAGATGTGCTCAATCTCAAATCAGTAAGTTGATTGCCCATAAGCTTGTCAAAAGCCGGGTATATTCATCAAAACCGGGTACATGCCGCCCATGAATTGTCAAGTTCATCAAGGACTCAAGGAACCAGATTCCTGGACAAGTTGTAATCATGTCTCATATTGAGAGAAGAAATGAAAATTCATGCTCGGTGCACAGATTTATGTTACAAGGAGAGGACCGCTACATGAAATTTTAGAAAGGCAAGACAATAAAATAAATCTGAAAACATAATCTGAAACCTATAAAAATTTGTAAAAATATGAAATATACAAAATTTAAAAATCTGCAACCTGTATAAACGAAAACATCTTCAAACAAATCAAACTAAACCTAAATCAAATCACATAAATCCAAAATCTGCAAGCATTAAATAAAGGAATCTAAAAGCCGAATTGACCCAATCCAATAACACACAACTTTTAATAATTGAACAAATCATGAAATCCATGTTCTGACCAGAATCCGGGATCTGCAAAATTAAAAGTTTGAAGTTCTGACATTTGAAACTTACAAGCTGAAATCTGAAATTTAAAAGAATCTGAAACATGTAGAATCAGAAATCAAAATCTGCAGGAGAAGAAAAGGGAATCCAAACTTCACATTTAAAACCGAAGCCTGAAAAATTTGCAAATCCAGAAAATTATAAAATCTGAAATCAGAACCTAAAAAGTCCAGAAGCTGTCATCTGGAAATCTCTGAATATGAAATTGAAACATGCAGGTTTTAAAATCTGAATGTCACATCCGAAGATAAAAATCTGGAATCCAAGCCAACTTGTAAATCTGAGAAATCTGTAAAGCCCAGAATCTGAAATATAAGTCTTCACATAATGTCCAAATCAAACAATTCCAATCAAATCATAAATTCATAAATGAACCAAATCTGTAAACAAGCTTGATGTAACCTCAAAAATCTCAAAAAGACTTATTCTTTTGTTTTGGAAATTCATTTTCCTCTTGAATTTGAATTAGACTTGATTAGACCTTAGCATTGACTTCTTAGGAAAATAGATGGTATTCCGTAAAAGTACTAACTAGGGTCAAAATTATATGTTGAGGTTGTTAGGTTCTTTGAGAATTTGTTTTGACCTCTCCCCGTCGGATGGTGCGAAGATCCGACGTTAATTACATCGAGATAACTCGAATACCCTTGATTATCGTCATAGCAATCCATTGAAGTAGAAGACATGCATCCACAAAATAAACATTCACACATAGGAGAAAACAATCCCCTGAATTTGATGGAAGGCAAACACTTAATTTGTTTTGGATTTAGTTTGAATTTAAGTTGGATTGAATTGATTTGAATTTTGGTTTGTTTTAAATTTGTTTAGTTTAAAGTTAATTTGTTTGAATTGATTGATTTGTTCAAGTCGGATTAAGTTGAATTTGGTTTGTTTTATTGATTTGTCTTTGTTTGAGAGATTTGAATTTTTGAATCTTGAAAAAAAAATGGATTCAGTGGCTGATTGATTGAGTTTGGGATTGAATTTGATTTGGGGAGCTTAAATCTGTTTTGATATTTGATTGACTGTTTTATCTTTGGATTTGATGAGTTGATTGCAATTTGTTATTTATTCATTAACTTGGATTTTTCAGATTGTATGGATTGATTTAGGTTTGATTGAATTGAGGAAAATTTGATTTGAACGTTTGTTGTCAGAATTAGTTTGGATTTGATCTTTCATTTGTTGATTGTGATTTAATATGTGTTCTTTTAAATTGATTTGATTTGTTCGGAAGTCTCTTTTTAGGATCATGTTTCAATTCTGATTTCAGAGATTTTTACATTTTTGTTTGTTATCTTTGTTTGTTGATCCTCTAAAAATGACATTCGGATTTTAGATCTTTGAAGTTTGGATTCTTGGAGTTCGGATTCCAGATTTCTTACAGATTCCTGAAATTCAGATTTTTGAAATGGGCTGACTTTGTACAGATCACAGATTTCGGATCTTTACAGTTCCAGATTTGATTTAGTTGAATTTGATCGGTTTGGATTTCAGTTAATTTTGCAGATTTTGTATTTCATGAATTTGACAGACCTTAGATTTCAAATTCTGCAGATTCTTAAATTTTTCAGATTCTGGATTCTCTTATGCAAGTTTCGGCTAGCTATCTTCAAGTTTGTTCAGATTTCAGATTTTTTAAATTTGCAAGTTGGCTTATGGGGTGTTTGGTTGCATGATAATTGAGGTTTTTATTTTAATTTGTAAAAATTGTAAGAAAACTTGTTAAAAGAGGTGTTTGACAACCATGACAATTTTATGTTTTGAAAGTGATTTTATTCTTAAACAAAAAAAGAGGGTCTCACCTCTTTCTTTTTTCTTGTGGTCCCCCACTTTATTTGGTCATGTGAGGTGGTTACTCTTTTTTGTAATCACATCCCTCCAAACATGATAATTTTATGTCATGAGTTGGTTTACTTTTTATTTTAATACAATTTTTTATCATGAAAGTGTACAAAAAATTATCATGCAACCAAACACCCCATTAGATTTCAGATTTTAGAGTTCAGCTTCTGCACTCCTTATTTTCAGATTTGGGGGCTCCAGATCATAGTTGTCAAGGCGACAAGGCGCCCAACGCGTTGAAGGGTACCGATTCCGCTTAGGCGACAAGGCGGCCGCTTAGGCGTCGCCTAGGCGGTCAAGGCGGTATTAAAGGAAAGCTGAGTCGGGAGGTTGTTATATATAAAAAAAACATAAATATAATTATATTTGTTATGTTATAATTAAATTTGAGTGTTTTATCAATGCACATAAGTAAATATGATGTGTGTGTGAAAGAGAAGAAAGTTAAATAAATATTTATAAAATTTAAGTATATAACTCATTTATGATTATAAAATTTATATATGTGCAATAGTATAAGTGATGGTAAAATATTGTTATAATATTATTAAATGGGGGGGGGCGCAGAGTAGTCGCGGATCAATTAAGTATATAATATATGTTTATAATCATAAATCTTAAATATGTATGATAGTATAAGTGATAATACAATATATTAATATATTCAAACTATCATTAAATAAGTGTCCCTTGTGAGGGGTATCAAGGGAAAAAAATCCCTCAAAAACTTTTTTAATGATGTAAAAATACCCAAGGCGCCTTGCTTGGGCGCCTTCGGCGCCTAGGCTGGCGCCTTGGGCGCCTTGGGCGCCTTGGGCGCCTTATTGGCCCCAGACAAGGCGCCCTGGCAAGGCGCCCTTGGAAAGGCGCCTTGCCGCCTAGGCGGCGCCTAGGCGCCGCCTAGGCGGGCGCCTTGACAACTATGCTCCAGATTTATTTCAAATCTCAGAACTCAGTTGCAAAGTTCAGATTTTTAGGTTTCTTACAAGTTTCTGATTTTCGGCCGCAGGCTCTCAAACTTCCAGATTTCCTCTATTTACAGACTTCAAATTGCTGATTTCAAATTTCAAATTTTAATTTCTGCACATCTTGCAAAGCTCAGATTTCAAACTCCAGACTCCAGATTTCTGCATTTTCAGATTTTTTAAATTTCAGATTTTTCAAATTTTACAGGCCTCAATTCTTTGTGAAGTCCAGATTAGCAGGTTTTAATTTCTGGTTTCTTGCAGATTCTGCACTCTTCAGATTTCCAGATTGCAGGTCTCTCTTTTCTTAAACGGATTTCTGCACCAAAACAGATTTTCAGCTTTTCAATTTTCAGGATTTCAATTACAGATTTTTTTTTGTTCAGATTCCCTGCAGATTTCAGATCATTAAATGGGTTAAGTTCAGAATTTTCAGATTTTTAAAATCTTTCAGTTTTCAGATTTTATGGTGATGACAGATTTGGATTTCAGATTTTTATTCGTTCCAGATTTTATTAACTTCAGATATTTCCCAGACTTTGTTTTATGTCAATTTTGTTGTCTTGCTTTCCAAAAATTTCATGCAGCGGTTCTCTCCTTGTAACATAAATTTGTACACCGAACATGAACTTTCATTTATTTTCTCTCAACATGAGACATGATTTACAATCATGATCAACAATCCGGTCTCTTGAGTTCTTGATGAACTTGTCATTTCATGGGCGGCATGAACCCGGTCTTGAAAGACTTATGGGCATCCCCCACAGTTTTGAGATTGACTACACCCGGCTTTTGACAAGCTTATGGGCAATCAACTCACTGATTTGAGATTGGGCACACCCGGCTTTTGATAAGCTTGTGGGGACTCATCTCATACCTCATGAACCTCATTAGCTCATAGTTTGGCATATCTGCATGTTGATCATGCACAGCCTTCCCATGGCATAACGGGTAAGTAATTCCCTCTTGGGGCATGGTAAGACATTGGGGTCTTTTAAACAGACCTTTGTATGTCCACCTTAAAAAGTTAAGGGGAAGGTTTGGAACCGACCCACAAATTCTTTTAAGTTTAGCCAAGACCATGTGGCGGGTTTTTAGCCGGCCAGATGCTCGCCTCGGTTTGTGAAATTAATTAATGAATTTTTATTTAATTTTTGTGAATTGTTTGTTTTATTTTGATTTTTTGAATTATGGGTGAAGAAGCGTGCTTAAAAGCCGGCTTATTGCTTTCCCATTTATTTTGATTCTTTTAAGTTATGTCGAGACCATGTGACGGGTTTTTAGCCGGCCAGATGCTCGTCTCGGTTTGTGAAATTAGTTAATGGATTTTTATTTAGATTTTCACTTAATGGTGTATTTTAAAAAAAATTCCTTTTTTTGTCCGCAGGCTTCAAATTAAAGGGCCCGGCCCACCTCCTCTCCTTGCGCACCCGCTGGCTGGTCCAGCGGGCCTCTTTTTTTTAAACCCTTTTTTTCGGTGGGCCCCACGTCCAGCATTGACCCGAAGGTCAAAGCTCCTCCCCGCGGCTCACGCGCGCGCGCGGCCTCTGGCCGCGGCCGCGGCCCGCGGCCGCTCTATCTTTTTTTTCTGTGGGCCCCGCCCATTTCCACCGTGGACCAAAGTGGGGGAAGGGTATTATTCCCCCCCCCCCCGCTACAGTGTCTTCCCAACACACTTCCGGCTTCCGGCGGCAACATAAGGCTGCTCCTCCCGGCGAATGGCGATGGCAGAGGCTCGCGGCTTCCGGAAGGGGCTTGGCGGCGCTTGCGGCCTCCGGCAAGGCTCCTTCTGCTGTCGGCTGCTCCAGACGGCAGAGACGGCGATGCCCGAAGAGAAAGAGGAACTCAACGAACTGCTGGTTGCGGCTTCGACGGTCGCGGCGCTCGCGACACCTGCAGGGAGGGGCTTCCGGCGATCGTGGCACCTACGGGAGGTGCCTCCGGCAGCAAGGGTAACTCCAAGAAGGCTCGACGGCTTCCAAAGGAGGGTCCGGCGGCTTCAGCAACTCCAGGAGAATCCGATGGCTTCCGCAAGGTTCCGGCTCTCCCCTTTCCCTCGCTCTCGGGGATCCTCCTCTCGATTTCTCCCTTCTCTCTGGTTTTCTCTCTGCCTTTTGTTTTTTTTTTTTGTTTTTTTGCTTTCCTCCCTCGCGACTTCTCGCAGCGGCTTGCGCCTGCTGCCTCTTATAGGCATCGCAGGCACTCCTGTTTTCTATCGGAAGTTAGTTCCGGAACTGAGAGGGACTCCCAACCTCCCACAGCCATCGGTTTACCATTCCGGAAGGATATGGGACTCCTTGGAGAGTCCTCTTCCGCGGTAGAGTCCAATTCCCAGAAGGACTCGGAACAGCTCCGAATCACGTGGGATAGACTTGCTTGCGACCTCCAATCCCTCCAGCGACTGGGAACCTTCCATAACAGGGCATTCCTGCTCTGAGAGGGACTCGGGCCGGTCCTGCTCTGGACACGATAATCCCCCTTCCCCCTTTTTTGTAAACTCCTTTTTATTTCTCCTCCTTAAACAACCGATCTCCTGTCTTGTTCAAACAGAAAATTTCTTTTGTATTTTCTGTCGAGCCCATCCTTTAGCAGGCTTATGGGCTGCGTACTTGGCCCATTTCTGACCACCGACCCCTTCAAACAGGTCCTCTATCATGCCAACTCCACCTCCATATCGACTTATTCCAGCATTGCTATTTTCTCAACCTGGTTATATCGGTCCTGCCAATTTTTTAATTGGCCTCATTTTGTAAAAAATTTAGGTGTCAACAAAGCTAAACTTTCGAACCAACTCAAATCTGGCCGCCCATCAAGCTCAAACATAATCAATTCAAAACAGTAAAATCTGTACATGAATTCAAGTCATAATTGCATAAAACAGGTTCAAATCAAACTAAGTCTAAACAAATCCAATCTCAACAAATAAGATCAGATCAGATTTAAAATCAAACAAACCAAAAATCCAGATTAAAACCAATCATAACCAAGTGAACTTAATAACCTGTCAGACGTTCAATTCCATTCCAAACATGGTCAAATCAATTAAATTAAATCAAACCCAAATCAAAAATCTTTAATCAATCTTAATCAGACAACCTTAATTCAAATTAAGTGAAATCAATCAAACAAATTATCAACCTGAACCCCATGAAATCTGCGAGTTAATCAAAGTTCAAAATGAGTTAACTTTAACATAAAAGCCCAGAAATGTCGAATGCATAAGATTCAAAAGACTTAACAGAAGTCTAATTAAAACTCATGAAACAAATGGATTAAATAAGATAAATTCATTCAAAAATCAAACAATAAACAAACTATCTCAAACTCAAACCAAGTTTAAAATCAACAAATGAATTCAAATTGAATCAAATCAATAAGCAACTCAAACAAATTGATTCAATTAAAATGAACAGATCAAAATTCAAATCAATCCAACAGAATTCAGATTTTTTCCAAATCAACTTCAATCAAGAGGTTCGGGTTAATCAAATAAACAAGAGAATTAAATCAATTCAATCAAATTCAACTTAAATCAAATCAATCCAATTTAACCAAATTCAAATTCAAATAAATATCTCAAATCAAATTGAATTCAAATAAATCAATTCCAAACAAATTCATCCCAAACCAACTTAAAATCAATCAATCCAATTCAAACTGAATTCTCCAAATCAAAATTAAATTCAACCCAAACTAAATCCAAAACAATTCAAATTAATCAAACCAATTCAACTCAAATCAATTTTAACCAATTCAATTCAAATCAAATCCAAACTAAACTCAAATTAAATTCAAAGTAAATTAAGTGCTTGCATTACGTCAATTTCATGGGGCTGTTTTCTCTCATATGTGAATGTTTATTTTGTGTGGATGTATTGTCTTGTATTCAATGAATTGCTATGACGCTTAATCAAGGGGTTTTGAGCATCACGATATAATTAACGTCAGATCTTCACACCATCCGACGGGGGAGAGGTCAAAATAAATTTTCAAAGAACCTGACAACCTCAACATATAATTTTGACCCTAGTTAGTACTTTTATGGGATACCATCTATTTTCCTAAGAAGTCAATGCTAAGGTCAAATTAAATCTAATCCAAATTCAAAAGGAAAATGAATTTCCAAAACCAAAATCTTTAAATTTGAGAGATTTTTGAGGTTACATCAATATCAAAGAAAAATGAAAAAATTATTTTGATGCTCTTTCTAATGACAACTTTGCTAAAAACATAGACGACATAGAGAATGTGACAAACTTTAATTTAAAATATATTAGAAAAATTCAATTTTCAAAAGTTAAAGAAACATTGAAAATGATAAAAACAAGTAAGGCATGTGGTTCGGAAAATATTCTTATTGAAGTGTGGAAGTGTTTGGAAGATTTAGGAGTGGAATAGTTAACTAGACTTTTTAACAAACTCCTAATATCAAAAAGAATGCCGAATGAATAGAGAAAGAGCATCATTATACCTATTTTTTTAAAAAAAAGGAGATATACAAGATTGTGCAAATTATAGAGGGATCAAACTAATGAGTTATACTATGAAATTATGGGAAAGAGTTATTGAGCGGCGATTACATAGTTGTACAAATATTTCAGCTAATCAATTTGGATTTATGCCTGGTCAATTTACAACTGAAGCTATTTTTCTTATTAGGAGTTTGATAGAAAAATATTGAGATATGAAGAAAGATTTATATATGGTGTTCATTGATTTAGAAAAGGCTTATGATAAAGTACCAAGAGAGATTTAATGGTGGGTGTTGGAAAGAAGGATGGTGCCTGTTAAGTATATACAAATGATAAAAGACATTATGATGATACAACTACTAACGTATGCCCAATTGGTGGAGAAACAAGAGAATTTCCTATTTCAATTGGCCTACATCAAGGGTCTGCAATAAATCCTTATCTTTTTGCTTTAGTTATAGATGAATTAACGAAGACTATACAAGATGATATACCTTGGTGTATGATATTTGCAGACGATATCATATTGATAGATGAAACACAAGAAGGAGTGAATAGAAAGTTAGAAATGTGGAGAAATATTTTGGAGACTAAAAGTTTCAAGATAAGTAGAACTAAAACAGAATATATGCATAGTAAATTTAATGAAAACCAAAGAGAAGTAGGTGAGGGCATCAGTTTAGATGGGATAATATTGTCTCAAAAAACTCAGTTCAAGTATCTTGGATCAATTATTAAAAAAGATAGAGAATGTGATGAAGACGCTAATCATAGGATTAAAGTAGGTTGGATGAAGTGGAGATTGGCTTCAGGGGTTCTATGTGATCGTAAAATTCCATTAAAGTTGAAAGAAAAATTTTATCGTACAAGTATAGGACCCGCAATGTTGTATGGTAGTGAATGTTGGACAATAAAAGAAAAACATACTTCTAAAATAACTGTTGCTGAAATGAGAATGTTAAGATGGATGAGTTGTCACACTATATTAGATAAAATAAGAAATGAATATATTAGAGAAAATGTAAGAGTAACGAGAATAGTAGACAAATTGAAAGAAGGGAAATTGAGATGGTTTGGATATATTAAACGTAAATTTAAAGAGGCTCCAGTTAGAAAGATAGAAAATATTAAAATGACAAACAAAAAAAGGGCGTGGTAGACCTAAGTTAACTTGGAGGAGGGTAATTCAATATGATTTAGATGGTTTAAATATCTCTGAAGAAATAACACAAAATTGACATGAGTGGAGAAAGAGAATCCATATAACTGACCCCAAGTAATTTAGGATAAAGTCCTTAGTTTAGTTGAGTTGAATATTGTATTTTCTTTTGATATTTAAAGTCTTTTGAGTCCTTTTCATTTTAATCCTTTAGAGGATATATATATATATGTAATTAGGTCTTTTTAAAGGCCTTCTTGTAATGCCAAGCTCTATAAATAGAGCTTAATGTCAATAGAAGGAGATGGATGTTTGAAAAAGTAAGAAATGGGTTTTCCCCATCCCCCCTCGTTCCCTCCTCCCTCCCTCACTCTCAGTCTGTTGACCTCCTCTCGTCGACGTCGCCTTCTCACCTCTAGGTGCTCTCGATTCTCCCCTTCCCCTCCCGGTGTTCCTCCCCACCCCCAAAGTAGGTACGGCGTTGCCTCCCTATCCCCGTTTGGTTTTTCGACACTTGTCGACATCCCCATCACCCCTTTCCTAGGTCTATCGAGACCCTCCGCCGCACCCCAACCTCCTCACACCCCTACGGCACCCCTGCCCCCCCAATGGAAGCCCCACACTCCCCCATTCTTCCAGTACCCTCCTGCACCCATGCAAACCTCCCTAGCTTCTCCTCCTTCCCGCACCCCCTCCAACATCCTCCTCCCAGTAGACCTTAACGCCGATGACGAAGAGGAAGGAAGGAAGAAGAAGGAGACAAGCCGACGATGAAAGGTCTCCTCTAGCTCCCCCCCCCCTCCAGCTTCCCCTCCTTTCGACAATGATGGCGACATCGACCTTCGCCCCCCCTTTCCAGCGCAAAGATGTGAAACCCCCCATCAAAACCCCTCCGCATGACCGACGCGTGAAGACAACTCGCTCGAGGTACGCGGCACCCCGCCACTTGCCCAAGCACCCCTGGGGTTAGTCACGGCCAGCCACAAGACCGGTTGAAGCCAGCTCGCCCCAGCCGCTTGGGCCGGCCAACAAACGGCCGGTTCAACTAGCCAAGGCCCGATTGGCACAGGCCCATTTCAAGATCCAGACCGCCAGTTCAGGTTGGTTCAACCCATTTGGGCCGGTTCAAGGTTTTCAAACCTAGTTCTCAACTTTTTAGGCATGGTTCAAAGATTTTAAAGCCAATTCACAATTGGTAAATGCCAGTTCAGCACTTGTAAGCCCGGTTCATCAATTTTGGGATTCGGTTCAGTGGATTTCCAACACGGTTCAGTGATTCCCAGCCCGGTTTGACGCGGATCAGAGTGTTTTGGGGCCAATTCAACACCCATTTGACCAGTTCAGTCCATTTCGGGTTCGGTTCAGTGAGTTTCGACTTCCATTGGTGGTTTTTAGCTTGGTGGTCCCGCTTGGGGTCTGATTTGGTCGACCTCAACTGGTCTTGCGGAGCCAATTCGGCACAATTAGATGGCACCTCCATCCTCACCCCCACATCAATTTGGTATTAGAGCCAACGCCTACTTGTTTCCACGAGCCAGGATCTTTACATTATGCGGGACATCGACACTTCATTCTCGACATCACATTACCAATGGAAATGCACACCACAACATTTTTGGCCAGCACATCAAGCAGTGTCATCTCACGGTCTCTTTTCGAGTTGATCGCTCTAAATTATCAGGTGGTTGAGGATGGTGGAGTTTACATCCAATTTGCTCATATTATCAGAGGCCGATTAAGATTATGGATAGTGATATATGTAGAGGATGCTTGGTACAAGATAGTTCCCTACGAACACTGTCTCATCTTGGGTTCCAAGTGGTTAGTTGATCAACAGACAGATTTGGACACATTCACTTGAGAGCTTATCTTGCAGTTTAAGGAGTACAGAGCACTGAGAGAGTCAATTTGTATCGACAACACTTATACCCAGTGGCCTACGATAGAAGAGCAGACTAACACACTTATCAAGACGTTTTAGGAGACCAGCCCAAAGCTTGTCACAAAGCATGAGCAACAGTGCGCCATAGATACCGAGATAGACAGAGCTATCGAGATCGAGATGACTGAGTGGCTTACTTAATTACTACTTGAGCTGGCCACAAAGTAGTAGCACCTGACCGCGACTGAGACCGATCGAGCCATCACGACAAAGCTAACCACCGAGATTGTACCAGAGGCACCTATTTTAGAGAACCCACACACAATTGCCCTGATAGAGTACCCGGACATAGAGCTTGACAGACTTTGAAAAAAGGTTCTCCTTTCTCCATAAAATTGACTATGTAATAGATTTAGCATTGGGAGCATTGAAGCCCCTTGGTGGAGAGCAGCTCGGGTGCCTGCTTTTCCAACTAAAATCAGGTTGTTATTGTGAAATATCTGGAAAGGGAGACTCTCCACTAAGTCCTACTTGATTACACTATTCCCATTGAACTCTAATCCTTGTGTTTTTTGTGAATCCAACATTGAGGACATTAACCATCTTTTCTTACACTACGGTGTTATTGCCAACTTGTGGCTTACTTTGTTCCATAGTTGGAGGTTGCACTGGGGCAACCTTATGAATGGTACGCTTTTCATCCAACAGTGGAACAATGGTAACACTTGGAGAGTTGAACCAATGCTTTGGAATTTGGCGTTGCCGGCCTTCTTATGGTCCTTATGGAGAACTAGGAATAGAAGAACTTTCAGAATCACTTTTGAGTCTCTGCTATACATCCTCCAGCTCATGGCTATTTTGTGAAGGATTTTATTTTTTACCTATATGGGGTCCTGTCCTGCACCTGATGACTTAGATTTCAGGGATAGATTTTTCTCCTAGAAGTTACTTTGTATTTAGGAGATTGTTCTCCATTAAGATTTTGGTAGTGTGGAGGTTCTTGTGCTTCTTGTTGCAGGTGTAGGAGTTGTGTGGCTTCTCTTCTGCCTGCTCCATTCATTGTAACATTTTTCATCTTTTCTCTTCAGTATTAATGAAAGCGTGACTATTCTAGTCACTTTCAAAACAGATCTTAATCAGCTGTACAAAACCATGGATGCACACATGAAAAAAGTACACGTATTTTCACCACTCCAACATATCGCAGCTGTTATTTTTCCCTACCTCTTTTAAGTATATTGTTGAAAAAACACACCAAACAGTGACTATGCACTTCTCGAATAAAAATCAACATTAATATTCACGTACTCAATTATTAGTTTCTTTGCAGATTCTTTATTCATTAAATGTGACATATGATACACTAAAAGATGATTATATACCCTATCAACAGGACACTTTGAAAAAATACACAGCGAAAAGACATGTGGAACACATTGATCTTGCAACAAAAAGTACAGTACCTGGGTGTTATGCGTGTCCAGGCATGAGCTTCAATTTTGTAAAGACTTTATGGAGTAGGAGCATTAACTTATGTTTCCATAAACATGGTCTCTATACAGGCCCCTTGGTCATTCTTTTCTGCCGCTTAATATATCCATTCATCAGCATGATATAAGTAGATCGATCGACACAAATGCCCTTCTGCACCATCTCTTCTAAAATGTATTTGGCTTCTTTAAAATGCCCAGCATTACAGTGCTTATTTATTCGCTCTGTGTAGTCCATACACACACCAGGTTCTGAACTATCATGGTGTGTTTCACTTGAAGAAACCTCCGACCTTCTATTAACTGCATCTTCAGTGGTGACTTCTTGTTCCTTGGAAAAATTTAAGTTTTCAGGGAATCTTCCATCAACAATCATCTTTGAAAACAGCTCTTCCGCTTCTTTTGTCCTTCCAGCTTCAGAGAGTGAGGACAAAACCATGTTGCAAGTATAAGCATCAGGCTCTAATTTCTTCACATCCATGTCTGTAAAAAACTCCATTGCGATGTCAATTTTCCCATATTTGCAGAGTCCTTTTATCAATGTGTTATAAGATATAACATCAACTGCCCTTCCATTCGACACCCATGAGTCAAACAGCTTGAGTGCATCCTCGATCTTCCCATCATTGCACAGGCCATGAATAAGAATGTTACACGTGACAACGTCAGGTTTGAATGAGTGTTCAACCATCTCGTTGTAGAACTTGAATGCCTTGTCTAGATATCCTTCTTTACAATAAGCATGAATAACTGTGTTATAAGTTGTTTCATCAGGAACCAATCCTTTTGCAAGTAGCTCGTCTAACTTGATTTCCGCCTCCTTAATCTTGCCACGCATACAGAGACCACTGATGATCGAGTTATAGGCGGAAATAGTAGGCTGTATCTTTCTCTTTACCATCAGATTCCATAAATTTAGAGCCTTCTCGATGTTGTCAGCTCTAAAGTACCCCATCATCACCGTACCGTAACTTATACCGTCAGGGATAAGGCCCCTTCTGGGTCTACCACGTAAGAGTTTGTATGCCTCTTCTACCTTATTCTCCTCGCACAGAGCATAAAGAACGGTATTCAGAGTAAAGGTATCCATCTTCAAGCCTTTATTCACCATTTCTTCCATCATCTTGTATGATTCACCTATGTTTCCAGCCCTACGGAACCCATTGATCATGGTATTATAGGTGACAACGTCTGCGGCAACATTCTCTTCTTCCATCTTCCTCAGGAAGCTAATCGCTTCATCCATCTTTCTTTCCTTGCACAAACCCTTGATCACAATGTTGTGTGTTACAGTAGTCTTCTCCACGCCCCTTTGACCCATCTCCTCCATGATCATAAGCGCCTTTGAACTATTCCCTTGTTCAAAGCACCCATTGATCAGAGTGTTGTAAGTGACAGTATCAGGAGATATCTGGAGCTTCTCCATCTCATCCCTCAACTGGAATGCCTCCTCCAGCCGGGCCTCCCTGCACAACCCACTGATCAACATGTTGCAGGTCCAGACATCAGGCACGAACTTGCTCTTGGTCATCAATTCGACCGTCTGGGACGCTTCCTTCAGCCACCCCAGCCGGCAATAGGTGGAGACGAGAATATTGTAGGTGTTCTTGTCAGGCGCCAGGTCCTTGATTTTCATGTCCTGGAGCAAATTTCTCACCTCCTTTAGCATGCCCCTTTTGCCATAAGCGTCCAGAATGGTGTTGTAGGTGGCGACGTCGGGCGAGCAGCCGAAGCCGTCCATTGCGGGGATGAGATCGAGCGCCTCCTTGAACATGGCACGGGAGCAGTGGGCGGATATGAGAATGTTGAAGGTATTGGTTGTAGGCGAAAGGCCAAGGTCGAGCATATCGCGGTATACCTCGACGGGGACAACCGGAGGGTAGGACGCGCGGACGAGGGAAGTGAGAAGGATGTTGGTGGTTAAGACGCCGGGGCATAGACGCCGGCGCTTCATGGATTTGAAGACATCGAGGGCCTGCTGGGGACGCCGGAGCTGCGCATAGGCGTTGACGGCCGTCTCAAGGAGGGCCCTGGAAGGCAACGGAAAGCGGCGGTCTGGGTGGAGGAGATGGCGGTGGAGCCTCAGAGAGGGGTCGGAGCGAATGAAGGAGATCAAGACGGACTTGGCATCGGTGTACTTACTGAAGCGGAAGAGAGCCGGCAAAAGGGAGAGGATGGACGGTAGGAGGGCGACGGCGGGCTCGGGAAGGGTTCCGACGGTGGAAGAGGACCACAACTGATAAAAGGAAACGAGGGGTGTAGGATTGGACAAGGAAGGAGAAGAGGCGGCGGCGGAGAGGATGGAGGGTACGATGGACGGGGAGAGGCGGGGAAGGAAGGGAGCGAGACTCTGGTGGAGCGGCGGGGAAGAGGCAGTGTGGGTGGAGAGTATGGCGGAGACAGTGGGTACGATTTCGTCTTCCCCATCGGTGCCGGCCGCTTCCATCCGAGAAAGAGACGAGACGGCGCCGGCGCCGCCGCCGCCGCCGCTTCGTAGGACTATTGTGGGTATGGGCCCCATCTCTGGACCGGAGACACGTGACCCACTGGCCCACTTCAGTCCATTTGTATCTGCCTAAAATGGGTGCGAGATTTAACTTCGTCGACCGGTTTATTTGAAAACATGAAAAATAAAAATACCAGTCAAAAAAAATGTCACTTCCTTTGATATCTAATTTTGGCAACAAGAATATTTTTTTCCTTTTTTTCTTGCCTGAAGATTACTTTTAGATTAGAAAACCTTATTACTATCGATGTGAATTCAATCATGGAGAGATGAGGAGAACAATGGCCGTGTGGTGTCTTTTTCTGTTTGACAATGCCCACTTAAGACCACTTTCGTTATCTCCCAATGGGGTGTTTGGTTGCATGATAATGAAGGTTTTTATTTTAATTTTTAAAAATTGTAAGAAAATTTGTTAAAAGAGATGTTTGATAACTATGACAATTTTATGTTTTAAAAGTGATTTTCTTCTTAAACAAAAAAAGAGGGTCTCACCTTTTTCTTTTTTCTTGTGGTCCCCCCACTTTGTTTGGTCATTTGTGGTAGTTACTCTTTTTTGTAAACACATCCCTCCAAACATGATAATTTTATGTCATGAGTTGGTTCACTTTTTATTTTAATACAATTTTTTATAATGAAAGTGTACAAAAAATTATCATGCAACCAAACACCCCCTAAATAATCTGGTGCCAAACTGTTTCTTAGGGTCCATTCGGATCCATCTAAGGTTAAAATAAAGTACAATATTTTCAATAAAACAACGTTTTCAAGGAAATCAAAAACATATTTTACTATTTGATTGCTTATAAATTATTTTCTTAAAAATATTTTCACTCATTTGGATTTGTAAATCATTCTCCAAAATTTATTGTTTTAGAATTTGATATGGTAAGAGCTGTAAAATAACATAAGGACAACTAAAACATTTTTATTCTATGTAAAATATTTTTAAAAAATATTGTACATGCAATCGAATTTTCAGAAAAAATATAATACAAATGCATTTTAATATTTACTTGAAATTTATTTTTCCCAAAATATTTTAAATTTGAGCCCATTTAAAATAATTTTAGATAATTTTTACTTTCTGAAGCCATTTTAAAAGTTACATTTTCTTAAAAAAGTGTCATGCATAAATATTTAAACGTATTGATATTAATTTAATAAAATGTTGTTCTTACAAATTTATTTAAAAATATGATAATTTATACCTTACTGGCACACAAGTCGGGGGGTGTTCATGGAAATCTAAAAATGTTTGTATACTTATATCGAACGGATTCGATCTGGCAGAGTTTTATGAGTTCAGTTCGATGTGAGTTGCCTGACTATGCTCAAATAGGGTGGGCACAAAATAGTTCAAACCGAGAAATAAAATTGAACCAATTTATTCGGTTCGATTTGATTCGGTTTGAACTCCTTTCGATTTGATTCGATTTTAAAATTTTTCAAATCGATTTAAATCAAATCAAACCGTTTAAATCGATTTAATCAAAAATATATAAAACATTTGTTATAATATTAATAAAAATAAAAATTTTATACATTTTATAATAAAATAATATTTAATTTTTATTATTTTTAATTTAAAAATTAGTATATATGTACAAAATAATTAATTTAAATATTTTTATTTATTTTCAATTTAAATTAAACTAAATCGAATCAAATCAAATTTTTAATTTAGTTTGATTCAATTTGAGAGAGTAATTCAATTTAATTTGATTTAGAAAATAATGATCCAAATTAGATCAAATCGAACCATGCCCACCCCGACAACTGAATCCAACGGGTAAATCTGTTGACTCCGACAACTGCAGCTGACTGCTGCCGTGGCCAGCAGCGCACCTGGGCGGGGGCGCCTGGCGCCTGGCGGTGAACAGCTAGTCAAGGAGGGAGGGGTTGCGGGACCCCCAAGCCGACCCGGTCGCGACCAGATCGCGACCCTATTTTTTAATTATTTTTTTTAAAAAATTCAAAAAAAAGAAAAATGCGAAAAAAAATCAGAAAAATTGGAAAAATTAAATGACATGATTTAAATAAATAGTGCATCAATTTTATTCCAACGTGATGTGTTCTACACTTTGTAGGTAGTTGATGTACTCTCCCCATGTCATTTGGGTTGAGTACAAAACTTGATACATGTACACATGACGATCATATTCGTCAGTCCCTCGAGAAACTATCCTAAGACTTGATCCAAACAAGTCACCATAACTATAGGTCGATTGGATCAAAGTATCCGTTGACTCCACATAATTCATTCCACAATACTCTTGATCGTATGTAGGGAACCAAGAGCCTTGGGATGAATCATACACATAGTCGGAGGCATCGTGGTATTCTGCTCCAACTCCATGGCTACGATGACATCCTCTACCTTGTGGCCTTCTACCATGATCGGTATCTTGGGTCGCATGAGTATATTGCTCCCCGCCGGTAAAACGTAACGACGTTGTAGGAGATATGGGAGGATCTGAGGTCCCTTGTACTTGTAAAGTGTTCGCGCCCCCCGAGGTCCTTGGGTTGTTTGGCTTGGAGAAGACATATTTTTAAGTAAATAATTACTTAAGTAAGTAATTAATTATTTAAAAAGCTAATGACGTTAATTAGTAGATACTAATGTAAGTATACTTTTAATTATATAAAATGAATGATTAACTAATTATATGATTAAGTAAGTAATTAACTATACCTTCCAACTAATGATGTGTTAAGTAACTACTAAACTAAATATCTAACTAATTTTCTAGCTAACTAACTATGTAAGTAAGCAAATAAGTATTAAAAAGAAGAAACTACTTAACTAACTAATCAATGGAACAAATATTAAATAAATATACTAAATGAACTAATGAAATGCTTAATGAAATAATTAAGTAAATGAAGAACAAAATGAGAGCAATGAGAGCAATGAGAGCAAAAATGAGAGCTTGGGAGTGAGAGTGGGGGGTGGGAGTAAGGGGAGCCCCTTGGGGGCTATTTAAAATAGCCCCCAAGGGGCTGAATGGGGGGGTTGCGCCCTCCCATGACCGTCTAGCAACGGTCATATGACCGTTGCTGACCGGGTCGCGCGACCCGGCCGAGAGAGTCGGCCCGGCCGGGTCGCGACCGGGCCGGTCGGGACTAAACCCGACCGGGTCGGGGCCGGGTCGCGACCCGACAAACCATGCAGCTAGTAGCCAGGGCTGCAGTTAGTTACCGCTAAGGGTACAAAAGAGTACAAGTTTTTAGCGAATAATGTGATGTTCAAATTTGACTCATTTAATTTATACGAGTTCAAAGTTGAACTCAAGTTTCGATGATTAGGTTAACCTCTTCTTCAAAATTAATTTACTTATTAATTGAGTCTAGTCGAATTGGAGCTCGAGTTTAATTCAATTGGATTAAAATTTGATCCACATTCTAGTTTAAACTAATAACAATTTTTTTTACAAATTTTAAAATTAATAAAAATATTTGTGAAACTTTAAATTTAGTTTACTTATGAAACTGGATTTAAGTTTAAATTCAAATTTTAAAAATTTTAATATATTTCAGTGACAATATATAATTATTAATATTTATAATTTAGTTTTAGAAAAAATATTTAATAAAATATTTGATCGAGCTACTCATGAGTTTATCAAGTTGAATATAAGTATGTTCAAACTCGAATCAATTAATGAGTCAAGTTTTTTTTGTTCAAGTTTGTGCATTTTACGTGACAAATGAGTTTAGTCGAATTTTTATCGAGTCGAGTTTTAAATTATTTGTCGAATGCATTACTTCATTTGCACCCTAACTCCCATTGTTATTGATTATTCATATTATATTTGACCTTCGTAATGTTTATTAATTATTCATATTAATAAATTTATTTTCATTTAAATATATTAAAATTGTTTAATATATAATTAATTAATATTTATATACAATAAAAAATTGGTGCTCTAAACTAATTTAGCTCATTTTCAATTTGGGATTTAAATGAATCCGCCTCTATACGACATGAATCTCAAAGTTTAAAGACTTAGCAGAAAGAAATAGGCACATCTAAGTATATCACATATGTCAAAATTCAATTTTCAATAGAGTCAGCAAATCACTTGCTTATGTTTAGAGGTGTCAACGGATCAAGTTTGGGTCGGATCCTCATGGATCCGAATCTGAACCCGATTTTACTGAATTTGAAAATAAACTAAAACCAGTATAAAAAAGTTATCTGGATCAGGTTTGAATCCGGGTCTTTCTCAAGAACCCGATCTAGCAGGTCGCAGGTTGAGGGGTGACGAGGGCATCGCAGAGGTCTAGCAGGGAGCTTGTCCTCCTCCAATGAGCGCATGGGGGGGGAGTAGCAGCTCACCTGGGTCCTACGACGACGAGCATACCGCACCACCGGGAGCTTGTCCTCCCTCTCCGCCACCGCCACCAACCTAGCCACCACAGTATTGCCTTTGGGAATACGGATGCTGCCGAAGAGGAGGAAGATTTCCGGGGGGACTAGGTCCTCCTCGGATGAGCACACCATGCCGCCAAGTGCTTGTCCTCCCTCTCCGCCACTGCCTCCGGCCTAGCCGCCGTCATCCGCCGCCGTATCACCTCCAGAAATACGAATGTCACAGAAGAGGAGGAAGATCTCGGGGCATAAATGGCGGCCGCTCCTGGGCAGGGGCTCCAGGTAGGCAGCAGAGGAACACGGCGGCGCATACTCTCCGCCGCCGCCAGAGAGTATGCACCCGTCGTTCTCAGAACCACCCTCCGCATGTCGACCTCCACCGCCGCCATTGCCTCGGCTAAGTTCATCAAGGCATCCATGATGACACTCCACGGGCTCGTTACCCCCCTCCTCCCCCAGCAGTAGTCACATGGCCGGGTTGGGTGCGTTGAAGATAGTGTGGATGACGGTGATGGAGAAGCCCCTCCGGGCGAGGAGGGCGGTGAGCTAGAGCATGGGTTTGATGTGGCCCTGGAACAGCAGCGGGAACACCACCACCCCGGGGCCCAGCCGCCCAGTGGCGCCGTTGTCGCCACAACATCCACATTGCTCTCAGCAGCGCTCTCCATTCCCACGGCGAGCACGAAGGGGGAGGATGCAGCCGTCGTCTCTTGCGGGAGCCCGAACAAACGGGTTTACGGGAACCGAAGTCGAAGGACGAATCAAACTGAAATCACACATTCGGGTTTTATTCCCCAAACAGTGAACCCGAACTCTTTCCTCTATCATCTCGGGTTTGTCGTTAAATACTCGAACCCGTTGAATTTTTTACATTCGGGTCTGATTTTCGAATTTCCAGCATCCATTTACACCTCTACTTATGTTGACTACAAATTTACAGACGTCCAAATGATTAAAGAATTCCTTGAAAAACAACTGCTCATTTTACAAGTGATCAAATGCACCCTCTTTCACATAAAATGCAGACATAATTTATTAAAATAGAGCTAGGTAACGTTTGTTATTGTTTGGTGTCTTCCATTTGCATCTTTCGGGCTGAAGATTGGGAAAGGGGGCACGGGGAAGGGGGGGAAGGGTCAGGTCACCAACGGATGTGCCCGGAGGATGGAGTTCGATGGGGGTCATGTGATTATCTTTAGGTGCTGTTTGGTACGAGGATAATTTGGGGATAAATTTGAGTTATCCCTAAAATTTAAGAGATAATCCATGTTTATCCCCAAATTTTTTTGTTACCAAACAAGTCCTATATTTCAAAAAAATTATTAAAATTTTTATTTTTCTTAAAGTAACTTGCATTAAAATTGTAGAAGGAAGTGGCCCGAATAAAAATGCTGAATTTACTAAGGATCTCTTTGGCACTAAAATTTTTTGTAGATAAATCAGATTTATTCTCTAAATTTTAAGGATAAACCTGATTTATTTTCGAGTTATTCTCATACTAAACATGACCTGATGAAGTAGGTGTGACCCATGCGAACAGAGATGGGAGGTCAGTGGCGACCTATGGGATTGCCGGCTCACGGAGGGGAGATGCAATCGTAAAACGAAAAAAACTAGGTAGTATCATGAATTTATGGCATGTTTAATTAGAGTATTAAATATAATATCATATTAATATTTCTAGATATTCTACCCTCAACATTTATAAAACTTCAAAATTAATATTGTTAGCCAAATATTACTTGGTGATACACATCAATATCAATTTCAAACATGATGGTGTTAGAGGTGTTTAATAGAGTTGTCAAATAGAATATTAGATATGTTAGCACATGAACTAATGAATGATGATGTTTAACTCTCTTCACAAATTATACAAATTTATGTGATTTTAAGAGTAGGCAAGTTAAAGAAGGAGAAATGAACACAAGATCCGCTTGAACATGTCTGCTCTAACACTAGGTCTGGTCAAATATTCACTTTAACACAAGATTTGCTTTTGGAAAAATTAATTTCCAACTCTCTTAACAAAGTCAACTTAATCATTAGTCTTGTGATCAAATTATTATAATTGTAAGTATCATGTAAGTATCATGGCCTCATGGGCAGTCATCCATCAGCTGTGCTGCACGTGAGAAGTGCGAGAACTCATGTATTTATATTTATGTTAAATGTCCGATCATTTTTATTTGTTTTTATAACTATTCCAAGTGTCAGCAAGATAAAAAATTCATGCATTTCTTCGTAAAAGAATTTTCATTATAAACCCACATTTAAACATGTTAGCCCACATTCTTGCGCAAAGGTATCAAAAACAAGACTCACCATTAAAAAGACATGGATAATGATTGAACGGCACTGTTCGAACAGGTCCGCAATCAATTACAAAAATAATAATCTTTTGTAGGTACAAGACATGTTGATCTAAATGTATCGGTTTGTAGTCCACAGATCCCCCTATCATTGAGTATCAATGCATTCTTCGTCTCCTACAGCAGCTTAAATGATAATTGGTTTGCGTGGGCGTTACACCTTTCTTTTTTTATATTTTTTTTCTTTATGCGCAAGCATTTGGGCGGGCATATGTACATAAATGCATTACAATGACGTTTGGAGAGGGTAAAAAAGTCAATTTCTCTCCTTCTTACCACCAATGTAACGTCGGATGGCCTGTTGGGGGCGGGAGTTATAAAATTGAGAAAAATGAGACCTAGCACTATAATAATTCTGACATGGGACTATGGATTGAAGGGCACTCTATGAATGGGATTAGATGTTGATGTTTCGTTTGTCTTTTCAAAATCTTTTCATACTTGCTCCAATCAAGGAAAGATTGGAGGTCAGATCGAGTCATAGTCAAGTTTGATGAGATCAAAATTTTATTTTTTATAAAAATTTAAAAATTTACAAATTTTGGAAATTTTGGAAATATAGGGGATTCAACTATAAAAAAATTATTAATCTTTATTCAAGTGTTACATTTTGTGGTCTTCTACGTAATTTATATACTCTTCTTATGACATTTGGAAAGAATACATAATAATAAACACGATGATTGTACTTGTTACTATCTTGTAAAATCATTGTACGATAAGATCCCATGAATTCACCATAGCTATCATATATGGAGTGCACAAAAGTGTCTAATTAGAATTCATATATAAGTTGAGTCATCCCATAATCCTCTAGATCGTATGTAGAAAATCTAGAGTACTGAGATAAATCAACTATATAGTTGTCGCCTCGTTGTGTGTTGGTCTTGAACACCTTGCGACTGCACACCATAATCTATGTTTTGCGTCGCTTGAGTGTACCATTTTTCTCGGATGAACTGCATATCTTTGAACCTGTTGACCTCCTTAAACTAATAATGCTTCCTTCTACTTCCAACACTCCATCATTGTTATTCTTTGAAGTTGAATCTTCCAACTTTTGGTATTGAACTCGGATGTTCAACTCCAACATGTTTTCTTGTCCCTCATCGATCTTTTCTTGATCTGAAATGTCCAATGGATCAGTTACAACATATTTAATTTTACCCTTTGATTTATTATCTTACTGAAAATATTTTCTGGTCTTCTATGTCTTTTCAACCGAAGAGGAATTTGGAATTCCTTAGCTAAAGCTACATCGTCGAGTTGCCCTTGTGCCCATTATCGATCTTTCGGGTTGAACTCAAGTTTGCCTAGTCCTTCTTGATTATTCACCAATGCTTGCAACAGATTTTGCTTGTTGATGATCTCCTCCAAATTGATGTCAGGTTCTTTTACAGTCACCCTCCTGATCTTCTCCTAATATATGTTCAAATTCTTCATTACTATTGTGGTGGACATTTGTCTTTGTCACTGACATGTGATGATGGGATCCAAGGGACTTATTGCTAGGTCATAATCTTGTCTAACATCATGAATTTCCTCTTCTTCTTATGTGTTTGCTACTTCCTCATTCGCTCCCACGTCTCAAACCTTGGCCCATTAATCGACTAGTATGCTGATACTTGTCTTCATCCACAAATGACTTGCAGCTTGCTTTCATTACTCGTATTAAGTCATCTATTTGTAACACTAATAATTAAATTTTAAAGGTTATATAGATAGATTGATATGAATTAATAAACTTTAATGGAATTATATCATCCTCAAAACTTCATTTTGAAGAATTTATGGGCACTGCTATCTCGTCTCGTAAATGTGAACCAAACACTTTACGAGTTCAAAATTTTCTTTCCAAGTGGTGTCTTTGTACTATTTTGAAACTCTCTTTGTTTGTTCCAACACTTGTAAATGTCTATGAATTTGTGCTCTTACTTCAAATAAAGTCCATGTGTCTGGTGTAACGTTATCCTTCATCCCAACAAAATGATGCTTCAATCAGCAATTTTTTTGTAATATTTACATTGAACTTTTCTCTTTGACATAGATATCAAGTTGTGATGAAACCAAGCTAGCTTGTTCTAAGTTGAACCAGTTGTTTAAGTGACATAGCTCGAAGAAGACATTTGAAGAAAAAAAACTTAAAAAATAAAGACAACATTAAGAAAACGTGGTTAGTAGCACAATTAGATAAAAAGGGGTCGGCAATACAATTAGACCAAAAAAATGTTAGCAACAATTTTAAACAAAAACAAGTTAGCAACACAAATAAAAATGGGTTAAGTACTAATTAGATGCTTACAATAAATAATTAATAATAATTCAATGTTTAAGAAAAAGAGTTTGAGAGAGAGAGAGGGGGTGAGGGGAAAAGGTGGGCTCTTGGGGGGCTTTTAAAGCCCCCAACAATCATATGACCATTGGAAACCTGATCGGCCAGTCACTGACCAAATCGCAGGGTCCTATGACTCTATCTCGGGTTGATTAGGGTCATGACCAAAACTATTCGAGCCAGGTGACCTAGTCGAGATCTAGCTTTCCGAGGCTTTAATTCCTAGAGTAACCTTAAGTGAGGAGTTAAATGAGAAATCTTATGACAAATTTATTCTTATGTCTACAAATATAAATAATTAAATTCTCTACTATGGCATCGCAGAACCAAGGTGTAGGTTTTGTGACAGGCAACATGCAAGTGGATCCTACAAGGTGTGGTAGAGGATGAGAGAACTATGGCTAAGAAGCAAGGACAAGTTCCACGTGAAAATGGCAAGCATGTCATCTTTTGGAAGAGAGTTGTGGGTGCCGAACTAAGGGACAACCAAACCGAATTCTATGCTACGACATCTTGGTGCTCCCCAATGGGTTCCTGTGGACTAGCTTCCAAATTAGGTGCAACCCCATCTATGTACATGAATGTCACCCCATTGCATAATTTTCGGGGGGTCCCCTATGACTGCCCCCATCGTGATCTCAACTTCCTTCAAAAATGATAAGGTGTGCTAGGGTTTGGGGTGTCCAGAAAACAAAAGTAGCAAAAGAGGAAATAATGCCTTTTATTGATGCCTAGTTCAAGGGTTTTGGGGATGTCCTTGTCGCAATAAGTTGAGAACATTTTGGAGATATCAATCAACTCCAAATGGACCTCACGGCTTGACCTAACATTAAACAAAAAGGGAAAAATGGACCTAGTGTATGTTTCAATGACTTTCATAAATAGACCTAGTATTAATTTTCTCAAAGAACATATATTATAAATTTAATGAATATTTAAAGAATAAAATAGAAGAGGTCATTTAGATGAAGTAATATTATCTTAAATACTCCATTTAAATATATTAATTTAATTATTTTTTTATAAATGAAAGTTTGGATGGAGATATTAACCATATAATAAAAGTATGATAGATCAAGTAGAAACTGATTGCATAAATCTTGTGACGATAAGATTTTATCAAAATTGAAATAAATTTTTTTATAGGATTTTATTTAAATTTGAAGAAAAAATTTATATACCATGCAATATGATATGATAGTGAGTTGGACATTGGACAAAGGTTAGTGTTGATGAAATGTGAATGTTAACATAGATATATGATCATATAAAATATATTATAATTATATTATAAAAATATGAGGACAACCATAATTATAAGTAAATTGAAATAAAAATATAAAATTAATTTAAATATAGGTAAATTTAAACTAAATTTTTTATAAATAATTTAAAATAAATTTGAATATGATCTTGATTCATGTCTATTTATACGATGACATCCTATTATAAGATATCTTCGAGCTTAGATATTCGAATACAAATATTATCCAATCATTAATTGGAGTGAACACAAAAATACTTGCTTTCTCACTATTTATAATCCACTCAAAATAGATTCCGTTGTAAAATATACATAATATATAGTTATATTTTAAAATTATTTTAATTAAAAGTATAATTAAATATTTTTAATATACACTAAAATATGATTAATATCAATATAGAATTAAATATTGAGACGGTTTGAAAACACCACGTCCGCTTATAGTCCTAAGTATAACTTCAAATTGAGATAATTTTAGTGACTTTTTATAATTTCGAATCACATTCTTTATCTTATCCATTTAAGCCGTCTTTTGTTTGGATTGGGAGAGAGAGATTTCGGCAAGGGACAACCGAAAAAAACCTAACCAAAATGTATCACATTCTTTTTAGTTTCCGTTCAGTAAAAATAAAGAAGGAATTTTGAGAATCGGAAAGAGACGTGTACATGAATCTGTGTCTGTCAAAGCTGGGGAGTTTTCAAAGATTTTGGAGAAAAATCGCAAAATCACACAATCCCAAGATTGGAAACCAAACTGACCCTTAAATTCGCTTGCCTGTCTCTATCTTCTCGTGATTCACGGATACGTCATTACCGAGGGTGGCAAATGTCACATCCATTGCCACGTACGTGCCAACGGCATACGGTGACGTGGCAGAACGAAGACGCAACAGTTTCCGAAGCGCAGAGACGATGGCGAGACTCGAGAGGGGAAGCACAGCAGCAGCACTGCCCGAGTACCCGCCAACGGACGGCCGTGATGCGCCTATCAGCCGCCGAAAAGTGGATCCGAAACCGAAACCGAAACCGAAACGAAACGCGCTTTCGACGCGGTCAGAAGAAGCGGAAGGCAATCGCGTGAAGCAAGATGTGAAGTTTCCGAGAACCGACGACAGCGCTGCGGGACTGCGCCTCTTAAGAGGCCCCGCCGCTCTTCCCTCTGATCCAAGTCCAACTACTCGTCGTCCCCTTTCTCCGCCGACCTCCGCTCGGTTGCTGCGTCGGCGATCACCGCTCCGCCTCTTCGATCCTCCGAGCAAAAAGGCATGAGTTACTACAACCAGCAGCAGCCGCCCGTCGGGGTTCCTCCGCCGCAAGGTAGGTTGGAGCAGGGTTTTCTTGTGGCCTCCTTGATTTCTTCCCGCCTCGGTTGTTCGTCGTTGCGGGCTCGGATCTGATGAGCAGTGTTGGTGCCTACCGATCAGGATACCCGCCGGAGGGCTACGCCAAGGACGCCTACCCGCCACCGGGCTACCCTCCGCAGGGATACGCCCAGGGGTATCCTCCCCAGGGTTACCCGCCGCAGGGATACCCGCCGCAGGGATACCCTCCGCAGGGCTACGCGCAGCCGCCTCCACAGAAGCAGAAGAATAGCCCCTCCTTCCTCGAAGGATGGTAAGATTACGATCCCCTCGGCCTTCCGCTCCGCCCCCGTCGCCGTGCCTCCCTTTAATTAGTTGCTTAGGAGGCAATTGACGCTCCTTAATTCACCTGTGATTGTCTGATCACAGCTTGGCTGCTCTCTGCTGCTGCTGCCTCTTGGATGCCGTCTTCTGAGATTCAGGGAGAACGCCGATCGCCACAATGAGATGTAGATGGATCTTCACATATTGTCCTGTCCTATTCGCATATTTATCTTCCCTTGAACTCTTGGTTGCTGCCATTGCGTGAGATCTCTATTTTATCCAGTAAATGACGGAAATCCCCCCCTTTTGTATGAGGCGTCGGATTCTTCTCGTATTCTTTCTGACGCCGCCGCCGCGCGAGATGCAACTCGCCGATGTGGTTTTCGGTGACGATTCATGGTTGAGGAAACTTCCGGCTGGGAGCCGATCATGTTGACTTGCTCGAACGATCGGTATGGTTGACTAGGGAAGTTTGGTTGCGTTTGGAACGCTGAAATATGAAGTCCAGTTATCTTTTTGTATTTACTTTTATAAAAATATTTGAATTAATAGCTAATGTTTGCATATGACAAATGTCAAGTTTGTTTGATAATCACAATCTGACATTTAAATTTAAAAATTGAATTTATCGAAGACTATTTGATGAATAAAATAATATTTAAATGCGAAATAAGCTTATTCTTGTAATTGTTAGATATTTATGTGTACGTACATTCTTATATGTATCAAATGGGTCATCTATAAATATGCTAAATGTAAAAAATATAGAAGATGGGTCAACTGGGGTATAGTTGGAGCTGCCTTGCATGAATTCAAATGTAGAAGCCTGAGAGATGTCACGTGGCCCACGTGGAAGAGTGGAAGTCTTTTGGTATCCGAAGGGATAGTTCAGCGGCAGCCGGTAGGTGAACCACCAACAACTTCACCGATTGAGAGGCCAATAGCATGATAAAGGTGTTTATCGACCATGAATTTTCCTCCCTGTACAAAAAAATGGTGAAAATGAAGGTCATACATAGTTGTTACTTTCTTTTTTTAACCCATCTCCCCCCAACTTTATGTCATTTGAAAATTCTATTTTTATATAAATTTTATTTGTATAGACTTAACTTCTTATAATTGTCATTACAATTATAATCAATATCTTAAGTTTAAATTTTATCAAGTAATCTGAAAATTTATATAAATAAGTGTAATCTGAAAATTTTATCAAGTTAATAAATACTCTCACTAAAAAATATATGAATATGATATTATCTTTTTAAAGAAGTGTAACTTAACCATGCAAGTGGTCCTGATAATTTGTATGAACTTAAAAATTCTTAAAAACTTAGAATTTAGTTATGAAATATTGATACATGAAAAAATGATTGTATTCTTTTGTAAAAAAAGAATAAATATAATTGTTTGTTCACAATTTGTCCCTTCAAGATATAAAGATGATCCTAAAAATAATAGTATAAAAGTTTCATAAAAATTTTTTATTAAAAGATAAGTTCAAACATTTATTTATATCAGCTATTATAACTAAGTGAATTACATGACATAGCAAGCAACATCCTTATCAGTTGTCTGATGAAATGTGTTATCCCACTAATTATCCTATTTGAAAAACGGTTGGTGAAGTGCATTTGGATTTTGCATTAGAGAAACATAACATTTAACTTGGGTTGGCTACGATGCAAACGATTATAATAGGAAACGAAAATATGATGGTGGTCTTTTTGAAGATACTTATAAAGAAAGTTCAATGTTTAAACTAGTTGATCATCTATTGAGATGCAGACGTAGATCTAAAATTATAATAGAAAATAATAAGATTTAATGTATACATATGTCTTGAATCAAATTAATGATACATATATTTATCGTCAAGAGTATAGTGATGCTTTGATTAATAGAAAACTTAGGGACAACTTTTTAATGTGGCTCAAATCATGTGTTCAAAAGTTGAGAAACTCAGGAGACTCGAGATATACTAAGGTTCTTAATGTTTTGTTGCTCAGTATTTCAATATTTGTAGTTTCTTTATATGGGTACATTTTTAACATATTCAAATTTCACACATTATTTTTTGATTTCTCAAAATCAGCTTAATTATGTGGTGTCATTGTGAATGTAAAACTTCAATCTGGCTATGATGGTTATTATGGACAAATAGTAGATATTCTTGAAATATTATTTGATAAGGGCAATCATTTAGTATTATTTGAATGTGAATAATCGGATGTGCATAACAAAGATTGTGGTTATAAAAGTAACGATTATAGGGATGGATGATACATTAAAATATCAACCTCTTAATTATAATAATATATCCAAAAATGAGAGTGATGATGATGTAGAACTATATCAAGAAGAATTTGTTATGTACATATAGTGATTGACTTAAATGTTGAAAATGTGTTACTTTAAGAAACTCAACCAATAAAAGCCTAAATTTAAAAGTATTTAATTAATTACATCTTGTATTATAACTTATCATTGTGATTATTTAATATCATAAATGAAGAGATTTAGAAAGAGTCAATGAACATCTCAGGCTAGGGGGGTCTCAACTAGTTGGATCCAAATCTCAGCTAAATAGATCATAAAGTCAATCATGTGTACCTCACTCTCAGCTAAATCCTGCTTAGTCTTGTGCTTCTTGGCTTAGTACATCTCAACCAGGTGTTTCTCAAATTGCTCTGTCAACACCTTACTATTGTAATAGTCTATTTTGACTTAAGTATATCTCTGCTAATAATGTTAAACATTTATAGATTTATATATATTACTTATATGTTGTTATTTTGTTACTTATATATGTTGTTATTTTGTGTTAAATTTGCGACAACTAAACATAAAATATGCCCTTCAAATCATACATATGTTGGGATGGCTTAACTATGTAGAGGGATCTTGATGATCGATTTGGTAGGGGTTGGTTATAGGCCACATGCTCAACAATTTACCATTTACCTTAGAATTTGCAATAAAATACACTATGATTTATGCTAATAAAACTACATTACTCTTCGACCCATGAAGAAGAAAACTATCTTTTGAGATCTTGAGATAAATATATTATTTTTAATAATTAATAATTAATACTTTTTTTTAAATAATGTTAACAAGCTTAAATATGGTCATGATGCGGCAACACTACGTGTTTCAGTAGGATGCATCCATGGACACAGAGATCTTAAGACACATAAATGAGATGCAAAAAAAAAATATTTTTAAAAAATGCAATATCATATTTAGCTTATTTCTACATTGTTAACAATTAGTACTAATATTACTTGTATGTTTAGCATTTTATAGGGCATCCACTAGAGGGTGCATATGAGAATTTATCTTCACTTATTGATGTGGATCAGTGACATCACATTTGTGACGTATGGACACGAGATAAAAATAAGGTAAAAAGTGTTCTTCTTTTAAATATGAAGTTCATCTATTCTTAAACTCTTATCAATTCATTGTAAGCATTTAGTGAAAAAAATAAAAACAATAGAAACCACTTATTTATACCTTGTAGAAGAGGAAGGATGAACATTCATTAGTTACTAAAAGATTTCATAAATATTTGTTACATATGATAACTTGTTGTTGACTTAGCTTGTCTTATAACAATGTTAAATTATATACATAGGAACAAAAAAAGCTCACACACATCCAAAGTCGACATTACACATAATAGAGAAGAACCTGATGGTTCTATTGTCTTAAGCAACGAAGAAAGTCATTAAATGGTGGTAAGGGTATTAATTGGTTTATCAAAAGTTGAGTTTGAATTACAAATGTTAATAGTATGTCTTTTTTAGGAGAATCAAGTTGATGATTGCCCTAGCATTGAAGGAATCATATATTAGTGTATTATCTACAACATTTAGGCTGAGGAGACTTTTGTTACCATCATTGATATAGACAAACTAAAAGGGATTCAATGTGCAAAGCGAGGACAGACTCGCACCACCTGATGTGGTGGAACTAATGGAGTTGTTACTAGTTCCACTGTCACGACCCGAATTTAAATAACATAACACATAAATATGCAGCGGAAATACACAATGTCGTGACAGTGGGATGCAACCCAACACTTAGATTCCATAATCCAAACTTAAATATTTTCATAAGATCAATCAAAACAAGATAATAGAACCATACTACTAAGTCTCACAACACTCTTGCTCAAAAACAATCAAGATCATCTACCTAAGTAGAGAATACCAATAATCTCCAAGTGTAAAAGACTCTGATTTCCTTGGGTTCCACCTGATCCTCACCTTCAAGCTCTTAAATCTTCAAAACCTGCTGAAAAAATTTAACCCACAACGGGGTGAGTCCGGAGACTCCGTAGGATTTACACCCTTTTCTTGCCAATCGGATAACTAATATATAATCAAGCAATGATAGTCAATATATCTAACTTGAGATATAATACAAATGATAATAACATGTCTTCTATATTTATCCATAACCCATAACCAAATCATGATTATCTTTTAAGGAAAAAGATTATGCCAATGCTACTCAATTCTAGACCAATGCACACAAGACCATACAAGCTAAACAAATATCATCTAAATGACCTCAAGACTTAACATGACCAAATTAAAACAGACAAGTCTGATTTTTCTAACATGACATGGTTTAACATCCATACATGACACACAAGTAACATATTTCATATCTTTTCCAAAACACATAGCCAAAGAGCAAGGAATTGGTCGTCTTGCTTCACATGTACAAATACTTTCACCAGCTCTAATATATATAGCAGTAACATATAATAAGCTAGCCCAAAGTGCACCTAGGCAGTGGTGACACTAAGGGAAAACCGCGGTAATCCGGGATCTGTGGGAGGGCCGGATTCATCTAAGTTACCCGCTGCCCACGGGGCAATTGACTAACATAGGCTGGTGAAGCCTTCATAGCACATCATATCAAGAGTTCATAACATAATTTCAAATCATGACATACTAGATCATAGATCATACCATGCATACATGACATAACCATCCAATTTCATAGTCCTTCATGCAAGACATAACATCATAACGAACTTGACAAGACATATGATAACCCGACATAATTGAACTTGTTCTCAATGACAACTCATACTAATCATGACCAAATTGACATGACTAACTATGCATAGCATAGCTCATGATCTGAAACCAAATTAAACATATTTTACCATAACTAGACAAGACATGTACTAATCGACTTGGTTGACATATTCTAAATCAAACATATACGAAACTTGACCATATGAGCATAATCATATCATGCATAACATAATACATAATCTGAAACTAGACTAATCAAAATTTACATGATCCTCACACATGCAATGACAAACCGAACTAGACATACTTAATTACATATACAAGACAATTAATCAAAATCAAGTTTGGCATAACCAAAACAAGCTAAGTTCTGATGTCAACACCCAAAATCTGACCTAAACAGGTTCCAAGAAGTGAAATTTGATGACTTATGATTTTTTTCACGCCTCCACTTAACTATATTTCAATTCTAGGTCCATTGTAGCACATAATCATATACATAAATAACATATGGTCAAATCTCATGAAAAGTATTTCTACCCATCCAGAATCATGCCAAACATGTTTCATAACATTCAAATATCATTTTCAAGGTTCTGGTTTTAAGGATTTGATAAAAATCACTGATCTTGAGTTAAAAGTCTAAACTAATCAAATCAAGGTCCATAAGTTAAATCATGCATAGTTTCTAATCAAAATGGAGTCAAATATATAGACAAGCTTGAGAAACCTACCTGATAGATCCTTTGAATTTTTCGGATTTTTCTGGATTTTCTGCAGATTTCCTGACTTTATCTCTGATTTCCGGATTTAATAAATCAAATAATCCAAAGGTGCTGAACCGGCGTTGAACCGGACGGTTCGACCGGCTGGACCGGGCGGCTTAGGGCACTGGACCGGGCGGCTCGGGGGGGGATGAGCCGGGCTTGACCAGCCGCTCGGACGGCGCTTGCGCAGGCTCGCGCAGTGGCGACGGGGGCACGGCGGCAGCGGCGGATGGTGGCGGCGGCTGCCATGCGCTCGTGCGGAGGGAGGCAGCAGAGAAGCATGGCTTAGGCGGGCGCGCTGACGGGCGACGACGGCGGGGGAAAGTCGATGGGGGAGGAAGATGGCGGCGTCGACGACGGGAAGAGAGGGAGCAAGAGCTCGACGGGGGGGGTTCGGCGAGGGAGATATCGATCGTGGGTGACTCTGGGCGGCGGCCGCGATGGAGGGCGGTGGCGACAGCAGCTGGGGACGGCGTGGAAGAGGGAGGCGGCTGGTGTGAAGGCTTCAACGTGCTGGGGGGGTGCCAGGCGCGCGTGACCGTCAGTCGGGCAAAAGGTGGCCGGCGATGCGCACAAAAGGGGGGGGAACAGACGGCTCGCTGGCGTGCAAGGGGGTTGGCCGGCGGTGGGTTGCACATGCGCGCGTAGGAGGGTGGCCGGCCGGCGAGTGGCCGGCTGCGGGAAACGGCCAGGTGACCAAGGGAGGGAAGAAGAAGGGGGAGGCGACACTCGGCCAGGCGGCACAGCGCTGGTTGCGCCGGTAACGCGTGGGAAGACGGCGGCCCAGGCGCAGGGTGCGCACGGCGGAGGCGGCCGAGCAGGCGGGATACAGCCCGGCGCGCACGACGAAGGGGGGGGCGGCAGCAGGGTGGCGATTGGACGACGGAGGGTGCAGGCGGGCGGCGGCAACAGCCGCGGTTCGCGCGGCCCAGGTGGGCGGCGACTCCTCACGTAGACGGCTGGGTGGCGGGCGGCGCTGGTGACCGTGGGTGGCGTTCGCGCACACAGGGCAAGGCGGCTGAACGGAGAGCTCGACGAGAGGGGGGGCTGCGTAGACGAGAGGGAGACAGGGCGGTGACATCGGCGAGAGAGGGGCGGGGGTGTAACTGGCGAGGGGGGGGGAAACGTAACCGGCGAGAGGAAAAAGGGGGGAGGCGTTACATTATTATTTTTTTCAAAACGTTACATCCACAGTTCATGATTTGATAGAGAAGGTGGAGAAGAAATATCAAATAAATATTAGTAATAAATATGAGATTTTTTTGAAACAACTGTTGTTGAATCAAGAAAAATTATTTGAGGACAAGTTTGAATAGTTAACTTAACAAACGTTAGCCCAACTTGATCAGAGATTATCAAGACCAACTAATCTATTGACATCGATGTCACCGATGGGACAAAGAGAGAAAGATTGAGAGGATGACAATGAGAAGAAAGAGGATGATGATGGATCTTTTGGAGAGAATAAGTAAGATGTATTTTTTCACAGTGTACATTATTTCTATTATATGAATATGTTGATTGTATGTAATTTTAATTGTTATTTATTAATTATCTTATTAATTTTTGTATGATTTATACGTAGTCTGTTGATTTGCAATTGTATACCCTATTGGCATGCTGTATAAAGAGGTTGGATCATGTATGATATGCTAGATCTTGAATGAATAATTGTATGAACGTTGCTATATGTTGTATGAAGTTGATGTATGAACATGTTGTAAGAGCATGTTGTATGAACAAACTTGTATGAAGATGTTGAATGCATATGTTAAATGAATGAATTGATTGTATACGTACACATTGTATGAATAGATTGTAATTGTATGGACAAGTTGTGTGAATGCATGTACATGTTATATGGTGGTCTATTATATGAAAATTGTATATTTTTGTATCTTTTATGGCTAACAGACATGTGTTGTACAATCCTTGTATTTATAAATTTTAAATTTTTAAAAATAAAATATTTTTAATATAAAATTATTAATGATGACTTTAGCCGTTCCTAGTACCATCACATGAACCTTGCAACAATTAAAAATTGTCACGAAAATAGTAAAAGAAAATTAACACGGTGCCTTTGACTGCTCATATCATATTTCAACCGTCATTAATACTGTTATAACAGACGATTTTTGTAAGTAATGGTCGCCACAAATATTGACAATAAACTCATTAAGCGATATTGCCGCGAGGTTACTACTTTTTCTGTATCTTACACAAAAATTGTTAATTTATCCAAAATTATTAAATTATATCTTTAGATGTTTGTCAGTTTACCCAAGAGCTACGCAGAACTCTGCCTCATGACTAGGGGTGTCAATGGGCCGGGCCCGGCCCGGCCCGAAGTCGGTCCGCTTAGGGCCCGGTCCAAAATATATTGGCCCGGTCCAACCCGGCCCGCACTACATTGTTGGCCCGGTCCGACCCGGCTCGCAAAAATTATTGACTTGACCCGACCCGACCCAGCCCGGCCCAACTATATATATTTATAAATAAATATTTATTAAATATGATAAATTTAATTATTTAAGATAACATTATAAAATTAATAGTAATTTAATTAAAATATATTTTTAATAAGTGAAAATGATGTTTTTGACATAAAAAATTAAAAGTTATTTGACCCGTTTTAGCCCGCATCGGCCCGCTTCGGCCCGTATGTCGGCCCGGCTAAAGTCCGCGGGCCAAAATCTTTGGCCCGTCAAATGACCCGCAGCCGGCCTGGCCCGCGAACCCGGCCCGGCCCATTGCCACCCCTGCTCACGACCCGCGACAGACCCGATTAGACCACCAAAAGGGTCGCCTCCAGTTTTCCACACCCAACTAGTTTTGCAGACCCTTTCCGGAGTTCCCGCTTCACCAACTCTCCAACCCTGCTAATACGTGGCCGCCAAGCAGCTGCCGGAGCCGGAGACTGGACTCCTTCGACCTTCTTGTGCCTTATCACATTCGCGGATCAACGCCAAAAACAGCCGAACGAAGCCACCCGTTCGAGGGCTTGCTTCCTAGACCCCCCCTACAACGTGGCGATGCGACCTACAGTGTCGTATGCCCGCAGCAGCTCGCTGCATGCATCCAAGAGCCGCCGGCGTTTCCTTGCCCGCCGGCACGACGACGTTGCTTATCGATCGGCTTATCACCGACGGCACCAAACCGCGCGGCCGACCCCTCCGAAGGCCCACCACCACGTCCCGAGGCGGCGCCCGGCTCGAGAGAGCAGCGGGCGGAGCGGCGGGCGGACACCTCCGCCATTCGCTGCCCGCTCAGCCGCCCGTCCACGTGAACACCACGCGTTAGCCAGCCCCCGCCGGTCGCCGGCCAGGCGTCGCCCCTGCTCATGCGCCTGCCAGCGCGGGGACAGCAAACCATCCATCCTCGGCCGACCGGGCCGCGCCTCTCGCCGGGATATGTGTTCGCTCGCATGCGCTCGACCCCCGCCGCGTGTTGCCGGGGGGTTCGTGCTCGCCGTCCGCGGTGGACGTCGATCGGCGCCGGATAAATGCCGGGACGGTGGGGGCCGGCCGGAGGAGGGGGGTGACCTGACCGCAGGGCATGCAGAGGGGCGCATGGTGGTGAAGGGGTAGGGAGAGAGAGAGAGGGGGGAGCAGCAGATCAAGCTTTTACCCTATCGCGGGCCAGAGCATGCGTCCACTACGCGCCATGGCAGCCTCGGGCACGCCCACACGTGTCTGGGATGCCCTAAGACACCCCTACACGTACCCTTCGGGCCAACACGTGGCACGGCAAGGCCCTCTGCCGTTTCGCTTCATGCTGCCCTGCTGCCATTGGCGCCCCGTCCCGGCCATTACCACCATAAAAGCCGGCGCCTCCCCTCACACGCCAGACCGTGTTATTCTAAGGCTCTTCTTCTTCTTCTTCTTCCTTCGTCCTGCATCCCTCTGTCCCGTTCAACCAACGGGCTAGCTCGGCGGCGGAGAGGAAGCCATGTTGCACTCCGTAGACCTAGCCAGAACCCACGAGATATTGGCGCGGTACCGACCCATCGCGCCGAAGCCCGCGCCGCCGCCCCAGAGCGGCGGAGGACCTTGCTCGGCGGCGGATGGTTCGTACGCATCTATGTCGCCGGAGAAGCTGGCAGCCGCGGCGCTGCGCCACCTCCCGCCCCGAGCTTCCAAGTCGAGAAAGAGGGGTCGGGTGGGGTGCACCTGCTTCGTGCCGCAGAAGAGGCCCAAGGCTACCTTCGTCCCCGTCTTGCCGTCCCCGAACGTCTCCCTCCCGTTCCTAGCAACCAAGACCGCTCAGCTCCGGCCGGTACCGCCCTTGTCCCCGTCCCGCCTCCCGCCGGCAGACGCGGAGAAGACCATCGGGAGTTGCGCCGACCTGCTAACCCTGTCCCTCGTCCCCTTTTCATCTTCTTCCTCGGGCACCAAAGACATGCGCTTGGACCTGAACGCTGAGCCGGATATCTCGCCGGCGGGGAAGGATCTGACCTTGGCTCCCATGAAGCCTCACGTCATCGTGCCGCAGCCGGTGAGACCGATCGGCTCGAGCATCAGCGTCGGGTGCATCAGCGAGGACAAGCAGGCCGTCGTCCCCGCCCCGCCCACGTCGAAGAAGGCCGAGGAGGTGGAGGAGGAGATGGAGTCGGAGGTGCTGCCGGCCGTCGTCTCCGACTCCAGCAACAGAGTCCGCCTGACCAACGCTGCCTACAAGGAGATGCTGGGTCAGCCGGAATGTTCCTGGCTCGACGCCATGGGGGGGAGTTTCAGAGCTGGATCCAAGAGGAGGATCAACGGGGAGGTGATGCTGGATCTCTCGGGCCTGCCGATGCCCACCTCGGCTAACGCCTTCTCGTGCAGGGTGACGATCGAATGGGCATGCAATGGGAGGAAATCCTTTGTCAAGGCCCCCTGCGATGTGATCAAGCTCTTCTGTGACTCGAAAGACTACCTCTTCGCATGGAAGTTCCACACCCGGTCTCTGGATTCCGACTGCAAAACTTGAACTTGTTATATAAAATGGAATATATGTATGTACAGACGACGTAAATGCGAGGGGTTTTTTTTTTTAAATAACACACTTGTTTGTCAATATTATAAAAGTAACACACAAACTTTTTTTTTTGCAAATCTAGCACAAGTCGACACAAAATAGTTAGACTTTGCATCGAAAAAATAAAGTCGGCGTGCTGTAACTCGACTTCGGCCCGATATCGGGGGATTAACGGCGAAATTAAAAAGTCGAACTTTAATACATCGACTTTAAAAAAAATTTACTTAAAGTCGAACTGTGTTAGTTCGACTTTCAAATTTTGTTAATTTTTTTTATTTTTACGTCTGACACAGCATTAAATGCTTTATATTAATTTTTTGGAGTCTAAATCGGGATATCCAAAAGTGTAATTCTATAATTTGGAACGTTCTGATCTCGTTGAACTGAACGGATAGTTTAAATTCAGATCAGACAACTCCCAATTTAAAAAATGAATAGAGCATTTAATGCTCTGCGTACGTCTTTTAATTTGTTATTTTTAAAATTTTTTTATTTCTTACGCAGCATTAAATGCTCTGTTCATTTTTAAAATTGAGAACTATCGGATTTGAATTTGAACGATCCGTTCGGTTCAACGAGATCAGAACGTTCCAAATTATAGAATTACACTTTTGGATATCCCGATTTAGACTCCAAAAAATTATTAACTCGGAGCAACCTCAGCCGTTCATTTATAAAATCTACTCTTTTTGAAAAGTTTAGAAGTCTAATCCTATAGTTTGGAGCGTCCTGATCTCATTGAATCGAACGGATCATTCAAATTCAAATCCGATAGTCTTCAATTTAGAAAAGTAATATAAGGCATTTAATGATGTGTTAAAAATAAAAAAAATTAACAAAATTTGAAAGTCGAACTAACACAGTTCGACTTTAAGTAATTTTTTTTTAAAGTCGATGTATTAAATTTCGACTTTTTAATTTCGCCGTTAATCCCCCGATATCGGACTGAAGTCGAGTTACCGCACGCCGACTTTATTTTTTCGATGCAAAGTCGAACTATTTTGTGTCGACTTGTGCTAGATTTGAAAAAAAAAAAGTTTGTGTGTTACTTTTATAATATTGATAAACAAGTGTGTTATTTAAAAAAAAAACCCAAATGCGAGGTGGTGGCAAATGAAACGGTTGTGTTTCTTCTTTGTGTCCAAACATGATACCTATACCACACTGTTATTATGTCTTAGAGAGGTGATTATCGCTGTTAGTTGAACGAGGGAACTCGGCTGGGCTGGGTCCACGCCGAGACACCAGGGGGCTGGGGTTCATTGTGGGTGGTCCAACCCATTCATGTTAAGAGTGCAGTAGTTTTCGTGGTAAACTAACGGAGAGATCAGCACTCTCTGTCTTAGGCATGGCTGCCCCCTTCACCTTCAGGGATGCAAACAGGCCAAGATCGGTCTAATATAGTGTTCAAGCTCAACTTATTTATTTTACATGTGTTTAAATTTGAGTTTTAACTTTTAGAAGTATGTTGAGTCTTTTGTCCCAAATCAATTTGTTATTTAATTGAGAGAGCTCGAGCTCGATTTGTAACATGACTCAAGTTTAGTTTATTTTGGAATTCAAAATTGATACAAATTGGATTATAAAATTACATAACCCATTTGTGAAACTCTAAATTTATTGAAACTTGTTATAAATTGAAACTCAAATCAAATTTGTATATTTAAATGACAATAGATAACTAATAATATTAAAGTTGATAACTTTAATAGATATTCAAGCGAGTACTTAATCAAACTATCCCTGAGCGGTAGTTTGTTCAAGCTCGGCCTTGTAGATTTGTGGATCAATGGTCTAATTAATCCTTGCAAATATTCGGTCATTGACATCACTTGGACATTGAGTTTGGGGTGAGAAGATTGGAGAACGGTGAGGAAAAGTATGTTTTGGTCGTCAGAAGTCACAAATTTCAAATATAAACAGGTTAAAATTGTGTATTGACATGCATGCAAGAAGAGAGATATGTTTGTGAGAACAAACTTTGTCCTTTTCGGTTGACCAAGGCTTAAAAGTACAAAATGCTCATTGTTGTAAATGCGTTGAGTAATGAAAGACGAGATGTATTGGAGCAGATAATATAGAATTTGATAATGGGTGACATGGCAGTTTTAGGTACACGTAATTCATTCATTGGGATAATTATCTCTCAGTGTAATGTCATACACTATATATATATATATTGCCATGTACTGTCACGGTTAATTAACATCGGAGAGATTTAGCTCCAGTTATGCTTCCTGCTCTTTCTTCCTCTTCTCTGTTTCTCTGTTCTGTTCTTCTCAATTCAACTTCCGGAGATCAGATCAGGCGTTGCTCTATTCTCCAAAGCTGTTCAACTTGGTATTAGAGTTGATGGATGAAGATTCAAGTGTCAGCGCTCCAGATTTGTCTGCATTGAGGATGCCGTTTGTTGCTCCTACCGTCGGTTCGATCCCTAATATCTCTCATAGTGTTAATATCAAGCTTAATGGAGAGAATTACATGTTGTGGCGTGCACAACTATTACCGTTTCTTAATACTCATCGATTAATGAGTTTTGTGGATGGTTCGTATGTCTGTCCATCCCTGATTGTGAGAGATCCGACTGATCCGATGAAGAATATTCCTAATCCTGATGCAATTACTTGGCGTCAGTATGATAGTTTGATAATGTCAGTTTTAGTTTCCTCAATTTCTGAGTCAATTCTGCCTCTAGTCATTGAGTATAATACTTCAACGAAAATCTAGAATGCTGTTGCCGATATGTTTGCATCAAATTCAAAAGTTAGAGTTCTTCAATTGAAGTTACAGCTTCAACAAATGAAGAAAAGAGATATGAAGGTGAGTGAATACCTTCAGAAGATTAAGTTCATTGCGAGTTCATTAGCTATGGCTAATGAATCGGTTCCTCCAAGTGATCTTATGTTATATGTCCTTGGTGGCCTCGGGCCAGAATATGAAGTGTTTGTTACTGCAATCACTACTAGATCTGATGCATCTAGTCTAACTATTGATGAGATTCAAGGTATGTTACTTAGTCAAGAGGTGTTTATTCAGAAACGCCACCAAACTGTGAATGAATTAAGTGCAAATATGACTCAAACAAATATTAATTCTACACCACAGCAGCAGCAAGGAAACTATCAAAGTAGAAAAAGAGGTTATAGAGGTAGAAATAGAGGCCGATTCAGTCGTGGTGGTTATAATAATGGTAATTCTCGATTTTCTCAGAATCAGTCTTCAGGAAATAACATGGATAGAAATCAGATACAGAATTTTGATTCATCTCAGGAAAACAGTCAGTATATAACTAGTGCTTGTCAATCTTGTGATAAGTATGGACATAATGCTCTCCATTGTTGGAAACGTTATGATGTGAGCTTCAGAAATTTTGCTAACTCTAGGAATACTCAGTATAGTCCGGCTAGTACTTATCAGCCTACTACTGCTAATGTTGCTTCTACTAGCTCTCATAATTCTGGTTTTGATTCTCGGTGGTATCCGGATTCTGGAGCCAACAGTCACATGACTCCATATTTGAGCTTACTTCAAAATTCTAGGCCATATAATGGCATGGATAAAGTTCAGATTGGCAACGGTGATGGGTTACAGATAGCACATGTTGGACATTCAGGTTTTAATAATTTTCTTCTTCCAATTACTCTACATGTTCTATCCTTGACTAAGAACTTATTATTTGTGTCAAAGTTTACTAGAGATAATCATGTGTTCTTTGAATTCTTCCCTAACTATTGTGTTGTCAAGGATATCAAGACCAGGAGAGTGTTTGCTCACGGCTTCAATTATGATGGCTTATACTGTTTGGTTCCTCGGAGTGCTGGTGCATTGGTGGGTTTGTCAGCTACAACAACAAGTACATGACATCAACGACTTGGACATCCGGCTTTAAGGATAGTAAATAAAATTCTTACTGACCTTGGGTCTAATGTTAGTTCATACAGTTCTTTCTTTTGTGCACACTGTGCTACTGCTAAAAACTGTAGACAGTCTTTTCCATTGTCTGGTTTTGTTTCTAAACATCCTTTAGAAGTTGTTGCCTCTGATGTGTGGGGACCATCTCCATATGTTAGTACTTCTGGTTGAAAATTTTATGTCACATTTGTTGACTATTTCAGTCGATATTGTTGGTTATATCCAATAGCTTCTAAGAGTGAAGTGGTTTCAGTTTTTCTTCGTTTTAAAGAGCAAGTGGAGAATATTTTTGAAAGGAAGATGAAATATTTTCAAAGTGACTGGGGAGGTGAATTTAGAAAACTACATCAATTATTTTCTAATATGGGTATTGTTCATCGAGTAGCTTGCCCATATACCCATAATCAAAATGGTATATGTGAAAGAAAACATCGACATGTTATAGAGACTACTTTAGCATTGTTAAGTCATGCTAAGCTTCCATATAAGTTTTGGGATCATGCTGCAACTTGTGCTACATATTTAATCAATCGAATGCCTACATCTATTCTAGGAGGCATATCTCCTTTTCAGAAACTTTATGGCAAGGTTTCCAGATTATAAGTTTCTCAAAATTTTCGGATGTGCTTGCTATCCATATTTGAGGCCTTATAATAGACACAAGTTTATGTATAGGTCTACGTGCTGTGTTTTTCTTGGGTATAGTAGAGACCACAAAGGTTATAAATGCTATCTTCCACGCATTGATAGAGTTTATGTGGCAAGCAATGTGGTCTTTGATGAGTCTACTTTTCTCTATACTGTGCTTCAAGCACTTCTTCGGATGAGAATTCTAATGGGTTTGTTTCATTACCAATGCTTCCTATATATACTCCTGTTACGGTTGATATTTCTAGTGATCCAAGTGATACAAACAGAGTTCAGTTTTCTGTTTCAAATGGTCAATCTGCTCAATCTGAGCGCATTGTTTCACCTTCTGATATTGCTTCACCTCAAGCTGGTTCTTCTTTTCCTATTTGTTCTCCTACTTCAGCTATCCAATTCTCATTCTCTAGCTACTGCTTGTGGATCACAGTGTGACAGTTCTCCAGCTACTGCTTGTGGACCACAATATGACAGTTCTGATGATCGAATATGTCCAAAGTTCAGGTCAGTTAATCAGATTATGCAGACTACTACTCCTCTGGTTACTCAGTCCCGGCATGCTTTAAATGTTGAACAAATTTCTATTGAACCCTCATCTTTTAGAGAAGCTAATAAAACTCAGTCCTGGAGGACTACTATATCTGAAGAATACACTACTTTACAAAAGAATGGAACTTGGTCTTTAGTTCCTTTACCCAAAGGTGCAAATGTGGTTGGGTGCAAATGGATTTATAAAATCAAAAGGAACTCAGATGGGTCGATTACAAGGTATAAAGCTAGGTTAGTGGCAAAAGGGTTTACTCAAGAGTATGGTATAGATTACAATGAGACTTTTAGTCCCGTTGTCAAACCAACCACTATTTCGCTTGTTTTGTCTATTGCAGTTACATATTGTTGGCTAATTAAACAAATTGATTTTAATAATGCCTTTCTTCATGGGCATTTAGAGGAGGAGATTTATATGGTTCATAGATAAAAATTGTCCGAATTATGTGTGCAAACTTCACAAATCATTATATGGTTTAAAACAGTCTCCTCGAGCATGGTTCTTCAAGTTGTATTCTCACTTGACAAAAATGGGTTTTGTGGGTTCGGTATGTGATCCTTCTCTTTTCCTATATTCAGCCAGAGGTGTTACAATTTATATGTTAGTTTATGTGGATGGTATAATTGTGACTAGAAATAACTTGGATTTTGTTAATGCCTTAATCACTTATCTGGCTAATATTTTCTCACTCAAAAATCTTGGAGATTTGAAATATTTTCTTGGTATAGAAGTTGTTCGTACATCAAAAGGTTTATAGTTGAACCAATCTAAGTATGTTCTGGATATTTTGGTCAAGTCTCAACTTAAGGATTCCGAGCCATTTAGTACTCCTATAGCTCAACGTCAAGCTGTTTCTCAACAAGATGGAGAGTTACTTTCTGATCCGTCCTGGTATAGGAGTATTGTGGGATCTCTTCAGTATGCCACTTTGACTAGACCTGACATTGTGTTTGCTGTCAATAAAGCTTGTCAGTTTCTGTCTGCACCCACAGAGGTTCACTTGATTCTTGTAAAAAGAATAATTAGGTACCTGAAGTGTACTTATCAATATGGGTTGCTATTGCAACCAACATAGTTTACTATCAGTGTTTATACTGATTCAAATTGGGCTGGCTGCCCGGATGACAGAAAGTCTACCACAGGTTTTGGTATTTTTCTTGGATGCAATTTAGTCAATTGGTGTTCTAAAAAGTAGAGAACTGTAGCTCGGTCTAGCATCGAAGCTGAAATGAGGTCCATGGCTTCTGCAAGAACTAAGCTCATTTGGGTATTTCAGTTGGTCAAGGAACTGAAAATTCAGTTGTTATCTACACCTGTTTTGTGGTGTGATAATGTGTCCGCCATCTATTTGAGTGCTAATCCAGCTTTCAAATCTAGAACAAAACATGTTGAAGTGGATTTCCATTTTATCCGGCAGTTAGTAATGGCTAAACAATGTTTAATACAACACATAGCTACTGTGGATCAGATAGCAGATGTTTTCACTAAGGCACTTCCAACAATTCAGTTTGAAAAGTTTAGACACAAATTGTACATTGTTCCCCCGCTCAATTTGAGGGGGGGGGGTATTGGAGTAAATAATATAGAATTTGATAATGGGTGACATGGCAGTTTTAGGTACACGTGTAATTCATTCATTGGGATAATTATCCCTCAGTGTAATGTCATACAATATATATATATTGCCATGTACTGTCACGGTTAATTAACACCGAACAGATTTAGCTCCAGTTCTGTTTCCCGCTCTTTCTTCCTCTTCTCTGTTTCTCTATTCTGTTCTTCTCAATTCAGCTTCCGGAGATCAAATCAGGCGTTGCTCTATTCTCCAAAGCTGTTCAACTAGATGAGACAATCCACAAAATTTGAAAACAAAGAAAGAGATGACAAAACAATTAGACTTTAGAAGCGATGATGGAGAGCAATGTCTACAAGTGAAACAAACAAAAATAACAAGAGGGATAAAATGAGCTACATTAGGACTAGATCTTAACCCATTTTTGGTATTCTCAAATGTGTATGTATGCAATGGACTTATGAATGCCGTAAAGTGATCATTATATATAAATAAATGTGCTAGGGATAAATGCAAGATGCAACAGACAAATAGAAAAATCAAAAATCAAACAATGATAAACCACCTGATAGGAATGGCTTACTGTCAGGAAAGTCATCAAGAAGCACCTTAGGTAGCAAACATGTCTATGAAGAATTGCAATGAGCATGGAAAGATCTCTTGAAAGTTCTCCTGATGAAGCTGGCACTCTCTACCTACTTGGGGATTGGAGTGATGAGTTCTAGCCTAAGGACATTTGTAGGATCACTCCTTTTATAAAGGAGCCTCCAAAAATCGCATTGATGAGGTGAATGGTGAGAGATCCATTGAACTTTTTAATGTTCCGTTGAATGCATCTTAGATGGTTTCCCTCATGGGGATGCAACTAAGGGGTGTGTCTAGCAACCTAATGCTTTCAACTAGAGTTGTAAATAGATCCATATGTTATCCTAATCTAATTTGAACTAGTATTTGTTTGAGAAAATAATATTTAATTGGAGAGATTCGTTAGATATAATTTTTAGATACAAATAATATCTTATTAGTTAATGAAGTGGATATCGGAAATAGAAGATTTAGTTCAGATAATATCTACTTCAATGAGAGCCACTGGATCAACGATCCAATGGTCACTTGTCAAACCCTATTCCTCTTCTTGGAAAAGCCACCTGTGAGGCATGGCCACATGAGGCAATAAGGACCGAGGACTTCTCCAATGGCACCCTCAAGGGTGCGGCTATGAGCATTGATGGTCGTAGCCCTTCTCCTACTCCAACGTTGACTTCATCCTCCAAGCTTCAGCTTTGTGGCTCCACCCTCCAAGTACCGATGGCACCACTTCTCCAAGCTCCATCACTGGCGACGATGGCCCTTCTCCATCTTCATAGAAAATAGCACCCACTACCCCCATCACCATGCCATTGCAACCACACCATCATCCACCACACCCTCTCTACTAGACATGCTTAACTAGGTATGTCATGTCCCCTTCCCCTCTTGCCATCTTTCTCTTCTACATGTGGATCCCGATGCAGGGGTTTGAGTGCTAGAGATTTCCATGTCAAGGAGCTCATGGTGGTGGAGAAAGAAGCCATACACCATGGCCCTATGGCCGTCCACTGTCATTAGCCATCATGCTTAGACATCCTTCGCTATTGAGAAATCTATATAGGGAATATTTTGTAACATTGAATTTTCTGTGCATAAGTTGAGGTTCTGCACTTTCTTTTGGAAATATTGGCATGACAAACAAGTTGGTTTGAAATTCTTACCCTATGTCATATGCCATGCTTCAAATTATTGATCATATTGGACATGGAATTAGAATTCCAAGATCATTGGTTTGGTTATACAAAATTCAATCCACTAGTTTCAGTTGATTTATCTATGGCAATATGTGAATATGTAGCCACTTAGGTTTATGGCAGAATTTGACTTATCATTTTCATTTTTCATAACTTTTTATATTTTATAAATATTTAACAAGTCTTTTTTACAACTTTTTATAGTTTCTTGATAGAGATTTTTACAATTTTTTTAGATTTTACACATTGTCCTGTAAAGAAGATATTATATGTATTTGCTCCATTCCAAAAAATATCTAAATATTTTTATTTACTCTACATCTAGTCTTAATCAAAGTGGACATCGATTATCTGAATCTCTAATAGGAGCAGATCTTACAAATGGAATATTTTCTCCTTATCCACTCCTTTTATAGCCCTACTTTCAACTAGGTTAATTAAAACCCTAACTAAGTTTTCGCGGATCTGTGGATGATCAAACATTCCTTTGATTAGAAATGTAATATGTCAAAATATTCTCAATAGAGATAAGAATTATTCTTATGTCACTTGCACTCTTTATAATTGTCATGTCAATTAATCTGTTATCTGATAACATATTTAATTTAATTAAATAGAATTATTCTATTATATAAATATAAGTAAATTTGGCCAAACCCTATCAAGCCAAGGAAGCCAATTTCATGGCAAGCCTTCTCCTTCCCCCTCTCCCTCTCTGGAGCTTGTTTTTCCATTGTAGAATGACATCTGGGATGAGTTGGAAGGTCTGACATACAGGAGAATTTGTCTGCGAATGAAGTTTGTGTGAATATCGCTAGAGACCGTGCACTTAGATAGTTTGAAAAGCTTGAGAAGTTCTTCATTTTCTACTCTATAAAATTAGATGAATCCCTAACATGTATATTTGAATTTTTTTTTATCGGTATTTGATTTTCGTCATTTAGTTTTGATCAACACAAGATCAACATAGATTCATAAGAATTGTCACTTTCATTATACAAAATTTTATAAGGTGATTTATTACAGTTTTATGAGAGCTAGGTTTAAGCCTCAATCAAAATCAACATGGAATTAATGTGATTTCATGTATTTTATGTCTTCCTAAAATTATGTAAATTTATTATTTTTAGTAGGCCATCATAATTTGTATGAGATACATATTTGATATTGGTTAGCATTGATTGAATCTTGTTACATAGGGCTTTCTATCACCACCAACCGTTAGAATTTTGGATCACGAGAGGGTCCAATAGAAGGTCTGAAATATGGTGATTTGATTTTAAGGAAATCATTATTCAGTTTTGGGGTTTTCGTGAAATCTCCATTTATAGAGAGAATTGAAGCCTTGTGAAGACTTTATAAGATAAGTAATACAATTATCTTCTGTTTCCCTCGTGATCTCACACTTCTAATAGTGGTGGAGGAGAAGTATTTGTTATTTTTATGATGGTGGAACCCTTCCGCAGAGGTGCTATGGATTTTTCTTTATTTCTTAATATCAAATTTTTTTTTGGATAAGACCAACAGATTTGAAATTCTCATTTGATGAGGATTCAAAAACCTATTTTTAGAGATTTTTCCACTTCTAAAAGGTCCATATTGGAGGAGAAATCCGTGGTTGCCATATTTGCGTTGTTGTGCCATTATCAGGTGGAGAAGACGAATGGGCATAGTTGTGGGTGCAAGTAGGCACAATGTCAAGTGGCAACGTCATGCACCGAGAGGCAGTGTTGTACGCTCACATTTATTTAAATAATTATTTTTTTAAAAATATTTAAAATATTTAAAAATTGCTTGGAAGTTCTAAAAAAATACAAAAAATTATAAACTATTTAATGGGTTACTTAAGTGTTTGATGACATGTTAGATAATATTTAACTTTATTGTCAAATAATCTTGCATATTTGATTTTAAAATTGTTTTAAGATCAAAATTGTTGAAATTAATGACTAAATTAATTCTAAAAAAATGTGATTTAACAAAATTATTCTTATATGGATTTTACAAGTTTGGGGATACTTGGGTAAAGAATCATTCTATGGCAGGGAAAAAATTTGATTTATTAAAATCATGGTCTTTGACTTTGTCAATGCCAAACTAGTAAAATTAGGAACCGAATATGAATTAGAACGAGTATACCTCATGGAGATTTGAAAAAATCTCTCACCATAGATGTAGAGAAGATGTTCATCCTTGTTGAAAACCATTCAGTTGGATAGTCTTTAGCGGTATCCACATGAACTACTTCAATAGACGAGTTTTTCCTTTCTTCAGGCATCAAGAAACCTTCTAGATACAAGCTTGACCATGGGAGATCACATTCTAGAGAAGAGAGAAGGAAAGGAGGCTGTTTGGGACATTCTTCAACCTTATGGCTTGTTAGAGTTTGGCTTCATATGCTATTTATTTATAAAAGTTGAAATCTTTTATAAAACCCTGAACTTCTATAAAATTATGCCCATGCCCTCATACTATTGACCAGATCTAATGTGTGTGACCCACTGAGCCCAATAGTCAATTTGGTTGAAGCTTTAATTAATTTAAAATAATAATCTCTTTAAATTAAATCAAAATCGTTATCTGATAATAGTTTTTACAGTTTTTCGATCATAAATAGTAAAAGTCATATCTTATGATCTCAAATAACTTTGGGGAGTTAAATAACATCCATTAAGTATTTTTATCATCAATTATCACACGAATTTAAATCTTTGTTCATATAATGTCCTAGTCGATCAGGGGTTCGACATCGACTGTCAACCCCTAAATATTTCGACTTTATGGGATCTTGTACTCGAGTTCAAATCAATTGGAAAACTCCTTTTTCAATTATCCTAAGTACCTTGGTTAAGAATTTAGAATATTATCCCATAGGACATTCTCTCTCTTCTACCGAGAGTGAATGATCCCTTATGATATGCTCAATTGTCTTCATTGGGTTTCTATTGCACCTAATATATCAACTATACTAGACCATCAAGATAGTGATGCATAAGTTAATAATCAAAGTACAAGATGTATTTGGTAAGATATCTTTGACGACGTAGGTCAAACATCCAACCATGCTATCGTGATGTAAGAATTACTTGATAGACAGTTTAGTAAGATACAAATTAGGTTTTTCTAAATTGGTCAGTTCAGTGAACTTATTCCACTAATAAGCACCTATGTGTGTATCTCAGTGTCCCCATACTAATGGCCAATGAGATTAGTCATCTTCATCACATGAGAAGACATCACACAAACACACTAGTCTATTTGGATCATTGATGTCCCATATCAAGGATCCTATGACTAGGAACATTTAGATCACATACCTCTAAATGATCAATTTCATTATCATTATCTTATAATGATTCGATTATTATTGTATGTGATCATAAGTTTGTATTTGCTTTACGTGAAAAGTTCATGACCGTACCACAATTATCAGAGCTTATGCCCTGTTTGATTAGAGTTTCATTTTTGGTACTATATTAATATTGATATTAATATTTTTAAATGTTGGAATATCAATATCAAAATTAATACAAGTTGACACTTGTATTATATAATATACTTTGTTTGTACTACAAATGTAAAAATCGATACAATTAACTAAGGGGTGTTCGGTTGCATGATAATGGGAGTTTTTAGTTTAATTTTCAAAAATTATAAGAAAATTTGTCAAAAAAGGTGTTTGACAACCTTGATAATTTTATATTTTGAAAGTGATTTTCTTCTTAAACAAAAAAGAGGGTCTCACCTCTTTATTTTTTCTTGTGGTCCCCCACTTTGTTTGGTCACGAAGGGTAGTTACTCTTTTTTGTTATCACATCCTTCCAAACATGATAAATTTATGTAATGAATTGGTTCACTTTTTATTTTAATATAATTTTTTATCATGAAAGTGTACAAAAAATTATAATGCAACCAAACACCCCATAAACATCTCTTAATAATTTTTATCAATATCAATTTCAAAATTGATAGTGATATAGGTACCTAATAGTGTTACCAAACAAGACATTAGCTATGAATTGTTATATTTGTCATAAATTTTGGTCAATTAATGATATTATTTGTGCATGATTTCATATTTTTTTGGCAGTAGATTGGAGGGATCAATGTTTGTTGAGTTCATATGATTCATCCTATTTTGTTTTATAAAATATGATTTTGCAAAATCGGTGGAGCTGGAACTTAGTTGATTGAGAAACAAGTTAGCATAGCAAAAATATGATATATTGAAATTTTAAAAATTTATTGAGATTTGACAAATATTGAAGATATACTTATCTTTTGATTATCAACTCATTGTTATTCGTCTATTATAAAATTAATATATTGTGAGAAGTTGTTTTCACAGTTAGTCGTCGGATATATTTTTTATTAGTCCGTGACAAATCACTGTAATTTTTTTAAAAGTTGAATAAATAAAATTTTGTGTTAGAAAAAAATTAAAATTTTAGGTGTTTTGTTTAAGTTAAATCAAATGGGTTAAAAAGGTGGGCCCAACGGCGGGAGCCTGTTCTCCTTCGGGGCCTCGGGCAGCAGGACTGCCGGAGGCAAGAACCCGAAAGAGCTAGAAAGTCCAGGTCAAGGTCCGACAGGTAGGACGCAACACAAGATAGCTCCAAGTTGGTTGCGGCGTCCGGCGACGGCGGCTGTGGCGAATTCTGCTGCACGAAGCGGGTACCAGAAAAGAAGTACGTCGCGATGGCGTTTTGCTTCTCCTGCTTTGGGCCGTCTAAGGAGGAGCGCCGTGAGGAGGATCGCCTCGCCTCCCAGGAAGCCCGCGCCCGAGCCGCCGAAGCCGCTCAGAAGAGGCACCCTATCGATTTCTCTATATTCGTTTATTTCGTCTGTTAATATTTTAGTATCCAATAAATTGCAGGAGAAGTAATGCTTTAGGCTCATCGTTTAGATGCGTAACTCTTGCTCAAACGAGCGATTTGGTCGCAGGAAGGAACAATTTGACAACTCCGCCGCGGGAAGAGCCGCACGCGCACAGCTTGCAGCGGCGAAGAAACAGTCTGATGCCTCAGCCAGTAGCAGAGGTGAACCAGTCCTCAAGGTCTGCTGCCTCAGATGATCCCCTTTGTTTTACGTCCTCCAATTTTACTCCATATGCTCGTGATCGACTGGTAGAAGTGGCCGTTTGCACCATGTCTTGCTAGAGGAGCCGTAATTCGTCGTATTATTAGACGGCCATTGTCTCCTTACCCGAATAAGATGCCATTCATTTTATTTGTTGTTGAAAGTTGAAAATTTTCTAGCAGAGATGACATCTTAAGTTTTTCTTTTTTCTTTTTTCTTGGATGCAGTGGCAAATGGGATGATGCTCGGCGGCATATGTTGGCAAGTCAGAACATAAAGGTCTGAAATATATAATCATCGAGGACTTGGATGTAGATGAATGTTATCCGGTCTTCCTGTTGCTGTTTGTTGGTTATTCTTGAAGTTTAACATAAAAAAATATATTGCATTTGATGTTCTTGCTTCAAGTGCACACTAGGTCCGTCATATTGATGTAGGAACTGTAGATGCTGGATCTTCTAGAGTGCAGAAAGGTTTACATGCTGCTGGTCAGGTTGCCTAATTTATGGACTTGCATTACAAGTCTGCAATTCAGAAAAAGTAACTCTGTATGTACTCGACAGACAAATGATAACCTAAAACGAAATTACACAGGGGTGTAGATGGATAATTGCTCAGGTGAGCAAACCTAAAGTCCAGATGAATCTATTTCCAGACATTCATGCTATTCATAAATTATCTTTTTTTTTCTTTATCCTTTTCATCCTTTTCGTTTTGCTGAATGCCATAAATGCCTAAGACATTTTACTAAGGCTAAAATTGTGCCAATATTGTAACGACTAACTCTTCTTATAAACCATACTCAAGTGTTCCCACGTTACATTGGATTGATATCTGTTAATTGCCATGCATTCGAAGCTTCTTTGAACCTAAGAGCAATAGAGCATCGATGACCATCATGAATGCCAAGATGTTGCTAAGTCTTGTATTATGAGGGAAACATTCTGCAGATTAAAATCTTTTTATCTTTTGGGAGTACATGCATATGCTGAGCAAGAGTTACTTGTTGGCTTTTTTAGTTTCTTGTTTTGTGAATAATAAGCTAGAAAGTAGGGAGAAAGACTATTCCAGTAAAACTATGGGTAAATCAAAGCTGTCAGGACAACATGCATGAAGTTGTTCCATTTCATTATTATGGTGTATTATCTTAAATCAGTGATCATTGGATCGGAATCGATACCTGAATTGGTGGGTGCTGAATCTACTGATCAGATCTTGGCCATTTTTTGAGAGAAAAACCAATCAGGAATTGGTCTAAATTGGTTATTTTTATTTTTTTGGTGTCAAAATTCAGAAAATAACAAAAAATCACCAAAATTAGGAAACCCTCCAAAATTATTAAAAATAAAAATATAGTCTCTTACACACTTTCACGTTATTATAAGAGAGTTTATGACAAGTGGTTATAAGTTAATGGCTATTATCATTCTAATAAACAAGGGTAACATAATGCAAAATATATATTGAAATGCATTACAATTTTATGCATTTCTTTCACCAATATCTACGAAATTCACTTTCGTACTACTCATTTTTTTGATTTTCTTGGATACTCAATTGAGGGTTGTCTATCATGATTGGCCCCCATCTATATGAAATTAATGAATCGGCCATCTGAGTAAAATCTTACATAGTGTCGTGCACTGGAGATGCGGTTGAAGTTGGATGAGAGTTTTGGATAAGTGGTTGCTGCGTACTAATTAAAAAACCCTATTTGATTTCAACATTGACTTCTATCCTATGTTATCTGAGGCACTCGCCTCAGGCGCCTAGGCACTGAGGCGAGGCGAGGCGAGGCAAAAATGCCTCGCCTCGTCAGATTTCGCCTCGCCCGGGTCCAGACCCAATGAAAGCCGGATATGGTGACTTAAATCCTCCTTTTCCACCCTGAAATCCTCAATGCCTAGTCTTTCACCCCAAGGTTCCAATATCTTGATGCATTGTAGGCCCTAGAAGTGAGTTTTTTTATTTTTTTATGTTCTTCTCTAAAAGTTTCAATGTTATATATATGTTTTTTGAGAAATTCTTCAATAAAAAAATCTTAAGCGCCTGAGGCGAGACGAGGCCCCCCTCGTCTCGGGCACCTCTCGCCTCTGACCACATAGCTTCTGTCACTTGAATGTTACTTGTGATTTAAATCATTTGTCCTTGCCTCACTAGTATACACACTATTGGAAAAACCTCCTCATCCACCTCCACCTGAATCTCCTAGATTTTGTTGTGGTTGTAATGTATGCTAGACTGACAAGTCCTTGCCTGCATTTCAACTTTTTTTCTTTGTTGCTTCTTTTGCTTGTGATGAAGAACACTTCCAATCCTCATACCATGTTGATAGACTTTTTTCAGCTGTGAAAATCACCCCAATCTATTTGCCATAGTCTTTATCCTATGAGAGGTTACATATGATGATGAGGTTGGGCTTGAGGTTGGAGCAGTAAGGACTTTTTCTTATTTCTTATGTCTATTCATCTTCAGGTTGAACGTTATCTGATTCCCCTTGAACCTATGTACGATCCTCATGATCGAACTTTGAAGGTACTCTACTTGTCTTCCCCTCCACCTACATAGCAAGAGGGTGCTCTTTTTGAAAAGATAATCAACATCAATGTCTTTAGTTATTCCTTGATATGCTTATGCTTTTGTTCTTTCTTTGCATGCTCTATTTGGCAAATCTTGCGAATCTCTCTTCTTGAATTTTTTGACAGTTTTTGATGTTCTTTATACTTAGCCACATGTTGTAATGACATAACACAAGTTTCTCCAATCTATCATACATTAGCCTATTCATTCTTTTGGTATGAATTAAGCTAAATATACTCCAATTCTTCTATCACTGGGTAGAACTCATGCTTAATTCAAAATATAAATCACAATTGCAGCAAATAGATTCTATTCACTTATTATATTGATTTGCATCTACCTCTCTACTACACGAAAGAACAATGGAGGATATGTTAGTCTCTCAATAATATCAAATATTATTATAGAATGAGAGGTTGTTTCAACATACTACGAGCAACTTTGTCAAATGAATACCTCAGATCTAGATCTGAGTAAACTCCAACTCTTGTTTTATATGATTGCATATGAAAAATGAGAAAACTCAAATAATTACTGCTGGGATGTAAGCATAATAACAATAATAATTCTCATTTACTTTTAACTCAATTTATGTTCTGTATTATTAAGTTCTTGATAGCCGTTGTATTATAGATGAAGTATCGCTCATGACTTTTTGATCCTTGCACACTTGTCCTCTATATTATATCTGGGGGTTTCAAATAGATCTTGCATTCATTCCATATCACATATGAATATACAGTTATGCATCAACCAATGATTAAATTAAAGTTAATGAGAATTATTTACTGCATGCACATCATAATATAGTGTTTTATCCCATCTCCCATTTATGATCCCTCATCACTTCTTATAACATTTATGATGTTTTTTTTTTTTCAACTTTGCTTTGTCCACGGCATCATAGAGATAACTCATTTGATTCCTCTCATCTGAGTCCACTAATCGCAATATGTGTACAAGTGGCTTAATGCTAGACAAGTAATATATAATTCTCTCTTAAAAATGATTCTCTATTAACACTCCATCTTGATCTGTTATATTGTGTAGGTCAACCATAAATATGATGTACTTAGCCAATTGTGTGAATCGGACAAATGTATGTCTATGTCGGTATAAACTCTCTAATACAATAAAGTGTATGACAAATTTAGTTGGACTAGACCTGATCAAATCGTGCCCCTCAATATAATTTCTCATTATGTGTAGTAAACATGGGTGTCAAAAGATAAATAAGGTGATCAACTATGTCCGGCTCACAAGTGTGGAAACTAGTGTCTCCTTATTTTCTCAATAAAGTGTGCTACACATGAAATCCAGAAAAGATGTCACTTCTTCTCTATGAACTTCTTTGTTGTCTTGTAGGAGGGTTTGATATTTGTTACAAACCGCATAGTATTTTTTTCTCCATTTTTTTTTCATACTGCGTCCATTAATGAAAGATATAGTTTGCATTCTTTATTTGACTTGAAGTATCAATGGATTTCAAAAATGTTGTGTTATTTGAATAATAAATAAGAAAATTTATCATTGATCCCTTTGTCATGTCTATCCACCCATCTCATGTCACTATACATCCTCTCTCCCCTATAGCATCTTAAATCATTCTATCCAAGTTTTCAATTCATCTAGCTCTTCATCTATGCTGGCAGCATAAATATACCAGTTATTTAGGACATGCAATCCCGTTCTAGTCTCCCTAATTACATCAAGTATGGTCTGGAAATATGGGTTAATGGCGACATGTGTAGAATGCCTACATTAAGTTAAGATGAAAAAATGATTATTTTCTCATTCAAGTCTTTTTAGTTTGACTTTTTATGTCTTCTTTCTAGAAGTTCCTCATGCTAGTCTTCTTTCTATTTAATACAAATTTTCTTCTGTGAGGCTCTTCTTGTGAGATAGGCCCTCGTAGCTTCACTGCTCTCCTTAGACATTGTCACATTTCTTCACATTTTGACTCACCCCACCTACATGTTGAATCAAACAAAATTACTACTCTATTCATTTTTCTAGTTATATTGTACTATCTTTTTATCAACATTCACCAAAATGTCTTATTCTCATCCGGTAACATGAAGATTAGGTGCATCATTGCTTTCTTGCTCGGCCATTACTTATTGATCTGCAACATTAACACATTAACCGATCAAAAGGGGAAGCAGGGGAAGTGAATAGCCTCTTAAGGCGGTTGCTGACGGGTGACTTTTTAAGGGGTTAGGAGGTAGGGGGGAGGGGATGGGAACGACCCCTTAAAGAGCTGTTCAGTGACTGTTTGTAAGAGGGGGGTGGGGGTGGGCAGGACAGGCTAGTAGAGGGGAAAGAACCCTTCCACAGGAGATTCCAAAGGGGAAGGAGTTACCAGAGGGGGTGGATTAACACTAAAAGAAGGGGAATCACCGCTATTTAAGATGGGATTGCCGGAGGAATCACCAAATTGACACCATATCTAGGATAATCACCCTCTATAGCTCGAGATAATTGGAGAAATGGTCTAATTGACACTAAATCGATGGGATCATCGTGGAATTGCTTAAAGATCGCCGGTGCCCTAGGGTGATCGGGAGGAAAATGGGGGGGGGGGAATTGGCCCATCGGGGATTATGGTGATACTAGCTTGATATCCAACCCGATATTGATCCGAGACTGGGACTTAGGTTCTCATGGTGGAATCGACAGAATCAGCCGATTCTGATCCGATCCTGGTGAATCGGCTAATTCTTTTGATTTAGACTAATTCCACTAGGAATCGTTTTGGATTGGTTTTTCAGACGATAATCGGATCAACACCGATCAATCCAATCTCAGAATTGACCAATCCTGATTTGATTCAGCCAATTGTGCAATCATTGCCTCAAGTCGATATATTCTTTCAACTTAATTATTCCTCTTAGTGTGCTCACCTAAAATGATGGTACATTTCATTCATCTTTGAGAAATTTCTAATGCAGTATAGAAATAAGTTAGCCAAACATGTAACAATTAAATTAGTTGATCAGCTTAACAACTATGTTCATTAGTAGCATTACCAAGAAATCACTCATCATTTATTAAATTACTCCTAACAAAGCATGTTTGATTTTGGAGTTTTTTCAACTCAATCTCTGAGAAATAGTTGATCATGAGTTGTTGGTAGTCCTGATTTAGTCTCTTAACATATTCTTAAATCAGGATGTTACAATCTACATCTCTTGAAAACTTGATTTTCATGTCAAGACCACACACACATCACATATTACACACTTAGACATATCATAGCGGACCTTCCAACATATCATACACCTAGGCATGTCACAATGAATCTTTTGATTGAGTCATGTTCATATACCATATGTAACGATTAAATAAGTTGACTAGCCCAACAACTATACTAATTAGCAACTTTCTCATGAGGTCATTTGTCTCGAGATTACTCACAACAAAGCACACTTAGCTTCGAAGTTTTTTTTAATTCAACCTCCAAAAATGATTTTTTAGAGTTATGGGTAATCTGTTGATTTAATCTCTTAATATATTCTCAAGCAGGGATGTTACATAGCAACATGTTGCTAGTAGTTATTGATCGAAGCTTGTAATTTAAAAACTATTATGTTTATCTGAACGATGACAAAGCCTAAGATTATTTCTATATTTGACATTAGGGAAATTGAACTAGATTCCATGTTTTTCCTATATAAACTTGGGATTTGCACATCTTCAATGTAAATAGGCTGCTCTTATTCTGCCTTCACGTTCTTATGAAGATCGTTTTGTAGATAAGTGCATAAAAATGATAGGATAATCTGATGTGTGACGTTTTGTATCTCTCTCTTTGGCCTATTTGCTTGAGAGTAATGAGAGCTTTTCCAGAAAGGAAACCAGATCCCTAGTTTTTTTTCTCTTTTGGTGATAAAGTCACTTTCAGGTTTTCTCTTTTTTTGAGCCATGCACAGGCTCTCTATCTTTTTGTTTTCTTGGGGCTAACGCTTTAACTTTCATGTCTGATACTGACTGCATTTTTATGTAATGGGAAGGGGTAATTTTTTTTAGGCTATTTTCCCTCCATTTTTTATAGTCTCTCCCTGTTAGTGCATTGAATGATTGAACTTCTACCCAGTTCAAGAGTTATATTGGAGATGTGAACATGCCGGCTATGTCTAACTTTATTTCATAATCTTTACATTAAATGTAATCTGCATATTTCATTCATGTTGTTTCTGAACCATTTTATTTTTATTCATTATGTTGATTATTTAGCATGACCTCATGATGATATCTTCTATTTAAGGTCTACTTTAGGCACATATATCTGATTATACTTTTTGTCTGTACATGTTCCACCAGTTCCATTTGTTAACCTTCTAGGGAACCTGCTTCAATGAGGAAAAAACATTTTGCTATCATCTTGGCTTGTCAGTTCTCTCTCCAGCTAGCCAGAGTACCAGCTTTTCGAGGAAGGAGGTGCTTGGGATCTCCCTTCCTTCCCAAGGCATTGCATCTTGTTCTCTGCGCTATTTTCTCTTTATGTTCACCCTTTATTTTTCTTAACTTTATGGTTTTTTTATGCTGATCAGCTCTTGTCGGTTAGATCACCCATAGAGACCCTCTTCCACCATCTTTTGCTTCATCTCTTTGTCTGTTTGTTCCCTGTGGATACCATCCAAAAAAAACCTGTTTCTTTTTGCTTTCTCTTCTTCTAGTTAGTTTCTTTTGATCTGGTTGTTATTGGTTGGTGGTACTTTCCCTCAGCTGCTACTGCTACCCTCACAGATTTCTTCATTTCTGCCACCGTCATGGAATTCAGGATTGGGCAGATGTCCAGATCCATTGGTGGAATGGCCAGACCGGAACTGAATCTTTGGGTGGGGGTTTGTGTTCATGCAAATGTTGACATTTGTTCCTTGAGTCTTTAATTTTAAATCTTCTACTGCCTACCTTGTTTGTTTTTACTTGGGCATGGAATGCAGAATCAATCGATCTGGATTTGGATCGAGATCGGCCGATTCTTGGATTGGATTGGTCATAGCTGATTTGATTCTACCCAGGACAACCGATCTGGCAGGAAGTCCCGGCCAGATTGATTGAAATAGGGAGGATCGACCTTCCGGATTGATTTGGGAATAGGTCAATCTCGACTGATTCCCTGGAATTCGGTAAGTTCCAGAATTGGGTTGGTCTTGGACCAGATTTCGGACTGACCCCCCCTCCCCCCAATAAGGAGGAGATCGCACCAATTCCCCCTCAACCCCCCTCGATTCTTGCTCTCTCTCCAAATCCCCCCAATCTAGGGCTCCCATACGGCGATTCCTCCCTCCTTCGGCGGTTTGCCCCCAAGTGGTAAAAATGGTCCTCATCCCCCGATCCACCCCTTCCCTCCTCCTATCCCCCCTCCCCTGGACCCCCACCCTCTTGGGGATGGTTTTTCTTACACCCAAAGCCACCCTTGAAAGGGGGTGAGTTGTTCAAGGCTTTGAAGAAAGTTTGCTAGCCAACGTGCCAAAGTACTCAAGAATAAGAAAATTTGAAGAGGAAGAAGTTACGTACCAAACATCGACATCTCCTTGATACTGATACTACTTAGACATCTTCATCAAATGATGATAAGGAAGATTTTATTTCACCCACACAACAACAAAGTGTGGGAGATGGAGATGGAGATGAGGGTGAGGGTGGTTCTACTAGCAGTGCACACACGAGTGGAGCAACTATAGATGATTTGATTGATAGGAGGTATTCAAGTGGAAAGAGCATCTAATGTTAGAATAAGATAAATGTCTTTGATGAGTATACATCATCATATTCAGATCTTACTTCAAACTTCATAACTTATTATCCACCCTCTCTTCCAAACTTGTTGATGGTGGAGTTTATGATTTTAGCCAGGTGGCCAAGTTGTTATTTTCATATGGTTACGGTCAATCATGAGTGATTAGAGTCAGTGGAGAATCTAAGAAAAATGAGGAGCATGAAAAAGATCATGAGGGACAATTTTGTAATTGGTGATGATTGGAATGTATATTTTCTAATACATATAACTTGCACCATCTTCTTTATTTAATAGAAGATGGATATTGTTGTTCATTTGTATCCCTTTGTGTTAAAATCTTTCATAATTACATGAAAATGTGGTAGATGATATAATTTCATTTGTTGACAATTTTTAGTATTCTCTTCTCATTTTTATATTTTTAGGAATTTTCTTGTTTTTTATAAATTTTTTTGAAACAAAAATACAAAGGACTGATCCAAATCGATTCTAGATTAGTCTTTGTTCCGGTGGATCGGTCGAGATCGAATCGATGCAATCCAGTCCGGATTGGATCAATACCCACCGATCTCTACTCCGATTCCAATCCCACGATCCTTAAACTTGAGATTTGGTAGTCTCTGTCCTACCCAATTTGTCCCTGTACTTGGACTCTTTTGGGTCTAGTTTAGCCATACTAACTTTGATCCTTAGTGTTGTTTTTGTTCATCCCCTCAATGAACCAAGGAAGGACGAATTGGGATCAGCTGATTCTGATCTAGATCAGCCAATCTGAGGGAAGAAAAATTGATCCAGGATCAGCGTCAGTTCTCCAAACAATTGAAAAAAAAAGAATACAAGAAAAATGATCCTGATGGTTCCCCTGTGGAGTGACAGCCAGAACCTGGTGATAAAACTGCCCCACAGCAATTAAAGGATAGTGCTACTGTTCTGGTCCAATTGGCGGGGAAGGAGGCACGAATCAGGTGTTGAAACCTAATCTGTGCAGTGTGTTCTTCTGATAGGGTTGGATCAGCAACACTAACTGATGCAATCCAATCCAGATTGGATCAATACCCACCGATCTCTACTCCGATTCCAATCCCACGATCCTTAAACTTGGGGTTTGGTGGTCTCAGTCCTACCCAATTTGTCCTTGTCCTTGGACTCTTTTGGGTCTAGTTTAGCCATACTAACTTTGATCCTTAGTGTTGTTTTTGTTCATCCCTTCAATTAACCAAGGAAGGACGAGTTGGGATCAACTGATTCTGATCTAGATCAGCCAATCTGAGGGAAGAAAAATTGATCCAGGATCAGCGTCGGTTCTTCAAACAATTGGAAAAAAAAGAATACAAGAAAAATGACCCCGGTGGAGCGACAGCCCGAACCTGGTGATAATCTGTGCAGTGCGTGTTCTTCTGATAGGGCGGGAAGGTGCAGTGGCATGTTTGCCGGGCGGATAGGACTCATTGGCTGAGTATGATGTTGTATAACCTAGTGCGTGTTCTTCTGAACATGAGGTATGGCCATACTGATGTTTGCATCCCATTGGCTGCTTGGAAGGAATGGTGCTTGATGCCAGCTATGTTAGTAGAGAGGGAGGAAAGACTGGGATGCAAGAGATGAGAAGCCACAGCAGATTGAGTCTCTGGAAGGGGTCTGCGTGAGGACTGAAGGTATTAGGGCTTTTTTTTTCACATAGAATTATTCTATAACCATTAGATCTCATCATCTCAGATCCAATGGTTGAAAAATGTGCAAATCTCAAGTGGAGCGTATCTCCTCTTTTTGCCGCCGCCATTTAAGAACTTAACAATATTTTTACCAATATTTTGTTCTGTCAAATTTGAGTTATCAGATATTATGCCATCAAACATATGCAGAAATGGATCAGATCCATATCCATTTACAGCTTTACTTTTATAAGAGGCTGCAAGTTCCAGTGGCATGTAACAGGCAATGGAGGGTTTGGTGCATAGTGCAAACAAGAGAGAGGGAGCTCTTCATGATGGCATTGTCTAGTCTAGAGACGGGATGCGAGCTCTTATTTCATGAGGAAATGATTCACATGTTGAGATGAGATAAATGAAGAGACTTCTTCATTCCGCTTCCGACATCCCAGGTGGTATGACTGTCTTTCGTATTAATTATGCTTGTAAGATAACAAAGCGACCAAGGCAACCAAGTGGCCTCTAAGCAACAAGATATCCACTCAAACAATGATTAAGCAGTAAGAATGGTAGGGTCAAAACAACTAAAAAGTTTGGATTTTTCATACAGAAAATGCTCTTAAATTTGAAGTTTTTACATTGCTCTTAGATTTCATAGAACTGGAGATACAGGAATGTAGTCTGCATTATGTAACATTCGTTGCATTGTTCTCGTTTGCAATATGACATTCATCTGTCTTAGCATTATTTTGAACTTGAAATCTGCAGGTCTGTGTATATCTACACCTGTTTAGTATAATATATAACCTTCCTGTGGCAAATTCGAATTTGTCCCTTATCAAGTTAATGGCAGACAACGGAACGTCGCAACCATTTCATCTCGTAATTTCATTGATCTCATCTTTTTGTTTTCTTCTTTTACTTATACAGACGTTAGCATTCCTTTCGCTGTGCTAATGAAATTTGGCTCTGTTTGTGTAAACTGTAAACTCATGTAGTCATCATGTGGAACTTTTGGTATTGAAAATCACCATTTGTTTCAAGCCATATCTTTTGCATAAATGGCACTTCGACCCATGTCTTCATAGGCTAGAAATATGATCACGAATCTCCGTACAGTTTCATCTTTGAGCTGTATGTCGTTTTGAATTAAGAGGAGTTGCGGTATGGGACCGCGGGAATTTGAAGATGTGTTAATGATGAAGTTTATTGTACTGATTGGTTAGATTATCAAAAATGATATCATATCAATTTCTATATTGGTCTTTCTAAAGGATGCAATATCAATGTCAAAAGTAATAGAGGTGGACACCAATATTACATTCCATTGTGCTATAGGTTTTATTTGGTAATTATGTTGAACACTTGTCATTACCAATTTTGAAATTGATATTGATGCAAATTATCTATAATGGGGTGTTTGGTTGCAAGATAATTTTTTGTACACTTTCATGATAAAAAATTGTATTAAAATAAAAAGTGAACCAACTCATGACATAAAATTATCATGTTTGGAGGGATGTGATTACAAAAAAGAGTAACCACCGCACATGACCAAATAAAGTGGGGGACCACAAGAAAAAAAAAGAGAGATGAGACCCTCTTTTTTGTTTAAGAAGAAAATCACTTTCAAAACATAAAATTGTCATGGTTGTCAAACACCTCTTTTAACAAGTTTTCTTACAATTTTTAAAAATTAAAATAAAAACCTCAATTATCATGCAACCAAACACCCCATAAGTGTTTGGTTTTTAATATTAATATTGAAAATTTTAATGCAAAAAATACATGATATGTTATAGAAATGTCTTGCATCAACTTTGATATTGATTTATACTTAATAGTATTATTTTTGATATTCTAACCAAATAGGGCAATAATTTTCAAAATTGATGGTAATAGCTACAATTGACTGTCAATATCAAAATTGATATGATATATTTTTTTGAAAATCTAACCAAACATACTGATTTGTTGGGTTGTCGAGGGGTGCCAATGGTACAAAAGCCTAAATGCGATTGAGTTAATACAGACTATATAGTATCAAATTACATTGATCATAGTATAAAAAAATCAGCAATATGGCAGCCATACGGATTCAGGATTCAGGAAAAAGATTCTACCCACGTCGTTCGCAGATTTCTATAGAAACTGTAGATATCGGTGTCCGGCGGTCACGAATTTATAATCTAGAGTAATCCAGTTTTCTCTTGCATTATGCAACTTATGGAAATATGAGCCCAGTGATAATGAACTTTTTCAATGTTCTTATTTTTGGTCACGCGTTGGCCCAGTGGCAGCTGACGCCTGCTGCACCGCGGGCAACGAAGATTCGAATCCCGTTTGAACCTCACAGTACACCCCTCCGCAGGGTGCCTAGCTTTGACACCGTTAGAAAGCGATGCCCCCACCTTGCGCCCCCATGCACAAGGCTGGTGGCTCGGCCGGCAAACTTTTTCAATGTACTAGGGAATTCGTGGTAGTCCACTTTCAAGTTAGACTCTGGAGGACCTGGATCTTTACCTGCACACTCTTGGACAACAAAGGAACGACGTCTTCTTTGCACTCCGTTAGCTTATTTGACTAAAATATCAAAATTAATATAATATTATTTTTTATATTTTGAGTAGACGCCTCCTGCGCTACATTTCAACTGATTGTGTAATATAATATTTGTGTTAATAATCCAACTAAATAAGCCTTTAGATCACACATGTTTATGTGGTGTTCGGTTGTATTTTATTTTTTTATATGATTTCATGATAAAAAATAATATCACACGTAGAAACATGACAGATTTTAAAAATAGAAACTGTTTGACAAAAACATTATAATTTTATAAAAATTGTTATGCTTTTTAGAAATAACGATAAAATGTTTGTTGATAATTTTGAAATTTGGAACATAAAAGAAACTTCGCCTGTATAGCTACAGCGGGTTGGGCTTGTCGAGAGTTTGTTGAGGCTATGCACTTTTTTTCCTTAAAAAAACAAAGGCTCTTTTTTTCCCTCTATCACGTGAAAGAGGGTAGAAAAACTTTTAAGATAAAAAATTGTAAAATATGCCAAACACTATTAAAGTGCACTTTTATTACAAGTTTTAAAAATTAAAATAAAAGTCTCTATTATCATGCAACCAAACACCCTATTAAGAGTTAGGACCAAGAAAGAGATTGAGGCAATGGGACTGAGATAAAGTTTTTCTTGACACTTCAAAAAGAAGTAAGAAAGAAAAGAAGCCTGTGCATGCTGCATGCGCAGGTTACTAAAACAAAAATATGCCTGTGCATGCTGCTGCATGCGCTGGTTACTAAAACAATTCATGTGCTGACTAGGGAGGAAGGAGAAAATAGAGGAAGAAAATAGATTCTAATAAGGTGTTTGGTTCTACGACAAATTTAATTTTTGTTATAAAAATACATGAGAAAAAAAATTGTTAATAAGAGTGTTTGGTAATCATAAAATATTTTTTCTTGAACAAAAAAGAAGTGAGATTATTTCGAAAGTATGCAAAAAATTATTATGCAATCGAACACTAGGTACCATAGTCTAATTAGATTTTTATCCATAAAGTCTATATGTTGTATCTTGACATGGGTAGTATTTATTTCGACTTACTCTATAAATCTGAATTCATTTTATGTCTAACTTTTACTTTGTAACAACAATATTTAATTTGATTAAGATATTTATATATTAATTATTTTAAAATTTACTTAAAATTATACTAGTATGTTACTTCTATCTAGGGATGTGTACATCTTGATTTGGTCTGATTTGAATCATTTTTTTTCAAATTAAATCGAATTAGACAAGTTCAATTTAATTTGCTTTGGTTTGAGACCAAAAATTAATTAAACATTTAAAACAATTATTTATTTACATATATTTTTATAATAAAAAGTTATTAAAATAAACATTATTATATTATAAATTTTTATAAAAATATTTTTATCAATAATATAGTATTTAATTGATAAAATTTTAAGTTAAATCCATTTCATCAGTTTGGAAGACCCTCAAACCGGTGTTTCAAACCGAAATGAACCTGCTTTGATGATTTGGTCGGTTCAGTTTGGTACAAACTCCTACTTTATCATTTATAAAAAGATTATATCTGGAAAAATTAAGAAGTTAAAACAAAAACATATAACTTAATTTTTAGAGACTAATTAAGATATAAAAGATGTAATTAGAGGTAAATAACAGTACACACTCCTACTTCTATTATTTATAAAAAGATTGTCTGAAAAAAATAAAAAGTTAAGACAAAAGGCATATAACTTAATTTTTGGATACTAATTAAGATATAAAAGATGTAATTAGAGGTTAAATAACGATATAGCCAAACATTCTAAATACGCAAACCTCAGACCAAATTTGTGGTCAGAAGTTGTTTTGAGCAACCAAACATGACTTTAAACTTTAAAACAATCAGAGTTATAATTTACCTATCACATTATATGATTTTCTGTCTAGTTTATACTGTTATTCTTTAAGCTGGTTCATGGTTCGCTTAAAAGCCTTTTATATTTTATTATTGTTTAGCTACATTTATATTTTCTAATCTGATCTCTAACCTCTAATTTGATTATAGATTAGATAATTCAGATAATTTGATAATACATCTTAATTAAAATTTTCATATATTTTTTATATCTTTATAAACTTATTAAAAAGTAAGTCATGAAGTTTAATTTTAAAATTTTCATGCTTCATATCTTTATTTTGGATCAAGAACTAATGTTTTTAGATAATTTAATTATGCTAAAATTTTGTTGATTGACTATAAATTTTCTAGATAATGTAAGAAGTTAAAGATAAAATTAAGAGTTAAATGCTTTAGATCAATCTAAAACTAGTGACACCTCAGTCTTCGAATTAGATCTTGGTTTACTTAAAAGCGAAATGTTCATGTATTTTTACATTCTGGTGTCCCGTGTTAGGCGTTGTCACATTGCACCTTACATGGCTTAGTAACGAGCTTATGACTTCTATACTCAAATTTAGACTCGCATTGGAAATACAGAAATTCTCTTTAAAACTTTTATCACAGGGGTGACTCTCTACTTTAAGATTCCTTTTTAGATGTGAATAAGAGAGGTCACTAGAGGAAAAGTTAATCAGCTTGCCAATAACTGGATTCACTTGGGTGAGACCCACTAGTCACCAGAGGAAAATTGGTTATTGGGAATGGGTTAACGACGATGGTTTCCAAAAATTATCTCCAATAATATAGTCGTGACAGTTTAGGCCATCTCGATAACATTATCGTCACACGCTTAGTTACCGGTGACTGCTCTTGAACTGTCTTTAGTCAACTTACTTGTGATATTTGTTTGCATGATAATGGAGGTTTTTATTTTAATTTTTAAAAATTGTAAGAAAACTTGTTAAAAGAGGTGTTTGACAACTATGGCAATTTTATGTTTTGAAAGTGATTTTCTTCTTAAACAAAAAAGAGGGTCTCACCTGTTGCTTTTTTTCTTGTGGTCCCCCACTTTGTTTGGTCATGTACGATAGTTACTCCTTTTTGTTATCACATCCCTCCAAACATGATAATTTTATGTCATGAGTTGGTTCACTTTTTATTTTAATATAATTTTTTATCATGAAAGTGTACAAAAAATTATCATGCAACCAAACACCCCATTAGCCATCGTGTAAGATGATTAAAATTTCAGAACCCACCTGATGAGAGTAAGTAGAGAGGGCTTCAATAAGCCATCACTACTCATAGTTACTAGCGACGGCTTTAGTCTCTTCTTATATCAAGTGTGTTAAATTTAACAAGTGTAAAAATTAAATTAGTTTATTTTGACAGCCTGGTATGTTATTAAATCTTATTATTTATATTTCAGAAAATCTCTAATATCACTGATTGAAAAGTTAGTTGTTACTAAATTGACAAAGTTAGATAAACTGAATGGAACAAACTATGACATATGGCACCAAAAATTAGATACGGTCTTATTCATGATAATATAAAATATGTCATAGATGTTGATATCCTATAACTTGATGATAATTCCACCCCAATAGAAAAGAAAATAAAAAATGGATAAATAGATTATAGATGATAAAAATGCTAAAGATATTCACTCATGTTCATGGAAGATAATTTAATCAAATATCTTAAAACATACGAAGCATTAAATGAATTATGAAAACTATCAAGACACCACAATTGAGATGAATACTCGACTCTTATTGTATTGCTACAACACATGTAAGATGCAAGAAGGTGATAGTGCGGTTGAGCATACGAACAATGATTATCATGGTTAAGAACTTAACAACTTCAGATTTGAGAATGGATTGTTCAGTTTTATTTGTCACTGACTTACCTTCCAAGTTAACAATAGAATATGACATTTTGGCTAGAAGGAAAGGACTAGAAACGAATATATATGAGACAAATACAGTGAACCGGAAGTCAATTGCTCAAGATCGACTCCATATGCCACAAAAGATGAAATTCAAGATCAATTCACATAATAAAGGTAAGAAGATTTCTAAAGGTGCTTGCTATTAATGTGAGAAGTTCGGCCACTTTAAAGTTAATTATTCAAGCAAGCACAAAAATAAGGGCAAACATCAACATTGGGGAAATAAAGAAACCGAAAAGCATGAATTGGTTGGCATAACTAAATGTAATGCAGAAATAATAGATTCAAATGAATGGTGAGTCGATTCAGGAGTTACTCGGCACATTGTAAAGACAAAGAAAGAATTTATCTCCTTAGAAAAGTTCAATGCAAGAGAGTAGAGAGTATTCATTGGAAATAACACCTACATCAATGTAGAAGGTGTTGACTCATACAAGTTAGATCTTGAAGATAATATTATGGTCCTAAAAGATGTATGTCATGCACATAAAATTTGACGAAGCCTTATATCTATACTAGTATTGATGAAGAAAGTCTTGAAGTTAAATTCTACAATTAGAAGATGTCAATAGAGAAAGACAAGAAAATACTTCTAATGAAAAATTTTATTCTCGAGCATAATTTATTTTGCATCCGTGTAATTGACAATGAAATAAATGAGAAAGGAGTTTTCGATTATTCATTATGTTTTGTTTGAGTGTGACTCTGGCATTTTAAATTTGAATATCATAGTAGATCTAAAATAAAATAAATGGTAAAAATGAATTTGCTACTGAGTTTAACTAAGGTGGAATTGACACCTTGTGAACATTATTTAGTCAAAAAATGACTAAGAAAATATTCATGATAGGATATAGATCACAATAATTACTAAAATTGGTCTATTTAGATATTTGTGATTCATTGAGCACAAAGACATAAATACAAGGAATATTTTATAACATTTATAGATGATTATTCTAAGTTTGCCTATGTCTACCTTATTTCAGCAAAATTAGAAATATTAAATTACTTTAAGAAACAAAAAATAGAAGTAGAAAGACAATTTGAAAGAAATATTAACGTGTTGAAAACATAGAGATGGAGAATGCAATTCAAAAGAATTTAAGTTATATTATAAAGACAATGAAATCAAAAGACATTTGACAATGCCATATACACCACAATAGAATGGCGATAGAAAGAAAAAACAAAACATTAATTAATGTTATTAGATGTATGCTATCATATTCGAGTCTCCCTATGAATTTATGGGAAGAGGCATTGCTTATAGTAAATTATGTCTTGAATAAAATTTCCACTTAATCTATTGTAAGTACACCTTATGAACTTTATAATGGAAAAAAACCAAATCGAAATTATCTCAGAAAATAAGGGTATATAACATATGTTTTCATTCTAGAACAACGTAATGATAAGTTAGATACAAAAACATTGAAGTGTAAGTACATAGGATAATATGAAAAATCATATAGTTATAGGTTTTTCCAAAAACAAAAGGAGATTATTGAATAAAAAGGATGTCATATTCCTAAAAAATCTAGAGGAAGAGAGACCTCATGATATTGAGAAAGAACATTTAGTTGTAGTAGATGATGACTACTACAATGAAATTCTAGAAATGATCCAACAATTGAAGAAAAATCTAAGTAGAACCAGTTTAACAAGAAATTGTTGAAGAACAAAATAATCCTATGATTGAAGAACCATCTGATATACCTGCGATTGATAACAAAAGAACTAGAACTTCATTTACATTGATGGATGACTTCTATTTATACTTATATGAATTTTCATATCTCATTATGAACATAAATAAGAAAAATCACACAAATCCAGTAAATAACACTGATAGCATGAAATCATGCGAATCAAAATTATAGCTAAATGTTATTAAAGAATAAATGAACTCTATGAAAATTAGTGGAGTATGAGAATTACGCGATTTACCTAGGAATATGAAAGCTATTGAGTGTAAAAGGGTATTTAAAAGAAAAATTTGAGCTGATGAGTTCATATAAAAGTAGAAGGCTTGGTTCGTTACCAGGTTTTAATCAGAAGGCAGATATAGATTTTCAAGAAACTTATTCTCTTGTGGCAAAATTTGCATCAATAAGGTTGGTCTTGACTATTGTTACTTATTTTGACTTAGAATTGTATCAGCTGAATGTCAAGACAACATTTCTTAACGGAGAGGTGGAGAAAGACATACATATGCCAACCTAAAAGATTTTAGGTAGAAGGACACGAGAATATAATATGTAAATTGAGAAAATTCTTGTATGGATTGAAGTAATTATCTAGACAATGGTATCTTAAATTTTATGATATTATTATTTAGCTAAGCTTTGTTCCAAATCAATTGATTGATGGATGACTTCTATTTTCTCACTATGAACATAAATAAGAAAAATCACACAAATCTAGTAAATAATACTGATGGCATAAAATCATGAGAATCAAAATTATAGCTAAATGTTATTAAAAAAGAAATGAACACTATGAAAATTAGTGAAGTATGGGAATTGCATGATTTGTCTAGGAATATGAAGGCTATTGAGTGTAAATAGTATTTAAAAGAAAATTTTGAGCTGATGGGTTCATATAAAAGTAGAAGGCCTAGTTAGTTACCTAGGTTTTAATCAGAAGGCAGGTATAGATTTTCAAGAAACTTACTCTCTTGTGGCAAAATTTGCATCAATAAGGATGATCTTGGCTATTGTTACTTATCTTGACTTAAAATTGTACCAGCTGGATGTCAAGATAACATTTCTTAACGAAGAGTTGGAGGAAGACATATATATACCAACCTAAAAAATTTTAGGTAGAAGGATATGAGAATATGATATGTAAATTAATAAAATCTTTGTATAGATTGAAGTAATTATCTAGGCAATAGTATTTTAAATTTTATGATGTTATTATTTAGCTAAACTTTGTTCCAAATCAATTGGATAACTAGGTGTATGTCATGAAGAGTGAGAGCAAAATGATTATATTATCCTTATATGTGGAAGATATATTGCTCACCGAAAATGACGTCAAAAAGCTGAATAAAATAAAATATGAGCTCAGTGAAAAGGTTGAGAGGAAGGTTATAGGAGAGGTGTCCTATGTCCTTGGTATCTAGATAAAAAGGGATATGAAGTTTAAATTGTTATGCATAAACTAGGAAAAGTACCATATGATAAAGTTTGGGATACAAAATTGCAATCCAACACCAACACCACTGATTTATGTAAAGAAGTTAAGTAAAGAGCAATACCGCGGAGAGGGGCAAGACTCACTTAACATGCCATGTGCTCAAGTTGTTGGAAGCTTAACGCATGCAATATTTTGTACTAGGTTTGATGTATCATTTGTAGTAAACTTAGTGAGTAGATATCAAAGTAATCATGGACCTAAAGGGTACAATGCACCACAAGTTAGTTTACCATGTGAAAACACTTGATGTCCTTGGTTACTCTAATACAAATTTGAGACACTTGTTCATCTTTGGTGATGCTGATGTTTCTAAGAGTAGCAAGAAACATGGGTGTGTGATAAGATACACACAAAAAACTAAGTGTATTGCCTATAACATAGCTACTACTCATGTTGTCTAAATTAGACGATTTTTGATAGATTTGGATCTCAATTTAGTTGATGGGCCAATTGGGATCTATTATGATAATCAGGCCACCATTAACCTAATTAATAGTGGAACAAATAGCTGTAAAGGAAAACACAAAAATACAACATCATTATACATGTGATAGGGTGTAGAAAGAGAAAATAATGGTTACTTATATCCCCACCAATACTATGATTGCTGATTCTTTGACTAACGGAATCTTCATGAAAAAATTTATTAAGTATGTAAGCTTAATAGGACTCAGTAATATATGAATCATATGTGATTTTCACAGATAATGAGATTATATAAGAATATATATGTATCTCATGAATAATGAAAATATAAGTATATATCTCATGAAAAGTGAAAGTACCTACCGAATATATTGATACCACGAAATATAAAAATTGAAGCATGTTCTCATAAATAGTGAGAATATGAATAGAAATCACTTGATTTTGATGATATGTTGGAACATGTCTATCAAAACCGAAATAATTAGTGAGCATAGGTGCTCGGCGGAACCATTTGGATAAGGTTGAGACGGTTAGAGTTTTGGAGCGGAGGGGAAGCGATTGAAGCCTCTATAAAAGAGGACTCCATTGTCTAAGTCATAAAACCACCATTGAAGATGCCCTTGCTGAAGCCTCAAAAAGAAGAGCCACTTGGAATCCCCCTTTTTCTACCATTCCTCTCATGATCACCTCTTCACAACGTCAAGAGAGAGGCAACCCAACAATATTGATATCCAAATATAACTTCATCACCTCTATCATTATCAATAATAAAATTACTACAAATATTATGTCTTGATAGAGTTACCAAACAGGGCATAAATCTGTCTACCGCAGAGATACCTATAAAAGTCTTTTCATACTAAAACACTTAAATACTTAATCATGTTTAGTAAAAATGATCAGAAGATATACCTGGTCATACTTGAAATGGAAAGAGATCATCCTTCTTCCTGTCTTCCTTCCAGGAATTCAGTATCTCTGATGCTGAAGGCAATGTAACATTGGAAGAAGAGTCAAATTGACTGGTTAACAAGTCAAGAGTCAACTCCGTTGAAGAAAATTCTGAGCTGTCATCTAAATCTGAGGGGCGTTTTTCACCAGACGAACCATCAATGCAGAAGTCAGATGCCACCTTAACTATCTGCCCATCCAAACAGGCATCACCAAATCCGCTACTATTGTTTTGTTGAGTTGTGAAAGACCCTCCATCAGACACACGAATGTCTTTGTTAGGCCGATCAACCACGCCAGGTAAGTAAAGATGCCCACACGAGTCCCCATTTTCAGTCCCTGTATTATTATCAGCCAAGAGAGATGCCTCTTCTTCTACACCTATGGATGTGGACAATTTGGAGGTGACCAACGATATCTTTGCCCGGCATATAGACTTCAATGACTTCAATAAATTGGAGACAGGTGCTTCCATGACAACAGAGCTTTCCTCAAGGGCGTTCAGAAACATCTGCAATTTGTCTTGATTTATCCTATCTTTATTTCGATTGAAAAGGTTTGCCCATCGCTTTTCACTGACTTGTATGGAAGTATATGCCATGCTATTGACGAGCAGGATTGCTTGCTCATAATTTTGTCGAATGATGGTTTGGCATATCATTTCAGTAAACAATCCTACATTGGGCACTTCTCCTTGGTCTACAATAGCATCAAATGCATGCTCCAACAAATGCCACTGCAGAAAAAAACAGAAGCACATTATTAGTGGACTATAAATGAGTTAATGCTATCCATGATGCACAACAGTTCAACAACAGTAACACAGAGCACTGATATTGCATAACCATGGAGATGGAGAGCCTTTAGCTTTACCATAACGATATAAGCATATCGAATTCATACACAAGAATCCAGTAAAAGTAAATATGAGGCATAAGTGAAGTAGCATCACATGATTAAATTATAGTATCAACAAGTTAACATAACTAGATCATTCAAATGTTTAAGTGAAGACGGATAGTTTCCACCAAGGTGTCATTTAAAAAATATTGCATCAAATACAAAGATAATCACTCATTAGTTATTTATCTACTTTCAACAGAAAGAAGAGTCGATGATAAAAAGCATAGCAAAGTACACCATTGCACATAACTTATATATGCAAACAAAAAGGTTTCAAATGCTTTCCTTTTGTCATATGAATGAAGAATACCATAATACTTAATTAAAAAAAATAATATATACATGATTGTTCAAATTGTAGACATGAAGTTCATTAGTCGTATTATGAAATTATGGGAAAGAGTTACGAAATGATGATTACGAGATACAATACATATTTTAGCCAACACATTTGAATTTATACCTAGTCAATCAACAATAGAAGCTATTTTCTTATTTAAAATCCGGTAGAGACATCAAGATGCAAAGAAAGATTTACATTTGATGTCTATTTATTTGAAAACTCTTATGATAAAATTCCAAAAGATGTTTTGTAGTGGGTGTTGGAGAAAAAATGATACTCCTTGGGTATATAAAAATAATAAAAGACATGTAGGATAAAATAACTATTAATATATGCACAATTGAAAGAGAAACGAGAGATTTTCACTTTCAATTAACTTAAATCAAGGGTATGCAATAAGTCTTTACTTTGTGTTAGTTAAGAATAAATTAACAAAAAATATATAAGATGGCATACCATGGTGTATGATATATGAAGATGATATTATATTAATATATGAAACATAAGTATAGTTAAATGAAAGTTAGAACTTTGAAGAAATACTTCAGAATATATATTGTAAATTTAATAAAAATAAAAATGAATAAGATAGAGGAGTTAGTTTGAATTGAGATATTATCTCAAGTACTCAGTTTAAATATCATAGTTTGATTATTTTAAAAAATAGAGAATATGATGAGAAAGTTAACCATAAGATTAAAGTTGGATGGATAAAGTAGAGATTGGCTACATGTGTGACCATAAGATTTCACAAAAGTTAAAATGAAATTTTATCGTGTAGGTAGGGTAGTGAATATTGGACAGTAAAAAAAACATGTTTCTAAAAAAATGTTGCTAAAATGAGAATTTTAAGATGGACATTTAGTCATACTCATACTACATTAGTTAAAATATTAGATGAATATATCAGAGAAAATGTAAGATTAGCAGCAATTGTAGACAAATGGAAAGAAGGCAAATTGTGATTGTTTAGACATATTAAACATCGATCTAAGAAAGATTTAGTTAAAAAAAGCAAAAAAATATGAAAATAATAGAAACAAAATAAGACATGATAGACATAAGTTAAACTAGAAAAGAGTAGTTCAATATTATTTAAATTATTTAAATATTCCTAAAAGAATCACTCAAGATTCGACAACTGTGGAGACAATCATATTGAGTTGAGTTTGAAGGAATATTTTGAAAGTTTTATGTCAAATATATACAAAAATGATTGTCATGCATAACAGATAGATGTACATCATCCACGTCACCAAATGTTAGAACCATATCGTAGGTCTTAATGTTCCAGACTTCCAGTTTTTCTAGTCAAAAGTTATATCTGACAACCATGGGTGGGGACCAGAGTCTTAGTCTCCAAAGAAAAGAGAGAAGAACTTACAAAGTTGCCTCCCTCTAAACATCAAGACATCATAAAGTTTTTCTCAAGGATTGCACAACCATACTGTTGAAGTAAAATCATTTCTTAGAAATAATTCATAGATAAGTCATCAGAAGACAAAACAATTATTCACTTCTTAAGAAGGCAGTAATTAATGCATAGATGCACATGCCTGCAAGGCAAGGGACAAAGGATGTTTTGAAGCATATGCTTGAGGACAGTCAATCAACTAATACTATTAAGTACATACAAACTCTCAGAAAATTACATATCGACATTGGCTCATAAGGATGAATACGTGAAATGCTGTGGTAGGAAATGTATCCCTATACATACAGAATCTGTAAAAAAACTCATAATATAATAAATTATCAAATTTTCACTTAGTTTTGAAGGTCAATCTCAACTAGAATATAAATGAAAATTCAGGTTGGAGATGTATAAGATTATTTGTCCCTTTTTTCAAAGTAAAAAGCAGAATAACCAATTTTCTTGAGAAAATACAGGAAATATAACGAAACTGCATTAACATTAACGCAGGAATACATCATCAAAAATAGCACATAGACCAACAATTTTCATAGAAGCAACAGCGTATGAGGAAGTTGTTGCAATGCGACTGATTATTTGCCAAGAAGAGCAATCAGATATTTGTTTAATGTTGGTTTGACTTGTACATACAGTTCCAGAATAATTACACCAAACAAAAACCATAAGCTATAACGTGACAAGACAAACTTATGCATAAGTTGAATAAAATATTCTGTTTGTACCCCAAATGCACATGAAACAGTATTACCTTGCCAGCCCTCGATGCTTCAACAAGTAGCCAAGTATGCTTATCCAGATTTAATTTGTAACCAGAGAGGATCATCTCCCTGTAAACATATTCAAAATATTCCCACTGATGAGAACTTGCACATGCCTCAAGCATTGCATAATAGGAATAGGTATCGGGAACAAGAGATGAGTTGTAACCACAGTATGTATCGAGACTTTTGCTCCTTGTAAGTGTTTCAAATAAACTTCTAGCTGTTGAGAACATGTCACTTTGGCTATACACTTTCAGCATGATATTAATTGTACCAGTGTTAGGAACACAATGGCATTTCATATGTTCAAAAATAGATATACTATCAAGATAATATCCTCCATCCATTGAAGACTGGATCATGCCAGTGAATGCTACCTCCAATGACTTGCTGAGAGGAAGTCGCTTCAACTTCTCAACCTGTCTCAACATGAGTGTTAAAGGTTCTGAAGCATGATAAAGAAGCAGTCCAACATGTACACTCACATAGACCAAAAACTTCCAGTTTAACAAGCATATGACAAAACTAACATGTTAAAAAGGAACAGTGAAAATTCAAAGAAAGTATGCCACCCATTTCCAACTATGCATGAGTTAGCTGGTCATGGAGATGTCTGTAACGGTGGTCATCTTAGAAAGTCTTGTATAAAGAATAGTCTTAGCCATTGCTACTACGATCAATAAAAACTGGGACATTATAAGAAGTATACCCACAAAATTCTTTGTGGACCTGAAATCCAGTCCATGTTTAGAAGCTGTAGTAGAGTTTTGGGACTACCGCTAACATGAAAGTTGTATCAAAGATGACTTTAAGTTAATGAATTTTATGATGGAGATGCAACTTAGAACTCTCTTGTAGTTTCCTTACTTTTTGCGGATGTTTCAAGTAGGTATTTTCTTTGATGCTTTGATTGTCACTAACATTATTTTTGCTTTTTGTCTGACTACCATGGATCCTTTATGTTCAAACCATCTCAATCTCACTGCTTACAATTTGTCTACAATTGCCACTATTCTCACATTTCCTCTAACATATTCACTAGGTATTCTATCCAATGCAATATGACCACACATCCAACTTAAGATTCTAATTTTAGTCACACATTTTGAAACCATATTTTCCTTTGCTTTTCTAATATTCACTACTGTATTGCAGGTTGTGTGGCTTTCAAGCTCATTGCTATCATGTTGTAGTTGTGTGGTGTATTATTCCTCACATGGAAGTTGTGCAAGTGTCTGCTTTCAGAGAGTTGCGAGCGTGACAAACAGGCATCTTTCTAGGTAAATTGGAAGGTGAACATGAGATGACTTAAGGTTTTGTTGATTAAATAAAGTTTTCATTTTCAATTCTCTGAGAAATTTTTCTTTTAACTTTAGTAGAATTTTGCAATCACCAAGAACTCTACACCATCTATCTTACTTTAATTCTATGGTCAACAAGCTCATCATATTCTTTATATTTTTGAATAATTAAAAAAAGATGGTTTTATTTTCATTTGATCTAGAGAGTTAATTTCATTGAACTTAAGTGATTTTGATTGAGTTTTCAGGTCCGTTTTGAATCTGATTTTTTTATTAACTTTCGGGTTTAATTGGTTAAGTTTCATGTTTATTTTTATGTTGTTTATTTAATTTGATGTTTGTATCCCATCCGGTTCGTCAGGCTGTCATTCAGTACCCAGTTTTATCCATTCGAGTTGGAACTTGAACTTCCATTGCATTGCATATGTGGAGATACAAGTGCTTGAATTGAAGACAAAATAAACACCGGGTGGAATACTGACGTTCCTTTTCCCGATAGATCTCCATCAGGTCAAAAAAAATCGACATTACGACAACACATCGGTTCATTTCCAATTGATATAGAATTTATCCGTCCAAGATGACAAGTGTTTGACTTGTTATATCGGTGGAGGGATCGCCAACTACGGGAACTGGCCCATGTCGTTGTCCGTATCGACATTCCAAGACGTACTCGGGGGAGCCATCCCAAGGATCATGGGATCAGGATCAGGACCACGATCGGTGACCAAGGATTGATCTTAGATAGGATCGGTCTGGATCGGCTGATCCTTCGGAAGAAAGAGCGATCTTGGATTGGCAAAAATATTATATATATTTTAAATCATAAAAATTATCAAAAATAAAAAATCATAGAAATAAATAAAAATTTTAAAAAATAAAAAGCAATGTGGATGACATACTACCAAATAATGTCAACAAAGTAAGTTCCTTTCAAGAAATTATCATATAAGTACAAATTATCATAAAAGAGAGAGAAGAGAGTTAAAATAGATCTTTATAAAATTTATATAGTATATTTATGATTATGAAACTTATATATATGTGATAGTATAAATGATAGTGAAATATATTAATATGTTTACACTATTATAAATGGGGTGTAGAGTAGTCACGGATCGACCTGTGCGGTCAGGTTGCAGGGCAGTACCCTTGTGCGTGCGAGGTATTAGGGGGGCAACGCTCCCCGAATAATTTTTTTTATGGTGGTAAGGGGGAGGGGGAAGAAGGGATCGAAGGTCCCCCCCAATTTACCTGTTTAGGGGGGATCGGCCGCTCCAAATGCCTAAATCGCCGCTGCTCAAGGTGCATCATCGGGGGAAGGGATCCAAGGGGAGCCCTAGATGATGAAGGAGAGGGCGAGTGAGAATGAGAGGTGGGAAGGAGGAATCAGTCCGATCTCCCCCTTTATTGATGAAGATCAGACTAGAAAATAATCCGGAATCTTCAGCAAGATATTCTCAGGCACTCTATTTCCTATACAAATGCTCATGTCCTACTGGTGTGGGAGTAGAGCATGTCGAAGAATGTCAAAATATATATCTCCTCTCCTACTCTCATACCCATATCCTCACTCAGTGTAGGTCGTGTCAACTGTGATCAATAAAAGACATGGTCAACTCTAGACCCTCCTACTCCCCTTCTCCCTTCCTTGTCCTCTCTTTGTGCATGCTGACTCTCCTAAGTTCATAGTCTGTGCATAGGTCATCGCTGTCAACTTGAGCTCCATCTCTTGTCTTATCTTTACCTTTAGATGTTGGCACCTCTTCCCTCCTCCTCCCTAAAAACTCATCATATAAATCCTCCCTTTGATCGATCTTAATCTCCTTCTGTGAGGCACTTCCTCTAAATATCTTCAATAATTTCTCTAGGTACCTTGTCATATTTTTAATAATGTCACAAACCCCGGCAATGTGTTACTTCAGTTGATACACTACTTTATTCATTTCCTTCACACACCATTTGTATTTGACTATTTTCCTAGTCACATCCACCATATGTCTATGCTCTCACCCAATATCACGCACTGCAGGTACCTTCATTGTGCTCAACAATTATGTGTAACTATAAAAAATCATTTAAAGAATTAAACACTCACGTTAAACAATTAAATAATTAAATTAAAAAAATAGGAGTTGTTGAGGGGGTGGCCGGGACTCAAATAGCCCCTAGGTGGTGGCTGGGACTAAACTAACACCTTAAGGAGTTGTTCGGGAAGGGGCTGTTTGAGAAAGAGGCAAAGTGACATGAGAGACTAAAGGGGGTAGGGACCCTAAACACAATTTTGGGGGTTCTGGGAGAAGAAAACTCACAAACAACTTGAAACAATAGATAGTCGAGGAAGAATTGACTCCAAAAACACCCTGGATCGTTGAAATTGCAACTACAACTACTAGATCACCAAATAATTGTCGTAATCACTTGGATCGCTGTCAAAATCATGTGGATTGCTATCAAAATCGCATAGATCACCATCAGAATCATCTAGAAGTTGCCAAAATCACCCAGAGTCGGGGGCCCTAGGGTGGAAGCGAAGGAATCGACCCTTCAGAGTCAATATCGACCTTAAACAGCGAACATCAGATTGATAAGTTTGGATCAAATTCTATATCAATTTGCCATTGGGATCAGTCCTTCTAGCTGGAATCGAATCGAAACCATAAACCATGATCACAAGAGAGCATACAAATAGTCATGATCTAATGCAATCTAGTCCCACTAGATTTGTCATGCATTTCATAGTATTAGAAAGCCTACGTAGACATCGACATAAATTGAAGACATTCATTCATGCTAACTAATACATCCTATGCATGGTTGATCTACATGGCACCAGTAGAATGGATCAATTTAAAATCCTAGCTAAGATGGAGCATCTTATTGATGATAATAGGTGATAAGAGAGAGTGCAATGCTACTTGTCTACTATAGAACCCTTGCTACAAGTCTTTGACAAATTCTAATAACAAAAATCAAATAGGGTACATGTATGATGTAACAGACTAAAAAATTTGACGATCGAAATATATGCATTCAAAAGGTTATCACAAGTGGTGGAAGATTATAGACAATAGATGAGATAAAACACTTCATCATGATGTTTATGCATCAAGTATTTATCTATATTTTATTTTTCATTTAAGTGTTATAGTAATATGTTAATCGTTGGATTCTATTTTGGTAGAATATGTCTTTAACCCAAGGATGTAATCAGGCGGACAAGTATGGTTATGCGGGGTACGTAGTCTATGATACAATGTCTAGCTAGGATTCAACAAGATAGAACAAAAGTACAACTTGAAGTAAAAGTAATAGAAATACATGTAATTAAGTTCCTATGACATATTTGTTGTTGACTAATTTTTATTTCATATCATATTTCATATGCAATCATATAAGATGTGAATTAGAGAATATGAAGACCTAGATATGAGATATTCATATGATAATTTCTCATGGTATGTGTATGTCATATTAACGATGTGTTAATTATTAAAATAACAAGGATACATAGTTACATTGGCATTGTCTTTTTCCAGTCAAGAGTGGTGGATTCAAGTCAACACTAGAAGTGGATGGAATTTGCTCTCCGTTATTATAGTTTAAATATTGAGCCAAAGCACAAGTTCCTCAATGTGCGAGAGAAATTGAAGCACTTTAAGCCTTATACACACAGAGAGGAAACATGTTGAAAAATGACATACTAAAAAAACTTGTGTTTTGCTACTATAATATGTGGTTAAGAATCAAGAACATTAAGGATCTGTAAAAAAAATTTGAAGAAAAGTTTGCCAGATTTGTAGGCGGTATTTATGAGCAAAGAGCCGAAGCAGGTGGTCAAGGCTTGTCACATCATGATATTGACTTAGAATATCTTTTTCAAGAAAAACATCCACTTGAAATTGTTGAAACTAAAAAAAAATCTTGATCCCTAAAAAGGTCAAACACGTGCACGTATCAATCAACAAATCCGATATCGGTACGTCAAAATTGAATCCGGAAAGGGACAAACCCACCCGGTTAAACTATCGGTGATTTGCTGAAATCGACTAGTCCTCTCCTTAAAAGAGGCAAACGAGGTCCTCCGACAGGTTAAATTAACCTAATTGGAAATCGGCAGTCGAGGAAATTGATCGTTGAAAAAGAAGGGTAGCATCGTTACTGTTGTTTGGCCGGGCCAAAATCATCGGAAGAAGCGGAGACTGAAGATTTCCCACCATCAACATCGAGAAATGACGGTTGACACCATTGGCAAATAAGTTCGAAAGGCCTCGTCTGCCAAAGAAAGTCGAAGACCCTTGCCGTCGTCATTGTTGGGCATAAACCGACGGGAACAACTTCCCCTTTTGCCGCTGTCTCCACAAAAGGAGAGCCACTGGGGAAGTTCTTGCCAACGAAGACTAGAGAAAGAGAAAGAAAGGGACAGACGAAATGCCACCGCCGTCCCCTTCGCTGTTGTCATCGCTGGACTAAGCCGTTGTCACCACCCCAAACAACCATTGTTGCAAAGATTGGGAAATGAAGAAGCCGAGGGCCACGAGAAGAACAAGCCCGCAGGCTCTGTTTGCGGCCGAGAGAGGAGGAGGTCGAGAAAAAGTAGAAAGCAGAAGAAGGGGGAGATCCTCTCGTCACTGCTGTCCTTATACGCCACCGTTGCCGTCGCTGGACCACACAACTGCCACCACCGGACCGAGCCTCCACCATTGTCAAGCTTGTGGTGAGGAGGCCCCAACGTGGTGCCCCCGATGCGGTGTTCCCGTCGCGGAAGAAAAGAGGAGGGAGAGGAGGAAAAAAATGACCGCCACTGCCGTGGTGAACCTCCGCCTCCACCATCACCTTCGAAATCCCTCGCCATCGCCGCCTTTGGGGTTCACATCGCCTTTGCCTCCACAACCGTCATCATCGCGTCGTTGCTGCAAAAGAGGCGTCGGGGAGAGAGAGGGTCGCGAGATCGTGCGAGGGCTCGGGGGAACAATTCCCCCGAGTCAACTCCCGGTCAAATGGGGTAAAACGAAAAATCAAAAAAAAAAGAAGAGAGAAGAAGAAAAGCCACCGCGCGGCAAGTGTGTGCGACGTGCGTGTGGGTGCAATCGCGCACCCACCCGATCAAGCCGGGTGTCCCCCGGTCAAACCAGGGGAAAAGTAAAAAAATGAAAAAAAAATGGGCCGCACCGGCCAGCGGCCGGCGGCCCACGCGCGCACGAGGGGGTGTGCATGTCACCCCCGGTCAAACCGGACGATTTCCAATCAACGAGGCCAAAAAAAAAAAAGAACTGGAGGGAGACTCGGTCAATCCGGCCCTCCACGATCCTCACCTCTGGGAAGTGCTCCCACTTCTTGGATATGGTCATCCCTAGGTGACTCCACCCATAGGTTTGACCACCGGTCAAACGAAGACGTAAAAAAGGAGAAACGGAGGTTAAACTCAACCCTCGAATCAGGTCACCCCTCATTATTGCGAAAATGGGTTTAGTGGAGTGATTTTTTGTGACCGAAATGCCCCTCCAAAATCTTCTATAAATACCCTGTTGGAACCTCGAATTTCCTCATCCTCTCTTTTTAAAGAGGAAAAGAAATTTTTTTTGGGATTAGAATTCCTTTTTGAAATTCTTTTCCTTCTTTTGGACTAGCATTGACTACTATGAAAATATGTGGTATTCATAGGAGTATTAGCTAATTTGATGTGGTATTATTTTATAGGAACACTGATGGTTCCTGATGCTAAGCGTCGATATGGGTATCACCTACTTTAGATGATACGAACCACGATTTAATTTATGAGGTTATACGAGTTCTTTGAAAATAAATTTTGACCTCTCTCCACCGGACTTGCGATATTAGGTGTTAATTACATCAGCGAACACTCGAATACCACGATTGATTAATCGCGACAACATATTGATCGGAAGTCATTCATCCACATAAAGAAAATTTAGGAAGACATATCCCCATAGCCTTATGAGATAGAATTTGGTTGAACTTAATTCAAACTTTTAAGTTTGGGTTCATTGATTTTCTTCTTGATTTAAGATTTGATTTGTTTTGTTTATGTCTTTGGTCATTTGTTGACTTAGACAATTTGAGTTGATTTCTTTTTTTGTTTGTAGGAATTGATTTCCATTTTTTTGTGTGTTTGTTAGCATTTTTTTGCTTGATTTAAGTGAATTTCTTATTATTATTAAGATTTATCCTTAATAATATTGATCACTTTAATTTTTCATGGTTGATTTTAATCCAACATAACTTGTTTTTGTAGTCATTGGTTGACATTTTTTATGCATTATTTAATGACATAATTTTGGTTGGATTATGTTAACATTTTATTAATGTTTTGATCATTTATTTGATTTGAATTTTGTTATGCATACTTATTTAATTAAGTAGCATTATCCATTTAGGTTGATTTAATTTTCTATGGTTAAGTCGGATTGAACTTAACATGTTTTGTAACCATTTGTGGTTATTTTTTATGTATGATTTTATGGCATGAATTTGATTTGATTATGATGGCATTTTTGTTAATAAATAAGTCATTATTTGATTTTTATTTAATCAAATTTGATTATTTGATCAAGTTCAGAAATTATTATTTCAATGACTTATTTAATTTTTATCCACCTCTCAAAGTCCATGGGATTTTATGTCATCCTTGTAATGGCACATCAGGTCAATCGAACTGAATTTATTTCATGTCGATTTGAGTACATGGAAGTACAATAAATGAGGGGGCATCCGAGCCTTTGTTCCTCAACACATGTTAAAGTTTGTTCGGTTTGGCCAGCACTTTGGCTTTCTGGGTTTGGGTTTCGGCTGTAAAATATTTCGATTTCTTACGAACCAAATTTTCTTCGTATGTCCAAAGAATGACTTGATTGCATTTGATATGCAACATTTTTTGGAGCTTCTTCGGTTTCTTGCCGACATTTCAACTTTACCGATCCGGGTTTCGGCCTTTTTCGGTATTTTGGCATTAGAACCGTATTGTCTTCGTGTCCAAGAATAGCTTGATTGCATTTGATATGCGGCATTTTGAGCTTGTTCGGTCTTCTTGAGCATTTCGGCTTTCTGGGTCTGGGTTTCGGCCTTTCGGTATTTTGGCTTTCTCAAACAGATTGTCTTCGTGTGTCGAATGGCTTGATTGCATTTGATATGCGGCATTTCTGGAGCTTGTTCGGACTTTCTTGACATTTCGCCTTACCGTCCGGGTTTCGGCCTTTTCGGTATTTTGCCTTTACCGAACCGATTGTCTTCATGTCCCAGAATGGCTTGATTGCATTTGATATGCGGCATTTCTGGAGCTTGTTCGGGTTTGCCGACATTTCGGTTTTACCGATTTGGGATTTCACCTTGATTTTCCGTTTGGTTTGACCGGTATTTCGGTTTGACCGATTTGGGTTTTCGATTTGAATTCCCGTTCGGTTTGACCGGTATTTTGGTTTGACCGATTTGGGTTTTCGATTTGAATTCCCGTTCGGTTTGACCGGCATTTCGGTTTTACCGATTTGGGTTTTCGATTTGAATTCCCATTCGGTTTGACCAGTATTTCGGTTTGACCGATTTGGGTTTTCGATTTGAATTCCCGTTCGGTTTGGCCGACATTTCGGCTTTACCGATTTGGGTTTTCACCTTGATTTCCCGTTCGGTTTGACCGGCATTTCGGTTTTACCGATTTGGGTTTTCATGTTGATTTCCCATTCGGTTTGACCGGCATTTCGGCTTTACCGACTTGGGTTTTCACTTTGATTTCCCGTTCGGTTTGACCGGCATTTCGGTTTGACCGATTTGGGTTTTCATGTTGAATTCCCGTTCGGTTTGACCGGTATTTCGGTTTGACCGATTTGGGTTTTCGATTTGAATTCCTGTTCGGTTTGACCGGTATTTCGGTTTTACCGATTTGGGTTTTCGATTTGAATTCCCGTTCGGTTTGACCGGTATTTCGGTTTGACCGATTTGGGTTTTCGATTTGAATTCCAAAATAGCGAACTATTTTTGGCCCCTTTTAATGGAAAGGTAGCGCAAAACCACTTAATTTCGGCAGCATTTCGACTAGACCGGAGTTGGGTTGGCTATTTTCTATCCAAAATAGTTTACTATTTTGGGCCCCTTTTTATGGAAAGGTAGCGCAAAACCACTTAATTTCGACGTTTCGGCTGTAGGTAGGAGTTGGGTTGGCTATTTTACTATCCAAAATAGTTTACTATTTTGGGCCCTTTATGGAAAGTTAGCGCAAAACCAGCCCCTTTTTATGGAAAGGTAGCACGAAAACCAAGGTATTTCTTGCATGAGAGTGAGAATGTGGAGCTTCTCTCTCTTCCCAACTCTCTTTTTTCACCAAATGCTAACAACATGTACGTATGGCCATTGGGGGGTATTTATAGGAGATCTTGAAGGGGTGAAATGGTCACAAAAATTACCCCCATTATCTCCATTTTCGGAATAGTGGGGAGGTGACCGGATCCGGGGTGAGATTACTCCCATTTCTCCCTCTTTTATGCTTCTGTTTGACCGCCTGTGGGTGAGGGTACTCGGGGGTGACCGGATCCAAGGAGTGGGGCCACTTCTTTGGACGTGGGTGCACCCCCCCACTTGCTGCCATGGTGGGGAGGCCGGTTCTGGTCTCCCCATTTCCTTTTTTTTTTTGAAATAATCCCCCGGTTTGACCGGGGGTGGTGCGCGGTTGCACCCGCACGCACGCTGGCCACTGGCCAGCGTGGCATTTTTTTATTTTTTTTCAAAATCCCCCCGGTTTGACCGGGGGTGGGTGCGCGGTCACGCGCGCACTCGCGCGCGCGTGCCTGCGTGCGTTCGCCGCGCGGGCGGCTGTTTTTTTTTTCTCTGTTTTTTTTTGTTTCAACATACCCCCACATGGCCATACGTGGGAGGGGTTGGGAAAAGGTTGGAGAGTGGTTGAAAAGTGAGAAGATTGAGAGGAGAGAGATTTTCCAAGAGAGAGGAAGTCTATTCTTCAAAGTAAGTACCGATTTTCTTCGAATTGGCTTTTGGCCGTTCGAAAAGGAAGGAAGGCTTTCGCCCGACCTCTAAAGAAAGTTCCAATCACCTCGAATTGGTTTTTGGTCATTCGAGAAGGGAGAAACCGAGAAGGGAGTAAGGGTTTCGCCCGACCTCCAAAGTCCAATCAATCCAATTCCTATCTCGTTTCGCGGATGGATCGAGTAGCCCACATTTAAAAATGTGAATTTAAGCTACTCGGGATCAAAAAGAAAACCCAAATCGGTAAAACCGAAATACTGGTCAAACCGAACAAAAATTCTAAAAGAAAACCCAAGTCGGTGAAACCGAAATGCTGGTCAAACCGAACGAGAATTCTAAAAGAGAATCCAAATCAGTAAAACCAAAATGCCGGTCAAACCAAATGGGAAATCAAGATGAAAATCTAAGTCGGTAAAGTGGAAATACTGGTCAAACCGAACGTGAATTCTAAAAGAAAACCCAAATCGGAAAAACCGAAATGTCGGTTAAACCGAACGAGAATTTTAAAAGAAAACCCAAATCGGGAAAACCGAAATGCCAGTCAAACCGAACGAGAATTCTAAAAGAAAACCCAAAATCGGTAAAATCGAAATGCCGGTTAAACCGAATGGGAATTCTAAAGGAAAATCCAAATCGGTAAAGGCGAAATGCCGGTAAAACCGAATGGGAAATCAAGATGAAAACCCAAGTCGGTAAAGCCGAAATGCCGGTCAAACCGAACAAAAATTCTAAAAGAAAACCCAAATCGGTAAAACTGAAATGTCGATCAAACCGAATAGGAATTCTAAAGGAAAACCCAAATCGGTAAAGCCGAAATGCCGATCAAATCGAACGGGAATTCAAGAAGAGAACCCAGATCGGTAAAGTTGAAATGTCGACAAAACCGAACAAGCTCCAAAAATGCCGCATATCAAATGCAATCAAGCCATTCTTGGATATATGAAGAAAATCTAGTTCGATAAGGCCGAAATGTCGGAGAAGCCAAAATCCAGATCAGTAAAGCCAAAAGTCAACAAAACCGAAGAAGCTCCAGAAATGCCACATATCAAATGCAATCAAGCCATTCTTGGATATATGAAGAAAATTTGGTTCGGTAAAGTCGAAATGCCGGAAAGTCCGAAATCCAAATCGGTAAAGTCGAAGTGCCGGCCAAACCGAACAAACTTTGACATGTATTGAAAAACAAAGGCTCAAATGTCCCCTCATTTACTATACTTCCATGTACTCAAATCGACATGAAATAAATTCAAGCTCGGTTGACCTGATGTGCCATCCAAAGATGACATCTAATCCCCATGGACTTTGAGAGGTGGTTAAAAATTAAATAAGTCATTGAAATAATAATTTCTAAACTTGATCAAATAATCAAATTTGATTAAATAAAAATCAAATAATGACTTATTTATTAACAAAAATGCCATCTTAATCAAATTAAATCCATGTCATAAAATCATACATAAAAAATGACCACAAACGATTACAAAATATATTAAGTTCGAATCCGACTTAACCATGAAAAATTAAATCAACCCAAATGAATAATGCTACTTAAATAATTAAGTGTGCATAACAAAATCCAAATCAAATAAATGATTAAAACATTAATGAAATGTTAACATAATCCAACCAAAATTATGTCATTAAATAATGCATAAAAAATGTCAACCAATGACTACAAAAACAAGTTAAGTTAGATTAAAATCAACTAGGAAAAATTAAAATGATCAATATTATTAAGAACAAATCTTAATAATAAGAAATCCATTTAAATTGAACAAAAATGCTAATAAACACCCAAAAAATGGAAATCAATTCCAACAATCAAATGAAAAAAACGATCAACTCAAAATTATCTAAGTCAATAAACGACCAAAAACAAACAAATCAAATCAAATCTTATACAAAAACAGGAGAAGAAGAAGATTAATGAACCCAAACAAAAAGTTTGAATAAGTTCAACCAAATTCTATCTCATGAGGCCATGGGGATATGTCTTCCAACTTTGTGTTTATGTGGATGAATGACTTCAGTTCAACAGGTTGCTGTGACGGTTAATCAAAAGTTTTCGAGTGTTTGCTCGATGTAATTAACATCGGAATATTGCAAGTCCGGTGGAGAGAGGTCAAATTTTATTTTCAAAGAACTTAGAAAACTTCACAAATTAAATTGTGGTTCAGATCATCTAAGTGGTGGGTGATACCCATGTCGACACTTAGCAAATCTGTTGAACCATCGATGTTCCTATAAAATAATACCACATCAAATTAGCTAACACTCCTATGAATACCACATATTTTCATAGTAGTCAATGCTAACTCAAAAGAAGGAAAATAATTTCAAAAAGGAATTCTAATCCCAACAAAATTTCTTTTTATTTTGAGAAGAAAAAAAGAGGTTTCAACATAAATATAGATGGAGGACAAAGATGTTGAACTAGCTCCAGAGTTTGACTCGAATAATCGTGTATGGGCTGAAGCCTGAAGGTGAGCTTGACAATATACAGGGTGAGGATGAAGACATGTAAAAAGAAGCACACCCTACATCGGTTCCGACTATAGCTCTAGTTCCAACTACAGCTTCCCTTGCAACTTCAAGTGCAAATCCTTCTACTCAGAAGTTCGCAAAAGAAAGAAAGAATTGTAAGATTTAAATTGTTAAAAGTCTACTAACGTATGAAAAGACCTGAGTTTCACAAATAGTACACACACACTCTCCTTAAATGATGCTGAAGAAGAATTTATTCCACCTAGGAGGTTCAGTTAGAGGTGGAGGTGGAGAATGAGGTTCTTCTAACAGTGCACGCACTAGTGGAGCAGTGACTGATGATTTGACACAAAGATAATATTTAAGTGGCAGAAGTCAGTGTTGGAATTAGATAGGGTTTCTTTATAAGTACGAGATAAGAAAATATCCAGAACCCATGAAGACTTTTAGCCAAAAATTCGACCCACAACTCCAACACCGGACACCAAGTATGATTTTAGATAGATAGTTGATCTATTATTTTCATATAGATATGGGTCAATTAGGACAAACAACTTCTAATGAAACATTTAATGAAACACCTAGGAGAATCAAGAGAACGAGGAGTACGAAGGTCAACTCCATAGATATCGATGATAGGAAGACATTTTGTATTGCATATGACTTGTACCATTTTCTTCATTTCTTGGAATGATCATTGTTCTTAACTTAAATCTATAGAATTTAAAATCTTTCGTAATGACATGAAAGTGTGTTAAATGTTGCATTTGTATTTTTAAAATTTTTTAAATGCTTTCCTGATAAAATTTTATAAATTATAGTATTTTTTAATTTTTTTAGAATGAAAAAAATAAAAAATCCTGATATGGACTAACTCTGAATTGGGATTGCTCTAGGAGAATTGGCTTGGAGTGGTCAATCCAATCCGATTCATAAGGCTCAATTTCGATCTAGTGATTGTTGCTCAGTGTAAAACATTTAAATTGCAAAAAAAAATTTATGATATGCAAAAGTTGCACACATGGCAAAAAAATCTCAAAATCCCTATAAATGTGTCCAGATTTTTTTTAATTAATTAGTTTTCAAGACGTCCCCTGCAACTAGCCACAAGGCAGCCTCTCGTTGGTCAAGGCGAGGGATGCCTAGGCCAGCATGACATATTATGACTGTATCATTTAATTGAGTAATTTTAAAATAAAAATAACTAGTTCTAACTGTTAATTTTATTATAAATAGATATCTTGATATAATAATAATTAAGATTAAATAATTTCATAAATATTTGCTAGTAGTTAATACAAATTAAGTACTAAAATTAACTTATTTTAAATTTATCTAGTCTATGTAACTATCCAATTACATATTATTAACTAATTTACATAATGTCATAAATATTATTTATTATTTGTCACACCTATATTTGTTATTTTATCAATTTTACTATAAAAAATATCACCTAATGCCTTGAACCAGTGTTTTGCCATCTTGATCATCTTTGAAACTGTAGTTAATTACAAAATCATTAAATAAACTTCAGAAGTAAAACAAAAACGAAAAAAATATTGTACAAAATTCCTTTAAAAAATTATAAATTGCAGTTATATCCTAAAAACACTAAAGTTACAAAGCGGTAAAAAACACGGTAAATAACTGAAAAGGCTGAAAACCTGTAAATTTAATTTTTCCCAGCCCTTGAAAATCACATCTAAACCTCCAAAAAAGTTAAATTGCATATGAACCCAATCCCTTGGAAAAACTAAGATTAAGTACAAAAAGATCATAAAAAGTCCAAATTTTCAACATTGACAATTAGTGTAGTCTTGAGAATTGCAAATTGACCCCTTCAGCCTGTCACTAAATATAATTTAATCCCTTGAACAAATTAAATACATGTAATTAACTCCAAAAAATGTATTTAAGTAAGAAAATGCAAGATAATTGTATATTGACTAAAAATCAGTAAATAAAATTTCAAATAAACCGTCAAAGTTAATAATTTGTAAATAAACCCAGATCTGACATTTTCTAAATCTGAATGGCTCAAATCAAAAAAAAAACCCAATAAAAAAACTTGTAATAAAAAACATATTAAAAAACTAATTAACAAAGGTAAATAAAAAGATCCTTCAAACCCTAAAGACAGAATAAATCAAATGAATCATAAAAAAAGAAAATGACTTTCATGGGTCAAAGTCGTGCTTTATTATGGTATTTATGCTATTTAGTTTGAATATTTCATCAATATAATTAACACTTCATTTGGTGGGGAGGTAAAATAAAGAACAGATGATAAACCCAAATGAACCTCAAAAAATAAAAGAACGATTATCCAAAGGTAATTGAAAAAAGAAAGAAAGAAAAAAATTACCAAGGTTTCAACATGGGCTTAGTCCCACCAGTCAAAAATGAGTTGGTGTGGCACTGTCCCACAGCAGGCTGGTGGGGGCCCACTAGCCAAAATGGGAGGAGTCCCAACAGTAAAATTGACTGGTGGAAGTCGGTGGAAGAGATCCAACTGTCCATATATAGCTGGTGTGAGTCACACAGCTTGGATTCATTCCCACCTAATTTTCAGTGTACATTTGTGAGATGGGACCCACCATGACAGAAAACCTGATTATCAACAGAATTCTTTCACTTTTATGAATTAAAAATATGTAAAACTCACTGGTAGCAAATCATTTATTTTCTAGCCTATTTTATCAAAATTTCAGTGTATTTTTATGCAATGGGGCCTACTGAAGTTGAAAACTTGATTTTCAGTCCCTTTTCTTCATTTTTTGAATTTAAAATAAGTGGGGTCCACTATGGCTGTCCTCTCCTCTCTATCACCTCCTGCGGATAAGATTTGGAGAGGGAGAGAGAGGGTTGCACACCCGGTGGGAGAGTCCTTGACGGTAAAGTCCCTAGGACTTCCATTATTGCAAAGGAAAAGAAGACTTTAAATGCCCCCATGGGCAGCCCCTGTGGCTCTTTTTGCCATCAACTATAGGAGGTCCAGGCTGCTGCGCTGCCTATTTTTCTCTTCTTCAGCATGAGTAGCAGCCTCCTTGCTCTCTCTCTCTCTCTCTCTCTCTACAACAGCAGATGAAAGGGCACGCCAAGGGGGCATTAGTGCAGCCCCCTACATCCCCCTTTTTTATCAGTTGAAGAGACAGCATAAAATCTTCAGCTGGCACCAACTCCAAGCATACCTAAACAGCTCTTTGTTCAGGGCATTGCATTGCAGAAGGGCTCGGAAGCAACCTACCACATCGAATGAGGCTTTGGCAAAGACTCTCCCCTTGGCACCTGAAGTGAGAGCAAAGCCCACAGCCACAGCCCTCCCTCTTTGGGTCTGGCTGTCAATTCTTCCTGACCTGAGGTGACAGGTCTTATTATCTCTCCAGTAGCTTCATCTAGCCATAGCCATACATTAAGTACACACCATGCCATTTTCTAAAACCATGGATCAATTCAAAAGTAAATATCATGTCTGTCCGCTCAATTTTCAAAGGCCAACAGATGGAAGACTGACCTACTGTTTGGCTGAGAGAGAAGGTTTAATGGACCTTGAAATGGCATGTTATGCTCAGGAAATTTGACCCAATTGAATATGCAAGAGAATTGACTCTGCCAAACCATAAGTGGACCAAAAGAAGCCCCAAAACAGCTCTAGAATCAGGTTAATAGATCTATATGTGCTATAATATAAGGCTGGTCCTAAAGCATGTTTGAACCCCTAAAATGATACAGCAAATTCGGCCTTTATAAGAAGGCTAAAATTGAAGGGCGTTCAAACCAATAATGAACTGCTTAATGTTTCCAAAATATGGCCCGTAAACTGGGTCTTAGAAGGGCTAGAGATGGAACAAAATAAGGCTTCCAATGGGCTAGAAAATGGGTTTGGAAAATAGCCCATAATCTCAGACCATTAGTGTCAGAAGACATCCCTCCTTAAAGGGCTAAGTATGCTGCCACATATGGTTCATGCTGTCACGTATGCCAATTCAGAGTATGTTTGAGCCATTAAAGAGGCAACCCTTATGCCCATCAATGGGCCAAGAATGAGCTGAATATAACAATGCAGTCCCAGCCCATAGGCCCGATAGGACAGACATAGTGGGCCATCAACAGGCCACTTGATGGAGCTGAAAACAGGCACAATCTCAGTCCACTAATGCCAATGGTGAATAGACAGCCATGTTCAGAGATCATAAACATGTTGCATGTATAATTGGTATTAGGCATTTTAAGCTATTAAGGGCTAGCCCATGTACTCATTAATGGGCCGACAATGGGCCTTTACAAAGGTTGAGGTTTGCTATAATTGCAAACAACTTGTTATTACAGATCATTGCTAAGAATAAAAATGACATTGCATATTATACAATATAGGTATATATAATGCATTACGGGTGATGACAATAGATGAGATACACAAGATACCTCTAGCATAGCATCCTTCCATCTCCCATTATTGCACAGACAACATGCTAATTCATAATAAACACCTCCTGCTCCAACAACACCTCTTTGTTCCATATCCCTTACAGCATCAATAGCATCATCAATCTTGCCTTCTTTCCAAAATGTTTTTACAAGGACTGCAACAATTTGAAATGAAGGGTTGATGAAACCAAATAATATAAGGAAAAAGGCACATGCTTCACAAATTAGAGCTTGAATATACCAATAACTCACTTTTGTAAGTCAATGCCTTCAGAGCCAACCCAGCCCTCTTCATTTTCTCAAAAAATGTGTGCACTAAGTCATATTTACCGGATTCCAGCATCACCTTTCAAAAGCACTTCCTGTAAGACTAAAGGTGCGACTATAATATGGAAGCATGAGGGCCAATGACAAATAAAACCATAAACATATATACGTACATAAGTATATGGGATATGGAGCATAGGGGGTCTTGCTGTAAGAGATATGAAGCAAATTTTCAAGATTATATGGGATATGGAGCATATGGCGACGTCTCGTTAAGGGTCTTGCTTTAACACCTCTTTGCTGTAATATAAAATCCTCAAAATTTCAAGATCATAAAATTTTTATTTTTTTCTTCCTTTTCATATTATAAAAATTTTATGCAATTCCTATTTTAGCAAATGCTTGGAGGCTTGCTGGAGAGCTGGATTTGGGCTTGTGTAGGCCTGGTAGTGGGCCTGTCCAAGTCCTGTTTGGAGGCCCGGTGTGGGCCTGTCCAGGCCCTCTTTCAAGGCCTGATTGGAGCCAGCTGTATTGGGCCTATCAGGGCCTGATATGGACCTTGTCTTTGGCCCTGACTGGGCCTGCCTCAGACCATGTGTACAGCATCTTCTACCCTGTTCAGGGTGTCTTCAACCTGTAACAAGAGGGGTTGGCTACCCCTTCTCGAGGGTAGGTTTGGGGGGTTGATTTGGGACTGATTTGGAAGCAGGTTAAGTACTGATTTTAAAGACAAGGTTTAAGGCCTATTTAGTGGATGTTTAGGGCGTTGTTTAAAGGCTATTTCATCTTTGATATGAAAGAGTTTTGGGGCTGAGCGGAGAGAGTATTTAGACTGTGCAGGGGTCTGTTCTGGACCAGTTTCAAGGTCTGAACAGGGGACTGTTTCAGGGCCCGAACATGGTTAGTTTCAGGTTTTGTTTAGACATGTTTTGTTGTCACTTTAAGTCTCTGCCACCGAGTTGGCCATTATGATGAGCACCACAAAGACCTTTATTACCTCAGTGTAAGTTGATGTGTCAGAATGGATGAGTTCCATATCAAAGATAAGTGCCTTGACCTGGGAAAGCCGAACAGGGAGGCAAAATCTGGCTCTGATGCAAGATGCAGTTCCTTGGAACATAGAGGTGGCACTGGAAGAGATACTGCCATGGTCTAGATGTCGTTCATTCTTTTCAGCAACCAGCATAGGGGGTCTTGCAGCTAACCCTTGATGCCAATGATAAAAGGCAGCCAAGCCACCTTCTCATTCATCCTTCTCTGCCATCATCGCTGCTGCACAGATTTCTTCATCTCTTAATCCCCATCGGGCTATCAAGACAAACTAAGGCAGCAGCATCCCTATTATGGGCACAGGAGCAGCCTACAAAGACCTGATGATCCTTCCAAGACACTGGTAGATGCAAGGAGCCTGTCAAACTTCAACAGTTCTCTTTGGATGCCAGAGTGATCATCTCCACAGTTCATTTGGCGCTATGCTGGTGCAAGAATGATCAAAGGCTGGCACAAGAGTGGAGATCAGAAATCAACCTCTTCCTTTTTGTCCCTTTATTTTGTTCATTCATCACATCTATAATTTAGTGCGTCATTCCTCCCCACTAAGTATCTTAACTGCAAGCTTGTTTCTTTGTGGCTGCCAACAGATGGCTGACCTCTACTCTTATTTGCTTTCAACTGATATCAAACCTACCATTCAGATAATGCAGCTGCCCTGCAGCCAAAGATCGCGGGATCGGAATCGGAATCGGAATCGGTGGGTACCGATTCGATCCGGATCGGATCGGATCGGACCGATTCCGACCGATTCAATGGAAGAAAATCGATCCAGAATTGGTAAGAAAAAAAGAAAAAAAGAAAAAAAGAACGATCCGATTCCGATTCCGATCCGATTCTGGACCGATTCCGGCCGATTCGGACCGATTCGGACCGATTCTGGCCGATCCGACTGGAATAGCAAAAAATGAAAAAAAACGATCCGATTCCGATTCCGATTCCGATTCCGGACCGATTCCGGCCGATTCCGGACCGATTCCGACCGATTCCTACCGATTCCGACCGATTCCGCGGAATTCATGCCGGAATCGGTCCTTCCGCATGGAATCAGATCGGAATCCACCGATCCGATTCCGGAATCGGTCGGAATCGGTCCGATTCCACCGATTCCGTAAACAATGCCTGCAGCAGAGGATGTGTTCAGCTAACTGAATATGGCCGCTATAGACTTCAAAACCTAGCCAAATGAGCCAAATGCGCTGGTGATCTAGCCAGTAAAACAACCAACTAAAAATTTGAACTGAATGGGCAGATAACAAGCCCTCAGCAAACTAATATGACATTCTAGACTATTTGGCAACCTGGGTTAAAATGAGTATGAAGGTTCTTAACTGGACTTCAGGTTGATAAGTTTGGATCTCTTGGCCAATCTTCCCTGGATCCAGATTGGGTCACTTTGAATCAAACAGCCCCTGATGGTCAGCGTTGGTACCTAAATTTAAGAAAAAAAGAGAGATGTGAAGAGAAGTGTTCTTATGTCAAATTCAACCAAGGACAAGCTCAAATTGAGCCAAATTCTATGTCAATTTCCCACCCGCCTTTGCATAAATTTGTGGGCCTATATTTCAATTCCAAGACTGACCCACTTAGTGTCAATTTTATCTCAACACAACGGCAATTTTGCATTCCACTTATTGGACACTTGTTGAGCTATATTTCAGCTTTCAAATGGGCACATTTTGATACCAATTAGTCCATTTTTATGCCTATTTTTGCAGCCCACCTTACATGCCCTTACTGGGGCTAAAATTCCATCCCAAAATGGATCCATTTTAATGTTAATTCTGGCCCATCATTGTAGCATAGCCACACTCCAACTTCCTAAGGACGACCAGTTTTCATTGGCTGCAAGGAATCTCCAGCATAACTCCTAAAATTGCCATCCATAAAATCAAAGGAATATTCCTCCAAAAAAACCCTGAAAATAGTAAGATCCATTCATCCTTCCTCCAATGGATCATATCTTCCACCGGGAGTAAGCACGTACCACCTCAACCCAAGCTGATACCAATACCTTGCTGTTTTGGGGTATGCAGCCATCTCCTGCTGAGCCTCCGAAGATAGTCAGCATCTCCACATTAAATACAAGATTCTCCCGCTTAGGTTATGAAAAGTTTGTAAAATTACCCCGCTGGGACAGCTTGTTAAGCCATCAATTAATGAGAGATTCTCCCGCCAGGAGGAAGGTTTGAAAGCCAACTAAAATCAGCATCTACTGGGGCACCAAGAAGGAGCTGAGGGAAGACCTAAGGGAGGTGCCGGCAGATTTTTCTCATTTAATGACCCACATATGGGACAACCCTGCCTAGCTGGTCAAGGCTGAAGTATCAACTTGCCATTCTTATGAGATGCGGTTATAACTAGAATTAAATCCCATTAATATAAGATTCTCCTGCCTAATGAGAGGTTTAAAAAACCAGCACCTGCAGAGCAACAAGAAGGCACCAACGGGAAGTCTTCAAGGGAAGTGAAATCTAATAGATCTTTCCCAATTGGCACTGCTGGACCTGCTTTATTGGTGAGAGCCGAAAAGACTCAGACAACGGCCTATAAAAGGGGCCTGCTTGGCTATTGCGGAAAAGGTTGGAAACAAACAGGATCAAGCAGAAAAAAAAAACCAAGAAGGCTACTTCAGAGCTGGAATCTGTTGAAGCAGAGGAAGAAAGGTGATCCCATGGAGCTAACTTTAAGGTAGGCAGCCATCCCTGCATCCAAGCATAGGAAGGAGGAGAAGAAAATGTAAGAGAATAGCTTGATAGAATACCATCCTGACTTCACCTCCTTCTCTTTCTCACCTCGACCCTTCCTATCCAAATGTTCATCTAAAAATGAATTGCAACCTGCCAGAAGCTCACCCTCACCAAGTCATGTTAGATCCAATAATCTAGAATTCCCTTCATGCCTCACATATTTCATCCGAGACATCCTTGCACTGCCTACAGCATTGAACCAATATCCATCAATCCCCATGACATGGAGTACCCAAAGGAGAGAAAAGACCAGCCCCAGATCTGATCTGAAAATGCCCCCCATATCACCACAGCCATTTGTCCACCTCTTCATCCATACCATTAACCAACCCAGCTCCTTTGTTTGAGCACTCGAAATTAATATACAGAAGATCCAGCATGGTGATAAACAAATCAAAAAGTGTGAAGATGCTCCAAATGAGGGGTCTGATATGGCCGATTGTGACGAGGATCGGATGTTGCAGCAATGGAAAGGAGTTAAAATCAGCTACCTTCATGAGATTAAATATTAATAATAAATCTAGCCATGACGGTGTGTGGGAATGGTTCAATACCATGGCCTCTAATCTTGGATAGAAATAAAATAAATCTTAACTAAGAAGGTGTGTGGAAATGGCTCAATGCTAGGCTCTCTAATCTTAGTTAAACTTAATTAAGAATGCATTTAACTAATAAACAATCAAAGCTAATTGGGGGACCAGTCCTACAGATTGTGAATCCAATGCCTTGGCAAAACATAAAAGAATGAAATTAAACTTAAGGATGGCATCCAAAGGTCAATTCCACAAAGAATAGGACCCCAATGTCTTACCTCTTTCACCCCCTATGGCACGGATTCAATCCATAAGCTAAGGGAGGTCCTAGCCCATCAAGCCATGGGAAGGTGTTGGCGCCAAAAATTTGCAAAAAAAAAAAGGAAGAAAGAAAAGAGGAATAGGGCAGCTAGAATTATCGACTGAAGAAGACAGGACTGAAGCCCATTTGGAAGCAGGCCAGCAGCTAAAAGAGGACCGGTTGGGCTAGGAGCTGGGTAGTCACGCCCAAGCATGGTTTACGGAATCGGTGGAATCGGACCGATTCCGACCGATTCCGGAATCGGATCGGTGGATTCCGATCCGATTCTTGGCGGAAAGACCGATTCCGGGAATAATTCCGCGGAATCGGTATGAATCGCCTGGAATCGGTCGGAATCGATCCGATTCCGACCGATTCCTTGTGGAATCGGTCGATCCGACCGATTCCTTCGGAAGACCGGTTGAACCGGCCCGGTTCGATTCCCGGTTCGATTCTGGACCGGGAATCGACCCGATTCCGGCCCTTTTAGGGCCGGGATCGGCCTTGAGTCGATTCCGTCGATCCCGCGGCGGTAGGGCTCGGTCGGCGATTCCGCAACGATTCCAGCTTCGATCCGGCGATCCGGGGCGTCGATCCGAGCTGCACGGCACCGATTCCCGAGAAGGATTCCGGCGATTCGGCACCGATTCCGGCGATTCCGGCTTCTTCGCGGCGATTCCGGCGATTCGAATTCCTTCAGCCGATTCCGCCGATTCGAAGCTCGGACCGGCATCGAATCAACCTCTTCTTCGATCTTTGACCGGTTTTTGGTAAGATTTCTTCGCCGAAAGCTTCGTACGTCCATTCTTACGCGTTTCGACGAGTCGGCGTCGTTAAACGTTGTGATTTCCGACCGAACAAGTCCGTCCAAGTTTTGAACTATCCGTTTAAGTCCATTTTGCACGGGAAAAATTTCGGATATCCCGTACGTTAATTTACGACCGTTTCCGGCAAATACGTAACCCTTTAAACATACCGAATGGTGTGTTACTTGGGTTATGCAGCTCCGAACATCGTCTAAATCAATTTTTATGTCATCTAATCATTTTTAGTGCATTGTTTACAATTTTGCGAGATATAAGCGATGGCCGATCAACGTGATGCGGCGGCGGCACGTGCTTCCGCGACGTGGGTTGGGAACACGGGCGGATGGTAGACCTAGTCGGGGAAGAGGGAGTGCGTGCGAATGGTGTGGGAAGGAGATGAACGGGGGGTGTTCGGTGAAACAACATATTGCGGAACGAGGTGAGAATGTCGAAATGTGACAAGGTGCCCGGGGAGAGAGAGTGAGGAGATGAGAGGCTACGCGAGGTAGAGCCTCTCGACGGGGCTGTTAGGATCGAGCGAGGGAGGGAGGAGTTGCGCGACGAGCTACTCAGAGGAGGAGGGACCGCGATTTGCCTACCTCCCGAAAAGGGAAAGGCAAGGGGAAGGCACCGGCCGAGACGGAGCCGGAGAGCGAGGACGAGTCCGCGGACTCGAGCTTCGACGTCTTAGGCACGGCTAGCAAGCGTGCATTTTCCGAGGAGGAGGAGGAGGAGGAGGGGAGCACGAGTGCAGGTCCGGAGTTGACCCCGGCTTTGGGCCGATCGGCATCGGCTCGCCGGACCGGGACCGAGAGGCGGCCCCGGAGACGGGAGCCATACCGCCGTTCCACTTCTACCGGCACTCGATTTACACCGAGTGACGGTATTTATTTAGGAAACGAGTGCGCGGGCGGATGGGGATAAAACGAGCGATGAAAGGAGTGAAGGCAACGAGAACGGCTGCAAGAGAGCCGTTAGCCACATTGTGAAATGGTTTTTACATGCGAGGTATCACTTTTAAATTAAAATTGACATTATGTGTGTTTTATTTACTTAAACTTAATTTTAGCCGATCCCGGAAATTTTTTTAACTTTATGTAGGCATCCCGGCATGCGGCCACCGGCCCCACTGCCAGGAACGATGGTGGATGCCGTGGGTGGTTTGGGCCAGGGTTTGCGAAGTCCGGGCGGCGGACACGTATCTGGCCCGGCGCTTTGGATGAGGAGGTCCGGGGAGTTGAGGGAGTGGATGGATGGGTTTAAGTTGGTGTGGAAGGAGAGGGGTTGCGCGATTATGTGCGATGGGTGGACGGTATCACCCGAGAGGAGTATGATAAACTTCTTGGTGTCTTGATACGAGGGGACTACATTCTTGAAGTCGGTAGATGTAAGGAAGATTAAAAATGCCGACTTCATCTTTTCTGCGATGGATGGGGTGGTGGAGGAGATCGGGGAGGACAATGTGGTTCGAGGTTGTCAGCGACAACGAACCATCGTATAAGGCGGTGGGAGGAAGTTGATGGAGAAGAGGAAGCACGTCTTACGGGTGCCTGTGCGTGACGCATTCCATAGATCTCATATTAGAGGATATAGGCGAGGAGGAGGGTGTGTCTACACTTGTCGGCGGCGGAGACCATCGCATCTTTTATTTATTCGCATCCCCGCCTCCTACGTATCGTGAGATCTCGCGCGGGGAGGGCACGATCATGTTAGGCCCGGTCCGACACGATTTGCCGCGAGCTTCATTCTTGGAGAGCTTACACGGCACGGACATGCATTGGTTAGGTTCGCGCGGTCCGAGGAGTATTACAACTATATGGTGGACAACTTTGCGTGAAAAGAAAGAACGCAGTTGGAGATTCTTGTCGGTGCGAGAAGCGAGATCAGCGACGAAGGTTTTGGGAGAGGATTGCCTACTCTTGGCAATCATTGAGCCTTGGTAGTTGTCTTGAGGTTGGTGAGACTCGGATGACGGGGACCGAGATGGGCGCGTTGTATGATGCCGTGGACACAGCGAAAATCAAAGAAAAAAATCTCGGAGGGTTACGAAGAAGTGGTGGAAGATCATAGATGACCGATGGGACAAGACCTTGCACCGCGATGTCCGTCTTTGCGAGTAACTTGGTTAAAAAATTATTTTCTTTGTATAATTGTCTTATATGCACGGTGTTAGCTAATAAAATCTTGCGGATATTTTTTGAACCCCGCGTCAATATGGAGGACGGGTGGTAAACGACAACGAGGTGATGCGGGAATGCACTTGCCGATTATTCGGCGTACGTGCCGATCTCGAGCGGGACGGGGATAGAGGCTGAGATAGAAGTAAGTTAGAGTTCATTAAATACCTTGGAGTAGCCTTACCAGGCAATTAATATTTTTTTTATAAATTTTTCAGATGCAGAAGTACAAGATGAGGGTCGGTGTATACTCAGATGCTGACCTTAAATATTCAGTTGGCAAAGTGTCACCTGGTATAGTAATAGCTTGATGAAGATTTTATTTTCTTTTCATATAAGTTATGGTAGATGATGGGCTAATTGTTTACCTTTTCTCTTCTTGTTTTTTTCTTGCGGTCGAGTGGTGGGTTCGGGTGAACATCGGGAGTGGATGGAATCCACAACGCCATCGGTATCGAGGATACTCGACGAGCACCGGTTCCTCCCATTGTGAGAGGCCAGGCTGAGTACGATTCGGCCGATACGTACGAAAAGGAGGAACGAGGTTGACCTCGGACCGAGTTTGGAGAAGGCTGGTCTTCGTCGTACAACGTGAGGCTGCGCGTAAAGAACATCGAGGATCGACGAGAAGATCGGCGAGGCACGATTTGCACGATTCGCGGGTGGCCCGTACGACGAGAGGCATTCCTCCGCCACACCACCACCGAGGAGGTGGACGTGGACCGAGATATTCCGGGGAGGAGCGTGCACTTGCCTCTGGATAGAGGAGAGGAAGCCGGGGATAAATGTACGGTGAGTTTGATCCCGATGACGCGATGCGTAAGGGCTGAAGGAGAGTTGGATGGTGTTGAGCGAGAGGATGCTCCGGCTCACCTCCATCTACTTCTCGAGCTCGAGTAGGGCCTTCTTCGCCGACGGCTATGGAGCGACCACTGCGGCTTAGCTCACGACCTCGGCTCGGTTCCCCGGCGGCCGCTAGGCCCGTTCGCGGTCCGGGGAAAACAAAAACAAAGATATTTGCCACGGAAAATGGGAGGATTTGCAAAGTTGAAAAAAACTTTGAGTTCCGGTCCTTCGGTACTTCGAGAGATGGTCGAAGAGGTGAAGAGAAGGAAGGTAAGGTCGGGCGTCTGTCGGCTAGATGACGACGCGCGAGGCTCCTTCTCGCTCCTCGGTGATGATGACGGAGTGCGTACCGGCGATGCGACCATCGGCCCGGCGGTGAGTCTCCCCGATTCGCGGCTTCGAAAGCCGTATTACTTGGATGAGCGAGACACCGCATTCTTATATTATGGAGCCACGGTATCCGACGTTTGGCCGGGTTGACCGGCGGTGGATTACACCACCGAGCTGCACCGTCCTGCAACGCTTACGTCCCGGTCGTCCCGCAGTCCGATCCGTACGACCTTGATGGCATGTCATCGGCATTATTTTCATATGGATATGGTCCGGACGGTATACTGAGCACGCGAGGAGGAGCATCGCGGCGGCGAGGGAAAGGAGGAAGACCCGTATCATATCTGGATATTGGTAGTAGATTGATATGATGTAATTTTTTTTATGATGTATCAACTCATTGATTTTTGAATCAATGGAATTGGAATATGTACTTAACTTCAAGTCTTCAATTGGAGTTCATTAGTATTTATTCGATGTGGTCCTGTGGATGAATGCATTGGTTATTTTTAAAAAAAATTTTAACTCATTTCTTATTTTTTTTAGAATTTTTTCTGATTTTTTTGAATTTTTTTGACGAAAAAAAAAATTCAAAAAAAAAACCGATTTTGGACCGATCTAGAATCGATTCCCTTCCCAGGAATCGGCCGATTCCAACCGATTCCGATTCCGATTCCGATTCCGGAATCCTTGCGCCCAAGACTCAATCCGGCAGAGATGGCCTAATGAGGCTAGCTATCCATGGATTTAATCAAATGTTGGCCCATTTACGTTCTTGTGGCAAGCCCGTTCAAGAGAAGTCCATGTCAAAAGGAGGAGAAGAAAAAATAAATAAATAAAGGAAGAGAAGCTGTCGGAGCAGGGAAGGAAACCGACTCCCCGTCGGATTCTATCCCGGAGTCAATGCTAGCGACGGGAGGGAACTGCCGTAAGAAGACAATAGACAGATAAGGAGGGAGGGGGATCGATCCCGTCTACTTCGGGATAGCCCCGAGTCCTTCTCGGAGCCGCAACCCCTATTTCGGGAGGTTTCCCGGCGGAGGAAGGACACCACCGAGGCCTATAAAAAACCCAGCATCCGCCGGCTGAAGGGGGTGCGAAAATACACCCAAGAGAGAAGATCGAGAGACCGAGAGAAGGAGAAGAGAAAGAAGGCTTACCGAAGTCGCCTGCCCCACGCCGTCGCCGGAAGCCACTGCGGAAGCTGCTGTTGCCGGACCCCCTCGCTGGAAGCTTCCCTCGCCAGAAGCTCCCTTCGCCAAAGCCCCTGCCGCAGGAGCCCCTCTCCGGAAGATCCCGTCGAGCCCCTTCGTCCGCTGTTGTCGTCTGGTCGGGAGGAGAAAAAACGGGGGCGCCGGTTTTATTTTTGCCAGGACTTACATCCACCTGGCACATGAGCAGGAGAAGGGCACGCGCGGGGCGGCCGCGGGGGGTCCATTGACCTGCGGGTCAAAGTTGTGCGGGGCCCACCAGAGAAAAAGGAGACAAAAAAAAAGAAATGGCGCGGCCAGGAGCCGCGCGCGCGCGCGCGAGCCGCAGGAAAGGGAGGGGTTTGACCCGAGGTCAACCCATGGTGGGGCCCACCTTATGAAGAGGTTAAAAAAAAAGAAAAAAAGAAGGGGAAGAAGAAGATGGGCTGCGTGAAGGCCCAATAGTCCTCCGGTGAACAGTGCTCCGACAGGAGCTAAAAAAAGAGATCTCTCTTTTAAAATGCACAATCAAATGAAAATTTAAATAACAATTCATTAACTAATTTCACAAACCGAGGCGAGCATCTGGCCGGCTAAAAACCCGCCACATGGTCTCGACATAACTTAAAAGAATCAAAACAAATGGGAAAGCAATAGGCCGGCTTCAAGCACGCCTCTTGACCCATAATTCAAAAACCAAATAAAACAAACAATTCACAGGAATTAAATAAAAATTCATTAATTAATTTCACAAACCGAGGCGAGCATCTGGCCGGCTAAAAACCCGCCAAATGGTCTTGGCTAAACTTAAAAGAATTTGTGGGTCGGTTTCAAACCTTCCCCTTAACTTTTTAAGGTGGACATACAAAGGTCTATTGAAAAGATCCCAATGTCTTACCATGCCCCAAGAAGGAGTTAGTTACCCATTATGCCATGGGAAGGCTGTGCATGATCAACATGCCGATATGCCAAACTATGAGCTAATGAGGTGCATCAATCATGAGATGAGTCCCCACAAGCTTATCAAAAGCCGGGTGTGCTCAATCTCAAATCAGTGAGTTGATTGCCCATAAGCTTGTCAAAAGCCGGGTATTTTCAATCTCAAATCAGTGGGGGATGCCCATAAGTCTATCAAGACCGGGTACATGCCGCCCATGAATTGACAGGTTCATCAAGGACTGAAAGGACCGAATTTCTGGTCAAGATGTAAATCATGTCTCGTTTTGAGAGAACAAGTAAAAAAAGAGAAGAAATTTCATGTTTGGTGCAACGGACTTATGTTACAAGGAGAGAGCCGCTGCATGAAGTTTTGGAAGGCAAGACAATAAGAAGAAAATTCTGAAAACAAAAATCTGAAACATATATAAATCTGAATTTAAAAATCTGCAAATGTGCACAAATTTGAAAATCTGTTTTGGTGCAGAAACCTGTTTAAGAAAATGAGGGACCTGCAGTCCGAAAATCAATTAAAGTGCAGAATCTGCAAGAAAAGTGAAGTATGTAAAGTCTGCAGAATTTCAAATCAGAAAATCTAAAACCTGCTAAGTCTGAAATTCAAAATCAAATCACATAAATCTGAAACTGCTACCTAACTCAGAAAATTCATGTTCTGACAGAATCTGTAAAGAAAAAAATCTGAACTTAAAGAAATCAAATGAACCGCCAATCTGAAATATAACTTTGGAACCGAAATCTGGAGATTTAGAATCTGAAACATGTGTAAAGATCTGGAATCTGTCTGGAATCTGAACTCCAAGAATCCGAACATCTTAAATTCAAGTTGAACCAAGGTTTTAATAGAACTATAACCAATCCAGGATAAAAAAAAATCCGAAGAATATAATCTGTCAGTTAAATTTTTTAAAAAACAGGACAAATTTAAGTCAACCAACAAGCCAATTCATGTTTCCTGGACCAAAATGAAAAATGCAGAATCTGAGCTTAAAAATCTGAAAACCTGGGAGGCACTTAATTCTTAAGAATCTAAAACCCCAAGTCTGAGATCTGAAACCCAAGCAAAAATCCAAAACTGTAAAATCCGAAGTCTGCATTAGGTCCAAGAGCTTGAACTGCACGTTGAAAATCTAAAACCTGAAAACCTGAAATCTAAAATTTGAAATCAGAAAATCTGAAATCTGTAAAAATACGAAACCTGAAAATCTGTGATCTGTACAAGGTCAGCCCATTTCAAAATCTGGATTTCGGAGAATCTGCAAGAAATCTGAGAAGACTGAACTCTAAATTTCTGAAATCAAACTCAAATCAAAATCTTTAAATCAATCCAAATCAATATTTAAGTCAGACAAACTTAATTCAAATTAGGTGGAATCAATCAAATAAACAGAATCTGAACCGAGCCATAAAGTAAACCACAAATCCAAATAAATCTTGATAACAAATCTGTCTCCAAATTTAAACAATCTGTCAAGCATCAAATTCATTTCAATTTCAACTAAATAACATCAAATAAAAAAATTCAATTCAAACTAAATCAAATTGAAGTTGTAAACCAATCCTAATCAACAAATTTAAATCTCCCAAATAATTTCAACTCAAAACACACCAAATCCAAATTTCAACCAATCTAAACAAAACCCAAATTCAAACTAAATCAAATCAACTCAAATACAAATCAAAACATTCCAAATCAAACCAAATTCAAATTAATCAAACCGAAATTCAAATCAAATCAACTCAACTAAACCAAAATTCAAATCAACAAATTTAATTAAATCAATTTTAATCAATGCAATCCAAACTAAACTCAAAACAAATTAAGTGCTTGCCTTCCATCAAATTCATGGGGTGTTTTCTCCTGTGTATGTGAATGTTTATTTTGTATGGATGCATTGTCTTCTACTTCAATGGATTGCTATGACGATAATCAAGGGTATTCGAGAAATCTTGATGTAATTAACGTCGGATCTTCGCACCATCCGACGGGGAGAGGTCAAAATAAATTTTCAAAGAACTTAACAACCTCAACATATAATTTTGACCCTAGCTAGTACTTTTTATGGAATATCATCTATTTTCTTACAAAGTCAATGCTATGGTCTAATCAAATCAAATTCAAATTCAAATGGAAAATGAATTTCCAAAACAGATAAAATAAATCTTTTAAATTTGAGGTTACATCAGAAGGCAATGCATATAAATATACTAAAATGCCCTACCATAGGCCTGTGAGGTAAGCAATCCAGTTTGATAATGATTATCAAAAGCTAAAGGAGACCCTATCATAAAGTCAAATTCAATAGGAAGAATCCTAAATGTCAATCAACGACTATGAAAAATCTATCCTAAATCAGGGGGCTATGGCATTCATGTCTCCCCCAATGCAAATGTATATCCAATGGATACAAGCAATGGAGAGGAATTGATGTCCACCAATGATGTCCCTGTAGAAGGAAAACTCGATAGCTCAATGAGCTTGAGGGAATGCAAATCCAAAAAAGAAAACATCAAATTCTTAAAATTCAACAAAAGGTCAACCAAATCTGCATCAAATCTGACCTGAGTATTCTGATAACAGAAAGGATTCTGCATTTCTCCCAAAATTATGATCTACAGAATTTTTCGAAGGTACTGCAGGTTATCAAAAAGAGGGAAAAGGTGACGATCAGAATTCAAAAGATCAGAAAATCCAGATTTCCTGAGAACACATTTAAAATCTGAAATCAGTTATGTCTGAGTTTTGTTTAGAGAATTAAAAATCCAGAGATCTGCGCCTTGAGCCACAAATAAAGGGAACAGAACATAAATAGAAAAATAAAAAATCAGATTTAAAATTTTTGACTTTTGAGACTAAACCTGAAGTCCCAACCCAAAAACCCTTAATTCAAAAAAAAAACAGAGAGGAGTAAGGGAAAACAAAACCATGTGATAACCAGATCAAACTCACAAAACTCTAAGTCTGAAATCAAAGTCAGAGAATAAAAAAATTGGTTAGCATGGGATTCAAGAGTATCAAGCAATAAATCTAAACCTTGAATAAAAAGAAAAGGTGTAACCTTATGTCACCAAAGAAGTCTTCTTCAAAATTGTGCCAAAGACATCCAAATAGTTTAAATCTAAGCCTGATTTAGAAGATAAAAAATGTGATGACAAACTAAGTTCTTAATTCTGAGCCTTCAGAACTTTCCAAACTCAAAATTCAGTCTTTCAGAATCTGAAACTAGAACTTAAATTGAAACATCATCAGAAATTCAAAGCAATGAAATTCAGTTCACAAAAGGATAATAAAAGCTGTACCTAAGGAACAGTTGGTGTAAAAAAACCAAGGATAAAAAAATCAAATATAAGAACAAAAGTATAAAGAAAACTTATCCAATCCAAATCAGAATTCCCCAAAAAAGGAACATCGGGCTTGAAACCTGAACTCTAATCAAAAGATTCAAGATGTTAAAATAAATCCATACAACCTAAGATCAAAAATAACCTCAATTAAGAAGTCATCAATTTTGGAAGATAAAATATACTAAGTCACAAACCGAAATAAATCAAACTCCCAAACAAACTCAAATATAGCCGCTGCACCAGCATTTGAGGACGGTGAAGGTATGGGTTACAGAGGGGCCTCCTGCTCGTTACATGAACGCAACCATGGTTTCAACAATATGTGGCACAATTTTTTTGGTAGGCTTGCAGCAACAGATAACCACTAATCTTCCCCTCATTGTTCCCTTTTGGTGCAACAACAGCAAGAAGGAGCTGATGGCCTTCGACTCCTCTGGCCGCAATAAACAGTCAAGGGGCTGAAAACTCCTCATCTTCTCCTTACTTGGTGCAGCAAGGGAGAGGGCAGCACCTTGTTGCAGCCATAGGAAATCTCCTGGTGTTTCCTTTTCTTTCTAGATCTATTCATCCCATTTTCTATTTGCTAGCCGGCCACTAGTTCTCCTTCTGTTTGCTATTGGGAAGATAGACCCATCTGTATGTTTCGCCTCTTGATGTACGTAAGGAAGCGGGGAAGTTTACCGACCATGTGGCCCTTCTCTGTTGGTCTCATCTCGGGCAATTGGATGGAGCTCAATCACTCATCTTCCTTGATGCCGCAACTAGTTGCAGACAGAGGCAACTTTTGGTTCAAATGGCAAGCATTTATTTGTCATTTCCCTACTGTCATACATCAAGCCACTTTTGTTAATTATTGTGCTTGGTCACTCCAGGCTTTCGGATGAAATGAGCATTTGACAAGGGATTGATTCCGACAGTTTTTTTTACCAACGTCCCCTCGGCTGGAAGAAACAGTTGAAAACACAATTAATTTGATCCTCCAGAATTTCTGATGGAGACATCTATAACCTATTGAAACTGGTTGGACCAGCTCAATGGGCTTATGGCACAGCTATCAACAGTACCCCCCAAAGGAGGACCATTGATATTCTGTTTAAATAAACATGACATTGGCCGTCGACAATCTCTCCAAAGGAGGACCATTGTCATTCAGTTTAATAAATTGATAAAAGTTGTTGTCAACCCCTCTAGAGGAGGATCGTTGCTATTTGATTTAAATGAACATGACATTGGCCATTGGCAACCCCTCCGAAGGAGGACTGTTGCCGTTTAGTTTAATAGATTGATAATAGCCATCGCCAATCGATCCGGAGGAGGACTGTTGCAATTCGGTTTGAATGACCATGACATTAGCCGTCAGCAACCGCTCTAAAGGAGGACCATTGCCACTCAATTTAATAAATTGACAGATTTACATCAGCATTAATGACATTTAGACTGAGCAAAAATTATTGGACCGGCCCATCCTTTTCAAAACTCAACATCATGGGAGAGTCTAGGGGCCGCGGGGTTGTTTCAATGGAGCTGATCAACCCACTATGGCTGGCTCGTTATGTGCATGGGCACAATTATAAGCCTTTAGGCCCAACATGTCCCAATATTATGGTATTACTTTGCATTCATCAAAATTCTTTGTTTTCTCCTTTGCCTTATGCTTATGGAAGACAGTCATGTGTTGTGTAAGTTGTCAATCGTGCACATCATCAGACGGCATAGACAGTTCTTGTCAACTTGTTTTTGAGAAGGGATTTGCTCCCTTGGACCAAGGCCTAACATTCCAACAAGAAGACATGCTAAAGCTGGGGTCAACAAAAGGAAGGAGAAGATGACACTTTTGTGTGGAAACCATGGTTCGCAGCATCAGCCAACATGATCTAATGGCCTAACCAGTTTGATACCAGATAGTTGGGTGTTAAGCAGATCCAGTTTAAGTGAATTGGTTCTGGATGGCAGGACCCGTTAAGGGTCCCATTTTTCCTTCCTGGTAAAAGGGACGATGGCAGGTGTGATCCCTATTGCAGCTTCTCCAGCCTCCGGCGAGCCCCTCCATCCGTCCTAGGACCCAACTCTCTCTCTCTCTCTCTCTCTCTCTATATATATATATATATATATATATAAAGTCTCCTCTACCGCCTAAGATTGTTGCCTAGGGTTTCTGAGGAGAGTCAACCCCTTACTTCCTCACCACACATCTCCGACTTCATAAAAAATGTCATTATAAACGATGCCAACATAAAAAAATCAATTGAAAGTAGCAAAAAAGCAAAGTTAAAAAAACAGTTGTGACATATTTGTGGGCTTCGAGTAACTATACTTCAACAATAGTGACTTCTCACTGCAATAAGAAGGCATTGGTTGAATGAGATAGGTGACAGCCAGGACAGACTAGTGCGCTCACTGGGACAACCAGTAAGTACCCCATTTGACAGGATGTGGCTATAAGGATAAATAGATGATAAGCATTCATCCTTTGTCATATATAATTGCAGTTCCCAAATGAAGTAACATTGATGAGGAACCCTCCGTGTCAAACATTATGGGTACAATTTCATAGAAAAGACGTAATGTTCTCCTAATGCATAAAGAGAACAACTGGATGTGTACCTCCATAGCAAGACCATAAGTTGGTCCATTGGGCTTTAACCCACTTGACTTCATCTTCTCCAGCACCCAAAACACTCCTTTCCACTGACAAGATGGTACACAAGCATTCAGCACCTATGGCAAACATAGGTTACGTAAAAAAATGATCTACTAATGTTATCAAAAAATATCTGAGGATGCTATATATTAGTTAAATTAAATGATCTTTACAGCATTATATATGATGATGTCTGGTTGCAAGCATGGATCCCAGTTCTTGCGCCACATGTTCTTCAATCTTCTAGATGGCTTTTCTTTCATGCACTCAATAACATTGATAAGTTCTTTCACAAGCCCTGCCTGACCCAGAGTAACAGCAATACTATGGTATGCAGCCATATCAGGATATATCTGATAGTCCTCCTGAATGCATGCTTAGTCAGAATTACACATTGCCTTGATAAAGGAGGCTGCAAATTATGTTCAAAAAATGAGCATTACTCGCATCATCTTGAAAATATGAAGAGCTTCATGTGACCTCCTTGCTTTTCCTAGCACCGCCAACAGTTTTGTATGCACAAACCTGAACAAAAAAGCCCTTTTCAGAAATGATGGCAAAAAGCATTTAGGTGACAAAGAATAAAAAAAAAAATCTAACCTGCTCTTATGATGTTTGTACCCTTTTTCACTGTATACCCATTCCACAACATGCATTGCTTGTCTCCAATTTCCAAGAGCACCAAGGTCATCAACTATCCTTAGCAAATTCTTCTCTGTAAACAGCAGGCCGGATAGTTTCATTAATCTTGAAAACTTCCAATCTTGAATGGAAAGATTATGGCGGCTTAATCTGCATCAGAGAATTATTTAGAGTGTAGCAGTTAGTTATTCCTCTTACATAATTTTCAAGGTTGATTAATCCAGATTAAATTGTTGCTGATCTAATCTTAGTGAACTACCCCAATTGTAAAAAACTGATGGAGAATTGGATCTGCTGGAAAGACAGGGTGTAGAACTAGCTGATCCCAGGCCATGCCTGAACCAATCATTGTTGTTAAAGCGACCGCATAAGTAGTGCTTAAGAGGTAAAGCAGTTTTGCTAGGGCAAAGCAGAGGTCCACTTTATCAAAGCCCAAAATATTGCCTACTTTGGGCTGCTTAATGTTAAAGCTGCCCAAAGCAGTCACTTTGGCCACTTCGTGCCAGAATCTGCTGCAGGACGACAGTGCAATCTTTCCCACCTTATTGGGCTGGAAAGAAAGTCGTATTGCGTCCATGTCATACTGGGTTCATTTGGACCTAACATGACAAGACCGGATCACTCATTATTATCAGGTCCATTAGACCCATATTATGATATCCAATGACTTATCATCTCATACTGGGTCCAGCAAACCCAGTACAAGTGTCTTTCCCGCCTGAGAGCAGGGGAGTTTCAGTCTGACGCACAATGTCGGACTGAGAGGTGGCCAAACCACCAATGTGCATATTCATGTCCCCTATTCGACCCAAAATGGGTGGAATAGGACTGGAATCTGATGTAGAATCCTCCTGACCTATTTCTAGTTTCTTTTTTCTTTGTCTTTATTGGTTATGAAGAATGTATTGAGCTCCATTTTTTTGTTTTTCCTGATTTCCTAGAATATAGTAAGTCATTTTCTCTTTATCTATTTACCTTCGAATTTTATTCCTCAAGTTGTCTCAATAATTTATTGAATGTTTAAGTGAAATGATAAATTGTATATTTATATATGCCTTATTTTTAGGATTTTTGCTGTATTTGGTGGGCCAGCAGCTCACCTCAAACCCAACTAGTTGTACCAAATAAGTGCTGCTTAAGCGGGCACTTTGTCGCTTAGGCAGTAAATGAACCCATGGTCGCTTTATCGTCTTTGACAACCATGGAAGAGGGAACCAAATCAAATAAAAAAAATCAGGACTAGTTGGGACTCTGTCTAGATCAGTACTTACTTCCTCATGGTCAGGATCCAATTGAAGCAGAATGGATTCATCAATGTATGTGTTAATAACCTTCGAACAGTTGGACTAAGATCTAAAATTAAAAAATTAAAAATATAAGAATAAATAATATGTCCTTGAGTGCCATACTTTTTGCAGTGCTCGTGTGCGTAATGTATTTTTAATGATGATGCTATTATTGTCATTATTATTAATAGTAGCCTAATATTCTTCAGTCAACCTACCTGTGTATTTGGAGCATAGGTTTAAATTTTAAATATTAATAATAGATAAATTATCTGTTAACCAATACCAGGTTAGTTATCCCTTATATATTGGATATTTACGTATGCATGTATGTGCATCAGCCAACCTAAAAATGTCCAGTGATTCCAGCCATATAAAGTCAATCAAGACTGGAACTGGCTAAGCTCATAGAATCCAGGATGATCAACCTGATTCCGGGTCAACACTAACCAATTCTTTTCCCACATAAGCCAACTTGGGTAATCTAATCATTATGATTTCAATCCAGATAGAATGGTTCTCGCTGATAAATGAAAAGGATTAGTAAACTTCTTGTCATGTAAGCAACATGCAAAAGCAGTTTTCTTTTCAAAAGTTGTGATCTCATATTGACACTGCTTCTTTTGTATGTAACATAAAGTGTTTTTAATGTGCATGAAATCCTCACATATATGTCAAATTAAGGCAATTTCTGTAAACTAAGTTTAGCAATAGCTACTTTTCCTTTTGATAAAGTTAAGAAGTTGTAAAGACGATTTTATTGGGAAAGATCGACAAGTTGAGATACTTCTTGAGAGAACACGTTTGTACATGGTCCCTTAACCAGATTTTATAAGTAAAAAGATCCATCGTAGATTTCATTGAGTTCTTTGTGCGAAGGGAACCAAAATATAAAACTTAGGTTATAAAGGAATTCCAAACTGAGAAGAGCTTGAAACTAAGAAACTTAACTTCCAATTACATCCAATTTTATATTCAGCTCACTGAATTACCTGAAACATGTTAATATTTTAAGAAGTTTAAGATCAAAAGAATCAAAGGTAGTCAGAATCATATATTTATGATAAATTAAGGAAACTTCAACTAGGGAGCATAAATCCAAAGTAAAGTGAACAAAATTGTGTAAGAGTAGATACTGCCAACCAAAATCACCCTACTCACAGGGATGAGGATTGAGGATAAGAAGAAAGAAAAATGCAGCTTTTTGTGTCTGCTTCCTTTGATTAATTCACTTCAAACAGAGTTCAAACTTGGAGAGGATGTTATCCTTCAGTAATCACAAAATTAAAAGCGCATACATAAAACGTATGCATGACATATGAACTAGGCATATTGACATACGTTAGAAAATACATAGTTTATTTAGAAAAATAGTAACAATAAAAACCAAAACAACATTTTACAAATTCTTAGATGAATGCAGTAGAGCAAAGATAAAGGCATTCCTACGTTTAGGCTGGATACCTAATAAATGAATAATACCCATTTAAATTAATATGAAACTGAGATGATTGATCCAATATATCTAAATTCACAACAGTCCTACTTCTGGAATATGATTGCTAGAGATGATAGTGATAAAAGCAATAAGGTTTTTATTTTATGAAGGTGTGTAACTAAGAACATCAAAAATCTTGTCCTTACCTGTACCATTTCATAACACCCACCACATCAAGTTAGAGTTGACCAAATCAGATAAATATTGATATGGTTTACAAATTTTGCAAGTTGATATGCAAGGTGGTTAAGAAAGATAAAAAAATAAAAAGTGTATATTACACGTCTTTTAAGTAAAAAAATCCTTCTCCTCGTTGTGACTTCCTCCCCCTCTAACACATAACACCCAGGCAATAATAATTATCACTATGAAATAACATATATATTTTTAAGTAGTAAAGAACAAGACAATTGTAAGTACGCCCAAAGTGGGAGGACGGACAGTTGTTATCCAACATGTTGACACCTACCAAGGATAATGCCAACCACCTCTACGAGGTGGTTTATGTGTTCAGAGCTATGAAAATCTTAGATAAAAGAGATGCCCGAGGGTTACAAGAAAAAATAAATTCTCAACATGGAGGATGAGTCGTCAGGTTAACAACCCCCCAACAAATGGAATTCCTTTGTGAAATGAGTTTACGAACCAAGAAGAAATATTTAAGCATGCAAGTGAGTTTGTGCAAATTATACTTCCATAGATGACGATCACCCAGAGGAGACGACGAAGGCTCCGAAAAACTCGAGACAGAAAAACTCAGACTAGTAATTCAAGCCTCAGAAAGTTCAATAATGTCACCGCAACATTTAGCAGAAAACAGAATTCACATACGGCGAGAGAAAAGCAGGCATCCATACCCTTTCACAATGAATTTAATCTGATCTTCCTCTCTACCCATCCGACCGGGCAGAAACCTTCCAACGCGGTTTTCAGCTGGCATTTCCTCCACGTCATTCTCCAAGAGCCAATTAAGATCCCCATTGTTCCTCTCGTTGAGCATTTCTACCATTTCATTCAGATGCTCCCCCTTCAGCCTACCGCCAACGTACTCCGACCCGGTGACCCCGAACTCCCTCAATTTAACACCGTCCGAACTCTCCCACGGCTTTCCTGTCAGACTAGCGTCCAGATCAACCCCATCTCTCCGCCGAAGCTCCTTCCTCACGGCATGGTACTCTGACGTAATGGTCCGGAAGAGGAACTCTTCATCTGCGAGCTGCCGCTGGTCTTCGGAAGGTAGCGTACTCTCGGTTTCTAGTGATCTCTTCTTCGACCTACGGATAGCCTTCTGGCGCTCCTTCTTCCGCAAGGCGTGCAGGATCTTGGGTGTTGGCCGGACTCCCCATCGCAGAAGCCGCTGCTTGAGGACTTCGATGTTGGAGTCGGAGGGCATCGCATCGGCGCGAGGGGGTAGCATGGTCAGCCTTGCTGGTGCCGAGGCCATGGAAACCTCCATGGTGCAGATAGCCGCTTGAGCGAGGGAAATGGCAGTCTTTATACGTCCTATCCGTCCGAGGAGCCTCGTGAATACAAATCTGCAAAACTGAGGCAAAGATGCAAAAATCTGCGCCTTCTATTTTGTGAATAATTTTGACTGGACAATTAAATCATATCAATTTTCATTCTCCTTAGCGAAGAAAATCTAGAACACATTGTACATGTATTTAAATAAACAAACATTTATTTTTCTGCCATTCAATTTTCAAAAGGCCAGTCACCAGTGTTTTTAATGCATAACAAAAGATAGTTTATGGATCATTTCTTTTGAACAAGGAAATCTCAAAATCTCTTTTAAGATCAAATTGACAGCCTCCTCAATGAATCACAACCAAGTGACAGCTACTGTCAAATCTGCCACTCTAGCTATTATAATGAAATGTAGAATAGATGTTACAATTGCAGTAACAACATCAAAACAAGAGGTCTGATCGAGCAACAAATCAACCAGTTTGGTTGCCAACAAATTCCCTCAGCTTCAACAGCAACAATAGCATCTATCAACACCACCTATCAACTTCAACTTTAAATAAAAAGTGTCATGCAAAACAAAAGAACAATTATATTTCATAGAAAATTACTTCATAGACCGTATTCTCATCCACATGTCCCTATGATATTTCATGCCAAAGGAACTTGCCATATAAGAGTAGATAAATTTCACAAGACAAAAATATTTTACATGTTGTCTTCCAACTATCTTTTGCCAAGAATGCATCAACTAGATGGTTAAAGAAGAAAATGCAAATTATGTCAACTCAAGACCTTCATTTATGATTAAGGAACTATAAATTTGACAGAATATGATGAGAGAGTACTAGAAGGTAGCCGTAATATGTCCAAATTGTCCACTTGTCTTTTCAATGCACATGCGATTAAATATAAAAGGTCAACCTACCCACTTGAATATGTAAGATCACTACATGAAATCCTCAACTATAATTTTAACCCGCTCTAAAGTAAGAAAAATAGTGTTAAAAACAATTTTATTTATAGCAGATAGAAGCAATCTGAATCATACAATTTATGACAATCATTAGGTAGGTCATTTACATAACTATAACAACCAATGCATTCACAAGTTTGTGAAAAATAATTGTTGAACAAGCAAGTTAGATAAATGTCGAATAATTTGAGTAACCCATAGGCCATAGTCTTAATTTTTAGAAGTCAAGCATAAGTAAAAGCAAAAATTAAAACTTGAAAAGAACATCATAAAATTAAAACTATTAAATAAAGTTATACTTCAAGAAAAATTCATTACCTATTGAACTTGTCATCTTAGTTGTGCTTGTCTACTTTCTATTAAATTGATAGTCACATAGTCCTGTAACTCATGCATAAATTGTTGATCACTCTATCTTGATAATTCTCCTATATTTGAATCAATTGTTGCGTCTACACTCACATACACTTATGATAATTATAAAATATGTGCATCCAGATCCTCATAAAAATATAAAAAGTGGTCTTTAATATTTTATTTTATTAAATAATTATGTGTTGCACAATAACTGATTACAATATAATATTTCGATGAGAATATGATATTGTGCTTTTAGAACACAAGAGTGTAGACACGCAATTTTGGCCTAGTTGAAGAACTTAGATTCTTGTTTTCATGAATAATATTTGAGTAACCTTTCAAGGGGACCGAGTTTTCCGGAAAAATCAAGTTTTTCGGCGCATTTCGAAGAAGATCGATAGGCATTGACCAGGGTCAAAGCGCCCTATATACAGGGCACCTAGCGCCCTGTATGTAGGGCACCTGGCGCCCTACTTATAGGGCACCAGGCGTCCTATAAACAGGGTGCCTGGCACCAAATCAAGTCGACTTGACCGGCCTATTTGACCCCTCGCAGTGACTCGTCTAATCGATTTGACATATCTCATGATGCTGGCACCCTATATATAGGGCGTTATGCCGTGTGGCACTGCTTTTCGAAAATGGCCAAAGTACCCTCTTTTGGGCTATAAATAGACCCCCATTTGGAACTGAAAGGAGGTTCCAACTTCGTGCCACCCTAGAGCTCATCCAACACCACGTTTCTAAGCCAGTTTCACCCCCATAAGCCTTCAAACCGATTCAAAACTCTCTCCCAAAAACCCAAAAAAAACTGCAGTTTCCTTCTTCAGAAATATGATTTTTCTCCGACTTTGAGAGCCTCTACTCTCCATTTCCCTTACATCTAGTGCCAAAACACTCTTCCATTAGCTTCACTTGAGTATTGGCTGCTTGAAGAAGTCCTTTTTCCGTCTTGGAGGTCTTCCTACACTCCGGGGCGACGCCGCGAAGAAGGGAAGAAAATCTGCTGAAGCCAGTCCCTGGTGCCCCGTATATAGGGCGCTTTGACTTTGGTCAACGCGCCCCATCAAGGGGACACTTGCAGCAGGCGCCCCATATATGGGGCACTAGCTGGGGCAGACCCCGTTTTGCATTTTTTTGAGTTTATTTACCTTTCCGGTTGATCCTTTACTCCTCCCTTTCATTTTAACTCTCATTAACATGTCATTTAGCATTTATTGAGCCACTCATTTGCATTTTCATGCATATCTAAACCTTCTAAATAGGGGTTGGGATTTAGTCCCAATCCGGTTAGTCTCTTTCCTTTTGCATGTTTGAATTCAAATTTGAGCACGATACTATGCTTTCATTATAACTAATGAACCTTTCACTTGTTTCTATGTTTTCTTATGGACATTTTTAGGTAAATCCAATTGAGGCGGAGCTCCAACCGGATCGAAGACGAAGGACTCACTAGGCTCTCTTCTTTCGGCCGGCCGAGAGAGGAGAAGTCGGAACCCAACAATCTCCCCGCTTCCAAAGGTACGACGGTCATTTCACCATTCCATTTCTTTTCATTCTACTATATTTTGGAATCTTTGGCTCCTGGCGACCACACCCACTAACACCTCATCCACCAAGTCCCCAAAGCAAGTGTAGGGGCCAGAAAAGGGGAGATCTACGGATATCCCATTTCGGTTGCTTACAAAGAGTTCATTCTATGACATTTCTAAGTTTGGCATGGCATTGCTAAAACATTTCCCCTTTCTCTTGAACACACTTTCCATGTAAAAAATCACTAATCTAATATCGGACATTTTTATAGGGAGTCACATAATGAGTATAGGTAATATCGCAAAGATAATATTTGTTTACAATAAATATAAAATAAAATTTAAAATGAAAATATAAAATTAATAAAAATATTTTAAAAATTAAATGCATATCTAGAGAAGGAAATAAAAAAATAATGTTGTGCATTACATGCTATCTTATGTAAAATTCTTGAGTCATGTGCAACCCCTTCCCATCAAGTAAAAATAAAAGTGAACATCATGTTATTAACAAAATATTCTGATAGCACTCATTTTGTCCACGACCCCAATAAAAACTTGTTTTTTCTTTAAGAATTTTAGTATGTACGAAAGTTCCATCTAACACACCAACAACACCTTATATATTAAAATAATCATTAATAATAGAACAAAATTAATTTATTGATACAATATATAAAAGCAAGTAATGATGATAAATTTTACCTTGAATTTTGTTTGTAATTTTTTAATAGCTAGAGACATTTGGATATGGATTGAACATGGTTGGTACAATCATTTCCTTTGAAAACTCCATCATTACTTTAAGAACTTTACAAAAATAACTGTACATTATTTGTGTTGAATGTTGGAATCTTCTCTTTATTATTCTTAAACATTTTTTCATGACAAATGATAATAAAAAAATTGCGATTTTATCCTCTATGAAAATTTAGCAACTATCCCTCAACCATTTTTGGCTAAAATAGCCACATAAATTAATATTTGTCTCACATGGCATCCACATCAACTCCTCAGATTATGTGTCACTTTTTTGTTAGTAATTCTATAGTGTGTGTAACACCACTATATTAAGAGGTTAGATACTTATTTATTTTTATTCTTTTATTCTTTCTCCACAAATAAATAAAGCAAAGGATCTTGAACCTTATTCTGGAATATTGACAAAACATTTCTGCTGACGATAAATTTATTAAAAACATATAACATGGCTTATAGTAAAGTCCAACATGGCTAAAATATGAAGGACAACATAATTTAAAAAAATAGCATTCAAAACATAATTCAAAAGTAAAATAATAGCATCTAACACAAATCCAAAAGTAGTATAATATCATCCAACAAGTAATCTAAAAGTAGCATAACCTAAGATATACATAAAACAAATATCATGACATCAAAATATATTTTTCATCTTGAGCATACTTTTTAGCCAATTCATCCTTGAAACACAATATTCAACAATTTTGCACCAATGAATTCATTGTTCATGCATCTTTTCATTCGAGAATAAGATAGCATGAGCATATAATAACTCTGTACGATTTTACTTTATCTCATTTAGTTTGTTGCAGCAATCTTTTAAAGTAAGTGTATTAATATGAGTGGAATTGGTGATTTTAAAACTTTCAACATCATTTATAAACTCATCAAGTACTTTCTCAAACTTTGCATCATTGCCATTAGATTTTATTTTTTATGTTTGAATTACCCAAGCTGACACCTTCAGACTTGATCTATAACAGGCCCTCTAACAAATTTAAGAGAGTTTGCAACAAATTTAATGAGAGAGAGAGAGAGAGATCTTCAAAATCATTTTGCTCTTCTTCTTTTCCTCCAATTAGAGCAGAAGATGCATTGGAAGATTTAAGAAACTTTCTTGTTGTGCCCCATCCTAAATTTCTTGTGACTGAAACACCTTCAAATAAGGCAATGCCTTCCTCCTCCCATCTAATGTCACTTATTCGAAATAATGATGTCTTAGGATGTGTTTGTAAACAAGAGTGAAGTATTTAGTATTCTTAGGTGAAACAATTTTACTATGACTAGTTAAATATTCATGATGTTACTTAAGTGTCCAATTCATTGTTTTAGTGACATGATTGTAACTATGTCATATATTCTTTCTCACAAGATTTGTTCATTCCATATACATTGTCCTTAGATAATCAAATTGATTCTACATTTGTGTTTTGTGTGACATAAATACCACATTTCTCTTTCATTTGTTTTTTGACTCTCACCCAAGATTATTTTCTTAAGAATATTCCCATTCTTCCAACTAAGTTGCCATCTCACCAATGCAACATTGTAGAAAAAATTAACTCTTACGTTATCTTTCCATTTAGTTCTTATAACACTTTTTGTATTACTTATTCTTTCCATGTTAGATATCCTATAAGAATAATAATATATATTTTATATAAATATTAATTAATAAGTAAATAAAAAATATTTTTACCACAACATGTATGGGATAACAGGAAATAAGCAAGTATTAGAAATAAACATGTACATGGCCAATAAGATAAGAGCCCAAACCATTTCACCTTATTCAAGAAAGCAATTGATGATTGTCTTCCAACAAAATAAAATGTAATAAAAACAAATACTATGATAAACAACTTTGTATTAGATAAGGCAAATATGTTAGCTAAAAAAAATTCTTGCTAAAGGGTCTATAAGAAATAGTTAAAAGATAATGAGGATGAGATACTGAATATCTAAAAGACATACAAGAGAGAGAGTTGTTTAGGCATTACTATAGTGAAGTTTGCAAACAATAAATACATTCTTGTAATATAGATATTTCAAACTTGGAATGAGAAGGTGCTAAAATGAGGTCATACAAAGCACAAAAGGTTGATAAGAGATCTGAGAAAGTGCAAAATGAGGTCATACAAAGCACAAAAGGCTGATAGGAGATCTATCTTATAAAATTACCAAAGTTGTGCATAACTAAAATGTTTGGCGCTAAAAAATACAACAATATTTTTTTTCTATCAGCAATTGCATATCCCCAACCCCAAAAAAGTACGCTTCCCACTAACATAGATTTCTAAATTTCAATATCCATTAGAATTAACATCTTGAAAACCAACTCCAAACAAATGCTCTAAACTAGTCATAAGTATTTCTTCTTATGTTCTTATTTAACTTATTAAAACTTTAGCTGTGTTTCCTCTCACATGGAAGTTGTATTTGAATCTAGTGAATATTTGGAAATCAAGAACCTGGACGTCTTGCATTCCAACAACACCATTCGACACCTTAGGTCAGAGCTTTGGAATTAAGGGTAATCTACTTACATGGTAAGGAGCTAATAAGTGTCAAATTAGATCACCGGGTGTTGCTAGCAAGATGAAGTGGTTTGAATCCAATTTAGACATTAGTCAAAATATACAGGGCCTTACATAGTTACATGTATCTTGGTAAAGAGTTGACAACCCTAGAGTCCCAGTCAAACCCAAGTCAGTCAAAAACATGTTTCCCCTCCCAAACCCATAGCAATTAGACCCAAAAAATTTGTCTTGTAGGGTACTAAAAATGAATATAAATCAGCATACAAGATCTACAAAAAGAGTGTCAACAAATTTATAAAGATCAACAGAGAGAGACAACTAGATCTATGGCTTTTGTAGGCTAGTAGCCATATTGAGACGAATCCTAGTCCTATAGTGCAAGGTCACATGTGAAGAAGAAGAGAAGGAAGAAGAAAGAAGAAGAAGCGGGGAGGAAGAGAATGACACCAGCATTAGCAACAATCCACAAAAGTAGTGACGATAGTAGTAAAAGTAACAAAGAGAGGTGGCTATTACTATAGAAACTACCTACATGAGATGATTCCTTTGAATGGAGATAAAGCCTTCTAGTTTTTTTTCTTACCTAGCTTCCCCACCTCATTGGCACCCCCACCAACTCCCCCGGAATGTCAGCATGACAGGAGCAGGCTACCTCTGCCTCCCTTACTCTTCCTCCTCCCTCATCCTCTGGGAAGAACCACCTCATTGCAAGTTGCTGCAATTGCATTGAACATGGATCGAGGGAGCACCTAGGGGGTTTAGAACTCGTGAATGAGGAGAGGGCTGGTTTTGTGAGAGATGGATGTAGATCTTTGGAAGATCAATGATATGGAAAAATTGCTCGCAACATTGACTAGCAATAATGAAGACACCCTTTCATAGGATTGACTGCGATTCATCTCTTGATGACTATCCATAGTGACGGCTGCACAAGCAAATAAGAGGAGCCTCGTGATGTGCTTGGGCAAAAAGCGAGGTGGCCATGCCTAAAAAAAGGAAAATCTAGGGTGTAGATCTGATTTAATAAGAGATTTTAAAAGTCCTTAGATCTCCATTTAGACATTTTACGGAACAAGTTTAAAGATCTAACCTATATTAAAACAAAGATGGGAGTTTTAATAAGCCTAATTAAACAGGGCTAAGATATTAGATATGAATTAAGAGTTCAGATTTTTAAATTAAGCCAAAACAAATGCCACCTAAGAACGAACAATGTTGTAGTGATGATAAAGAGAGGTGGAGTGTAGAGGGTCGCGTGGAGGAAACGAAGAGTGGGGATACATCAATTTTCAAGAAATTAAATTTAAGTAATAAAAATGTGAGTATATTTTTTTTGGTTCACAAAAATGTGAGTATATCCAATAGATCTAGATCGACGTGATGTGTGCACAAAATGGTTTGATTGGGTTTGATTTGATTTTAATTGACTTGGAGATTTTCAAACTAATCAAATTATTCTATATTGACTAAATTAATTAAAATAAAATATTATAAAATAAGTATTATATTATTAATAAAAATATTTATACAGTTATCATTATAGAATAATATCTTTTAGTTACTTATAACTAAAATTGAGCATATATTTAAACAATTAAATATTTTGAATATTTAATTAAATTTTGGTCTCATACCTAACCAAACCGAGAATGAGTATCTGATTTAATTTATAAGTAATTAATTATTTTTAATATCTAATTAAATTCTGGTTTTATATCTAACCAAACCGGATGGATATCTGATTTAACTTTGTTCGATTTTGAAAAATATCCAAAATTGAACCAAACCAAACTACATATATAGTACATGCACGTGTTGCCAACCGATGGATCTCAAGCTTATCGATCCATTGAATTTAACTTAATAGATTATAAAAAATTACTTACGATTGAGAAGTTTATTAATGTTATCAAACGTGTTATCTCTGAAGTTAGAAGGGGAGAGCAAATTAAAAAAATGATATTAAATCGTTAAATGCTAACCAATAACCAAATTATTTAGGATATAGAAGCATATAAAATAATTTTGTCTACCAACACTAGGCCATTTCAAATCATGGCCCCTACTGCCATGTAGACCAGGGTTATTTGAGAATGAGCCTAGAGTAACCATACGAAAGATAAAAAAATTTAATTATTGTAACTTAAATTTGAAGATGTTTATCAAGAGCATGCTTGGATAGGATGTTTATCAAGAGCATGCTTGGAGATGTTATTTTATAATTTTTATTTATTCAAGTTTTTAAGCGTTTTAGACGGATGCACTTATTTTTAAAAACATGAGATTTCAAATAAAGTTGTAAGAATTTTAACTGTTAGAACATATTGAAAAATTTAAATAATTATGATCACTGATATAAAAACTTCTATGATAAAATATAAAATAATTTTAAAAAATTTACGGTTTTATAGACAATAGATTGTTGTAATCATAAGACTCAAAATATCTTTTAAAAAATTTGATATTAGATAAAAATTAAAATATTTTACAACTAACATAATGTATATCCTTTTCCATGAAAACTTGATTCAGGGCAAAATGTTTTCACCATATCCCCCTTTCCATTCAACCAAATGGACTAAGTAGATAAAACAAACCGAGATGATGAGTTCGGTCTGATTCAAACAAAATTATGGTGTGTTTGGTTGTATGATAAATCGAGTTTTATTATAATTTTATGTTTTTTAAAAAAGTTGTTAAAAGAAGTATTTGATAATTATTAGAATTTTTTTTGAAAGAGACTTCTATCTAGAATAAAAAAGAGTCTCACTTTTTTTATCTTGTGGTCCCCCACAGTGTTTAGTTGTATATAGCACAGTCTTTTTTTGTCATTATATCTCTTTCAAACATGATAATTTTGTATCATTGGTTAGTTCACACTTTTTTTAATATAATTTTTTATTATGAAAGTGTACAAAATTTTATTATGTAACCAAATACTTCATTAGACATTTGATTTTTTGAACGTAACCAAATCGACTCCACATTTTATCCGTTTGGGCCCGACACTTTTGAGCCTTCTTGTGTGCTGCTGGACCTGCTGGCTGTTGGTAGGGGTGGCAATGGGCCGGGCGGTTCGTGGGCCGGGCTGGCTGCGGGTCATTTGACGGGCCAAAGATTTTGGCCCACGGACTTTAGTTGGGCCGACATACAGGCCGAAGCAGGCCGACGCGGGCTAAAACGAGTCAAATAATTTTCAAATTTTTATGTCAAAAATATCATTTTTACTTATTAAAAATATATTTTAATTAAATTATTATTAATTTTATAATATTATTTTAAATAATTAAATTTATCATATTTAATAAATATTTATTTATAAAATATATAGTTGGGCCGGGCCGGGCCGGGGCGGATCGGGCCAAGTCAATAATTTTGGTGGGCTGGGTCGGGCCGGGCTAACAATGTAGTGCGGGCCGAGTTGGGCCATACCAATATATTTTGGATCGGACCCTAAGCGGGCCAACTTCGGGCCGGGCCGGGTCCGGCCCATTGACACCCCTACTCAAACCTATGTTATCAAAGGGGTGAATCACCCATTCCCAAAATTTAGTCTAAGAGATACGTTCCGTCCCTCCACCCACCCTATTCGATCGCGGTTGTAGAATTAAAAAAAATCATTTTACTTAAACGGTGGATCTAAAAATAAATATTGACCTTTTTCAGGACTAGAAATTGAAAATCCAAATAAAGAATTTAAAATTTTAGATTAAACCAAAAGAAACACCATATTCCTTGAATAGGACCACTATCAGATGGCATCGGATTTCACGTCTGTTTTTAGCCACTTTTGCCAGACCAAAATCAATCTCATTTTCTAATAAACAAGTTGTTTGTAATATTTATAGTTTTAATATCAAATTGTTGTCCAACTAGTTCTATTATAACTAAACAGGTGCCTGGGAATTTTATTCACCACGCAACCTTATCTTGCCACGTTGAAATCATCTATAAATTACCAAATGAAATAAGATAGAACAATAATTTAAAGCAGATTATTTTTCTCAGATACGATAACCTCTTCTCTGTTAATGCTATCGGACGAATTAAACTGAAATAGCCAAACATCCGCATAATATTGACAATATGCTAAGAAAATCGGCTGAACCGGACATACCGCCTTGCACTACGAACAATTCTAAAAGCTACCGTTCAGGGCTGTAAACGGGTCGGATTCGATAGCGGATTCACCAGAATCCGATTTCGATTCCGATAAGGGTTAAGGGATTCCGATTCCGATAATTTCGGAATCACTATGTTCCGATTTCAATCCGATTCCGATTCCGTTATCGAAATCGGAACCGAATCCTATAAAATCCGAAATACATATTAAATATTAATTTTTATTCAAAAGTGAGTCAATAATTTACATATAATTAATAAATTTTGATATAATATTCTTAAAATTTTATTTTTATTATTTTATCAATTTACATATTATATTTTATAAGTTATTTAACGTTGTTTTATTTAATTTTATTTATATATAATTATTTTTTTATCGAAATCGGATTAACGGAAGCGGAACCAACTGAATCCGATTCCGATTCCGATAAGCTACCGGAATATCCGATTCCGATTCCGATAGTTTATAGGATACAGAAACAAGTTCCAAACCCGTTAATTTTTATCGAAATCGAATCGGAATATCGGAATATCGGATTCCGTTTACACCCCTGCTACCGTTGCCCGGAAAAAGTTACCTCTAGACTCGCGCGAATGGTGAGAACAGAAAACAAAAGTTTACTTATTTTAGGACAGACTCATAAATGCACTATGTTCTGACACAAAACTAATCACCTGTAGTCAGCATTTATTTTATTGAACAAAGATAACACATACTTTATATTGATAACAACTTTAATACAACAAGAACGAGGACAAGATCAAGCACAGACACAACCACGTACAAATAAACTCTTCTCCAAATCACTTGGATATAGTCACCTGAGTGAATCGATCAGCACAATGAAATGCATAGATGATCGAGAAGTAAATATCCGAACTCTCGAGGAGTTTGACTTCAACAAGGAGGCTGGATGATCATATCATATCGGTGTGGATGATGATCAAACTATCAGTCTCACAAAGACATATATGGCTAACGAGATAACTGAAAAAGACATCCAGACAAACAGATAACTGAATAAGACACAACAACGAACACATACAAACCAAGACGATGCAACTAAGACACGACAACAAACACATTATAATAGAAAACTAAATATGATAAGTTGATTAATTCCACTACAGCGCAAACAAAAATTCAATGTCTGTATAGACATTAAGATCAGTCATCAGAGTGGAGATGAAGATTTTTGGATCTTCCTCCCTCCCAAACGTAATCACACCTCAAAAGAGAACGGGCTGAAAAAAAAACCCTACTCTACAAGATGAAAAAAAAATCAAACACAAAAACACTGAAAGTCCGCCTCCTACGAGTGTTGCAAAACTACTGAAGCCGACAAAAAATAGCTTTGACTATGGAGGCAAAGATCCTCCGCACACGACAATCTGAGTTTTGCCCTGCAAGACGTTAAAGTCGAGATTCTACTTTCACCAAGTGAAAGAGGCCGACGCCGGCAAAGCCCTAGCAGGTTAGCTGCTCGGAGGCGAGGTTTCCGCGACGAGGGCTCCGCAATATGGCCACTGAGGGCGCTGCGAGATGGCCACCGGAAGGGATCCGTGAAAAGGGCTCCGCGGCGAGGGTTCGGCGAGAAGGGCTCCGCGAGCCGCCGAGGGTGCCACGAGATGGCCGTCGGAAGGGATCCGCGACGAGGGCTCCGCGAGCTGCTGAGGGCGCCGCGAGATGGCCGCCAGAAGGCAACCGCAACGAGGGCTCCGCGAGCCGCCGAGTGGTCAGCATTTAGAACAAGGATATTTTCGTCGCCTGAAACACGCTTGGTTTTAAAATTCGGCTCGAGTGTGCTCCACAGAGGGTAACACGCATGTTGATAACGAATAAGCTTCTCTCTCTCTCTCAATATATATATGTATATATATAATATAGAGATATATTATACAGATGCTACGAACATTTAGTTTGATAGAACATGTTTACATATGGATGAAATCAACTACACACGTTAATCCTCATAGGAACTAAGGGCAGCTACGATAGATCCCGTTGTAGGAAAGGTGGTGGTAACATCCGGATACTCTTTCCACGCTGTATTGATCTTGATTGATGGATAGAGCCATGATTTTACGGACTCGGAAAAGGCATCAGGGTGAGAGGATAAGATAGCTTCCCAATCAACTTGAACACACTGCGGAATGCTGCCTGTCACGTCCATGTTAGCTGCGAGAAACAAACCCAATAAAACGGCATAGCCGATTACAGCAGATCCCCTTGACAGCGGCATAAAATTGTACCTGCAGATAATTTGGTTAGATCGTGAGAATATCTGAACTGCAAGGAGCTATAAGCTATTTCTGGGTCGCATTACCAATAAAAGGTCATCCTCAGAATCCCATCCTTCACATTATCAAGTAAGCCTAAATCGGTCGAAGCATACGATTCACCACAATAAGCACTGCAAAGTGACTGTACAACGACAAGTTAGAAGCTGACATTTCATAAATCAAGAGCTGACAATTAATGGATAAATGGAAAAGAGAAATAATGAGCTAAATCAACTCTCTATAGCATAAATAATCCAGTTCTACAGCATGAAATTTTTATTTCCAATCCGAAACATAGGCAGAAACAATGTGATCAGGTATGTTGAAATGAGACACTTGAAGTCATTTTTTAAACTGATCAAACATATTACAATGTACGGGTTTGAGCTGATTTAAGCAACCTTCCTACTGTTGACATCAAAAATTTAGGATGACATTTCCATTAGCAAATTTCAAACTAACTAGTTGATCATACTTGTAGTGTACTTGAAAAGAGGAATTGAATCATACCCTTTTGTTTCTTTTTCTTCTCCGCTCTTTCTGTAAGGATTGCCATCTTTCTGTCTAAGGTTTTTCTATCTACATCTTGATCAAATGGGTTTGTTCTAGTCACAACTGGCAAGTTAGTACGATTCTCCCCCTCCCTCATGCTCCATCTCTCCAACTTGTTCGGAGACTACCATTTTCCTTCTTTACTCACCGTTTCTCCACTCTTTCTTTGCCGAGTCTTCTCTCTTACCTATCCCCCTCATTGTCACTCGAAGTTTCTCGCTCCCGTTTTTCTAACCCCCTCTTCTTTCCCTTTCTAAATCCCCCCTCCCCCATGACTTAGCTGGCATTTGTTTAGGCTTAATCTAAAAATTTGAACTCTTAATTTCATGTCTAACCTCTCAGTTTGTAGTCAAGTCAAGTACTTAAATTGATTAAGATATTTACATGTTAATCAATTTGGTGTTTACCTAAGTTATATCATGTATGTTATTTTCTATACTCAGAAGAGTTTGTCTTTAAACTAAAGAGCCGAACTTCACAATTTATTTTTAAGAGATTTATTAAAACATAAGAGGTAAGTTTGGAGGTTAATCTAGACATTAAATTAAACAGTTCAATCCACCAACCTCTGAGGTCAGAGGTTGGTTAAAGGCCAATAAAACGGACTCTTACTCGTGTTTTAGTTAATCTTAAGTTTATTTGTTACAGTGAGAAAAGTTCTATTCCCCATCATCCAACTTAACAAGTCATTTATATCTTAAGTACAAAAAAAGCTTTTCTTCATATGTATACACAAGCCCAATTTATTGAATTTATTATGTTGAGTGTTAACGGTTGTATCCATAATATATATCTATCTATAAATTTTATTATATTGGGTCATATGAACGTACTGAGAATTGCCTAAGCTGGTGCATTATTGCTTAAGCTGGCAAGGAGCACTTGGTCACCATGGCCATCTTGTTGCCTAGAGTCTAGACAACATGTATGGGAGGCAACGAGCCATAACATGCATCAGCCTCTTGGAAAGGTGCTAGTAGTTGTGTCTGCCCTCCTCTTGGAAGGCAGGTGCAACACTTTGGATGGGTATGTTAAATGGTGCTAAAGACCACTGGCATGCCTTTTTCCATGATGGGCTCAAGGCGGCACTCCTCAACTGCAGTCAGCTGCTGGCATGATGAGTCATCAGTCTTTAGAAGGGCATGTGCCTGTTGGTAGCTGTACAAGATAATAAGTCAACGGCAGCAGCTTCCATGCGAGTGGAGAAGGCTGGGAGGACACAGGGCAAGGCATTGAGAAGCAAAGAGAGGATAAGGTATCAGCCTATTAGGGATTGCACCAGTACAGACAGGCAGGAAGTCCAGGCATAGGCATGAGCAAAGAAAGCTGAGAAGGCTTGATTTGCCTGCAGGGAGGAGTGGATGGATTGGGGTGAACACATGAAGAGCAGCAATGGGCAAGCCATGAAATACAGAATGGGCTAACCAAGTCTAGACCAGGGCTTGGTGGTAGGCCGAGAGTGACTGATCTAGACTAGGGATTGGCCGATCCGGATGAACTGCATTCGCCAGCCTACAATCACCCTAGGTCAATATGGATTGGTTGATCCAAGCTTAGATGAGAAAGGAAGGGATTGCTGTAAGTGATAACCAATATAAAATATTGTCATATCTCATGATATGGATTTAAGTGATATAAACGTCGAGACATTTTCTATTTATGACGTGTTGCACTGGAGCCCAAGTATAGTGAAAAATACAAGGATGAGAGTGTTCCCCATGATGCGCTAAATAAGTGCCACAATGTGGTTCTATATAAGCAAAGATTCGAACTTTTCACATTAAGGATGAGCGTGAATAAAAAACTATTCCATACTGGAGAATAAGATATAAGCTTAGAACAAACAAAAAATAATTATACATGAGTATAGAAAAAAATTTAATAAATAAAATATTTAAAGAAAGATAAGAACTAGGAATAATGGGTCACCTACATAGCCAATAGGCTCATTTTAGAGCTGTTAGGGTGGGTCCACCTAAAAATTGGAAAATTCTGTCTAATTCTGTTAGGGTGGGTCCACCTGGGCAGGGCTGATAGAAGAATAGTCCCAGTGGGGACTTCTATAGTTGCGTGTGAAGGAGCGCATATGGGCGGGGGGGTAAGAACCGGTCAAGTCTACTATTTTCCAGCATTTTAAATTTTTGTTGAAGCTCCATGCCTTGCTGTACATCACCCATTGGAGGAGACTTGGCCAAGCCTTGGTTGTGGGAGAGAGTGCATTGGATCCATCTCCCTCTCTCCCTATCTTGTAGGAGCAACTGATGGGATGCTTCCATTTAAAGCTAAGTGGCCGAAGGGTGCTACCAGGTGAACTATGTGGCGGCTAAAGCTTTAACCTAGGATCTCTTTAAATGGCGCATATTGATCATTAAATCCTATATCTTATGACCATCATTGTGCCAAAATGACCATAATATAAGTTGGAATTGAGCTCCATTCTGACCGAATTTTATGCATTAAGACCAAGGTAGGTGGGGTCAGGAGTTGGGACCAGGTCGGTTGGGCCCAAATTGACTTGGGTCGGCTGGGGTTGAGACCCAGGTTGGGTCAAGGTCGGCCAGGGTCGCGATAAAAAATAATAAAATAATAATTTTAAAACATCCACCGGGTCGATCGGTCCAAAAATCGACCGGGTCAGACCCGGGTTGCAACCCCGCATTCCATGATTAAGACCATGAAAAATTGATTTAACTATCATCAAATCTCAACCCTTTATCTTACGAAAATTGCACTTTGTGTGGTTGATATGAAAATTTCCCCGTTCATATGTGAAGCATGACTAATTAAATAATTTCATTGGTCAAAGAATTTTCCAATGGATTTTTATACACATTGAGTATCTGATGTAATCTCAAAAATATCCACATCCTCTTACCTTTCAGAAAAAAATAATTTTTTGTTGTGATTTATGGGGTGTTTGGTTGCATGATAATTTGTGTACACTTTCATGATAAAAAATTGTATTAAAATAAAAAGTAAACCAACTCATGACATAAAATTATCATGTTTGGAGGGATGTGATTACAAAAAGAGTAACCACCGCACATGACCAAATAAAGTGGGGGACCACAAGAAAAAAGAAAGAGGTGATACCATCTTTTTTTGTTTAAGAAGAAAATCACTTTCAAAACATAAAATTGTCATGGTTGTCAAACACCTCTTTTAACAAGTTTTCTTACAATTTTTAAAAATTAAAATAAAAACCTCAATTATCATGCAACCAAACACCCCATTAGCTTTAACAACTAAGAAAATAGATGGTATTCCATATATGTATAACTAATTTATGGTATGTATATAAAAGTATGTACTGAGGTTGTAGGCAAGGATCGTGAGATCGGGATTAGGATTGGGATCGGTGACCACTGATCCAATTCGGATCGGATCAGATAGGTCCGGATCGGCTGATCCTCCGGAAGAAAAGGTGATCCCAAATCGGCCAATTTTTTATTTTTTTGAATCACAAAATTCTAAAAAAACAGAAAAATCAGGAAAATCATAGAAATAAATAAAAAAATCCAAGAAAAATAAAAAATAATATAGATGACATTCTATCAAACAATGCCAAATAAAGTAAGATCCTTTCAAGAAACTGTCATATAAGTAGAAACTATTATATAAGAGAGAGAAGATATAACATATATTTATGATTATAAATCTTTTATACATGTGATAGTATAAGCAAGGAGGGAGGGGTCGCGGGACCCCAGGCCGACCCGGTCGCGACCCTATTTTTTAATTTTTTTTTTAAAATTTCAAAAAAATAAGAAAAATGCGAAAAAAAATCTGAAAAAATACAGAAAAATTGAAACAATTAAATGACATGATTTAAATAAATAATACATCAATTTTATTCCAACGTGATGTGTTCTACACTTTGTAGGTAGTTGATGTACTCTCCCAATGTCATTTGGGTTGAGTACAAAGCTCGATACATGTACACATGACGATCATATTCGTCAGTCCCTCGGGAAACTATCCTAAGACTTGATCCAAACGAGTCACCATAACTATAGGTCGATTGGATCGAAGAAACTACTTAACTAACTAATCAATGAAACAAAAGTTAAATAAATGAACTAAATGAACTAATGAAATGCTTAATGAAATAATTAAGTAAATGAGGAACAAAATGAGAGCAATGAGAGCAAAGAGAGCAAAAATTAGAGATTTAGAGTGAGAGTGGGGGGGTGGGAGTAAGGGGAGCCCCTTGGGGGCTAAAGCCCCCAAGGGGCTGAATGGGGGGGCTGTGCCCCCCCATGACCGTTGACCGTTGCCAACGGTCTGGCAACGGTCATGTGACCGTTGCCAGCCGGGTCGCGCGACCCGGTCGGCTGGGTCGCGCGACTCGCGCGACCCGGCCGCGACCCGGCCGGGGGAGTCGGCCCGACCGGGTCGCGACCCGGGTCGCGACCCGGCATACCATGAGTATAAGTGATAATAAAATATATTAATATGTTTACACTATCATAAGTGGGATGTAGAGTAGTCGCGAATCAAGGTGAATCGTCCGCCCCCCCAAATTTAGTTGTTTAGGAGGGATCGGCCGCTCCAAACACCTGGATCGCCGCTGCTCAAGGTGGATTGTCCAGGGAAACCCTAGACGATGAAGGGGAGGGGGGAGAAAGTGAGAATGAGGGGTGAGAAGAGGGAATCCGTCCGATCTCCCCCTTATTGGGGGGGATCGGACCGAAAAATGGTCTGGAATCGGGTCCTGAATCAATTTGATTCCAGACCTTTCTGGGTTCTAGGAGATCAACTGATTCCATGATCAATCTAGCTAGATCGGTCGAGGATCGACCGATTCTAGCAATTCCGACCGATCCGGCCGAAAGTCCGGGCCAGATTGGTAGTTCCAGCCAGAATCGGATCGGCAGGTACCGATCCGATCCAAGAATGGGCCGATCCTAATCCGGATCGGCCGATTCTGCAATCCATCGTTGTAGGTTTTTTGAAAATTTTTATCATGAACCTCTTCCCATTGGCCTTGTGCAATTGCAATGGTGATGATATTGCACAACCATTTGAACAGTCTTGATTAACTGTCATAGCAATTTATTAGTAGAAGACATGCATTCATGCAGAATAAACATTGGGAATCAATGACTCTGAATTTTGATAGAATGCAAATACTTAGAGTTTTGATTTTAGTTTGATTTAATTTGGGTTTATTTAGAAGTTTGATTTGTTTTGGGTTAAGATTTGGTGTCCATTATGTTTGAGATCATTTTTGAATTTAATTGAAGTTGATTTAAGTTCATTTGAAGATTTGGTTTGATTTAGGATAGTTATTTCTTTTTCTAAGACTTGATGTCTTTTGGTAATGAGAATTTGTTTTTAACTTTGAATGATCCCTTTATTATTATCATATTTGAGTATGGTTTGAGTTGATGAGAATTTTATTTGAGATATGTTTTGTTTGATTTATTGTTTTAGTTAAGGCTAATACATTTTAAATTTGGGGTTCATTTTAAGTTTGAGTGGCATGGATTGTAGAATCGGCCGATCCGGAACGGGATCGGCTGATTCTTGGATCGGATTGGTACCCACCGATCTGATTCCGGCCAGAACAACTGATCCGGCTGCGACTCCCGGCTGGATCAATCGGAATTGAGTCGACCGATCCAAGTGGATTGATCTGGGAATCGGTCGACCCTAGAACCTAGAAGGTTCTAGAATCGGATCGATTCAGGACCCGATTCCGGATAATTTTCCAGTCTGATCCCCCCAATAAGCAGGAGATCGGACCAATTCCTCCTCCTCACCCCTCATTCTCACTTCCCCCCTGTTGGCATCAGATTTTTACAAAATGAGGCAGAAAAAAAAGAAAAAAATAGGACCGGATCAAGCTCCAGCTGTCCAGTCCCCTAATGGGACCAAATCAGGTCCTGAATTGGCTAAACTGGGCCAACTCCTAGTTGGGCCGACCCCCAATTGGGCCAAGACAAACCATAGGATGGCCCATTGGAGTAAGAACCAGCTGGCCCAACACCCATTCATTTTAAAACAATTATTTCCCAGCTCCTTGAAGCCCACCTGCGCACAAGCCCAATGAAGGAGAAGATGTGGGCCGCGGCCATTGAAAAACAGGCCCAATTCAGGCCACATCAGCAGGACAGCTCAGCTGCCACCTCAGCAGGTCCCACCGCTTAGGCCAGCTCATCAGCGACCTCAGCTTTGACTCATTTATGGTGTGGGGAAGGCCAAGAGACAGCTCAACACTTAATGCCATGGGAGAACTCAAAGACCAAGTCAAATATTGAATGGCCTAGGAGAAATTCAAGAAATTAAAGCCTATTGACCACCCCACCTAGGCCATCTAACGTACTCCACCAGCTGCTCTTTCATACCCCCCATCTCCTATAAAAAGAGGAGAGCGCCCAAGGCCGAAGGAGAGCTGCTGGAGACGCCGACAGGCTGCTGCACCGCCTGCTCCCCTTTCTGCGCGCACACCTGCCAGCGGCCAAAGAAGAAGAAGAAGAAAGAAGGAAAAGAGGAAGAAGAAGGTAAGGGGATATACCCAAACCATGTAGCCCTTCACTGGGCACCCCTTCTCACCCCCTTCCAAATTCTTTCTCCAACCCTCTCATGGTCTGAACCAGCCTCCATCGACGTAAGCAACCCGAAAGACCACCCAAATTTCTGGTCGAATCACACAAAATTACCCAAACAGGACCTGTTCTGGCCCCCCCTTTGCGCAGCCTCCCTAAACAGGTCATATTCCCCTCTGATCAGCCTCTTGTCCAGCCCTTCATGCAACCCCTTGAGCAGGTCACTTTCGGTCCATTTTCAGACCTGCAAACAGGTCTCTTTCAGTCCCCTGTTTGGACCACTAAAAGCTCCCAAAAAACAGCTCCGTGTTTGGCCTGTTTGTCCCCTGAACAGACCTCTATTTGGTCCCATCTCAGCCCTCTGTCGGCCCACCTAAAGGCATCCGAACAGATCCCCCTGGACAGGTCCAAAGCCACCCCCTGTTCAGCCCATTGTCAGTCCCATGTCGGCCCACTTAGAGCTACCTGAACAAACCCCCTAAACAGATCCGAAGCTGCCCTTGTTCTGCCCATGTTCAGACCCCAAAACCGGTTCCAAATCAGGCCCCTTTCAGGCCCTAAACAGGACCCATTCACAATCGGTTTCAGGCCCTAAATCTGGCCCCACTCCAGTCTGATAAACAGACCCCCATATCAGACCCCAATCAGGTCCACTTTCAGCCCAGCCAAATGCCCCTTGTGCAGACCCATTTCGGCCCATCCAAGTTCACCCGAACAGCCCCCTTGCGGCAAACAGAACAGCCCTCTAAACAGGCCCTGTTCACCCCTTCAAAAAAAACTTAGTCTCCTCCAGCATCCCCCCTTGTGGCCTTCTGAGAGGACAGCAGTCCGTGGAGCTCCAAAAAAAGAGACAGCACTGCGGCACTCAACAAGAAATGCATAGATTTTTAGCATTGGTAGGTAGGGGTGATGTCTCAGACCCTTTCGGAATCCGTACGATGAGCCGATCGTTTGTCCGGGCTGGCCCTTACCCTACCATCAAGACAAATAGAGGCGCAGAAGCAACAATATCCAGCAGGCCCTTCCGGCCCAAAACAGTCCAAGATGGGCCCTCCGAGCCCAACAATACCGAAAGCTGGCTAGAAATGCAGATGAAGCAAAACTGACCTAAACGGCCTTGACAAAAGAATACAAATAACAAAAATAAAAAATGTGAAATGTCAAACTAAAATAAGGAGTGAAACACCCTTTCACGGGTATTCCACCTTTTGGACGGCTCCCCCAGGTACGCCCCGGAATGTCGATCCGGACGTTGGCACGGGCACGCTCCCGTATGTCGGCGATCCTTCTCCCAATATGGCTAAGTGAAAGCTGGTCGTTTTGGATGGGTAAACTTCACTAAGTTAAAAAATGACCGGCATGCAGTCGTAATGTCGAAATTTCTCTAAGTTTGTGAAGAACCTACATTGGGGGAAGGATCGCCTATAATTTACATCATTGTACTCTATCTTCAATGAAATGAAAAGACTTTGATGTCGACTTGGGATGTATGAAACTGGGCATAGAATGGTAGTCCGATGAGTCGGATATGATGCAAACCGCCAAAACAAAAGAAAAACACCAACATAACAATTAACAAAACAATGTGAATGTACCTGAAAATCTAATAAAAAATAACAAAATCAGAATTAAAATAAATCTAAAACTTAACCAAAAATCATCAGGATTCACACCAAAGAAGACATTGAGAATCAATCTTAAACAAAAAAAATCAGATTTCATCAATCCAAAACATATAAAAATCAGATTTTAAAATCTGGGAATTAAATAAAAATGCCAAAAAATTCAGATTCTAATCAACTTGATGCGTACATAAAAATCAGGTTTAGTAATCTGAAAATCCATTAAAAGGCACCGAACTTCACCTAAATAAACAACAAATGGTTAATTACAAAGAAATTAAATAAGCAACATTTCAAAACATTCAAAACATGCTAAAACAAACTAAAAAAACAGAAAATTCAGATTGTTAACCAAATCTGAAACTTCAAGAAAAGTCAATCAAATCAACAGAACCAAAACCCCACAATGTTTAAAACACTTCAAACACATCAAAATTGAAATCAAAACAACCCAAACCAATCAAACCCAACTTAAAACAAATCAAAATTAAAATGAAACCAAATAAAAACAAATCAAACAACTTCACTTAAAACTCAAACTCATAAAACCGACTCTAAGTCAACCTAAATCAACCAACAAACTAAATGAAATCAACCCCAAACATCGGTTTGCATTTCATCGGGCTCAAAAGGCTGTTGCCCTTTTGAGTTCATTACTTTCTATGAATGTGCACGCTCTCCGAAAATAGGTTGCTACGCCGGTTAATCAAGGGCATTCGAGCTGTTGCTTGATGTAAGAGTTAACGCCGGATATTCGCACCATCCGACAGAGAAGAGTCAAAAAATTAAAATTCTAAAGAACCCGAACCTCGGTTCTAATATTCTTAAATTACCACCGGACTATCTAATATCGTTATAGGATATCACCTATTTTCCTAGATAAGTCCGAGGCATTCAACAAAAAAATCTTTTCTTCTCGAAACGTGAAAAAAATGAGGTTCACACCCCCCTTCCCTTCATTGTCTAGGGCTCCCCCTGGACCCCTCCCCTTGACGATCCATCTTGAGTAGCGGTGATCCAGACCTTTGGAGCGACTGATCCTCCCTAAACATGTAACTTGGGAGAGGGGGAGGGACCTCCGATCCACAATTACTCTGCCTCTCATTGATGATAGTGTAAACATATTAATATATTTCACCATTACTTATACTATCACATATATAGAAGATTCATAATCATAAATATATATTATATACTTAAATTTACATAAAGATCTACTTTAACTCTCTTCTCTCTTTTATATGATAATCTATACTTATAAAATAGTTTCTTGAAAGGAACTTATATTGTATGATATTGTTTGATAGAATGTCATCTACATTTTTTTTTCATTTTTTTTAAAATTTTTTATTTATTCCTATGATTTTTCCTGATTTTTTTCTGAAATTTTGAGAATGTTTATGATATTAAGAAAATAAAAATTTTGCCCGATCCAGACCAATCCGAGATCGCCCTTTCTTCTGGAAGATCGGCCGATCCGAACCGATCCGATCCCGATCCAGATCGGATTGGTGGTCACTGATCCTGATTTGGGGACTTGTCCTATGATTTATGAACCTTATTAACATATGATTCGGCATGCTAGCATGTTAAACATGCATAGCCCCCCCATAGCTTACTAAGAATAATCCACCCTTAGCAGGGTATGGAGTGACATTGGAGTATTTAATTGACCTTTGTACGCCAACCTTATAAACGTAGAGGCTTGTCCGCTCCCCAAGTAGTCCATACATCATATGTCTTTTAGATTTGGTCAAGACATAGGGATGTGCCCAGCCCACCCAGCTAGTTTTGATTGTTTGATTAATTTGCAAATTTTTTATTTCAATTCGATCAAGAGACCATCCCTCCATCATTCTCAACAAGGTTAAATGTTTGTTTGTTTTGTTTTTTGTTTTTTGTTTTGAATTTTAGTGGTGATTTGGCCTGTTTCACATTGTCTGGGCCTAAAAGGGTTGCTGATGTCCATCTCTAATGCACAAAGCCAATGTGGATCCTCGAAGGTTTGTGTCCGAGTGGATGGGTCCGGTTGGGCCCCACCCGTGTTCAGGAAGCATGACCAAAGAAGAGAAGATAGCATAGATCACCTCCTCGACCTCTCAATCCTTGCCCTATGATCTCACGATGTTGATGATGATAGTGATGATCAAAGGGATATATGGCGTCGATGATAAGGACTATGGCTGCAGGTGATACAGGCGGAGCGGTGGTTCCGAAGACAGAAATATGCACAGCTGCAGGCCTCAACAACAGCTGTGGAGTGTGGAATGAGTAGACAATGCTGATGGCGACCGTAGACACAGTGGCTGACCCCGATGATGGCAGTAAGAGGTGAAGACTGCGTTGACGACAACTGTAGATGCGGCAACCTGCCTTGACAATGGCAGTAGGAGGTGAAGACGGTGTCAACGGCGAGCATAAACACGGCAGCCAGCCTTGATGCCTCAACGCCTCGACGGTGGTAGGTGTAAACAGCCTCCACGACATGGTTCGCGGGGATCGGAATCGGGGGTTGATCTGCCAATGCCAATCTGATCCGGATTGAATTGGGTCGGCCGATCCGGACTGATTCTTTGAAAGGAACACCGATCCGGAATCGGTTCAAATCAGTGTTTTTTATTTTTTACTTTAAAAAAATTCATAAAATTCATAATAAATCCTTAAGAAATATGAGAGCTCCAAAAAAAAGCAACACCTAAACTATCACTCTCTTTGTGATATATTAAGAAAAGTGAATATAAAATAACACCAATATTCATTAGAATAAAAAGATAAAATGGAATAATTCATATGCAGTAAAAATGATACATTCCCATCACCACCATTTACGAAATTGACCCTTATAGTCTTCCTTCTTCTGATTCTCATCAATGCTCAATTGAGACTGGTCAGTAATGATTAGTCCAATCCATATAAAAATAATGATACATCCATCTGACTAAAATCATACACATTATCTGATGCTAAAGCCTACTCATCATAAAAACTTATATGATTGGGATGGGACTTTTTTCACTTCAATGTTATCGTTGACCTATATTATCAAACTTTGCTCCACTCGTATGTGCAGTTGTGCACTATAAAAAGATTAACCTTCTCCTTCTCCTCCACCTCCACTTGAACCACCATTATTTTGCTATTGTGTAGATAAAATGGTCTCTTACTCATCATCATTATCTACAAAAGGTGCTTGTGTACTTTCATAAGTCTTAGCTTGACAATTAGTTTTCTCTTGCTCCCCTAAAAAACAACTGGGTCTGGACCCAATTCCATACTTGTCACACTTCTTCACATTTCACTCACCTCATTGATATGTTTTTTGAGGCAATAAACCCTTCCATTCATTTCTTTTCCATATCAGTTACAATTCACCCTCTTGTCAACATCTAACATGTATCTATGTTGTCTACCAAGATCACAATGTGCAGAGGCACCACACTCCTCATCTAACATCTTTTCTACAAAAAAATTAGCTCTATTAAGTAAATACATTTGAAAGTGGAAAGACAATCGAATGGTCCAAGCAAATGATTGGACAATTGGATGGTTCAGAATAGGAACAAACAAGCCATTGGCCAACCCCAGTCCCCCCCAACTCTCAATCACCCCTCGGGGTGACTAATTCCAGGCCAATAGGTTTTGGAAGACGGGGGAAGTCCACACCAGAGAAGACTAGAGAAGACTGATGGTGGGGAGGAGGGAAGAGGAGATGGGAGGAGAAAAATAGAGGGGAAAATCTTGCTTAGGAGGGGGTTCTTTGACCTCGCCAAAGGGGAGGGGAGGGGAGCCTTGGAATTTAGGGGGACAGATGGGAATTGGGGATAGTATCCTTAGAATCTAGAGGGAGGGAGGGTAATCAGGAGAGAAATCGAACCTAATTTCGTAACTTATAGTCTCTTGACCGATTCTCGAACCAATGTGGGAGAATCGGCTGATCACAATCTAGGCTGATTCCTCCGGGAATCAATCATGGATCAATGGTTCCATTGGTAGATCATATTTGGATCAACATGGGCCAATCCAATCCAAAAATCAAATCAGTTGATTCTACAAAATGCCCCATAGTCTCTCCTTCTTGTCTGGGACTCTCCCTCTATCTCCCTCTCTCACCTTATCTCCACTAAAAAATCCCAAGCTGTTCCCAAGGCAGCCCGACAGTGTCTATTATATAGGCCAAGGGGCATAGTGTTGTTGGGAAGGAACCCTGAGACCCTCAACTTGCTCAAATAGCAAGTTTGGAACTGTGTGGCAGCTATCGACCCTTCGCCGTCTCTGGATACCATGAGATATGCTTCTATTGCCCTTTGCGGGTATCTTCGAGGGATTATGGCGCCATTCGGATTGAGAGAACACCTTCTTGCCATTGAGGAATATCTGGGTAGGCATCAGTTGGTTGGAGCAAGTCCCCTATTTCAACTTTGACTAGTTCGGCATGTGAGGATGCCATTAAGGTAATCAACTCCATTCCTTGCTATTTGTTGCTTCCTCGTAGCCCCACCGATGATGGCTTGGGGAGGTGCTAAGGAAACTGTCTTATCAGGGTAGTCTGAGTGGGGGTTGTGCTCAGTTGGGAAAAGTCCTCTGTCTTAGGGGGGTGGCACCTCCTGATTCCAATCCAAGACAGATTGGGATGATATACTTGGACTTTCCTGGTTATTTAGGATCTCCATGGCCGGTGCCCTTGAGACCTCTCGTGGGAGGCAACATCCCTACATATGTTGCTTCCAATCCCGACGAACGCTGCGAAAGTAGCGGATACACTGTAGGACACAAATTCCCCCATCACCTAAAGAAGACATCTACGATAAGTCCGGAACCCCCCTTGCTATCTCTTTGGCCCTGTCAGCCCCCTCCTCGTGATGCCTGAGGGTAGCGGGAAGGCGTCATGATCCTCTCGGGACTATCCATGCCCAATGAAGCCTGCAGAACCATTGATTATTACATGCGGTGTCCCCTCCCTTCTTCTATGGGTGTCCTGACAAGCTATGATACCAGTTCAGTGATCACATGGCTCCCTCGACATCAGGGATCATCCCTAAAAGTGTCAGATGTTAAAACGGCAATTACGTCTATGATCCCAACTGTGCGCACCTGCTGCAATCATTGGGGGGGGGGCGTTCGACCACATCTGACCAGCTAAAAGTGGCCAAGGTTTCTGTAAAGGCTGGAGTGCTTGACCCAATCCTTTTGGGTTGGTATTGGGCCTTATGAGAAACTTAATTTGCGCCCACGAGTATTATGCTATTGCCCATCTTAACATTGTTTGATTTAATTCATCAGTTAATCCTAGTCAGATTGGGATTAGGAAGGGAGGGCATCAACCTCTATTTTTCTTTGATGGCTTCGGCATTTAAATTTAAATTTGACTGGGCCATTCACATTGCCAAATGCGCAAAGAGTTTCTGCTCTGGTCCTCCCCCTTTTCTCAAAAATTCTAGACGTCAACATTATCATTTTGACCCATTAAAATCATTTGATCATTATGTGCTTGATCATAGATATTAACATCTTCGTTTAACCATGTTCATTGAGAACCATGAAAGAATGCCAATATGTGATATTCTTATGTATATTAAACTATAAATTTCCTGAATGTCATCAATATTGGTCCATGTGATCTATGTGCCATTATCAGTCTGATATTTGGCAAGATATATGCCATCTGAGCCCAATAAACATTAAGTACGAAAATTTGATATTCAAATCCAATGACTATGAAATATGTCGTATTTTACATCAAGGCCTGTTTCTGACATTCTTTGCCAAATATATATGACATATGATGAAAATAACATCTGGACCCAAACTAACTTTGCATCATCTGTGGGCCAATATATGCATAAATGGTCATCTAAGCCCAACTTATGTTGACTGTGGACAAAAAATCCTAAAATATGGTGATCATGGCACTAGGGTTCATTTTCTGATATTTTTGGCACAATTAATATAAAAAACAATGGATCGGACACTGGGCCCACTTCGCATCATGTGCAGCCAATGAAACATAAAATATAGTGATTTTGGCATTTAGGCTCATTTTATGTTATTTGTGGATCCATAAAATGTAAAATCATTATCACTGGGTTCCACATTGATCATATTGGGTCCACCGAGCTTATTGGGCTTCACCATAGGCAACACATGGGCCATCTCCATTTCATTGCCCTCGGTACCTTATTTATTTACATATCTTCTAAGCCCTTTTCCAATTAGGATAAAGAGAAAGAGCAGAATCCATTTTGAGCATAAGTGGGATCCAGATCCTATCAAGGACCCAATAAGGAGAGGATCCATTACTTAATGCTCTTAAGATCTCATCATTGGCTCTTGTGCCCACCATTTGCCCATGACCATCTCATTATTTAATATCATCTAATCAAAATCATTCATTACTTAAGTAGGATCCAGATCCAATTAAGGACCCATTAAGAAGAGGATCCATAACTTAAGTTACCAAGGGATCATGACCTGGATTTTGCACCATCATCATCATCTCATCATCTTCATTACGGCCAACCATAGTCAAGTAGGATCCAATATCTCATCAAGGACCTAATAAAAGTAGGATCCGTAACTTAAACGATTGAAAATCCTAACCATTTGTTCATGTGCCAATCGTTGGAGAACCTTCTCCCATTATTTATATAAACATCAAATCTGACAAGAAGATGGTGGCGGTATCATTTTAAGGCCAACCTAAGACCAGATCCTCCTTTGACCTTAAGTCAAGTCCACATGCATTGTTGGCCTATTTAAAGAGGTCCTTCAAAGGCATCGGCACAAGAACAAGTCTCAGTTGCTCTTTCTTCCTTTTCTCCTTTTGCCACTGCAGCCGCAAGTAGAATTGTCAGGCTCTGCAGCTGTTGGTCCGAGCACCCACTTGAGCATCCGCCGGAGCTAATTTGGAGAAGAAACACCCCTCCTACAGTTCTATAAAGCTGCTGTGATCATCAAGTTTATATATTTCTTGTTCCATCTTTCTCTCTGCCACGGTAACATCCATCTAATGCTAGGCCCATTGGGGCATATTCTTGGCAATTCTGGTGTGCAGCTGACCATCAGCTGGGGCTGAATTGAATAGGTGATCCTTAAATCAAGGCTATCAGGTATGTGTTCTTCATGTTTTCCGCCCCTCTATCTACCGAAATCATCAAGTGCTGTAACAGATCCATGGGAATCTTGTTTTCATGTTTCGGTTCTTGAATGAACCTGAATTATAGAGAAAACATTGTTCCACTGATCCAGTGGATTTTGAACCTGTCCACCACTGCAATTTTCATCTTTAGCCTTTAGGGCCCAATAGCCCTTTGGCAATTGTGGGTATACATTTTACCTCCTTGTTTTTTAATTGCTATGATGCATTTGATGTGTGGCTAAGCATTTTAATTTCTTCAGAACTGGGAAGAGTATGTTCTTTCTCAGTTTTAGACACCTGTCGTCCCATCAAACATGTGTGCATTCTTCCTTTGTTCTATGTGCCATGATATATTAGATGGATATGGCCAAGATTAGAGAGAATATGTCCCTCCCTAAGTTCTAAACATGCTTCAGGTCTAAGAGACCATTGCCTGCTTTATATTTTTCCATCTCAATGCTCGAACCATGTAAAAGCACCATCATCTGATTATAACTTGTGTAACCATAGACATATCACAGCTGAATTAAAGAGGGGATCCCTCTTACCCATCCAGTCACATCTCGGATGTGGCAGATTTTACCTCTTTCATATCTTGGTAGAATTACCCATAATATGCCATGTTTAGGCTTTCACAAGTGCATACTAGTCCCTCTTTCGAATATGATCAATATGTTAATTTGCAGTATGTGTGCCAATTAGCCCTATCTGGGCATCCAGATAGCCGTCAGAATTCTTTTTGCATAAGACAGCATATTTGCTATGCCCATAGCCAAACATGTAGAGATCCTTGTTCTTGATGCTAAGTGTTAGCATCTATAACCAGTTAACCACTGGTAGTCTAGTCTTGCATATAAGACATCCCATAAGTCAGAACATATATATCCTCACTTATTTAGGACTGAAAGAAAATGACTGCAAATTTTAGGTGCCAACAAGATGCAACAATGAAGTAAAGCGTAACATTACTAATTTTTGCGTCATGGTGATACCAGTAAAGATTTATGTATAGAAGCAGTTTGTATAAATCATATGATGAGGGACAAAAGAATAGATGAAATAGTAAATAAATGATCATTAAGGGAGTCGGTTGATATGATAGTTTTAAAATTCTTTATATTCAATCATATTCCAAGGATTATTATTTCAAAATTATGATTGTTATAGCACGAAATCTTGAGCGTGCAGTGTGTCCTCGCTTGCCCAATGACATATTAAAAAACATTTAATTGAATTAATTGGGAAAAGATACAAACATAAATACAAAATTTGAACCACATTAAATATCTATGATTGTTCTCTTCCAAGTGATGGAAAGACAGAGCCAACAATACTGTTCATCATTAACTTTATGACTAGTACAAAGCATGTCACATTGTTAGGTTCAGTTGACTATAGGTAAAGAGAACCATGAGTACAATATGTAATAGTGAAAGATAAGGTTAAAGAAATTAGAAAGAGCATAGTTATCAGTGTTGTCAAAGCAACCACTTGAGTGCCGCTTATGTTGTTCATGGAGAATAAGGTTAATAAAATTTGAAAGAGTGGAGTTACCAGTGTTGTCAAAGCGACCGCTTAGGTGCTTAAGTGGTCAGGACAAGCTAAAATGCCCAGCCCCTTTTTTCCAAGGTGATAAAGTGTGTGATTTAGGTTGCTTAAGCAGTAAAGTTAAGCAGATATGCATGAGGCAGATTAGGATATTTCTTACTCTGTCTATTTTGTTATCCTTGTTTAGTTATTTTGTATTAGTTCTACTTTTTATGTTTCTATGTACTATTGAATGTGTTTCTTTATCATTGTTATTTGCTAGCTATGTTTGTGATATTGACAAAAAATGAATTGTATATTGTATGTTTTGGATAAATGGTTTGCATATTTCATTAAACAAGGATGCTAAAAATATATAATAAGTTATTTTCTTCTTTTCCATTTACATATATATTTTTATGTTTATGTATGCCTCATTGCTAAGATTTTTTGGTTGTAGTTGGTGGGCTGGCTGCTAACCCCAACTAGCCTTACTGGCTACCACGTAAGTGCCACTTAAGAAAAACACCTTGTCTCTTAAGCGAAAAAAGGACCCTTGGTCCCTTCGTTGTCTTGACAACCATGAAATTTATATAATGTAAAATTGATAATGCTAACAATCACAAAAAGGCTGGAACATTTTTGAAATCGGAAAATAATCCTTTTTTATCTCTCTGTGTTGCTCATTATATAGATTGGATGTTTGAATAGGTGGCAAAGCATAAGATGGTAAAGAAAACTATAAATATGAATAAATATGTGATATGTTTCATGTATAACCATGATTAGGTCGTTGATCAAGTGAAAAAAGTTCATGCATGTGATCTAATTCGACTTGGGGCCACTCATTTTGCAATCAATTATTTTATACCACAACATTTGTTAAATAAAAAATAGCTTAAAAGATTCTTTCATAATTCAGAGTGCTTTAATTTTAATTTAAGAAATACTCCTATTGAAAATATTGTGGAATAAATTATATACAATCTTATGTTTTGAGATTTTCCAAGATATTCAATAAAAATTATGGAACACAAGTATAATGTTTTGAGTGCGAACGACACTGAAAATTACTATCCATGAGCAAGGTATATCATGCTATAATATAATTGTGATAAAAGATATGATAAAGATAACTTCATCAAAATTTACATAGCAAATAAAATCATAGATGATCGATAGATAAAATCAATGGATATTTTTATCTATATAGTTGGTGTGTTTTCCATATTCTATCCAAAATATCATTTTGAACAATGATGTTTATGTGATCAACATATTCTCTCAACCCAAAATACCAATACAAATTGTGTCTATGAGACAACGAAACACATATTATAGCAATTCAAGTTTACTAGAAATTGTTTCCAAAATCCAAGGAAAAACGTCAAATTTGAAATGAGGTAATAAATAACCTCTTCTATGTTCTTTTTAAATTTCATATTTTTTATATTAATAACTAATGTTAAAATGCTATTTATTATATAATAGATTATAAAATTTAATGTTGTATTGTCTTTTTCAGGGACAAAAGTGCTATTGCATATAGAAAAACTATATAGTCAGATTGGCAATTGTCTTATTAATATATATCAGTGGTTTAAATTACAAATATATGATTTTTCTGTTTTTCATTTTCAGGTGAATTATGGAGAATATATGAAACTGATACCCAACTTTAAGACAACTTGTTTATCGCAAACTTCATCAGCTTCACCATGTGAAGGAAATGAATTGCGGGAACCCTAGCTGGAGCTGCCGCCGCTGCTTCCGCCACTCAGCACCGCTGGAGAAGGGCCCGCTGCCTTTGGAGAAGGTTGCTGGAGAAGCCACCTTCGCCGGAGAAGTGGACCTCGCCAAATTCAATGAGTTTTTCATTTTTTTCTGTTTTCCATGACTTTTTGGTTTTTCTTCCGGTTTACATCATTGTTTTAATACATTATCCTTATTAAAGAGACCGATTCATTCATACTTGGTGAGTTCACCGGAGAAAACTTTTTTGCCAAAGAAGGTATGTTTTTCTATTTCTTTCAGTTTGTTTTATTTTTCTTCCGACTTTCATTATTCTTCTAACATATTGTTGTGATTAAAGAAACCAGTTTATTCTTTTTCTTCAGAGGAAGACTAAGAAGTTGGACATCGACGAAGAAATCATTTCAGTGAGTTTTTCTATTTTTTTATTTATTTTTGGTTTCTCTTTGTTAGAAGATTCATGTTCTAATCCATTGGTTTTATTAAAGGTTCGCCTTTGTTCCTCTTTGTTTGTGTTTGCCGGAGACATCGGACCTCACCAAGAAAGGTCCATTTTCTAATATTCTGTTTTTAGTTTTCTTGTTTTAATTCAAGTTTTGGACATTGGCACACCAATTTGTTTTCCATATAGTTATAGAAAACCCCCCAAATAAGCAATTTTATGCATATTTCCTTCATTTTTAAAACTATTTCCTGCATTTTTTTCATTTTTAGATAGAAACCATATATATGATTAGTATTATTAATATATAATAAATATATTAAAAAAACTTGCCTCAGGTGCCTGAGGCATTCTGAGTATAAGTTTTCTCCTAATGAGTATGTAGGAGTTACAACACCTGTACTTTTACATTATGTTGTGTTGGTAGCAGCATCTAACTAACTACTAGGCAAAGAAGGTACTTAAATACTGTCATTTGATCTCACAAGTCCTCTCCTAATTTTCAAATTTATCTTCTTTGTTATTTCTTCTTCTTCTTCTTGTACATGTGCCTGTTCCAGTTGTGGTGATGATGGTGCTGCTGGTTGATGACTATGCAAACTAGCTTCCCGCTGATACACCTTTAAGCTTTGAGATCCTCCTCTAAGTGGCTGATATTGGGTTTTGTCTTCTCTTTACTCTAGTCTTTTGAGGAGGTGGATGTGAAACAGCTAAAGATTAGGCATCGTCTTGAAACCTTGCATCTCTACCCTATACATATCAAGTTCTCTTTTGGCTCAAGCACAATCATTTGTATCAAAACTCTATAAATGGTCTCCCCTTTCTACATTGCTTCTAAGCTATGTAGTCAAAGGTGTGAGGTGCCTGAGATGAGGGCCAACATTATGGTGGTCATTAGCATCAACTGGCATGTGGTTAGGCAATGTAGGTGCATTGTAATGACTGTCTAAGATATTTTGAGAATGAGCCATACTCTGATTGACCAAAATGTTGCATCAACAAATGATACACAAAAAAAGTTTAAAGAAATTGCTCAATCACTTTTTGGATATGGATATAAAGGCATTATGGCTTCTCATTCACAACATCAAGAATATGAGAAGTCATAAGATAGTTATCATCTATCTTGGTGATGTAAAAGTTGTACTTATAAATCATTAGTAATTTGAAATTTAAGAACTGACATATTTAATATTTCATTTTCTTACATTTGTGTAATTCATATCCTTTATGTTGGTGTGTGTGCATAGTTGTATATTACTTTTTGAAATGTTTTATTTTTATTATTTTTTATGATTTAAAAAAGTGATTAAAACCGATCCAAATCAATTCTAGATTGGTTTTACGTCCGGTGTATCAGCCTATTTGGCCGATCCGATTTGAATTGAAATCGAAATTGGGTATGACCAATTCAGGACCTGATTCTAGTCGCATGATCCTTGAGCACAGATACCAGAGTGATATGACTATTAAAAGCATCTCACTGATAAGACAAGAAGAAAGGGACAATTCTCCTGCCAACCTTCTTACCTCCCATGCAATTGCCATTTCTTTTTCATAATCATCCCACCTGGAAGGTGTACAAGGTGTTCGAATCGCAAAATCAAACCCTCTTGAATCCCTGAAATTACATCATATGGTATCAAGTTTTCCATATTTAACAAAAATCCCTCACATAAAAATTGAACTTCATTTGTCACACACATTTTCTGAATGGTGATCCTTGTTCCCTCAAGCTGCTTCCTGAAATATAAAACAACTTAACAAATTAGAGCAGACAAGAAAATCGGCATGCCCACTATCAATGGTAACTTAAAGTGATAACAGGGTCAATTACACCGTATACATCAGTACCTGTCAAATGCAGTACTCTGACAACTTGTAGCCACCCAAAAGTTTTCGCCAACAACAGCATAAAGATCAGAGCAAGATTCTGAGTGCATTATCTGTAGATGAACAAATAATTATTTCCCTTAAAAAGGCAATAATCTCCCCTTTTTTTTCTTTGAAAAATGGTAACACATTTGGAGTAAGATGTGCTCATGTGATGCATGAGAAACTACTGCTTATTTGACTGATAACACATCAATAAGAAAATAAAAACAAACTTTTTCCTTCTTTCATTTGCTTTTGTTCATCTTTTACTTTTGTGGGGGTGGGGAAAACAGAAAAATGCAAGAATCTTGTTATTATAGGATGAATTTATTAAGAAATTTGGGACCAGGATTTCAGTATCAGGCAGCCACCGCCACCAGGATCTGCAGGTGTTGATGCCGATCTACAACACAGTTCAGATCCACATAAGTATCAGACAATTCAGATCAGTATAGGCAGGGGTCAATCCATCCCACCTCAAATGTGCTGACACCAGGGCTTCACCCAGGATCAACCTAGATCCAGTTGGATCTGCTGGAATTAGAAGGAATTGGCTGATGTAGTTAGTATCAGCCAATACGATGGAAGGACAAACTATTTTAGTGTATACTTAGTTCATATTATTTAGTATTTAATATAATAATATGTATATAATGCATATGAATACATACATATGAAGATTACTAAAATTTGTACAAATATTTATTATTTTTAGCAATATAGCAATATAGAATATATCTTTTTCTATTGTGATTAAATAAATTAATATATTGGGTATATATTAATTAACATAAGTATAATCTTACAAGTACTAATATAAAAACATAAATGAATAAATTTTGTAAGAACAATTGTATTATTTCAAATATTAGACAAATGCAGTGTAAGAAACATTAGTTTGCCTGATAAGTACGAGTACAGAAACATTTACATGATATAGTTTGTATGTTACACAAATCATACCTATGCACTATAATTTGCATTATTTGAAAGATCATAATAGTATAACATTTTTTTACTCCAAATAGGAACTTAGACTGAGCTAACTTCATGTTGTACTCACATTTACATTATATTTAATGTTGGAAGATGAGTGTTTTTCATGATTTTTCTGATCTTTTTTTTTTCAATTTTTCTATTTCTGTCACGAGTTATTTGAAAGAACATAATAATATAATACACATTTTACTCCAAATAGGAACTTACACTGAGCTTACTTTATATTGTACTCACATTTACATTACATTTACTGTTGGATGATGAGTGAGATAATGTTTTTGCATGATTTTTCTGATGTTTTTGCTTTTCAGTTTTCTATTGTTGTCATGGATACTGGATTGTCCCAGCATCATGTTGACTCTACCAATCTGATCTTGATATGGATCAGGTTGAGACTGGCAGATACCAGGTCTGATTTGACTAAGAATTTATTCAGAATTTCACATCAGTTGAGAACCAGACAGAATTGACCCAAGCAAGGATTGCCATCTCGGATCTCGGCTTTGTCTAGGGGGGGTGAAAGAGAAGAGATCTCGGAAAAATCTCGGGATCTCGGATCTCGGATCTCGGATCAAAATGTATATATGTATGAAACATAACATAATATTTTATAAAAATACGAGTACATCAATGAATTTACATAAAAATATATAACACATTTTGTTCATCAACTGTGTGAATGAACAATTACAAAATACTTTCAATACCAAAAAGATGATCTTTGTGCTTCTAAGAGATTTAAACTTGTATATAATCTTATTTAAATACTAATATGGTGTTAAACTTATAACACATTTTTATGTGATAGTATAAGTGATAGTGAAATATATTAAATGTGATTACACTATCATAAACGGGGCGCAGAGTAGTTGTGGATCAACATCGTATCTCGGCCCCTTGGCAAGACCGAGATTCTCGCAAGATCTTGGCGAGATGGAAAACCATGGACCTAGGTAAGCCAGACTGGCGTGGATCAAGGTTACAAATTTCAATCCAGATGGGCCAATTCTGCATACTATAAAAAGTATACAGTACAATAAATTTAAGAGCACTGGTATTCAATGGAAGTAATAACGATAAGATCACATTTTTTTGAGACAGCTAAAAAATAGTCTATTAGCATCATTTGCATTTATAACTATATATCTATAAGCTTGTACGTATCTAGTGTAAATAGAATGTATTGAAAGTATTGCATACAACTATACCAACCTTCTGTAGATCCCTAGACTTATAAAGAGAAACAATTTTATCTGCAGTGTTATGTACACACATCTTGTCCTCTATGATCACTTTTAGAGTCTCTAGTACCCTGCGTTATCCAACAGAAAAGGATTAATCCTCAAAGGCTTATCCTGTAGGTACATAACAATAAATGAAAAACAAAGAGCCATGAGAAAACAAGAAACTGATATTTATTCAAGTTAAAAATTAAAGAATGTGAACAAATGCAAAAAATGGGAAATCCAGATTTGATACTTAACACCCACTTTGGTTGACATATAGAGTGCAATACAGATAGTAATTTTAAATGAATGTTCACAGGCATGGTAGCATGGTGATTCTTATCAGGAAATTTTCGTGGTAATTTGAACATTAAGGTCGGAATAGTATCATAAACAATTACAAGACATGACCTGCATCCTAGGTGATGCCTATGTCTCCCTTTACAGAAATTTCAATTTTACACTCTCAGAACATAGTATAAATTTGTATTGAAACTTGCACTTAACCAAGATGAAAAATGGAATGGAAAGCAAAGCAAGAAACAAGAGCCATGAATGAGTATTTAACAACAACAATACAAAAGTTTAATCACATGAGAAATGAGAAACATGACAGATGAAGCGAGAAATGAATTGGAAAGCAAGAGGCAGGGAGATTCCTCTGTAGCTATGGTGCAACCAAGTAATCCATTAGTTGGTTACCAAAAGATATAAGGAAACTATGATACCTTACAGAAAAATTATTTATTAATAGATTTTAAGATTTCCAACTAAATATAGTCATAATTGACTGAAAATTCAATTATGCCATTTTTTAGGACAATGCCAAAAAGGAGAGCAATTCATTAAAACAGAATGAAGGAATATATTACAACAAAATAAGAATCTACCCAGGAGATATACCACCCCATGACAGAAGAAGGAAAGGGAATGATGTGACCTCATTTTTTTTAAAAAAAAACCAACATTCATGTGTTTCCTTTTTGGAAAAGAAATTTGATTTTGTTTAGCTTTGACAACTGTGAAAATATGTGATATCTCATAGGAGTATTTGATAATTCATGATATATATAACATGTATGTTGAGGTTGTTGGAATCTTTGAAATTTTAATTTTGACATCTCTCCATCGGGCTTATGAAGTTCCGATGTTAATTGTATTGAATATACATTCGAAAACCCTCGATTAACTGTCACAACGACTCATAAGCTCGAACCATACAACCACAAAAATAGACACATGGGAAAAATAAACCCCTAAAGTCGATGGAATGAAAAGTTAGTATTTTAAGTTTGAGTTGAGTTTGAATTGTGTTTCATGGGGATGCATTCTTGTTTGGTTTGACTTAATGCCTTTTATCTTTAAAAAAATGTTTCAATTCTAATTGACTTTTGTCCTTGACTTTTTACCATTTGGATGGGTTTTAAGGGGTTCCATCTAAGTTTGAGATATGATAAATTCTCAAATTTTATGATTCATGTTTTTGGATTTCAGATTTTAAGATTCCAATTTGAGGATTAGTTCCTTTCTGGAATTTAAGATTCTAGACTTGAGGATCCTTAAGATCTGAATTTGATCATTTGGTTCCTTTTAAGTAAAAATGAGAGTTGATAATGTTTGGTTTACAGATTTTTATTCCTTTCATTCAAAGTCTTAATTAAACGAGCTTTTGAATTTGGAGTTCTTTGAACCCAGGACTTCAAAAGAGTTTGTTTTGAAGTTTAAGATTTAAACCTTAAGACTTCTGATTGAAATCTTAGATTCTTGGTTTACACGGATTTGGGTTTTGGTTAACTTATGCCTTTGAGTTCTTAGTTCTGGTTCATAAGAGTTTCATCTTTCGAATACCCAAACATTTTGAAATTGATTTGAGATTGAGTCATTGAAACTATTGAGATCTAGAAAATTCTTGGATTAAACATTTCTTGTTTGGAGTATGATCCAAAATCTGACATTGATGGTATGAGATTTAATCTTGTGGTTTCTTAAGAAGAGAAAAAACTTCATAGATTGAAACTTCAAAACATCTGATCTGTGGGTTAATTGACATTTTGGTTTTATGGTGATTCAGATTTTTAAACGCCTTTAATGTTCTGATTTTCTCTTTGGAGCTTTGGATTATGCTTCCCTATAGCCCATCAAGTGGCCTGGTTGTCGCCCCGCAGAAGTTGCATACACAGCCTTTCAGAATTCATAAAAACCTAGAAAATTCAGGTTTCTATTTCCCACTCTTCGGAGTGATTGGAGGTTTCAAACCTCACAGACTTAGGATTTTCTCAGATCAAGGGTTGGTGATTTTGATTTCTTTGTTTAAGCAAGCTTCATATTCTGTCACCATTAGGAAAAGCTTTCAAGTTTTCTCTCTTTTATTTAAACTTTTCTGATTCTGACAGAGATCTCATCCTTTTTATGCTCGAGACCCAGATCATTACCACTTTACTGACTTCAGATTTTGGTCTATTTGGGTCATTAATACGCATGTTTTGATGGGCCCCTCCCTGGCACATTAACAGATTTTTGATGTTCAAAACGTTTTAATTACAAGTTCTGCCCTTTATGCAACTTTGCCGTTCACAAAGATTTTTGTTATCTCATATTTGATTTTTGTAGCTTTTCTTTTTTCATATTTGCATTCCATCAAATTTAGAAGTGGCTATCAGTGAGCACCCACTTCACAAACACATGGATTTAACAACAAAAATGTCATTAATATGATTAAACAGGTCATTAAACCCTCCTTAGCCATATATAGGCATAGAATATTTTCCCATATCCCCAGTTAATCTTAAGGTCGATTTAGCATTGATATGCATTATCTCCCTTCGAATAGTGAGAAATTTCCCCCCTGGTAGATGGTGTTTGACACTTCCAAAGGGGAAGGATTGGTATATATATAGTGGGGGTGTGCCCACATATCCGGAATTTGTACACCCTGGGGCATGCCCATGTGACTATCCAAATTGAGGGGCACTAACTTAATAGGCTTGGCTTCCTAGCACTTTTTCATTTTAGTATTTATAACTAATTTTTTTAACAGTTCCATGGCCTTGGTAGCCTGTCATGCATATTCTTCTTGGCACTGGTGGCCTAACATTGCGTGAATCATCTTCTCGGTTCTCTTCCTCAGCAGATTTTGTCTTTCTGCCAGCTCTTCTGCTGCCCAATCTGATTTTCTGCCTTGCATGGAGGTCCTGGGTATTAGGCATCTGCTGTGCTTTGAGATGCTTGACACTGATCTTCAGATCTGACCCCTCTGTTGACATGTCTGACCAGATGGGGGTGATTAGATTAATGCCAAGATGGTAGTTTATAGGTTCCGTCCTATGAAGTTTGCAAGAGAAAAATGGGTCTAGAAGAAGGTCTGCACAGAGACCATTCTAAGCCATGTTCCAGGATGAGGATAAATCCCAGTCTGAGGCGATTGATGGGTATAGCCATAAGAATAGGCATCACCCATTGGATATGATGGTCTGCCATTGGACTGTTTTATAGGCTGGATCTGCAGCAACTAAATCAAACTGGGAAGGGGGCCCAATATTGGCTAATTTGGAACCCGGAGCCAGGGAAGGATGTAGGCCTTCTCAAGGGCTATCTCAAAACATGCCCATAACAGGCTTAAGATCGACCATAGGACACATATAGGGGTTTGAAATAGGCTTGGTATAAAGGGAAACTGAAGACTGCACAACAAATAGGGCATGGGAGCCCTCAGCAGATAAAACTAGATAAATTGATGTAGGATTCAGCCATAGGGAGAAGACCATCTAGATGGAGAAGGCTACGGGTGGGTGTGCATGGATTGTCATGTCGACATAGCAAAGAGAGGTAGTCCGGGGGTTTATCTTCATCAGATTAGACCACAAGCAAGTGGAGAAGAAAGGTATGGCCGATGGGAAGGTACCACCAACAAGTATCTCACCTTTTTTTCTCTTCAGACTTTCTTCTCCTTAGCTTGCTCTTCAGGTAGTGTGCAGCAGATGATGCAATCTGATTGCTTTCTTCATCCTCAGCTTCTCTTCCCTTTCTGGCTGTGGCAGACTGGTGCTCCCCTTCTCGGAACCTTGTGCTGATTCTTGGAACCTTCTCACACCCTCTAAACCCCTTGACAGGTAGCCAATAGGTTGTTTATACAGGGAACTATCTGGAGAGACAGTTCCAATGGGGACTGCAATGAGTCTCCTCCGACTCTGATGCATTACAGGGACATTAAAGAAAGATGGGATCTGCGTAGTTCTGTTTTAGCACTTCCAGCAGACCAGTTTTGAATTTCAGTTGAGTACATGCTCCGGTGTGAGTGTTCTCATTGGAGGACTCACCAAAGGATAAAATGGACCTGGTCAAGGGGAATACGTGTGGGGGATGCCCCATCTGACTGGTCCCACCTTCTCCTACTTAGGATTCTCCAATGGCTCCGCTTTGACTTTGTTGCTTGTGCAGTTACAACCTATGTCTTAGGCACTCCCATGGCTGCCAGGTATGCACCAGATCTTATCTCTTAGGACTCCCCACTGGGTGCTTATCTTGACCTATTGGAAAAGCAATACAAAGCATGATCTGAGGCCATTGATCAGCCAACAGATCCAACATTTTAGGATTGTAAAATTCCTGCAAGGGGGGGGGGGCACATTAAATGGGCTGTATGATGAAGCCTGATATGGGCCTAATTGTATGCCAAAACAGGCCCATCAAAATTTCCTATTAAGGGGATACGGTGCTCCATTAGTTGTGTTTGGTTATATATCGTTGTTCCCCTTCAAAAGTATGCGTAGATAAAAAACATACCATTTGACCTTGATACACTAATGAAGCATGCATAAACAGATGCAGTTGAAATCCTATAATCATTCACCTTTTATGGTAAGGGTAGTAGCGAACAACTTTTGCTTGTCCGAGAAGCATGGGCGTGTGAGAACCAAAACCAGAATTGAACTCTTCACTGATGTTCATCAAATTAATTCATTAGCTTCAAGAAAGGAAAAGGATTGCTAATATAATACAACAAGAATAAGTAAACACTTACCTTAGCTTGTTTACCCACACAACAGGGTCACAAGGCTCAGATATTTGTCTCCATTTAACTCCTATTAAATAGATATCCTTCCACGATAAAGAACGTCCAGAGACTGATCTATCTTCAGAAAAGGGAAGAGTAGATGATGGCTCTGATGAGCTGCTGGTACTGCAGCAAGTTCCACCTCTGTTCTGACTGGGAACACTCTGTGAACTGATTTTCTCTTTCCGCCTTACCTTTTTATTAGTTTTATTCACGTTTCTACTTGAACGCCAAAACTTTGAGACCTTCTGAGCTATCTCAATAGCAGCTAATCCCGCCATACGATACTGTTAACATGCAAATATATAGTGCTTGAATAAAGTAAGTTGCATATAATAAAATGGTACTTGGTTAACGTACAAGAACAAGCACAAAATTGTGGCTTGTTCTCAAATAAATAGAGAAAATTATGCTATAATGGACTTTGAACACAGAAATCTACGAAATTGAACTATAGATGACAAAACCTGACGCCTATTTGGTAAGAAACCAGAGCAATAGTATTGGATCTTGCTACCAATCAGATCAGCTGCCTGCAATAGAATGCTTTTCTGCTTTGTAACAATAAAATCTTGCCTCCTTAGTCGACCTTTTTTTAAAGACTCGCGCAGGGGAGTTTGCCTGAAAACCCTCTCACATACATATTTGGGATGCAATCTCTTGCACCAGTATTCCTGAAGAAAAATTTAAAACAGATGAATATAAGACCACAAAATACTACTGATTATATGAAGAAGCTCCTTAAAGCTGTTATGCACATTCACAACATACAACTCATGTGGCAAGCCGCAAGAGTTTCTAGCTCAACAGCAAAAATTGTAGAGCCCAAAATTCTTATAATGTCCAGAGCAAGCTCTGTAAAACTACCACGTTCATGTAACTACTATATCATGCTTTAAAGCATTTACCAGAAAATTTCGTAGCATGGACTACTTATTCTGCTGCAATTATTCCGTAGAAACCTGAACACTAATCAGTTATACAAAACAAATATATATTAAATATATACTAACATATAGACCATCAAATTGGATTATTGTGAGCTAAACTTTTAAAACAAGAGAGTAAAGGGGGTGGCCATGTCTCGCATCAGTATACAGATTATGTACCTGAGACCAGAATGGCAGGATGGAAAACAAAAAACTGATGATCTTCCCTTACTTCCCCTCCTACCACATCAATGACCATTTTTCCCAGCGAAAACACAGATATCAAGTAAATGGGAATGATGAAACAACCCAATAAAAGTATAAAACAAAATATGGGATGGGAACAAGAGTGGAGCTGTACAGAAGGCTGGATAAGATTAACAAGGCCATGTGCTTGAAAAAAAAATCAGGTCTTGCAGATCCAATACCCCCTTCCAACAATGAAAACATCGATAAGGCACCTCCGCACCTCAGAGCAAGGATTCCGGAATCGGAATCGGAATCGGAATTGGGACCGATTCCGATTCCGATTCTAGGAATCGGCCGGTCAGCCGATTCCTGGGAAGGGAATCAATTCCGGATCGGTCCGGAATCGGTTTTTTTTTTTGAATTTTTTTTTCGTCAAAAAAATTCAAAAAATTCATAAAAAATTCTAAAAAAACAGGAAATGAGTTAGAATTTTTTTTAAAAATAACCAATGCATTCATCCACAGGACCACATCGAATAAATACTAATGAACTCCAATTGAAGACTTGAAGTTAAGTACATATTCCAATTCCATTGATTCAAAAATCAAAGAGTTGATACATCATAAAAAAAAATTACATCATATCAATCTACTACCAATATCCATGATATAGATATGTGTCTTCCTTCTCTCTCTGCTGCTCGTGATGCTCCTCCCTCGTGCTCAGTCTTGTATACTGTCCGGGACCATATCCATTTGAAAATAATGCCGATGCCATGCCATCAAGGTCGTATGGATCGGACTGCGGGACGACCGGGACGTAAGCAGAGGACGGTGGAGCTAGTGGTGTAATCCACCGCCGGTCAACTCCGGTCAAATGCCAGATACCGTGGCTCCATAATATAAGAATGCGGTGTCTCGCTCATCCGGCGTGTAATACGGCTTTGAAGCCGTAAATCGAGACTCGCCCGCCGCCGATGGCTTGCGTCGGCCTATGCACTCCTCGTCATCATCACCCGAGGAGTGAGAAGGAGCCCGCGTGCCGTCATCCTGGCCGACAGATGCCTCGATCTCTGGCCTTCCTTCTCTTCACCTCTTCGACCATCTCCGAAGTACGAGAAGGACCGTAACCCAAAGTTTTTTCAACTTTCTTGCAAATCCTCCCATTTTCCGTGCGCTCATCTTTGTTTTCGTTTTCCCGGGACCGCGAATGGGCCGGTAGCGGGCCGGGGGGACCGGAGCCGGAGGGGCCAAAGCCGCAGTGGCTGCTCCATAGCTGCTGGGCAGAAGAAGGCCCTGCCTGAGCCTGAGAAGTAGATAGAGGTGGAGTTGGAGCATCCTCTTCGGCTTCAACACCATCCAACTCTCCTTGTACCACGCACGGTCATCGGGATCAAACTCGCATGATCCCCGGCTTCCTCTCCTCATCCAGGAGGCAAGTGCACGCTCCTCCCGGAATATCTCGGGTCTATGTCCACCTCCTCGGGTGGTGGTGTGGCAGGAAAGCCTCGCTCGTACGGGCCACCACTCGCGAATCCGTGCAAATCGTGCCTCACCGATCTTCGTCGATCCCGATGTTCTTTGTGCGCGGCACTCACGTTGTAATGACGAGAGAAGACCAGCCTTCTCCAACAGGTCCGAGGTCAACCTTTGTTCCTCCTTTTCGTATGTATCGTTGAATGTACTACGCTCCTCTCACAATGGGAGGAATCGGGTGCTTCCGGCTGAGTATCCCGATACCGATGGCGACGAAGTGGATTCCATCCACTCGGTGTTCACTCCGAACCCACCACTCACTCGCAAGAAAAAACAAGAAGAGAAAAGGTAAACAATTAGCCCATCATCTACCGTAACTTATACGAAAAGAAAATAAAATCTTCATCAAAAATTACTATACCAGGTGACACTTTGTCAACTGAATATTTAAGGTCAGCATCTGAGTATACGCCGACCCTCATCTTGCACTTCTACATCTGAAAAATTTATAAAAAAAAATATTAGTTGCCTGGTAAGGCTACTCCAAGTTATTTAATGAACTCTAACTTACTTCTATCTCAGCCTCTATCCTGTCCTGCTGAGATCGGCACAGACGCTGAATAACTGCAAGTGTACCCCGCATCACCTCGTCGTCGTTCACCACCTCGTCCTCCATATTGGATGCGGGGGTTCAAAAAATATCTGCAAGATTTTATTAGTTAACACTATGCATATAAGACAATTATACAACAAAAATAATTTTTTAACCAAGTTACCCGCAAGTGGACATCGTGGTGCAAGGTCTTGTCCCATCGGTCATCTATGATCTTCCACCACTTCTCGTAACCTCTCGGGATTTTTTTCTTTGATTTTCGCCTTTGCCCGGTCCATGGCATCATACAACGTGCCCTATCCGGTCCCCGTCATCCGAGTCTACCAACCTCAAGACAACTACCGGTGGCTCAATGATTGCCAAGTAGTAGGTAATCCTCTCCCCAAAACCTCGTCGGTGATATGCTTCTCGGACTCCGACAAGAATCTCCAATCGTTCTTTCTTGTCGTAAGTGCTGTCCACCATATAGTTGTAATACTCCGGATCGTGTGAACCTAACCCAATGCATGCCCGTGCCGGTGTAAACTCTCCGCCGCAATGAAGTTCGTGGCAAATCGTGTCGGACCGGGCCTAACAAGATCGTGCCCTCCTCCCGCGCGAGATCTCATGATATGTAGGAGGCGGGGATGCGAATAAATAAAAGATGCGATGGTCCCGCGCTCGCCGACAAGTGTGTATACACCCTCCTCCTCGCCTATATCTTATAATATGAGATCTATGGAATGTGCGCACGGGCATCCGGAAGACGTGCTTCCTCTTCTCCATCAACTTCCTCCCAAACTACCGCCTTATACGATGGTTCGTTGTCGGTGACAACTCGAACCACATTGTCCTCCCCGATCTCCTCCACCACCCCATCCATCGAGAAAAGATGAAGTCGGCATTTTTAATCTTCCAGAAGCATCTACCGACTTCAAGAATGTAGTCCCCTCGAATGGACACCAAGAAGTTTATCATACTCCTTCGGGTGATACTCGTCCACCCATCGCACATAATTGTGCAACCCTCTCCTTCCACACCAACTTAAACCCATCCATCCACTCCTCAACTCCCGGACTTCCTCATCCGTGCCCGCCGTATACGTGTCCGTCACGCCCGGGCTTACAACCCGGTCCCGGCCTCACCCACGGCATCCACCATCGTCCGGAAATGGGGGCTGGTGGCCGCATGTGCCGGGATGCCTACATCAAGTTAAAAAAATTGGATCGAGCTAAAATTAAGTTTAAGTAAATAAAACACATATAATGTCAATTTTAATTTAAAAAGTGATACCGCATGTAAAAACCATTTCACAATGTGGCGAACGGCTCTTTTGCGGCCGTTCCTCGTTGCCTTCACCCCTTTCATTGCTGCTTTATCCCCATCCGCCCAAAGACTCGTTTCCTAAATAAATACTCGTCACTCGGTGTAAATCGAGTGCGTCGGTAGAAGTGGAACCGGCGGTATGGCTCCCGTCTCTGGGTCGGGCCGGTCTCTCGGTCCCGGTCCGGGCGAGCCGATGCCGATCGGCCCAAGCTCGGGTCAACCGGACCCGCACTCGTGCTCCCCTCCTCCCCTCCTCCTCCTCGCAAATGCACGCTTGCTGGGCCGTGCCTAGCACGTCCCAAGCTCGGAGTCCGTGGACTCGTCCTCGCTTATCCGGCTCCGGCTCAACCGGTGCCTTCCCCTTGCCTTTCCCTTTCGGAGGTAGGCAAATCGCGGTCCCTCCTCCTTCCGGAGTAGCTCGTCGTGCAACTCCTCCCTCTCGCTCGATCCTAACGACGTCGAGAGGCTCACTCACGTAGCCTCTCATCTCCTCACTCTTCTCCCTGGGCACCTTGTCACATTTCGACATTCCCACTGCCCGGCAATATGTTGTTTCAGCCGGAATACCCCCCCGTTCATCTCCTTCCCACACCATTTGCACTGTACCCTCTTCCTGACTGGGTCTACCATCTGCCCGTGTTCCCAACCCACGTCGGAAGCACGTGCTGCTGTTGCATCACCTTGATCGGTCATCGCTTATATCTGAAAAAATTGTAAACAATGCACTAAAAATGATTAGATAACATAAAAATTGATTTAGACGCAGTTCGGGAAACAGACAACCCAAGTAACACACCATTCGGTATGTTTAAAGGGTTACGTATTTGCCGGAAACGATCGTAAATTAACGTACGGGATATCCGGAATTTTTCCCGTGCAAAATGGACTTAAACGAATAGTTCAAAACTTGGACGGACTTGTTCGATTGGAAATCACAACGTTTAACGATGCTCGGACTCGTCGGAAACGTGTAAGAATGGACGTACGAAACTTTCGGCGAAGAAATCTTACCAAAAACCGGTCAAAGATCGAAGAAGAGGTTGATTCGATGCCGGTCCGAGCTTGAATCGGCGGATTCCCTTGAAGACCTAGCTTGGAATCGCCGGAATCGCCGCCGGAATCGCCGGAACGGGCGAGAATCGACGACGGATGATCGACGCCGACCGCCGGAATCGCGCCGGAATCGCCGCGCTCAGCCGCCGCCGCGGGATCGAAAGAATCGACCCCCGCGGATCGATTCCGGCCCTAAAAAGGCCGGAATCGGTTCGATTCCCGGTCCAGAATCGAACCGGGAATCGAACTGGGCCGGTTGACCCGGTCTTCCGAAGGAATCGGTCGGATCGACCGATTCCACAAGGAATCGCCTGGAATCGGATCGATTCCGACCGATTCCAGGCGATTCATACCGATTCCGCGGAATCCACCGATCCGATTCCGGAATCGGTCGGAATCGGACCGATTCCGCCGATTCTGCAATCTATGCCTCAGAGACTAGAACTGGGATCACTCTCTAGCAGAACTCATTCAGTTAAAGAAAGTCCATAAGAATGAAAACTCAAAGCAATCTGACCGAATTCACTTTATCACCGCATTAAATTCACTTTATCACAGCCATATCTGACAAATATCTTGGGCACGGGACATTTGTTCTTCTCACCTATGCTTGTACATCCAAAAGACGTCACAAAGCAGTCTAATATACCAACATAAACGGGAGCTGACTAGTTGTAAATAATTTACTAGCTTGATTATAATCCATTTAAAGTTTTAAACAGCTTAGAAATTTGCAGGTACCCTGGAACATGCTGATAGACCTAACATATGATATATTACACATAATTCATCTTCAGAGAACATTTCTAACAACCACACTGCTTTTGTACTCTGTCCCAATTTCCATCTTCTCTGTATCAGGGATCAGCTCTGACCTTGTAAAATGATACGAAGATCCAAAATGATGAGCAACAATAATTCCTGCAAGCTCATATATAGTTGACTATAGCATCATATACTTCATGTCCCTGACCAAAAAAAATTAAAAGCAGTGTGTAGGTGACTGTGCATCAGGGGTTTTGAAGACCTCTACAGACATTAGCTTTCCTAGTTCCCTATCAACCATGGCTTAGAAAAAAAAAGAAAATTTCTGACCTTGGTTTCATTGAATGACACCCCAGATTGCCAGCCATTGATTAGATAGATGCTTGAATCTTCCTGTTGCAATAAAGCAGACACTGATTACATCTGAGCTTGAGTGCTTCAACTTTTTATTGCTGATTTTCAGTCTCTTACTCAATAGTTGTTTTCCCCTAGCCCATTTTAGCTTGAACTGATTACTACACCTTTCACGTGTTACGATAAGGTCATCTCTCTTTTGGTGCATAAAAACAGCCACCATACTATCTCCAAATCCTGAAATTCAGCATGCTGACAACTTTAGCCCATATCCAATTATTTCTTTTTACACATTTGCAGCAGCATTTATATGGTCTAAACATGTTCTGGAATAAATCTGCACCCTTCTTTTTAGAAGGTGATCTTAGAATGAGGGCCACAATTTCATTAATTGTGAGGAAAAACATACAGCAATACCTAGGAGGTAACATTGATGGAGCAAAAACAAAGAAAAGAAGAAGAGAAAGAAGAGAAAAGGGTAGTACCCCAAACCTATGTCAGTTCACCTATTTTTTCTAGTTAAACAGCCAGGATCTTACAGACACATCCCCAATGTAAAATCCAAAAGCAAAGTGGCATTGGTTCAAGATATACATGGGTTACAAAGAATACCCCTTCCTAAAAGAATATGATGCAGGACAAGGACGAAGAAGCCACCATCTGCAAGCGTAAGCAGGCCCAACAGGTTCCAAACCACCGCTGTAACTTGACCGGATCAAAATGAGTGGACCTGGCCTGATCCAATCTATAAACCTGCTGACTTGGGCTGAAAGATGCTGAACCAGCCGTGAAATGCACTGAACGAGACTGAACCGACCCTCAACTGACTAGGAGAGGCCTGAACCGGCTCTGAACCAGGTCAAAGGGCATTAAACCAGAATTAGAGTGACTGAACTGGCCCTAAACCAGTCAAGAATGCCCTACACAGGGTTTGAATTGGGTTGGAGGAAGCTTGAACCAGCTGAACCGGCGGATGAGCCAGTTGAACTGATGGTAGATGAATTGGGCGGCCACTTCGGAGAGTTTTAAGTTGCCCAGGGCATTATGGCCATTCCTAGTGGTATCCAGGTGAAGGGGGGATCATGGAGGCTTAGTGATGCGGCCGGGAGTGCACGTGAAAGGTGTGGCGGTGGGGTTCGGCCATGTGAGGATGCCCAGTAGAACCCTAACAAATGTCATAGCAGGCCATCTCGTCAGTGTCTCCTTTGTCGCCCTTGCTCAGTCACCTCAGGTGCTGTCCAAATGACAGGGGAGAGTAGGAGCGATCTAGTGGGGCATTCCAAACTGGAGGGAAGGGGTTGTGCCACACTGGTTTGGAGGAAGGGTGGGTGAGCTGGGTGCTACGGGACGGAGTTTGGGGGGCTGGTGGAGGTCGGAGTGGAGCTGGGAAGTCAAAAGGCAGAAGGGAGGGGGAGGCAGAGGTGAATGGACTGGGTAAGAGGTGGTGTGGGGTCATGGATGCTTTGAGGTCATGCGCTCACGTGCAGGAGGGGGGTTTCTGTGGGTTGAGTGGGCTAAGGGTGCCGGATAAGTCCGGAAGAAGGGGTGGGGGATCAGGAGTTCTGGCACCTATCTAGGGTGCTTCTCATGGGTGGGTGGATCTGTCAGGGGAGAGAAAGGAGACAGGGAAGTAAAAGAAGATGAACCGAGAAAAGGAGGAAGGAGAAGAATAGATGATGAAGAAGAAGAAGAGGAGGACCGGGGAGGAAAAAGAAAGGAGGCGAAAAAGAGCCAAGGAAGAGGGTAAAGAAGAAGAAGAAGAGGGAGATCCGTATAGAGAGTATTTCTTCTTTCATTTCATGGCATATCAGTGAAGAAGGGGTGGGGTTCTTTTTATAGATCCCACACAATACAAAATTTATAAAAAAACACAAAATTTGATCAAGTACATATATCCTAAACTTAAAATATTTTAAATATATTATCCCATATTAACTTTAATTTTTTAAGTCCCTAATTCGCTTTGACATACCTAACTTAAACTCCTAAATAGATAAAGTCCTACTATTATTAAAATTATACAAATTTGATACCGGTGTCGATCGGATCCAAGTGATGGTACTGAGTCTGACCAAATCAGTCTTCCACACACGGTCCGATCAACATCACATCAATTTTCCTAGTTGAATTTTGTAGTGTTGTATACAGTGCCGTATCATCCATACAATCACTACAAATGCATAGGATGATTTTGATGCATCCCGGATGACGATAAGACGTGACTCAAAATCTCTATAGTTGTAGCATAAATTGTCCCAAATAATATCATAGTGTCTATTCAATATCAAATCTAAAAAGCTATACTAGAGAGACTATGCGCCAAGCCTCTGTAGCTAGCAACTTGTGTCCAGAGCCGTCAACTCAATCAGGAGGTCAGTGAACTACTTAATCAACTTGCCTTCAATAACCCTGTTAGCATCATCTTCCAAAGCCACTGCTACTCATATTCTACGGCAAACTCTGGACTAGCCTTGTAGATGACCTCGATAATGATGTCAATCTGCTTCTCGATAAGCGGCTCATGTGGACATGTATTGCCGATATATATTAGCTTTTCAAAGTATATTCCTAAAGCTATAAAATAAGCTCCTGGGCAATAACATCTATATCAGCGTGCTGATCAAGGAGTTAGTCACAACCCAAAATGATACAATAACCACATGGAATAGTCTCAAACTAGGCATCTTCTACATAGAGTCCATAATGTTGCTATGTCTTTGACATACATACAAATTGAACAAAAGCACGGTTGTCCTCGATATTGTTGAAGCTAGGGGCAACTGACTCGAGTAGCGATTGTGAAATATAATTTCTTGAACTACTAGACAGAAATATTGTATTATACACGACATGTGGCAAAGTGACATCGAAGCTAAAGTGCTGATGTCCCACGCAACATAAGGATCTTGACTAATTGAAATAATTCAATGCCGACTCTAATACCAAATTGATGTGAGACAAGGATGAAGAAGCCGCCATCCGCAAGCATATGTGGGCCTAAACAAGTCACCAAACCGATATCGTAACCTTGAGACCGGACCAAAAATGAGTGGACTAGGCTTAATCTGGTCTGGAAACCCACTGAAATGGGCTGAAAGGTGTTGAACCGGTCTTGAAATGCACTAAACCGACCCTAAATTGACTGGGACAGTCTATACTGGATTTGAACCAGGTTGAAGGGTGTTGAACTGGCCTGAGGAAGACATAACAGGCCATGAACCGGTCAGGAATGCTGTGAAATGGGTTTGAACCAACTGAACGAAGATGAAGAAAGCTTGAACCAGGTGATGAGCCAGTTGGATCGGTGGTGGCTGGATCAACGACAGGTCCAGCGAGTTTTAAGTCTTCTGGGGCGTCATGGTTGCTCCTGGTGGCATCAGGGCAAAGTGGAGATTGTGGAGGCTCGGTGATGTGGTCGGGAGTGTACGCGAAAGGTGCCACAAAGGATGTTCAGCCGTGTGAGGATGCCCGGTAGAACCAACAAATCTGCCAAGGCAGGCCATCTCGTCATCACCTCCTTCATTGCCCTCGCTCAGTTGGCTTCAACGCCGTCTAGATGATAGGGGAGAGCAGGAGCAACTGGGTGGGGAGGTCCAAATTAAAAAAACAGGGGGGGTGTGGGATCGTGGGTGCTCCAGGGTCACGCAGGTTCCCTCAGTTTGGGTGGGGCTTGGAAGGGGGAAAGCTATGCACAGGGAAGCCAGGGTGCTGCAGGATAGGGTGTGGGAGCTGGCGGAGGTCGAAGAGAGGCTGGGAGGTCAAGAGAAAAGAAAAAGGAGAAGAGCGGAGGTGGAGAAGGGATTGGGGGAGTGGTGTGGGGTCATGGGTGATCCAGGGTCACATGGTCCCACAGGTTGGGCGGGGCTTGGGAGTTCCAGCACCTGTCTGGGGTGCTTCTTGCGGATGGGTGGATCCATCCTGTCAGGGGAAAGAGGAGATAGAGAAGGAGGAGAAGATGAACCAAGAAGAGGAGGAAGGAGAAGAACAAACAAATAAGAAGATGAGGAGGACCAGAGACGAAAAAGATAGGAGGCAACAAAGAGCCAAGGAAGAGCATGCAGAAGAAGAAGAAGAGGGAGACAATCGGGAAGGGGGAGAGAGAGAATATTTTTTCCTTCTACCTCAGAAATATAACGTTATGCATAATTTTGGATAACTACTAAAATTGCTGGATCTCATAACCCATGAATTTCCCTCTAAACATTAAATTCCATCCATAGCTATACATAGGTGGTGCCAAATAATCACTGATGTCGATGTGAAGCTTCCTTGCTAGAACATAAATGAGCAGAAAAGCTTCATTAAGGGCAGAGTTGCCCACCCACACATACTCCCAAAAGAGTGCAAATTGGCCATTCTAGACCATGATGAAAGTTTAGCAATTGTAACAATTCTAACCTTTACAAACATCCTCAAGATCTTGGACATACTCCTTGGCAAGACCTTTAGCCATTGACCATGAGGCCAACCATATTTGCTCCTCACATTGTTGGCCCAGATCTGTCTTGATTGTCCACTCCAAAGTCATTTGAGCAGTAGAACTTGGTTCATGCTTCTGAGTGGAACAGTTATGGCTACCTTTCTATAACCATACACCGTGTTCCACGCGACTGTATAAAATTCTCTTCTTTCATTGTTGACCCCTAGTAAAATCTAGCTTGGGCAGCTTCAAACCTTTTGACCAATGCCTGGCACCAAGTATACTAGAAAGAACAGCCTTCACTGGTATCCATCTCCCTCCTGATGGAAGCTTGCTCTTCCACCATTCTAGACGACTTTTGAGGCATTTGATAAAAATGGGAGCTTGCTCTTTACACATCAGGAACTTTGAGAGAGCACAGTGACAATGGGAGCCCAAAGTATCTGATGACATACCACCCCCTATCAGACCCTAAAATGAGTGAGATCTGTTTCTTTGCAAGATCATTCCCACGAGTTATGATTTGTTGAAATTGATCTTTAACCTTGTGACAGCCTCCAAAAGTTTAATTAAAATTTTTTGGTTACTCAC